>JASDDO010000029.1:393029900-397970737 GCA_030015575.1 Agapanthus africanus | reverse complement strand
ATCAAAGTTAAGCTCTTTAATAACCCACATTGCTTTATATTCGATCTCGACAGGAAGGTGAGAAACCTTCCCAAACATAAGTCTGTATGGAGACATACCAAGATCGGTCTTATAAGCGGTGCGAAATGCCCAAAGAGCATCCGTCAATTTGGTGGACCAATCTTTACGGTTCTTAGAAACCGTTTTCTCCAAAATTTGTTTGATCTGTCGATTGGAGATCTCAGCTTGCCCGCTCGTTTGGGATGATAGGGCGTAGAAAGTTTGTGATTGATTGAATATTTCCACATCAAAGCCTCAAAAGACCGATTACAGAAATGCATACCGTTGTCGCTAATTATAGCACGAGAGTGTCCGAATTGCGAAAAGATATTTTCTTTAAGGAACTTAATAAGAACATTGTTGTCATTAGTGCGAATCGATACTACTTCCACCAATTTAGAGACATAATCAACCGCAAGTAAGATGTATAAATTCCCAAAAGAGTTGGGAAAATTGTAACTCGATGTCGCGCACTCCACGTGTTGTGGGAAGCGAAAATTGCAAAAAATGATTTTTACGGGCTTCGCAACACCGACTAGAACCAAGGATCGAACATAAACCATAGCTAGCAAACTATTTGAGCTTTAACTACTCGGATACGAAATTATACCTCACGATACATGTCCTTCGGGTATTCATCGTTGTCCTCCTCGTCTTCGTATTCTCTTAGGATCGGAACGGATCGACGCAACCTCGACGACCTCCTCGAGTCAAAAGACGATCCACCCGAGAGTCTATAGTCCGAGCTCCTACCTCAAATCCGAGGTACCTACGGCTTCTATTAGCTAAACTAGAAGTCCTAGAGGGTGTAGAGTAAGAAGATAGAATGCTTTGTCTCTTGGAACCCTAGGATTCTCAACACATGAGAGGTCTAGAGTTTTGATGAAGAAGAAGGTCACATGAGAAAAATGAGAGAGGGGAAGAAAAGCTTGGATGAAGAATGAGTTTTCATTTGTGATGAATAGTTGAACCAAATGAATTATTGTTAAGATAAATATCTCACAACAATTAACCATGGTTCAAAAATATCTATTTTGTCAACTGATGACTCATAGCCATCCATAGAAAATATCTCCACCTCATTTCTCCACCTCATTATTCTTTAATCCATAAAAGAAAAAAGAAACCCTAATGAGGTGTCCCTTCAGAAGCTTTCCCGGGTAATTACGAGAATGCCCCTCATCCGTACATACATACATGCATCCGTATTCCGAAGAATACGAATAAAAAGAGACGAAAATAATCCATCAATATAATATTAGGATCCGGCTTAAACTAAAGCCGACTAGTATTACCCGCCCGATCATCATACGTGCACAAGTACACGTAAGTGATCGAAGCCCTGCCGTAAAACCATACGGTCTCTACACATTTTTCCCGGTGCAGGGAAACTCTCTATCTGGGACTCTAAAGACTCGACACTACACTGGAAGTGGGTTTAACCACAAGCCGCAAGCGGTACTAGCTGCACGTAACGGCCGCCTAGGTATGTGTCGATAAGAAGGCCGATGAGCTAACTCATCCGAACTCCTACTGAGTCTGTATGTGACAATCTCTGTACATTCCGGTATGTTCGTCGAAGAGTATCGCATATCGGGCCTAGGGGACGGTAATCGTCAGACCCCTACTAGCGCAATAAGTCATGTCGGAGAGTAGCCCAAAACACCCTGAGAAAATACTGGAGTACCTACCAGTAAATCTCGCTTGCCTTGGCTAAGGACTTTGTGTAATGGCCTTCCGAACACTGCGCGATATCAACACCCAATACCGGGAGAGACGGATCCTATCGAACCGCCACTGCCTCCAAGTGCTTCGGGACTGCACCCAACTACTATCTGTTTGCACGACTCCTTTGAGCCGTGGTAGGGTAGTAATCAAAGTACAGTGGGAACACACTCGAGGCGAAGTAGCAGTGTCAAGTCGACGGACTAAGCTGTACTCATGTCACCTGAGCACTGCTACCCAATGATAGGTATAATACCCACCAGCAGTTCCCGACGAGTCTTGTCCAGTGTACTCATAACCTAATGAGCACCTGCATACTATCTCCAGTACGACGTGCTAATGGCTATGGGACAGACCATCTCCCCTGCTGGGATGAGAAGCGTATATATTAGTCTACTATGGAGTATCGATGCCCCGTCTCGATAATCCTATGACTAGGGACCTGTATAGGATGTGCTTATAGACTACCCAGCCCCCACTAGTGTGACTGCCATCACAACGCTGGTAATCAAGTAAAGATCCTTAGAGCTCTACCAATATGTATAAGCGATATGCTAAGAAAACATATGCACATATTGAGGTAGAAACAAAGCAGGTAGCATACTACCATTTCGAGCAAGACTGTTACTATATCTGTGTCTATCCCAAGATCACATTAAGTAATATACAATCCTGTATGATATAATAATGGCCTCTAGGGCATATATCACCAACAATCTCCCACTTGCACTAAGTCCATATACTGGCATATCGCAGACCGAAGATCTCGATAGCCTCTCGAACACAGTCTGAGGGATGGCCTCTGTGAGTGGATCTGCAGTGTTGTTCTCCATATCTACTCTCTTCACCTCGATCTCCTCGGGATCAATGATCTCCCTGATCAGGTGGTATCACCTCAAGATATATTTGGATCTTTGATAGGACCTGGGTTCCTTCCCTAAAGCTATAGCGTTGTATGTTGTCTCAATACTAAAGTATTTGGACCAACAAATGGAAGGAACCACCTGAAGTTCAGTTAAGAACTTCCAAATCCAGACTGCCTCTTTTTGCGGCATCTCATGCAGCGAACTACTCCGTTTCCATCGTCAAGTATGCAACGGTGTCCTGCTTGGAGCTCTTCCAACAGACCGTCCCTTCTTTGAGGGTAAAGACATAGCCCGACATGGACTTGGAGTCATCATTATCACTCTGGAAGCTGGAGTCAGCAAAGGCCTCGATCTGGAGGTTTTTTCCGCCATACTCCAAGAACATCTCCTTAGTCCTTCTCAGGTACTTGAGAATGTTCTTTACTGCTATCCAGTGTTTCTTCCCTGGGTTTGACTGATACCGGCTTACTACGCTGAGTGCGTAAGCAACATCTGGTCTGGTAGACTATATCGCATACATTATAGTGCCACCATAGAAGCGTAGGGTATAGATGTGATGCGAGCTCTTTTGGAGAGGGTGATTCCGTGACAAGCAGGTAGACTACCGCGCTTAGAATCATCCATACTAAATATTTTCAGTATGGTGTTGATGTACCTTGACTGTGAAAGTCCCACTATCCTCTTTGATCCATCACGATAGATCTGGATCCCCAGAATGTAGTTGGTATCACCCAGATCTTTCATGGAGAACCTCTGTGATAAGAATCCTTTGACTGATTGTAGCATATGAATGTCATTTCTTATCAAGAGAATGGCATCCACATACTCAACGAGGAATTTCACATTTCTTACTATAAATGCATAGTTCATCTGGATTTTTGATAAAGTCAAATTCTTTGACTATCTCAATAAAAACATATGCTCCAACTCCGCGATGCCTGCTTTAGTCCATAAATGGACTTAAACAACTTGCACACTGCCCCACTGCTCCCACTCTGATTGAAACCCTTTGGGTGATTCATAAAAAAGCATTCTTTCAAATAACCATTTAGAAAAGCCATCTCTACGTTCATCTGCCGGATCTCAAAATCTTGGAAGACAGTAATGGCAAGAAGGATTCGAATGAATTTGAGTATAGCCACTGGAGAAAAGGTTTCATCATAGTCCAAACCAGGTCTTTGATGAAAAACCTTTTGCAACAAGTCTAGCCTTATAGGTTTCAACCAGTCCATCTATACCAATCTTCTTTCTGAAGATCCATTTGCAGCCTTCGGGTTTTACCCCTTCTGGAGCAATGTTCAAAGTGCATACTTTGTTGGTGTACATGGACTCCGTTTCGGTCCGCATTGCATCCAGCCATTTTACCGAGTTGCCGCTCTGAATAGATTACTGGAAGCTAGTTGGCTTATCATTGTCAATGATGCAATCCTCTCGATCCCGTCTATGAGAAAACTATAATATCTCTCGGGCGGATGAGACCGCCTACTAGTCCTACGGATTGGCGTAGAGATATCCGGTTCTTTTGAAACCTTTGGTTCTCCCATAATTTCAGTAATAGTTTATGGTTCTGGAATTTCTTCCAGTTCTATTGCGCCCCTACTATTTCCTTTTACAAAAAATGATTTTCTAAAAAATGGGCATGAAGAGGAACAAAAACCTTTTGTTCTTATGTATAATAGGAAAGATACCCCCTGGAGTTCTTTGGGTATCCCACAAACCTATACAGTACTGAGCGTGCCTCGAGCTTGTCCGCATACTGCTTTTCAACAAAAATCGGACATCCCTTATATCTTTAGATACTGAAGATAGGGTCTCTTCCCACTCCACATATGATATGGTGTAGTAGGCACAGTCTTGGTAGGAACCTTTTTCAAAAGATATGCAGCTGATTCTAGTGCATAACTTCAGAAGGATCGCGACAACTCAGCATTACTCATCATGGAACGAACAATATCCAATAGGGTTCTGTTCCGTCTTTCCTATACACCATTTTGTTGTGGTGTATATGGAGGAGTAAGCTGAGATATAATTCCATTCTCTTTTAGGTAATCCAGGAACTCGACAATTTTAAGTATTCACCACGTCAATCAGATTTTAGTGTCTTGATACTTTTGCCTGTTTGTTTCTCCACTTCATTCTTATATTCCCGGGATTTTTTCAAAGGGTTCGGATTTATGCTTTCACAAGAAGACATGTCCTAACCTAAAGAAATTATCCGTAAAAGTAATGAAATAGGAATAATCACTTCGTGCATCTGCAGCTATTGGAGTACACACGTCGCTATGTATGAGTCCCAAGAGCTCGCTCGCTCTTACTCTGTGTCCAGTGAACGGAGTCTTTGTCATCTTTCATATGAGACAAGATTGACATGTTGCATAAGACTGATATTCGAACGGATCCAAATATCCCTCTCTATATAACTTCGTCAACCATATTTCATTGATGTGACCTTGTCTACAATACCATAAGAAAGTCTTATTTAATTCTGGAGACTTTCTTTTATGTGTGTTCTGGACGTTGAAAACCTGAGCTTGATTTAACACGTATATACTGTCCTCTAGTGTACCTGACCCAATCAAACTTTGATTTAGGTGGATGTGAACCACATCAATTATAAACTAGACTTGGTACACACAAACAGTTACGTAGAATCAATATCTGCCCAGTTGTCAATTCTAGATGATATACCCTACGGATACCGCATCCATGCTCATTCCGTTTGTAACACTGAGAGTCATATCACCTGCCTGATAACTCTACGGTTTCTCAAAACCTGTAATGAATTACAGATATGAGATCCTGATCCGGTATTTTGTACCCAGAAAGTAGAGTTAATTGATAGACTGTTTTCAATCATAAACACACCCAAAGTCAAAGCTACAACGTGCTTCAGATCCTGGATTCTGGCTTTCCAAGCCCTGCATCCCTTCTGCCAATGCCCTTTCCCGTAACAATAGGAACAACCCTCCTTCCCTACAGTTAACCCCGAAACTTTTACCCTTCCCTTTTCTTCTACCTTACCGACACTGCCTATCGGTTTTGTGGAGGTCTTCTTCTTCTTACTCTTAGCATCCGCCTTAGATCCAGAAGAGGAAGATTCCCCAATAAGCAGAGCGGGTGTCTCTCTGGTTTCCTTCAGGGTGCCCTCAATTGGAATTATAACTTTCTTCCCCTGGGCGTAAGAAGGAGGTAGGGACTGTAAAATCAAGTCAGCATATGACTCGTTCTCCAACGTGGTCTCCAGGTCTGTGAGCTTTTTAATATAGCTAATCATTGTAGGGACGTGGTCCCCTACAGATGATCCGACAACCAATCTCGCTTGAAGCAATTCCTTCGAGGTATCATATCTTGTGATACGAGATTGCTCTCCATATAAAACTTTATTATGGAGGAAGATAGAAACTAAGTCCATCTTCTCGTGCTGCCTCTAGTATACACCATCAACTGAGGCCAACACGAGGCACTTGGCAATCACACAGTCTTTTTCCCTTGTCTTACGGATATCAACATCCGCGACGGTGGAAACTGAACCTGAGACGGCGGGGGCTATGAGTAGTAATGAGGTGGTCCAGCTTGTCATAGGTAATGGACATCTAGACAAACCTTTGCCAGTCCCAATATAGTATAACTCAGTCATTTTATTATCTATCTGTAACCTAATCTGGTCACCTGGTCGCTGCAATTAGGAGAGAGAGAAGAAAACACTCAGCATGATACTCTTCCAAGTTTAGATGGGTTTTTTTTTAATTTATCTAAACAGAATGGCTCCCACTGTCTCTCGAATCCTTCGTCAAACCATAAGATAAGAATTAGTCAGGATTAATCTCACCGTACAATACTTGCTTAACCGTTCGGCCAGGCAAGTGTCGGTACTTCGAGGGAGGTTTTACGACGCTTTCGCGAAGTTCCTTCATTAAAAAACCTCTTTTCCCTGGAAACGTAGCCCCGCTAACACTGTTCTAGACACCTATTTAGTTTATAGCATTGATCGTTAAGTGAAGAATCTCCCAAGGAGTAGCGGATACTCACAGTTGGATCGGGATCCAAATATCATTGTGTGATAATCTTGAAGGAATCCTACCAACATTATCACACTCCAAATGATATGCAGCACTAGTAAGTTTCAGTTTCCTTAGAAACTCGCGATGTGGATTTTTTTGCCCTATGCTCTTATAACCTTGATGAAGGCCAACATATCATAAGTCACATGTCAAGTTCTACTCGTCATTGTCCAGGTTAATTTGAACACACCCGTACATACTCTTGACGAAGGCCAAAATAGTAGTATGACTGTCCCAAACCAACGCATCTATCTATACTACAGATGAATATCCAGCAGCTACCAATCATTATGCCTTGGCGAAGGTCAAAATACATAGCTTGAATACTACTGAATATTCAACTGAAATGACGGAGGGCCACGAATGGTTTTGGTGAAACCGTGAACGTAGTGAACTTGATATAATCGAAGGAACCTGATAGCTTTTAAAAGGTGTGGTTTAAGCTCCACATTTAAAAGTCTCCTCTTTTAAAATAATCGAGTGGTTTTAAATTTTGTTCCAACGATTCAGCTTTGCATTAATGTAATGCAGTCCCATCATTTACACCTATCATCACAGAAAGAAACGAAAATATGACGTCCACTTATGCCATCTGCATTCGCCACTGGGCCCCGTCATCACCCGTTAGGTTACTTAATAAACGACAGAGCGGGGGCTGGACTAGCACGGATGCAAAATACAAGCAACGCCTCATAGATATCATATATAGATATATACATTCATCTCATGCAAAAATAGGCATTCCAAATCACAGATGATCATATTGGATATACTAGGAATTCCGCGTATCGTTTGAGCCTGTAACGAAAGACGGATTCTACGGTCGTGATGAATAGCCAAACCCCATCCTAAACCCTTACGGGTGCGGCAAACTACCCACCAAATACCCGAATTGAAGCAAGCTCCTTCAGAAAAGTGAATAGGCCACTTGGCACTTCAAAGTACCCGGTAGTTTGTACACCCCACCTTGGGTCTGTCTTAGGAGCAAAAACAGTAAAAGAAATAATACAACGGTGGTTACAACCTCAACCCGGATGTGCCCCTCAAAAATAATATTGCATCACTTTACAAATTTTACATCGAATGAAAGAATGAAAACTCTCATCTCACATCCCCGACAATTTATCCATGACGATCCAACAAGTTCATATACACAAACCAACATAACAACATCACAGATATGTGCAACCCCGACTAATCGACCTATAGAAATTAGTCGACATTTCCAAACACATATATACATCACAAATCTTGTAAAGTAACCGCGACATTAGAATTCCGCACGCAATTAGCAAACTTAACCAATTTTCCAAAACTTGAAAATCCAGTGAGCTAAAGTTCCAAAAACGATCGTTTTATGCCAATCTGGGAGTCGAAACGAACTCGAAACCCGCCCAAATCTTCGCAAAGGCAAAGACACAAAAATTAACAGTTGAATAGGGGTCCTGGGGGGGTACCCACCCCCGAGGGCCACTACGAGGTCGCCCCCAAGGGGAGGCAGACCCAAGAGCACCAATCTTTGGTACTCTCGAGTCACTAGCCCCCAAGGCCACCTTGTGGTGGTCTTGGGGGGTGGTCCTGGCCGTTGGTACCCCCTGGGGTGTCTCTGGGATATACACGCTTCACCCCACGGCTTCTCGGTTCAAACCGTGAGCCCGCGGGGTGTGAAAGCAACTCAAAACATCATTTTTGGAAACTGTTTCTGTCCGCAGTTTTTGCGCGACAAAAACGGCGGATTTCTTATGTTGCTACTAGCTATCTAAAGTTTATGAGAGGCTCTGATACCATTGTAAGTCGATGTCGCCCACCCCACGTGTTCGCGGGGAGGCGGAAATTACAAAAAATGATTTTTTATGGGCTTCGCAACACCGACCAGAACCAAGGATCGAACATAAACCATAGCTAGCAAACTACTTGAGGTTTAACTACTCGGATATGAAGTTATACCTCACGATACATGTCCTTCGGGTCTTCATCGCTGTCCTCTTCGTCTTTGTAGGCTCTAAGGATCGGAACGGATCGACGCAATCTCGACGGCCTCCTCGAGTCAAAGACGATCCACCTGAGAGTCAATAGTCCTAGCTCCTACCTCAAATCCGAGGTAACTACGGCTTCTAGTACGCTAAATTTGAAGTCCTAGAGGGTGTAGAGTAAGAAGATGGAATGCTTTGTCTATTGGAACCCTAAGATTCTCAACACATGAGAGTCTAGAGTTTTGATGAGGAAGAAGGTCACATGAGAAAAATGAGAGAGGAGAAGAAAAGCTTGGATGAAGAATGAGTTTTCATTTGTGATGAATAGTTGAACCAAATGAATTATTGTTGAGATAAATATCTCACAACAATTAACCATGGTTCAAAAATATCTATTTTGTCAACTGATGACTCATAGCCATCCATAGAAAATATCTCCACCTCATTTCTCCACCTCATTGTTCTTTAATCCATAAAAGAAAAAAGAAACTCTAATGAGGTGTCCCTTCTAGAAGCTTTCCCGAGTAATTACGAGAATGCCCCTCATCCGTATATACATACCCGCATCCGTGTTCTAAAGAATACGAATACAAAGAGACGAAAATAATCCATCAATATAATACTAGGATCCGGCTTAAACCAAAGCCCACTAGTATTACCCACCCGATCATCATACGTGCACAAGCACACGTAAGTGATCGAAGCCCTTCCGTAAAACCATACGGCCTTTACACCTTTTGCCTGGTGCAGGGAAACTGTCTATGTTGGACTCTAAAGACTCGACACTACGCTGACAGTGGGTTTAACCACAAGCGGCAAGCGGTACTAGCTGCACGTAACGGCTGCCCAGGTATGTGTCGATAAGAAGGCCGATAAGCTAACTTATCCGAATTCCTACTGAGCCTGTATGTGACAATCTCTGTACAGTCCGGTCTATTCATCTAAGAGTATCGCATATCGGGCCTAGGAGGCGGTAATCGTCAAACCCCTAATAGCGCAATAAGTCATGTCAGAGAGTAGCCCAAAATACCCTGAGAAACTACTGGAGTACCTACCAGTAAATCTCGCTTGCCTTGGCCAAGGACTTTGTGTAATGGCCTTCCGAACACTGCGCGATATCAATCCCCAATACCAGGAGAGAAGAATCCTATCTAACCGCCACTGCCTCCAAGTGCTTCGGGACTGCACCCAACTACTACCTGTTTGCACGACTTCTTTGAGCCATGGTAGGGTAGTAATCAAAGTACAGTGGGAACGCACTCGAGGTGAAGTAGCAGTGTCAAGTCGACGGACTAAGCTGTACTCATGTCACCTGGGAACTGCTGCTCGACGATAGGTATAATACCCACCAGCAGTTCCCGACGAGTCATGTCCAGTGTACACATAACCTAATGAGCACCTGCATACTATCTCCAGTACGACATGCTAATGGCTATGGGACAGACCATCTCCCCTGCTGGGATGAGAAGCGTATATATTAGTCTACTGTGAAGTATCGATGCCCCGTCTCGATAATCCTATGACTAGGGACCTGTATAGGATGTGCTTATAGACTACCCAGATCCCACTAGTGTGACTGTCATCACAACGCTGGTAATCAAGCAAAGATCCTAAGGGCTCTACCAATATGTATAAGCGATATGCTAAGAAAACATATGCACATATTGAGGTAGAAACAAACCAGGTAGCATCCTACCATTTCGAGCAAGACTATTACCAATCGCTGCGTATAATTCCCGTCGCTAGATAATTCACAATATCCACGAACCAAGATTTGCTGAATATGGTCAAGAGCTGTTCGTCAGGAAAAAAGTCGTTTATTGGCACGGTCAACGTTGGTGAAGAAGAGATGCGTGAAAGATGATCGGCTACTACGTTTCCAAATCCACTCTTATCTCGTATGACAAGATCAAACTCTTGTGAGAATAGGATCCAACATATAAACCTGGCTTTAGCATCCTTCTTCGATAAAAGAAGTCGTAGGGTGGAGTGATCGGTGTAAACCACTATAGGCGAGCCAATCAAGTAGGGCATGAATTTTTCTAATGCAAATACAACTGCCAAGAGTTCTTTCTCGGTACTTGTATAATTAATTTGTGCATCGTTCAAGGTCCTACTTGCATAGTAAATTACATGTGGCATTTTATCAATGTGCTGTCCTAAGACTGCAACAATAGCAAAATCTGATGCATCACACATAAGCTCAAACAGGTGATTCCGGTCTGGAGATGACAGAATGTGGACTGTAGTGAGGGAGCTTTTAAGTGATTCAAAAGCAGCCCCGCAATCCGAATCGAAGTGAAATATTGTATCCTTAGCTAAGAGAAGAGTTAAGCTCTAGCAATTTTGCTAAAATCCTTAACGGATCTCCTATAAAATCCTGCATGACCAAGGAAGGATCGTACATCTTTGACGCATTTTGGAGGAGGAAGGTTATGGATGACATCTATTTTAGTTCTGTCTACGTCCATGCCTTTTCATGAAATGATATGCCTAAGGAAAATACCTTCTTGAACCATGAAATAACATTTTTCCCAATTCAAAGTTAAATTCTTATCCTTGCAGCGGGTAAGAATAGCGTCACGCTGAAGAAGGCATTCCTCAAAGGAGTCATCAAATATGTAGAAATCATCCATAAATATCTCCAGAAAATTCTCGACCATGACCGAGAATATCCCCATCATACACCACTGAAATGTAGCGGGAGCATTGCATAACCCAAAGGGCATGCGTCTATAAGCAAAAGTACAGAAAGGACAAGTAAATCTTATCTTATCTTGATCCTTTTCGGCGATGGGGAACTGGTTATAGCCGGAGTATCCGTCCAAGAAATAGTATTATTCATGCCCGGCTAATCGTTCTAACATCTGGTCAATGAAAGGTAGAGAGAAGTGATCTTTCCTCGTTGCGGCATTAAGTTTTCTATAATCAATACATACTCATCACCCAGTTTGGATGCGTGTTTGGATCAACTCATTAGCCTCATTAGTTATGACCATGACCAGACTTTTTAGGGACCAAATGAATAGGACTTACCCATTGGCTATCAGATATTGAGCAAATTATGCCACTATCTAGGCACTTGGCGATTTCTTTCTTTACCGCCTCCTTCATGACGGGATTCAACCGTCTTTGTGGGACTCGGGTTGGTTTGGCTTCATCCATCAAATGTATATGATATTCAATAATCAAGAGACTAATCCCTTTGATGTCTGTCATTGTCCAACCAAAAACTTGCCGATTTGATCTCAAGACCGACAAAAGAGCGCTCTCTTACTCTAAAGCTAGAGAAGCGGATATGATCATGGATAAAGACTCATTCTCACCTAAATATGCATATTTAAGATGAGAAGGTAGCGGCTTGAGATCTAGTGTTGGCGGAGAGACGATAGAAGGTAGGGTAGGGGAATTATACTCGGACTCCCTGAGAGGTTCATAACAAGCGTAGGATATTGACTCGGAAAGCTCAACTGACTTTTGTGATGGGTCAAAGGATTCGAACTCGGGGGTGGACTCGTCAAAGGTCTCCTCGCTAGTATAGTAATTTTCTATATCAAATAATGACGCACTAGTGTCGTCGAGATCATTGTCGCAAAGTCCCTCAACTTTGCAGCTGTCGGAAGCTATCTCGTTGACAGAACAGATATCGATTAGATGAGCAGAAGGTTCAAATGGTTGACTTCCTAGCATATAAATATTAAGCTCAATTGTCATCTTCCCAAAGGATAAGTTCATAGAACCGTTACGACAATTTTTATAGTATTGGAAGTTGCAAGAAATGGCCGACCGAGAATCACCGGAATTTGGTTTCATGGGTTCGCCACAGGCTGTGTATCTAAAACAATAAAGTCCACAGGGAATATAAATTCCCCGACTTTGATTAACACGTCCTCTAACTCACCTCTAGGTTGGATGATAGATCGATCAGCCATCTGGAGAGTTCAGTGTGCAGGTTTCAACTCTCCAATACTTAGCTGCTCATAGATGAATACGGGAGCAAGTTAACACTAGCGCCTAGGTCAAGTAGAGCACGATTGATGCTTTTACCCCCCAATAGTTATAGATATTGTTGCAGGGTTCCCTAACACGGCATCAAGGTTTCGGGAAGTATCGTCCATGCCAAATTCAAATTGTTTCCGTTCTAGCTAACTCTAACCCTAACCCTAGAATCGTATACTAGAAATCCAACAGAATGAAATGCAAAAACTTTGCAAGTAAAGTGAGCAAGGAATACAACCTTTATAGACCGGTCCTTCACTTCAATAGCTCCATGTAGTTGTCCCTTCGCTGTGATCGTAAACTCCGGACTCTAGAGAGGTTCCCATGAAGAAATGAACATGCTTGCATCGAAGTCTTCGAGGCCGAAGATGATCTACGTCGAGGAGACACTAATCCAAGCTATCTCTTCACTAATTACGGAATTAGTGAAGCAAACACCCTATACTAAATGGCAAGTAGTAGAGGATGATGAAGTAGGAAGTGGACTCACTTTAGATTTGATTTTCTCACAATATTTCTTCATTAATCCAAAACCTAGAAAGCTTTGGAGTTGTGATGAAGAAGAAGAAGAATGAACTCATCAAGTGAGAGTGAAGCAACCATGGTGTGTTAAGTATCATATACTTAACCTTTGTAGAGACTTAACCAAGGCTAGGTTAATTGGTAAGGTTAACAAATATCTTAGGTAAAACAAAACTTGAAGACTTAGTCAAAGAAGTACAAGCTTCTACAAGCTTATCAACCAATACAAAATCATTTAGTTTTAGAATTACTTAAATAAACAAAACCCTAGCAATTAACCCAAGCATGGTGTAAGTCATACACACACCTTTGTTGCATGTATCATCAAGCATGACACAAAATAATGTACACTTATATATATCACATATATACTTATGCACAAAGTGAGAAAAAGAAATCATAAGTGAGCTTAATATTAGTTAATGTAATGTAATATATAAAATATATAATTATACATTAAATTATTAAATCAACTCTTGATTTAATAATCCGGTTATATCACATATAACCGACCAATATCAAATGAATCATCTTATCGAATCAACACTTGATCCGATAACCCGGCTATATCATATATAACCGACCGATATCACGTATTGCGAGAATAGAATATGGTATCTCATATCGTATCAATCTCGGTCCCGCGCATATCACATATGTGCTCCTACTCCGTTTCGCTTGAGCCGGGAAACCTCTGTGTAGGACTCTAAAGACTCGTCAATACGCCGGCAGTAGGTGATGATCATATCAAACACCCACAAGCCGCAAGCGGTCTGCTAAACGTAACGGTCACCCGGGTATTGAGCGATCAGAAGATCAACAAGTAAGACTGCTCACACTCCTGCGAATCCAATCAGTAGCACTACCGTACAGTCCGGTCTCTTCGTCTGATATGTCGCATATCTCGTTTAAGGGTGGTAAACGTCAAACCCCAGTAACTCGATAAGTCGTACCGATGTGAAGCTCATAACGGGTCGAGAAACTACTGAAAACACTTACCAATATATTTCTGAAGCAGCCCTGGCCAGGGACTTCCTGTTATAGCCAATCGAGCACAGCGCAACATCAACTCCCAATATCGGGAGAGACGAAACCCCTCCTATCGCTCATTGCCTCCATGTGATTCGGGACTGTACCCAAAAGCCACCATTTTGCACATTCTCTTGAACATGGTAAGGTGGAAATTAAAGCACAGTGGGAATCACACAAGACTCTGTGATGATCTCGGGTCTACAGACTAACCTATACATGTGTCACCAGAGAACTGCCATCTGACACGAGGTATAATACCATCTGGGAGTTCTCGGCGAGTCCATCCAGTGTATCCGGTCTCCACTGAGCACCCGTATACTGTCTCTGATGTCAAACACTAATGGATATAGGATCATCCATCGCCCATCTACATGGGTCGAGAAGCTATACGCTAGTGTACTCTGGTATATCGATGTCCTGTCTCGATACACCTATGACTAGGAACATTTGAAGGATGTACTTAGCGACTACACTGTCCCCACTAATATGATCTACATCATAATCCTGGTAGTCAAGTACTCATCCTAAGGGCTTTATCAAAATGTAGCATAGAGACAATCAATGTACAAGCTAAGATAAAGAGCAACCAGATAGCATACTATCATGTCGAGTAAGAAAGTCCTCCCTATATATGTCCAAGCATCCACTACAATATACATCGTATATACAGTAATGACCTCTAGGGCATACATATTAATAACAATTGTAGGACAACCGGGGTCCTTACATTTCTTAGGTAATTGTTGAGTAAAATCTGTGCTCACATTGCAAGTTAAGAACACCTTTTTTGGCACTTGAGTTTTCCTCTTCATAGTGCACAAGTCCTTAAGGATCTTCGCATAAGACGGAACTTGTTGAATAGTATCAAGGAGAGGAATATTTATATTAACTTGCTTAAACATATTCACAATATTCTCCATTTGTGTATTAGGTTTGCTGGCCCTCAACCTGTTGGAAAAAGGAGCTTTATCAATAAGGGTTGGGTCCAACATTGGTGGAGAAGTTTGTGGGGATCGAATCGATCCCAGAATTGGAGTTGGAATTGTTTTAGGTTAACTCCAGTGAGTGGGCGGAGGGTTTGAACCTAGTGGAAAATGGAGAATAGGCTCAGAAGAAGATGGTGGGCTAGACGAATTAAGGTTAGAAAAAAATGCCGGGGTTTTATCTGACTCAACATCATCAACCTGTTCACCGACATGATTGTTCAACACTCTTCCCGATCTCAATGTGGTTACGACACTCACATTATAACTTTGTGAGTGGCCAGGATTCGGTAGAGGTTGAGATGGAAGTTTCTCTTTCTCTTTCTCACTCGTCGCAGCATCTAACTGTGCAAGTTGTGCTTCTATTGATTTTATGCTTTCACCGTGGGAAGCGGTGTGCTGCACTAACGTTTGGATAGAAGATATTAAATTAGCCGTTTTTTGCATGGAATGTTTAATACACGTTTCCAATCTTCGTTCGAGTGCAGAGGATTTCTAGGTACCGGCCATTGGGAAAGAATTATTATAAGATGTAGAGTTGTTGGCCGGATATTGAAAAGTTTGCGGTTGAAAGGGGTGCTGACTCTATTGTGGTGGTTGCTGTTACTATGGAGGAGGCCTTTGATAGTTATTTTGGCTTGGGAATGGATTTTGATTTTGAGTTTGGTTTTGGTTCCAAGCAAAATTAGGATGATTCCTCCATCCCTGATTGTATGTGGAAGAATAAGGATTGTTTCTAGGTCGTTGCTGAAAAGCAGCATTAGTTTGTTCTTGTCCATGAAACGGAGGATTCAAAGCACATTCTTCCGTCAAATGTGATGGGTTGGAACAGTAACCACACATGGTTTTAGGAAGCGTAACTTGGTTTAGGGAGGCCGAAGAGACTTTGGTTTCTATAGCTTCGAATTTCCTTTGTATCGCGGCCATTTCGGCTTTTACTGCGATTGAAACATCAAGCTGATGGATACCTCCCCAGACGATGTTGGTCTAACGCTTTCCCATTGCAAAGTTTGTTCGGCGAGATCTTCCAGAAATTGCCAAGCTTCACCATCGTCTTTAGACATGAAATGGCTTTGATAAATGGTTTCAAGCATCTGTTTTGTCGCTGGATTAATACCCTTATATATAATTCGGTAAAGATCCCATCTATTGATTCCGTGATGAGGGTATCGGACAAGAAAATCTTTAAACCGTTCAAAGAATTTCCAAAATGGTTCGTTGGGAAGTTGGATAAACTGGTTAATCTCGCTTTGAACACAGGAGGTCTTATGATTTGCATAAAATTTCTTAAGGAATGCTATAATGAATTCATCCCTTTTGGTAATAGAGTGTGCAGCAGTGCTATAAAGCCATTTTTCTGCTAGATCGCACAAGGTAAAAGGGAGAAGACATAATCTCACAGCATCCACAGAAAGTTGTGTAGTGCCCATTATTGCGCATACGTTTTCGAATTTGGATGCGTCTTCGGATTCGAGACAGTGAAATTTAGGCAACAGGTTGATGAAGTAGGGTTTAATTTCGAAATTATCCCTATTAGCTGGTGGAATAGATAGACAAGTAAAAAGAGGACCGCGTATCGGGTAACATCTTTCTTGAAGAGAGATGTGCGGTGGATTCTACGCACCTACAGGTGGTGGCAGGGGTGTGCTGGTAAAATCTGATGGAAAACCGTCCATCTCAGTCGATGTGGTAGGTGGAGGGGAAATAGAAGATGAAGAAGTACTGACTTCGGAGTCGATAGCAGAAACGCGGACAAGACGGGCACTAGAATCCCGTGTCCAGCCGATCATGCACTAAGCGGGTTTAGCGCATGTGGCAGCGTGTGTAAGAACTATTTAAAAATGGGTTTGTTTTGAAAAAGTGTCCGTCTTGAGGCTTGACTCAACAAATCACAAAAATGCACAATGAAACCCTAGAACTAAGGTTACCAAGGTCAAGCACTAGACCGCTCCTAGACTTCCAAAGGACAAGTCGCAGGATCAAACCTCTATCACCTCTTTATCACTCTTATGGCCAGGTAAGTGCCATGTAAGTGCCAGGTAAATGGGAGGTATCCGCAATACGAATCACCGAAAATAGCGGGGCCTAAGTAAGTAACCACTTTCCTTAGTCACACTTGCCTAAACACCACAAGAAAGATGCGGATAAGTGATAGATTACCCACGACCCTCCTCTGTCCTAATTGAACGCGGCGGTCCTTAGAGACTTGGTCTACATATTTTTTAATTAATGTAAGGTTATGCGGATTCTTGTTTTGTGATTTGTGGGGCCTAGGAAGGGTGATGAAATCCCCACCTAATCTGAATTTTGGTTTTGCCTCTTAAAGTTCGTTTTAAAAATATGCACAAACAAACCATTATCAAAACACGCAAAAAGATTTTTGAGCGGCGATATTTTGCAAAGAATCTTGCAGAAAATTATATTATTGGATTTCTAGAGGAGAGAGGAAGATATGAGGAATACACCAGAACATTTTGGGGGCACAAATCCACAAAGCCGTCGCCCAACTGCGGCCAAACGCACACTGTTGCCGCGGTTCCGCTGCAGAAATGAAAGATCCTTTGACAAAAAAATTTTCAATGCCCTCCTATGATCCTCTGGTCCTCGCTGAAAGTATCTTAATCGATATTTCCTCGCTACCGTTACTCCGGATTCCCTCACAAAAAAATTTGCACACTAATCGTTAAATACAATATACGGTTTTGGTTCTCTTTTATAATATACTTACTGGATTTTATAAGAATTCAAGACGAATAGCAAGAAAAAAATGACGCACGTATCCCCGGCAACGGCGCCATTTGATTGATTCTAGATTTGGAAGAAAAGTGTTTTGTAAAGTAAAGTAACCGCAATCAATAACGGTGTCGTTTGTAGCTAGCCGAGACGAGTACGGGTCGTCTTCAGGGAAACGCCGAACCTTTTACTTGCTTTAGACGAGTTGATTGAAATATAGATGGTTTGTTCTAAATCTATGATATACGGATGTAGATTTTATGAAGAAGCGGATTGTAGGATTCATAGAATTTAGTAGTAATGGATAATTAATTAAAGATGACTTCTTTTATGTTTTAATAGATTTAAAATTAGATCGCTAGTGATGAATGAATATTAGGGTTTTTGGAGGGAATAGGGTTCCCACTCTTAACCCTTATCTTTTCATTGACCTCTATTCATGTGTAGCCTTTACCAAAACAATTATTAATCTAATCTCAAATCGCGGTCGAGACTATCAATAAATTGATAGTGCGCCGATTAGGATGTTAACAGTTACTTTGCTAAAGTTTATAAATTTTAAAAGATATAAAAGAAGTTAAGAGATTTTATCATCTATTGATCTTCCCTAATTCTACGAACGCTATCAAGCGAGGAATTACTCACGCATGGTCGAGATAGAAGAGAAGATGAAGAAGGAGATCATAATGTAAATGTAGAAAGTAATGCAGAAATTAAATGCAGAATGTAAAATACAAAGAACTAAACTAAAGATCAACCTTTTTATTAATCAACTATCATTTACAAATCCGTCGAATTTAGAGTACAAGAACCCTAGTTTATGCTCCCGATCTCTATTCTCGTTGGAAGTAGATGAACAGCTGATGATCAACCTGGATACGTGGATCGTCTTAGAACTCTTGATCTCTTCGGTTTTGATCTATTAGGTGATGTAAAAGGTGATGATTTTTCAAGAGCAGCTCTTGGTCTTTTAAATATTACAGAAGATACAAACCCTAGTTGCCATAGGTGAAGATTGGTTGTTACGATTATACCTAAAAAATTCCAAATTTCACAACCCTAATCTTGCCGCGGATCCGCCGCATTTAGGTATCTTTGGCCGCCGTAGGGCGGTGGTTTGGAGAGATTAGGATTTGAAACTTCTTCTGCTGTTTGGTGTTGACACGTGGAGATTGTTTCAATGTCTAGATTCTTCAAATCTTATTCTGAGTCTCTGCCATTCTTGATTTTACGATTTAGTTCATCTTTATCGACAGATTTTATTCCCGACATCTTGGATCTCCCGATCTCCATATCTGAGCTCATATCTGCACAATATCTCAATTCATATTTTTAGTAGCATTTTTTATTATTTTGAAATATTATCCTAACCATTTTATATGATACAATATTTTAAGAATATTGATTAGTGATATTTGATATGATATGCAAATTTTAATTATTAATATTTTATATAAATATTTTAAGCATATATTTTCCTTCATAATGTTAATTATAATTTAGAAACATATGATAAAGAATATTTTACAGAATAAACCCATATATGCTCCATATTTACGATAAACACATTTAAGTACTTAACAAAAGTAAGGAAAATATTCCATCAAATGTGCAATATTTTTGACTGAACAGTTCCCCACATCTCGAACGGCCAGCTAGATATTATTGGGTGTAGTGGACTTGGATGTTGGTGGATGAAGTCCCCATGAATTTGGCAGGAGTGATATTGCTTCGCATATTCGAGGCAAGTCCCGAATCATTATGGACCATTAGTAACCCATTCTTTTTATCTTCAGCCTCATCTTTGGTCCAGCTTGGTGAGACCCGCAGAGTCCGTCGTGAGTTTCTTGGACGACTTTCTTTACTTCTTCGGGTCCCAAGCATCTTAGCCATAGACAGTCGAACAATCTCTTATATAGAGTATCATTGACGAAGGGAAAAAACAAGGCTCGATTCATGAGCTGATGTCCAAACGGCGCATTTTTGGGCGTTCGTGGAGATTTGAAGTAGTCTATAAAGACTTCCCTCCAGTCCTTACCCTTTTCTTTGCTCTCTATTTGAAGGGCTACTTGTTCGGTCGTTTCTTTTCTTTCGAATAGCTCTATTAAATCTTCCGAAAATATATTTGTTGGCACGAGAACCCTGCGGCTTTGCATAATGATCTTTACATCATCGAGGTCTTCATCGGCCAGTTCCTTAGCCAATTTGGCCAATGCGTCTGCCTTGCAGTTTTCTACACGCGGTATACTCTCCAGGATGTAGGAAGGGATTTGTGTTAGCAGGTACCGCACTCTTTCGCCATACTATATCAGCTCTGGCTTGCATGTCTGATAGTCGCCATTTACCTGGCTAACGATCAGCTGGGAATCTCCATATATAAGGAGGTCTTTGATTCCCATGTCGATCTCTAGACCTGCTGTCAAAACTTCATATTCAATCTCATTATTAGTCCTTGGCTATATTAAGGAGAGGGAATAACGTAATATTCCTCCTTGCGGAGTTACGAAGATAAGGCATACCCCGGCTTTGATTATTAGGGTGTTTCGCTTTTGTTGCTTCATGGAAGATGCTCCATTGAAGTTGAGTTCCCATTGAGAATCATTTTCTCCTTTCTCTTCTTCGATTGCGTCGAACACATGTTCGTCTGGCAATTCGCAATTTAACGGGGAGTCGGCTGGTATCGGATGCTCCGCAAGAAAGTCAGCTATGGCCTGACCTATTACTGCTTTAAGGGGTCGATACGTTACTGAGAACTCCATCACGAGGAGGGCCCATTTGGCAAGCCTTCCTGTTAGTATGGCCCTCGACATTAGATACTTAGGAGGATCCACCTTCGATATGAGATATACCTCATGTGTCAAAGCGTAATGTCTGAGCTTCGTTATTATGAAGATCAGCGCCAAGAAATGCTTTTCGATGGGGGGGTAGTTGTTCTCTGCCCTCAGGAGAACTCAACTCAAATAGTACAGAGCTCTCTCCTTTCCCTGATCGTTCTCTTATGCCCATAGCGGGCCTAGAGAACCTTCAAGGGCGGTTATGTATAGGATAAGGGGTTTTCCCTTAACCGGAGCGGTCAATACTGGTGGATTTTGCAGGTATTGCTTGATTTCGTCCAGTGCATTTTGGCATTTTTTATCCCAGCCGAACGGGGTCCCCTTTTTCATCAAATGACTGTAGGGACGGTATTTTCCGGAGAGGTTGGTTATGAACCGCTGGATATATGCGAGCTTTCCTTGAAGATATCGTAACAGTTTGAGAGTTCTTGGTGTGGACATTTCCATAATCGCCTTAATCTTTGAGGGATCGATTTTGATACTCCAGTGTCGTATGATGAATCCTAGGAATTTGCCTGAGGAGACTCCAAACGCACATTTTAGAGGATTCATCTTCAGATTATACTTCCGAAAACATCGGAACACTATTTTTAGATGTTCCCAATGTTCCTCATGAGATTTTTTTTTAACCACAAGGTCGTCGATATAGCATTCGACAATCTCATGAGGTCATCAAAGATCTTTATCATGGCCCTCTGGTAGGTAGTGCCAGCGTTCTTCGAACTGAAGGGCACACTTTATAGCAGAATATGCCCAATGGAGTTCGGAAGGCAGTATGCTTTTGGTCTTCGGGGTGCATTTTTATTTGATTGTATCCTGAAGATCCATCCATAAACGAGAAGACCTCATGGGTAGATATGTTTTCGATCATCAGCTCGGTAACAGATACTGGGAAATATCCTTTGGGCAAACTTTGTTGAGGTCTCGAAAGTCCACGCAGATGCGCACCGTCCCGTTTTTCTTCATTACCGGAGCGATGTTAGAGATCCAGTCAGGATATTGAACTTATTGGATGAAACCGGAGTCGATTAGTTTCTTGACTTCAGCGTTGATACTCATCTCAAGTTTGAGCCGCATTCTTCTTGGCGCCTGTTTGACTGGCTTTATGTCCGGCAATATGGTTAATTTATGTACTGCTACCTTTAGATCTAGACCCGGCATCTCGAAATAGTTCCCTATGAAACAGTCTTTATATTGCATGAGCACGTCTTTTAACGTGGCTACCTGGTTTTCATATAGTAGCTCACTGACGAATGTCGGCTTCGGATCGTTTTTTGTCCCTAAATCAATTTTTCTTAGGTTGTCCGCCGTGGTGTGTATCCTATCTTCCAGCTCTTTTGGTGCTGGCGGAAACTCTGAGATCACCTCTTCCTGGTCTTCATTTACGAAGCACATGTAGAGGTCATCCATAGTCTCGTGCCCTCCCTCTTTTGAAAGTGTTACCATATGGCAGGTACGAGTTCGCTTCCATCCTTGATGTTGAACTGGTCGTATCCTCACGGTATAGGTTCTCTTTGGCTCATGCTTTTGTGGTGGGGTTACCCTCCAGCTGTCGGGTAAAGCGAACCTGACTTTTTGATACTGGTCTTCTACCTAATCTTTGAAAGTAAAGTAGTCTTCAAGGGGATGACCTATTGCTCGGTGGTAGGAGCAATAATCCCGATGATAGACCTCATTTATTTGTTCAGGATGCCGAGACTCCGGAAGCGTCACCATTTGATACTTCATGACAAGGTTGAATATTTTCCTTGTCTTGTCTTGGGGGAAAGAGTATTCCTGACCCATATTCTTTATAAAGGACGGGCTCCAACCGAGTTTTTCTCGATTGCATAGCGTCTTGGATCCACTCTATTGTTTTCGAACATTGTTTGCGTTCTTTGCCTTGATTTTGCCTCTATTTCGGGATTTCCCTTTCGCGAGAACATACAGTGGACCGGGGATGAAGAGCATTATAGTCTTCCTTCTCCGCAGATTGCTGATTGTGACGTTGCGTCCTGGCCTTTTCATAAATGGCCATTTCGTGGTTGTGATTATCCCGACTCTTTTGACAAGCTTCTTTTATTAGCTTGTCGATTTGTTCTTCGAGTGACGGAATTAACATTTTTAGAGCGGGATTTCGCTCTGTTTCGATGTCACAACTATTTGGAAGAGCGTTTTACCCTTCACCGGAGCTGTTTATGACGTGGCAACTGTAGAACCGCTCCCGTTTCTTGGACCAAACGTATCCGAGCCCGGTTGTTTCCATCTTTCCGTTAGGCATATTTTGCTGATTCCCTGGAATATCCCAAATCTTTTTGTAGAATTGGGCTTGTCGAACAGTTTGTTCGAGGGGGTACACCTTGGCATCTTAACAGCCTTTTCAATCCCTCCGCGTAATATCTGGGTAGACGGATTGGTTGAAGCTTATCGAGTGCGAAATCGGTACCACGACAGACTTCTTTTTCTACTTTGGTCTCCGTAGATTGGTAGAAGAGGATCGTCTTTTCACCTTTTCATCTGGGAAGGACGTAGAAAGTTTGCAGTTCTTGTACGCTATGTGTATGGAGCGCATCAAGTTCCTTGTAATACCGAGACGGAGCCATTGTAATTTGTAGACTCTGATTTGTTCCGGCAAAAGTTTGCATTGACGGGCGGACGGAGAACACCACATTGGTCTCGTCCTAAGAGTCACTACCAAAAACCAAAATAGGAGTAGATAGTCCGGGCTTGTTATTTTCTTTTTGCAGTTGTCCCGAGTAGACTATTTCTTCATCTTTCTCGGTATCGCTCCCAAAGATCGGGATAGTGGCGACGGACTTTTGTTTTTCCTCCGGTCTATGACACCTTTCCGTATCCTCGAAGTCTGGTAGGAAGTACTTTGCGTTTTCGTATTTCCGAACTTCGTTTACAGAGAACGGATTTAGCTCTTTCGTGATGGTGTACTCCGGGCCATCCTTAAAATACTTCATACACTGTTGTTGTGTAGAAGGGATGACGTTGTACTCGTGTAACCAAGGTCTGTCGAGCAGAGCGTTATAGCAAGTCTTGGTATCAATGACATGAAATTTGATGTCAGTGACAAGCAGCCCGAAGCGTAACGTCGGTATTATGCACCCAAGCGTCCGTGACAACTGTGAGTCGAATCCGGAGATGGTAATTTTATCTTAGACGAGGTGCAGAACGTTCATGCAAATTTTCTTCAGCACCCTCACGTGAGAAGGTTGACGAAGGATCCGTTGTCGACAAAGATTTTCCCTATCTTGATGTCGTGACAGTACTCGGTGACGTATAACGGGTGATTATCGCACATACCGAGGAGGAAATCTTCATTGCTGAATGTAATGTCAGCCGTGTGGACCTCTACCGGTTCATCTTTCATCTTCTCTTCCGCGAAGAAAGCTTGGAACTGATCGGGCTCTTGTAATGCTTTGATCAGAGAATCTCGTGCCTCTTTGGACAGGAGGAGAGCATCCAATATGCTCAGTTATGAGGATATTTTCCTCAGATGTGCTAGGACATTGTAATCCACCTTATTTTTCCTAGGCGGGTCCCTGGCTGCGAGCTCTTTGACAACTCCATCGTCGAGGGCAATTTCCTCAGAGCTTTTTTCTTTCCCTTTGTAATTTTTGCCCGAACCTTTGTTTGTTGGTCCGAGATTCTTCTCAGGCAGCGTGCGGTTGCGCAGCTGAATATTCTCGCAGTTCTTCTCCAACTCTTCTTTTCGGAGGGGGTATTTGAAGAGAGGGTAGAGGAGTATTTCATCCTCATAATCGCTCCCGAAGGTAAGAACGTAGGGGTTTCCCCTTCCAAACTGGTACCAACCATATGACAGTTGCCAGTCGTTTCTTCATGAGCATCTGTCGCACTATTTTTCCGTCGACGAGCTTCGTGCTTCATCCTCTTGAAGAGTTTTTGATAGGCAACGTATCCTTGCCACCACTTTTTAAAGGCACTGCATTCCTCGGTGGGGTAGGTAACCCTCTGATGATATAGACAGTAGTTTGGATGTGAATCTTCTCCATCGAGGAATATAACCCCGGGAGTGTTTCTTACGAGAGGTAGCAGCTTCATCCCCATTGACAGGGCTTTGGCGAACTGCTTCTCTATTTTGATCCTGATCTTATTTGTAGCAGGTGTGCTTTGGTTTGGTTTGAGTACTTTACGACTCATCCTTGCTGTCGGGACCCGGTTCTTGTTCATGGAACAAAGTGCCACACAGAACAAAGTTCCATGCCAATTTTCATGCCATGTGGGCAAGGGCCACCTCTTGAGTCCGTGGGACCCACTGTAGAACAATGGGGAGTTTTTGGAACACATTCCGAAAGAGAACCGAACTGCATTATAAATGTAATGCTACCACTTTCAATTACAAAGGCGCCTTTTAAGTGAATCGGCACTATAGGAGCTGAGAACTTCGTAGTTAAGTATGCTCGGGCCAGGAAAGTCTTAAGGATAGATGACCTCCTGAGAAGTGGCCCCTGGTCGGGTCCGGTTCACTCTAAAGGGCAAAACCGTGCGGTTTCGGCCAGCACGAACAATACCATCTATACTGGGGCATGAAGCGTTATATTTATGGTGGCCCATGCAGGTCCCTCAGTAGTAGGTTTGTGGTTCGAGAACGAACCATTGTTCAATGGTGGGGAGAATGGCGGGACCCGGTTCTTGTTCACGGAACAAAGTGTCATGCCAATTGTTATGCCAAGTGGGCGAGGGTCACCTCTTAAGTCCATAGGACCCACTGTAGAACAATAGAGAATTTTCGGAACATATTCCGAAAGAGGACCGAACTGCATTATAAATGTAATTCTACCAACCTTAATTATAGAGGCGGCTTTTAAGTGAATCGGCACTACAGGAGCTTGAGAACTCCTAGTTAAGCGTGCTCGGGCTAGAGAAGTCTTTATATGGGTGACCTCCTGGGAAGTGGCCCCTGGTCGGGTTCGGTTCGCTCTAAAGGACAAAACCGTGCGGTTTCGGTTAAAGCGGACAATACCATCTGTACTGGGGCGTGGGGCGTTACACTTGCCGCTGCTTTTTGTCCTATCGCTGATACTTAGCCTTTTCATATATAGCTGTTTCACGTTCTCGGTCAACTTTTCTTTTTTGAAAGGCTTCGTTTAACAGCCTATCGATCGGGACTTCTGGCAGTTCCGGGGATTTTAGCGCCGATTCTGCCCCCAGTTCCTCTACATTGTTTTCTGACGCTGAGGGGGCTTCTTTGCCATATAACGATGAATGGGAGACCATGTGGAAACTTGCTACACGGTCTTCGGTGTCTTTTGATGAGTCATTTTCCTCATCGTAGTCACTATCTTCGTCCTCAAGAATATGCTTGAGGAACTCTTCGAGCGTGACCGATGTCCGCGCTTTCTGGTTGTACTCCTCCAGCGAGTTAATGTATTTTTGCAGGTTTGTGCACTTGTCATCATACTCGGCAGGCTGCACAAGATTCTTAGTCTTCTTCTTTTTCTTCGAAGACTTCGAAGGCTTGACTTGGGGGTTTTTCCCCTCATCAACAATTTTCGGTGTGGGACGTGGTTTTGGCATCCCTTTGATGATTTCGAGTTCAAGCGGGCTTTTCCACCTGACTGCTAGACATGCCTGTAGATCCTTCAGCATTCTTTTGGTTTTTGTTGAAAGAACGACTTCCCACGGAGTTTCTCCACGAGTGAGCATGATTCCCCCTGCGCGTCCACCATTTTAGGAGTGTGCTTCTGGGGTGGGTTTACTCTCCAGTTATCAGACAGCGTGAATTTTCCCTGTTGATACTGGTCTTTGATCCAGTTCTTGAAGACGTAGCAATCATCAATTGGGTGGCTCACCATTCTGTGCTAGGAGCAGTAGTTAGGATTGTTGACATCGCCGGGTTGTGGTGGATGCCGCGGTTTTGGCAATGTGATATGTTTATTACGTATTGCTAACTCGAACAGTCTCCTCATCTTATCGTGGGGAAACGAGTAGGCGCGTCCTAGTCTTTCTTCCAAGGATGGGTGCGGACGCGCGTTGTTTTGGCGAGCAGCCGGTTTTGGGCCACTCGGTTGTTGATGCTTGTTGGCAACGAATACCGCTTTCCCTTTACCCTTATTATTTCGAGGGTCTTTATTTGAGGAGAAAGGCGCATGGCCCATCCGGTCTATTTGGGCCAGTTTATCTATTAGTGCCTGGAAGGTTGTTGGTTTGAAGAATGTCATGAAATGGGACACAGTCATTTGAGGATCAAAGGTCCCGATGAACATGCCCACGGCAGGAGATTCTTCAATGCGTTGTTCGCACTTAGACCATAGGTTCCGCCACCGGATCGCGTATTGGACCCAGGTTTTTCCCGGCTTTACCCTGGCATTGATTAATGCCGTAATTTGAGTGCGCTCGCTCGTGCTATCGAACCGCTGTGTGAATGAACAGAAGTTCCATCTCTATGAATATTTTTATGGAGCCATTTGGGAGCTTCGAGTACCATTCAAAGGCTATTTCTGACAGGCTGCCAACGAATTGGCGAAGCGACAATTTTTTTTCGCCTCCAGTGTTGCCGCAAAGAGCTCTGAATTGCGCGACGTGCTGGTGAGGGTTGTCTGTCCCTTGGTATACTTGGAATTTAGGGATCATATATCCTAGAGGGTACTTGATTTGATCATACCGGCCTGGATACGGTCGCCCGGTTCTGACGATTTGGCCAGCAGCTTCATTAACTTGATGAGCTCTTATTTGTTGAGCAATATAATCATCAAGGACGGCCTTGGAGATCATTTTCTCTTGGCTATTGATAAGTCCGGAGGAGGGTTTGATGTTTCTCCTATGTCATCGTCGACGATTATCGGCGTATCTTCGGCCGGGGGTTCCGGTTGGATCATCATTTCAACCATGTCTTGGAACAAGAGAGCCATTTGCTTTATGTTGGCGGCTTGTTCAGCGGCTTCTTTGTCTTTTCTCTCAAGCACCCTCTGCAGGAACTCTGTATCGGTCTCCTGCTCTTGGCGCTGTTCGGCCTCTTTGTCCGGAGTTTCTTTCTATTTAGTAAGTGCTACCATTTTGGTCAGCATTTCCTGGAGCTTTTGTTGTTGCTCTTGAGCTTTTGTTAGCGACCAAGTTTGCGGTCAGTGACTCATGAAGGCATGGCTTTCCTTTTTTCCTGAAGCCGTGTGGACCGTATGTACGATCATGCCCCAGACTTGGGGCATTTGGGTACATCGCCTTTGGAATTTGCCGCAAGCGGTGGGATTTTCTCCAGCCTCGTCCTTTTGTAGGAGGTTGAAGTTGAAGGAGCCGTTGTAACAGGCACCCGTGTAGAAGAAGTCCCTCGCTATATGACGGAGGAGTGGTCTTTTGCTTGTCGAGCCTTCAATTTCTTCGGTCGACGAGAGTGGTTCTGGTCAATCACAGAGTCCTGGACTTTTCCCCAGAACCTATGAAGTTGCAAGGAGAGACGCTGATGGGGCTGCTCTGGCTCTGCCTGAACCGGGACACCTTTACTAGCAGAGGTGATTTCTTCAGCACCGCCGTTGGGGAGTTCTTACGTACCTTCCTGAGCGATTTGAAACTATTCCCAGTTGGAACAGCAGCATCGACATCCACCATTGGAGCTGGTGGGGTAAGTCCAGAGGGGGAGTGGCCCCCATCTTTTATCACCCGGCGCCAGTAGCGACGTCGAGCGTGCCTTGCAGAAGGGACCGCCTCAGTTTTAGAAGCGGCTTCTTCATGCCCCTTGTTTTGCTGAGGCACTGCTGTTGGCGTCAGCCTATTGAAGACCGACTCCTTGTTAAAGTTTAGGGAGGGCCGGCCAATCTTTCAAATACCGACTTTCTGATGGGGGAAGCGCTTTTGACGGCTTCGCCCGTAGCAGGAGTTGGGAGGGCTATCCATTTTGGGACAGCCTCTTCAGTTATTATGTGCCTCTTTGCTGGCCCTTTTGGGTTCTTGTTCAGCCTGTTGAAGACTGAGATGTCAGATATGGACAGCCTGTTGAGAGGGGTCGTTGTGGTTGTCAGTCGATCGAAGACTAACCTTTTAGGAGCTTCCTCTTGTGGCACTGAGGCACCGAAACTCACCGGTGGAAGGATGGTCCCAAAGAACAATCCAGTAGTGGTTTGCGTAACTTGCCCTACTGGCATTGAGAAAATAGAGGCCGCGTTGGGCCCATAAGTCACTCTTCTAGTTAAGGTGGAGCGAGAGTTGCTGTTGCATGAAGTGCATTAGGAAGCCATCGATTTTTCTGCACAAGAGCAAGACACCAAGTTTTAGTACCTCGAATCCAAGGGCAACCACAGCAAACCGTGATTTTGTTCTCGAAACATGACACACGAAGTGTGGAGTGGAAAGAGGAAAAGGTCCCACCGGGCGTGCCAGAATCTATTTACCGCCGAAAGACCGGACTGAGACGTTGGGACGTCTAGCCTGAATTTGGGGGAAGATACTATTTAGACTTCTCCATCCACTTCTCCGAAAATACTGTTCCCGCCAAAATTTTCGGCCAAGAGCTACTTGTTCCCTTGTAAAAAAGAGGGGAGAGTTCTTAAAATTTGGCCTCACGTGTTAAACACGTGGTCGCTCATATGCAAAACATATGAGCACTGAAAGAAAATAACTAATGGCCAAACATGCCTCACGTGCTAAATACGTGAGCGCTCATATGTAAAGCATATGAGTGCTGAAAATAAATAACTAAAGGCCAAACAGGCCTCACGTGCTAAACACGTGAGCGCTCATATGTAAAGAATATGAGCGCTGAAAATAAACAACTAATGGCCAAAAAAGCCTCATGTGCTAAACACGTGAGCGCTCATATGTAAAGCATATGAGCACTGAAAATAAACAGGCTAAAACCCACACTAGGAGTCACTTGTTAAACATGTGAGTTCTCATGCTACTTACATGC
Organism: Agapanthus africanus; assembly: GCA_030015575.1. NCBI lineage: Eukaryota > Viridiplantae > Streptophyta > Magnoliopsida > Asparagales > Amaryllidaceae > Agapanthus > Agapanthus africanus. Next base: position 397,941,122 of record JASDDO010000029.1, on the reverse strand, counting down.
AAAGCATGTGAGCGCCCCAATTTAAAACGCTTCTGTCAAATTCTAGAATTAAATTTTATTTGGAAAATATTTTCCTGATCTTCCTCAAACTAGAAAGATCTTCTCTGTTAAACAGAGGAGCTTTGGATCAAAGATCCAACAGTGATCATCTGGCAGAATAAAATTCTATCACAGGAAAATATTTTCCTAATCTTATTAAACTAACAAGATATTCATATGATAAGAATAAAATTCTATGTTAAACTAACGAGATATCCATATGATAGAATTAAATTCTATATTAAGAAAAAATATTTCTGATCTTGTTAAACTAAAAGATATGATAGAATTAAATTCTGATCTTGTTAAAACTAACAAGATACTCATAATATTGCTAAACAAACAAGAAATCTTCTCTGTTAAATAGAGAGCCTTAGGATTAAAAATCCAACGGTGAATAAAATTCACCAATTGATCTAAAAGATCATGGAATCAATCATGATCCCTCAATGAGGGATTTTCTTAACAAATTGATTCTTTTTTCTTCTCATATAAATAGGAGCAATGAGAGGAGAAAAAAGGAGAGGAGATACACACAGAGAGAGGGGAAGAAAAATATATAAAGAGAATTTAATTCTCTAGAAAGAAAAGGAACCCCTCCCAAAAGCTCCCACAAAACTAAAAAAGAATTTACTTCTCAAACCAAGAGTTTACCTCTTCTAAAAAAACTTAGTTCTTCCTCTGGTTAAGATCTACAGAAGCAAATCTCCTCACAAGTTGAGAATTTAATTCTTATCGGGGAGATTCTGTCATGCGGATTCAAAACCTAGGGGAAAGAACTGAGTTCAAAAGAGTTTAACTCGAACAAAACATATGGGAATTTAATTTCTCTGAAACTAGGGTTTAACCCTTTAAAAAGAATTTAATCTCTGCAAAGAACAAAAGAAGAACTTGATTCCTCAGAACCTCAGAAGAACATCCCAATGATTCATTAGCGTTCAAACGCTATGTAACAGATCACGTATTCCCACGTGAGCACCTCTGAGGAACAAAAAGGAACAACTGATATCGAGTCACGTGATCCTACGTGACCCCATAATAGTGCTTAGCACTCTCAAAAGGAAAAAGGGGAATAAAACAAAGATAGTTCCCATTTTGGAGCGCCTCACGTGATCCCACGTGACCCCCTAATAGTGCTTAGCGCTTGCAAAAGGAAAGGGGAATAAATCAAAACAGTTACCATTTTTAAGGTGCCTCACATGATCCCACGTGACCCCCAATAGTGCTTAGCACTTATAAAAGAACAAAGGAATAAACCCAAGTAAACAGCACCAACTTTCAAGAGCCTCACGTGCCACACGTGAGCCTCCCCAAAATTTCAGTGTTTAACACTGCCTTGGAGTCTCACGTGGGAGCACGTGAGTACTGAGTATACATTGTTGGGATTCCTTAGCACCTAGCCTAGGGTTTGCAAGCATCACACATACCACAACAAAAATTAAATGGGGTGCTAAGAAATCAACCAAGGATACATACTAGAAAACTAGGGTAACAAAACATGTAAACCAACATTACAAAGAGAAGTGAATGAAAATACAACCTTTGTAGATCCGGTCCTTTACTTCTAAAACTCCGTGTTGACGTCCCTTCACTGTGATCATCGTAGTCCCGAACTCTAGAATGGATTTCCCCAGAGAAATGATCAAGCTAGCTCGTTGACTTCGAGGCGAAAGATGATCTACGTCGAGGCGACCCAAACTCAAGCTCCGTCTTTACTTAGGTCAAGAATTTTGTGAAGAGAACACCCTAAACTAAATGGGAAGTAGTAGAGGATGATGAAATAGGAAATGGGTTCACTTTAGATTTTGATTTCTCACTTTGTTTCTTCACTAAAAAAATCTAGCAAGCTTTTCTTCTTTTCGATGAAGAAGAAGAAGAAGAAGAAGAAGAAGAAGAAAAATTTGAATGAGAATGAATAAATAAGTGAAGATCATTATCATAATGCAACCATGGGTGAGTTAGTATCATCCACTAACCTTTGTAGAGACTAAACCATTTAAGTTAATGGTTTGGTTAATAAATATCTTTAGTAAAACAAAGTAAGTGGACTTTGTGAAAGATGCTTAAAGCATCATGAAGCTCCAAGTATGACAAAGTGCTCACTAATTTTGAATTACAAAATAAATATAAACCTTTACCATTAACTTAAATATGGTGTAAGTCATACACACACCCAAGTTTGAATGTATCATCAAGCATGATACAATCATGTACACAAACATATATCACATATACATTATGTGCACATCAAGTGAGAAAAACAATCTTAAGTGAACCAATACTAGTTAATGTAAAGTAATATATCAAATATATAATTATACATTAAATCATTAAATCAACACTTGATTTAATGATCCGGTCATATCGCATATAACCGACTAATATCTAGTGTACCAATATATCGAATCAACACTTGATTCGGTAACCCGGCTATATCGCATATAACCGACCGATGATACAGATCGCGAGAATAGAATACGGTATCACATACTCGTATCATTCTCGGTCCCACACATATCTCATATGCGCTCCTATTTCGTTTCGCTTGAGCCAGGAAACCTCTGTGTAGGACTCTAAAGGCTCGTCAATACGCCGGCAGTAGGTGATGATCATATCAGTCACCCACAAGCCGCAAGCGGTCTGCTAAACGTAACGGCCACCCTGGTATTGAGCGATCAGAAGATCAACGAGCAAGCCTGCTCACGTTCCTGCGAATCCAATCAGTAACACTTACCACACAGTCCGGTCTGTTCGTCTGATATGTCGCATATCTTGCTTAGGGGTGGTAAACGTCAGACCCCAGTAGCTTGATAAGTCATGCCGATGTATGGTCCATAACGAGTGTGAAACTACTGATAACACTTACCAGTAAATCACATCAACACTGGCCAGGGATTTCCAGTTATGGCCAGTCGAGCATAGCGCAACATCAACCCCCAATACTGGGAGAGACGAATCCCCTCCTATCGCTCATTGCCTCCATATGACTCGGGACAGTACCAAAAAACCACCTGTTTGCATGACTCAGTAGAGCCATGGTAGGGTGGAAATCAAAGCACAGTGGGAGACACACAAGACTCTATGACGATCTCGGGTCAACAGACTAAGCTGTACCAGTGTCACCAGAGAACTGCCATCTGACGTGAGGTATAATACCATCTGGGAGTTCTCGGCGAGTCCGTTCAGTGTACCCAGTCTCCACTGAGCACCCGTATACCATATCTGATGTCAAACACCAATGGATATGGGATCATCCATCGCCCATCACATGGGTCGAGAAGACATACGCTAGTCTACTCTGTAATATCGATGCCCCGTCTCGATATTCCCACGACTAGGAATATTGAAGGATGTACTCATGGATTACCTAGGCCCCACTAGTATGATCTGCATCATAATCCTGGAAGTCGAGTACATATCCTAAGGGCTTTATCAACATGTGACAGAGAGATAGTAAATATACATGTTAAGATAAAGAGTAACCAGATAGCGCACTATCATGTCGAGCAAGAAAGTCCTCCCTATATATGTCCCAGCATCCACTATAATATACATCTCATGCACAATAATGGTCTCTAGGGCATACATACAACTAACAATCTCCCACTTGCACTAGGGCTATCATATAGCAGTGGTTGTAGTATCTCATACTCAACCATCCCATAAAGGTCTCTCTTTGGGGAAAAGGCCTTTGTGAGTGGATCCGCCGTGTTGTCCTCTGAGTCTGCTCTACTAACCTCGATCTCCCTGGAGATCAACTATCTCCATGATCAGGTGATACTGCCTTGGAATATGTCTGGGTCACTGATGGGACCGGGGTTCCTAGGCCAAAGTCACACTTCCATTGTCACACAATGGTAGGAACCTAGTTCATCTCATGAACTAATATACACCCAAACTGCCTCTTTGGTAGTATCTTTGGTAGCGATGTATCCAGCCTTTATCGTCTAGTTTGCCACGGTATCTAGCTTAGAGCTCTTCCAACATACCGTCTCTCCACTGAGGGTAAAGACAATGCCTGTGACTGACATTCAGTCGTCCTTACCACCTTGGAAGCTATCCAGTGATTCTCCCCAGGATCGATTGATACCATCTCACTATACCTAGTGAGAATCCTAACATCCATTTAGATATATCTCATAGATCCAAAACCCAGGATTTAGAAGGTATCACTTTGATCCTATATGGAGAATCCTTGCGATAAGAGGAGATTGACCGAGTTCAGTATAGGAAACTCCTTTCTTATCAAGAGTATGTCATCCACGTACAATACAAGGAAGACCACCTTACTCTCTACTACCTTTTTGTATATACAAGGTTCATCTACCATTTTGATAAAGTTAAACATTTTGAATACCACATCAAAACAGATGTTCCAACTCCGCGATGCCTGCTTTATCCCATAAAATATCTTGCACACGTTTCCGCTACTCCCACTGTTTACGAAGCCCTCTGGCTGTGTACTTAAAGACGCTCTCTTCTAAATCAACATTTAAAAAAGCAGTCATGACACCTAATCACCAGATATCGTAATCATGATATGTAGCAATGGCAAGTAAGATCTGGATGGACTTAAGCATAGCTATTGGAGAAAAGGTTTCATCATAATCCATGCCTGGTCGATGACGAGAACCTTTAACAAGTCTAGCTTTGAAAGTCTCAACTTTTCCATCTACACCAAGTAATCTTCTCAAGATATTCTTGCTCCTGATGGGGATTTAACCCTTCAGATATAACAGCCAAAGTCCATACTGTGTTGGTGTACATGGATTCCATCTCAGATCGCTAAGCATCCAGCCATTCTTATAGAGTCCCCACTCTTGATGGCCTGCTCGAAACTAGTTGGATCATCATCTCATGATGCAATCCTCGCTCCCACTATCATCTAGAAACCGAAGTATCTCTCGGGCGGATGAGGAACCCTATTAGATCGGCGGAGAGGCTGAGGTTCGTCGGGAACTATTGAATCCTTTGGTTCTACCAAATCATCAGCTGTAGTTTGTATAGCTGGAACTCCTTCCAGTTCTACAGAACTGGCCTTGCCTCGAGCTTGTCCGGATTTTACTTTTGACATAGGCCGGACAATCCCAAATCTTAACTTGCTTAAGACATGGGCTCTTCCTATACCATATCTCATATGGAGTGGCAGGCACTGATTCGATTTGAACCCAATTCAATAGGTATGCAGCTTCTCAAGTGCATAACCCCCAAAAGGAAACAGGTAACTCAGTAGTACTCATCATAGAGTGCACAATATCTAATAGGGTGCGATTGCTCCGCCCCGATACACGGTTGTGCTATGGTGTATACAGAGGAGTAATGCTGAGAGAGAATCTCATTCTCTTTTAGAATAGTCCAGGATCTCTATGCCTAAGTATTCTCCTCCCTGATCACTTCATAGGATTTAATACTTATTCCTGTATTGGTTCTCTACTTCTATCTTATATCCTTTGAATTTCTTAGAACCTTCAGACATATGTTTCAACAGGAACATGTGTCCGAATCTTGAGAGATTATCAGTGAATGTAAGGAAGTATAAAAAACCAGTCCTGGCATTTATAGACTGGGGACCTTCATACATCACTATGTATCAGTCCCAAGAGTTCATCAACTCTTTCTCTGTTTCAAGTAAACGGAGCTATGGTCATCTTATCTTTATGACATGACTGGCAAGTTTCATAAGATGTAAATTTAAACTAATTTAAATATTCATCTAAAAGTAACTTAACTAGTCGGGTCGCATTGATATGACCTAGTCTATAATGCCTCAAGAAAGATTCGTTCATTTCTGGACTCTTACTCTTGTGTGTATTCTGTACGTTAAGAACTGTGGTTTGATTTGGAACGTATATGCTTTTAGATAACGTGCCTGAACCGATCAACCCTTGATATAGGAAATGTTCAAAACATTATGCATCAATACAAAATTATATCCTTCTTTACTAAATAAAGAGACTGATATGATGTTGTATATCAGGTTCGATATCTAATAACATTCGTTCAGAATCAATGTATTTGGTAATACAGGGTGATAACTGCCAACACTTTGGCTGCAATAATTGCACCGTTTTCAACTCTTGAAACTTATCACCCGTTCTCAGTACTCTACTTATCTGTAGCCCATGTAACAGATTATATATTTGGGATCCTGATCCGGTATCAAATACCCAGGACGTAGAGGATACTGAGAAACAGTTCTATGTAATGAACACACCCGAAGAAGATCCATCAACATGTACTTTCTTCGTTTAGGCGGCATGGGAATCATGGTATTCCCCTATTTCCTGCTCGATCTTATAACAGTTATAAGTTGGAGCGGGACCAACGTTCCCCAGCTCAGTATAACAAGCAGGTTCGGTCAATACATCTATATTATTATCTTGATTAAGGCGTGACATGGTCGCTCCCTAGAGAGAGAGAAAAGAAAACACTCTGCGTGCGCTCTTACAAGATTAGATTGGTTATATATTTTATCTAATCAGGATGGCTCCCACTGTTTTTATCAAATCTTCCTTCAAACCTTGAAAGGAAAGATTAGCCGGGATTAATTACACTCTACAAGTTCGCCGATCTTTCAGCCAGGCCAGTGCCGGTACTTTGAGGGAGGTTCCCCGTGCTTTCGCACGGACCTAATTAAAATAAACCTCGTTTTCCCAAGGGCGTAACCCCGTTGACACCTTTCTAGACACCTACTTGATCGGCTAATTGTAAAGTGCAAAACTCTCCCAGGAGTAACAATTACTCGCAGTGGGTATCAGGATCCAACTATCTCATAGAAGGTATGCAATCTCATTGCAAATTTCAACACTTGAAACTCCCGATAATGGTTTTTACCCCTAGCACTTATGACCTTAACTATGTTCAACAAATCATAAGTACTAGTCAAGTTCTACCCGTCATTTCGTGATTAATTAGACCCACCCACTTGACCCTTAACTAAGGTCAACAAAGTCACATGACTGTCCTAACAAATCGCATCATATGCGGTATAAGAAGACATAACTTAGCTACCGTACACTGTGCCTTAACTAAGGTCAACAAACACAGCACGAATACTAAGTACTCTACTTCCTAAAATGACGGAGGGTTGCGGATGGTTTTTAAGAAAAACCTTTAACGCTTTGAACTTGATCTCGTTGCAGAATCAAATGGTTTAAAATGGAGTGTTTTTTAGGCTTTTGCTAGTTTCACTAAAGAGTTCACTCTCGGTGAAGGGATCTCGGCTCTTTCCTCATCGAATGAGGTGCTGGATATTCACAATACCGCTATGCAAAGTAAGAACTAGAAAAGCAATCAAAAGACAAACCGAAGGTTGTAGCATCTGCTGGTTATTGCTAAAGAGGTCACTCCCGGTGAAGGGATCTCGGCTCTTTCCTTATCGAATAAGGTGCTGGATGTTCTACAAGGAACACCGCTATGCAAAGCAACAACTAGAGCTACCTAATTTTTGAAATTCGATTCCACAACATCATTTAGGTTTATTTTCTTTCATTAATCTCATTAATGAATGTCCCATCATTTAAGTCACCTAAACATCAAAGATAAATACAACGTACGCTTATGCCATCCGCATTCGCCTCGATGTCTCGTCATGCACCGTTAGGTTAGGTAACTAACGGCAGAGCGGGGCAGGGCTAGCGCGGGTGTAAAACATAAGCAACGTCTATATAATATATCATATATACTATATACAGTATCTATCTGAACATATCACATAATCACATCACAGATAACGCAGCAGAAAACAACATATGAAATATTGGATATACTAGGATGTCCGTGTTTTATTTTGAGCCTATATAAAACACGGATTCCACGGTCGTGATGAATAGCCAAACCCACACCCCTAGACCCCTACGAGAGCGACAAGCAACCCTGCCAATTCTAAAGTTAGGAGACCCGGACTCGACTCCTCGAGGTGGTCTCCTACTGGACTCTAGAGCCCGGTTACTTGTGCTCCCCTCCTTGGGTCTACTCTGGAATATCGATGCCCCGTCTCGATATTCCCACGACTACGAACATTGAAGGATGTACTCATGGACTACATGATCTGGATCATAATCCTGGAAGTCGAGTACACATCTTAAGGGCTTTATCAACATGTGACAGAGAGACAGTAAGCATACATGTTAAGATAAAGAGCAACCAGATAGCGTACAATCATATCAAGCAAGAAATTCCTCCCTATATATGTCCCAGCATCCACTATAATATACATCTCATGTACAATAATGGCCTCTAGGGCATACATACAACTAACATACATTAGTGTTTAACACTATAGGAAGCTAACTCTAACTCCAAATTGGCAAAGTCTCCCTGAGAATTAAAAAATCTTGGATTTCCTAATAGACCGAGCCACTATGCTCATGACTTCCCAAACTGATGATGATTTCTCAATCTCCTAAGTTAATCTTAGTCTCTCAAAAACGACTAATGATTCTTGGACGGGCCACTATGATCTTTCCCCTCAAATCTGGAATTTGGTTCAATGGTACATCTCTCCATACCTCTGATACATGTCGTTGTAATTCTTCAACGTCTTCAGAGAGGTGGAGGGTCCCGACAACCAACAGCTCTTTGGTGCAACCCAAAACCCATGAGCATATCCCTATGGACCGCAACGTCCTTAAACTAGCTGTGGACCGCAACGTTCTTAAACTAAACTCTCACCGCCAAATGGTGATCTATGGACCGCAATGTCCTTAAACTAGCTGTGGACTGCAACGTCCTTAAACTAAACCCTCACCGCCAAATGGTGATCTATGCACCGCAATGTTCTTAAACTAGCTGTGTACCACAACGTCCTTAAACTAAACCCTCACACCAAAATTGGTGATCTACGGACCGTAACGTCCCTAAACTAAAGCAATAGAACGCAAATACTCTTTTGTTGGGTAAGAATGATCCTAAAATCATGCTGAGTAGATCTTAGTCTAAAATTAGACTAACGTATCCTTAACAAACATTTAAGTTAATCTTAATCCCAAACAAGATTAACGATCCTTAAATCAAATCAAACCCAAATCTAAGAATATACGGATTTGGACTAATCCACGCCCTACGGGCGGCAACATAAATTAGTCTCCGTATACAATCCACGGGCAACCAAAAATAAAACAAACACACATGAAATAAAGTGAACCTCTGGAGCAGGAAAAAGTGGTTATCGCTATGCGGTAACGTAATTAACTGCAGGGGCTTGCGCCTGCAGGGAAGAGCGTCTCCACAATCAGAAACCCCTCACAACGAGGGGGAATCTGACGAAATCTGCTACAACGGCCGCATCTGTCTAAACCTTCGATACACGGTGCCATAAATCAACTTGGCATTTTCGGAGATGTGGACGGATAAAACCAAATAACAACTGCCCCCAAATTTAGGCAAGACGTTCGTCTTTCCCGGTTTCCGGCGGTAAACGGATTCTGACACGCCCGGTGGGACCTTTTCCTCTTTCCGCTCCACACTTCGTGTGTCATGTTTTTCTGCGATCAAATAATCGCGGTATATATGTTTGTGGTTGCCCTTGGGTGATGGGATACTAAAGCCGGCGTTTCGTCTCTATGAAGAATGGTGTTTGCTCCCACCCTAGCAACTCGGGCTCTGTTATATCTGGTGGAGTCAAGTATGGGCCACTTGCAGCCTCAAATCTCTGCAATCCGGCTCTTCAAGAAATCAACGGGCTTCTCTTTGGGTCGATACTCCCACCTCTCACCCTCGGTGCCTCAACGCCTATGGAGGAAGCCAAGAGGAAGTCTGTCTTCCACAGGCTGGTTCCCCAAAATGCAGCTTTGCTGACGGAATCAGTTCTCAAACAACTGGCATATGCTAAGGACCAAGGTCGACGCAGAGGGCAGAATATTCAAACTCTCAAAGGAAACAGGGGGCAGGCTCAGCAAAATTCTGAAGCTAATCAAATCCCGACCGTAAGAAACGGTCGACAACGATATCGGCATCATACAAAATGAGCCAGGGGCAGTTCCTCATATGGTCCTGTTTCAACCCAGTGGTGAATGTTGTTGTTCCAACTGGGAAAAGCTTCAAACCGTTGCGAAGGGTCAGAATAAATTATCCTACCGCGATATTGAAGAAGTTTCCGCAGCCCATGGAGATCTCACGAGAGCAAAAACCAGTTCGCTCCCTGAGACAACTTTCCTCATCTATATATAAGGTGTGGAAGCAGGTGAAGGGGACTCATCCCAAGACGGATCCTGATACAGCGGTTCCTCACAAAACCAAAGCGGCTTTTCACAAAAAAGAGAGGCCCAATAAAGCTCAAGTGCCCGAAGCAAACTCCAAAGGCCAAAGCTCCAAACACCCCAAACCTGGAGGCATGGTAGTTCATATAGTATATGTGGTGAATTCCAAAGACGAAGTTCGAGGTTCTACTAGTCACCGACCTCAAACTCGGTCCCTGACAAAAAAATCAACTGCAACGTGAAAAGCTGCAGGTGATGCTTGCTCAGGCGGCATCACTGGCTAATCCATCGTCTAAAGCAAATCCTGAAGACGCACCTGGAGAAAGAACAGAGCATGAGTTGGATATTGATTTCCTAAATCACTCTCTCAAAAAGAAAGATGAAGAAGCGGCAGAAATGTCCGGAACGATGGTTCAATCGGAACCACAAGCAAGTGAACTGTCGGTAGTCGCTCTTAAAGACAAGGGTGACATTTCAAATTCTCTACGAGTCTCATCAACGGCCGAAGAGGAAATGATTCCAAAAGTAAAGCTGGACACATATATCGCTCAGCAAGTCAAAACTCACTATGCCAGTAAAGCCTCAAATAGGCCAATCAAGACTGGTCAGCCGTATCCGGCGTGCTACGATCAAATATAGTACCTGCCAGAATACATACTTCCGACTCCACATATACAAAGGAACCGGGAATCCTCACTAGCACATCACGCGATTTAAATCCATGTGCGGTAACACTAAAGAGAATGATATACTTCTCTTCTAACAGTTCATCAGTTGTCTAGCTTGCATTGCCTTCGAATGGTATCTGGAACTCCCGAATGACTCCGTGAATACCTTCGACGATATGGATATGCTCTTCTATCAGGGATTCGCTAATGAGAACGAACATGCTACCGTGACGGTGCTGGTCAACGAAAGGGTAGACCGGATGAGACTTGGGTTCAATATGTTACCCGATGGAGAAATCTCTGGTCAAATACAAGCAACGCATAGATTAAGTGCAGCCATGGGAATGCTCATAGCCACCCTTGACCCAAATTCAAAGGCGTCCTCGTATATGGCCCTCTTCAAGCCGACGACCTTCCAAGAACTCATAGATAAAATGGCTCGATTGGATCAAATGGGTCAAGACTCTTTCTCATCCGATGATGATGAGTAAAAAAGCGGAGGCAAGATGGCATTTGTCTCCTACGCTCAACAAAAATAAGCGGCTCTGAAGCACCCTGTCGCCAAAATAGCAACGACGTGGGTACTCGTTCCCCCTGAGACATACACAGGGGGCATATTCCTTACTGGCGGAAGAATCTCTATGTAGAATGGTCCTTTCTTCTCAAAAGGTAGGAAAGATATTAAGGGGTCCTACAATCTAATGGAATGCCCCGCTCAAAAAAAACAAAAAAAACGGTATATCCACATGCGAAATCGGCACGAATGAAAACCCGAAAGGGCGCCGTGAGTAAAAACAGCAGGATTGCTGACGAGTTTGTGAAAACCCGGAAAGGCGCAATCTCGTTAAAACAAACAAAACAAAACAAAACGTTATGTCCACAAGCAAAATGGGCACAGATGAAAACCCGAAAGGGCGCCGTGAGTAAAAAAAAGCTAGACTGCCGGCGAGTTTGTGAAAACCCGGAAGAGCACGACCTCGTTAAAATAGATACACTTACGAGATCCTCATGACTCGTAAGGAGAATCCTTGTGTGAGACCCTCATGACTCATAGGATTCAAAAGCCTTAAGTTACAGGTATCTGGACCTGTTCTTAAGCCGTCATATCCCCCAAATTGCCCTACAGGCGGTCCATATTGAACCTTGTATACAATCCAGGCGCACGCATAAATATTTCTTTGCTAAGTTCTACAAATGGCAAGAAATGTCCCCATATGGTGAATAACACTTGTAGTCCTCTCGACTTATAAGGAGAAAACACTCTTGCAAGATCCTTACGACTTACAAGAGAAGACATCACTTAGGAATCCCCATGATTCTTAAGGAGAAAATACGCCTAGGAGATCCTCACGACTCGTAGGGAGAAAACCCTTTATGAGACCCTTACGGCTCATAAAGTCAAAAGTCTTAGTCGACAAGATCCTAACCCTGTCTACTAAGCCACCTTTTTCCAAATCGACAGGGGCAACTGATGATTCGCTCCTGGCGCTATCCCAGTTGTAGCGATACTGATGCCTAAACAAGTATCAAACTCCGAGTCAACCTCTCCGGCAAGTGTCGTCCCTACAACCATCTAATGAAGAAGGGGACCCCGTTCATTTGGGATCGTAAATGCCAAAATGCACTGGACAAAATCAAGCAACATTTGCTGAACCCATCGGTACTGGCCGCTCCGGTCAAGAGAAAGCCCTTCATCCTGTATACAACAGCCCTTGAAGGTTCTTTAGGCACAAGAGAATGATCGGGAAAAGGAGAGAGCTCTCTAATATTTGAGTCGAGTTCTCCTGGGAGTAGAAAATAACCACTCCTCCATCGAAAAGTATTGCCTGGCACCAATCTTCGCGATAACGAAGCTTCGACATTATGCCTTGACATATGAGGTCCATCTCATATCAAAAGTAGATCCTCTCAAATATTTGATGCCAAGAGCCATACTAACGGGAAGGCTTGCCAAATGGGCCCTCCTCTTGATGGAGTTCTCGATAATATATCGACCCCTCAATGCAATAAAAGGCCAGGCCATCCCCGACTTTCTCGCTGAGCATCCAATATCAGCTGACTCTCCTTTAAATTGCGAGCTGCCGTATAAATATGCATTCAACACAATCGACGGGGAGAAAGAAGGGAGTGATACCCGATGGGAATTTTATTTCGATGGAGCATCGTCTATGAAGAAGCGAAAGCAAAATATGCCCATAACCAAAGCCGGGGTGAGCCTTATCCCCGTGATTCCGCAAGGAAGGATAATGCGTTTCGCCCCTTCCTTAACAGAGCCAAGGACAAATAACGAGGCTGAATACGAGGCTCTAATAGCTAGTCTCGAGATCGCCATTGACATGGGAATCGAGAACCTCCTCATATATGGAGACTCCCAGCTGGTCGTCAGCCAAGTAAAGGGCGACTATCAGACATTCAAGCCAGAGTTCATAAAATATGGCGAAAGAGTGCGGCAACTGCTGATTCAAATCCCCTCCTAGGTCCTGGAAAGCATACCACGGACAGAAAATAGCAAGGCAGATGCGTTAGACAAGCTCGCTAAAGAATTGGCCGATGAAAACCTCGATGACGTAAGGATCATTGTGCAAAGCCGTCGGATTCTCGCGCCAGCAGAAATGTCTCTGGAGTCGTCTGAAGAAAAAGAAGCGGCCGAACAAGCGGCATTCCAAGTAGAGGACGAAGAAAAGGCTAAGGATTGTAGAGAAGACTTCATAGGCTACTTCAAATCCCATCGAATGCCCGAAAATGCATCTTCAAGGCATCAGCTCATGAAACGAGCTCTGTCTTTCGCCTTCATCAATGATACTCTATATAAGAGATCATTCGACTGTCTGTGGCTGAGATGCCTGGGACTAGAAAAAGCAAGGAGAGTTGACCAAGAAACTCACGACGGATTCTGTGGTTCCCATCAAGCTGGGACAAAGATGAAGTTCAAAATTAAAAGAATGGGCTATTGTTGGCCCACGATGATTCAGGACTGCCTCGAATATGCGAAGCAGTGTCACTCATGCCAAATTCACGGGGACTTCATCCACCAACATCCGAATCCGCTACACCCAACATTGGCTAGCTGGCCATTCGAAATATGGGAAACTGATATAATCGGGCCCATCGAACAAGTATCATCCAAGGGACATCGGTTCATACTAGCAACAACCGATTACTTCTCTAAGTGGGTAGAAGCAATACCGGTAAGAGAGGTGAAGACGGAGAACATCCTCCATTTCTTCAAGACACATGTCATCTACCGGTTAGGCACTCCGCGACAAATCATCTCGGATAATGGGTCAGCCTACAGAAGCCACAAGATCAGTCGCTTCGCACAACAGCATAAAATAGAGTGGAGATATTCTTCAGTCTATAACCCTCGAGCTAACGGTCTAGCTGAGGCTTTCAACAAGACCTTGACAAAGATCATAAAGAAGACGGTGTCCAGAAATAGGAGCACGAGAGATTCCATGAAGCTCTCTGGGCTTATCGGACCACGTTCAAGATGGCCACGAATACAACGCCATTCGTGTTGGTATTCGGAACGGAAGCGGCTCTCCCCTTAGAGATAGAGCTACCTTCTTTATGAGTGGCGGTCCGACATGAGCTGACGAATCAAGAAAATGCCCACCTTCGGCTTGAGGAGCTCGATGCCCTCGATGAAACTCATCTCATGGCGCAGCAAAACCTAGAAACTTATAAAGCAAGGATGACGCGCTCATACGAAAGACTAACTAGGCCAAGAGCATTTTGCTAAGGCAAACTCGTGCTAGTTATCAAAAGACCTATGATCCCCAACCGTGCCAAACGGGGAAAATTCGAGCCGAACTATGAGGGACCATACATCATAGACAAAGTCTACCAAGGCGGGGCCTACTTGTTCATGGATATGCATAGCGAAAGACCTTTCCGTCCAATAAACGGCCTGTTCCTTAAGAAATACTATGCTTGACAAGTCACGGCTCAGGTTAATGATGGATGACGATGCTCGTGTCCGCTCGCTATCTTCCTGAGTCCAAACTTTATAAGTAGTATCCGGCGAAACCTCGCCTCAATATCACAACGGACCGCAACGTCCTTAAACTAGCTGCGGACCGAAATGACCCTAAACTAACAACGGACCACAACGCCCTTAAACTAGCTATAGACCGAGATGTCCTTAAACTAATAATGGACCGAGATGTCCCTAAACTAAACGTGGACCGAGATGTCCCTAAACTAGCGCGTCGCCTCAAACGGCAACAATGGACCGTAACGTCCTTAAATTAAGTGCACCGCTCCAGATACGGTGATACACTCTCGAGAGAGTTGTAAAAAATAAGGTACGTCCAAAAGCAAAATAGGCACGGATGAAAACCCGAAAGGGCCTCATGAGAAAAAACAGCAGGACTGCCGGCGAGTTCGTGAAAACCTGAAAGGGCGCAGACTTGTAAAAAAAAGTTCATGCACACTTACGAGGTCCTCTCGGCCTTGTGAGGAGAAAACACCTGCGTAGGATCCTTACGACTCACAAAGGAGCAACACATTTAGGGATCCCCATGATTCCTAAGGAGAAATTACACTTACGAGACCCTCACGACTCGTGAGAAGAATTCCTCTTGTGAGACCATCACGGCTCGTAGGATTCGAAAGCCTTAAGCTACAGGGATCTGAAGCTGTTTTTAAGACATCACACTCCCCAGATTACCCTACAAGCGGTTCAATATTGACCCTTGTATACAATCCATGGGCACAAACAGAAAGGGAACCATATTACCCCCACCGGGCTACGTCAAAGGGAAGCCAGATCTCGGTAGCTACATCTACAGCCTAGAAATCAACAACGATGTTCCTTCTCGTTCCAACCAGAAACAGATACGACGTCAGCAAAATGGAGCCACGGCAAAGTCCCCTGGTTCCAAATCTTGACAGTTCACAGACAGCCTAGAGACTACCTCGGAGCCACGGCAAAGTCCCTTAGTTCCAAATCTCGACGGTTCACAGACAGCCTAGAGACTACCTCGGAGCCACGGCAAAATCCCCTAGTTCCAAATCTCGACGGTTCACAGACAGCCTAGAGACTACCTCGGAGCCACGGCAAAGTCCCTTAGTTCCAAATCTCGGCGGTTCACAGACAGCCTAGAGACTACCTCGGGCCACGACAAAGTCCCCTATTTCCAAATCTTGACGGTTCACAGACAACCTAGAGACTACCTCAGAGCCATGGCAAAGTCCCTAGTTCCAAGTCTCGATGGCAGCATCCACAGCCTAGAGATCAACAACATCGTTCTTCCTCCCTCCAGCAAGATACAGACGCAATATCAACAAACAGAGCCATGGCAAAGTTCCCTAGTTCCAAATCTCGACGGTTTACAGACAACCCAGAGACAACATTGACATTCGTCTCAATATTGACACAATGTCAACCAAAGAAGAAAAGGAAGATCCCTAGCTTTAGGGTTTTGACAGCAACTCAAATGAGACCTGAAAGACTATCGAAGACCATCTCACTCCAGTGCGGAGTGGTCATGGCTCATCGGGGCTCCCAAACTGAGCCTAACCTCAAGTAAAAAGCGACATGGAATATTCCTAACGCTTGCTCTTTCGACGGTAATATTACATGGAAGATTACTTGAAGACGTCATGTCCAGCCCCCGAAAGGATCAGAGACACGACAGTCGCGATGCTACCCGAATAGAAAGATTGCATATCGAGGAATATATCGACCAACGCGACGATGCGACGGGTAAAAAACCCTAGTACCACAGACCCTAACGGACTTCTATTAGCAGGAGTTAACTGTGACGTTAGGACACCCTTGCGAGAACTTCTCGATTCTTCTCGACTCGTGAGGAAATTAGTGTCCTCGCGAGAACTTCTCGATTCGTCTCGACTCGTAGGGAAAAGCCTTAGGCAATAGGGATAAGGACCTGTTTCCTAAGCACTGGGGCCCTGCAATTCGATCCAAGATGAACTATTGCATACTATTCACGGGCCACACTCTCCAAAATCGAATATTGATAAGGAGGGAAACAACCACTTATGAGTCCTCTCGACTTGTAGGGGGAAAAATTCTCTTATGAGATCCTTACAACTCTCAAGAGAAAACACACTTAGGAGTTCTCACGACTTCTAAGGAGAAAAGACACCTACGGGATCCTCTCGGCTCGTAGGGAGAAAACCCTTTATGAGACCCCCACGGCTCATAAAGTTGAAAAGTCTTAGGCGGCAAATCTGAACCTGTCTCCTAAACCATCGCTGCCCTGCAAGTAGGTCCAAGATGGACTATTGTATACTATCCACGGGCCACACTCTCCAAAGTCGAATATCGACAAGGAGGGAAAAAACCACTTACGAGTCCTCTCGACTTGTAAGGGGAAAAGTTCTCTTATGAGATCCTTACGACTCTCAAGAGAAAACGCACTTAGGAGTCCTCACGACTCCTAAGGAGAAAATACACCTACGGGATCCTCTCGACTCGTAGGGAGAAAAGTCTTTATGAGACCCTCATGGCTCATGAAGTTGAAAAGTCTTAAGCGGCAGATCCAAACCTATTTCCTAAGCCATTTCTGCCCTATAAGGAGGTCAAGATGGACTATCTACGGGCCACATTTGCCAAAGCCATATTCGCCGATGAAATAAAGAAGCTACTTACGGGTCCTCACGATTCGTAAAGAAAAATACCCGAGTGAGATTCTTACGACTCACGGAGGTGACGAACACTTAGAAATCCTCACGATTTCTAGGGAGAAAATACACCTTTGAGATCCTTTCAACTCATAAGGAAATTAGTGTCCTTGTGAGAAATTCTCGATTCGTCTCGACTCGTAAGGAAATTAGTGTCCTTGCGAGAACTTCTCAAATCGTCTCGACTCGTAAGGAAATTAATGTCCTTACGAGAACTTCTCGATTCGTCTCGACTCGTAAGGAAATTTGTGTCCTCGCGAGAACTTCTCGATTCTTCTCGACTCGTAAGGAAATTAGTGTCCTTGTGAGAAATTCTCGATTCGTCTCGACTCATATGGAAATTAGTGTCCTTACGAGAAATTCTCGACTCATCTTGACTCGTAAGGAAATTGGTGTCCTTGCGAGAAATTCTCGATTCGTCTCGACTCGTAAGGAAATTGGTGTCCATACGAGAACTTCTCGATTCGTCTCGACTCGTAAGTAAATTGGTGTCCTTGCGAGAAATTCTCGATTCGTCTCGACTCGTAAGGAAATTGGTGTCCTTGCGAAAAATTCTCGATTCGTCTCGACTCGTAAGGAAATTGGTGTCCTTGCGAGAACTTCTCGTTTCGTCTTGACTCGTAAGGAAATTGGTGTCCTTGCGAGAACTTCTCGATTCGTTTCGACTTGTAAGGAAATTGGTGTCATTGCGAGAACTTCTCTACTCGTTTTGACTCGTATGGAAATTGGTGTCCTTGCGAGAACTTCTCGATTCGTCTCGACTCGTAGGGAAAATAGTGTCCCTGCGAGAACTTCTTGATTCGTCTCGACTCGTAGGGAAAATAATGTCCCTGCGAGAACTTCTCTATTCATCTCGACTCGTAGGGAAAATAATGTTCCTGCGAGAACTTCTCGACTCGTCTCGACTCACGGCTCATAAAGTTGGAAAGTTTTAGGCTACAAGGACCCCAAACTTATCTCCTAGGCCATCAATTCTATGGTCATACATTACTTTGCACTACTTCACCCACATACATACATACGTGGGCAAAGCAGTCGGGGGAATTTGTTCCCGCCAAAATTTTCGGCCAAGAGCTACATGTTCCCATGTAAAAAAGGTGGGAGAGTTCTTAAAATTTGTCCTCACGTGTTAAACACGTGGATGCTCATATGCAAAACATATGAGCATTGAAAGAAAATAACTAATGGCTAAACAAACCTCACGTGTTAAACACGTGAGCGCTCATATGTAAAACATATGAGCGCTGAAAATAAATAACTAATGGCCAAACAGGCCTCACATGCTAAACACGTGAGCGCTCATATGTAAAGCATATGAGCGATGAAAATAAACAACTATTGGCTAAACAGGCCTCATGTGCTAAACACGTGAGCGCTCATATGTAAAGCATATGAGCGCTGAAAATAAACAGGCTAAAACCCATATTAGGGGTCATATGTTAAACATGTGAGTTCTCTTGCTACACACATGCAAAGCATGTGAGCGCCCCAATTTAAAATGCTTCTGTCAAATTCTAGAATTAAATTCTATTTAGGAAATATTTTCCTGATCTTCCTCAAACTAGAAAGATCTTCTCTTTTAAACAGAGGACCTTTGGATCAAAAATCCAACGGTGATCATCTAGCAGAATAAAATTCTATCACAGGAAAATATTTTCTTAACTTATTAAACTAACAAGATATTCATATGATAAGAATGAAATTCTATGTTAAACTAACGATATATCAATATGATAGAATTAAATTCTATATTAAGAAATTATATTTCTGATCTTGTTAAACTAAAAGATATGATAGAATAAAATTCTGATCTTGTTAAAACTAACAAGATACTCATAATCTTGCTAAACAAATAAGAAATCTTCTCTGTTAAACAGAGAGCATTTGAATTAAAAATCCAACGATGAATAAAATTCACCAATTGATTTAAAAGATCATGGAATCAATCATGATCCCTCAATGAGGGATTTTCTTAACAAATTGATTCTTTTTTCTTCTCATATAAATAGGAGCAATGAGAGGAGAAAAAAGGAGAGGCGATACACACAGAGAGAGGGGAAGAAAAATATAGAGAGAGAATTTAATTCTCTAGAAAGAAGAGGAACCCCTCCTAAAAGCTCCCACAAAACTAAAAGAGAATTTAATTCTCAAACCAAGAGTTTAACCCTTCTCAAAAAACTTATTTTTTCCTCTGGTTATGATCTGCAGAAGCAGATCTCCTCACAAGTTGAGAATTTAATTATCATCGGGGAGATTCTGTCATGCAGATTCAAAACGTAGGGAAAAGAACAAAATTCAAAAGAGTTTAACTCTTACAAAACATATGGGAATTTAATTCCTTTGAAACTAGGGTTTAACCCTTTAAAAAGAATTTAATCCCTGCAAAGAACAAAAGGAGAACTTGATTCCTCAGAACCATAAAAGAACAGCCCGATGATTCATTAGCATTCAAACGCTACGTAATAGATCACGTGTTCCCACGTGAGCACCTCTGAGGAACAAAAATGAACAACTGACATCGAGTCACATGATCCCAAGTGACCCCCTAATAGTGCTTAGCACTCTCAAAAGGAAAAGGGGAATAAATCAAAGACAGTTCCCATTTTGGGGTGCCTCACGTGACCTCCTAATAGTGCTTAGCGCTTGTAAAAGGAAAGGGGAATAAATCAAAACAGTTCCCATTTTTAGGGCGCTTCACGTGATCCCCCGTGACCCCCAATAGTGCTTAGCACTTATAAAAAAACAAGGGAATAAACCAAAGTGAACAGCGCCAACTTTCAAGAGCCTCACGTGCCACACGTGAGCCTCCCCCAAATTTTAGTGCTTAACACTGCCTTGGAGTCTCACGTGGGAGCATGTGAGCACTGAGTATATATTAGTTTTTAACACTATAGGAAGCCCACTCCAACTCCAAATTGTCTAAGTCTCCCTGAGGATTAAAACATCTTGGATTTCCTAATAGACCGAGCCACTATGCTCATGACTTCCCAAACTGATGATGATTCCTCAATCTCCTAAGTTAATCTTAGTCTCTCAAAAACGACTAATGATTCTTGGACGGGCCACTATGATCTTTCCCCTCAAATCTGGAATTTGGTTCAAGGGTACATCTCTCCATACCTCTGATACATGTCGTTGTAATTTTTCAATGTCTTCAGAGAGGTGGAGGGTCCCGACAACCAATAGCTCTTTGGTGCAACCCAAAACCTATGAGCACATCCCTATGGACCGCAACGTCCTTAAACTAGATGTGAACTATAACGTTCTTAAACTAAACCCTTAGCGCAAAATGGTGATCTATGGACCGCAATGTCCTTAAACTAGCTGTGGACCGCAACGTCCTTAAACTAAACCCTCACCGCCAAATGGTGATCTATGGACCGCAATATCCTTAAACTAGTTGTGGACCACAACATACTTAAACTAAACCTTCATACCAAAAATGGTGATCTACGGACCGTAACATCCCTAAACTAATGCAATAGAGCCAAAATGCTCTTTTGTTGGGTCAGAATGATCCCAAAATCATGCTGAGTAGATCTTAGTCTAAAATTAGACTAACGTATCCTCAACAAACATTTAAGTTGATTTTAATCTCAAACAAGATTAACGATTCTTAAATTAAACCAAACCCAAATCTAAGAATATACGGATTTGGACTAATCCACGCCCTACGGGCGGCAATATAAATTAGTCTCCGTATACAATCCACGGGCAACCAAAAATAAAACAAATACATACGATATGAAGTGAACCTCTAGAGTAGGAGAAAGTGGTTATCGCTATGCGGTAACGTAATTAACTGGAGGAGCTTGCGCCTGCAGGGAAGAGCGTCTCCACAATAAAAAAAAACCTTCACGACGAGGGGAAATCTGACGAAATCTGCTACAACGACCGCATCTGTCTAAATCTTCGATACACGGTGCCATAAATCAACCTGGTATCTTCAGAAAGGTGGACGAATAAAACCAAATAGCATCTGCCCCCAAATTCAGGCAATACTTTCGTCTTTCTCGGTTTTCGGCGGTAAACAGATTCTGGCATGCCCGGTGAGACCTTTTCCTCTTTCCATTCCACACTTCGTGTGTCGTGTTTTTCCGCGATCAAATAATCATGGTATATATGTTTGTAGTTGCCCTTGGGTGATGGGATACTGAAACCGGCATTTCGTCTCTATGAAAAATGGCGTTTGCTCCCACCCTAGCAACTCGGGCTCTGTTATATCTGGTGGAGTCAAGTATAGGCCACTTGCAGCCTCAAATCTCTGCAATCCGGATCTTCAAGAAATCAACGGGCTTCTCTTTGGGTCGATACTCTCACCTCTCACCCTCGGTGCCTCAACGCCGATGGAGGAAACCAAGAGGAAGTCTGTCTTCCACAGGCTGGTTCCCTAAAATGCAGCTTTGCTGACGGAATCAGTCCTCAAACAACCGGCACATGCCAAGGACCAAGGTCGACGCAAAGGGCAGAATATTCAAACTCTCAAAGGAAACAGGGGGTAGGCTCAGCAAAATCCTAAAGCTATTCAAATCCCGGCCGTAAGAAACGGTCGACGTCGATATCGGCATCATACAAAATGAGCTGGGGGCAGTTCCCCGTATGGTCCTGTTTCAACCCCAGTGGTAAATGTTGTTGTTCCAACTGGGAACAGCTTCAAACTGTTGCGAAGGGTCAGAATAAATTCTCCTACCGCAATATTGAAGAAGTCTCCGCAGCCCATGGAGATCCCACGAGAGCAGAAACCAGTTCGCTCCCTGAGACAACTTTCCTCATCTATATAGAAAGTGTGGAAGCAGGTGAAGGGGACTCATCCTAAGACGGATCCTGATACAGTGGTTCCTCACAAAATAAAAGCAGCTTTTCACAAAAAAAGAGAGGCCCAATAAAGCTAAGTGCCCGAGGCAAACTCCAAAGGCCAAAGCTCCAAACACCCCAAGCCTGGGGGCATGGTAGTTCACATAGTCTATGTGGTAAATTCCAAAGACAAAGTTCGAGCTTCTACTAGTCACCGACCTCAAATTCGGTCCCTGACAAAAAATCAACTGCAACGTGAAAAGCTGCAGGAGATGCTTGCTCAGGCGGCATCACTGCTAATCCATCGTCTAAAGAAAATCCTGAAGACGCACCTGGAGAAAGAACAGAGCATGAGTTGGATATTGATTTCCTAAATCACGCTCTCAAAAAGAAGGATGAAGAAGCGGCAGAAATGTCCGGAACGATGGTTCAATTGGAACCACAATCAAGTGAACTGCCGGTAGTCGCTCTTAAAGACAAGGGTGACATTTCAAATCCTCTAAGAGTCTCATCAACGGCCGAAGAGGAAATGATTCCAAAAGCAAAGCTGGACACATATATCGCTTAGCAAGTCAAAACTCACTATGCCAGTGAAGCCTCAAATAGGCCAATCAAGACTGGTCGACCGTATCCGGCGTGCTACGATCAAATACAGTACTCGCTAGAATACGTACTTCCGACTCTACTTATACAAAGGAACCGGGAATCCTCACTAGAATATCGCGCGATTTAAATCCATGTGCGGTAACACTGGAGAGAATGATAAACTTCTCTTCTGACAGTTCGTCAGCTGTTTGGCGTGCATTGCCTTCGAATGGTATGCGGAACTCCTGAATGACTCCGTGAATACCTTCGACGAGATGGTTATGCTCTACTCTCTGGGATTTGCTAATGAGAACGAACATGCTACCATGACGACGCCGGTCAACGAAAGGGTAGACCGAACGAGATTTGGGTTCAATATGTTAACCGATGGTGAAATCTCTGGTCAAATACAAGCACTTTAATTCAGCGCTTTAATTCAGCGCTCACGTGTATTTCACGTGAGGTGCCGGCCTTCTGTCTTGGGCATCCACATGGGAAGCATGTGAGGTGCTGGGCCTTTGTTTGAGGGCGCCCACGTGGGAAGCACATGAGGCGTCGGCCTTCTGTCTTGGACGCCCACGTGTTTTCACGTGAGGCGTTGAGTTTTTTTTTATATGAAGATTTAATCTCTGTTGATGTTTTCAGAGAGATTAAAGCTCTGTCAATGGTATTTTGGCCATTAACGATCACCAAAACCACTATTTTTTTAAGGACTTTGGGTTGAGTTTTTAAAGAACTAAGTTCTTGATTTGAAGGAACTAAGTTTCTGGAGTATTATGGACTCCATGTTCTTTCATTTTAAACTTGTTCTTCTTTGAATGTTTGATTCTCAAGAACAAGATTTTCCCAATGAGAAATAAATTCTCAACTTATGGGAGATTTGTCTTGTAGATCTTAGTCTAGAGAAAAAACTAAGCTCTTTTAAAAGGGTTAAACCCTTAGGTGTGATATGATAGATAAAGGAGATATTTTTTTCGTTTCTTTTTTCTTTACATAGGGTTTTTGAGAAGGAGGATCTTCTTCTTTGAGAATTGAATTCTCTGTTCTTTTGATACCTCCCTGTATTTTTTTTTGCAAAAGCTTATAGAAGGTTCCCTCTATTTGAGACTTGAAGTCTCAGGTCTTTTATATAGTGGAGGCAAGTTTGTTAATTAATTGTAAGAAAATCTCTTATTGAGAGATTCCAATTGATTTAATTGGTCTCAAAATTGGTTTGGGGCATTTTACTCACCATTGGATATTTGATCCAATGATTTCTGTTTTACAGAATATATTTTCTTGTTTTTAACAAGATGGGGAAAATATTTTCCCGTATACAGAATTTTATTCTGTCAAGCGGTGATTTTTTAATCACCATTGGATTTTTGATCCAAGGGTTCTCTGTTTTACAGAAAGCGATATTTTTTGTTTGTAAAGATTGAGGACAAATATTCCTTAGAATAGAATTTAATTCTATTGTTTGATGATTTATCATCACCATTAGGTTTTTGATCTAACGGCTCTGTTTAACAGAGAATATCTCAACTTTTTGTTAGGAAAATATCCTCAAGTAGAATTTAATTCTACTGATTTTGACTTGGGCGCCGGCGCTCACGTGGGGAGCACGTGGGCCACTTAAGAATTTAATTCTTATTTATGATAAGCGCTTCTGTGCTTTGCACATTGGCGCCCACGTGAGGAGCACGTACGGCGCCATATAAGAATTTGATTCTTATAAGCGCTTCTGTGTTTTAAATATTGGCGTCCACGTGAGGAGCATGTGCGGCGCCATATAAGAATCTAATTCTTATATAATAAGCGCTTCTGTGTTTTGCACATTAGCGCCCACTTGAGGAGCACGTACGGCGCCATCATAAGATTTAATCCTACAAGATTGGCGTTGGCGCCCTCGTGAAGAGCACGTGAGGCGCTGCCTCATTAAAATTCAACAGTGCTTAGCTCTTTTTATATTGTTTAAATTTTGGGGGGACACTCATCAGTGTCACTGCCGAAACGCAAATACACCTGGGGATTTTTGCTTTTGAAAGTGACAGCCGCCTTAGATTTGCCTTTGAGTTTCGAGGCTGTTCTGTCCTCAGTTAATTGTAGCTTAGCATTTTGGGGGTTCACAAAGTATCGGGAATCTTCATATCGGACTTCATGCACACCAAACGGCTGTATGTCTTCGTCAATGCGTTTTTCTTTGCCATTTTAGTATACTTCATGAATTGATAGAGAGTTGACGGAACGATGCCGTAATCGTGGAACCACGGCCGTCCCAGGAGAATCTTATAATACGTGTCAGAGTTGATCACGTATATTTTAGCTTCGGTTTGCAAATCCCTAAATTTAATTGGCAGATCTATGGACCTCAGAACTTGCTGGCAGTTTTAATTGAAATCTTGAATGACAATCCTTTTCCTTGACAGGTGTCGGACGTCCATTGAAAAACTCCTTAAAGTCCGCAAGTTCATGATGTTCACAGAGGACCCTGGATGAATCAATATGCGATTAATCCGATCTCCGTCACTGTACCCAGTCACGTAAAGTGGTCGGTTATGCTCAGCCGTTCGCGGTAACAAGTCTTCATCTTAAAATGTGACCACGGCTGTATGTAGAGTGTACTGAGCCTCTTTCATATTAATTTCCACGAAACTAGTGTTATACCGCACGGGGTTTTGCAGAGCATGAATGAGAACATCTCTGAGATCCTTGGATAGAACCAGAGCATCATAGATGCTTAAGAGAGACGGAAACTTTTGGAGATGAGACAAGACATTATAGTCCACCGGGGAAGGACTCGAGTCTTCATGAGCAATCTCTCCACCGTCTTCTTCACTAGCGGCTTTTTTCCCCTTCCCTTTTGGGGCGTTGCCTTGATTTGCCGGTAGAGCCTTACCGCTCCTAAGCTGGATTTGGTTGGTCTCCGTGGCGAGCTCCTCATCCTCTTCAGGAAAACAAAGTTCTTCCTCAGGGTCGCTACCAAGGTGGATGACGTAGCAGGCCACGATAAGGATCTTCTCATTTGAGTCTTCTTCCAGCTCTTCCAGAATTTCATTTGCTTCTATGGGGAAGAACTCCTTCAATTGAATCAGAGTTCTTTCCTTTTGCTCGTAGTTTTCGAGAGAATCGATATATTTTTGAATGGTCAATCTCCCCGCCGACTCCCTTTCTCTTCGAGCCGCACCATTCCTTTTCTTCTTCTTTAGCTTTTTAGATTTTGAGCCGAATTGGTAGCTGGAACGGTGGGCTACTTGTGCTCCTCCCATTATGTTTTGGGATTTTTCTGAAGTAGCTTTAGCATCTTCTTCGTCTTATTAGATATGTGCATACTCTACGGAGACTGCGGTGAGTCAGATTCATTTCTCTGGGCAGCGGATTCAGCCGTCTGCTCCCAGAAGGCTTCAGCTTCTATTTGTATAAAGTTGATGGTTGCAGCTTGATTGTTCACCAACACACTCTTAGACAGCTCAATCTCTCCGGTCTTGTATTGCCTTTCGACCCAGTCTTTGAAAATGTAGCAATCTTCGATCGCATGGCTCACTACTCTGTGGCACGGGCAATACTGGGGATTGTCGGTCATTTTTGCTTCGTGAGGTCTCTTCGACTCCGGCAACTGTAGTCCGTTGTTCAGGGTAACCTTGAATATCTTGCGGACCTTATCCCTCTTGAAAGAGTAAATCTTGTTCTTCTCCTCCTCTAGGGAAGGGCATTCTCCTCCTAGCACTGGCTTTTGGGACCGATCTGTTTTTTGTCCTCCCGCCATTTGCTTGTCTTCATTGTCAGACGCATTGAAGGCATTGGTATTATTGAAATTCCCTCTTTTACGGTTGTCATCGTTTTAGTTCTTCCAAAGCATGTCACTTTGAGAGTCCAAGGCAGACTCTTGTTTGAGCGTTCCAACATTTGAACTCTTTTGGTCAGCTTTTGAAACATCTTGAGGCCTGCTATACATAAGAATGAGACCATCCAATTGTTGATGGACTGGTCCTGTTCCAGCGGCGGTTCGCACTTAACCATGAGATTACGCCATCCAGCGATAAAGTCCGTGTTGCTTTCGTTCTTACCCTGATTGGTCCTCATAAGGTCAGCAATGGAGATCTCATCACTGACACCTATGAACCTTTGCTGAAACAGAGACTCCATTTGGGCAAAACTAGTGACGGACCCGTTTAGTATGCTCATGTACCAGTCGAAAGCGACACCGGTCAGGCTGTTGACAAACTGACGAAGAAGGAGTGCATCATTGCCCTCTGTATTTCCGCACAACGCTTTAAATTGGACGACGTGCTGATTTGCGTTTCCCGTCCCATCAAATCTTTCGAAGTTAGGAATGACATAGCCGCTGGGAAACTCGATCATATCGTACTGTGCGGAATATGGCCGCCCACTACTGCCAATTTCTTTCTAAGTTTTGGCTTCGGCCACCAATGTTTTAACCTTGCTGGTGACCAAATCCATTATCTGATTTTGTGTTAGGGGGATAGTGCCATTCGGGACTAAGGTGTCCCCAGAAGTGGAATATGGCCGGCTTTCGTGCTGCTCGCCTAAACTTGGACCCAAGAAGACATGTACCGATTGCTTCGGGTTGTTATCACCCGGTTTATGAGTAGAGACTTGAGCTTGATTGGAGGGCGCCCGAGCAACTTGAGCCGTGAGTTGCCCCAAGACATTCGTCAGGTCATCAATTTTTAAATAAAGTTCGGCCGTCTCTTTATCTTTGCTCATGAGTTGTTTTCGGAGATCTTGAAGCAGCTCTTGCTCTGCGGTCCTTGGGCGGAAAGTAGACTCTTCCTCGCTATTCGAGCTTGATTCCGCATGGACTGAGGGGACTTTCTACCAATCGACCTCAACAAGAGGGTTTTCGCCGTTATGCGTTGGCTGATCTTGGGGAGTGGCAACCACATTCAAGCCAGATTGGACTTGGGATATGGTGGCCTCCTTCTTGCTTTTGTTGTACAGGATGTCGCTGGGACGCGTGCCTGCCATGTAGACCGTGTAGATAATATATCCGGACATCTTTTCATCATTGACAGATGATTTTGCGGACCGATGTCGTAGCCCTTCTGTTTCGGTAACGGACAGTCGATTGAAGACGGTTGGCCTAACCAGATCCTTGAGTGGTGCTAGCGCTTTTTTTCTGGTTTTGCCCCGCTGCCTTGGTGCCGCACAAAGCGCCTGATAGACTCTTGAAGAGATGGTGTCAAGCTTTCTATATCGAGTTGGGACACGTCTCTTTATAGCATTGTTTGAATTTTTTTCTTCTTAATTTCGGCGGTCATGGCGTTTTTCTGAATCCACTTCAGAAATTTGAAGGAGTTGCAGACTTTTACGGCCGACTCATCTATCATTGTGGGGTAATCTTGTTCTTGGAACCTCACGAAATTCCACTTGGCCGGAGTCCTAACTCTCTTGTTTGCTCCATATCTGAGCCGCTTCTGTCTCAACTTTTCTGTTTTTAGCACTTTACAGATTTTGACTCTTCGGGAAGCCGCCATAGACCGAGTGATGGAAAGTTTTGGAGATACGCCTGATTGTGCACTTGTTGGAGTCTGTTGGGGTTCCTAGCGTCCTGGCCACTAACCGTGGCTGTTGTGGAACGAAAAATTTTAGTGTTTAAAAAACTCGGCGCTAGAAACAACTACCTAGAATCGAAACCAAATATGAAATTAGTAAGCTATAAAGAGATTAGCTACTGTGATAGAGTTGTTTTACCAAAAGATCTGTGTCCTTCGATCTTCTACTCTCTTCCTTAGCTCTTTGAGGTCTCCTTGATCGAGCTTGACCGCCGGTCTTCCACCGTTGAAGATGATCCACCCGAGAGATGTGGTTCATGGCTCTAGCTCCATACTAAAAATCTAGTGGAGCAATTAGAGGCACTAGGTTAGTAATCTAGAGTGTCTAGGATGAAGTGAGTTGTTCTTAGTGTATATTTATCTCTCTTCCACCATTGGTTCTCAACACATGAGATGGTAGGGAGAAAGTTGAAGAAGAAGGAGGAGAAGCTCAAGAAAGGCTAGTGAGGAGAGATAAGCAAAAATGGTGAGAATGATTCTATCCAAGCATCATCATAAGAGAAAATCATGAAGCATCAATTTGTATAAATCATTTTTCCAATATAAAATTATAACCATGCTTGAATAGTTTGCACTGAATATTCAATTCATTTTTCAACACTATTGAAGCGTGGCTCTCACCATTCTCACCTCACTATCTTTACACCTCATTTCCATTTAAAAATAAATGCATAAATCTAAAATGAGGTGTCCACCTTCTAGAATATTTTCCGTATAAATACGGAATACACTCTACCGTATATACATACCCGTATTCGTATCAAAATACAAATACCCAAAGAGATAAAATAACACAAAGAATATAATACTAGAACATACATATCTAAATATATATATACGTAAATCAATACCTGATTTAATAATCCGTCTCAATTTAGCCGGCTAGTATTATCAACCGTCCGATCGAAAGTCCGGGTAACAAGTACAATCATTCGATCGGAACCCTGCACGTATCAAAATACAGCTACTACATCATTTCTCCTGAACCAGGAAAACCTCTGTGTGGGACTCTAAAGACTCGACGGTACGCCAACAGTGAGTTACTGGATAAATCCATAACCACAAGCACGTCAGCGGCACTAGTTGTACGTAACAGCTACCCGAGTACCTGTCGAAAAGGAAGTCCAACGATCAAACTCATCCGGATCCCTACTGAGTCTATCTGTGACAATCTTCATACAGTCTAGTCTCTTTGTCTGAGAGTATCGCATATCGGGTCTAGGGGTGGTAACGTCAGACCCTAATAACCCGATAATTCGTGTCGATGTAGCTCAGGACCAATCCGGGAAACTACTAATCTAACTATCAGTAAATCCCAATTGTCTTAGCCAAGGTCTTATGGTGATGGCCAATCGAACACAATACGATATCAACTCCCTATACCGGGAGAGACGAATCCCCAACAATCGCTCACTGCCTCCATGTGGCTCGGGACTGTATCCAAATAAAATCTATTTGCACGACTCAGTAGAGCCCTGGTAGGGTAGTAATATAAGTACAGTGGGAACTCATACGAGACAAATGACGATCTCAGATCTGAAGACTAAACTGTACTCATGCCACTTGAGAACTGCTATCTGACGATAGGTATAGTACCATCTAGAAGTTCTTGGCGAGTCCGTCCAGTGTACTTACCCCCAGTGAGCACCTATATACGATCTTAGGTGCAAAATACCAATGGCTGTGCGACCAACCATCACCCCTCGTCAGGGTCTAGAAACGTATACACCAGTCTACTTCGGAATATCGATACCCAGTCTTGATACTCTAACGACTAGGGGCATTTAAGGATGTGCTTATGGACTACCCAGCCCCCACATATATGATCGCCATCATAACGCTGATAGTCAAGCAATAATCCTATGGGCTTTATCAACATATAATAGTGATCTGTAATACCACCTAATGCATGTACATGATGATAAAGTCAAACCAGATAACATACTATCATCTCGAGTAAGATTGTTCTACCTATATAGGTCCTCCCTCAATCATCACAATCGCCTGCCTGCGATTACAATGATTGACTTGAGGGCACTATATCTAACAGAGTCGTTGCCTGAGCTCGTCTGCGACGTTTGATGATGCCTTTTGTTCCGGAAGTCTTGCCCCTAACTGGAGCACCAGAAATTCGTTCGGACACCGTCTTAAGTTTGGGTTGTGGTGCCTTAGCGATCACAATGTTCGGCTTCTTGCCCTTTGAGACCGGCTTGGCCACCTGGTTTGTCAGGATTTCTACCAGATGAGCGCTTCCGGCAGGGTAGATGATGACGGAACCAAATTGGCAGGGTGGTTTCTCCCTCTGCCGACTGAGGCTTGCGGGGAGAACCATATGAGCATTGATCTTGACCACGTACGGGATCGGGATCGTGTCGGAAGCTGAATTCATCTTAGAAGACATCGTCATTGAAAATTGATTGTTGCATGGAAAAACATTATTTCAGTACAAATATCGGTATATATGTTAAATGAGCTCGCATGAACGCTTGACCCTGGATATGAGAAGAGTGAAAGGTCCAACCGGACGTGCCAGAATCTATAGAGTGTTTTTCGTCACTCTATTGAGATAGGAAATACGTGTTGCTTGTCAAGCATATTACAGATTCCCCCTGCCTGGGGTAAAGCGGGGTTTATTGATTGTGAGGATCCGAATCTCTGGCAGCCGCGAACTAAACTGTCGTTAATTACCATTCACTTTTGGAGCGAGAGAATCTCTGATTGACGAGTAAAACTAGTCATGCGAACTCAATGTGCGGTATGCATATATCGTGTTTTGGACGTATCGGGGGCCTTATATAGTTTACGAGGGTCTCGCTACCCGGATAGCGGGCTGGGAGTCCAAGAGGCTAGCAGCCCCCTTGCAGGGTGCGGGATAACACCCCGTTAGAAAAAATTTCTAACAGGGGAAGTGTTTTGAGTGTGGAGCGTGTGAGAAAAATAGGGGTGAGGAGCGTCCTAAGGACGCGTGAGACAACACATGACCGCTGGGCACCAGCGGGCCACATGCATGGCTCGTGGGCACTGGGCGCTAGCGGGTCATGGGCCAGGCGTGTGGGCGCTGGGCGCCAGCGGGTCACATGCGTAGCGCGTGGTCAGTGGGCTCCAGCGGAACGCGTGAACGGAACGCAGCCGGTGGGCGCCAGCGGAACGCGTGAACGGCATGCGGCCGGTAGGCACCAACGGATCGCGTGAGCGGCACGTGACCGCTGGGTGCCAACGGGCCACATGCGTGGCACGCGACCGCTGGGAATACCAGCAGAAGAAGGTGCTAAACCCTTGGGCTTGGAGTTGAACTCCCGAACAGAAATTAGGTGTACATTTGGAGTTAAACTCCTAAAAGATCTGGATTTGGAGTTAAACTCCTTTGAGAATTTGGATCTTGGAGTTGAACTCCTCAAAAATCTTCGGAGATGATCAAAGAGAACCCCTTTCTTCTCCCTTGAGCCTTAGATCCTCCCAAAATGGGATTTTTGGAGGTGAGTCCTCTTCCTCCTCCTATCTTTTTGCTGGATCTTAGGGGAAAAGGGAGGTGAGATTGGCAAAACTCCCTTTTAGGGATTTGATGGAAGATCTAAACTCCCCTTTGAGGGTTTTATGGTGAAATTTTATTTAGTTTTGAGAAAAAGAGACATAAGCTCTTGATTTAATTGGAAATGAAGTGGAAAAGAAAAAAATCTTGAGGAAGAGAAGATGGAGGCACAAATCCTAGAATTTTTAAGAGAATGAAAGTTATTATTGATTTTCTCATTATTTTAGCCTTTTATAGGCCACACACTTTACATATAGCCTTTTGGGTTTTTCCAAATGGCACTTGTGCCTCCCATACCTTATGTGCTTATTTCTTTTTGTCCATAAGCCATGGGGTTTACAAAATTTGGGATTTTTGCCCATTTTTCATATATTTAAACTAATTTATTTCCTTCTTTTTGGCATAGAGCCAGCCCCTTCCATGTTCGGTTTTGACTTGGGCTCGGGCCCAGTTGCTTGGGCTCGGGCCCACTTTACTGGGGGTTGACTGATTTTGACTTGGTCAACCGGGGTGTAATTTTTTACCCCAACACTGACATCTCTTGCTATAAGAGGATACACAAAAAACTAAACACTGATTAAACCAACGAAAAACCATATCCATTTTCCATCCAACACAAAATAAAAACTAAAGCAAAAAGAAACAAAAAGAAGATCTCATCTCTCGTCTCCTCACCAAGCTTCATCATCATCATCATTACTCCCCATGGTATCCCAGCTGACATTATCACCATTGCTACTCTTGGAACTCTTGCTTTTTGAACTCCCACCTTTGCCGCTTTGGATATCCTCAAATCTAGTATTGATGTTCCTAAATTGCTCTCCCAAATATGTCATCATATACTCGTGGGACTTCCGGCTTTCTCTTCTCAAAGCATCCTTATTTTCGGTCAAAGCGTCTTGATGAGCCCTCACATATCTCACTTCTCGCTCCAAAGTATCGAAAAAATAAAAAATAATTGTAACATTAGGATCGTGCATGGGTTGATTGGGAGCATCTTCCTCATCCTCTTCCGCATCCTATTCCACACCACCTTGTCTCATCGCATGCTCAGTCGTGAATTTCATCAGATTTATGGTGCACATATCGAGTGGTGCATCTACAGTGCCTAACTGTTGTCCTTCCAATAGAACTTTGAAATGCCTGAAGATCCTTATGAAAATCATTCCAAAAGGCAGGTTTTTTGAAGGTCCAAAATTGATTGCCGACAAGATTACTTCCAAAATGAGGTTAGGGAGATTGATTTTGCCAAGATCTTGTGACAACCCCTAAAAGCGTCCCTATCTCCCGGTTTGAAAAGAACCACCTTTCTGGGAGCATTGCCAACGACTTTAACTTCAAATTTCAATTTAGCGGCTGTGGAGTAGAGAGGGTGAACCGACCTAATATGAAGAAAATTGGTTGCGGATACCAGATTCTAATCCCATAGAAGAGATAGTTATTAAGGTTGAAAGGGAGGACAATAGCTCCACCAGATGGAACTCCAAGAAGTTTTTGGAGGGGAGCTTCATCAACAACAATTTTCTTACAAAGTACAAAAGAATTTAAGATGATTTCATTGGTTTTTGAAACGGAGAGATTGGCGAAAAAGTACCTTACAAGGTTAGGGTAGAATGGTTCATCAATAGAGGAATAGTCAATCCAACCTTGGGTTCTAAATAGACTTTGAAGATGTTACTTATTATAATCAATCAAAGTAATCCAGAAACCCGAGATTACCTTTTGGGCTTGGATCGATGAGAACAACCTCACACAAGAAGCATTGAGAAAGAGGCGATGATCAAAACCTGCACTTTGGGACGATCCTTCTCCCTTATGTCTCTTCTTTTCAATATCTCCTCGGGTAGCAAGCTTGGGAGCCATTGATGGAGGGTAAGGCTTGGGAGACAAAATCAGGATTTGGAAAGAGAGATGAAATTAAGGCTTTGATTTGAGAGGGAGTTTTTTTATTTTGATGTATATCTCCTTGAGGAAATGGTGGAGGAGGGCTACGATTCTTGGTTAGAGTTTTAAAGATGGGCTCGACAGAAAGATGAAGGGGGGGGGAGAGAGAGAGAGAGAAAACTCCACATGATATATATATATATATATAAAACAAACTGGAAGCCTTAGTTCAAACATCAGTCTAACTCTTGTTCAGACGTATTTCGACAACTAACGTCTGAACAAGAGTTAGACTGACGTCTAGACTTGTTCGAAAATATCATAAAACTCAATTTTTTATGCTAATTATGTTTTTTTTAAAATCAGTTTTCAAAATAACAACAAATCAAAACAAATCAAATCTCTTAATCTCAGCGTATCTCTCAAAAATAATTAAATTGAACTAGGGAAAATATATAAACGCAAGTACTGTAAGTTTGTCATGCATCCTGCTATGGGTTTGGTACGAGACAGGACGGTAAAACAAAATTTTTCTAGTTAGCATGACAAACTATATCCATAAAACATCTAAAGATTTAAACTTGAAACTTGAAAACCATAGGAGCTACACTACAAAGATGAGGGTTATACCGAAAAGTTCAAGTCCTTCTCTTTGGCTCCTAGGATGGTCAAAAGACTCTAACCAAACTCCTTGGATAGCCGGAACAATCTTGGTCGCCTATCCTTCCGTTAAAGATGATCCATTTGAAATAGAGGCCACTTGAGCTACTACTACAATCTTTATCTTTGCTAAGGATGAAGATAAATTTGATGTAGAATTAAGAACTCTTTCTTCTCTCTTTCTTTTTCTTTCAACTCTCTCTTTTTCTCTCTTCAAGTATGAAAGAGAAAAGCAAATTAGGTTATTGCAAGAGTAATGCCATATCCATGACATAACCAACACCCCTTTCACCTTTTATGCTAACACATGTTATAAGGAATGAGAGATGGTTCCACCTCACCCTTAGCCATGCAATAAAGAGAAAAAGAAAAAATTAAATTAGAAAAAAAGATATGTTATGTTTAAATAAAACATGACATATTGATCTCATCACATGGAACAAAAATAAAAGAGAGAGAAAAGATTGTGATACTAGATTAATTACATGTATTATCGTATTATATCATATAATAAATCATGTCATTAAATTAACAATTAATTTAATGACCCGATTTAATCATAAACCGGATAGTATCATAATCTGTCCGATTCAAGACAAATGTCTAACCGGAACCCCACACGCATCCCCATATGTACACTCATTTCACTCGAGCGGTCAATCCCTCTTTGTGGGATTTAAAGACTCGACAATACACTGGCAGTGAGTTACCGGATCACATCCGCAACTCATAAGCACGTCAGCGGTACTAGCTTTACGTAACGGCTACCCAGGTATTGAACGAAGGAAAGGTTAACAAGCAAGCTTGTCCGTACCCTACAAAAGCCAATCGATAACACTCACCATACAGTCCGGTCTCTTCGTCTGAGAGTGTCGCATACCGGGCCTGAGAGGTGGAATCCGTCAGATTTCCAATAACCCGATAAATCGTGCCGATATTAAGCTCATAACCAAATGAGAAACTACCGATAACGCTTATCAGTAAATCTCGCTTGCCCTGACCAAAGACTTATGGTTATAGCCAATCGCACACTGTGCAACATCAACTCCCCACACCGGGAGAGACGAATCTCTTCCGATCGCTCACTGCCTCCATATGATCAGAGACTGTACCCAATCACTACCTGTTTGCATAGCTTTTTAAAGCTATGGTAGTATAGTAATCTAAATACAGTGGGACCACATGAGACACTATGACGATCTTAGGTTTACAGACTAACCTGTATTCGTTTCACCTGAGAGCCACTGTTTGACGATAGGTATAGTACCATCTAAGAGTTCTCGGCGAGTCTGTTCGGTGTACTCAGTCTCTAATGAGCACATGTATACAATCTTTGGTGTCAAACACCAATGGTTGTGGGATCAACCATCGTTCCATACGGGGTCAAGAAACTATATGCTAGTCTACTCTAGAATATTGATACCCTGTCTCGATACCCCTACGACTAGAAACTTTTAAGGATGTGCTTATCGACTACCCAAGGCCCACTAGTATGAGCGACATCATAGTCCTGGTAGTCAAGCAAATATCCTAAGGGCTTTATCAACATGTATATGTAAGAGTAAGAATAAATGTATACACGTTAAGATAAAATTAAAACCAGATAGTATACTATCATTTTGAGCAAGATTGTTCTATACATACATATGTCCCAACATCTAATATAATATACAATAATGGCCTTTAGGTCATACATATCTAACAATCTTCCACACTTGCACTAGGGCCGGTTATTGGGTATAAGACCGGTTATTGGCGTATCTCATACCCAACAACCCGAAGAGTTGCTCGAACTGTACTTGGGGAATGGCCTTCATGAATGGATCCGCAGGGTTTTCTTTTGTATCTATCCTCTGTATCTCGATCTCCCTGCGATCAACGATCTCCCTGATCAGATGATACCATCTCAAGATGTGTCTGGACTTCTGATAGGACCGTGGTTCCTTCGCTAATGCTACAGCTCCATTATTATCACAATACAAAGGTATTGGATCAGCAATGGTCGGAACCACCTCAAGCTCTGTAATGAACTTACGCATCTAGACTGCTTCTTTGCCAGCATCAGTGGCAGCAATATACTCAGCCTCCATCGTCGATTCTGCAACGGTGTCCTGTTTGGAGCTTTTCCAATAGGCCGCTCCTCCGTTAAGGGTAAACACATAACCCGAGTTGGATTTGCTGTCATCTTTGTCATTTTGGAAGCTGGAATCGACAAATGCCTCTATTTGGAGGTCACCGTTACCATACACCAAGAACTTAACTTTAGTTCTTCTCAAGTACTTAAGTATGTTCTTCACAACTATCCAATATTTCTCCCCTGGGTTCGATTGATACCGCCTTACCACACTATGTGTGTAAGCTACATCTGGTCTAGTATATAACATCGCATATATTATAGTCCCGACTGCCGTAGCATAGAGTATAATGCTCATGTGATCCCTCTCTTTATCAGTCTTAGGAGACATCTCTTTGGAGAGGGTGATTCCGTGACAGGCGGGAAGATTTCCATGCTTGGAATCTTATATACTAAACCACTTTAGTATGGTGTCAATGTAGCTTGACTGGGACAATCCCAAAAGTCATTTAGATCTATCCCTATAGATCTTAATCCCCAGTATGTAGGAGGCATCACCCAGGTTTTTCATGGAGAATTTTTGTGACAGAAAAGGTTTAACTGATTGTAGCATGGGAATGTCATTTCCCATCAGAAGAATGCCATCCACGTACAATACGAGAAAAACAACGGCTCTCCCTACAATTTTCTTGTAAATGCAAGGTTCATCCACGTTTTTGATAAAATCAAACTTTTTGATGGTATTATCAAAGCAGATGTTCCAACTCCGTGATGCCTGCTTTAATCCATAAATGGATTTAAGCAACTTGCATATCTTGCCGCTGCTCCCACTGTCAACGAAACCCTCCGGCTGATCCATATAAAAGCGGTTTTTACATCCATCTGCCAGATGTCATAGTTGTAGAATGCAGCAACAGCAAGTAGAATCCGAATGGATTTAAGTATAGCCACTGGAGAAAAGATTTCATCATAGTCCACACCTTGTCTTTGACGAAAACATTTTGCAACAAGTCTAGCTTTATACGTTTCCACCTGTCTATCAGTACCAATCTTAGTTTTGAAGATCCACTTGCATCCAACATGTTTTACCCCAGAAGGTGCAACGTACAAAGTCCAAACATTGGTGGTGTGCATGAATTCCATCTCGGATCTTATAGCATCTAGCCACTTCACCGAGTCCCTACTTGTGATAGCCTGCTGAAAACTGGTAGGCTCATCATCATTGATGATGCAATCCTCTCGATCTCCGTCTATGAGAAAACCGCAGTATCTCTAGGGAGGATAAGATTGCCTACTAAATCTGCGGAGTGGCTGTGGTTCGTCAGGTTCTTTTGAATTTCTGGTCCATTAAATCTTCAGTTGTAGTTTGTGTTTCTTGAATTTCGTCCAATTGTACCGTGCTTCCACTAATTTCTTTTGTAAGAAATCCCTTTTCCAAAAAGGTGGCATTCCGAGAAATAATAATCTTTTGTTCCTCTGCGTGGTAGAAAAGATATCCATTTGAATATTTAGGACATTCCACAAACTTACATAATACTGATCGTGCCTCGAGTTTGTCTGGACTTTGCTTTTTAACAAAAGCAGGACAACCGCATATCTTAACTCGTTTATGATATAGGCTCTTTCCACTCCATATTTCATACGGAGTTTTATGCACGGATTTAGTTGGAACTTGATTCAACAGGTATGCTGCTGTCTCCAGTGCATAACCCAAAAAAAAGCGGTTACTCGGCGTTACTCATCATAGAGCGCACCATATCTAATAAGGTGCGATTTCTCTGCTCTGATACACCGTTGTGCTGTGGTGTATACGGAGAAGTAAGCTGAGTGAAAATCCCATTCTTTTTTAAGAACTTAAGGAATTCGGTACTCAAGTATTCACCACCTCGATCCAAACGAAGTAATTTGATACTTTTTCCTGTTTATTTCTCTACTTCACTTTTATACTCCTTGAACTTTTTGAAGGCTTCAGACTTATGTTTCAACAAGAACACGTGTCTGAATCTTAATAAATCATCAGTAAAAGTTATGAAATAGGAATCTTCGCTTTGTGCATGTATAGATATCGGTCCACATACATCACTATGTATGAGACCCAAGAGCTCGGTAGCTCGTTCTTCGTGTCCGGCAAACGGAGATTTGGTCATCTTTCCTTTTACAAGATTGACAAGTTTTATAAGATTGATATTAAAACGGATCTAAATATCCATCTTTATGTAACTTATTCAATCTTATTTCATTTATATGACCAAGTTTACAATGCGATAAGAAAGTTTCATTTATTTCTGAAGACTTTCTTTTGTTGGTGTGTTGGATTTAAAAACTGTGTGTTGATTTGGAGTATATATTCCGTTATTAAGTGTACCAGCTCCAATCAACATTTGATTAAGGTGAATGTTCATAATATTGCTATCTAATATGAAATTATATTCTTCTTTATCTAATAAAGCAACCGATATAATATTACATATCATAATTGGTAAAAAATAACAATTCTTCAAAATCAAAAAGTTGCCACTTGGTAATCCAAGATGATAATCCCCAACTGCTATGGTGTCAACATTTGCGCCATTCCCGACTCTGAGAGTCATATCTCCTTTCTTCAAAAATCTGTTATTTCTCAGCGCTTGCAGAGAGTTACAAATGTGAGAACTCGATTCAGTATCCAATACCCAGGAAACAAAGTTAATGGAAAAACAGTTTTCTATTACAAACACACATGAAGCTGAAGCATCATCATGCTTCTTGTCATTGAGGCTGGCCTTATAAGCCCTGCAATTTCTCTTCCAATGCCCTTGCTTGTGACAATAAAAACACTCTCCTTTCTCCGATTCCACAACCCCCGCTTTGTCCTTGCCTTTCGTCTTTTTGACACCATCTTTCGGTTTGGTAGGGTTCTTCTTCTTCTTTCTCTTAGCCTTAGCCTTGGACATGAAAGAAGAAGAATTCCCAACAACTAGAACGGATACCTTTTCCTTCTTTAAGGTGCTCTCACCTACTTTCAACATATTGAGGAGTTTTGGAAGATCAGCTTCCATTGCGTGCATATTGTAATTTAATACGAACTGAGTATAGGAGGAAGGAAGGAACTGTAGAACTAAGTCGATGTACAACCCATTCTCTAACACGAACTGCAGGTTTGCGAGTTCTTCAATAAGACCGATCATCTTTAAAACGTGTTCTCCTACTGATGATCCGGAAGCCATCCTCATTTGAAACAATTTCTTTGGGGTCTTGTATCTTGCGATACGAAAGTGCTCTCTATACAAATCCTTACAATGGAGGAATATTGATTGTACGTCCATATTCTCATGCTGCTTCTGAAGTTCATTATTCATTGAAGCCAGCACTATGCTGGCTTTCACACAATCTTCGTCCCATATTTTACGGACCTCGATGTCCGCAACGTGGCATTGGGACCTGGGGTCTAGGGTGCCTACCAGTGAGGACATATGCCACTTTGTCATAAGT
The DNA here is from genome assembly GCA_030015575.1 of Agapanthus africanus. Classification (NCBI taxonomy): domain Eukaryota; kingdom Viridiplantae; phylum Streptophyta; class Magnoliopsida; order Asparagales; family Amaryllidaceae; genus Agapanthus; species Agapanthus africanus. The sequence goes on along the minus strand of JASDDO010000029.1, from coordinate 397,901,013 downwards.
GAAGGCAATGGTGACATTCCTCGGCCTGTTCTTGTAATTTGGTCCAGTCAACGTATTCTTTTCTAATAATAGTTTTAGTCCGGTCATAGTCGCTGCCTGTTAGAGGGAGAAAAAAGAAAACGCTCAACGTATGCTCGTGCAAGATTAGAATGGTTTATTATCTTGTCTAATCAGGATAGCTCCCACTGTTTTTATCAAATCCTCCTTAAAACCTTAAAAGGAAAGATTAGCCGGGATTAATTGCACCCTACAAGTTCAATTAATCGTTCGGCTAAGCCAGTGTCGGTACTTCGAAAGAGGTTTTTCAATATTTTCGCCGAGTTCTTTAATTACAGAGAACATCTTTTCCCTAGAGGCGTTGCTCCATCAACACCTTTTTAGACACCTATTTGATTTAGCTAATTGCAAAGTGAAAAATTCTTACGGGAGTAACACTTACTCCAGTGGGAATCGGGACCCAACTATCACATAGGAGGTATGCAATCTCATTGTAAATTTCTAACCTGAGACTCCTGATAAGGTTTTTACCCTTAATGGCTTATGACCTTGACACGGTCAACAAACCATAAGTCGTTAGTCAAGTTCAACCCGTCATTTCATGATTGATTTAAACCGAACCGCATAACCCTTGACACAGTCAATAAAGTCATACTATTGTCCTAATCTATCGCATCTCATGCTAAAGAAAAGCATCACTCAATTACTGAACACTACGTCTTGACACAATCAACACTTTTCTAGACACCTATTTGAAATGACAGAGGGCTACAACTGTTTTTTGATGAAAACTTTTAACGTAATGAACTTGATATTATTGAAAGAACCGAGTAATTTGAAAAGAAGTTGCTTAATCTTCGTATTTGAAAAGTTTAGTTTTTGATGAAAAAACCGAGTTGATTTCAAATGGTTCTTACAACATCATTATTAGGTTTATTTCTGTTCATTAATCTCATTAATGACGTCCCTCCTTTTATAACCTATTCACACCAGGAAAACAAACGAAAATAGAACGCACATTTGTGCCATCCACGTTCTCCACGGGGCATCGTCATGCACTGTTAGGTTATTTAACTAACGGCAGAGCGGGGATAGGGCTAGCGCGGATGCAAAACATAAATAGCGTTTATTTATATCATATATGGATATAGCATTCATCTCAGGCATGAATATAAGCATCACAGAAACAACACAGAGTAATGGAAACGGATATATTAGGAAAAAACGTTTTCGATCAAACCATCAACCGAAATACGAAATTCCACGTTGGTGTGAATAGCCACAACCATAGATCAGAGACGCCATCATTGGGGCATTCCGCGCTAAGATACCCGCCAATCCAAGAATTGGGTGACCCAGATCACAACTCCTTGAGATGGTCACCTACTGAATTCTAGAATCCAGTAAATTGTGCACCCCTCCGTGAGTCACTCCTATATGCAAAAAAGTAAATACAAATATATATCAAACGGTGGCAGCTACCTCACTCCCGAGAGTGCCCCGATAAAAGAATATTGCAAATTTACATTTGAATGAATTAGATATAAAACATCTCACTCGGCTATTCACACGAAAATCAGTTTCACCATCACAAGAACAAAAATATGTAAGTATTAAGTCCATAATTTCATCGAATTTTCCATATAGCAATTCAATGAAATTTTGCCACGCTATGATACTTGCTACCAATCAAGAAGGAAAACGTATCAACACCATCAAACTCTTTGATTTCGTTAATCCGGAATAGTGGCCAATGATTCAAAAAAATCCGCGGAGCCACAAATATGAATTTGAAACGTTTTGAACTCAAAATCAGCCCCGACGTCAAAAACAATCCCAATCGAGCTCCGAACGTCGCCAAAAACGCTCAAAACTCTAACAAAAAACACATCATGATCCGAGAGGGCACGGGGGGTTCTTTGGGTGGTACCCCTACACATGGCCACACAATTGTGTGGCCATATGTAGGGGCTGGCCGAGAGCAGCCGGCAAGGTGCTCTCGGCCAAGCCACCACTCGAGGCCGCAAAATTGCGGCCTCGAATGGTGGCCCCCACCCTCAACCTCTCCAGTACTTCCCATGGGTCGCATCCGACTCGTCACCGGACCCCCAGTATGAACCGTGAGCATGTGGGTCCGGGAAAAACATGGAAATGGTTACTGTTTTTTACAGTTTTAAAAAACAGTTTTTGCGATGAAACTTTTGCCGACTTTAATGAATTAAAAGGCCACTAAAACCAAGTTTAAATCTCTAGTTAGGCTCTGATACCAATATAAGTTTTTCATGCATCCCTCTAAAGGTTTACTACGAAGCGGAATGGCAAAACAAAAATTTTCTATCTAGCATGACAAACTACACCTATAAAACAACTAAAGATTTAAACTTGAAACTTGAAAACCATAGTAGCTACACTACAAAGATGAAGGTTATACAAAAAAGTTCAAGTCCTTCTCTTTGGCTCCTAGGATGGTCAAGAGACTCTAACCAAACTCCTTGGATCGCCGGAACAATCTTGGTCGCCGATCCTTCCGTCAAAGATGATCCACTTGAAGGAGAGGCCGCTTGAGCTACTATTACAATCTTTATCTTTGCTAAGGATGAAGATGAATTTGATGTAGAATTAAGAACTCTCTCCTCTCTTACTTTTTCTTTCAACTCTCTCTTTTTCTCTCTTCAAGCATGAATGAGAAAAGCAAATTAGGTTATGGTTACGAATTCTCAAAAATAAGAACAAATATATTATAGCATATTTAAATGAATAAAACAAAATGAGTCATCTAAAGTCTACACAATTCTAATAAATGACTCATTGTTTCATTTGGTTAAATAAGCAAATATCATTTATCCTTATTTTTGAATCTTATGCGATTCTTATACACACATCTAATGTGTATATAGAACCATGACAAATGATATATATATATATATATAAATTTATTTATATCATATATAAATAATATATAAAGAGAAGGAAAAATAAAGTGAGCGTGATATTAGTTAATATATAAATATATAAAGAGAATAATGGAGGAAAGAGGCCATAGGAGGGAATTCCCTCCTATGGCGTCGAAAAAATACGTCCTTGATCGTGTTTTCCGACGATCGGAATCCATCAACTTCATTATTATCATCTAAAATGTGGGTACGCCAAATTTCATTTGATTCTACAACTTTTTCACCGTTGATTTAGCAATGTAAAAAGTTCTATTGTCGGTAAACCGTTAATTTTGAACCCACTAATTCAACGGTGAAAAAATTGTAGAATCACATGAAATTTGGTGTACCCATATCTTAGATGATAACGATGAAGAAGATGATGGGTGCCGATCGTCGGAAAACACGATGGAGATTGTATTTTTTCGACGCCATAGGAGGGAATTCCCTCCTATGGCATCTTTCCACCATTATTCTCATATATAAATATACATTTAATTATTAAATCAACACTTGATTTAATAATCCGGTTATATCATATATATACCAGTTAATATCATTAAACACCCGATTATATTACATGTATACATACACGTGCTTAATCGAACTCTTGCACATATCCTCGTATGTACCCTATATCGTTTCGCCTGTATTGGAAAATCTCTGTGTGAGACTCTAAAAACTCAACAATACGCTGACAGTGGCTTAGCATCATATCTATAACCCATAAGCACGTTAGCGGTACTAGCTACACGTAACGGCACCCAGGTATTGATCGAAAGAAGGTCAACGAGCAAGCCCTTCCGAACCCTGTGAAGTTTATCAGTGATATCACCATACAGTCCGGTCTCTTCATCTAAGAGTATCGCATATCGGGTCTAGCGTTTGGAATCTGTCAGATCCCAATAACTCGATAAGTCGTGCGATAGAGGACTCATAACCATCCGGAGATGCAACTGATAACACATATCAGTTTATCTCCACTGCGGTGGCCACCGACTTGTGGTTGCAGTCATGTCCTGTACAACGCGATATCAACTCCCTATACCGGGAGAGACGAATCCCCTTTACCGCTCACTGCATCCACGTGTTTCGGGACTATAACCAACAAAAACCTATTTGCACGACTTCTTTAAGCCATAGTAGGGTAGAAGTCTAAGTATAGTGGGAATATACATGAGACACTATGGCGATCTCAGGTCCTATGGACTAGTCTGTACTCATGTCACCAGAGAATTGCTACCTGACATTGGTATATTACCAAGTAGGAGTTCTCTGTGAGTCCATTCAGTGTAACTCATCCAATGAGCACCTATATCTAATTTTTATGCCAAACACCAATAGCTGCATGATCAGATATCGCCCTCTTACCGGGTCAGGAAACATACACACTGGTCTAAACTGGAGTACCGATACTCGGTCTCGATAATTTTACGAGTAAGGACATTTAAGGATGTGCTTATCAACTACCCATGCCTCATTAGTACGATCTCCATCATCGTCCTGGTAATCAAGCAAAATCCTAAGGGTTTTATCTCATATCTAAACCAAATGTGATAATAAAAAAACGCATCATATGAAAGATAAAGACAAATCAGATAGCATACTATCATTTCAAGTAAGATTATTCTCTCATATAAGTCCTCTTTCAATACAATAATTGCCTTGAGGCACATATATCCAACACTTACAACCTCATGATCATCATTTTCTTTTACCGGCTCCATACAGTTGGATGAACTCGTTTGATGTGCTGTTGATTGAGCTTCATCCAAAGCCACAATTGGCGTCATTCTCTCGGTATTCTCTTCATTATTGCAAACAAATTGCTCTCCATAAATATTCTCCAAGGAGCACCATAAATCAAGAGCCGTTTTGCAAGAAGAGACTTTGTTAAGAGCTTCACTATATCAAGCACAATTCAGATATTTAAGAGTTTGGTGTTCAAAACAAAGAAATCATTTTCACGAGCACTCCATATAGATTTGCTAATAGTAGGAATAGAGTACTCACGATCAACAACTACCACAAATTTCTACTAAGAGACTCAAGAAAGCATTGCATTTTTATTTTCTAAAAATCGAATCTCTGCTATCGAAATGAGGAGGATCAAACATATAGTCGCTTTCGATAGCGCGAGAATTGCAGGAGAAGAAAGTCATAGGATCACTCTAGAATGTAAATCCTAAAAAGAAAGAGTACCAATCTTTGATATCAATTGAAATTATTCCTAGAGGGTAGGGAATAGAAGAAGCTACCGATAAGCCCAAATTAAAATTCTAAACACTTACTAAACGAAATATTATAAATGCAAAGCTTAACAAGCGATATACCAATAAAGAATAGTGGCTAAGAAGAAATATTATAAATGCAAAGCTTAACAAGCGATATACCAATAAAGAATAGTGGCTAAGAAAACTACAATCGTGAAACAAGCAATATATATAGCAAGACCAATATTAAGAGCAAGTAAAGAGCACATAGGGAACAAGCATGCAATTGAGCAATTTCTAAGTTATAACACTAAAACTTAGAGAGTAGAAATTGCAACCGCTATCAATGTAAACATGCAAGATTAGAGAGGTTCAGATGATCCCCTAGTGCTCTATCTTTAGGGGTAGAGCCCATTCCACTAAAACACGTCTCCACCAAGACAGCGTATTGCTCGACACAAGAGCAGTACTTTTTTTATAATCTTGCACTCCTTTCTTATCAAGGCACTCTTGCACTCAAGAATCCTCACACAAAGAAAGAAATACAACTCTCACTCTTCTCTCTTACAAAGTCACCCTTGCACTAAAGGATCCTCACAAAAAGATAAAAAGAGGGTTTACAATGAAGCACAATACTCTCAAAATAGTTTCTCTCAAAACTCACACTATTACTCAATGAGTATAGATTAATCAAATTAAGTTGTTTGATATTTTGAATGTGTGAGAGAAAAGATAATCAAAATCAAGATTTTGCTCCCACAAGAGATGAGAAAAAGCACTGGAATGTTTCATAATAATGTTGCAAGTCTTGGCTGCTCAAAACCCAAAGAAAATCTCAATAAATACTACACAAGAAAAACTAAGCCGATACAAGTCAAAAAGTCAAAAAGAGTCGTTATCGGACGTCCGAAGTTCAACCAGACAGACGTTTGAAGAAGAAACAGCAACGACAATAATATAGCTTCAGACGTTTGTATAAAGATGTTTCAGATGTTTGCCGATAGTTCTTGAAAGAAGGCAAGAAAACACAGAAAGAAAGCAAACAGACGTCTGAAGAAGGAAACACTAACGTCTGAAGAAGAAAAGTTTTCAAATAATTTTGAGCTTCAGATATTTGTCTTAAAGAGCGTCAGACATTTGCCGTGGTTTTCAAAATATGGCCAAAGATAGTACAGAGAATAGACTGACGTCATAAGAACAAGTGACACACGTCTGAAAAAGAAAAGATTTTCAAAAATTCTAATCTTCTGACGTTTGTGCCAAATAGGTTCAAACGTTTGTTCTCTCAAAAAGTTTTAAGACAACGAAAACACAGCAAACTACTAGACGTCTGAAGAAGTATTGACAAATGTTTGTTTTATCAAAAGTTTTAATTCAATGACAGAAAACAAATAGACGTCTGAAGAAATATAGGCAGACGTCTGTTCTGTCAAAAATTTTAAGCCAATGAAAACACAGAGAACAAACAGACGTCTTAAGAAGGATAGGCAGACGTTTGTTCTGTCAAAAATTTTAAGCCAATGAAAACACAGACGTTTTTTTCCTAAGGCTTCAGACATTTGTTTTGTTTTGAAAATTCTGATATCAGACATTCGTGTATGTTTTGAAAAACAGAACTGATGTCTGAAGCATAATGGGAAAAACGATTTTTCAGATTACTTTGAAACTTGGTTTTGAAAATAATTTTAAACGAAAACCAACACAGGTTTTTCACCAAGAGTTTCACAAACAATACGAAGAGTGTGTGCAACAGCTTAATGTGATATTTTCCATAGTCATGAGTACTTACATTGTTTCTTACGTCGATATCTTTCTTTTTACCAATTCTTGAATCTTCCGATATTTCGACACGAGCTCTTGAATTTTCGATTTCTTGAATTCTTTTGAATTTGGACTTTTGGCTCCTTAGCTTCTTGAAACTTGAATGTGATAATTGAGGAGTTCTGGTCCATTATCCTCCAATCTCCAATTGATTTGTCGTTTTAGCTCAATTTCCTCTATACTCAATCGCAGGCTTGTGTCGGTTGATATTCTGAAATTTTTATTAAACACGACCAGACTCATATATACTGTTATGAAATATGCAATACGAAACACATGTATGTATCTATTAATATTGTGTAATATCGTCAAAAACTAAATAGTAGGATCATGAAAATCCATAAGCCATCATCAACGTGCGTCACACGTGGAAAAAAATAGATGACGTGGACCATCTAAAAATAAAGTATTAATTCCAAATAAACTTAAGAATACCATGTGACGTCCCTCCCTCTTGCATTATAAGAGAAGAGATAAAAGATCAAGTTAAACTTGAGTTACTGGGAGTTGGGTTGTGATTAGCCCAGGGGAGCCCACACTAAAAACTAAGATGAAGCCAATGTGGACCAATAACCTCTGGTGTCAGATTCCCTCTATGTGCAGAAAAGCCCCACACGCAAATCAAAAACCCAGCACACCTTGTACGTGCCTTCCATTCAGCCACAAAACAAAATAACCTCAAACACCTCAGCTGTGGGCCAGGCCCACATGGGCTCGGGCCGAACAGTGGCCTTTGTTTCCTTTTCTGGAAACCTTTGTTAGCGAATCTGGGCGTTTGTTTTTGCCATAAAAGGGGGCCTTGACGTGACGTTTCCTGAGCCGATGTGACGTTTGGCGACAGCGGGGCCTACCGACGGTGAATTTGATTTTGATTGCGGTGAGGATAAGCGAGCATTGACTAAGGGCTGTTTGGTTGCTAAGATTATGAAATTTGGATTCCAAATTAGCCCGGTTGAAAATTTCTGGATTTGGTAATTTGTTATTTGGTTGGTATTAGACCTCTAATATTGGATTTGTAGATTCTTATCATCTTTGTTTGGTTGGTGAAAAGAAAGTGAGATTTAGATTTGAGGATTTCTGAGAGAGAGAGAGAGAGAAAGGATTATTAAATAAATAAAGTATCGGGTCTCATCTAAAAGTAAAATGAATAGTGTCAAATCCTTGCAAATTCTCCAATTCTTTTAGGATTCAAGATCTTTGTTTTGTGGTGGCCCCAATAAAAACAAAGTAATCTTACAAATCCAAATATCACAACCAAACACAAAATTATAGAAATGATCTTAAATTTTTGGATTGCACGGACTAAATCTTTCATAATGCTACCCGCAACACGCCCTTAATAAAAGAGGAAAGGGATTGATTTTCGTTAGGAAAAGGACTGGTAACAGCAAGCATTGATTTGGACAGTAGCTGTGATTTGTGTGTGACAGTGATGGAACAGGAAAAGCTGTTTTAAATGTACTATTTTTTTTGGATTTTTTTTACCTCCCCCTTTTTTAAAATTTAAAACAACCTAAAACAAAATAAGAAAATAAAAATAAGAAGTCCCTGAAATATGAGTGTTTTACCCCTGATGCAAGGATTATGAAATTTGGATTTCAAAATAGTAAGGTTGAAAATTTCTGGATTTGGTAATTTGTTGTTTGGTTGGTTTTGGATTTCTAGTATTGGATTTGTAGATTCTTGTAATTTTTATTTGATTGGTGAAAATAAAATGGGATTTGGATTTGAGAATTTTAGAGAGAGGATTATTAAATAAATAAAGTATACGGGTCTCATCTAAAAATACAATGAATAGCGCAAAATCCTTGGAAATCCTTAAAAGTTTTTACGATTCATGAATCCATGTTTTGTGGTGGCCCCACCATAAAAAACAAAGGAATCCTAGAAATCCAAATACTCCAATCAAATACAAAATTATGGAATCCTAGAATTCCACAATCCAAATCCAAACAAATCATGCAACCAAACCGGCCCTTAAGGAATAGATACACCAAAAAAAACCCTAACAAATATCTAAATGGTCTACATACAGAGAAGATTTACTAGTATTTTACATGTGCCATGCATGTATATATGATAAAGATTGAATGTAAATATTTTCATTATCTTGACTAAAAGCAACCACAATCCTATTATCTTAACGAAAAGTACTTAAAAATAGAGAAATTTCATCAAAAACTACAATGTACTGTAGCATATGTTCCCAAAACCCCTATGGAGATTTTTGTGTGCACAGAAACCTTCCGAACTTTTCTCCGTTACATGCGACCACCCCCGTTAAAATTTAAAGTTAAAATTTTACCTTTTTATCTCTCTCGAAAATGCTCTTTTCATCTTATATTTGAGAGTCCACTATATGACATGGTATTTTTGTCATTTCATAAAGAAATTAGCACTAGAGGGTCTCGAGGGGGGTCGAGTTTAACGAAAAAAGCTTAGGGGGTTTATGTACACGATAAAATCTCAAAGGTGGTTTCGGAAACATATGCTATATTACTGGATGGTTTTTGTGGTCTCAAAAAATATTTTCATATCTTTTGTTTATGATATTAACATATACACAGCTGCATAACACGTGTAAAAGTGAATGATATGGATCATCTTAATTCTAACGATCTTTTCTCATATTTTAATTATTTTATTTGAATTCATTGTTAGGATTATTAGTTATTAGTTAGTTATATTATGAGGTGTATAAATTGAGAAGTGATGGAGTTGATAAAATAAATGAGAATGGTTCATTAAAGACCATGTTGATCCAAAATAACCGTGGCCAAAAATTTAGCCGACAAACAAATGCTTACATTTTTGGCTTAAATGCCAAAGCAATGCCATCTTTATTTGTCTTGACTTGGTCAAATGCAAGCTGAAGATATGTACTAACCGAATCAATTTGATCAAAATTGCTTGCATTAGTAAATATACAACGACTTTAAAAATTAAAATACAACGTTTTATTAAAATTCCAACACACGATCAGACCTAGATCGGATGTAGAGAAGAAGTTCGTTTAGGAGCCACCGCATACATTGACTCCGGAATTTTCATATCTTTTGTTTTTACTTAAAGCATAATACATGGTTGGGCAAGGGCGAATCACTTCAATATTGATTTTTACTATTATTTGACTTTATCCATGTATGCATATATTTAGTGAAGCAAAGTCGGTATACATAAACAAAGAATCATCTATCATCAGCCATTTTACGTGTACATGAACAAATTTTTTTGATTCATAATAGTTTTTACCCTTTTTGGCTTTTTCTTATTTTGAAATTACAAACTTAGGTGCGGTGATTTTCCACGCATCCTTCTTAACATATTTTAGATGTTTTGATTGATCAGAAAATTTTCTAAAGTTTTTCTTTAATTTCTTTAAATACATGTGGATTAAATTAAGCCTGAAATGCGGGAACCCCCTTCATTTTTGACAACCAGACGATCTGGTAACTGCTTATAGGTTACATGCAATTTCTTTCAAAATTTAGTCACACTGCAAACGTATACAGACGTCTGCTTAAGAAATTTTTGACAACCAGACGTCTGGTGAAAGAAATTTTCATTTTTCAAATTTCTGTGATGTTACGTGCAAGTGCTTAAAAGTTACATGCAAATGCTTAGAAATTTCCTTTACCAAACGTCTAGTTGTCAATTTTTTAAGTAGATGTCTGAACCAAACGTCTGCAGTATGACTAAATTTTGAAAGCAGTTGCCAGTAAGTTCTAATTAGTTGTCTATAATTTTTATGCACTTGCCTGTAATTTCTAAATAATTGCCTATAATTTCTAAGAACCTGCATGTAACTTCACATAAATTTGAAAATGGAAATTTTCTTCACCAGACCTCTGGTTGTCAAAAATTTCCTAAGCAGACGTCTGTACCAGACGTCTGCAGTATGATTAATTTTTGAAAGCAGTTGCAAGTAACTTGTAAGCAGATCCATGTACAAGTTACATGCAAGTTTTTACAACTTATAGGCAACTTATTAGAAGTTACAATACTCCTACTAAGTGAAGAAACTTTTGAAACTCTAATTAGAGGATGAACCGCAAATTACATTCATAACACCCAGAAAGATTTCTCAAATGCATCCCCCTGAAAGACCCACCAAAAGATGATGAAGAAGAAGAGGAATAAATAGAATATGATAGATTTGATGAAGAAGAAGAACAAGGAGAATTTGCTTGTAACTTGTAAGAAACTGCATGAAATTTGTAAGCAGTTACCTGTAATTTAAACACTTGAATATGACTTATAAGCAGCTGCCTTTAATTTCTGAGCACTTGCATGTAACTTCACAGAGATTTGAAAATGGAAATTTTCTTCATCAGCCGTCTATATTGTAAGTTTATGTCGCTCACCCCGTAAGCTAGCGGGGAGGCGGAACGGGTAAAAATCAAAATTTTCTTACAAAGGTAACATAGACTAAGCAAAAGGATCCTTCCCAAACCATTGCTAACAAAAACTAGAGATTTAATCTACTGTGATAGATAGATTATACCTCATGATACCGGTCCTTCGGTTCTTCTCCGCTGTCCTCCTCGTCTGCGTGAGCTCCGAGGATCGGTCCGGATCTTGGTCACCTCCACGGCCTCCTCGAGTCGAAGACGATCCACCCGAGAGTCTATAGTCCGAGCTCCACCTCCAAACCGAGATAACTAGGGTAACAAGTTTGCTAAGCTTGATGTCCTAGATGATGTAGAGTAAGAAGATGGTTTTGTTTGTCTATCTAAATCCTTATTTTCTCAACACATGAGTGCTAAAGGATTTTCTAGTGAGGAAGAAGAAGGAGCAAGCATGGGAGCTCTCATGAAGAGAGAGAAAGCAAATGAGATAATGATCCATAAGAAAAAAGAAAACTAATCTTTTATCATAATATTTGTGATGGCTAAGTTGATTTGACCATTATCATGTCATAATAAATGCTAAGCCAAATATCTAGTGCTTAACAAAATATCTAAGTCAACAAAAGTCAACAAGGTCAAATGGTCAAACCCAATTAGCCATGACACAATTATCATAATAAAAGGATTAGTAAACAATTTGCTCCACCTCATAATGGTTTTAATCAAATCAATGGTCGAAACCCTAATGAGGCATCTCCTTCTTCATTCCTCACATCCGTGCATACATACCCGCATCCGCATTCTGAAGAATACGAATACTAAGAGACAAAACTGATCCATCAATATAATACTAGGATCCGGCTTAAACCAAAGTCCACTAGTATTATCCGCCTGAATCATCATACGCGCACAAGTGCACGTAAGTGATCGTAGCCCTGCCGTAAAACCATACGGCCTCTACACCTTTGCCCAGTGCAGGGAAACTCTCTGTGTGACACTCTAAAGACTCGACACTACGCTGGCAGTGGGTTTAACCACAGGCCGCAAGCGGTACTAGCTGTACGTAACGGTCCCCAGGTAGATGTCGATAAGAAGGCCGATGATGAAAACCCAACCGAACTCCTACTGAGCCTGAATGTGACAATCTCCATACAGTCTGGTCTGTTCGTCTAAGAGTATCGCATATCGGGCCTAGGGACGGTAAACGTCAGATCTCTAATAGCGGTATAAGTCGTATCGGAGTGTAGCCCAAAACACCCTGAGAAACTACTGAAACACCTACCAGTAAATCTCGCTTTCCCTAATCAGGGACTTTGTGTAATATCTCTCCAGACACAGCGCGATATCAACCCCCAATACCGGGAGAGACGAATCCTGTCTAACCGCCACTGCATCCAAGTGCTTCGGGACTGTAGCCAACTACTACCTGTTTGCACGACTCCTTTGAGCCATGGTAGGGTAGTAATCAAAGTACAGTGGGAACACACTCGAGGCGAAGTAGCAGTATCAAGTCGACGGACTAAGCTGTACTCGTGTCACCTGGGAACTGCTATCTGACGATAGGTATAGTACCAACCAGCAGTTCCCGACGAATCATGTCCGGTGTACTCGTAACCTAATGTCACGCCCCGCTTCCCAGTATACGGGCGGAGGACGTGACGAGGCCGCGACGTATTTATTCTGAAGTAAATACGCTAAGCGTATCTAAGCAATATAAAAGTAAAAGCACAAGAGACAAGATATAATAAAACAACAACTTTATTTATTCACATTCTTTCTGTACAATGCATGAAAATGTAAATACATCTGATGAAAACAATGCCTAAACAATGGTATAACAGAAAAAGAAAAGTACTGGAATGAAATGTGTACAATGAAGCTAGAGCTCTGGGTCTTCAATAATCTGGTCTAAGTCTTCGATGCTGAGCTCTGTCTCTAGAAGGTCCAAAACACTTGACGACATTCAAAGAAGAAGGAAAGAGAATGTCGTCAGCGAACAAATCGCTCGGTAAGTCCCAAAGATAAGGGAGAAGTAGAAAAGAAGAAAGAGAGAGTGTAACTTTTAAATTTTTATTATATTGTTATAATGTTAATGCTGTTATTATCGTAAGTTCAAGGATGAATATCAACTAATCTCAAGAGTGTTCTCAAACCCAACAGGCCACAGTCCAGGGGTAGGGAACCACGGGCCCGAATGATATGTTAGTAGCGGGACTTCGACCATCGCCGAAGTATTCCAAACTCAACAGGCCATAGTCCAGGAGCATGGAAACATGGGCCCTCATGATTGCTTGCTTGTGTTAGTAGACATGGATTCATGATGTAGGGGGACTCTTGAGATTCTGTTGGATTCACGAATGAACTACCCCAATACCCCGTGTAGTTATTGTATTGATAGTATTGTATTACATTGTAATGTCTTGTAAATTGAATTGTATAATTGGATGACTTGCCGAAACCATGATATCAGTAAACGGATGTAACTGTAGAATCATGTATGTAACTGGAGAATCGTGTAAACTGGATGATCATGTAAATGGAATGTATATCCATGGTTCGGTTCAGTTAAGTTGTATAGATTGATAGATTGAATATATGGAATAATGGATTCATGGATTCGTGTTGAACTGTAATATTGTAGATTGTAGATTGTAGATTGTACTTGAATCATATTCAAGTCAGATTATAGAGAGACTCAATCTGAGTCAGACAATTAGAAAAGTAAATTGAAGTCCTGATTGTTTTGATATTATCGGTAACCGCTGCACATGGGCGGCAGGATTTGTGTTTTTTTCAAAAACGATTACCGTGTTGATAACACCGTTGTTAAGTTGTCTACCTTAAATAGGTAAGCACCCACTTCTCCGGCTCCCTGAGGCTCAAGAGATTGGTCCCGCTTAAACCTATGTTTACTAGGGTCCTTAGGGTAATTTATAGAACTTGAGAGGGTTTTATATAAAAATGCTTTTATATACTTTTCAAAATACTCCCCAAGTATTTGGTTATCGTCTTTGAAGTTATCATGAATGTAGATTTTATACATGTGACATTTCTAGTAAGAATGACCTAATTTTCATAATATATGGTATTAACTTGTAATATTGATCTTACAAGGAATTCATGGTATTTTAATGTAAAGTGATTCTTATGATTTTTGAAAAGAGTTGGAATATTTATATTATTTGCAAAATAAATATTTTAATGTTACTTATATATATATTTATATAAAAATAATTTTAATATATATTTATTATTTCTAAAAATCTTATTTTCTTAAGATGTCGTATTTTAAATCTTTCGAGACCGAATGCTCCTTGCGGAGGTCTGCATCTCGCACTATTAAGCCCAAGGATGTGCGATAATCTGCACCATCCCGAACGGGTTCCCCAAATGGGTTGTAGCGGCGCTTTGCAAAGATTTGTGTCAAATACTAATCATTAAGGGAAATGGTTTTATTAGTAATGGTATTTATTTGAAAAGGTGTTGTTTTCCCCTATTCTATATTTCCGAGGGTATTGTGCTATGTTGCATATGAGTGTGTGAGGAGGTAGATCATTACCTCGTGATCTACTTAAAGGTATAGCAACTTTAATGGTTTAAATACCGAAATAAAAGTACATGGTATTTTGATGAAAAAAATACGGTAAAAGTTACAAATGGAATTAGATTGCCATGAAACTTGTTCAACATGTTTAATAGTGATTAATAGCCAACATGTAGTGGTTGTAGCATGATTATATTAAAGAAAAATGAGGTTTTAAGAAGAACCGAATCGGAAATCGGATTTTGCTCCGATTCCGTCGGATTTTAGAAATACGTCTTTTTAGAAAGAGTAGGGAAGGGGGGAGACGGGACTTACTGGCTTAGGACTTAGAGGAGAGGAATAGGAGTCAGGAGGAAGCGCCGGTGCGTCGTTTCGTCGCCAGGATCTCCTAGGGTTGTCGCCGGAAATTTGTCGGAGCTTCGCCTCTTTGCTCACTTTCAAAACACACTAGGGTTCTAAGAATTTTCTTGAGAGTTGGCTCAAAATTTTGGAGTGAGGGGATAGTGTGTAGGAGTGGTATTTCTAGGGTTAGGCTAGGGTTAGGATAGATGAAGAGTTTAATTGAAAAAATATATTAAAAAATATATTAAAATATAATAAAAGTGGAGTAATTGAGGTATTAAGAGGTCTTTGGAAATGGTCTGAGGATAAATTTTTGCAGGTGTACAGGGGAGACCAGAAGACACATTTTTCATGTTGGGGTCGTCGCCGGAATCGGCCGACTCGGTCGTGACTCGGCCGTGACTCGTTCGGAGGCCTGAGTCGGCCGAGTCGAGGGGGAGTTGGCCGATTTCCGGCCGAATCAGACGGCCGGAATCCCCCCCCCAACGGTTCATCTATCCTCTGGAAATGTTACATTTTTTGGTGTGGTGGGGTTTTGTGAGATATGCACGTGTAAACCCTTGGTATTCTAAAGGTTTTAAAAAAATCAATATTAAAAATAATGTAGGGTATGGGATTTGAACTCTGGTGGCTTGGTTCAGCAGTGCAAGGTATTACCAATGAGCCACAAGCTCCTTCTTGCTATTAATTAGCAAAACAAGTATTTAATTTGTGCTCAGGCAAAAATACCCTTTTCTTTAAATTTTGGAAAATTTGCACAGAAAGTTGTACAGGGAATTTAGGATTGTCACACCTAACGAGCACCTGCATACTATCTCCAGTACGACATACTAATGGATGTAGGACAGACCATTTCCCCTGCTGGGATGAGAAACGTATACACTAGTCTACTCCGGAATATCGATACCCCGTCTCGATAATCCTACGATTAGGGACCTGTATAAGGATGTGCTTGTAGATTACCCAGCCCCCACTAGTGTGACTGTCATCACAACGCTGGTAATCAAGTAAAGATCCTAAGGGCTCTACTAATATGTATAAGTGATATGCTAAAAGAAACACATGCGCATATTGAGGTAGAAACAAACCAAGTAGCATACTACCATTTTGAGCAAGACTGTCAATACAACTGTGAATATCCCAAACTTTCATTAAATAATATATAAACCAGTATGATACAATAATGGCCTCTAGGACATATACACTAATAATCTCCCACTTGCACTAGGGCCATGTACTGGCGTATCGCAGACCTATCATCTCGATCAGCCTCTCGAACTGTGTCTGAGGGATGGCCTTCGTGAGTGGATCTGCAGTGTTATTCTCCGAATCTACCCTCCTCACTTCGATCTCCCGGTGATCAACGATCTCCCTGATCAGGTGATACCGCCTCAAAATGTGTCTGGACTTTTGATGGGACCTGAGTTCCTTCGCTAAAGCTATAGCGCCGTTGTTGTCGCAATACAGCGGTATTGGATCAACAATGGGAGGAACCACCTGAAGTTCTGTGAGGAACTTTTTCATCCAGACAGCCTCTTTTGCGGCATCGCAAGCGGCTATGTACTCTGCTTCCATCGTCGAGTCAGCAACGGTGTCCTGCTTGGTGCTCTTCCAACAAACCGTCCCTCCATTGAGGGTAAAGACATAACCCGACATGGACTTGGAGTCATCCTTGTCACTCTGGAAGCTGGAGTCAGCAAAGGCCTCGATCTGGAGGTCTTTTCCGCCATACACCAAGAACATCTCCTTAGTCCTTCTCAGGTACTTGAGAATGTTCTTTACTGCTATCCAGTGCTAAACCCCTGGGTCCGACTGATACCGGCTTACAACGCTTAACGCGTATGCTACATCTGGTCTGGTACACAATATCGCATACATTATAGAGCCTACAGCAGATGCGTAGGGTATAGATGACATGCGAGCCCTTTCACATCTCTTTGGAGAGGGTGATTCCGTGACAAGCCGGTAGATTACCGCGCTTTGATTCTTCCATACTGAATCGTTTCAGTATGGTGTCGATATTCCTGGACTGCGAAAGTCCCAACATCCTCTTAGATCTATCACGATAGATCCGAATTCCCAGAATGTAGGAGGCATCACCCAGGTCCTTCATGGAGAACCTCTGTGACAAGAATCCTTTGACTAACTGTAGCATAGGAATATCATTTCCTATTAAGAGAATGTCATCCACGTACAAGACGAGGAATGCCACAGTTCTCCCTACAATCTTACTGTAAATGTATGGTTCATCTAGATTTTTGATAAAGTCGAATTCTTTGACAATATCATCA
This sequence comes from Agapanthus africanus, assembly GCA_030015575.1. Classification (NCBI taxonomy): domain Eukaryota; kingdom Viridiplantae; phylum Streptophyta; class Magnoliopsida; order Asparagales; family Amaryllidaceae; genus Agapanthus; species Agapanthus africanus. The sequence goes on along the minus strand of JASDDO010000029.1, from coordinate 397,883,523 downwards.
AAGCAGATGTTCCAACTCCGCGATGCCTGCTTTAGTCCATAAATTGACTTAAGCAACTTGCACACTTTACCGCTGCTCCTACTCTGAATGAAACCCTCCGGCTGATCCATATAGACACACTCTTCTAAATTTCCATTTAGAAAAGCTGTCTTTACGTCCATCTGCCAGATCTCATAATCGTGGACGGCAGCAATGGCAAGAAGGATCCGAATGGATTTGAGCATAGCTACTGGAGAAAAGGTTTCGTCATAGTCCAAACCAGACCTTTGACGAATACCCTTTGCAACAAGTCTAGCTTTATAGGTTTCAACCTGCCCATCTACACCAATCTTCTTTTTGAAGATCCATTTGCATCCTACGGGTTTTACCCCTTCTGGAACAATGTCCAAAGTCTATACTTTGTTGGTGTACATGGACTCTATCTCGGTACGCATTGCATCCAGCCATTTTACCGAGTCACCGCTCTGAATGGCTTGCTGGAAGCTAGTAGACTCATCATTGTCAATGATGCAATTCTCTCGATCCCCGTCTATGAGAAAACCGTAGTATCTCTCAGGCAGATAAGACTGCCTACTACTCCTGCGGAGTGGCGCTGGAATGTCTGGTTCTTCTGAAACCTCTGGTTCTACCAAGCTTTCAGTAATAGCTTGTGGTTCTGGAATTTCTTCCAGTTCTATTGCGCTCCCACTTATCTGATTTTCTAAAAATTCAGTTTCCAAGAAGCGGGCATGACGAGAAACAAAGACCTTTTGCTCCTCTGCGTAATAGAAAACATACCCCTTGGAATTCTTTGAGTATCCCACAAACTTACACTGTACTGAGCGTGCCTCGAGCTTGTCCGCATGCTGCTTTTTAACAAAAGTTGTACATCCCCATGTCTTAAAGTGTTTAAGATAGGGTTTCTTCCCACTCCACATATGATATGGTGTGGTAGGCATTGACTTAGCAGGAACCTGGTTCAAAAGATATGCAGCTGATTCTAGTGCATAACCCCAGAAGGATCGCGGTAACTCAGCCTTACTCATCATGGAGCGAACCATATCCAATAGGATTCGATTCCGCCTTTCCGAAACTACAACTCACGGACAACGCTCGCAACTGGTGGAAGGCGGAAGAAAGCCGTCTTGCACAGCCTATTGAATGGAAAACGTTTCGCGAGAAGTTCGACGCGAAATACTTCCCTGTGACTGCCAGGTTTTCCATGGAGCAGCAGTTCATTCATTACAGCAAGGATCAATGTGGGACAAATCGGTAGATGAATACGACGCTGAATTCACCATGTTAAGCCGGTAAGATATGTCGCAATAGTTCAGTTTTAAATATCACATACCACACAGCTAACACTATCCTTGAACAGATTCGCGGCACATTTGATACCGACGGACGAGATCAGAGCCCGTCGCTTTCAACAAGGGCTGGACACGGAAATTCAGGCTTCTCTAGCCACAGGAAAATTTTTGACTCATGAGGATGCTCTGGAAGCTGCCCGCAGTTATGAGGCAGTGATAAAAGCAAGGGGCAGACCTCAGTCTGCAGGAGTCAAGCGCTCTGCCAACCAGATGGCGGGTGGAGCCTCGTCCAGACCACCTTTTGTGCCAAGACGTCCTGGAGCACCAATTAGCAGACCCAGTCCAGCCTTTTGTAACTACTGCAAGAGAAATGGGCATCTGGCGAGAGATTGCCGTCGTGCGAACAACCTTTGCTTGATCTGCAGCTCAGCTGCTCATGGTATTGGGGCTTGTCCTCATAAACAAAACCCAATTGCTGCACCCAGGCCAGCAAACAATTATCCACAGCGTCCAGCCATCCAAGCCCCTGCTCCAAGACTTGCACTGCCTGCACCACCCAGAGGACCACAAGCTGCACCACCTCTTCGTCGGTTCCATCAAGCTCAAAGGAACGTTCCGAGGAATGCTCCTCAAACCAGGAGGAATATACCCAAGCGCCAGGCCTTCACGATGTCTGTGGAAGAAGCTGAGGCCACTGGCCAAGTCATTACTGGTAAACTTTCCTTCTCAAACTTATCTTTTAGTCCTGATTATATACACACTTTCCCTATACCTAAAACATATCCCATATACCTTAGGTACAATCCTAGTAGCTTCACTACCTGCACTTGCACTGTTTGATACTGGAGCATCCCACTGCTTTATGTCGCAACGGTTTGTCCGAACCCATGCGATTCCAGTCTCACCGCTTGCATCCAGCTGGAATGTCAGTTCTGGAAATGGCGTTCTAAAGGCAACTATGGGATACAGCCTGTGTCTAGTCATCGTCTGCAGTCGAGAGTTTTATGCTGACTTCAAAGTACTGGACATACCGAACTTCGATGTGGTTCTAGGAATGGATTGGCTTGGAACCTTTTATGCTACCATCAACTGTCATCAAAAGAGGGTAGTATTCGAGATTCCAGACCATCCGGTCTTCTATTTCAAGAGCGGAGATCGTACCCTGGAGCCAGGTACCTACAAAGCGAAGCCAAGAGAAGCAGTAGTTGCGGCAGCTCAAGCGGAAGAAGAATTAAGACCAGAGGTAGTTCGAGAGTTCGACGATGTATTTCCTGACGATATATCAGGTTTGCCTCCCGATCGAGCTCTTGAATTCAGTATTGATTTAGTACCAGGAGCACAACCGGTGATCAAAGCACCTTATAGACTAAGTCCGGAAGGATTGAAGGAAGTCCGAACACAGTTGGACGAATTATTGGCGAAAGGATGGATTCGTCCCAGCACTTCAAGTTGGGAAGCACCTGTACTATTGGTGAAGAAGAAGGAAGGTTCATACAGAATGTGCATCGATTATAGGGCCTTGAACGAAGTCACTATAAAGAACAAGTATCCACTCCCGCGCATCGATGATTTATTCGATCAACTAAGTGGATCTTGTGTTTTCTCTAAATTGGATCTTCGTTCAGGTTATCATCAAGTGAAGGTCAAGGAAGCTAATATTCACAAAACAGCTTTCAGAACTCGCTGTGGACATTACGAATTTCTAGTGATGCCATTTGGAGTGACCAATGCACCAGCAATATTCATGAACCTAATGAACCAAGTTTTCCGGGAGTATTTAGACAGGTTTGTTGTCATCTTCATCGACAACATCCTGGTATATTCTAAGAATCGGAAAAAGCATGCAGAACATCTACGAATTGTCCTGGAAACTCTTCGACAACATAAGATTTATACCAAGTACAGCAAGTGCGAGTTTTGGCTAAATCAAGTTGGTTTTCTTGGACATATCGTATCAGGAGAAGGAATTTCTGTGGATCCAGCCAAAGTTTCAGCAATTAGCGAATGACCTACACCAAAGTCGGTGAAAGACATTCGGAGTTTCTTGGGTTTAGCTGGATATTACAGAAGGTTCATTGAAGGATTCTCAAAGATAGCAACACCCCTGACCAAGCTCACACGAAAAGATGAAGAATTTGTGTGGTCAGAAGCATGCGATCAAGCTTTCGTAGAACTCAAGTCAAGATTAACATCTGCACCTATTCTCGTAATACCGGATCAATCTGGAGGATTCGAAGTGCATTGTGATGCATCCGGTAAGGGATTAGGATGTGTTCTACATCAGCACGGTAAGGTTGTGGCTTATGCTTCAAGACAACTGAAGACTCATGAGCGCAATTATCCGACGCATGATCTGGAGTTGGCAGTCGTCATCTTTGCTCTCAAGATTTGGCGCCACAACTTACTTGGTGAACGAGTGAACATCTACACAGATCATAAAAGTCTGAAGTACGTGTTTACTCAGAAGGAGTTGAATATGCGGCAGAGAAGATGGTTAGAACTCATGGCGGACTTTGACATCAACTTGCAATATCACCCAGGGAAGGTGAACGTAGTACCTGATGCTCTTAGTCGCCAACCCTTATCGATGAATCTCACCGCTCAGTGGAAGGTTCAGCAAGACTTACATCAGATGGAGATTGAAGTAGTCATGCCAGGTAATGCTTCAAGTTTGATGAGTCTACAAGTTCAATCAACCATTGTCAATCAGATCAAAGCAGCTCAAGCAAGTGATGCTAAGTTGCAAAGGATCAAAGAACAAGTGGAGAATGGACTCAGAACAGACTTCATCATCCATGAAGACGGATCTTTGAGATACGACAGCAGATTGTGTGTACCAAAGGGTCCTGTTCTGGAAGAGTTAATGAAAGAAGCTCACAACTCTCCCTACTCAGTACATCCTGGAGGTACCAAAATGTACAACGATCTACGTCAGAATTATTGGTGGTATGGAATGAAGCGTGAAGCGTCGCAAAATTCTTGGTGTGTCAGCAAGTAAAGGCTGAACATCACAGGACGGCTGGACTACTTCAACCGTTACCAATCCCAGAATGGAAGTGGCAGCACATCACAATGGACTTTGTGACTGCTCTTCCTCGCAGCACAAAGGGTAACGATGCTATACGGGTCATCGTGGATCGACTCATAAAGTCGGCTCACTTCATCCCATTTCGGGTTGGCCAATCAACTGAGACACTAGCAAAGAAGTACATGGAGGTAATAATCTAATTAAGATTTAAAAACTCTTCATAATGTACTATCTCTGATACCCATGAACTCATACAGGAAATTGTGAGATTTCATGGAGTACCGGTCTGCATTGTCTCCGATCGTGACACCAGGTTCCGATCACAATTTTGGCAGAGTCTGCAAGCTAGTTTGGGAATAAGTCTGAATTTCAGCACAGCTTATCATCCACAAACAGATGGTCAGTCGGAACGAACTATTCAGATCTTGGAGGATATGCTCAGAGCGTGTATGCTAGACTTCAAAGGATCGTGGGAAGATCACCTGCATCTTGTGGAGTTCGCGTACAATAACAGCTACCAAGCAAGTATAGGAATGGCACCTTTTGCAGTATTATATGGAAGGAAGTGTCGATCACCATTAAGTTGGGACGACATCGGAGATAGGGAACTTCTTGGACCAGAGATGATGGTAGCGACCGTTGATGTGGTTCGTACTATCAGGGAAAGAATGCGCATAGCCCAAGATCGACAGAAACACTAGGCTGATGCAAAGAGACGACACTTGGAGTTCCAGCCAGGAGACCATGTATTCTTGAAGATATCTCCGAACCTCGGAGTGATCCGATTTGGAAAACGGGGTAAATTGAGTCCGAGATATATTGGACCGTTCGACATACTCGAACGAGTCGGTGAAATGGCATACCGCTTAACGCTTCCACCCTCATTGGAAGGAGTGCATAACGTGTTCTACATATCCCAACTCAGAAAATATGTGAGTGACCCCAGCCATGTATTTGATCATTCCGAGCTCACTATACAGCCCGACTTGTCTTGTGAGCAACAACCTGTGGAGATCCTGGACAGGAAAGTGAAGACACTTCGGAACAAGGAAGTTAACTTGGTCCGGGTAATGTGGAGGAAAGACACTCCAGGAGAATCCACTTGGGAAAGAGAAGATGAAATGCGTGCAAGATATCCTCACCTCTTTGTAAACTAGTCCTCAAATAAAAATTGTAAATTTCGAGGACGAAATTTTTGTAAGGAGGGTAGATTGTAACAACTCCAATTTTTGTATACATAAAATTGATTTAAATTTGAAGTATACTTGGAGTATTTAATGTTACTGTTTCCAGTTTAAGTATTTATTTTCCCACAATAATTACAAGAAAGAGCTTGTGGCTTACTGGTAAGACCTTGCACTGCTGAACCAAGCCACCAGAGTTCAAATCCCATACCCCACATTATTTTTAATATTGATTTTTTTAAAAACCTTTAGACTACCAAGAGTTTACACGTGCATATCTCACAAAAACCCCACTACACCCAAACATGTAACACTTGCAGGAGTTAGATGAACCGTCGGGAGGGGGATCCAGGCCGCCGGACTCGGCCGGGAATCGGCCAACTTGGCCTTGACTCGGCCGACTCAGTGCTCCGACCGAGTCACGGCCGAATCACTCCCGAGTCGACCAATTCCGGCGACGGCCACAACATGAAAGTTGTGTCTTTTCATATTCCCTATGCACCTGCAAAATTTCAGCCTCAGACCACTTCCAGAGCTCTTTAAAAACCCCAATTACTCCACTTTTAATACATTTTTATTACATTTTATCACATTTTTATTTTTAACTTTTCATCTACCCTAAGTCTAGCCTAACCCTATAAATACCAACCGTACACACTACCTTCTCACCCCCAAAATCTTGAGCCACTCTCTTAAAAGTTTTCCAAGAAGTGTATGCATTGAAAACAAGTTTGCGGCGAAGCTCCGACGAGATTCCGGCGGGAATTCCAGCGACGTTTTTAGAAACAACCGGCGACGAAGTAACGCCTCGGCAACTTCTTTAGTTCCTCTATACTCTTTAGTATAGATCGAAATCCATAAGTCCCATTCTATCTCCCTTTCTAATTCTCAAAAAATACGAAATTACGAAACCCGACGGAATCGGAACAAATCCGATTTCCGATTCGGTTTTCTATAAAATTTCACTTCTAATCAATTCAAACATGTCTAAACATCTTTATCATGATTATTAAACTTGTATAAATCAATTTGAATAAGTTTTCACACATGAAATGATAACCTTTTTAACTTACCGTATTTTTTCACTTTAATACCATCATGTTTCAATTTCACATTTAACCCCTTAACTTTGCTATACATTTAAAGTAGAGCACGAGATAATGACCTACCTCCACACACACGCAAATACAACCCTAAATGATATCATCAAAACTTAGAATACGATAAAAACAATACTTTCATTTAAATACCATTTTCTTAATAAAATCAATTCTAAAAGTTTTAGCCTTGGTACACTTTTAAGTGAATACCTCTTATTAAGAAAAACACGATAAGTTGTGGATATCGATCGTTTATCTAAACCTGACTTTATGGTGTCTAGGCAAGTGTGTCTAAGGCGAGTGGTTACTTAATTAGGGCCACTACTTGTAGTGGAGAGCCTCCCACTCACCTGACACTTACCTGGCCACAATTGACGGTGAAGAGGCGATTTGAGAATTCTAACGACTTGTCGTTTAGACCATTTAGAAATATGCTAGTTGGCTTAGCAAATCCTAGAACCTAAAATACGGAAAATTACATTTTGCAAATAAATACTTTTTACTTTATAAAACCGTTTTCTAAAGGATTAGTATTTTACAATCTTTGCAAAGCGCCGCTACAACCCGTCTTTGGGGAACCCGTTCGGGATCGTGCGGTTTATCGCGCACCCTCAGGCTAGTAGTGCGAGATTCAGACCTCCGCAAGGAGCATTCGGTCTCGAAAGGTTTAAAATACGACATCTTAAGAAGATGAGATTTTTGGAATATAAAATATTTATTAAAACTATTTTTGTATAAATATATGTATATTTATCACTTAAATATCTATTTTATTACAATATAAATTTTTCACCTTTTCCTAAAAATCTTAAGAATAAATTTTACACTAAAATACCATGAACTTCAAATAAATTAATATTATAGATAAATAACTTTATTTATAAAACTAGGATATTTTCATGTTACAACATAAAATCCACACTCATTACAACTCTAAAGACGAACAATAAATACTTGAGGTGTATTTTGGAAAAGTATATAAAAGTATTTTTACATAAAACCCCCTCAAGTTTTATTTATTACCCTAAGGATCCTAGCAATTATAAGACTTCGATTCACATTTCTGATTGTCTGACTCGGGTTTGGGTCTGATTAATCTGACTTGAATATGATTCAAGTCAATTTATAATCTACAAGATTCTAAGTCAATATGAACACATGAATCCATGAATACAATCATCAATTTACACAACTTGACTGAACCGAACCATGGATATATATTCGTTTTACATGATTCTCAGTATTCCATTTACATGACTCTACGGTTATAACCGTTTCCTGATATCATGGTTTTGGTTAGTCAGTCAATCAATCATACAACCAACACAATTTACAAGATAACAATACAAATAAGACATCGCGGGGTTTAAGGGGTAGATTGGTACGGAAGGTGTTAAAGGTAGCACGAGGTGGTCAGACTTAACACACCTAACATGAATCCAGTTGCTGTTGTACCGTGGCATAAACGGTACCTTGTACTATACGTGCCCTTGGTCTCTGGCATATAGAGACTCCCCTCGTATACACTGGCATCCTTCTGTACCAAGCTACAAACAACAGCGTTGACATAACATTACAACAATAGTTTACACTTTAAAATGTATTTTCTTATTCTATCTTTTTCTACTTCCCTCTTACCTTTGGGACTTACCGAGCGACCTGTTCGCTGACGACATTCTGTTTCTCTCTTCTTTGAATGTTGTCAGATGATTTGGACCCGTCAGAGGTTGAGCCATCGCAAGAAGACTTGGGGCAGTTTACTGAAGACCCTGCATTGTAGTTTCATTGTACACTTTTCCTTTCTGTACTTTTCATTTCCTGTTATGCCACTGTTTAGGCATCTTATTATTTCAGTTGTATTTCCTTTCATGTATTGTACAAAGAATGTTAATAAATAAAAGTTGTTGTTCTTTTTATTCTTATTTCTTGTGTATTTATTTTATATTGTTTAGATACGCTTAGCGTATGTACTTCTGAGTATATACGTAACGGACCTCGTCACGTCCCCTTCGCCGTACACTGGGAAGCGGGGCGTGACACTAAACTAAGATCTTCACTTAAGTTTTACATCTGCATGGCAGAATCTCCCCGATGAGAATTAAATTCTCAACTCATAAGGAGACCTGCTTCTGCAGACTTTCAACCAGAAAAAGAACTAAGTTGTTATTCAGAAGAGTTAAACTCTTAGATTTAGAATTAAATTCTCTTTATTTTGTGGGAGTTTATAGAATGATCCCTCATCTAGGATTTCTTTTTTTTCTCAAGAGACCTTCTTTTCTCTCTGGAGAATTAAATTCTCTTTTCTTTTGTATTCCTCTCTCTAAAAATCAATCCTCCCTTTCTGCTCTTCTTGGCTTCTATTTATAGGAGAAAGAAAAGAATCAGTTTTTTTAGGCAATCTTTCATTGAAAGATTTCAATTGATTTTGTAACCAACATGATCTTTTAGATCACTCAGTGAATTTTATTCACCATTGGATTTTTAATCCAAAAGATATTCTCTTTGTTATTCTTGGTGAATTTTAGGGAAATCTTTTGTTGTATAGAATCTTTCTATAAATTGGTGATTTTTAATCACCATTGGATTTTTAATCCAACGGTGTTCCGCTTTACAGAGCACAATCTTTTTTGTTTGGAAAGATTTAGAGAAATATTTTTCCAGTTAGGATTCTCGATTCCCTCTTAATTAGAATTTAATTCTATTAGTTCAGAAGGCTTAAGAGCCTATCACGTGTTGACACGTGATCCCACTGTTTGATCATTTAAATAGAATTTAATTCTATTAGTTAAAGAGCTTAAGAACCCATCACGTGTCTGCACGCGACCTTTGGTCACGTGTGGACACGTGATGCCTCATTGAGGTATTCCTTGCTGTTTTATTACACTTTTAATTCTTTTCAGTGGGTTTTTAAAGGCCCATCACGTGTGGGCACGTGACCCCCTTCAATTGATTATTTAATTAGAATTTAATTCTATTAATCAGCGAGCTTAGGAACTCATCATGTGTCTGCATGTGACCTCTGGTCACGTGTGGGCACGTGATACCCCATTGAGGTATTTCTTACTGTTGTATTATATCTTTTAATCTTTTTTCAGGGGGTTGAAAGGCCCGTCGCGTGTGGGCACGTGATCTCTTTTGATTAGAATTCGGTTCTATTATAACAGAGTCCTCAGAAAACCATCACGTGTCAGCACGTGACCCCTGGTCACGTGTGGGCACGTGATGCCCCATTAGGGTTTTTTCCTGATATTTTATGAGGGAACATCTTCTTTATTTCATTATCATGTTGCCTTTTATAGGCTTACACATTTACACATAGCCCCTTTGGTTTTACAAAATGGCATTTTGCCCATCTCATGCCTCATGTGCTCATTTCTTTTACACACGAGCCATGAGCTTTACAAAAATGTGGCTTTATACCCATTTTGCTTACATTCATGCATAAAAAATTACATCAAAATTATTTATTATATGATTTCATTTTGGCATTGGGGAGCCGGCCGCGGGGCTCGACTTGGGCATGGGCCCACCTGGCCTGGGCTTGACTTTGATTTTGACTTGGTCAACCGGGGTGTAATTTTTGACCCCAAAACGGTGATGGAAATTTTTATTTTCAAATCTCTGTGAAGTTACATACAGGTGCTTAGAAATTACAGGTAACTGTTTAAAAGTTACATTCAAGTGCTTATAAGTTATATGCAATTGCTTAGAAGTCAGAGGCAAGTGGTTAGATGAAATCCAAGTGGTTAGAATGAAAATCAGATTACATAGAAAAGATAACAATAAGCATCTGTACTAAAATGAAATCCAAGAAGAACTTTATTCCATAAAAAATTAAGAAAATTCCGATGCAATTAGCAAAAGCATGGCCTCTAATTCCACTTAATTTTAGATAAATTCCAATATGTTTTCAATTTGCTCAATTTGACTGTACAACTAGATATCAAACCTAATAATCAATTTTAGCCATAACCATTTGATCAAATGAATTAAAATTTAAAACTAAGCATAAGATCAACATCTGAATTCAATTTCAAAATCCCTTTTATAACTGAAATAAGCCATAATTCCCAGATGCTTTAAGGACCATTTCAAGTTATCAATAAAAGTTCAATAATCAACCACAACTGAAATAAATTAATTAAGATACTAACCTTTGCAATCCATCTTCTTAAGCCCTACAGGAATTGGCCGCAATCCCGTAGAGCATCAAATCGAACGAATCCTGAAGAGAGCTCGCCATCACCAACCCTACGATTTGAGCTTCCATGAATTCTCTAAACTTGAGAAAAGAAAAAAATCGAAGAAAGAGAAGGTTTTGCATTTTTCTTGGTTCTCAGCTGGGAAGGCGAGATTACGATGACGACAAAAGCGGTGACGACGATGGCAAAGCCTGCGACGACAACGATGGGAGGCGAATTGGGTTTTCTGAGTGCGACGAGAGGAAGAGCTTACCTTTATGACGACGATGATGATGACGGCGAGGACGAGGATGAGGTTCAGATTTTCGAGGACGAAGGCAAGAGCGAGAGAAAGAAAGAAGAAGAAATTTGCATGGTGGAAGGAAGAATATTTTCGTTCCTGCACCAAAATATAATACTCAGGCCTTATGCCAAGGATGTTTAGACCAAGTTTTTGAACAATAGGTCCTTTCCCCTATTTCGAAAATATCGCGTACTTTTTCAGTTGTTTTTGATGGGCCGGGGGCTTTTCAACAATTTACCCAAATATTTAATGGAGGACACATGCATGCATCTAAGGTTGTAAATGGGCTGAACTGATGGGCATCTTAACACCTTGAAGAGTATAAGAGCTCTTCAAATTGTTCGATATTTTAGTAGGCCCATTTGGGTACTTCATATTGTGCTGGATCAAGGCCTGTTAAATATTCCTCATGCTAACAGGCTGGTTCTTTCATATATCTAATACACAGGAGAGCTAAGAGAATCTTTTGACTAAAATAAAAAAGCACTATTCTTGACATTGCCTAAATTGCCCTCGGCTAAAAGCCATCCTTCAAGGCTTGGGCTTTTCCATTTTGTGTTGAGTTTGGTTTTAATTTCTTTTCATTTTGGGACTAAAATGCCTTAAAGTATTTTTATTTCAGTAAAATATTTTTAACTATGTTTTTCAATATAATTTTTCACCAAAATATCCTTAGAAGTATCAATTAAGGTACTTTACTGTAATTTAAAAAACCTTAAGATATTTTAGTGAAAATCTATGATAGTTAAGGGTATTAACTGTTTTACCCTTTTATTTTCTTTATATTTCAGACCCTTTAATGACCTATTTCTTGGTCTTTTTCATCTTAATTTTTCTACTGCTGTATACTTTGTATTACACCAAAAAGGATAGAAGAATTATAAAGCATAGATATTGTGACAAAGAGATAATAAGTTTAAGGAATGTTGAAAGGAAAAGAGGGGATTAATTTAATCCATTTACATTCTCATCATTTATTAAGAAGGTTGTTAAGAAGAGTTCGGATCTTAAAAAATGATATTTTCCCCTATTCTTTCATGCTTCCCGATCAACTATAATGCTTTTGTCTATGATGATGTTGATGGCAAAGATGATCTAAAATGACTACTAATATGGATTCACTAATATGGAATCTTCGTTATTTGTAAAAAATTTATTTCTTTTTTTCTTTTGGTAATTAGTTTATCCTTTTATTTTTCTTTGAAATTATCTTGTATAATTTGCCAAATCAATGTTAACTTTGGATGGTTGGTCAAGCTAAGTAATTGCTGTGTAGCATGTAGTCTTTTAGGTTATAGGAAAGAACGACAGAGCAGATGCTGATTGCATTTTTCCGTGGATAATAGATCGAACTAAATTTTTATATGGAGAGTAACTTTGTTTTGTTTAAGAAAGTAACGCTATACTTCTTTTTTAAAGACAACTATACACTACCATAGATATCAATAAATTATATCTTTATCCGATTCTAAGGAAACTATAGTGATTTGCTTGCTATATAGTATTTACAGGTTATTATAATAGCAATATGAACTATGTAACCAATGTGATAGAAAACATTTTAGCAAACCGATAATATCTTAACAACAAAAATAACAAGCGACATCTTCATACCAAAATAACAAAAAAAATAAAATATTTTTATTTTTCAATAGAATTAATTATATTATTAGATTTTTGAATATAATGAAACATATAGAGTTCCGATTAAGAACTTTTACAAAATAATTGGAGTAGAGCGAATATGATGGATTGTGAGATAAAAAGTCTTATGTAATATTAAAACGTATATCTTTTTATTATTTTTTTTACAAAACCCATTAGTCTTATTTTCCAAACTATCATCTTAAAGTTATTATTTTAGCTTCCTAACGGAGATTTCTAAAGATGTTAGGAATGATAATTAAGCATAAGCACCAATTTAGTTTAATTAACAGTTTTAGAGGGTGTATTTAAAACTATAAAGTTTTATAGGACGTTCTACAAATTAACAATGTTTTGGGGGACCTATATATATATATATATATATATATATATGAGGTTAACGGAGGAAATGTGCCATAGGAGGGAGTTTCCTCCTATGGCGTCGGAAAAATGCAGCCTCCATGATTTTTCTTGACGACTGGCATACACCACCTCCATCTTTATCATCTAAGATGTGGATACACCAAATTTCATGTGATTATACCATTTGTCACCGTTGAATTAGCAATGTAAAAAGTTCTATTGTCAGTAAACCATTAATTTGCATCAATACATGAAATTTGGTGTATACACATCTTAGATGATAACGATGATGATGATGGGTGCCGACCGTCTGAAAAAATGGTGGATGTTGTATATTTTCGACTCGAGGAACTTTCCTCGTATGGCCTCTTTTCTCCGTTATTCTCTCTCTCTCTCTCTCTCTGTGTGTATATATATATAAACCTTTTAATAAATACCCCTGAAAAATATGTGCTTGATAATTTTTTTATTTGAACCTCAATCAACAATAAGCCGATGCTTCAATTTTTCTCAATTCCAAAACCCTACATCTCTCCAAAACCCTATTCAATCTCATGAGCCATTATCATCCACCAGCAAAATCAAGACAAGCCTTCACCTCTCTCCTAAATTCAAACACTAACCCAACCCAACTCAAAACAAATCCATGCACTTCTCTTAACCACTGGCTTCACTCACCAGAACAGCCTCTCGACCCTCCTCCTCCTCCTCCTCCTCCTCCTCCTCCAAAACCTCACACTCATCGAGCGCTTCAACTATGCACGCCAACTGTTTGATGCAATGCACAACCTAAGGGTTTTCATCAAATCCTAGGTCAGAAACAACCTTTCCCTTGATGCATTGTCTCTTTATATTGATTGATATGCATTTGATTGGAGTTAGACCCGATAGCTTGCGCCGAGCTTCTCATGTTCTACCAATTCTTCCACTCCTTTCACCCCTTGGATAGGTTATTTAAAGCTACAAAGACTTAGAACTACGAGTGACAATACAAATTAGCTCAATCCTGGAGCATATTTCCCAGTAGCTCTTGCTGCAATCCTTGAGTATCCAAATCTCAAGACACGAATTCTGAACGGAGACCTTCAGAAACTCTCTCTCTAAACTCCTCAAATTTGAAGTCATCATGAGTCAACCAGCGAACGAGAGCAGGAACATGCTTGACCCCTGTCAGTTTTTCGTTTGCGACATCAAACGCCACCGTGCGCGTCACGGTGCTCGGCGAATTCTTATCGTAGACTATCCAATACAGCTTGCCGCCGGCATAAACAAAACAACTGTGCAAGAAGAAACAAAGACCAGTAAAAACCAGAGAGAGTATATGATTCGTTGGATCCTAAAAATTTTGTTGCTGCTTTAAACAATTTTGCAAGGAGTAACCAGGGTATTATGTTACACACACAAAAGTATACGGAACAGCTGTAAGTTCACACTTATTCAAGTGCAAAGATTTTTCAGCTGTAAGTTCACATCTATCGGTGGGGCTTTGAGTACCCTATTGGGAGAGACCCGGTTCGAGCCTGGGGTTATCCCATTAATGAGAAAGGGATGGTTTATTTATTCCTAAAAATCATTCGGATGCAAACCAAGATTTATGGCAGGCACGGCACATGTATATGTCCATCACACACGTGTAAGACACTAGTGTAAAATAAATGGTACATCTTGTGATAATAAATAGGCTTAAGAAGTTTACTGCTTACCAATGCTCCTGCTGCATACGAGACATTGATCCTCACCTTAGCTTGAAGATTTTGAGGCCTATAGATTAGAAAAACAATTTAAACTATTAGTATGATCAAATAACTAAATGAGATTTTCAAGATATTCTATAATTAAGCATAATGCATGTTATAGCAATACAGTAAACTCTATTATCTATTGTTAGTCCTTAAAGTTGTGAAATTAGCTAAAAATCGTATTGCCAATGTAGGTACGAAAATTTTCCTTGAGCTATCAGAAAATACGCTTTCTATATATATTTGATTAAAAAAAAGAATATATTTGATAAAAAAACGAATTTAAATATATATTCGACTTTTAAATATACTGGTTGCTAGGTTTATGAATTTATACTGCATGCGTTCAAATTATGTCATTTATGTTTAATTTATATCCCCAGTAATAATCAAATAATTGGATTATTTCCATATAGTTAGAACCAAATTACAAATGAATGAGCATTCTTCATCCAAGCTTTCTTCTCCTCTCTCATTTTCTTCAAGTGACCTTCTTCTTCCTCATAACCCTAAACCTCTCATGAGTCGAGAAAGCTAGGGTTCCAAAAGACAAATCACTCCATCTTCTCACTCTATACCATCTAGGACTTTTAGTTTAGCGAACTAGAAGCCGCAGTTACCTCAGATTCGAGGTAGGAGCTCGGACTATAAACTCTCGGATGGATCGTCTTTGACTCGAGGGGGCCGTCGAGATTGCCCGATTCGTTTCGATCTTTGGAGCTGACGACGAGGTGGAGGACAGCGAAGAAGACCCAAAGGACTTGATATCGTGAGTTATAACTTTCATCCGAGTAGCTAAGCCTTATTGCAAGTTAGTTAGTTAGGGTTTAATATCGATCCTGGAGTTCAAGTCGGTGTTGCGATGTTTTTGAAAATCGTATTTTGAATATTCCATCTTCTCATGCACACGCGGGGTGCATGACAACGACCGATCGATCTCATATTTATAACCAGCACCACTACAAATTAATGATCTACATCACTAAACTAGGCAACTCTAGGTGAGAAATTACCAGCATTTGTATCATATAAATCAAAACTATTATCCTCAGAGAATTATATATTTTTTCCAGATGATTTTATAAAAATGTTAATATTTTGAGAAAACGGAATCTTATGTGCCACATGGCGAAATTTCCTCCTACTGTGTCGGAAAAAATTCAATACTCCACAAATTTTTCGACGATCTGCATCCACCATCTTCATCTTCATCTTCATTGTGCAAAATGTGGATACACCAAATTTGACGTGAATCCAATACAATTTCATCATTGATTTTATGATATAAAAATATTTAAAATGTTGTACTATCTGAAAGCCGTTAAATTTGCATCCAATACATCAACTGTGAACAGATGTTGGATTCTCATCAAATTCATTTATAGCCTTAAACATTTAAAATAATGCATTGAATCAAGAAATCACCATCTTTCTCAAGATAAGAATGATTTGACAAAATTCAATGACATGAAATATTATGTATAAAAGCATATCATGTAATTTGAATACGGTATAATGTATCGAATCCCATTACATGAATGAAGAATGTATCCCTAAATAAACGCCTTAAAAGGAACAATGGTTCAATGAATATGTTTATATGCATGATTGGATACTTTATAATGTCCTGGTCCAAGTCCAATCATTCATCAAGCTAATCTATTTTATAAGCACAGTTTATTCGAGGATAATTGCAACAAATCTCATAACTTTATAAACTGGACATAAAAACCAACCACCAGTCAAGAACATACGACATCCAGCTCTTGAATTTTTACCTTGCAAGCAGAAGGAGATGAACATTTATTCACTGTTTTGGCTGCACAAACCATACCCGCCAGATCCATCACATCTCCAATACCGCCTTCTCCTCTTAGTGCCAAACGAGTTTGTATTTACTGTAAGAAGTCTAGACATCATATCTCTCGGTGCTTCCAGATTAAGTAAAAATTGACGAATGTCCAAACTCGTTCAGCTGCTCGCTATCGCAATTGCTCTCCAGCTGCAACAGTATCTTCAGCAGTTTCTCATACCACATCAGCAGTCTTTAGCGTGGTTTTATCAGACTCATTCTCCCCCTATAGACAACAGAGATTGTGAATATTGTTGTACTGAGTCTTGGCGTTAGTGGAACTTATGTATCTTCTGTAAGTGCACGGCGGCGCCCCGGCCGTCAATCCGACGGCCAAATGAGGAAGCGGTAATAAACTTTAATTTTGCGAACTTAGCAAACCGGCACCACCCCGCACTAAACCCCGGATCGGGCCATTAAACTAGGTCTAGCTAACTACAAGACGGGTTAGAGATATACCGAGTGATCCGAGTCCTTCGGTCTTCTCGTCGTCGTCCCGATCTCCCGCGGATCCTCCGGTCGTCGCCTCCTTGCCGGAAGGGCACCACATCGCCTGTATCTTTTACGGGCTCCCACCTCAATACCGAGGCAACTCGGGCGCGAAGTTGGCTGGCCGACGCGTCCAAGATTTGCTGTAGAATAATGTAGAATAGTTGTCTCTTTGGGGTTTAGGAGATTGCCATTTATGGAGGAATTTTGCACAAGGATTTTTCATGAATACTTTGATGAAAAATGGAGCTTGCCATCAAAGATTGAGCTCGGCCACAAGAAAGAAAAAGCTCACTGGAAAAAAGAAATGATTGATGAGCTCGGCCAAATTAAAACATCAGCATTCACCCATTCCCACAAAGCAACCAAAATGAGTATTTATATATATTAATTTATCAATCCTTTAAAACAATTCCTGCACACTCATTTAATCCATTCCATACAAAGGAAAAATTTCACCCAATAAATTAATCCCATATCTTAAACAGTGGCCGGCCCATTCCCAAACCCCATCACCAAATCACATCTTCTATCATGTCTTAATTAATGCATCATGGAGCAAAGATGTATATCCTATCATAAAGAAAACATTTGCAAGAAAACCCCCTCCACAAAATGTTAATTGCAAACTTGCAATTAACACCCTCCAACGAAAAGTCCGACCGGGAAGGAAAAAGAGAAAACCGGCCGGAACGGAATGCAAACTGGCAACCCCAGAAAACTGGTCCCGTAATAAATTACAGGAAAACCCCGATACTGTGCATACACACCCGCATCTGTATTTCGTCCGGATACAAATGCAAAGAGACAAAACTACACTATCAAATACTAAGATCCGGCTTAAGCCAAAGCCGGCTAGTAAAAACTGTCCGATCACGATCTGTGCAATACCGCACGTATCTGATCGAACCCTGCCATATCTCCATACGGCCTCTACAGCGTTTCGCCCGAAAGCTGAGTAACTGAAAGTGTGGTGGACTCTAAAGACTCGTCAATACTATGGCTGTAGATTTAACCACTAGCACGTCAGAGGTATAAGCCAATACGTAACGGGCCACCAGCTATTGACCAAAAGGGACGTCGATGAGCGAACTCATCCTGACACCCTACTGAGCCTGTCAGTGACAATATCCGTACAGTCCGGTCCGTTCGTCTATGAGCATCGCATGTCGGGCCTATGGGGTTGGTAAAAATCAGACCCCCAAAAGCGGTACAAGTCGTGTCGGAGTGTAGCCCAGAACACCCTGAGATATTACTGGAATACCTACCAGTAAATCTCCTGCCTTGGCCAAGGACTTTGTGTAATGGCTCTCCTAGACACAGCGCGACCTCACCCCCAATACCGGGAGAGACGAACCCCCGAAGATCCGCTCACTGCCTCCATGTGGCTCGGGACTGTACCCAACTAAAACCTGTTTGCACGACTCCTTTGAGCCGTGGTAGGGTAGTAATCAAAGCACAGTGGGAACTCACACGAGACAAATGACGATCCCCAGGTCGATGAACTAACCTGTACACATGTCACCTGGGAACTGCTATCTGACATGAGGTATAAGACCAACTAGCATGTTCCCGGCGAGTCCTGTCCGGTGTACTCATAACCCAATGAGCACCTGTATACATCTTAGGTGAACCAACTGACACCAGTGGCTTGTGAGACCGGCCACCGCCCCTCGTCGGGGTCTCGACTGTATACACTAGTCTACTCTGGAGAATCGATGCCCTGTCTCGAAACTCCCACGACTAGGGACCTTTTAAGGATGTGCTAATAGACTCCAGCTCTCACTTATATGATCGCCCTCATACTGCCGGCAGTCAAGCAAGAATCCTAGGGGCTCTATCAACGCGCAATAGCGACCTGTCAGGTCACCTAAAGCAGTACACGAAGATAAAGGTAAACCAGATAGTATACTATTATCTCGAGTAAGACTGTCGTACCGGGATAGGTCCTCCCTCAATCATTGCAATCACGTGCCTGTGATCCAATAATTGACTCTGAGGGCATTATCTCCAACAATCTCCCACTTGCACTCAAGGCTAATTATTGCGATGTCGCATACTCACAGCCCGTGTGATACCGAACACCCAACTCCTCTACTAGTCAGTCTCATAAAGCCTGTTTGCGAAACTCTTGCGTTCGAGGAATAGCCTCAGTGAGTGGATCCGCCTAGATGTTTCTTTCTATGTCTCTCTATATCTCAAGTTCGCGGAGAAAACCATCTCCCGAAATGAGCAATACCTGTCTTAGAATGTCTGGATGTCTGATGGGACCCAGTTCATAAATGAACTTCAAATCCAAACTTCTTAGACTGTATCGTCAACTGAACTTAATCAGTATCCTGCGCCATGCCACCCTCAGTATTGCCTTGGACCACCTGTCCAGAATACTGCCCCTCGTCAGAAGGAAAACTATAACTCTAACAACCTCCTTGTCGTCCATGTCACCTTGGAAGCCTGGAATGATAACTGTCTCCCAAATAAGGTTGTCGTTATCATATCCCTAGAACATCCGCTTATGTTCTAAAACTGCTTCCGACTGTTTCTCCAGGATTGGATCAATATCAACTTATTGCATCTAGTGCAAGAACAACATCTGGTGTGGTACTTGACATCTCATGATTGACTCAATTGCCTGAGCAAGTGATCTGCCAATCATGCACATCCCTCTCTACTTTAGTCTATAAGACGCCTTTAGAGAGGGTGACTCCATCACCTGCAGGTACACTACCGTGCCAGGAGTCGTCCATTCTAAATACTCTTAGAATGCTGTCAAAGTACCCTGATTGGGAAACCACCCAAATCTAGATCTAAAACCATAGATCTAGTAACCAGTATGTCTGATATAATGTCCAAGTCCCATGTGGATAAACCACTGTGTGACGACCAAAATATAACCGATCGTAGTATAGGAATATCACTTTCTACTACCTTCTCAACAGATCCATCCCCTATTCTGATGACGTCAAACCTATGACTGTCACATCAGAAACAGATGATCTAACTCCGCTATATCTGCTTTAGTCTATAAATAGACATAAGCCTGATGTCCACCAATGCTTCCGCTGCTCCCACTGACTACGACAACCCTCTGGCAGAGTCATATAGACGTGCACTTCTAAAGCTAGTTTAGAACGACGCTATACTCATCCTCCTGCCGGGTCTCGCAGCCTGGAACAACAACAATGGCAAGTGTGGGTAAACAAGAACTTCCCTGTCACCGTCCTTGAGGCTACCGGAGTACCTCTCGGGTGCCTGAAGTTACCCACCTTATCTGCGGAGTGGCCAATGGAATGTTAAACTAGATTGAATCTTTAGGTTCCTTATCAAATCTTCAGTAATCGTCTGTGGTTCTGGAATCACTTCCAGTTCTACCATACTCCCACTACTGTTTTCTGAAAAAATCCATTTTTAATAAAACTGTGGCGAGTCTAGAACAATATCGCTATTGTTCATCCAGATGGTAGAAAGTCAACCCTCGTCATAGCCTGGGTCAACCCACAAACAGTTATTACAGGAACGTGCCTTTGAGTTATCCAGAGTCTGGTTTTAAGCATAAGCCGGACAACTCCCCATACCTTAACAACGTTAAGATACGAACTGTTCTATATCCAATATAGAACCAGAGGCACTGATTTAATTGAACTAGATTCAAATCATGCAGCTGTCTCCAGTGCATGTCAACAAAATGGAAGGAGGCCGATCAGCGTTACTCAACATAGGAATGCTTCCAATTATGAGTAACCTGAAAGAGAAGCAAGTTCTCTTAATCATTACTATCAACTGAACACCATACACAAGTATCTACATCTTCGATCACTTTGAAGAATCCCGATACTTGCAATACCTGGTTCTCTACTTTATTCAAATACCAACAACTTCTCAAAATTCGGACCCTGTGTTTCCACGAAACACTTGTCTAAAAACTAGAGAAGTCATAAGTAAACCGAATATAGTACGAGGGCCAACCCCTCTGTCCAGATGGACCCTGGACAACATACAATACTCTGTGTAAGTCCCTTGAGTCTGATAACTCAATCACTGTGTGTCGTAAGTTGAAAACTGTACTTATGGTTAAGAAGAATTACACCGTTGTTTAATGCTCCTTACCTAACCATCTACTGATATAGGTAAATGTCACAGACATAATTTCAAAAGGTATATCTCACTCTATAAAAATAGACGTACAGATATATCAATTTGAAATTGGTGCATAACAACGGATATTCAAAACCAAATGTCTGCGGTCCGGCAAACAACCCAGGTGATTTCCTCAAATATCATCGATTACAACGAATCCCGATATAACGAGGATGATCACCCAATTCCCAATAACTTACTCCCACTCATCATCTGTAAAACCATACAGATGTGAGAATCAAACCTGGTAAATACATACCCTGGAGCAAGTGTCTAATCGGGAAATCAGTTTTCTTTTAACAGTACACAGTGAAACTGAAACATTGAAATGTTTCGATGGGGTATCCTGGTATTCCTAGTAATGCCTCTACCATTATCCAGATTCACAACTATAACCGTATAATTCTTTGCCACCTCTCCAAATCCCTTTATATGTCTTTAGTCATTACCTTCTGCACACCCCTTTAAGCCAATTGGTTTTCTTCCTTCCCTACCGTTCGGCACCAGCCTATAGTTTGGAAGAAGACTATCCAATAAGCATAATGGGTGTACTGTCCTAGTCCTAGGAGCACTCGTAATGCGAGAGAAGGTGAAGATAAAAGACAACCGAATAAACCTTATTCCTATTTCTCCTGGACCAGAATCCATCCCCGAACTGGAACAAGTTCCTTTCGAGTTCGTATATAACCATACGATGGAGTATCCAATAAACTGTGGATCTTCGTAGTGATACGGAGTGTCCTGGAGAAATACAAAGGTGATTTAGGATTGGCGAAGAAATATTTGGTTTGGTCGTGAATATCAGTCGCAATTTACTTTGCCCTCTTACTAATCCCTTGCTTTGTCTTAATCTTAATACCTTCTGCACACCATCGTTATGCTAATTGGTTTTCTTCATTCCCTACCGGTCGGCACCAGCCTAAGGTTTGGAAGAAGACTATCCAATTTGCGTAATAGGTGTACTATCTCCTAAACCAAGGAGTACTCATAACTTGAGAGAAGGTAAAAGGGAAAAGACAACTGAATAATCCTATCCGTTTTCTCCAGAACCGGAAACCATCCTCGAATTCCTTCGAGTTCGTATCTAACCATACGATGGTTTTGTCCAATGGAAGTGGACGTTTGCAGTAATACGGGGTGTCCTGGAGAAAAGGGTAAAAGTAGGAGTAGCAATGAGGTCTGCAACTCAGACAATCCAAAAGCCAGTGTTAAGAAGGTTCGGTCAACTTGGTCACTGAGTCATAGTCTTAGGGTCGGGTCAATGGTCGCTGCCAGAGAGAGAGAGAAAAGAAACACTCAGCGTGCACTCTAACCTAGATCAGAATGGTTACCAATTTATCTAATCAGGAAACCTCCCACTGTACCTCAAATTCTCCTCCAAACCTGAAAGAAGAATTAGTCGGGGTCACCCGAGGAGTAAACCAACTCATCAGTGGGAATCGGGATCCAACTATCATCGCATGATAACGTGACGGAATCCGCTCACGGTACCACACTCCAGAAGGTATGCGCATATCTGGCAAGTTTCAGTTCTTTTGAAACTCCCGATGTGATTTTTACCCCATGCTCTTATGACCTTGACTTTGGCCAACATATCATAAGTCACATGTCAAGTTCAACCCGTCATTCTCCAGGTTAATTTGAATCCACCCGTACCTACCCTTGACTTTGGCCAAAATGGCAGTACGACTGTCCCAAACCAACGCATCTATCTATGCTGCATATGAATACCCAATAGCTACCAATCACTGTTCCTTGACTTTGGCCAACATACACAGCTTGAATACTATTGACTACCCATATGAAACGACGGAGGGCTACGAATGGTTTCTGGCGAAAACCTTTAACGTAATGAACTTGATATCGTTGAAGGAACGGATAGCTTTTTAGAAAATATAGTGACGAAAACCTTTACTAAAGAGGTCACTCCCGGTGAAGGGATCTCGGCTCTTTCCCCGTAGAATGGGGTGCAGGATATTCCAAATGAATACCACGATGCAAAGCAAAAGTAATCGGCTATAGTGAAGTTAATGCCCTGACGCAAACTTCTGTCCAAGGGGTCACTCCCGGTGAATGGATCTCGGCCCTTGCCTCGTCGACTGAGGAGCAGGATATTCCAAATGAATACCACGATGCAAAACAAAAGTGAACGTCCTTGCAATAACAACTTTTTGAAAAGTGTTCCAACAACATCAGAATAGGTTTGTTTTAACTTGCATTGATCCGAATCAACGCAGTCCCATCAATTGATCACACCACAAAGAACGAAAATATACTGACGTACGCATATGCCATCCGCATTCGCCACTGGGTCCCGTCATCACCCGTTAGGTTAGCTAACTAACGGCAGAGCGGGGACTGGACTAGCGCGGATGAAAAACATATACAACATCTACTAATATATATACCAATATATAGTATTTCGCTCAAGGCGTGAATAAAATGCAACATCACAGAAATGTACAGCATCACAGAACAATACAGATATCTGGGATCCCCGGGTTTCACAGAGCCACTACTGAAACCCGACGTTCCCCTGGTCGTGTGGATAGCCTGTGCAATGAAATCCTATACCCCCTACGAGTGCGGCGAATAGCCCGCCAATTCCAGACTGAAGCCCCTTCCGTCTCAATGCCCTGAGATGCGGGCTCGTTGCCCTTTAGAACCCGGCTATCCGTGCACCCCACCGCGGGGTAAACCTAGTACAGAAAGTAAAATATACATACAACGGGTACATCGACCGCAACCAGGTCGTGCCCCAAAATAATAATACAAACAGGCAGTGACGGCAGTCCACATGTCGGACGCTCGCTCCGCAATATCAAATGTACATAATACAACAACACTGTACTAGCATTGCATCCAGGCTATCCCCCACGACCGATCCGCAACATCACAGCAAAACACAGAACATCAACGTGAAAGTCACGTTCGCAAATCCGTCTAACCGGGCTATAGCAGTTAGACTGGATTTACCGATCGAGTGACATTCACGGTCGCAGATATAATGTAAATACTGTGGAAAAATGTGTTTAAAATATCCGATCGATCAAAAATTAACAAGTGGGCCCCCAAGCAATACTGTAGCACTCACAGAAAATCTGGGCCCAATTTTAATATTCCAAAACCCCTAAAATTAACCCAGAAGTCCACTGGAAAAACCTGGCCCATTGATCCTTTCATGTTGCGGCGGAACCGCGGCCCAAAGTGGGTATTGGCCGCGGTTCCGCGCTCTTGATGAAAAATCAATGACTCGGATTTCTGCAGTAGTCTTAGGTTTTCAAGTACATCACATTTTTGCAACCTGAAAAATTTTTAGACACCAAAAAATTTTAACAGAAAACTGATGTGAGCTAAAATTGGATTTTTGGAATTTTGGTCGATCGGAACTGAAAAACACATCAAACAAAGCTAGACGAAGTTAATGGCGAGGCTCTGATACCACTGTAAGTGCACGGCGGCGCCCCGGCCGTCAATCCGACGGCCAAATGCGGAAGCGGTAATAAACTTTAATTTTGCGAACTTAGCAAACCGGCACCACCGCGCACTAAACCCCGGATCGGGCCATTAAACTAGGTCTAGCTAACTACAAGACGGGTTAGAGATATACCGAGTGATCCGAGTCCTCCGGTCTTCTCGTCGTCGTCCCGATCTCCCGCGGATCCTCCGGTCGTCGCCTCCTTGCCGGAAGGGCACCACATCGTCTGTATCTTTTACGGGCTCCCACCTCAATACCGAGGCAACTCGGGCGCGAAGTTGGCTGGCCGACGCGTCCAAGATTTGCTGTAGAATAGTGTAGAATAGTTGTCTATTTGGGGTTTAGGAGATTGCCATTTATGGAGGAATTTTGCACAAGGATTTTTCATGAATACTTTGATGAAAAATGGAGCTTGCCATCAAAGATTGAGCTCGGCCACAAGAAAGAAAAAGCTCACTGGAAAAAAGAAATGATTGATGAGCTCGGCCAAATTAAAACATCAGCATTCACCCATTCCCACAAAGCAACCAAAATGAGTATTTATATATATTAATTTATCAATCCCTTAAAACAATTCCTGCACACTCATTTAATCCATTCCATACAAAGGAAAAATTTCACCCAATAAATTAATCCCATATCTTAAACAGTGGCCGGCCCATTCCCAAACCCCATCACCAAATCACATCTTCTATCATGTCTTAATTAATGCATCATGGAGCAAAGATGTATATCCTATCATAAAGAAAACATTTGCAAGAAAACCCCCTCCACAAAATGTTAATTGCAAACTTGCAATTAACACCCTCCAACGAAAAGTCCGACCGGGGAGGAAAAAGAGAAAACCGGCCGGAACGGAATGCAAACTGGCAACCCCAGAAAACTGGTCCCGTAATAAATTACAGGAAAACCCCGATACTGTGCATACACACCCGCATCTGTATTTCGTCCGGATACAAATGCAAAGAGACAAAACTACACTATCAAATACTAAGATCCGGCTTAAGCCAAAGCCGGCTAGTAAAAACTGTCCGATCACGATCTGTGCAATACTGCACGTATCTGATCGAACCCTGCCATATCTCCATACGGCCTCTACAGCGTTTCGCCCGAAAGCTGAGTAACTGAAAGTGTGGTGGACTCTAAAGACTCGTCAATACTATGGCTGTAGATTTAACCACTAGCACGTCAGAGGTATAAGCCAATACGTAACGGGCCACCAGCTATTGACCAAAAGGGACGTCGATGAGCGAACTCATCCTGACACCCTACTGAGCCTGTCAGTGACAATATCCGTACAGTCCGGTCCGTTCGTCTATGAGCATCGCATGTCGGGCCTAGGGGGTTGGTAAAAATCAGACCCCCAAAAGCGGTACAAGTCGTGTCGGAGTGTAGCCCAGAACACCCTGAGATATTACTGGAATACCTACCAGTAAATCTCCTGCCTTGGCCAAGGACTTTGTGTAATGGCTCTCCTAGACACAGCGCGACCTCACCCCCAATACCGGGAGAGACGAACCCCCGAAGATCCGCTCACTGCCTCCATGTGGCTCGAGACTGTACCCAACTAAAACCTGTTTGCACGACTCCTTTGAGCCGTGGTAGGGTAGTAATCAAAGCACAGTGGGAACTCACACGAGACAAATGACGATCCCCAGGTCGATGAACTAACCTGTACACATGTCACCTGGGAACTGCTATCTGACATGAGGTATAAGACCAACTAGCATGTTCCCGGCGAGTCCTGTCCGGTGTACTCATAACCCAATGAGCACCTGTATACATCTTAGGTGAACCAACTGACACCAGTGGCTTGTGAGACCGGCCACCGCCCCTCGTCGGGATCTCGACTGTATACACTAGTCTACTCTGGAGAATCGATGCCCTGTCTCGAAACTCCCACGACTAGGGACCTTTTAAGGATGTGCTAATAGACTCCAGCTCTCACTTATATGATCGCCCTCATACTGCCGGCAGTCAAGCAAGAATCCTAGGGGCTCTATCAACGCGCAATAGCGACCTGTCAGGTCACCTAAAGCAGTACACGAAGATAAAGGTAAACCAGATAGTATACTATCATCTCGAGTAAGACTGTCGTACCGGGATAGGTCCTCCCTCAATCATTGCAATCACGTGCCTGTGATCCAATAATTGACTCTGAGGGCATTATCTCCAACATCTTCTACCTGCACTAGCTCAACTGCTAATTCTAGTATTTCTATTTTTTGGATATTTGACTCAGATGAAGGGAATCGGTGCTCGGGTTGCAACACCTGCGGACCCGACAGAAGCATAAAACAATACTTTTATAAAACATAACACCAATTCCAAACTCAAGATGCATTATTTACTAATTATTGCAACACATATAGAATTTAAGAAAACAAAGAGGGGAGTTTAGGGTGCTACAACATTTATGGCGTGTCCACATAATCGTGAAAGACCCATACTAAACTCCGTCGCTTCCGGATCGAGCTTGCAAGCCAATCTCCTCATTGAAAATGATCCATATCGAGAAAACCCCAACCCAAACTTCAACTCCACCATATGTAAACGACTTATGAAGTAACTTAATCATTTTCTTTGCTAATGAAAAAGATCACGAAATATAGAATTCACTCTTTAAAATTATCTCTAATGTCTCTCTCTCTCTCATCAATAGAGAGAAAAAGAATAAAGGAATGAGGTAGAAAAGAGAAAGAGATAACCATTCTAGTCTTGTCATCAATTCCACAATGTGTTGGAGTCAACCACTAATTAATCTCTACTCTTCTATTTTCTATCATTCATCATTTCTTTATAATAAAAAGAAATGACTCATTTCTTATTTATTATTAATGAAATGAGGAATCCCTTCTAGATGTATTTATGCATCACATACATAAAATATCAACAAGTATATGTATCGTATACATATACACATATTTGTATCATATACAAATACTAAATGAGAGATAAATAGAAAATGAATATAATACCAGAATATATATATATATATATATATATATATATATATAGAGAGAGAGAGAGAGAGAGAGAGAGAGAGAGAGAGAGAGAGAGAATAATGGAGGAAAGAAGCCATAGGAGGGAATTTCCTTCTATGGCGTCGAAAAAGTACCCTCTTTCTCATTTTTTCCGACGATCGACACACATCATCTTTATCGTTATCATCTAAGATGTGGGTATATCAAATTTCATGCGATTCTACAACCTTTTCACCGTTGATTTAGTGGATTCAAAATTAACGGTTTAACGACAACAGAATTTTTTACATTGCTAAATCAACGGTGAAAAGATTGTAGAATCGCATGAAATTTGGTGTACCCTCATCTTAGATGATAACGATGAAGATGATGGGTGCTGATCGCCGGAAAAAATGAGGTAGGGCATATTTTTTTGACGTCATAGGAGGAAATTCCATCCTATGGCATCTTCCCTCCATTAACCTTATATATATATATAGAGAGAGAGAGAGAGAGAAGAGGCCATAAGAGGGGATTTCCTCCTATGGCGTCGAAAAAATACAACATCCATCATTTTTTCCGACGATCGGCATCTATCATCATCATCATCATCATCATCTAAGATGCGCATACACCAAATTTCATGTGATTCCACAACATTTTCACCGTTGAATTAGCAATGTAAAAATTTCTATTGTCGGTAAACCATTAATTTTGCACCAACTAAATCAACGGTGAAAATATGGTATAATCATATGAAATTTGGTGTATCCACATCTTAGATGATAAAGATGGAAATGATGTATGCCGATCGTCGAAAAAAATATGGAGGATGAATTTTTCCGACGCCATAGGAGGAAATTCCCTCCTATGGTACCTTTCCTCCATTAACCTCATATATATATATATATATATATATATATATATATATATATATATATATAATCACCACTTGATTTAATAGTCCGGTTTAAACATAAACCGGATAGTATTAAAAACGTCTGATTAATATACATGTATCAAACACATATATTTAATCGAACTCCCACACGTATCGCCGCACACATTACATCGTTTCGTTTGAACGGGAAAAATCTCTGTATGGGACTCTAAAAACTCAATCAATACGCTGACAGTAGCTTAGGATCATATCTGATTTATCTGAAACACTTTCAGATCAATCCACTCACAGGTTAACCCACAAGCACGTCAGTGGCACTAACTGTACGTAACGACTACCCAGGTATTAATCAAAAGAAAGGTCGACAAGTAAGCGCATCCATACGTTGTTGGTTATAGTGCCCTCAAGGCAATTATCGTAGTCGCAGGCAGGTGA
Organism: Agapanthus africanus; assembly: GCA_030015575.1. Classification (NCBI taxonomy): domain Eukaryota; kingdom Viridiplantae; phylum Streptophyta; class Magnoliopsida; order Asparagales; family Amaryllidaceae; genus Agapanthus; species Agapanthus africanus. The sequence continues at coordinate 397,854,436 of JASDDO010000029.1, read as the reverse complement.
TTATGATGATTAAGAGAGGACCTATACCGGTAGAACAGTCTTATTCGAAATGATAGTATGCTATTTGGTTTGTCTTTATCATCACTATTACATATTGATGGAGCCCATATGATTCTTGCTTGACTACCAGCATTATGATGGCGATCATATATGTGGGAGCTGGGGGTCTATAAGCAAATCCTTAAATGTCCCTAGTCGTGGGAGTTTTGAGACTGGACATCAATACTCCAGTGTAGACTAGTGTATACTGATCGAGACCCCGACGAGGGGCGGTTGCCAGGTTTCACAAGCCATTGGTGTTAGTTTGTTCACCTAAGATAGTATATAGATGTTCATTGGGTTATGAGTACACTGGACGGACTCGCCGGGAACCCACTAGTTGGTATTATACTTATTGTCAGATAGCAGTTCCCTGGTAACATGTGTACAGGTTAGTCTGTCGACTTGAGATCGTCATTTGTCTCGTGTGAGTTCCCACCGTGCTTTGATTACTACCCTACAACGGCTCAAAGGAGTCGTGCAAACAGGTTTTGGTTGGGTACAGTCCCGAGCCATATGGAAGCAGTGAGCGGATCGTCGGGAATTCGTCTCCCCCGGTATTAGGGGTTGATGACGCGTTGTGCATGGGTGGCCATCACCAGAAATCCTCGGCGGGGGTAGACGAGAATTACCGATCTAGGATCGATAATTTCTCAGGTGGAGATGGGTTTCATACTGATACTAATTATCGCGTTATTAGGGGTCTGACTTTACTTACCCCATAGACTCGATATGCGATACTCTTAGACGAACAGACCGGACTATACGGATATTGTCACTGTCAGGCTCAGTAAGAGTTTGGATGAGTTTACTCGTCGTCCTTTCTTTCGCTCAATACCTGAGTAGCCGTTACGTATAGCTAGTGCCGCTGACGTGCTTGTGGTTAAACCCACTGCCAGCGTATTGACGAGCCTTTAGAGTCCCATACAGAGGGTTTTCATGGTTCAGGCGATATGGTGTAGATGACGTATGTTGGTACATACAGGTGTTCGATTAAATATGTGTACAGACTGCACAGACTTTAATCGGATGGTTGATAATACTGTTAGTTATATGTATGTCCTAGAGGCTATTATTGTACATGTGATGTATATTGTAGTGGATACTTGGACATAAATAGGGAGGACTTTCTTACTCGACATGATAGTATGCTATCTGGTTGCTCTTTATCTTAATATGTACACTTATAGTCTCCCTATTATATGTTGATAAAGCCCTTAAGATGAGTACTTGACTACCAAGATTATGATGCATATCATACTAGTGGGGCAATGGTAGTCGGTAAGTACATCCTTCCATTGTTCCTAGTCGTGGGAGTATTGAGACAGGGCATCGATACTCTAGAGTAGACTAGCGTATGCGTTTCTTGACCCATATAATGGGCGATGGATGATCCCACATCCATTGGTGTTTGACATCAGAGAAGGTATACGGGTGCTCAGTGGAGACTGGGTACACTGGAAGGACTCGCTGAGAACTCCTAGATGGTATTATACTTATCGTCAGATAGCAGTTCTCTGGTGACACTGGTACAGATTAGTCTGTCGACCCGAGATCGTCATAGAGTCTTGTGTGATTCTCACTGTGCTTTGATTTCCATCTTACCACGTTCAAGAGATCGTGCAAAACGGTGGTTTTTAGGTACAGTCCCAAGTCACATGGAGGCAATGAGCGATAAGAGGGGATTCGTCTCTCCGGTATTGGGGGTTGATGTTGCGCTATGCTTGATTGGCCATAACAGGAAATCCTTGGTCAGGGTTGCTGAGATTTACTGGTAAGTGTTATCAGTAGTTTCTCAAACCGTTATGGACCTTGCATCGGCATGAATTATTAGGCTATTGGGGTCTGCGTTATACCACCACTAGGCTGCGATATGTGACATATCTGACGAAGAGACCGAACTTTACGGTAGTATTACTGATTGGATTCGCAGGAGTATGAGCAGGCTTGCTTGTTGATCTTCTGATCGCTCAATACCCGGGTGGCTGTTACGTTTAGCAGACCGCTTGCGGCTTGTGGGTGTTTGATATGATCATCACCTACTGCTGGTGTATTGACGAGTCTTTAGAGTCATACACAGAGGTTTCCTGGTTCATGCGAAACGAACTAGGAGGATATATGTGATATGTGCGGGACCGAGATTAATGCGCGTATGTGATACCGCATTCTATCCTCGTGATATGCGATATCGGTCGGTTATATGTGATATAGCCGGGTTATCGGATCAAGTGTTGATTCGATAAATTGTTACATTTGATATTAGCCGGTTGTATGTAATATAGCCGGATTATTGAATCAAGTGTTGATTTAATAATTTAATGTATAATTATATATTTGATATATTAACTTAAATTAACTAATATTAGCTCACTTAAGAATTCTTTTTCTCACTAGTGTACACTTGGTATATATGTGATATATATTAATGTACATCTTTTCTGTCATGCTAGATGTCACATGCTATATGGGTGTATGAGACTCACACCATGCTTATAATAATGTGAGGGTTTTGTTTATTTAAAGTAAATCAAAATTAATGGTAATTAGTCACATGGTTGAAGTGTGTAGAAGCTTGTGGAACCATTGACCAAGTCTACTAATTTTGTTTTACTTGTAGATATTTATTAACCTAATCATTATTGTTAGCCATGGTTTATTCTCTACATGAGTTAGTGTATGACACTAACTCGCCCGTGGTTGCTATTCTCACCTCATGAGTTTCATTCTCATCTCCACTTCATTTTCTTCTTCCTCATGAGAAAGCTTGCCAGCTTTTCAAAAAAAGTGAGAAAATATTGTGAGAAAAATAAATCTAAAGTGAGCTCAATTCCTATTTCATCATCCTCTACTATATTAGCCATTTAGTTTAGAGTGTTTGCTTCACTAATCTACCATTAGTGAAGAGGTAGCATGAGCTTGAGTCTCCTCGACGTAGATCATCTTCGGCCTCGAAAACTTCGAGAAAGTTTGTTCATTTCTTCATGTGAACCTTTACTAGAGTTCGGGTGTTCACTACTTAGAGCGAAGGGACTACTACACGGAGCTTTAGAAGTGAAGGACCGGTCTACAAAGATTGTATTCCTCATTCACTTAGATGCAAAGTTGTTTGCATTGCTAGTTCGTCTAAATCTCTAGTTTAGATTCTAGGGTTAGGGTTCTTTAGTACGACAAAAATTTGAAAACGGCATGGACGATACCTCCCGAAACCCTGCTGCTGTCCTAGGTAACCCTGCAGTGGTATCAGAGCTACTAGGCATTGGATGTCGACTTATGGGGGGTTCTCACTGTGTGATAGTGTGGCAAAGTATAGGCTCTTACCCCTAGGGTGTCCCGAGACCGGAAGGTGTTCCGGCGGGTTTTAGTTCTCGCGAGGGGGCATACATAAAAAGTAGCTGCTGAGGGACCTGTAGGTGCCACGGCGACCCTATTGGATAAGGTGGCTGCCTGACTTTCAGTGGTATCAAAGCCATGCTAGAGAATTAGACGATATTTGTTAGATTATGAAACCGAAACAACTCCGAAACACCCGATACTAAAACCTAGTTTCTGTTGTTTTTAAAATGGTGTCTAAAATTTTTTTTAGCAACTGCAGAATATTGCATGAGATGTAACATGAACACAGTACAAATTTGAACCTTCGTCGCTAGAATTTGGCCGGCCACAAGTCATTAAAATCCGAGCAGGCCGGTTATAGTGTGGTGTTTTGGCTTCAAATTTTTTCTGTGTTCCAGTTTCTGGGTTTTGGTGTTTCAGATGTTGCTTGTTTTTGCTAAATTTGCATGTGATGTTATCTTTGTGCAAAGGCAATTCAGAGTGTATCGTAGTCGTAATTCTAACATCTATTCGGGTTATTTAGACGACGTTAATAAGTTCGAACAGATATCAATAACTTATATTTTCCCTCGCTGGAAATTTTCCAAGAGTTGGATTTTTTCCAAGTTTAAAATCTTCAGAAAATCATGCAAGTGATTCTGTGGACCCTCTAGAAGAACGATACCCAAACTCGACTTTTTGGATCGCGGAACCGCGGTCATACCCTATGGTTTGCGGCAGTTCCGCGGCGACATGAGTGAGGCATGGGTCGGCCCTTCTACAGATGGTTCATAGGTGTTGTGGCATGTTCTGGGTACTTTTTGAACTCCGTTCAAGTGTTGAGCTCTTTGGGAAATTTTGGGTGTTTATTTATTCGATCGAAAAGTTTAACATCGTCTAGCTATCTGTGATTGTGATACAATATTTGAAATCCACAAAATTAGTTATGTGATAACTAGTTTGAATTTTATAAATCTAGCAATTTAGTCTCATTGATCGGTTGCCACGGAATTGTGATGTGGATCAAAAGTCCGTCGCAATCACGTAGCGTACGCGGATACTTACCGGGTAACCTTACTAAATAGCCACGCCCTAAAGCCCCGATCAAGTGACTGTAGGGTAACCCCGTCGCCAAAAGCATCCGTTAGGATGCTCGCGGCCGCGGTATTCCGCCTTAGTGCACTTCGTCGACGGTATCGGGGGTACGGCCGTCTACTAAAGTTTTCGACGAGAATTCGATCAGCTTATCGGGAATCTTGTTGAATTACCCGACTGGTTATTTGAAAGTGTTTTCAATATCGAGACCAAAATGCGGGGTTTATAATTGTTAGGCATGTGATGTCTAAGGAATTCATTTGGTTGGGCATGCAATCTAAAGTATGTGATACATTGGGTTTATGATATCTAAGATGGTTGGGAATTCCAATTGTTGTAGTTTTTCACTTTCTTTTCTACGACCGTAAGTATAATATGTGGTGTATCGCCGGTTTCGTTGCTATATGTCAACGATAATTGGGATACACATATTTACTTACGTTGATGACATGTGATGTTATGTGTTGCTGTGATATGTTATATTGGATCGTCGTGTTTTGAATAGTCGGGTTTTTTTAATGTGAGATGAGAGTTTTTCATTTTCATTCATGTAAAAACTTGTATGTAATATTCTTTTATTGGGGCACTTCTGGGTTGAGGATGATGTCACCATTAATGTATATTATTTACCTTTTCGCATTAGGATAGACCCAAGGTGGGGAGCACAAGTAACCGGATTCTAGGGTCCAGTGGGAGACCATCTCGAGGAGTCGAGACCGGGTCTCCAAACTTTAGAATTGGTAGGATTGCTTGCCGCTCTCGTAGGGGTCTAGGGATGTGGGTTTGGTTATTCATCGCGGCCGTGGAATCCACGTTTTTTATTGGCTTAAATAAAACACGGAATTCCTAGTATATCCAATATTTCATATGTATTCTTCTGCTGCTGATATTCTGTGATGTGATCACTTGATATGTTGAGAAGAATGCTTATATGTCATATATATGAGATATAATAAATATTGTTGCTTTCGTTTCTTATATGATACTTAGGAAGCATAAATTGATGGGACTTCATTAATGAGATTAATGAAAGAAATAGAAACCTAAAGATATTGTAGAAACTTGTTTTAAAAACTGGTAGCTCTAGTTTTTGTTTTACATAGCGGTATTCCTTATAGAATATCCAGCACCTTATTTGATAAGGAAAAAGCCAAGATCCCTTCACCGGGAGTGACCTCTTTAGCGAAACTGGCATATACTACAACCCACTCGGTTTGTCTTTTGATTGTTTTTTTAGTCCATGCTTTGCATAGTGGTATTTGTGAAATATTGTGCACCTCATTCGATGAGGAAAGAGCCAAGATCCCTTCACCGGGAGTGACCTCTTTAGCAAAACTAGTAAAAGCCTAAAAAACACTCCTTTCAAAATCACTCGATTCTACAACAATATCAAGTTCATTACGCAAAAGGTTTTCATAAAAACCTGTCGCAGCCTTCCGTCATTTCAGATAAGGACTATTTAGTATCTGTGCTACGTTTGTTGACCATGTTAAGGCGTAGTGTGCGATAGCTGATTAGTACTTATCTGCTTAAGCATATGATGCGATTGGATTAGGGTAGTCGTATGACTTTGTTGACCATGTTAAGGGTCGTACGGGTTGGTTTAATTCAATCAGGAAATGACGGGTTGAACTTGGCTAGCGCTTTTGATTTGTTGACCATGTTAAGGTCATAAGTTGTTAGGGGCAAAATATTATCGGGAATTTCAAGTGTTGAAATTTGCAATGAGATTGCATACCTTCTATGAGATAGTTAGACCCGATACCCACTGCGAGTAAGAGTTACTCCTGGGAGAGTTTTACACATTACAATTAGCCAATCAAGTAGGTGTCTAGAAAGATATTAACGGGGTTACGCCCCTGGAAAAACGAGATTTATTTTAATTAGGTCCGTGCGAAAGCACGGGGAACCTCCCTCAAAGTACCGACACTGGCCTAGCCGAAAGATTGGCGAACTTGTAGGGTGTAATTAATCCCAGCTAGTCTTACCTTTTAGGGTTTGAAGGAAAATTTGATAAAAACAGTGGGAGACATCCTAATTAGATAAAATAATAACCAATCTGATTTTGCAAGAGCGCACGCAGAGTGTTTTCTTCTCTCTCTCTCCTGGTAGTGATCATGTCATGCCTTAATCAAGATAATAATATGGATGCATTAACCGAACCTGCTTATTATACTGAGCTAGGGAACATCGGTTCCGTTCTTTCTTATAATTGTTATAAGTCTGAGCAGGAAATATGGGAATATCCGGATTCCCATGCCACCCAATCAAGGAATGAGCATTTTGATGCATATTCTTCGGGTGTGTTCGTTACCAAGAACTGTTTTTCAGTATCCTCTACGTCCTAAGTATGAGATACCGGATTAGGATCCCATATATGCAATCTATTACATGGGCTACAGACAGGTAGAGAATTGAGAATGGGTGATATATCTCTAAGTGTTAGAGAATAGTGCAATTGTTGCAGCCAAGTCTGTTGGCAAATATCATCATGTATTACCAAATGGTAAATACATCAATTCTGAACAAATGTTATTATATGCCGAACCTGATATACAACATTACATCGGTTTCTTTATTAAGTTAAAGAAGGATATAATTTTGTATTATAGGATAATGTTGTGAACATTTTCCTGAATCAAGAGTTGATTGGCTCAGGCACGTTATATAATGGCATATACGTTCTAAATCAATCCATAGTTCAAACTATATAGAACACACACAAGAGGAGTAGTTCAGAAATGAACGAATCCTTCTTATGGTATTGTAGACTAGGTCATATCAATGCGACACGACCAGCTAAATTACATAAGGATGAATATGAGAATCTGTTTGAATTTTCATCTTATGATACTTGCCAGTCTTGTCTCAAAGGTAAAATGACCAATACCCCGTTTACAGGAAACAGAGAAAGAGTTACTGAACTCTTAAGACAGATACATGATGATGTATACGGTCCTATGTCTACAAATGCCAAGCTTGGTTCTTTATATTTCATTACAATCATCGATGATCTCTCAAGATTCGGACATATGTTCCTGTTGAAACACGAGTCTGAAACTTTTGACAAATTCAAGGAATATAAGCTTGAAGTTAAGAACCGGACGGGTAGAAATATTGAAGTCCTACGATGTGATCGAGGAGAAGAATACTCGCGCATGGAGTTCATGGAGTTTCTAAAAGGAGAATGTGATTCTTTCTCAGCTTACTCATTCGTATACACCACAGCACAACGGTGTATCGGGGCGGAGGTATCGCACCCTATGAGATATGGTGCGCTCTATGATGAGTACTGCTGGGTTACCTATTTCCTTTTGGAGTTATGCACTTGAGAAGATGCATACCTATTGAATGGGGTTCCATCCAAATTAATGCCTACCACTCCATATGAGATATGGTATGGGAAGAGACCATATTTTAAACGAGTTAAGATATGGGATTGTCCGGCCTATGTTGAAAGGCAGAATCCGGACAAGCTTGAGCAAGGTCAGTTCTGTATAAGTTTGTTGGATATCCCAAACAATTGCTGGGGAATATCTTCTACCACACTGAGGAGCAAAAGGTGTTTTGTTTCTTAGCATGCCACAGGAGTTCCAGCCAGATAAACTAACAGCTGATGATTTAGTGGAATCAAAGGATTCAATAGCCTCCAATGAACCTCGGCCTCTCCACAAATCTGGTAGGGTTCCTCATCCACTTGAGAGATACTACGGTCTTCTCGGTAACAGTGGGAGCGGGGATTGCATCATGGTAGATGATGACCCAACTAGGTTCAGGCAGGCCATCACGAGTGGGGACTTTGTGAAAAGGATGGATGCTATGCGATTGTCACGCCCCGCTTCCCAGTGTACGGCGAAGGGGACGCGACGAGGTCCGCTGCGTATTTACTCAGAAGCAAATACGCTAAGCGTAACTAAGCAATATAAAAGAAAATATACACAAAAGACAAGGTATAATAAAAACAACAACTTTTATTTATTAACATTCTTCTGTACAATGCATGAAAAGGAAATGCAACTGAAATAAAACGATGCCTAAACAATGGCATAACAGGAAATGAAAAGTACTGAATGGAAAATGTACAATGAAACTAGAGCTCTGGTTCTTCAGCAAACTAGTCCAAGTCTTCTGCAGATGGCTCGATCTCCGCCGGGTCCAAACCACCTGACGACATTCAAAGAAGAAAGAAATAGAATGTCGTCAGCGAACAGGTCGCTCGGTAAGTCCTAAAGATAAGGAAGAAATAGACAGAGAGTAAGAGTGAGAGAGAGAGAGCAGCTTTTAATGTTGTATTATAATATTGTAATGTTGTATTAACGCTATTGTTTGTAGCCTGGTACAGAAGATTCCAGTATATATGAGGGGAGTCCCACTTATACTGGGGACCTTGGTAACCTGTAGTACAAGGCTCCGTCGATAATACCATGGAATAACGACATGGATGTAATTACGTCTTAAGTGACCACCTCGTGCCACCTTTAATATATTCCGTACCGGTCTACCCCTTAAACCCCACAGTGTTTTGACTGTATTGTTTGTCTTATAAATTGTATTGATTGTATAATTGATTGACTGACCGAAACCATGATATCGGTAAACGGATATAACTGTAGAGTCATGTAAATGGAATAACTGAGAATCATGTAAAAGGAATATATATATATCCATGGTTCGGTTCAGTCAAGTTGTATAAATTGATAATTGAATTCATGGATTCATGTGTTCATACTGAATTGGAATATTGTAGATTGTAGATTGATTTGAATCATATTCAAGTCAGAATGATCAGACTCAAACCCGAGTCAGACAGTCAGAAATGTAAGTCGAAATCTTGATTATTTCATAAACCTATAATTGCTAGGGTCCTTAGGGTAATTTATAAACTTGAGGGGGTTTTATGTAAAATATACTTTTATATACCTTTCAAAATACTCCCCAAGTATTTATTATTCGTCTTTAGAGTTGTAATGAGTGTGGATTTTATATTATGATATTTCTAGTGAAAATATCCTAGTTTCATAAATAAAGGTATTTATCTGTAATATTGATTTATTTGAAATTCATGGTATTTTAGTGTAAATTTATTCTTGTGATTTTTAGAAAAAGGTGGAATATTTATATCATAACAAAATAAATGTTTTAATGATAAATATACATATATTTATACAAAAATAATTTTAATAAATATTTTATATTCTAAAAATCTCATTTTCTTAAGATATCGTGTTTTAAATCTTTCGAGACCGAATGCTCTTTGCGGAGGTTTGAATATCGCACTAATAAGCCCGAGGATGTGCGATAATCCGCACCATCCCGAACGGGTTCCCCAAAAACGGGTTGTAGCGGCGCTTTGCAAACATTGTAAAATACTAAATCCTTTAGAAAATGGTTTTATAAAGTAAAATGTATTTATTTGTAAAAATATCAATTTTCCGTATTTTAGATTCTAGGGTTTTCTAAGTCAACTAGCATATTTCTAAATGGTCTAAACGATAAGTTGTTAGATGCCTCAAATCTCCTCTTCACCGCTAATTGTGGCCAGGTAAGTACAAGTGAGGAAAGGAGGGATCCGCTCACGAATCACCGTGAGTCGGGCCTTTTAAAATTACCTTTCTCACTTGCCTATACTAGACACCACAAAGTCAGGTTTAGATAAACGACCGATGTCCACAACTTATCGTATTTTCCTAATAAGAGATATTTATTTAAAAGTGTATCTACTCTAAATCTTTTATGATAATTTTATTAAGTATATGGTATTTAAATGTAAATTCTTGTTTTCTCATATTCAAAGGTTTCAATGGTATCGTATTAGATTGTATGTAAGTGTGTGAGAAGGTAGGTCGTTACCTCGTGATCTACTATAAATGTATAGCAAGTTTGATGGTGTTAAATGAAAGAGTGAAATATTGTGGTATTTATGTGAAAAATACGATAAATTGATAAAGCTATCATTTCATGTGATGAAACTTGTTCAAATTGTTTGATTAGTGTTTAGTAGTCAACATAAGGATGTTTAATTATGATTGTATTAGTGAGAAGTGAAATTTATAGAAAACCGAATCGAAAATCGGATTTGTTTCGATTCCGTCGGGTTTGTAATTCCGTATTTTCTTGAATAGGGAAGAGAGAGACAGAAAGGGACTTACAGGTTTTCGATTACACTAGAGTGAGGGGGAACTAAAGGGATTGCCGATGCGTTGCGTCGTTGCCGGTAGTTCCTAAAAACGTCGCCGGAATTTCCGCCGGAATTTCATCGGAGCTTCGCCGTGAGCTTGTTTTCAAAGTACACAACTCTTGGAAAATTTTGAGAGAGTGAGCTTAGGGTTTTGGGATGAGAGGGTAGAGGGGAGAGGGTGTATTTATAGAGTAGGTTAGGGGTAGGGTAGGTGAAGGGTTTTTAAATAAAAAAAAAGTAAAAATGTATAAAATCATTAAAAATTGGAGTAAATAGGGTATATGAAAAGTTTTAATGTAAAAATGTATTAAAAAATCATTAAAATGGAGTAAATGGGGATTTCAAAGGTCTCTAAAACCGATATAGGAATTTGAAGTGTACAGGGGGGTTTAGAAGATAAAGAGAGACAATATTGAAGAAGGGAACTCGGCCGTCCGGACGAGTCCGGCCGGCGGCGCCGGCCCGAGTCGGGCCGAGTCAGGGCATGGGGAGGTGGGGGGTCGTCTAGTGTAGCCTCTGGTATATTTAGTTTTTAAAGTGTAGTGGGAAAATCTGGAGTTATCTTGTGTGGATTGTTGGGCTTCCATAAAATTTAAAACAAAATAAATATTAAAAATAATGCGGGGTATGGGATTTGAACTCTGGTGGCTTGGTTCAGCAGTGCAAGATATTATCAAGCTCCTTCTTGTAATTAAATTGCTAATCAATTACTTAAGTCTTGTGCTCAGGTAATAAATACCCCTTTATGGATTTTTTAAAAAAAATATTTGAAAAAAATTTGTATAGGAAAAAGTGTATAAGAAAATTAGGGTTGTTACAGCGATCAAAGATGGAATCCATATACACCAACAAAGTATGACTTTGCATATTGCACCTAAAGGAGTAAAATCCATCAGGAGCAAATGGATCTTGAGAAGATTCTTGGTGTAGATGGAAAAGTTGAGACTTTCAAAGCTATGCTTAAGTCCATCAGGATTAAAGCAAGAATCGCGGAGTTGGAACATCTGTTTTGATGTGGCAGTCAAAGAGTTTGACTTCATCAAAAAGGTAGATGAACCTTGTATATAAAAGAAGGTTGTAGAGAGTAAGGTTGTCTTCCATGTATTATACATAGATGACATACTCTTGGTAGGAAATGGTTTCCTATGCTACACTCGGTCAAGCTCCTCTTATCATGAAGGTTCTCCATGGAATATTTGGATGATACCTACTATATCTTGTGGATTATGATCTATGGTGATAGATCTAAGTGGATGTTGGGAGTGTCCCAAATCCAGGTACATAAACACCATACTAAAGAGGTTTAGTATGGAGGATTCTAAGCGTGGTGGTTCGCCCACTTACACAGGAATCACTCTTTCCAAAAAGATGTCTCCCGAGACTGATTTGGAGAGAGCTCGTGTGCAAGGGATACCCTAAGCCTCGACAGTAGGCTCTATCATGTATGCGATGTTATGTACCAGACCAGATGTAGCTAACTCACTAGGTGTAGTGATCATGAATCAATCGGATCTTAGAGAATCACTGGACATCTGTGGAGGACATTCTTAAGTACTTGAGAAGCACTAAATGAATGTTCTTGGTTTCAGCTCTCAGAGTGATAAGGTCGACTGAAAGTCAGTTACAAGCATTGTCTTTACCCTCAGTGGATGGACGGTATGTTGGAAGAGTTCCAAGCTAGATACCGTGATATACTAGACGATAAAAGCTGAATACATCGCTACCAACGATGTTGCCAAAGTGGCTGTCTGGGAATTTCTTGTTCATGAGATGAACAAAATTCCTACCATTGAGCATCCAATAACTGTTATTGTGACAACAATGGAGTTGTGGTTTTGGCCTAGAAATACCGGTCCCATCAGCGATCCAGACATATTCTGAGGCAAGTATCACCTGATCAGGGAGATGGTTGATCTCCAAGGGATCGAGGTCAGGAGAGATGACGCGAAGGATAACACGGCGGATCCACTCACAAAGGTCTTTCCCTAGAGATACTTCTATAGGAAGTTGAGAACGAGATACTGCAACAAATGTTCTTAGTGCAAGTGGAAGATTGTTAGTTATATGTATGCCCTAGAGACCATTACTATATATGTGATGTATATTGTAGTGGATGCTTAGACATATATAGGGAGGACTTTCTTACTCGGCATGATAGTATGATATCTGGTTGCTCTTTATCTTAACATGTACACTTATAGTTTCTCTATTACATGTTGATAAAGCCTTTAGGATGAGTACTTGACTATCAGGATTATGATGCAGATCATACTAGTGGGGCAATGATAGTCGATAAGTACATCCTTCCATTGTTCCTAGTCGTGGGAGTATCGAGACAGGGTATCGATACTCCAGAGTAAACAAGCGTATGCACTTCTTGACCCATATGATGGGTGATGGATGATCCCACATCGACTACACAGAGTATTGACGAGTCTTTAGAGTCCTACACAGAGGTTTCCTGGTTCATGCGAAACGAAGTAGGAGCACATATGTGATATGTGTGGGACCGAGATTAATGCGCGTATGTGATTGTAGGGTTCTTAGGCACAACCACGAGGTTCCACAAGGCATCAAACATGCCGTATTTTAAAATTTAGTGTGCCAAACAGCCATAACCAAGGATCTAACTAGAGTTTTAGGAGCAAAACTAGAAAGTAAATCTAAGTGATAACGGAATACAACCTTTGTAGACCGGTCCTTCACTTCAATAGCTCCTTGTAGTGGTCCCTTCGCTGTGATCATGGAACTCCCAGACTCTTGCATGGCTTCTCATGGTGAAAGGAACGATCTTGCTTGAAGTCTTCGAGGCCGAAAATGATATACGTCGAGAAGACACCAACTCAAACTACTACTTCACTAATGAGAGATTAGTGAAGCTAACACCCTATACTAAAGTGCTAATCTAGTAGAAGATGATGAAGTAGGAAGTAGGCTCACTTTAGTTTTATTTTTCTTGCAATATTTTCTCACTTTGGAAAAATCTAGCAAGCTTTTTCTCAAGGATGAAGAAGATGATCAAGAGATGAGAATGAACTAATGAGGTGAGAGAATCAACCATGGGTAAGTTTGTATCATATAGATAACTCATGTAGAGACATAACCATGGCTAAATTATAATAGTTAGGTTAATAAATATCTTAAGTAAAACAAAACTAATGGACTAAGTCAATGCATCCATAAGCTTCTACAAGGTTCATGCATGCGGTTAATTATCCACTAATTTGGAATTACTTTAAATATTAAAACCCTACATTATAATTAGTATAGTGTAAGTCTCATATACTCATGTAGTGTGTATCAACAACCATGACACAAACTAAAACGCAATTAATATATATCACATATATATTAAGTGTGCACATGTGAGAAAAATAAATGCTTAAGTGAGCTAATATTAGTTAATGTAAACAAGTATATCAAATATACAATTATACACTAAATTATCAAATCAACATTTGATTTAATTATCCGGCTATATCACATATAACCGACTAATATAAAATGTACCATCTTATCGAATCAACACTTGATTCGATAACCCGGCTATATCGCATATAACCGACCGATACAAATATCGCGAGAATTGAATACGGTATCACATACTCGTATTATTCTCGGTCCCGCACATATCATATATGTGCTCCTACTTCGTTTTGCCTGAGCCAGTAAAAGCTCTATGTAGGACTCTAAAGACTCGTCAATACGCCGGCAGTAGGTGATAATCACATTAAGCACTCACAAGCCGTCAGCGAAACTAGCTGGACGTAACGGCTATCCGGGTATTGAGCGATCAGAAGATCAACAAGCAAGCCCGCTTTAGCTCCTGTAAAGCCTGTCAGTAACACTACCATACAGTCCGGTCTCTTCGTTTGATATGTCGCATATCCAGTCTAGGGGTGGTAAACATCAGACCCCAGTAACCGATAAGTCATGTCGATACGAGGCTCATAACGGGTCGAGAAACTACTGATAACACTTATCAGTAAATCTCTAAATCAGCCCTGGCCAGGGACTTCCCTGTTATGGCCAATCGAGCACAGCGCAACATCAATCCCCAATACCGGGAGAGACGAAACCCCTCCTATCGCTCATTGCTTCCATGTGACTCGGGATTGTACCCAAAAACCACCGTTTTGCACGTCCTCTTGAACGTGGTAAGGTGAAAATCAAAGCACAGTGGGAATCACACAAGACTCTATGACGATCTCGGGTCTACAGACTAACCTGCATCAGTGTCACCAGAGAACTGCTATCTGACATCAGGTATAATACCATCTAGGAGTTCTCAGCGAGTCCGTCCAGTGTACCCAGTCTCCACTGAGCACCCGTATACCATCTCTAACACCAATGGATATAGGATCATCCATCGCCCATCTCATGGGTCGAGAAGCGTATACACTAGTCTACTCTGGTATATCGATGCCCCGTCTCGATACACCCACGACTAGGAACATTAATGGATGAACTTATGGACTACCATGGCCCCACTAGTATGATCTACATCATAATCCTGGTAGTCAAGTACACATCCTAAGGGTTTTACCAACATGTAACCATAAGACAGTATCAAGAGACAAGTATACATGTTTAGAAAAAGAGCAACCAGATAGCATACTATCATGTCGAGCATGAAAGTCCTCTCTATATATGTCCAAGCATCCAGTATAATATATATCATATGTACAATAATGGCCACCAGGGCATACATACAACTAACAATCTCCTACTTGCACTAGGGCCAGCTGCTGTAGTATCGCATACCCAACATCCCGAAGAGTCTCTCGAACTGTATCTGGGGAATGGCCTTCGTGAGTGAATTCGCTGTGTTGTTCTTCGTGTCAACTCTCCTGACCCCGATCTCCCGGCGTTCGACTATCTCCCGGATCAGGTGATACCGCCTCAGAATATGCCTGGATCGCTGATGGGACCTGAGTTCCTTGGCCAAAGCTACCGCTCTATTGTTATCACAATACAAAGGTATTGGATACTCAATGGATGGAACCACTCTAAGTTCAGTTATGAACTTCTTCATCTAGACAGCCTCTTTGGCAGTATCGTTGGCAGCGATGTATTCAGCCTCCATCGTCGAGTCTGCTACGGTTTCCTGCTTGGAACTCTTCCAGCATACCGCCCTTCCATTGAGGGTAAAGACAAATCCTGAGTGCGACTTAGAGTCGTCCTTATCGCTCTGGAAGCTCTAATCGGTAAAAGACTCCACTTGGAGTTCTCCGTTACCATACACCAAGAACATCTCTTTAGTTCTTCTCAAGTACTTGAGAATTCTCTTCACAGCTGTCCAGTGAGTCTCTCTAGGATCCGCTTGATACCTACTCACTACACTTAGTGAGTGTGCTACATCGGGTCTGGTACATAGCATCGCGTACATGATAGAGCCTACTGCCGAAGCATAGGGTATCCCTTGCATGCGAGCTCTCTCCAAATCAGTCTTGGGAGATATCTCTTTGGAGAGAGTGTGTCCTGGGATCGTGGGTAAAAACCCATGCTTGGATTCTTCCATACCAAACCTCTTTAGTATAGTATCAATATACCTGGATTGGGACAATCCCAGTATCCGTTTAGATCTATCTCTATAGATCTTAATCCCCAAGATGTAGGAGGCATCCCCTAGATCTTTCATTGAGAATCTTTGTGATAAGAAGAGCTTGACCAATTGCAGCATATGAATGCCATTTCTTATCAAGAGTATGTCATCCACGTACAATATGAGGAAGACAACCTTACTCTCTGCTACCTTCTTGTATATACAAGATTCATCTACGTTTTTTATGAAATCAATCTCTTTGATAACGACATCAAAACAGATGTTCCAACTCTGCAATACTTGCTTTAACTTGTAGATGGATTTAAGTAGCTTGCACACCTTTCCGCTGCTCCCTCTGTCTACGAAGCCCTTTGGCTGAGTCATGTAAACGTACTCTTCCAAATCACCATTTAGAAAAGCAGTCTTAACATCCATTTGCCAGATTTCGTAGTCATGATATGCAATAATGGCAAGTAGGATCCGGATGGACTTAAGCATAGCCACTGGAGAAAAGGTGTCGTCATAATCCACACCTGGTCTTTGACGAAAACCCTTTGCAACAAGTCTAGCTTTGAAAGTCTCAACTTTTATATCTACACCAAGTTTCTTCTTAAAGATCCATTTGCTCCTAATGGGTTTTACCCCTTCAGGAGCAATTTTCAAAGTCCATATTTTGTTGGTGTACATGGATTCCATCTCAGATCGCATTGCATCCAGCCATTTCACTGAGTCCCCACTCGTGATAGCCTGCTCGAAGCTAGTTGGGTCATCATCCTCTATGATGCAATCCTCGCTTCCACCATCAATGAGAAAACCGTAGTATCTCTAAGGTGGATGAGGAATCCTACTAGATCGGCGGAGAGGCTGGGGTTCGTTGGGAACTATCGAATCCTCTGGTTTTACCAAATCTTCTGTCGTAGTTTGTATAGCTGAAACTTCTTCCAGTTAACCTCCTTGACACTTATTTGATTCAAAAGAAAACTCTTTTTCTAAAAAGGTGGCATGTCGAGAAATAAACACCTTTTGTTCCTCGGAATGGTAGAAGATATACCCTCGCAAATGTTTGGGATATCCTATAAACTTACATAGAACTGACCTTGCCTCGAGTTTGTCTGGATTTTGTGTTTTCACATATGCCGGACAACCCCATATCTTAACATAATTAAGATATGGTCTCTTTCCTTTCCATATCTCATATGGAGTGGTTAGTACAGATTTGGTGGGAACCATATTCAATAGGTCTGCAGCTGTCTCCAGTGCATAACCTTAAAAGGAAATAGGTAACTCAGTAGTGCTCATCATAGAGCGCACCATATCTAATAGGATGCGATTCCTCCGCTCTGATACACCGTTGTGCTGTGGTGTATACGGAGGAGTAAGCTGAGAGAGAATTCCATTCTCTGTTAGATAATCACGGAATTCCGTGCTCAAGTATTCTCCTCCTCGATTAGATCGTAGGATTTTAATGCTCTTACCCGTTTGGTTATCGACTTCGGATTTATATTCTTTGAATTTCTTAAAAGCTTCAGACTTGTGTTTCATCAGGAACACATGTCCGAATCTTGAGAGACCGTCAGTGAATGTAATGAAGTACGAAGAACCATTCCTGGCATGTGTAGACATAGGACCACATACATCACTATGTATCAGTCCCAAGAGCCCACTAGCTCTTTCTCCGTGTCCTGTAAACGGTGTTTTGGTCATCTTGCCTTTGAGACATGATTGGCAAGTGTCATAAGATGAAAATTCGAACGGATTGAAATATCCATCCTCATGCAACTTAGCCAGTCGTGTCGCATTGATATGACCTAGTCTACAATGTCACAAGAAGGATTCGTTCATTTCTGAACTCTTCCTCTTGTGTGTGTTTTGTACATTAAGAACCGTGGTTTGATTTAGAATATATATGCCATTATTTAACGAGCCTGATCCAATAAACTTTTGATTCAGGAAGATGTTCATAATATCATCCTGTACTATAAAATTATATCCCTCCTTACTTAATAAAGAAACTGATATAAGGTTGCATATCAGGGTCGGAATGTAATAGCATTCGTTCAGAATCAATGTATTACCATTTGGTAATACAAGATGATATTCGCCAACTGCTTTGGCTGCAACATTTGCCCCATTCTCTACTCTTACGGAATGATCACTCATTCCCAGTTCTCTACCTTTTCTTAGCCCATGTAATATATTACATATGTGGGATCCCGATCCGGTATCTAATACCCAGGACGTAGAGTGAACTGAGAAACAGTTCTCGATGACTAACACACCCGAAGAAGATGCATCAACATGCTTCTTCTTCGTTTGGGCGGCGTGGGAATCCGAATATACCTCTATTTCCTTCTCAATCTTATAACAATTATAAGAAAGAACGGAATCAACGTTCCCCAGCTCAGTATAACAAGCGGGTTCGGTCAATACATCCATATTATTATCTTAATTAAGACGTGACATGGTCTCTACCTGGAGAGAGAGAGAAGAAAACACTTTAGCGTATACTCTTGCAAGATCAGATTGGTTATTATTTTATCTAATCAGGATGGCTCCTACTGTTTTTATCAAATCTTCCTTCAAACCCTAGAAGGAAAGACTAGCCGGGATTAATTACACCCTACAATTTCGCCAATCTTTCAGCCAGGCCAGTGCCGGTACTTTGAGGGAGGTTCCTCGTGCTTTCGCACGGACCTAATTAAAATAAACCGCATTTTCCCAGAGGCATACCCCCGTTGATACCTTTCTAGACACCTACTTGATTGGCTAATTGTCCTGTGTAAAACTCTCCCAAGAGTAACGCTTACTCACAGTGGGTATCGGGATCCAATTATCTCATAGAAGGTATGCAATCTCATTGCAAATTTCAACACTTGAAATTTCCGATAATATTTTTCCCCTAGCGTGCTATGACATTGACGCAGGCCAAACAACCCATAGTCCGCTAGTCAAGTTCAACCCGTCATTTCCTGATTGAATTAAACCCACCCGCACGACCCTTGAAGCAGGCCAAACAACGCCGTACGAATACTCTAATCCAATCGCATCTCATGCTATAGATAAGTACTAATTCAACTACCGTACACTACGTCTTGACGTAGGCCAAACTACCATAGCACGAATACTACAATGGTACTTATCTGAAATGACGGAGGGCTACGTAAGTTTTTAAGAAAACCATGAGCGTAATGAACTTGATATCGTTGTAGAATCGTGTGATTTTTGAAAAGGAGTGTTTTTGAGGTTTTTACTAGTTTCGCTAAAGAGATCACTCACGGTGAAAGGATCTCGGCTCTTTCCTTATCAAATAAGGTGCAGGATATTTCACAAATACCGCTATGCAAAGTAAAAACTATAAAAGTAATCAAAAGACAAACCGATTGTTATAGCATCTGCTAGTTTTGCTAAAGAGGTCACTCCCGGTGAAGGGATCTCTGCTCTTTCCTTATCGAATAAGGTACTGGATATTCTATAAGGAATACCGCTATGCAAAGCAAAAACTAGAGCTACCATTTTTTTTGAAAATTTAATTCTACAACATCTTTTAGGTTTTTTTCTTTCATTAATCTCATTAATGAAGTCCCATCATTTATGCTTCCTAAGCATCATAAAAGAAACGAAAATAAAACGTATGCTTATGCCATCCGCATTCGCCACAGTATCCCATTATGCACCGTTAGATTTCTTAACTAACGGCATACCGGGACGGGACTAGCGCGGGTGCAAAACATAAGCAACGTCTACTATATATCTTATATATAATGTATATCCATTCGTCTCAGAATCCATAGTGATCACATCACAGAGCAGCAAAAGAAACATATGAAATATTGGATATATTAGGAGGTCCGTGTTTTATTTTGAGCCTGTATAAAACATGGATTCCACGGTCGTAATGAATAGCCAAACCCACATCCCCAGACCCCTACAAGAGCTGTAAGCAACCTTACCAATTCAAGGGTTAAGAGACCCGGTCTCGACTCCTCGAGATGGCCTCCTACTGGACCCTAGAACCCGGTTGCTTGTGCTCTCCACCTTGGGTCTATCCTAATGCGGAAAAGTAAATAATATAAAATGGTGACATCATCCTCAAACCGGAAATGCCCCAAAAAAAATACATACAATGAATTTTACATGAATAAAAAAAAACCTCATCTCACATAAAACCCCGGCTATTCAAAAACACGACGATCCAATATAACATATCATAGCAACACATAACATCACATGTCATCAACGTAAGTAAATATGCGTATCCCAATTGTCGTTGACATATAGAAACGAAACCGGTGATACACCACATATTACACTTACGGTCGCAGAAAAGAAAATGTCAAACTACAACATTTGGAATCCATAATAACCTTAGACATCATAAACCTAAAATATCACATACTTTGGATTTCATGCCTAACTATATGAATTTCACATATTGTATCACATTACAGAAAGCTAGACGATGTTAAACAATTCGGTTGAATCAACGAATTCCCAAAATTCCTAGAGAGCTCAATACTTAAGCAGAATTAAAAATGCCCAGAAGCATGCCCCCAGTACCTACGGACCAACAGCCGAAGGGCCCGACCCAAGCCTCTCAAGTGGCGCCGCGGATCTGCCGCCAAAACCATGTTTTGGCCGTGGATCCGCGGTCACTTAGATGAGTTAGGGTTTCGATCTTCAGGTGTGTCCATAGAATTACCTGCATGATTTTCTGAATATTTTTAATACGAAAAATTCCAACATTATGAAAAAATTTCAGAAAGTGAGCAATATCGGGTTTTCGGAGTTCGTTCGAACTTCTAACTTTGCCTAGACAAAACCTAATGCTCTAGCAAGACTCTGATACCACTGTAGGGTTCTTAGGCACAACCATAAGGTTCCACAAGGTATCAAACATGCCGTATTTTAAAATTTAGTGTGCCAAACAACCCTAACCTAGGATCTAACTAGAGTTTTAGGAGCAAAATTAGAAAGTAAATCTAAGTGATAACGGAATACAACCTTTATAGACCGGTCCTTCACTTCAATAGCTCCTTGTAGTGGTCCCTTCGCTGCGATCATGGAACTCCCGGATTCTTGCATGGCTTCTCAAGGTGAAAGGAACGATTATTCCCGCCAAAAAAATTTCTGCGCAAAAGAGCCCAAGGTATCAAATGGCGGTGATACGTTTAAGAAAATATGAACCAGTATTTTCTGAGCTGTATTTTGATAAACTCTCGAATGAGAAACAGCTAAATTATGATGGTATCGAAAGTGTCTCGAAAAATCCTTCGATTTGATATATTATGGGCCTCATAATTCATCCGGGATCAAAAATTATGAGGCATCACGTGCCCATACGTGACCGGGCATCACATGCAGACACGTGACCATTTACAGGCAAAGCCTATAGGCACTGAATAAAATAAATAATTGAAAATAATTAATCAGTGGGGTCACGTGCCAACACCTGATGGGCCTTAAACCCACTGAAAAGAATTAAATGTATAATAAAATAATAAGGAAAAATCCCAATGGGGCATCACATGCCAATACGTGACCAAGGGTCACGTGCTGACACGTGATAATTTCTGAGTTCTTTAAAACAACAGAATTAAATTCTGGTCAAATACTTAATCAGGGGGTCACGTGCCAACACGTGATGGGTTCCTAAAGATCTATGAATTAATAGAATTAAATTCTAATTAAGAGGGAATCAAAAACCCTAACTGGAAAAATATTTCTCTAAATCTTTCCAAACAAAAAAGATGGTGCTCTGTAAAATGGAGCACCGTTGGATTAAAAATCCAATGGTGATTAAAAATCACCAATTTATGGAAAGATTCTATACAAGGAAAGATTTACCTGAAATTTGCCAGGAATAACAGATAAAATATTTTTTGGATTAAAAATCCAATGGTGAATAAAATTCACTGAGTGATCTAAAAGATCATGTTGGTTACAAAATCAATTAAAATTTTTCAATGAAAGATTTACTAAACAAACTGATTCTTTTCTTTCTCCTATAAATAAAAGCTAAGAGAGAAGGAAAAAGGGGGAAGAGGAAGAGAGAGAAAAAAAAGAATTTAATTCTCCAGAGAAAAAAGAAGGTCTCTTGAAAAAAGAAAGAAACCCTAGGTGAGAAAGGGGAAATAGATCTAAGTTCTATAAAACAAAGAGAATTTAATTCTCAATTTAAGAGTTTGACTCTTCTGAAAAAGAACTTAGTTCTTCCTCTGGTTGAAGATCTGCAGAAGCAAATCTTCCCATAGGTTAAGAATTTAATTCTCATCGGGTTGAGATTCTGCCATGCAGATCCTAAATTTAGAGGGAGAATTGAGTTTAGGGAATTTAATTCCCCCAAATTCCTAGGAATTTAATTCCTCCAAAACAGAACTAGGGTTTAACCCTATATGAGAATTTAATTTTCCCAAATTCATAGGAATTTAATTCCTCTAAAACAGAACTAGGGTTTAACCTTAATTGAGAATTTAATTCTCCTAAATTCATAGGAATTTAATTCCTCCAAAACAAAACTAGGGTTTAACCCTACATGAGAATTTAATTCTCCCAAATTCATAGGAATTTAATTCCTCCAAAACAGAACTAGGGTTTAACCCTACATAAGAATTTAATTCTTCCATATACCTAGGAATTTAATTCCTCTAAAACAGAATTAGGGTTTAACCCTACATAGAATTTAATTCTTAAAACAAGAGACTTAAAACTCTCCATGCACGTAAAGACTTGATCACGTGGTAACACGTGACTCCCATTCTCAATGAGCAGAGAAGAAAAAACAGAACTTGATCACGTGGTAACACGTGACCCCCCCCTCAATGATCAAAATAGAACGAACAAGACTAACGTCACGTGTCCCCACGTGACCCCTGAAAAGATTCTCCAAAATGATAGGGAATTAGCTCTGAGGCAACGCCTCACGTGTCCTCACGTGACCTCCTAAACAAAAGGAATAAAAGCAAGGGCAGAATCTAACTCGGGCGCTCTCACGTGTTACCACGTGACCCCTTGATAAAAGCTTGAATAATTAAGGCGCAAAGCTCCATCATGTGCCAACACGTGACGGTCAAAGAGCAAAGTGTTTAACACTTATTTGCAGAACAAAGTAAATGAGATCTGTCCCCACCTTTGGGCGCCCTCATGTGTCCCCACGTGACTCCTTCTTCTCTAGTGTTTAACATTAATTCGAGAGCTTTACTTCCAGTGTTTAACACTGGTTGTCTTCTAGTGTTTAACACTAATTTGAGAATCTTATTTCTAGTGTTTAACACTAATTCGAGAGCTTTATTTCCAGTGTTTAACACTTGTTATCTTCTAGTGTTCAACACTAATTTGAGAGCTTTATTTCCAGTGTTTAATACTGCTGTTCCCTAGTGTTTAACACTACTTTTAGCCAAATTGGCTAATTTTCCAGAGGTTAAAGTCTCCCCTTCAACTGAATCTCAAAATTGAGTAAAATTCAGAGCTATAATGTTTAATTCTCAGTCAAAGACCAAAATGATAACAGAGCTCTCAAACTCTTATTTAGCATTGCTAAGTGATGAAGGGCTGAACCCAGACAAATGTTTAATGGTCCAACAAAGGGCCAATATTTCAAACTTAATTGGACTTAGCCCAAGTTGGCCATAAGTCCTCAATTCAGACTTAACTGAGCCAATGTGCTCATAATGTAATTAATTGATCTTAATTCCAAATTTGACTACAGATCACTTAATCCACTTTGGTTCGAGGGTACAACTCTTCACTCCTTTGATACTTGTCGTTATAATCCTTCAACGTCTTCAGAGAGGTGACGGGTCCTGATAACCACACATTTCACGGACTGTGGGGTCCTTAAACCATGGACCATGATGTTCTTAATCTCGACCGTGATGTCTTTAAACTAACATCGGACTGTGGGGTTCTTAAACCCATGGACTATGATGTCCTTAACCTCGATCGTGATGTCTTTAAACTAATATCGGACTGTGGGGTCCTTAAACACATGGACTATGATGTCCTTAACCTCGACCGAGATGTCTTTAAACTAATATTGGACTGTGGGGTCCTTAAACTCACGGACTATGATGTCCTTAACCTCGACCGTGATGTCTTTAAACTAACATTAGACTGTGGGGTCCTTAAACCCATGGAATATGATGTCCTTAATCTCGACCGTGATGTCTGATCAGTCGAAAATACTGCATTTTTAACACGGCAATTTCCCTATCATTTGCACTCATCTAGAAGTGTTCGGTATTTATATTGCACATATTAACAAAACATCTCTGAAATACCAGATTGCATGTGTTAGACTTTTAAACCGACACTTTTAGGGAAATTGTGTGTTTATCATGGTATCGCATCATCCTTGTATTGTGCAACTCTTGTCTTAGGGTTTAATGCAGGAAATTCCAGAAGTAAAGCCCAAAATTGGGAAAAGAGCTGATAAAGGATACGCCAACTCCAAGATGCAAGATCTGGTAGTAATACAGAAGGCTAAAGAGAATTTAAAATATCAGAAAAAGGCCCATAAGGAAGCCCAAGAATTACCATAGAAAAATAAAGCACCAAGGCTCTTAAAGGACCGCGGATCCGCGGCCCAAACCCCCTTGGCGCCGCGGATCCGCGGCCTTATTAAGAGATCAAACCTTCAAATTTTCTCCACGTGGCCTATGTAACTACCCAAGCTTCCAGAAGACCCCAGAAGCTCCACGTGGCGCATCTAGAAGGCTCGGCTAACAAACTATTTCTAGAAGACTCTCTTAACAAACTTTTGGAGGGAAATTCAAATCTTTGGCTAACTAACTTGTGGAGGGAAAATTCAAATTTCAATCCTAGATCTAGAATTTTGAGGTCTATAAAAAGGAGCCTAGATCTAGGGTGAAGATTGTTCAAGAATCACCACCATCTTCTTCCCTCCACAAGTTGAGTGACATAACTTGTGCCTCAAATTCAAACCCCAATTCAAAATCAAGATCAAGATCCCGAGAGCAATTCAAGCAAGAGAGCCTTCAACCTTTAGAAGCGACGCCGGATTCCAACGGAGCAAGAGATCCACGCCGATCCGCAACTCAAGGAGCCGAGCGAAGTCGAAATCGCCGATCTAGTTCCTTCCTTTTGTAAATTCAAGAGAGTTGTAACAAAATTTGTCGATAAATAAAGGTGAATTTTCTATATTCTTGCTTATCTTTTAATTCAAGCATAATGATTAGATCTCAATTTATGATTGTGTTTGTGATCATGATGTTTGAGTAATCTCCGCTCGTGCAGGAGTTGTGACGATCTTTAGATGATGATGATTTAGATATTTTTACAATTCTTAAATCCTATAATGTTTGGAAATTCTAGTGAATCAAATGATTAATAACCTAGTTTCGAGATGATGCTTTCTTGATCGTGTTCACTCGAAACTAGGGAACAACTATTGACCATTTGATTAACTAGAAGCTAGAATTTGAATGCGATCCATCGAAAGGACAAAGGATGAGTTGCGAAATCCCTAATTCCCTCGCAAGATCCTTAAACCTCGATGAATTTGCATCGATCTAGTATCAATTCATTAATGGATAAGAATTAATAATTTTTAGATCTCATCACATCTATAGATCTGATCTACTCCTACAATCCATACTTCTAATCTTCATTGTTGGTTGGAAATTATCACATCTCAATTCTTATTTTTAATGTCTTTTCTAGATCTACATTTTTCTTATTTCTTGATCTTTAAATGCAAATCATGAATTGTTTTCTTTTCTTTTCCTTAAATTTTCAACTCATCTAATTCGGAAATTGAACGGATTACACTTTTCCTGTGGACGATCCGCACTTACTAACGCGCTATATCCGACACCGTTATTGATTGCGGTCAAAATATTTTTGGTTGTGATTTCTAAATTCTATTTTCTCAAAAACATACAACACAACAAAAATCATAAATTAAATGGCGCCGTTGCCGGGGATCGTGTGCTATTTGTTCATTTTTTGAAATTTGAGTTGAAAAGTTTATTCCATCAATATTTTTTTTTAGATCAAAACTTGCGCAAACACTAATACGTGTTGTTGTGGTTAATTGCAAGGAGATCTGGAGCTTGCTGTGAAATTGTAAAATTATTTGGAGAATTCCAGAGAGCTAAGGAAGTGTTCAGGAGTGCTCTGGTGAATTTTTGTGCAGAGAAGAGCTCAAGGTGCGGCGGAACCGCGGCATTAGGCGACTTGTGCGGCGGAAGCGCGGCAGTTCTAGGAGATCTCTATAAAATTTTTAGCAGGTAACCTCTATCTTTCTTATCTCCTTCCTAAAATCTGCTCCAATTTACAATTTGTTGCAGGCTTCTTTGCAAAAATCGCAGCGTCGCAAAAAGCAAAATAAACTGTACTTGTTTTTGATTTTGTGGTTGTTTGCATAATTAATACGGATATTAAGGGGCACGACCAAATCCAGATTAGGTGGGGAGTTCATTACCCTTCCTAAGCCCCAAAAATCTTAAACTTGCATCCGCATTACCCTCATTAATTAAAAAATATCTAGAAATGACTCTAAGGACCGTCGCGCTCACTTAGGACAGAAGAAGGCCGTGGGTAATTCATTGCTTATCCGCGTTTTCTTGTGGTGTCTAAGGCAAGTGTGTCGAAGGCTAGTGGTTATTAATTAGGCCCACTACTTACGTAGTGGAGTACCTTCCCACTTACCTGGCACTTACCTGGCCACAGGGGGACAAAGAGGCAGTGGAGGATTTTATCCTGCGACTTGTCTTTTGGAAGTTAGGAGCGGTCTAGAGATTGGACCTAGGTGACCATAAATTTTAGGGTTGCTTGCTGCATTTGTTGTGATCGCATCATCTTTTCAAAATCCGTATCATTTTTCAAAACAAACACCGCATCCACTTCATTCCCCTAATTATAAATCACGCTGCCACTTGTACTAACCCCTTTTAGTGCAAGATAGGCTGGACACGGGATTCTAGTGCCCGACTTGTCCGCGTCCCCTCGATCGACTCCGAAGTCGGTATTTCTCCATTTACCTTTCTTTTACCCCCCACCACACCCACACCGATGGATCAGTCTCCATCAAACCTCTTTACCACTACTCTGCCACCGTCCGTTGGTGCGCAAAATCCTCCCCGCATCTCTCTCCAAGAGAGGTGCTACCCTTTGCGAGGTCCTCTCTCGACCTGGTTATCCATTCCACCAGCCAACAGGGATAACTTTGAGATTAAGCCCTAGTACATCAACCTTCTACCCAAATTCCACGGTCTCGAGACTGAAGACGCTTACGTTTTCATTACCAAATTTGAAAACGTATGCGCAATGATGGGTACATCACAACTTTCTGTGGATGCCATGCGTCTACGACTTCTTCCATTTACCTTGTGCGATACAGCCGAGAAGTGGCTGTATAACACCACCGCACACTCCATCACCAATTGGGAAGAATTCGTTGCGGCATTCCTTAAGAAATTCTACCCTATGCAAAAGACAGCTCGAATCCGTAGCGAACTATATCAATTCTCCCAGCTCCCAGCTGAACCATTCTCAAAATGCTTTGAACGATTCAAGGATCTTTTGGTTCAATGCCCACATCACGGCATCCCGAGATAGGATCTTTGCCGAATCATATATGAGGGCAGTAACCCTACCACTAAACAAAACCTTGAAAACATGTGTCAAGGCACCTTTATGAGCAAGGATGATGGGGAAGCATGGAAATTTTTAGAAGAGTTCGCTAAAAAGTCATTACAGTGGGAGACTGGAACCCAGCCATCGAGTAGGGGTGGCGTACACCAAATAGACGTGTCCATAGGTATTTGAGCTGAGATGGCAGCAATGCAAAAGAAGCTCGACGCTATGGAACACAAATTCTTAGCAGCCTCCCTAAACCCAATGTCGCTCCCCAAAACTATTTGTGGGTGCTGTTCCGATCCTTCTCACTTAACGGAAGAATGTCCATTAAACTCTCAGTTTCGAGGTCTCGAGCATACCAATGCCGCATTTCAAAGACCTGGAAACGACCTTTTTTCTTCCACATATAATCAGGGTTAGAGGAATCACCCGAATTTTGCTTGGAACCAATCCCAAAACACGGTTCCAAACCCTAATCAATTCCAACGGGTCCCTCCACCACAACAACAACCACTTCAACTCACCCAGCACCCCTACCAGTCACAAAATTTCCAAAACCAGGTCAACACTCCTGCACCGTCTAATCCTATGCAGTCGACCTGTTCTGACGAATTCTCTCAATTCGCTCAAACCATGAAATCACTCCTGTCAAATTTCATGGAAGTGTCGGCCGAGGTTAGGTCTTCCGTTGGTGAGATAAAGAAAAACTCAGCGTCCCAAGCTGAGAGTATCAAAACGATGGAAGCTGAGATTGCACGACTTAAGGCCGAAATGAGTGCAAGAGAAAAAGGGAAACTCCCAGCTCAACCTTTACCCAATCCTGGCTATTCACATCATGTGAATGCAATCACCACGTTGAGATCTGG
Source organism: Agapanthus africanus (assembly GCA_030015575.1). Lineage (NCBI taxonomy): Eukaryota > Viridiplantae > Streptophyta > Magnoliopsida > Asparagales > Amaryllidaceae > Agapanthus > Agapanthus africanus. Next base: position 397,825,803 of record JASDDO010000029.1, on the reverse strand, counting down.
GAGAGTGCTGGATAACCATGTTGGGGAAGAAGTTGATGATATTGAAAATCCTATCAACACCCCGGCTGAGACCTTTCCTCACACACACACTTCTGCTTCTGATTCTTATTCTTCTACCCCACCGCCTTTTCACAAGCCTATTCTCCATTTCCCTCTAGGCTCGACACCTCAGCCCACCTCTTCTATCCCTCCATAGACGATCCCCACTCCTCTTTCGGGATCACATCTACCCCCACTTCCTTCTCCTATGATGGACCCAGCGCTCATTGCTAAAGCACCTTACCCGAACCGGTTAAGGGCTAACAAATCGAGTCCTCATATGGAGAAAATCATGGAAATGTTCAAACAGGTTAACATCAACATCCCTCTCCTAGATGCGATTCAACAAGTCCCCGCTTATGCGAAAATTCTTAAGGACTTGTGCACTTGGAAGAGGAAGACTCAAGTGCCAAAGAAGTTCTTCATGTCCAATAACATTAGCACTGCTTTTATCCCTCCGCTACCAAAGAAACGTAAGGACCCAGGATGTCCTACGATATCGATTTCTATTGGGGATAAACACATCAACCGTGCTCTTTTAGACCTTGGCGCAAGTGTTAACCTGCTTCCTTTCTCAGTCTATGAGCAACTAGGGATCGGAGAGTTGAAACCAGCCCATTGCACTCTCCAGATGGCTGACCGATTAATCACCAAACCTAGCGGTGAACTGGAGGATGTGTTAATAAAAATCGGGGAATTTTTATTCCCTGTGGATTTTATTGTACTTGATACACAGCCTGTAGCAAACCCCCGAAATCAAATTCCGGTAATTTTAGGTCGCTCCTTTTTGGCCACTTCCAACGCTATCATCAACTGTCGTAATGACTCTATGACCCTATCCTTCGGGAATAGGTCAATAGAGCTGAACATTTACAAGTTGGGAAGTGTACCCTCCGAACCTACTGCTCATGTCTGTTCTGTCGACTTAATGGATGTCGACAGCAGCGAAATTGATGATCCTCCTGATACCGATCTTGACTCTTTTCATATGTTATTGTTTGACCTAATTATGTATCATACACATACGGACTATTCCACCGGGATGTCCGGGTCAACAATTAACACCGATTATGAACTGCTTTTAGAGTCTGAAGATCACCCCGCACTTTGTGATGACATTACTCTTCGGGGTATTGATGAAACTTTTGAGGAGATCTTCGCTGATGAACTCGCATTTCTGAATAACACGGGTGTTGAGATGAATCATGTCCCAATCATTGAAATTGAACCTCCACCCCATCTTCTGAACTGTAAAAAGAATGCGAGTAATCCATCACATTCACTGCATCGTCTCTTCAAAATGAGACGCACCCACATTCTGTTCCACCACTTAACATTTCCCCACTTCTTCTTCCACCAACCAGAGCACTGCATTGATAAAATTTTCGAATGGTTGGTGTTGACATTCGGTCTTTGCAAAGCTTGGCATCGACCAATGGTTCTTGACCCCCTCATGTGATTTTCAAAGCTTAACATTGCATAACTCAAGTATGGGGGGGGGGGCAATTTTTCGGGCTCTTGAAAAAGAAAATTTTTACAAAAAATTTTAAGCCAAAAATAAGTTTGGGGGAGGATCTTCACTTATATATTTTGCCCCCACTAATAAATTCCTCCCAGGCTTACAAGTTTTGTAGATATAGCGGTTGGCAACAGTGAGGACACTGTTGAAAACAAGTTTGGGGGAGGTTTGTGCTTAGTTTTGCATCATGTGCATATCATTTGCATAAGCACAAAACATTTCTTTAAAAACCAAAAAAATTTAAAAATTTTCAAAACCCATAAAAATTCTGGCTCATCATTTTTTTTAAATAGTTTTTCAGAACCTATAAAAACCTATAAAAATTTAAAAAAATTTCAAAATCCATAAAAATTCAAAAATTTTCAAAACTCATAAAAATTTTAAAAATTTTCAAAATATAAAAATATTTAATATTTATGATAATAAAAGATTAGATAGTGAAAAATTACATCCATGAGATTAGAAAAATTTAAGAAAACCAAGAAAATTAGAAGTTTTCTTATACGAACTAGTAATAAGTAGTTATGAGCCGTTGTCCCAAGGGTTAGTAAGATGAAGGAAGTCACTAATCTGAGGATAAAAATAAGTCTGAAAAATAGTTTCTATTCTGGAAAGCCAAACATTTTGAACGTTGATACCCTGCTATTCGCACTTTCACACGTCTTAAAGCCCGGGATAGTAGAGGATACCTTGAAATGCTCTTGTCTTAAAGCCAATGTATGAAGGAAATAAAAAAATGAATAAAATATAAAGTGGTGAGAAAAATGGACACTGGTCTTTGTTATCACCAAAGGCAATAAAAAAATGTATAGCGAGGGTGCCTCTTCACCTAGTGCCCTAGGCCAACTGGTCTGGGAGTCACTGCTATACCTAAGGTGGTGCAAGACGAGGAAAATACACCAAATAAGCAAACACATGAGTAATCGGTCGGTTAGTACCTCAAGAAGTATTAACGGTCGCATGAAAGTGTGTGAGCAAATTCGTCTAAATATTAATTAAAAAGTACTGAGGCTGATGGGCAAGAGTATGATAGCTTGAATTGAATTCTCCGGGTGTAGGGATGTCCTTTACACACACGCAGGGTGATATGATCGATGTTTGGAATAAAGATAGGAATGAAGAATAAGACGATGTTTTATTGAGGGAGGACGTGATTTCTGACATCTTTTCTTGACCATTAAGATAGGGCTCATGACAACCGAAAATCTAGCTTAGTTGGAAACCCTAATTTTCAAGGCTTTTCTTTTACAATTCTTTTCTTTAAATGTAATATTCATGATCTTCCTTTTATTATTGGATTTTGTGGGTGCAATCCGCTGAAAACCCTCAGGAGACAACACTCCTCCTACTAGGGACACCTAGAGGTTTAAAGGCTTGTTGCACGTGCTCAGTGCAATCGTGTTGTCTACGAAAGTGTGCTAGTTAGTTTTTCTCTTTCTTTATTTTCTCCTTCTCTTTTTAATAAAACAGTTCGATCGAGACGATCGAAAATAAGTTTGGGGGAATTTGATCAGTCGAAAATACTGCATTTTTAACACGGCAATTTCCCTATCATTTGCACTCATCTAGAAGTGTTCGGTATTTATATTGCACATATTAACAAAACATCTCTGAAATACCAGATTGCATATGTTAGACTTTTAAACCGACACTTTTAGGAAAATTGTGTGTTTATCATGGTATCGCATCATCCTTGTATTGCGCAACTCTTGTCTTGGGGTTTAATGCAGGAAATTCCAGAAGCAAAGCCCAAAATTGGGAAAAGAGCTGATAAAGGATACACCAACTCCAAGATGCAAGATCTGGTAGTAATACAGAAGGCTAAAGAGAATTTAAAATATCAGAAAAAGGCCCATAAGGAAGCCCAAGAATTACCATAGAAAAATAAAGCACCAAGGCTCTTAAAGGACCGCGTATCCGCGGCCCAAACCCCCTTGGCGCCGCGGATCCGCGGCCTTATTAAAAGATCAAAGCTTCAAATTTTCTCCACGTGGCCTATGTAACTACCTAAGCTTCCAGAAGACCCCAGAAGCTCCACGTGGCGCATCTAGAAGGCTCGGCTAACAAACTATTTCTAGAAGACTCTCTTAACAAACTTTTGGAGGGAAATTCAAATCTTTGGCTAACTAACTTGTGGAGGGAAAATTCAAATTTCAATCCTAGATCTAGAATTTTGAGGTCTATAAAAAGGAGCCTAGATCTAGGGTGAAGGTTGTTCAAGAATCACCACCATCTTCAACCCACAAGTTGAGTGACACAACTTGTGCCTCAAATTCAAACCCCATTTCAAAATCAAGATCAAGATCCCGAGAGCAATTCAAGCAAGAGAGCCTTCAACCTTTAGAAGCGACGCTGGATTCCAACGGAGCAAGAGATCCACGCCGATCCGCAACTCAAGGAGCCGAACGAAGCCGAAATCGCCGATCTAGTTCCTTCCTTTTGTAAATTCAAGAGAGTTGTAACAAAATTTGTCGATAAATAAAGGTGAATTTTCTATATTCTTGCTTATCTTTTAATTCAAGCATAATGATTAGATCTCAATTTGTGATTGTGTTTGTGATCATGATGTTTGAGTAATCTCCGCTCGTGCAGGAGTTGTGACGATCTTTAGATGATGATGATTTAGATATTTTTACAATTCTTAAATCCTATAATATTTGGAAATTCTAGTGAATCAAATGATTAATAACCTAGTTTCGAGATGATGCTTTCTTGATCGTGTTCACTCGAAACTAGGGAACAACTATTGACCATTTGATTAACTAGAAGCTAGAATTTGAATGCGATCCATCGAAAGGACAAAGGATGAGTTGCGAAATCCCTAATTCCCTCGCAAGATCCTTAAACCTCGATGAATTTGTATCGATCTAGTATCGATTCATTAATGGATAAGAATTAGTAATTTTTAGATCTCATCACATCTATAGATCTGATCTACTCCTACGAGCCATACTTCTAATCTTGATTGTTGGTTGGAAATTATCACATCTCAATTCTTATTTTTAATGTCTTTTCTAGATCTACATTTTTCTTATTTCTTGATCTTTAAATGCAAATCATGAATTGTTTTTTTTTCTTTTCCTTAAATTTTCAACTCATCTAATTCGGAAATTGAACGGATTACACTTTTCCTGTAGACGATCCGCACTTACTAACGCGCTACATCCGACACCGTTATTGATTGCGGTCAAAATATTTTTGGTTGTGATTTCTAAATTCTATTTTCTCAAAAACATACAACACAACAAAAATCATAAATCAATGTCTTTAAACTAACATTGGACTGTGGGGTCCTTAAACTCATAGACTATGATGTCCTTAACCTCGACCGTGATGTCTTTAAACGAACATTGGACTGTGGGGTCCTTAAGCCCATGGACTATGATGTCCTTAACCTCGACCGTGATGTCTTTAAACTAACATTGGACTGTGGGGTCCTTAAGCCCATGGACTATGATGTCCTTAACCTCGACCGCGATGTCTTTAAACTAACAATCGACCGCAATGTCACTAAACTAAACAATAGAGTCCAATTGCTCTCTTGTTGGATCTAAACGATCCCGTTAAGTTAATTTTAGTCTAAAAAGAGACTAATGTATCATTAACAAACGTTTAAGTTGATTTTAGTCTTAAATAAGACTAACGTATCCTTAAACCCAAACCCCCCAAACCCAAATCTAAGAAAGATACGGATTTGGACTAGTCCATGCCTACGGGCGACAACATAAATTAGTATCCATATACAATCCACGGGCAACCAAACACAAAATAAACACCCACGACACGAAGTGACCCTCTGGAGAAAGAGAAAGTTGTTACCGCGATGCGGTATCGTAATTAACTGCAGAGGCTCGCGCTTGCAGGGAAGAGCGTCCCCACAATCAAAAACCCCTCAAACGAGGGGGAATCTGACGAAGTCTGCTACATCGGCCGCATCCGTTTAAACCTTCGATATACGGTGCCATAAATCAACTTGGCATCTTCGGAGAGGTGGACGGATAGCACCAATTAGCATCTGCCCCGAAATTCAGGCTAGACGTTTACCGCGGCTTTGTCGCGTTTTTCGGAGGGGAACAACGATCTTGCTTGATGTTTTCGAGGTCGAAGATAATCTACGTCGAGGAGACACTAACTCAAGCTACTACTTCACTAATGAGAGATTAGTGAATCTAACACCCTATACTAAAGTTCTAATCTAGTAGAGGATGATGAAATAGGAAGCGGGCTCACTTTAGTTTTATTTTTCTCATGATATTTTCTCACTTTGGAAAAATCTAGCATGTTTTTTCTCAAGGATAAAGAAGATGATCAAGAGATGAGAATGAACTAATGAGGTGAGAGAATCAACCATGGGTGAGTTTGTATCATATAGCTAACTCATGTAGAGACATAACCATGGCTAAATTATAATGGTTAGGTTAATAAATATCTTAAGTAAAACAAAACTAATAGACTAAGTCAATGCATCCACAAGCTTCTACAAGCTTCATGCATGTGGCTAATTATCCACTAATTTGGAATTATTTTAAATATTAAAACCCTACATTATAATTAGTATGGTGTAAGTCTCATACACCCATGTAGTGTGTATCAACAATCATGACACAAAATAAAACACAATTAATAAATATCACATATATATTAAGTGTGCACATGTGAGAAAAATAAATGCTTAAGTGGGCTAATATTAGTTAATGTAAACTAGTATATCAAATATACAATTATGCACTAAATTATTAAATCAACACTTGATTTAATAATCCGGCTATATCACATATAACCGACTAATATAAAATGTACTATCTTATCGAATCAACACTTGATTCGATAACCCGGTTATATTGCATATAACCGACCGATACAAATATCGCGAGAATTGAATACGGTATCACATACTCGTATTATTCTCGGTCCCGCACATATCATATATGTGCTCCTACTTCATTTTGCCTGAGCCAGTAAAACCTCTATGTAGGACTCTAAAGACTCGTCAATACGCCGGCAGTAGGTGATGATCACATCAAGCACTCACAAGACGTCAACGGTACTAGCTGGACATAACGGCTACCCGGGTATTGAGAGATCAAAAGATCAACAAGCAAGTCCGCTCTATCTCCTATAAAGCTTGTCAGTAACACTACCGTACAGTCCGGTCTCTTCTTCTGATATGTCCCATATCCAGTCTAGGGGTGGTAAACGTCAGACCCCAATAACCGATAAGTCATGCCGATACGAGGCTCATAACGGGTCGAGAAACTACTGATAACACTTAACAGTAAATCTCTAAATCATCCCTGGCCAGAGACTTCCCTGTTATGGCCAATCGAGCACATCGCAACATCACTCCCCAATACCGGGAGAGACGAAACCCCTCCTATCGCTTATTGCCTCCATATGACTCGGAACTGTACCCAAAAAACCACTGTTTTGCACGTCCACTTGAACGTGGTAAGGTGGAAATCAAAGCACAGTGGGAATCAAACAAGACTCTATGACGATCTCGGGTCTACAGACTAACCTGCACCAGTGTCACCAGAGAACTGTTATCTGACGTCAGGTATAATACCATCTAGGAGTTCTTGGCGAGTACGTCCAGTGTACCCAGTCTCCACTGAGCACCCGTATACTATCTATGATGTCAAACACCAATGGATATGGGATCATCCATCGCCCATCTTATGGGTCGAGAAGCGTATACGCTAGTCTACTCTGGTATATCGATGCCCCGTCTCGATACACCCACGACTAGGAACATTAAAGGATGAACTTATGGACTACCATGGCCCCACCAATATGATCTGCATCATAATCCTGGTAGTCAAGTACACATCCTAAGGGCTTTACCAACATGTAATCATAAGACAGTATCAAAAGACAAGTATACATGTTTAGATAAAGAGCAACCAGATAGCATATTATCATGTCGAGTAAGAAAGTCCTCTCTATATATGTCCAAGCATCCACTATAATATACATCATACGTACAATAATGGCCTCTAGGGCATACATACAACTAACAGTGATACCGCATTCTATTCTCGCGATATGTGATATCGGTCGGTTATATGTGATATAGCCGGGTTATCGAATCAAGTGTTGATTCGATAAATTGTTACATTTGATATTAGCCTGTTGTATGTGATATAGCCAGATTATTGAATCAAGTGTTGATTTAATAATTTAATGTATAATTATATATTTGATATATTAACCTACATTAACTAATATTAGCCCACTTAAGAATTCTTTTTTCTCACTAGTGTACACTTGGTATATATGTGATATATATTAATGTACATCTTTTGTGTCATGCTAGATGCCACATGCTACATGGGTGTATGAGACTCACACCATGATTATAATAATGTAAAGGTCTTGTTTATTTAAAGTGAATCAAAATTAATAGTAATTAGTCACATGGTTGAAGCTTGTAGAACCTTGTGGAACTATTGACCAAGTGCACTAATTTTGTTTTACTTGTAGATATTTATTAACCTAACCATTATTGTTAGCCATGGTTTATTCTCTACATGAGTTAGTGTATGACACTAACTCACCCATGGTTGCTATTCTCACCTCATGAGTTTCATTCTTATCTTCACTTCATCTTTTTCATCCTCATGAGAAAGCTTGCTAGCTTTTCAAAAAAAGTAAGGAAATATTGTGAGAAAAATAAATTTAAAGTGAGCACAATTTCTACTTCATCATTCTCTACTATATTAGTCATTTAGTTTAGGGTGTTTGCTTCACTAATCTACCATTAGTGAAGAGATAGCTTGAGCTTGAGTCTCCTCGACGTAGATCATCTTCGGCCTCGAAAACTTCGAGCAAGCTTGTTCATTTCTTCATGTGAACCCTTACCAGAGTTCGGGTGTTCACTATTTGGAGCGAAGGGACTACTACACGGAGCTTTAGAAGTGAAGGACCAGTCTACAAAGGTTGTATTCCTCATTCACTTAGATGTAAAGTTGTTTGCATTGCTAGTTCGTCTAAATCTCTAGTTTAGATTCTAGGGTTAGGGTCTTTAGTACGGAAAAAATTTGAAAACGGTATGGACTATACCTCCTGAAACCTTGCTGCCGTTCTAGGTATCCCTGCAAATACTAGCGGCTTAGGATTAAGCCGGATTATTAAATCAGGTTTTGATTTAATAATTTATATATATGTATTTATATATATATATTCTAATATTATTGTTCACTATTCATTTTCTCTCTTGGTTATTCATATTTTTGTACTAATACGCGTATATGTATTTCGATACGTATACCGGGTTGTATTCCGTATTTATACGGAATAGTTTCTAGAAGATGACCACCTCATTAATTGATTTTCTTTTTAGAAAATCATTTTGGAAATGAGGTGGAGGGTAAGTTGGCATGGGCATGGGTTTTGGCATGTAGAGAGGTATGATTTGCATTTGTTTATTAGTTAAATGAAAAGAGATATTTTGTGTGCATGATTGAGAGAGAGAAAGAGTGCAGCCACATTTTCTTGAGTTGCCTTGCTCATTTCTTTTCTTCACTTGATTGATCACTTGCTCACTCTCATTTCTTACTTGGAGAAAATTTTAGTACTCTCTTTAGTTGCTCATGCCACTTGGTTTCCTCACCTCCTCTTCATCTTCTATGGTTGCTTCTTTGAGCATTTGGGATGAGAGAAAAATTATAGTGACACGTTCCTACACCTCCACTCTCCATTGCTAGCAAACTTGGAGCGTCGGTTGCCTCACTTGGCGAGGCAAAAGCTTGTGCTGTTTCCCTCAGGTGGATCATCGTAGATAGAGGAAGACCGGCAATCAAACTCGATCCGCAACCACTAGGAGCTTGGGATGATGGTTGAAAATTAAAGGACACGGATCAACTTGGTATAACCATTCCTAACTCATTATATTGCTTGCTAGTATAGGAATTAGGGTAGATCCGGGCATCGGGTAATGGTAGCGTCAGTTTTGAAATTTTTTGTTCCGCATTTGGCCACGGTTTGATGGCCGGGGCATTGCCGTAACTCAACATGGTATCAGAGCCAACCCGTAAACCCCTTACCAGCAGTTTTAGGCAATGTTAAAGTATCAAAACCGAAACAACTCCGAAATAACACCCCGATATATTCCAGTTTCTGTCGATTTTTCAAAGTCTTCAAATTTTTTTTAAGCAACTGCAGAAGACTACTTTGATGACCCCTAGAACACACTACAAAAACGAGCCCAAACCGTCGGTTTTGACCCGGCGAGATTTGCAAAAAAACGGGTGAGGCCAGTTTTTTATTGGAGTTAGTCTTTGGAATATTGGTGCAGTGATATTGCTTGTTTTTCCTATTTCGGATATTATGTTATTTTTTCTTCAGGGGCAATTCGGGGTGTTTCGAAGTCGATAATTTAACACTGTTTAAATATTTATCAGTACATGCATTACTATCTGCGACCGTGAATGTCATTCGAGCGGTACAACTCGTCTAATTGCTATATGTTCATTTAGACAGGTTTGCGAACGTGACATTCACGTTGATATTCTGTGTTGTGGTTGGATCGTCATGGTGGATAGTTTGAGTGCAATGATGGTACAATTTAGTTTCATTTATACATTTGATATTGCGGGGCGAGCGTCCGACATGTGGATTACCGTCACTGCCAGTTTGTTTATTATTTGTTTGGGGCACGATCGGGTTGAGGTCGATGTCACCCTTGTACATATTATTTTCTTTTCTATACTAGGATTACCCTGCGGTGGAGTGCACGACTAGATGGGTTCTAGAGGGCAACGGGTCCGCATCTCATGGCGTTGAGACGGAGAGGACCTTACTCTAGAATTAGCGGGCTATTTGCCGCACTCGTAGGGGGTATAGGTTGACCCACAGAGGGGTGCTCCAGTTACCAGATTCCATGAAGTGCTGGGTGACCCATTCACGTTGTTGATTGGGGTTGCCTCGCTTTTGGGATTGGTGGGTAACTTGCCGCACTCGTAGGAGTCTAGGTTTTCCTTGCACAGGCTATCCACACGACAGGGAACCTCGGGTCTCATTTGCGGCTCAAGTGAAACCCGGGGCTCCAGGATTATCCATCACTCTGTGTTGCTTGGATATGCTTCTTTTATGTTGCTTTATATCATGCCTGGGACGATTGTTATATATATTTATATATATACCAGTAGATATTGTATATGTTTTGCACCCGCGCTAGTCCAGCCCCCGCTCTGTCGTTAGTTAAGTAACCTAACGGGTGATGACGGGGCTCAGTGGCGAATGCGGATGGTATATACATACATCATATATTTTCGTTCTTTTCTGGTGTGATTAATTGATGGGACTGCATTGATTCTGATCAATGCAAGGAAAACAAACCTATTTGATGTTATTGGAACCAAGTTTTTAAAAACTGATATTATAGACGTTTTCTTTTGCTTTGCACAGTGGTGTTCGGTTATGAATATCCCGCACCTCATTCGACGAGGCAAGGGCCGAGATCCCTTCATCGGGAGTGACCCCTTGAGTAAAAGTTGGTGTCAACGTAATAACTTCACTATAATCGATTCTTTTGCTTTGCATCGTGGTATTCAGTTTGGAATATCCTGCACCTCATTCGATGAGGAAAGAGCCGAGATCTCTTCACCGGGAGTGACTTCTTTAGCAAAAGTTTTCACCACTATATATTTGCAAAACCACTTGGATTCCTTCAATGGTATCAAGGTCATTACGTTAAAGGGTTTTCGCCAAAAACCAGCCGTAGCCCTCCGTCATTTCAGATTAGTATTGCTTAGTATTCGTGCTACATATGTCATGCTTAGCCGAGGCGTAGTGTTCGATAGCTATGTAGTGCTTTTCTGTTGCATGGATATGCGATTGGTTAGGACAGTCATACGGTCATTTTGGCTCAGTCAAGGACTCGTGCGGGTGGGTCTAATGAAATCAAGATAATGACGGGTTGAACTTGACTAGAATCCTTTGATATGTTGGCTCAGTCAAGATCACTTGGGTCCTAAGGATAAAAACACACATCGGGAGTTTCAAACATACAGGAAACTTGCCAGGCTTGTGCATACCCTCTGAAATGTGGTAACTTGAGTGGATTCCATCTAGTTATCATGCGATGATAGTTGGATCCCGATTCCCACTAATGAGTTGGATTACTTCTCGAGTGATTTTAGATGGTCCTGACTAATTCTCCTTTTTTGTTTGGATGAGAATTCGAGGAAATAGTGGGAGCCATCCTGATTAGATAAAGTGACTAACCATTCTGATCTAGTTTAGAGTGCACGCTGAGTATTTCTTTTCTCTCTCTCTGGTAGCAACCATGGCCCGACCCTTGACTAAAACTCATGAACCAAATTAACCGAACCTTTTAAAACATTTTGGATTTTTGGAATATCACGGTGTCGCATATATCATTTTCACTTCTATATCACTTTTGCATTTCTCCAGAACATCCCGTATTGCTACAAATGTCACGCCCCGCTTTCCAGTATATGGGTAGAGGATGCGATGAGGCCGCTACATATTTACTGTGAAGTAAATACGCTAATCGTATCTATGCAATATAAAAGTAAATGCATAAGAGACAAGACAGTAGTATAAATGAACAACAACTTTATTTATTCACATTCTTTTTACAATACATAGAAAAGTAAATACATCTGAAAGAAGCAATGTCTAAACTGTGACATAACAGAAAAGGAAAAAGTTCTGAAATAAAAGTGTACAATGTAGCTAGAGCTCTGGATTGTATGCAAGCTGGTCCAAGTCCTCGCTAGTAGGCTCGATCTCTGGAAAATCCGAATCACCCGACGACATTCAAAGAAGAAAGAAAGAGAATGTCGTCAGTGAACAAATCGCTCGGTAATTCCCAAAGATAAAGGAGAACTAGAATAGAAAAAAAGAAAAAGTAGCTTTTAAAGTTGTATTATATGGTTAACGTTGTTGTTTGTAGCTTGGTACAGAAGGATGCCAGTGTATACGAGAGGAGTCTCTATATGCTAGAGACTAGGGCAAATGGAAGTACAAGGCTCCGTTATACAACCCGGAACAACGGCAATTGTATTCAGGTTAGGTGTCATAATCTTGCAGTCTCATGCCACTTTTAACACCTTCCGTACCAATTTGTCCCTTAAACCCCGCAGTGTCTTGATTGTATTGTTGTATTGTATTGTCTTGTATTGTAAACTGTATAGATTGTATAATTGGATGACTTTGCCGAAACCATGATATCAGTAAACAGATGTAACTGTAGAATCATGGATGTAACTGGAGAATCATGTAAATGGAAGTATATCCATGGTTCGGTTCGGTCAATACAGATTGAATAGATTGAATATATGGATTCATGTTGAATTGTAATATTGTAGGTTATACTTGAATCATATTCAAGTCAGATTATTAATGAGACTCAGTCTGAGTCAGACAATTAGAAAAATAAATTGAAGTCCTGATGGTTTTGATGTTATCGGTAACCGCTGCATATGGGCGGCAGGATTTGTGTCTTTTTCAAAAACGATTACCGTATTGATAACACTGTTGTTAAGTTGTCTACCTTAGATAGGCAAGCACCCACTTCTCCGGCTCCCTGAGGCTCAAGAGATTGGTCTCGCTTAAACCTATGTTTACTAGGATCCTCAGGGTAATTTATAGAACTTGAGGGGGTTTTATGTAAAAATACTTTTGTATAATTTTCAAAATACTCCCCATATATTTAGTTATCGTCTTTAGAGTTATCATGAATGTAGATTTTATAATTATGATATTTCTAGTGAGAATATCCTAAATTCATAATAAAAGGTACTTATTTGTAATATTGACTTGTATGGAATTCATGGCATATTAATGTAAAGTGATTCTTGTGATTTTTGAAAAGAGTTGGAATATTATATTATTTCAAAATAGATATTTAATGTTACATATATACAAAATTATATAAAAATATATATATATATATATTATATTTCTAAAAATCTCATTTTCTTAAGATGTCGTATTTTAAATCTCTCGAAACCGAATGCTCCTTGCGGAGGTCTGAATCTCGCACTACTAAGCCCGAGGATGTGCGATAATCCGCACCATCCCGAGCGGGTTCCCCAAATTGGGTTGTAGCGGCGCTTAGCAAACATTTGTGTAAAATACTAATCTTTTAGAAAACAGTTTTAATAGTAATGGTATTTATTTGAAATGTTTCGTTTTCCCGTATTCTATATTCTTGAAAGGTATTGTGCTATATTGCATATGAGTGTTGAGAGGAGGTAGGTCATTACCTCGTGATCTACTTAAAAGTATAGCAAGTTTGTGATGTTTAAATGTTGAAAATGAAACTAAATTGTATTTTAATGAAAAAGTACGGTAAAATGGAAATAGCAATTTCTTTTGATATGAAACTTGTTCAATATGATTAGTTAGTGTTTAATAGTCAACATGTAATGGTTTAACAAAATTGTATTAAAGGAAAAGTGAGATTTTAGGAAGAACCAAATTGGAAATCGGATTTGCTCCGATTCCGTCGGGTTTTAGAATTTCATATTTTCAAAAAGAGTAGAGAAGAGGGAAGGTGGGACTTATTAGCTTAAATGTTAGGAGAAAAGGAGAGGGAACAGAAGGAGGCGCTGGTGCGTCGTTTCGTCGCCGGGAGCTCCTAAGGTTGTCGTCGGAAAATCACCGAAGCTTCGCCCTTTTGCTAACTTAAATTGCACACAATTTCACTAGAGTTTTCTTGAGAGTTTTGATTAGAATTTTCGAAGGGGTAGTGTTTAGGGGTTGTATTTATAGGGTTAGGATAGGGTTTAGGGTAGGTGAAAGCTTAAAATGAAAAATGTAATAAAATGTATTAAAAGTGGAGTAATTGTGGTTTTAAAAGAGCTCTGGAAATGGTCTGAGAAAATAAATTATACAGATGTGTAGGGAATGTGAAAAGACACAATTTTCATGTTGGGGTCGTCGCCGGAATCGGTCGACTAGGCCGCGACTCGGCCGTGACTCGGCCGCCGGCCCAGTCGGACGATCCGCCGGCCGAGTCGGCCGATTTCCGGCCGAGTCAGGCGGCCGGAAACCCCCCCGACGGTTCATTTAACCTCTGGTGCTGTTACTTTTCAGGGTGTAGTGGGGTTTTTGTGAGATATGCACGTGTAAACCTTTGGTATTCTAAAGGTTTTAAAAAATCAATATTAAAAATAATGCGGGGTATGGGATTTGAACTCTAGTAGCTTTGTTCAGCAGTGCAAGGTATTACCAATGAGCTACAAGCTCTTGCTTGTAATTAATTAGTAAAACAAATATTTAATTTGTGCTCAGGCAAAAGTACCCCTTTCTGAAATTTTGAAAAAATTCTACAGAAATTTGTACAGGAAATTTAGGGTTGTTACAACAAACATCCACTCCTATTGGATAAATCCATCGTATAGTTACATACGAACTCGAAAGAACTTGTTCCAGATTCGAGGATGGATTCTGGTTCTGGAGAGATTGAATAGGATTATTCGGTTGTCTTTTCTCTTTACCTTCTCTCAGGTTGTGAGGGCTCCTAAGATTAGGAGAGGGTACACCTATTGAGCTTATTGGATAGTCTTCCTCCATACCATAGGTAGGTGCCGAAAGCTGGGGAAGGAAGAAAACCAATTAGCCTAAAGGTGGTGTATAGAAGGTAATAAGTAAAGCATATAAAGGGATTAGAATAATGGCAAAGAAAATTGCGACTGCTATCATTCACAACAAAACCGTGTATACCCCTGTCACTCCCACACCCACTTTGGATTTCTCCAGAATACTTCGTATCACTACGAACGTCCGTAATGCTTGGACATGCCATCGTATAGTTACATGCGAACTCGAAGGAATTTGTTCCAGATTCGAGGATGGTTTCCGGTTCAGGAGAAATAGAATAGGATTACTCAGATGTCTTTTCCTATTACCTTCTCTCATGTTGCGAGGGATCCTGGCATAAGGAGTGTACACCTATTACGCTTATTTGATAGTCTTCTTCCAAAGCTTAGGCCGGTGCCGAAGGGTAGGGAAGAAAGAAAACCAATTAGCCTAAAGAAAGTGTACAGAAGATAATAAGTAAAAACATAATAAAGGGATTGAAGTGAGGGTAGGTAGTGAGGGTAGGTAAGTATATGGTTACTGTCATGAATCAGGATAGTGGAAGAGGCGTTATTAGGAATACCAGGTTAACCCCTTCGAAACATTTTCATGTTTCAGTCCGACTGTGCGATGTTAATTGAAAACTGTTTCCCAATTGGAATCTAACTCCAGGGTATGTATTTACCAGATCAGTTTCTCACATCTGTATGGTGTTACAGCTGATGAGTGGGAGTAAGATATTGGGAATTAGGTGATTAGATCCTCATTATATCGGAATTCGTTGTAATTGGTGATATTTGAGGAAATCACCTGGGTTTTTCCTGACGGTGAATATTTGGTTTTGAATATCCGTTGTTATGCACCAATTTCAAACTGATATATCTGTACGTTTATTTTATAAAGTGAAATATAACTTTTTGAAATTATGTCCATGACATTTACCTATATCAGTTGGTGATTAGGTAAGGTGCATTCAATAGCGGTGTAATTCTTCTTAACCATATACAGTTTTCAACCTACGACGGACAACGTTTGAGTTATTGAACTCAGGGGACTTGAACAAAGTATTGTATGTTGTCCAGTGTCCATTAGGACAATAGGGTTGGTACTCATACTATATTCTGTTTACTCATGACTTTTCCAGTTCTGGACAAGCATTTCGTTGAAATACAAGGTCGAGATTTTGAGAAGTTATAGGTATAAGAATAAAGAAGAGAACCATTTGTTGGAAGAATCAAGATTCTTCATGGTAGTTGAAGATGTAGATACTTATGTTTGGTATTCCGTTGATAGTAATGGTTTTGAGAACTTGCTTCTCATTCAGATTACTCATATATGAATGCGCTCCTAGATTAGTAATATTGATTGACCTTTTTCCATTTGGTTGATATGCACTGGAGGCAGCTGCATGATTTTGAATCTGGTTCCGATTAAATTAGTGCTTTTGTTTCTATATTGGATATATATAGAATCAATTTATATTTTAACGATGTTAAGGTATTGGGAGTTGTCCGGCTGATGCTTAAAACCAGAATCCGGATAAACTCGAGGCACATTTCAGTAATGGCAGTTTGTGGGTTATCCCGGGTTTTGACGAGGGTTAACTTTCTACCATCAGGAAGATCAATAGTGATATTATTTTTGACTCACCATAGTTTTAGTAAAATGGTTTTTTTTTCAGAAAACAGAAGTGAGAGTATAGTAGAACTGGAAGTGATTCCAGAACCACAAACGATCACTGAAGATTTAATAGAACCTGAGGATTCATTGGTTTCAACGTTCCATTAGCTACTCCGCAGATTTGGTGGGTAACTTCAGGCACCCGAGAGGTACTTTGGTCTTCTCAGAGACGGTGACAGGGAGATTCTTGTTTACCCAGACTTTCCATTGCTGCTGTTCTAGACTATGAGACCTGGCAGGAGGATGAGTATAGCGTCGTTCTAAACTAACTTTAGAAGTGCACGTGTATATGACTCTGCCAGAGAGTTGTTGTAGTCAGTGGGAGCAACGGAAGCATAGAGGGCAAGTAGCTTATGTCTATTTATAGACTAAAGTAGGTATAGCGGAAATAGATCATCTATTTTTGATGTGACGGTCATAGGTTTTGACTTCATCGGAATAGGAGATAGATCTGGTAAGAAGGCAGTACGGTGTGATGTCCTGGTATTTGGGATGACATGCACTTTATAGGAAGTGAAATTTCAATACTACGATCGGTTATACTGTGGTTGTCACACAGTTGTTTCTCCACATAGGACATGGATATAATACCAGGATTTCTGGTTACTAGATCTATGGTTTTAGATCTAGATTTGGGAAGTGTCCCAATTTGGATACTTGACACTATTCTGAAGTGTTTTAGAATGGACGATGTTTACCCCCAATCAGAGCAAAGCTCTGTTCAAATTCCAAGGTGGAAAAAGGAAGCAATGCTTCTGTTCAGAGCAAAGCTCTGTCTTGAAAATTAAAGTGAAAATTAAAGTTAAAATAAATGAAGCAACGCTTCAAATCACCTGCACTGCGCGCAGTGCGCCGCGTGTTAAAATCTGACACGTTAGCGCAGAGAGCGCAGCGCCCAAGGCAACGCACCCAATCAGAGCAAGGCTCTGTTTAAAATTCAAACTTAAATTAAAGAAGCAACGTTTCAGGTGACTTGCGCTCTGCGTTGCGCGCCACGTGGCAGCGCAGTTACGCTAGCGCAGTGGCGCAGCGCTCTGCGCGCCACGTGGCAGCGCAGTCGCGCTGCGCTCTGCGCTGCGCGACACGTGTCAGCGCAGTGCGCTGCGCGACACGTGTCAGCGCAGTCGCACTGCGCTCTGCGCTGCGCGACACGTGTCAGCGCAGTGCGCTGCGCGACACGTGTCAAGCACAGGTGCGCTTACGCCAAACAGAAAAAATTCTGAAAGATTTCTCTGATCTTATTAAAACAATAAGATCCTCTCCTGTAAAACAGGAGCCCTTGGATCAAAGGTCCAACGGTGGGGAAAATTCCCCAAATCACTCAGAGAAAAATCTCTTTAACAAATTTAACTAATTTATGAGCACTATAAAAAGGACCCCAGACCTCAATTCAAAAGGCATCAACATTTTTTGTGAGAAATCAAACAGAGAGAATTCTGAAGAATTGGAGAGAATTCCTCAAGAACAAAAAAGGTAAAAAAACCTTTAGAAAAAGGGAAAATTCTCTTATGAATAGATCATTGATCTAAGAACAAGATCGGTGATCTTTAATAAATAAAAAAAAATAGTGCTTTGCACTTTTATGAACCCCTGATTTCCTGAAATAAGAAAAAACAAGAGGAACTTGTTTTCTTTGATCTAAATTAGATCAAGAAAACAAACAGTGTTTTGCACTTCTGTTATGAACCATTGGTTCTGGAATCTAAAAGATTCTCAAATTAATAGTGCTTTGCACTTGTAAACTGCACTGTTGCGCTCTTGGGTTGGCGCAAGCCACCAGAGAGCGCCACGTGTCCTATTTGCGCTGTGCGCTTTGAAATAGAGCATTGCCACCAGAGCGCGCCACGTGTCAGAAGCGCAACAGCGCAGCGCACTGCGCTTGCGCTCACCAGAGCGTGACACGTGTCACCTCCACATAGACTTGTGCCTTGCGCTCCTCAATCAGCGCAAAGCGCCTGACAAGCCACGTCGCACTCTGTCAGACTAATTAATGCAATGCATTATCAAGGGCAGAGCCCAATAAAGAAAGGTCTATCAGACCAAACAAAGTGCTATGCACTATTAAAAGGGAATAAAGCCCAAACAGAAGTCTGTCAAGCTCAAAACAGATGCTCTGCATCATAAATAAAGGGACGGAGCCCAAATCAAAAAGGCCTAGCAGGCCAGAATAAAATGCAGTGCATTATTAAACATGGGCAAAGCCCTAGCACAGGCCTAATAGGCCAAAGATCAAGAAAAATGTTGAATATTCTCAACTGGATTTAGCCCAATCATGGCCGTAAGTCCTCAAATTAAATTGACTAAGCACGGCTGCTCTCTTAAATCAATTTACATCTGGTTTAAGGGTACATCTCTGAACTCCTCTGACACTTATCGTTGTAATCCTTCAACGACGTCAGAGAGGTGACGGGTCTCGACGGCCACAAATTAAATGGACCACCATGTCCCTAAACTGGAATATGGACCACCATGTCCCTAAACTGGAATATGGACCACCATCCTAAACTGGAATATGGACCACCACGTCCCTAAACTAGAATATGGACCGCCACGTCCCTAAACTGGAATATGGACCGCAATGTCCTTAAACTACCAATGGACCGCAATGTCCCTAAACTACCAATGGACCGCAATGTCCCTAAACTGGAACAATAGAGCCTCCAAACGCTCTTTTGTTGGATCTAAACGATCCCGTTTAAGTTGATCTTAGCCTTAAATATGGCTAACGTATCCTTAAACATTCAAACAGACTTTAGTCTCAAATTGGACTATAAGACCCCCAATCAACTTTGGTTCAAGGGTACATCTCCGAACTCCTCTGACACATGTCGTTGTAATCCTTCAATGTCGTCAGAGAGGTGACGGGTCCCGACGGCCATATATTAATGGACCACCATGTCCCTAAACTGGAAATGGATCTAGAAGATCCCGTTAAGTTGATCTTAGTCTGGAAATTAAATTAACGTATCCTTAACAAACGTTTAAGTTGATCTTAGCCTCAAAAATGGCTAACGTATCCTTAAACCAAAACCCAAATCTAAGAAAATACGGATTTGGACTAATCCACGTCCTACGGGCGACAGGATCACTTAGTCTCCGTATACAATCCACGGGCATCCACAAACAAAATAAACACCCACGACACGAAGTGAAATTCTGGAGAAGCAGAAAGTTGTTGCCGCGATGCGGTAGCGTAATTAACTGCAGGGCTTGCGCCTGCAGGGAAGAGTGTCCCTACAATCAAAAAGCCCTCAAGCGAGGGGGAATCTGACGAAGTCTGCTACATCGGCCGCATCCGTCTAAACCTCCGATACACGGTGCCATAAATCAACTTGGCATCTTCGGAGAAGTGGACGGATAAAACCAAATAGCATCTGCCCCGAATCTCAGGCAAGACGTTCTAATGTCTCGGCCGCCGTTCGGAGGGGAACAGATTCTGGCACGCCCGGTGGGACCTTTTTCTCTTTCCACTCCACACTTCGTGTGTCGTGTTCGCGAACGAATCGCGGTTTACTGTGGGTGCCTGTGGATTCGAGGTACCGAGATTTGGTGTCTTGCTCCGTGCAGAAGATCGATGGCTTCGAACTGCACTGCCTACAACTGCAACTCACACTCCGTCCTTGCCAGAGGAGTGACTTACGGGCCTCAAGCGGCCTCCCTTTTCAAGATGCCAGTGGAGCAAGTAACTCAGGCCGCCACTGGACTATTCTTCGGGACCATGCTCCCACCGATAAGCTTCATTGCCCCAATGGCGTTGCAAGAAGCTCAAAAGAAGCTAGGTCAGAGCTCCGATGGGCCCATAAAAAGCCAACAATACCGGAAGATGTTATCCCGAAGCGGATAGCTTTCCCTACTCCAGTTTCAGGCGAAATCACCAAGGTTGCTTTCCCTGCTCGAAAGTCCGCTTTTGACAGGTTGGCCGTCCCTGTTCAACGGACGTCGGTCTTTAAAAGGCTGGTACTAGCAGATTCTGACCAACACAGGGGGCATGAGGAGGTCACCCCTATAACTGAAACAACTCCATCAGCACGACATGCTCGACGTCGCCACTGGTGCCGAGTGAGGAAGGCTGGGGGCAACCCCCCTCTGGATTTACTTCATCAGCTCCAACGGTGGGGATTGAGGCTATTGTTCCAACCGGGAACAGCTTTGAATTGCTGAACACGGTGCGCAGAAACTCTTCTATTGCAATGTTGAAACGAACTCCTTCAGCTGTGGAGAGTACTCCAGAGATAAAGCTAGAGCAGCCACCTCAATGGCTATCCTCTAAAATTTACAAAGTCGGGCGACAGGTCCAAGAGTTGATGATTAATGAAAACTATCTCCGCCAACAGAAAAAGATGAAGGTGCGGCAAGAGAAGAATTACTCTGTCAAGCCACAAAAAGCAAAAGCTACTTGGGTGCCCACTACAATGGCCCCCTCAACTCCAATCACTCAAAAGAGAAGGTGGCCGCATAAAGCCCCTGTGTCTTTGGCAAATCGCAAAGACACCGAACACAAACGCCCCAAGTCTGGGGACGTGGTGGTGCATACTGTTTATATGGCTTCTGGAAGGGAGGAAAGCCGCGCTTTGACGGGTCACCGACCGCTCACCCGATCCATGACAAAAGCCCAGAAGCAGCAACAGAAGCTTCAGGAAATGATGACTGCAATGGCTGCGCTTACCAAGCCAAAAGAAAGCTCGGAAGTATCATCAGAACAGCGGCACGAACAAGAAACCGACGCTGACTTTTTACGCAGAGTCCTCGAAAAGAGGGACAAAGAAGCTGCAGAGCAAGCGGTTAACATAAAACAGATGGCGCTCCTCTTCCAAGATATGGTAGGGATGATGTTACAGCCGGACCCTCCTGCTGAAGATCCTCCGATCGTCCTTGAAGACGACAGGGGAGAAACGTCAAATTCTCCACCGGCTCTGTCAACAGCCAAGGAGGAGGCAATCTCCAAAGCTGACCTGGACGAATATATAGCTCAGCAGATCCGGGTTCATCAGGCGAATGAAGCGGCTGGGCAAATTGTTAGAACCGGATGACCGTATCCGAGCTGGTACGACCAAATCAGTTACCCGCCGGGATATACGATCCCTAAATTCCACGTATATAAAGGGACAGGGAATCCGCATCAGCATGTTGCTCAATTCAGGTCCTTATGCGGCAATACTGGAGGCAATGACAAATTGTTGCTACGTCAATTCGTCGGCAGCTTAGCAGAAACAGCCTTTGAATGGTATTCGGAGCTACCTAACGACTCTGTCAAAACATTTGCAGAGATGGAGCTGCTGTTTACACAAAGATTCGCGAGTGCTAGTGAACGCACCCCGATAACAGCACTAATAAATGCCAGAATAAGGCCAGGCGAAACGTGAGTCCAATACGCAACACGATGGCGAAACCTATGGTCGAAATACGAACAACGCATAGAAGAGGCACCTGCGGTAGGCATGTTTGTGGGCACTCTCGATCCGCAGGCGACCATCTCGCAATTCATGATGTTCTTCAGGCCGACCATCTTCCAGGCCTTGATCGACAAATTAGCCCAAATGGACCAGATGGGCCATGGACCGTCTCCTCCAAAACCAGATTCCCGAAATAAGAAAGGAAAAGGGAAAGCGATCATCGTCGCCAATGCTCAGCAACAGTTGAACAACTCAAAGCCGGTCGTTCGCCAAAACAACGTGCGTCAACGCCCATCTCTCGAAGAGAGGCTAGGACGTCCTTACTCGTTTCCTCAGAATAAAACGAGAAGACTGTTCGTGCTGGCAGTGCGCAACAGACTCATTAATCTGCCGAGTCCAAAGCGTCTGTCGCAGCCAGGCGATCTTAATAATCCCAATTATTGCCCTTACCACCAAACGGTAAGTAGCCCGATTGAAGATTGTTTCGTCTTTAAGGGATGGATCAAGGATAAGTACCTACAAGGCAAGTTCGCGCTGTCGGAAAACTGGAAGGTAAACCCACCACAGCCGCACTCTCCAAAGAAGACGGACACGCCGGGGGCAGCTTGTTCTTTAGTCAATGATGAAAACGATGGAGAAAACTCATCAGATGAATCCGAAGACTACGTAGCGACTTGTCATGTGATTTCTCACTCACTGGCAGATGATGAAGAAGCTTCTTGCGCCGAGAAACCAATGGCGAACCCCGAACCGGAAATTCTACAGCCATCAGACGAGCTGATCGATGTCTTCCTAAATGAAATTCGTCTGAAAGCAAAAGCCAATCAAGAGCATGAAATGGCCATACTGGAAAGAGCCAAGGCATTCCCGTCAAATCAAAAGCCATACACTGCGGGTAAAAACAAATTCAAGACGAGGAAAAGGTTCGCCAAAGCTCTATCAGTAGGAATGAAGCTACCGCCCTCTAAAGAAAATACTCTCGCTAAGTTAGAGATGCACCCTGACTTCTGTTTATATCATCAGAAGATCATACATCCTACCGAAGACTGAGAATCCTTTAACTGTTGGTGGTAAGGGTATGTCGCTCAAAAGCAACACTTCAACAGGACAAAATGTGAAGCTTGTAGACGTCGAAAAAATGTGATAGATGAGCGCAAAAGAGCCGCCGACGATTGTCATACGGCCGACTCTAAGGTATCGCAAATTATCACCTTTGGAAGCGACTCTAACGAAGAAGCTACCCCCAACCCTTCCCTCAGGGAATCTATTTCAAAAATGAAGGAATTGAGGAGCCGCGAGAACGTTCAGCCATGCAATCGCACGCTATTCGGAAAAAATCCCGGCCCAGCAAACAATGGAGCGAACAAAAAGGATAAAGGAAAAGAAAAAACGGCCTTCGTAGCCAGCGCTCAACAACAATTAAGTGACCCTAGACTGGTTGCTCGCCAAAACAACAAGCGGAAACCCCTCCAGGAAAAGTTGAAACGTCCTTACTCGTTTCCGCAAGATAAAACAAGGGGACTGTTCGAGCTGGCAGTGTGCGACAGACTCATCAATCTGCCGAGTCCAAAAAGTCCGTTGCGGCCAGGCGATATTAATAATCCTAATTATTGCGCTTACTATAAAACGGTAGGTCATCTGATCGAGGATTGCTACGTCTTCAAGAACTGGGTTGAAGACCAATACCAACAGGGCAAGTTCGCGTTGTCCGAAAATTGGAAGGTGAACCCACCACAACCGCATGCTCCGAGAAAGATGGATACGCCGGGGGCATCATGGTCAGTCATAGAGAAAGCCCCATAGACCGAAAAGTCAATAAACTAGATATTCGCCTCAAATACGGCGACCTCGAACCGAAATGTCCTTAAACTAATAGTGGCCGAAACGTCCTTAAACTAATACCGCAGCATCCTTAGGCTGACGAGATGAATAATAATAATAATAATAAATAAATAAATAAAGAAAAAATATAATAAATAAAAACGGTATGTCCATAAGCAAAAAAGGGCATGAATGAAAACCCGAAAGGGCTCCGTGAGTAAAAACAGCAGGGCTACCGGCGAGTGTTCGTGAAAACCCGAAAGGGCGCGACCTCGTAAAAAAAAGGAAGAGAAAAAGAAAATAAAAAGAATAAAAAAAACGGTATGTCCATAAGCAAAATGGGCACGGATGAAAACCTGAAAGGGCTCCGTGAGTAAAAACAGCAGGACTACCGGCGAGTGTTTGTGAAAACCTGAAAGGGCGCAACCTCGTTAAAGGACACTTACAGGGTCCTCTCGACCTTGTAAGGAGAAACCACCCGCATGAGATCCTTACGACTCACAAAGGAGCAACACACTTAGGGATCCTCACGATTCCTAAGGAGAAAATACACTTGCGAGATCCTTACGAATCGTAAAGAGAACTCTCTTATGGGACCCTCACGGCTCATAAGATTTGAAAGTCTTAAGTTACAAAGACCTAAACCTGTGCTTAAGCAACCCCCACAACTTTCGACATTGCCCTACAAGTGGCTCAATACCGACCCTTGTATACAATCCACGGGCGCGAATAAACATTTCCCTAACTAAGTCCCATCCGAGATTAGGGATATGTTCGCACGATGAATAACCCTTGTAAATCCTCTCAATTTACAAGGAGAAAACCCTCCTGTAAGATCCTTACGACTTACAGAGGAGCAAAACACTTAGGAACCCTCACGATTCCTAAGGAGAAAATACACCTATAAGATCCTCACGACTTGTAGGGAGAAATAACTTTGTGAGACCCTTACGGCTCATGAAGTCAAAGCCTTAGTCGACAGGACCCTAACCCTGGTCGCTAAGCCTCCTTTGTTCGACAACGACAGAGACAAATGATGATTCGCTCCTGGCGATATCCCAGTTGTACCGATGTTGATGCCGAAATCGGTGTCCAATTTCAGTTTTACAGCGAAAGGCCAGTAGGCCACACATGCATACGAAATAGCCGAAATGATGGGGCAACTTGCAATAAAAAGCAGCAAGTAACAGGTATGCATGCAGAATAGTCGAAATGATTGGGCAACTCGCAATAAAAAACAGCGAGTAAAAATAAAATAAATATCCGAAATGATTGGGCAACTCGCAATAAAAAGCAGCGAGTAAAAATAAAGTAAACAGCCGAAATGATTGGGCACCGCGAAAAATAGCCGAAATGATTAGGCAATCGCGACCTTCGCGATATAAAAGCTGAAATGATAGAGCATCGCGGAAAGAACTAAAATAAAAAAATATATATATGTAACGAAATTCATGCCCTACAGACGATAGCACAGCAATCCCTGTATACAATCCACGGGCGCGAATAAACATTTCCCTAACTAAGTCCCATCCGAGGCTAGGGATATGTTCGCATGGTAAATAACCCTTATAAATCCTCTCGATTTACCAGAAGAAAACCCTCCTGTAGGATCCTTACGACCTACAGAGAAACAAACACTTAGGAATCCTCACGATTCCTAAGGAGAAAATACACCTATAAGATCCTCACGACTTGTAGGGAGAAATACCTTTGTGAGACCCTTACGGCTCATGAAGTCAAAAGTCTTAGTCGACAGGATCCTAACCCTGGTCGCTAAGCCACCTTTGTTCAACGTCGACAGAGGAAAATAATGATCCGCTCCTGGCTATATCCCAGTTGTAGCGGCGCTGATGTTGAAATCGGTGTCTAATTTCAGGTTTACGGCGAAAAGCCAGTAGGCCGCACATGCATATGAAATAGCCGAAATGATTGGGCACCGCGAAAAATAGCCGAAATGATGGGGAAACTCGCAATAAAAAGCAGCAAGTAAAAACAAAATAAACAGCCGAAATGATTGGACACCGCGAAAAATAGCCGAAATGATTGAGCAATCACGATCTTCGCGAGATAAAAGCTGAAATGATAGAGCATCGCGGAAATAAAACAATAATAAAAAAAAATATAATACTAAAAAGAAAAATATGATGAAATTTCTGCCCTACAGGTAAGATCACATCCATCCCTGTATACGATCCAGGGGCACAACCAAAGAAAAAAAAACACACGCCTTCCCTCCCCATGCTCCATCAGAAAACGGAGCCAAGTCTTGACGGTAACTCATATAAAACTGGAAAGATGATCGGAGATCATCTCGCACCACGCGGAATGGTCACCACCTCGATGTCCATCTCAATACAACAGATACTTGACGTCAACCCATATAAAGCCAGAAAGACAACTGGAGATCGTCTCACACCAGTGTGGAATGGTCACCACCTCGACGTTCGTTTCGATACAGCAGACGAGTTGTCACCCCAGCGTTCTTCCTCCAGCTGGATTCGGATGTGACAATCAAACAAACGGAGCCACGACAAAATTCCAGCTCCACCTCGACGTTCGTTTCGATACAGCAGACGAGTTGTCACCCCAGCGTTCTTCCTCCAGCGGGATTCAGACGCGACAATCAAACAAACGGAGCCACGGCAAAATTCCAGCTCCACCTCGACGTCCGTCTCGATACAGTAGACGAGTTGTCACCCCAGCGTTCTTCCTCCAGCAAGGATCAGACGCGACAATCAAACAAACGGAGCCATGGCAAAATTCCAGCTCCACCTCGACGTTCGTTTCGATACAGCAGACGAGTTGTCACCCCAGCGTTCTTCCTCCAGCGGGGTTCGGACACGACAATCAAACAAACGGAGCCACGGCAAAATTCCAGCTCCACCTCGACGTTCGTTTCGATACAGCAGACGAGTTGTCACCCCAGCGTTCTTCCTCCAGCGGGATTCTGACGCGACAATCAAACAAACGGAGCCACGGAAAAATCCCTAGTTCCAAACCTCGACGGTTCACCAGCAACCCAAAGATAACCGCGGCATTCGTCTCGATACAGCAGACGCGATGCCAGCAAAACGAAGCAAAGGCCAAATTCCTAGCTTCAGGGTCTTGACGGCAACTCACATAAAACCTGAAAGACTATCGGAGATCATGCCACACCAGCGCGGAGTGGTTATGACTCATCGGGGCTCGCTAAAATGAGCCTAACCTCAAGTAAACAGCGGCATGGCAAATTCCTAACGCTTGCTCTTCCGACGGTCAAACTGCCTAGGAAGATTGCTTGAAGACATCTTGTCCAGCCCCCGAAGGGATCAGAGACACAGCAGTCGCAGGGCTACTAGAACAGCACGATTGCCTATCGAGGACTATATCAGCTTATGCGACGGTACGATGGCCAAAACCCTAAGTACCACCGACCTTAACGGGCTTCTGTCGTAAAGAGCAGAGGTTAAATGCGACGTTAGGATGTTCTTGCGAGAAACGCTCGATTCGTCTCGGCTTGTGAAGAAATTGATGTCTTTGCGAGAAATTCATGAGGTGGCTCGACTCGTGAGATAAAGCCTTAAGCAGTGGGCATAAAAGAAGCCTGTTTCCTAAGCACCGGGACCCCGCAAGTTGGCCCAAAACGTTCTCTTGCATACCATCCACGGGTCTCACTCTCCAACGTCGAACTTCGACAAGGAGGGGAACAACCGCTTACGGGTCCTCTCGACTCGCAAGAGGGAAAAATTCTCTTATAGGATCCTTACGACTTATAAGAGAAAACCAAACTTAGGAATCCTCACGATTCCTAAGGAGAAAACCCACCTATGAGATCCTCTCGATCCGTAGGGAGAAAAGTCTCTATGAGACCCTCACGGCTCATAGAGTTGAAAAGTCTTAGGCGGCAGATCTGAACCTGCGGCCTAAGCCCTCGCTATCTTACTCTATTACCTGCTAATTGTGATAACATGCTGAGAAAGACAAAAAGCAACAGAAAGAGCATCCGATTTACATTTGATCAAGCGTTCAAGACACATTCACTCATGCATGGGCAAAAAGACTCAGGACAAAAGATATATAATAAAGACAGGCTGGGATAAAAAAAAATTCCATTAATATTTCCCGAAGTTCTTACTGTCAAAAAAACAATAAACGAAAGTTATAATGGAATAACCTCAGATCCAGGGCATGGATTGAGGAATTCAAAAGCGACCATATCTATGACTTTCCAAGCCTCGCGGACCATCCTAGTGTGCCTTCTTTCGCGAGCACAAGCGTCAGGGTCCCCCTTGATGTCTTCCACCCTCCGATAAGCAGCAAGTATGGCAGACTGTTGAAAGACCTCATGCAAGAGATCGATA
Source organism: Agapanthus africanus (assembly GCA_030015575.1). Taxonomy (NCBI): domain Eukaryota; kingdom Viridiplantae; phylum Streptophyta; class Magnoliopsida; order Asparagales; family Amaryllidaceae; genus Agapanthus; species Agapanthus africanus. The sequence goes on along the minus strand of JASDDO010000029.1, from coordinate 397,797,457 downwards.
AGACTATCTCGCCGTCTCTTTGAGATAAAGATTCAACAGGTACACCGAGTGCACCTTATCCTCAGCGGCATCCAGCGCCCTAAGCGGCACACCAGAACAGAACAGGGGAAGCGCTTCCCAGATGGCTCCCACGATAAGCTTAAGAAGGGAGGAACGCCGGGGAAGTAGAGGACCGTTGTACGCGTCGAAGCGGCTCATGATTTCAGCACACTCCGCGTTTGTGAACTCTCGATTTTGAGAGCGGCCAAGTCGGCGTATGTCCCCATAAGAGATGATCTCGTTAAGAGCATACATATGGGCGTCCATTGTTCCTGTGGAAGAAGATCAGTAAAATTAGCAGACCGACTGATTAGGCGAATTCTTGTTAAAAAATGAGCACAAAGAGTTAAACTCCTCGAGAGCAATGCTCTATGAATAGGGGCGACGCCTATCAGATGCCATAATAATGGAAATTTGAAGAAGTCCCCCAAGAACTCTGAAATCATTATTACTAAAAGATGATACAATCCTTTAAATACAAAACTCCATTTTTAATTTTCATTAGCTATACTCAAACTCTTAAGAGTTCATCTCATTTTTAGATCAAAGAGATCTATATCTTGACAAAGATGCAAGGTTCTGTTCATGGGTCAAGAAACCCTGAAACAGATTCTTGAGAGCAAGGCTCTATTGGTGAAGCCCCAGAAGGGTTTTCTTTAGATCAAAGATCTATGAAAGCAAAGCTCTATTAATTGAAATTAATTTAATTCAAGGTTAATTCTTACCTATAAAGTTTCTTTTGAGGAAAATTTAACTCTGAGAGTTCCTAAAGGCAAGAGCGAAGCTCTGGAGTTTTGAAAGTAAAAGTCTTAAGAATGATAATCATCAGCTGAGGACCAAAGGTCCTATTTATAGGCATCAAGTGCCCTTTCAGCTTCCAAAGTTGCCGCAACGGTTGGAATTCCGCCACCGTTGCGCTCACGTTTGGCGCCATGTAAGCGCAACGGTGGGGGGCATTTGTTTACCCCCAATCAGAGCAAAGCTCTGTTCAAATTCCAAGGTGGGAAAAGGAAGCAATGCTTCTGTTCAGAGCAAAACTCTGTCTTGAAAATTAATGTGAAAATTAAAGTTAAAATAAATGAAGTAACGCTTCAAATCTCCTGCACTGCGCGCAAAGCGCCACGTGTTAAAATCAGACACGTTAGCGCAGGGAGCGCAGCGCCCAAGGCAGCGCACCCAATCAGAGAAGGGCTCTGTTTAAAATTCAAACTTAAATTAAAGAAGCAACGCTTTAGCTGACTTGCGCTCTGCACTGCGCGCCAGGTGGCAACGCAGTTGAGCTAGCGCAGTGGCGCTGCGCTCTGCGCTGCGCGCCACGTGGCAGCGTAGTTGTGCTAGCGCAGTCGCACTGCGCTCTGCGCTGCGCGACATGTGTCAGCGCAGTGCACTGCGCGACACGTGTCAAGCACAGGTGCACTTGCGCCAAATAGAAAAAATTCTGAAAGATTTCTCTGATCTTATTAAAATAATAAGATCCTCTCCTGTAAAACAGGAGCCCTTGGATCAAAGGTCCAACGGTGGGGAAAATTCCCCAAATCAATCAGAGAAAGATCTCTTTAACAAATTTAACTAATTTATGAGCACTATAAAAAGGACCCCAGACCTCAATTCAAAAGGCATCAATATTTTTTGTGAGAAATCAAACAGAGAGAACTCTGAAGAATTGGAAAGAATTCCTCAAGAACAAAAAAGATAAAAAACCTTTAGAAAAAGAGAAAACTCTCTTATGAATAGATCATTGATCTAAGAACAAGATCGGTGATCTTTAATAAAAAAAAAACAAAATAAAAAAAAATAGTGCTTTGCACTTTTATGAACCCCTGGTTCCCTGTAATAAGAAAAAACAAGAGGAACTTGTTTTCTTTGATCTAAATTAGATCAAGAAAACAAACAGTGTTTTGCACTTTTGTTATGAACCATTGGTTCTGGAATCTAAAAGATTCTCGAATTAATAGTGCTTTGCACTTGTAAACTGCACTGTTGCGCTCTTGGGTTGGCGCAAGCCACCAGAGAGCGCCACGTGTTCTATTTGCGCTGTACGCTTTGAAATAGAGCATTGCTCTCATGAATTGACGCAACCCATCAGAGCGTGCCACTCGTCAGAAGCGCAACAGCGCAGCGCACTGCGCTTGCGCTCACCAGAGCGTGACACGTGTCACCTCCACATGGACTTGCGCCTTGCGCTCCTCAATCAGCTCAAAGCGCCTGACAAGCCACATGGCACTCTGTCAGACTAATTAATGCAATGCATTATCAAGGGCAGAGCCCAATAAAGAAAGGTCTATCAGACCAAACAAAGTGCTATGCACTATTAAAAGGGAATAAAGCCCAAACAGAAGTCTGTCAAGCTCAAAACAGATGCTCTGCATCATAAATAAAGGGACGGAGCCCAAATCAAAAAGGCCTAGCAGGCCAGAATAAAATGCAGTGCATTATTAAACATGGGCAAAGCTGTAACGTTTTGAAAATCGTTTTGGTGAAATTTCGGAAAATTGGTAAAATAAGGGGGTTTTCTGTAAAAAGTCAAAATACAAATATTTTTATTATAAAATTAAATATACATATTCTAGCTATGAAATTGTTAGTATTTGGTGTTTATTGAGCCACTGGTGAAATTTCAAATTTTCTGAAATTTTTTCCGAAATTAATTATTTTAATATTATTTTAAGCCGTCCCTAATACATTTAATTAGGGAAAATTACAAATTGGAATGAGTTGAAATAAATTTTGTGCATCATAACACATTAAACAAAATTTTATCATGTAATTTTTGAATTGAAATGAAGTTGTTAATCGGTGTTAGAAAATATTGAAGAAAAAAGACTTTTTTAGTGAATTTAGTGTAAATAGATGTTTGGGGTATAGTATTTATCATTTTCCATCACCCCACACCCACACCCACCTCTCACACCCCCATTTTCCTCCTATTTTCAGCAGCCCCTCTTCAAAATTTTGCTCCATTTCTTTTGATAAAAGAAAAGAGAACATAAAGAAAAGTATAAGAAAAGAGGTTTGTGTTGTGTTGACCTTTGACTTTCTTGACTTGGCATGACTTTCCTCACCTCGCTCTCTCTCCAATCACCTAACAAGTGGCCGAACCTCCCATTCCTGCACAACAACAGCCCTCCCCCTCTTTTCTCATCACATTTCTCTCCAAAAAACTTATCAAAATTGCCTCACAAATCAACACAAAACCTCACAAATCCCAAATCCATTCCTTACCCATTATTCCTCGGACATTCAAGCATGGTTCTTTGGGCAAAGTTAGCATTTTGGAGGCTAAGTTTTTTTGCAAGTGTAGATCTCATTCCAAATGGTTTTTAGGTATAATCTTAACCCAATGTTTGCTTGATGTTTAATCACTTCAATTTAACTAATTTCGGTGCTTAATTGTGGTTCTAAGTGCTAATTTGAAAATTCAAGAGAAGGATTTGAACTAAATTAGGGTTTATGTCAATTGATCATGGTTTAATGGTGTAGTTATCATGCTAAGCCATAGAAAACCTAATCTAGTTGCTAATACGTAAATTGTTGCATTTAAGTTGTCCAAATTAAGATTTTTTTTAAGCAAACTAGGTTTTTAGAAATTAATTAAATAATTGCGATTAAAATGTGTTTCCCCCAATCAGAGCAAAGCTCTGCTGGAAATTCAAAATTCAAATTTTGAAGCAACGCTTCAAATCCAGGGCGCAACGCGCCACGTGTCCGGCGCTGATACGCCAGCTCAGCACCCAAGAAGGCGCGCCCAATCAGAGCAAAGATCTATTTTACTGAAGCAACGCTTCAGTTGCGCAAGCACTGCGCTGCGTGACACGTGTCAGCGCAGATGCGCTGCGCTGCGCTCTGCGCTGCGCGACACGTGTCAGCGCAGTTGCGCTGCGCGACACGTGTCAGCGCAGATGCGCTAGCGCAGTTGCGCTCTGCGCTAGCGCAGTTGTGCTGCGCTCTGCGCTGCGCGACACGTGTCAGCGCAGTTGCGCTCTGCGCTAGCGCAGTTGTGCTGCGCTCTGCGCTGCGCGACACGTGTCAGCGCAGATGCGCTGCGCTGCGCTCTGCGCTGCGCGACACGTGTCAGCGCAGTTGCGCTGCGCTGTGCGCTGCGCGACACGTGTCACACGCTGGGGCATTTGCGCCAAACTGAATTAAAATTTTAAAGAAATTTTTCTGTTCTTGTTAAAACAAGAAGATTTTCTTCTGTAAAACAGAAGCCCTTAGATCAAAGATCCAACGGTGGGGAAAATTCCCCAAATCACTCAGAGAAAGATCTCTTTAACAAATTTAACTAATTTATGGGCACTATAAAAAGGATCCTAGGCCTCAATTCAAAGGCATCAGCATCCTTCTAAAAAAAAAGAGAGAGAAGAGAACTCTTGAGAATTCCTCAAGAACAACAGAAGGTAAAAACCTTTAGGAAAAAGAGAAAATTCTCTTATGGACAGATTATTGTTCTAAGAACAAGATCAATAATTTTAAATAAAATATATATATATATATATATATATAAGTAATAATAGTGCTTTGCACTTTTTATGAACTTCTGGTTCTTGAAACAAAAAAGAAAAATTTATTTTCTTTGATCTAAATTAGATCAAGAAATCAAATAGTGCTCTGCACTCATGTTCTTGAATCTAAAAGATTCTTAGTGCTTTACACTTCCAAACTGCGCTGTTGCGCTCTTGAGAGAGCGCCACGTGTCAGCTACTTGCGCTACGCGCTCTTGAAATAGAGCTTTGCTCTCTGAAATTGGCGCAACTCACCAGAGCGCGCCACGTGTCAGCAGCGCAACAGCGCAGCGCACTAGCGCAGCGCACTACGCTATTGCGCTTGCGCTCACTAGAGCGTGACACGTGTCACCACCATATGAGTTTGCGCTCATTACTTAGCGCAAAGCGCTTGACAAGCCACGTGGGGCACTGTCAGAGTATTTAATGCTCTGCATTATTAAAGAAAAGGGACAGAGCCCAATTAAAAAGCCTAACAGGCCTAATAAAAAAAATGTTATGCATTTTAAAAAAGGGGGGCAAAGCCCAAACAAAAAATAGATGCTCTGCATTATTTAGAAAAGGGAAAAGCCCGACCAAAACAAGAATAATGCAGTGCATTACTAAAAAGTGGTAAAGCCCCAGCACATGCCAAAGACAAAAAATATTGAAACTGGACTTAGCCCAATTTTGGCCATAAGTCCTTAAATTAAATTGACCGAGCAAAATGGCTTTCCTAAACCAATCCACAACCGGTTTAAGGGTACATCTCCGAACTCCTTTGATATCCATCGTTGTAATTCCTCAACGACGTCAAAGAGGTGACGGGTCCCAACGACCATACACCCATATGGACCGCGGGGTCCTTAAACTCGTGGACCGAGACGTCCTTAAACTAATATTGGACCGAGACGTCCTTAAACTAATGTCGGACCGAGACGTCCCTAAACTAATATCGGACCGAGACGTCCTTAAACTAATATCGGACCGAGACGTCCCTAAACTAATGACGGACCACCACGTCCTTAAACTAATGTCGGACCGAAACGTCCCTAAACTAATATCGGACCGAAACGTCCTTAAACTAATATCGGACCGAAACGTCCCTAAACTAATGACGGACCACCACGTCCCTAAACTGGAATATGGACCACCACGTCTCTAAACTGGAACAATAGAGCCAATTGCTCTTCTTTCGGATCTAAACGATCCCTTTCAAGTCGATCTTAGTCCAAAACAGGACTATCGCATCCTTAACGAACGTTTAAGTTGATCTTAGCCGCAACACGACTAATACATCCTTAAACTAAAAACACCAAACCCAAATCTAAGTAAATACGGATTTGGACTAATCCACGTCCTACGGGCGACGGCATTACTCAGTCTCCGTATACAATCCACGGGCAACCACAAACAAAACAAACACACACGACACGAAGTGAAATTCTGGAGAAGGAGAAAGTTGTTACCGCGATGCGGTAGCGTAATTAACCGCAGGGGCTTGCGCCTGCAGGGAAGAGCGTCCCCACAATCAAAAAACCCCTCAAGCGAGGGGGAATCTGACAAAGTCTGCTACATCGGCCGCATCCGTCTAAACCTCCGATACACGGTGCCATAAATCAACTTGGCATCTTCGGAGAGGTGGACGGATAAAACCAAATAGCATCTGCCCCGAATCTCAGTGTCAGGACATCGCGGTCTTGTACGCCGCCATTCGGAGGGGAACAGATTCTGGCACGCCCGGTGGGACCTCTTCCTCTTTCCACTCCACACTTCGTGTGTCGTCTTCGCGAACCAATCGCGGTTTGTTAAATGGTTGTCTTCGGATTTCAAGCTACTAAGATTTGGTCTTTTACCTGGCGCAGAATTCAAGATTCAATGGCCTCTAACTGCACCAACTGCTTGAAATGCCACTGTAACGGACGCTCTACCTCACCAGGAGGTGTAGCATATGGGCCCCAAGCGGCTTCCTTCCTCGCTCTGCCAGTAGACCAGGTGACCCAAGCCACCACCGGCTTGTTCTTCGGGACCATGATCCTACCTACAAGCTTCTCTGCGTCAATACCTGCACCGGAAGTAAGCAAAAAGTCGGTCTTCGACCGGCTTACTGCTACGACAGCCCCTGTCAACGGGTCGCCCGTTACCAAACCGACAGCCTCCGTTTTCGCCAGGCTAGATCAGAACCATAGGGTGGCCGTCCCAAAGAGGGCAACGGCCGCTGCTCCGGAAGACGTTAAAGTGGTTCCTCCCATCAAAGAATCGGTATTCGCGAGATTGACGATTCCCACTCCTGCCCCTATTGGTCAAAGGGCATCAGTCTTCAATAGGCTGACATTGGCAGTCACCCCACATTCAAACAGGGGGCAAAAAGAAATTATCTCAATTTCCGAGCCAATCCCAATGGCTCGTCGTGCGCGACGTCTCCATTGGCAACGAGTGAGGAAAGCAGGGGTCAACTCTCCCTCAGGGCTAACTCCACCTGCTCCAATGGTGGAGGTCAACGCTGCTGTTCCAACTGGGAACAGCTTTGAATTGCTGAGGAAAGTGAGAAAGAACTCTCCAATTGCTACATTGAAAAGATCTCCGCCTATGGAGAAAGCTCCGGAGACAAAGCAGGAACAACCCCCTCAACGGCTGTCGTCAAAAATTTATAAAGTTTGGCGGAGGGTTCAAGACTCCGTGATTGACCCGGACCACTTTGATCGCCAGAAAAAGGCAAAGGTGGAAAAAGACAAAAACCGCCCCGTTAAACAACATGGGGCAACAATTGCTAGGATGTCCACTTCAACGGTCCACAAAAGAAGGAGGCCAGAGAAAGCTCCCGTGACAGCGGCAAAGGTTAAAAATGGTGAACCTAAACGCCCCAAGTCAGGGGGCATAACAGTTCACACGGTTTACATGGCATCGGGAAAAGAAGACAGCCGTGCATCAACGGGTCATAGACCGCTTACACGGTCAGTGACCAAGGCTCAGGAGCAACAACAGAAGCTCCAGGGGATGATGAATGCCATGGCTGCACTTACAGGGCCAAAAGAAAGCCCTGGAACCTCTTTAGATGAACGTCAGGAACAAGAGACTGACGCCGAGTTCCTTCGCCGAGTATTGGAGAAGAAGGACAAAGAGGCTGCCGAACAGGCAGCCAACATACAGCGTATGGGCCTCCTCTTCCAGGACATGATAGGGATGATGATACAACAAGATCCTCCAGCTGAAGAGCCCCCGATCGTCCTTGGAGATGATAGAGGAGAGACATCAAATCCTCAACCCGCTCTATCAACGGCTAAAGAGGATACTATTTCTAAAACGGACTTGGACGAATATATAGCCCAACAAATACGGGTTCATCATGCGGCTGAGGCAGCCGGCCAGGTCGTAAAAACGGGGCGGCCGTATCCAGGTTGGTACGATCAGATCAAGTACCCGCCAGGTTACACGATTCCCAAATTCCATGTCTACAAGGGAACGGGCAATCCTCATCAGCATGTCGCCCAGTTCAGGGCCCTCTGCGGCAATACCGGTGGTGACGACAAGTTGTTGCTTCGCCAGTTCGTTGGAAGTTTATCAGATACAGCGTTCGAGTGGTACTCTGAGCTCCCTAATGACTCTATTAAGACCTTCGCGGAGATGGAGCTGCTGTTTACCCAACGTTTTGCAAGTGCCAGTGAACGTACCCCGATGACGGCACTGATTAACGCCAGGGTAAAACCCAGCGAGACATAGGTTCAGTACGCTATACGGTGGCATAATTTATGGTCGAAGTGCGAGCAGCGCATAGAAGAAGCTCCTGCGGTGGGAATGTTTGTTGGAACCCTTGATCCACAAGCAACCATCTCACAGTTTATGATGTTCTTCAAGCCGACTACCTTCCAGGCTTTGATTGACAAACTAGCGCAGATGGACCAGATGGGCCATAAACCCCCTCTCCCAAAGCCGGACTCCCGAAATGACAAAGGAAAGGGAAAAGCGATCGTTGTCGCTAATGCTCAACAACAACCGAGCGACTCGAAGCCGGTTGCTCGTCCAAACAATACGCGCCCGTACGTACCCCTTGAGGATAGGATGGGACGTCCTTATTCCTTCCCCCGCGATAAAACGAGGAGGCTATTCGAGCTGGCGTTGCGCAACAGACTCATAAATCTGCCAGATCCAAAGCGTCCGTTGCAACCGAATGACGTCAACGAGCCCAACTACTGCCCTTACCATCGAGTACTAGGCCATCCGATCGAGGATTGCTACGTTTTCAAAAATTGGCTTGAAAACCAGTACCGTCAGGGCAAATTTGCGCTATCTGACAAATGGAAGGTGAATCCCCCGCAACTCCACACCTCTAAGGGGACGAATACGCCGGGGGCAACATGCTCCGTAATTGAAGAAGCTCCTTGGGGGGTCGTATTATCAGCCAAGACAAAGAGAATGCTGAACGATCTTCAAACATGTCCAGCGATCAAGTGGAAGAACCCCTTGGAACCGCAGGTCATTGAGGGGATGTTGAAGCCACGTCCAACTCCAAAGACTGATTGTGGTGGTTCAAGCATTCATAGCCAGCCGTCAAAATCCTTGAAGAAGAAGAAAAAGAAGTCAAAGAAGCCCGTGAAGCCTGGCGACAAGCGCACGGACTTACAAAAGCAAATTGACGCGCTTGATGAATACAACCAAAAGGCACGGACTCCCATTACGCTCCAAGAGTTCCTCAATCACGTCTTTCAAGAGGAAGATGAGGGAGAAAGTTCATCGGATGAATCCGAGGAATATGTGGCGAGCTGTCATATGATCTCCCATGCGATAGCGAACGATGAGGAGACTCCTGGCACTAATATGCTGGGGGCAGATACCGAATTAAAAATTCCGGAGCTATCAGATGAAGTAATTGACGCATTCCTTAATGAAGCTCGGTTGAAAAGTAAGGCTGATTGAGAACGCGAGACGGCCATATTTGAAAGGGCCAAGCGCCAGCGACTTGATGAAAGAGCTGAGACGATCCCGCTGGAGCAGAACACCTTCGCTACCGACAAAAGCCAATTCAAGATAAAGAAGAGGTTCGCTAAGGCCATATCAATGGGCATGAAGCTACCATCCTCTGAAGAAAAAATTACTGGTGAAATAGAAATGCACCCCTCCTATTGCTTATATCATCAGAAGGTCTCGCACCCCACTCAAGAGTGCAAAGCTTTCGATAAATGGTGGCAAGGATACGTCGCTCATCGACAACGCTTTAGGCGGGAAAAGCGCAAAACTCGTCGGGAGCAAAGAAACACGACTGAAGGGCTTGAAAGAACTACCGGCGATTGTCGCGTGGTTAACACTGGCGGGTCACAAGTGCCTACATTCGGGAGTGATTCTGATGAAGAGCTAGAACTTGCCCCTCTCTTTAAAGAGTCCGCTTTGAGAAAAGAAGAAGAGCTGAAGGTCTGCGAAAATATCCGGCAGCGGAATCGGACGCTGCCTGAAAAGAACCTCGGACCCTTGAGCAGAAAAGATAAAGGGAAAGAAAAGGCCTCTGAAAATATCGTCTTAGATGACCAAGTGGTGGAAGAGCTAAGAGCCAACAACCCGCCGAAGAAGAATAAAGTGGATTACAACGTCTTAGCACATCTGAGAAAGCTGCCCTCACAGCTCAGCATTCTTGACGCCCTTTTGCTATCAAAAGAGGCGAGAGATTCATTGATTAAGGCGCTCCAAGACCCGGAACAATTCGAAGCATGCCTGGCCGAGGAAAAGATGAAGGATGAATTGGAGGAAGTGCACACGGCTGATGTTACTTTTGGCGATGAAGACCTTCTACTTGGGACGTGCGAACATAATCGCCCTCTCTATGTCTCGGGATACTGCCATGATATAAAGATAGGCAAAATCCTGATCGATAACGGGTCGTCTGTTAACTTGCTCAATGTGCGGGTGTTGAAAGAAATCTGCATGAGCGTCCAGCACCTTGCTCGGGACAAGATCACCATCTCCGGGTTCGACTCCCAATCGTCAAAGACTCTTGGATCTGTGATATTAACGTTATGCTTCGGGTTACTCGTCACGGACATTAAGTTCCACGTCATAGACGCCAAGACATGCTACAACGCTTTGCTCGGCCGACCATGGTTACACGAGTACAACATCATACCTTCTACACAACATCAGTGTATGAAGTATTTTAAGGATGGTTTCGAGTATACCGTGACGGGAGAACTGAACCCGTTCTCTGTCAACGAAGTTCGCAAGTATGAAGATGCCAAATACTTCTTGCCGAGTTTCGAAGACACGGAAAGGTGTCACAGGCCGGAGAACAAAACTAACGCAACCATCCCTGTCTTCGGCAGTGATACCGAGGAGGAGGAAGATATAATTTATTCGGGTCCGCCCCAATACACCAAGCCGGGACCATCCGCCCCTTCACTGATCTTTGGTAGTGATTCAGAAGATGAAGTCCATGTTGTATTCCCCGTTCGGCTTTCAATACGAGCTTCTGCTGATGAAGAGCGAAGTCTGCAGATAGCCATGGTGCCGCCTAAACACCATAAAAAACTGGATGCACTTAATATTTACAATGTAGAAGAGCTACAAACATTCTACATCCCTCCCAGGCGAGAGAGCGAGAAAGCAATTTTGTTTTACCGCTCTGAAGAAACCAAGGTAGAAAAAGAAATCTGGCATGGTACGGATTCTACGCTCGACAGGCTTCAGCCTATCCGTCTTCCCAGATATTACACAGAGGGTTTGAGAAAGCTGCTGAAACGCCAGGGGATATCCTTCAAGCAGACCGTTCAAAAAGCCAAATTCTATGACGGGGTCTGGAATGTTCCCGGGACTCAACGCAAGCTGCCTAACGGGAGAATGGAAACAAAAGGGCTTGGATACATCCGGTCAAAGAGACGAGAGTTACTACCTGGCTGTTACGTCGTGTATGACCTTGACGAAGAAGCGGATGCTCAATGGGAGGACGTTAATCCTAAGCCAGTGAAAGTTCCAGATGCAAAGGAGCCCAGTCCGTCGTTCGAGAAACAAATGAGCAAACTCATAAGGGAAGCGGGTCAAAAAGTCCGAGATGATCACAATCGTGAAATGGCAATCTATGAGAAAGCCAAAATGCAGAACCTCCTTCAACAGGCAGTAAAAGACGAAGATGCTGCCCCATGTCAACCTGATACAAAAAGGGCTCGACGCGGAGGCAGAAACAAGTCGAAAGGCCAAAGAGGCGCTCAACAGCAACAAAGCAGGGCTAAGAAGCCACGCAAACGGGAGTCAAGTGTTATTGATCTATCCCTTATGAAGAAAATGGGTCGAGCATACTCGTTTCCTCGGGAAAAGACGAAGAAGATACTCGATCTTGCCCTAAAACATCAAATGCTTACATTGCCGGAGTCTAAACACCCCGAACAAGAGGGCGGAGCCTCACACCCGGACTATTGCTCTTACCATCGAGTGATAGGTCATCCTCTTGAAGATTGCTTCACCTTCAAGAATTGGGCCGAAGATTAGTACCAGCTTGGTAAATTCGCTCTGTCCGACAACTGGAGGGTAGCACCACCACAAAAGCACAAACCCAAGGCCACGAAAGAAAAACCAGTTACACATTGGGACTGGAAGCGAATTCGTACCTGTCATATGATAACAATACTAAAAGGAGAACCCGAGAACATGGACAGCCTTCCTTGGTGCCTCGAAAACAGCAATGATGAGGTAATCTCAGAATTTCCCCCAGCTCCGAAAGAACTGGAGGATGGAATACATACCACTGCAGATAACCTCAAGAAAATCGAGTTGGGGACGGTAAACGATCCGCGACCGACTTTCGTCAGCGAGCTGCTGTCTGAAGAGAGGGTGGCTGCGTTAAAGGACGTCCTTGTGCAGCATAAAGATTGCTTCGCATGGAACTATTCCGAGATGCCAGGACTGGATCCAGAAGTTGCTGTACATAAACTAGCAATATCCCCGGGTGTCAAGCCAGTTAAACAAGCGCCGAGAAGAATGCGGCTCGAACTCGAGATGAGCATCAACGCTGAAGTCAAAAAGCTGATAGACTCTGGCTTTATCCAGGAGGTTCAATACCCTGAATGGATTGCTAATATCGTCCCGGTGATGAAGAAAAATGGGACGGTGCGCATATGCGTGGATTTTCGGGATCTTAATAAAGCTTGCCCAAAGGATGATTTCCCAGTACCAGTCGCCGAATTGATGATAGACAATACGTCCACGCATGAGATTTTCTCCTTCATGGACGGCTCATCGGGGTATAACCAGATAAAGATGCATCCCGAAGACCAGAAGCACACAGCCTTCAGGACTCCTCTAGGGATATTTTGTTATAAAGTGATGCCCTTCGGTTTAAAGAATGCCGGTGCCACTTATCAAAGGGCCATGACGAAGATCTTCGATGACCTTATACATGAGAGCGTCGAATGCTATATCGACGACCTCGTTGTTAAAAGCAAATCATATGAGGAACATCTCGAGCATCTGAAGACTGTATTTCGACGCCTTCGACAATACAATTTGAAGATGAATCCTCTTAAATGTGCATTCGGGGTTTCCTCGGGCAAATTCCTGGGATTCATCGTCCGACACCGAGGTATTGAAATAGATCCGTCTAAAATCAAGGCGATCATGGAAATGCCTCCGCCGAGAACTCTTAAACAGTTACGATCTCTCCAGGGAAAGCTCACATACATTCGGCGGTTTATCGCTAATCTTTCAGGAAAGTGCCGTCCTTACAGTCACCTGATGAAGAAGGGAACCCCATTCGTTTGGGATCATAAATGCCAAGGCGCACTGGATGAGATCAAGCAGTATCTGCAAAACCCTCCAGTGTTGGCTGCTCCAGTTAAGGGAAAGCCTCTCATTCTTTACACGGCCGCCCTTGAAGGTTCTTTGGGCGCATTATGGGCACAATAGAATGACCAGGGGAAAGAAAGAGCACTCTACTACTTAAGTCGAGTGCTGCTGGGGGCAGAAAGCAATTACTCCCCCATTGAAAAACACTGCCTGGCGTTGATCTTCGCAATAACAAAGCTTAGACATTACGCATTAGCGCATGAAGTCCATCTCATTTCAAAGGTGGACCCTCTCAAATATCTAATGTCAAAGGCCATATTGACGGGACGACTCGCTAAATGGGCCCTGCTCTTAATGGAGTTCTCGATAACGTATCGACCCCTCAAGGCAGTGAAAGGCCAGGCCATCGCCGACTTCCTCGCTGAACATCCCATACCCGCCGATTCTCCTCTAAGTTGCGATCTTCCAGACGAACATGCGTTTGATGCAATCGACGGTGGTGATACCCGATGGGAACTCTATTTTGATGGTTCATCTTCCATGAAGAAGCGCAAACAAAACACCCCTATAATCAAATCGGGGGTAGGCCTCATCTTTGTAACTCCACAAGGAGGGATAATGCGCTTCGCATTTTCCTTAACAGAGCCGAGAACGAATAATGAAGCTGAATATGAAGCTCTGATAGCAGGTCTAGAGATCGCCATTGACATGGGAATTGAAAGCCTCCTCATATATGGGGACTCCCAGCTAGTCGTCAGTCAAGTGAACGGCGATTACCAAACATGCAAACCGGAATTGGTAAAATACGATGAAAAGGTGCAACAACTGCTAACCCAGATTCCCTCATATACTTTGGAGAGCATACCGTGCGCGGAAAACAGCAAAGCGGACGCGTTGGCCAAACTTGCTAAAGAAATGGCTGACGAGAACCTCGATGACGTTAGAATCGTGGTACAAAGCCGTCGAGTGCTCGCCCCCGCAGAAATACCCTCGGAATCACCCGAAGAGAAGGGAGTGACTGAACAAGCGACCTTGCAAATAAAAGACCATGAGAAGGTTGAGGATTGGAGGGAAACCTTCATAGATTACTTCAAGTCCCACCGAATGCCTGAAGAAGCGTCCACAAGACATCAGCTCGTGAAACGAGCTCTGTCTTTCGCCTTCGTCAAAGATACTCTGTACAAGAGGTCATTTAATTCTTTGTGGCTGAGATGCTTAGGACCCGACGAAGCGAAAAGAGTCGTCCAGGAAGTTCACGACGGACTTTGCGGTTCTCATCAAGCAGGCCCTAAGATGAAGTTGAAGATAAAACGGATGGGCTACTACTGGCCCACGATGATTCAGGATTGCATCGAATATGCGAAGCAATGCCACACATGCCAAATTCATGGGGACTTCATCCACCAGCACCCAAATCCGTTGCATCCAACGGTGGCTAGCTGGCCATTCGAAATGTGGGGAACCGACATAGTCGGCCCCATCGAACCAGCATCGTCTAGAGGACATCGTTTCATCCTGGCGACGACTGACTACTTCTCTAAATGGGCAGAAGCAGTACCGTTAAGAGAGGTGAAGACGGAAAATATCCTCCACTTCTTCAAGACGCATGTCATATATCGGTTTGGAACTCCGCGACGGATCATCTCCGATAACGGGCCAGCTTACAGAAGCCACAAGATCAGTCGCTTCGCGCAATAGCATAATATAGACTGGAGATATTTCTCGGTTTATAACCCGCGAGCCAATGGACTAGCTGAAGCCTTCAACAAGACATTGATAAAAATCATAAAGAAAACGGTGTCCCGCAATAAGAAAGATTGGCACGAAAGACTGCAAGAAGCTCTCTGGGCATATCGAACTACATTCAAGACAGCCACGAACACAACGCCGTACGCGTTGGTGTTCGGTACGGAAGCAGTACTCCCCCTCGAGATAGAATTACCCTCTCTGCGAGTGGCAGTTCACTACGAGCTGACGGATGAAGAAAATGCTCACCTACGGTTTGAAGAGCTGGATGCTCTTGATGAAACCCGGCTACTAGCACAACAAAATCTGGAAGCTTATAAAGCAAAGATGACGCGCTCATATGAAAGATTAACCCGACCAAGGACATTCCGCCAAGGCGAACTCATGCTAGTGGTCAAAAGGCCTATGATCCCTAATCGCGCCAAGCGGGGAAAATTCGAGCCAAACTATGAAGGCCCTTACATCATAGATAAGGTCTACCAGGATAGGGCCTACCTACTTATGGATATGCATGGCGAAAGGCCTTTCAGACCAATAAACGGTCGCTTTCTAAAGAAATACTACGCTTAATGAGCCACTGCCTAGGTCAATGATAGATGACGACGACTATGTCCGCTCGCTATCTTCCTAAGCTCAAGCTTTATAAGCAGTAGCCGGCTTCTCAATAGCGGACCGAAATGTCTTTAAACTAACAGCGGACCGAAATGTCCTTAAACTAATAGCAGACCGAAACGTCTTTAAACTACTACCGCAGCATCTTTAGGCTGACGAGATATAAAAAAAAACATATAAAAATAAAATAAAAAAAACGGTATGTCCATAAGCAAAAAGGGGCACGGATGAAAACCCGAAAGGGCTCTGTGAGTAAAAACAGCAGGGCTACCGGCGAATGTTCGTGAAAACCCGAAAGGGCGCGACCTCGTTAAAAAAAAAGAAGAGAAAAAGAAAATAAAAAGAATAATAAAAAAAGGGGGTATGTCCATAAGCAAAATGGGCACGGATGAAAACCTGAAAGGGCTCCGTGAGTAAAAACAGCAGGACTACCGGCGAGTGTTTGTGAAAACCCGAAAGGGCGCAGCCTCGTTAAAAGACACTTATAGGGTCCTCTCGACCTTGTAAGGAGAAACCACCTGCGTGAGATCCTTACAACTCACAAGAGAACAACACACTTAGGGATCTCCACGATTCCTAAGGAGAAAATACACTTGCGAGATCCTCACGACTCGTAAGGAGAACTCTCTTATGGGACCCTCACGGTCCATAAGATTTGAAAATCTTAAGTTACAGAGACCTAAACCTGTGCTTAAGCAAACCCCCACAAACTTCCAATATTGCCCTACAAGTGGTTCAATACTGACCCTTGTATACAATCCACGGGCGCGAATAAACATTTCCCTAATCGAGTCTCATCCGAGACTGGGGATATGTTCGCATGATGAACAACCCTTATAAGTCCTCTCGACTTACAAGGAGAAAACCCTCTTGTAGGATCCTTACGACTTACAGAGGAACATACACTTAGGAATCCTCACGATTCCTAAGGAGAAAATACACCCACAAGATCCTCACGACTTGTAGGGAGAAATACCTTTGTGAGACCCTTACGGCTCATGAAGTTAAAAGCCTTAGTCGACAGCGCCTTAACCCTGTTCGCTAAGCCACCTTTGTTCGATATCGACGGAGGCAAATGATGATTCGCTCCTGGCAATATCCCAGTTGTAGCGGTGCTGATGCCGAAATCGGTGTCTAATTCCAGGTTTACGGCGGAAAGCCAGTAGGCCGCACTTGCATACGGAATAGCCGAAATGATTGGGCAACTTGCAAGAAAAAGCAGCAAGTAAAAATGTATGCATGCAAAATAGCCGAAATGATTGGGCAACTCGTAATAAAAAAAAACAGCGAGTAAAAATAAATTAAATAGCCGAAATGATTGGGCACCGCGAAAAATAGCCGAAATGATTGGGCAATCGCGACCTTCGCGATATAAAAGCTGAAATGATAGAGCATCGCGAAGATAAAACAAAAAAATGATGATAAAACTTTGGCCCTACAGTTAAGATCATATCGATCCCTGTATACAATCCAAGGGCGTAAACAAAGAGGGAACCATACTTTCCCAGCAGGCTCCGCCAGAAGGCGAAGCTAAATCTCGACGGTTCAGTCCAACTCCGAAGAAACCAGTATCTTCATCAGATTCCTCGACTCACGGATACAAACACTCCTTGACGAGAGCCTCCTGATCCGCGTCGACTCGCAGAGCCACCGGCGTCCCCGTGGGAATCCTCGACTCGTTTCAAACCCTAAGGAAACAAATAATCCTTGGCGCTTGGGAAACAAATAATCCCTAGCAAATTCCTCGACTCACGGATACAAACACTCCTTGATGAGAGCCTCCTGATCCGCGTCGACCTGCAGAGCCACCAGTGCCCCCGTGGGAATCATCGACTCGTTTCAAACCCCAAGGAAACAAATAATCCTTGGCGCTTGGGAAACAAATAATCCCTAGGAAAATTCCTCGACTCACGGATACAAACACTCCTTGACGAGAGCCTCCTGATCCGCGTCGACCCACAGAGCCACCAGTGCCCCCGTGGGAATCCTCGACTCGTTTCAAACCCCAAGGAAACAAATAATCCTTGGCGCTCGGGAAACAAATAATCCCTAGCAAACTCCTCGCCTCACGGATACAAACACTCCTTGACGAGAGCCTCCTGATCCGCGTCGACCCGCAGAGCCACCAGTGCCCCCGTGGGAATCCTCGACTCATTTCAAACCCCAAGGAAACAAATAATCCTTGGCGCTTGGGAAACAAATAATCCCTAGCAAAATTCCTCGACTCACGGATACAAACACTCCTTGACGAGAGCCTCCTGATCCGCGTCGACCCGCAGAGCCACCAATGCCCCCGTGGGAATCCTTGACTCGTTTCAAACCCCAAGGAAACAAATAATCCTTGGCGCTCGGGAAACAAATAATCCCTAGCAAAATTCCTCGACTCACGGACACAAACACTCCTTGACGAGAGCCTCCTGATTCGCGTCGACTTGCAGAGCCACCAGTGCCTCCGCGGGAAATCCTCGATTCGTCTCAACTTGCAAGATGAAGTCTCAAGCAGCTAGGATTGAAAAGCTTGCTTCCTGAGCAATGGGACCCTGCAAGTCAATCCAAAATGGTCTCTTGCATACTATTCACGGGTCTCACTCTCCAAAGTCGAATTTCGACGAGGAGGGAAACAACCACTTACGAATCCTCTCGACTCGTAAGAGGGAAAGTTCTCTTATAGGATCCTTACGACTTATAAGAGAAAACCACACTTAGGAATCCCCACGATTCCTAAAGAGAAAATCCACCTATGTGATCCTCTCGACCCGTAGGGAGAAAAGCCTCTATGAGACCCTCACAGCTCATAGAGTTGAAAAGTCTTAGGCAGTAGACCTGAACCTGCGGCCTAAGCCATCGCTATTTCTTAAGGAAGTCAGAATACTCGTTTTAGATATCCATCAATCATGGTTATTAAGACAGCCTGCTGACAATAAAAAGAAGATGACAGAAAGAATATCTGATCTACATTTGATCTGGCGTTCATGACGCGTTCATTTATGCACGGGCAGAAGACTCAGGACGAGAAATAAGACAAGCTGAAATAAAAAGGGGGAGGGTTTCCATTCATACCGCTAGAAAATTTCTTTTTTTACAATCATAAGAACAATAAATAAGAAACATTATTCAAATTATTACAATGGTATAACCTCAGATCCGGGGCACGGATTGAGGAAATCGAAAGTAAGGCCATCCAGAGTTCTTCTGGCCTTTCTAATTATTCTTATGCGCAGTCTTTTGCGCTCCTCTGTGTCAAGATCATCGGCAAGCCCTCCTGGCCTTCGATAAGCAACAACTATCGTCGTCTGCTGGAAGACTTGGTGTAGGATGTCAATGAGGCTGTTCCGCCGTTTCTTTGAGATCAGCCCTGTCAGGTACACTGAATGCACCTTGTTTTCGGTATCATCCAGCGCATTGAGCGGTAAGGCCTCATGAAGACCCGGAAGTGCTCTCCATATGGCTCCCAACACGACTTTCAAAAGGGCCGAACGACGAGGCAACAGCCAACCACCGCTTGCGTTCAGATGACCCATGACTTCTGCACATTCAGCGTCTGTAAACTCCTGGTTTTGTTGACGACCCTGAGCGCGGATATCGTCGTAGGTAATGAACTCGTGCAAACTGTATAGATGCACCGCCGCCATTATGCCTGGAGGATATATTACAGGAAGATCAGCAATAGAAAAGCAACAATATACATAGAGGACTAAATTCCTAGAGAGCAAAACTATGTTCAAGGATAAAATCCCCTGGACGAAAGCTCTGCCGGTTAAGATTAATCTAAGAATCGATTTTACCTAAAGTTTTTCTAAAAACTTTGAAAAAAGGAGCAAGGCACCGGAGTTCTTAAAGGCAAGAACAAAGCTCTGAAGTTTTTGAAAATAAAAATCTGAAAGATGATAAGTATCTGTGGGGGACCAAAGGTCCTATTTATAGGCATCAAGTGCCTCTTCGACTTCCAAAAGTTGTCACGGCGGTTTACCCTAATCAGAGCGAAGCTCTGTTCAAATTCCGAGGCGGGAGATGAAGCAACGCTTCGTCTTCCCCCAATCAGAGCAAAGCTCTGTCTTGAAAATTAATTTAATGAAGCGACGCTTCAAATTATTTGCGCTGCGCAACGTGCCACGTGTCTGACGCAGACGCATCAGCGCAGCGCCCAAAGCAGCGCACCCAATCAGAGCAAAGCTCTATTTCAAGCAAAATTAAAGGAAGCAACGCTTCAGTTGCGCTGGCCGTGCGCTACACGACACACGTCAGCACAGATGCGCTAACACAATTGCGCTGCGCCGCGCGACATGTATCATACTATGGAGCATTTGCGCCAAACAAAATTAAAGTTCTGAAGAAATCTTTTCCGTTCTTGTTAAAACAAAAAGATTTTCTTCTGTAAAACAGAAGCCCTTGGATCAAAGATCCGACGGTGGGGGAAGTTCCGCCAAATCATTCAGAAAAGGGATTTCTTCAACAAATTGAACTTGCTTATCAATTTGCAAGATGAAGCCTCAGGCAGCAGAGGTAGGAAAACTTGCTTCCTGAAAAATGGGGACCTGCAAATCAATCCGAAATGGTTTCTTGCATACTATTCACGGGTCTCACTCTCCGAAGTCGGTTTTCGACAAGAAGGGAAACAACCACTTACGGGTCCTCTCGACTCATAAGAGGGAAAAATTCTCTTGTAGGATCCTTACGACCTATGAGAGAAAACCACACTTAGGAATCGTACGATTCCTAAGGAGAAAACCCACCGACGAGATCCTCTCGATCCGTAGGGAGAAAAGTCTCTATGAGACCCTCACGGCTTATAGAGTTGAAAAGTCTTAGGCAGCAGATCTGAACCTGCGGCCTAAGCCATCGCTATTTCTTAAGAAGGTCGGGATACTCGTCCTAATCATCCGTCAACCATGGTTACTAAGGTGGCATACTGATAATAAAAGAAAGAAAAGACGGAGAAAATGACACATTATAAGAAAAAGGTGCATCTTTTATTCATAAACTTGATTAGATACCGGATACATTATGTCAAAGAAAAAAAATATATACATATGTACATTCTTTTACCTACGAGTACAAATGATACAAGGATAGATAGCTACTGAGGAGGAAGTGTCTTCAGTAAATTCATAAGATGCTCTCGCACTTCCTTCAGCGCTTTCTCCTGAATGACAGCCGCAGCCACCTCCGCCTCCACCTGGGCCCGCTGCTGCAAGAAGGATGAAAGTTGCTCCTCCGCCGCCTTCTGGGCTGCTTCCTGGTTGGGTGCATCTCGCTCGACAACGTCAAGTTGTTGCCTCAATGATAACCCTTCGGAAAGACATTGCAGAAGGCCCTCAAAGACAACCTTCAGCCGTGCGGCGTTGGCCTCCACCCGAGCATGCAGTTGGGCAGACTTGCTCGAAATCTCACCACGCTCCTTACGCCTTGAAATGACTTCTTGTTCGAGATGGTGGAAGTAAGGAGCGCTCTGCTCAATCCATGCTGTTCTTTGATTACGGGCAGCCAAGGTCTTGGGAGCGGGGCGCAGCGACTCCAATTGATATAGGAGACCCTCGATCTCCCTACAATGGTTAACCCAGGATGCGATGATGCCCTCATCATGAAAGTTCACGAGTATTGCTAGCATCGGGTTAACCACCATAGCGAAGTCTGCAGCAGATGTAGGAGTTTCAACGTCGAGTTCCTCGACGTAGTCACTCAACATGCGCAGACTATTCGCGGCACCTTTTGAAGATGAACTCCTCAGATAAGGACCCGCCGGCATTGTAATGCGAGGCTCGAAGGGCGCCGAAGCCAGAACGACAGCTGAAAGAAACAGGATGCGATCAGATAACGGTACAGAAAATAAAGAGAGGAAAGTTACCAATATGATGGTCATTGTACCAGTTGAGACAGGTGGTAAGGTCGGAAGGGCTGGTGGCGCAGCTGATCTGTTATCCCCTCCTTCAATCTGTAGCACTGCAGTTGAGATGAAAAAAAGAGCTTAGAGGTAATTCCATCAATAAGGAAAAAGAGAGGAAGGATGTCAACGGAAATCATACTCACCAACGTCACCAGAGGAAGAAGCAAGCTCAGATGGGAAGGAAAAGTGTGGGAGCAACATCTGATATACACGATCAAAAAGCACTCCTGAAAACACAACAGTGTGACTTTAGTACACGAATTATATGTCTAGAAAACAAGATTAATAAATCGTAAACACATACCTTCCAACATCTTCGAGGGTATGAGAGAGGGTTGAGAGGTGACCACCGCCAAGGTAGTCGTTGAAGGCGCTCCCTCGAGCAGTGGGGCATCGGCACTGGCTGCACCTGCGTTATGAAAAGGTGGACTTGTCAGAAATGATTGTAAAGTAAAGAAAAGCAGCCACTTGGGGTTTACCTGAGGAGCTCCCGGCTGAGACGGAAGCGACTCCCTCCTCTATCGACATGAGACCACCGCCCGTGGCCTCGTCACTCGACTCTATGGGGACCGTCGTCGTGCTCGCAAGACCTGGAGACGGCGGAGGGCCATAGACGGAAAGGGTTATGATTGGAGTATTGCCAGATTCCAGAGAAGGAGCGGTTGGCTCGTCCTCGGGAATCATGGCCACCTCACCCACCACTCTCTCAGGTTCAGTAGTTGCGGTTGTATCGTCCACCGTTGCCGGGGGATCGCCGGCCTCGAGCACTTCATTCGCCACCATCCTGGACTCAGTTATGATGATCATATCATCTGCCACCACTTCAGGTTCGGCATCAATGACCTTCTCGGCGGTAGGCCCCTTGACCTCCACTTCAGACTCCAAAGCCACAACGACATTGCCCATCGTCGGCTCGAGTTCGGCAAATACCGCCTCCTCTGTTTCTTTGGGATCAACGGTTTCCGTCTCCCCCTCGATCGGACTTGGCCCTGCAAGATAAGAGATATAAGGACCAATGACATTAAAATCCTTATAACAAAAACTCTGAGAGAAACATTACCTGAAGTGGATTTACCGTTTGCGCTCCGAACTGCGCACGCCACCTCTCTGCGGGCAGTAGATAGGGCGACAGGGGCCTCTTCGGATGGAGTATCAGCATGAGGGACAGTGCTGGGACCCGCTCCCATAGCCAAGGCAGCCCTGCGTGCCTTCGCCTCACGCCTCAGCCTCTTCCTTTCTTCTCGGGCTGTCGCGATAGACCTTTGTGACGCCTCCTTCAAGGCGTCGTCATCCTCGTTCAGGGATGCCTTCAGAGCCTTTAAGGCATCTCTCATCGGCTCTTCAAGACGAGCCTCCTGCGGTGGCCCAGAGGAAGCAGGAACGTCGGCAGCTGGTAGAACATCTGCGTCACTTGGAGGGAACGGCATTGAGGTTCCTGTGATTAAAGGGGAAAGGTTAGATCGACCATAACACAAGGAAAATGAAAACTTGATGAGTCGAAACTTACTAAGACCCATAGATGCTCTAAGACGTTCCTCCTCCTGGAAAGTCTTCAGAGAAGCGGCAATGGCTTCTTCATCAGTGATGCCTGTTGAAAGAAAAGAAAGAAAAGCGTTAGTCAAAAGTAATAAAGAGAATATGTTGCAATAAAGAAAAGGCAACTAGTAGTTACCTGATTGCGCAAGCTTAGCTAGCCACGCATCACGCTTCGCCAACCATGCCGAAGCCTTGAGAGCAGCCTCCAAGTTTGTATCGTCCGGCGGCGGCATCACTAATCCTGCGTTAGTCCCATATTCGAGCAGACCTTCAGCATAGGGAGCATGGGGTTCCTGGCCGAATACGACGTTCGCGGCGAAGAGCGACTTCTTTTTCTTTTGCCCTCCGACCCTAGGCTCGCGGGGGATCGACTTCTGCTTAGCAGCCACTTTGGGACGACGGGTCCCGATGTCCGCACCCACGCCAGACTCCGGCGAGGGTACAACCCCTGTCTCCACTGGAGCACAGGGTGCGGGAGGTGCATCTGCGATATCAGGGAGCGGCAGCTCACGTGGAGGACTTTGCGCACGTGATGGTCTGCCCCCGACATCTTTTAGAAGGGGAGCCACCAGGATCCTTGGCGCTAAGGGAATGTTACGGTTGGTGCCGGGGGGTACTTCTTTATGGTCGATCAACACTCGCCTCTCTTCCTTTATAACAGCCCCCGTCGCATGATTGTACCACTCTTTATACACATTAAGGAGTCGTGGAGCACAGGCCGGCGCGCTGATAAAAAAACGAGAACCCGTGTTCAGGCGCATGAAGTGATGTAACGCGTTCTCCATCCCTTCTTCATTGGCGGCAGGTTCCAGTAAGAAAGCTTCCAAGGGTACCCCTTGATCGTAGCTCAGTTGTCGGGCGAAACGATGCGGGTTATATCTCATGAAGATTGCCGCACCGCCCTGCCTGAAAACTAAGAAGCCCGGTCTAATAGAATACAAGTGGAGGGTCTCCCGGGCCGTCAACACTGAAGCTCCATCCTTAAAGGAATCCTGTAATGGTCGCACCGCAGTGGTGGACGCTTTCCCAATGGTTAAGACCTTATCAATAAAGGACATCCCGACTCCAACGGTGTGAGGGCGAAGCAGTAAACCCCTGGCATCTCGTGGTGAGGGGGTCACGATTGATGAGCCAATCAACTGTATAATACGAGGAAAACCGCACTTGTCGAAGAATGAAGTCCTTTTATGCATACCAAAGACACCCGCCGTGTGTAGCTCAAGCCACGATGCAAAGTAGTGCATCGGGAAGACCGCGTGCAGTACCCCGGGCTCACTGGCATCCGCTGCTCGGCTGAGGCCATGATATAGGTGCGCCAAGCCAGCGATCCCCACAGCCACCTTTGTCCCGATGACCATTCGGTGGGCTGGGTAGAAGACGGAAGGCCGCATGCGATGAGAGTGCATTGGGATCGCGAACCAACTCAGCCACAGTCCGAGAAATCCTAAAAAGAAAGCCTCCTCATCCATTCCAGGGGCCGCAATTTCTGCGAAAGACATAGTTGGGAAGTTAGGAAGAAAAAAGTCCTTTTGGTCTATGTCTTTCGCTGGCAGGTTATCCAAACCTAAACCAAAAGGGTCATCCAGGGTGGCAAACTTGGCAGATCCTGATGAAATGACGCCTGGGTGAAGGAAACGAGCAACGAAGTCCTCAAAGTTAACCCCCCGACTCCCGTGTTCGATAAAAAGGGACTCGTAGATGTTCAACACCTTGATCAGGCTCGGGAATTGGTGTTGAACGGCATTTTCCGGCGTAATCCCCCTTACCATCGGCTTAGCACCGAAGACGTACTCATCTGTCGGGAGCAGCTCTTCATAGTGTTCCCCCATGACCGGTAGGCCGGATACCTCCGCGAATTCCTCCAAAGAAATGGACACTTCCCGATCCATGGCAAGGAAAGTGTGGGTGGGAATATTCCATTGCTCCAAGAAAGCCTTGAACCACCAGGTGGGGAGCGAGGGATACTGGAAAAGAGAGACGTAGACCGCGGTGTACAGTCCGAGTCTTATCAACTCCGACTTCTTCGTCGACAGGATGTATCAGGCCCACAGCAGATAGCCAATCGGGTGACGGGGAATCAAACCAAGGTTATATGATTGCCCCCAAGGCCGTGCTTCTCCCTGACAAATACGGCGACCTAGGATATCCAAGACCATGGGACGCTGAACCGGAACCGCATCCATAGCGGGATGAAGAAAGCTGTTCGCGGTCCAGTCTATCATCTCCACGGCATACTGCACTGAAGGTGGGGTAGCGTAGTGAATTGCCGTGATAGGTTCTGACGGCACCGCGCAGGTGAAGCTCCGTCGGCCCATGATGATCTGATTGTACCACGACCCCCAAAGATGGAGACTCTTGTATTCAGGGTCGTACTCCTTGATAATAACCAGGACTTCACGGTCCAGGGGCGCCTCAGGAAATCCCTCCTCCGTGCGGACGAACGGGAATGAAGTGTCTAGAAACATGGTCGCTGCAAAAAGAACAATTTAGCCGTTAGTGTTGTAATTCCAACGTTTGGCGTTAAAAAGAGGAAAATGCATTTATTAAATTAAATTAAAATTAATTAATTACACCACACAACAGTGCAGTGAGTAGGAGACCAAGGAGGGACCCACAAAATCTGGATGACAATACGTCGGTTAATAAGACAAACTCATCATTGGATGAGATCATCAGTTGGTCCCCAGGAAAACATTCCTATTAATAAATAATCTCTAAAGACAAGGAGGAAATCTCCTCTTTCAGAGCAAAGCTCTGTCACAGAGTGACACTTGTCAAACTCTGGTCTTAGAGGAATAAGATTCTTTAAAAAGAGCTTAGCTCTGTGGTGATAATGAGAAAACTTATTTAAAACTCCTAAAGAAGATTAAAACATTTTTGAAGACCCTTAGAAGTTCTTCATTTTTGGACCTAAAAGATCTATTCTTGGATCCATGAGCAAAGCTCTCTGCTCATGGGTTAGAACCCATGAGCAAGATCTTTTCAGATCTATGGATTTATGAGAGCAAAGCTCTATTGAGAAAACCCCAATGGGGATCTCTTTAGATCAAAGGATCTGTGAGAGCAAAGCTCTTTAGTTAAGATCAATTTAGATTAATTTGATTTAAATTAAGTTTTACCTAAAGTTTTAACTGTGGAAACGAGCAAAGCTCTTAAGTTCTAAACAAGAGCAAAGCTCTGGAATCAAAATCTAGAAAATGGTGAAGTTTTCTAAAGGTCTATAGGTCCTATTTATAAGGCGCTTGCGCCCCTTCAGCTCACCCCTTGATCCAACGGTCAGGGGCTTGCCATCGCTGCACTCACGTGCGCGCCACGTGAGCGCAAGGTGGGGGGGCATTTGTTTCCCCCAATCAGAGCAATGCTCTGCTGGAAATTCAAAATTCAAATTTTGAAGCAACGCTTCAAATCCCGGGAGCAACGCGCCACGTGTCCGGCGCTGATACGCCAGCGCAGCGCCCAAGAAGGCGCGCCCAATCAGAGCAAAGTTCTATTTTACTGAAGCAACGCTTCAGTTGCGCAAGCACTGCGCTGCGCGACATGTGTCAGCGCAGATGCGCTGCGCTGCGCGACACGTGTCAGCGCAGTTGCGCTAGCGCAGTTGCGCTGCGCTGTGCGCTGCGCGACACGTGTCAGCGCAGATGCGCTAGCGCAGTTGCGCTTCGCTCTGCGCTGCGCGACACGTGTCAGCGCAGATGCGCTAGGGCATTTGCGCCAAACTGAATTAAGATTTTAAAGAAATCTTTCTGTTCTTGTTAAAACAAGAAAATTTTCTTCTGTAAAACAGAAGCCCTTGGATCAAAGATCCAACAGTGGGGAAAATTCCCCAAATCACTCAGAGAAAAATCTCTTTAACAAATTTAACTAATTTATAGGCATTATAAAAAGGACCCTAGGCCTCAATTCAAAGGCATCAGCATCCTTCTAAAAAAAAGAGAGAGAAGAGAACTCTTGAGAATTCCTCAAGAACAACAGAAGGTAAAAACCTTTAGGAAAAAGAGAAAATTCTCTTATGGACAGATTATTGATCTAAGAACAAGATCAATAATTTTAAATAAATATATATATATATATATAAATAAGTAAAAATAGTGCTTTGCACTTTTTATGAACCTCTGGTTCTTGAAACAAAAAAGAAAAATTTATTTTCTTTGATCTAAATTAGATCAAGAAATCAAATAGTGCTCTGCACTCCTGTTCTTGAGTCTAAAAGATTCTTAGTGCTTTGCACTTCCAAACTGCGCTGTTGCGCTCTTGAGAGAGCGCCACGTGTCAGCTACTTGCGCTACGCGCTCTTGAAATAGAGCCTTGCTCTCTGGAATTGGCGCAACTCACCAGAGCGCGCCACGTGTCAGCAGCGCAACAGCGCAGCGCACTACGCTATTGCGCTTGCGCTCACCAGAGCGTGACACGTGTCACCACCATATGAGTTTGCGCTCATTACTTAGCGCAAAGCGCCTGACAAGCCACGTGGGGCACTGTCAGAGTATTTAATGCTCTGCATTATTAAAGAAAAGGGACAGAGCCCAATTAAAAGGCCTAACAGGCCTAATAAAAAAAATGTTATGCATTTTAAAAAAGGGGGCAAAGCCCAAACAAAAAATAGATGCTCTGCATCATTTAGAAAAGGGCAAAGCCCGACCAAAACAAGAATAATGCAGTGCATTACTAAAAAGGGGTAAAGCCCTAGCACAGGCTAAAGACAAAAAATATTGAAACTGGACTTAGCCCAATTTTGGCCATAAGTCCTTAAATTAAATTGACCGAGCAAAATGGCTCTCCTAAACCAATCCACATCCGGTTCAAGGGTACATCTCCGAACTCCTTTGATATCCATCGTTGTAATTCCTCAACGACGTCAAAGAGGTGACGGGTCCCAACGACCACACACCCATATGGACCGAGACGTCCTTAAACTAATATTGGACCGAGACGTCCTTAAACTAATGTTGGACCGAGACGTCCTTAAACTAATGTCGGACCGAAACGTCCTTAAACTAATGTCGGACCGAAACGTCCCTAAACTAATGGTGGACCGAAACGTCCCTAAACTAATATTGGACCGAAACGTCCTTAAACTAATATCGGACCGAAACGTCCCTAAACTAATGATGGACCACCACGTCCCTAAACTGGAACATGGACCACCATGTCTCTAAACTGGAACAATAGAGCCAATTGCTCTTCTTTCAGATCTAAACGATCCCGTTCAAGTCGTTCTTAGTCCAAAACAGCACTATCGCATCTTTAACGAACGTTTAAGTTGATCTTAGCCGCAACGCGATTAATGCATCCTTAAACTAAAAACACCAAACCCAAATCTAAGTAAATACGGATTTGGACTAATCCACGTCCTACGGGCGACGGCATTACTCCGTCTCTGTATACAATCCACGGGCAACCACAAACAAAACAAACACACACGACACGAAATGAAATTCTGGAGAAGGAGAAAGTTGTTACCGCGATGCGGTAGCGTAATTAACTGCAGGGGCTTGCGCCCGCAGGGAAGAGCGTCCCCACAATCAAAAAAACCCCTCAAGCGAGGGGGAATCTGACAAAGTCTGCTACATCGGCCGCATCCGTCTAAACCTCCGATACACGGTGCCATAAATCAACTTGGTATCTTCGGAGAGGTGGACGGATAAAACCAAATAGCATCTGCCCCGAATCTCAGCGTCAGGACATCGCGGTCTTGTGCGCCGCCATTCGGAGGGGAACAAAATGTAATTAGGTTTTTCATGACTTCATTGACATTATAAAATGTAGTTTAATACCTTAGTTCATGGAAATCCAAGCTAAATTGTTGTTTGTGCATTTTTGCTATAAAATTGTTAAAATTGGGTATATTGTAAACTAGAATTTTGGGGTTAATGAAATTTAATGAGATTAAATTATGGAAATTGTTTTTTCGACTTATTTAAGATGTTTAATAAGTACCATGGCCGCTAGATTTGTTTAAACGTCGAGTTTTGTACTAAAACGGGTAATATTTGCTCGCTAGATTTTCGGAAAAATGGTTTTAAAGTGAGTTTGGGGTTTTTGTGAATTTTAACCTATTTTATAGTATAATTAGTGCTTGTGATCGTGCAAATGAGTGTGTTTGGGTTTTTCTCGATGGTTTGGCATTTGTACGCCGACGTCGAGAGTTTTTGGGTTGATGTGTGAAAGCAGCCATAGGTTTTGACCCATGTGGGATTCGTCTGTCGTTTTGGTCTTGAGTCGGATTTTAATACGATACAGTGCATTATGATATGTAGGTACCCATGTGGACTTCGAGATGACAAGCAAGCGCGTGGCGACGTCGGCACCGGCGAGAAAGGACCAGGTGAGTAGATTATATCTACGGGGAGAAGTCGGGTGGATGGCGTATAGCACCCCCGCAGTTCGTGGTGATGTATACGAATACGTATACACACATATATTTTGATTATATATATTATGTTGATATGAGACTTGATGATAAAGGTAGATTCTAAATGTTCATGGATTAGTTTAGTGTTAGTTGTGAAACCTTAGAGTAGTTATTACATCCACACACGCACACACACACATGCATACATTTATGTTATTACCTGTGCGTATATGGGAATATGTGTTTATGTGTTCACCTGGGTATGGGACTAGATGTTCACATACTAGATTTGCGGATGATACTTGGGATTGAGATGAGTCAATAAGATTTGAGTTGAGGCCGTGAGATCGGTGATATGGCAGGATTCGTACTTGAGATACGTCCTGATGTTATAGCGGATCTTGGATGACAATGCCATGCGAATAGTGATATTAGTAGTGTACTAGACGTAGGTCAGTGCCCCAGATGATGATCTTGATAAAGAGGATACCAGATGAACAGTGTGATGAGTATGATATTGACACGTACCCAGATTTGGGGATGTCGTACGACGGATTTACGTACGAGCTATATATTGATGATTGATCCGCACTCTTGACTTGGGATGTCTGATTATAGATATGGTATCGGATATGATATTATTGAGGCGGGATCACCGACTAATATATATATATATATATATAGGTATGTATACGTATCGACTCAGATGTTAGGCGGTTTCCTTACCTGTAGTTCAGCTTGTTAGTTCAGCCGTATAGTTTAGTGTAGTTGTTAGACTAGATTAGACTCCTACCTATTTCAAAACTAACGAATCATGGGTATTTTAAAAGACAGGTCAAGGGATTCTACGGATATTTCAAAACACGTATCTTTTCTTAAAAACACAGTAGCCCTTATTTTCAAAACACCGCGATTCGTGTTATTTCAAAGGCACTATTGTAGGACTTATATTAGGGTAATGCAGTTTAGTTATGGTTGTGTCTAGTATTCAGCTCCCGCATATTATTGCTGTTGCTCCGCATCGCATACTTATTGTAATTCATATTTCATTATTGATATCATGCTGTTAGGACACCATCACCATTACCGATGATGCGTATGTACCACGTACACTTACTTGCCGGCTCACACACATCTTCATCGGTAATTGCCATGTCACGAATACTTTAGAAAATACTATTTCATTTGACATAGGTTGTTAGCTAATAGTTTAGACATGGTATTAGTGTACTTGCCTTATATGCTAGTTTAGACATTGTAGTTATTACTTGCTACTTCATGCATGTTATTATTCATTGATATGCCGTATTCATGGATTTTTATGTCCATATTCACTGTTTACATGCTATTGAGGATTTGGATTTGGATTTTCATGAGATTTCCTGGATTTGGGGGAAAACCGCAAAAACACTTATAAACTTCTTTCTCTTTTTTTTAAAGAAAAAGTGCGGTTTTCCCATGATGTATGAGTCGTCCACCATGAGTTTGCTGATGGATTTCGAGACCCGATTCGAGGAGTTGGATGAACCGTTTCGGGTACATGGTGGACCCGGTAAGGTACCACGGGGCAAGAAGGTCGTGTTGCTGACGTTGAGCCTGGCAGGGGAGCACTACCTACCGGTGATTTTACCCGACGCGTCGGATATCCGGAGGATACCGTCGTGGTCTTGAGATTGATGGTAGGGGCCGGTCTGGATTGACGGCGCCCTAGATAGTGAGATTGATACAGAGATTCTGTGATATTGAGGTACAGAGATTTGATGATACAGGCCAGTCTGGATAGCCGGAGCCTGAGATTTTGAGACATTGGGATTTACGTTTTGTGTCGATGCTAAACACTGTTTATGCTGATTTCATTATGATACCTCGTTTTAAAAATACAGAAAATCTCACTAATTTATGAAAGTAGTTTTCTTCAGTACATGCATTCTGTTTCGTGCATTCATACATCATCCATGTTATATATTGCTACCTGAGGCACTGACACGGGCACATAGATTTGCACTTGGGTTAGATATTTACCCTAGCCATTGTTATAGGCTGCTTGTTATATATTTGAGGATATATTATGACTGTTGACCTAGGATTGTGTTGTTCATGCGATTTCTGTTCGTAGATGTTTTTCTATTCACGAGTTGGAAACTCACCCCCGTTGTGCCCCAGTTTTTTTGCAGGTTTGCCGTACAGGTTTCATTACGGCTTTGTGGGCACAGTTTCGTTTGGGCGACTTGCTAGTAGGTGGGTTTATTGGTATCGTACCCATCATATTACCTTGTATAATATTATTCAGTTGTATCTAGTAAATTCCATCAACCAAACAAGTATTTATTTTTGAGATAGAGACCAGTGATGTTATTCTTTCGACCTTAGAGTCGCGCGTTGTATTTCTGTGGATTTCTTGTTGTTTTGAGTTTCCTTTTGAGTTTTGATCCTCGCCCTTGGCGTTGTATATTATATTGCTTTTGTGGTTGTGACCGTCGATTGACGAAGAGCTAGCTCCCGCTTGGGGATGCCTTTTATGGATTTCGTATACTATTCATGTTGTTTCCCGTTTGGGGGCCAGTATTTACAAAGGAGGCTCTGCCTAAATTTTCAGGAAATACTAGATGTTTTTAAAAACGCATAATTCGGCTTATGCTATTAAACTACTTGATTTAAATTGGTTTTCCTTCACTCTACTACTTTTCTGAGTTTTCGGTTTACTTAGATTACGTACGCCTCTAGACGTTTCGTAGTTTAAGTGCCGGTCATGTTCCGTACTTTCAGGTCGTGACAAAGTTGGTATCAGAGCGTTAGGTTTTACTTTCGGAGCGTAGGATGACCCTTGGTTGATGGAATAGGTGACTAAAGTAGAGTGACGTACCGTGGGTATGTTCCGCAGCATACTTACGATACGCTACTCCACTTAAGGAGCCTTAGGATGTACATTTCTTTGTTCAGTATTATATTCATTCCTGATCTAGTCTCATCGGTACCAGTCATGGTTTTGCTGCCACGATTACGAGCAGGGAGAGCTACGGCTAGAGTTGCGGTCAGCACGAGCTCGTCATGAACGAGGACTGACCAGGGCGTGATTCCAGGGATATACGATTGCATTGAGAGGCGTCGTCTGATTGTGTTTTCGGGCCTTGAGCGTTTGACAGATCACCTTTACGAGATTTCTCGGACGTGCCGATCAGTATCAGAGGATTACGCCACTGATAGAGGTCAGCCAGATTTTGATAACCATTGGCGTATTGCTTACTCCTGATGATTGAGGCACTGTTCAGCGTGCAGACGAGTGAGTCAGTTATTGCCGCGAACGACGAGATATCGCCCCAGGTGTTGGAGCTATTGCAATACGAGTTGTACTGAGAGATGATAGGAGGTCGCTAGTCACCGAAGGATGAATGACTAGAACATGTGGTTCGTTTGCCTACCCCGATGCGAGGAAATCAGATAGATTGATCCCAGCTAGAGACGACTTCACGCGGAGACGTTGAAGGTCGACAGAGACGATCGAATGTCAGAAACCTATTATTCTAAGTTTAAAGTATTCGGAAGAGCATGCAGGCAATTCTATGGACCCTCTAGAAGAATGAAACCCTAACTTAACTTAATGACCGTGTGAAGGCCTTTTAACCTTAGGGTTTGCGGCAGTTCCGTGGCGCCATTAGTGAGGCTTGGGTTTGCCCTTCTACGGCTGGACCATTGATGCTGTGGTACGTACTCGATACTATTAAACTGTACCAAGATGTTGAGCTCTTGGGGATTATGAGGTTTTGACGAATTGATCGGATGGTTCGACTTCATTCGGTTGCTAGGTGGTTAGATGCATTCTTAGGAGGCTCCAGATACGAGGATAGCGGTTGGAGCTCAGTCCATGTAGCCACGACGAGATGAGTCCGAAGCAGTCGACACCAGAGAAAAGTGGAGTAAGAAGTTCGTACGAGATCTTGATGAGACGACGTTCCACTCCGCCATCAGAGATGCGATACGCATGCCGAGGCATTGTACTTGGATATACCTTCCAGAAGGAGTCGCGATGAGTATGCAGCCGTTCCAGAATGAGAACAGATCTAGTGAGGGACGATGACTTCTGGACAGTTCGGCAGAGACGAGATTCGGGAGAGATCTTGACAGGACCTTTCTGGAATCAATTATGTGAAGACTTGGGACCAAGGGTGGTCATGTTACGCACACCGGCAGGCCAGAGTTCAGGATTGTCAATGAGACATGCTATGAGTGACCACGACAGTTGGCCAGAGATTCTTGGAGGACGTGCTTGAGCGGGACTATTCCACCATACTTGATTTTGGTATTTTGAGCGATATATTCACATGATTTGGTTTTGATGATTGAGTTTCATGATATCATTTTCATACACCATGGTTGCACCTACTGAGTATTTACGATTTCTGCACAGTTGTTGCACTTGAGATAGTTTTCGTGCCTTAGTTTCTCATATTTGTGATTATATGGGTTTCATACAGTTGAGTTGATTTTGTGCGTATGTATGCACACGATTTGGTTTTTGCACTCGGTATAGTACATATATGCTTGCAGTGCAGTGTTACGCATTTTGTGCACTTAGATGCACTGGACTTTGATTTCGATTGTGATACTCGATGTTTGTTTTGTGCACCTTGTGCACCTGATTTGATTTTGCGCATGTTCGGCGCTTAATATTGGATTTCATGATTTCGTGCATAATGGATGCACCTGGTTTTGATTTTCGTGCATGTTGAGCGCATGTTTTGAGAAGCGATTTCGGTGCACACCAGATGCACTAAATCGAGATTCTTCGTGCGTGTCAGACGCACCTGTCCTTGCTGTCAGGCACACACGTTGCCTATGACAGATGTTGTGTGCACACCCGATACACTTAGATGTTGTTTCTGTGCGCATGTATGGCACATATATGGATTTTGATTTCCGTTCGCACCAGACGCACGCAGTATTCATATGCGTATTTTGGGATTGGTTTCTTATAGAGCGGTACGTTTTTATGATATTTGCTATGTGTTTTCGTACTGAACAGGACTAGTCAGAGGACAGTACCTGAATGTATTTTGCATGCATTGATAGCTATCAAAGGGAATTCCAAAAAAAAAGCGAGCTATAGTCTCGGTATTTACCTACGTGTCTGATATGACACGAAACGTTTAAAATAAGGAAACCCTTCTAAATTGTTTCCCAAAACGGCGGAACGTACATTTTAAACAAAAGGTGTATATGTATATGGTTATTTTCTTATGATAGACGTCCGCTACTGTGCAGTGTTATGCGCATTGCACAGCGACTTAAGAGATTTGGCACGCATTTCCTTCAGATATTTACATGTATAGATTTGATATTTACGTGTATAGTTTCGAGTCATATCATATTGGTTTTGTATTGGATTTGACATTTGTGTCTTTACCATGACTCCGATGACCACGAGATGCTTGACGGAGTTTTGATTTTGAGTTATATGCTCATTTTTCATGCGCATGCGCTGCTCTATGATTTGTTTTATGTATTTACGATTTCGGAGCCCCGACGACTTGATGGTTTTGCTTAGATGTTTTAGTATTTGGGAGAGAGTTTTAATTTAAATTCGGGACCGAATTTTTTTAAGGGGGGAAGATTGTAACGTTTTGAAAATCGCTTTGGTGAAATTTCGGAAAATCAGTAAAATAAGGGGGTTTTCTGTAAAAAGTCAAAATACAAATATCTTTATTATAAAATTAAATATACATATTCTAGCTATGAAATTGCTAGTATTTGGTGTTTATTGAGCCACTGGTGAAATTTCAAATTTTCTGAAAATTTTTCCGAAATTAATTATTTTAATATTATTTTAAGCCGTCCCTAATACATTTAATTAGGGAAAATTACAAATTGGAATGAGTTGAAATAAATTTTATGCATCATAACACACTAAACAAAATTTTATCATGTGGTTTTTGAATTGAAATGAAGTTGTTAATCGGTGTTAGAAAATATTGAAGAAAAAAGGCTTTTTTAGTGAATTTAGTGTAAATGGATGTTTGGGGTATAGTATTTATCATTTTCCATCACCCCACACCCACACCCACACTCTCACACCCCCATTTTCCTCCTATTTTCAGCAGCCCCTCTTCAAAATTTTGCTCCATTTCTTTTGATAAAAGAAAAGAGAACATAAAGAAAAGTATAAGAAAAGAGGTTTGTGTTGTGTTGACCTTTGACTTTCTTGACTTGGCATGACTTTCCTCACCTCACTCTCTCTCCAATCACCTAACAAGTGGCCGAACCTCCCATTCCTGCACAACAACAGCCCTCCCCCTCTTTTCTCATCACATTTCTCTCCAAAAAACTTATCAAAATTGCCTCACAAATCAACACAAAACCTCACAAATCCCAAATCCATTCCTTACCCATTATTCCTCGGACATTCAAGCATGGTTCTTTGGGCAAAGTTAGCATTTTGGAGGCTAAGTTTTTTTGCAAGTGTAGATCTCATTCCAAATGGTTTTTAGGTATAATCTTAACCCAATGTTTGCTTGATGTTTAATCACTTCAATTTAACTAATTTCGGTGCTTAATTGTGGTTCTAAGTGCTAATTTGAAAATTCAAGAGAAGGATTTGAACTAAATTAGGGTTTATGTCAATTGATCATGGTTTAATGGTGTAGTTATCATGCTAAGCCATAGAAAACCTAATCTAGTTGCTAATACGTAAATTGTTGCATTTAAGTTGTCCAAATTAAGATTTTTTTTAAGCAAACTAGGTTTTTAGAAATTAATTAAATAATTGCGATTAAAATGTAATTAGGTTTTTCATGACTTCATTGACATTATAAAATCTAGTTTAATACCTTAGTTCATGGAAATCCAAGCTAAATTGTTGTTTGTGCATTTTTGCTATAAAATTGTTAAAATTGGGTATATTGTAAACTAGAATTTTGGGGTTAATGAAATTTAATGAGATTAAATTGTGGAAATTGTTTTTTCGACTTATTTAAGATGTTTAATAAGTACCATGGCCGCTAGATTTGTTTAAACGTCGAGTTTTGTACTAAAACGGGTAATATTTGCTCGCTAGATTTTCGGAAAAATGGTTTTAAAGTGAGTTTGGGGTTTTTGTGAATTTTAACCTATTTTATAGTATAATTAGTGCTTGTGATCGTGCAAATGAGTGTGTTTGGGTTTTTCTCGATGGTTTGGCATTTGTACGCCGACGTCGAGAGTTTTTGGGTTGATGTGTGAAAGTAGCCATAGGTTTTGACCCATGTGGGATTCGTCTGTCGTTTTGGTTTTGAGTCGGATTTTAATACGATACAGTGCATTATGATATGTAGGTACCCATGTGGACTTCGAGACGACAAGCAAGCGCGTGGCGACGTCGGCACCGGCGAGAAAGGACCAGGTGAGTAGATTATATCTACGGGGAGAAGTCGGGTGGATGGCGTATAGCACCCCCGCAGTTCGTGGTGATGTATACGAATACGTATACACACATATATTTTGATTATATATATTATGTTGATATGAGACTTGATGATAAAGGTAGATTCTAAATGTTCATGGATTAGTTTAGTGTTAGTTGCGAAACCCTAGAGTAGTTATTACATCCACACACGCACACACACACACATGCGTACATTTATGTTATTATCTGTGCGTATATGGGAATATGTGTTTATGTGTTCACCGGGGTATGGGACTAGCTGTTCACATACTGGATTTGCGGATGATACTTGGGATTGAGATGAGTCGATGAGATTTGAGTTGAGGCCGTGAGATCGGTGATATGGCAGGATTCGTACTTGAGATACGTCCTGATGTTATAGCGGATCTTGGATGACAATGCCATGCGAATAGTGATATTAGTAGTGTACTAGACGTAGGTCAGTGCCCCAGATGATGATCTTGATAAAGAGGATACCAGATGAACAGTGTGATGAGTATGATATTGACACGTACCCAGATTTGGGGATGTCGTACAACGGATTTACGTACGAGCTATATATTGATGATTGATCCGCACTCTTGACTTGGGATGTCTGATTATAGATATGGTATCGGATATGATATTATTGAGGCGGGATCACCGACTAATATATATATACAGGTATGTATACGTATCGACTCAGATGTTAGGCGGTTTCCTTACCTGTAGTTCAGCTTATTAGTTCAGCCGTATAGTTTAGTGTAGTTGTTAGACTAGATTAGACTCCTACCTATTTCAAAACTAACGAATCGTGGGTATTTTAAAAGACAGGTCAAGGGATTCTACGGATATTTCAAAACACGTATCTTTTCTTAAAAACACAGTAGCCCTTATTTTCAAAACACCGCGATTCGTGTTATTTCAAAGGCACTATTGTAGGACTTATATTAGGGTAATGCAGTTTAGTTATGGTTGTGTCTAGTATTCAGCTCCCGCATATTATTGCTGTTGCTCCGCATCGCATACTTATTGTAATTCATATTTCATTATTGATATCATGCTGTTAGGACACCATCACCATTACCGATGATGCGTATGTACCACGTACACTTACTTGCCGGCTCACACACATCTTTATCGGTAATTTCCATGTTACGAATACTTTAGAAAATACTATTTCATTTGACATAGGTTGTTAGCTAATAGTTTAGACATGATATTAGTGTACTTGCCTTATATGCTAGTTTAGACATTGTAGTTATTACTTGCTACTTCATGCATATTATTATTCAATGATATGCCGTATTCATGGATTTTTATGTCCATATTCACTGTTTACATGCTATTGAGGATTTGGATTTGGATTTTCATGAGATTTCCTGCATTTGGGGAAAAACCGCGAAAACACTTATAAACTTCTTTCTCTTTTTTTTAAAGAAAAAGTGCGGTTTTCCCATGATGTATGAGTCGTCCACCATGAGTTTGCTGATGGATTTCGAGACCCGATTCGAGGAGTTGGATGAACCGTTTCGGGTACATGGTGGACCCGGTAAGGTACCACGGGGCAAGAAGGTCGTGTTGCTGACGTTGAGCCTGGCAGGGGAGCACTACCTACCGGTGATTTTACCCGACGCGTCGGATATCCGGAGGATACCGTCGTGGTCTTGAGATTGATGGTAGGGGCCGGTCTGGATTGACGGCGCCCTAGATAGTGAGATTGATACAGAGATTCTGAGATATTGAGGTACAGAGATTTGATGATACAGGCCAGTCCGGATAGCCGGAGCCTGAGATTTTGAGACATTGGGATTTACGTTTTGTGTCGATGCTAGACACTGTTTATGCTGATTTCATTATGATACCTCGTTTTAAAAATACAGAAAATCTCACTAATTTATGAAAGTAGTTTTCTTCAGTACATGCATTCTGTTTCGTGCATTCATACATCATCCATGTTATATATTGCTACCTGAGGCACTGACACGGGCACATAGATTTGCACTTGGGTTAGATATTTACCCTAGCCATTATTATAGGCTGCTGGTTATATATTTGAGGATATATTATGACTGTTGACCTAGGATTGCGTTGTTCATGCGATTTCTGTTCGTAGATGTTTTTCTATTCACGAGTTGGCAACTCACCCCCGTTGTGCCCCAGTTTTTTTGCAGGTTTGCCGTACAGGTTTCATTACGGCTTTGCGGACACAGTTTCGTTCGGGCGACTTGCTAGTAGGTGGGTTTATTGGTATCGTACCTATCATATTACCTTGTATAATATTATTCAGTTGTATCTAGTAAATTCCATCAACCAAACAAGTATTTATTTTTGAGATAGAGACCAGTGATGTTATTCTTTCGACCTTAGAGTCGCGCGTTGTATTTCTGTGGACTTCTTGTTGTTTTGAGTTTCCTTTTGAGTTTTGATCCTCGCTCTTGGCGTTGTATATTATATTGCTTGTGTGGTTGTGACCGTCGATTGACGAAGAGCTAGCTCCCGCTTGGGGATGCCTTTTATGGATTTCGTATACTATTCATGTTATATCCCGTTTGGGGGCCAGTATTTACAAAGGAGGCTCTGCCGAAATTTTCAGGAAATACTCGATGTTTTTAAAAACGCATAATTCGGCTTATGCTATTAAACTACTTGATTTAAATTGGTTTTCCTTCACTCTACTACTTTTCTGGGTTTTCGGTTTACTTAGATTACGTACGCCTCTAGACGTTTCGTAGTTTAAGTGCCGGTCATGTTCTGTACTTTCGGGTCGTGACAAAAGCCCTAGCACAGGCCTAATAGGCCTAAGATCAAGAAAAATGTTGAATATTCTCAACTGGACTTAGCCCAATCATGGCCGTAAGTCCTCAAATTAAATTGACTGAGCACGGCTGCTCTCTTAAATCAATTTACATCCGGTTCAAGGGTACATCTCTGAACTTCTCTGACACCTATCGTTGTAATCCTTCAACGACGTCAGAGAGGTGACGGGTCCCGACAGTCACAAATTAAATGGACCACCATGTCCCTAAACTGGAATATGGACCACCACGTCCCTAAACTGGAATATGGACCGCAATGTCCTTAAACTACCAATGGACCGTAATGTCCCTAAAGTACCTATGGACCACTACGTCCCTAAACTGGAACAATAGAGCCACCAAACGCTCTTTTGTTGGATCTAAACGATCCCGTTTAAGTTGATCTTAGCCTTAAATATGGCTAACGTATCCTTAAACATTCAAACAGACTTTAGTCTCAAATTGGACTATAAGACCCCCAATCAACTTTGGTTCAAGGGTACATCTCCGAACTCCTCTGACACATGTCGTTGTAATCCTTCAACGTCGTCAGAGAGGTGACGGGTCCCGACGGCCATATATTAATGGACCACCACGTCCCTAAACTGGAAATGGATCTAGACGATCCCGTTAAGTTGATCTTAGTCTGGAAATTAGACTAACGTATCCTTAACAAACGTTTAAGTTGATCTTAGCCTCAAAAATGGCTAACGTATCCTTAAACTAAAACCCAAAACCCAAATCTAAGAAAATACGGATTTGGACTAATCCACGTCCTACGGGCGACGGCATCACTTAGTCTCCGTATACAATCCACGGGCATCCACAAACAAAATAAACACCCACGACACGAAGTGAAATTCTGGAGAAGGAGAAAGTTGTTGCCGCGATGCGGTAGCGTAATTAACTGCAGGGGCTTGCGCCTGCAGGGAAGAGCGTCCCCACAATCAAAAACCCCTCAAGCGAGGAGGAATCTGACGAAGTCTGCTACATCGGCCGCATCCGTCTAAACCTCCGATACACGGTGCCATAAATCAACTTGGCATCTTCGGAGAAGTGGATGGATAAAACCAAATAGCATCTGCCCCGAATCTCAGGCAAGACGTCCTAATGTCTCGGCCGCCGTTCGGAGGGGAACAAACGACTCCTGGCATGGTGGTGTACCTGCAGGTGATGGAGTCATCCTCTCTAAAGGTGTCTTACAGACTAAAGGGGAGAGCGATCTGCATGATTAGCATATCACTTTCTTAGGCAATTGAGTTAATCATGAAATGTCAAGTACCACACCAGATGTTGTTTTTGCACTAGCTGCAATAAACATATATTAATCCAATCCTGGAGAAATGTAGGGAAGAAGTTTATGAACATAAATGGATGTTCTAGAGATATGGTAACGGCAGCCTCTTTCAGGAGACGTTATCATTTCAGGTTTCCAAGGTGACCTGGATGACAGAGTTGCTGTCTGAGTTATAGTTTTTCCCTCTTTTGAGGGACAGTATGTTAGACAGGTGGTCCAAGCGGATACTAAGGAATGCATGGCGCAGGATACTGATTAAATTCAATGGATGATACAGTCTAAGAAGTTTACTGGATTTGGAGTTCATTTATGAACTGGGTCCCATCAGATATCCAGACAAATTCTAAGACAAGGTACTGCTCATTTCGGGAGATGGTTATTCTCCGTGAAGTTGAGATATAGAGAGATAAAGATAGAAACACTGGAGCGGATCTACTCACTGAGGTTCTCGAACACAATAGTTTCACAAACGAGCTTTGCAAGAGTGATTAGTAAAGGAGTTGGGTGTTCGGTATCATAAGAGCTGTGAGTATGCAACACCGCAATAATTGTTCTTAAGTGCAAGTGGGAGATTGTTAGCTATAGTGCCCTCAAGGAAAGTATCGTAGTCCCAGGCAGGTGATTATGATGATTGAGGGAGGACCTATACCGGTAGAACAATCTTACTCGAAATGATAATATGCTATCTGGTTTGTCTTTATCATCACTATTACATATTGATAGAGCCCATATGATTCTTGCATGACTACCAGCATTATGATGGCGATCATATATGTGGGAGCTGGGGGTCTATAAGCAAATCCTTAAATGTCCCTAGTCGTGGGAGTTTCGAGACCTGGCATTGATACTCCAGTATAGACTAGTGTATACTATTCGAGACCCCGACGAGGGGCGGTGGCCAGGTCTCACAAACCATTGGTGTTAGTTTGTTCACCTAAGATAGTATATACGTGCTCATTGGGTTATGAGTACACTGGACGGACTCGTCGGGAACCTGCTAGTTTGTATTACACTTATTGTCAGATAGCAGTTCCCTGGTGATATGTGTACAGGTTAGTCTGTCGACTTGAGATCGTCATTTTTCTCGTGTGAGTTCCTATTGTGCTTTGATTACTACCCTACCACAGCTCAAAGGAGTCGTGCAAACAGGTTTTAGTTGGGTACAGTCCCGAACCATATGGAGGTAGTGAGCGGATCGTCGGGGATTCGTCTCTCCCGGTATTGGGGGTTGATGTCGTGTTGTGCACGGGTGGCCATCACCAGAAATTCTCGGCCGGGGTAGACGAGAATTACCGATCTAGGATCGATAATTTCTCAGGTAGTGATGGGTTTCATACCGACACTAATTATCGTGTTATTAGGGGGCTGACTTTGCCCATCCCTCTAGACTCGATATGCGATACTCTTAGACGAACAGACCGGACTGTACGGATATTGTCATTGTCAGGCTCAGTAGGGGTTTTGATGAGTTTGCTCGTCGGCCTTTCTTTCACTCAATACCTGGATAGCCGTTACGTACAGCTAGTGCCGTTGACGTGCTTGTGGTTAAACCCACTGCCAGCGTATTGACGAGTCTTTAGAGTCCCACACAAAGGGTTTTCACGGTTCAGGCGATATGGTGTAGATGACGTATGTTGGTACATACAGGTGTCCGATTAAATATGTGTACATGCTGCACAGACTTTAATCGGACGGTTGATAATACTAGCGGCTTAGGATTAAGCCAGATTATTAAATCAGGTTTTGATTTAATAATATATATATATATATATATATATTCTAGTATTATTCTTCACTATTCATTTTCTCTCTTGGCTATTCGTATTTTTGTATGAATACGTGTATATGTATTTCGATACGTGTACCGGGTTGTATTCCATATTTATACGGAATAGTTTCTAGAAGATGGCCACCTCATTAATTGATTTTCTTTCTAGAAAATCATTTTGGAAATGAGGTGGAGGGTGAGTTGGCATGAGCATGGGTTTTGGCATGTAGAGAGGTATGGTTTGCATTTTTTTATTAGTTAAATGAAAAGACATATTTTGTGTGCATGATTGAGAGAGAGAAAGGGTGCAACCACATTTTCTTGAGTTGGTTTGCTCATTTCTTTTCTTCACTTGATTGATCACTTGCTCACTCTTATTTCTCACTTGGAGAAAATTTTAGCACTTTCTTTAGTTGCTCATACCACTTGGTTTCCTCACCTCCTCTTCATCTTTTATGGTTGCTCCTTTGAGCATTTGTGATGAGAGAAAAATTATAGGGACACATTCTTACACCTTCACTCTCCATTGCTAGCAACCTTGGAGCGTCGGTTGCCTCACTTGGCGAGACTGAAGCTTGCGCCGTTTCCTTCAGGTGGATCATCGTAGATGGAGGAAGACCGGCAACCAAACTCGATCCGCAACCACTAGGAGCTTGGGATGAAGGTTGAAGACCGAAAGACACGGATCAACTCGGTATAACCATTCTTAACTCATTATATTGCTTGCTAGTATAGGGATTAGGGTAGATCCGGGCATCGGGTAATGGTAGCGCTAGTTTTGAAATTTTTTGTTTCGCATTTGACCACGGTTTGATGGTCGGGGCGCTGCCGTAACCCAACATACGCAATCAGAGGCTATAAGTGATAGTTTCCGTACAGTCTGGTCTCTTCGTCAAAGAGTGTCGCATACCGGGTCCGAGGGATAGAATTAGTCAGAACCTTAATAACCCAATAAGTCATGCAGATATTGGACTTATAACCATCAGAGATACAACTGATAACACTTATTAGTTTATCTCAATTGCCGCGGCTCTGTGAGCTTCTGGTTATAGCCATGTCTTGCATAGCGTGACATCGACTTCCTATATCGGGAGAGACGAATCCCCTCAACCGCTCATTGCCTCCATATGTTTTGGGACTATACCTAATTAAAACTTATTTGCATGACTCTTTAAAACCGTGATAGGGTAGTAATCAAAGTACAGTGAGAACACACTCAAGACACTATAGCGATCTCAGGTCAAGGGACTACCATGTACTTATGTCACCAGAGAACATCTAGCTGACAATAGGTAAGAGTAAAGAAAATGACAAGTGTAGAATATATATATGACGAGTAAGAGTAAATGATCATGGGTAAAAATATACTATAGGTTTCTATATGGTCACTATATTAACGTTAAGTTCCAAGTGTGAATGTCAACGCAGCCGTAGAAGTATTCACGAGCTCAAGAGTAGGCTCCCAGGAGCAAG
This sequence comes from Agapanthus africanus, assembly GCA_030015575.1. NCBI lineage: Eukaryota > Viridiplantae > Streptophyta > Magnoliopsida > Asparagales > Amaryllidaceae > Agapanthus > Agapanthus africanus. Next base: position 397,753,318 of record JASDDO010000029.1, on the reverse strand, counting down.
AAAACACGGGCCCATTTCATGTGTTAGTATCGGGACTCTAGACTGTGGATGAGTCAACCCGGCTGATATTCGAGTAAAATAAAAAAAGAGGTTAATACGAGTCTCCTGAAACTCCGTTGGATTCACATAAGAAACTATCCCAAGCACCCTATGTATAATATAATTATAGCTGGTTAATATACTTAATTGATTTGATTGATTGATTTATATGTCTTGATTGAAACCCTAGATTGCAAAAGGTGTAGATTGTATTCAAGTGAGCCGGGTAATGTGCGAGTCTTGACAATTGCAATATGGATTCGAGTTAAGTTGGTTCGAGTAGATTGGATTCGATTTCATATTCGGGTTTAGATTCGAGTTAGATTAGAGTTCGAGTTTGTATACGAGTTCGAGTTCAAATTTAGATTTGAGTTTGGATTTGAGTTCGTGTCTTTTCATGTGAATTGATATAAATTGTTAAAATCTCATGTTCGGGAGAAATCGGCAACTGCTGCACATGGACGGTAAGATTTGTGTTTTTTTAAATACAATTACCATTGATAACTCCGTTAAGTTGTGGCAAACACTCACTTTCTCCAGCTCCATGGGGCTCAAGAGAATTGATCCCACTTAAACCTATATTAATCTAGAGTCCTGAAAATATTGTTTGCATATCTCGATGGGGTTTTATGAAAAATATATATTAATATTGTTTAAAAATAAACCTCGAGGGTGATTTATAACATTTAGGGTTTTCATGAACATATTTGTTGTGTTGTTTTAGTGATAAAACCTAACTTTTTTTTGAAAGTTTGTGGTATTTTCTTATGAAAACTAGTTCTTTTGGAAACTTGGTGATATTTTATTAACAAATTCTAATCATTCATTTTAAAAATATAGTTTCTTAGTTTATTTTTATTGAAAATACAGATTTCATAATTTTATATAATTTTTCCAAAAATTATTTTTTATTAGAAAAGCCGCATTTCTTAAAAACCGTATTTTTATTCCTTTCGAGGCCGAATACTCCGTGAGGAATTCTGCATCTCGCTCTCCTGTCCCAAGGATGCCCGATAATCCACACCATCCATTAGCGGGTCCCTTAATGATGGTTGTAGAGGCGTAATTGCCAAGGATTTCGAAATACCGATTTAAAAAAACCCGTTTTGAAACAGTGTGGTATTTTAATGAAAAAGATTTTATCTTGAATTACCCATATGCCTAGAATACCATGCTATAAAACCATAGTGTGCATGTGGGGTAGGTCATTACCCCGTGAAGGTTCTAGGGTTTGGGTATACTAGATATCGAAAAGATATTATACTAAAATTCAAGGTATTTTAATGACAAATTTCCTTATATGTTGTTTCATGTGAAAATTTGTTAGAACTAAAAACTAATTGATGTGAATAAGGTTAGGATTAGTGTAGCATGTTAGTTTGATCCCATTTGCTTATCACATGGCTTATAAATGTTAAAAAGAAAACTATATCGGAGATAACTCATCTTTTGTCGGTTTGTTTTAAAATTAAGTTTTGAGATAGAGAGAGAGAGATGAATGGACTTACGGCTTTTATATGATTAAGAAGAGATTGAAGAAGCTCTCGGGGGTCGTGGTTTCGTCGGAGATGCTCCTGTCGTTGAGTTAGGCTCGCTACTCCACTTGAAGGGCTTAACTCCACTTGGCACTTAGAAAGTTTTAAGAGAAATTTTGCTAGAATTTCAAAATGATGAAGAGCTAAGGTATGTGGTTGTATTTATAGTGAAGAATGAGGGTTTGGGAATTAAAATTTTGGATTAAAAAGTATTAAAAAGATATTAAATAGTGAATTGAAGGGTCTATGTTTGATTAAAGGGAAATCAAATAGTTAAGGGGAGTTGAAGGGGTGTGTGTGCAAAGCACAGAACCAATTGGGCTCAATCGAACCGTCGGCGCCGGCCTGTGAGGCATTTTGGACGGTAGGATCTTGAGGTTTTGCTTCGAGATTCGTGCCACGTGGGTTTTTGTGTGTGCACACCTCATTGCATCTGTTTGATTTTTCTGAAACTTTTCAATTCCTCGTGTATTGCACGTGCAACTCTTGGGCTTCCAAAAATTAAAAAGAAAAATCGAAAAAAATAATTGTGTCTGATGGAAATCGAACACACAGGCTACGTCACAGCAGTGTAGAGGTTTTACCAGTGAGCTACAAGTTGTTTCTTGTTTTTATTAAACAAATTTAACTTATAACACTTACACAGGCTGTAGTACTTTTTTCTGTACAATAACAAGGAAATTTCTGTACAGTGATTTCAGAGTCGTTACATTCTACCCTCCTTATAAAAATTTCATCCTCGAAATTTACAATTATATAGGGACTAATTTTCAAATAGATAAGGGTATCGTGTACGCATATCTTCTTCTCTTTCCCAAGTTAATTCTTCAGGCGAATCCTTTTTCCACATCACTCGGACTAAGTTTACTTCCTTGTTCCGCAATGTCTTCACCTTTTGGTACAGGATCTCAACTGGTTGTTGCTCGCAGGTTAAGTCAGTTTGTACTATGAGCTCTGAGTGATCAAGTATGTGGCTGGGGTCGCTCACATATCATCGTAGTTAGGATATATGGAACACATTGTGCACTTCTTCCAATGAGGATGGTAGTGCTAAACGGTATACCACTTCTCCAACTCGTTCGAGTATGTCAAACGGTCCTATGTATCTTAGACTTAACTTACCCTTCTTGCCAAAACGTATCACTCCTCTATTTGGAAAGATCTTCAAGAATACATGTTCTCCGGGTTGAAACTCCAAGTGTCGACGTTTTGCATCTGCCCAACATTTCTGTCGGTCTTGGGCTATGCGCATCTTTTCCTTGATCGTGTGAACCACGTCCACAGTTGCCACGATCATCTCTAGTCCAAGGAGTTCACGATCTCCAATGTCGTCCTAACTCAGTGAAGAAAACATTTCCGTCAGTAGAGTGTTGCGAGTGGTGCCATCCCAATGCTTGCCTGATAGTCGTTATTGTATAAAAACTCCATAAGGTGTATGCGATCTTCCCACGAACCTCTGAAGTCTAACATACAGGCTCTTAGCATATCTTCTAGGATCTGAATTGTTCGCTCGGACTGTTCATATGTTTGTGGATGATACGCCGTGTTGAAAATCAGACCCGTTCCCAGGCTAGCTTGCAGGCTCTGCTAAAACTGTGATCGGAATCTTGTATCACGATTGGAGATGATGCAGATAGGTATTTCATGTAATCTCACAATCTCCTGCATGAGTTTATGGGTATCAAATATGGTATATTTTGAAGGTTTAAATCTTACTTTAGATTTATACTCACCTCCATATACTTCTTTGCTAACGTCTCCGTTGACTGGCCAATTCGAAATGGAACAAAGTAAGACGACTTGGTGAGTTGATCCAAAATAACCCAAATTGCGTTGTTACCATTCGTGCTGCGAGAGAGGGCAGTCACGAAATCCATGGTAATGTGCTGCCATTTCCATTCTCGGATTGGTAATGGCTGAAGTAGACTAGCAGTTCTATGATGTTCAGCCTTCACTTGCTGACACACCAAACACTTGTCTACGTTCGTTGCTACTTCTCGCTTCATTCCATGACACCAGTAATGTTCCCGTAGATCCTTATACATCTTCGTGCCACTGGGGTTTACAGAATAAGGAGAGTTGTGAGCTTCTTTCATCAACTCTTCTCGAATAGATCCTACTGGCACGCATAAACGACTTCCATATCGCAAGGATCCATCTTCGTGGATGATGAAGTCAGTTCGTAGTCCACTTTCTACTTGTTCTCGGATCCTTTGTAGTTTGGCATCATTTGCTTGAACTGCATTGATCTGATTTACAAGAGTGGACTGGACTTGTAAGTTCATCAAATATGAAGTGTTACCTGGCATAACTACTTCAATCTCCAATATGTGAAATTCTTGTTGTGGTCTCCACTGAGCGGTGAAATTCATTGCTAATGGCTGGTGACTAAGTGCATCAGGAACTACGTTCACCTTCCCAGGATGATACTGCAGGTTGATGTCGAAGTCTGCCATGAGTTCTAGCTATCTTCTCTGACGTAAGTTGAGTTCCTTCTGAGTAAATACATACTTCATACTTTTGTGGTCAGTGTATATATCCACTCGTTCTCCCAATAGATAGTGGCGCCAAATTTTGAGTGTGAAGATGACGACTGCCAATTCTAGGTCATGCGTTGGATAGTTGCGTTCATGTACATTTAATTATCTTGATGCAAAAGCCATTACTTTTCCATGCTAGTGTAGAACACATCCTAATCCTTTATCAAACACATCACAATGCATGACGAATCCGCCAGATTGATCCGGTATTACAAGAATAGGTGCAGAGGTTAATCTCGACTTGAGTTCTACAAAAGCCTTTTCACATCCTTCTGACCACACGAATGCTTCATCTTTACGTATGAGCTTGGTCAGGGGTGCTGCGATCTTTGAGAATCCTTCGATGAATCATCGATAGTATCCTGCTAAGCCCAAGAAACTTCGTATATCTTTCACCGTCTTTGGTGTTGGCCACTCGCTGACAGCGGACACCTTAGCTGAATCGAAAGAGATTCCTTCGCTTGAAATAATATATCTGAGAAATCCGACTTGATCTAGCTAAAATTCACACTTGCTGTATTTGGCGTAGAGCTGATGTTGTTGCAATGTCTCCAAGACAATTCGTAAGTGATCGGCGTGCTCTTTCCGATTGTTTGAATACACCAGGATGTCTTCGATGAATATAACAACAAATATGTCTAAGTACTCTCAGAAAACTTGGTTCATCAGGTTCATAAAGATGGCAGGTGCATTGGTCGCTCAAATGGCATTACGAGATATTCATAATGACCATAACGAGTCCTAAACCCTGTCTTCGGAATGTCGGACTTTTTGACCTTCACTTGATGGTAACCCGAATAAAGATCAAGCTTTGAAAAGACACAAAACCCACTTAACTGATCAAAAAGGTCATCGATACGCGGTAGTGGATACTTGTTCTTAATTGCCACTTCGTTTAGAGCTCGATAATCCATACATATCCTGTAGGAACCTTCCTTCTTCTTCACTAGTAGTACCAGAGATCCCCAGCTTGAAGTACTGGGACGAATCCAACCTTTCTTCAGGAGTTCGTCCAACTGAATTCGGATCTCCTTCAATCCTTTTGGACTTAATCGGTACGGAGATTTTATTACTGGTTATGCGCCGGGTTGTAAATCGATGCTGAATTTAAGAGCTTGATCGAGAGGCAAACCTAATATATCTTCTGGAAATACATTCTCGAACTCTCGAACTACCTCTGGCTTCGATTCTTCCGCTTGCAATGCTACAACCTCTGCCTTCTTTGGTTTTGATTTGTAGACGCTAGGTTCTAAGGTACGGTCTCCACTCTTGAAATAGAATACTAGATGATCTTGTATTTCGAACACTATTCTCCTTTGGCGACAGTCGATGGTAGCGAAGAAAGTTCCCAGCCAGTCCATTCCCAAAACTACGTCGATGTTTAGTATGTCCAGTACCTTGAAGTCCGCATAAATTTCTTGACTGCAGACGACCACTGGACACAGATCGTATCCCAAAGTCGCTTTTAGAACACTTTTCCCTGAATTGACATTCCAGCTGGATATGAGCGGTTTAACTGGGATCGCATGAGTTTGGACGAACCGTTGCGACATAAAGCAATGTGATGCCCCGGTGTCGAAGAGCGCTAGAGCTGGTAGGGAGGCTACTAAGATTGTACCTAAGTCGTGTGGGATAGGTTTAGGTATAACAGATATAAGATGATTATGAATTGAAAGGACTTGAAAGAGGCTAGGGAAGGGATTTACTAGTGATAACCTGATCCGTAGCTTCGGCCTCTTCGACCGACATGGTGAATACTTGGCGTCGCGGCACTTTCCTCTGTGCCTGTTTAAACACTCGGCGTTGGGGTTGAGTGGTCTGGGTGCGGGAAGCTGGAGCTGGTAGAGCTAACCGGGTAGGGGGAGCTTAGATCGCCGGTCTAGTTGGAGAGTTGTTGGGTCCTCGGCTCTGTAGGCATGCTCCGATGGCATGAGTAGAAGACCCACAGATCAGGCATAAGTTGTTCGCCCTACGACAGTTCTTCACAAGATGCCATGTTCTCTTGCAGTAAATGCAAAAGTCTGGCATGTTGTTGGTGAACGAACCTACTGACCTCCGAGATAGTCCGTTAAAAGATAGCCTGGAAGAGGCCCCTTCTTTGATCTGGTGCACAGGGCGTTTCACACCGGCAGTCTGCGGCCAACCCTTCTTCTTCCCAACTGCCTCATAACGTCGGGCAGCCTTCAAAGCAAGTTCATGAGCTGGGAAATCCCTTGTAGTGAGTGCAGCTTGGATTTCAGGGTCCAACCCTTGCTGAAATCGTCGTGCTCGGATCTCAGCAGTGTGAATAAGGTGTGTAGCGAACCTGTTACGACCTTATGTTAACAGTGTAGTGGGTAAGATTAGAAAATTGAATTTGAGACAATATCTTACCAGCTGAGCATGGTAAACTCACTATCATATTCATCCACAGACTTGACCCACATCAAGCCCTGCTGTAGATGGATGAATTGCTGCTCCATGTTAAAATAGGCAGTCTCAGGGAAGTACTTAGCATCGAAGAGGTCTCGGAATGTTCTCCATTCTATCGGTTGTGCGAGATGGCTCTCCTCAGCCTTCCACCAAACTCTGGCGTTATCGGTTAGTTGCAACTTAGCAACTCTCACCCAGGAAATATCTGGCACTTTAGCTGCTGCCTGATCATCTTCGATCGCTTGAGCCCATTCGTCTACCTCAAGTGGGCTCTCTTTTCCCAAGAAGTGCTTTGGGTGCAGTGCCCGAAACTGCTTGGCTCCAGGTTGGCTCCAGGTGTCTCGGTTTCGGGGCGATGCATGAGGATTGTAGTCTGCTGCTGCTGACCCTCCAATAGGCTCTTGATAGCCTCAAGCAGTATCGTTTGCTCATTGATAGGAGCTGCAATGGTAGGTGGTGGTGGTGGAGTAGACGGTGGAGTATTTCCGTTGACGTTGGTACTGGTATTGTTCGAAGAGTCCATCACCTTGATAAAGAAGATAGGTCAGGATAGATTCAAGAAATTTGAAATGCAAGGAATGTAAATGTTTGTTGAACTCATTAATTCTTGTAGTATATTGTTTACGACTTCATGCAGAACTGACCTGCATTGGCCACCAATAAAACCTGTCACGCCTCGCTTCCCAATAGACGAAAACGGTGACGTGGCAAGCCCGCGATATATTTATCCAGAGAAGATCATTCCTTAAATAAATATACTAAACATATTGAAACAATAATACACAATATAAGAATAAATTATGACTGTAAAATTTTTCAACAAACATTTTTATTTACATTCAACTTCAAATATGTACAAGTATATGAGTTTATGATGGAAAGTAAATACAATAAGGAAAAAGCCTAAAAAAGTGGCATACATAAACTAAAGAAAAATGAAGCTGAGTTAGCCATGCGTAGCTATTTGATCGTAGTCCTCCTCTGTGGCTTCAACCTCTTCCGTCTGGACCGTATCCGACGAACATTCCAAGAGAAGAAAAGTGGGTGGAATGTCCGTCAGCGAACTAACGCTCGGTAAGTCCCAAAGATAGGTAAGAGCAAAGAAAATGACAAGTATAGAATTTATATATGACGAGTAAGAGTATATGATCATGGGTAAAAATATACTATAGGTCTCTATATGGTCATTATATTAACGTTAAGTTCCAAGTGTGAATGTCAACGCAGCCGTATAAGTATTCACGAGTTCAAGAGTGGGGCCCCAGGAGCAAGAAAACATGGGACCATTTCATGTGTTAGCATCGGGACTCTAGGTTGTGAATGAGTCAACCTGGCTGATATTCGAGTAAAATAAAAAAAGAGGTTAATACGAGACTCCTGAAACTCCGTTGGATTCACATAAAAAACTATCCCAAGCACCCCGTGTATAATATAATTATTGCTGGTTAATAAACTTAATTGATTTGATTGATTGATTTACATGTCTTGATCGAAACCCTGATTGCAAAAGGTGTAGATTGCATTCAAATGAGTCGAGTAATGTGCGAGTCATGACAATTGCAATTTGGATTCGAGTCAAGTTGGTTCGAGTAGATTGGATTCGAGTTCATATTCGGGTTTAGATTTGAGTTAGGTTAGAGTTCGAGTTTGTATATGAGTTCGAGTTCAAATTTAGATTTGAGTTTGGATTTGAGTTCGTGTCTTTTCATGTGAATTGATATAAATTGTTAAAATCTTATGTTCGGGTGAAATCGGCAACTGCTGCACATGGACGGCAGGATTTGTGTTTTTTTCCAAGACAATTGCCATTGATAACTCCGTTAAGTTGTCTAACCTGAATAGACAAGCACTCACTTTCTCCGGCTCCCTAGGGCTCAAGAGAATTGATCTCGCTTAAATCTCTATTAATCTAGAGTCTTGAAAATATTGTTTGCATATCTCGAGGGGGTTTTATGAAAAATATATATTAATATTATTTAAAAATAAATCTTGAGGGTGATTTATAACATTTAGGGTTTTCATGAACATGTATTTTATTTGTTATGGTGTTTTGGTGATAAAACCTAGCTTTTTTTACAAAGTTTGTGATATTTTTTTATGAAAACTAGTTCTTTTGGAAACTTGGTGGTATTTTATTAACAAATTATAATATTTCATTTTAAAATTATAGTTTCTTAATTTGTTTTTATTGAAAATACGGATTTCATAATTTTATATAATTTTTCCAAAAATTATTTTTTTATTAGGGAAGCCGCGTTTCTTAAAAACCGTATTTTTATTCCTTTCGAGATCGAATACTCCATAAGGAGTTCTGCATCTCTCTCTACTGTCCTAAGGATGTGCGATAATCTGCACAATCCATTAGCGGGTCCGCTAACGAAGGTTTTAGAGGTGTAATTGCCAAGGATTTCGAAATACCGATTTAAAGAAAACCGTTTTGAAACGGTGTGGTATTTTAATGAAAAAGCTTTTACCTTGAATTACCCATATGTCTAGAATACCGTGCTATAAAACCATAGTGTGCATGTGGGGTAGGTCATGATCCCGTGAAGGTTCTAAGATTTGGGTATACTAGATATCAAAAAGATGTTACACTAAAATTCAAGATATTTTAATGACAAAGTTCCTTATATGTTGTTTCATGTGAAAATTTGTTACAACTAAAAACTAATTGATGTGAATAAGGTTAGGATTAGTGTAGCATGTTAGTTTGATCTCGTTTTCTTATCACATGGCTTACAAATGTTAAAAAGAAAACTGTATCGGAGATAACTCCTCTTTTATCGGTTTGTTTTAAAAATAAGTTTTGAGATAGAAAGAGAGAGGGATGAAGGGACTTACTATTTTTATATGATTAAGAAGAGATCGAAGCAGCTCTCGGGGGTCATGGTTTCGTCGAAGATACTCGGATCGTCGAGTTTGGCTCGCTGCTCCACTTGAGGGGCTTAACTCCACTTGGCACTTAGAAAGTTTTAAGATAATTTTTGCTAGAATTTCAAAATGATGAAGAGCTAAGACATGGGGTGGTATTTATAGTAAAGAATTAGGGGTTGGGAATTAAAATTTTGAATTAAAAAGCATTAAAAAGATATTAAATAGTGAATTGAAGGATCTCTGTTTGATTGCAGGGAAATCAAGCAGTGTAGGGGAGTTAAGAGGAGTCGAAAGGGTGTGTTTGCAAAGCACGGAGCCAATTGGGCTCAATCGAACCACCGGCGCCGGCCTGAGAGGCATTTTGGACGGTCGGATCTTGAGGTTTTGCCTCGAGATTCGTGCCACGCGGGTTTTTGTGTGCGTACATCTCATTGCGCCTGTTTGATTTTTCTGAAACTTTTCATTTCCCCGTGTATTGCACGTGCAAATCTTGGGCTTCCAAAAATTAAAAAGAAAAATCGAAAAAAATAATTGTGTCTGATGGGAATCGAATACACAAACTACGTCACAGCAGTATAGAGGCTTTACTAGTGAGCTACAAGTTGTTTCTTGCTTTTATTAAACAAATTTAACTTATAACTCTTACACAGGCTGTAGTACTCTTTTCTGTACAATAACAAGAAAATTTCTGTACAGTGATTTCAGAGTCGTTACATATAATACCATCCAGGTGTTTTCAGTGAGTCCGTCCAGTATAATTCATTCTCTAATAAGCACATGTATACAATCTTTGGTTTCAAACATCAATGGTTATGAGATCAACCATCGCTCTGGTCAGGGTCAAGAAACATATACACTAGTCTAAACTGGAGTACCGATGCCCAGTCTCGATACTCCTACGACTAGGGACATTTAAAAATATGCTTATGAACTACCCAAGCTCAACTAGTATGATCCCTATCATAATCCTGGTAGTCAAGCAAAGATCTTATGCGGTTTATCATTATATATTAGCGATATGTAATAACAAGTAAAACGCATACACATGAATGATAAAGACAAACCAGATAGCATACTGTTATCTTGAGCAAGATTGTTCTATTCATATAGGTTCTCCTGCAATTACAATAATTACCTTAAGGGCACCTATATCTAACATCAGGTGCCTCATATCATATGACTTTTGATAAATCATTTCTTACAAATTGCATTACCTTTCATATGTCATACATAAATACTGCTAATGGCTCATCACTTGCAGTAAAGCAGTGTGGTGACATCACATATACCATTCACTCTCCTGGCAATCTTACTCTCTCCTCTGTATTACATGTGCCTAAATTGACAATAAAACTTTTATCTGTTAGTCAGATTGCTGATTCTGGTTGTACCATCACATTCTCATCCACTTCTTGTATTGTGAAGGATTCGAGCACCGGTTGGAAGATTGGGACGGGTCATAGAATGAATGGACTGTATTAGTTGGAGCATCTTCACTTTCACACCTTTAATAAAACTGTAGGTAGCTTGGCCTCTTCCGATATGTGGCATCGTCGTTCAGGTTACATTTTGAGTTCTCTTCTTAAGTCTTTATCTAAATCTGGAGTCTTAGGATCCTTTAGTGTTAGTACTTTCAATAATTGTGTTGGATGTCGCTTGGCAAAACAAATTGCTTTACCTTTCATGTCTTATAATAAAACTTCCTTAAAACCTTTTGATTTGATTCATTTTGATATTTAGGGACCTGCTCCTATTGTGTCCATGTCTGATTATCGGTATTATGTTTGCTTTATAGATGATTATTCTCGTTATTTTTGGGTTTATCTTATGCATGCTAGATCTGAGATTACTTCCATTTATACTGAATTTACAAATATGATTTATACTAAGTTTCATAAACGAATTAAATATTTTAGATCTGATAATACTTATGAGTATGTTTCATCATCAGTACAAACTATTCTTAAATATCATGGTACCCTTTCACAACAATCATGTCCTCACACTCATGAACAAAATGGTATAGCTGAGAGAAAATATCGACACATTTAGAGACTACACGGCCCCGTTTACTCTCAGCGTTGGTTCCTTGTTTCCTGGGATGAGGCTGTGTTGACAGTTGGTCTTCTCATCGCATCACTCCATCTTATTTATTTCGGATTCCACTCCATACTTGAGACTTTACAAATCCCCTTTTGACAATTCCATTCAGTGCACTCTTGGCTGTGTTTGTTTCATTCTTCCACCTTCTCATGAATGAGGAAAACTTTCTTCTCGCTCAGTTAAGTGTTTTATGATGGGGTCCAGTCCTACTCATAAAGGATATAGATGTTACGATCCTACTAGTAGATGGCTTCACATTTCTCGAAATGTCACGTTTTCCGAGAATGTGCCGTATTTTGCTTATTCAGAGATAGATGTGTCCTTTCTTGACTCCTCTACCGTGTCATCATGTTCCACAGTCTCATGATTCTATTTTATCCTTTATTACAACTACCGATGCTCCTTCTATGCTTCCTCGCTCCACTGATACAGCGACGACCGAGTATTCACTTAAACCTGTATCATCTTCTCCGGATGCTATTTCTCCTTCACCGATCCTGTACGAGATAGACGGCTACCTGCCCGTTATATTTTTGCTTGACGAACGATTATTCTCCTCAATTTGTATATTTTCTTTCTGTTATTCATTCTATTCAAAAACCTAAGTCATATACTGAGACTTTGAAATATCCAAAATGACAGCAGTCTATGCAGGAAGAATTGTAGCTTTTCATGATACTCATACCTGGGATCTTATTCCTTTACCATCAGGTGTCAAGCCAATTAGTTATAAGTGGATTTTCAAAGTCAAAACCAAGTCAGATGGATCAATCGAACGTTGTAAGCACGTCTTGTAGCTTGTGAGTTTTCTCAGGAGTATGCCATTGACTATGAGGAGACTTTTTCTCCTGTTGTCAAGATCAATTCCATTTGCACCCTCATTGCAGTTGATGCATCCCATAGCTGGCCTATATTTCAGATGGACGTTAGGAATGCATTTCTTAATGGTGATCTTTCAGAAACGATTTATATAGATCATCCTCCTGGTGTCTCAGCTTCCCCCTGGTATACATGTCGTATGCGTTGCGCTCTTTATGGTCTTAAGTAATCACCCCGAGTTTGGTTTGAGCGATTTCATTAGACTCTTCTGACTATAGGCTTCACCGAAAGCCTTGCTGATTATGCTCTCTTCTATCGCTCTTCCTCATAAGTCCGAGCTCTTATCTTGATCTATGTCGATGATATGATTATCACTGGTGAGCGACTATCACATATCTCAAGCAACTTCTTCAGCAGCAGTTTGTGATGAAGGATCTTGGACATTTGCGCTATTTCTTGGGGATAGAAGTTGATTACTCTCCCCGTGGCTATTTTCTATCATAGCAAAAGTACATTTCCGATCTTTTTGTGCGAGCCACGATTGACGATTATGTTATTACCGACAGTACTTCTACAGCTACACTGATGAAGCTTTATCTGAAGTTTGTCAAGCAGATGGAGTGACTCTACCGAACCACACTCGGTATTGTGAGTTGGTTTGTGTTTACCTCTCTCTTACCACGCCAGACATTGCACATGTTGTTTATATTCTCTATAACACCCTAACACGATCGTCCGTTATTTAACGATATTAATTAGTATTTTGAATTTGTTTTATTTATTTGGGTTGTGATTGGTTTGAATAGTATATGTGTTTATCTGACCCGACCCACTTGCGTGAAACCCGTTATGGTACTAGATTATCTTTTATTAATAATTATCCATAGACTAAATCCATATGAATCTTAAATAACAGATATATAATATTTGAATTATATGCATATATTTTTTAGTAGCCATACGTTAGGGATATTTTATATATATATATATATATATATATATATATATATATATATATTAATTGTCATCAGGTTATTTAGCATCTCATGTTTTTTTATTGACATTTATCTATTACGCCTAAATTTTAAATATCCTAGATACCCGATATATATTATATTAGAATATATTATTTCAACCCATTAGATTATGGTTTAAGGAGGCTACACGGTGTATATTATTTCCAATATATTTTCTGTAAAATTTAGTAGAGACGGATCAGAGTTTTGTATTATCTTTTATTAGTTATATATATATAACTAAATATATATTATACATAAACTATATAATATATTTCTTTTATATTAAAAAAACTTTCTATTTCTCTTTCTATTTACCCCTCTCTCCCCCCCCCCTCGCTTCTCTCCTTCTCCTATTCACCCTCCTTCTTCTTCCTCACGTTACGCTCGTTGCCACTACCTCCCTCTTCTTCTCGCTCGTCCTCGATCCCAATCCCAGTCCACGACTCTATGACTCATGTCGTCGCCATCCTTCATCACCCATCACCAACACCAACACCATCGCTTGCATCCTCACCCCAAGCACCATCTCCAAACCTTCACCCTTGCCGTCGCCATCCTTCATCACCCATCACCAACACCATCGTCTGCATCCACACTCCGAGCACTATCTCCAAACCTTCACCCTTGCCATCACCATTATCTCCTTCCAACCTCAACTTTCCGACCTCGAAACCAACCTGATCATCCTCCAGCACCCATCTTCTATCGATCATCCTTCTTCGACCCTATCACCATCATCTCTTGCCTTTGCCTATAACCTACTGCAAACCCTTTGCCGACTCCCTACAACCCACAACTTCGGCCAACACCATCAACCACGACTCCCTTTTTTTCATCATCAACACCATCCCCTCACCTTCACTCGACCCAACCATCAAAGCCCGAGCATCCATCACCATCCTCTCGCCTTCATTCGACCCAACCATCAAAGCCGAGACCCCTATCCCATCACCATCACCTCACCTTCCTCATCGCGGCACCTTCATCTTCATCGCTGACCCCAAAGCCCTTCCTCTGTCACCATAGACCCATCGCTGCACCCTTTTCCGAGAGCACCCTCCTTCACCGACGCTTCAACCCCGCAGCAAACCCAAACCCATGCTTCCATCGATCGAGACCCCAGCCTTAACCCATCTCGTCTTCCCTCACCACAGTACCAAGTCGAGCCTAGACCCTAGACGAGTCCTAAGTGCACGTAGAGCATCAAGTTTGGGTTTGCATCGTATCGTCATGTTCTATCCGTCTCCATGCAAGTTTACAACTTGCTACATACTAGTTTACTTATACCTATATCTATAGTATCATAATATATATATCGTTTTATTTATATATAATCCGTATTTCATTATTTAGTTAACACTAACATGTTTATAATTACAACTTATAAAGTTTATGCAAAATTTTATTTATAACTAGAAATTATACAAACTATTTTAGTTTGGTCAATTGGTAAATCGAATGTAGGAATTAATATGATTATTTGTTTCGTTACATTAGTTATCACACCTATATAACCGTATTTCATTACAACCCATTTGCACGATAGTATTACGAATAAGCACTTTATATAAATTAATATACTACTTTTACATACTTATAACCGGTTATCTTGTTACAGATATTGCTATCTTTCTTGTACCTATTTATCTGTAATATTTACCGATGCCAATAATTATGACTTGTTGTCCTGATGGACGTGACCTGTTGTCTAGATAGACATGATCTGTACCTGCTTGTTCCTGTGTTGACATTAGGTAGATATTATTCATATCTGACTTGGAAAACGAAACCTGAGAAAATGGGGAAATCAAAAGTAACTGAAGTGTAATTTAAAAGGATATTACTTGATTCGTGGTTCCGGGAGGTAATGTAACAGAATCATTCGTGATTCATCCTATTTAATCCGTGGTTCCGGGGGGATAACGGAACATAATCATTCTTGATTCATATATCTTGGTCCGTGGTCCCAGGAGGTAACGAATTAAATACTTTTGAGTTACATAGAGAAATTATTTCATTGGTTTCAAGTACCTAGATAGTTAACCTAGAAACATGGACTTTAGGATACACGTGACATACCTATATCTTGCTGTTATAACATCTGTGATTGTTTTGTTTATACCCATACCTTATTTTACACTTGACTTCCTATATAGCACACTGTTCAGTTTTTTATTATTACTATGACATTTATGACGCACTGACGTCTGGGTTTTGCATGGCCCAGTTCTTTTAACCTTATCGCAGGAAGATTGAGAATACTTTGATAGACAAGCTGAGCAGTGAAGAGCTTTCTGCTGATTTAGTTTATTGATATTTTAGATTTATTTTCTAGTTATGGTTTTTTCGTTGTGATCCCATAAGGGACGAGACTAGGATATTATTTCTTGTTGGATCTTTTTTTTATTTCCGCTACCTTTCTCGTTATTATTTATTGTGGCAATTGGACATGTGATAGTTAGATATTTATTTTACTGTTTTTAATATCTGATTGACAGCCATAATGTGACTATGGAAAGATATTTTTTAGCCATATGTAGCATGGTTGGTTTTGTCACGTACCATATTTACGTATTTTGGGAAGCGGGGCATGCAGTCAGTTCATAAGTACTCCTTCGTCGGTTCACCAAGCAGCTCTTATATGGATTCTCCGATACCTTCGTGGTATCCATACTCGTCCATGTTATTTCCTTCTGGATCTGCCCTTACTTAAGGTGCATACTCTCATGCTGGCTGGGCTGGTGAACCTGACACTCGTCAATCTACCATCGGGTTCTGTATCTTATTGGGCACATCTTTGATTTCCTGGTTCAGCAAGCGCCAAGATACTGTTTCTCGCTCAAGCACTGAGGCTAAGTACCGTGCAATGACTGATACTGTTGTAGAGCTTAAATGACTTCGTAGTTTGCTTGCTGATATGGGTGTCGTCATTTGTTCTCGTGTTCCTCTTTATTATGAAAACAAGAGTGTCATTCGTATTGCTTAAAACCCAGTTTTTCATAAGTGTACTAAGCATATTGAAGTGGGTGTTATATAGTTCGCCAAGAGTACGACCGAGGTCGGATTTCACTTTCTTACATCCACTCAAATGATCAAGTGGTTGATTTCTTTACGAAACCTCAAACACGTACCCAACTTTTACATTTCTTGTCCAAACACTCGGTTTATGATCCACCGTGAGTTTGAAGGGGGCTATTAAGATATGCATATATCTTTTATATCTTTTTATTGGGGTATACGCGTATTATACGTATTAGGCTTTCATCTTGTGGGCTATATAGAGAGAGGCATGCTGTATTTTGTATTTTGATCAATCATTAATAATATTTTTCCTCTTCTAAATTCAATGGTTTCTGACAATCGAAAATTCTGCTAGAGCTAAAAGTTTAAAGAAACTTCTAATCAGTTAATCTAGTGATAAGAGATGATGGTTTTTCTAATCATAACTCTATTTATTTTTGGATTAAAAGAATAGTTTTAGATTAATATTCAACCTTAATTCACATTTGTGAAAAATTAAAAGCATTTAATTAATTACTTAAAGTTATGAACCAGACATTTGAGCAAAATGGTGTTGAATCGTATATCATGCTTTTCAACCACTTAGCATTATATGCATAAGAGGAAAAAAGTATAATTCTTTGATAGGTTTATCATATACCATCAATGTATCGGAAACAAAAAATGAAAGAAAAATTGTTATAAAGGGAACTTGAACTTGGGTTTTGCTGATTATGTTCTCTTCTATCTCTCTTCCTTATAAGGCCAAACTTTTCTCTTGATCTATGTCGATGATATGATTATCACTGATGATGACCCAGTGACTATCACATATCTCAAGCAATTTCTTCGGCAACAGTTTAAGATGAAGAATCTCAGACATTTGCGCTATTTCTTAGAGATCGAAATTGCTTACTCTCTCCGTGACTATCTTCTGTCACCGCAAAAGTATATTTCTGATCTTCTTGCGCAAGCCTTGGTTGACGATTATACTATTACTGATAATACTTTTACAGCTACGCCGATGGAGTTTCATCTGAAGCTTCGTCAAGCAGATAAAGCGACTCTTCCGAACCCCATTCAGTATTGCGAGTTGATTGGTGTACTTATTTACCTCTTGCTTACCAGGCCAGATATTGCACACGTTGTTCATGTTCTCAGTCAGTTCATGAATCTCCTTCGTCGGTTCACTATACAACTCCCATATGGGTTCTTCGATACCTTCATGGTACTCATACTCGGTCCGTATTAGTTCCTTCCGAATCTACCCTTACTTTACATGCATACTCTGATACTGGATAGGCTGATGAACCTGACACTCGTCGATCTACCACAGGATTCTGTGTCTTAGTGGGCACATCTCTGATTTCCTGGCTCAACAAGCGCCAAGATACTGTTTCTCGCTCAAGCATTGAGGCTAAGTACCATGCAATGACTGATACTGCTATAGAGCTTAAATGACTTCGTAGTTTCCATGATGATATGGGTGTCGTCATTTGTTCTCATGTTCCTCTTTATTGTGACAACAAGAGTGCCATTTGTATTGCTGAAACCCCAGTTTTTCGTGCGCATACTAAGCATATTGAAGTGGATTGTCACATAGTTCGCCAAGAGTATGACCGAGATCGGACTTCACTTCCCTATATCCATTCCAACGATCAAGTGGCTGATCTCTTTACGAAATCTCAAACATGTACCCAACTTTTCTATTTCTTATCCAAACACTCGGTTTATGATCCACCATGAGTTTGAGAGGGACTGTTAAGATATGCATATATCTTTTATATCTTTTTATTGGGGTTTACGTGTATTATGCGTATTAGGGTTTCATTTTGTGGGCTATATATAGAGAGACATATTGTATATTGTATTTTGATCAATCGTTAATAATATTTTCTCTCTTCCAAATTCAATGGTTTCTGACAGTCGAAAATTCTACTAGAGCTAATAACTTAAAGAAACTTTTAATCAGTTAATCTAGTGTTAGTGTTGAGAGATGATGGTTTTTCTAATCATAACTTTATTTATTTTTGGATTGAAAGAATAACTTTAGGTTAATATTCAACCTTAATTCACATTAATGAAAAATTAAAAGGATTTAATTAATTACTTAAAGTTATGAACCGGATATTTGAGCAAAATGGTATTGAATCGTATATTATACTTTTCAACCACTTGGCATTACATGTATAAGAAGAAAAAAGTTTAATTCTTTGATAGGTTTATCATATATTATCAATGTCTCGGAAACCAAAAAAAATGAAAGAAAAATTGCTGTAGACAGGACTTGAAACGGGGTATTTCCTCATTGTGCCTTCAAATCCAAATCCTTTCTACCAACTCAGAAAACATTGTTTAAAATGGTTGTGCTGAATAATTTTATTACTAAAGTTATAGCTAACTTGAATACATAAGATGATGTGTGTATAAAAGCCATCGATCCAAGAGGGTCACGTGCCCCCCGACCTTATAGATCTGTCATTGGTTGTACCGATAGTCTTCTGATTTTGTTTCTACATTAAGCATAATTCATGGTTAGGCAAAAATTCCTCTCCAATAAATTTAATTAATTAATATAATATTCTATTTTCTTTTTCTTCATTTATTCCAAATCCATACTTTATAGAATCTATACTCACTCTTTATAAAAGTAGAGAAAATGTAGGTAGTGTTTTGAATTAAAGATTTTGTGAAAGATATGAGGAGGGAAAAAAAGTTAGAGAAGAAAAAGGGATTTAAATGATGATATGCTTGAGATTGAGATATTTGATTTAGCTGATTGTAAAAATTTTGAGAATGATATTTTTGACGAAATAACAGTAGCGGATATTAATTTTAAGAAAATTTTGGATATTGAAACCGCAGCTGTAAAGAAATCTTGTGATTTTAATGAGGTTGATTTTGATAGAAAATTTGAGAAAACTATTGATAGGAAGCTCATAATTTTAGGAGGAACCTATAATAAAATTGTTGAAGAAAAATTAGAGTGCGATTCCACATTTTTAGAAGATAAAAGTCAACCCATGAATCGGTTTAAAGAGGAAGAAAAAGAATTGCTGGATGAGGGATGTGATTCTTTTTGGCATGGCTAGAGATATGTTAGAGATAAGTCTAAGTTTAAATCAATTTAAACTAGAGATTAATTCATTAAACTGCCTCCTGAACACACCAATTCATCTAGAGCTCGTGCTCGTGGGCTTGCTTGGGCTTCCCTCTTTCGGCCTTTGATCTCGCGCTCTGGAACTCGAATTTTTCAATCAATTCTAACAGTGTGTTACCAACTCGTTCATTCTTCGCTCAAGTTCATTTCAAATTGTGAGAGATACAAAACTATGATTGTGTAGGTATTAAACGATTTTTCATCTTTCTTTCTTTATAAGCTTATTACTTGCGACATAGGACTAATGGAACAATAACTAAGATAGGAAAAGAAAAAACAAACTACGCACAAATTTATAAAATTGCAAAACTTTATATACGTTCCAAATAAGACAACAAATGTAATTCTTTTTGTACAAAAGAGATATCGAAGTGCATTTGAGACCCATTTTGGCGAACTTTTTGCTCCAGTTTCATACGAGACATGATCCTCACCTTTGCTGGAAAAATCTGAAAGCCTGCAAATTACAAAAGCAATTCAACGGAATAGTATGATCAAATAAACAAAGTTTATCTTAAGATGTTCTATAATTTAGCATAAGGGATGTTAGGCAATACAAATATGTAAAGAAAAATGGAAAATTACTTGATTATCATTGAGGAGTCCTCACTACCAATTTGTTGATGATGAAGGCCAGACCTCACAAATTCTTTTCGCCCTAATAAATAGTTAATTGTACTCTAAAATTTTGAGGGTCTAATTTCATTGAAAATTGAATGTTGCCAACTTTGTCTGACCTCATATATCTACTCACTAAAAAGGTTTTGAAAAATCCTTTGAATATAAGTAATAACTAGAATATAGAAATACCTTTACAGAAGTGTTGTCGCATCCGTTGGGGCCTGGCCGCATCTACAACAAACTCTTGGCGAAAGCTTGGCACTTGGTTCGAACCACAAAGAAGCCCAACGACGTTCTTGTCACTTTCTTGGGCGATAACACTGAAGGCTGGTTCGAGCTGGCCACCGCATTGATCAGGTATGAGCCCGCCTTTCTGCAGAAATTGAGACAGTTGAATAATGCGGATTTCATTCATGCTTTGAATGAGTCGATAAGAAGACGCTTACCCTACGATGTTTATTTATTTTTTTGAAAAAACAATACCTTTTGAATTGGAGAAAAGGACTACATTGGCCTTATGTCAAGCAAAAAGTAAAATAATTAAGCGATAGAAAATAAATATATCTACATTATTATTTGTTTAGTGGATATTTCTCTCCTTCCCTGATCGTGAAACTCTCTTTGCTTCTCTTTATTTCCCCTTCTTTCCCAATAAATCTAGTTTTCAATTATTTTGATGAGATTAAGATTTCAATTTTGGACGAAATTAATTTCTGTAAATTGAATGTTAAACACTAATTGCATGAAAACAGATAAAATGTCAGATAATGAAGTAAAAGTAAGATTTCAAAAATTAAGAAAGTAATATGGAAGAAAACAGATAAAATGTAAGATAATTAAGTAAAATTAATATTTAAAAAGTTAACAAAGAAACATGGAATGGAAAAAAATAGTTTCTTTTTATTTAGTGCGTGGGGTTGGAGGTTGAAGTGAAACGGAAGGAAAAGTTCAGAAAAGAAAAAAAAAATTGTGTTTTTCATTTGTATCATTGTATGTAAAGATTTTGGTCATTTCACTGGATTTATGTTAAATTTTGAATGATTCACAAGTTATACAAATATAAGGAGGTATTTAATTTGTAGCATTTAATTTGAACAATGCCCAAATCTTAGGAGGTTTAGTGAAATTTAGGCAATTTACATCCTTGAGATAATCTAATAATTGGGTTATTTTCCTATGAAATGGGTGAAGCCCGCTCTCACAGTTATAAATGGCAAAATTATTAATGATATACATCACTTAGATGAATAACTACAGTCGGGAGATTAGTCTCATTGATATCACATAATCAAAATTATTATCCTCGCAGTATTATAATTTTATTTTCTAAAATGATTTGTAAAAATATAAATACTTTTTTCTTGTAAAAACGATTTCTTCTTTTTCCAATTACTTTAATCATTATGCCAGGCACAACTTAGAAGAAGCCAACTTGCTTCATGCATTTATATAGAGCTCATAATCATAATTTTCTTAGTTAATAATTCATCATTAGCTAAAAAATAATTTATTTGTGATTGACTAAAAGTTATTAAATTATCGATGAAGTTTTATTATAACCACCTACTTCAGATGACCAAGCTTTTATAGGCTTAACGCTCATGATGATGCAATGAATCTGGAAATCATTAATATTTTCCAAGATAAGAACCATTTATTCAAAATCAATGATATTAAATCTTGCGTTTAAAAGCATGCCATGTAAACCGGTCATGTTGTCATTAATCAACTAATGATACATGAATGAAGAATGTATCCGTAAAACAAATACCATGTAAGGAATTATTGTTCAATGAATGTGTTTATATGTATGATTGTATCCCACAAATTTTAATTATTGATATATATAGACATTTGGATTCCATAAATAAATTACAAATGTACATTAAACCGAACCAATGGGCCCATTAACAAATGTACATTAAACCGAACAAATTTTAAAATTTGACGAACTAGAAACCAATTCCGGTTAAGAAAACAAGCATATTTCTATATCCGACAGAATTGTTTGTTTGGATGGATTTTCCATGAGTCAACCCATAAAGAATAAACACATATTTTCCGTTTTTTTAATTTTTTTTCCCAGAGGATACCTTTCCATTAAAAATACTATTTATGACGAGCGTTTTTTGCACATGCATTGCATGTAAATAAAAATTTTATCGATAAATTTCTTTATTAATTTAGGTATATGTATCGCACTTGTAAAATAATAATAACGTGACAATTTAATTACGTTTATCACAACAACAACTGAGCATTTTATCCCAAGCATATGGGGTAGGCTGCATGAACCAACATGAGAATCACGCCGGGTCCAGCACATGAATCCTCTGTCTCCACTCACTTCTATCGAACAATATACTTTCATTGAGTCCTTTAACAACCATATCGTTTCATATCACCTCCATCCATGTTTTTTTCGGTCTCCCTTTTGCCCTTTTGCCATTGCCCATATCGAGAGTATCTATTCGTCGAACCGGTGCTTCCATAGGTCTGCATCGCACATGACCAAACCGTCTTAGCCGGTTTTCCCGCATCTTCTCCTCCACGGGTGCTACACCAACTTTTGCACGAATATCCTCATTTCGTACCTTATCTTTTCTAGTGTTACTGCACATCCAACGAAGCATGCGCATCTCCGCTACGTGCATCTTCTGTGTATGATGCTTCTTAGGAGCCCAGCATTCTGTACCATATAATAAGGCAGGCCGAATAGCGCTCCGATAAAACTTCCCTTTCAATTTTAACGGAAAGTTACGATCACACAAAATCCCTGTTGCACTCCTCTATTTCAACCAACCAGCTTGGATCCTTTGATTAACATTACTATCGATCTCCCCATTCCTTTGGATGATGGAACCTAGATATCTAAACTGGTCGCTCAGTGATATCTCTTGCCTTTCCAATGTTATACCAATATGGTTTTGACTTCTCTGGCTACTAAATTTGCAGTGCATATATACTGTCTTGGACCTGATCAATCTGAATCCCCGAGATTCCAATGTTTGCCTCCATAATTCCAATTTGGCATTAACCTCTGCTTTCGTCTCATTTACTAGAACAATATCATCAGCGAATAGCATACACCAAGGGACCTCATCTTGGATAGTTCTAGTAAGCTCATCCATCACGATGGTAAACATGAATGGACTTAATACAGATCCTTGATGTAAACCAATAGTAATCGGAAAGTCACTTGTTAAGCCGCCGCAAGTTCTGACATTTGTCACTACTCCGTCGTACATATCCTTGATTATGTCAATATACTTGACGGGGACCCCCTTCTTCATCATTGTCCCCCATAATACCTCTCTAGGTATCTTGTCGTACGCTTTTTCTAAATCAATAAATATCATATGCAAATCTCTTCTCCTCTCTCGAAAGCGCTCGACAAATTGACGAAGCAAATGAATCGCCTCTGTCGTCGATCGTCCAGGCATGAACCCAAATTGGTTCTCTGTTATCTTAATATCCTTCCTTAGCCTGTGTTCAATCACTCTCTCCCAGAGTTTCATGGTGTGACACATCAGTTTTATTCCACGGTAGTTTAAGCAACTTTGAATGTCACCCTTATTCTTGTAGATAGGTACAAGGATACTTTTCCTCCATTCATTTGGCATCTTTTTTGTGTGCCAAATCTTATTAAACAGATCTGTCAGCCATTTAACGCCTATTTCTCCTAAGTATCTCCAAATCTCGATAGGAATCCCGTCAGGACCAACCACTTTTCTTAAACCCATTCTGTTCAAAGCTTCTTTAACCTCAGGAAGTCTTATTTTACGCATGAAATCACGATTTATATCTTGAGATTGAATGACAAGTCCATTCAAATTCTTAGTAAAGCTCTCATTGAACAATTTGTCAAAATAATCTCTCCATCTTTCCTTGATATCCTCATCTCGAACTAAAACCTTTTGATTTTCATTTTTGACACACTTGACCGCACATAAGTCTCTAGTCTTCCTTTCCCGCATTCGAGCAATCCGGTATATATCATTTGCAGCCTCTTTAGTGTCTAATTTCTCGTACACCTCCTTATAGATCTTAGATTTAGCTCCCGAACAGCTTTCTTAACTTCCTTTTTAGCCATTTTATACTTCTCAAATCTCTCCACATCTCTACTTTTCTTCAAATCTTTATAAGAATCCATTTTAATTTTAATAGCAGCCTTTACATCTTCATTCCACCATAATATGTTCTTAAATGGTGGAGCACCACCTCTCGACTCACCAAGTAGATCCCTTTTAATTTAATTACGTTTATCGCACCTGTAAAATAATAATAAGGTGGCGTTTAATTATGTGCATTGCACATGAAATAATGGTGTTTTTTATTTGATTTTTCTGAATAAATAAGACCAATCAATTTCAAAATTAATTCGACGCTCTTTTTTTTGTTCCCTAACAGTACAGATAAGTGATGGCAGCCCATATATTTGTCTTAAGAATAATGGAGGAAAAGAATCCATGCACTTCTCGTAACCACAGGCTTCACTCACAAAAACAGCCTCCTTACTCTCCTCCTCCAAAACCTCACACTCATCAAACACGTCGACTATGCACGCCAACAGTTTGATTCAATGCACAAGCCAAGGGTTTTCCTTTGGAACATCCTCATCAAATCCTACGTCAGAAACAACCTCTCTTCTGATGCATTGTCTCTTTACGTTGATATACATTCGATTAGAGTTCGGTCCGATGACTTCACTTTCCCTTTTGTTTTCAAAGCTTGCGCCGAGCTTCTCGATGTGGGTTTCGGCATGGCTCTTCATGGGATGATTTTCAAGTTTGATTTGTCTAAGGATGTTATAATCAGTTCTGAATTGATGGTCATGTATGCAAGATTCGGAGAACCAAAATCTGCCAATCATATTTGTGAATAGTGGTGATGATGCTAGAAAAGATTTGGTTTTCTGGAATGCGTTGATAAGTGCTTACGCACAAAATGGGAATGCGAGCAAAGCGATTGCTTTGTTTAAGAAAATGGAGGATGCTGGAATCGAGTCTGACTCGATCATGATAGTGAGTGTGATTTCATCTTGCGCTTACCTGAGTTGTTTAGATTTTTGGGGGAAGCTGCATTTGAGAATGAAAGAGAAAGTTATGAATGTGTATATTGAAAATGCACTTATCGACATGTACTCGAAATGCGGCAGCATGGATGAGTCTGGCAAAGTATTTTACGAAACGGGTAATCGAAGAAATGTTGTATCATGGAGTACTTTAATTGGTGGATATTCTGTAAGTGGCGATTCTGATGAAGCGCTATCTTTGTTCTCTCAAATGCAAAATGAAGGGACGAAGCCAAATTATGTCACTATGGTTTCAGTTCTCGGTGCTTGTAGCCATGCTGGCTTAGTAAATGAAGGCAGAAATTTTTTCGATAGCATCCCTAGTCCAAAATCAGAGCATTATGCAACTATGGTCTATTTATTTGGTCGATCTGGGCATCTCGATGAAGCATATAAATTCATTGAAAATATGCCTATCAAGCCCGATGCAGCTGTTTGGGGGGCATTATTGGGAGCTTGCACGGTTTATTTTGATACTAATCTTGGACAAATTGCTACTAATGCTCTTTACAAATTAGCCCCAAACACTCCTTCATATCAAGTTCTTTTATCAAATATGTATGCACTTTCAAAAAGATGGAGTGATGCGGAAAAAGTTAGGAAAAATATGAAGGGGAACAATTTGAAGAAGGTCGCGCCTTATAGCTCGGTTGAATTGAATGGAGCGATTCATATTTTCTATGAAGGATCACATACAGATTATAAGGAGATTTACACGAAATTGGATGAATTGATCGGGGTTGTTAAGGGAACGGGGTATGAACCTGAGATCAGTATTGTTTTGCATGATGTGGAGGTTGAAGAAAAAGAGGCTGCGCTCAAAACTCATAGCGACTGTCATAATTTTTAGGGATCATGATGCGAAGTTCCTTTAAGGATGTGAAGTTCCTTTAAGGATCATGAAGAATCTGAGAATTTGTGGCGACTGTCATAATTTTTGTAAGTATGCGTCGAAGGCACTTGGGAGGGAGATTGTTATGAGTGATGAGAATCGGTTTCATCATTTTAGTGATGGTAAATGCTCATGCAAGGATTTTTGGTAATTTAGGAGAAGAAAACCATCTTCCAAATAAGACTCATTTCTGGGATTGGTGCGTGCATCGCGGTGTACAGTTCAGTTGAACTAGACATCAAAGGTTACTATTTTATTTTCGGAGTTTAGATTTTTTATTTGTCTCGATACAAAATATAGCTATTCTTTGTGCCGACAATTATTAGATATATTCGGCTTGCTCAGCTTAGTCTTACATTTACACTTTCTATCAGACCCCGCCGCTTCAACTATTCTATAGATATCAGGGGGCGCCGCGGGGGTCGGAATCATCGTTCGGGCAATGGATATGAATCTGATTACCTGCCACTGGATGTGACACCAGTTGCAGCTCCGTAGATATCTTGCATTACCTGGAATATGAGCTTGTGTAAGGATCGGACATCGAGATAGTCTCAAATAATCTCAACGCCATTAATTACAGGATATGAGCCTTGGAAGCGATTTGATCGAATCGGTCGTGGTGTGTTGAGTCGAAAGCAGAGAAATGAAAGTTCATGAGGATCGAAGAGGAGAGAAAATAAGATGTGGGTGATGGTATTCATATTGCTCTTATTGTTGAAATTAATGTTCATATCTCAATTTTCACGCAACTCTATACTTTGGTTGAATAACTCATGCACATAGCAGACTTCAGCTGCAAAGGCTCCAAATTTTTTACCTGTGACTGAGATTTGGCCACTTTCTTGTTGGGTTAGTTGCACCAAAACCCCCTTTAGCTTTACCTTGTACGTCAACTTATACCTGTTTAAGGGATTTATTAGCATAAACACGGAAACATCATCCGTGCCATATATCAGAACCCTTAAACACACCCAAACTCAAGTGTAAACAACTAAAATGGTTGTAACTTTACCCCTACAAGTTGCTTATGTTCTTAAGTCGAATTTGAGTGTTCTTCGGTAGATGTTACAGTATTCGTATCCGGTAGTCGCAGGCGGATTCAAATACATACGGGAGAAATACATTCGAAAAAGTCAAAAATTAATTATTATTTTTATATCAGATGGATATTGATTGAGAGACTTAGGTGTTACTGTATCCGTATAGGGTGGCAATGGCGGATGCGGCTACAGATTCAGGCAGTTATCGGAAATTAATATTACTATCCGTATATATAATAAAAATCGGTTGTGATACAGAGCGGTGGAATTTTCCTATCCGTTCACATCTCTATTGAATCACAAGAAGGGTATAAAACAATATATTCCAAATTGTAGCGGGGTTTTCTGCAATTATCCCTTCGGGCGAGAAATTTCTGTTCACCAACGGTCAAAACAATCGCGCTAGCGTCTGCCCCTCTCCCAAAACCACCCCCAATCTTCAACCTAATTACACAAAAACCAAACACCCCTCAGCAAAACCCCAGCCCCAAATCCGTAATTTCCAAGGTCAAATTTCCAAGTCCTCCTTCAACTTCGCATCCTCGCTTCTCGATTCCATTCCCTCGCCGATCAAATGGAGCTCCGCTTCCTCTTCCTCTTGGCGATCTTCGTCTCCTCGGCGATCAAATCGGCGGTCCCGCATGAGGGCCACGGCGACGAGTCGGGAGGCAGCTGCGCGACGAGCGCCGATTCGCGGATCGCCGCCGAGTACAGGCCCGGTGTCGTCACCGTCGACGGGCACGCCGACGAGTGGGCGGACGTCGATGGGTCGGAGTTCCCACTGCTTCCCGCGTTGGACCCGGACGAAGATAAGGCGTACGGCGGCGGCAAGATCACCATCAAGGTACGGTCACCGCGCTTCTTGTTGATGTGCGAATGGATCTGATGTTGAAAGTTGTGAGTGGTTTGATTTTGTGTGTTTTTTCAGGCGTTGAATGATGGGAATAGTGTGTTCTTCATGCTGCAAGTTGATGGGGAGTATGCGTACTCGAAAGGGTGAGTTGTGAAAGTAAGATTTTTATGATTTGATAGGGTTTCTATATGTTTGTTGAGCTGATTTTCTTTTTGCGGGTTTGTTATGGGTGTAAATTATTAACTGTACATGATTTTCGGGCGTGGTTGAAATGAGAATGTTAAGATGGATGAGTGACCTTACGCTAAAATGTAGGATAAAGAATAAATGTATTTGTAACAAGTTGGAGGTTATTTATCTGTAACAAGTTGGAGGTTATTCACAAACAAGACCGATAAATAACCTGGTTAGAAGAATTGATAAAATTGTAGTTATTGGCGCACCTAGGGATAAGGGTAGACCTAAACGAGTATGGGTAGAGGCAACTAAGAATGTTATGTTAATTGTTAAATTAATGATACGGCGACGACTATTAATAGAGCATAAATGAAGAAATGAGTTAATATAGTTGAACCCAAAATTTTGGGATAAAGGATTGTTGTCTTATTTTTTATGATTGAACTAAAGAGCTATGAGGCATATGCTTCACCAATTGCTTAAAATATTCAATATAGATATTCTTCATTATAAACCCGTATATATTCGATTTTATGTGAGTCTAGTGTCTCGTCTAGAATAGAGGGCGCACATGATCTAGATGGCAAGATTTAGGTTATGAGCAGTATGATGTTGAGAAGATTGTTGAGGACTTGACTCCAATGCACTTTCATTCAGTGGCAGAGCTAGGAGCTTTCGTTAGGTAGGGCAAAAGTTCTATAGAAATTTATAATTTAACAAACATACATAATATTGCATCAATTAAGTGCTTGCTTTATCCTGCAACATTTAAACAATTTCATCTAAACCAATATCCTAATAAAACATTTTTCGAAAATCAATTTAAGTGTAAACATTGATAGACTATCATTTAATAACTTCCTAATGAATGTATCATCAACTTGTTCGATTATATAATTCCTAATAAGTATAAACAGACTATCATTTATCCATTTATTCCAAATTGAAAAACTCTAAAATATTAGAGATGGTCTATTCCAACTAAAAATGAAGGAGTTCTTATATGTAAAACCCTAAAATCATTACAAAGTTTATAAAGATTATTAGCTTATTTTAAGAAGACTTGATATTTTAAGTATCTTAATTTCACCTACTTTTTATTATTTATCTATATGCTCATCCCTCTGATTTTCATAATTCCTATATAAACGAAGAATAAATGATTTAGTTTGTAGGATAAGATTTTTTCTAAATTAGTAAAGAAAAATGTTTTGAAAAGTTAAAAAGTAGAATAAGTTAGTGGATATCTCGCAAAAAGCGATAAAAATGATGCGAAAACTAAAAAGTTTGATCATTTTACTTTCTTGCTGTAATCAAGATATATCACAGCTCTTAAGCATAAAGCTCTAAACAATTATTAATGTTAAAAAAGAGTTTTTAGTAACAATCTAAGACTTTCTAAAGAGCTATATGCAAATATAAATAATTCAAGGACATATACAAAAATTTTAGGGTCTATATCATGTAAAGAAATTAATGCCGAGCGTCAAGCTCAGGGAACCTAATACATTGTTCCAACTTTTAGGAGTTAAACTGACACAGCACAGTGAAATTTTGCTAAAATTGAAACTTTTGTTTTATTTATTTGCACAATACCATCTATATATCTATATGATAAACCCTGGATCCCAGTAGGGTGGCTGTCTAACTTGGATCTAATATGGATCTGCTCCTGTTTTCATCGCTATCACCCTCTTTGTCCATCCCATGCTTGAATTTTCTTAACCCTTGTTTACGTGACCTTATCCCTTATATTAATTAAGCTCTACATGAGCGCGGCACACACCCACATAAAAACATATACACATATCATAACGACAGAGCATGCTAATGAATGATTCCTAGCAGCCATTAATAAGTATGTGCCACTGGAAAATGGTGCACTGTGGATATCACTTACCCATGCATCAAACTGTTGATAATTACTGCTTGTCAAAAGCAAAATAGATCGAACCACTTGATTCATTTGCAAAAAAGGGTATGGAACTATGGATGCCATTATTTGTCATCCATATATGTTTTGAGCATGAGGCATGGAGATTAGATTACCAATGAAGATAATATGGACAATCCACAATTTTTTTTATTTAACTGTAAGATTTTCTTAGATTGACCTGTCTTCTCTCTCCCACAACATGTGCTCAAATTTTGGCATGTAGCAGATTATCAACACAAATTGTAGTTCTGTATGATTACAGTTTGTGCTATTTCAATTTTTATTAGCATCAATCCTTATGTAGAAGAAATATCATTCATACTTATATCATGCCTGCCTCAAGTTAACCTTTTCGTATTTTACACATACATCGATCCACACACACACACACACGCACACCTTCCTTATCACGTAATTCAATTGGAATTTTATTTAAGAAACATTTCCCATCAGAACAACTCATCTGATTGAACATATTGCATGCCGATAGTAGGTAGCAGTTAGTAGCAATACCATTTTGCGGCAACCGACATCAAGTTGTTCACCTTCTATTTTTTTGGGTACAGTGCCAATGTGAAATGTCCCTCAGTTGCTTTGATGTTTCAAGTAGGGGAGAATGCCACATATCATAATGTAAGTTTTCCTCTGCACCTTACCTGTATTAGCAGGCATAACATGCAAGATATTTGAGGCATTTTCACACACTCTAACTATCTCTACACATTTAGGAGTATTTTCATTTGCATTATCAGAAATTAGGCAATATAAATCTTACATGTCTCTTCCATGTGGATTTCCATATCTGTAGTTCCTATATGATTCTATCTCGGTTCTTATAAATTAAAATGGAACCCTTTTCTGCAGATGGGCGGGTGTAAAGATTTGCCTGGTACATGCACCAATCAAAGTTGCCGGGGCCATGAAGTCGACATCATGCACTTTTCAATTGGAAACGCAATTCCAGGACGGTTATACGGTGCTAATCTCTTAGACAACGGAGATTGGATCGGCGGAGATAGGTATAAGTTAATTATTTCCTTCTGTAAATTAATTCCTTTCTCAGAATTGAAAATTGCTCCATCAAACGTTTTTATTTATAGGTTTGGACATCTGGTTGATGTTTACTCGTGGAACCCACATTGTCGGTACCTAGATGGAAGGGGTCCTTCAGGTATATTCGCAGTTTAAATGATTGCATTTAACAATGCTATTAAATCTATCCAAGAAGAAATGATGACAACTTCATTTATATCCATCTCTAGTACATATTGATTCAGAAGCCGTTCAAAAATTTGCACCCTTTCTTAAGCTTCTATAATTTTAGAAGCTTTATCCCGGTTGCAATAAGGATATCTTTTGTATCTTGATCTAGATCACTTAATTTAGATGACTTATTTGGTAGGAGATAACTATTGCTGGTTACACCCACGAAAAAAGTGCTTAGGATTTTGTGTTCTGCAAATTCTCAAAAGTGTTCACTAAGTTATTTTAATTGAGAATTTCCAGTGTGGAAGGGAGGAATTTGAGATAGAATATGCAGAGGAAATTTCTTCCTAAAGAAAAATGTTGAAGAAGCAAGTCCATTGATTGTGGCTTTATTTGTATTTTTCTCTTTTGTAGATGAGAGGAAGGAGGAATCCTAGTGAGTGGAATGCCGACAACTATAATAACATATCACAAATTAATCTTCTAGAAGTAACTACAATCTCTTAAATGGATTTCCATGGGGAACAAGTACTTGCTGAGAAAACTTCTTAGAATGCCATATGGATATATAGTGTAACTGCAACTCAAGTCTTCAATATGCCCTTCTATCTGTTCTATATTCTAATATTACTAGCGAGGGCCCCCACGCAATGTGCGGGTATGAAGTCCAAAGTCAAGAAAAATCATTTTAATTTTAAACTTTATTGTTATATGATATGTAAGTTGTAATATATCATATTTTTGAACTTCATATGTAAAATATACGAAGAATTAACTTGCATACTTTGGCTTTTTTTTTCTTTTCGGTTTTTCAATATTTTCCTATATATATATATATATATATAAATATATCATATGAAAATCATGAAAATTGTAAAAATCTCAAAAAAAAATGCAATTTTTCAATATTTTGCTTGTTATAGATAAGCACACGATAATCACGAAATGTACAAAAACCCTAATTTTTTTTATTTTCTTCAAAGTTTTAACATTTTGCAAACTATAGCACACGAATAGGGAGAAATTTTAAAAATCTTTTTTTGGTTTTCCAATATGAGAATAATGGGGGAAAGAGGCCATAGGAGAGAATTTCCTCCTATGGCGTCGAAAAAGTATCCATCAAATATTTTATTCGATTATCGACTCCCATCATCATTATCATCTTTATCATCTAAGATGCGGGTACACCAAATTTCATATGAATCTATCACTTTTTCACCATTGAATTAACAATGAAAAAGTTCTATTGTCGGTAAACCGTTAATTTTGCACCCACTAAATCAATGGTGAAAAAGTGGTAGAATTATATAAAATTTGATGTATCCACATCTTAGATGAAAATGATGGATGTTTATCATCGAAAAAACCCATGGAGGGTGTACTTTTTCAATGCTATAGGAGGAAATTCCCTCATATGGTACCTTTCCTCCATTATTCTCTTCCAATATTTCACTTGCTGTAGCATGAGAAAATCTTGAAAATTTCAAAAATAACATATTTTTTGTTTTCTTCGATCTTACAATATTTTCTATGATAATAGCACGGAAATTTAAAAAAATTGGAACCGGAATTTTTTCTTTCTTCCATTTTCAATATCATGCATAGCACATAAAAATTTTGAAAATCTCAATTTTTATGTTTTCTTCAGTTTTTTAATATTTTGTATGCCATATAGAACATAACAATAGCGACCTTTACAAAAATCCTAAAATTAATTGTTTTCTTCAAATTTACAATATTTTGCCCCTACCACACAAAAATTGCATAATTTCCAAAAATCTCAAAACTTTCTGTTTAGTTTTTTTCGATTTTTCAATATTTTGCTTGCTAGAATACGAAAATCGCGTAATTTAAAAATCTTAAATAAAATCAGTCTTTTTTGATTTTTCAATATTTTGCATGTTATAGCATATGAAAATTGCGAAATTTTGAAAATCTCAATTTTTTTTTGTGTTATTTGGGTTTTCAATATTTTGCTTCCTATAATACACAAGAAAATCGCGATATCTTCGAGAATTCCAAAATTTTTTGTTTCCTTTAAATTTTCAATATTTTGCATGCTCAATCATGAAAATTATGAAAATTTTAAAAATATTTATATTTTATATTTTATTCGTTTTTTAATATATAGCATGCAAAGATCGTGAACTTTTTACAAATATCAAAAAAAATTCTGTTATCTTCTTTTTTTTATTATTTTGCTTCTCATAGAAAACACGAAATTCGCTATATTTTAAATAATCTTAATTTTTTGTGTTCTTCGGTTTTACAACTTTTTGTATAATATAACACGAAATTCGTGAAATTTTTTGATTTTTATTATTTTGCTTGCTAGAGCATGCAAATTGAAATATTTTTAAAAATTCCAAAATTTTCTGTTTACTTCGGTTTTCAACATTTTCCTTTAAATTTTCAATATTATTTCAACATTTACTTGCTAACGAAACTCGCAAATTTTTTTGAAATCTCCAAATATTTTGTTTTCTTCTTTTTTTCAATATTTTGCTTGATATATGAAAATCGCAAAATTTTCAAAATTCTCGAACAAATTCTGTTTTCTTCTGTTTTCATTATCTTGCATTATAGCACATAAAAAATCATGAAATTTTAAAAAAATTTGTTTTTTTTTCAAATTTCCAATGTTTTAAATGCTTTAGCACAGAAAAAATGCGAAATTTTCAAAAATCTCGAAATTTTCTTTTTTATTTCGTTTTTTTAACCGTGCTTGTTATAGCACATGAAAATCGCGAAAATTTTAAATTCTCAATATTTTCTGTTGTCTTCCATTTTTCTATTTTTTACCTGCTATAACACAACGAAACCACAAAATTTTCATCTCAAAATTTTCTGTTTTCTTTTTCAGTATTAATCATGTTATAGCATACAAAAATCGCGAAATTTTAAAAAATATTAATTTTCTGTTTTCCTCAAAATTTTAATATTTTACATGCTACATGAAATAGCAAATTTTTTAAAAATGTAAACTTTTTTTTGTTTTCTTTGGTTTCTCTATATTTTTTTGCAATACCAATGATATTGCGGAATTTTTGAACTTTCAAAATCTTTCTTTATTTAAATACTTTACATGTTATATCAAACAAAAATCATGATTTTTTAAATATTTTACCATTAGTTGTGAGAGAAAATAAAAAAAGATATTGTAGGGCCAATCAAATTTTTCCCACCGTATAAGCCTAGTTGCAATGTTTTAAAAGCGAAAGGCAGAATCAAGGCGACGAAGCTTGCCTATAGTCTAAGGCGAGAGCAGCTAAAAAGGCGACCGCTCGAGTGAAATAAGGCGTCAAAACATTTGAACTTACGGGAATTTGCTAGGTCAGTTTGAGAACTAGGGAAAGAATGTGAAAGAAAATAATAAATTTTTTTATTTAGAAAAAAACCTTAGTTTTTTGTCATTTTTGGTTCAATTCTGTTATCATTGAAAATTTTCTTTATGATTAAAGAGAAAGCAAGTATACAAAAACAAAAATAATAGTGAAATCATTTGAAATTTAATTTATTTCTATTTTTTAAAATAAAAATCACTCAGATGCACGACTCAAAACTTTGGCTTGGACGCCTGAGGCAAGCGTCTGGGAACTTGATGCAATTGCAACTGCTACCGTTTCGCCCGGACACCTAAGGCGTTAAGACGTCTCGCCTTTAAAACATTGTCTAGTTGCATGGGATAAAAAAATGATAAATATAGAGTAGGGAGCCAATAAGAAAATTTCTATGACCTAAATGGAGTAAGAATTAAATAAGGGGGTTAGATAATAGTTTTTCCACTAAACTCTAAATTAAATAAGGGAATATTCTAAGGAATATAGAATATTCCCTCATAGTTTTATCATACCCACACAATGCGTGGGTATGAAGTTCAAAGTCCAGAAATCGGATTAATTTAGAAGTTTATCGAGATATGATTTCTATGTTATAATATCTCATATTTGCAATTCATATGTAAAATTATATGAACGATTATCTTGAGATAATTCGACATTTTTCTCAAGGTTTTCAATATTTTCTTGTTTTATATGATGGAAAATATTGAAATATGGAAGAAAACAGAAATATTTGAGATTTTTGAAAATGTTGTAATTTTTTTTGTGATGTAGCAATCAAAATATTGAAAAAACAGAAAAATTTAATATTTTAAAATTTTTACCATTTTTAGCCTATAGCATGCAAAATATTGAAAATTTGAAGAAACATAAAATTTCATGATTTTTGTAAATTTCGTGATTTTCGTATGCTATAGGAAGAAAAATACTGAAAAACTAAAGATAAAAGAAAATTTCACATTTTCTTAAGCTATAGCATGCAAAATATTGAAAAAGGTTGAAAATACAAAATTTTAGGATTTTTAATAATTTCTCGATTTTCATGTTGTATAGCGTGCAAAATATTGAAAAACTGGAGAAAATAGAAAATATTTAAAATTCTTGAAAATTTCACGATTTTCAATTTCTATAGGAAAAATATTGGAATAGCCAAATAAAATAGAAAAAATTTAGATTTTGAAAATTTCTCGATTTTTGTGTGCATATATTGAAAATATCGCGATTTTCATGTGTAGCAAGCAAAAATTGGAAAACCGAAGAAAACATAATTTTTTTGGATTTTTGACTTGCGATTTCTGTGGGCTTTTACATGAATTTTTTTTCAAATATAATACAGATTTAGAAATTTGAAAATCCCGCGATTTTCGTATACTATATCAGGGAAAATATTGAAAACCTAAAGAAAAATGACAGCAAGGTGCAATTTGTAATTTCTGAAAAATTGAGGGGCTAAGATAAATGTGTATCTATATATGTCCCCAGCTAGACGAGGGAATATTCCTTGGAATATTCTCTCATATAGCTTTCTTATAGATAATATAGTATAGATAGATAGCTCTTGATGCTGAATATGTAATTCAATATGTTTGTCACACTAGCTCATGTTTATGTTTACATTCTTTTTTTTCTTCTTTGAGAAGTTCATAATTCCAGCACTTCTCAACCATATGACAAAAGCAACCATCTCAATACTATTTGAAGTTTTAGGTGGATCAACAGGCTGCTAAGTTGTTCTCCCCTCCTTTCTTTTGCGTTATGTTGTTTTTGCATTTTCAGATTAGCATTATTCGTTGGGTCATAAATTTTAGATTCTGATTAGTCAAGTATTCAGAAAGGCGTCATGCATCTCTATGAGTATTAAACATAATTGTGGTCGGATTAGATGGATCCCTTAGAGGAAATATAAGATCTCCTCTGCCCAGATTTTTTGAGTTGTTGTCGTCTCTTTATATCTTTAGCATATTTTCCCTTTATTTACACGCGCGCGCGCGCACACACATATATATATTTGGGATGATGGCTTGATGATGATGCCACACACGCGTATGTATGTATGTGTTCCCTCCAATAAAAGAGCAAGGCTCTGTTCAAAATTTGAACTGAGGCAGCGCCTCACGTGCAAAGCACGAGAGTGCCAGCACCAAGAGTTAAAAACTCTTAGGCAGCGCCTTACGTGCAAAGCACGAGAGCGCCGGCGCCAGAACTAAAAGTTCTCTACCTTTGGATCAAAGATTCAACGAAGATGATAAATCATCAAATTACAGAATTAAATTCTGTTGAGGAAATATTTCTCGAATCTTCCTGAACAAGAAAGGTTTATCTTCGTAAAACAGAGTACCGTTGGATTAAAGATCCAATGGTGATTAAAAATCACCAAGATACAGAATAAGCTCTATATGGGAAAATATTTTCCCAATTTTATTGAGAACAAGAAAAATATCTTCTGTAAAACAGAAGGCCTAAGATCAAAAGATCTAACGGTGGATAAATTCCCAAATCAATTAGAAATCTCTCATTGAGAGATTTTCTTAACTAAATCAACAAATCAGCCTCCACTATATAAAAGATCCAAGACTTCAATTCTTGCAGAAGAGAACCCCATAAACTTTAAACTTCAAGACGAGAACGATTTCTTCTCAAGGTAAATAAAAATAAGAGAGATCATAGCATCTCATCCATATCTAAGAGTTTAACTCTCACATTAGAAGAACTTAGTTCTTTTTCCAGATCTCATATCTATAAGACAAAGTCTTTCATAAGTGAGAATCTAATTCTCAGAGAATTGAATTGAGCAGAACAGAAAACTCAGTGCTTAGCATTCAAATTCTGGCGCTCAGCGCCGAGCAGAGCAGAAAACTCAGTGTTTAGCACTCAGTGTTTGGTGCTCAGCACCGAGTGCTTCACGTGCTCTGCACGTGGGCGCCATAAATTGTTTGACACTCCATATAAAAGAATATAAATAAGACAAAAAGAAAAAGGGGTGTCAGAATCCAAACCAATGCTCAGCAGTGCTGATACAGAAAGGGGATCAAGCCCAAACAAGTAATCAAGTGGGCTGAGCCCAAGGTTGGCCAAACCCCAAATCGACCGAGCCCATATGTCTTCTTCTAAATTGGCCTTAGTCCCAAACAAGACTACCAAGTCCCTGATGAACACTCATTGGTTTAAGGGTACATCTCCTCACACCTTTGATACATGTCGTTTTAATTCTTCAACGTCTTCAGAGAGGCGGCGGGTCCCGACAATCAACAACTGTGGACCGCAACGTTCTTAAACTAATAACGGACCGCAACGTTCCTAAACTAATAACGGACCGCAACGTCCTTAAACTAAAATAATAGAGCCCAAATGCTCTTTCGTTGGATCTAGATGATCCTAAAAGCTCATTAAGTATATCTTAGTCTAAAATTAGACTAAGGTATCCTTAACAAACATTTAAGTTGATCTTAATTTCAAACGAGATTAACGATCCTTAAATCAAATCAAACCCCAAATCTAAGAAAATACGGATTTGGACTAATCCACGCCCTACGGGCGACAACATAAATTAGTGTCCGTATACATTCCACGGGCAACCTAAAACAAAACAAACACACACGACATGAAGTGAACATCTGGAGCAGGAGAAAATGGTTATATCGCTATGCGGTAACGTAATTAACTGCAGGGGTTTACGCCTGCAGGAAAGAGTGTTCACACAATCAAAAACCTCTCGCAAATAAGGGGGAATCTGACGAAGTCTGCTACAACGGCCGTATCTGTCCAAACCTCCGTTATACGGTGCCATAAATCAATTTGGCATGTTCGGAGAGGTGGACGGATAAATCTAAATAGCATCCGCCCTCAAATTCAGGCAAGACGACCCACGACATTCCGGGGCGCCCTATTCGATCGAC
Source organism: Agapanthus africanus (assembly GCA_030015575.1). Classification (NCBI taxonomy): domain Eukaryota; kingdom Viridiplantae; phylum Streptophyta; class Magnoliopsida; order Asparagales; family Amaryllidaceae; genus Agapanthus; species Agapanthus africanus. The sequence goes on along the minus strand of JASDDO010000029.1, from coordinate 397,714,778 downwards.
GGCCAGCTGCATCCCTCTTTTCGAAGTCATTATCCCGCCCTCGGTTCCGTCTTTGTTTTCGGAGGTAAATAGATCCTGGCACGCCTGGTGGGACCTTTTTCTCTTTCCACTTCACACTTTGTGTGTCGTGTTTCGCGAACAAATCGCGGTCGGCTATGGTTGCCCCTGGAGTCGAGATACTAAGATTTGGTGTTTTGCTCCTGTTCAGAGAAAGAAGATCAATGGCTTCCAAATGTACCTGCAACAACAACTCTTGCTCCACCCCATCTGGAGGAGTAACTTATGGGCCCCAAGCAGCCTCCATCTTCGCAATGCCGGTGGAACAGGTGACACATGCCACCATTGGATTGTTCTTTGGGACCATGCTTCTGCCAATAAGCTTCAATGCTCCAGTGCCGTCACAGGAAGCTCCAAAGAAGTCGGTCTTCGATCGGCTTGCAACTACCGCGACCCCTCTCAACGGGTCGTCCTAGTCTACTGCCTCAATTTTCGATAGGCTGAGCCTTAAGCTCAAATGGGCCCGCGAAGAGGCTTGGAATACTGGAGAAGGCTATCCTAACTCCTGCTGCAGGTGAAGTCGTCCAAACTACTTCCCCTACTCGAAAGTCGGCCTTCGACAGGTTGACCATTCCTTCCCAGTGGATGTCAGTCTTTGACAAGTTGGTGCCAATAACAGTCTCTCCTCAAAGCAGAGGGCATGATGAAACTACTCCGGCGATAGAGGTGATCCCGGTTACACGACATGCTCGACGTCGTCACTGGCACCGAGTGAGGAAAGCTGGGGCAGTTCCCCTTCTGGATTTACTCCACCAGCTCTAATGGTGGAAGTTGACGCTGCTGTTCCAACCGGGAATAACTTCGAGCCGCTCAGAAGGGTGTGCAAGAATTCTCCAATTGTCATACTAAAAAGGTCTCTTCCGCCTACGGAGAACATCACAAAGGCAAAGTCGAAACAACCCCTTCAGCGGTTGTCCTCCAAAATCCACGGGGTCTGGTGGAGAGTCCAAGACTTTGTAATCGACAAAGATTACTCTCGCCGACCGAAGAAAATCCGGCAAGAGAAGGACCATCCCGTCGTACCACAGAAGGTATCGTCTGCATGGGTACTTATTGCAACAACCCCCTCAACTTCGACCACCCACAAAAGGAGAAGGCCGGAGAAGATTGCCGTGCCTGCGGCGAATTTCAAGGGCACTGAGCCCAAACGCCCCAAGTTTGGGGGTATGGCACACCGTTTACATGGCTTCCGGAAAAGAGGAAAGCCGTGCTTCTGGGGGTCATCGACCACTTACACGATCAGTAACTAAGGCTCAAGAGCAACAACAGAAATTCCAGGAGATGCTGACGAAGATGGCCGCACTCACTGGGCAGGAGGGGAGAGCCCGGAAGCATCGTTGGATCAACGCCAGGAGTAGGAAACCGAGGCTGAGTTCCTCCGAAGAATGCTCGAAAAGCTGAAGAAGCCGCGGAATAAGTGGCTAATATAAAACAAATGGCGCTCCTGTTCCAAGATATGGTGGGGATGATGATCTAGCCGGACCCTCCAGTCGAAGATCTCCCGATAATCATCGAAGATGACATAGGGGAGACATCAAATCCTTTTCCGGTTTTATCAGCAGCCAGGGAGGAGACGATCTCGAAAGCTGCGCTTGATAACTACATAGCTCAACAAATACGAGCTTATCAGGCAAGCGAAACTGCTGGCCAAGTCGTCAGAACTGGGCGACCTTATCCAAGCTGGTACGATCAAATTAAGTACCCGCCGGGATATACGAACCCTAAATTTCACGTGTATAAGGGGACATGCAATCCCCATCAGCATGTCGCTCAGTTCAGGGCTCTATGCGGCAATACAGGAGGCGACGACAAATTGCTACTTCGCCAGTTCGTCGGCAGCTTAACGGAGACGGCATTCGAATGGTACTCGGAGCTTCCGACTAACTCCATCAAAACATTCACAGAAATGGAGTTGCTATTCATCCAGCGTTTCGCAAGCGTCAGCGAACGCATCCCGATCATGGCATTGATCAATGTCAGGGTGAAGCCAGGAGAGACCTGGGTTCAGTATGCAATTCGGTGGCGGAACCTATGGTCGAGATGCGAACAACGCATAGAAGAAGCTCCTGCCGTGGGCATGTTCGTGGGGGCCCTCGACCCTCAGGCAACTATATCCCAATTTATGATGTTCTTCAAGCCGACCACTTTCCAAGCCTTGATCGACAAGCTGTCCTCCTAAAAAACGGAGCTTCGAAATGAAAGGGTAAAGGGAAAGCTACCTTCGTCGCCAACGCTCAACAGCAGCTGAGTGATCCGAAACCAGCTGCTCGCCAAAACGATAAACCACTATCACTCGGAGAAAAGTTGAGACGTCCTTACTCATTCTCTCGGATAAAACGAGAAGGCTGTTCGAACTGGCGGTGCACAAAGGGCTCATCACTCTGCCGGATCCAAGACGCCCACTGCAACCGGACGACGTCAACAATCCCAATTACTGCCCCTATCACCGAATAGTAGGCCACCCAATCGAAGATTGCTTCGTTTTCAAAAACTGGATTGAGGACCAGTACCAACAGGGCAAGTTCGCATTGTCTGAAAACTGGAGGGTAAACCCGCCACAGCAGCATGCTTCTAAAAAGGTGGACACGTCGGGGGAATCATGCTCATTCATAGAGGAAGCTCCATGGGAAGTTTTTTCGGCTAAAACTAAAAGAATGCTGAAGGATCTTCAAGCATGCCCGGCAATCAGGTGGAAAAGCCCGCTAGAGCCCAAGATCATTGAGGGGATGCTGAAACCGCGCCCAACACCGAGAATTGGTAGCGATGGGCAAAACACCCAGGCCCGGTTGTCGATGTCTTCGAAGAAGAAGAAGGCCAAGAAGCCCGTGCAGCTCGACGACAATCGTACAGGTTTGTAAAAGTATATCGACGCACTGGACGAATATAACCAGAAGGCGCGAACCCCGGTTATACTCCAAGAGTTTCTCAACCATATCCTTGAGAGCGGAGATAATGACAATGACGACGGAGACGACTCGTCAGAAGAGCCCGAGGATTATGTGGCAAGTTGTCACATGATCTCTCATTCGTCAGTAAATGACGAAGCAGCTCACTCGGCGTCAGAAGATAATATAGAGGAGCTGGGGGGTAGAATTGGTGCCAAAATCATTAGAACCGTCAGACGAGATGATTGACATGCTGCTGAACGAAGCCCGTCAGAAGAGCAAAGCTGATCAAGAGCGTGAAATGGCCATATTCGAAGGGGTCAGGCGTCGGCATTAAGTTGAAGAAGTCATAGTAGGGATGAGTCGCAAAGCACTCCAACCAGATCGAAGCACGCCTACGGCAGACAAAAACAGGCTTAAGACAAGGAAACGGTTCGCTAAAGCCCTGTCAATGGGAATGAAGCTGTCATCTTTCAAAGAAAATACTCCTGGCAGTATACACCTTGACGAAGCGGATATACATCTTAACTACTGCTTATACCATCAGAGGATTGCATATCCTACCGAAGAATGTATGGCCTTTAAAAAGTGGTGGCAGGGATACGTTGCTCATCGACAACATTTCAAGCGGATGAAGCGCAAAACTCGTTGGGAGCAGAGAAGCACGACAGATGAGCACAAAAGAACTGTCGGCAACTGTCACATGGTTGATACCAGGGGATCGCAAGTTCTCACCTTCGGAAGCGATTCTGAAGAGGAAATAGCCCTTTGCCCTCTCTTCAAAGAATCTACATCTGAAAAGGAAGAGGAAATGAAGAACTGTGAGAACATTTAGCTGCGTAACCGTATTTTGCCTGAAAAGAATTTCAGACCTTCAAACAAAGCTTCGGGCAAAAGGGACAAGGGGAAGGAATAAGTCTCTGGGGAGATTGCCCTCGATGATAGAGTCGTTGAAGAGTTCGCAGCCAAGGATCCGCCTAAGAAAAATAAGGTGGATTACAATGTCCTGACACATTTGAGAAAGATACCCTCACAATTGAGCATCTTGGATGCCCTTCTCCTGTCTAAAGAGGCACGGGATTCCCTAATCAAGGTGTTACAAGAGTCCGAATAGTTTCAAGCTTTCCTTGCCGAAGAAAAGATGAAGGACGAGCTGGAAAAAGTGCACACAGCTGACATCACCTTCGGCGATGAAGATTTCCTTCTCGGAACGTTCGAGCACAATCGTCCTTGTCAACGGGTCCTCTGTCAACCTCCTAAATATGAGGGTGCTAAAAGAAATCTACATGAGAGTTCAGCATCTCACTCAGGATAAAATCATCATCTCCGGGTTCGACACCCAGTCATCACGGACGCTCAGGTCTGTAATACCGATGTTACGCTTTGGGCTGCTCGTCACTGATATCAAATTTCATGTCATTGACGCTAAGACTTGCTACAACGTTTTGCTTGGCAGGCCTTAGTTACACGAGTACAATATCATCCCTTCTACACAATATCAGTATATGAAGTATTTGATGGTCTCGAGTATACCGTGACGGGGGAACTAAACCCATTCTCCGTAAATGAAGTCCGAAAGTACGAAAATGCAAAGTATTTCCTACCAGACTTTGAAGACACGGAAAGATGCCATAAACCGGAGAATAAGCAAAAATCTATCACCACTATTCCGGTCTTCGGGAGCGATACCGAAGAGGAAGAAGAGATGGTCTATTCGGGGCCGTCCCAATGCAACAGGCTGAGACCATCTATGCCTATTTTGGTCTTTGGCAGTGACTCTGAAGACGAAGTCAACGCAGTGTTCTCAGTCCATTCATCAGTGCAGGCCTTCACTAGAGATGATCAAAGTTTGCAAATCGCCATGGTTCCGCGGCAGCACTACAGAGAACTTGATGCGCTTGAGACATATAGTGTGCAAGAGCTGCAGACATTCTACGTCCCTCCCAGACGAAAAGGTGAAAAGGCGATCCTATTCTATCGATCCACGGAGACTAAAGTCGAAAAGGAAGTCTGGCATGGTGCCGATTTTGCGCTCGACAGGCTCCAACCCATCCGTCTGTCCAGATACTACACTGAAGGGTTGAGAAGGTTATTAAGATACCAAGATGTACCTTTCAAACAGACTCCTCGACAAGCTCAGTTCTACAACAGGATTTGGAACGTCTCCGGAACTCGGCGAAAATTGCCCAACAGAAAAATGAAAACGATCGGTCTTGGATATGTCCAGTCCAAGAAACAGGAGCAATTCCATGGCTGCCATGTCATAAATGACATCGATGAAGAAGGGGGTGCTCTTTTAAAAGGCGCTGACGTTGAAACAGAACGAGGTCCTGCCATAAAAATGCCGAGTCCGTCGTTTGAAGAACAGATGGACAAGCTAATAAGGAAAGCGGGTCAAAAGGTCCGGAATGACCACAGCCGTGAAATGGCCATTTACGAGAAAGCCAGGACGCAACGTCTCCTTCAGCAGGCCACGGAGGATGCGATGCCCTTCACCGTCAGCCCGCCATGCATTCCCTAGGCAAGAAAAAGGCCTGACGCGGAGGCAAAAATAAGTTAAAGAACGAAAAAACGCTCGACAGCGGCAAAACGGATCCAAAAGGCCACACAATCGAGAAAAGGTCAGCCGGAATCCGACTTTTATGAAAAAGATGGGTCGGGCATATTCTTTTCCTCGAGACAAGACAAGGAGAATCTTTGACCCTGTTATGAAACATCAAATGATAACACTCCCGGAGTCTCGGCACCCCGATCAGGCAAACGAAGTTCATCACCTATATTATTGCTCCTATCACCGAGCGGTAGGACATCCTCTTGAAGACTGCTTCACCTTCAAAACCTGGGTCGAAGACCAATATCAACTCGGCAGATTCGCTCTATTCAACAGTTGGAGTGTAGCCCCACCACAAAAGCATGTACCAAAAGTAACGTATATAGTGAGAGTAGATCAGATCAACATCGGTCTTGGAAATGATCTCGTATCTGTCACGTGATAATGCTGTCGGAAGGAGTGCACGAGAATATGGATGACCTTTCCTGGTGCTTCGAAAATGAGGATGAAGATGAGTTGATCTCAGAATTTCCACCAGCGCCAAAAGAATTGGAAGATGGGATACACACCACGGCGGACAACCTAAGGAAAATCGACTTGGGAACGGCAAATGACCCGCGGCCTACGTTCGTCAGTAAGCTGCTGTCTAAAGAACAGGTGGCTACGCTAAAAGATGTGTTCATGCAGTATAAAGATTGCTTCGTATGGAACTATTCCGAGATGTCGGGGCTAGATCCAGAAATAGCTATGCATAAATTGGCGATATCTCCGGACGTCAAGCCAGTCAAACAAACACCAAGAAGAATGCGGCTCGAACTTGAAATAAGTATGAACGCCGAGATCAAGAAGCTAATCGACTCCGGCTTCATCCAAGAAGTTCAATACCCTGACTGGATCACCAACATTATCCCAGTGATGAAGAAAAACGGGACTGTGCGCATCTGCGTGGACTTTCGAGACCTCAACAAAGCCTGTCCAAACGATGATTTCCCCGTACCGGTTACTGAACTGATGATAGATAACACGTCCACTCACAAAGTCTTCTTCTTCATGGACAGATCATCGGGGTACAATCAAATAAAGATGCATCCTGAAGACCAGAATCATACCGCTTTCCGAACTCCTCTAGGCATATTCTGCTACAAAGTGATGCGTTTCGGTCTGAAGAACGCTGGCGCTACCTATCAGAGGGCCATGACAAAGATTTTCGATGACCTCATACATGAAATCGTCGATTGCTATATTGATGACCTCGTAGTGAAAAGCAAATCATACGAGGAATACTGGGGGCATTTGAAAATAGTGTTCCAACGTCTTCGTAAGTATAACTTCAAGATGAACCCTCTGAAATGCGCATTCGGAGTCTCCTCAGGCAAATTTCTAGGGTTCATCATACGACACCGGTACATCGAAATAGATCCATCGAAAATTAAGGCGATTATGGAAATGCCCACTCCAAGAACTTTAAAACAATTGCGGTCTCTAGAAGGAAAGCTCGTGTATATCCGACGGTTCATAGCCAACCTTTCCGGAAAATGCCGTCCCTACAGTCACCTGATGAAGAAGGGAACCCTATTCGTTTGGGATCGTAAATGCCAGAGTGCACTGAACGAAATCAAGCAATACCTGCAGAAATCGCCGGTATTGATCGCTCCGGTCAAGGGAAAGCCCCTCGTCCTGTACACAACCGCCCTTGAAGGTTCTTTGGGCGCGCTATGGGTACAGGAGAACGACCAAGGAAAAGAGAGCCCTCTACTATTTGAGCCGAGTTCTCCTAGGGGCAAAAAACAACTACTCCCCTATCGAAAAACACTGCCTGGCGTTAATCTTCGCGATAACGAAGCTCAGACACTATGCTTTGACGCATGAGGTCCATCTCATATCAAAGGTGGATCCTCTCAAGTATTTGATGTCAAGAGTCATACTAACAGGACGACTCGCTAAATGGGCCCTACTTTTAATGGAATTCTCGATAACATACCGAACCCTCAACGCAGTGAAAGGCCAAGCCATCGCCGACTTCCTCGCTGAGCATCCGATACCTGGCGACTCACCCTTAAATTGCGAACTGCCAGACGAGCACGCGTTTGACACGATCGACGGGGAGAAAGGAGGGAGCGATACCCGGTGGGAACTCTATTTCGACGGAGTATCTTCCGTGAAGAAGCGAAAGCACAACACCCCCATAATCAAATCTGGGGTGGGCCTTATCTTCGTGACTCCGCAAGGAGGGATAATGCGCTTTGCCTTTTCCTTAACGGAGCCAAGAACAAACAACGAAGCGGAATACGAGACTTTGATAGCAGGCCTTGAGATCGCTGTTGACATGGGGATCGAAAATCTCCTTATATACGGAGACTCCCAGCTGGTCGTTAGTGAAGTAAACGGCAACTATCAAACGTGCAAACCAGAGTTGGTAAAGTACGGCGAGAGAGTGCAACAACTGCTGACTCAATCCCCTCCTACGCCCTGGAAAGCATACCGCGTACGGAAAATAGCAAAGCGGATGCATTAGCCAAACTCGCTAAAGAACTGGCTGACGAAAACCTCGATGACGTAAGGATCATTGTACAAAGCCGTCGGGTTCTTGCACCAGCAGAAATATCTCCGGAGTTGTCCGAAGAAAAGGAAGCGACCAAGAAAACAACCTTACAAATAGAGGACCAAGAAAAGGCTAAGGATTGGAAAGAAGTCCTTATAGACTACTTTAAATCCTGTCGAACACATGAAGATGCATTCCCAAGACATCAGCTCATGAAACGAGCCCTGTCTTTCGCCTTCGTCAATGATACTCTATATAAGAGATCGTTCGACTCTCTGTGGTTGAGATGCTTAGGACCGAAAGATTCAAGGAGAGTCGTCTAAGAAACTCACGACGGACTTTGTGGTTCTCATCAAGCCGGGCCAAAGATGAAGCTAAAGATCAAACGAATGGGCTACTATTGGCCCACAATAATTCAGGACTGCCTCGAATATGCGAAGCAGTGCCACTCGTGCCAAATTCATGGGGACTTCATCCACCAGCATCTAAATCCGCTACACCCAACAGTGGCTAGCTGGCCGTTAGAAATGTAGGGAATCGACATAATTGGACCTATCGAACCAGCGTCGTCCAAAGGACATCGGTTCATATTGGCGACAACTGATTACTTCTTTAAATGGGCAGAAGCAGTACCGCTAAGAGAAGTGAAGACGGAGAACATCCTCCATTTCTTCAAGACACACGTCATCTATCGGTTCAGCACTCCGCGATGGATTATCTCCGATAACGGGCCGGCCTACAGAAGTCACAAAATCAGCCGCTTCGCACAGCAACATAATATAGACTGGAGATATTCTTCGGTCTATAATCCCCGAGCTAACGGTCTGGCTGAGGCTTTCAATAAGACCTTGACGAAGATCATAAAGAAGACGGTGTCCAGAAACAAAACGGATTGGCACGAAAAACTACATGAAGCTCTCTGGGCTTATCGGACCACGTTCAAAACGGCCACAAATACAATGCCATTCGTGTTGGTATTCGGCACAGAAACGGTACTCCTCCTCGAGATAGAGCTACCCTCTCTACGAGTGGCGGATCATTACGAGCTAACAGACGAAGAGAATGCTCATCTTCGGCTTGAAGAGCTTGACGCCCTCGATGAAACTCGTCTCATGGCGCAGCAAAATTTGGAGGCTTACAAAGCAAAGATGACACGCTCATACGAAAGATTGACTAGGCCGAGAACATTCCGCCAAGGCGAACTCGTGCTAGTTGTCAAAAGACCTATGATCCCCAATCGTGCCAAGCGGAGGAAATTCGAGCCAAACTATGAGGGCTCGTACATCATAGACAGTTTACCAAGGTGGGGTTTACTTGCTTATGGATATGCATGGCGAAGGACCCTTTCGGCCAATAAACGGTCGATTCTTGAAGAAGTACAGGTCAATGATAGACGACGACGCCTATGTCCGCTCGCTATCTTCTTGAGTCAAGACTCTAAAAGTAGTATCCAACGATACCCCGTCCCAAATACGGAAAACAATGGACCGAAATATCCCTAACAAATAAACTAACGACGGACTGAAACGTCCCTAAACTAACAAATAAACTAACGACGGACTGAAACGTCCCTAAACTAACGATGGACTGCAATGTCCTAAAATTAGCTACAGACCGTAACGTCCTTAAACTACTACGAACCGCAACATCCTTAGGCTAACGCGCAAAAAAAGGTACGTCCATAAGCAAAATGGGCACGGATGAAAACCCGAAAGGGCTCGATGAGTAAAAGCAGCAGGGCTACCGGCGAGTTTGTGAAAACCCGAAAGGACAGAGACTCGTAAAAAAAAATATTTTCTGTGCACTTGCAGGGTCCTCTTGACCTTGTAAGGAGAAAATACCCGCGTGAGATCCTTACGACTTACAAGAGAGCAAAACACTTAGGAATCCTCACGATCCCTGAGAAGAAATTATACTTACGAGATCCTCACGACTTGTAAGGAGAATTCCTCCCTTATGAGACCCTCATGAGGCTAGGATTCAAAAGTCTTAAGATACAGGGACCTGAACCTGTTCTTAAGCCATCATATCCCCCAAACTGCCCTACAGGCGGTCAATATTGACCCTTGTATACAATCCACGAGCATAAATAAGCGTTCCCTCGCCCAGTTTCACCAATGGTGTGAAATTCCCCTATTTGGTGAACGACACTTGCAGGTTCTCTCGACTTGCAAAGAGAAAATGCTCTTTTGAGATACTTACGACTCTCAAGAGAAAATGAACTTAGGAGTCATCATGACCCCCAAGGAGAAATTACACCTACGAGATCCTTATGACTTGTAGGGAGAAATACCTTTATGAGACCCTTACGGCTCACGAAGTCAAAACCTTTAGTCGTTAGGTCCCTAACCCCGTCTCCTAAGCCACCTTTGTTCGATAATGGCGAAGGCAAATGATGATTCGCTCCTGACAACGTTCTAGTAGTAGCGATACTGATGCCTAAATCGGTAACAAATTCCAAGTTCTTTCACGGCAAGTGATGATTCGCTCCTGGCAATATTCCAGTTGCAGCGATGCTGATGCTAAGATTGGTATCAGATCTCAAGTCCATACTCGCAACAAAATCAACGAGCCAAAAATACATATAAAAATAGCCAAAATGATTAGGCAACTCGCAATAAAAAGCAGCGAGTAAAAAGAAAAATAGCCGAAATGATTGGGCACCGCGAAAAATAGCCGAAATGATTGGGCAATCGCGACTTTCGCAATATAAAAAGCTGAAATGATGGAGTATCGCGGAAAGAAATAAAAAATGATGAAAGAATGAAACTTTTGCCCTACAGGCGAGTCCATACTGACCCCTGTATACAATCTATGAGCATAAACGAAACGAGAACCACATTTCCCAGCAGACTCTGTCAAAGGGAGAGTCAGATCTCGACGGCAACATCTGCATCCCAGAAGATCAACACGGCGTTCCTTTTCGACACCGCAGAAAGCGGAACAAGTCAACCAATGATCTCCCCGCCGGAACAACGCTCCGTCTCGGAAACAAGTCAACCGATGACCTTCCCGCCGGAACAACGCTCCGTCTCGGAAACAAGTCGACCGATGACCTCCCTGTCGGAACAACGCTCCGTCTCGGAAATAAGTCAACTGATGACCTCCCTGCCGGAACAACGCTCCGGCTCGGAAACAAGTCAATCAATAATCTCTCGATTCGTTTCAATCCTCAGGGAAATCAGTCTCTGCGCAAACCTCTCAACTCGTAAAAAGAAAACTCTCTTGTGAGATCCTTACGACTTTCAAGAGAAAACGCACTTGGGAGTCCTCACGACCCATAAGGAGAAATTACACCTACGGGATCCTATCGACTCGTAGGGAGAAAAGTCTTTATGAGACCCTCACGGCTCATAAAGTTGAAAAGTCTTAGGCGGCATACTCGAACCTGTTTCCTAAGCCATCGCTACTCTTCAAGGAGTTCAAGATGAACCGTTATCTACCATCTACAGGAAATATTTGCTAAAGTAACATGCCAATGACACATCAAAGAAAAGAAAGCGTCAGTATGAGATAAAATATGTCCTTTATTCATGAATCAAAATGAATACAAGATATTCCTATTCGTAAATGAATACAAAAAATACACGACGAAAAAATGCTTAAGCCGGTAGACGGTGCAGCAGGCTCATAAGCTCGTCGGTCTGCTGGACCTTGGCCTCAAGCTCCATTATGGCTGTGAGATGAGTCCCCGCCTGAGCTTGTTGAGTCCGATAAGAAGCAAACCGACTCTCAAGCTCCCTTTCAACAACTTTATGAGCTTCAACCATCTCGCGGGTAAAGATAACGGCTTTATCAAGTGCGACCACCTCGGGGATAGCTTCTTGAAGCACTCGCCAAATTTTGTACGCACGAGTAGCCTTGGTTGGCGGCGCACCGTTCGATCAACCTCCGCTGGCTCGTCTTTGCAGTCAAGAGCTTAGAAGGAGGACATATGCACTCAAGACCATGTAGGCAAGCCTCCACTCGACTACAATACTCAATCCAAAACATGCACAAACCATGTGCTATGTAAGGCAATAAGGAGAGTCTTTGGTGTACTCTATTAAGCACGCATTCATGACTGTGTGCCTGCTTAAATGGAAATGGTATTCAAAACGCGCTGATTTGCGGGCAACACGACAATAGCGCTCGCACTTAAAGAAAATTCATAGGGGTAAAGTATAAAGCTCATGTACACAGGCGGGATGCACGTACGAATATATGATGAACAGAAAAATTCAATAGAAAGCATTCAACAGTCAATAATAAGAGAAATACATCGATTTAAATATACTACTCTACAGGGAAAAGATCACCAAATATGGGATCAGAGATACAGGGGTTAACAAAACAAAATACAAAGTTCCCCAATTCCCTCTCTGCCTTCTCCAACACGCCGAAGCGACGGTTTTCGCGAGGAGTTGCTCCTCACCATTTAGCACCGTGCTTATCAGCAAAAGCGAACATGATGGCCCGCCGAGTTTTTATTTGACTCAATAAATGAACCGAACAATCCTTCGGAGGCTGGGTAATTACGTGTGCCTCATGAAAATACTCAATTTTGTCCTCTGCCGTATCAAGAATCGCCGGAGTCATCTTCGCCGGATGAGGGGATATCGGCAAGCACGGATAGAAAAATCGTCCGGAGCCAAATGGAGCCTATAGGAAGAGGAGAGCCCCTACGAATCAGGAGCTCATACATCACCGCGTCACACTGAGCGTTGGTAAAAAGAGGGTCTACTAGCCGTGCGGCAAAGCGAGGAATAATCTCCTCAATGGGCACCTCCCATGGTTACCGACGAGCGTGGGGGCGGTTGCAAGCCATAACCTTTGGTTTGTTTCTCAAAATGATCACCCCAAGGTCTAAATGGTTCTCTTTGAAGAGAGGAAGAAAGGCACGGCTTCAGGTTATAAAGGGAAGCATTCAATGCTATGCACAGAACATGTTGTGCATGGTGGAACTATTCCCAAGGCCTAGAAAAAGGGAAAGCATGGGAAATGAAAGATGTGACTCATTGGAATCGGAGTAGGGAGATGAAACGACCTCATCAGCAGAGCCTCACACGCATGGCACGTGAGCACCCACGTCGATCCTTTTGAAAATTACAACGGCACTGCACGTGCATAACACGTGAGCGCCGGCGCTAATGCAGGATTAAAATCCCTAACAACGCCTCATGCGTAAAACACGTGAATTTCAACAACAGTATAACGACACTTCATGCAAAATACATGTGAGAAAAAAGGAGAACTTATACAAAAACAAAAGAAAATGTTTACAATGGCAAAACACTAAATCCAGGACATGGATCGAGGAATTCAGAAGCAAGGCCGTCTAAAATGCTTCTAGCTTTTCTGACCACTTTCGTGTGCATCTTCTCACGAATGCAAGCGTCAGGATCCTCGCTGATGTCATCCGTCCTCTGGTAGGAAAAGATTATCGTCGTCTGTTGGAAAACTTGATGCAAGATATCAACAAGATTATCCCGCCGCCTCTTCAAGATCAGGCCCATCAGATATACTGAGTGCATCTTGTCTTCGGCATCATCAAGTGTCTTAAGCGGCATGGCCTCATAAAATCCAGGAAGTGCTTCCCAAATCGCTCCCATGATGATCTTCAAAAGAGTGAAACGACGGGAAAGTAATCGACCGTTGTACTCGTCGAAGCGAAGCATAACCTCAGCGCATTGGGCGTTTATAAACTCTTGGTTTTGGTAGCGGCCTTGGACGTGAATGTCTTCATAAGAAATAATTTCGTCGAGATCATAGTATCCGAAAAGAAAAATCAGTGAAAGTTCAGTGATCAAACTGATCAAGAAAATTCTCATTAAACAGACACGGGAGTTTAAACAACTCTTGACATCCTCGTAGAGAAAACAAGTTCTGTTAAAACACCCAACTATTTAAAATTGTGCAACCCTATGAAAACGTTCAAGAACACCAGGGAATGAAATTCCTGAAGGGCCCTTTGATCTTTCAGAGCTAAGCTTTTCGGTAAGGAATTAAATTCCTTTTATGCGGTGGAATTAAATTCCAGAAACCCCCATGATAAGGAAATGAAAAATAAAACCCCCATGAATCCTCAAGAATGAGAAGGGGCAGGGAATGCCCAAGACATTTAGGTTTACTACAAGATCATGTCTGTGGATCTCTAAGAGACGGGCTTCAGAAAAAAACAAGGCTTTTTGCAGAGTAAAAACTCCAAGATCTTTAAGATCTACAAAACGAACTCTAAGAGTCCTTCATAGAGATGAACAATGTTTTAATTAATGGATTAAGTAATCTTAAAAATTCATTTTAAGATCTATGATCTGAGAAGAGCAAAGCTCTGTTAATAGGTTCGATCATTACCAAATTTGGGCAGAATCCTGACTCTAAAAGGAATTTCCTTGGGCAGAGATCTAAGCTCTGAAGGGAGAATTAAATTCTCAGAAACAAAAGAGGAAGAAGATGAACAGAAATTATCTCAAGGGCCAAAGACCCTACTTATAGGCGCCGGAAGATAATCCGACTTCCAAGATGATCCAACGGTGGAAAGGTTGCCATCGCTGTACTCACGTGTGAGCCACTTGAGCGCAACGGTGGGGGGACATTTGTTTCCCTCCAATAAGAGTGCCAGACTCTGTTCAAAATTTGAACTGATGCAGCGCCTCACGTGCAAAGCACGAGAGCGCCAGCGCCAAGAGTTAAAAACTCTGAGGCAGCGCCTCACGTGCAAAGCACGAGAGCGCCAGCGCCAAGAGTTAAAAACTCTGAGGCAGCGCCTCACGTGCAAAGCACGAGAGCGCCGGCGCCAGAAGTAAAAGTTCTCCGCCCTTGGATCAAAGATCCAACGAAGATGATAAATCATCAAATTACAGAATTAAATTCTGTTGAGAAAATATTTCTCGAATCTTCCTAAACAAGAAAGGTTAATCTCTGTAAAACAGAGCACCGTTGAATTAAAGATCCAATGGTGATTAAAAATCATCAAGATACAGAATAAGCTCTGTATGGGAAAATATTTTCCCAATCTTGTTGAGAACAAGAAAAATATCTTCTGTAAAACAGAAGACCTAGGATCAAAGATCCAACGGTGGATAAAATCCCCAAATCAATTAGAGATCTCTCAATGAGAGATTTTCTTAACTAAATCAATAAATCAGCCTCCACTATATAAATGACCCAAGACTGAACTTGCAGAAAAGAACCCCCCATAAACTTCAAACTTCAAGACGAGAACAATTTCTTCTCAAGCTAAATAAAAATAAGAGATCATAGCATCTCCTCCATATCTAAGAGTTTAACTCTCACATCAGAAGAACTTAGTTCTTTTTTCAGATCTCAGATCTATAAGACAGTCTTTTCACAAGTGAAAATCTAATCCTCAGAGAATTGAATTGAGCAGAACAGAAAACTCAGTGCTTAGCATTCAAAGTCTGGCGCTCAGCGCCGAGCGCTCCAAGTGCTCCTCACGTGAGCGCTATTTAATAAGCGCTTAGCACCCAAAGTCTGACGCACAGCGCCGAGCGCTCCATGTGCTCCTCACGTGGGCGCTATTTAATAAGAAGTGTTTAACACTCAGTGTTTGGTGCTCAGCGCCTCGCGCCTCACGTGCTCTGCACGTGGACGCCATAAATTGTTTGACACTCCATATAAAAGAATATAAATAAGACAAAAAGAAAAAGAGGTGTCAGAACCCAAACCAATGCTCAGCAGTGCTGATACAGAAAGGGGAACAAGCCCAAACAAGTAATCAAGTGGGCTGAGCCCAAAGTTAGCCAAACCCCAAATCGATCGAGCCCATATGTCTTCTTCTAAATTGGCCTTAGTCCCAAACAAGAGTACCAAGTCCCTGATGAACACTCATTGGTTCAAGGGTACATCTCCTCACACCTTTGATACATGTCGTAATTCTTCAACGTCTTCAGAGAGGTGGTGGGTTCCGACAACCAACAACTGTGGACCGCAACGTCCTTAAACTAATAACGGAGCGCAACGTCCTTAAACCATTATGGACCGCAACGTCTTTAAATTAAACCCTCAGCTCAAAAATGGTGATCTGTGGACCGCAACGTCCCTAAACTAATAACGGACCACAACGTCCTTAAACTAAAATAATAGAGCCCAAATGCTCTTTAGTTGGATCTAGATGATCCTAAAACATCGTTAAGTAGATCTTAGTCTAAAATTAGACTAACGTATCCTTAACAAACATTTAAGTTGATCTTAATCCCAAACGAGATTAACGATCCTTAAATCAACCCAAACCCCAAATCTAAGAAAATACGGATTTGGATCAATCCACGCCCTACGGGCGACAACATAAATTAGTCCTCGTATACAATCCACGGGCAACCTTAAACAAAACAAACACACACGACATGAAGTAAACATCTGGAGCAGGAGAAAGTGTTTATCGCTACGCGGTAACGTAATTAACTGCAGGGGTTTGCGTCTGCAGGGAAGAGCGTCCCCATAATCAAAAACCTCTCGCAAATAAGGGGGAATCTGACGAAGTCTGCTACAACGGCCGCATCTGTCCAAACCTCCGATACACGGTGCCATAAATCATTTTGGCATTTTCGGAGAGGTGAACGGATAAATCCAAATAGTATCTGCCCCTAAATTCAGGCAAGACGACCTACCCAGTTTCGTCTCTGTTTTCGGCGGTAAACAGTATGTTTGCACACACCACACGCGCGCACACACACATACATACATGTTTGTGCGTGCGCATGCACACATATGCATGCATGTGTATTTTTTATTTTTTTGTGTGTGCGCGCTCACGCGCTAGTCAAGTGGATGACTAGTGTTCTCAGTTTGATCCGTATATATTAGCATGTGATTAGCTAACAATCTTGAGAATCATGTGACTAAGCCTTGACAATCTTTGATTATTAGTACTTTTGATAGAGATTTTGTGTTCTTTAATGTATTCTCTCTTATAGGTTTAAGGTAGCAGATTTTTCATTAGGAATAACAGCTGTGCTGAGGAAATTCAACATTTTCTGATATAGTTAGTTAATTTGTTTACATCATGTAAATTTTCTTGCTATCTATTAGTTATAGCTGGAAATTTTTGTACAATGTAAAGAAGGCAGCATATATACTCTAGTCAATTTTGTTCTCGTTTGGTTTTCTAAACATATATTCTTAGGATTTTTGCTCATTGTATTTTTCGTTTATGTTTATAGGACCTTTAGGAAACAGTTCAAATGCTCAAAATGATTGGCATGGGGCTTGGTGGCACAGTTCTCTAGCTTTTCATTCAGGTACTGTAATTTATTAAATTCCATCTGTTCTGGTTCAATCAATATATTACGATAAAACTTCTATTATATTTATGCACGTGGCTTCCTATTTGTTGCATTCTCGATTTCTCGTACGTAGTGTTATAGTAAGCATAGAGATGCAGCTCAAGTGAAAGTTGTGTAGGAAAAATGTCTATGCCTTGACCATGATACTTCGAAATTTTCAAGCACCTTTTTGGGTCAAAATAAGTACTAACCCCTTTTCTTTGTGAGGTTTAAGTACCTCTCTCTCTCTCACACCCCCCACCACACACATCAATTTAAAACGAAAATGGCAGCTAACTTAGAATAGCGGGATCCATTGATATAATTCAATGCATTGACCTAGCTAACAACAAAACTGAATTAAAACATGAAATAAATGTTATATAAAATTTCTTAGAAGGCAAATGTTTATACTAGTTTGCATCCACGAGAAATATGTTGTTCATGATTCATATGCATTTGAGATACAGGAGAGCATACTCTATATTGTGTGGTTTCAAATTTTAGATGCATTAATCACCACTTCTTGAAATTTCTTAGACAAGTTGATCCCCATATATGAATATCAAGCAGATGTAACTTGCAAGGCTTTCTAGAAGAAGGAACCTGATTCCGAGTTTAGTTCAATACAATCTTAAGATCTCTTTTATCATTTTCTGAACCTTTTCTCAACAAAATGTGACCACCATGAGGTTAGGCTTCAAGAGAGAAACTGAAGACATTTCATATGAATAATTCTTGGATGGTTTCATATATTGGGAGGAACACTAATTATTTTACATAGGACGCGATTTTTTTTTCACCTTCAAACTTGTTTTTCATCTTCAAACTGGTGACTGCTATTCTGTTGATTTGGCCTCTTGTTTCTGCTTTGTTTTCTTTGTCATTTCTTTTACCTTTTGACCTCTGCTTAATATTCATTTTTAGCTTGCAGTTTACCTGTGATCTGATATGGTTTATTCATCAACTTCCCATCCAACAGATCCTTATGGGATTTGAGATTTGTTACTGAAGTAGTAATGCTGATGAATTGATTCTTGAGAAATGCAGCTTTCATTGTATTATCTTCTTGGATTGGATTTGTAGACCGGTCCATGAACAAAACTAGCTGCATACCCCCCCCCCCCAACCAACACACACACACACAAACCCAAGATTACTTTTGCTTCTATGTGTTTAGAATATGCCCTCTGCTTATAATCTTATTAGCTATACTTTAAGCCTTCAGGTTTCGTTGAAGAAGACAGTCCATTTGCAGAAAGTGGTCAGAAGGGCACATATTATTTTGAGTTCTCAAGGCCGCTAAGGACGATGGATCGATTTCAACAGGTAATCTCCTTCCGGCTTCTCTTTAAACTCAAAATTTGAAAAAACATCAAGTTGATTACCATTCTCTCCGTGTTTCAGTGTAAACCTTTATCATTGGACCGGGTTTAACTTTTTGATTTTAAAGCATGTTTATTGGTTTAAACATTTCTTTTTTGATCATCTTTCTAAGTCCACAGCTACTAGAAAGATATCCCAAATAATCCATTTGTTTGAACTTTGACGGTAGAAAAAATCTTGGGTGGTATTATTTATTTGTTTGAATATTTCTTTTGGATCATCAAATTGATTAGGTTGGAATCTTTGTCGTCTAAGCCTTTTTCTAATCAGAATGGGGTCTGTTATGAAGCAAACGTCATGAAAAATTTGACACAATTTACGAGCAGCCGTCAATCTGGAGTGGAGCCAACCATTATTAATTAGTGCCAATTTTATCACAAGAAAAGGGTTATTGTAATGACAAGTTGATGTGTTATCCAAATTTTCCTCCAACTCTTTGCCAACTAGAGAAAAATAAGTCGAGAAAAGGACATACATATATTGTATGTTCAACTCTAAGCGAAAGCCAAGAGACATGAAACATTTCGCTCGGTTCATTCTTATAACCAGATGACAATTCTAGTGTTTATTCCGAACCACGCTCAAAATCACTCCATTTATTTACCATTCAAACAAATTATTCACCAGCAACTTCAAAAACTGCAGGATGTGCAATTTGTAATTGGTCAGCCGAGTAAAATAGCAGTTGCATTCTGGTACCCAGTCGACGGGAAGCCATGGAGCGGTTCCCAACATTATTCAGCAAATTGTGATTGGATGCCTCTCGAGGTCACATCACCTTCTGGCTCTTCTTCTTACAGAGCAGCATCAAATAGCTCATGGGATGCTGCAACTGCTTTCGCGTTGCTAATGTCAATGGTGTCTTTTTGCCTATCGATTTTCATTGGATACTGGGTCTCAAAAACCAAATCGATCCCTTTCACTCCCATTGATCGGCTTTGAGATCGAAGGTAGAGATGTAGCGCAGGATTTTGCTCGTGGTTGTATTTGTAAATTGTTATGTTGTGAGATGAGACGTTCTTTTATCAGATTTCACTTTTAGTTTTCTGGGAATAATAGAATTATATGTGGCCTTTACATATTGTTTAGATCATGGATGAGAATTTTTATTTTATTTAAATAGCTAAAATTAGACCTGGGTCACGGTTGCTGCTGCTGCTGTTCTGCAAATATATGGGGAAAAAGTAATTTTTTTTTATCTTTAAATTACATGTCATTGAGCATATCATTTCTGATTTGAGATATGTATGGTTTGCTCAGACACATTCTATATAAGAATTAAATGAGGTTGTGCAAGCGAATTTGTAGGCTTCACCTCTTTTTAAAACCCGTGAAACCTACGCTTCTTGTTTTACACTTTGGGTGCCCTGCTGAATTCGTTGCGGTGAAGCATGGCTTCATGAAGCTCTTTTTATATATTTTGTTCATATTTGAGATTCATATCCAGTATAACTTATATTTGAGATGCGTATCAAGTATAGTTTGTGATTCGGATTGGTGAGAATACATGACTAGGTTTAGATATTAATTTATTTTGCAAAAATTCTGAATGCTTTTGGCTACTCTCCAGGTGCAATCTGCGACACAAAATACTTAATATTCATTATAACCTTTTCATTTTTCATCAAAAGCGCAATTCTTTTCCATCAAATGGAGCACAAACCACCAAATGAAATGAAATTGTTAAAGTTTTACGATCAGTCGTCACATCAATCCTAATTTAATTTAGAGCCAAGTTGATGCAAACATGTAGCAAAAAACAAATCTCAAAGTTTTGTAATGCAAAAAATCCTATTTCGCTCCCTTGCTCAGTGGCTAAACAGTAATTAACATCTACTGAATGGTCCATAGTTACAAGAACAAACCGACAAAAACATCCCCTACCGCAAAAATGGCGCGTATCTCCTGCACAAATCAGAGCACAACCCCCCAAATCAACATCGGAAAAATCGATCAAGATCCAAATCTTCGAACTTCGCAGGCATCTCTGGAAGCGCCGCCGGAGACGATGATGGCGGCGAAGGCGTCTCCGTCAGCGGCAATAGCGGCAGCGGCGGAACGAAGCCATCACCGGCATCATCTCCACCATAAACCCTAGAAGACGAAGAAGACACCGACGAGACGCAAGCGTTCGACACGAGCGCGTTCACCGAAACCCTCTTCCTCTTCGATCTCTGCTTCTTTCCGACGATCACGGACTCCGCCGGCGGGATCCCCTTCCGCCGCCGCCGTGGGGCCTCGACGACGACGGCACCGGGATCTAGGGTTTGGATCGATCGAACGAGCAGCGATTCGCTCCATCCGAGATCCTCGAGATCGGCGGCGATCTCTTCAGCAGCCAGAAAAGCGTGTGACGAGATGAAATCGTCGAGAGTCGAGCGAATCGACTCCATTAACTCGATCAAGTCGCAGAATTCTCGTAGATTCGACTGAAAAATTCCAAAAAAAAAAGAAAAAAAATTGGAGATGATTAGGGTTTGAGAGATGTAGACCTTGCATTCGTGGTGGAGTTTGATGAATCCATGCATCTCTATCATCTGAGACCCAATTTTTTTTTTTTGAAGAAATGGGGCAAGAAGAAAAATGAAGTTGATAAATGGGTGAAAATGAAAAAAGAAATGGTACTTGGTTGAGATTGGACCTTGAGATGATGTTGCAGTGCCATGAAAATTGGCAAAATTTCAGGTATTGCTCCAATGTTAGCTTCCCCATTCTCACCCCTCTCTCTAAAACTGTTATTTGTTGTTATCTTGGTAGTGGCTTTTATCAAGCATCTGAAGAGGGGACGGTTTTTTTAGGACCAAGTTGCCCATACCAAGTATCCTGAAGGTAAATGGAATTTCATATTTTTAATACTTGATCAGTGATAACTTTTAGGATTCTTGAGACGGCGATTGAACTTTTAAAATTCCACGTATCACCCTTAACCGCCGCCGGTTCAAAGAGATCTAGGGTGCATGCTATTATGTCCATCCAATGATAAGTGTGAGTGGAAAACAGGAGGCCTATAGAAGTTGTGTTTGTTTGATGGACGATGTGTTGCTTGGATTCTCCAAGGAAAATAATAGCACCAACCCCCAATCCGGTTCTCAAAGCGGGTTCATGGCAGTGCCCTTGTCTCAAAAGCTTTGGGAGTTGACAGTTGACCGTGCTTTTAAAATTTTACCTTAAAAGCTATGTCGGTTTTTAGACATGAGATGACTTTAATACCTTAATGATTTTTAATCCTACATATAAATGCCCTAACCGTACACTCATTGCTAGTTAATTGCCTTCAGTTAACCTCTAAATCCAATTAACCTCTATTTAAAAAGAAAACAAATAATTGCATTTAGAATGATTGGAAGTAGGCATGTCAATGTGTCGGGTCTAGACCAGGCCCGCTGATAAAATCAGGGTTTGGTATAAGCTCATCTAGATCCAGACCCGATCCATACCCATTTAACTACATAATAAATGGGTCGGGTATGGGTGCGTTTGGTTCGTACCCGTTTAGACCCGACGTCCATATATCTTATATTAATAATTAATCTCCACCCTGATCTATCTGTACGAAAGTAACGTAGTTCTTAACTTCTAATATTCTCTCCATGCCTCTCATCTGCATCTCTATCATCAACTTAGTTTTATATATGTTGTTGATTATAATTAATAAATCATATTAGTTGCTAATTTTAGAATTATGATTATTAATCATTCGAGTTGATTTTATTATACTTTAACATTTGAAAGTTATTCCTAAACGTTTGAGTAACAGTAATGCACTTATAAAAATTAAAGTAGATAAATGGGTCCGGGTAAATAGGTGACCCAATTAATAATGGGTGTGTCACGCTCCGCTTCCCAAAAGACAGTAGCAGGCACGTGACAAGATCCGCGACGTATTTATACCGAGAAAGGGTCATTTCCGAAATAAATACGTCAATGTTTATCCTCTTTAGGACCTCCCGCGTTTAAACGTTGAAATAAAAGTAAAGTTTAAACAAAACAAGTTTGTAGTTTTAAGATTTGACCAGAAGGTCCTGAGTTCGAGACTTCCGGCAGTGCAAGCGCATACCGCTAATTACACCATATTGTCTTAGAGCATATCTAAGACGGGACACCATACTAGTTTGCTTTAAATCATATCATTTTGGATGAAGAGCATGTATATAAATATAAAATGCTTGCAAGCAGCTGACAGAATAAAAGAATATATATGTTTATTCACTTATTCATGTTTCTTTTTGTATACAAATTGAATTTAAATTACATTAAAAATGCAAAATAATGTAAGGTTATACGAGCTCTTAATTTTAAGGGTTAATCTTCAAGATTTAGAGGGTATTTTAGTGTCAAAGTGGCAAAAGTTGATGGGCACCGCCTTAGGTGGGGTCCACAGCACTTCCCTTGAAGTGCAGGTGGAACATCCTGAGTGGGGTCTACACTAAATAAGAAACAAAATTGCTTTTGTTTCGGGAGGCTAATTTTGAGGCCTCTTGAAGGACCGAGAAGGGGCCCCAAAGCAGCCGGGAGGCTTAAAATAGGCCTTCCGATGGCTGCTCCATAGCCAAGTTAAAAAACTCTTGCCGAGTTTTTTGTAAGTGAAACTCATTTGTTTGAGTTTCATGCGCATACTGAGAATGTGTAGTATCGTTCTCAATAGTTTGTGAAAAATGAACATATAGATTTGTGTTCAAGGATAAAATCATTGGTTTGAGCCATGTTTCATTGGTGAATACAATATTTTTGGCATTGTATTCTCTTGGGAAGATATGCTATGCATATCTGATGAATGAATAGGGTTTTTTCTTATTCATGGGGGTCATGAAGACACGTCTTCTATGTTTTATGAATAGGGTTTTCCCTATTCGGATATATGAATGAGACATAGTTTTCATGTATGACAAATGAACAAGGTTTTCTGTTCATATTCTTGCAGAGACATGTTTTTTATGTCTCAAGCATGAACGAGGTTTTTCTGTTCACATTAGTTTCCTTATGAAGGAACATAAGGGCCTCTTCTATGTTCTTCAAGAAATAGATTTCTCTATTTCTGTTCATGCGCAAGAAATAAGATGGCCTATTTTTTAAATATGCAGAATATGGGATGTCCCATATTCAAGGTTCTTTTTCGAGGTAGGCAAGAATACATTTGTGTTCTAAGTTTTCATCTTCCTTTAAGGAAGCCATGGCCATGGCTTCCAAGCGCATCTGTTGGGGCTGAAAACTTATTTAAGGTTTCATAATTCTCTTTTTGATGAGAGAGAGGCGGAGAGAAAGAGACAATAGGCAAACAGAGAGGAGTGAAGGAATAGGGTGATCTCATTCTATGTCCTAACCTTTTTCTACTTCTTTTTCTCATTACTTTTATTAAAATTCTAGGGTTTCAAGCAAAGGAATTCTTGATCCTCGATCCGTTGCTCATAGGGGGTATGTATACCCCTCTGTGAGTGGAGAGTAGTGTGTAACTACTCTCTAGATATCAGAAAAGTTGGAGGTGGAAATCCCCCCAACTTTTCTGATATCTAGAAGAATAGGTCAAACCTATTCTGGAAAAGGGGGTCCTGATACTGTCTAGTGTCGGGACGTCTTATTTTGAGGCCTCCCGATATCAGGAGGGGGTATCCCGATAGGGGATGTCTCAAGACAACTCATTTTTAAGTTGTTTCAAGCGGACTCCCTAAGATAAAAGGGTCATACTTGTAATGAAAAAGACTTTGACTTGTTCTTCTTATCATGATCCCTACTTTTTGGACTTGATTGATCAAGTTTTCTTGATCATTGGGGACATATACTTATACGTATTTTAAACATCCTAAGAGTTAAGATATTAACTCCAACATATGCCCCCCAACAATGGATATGCACAAATTTGTGCATATCTTATTGTTGAATGCACACATTTAAATTTTTAGATGCAAGAACTAGATTTCTAGTTCAGGCCCGCTGTCCTAGGCTTTAACAGGAAGAATTCCAAGAGAATTCTAATTCCTTCTTTGGTCAATTTCTTGAAAAACAGCCCACTTTTGCATGCATGCATGCATGATTCCAAATGTTCTCGTTAAGTGTTATCTTTTGCTATAAATTGAGGGGGGTTGTTCATACCTATTTAAGTGTGCATCAATATCAAGTGCACACTTGATAGAAAAACGATTTTGATGACATGCGCACTTATATACGTGCGCATATGAAGGCTAATGCATGACATAGGAAGTGACACATGCGCATTCTTGCCATGCACACTTGGCAAAAAACACTAAGCTCTATACGCATGTGCAAAACATGTGCGCATATGCTAAATCCTTAAGGTGTGCACATGCTAATGGAGCGCACATACTAACAGACTCATATGATAAAAGAGCTTATATATGAGCCTAAGAGATAGGTAAATTGAAAACTCGGAAACAAGTTAATAAACTAAAGTAAGCTATTTTTAGCACAAAATGAAAAAGAAATGCGAATATAAAAGAAGAGGCGCTTTTCATTCATACGTCAAAAGATGGATTACAGACTATCAACCAAAGATAAGTAAAAGACAAATAAAAGCAAAAGTTGTCACATCGTTCAAAGTTCACAGCGGCAAAAGACTAGTATTAGTGCATGAATTCTGAAATTCAAAAAGGTCTTGTAGGGCATCCCAGGCAGCATTCTCCATTTGCTTGTACTTCCGCTTACGAATATAAGTATCGGGATCGCCACTGATATCTTCTGCTTTCGCATATGAGAATATAATTGCATTTTGCTAATATATTCGGTGCAGAACGTCTATTGCCCGGTCCCTTCGGTTTTTGGAAATCAAGCATATTAAGTAGACCGGGTGCAGTTTATCTTCAGCCTGATCTAGTGCATGAAGCGGCATCGCCCCGACAAGTCCGGGTGTAGCACTCTAGATCGCGATAAAAATCATCTGTAAAAAGAAAGGCCGGCGAAGGAGCAACCGTCCACAATGATCCTCGATGCGACGGAGTATGGCCTCATATTGGGCATAAGTATACATAGGTTCATAAAAGCGGATGTTAGTATGGAAAACAATCTCCCTGATAGAATACAGACGACAGACTATTGTACCTGAAAGAAGACAAAATAAACGTCAGCAAAGGGATACAAGTTCAGATCGTGGAATCTCTAACTCCAAAGTTACTGGACCCTACAAAATCAAAATGGCGGCTCATTAATAATAAAACATGTGTTCATTGAAAGAATAAAAAAGGATTCTCATTAAACAATGAGCAGCCGGAGTTAAACTCCCAAGGTTTCAAAAATAGGTCCTTTAATAACAAAGAGTTCAACTCTGTTTAAAATGTGAAATAGGAATTAAAACCTATAAAACCCCTAAAGAGGAAGAATATTCAAGAACAACATTAGGGCTACGCCTTTTAAAAAGAAAATTTGTCACGCCCCGCTTCCCAGTAGATGGAAACAACAACGTGGTATATTTATCCAGAGAAGATCATTTCCTAAATAAATATAATAAGCGTATTGAAATAATAATACATAATGCAAGAATAAATAGAGACTGTAAAATTTTTCAACAAATATCTTTATTTACATTCAACTTCTAATATTTACAAGTACATGAGTTTCAACCGGAAAACAAATACAATAAAAAAAATGCCTAAACATGTGGCATACATAAGCTGAATAAAAAGTGAAGCTAAACTAATCCTGAGGAGCAATCCGGTTGTAGTCTTCCTCTGTGGCCTCCACTTCCTCCGTCTCAACCGTATCTGATGAACATTCCAAGAAAATAAGGGTGAATGGAATGTCCGTCAGCGAACTAGTGCTCGGTAAGTCCCAATGATAAAATACGAGTAAAAGAATGACCCGTGTAGAATATATATATATATATATATATATATATATATATATATATATATATATATATATATATATGAGAATAATGGAAGAAAGAGGCCATAGGAGGGGGTTTCCTCTTATGGCGTTGAAAAAATACAACCTCCACTATTTTTTTTGACGATCGGCATCCATCATCATCGTTATCAACTAAGATGTGCATACACCAAATTTCATGTGATTCCACCACTTTTCATCGTTGAATTAGCAATGTAAAAAGTTCTATTGTCGGTAAACCATTAATTTTGCACCAACTAAATCAACGGTGAAAATATGGTATAATCACATGAAATTTGGTGTATCCACATCTTAGATGATAAAGATGGAGGTGATGTATGCCGATCGTCGAAAAAAATCATGGAGGGTGCATTTTTCCGACGCCATAGGAGGAAATTCCTTCCCATGGCACATTTCCTCCATTAACCCGCCTCTCTATATATATATGACGAGTAAAACTATATGTTCATGAGTAAATATGTACTATAGGTCTCTATATGGTCACTATGTTAACGTTAAGTTCCAAGTGTGAATGTCAACGCAGCCGTAGAAATATTCACGGGCTCAAGAATAGGGCCTCAGGAGTCAGGAAACACGGGCTCATTTCATTTGTTAGCATCGGGGCTCTAGGCTGTGGATGAGTCAACCCGACCGATATTCGAGTAAAATAAAAAAAGAGGTTAATACGGGACTCCTAAAGCTCCGTTGGATTCACACAAGAAACTATCCCAAACACCCCGGGTATAAATAGTTTATAACTGTATAGTATACTTAATTAATTTGATTGATTGGTTATAACATGTCTTGATCGAAACCATAGATTGCGAAAGGTGTAGAATGAAGTCGGGTAAAATGCGAGTCATGTCAATTGCAATTTTGGTTCGAGTCAAGTTAGTTCAAGGAGACTGGATTCGAGTTCATGTTCAAGTTTAGATTTGAGTTGAGTTAGAGTTCGAGTTTTTGTTCGAGTTCGAGTTCAAGTTTAGATTCGAGTTTGAATTCGAGTTCAGGTCTTTTTCATATGAATTAATTTAAATTGTTAAAAATCTTATGTTCGGAAGAAATCAGCAACTACTGTACATGGACGACAGGATTTGTCTTTTTCCAAGACAATTGCCATTGATAATTCCGTTAAGTTGTCTAAACTGAATAGATAAGAACTCACTTTCTCCAGCTCCTTAGGCCTCAAGAGAAATGATACCGCTTAAACCTATATTAATTTAGAGTCCTTAAATATTGTTTGCATATCTCGAGGGGGTTTTATGAAAAATACTTTAATGTTGTTTAGAAATAAATCTCGAGGGTGATTTGTAATATTTAGGGTTTTCATGAGCATTGCTGTGGTGTTTTAATGATAAAACCTAATTTTTACAAGTTTATGCTATTTTTATGAAAACTAGCTCTTTTGGAAACTTGATGGTATTTTATTAAAAATTTTAATCTTTCATTTAAAAAAAATAGTTTCATAATACGTTTTTATTAAAAATACGAATTCATAGTTTTATATAATTTTCCAAAGTTTAGTTTTATTTAGAAAAATCGTATTTCTTAAAAATCATATTTTTACTTTCTTTTGAGACTGAATACTCCGTGAGGAGTTTTGCATCTCGCTCTACTATCCTAAGAATATGTGATAATCTGCATTATCCATTAGTGGGTTCCCTGACGAGGGTTATAGAGGCGCAATTGTTAAGAATTTAAAATATCGATTAAAAGAAACCCGGTTTGAAAGAAAATGTGGTATTTTAATGTAAAACATATTCTTTAAATAAACCATATGTTTAAAACCTCGTGCTATAAAACCATAGTGTACGTGTCGGGTAGGTCGTTACCTCGTGAATGATCTAAAAGTATATATTCTAGTTATTGAAAATACGATATTTTAAAGTTCATGGTATTTTAATGAAAAGTTTGTTATATGATTGTTTCACATGAATTTTTTTGTTAAACTACAAGCTAAATGATATACATAAGGTTAAGAGTGGTGTTAGGATATTAGTTTGACCTATTTTTCTTATAAAGTGGAGTACAAATGTAAAAAAAATAAATATCGGAGTTAACTCCACTTTGTCGATATGTTTTTAGAAGACGATTTGAGATAAAAAAAATGGAGAGAGAAGGGAAACTTACGAGTTTAGTTTGTTAACAAGGGAGAGGGGAAGCCTTCAGGGTCGTTGTCTCATTGGAGATGCTCCGGTTGTCAAGCTTGGCTTGTTACTCTTCTTAGGTGCTTAACTCCACTTGGTACTTAGAGAGTTTGAGAGAATTTTTGATAGAAATTTCAGAATGGGGGAGAGCTAGGGCATGGGTGGTATTTATAGGGTAAAAAATGAGAGAGGGTGTGAAATAAAATAAATTAAAATAGATTTAATGGTGTTAATTAGGGATTTGAAGAGTCTTTGTTTGATTGCAGGAAAATCAAACAGTGTAGGGGAGTTGAGGGGTGCTGAAGGGACGAGTGTGCAAAACACGGAGGTGATTGGACATATCAGGACCGTCGGTGGCGGCCATTTAGGGGAAATGGACGGTCGGATCTTGAGGGTTTGCCTCGAGATTCGTGCCACGTGTTTAGATTGGTGTTTACTCCTCTTTGCGCATGTTTGATTTTTCTGAAACTTTTCGATTCCCTGTGAATTGCACGTGCAACTCTTAGGCTTCCGAAAAATTTAAAAAGAAAATCTTAAAAATAATTGGACCGATGGGAATCGAATACACAGGCTATGTCACAGTAGTGTAGAGGCTTTACCAGTGAGCTATAAGTTTCTTCTTGTTTTTATTAAACAAAAATGACTTATAACTTCTATACAGGCTGAAATACCATTTTCTATACATTTAAACAAATAATTTTGTATATGGATTTCAGAGTCGTTACATTCTACCCTTCTTATAAAAATTTTGTCCTCGAAATTTACATAGAGACTAATTTTCAAAAAGTTAAGGGTATCGTGCACGCATATCTTCTTCTCTTTTCCAAGTCAATTCTCCTGGCGAATCCTTTCTCCACATCGCTCGGACCAAGTTTACCTCCTTGTTCCCTAATGTCTTCATCTTTCGGTATATGATCTCAACTGGTTGCTGCTCGCAAGTTAGATTAGTCTGTACCGTGAGCTCTGAGTGATCAAGTATATGGCTGGGGTTACTCACATATTGTCGTAGCTGGAATATGTGGAACATGTTGTGCACTCTTTCTAATGATGGTGGTAGTGCTAAACAGTACGCTAGCGATACGGATGTTTACTGCACAGAAGGAGATTATAGCAGATTTTCATAGATTCGAGTTGGAGATTGTACTACCGCATTTTTCGGGACAGTTGATGCAGTTGCAAGTACAATCGTGCTTGATCGATCATATTAAAGCAGTGCAGTCGCACGATCCAAGGTTACAGAAGTTTCGAGAACAGGTTGAAGCGGGACTTCGAATAGACTTATTAATTCATGAAGATCGTTCGTTACGATATGAGAGCCGTTTATGTGTGCCTAAAGGAGATGTTCGTGAAGAAGTCATGAAGGAGGCTCATAGTTCCGTATATTCTGTACATCTGGGAGGTACAAAGATGTGCCGAGATCTACGACAACATTTCTGGTGGGAAGGCATGAAAAGGGAGATTGTTCGCTATGTATTGAAGTGCTTGGTGTGTTAGCAAGTCAAGGCCGAACATCAAAGGGTAGCTGGTTTATTGCAACCACTTCCGATTTCTCAATGGAAGTGGGAACATATAACCATGGATTTCGTGACAGCTCTACCACGGAGTCCAAAGGGAAACAATGCAGTTTGGGTGATTGTTGATCAATTGACCAAGGCAGCTCATTTTATACCGTTTCGAGCTGGTCAGTCGACGGAGGCTTTAGCAGAGCGGTACATGCAGGGGATTGTGAGATTGGATGGAGTACCGGTGAGCATCGTTTCCGATCGTGATACTCGATTCTTATCGCACTTTTGGAGGAGTCTATAGGAAAGTTTGGGGACTCGCTTGAAGTTTAGCACAGTCTATCATCCTCAGACAGATGGCCAGTCTGAATGAACGATCCAAACTCTTGAAGATATGTTGAGAGCATGCATGTTAGACTTCAAGGGTTCATGGGAGGATCATTTGCCCTTGGTGGAGTTTTCTTATAATAACAGTTTTCAGT
This sequence comes from Agapanthus africanus, assembly GCA_030015575.1. Taxonomy (NCBI): domain Eukaryota; kingdom Viridiplantae; phylum Streptophyta; class Magnoliopsida; order Asparagales; family Amaryllidaceae; genus Agapanthus; species Agapanthus africanus. Next base: position 397,684,130 of record JASDDO010000029.1, on the reverse strand, counting down.
CGACTATACAGATGGCTCCATTCGAAGCATTATATGGTCGTAAGTGTCGCTCATCTGTCTGTTGGGACGATATTAGAGAAAGAAAATTGTTGGGACCGGATCTTATTGTGCAAACCATGGAGAAACTCAACGTGATCCGAAATCATATGAAGGCGGTACAAGATCGACATAAAAGTTGGGCTGATACAGGACGAAGACCTCTGGAGTTCGCAATTGGTGATCTTGTATTCTTGAAGATATCACCGACCAGAGGAGTGATTCGACTTGGTAGTCCAGGCAAGCTTAGTTCTCGATTCGTGGGGCCTTTCGATATTATCGAGCGCATTAGAGAAGTAGCTTATCGATTGGCTTTACCACCATCCTTGGCGAGTGTTCATGACGTGTTTCATGTATCTCAACTCCGCAAGTATGTTCGAGATGAGACGCACGTCCTAAACCACTCGAAGCTGACAGTAAGGGAGGACTTAACATATGAAGAAAGACTGATAGCGATTGTGGATCGACGAGACAAGGTCCTCAAGAATAAGGTTATCTCTTTAGTACTTATTTCATGGGGGAATCGTTCGCACGGAGAATCTACCTGAGAACGTGAAGGCGAGATCCGACAGAAGTTTCCACACCTCTTTTCTTAGATCCGTGTCTTATTGTATCTTTTCTTGTTCCGGGAATTTCGAGGACGAAATTCTCTTGTAGTTGGGTATAATGTAACATCCTAGTGCATTTATACCATATTTTATTTGGGTATTTTCAAATCTTGCGACAGTTTCTTGTTTATTATTGTTTTTGGGTGCAGATTATGCAATTAGTATCTGGGGTTAGTATCCGACCCGACTCGCATGCTTGAAACCCATCTTGGTTCAAGATTACGTTATATTTTGTTAGTACAGAGGATCCGTACACATTTAGATTTGATATACCCTTGTATGATCTATTTAGTATCTGCATATCGTTTAAATAATACAAATAATAGCCAGATAATAATTTTTAATATCTAGCATGGCCTGTTATCAACTTATCATACCTCATATCATATGTGTGTATCCAGATATCGTGTTCATGTCCAATATGATAAAACAGACTCGTTTGGACCGCTAAGTATATTTACGTATATCCGTTCTTGGGGGTATGCATTTTATTTAACTGGACATCGCATTATGGTTTTGGCTTGTACGTATATTATTCATATTTTAAAATTAGATTTTAGAAGAGACCCGGATATTTTTCGGAGTATTTTTGTAATAGCTGTTTAAACCCAGAATATATATATATATATATATATATATATTATAATTTTTATAAAACCTATATAATCTAACAGTTCGATATATACGAATAATATATATTATATAATATATTTTAACTAATATTTATCCTATCTCTCTCTCCTCACCCTCTCTCTCTCTCCTCTCGCAGTCACTCTCTCCCCCCCGTCTCTCTCCTATATATAATACAACCTAATATATTTAAAACACCTCAATCTCTCTCTTTCATCTTCCTTGATATCTCCCCACGACGAAACCTAACCCTAGAACCCAAACCATATGGTAGCCGCCGACCTTCCCTCATCACCATCGCCATCCTCGTCTTCTCGACTTCCTCACCATCTCCACGTTTTCCTTCCTTCCTCTCTTCTTCCGAGCGCCCAACGCCACCACCAACATCCCTGCAACACCGAGAACCCAAGAAACCCCTTGCCAAGCCATCGCCGCCGACCACTAATGTAACATTTTAAAAATTAAATAAATAAATAATTAAATAAATAAAATCGTTTAGGTGAATTTTCTGATAATCGGTAAAATAAACCGTATTTTCCTTAAAACTTAACTATAATTATTTTTCAATATAGATTTAAATACGCCTATTTTAACTATGTAATTACTAGTAAATTGTGTTTATTTAGTGTCTTATAAATTATTGGTTTACTAAGATATTTTCCGTAATTAATTAAATTCAGATATTTACATAAGCTTTTAATTATACATTAAATTAGTGCAAATTACAAATTTGAATGGGTCAATTATACAAATGTGAACCATGACAATATAGTAACAAGTTGATAACGTGTTCTCATTTCTCACTTGTCTCCATACTTCTAGATATTTCATGGATGGAATTTAAGTAGAAAATAAAATTAATTGAAACAATTATTGTTAAGGCTAAATATATGTGACAATGGACTTTGTCTTGATATGTAAAAATTTCCCACACATCCCTCATTTCCTTGGCCGAAACATGGCCTACAGTGGACCCCTCCCCAAATGCTACATCTCTTTCTCACTTCAAAAGGAAATTTATAGAAAAGAAAATAAAGAAATTAAGAAATGACTTAAAAATGTAATAATGAGAGAAGATTCTACACACATCTACATCTTAAACATCTCACTTTTCCTCTCTCCCCTAAATGGCCGACCCTTCCCTTCAAGCAGCCCAAATTTTCCCCTACCTCCTTTTCACTCCAAAATTCTTCATTTTTGCTTTAAAAATTAACACAAAGTCTTACTAATTCTTCACTCAACCATTATCGTATATTCTTTGACCAAATTAGCAAGGATCTTGGAGCAAAAAGGAGCAAAATTGGGAGGCTAATGTTTCATGCTAGGTCTCAAAAATTTATAGAGGTATAATCCTAATCCTAGTGTTTAATTGTCGGTTAATTGCTTCAATTTAATTAATTTAGGTGTTTAATCATGGTTCTCTATTCAAATTTGAAATTTCAAGAGAAGGGGTTTTGAGGTAGGTTAGGATTTTTATCACTCAATTAGGATTACAAGAAGTTTAACATGTTAAGACATGGAGAACTCAATCAAATTGTTAAATTATTAGGTGTTACCTTAAATTGTTAAAATTTGGATAAAATTTGCAAACTAGGTTTTTACAATAAATATATATTTGTGTGATAAAATTCTAATTAAGGTTTTTATCATTAGATTGTGGTTTTAATGAGAATATTAACATGTTAAAGGAATGGAAAACCTAATCTAATTATTAGTTTCAAATTGTTAGTTAATAAAATGTGATAAATATGCTATTTTGGTAAACTAGGTTTTAAAAATTAATTTAAAATATAGGATTAAAAATATAGTTAGGGCTTTAGGATATCCTTAAGTTTTCATTGAGTGGTTTAACAATTTAAAATTTGCCAAATCAAATTTAGTTGTGGAATTGTGAATTTTTGCTTAAAAGGTGTTGAAATCGGATAAAATTTGCAAATTAGAATTTTCAATTTAAGACAAATTAGTGTGAGAAAAATATAGTAATGGGTTATATAATCTAGTTATGTTATTTAATGAATATTATGACCATTAGTTTCATTTAAACCTCAAGTTTTGAAGTAAAACGGTAAATTGACGTTTTCTAGGTTTTTGCGAAACAGGACGATTTGATCGATTTTAAAGTTTCGATGATTTAAACCATATTTTATATTATAAATAATGAGTTTTGGAACTACGAGTTGTTTTTTGGTGTTTTATCTCGATCAATCGGCGTTTGTACGCCGATATCAAGCGATATTTGGTTTTTTTTCATGAGCGGGTCATAGGTTTTAACCTATGCACGTTCGTGCGCTGTTTTGGTTTTGTCCGTGATTTGGTTTACGATATTATATATGTTTGCGTATAGATACCCATTACGTGGACTTCGGACGATGAAGAAGAGGATGGCGGCATCGACTTCGACAGACAAGGGCCAGGTGAGTAGATATATATCTACGGGGGGAAGTCGGGTGGATGGCGTTTAGCACCCCCGCAAACGTAGAATAGGGATATTACTTACTGTCATTAGGAAGTCAGACGTGATCTTAGATTCTTGGCGAGTAGGATCCTATTAAAGACCTTAGGTTGGACTAGACTGATTTAGAAAGACTTAACCAGAGAATGAATGCCTTAGAGGGAATTCGTAGGTTTCAGGTAGACACATACACACGCACACACATACATTTGACTTGGTGTGTGTGTGTGTGTGTATATATATATATATATATATATGATCGTGTGTAGGTTTCTATATATATATATATATCATATACACGTGATATGAGGAGGTTATATGATATCTGGGAAGGAGTCAGCATGATTAGGCGTGATGCCGTGAGTTAATGATATACGATCGAGTATGATATGAGATGTACTATGATATTAGCGGTTCATTGGGAAATGAGAAAATGGATATGTATACATAAACGATAATAGGTGATGATGACATTGAGATATAAGAGACTCTAGAATAGAACCCGGACTGTAGTATGTGACTTAATCACGATATGATATAGGTGACTTAATCACGACATGATATTTGTGACTTAATCACGATATGATATATGTGACTTAATTACGATATGATATATGTGACATGATATTTCTGAGGACCAATTGACGATGTATATTTACACAGATAATGATATATGTTTGATGATATTGGGATGTATACGATTATAGCACAGTACCCTTGATCATGAAAATATTTGATGATGATATTATACGAATGATGATGTACATAGGTGATAGTTGACCCGTACCCCAATTTTGGGATGCCGTATGATGGATTTTACCGTACGGGGCATAGATGTGATGATTGATCCGCACTCTTGACTCGAGAAAGTCGTACTATGTACGTGACGCTATTGAGGCTGGATCGCCGACTATTAGAGATATCGACTCAGACTTTAGGTGGATTCTTATTTTCTATCGACTAGTTTCTTTAGTTTAGTTCCTTATTGGGTTATATAGATACTAGTTTAGGCTCGAGTCATATAGTTCGTAGTTAGATATGTATATTCCAAATGAGTGGTTAATACACATTCAACTTTATATTCAGATTTTAATCATCACGTTGCATGTTCATACATATGTTTCTTTAGTTAATATGAAACTCTGTCTGTTAGGACACCGGCACCATTACCGATGATGCGCATATTCCACGTACACTTATTTGCCGGCTCACACACATCATCATCGGTAATTGCCTTGTCATGTACACTTTAGAACATATTATCTTTTATTGATAGAATCGGCTAAAGGCTAGATCAATATAATATTGTGATTACTTTTATGTGCTAGTTTAGACATTGCATTTATTACTTAGACACTTCACGCATTCACATTTTCATGATATCATGCAGTACTGTGGGGCTTATGCCGATACTCATTGTTTACTTACTCATGATTTTGGGATTTTGGATTTCTCTGAGATTTCTGGATTTTGGGGAAAACCGCAAGAATATATATAAAAACTTCTCTCTTTCCCCCTCTTTTTTTAAAATACAAGTTGCGGTTTTCTCGTGATGTATGTGTCGTCCACCATGAGATTTCATGTTTTCTGTTGGATTTCGAGACTCGATTCGAGGAGTGGATGAACCGTCTCGGGTACATGGTGGGCCCGATATGGTACCCCGGGGCAAGAAGATCGAGTTGTAGACGATGAGCCTGGCAGGGGAGGACTACCCACCGGTGATGTCTGGTGCGGCGGATATCCGGAGGATACCGACCATTGTCGTGAGATTTGATGATATGGGCTGATCCGGACTAACGGAGCCCGAGAGATTGAGACTATGAGATATTGAGACTATGAGCTATTGAGACTTGAGTTTTACATGTTTTGTGTCGATGCTTGACACGGATTTTCATGGATTTCATTGTTGTTTTAGATTACCATACAAATTTTACTATGATAAAGTTAAAGATTTCTTATACAGATATAATCAGATTTCATGGTTTATTGTTGTACATTCATGGCGCATGCATACTCATATACATGACATGTTATTAGTTGAGGCACTGACACGAGCACTGAGCATTTCACTTGCGCATAGTTTATTACCCTGCGCTACTAAATGACTAGTGATATATTAAGTATATTATTATGACCTAGGACAGCGTCGTGCATTCGATTTCTGTCACGCCCCGCTTCCCGGTGTACGGCGAAGTGGACGCGACGAGATCCGCTACGTATATACTTAGAAGTACATACGCTAAGCGTATCTAAACAATATAAAAGTAAATCACAAGAGACAAGAGATATAGAAATAACAGCAACTTTATTAATAACATTCTTTTGTACAATGTATGAAAAGTAAATACAACTGAAATGAAAAGCGATGCCTAAACAATAGCATAACAGGAAAAGAAAATACTGAATAAAACAAGGTACAATGTCTAGAGCTCGGGGTCTTCGTGAAACTGATCCAAGTCTTCTCCGGTGGGCTCGATCTCTGCTGGGTTCAAAGCACCTGACGACATTCAAAGAAGAAAGAAATAGAATGTCGTCAGCGAACAGGTCGCTCGGTAAGTCCCAAAGATAATGAAGAATTAGAAAAGACAGAATAAGAGGTATTTTCTAAAGAGATTGTAAAATATTGTAGAATATTGTGTTAATGCTGTTGTTTGTAGCTTGGTACAGAAGAATGCCAGTGTATACGAGAGGGGTCTTTATATGCTAGAGACTAGGGCAAACGGAATGTACAAGGAACCGTTAAGCCACGGTACAACAGCAACGGAATATAGGTTAGGTGTCTTAATCTGACCACCTCGTGCTACCTTTAACACCTTCCGTACCAATCTACCCCTTAAACCCCGTAGTGTTTTGATTGTATTGTTGTATTGTATTGTGTAAGTTGGATGACTGACTAAAACCATGATATCAGTAAACAGATTGTAACTGCATAATCAGGTAAATGGTATAATGGGATAATGGATGTATATCCATGGTTTGATTCAGTCAAATTGTATAGATTGTTAACTGGATTCTGGGATTCATGTATTCATATTGAGTTGGAATATTAAAGAATATAGATTGACTTGAATCATATTCAGGTCAGAAATAATCAGACTCAAACCCTAGTCAGACTAAAAGAAATGTAAGTCGAAGTTCTATATTTGTTAGGGTCATTATTGTAATTTATAAAACTTGAGGGGGTTTTATGTAAAAATACTTTTGTATAGTTTTCAAGATACACCTCAAGTATTTATTATTGTCTTTATGGTTATAATGAGTGTGATTTTATTTTGTCTTATTTCTAGTGAAAATATCCTAATTACATAAATAAAGGTATTAATTTGTAATATTGATTTATTTGAAATTCATGGTATTTTAATGTAACTTTTAATCTTGTAATTTTTAGGAAAAAGTGAAAACTTTATCTTATAATAAAATAGGTGTTCAAATGATAAATATACATATGTTTATACAAGAATAATTTTTAATAAATATTTTATTTTCCAAAAATCTCATTTTTCTTAAATGTCGTATTTTAAACCTTTCGAGACCGAATGCTCCTTGCGGAGGTCTGAATCTCGCACTACTAAGCCCGAGGGTGCACGATAAACCGTACTATCCCTAACGAGTTCCCCAAAGGTGGGTTGTAGTGGCGCTTTGCAAAGATTTAATAAATACTAATCATTTAGAAAACGGTTTTATAAAGATAAGGTATTTATTTGTAAAAATGTGTAAATTTCCGTATTTTAGATTCTAGGGTTTCCTAAGCCAACTAGCCTATTTCTAAATGGCCTAAACGACAAGTCATTAGAAGCCTCAAATCGCCTCTTCACCCCCAATTGCGGCCAGGTAAGTGTCAGGTGAGTGAGAGGCTCTCCACTACAAGTAGTGGCCCTAATTAAGTAACCACTCGCCTTAGACACACTTGCCTAGACACCACAAAGTCAGGTTTAGATAAACGACCGATGTCCATAACTTATCGTATTTCCTATTAAAAGATATTATATTAAAATTGTATATAACTTAGAACTTTTAGAAAAGGTTTATAAAGAAAATGGTATTTTAATGAAAAATCTTGTTTTGTCGTATTCTAAATTTTCAAGGTAGCGTGTTATGATTACATATGAGTGTGTGTGGAGGTAGGTCATTACCTCGTGATCTACTTTAAGGTATAGCAATGTTAAAGGGTTAAATGTGATAAACTAAACATGGTGGTATTTAAGTGAAAGAATACGATATATTGCAAAAGCTATCATTTCATGTGTGAAAACTTGTTCAAATTGATTTTTAAGTGATTAGTAGTCAACATGAATATGTTTAAGCATTATGGAGTTAGTGATAAGTGAGTTTTGATAGAAAACCGAATCGAAAATCGGATTGTTCCGATTTCCGTCGGGTTTATAAATTCGTATTTTTAATGAAAGGAAAGAAGGATAGAAAATGGGGATTTACGGGTTTGGACAACGTTAGAGAGTAAGGGGGAGGTAGAGGGTTTGCCGGTACGTCGAATCGTCGTTGAGAGGTCCTAACACGATCGTCGGAATTTCGCCGTCGATTTCGTCAGCGCTTCGCCTTTCGCTCGTTTTCTAACGTACCAAGTTCTTTTAAAATTTTGGGAGAGTGAACTTAGAAAAGTGATGAGAGGGTAGAGGGTAGGGGTGTTTATATAGTGTTAGGATAGGGTTAGGGTTTTAATTAAGAAAAATATAAAAATATATAAAAATTCATTAAACCTAGGATTAAAAGGATTTATTGGGCAGTTTAAAACCGATCCAGGTATAATAAGTGTGCAGGAGGGTTGACCAAGTCAAGGAGCATCTTTTCTCTGTTGGTGACTCGGCTGCCCGGCCAAGTCCGGCCGACGGCGCCGGACCGAGTCGGCCGAATCACCGGCCGGCGGCGCCGAGTCGGGCCGAGTCAGGGCTCCAATGGCTGGGGATTCTTCGGGGGTACAATGTGGTATATTTACTTTTTGTTGTCCAGTACATATTTTGAGAGTTATGGCCTTTTTACTGTTGACTTCCAAAAGAAATTAAAATAAAATAAATACAAAAATAATGTGGGGCATGGGATTTGAACTCTGGTGGCTTGGTTCAGCAGTGCAAGCTATTACCAATGAGCTACAAGCTCCTTCTTGTAATTATGGAGTGAAATAAATACTTAAAGAGATATCAGCTGCAATAAATACTCCAAGTATACATTGAATTTAAATCAATTCTTTGTACATTAAAAATGGAGTTGTTACAGTCTATCCTCCTTATAAAAATTTCATCCTCGAAATTTACAACTTTTATTTGAGGACTAGTTTACAAAGAGGTGTGGATATCTATTACGCATTTCATCCTCCCTTTCCCAAGTGGATTCTCCTGGAGTGTCTTTCCTCCACATCACTCGAACCAAGTTAACTTTCTTGTTCCGAAGTGTCTTCACTTTCCTGTCCAGGATCTCCACGGGCTGTTATTCACAAGACAAATCGGGCTGTATAGTGAGCTCGGAATGATCAAGTAAATGGCTGGGGTCACTCACATACTTTCTGAGTTGGGATATGTGGAACACATTATGCACTCCTTCCAATGAGGGTGGAAGCGCTAAACGGTATGCCACTTCACCGACTCGTTCGAGTATGTCGAACGGTCCAATATATCTCGGACTCAACTTACATCGTCTTCCAAATCGGATCACTTCGCGGTTCGGAGATATTTTCAAGAATACGTGATCTCCTGGCTGGAACTCCAAGTGTCACCTCTTTGCATCAGCCCAGTGCTTCTGTCGATCTTGGGCTATGCGCATCCTTTCCCTGATAGTACGAACCACATCAACAGTTGCTACTATCATCTTCGGTCCAAGAAGTTCCCTATCTCCGATGTCGTCCCAACTTAATGGCGATCGACACTTCCTTCCATACAGTGCTGCAAAAGGTGCCATTCCTATGCTTGCTTGGTAACTGTTGTTGTACGAAAACTCCACGAGATGTAGGTGATCTTCCCACGATCCTTTGAAGTCTAGCATACATGCTCTGAGCATATCCTCCAAGATCTGAATAGTTCGTTCCGACTGACCATCTGTTTGTGAATGATAAGCTGTGCTGAAGTTCAAACTTGTTCCCAAGCTTGCTTGCAGACTCTGCCAAAATTGCGATCGGAACCTGGTGTCACGATCGGAGAAATGCAGACCGGTACTCCATGGAGTCTCACAATTTCCTGTATGAGTTCATGGGTATCAGAGATAGTACATTATGAAGAGTTTTAAATCTAAATTAGATTATTACCTCCATGTACTTCTTTGCTAGTGTCTCAGTTGATTGGCCAACTCGAAATGGGATGAAGTGAGCCGACTTTGTGAGTCGATCCACAATGACCCATATGGCATCGTTACCCTTTATGCTGCGAGGAAGAGCAGTCACAAAGTCCATCGTGATGTGTTGCCACTTCCATTCTGGGATTGGTAATGGTTGAAGTAATCCAGCAGTCCTGTGATGTTCAGCCTTTACTTGCTGACACACCAAGCATTTTGCGACGCTTCTGGCTACTTCACGCTTCATTCCATGCCACCAATAATTCTGACGTAGATCTTTGTACATTTTGGTACCTCCAGGATGTACTGAGTAGGGAGAGTTGTGAGCTTCTTTCATTAACTCTTCCCGAACAGGACCTTTTGGTACACACAATCTGCTGCCGTATCTCAAAGATCCGTCTTCATGGATGATGAAGTCTGTTCTGAGTCCATTCTCCACTTGTTCTCTGATCTTTTGCAACTTAGCATCACTTGGTTGAGCTGCTTTGATCTGGTTGACAATGGTTGATTGAACTTGTAAATTCATTAAATTTGAAGCATTACCTGGCATGACTACTTCAATCTCCATCTGATGCAAGTCTTGTTGAAGCTTCCACTGAGCGGTGAGATTCATTGCTAATGGTTGGCGACTAAGAGCATCAGGTACTATATTCACCTTCCCTGGGTGATATTGCAAGTTGATGTCAAAGTCTACCATGAGTTCTAACCATCTTCTCTGTCGCATATTCAACTTCTTCTGAGTAAACACGTACTTCAGGCTCCTATGATCTGTGTAGATGTTCACTCGTTCACCAAGTAGATAATGACGCCAAATCTTGAGAGCAAAGATGACGGCTGCCAACTCCAAATCATGCGTCGGATAATTGCGTTCATGGATCTTCAGCTGTCTTGAAGCATAAGCCACAACCTTACCGTGCTGATGTAGAACACATCCTAATCCCTTACTGGATGCATCGCAATGTATCTCGAATCCTCCAGATTGATCCGGTATGACGAGAATAGGTGCTGATGTCAACCTTGACTTGAGTTCTACGAAAGCTTGTTCGCATGCTTCTGACCACACAAATTCTTCATATTTACGTGTGAGCTTGGTCAGGGGCGTTGCTATCTTCGAAAAGCCTTCAATAAACCTTCTGTAATATCCAGCTAAACCCAAGAAACTTCGAATATCCTTCACTGACTTTGGTGTAGGCCATTCGCTAACTGCCGAAACTTTCGCTGGATCTACAAAGATTCCTTCTCCTGATACGATATGTCCAAGAAAACCAACTTGATTTAGCCAAAACTCGCACTTGCTGTACTTGGCATAAAGCTGATGTTGTCGAAGAGTTTCCAGGACAATTCGTAGATGTTCTGCATGTTCTTTCCGACTCTTAGAATATACCAGGATGTCGTCGATGAAGATGACAACAAACCTGTCTGGATACTCCCGGAAAACATGATTCATTAGGTTCATGAATATTGCGGGTGCGTTGGTCACTCCGAATGGCATCACCAAAAATTCGTAATGTCCATAGCGAGTTCTGAAAGCTGTTTTGTGAATATCAGCTTCCTTGACCTTCACTTGATGATAAGCTGAACGAAGATCTAATTTAGAGAAAACACAAGATCCACTTAGCTGATCGAATAAATCATCGATGCGCGGGAGTGGATACTTGTTCTTTATAGTGACTTCGTTCAAGGCTCTGTAATCGATGCACATTCTGTATGAACTTTCCTTCTTCTTCACAAGTAATACTGGTGATCCCCAACTTGAAGTGCTGGGACGAATCCATCCTTTCGCCAGTAATTCGTCCAACCGTGTTCGGACTTCCTTCAAACCTTCCGGACTTAAACAATAGGGTGCTTTGATCACCGGTTGTGCTCCTGGTACTAAATCAATACTGAATTCAAGAGCTCGATCGGGAGGCAAACCTGATATATCGTCAGGAAATACATCGTCGAACTCTCGAACTACATCTGGTCTTGATTCTTCCTCCGCTTGAGCTGCTGTAACTACTGCTTCTCTTGGCTTCGCTTTGTAGATACTTGGCTCCAGCGTACGATCTCCGCTTTTGAAATAGAAGACCGGATGGTCTGAGATCTCGAATACTACCCTCCTTTGACGACAGTCGATGGTAGCATAAAAAGTTCCAAGACAATCCATTCCTAGAACCACATCGAAGTTCGGTATGTCCAGCACTTTGAAGTCAGCATAAAACTCTCGACTGCAGACGACGACTGGACACAAGCTGTATCCCATAGTTGCCTTTAGAACGCCATTTCCTGAACTGACATTCCAGCTGAATACAAGCGGTGAGACTGGAATCGCATGGGTTCGGACAAACCGTTGCGACATAAAGCAGTGTGATGCTCCAGTATCAAACAGTGCAAGTGCAGGGATTGAGGATACTAAGATTGTACCTAAGGTATGTGGGATTTGTTTTAGGTATAGAAAATATGTAACTAAGTAGTAGGATAGAAAAGCAAAATTTGAAAAGAAAAGTTTACCAGTGATGACTTGGCCAGTGGCCTCAGCTTCTTCCACGGACATCGTGAAAGTCTGGCGCCTTGGAGCATTCCTCCTGGCCTGAGGAGCATTCCTCGGAACGTTCCTTTGAGCTTGATGGAACTGACGAGGAGGTGGTGCATCTTGTGGTCCTCTGGGTGGTGCAGGTGGTGCAGGTCTGGGAGCAGGTGCCTGAAGAGCTGGTCGCTGCGGATAAGTAATTTCTGGCCTGGGTGCAGTAACTGGGTTCTGTTTTTGGGGACAAGACCCAATATCGTGAGTAGCTGAGCCGCAGACTAAGCAAAGGCGGTTGGCTCGACGGCAGTCCTTCATCATATGTCCAGTTCTCTTGCAGTAGGTGCAAAAGGCTGGCTGGGACGATGGGTTGGTACTCCGGGTTGCCTTGGCACGAAAGGTGGCCTGGACGAGGCTCCACCTGCCATCTGGTTAGCATGGCGTTTGACTCCTGTAGACTGAGGTCTGCCCCTTGCTTTTATCACTGCCTCATAACTGCGGGCAGCTTCCAGAGCATATCCTCATGAGTTAGAAATTTTCCCGTGGCTAGAGCAGCCTGAATCTCCGTGTCCAGTCCTTGTTGAAAGCGACGGGCTCTGATCTCGTCCGTCGGTATCAAGTGTGCCACGAATCTGTTTAAAGATTGTGTTAGCTGTGTAGTATGTGATATTTAAAAATTGAACTATTGTGACATATCTTACCGGCTTAACATGGCGAATTCAGCGTCGTATTCATCTACTGATTTGTCCCACATTGAACCCTGTTGTAGATGAATGAACTGCTGCTCCATTGCAAACCTGGCAGTCACAGGGAAGTATTTCGCGTCGAACTTCTCACGAAAAGTCTTCCATTCAATCAGCTGTACGGCTTTCTTCCGCCTTCCACCAGTTGCGAGCATTATCCGTGAGTTGTAGTTTCGCCACACGGACCCAAGCGATGTCTGGCACTTAAGCCGCTGCCAGATCGTCTTCGATGCTTTGTGCCCATTCTTCAGCTTCAAGAGGGCTTCCTTTACCAGAGAACTGCTTGGGGGTGCAAAGCCCTGAATTGCTTTACCCCTGGTGCGTCGGTCTCAGGACGGTTCAGGAGTTGTTGCTGTCCCTCAAGAAGGCTGCGAATCGCCTCAAGTAGCACTGTTTTCTCGGTGGGTGGTGCAGGAACAGCTGGTGCGAGAGTTAGTGCTGGAGGTGTGTTGTTGACGTTGGTGCTGGTGTTGTTCGGGGAATCCATAATCTTGAAGAAAAATTTGGGTTAGGACAGATTCAAATACATGAAATAATAAGATTCAAGGAATAGAAATTTGTAAGATTCAAGAAACATGAATTGTAAAGAATGTTTTAGTTGCTGGTTCTTGTGTTATATTGTTTAGGTTGTTCACGCAGACCAGAACTACATGATAGGGTTTCATACAGCTCTGACCTGCATGGGCCACCAACAAAACCTGTCACGCCCCGCTTCCCGGTGTACGGCGAAGTGGACGCGACGAGGTCCGCTACGTATATACTTAGAAGTACATACGCTAAGCGTATCTAAGCAATATAAAAGTAAATCACAAGAGACAAGAGATATAGAAATAACAGCAACTTTATTAATAACATTCTTTTGTACAATGCATTAAAAGTAAATACAACTGAAATGAAAAGCGATGCCTAAACAATGGCACAACAGGAAAAGAAAATACTGAATAGAACAAGGTACACTGTCTAGAGCTCGGGGTCTTCGTGAAACTGATCCAAGTCTTCTCCGGTGGGCTCGATCTCTGCTGGGTCCAAAGCACCTAACGACATTCAAAGAAGAAAGAAATAGAATGGCGTCAGCGAACAGGTCGCTCGGTAAGTCCCAAAGATAATGAAGAATTAGAAAAGACAGAATAAGAGGTATTTTCTAAAGAGATTGTAAAATATTGTAGAATATTGTGTTAACGCTGTTGTTTGTAGCTTGGTACAGAAGGATGCCAGTGTATACGAGAGGGGTCTCTATATGCTAGAGACTAGGGCAAACGGAATGTACAAGAAACCGTTAAGCCACGGTACAACAACAACGGAATATAGGTTAGGTGTCTTAATCTGACCACCTCGTGCCACCTTTAACACCTTCCGTATCAATCTACCCCTTAAACCCCGTAGTGTTTTGATTGTATTGTTGTATTGTATTGTGTAAGTTGGATGACTGACCAAAACCATGATATTAGTAAACAGATTGTAACTGCATAATCAGGTAAATGATATAACGGGATAATGGATGTATATCCATGGTTTGATTCAGTCAAATTGTATAGATTGTTAACTGGATTACGGGATTCATGTATTCATATTGAGTTGGAATATTAAAGAATATAGATTGACTTGAATCATATTCAAGTCAGAAATAATCAGACTCAAACCCTAGTCAGACTAAAAGAAATGTAAGTCGAAGTTCTATATTTGTTAGGGTCATTATTGTAATTTATAAAACTTGAGGGGTTTTTTGTAAAAATACTTTTGTATAGTTTTCAAGATACACCTCAAGTATTTATTATTCGTCTTTATGGTTATAATGAGTGATTTTATTTTGTCTTATTTCTAGTGAAAATATTCTAATTACATAAATAAAGGTATTAATTTGTAATATTGATTTATTTGAAATTCATGGTATTTTAATGTAACTTTTAATCTTGTAATTTTTAGGAAAAGGTGAAAACTTTATCTTATAATAAAATAGGTGTTCAAATGAAAAATATACATATGTTTATACAAGAATAATTTTTAATAAATATTTTATTTTCCAAAAATCTCATTTTTCTTAAATGTCGTATTTTAAACCTTTCGAGACCGAATGCTCTTTACGGAGGTCTGAATCTCGCACTGCTAAGCTCGAGGGTGCACGATAAACCGT
Organism: Agapanthus africanus; assembly: GCA_030015575.1. Lineage (NCBI taxonomy): Eukaryota > Viridiplantae > Streptophyta > Magnoliopsida > Asparagales > Amaryllidaceae > Agapanthus > Agapanthus africanus. Next base: position 397,668,751 of record JASDDO010000029.1, on the reverse strand, counting down.
ACTATCCCTAACGAGTTCCCCAAAGGTTGGTTGTAGTGGCGCGTTGCAAAGATTTAATAAATACTAATCATTTAGAAAACGGTTTTATAAAGATAAGGTATTTATTTGTAAAAGGGTGTAAATTTCCGTATTTTAGATTCTAGGGTTTCCTAAGCTAACTAGCCTATTTCTAAATGGTCTAAACGACAAGTCATTAGAAGCCTCAAATCGCCTCTTCACCGCCAATTACGGCCAGGTAAGTGTCAGGTGAGTGGGAGGCTCTCCACTACAAGTAGTGGCCCTAATTAAGTAACCACTCGCCTTAGACACACTTGCCTAGACACCACAAAGTCAGGTTTAGATAAACGACCGATGTCCATAACTTATCATATTTCCTATTAAAAGATATTGTATTAAAATTGTATATAACTTAGAACTTTTAGAAAAGGTTTATAAAGAAAATGGTATTTTAATGAAAAATCTTGTTTTGTCGTATTCTAAATTTTCAAGGTAGCGTGTTATGATTACATATGAGTGTGTGTGGAGGTAGGTCATTATCTCGTGATCTATTTTAAGGTATAGCAATATTAAAGGGTTAAATGTGATAAACTAAATATGGTGGTATTTAAGTGAAAGAATACGATATATTGCAAAAGCTATCATTTCATGTGTGAAAACTTGTTCAAATTGATTTTTAAGTGATTAGTAGTCAACATGAATATGTTTAAGCATTATGGAATTAGTGATAAGTGAGTTTTGATAGAAAACCGAATCGAAAATCGGTTTGTTCCGATTTCCGTCGGGTTTATAAATTCGTATTTTTAATGAAAGGAAAGAAGGTTAGAAAAGGGGGACTTACGGGTTTGGACAACGTTAGAGAGTAAGGGGGAGGTAGAGGGTTTGCCGGTACGTCGAATCGTTGTTGAGAGGTCCTAACACGATCGTCGGAATTTCGTCGTCGATTTCGTCAGCGCTTCGCCTTTCGCTCGTTTTCTAACGTAACAAGTTCTCTTGAAATTTTGGGAGAGTGGACTTAGAAAAGTGATGAGAGGGTAGAGAGTAGGGGTGCTTATATAGGGTTAGGCTAGAGTTAGGGTTTTAATTAAAAAAATATAAAAATATATAAAAATTCATTAAACCTAGGATTAAAAGGGATTTATTGGGCAATTTAAAACCGATCCAGGTATAATAAGTGTGCAGGAGAGTTGACCAAGTCAAGGAGCATCTTTTCTCTGTTGGTGACTCGGCTGTCCGGCCAAGTCCGGCCGGCGGCGCCGGACCGAGTCGGCCGAATCGTCGGCCGGCGGCACCGAGTCGGACCGAGTCAGGGCTCCAATGGCTGGGGATTCTTCGGGGGTACAATGTGGTATATTTTATTTTTGTTGTCCAGTACATATTTTTGGAGTTATGGCCTTTTTACTGTTGACTTCCAAAAGAAATTAAAATAAAATAAATACAAAAATAATGTGGGGCATGGGATTTGAACTCTGGTGGCTTGGTTCAGCAGTGTAAGGTATTACCAATGAGCTACAAGCTCCTTCTTGTAATTATGGAGTGAAATAAATACTTAAAGAGATATCAGCTGCAATAAATACTCCAAGTATATATTGAATTTAAATCAATTCTTTGTACATTAAAAATGGAGTTGTTACAATTTCTTCTCGCAGATGTCTTCTACTCACGAGTTGGCAACTCACCCTCGTTGTGCCAAATTTTTCTTACAGGTTTCGATATACAGGTTTTCCTTGGTAGCTTGTTGGCACATCATTTCATTCAGGGTGATTTGCTTGGTAGGTTGGTTCACTTGTATCAGGACCGCCGTTGTACTTTTATTATTTCATTTGTATCTAGTAAGCTCCATCAACCGGACTTGTATTACTTGATAGTTTAGAAGACCGGTTGTTTTTATCGATCTTAGAATCGCGCTTGTATTATTATGGTTTTTGGTGGATTTGTTTTTTTTTGGAATTTTGAGCCTCGCCTTTTGGCGTTGTATATTTTAGTGCTTTGTGTGGTTGTTTCCGCCTTTTTGGCGTAGAGCTCGCTCCCGCTTGGGATGCCTTCTTGTTATTGCTTATATATATATATATATATATATATATATATATATATTTGTATTTGTATTTGTACCTGTTTGGGGCCAGTTTTTACAAAGGAGATTCTGCCGAAATTTTTGAGAAATTTGATGTTGCTTTTAAACTTGTTTCCTTACACTTCTTCTTTTAAAGGGTTTAGATTTATGGGTTTCGGCTTACTTAGATTACGTTACGTCTCTAGACGTTTCGTAATTTAAGTGCCGGTCACGTTCCGTACCTTCGGGGTGTGATAAAGTTGGTATCAGAGCGCTAGGTTTAACCCTTGTCTAAGTCTAGGTTGATCTTGGTTGATGGAGTAGGTGACTTAGGTAGAGTGACGTACTGTGGGTATGATCCGCGGCATACTTACGATACGCTATCCTGCTTAAGAAGCCTTAGGATGTACATTTCTTTGCACCGTATTCTATTCGTTCCTTTGATCTATCGTCATCGATATCGGATGGTGGTTTCTGTTACCACGGTCGCACGGGCAGAGGGAGCTGCGGCTCGAATGTGATGACCATTAGGGTATCGTTTATTCTTGAGGATTGAAGCATTGTTTAGCGAGCAGACGAAGGGTATTCACATGCCGTCCAGACGAGGTTGAAAGGTTCGAACGATTGTCAGAAACCCATTTTTCCAAGTTTAAGGTATTCGGAAGAACATGCAGGTATTTCTATAGACCCTCTAGAAGAATGAAAGCCTAACTCGACATAATGACCACGAGAACGCCTTTGAACCTTAGGGTTTACGGCAGTTCCGCGGTGCCATTAGTGAGGCTTGGGTTTGCCCTTCTACGGCTGGTCCGCAGATGCTGGGGCATGTACTGGATATTTTTAAACTGTACTTGAGTGATGAGCTCTTGGGGAATTCTGGGATTTTGATTAATCGATCGAAAAGTTTAACGTAGTCCGGATATCAGGTGAAGGGATAGATTACGTGGGAGACTCTTGATATGAGCGTAGCCGTAGGTAGCGCAGTCAGCACAGCGATGAGGAGACAGGTCCGAACCATTCAACATTAGAAAAGGCGCACATTGACGATAGTGTTTACGATTACGATTTGGTAATTTGAATTTCATATTTCCGTTGTTTGGATTTTTGTATTTTGAGGATTTTGTCCTAAGATTGGTATTTCCTACGTGTACATTCATTATACTTTATTCGTGTTTCATATATCAGTGGTATTGATGTTGTTTTATGCATACCCAGTGCACTCGATCTGGTTTTATACCTTTTGAGATATTGATTTGATTTCGTGCATATGGGTTGCACATGATTTTGATATATGCTTCGACATAGTTTTCATGCATTTTTCGTACGGTGATTTCGATTTTGATATTCGGTGTATATTTTCGTGCACCATGTGCACTTGATTGAGATTCTTGCGCACACTGAGCGCACTTGATGCGATTTTGTGCACACCAGATGCACTAAATCGGGGTTTTGTGCAGATTAGATGCACCTGATATTATCGTCGTGCACGCCCGTTGCACTTGACAGATGTTTTTGGTGCACACCCGTTGCACTCAGTTTTATTTCTGTGCGTATTCGTAGCATCTGTATTTGGTTTCGATTTCAGTGCGCACCGGACGCACATGATATTTTTATGATGTGATTGGGATTGATTTCATTTTGAGCAGAATATTTTTATAATAATTACTATTTGATTTAGTAACCAAGCGGGACGTGTATGTTAAATAAAAGATATATATGTATAGCTATTTTTAAAAAAAAATAAACGTCTGCTACTTATGCCGTGACACGCGCATCGCACGACGATTTTAAGGAGGGGTTTTGCATGTTTCTTTATTCAGATGTTTAGACGATTTTACTACAATGCGCACTATATACAAGTTATGCTTTTGATGTGTTTCATGTTGGTTTTCATATTGAACTTTGACATTGTATTTTTACCATAACTCCGATGATTGTGTTATGTTTGATGGAGTTTTGATTTTGAGTTCTGTGTTCGTTTTTCATGCGCATGTATTGCGCTAAGATGTGTTTTATGTATTGATGATTTCGGAGCCCCGACGATTCGAGTGTTTTGGCTAAATGTTTTAGTATTTTGGGGGGCAGTTTTAATTTAAATTCGGAGACCGAATTTCTTTAAGGGGTGAAGATTGTAACATTTTAAAAATTAAATAAATAAATAATTAAATAAATAAAATTGTTTAGGTGAATTTTCTGATAATCGGTAAAATAAACCGTATTTTCCGTAAAACTTAACTATAATTATTTTTCAATATAGATTTAAATACGCCTATTTTAACTATGTAATTACTAGTAAATTGTGTTTATTTAGTGTCTTATAAATTATTGGTTTACTAAGATATTTTCCGTAATTAATTAAATTCAGTTATTTACATAAGCTTTTAATTATACATTAAATTAGTGCAAATTACAAATTTGAATGGGTCAATTATACAAATGTGAACCATGACAACATAGTAACAAGTTGATAACGTGTTCTCATTTCTCACTTGTCTCCATACTTCTAGATATTTCATGGATGGAATTTAAGTAGAAAATAAAATTAATTGAAACAATTATTGTTAAGGCTAAATATATGTGACAATGGACTTTGTCTTGATATGTAAAAATTTCCCACACATCCCTCATTTCCTTGGCCGAAACATGGCCTACAGTGGACCCCTCCCCAAATGCTACATCTCTTTCTCACTTCAAAAGGAAATTTATAGAAAAGAAAATTAAGAAATTAAGAAATAACTTAAAGATGTAATAATGAGAGAAGATTCTACACACATCTACATCTTAAACATCTCACTTTTCCTCTCTCCCCCAAATGGCCGACCCCTCCTTTCAAGCAGCCCAAATTTTTCCCCACCCCCTTTTCACTCCAAAATTCTTCATTTTTGCTTTAAAAATTAACACAAAGTCTTACTAATTCTTGACTTAACCATTATCGTATATTCTTTGACCAAATTAGCAAGGATCTTGGAGCAAAAAGGAGCAAAATTGGGAGGCTAATGTTTCATGCTAGGTCTCAAAAATTTATGGAGGTATAATCCTAACCCTAGTGTTTAATTGTCGGTTAATTACTTCAATTTAATTAATTTCGGTGTTTAATCATGGTTCTCTATTCAAACTTGAAATTTCAAGAGAATGGGTTTTGAACTAGGTTAGGATTTTTATCACTCAATTAGGATTACAAGATGTAGTTTAACATGTTAAGACATGGAGAACTCAATCAAATTGTTAAATTATTAGGTGTTACCTTAAATTGTTAAAATTTGGATAAAATTTGCAAACTAGGTTTTTACAATAAATATATATTGGTGTGATAAAATTCTAATTAAGGTTTTTATCATTAGATTGTGGTTTTAATGAGAATATTAACATGTTAAAGGAATGAAAAACCTAATCTAATTATTAGTTTCAAATTGTTAGTTAATAAAATGTGATAAATATGCTATTTTGGTAAACTAGGTTTTAGAAATTAATTTAAAATGTAGGATTAAAAATATAGTTAGGGTTTTAGCATATTCTTAAGGTTTCATTGAGTGGTTTAACAATTTAAAATTTGCCAAATCAAATTTAGTTGTGGAATTGTGAATTTTTGCTTAAAAAGTGTTGAAATCGGATAAAATTTGCAAATTAGAATTTTCAATTTAAGACAAATTAGTGTGAGAAAAATATAGTAATGGGTTATATAATCTAGTTATGTTATTTAATGAATATTATGACCATTAGTTTCATTTAAATCTCAAGTTTTGAAGTAAAACGGTAAATTGACGTTTTCTAGGTCAATATAATATTGTGATTACTCTCATGTGCTTGTTTAGACATTGCATTTATTACTTCGACACTTCACGCATTCACATTTTCATGATATCTTGCAGTACTGTGGGGCTTATGCCGATACTCATTGTTTACTTACTCATGATTTTGGGATTTTGGATTTCTCTGATATTTCTGGATTTTGGGGAAAACCGCAAGAATATATATACAAAAACTTCTCCCTCCCTCTCTTTTTTTAAAATACAAGTTGCGGTTTTCTCGTGATGTGTGTGTCGTCCACCATCAGATTTCATGTTTTCTGTTGGATTTCGAGACCCGATTCGAGGAGAGGATGAACCGTCTCGGGTACATGGTGGGCCCGGTATGGTATCCCGGGACAAGAAGATCGAGTTGTAGACGATGAGCCTGGCAGGGAAGGACTACCTACCGGTGATGTCTGGCGCGGCGGATATCCGGAGGATACCGACCGTTATCGTGAGATTTGATAATATGGGCCGATCCGGACTGACGGAGCCCGAGAGATTGAGACTATGAGATATTGAGACTTGAGTTTTACATGTTTTGTGTCGATACTTGACACGGATTTCCTTGGATTTCATTGTTGTTTCAGATTACCATACAAATTTTACTATGATAAAATTAAAGATTTCTTATACAGATATAATCAGATTTCATGGTTTATTGTTGTACATTCATGGCGCATGCATACTCATATACATGACATGTTACTACTTGAGGTACTGACATGAGCACTGAGCATTTCACTTGCGTATAGTTTATTACCCTGCACTATTAGATGACTAGTGATATATTAAGTATATTATTGTGACCTAGGACTGCGTCGTGTATTCGATTTCTTCTCGCAGATGTCTTCTACTAATGAGTTTGCAACTCACCTCCGTTGTGCCAAATTTTTCTTACAGGTTTCGATGTATAGGTTTTCCTTGGCAGCTTGTTGGCACATCATTTCATTCAGGGTGATTTGCTTGGTAGGTTGGTTCACTTGTATCAGGACCACCGTTGTACTTTTATTATTTCATTTGTATCTAGTAAGCTCCATCAACCGGACTTGTATTACTTGATAGTTTAGAAGACCAGTTGTTTTTAGTTTGACCTTAGAATCGCGCTTGTATTATTATGGTTTTTGGTGGATTTGGTTTTCTCTGGAATTTTGAGCCCCGCCCTTCGGCGTTGTATATTTTAGTGCTTTGTGTGGTTGTTTCCGCCTTTTTGGCGTAGACCTCGCTCCCGCTTGGGGATGCCTTCTTGTTATTGCTTATATATATATATATATATTTGTATTTGTACCCGTTTGGGGCCAGTATTTACAAAGGAGACTCTGTCGAAATTTTTGAGAAATTTGATGTTTCTTTTAAACTTGTTTCCTTACACTTCTTCTTTTAAAGGGTATAGATTTATGGGCTTCGGCTTACTTAGATTACGTTACGCCTCTAGACGTTTCGTAATTTAAGTGCTGGTCACGTTCCGTACTTTCGGGGTGTGATAACTAAGCCTCGTCGACGACCTTACCCCGTCACCCTCATCACTATACCACCTCCGCTACCACCTCTTGTTCCCCGACCATCCCTGCACCTCCAGACCCCCGGCGACCCAACTGCAAGAACCTATCGCCGGAGACTTCATCGTCGCCCTAACCCTAGCCTTCACCTCGTTTCCTTCTCTATACCCGATCACCCTGCAAACCCCGACGATGCCAAGAACCCTGCAACCGACCACCAACCCTGCAAACCCGAACCCAACGCCTGCACCCTCATCGCCGGAGACCCTACCACCTCGTCGTTGTCACCTCCTTCTCCTCACCTCCTCCTTCTCCTCATCTCCCTCTCCAACTCCCGACACCATCACTACCATCCTCGCCGCCCTAGAACCTCCACAGCAACCCATGAAAACCCCTCTGCCCATCGCCGTTAAACTTCGTCATCGATGACAGCCCCGCATCACCGCCGTCTTCTCCTCTGTCCTCTATCCAGAGCCCAACCAGTAGCCATACCCCCATTCTTTCTTCTTCCTCTTCCTCTTTCTTTCTTTCTTTCTTTTCTTTTTCTTGATTTCTTGATTATTCCGGCCGCCTCGCCGGAGTCGTACGCGTCGCTGACGACCCGGACGACTCAGTTATCGTTGTCGTCCAGCGTAGTCACGTCTTTGATTAGCCAGGTCCAGTCCTGTACGCGCGTGGTTGCATTACGACGTTTATCCGACGTCGAACGTGATGTACATACCCCGACGTGAGATCCGATCAGGCAAGTTTAACTTGCAACATGTTATGTTAATATGTCTATTTATATATGAATAAAAATAATACATGTGTTTCATTATGCAGCAAATATTATAGTTTTACCGTTTTACAGTATCCGTACGTATCTGTGCTAATCATAGATTCTCTAGTTGTATGCCGGAACGTCCTGATATCATTTTACTATTACATTATTATAACGTGTTATCTAGATTGCATCATACGTAGTCATGGACGTATAAAAGATTATTACAGATAGATACATATGCATCTTGGTATCCGTCATGCTTACCGTGTTCAGATATTCTTTACAGTTTCACATTTGGTATCTATTTGATACATATGCATCACATGACATGTTCACGATACACTACTTGACTCATTACTTGGATCTTGTTACTAATGCCAACAATCCTGACATGCTGTCCTGACGGACGTAACTTGTTGTCTGCATAGACGAGAACTGTACCTGATTGATCCTGTGTTGGCATTAAATCTATATTGGCAATACCTGACTTGCGCACAAACCTGGGGGTAAAGGGGAAATCAAGAATGTAACCGAAACGTAACTCAATAGGCTATTATTACATGTTTGCCATTTTTCCGGGCGTTACGGAATAATCCTGTTTGCCGTTTTTCCGGGCGTTATGGAATAATCCTGTTGCCGTGGTCCCGTGGGGAATGAACGGGGTATAGAATGTTGGGTTACGATGAGGACTACATTAATTGATTTCAAAGACTTTTAGAATAGATAACCTAGAAGCACAGTTTTAGGTTACACATCACACATCACTTTCATGCACATACCCCATTGTTTATATCTATATTATTTATTTATATTCATGTTTACCTATCTCGTTACATCCTGGTTATTACTGCTATTTTGATATTATGACGCACTGACGTCTGGGTTTTGCATGGCCCGGTTCCTCTATCTTTATCATAAGCTGAACATGAGTACTTTAGCCATCAAGCCGAGCAGTGAGGAGTTAAACATGTGTGGTTTAGAGGTGTTTAGTTTAGTTTATTTTTTCCGCCGTTTTATTTCTTGATGTGAGCTCATATTGGGACAAGTTTCAGATGTTTATTGGATTTAATTCGTTTCTGCTTATGTATTTTCTTGACTCTATTTATTGTGGCAAATGGACATGTACTAGCTAGTTTTATATATTTTCTGTTCTTGATATCGTATAAACAACCATAATGTGACTGTGGAAGGATGTTTCCTAGCCACAGTGTTGGGTTAACCTAGCACCTCATGAAGAGATTGGAAGCATCACATGTACCAAAAATTAACATTTTAGGGTGCTAAGCGAACACACAAAGAATCAATCCTAGAAAAATTAGGGTTTCATAAATTACACTTCATCACATGAAAGAAATGCTAGGGTTTTGAGAGTACAACCTTTGTAGCTCCCTACGCTAGACTCCTTGGCTACTTGGGGTTTGGAAAAAGGTCCGCTTGAACTCCTCTAGGTCAACGATGATCCACCCGGAGTCCGCTTTGTCCAAGCTAGCAACTTCACTTTATCAAGAAATTGAAATGAAGCTAACACTCTAAACAAGTGGGCTAAACTTTTGTAGAATGATGTTGTGGTTCTTATTCTCACTTCAAAATCCTATCTTGTTGAGTATTTTGCTCACTTGAAAGATCTAGAGAGCAAAAGGTGAAGGAGGAAGAAGATGATGGCTTTTGAACAAGAGTGAAAAGCAAAAGCTCATGTGAGAAAAAGAAAAATATATGTATATATATTTTCTATTTCTCATCTCAAACCATGGTTAAATAATATGGATATTTATTTCATTTTAGTTAAAACACAAGAGGAAGATAAATCATGGTTAATTGGTAGGTGAATATGGTTAGGTCAAAAGAAGAGTGTAGAATATAACCATTCATTCATCTTTTCTCTTTTCTTTTGTTTTTAACTTAAATAGAAATAATTATTCATATATATAAACATGGTGTGAGTCTTATATTGCCACCATTTCCAATGTATAAGCAACCATGAAGGATGATGTATGTATGTATGTGTGTATGCACATCCATATGTGCATGAATCTATAAAGAAAACATACATGCATGCATACATCCATCAAACACAAGAAAGGATTTCTAGTGAGAAACTAATGGTTAAATGATAAATCAACACTTGATTTATCAATCCGGTCATATCACATATGATCCCACCAAAAGCAAGCCGCCCGATTAATATACGGTATCCTATACGCGTATTTTAACCGGGTCCATGCGCCTATCGCATACGCGCACCACAACGTTTCGCCTGGACTAGGTAACTCCTTTGTGGGACTCTAAGACTCGTCAATACGCCGACAGTGGGTGATGATCATATCAAGCACCCCCAAGCCGCAAGCGGTCAGCTAAACATAACGGCCACCCGGGAATTGAGCGATCAGAAGAAAACAAGCGAACCTGCTACAACTCCCGTCGAGCCAACCGGCAACACTACCGTACAGTCCGGTCTTCTCGTCTGATATGTCGCATATCAAGTCTAGGGGTGGTAAACGTCAGACCCCAATAACCGATAAGTCGTGCCGATGTGAGGCTCATAACGGGTCGAGAAACTACTGGTAACACTTACCAGTAAATCTCTAATCAGCCCTGGCCAGGGACTTTCCTGTTACGGCCAATCGAGCACAGTGCAACATCAACCCCCAATACCGGGAGAGACGAAACCCCTCCTATCGCTCATTGCCTCCATGTGACTCGGGACTGTACCCAAAAACCACCGTTTTGCACGCCCTCATGGACGTGGTAAGGTGGAAATCAAAGCACAGTGGGAATCACACAAGACTCTATGACGATCTCGGGTTTACAGACTAACCTGCATAAGTGTCACCTGAGAACTGCCATCTGACGTGAGGTATAATACCATCTGGGAGTTCTCGGCGAGTCCGTCCAGTGTACCCAGTCTCCACTGAGCACCCGTATACCATCTCTGATGTCAAACACCAATGGATATGGGATCATCCATCGCCCATCTCATGGGTCGAGAAGCGTATACGCTAGTCTACACTGGTATATCGATGCCCCGTCTCGATACACCTACGACTAGGGACCTTGAAGGATGTACTTATGGACTACCATGTCCCCACTAGTATGATCCGCATCATAGTCCAGGTAGTCAAGTACACATCCTAAGGGCTTTACCAACATGTAACTATAAGACAGTATAAAGAGACAAGTATACATGTTAAGATAAAGAGCAACCAGATAGCATACTATCATATCGAGCAAGAAAGTCCTCTCTATATATGTCCAAGCATCCAATATAATATACATCATCTGTACAATACTGGCCTCTAGGGCATACATATAACTAACACACAGGTAGTATGGTTGGCTCTGTCACGTGCCGTAGTTTGCGCACTCTGGAAAGCGGGCCATGACAATGTCGAACGGTCCTATGTATCTTAAACTTAATTTACCCCTCTTGCCAAAACGTATCACTTCTCTGTTTGGAGAGATCTTCAAGAATACATGCTCTCCGGGTTGAAACTCCTGGTGTCGACGCTTTGCATTTGTCCAATGTTTCTGTCGGTCTTGGGCTATATGCATCCTTTCCCTGATCGTGCGAACTACATCTACAGCTGCCACAATTATCTCTGGCCCAAGAAGTTCACGATCTCCAACGTCGTCCCAACTCAACAGGGAATGACACTTCCGTCTGTAGAGTGCTGCGAAAGGTGCCATCCCAATTCTTTCCTGGTAGCTGTTGTTATATGAAAACTCCACCAGGTGTAGCTGATCTTCCTATGAACCTCTAAAGTCTAACATATAAACTCTCAGCATATCTTCTAATATCTGAATTGTTCGCTCGGACCGTCCGTCCGTTTGTGGATGATATGCCGTGCTGAAATTATGACTCGTCCCTAGGCTAGCTTGCAGACTCTGCCAAAACTGTGATCGGAATCTCGTGTCACGATCGGAGACGATGTAGACAGGTACTCCATATAATCTCACGATCTCTTGCATGAGTTTATGGGTATCAAGACAAGTAGGGTACATCTTGAAGGTATAAATCTTACTTTAGATTTTTACTCACCTTCATATACTTCCTTGCCAACGTCTCAGTTGACTGGTCAACTCTGAATGGAATAAAGTGAGCCGACTTGGTGAGTCTATCAATAATAACCCAAATTGCGTTGTTACCCTTTGTGCTGCGAAAGAAAGAGAGCAGTCACGAAGTCCATGGTAATGTGCTGCCATTTCCATTCTAGGATTGGTAATGGCTAAACTAGACCAGCAGTTCTGTGATGTTCAGTCTTCACTTGCTGACACACTAAACACTTTGCTACGCTCCTTGCTACTTCGCGCTTCATTCCATGCCACCAGTAGTGTTACCGTAGATCCTTGTACATTTTCGTACCGTCGGGGTGTACCGAATACGGAGAGCTGTGAGCTTTTTTCATCAACTCTTCTCGAACAGGGCCGACTGGCACACATAAAGAGCTTCCATATCGGGATCTATCTTCGTGGATGAAGAAGTCAGTTCGAAGTCCACTTTCTATTTGTTCTCGGATCTTTTGTAGCTTGGCATCATTTGCTTGAACTGTCTTGATCTGATTTACAAGAGTGGACTGAACGTGTAAGTTCATTAAATATGAAGCGTTACTTGGCATAACTACTTCGATCTCCAATCCGTGCAATTCTTGCTGTAGCTTCCATTCAGTGGTGAGGTTCATTGCTAATGGCCGGCGACTAAGTGCATCAGGAACTACGTTCGCCTTTCCACGATGATACTGTAGGTTGATGTCGAAATCCTCTATGAGTTCTAGCCATCTTCTCTGCCGCATGTTAAGTTCCTTCTGAGTAAATACATACTTCAGACTTTTATATTCACTCGTTCTCCCAAAAGATAGTGGCGTCAAATCTTGATAGCGAAGACCACTGCTGCCAGTTCCAGATCATGTGTTGGATAGTTGCGTTCATTACTTTTAATTGACTTGATGCAAAAACCACAACTTTTCCATGTTGATGTAGAACACATCCTAATCCTTTACCGAACGCATCACAATGCACATTGAATCCGCCAGATTGATCCGATATTACAAGAATAGGAGCAGAGCTTAACCTCGACTTGAGTTCTACAAAAACCTTCTCACATGCTTTTGACCACATGAATGCTTCGTCTCTACGTGTGATCTTGGTCAGGGGTGCTGTGATCTTTGAGAATCCTTCGATGAATCGTCGGTAGTGTCCTGCTAAGCCCAAAAAACTTCTTATATCTTTCACCGTCTTTGGTCTCGGCCACTCACTGACTGCTGACATCTTACCTGGATCCACAGAGATTCCTTCGCCTAAAACGATATGTCCGAGAAATCCGACTTGTTCTAGCCAAAATTCACACTTGTTGTACTTGGCGTAAAGCTGATGTTGTCGTAATGTCTCCATGATAATCCGTAAGTGCTTAGCATGCTCTTTCCGATTGTTTGAATACACTAGTTGATGAAGATAACAACAAACCTGTCTAAATACTCTCGGAAAACTTGGTTCATCAGGTTCATAAAGATGGAAGATGCATTGGTCACTCCAAATGGCATTACGGGATATTCATAATGACCATAACGAGTCCTAAATGCCGTCTTCGGAATGTCGAACTCCTTGACCTTCATCTGATGATATCCTGATCGAAGATCTAACTTTGAAAAGACACAAGATCCATTTAACTGATCGAAAAGGTCATCGATGCGAGATAGCAGATATTTTTTAATTGTCATCTCGTTCAGAGCTTGATAATCCACGCACATCCGGTAGGTACCTTCTTTCTTCTTCACCAGTAGTACCGGAGATCCCCAACTTGAAGTACTGGATCGGATCCAACCTTTCTTCAGAAATTCGTCCAACTGAATACGGATCTCCTTCAATCCCTCCGGACTTTAATCAGCACGAAGCTTTTATTACTGGTTGTGCGCCGGGTTGTAATTCAATGCTGAATTCAAGAGCTCGATCGGGAGGCAAATCTGATATATCTTCCGGGAATACATCCTCGAACTTTCGAACCACATCTAGCTTCGATCCTTCCGTTTGCAACGCTGTAATTTCTGCCTTCTTTGGTTTTGCTCGGTAGATGTTAGGCCCCAAGGTCTGGTCTCCACTTTTGAAGTAGAACATTGGGTGATCTGGTATTTCAAACACTACCCTCTTTTGGCGACAGTCCATGGTAGCGAAGAAAGTTTCTAGCTGGTCCATTCCCCAGACTACGTCGAAGCTTGGTATATCTAGCACTTTGAAGTCCGCATAGAATTCTCGACTGCACACGACCACTGGACACAGATCGTATCCCAAAGTTTCTTGTAAAATGCCGTTCCTGAACTAACATTCCAGCTGGATACGAGCGGCTTAACTGGGATCACATGAGTTCGGACGAACCGTTGCGACATAAAGCAATGTGATGCCCCAGTGTCGAAGAGCGTGGGTACGGGTAGGAAGGCTACTAAGGTTGTACCTAAAGTCGCGTGGGATAGATTTAGATATAACAAATATAAGATGGCTATGAATTGAAAGGACTCGAAAGAGAATAAGGAAGAGATTTACCAGTGATAACTTGACCCGTAGCTTCGGCCTCTTCGACCGTCATGGTGAATGCTTGGCGTCGCGACACTTTCTTCTATGCCTGGTTAAACACTCGGCGTTGGGGTTGAGCGGTCTGGATGCGGGGAGTTGGAGCTGGTAAACCTAACCGGGTAAGAAGAGCTTAAATCGCCGGTTTAGCTGGTGGGATGTTGGGTCATCGGTTCTGGGGGCATGCTCCGATGGCGTGAGTAGAAGACCCACAGATCAGGCATAAGTTGTTCGCCCTGTGATAGTTCGTCACAAGGTGCCCTGTTCTCTTGCAGTAGATGCAAAAGTCTATCCTGTTGTTGGCGAACGAACCTACTGGCCTCCGAGATGGTCCATTGGAAGCTGGCCTGGAAGAGGCCTCTCCTGTGATCTGGTGGACAAGACGTTTCACACCGGCAGTCAGCGGCCTTTCCTTCTTTTTCACAACTGCCTCATAGCATCGGGCAGCCTTCAAAGCAAGCTCATGGGTTGCGAAATTCCCTGTAGCGAGTGCAGCTTGGATTTCAGGGTCCAACCCTTGCTGGAATCGTCGTGCCCGGATATCAGCAGTGGGAATAAGGTGTGCGGCAAATCTAAGCATGGTAAACTCAGCATCATATTCATCCACTGACTTGACCCATATCGAGTCTTGTTTTAAATGGATGAATTGCTGCTCCATGTCAAAGCGGGTAGTCTTTGGGAAGTATTTGGCATTGAAGAGGTCTCGGAATGTTCTCCATTCTATCGGTTGCGCGAGACGGCTCTTCTCAGCCTTTCACTAAACTCTGGCGTTATCGGTCAGTTGCAACTTAGCAAATCTCATCCAGGCTATATCTGGCACTTGAGCCGCTGCCAGATCATCTTCGATCGTTTGAGCCCATTCTTTTGCTTCAAGTGGGCTCTCCTTTTCCGAGAAGTTCTTTGGGTGCAGTGCCCGACTCCGGGTGCTTCGGCTTCAGGGCGGTGCATAAGGATACCAGCCTGCTGCTGCTGACTTTCCAATAAGCTCTTGATAGCCTCCAGAAGTACCGTTTGCTCATTGATAGGAGCTGCAACGGTAGGTGGTGGTGGTAGCGTAGGCGGCGGAGTATTGCAGTTGACGTTTGTGCTGGTATTATTCGAAAAGTCCATCTTGATATAAAAGATAAGTTATGATAGATTCAAAAAATTGAAATGCAAGAAATGTAAATGTTTGTTGAATTCATTAATTCCTGTGGTATATTGTTTATGACTTCATACAGAACTGACCTGCATGGGCCACCAATAAAACCTGTCACGCCCCACTTTCCAGTAGATGGAAACGGTGACGTGACAAGCCCGCGGCATATTTATCCAGAGAAGATCATTCTCTAAATAAATACACTAAGCGTATTGAAACAATAATACATAATGTAAGAATAAATGGAGACTGTAAAATTTTTCAACAAACATTTTTATTTACATTCAACTTCCAATATTTACAAGTATATGAGTTTCAACTGGAAAGTAAATACAATAAAGGAAAATGCCTAAACATGTAGTATACATAAGCTGAATAAAAAGTGAAGCTAAGCTAATCCTGAGGAGCACTCCGGCTGTAGTCTTCCTCTGTGGCCTTCACTTCCTCCGTCTCGACCATCTCTGACGAACATTCCAAGAAAATAAGAATGGGTGGAATGCCCGTCAGCGAATTAGCTCTCGGTAAGTCCTAAGGATAAAGTAAGAGTAAAAGAATGACCAGTGTAGAATATATATATATATATATATATATATATATATATATATAACGAGTAAAAGTATATGTTCATGAGTAAATATATGTTCCCCTCCGAACGGCGGCCAAGACATGGGCGTCTTGCTTGGGATTCGGGGCAGATGCTATTTGGTTTTATCCGTCCACCTCTCCGAAGATGCCAAGTTGATTTATGGCAACGTGTATCGGAGGTTTGGACGGATGCGGCCGATTTAGCAGACTTCGTCAGATTCCCCCTCGCCTGAGGGGTTTTTGATTGTGGGGACGCTCTTCCCTGCAGGCGCAAGCCCCTGCAGTTAATTACGCTACCGCATCGCGGTAACCACTTTCTCCTTCTCCAGATATTCACTTCGTGTCGTGGGTGTTTGTTTTGTTTGTGGTTGCCCGTGGATTGTATACGGAGATTAATTTATGTCGTCGCCCGTAGGACGTGGATTAATCCAAATCCGTATTTTCTTAGATTTGGGTTTGAGGTTTTGGTTTAAGGATACGTTAGCCATATTTGAGGCTAAGATCCACTTAAACGTTTGTTAAGGATACGTTAGTCTAATTTGAGACTAAGATCAACTTAACGGGATCGCTTAGATCCGACAAAAGAGCATTTGGGGGCTCTATTGTTCCAGTTTAGGGACATAACGGTCCATGTTCCAGTTTAGGGACATGGGGGTCCATTGGTTTAAGGACGCTTAAGTCCGTGAGTTTAAGAACGCTTAAGTCCATGAGTTGGTTTAAGAACGCTTAAGTCCGTGAGTTGGTTTAAGGACGCTTAAGTCCATATTGATGTGTGGTTGTCGGGACCCGTCACCTCTCTGACGACGTTGAAGGATTACAACGACAAATGTCAGAGGAGTTCGGAGATGTACCATTGAATCGGATGTAAATTGATTTAAGAGAGCAGTCGTGCTCAGTCAATTTAATTTGAGGACTTACGGCCAGAATTGGGCTAAGTCCAGTTGAAGATGATCAACGTTTTTATTTGTAGTTGGCCTGTTAGGCCTTTATTAGGGCTCTGCCCCTGTGTTTAATAATGCATGGCATTTGGGCTTTTAATTAAATGCACAGCATTTGTTTTGGTCTAACAGACCTCTGTTTGGGCTCTGCCCTTTTTTAAAATAATGCATGGCATTTATATTAGGCCTGTTAGGCCTTTTTTAATTGGGCTCGGCCCTTCTTTTCAATAATGCAGTGCATTAATTATCTGACAGTGGCCATGTGGCCTGTCAGGCGCTTTGCGCCAATTAATGAGCGCAAGCGCATGTGGAGGTGACACGTGTCACGCTCTGGTAAGCGCAAGCGCAGTGCGCTGCGCTGTTGAGCTGCTGACACGTGGCGCGCTCTGGTGAGTTGCGCGAATTTAAGAAAGCAGTGCTCTATTTTAGAAGCGCATAGCGCAGTTTGTTCTGGAGCTGACACGTGGCGCTCTCTGGTGGCTTGCGCCAACCCAAGAGCGCAACAGTGCAAATTTACAAGTGCAAGGTACTGTTTTAATATCTTGATCCGATTTTGGATTCAAGAAAAGAATCTTTTAAGATTCCAGAACCAGTGGTTCATCAAAAGGCAATGACTTTGTTATTGTTATATTTTTTTTATTGAAGATCTTTGATCTTGTTCTTAGATCAATGATCTTTTTAGAAGAAACTCTTCTTTTATTCAAAGGTTTTTACCTTTTTCTTTTCTGAGCTCTTCTCAAATTTTCTTTTAGAGGAGTTCTGTGTTTCTCTCTCTGTTCATCTGTGTTTCTCTCTGTTTTAGACTTGGCGTCTAGGGGCTTTTATATAGTGCCAATTAGTTTGTTAAATTGGTTAAAGAGATCTTTCTCTGAGTGATTTGAGGATTTTTCCCCACCGTTAGATCTTTGATCCAAGGGCTTCTATTTTACAGAAGACAATCTTCTTATTTTAACAAGATCAAAAAGATCTTTCAGAATTTTTCTGTTTTGGTGCTGGCATTGGTGCAAATGCATCTGCGCTTGACACGTGTCGCGCAGCGCAGAGCGCAGCGCAACTGCGCTGCCACGTGTCGCGCAACGCAGAGCGCAAACCATCTGAAGCGTTGCTTCCTTTATTAAAATTTGAATTTTAAACAGAGCTTTGCTCTGATTGGGGGAAACAGAAGCGTTGCTTCATTTCCCACCTTGGAATTTTAACAGAGCTTTGCTCTGAAAGGGAGATTTTCTCCTTTATTATTATTTATTTATTTATTTTTATTGTTATTATTTTATAAGGAGCGGGTTTTGAGCCAAAATTTTGGCGAGAACAAATGCCCCCCACTACTTTGCCCACGTAAGTATGTACGTGGGTGAAGTAGTGCAAAGTTATGAGTAGCCATGGAATTGAGGGCTTAGGAGACAAGTTTAGGGTCCTTATAGCCTAAAGACTTTTCAACTTTATGAGCCGTGAGGGTCTCACAAAAACTTTTCTCCCTACGGATCGAGAGGATCTCATAGGTGTATTTTCTCCTTAGGAATCGTGAGGATTCCTAAGTGCGTTTTCTCTTATAAGTCGTAAGGATCCTATAAGAGAATTTTCCCTCTTACGAGTCGAGATGACCCGTAAGCGGTTGTTTCCCTCCTTGTCGAGATTCGACTTTGGAGAGTGAGACCCGTGGATAGTGTGCAAGAGATCGTTTTGGGCCGACTTGCAGGGTCCCAGTGTTTAGGAAACAGGTTTCTTAATCCCTACTGCCTAAGGCTTTATCTCACGAGTCGAGACAAATCGAGAAGTTCTCGCAAAGACATCAATTTCCTCACGAGTCGAGACGAATCGAGCAGTTCTCGCTAGCATATCCTAACGTCACAGTTAACCTCTGCTCTTTACGACAGAGGTCCGTTAGGGTCTGTGGTACTAGGGTTTTGCCCGTCGTACCGTCACAGTGGCTGATATATTCCTCGATAGGCAATCGTGCTGTTCGAGTAGCCCTGCGACTGCCGTGTCTCTTATCCCTTCGGGGGCTGAACAAGACGTCTTCAAGCAATCCTCCTTGGCAGTTTGACCGTCGGAAGAGCAAGCGTTAGGAATTTTGCCATGCCGCTTTTTACTTGTGTAACACCCGAGCCCAATAATGCTATGTATATTACTAGTTGAGGGTTGTGGTTTGCTCATTCCAATTTTCCTGATTTTCTGGTGTTTATTGCTAAATTTTACCCGGTTTAGTCATTTTAGCACATAACAAATTTTAACTCCGAAAATGAAATTTAAGATGTCCATGTTAGCCTACTCGTCGCCACTTGTCGCGTGGTAGCGTCCGCGTGTCGAGATTCCGTTCCGTTTGGCTAAACGGGCAAGTTTGGGCGACTACGCGCGCGTGCAAGTGTCCGACTTGGGGGCATGCATTTTAATCACTAAACACCTATCTTCAAAATTTAGAACCCGCTTAAAATCCTATAATTTGAATTTGGAACAATTGGGCGCAACCCGGACGCGATTTGGAAATGTTTCATTTCGCGCCAAAGAGGGCCCGTTTCAATTTAATATAAAACTAAAATATTTATATACGAATATTTTTCCTAACAGTTTATTCCTCAAATCCTCACTCAAATATTTTCTCACCTCTCTCGTGGCCAATCACGAGCCATATCTTTTCCCTCGTGGGCCCCTTCTTCAACTGTCTCTCTCTCTCCAATCTCTCTCTCTCTCTATCTCTCATAATATTAAATCTCTCTCTCTCTTACTCTATATATATAAACATGCAGCCGCCTCCTCCCCTTTAACCCATCACGAGAGAACCCCCTCAACCCTAACCCTAGCCTCCCGCAGTCTCACCGCCGGCCTCCTCGAGACCTCGCCGTCGCCGCCCTCACCACCACGACCTCCACCGCACCCACCTACCTTCCTCCTCCCGTTCTCCCGACGATCCCGCGCCTGCAACCCATTCCCGACCTCGCCTCCACCCTCGTAGACCTCGCCGTCGACGTCTCCTCTCACCGTCGACGCCTCCCACGACTCCCTCTCACCCTCCTCGTCGAGACCTCGTCGTCGTTTCCCTCCTCCCCTCGCCGGAATAGCAAACCCGAGCCTTCATCCTTCGCCTGCACCTCCCCTGTTCGCCGGAGAAGCGCGCCGGCGACCTCGTCGACGCCACCTCCGACCACCTCCCTGTTCCCTCGACCACCAGAGCCGACCCCCTCTCCTCCAGCTCGCCGCAGCACCCTATTCCGCGCACCCCGAAGCCTCCACCCTTGCTGCAGCCGCCGCCGTCGCTTCGCCGGCGATCCAGTGCCGTCGAGCCATCGTGTTTGCACCCTGTTTCTTCGCGCGAAGGCCTCTAGTCCGTGTGATCCCGTTGTTCGCTATTGAGACCTGATCCGTGGCCCGTGCTTGCTTATCGTGCTTTTGCCGACATCGCATCCGTATTCCAGTTCGCAGACCGTCGAGGCAAGTATCTGAATACTTGCTTGAACATGCTAGTGTGCGAGATCTAGTCTTGCCACGCAATTTAATTCACATTATTTAATCCCGTAACTTAATGATGGTAACGGATATCATATTATTGCAGTTATCTTAACCTGGAACCGTTACAACCGTTCCTAGTAATTAACTAACCCACATCACTCCATGCTTTATCTAAACAAAACAATTGAATCAGATCTGCTTGAACTGTTAAACTATTCTTGAGACAATAATTATACTTAGTATAATTCCACGTAGTTCCTTAATCTATAATTGTGAATATTGCTTTACCTTGTGGCTTTTGCACCCTAAAGATGATTGAACCTGTTAATAAGAGAATACATACATCACTGTAGTTATATGGAATATTGTGATTAATTACGGTTTCCTGCTGTTATTCACTATTGATTGTATACATGTTGTGAGCACTTACCGATTGCACGACATATTGGCCTGACCCTGCTACACCTGACATATACATACTTACCGACTCATCCTGTTGTACCATGACATTACTTGTTTCCTGATCTCGTGCCTAATGCCGACAAACCTAACCGTTCCTGCTGTCGATCCAGACAGACCTACCTTTACTTGACTTTGTGTTGGCATTAGTCCTTGACTACTGAATACCTGACTGACATACATAGTTTGGGGGTATGGGGAAATCAAAGGTGAAACCGACTTGTAACTCAACAGTTCGATACATTGTTCTGATCAGTCTTACGGGCTTGGCCAGCTCCGGAGTGTTGATGCTGACATCACTCATCTATCCTACTACCTTTTACTGCTTAGCGGCACGTCTCGGATTCAGCCCCGAGGATCATGACCGTGGTCCCGGGCACGCACGGGATACTATTGAGTTACATCGACGATTCATCAATTGGTTTCAAAGACTATAGAGTAGAAAACCTGATAGGACAGTTTAATCACCTTTGCACTTTACCCTGCTTGTTACTTCTTATTGCTGCTTTATTCATGTTCATGCTTGCATTGTTTATTACCATGTTTATGCTATATACTTGATATCATGACGCGCTGACGTCTGTGTTTTGCATGGCCCAGATTCCGTACCTTTGTCGTCGACCGAGCAGGAGTACTTCAGCCAGCAGGCTGAACTGTGAGTTCTTTAGAGTTTAGTTTATTTATTGCTTTTCATTTCCAGATGTGAGCCCGCATTATGGGACATACTGTTTATTCATTGTATTGGATCATTAGCTTCCGCACTTATTGTTTATTGATTCTTGTTATCATGGATTCGGACATGTATTAGATTAGCTTATTATCTTGTTCTTGATATCTTTACAACCGTAATGTGACTGTGGATGGATATTTCCTACCCACAGGTAGCATGGTTGGCTATGTCACGTGCCCAAATCTTGCGTACTCTGGGAAGCGGGGCGTGACATGGTTTTATGGTATCAGAGCCATAGGTTAATTGGGTTGATTCTTGTAGTTGGGTATTGCACCCGATACATGAATCAGAATACCCGTGATTAGGAAACATGTCCTGCCACTTTGACCGTTTTACTATCCTTGAATCATTCTTCCGGATCATGTCGACGTGCAAACTTACTTTGCATTTGTCAACTCAAAAACCTAATTTCTTGTTATCTCTAGGACTTAGGCGACTTGGGTGGAGTTAAGTAATTGCGGCTATGATACCGCGGCATAGCTACAATGCAGTACTCTATTTAAGTATCTTGGAGTTCTAGCCTTGATCTATACTCAGAATCTATTATCATGCTAATGTTGGGTACTTTGATTTCCAGGATTCATGGCAGGTACGAATTTGAAGATGGACCAAAGAAGTGCGGTCTTAGCCGCCAGGCGTAGAGTGATAAGGGGATTGCTGGAGAGTCTAAAGGAACAGATCGAGCTGGAACCGGCTTTTGCACTGAACCAAACGTCGGTACGTAGAAGTATTCCAGTGAACAGGCGCAGCGTAGCACCGATGAAGAAAAGGATTGTGGGTGATCGAAAGGGGAGCGTGATCTGTAGCCACTGCCATAAACCCGGACATGTGCGAAGGGAGTGTCGTTTGAGGCTGGGACTCTGTTTGAGATGTGGAGCGGCAGATCACACCGTTGATGCTTGTCCGTCGAAGCCTCGCACAAAGGATGATACACAGAAGCCTCCGCAGGGACCGTTCCAAGGACAGGAACCGCTTACTCAAGGACCACAGCAGGCTCGAGCGTTCACGTTGACGGCTGAAGAAGCTAAGGCATCGGGAGAATTGGTTTCAGGTAATTTACTCGTTCATGGTTTTCCCGCTTTGGCATTACTTAATTTCGGAGCATCCCATTGTTTATGTCATCCAATTTATAACTACACACTCGATCACCTGCACGACCCTGTCTAGTTTCTGGGACATACACACTGGGAATGGGAAAATCATAGCTAGTAAGGAAGGTAGAGATTGTACAGTTGTTGTTTGCGGACGGGAGCTTTTGCAGACTTCTTGGGGATAGATACGGGCAGTTATGAGGTTGTCTTGGGGATGGATTTTCTTGACACTTTCCACGCCCACATTGGCTGTAGGGCAAGGAAGGTAATTTCCAGATTCCCGGACATCCTAAGTTTACTTTCATTGGAGAAAGAAATTCTGTCGGGCCAGTCGAGTTTAGGGCTAGGCCGACGAACAGTGTTCTTGCGGCTATGGTAGTGGAGAGTGATGAAGAGCCGGCAGTTGTCCGCGACATTATGGATGTGTTTGAAGACATTTCGGGCTTACCACCGAAGCGAGATGTGGAGTTTGCGTTTGACCTTACTCCTGGTGCAACGCCAGTATCAAAAGCTGACTATCCAATGGCACCAGTAGAATTGGAGGGAGTTAAGAAACAAGTGAGTGAATTACTCGAGAAGGGATGATTCGAAGCAGCAACTCACCTTGGAAAGCTCCAGTTCTTTTAGTGAAGAAGAAGGATCGCACTGCCGACGCTGAGACGAGAGAAATTATTCGTGAAGACGAATAAGTGCGAATTCTGGCTGGAAGAAGTGAAGTTTCTGGGGCACGTCGTGTCGGGCGATGGAATCGCCGTTGATCCCGAGAAGATTGCAGCAGTTCGGGATTGGCCTGTTCCAAAGAATGTTGCGGAGATAAGGAGTTTTCTTCGACTCGCCGGATACTACAGAAGATTGTGGAGAACTTCGCTCGTTTAGCTGAGCCGTTAACCAAGCTTACGCGTAAGGAGGTACCGTTTGTGTGGACAGATGGATGTGCATTGGCCTTCGAGACGTTGAAGCAGGAGTTGATAACCGCCCCTATCCTAACCGTACCGGACAATTCCGAAGGACTGAGGATTCACAGCGACACATCTGGAAAAGGATTGGGATGTGTTTTGATGCAGAATGGGAAAGTCGTCGCTTACGCATCGAGACAGCTGAAGACTCATGAGCAGAACTATCCGACTCATGACTTGGAGCTTGCATCCGTGATCTTCGCCCTGAAGATTTGGAGACACTACCTTCTGGGCGAGAGAGTTGAAGTCTTTACGGATCACAAGAGTTTGAAATATGTGTTCACTTAGAAGGAGTTGAACATGAGGCAACGCAGATGGTTGGAGCTGATGGCCGACTACGACCTTGATCTTAAGTACCATCCGGGAAAGGTTAATGTCGTGCCAGATGCACTAAGTCGGTTACCAGGAATTCAGATATTGACTGCACAGAGAACGATCATTGAGGAGTTTCGGAGATTTGACTTGGAGGTTGTGCTACCACATGCTACAGGACAGTTGATGCAGTTGCAAGTACAATCGTCCTTAGTTGAGAAGATTAAAGCGACACAATCGCAGGATCCGAGACTGCAAAAGTTTCGAGAGCAGGTTGTAGCCGGACTGCGAACCGATTTACTGATCCATGAAGATGGTTCGTTGAGATATGGTAGCCGTGTGTGTGTACCAAAAGGAGATGTGCGTGAAGAGCTTATGAAGGAGGCACACAGTTCAGCTTACTCTGTACATCCAGGAGGGACAAAGATGTACCGAGATATTCGACAGCACTTCTGGTGGGAAGGTATGAAACGGGAAATTGCTCGCTTCGTGGCTAAGTGCTTAGTGTGTCAGCAAGTCAAGGCTGGACACCAAAGGGTTGCTGGTTTGTTGCAACCACTTCCGATTCCTCAATGGAAGTGGGAACATATAACCATGGATTTCGTGACGGCTCTACCGCGGAGTCCAAAGGGTAACAATGCTGTATGGGTGATTGTCGATCGGTTGACCAAGGCAGCTCACTTTATTCCTTTTCGGGTTGGTCAATCGACAGAGACTTTGGCAGAGCGGTACATGCAGGAGATTGTCAGATTGCACGGAGTACCGGTAAGCATCGTGTCCGATCGGGACACTCGGTTCTTGTCACACTTTTGGAGGAGTTTACAAGAAAGTTTGGGGACTCGATTGAAGTTTAGCACAGCTTATCATCCTCAGACCGATGGACAATCGGAGAGAACGATCCAGACCCTTGAAGATATGTTGAGGGCTTGCATGTTGGACTTCAAAGGTTCTTGGGAAGATCATCTACACCTGGTGGAGTTTTCGTACAACAATAGTTTCCAAGCGACAATTCAGATGGCTCCGTTTGAAGCGTTGTATGGTCGTAAGTGCCGTTCACCTGTTTGTTGGGATGTTGTTGGTGAACGAAGGTTACTAGGACTAGATTTGGTGGTACAGACAGTCGAGAAGGTGAATACAATCAGGAAGCATATGAAGACAGCTCAAGACAGACAGAAAAGTTGGGCCGACACGTCAAGAAGACCTCTAGAGTTCGCCGTGAGTGATTTGGTATTCCTGAAGATATCACCGACTAGAGGGGTGATTCGCTTTGGAAGTCGGGAAAAGCTTAGTCCCCGATTCGTTGGACCCTTCGAGATATTGGGGCGTGTTGGAGAGGTATCGTACCGGTTGGCGTTACCACCGTCATTAGCAGGAGTTCACGATGTGTTTCATGTGTCTCAACTACGGAGGTATGTTCGTGATGAGACTCATGTCTTGGATCATTCGGAGTTGACCGTTAGGGAGTACCTGACTTTTGAGGAGCGACCAGTCGAGATCAAGGATCGAAGAGAAAAGGTTCTTAAGAACAGGGTTATCCCTCTTGTGCTAGTTTCTTGAGGTAACCGATTGCATGGAGAATCCACTTGGGAGCGAGAAGGCGAGATCCGACAGAATTTCCCTCACCTTTTCCAGTAGTTAGCTATCTTGTATTCTTGGAATTTCGAGGACGAAATTCTTTTGTAGTTGGGTATGATGTAACACCCGAGCCCAATAATGCTATGTATATTACTAGTTGAGGGTTGTGGTTTGCTCATTCCAATTTTCCTGATTTTCTGGTGTTTATTGCTAAATTTTACCCGGTTTAGTCATTTTAGCACATAACAAATTTTAACTCCGAAAATGAAATTTAAGATGTCCATGTTAGCCTACTCGTCGCCACTTGTCGCGTGGTAGCGTCCGCGTGTCGAGATTCCGTTCCGTTTGGCTAAACGGGCAAGTTTGGGCGACTACGCGCGCGTGCAAGTGTCCGACTTGGGGGCATGCATTTTAATCACTAAACACCTATCTTCAAAATTTGGAACCCGCTTAAAATCCTATAATTTGAATTTGGAACAATTGGGCGCAACCCGGGCGCGATTTGGAAATGTTTCATTTCGCGCCAAAGAGGGCCCGTTTCAATTTAATATAAAACTAAAATATTTATATACGAATATTTTTCCTAACAGTTTATTCCTCAAATCCTCACTCAAATATTTTCTCACCTCTCTCGTGGCCAATCACGAGCCATATCTTTTCCCTCGTGGGCCCCTTCTTCAACTGTCTCTCTCTCTCCAATCTCTCTCTCTCTCTCTCTCATAATATTAAATCTCTCTCTCTCTCTTACTCTATATATATAAACATGCAGCCGCCTCCTCCCCTTTAACCCATCACGAGAGAACCCCCTCAACCCTAACCCTAGCCTCCCGCAGTCTCACCGCCGGCCTCCTCGAGACCTCGCCGTCGCCGCCCTCACCACCACGACCTCCACCGCACCCACCTACCTTCCTCCTCCCGTTCTCCCGACGATCCCGCGCCTGCAACCCATTCCCGACCTCGCCTCCACCCTCGTAGACCTCGCCGTCGACGTCTCCTCTCACCGTCGACGCCTCCCACGACTCCCTCTCACCCTCCTCGTCGAGACCTCGTCGTCGTTTCCCTCCTCCCCTCGCCGGAATAGCAAACCCGAGCCTTCATCCTTCGCCTGCACCTCCCCTGTTCGCCGGAGAAGCGCGCCGGCGACCTCGTCGACGCCACCTCCGACCACCTCCCTGTTCCCTCGACCACCAGAGCCGACCCCCTCTCCTCCAGCTCGCCGCAGCACCCTATTCCGCGCACCCCGAAGCCTCCACCCTTGCTGCAGCCGCCGCCGTCGCTTCGCCGGCGATCCAGTGCCGTCGAGCCATCGTGTTTGCACCCTGTTTCTTCGCGCGAAGGCCTCTAGTCCGTGTGATCCCGTTGTTCGCTGTTGAGACCTGATCCGTGGCCCGTGCTTGCTTATCGTGCTTTTGCCGACATCGCATCCGTATTCCAGTTCGCAGACCGTCGAGGCAAGTATCTGAATACTTGCTTGAACATGCTAGTGTGCGAGATCTAGTCTTGCCACGCAATTTAATTCACATTATTTAATCCCGTAACTTAATGATGGTAACGGATATCATATTATTGCAGTTATCTTAACCTGGAACCGTTACAACCGTTCCTAGTAATTAACTAACCCACATCACTTCATGCTTTATCTAAACAAAACAATTGAATCAGATCTGCTTGAACTGTTAAACTATTCTTGAGACAATAATTATACTTAGTATAATTCCACGTAGTTCCTTAATCTATAATTGTGAATATTGCTTTACCTTGTGGCTTTTGCACCCTAAAGATGATTGAACCTGTTAATAAGAGAATACATACATCACTGTAGTTATATGGAATATTGTGATTAATTACGGTTTCCTGCTGTTATTCACTATTGATTGTATACATGTTGTGAGCACTTACCGATTGCACGACATATTGGCCTGACCCTGCTACACCTGACATATACATACTTACCGACTCATCCTGTTGTACCATGACATTACTTGTTTCCTGATCTCGTGCCTAATGCCGAAAAACCTAACCGTTCCTGCTGTCGATCCAGACAGACCTACCTTTACTTGACTTTGTGTTGGCATTAGTCCTTGACTACTGAATACCTGACTGACATACATAGTTTGGGGGTATGGGGAAATCAAAGGTGAAACCGACTTGTAACTCAACAGTTCGATACATTGTTCTGATCAGTCTTACGGGCTTGGCCAGCTCCGGAGTGTTGATGCTGACATCACTCATCTATCCTACTACCTTTTACTGCTTAGCGGCACGTCTCGGATTCAGCCCCGAGGATCATGACCGTGGTCCCGGGCACGCACGGGATACTATTGAGTTACATCGACGATTCATCAATTGGTTTCAAAGACTATAGAGTAGAAAACCTGATAGGACAGTTTAGTCACCTTTGCACTTTACCCTGCTTGTTACTTCTTATTGCTGCTTTATTCATGTTCATGCTTGCATTGTTTATTACCATGTTTATGCTATATACTTGATATCATGACGCGCTGACGTCTGTGTTTTGCATGGCCCAGATTCCGTACCTTTGTCGTCGACCGAGCAGGAGTACTTCAGCCAGCAGGCTGAACTGTGAGTTCTTTAGAGTTTAGTTTATTTATTGCTTTTCATTTCCAGATGTGAGCCCGCATTATGGGACATACTGTTTATTCATTGTATTGGATCATTAGCTTCCGCACTTATTGTTTATTGATTCTTGTTATCATGGATTCGGACATGTATTAGATTAGCTTATTATCTTGTTCTTGATATCTTTACAACCGTAATGTGACTGTGGATGGATATTTCCTACCCACAGGTAGCATGGTTGGCTATGTCACGTGCCCAAATCTTGCGTACTCTGGGAAGCGGGACGTGACAACTTGAGGTTAGGTTCATTTTGGAGAGCCCCGATGAGTCATAACCACTCCGCGCTGGTGTGGGATGATCTCCGATAGTCTTTCAGGTTTTATATGAGTTGCCGTCAAGACCTTGAAATTAGGAATTTGGCCTTTGCTTCGTTTGCTGGCATTGCGTCTGCTGTATCGAGACGAATGTCGCGGTTGTCTCTAGGTTATCTGTGAACCGTCGAGGCTTGGAACTGGGGATTTTGCCGTGGTTCCGTTGTTTGATTGTCGCATCTGAACCCTGCTGGAGGAAGAACGCTGGGGGTGACATCTCGTCTGCTGTATCGAGACGAACGTCGAGGTGGTGACCACTCCGCACTGGTGTGGGATGATCTCCGATAGCCTTTCAGGTTTTATATGAGTTACCGTCAAGACCCTGAAGCTAGGAATTTGGCTTTTGCTTCGTTTGCTTTGGCGTGTCCGAATCCTGTTGGAGGAAGGACGCTGTAGTGATATCTCGTCTGCTGTATCGAGACGAACGTCCAGGTGGTGACCACTCCGCGCTGATATGAGATGATCTCCGATAGTCTTTCAGGTTTTATATGAGTAGCCGTCAAGACCCTGAAGCTAGAAATTTGGCCTTTACTTCGTTTGCTGGCATTGCGTCTGCTATATCGAGACGAATGTCGCGGTTGTCTCTAGGTTGTTGGTGAACCGTCGAGGCTTAGAGCTAGGGATTTTGCCGTGGCTTCGTTTGGTGATGTTGCGTCTGCTGTAACGAGACGAATGTCGAGGTGGAGCTGGGATTTTTCCGTCACTCCGCTTTGATTCGACCGTGAGGTCTTTTGTTGGCGCTGCATCTGCATCCTGCTGGACTGCGGAGGAACGCCGTTGTTGACATCGCGTCTGGTGTAGCGAGACGAATGCTGAGGTGGAGTTTGGATTTTGCCGTCACTCCGCTTTGTTTCGACCGTGAGGTCTTTCGTTGACGTTGCATCTGCATCCTGCCGGACTGCGAAGGAACGGTGTCGTTGATATTGCGTCTGGTGTAACGAGACGAATGCTGAGGTGGAGTTAGGATTTTGCCGTCACTCCGTGAGGTATTTCGTTGACGTTGCATCCGCCTCCTACTGGACTGCAAAGGAATGCCGTTGTAGACATTGCATCTGGTGTAACAAGACGAATGCTGAGGTGGAGCTGGGATTTTGCCGTCACTCCGCTTTGTTTCGACCATGAGGTCTTTCATTGACATTGCATCTGCATCCTGCTGGACTCCGAAGGAACGCCATTGTTGGTCTTCTGGGATGCAAATGTGACCGTTGAGGCTTGGCTCTCTTTCTGATGGAGCTTGGTGGGATGCTATGCTTCCCTCTTCGTTTGCGCCCCTGGATTGTATACAGGGATTGATGTGATTTCACCTGTAGAGCAAAAAGTTTCATTCTTTCATTATTTTTTTATTCTTTCCGCGACGCTCTATCATTTCAGTTTTTTATATCGCGAAGATCGCGATTGCCCAATCATTTCGGCTGTTTTTCGCGGTGCCCAATCATTTCGGCTATTTTTCTTTTTACTCGCTGCTTTTTATTGCGAGTTGCCCAATCATTTCGGCTGTTTTTTTTATTTTACTCGCTGCTTTTTATTGCGAGTTGCCCAATCATTTCGGCTGTTTTTGTATGCATACATTTTTACTTGCTGATTTCGTTGCAAGTTGCCCCATCATTTCGGCTATTTCATATGCATTTTTGGCTCGCTGATTTTTTTTTATCGCGAGTGTGGAACTTGGAATCTGATGCCAATCTTAGCATCAGCATCGCTACGACTGAAATATTGCCAGGAGCGAATCATCTTTGCCATGAAAGGACTTAGAATTTTATACCGATTTAGGCATCAGCATCGCTACAACTGGGATATTGCCGGGAGCGAATCATCATTTGCCTTTGTCGGCGTTGAACAAAGGTGGCTTAGCGAACAGGGTTAGGATCCCGTCGACTAAGGCTTTTGACTTCATGAGCCGTAAAGGTCTCACAAAGGTATTTCTCCCTCCAAGCCGTGAGGATCTTGTAGGTGTGTTTTCTCCTTAGGAATCGTGAGGATTCCTAAGTGTATATTCCCCTGTAAGTCGTAAGGATCTTACTAAAGGGTTTTCTCCTTATAAGTCGAGAGGATTTACAAGGGTCGTTCACCATATGGACATATCCCTAGCCACGGGTGGGACTTGGTTAGGGAAATGTTTATTCGCGCCCGTGGATTGTATACAAGGGTCAGTATTGAGCCGCTTGTAGGGCACTATCGAAGATTGTGGGGGTTGCTTAAGAACAGGTTCAGGTCTCTGTAACTTAAGACTTTTAAATCTTATGAGCCATGAGGGTCCCATAAGAGAGTTCTCCTTACGAGTCGTGAGGATCTCGCAAGTGTAATTTCTCCTTATGAGTCGTGAGGATCACTAAGTGTGTTGCTTCCCTGTGAGTCGTAAGGATCTCACGCGGGCGGTTTCTCCTTACAAGGTCGAGAGGACCCTGTAAGTGTCTCTTAACGAGGCTGCGCCCTTTCGGGTTTTCACAAACACTCGCCGGTAGCCCTGCTATTTTTACTCACGGAGCCCTTTCGGGTTTTCATCCGCGCCCATTTTGCTCATGGACATACCGTTTTTTTTATTCTTTTTATTCTTTTTTTTTAACGAGGTCGCGCCCTTTCGGGTTTTCACGAACACTCGCCGGTAGCCCTGCTGTTTTTACTCACGGAGCCTTTTCGGGTTTTCATCCGTGCCCCTTTTGCTTATGGACATACCGTTTTTATGTTATTTTTTTTATATTTATTTTTTTTTATCTCGTCTGCCTGAGGATGCTGCGGTAGTAGTTTAAAGACGTTTCGGTCCGCCGTCGCCGTATTTGAGGCGAATCTCTTGTTTACCGGCTTTTCGGTCTATGGGGCTTTCTTTATGACTGAGCATGATGCCCCCGGCGTGTCCACCTTTCTCGGAGCATGTGGTTGTGGCGGGCTCACCTTCCAGTTCTCGGACAACATGAACTTGCCCTGTTGGTATTGGTCTTCAACCCAGTTTTTGAAAACGTAGCAGTTTTCGATCGGATGGCCCAATACTTGGTGGTAAGGGCTGTAATTAGGATTGTTGACATCATTCAGTTGTAGCTGTTGTTTTGGCTCCGGTAGAGTAATAAGGCCGTTGCGCACTGCTAGCTCGAACAGTCTCCTTATTTCATCCTGGGGAAATGAGTAAGGACGTTTCAACTTTTCATGGAGGGGTTGCCGCTTGTTGCTTTGGCGAACATCCGGTCTAGGGTCACTCGATTGTTGTTGAGCGCTGGCGACGAAGGCCATTTTCTCCTTTCCTATATCCTTTTTGCTCGATCCCTTATTTGTGGGTCCGAGATTCTCTCCGGGTATCGTGCAATTGCACGGCCGAATGTTCTCGTAACTCCTCAATCCTTCAGAGATGGACTCCTTGAAGAGAGGGCCGAGAGCTACTTTTTCGTCGGAATCGCTCCCGAAGGTGAGAACTCGTGATCCCCCGGGGTCATTCCTATGACAATTGCCGGCAACTCTTTTATGCTCATCTGTCGTATTTTTTCGCTGTCTACGAGCTTCACGCTTTGTCCTATTGAAGTGTTGCCTGTGAGCGACATACCCTTGCCACCAACACTTAAAGGAGTCACAGTCTTCAGTGGGACGTGCGATCTTCTGATGATATAGGCAGTAATCAGGATGCATCTCTACTCCACCGAGAGTGTTTTCTTCAGAGGGTGGTAGCTTCATTCCCATTGATATGGTTTTAGCAAACCTTTTCCTCGTCTTGAATTTGTTTTTATCCACAGTGGATGTCTTTTGATTTGACGGGAGTGTCTCGACTCTTTCGTCTAGTCGCCGGCGTTTGGCTCCTTCCACTATGGCCATCTCGCGCTCCTGTTTGGCTTTACTTTTCAGATGAATCTCATTCAGGAAGGCATCGATCATCTCGTCTGACGGCCACAGAAGTTCTGGTTCAGGACCCGCTCTCGGTTTCTCGGTGCAAGGAGCCTCTTCATCATCTATCAATGAGTGAGAGATCACACGACAACTTGCTACGTAGTCCTCAGATTCATCTGATGAGTCTTCTCCATCGTTTTCGTCCTCAATGAAAGAACAAGTTTCCCCCGGCGTGTCCGTCTTCTTTGGAGTGTGCGGCTGTGGTGGGCTTACTTTCCACTTTTCAGACAGCGCGAACTTGCCTTGTAGGTACTGATCCTCGATCCATCCCTTAAAGACGAAACAATCCTCGATCGGGTGACTTACCGTTTGGTGGTAAGGGCAATAATTGGGATTATTGAGATCGCCTGGCTGCAACAGACGTTTTGGACTCGGCAGATTGATGAGTCTGTTGCGCACTGCCAGTTCGAACAGTTTCCTTGTTTTATTCTGAGGAAACGAGTAAGGACGTCCCCGTCTCTCCTCGAGGGATGGGCGTGGTCGCACATTGTTTTGGTGAATAACCGGTTTTGAGTTGCTCGGCTGTTGTTGAGTATTGGCGACGACGATCGCTTTACCTTTCCCTTTTTCGCTTCGGGAGTCCGGCTTTGGAGGAGATGATCTGGGACCCATTTGATCCATCTGGGCTAGCTTATCAATCAAGGCCTGGAAAGTCGTCGACTTAAAAAACATCATGAACTGGGAGATGGTCGCTTGCGGATTAAGAGTGGCCACGAACATGCCCACCGCTGGTGCTTCTTCAATGCGTTGTTCGCACTTCGACCATAAGTTTTGCCACCATATTGCATATTGAACCCACGTTTCGCCTGACCTTACCCTGGCATTAATCAACGCGGTGATTGGGGTGTGCTCGCTGGCGCTTGCAAATCTCTGTGTAAACAGCAACTCCATCTCCGCAAATGTTTTGACAAAGTCGTCAGGTAGCTCCGAATACCATTCGAAGGCCGTCTCCGATAGGCTGCCGACGAATTGGCGAAGCAGGAGCTTGCCATCGCCTCCAGTGTTGCCACAAAGAGCCCTGAATTGAGCGACATGCTGATGGGGATTCCCTGTCCTTTTATATACGTGAAACTTAGGGATCGTATATCCCGGCGGGTAACTGATTTGGTCATACCAGCTCGGATAGGGCCGTCCGGTTCTAACAACTTGCCCAGCCGTTTCATTCGCCTGATGAATTCATATCTGTTGAGCTATATAGTCATCGAGCGTAGCTTCGGAAATTGTCTCTTCCTTGGCTGTTGAAAGAGCCGGCGACGGACCTGATGTCTCCCCTCTATCGTCTTCAACAATGATCGGAGGGTCCGGCTGTAACATCATCCCTATCATATCTTGGAAGAGAAGCGCCATTTGTTTTATGTTGGCAGCTTGCTCTGCGGCTTCTTTGTCCTTCTTTTCGAGGACTCTGCGTAAGAAGTCAGCGTCCGTTTCTTGTTCATGACGCTGCTCTGATGATGCCTCCGAGCTTTCTTTTGGCCCGATAAGTGCGGCCATCGCAGTCATCATCTCCTGAAGCTTCTGCTGCTGTTCTTGAGCTTTCATCACGGATCGGGTGAGTGGTCGGTGACCCGTCGCAGCGCGGCTGTCCTCTTTCCCGGATGCCATATAGACAGTGTGCACCACTATGCCCCCGGACTTGGGATGTTTGTGCTCAGCGCGTTTACGGTTCGCCATGTTCACAGTGGCTTTTTGCGGCTTTCTTTTCTTTTGAGCGATTGACGTTGAGGGAGCCGTTGCAGTGGGCACCCAGCCAGTTGTTGCTTTCTCTGGCTTGACAGAGTAGCCCTTCTCCTGCCGAACCTTCATCTTTTTCTGTCGGCGGAGATAGTCTTGATCAATCACCGACTCCTGGACCTGTCGCCAGACCTTGTAAATTTTAGAGGACAGCCGTTGAGGGGGCTGCTCCAGCTTCTTCTCTGGAGTATTCTCCACAGGTGAAGGAGTTCTCTTCAGCACCGCAGTAGGAGAGTTTCCGCGCACCGTGTTCAGCAATTCAAAGCTGTACCCGGTTGAAACAACAGCATCGATCCCCACCGTTGGAGCTGGCGGAGTTATCCCAGAGGGGGGAGTTACCCCCAGCCTTCCTCACTCGGCGCCAGTGGCGACGTCGAGCGTGTCTTGCGGATGGAGTTGTTTCAGCTATAAGGGTGGTTTCGTCGTGCCCCCTGCTTTGAGGAGAGACTGTTATTGGTGCTAGCCTGTCGAAGACTAACACCCATTGCGAAGCAATGTCTAATGTATCAAAGATAGATCTCTGGACAGGGGAAGCAGCTTTGAGGACCTCGCCTGGAGTAACAACCGGAATGGCCAGCCTTGTGAAAACTGACTTCTTGGAAGGAGGAGCCTTTCCAATGATTTCGTCCGCTTGAGCCGGGACGGCTATCCATTTTGGGATGGCAGCTTCGGGTATCGCGGGCTTGTAGACGTTCTGGCCCAGTCTGTTGAAAACTGAAGTATTGAAGTTGGGCGACCCGTTGAGAGGGGCCCCGGCAGTGGTAAGTCGATGAAAGACCGACTTCTTTAGGGCTTCTTGCAACGTCATTGGGGCTTTGAAGCTCATAGGTGGGAGCATGGTCCCGAAGAATAATCTAGTGGTGGCTTGAGTTACCTGCTTCACTGGCATCTTGAAAAGAGAGGCCACTTGGGGCCCATAAGTCACTCCTCCAGCAAGGACGGAGCGAGAGTTGCAGTTGCAGGTAGTGCAGTTTGAAGCCATTGATCTTCTATTTTCTGCACAGAGCAAGACACCAAATCTTAGTACCTCGAATCCACAGGCAACCACAGCAAACCGCGATTCGTTCGCGAACACGACACACGAAGTGTGGAGTGGAAAGAGGAAGAGGTCCCACCGGGCGTGCCAGAATCTGTTCCCCTCCGAACGGCGGCCAAGACATGGGCGTCTTGCCTGAGATTCGGGGCAGATGCTATTTGGTTTTATCCGTCCACCTCTCCGAAGATGCTAAGTTGATTTATGGCAACGTGTATCGGAGGGTTGGACGGATGCGGCCGATTTAGCAGATTTCGTCAGATTCCCCCTCGCCTGAGGGGTTTTTGATTGTGGGGACGCTCTTCCCTGCAGGCGCAAGCCCCTGCAGTTAATTACGCTACCGCATCGCGGTAACCACTTTCTCCTTCTCCAGATGTTCACTTCGTGTCGTGGGTGTTTGTTTTGTTTGTGGTTGCCCGTGGATTGTATACGGAGACTAATTTATGTCATCGCCCGTAGGACGTGGATTAATCCAAATCCGTATTTTCTTAAATTTGGGTTTGAGGTTTTGGTTTAAGGATACGTTAGCCATATTTGAGGCTAAGATCCACTTAAACGTTTGTTAAGAATACGTTAGTCTAATTTGAGACTAAGATCAACTTAACGGGATCGCTTAGATCCGACAAAAAAGTATTTGGGGGCTCTATTGTTCCAGTTTAGGGACATAGCGGTCCATGTTCCAGTTTAGGGACATGGGGGTCCATTGGTTTAAGGACGCTTAAGTCCGTGAGTTTAAAGACGCTTAAGTCCATGAGTTGGTTTAAGAACGCTTAAGTCCGTGAGTTGATTTAAGGACGCTTAAGTCC
This sequence comes from Agapanthus africanus, assembly GCA_030015575.1. Taxonomy (NCBI): domain Eukaryota; kingdom Viridiplantae; phylum Streptophyta; class Magnoliopsida; order Asparagales; family Amaryllidaceae; genus Agapanthus; species Agapanthus africanus. Next base: position 397,632,483 of record JASDDO010000029.1, on the reverse strand, counting down.
ATATTGATGTGTGGTTGTCGGGACCCATCACCTCTCTGACGACGTTGAAGGATTACAACGACAAATGTCAGAGGAGTTCGGAGATGTACCCTTGAACCGAATGTAAATTGATTAAAGGGAGCAGTCGTGCTCAGTCAATTTAATTTGAGGACTTACGGCCAGAATTGGGCTAAGTCCAGTTGAAGATGATCAACGTTTTTATTTGTAGTTGGCCTGTTAGGCCTTTACTAGGGCTCTGCCCCTGTGTTTAATAATGCATGGCATTTGGGCTTTTAATTAAATGCACAGCATTTGTTTTGGTCTAACAGACCTCTGTTTGGGCTCTGCCCTTTTTTAAAATAATACATGGCATTTATATTAGGCCTTTTTTAATTGGGCTCGGCCCTTCTTTTCAATAATGCAGTGCATTAATTATCTGACAGTGGCCATGTGGCCTGTCAGGCGCTTTGCGCCAATTAATGAGCGCAAGCGCATGTGGAAGTGACACGTGTCACGCTCTGGTGAGCGCAAGCGCAGTGCGCTGCGCTGTTGCGCTGCTGATACGTGGCGCGCTCTGGTGAGTTGCGCGAATTTAAGAGAGCAGTGCTCTATTTTAGAAGCGCATAGCGCAGTTTGTTCTGGAGCTGACACGTGGCGCTCTCTGGTGGCTTGCGTCAACCCAAGAGCGCAACAATGCAAATTTACAAGTGCAAGGTACTGTTTTAATATCTTGATCCAATTTTGGATTCAAGAAAAGAATCTTTTAAGATTCCAGAACCAGTGGTTCATCAAAAGGCAATGCCTTTGTTATTATTATATTTTTTTATTGAAGATCTTTGATCTTATTCTTAGATCAATGATCTTTTTAGAAGAAACTCTTTTTTTATTCAAAGGTTTTTACCTTTTTCTTTTCTGAGCTCTTCTCAAATTTTCTTTTAGAGGAGTTCTGTGTTTCTCTCTCTGTTCATCTGTGTTTCTCTCTGTTTTAGACTTGGGGTCTAGGGGCCTTTATATAGTGCCAATTAGTTTGTTAAATCGGTTAAAAAGATCTTTCTCTGAGTGATTTGGGGATTTTTCCCCACCGTTGGATCTTTGATCCAAGGGCTTCTGTTTTACAGAAGACAATCTTCTTGTTTTAACAAGATCAGAAAGATCTTTCAGAATTTTTCTATTTTAGTGCTGACATTGGTGCAAATGCATCTGCGCTTGACACGTGTCGCGCAGCGCAGAGCGCAGCGCAACTGCGCTGCCACGTGCCGCGCAGCGCAGAGCGCAAACCATCTGAAGCGTTGCTTCCTTTATTAAAGTTTGAATTTTAAACAGAGTTTTGCTCTGATTGGGGGAAACAGAAGCGTTGCTTCGTATCCCACCTTGGAATTTGAACAGAGCTTTGCTCTGAAAGGGAGATTTTCTCTTTTATTATTATTATTTATTTATTTATTTATTTTTATTGTTATTATTTTATAAGGAGCGGGTTTTGAGCCAAAATTTTGGCGGGAACAATATATATTATAGGTCTTTATATAGTCATTATGTTAACGTTAAGTTTCAAGTGTGAATGTTAAAGCCGCCGTAGAAATATTCAAGAGCATAAGAGTGGGGCCCCATGAGCAAGGAAACACGGGCCTATTTCATATGTTAGCATCGGGGTTCTAGGCTGTGGATGAGTCAACTTGACTGATATTCGAGTAAAATAAAAAAAGAGGTTAATACGGGACTCCTGAAGCTCAGTTGGATTCACACAAGAAACTATCCCAAATACCCCAAATATAAATAGTTTATAATTGTATAGTATACTTAATTAAATTGATTGATTAGTTATGACATGTCTTCATCGAAACCATATATCGCGAAAGGTGTAAAATGAAATCGAGTGAGTCGAGTAAAATGCGAGTCATGTCAATTGCAATCTTGGTTCGAATCAAGCTAGTTCTAGGAGACTTGATTCGAGTTCATGTTCAAGTTTAGATTCGAGTTGGATTAGAGTTCGAGTTGGTGTTCGAGTTTGAGTTCGAGTTTAGATTCGAGTTTGGATTCGAGTTCAAGTCTTTTTCATATGAATTAATTTAAACTGTTAAAAATCTTATGCTAGGGAGAAATCGGCAACCGCTGCACATGGACGACATGATTTGTGTCTTTTTTCAAGATAATTGCTATTGATAACTCCGTTAAGTTGTTTAACCTGAATAGGCAATCACTCACTCTCTCCGGCTCCCTGAGACTCAAGAGAAATGATACCGTTTAAACCTATATTAATTTAGAGTCATTAAATATTGTTTGCATATCTCGAGAGGGTTTTATGAAAAATACTTTAATGTTGTTAAGAAATAAATCCCGAGGGTGATTTGTAATATTTAGGGTTTTTATGAACATGTATTTTAATTGCTATGGTATTTTAGTGATGAAACCCAGTTTTTAAAAGTTTATGGTATTTTACGAAAACTAGCTTTTTTTGGAAACTTGATGGTATTTTATTAAAAATTTTAATCTTTCATTTAAAAAAAAAATAGTTTCATAATATGTTTTTATTGAAAATACGGATTTATAGTTTTATATAATTTTCCAATGTTTAGTTTTGTTTAGAAAAGTTGTATTTCTTAAAAACCGTATTTTTATTTACTTTCGAAACCGAATACTCTGTGAGGGGTTCTGCATCTCGCTCTACTATCCCAAGAATATGCGATAGTCCGCACCATCCATTAGCGGGTCCTCTGATGAGGATTGTAGAGGCGCAATTGCTAAGTATTTAAAATATCGATTAAAAGAAACCCGGTTTGAAAAAAATATGGTATTTTAATGTAAAACATATTCTTTAAATAAACCCTATGTTTAGAACCTCACGTTATGAAATCATAGTGTGCGTGTGGGGTAGGTTGTTACCCCGTGAATGATCTAAAAGTATATAATTTAGTTATTGAAAATACGGTTATTTTAAAGTTCATGGTATTTTAATGAAAAGTTTGTTATATGATTGTTTTACATGAAATTTTTTGTTAAACTACAAGCTAAATGATATACATAAGGTTAAGAGTGGTGTTAGGATATTAGGTTTTTCCTATTTTGCTTATAAAGTGGAGTACAAATGTAAAAAAAAATATATATATATATATCGAAACTAACTTCACTTTGTCGATGTATTTTTAGAAGACAATTTGAGATGAAAGAAATGGAGAGAGAAGGGAAACTTACGAGTTTAGTTTGTTAACAAGGAAGAGGGGAAGCCTTCGGGGCCGTGGTCTCGTCGAAGATGCTCCGGTCATCGAGCTTGGATTTCTACTCCTCTTGGGTGCTTAACTCCATTTGGTACTTAGTGAGTCTGAAAGAATTTTTGATAGAAATTTCAGAATTGGGGAGAGCTAGGGCATGGGGTGGTATTTATAGGGTAAAAAATGAGAGAAGGTGTGAAATAAAATGAATTAAAATAGATTTAATTCATTTTATTAGGGATTTGAAGAGTCTCTGTTTGATTGCAGGAAAATCAAACAGTGCAGGGAAGTTGAGAGGAGCTGAAGGGACGTGTGTGCAAAGCACAGAGGTGATTGGACACATCAGGACCGTCGGCGACGGCCATTTGGGAGAAATGCGCGGTCGGATATTGAGGGTTTTGCTCGAGATTCGTACCACGTGTTTAAATTGGTGTACTCCTCTTTGCGCCTGTTTGATCTTTCTGAAACCTTTCGATTCCCTGGGAATTGCACGTGCAACTCTTGGGCTTCTGAAAAATTTAAAAAGAAAAATCTAAAAAACAGTTGGGATTGATGGGAATCGAACACACAGGCTATGTCACAGCAGTGTAGAGGTTTTACCAGTGGGCTACAAGTTACTTCTTACTTTTATTAAACAAAAATGACTTATAACTCCTATATAGGTTGAAATACCCTTTTCTATACATTTAAACAAATAATTCTGTACAGAGATTTCAGAGTCGTTACAAAATTATAACGGAATAAAATTCCCAATACTCCTAAAAGAGGAAATTGTTTCAAAAATCAAATCAGAGCTAATCTATGTAAACAAGAAAATGATAATGAGATTAAGTCCAAGAATTTTCAATTGGAAAGTTTATGGGTTAAGCATCAAACAATGGAATTAAATTCCAAGAAACCCTATTGGATGCGCAACCCAGATGAAGCGCACTAAGTACATGGAAGAAAAGGTTTCACACAAAGGGCAGAGGTGTGCATGCACACTTACCAAGTTAATAAAGAAGCAAGGGCTTCTAACAAGAAGTAAGGGCTTCAGAAAAAATGCAGCTCAAAAAAAATTCAAGGGATAAAGAGAAGACACAAATGAAATGAAGGAGAGGGTCCCTATTTATAGGGTTTAAAAGTCGATTCGAATCTCGAGACAAATTCGACGGATCGCAGCTCGACACCGATCGTACTCACGTGTGAGACACATGCGCATGATCAGTGGAGGGAATTTGTTCCTGTCCAAAGTGCGCACCTTTACAGATACGCATTTGGTATAATCACTGGCTACAATGCGCATGTGTAAAGCACATGCGCATATGCTAGGTGCGCACGTGGCATCTTCGCAAGTGGTAAAGTCGTATCTTCGAGACACGCGACAAGTGCAACACATGTGCGCTTGCGCACCCTGATCACAGCTAATTCCATAGTAGTAGTAATAATAATAATAATAACACCAACAATCAAATAAATTTAGGGATCAAAGACCCAACGGTGTGCATGCGTCACAAATAAAACCAATACTGCGCATACACACCCTATGAAATAGACGCTTTAAAAAAAAAGAAATAAATCTTGTTAATAAGGATTAAATCTGTATTTAGCAAAAAAATCTTTTGTTGGTTAAAATAGCTTAACAAACAGATCCATGGATCTTAATCCAACGGTACGCATGTCATTTTTAATTGATAAGAATCAATTAAATTAATCTGATATCAGATTGAGATCAAAACAAATCCATCAAACCCTAATTTTCCCAAGCCTCACTCATAGAAATCTCATACAGCAAATCCCACCATAAGCTTGAGAAAAATAGAAATCTTAAGTCTTCATCATCTTCTCTCTCAGCAAACAAGTGCGCAAGGTAGAAATAAAGGAGAAATACTTCTCTTTTCTTCCATTAAAAATCTTTTGCTTTTAAGCAGAAGCCTTTGCTTCTTTTTATGAATCCATCGATGCATCATAGAAAAGATCAAGAGAACTTAGCGTTGATCTTTCTTTTTACAAAAGTTTCAATTTTTGTGAGAGATTAATTCTAAGGTTTAAAAAAAAAACACCATCAAAGATGTTTATACATCATAAAAATTGAAGCTTTTGTTTCTGGAAAAAGAAAAGAAGGGGAAAATGAAAAGAAAAACCAAAGAACAGAAGCCATTGCTTCTTCTTGAACGTCTTTGCTTTCTGTTCAAGATATGTGCACCCCAAAACTAAGTGTGCACTTGATAAAAATCATACAGATTTGCGCATCACGTGATACACACGTGTGCGCACGGGAAAATAATGACCCTGGAGATGTGTGCATCACGTGATGTGCACATGTGCACATTTGATGAATACCGCCTATAAAGACATGCACGTCATGTGATATCCACATGAGTGCAGATGATAATGATTACCCAACGAACGCATGTGCGTCACGTGACAAGTACGTGTGTGCAAGTCAAACATGTTGACTCAGTCAGATGCATACATATATACATGCACACATAGAAGTCTAACGTGATAATAAGTGCGCAAACACGTGATATGCACGTGTACACCATTGTCAAAAAGAATAAATATACATGCGCATCCCATATGTACTTGCGCATCTGAAACATCAAGGCTTTGCTTGATCACTTAGTTAAAAATAAACTAAGTATAGAACCTTTTGCTTCTCATGCATGATCCATTGATCAAAATATCAATGATACCTAAGTCGACCTTAGTCCCAAATATGACCAATGGCTCTTAGATAGAATATTTTAAGTTGATCTTAATCTAAAACAAGATTAACGATCTTTAATCATATTCCTAAGTCGATCTTAGTCAGATACGACTAACGGTCCTTAGACATATATCCTGAACCGACGGAATATATGGACCAAGTTCAAACCCAAATCTGATATGTACGGATTTGGACTAATCCGCGTCCTACGGGCGACGACAACGTTATTTACCGTTTACAATCCAAGGGCAACTTAAAATACACAATATATAAAACACGACACGCAGTGAAATTTATGGAGAAGGAGAAAGTTGTTATCACGTAGTGATAACGTAATTAACTGCAGGGGCTTGCGCCTGCAGGAAAAAGCGTTCTCACAATCAAAAACCCCTCATCATTGAGGAGGAATCTGATAAGTCTGCTACAACGGTCGCATCTATCCAAACCTCCGATATATGGAGCCATAAATCAACTTGGTATTTTCGGAGAGGTGGAAAAATATGTTCCAAATAGTATCTGTCCCCAGATTCGGTCTAGACGTGGTCTCCACGCCTCAGTTTCTCGTTTTCGGCGGTAAACAGATTCCGGCACGCCCGGTGGGACCTTTCTCTTTCCACTCAACATTTCGTGTGTTGTGTTTCGCGGTTCGCTATGTTTATGGTTGCTCTTGGAGTTTGGGTACTAAAATTTTGTGTTTCCCATACGTGCAGATTCAGTGGCTTTCAACTGCAACAACTGCGACAAGTCTTATGCTGACTCCACCTTCTCTGGCAGGGTCCAATATCGTTTGCAAGCGGCCACAGTTCTTTACGTCCCGGCCCCTCAAAATATGGCCGGGATTTTCTTTGGGACCATACCTCCATCCTTCACTTCTGGTGCCTCAATGCAAAAGGAAGAAGCACTAAGAAAGTCGGTGTTCGATCGGCTAACCACCTCGGCGAGCCCTATTTCCAAGCCTGCCAGCTCCAAAGTTTCAGTCTTTAACAGGCTAAAGAGAAGCTCAGTGGGCTTTACGAAGAAGCCCACGATTCCGGAAAGGGCTGTCCCTAAGCAGCTGGCCATCCCCGCTCTTGCTCCGCATGAGGCAAATAAGGGGGCTTCAACCCCCGAGACAGTCTGTCTTTAGCAGACCGACCACCCCTGCTTCGGCTTAACTGAAGGCGTCGGTCTTTCATAGGTTGAAACTTGGTGAAATCCCTAAACGACGCAGGGGGCATGATGAGGCAGCCTCTGATGCTAAGGAGGTCCCTGCTACAAGACTTGCTCGACGTCGCCATTGGTTTGAGTAAGACGAGCAGGGGGCAGTTTCCCTTCTAGACTGACTCCACCAGCTCCTGTAGTGGCTATCGATGCCGATGTTCCAAATGGGAACAGTTTCGAAATGTTTAGAAGGGTTCGCCGAAATTCGCCCACCGCTATATTGAAGAAATCGCCGCCACTTGTAGAGGCACCAAATCAGCCAAAGCCGGAGCACTCTTACAAGCGGCTCTCTTCAAAAATTCACAGAGTATGGAAGAAAGTTTAAAGACTCTGTCATCGATGAAAACTACTCCCATTGGCCGAAAAAGTTCAAGGGTCGACAAGAAAACGACAATTCTTCTGCCATACGGTGGGGGACTTCTCAAAGGGCGGTTCCTGTTATAACAGTTTCTCCTACAACGGTTTCCCACAAAAGAGTGAGGTCAGAAAATGTTCAAGCGCCTGAGGCAAAACCCAATGGTCAACGTTCTAAGCGATCCAAGTCTGGAGGCATAATGATTCACACAGTCTATATGGCTGGAAGTAAAGACGAAAGTCGCACCTCTGCCAGTCACAGGCCGCATACTCGGTCATTGACGAAAGCCCTGAAGTAATAAGAAAAGCTCTAGGATATGCTCGCTAAGGTGGAAGTTCTCACTGGCTCTAAAGAAGGTCCGGACAAAGAACTAGAAGGGTGCCAAGAGCAGAAGACCGATACCGATTTCCTGATACGAGTGCTCGAAAAGAAAGATAAGGAGGCGGTTGAGCAAGCTGCGAATATGAAGCAGAAGGCTTTTCTGTTTCAGGATATGGTTGGAATGCTGATCTAGCCAGAACCGCTAGCCGAAGAATCACTGGTGATTATTGAGGATGGTAAGGGGGAAACTTCAAACCCTCCTCAGGCTCTATCAGCAGTGTTGGATGACTACATCGCCCAAGGGATCAAGGTTACCAAGCGAATGAAGTAGTGAACCAGCTGAGCAAGACTGGTGTTGGGGTAAAAATTTACACCCCGGTTGACCGAGTCAAAGTCAAGGTCAACCCCAAGCCAGGTGGGCCCAAGCCCGGGTCAAGTGGGCCCATGCCCGGGTCGAGTCCGAAACGTGAAGCGGCCGACCCTCCCCATGCTAAAATATAAATCATGTCATAAATAATTTTTATGTAATTTTTTTTTATGCATGAATGTAAACAAAATGGGCATAAAGCCAATATTTTGTAAGCCCATGGCTTATGTGCAAAAATGAAATGGCACATGAGCCATGGGATGGCAAAATGCCATTTTGTGAAGCCCAAGGGGCTATGTGTAAAATGTATGGCCTATAAAGGCAAGGATAATGAAATATCCCAACAACTTTCTCTCTCTCCAAAAAAAAAGTTTCAGATCTGAGATCTTTCTTCCTTCTTCAAGGTTCCAAAACCTTCTTTTTTTCTTGAATTAAATCAAGAGTTTTACTCTTCTTTTTTCAAAACTAAATAGTTTTCCACCACAAAACCCATTAAGGGGAACTCAGATCTGCCATCAGATCTCAAAAAAAGAGAGATTTTGATATTTCACATCTCTTGATCTTCAAGATCCAGCAAACAACAGGAGGAAGAAGAAGAACCCCTTCCATTAACCCCAAAACGCATTCAGGAGTCCAACTCCTCTCTGATTTCTCTTTTGAGAAATCTTTTTTTTCGAGGCTAAAAGCCTCTTATCCTCACCGGCGCGCAGCGCAAGTGCGCAAAGCGCCCGCGTGCCGACACGTGGCGCGCGCGCTTGCGCTCCAGCGCGCAGCGCAAGTGCGCAAAGCGCCCGCGTGCCGACACGTGGCGCGCGCGCTTGCGCACCTGCGCGCTTGCGCACCTGCGCGCTTGCGCAAGTGCGCAAAGCGCCCGCGTGCCGACACGTGGCGCGCGCGCTTGCGCACCTGCGCGCAGCGCTCTTGCGCAAAGCGCCCGCGTGCCGACACGTGGCGCGCGCGCGCTTGCGCACCTGCGACACGTGGCGCGCTTGCGCCTGAGCGCACAGCACCTAAGCGCACAGCGCTCAAGACGCTGGCCCCACGCATCCCTTGGATGCCTTTTCCCCCTCTTTTTATGTACATACATATACATATACATATGTATACAAATTCACACATATACGTACTCCGCAACATTCTCCCCCTCCAAAAAAATTTTCGGGCCGGGGCGCTGCCCCGAACCCCGCAAGGGGGCTGCTAGCCCCCTTGACCCCCAGCCCGCTATCCGGGTAGCGGGACCCCCATAAAAACTCTGCGTGGCTCCCGATATATCCAAAACCCCCCTTTCAAAATAAAACACACGTACACTGCACATTGAGTTCGCATGACCAGTTTAACCCGTTAATCGGAGGTTCCCCCGCCCCAAAGGCGAGGGGTAATTAACGGCAGCTTAGTCCGCGGCTGCCGGAGATTCGGATCCCTACAATCATTAAACCCCCGTCTACCCTAGGCAGGGGGAATCTGTAGTATACGCCTGACAAGCGCGCGCGTATTCCCATCTCAATGGGGTGACGAAAAACACCCTACAGGTTCTGGCACGCCCGGTGGGACTAATCTCTCCTCCCATATTTCGGGTTAAGCGTTCATGCGAACTCAATCAATGTACATATCTGTATTTATACTAAAATAATGCTCTTTCATGCAGGTCTTCAAGCAGTCACCTTTCAACAATGTCTCCAGTGATGAACTCATCTCTCAGCACGGCTCCCGTCTCTTACACGATGAAGATAGACTCCAGGACGGTCCTCCCGGCCAGTCTTGCGCGACAATGGGAGGAGCCGCTGCTACCATTCGGCTCTATCATGTTCATGCCAGTTGGCGCCATCCCAGCTCCTCAAGCCCTGGTGGCAGAAAAACCGGTCTCGAAAGGCAAGAGGCCAAATGTGGTGATCTCAAGGGCGTCCCAACCTAAACGCAAGTCGGTGTCTGAACGAATTTCCTTGGCCCCAGCTGGGGGCAAGGCCATCAACACCAATAAAGCTACAACGCGTCCCGAGCAAGCTCCAGCGGTGCCCTTGACCACTGCTCGATCGGGTGTCTCCTCTAAGCTCCCCTCTGATCAACTCACAATGGCTTCCCGGGTAGCAGATGCCCTCCAAGCCTTCAAAATCGAGAAGCTGAGGGAGAAAAGGCTCAGATATAGAGCCAATAAAAGGGCTAGGGCTACTGCCAGGATAAACCTCAGGAGGTTCGAAGAACAGGGTTACCCCGCCAAAGATGAGGGGATGGCTGAATGTGTTATCCACACTGTCTACGTGGTGGGCACGCGCAGCAAGAGCAAGGACGGGGCCACCACATCTCAAATCCAATCTGGCTTGAATGTGGTTGCCACTTCCCAAGAACAGCCGCCTCCGCTGGATGATGAAAACCCTCTCGATGAGGCTGATAGGCAGAGAGAGCCCTCAATTCATGAGGAGTCAGGCTCGGAAAGCGAAGATGAGCCAACTTTCCGTCCTAAGACCGCAGAGCAGCAACTTCTCCAAGAGCTCCGAAAACAGCTCAGAAGCAAAGATAAGGAGATGGCCAAGCTCTACTCAAAGATCGACGACTTGACAAATGTCGTCTTACGGCTTACGGCCCAACTTGCCTCTCAGCCGCACAATCAAGCACAGGGCTCAGCTCATGGACCAGAAAATGGTGTCCCAAAGCAACCGACGCCTATTCCCTCAAATCCAAAAGTGGGCGGACCTCATGAAAGTCAATCGCATCCTATCTCAGGAAATGTCTTGGCTACCGATGACAGTAGCCCACTAACTCAAGATCAAATCATGGATATGGTTGCCAGCAAAGTCAAAACATTGGTGGCTGAAGCCGAAGCGCAAAAAGATATCAGCAGTAGTGGGAGACCATATCCTGATCAGTATGATCTGGTGGAATTTCCTAGCGGCTATGTCATCCCTAAATTCGGAAGATTCGATGGGATGGGAAATGCGAATCAACACATCGCCCACTTCAAAGCCTCTTGCGGGAATACTGGGGGCAATGATGCGCTTCTCCTCCGCCAGTTCGTTAATAGCCTGACCGATGTTGCTTTCGACTGGTACGCGAGCATACCAGATGGCTCCGTTACTACTTTCGTCCAAATGGAATCTTTGTTTCGACAAAGGTTCATGAGCGTCAGCGATAAGATCACCATTGCCGAGCTCGTAAGGACCAAGCCCAAGAACAACGAAAGCAACACGGATTTTATAACCCGATGGCGCAATCTCTCCGTCAAATGTGAACCACCGATAGAGCAGGACCAATCTGTCAGTCTCCTCGTCGGAAATCTCAACAATTGGATGGCCCCATTTCTATGCACCGCGGGTCTCAAAACATTCCAAGAGCTGACCAGGAAAGTTCAGATGCTGGAGCGCTCAAAGCAGGAGTCCTCCTCGGATTCCCAAAATAACAATAGGTCATGGAGAAACCGAAAGGAAGATAATCACAAAGGCGGAGATCCCGACGATTCTGAATCTTTCAATGCTTCGGCTAACCGAAATAAGCAAGGGTTGAGCGGGCCTAATGCCAACCAGCTTCGGAAGCCAATGTTCGGAGAGGGGGGAGAATCTCCACTGAAAGAGAAGCTGGATAAGGTCTATTCCTTCAGAAGGGACAAAATCCGTAAAATATTCAAAGACGCCCTGAAGAACGGTCTACAACTGCCAGAGTCAAAAAGACCGCAGGAAGCGAATAGGACCGACGACCCCAAATACTGCCCCTATCACAGAGTGATAGGCCATGCCATTGAGGACTGCTTCGTCTTCAAAGATTGGGTCGAAAAGCAATACAAGGCAGGAGAGATAGAACTGTCCAAAGGCGTGTTAACAAACAGTCAAGCTGCAACCGCCAATTTCATACAAACGGAGACCGAAGTTCTTCGTGAAACCGATTCTCTCAGGCATCTGCCTTTCTCTGAAAACAATCGACCACCACGTCATTAAACTGGGAACAATCGACCTCTAAGTCGTTAAACTGGGAATGTAAAAAAAATGTAAATAAAAAAAAATGTGTAAATAAAAGAAAAATAAAGAAAAGTCGAAATAATGGGGCAACTCGCAATAAAAATCAGCGAGTAAAAATAAAAATGAAAATAAAGCCGAAATGATGGGGCAACCGCGAATAAATAGCCGAAATGATAGGGCAATCGTGACCTTCGCGATAAGAAAAGCTGAAATGATAGAGCAATCGCGGTAAAATAAAAAAATAAAAAAAATAAAAAAAAACAAGGGCGGATGATGAGTTGCTCCTGGCATTATTCCAGTGCAGCAATGCAGACGCCGAACAAAAATTCAAATTTCCAAAATTCTCCCAGCCCTACGGCCAGTCCCCAAATTGACTACCGTATACAATCCATGGGCTCAAATAATTCTCAGCATACCCATGCCCCACCGCAACCACCAGTTACGCGGCTGGTCTCCGCCTTTGGAATTATGCTTCATTGGAAAGACCCACTCATGTGTCCTCACGATGCATGAGGAGAACAAACCTTCGTGAGATCCTTACGACTCACCAAGGAAAAACACACTTAGGAGTCTTCACGACTCTTAAGGAGAAAATACACCTGCGGGATCCTTACGACTCGTAGGGAGAAAATGCTTTTATGGGACCCTCACGGCCCATAAAATTGAAAAGTCTTAGGTGATAGGGATCCAAACCTGTCTCCTAAGCCATCGCTCCCCATACCCCAAAAGGCGAATGATGAGTCGCTCCTGGTACCATATTCCAGTGCAGCGATGCAGACGCCAACCCAAATTCCAAATCCCAATCCCCAACGGCGAATGATGAGTCGCTCCTGGTACCATATTCCAGTGTAGCGATGCAGACGCCAACCAAATTCCAAATCTCATACCAACGGCGAATGATGAGTCGCTCCTGGTACCATATTCCAGTGCAGCGATGCAGACGCCAACAAAGTCCTGAAATGTTTCTGGCCCTACTTTCTGGATCATACATCCTGCAAAACCGTATACAATCCACGGGCGTAAAACAATCCCGATCTCTCCAAAAAAAAAGGAAAAGAAAAAAAAAAGAAGAACGGTATGTCCACAAGCAAAACGGGCATGGATGAAAACCCGAAAGGGCTCCGTGAGTAAAAACAGCAGGACTGCCGGCGAGTTTGTGAAAATCCGAAAGGGCGCAAACTCGTAAAAAAAAAAAAAGAAATGAAATGCACTCGCAAAGTCCTCTCGACTTTGTGAGGAGAAAATTCCCACGTGAGATCCTTACGACTCACAAAGGAGCAACACACTTGGGGGTCCTCACGACTCCTAAGGAGAAAATACACCTACGGGATCCTTACGACCCGTAGGGAGAAAATGCTTTGTGAGACCCTTACGGCTCACAAAATGGAAAAGCCTTAGGTGACAGGGATCTAAACCTGTCTCCTAAGCCAACAATTCCCAAATCCTTTCGGGGCACATGATGAGTTGCTCCTGGCATTATTCCAGTGCAGCAATGCAGATGCCAAACAAAAAAAACCAAATCCAAATCCTCCCGGGGCAAATGATGAGTTGCTCCTGGCATTATTCCAGTGCAGCAATGCAGATGCCAACCAAAACCAATCCCAAAATCCTCTCAGGACAAATGATGATTCGCTCCTGGTACCATATTCCAGTGTAGCGATGTTGATGTCAACCCAAATCAAATCAAACCAACAACCTCTACGGCGGAATCATGCTCCGTCCCAGAATACACCCCGTGTCGAAATCAAGCTCCGCCTCGGTGTGTCTGCCACCCCGTGTCGAAATCATGCTTCGCCTCGGGATAACAACCTCCTCGTCGGAATCATGCTTCGTCTCAGAATGTGCACCCCGTGTCGAAATGATGCTTCGCCTCGGTATACCTACCTTCCCTGTCGGAATTATGCTTCGGCTCGGAATCAACCAACAACCTCCTCGTCGGAATTATGCTCCGCCTCGGAATCGAGTCAACCAGCAAGCTCTGCGTCGGAATTATGCTTAGTCTCAGAATGCACCCCGTGTCGAAATGATGCTTCGCCTCGGTGTACCTGCCTTCCCTGTCGAAATTATGCTTCGTCTCGGAATCAAGTTAGCCAACAAGTTCTGCGCCGGAATCATGCTCCGTCTCAGAATATATCCCGTGTCGAAATCAATGCTTCGCCTCGGAATATTTGCCTTCCTTGTCGGAATTATACTTCGCCTAGAAATTTACCACTGCATCGAAATCATGCTTCGGTCAGAATGTCTGCGGCACTTCGGAATGATGCTCCGTACCCCTGGAATCATGCTCCGCTCTTCGGAAAGATGCTCCGAACTCTGGAATCATGCTCCGCCCTTCGGAACGATGCTCCGAATCTTGGAATTATGCTCCGCTCTTCGGAATGATGCTCCGAACCCTGGAATCATGCTCCGCTCATCGGAATGATGCTCCGATCCCCTGGAATCATGCTCCGATCATCGGAATGATGCTCTGATCCCTGGAATTATGCTCCGCAAATCGGAATGATGCTCCGATCCGTGGAATTATGCTCCACAAATCGGAATGATGCTCCGATCCCTGGAATTATGCTCCGCAAATCGGAATGATGCTCCGATCCGTGGAATTATGCTCCACAAATCGGAATGATGCTCCGATCCCTGGAATTATGCTCCGCGGATCGGAATGATGCTCCGATCCCCTGGAATTATGCTCCGCTCTTCGGAAAGATGCTCCGAACTCTGGAATCATGCTCCACCCATCGGAATGATGCTCCGATCCCCTGAAATTATGCTCCGCTCATCGGAATGATGCTCCGATCCCCGGAACCATGCTCCGCCCATCGGAATGATGCTCCGATCCATAGAATCATGCTCCGCCCTTCGGAATAATGCTCCGAATCCTGGAATTATGCTCCGCTCTTCGGAACGATGCTCCGAACCCTGGAATAATGCTCCGCCCATCGGAACGATGCTCCGATCTCTGGAATTATGCTCCGCTCTTCGGAAAGATGCTCCGATCTCTGGAATTATGCTCTGCCTTTCGGAATGATGCTCCGAACCCTGGAATCATGCTCCGCTCGTCGAAATGATGCTCCGATCCCCGGGAATCATGCTCCCCGGGATGATGCTTCGCCTCTGGAATGATGTTCCACCTCGAAGTTCAGCTTCAAGATCCATTAATTTCATGCACACAACTCAAATGTGCGGTGTGCATTTATTGATGGGGGGCACTTTGTTGGGGTAAAAATTTACACCCCGGTTGACCGAGTCAAAGTCAAGGTCAACCCCAAGCCAGGTGGGCCCAAGCCCGGGTCAAGTGGGCCCATGCCCGGGTCGAGTCCGAAACGTGAAGCGGCCGACCCTCCCCATGCTAAAATATAAATCATGTCATAAATAATTTTTATGTAATTTTTTTTTATGCATGAATGTAAACAAAATGGGCATAAAGCCAATATTTTGTAAGCCCATGGCTTATGTGCAAAAATGAAATGGCACATGAGCCATGGGATGGCAAAATGCCATTTTGTGAAGCCCAAGGGGCTATGTGTAAAATGTATGGCCTATAAAGGCAAGGATAATGAAATATCCCAACAACTTTTTCTCTCTCCAAAAAAAAAGTTTCAGATCTGAGATCTTTCTTCCTTCTTCAAGGTTCCAAAACCTTCTTTTTTTCTTGAATTAAATCAAGAGTTTTACTCTTCTTTTTTCAAAACTAAATAGTTTTCCACCACAAAACCCATTAAGGGGAACTCAGATCTGCCATCAGATCTCAAAAAAAGAGAGATTTTGATATTTCACATCTCTTGATCTTCAAGATCCAGCAAACAACAGGAGGAAGAAGAAGAACCCCTTCCATTAACCCCAAAACACATTCAGGAGTCCAACTCCTCTCTGATTTCTCTTTTGAGAAATCTTTTTTTTCGAGGCTAAAAGCCTCTTATCCTCACCGGCGCGCAGCGCAAGTGCGCAAAGCGCCCGCGTGCCGACACGTGGCGCGCGCGCTTGCGCTCCAGCGCGCAGCGCAAGTGCGCAAAGCGCCCGCGTGCCGACACGTGGCGCGCGCGCTTGCGCACCTGCGCGCTTGCGCAAGTGCGCAAAGCGCCCGCGTGCCGACACGTGGCGCGCGCGCAGCGCTCTTGCGCAAAGCGCCCGCGTGCCGACACGTGGCGCGCGCGCTTGCGCACCTGCGCGCAGCGCTCTTGCGCAAAACGCCCGCGTGCCGACACGTGGCGCGCGCGCGCTTGCGCACCTGCGACACGTGGCGCGCTTGCGCCTGAGCGCACAGCACCTAAGCGCACAGCGCTCAAGGCGCTGGCCCCACGCATCCCTTGGATGCCTTTTCCCCCTCTTTTTATGTACATACATATACATATACATATGTATACAAATTCACACATATACGTACTCCGCAACATTCTCCCCCTCCAAAAAAATTTTCGGGCCGGGGCGCTGCCCCGAACCCCGCAAGGGGGCTGCTAGCCCCCTTGACCCCCAGCCCGCTATCCGGGTAGCGGGACCCCCGTAAAAACTCTGCGTGGCTCCCGATATATCCAAAACCCCCCTTTCAAAATAAAACACACGTACACTGCACATTGAGTTCGCATGACCAGTTTAACCCGTTAATCGGAGGTTCCCCCGCCCCAAAGGCGAGGGGTAATTAATGGCAGCTTAGTCCGCGGCTGCCGGAGATTCGGATCCCCACAATCATTAAACCCCCGCCTATCCTAGGCAGGGGGAATCTGTAGTATACGCCTGACAAGCGCGCGCGTATTCCCATCTCAATGGGGTGACGAAAAACACCCTACAACTGGTTGACCATATTCATCATGATACGATCAGATGAAATACCCTCCGGGATATACGATTCCGAAGTTCCATATATATAAATGAACGGGTAACCCTCATCAGCACGATGCACAGTTTAAAGCCATGTATGGAAATACCGGAGGTGATGATAAGCTGCTGCTTCGCCAATTCGTCGGAAGTCTATCAGAGACGGCTTTCAAATGGTACTCGGAACTCCCAAATGACTCCGTCAAAATATTTTCTATGATGGAGTTGCTGTTCACTCAGAGATTTGCCAGCGCAAGCGAACGCACTCCAATCACTGCGCTGATCAACTCGAGGGTCAAACCAGGAGAGACATGGGTTCAGTATGCGATCCGTTGGCGGAACCTGTGATCCAAATGCGAACAACGCATTGAGGAGGCCCCGGCTGTGGGAATGTTCATAAGGACCATTGATACTCAGTCGACCGTGTTCCAATTTATGATCTTCAAGCCCACTACATTCCATACGCTCAACGATAAGCTAGCTCAGATGGATCAGATGGGCCATAGCCCTTCCACTTCAGGTGGAAATTCTCGAAACAGTAAAGGTAAGGGAAAGGCTACCTTTTTTGCTAATACACAGCAGCAGCAAAGCGGTCCGAAAGCAGCCACTCGCCAAGACAACAACCGCATCCGTCCTCCCTTGGAAGAAATAATGGGACGCGCGTATTCCTTCCCTCACGAAAAGATGAAAAGATTGTTCGAACTCGTCATGAGGAATAATCTGATAACGCTGTCTAAACCGCGGCGGTCGGCACAGGCTGGTGATGTCAGTAATCTAGGCTATTGCCCCTACCATTGGATGGTAAGCCATCTAATTGAAGATTGTTATGTCTTTAAAAACTGGTTCAGGGACCAGTATTAGCAGGGCAAGTTCGCGCTGTCAAATAATTGAAGGGTAGATCCGCCGCAAAAGCACTCCCCTAAGAAAGCTAATACGCAGGAGGCATCCTGCTCGCTCGTGGAAGACACTCCATAGGACGTGGTTCTCTCGACAAAGACCAAAAGAATGCGGAAAGACCTACAAGCATGTCCGGTGATTAGGTGGAAAAGCTCGCTTAAGCCTGAGATTATAGAAGGGATATTGAAGCCGTGTTCCGCACCAAAAATCGTAGACAAGGGGAAAAAACCCCAAGCCAAGCCTTTTAAGTCTTCCAAGGAAAAGAAGAATAAGAAGACCAAGAGGCTCGTGCAGCCCGTCGAATATGTCGATAGCCTCACGGATCTGTAAAAGTATATTGACACGCTGGAAGAATATAATCAGAAAGCGCGAACACCGGTCACACTTGAAGAGTTCCTCCGACATATTATCATGGACAAGTACGGTGATGACAATGAGGAAAATAACTCATCAGAGGAAGCAGAAGAACGTGTGGAGAGCTGCCACATGGTCTCCCATTCATCCATATATGATGAAGAGGTTCTGCCAGTGTCAGAAAGCGACATGGACGAGCTAGGGGCGGAATCGGTGCCAAATATCCCGAAACTGTAAGTCTACGGTAGCGCCCCGACCGTCATTCTGATGCCAAATGCGGAACAAAAACTTTTATAATCGGCGCTATCGCATACTATAACCCGGATCTTGCTATTAACGCTAAACTAACAAACTGTAAAGAGGTAGAAAGGCTAAACCGATCGATCCGAGTCCTTCGGTCTTTAGCCACCATCCTATGCTCCTCGCGGCAACTCCGATCTCCTGTCTCCTCATCGAGGTGGCACCACGTCAACTGATCTTTAAACGGGCTCCCGCCACTATACCGAGGCAACTCGGTCATCAAGTCTGCTAAAAGAAATGACCAAGATGAAGTAGAGAACGAGTAGAATACTTTGTCTCAAACACTCTTTGGTTCTCATCACATGAGAGGGTAAGAGTGGAGGTTGAAGAAGATGCAAAGAGTTGGAAATGGTGAACTCATGAAACTATCTCAAGAGAGCAAAAACCAAGCATACAAAATTAACCCTTGGTTGCCCTAAACTTTTGTGTGTGATATATATAAGGTTTAGTGTTAGAGAAATAATGAAAATATCTTACAAAAATATCTCCAACTTAACCCTAAAATATCTCACCCAAAACAAATCTCATTAATACTTTAATGACTCACTAGATGACTCATTACATGAGTCATTAGTGATCATTCTAGAATCAATGAGTCACAAAGAATGAGTCACCCTTTCCGAAACTAATAATCATTTAAACCAAAATGATTAATCCAAAAAGAAATGCATCTTCTAAAATATTCTCGTAACGGATTACGAAAATACCCCTCACCTGTATATACATACTTGTATCCGTATTCCGACCGAATACGAATATGAGAGACTAAAATATTCTAACTCAATATAATACATGGATCCGGCTTAAACCAAAGCCCACCAGTATTATCTGTCCGAAATATGACACGTGCACAAGTGCACGTGCATTTTTCGAACCCTGCCATAAAACCATACGGCCTTTACAACGTTTCGCCCGAACTTGGGAAACTATCTGTGGGGGACTCTAATGACTCATCAGTACCCTGGCAGTGGGCTAACCACAAGCACGTCAGCGACACTAGCTGTGCGTAACGGCTGCCCATGTACTGACCGAAAGGGAAGCTGATGAGCGAACTCATCATGGAAACCTACTGAGCCTAACAGTGACAATATACGTACAGTCCGGTCCGTTCGTCTATGAGTATCGCATATCAGGCCTAGGGGGCTGGTAACGTCAGACCCCCAATAGCGGTATAAGTCGTGTCGGAGTGTAGCCCAGAACACCTTGAGATACTACTGGAGTACCTACCAGTAAATCTCCTGCCTCGGCCGAGAGCTTTGTGTAATGGCTCTCCTAGACACAGCGCGATCTCACCCCCATTACCGGGAGAGACGAATCCCCTGCCGATCCGCTCACTTGCCTCCATGTGGCTCGGGACTGTACCCAACTAAAACCTGTTTGCACGACTCCTTTGAGCCGTGGTAGGGTAGTAATCAAAGCACAGTGGAAACTCACACGAGACAAATGACGACCTCAGGTCGATGAACTAACCTGTACACATGTCACCAGGGAACTGCTATCTGACGCTAGGTATAAATACCAACTAGCAGGTTCCCGGCGAGTCCTGTCCGATATACTCATAACCCAATGAGCACCTGTATACATCTTAGGTGATCCAACTGACACCAGTGGCTTGTGAGACCGGCCACCGCCCCTCGTCGGGGTCTCGACTGTATACACTAGTCTACTCCGGAGTATCGATGCCCTGTCTCGAAACTCCCACGACTAGGGACCACTTTTAAGGATGTGCTTATGGACTACCCAACTCTCACGTATATGATCGCCATCATACTGCTGGTAGTCAAGCAAGATCCTAAGGGCTCTATCAACGTGTAATAGTGATCATGTCACCTAAAACTGTACAAGACTGATAAAGGCAAACCAGATAGCATACTATCATCTTGAGTAAGACTGTCCTACCGGTATAGGTCCTCCCTCAATCATTGCAATCATGTACCTGCGATCCAATAATTGACTTTGAGGGCACTACATCCAACAATCTCCCACTTGCACTTAAGGCTAATTTATGCGATGTCGCATACTCACAGCCCGTGTGATACCGAACACCTAACTCCTCTACTAATCAGTTTCACAAAACTCGTTTGTAAAACTCTTATGTTCGAAAAATAGCCTCAATAAGTGGATCCTCCCTGATGTTTCTTTCTATGTCTCTCTTAATCTCATGTTCGCGGAGAAAACCATCTCCCGAATTGAGTAATACCTGTCTTAGAATATGTCTGGATATCTAATGGGACCTAGTTCATAAATGAACTCCAAATCCAAACTTCTTAGACTGTATCGACAACTGAAACTAATCAGTTTCCAGCACCATGCCTCCCACAGTATCCTCTTGGACCACCTGTCCATAATACTGCCCCTCGTTAGAAGGAAAACTATAACTCTGACAATCACTCTGTCATCCATGTCACTTTTGAAGCCTGAAATGATAACCGTCTCTTGAAAGAGGCTGCCGTCATCAAATCCCCAGAACATGCACTTATGTTCTAAAACTGCTTCCGTATGTTTCTTTAGGATTGGATTAATATAAACTTATTGCATATAGTGCAAAAACAACATCTGATGTGGTACTTGACATCTCACGATTGACTCAATTACCTAAGCAAGTGATATGCCAATCATGCACATCCATCTCCCCTTTAGTCTGTAAGACACCTTTAGAGAGGGAGACTCCATCACCTGCAGGTACACCACCATGCCAGGAGTCGTCTAATCTAAAATACTATTAGAAGATTGTCAAAGTACCCACATTGGGAAACTACCCAAATCTAGATCTAAAACCATAGATCTAGTAACCAGAATGTCAGATATTATATCCATATCCTTTGTGGAGAAACAACTGTGTGACGACCACAGTATAACCGATCGTAGTATAGGAATTTTACTTCCTACTCTGTGTATGTCATCCAAATACCAGGACATCATACCCTACCACCTTCTTAACAGATCCATCCTTTATTCTGATGAGGTCAAAGCCATGACTGTCATATCAAAATTAGATGATCTATCTCCGCTATATCTGCTCTAGTATATAAATAGACATAAGCTCCTTGCCCACTATGCTTCCGCTGCTCCCACTGACTACAACCACCCTCTGGCAGAATAATATATACGTGCACTTCTAAAACTAGTTTAGAACGACGCTATACTTTACCTCCTGCCGGGTCTCATAGCCTGGAACAACAGTAGTGTCAAGTCTAGGTAAACAAGAATCTCCCTGTCACCGTCCTTGAGGCTACTGGAGTACCTCTCGCGTGGCTGAGGTTACCCACCATATCTGCGGAGTGGCTAATGGAATGTCAAACCTGATTGAATTTTTAGGTCCTATTAAATTTTCCGTAATCGTTTGTGGTTCTGGAATCACTTCCAGTTCTACCATACTCCCACTACTGTTTTATGAAAAAATCCATTTTACTAAAACTGTGGCGAGTCAAGAACAATATCACTATTGATCTTCCAGATGGTAGAAAGTCAACCCTCGTCATAGCCTGGGTCAACCCACAAACTGCCATTACAGAAACGTGCATTGAGTTATCCAGAGTCTGGTTTTAAGCATAAGCTGGACAACTCCCCGTACCTTAATATCGTTAAGATATGAACCATCCTATATTCAATATAGAAACTTTGGCACTTATTTAATTGGAACCAGATTCAAATCATGCAGCTGTCTCCAGTACATATCAACTTAATGGAGAGAGGCTAATCAACATTACTCAACTTAGAAATACATCCAATTATGAGTAACCTGAAAGAGAAACAAGTTTCTCAAAAACATTACTATCAACTGAATACCAATCACAAGTATCTACATCTTCGATCTCTTTGAAGAATCCCGATACTTGCGACATCTGGTTCTCTACTTTATTCATATACCCACAACTTCTCAAAACTCAGACCTTGTATTTCTACGAAACACTTGTCTAAAAACTAGAGAAGTCACAAGTAAACAGAACATAGTACGAGGATCAACCCCTTTGTCCTGATGGACACTGGACAGCATACAATACTCTGTATGAGTCCGCTGAGTTGAATAACTCAAAACCTGTGCATCGTAGGTTGAAAACTATACTTATGGTTAAGAACTACTCCGCTGTTCAATGCTCCTTACCCAATCGTCAACTGATATAGGTAAATGTCACGGACATAATTTCAAAAAGTTATATCTCACTTTATAAAAATAAACGTACAGATATATCAGTTTGAAATTGGTGCACAACAACGGATACTCAAAACCAAATACTTGCCGTCCGGCAAAAACCCAGGCGATTTCCTCAAATATCACCAATTACAACGAATTCCGATATAATGAGGATGATCACCTAGTTCCCAATAACTTACTCCCACTCATCATCTGTAAAACCATACAGATGTGAGAATCATACCTGGTAAATACATACCCTGGAGTAAGTATTTAATCGGGAAATCAGTTTTCCTTTTAACAATGCACAATGAAACTGAAATATGAAAATGTTTCGTAGGGGTATCCTGGTATTCCTAGTAATGCCTCTTCCATAATCCAATTTATGACTATAACCGTATATTTCTTTGCCATCTCTCCAAATCCCTTTATTTGTCTTTATTCATTACCTTCTGTACACCCCTTTAGGCTAAGTGGTTTTCTTCCTTTCCTACCCTTCAGCACCAGCCTATGGTTTGGAAGAAGACTATCCCGTAAGCATAATAGGTGTACTCTCCTAAACCAAGGAGTACTCGCAACTTGAGAGAAGGTGATGATAAAAGACAACTGAATAATACCTTATTCTATTTCTCCCTAACTGGGGAAAAAAGCAAAGGTGAAGTAGGAGTGGCGATGAAGTACGCGGTTTGGTCGTGAATGATAGCAGTCGCAATTTACTTTGCTCTCTTTCTAATCCCTTTATTTTGTCTTTACTTATTACCTTCTGTACACCCTACTTAGGCTAATTGGTTTTCTTCCTTCTCTACCTTTCGGCATCTGCCTATGGTTTGGAAGAAGACTATCCAATAAGCGTAGTAGGTGTACTCTCCTAAACTACGGAGCCCTCGCAACCTGAGAGAAGGTGATGATAAAAGACAACTGAATAAACCAATTCAATTTCTCCTGAACCTGGATCCATCCTCGAAGAAATCCCTTCGAGTTCGTATATAACCATACGATGGATCTATCCAATGGAAGTGGATGTTCGTAGTGATACGAGGTGTTCTGAGAAATGCAAAGGGTAAAAGAAGGAGCGGCAATTACTTATGCAACTTAGACAATCCAAAAACCAGTATTTTAAGAAGGTTAGGTCAACTTGGTCACTGAGTCATAGTCTAGGGTCGGTCAAAAGTCGCTGCCAAAGAGAGAGAAAAGAAACACTCTGCGTGCACTCTAACCTAGATTAGAATGGTTATCACTTTATCTAATCAGGAAACCTCCCATTGTACTGTCAAATTCTCCTCCAAACCTGAAAGAAGAATCAATAGGGATCACCCG
Source organism: Agapanthus africanus (assembly GCA_030015575.1). NCBI lineage: Eukaryota > Viridiplantae > Streptophyta > Magnoliopsida > Asparagales > Amaryllidaceae > Agapanthus > Agapanthus africanus. The sequence continues at coordinate 397,608,607 of JASDDO010000029.1, read as the reverse complement.
AAAAGTAAACCAACTCATCAGTGGGAATCGGGATCCAACTCTCATCTCATGATAACATGAAGGAATCCACTCATGTTATCACACTCCAGAAGGTATGCGCATGCCTGGCAAGTTTCAGTTTCTTTAGAAACTCTCGATGTGGATTTTTGCCCCATGCTCTTATGACCTTGACTAAGGGCCAACAAATCATAAGTCGCATGTCAAGTTCTTCCCATCATTATCTTGTTAATTTGAACCCACCCGTACTCGCCCTTGACTAAGGGCCAATAAGGCTGTACGGCTGTCCCAAACCAACGCATCTATCTATGCAACATGTGAACACCCCAGCAGCTACCAATCACTATGTCTTGACTAAGGGCCAAACCAACATAGCTTGAATACTACTGACCATTCATATGAAATGACGGAGGGCTACGGCTGGTTTTTGGCGAGAAACCTTTAACGTAATGAACTTGATATCGCTGAAGGAACCGGATAGCTTTTTATAAAAATATAGTGGCGAAAACCTTTGCTAAAGAGGTCACTCCTGGTGAAGGGATTGTTGGAGATAGTGCCCTCAGAGTCAATTATTGGATCACAGGCACGTGATTGCAATGATTGAGAGATGACCTATACCGTTAGAACAGTCTTACTCAAGATGATAGTATGCTATCTGGTTTATCTTTATCATCGTGTACTGTTTTAGGTGACCTGACAGGTCGCTATTACACGTTGATAGAGCCCTTAGGATTCTTGCTTGACTGCTAGCAGTATGATGGCGATCATATACGTGGGAGCTGGGGTCTATAAGCACATCCTTAAAAGGTCCCTAGTCGTGGGAGTTTCGAGACAGGGCATCGATACTCCAGAGTAGACTAGTGTATACAGTCGAGATCCCGACGAGGGGCGGTGGCCGGTCTCACAATCCACTGGTATCAGTTGGTTACCTAAGATGTATACAGGTGCTCATTGGGTTATGAGTACACCGGACAGGACTCGCCGGGAACCTGCTAGTTGGTCTTATACCTGACGTCAGATGGCAGTTCTCTGGTGACATGTATACAGGTTAGTTCATCGACCTGAGAATCGTCATTTGTCTCGTGTGAGTTCCCACTGTACTTTGATTACTATCCTACTACGCTCAAAGGAGTCGTGCAAATAGGTTTTAGTTGGGTACAGTCCCGAGCCACATGGAGGCAGTGAGCGGATCTTCAGGGGTTCGTCTCTCCCGGTATTGGGGGTGAGGTCGCGCTGTGTCTAGGAGAGCCATTACACGAAGTCCTTGGCCAAGGCAGGAGATTTACTGGTAGGTATTCCAGTAGTATCTCAGGGTGTTCTGGGCTACACTCCGACACGACTTGTACCGCTTTTGGGGGTCTGACTTTTACCAACCCCCTAGGTCCGCCATGCGATGCTCATAGACGAACGGACCGGACTGTACGGATATTGTCACTGACAGGCTCAGTAGGGTGTCAGGATGAGTTCGCTCACAGACGTCCCTTTTGATCAATACCCGGTAGCCCGTCACGTATGGCTAATACCTCTGACGTGCTAGTGGTTAAATCCACAGCCAAAGTATTGACGAGTCTTTAGAGTCCCCCACAGACCGTTTTCTCAAGTTTCGGACGAAACGCTGTAGAGGCCGTATGGAGATATGGCAGGGTTCGATCTTATACATGTGGTATTGCACGGATCATGATCGGACGGATAATACTAGCGGGCTTTGGTTTAAGCCGGATCCTAGTATTGTACAGTGTAGATTTTGTCTCATTGCATTTATATTCGGTCGAAATACAAATACGGGTATGTATATACAGTCGTGGGGTTTTCCAGTAATTTATTACGGGATCAGTTTTTTTGAAGTTGCCAGTTTGCATTCCGTTTCGGCCAGTTTTCCTTTGTTCTTTCATGGCCGGATTTTTCCGATGGAGGGGGTTATTTGCAAGTGTGCAAATTATCTTTTGTGGAGGTGTTATTTGTGATTTGAGGGATTATGATAATACAAGCATCTTTGCTTTTTCATTCATCATGGTTTTGCATTAATGAGAAAGGATTTGTGATGAGAGTTGATTTGGATATTGATGTGAGACTTGCTTTTGGTTTATGGTCACCATTTCCCTTTTCCTACACTCACCTCCCTTGTATCATTTTTTTTCTCCTCTACGTTTATGGGGCCGGCCACATTTTGAGAGGGGTTCATATTTGTGAGTGGGAAAATTCTTCATCTCATTCTATGCTTGAAAATGATAGCTCCATTTTCTCCAAAGTTCATTCTTCACCTCCATCAAATGGCAACTTCATACCCCAATGAGACAAAGCTTTCTACACTTCATCTACAGTATTCTTGGACACGTCGACTCGCCAACTTCGTGCCCGAGTTGCCTCGGTCCAGAGGTGGGAGCCCGTAAAAGAACCCGGCGATGTGGTGCCCGTTCCGATGAGGAGATGAAGACCGGAGATTCCGCGAGGAGATCGGAGTGGAGGCCGAAGACCGAAGGACACAGATCGCTCGGTATAGCTTCCTTCCCATTCTCTAGTTAGCTAGGAGTAGGTTAATGGCCCGATCCGGGTTTTTAGTGCGCGGTAGTGCCAGTTTTAAAGTTAAAGAAAAGTTTTGTTTCCGCATTCCGGCGTCGGATTGACGGCTGGGGCGCTGCTGTGCACTTACAGTGATCTCAGCTCTTTCCTCGTGGAATGAGGTGTAGGATATTCCAACTGAATACCGCGATGCAAAGCAACATATAATCGACTATAGTGAAGCTATTACCCTGACGCAAACTTCTGCCCAAGGGGTCACTCCCGGTGAAGGGATCTCGGCCCTTGCCTCGTCGAATGAGGTGCAGGATATTCCAACTGAATACCACTATGCAAAACAAAAGAAAACGTCCTTGTAATAACACTTTTTAAAATTGTTCCAACAACGTCCAAACAGGTTTGTTTTTCTTTGCATTGATCAGAATCAACGCAGTCCCATCAATTAATCACACCAGAAAAGAACGAAAATAAAATGTACGTATATGCCATCCGCATTCGTCACTAGGACCCGTCATCACCCGTTAAGTTACTTAACTAACGACAGAGCGGGGACTGGACTAGCGCGGGTGTAAAATATATACAACATCTACTAGTATATATACCAATATACAATAATCGCTCCAGGCGTGATAAATGCAACATTACAGAAAAGTAATAAGCATCACAGAACAATACAGATAATCTGGGATCCCCGGGTTTCACAGAGCCGCTGCTGAAACCCTACGTTCCCCTGGTCGTGTGGATAGCTTGTGCAATGAAACCTAGACCCCTACGGGTGCGGCAAGTTACCCGTCAAAACCCGAAGCGAGGCAGCCCCCTACAGCAAAGTGAATGGACCACCCTGCACTTTACGGAATCCGGTAACTTAAGCACCCCTCCTTGGGTCAACATGTACCCCCTACGAGTGCGACGAATAGTCTGCCAATTCTAGAGTGAGACTCCTCTGCCTCTCAAAGCCATGAGATGCGGATCCGTTGCCCTCCAGAACCCGGCTATCCGTGCACTCCGTCGCAGGGTAAACCTAGTACAGAAATGAAAAATATGTACAACGGGTATATCGACCTCAGCCTGGTCGTGCCCCAAAAAAATATTATACAAACAGACAGAGACGGCAGTCCACATGTTGGACGCTCGCCCCGCAATATCAAATGTACAAATAAATCCAAACTGCACTACCATTGCACACAGCTATCCACCACGACAAATCCGCAACATCACAGCACAACACAAAACATCAAGGCGAATGTCACGTTCGCAAACCCATCTAAAAGAACTATAGCAATTAGACGCAATTTACCGCTCGAATGACATTCACGGTCGGAGATATAATGTGAGTACTGTAAACTAACAAGTTTAAAATTCCGATCGACAAAACTTCCCGAAATGGGCCCCACGTACAACTGCAATACTCAAACAAAATCTGGGCCCAAACAAAATATTCCAGAAACCGCAATTTTACATTAAAGACATTACTGTAGAAAAATGGTGCACTGTTGCTCCAAAACAGCGGCGGAACCGCGGCCAATACATGGCTTGTGCGGCGGTTCCGCGGCGCTCTGGAGGTAACAGTTGACCAAATTTCTACAGTATTCTTAAAAAAGCCTGCTCGATTTTCTGAGATACTCAAAATAATTTTTAGACCATAAATAAAATTCGACAGAAACTTTACATAAGAAAATGCGGTTTCGGAAATTTCGTTCGATCGATATTTTAAACACGTTAGAACAAATTAGTAAAGTTTAATGGCGTGGCTCTGATACCGTGTAAGTCTACGGTAGCGCCCCGGCCGTCATTCTGACGCCAAACACGGAACAAAAACTTTTATAACTGGCGCTATCGCATACTATAACCCGGATCTTGCCATACTAAACTAACAAACTGTAAAGAGGTAAAAATGATATACCGATCGATCCAAGTCCTTCGGTCTTTAGCCACCATCCTACGCTCCTCGCGGCAACTCCGATCTCCTGTCTCCTCATCGAGGTGGCACCACGTCAACGGATCTTTAAACGGGCTCTCGTCTCTATACCGAGGCAACTCGGTCATCAAGTCTGCTAAAAGAGATGACCATGATGAACTAGAGAACGAGTTAACTTTGTCACGACCCGAAAGAGCACGTGACTGGCACTTGAATCATATGAAGTCTATAGGACCCCATTTGATCCAAGTAAGCCAAAAGCCAAGAAATCTAAAACCATTTTAAGAAGTATATGGAGAAAACTGGTTTTTAAGAAGTAGGAAAATAGCTTTTAAAAGTGAAGAAAACAAGTTTGAAAATCAAAGTTTTTAAATAACTAAGCCGAATATGCATTTTAAAAAAATCACATATATTTTCTGAAAATTTCGGCAGAGTTTCCTTTGTAAATACTGGCCCCGAACGGGGTACAACATAAATAATATATATGCAATGATAAAAGGCATCCCTAAGCGGGAGCTAGCTCTTCGTCAATCGACGATCACAACCACGCAAGCAATATAATATACAACGCCGAAGGGCGAGGATCAAAACTCAAAGGAAAACTCAAATAGCTTGAAAAACGTAATACTACAACGCGCGACTCTAAGGTCGAAATAATACATAACTGGATTCTAAGTCTGAAACAATATACGAGTTTTGGTTGATGGAATTTCTAGATACAACTGAATAATACATGTACAATGGTGGTTCTGATACAAAAGAACCCACCTACCAAAACAAGTCACCCATATGGAAGAAGTGTGCCAGAAAAGCCGCAATGAAACCTGTACGGCAAAACCTGCAAGAACTGTGGCACAACGGGGGTGAGTTGCCAACTCGTGAATAGAAGATATCTACAAGTAGAAATCGCATGCATGACCTAATCCTATGTCAATACGATCAGATATATATAAATCTCAAATAAATAAGTCTGAAGCATGATAAGGTGGCAATATAACATCTATACATGTATGTAGTGCCAAGTGCTCGTGCCAGTGCCTCAGGTAATAACATATCATAAATATGAGGTATGTCTGCATGAAGTAAATATGATGAAATATCTAAATTGATATCAATACACATATATTAGTGTCCCATTCCACTAATATTGGTGTAAGGGCATATATAACAGCGTCCTCATTCACTGTTATATATACAAATGAGGTATGATCAATGTAATCAATGTCTGTAAGTATGTGGATCCCGTCCACGTGTCACCCAATGACAATAAGCATCATGCATGTAAATATGAGGATATAATCAAATCATGGAACCTGAGTGCCTACCATCGACACTCGAAAACATCATGAAAACCTGTGCCTAGCATCGACACGTAAATCCTCATACATCGGGCTCTGTCCGCGGTATCGGCTCTCGGCCCCGGCAGCACGGGTCGGTCCCTATCCATCTCTCAACTCCGGTCGGTATCCTCCGGATATCCACTGAGCTCAAATACAATCACCGGTAGGTAGTAGTCCCTCTGCCAGGCTCACCGTCTAATACACAGCGATCCGTTCTCGTCCCGGGGTACCACACCGGGCCCATCATGTACCCGCAATCGGCCTCATCCGCCTTCTTGAATCGGGTTTCACATGTCGCTCTCAGCACCGAGAAAACACATGGTGGACGCACTGAAATATCATATCAAGGGTAACCGAGTTTTTAAAACAATTACATAATCTCTTTTGAAATACCCATGGTTCCCAAATCCAGAAATATCATGGAAACAACATATCTCAATGCGTATAATCAGAAAGCATGATGTATGTGAGATATACATGAAATACAAGTATAACAGTATATCATGCAATATGGAATAATAGTATACACATACAAAGGTCATATCCTGATGCAATAATACTATTGTGTAGTGACATGGCAATTATCGATGATGAAGTGTGTGAGCCGGCAAGCAAGTGCACGTGGAACATATGCATCATCGATAATGGTGCTGGTGTCCTAACGGCATGATGGTAACATAGCAATAAACACATTTATACATGCAGAGCGATGTGAATAGCATGAATATGCGGAAATCGAATAATTAACGCAACAGTGAAGAATCTACATCAATATGTATATGTCATGCAGTTATGCCATTTGAAATAAGACGAATCGGGGTTTTTTAGTAAAATAAGGGCTACGGTGTTTTTAAGAAAGATGCGCCTTTTAAAGTATCCGTAGGATCCCTTTTTGCCTGTCTTTTAATTACTCCCGATTCGTTAGTTTTGAAATAGGTATGACTCAGGTTTAGTCTAATGTCTACTAAGTAATCTACATCTAACTATCAAATTAATCGGGAGGGGTATGGAAACCACCTAAATCTAAGTGTGTGTGTGTATATATATATATATATATATAAGAGCCGGTGATCCCGCCTCAACTTTACTGTAACCTCTTTTCGATATCTAGTATACCCAAACCTTAGAACCTTCACGGGGTAATGACCTACCCCACACGCACACTATGGTTTCATAGCACGGTATTTTAAGCATAAGGGTAATTCAAAGTGAAAGAACTTTTTCATTAAAATACCACACCGTTTCAAAACGGGTTTCTTTAAATCGGTATTTCGAAATCCTTGGCAAATACGCCTCTACAACCATCGTTAGGAGATCCACTAATGGATGGTGCGGATTATTGCACATCCTTGAGAAAGTAGAGCGATATGCATAACTCTTCAAGGAGTATTCAGTCTCGAAAGGACTAAAAAAATACGGTTTTTAAGAAACGTGACCTTTCTAATAAAAAATAATTTTTGGAAAAATTATATAAAATTATGAAATCCATATTTTCAATAAAAACAAATTAAGAAAATATATTTTTAAAATTAAAGATTAGAATTTTTTAATAAAATACCACCAAATTTCCAAAAGAACCAGTTTTCATAAAAATACCACAAACTTTCAAAAAAGCTAGGTTTTATCACCAAAACACCACAACAATTAAAATATATGTTCATGAAAAAATACTAAATGTTATAAATCACCCTCGAGTTTTATTTTCAAACTATATTAAAGTATTTTTCATAAAACCCCCTCGAGATATGCAAACAATATTTTAAGGACTTTAGATAAATATAGGTTTAAGTGGGATCAATTCTCTTGAGCCCCAGAGAGCCGGAGAAAGTGAGTGCTAGCCTATTCAGATTATACAACTTAACGAAGTTATCAATGTCAATTGTCTTGGAAAAAGACACAAATCATGCCGTCCATGTGCAAAAGTTGCCGATTTCTCTCGAACATAAGATTTTAACAATTTATATCAATTCACATGAAAAGACATGAACTCAAATCCAAACTCAACTCTAAATTTGAACTCGAACTCGAACACAAACTCGAACTCTAACCTAAATCGAATCTAAACTTGAATATGTACTCGAATCCAATCTACTCGAACCAACTTGACTCGAACCCAGATTGCAGTTGTCATGACTCGCACATTACTCGACTCACTTGAATACAATATACACCTTTTGCAATCTAGGGTTTCGATCAAGACATGTAAATCAATCAATCAAATCAATTAAGTATATTAACCAGTTATATATATTATACACGGGGTGCTTGGGATAGTTTCTTGTGTGAATCCAACGGATCTTCAAGAGTCCCGTATTAACCTTTTTTTTATTTTACTAGAATATCAGTTAGGTTGACTCATTCACAGCCTAGATCCTCGATGGTAACACATGAAATGGGCCCGTGTTTCCTTGCTCCTGGGGCCCCACTCTTGAGCTCATGAATACTTCTACGGCTGCGTTGACATTCACACTTGGAACTTAACGTTAACATAGTGACCATCTAGAGACCTATAGTATATATTTACCCATGATCATATACTCTTATTCGTCATATATATATTCTTCTCTTTTCATTTTCTTTACTCTTACCTATCTTTGGGACTTACCGAGCGCTAGTTCGCTGACGGGCATTCCATCCACTTTTCTTCTCTTGGAATGCTCGTCAGATACGGTCGAGACGGAGGAGGTTGAAGCCACAGAGGAGGACTACAACCAGATCGCTACTCAGGGCTAGCTCAGCTTCTTTTTTCCTTCAGCTTATGTATGCCACTTGTTTAGGAATTTTCCTTATTGTATTTACTTTCCAGCATAAACTCTTGTATATTTGAATTTGAATGTAAATAAAGATGTTTGTTGAAAAATTTTACAATCTCAATTTATTCTTGTATTTTATATTATTGTTTCAATACGCTTAGTATATTTATTTAGGGAATGGACTTCTCTGGATAAATATACCGCGGGCTTTCCACGTCACCGTTTCCGTCTATTGGGAAGCGATGCATGATAGGTTTTGTTGGTGGCCCATGCAGATCAGTTCTGCATGAAGTCATAAACAATATACCACAAGAATTAATGAGTTCAACAAACATTTACATTCCTTGCATTTTAAATTCCTTGAATCTATCCTAACCTATCTTTTATAACAAGGTGATGGACTTTCCGAACAATACCAGTACCAACATCAACGGCAATACTCCACCGCTTACTCTACCACCACCACCTATCGTTGCAGCTTTTATCAATGAGCAAACGGTACTGCTTGAGGCTATCAAGAGCCTATTGGAGAGTCAGCAGCAGCAGACTGCTATCCTCATGCACCGTCCCGAAGCCGAGGCGCCTGGAGTCAAGTAGTTTCGGGCACTGCACCCAAATCACTTCTCGGGAAAAGAGATTCCACTTAAGGCAGAAGAATGGACTCAAGTGATCGAAGATGATCCAGTAGCAGCTCAAGTGCCAGATATTGCCTGGATAAGAGTTTCTAAGTTGCAACTGACCGATAATGCCAGAGTTTGGTGGAAAGCTGAAGAGAGCTGTCTCTCACAACCAATAGAATGGAGAACATTCCGAGACCTCTTCGATGCTAAGTAATTCCATGAGACTGTCCGTTTTGACATAGAGCAGCAGTTCATCCATCTACAGCAGGGCTCGATGTGGGTCAAGTTTGTGGATGAATATGATGCTGAGTTTACCGTGCTCAGCCAGTAAGATATTGTCTCAAATTCAATTTTCTGATCTCACTCACTACACTGCTAACACAAGATCGTAACAGGTTTGTTGCACACCTTATTCCCACTGCTGAGATCCGGGCACAACGATTTCAGTAAGGGTTGGACCCTGAAATCCAAGCTGCATTACCTACAGGAGATTTCCCAACCCATGAACTTGCTTTGAAGGCTGCCCAACGCTATGAGGCAGTTGTGAAGAAGAAGGGCATGCAGCAGACTGCCGGTGTGAAACGCCCTGTGCACAAGATCATAGGAGGGGCCTCTTCCAGGCCAGCTTTTAACGGACCATCTCGAAGGCCATTAGGTTCATTCGCCAACAGCAGGCTAGACTTTTGCATCTACTGCAAAAGAACATGGCATTTTGTGAAGAACAGTCGCAAGGCAAACAACCTGTGCCTGATCTGTGGGTCTTCTACTCACGCCATCGGAGCATGCCCATAGAATTGAGAACCCAACAACCCTCCAGCTAGACCGGCGATCCAAGCTCCTCCTACCCGGTTAGCTCTACTAGCTCTAGCTCTCCGCACCCAGACCACTCAACCCTAACGCTGAGTGTTTAACTAGGTACAGAGGAAAGTGCCGCGACGCCAAGTATTCACCATGTCGGTCAAAGAAGCCGAAGTTAAGGGTCAGGTTATCACTGGTAAATCCCTTCTATCATGACCCGAATGTGAGGAACGTGATTGGCATTTAAATCACGCAACGTCTAGAGGCAAAGCGTAATCTAAATAATCCAAAACCCAGAAATCTAAACCTTTTAATGAATTAAAGTGGAGAAAACTTAATTTTTAAAAGGTTGATTTTTAACAAAAAAAGTTACATCAAAATCATTTAAACGCATCTAGTTTTTCTGAAAATTTTGGCAGAGTCTCCTTTGTAAAAACTGGCCCCAAACAGGTACAAAACATGAATATATAAGCAATGAATAAAGGCATCCCCAAGCGGGAGCTAGCTCTTCGTCGAATGGCGGAAAACAACCACATGCATGATATATCGTAATAATGCGAAAAAACATTTAAAAGAGAAATAAATGGAAAAGCATAAAAGTCGGCTCGCACGAACTCGACACCGGAAATCAAAATAATACAAGTTTCACAGTCTCACAGTCTAGGTCCAATATACAAATGATAGATGGATTATACTAGATACAAAGGTAAATATACATGGTGGGATCAAAAGAATATCCTCACAAAACCCACCTATAAGTATAGCCCTCAAGTCGAAGCAAGTGAAAGCAGAAGAAGAAGCGCGCCCGCCGCGACTATGCTGACGGGTCGATCCTGCAAGACACTGTGGCACAATAGGGGTGAGTTGCCAACTCGTGAGTAGTAAGTAACATCTAATAAGGCTATCGCAAGCATGCACGCAAATGCATCACACCTTATGTATATAACTAAGATGTGAATGTACTAGTATGAATGCAACATGAAAGAATGATCAAACATAAAATCTGGATATGTCTGGTATGAGAAAAATCTGTGTTCTTATCTTAGTAAAATTTTGGTATAATAAAACTGGAGTATCATCAAATGAAATTGACAGAAATCCGTGTCAAACATCGACACAGTATATATATCAATATCTCGGTAGCCGTCTCTCAGATCGGCCCTCAAATCTGTCAAATCACATGACTCCGGTCGGTATCCTCCGGATAACCGCCGGGTCAAGAATCACCGGTAGGTAGTGCTCCCTTGCCGGGCTCAATGTCTCTCTATACGGCCTTCTTTCCTCGGGGTACCTCACCGGGTCCACCATGTACCCGCAGACGGTGCATCTTCTCTCCTCGAATCGGGTATGTGTACACATGTGGCTCAAAAACCGAGAAAACTCATGGTGGACACCACACATCATATCACGAGAAAACCGCAATTTCTATTTTTGAAATGATCATAAGTTTATAAAAGTCTTTTTGCGGTTTTCCCAAATTGAGAAATCTCATGAATACGGAAATCTCCAAGGAAATCACAATATATGAATGTATATATGACGATAAATGTCCATGATATCAATATGATGCAGTGATGACGAATGACTTGGTGACTACATAGCAATAATGATGAAATGAGCTAAATAACTTTAAAACTACATATCAATGATGATGCAATGCAAAGTTTACCGATTATTAAGCAAGTTCTATAGTGTTCGTGACATAGCAATCACCAATGGCATGTGTGTGTTCACACAAAATAGTGCACGTGTGGTATGAACCATCGGTAATGGTGCAAGTATCCTAGATGATAATATCAATGTATATAATGATGCAAGTTTTATATGATATAAGCATATGAAAACAAGAATTATATGTAAATCCTAACTATCGGGCGCTTTACGCCATCCAAGCGATTCCCCCATAGATGTGTACATCTACTCACCGGAATGCCTCGGCTAATCGACTCCGACCACCGCCTTGCCATTTCTTGCCACGTCTAATGTCTCCGTAACCAATCCTAGAATCGCACAATTTAAAATATAAGGCTAGACATCTAACAAAACGCGAAACAAAGACCCTACGAAAGAACCAACACTTGCAAGTTAAACACGAGTGCACTAGGTGCGCAAAACCTGAGTGACAACGTCTGGGACCACTCCTATTGGCTGTTATCCACAGCAAATGCCAAAACTAGACTCGAAACATACGTATCGTATTTTAAAAAAACGTTGATTTTAAGGTAAAACGGTTCCAGATTTTGATAAGGGTGCAACTAGGGAAAATTGCACACACCAGAGATCCAAACTATACAGCAGACAGTTCTCCACCAAAACTCCACACATAAGCCCCTAATCTGGCCGCAATTTGCGGCCAGAAAGCTTAAATCTGTGGCCCAGGGTTAGTGTTAGGGGCCCGAGCTTCGTGGGTGTAATTCTAGTCCTGTAAGCATCTCACGGTAATTGCAAATTTATTCTGTAACCACGGACTTAAAAGCAGATCACAAAAGAACACTGATTTAAACTAAAAACGGTAATTAGACACTAATTTTAAACATTATGGCATTTTAGTGCGAACTTGAAGGATTAGCAAGACTATTAGCCACTAATTACACTTAATTACCCTAATGAGTCATTAAAACCCTAAACTTGAACTAACCCTCTCTTTAAAAACCCTAATCTTGATTTAAACACCACCCTATGAACTAATTTAGATTAATTAAGGCAAGGATTAGTAAAACAAGAAGGAAACTTGGTTTCATACCTCAAAAGATTTGGAAGAGACCCACACTTGAGATGATAGCCACACAAGGTGAAGACTTGCTTCAACGAAACCCTTAAAGAGATTTGAAAATGAGATTTTTGTGATGATTTTTGAAGGATTTGTGGTAATTTTGTAGGGTTTTTAGTGAGATAGAGGGTGAGGTTTTTGGCAAAGGAGAAGGAAGAGATGAGGAGATAAGGAAAATTCTGGAGAGTGAGAGAGAATTCATTGCCATGGCTCACCCTCTCTCTCTTCATAAATGCACCATACCACATTTTATTTTTCTTTTCATCTTTCTTTTCCACAAAATTCTAGAACCCTCTTTGCTTTAATTGAAAGGAAAATGCTAACAAAATGTGCTAGCCATGAAAAACTTGTGTGTTGTGTGTCATGGTTGCAATAACTTGCATTAACCAATATGAATCTATGATTAACACTAGATTAGTGTGTGTGTGTGCGCGCGCGCATGTTTAAAATAATTTTACATAATTAGTAAATAAAGAAATAATTAAGTAATCAAGTAGTTAAATAAATAATAATTAAATACCAAATAAATAAGTAATTACATAAGTAAATAAGAATATATTTGTCGATTATTGAAAAATAATTATAACTAGGTTTATAGAAAACACATGTTATCACTAATTAACATACAATTATCCTAAACGATTTTTAAAGCGTTACACATTTCCTATTCTCTTTCAAGTCCTTTCAATTCATAATCATCTTATATCTGTTATACCTAAACCTATCCCACACAACTTAGGTACAATCTTAGTAGCCTCCCTACCTGCTCCTGCGCTCATCGACACTGGGGCATCACATTGCTTTATGTCGCAACGGTTCGTCCGAACTCATGCGATCCCAGTTAAGCCTCTTGTATCCAGCTGGAACGTTAGTTCAGGGAACGGTGTTCTAAAAGCAACTTTGGATACGATCTGTGTCCAGTAGTTGTCTGCAGTTGAGAATTTTATGCGGACTTCAAGGTGCTGGATATACCAAACTTTGACGTAGTCTTGGGAATGGACTGGCTGGAAACTTTATTCGCTACCATCGACTGTCGCCAAAGAAGGGTAGTGTTCAAAATACCAGATCATCCAGTGTTCTATTTTAAGAGTGGAGACCGAACCTTAGAGCCCAGCATCTACTGAGCAAAACCAAAGAAGGCAGAGGTTGCAGCGTTGCAAGCAGAAGAATCGAAGCCAGAGATAGTTCGAGCGTTCGAGGATGTATTTCTGGAAGATATATCAGGTTTGCCTCCCAATCGAGCTCTTGAATTCAACATCGATTTACAACCCGGAGCACAACTAGTAATAAAATCTCCGTACCGATTAAGTCTGGAAGGATTGAAGGAGATCCGCATTCAGTTGGACGAACTCCTGAAGAAAAGTTGGATTCGTCCCAGTACCTCAAGCTGAGGATCTCCGGTGCTACTGGTGAAGAAGAAGGAAGGTTCCTACAGGATCTGTGTGGATTATCGAGCTCTGAACAAAGTGACAATTAAGAACAAGTATCCACTATAGCTCATCGATGACCTTTTCGATCAGTTAAGTGGGTCTTGTATCTTTTCAAAGCTAGATCTTCGTTCGGGTTACCATCAGGTGAAGGTCAAAGAGTCCGACATTCCGAAGATAGCGTTTAGGACTCGTTACGGTCATTATGAATATCTTGTAATGCCATTTGGAGTGACCAATGCACCTGCCATCTTTATGAACCTGATGAACCAAGTTTTCCAAGAGTACCTAGACAGTTTTGTTGTCATCTTCATCGACGGCATCCTGGTGTATTCAAAGAATCGGAAAGAACACGCCGAGCACTTACAGATTGTCCTGGAGACATTACGACAACATCAGCTCTACGCCAAGTACAGCAAGTATGAATTTTGCCAAGATCAAGTCGGATTTCTCGGACATATCGTTTCAGACGAAGAAATCTCTGTGAACCCAGCTAAGGTGTCAGCTGTCAGCGAGTGGCCGACACCAAAGATGGTGAAAGATATAAGAACTTTCTTAGTATTACCAGGATACTACCGACGATTCATCGAAGGATTCTCAAAGATCGCAGCACCCCTGACCAAGCTCACACGTAAAGAAGAAGCATTCGTGTGGTCAGAAACATATGAAAGGCTTTTGTAGAACTCAAGTCAAGGTTAACCTCTGCACCTATTCTTGTAATACCGGATCAATCTGGCGGATTCATTGTGCATTGTGATGCATCCGGTAAAGGATTAGGATATGTTCTACACCAGCATGGAAAATTTTTGGCTTTTGCATCAAGACAGTTAAAGGTACATGAACCCAATTATCTAACACATGATCTAGAATTGGCAGCCGTCATCTTCGCACTCAAGATTTAGCACCACTTTCTGTTGGGAGAACGAGTGGATATATATACTGACCACAAAAGTCTAAAGTATGTATTTCTCAGAAAGAACTCAACATGCGGCAGAGAAGATGGCTAGAACTCATGGTGGACTTCGACATCAACCTACAGTATCATCCTGGGAAAGTGAATGTAGCTCCCGATGCCCTTAGTCGCCAGCCTTTAGCAATGAATCTCACCGCTCAGTGGAGACTACAACAAGAATTGCATGGATTGGAGATTGAAGTAGTTATGCCAGGTAACGCTTCATATTTGATGACTTACAAGTCCAGTCCACTCTTGTCAATCAGATCAAGGCAGCTTAAGCAAATGATGCCAAGCTACAAAAGATCCGAGAACAAGTAGAAAGTGGACTTCGAACTGACTTCATCATCCACAAAGATGGATCTTTGTGATATGGAAGTCGTTTATGCGTGCCAATCGGACCTGTTCGAGAAGAGTTGATGAAAGAAGCTCACAACTCTCCTTATTCTGTACACCCCGGTGGCACGAAGATGTACAAGGATTTACGACAACACTACTGGTGGCATGGAATATAGTGAGAAGTAGCAAGGAGCGTAGTCAAGTGTTTGGTGTGTTAGCAAGTGAAAGTTGAACATCATAGAACTGCTAGTCTACTTCAGCCGTTACCAATTCCAGAATGGAAATGGCAGCATATTACAATGGACTTCGTGACCGTCCTTCCTCGCAGCACGAAGGGTAACGACGCAATATGGGTTATTGTGGATAGACTCACCAAGTCGGCTCACTTTATTCCATTTCGAGTTGGCCAGTCAATCGAGACATTAGCAAAGAAGTACATGGAGGTGATCATAAATCTAAAGTAAGAATTAACCCTTCAAGATGTACCATATTTGATACCCATAAACTCATGCAGGAGATCGTAAGATTGCATGGAGTACTTATTTGCATCGTCTCCGATCGTGATACAAGATTCCGATCACAAGTTTGGCAGAGTCTGCAAGCTAGCCTGGGAACGAGTCTGAATTTCAGTACGGCGTATCATCCACAAACAGACGGACAGTCTGAGTGAACAATTCAAATTCTGGAAGACATGCTAAAAGCCTGTATGTTAGACTTTGGAGGTTCGTAGGAAGATCACATAAACCTTGTGGAGTTTTCATACAACAACAGCTATCAGGAAAGCATTGGGATGGCACCATCGCAGCATTCTACAGACGGAAATGTCGTTCCACGCTGAGTTGGGATGACGTTGGAGATTGTGAACTCCTTAGACCAGAGATGATCGTGGCAACTGTAGACGTGGTTCGCACGATCAGGGAAAGGATGCACATAGCCTAAGACTGACAGAAACATTAGGCAGATGCAAAGCGTCGACACTTGGAGTTTCAACCCGGAGAACATGTATTCTTGAAGATCTCTCCAAACAAAGGAGTGATACGTTTTGGCAAGAGGGGTAAGTTAAGTCCAAATATATAGGACCATTCGACATACTCGAACGAGTTGGAGAAGTGGCACACCGTTTAGCACTATCACATTTATTGGAAGGTGTGCGTAACGTGTTCCATATATCCTAGCTACAACGATACGTGAGCGACCCCAGCCACATACTTGATCACTCAGAGCTCACAGTACAGACTGATCTAACCTGCGAGCAACAACCAGTTGAGATCCTGGACCGAAAGATGAAGACATTACGAAACAAGGAAGTAAACTTGGTCCGAGTGATGTGGAGAAAGGATTCGCTAGGAAAATCAACATGGAAACGAGAAGAAAATATTCGTGCAAGATACCCTTATCTATTTGAAAATTAGTCACTATGTAAATGTAAATTTCGATAATGAAATTTTTATAAGGAGGGTAGAATGTAACGACTCTGAAATCACTATACAGAAATTTCTTGTTATTGTACAGAAAAGGGTATTACAGCCTGTGTAAGAGTTAAAAAGTTATTTTTGTTAAATAAAAGCAAGACGCAACTTGTAGTTCACTTGTAAATCCTCTACACTGCTGTGACATAACCTGTGTGTTCGAATCCCATCAGACCCAATTATTTTTAGATTTTTCTTTTTAATTTTTTTGGAAGCCCAAGAATTGCACGTGCAATACACGGAGAAATGAAAAGTTTCAGAAAAATCAAACAGGCGCAATCAGGTGTACACACCAAACTAGACACATGGCACGGATCTCCAGGCAAAACCTCAAGATCCGACCGCCCATTCTCCTCATCTGGCCGGCCCCAACGGTCAAGATGAGCCCAATTGGCTCCGTACTTTGCACACACACCCCTTCGACTCCCCTTAACTCCTCTGCACTGTTTGATTTCCCTACAATCAAACAGAGACCCTTCATTTCACCATTTAACATCTTTTTAATGCATTTTAATCCAAAATTTTAATTCCCAAAGCCTAATTCTTCACTATAAATACCACTCCATGCCTTAGCACTTCACCATCATGAAATTCTAGAAAAAAATCTCTCAAAACTCTCTAAGTGCCAAGTGGAGTTAAGCCCCTCAAGTGGAGTAGCGAGCCAAACTCGACGACCGGAGCATCTCCGACGAAACCATGACCCACGAGAGCTTCTTCAACCTCTTCTTAACCTTCTAAAAATTGTAAGTCTCTTCATCCCTCTCTCTTTCTATCTCAAAACTTATTTTTAAAACAAACTGACAAAAGAGGAGTTATCTCCGATATAGTTTTCTTTTTAACATTTGTAAGCCATGTGATAAGCAAACGAGATCAAACTAACATGCTTCACTAATCCTAACCTTATTCACTTCAATTAGCTTTTAGTTGTAACAAATTTTCATATGAAACAAACATATAAAGAACTTTTTTCCATTAAAATACCATGAACTTTAGTGTAACACTTTTTGATATCTAGTATACCCAAACCCTAGAACTTTCACGGGGTAATGACCTACCCCACACGTACACTATGCTTTTATAGCACGGTATTCTAAGCATAAGGGTAATTCAAAGTAAAAGAACTTTTTCATTAAAATACCACACCGTTTCAAAACGGGTTTTTTTAAATCGGTATTTCGAAATCATTGGCAATTACGTCTCTACAACTCTCGTTAGGGGACCCGCTAATGGATGGTGTGGATTATCGCACATCCTTGGGACAGTAGAGCGAGATGCAGACTCCTCACGGAGTATTCGATCTCGAAAGAAATTAAAAATACGATTTTTAAGAAACGCGACTTTTCTAATAAAAAACTAATTTTTGGTAAATATATATAAAATTATGAAATCCGTATTTTCAATAAAAACAAATTAAGAAACTATATTTTTAAAATGAAAGATTAGAATTTTTAATAAAATATCACCAAATTTCCAAAAGAACTAGTTTTCATAAAAAAACCCACAAACTTTCAAAAAAGCTAGGTTTTATCACCAAAACACTACAACAATTAAAATACATGATCATGAGAAAACCCTAAATGTTATAAATCACCCTCGAGATTTATTTTCAAACTATATTAAAGTATTTTTCATGAAAACCCCTCAAGATATGCAAACAATATTTTAAGGACTATAGATAAATATATGTTTAAGCGGGATCAATTCTCTTGAGCCCCACGGAGCCGGAGAAAGTGGGTGCTTGCCTATTTAGGTTAGACAACTTAACTGGATTATCAATGGCAATTATATTGGAAAAATACACAAATCCTACCGTCCATATGCAGCAGTTGCCAATTTCTCCCGAACATAAGATTTTAACAATTTATATCAATTCACATGAAAAGAAATGAACTCAAATCCAAACTCAACTCTAAATTTGAACTCGAACTCGAACACAAACTTGAACTCTAACCTAACTCGAATCTAAACTCGAATATGTACTCGAATCCAATCTACTCGAACCAACTTGACTCGAACACAGATTGCAATTGTCATGACTCGCACATTACTCAACTCACTCGAATACAATCTACACATTTTGCAATCTAGGGTTTTGATCAAGACATGTAAATCAATCATTCAAATCAATTAAGTATATTAACCGGTTATATATATTATACACGGGGTGCTTGGGATAGTTTCTTGTGTGAATCCAACGGATCTTCAGGAGTCCCGTATTAACCTCTTTTTTATTTTACTCGAATATCAGTCGGGTTGACTCATCCACAGCCTAGAGCCCCGATGCTAACACATGAAATGTGCCCGTGTTTCCTTGCTCCTGAGGCCCCACTCTTGAGATCGTGAATACTTTTACGGCTGTGTTGACATTCACACTTAGAATTTAATATTAACATAGTAACCATTTAGAGACCTATAATATATATTTACCCATGATCATATACTCTTATTCGTCATATATATATTCTTCTCTTGTCATTTTCTTTACTCTTACCTATTTTTGGGACTTACCGAGCGCTAGTTCGCTGTCGAGCATTCCACCCACTTTTCTTCTCTTGGAATATTCGTCCGATAAGGTCAAGACGGAGGAGGTTGAAGCCACAGAGGAGGACTACAACCAGATCGCTACTCGGGTTTAGCTCAGCTTCGTTTTTCCTTTAGTTTATGTATGCCACTTGTTTAGGCATTTTCCTTATTGTATTTACTTTCCAGTATAAACTCTTGTACTTATACATATTTGAATTTGAATGTAAATAAAGATATTTGTTAAAAAAATTTACATTCTCAATTTATTCTTACATTGTGTATTATTGTTTCAATACGCTTAGTATATTTATTTAGGGAATGGCCTTCTATGGATAAATATACCGCGGACTTGCCATGTCACCATTTCTGTCTATTAGGAACCAGGGCGTGACAGTCTCCTCGAAAACCGCCATCATGCACCGGAGAACACGCAAAGGAAAATGTTTCCCTAGAAAAGCCTGGCAAACCCATCAATGGCAATTAATAAGGCAAGTACGAAAGGTTGGGGCAATAAAGGATGAACAACACATAAAATCTTTTTAGATTCCAAAAAGGACAACGTCATACATAAAACAAAAGGACAAAATCATATAAATACACAAACAGACCACTCAACTCAAAGAGGGATCAGTCAAACTTTTGATTAAGCTTTGCTTTATCTTCTCAAGGGTCTTCCCACTATACACATTGGAGGCTCGTATTGTGAACTCTTGCACAAAGTCCGGGTGCTATTTCGCTATCGACTCGAAAAACAAAGGATATCTAAACTATTGGGTGATGCCTAAAGGAGTCACCGAGCTCTCAGGAAGGCGGTATTTGAAAATGGCTCGACGAGTGTTGATCAGGCCGGCTACAAAGGCCTGCACGAGTCTCCGAGAACCACTATAGCCCTATTCGTAGGAATGAGCTTGGCGTTGAAAGTCCTCACGCCCGCGGTTACAATCAAGCAATAGCTATTCCAACCTCCGCACATCATCGCGGAAAGAATCCAAACCTTTGTTAGGGTCGGACTAAAGTCGCAAGCACTTGTCATAACTTGCCCCGAGCTCTTTGTACTCCCTTAAAAGTTTTTCATACTCAAGTTTTAGCTCGTCGTATGAAAGCTTTAAATCACTAGTGTCACCCTCATCACCAACCTACAAGGCAATCTACTAGAAGGTTGGTTCCAAACCACAAGCAGGACGGAAGAATAAAAGAAACAATAGTGCACAATAAAAACACAACAATAATGAAGCATAACACTACAGGCTCAAAACATAGTTCTCTGACTACTTATTAAAAGAAACGACGAGAAGAACTAGTATCACTCTTACAAAGACACGCATAACTGGCTTAACGAGAACGATTCTTAATTGCGTCGTCTACCCTGGCACGGAGCATATCCTCCTTCCTAACCCCCGAGCCACTTCAGCGGCACGTCTCTGGAAATCCTGCATGAACTTGGAGTACCAGTTCTTACCCTTCTCCGGGAACTGGGGGTACAGAAAGAAGTCGGTGATCTCGAAGGGGGTCATGGAATAACCCGGAAGATTGTACTCGAGAAAGACTCAATGGGTGGAATTCGATCTAGTGACGAAGCCCTCCGTGAGACGCACTGAGCCATTGTAACCCCTTCGGTAGAGAAAGCCTTCATTCATGAAGTCCCTTTCCCTGGACTCGGTTTCTCGCGGTATCCCTTTCAGGCATAGTACCTCTGCTTTTAGGGTACGCAAGACATCATCATAATCCGATCGGAACCGCACAAGCTCAACATACTTCCCTTCAAGACTGGAATAGTCATCTAAAATCTTGTCATAATTGCGTTTCTGCTCGTCAAGACCGAGCTCAGAGCTCTCTCCGTCACTCTCCTCATCACAAGAACCGCCACCAACCTGTATAATAATGAGTAAGAAAACCCCTCACTTTCTTAAAATTGGCGGCATCTAAGTCACCAGAAGACATAATGACGAGAAATCGACAAAGAAAAGAGGAGAAACTTACTGGAGTAACGCGGGAAGAGAGAAAAAGGTCCTCGAAGACGGCTAAATCGACAGCGACAAGCAAGCCTTAAAAACCCTAGACAAGTGGAGAAGGAGACGTTTCCTCTTCAAGGTTTCCCTCTTTATGGGAAGAGGCGGGATTGATTGGTGACCACATGATGGGACAGGACAGTGCGCTTTGGATGGGCGATGCATGTAGTGTTGGATATGTATGCCCTAGAGGCCATTATTGTATATGTATACATGTGGATGCTTGGACATATGTATGTACAAGACAATCTTGCTCGATATGATAGTATGCTATTTGGTTTGTCTTTATCTTAACATGTGCATATGTTTTACTTGTTATTACGTATCATTTATACATGTTGATAAAGCCCGTAGGATCATTTCTTGACTACCGACGTTATGATGGCGATCATATATGTGGGGGATGAGTAGTCTATAAGCACATCCTTAAAATGTCCCTAATCGTGGAAGTATCGAGACTGAGCATCGATATTTCGGAGTAGACTAGTGTATACGTTTCTAGACCCCGACGAGGGGCGATGGTTGGTCCCACAGCCATTCGTCTTTCACACCTAAGATCGTATACAAGTGCTCACTGGGGGTGAGTACACTGGACGGACTCGCCGAGAACTTTAGATGGTACCATACCTATCATTAGATAGTAGTTCTCAAGTGACATGAGTACAGGTTAGTCTTCAAATCTGAGATCGTCATTTGTCTCATGTGAGTTCCTACTGTAGTTAAATTACTATCCTACCACGGCTCTACTGAGTCGTGCAAACAGGTTGTAGTTGGATACAGTCCCGAGCCATATGGAGGCAGTGAGCGATTGTTGGGGATTCGTCTCTCCCGGTATAGTGAGTCGATATCACACTGTGTTCGATTGGCCAGAACCATAAGACCTTGGCCAAGGCAATTGGGATTTACTAATAATTAGATCAGTAGTTTCCCAGATTGATCCTGAGTCACATCAGCACGAATTATCGGGTTATTAGGGTCTGACGTTTACCACCCCATAGACCCGGTATGCGATACTCTCAGACGAAGAGATCAGACTGTACGGAGATTGTCACAGATAGGCTCAGTAGGGATCCGGATGAGTTTGCTCGTCGGCCTTCCTTTTCGACAGGTACTCGGGTAGCCGTTATGTACAGCTAGTGTTGCTGACGTGATGTGGCTATGGATTTATCCAGTAACTCACTGCCGGCGTACTGTCGAGTCTTTAGAGTCCCACACAGAGGGTTTCCCTGGTTCAGGCGAAATGATGCAGTAGCTGTATTTTGATATGTGCAGGGTTCCGATCGAATGATTGTACTAGTTACCCGGACTTTCGATCGGGATACGTATAGGGTTCCGATCGAATGATTATACTAGTTATCTGGTCTTTCGATCGAGCGGTTGATAATACTAGCCGGGTTGGGATTGAGCCAGATTATTAAATCAGGTATTGATTTGATAATTTACGTATATATATTTCGATATGTATATTCTAGTATTATGTTCTTTGTGTTATTCTATCTCTTTGGGTATTTGTATTTTGATACGAATACGGGTATGTATATACGGTAGAGTGTATTCCGTATTTATATGGAAAACGTTCTAGAAGGTGAACACCTCATTTTAGTTTTTCCATTTATTAATTTAAATGGAAAATGAGGTGTAAAGGTAGTGAGGTGAGTATGGTGAGAACCATACTTCAACAGTGTTGACAAATGAATTGAATATTCATTTATGCAAACTATTCAAACATGGTTGTGTTTTAATATTGGAAAATGTTTTTACAAAACTACGGTTCATGTTTTTCTCTCTCATGGATGAAATCATTCTCACGATTTTGCTTCTCTCTCCTCACTATCCTTTCTTGAGCTCCTCCTCCTTCTTCTTGATCTTCCTCTCTACAATCTCATGTGTTGAGAATCGAGAGAGGAAGTAAGATATATATACACTAAGAACAACTCGCTACATCCTAGACACTTTAGATTAGCAACCTAGAGTTTCTAATTGGTCCACTAGACTTTTAGTGTAGAGCAAGAGTCATGAACTACATCTCTCAGGTGGATCATCTTCGACGGAGGAAGACCGGCGGTCAAGCTCGATCAAGGAGATCTCAAGGAGAAAAAGAAGAAGATAGAAGACCGAAGGACACGGATCTTTTGGTAAAATAATTCTATCATAGTAGTTAAAGATATCTTTAGATAGCTAGTTTCGGTTTATGGTTAGATTCTAGGATGTGTTTTCTAGTGCCGTAATTTTTAAAAGTTAAAGTTTTTTTATTCCGCAACGGCCGCAGTAGACGGCTAGGGCGCTAGGAAACCCAACATGGTATCAGAGCCGGTCCATAAACCTAAACTAGCTAATTTACACTAATTTAGAACTTTGATCAACAAAATTATCTGAATCATATTTCCAAAAACCCTACCCGCTGTTCGAATTTAAAACTATTCAAAAAATATTTTCAGTGAGCTTAAAAATATGTGCAGGGTTTTTATGAGCCAAGAAATTTTTTTGAGCTTTTAGTCGGCATGGTCGACCAATAATCCGCGGCCAAATGAGCTATTTGGCTGCGGATCCGCAGCCAACTTGTGGCAAAAAGGCTCCAAATTTTTTCAGGAGTTCTTGTTTCTGGAAATGTGATTTTTGGTATGTTTGGTTTCTGCCCAGATTTGTTTATGTACTGGTTTGTACAGGGGGCATATGCGGAAAGTTTTAATCGATCGAAACTTCAAATTCTTGCTTTTCTGTGTATTTGTTTCTGCGACTGTAAATATCATTGAGCAGTATAACCCGACTGATTGCTGTATATACAATCAGACGGGTTTACAAACATGATATTCACGTTGATATTCTGTGTTGCGCTGATGTTGTGGATGGATTGTCGTGGTGGATAGCCTTTAGTGCAATGGTAGTTGTACAGTTCATATTCATTTGTATATTCATTATTGTGGGGCGAGCGTCTGACGTGTGGACTGCCGTTTCTGCCAAATTGTATATTCTTTTATTGGGAAACAACCGGGTTGAGGTCGATGTCACCATTGTATATATATTTTTCTTTTCTGTACTAGGATTACCCTGCGGTGGAGTGCTCAAGTAGCCGGGTTCTAGAGGGAAACGGGCCCGCATCTCATGGCATTGAGACGAAAGGGGCCTTACTCTAGAATTGGTAGGCTATTCGCCGCACTCGTAGGGGGTATAGGATGACCTATGGAGGGATGCTCAAGTTATCGGATTCCGTGAAGTGCTTGGTGGCCCATTCACTTTGTTGATTGGGGTTGTCTCACTTTTGGGATTGGCGGGTAACTTGCCGCGCTCGTAAGGATCTAGGTTTTTCATTGCATGGGAAATCCACACGAGCGGGAACGTCGGGTCTCATTTGCGACTCAAATAAAACCCGAGGCTCTAAGATTATCCGCCATTCCATGTTGCTTATTGATATTCTATGATGTTGCTTATATCATGCCCTGGACGAATGATTATATATTTATATATATGGTAGATGTTGTATATGTTTTGCACCCGCACTAGTCCAGCCCCCGCTCTGCCGTTAGTTAAGTAACCTAACGGTGCATGACGAGGCCCCGTGGCGAATGCAGATGGCATATACGTACATTGTATTTTCGTTCTTTTCTGGTATGATAGGGATTAATTGATGGGACCGCATTAATTTTGATTAATGCAAGGAAAAATAAACCTAAAAGATGTTGTCGGAACAAATTTTGAAAAACTATAGTTGTATTCTTTTTCTTTTCATAGTGGTATTCGTTTAGGAATATCCAGCACCTCATTCGATGAGGCAAGAGCCTAGATCCCTTCACGGGGAGTAACCTCTTGAGCAAAAATTTATGTTACTATAGATTACTCGGTTTTCTTCAAAAACCACTAGTTTTTCAAAATTAGAGCCTAAACCACTCCTTTTCAAAACTACTCGGTTCCTTCAACGATATCAAGTTCATTACGTTAAAGGGTTTTCGCCAAAAACCGAGCCGTAGCCATCCGTCATTTCCTATAAGTGTTACTTAGTATTCGTGCTACGTATTTTAGCATTGTCAAGGCATAGTGATCGGTAGCTAAGTATTGCTTGTTTGTAGTTTTGTATCCGATTATTTAGGACAGTCGCATAGCTATGTTGGCATTGTTAAGAGTTATGTGGGTGGGTCTAAGTTAATCAAGATAATGACGGGCCGAACTTGACTAGCGGCTTATGATATGTTGGTATTGTCAAGGTCATAAAAGTCGTTGGGGGCAAAAACCACATCGGGGGTTTCAAATGTACAGGAAACTTGCTGGCGTTGCATACCTTCTGGAGTGTGGTGACTAGAGTGGCTTCCATCTAGTTTATTACGCAATGATAGTTGGATCCCGATCCCACTGATGAGTAGAATTACTCTTGGGAGATATTTTTCACTTCACAATTAGCTGACCTATTAGGTGTCTAGAAAGGTGTTAACGGGACTACGCCTCTGCGGAAAATATTTTAATTAGGTCTATACGAGAGAACGGGAAACCTCCCTCGGAGTACCAACACCAACCTGGCTGAACGGTTAGCGAACTTGTAAGGTGTTAATGATCTCAGCTAGTTCTCCTTTTAAGGTTTGATGGAGAATTCGAGCAAACAGCAGGAGCCGTCCTGATTAGATAAACAAATAACCAATCTAATCTTGCAAGAGCGCACGCTGAGTGTTTATTTTCTCTCTCTCCAGGTAGCAACCAATTCATGCCTTAATCAAGATAATAAAATGTATGACTTGACCAATCCGGATTCTTATTCGGGGCTGGGGAACGTCGTTTCGGCTCTAACTTATGACAACTGTCATGAGTATAAGCAAAGGAAAGAGGATTGCATGAATTCCTTGATGACCCTAACGAAGAAGAAGCATACTATTGCGTCTCCTTCAGGTGTTCTTGTTATTGAGAACTGTTTTTCGGTCAGTCCTACCTCCTGGGTATTAGATACCGGATCAGGATCTCATACCTGTACTTTATTACAGGGACTGAGAAAAAGTAGGATAGTTGGACCTGGTGATATGTCCCTCAAAATAGGGAACGGAGCACAAGTTGATGCTGCTGCCGTCGGTGAATATCATCTAGCATTGACAAGTAGCAATACTATGATTTTGAACAACTGCTGCTATGTACCTTCCATGCTTTGCAACATCATATCAGTTTCTTTACTTGATAAAGATGGATATAATTTTGTTCTAGATAGAAATATCATGAACATTTACCTTAATAAGGTATTGGTTGCAGAAGGTACACTTTGTAATGGTATCTACGTTTTAAATCAAAACACAGTTTTCAATATACAAAACAAACACAAGAAGAAGAGTTCAGAAGTAAACGAATCCTACTTGTGGCATTGTAGACCTAGTCATATCAATGAGAAAAGACTATCTAAGTTATATAAAGATGGATATTTGAATCCGTTCGAATTTTCATCTTATGAAACTTGTCAGTCTTGTCTCAAAGGAAAGATGACCAAATCTCCATTCACCGGACACGGAGAAAGAGCAACAGAGCTTTTAGGACTCATACACAGTGATATATATGGTCTAATGTCTATACATGTAAGGCGTGGATTCTCATACTTCATAACATTCACTGACGATCTATCTAGGTTCGGATATGTGTATCTTATGAAACACAAATCTAAAACTTTTGAGAAATTCAAAAAATACAGAAACGAAGTAGAGAACTAGACTGGAAAAAGTATTAAGATTCTCAGATCTAATAGAGGAGGGGAGTACTCAAGCACGGAATTCCTAGAATACCTAAAAAAGAATGGAATTCTCTCTCAGCTTACTCCTCCGTATATACTACAGCACAATGGTGTGTCAGAGCGGAGGAATTGTACCCTATTGGATATGGTTCGCTCCATGATGAGCAATGCTGAGTTGCATTTTTCATTTTGGAGACATGCGCTTTAGACAACAGTTTATCTATTGAATCAGGTTCCATCCAAATCTGTGCCTAAGATTCCATATGAAATATAGAGTGGTAAAAGACCATACCTTGAACTAATTAATATATGGGGTTGTCCAGCATATGTAAAAGTACAAAATCCGGACAAACTTCAGGCACGGTCAATTTTATGCAAGTTTGTGGGATATCCTAAAAATTCTCTAGGATATCTGTTCTACCACACCGAGGATCAGAAGGTCTTTGTTGCTCGTCGCGCCATCTTTTTAGAATGTCAATTTCTTGCAAAAGAAATAAGTGGGAGCACGGTAGAACTGGATAAAATATCGGAACCACAAACTGAAACTGAGGATTTGGTAGAACCTCAAGATTTAGTAGTCCCAGACGAATCTCAGCCACTCCGCAGATCTAGTAGGATTTCTCATCTGCCCGAGAGATACTACGGTTTTCTCATAGATGGGGATCGAGAGGATTGCATCTTGGAAGAAAATGATCTTACTAATTTCAAGCAGGCCATTATCAGTAAGGACTCTGATAAATGGCTAGATGCTATGTGATTTGAAATAAAGTCCATGTACACCAAAAAAGTTTGGACCTTGGATATTGCTCCACCTGGGGTAAAACCCGTTGGATGCAAGTGGATCTTCAAAAAGAAGATTGGTATAGATGGGCAGGTGGAAACCTGTAAGGCTAGACTTGTTACAAAAGGTTTCCGTCAAAGACCAGGTGTGGACTATGACGAAACCTTTTCTCCGATAGTTATGCTCAAATCAATTCGGATCCTACTTACCATTGCTGCCTTTCATGACCATGAAATCTGGCAGATGGACGTAAAAACGGCTTTTCTAAATGGAAGTTTGGAAGAGTGCGTTTATATAGATCAGCCAGAGGGATTCGTAGATAGTGAGAGCAGCGGGAAGGTGTGTAGGTTTCTTAAATCCATTTATGGATTAAAGCAGGCATCACGGAGTTGGAACATCTGTTTTGATGAAACAGTCAAGGAATTTGACTTCATCAAAAACGAGGATAGGCCTTATATATATAAGAAGATTGTAAGACGAATTGTCGTATTCCTAGACTTGTATATGGACAATATTCTTTTGATAGGAAATGACATTCCTATGCTACAATCGGTAAAGCTGTTCTTGTCACAAAAGTTCTCCATGAAAGACCTGGGCGATGCCTCGTACATTCTGGAGATTAAGATCTACAGAGATACATCCAAGATATTGTTGGGACTTTCACAGTCCAGGTACATAGAGTCCATACTAAAGAGATTTAGTATGGAAGATTCCAAGCGCGGTAATATACCCGTATTGCACGGAATCACCCTCTCCAAAGAGATGTCTCCCAAGACTGATGAGGAGAGGGTTCGCATGAGCATTTTACCCTACGCTTCGGCGGTAGAATCTATAATGTATGTGATGCTGTGTACCAGACCAGATGTAGCTTACGCACTTAGCGTAGTGAGCCAGTATCAGTCAAACCTAGAAGAGAACCACCGGACAGCAGTGAAGAACATTCTTAAGTACCTGAGAAGGACTAAGGAATTGTTCCTGGTATTCGGTAATGGGGACCTTCAAGTGGAATCCTTTATTGACTCGAGCTTCCAGAGTGACAAAGATGACAGCTAGTCTGTCTCGGGTTTTGTGTTTACCCTCAACAGAGGGGCGGTCTGTTGGAAGAGCTCCAAACAGGACACCGTCGCAGACTCGACGATGGATGTTGAATACATTTGTAATGACTCTAAAATCACTGTATAGAAATTTTCTTGTTAATATACATAAAAGAGTATTACAACCTGTATAAGAGTTAAAGTTACTTTTGTTAAATAAAAGCAAAAAACAACTTGTAGCTCACTGGTAAAATCTCTACACTGTTTTGACCGGCCCCGACGGTCTCGATGCGCCCAAATTGATCCGTGCTTTGCACACATACCCCTTCGACTCTCCTTAACTCCTCTGCACTGTTTGATTTCCCTGCAATCAAACAAAGACCCTTCATTTCACCATTTAACATCTTTTTAATACTTTTTAATCCAAAATTTTAATTCCCAAAACCTAATTATTCACTATAAATACTATCCCATGCTTTAGCTCTTCACCATTCTGAAATTCTAGCAAAAATTCTCTCAAAAAGTTCCTAAGTGAAAGTGGAATCAAGTGGAGTTAGCAACCAAGCTCCTTCCGTCGAAGATCGAGGCCATTTCCGGAGCTCCCACGACGCCATGAAGCCACTCCTTTCTTCCTTATCCTTTTCTTGATATTTCCATACAGTAAGTCCCTTCCAACTCTCTTTCTTTTCATTGAAATTCATCTCCTAATCATGTATCGGTAAAGTGGAGTTATTCCCGATACCTTTCTTTTAAAACCTATAACTCCATTTTCCTTTATATCTTGGTCAATCTAATTTTACAACACTATTTGTAACTTTAATTACAAATGTTTAGATTCAAGTTTAACCAAAATTTTCATGTGAAACGAACATAATCGAACTTTTTCATTAAAATACCCTGAACTTTATTATCACCTCTTTTCGATATTGTTAAAACAATACCTTTAGGAAAACTTTACGGGGTAATAGCCTACTCCACACGCACACCTTGGTTTCATAGCACGATATCTACATATATATATATATATATATATATATAGTTTGTTAGTTAGTTCAAAGAATAACTTTAAAATAAAATACCACATCTCTTAAAAACCAGGTTTCTTTTAAAACGGTATTTTATAATCCTTGGCAAATACGCCCCTACAACTCTCGTTAGGGGACCCGCTAATGGATGGTGTGGATTATCGTATATTCTTGGGATAGTAGAGCGAGATGCAGAACTTCTCACGGAGTATTCAATCTCGAAAGGAAATAAAATACGATTTTTAAGAAATGCGAATTTTCTAAATAAAACAAAATTTTAAAATTATATAAAAATTATAAATCTGTATTTTAAATATATTATGAAATTATATATTTTTTTAAAATGAAAGATTAAATTTCTAATAAAATACCACCAAATTACCAAAAAAGGCTAGTTTTCAATAAAATGCCATAAACTTTTAAAAGGTAAGTATTTATCATTAAAATACCCACTAATTAAAATTGTAATGTTTTAGAAAATCGTTATGTGAATTTTTCCGTTTTTGGGTAAAATTGTCGGTATTTTCCGTTTTAAACCGACTGTGATCAAACGACCA
Organism: Agapanthus africanus; assembly: GCA_030015575.1. Classification (NCBI taxonomy): domain Eukaryota; kingdom Viridiplantae; phylum Streptophyta; class Magnoliopsida; order Asparagales; family Amaryllidaceae; genus Agapanthus; species Agapanthus africanus. Next base: position 397,578,086 of record JASDDO010000029.1, on the reverse strand, counting down.
TATAGACTTGTCAGCACCTAGTTTAGCTAAAATAAAGTTAGTGCGCAAGCTTTGGGGTTATATGGGACGTTTTGGTTCAATTAGAATTTTTCCCAGTTTTAATATTATTTTAATGCGGTATTCGTATTTTGGGAAATTTCATCTAAGTGAACTTTTCTTCAATAAAGTTTGTGTAGTAAAACCCTTCCCACTTTATCTAGATTTTTGTTTGTGCATTTGGATTAAGTTTTAAAGAAAAAGAAAAGAAAGTCAAAGGTGCATGCATGTGTGTGTGTGTATGAATGCATTAAATTGCATTTATTGATGGAAATTGCTAGAAAACCCTACACAATTCCTCACCCACCTCACTTGGCCGAGATCCCTTCCTCCTCTACTGCCCTTGATCACTTCTTTCTCCTTTTGCATCAAACCAGGCCAATAAATCCCAAATAAATCATAAATATACCCCAAGTCTTGATTTGAGCATCTTGGAGCTAGGAAAGCTTGGATAGTTGTGTTCTTGAGGATAGATAATGATCCTTATCTGTTCTTTTTATAGTTTTTGTGGTAAGTAGCTAGTTAGTTTCAGTTTTAAGTGTTTAAAGTTAAGTTTTGTGCAATATATCGTATTTAGTTTTGATTTGCGATATCTGTGACCGGCTGTGATTCCGAGAAAACACTAGAAAACCAAACATTTTAGTTGTGTTGTACCTATGACCATAGGCTTTCACGTAAGACACGAGACCCATCCCACCGGCCAGGGCCGGCGATGAGAAGTCAAATTCCGGCGACGTCGGGTTTTCTGAGGAGTTGGGGTTTGGGTTTTTGAGGGTAGGTCTATGCTGGGGTTTGGGTGTATTTGGTTCTGTTTGTTTGTTTAGTTTTCTCTGTATATAAAATCTGGGATCACTTAGGTAGGTTGTAGTGTTTTGTGTTCGCGTGATACGTTATGCAACACGGATCGTGTACTTTGTGTGGTTTTGCTCTTAAGTTGTTTTCGTCGTGTCGCTACGCACGTTAGCCACAATACGAACACTTAAGAGGATGTTTTGTATTGTTGTGTCGGTTAAATGTAGTGTGTGCGTGTTTTGAGTCTATTATTAATATATGCTTGCTTTATTGTTTTAATGTTGTAGGTTCGCAGGCGGGGACTACGGACACAGCTACAAAGGGAAAACAGGTGGTTGGCTACACTTAGCCAGGAGTGTTGGTGAGTAGATTTAACATCTACAGGGGAATCGCCCGCATGGCGTTATGCGTCTGGGCTAGAGATGTTATTCTGTCGCATATTCTATGTCATATTTAGAATTGCGCATTCACCCTACTGCTTAGTTAGTGTTGTGCTTGGACTAGTATTCTTAGGACACTGCACCATTATTGACGGCTCATGTTGCACGAGCACTGATTGTATGCCACACACACCGTCAATAATTTGCCATGTCACGCACAACCCACATATAGAAATGATATTGTCTGGTTAGGGACATTGAGACATTGATTCATATTTTTATTATGCTTATGACATATAGCATACCTGTACACTTACATGCTAGTTACCCATATACCTATATGGTATTGTACCATTGTGATAGGTATATACACATATGAGACATAGCTACCTGTACATCTGGCATACATACATACATATACCTGGAGAGTATTATGGATAAGTATAGACACATACCTTGCTACAGCTACTTTGACATCATACATACTTACATATGGACACACATATCTTGCTATACCGACATGGTTACGCATACCTTGTTATAGCTACATGTTCACCTGTCTATATTGTTGCATCTGATTTCGGGGAAATCAGGAACCGTATGATATATTTATTTAACTGGTTGCAGTTAAATAGTTGTTTTCCTGTATATGCTCATATTACTGTTTCATATTGCATATACTACATTCATAGATGTCATATGATGTTCTCTGATATTTTTACTACTATGTATATATAATAGTGGAGTGGGACGCTGTTATATATGTCTTTACACCAATATTAGTGGAATGTGACGCTAATATATGTGTATTGATTCATGCATTCATACGTATTCACTACTTGATGTTTTCTGGATTTGAGGACCGTGGTTGTTTCATGAAATTATGCATTATTTGAAAAACCCGGTTTCTCTTGATATAATATTTCAGCTTCCACCATGAGATTTCTCGGTTCTGAGCTTATATATACCCCATACGAGGAGGAGTCGTGGGCCATGTGCGGGTACATGGTGGAGCCCGGTTGGTTCCCCGGGACAAGAAGATCGAAGGTCTATGCCGTTGAGTCCGGCTGGGGGCGTTTGCCATCCGGTGACAGTATTTGGACTAGACGTATATCTGGGGGATATCGATCGAGGTTATGTACGTACATGCCTTCCAGATTGCGGGTGGTGCTTACCCAGGTTATTAGGATGTACGTACATGACATTGGAGGGCCAGTCCTAGGTGATGGCGCCTCCGAGATCAGTATTTTGGTGTCGATGCTGGACACTTGTTTCATGATGTTTTGGGTGTCGATGTTAGACACTCACCTTATATGAAACTTACTTTATACTGATATTGTACACACTAGATAGGTGGGATATATTAATGTTGTGCATTCGGGATATATGAGATATACTTGATGTTGGGCATTCAGGATATATGAGATTTACTTGATATTGTACATTAAGGATATATGAGACTTATATGATATGAGAGCCAATTTAGGGGCTGAATTGTGGAAATTGGGAATTTGATTGTCTTGTTGGATTTTGGTCCTACCACGAGGTTAGGATTTCCGTGGAAATAACATGTTGTATTCCATACTCCACATTTACTGTTTATGCACTGCTTCATGCATTAGTGTACCTGTTAGAGTAACTTCCATGACTGTTGCATTTACATACCTTTATTCATATCATTTCTTCATGTATTAGTAGTACCATTATAGTACCTTACATGATGCTGCATACAGATTGTCATATTATTACCGCTTCATGTGTAGTTGTACCTGTTAGTGTACCTTTCATGATTATTGTATTACATATGACTATTCTTTGATATTAAATGCTTATATTAGATTCGCGCTGTACGTGCATACTCGCGATTACCTGCATATGTTATTTACTATTCACGAGTTGGCAACTCACCCCCGTTGTGCCACAGTGTTTGCAGGTGTTCCTCAGGATAGTCAGAGGCAGGCCATTTTCATCCCTCGTATCATCTTTTGGCTGCGGATACCACTTCACCTGACAGTGTGCAGTTTTACCCAGATGGGTTTTGTGGTTATCCGATGTTGTATTGTATATTCGTTGTATCCATGTACTCTCCATCTACCAGTATTATGTATGACTTAGTGACTTGGTGTGAGGACGATGTTGTATATTATTTTGTGACTTGGAGGTTTTTACGCAGTTTTATTTATATCGTCTCTTTCTTCGCTACGGCGTCGTATATCTGTTGTGGTGATTGTTTTCCGCCGTTGGGCGTGGATTTTGCTCCCATTTAGGATGCTTTTACTTATATATTATGTTGTACCCATTTTGGGGCTGGTTTTTACAAAGGAGGTGCTGCCAAAATTTTTAAGAAATAAAAGTGAGACTAAAGAATTTAGGTTGTGATTTCAAAGGTTTTGAAAATACTATTTTCACTTTCTTATTATTTCTGATGGTTTAGATTTCTGGGTTTTGGCTTTCTTTTACTGCGTTGCGTTACGCCTGTAGACGTTGCGTAGTATTAGGGTCGTCACGTGCCAATTTCGGGTCATGACAAAAATACATGCTCATGAAAACCCTAAACAATACAAATCACCCTCGAGGTTATTTTTAAACTATATTAAAATATTTTTCATAAAACACCCTCAAGATATGCAAAACAATATTTTAAGGACTCTAGTTTAAATATAAGTTTAAGCGGGATCAATTCTCTTGAGCCCCAGGGAGCCGGAGAAAGTGAGTGCTTGCCTATTCAGGTTTGAAAACTTAATGGAGTTATTAATGACAATTGTCTTGGAAACAGACACAAATCCTGCCGTCCATGTGCAGCAGTTGCTGATTACTCCTGAACCTAAGAATTCAATAGTTAAATCCGTTCACAAGTATCTGACTCAACATGAATCCAAAGTCAAACCTGAATCCAAAATCAAACACGAACTTGAATACTTGATCATGAACCTAAATACTTGAATTCAACATCAAATTCAAACTTGTATACTTGACTCGACTTGACCGAACCATGGTTATAACTTGATATGAACTCGACATGACTACTTAAACACCTGATTACATCCTGAATATGAACCTGAACATTTTATATCTATGGATTCGGCCAAGACCTATAATCATAATCTATACAATACAATACGCGGAGATAAAGGGATAGATTGGTACGGAACGTATATCGTGGCACGAGAGATCACTTAAAAGACACCTACATAAATTCACATGTCGTTGTCCCGTGGGTTATCATGGGGCCTTGTACTACATGTTACTATAGTCCACGAGGTAAGATGGACTCCACTCATATACATGAATACCTTCCTTATCAAACTACAAATAACCATGTTAGAGTAATGTTCCCCTCCGAAAGACGGCGCACAAGACTGCGATGTCTTGGCACTGAGATTCGTAGCAGATGCTAATTGGTGCTATCCGTTCACCTCTCCGAAGATGCCAAGTTGATTTATGGCACCATATATCGAAAGTTTAAACAGATGCGGCCGATGTAGCAGACTTCGTCAGATTCCCCCTCGTTTGAGGGGTTTTTGATTGTGGGGACGCTCTTCCCTGCAGGCGCAAGCCCCTGCAGTTAATTACGCTACCGCATCGCGGTAACAACTTTCTCCTTCTCCAGATGGTCACTTCGTGTCGTGGGTGTTTATTATGTTTTTGGTTGCCCGTGGATTGTATACGGAGACTAATTTATGTCGTCGCCCGTAGGACGTGGATTAGCCCAAATCCGTATTTTCTTAGATTTTGTTTTGGGGTTTTGGTTTGAGGATACGTTAGCCATATTTGAGGCTAAGATCAACTCAAACGTTTGTTAAGGATACGTTAGTCTAATTTGAGACTAAGATCAACTTAACGGGATCGTTTAGATCTGACAAAAGAGCATTTGGGGGCTCTATTGTTCCAGTTTAGGGACATAGTGGTCCATTGAATGTATGGCCGTCGGGACCCGTCACCTCTCTGACGACGTTGAAGGATTACAACGACAGGTGTCAGAGGAGTTCAGAGATGTACCCTTGGACCAAAGTTGGTTGGGTGATCCATAGTCCAATTTGGGACTAAAGTCTGTTTGAAGGTTTAAGGATACGTTAGCCATATTTGAAGCTAAGATCAACTTAAACGGTTGTTAAGGATACGTTAGTCCAGTTTGGGACTAAGATCGACTTAACGGGATCGTTTAGATCCGACAAAAGAGCGTTTGGGCTCTATTGTTCCAGTTTAGGGACATAGTGGTCCATTTCCAGTTTAGGGACATGGTGGTCCATTACCAGTTTAGGGACATGGTGGTCCATTGGTAGTTTAAGGACGCATAAGTCCATTGGTTTAAGGACCCCACAGTCCATATGGGTGTGTTTAAGGACGCATTAGTCCGTTAGTTTAAGGACGCATAAGTCCGCGGGTTTAAGGACCCCACAGTCCGTATCTTGGTTTAGGGACGCATAAGTCCATGAGTTTAAGGACCCCACAGTCCGTGTTGATGTGTGGTTGTCGGGACCCGTCACCTCTCTGAAGACGTTGAAGGATTACAACGACAAATATCAGAGGAGTTCAGAGATGTACCGTTGAACCAATGAGTGTGCTGAAAGAGCAGATGTGCTCAGTTCAAGATGATTTGAGGACTTATGGCCAGTTTGGGCTAAGTCCAAAATATTAGCCCTCTGTTGGTCCATTGAAGGAGAGGCTTTGCCTCTGGCCATTTAGCCAATTGGGCCAATGCCTAGTGTTAAACACTAAAGACCAATCAGTATTGAACACTGGGAATGAGATTGATAAGTTAGTGTTTAACACTAAAAGATAGTTGGTGTTAAACACCAGCAACAAGGCTTTCAAATTAGTGTTAAACACTAAAACAGATCAGAACACTGGCAGCAGAGATCTCAAATTAGTGTTAAACACTAAGGTAATCAGTGTTGAACACTGCAAATAAAGCTCTTTGATTAGTGTTGAACACTAAGGCCAAACAGTGTTTTAACACTGGATTCAGGGGTTCCAATTTAGCGTTAGACGCTAAGGCAAGAGGGGTCACGTGGTAGCACGTGAGGGCGCCCTCCCTTCATTTGTTCTGCTGAGAATATCGCATCTTTTGGAGCATCACGTGCCATCACGTGACGGGTGTTTAAATGGAGTATGTTAAAGCCTCTGCCAAGGGTCACGTGGGTCACGTGAGGCACTGCCTCAAAGGGGCTTTTCTGTAGATCTTTTTGGGGGTCACGTGGTGACACGTGACCCTGCCTCTATGTATGTTTTTTAGAAGATCTGTTAATCCCTTTCAGGAATTAAATTCCTCGTAGGGTTGAACCCTGGCAATAATTTCATAGGAATTAAATTCCTACTTCCTTTTGAAGATTTATATTCTGGGATAGAGTTGAACTCTGAATTTTCTGTAGAATTAAATTCCTCATATATGTGAAGAACTAAATAGGGTTAAACCCTAATAAAAGCTTTAAGGAATTAAACTCCCACTCTCTGTTAAAGAATTATTCTGGGGAATGAGATTAAGGGAATTAAATTCCTGTTGTTTTAACAGAACTAAGTTCCTAACTAGGGTTAAACCCTGATTCTGCTCATTCACAGGGTCAAACCCTAATTTTATTTTAAAGGAATTAAATTCCTATAGTTCTGTGAGAATTAAATTCTCGTGCTTCCATTCCCTCTCTATGCTTTGGGTCTGCATGCCAGGATCTCAACCCATTGAGAATTAAATTCTCAACTCAAGGAGAGATGTACACTTTACAGATCATCCACCAAAGAGAGAACTATGTTCTTCTGTTTTTATATCAGAGTTAAACTCTGTTGAGAATTAAACTTTCTTTTCCTTTCAAAAAGGCCTTCCCCTTCTTACCTAGGGTTTTCTTTTGCAGAAGATCCAAATTTCTCCAAAGTACCAAGGCTCCCCTCTTTCTGTCTCGATTCCTTTCTGCCTCTCTCTCTTTTTTTTTCTTTTGTGTCTTTTGGCTCCTATTTATAGGAGAAGCAGCCGAATCAATTAGTTTTGGCGAATCTTTCATTGAGAGATTTGATTTGTATTCACCATTTGTTCTGGACCTTTGGATTATTAGGTGAATTTTATTCACCATTGAATTTTAAATCCAGAGATTCTCCTTTGTTATTTCGGTTGGATTTAAAGGGGAAATCTTTCCAAATTCGAGATTTTCCCATAGACAGATGGTATTTAATCACCTTTAAATCTTTAATTTAATCGGTTGCTTTGGAAAGATTTAAGAGGTCTTTTCTCAGAATTTAATTTCTGTTAACAGATAGGCTTTGAAAGCCGGTCACGTGTGACCACGTGACCCTTGGTCACGTGTGAGCACGTGACCCCCTTGGAACGAGCCCTCTTCTTTCTTTCTGCGCTCTACTTTTTGGTCGTTGCTTAGCTGTCACGTGCCACCACGTGACAACTGGTCACGTGTGAGCACGTGACCCTGGCCTGGAGCCTTTTTATTGATTCAATCAGGGAATTGAGTCTGCTGCTTTCGAGTGTCACGTGCCAACACGTGACCCTGGTCACGTAGGAGCACGTGACCCTTTCTGAAGCCCTTTTCTTTGATGTAGTTGGGAAACTGAATTTGCCTTACCGATGCATTTAGATGTCACGTGCCAACACATGACTGCTGGTCACGTGTGAGCACGTGACCCTTTTCTGAAGCCTCTTCCGTGGGCTTTCCTGATTTTAAATCAGGAAACAAATGCCCCCACAGCGTTGTTCTCACGTGTCTGCACGTGAGTGCAACGCTGTCACCTTTTGTGACCGTTGGATTCCTATAGGGATTTGGGGAGATGAAACGTTTCCATCACCTTCTATAAATACCCATGTCTCTTCAGAAGAGCCTTCACTTTGCTCATCTTCCTCCTTGCAAACTTTTTTTTGAGAATTTAATTCTCTTCTTCCAGAGCTTAGTTCTCTGCCTTGAAACAATTTTCAGAGTTTAACTCTGTTCGAAAAGGATTCTTTTCCTCAGGTAATGCTCTCGCATGAACGATGAACTTTCACATTCCTCTGGATTTTAAATCCAAAACAAGGGCTTTTACTCTTTAAACATGAACCCATGAAACCAATTAATCTTCAGAAGTAAATCTCTTTTAGGGTTCATCTGATCCTCCAAGGAGATGATGATGACAGTTCGAATCCATGGAGTTTAACTCCGTTCACAGAAAAAAGTTTCTGGGGATTTAATTCCCCTTTCCAAAAGGAATTCAATTCCTGTGAAGAACTAAGTTCTTCCTCATAGGGGCTTCTTAGGGTCTCCTTGCCCTAAGCTGTCCTTCTGTAATCAATGCAGTAGAAGCTTTGTAACAATTCTCATGACCTTTATTTCAGGTATTATAGATGCACATATGTATGGCCTTGACGAAATCATTTCCTATGGGAACATTCGCGCACTGGGCCGCAGTCAGAACCAGGAGTTCACCAATGCTCAGTGTGCTGAGATTATGAGCCGCTTTGACGAGTACAACCATCGGCTACTCCCCCGTCGCTCTCCTCTTTTGAGACTCATCGTGCTGGCAATTTGGGAGGCGCTTCCTCTCTTCTGCGCCGGTGTACCGCTCAGGGCATTGGACGCTGCCGAGGACAAGATACATTCGGTGTATCTGATGAGTCTAACCTCGAAGAGAAGGCGCGGCAACCTCATTGATCTTTTGCACCAGGCATTTCAGTAGTCGGCCGTACTTGCCGCCTATCGGAGGGTGGAAGACATTCGCGAGGACCCCGACGCTTGTGATCGTGAGAGAAAACATACTCGGGAGGTTCGAAATGCTTGGAGGATCTTGGACAAAGTTAAGCTTGAGTTTCTCAATCCGTGCCCCGCGTCTGAAGTCTTACCATTGTAAACGTGTTCTCTTCATTTTGTATGACCTTCTTGAAGTATGACTGATAAGTTCTGTTATGTCTTTGTATGTTTGCGTGCCTTTCTGTGGGATTTTATCATTTCACTATTGTTGTTGCTGATGCTTTTAATATGCATGGTGCTATTCCATTCCTAGCGCACGTCAAGTTTAGGGCTCACGTGTTCTGCACGTGGGATCCTTTGATGGGACTGTTCAAAAATTTTCCATGCCACATTTTTAGTGCACAATATCAGATGCAGAAAAGGAGCCTTGGAAATAGTTCCATCCTCTTGATTTTCGATGCCTTTCCTTTTTTGGGCCTTGGAAATAGCTTCATCATGCAAGATCTTCCGCGCTCAACACTTAATGCACTTCTTTATATTTGAGGCTATAGCCTTCTTTTCCCTTCACAGAGATTTATATTTTTTTTTATTTTGGTGTAATTTGTCTTGAGAAACAAACGAGCGCCATGGCCTGCAATCGCCCTCATGCTTGTCAACAGCCATGGGAAGTTCCTATCGAGGAGATGATCCCCCGCTTTGCTGCTCGGTTGGTGGATCCACTCCTTACCGACGACGAATGTGACTCGGCAATGTATGAACTCTCGATCCGTAGGGGGTCCCCCCTCCCGATGGGGTCCCTCTGGCTCCGGATGATTCTCGTGGTCGTGCTTGCCGACATCCCTCCTCACCCGGCGGAGATGACCCTGGTAATGCTTGACGCGGCTGAAGAAAAGCTCGAGAGCTTTCACGAAGCATGCCTGATTACTCAGGCTTTGAAGGATTGCTCAATTCATCTGCTGAGCCAGATGAAAGCCCGGCGAGCTATTATGTCTGCTTTCGCGGACGAACACGGCGCCAATCGATGGGGAGCGACTCCTCGCGAGAACCGTCGCTTTGATGTGCTGGAGAAAGCAGAGAGAGAGATGGAGAATTTTGTCCTCTGCTTTGTTAATCCTTGTGCCATTGATCCCGTGTTTGGTGACCTTTTCCCGTTAGCGTAGCATTTTTAAATTAGTCCTTCTTTTTGTATGCTTTATGTTGAACTTCCATGTAGGCTCGGTACTCGTATGTATGTTTTCTCTTGCATGAATAAACTTTGTGTTCTTTTTATGAAAACTTCCTTTAATTATCAACACTGTCATCATGTCGCATGCACATTGAAGCCTCGAATTTTATTTCTTTTTCGGATGTTCATATGATTGCGAACACATGCTCGATAGGATAAACATCGGAAATTTTCTCGTTGCTTTTCATACCAGGTGATGTGAGCTCGTTTTAGATCGATTATTGCTGTCGACCGGAAGCCCATTTATATGATCTTGAGCGTGTATGTCCCGTTTCCAAGGTTGCGGTCGCGAAAGTGAGCTTACATGGCCTGATAGGGGCGACACGTGGCGAACATATTGTTGTGTGAGAAAGAGGGGCTCGGCCGTAAATTCTCGGAGAGAGAGCTGGCTTCTAAAGCGCTGAGCGAGCTTCAGGCGAGTCTTAGTTCACTCGTGAAAGGGTCGAGGCTCATAAGGCCACCGAGAAAGAGCTTGAGGACCGGCTCGCTTCGTATCAGGCCCAGCAGGCTCAGGCGGAGGCCCGTCTTCTGGCGATCTTAAATCATGAGGCCGTGGCCCAACAAAAGCAGGATGAGCTGACCAAGCTGCTAAATCGCCCGCCGGCTTGAAACATTTGTATCTTTCCCTGCCTTCCTGTATATACTCATAGATGAGAGTATTTTCTTTTATTTTTTCATGAATTGTACTTTGTATCCATTTTGGTTTATGAATAAAAGATGCATTTTTCTTCTCAATGATGCGTCTCCTTTTTGTTGAATGTGTTTTGCGGACAATTTATCTTGATCTCCTTGCAGGGCAGCGATAGCTTAGGATTCAGGGTTAAGATCCGCTTCCTAAGACTTTTGCACTCTATGAGCCACGAGAGTCTCATAAAGAGTTTCTCTCCCTATAGGTCGAGAGGGTCCCATAGGTGTAAGTTCTTCTTAAGAATCGTGAGGATTCTTAAGCGAGTTTTTCCCTTGAGAGTCGTAAGGATCTTACAAGAGAGTTTTCTTCCTTACAGGTCGTGAGGACCTGCAAGTGCTGGGTGTGGTCGCCCTTATCCGTGTTTCACGGGGTCAGGGGTCGCACAGGGTATCATAGTTTAAAGACATCACGGTCAAGGTTAAGGACCTCATAGTCCATGGATTTAAGGACTCCACAGTCCGATGTTAGTTTTAAGACATCACGGTCAAGGTTAAGGACCTCATAGTCCGTGGATTTAGAGACTCCACAGTCCGATGTTAGTTTTAAGATATCACGGTCAAGGTTAAGGACCTCATAGTCCATGGGTTTAAGGACCCCACAGTCCGATGTTAGTTTTAAGACATTACGGTCAAGGTTAAGGACCTCATAGTCCATGGATTTAGGGACTCCACAGTCCGATGTTTGGTTGCAGGGACCCGTCACCTCTTTGAAGACGTTGAGGAATTACAGCGTCAAGCATCAAAGGAGTGAAGAGATGTACCCTTAAACCAAGGCGGAATCCGTAAGGAATCGGGGTGGTTGATCGTTAATTTTAAGACATCACGGTCGAGGTTAAGGACATCATAGTCCGTGGATTTTAAGGACTCCACAGTCTGGTATTTGCTCAGGATGCTTCACACGGGTTCACTGCCGTGCTTGGCGAGGACCAGGCTCCGCTCTGGGCGTTTTTCGCGGGGTCAAAGAGTGACGTTATCCGTGTTCCACGTAACCAGAAATTTTGCACTAGATGCTTCACATGGGTTCACTGCCGTGCTCGGCGAGGACTAGGCTCCGCTCTGGATGCTTCACACGGGTTCACTGCCGTGCTCTGCGAGGACCAGGATCCGCTCTGGACGTTTTCCACGGGGTCAAAGAGTGACGTTATCCGCGTTCCACGTAACCAGGAATTTTGCACTAGATGCTTCACACGGGTTCACTGCCGTGCTCGGCGAGGACTAGGCTCCGCTCTGGATGCTTCACACGGGTTCACTGCCGTGCTCTGCGAGGACCAGGATCCGCTCTGGGCGTTTTCCACGGGGTTAAAGAGTGACGTTATCCGCGTTCTACGTAACCAGGAATTTTGCACTAGATACTTCACACGGGTTCACTGCCGTGTTCGGCGAGGACTAGGCTCCGCTCTGGATGCTTCACACGGGTTCATTGCCGTGCTCTGCGAGGACCAGGATCCGCTCTGGACGTTTTCCACGGGGTCAAAGAGTGACGTTATCCGCGTTCCACGTGTTAGTTATATGTATGCCCTAGAGGCCATTACTGTACATTGGATGTATATTGTAGTGGATGCTGAGATATATATAGGTAGGACTTTCTTGCTCGACATGATAGTACGCTATCTGGTTGCTCTTTGTCTTAACATGTATACTTTCTGTCTCTCTGATTACATGTTGATAAAGCCCTTAGGATGAGTACTCGACTTCCAGGACTATGATGCAGATCATACTAGTGGGGCCTGGGTAGTCAATGAGTACATCCTTCATTGTTCCTAGTCGTGGGAATATCGAGACGGGGCATCGATATTCCAGAGTAGACTAGTGTATATCTTCTCGACCCATGTGATGGGCGATGGATGATCCCATATCCATTGGTGTTTGACATCAGAGATGGTATACGGGTGCTCAGTGGAGACTGGGTACACTGAACGGACTCGCCGAGAACTCCCAGATGGTATTATACCTCACGTCAGATGGCAGTTCTCTGGTGACACTGGTACAGCTTAGTCTGTTGACCCGAGATCGTCATAGAGTCTTGTGTGTCTCCCACTGTGCTTTGATTTCCACCCTACCACGGCTCTACTGAGTCGTGCAAGCAGGTGGTTTTTGGGTACAGTCCCGATTCACATGGAGGCAATGAGCGATAGGAGGGGATTCGTCTCTCCCGGTATTGGGGGTTGATGTTGTGCTATGCTCGACTGGCCATAACAGGAAATCCCTGGCCAGGGTTGCAGTGATATACTGGTAAGAGTTATCAGTAGTTTCACGAATGTTATGGACCTCAAGTCGGCATGACTTATCGAGCTACTGGGGTCTGACGTTTACCACCCCTAGGCGAGATATGCGACATATCAGACGAACAGACCGGACTGTACGGTAAGTGTTACCGGTTGGATTCACAGGAGTGTGAGCGGGCTTGCTCGTCGATCTTCTGATCGCTCAATACCCGGGTGGCCGTTACGTTTAGCAGACCGCTTGCGGCTTGTGGATGTTTGATATGATCATCATCCGCTGCCGGCGTATTGACGAGTCTTTAAAGTCCTACACAGAGGTTTCCTGGCTCAAGCGGAACGAAATAGGAGCGCATATGAGATATGTGCGGGACCGAGAATAATTCGTGTATGTGATACCGTATTCCATTCTCGCGATGAATGTATCGATTGGTTATATGCGATATAACCTAGTTGTCGAATCAAGGATTGATTCGATAAGCCGATACATTGGATACTAGCCGGTTATATGCGACATGACCGGATCATTGAATCAAGTGTTGATTTAATGATTTAATGTATAATTATATATTTGATATATTACTTTGCATTAACTAGTATTGGCTCACTTTAAAAAGGATTTTCTCACTTGAATTGTGCAAGTTGTATATGTGATATACTTTTGTGCACAAGATTGTATCATGTTTGATGATACATGCAAGCTTGGGTTTGTGTAAAGAATTGACCATGGTTATATGAATGGTTAGGGTTTCATTTTATTTACTTATTCATTTATTTATTCCTTTTGTTTATTTTGGAAAAAGAAAATGATAAAGAGAAAAAGGGAATGGTGGCTTAGTTTGTTTTTAGTTGAAGTTTCATGAAGCATTGACTAAGTCACCATTCTTGTCTCATCCTTAACCCTAACCATTCAAGTTAACCATGGTCCATTCTCTACAATTAACCAAGGGTTAATATATGATAAGTATTGATTTATTTATCTTATTAAAAAAAAACACTTATCATATCTTCTTCTTCTTCTTCTTCTTCATCTTCTTCTTCCATGAAGAAAGCTTGCTACATCAATGGCAAGTGATGAAAAAGTGTGAGAAATCCAATTCTAAATTGAACCCACTTCCTATTTCTTCATCCTCTACCTCTTTCCAAGTAGTATAGGGTGTTTCCTTCATAAGTTTTCATGGTTTGGTGAAGGTGGAGCTTGATCTAGTGATGCCTCGACGTAGATCATCTTCGGCACGTTGTCGACGACCTAGCCCGCCTTTTTCTCCGATGAAACCACCGTGAGAGTCATGGTTCGATTTGGACAGCGGAGAGGACTTCGTCACGGAGCCTAGGAGGTGGAGGACCGGATCTACAAAGGTTGTAGCCCCTTCCCTTTAGCTATATTTCCGTTTACTTGCTTGCATCGCCTTGTTTTCTAGTTAACGATCCGTATTAGGGCTTGACCCTTCTACGGCTGGACCGTTGGTACTGAGGCACGAACTGAATGTTGTTAGACTTATTTCATGTGTTGAGCTGTATCGGGAAAACTTAGGTGTTCGATTGTTCGATCGAAAAGTTTAGCGTTTTCTATTTATCCGGAATGTGATACAATAATTGGAATTCACAAGTAGTTATGAGATAACGGAATGAATATTATAAACATAGCAGTTTAGTCTCACTTGATCGGTTGCCACGGAATTTTGATGTGATTAAAAGTCCGTCGCAATCACGTAGCGTACGCGGATACTCGCCGGGTAAACTTAATAGACAACCTCGCTCCATAGCCCCGACCAAGTGACTGTAGGAGAACCCCGTCGCCGAAAGCATCCGTCCGGGTGCTCGCGGCAGCGGTGTTCCGCCTTGGTGCACTTCGTCGACGGTATCGGGGGTGCGGCCGTCTACTGAAGTTTGCGACGAGCATTCGATCAGGATTTCGGGAATCTTGTTGAATTGCCCGACTTGATATAGAAAAGAGTTTTCGATAATGAGACTAAAATGCGGGGTTTATAATTGTTAGGCATGCGATGTCTAAGGAATTCATTTGATTAGGCATGCGATATCTAAAGAGATTGCGGATTCCAACTGTTGTAGTTTTACACTTTCTTTTCTGTGACCGTAAGTGTAATATGTGATATTGCCGGTTTCGTTGCTATATGTCAACGACAATTGGGATGCGCATATTTACTTACGTTGATGACATGTGATGTTATGTGTTGCTGGATATGTTATATTGGATCGTCGTGTTTGAATAGCCGGGGTTTTTTTATGTGAGATGAGTGTTTTTCATTTTCATTCATGTAAAAACTTGTATGTAATATTCTTTTATTGGGGCACTTCCAGGTTGCGGAAGATGTCACCGTTGATGTATATTATTTACTTTTCCGCATTAGGATAGACCCAAGGAGGGGAGCATAAGTAACCGGGTTCTGGGGTCCAGTGGGAGACCAACTCGAGGAGTCGAGTCCGGGTCTCTTAACCCTAGAATTGGTAGGGTTCCTTGCCGCTCTCGTAGGGGTCTAGGGATGTGGGATTGGCTATTCATCACGACCGTGGAATCCGTGTTTTATACTGGCTCGTATTGAAAACACGGACGTCCTAGTATATCCAATATTTCATATGATATTTTCTGCTGCGCTATCTCTGATGTGATCATGTGATGTTCTGTGACAGATATAGTATATAGTATATATGATATATTACATAGACGTTGCTTATGTTTTACACCCGCGCTAGCCCTGCCCCGGTCTGCCGTTAGTTACCTAACCTAACGGTGCAGACGGGACATCGAGGCGAATGCGGATGGCATAAGCGTACGTTATATTTATCTGTGATGTTTAGGTGGACTTAAATGATGGGATATTCATTAATGAGATTAATGAAAGAAAATAAACCTAATTGATGTTGTGGAATCGAATTTCAAAATAAAAACAGGTAGCTACAATTCTTGCTTTGCATCGCGGTGTTCATTATAGAACATCCTGCACCTTATTCGATGAGGAAAGGACCGAGATCCCTTCACCGGGAGTGACTCCTTTAGCAATAACTGGCAGATGCTACAACCCTCGGTTTGTCTTTGATCGCTTCTATAGTTTCCGCTTTGCACAGTGATATATGTGATATATCCCGCACCTCATTCGACGAGGAAAGGGCTGACGATCCCTTCACCAGGAGTGACCCCTTTAGCAAAACTAGAAAAGCCTCGAAAACATTCCATTTAAAAACCATTTGATTCCGCAACGAGATCAAGTTCAAAGCGTTAAAGGTTTTCATAAAAACCATTCGCAACCCTCCGTCATTTTAGGAAGTAGAGAACTTAGTATCCGTGCTACGTTTGTCGACCATAGCCGAGGCGTAGTGTGCGGTAGCTAAGTGATGTCTTCCTACACAGCATATGATGCGATTAGTTAGGACAGTCATGTGGCTTTGTTGACCTTAGCCAAGGGTCATGTGGGTGGGTCTAATTAATCACGAAATGACGGGTAGAACTTGACTAGTACCTATGATTTGTTGACCTTAGCCAAGGTCATAGGTGCTAGGGGTAAAAACCATTATCGGGAGTTTCAAGTGTTGAAATTTGCAATGAGATTGCATACCTTCTATGTGATAGTTGGATCCCGATACCCACTGCGAGTAATTGTTACTCCTGGGAGAGTTTTGCACTTTGCAATTAGCCGATCAAGTAGGTGTCTAGAAAGGTGTCAACGGGGTTACGCCTCTGGGAAAATGAGGTTTACTGTAATTAGGTCCGTGCGAAAGCACGGGGAACCTCCCTCAAAGTACCGACACTGGCCTGGCTGAAAGATTGGCGAACTTGTAGAGTGTAATTAATCCCGGCTAGTCTTTCCTTTTAAGGTTTGAAGGAAGATTTGATAAAAACAGTGGGAGCCATTCTGATTAGATAAAGTATATAACCAATCTAATCTTGCAAGAGCGCACGCTGAGTGTTTTCTTCTCTCTCTCTCCTGGTAGCGACCATATCACGCCTTAATCAAGATAATAAAATGGATGTATTGACCGAACCCGCTTGTTATACTGAGCTGGGGAACGTTGGTCCCGCTCCAACTTATAATTGTTATAAGACAGAGCAGGAAATAGGGGAATACCAGAATTCCTATGCCGCCCAAACGAAGAAAGTGCATATGATGCATCATCTTCGGGTGTGTTCATTACAAAGAACTGTTTCTCAGTATCCTCCGCATCCTGGGTATCTGATACCGGATCAGGATCCCAGATATGTAATCTGTTACATAGGGCTACAAAAGGGTAGAAAAACTGAGAACGGGTGATAAGTTTCATGAGGCAGAAAACGGGGCAAATGTTGCAGCCAAGTCTGTTGGTCACTGTCACCCTGTATTACCAATACATTGATTCTGAACAAATGCTATTAGATACCGAACCTGATATACAAAATCATATTTGTCTCTTTATTAGTAAAGAAATGATAAAATTTTGTATTGATGGATAATGTTTTGAACATTTCCTATATCAAAAGTTGATCGGTTCAGGCACGTTATCTAAAAGCATTGACGTTCTAAATCAAATTACAGTTCTTAGTATTCAGAACACACACAAGAGGAAGAGTTCAGAAATGAACGAATTCTTCTTGAGGTTTTGTAGACTAGGTCATATCAATGCGACCCGACTAGCTGAAGTTACATTTAGATGCATATTTAAATCAGTTTGAATTTACATCTTGTGAAACTTGCCAGTCATGTCACAAAGATATAATGACACCAGCTCTGTTTACTGGAAACTGAGAAAGAGTTAGTAAACTCTTGGGACTGATGCATGATGATGTATGTAAGGTCTCCTGTCTACACATGCCAGGACTGGTTCTTTATACTTCATTATATTCTCTGATAATCTCTCAAGATTCAGTCATATATTCCTGTTGAAATATAAGTCCGAACCTTTTGAGGTATTCACAGAATATAAGTAGGAAGTAGAGAACCAATATACGGGTATAAGTATTATGTCCTATGATGAGATCAGGGAGGAGAATACTTGTGCATGGAATCCTTGGACTATTCTAAAGGAAAATGAGATTCTCTCTCAGTATTACTCCTCTGAATACACCACAACACAACGGTGTATCGGGGCGGAGCAATCACACAATATTAGACATCGTGTGCTCTATGATGAGTATTACTGAGTTACCTATTTCCTTTTGGGAGTTATGCGCTTGAGAAGCTGCATACCTATTGAATTAGGTTCGAATCAAATCAGTGCCTACCACTCCATATGAGATATGGTGTGGAAAGATCCTATCTCTTAAGTAAGTTAAGATTTGGGATTGTCCGGCCTATGTCAAAAGCAAAATCCGGACAAGATCGAGGCAAGATCAGTTCTGTAGAACTGGAAAGGTTCCAGCTGTACAAAACTGCTGATGATTTGACAGAACCAAAGGATTCAATAGTCCCCGACGAACCTCAGCCACTCCGCCGATCTGGTAGGGTTCCTCGCCTGCCTGAGAGATACCTCGGTTTCTCGATGACAGTGGGAGCGAGGATTGCATCATGAGATGATGACCCAACCAGTTTCGAGCAGGCCATCGAGAGTAGGGACTCTGTAAGAATGGCTGGATGCTTAGTGATCTGAGATGGAATCCTTATACACCAACAAAGTATGGACTTTGGTTGCTATATCTGAAGGGTTAAATCCCCATCAGGAGCAAGTATATCTTGAGAAGATTACTTGGTGTACATGGAAAAGTTGAGACTTTCAAAGCTAGACTTGTTAAAGTTTTTCGTCATCAACCAGGCACGGATAATGATGAAACCTTTTCCAGGGACTATGTTTAAGTCCATCCAGATCCTACTTGCCACGGCTACATACCATGACTACGATATCTGGTGGTTGGGTGCCATGACTACTTTTCTAAATATTGATTTAGAAGAGAAAATCTATAAGAACACAGCCAGAGGGCCTCGTAGACAGTGGGAGCAGCGGAAACGTGTGCAAGATGCTTTATAGGATAAAGCAGGCATCGCGGAGTTGGAACATCTGTTTTGATGGATTAGTCAAAGAAGTTGACATCATCAAAATGGTAGATGAACCTTGTATAAACAAAAAGATAGTAGGGAGTATGGTGACGATCCTCGTAGAATACGTGGATGACATACTCTTGTTAGGGAAGGAGTTTCCTATGCTACGCTCGATCAATCTCCGCTTATCACAATGATTTTCCATATAGGATCAAAGTGATACCTACTAAATCCTAAGCTTTGGATCTATGAGATAGATTTAATTGGATGTTAGGATACTCACTAGTTGTAGTGAGATGGTATCAATCGATCCTGGGGAGAATCACTGGAAGGGTTCCAGAGTGATAAGGACGACTGAATGTCAGTCGCAGGCATTGTCTTTACCCTCGGTAAAGGGACGGTATGTTGGAAGATTTCCAAGCTAGATACTGTGACAAACTAGACGATAAAGGCTGGTAACATCGCTATTAAAGATACTACCAAAGAGGAAGTTTGGGTGTATATTGGTTCATAAGATGAACTAGGTTCCTGCCATTGTATGACAATGGAAGTGTGGCTTCGGCCCTGGAACCCTGGTCCCATCAGTGACCCAGACATATTCTGAGGCAGCATCACCTGATCATGGAGATAGTTGATCTCCAGGGTGATCGAGGTTAGGAGAGTAGACTCAGAGGAGAACACGGCGGATCCACTCACGAAGGCCTTTTCCCAAAGAGAGACTTTTAGGGGATGGTTGAGTATTAGATATTACAACCACTGCTACAGATGGCCCTAGTGCAAGTGGGAGATTGTTAGTTATATGTATGCCCTAGAGGCCATTACTGTACATTGGATGTATATTGTAGTGGATGCTGGGACATATATAGGTAGGACTTTCTTGCTCGACATGATAGTACGCTATCTGGTTGCTCTTTGTCTTAACATGTATACTTTCTGTCTCTCTGATTACATGTTGATAAAGCCCTTAGGATGAGTACTCGACTTCCAGGACTATGATGCAGATCATACTAGTGGGGCCTGGGTAGTCAATGAGTACATCCTTCATTGTTCCTAGTCGTGGGAATATCGAGACGGGGCATCGATATTCCAGAGTAGACTAGCGTATATCTTCTCGACCCATGTGATGGGCGATGGATGATCCCATATCCATTGGTGTTTGACATCAGAGATGGTATACGGGTGCTCAGTGGAGACTGGGTACACTGAACGGACTCGCCGAGAACTCCCAGATGGTATTATACCTCACGTCAGATGGCAGTTCTCTGGTGACACTGGTACAGCTTAGTCTGTTGACCCGAGATCGTCATAGAGTCTTGTGTGTCTCCCACTGTGCTTTGATTTCCACCCTACCACGGCTCTACTGAGTCGTGCAAGCAGGTGGTTTTTGGGTACAGTCCCGATTCACATGGAGGCAATGAGCGATAGGAGGGGATTCGTCTCTCCCGGTATTGGGGGTTGATGTTGTGCTATGCTCGACTGGCCATAACAGGAAATCCCTGGCCAGGGTTGCAGTGATATACTGGTAAGAGTTATCAGTAGTTTCACGAATGTTATGGACCTCAAGTCGGCATGACTTATCGAGCTACTGGGGTCTGACGTTTACCACCCCTAGGCGAGATATGCGACATATCAGACGAACAGACCGGACTGTACGGTAAGTGTTACTGGTTGGATTCACAGGAGTGTGAGCGGGCTTGCTCGTCGATCTTCTGATCGCTCAATACCCGGGTGGCCGTTACGTTTAGCAGACCGCTTGCGGCTTGTGGATGTTTGATATGATCATCATCCGCTGCCGGCGTATTGACGAGTCTTTAAAGTCCTACACAGAGGTTTCCTGGCTCAAGCGGAACGAAATAGGAGCGCATATGAGATATGTGCGGGACCGAGAATAATTCGTGTATGTGATACCGTATTCGATTCTCGCGATGAATGTATCGATTGGTTATATGCGATATAACCTAGTTGTCGAATCAAGGATTGATTCGATAAGCCGATACATTGGATACTAGCCGGTTATATGCGACATGACCGGATCATTGAATCAAGTGTTGATTTAATGATTTAATGTATAATTATATATTTGATATATTACTTTGCATTAACTAGTATTGGCTCACTTTAAAAAGGATTTTCTCACTTGAATTGTGCAAGTTGTATATGTGATATACTTTTGTGCACAAGATTGTATCATGTTTGATGATACATGCAAGCTTGGGTTTGTGTAAAGAATTGACCATGGTTATATGAATGGTTAGGGTTTCATTTTATTTACTTATTCATTTATTTATTCTTTTTGTTTATTTTGGAAAAAGAAAATGATAAAGAGAAAAAGGGAATGGTGGCTTAGTTTGTTTTTAGTTGAAGTTTCATGAAGCATTGACTAAGTCACCATTCTTGTCTCATCCTTAACCCTAACCATTCAAGTTAACCATGGTCCATTCTCTACAATTAACCAAGGGTTAATATATGATAAGTATTGATTTATTTATCTTATTAAAAAAAAACACTTATCATATCTTCTTCTTCTTCTTCATCTTCTTCTTCCATGAAGAAAGCTTGCTACATCAATGGCAAGTGATGAAAAAGTGTGAGAAATCCAATTCTAAAGTGAACCCACTTCCTATTTCTTCATCCTCTACCTCTTTCCAAGTAGTATAGGGTGTTTCCTTCACAAGTTTTCATGGTTTGGTGAAGGTGGAGCTTGATCTAGTGATGCCTCGACGTAGATCATCTTCGGCACGTTGTCGACGACCTAGCCCGTCTTTTTCTCCGATGAAACCACCGTGAGAGTCATGGTTCGGTTTGGACAGCGGAGAGGACTTCGTCACGGAGCCTAGGAGGTGGAGGACCGGATCTACAAAGGTTGTAGCCCCTTCCCTTTAGCTATATTTCCGTTTACTTGCTTGCATCGCCTTGTTTTCTAGTTAACGATCCGTATTAGGGTTTGTAGGCACTTGTAAAATTTTGATTTGTGCATGTTTGATTCCTTGTGAGACTCCATTAGAGTGCCTAGGAACCCTACACCACGTAACCAGGAATTTTGCACTAGATACTTCACACGGGTTCACTGCCGTGTTCGGCGAGGACTAGGCTCCGCTCTGGATGCTTCACACGGGTTCATTGCCGTGCTCTGCGAGGACCAGGATCTGCTCTGGACGTTTTCCACGGGGTTAAAGAGTGACGTTATCCGCGTTCCACGTAACCAGGAATTTTGCACTAGATGCTTCACACGGGTTCACTGCCGTGTTCGGCGAGGACTAGGCTCCGCTCTGGATGCTTCACACGGGTTCATTGCCGTGCTCTGCGAGGACCAGGATCCGCTCTGGACATTTTCCACGAGGTCAAAGAGTGACGTTATCCGCGTTCCACGTGACCAGGAATTTTGTTGATTGTATCCGCATTTCACGAAATGGAGGTTTGGCTGTTGGTGATATGTATATCGCCGACCCATGGAACTGGGAGCTGCCGCTGCTTCGCTTTGTTTGAAGTTGTGTCCGTCGTTACGAGACGAGTGTTGGGATGATCTCTAGGTCGCTTGTGGCCGGTCGAGATTTAGCTTCTTTCTTTGGTGAAACATGGGGGGGAGGTATGTTCCCTTTTTGTTTACGCTCTTGGATTGTGTACAGGGTGTGATGGAACATCGCCTGTAGGGCATAAATTTTATTTCTATTTTATCTCTTTTTCCGCGATGCTCTATCGTTTCATCTTTTATATCGCGAAGGTCGCGATTGCCCCATCATTTCGGCTATTTTTCGCGGTGCCCAATCATTTCGACTATTTATTTATTTTCTACTCGCTGCTTTTTATTGCGAGTTGCCCCATCATTTCGGCTATTTTTTATGCATACATTTTTACTTGCTGCTTTTTATTACAAGTTGCCCCATCATTTCGGCTATTTCGTATACATGCGTGGCTCGCTAGCTTTTTCGCCGCAAGCTTGGATTTTAGACACCAATTTCAGCATCAGCACCGCTACAACTGGGATGTTGCCAGGAGCGAATCATCATTTGCCTCTGTCGATATTGAACAAAGGTAGCTTAGCAAACAGGGTTAAGGGTCCTGTCGACCAAGGCTTTTGACTTCATGAGCCGTAAGGGTCTCACAAAGGTATTTCTTCCTACAAATCGTGAGGATCTTGTAGGTGTATTTTCTCCCTAGGAATCGTGAGGATCCCTAAGTGTATGTTCCTCTGTAAGTCGTAAGGATCCTACAAGAAGGTTTTCTCCTTATAAGTCGAGAGAAATTATAAGGGTTGTTCACCATATGGACATGTCCCTAGTCACGGGTGCGACTTTGCTGGGGAAATGTTTATTCGCGCCCGTGGGTTGTATACAAGGGTTAGTATTGAGCCACTTGTAGGGAAGCATCGAAGGTTGTGGGGGATTTGCTTAAGAACAAGTTTAGGTTTCTGTAACTTAAGACTTTCAAATCTCATGAGCCGTGAGGGTCCCATAAGAGAGTTCTCCTTACGAGTCGTGAGGATCTCGCAAGTGTATTTTCTCCTTAGGAATCGTGAGGATTCCTAAGTGTGTTGCTCCTTTGTGAGTCGTAAGGATCTCACGCGGGTGGTTTCTTCTTACAAGGTCGAGAGGACCTTATAAGTGTCTTTTAACGAGGTTGCGCCCTTTCGGGTTTTCACAAACACTCGCCGGTAGTCCTGCTGTTTTTACTCACGGAGCCCTTTCGGGTTTTCATCCATGCCCATTTTGCTTATGGACATACCATTTTTTTTTATTCTTTTCATTTTCTTTTTCTCCTTTTTTTTACGAGGCCGCGCCCTTTCGGGTTTTCATGAACACTCGCCGGTAGCCCTGCTGTTTTTACTCACGGAGCCCTTTCGGGTTTTCATCCGTGCCCTTTTTTCTTATGGACATACCGTTTTTATTTATTATATTTTTTTTATCTCGTCAGCCTAAGGATGCTGCGGTATTAGTTTAAGGACGTTTCGGTCCGTCGATAGTTTAAGGACGTTTCGGTCCGTCATTAGTTTAAGGACGTTTCGGTCCGTTATTAGTTTAAAGACATTTCGGTCCGTTATTAGTTTAAGGACATTTCGGTCCGTCGAGAAAAGGGCCAGCTACTACTTATAGAGCCTTGAGCTTTAGGAAGATAGCGAGCGGACATAGTTGTCGTCATCTATCATTGACCCAGGCTGTGGCTCATTAAGCATAGTACTTCTTTAAGAAGCGGACGTTTATTGGCCTGGAAGGCCTTCCACCGTGCATGTCCATGAGTAGATAGGCTCCACCCTGGTAGACCTTGTCTATGATATACGGGCCTTCATAGTTCGGCTCAAATTTTCCCCGCTTGGCACGATTGGGGATAACAGGTCTTTTGACCACTAGTACGAGTTCGCCCTGGCAGAATGTCCTCGGCCTGGTCAATCTTTCGTACGAGCGCGTCATCTTTGCTTTGTAGGCCTCTAGATTTTGTTGCGCCATGAGCCGGGTTTCATCGAGGGCATCGAGCTCCTCAAGCCGAAGGTGAGCATTTTCTTCGTCCGTCAGCTCGTAGTGGACTACCACTCATAGAGAGGGTAACTCTATCTCGAGGGGGAGCACTGCTTCCGTCCCAAATACCAACGCGTACGGCGTTGTGTTCGTGGCCGTCTTAAACGTAGTTCGATAGGCCCAAAGGGCCTCTTGCAGCCTCTCATGCCAGTCCTTTTTATTTCGGGACACCGTCTTTTTTATGATCTTTGTCAAGGTCTTATTGAAGGCCTCGGCCAGACCGTTAGCTCGCGGATTGTAAACTGAAGAATATCTCCAGTCTATATTGTGCTGTTGCGCGAAGCGGCTAATCTTATGGCTTCTGTAGGCTGGCCCGTTATCGGAGATAATCCGCCTTGGAGTTCCAAACCGATAGATGACGTGCGTCTTGAAGAAGTGGAGGATATTCTCCGTCTTCACTTCCCTCAATGGTACTGCTTCCGCCCATTTGGAGAAGTAATCAGTCGTCGCCAAGATGAAACGATGTCCCCTGGACGATGCTGGTTCAATGGGGCCGACTATGTCAATCCCCCACATTTCGAACGGCCAGCTAGCCATTGTTGGATGTAGTGGATTCGGATGTTGGTGGATGAAATCCCCGTGGATTTGGCACGAGTGGCACTGCTTCGCATACTCGAGGCAGTCCTGGATCATCGTGGGCCAGTAGTAACCCATCCGTTTAATTTTTAACTTCATCTTCGGGCCTGCTTGATGAGAACCACAGATTCCGTCATGAACCTCTTGAACGACTCTTTCTGCTTCGTCCGGTCCTAAACATCTTAGCCACAGAGAATCAAACGACCTCTTATACAAAGTATCATTGACGAAAGCGAAAGATAGAGCTCGTTTCATGAGCTGATGTCTTGAGGACGCTCCTTCGGGCATTCGGTGGGACTTAAAGTAGTCTATGAAGACTTCCCTCCAGTCCTCAGCCTTCTTACGGTCTTTTATTTGTAGGATTGTCTGCTCAGTCGCTCCCTTTTCTTCGCATGATTCCGGAGATATTTCTGCCGGGGCGAGCACTCGACAGCTTTGCACCATGATTTTCACGTCATCGAGGTTCTCATCAGCTAGTTCTTTAGCGAGCTTAGCTAGCGCGTCTGCTTTGTTATTTTCCGCACGTGGTATACTTTCCAAAGTGTAGGAGGGAATTTGGGTCAATAGTTGTTGCACCTTTTCGCCGTACTTCACCAGCTCCAGTTTGCACGTTTGGTAGTCGCCATTTACTTGACTAACGACCAGTTGAGAATCCCCGTATATAAGGAGGTCTTCAATTCCCATGTCAATGGCGATCTCGAGGCCTGCTATCAAAGCTTCGTATTCGGCTTCATTGTTCGTCCTCGATTCCGTTAAGGAGAAAGCAAAGCGCATTATCCCTCCTTGTGGGATTACGAAGATAAGGCCTCTCCCGATTTGATTATGGGGGTACATTGTTTGCGCTTCTTCATGGAAGATGCCCCGTCAAAATAGAGTTCCCATCGGGTATCACCGCCGCCGATCGCATCGAATGCATGTTCGTCCGGCAAATCGCAGTTCAGAGGAGAACCGGCAGGTACTGGATGCTCAGCAAGGAAGTCGGCAATGGCCTGGCCTTTCACTGCCTTAAGAGGTCGATACGTTATCGAGAACCCCATCAGGAGTAGAGCCCATTTAGCGAGTCAACCCGTCAATATAGCCTTTGACATCTAATATTTAAGGGGGTCCACCTTCGAGATGAGACGGACTTCGTGCGCCAACGCATAGTGCCTGAGTTTTGTTATTGCGAAGATTAACGCCAAGCAGTGTTTTTCAATGGGAGAGTAGTTACTTTCTGCCCCCAGCAGAACTCGACTTAGGTAGTAGAGTGCTCTCTCTTTTCCTTGATCGTTCTCTTGTGCCCACAATGCGCCTAAGGAACCTTCGAGGGCGGTTGTATAAAGAATGAGGGGTTTTCCCTTGACCGGCGCAGCCAACACCGGAGGGTTCTGCAGGTACTGCTTGATCTCGTCTAGTGCACCTTGGCATTTGTGATCCCAAACGAATGGAGTTCCCTTCTTCATCAGGTGGCTGTAAGGACGGCACTTGCCTGAAAGATTGGCGATAAACCGCCGGATGTATGCGAGCTTCCCTTGGAGAGACCGCAACTGTTTGAGGGTTCTTGGCGGAAGCATTTCCATGATCGCCTTGATCTTAGATGGATCTATTTCGATACCTCGGTGTCGGATGATGAATCCCAGGAATTTACCCGAGGAGACTCCAAACGCGCATTTGAGGGGATTCATCTTCAAATTATATTGCCGAAGGCGTTGAAATACAGTCTCCAGATGCTTTAAATGCTCTTCGTATGACATGCTCTTTACTACAAGGTCATCGATATAGCACTCGACAATATCATGTATGAGGTCGTCGAAGATCTTTGTCATGGCCGTTTGATAGGTAGCGCCAGCGTTCTTTAGACCAAAGGGCATAACCCTGTAGCAGAATATACCCAAAGGGGTCCGGAAAGCAGTGTGCTTCTGGTCTTCGGGATGCATCTTTATCTGATTGTACCCTGATGAACCGTCCATAAAGGAGAAAACCTCGTGAGTGGACGTGTTGTCTATCATTAGCTCGGTTACCGGTACTGGGAAATCGTCCTTCAGGCAGGCTTTGTTGAGATCCCTGAAATCCACGCATATGCGTACCGTCCTATTTTTCTTCATTACCGGGACGATGTTGGCGATCCAATCGGGATACTGGACTTCTTGGATAAATCCAGAATCGATCAGCTTCTTGACTTCGGCGTTGATGTTCATCTCAAGCTCGAGCCGCATCCTTCTCGGCGCCTGCTTGACTGGCTTGATATCTGGGGATATTGCTAATTTATGCACAGCAATCTCCGGATCCAATCCTGGCATTTCGGAATAGTTCCACGCGAAGCAGTCTTTATGTTGTAGAAGCACGTTCTTTAACGCAGCCACCCTTTCTTCAGATAGCAGCTCGCTAACAAATGTCGGTCGCGGATCATCTGCCGCTCCCAACTCAATCTTCTTGAGATTATCTGCAGTAGTATGTATGCCATCTTCCAGTTCTTTCGGAGCTGGCGGAAATTCTGAGATCACCTCATCATCGCTGTTCTCAAAGCACCAGGGAAGGTCATCCATGTTCTCGGACTCTTCTTTTAATATCGTAATCGTGTAACATGTGCGAATCCGCTTCCAGGACTGAGGTGGATCTGATTCTGCTTTTGCGGTTTTGAGTTCGTGCTTTTGTGGCGGCGTTACCCTCCAGCCGTCGGATAAAGCGAATCTGCCCTGTTGGTACTGGTCCTCGACCCAGTTCTTGAAGGTGAAGCAGTCTTCGGTAGGATGTCCTATGGCTCGGTGATAAGAGCAATAGCTCAGATGAGACGCCTTGTTAGCTTTCTCAGGGTGCTTAGACTCTGGAAGCGCGATCATTTGATGTTTTATAGCGAGCTCGAGTAACCTCTCCGTCTTGTCTCGGGGGAAGGAGTACGCTCGACTCATCTTCTTCATGAGGGACAAATCCGAGCCGCGCAATATCCGATCACGTAACTCTCTAATCCTGCGTCGTTGTTGTCAGCTCCCCTTTCCGCTTCTTGATTTATTTCTGCCTCTGCGTCGGGCCTTTCGTACAACGGGTTGACAGGGATGAGCATCTTCGTCTTTTGCAGCCTGTTGAAATAGACG
Organism: Agapanthus africanus; assembly: GCA_030015575.1. Classification (NCBI taxonomy): domain Eukaryota; kingdom Viridiplantae; phylum Streptophyta; class Magnoliopsida; order Asparagales; family Amaryllidaceae; genus Agapanthus; species Agapanthus africanus. The sequence continues at coordinate 397,549,966 of JASDDO010000029.1, read as the reverse complement.
TTGCGCCCTGGCCTTCTTGTAGATGGACATCTCGCGGTTGTAGTCTTCCCAAGCTTTTTGACCCGCTTTCCTGATAAGCTTGTCCATCCGTTCTTCAAATGGCGGACTCGGCACTTCAATCGCGGGCTCTAGTTTTGATGAGGGGTTGGCATTTCCCGACAGGGCGTCCTCTTCTACATCAAAGGTATATATGGCGTAGCTACTGTGGGTCCGTTCCCGTTTCCCGGCTCTCACGTATCCAAGCCCAAGTGTTTCCATTTTCCCGTTGGGCAATTTGCGCCCGAGTTCCAGGGACATTCCAAATCTTGTTATAGAACCGAGCTTGTCGAACAGTCTGTTTTAAGGGTACTCCTTGGCGCTTCAATAGCCTCTTTAGTCCATTTGTGTAATATCTGGGCAAACAGATGGGTTGGAGCCTGTCGAGTGTAGCATCCGCGCCATGCCAGATCTCTTTCTCTACTTTCGTCTCTGAGGATCGGTAGAATAGGATTACCTTCTCACCCCTTTGCCTGGGAAGGACGTAAAACGTCTGCAGGTCCTGCACATTGTAAGCTTGAAGTGTGTCGAGATCCTTATAGTGTTCTCGCGGCACTATGGTGATTTGCAAACTCTGATCATCGCTAGGGGATGCTTGTATTGACGGCCGATTGGAGAACACTGCATTAACCTCATCTTCCGAGTCACTTCTGAAGATCAACATGGGGGCGGACGTCCCCGGGTTGTTGCGTTGAGACGGCCCAGCATAAACTATCTCTTCTTCTTCTTCAGTATCGCTCCCGAAAACAGGGATGGCGGCGGCGGCTTTGTTCTCCGGCTTGCGACACCTTTCTGTATCCTCGAAGTCTGGCAAAAAGTACTTCGCATCTTCGTACTTGCGGACTTCGTTCACGGAAAATGGGTTCAGCTCACCTGTTACGGTATACTCGAAACCATCCTTAAAGTACTTCATACACTGATGTTGTGTAGAATGGATGATATTGTACTCGTGTAACCAAGGGCGACCGAGCAAGGCGTTGTAGCAGGTCTTGGCATCAATGATATGGAATTTGATGTCCGTGACGAGCAGTCCGAAGCGTAATGTTAGTATCACGGATCCGAGAGTCCGTGACGATTGGGAGTCGAAACCAGAGATGGTAATTTTGTCACGAGCGAGGTGTTGCACACTCATGCAGATTTCTTTCAACACCCGAACATTAAGGAGATTGACGGAGGATCCATTGTCAACCAGGATTTTGCCTATCTTGATATTGTGGCAATACCCGGAGACGTATAGGGGACGGTTGTGGTCGCACGTCCCGAGGAGAAGGTCTTCGTCACCGAAAGTGATGTCGGCCGTATGCACTTCCTCCAGTTCATCCTTCATCATTTCAGTGGCGAGGAAGGCTTGGAATTGCTCAGGTTGTTGTAACGCCTTAATCAGTGACTCTCGCGCTTCTTTTGATAATAGGAGGGCATCGAGAATGCTAAGCTGAGAAGGTAGCTTCCTTAGGTGTGCCAGGATATTGTAGTCCACCTTACCCTTCCTGGGAGAGTCTTTGGTAGTCAGCTCTTTCATGACTTGTTCATCTAAAGTGATATCCTCAGTGACCTTTTCCTTTCCCTTATCTTTTCTATTTGCGGGCCCGAGATTCTTTTCTGGGACCGTGCGATTGCGCAGCTGAATGTTCTCGCAGGTCTCCGATTCCTCCTCTTTCCCTAAAACGGATTCTTTAAAGAGAGGGCCCAGAGCCATTTCTTCATCAGAGTCGCTCCCAAAGGTGAGAACTTGTGACCCTCCGGCATTAACCATGTAACAGTTGTCAGTGGTTCTGTTGTGCCCGTCGGCAGTACTTCTTCGTTCCCGACGAGTCTTGCGTTTCATGCGCTTAAAATGTTGCCGATGAGCAACATATCCTTGCCACCATATCCTAAAGGCGTCGCACTCCTCCGTGGGGTGAGAAATTTTCCGATGATATGCGCAATAATTAGGGTTCCTCTCCACCCCATTGAGTGTGTTTTCTTCCGAGGGTGGTAGCTTCATTCCCATTGACATGGCTTTGGCAAACCTTTTCCTCGTCTTGAATATCTTCTTGTCTGCCTCGGATGCCTTTCGATCTGGCGGGAGTACTTCAACTCTTTCGTTCAGTCGCCTGCGTTTGGCTCCTTCCGATGCGGCCATCTCACGCTCCTGATCCGCTTTACTCTTCAGACGAATCTCGTCTAGAAAGGCGTCGATCATTTCATCTGTTGGCCACACACGCTCTGGTTCAGGCTCTACCCCCAGTTTCTTAGTGCTAGGTGTTTTTTCATCGTCAGTAAATGAGCGGGAGATTACGTTACAACTCGCCACGTATCCCTCGGATTCATCCGATGAATTCTCTCCATCATCTTCCTCTCGAAAGATGTGGTTGAGGAACTCTTGCAGCGTGACAGGAGTTCGCGCCTTTTGATTGTACTCTTCCATCGCGTCGATCTGCTTCTGTAAGTTCGTGCGCTTGTCTCCAGGCTTCACGGGCTTCTTGGATTTCTTCTTCTTTTTCTTCAAAGATTTTAACGGTTGGGCGTGAGTATTTGGGCCATCACCACGAGTCTTCGTAGTCGGGCACGGCTTCAACATCCCTTCGATAATTTGAGGTTCAAGCGGGTCCTTCCATTCGATTGCAGGGCACGCATGAAGTTCCCTCAGCATTCTTTTGGTTTTAGTTGACAGCATGACCTCCCATGGAGCTTCTTCAATAAAGGAACAGGTTGCCCCCGGTGTATCTGCTTTCTTAGAAGTATGCGGCCGTGGTGGGTTCACCTTCCACTTTTCGGACAGCGCAAACTTCCCCTGGAGGTATTGATCTTCAATCCATCCTTTGAAGACGAAGCAATCCTCAATCGGATGACTTACCGTTTGATGGTAAGGGCAATAGTTAGGGTTATTCACCTCAGTGGGTTGTGGCGGTCGCCTTGGACTTGGCAAGTTTATAAGTCTGTTGCGTACTGCCAGCTCGAATAACTGTTTTGTCTTATCCCATGAGAACGAGTAGGGACGCTTTATCTTCTAATTATAATACCGGCGTCTTTCTTCCAGTTGATCCGTCAGCTTTGGGGCATTGGGTTGCTGCTGAGCATTCGCGACGAAGGTGGCCTTTCCCTTACCCTTGTCATTCCGAGGTTCTGGCTTCGGGGGAGGTGGCCTATGACCCATCTGGTCCATCTGAGCCAACTTGTCGATTAAAGCCTGGAATGTGGTTGGCTTAAAGAACATCATAAACTGGGAGATAGTTGCGTGAGGGTCTAGGGTTCCCACGAACATGCCCACCGCGGGCGCTTCCTCAATGCGTTGCTCGCATTTCGACCACAAATTCCGCCAGCGTATAGCATACTGGACCCAAGTTTCGCCTGGTTTTACCCTGGCGTTAATCAATGCCGTTATTGGAGTGCGTTCGCTGGCGCTTGCGAATCGCTGAGTGAATAGCAACTCCATTTCAGCGAACGTCTTGATAGAATCGTTCGGGAGTTCCGAATACCATTCGAACGTTGTTTCTGATAGGCTGCCCACGAACTGGCGAAGCAACAGTTTATCATCACCGCCGGTGTTACCGCAAAGGGCCCTGAACTGGGCGACATGTTGGTGGGGATTGCCGGTCCCTTTGTAAACATGGAACTTGGGAATTGTGTAACCCAGCGGGTACCTGATTTGGTCGTACCAGCTTGGATACGGCCGGCCCGTTTTTACGACTTGACCAGCTGCCTCAGTCGCGTGATGAACCCGGATTTGCTGGGCTATATAATCGACCAAATCAGCCTTAGAGATTGTCTCCTCCTTGGCCGTTGAGAGGGCCGGTGGTAGATTTGACGTTTCCCCCCTGTCGTCTTCAAGGACGATCGGGGGATCCTCAGCGGGTGGGTCTTGTTGGATCATCATTCCTATCATATCTTGGAAGAGAAGGCCCATACGCTGTATGTTGGCTGCTTGTTCAACGGCCTCTTTGTCCTTCTTCTCCAATATTCGGCGAAGGAACTCAGCGTCGGTTTCTTCCTCCTGGCGTTCGTCTGAGGACGTTTCTGGGTTTTCTTTTGGCCCGGTAAGTGCGGCCATAGCGTTCATCATTTCCTGGAGCTTTTGCTGTTGCTCCTGAGCTATGGTTACCGACCGTGTAAGCGGTCTATGACCCGTAGACGCACGGCTGTCTTCCTTTCCTGACGCCATGTATACGGTATGGACCATCATACCCCCAAACTTAGGGCGTCTGGGCTTAGTGCCTTTAGCTGTCGTTGCAGGCTGGGGGATCTTCTCTGGCTTCCTCCTTTTATGAGCAGTGGCAGTTGAGGGGGCCGTTGAGGCGGGCACCCAGACAGTGTTTCGTGGTTTAGCCTGGTGACTGGCTTCCTGTTGGATTTTCAGCTTCTTGTGTTGGCGGGAGAAGTTTGGATCGATCATCGAGTCTCGGGCCTGCCGCCAAACCTTATAGATTCTGGAAGACAGCCGTTGTGGGGATCGGGGCTGTTCTGGCTTTATTTCCGCAACCTTTTTTAGTGGAGGAGGAGACCTCTTTAGCATCGCGGTAGGAGAATTCCTACGCACCTTATTTAGCATCTCAAAGTTGTTCCCAGTTGGAACAGCAGCATTAACTTCTGCCATCGGGGCTGGTGGAGTTAGCCAAGAGGGGGAGTTGCCCCCAGCCTTCCTTACTCGGCGCCAGTGGCGACGTCGAGCGTGTCGAGCGGACGGCATTGGTTCAGCGGTGAGAATAGCTTCGTCTTGCCCCCTGTGTAGGTGGGGGGTCGTTGCTGGTGTTAGCCTGTCAAAGACCGACGTCCTTTGGATAGCAGGAGCGGGAGCTGGAGCCGTCAATCTTGTAAAGACCGACTTTGTGGCAGGGGAAGCCGCTTTGACGACTTCAGGAGCAGGACCGGTCACTTTCTTAGAAGCAGCCTTCTCTGGGATTGTAGGCCTCATTGTGGGTCCACAGGAGTCTTGGCCCAATCAAGAGAAGACCGAGGCGCTGGTGTTGGGCGACCCATTGAGAGGGGCCGCGGCAGGGGTAAGACGATAAAAGACCGACTTCTTGGGAGCTTCCTCTGTCAGCACCAGCGCGGTGAAGCTTGTCGGTGGGAGCATGGTCCCAAAAAACAATCCTGTGGTGGCTCGAGTGACCTGTTCCACGGGCATTGTGAATAGCGAAGCAGCTTGGGGTCCGTAGGCTATACCTCCTGGCGAGGCAGAGCGTTGGTTGCAATTGCAGTCCGAGCAGTTGGAGCGTTTCGCAGAAGTAGAAGCCATCTATTCTTTGGTTTCTGCAATAAGCAGGACGCCAAGTCTTAGTATCTTGAAACCCAAAGGCAACCATTAGCGAACCGCGATTGGTTCGCGAATCACGACACACGAAGTGTGGAGTGGAAAGAGGAAAAGGTCCAACCGGGCGTGCCAGAATCTATTCCCCTCCGAAAGACGGTGCACAAGACTGCGATGTCTTGGCACTGAGATTCGGGGCAGATGCTAATTGGTGCTATCCGTTCACCTCTCCGAAGATGCCAAGTTGATTTATGGCACCATATATCGAAGGTTTAAACAGATGCGGCCGATATAGCAGACTTCGTCAGATTCCCCCTCGTTTGAGGGGTTTTTGATTGTGGGGACGCTCTTCCCTGCAGGCGCAAGCCCCTGCAGTTAATTACGCTACCGCATCGCGGTAACAACTTTCTCCTTCTCCAGATGGTCACTTCGTGTCGTGGGTGTTTATTATGTTTTTGGTTGCCCGTGGATTGTATACGGAGACTAATTTATGTCGTCGCCCGTAGGACGTGGATTAGCCCAAATCCGTATTTTCTTAGATTTGGTTTTGGGGTTTTGGTTTAAGGATACGTTAGCCATATTTGAGGCTAAGATCAACTCAAACGTTTGTTAAGGATACGTTAGTCTAATTTGAGACTAAGATCAACTTAACGGGATCGTTTAGATCTGACAAAAGAGCATTTGGGGGCTCTATTGTTCCAGTTTAGGGACATAGTGGTCCATTGAATGTATGGCCGTCGGGACCCGTCACCTCTCTGACGACGTTGAAGGATTACAACGACAGGTGTCAGAGAAGTTCGGAGATGTACCCTTGGACCAAAGTTGGTTGGGTGATCCATAGTCCAATTTGGGACTAAAGTCTGTTTGAAGGTTTAAGGATACGTTAGACATATTTGAAGCTAAGATCAACTTAAACGGTTGTTAAGGATACGTTAGTCCAGTTTGGGACTAAGATCGAATTAACGGGATCGTTTAGATCCGACAAAAGAGCGTTTGGGCTCTATTGTTCCAGTTTAGGGATATAGTGGTCCATTTCCAGTTTAGGGACATGGTGGTCCATTGGTAGTTTAAGGACGCATAAGTCCATGGGTGTAAGGACCCCACAGACCATATGGGTGTGTTTAAGGACGCATTAGTCCGTTAGTTTAAGGACGCATAAGTCCGCGGGTTTAAGGACCCCACAGTCCGTATCTTGGTTTAGGGACGCATAAGTCCATGAGTTTAAGGACCCCACAGTCCGTGTTGATGTGTGGTTGTCGGGACCCGTCACCTCTCTGAAGACGTTAAAGGATTACAACGACAAATATCAGAGGAGTTCAGAGATGTACCCTTGAACCAATGAGTGGGCTGAAAGAGCAGATGTGCTCAGTTCAAGATGATTTGAGGACTTATGGCCAGTTTAGGCTAAGTCCAAAATATTGGCCCTCTGTTGGTCTATTGAAGGAGAGGCTTTGCCTCTGGCCATTTAGCCAATTGGGCCAATGCCTAGTGTTAAACACTAAAGACCAATCAGTGTTGAACACTGGGAATGAGATTGATAAGTTAGTGTTTAACACTAAAAGATAGTTGGTGTTAAAACACCAGCAACAAGGCTTTCAAATTAGTGTTAAACACTAAAACAGATCAGAACACTGGCAGCAGATATCTCAAATTAGTGTTAAACACTAAGGTAATCAGTGTTGAACACTGCAAATAAAGCTCTTTGATTAGTGTTGAACACTAAGGCCAAACAGTGTTTTAACACTGGATTCAGGGGTTCCAATTTAGCGTTAGACGCTAAGGCAAGAGGGGTCACGTGGTAGCACGTGAGGGCGCCCTCCCTTCATTTGTTCTGCTGAGAATATCGCATCTTTTGGAGCATCACGTGCCATCACGTGACGGGTGTTTAAATGGAGTATGTTAAAGCCTCTGCCAAGGGTCACGTGGGTCACGTGAGGCACTGCCTCAAAGGGGCTTTTCTGTAGATCTTTTTGGGGATCACGTGGTGACACGTGACCCTGCCTCTATGTATGTTTTTTAGAAGATCTGTTAATCCCTTTCAGGAATTAAATTCCTCGTAGGGTTGAACCCTGGCAATAATTTCAGAGAAATTAAATTCCTACTTCCTTTTGAAGATTTATATTCTGGGATAGAGTTGAACTCTGAATTTTCTGTAGAATTAAATTTCTCATATATGTAAAGAACTGAATAGGGTTAAACCCTAATAAAAGCTTTAAGGAATTAAACTCCCACTCTCTGTTAAAGAATTATTCTGGGGAATGAGATTAAGGGTATTAAATTCCTGTTGTTTTAACAGAACTAAGTTCCTAACTAGGGTTAAACCCTGATTCTGCTCATTCACAGGGTCAAACCCTAATTTTATTTTAAAGGAATTAAATTCCTATAGTTCTGTGAGAATTAAATTCTCGTGCTTCCATTCCCTCTCTATGTTTTGGGTCTGCATGGCAGGATCTCAACCCATTGAGAATTAAATTCTCAACTCAAGGGGAGATGTGCACTTTACAGATCATCCACCAAAGAGAGAACTATGTTCTTCTGTTTTTATATCAGAGTTAAACTCTGTTGAGAATTAAACTTTCTTTTCCTTTCAAAAAGGCTTTCCCCTTCTTACCTAGGGTTTTCTTTTGCAGAAGATCCAAATTTCTCCAAAGTACCAAGGCTCCCCTCTTTTTGTCTCGATTCCTTTCTGCCTTTCTCTCTCTTTTTTTTTCTTTTGTGTCTCTTGGCTCCTATTTATAGAAGAAGCAGCCGAATCAATTAGTTTTGGCGAATCTTTCATTGAGAGATTTGATTTGTATTCACCATTTGTTCTGGACCTTTGGATTATTAGGTGAATTTTATTCACCATTGGATTTTAAATCCAGAGATTCTCCTTTGTCATTTCGGTTAGATTTAAAGGGGAAATCTTTCCAAATTCGAGATTTTCCCATAGACAGATGGTATTTAATCACCTTTAAATTGTTAGTTATATGTATGCCCTAGAGGCCATTACTGTACATTGGATGTATATTGTAGTGGATGCTGGGACATATATAGGTAGGACTTTCTTGCTCGACATGATAGTACGCTATCTGGTTGCTCTTTATCTTAACATGTATACTTTCTGTCTCTCTGATTACATGTTGATAAAGCCCTTAGGATGTGTACTCGACTTCCAGGGCTGTGATGTAGATCATACTAGTGGGGCCTGGGTAGTCCATGAGTACATCCTTGAAATGTTCCTAGTCGAGGGAATATCGAGACGGGGCATCGATATTCCAGAGTAGACTAGCGCATATCTTCTCGACTCATGCGATGGGCGATGGATGATCCCATATCCATTGGTGTTTGACATCAGAGATGGTATGCGGGTGCTCAGTGGAGACTGGGTACACTGAACGGACTCGCCGAGAACTCCCAGATGGTATTATACCTCACGTCAGATGGCAGTTCTCTGGTGACACTGGTACAGCTTAGTCTGTTGACCCGAGATCGTCATAGAGTCTTGTGTGTCTCCCACTGTGCTTTGATTTCCACCCTACCACGGCTCTACTGAGTCGTGCAAACAGGTGGTTTTTGGGTACAGTCCCGATTCACATGGAGGCAATGAGCGATAGGAGGGGATTCGTCTCTCCCGGTATTGGGGGTTGATGTTGTGCTATGCTCGACTGGCCATAACAGGAAATCCCTGGCCAGGGTTGCAGTGATATACTGGTAAGAGTTATCAGTAGTTTCACGAATGTTATGGACCTTACGTCGGCATGACTTATCGAGCTATTGGGGTCTGACGTTTACCACCCCTAGGCGAGATATGCGACATATCAGACGAACAGACCGGACTGTACGGTAAGTGTTACTGGTTGGATTCGCAGGAGTGTGAGCGGGCTTGCTCGTCGATCTTCTGATCGCTCAATACCCGGGTGGCCGTTACTTTTAGCATACCGCTTGCGGCTTGTGGGTGTTTGATATGATCATCATCCGCTGCCGGCGTATTGACGAGTCTTTAGAGTCCTACACAGAGGTTTCCTGGCTCAAGCGAAACGAAATAGGAGCGCATATGAGATATGTGCGGGACCGAGAATAATGCGTGTATGTGATACCGTATTTCATTCTCGCGATGTATGTGTCGAATGGTTGTATGCGATATACCTAGTTATCGGATCAAGGATTGATTCGATAAGCCGATACGTTGGATACTAGCCGGTTATATGCGATATGACCGGATCATTGAATCAAGTGTTGATTTAATGATTTAATGTATAATTATATATTTGATATATTACTTTGCATTAACTAGTATTGGTTCATTTTAAATGGATTTACTCACTTGTATTGCACATTGTATATGTGATATATTTTTGTGCACATCATTGTATCATGAATGATACATTCTTTCTTGGTTTTGTGTAAAGTATTGAACCATGGTTAGTTAGTGGTTAGGGTATCTTTTCATTTGATTATTCATTTATCTTTTTATTTATTTCATTTAGAAAAGATAAAGAGAAAGATAAATGGTGGACTTATTTTGTTTTTAGTTGAAACTTCTTGAAACCTTGACTAAGTCCACCATTCTTGTCTCTTCTCTAACCCTAACCACTTATCTAACCTTAGTCAAATCTCTACACTAAACCATGGTTGAAGTCATGATAAGTATTGATTTATTTATCAAATAAAAATAACTTATCATAACTTCTTCTTCTTCTTCATCTTCTTCCTCCATGAAGAAAGCTTGCTACTCCAATGGCAAGTGATGAAAACTAGTGAGAAATCCAATTCTAAAGTGAACCCACATCCTATTTCTTCATCCTCTACCTCTTGCCAAGTAGTATAGGGTGTTTCCTTCACAAGTTTTCTTGACTTGGTGAAGTTGGAGCTTGATCTAGCGATGCTTCGACGTAGATCATCTTCGGCATGGACATCGACGACCTAGCTCGCCTATTCTCCGATGAAGCCGACGCTAGAGCCCAAGATATGATTTGGACAGCGAGGGGACTTCATCACGGAGCTTAGGAGGTGGTGGAACGGATCTACAAAGGTTGTAGCCCCTTTCTTTTAGCTATATTTCCGTTTACTTGCTTGCTTCGCCTATTTATCTAGTTAACGATCCGTATTAGGGTTAATAGGCACTTGTAAAATTTCAATTGGCCATGTTTGATCACTTGTGAGACTCCATTAGAGTGCCTAGGAACCCTTCATAAATCTTTAATTTAATCGATTGCTTTGGAAAGATTTAAGAGGTCTTTTCTCAGAATTTAATTTCTGTTAACAGATAGGCTTTGAAAGCCGGTCACATGTGACCACGTGATCCTTGGTCACGTGTGGGCACGTGACCCCCTTGGAACGAGCCCTCTTCTTTCTTTCTGCGCTCTACTTTCTGGTCGCTGCTTAGCTGTCACGTGCCACCACGTGACAACTGGTCACGTGTGAGCACGTGACCCTGGCCTGGAGCATTTTTCTTGATTCAATCAGGGAATTGAGTCTGCTGCTTTCGAGTGTCACGTGCCAACACGTGACCCTGGTCACGTGGGAGCACGTGACCCTTTCTGAAGCCCTTTTCTTTGATGTAGTTGGGAAACTGAATTTGCCTTGCCGATGCATTTAGATGTCACGTGCCAACACGTGACTGCTGGTCACGTGTGAGCACGTGACCCTTTTCTGAAGCCTCTTCCGTGGGCTTTCCTGATTTTAAATCAGGAAACAAGTAAATATCATATACCTGTAGATGATCATATACAATTTTACCCATCCTTTGTTCTTTTAGTTCCTATTCACATGTTATACTATTCTCTCTTGTTTCCTTTATGACTTACCGAGCGCTAGTTCGCTGACGACATTACTCTCTGTTTTTCTTTCCTTGGAATGTTCGTTAGAAGGACCGGACTCTGAGGAGATAGAGCCGAGCCAGGAGGACTTGGACTAATTTACAGCTCAGCCTGACTACTAGTTCTTCCTACACTTACTTTATGTATGCCATTGTTTAGGCATTGCTTTATTTATTGTATCTTTTATTTCAAACAGTTGCATGTAAAGTTGAATGTGAATAAAGTAGTTGTTTTATTTTATTACTATTGTCATTCTTGTTCATTGTTATATTGCTTAATTACGCTTAACGTATTTATTTCATAATAAATACATTGCGGGCTTGCCACGTCACCATTTCTGTCTATTGGGAAGCGGGGCGTGACAGGTTTTGTTGGCGGTACATGTATGTCAGTTCTGCATGAAGTCTTAAGCAATTTATCATAAGAATTATAAGGATCAGTAACTATACATTCCTTACATTTCAAATTTCTTGAATCTATCCTAACCATTCCTTTTCTATCAAGATAATGGATTCTCCCAACAACACCAGCACCAATGTCAATGCCAACACACCACCACCTACTTTACCACCTCCCCCTACCGTTGCTGCTCCAATCAACGAACAGACGGTGCTTTTAGAAGCTGTCAAAAGTCTTCTGGAGGGCCAGCAGCAGCAGACTGCTATTCTTATGAACCGACCGAAAGCCGAAGAACCTGGAGTAAAGCAATAACGTGCATTGCATCCCAGGAACTTTTCAGGTAAAGAGAGTCCTCTTGAGGCTGAAGAATGGACCCAGAGTATAGAGGACAACCTTGCCGCAGCACAGGTACTAGACGTAGCTTGGGTTCGTGTGGCCAAGCTCCAGCTCACCGACAACGCAAGAATATGGTGGAAAGCTAAGGAAAGCCGTCTCACACAACCCATAGAGTGGAAGACGTTCCGTGATCTATTCAATGCGAAGTTCTTTCCCGAGACTACCCGTTTTGAGATGGAACAACAGTCCATCCACCTGCAACAAGGTTCCATATGGCTAAAATCGGTAGATGAATATGATGCCGAATTCATCATGCTTAGCAGGTAAAAAATTCGTATCATATTCTGTTCTGTAAAACACATCATTATCCTGACATCAACATCTTATCAGGTTCGTGGCACATTTGATCCCGACTGATGAGATTCGAGCTAGACGATTCCAACAGGGCTTAGACCCGAAAATTCAGGCAGCATTAGCCACAGGCGACTACCCAACTCATGAACTCTCCCTGAAGACAGCACATCGTTATGAAGCTGTAGTCAAGAAGAAGGGTAAGCCCCAACCAGCCGGAATCAAACGCCTTGCTACCCAGATGATAAGAGGAGCATCTTCTACGCCGACCTTTTCACCCAGGAGGCCAGGAGGATCATTCAACCGGTCCAGTCCAGATTTTTGTTTCTACTGCAAGAGAACTGGACACCTGGAAAAAGACTGCAGACGTACAAATGGCCTGTGTTTGATTTGTGGCGCATCCACTCGCTCTATAGGAGCATGCCCATATCGTTTTAACGCAGCATCAGCACCCAGACCCGCAATCACAGCCCCGCAGAGGCCAGCCATCCAGGCACTTGCACCCCGCCTAGCTCTTTCTGCACCAGCTCCACGTGGACCACCTGCACAGCCTCATCGTCAATTCTATCAGGCACAGAGAAACGTGCCCCAAGGACAAAGGAATGTGCATCCGGCAAGGAGGAATCTACCAAGACAACAGGCTTTTACAATGACGGTCGAGGAGGCCAAAGCCACAGGACAAGTCATCACTGGTAATTCCCCCAACCTTTCAACCCTTGTATATCGTTATAATTTTCCTATATCTAAACCCAACCTCATATAACTTAGGTACTATACTAGTAGCCATCCTTCCTGCACTCGTACTTTTCGACACTGGAGCTTCACAGCGCTTCATGTCACAACGATTCGTGAGAACGCATGCGATTCCCGTGAAGCCACTCATTTCAAGCTGGAATGTCAGTTCCAGGAATATAGTCTTGAAAGCAACTTTTGGATATGATCAGTGCCCAGTTGTAGTTTGCGGTCGAGAATTCTACGCAAATTTCAAAGTACTGGACATCCCAAATTTCGATGTTGTATTGGGAATGGATTGGCTGAGAGTATTCTATGCTACTATTGACTGCCATCAAAGGAGGGTAGTATTTGAGATACCAGATCACTCAGTCTTCTATTTCAAAAGTGGAGATATAAATTTGGAGTCAAGAAGCTACCGTGCTAAACCGAAGAATGCAGAAGTATTCTCTCTACCGGTGAAAGAAGAAAAGCCTAAAGCAATTCGAGAGTTCGAGGATGTGTTCCCTGAAGTCATATCAGGTTTGCCTCCCGATCGAGCTCTTGAGTTTAGTATTGATTTACAACCTGGTGCGCAACCTGTAATCAAAGCTCCATACTGATTAAGTCCGGAAGGATTGAAGGAGATCCGCATTCAGTTGGACAAACTGTTGAAGAAAGGTTGGATCCGACCCAGTACTTCCAGCTGGGGATCTCCGGTACTACTGGTGAAGAAGAAAGAAGGTTCCTACAGGATGTGTGTGGATTATCGAGCTCTGAATGAAGTGATGATTAAGAACAAGTATCCACTACCATGCATCGATGACCTTTTTGATCAGTTAAGTGGGTCTTGTGTCTTTTCAAAGCTAGATTTTCGTTCGGGTTATCATCAGGTGAAGGTCAAAGAGTCCGACATTCTGAAGACGGCGTTTAGGACCCGTTATGGCTATTATGAATATCTCGTAATGTCATTTGTAGTGACCAATGCACATGCCATCTTTATGAACCTGATGAACAAAGTTTTCCGAGAGTACTTAGACAAGTTCATTGTCATCTTCATCGACAACATCCTGGTGTATTCAAAGAATCAGAAAGAACACGCTGAGCACTTACCCATTGTCCTGGATACATTACGACAACACCAGCTCTACGCTAAGTAGAACAAGTATGAATTTTAGCTAGATCAAGTCGGATTTCTCGAACATATCGTTTCAGGTGAAGGAATCTCTGTAGATCCAACTAAGGTGTCAGCTGTCAGTGAGTGGCCGACACCAAAGACGATGAAATATATACAAAGTTTCTTGGGATTAGCAGGATACCACCGAAGATTCATTGAAGGCTTCTCAAAGATCGCAGCACCCTTGACCAAGATCACACGCAAAGACGAAGCATTCTTGTGGTCAGAAGCATGTGAAAAAGCTTTTATAGAACTCAAGTTGAGATTAACCTCTGCACCTATTCTTGTAATACCGGATCAATCTGGAGGATTCGTTGTACATTGTGATGTGTCCGGTAAAGGATTAAGATGTGTTCTACACCAGCGTAGAAAAGTTGTGGCTTTTGCATCAAGACAACTAAAGGTTCATGAGCGCAACTATCCAACACATGATCTGGAGTTGGCAGCCGTCATCTTCGCACTCAAAATTTGGCGCCACTATCTTTTGGGAGAATGAGTGGATATATACACTGACCACAAGAGTCTGAAGTATGTATTTACTCAGAAAGAACTAAACATACGGCAGAGAAGATAGCGAACTCATGGCGGACTTCGACATCGACCTAAAGTATCATCCTGAGAAGATGAATGTAGTTCCTGATATACTTAGTCGCCAGCCATTAGCAATGAACCTCACTGCTCAATGGAGACTACAACAAGAATTGCACGGATTGGAGATCGAAATAGTTGTGCCAGGTAACGCTTCATATTTGATGAACTTACAAGTCCAGTCCACTCTTGTAAATCAGATCAAGGCAGCTCAAGCAAATGATGCCAAGCTACAAAAGATCCGAGAACAAGTAGAAAGTGGACTTCGAACTAACTTCATCATTCAAGAAGATGGATACTTGCGATATGGAAGTCGTTTATACGTGCCAGTCAGACCTATTCGAGAAGAGTTGATGAAAGAAGCTCACAGCTCTCCTTATTCGGTACACCCCGGTGGCATGAAGATGTACAAGGATCTACGGCAACACTACTGGTGGCATGGAATGAAGAGTGAAGTAACAAGGAACGTAACCAAGTGTTTAGTGTGTCAGCAAGTGAAAGTTGAACATCACAGAACTGCTGGTCTACTTCAGCCGTTACCAATCCCAAAATGGAAATGGAAGCACATTACCATGGACTTCGTGACTGCCCTCTCTCGCAGCACGAAGGGTAACGACGCAATTTAGGTTATTATGGATCGACTCACCAAGTCGACTCACTTTATTCCATTTCGAGTTGGCCAGTCAACCGAGACGTTAGCAAAGAAGTATATGGAGGTGAGTATAAATCTAAAGTAAGATTTAAACCTTCAAGATGTACCATATTTGATACCCATAAACTCATGCAGGAGATCGTGAGATTACATGGAGTACCTGTTTGCATCGTCTCCGATCGTGATACAAGATTCCGATCACAGTTTTGGCAGAGTCTGCAAGCTAGCCTGGGAACGAGTCTGAATTTCAGCACGGCGTATCATCCACAAACGGTCGGACAGTCCAAGCAAACGATTCAGATTCTGGAAGACATGTTAAGAGCCTGTATGTTAGATTTCGGAGGTTCGTAAGAAGATCACTTACACCTTGTGGAGTTTTCATATAACAACAGCTATCAGACAAGCATTGGAATGGCACCATTCGCAGCACTCTACGGACGGAAGTGTCGCTCACCATTAAGTTGGGACGACGTTGGAGATCATGCACTCCTTTGACCAGAGATGACCATGGCAACCGTGAATGTAGTTCGCACGATCAGGGAAAGGATGCGCATAGCCCAAGACCGACAAAAGCATTGGGCAGATGCGAAGCAC
This sequence comes from Agapanthus africanus, assembly GCA_030015575.1. Lineage (NCBI taxonomy): Eukaryota > Viridiplantae > Streptophyta > Magnoliopsida > Asparagales > Amaryllidaceae > Agapanthus > Agapanthus africanus. The sequence continues at coordinate 397,534,094 of JASDDO010000029.1, read as the reverse complement.
CGACATTTGGAGTTCCAACCTGGAGACCATGTATTCCTGAAGATCTCTCCAAATAGAGGAGTTATACGTTTTGGCAAAAGGGGTAAACTCATTCCAAGATACATAGGACCATTCGGTATACTCGAACAAGTTGGAGAAGTGGCATACCGTTTAGCACTACCACCCTCATTGGAAGGAGTGCACAACGTGTTCTATATATCCCAGCTACGACGATATGTGAGCAACCCCAGCCACATACTTGATCACTCAGAGCTCATAGTACAAACTGATTTAACCTGTGAGCAACAACCAATTGAGATCTTGGACAGAAAGGTGATGACATTGCGGAACAAGGAAGTAAACTTGGTCCTCCGGTGATGCCAGAAGTCGTTTCGATATATGATTTTATCCGGTTCCTATTTTATTTATTATCCCTGATCCGGATGTGGAGAAAGGATTCGCCAAGAGAATCAACTTGAGAAAGAGAAGAGGATATGCTTACACGATACCCTTACCTATTTGAAAGTTAGTCCTTATGTAATTATAAAATTTGAGGACGAAATTTTTATAAGGAGCGTAGAATGTAACGACTCTGAAATCACTGTACAGAAATTTTCTTGTTAATATACAGAAAAGAGTATTACAGCCTGTGTAAGAGTTAAAAATTGCATTTGTTAAATAAAAGCAAGAAACAACTTGTAGCTCACTGGTAAAGCCTCTACACTGCTGTGACATAACCTGTGTGTTCGATTCCTATCAGACACACTTATTTTTTCTGAATTTTCTTTTTTAATTTTTGGAAGCCCAAGAGTTGCACATGCAATACATGGGGAAATAAAAAGTTTCAGAAAAATCAAACAGGCGCAATAAGGTATACACACCCAAAAACCCACGTGCCACGAATCTCGAGGCAATTGCCTCAAATCCGACCGGCCATTTCAGGGTTTTGACCGACCCCGACGGTCCCGATGCGCCCAAATTGATCCGTGCTTTACACACACACCCCTTCAACTCCCTTAACTCCTCTGCACTGTTTGATTTCTCTGCAATCAAACAGAGACCCTTCATTTCACCATTTAACATCTTTTTAATCCAAAATTTTAATTCCCAAACCCTAATTCTTCACTATAAATACCACCCCATGTTTTAGCTCTTCACCATTCTGAAATTCTAGCAAAAATTCTCTCAAAAAGTTCCTAAGTGCAAGAGAAGTCAAGTGGAGTTAGCAACCAAGCTCCTTCCGTCGAAGATCGAAGCCATTTCCGGAGCCCCGCGACGCCACGAAGCCACTCCCTTCTTCCTTATCCTTTTCTTGATATTTCCAAACAGTAAGTCCCTTCCAACTCTCTTTCTTTTTATTGAAATTCATATCCTGATCATATATCGGTAATGTGGAGTTATTCCCGATACCTTTCTTTTAAAACCTAGAACTCCCTTTTTCTTTATATCTTGGTCAATCTAATTTTACCACACTATTTTTAACTTTAATTACAAATGTTTAGATTCAAGTTTAACCAAAATTTTCATGTGAAACGAACATAATCGAACTTTTTCATTAAAATACCTTGAACTTTATTATCACCTCTTTTCGATATTGTTAAAACAATACACTTAGGAAAAATTCACGGGGTAACGGCCTACTCGACACACAAACCTTGGTTTCATAGCACGATGTCTACATATATATATATATATATATATATATATATATATATATATATATATATAGTTAGTTCAAAGAATAACTTTACAATAAAATACCACATCTCTTAAAAACCGGGTTTCTTTTAAAGCGATATTTTGTAATCCTTGGCAATACGCCCCTACAACTCTCGTTAGGGGACCTTCTAATGGATGGTGCGGATTATCGCACATCCTTGAGATAGTAGAGCGAGATGCAGAACTCCTCACGGAGTATTCGATCTCGAAGGGAAATAAAATATGGTTTTTAAGAAATGCGACTTTTCTAAATAAAAATAATTTTTAAAACTATATAAAAATTATAAATCCGTATTTTCAATATATTATGAAATTATTTTTTTTTAAATGAAAGATTAAACTTTTAATAAAATACCACCAAGTTACCAAAAAAGGCTAGTTTTCAATAAAACGCCATAAACTTTTAAAAGGTAAGTATTTATCATTAAAATACCCACTAATTAAAATACATGCTCATGAAAACCCTAAACAATAAAAATCATCCTCGAGATTATTTTTAAACTATATTAAAATATTTTTCATAAAACCCCCTCGAGATATACAAAACAATATTTTAAGTACTCTAGTTTAAATATAGCTTTAAGCGGGATCAATTCTCTTGAACCCCAAGGAGCCGGAGAAAGTGATTACTTGTCTATTCAGATTAGAAAACATAATGGAGTTATCAATGGAAATTGTCTTGGAAAAAGACACAAATCCTGCCGTCCATGTGCAGTAGTTGCCGATTCCTCCCGAACCTAAGAATTCAAGAGTTAAATCCGTTCACAAGTGTCTGACTCAACATGAATCCAAACTCAAACCTGAATCCAAAATCAAACACGAACTTGAATACTTGATCATGAACCTGAATACTTGAATTCAACATTAAATTCAAACTTGTATACTTGACTCGACCTGACCGAACCACTGTTATAATTGGACATGAACTCGACATGACTACTTGAACACATGATTGCATTCTGAACATGAATCTGAACATTTTATATCTATAGATTTGGCCAAGTCCTATAATCTTAATCTATACAATACAATATGCGGGGATAAAGGGATAGATTGGTACAGAACGTATATCCTGGCACGAGAGGTCACTTAAAAAACACCTACATGAATTCACGTGCCGTTGTCCCGTGGGTTATGACGGGGCTTTGTACTATATGTTACCATAGTCCACAGGGTAAGATGGACTCCTCTCGTATACATGAATATCTTCCTTATCAAACTACAAATAACCAAGTTAAAGTAAATATCATATACCTATAGATGATAATATACAATTTTACCCGTCTTTTGTTCTTTTAGTTCCTATTCACATGTTATACTATTCTATCTTGTTTCCTTTGGGACTTACTGAGCGCTAGTTCGCTGACGACATTCCTTTCTGTTTTTCTTTCCTTGGAATGTTCGTCAGGAGGACCTGACTCTGAGGAGATAGAGCCGAGCCAGGAGGAGTTGGACCAGCTTACAGCTCAGCCTGACTACTAGTTCTTTCTGCACTTACTTTCTGTATGCCAATGTTTAGGCATTGCTTTGTTTATTGTATCTTTTATTTCATACAGTTGTATGTAAAGTTGAATGTGAATAAAGTGGATGTTTCATTTTATTACTCTTGTCATTCTTGTTCATTCTTATATTGCTTAATTGCGCTTAATATATTTATTTCATAGTAAATACGTTGCGGGCTTGCCACGTCACCGTTTCCGTCTACTGGAAAGCGAGGCGTGACAACATTGCTGCCAACTATGCCGCAAAGGAAGCGGTCTGGATTAAGAAGTTCATTACTGAACTTGAGGTGGTTCCATCCATTGTTAATCCAATACCTTTGTATTGCGACAACAATGGAACTATGGATTTAGCGAAGGAACCACGGTCCCATCAAAAATATAGACACATCTTGAGGCGGTATCACCTGATCAGGGAGATCGTTGATCACCGGGAGATCGAGGTGCGGAGAGTGGACACAAAAGAAAACACGGCGGATCCATTCACCAAGGCTCTTCCTCAAGCACAGTTCTAGAGACTATTTGAGATGTTGGATATGCGATACGCCAACAACTGGCCCTAGTGCGGACGTTTGGTACTCGATACGTCTATATATGGCCTTAGTGCAAGTGGGAGATTGTTGGATATGTATGTCCTAGAGGCCATTATTGTATATGTATACATGTGGATGCTTGGACATATGTATGTACAGGACAATCTTGCTCGATATGATAGTATACTATTTGGTTTGTATTTATCTTAACATGTGCATATGTTTTAGTTGTTATTACGTATCATTTATACATGTTGATAAAGCCCGTAGGATCATTGCTTGACTACCTGCGTTATGATGGCGATCATACATGTGAGGGATGGGTAGTCCATAAGCACATCCTTAAAATGTCCCTAGTCGTGGGAGTATCGAGACTGAGCATCGATATTCCGGAGTAGACTAGTGTATACATTTCTAGACTTCGACGAGGGGCGATGGTTGGTCCCACAGGCATTGGTCTTTCACACCTAAGATCGTATGCAAGTGCTCACTGGGAGTGAGTACACTGGACGGACTCGCCGAGAACTTTTAGATGGTACCATACCTATCGTCAGATAGCAGTTCTCAGGTGACATGAATACAGGTTAGTCTTTAGACCTGAGATCGTCATTTGTCTCGTGTGAGTTCCCACTGTACTTAGATTACTACCCTACCACGGCTCTACTAAGTCATGCAAATAGGTTTTAGTTGGATACAGTCCCGAGCCACATGGAGGCAGTGAGCGATTGTTGGGGATTCGTTTCTCCCGGTATAGGGAGTCGATATCGCACTGTGTTCGATTGGCCAGCACCATAAGACCTTGGCCAAGGAAGTTGGGATTTACTGATAGTTAGATCAATAATTTTTCGGATTTTTCATGAGCCACATTAGCACGAATTATCGGGTTATTAGGGTCTGACGTTTACCAACCCCTAGACCCGGTATGTGATACTCTCAGACGAAGAGACCGGACTGTACGGAGATTATTACAGATAGGCTCAGTAGGGATCTGGATGAATTTGCTCGTCGACCTTCCTTTTCGACAGGTACCCAGGTAGCCATTACGTACAGCTAGTGTCGCCGACGTACTTGTGGTTATGGATTTATATAGTAACTCACTGCCGGCGTACTGTCATGTCTTTAGAGTCCTACACAGAGGGTTTCTCTGGTTCAGGCGAAATGATATAGTAACCGTATTTTGATACGTGCAGGGTTCCGATCGAATGATTGTACTAGTTACCCGAACTTTCGATCGGACGGTTGATAATATTAGTCGGCTTGGGATTGAGCCGGATTGTTAAATCATGTATTGATTTGATAATTTACGTATATATATTTCGATGTGCATATTCTAGTATTATGTTCTCTGTGTTATTCTATCTCTTTGGGTATTCGTATTTTGATACGAATACGGGTATGTATATACGGTAGAGTGTATTCCGTATTTATACGGAAAATGTTTTAAAAGATGGACACCTCATTTTAGTTTTTCCATTTATTAATTTAAATGGAAAATGAGATGTAAAGGCAGTGAGGTGTGTATGGTGAGTACCATACTTCAATAGTGTTGACAAATGAATTGAATATTCATTTGTGCAAACTATTCAAGCATGGTTGTGTTTTAATATTGGAAAAATGTTTTTACAAAACTATGGTTCATGTTTTTCTCTCTCATGGATGAAATCATTCTCACGATTTTGCTTCTCTCTCTTCACTAGCCTTTCTTGAGCTCCTCCTCCTTCTTCTTGATCTTTCTCTCTACAATATCATGTGTTGAGAATCAAGAGAGGAAGTAAGATAGATATACACTAAGAACAACTCACTACTTTCTAGACACTTTAGATTAGCAACCTAGAGTCTCTAGTTGCTCTACTAGACTTTTAGTGTGGATCTAGAGCCATGAACTACATCCCTCAGGTGGATCATTTTTGATAGAGGAAGACCGGCGGTCAAGCTCGATCAAGGAGATCTCAAGGAGCAAAGGAAGAAGATAGAAGACCCAAGGACACGGATCTTTTGGTAAAATAATTCTATCACAGTAGTTAAGATCTCTTTAGATAGCTAGTTTCGGTGTATGGTTAGATTCTAGGATGTGCTTTCTAACGCCGAATTTTTTAAAAGTTAAAGTTTTTTGTTCCGCAACGGCCGCGGTAGATGGCCAGGGCGCTAGGAAACCTAACATGTAGTAGAGGCATGGGACCATGTCTACCATATTCCAACCTTTGGAAAGAAACTCTACTCCAGGCCCCGCAAGCGACAGCTCGAAGTGGGGGGGTACTGATATAGCATGGAATATCTAGATATGGGCCCAGGCTCATATTGGCTTCGTTATTTAAGCCCGACGTCAAATCCCTACCCACAAATTGGGAACCACACTGTTACGAAACCCTAGATAACTAACTTATCATTCTCCAATTACATCACAACCGTACAAAGCACCTATATAAACCATTATCACTAAAGAAGGAAGGTATGCAATCTCTTCTTCATTGCTACAAACCCTAATTATCCTAAAAAGCAACTGACTTTATCATCGAAGGACGATCCTGAAGCGAACCTCCGGAGTCCTTTCCTTTTAGGTAGCGGATCTGATGAAGGAGCCTTTGCCAAAGTTATCCACGCTCACAAATTCATTGACCAGGTCCAAGCCCAGCGAGATTTGCCCCTATCACAATACATCTAATCACATGATGTAAAAATAAGGAAGTCGCAAGGCATGAAATAATACAAGTGAAATATCCAAGCATAAATCAGAAATGGTATCTTAAAGAAGTGTTGGAAACTATTGATTACTCAACTCATATGAATTCATAAATAAAACAAGAAACGTAGTTCTAGGTGTTTTGCACACATGGGTTCAAGTCTCACCTAATTCCGACTACTAGTTTGGGAGATAGACGCGTATTGGTATCGCTGCGCATAACAGATCAGAATCTGTCCAACTGACATCCATTTTAACAACGCAGTTTGCGATAATTTCTGTCGGTTTTCAGGTCTCGGGTTGAATTAGCAAAATGTAGGTTTTTCAATCTAGTTATCTAAACCATTTGAGTTTGCGAGATTTGGATCTCCGAAACTATAATTATGATTATTTTAATTTACGGGTATAAAACAGTTTTTATTTTCTGGGACAACAAAGAGGGGGTAACTTGCAGAGCATATATCGGGTCGATATATACATTTCTGAGTTTAGGGTTCTAAAGGAAAGTTGTAGGGTTGTCAAATTGGCATCCATGCATCTAAAGTTTGTCGCAAACCGAGTTTTGTAGTGATATATATGATATTTTGAAAAACAGTGCGCATGTCAGAACAAAATCTGTCCAGACTTGACACACACAAATTTAAAAGGCAGAAATAAAATATTTCTATCGGTTTTCAGAAGTAGGGGTTGAATTAAGAAAAGGTAGATGTCACGCCCCGCTTCCCAGAGTACGCTAAATTGGGCACGTGACATAGCCAACCATGCTACCTGTGGGTAGGAAGTATCCATCCACAGTCACATTACGGCTGTAGAGATATCAAGAACAAAATATAACTATCTAATACATGTCCATAAACCAAGATAACATGAGTCAAGAATAATAAAAATGCGGAAGCAAAAGATCCAATACAAAATAACTGGAATGTATGTCCCATAATGCGGGCTCACATCAGGAAACAAAAAGTAAAAGAACTGACTACTACTGAATCCTCACTGCTCAGCCTGCTAGCTGAAGTACTCCTGCTCGGACTGCAGCAAAAGTACGGAATCTGGGCCATGCAAAACCCAGACGTCAGCGCGTCATGTCATCAAGTAATAAAGTATAAACAGAGTAACAGGCAATGCAAATATAATCATGAATGATAAGAAGATGTAATAGTAATATAAATCAGGGCAGTGAAGGGTAGTGTGCAGTGAGTGAACTAAACTGGTCTATTGGGTTATCTACTCTAAAGTCTTTGAAATCAATTTGATGAATTATCGATGTAACTCAATAGTATCCCATGCATGCCCGAGACCACGGTCTAAGACTCTAAGGCTAAAACCGAGACGTGCCGCTAGGCACTAACAGGAAAAGGGTACAGACCAACGATGTCAGCAGCATCGTCACGAGGTGGGCCTAGCCTCTAAAACTGATCAGTAAAAGCAAGCAACTGTCGAGTTACAAGTCAGGATTTCATCATTGATTTCCCCATACCCCCAAGTTATGTATGTCAAGTCAGGTATTCAGTAATCAAGAACTAATGCCAACACAGGATCAGGTAGAAGCAGGTTTGTCTGGATAGACTACAGGAACGGTCCGTGAGGACTACATGTCAGGTTTGTTGGCATTAGACACGAGATTAGGCAACAGGTCAAGCCATGGTACATCAGGTCAAGTAGTGTACGGTACCATATCGGGTCAAGTTATGTGTGTGTAGCAAGTCATGTCAGGGTGTAAAGATAGCATGTGAGTGCTCACAATCAGCTAGCATAATCATGGTCATAAATAATCAAGCATGAGTATCAATAACACAATAAATTGGCACATGTAATAGGTTAAACAATGAGTGCAGATTTAACTAATTAGCCGTACGGTTATCAGTGTGTGTTTAAGAGATGGTGTCAGCATTATATGAATACAATATGACAGATGTGAATACTAAAACCAGGTTAATAAGTATTGAGTAATCGAGGGATGCGATGACATGTATAATATGGATGCAATTGTAACTAAACCGGTTAAAGATGCATACGGATGTCCGATAAGTTAATACTAGAGAAAAGGGGTATCATGGTTACAAAACAATTATGATCATGTGGTCTATCATATACATGCGATTACTAGGTATAAACAACTTGATGCAACAATTAAGTTTCAAGTTCTAGATCAGAAAATCAGTAAACGGAACGTTATACGGTTAACTTGAAATTCAAGACTTTCGATTCTATTTAGAGATCTAATAGGAAAATAAATAAATTGGTATAAGAATAATTTGAATAGCATGTAGCAAGTTTCACTTGCCTCGACGGGTCGCGATACGGAAAACGGAACGTTACGCGTCGGCGGGGAAAAGTCGCGACGCGCGCACGGTATGCGGAAAGAGCCCAAACGACGAACAGTGGAGTCACACGGGTCGCAGGTCCTCGCTGGGTCATCGAGATCGTCACCGGCACGGTCGGATTCCGGCAAAACACAAAAACAGTAAACAAAAGGGGATAGCAAGATGCACAGAGAAACAAAAGAGAAAAAGGGAAAGAAAAGAAGAGAACAGAGGATAAGATTGCTTACTGGGTTATAGGAGGGTGAGCTGGTGAGGGCGGCGAGGCAACGGCGGTGAGGGGCGTCGGCAAAAGTGTTGAAGATTTAGGGTTTGGTTAGGGTTTTGGGCTCGGGTTTGAGGTTGCAGGGCTAGGTGTTGGAGTATTGGTGAGGGGATAATGTCGAGGAAATGCAGGAAGATGAGGTGGTGGTGATGGTGGGTGTGAGGCTAGGGTCATCGGCGACGACCGGAGATGTTGGTTCAGGGGTGCTGTTATGTGCAGGGTGCAACGGCCTCGGGGAGAAGGAGAAGATGGAGAGGAGGAGGAGACGGGCGATGAGGAGGTGAGAGGGATGTCGACGAGGCTGAAGAGCAGGGGAAAAAGAGTTAGGGTTTGAGGAATGCAGTGGGTTTCAAGGTTCTCGTGCCCGTGGGGTTTTTAAAGGAGAAGAGAAGAAGCAGCAGGAGAAGAATTATAAGAGGGAGGTGACCAGATCCTCAAGGCGGTGACCAGAGTCGAGGAGCGAACAGTGTTCGCGAGAGGAGAGAGAGAGAACGCGAGAGGAGAGAGAAAGAGAAGAGAGAGGGAAAGGGAAAGGAGAGAGAGAGGGAGACGGTGGGGCCCAAGGAAAACAGAAGGGAATTCTGATTCGTTGGAAAAGAGAGAGAGGAATTCAGTGGTGGGGCCGGAAATCAGTAAGTAAGAATATGATTGGCTCGTGGAGTCAAAATGGTTTTAGAAAAAATTTATAAAAGATTTTCAAATCTTTCGTTGGCTGGGAACAATAGGGAAAAGAGATTTTCAGCATAAAAATATTTTCAGAATAATTTCATTGGTTTAAAATTTGATAATAGGCTAAACAAACACTTTGGCTGAAAAAATTTAGAAAAATAGGATTTGGCGGAAATACAAAATATTTCAGAATTGCGTCCGGATCGGGTCTAAAAATTTGAATTTGAAATATGAAAAATGTTGGCAGGTTCCAAAAATTGAAATGAAGGATTTTATAATTAAAAAGCATACCCCCAAGAACGAACTCACGTATGTGCGCGTAGTCGTCCAAACACGTCCGTTTCACTGAACGGGACGAGAACACGATGCAAGGACACTACCACAGGGTTAGGGGTGTCAAGCAGGCCATGACAAGTATTTTTAATTTATTTTAAAAGACTTAAATTGTTATATGCAGAATATGACATGTCGGTGTAAACTATAACTAGTAACAGCCAAAGCATGATAAATGAAATAAATACCACACACTACACATACGGTAACTGAAATTTGTAGAACTGGACTCGGTTGTTACAGTAGATCTTTTGATCTAGTTGTCAAAAAGAATTAATTTCACTCCATTTGGGTCTCTGAAAATAGAGTTATGAATTTTTGAAGAGTGCTTTTAAAAACAGTTTTCAGAGTTACAAAAACAGTGACTAAAAGCGACGTCAAACATAAATCGTAGATCGGTTCGATCTAAAATTTTCATAGCGCGTGTAAAAAATACTATCTATTACTCTACTTAATTTTATTAGAATATGATATCATAAGAATTTGATTATAAATATGTTTCGAAAATGCATTAGTGTCTAAAAAAAGTCGATTTCAAAATATAGGGTTCCATTTGAAATGTGGTTTAAATTTTAATATTAAAAATGCAGAATAGCATGATCCTTTCATTTACAGCAAGCAAATAAGGGGAGCTAATGTATATGAAACAATCATACGAGGGACAACCACAAGTTAACTAGAAATAAAACCATTTTTATATATCGATCGGATTCTAAGTGTCATGCAAGTACCTTGTAAAACGATTCATGCGCTTTCATACAATAACAACCAATATTAACAATGATCTTGAGTATGTATAATGAAACAAGTCTTCTTAACGTGTTCGCAAACTCATGGAGACAAAAAAATCATTATAACAACCTCTAGCATTTTATTTTATGGACATTATTTAAACATGGGATTAACCGGAGTATAACAAGTATCGACATGACAGCGACATGGAAAAGGGAGAGGTGAACGTACAAGGAGAAGGTACAATAAGAGGAAAGAGGGAAAAGAGGACTTACAAGATGTTGTGATACGGTGTAACAACCGTATCGCCGATTGCGATAAAAGCCTCGACTTATGCGAAACTCCTGACAGCTTGGGAGTATCGGAGACCTTCAAGTTGTTTTAGATGAAAAGATGAGAGGCAAAAAGAGAAGAGTTTTGAGTTTGTGGAGGAAGGAGGAGGAAGATGTACGTATAAAGAGTGACCATAAATCTTCATAATAATTCTAATTTATTATGAATTAATTTTGGGAGTTAAAGTAATTGAAAGGACTCATTTGTAGGTTATGAGAGGGTTAAAAAAAATGATAAAAATAATTGCAAGATCCAAGATTCAAACAAATGAACTATGGAACAACGGTGAAGTGATTTAACCATATGGGATACAAGCTTATTCTTGCATATATTCAACAAGAATTGAATATATTCCAACATTTGAAAAGAAGGCGGGCTTTTTAAAAAGAAAGTGAAATATAAAGGTGCGTGAATTTTGGGGTCGTTCCAGGGTGCGGCACTACAAGAAATATTAGTTTATTCGTCGGGGACTACCCGACGTAAAAATCATAAACCCGACGAAAAAATCTTTTTCCATCAGGTATATTCCGACGGCTTAAATTACGACGAAATAAACTTTTTTCGTAGGGTGTTTAGTTTATTTCGTCGGTTACTTTGTTTCGTCGGATTCCCATCGACAGAAAAAATTAAAAAATCCTGGGATTTTTTAACCACGATTCTATTTCGTCGGTTTACCACTTTGTCCGTCGGGTAATAGCCGACGGAAAAAGTTATAGACGGGGAAAAAAAATTCCAGTCACTACTACAAAGAAGGGTTGCCCCTACGGATATATCCGTAGGTGCAACCCACTGCCCCTACGGTTATATACGTAGGGGCGAAAAAATACCCCGTAGGTGCAAAGGCCGCAGGTGCAAGTCGAGGCCCTGAACTTATCCCTACGGTTAAATTCCTGCCCCTACGGATATGTATGTAGGTCCATCTTCCCCTACGGATTAAGCCGTAGGGTATAAGATTTTATATTATTTACGGTTTATTTTAATAAATTACTTGGACCTACGGCTATAGCCGTAGGGGCATGTACTACCCCCTACGGATATATTCGTAGGTACTTTTCCGTAGGGGCACAAATTCAGGATTCCTGATATGTGCCCCTACGGATAACTCCGTAGGGGAATGTCAGTGGCCCCTACGGATATATCCGTAGGGGGATTCCCAAACACCTAGCACTGACATCTGGGGGAAATATCAGTTACTACTGATATTTAGCCCCTACGGATATATCCGTAGGGGTAACGTGTAGGCCTACGGAGTAATCCGTAGGTACATATTGTCTGAAATTTTTTTTTAAAAATGTCCTGCTTGATTTTTTCCCGCCCTGTGCACAATAATGTATACATCAATCAAATCATATATTGCAGTATTCATAATCACATCTCACGCATATATATAATATACAAAAGAAACACAAAAACTGAATATGATATAAATACAAACCAATATGAATATCGTTTCAAAATGTAGTACAATGTGTATGATATAAATAAATACATGTTTCAAAAAAAAAGAACCAAAAATCTACCCTAGCTCGGTCCAGCTCGGTCCTGCTCCTCGGTCAATAAACTCTGCAATTCGTCGCGAGCGGGAGTCTGAGTGGGCGGTGGAGCTACAGGAGCTGTCTGCGGAACCGCAGCCGAAGGAGATGCGTGTGGAGGCTCGGCCGATCTACCCTGTCGCGTCTGGATATAACTTGTGTAAGAAGCGTGTAAGAACTGTTTATTATTCGAATTCGTATCATTATTAAGTTATTTCGAAACCCTGTTTGGATATCTAGTTTGGAAAAGCGTTGTTTATTTCAATTACATATGTATGTATGATTAATAAAACATAAGTCTACAACCAAATAAGCTCAGGCTATGTACTGATATTGGATATGTTGATATCTATAATATGACATTATATTTTACTATTAAGTAGTATACATACCAGCATCCCATTCAACTCCTGAACGGTGGCCTTCAAGCTCTCCTGTTCCTGCTGGATACGTCGCTAACTGGAGACGGAGGAAGTAACCACCGGGGTGGAGTCCAACCTCATATAGGCCCTGCTAGAGCCCAGTCCTCGGCCTATCTCCAAACCTCCGTGGTGCCGTCCGTGTGCGGCGTCCAGGACTGGGGTCAGCAGCCTCGAATGTTGCCTTCCCCCTAGCAACTGTCAGAACATTATATTTAGCACATACTGGTCTATAAAATTGACAAGAAATACCAAAATCAACAAATTCAAAGCCTTACCTACAGAGATAGAAGATGTGCTCCTCTGGTATCTGCATGTATCAAAATTTGAATAATATTAATTAATTTCAGTACATACATACTAACAAGGTAAACTCGCATATAGCGCTGCTTACACATATGACAGGGAGTGAACAAGCTCTTGTAGATCATCAGGCGCAAATCTAATCTCATCAAGCAGCCCATGATAATGAGTTGGACGACTAAGAGCAAAAGAAATGTGTGTATATTTATGATATAGCATTCTAAATCAATATGCATGCCCTATATAATATATAAACATACCTGGAGGAACGGGAGTGACCTCTGTCCCTGATATGGACGCATCACCAACAACTAGACAATCAAACATTGACAATATAAGTAATTTTGACATAAACATGCATGGATATCTATAATATTACATTCAAAATGGATATTAGAGAGCGCACCTGCAGTGAGAAGTGGTAAAAGTATCACCCAACTAGGGTGTAATTTACAGAATCAGTTGAGACTCTTAAAAGTCATAGAAGAACCCGACCTGCACAAATCTGATGTATGCTTTCCATTGGACACTAAGAAGTCTCTAAAGGGAAAAGCCTATGTGAAAGCCATCATTAGTTCATATCAGAAGATTGATGCTGAAACAGAGAACGAGAAATGTCATTTTTTTCTTCTTCCGCCACATTACTGTCTTCTCCTTCTGCCACATTACTGTCTTCTCCTTCTTATGATGTGCGCGTGCAAATTCAATGACTATATTGAGAATATTGATTAATAGTGGGTAGGAAAAGTATTTCTCAAATGGCTTTTGCGTCTTAAAACCATAAACTACTAAGTAATGACATACATAATTTTTTTAGTATAAAGGTTGTTATTTTAAGTTTTCCCTTATAGAGATATGATCTAACTGCATCTATCAACTATAAGTGTGCAGAAAATTATGATAAGAAATCATAAGAAAGGGTCGTAGCCATGCATAACTTTGAATCTACATACCAAATCATGCACTTATTGTCACCTTGCCTTAGAATATAAAATATCTTGGAAGACTATAAGCGAGCATTTAAATCTCGATAGCTTTTGACTTCAACATATATTTTTCTCAAGTACCATGAAATATACTTGCTCCGTATAAACCGTTTTCAGGAAGATGGATTAATAATGACAAATTATCCATTGTGGCTCACTAGGTTAGCATTTTCTCTTCTATTGACCATCTTTCTAATCAGCTTGGTAAATTTATTCGGAACCGGCTGCGAATCATTAAAAGACGTGCATAAGAAAGAGAACTAAAATACAGATATATAGCATACCGATACATCGAAACTTCATATTTGCGATGGCAATCCAGAGATATTTATTTCTACACACGTGGTGCGCGTGCGAATGCGTCAGGTATCATGGACAAATATTTCAGAACATGGAAAGTATTATTCGTATAAAGTAATTAAACTTTTAAACACCTTGGGTAGATATTTTCTTAGTTGATGCAATCATATCATGAGGACTAAATTTAAGCTATTATACATATGCTTATGTATTTTTCTAACCTAAAATATCACACACACACACACAGAGAGAGAGAGAGAACACCTGGTAGGTAAATAAATCAGGTAGCAGGATCCTGAAGAAATAGAGTCCATAGCATTGCTCATCATCATCATCCATGATCCCTTTGATAATATTTTTTCAAAGGGATCACGGATGATGATGATGAGCAATGCTATGGACTCCATTTCTTCAGAATCCTGCTACCTAATTTCTCTATCTACCTGGTGTTCTCCCCCCCCCCCTCTCTCTCTCTGTGTGTGTGATATATTAGATTAGAAAAATACATAAGAATATGTATAATAGCTTAAATTTAGTCATCATGATATGATTGCATCAACTAAGAAAATATATACCCAAGGTGTTTAAAAGTTTTAATTACTTTATACGAATAATACTTTCCATGTTCTGAAATATTTGTCCATGATGCCTGACGCATTCGCACGCGCACCACGTGTGTAGAAATAAATATCTCTGGATTGCCATCGCAACTATGAAGTTTCGATGTATCGGTATGCTATATATCTGTATTTTAGTTCTCTTTCTTATGCATGTCTTTTAATGATTCGCAGCCGGTTCCGAATAAATTTACCAAGCTGATTAGAAAGATGGTCAATAGAAGAGAAAATGCTAACCTAGTGAGCCACAATGGATAATTTGTCATTATTAATCCATCTTCCTGAAAACGGTTTATACGGAGCAAGTATATTTCATGGCACTTGAGAAAAATATATGTTGAAGTCAAAAGCTATCGAGATTTAAATGCTCGCTTATAGTCTTCCAAGATATTTTATATTCTAAGGCAAGGTGACAATAAGTGCATGCTTTTGCATGATTTGGTATGTAGATTCAAAGTTATGCATGGCTACGACCCTTTCTTATGATTTCTTATCATAATTTTCTGCACACTTATAGTTGATAGATGCAGTTAGATCATATCTCTATAAGGGAAAACTTAAAATAACAACCTTTATACTAAAAAAATTATGTATGTCATTACTTAGTAGTTTATGGTTTTAAGACGCAAAAGCCATTTGAGAAATACTTTTCCTACCCACTATTAATCCATATTCTCAATATAGTCATTGAATTTGCACGCGAACATCATAAGAAGGAGAAGACAGTAATGTGGCAGAAGGAGAAGACAGTAATGTGGCGGAAGAAGAAAAAAATGACATTTCTCGTTCTCTGTTTCAGCATCAATCTTCTGATATGAACTAATGATGGCTTTCACATAGGCTTTTCCCATTAGAGACTTCTTAGTGTCCAATGGAAAGCATACATCAGATTTGTGCAGGTCGGGTTCTTCTATGACTTTTAAGAGTCTCAACTGATTCTGTAAATTACACCCTAGTTGGGTGATACTTTTACCACTTCTCACTGCAGGTGCGCTCTCTAATATCCATTTTGAATATCGATACTTACATTCAAAATGGATATTAGAGAGCGCACCTGCAGTGAGAAGTGGTAAAAGTATCACCCAACTAGGGTGTAATTTACAGAATCAGTTGAGACTCTTAAAAGTCATAGAAGAACCCGACCTGCACAAATCTGATATATGCTTTCCATTGGACACTAAGAAGTCTCTAATGGGAAAAGCCTATGTGAAAGCCATCATTAGTTCATATCAGAAGATTGATGCTGAAACAGAGAACGAGAAATGTCATTTTTTTCTTCTTCCGCCATATTACTGTCTTCTCCTTCTGCCACATTACTGTCTTCTCCTTCTTATTATGTGCGCGTGCAAATTCAATGACTATATTGAGAATATGGATTAATAGTGGGTAGAAAAAGTATTTCTCAAATGTCTTTTGCGTCTTAAAACCATAAACTACTAAGTAATGGCATACATAATTTTTTTAGTATAAAAGTTGTTATTTTAAGTGCGCGTGCAAATTCAATGAAAGTTAGATTTGAGGATACCCATGTATGAGTTGTATTCTATATATGTGTGTTTCGATTTATGATTTCGCTTAAGTGTAGGGTTGTTTTTACTTAAAGAAGTATCACCATCTACTATATATAAAAAAATATAGCAAACTAGGATTGGTATTCAAATCCCAGTCCAGATTGGTATTCAAAATTTATTTAATTAGTTTGTGATCCACATCATTTGATTCGTTGCTTGAGGCATCAATGTAGGCACAAATATCGGCGACGAGGAACTCGACGAAGAAGAACGAGGGCGGTGGCGGGCTGAGAACGGAGGGCGCGCGGTGGCGACGAAGAGAAAATTGGAGACGCGGGAACGAGAGAAAATTTTGGGAACGAGAGGGAAAGATATCGAGGCGTATATTGGTATCGATGGGAATATGAAGGTTTCATATTATCATCGAGTATCATATATTGGTTTTAACCTGAATATCTTGAGTCGCTCTCTAATTATGTGTTTGTTGTGCATTCGTGTTGTATGTGTAACATGATTTTAAACCATTGAGATCAAGATTGATAGAACTGATCATCCTACATTGCAATAGCATTCATCGACCAAAAATAGATTGCGGTCTGGATATGGCATATTGGCAGATGTTACCTATATGCATAAATCTTATGTCTAATGACCATAAGATTGTCGGAGACAGTTTTGATGTTTTGTGGGTTTGGTTTTATACTTGGGACAATCCAATGTTGACACACACACATAAATAACAAATTAAAGTAAACTAACTAAGAGGCATGTTTGAGTTTTATACTGGGATCACAAATAGCATGATGGCTGCAAACAGGTTGCTTGAATACTTGCAGACAATCCAATGTTGCCTCGCCATTTCTATAAATTTTAAACTCCCTGGAAAATTATCATCACTCAGGATTACTTTAAGGCCAGTTTGGCTGCTTCTTGCTTGTAATTCAACATTCAGCTTTTTGTTGATTTGGAACTCAGAGAGTGTTGCAAAACAAATCCAAAACTAAATAAACCTCAAACTAGCTACAGAGAAGGCAAACAGCAAACCCCATGAAGTTTGGCTTTCAAGGGTTTTCCCACTAAAATACACTTAGATGCAGCACTTTAAGGAAGCTTGCAGCAATATAAAAACTTTTAGGTAGTTTAGTGAAAAACTGCAGTGCTTCAAGATTGTTTAAGTTTTATGTGTGCTTAAGCTGTCATACAGAAATTATCGTTGCAAAAATGTTCGCAACCCTAGCTTTTCCAGCAACGATACTGAAATACGAGCCTCAGATATGCCAGCTTAGGAATCAAAATAAGAAAGAGATTTGGGGTTATCCTAAGTCCAAAGTCAAACGGGCTCGAGAAATATATAAACCCAAAAAAATGACTGCATAAAGATCTCATAAAGATGAAAAGGATGTTATGCAAGCTCTGAACAAATCTTGAACGGAACTTTCACAAGAATTTACAATACCCGACCAGAATCCAATCCTGAGTTTGATGAAGCTTCAGGCCTTCAGCTTCCCCACAGAAAATAGTTAGGGCAAACCCTTTGCAAAACCATAGCTTTCATGCAGAGATGACGCTCAGAACATGCCAGCTTCCAAACACATTGAATAATACATAATCTCCCATACTCTCTCTCTCTCTCAATCAGACAGTTTATATTTGGATTTGAATTTAGGAAAAGAAATAAGATGGCTACAAACCAGCTTGCCTCGCCAATCTCATAACTATAAAGCTCATAAAAGTGGAAGCTTGAGGGCAAGCCATCATCGCCTCCATTCAATTGAAGCCAAATCATCCACAAAAAATAGAAATAAATATAATAATTGATCGATAGGCAAAATTGCAAGAAACCTATTCAGATTTTTGCATGAAAAAATAAGAGATGTAAATTAAGTAAAAGATTACCAAATGAAATTATCCCATCACTTGAACCCCCTCTCAAGACATTTTAGCAAAAATTCCCCCAGTAATTTTCTTCGGTTTAACCGTTTTATATCATAGAAGAAAGATAATTTTCAAATGTATATACATGCATACACACACACACATCATATACACAGTTTTTGAATGTTGCCAGAATTTCAACGGTAATTCTAGATTTTTCCAAACTCTGAAGGCTTCACAAAAATTTTAAATACAGATAATAATATGATTGAAGAGATCAATCACCAATTTTTTAATGAGGATCAACTGAAACCCCAAACAGAGCAAGCAAATTACAAAGATCCCAAAACCCCGCGTGGCCCAGCCCCAGCCCCAGCCCCCAGCCCCAGCCCCAGCCCCAGCCCCCAGCCCCAGCCCAACCCTAACCCCAGCGTGGCCAGCTAAACCCCAACACCAACCCTAAGGCAAACCCTAACCCCAGCCCCACCCCAGCAGCAGCCGAACCCCAACCCTAACCCTACCCTGACCCCGACCCCGACCGCGAACGCGACCAGCTAAACCCCAACACCAACCCTAAGGCAAACCCTAACCCCAGCCCCACCCCAGCAGCAGCCGAACCCCAACCCTAACCCTACCCTGACCCCGACCCCGACCGCGACCGCGACCGCGACCCCTGCCCAACCCCAACTCGCGCGCAACCCCAGACCCAGCCATGAACCCTAAGCCCAAAATAATCCAAAAATTCTTTAATTTACCTCGAGATTTACTCACCTGAACGGCTGCTGCTGGGGCTGGGGCGACGACCTGAACCGCGGTGGCGACGAGAACTGCGGTGGCGACGAAACCGGCGGTGGCGACGAGGAGAACGACGGTGGCGACGACGGCGTGGCGATTTGGGGATTTTTCTCGCGCCAGATCGAGAGAGAGAGAGAGAAAATGAGCGTAGACGATCGGTCTGGGGTCTTAATAAATCGATATTTACTTGTCCCTACGGATATACCCGTAGGTCCTTTGTTTGCGCCACCGTAGGGGCAAATACCAAATTAAGAATTAATTTTTTAATTCTTGAACGTCAGTGCCCGTAGGGGCAACCCTTTAGCCCTACGGAGTAATCCGTAGGGCCAAGTAAAATCTGCCCCAACGGATAACTCCATCCGTAGGGGCAACCCCCTATTTTACTAGTGAGTCTCTTGCCATTTCGATAAATCGATAAACATACAACTCAATACACTAATATATGACATATATATTCATTAACAAACTGAAATCGATTCACGACAAATTTTGCATAATCCAAGATACATATTCACCACAAACTCATTTCAACCGACGACAAATTCAATTCAAATATCCACAAAATCAATTCATTTCATCACAATTCAATTATATACAAATCAATTCAATTATATACAAAATCATGGGTTTACATCCGGTACTCTCTTCCCTAGATAGGTTAAGTTCTGGATGAACACAATGTAGCGATTGACTTCATCTTCATCCGACTCCATCTCGAGCTAGGTTGGCGCCGTCGTCATCCGGGAATTCAGTAAAATCGAGCAGGTACCATAGTGTTATCAATAGACAAGTATTAGTACACAATATATATTCTCGATAATTATATGAAAATTTTATATAAAGTAAGGATTATCAAACTTATATCTGGTACTTTCTGCCCTTGATAGGTTTAGCTCTAGATGAACACAATTGTAGTAATCGACTTCATCTTCATCCGACTCCATCTCGAGCTAGCTTGGAGCCGTCGTCATCCGGGAATTCAGTAAAATCGAGCAGGTACTATAGTGTTATCAATAGACAAGTATTAGTACACAATATATATTCTCGATAATTATATGAAAATTGTATATAAAGTAAGGATTATCAAACTTATATCTGGTACTTTCTGCCCTTAATAGGTTTAGCTCTGGATGAACACAATTGCATACAACAGCGATCGACTTCATTCTCATTCGACTCTGACAAAGCATACATCAAAGGTTTAATTGTATGCTCGAAATTTCTCTAAATAATAACTATACAACCGTAGCGGCTACCTTACCCAGCACAAGTAAAAATTAGTTTTGAAACAAGCCTGTTTCAGTTAACTTCGCAAAAGTATATTTAGAGTCACTAACGGTCCTATAAATCAAATTAGTTTGTACAAATCAGGTTATGATATCAATGAGGTTAAGAAAATATGGTATACATCAAGCAAACATTACCTTTCAAATAGACTCCATGTTCCTTCCGATACTTGATAGAGAGTGAGACACAAGACACAAAACAAACTACCTAGTAGATCTATTGCCACAAATAAACTAAGCAACTAACCCATTCTCTCTCCATCTATCCACTTATTTTTCACTTCCAAAAGATGGATAGAGGTGAAACACAAGTCACATCACTCGCCGACGCTCGATAACATACTTTCACCTCAATTCCAATTTGGAAAAGTATTTTATCGAACGTCGATGAGTGCTGTGGATTGTGTCTTACTCTCTATCTTTTCGATGTGAAAAATGAGTGGATAAAGAAAGAGAGACTGAAATGATTACTTGGTTTATTTGTGACAAGAGATTTACTAGCTAAATGTGCATAATAAGCCAGGGGCACTGCAAATAAGGAACAAATCGATAAATTAACTCAATTTTGCTCAATTTTACTAATTACACTAAAATATCCTAAACTATTGCTATTTATTCACTAAACTACCTTTAAATTTTTCCTAACCCACCGAAACTAATAAAATTTTACTCGGTGAAATCAATCGAGTAGGAATCCAATACAAAGACAAGTATTAATTAGTACACAATACTATCGATAATTATATGAAAAATGTATATAAAGTAAGGATTATCAAACTTACATTCGGTACTTTCTTCCCTTAAGAGATTAAGCTCTGGATGATCTCTCTCCTCGGCGCCTCAAGAGAGAATGACGACTATGATTTGTATACCTTGCATACTTCACGCTGGAATAGGAATCCAAACCTTAATCCTTTCACGGTACGAATCTCAAGTCTGTTTCTGTTAACTTCGCAAAACATCTTTAGATTAGGTCGTACAAATCAGATGAGGTTAACAAAAGAAGGTCTACATCAAGCAATGATTATCAAACCTACATCCAGTACTTTCTTCCCTTAAGATCTCAAGCTCCAGAATAGGAAATCATGCTCGAATAGGAATCCAAACTCTAGTCCTTTTGACGTTAACTCATTTTTCACATCAAAACGATAAATAGAGAGTACGAGGAGACAAGCCACAACCACAAGTTAGCTAGTTGCTTGGTTTATTTTTTTCCTGCATATTTTTAATTTTATATTAATATATGATAGTTAAAGACTCTCTCACACACACATACACATACTCGCACGCAAACACGCGCACACACACACTCACACACACATCACACACACACACACACACACACATATATACTCTCTCTCTCTCTCAAACACACGAACATATACACACACATTCACACTTACTCATTTTAAAATCACTCGCGCGTATTTATTTACTCGTGAAAATTCCCTCCTCTGAGCTAAATTTACGAAAATTTGAACAGCACCTCCCCTAAATTATAACACGTTTGGCATTTCATCTACAAATTCTATAGCAATTCCATACACGCTATCAACCAATAACCAATTCGAAGATCGAATATCCAAATTCAACACCAATGCCATTCACAATCCAAGCATTCCTAATCCACTCAAATTCGGTATCAACCAAAGAAATAACCAAATAAATATCTAATGGAATTTGAATTTCACGCTATAGCGCAATGAAAATTTAAGGAATGTCAAGTACTTGGTTTTATAGTTAGTTGATTATGAATAATCTAGATTAGGATTGTTTTTTTTCCTTTAAATGGTTAATAGATGACGGAGATTAAGTTTACGATCTAAAAATAATGATAATATAAATCTACGCTCATTATAAATCAAAATTTTATTTAAAAAATCTTACCGAGGAATAGGGGCTAGGGCTCAGGCTCGAGCTCGATCGCAGAGTAGAGTGGCTAGGACTGTGACACTTGGAGGATGAGGAAGGGATCGACTGCGACGGATTGGAGGAGGAAGAAGAAGAGGATGGGGTCGGCTGCTGGAGGAGGGACGGCGAAAGGGCAACGTTTGGAGGGTGTCGACGACGAGAGAGGAGGGGGTCGGCGATGGGTGATGGTGAGGAAGGGGTCGGCGACGCGAGAGAGGGGCGGCGACGAGAGATTGTAAGGAGGGGGTCAACGACGAGACAGGAGGGGTCGGCAACGAGAAAGAGAAAGGGACGACTAGGGGCGACAGTGAGGAGGTGGTCGTCGAGGAGGAGGGGATCAGCGGAGGAAGATGAGGAGAGGAGGGAGGCCGGCAATCAAATTGCAAGAAGGGAAGGGAGTATGTCGGCGGAGGAGTGCGTCGGTGAAAAAGGAGTTCGATGGCGGCAAAGACGACGAAGGAGGGGTCGCCGACGGCAGCTGCAGGACAACAGAGAGAAAGAGTGAGTGGAAGAAAGAGAGAAAGTGAGAGAACTTATAAAGCGGATGGCCGACCGTCGGAGGAGGAGCGATAGCCGACAGAAGGAGCGGGAGGAGCGAACGCCGGCGATGGATTTAGAGAAATAAGGTATTTTTTGGGTGAGGGGGAGATTTTGCGGCTCTAATTTGAGATCGAGCCCCATTTTATTAATAGGTTTATTCTGTCGATTGATAGCCGACGGAATAACCCAAAAAATAATGGGCCTCTATTTATTTAATTTTGGCTTTATTTCATCGGTTTTTTGGTTTATTCCGTCGGATGTTAGCCGACGAAATAAGTGCATTTTTCTTATAGTGCGGATCTGGGTCCATTCCGTATAGACCCGTCGGGTAAATAGGCGGGTCTAGATTCATAAAAAATAAACGGGTATGGATACGTGACATGCTTGACCTGACCCGACCCATTTATAGGCCTAATTAGAAATTAATCGATGTAGTTTATTTTTTGACATAGGTTAATTGACATCGACATAGTTAACTAGTAACAGATTGTAGTTTAGGCTATTTATACACAATGAAAAAATATGTGAATTATTGAAGCACAACATGGTCAAACCTTTGAGGGGGTAATTTTAACCATATATTTTGGTTACATTTGCCTTTGGCTCTTAAGAAATTATAACATAATCGGACATGAGAAACAAAAGGATGAAGAATTACAGACACCTTTTAGGCAGTTTGATGGAAACTGTGTTTTCTTTTTTCTTGTTTATGATTGGACATATATGACCGACACACCATAAAATGTTTCTTATTTCTAGTACTATCTTCCTTTTATTTTTAATATAAGAAACAAGAGTTTAGGTACAAACCAACAAACAAACTTACCAATATCAATGTACTTATGTCATAAATAGAAACTGATAGAGTCAAGAAGGTTACAAAACTTATTTTTTATTACATTTCTCTATTATTATTATACTCCCTTCTTTCTAAATAATAGGTCCTAAGTTTCATTTTAGTTTGTCCTAAATTCATGTCCTTTTTATACCTGTATGAAAATTCTTCTCTACAAGGGCTCCTTGCAAGTCCTGGAATAGGTTTTGAGATTCGTGCAAATTTTTTTTTGCACACTCTTACACGAATCTCAAAGCCCATCCAAAGACTTGAAAAAGGCTTATAGAGAAATTTTCTTTACGAGCCCTTGCAAGAAGTTTTTTCCATACTTGTATGTTATTAGTCATTTGTTAATTTCCTATAATGTACTTACTCTTAAATATTTTGGTGTGGGTATTACTAAACTTTAGGACAAATAGAAAGAAGAGAATATTGCATGAAATTTTATTGATTGTTTAAATATTGCACCAAAAGTTATTGAGGGTCAAAAAATGGAAAGATAATATAGGAATGTGATTAGTTAATATATTTAATACCATTTTCTTAAAAATTTTGTTATTTACTATTATGACTTATAATTTGGAACAGTTTCAATAACTAAAACTCACTAATTGTGTCCTCTCAATTTTTGAAAAAGAAAATAAAAAGTTGAGAAAAAATTTTCCCACCCTTTTAAATTTTAAGTGGTCCACATAATCAAAATTTGTCTCCCTCTCCCTCTCCCCATTTATCTTCCTCACAAAAAAAAAAATACCAACTAAATCAGTAAAGTTGTGCAAAAACACTTGATCTTTGGCACTAGCCAACCAAATATTACCAGTGACCAACAAATTTTTTGGTGATTTAAATTTAGCATTGTATTACCATTCAAGTTTGCACGTATTAATTTATGCACATGTCCTAATATAAAAACACATGTGTCACAGGTGCAAAAAAGCTAGCTACGTGCGATTTGAGGATTGCATGCTTCTTCACACAAAGAGAACATCAGCAAGAAATAGAAGTTTCTCTTTAGTACTAGCAAGGACCCCTAAGCAATGCGCGGATACTAAGTCCAAAGTATAGAAAATCAGATTAATTTAGAAGCTTATTATGATATGATTTGTAAGTTGTAATATCTTATATTTGTGAAATTCATATTTAAAAAATATATGAAAGAATATCTTGAAAAATACTTCGGTATTATTCCTTAGATTTTCAGTATTGTACTTACTATGGCATACGAAAATCACAAAAATTTCGAATATCAAAATCTGTTTTCTATGTTTTAAAAAATATTTTGAACGTATAAGCCCACGAGAATCGCAAAATTTACAAAAATCCCAAAATTATCTTTATTTTTCGGTTTTTTAATTTTTTGCTTGTTATAACACAAGAAATCGCGATATATTAGCACACAAAAATTAAGAAATTTTCAAAAGCCTAAAAATGTCCTTTATAATTTGTTTTTCAATATTTTGTCATAGCCATCGAAAACTATAAAATTTTCAAAATTCACAAATATTTTCTGTTTTCTTCGTTGTTTCAATATTTTGTATGTTACCACGTTAAAATTGAGAAGGTTTCAAACAATCTCAAAAATTTCTGTTTTCTACCGCTATTCAATATTTTGCATGTTTCACAAGAAAATTGAGAAATTTTCAAAAATCTCTTTTATTTAGTTTTTTAGAATTTTTCTTACTATATAGCACACGAAAATAATGAATTTATAAAATCCCATTTTATTTTGGTTCTTTTTATTTTTAATATTTTGCATGCTATATATCACGGAAAATCATAAAAAAAATTGTTTTCTTTTGTTTTCAATATTATGCAATAAAACACATGAAAATCGCGAAATTTACGAAAATCATAAAAAAATTCAAATTACCAATATTTTGCCCCCAGCACGTGAAAATTGCGGAATTTTAAAAAGGTTTAAAAAGTTTTGTTATCTTGGGATGTTAAATAATTTGCTTTCTAGCACACGAAAAGTATAAAATTTTCAAAAATCCCTAATTCTTGATGTTTTCTTCCATATATTAATATTTTGCATAATAGGGCACAAGAAAATTGCAAAAAATTTTAAATCTCCAATTTTTCTATTTTCTTCCTTTTTTCTATATTTGGTTACTTATAGCACAAGAAAATCGTGAAATTTTTTAAAATCTCATAACTATTTTTTTTGCTTCTGTTTTTCAATATTTTGCTTAATATAGCAAACGAAGATCACTGAATTTTCAAACATCTTACGGGTACTTTTGTTTTCTTCGATTTTTTAATATTTTGTATGTTATATAGCATATGAAAACCGCAACAGCAACAACTGAGCCTTTCATCCCAAGCATATGGAGTAGGTTGCATGAAAACCGCAAAATCCTCAAAAATGCTAAAATTTCTTTGTTTTCTTTAGTGTTTAATATTTTGCATGACGTAACATATGAAAATCGCGGAACCATCGAAAATCCCAAACTCCTCTTTTATATATAAACTTTCGTATATTGCATGCACCCATGAAAATCGCGTTTTCAGTTTTTTTTGCTTGCTATAACATATGGAAATTACGAAACTTTCAAGACTCTAAAATATTTTTTGTTTTTTCCGATTTTTCAACATTTTGCATATAGTACACGACAATCGTGAGATTTTCAATACTCGGAAACTTTTTTGTCGTCTTTGGTTTGCAATATTATTTATTGCACATCAAAATCGTGAAAATTTCAAAATTCCAAAAGTTCGGAAAAAAATCGCAAAATTTTAATATTTTGCATTATATACATGAACACCCAAAAATCGCAAAATTTTCAATCGCCTCAATTTAGGTTTTTCAATATTTTATTTTTTATAGCACACGAAAATTTTGAATTTTTTTCTTTCCTATGGTTTTTCAATATTTCACATGACTTAGCACACGAAAATCGCGCAATTGTTAAAAATCTACATTTTTCTGTTTTCTTCTGTATTTTGCATGATATAACTCATGAAACTACCAAAAGTTTCAAAAACCTTGAAATTTGCTGTTTTTTGCGGTTTTCATTGCTTAGTACACCAAAATTGTGATATTTTAAAATAATCCCAAAATTTTTTGTTCGCTTAAAATTTTAATATTTTGCATGTTGTAGCATATCAAAATCATGAAATTTACGAAAATGTTAATATTTTCTATATTCATTTGTTTTTAATATGGTTTGCTATAACAAATGAAAATCGTGAAATTTTCGAAACGCCTAAATATTTTAAATTTTAAAAATATTTTAATTTATCAATGTTTTGCATGTTATATAGCACACGATAATCATTAAATTATAGAAAAATCTCAGACTATTATATTTCCTTCGGTTTTTCTTGCTTGCTATATGACATGAAAAATTATGAAATTTAAGAAAATCCTAAAGTTTTTTGTTGTCTTTTATTTTTAGTGTTTTGCTTGCAACTCAAGAAATTCGTGAAATTTTCAATAGTCAAAAAAAAATTTGTTTTATTTGATTTTTTAATATTTTGCCTGATATAGCATACAAAATTCGCCAAATATTCAAAAGAAATTTTTCTATTTTTCAATATTTTGCTGATATATCACCCGAAAACCTCAAAATTTTGCACAAATCAAAATTTTTCTTTTTTATTCAAATTTTTTATATGTTGCGTATAGCATACCATAAGAAATTTGCGAAATTTTTTAAAGTATCCAGACTTTTAGTTTTTTATTTATGCTTTTCAATATTTTGTTTATTAGCTCAGGAAAATGACGAAATTTTTAGAAAACTAATTTTTTTTCTATTTTCTTCAGTATTGCAGTATTACTTACTATTACTCACATAAATCATGAAATTTTCAAAATCTCAAAACTTTTCTATTTTTTTTTTAGTTTTTTCAATATTTTGCATGTTGTACATCAGAATCAGCAAAATTTGGAAAAAAAACTCAATTTTTCTTAGTTTTTTTCGATATTTCAATATTTTGCATGATTTAGCACACCAAATCATCAAATTTTGAAAAACCCAAAAGTTTTAAAAATTATATCATACAAAAATCGTGAGGTTTACAAAAATAAAAAAAATCATGTTTTCTTCATTTTTTTCAATATATGCTTCACACCAAAATCAAAGGATGAGCTTACTAGAACTATCCAAAATGAGATATCTTGGTGTATATTATTCGCTAATAATATTGTTCTAGTAAATGAGACGAAAGCAGGAGTTAATGTCAAATTGGAGTTATGGAGGCAAACGTTGGAATCTCAGGGGTTCAAATTGAGCAGGTCCAAGACAACATAAATACATTGGAAATTTAGCAAACAGAGAAGTCGAGACCATATTGGTATAACACTGGAAGGGCAAGAATTATTACCGAGCGATCAGCTTAGATATCTAAGTTCCATCATCCAAAATGATGGGGAGATCGATAACAATGTTAATCAAAAGATCCAGCTGGTTGGTTGAAATGGAGAAGTGTAACAGGGATTTTATGCGATCGTAACTTTCCGTTAAGGTTGAAAGGGAGGTTTTATAGGAGCGCTATTCGGCATGCCTTATTATATGATACAGAATACTAGGCTCCTAAGAAGCATCATACACAGAAGATGCACATAACGGAGATGTGTATGCTTAGTTGGATGTGCAGTAATACTAGAAAAGATAAGGAGCGAAATGAGAATATTCGTGCAAAAGTTGGTGTAGCACCTGTGGAGAAGAAGAGATGGGAAAACCGACGACGCAAACCTCTTAAAGCACCGGTTCGACAAATGGATGCTCTTGATATAGGCAATGTTAAAAGTGCGAAAGAGAGACTGAAGAAAACATGAATGGAGGTGATACGAAAAGATATGGTTGCTAAAGGCCTCGATGAAAGTATATTGTTCGATAGGAGTGAGTGAAGGCGGAGGATTCATGTGCTGGACCCGACGTGATTATCATGTTGGTTTATATAGTCTGCCCCATATGCTTGGGATAAAAATCTCAGTTGTTGTTGTATGCTTCACACCAAAATCGCGAAATTTCCAGAAATCTTAAAAAATTTCCGTTTTGTTCCGTTTTTCATAATTTTGCGAGCTATATACCACAAGAAAATCGTTTAACTTCAAAATTATTAAAATTATGTTTTCTTCGTATTTGTATATTTTGCTTACTATGCAAATGAAAATAGCAAAGTTTTCAAAGATTTAAAATTTTGTTCCAATTTTAAATATTTTACATGCTATATAATCACACCAAAATCATGAAATCTTAAGAAATCGCATAAGTTTTTTGTTTTATTCGTTTTTCGATGATTTTATGTGCTTGCACACGAACACACGAAATTCGCGAAATTTTCAAAAATCTCAATTTTTTTATTTTCTTCAAAATTTTTAGTGTTTTGTATGCATAATACACAATAATCGTAATTTTTCTTCAGTTTTTCAATATTTTTGCTTGTTATTGCAAACAAAAATTGCGAAATTTTCAAAATCTAAAAAATTTCTGTTCTGTTCCTTTTTTTCTCAAAATTTTGCTTGCTATATTGATTACAAAAATTGTGATATTTTCCAAAATCCCAAAATTTTCAATATTTTGTATGTTATAACCATACAAAAATCTCGAAATTTTTCTGTTTTTTTTCGGTTTTCCAACGAAGATCATGAAATTTTCGAAAATCTCAAAATTTTATTTTTTCTATTTTTCAATATTTTGCATGCTCCAGTGGACAAAAATCTCATAATTTTCCGTTCTCTTTGCTTTTTTAATATTTTACTTGTTATAACATACGAAAATTACGAAATTTTCAAATATCTCACAATCTTATGTTTTCTTTAGTTTTTTTTTAATTCGTGAATAACATTTCCTAAATTATAAATAAGAGGTTAATTTTAGATAGATTTTTTATATAGAAGGTTTATTGATATGATGAAATATCAATATTTTTAATCTAAGATTGCATTTTTTGAGATGCAAATTGTAATTTCAACAAAACTAAGGGATCAAAATTAATTCTGAATCCATAAATATTCAAGGAATATTAACTCGTATAACTTTCTATTCATTAATATATAGATAGACAGCAAGATATTGTACTAAAAAGCATCATCAATTTTCAATATAATTATTTCCATGGCATAAACCTTTAAAGTTTTAGAAAACAACAAAATAAGGCATGAGAAAACAAAAATAAAAGGGAATAAAAAGCACAAACGACAAGTTAAATTTACAACTAAGGAAAAATTCACTGGAAATCTCCAAGTTAAAAATACACAAACAGATCGGATCA
Source organism: Agapanthus africanus (assembly GCA_030015575.1). Lineage (NCBI taxonomy): Eukaryota > Viridiplantae > Streptophyta > Magnoliopsida > Asparagales > Amaryllidaceae > Agapanthus > Agapanthus africanus. Next base: position 397,503,902 of record JASDDO010000029.1, on the reverse strand, counting down.
TTTTGCAACTCAACCACATTTGTCTGCAGCCTTTTCTCGAAGCGATTCAGCTTCTTTCACCATATTCTTACCTTCATAAGCTTGTATCATTACATTCACCATCCTTGCATCATAATTTACACAACCACATTCCCACTCTTTAAAACATTGTTTCATAGCTTCCATATCATCCGAGTCTCTAAGTGCCTGAAGCATCACAAGATACTGATCATTGTTCGGCCTTGGACTCCTCGCCTTCAGCAACTTCCATACTTTTTTCACCTCGGTGAAATTACCAGCCTCCGCATATAATCTAATAAGATAAACAAAAGGTGAGAAGTCACGGTCGTTCATAACCAACTCGGCCTTCTTTAGAGCTATCTCAGCTTTCTCAAACAAGCTTGCCGAATTATAAATTTCAGCTAAAGAACAATAAGTAAACCAATCTAAAGGAACCGCACTCGCTTCAAAATCTTGCATGGCTCTCTCCACAGATTTTAAGTCATTCATCGAAGAGTAACTCTTCATTAGGATTCTATAACTGCAGTTATCAGGGGAGATGTTTTTCTCCTTCATCTCTTCGAATAGGCCGGGGACTTTCTCGTGCTGGCTTAGTTTCCTGTATAGGCTCATTAGATTGTTGTAGACAGATGTATTGGAAGCTAAGTTCAGTTCCTTCATCTTTTCGAAAAGGGAAATTGCATTGTTCAACATTCTGTTCTTGCAGTAACAGTACAAGAGGGCTCCATAGGTTCGTTGGTCCTTTGCGAGATCCGGAAGTTTTAGGAAGAAGTTCTCTGCTGAATTGATCCCTTCAACTTTTGATAGAAGGTCTACACGAAATGCATGGTTTCCGTTGGACATTTCTAAACCTTTTTTGCCCATCCAATCCATGACCTGTATGTCTAACATAATTAGAGTTACCTCAACAAAGTTATGATACGAATGTTTTAAAAACTAATTAGTAGATGCTTAATTATAATTAAATTACCACATTCAATCTGTGACCATGAGTTCTCGACTTTCACCAGTATACATTAACGCGTAGTGGGGGGGGGGAGATAAAATTCTTAGAAAACCGCTTAAATCACTTCTGATAATATATCTAGATAACATTACCACTCTTGCATATTTGTTATCGCAGAGCTTTCTAATTGAAAATTCTGCATTCATTTATTGAAAATTCTGCATTCATTTATGATGAGGTATTTGTTGGAGTAAAAAATATTGACTTCCAAAAATGTTCAAATCAGGTACCTATGAATCTGCACTAGTCTGGCTTCAAATACCTATAGATTCCAGTACATGTAGCCAATTAGGGCAAATGAGGAATCATTCGAAAGCCCATTGAATCTAGTTTCTAGAAAATCAAACGGCGGGTCGTTTGGACTTCCCTAGAGGGAGTTGGCCGGTTCATTGAACCCTGTGCGAGCAGTACCCGAATTTCGGACCCCCTAAGTCGGATACCCCCAAGTCAAATATTCTCTTGCTTCAAAAAACAGAAGCGGGTACCTCTCATTTGAGGTACCCAACAGCCCATTTCAGTCTTCCAAATGAAGCCAACAATGGGAGAACTCGTTAAATATGTGACAATTTTAAGACCAACCATTGACCTACCATCAACGGCCGGATTTTTTATTATCAAACTGGGGAAAGAACCCCAAGAATTTTATTAATATGAAAAAGACTAAAGCCTATACAAAAGCCCAAGTCTATTAGAATATATATACAAAATGAAACCTAGGTTTCTATTTTCATTTCTGCCGCTGAAAATAACTGTTCTCTTTCTCCTACTCTCTTCTTTACTCGAACATTCTCACTTTTCCTTTAAAGAAAATCTCAGCTTCAATTTGTTCTTCATCACGATCGATCTTTGTTATCTCAAGGTACGATGAAAAAAATCATCTTTCAGAACCTGTCTGAGCTCTTTAAGACTTCAGATTTGAGTTCTACAGTAAGATCTTGATCTTCTGCTCTGATCATTAACTATGTTGAGACTTTATACTTCAAAACATGTAGAACATCCCAGGTAAGCTTCAAGTGAGATAAAGACTCAATTTTTTTAAGCTTTGATGCTTCTTTTCAACTGCAAACTGCTTGTCGATCATTTCATTTGTGAAGATCACCCAGTAGAAATATCAAAGATGTCAACTTTAACTCAAAAAAATTTTAGCTTGATCACTTGCAGAACTTCTTTATGCATAAAGTATTTCAGATCTCAGTGAACTTTCATGCTATCTTCATTGAGGTTTGCAAATCTGGGACTTTTCATTAGAAAATTTTAATCTGTTGCTTCAAGCTCTTGCCTTCAAAAACTGAAATCATCATCAAAATTAAGGCTTTTTAATTTCCTTACACGAAATCGTAGCAGGCATGATAGATCTAAACAAACCAGTTTTTTAATAGAATCTGGTAGTATCTGAATTCTGTAACTGCAACTACATCTGTCTTGTGATTGTGCTGCTAGAAAATTTGCCACTGCATTATTTTCTCTGAAAGTGCGTTTAAAACTACCTCCAACATCTTCTGCAATTTTTTGAATAGCTTGCACCACGTAAAATAGAGCTCATTGCACCTTACATTTTCCAGTAATATATGCTATAATTGTACTGAGTCTGACTCTACTTCCACCCCTTTTATAGTCAAGAGCTTACACTGTTATAGACCATCTAATATAGCCTTGCATTCTGCTTCAAGAATATTACCTCTAACATAATAGAATTGGGATGTAAATATTATTTTCCCTTCATCATTTCTCAACACGGCTCCCTCTGAACTAAATTTGTCAGTATGATTCATTGCTCCATTAATTTGTACTTCCCTTTTGGAGGTTTCTCCCAAGAATTTATAATAATTCTTTAATGTATAGAATCTCTCTTAATTATATCAGAAAGCCCAAGCTGTAAAAAGATTTGGGAACATGAATTCGTATTAAGAGATATTTGCTCGGCAGCTACAAAATTTTTAAAATCTGCAAATATTTGATTCTAAACAGTAGGAGAAGTAAATCTTTCATCTTGAAATCTACACTTGCACCTTATTTTCCAAATGTTCCAACAGATAATATGAGGTATCCACTTAGCAATATCTGCATCTTTTGAAATGCCATACCAAAAATTAAATACCTCTTCAATAGAATCAAATACATTAGCTCTCTTTCCAGTTTTAAAAATATCATGCATAGCATTCCAGAGATATTCTGATAATTCACTTTTGATAAAAAGATGATCTCTATCTTCCTACTGTGAATTGCTGCAGTATGAACATTTACTAGGAATATTAAAACCCAAATTTCTGATTTTAGAATCAAGTGGCAGAGCATTTCTGAGAAACTTTCAGCTAAAAATCATAATTCTGCTAGGAAAATTGCTGAGTTTCAAAATTTTGCTTTAATGTATGTCTGCTTATTCTTTCTTATAAAATCCCATGCAGATTTCAATGTGAAGTCTCCTGAATTGGTGAGCTTCCAAATCGAATTATCTAGGCTGTCATTGAGACAATAATTTTTGCTTTTGATTTCTGTAATAATACTATCAGGGATATCATTCTGCACAGAATGGAAATTTCACCCACTTGCAATCAAGATTCTATTGATAGGAATAGTAGCTTTCTGAACATTTACACAATCTTTCAAAGGCAAGTCTCCATGCCAAATATCAGACCAAAAATCAATTGTACCTTGCCCAATAATCCACGTAGACAGTGAACTGATGATTGGAATATAATGATATATCTTTTTCCAAGTAGATGTTGTAGCAGAAATAAAAGGAACAGAATCCTTTACATGTTTAGCATGAATAAAACTAGCCCACAAGCTGTCATTTTTAATGAACTTCCAAGATTTCTTCATGTTATACGCTTCGATGACTTCACTTAGAAGTCTGATGTTATAACCTCCTTGTTGAGGTTTACATATTGTGTCTCATGAGACCCAATGATGATGATTATTGCTATCACGGTCATTCCAAAAGAATTTTGCTATCTTTGAAGTAATTCTTTTTATCACTGTAGTGGGAGGATTGCATGAAGCTAAAATATGGACCGGCATAAACATCAAAACATGCTTAATGAGCATATATCTTCCTGCTACGGATAATAACTTGTTTTGCCATCCTTGCAGCTTTGCTTTTATTTTCTCTATAAGAGGCTCAAAACAACTGGTTTTACATCTTCCATGAACTGAGGTTCCAAGGTAAATTAAAGGCTAAGCCGCTTTATTAATCTCAAGCATAGACTGAATAGATGAAGTAGAAAGAGGACAGTCTTTGCTTATGTAAAAGGCGCTCTTTAACTTGTTTATCTTCTGCCCAGATTGCTCCTTATATACATGTAAAAAATCAAAGAGAGTTTTCAGACTCTTTCTACTGCCATTTGTAAAAATCAAAGTATCATCAGCATACAACATGTGAGAAATGTTAACATTATTAGTCTTGTTTCTGTAAGTCATCTTTCCTGCTGTATTCAAATGAGTAATTTCTCTACTGAGACATTCAAAAGCTATTATAAAAAGAGCAGGAGATAAAAGGTCACCTTATCTAACTCCTCTTGTGCCTGAGAAAAATCTACCCAATTGACCATTCTTATTTATAGAAAAGTGTTGAGTTTCCATGCATCCTTTTATTAAGTCCACAAACATTTCTGAAGAGCCAAAGGATTTCATAATCTGGAATATAAATGCTCATTCTAATCTGTCAAATGCTTTCTCCATGTCCAGCTTAAGAATGACATTGTGCCCCCTTGATTTCTTACATATGTCTTGAGTAATTTCCTTAGCTAGAGCTATATTTTCAGAAATTTCTCTACCTTTTACAAATGCTCCTTGAGCTCGAGAGATGATTTTAGGCAAGATAGTTGCCGGTCTGCTGGCTAAGATCTTGGTAAAACTTTTATAAAGAAAGTTACAGAGTCTTATAGGTCTGAAATCAATGATTTTTGTATTGCATTTCTTTTTAGGAATAAGAGATCATTGTTGAGTTCACTGATTTAAGGACTTTTCTATGTCTGAAAAAATAGGCAATTGCTTCATGAAGCTCCAGCTGTATAATGTCCCGAGCAGAGATATAAAATTTACTACTAAATCCATCTGGACCTAGTGCACTGTCTTGGTCCATTGAGTGCACAACATCATTAATTTCTTCCATGCTAGGGATGGCAGTAAGCATATCATTATCAACTTTTGTTAAAATCTGAGAAATAATATCAAATAATTCTGCATTTATATCATTACTCTGAGAAGTGAAAGCATCTGTGAAGTGATTAACAGCCACATCAACGAGTCCCAGCTGATCTTCAATCCAGGTACCTTTGGAAGTTTGTAACCTGCTTATTTTACCTGTAAAATTTTTCACATTCACACAAGCATGAAAAAACTTTATATTGCCGTCTCCCTCTTTTAACCATTTTACTCGATTTTTGCCTCTAGAAAATCTCCTCGCTGAGAAAAATCTGCTTTAGCTTTCCATAGCTCAGAAAAACTTTCCTCTGTTTGCAGATTATCATATTCCTACTGTTTTTGTGCAACTATTTTCTCAACTTTACTCATATTTTCTTGTAGATTGCCAAAAGAATTCTTATTCCATTCTTTTAAAGTTTGCTTTAATCTTGTAAGCTTGTATGCAAACTTATGTATGGGATTCATATATACAATAATCTCTGTTGTCCAACATTTTTACACTATGACCAGAAAATTATCATGCTTAGTCCACATATTCTGAAACTTAAAAGATTTAGGAAAAGACTGAGGCTGCATATCTGGGCAAAGATAAAAAATGAGTGCATGATTTGAACATCCAAAGGGAAGATGAGTTATTTGACCACTTGGATTTTTTGCAATCCAGGTTTGGTTGAATAAACATCTATCAATTCTGGATCAAATCCTTTTATATCCTTCTTGTGCATTACAGTAAGTATAAGCAGAGCCAGAAAAGCCACTACCTATTAAACCACATGAATCAATCATATCAGTAAAATCTTGAATACTTTGTAAGTTAGGCTTACCTCTCCCTTTTCTTTCAGCAATAGAAGAAATAGCATTGAAATCTCCTCCAACAATACGAGTTGAGGAATCCTGACTGATGGCAATAAATTCTTCGCAGAGTTCTCTTCTCTCAAGATCAGTGCTTTTACCATAAACTGCAGAGAGAATTATAATATCTACACCATTGCAAACCAGCATTAAAGTAATATACTGATCTGAAGAAGAAATGATAGAAGCTTGGGTCTGGGAATCTGCAAATATCCAGATTTTGTTTGTAGTATTCCCCCATACATGAGTATAACTAGTAGAGGATGCTATGAATTTAGCTTTTGAGAAATCCACTAAACGCTCCATAATTCACATCATCTGCAGCTTAGAACTTTTCTTTAACATGGCAATTCTTTGCTGTGTTTGGGAATTTCCTATTCCCCTAACATTCCAAAAACATGGATTTATCATTTACCAATCTTCAAAAAAAAATTGGGGCCCTATTGAGCCTTAGCCCAGTTCTTATTGGAAGAGATACCTGATTTTGTCTTCTGTGCTTGATTTTTCTATTAATTTCCTCAGAATTGGAATTAATTTTGGAGTTCAGGAATTCCTGTGTCTTCAAGATGATCTCCTTGCCTTCTTTTATGAATATCTCTTTATCTGATATCATATGCTCAATTGTGAAACAAGGATACTAAGATACAATTGAAGAATCCCCACAAACATCTACAGGCAAAATAGCCTTCATATGCAAACAGTCCCAAGATTTGGATTTATTCAGAACAGGAGCAATAAGCTTCAGTAATATCTGTTGTACAATTACTCTTTGTAACTTTGTTTTCCTGTATTATTTGTACTGAAGTGGCAGTGTTAATACTAGAAGAACTGATTTGAGGAGACTTCAAATTCATGATTTCAACAGACATAGGAGAGTCCTGCAACATTGGGGATTTCCTTTTTTCTGGCACCTGAGATCTATCCACATCAGTAATTGCTTTTGCAACAGGTACCTTAGATTGCTCAATAATTTCTGATGTATTCTTTACAAGTTCCATTGTAGAACTGGACACATCTGCATCTCTATCTACTACTAAGAAAACATTCCCTTCAAGTTCTGTTTTTATAATCCACTGCTGCTTGAATTTCTTATATTGATTACCAGTAGCAAAATTCTCATTAGCTTCGTTTACATCTCCAAACTGATTAGTCTGAATTTTTCTGCAAAACCTAATATCATGACCTTACTTTGAGCAATGTGTATAATAAGCATATTTTTTCTCAAGTTTAAAATACTGAGCAAACTTGTTATCAGCTGAGGTACCAATCCAAAGTTTTTTTGGCAAATCCTTTAATAAATCCAGCTCCACAAAGACTCCACACAGACTCTAGCTCTGTCTGTTCTTTTACAAGTTGTTGTACTCTCACCAATTGCAATTAAATTTCCAATAGGCTTCACAATAGATTTAATCATATTGAAATTGTAGAAATTTGGTGGAAGCTTTGGAAGAATAATCCAAGCAGGAACTGAGCTTGGCTCTGATTGAGTGGAATAAAATGGAGTTCATTTGAAGAGACGAAAAGTAAAGCCTTGAATGTACAGAGTTTCTTTCATTCACCCTTTAGCAAAATCTTCACTGTTTGTTAATATGAAAAGCATATGTCTAGAATCTAAGAAACCAACATCAAATTCATGTTTCAATTTGAGCTTTTGCAGCAGGAAGGCTTTAATTTCAACAATGGAAGGTCTTCCATAGACACATTTTGCAACTAAGGTATATCTCCAATTAATCACTGAATTTTCCAATTCCTCTGTTGAAAAGAATATTGTAGGATTCCCATCTGCACCTATAGAGAAATTCTTTTCTTCAATTGAAACAATTTTTACAGGACTTGGCAAACCATTGCCCAAAAGAGCATCCGCATAAGATTTTTTCCCTTAAATTATCTCACAATCCATTATCAAAAATCAAAGCAAAGGGAAGATTTTACCCAGACAGAAAAAGGCGTCAGCACTTTCTTGAATCCCAGAACCTAAGCAATCTCGGCAATCTCAATTCTTCAAGAAATGCACCAAGAGATGAAAAATTCCCAAATCCAGCGTGAAAATGAAGAACCCAATCTCGAATTGCATCAAGAATCAAATCAGCATCAACTAAATCTAACCAGCATCGTCTCCACCATCCAAATCGAATAAGGAACAAGAGATAAAGAATCAAGAACGAAAACTCCAGGTTAGTAATAGATTCTTGAATGAAGATATCTGAGATTTGAGAGAATTTTGGATGATTTTTTTTGGTGATTTGCTGAAAGAAATTGAAGATTTCCTCTCAACGGCCGAAATTATTAGCCAAGAAAGTTTCGGATCGTAAGAGAGATTTCCATCATTCTAAATAATATGTAAGCATCCCAAATCGTCTTACTTGCATTTTAGCATTATATGCATTCACCAAGTATACGCAAATTAAAAAAAAACACTTGTCTTTTCATTTAATGTAGAGATCATAGTCAATTATAATGTGGTAAAACACATCGAGAACATTTGATTTTACTTTCAGACAGCGTAGATGTTACAGTCGCATATCTCGGTTTCAATTTGAATGTTTGATCGTTCGATTTACTGTAGCCTTCCGAGCATCACTTGCATAACTTATACAAATTACTTCAAGAGCTTAATTAGCTACAGAGTTGTAGCACAAAAAATTTACATATTAACTAAACGAAAGTTTTAGCATTAGAAAATAAATTATAGGGTGAATTAAACTAAAGTTTATCTATTAGAGTAAAATACCTATTTGAGGGTATTTTAGTGGGGGGGAAATTCCCCTTTTTAATATTAAACTGTAATAAAAACTATAAGGTATTTCAGTGAAAAAGCGATGAGGGCATTCTGGTAAAAAGAGAGCCGTACCTCGAGGGCTTGGTTGTGTCGGCGGAACTTGCAGAGAGCCCTGACGTGCTTCATGAGGTGCGGTGCCGTCACCGCCCCGCCCTCGGCCGACCACAGATCCAGCGCCTCCGCCGCGCTCCCCTCCGACAACCGCCGGTGCAGTGGCCTCGGCTTCGCCTTCTCGCTCACCGGCGGTGACCTCACCGCCACTGACGTGGCGGCCCGCAGGGCTCCGACCCTCTTCGCCATCTTTCTTTATTAGGTTTCGAAAATGGAACAAAAAGGGGATGGGAATTGAAACCCCAGTTTCAATGGTTACAAAATGGGCCGGGCCTTGTATACTTAACCCGACCCGCTCAACCCGATCCAATTATGCAGCTGCATAATTTTATGACGTATGTTACCCGTATCCCGTGGACCAAAAGATGAACGGTTTTTTGGTATATGAATTAACGTGATCACTTGATTTGAATGTTCTACGGGTCTCTTAGTCTCATGAATTTAAATACCGAGCTGTGAAAGAAGAAGAGCATGATGATCGATACGGATTGGTGAAAAACACTACAGGTTGTGTGGTTGAAAAGTTAGGCGTAGATTAAAAAATGAGACATGTAGATTAAAAAATGAGACCTGACGGTTCATTATATTGCAATGAAACAATAAATGAATCCCAATTCGCCATTTCTTATGTAAGTATGTAAGGGTGGGAAATGCATGTTTTTTAATGCTTCAGAAATTGTAATTTATAGATGGTAAATTACACTAAAATACACCTAACCATCAGGGTTTTCAACTAAAATGCATTTAGGTTTTTTTTTAGGTAAACTCCCATAAACTATTGTTTTGAATGGATTCTTTCACCAGAATACCCTAGCACTTACGGTGATTTATTAGCTTAAGGGTATTTTAGTGTAATTTATCCTTTAGAAACTCTAATCAATAGTAACTAAATGGACCATGGTTCAAAATATTAGTAATTATCAACAAACAACACCACCTCACTCATTGGAGACTAGATAGTGAATTTATCAAAAACATTAGTAATTATCAACAACTAATTCCACCTTCAGTCATTCAAGGCTAAATAGAGAATACTTATAGATATAAGCTTTTTTTTTATGGAGAGATTATAACAGAAATTTACTGTAAAATTGCAAGAACACTGAAAATAGGATACCTCTTGATTCATCTATATTCAGTAATATATCAGATGAGGTTAATGCGGGGCATCACAACCAACGTTGACTGAGGCACATCCATTTTACTGTTTTGGGTCTCACCGCAACTTAAAAAACGGAAACCATCCAAACAGTAAAATAAGGATGCACTTCACAACCAAGCTTAACCGTGAAGTGCACATTACATTTTTGCATATAATTTATATAAAAATAAATTCATATATAAAAAGTTTTACTTCATGATCAGCTGAAGGTTTAAGACAATGAGATAATAAAAACTCTACAATTAAACGCATAAATATCCATTCAAGTTAAGCATGGACTGATTTACCAAATTATTTACAATAAAGCATCAAAAGTTGTCAAATTCATATTGAGTGATTAGAGATTGCTAATGCAAAAACTTCAGTCGATCTGATCCCGCCAGATTATTTTCAGAAACCTTGGTTCTTCCAGATAATCAGCCACAAGCCCTTTCAAGCAAATTCTCAGATTCAAACCTGAGACATCCGAGCTTCTTCAAAATCCGATGGAATTTCTCTTCACCATTCGCATCCTTCGCTTCCTCAAAATACTTGAGAAAAGCATTCACCTTCTCTTTGCCAGGCTTCCATTTACACTGAATTTCCGAAAGATCGATCCCTTCCGAGCACTTCAAAGCCAAACCAACCTCCTTCCTCTCCAAGTAAAATTCAGTGAACAGATCCAATGTGATACAAACCCCATCCTTACACACTTCTCTCTTAGAAGTTCCGCTTCATTAATCATTCCCTTGCATAAATAAGCATCCATCACTACATTCACTAATTTTACGTCGAGATCGAAGCATTTCGATTCCCGCTCCCCAAAGCACCGCTTTACACCATCCACATCACCTAGTAGATTAAGCACACGAAGGAAATTGTAATAGCACCTCGAACTCATCCTCGAGAAAGCATCTTTAAGCAAATCCCAAATGCTAGCGGTATCTTCTAAACTACCATCCCCTGCATACAAATTCATCAACGAGTAATAACGACTTCTATAACTTCGGTCAATAGCTCCTTCGGCTTTCTTGAGAACACACTTGGCTTTCTCATAATCACCCAATGAGATATAACACACAGCGATTTCACAATACGTGCTCCAAGTGAAAGAGTCTTGCACGTTTTCCTTTTCCATTTCCTCGATGACTCTTTCAACCATGATGATACCATGTGATGAAATGTAGCATAGGGCCTCAATGTGGATCTTTCATCCGGAGTGATGTTTGCCATTTTAATTTCTTGAAAGTATGAGAAAACTTTTTTAGGGTCGTCTAGGTTCATGTAAAGCTTCATCATTCGGTTAAAGTTCCGTGTATTGGAATGAAAATCTTGACTGTCGAGTTCTTTCATCTTCTCATAGACGGCAATGGCTTTGTCCTCGATTTTCTCTTCAGTGTAAATCTTAAAAGAGAACCATAGGTCTTTTGGTCCTTTGCCGATTCTGCAAAACCTGAGAAATATTTCTCGGACATTTCTACTCCATTGACCTTCGATATAAGCTCCATTTGCACAGGGTAGATGCTTGAGTTGATCTCCAGACTGTTGTTTTGCATCCAATTTGTCGACTGTTAGCAAGAGAAATTAAGTGTTGGTACAAATTTTTGTTGTAATTATAAATTACAATCACTCTTAGAGATCATGATCATACCATAAAAGCATAAATTCTAAAGAAAAAGGGGCATTCCCAATACGGGCAGACTCAGGAATTTTGGTCACAAGGGGTGTATATTTTGAGATTTTATATAAAAGTTTTAGTATATAACATTATATAAAGACCATCAACAAGATTTTTAAATTAAATTATTTACAAATAGAAAAAGATCAAAATTCTTATCCAATAGAAACATTAAACTTTTTCGATTGGATGGGTTGATTTCGTGATGAATAGCAGAAGGAAAAAGATCCTCTTTTTAAGCTTTTGAGCATTTTTAGCTGTAGAGTTTTTATGAATTTTGGTACCGATATGTGTATAATGTAGTGGTCCAACCATCCAAGTCTAAATACCGATATAATTTGTGAGACATAAAATGGAGAATGCTACAATCAAACAATTTTAGTTCATATTTTTGCAACTTCATATTTTTGCAACTCAACTAGAACTGACAAGCAAAATAGAGTTCATGAGTTGCTCTCGCTCTAAAGTCTAGACCACACTAACAAGTTCTGAAGTTAAATCAGAAAATAATGAGTTGTTTAGAGTGGGCTTTGAGTGTTTTTAAGGGTTTAGAGTGGACTTTGTCTTTACCTACACGACCGTCAGACTACCATTGCAACGCCATTCCATTGGCAAAATATGGAAATCCCAACGCGACTTGGGTGTCGTTCCATAATTAAGCACCTTATTAAATAATTAAAGAGTAATACTTTCTTTATTACAAGATTACATAGCTTGGAAAAATATTATAATCTTTAGTGTTTTTAAGGGTTGACAAGCATAAGAGGATGTTTGCGCTAATAAATCACTTGAGATGATATAAGTGCTATACAATATAAGGAATGTGGGGGTCAGCGAAAGCTAGGAGAGAAATCTCTCTGGGCCGGTCAAAATCCAACTCTTCATCGAATTATTTTAATGATCAACGGCGTTCATCTAGACCAACATATACATTAAAGAATACACAAACCAAAAATTATATAGATTTGACACACCTTGCTCTTGATTCTGATGGGCGCATCTTGCTCTTAATTCACACCTTCCATCCTATGTTTTAGGCCATCGAGATCAAGATGGAAGATGTCAATCATCAAAAAACCAAAAATAAACATATAATGATGATGACGACAACGGGTTGACTTTTTTTATCAAGAGAGAAATTCTCAACTAAGTTAACCCATTTTCCTTATATAATAAGGGGGTAAACTATATGGGGAGTTTGTATAACTAACCCAATAAGGTCTCGTTTGGCAACAGGGCCATGGTTTTTGAAACCATGTTTTCATGGGGTTTTGAGTCCAAACTATAAAATTTGTATCCAAGTCCGTTTGACAATCAAAATAGAGTTTCCCAAACCGCATTTCAAAAAGTTTTGAAGACTCGAAATCCCATTTGTTAAACTCCAAAAAGACTTGGAGTTCCATAAAGTTTCAGGTCGCTCTCTTTTTTTGACACCTAATTTTAAAAGATGCCTTGATTTCAAAACTATGTTATCAAACGATCCTAATATTTGCAAAACCTCATTTCTACAAAACCACATGCAAACCACAGTTTCGTTTTAACATAAACGGAACCAAGGTTTCCGAAATCTTGTTTCCATACTAGGTCAAAACAAATAGATCGACAATGCTATCAAGGCCTCGTTTGGCAACGGTGTTACGGTTTCCAAAACCCTGGAATTTTAAACTATGGCTTCTCAAACCGTGGTTTCAAAAAAATCCGGCTACTCGAAACCCCATTTTCATAGACTCAAAAATGAAGGGGGTTTCGTGAAACCTGATTCTGACCCCTAATTTAGTAAGACAAAAACGAAAATGGGTAGCTTAATTACTACCTCCAAAGCATTCTTGTGAGCTTGGCGCCTGTACTAGTCCCAAATGGTTCTGAGCAGCTTGGATCCATCCACGGCTCCTTTCTCCTTCATCCACCAACGCATCGTGTCGTCTACGCCCGCCTTCGGATCCGATAACCACAGGAAAAGCGGCTTATACTCACCCGCCGCCGCCGCCGTCGCCTTCTCCGCAGCAGTGCAGAGCCTCCTCGCGAGCCAAGGTTCTAAATATCGGATATCGGATGCATATCGGACAGGTGTTTTCAATATCGAATAGCGAAAATCGGGCGAAATCGCGGCTATACGAGTTCATATCGGGTGGTCATATCGGATATCAATATCGGACACATCGAACGCAAATATCAAGTATATCGGACGATAATACTTAGCATATATCAAACATGAAATGTGTAATTTATTGTAATATATTGTATTTTCATATGATGTAATTTGATGGAAATTATATATGAAATTCAACAGGATTCATATTGTAATATATTATATTTTCATATGGTGTATTTTCATATTTCATATTGTAACGCATGAAATCGGTAATAAAATCTTACGTCGTTTTTCCTGCAGTTGTTTTACCTGTAGCGTCACTGCTGCTTGCTCCACCTTCCTCTTCTTCTTACCGCCGCCACCTCCTAGTGTCCTACTAAAAAGGAAATAATTATACATTAAAATTTGCAAAGAAATAGAAGCATCAAGAGATAAATCTTGCATCAAGATCAAGTTCAAGAGATTAATTTTGCATCAAGTTCAAGAGAAAGAACCACAATTAAGTGGAAATGGAAAATAGTCATAGTTATGGGTGTTTTAAAGAAATTTATCCAAAACATTACTCTCTATGTCCTTTTTTACTTAACGTTTTGGAGGAATACACACCAATTAAGAAAAACATTATCACTTTCTTAATATCAGCAATTAATCTACTGTCACATCATCACTAAAAAAATCATATCATTTTGCCCTCAACTATTTACTATATTAGCAATTAATCTACCGCCACATCACCACCAAAAATTTAATTTTTAGACTATTTTTGGTACTGTATCATTTATTGATATTTTTATCATTAATGATTTTCTCGTTATTCCAAAAACGTCAAGTAAAGTGGAACATTTTTCTCTCTCCAAAATGTTAAGTAAAAAGGAAGGGAGCGAGTATTCAACTGATTCAAGGTTCGGTTGAACCTAAAAAAACAAAAGGAAGAAAGTAATTGCAGAGATCAAAGCCTATAAAAACAAGTAAAAAAAGGCCACCATAATCCATTGAGCAGAAAGTAATTACATAGATCAATCCATTTTCAAAATAAAGATCAAATGAAAAAAACAGTATAAGAGAACAAGCTCACCAGAGAGGAGGCGCTGGCGTCAACTCGAGGACGCGTAGGTGTCGACTGAGAGGAGGCGTTGACGTCGATTCAAGATGAGGAGGAGGCGCTGGCGTCCATTCAAGAGGAGGCGTTGACGTCGATTCAAGATGAGGAGGAGGCGCTGGCGTCCATTCAAGAGGAGGCGCCGTCATCAATTGGAGTTTGGAGATGAGGAGGCGCTGTCTACTTGGCTAGTGGCTTCGATTCAGATGAGGAGGTGTCGTCGACCAGGGAGCAGAAGACGGCGGCGGCGGCGACTCGAGAGAGGCGACGATGAGAAGAACGCGGGAAAGAATTTTGGGGGGAAATTTTGGGTTTTTCTTCTTCTGAGTTTTGGTTGATTGCTTGATCACCACACGTCATTTTGGTTTGATTTGATTCCTAAAAGGGTTGCATCAAAATAATAAAAAGATACGGATGCCAACATTTGATAACAGATGCAAAACTCATATACCAAATAACCATAAAATGCTTCTCATCATATTAATCGTCAACAAATCATAATAGGCTATAAGCTTTTGAACTAGGATAAGAAGCAATTACAGAAGCATAAATATCAACGCAAGCAAATATTAGCAAATGATATTTATAAAGGGTAAATTACACTTAAATACCTTTAAGTTTTTGTTTGGGTAAACTACATTAAACTATGGTTTTTAATGGATTCTTTCACCAAAATACCCTTAAACGTAGCACTTTCAGGTATTTTATAGTAATAAATGCCCCTAAAGGTATTTTAGTGGAAAAAAAACACAATACTAGTTGAAGATTTTTTGATGTAATTTGCCCTTTATAAAACTCTAATCAATAATAACTGGATGGACCTTGATTCAACCTCGAAACCCCACTCAAATCTTTATAGTTACGAAGAACAATCTATGTTCAAAAAATTAGTAATTATCAACAACTAATATCACCTCACTCATTGGAGACTAAACAGTGAATTTACCAAAACATTAGTGGATATCAACAACTAATTCCACCTTCACTCATTCAAGGCTAAATACAGAGAACGCTTATAGATATATAAGCTTGTTTTTTGGTGGAAAGATTATAGATTCCAAAGAGACAAGGCACATACAGAAATTCACTGTTAAATTGCAAGAACACTGAAAATAGAATAGATCTGCCTCCATGTATATTCATTAATATAACAGATACAAAACCTCATTATCTGCAGCATTCAAATATAATTTATAAGGAAACAGGGCCCGGAGTGTCACTATAAGCTCCCAAGTACCACAACAACACTCATGAGGATGAGGCCCAAAAGACAATTTGCAAAATAGTCCGTGGCTTATAGTAAAACTCCCACCCTTCGAGTCTTGTCACTGCAGTTGGAAGCCTACGGTGACACTCTAGGGCCCGTTTCCTTATAATTTATATCACAAAATAAATTCATATATAAAACGGTTTTACTCATATCAAGCGGAAAGATTCAGCAACAAAATCCACAAACTGTTTCACTTCATGATTAGATTAAGGTTTAAGACAGTGAGATCAATATCCATTTCAAGCTGAGCATGAACCAATTTACCAAATTATTTACAATAAAGCCAGGACCAATAGAAGGAAAAACCAAGCATCATAAGTTGTCAAATTCATATTCAGTGATTAGAGATTGCCAAAGCTAAAATTTCAGTAGCTTCGATCCCGTCAGATATTATAAGATGACAAGCCTTGTTATTTATTTCAGAAACCTCGGTTCTTCCAGATAATCAGCCACAAGCCTTTTCAAGTAAATTCTCAGATTCTGACTCGAAGCAATCAAGCTTCTTCAAAATCTGACAGAATTTCTCTTCACCGTTCACATCGTTCGCTTCCTCAAAATACTTGAGAAAAGCCTTCACCTTCTCTTTGCTTGGTTTCCATTTACACTGATTTTCCGAAAAATAATTCCCTTCCAAGCACTTCAAAGCCGAACCAACCCTGTTCCTCTCCAAGTAAAAATCAGCGAACAGATCCAATGTCCTCGGGTCTGATCCAAACCCCATCCGTACACACTTCTCTCTCAGAAGTTCTGCTTCTTTTCCCATTCCCTTGCTTAAATAAGCATCTATCATTACATTCACTATTTCTACGTCAAAATCAAAGCGTTTCGGTTCCCACTCCTCAAAACACCGCTTTACACCATCCACATCACCTAGTAGATTAAGCGCATGAAGCAAATTGAAGTAGCACCTTGAACTCGTCCTTGGGTAATCATCCTTAAGCAATTTCCAAACCCTAACGGTATCTTCTAAACTACCGGCCCGTACATACAAATTCATCAACGAATAATAATGATTTCTATAACGTCGGTCAATAGCTCCTTCAGCTTTCTTGAGAACACACTTGGTTTTCTCATAATCACCCAATGAGATATAACACGAAGCGATTTCACAATACGTGCTCCAAGTGAAAGAGACTTGTGCGTTTTCCATTTCCTCGGTGACTCTTTCAACCGTGATGATACCATGTGATGAAATGTAGCATAGGGGCCTTAATGGATCTTCCATCGGGAGCGATATTTGCCATTTTCATTTCTTGAAAGTATGAGAAAACATTTTTTGGGTCGCCTAGTTTCATGTAAAGCTTCATCATTCAGTTAAAGTTCCATGTACTGGAATGAAAGTGTTGACAGTCGAGTTCTTTCATCTTCTCGTAGACGGCGACGGCTTTGTCCTCGATTTCCTCTTCAATGTAAATGTTAAAAAGAGATCCATAGGCTGTTTGGTCCTTTGCGGATTCTGGAAGGTCTGAGAAATATTTCTCAGACATTTCTACTCCATTGACCTTCGATAAAAGCTCCATTCACACAGGGTGGATGCTTGAGGTGATCTCCAGACCGTTGTTTTCCATCCAATTTGCCAACTGTTAGCAAGAGAAGTTGAGTGCCGGTATAAATGTTTGTTGTAAATTACAATCACTGTTATAGATCATGCAAAGAGATCATACCATAAACGCATAAATTATAAAGAAAAAGGGACATTCCCATTACGGGAGGACTCAGGAATTTTGGTCACAAGGGGCATACAAAAGTTCTAGTATAACATTATATAAAAACCATCAACAAGATTTTTAAGTTAAATCATTCACAAATATAAAAGGATCAACATTCTTATCCAATAGAAACAACATACTGTTTCGATTGGATGGGTTGATTTTGAGATGAATTGAAGGAGAAAAAAGATCCACTTTCTAAGCTTTATTTAGCATTTTTAGTTTTAGCATTCTTATGAATTTTGGAACCAATATGTGTAATAGTGTATCGGTCCAAGTCTAGACACCAATATTATTTATGTCGCAAAATAGAGAATACTTCAATCAAACAATTTTGATTCATTTTTTTGTAACTCAACTGGAATTCATGAGCATTAATAGTGTTCATGAGTTGCTAACTTCTACTCTAAACCACGCTAACAAGTTCTAAAGTAAAACCATAAAATCATTTGACTATTAGAGTTTACTTTGAGCGTCTTAAGGATTTTGGTCGACAAGCGTAAGGGGATATAAGTGCTATATATATAAGGAATGTGGGGATCAGCAAAACTAAAAATCTCTCGCAGACCAGTCAAAATCCAACTCTCCATCGACTTTTTAAAAAAAAATTATCAACGGCTTTCATCTAGATGAGCATATTCTAAAGAACACACAAACCAAAAACTTTGTGTTTGTGGTTTCAATACACCTTGCTCTTGATTCGGATGATTGCAAATTTAACAGTTTACCTAAATCGATAATATTTTACATCGCTAAATCAACAGTCCAATTGTATTTAATTCTCATGAAAATCAGTGTACCTATACTATAGGCCATCAAGCTAGTGATGGAATATGCCGACCAGCACAAAAGAAGAAGAAAAATCAAGAATTGACTTTTTGACCAACATAAGAGAGAAATTCACTTCTAACGATATCCAATATTTTCTCATATAATTATGGGGTAAAGTATAGTGATTTCGTGCAACTAACGAATAAACAAATAGAAATAGATCAACAATGTTATTAAGGCCTCGTTTGTCAACAACGCAATGGTTTCCAAAACCCCGGTTTCGTGGAGTTTCGATGCCAAACTCCAAATTTAAAAACCATGGCTTGTTTGTTGTCAACCAAAAAAGAGTTTCCCAAACCGTTGTTGCAAATAAAATAAAATAAAATCGGGTTCTGTTAGAGTTTAGGTTTTAGCAAAAGTAGAGGGAATGCAAACTATGGTTCAAACCCCCGGTTTCGTGAAGTTTCGATGCCAGACTCCAAAATTAAAAACCGTGGCCGTTTGTTGTCAACCAAAAAAGAGTTTCCCAAACCGTTGTTGCAAAAAAAATAAAATAAATCGGGTTCTATTGAGTTTAGGTTTTGGAAGAAGAAGAGGGGATGCAAACTATGGTTCAAACCCCCGGTTTCGTGAAGTTTTGATGCCAAACTCCAAAATTAAAAACCGTGGCCGTTTGTTGTCAACCAAAAAAGAGTTTCCCAAACCGTTGTTGCAAAAAAAAAAAGAAAAAAATCGGGCTCCGCTAGAGTTTAGGTTTTAGCGGAAGTAGAGGGGATGCAAACTATGGTTTGCAAGCCCCAATTCCACTTTCAAATACAGTCCACTTATGTTATAAGAGATATGTTAGTTTAGCTAACTTAGATCAGATTGGAGTTTAGATAACTACACCAATCTCAACTCCAACGTTTTTTTAACTCTGGAATCAGAAATAATTGTACTTATCTCAACTCCAAAATGAATACCAAACAGGATAAAGTTAGCATCTTGGAGTTGAGTCTAGCTAAATTTATGAAATCCCTATTCCCAAACAGGGCGTCGGTAGCTCGAAACCCCTTTTTATCCTAAATTCCAAAACATGTGGAGTTTGGCAAGGTTTCATGTGCGTCTCTCCATACTCTCTCTCCAGCACCAAAAAAATGAAACATAATCTAGGCTTCATAAACTAGGTTACCAAACAAACGACCCTAAACTTTTCGCCAAACCAAAATTCTAAGGCCTAATTAGGTTTTAAAAGAGGGAAAAAACAAGAAAAAAAATGGGTAGCTTTCTACCTCCAAAGCATTCTTGTGGACTTGGCGCCTGTACAAGTTCCAAACGGTTCTCAGCAGCTTCAATCCATTCACAGCTCCTTTCTCCTTCACCCACCAACGCATCGTGTCGTCTACGCTCGCCTTCGGATCCGATAACCGCTTGCAAAGCGGCTTATACTCATTCGCCGCAGTAGTGCAGAGGCTCCTCGCGAGCGGTGACAATAACGGCAGCGCCCGCATCCGCTGCTTCCCAATCGCCATCACCATCGCCACTTTCTATTTTTTTGGTTTAGGGTTTTAGGGAGGGTTACTGTTTCTTAAAGAGAAATAAGCTATTGGAAAGGGGATCAGGATCCGACCCGAATTTAATTGGTTTGGGCCCGAACCAATTAAATTCGGACACGTGATGATCCCAAGTTAGATCCAAATAAAAGAATAATCCAAAGTGGAGAACTGAGAGAAGTTGTTGATTGCAAGGGCCTGATTGGTTGTAGGATTATGGAATTTGGATTCCAAAATAGTACGGTTGGAATTTCTGGATTTGGTAATTTGTTGTTTGATTGGTTTTGAATTTCTAATATTGGATTTGTAGATCCTTGTAATCTTTGTTCGGTTGGTGAAAAAAAGTAGGATTTGGATTTGAGGATTTTAGGGCCTGTTTGGTTGCAGGATTATGAGTTTGGATTTGGATTTTGGATTGTGGAATCCTAGGATTTCATAATTTTGTGTTTGGTTGCAGAATTTGGATTTCTAGGATTCCTTTGTTTTTTATGGAGGGCCCACCATAAAACAAGGATTCTTGAATCCTAAAAATTTTCAAGGATTTTCAAGGATTTGGTACTATTCATTGTACTTTTAGATGGGGCCCGTGTACTTTATTTATTTAATAATCCTCTCTCTATCTATCTCTCTCTAAAATCCTCAAATCCAAATCCCACGTTTTTTCACCAACCAAACAAAGATTACAAGGATCTACAAATCCAATACTAGGAATCCAAAACTAACCAAACAACAAATTACCAAATCCAGAAATTTCAACCGTACTATTTTGGAATCCAAATTCCATAATCCTGCAACCAAAGAGGCCCTTAGAGAGAGAGATAGATAGAGAGATGATTATTAAATAAATAACGTACACGGGTCCCATCTAAAAGTACAATGAATAGTGTCAAATTCTTGAGAATCCTTGAAAATTTTTAGGATTCAAGAATCCTTGTGTTGTGGTGGGCCCTCCATAAAAAACAAAGGAATCCTAAAAATCCAAATCTATCAACCAAACACAAAATTATGGAATTCTAGGATTCCACAATCCAAACAGTAAATCCAAATCCATAATCCTGCAACCAAACAGCCCCTAAGAGAATCCAGCCATCATTTTGTTTTGGAGCTTCTCATATTTAAGAAATGCAACTGCTAACTTTTTTGCGGATACTGAAGCACTGATATTATCGAGTTTGATGAGGTAATCCTTCCAGGGAATTTATTGTAGTTTAGCACCATGATGGAGGTACGAATCTCCCTTGGTAGTTGTCTTCCGTCGATCTTACTGCAAGCGGTTCTGAACGGTTGAGATTGGGAGTGAGGGTTGAATGTGTGGATCTCAGTGGGTTATCGTTGACGCCGAGCTACCTGTAAGGGAAGTCCGCGGGTGGGTAACTACCGTAGAACCCTCCGACGATCAAGTAAGTAGCGAGGAATGATGGCAGGGTAGCAGTGTATTGGAATCAGTTCGAATTATCTGAATTGTCTGGAAAAGAGGTTTATATAGCGGTCACATGGAGCGAGCTGATGCGAGATTCTCGCCGTCCATTACACTCCTGCGTCACGTCCGCGTTGATGGCGGGATACGCCCATTGATGACGAGATACGCCCATTAACTGTAAGATACGCTAGCGAGGGGTGCAGGACGTGGGCCGGCGAAGATTTCGTTATGGCGAGATATACGGGGGCGTTCGGGCTTCGTGCTCCCGGCCAAACAAGGACGCCAGGGAATCTCAGCTCTGTGATAGCTCGGAGACAAGCGGGAAGGCGTCTTAGCTCAGCTGTAGGATATTTTGGAGACGAGTCATTGGCTGGTTGCTAGGCACATAAGGAAGGTACATCAGGGAGATCTCCGAAAGGTTGGGTGCAACCTTGGAGACGAGGTCCGAGGAAAGTCCCCCACGTGTCATATTGATTCCAATTCCATAGCCTCCAGGAATCTAGTGGGCTTACGTGGACGACATGTCATATGCCACGTGTCGCAACCTGGGGAATTCTTGTCTGTGAGCCTCATCATTAGCCCCCCACTCTCGCCCTGACCTATTTATGGGTGAGGTCGAGAGTGGTAAGCCCGGTTTTTAACGATTCAGCCTAAGATTTCTCCGCAATGAGTGGTCCGAGGAAGATACGACGTTTGGTGGCTAATCCTCTCGGACCCTTGGATCCAGGTGGTGCTCACGAAACGCTTTAATTCCCACGTGTATTTTTGGTGACGTAAGTAGATCAGTGAAATGATTGCGCTTTAAAGGGGGGCGCCGTTTCGCTCACTCGGTCGGTTAAACTACGCGTCACGTGTTCACCACTGGGGGCCGGGACGTGAGGGGCTGTCACCCGAATCCTGGCATGAGGGGACGTGTCCAATGGTTGGTTGTCATGTGGAGTCCCGGTGTCCGCTAAGTGTGACGCTTCGTTTCGGCGGAAACGGATTTGGGCCGTTGGATGCTTTCTTGCTAAGAGTATAAATAGGGGGGTCATCCCACGGCAGATACTTTGCTCTAGTTGTCTCCTTTCGTCTGAAGATTGCCCGGCACACATCCGCTTAGGTCAGAACTTCAGCTAAAAAAAACTTTTCTCGGCCAATCCTTCCTTGAATCAGGTTAGATGTCTTCGTCTAAAGTATCTATTGTTGTAGTAGGGGTTGATTCGTGCGATGAGACTTTAGCTTCTGAAGCTGAGTCCAGCGGGTTTTCTTCCTTCTCGGTTTCCGATAACCGAGAGAGTTCTTCTTCTTCTTCATCTTTGTCTTCTGTATCGGGCTCGCCCCCCAGGGGGAATGACACCCTTGTCCCTCGTCGTCGGGGGGTGAAAAGGGCCCCTAAGGTGCGCATTGGGAGTACCCGTGATGCGCCCTCAGTCTTGAACCGTCTGGATAAGCTTTCCGATATCCTGGCTCGTTTTCATATCCCTTCTGGCTATTCACTCCGTTTGGCCAGGGAAGGCGAGCAGGCAGACCAGGTGCAGGGCAAATAGATTGCTCTGTACTTGGATGCGTTTCGGGTAGGGATGCATCTGCTCTTCTCGCCTGAAGTTTGTGCCGTGCTCCATTGTTTCCGTCTTGCTCCGGGCCAGCTAGCGCCAAATTCGTGGAGAATCCTCTTCGGGTTTCTGGTCCAGCTGAAAATTGATCGGATCCCCTTTGATTTGAGCCTTCTCCTCTCCTTTCTTTGCTATAAAAATCACCCCAGTACCAGTAAGGACGAACCGAGCCGGGTATACCTTTCATTTAAAAAACATAAAGGTAGGACGGCCGGGTCAGGGGTTGTGTTTGTCACTTCTTCCATCCACGAATGGAAGGAGAAGTTTGTCTTCGTCGGGCCACCGGAGGGTGAGGATTGGCATGTGCCCATCAAGTGATATAGGGCCGATTGTCCTAGGGTTAGGCAATCGAATGCCCCCGAGGAAAGAATAGTGTCTCAGTGGGAACTGATCCGGCGGAATGATATCCTGCTTTCCGAGAAGGTTTTGAGCTGGGAGGGACTCAATCCTTCACGCTTTGTGGATAAGTTAGGGGTTTCGCTGCTCTATTTAGACTTGGTAAATTTTTGTTGCTATTCTTGGTCGCTGATCTTTTTCTTATGTATATCTCGCAGAGCCGATAGATCGCTCGAAAATTATGGCTGCCCGGGCCGCCAAGGCCCAGGGGAGGAAGGGCGGTGGCGCAAGCTCGTCCCGGTCTACTCCGGGAACGGCTCCCTGGCAAGAACCTTCAACTAAGGCTTCCACAACACCCCCATTCCGGAGGAACACCGCAGGGGAGGGCAGAAGCATGCACGAGATCCGGCACCCTGGGCTAGGACGGAGGCGCCGCCCCTGGCCAAATCCCCACTCAAGAAGCAAAAGAGGGTGGTTTCTTACCCCCCCTGCCGGGATTCAGGTGCAGGAGGGCGACTTCTGCATCGAGATGCCCTCGGGGCTTTCTGTGGCCGACAGTTTACTGGCAGACATGGAAAAGACGGCGGGGACTAAGATTGGTAACTCTCCAAGAATTTCTCTAAGTGTTTTTTACTCTGTTTTAGCTTTTAACACGGTTTCCATTTTCCTCAGGTCCTCCAGCATTACGCCCTGCTCGCCGCAATAGAGTCCGAGAAGGTGACCCCGGCGATGAAGAAGGCAGGAGAATCTTCCTCGCGATAAGAAGAGTGTTCCCCGCCGAAAGATGCGGGAAGACGCGATAGACGTCTCGCCGAATTTCGGGGAAGATGCTAATTGGTGCTATCCGTCCACCTCTCCGAAGATGCCAAGTTGATTTATGACACCATGTATCGAAGGTTTAAACGGATGTGGCCGATATAGCAGACTTCGTCAGATTCCCCCTTATTTGAGGGGTTTTTGATTGTGGGGACGCTCTTCCCTACAGGCGCAAACCCCTGCAGTTAATTACGCTACCGCATCGCGGTAACCACTTTCTCCTTCTCTAGATGGTCACTCCGTGTCGTTGGTGTTTGTTTTGTTTTTGGTTGCCCGTGGATTGTATACGGAGACTAATTTGTGTTGTCGCCCGTAGGGCGTGAATTAGTCCAAATCCGTATCTTCTTAGATTTGGGTTTGGGGGTTGGGTTTAAGGATACGTTAGCCTCATTTGGGACTAAGATCGACTTAAACGTATGTTAAGGATACGTTAGTCTCATTTTAGACTAAGATCAACTTAACGGGATCGTTTAGATCCAACAAGAGAACAATTGGGCTCTATTGTTTAGTTTAGAGACATTGCGGTAGATTATTTTAAGGACATTACGGTCCATTGTTAGTTTAAGGACATCTCGGTCCGATATTATTTTAAAGACATCGCGGTTGAGGTTAAGGACATCATAGTCCGTGAGTTTAAAGACCTCACAGTCAAGGTTAAGGACATCATAGTCCATGAGTTTAAGGACCCCACAGTCTGTAGTTTAAAGACGTCATAGTCTATAAAGTTTAAGGACATCATAGTCCATGAGTTTAAGGACCCCATAGTCCGTGAAATGTGTGGTTGTCGGGACCCATCACCTCTCTGAAGACGTTGAAGGATTACAACGACAGATATCAGAGGTGTAAAGAGATGTACCCTCGAACCGGTGTGAGTTGGTTGGAAGATCTGTAGTCCAATTTGGAACTAAGATCTGTTGAAATATTTATGAGCAGGTGGGCTCAATTAATATAAGTTGAGGACTTATGGCCAGTATTGGGCTAAGTCCAATAAATGTTTAACATTTTATTTTGGGCTGTTGAGTCTTTATTTGGGCTTGGCCCTTTTAATAATGCTAAGCATTATATCTTGGAAAAAATCTTTTCTTTTATCTTGTATTGAATGCAGAGCATTCATCAGAGCTCTGGCTTATTAAAGAACAATTTGTGTTCTGTCAGCGCAACATATGGTGTGCTAGGCGCTTTGCGCCAATCAAAAGCGCAGTGCGCTTCTGCTAAGTAGCGCACATGTAAGGGACACGTGTCGCACTCAGCGCCAAATGATGAGCGCATGATGTCAGTGTATGAGCGCTGAGCGCTAGTCCATGAGCGCATTGCGCTGGTGCATACGTGAATGACACGTGGTGCGCTTGGCGCTGAGCGCTAGCCCATGAGCGCAGTGCGCTAGTCTATGAGTGCATTGCGCTGGTGCATACATGAATGACACGTGGTGCGTTTGGCGTTGAGCGCTAGCCCATGAGCGCAGTGCGCTAGTCCATGAGTGCATTGCGCTGGTGCATACATGAATGACACGTGGTGCGCTTGGCGCTGAGCACTAGCGCATGAGCGCAGTGCGCTATTTCAGAAGCGCAAAAGTGCAAGTTGTTTAATTGGCGCACACGTGGCGCATTTGGCGCTGAGCGCCGGTCTAGAGAGCGCAGAAGCGCAGTTCAAGAGCGCAAGGCATATTTCAAGAGCACAAAGCGCATCTGATCAATTTTATGATCTGGGAACAAATTTATGTTCTTTAAAAAAGATCTTGTCTCAAGATTTAAGAACAACAGTTCTTATTTTGTAGGAGAGATTTTCAATCTCTTATTTTGATGAAAGGCTTTGCCTTTATAGATCCATGATCTGTGAAAAGAATTGTTTTCTTCTTTTATTTTAAGATGAGATCTTTTGATCTCTTTTGTGAAAGACTTTTTGTCTTGTAGATCTATGATCTTTTTAAAGAAATAAATTTTTCTTTCTATGAGATGATTTCATCTCTGTGTTCATCATTCATCATCTTTATCTTGAAGAAGTATCTTCTTGTAAGAGCTTGCTCTTTTTCTTTGAATTTTTCAAAGTTTATAGGGGTGTTTCTCTATATCAGACTTGAAGTCTTGGGGCCTTTATATAGGGCAAGTTGATTTGTTGAATCAGTTAAAGAGATCTTTCTCTAATTGATTTGGGGATGTTTCCCACCGTTGGATCTTTGATCCTAGGGATTCTGTTTTACAGAAGGCAATCTTCTTGTTTTTAATAAGATTGGAAAATCTTTCCATAACAGAATTTAATTTTGATTAATTAATGATTTATCATGGGAATTTTTTAATTCCAGCGCTAAAAGCACGGGTGCGCTGCTCAGAGCGCAGTGCACCTGTGTTTGACACATGGTGCGCTGTTTAGAGCGCAGTGCGTCCTGCGCTAGCGCACCTGTGTTTGACACGTGGCGCGCAGCGCACCTAGCGCTAGCGCATACATGATGCGCTGCCTAGGGCGCAGCGCACTTGGCGCTGGATCTGAAGCGTTGCTTCAATTTTTGAAATTCGAATTTCAAACAGAGCTTTGCTCTGATTGGGGGAAACAAATGCCCCCCACCGTTGCGCTCACGTGGCCCACACGTGAGTGCAGCGGTGGCAGCATCTGCGCCCTTGGATCAACTCAGAAATTGAAGAGGCGTTTCAATGCCTATAAATAGGACCTTTGGCCCTTTAGATGATGTTCATCTTCCTTCTTTGAGAATTTTTTTATTCAGAGCATAGCTCTTCATCTTAAGAGATTTTTAAGAGTCAAAACTCTGTCAACTTAGGTAAAGATTAAATTTTTTAATAAACTAGGGTTTTACTCATTAACAGAGCCTTGCTCTTCATAGATCTTTGATCTAAAGAAAACCCTTTTAGGGTTTCATTAATAGAGTTTTGCTCTCTTCAAATCATGAACCCATAGATTTAAGGAGATCTTGTTTCAGGGTTTCTTAACCCATGAACAGAGCTTTGGTCATAAAAAACTCTTAGAGTTTGTTCATAGATCTTGAAGATCTCAGAATTTTTAATTCATAAAAATTGATTTCAATTTTCTTTTTCTGATGGGTTTTTTCCATCATCAATTTTTCCAAAGCAAGACTCTTGAGGAATTTTGATTCCCTCATGATCGGAGTTTGACAAGTGTCACTCTGTCACAGAGCATTGCTCTCAAAGGGAGATTTACTCCTCTTCTCGAGGGATCTCTCATTTAATGAGAATTTTCTTGAGGATCTCCCCACTTAATTAACAGTCACATCAAATGATGAGGCTGTTTTTTATTAATTATTAATTGATGAATTGTCATCTAGATTTTATGGGCCCCCTTTGGTCCTTCTCCACTGCATTGCAGTGTGGTACAAATTTTAAAGTACCAAGTGTCAGAATTTAATATAGCACTGACAGTTGACTTTTGTCCCTTTTTGCGCAGGCGACATGTCTTTCGACACTTCCTTTCCGTTCATCCGATCAGAAGGTTGATTTCTTGAGGCGCCTGTAGACCGAGAGGTTCTCGCGCTGATCAAAGACACGACCCGGAACACAAAAATCTTCACCTGTGGGGTAGATGGTACGATCAGATTATCAGAGACCGCCAGAGCTTTTCTTGTGCGACGCCTTCGAAGCCTATCTCGGCGATCTCGTATGCAGATGCACCCCCGGTGAACTATGCCGTGGAGGTGGTTAATTGGACTTCAGAGGGTCTCCTTTAGCCTTCGATCGCAGCAGTACCCGTGCAGTCGCCGGCGGCTTTGGATACCCTAGGACGGCGCATATGTCAGGGCGAGTGTTCCCCTCCGAAAGACGGCGCGACAGGGACGTCTTGCCTGAGATTCGGGGCAGATGCTAATTGATGCTATCCGTCCACCTCTCCGAAGATGCCAAGTTGATTTATGGCACCGTGTATCGAAGGTTTAGACGAATGCGGCCGATGTAGCAGACTTCGTCAGATTCCCCCTCGTTTGAGGGGTTTTTGATTGTGGGGACGCTCTTCCCTGTAGGCACAAGCCCCTGCAGTTAATTACGCTACAGCATCGCGGTAACAACTTTCTCCTTCTCCAGATGGTCACTTCGTGTCGTGGGTGTTTGTTTTGTTTGTGGTTGCCCGTGGATTGTATACGGAGACTAATTTATGTTGTCGCCCGTAGGGCGTGAACTAGTCCAAATCCGTATCTTTCTTAGATTTGGGTTTGGGGGTTGAGTTTAAGGATACGTTAGCCACATTTGAGCCTAAGATTAACTTAAACGTTAGTTAAGGATACGTTAGTCTAGTTTTAGACTAAGATCAACTTAACAGGATCGTTTAGATCCAACAAGAGAGCAATTGGGGGGGGCCCTGTTGTTTAGTTTCATGACATTGCGGTCGATAAGTAGTTTAAGGACATTGCGGTCCGATGTTAGTTTTAAGACGTTGCGGTCAAGGTTAAGGACATCATAGTCCGTGGATTTAAAGACTCCACAGTCCGGCGTTAGTTTTAAGACATCACGGTCAAGGTTAAGGACATCATTGTCCATGAGTTTAAGGACCCCACAGTCCGTTGTTAGTTTTAAGACCTCCCGGTCAAGGTTAAGGACGTCATAGTCCGTTGTTAGTTTTAAGACATCCCGGTCAAGGTTAAGGACGTTATAGTCCGTTGTTAGTTTTAAGACATCCCGGTCAAGGTTAAGGACATCATAGTCCATTGTTAGTTTTAAGACATCCCGGTCAAGGTTAAGGACATCATGGTCCATTGTTAGTTTTAAGACATCCCGGTCAAGGTTAAGGACATCATAATCCATGAGTTTAGGGACCCCACAGTCCGTGAAATGTATGGTTGTTGGAACCCATCACCTTTTTGAAGACGTTGAGGAATTACAACGACAAATATCAAAGGAGTGAAGAGATGTGCCCTTGAACCAAGGTAGATTAAATGATCTGTAGCCCAATTTGGAACCAAGACCAATTAATTATATTATGAGCCCATTGGCTCAGTTAAGTCTGGATTGAGGACTTATGCCCAACTTGGGCTAAGTCCAATTAAGTCTGGAATATTGGTCCTCTATTGGTCCATTAGACATATTCAATTGAAGGGGAGGCTTTGCCTCTAGAAAAGTAGCCAATTGGGCTAAAACTAGTGTTAAACACTAACGACCAACAGTGCTGAACACTGGAAATAAGATTACCAAATTAGTGTTAAACACTAAAAATTGTGATTCTCAAATTAATGTTAAACACTAACAGATAACAGTGTTAAACACTGGCAACAAAATTGTCCGATTAGTGTTAAACACTGAAAGAGGGAGGGATCACGTGGGAGCACGTGATGGCATCAAAAAGTGGGGCCAGATCCCCTTCATTTTGTTTTGCAGATAAGTGTTTAACACCTTTAATTCTCACAGCCATCACGTGTGGGCACATGATGGGTGCTCATGCCCTGGTTTGTTAGAATATTCATTAGGGGTCACGTGGTAACACATGAGAGCTTCCAGAGCTTCTGTTCTGCGGATCTTTACAGAGGTCATGTGGGGACACGTGAGAGCGCCCAGAGCTTCTGTTCTGTGGATCTTTGCAGAGGTCACGTGGGGACACGTGAGAGCGCCCAGAGCTTCTATTCTGTTGATCTTTACAGGGGTCACGTGGGGACACGTGGCCCTGGTTTTTGCCTGTTTTAAAGATCTATTTATCCTTTGTAAGAATTAAATTCTTCATAGGGTTAAACCCTAGCAATAACTTTAGAGCAATTAAATTCCTATTTTCTTTTGAAGAATTATATTCTTAAATAGGGTTGAACCCTAAATTCCCCTTTGAAGGAATTAAATTCCCATATATGTAAAGAATTAAGTTCTGGTATAGGGTGAAACCCTAATTTCTTTTTAAGGGGAATTGAATTCCTGTGAGTTTGGGAGAATTAAATTCTCAATTAGGGTAAAACCCTAGTTCTGTCCATCTCGAAGGAATTAAATTCCTAATTTTTGGAGAATTGAATTCTCATATAGGGTTAAACCCTAATTTTATCTTGGAGGAATTAAATTCCTATAATTTTGTGAGAATTAAATTCTCAAAACTCCATTCATCCTCTATGTTTTAAATCTGCATGGCAGGATCTCGACCCGATGAGAATTAAATTCTCAACCTATGGGGAGATGTGCACTTTGTAGATATTCAACCAGAGAAAGAACTAAGTCCTTCTCTTTTTTTTATATAAGAGTTAAACTCTTAGATTGAGAATTAAATTCTCTTTTTGAAGCTTTGATCCCCTTTTTTTTCTTACCTAGGGTTTTTCTTTGTAGAGAGTTAAATTCTCCTTTCTTTTTCTCTCTGAATTTTCAAGATTCCAAAGCTCTATCTCTCCCCAAACTCTCCCTTTTGGCTCCTATTTATAGGAGAAGGAAAATAATCAATCTGTTTGGTAAATCTTTCATTGAAAGATTTGATTTGTTTTCATCATTAACCCGGGCCTTTAGATTATTGGGTTGAGCTGAGTCCCAGGGACATCCCAAATCCTGTTGTAGAACCGAGCTTGCCGAATAGTCTGTTTGAAAGGTACCCCTTGGCGCTTCAATAGCCTTTTTAGTCCGTTCGTGTAATATCAGGGCAAACGGATGGGTTGGAGCCTGTCAAGTGTAGAATCCACGTCGTGCCAGATTTCTTTCTCCACTCTTATTTCCGTGGACCGATAGAATAGGATCACCCTTTCACCTTTTCGCCTGGGTGGGACGTAAAATGTCTGCAGGTCTTGCACATTGTAAACTTCAAGTGCGTCAAGATCTTTGTAGTGCTTCCGCGGAATTATGATAATTTGCAAACTCTGATCATCACCAGGGAATGCTTGTACTGACGGCCGACTGGAGAACACAGCATTGACCTCATCTTCCGAGTCGCTTTCGAAGATCAATATGGGGGCGGACGGTCCCGGGTTGTTGCGTCGAGACGGCCCAGCGTAAACTATCTCTTCTTCTTCTTCGGTATCACTCCCGAAAACAGGAATGGTGGCGGCGGCTTTGTTCTCCGGTGTGCGACACCTCTCTGTGTCCTCGAAATCTGGCAAAAAGTATTTTGCATCTTCGTACTTGCGGACTTCGTTCATGGAGAATGGGTTCAGCTCTCCTGTTACGGTATACTCGAGACCATCCTTGAAATACTTCATACACTGATGTTGTGTAGAAGGGATGATGCTGTACTCGTGTAACCAATGACGACCGAGCAAGGCGTTGTAGCAGGTCTTGGCGTCAATGACGTGAAATTTAATATCCGTGACGAGTAATCCGAAGCGTAATGTTAGTATTACAGATCCGAGAGTCCGTGATGACTGAGAATCGAAACCGGAGATGGTAATTTTATCACGAGTGAGGTGTTGAACGCTCATGCAGATTTCCTTCAACACCCGAACATTAAGGAGATTGACGAAGGACCCATTATCAACCAGGATTTTGCCTATCTTGATATCATGGCAGTATCTAGAGACATATAGGGGGCGGTTATGGTCGCACGTCCCAAGGAGAAGGTCTTCATCACCGAACGTGACATCGGCTGTGTGCACTTCTTCCAGTTCATCCTTCATCGTTTCTTCGGCGAGGAAGGCTTGGAATTGCTCGGGCTCTTGCAGCGCCTTGATTAATGAATCTCTCGCTTCTTTTGATAATAAGAGGGCGTCGAGAATGCTAAGCTGAGAGGGTAGCTTCCTCAGGTGCGCTAGGATGTTGTAGTCCACTTTACTCTTCTTGGGCGGGTCCTTGGAAATCAGCTCTTTCATGATTTGGTCGTACAGGGCGATATCCTCGGAGACCTTTTCTTTTCCCTTATCTTTTCTACTCGTGGATCCGAGATTCTTTTCTGGAAGAGTGCGATTACGCAGCGCAATGTTTTCACAGGCCTTCGGTTCTTCCTCCTTCCCCAATGTGGATTCTTTAAAGAGAGGGCCAAGAGCCATCTCTTCGTCAGAGTCGCTTCCGAAAGTGAGAATCTACGATCCCCCAGTGTTGACCATGCGACAGTCACCGGTATTTCTTTCATGCTCCTCAGTCGCACTTCTTTGCTCCCGACGAGTTTTGCGTTTCATCCGCTTAAAATGTTGCCGGTGAGCAACATATTCCTGCCACCATCTTTTAAAAGCGTCGCACTCTTCGGTAGGGTGCGGAATCTTTCGATGATATAAGCAGTAGCTAGGATGTGTTTCTGTTTCACCAGGAGTGTTTCCTTCAGAGGGTGGTAGCTTCATTCCCATTGATATGGCTTTAGCAAACCTTTTCTTCGTCTTGAACTTGTTTTTATCCGCGACGGATGTTCCTTGATTCGGCAAGAATGTCTCGACTCTTTCGTCTAGTCGTCGGCGTTTGGCTCTTTCAAATATGGCCATCTCACGCTCCCAATTGGCTTTACTTTTCAGATGAATCTCATTCAGGAAGGCGTCGATCATTTCGTCTGACGGCCATAGAAGTTCTGTCTCGGGACCTGCCTCTAGTCTCTCTGTGTCTAACGATGAATGAGAGATCACATGGCAGCTTGCTACGTAATCCTCAGATCCATCCGACGATCCTTCTCCATCATCTTCGTCCTCAAGGACGTGGCTGAGGAACTCTTGGAGCGTGATTGGAGTCCGCGCCTTCTGATTATACTCTTCCAGCGCGTCGATCTGTTTCTGCGGGTCCGTGCGCTTATCGCCAGGCTTCATGGGCTTCTTGGATTTCTTCTTCTTTTTCGAAGATTTCGACGGCTGAGCATGAAAGCTTTGGCTATCACCACCAATCTTTGGAGTTGGGCGCGGCTTCAGTATCCGTTCGATGATCTGGGGTTCCAGCGGGTTCTTCCACCTAATCGCCGGGCATGTCTGAAGATCATTCAGCATCCTTTTGGTTTTGGCTGAAAGAACGACCTCCCATGGAGCTTCTTCAACAAAAAAGCACGTTGCCCTGGTGTGTCCATCTTCTTAGGAGTGTGCGGTTGTGGTGGGCTCACTTTCCACTTTTCGGACAGCGCGAACTTGCCCTGTAGGTACTGATCCTCGATCCATCCCTTAAAGATGAAGCAATCTTTGATCGGATGGCTTACCGTTTGGTGGTAAAGGCAATAATTGGGATTATTCACTTCGCTGGGCTACGGCGGTCGCCTGGGATTCGGCAAATTGATAAGCCTGTTGCGCATAGCCAGCTCGAACAGCCTCTTCGTTTTGTCCCGTGGGAATAAGTAAGGGCGCTTCATTTTCTCATTGTAATAGCACCGTCTCTCCTCCAGTTGATCCGCTAGCTTTGGGGCACTGGGCTGCTGTTAGATGTTCGCAACGAAGATCGCCTTCCCTTTACCCTTTTCGTTCCGCGGTTCCGGCTTCAGGGGAGATGGTCTATGACCCATCTGGGCCAGCTTGTCGATTAGGGCCTGGAACATGGTCGGTTTGAAGAACATCATGAACTGTGAAATAGTTGTATGAGGGTCTAGGGTGCCCACGAACATGCCCACCGCCGATGCTTCTTCGATGCGCTGTTCGCACTTTGACCACAGATTTCACCATCGGATTGCGTACTGAACCCATGTCTTGCCCAGTTTGACCCTGGCATTGATCAATGCCGTTATCGGGGTGCGTTCACTAGCACTTGCAAATCGCTGGGTGAACAGCAACTCCATTTCTGCGAAAGTCTTGACAGAGTCATTTGGAAGTTCGGAGTACCACTCAAACGCCGTTTCCGACAAGCTGCCGACGAATTGATGGAGCAAAATCTTATCATCGCCCCCGGTATTGCCGCATAGAGCTTTAAACTGGGCGACATGCTAGTGGGGATTACCTGTCCCCTTGCAGACATGAAATTTCGGGATTGTGTAGCCCGGCGGGTATTTGATCTTATCGTACCAGCTTGGATACGGTCGCCCTGTTTTGACAACTTAGCCAGCTGCTTCAGTCGCCTGGTGGACTCGTATTTGCTGAGCAATGTAGTCATCCAGGGCAGCTTTGGAAATTGTTTCCTCTTTGGCTGCTGAAAGAGCCGCAGATGGATTTAACGTTTCTCCTCTGTCATCCCAAGGATGATCGGAGGATCTTCCGCTGGGGGATCCTGTTGGATCATCATACCCACCATATCCTGGAACAGAAGGGCCATTCGTTTTATATTGGCTGCTTGTTCCGCAGCCTCTTTGTTCTTCTTTTCCAGTATTCTCCGAAGGAATTCGGCGTCGGTTTCTTGCTCCTGGCGTTGATCCGAGGACGCTTCGGGACTTTCTTTTGGCCAGTGAGTGCGGCCATCGCAGTCATCATTTCTTGGAGCTTCTGCTGCTGCTCCTGAGCTTTAGTCACCAATCGCGTAAGCGGTCTATAACCTGCGGATATACGGCAGTCCTCTTTCCCGGACACCATGTAAACGGTGTGCACCACAACGCCTCCAGACTTAGGGTGTTTGGGCTCACTACCTTTGACATTCGCCGCAGGCGTGGGGACCTTTCTCTAGCCTTCTTCTCTTGTGGGCCGTCGAAGTTGAGGGGGCCGTTGCTTTGGGCACCCAGGTGGTTGTCGTATTTCGTTGCTGACAGGGGGATTTTCTTCCTGCCGAACTTTCGACTTCTTATGCTGGTGAGAGAAATTCAGATCAATCACTGATTCTCGGACCCATCGCCAAGTTTTGTAGACTCTGGAAGACAGCCGTTGAGGAGACTACTCCGGCCTTTCTGTTTTGCTTCCACGACGGTCTCTACCGGTGGAGGAGATCTTTTGAGCACCGCAGTTGGCGAATTTCTGCGTACCCTATTCAGCAACTCAAAGCTGTTCCCAGTTGGAACAGCAGCATTAACTTCCACCGTTGGAGCTGGCGGGGTTACCCAGAGGGGGAGTTGCCCCCAGTCTTCCTTATCCGGCGCCAGTGGCGACGTCGGGTGTGACGGGTTGTCGGGGTTGGTTCGGCGATGGGGATTGTTTTGTCTTGCCCCCTGTCTAGATGAGGCGCCGCTGGTGCCAGCCTCTTGAAGACTGATGTCTTTTGAGTAGCGGTATCCAATCTGTCAAAGACAGACCTTCGAGCAGGAACAGGAGCCGGAATAATCAGTCTTGTAAAGACCGACTCTTTGGCAGGAGAAGCCGTCTTGACGACTTCGGAGCAGAGATGGCTATCTTCCTCTGGATGGCCACTTCAGGGGTCATGGGCTTCTTGGCAGTCCATCGGAGTTCAGGCTCAGTCTGGTGAAGACCGAGGAGTTGGAATTGGACGACCGTTGAGAGGGGCCGTGGTTAGTAGTGAGCCGATCGAAGACCGGACTTCTTTTGCGCTTCCTTCGGCAGCGGGATGTAAATGTTTACTGGCGGGAGCATGGTCCCAAAGAACAGACCGGTGGTAGCCTGAGTCACTTGTTCCACAGGCATAGTGAACAAGGAAGTAGCCTGCGGCCCATAGGCTACACCTCCAGGTGAGGCGGAGCGTCGGTTGCACTTGCAGTGGAGCAGTTCGAGCAGTTGAACGCCATTGCTTTTTGATTTCTGCGCCAAGCAAGAGACCAAATCTTAGTAACTTAAAACCCGAGGGCAACCAATTAACAAACCGCGATTCGTTCGCGAAGACAACACACGAAGTGTGGAGTGGAAAGAGGAAAAGGTCCCATCGGGCGTGCCAGAATCTGTTCCCCTCCGAAAGACGGCGCGACAGGGATGTCTTGCTGAGATTCGGGGCAGATGCTAATTGTGCTATCCGTCCACCTCTCCGAAGATGCCAAGTTGATTTATGGCACCGTGTATCGAAGGTTTAGACGGATGCGGCCGATGTAGCAGACTTCGTCAGATTCTCCCTCGTTTGAGGGGTTTTGATTGTAGGGACGCTCTTCCCTGCAGGCGCAAGCCCTGCAGTTAATTACGCTACGCATCGCTGGTAACAACTTTCTCCTTCTCCAGATGGTCACTTCGTGTCGTGGGTGTTTTTTTTTGTTTGTGGTTGCCCGTGGATTGTATACGGAGACTAATTTATGTTGTCGTCCGTAGGGCGTGAACTAGTCCAAATCCGTATCTTTCTTAGATTTGGGTTTGGGGGTTGAGTTTAAGGATACGTTAGCCTCATTTGAGCCTAAGATCACTTAAATGTTAGTTAATGATACGTTAGTCTAGTTTTAGACTAAGATCAACTTAACGGGATCGTTTAGATCCAACAAGAGAGCAATTGGGGGTCATGTTTGTTTAGTTTCATGACATTGCGGTCGATAAGTAGTTTAAGGACATTGCGGTCCGATGATAGTTTTAAGACGTTGCGGTCAAGGTTAAGGACATCATAGTCCGTGGATTTAAAGACTCCACAGTCCGGCGTTAGTTTTAAGACATCACGGTCAAGTTAAGGACATCATAGTCCATGAATTTAAGGGACCCCACAGTCCGTTGTTAGTTTTAAGATATCCCGGTCAAGGTTAAGGACGTCATAGTCTGTTGTTAGTTTTAAGACATCTCGGTCAAGGTTAAGGTCATCATAGTCCATTGTTAGTTTTAAGACATCCCGGTCAAGGTTAAGGACATCATAGTCCATTGTTAGTTTTAAGACATCCCGGTCAAGGTTAAGGACATCATAGTCCATGAGTTTAGGGACCCCAAAGTCCGTGAAATGTATGGTTGTTGGGACCCGTCACCTCTTTGAAAATGTTGAGGAATTACAACGACAAATATTAAAGGAGTGAAGAGATGTACCCTTGAACCAAGGTAGATTAAATGATCTGTAGCCCAATTTGGAACCAAGACCAATTAATTATATTATGAGCCCATTGGCTCAGTTAAGTTTGGATTGAGGACTTATGGCCAACTTGGGCTAAGTCAATTAAGTCTGGAATATTGGTCCTCTATTGGTCCATTAGACATATTCAATTGAAAGGGAGGCTTTGCCTCTAGAAAAGTAGCCAATTGGGCTAAAGCTAGTGTTAAACACTAACGAACAACAGTGCTGAACACTGGAAATAAGATTACCAAATTAGTGTTAAACACTAAAAATTGTGATTATCAAATTAGTGTTAAACACTAACGGATAACAGTGTTAAACACTGCAACAAAATTGTCCGATTAGTGTTAAACACTGAAAGAGGGAGGGATCACGTGGGAGCACGTGATGGCATCAAAAAGTGGGGCCAGATCCTCTTCATTTTGTTCTGCAGATAAGTGTTTAACACCTTAATTCTCACAGCCATCACGTGTGGGCACGTGATGGGTGCTCATGCCCTGGTTTGTTAGAATATTCATTAGGGGTCACGTGGTAACACGTGAGAGCGCCCAGAGCTTCTGTTCTGTGGATCTTACAGAGGTCACGTGGGACACGTGAGAGCGCCCAGAGCTTCTGTTTCTGTGGATCTTTACAGAGGTCACGTGGGGACACGTAAGAGCGCCCAGAGCTTCTGTTCTGTTGATCTTTACAGGGGTCACGTGGGGACACGTGACCCTGGTTCTTGCTGTTTTAAAGATCTGTTTATCCTTTGTAAGAATTAAATTCTTCATAGGGTTAAACCTAGCAATAACTTTAGAAGAATTAAATCCTATTTTCTTTTGAAGAATTATATTCTTAAATAGGGTTGAACCCTAATTTCCCTTCCGTAGAATTAAATTCCATATATGTAAAGAATTAAGTTCTGGCATAGGGTGAAACCCTAATTTCTTTTTAAGGGAATTGAATTCCCTGTGAGTTTGAGAGAATTAAATTCTCAATTAAGTAAAACCCTAGTTCTGTCCATCTTGAAGGAATTAAATTCCTATTTTTGGAGAATTGAATTCTCATATAGGGTTAAACCCTAATTTTATCTTGGAGGAATTAAATTCCTATAACTTTGTGAGAATTAAATTCTCAAAACTCCATTCCTCCTCTATGTTTTTAGATCTGCATGGCAGGATCTCGACCGATGAGAATTAAATTCTCAACCTATGGGGAGATGTGCACTTTGCAGATCTTCAACCAGAGAAAGAACCAAGTCCTTCTCTTTTTTATATAAGAGCTAAACTCTTAGATTGAGAATTAAATTCTCTTTTGAAGCTTTGATCCCCTTTTTTTTCTTACCTAGGGTTTTTCTTTGTAGAGAGTTAAATTCTCCTTTCTTTTTCTCTCTGAATTTTCAAGATTCCAAAGCTCTATCTCTCCCCAAACTCTCCCTTTTGGCTCCTATTTATAGGAGAAAGAAAAGAATCAATCTGTTTGGTAAATCTTAATTGAAAGATTTGATTTGTTTTCATCATTAACCCGGTGCCTTTAGATTATTGGGTGAATTTTATTCACCGTTGGATTTTAAATCCAAAGATATTCCTTTTGTTATTTCGGTGAGATTTAGGGGAATCTTCCTTGTCCAAGATTTTTCATAAATTGGTGATATTTAATCACCCTGGGATTCTCAATCAGCGGTTCTCCATAAGTTCTTCTCCATTTGGAAAGATTTAAATGATTTTTTTCAGAATTTAATTCTGTTGAACAGTAAGGCTTTTAAAGCCAGTCACGTGTGGCCACGTGACCCCTGGTCACGTGTGAGCACGTGACCCCCTGAATGGGCCTCCTCTTCTGCGCTCTGTTCTTTGCCGTTGCTTTAACCATCACGGCCAACACGTGACCACTGGTCACGTATAAGCACGTGATGCCTCTTCTGAAGCTTTTCCTGATTTTTTAATCAGGGAACAGCGAGTCGCGGCCCTTGGGGACAGCCCTACACATCAGGCTACTCCCCGTCATCCGGCCGGGTACTTGCAGTGGGCCCGGTATATCTTGTCGGCGAAGAAATCGCAGCTGCTAAAGCTCGGCTTATACCCTGCTGGTCTATGCTTCCTTGTTCAGTATTCTGCACCTCCCACATGGTGGATCTAGGCGTTTTTTGGAGCAGTGGAACATCCCGACCCATACCTTCCTCCTATTGGATAGAGAGGTCTCCTTTTTCTTGGAAGAATCGCTGAGGTTTCTGGTTTACCAGTTAGGGGGAGCATTACGAGAGCTGCTTCCTCCGGATGAATATGTTTTTGCCACCAAGTCAGTGGTGATGGCCTCACCCTACAGAACGCCATTCAGCACCAGTTCCCAAGTCTGATAAAGGTGTTGAACATGTATGAGAGCCTCTTCCTTAAATCCGGAGGCCGAGGGGTCAGATTTGCGGACTTCATTGCCCGTTTCTTCGCCCGGAATTTTGTCGCGAAAAGGCGAAAAGTTTGCTAACTTGATGATCCCTTCGGCTTTGGCTTGGACCGTCGGCCGATACTGAAGCTGATCAAAGGTTTCTTTCTTCTGACGTCGCGATCATCCCTCTATCAGAAAATCGTCGCTCCGGGAATTGATGAGGAAGCGTTCTTTCTCGGGTTCCTCAGTTTATGGTTAAGCTGGTTCGCGCTTCCTATGCATCCTCGTTACATGAGGCCTTCCATCTCTACCCCGCGCATCGCATGGTTGCCGGAATACAAGTGGCCATCGGGATCGCCGGGTTAGCCCACCTATATCACGGTCTTAGCTTAGCAGCGGATACCACTGAACCAGGGGTGCATCCTGCCAACTTCCCGATGCATTACTTCACTTCATGGATGGAGTTGCACGTGCTTGGGGTCTTTGGCATCCACAAAAGCCTTCTTTTTACGACAGATGCAAGTTCCCATGGATAATGCGGCTGGTTGACGCCTCTATCGTGAGTCCGTCACCACGGGAAGCTAGGGGTTTGCTCCTCCGTCCGTGCACGGTTAGAGATGGTATGTCTTTCACAGACAAAGTCTTGACATCGGCCAGGAAACTTCAAAGGCGGTGCTGCCATTGCGAGACATTTTTAAAGATGGGGCCTCCGTGTTGAAAGCCCGGGAGATTCTTCATTTGTACTCCATCAGTCCAAGCTTTCTTGTAATCAGGCAAAATGATGCGGCGCTATTCATGAGATACAACCCACATCGTTTTGCCAGCAGCTGAGTTACAATCAGGGAGTCCCGCTGGAGGCTTTCCTGCTAGAACCTGCTGCCACCGGAAGAGGGAATCGGAGTGCGCTGCATCATTTCAAGCGATTGAACTGGGGTCTCACTTCTTTATCAGCGAACCGAGTTGTGTCCCGAAGGCCCTTAATGTACACGTGGCCTGGTACCAACATGCAATGGGTGCTGTTATCAGGGAGGAGAAGCGACTGCTACTCGACCGCAAGGGTTGCACCCCCTGCCGGTGATCGAAACGTCCCCTTGAAGCGATGGACCATTGTCCTCCCTCCGCTAAGAGAAGCTGTCGTGATTGAAGTCCCCCACGACAGGCCTGAGCTACCGGTGCCCCGTGCTCCCGTGGAGACGGTGGATGTACTAACGTGGCCCCGTGCTCCCATGGAGATGTGAATGTAGCTTCCCCTGAGTCTGGCGTGGGTTCAGATATTGGGACTCGTCGCCCCAAAGTGCCCACCAAGCGTAAGC
Source organism: Agapanthus africanus (assembly GCA_030015575.1). Classification (NCBI taxonomy): domain Eukaryota; kingdom Viridiplantae; phylum Streptophyta; class Magnoliopsida; order Asparagales; family Amaryllidaceae; genus Agapanthus; species Agapanthus africanus. The sequence continues at coordinate 397,463,258 of JASDDO010000029.1, read as the reverse complement.
TTGTGCTGGCCGCGACAGGAGCTCGCTCGCAGAAGAGGAAGAAGAAGTCAATCCTCTCTGTAGAAGCTATACTCGGCCAGGAGCCTCATGCTCCTTATAGCGAGGGCTTGGGCGATATAGGACCAATAAGGGCCTATTCATAGCGCCGGAAGATACTGATCTGGAGGCTGCTATTGCAGCTTCTGTGCTATCGGCAAGCCAAAAAGCAGGACTGGCCATCCTCGCGCAATCAAGTAAATATCAGTCGCACCTTCTGCTATTGCATTATATTTTTTTTTCATGTTTTGACTGACATTTTTCTTTCTGTAACAGGCTTTTCCACTGAAGAGGCTCTAGCGGCTTCCTTAGGACCTTTAAGGAGGAGGAGAGGACTTGCGCTTCGCTGGCATTGGTATATTCCGGCTCACCGTGTCTTCACTCTCTTTTCTTATGGATGATCTGACCCCTTCTTTGTCTTATCGCGGGGACTACAATGCCAATCCCGCAAGGTGATGCGGAGATGCTTCCCGGGCCAGCCATCGAAATCCCGGCCTCCTCAGGACTGCTGAAAAAGGCCTTACTCAAACGACCGATGACAGATGCCATAACGGCTCCAGAGGTAACCTTGGCGCGGAAGATGATATCCTGTTGATGGAGGCTTCTAGAAGATCTGCTCCCACGGGCCCGAGCGGAGAGGAAGCGTAGAATGCGCGCAACAAGGGAGCGTAGTGCTGCCTTGGCCGCGGGTGCAGGTTCGAACACCGCTACCCCTGCCCCTACTCTTCAGAGGATGCTCCGGCTGCCTTATCTACCGCCCACAGGACAGGCAGCACGTGCGGCTCGGGAAGCAATCGGAAGAACAACTCAAGGTAACATGACATTGGGTTCTTTTGTCAAAGTTTTAACTTTCAGGTTCTCATATATCCTATCTTGCAGGGCCGAGTCTTACCGAAGAAGTGGCGGCAACTACTGAGCCTGGGGTAGCGGGTAGAGGAGATAGCCATGATTACCGAACCCGAGGTAGCGATAGGTGAGATGGCTACCGTTGCCGAGCTCGAGGTAGCGGTGGGTAAGATAGCTACAGCCGCCGAGCCCGAGGTAGCCACTCTTTCTCAGGAGTCGGGCACCGCCCCAATCGTCGCTCTTTCCCTTTGCGGCTCCTTGCCGTTGCGGGCGCTGCGAGTATCATGATGATTCTCATGAGTCGGGGGATGAAGCCACGGGCGGCGAAACCATTCCCGATGGAGGAGGGTGAAGCAGTCACTGCATCAAGTGATGCCCTTGTCGCGGTTCCGACCGGCGACTCACCAGGTACACTTTGGGTCATTGCTTTTCTTTTTATTCTGCAATCCTTTCAATCTTTCCTGACAGTATTTATCTCGTTTCTAATGTATGCGTGGTGAGCGTTGAGGTTGCGCTCCCAGAGGCAGCGCCATCAGTTACGCTTTGACGGTGACCACTCCTCTACCTTCTCTCGTACCATCTCAGATGTTGGAAGGTGAGGATTTTGTGACCCATCAATTTTTATTTCTAGGTTGTATAATTTATGTACTGACATTGCATTACTGCGTCCTTGCAGGAGTCCTTTTTGATCACCTGTATCAGGTGCTACACCCACACTTCTCTTTCCAGTCAGAGATTAGTCTGCCCGCTGGTGTCGGTGAGTATCTTTTCTAACCGACGTCCTTTCTTTAACGGGCAGTCACATTATTGCTAATTCTTCTTTGCATTGCTTGTAGCCTTACAAATTGAAGGAGGGGACGAGGGTATCGTTGCGCCACCAGTACTCCCAGCTCTGTCCCCTGTTGCAGCCGGTATAGTAGACTCTATTGTTCGTGTATTTTCTTTATTTCTTGAGCTGACATCTGACTATGATTTATTTTGCAGCAATCACGTCGACTCTAGCTCTGTTCGAGTCTCGCATCATAATGCCGGCAGGGTCCTTTTCTAGACGTCCATCTTCCAAAGGCGCTGTGACCAGCCTGCGTATGTTGAGCGAATACGTCGAGGAGCTTGACGTGGAGGCCCCTACATTCGCTGCAGATTTTGCTGCCGAGGTTAATCTAATGCTGGTGACGCTTGTGAACATCCATAATGAAGGCGTCGTCGAGTCTTGGGTTAATCACTGTAGGAAGATTGAGGCATGCCTGCATGAGCTTGAGCTTAGGCGTCCTGCTCCTGAGATTCTGGCCGTGAACTCCCAGCGGGCTGCGTAGGTTGAGCAAAGTGCCCTTTTCCTTCGTCATTTCGAACAAAAGGCGATCCTCAAGCGAAAGGAACGTGAGGCGACTTCCGCTGAGTCTGTCCAATTGCGTGCCCAAGTTGAAGCGAACGCCGCACAACTGAGAGCCGTCTTTGAAAATTTGCAGCGATGTATTTCGGATGGGCTGGCATTGAGGCGGAAACTTGACTTCATTGAGCGGGTTACGCAGAGTCGCAAAGCTGCCCAACGGGAAATCGATGAGAAGGTTTCATCGTGCTTGCAGCAACGGGCTCGAATCGAAGCGGAGCTGGCTACGGCGGCTGACCTTGAAAAGCAGTTGAGAGGAGTGTGCGAGCAACTGGCTGACTTATTGAAAATGCCTCCTTCTCAGTAGCTGCCTTTGTATCGATTAAACACTTGTAATCTTTGAATAACATGTATCCATTTTTTATTCTTTTATATGATGTATATTGTATTCAATTGAGTTCATGAATAAAGACACATTTTTCTTATCTCCCACTATCGTTTTCTTCTCTTTGCTGTGTTGTTGGTATGTTACTCTGGCAAGTGTGGCCTGTAGATAATAAAGAACATTTCATATTGAACTCTCCGAGAGGTAGTGATGGCTTAGGAAGCAGGTCCAGATCTGCTATCTAAGACTTTTCAACTTCATGAGCCGTGAGGGTCTCATAAAGACTTTCTCCCTACGAGTCGAGAGGATCTCGTAGGTGTATTTTCTCCTTAGGAATCATAAGGATTCCTAAGTGCGTTTTCCCTTATAAGTCATAAGGATCTTATAAGAGAGTTTTCTTCCTTACGAATCGAGAGGACCCGTAAGTATTTAATGAGATTGACGTTATCTGCATTTCACGGCGTCAGAAGTTGCTCCGGGTGTTTTCCGCGGGGTCAAGGTTAACTTTGGCCGTGTTCCACGGAGTTGTTGGATGACGTATTTCCGCATGGGGTCATGTGGATGACGTGTTTCCGAGACGGGGTCATGTGGACGACGTATTTCCGAAACGGGGTCATGTGGATGACGTGTTTTCGCGACGGGGTCATGTGGATGAGGTATTTCCGCGACGGGGTCATGTGGATGACGTATTTCCGCGACGGGGTCATGTGGATGACGTATTTCCGAGACGGGGTCATGTGGATGACGTGTTTTCGCGACGGGGTTATATGGATGACGTATTTCCGAAACGGGGTCATGTGTATGACGTGTTTCCGCGACGGGGTCATGTGTATGACGTATTTCCGCGACGGGGTCATGTGGATGACGTATTTCCGCGACGGGGTCATGTGGATGACGTGTTTCCGCGACGGGGTCATGTGGATGACGTGTTTCCGCGACGGGGCCATGTGGATGACGTGTTTCCGCGACGGGGCCATGTGGATGACGTGTTTCAGCGACGGGGTCATGTGGATGACGTGTTTCCGCGACGGGGTCATGTGGATGACGTATTTCCAAAACGGGGTCATTTAGATGACGTATTTCCATGACGGGGTCATGTAGATGACGTATTTCCACGACAGGTCATGTGGATGACGTATTTCCGAGACGAGGTAATGTAGATGACGTTGCGTCTGTTGTAATGAGACGAATATTGAAGTGGTCTCCAGGTTGTCTGGGAACCATCGAGATTTGGAGTAGGGGCTTTGTCGTAGCTCCAGGGTTGATTGCAGTGTCTGAATCTTGCTGGAATGGGGAAGAACGCTGTTGATGATCTCTAGGCTATCCCTGAACCGTCGAGATTTGGCTTCGTTTTCTGATGGAGCCTGGAGAGGGAAGGTGTGATTCCTTCTTTGTTCGCGCCCCTGTATTGTATACAGGGATTGATGTGATATCACCTGTAGGGCGTAAATTTTTATTATTATATTTTTTTTATTTCTTTCCGCGATGCTCTATCATTTCAGCTTTTATATCGCGAAGGTCGCGATTGCCCTAATCATTTCGGCTATTTTTCGCGGCGCCCAATCATTTCAGCTATTTATTTTATTTTTACTCGCTACTTTTCATTGCGAGTTGCCCAATCATTTCGGCTATTTGCATGCATACATTTTTACTTGCTGATTTTGTTGCAAGTTGCCCCATCATTTCGGCTATTTCGTATGCATGTGTAGCTCGCTAGCTTCTTACTGCAAGCCTGTAATTAGACACCGATTTCGACATCAGTACCGCTACAACTAGGATATTTCCAGGAGCGAATCATCATTTGCCTCTGTCGATGTCGAACAAAGGTGGCTTAGTAGACAGGGTTAGGATCCTGTAGACTAAGGCTTTTAACTTCATGAATCGTAAGGGTCTCATGAAGGTATTTCTCCCTACGAGTCGCGAGGATCATGTAGGTGCGTTTTTTCCTTAGGAATCGTGAGGATTCCTAAGTGTGTGTTCTCTTATAATTCGTAAGGATCTTACAAGAGTATTTTCTCCTTTTAAGTCGAGAGGACTTACAAGGGATGTTCACCATGCAGACATATCCCTAGTCGCGGGTAGGACTTTGTTAGGGAAATGTTTTTTCGCACCCGTGGATTGTATACAAGGGTTAGCCTTGAGCCGCTTGTAGGGCAGTGTTGGAGGTTGTGGTGGCTGCTTAAGAACAGGTTCAGATCCCTGTAGCTTAAGACTTTTGAATCTTATGAGCCGTGAGGGTCTCATAAGAGGGTTCTCCTTACGAGTCGTGAGGATCTCGCAAGTGTAATTTCTCCATAGGAATCATGGGGATCCCTAAGTGTGTTGCTCCCTTATGAGTCGTAAAGATCTCACGCAGGTGGTTTCTCCTCACAAGGTCGAGGGGACCTTGTAAGTCTCTTTTAACGAGATTGCGCCCTTTCGGGTTTTCACAAAACTCGCCGGTAGCCTTGCTGTTTTTACTCACGGAGCCCTTTCGGGTTTTCATCCGTGCCATTCTCGCTTATGGACATACCGTTTTTCTTTCTTTTTCTTTCGTCTTTTTTTTTCTTTTATTCTTCTCTTTTTTGTATCAGCATTGGAATGTTGCAACCCACAGTAGTTTATCGACGTCTCGGTCAACAGCTAGTTTTTGGACATAGTGGTCCATTGTTAGTTTAAGGACGTTTCGGTCCATTGTTAGTTTAAGGACATTTCGGTCCGTTGTTGGTTTAAGGACGTTTCGGTCCGTTGTTAGTTTTAAAGACGTTTCGGTCCGTTGTTAGTTTTAAGGACGTTTCGGTCCGTTAGCCGGCTACTACTTATAAAGTTTGGGCTTAGGAAGATAGCGAGTGGACATAGTCGTCATCATCTATCATTGACCTAGGCCATGACTCGTCAAGCGTAGTACTTTTTCAGGAAGCGACCATTTATTGTCCTGAAGGGCCTTTCGCCATGCATGTCCATGAGTAGGTAGGCCCCACCGTGGTAGACCTTGTCTATAGTATACGGGCCTTCATAGTTTGGCTCGAATTTCCCCCGCTTAGCGCGATTAGGGATCACAGGTCTTTTGACCACTAGCATGAGTTCGCCTTGGCGGAATGTCCTCGGCCTAGTCAATCTTTCGTATGAGCGCATCATCTTTGCTTTATAAGCCTCCAAATTTTGTTGCGCTATGAGCCGGGTTTCATCAAGGGTATCGAGCTCCTCAAGCCGAAGGTGAACATTCTCTTCGTCCGTTAGCTCGTAATGAACTACCACTCATAGAGAGGGTAACTCTATCTCGAGGGGGAGTATCGCTTCTGTACCGAATACCAATGCGTACGGCGTTGTGTTCGTGGCCGTTTTGAACGTAGTTCGATACGCCCAGAGAGCTTCATGCAGTCGTTCATGCCAGTCCTTCTTATTTCGCGACACCGTCTTTTTTACGATCTTCTTCAAGGTCTTGTTAAAAGCCTCAGCTAGACCGTTAGCTCAGGGATTATAGACTGAAGAATATCTCCAGTCTATATTATGCTGTTGTGCGAAGCGGCTAATCTTGTGGCTTCTATAGGCTGGCCCGTTATCGGAGATAATCCGTCGTGGAGTTCCAAACCGATAAATGATGTGCGTCTTGAAGAAATGGAGGATATTCTCCGTCTTTACTTCCCTCAGCGGTACTACTTCTGCCCATTTGGAGAAGTAATCAGTTGTCGCCAAAATGAATCGATGTCCTCTGGATGATGCTGGTTCGATGGGGCCGATTATGTCAGTCCCCCACATTTCGAACGGCCAGCTAGCCACTGTTGGATATAGTGGATTTGGATGCTGATGGATGAAGTCTCCGTGAATCTGACACGCGTGGCACTGCTTCGCGTATTCGAGGCAGTCTTGGATCATCTTGGGCCAATAATAACCCATCCGTTTGATCTTCAGCTTCATCTTCGGCCCGGCTTGGTGAGAACCGCAGAGTCCGTCGTGAGTTTCTTGGACGACTCTCTTTGCCTCTTCAGGTCCCAGGCATCTTAGCCACAGAGAATCAAATGACCTTTTATACAGAGTATCATTGACGAAAGCGAAAGACAGAGCTCGTTTTATAAGCTGATGTTTCGAGGACGCATCTTCAGGTGTCCGACAGGATTTGAAGTAGTCTATAAAGACTTCCCTCCAATCCTCGGCCTTTTCCTGGTCTTTTATTTATAGAGTCGTTTGCTCGATCGCTGCCTTTTCTTCGGACTACTCCGGAGATATTTCTGCCAGTGCGAGAAACTGACGGCTTTGCACAACGATCCTCACGTCATCGAGGTTTTCGTCAGCCAGTTCTTTAGCGAGCTTGGCTAATGCATCCGCTTTGCTATTTTCCGCACGCGGTATGCTTTCCAAGGTGTAGGAAGGAATCTGAATTAGCAGTTGTTGTACTCTCTCGCCGTACTTCACCAACTCTGGCTTGCATGTTTGATAGTCGCCGTTTAATTGACTAATGACCAGTTGGGAGTCTCCGTATATGAGGAGGTTTTCAATTCCCATGTCGATAGCAATCTCGAGACCTGCTATCAAAGCTTCATATTCGGCCTCATTGTTCGTTCTCGGCTCTGTTAAGGAGAAGGCAAAGTGCATTATCCTTTTTTGTGGAGTCACGAAGATGAGGCCTACCCCGGATTTGATTATAGGGGTGCTTTGTTTGCGCTTCTTCATGGAAGACGCCCCATAAAAGTAGAGTTTCCATTGGGTATCATTCTCTCGTCTCTCCCCGTCGATCGTGTCAAACGCGTGTTCGTCTGACAGTTCGCAATTCAAGGGAGAGTCAGCAAGTATCGGATGCTCAGCGAGGAAATCGGCGATGGCCTGGCCTTTCACTGCCTTAAGAGGCTGATAAGTTATCGAGAACTCCATTAAGAGCAGGGCCCATTTAGCAAGCCGTCCTGTTAGGATGGCCTTCGACATCAAATACTTGAGAGGATCCACTTTTGATATGAGATGGACCTCATATGCCAACGCATAGTGTCCGAGCTTCGTTATTGCGAAGATCAATGCTAGGCAATGTTTTTCAATGGGAGAGTAATTGCTTTCTGCCCCCAGGAGAACTCGACTCAAATAGTAGATAGCTCTTTCTTTCCCTTGGTCGTTCTCTTGTGCCCATAGCGCGCCTAAGGAACCTTCGAGGGCTGTCGTATATAGGACGGGAGGTTTTCCTTTAACGGGAGCGGCCAGTACTGGCGGATTCTGCAAGTATTGCTTGATTTCATCCAGTGCGCTTTGGCATTTGTGATCCCAGATGAACGGAGTTCCCTTCTTCATCAAGTGACTGTAAGGACGACACTTGCCGGAGAGATTGGCTATGAATCGCCGGATATACGCAAGCTTTCCCTGGAGAGACCGCAGTTGCTTGAGAGTCCTTGGCGGGGGCATTTCCATGTTCGCCTTGATCTTCGACGGATCTATCTCGATGACTCGGTCATCGTCCCAGGAACTTACCTGAGGAAACTCCGAATGTGCATTTGAGAGGATTCATCTTTAAGTTGTATTTCCGAAGACGTTGAAACACGATCTTCAGATGCTCTAAATGTTCCTCGTATGATTTGCTTTTAACTACGAGGTCGTCGATATAGCATTCGACGATTTCATGTATGAGGTCATCGAAAATCTTCATCATGGCCCTCTGATAAGTGGCACCGACGTTCTTTAGACCGAAAGGCATCACCTTGTAGCAGAATATACCCAAAGGGGTCCGGAAAGCGGTGTGTTTCTGGTCCTCGGGATGCCTCTTTATCTGATTGTAACATGATGAGCCGTCCATGAAGGAGAAAACTCCGTGAGTGGACATATTATCTATCATCAGCTGAGTGACTGGTACTGGAAAGTCGTCCTTTGGGAAAGCTTTGTTGAGATCCCGAAAGTCCACACATATGCGCACCGTCCCATTTTTCTTCATCACCGGGACGATGTTGGCGATCCAATCAGGATATTGAACCTCTTGGATGAAGCCGGAGTCGATTAGTTTCTTGACCTTGGCGTTGATGCTCATTTCAAGCTCGAGCCGCATTCTTCTCGGCGCTTGTTTGATCGGTTTGACGTCTGGAGAAATCGCCAATCTGTGGACAGTTGAGAATAAAAATGAGAATAAAAAAATTGTTGTGGTTTTGTCCAACGAATCTATTTTGATTAGAATCATTAACCGAAGAAATAAAAAAATTCTGTTGATAGATTCGAATAATCTCTGGATCGAGTCCCGGCATCTCTGAATAGTTCCATACAAATCAATCTCTATGTTGCATGAGCACGTCTTTTAGCGTAGCCACCCTTTCTTCAGACAACAGCTCACTGACGAACGTCGGCCGCGGGTCACTTACGGTCCCCAAATCAATTTTCTTGAGGTTATCTGCAGTAGTATGTATCCTATCTTCCAGCTCTTTCGGCGCCGGTGGAAACTCTGAGATTACCTCGTCATCATCGTTTTCGAAGCACTAGGGGAGCTTATCCGTATTCTCATGCTCTTCTTCTGATAGCGTTATCATATGACAGGTACGAGCTCGCTTCCAAGACCGATGTCGATCCGATTCTACTCTCGGGGCTTTGGGTTCATGCTTCTGCGGCGGGGTTACCCTCCAACTGCTGGATAAAGCGAACTTGCCTTGCTGATACTGGTCTTCAACCCAGTTCTTGAAGGTGAAGCAGTCTTCGAGAGGATGCCCTATTGCTTGGTGATAAGAGCAATAGTCTGGGTGAGAGACCTCGGCTGCTTGCTCGGGGTGCTTGGACTCTGGGAGGGTAATCATTTGATGTTTTATGGTAAGATCAAGTATCTTCTTTGTCTTGTCTTGGGGAAAAGAATATGCTCGACCCATCTTTTTCATAAGAGACGAATCCGGACTGCTCGATTCCTGATCGCGTGGCTTCTTAGACCCGCTTTATCGTTATCGAACGCCTTTCCCATTCTTTGGTTTGTTTCTACCTCTGCGTCGGGCCTTTTGTACAACAGGTTGACAAGGAGGAGCATTTTCATTTTTCACGGCCTGCTGAAGGAGGCGTTGCATCCTGGCTTTCTCGTAGATGGCCATTTCGCAATTATGGTCGTCTCGAACTTTTTGACCTGCTTCCCTTATCAGCTTGTCCATTTGTTCTTCGAACGACGGGCCTGGCATTTTCACGGCGGGAGCTCGTTCTGGTTCAGTGTTAGCATCTTCCCATAGAGCATCTCTTTCTTCATCAAAGTCATGTATGACGTAGCAGTCACGGAGTAGCTCCCATTTCTTGGATTGAACATACCCAAGCCCGATCATTTCCATTCTCCCGTTGGGCAACTTTTGTTGAGTTCCGGGAACGTTCCAGATCCTGTTATAGAACCGTGCTTGTCGCGCATTTTGCTTAAGGGGTACACCTTGGCGTCTCAAGAGTCTCTTTAGTCCTTTCGTGTAATATCTGGGCAAACGGATGGGCTGGAGCCTGTCAAGTGTAGAATCCGCGCCATGCTAGATTTCTTTCTCCACTTTGGTTTCCCTGGATCGGTAGAATATGATCGCCTTTTCACCTTTTCGCGTGGGAGGGACGTAGAATGTCTGCAGTTCTTCCACACTGTAGGTATCAAGTGCGTCTAGTTCTTTATGATGCTTGGGCGGAACCATGGCAACTTGTTTGATCTTCATCAGTGAAGGTTTGTATTGATGGCCGAGCAGAGAATACGGCATTGACCTCATCTTCCGAGTCGCTGCCGAAGATCAACATAGGAGTGGGCGGTCCCGGCTTGTTGCATTAGGGTGGACCTGAATAAACTATTTCTTCCTCCTCCTCAGTATCACTCTCGAAGACTGGAATAGTGGTGATAGCTTTGTTCTTATCCTCCGATTTGCGACATCTTTCTGTGTCTTCAAAATCTGGCAGGAAGTATTTTGCGTCTTCGTACTTTCGAACTTCGTTCACGGAGAACGGGTTTAGTTCCCCTGTCACAGTGTACTCGAGACCATCTTTGAAATACTTCATACACTGATGTTGTGTAGAAGGGATGATATTGTACTCGTGTAACCAGGGCCGGCCGAGTAAAGTATTGTAGCATGTCTTGGCATCAATGACGTGAAACTTAATGTCCGTGACAAGCAGCCCAAAGCGTAGTGTCAATATTACAGACCCAAGCGTCCGTGATGACTGGGAGTCAAATCCAGAGATGGTGATTTTATTACGAGCGAGGTGTTGAACGCTCATGCAGATTTCCTTTAGCACCCTTACGTTAAGGAGGTTGACGGAGGACCCATTGTCGACCAGGATTTTACCTATCTTGATGTCATGACAGTATTCGGAGACAAATAGGGGACGGTTGTGCTCGCATGTCCCAAGGAAGAGATCTTCATCGCCGAAGGTGATATCGGCTGTGTGTACTTCTTCCAGCTCGTCCTTCATCTTTTCTTCGGCAAGGAAGGCTTGGAATTGTTCGGGCTCTTGTAATGCCTTGATCAATGAATCTCTCGCTTCTTTGGATAATAGGAGGGCGTCGAGAATACTTAACTGCGAAGGTAGCTTTCTCAAGTGTGCCAAAACATTGTAGTCCACCTTACTTTTCTTTGGCGGGTCCTTGGCTGTCAGCTCTTTGATGGCTTGGTCATCAAGGATGATATCCTTAGGGACTTTTTCTTTTCCTTTATCTTTTTTATTTGACCCAATGTTCGAGGGCCCAAGATTCTTTTCGGGCAGCGTGCAATTATGCAGCTGAATGTTCTCGCAGTTCTTCGGTTCTTCCTCTTTTCCCGAGGTGGATTCTTTGAAGAGAGGGCCAAGAGCTATTTCTTCATCAGAATCGCTCCCAAAGGTGAGAACTTGCGATCCCCCATAGTCAACCATGTGGCAGTTGCCGGCAGTTCTTTTGTGCTCCTCGGTCGTATTTCTTCGCTCCCGACGAGCTTTCTGTTTCATCTGCTTGAAATGTTGTCGGTGGGCAACATATCCCTGCCACCATCTTTTAAAAGCGTTGCACTCTTCAGTGAGGTGCGCAATCTTTCGATGATATAAGCAGTAGCTAGGATGTGTTTCCGCTTCACCAAGGGCGTTCGCTTCGGAGGATGGCAGCTTCATTCCCATCAATATGGCTTTGGCGAACCTCTTCCTTTTTTTGAACCTGCTTTTATCTGCGGCGGATGTACTTTGATCTGGCGGGAGTGTTTCAACCCTTTCGTCCAGTCGCCGGCGTTTGGCTTTTTCAAATATGGACATCTCACGCTCTCGAGCAGCTTTGCTTTTAAGAAGAGCCTCATCCAGGAATGCATCAATCGTTTCGTCTAATGGTCCTAGAAGTTCTGGTTCAGGATTTTCCCCCAGTTTCTTTGTGTAAGGAGCTTCTTCATCATCTATCGACGAGTGAAAGATCATATGGCAACTTGCTACATAACCTTCAGATTCATCCGACGAGTTTTCTCCATTGCCATCATCTCCTTCCTCAAGGACGTGGCTGGGAAACTCTTGAAGTGTGACTGGAGTTCGCGCCTTTTGATTATATTCTTCCAGCGCGTCGATGTATTTTTGCAGGTCCGTACGCTTGTCACCAGGCTTCACGGGCTTTTTGGTCTTCTTCTTCTTCCTCGAAGACTTCGACGGCTGGGTGTGAGCGCTTTAGCTATCACCGCCGATCTTTGGAGTTGGGCGCGGTTTTAACATTCCCTCGACGATCTCGGGTTCCAGTGGATTTTTCCACCTGATCGCCGGGCATGTTTGGAGATCCTTTAGTATTCTTTTCGTCTTGGCAGAAAGACCAACCTCCCATGGAGCTTCTTCTATGATGGAGCATGATGCCCCCGGTGTATCCACCTTCTTAAGAGCGTGCGGTTGAGGCGGGTTCACCTTCCAATTCTCGGATAATACGAATTTGCCCTGCTGGTACTGATCTTCTATCCATCTTTTGAAGATGTAACAATCTTCGATCGGATGGCCCAACATTCGGTGATAAGGGCAATAGTTAGGATTGCTAATGTCTCCTGGTTGCGCTGGGCGTCTTGGCTCCGGCAGAGTGATGAGCCTGTTACGCAGTGCTAGCTCGAATAATCTCTTCATCTTGTCTCGAGGGAACGAGTAAGGGCGTCTCATTTTATCTTCGAGAGATCGAGTTCTATTATTTTGGCGATCAACCGGTCTCAGACCACTGGGCTGCTGTTGAGCATTGGCGACGACGGTCGCTTTCCCCTTTCCCTTCTCGTTCCGAGGCTCCGGCTTTGGAGGAGATGGTCTATGACCCATCTGGTCCATTTGGGCCAGTTTGTCGATCAAGGCTTGGAACGCGGTCGGCTTGAAGAACATCATGAATTGGGAAATAGTTGCATGAGGGTCCAGAGTGCCCACGAACATGCCCACCGCCGGCGCTTCTTCGATGCGTTGTTCGCATTTCGACTACAGATTCCGCCATCGTATTGCGTATTGAACCCACGTTTCACCTGGCTTCACCCTAGTATTGATCAATGCCATTATTGGGGTGCGTTCACTAGCACTCGCAAATCGCTGGGTGAATAATAGCTCCATTTCTGCGAAAGTCTTGACGGAGTCGTTTGGAAGTTCAGAATACCACTCGAATGCCGTCTCCGACAATCTGCCGACGAATTGGCAAAGTAGCAATTTATCATCGCCTCCGGTGTTGCCACATAGAGCCCTGAACTGGGCGACATGCTGGTGGGGATTGCCCGTCCCCTTGTATACATGAAATTTAGGGATCGTATATCCCGGCGGGTACTTTATTTGGTCATACCAGCCTGGATATGGTCGTCCAGTTTTAACAACTTGGCCGGCCACTTCATTCGCGTGGTGAGCTCGTATTTGCTGAGCAATGTAGTCATCCAGAGCGGCCTTAGAGATGGTTTCCTCTTTGGCTGCTGAAAGAGCCGGAGGAGGGTTCGATGTCTCCCCTCTGTCGTCTTCAATGATGATCGGAGGGTCTTTAGCTGGAGGTTCCGGCTGTAACATCATCCCAGCCATGTCTTGGAACAAGAGAGCCATTCGTTTTATATTGGCTGCCTGTTCCGCAGCCTATTTTTCTTTCCTCTCGAGCATTCTTCGGAGGAACTCGGTGTCAGTTTCTTGTTCCTGACGCTGCTCCGAGGTCTCTGGATTTTCTTTTGGCCCAGTGAGTGCGGCCATTGCAGTCAGCATCTCCTGAAGCTTCTGCTGTTGTTGTTCCTGAGCCCTTGTTATTGACCGGGTAAGCGGTCGATGACCCGTAGAAGCACGGCTTTCCTTTTTCCGGAAGCCATATAAACGGTATGTACCATCATGCCCCCAGACTTGGGGTGTTTAGATTCAGCGCTTTTACGGTTTGCCACGTTCACAGGGGCTTTCTCCGGCCTCCTTCTCTTGTTAACGGTTGACGTCGAAGGGGCCGTTGCAGTGGGCACCCAAATAGCTGTTGCCTTTCGTGGCTTGGCAGGATGGTTCTCTTCTTGCTGAAATTTCACTTTCTTCTGTGGGCGAGGGTAATCTTGATCAATCACCGACTCCTGGACCTGTCGCCGGACTTTGTAAATTTTGGAGGACAGCCGCTGAGGGGACTGCTCCGGCTTCGTTTCTATAACATTCTCCACGGGTGGAGGAGATCTTTTCAGTACGGCGGTGGGTGAATTCCTGCGCACCTTGTTAAGCAGCTCGAAGCTGTTCCCAGTTGGAACAGCAGTATTGACTTCCACCGTTGGGGCTGATGGAGTTAGCCCAGAGGGGGAGTTTCCCCCAGCCTTCCTTACTCGGCGTCAGTGGCGACGTCGAGCGTGTCGAGCCGTTGGGATTGTTTCAGCTTTAGGGGTGACTTTGTCATGCCCTCTGTTCTGGTGAGGCACTGCTGGTATCAGCCTCTTGAAGACTGACGTCTGTTGAGTAGCAGTATCCAATCTGTCAAAGAAAGACCTTTGAGCAGGAACGGGAGTCGGAGTGGCCAGCCTCGTAAAGACTGATCCCTTGATGGGAGAAGCTTCTTTAGTGACCTCGAGAGCAGGAATGGCTATCCGTTTCGGGATGGCCGCTTCAGGTATCGTGGGCTTCTTGACGGGCCCATTGGAATTCTGGCTCAGCCTATCGAAGACTGATGCTGTCGGCTTGGTATTGGATGACCCGTTGAGAGGGGTTGTGGGGGGTGGTGAGCCGATCAAAGAACGGCTTCTTTTGCATTTTTTGCAGCAGCGGGATGTTAACGCTCACTGGTGGGAGCATGGTCCCGAAAAACAATCCGGTGGTAGCCTGCGTCACCTGCTCTACCGGCATTGCGAACAGGGAGGCCGCCTGGGCCCCGTAAGTTACACCTCCAGATGAGGTGGAACGGAAGTTGCATTTGCAGATGGAACATTTTGTGCAAGTAGACGCCATTGATCTTTTGTTTTCTGCACGGAGCAAGACACCAAATCTTAGTACCTCGAACCCAAAGGCAACCATATCAAACCGCGATTCGTTCGCGAACAAGACACACGAAGTGTGGAGTGGAAAGAGGAAAAGGTCCCACCGGGCGTGCCAGAATCTGTTCCCCGCCGAAAGACGCGGGAAGACGCGATAGACGTCTCGCCAAACTTCGGGGCAGATGCTAATTGGTGCTATACGTCCACCTCTCCGAAGATGCCAAGTTGATTTATGACACCATGTATCGAAGGTTGAAACGGATGCGGCCGATATAGCAGACTTCGTCAGATTCCCCCCCATCTGAGGGGTTTTTGATTGTGGGGACGCTCTTCCCTGCAGGCGCAAGCCCCTGCAATTAATTACACTACCGCATCGCGGTAACCACTTTCTCCTTCTCCAGATGGTCACTCCGTGTCGTGGGTGTTTGTTTTGTTTTTGGTTGCCCGTGGATTGTATACGGAGACTAATTTGTGTTGTCGCCCGTAGGGCGTGGATTAGTCCAAATCCGTATCTTCTTAGATTTGGGTTTGGGGGTTGGGTTTAAGGATACGTTAGCCTCATTTGGGACTAAGATCGACTTAAACATATGTTAAGGATACGTTAGTCTCATTTTAGACTAAGATCAACTTAACGGGATCGTTTAGATCCAACAAGAGAGCAATTGGGCTCTATTGTTTAGTTTAGAGACATTGCGGTTGATTATTTTAAGGACATTACGGTCCATTATTAGTTTAAGGACATCTCGGTCCGATATTAGTTTAAAGACATCGCGGTCGAGGTTAAGTACATCATAGTCCGTGAGTTTAAAGACCTCATAGTCAAGGTTAAAGACATCATAGTCCATGAGTTTAAGGACCCCACAGTCCGTAGTTTAAAGACGTCATAGTCTATAAAGTTTAAGGACATCATAGTCCATGAGTTTAAGGACCCCATAGTCCGTGAAATGTGTGGTTGTCGGGACCCGTCACCTCTCTGAAGACGTTGAAGGATTACAACGACAGATATCAGAGGAGTAAAGAGATGTACCCTCGAACCGGTGTGAGTTGGTTGGAAGATCTGTAGTCCAATTTGGAACTAAGATCTGTTGAAATATTTATGAGCAGGTGGGCTCAATTAATATAAGTTGAGGACTTATGGCCACTATTGGGCTAAGTCCGATAAATGTTTAACATTTTGTTTTGGGCTGTTGAGCCTTTATTTGGGCTTGGCCTTTTTAATAATGCTAAGCATTATATCTTGGCAAAAATCTTTTCTTTTGTCTTGTATTGAATGCAGAGCATTCATCAGAGCTCTGGCTCATTAAAGAACAATTTGTGTTCTGTCAGCGCAACATATGGTGCGCTAGGCGCTTTGCGCCAATCAAAAGCGCAGTGCGCTTCTGCCAAGTAGCGCACATATAAGGGACACGTGTCGCACTCAGCACCGATGATGAGTGCATGATGTCAGTGTATGAGCGCTGAGCGCTAGTCCATAAGTGCATTACGCTAGTGCATACGTGAATGACATATGGTGCGCTTGGCGCTGAGCGCTAGCCCATGAGCGCAGTACGCTAGTCTATGAGCGCATTGCGCTGGTGCATACGTGAATGACACGTGGTGCGCTTGGCGCTGAGAGCTAGCCCATGAGCGCAGTGCGCTATTTCAGAAGCGCAAAAGCGCAAGTTGTTTAATTAGCGCACACGTGGCGCATTTGGCGCTGAGCACCGGTCCAGAGAGCGCAGAAGCGCAGTTCAAGAGCGCAAGGCGCATTTCAAGAGCACAAAGCGCATCTGATCAATTTTATGTTCTTTAAAAGAGATTTTGTCTCAAGATTTAAGAACAACAGTTCTTATTTTGCAGGAGAGATTTTCAATCTCTTATTTTGATGAAAGGCTTTGCCTTTATAGATCCATGATCTGTGAGAAGAATTGTGTTCTTCTTTTATTTTAAGATGAGATATTTTGATCTCTTTTTTGAAAGACTTTTTGTCTTGTAGATCTATGATCTTTTTAAAGAAATAAATTTTTCTTTCTATGAGATGATTTCATCTCTATGTTCATCATTCATCATCTTTACCTTGAAGAAGTATCTTCTTGCAAGAGCTTGCTCTTTTTCTTTGAATTTTTCAAAGTTTAGGGGGGGGTTCTCTATATCAGACTTGAAGTCTTGGGGCCTTTATATAGGGCAAGTTGATTTGTTGAATCAGTTAAAGAGATTTTTCTCTGATTGATTTGGGGATGTTTCCCACCGTTGGATCTTTGATCCTAGGGCTTCTGTTTTATAGAAGGCAATCTTCTTGTTTTTTACAAAATTGGAAAATCTTTCCATAACAAAATTTAATTCTGATTAATTAATGATTTATCATTATTATTAGATCTTTTGATCTAATGATGGGGAGTTTTTTAATTCCAGCGCTAGCGCACCCGTGCTTTGCACGTGGTGCGCTGCTCAGAGCGCAGCACACCTTACGCTAGCGCACCTGTGTTTGACACGTGGTGTGCTGCTCAGAGCGCAGTGCACCCTGCGCTAGCACACCCGTGTTTGACACATGGTGCGCAGCGCGCCTAGCACTAGCGCATACATGGTGCGCTGCCTAGGGCGCAGCGCACTTGGTGCTGGATCTGAAGCGTTGCTTCAATTTTTGAAATTCGAATTTCAAACAGAGCTTTGCTCTGATTGGGGGAAATAAAGAGCTCCTCGACCGGATGCAACAGGCGGAAGAAAAGGCGGCCCTTCTCAACTCGAGGTTGGTCGCGAAGGGCCTGATGGTTGCTAAATTGAAGGAGTCTCATCGGCTCCTGACTGACTCTAATCGGGCTATCCAGGCCCAGATGGAGGAGGTCAACGGGCTCTTCGATACCAAGAAAAGATAGAGGGACTCGTTCAAAAGAGATGCCCATGCTTCACTCGAGGCAGCGAAGTTGGCAGAGAGCAGAGCGAAAATGGCCGTAGAAGAATATAAGGCTTCCGATCAGTTCTATATCGACCTCGCCGATTCATTAGCCGTCGGGTCGCACAACGCCTTTGATGCCGTCAAGGAAGCCCTGCCCGGGTTTGACTATCAGGAGCTTCGTGCAAGGTATCCCCTTGCTGAAGAAGTGCCACAGGGGGGTGTCGTCGAACCGGCTGGGGGAGGCCAGGCGGCGGGAGAAAGCACTGAGCCAGAGGTTGCTATCGTAGGCCCTGACGGAGGCGCCGAGCCATGAGAAGTGGCGGCCGAGAAGACGGTTTGAGCAACTCCCGAGTCGGCTATTAAATTTTTTGTAAGCCTCCGAGCATTTTTGTAAGGCTGGGGAGCCCATAGTACCTTATACACAATTTTGAATATAAATAAAGTACTTTTAGCTCCCCTATGGAATGTTTCTATTTTTGCAAGTGTAGATAAGTGGGTGTCATGCAGTTGTCCGGTATGTGTAAAGTCAAGTGTCGAGTGCTGAGCGAGCGTGATGTAAGAGCGAGCGGAAGCCAAGTATAGGTAGACCAGCGTCTACCCTCACCCAGAGTCGAGGTGGCGATCGTGCGCCGTGTATGAATCGAGCGAACGCCAAGTGTGGGTAGGCCAGTGTCCACCCTCACCCCGGAGTCGAGGTGACGATCGAGCGCCGCGTATAAATCTAGCGAGCGTCAAGTGTAGGTAGACAGGCATCCACCTTAACCCCGGAGTCGAGGTGACGATCGAGCACCGTGTATGAATCAAGCGAACGCCAAGTGTGGTAGGTCGGCGTCCACCCTCACCCCGTAGTCGAGGTGACGATCGAGCGCCGTGTATGAATCGAGCGAACGCCAAGTGTGGGTAGACCTTGAAAGGGCCGAGCAGGAAACTACTCGGCCGTCTCTAGATGATGGCTCGGGATTCGCAGAGTGGCTAAGCAGGAAGCTGCCTTCAGCGGATGAGCTGAGCAGGAAACTACTCGGCCGCCTCTTGACGAGAGCTTTGGATCCATAGAGTGGCCAGGAAGGAAGCTGCCTTCAACAAATGAGCCGAGCAGGAAACTACCTGGCCGCCTCTTGACGAGGGTTTTGGATCCGCAGAGTGGCCGGGCAGGAAGCTGCCTTCAGTGGATGAGCCGAGCAAGAAACTACTTCGGCCGCCTCTAGACGAGGGCTTGGGATCCGCAGAGTGGCCGGGCAGGAAGCTGCCTTCAGTAGATGAGCCGAGTAGGAAACTAATCGGCCGCCTCTTGACAAGAGTTTTCCAGATTCCATGGATTTCCTGGGAATGTCGTTCAACCTTCCTTGACCCGTATGGGAGGACGGTGACCAGCTATCGGATGCCACGTGGTCGTGCCTTATCGTGAAAGTACAACATTCCGTGATTTGCGTTGTGGCGCGAGGAGATCTCGGTCGTTGGAAGATTTTGTTGAGGCTATAAATATCGAAGGTATGGTCTCACCTTCGAATTTCCACATTGACTTTCTCTTAGTTGCTACGTTTCTTCAAGATGATGGGCCGTGTATACACCATCAGGGAGATCGTATCTCGGGATGACATGTATTTCTATGATCTCGATTGTTCCGAGGCAACGTATGAGGCATTGGTATGCCGTTTGGAGAGCCACTGCGGGCGTCTACTTCCCCGATGATCTCCTCTCCTGCAAGTGCTAATCTACGCGATATGGAGGTCTTTCCCGGGTCTTTACAATGCTCTATCCCTACAGGCGATGGACGAGGCGTTTGATAAGATGCATACGGCCCACGAGCTTGGCCTGATCTTGAAGTGCGGGCGGGATCACTCGGTGGACATTCTTCTCGAATGTTTCCAGCAGAGATTGGTTGTGGCGTCGTGTTCGACGGTTGGGGACCCTGGCAAATCCGTAGTTTCTAGGGTCCATAGGTACCGTCAGAGGGAGCGGGCGGAGGTTGCCTAGGCTCGGCTGGAGGAGCTCTCTTTCGAGTATCATCGTCGATGTTTTCTTAATTCTCTTCCTCCTTTGTTGTAATGGTTGTAAGGCTGCAGAGCCAAGAATACCTCCGAATAAAGTATAAATAAATTTTCTTTTGGTCAAGGTCTCCGTAATGATTTTTTTCGCGTACTTTTATGCATTAGCCTACCTGTGCCTCCTCCCTACCCCTTAGCTTGATGCCGAGGAAAGGAAGGAAGGGTTAGGGCCCTAGGTCGGTGCAAAAGTCTATTTTGTGTGAGGACTCGGTTTGGAAAATTTAGTCGATGCGGAAGGGAATTGCATTATTCGAAAAAAGGGGTACATGTTTATCTGTACAACTTATGCTTTTCAGCGTTATATGGCCGAGAGAAATTAAGCCTTCAGGAGTCTTGGAGGCGGTAGGCTCCACCGGGCAATGCCTCTATCACGAGGAATGGCCCGTCCCATTTCTGGGAGAACTTATGTAGCTTCCCTTGGTCTACGAACTCGTTTCGTCGTAAGGCTAGGTCTCCTGTCTTGAAGGCTTGATACTTAACTCGGGCGTTGTAGTAGCGGACGGTTTGCTGCTGATAGGAGGCAATTCTGATTTGTGGCCAATCTCATTTCTCTGACAAGATGTCCAAGTTGCTTCGTAGCGCCAAGGTGTTAGCCTCGTTGTCAAAGTGTTTGACCCGATAACTGGGCAATCCAATTTCTTTGGGGACCATTGCCCCAGTACCGTAGCAGAGGCTGAACGGGGTTTCTCCCATGGGTGTTTTTCTCGACGTCCACAGTGCCCATAGTACCTGAGGCAGTTTCTCGACCCAGCCGCCTTGCCTTCCCTCCAGGCGGGCTCGGAGCCCGCGAATGACGCTTCGGTTCGCTATCTCGGCTTGCCCGTTGCATTGGGGATGTGTGACCGCGGCGAACTTCATCAATATGAGACAGTCCTTGCAAAATTCTTTGACTCTGTCATTCTCGAAGTTAGTTCCATGGTCGGTGACGATGTATCTTGGGATTCCGAATCAGGAGATTATATTGTTCTGCATGAATTTTATCGTAGAGGCAGCATCCGGTTTCCTGATCGGCACGGCTTCAATCCACTTTGTAAAGTAGTCTACGGCGACAAGAATGTACCTATGTCTACCGGTGCCGGTGGGGAGCTGGCCTACCATATCCATCCCCCACTGCGCAAACGGCTAAGTGGAACTTAGTGGCGTTAATTCGGTGGCGGGAAGACGAGAGATGCTGCCGAAGAGTTGGCAGCTCTTGCATCTTCTGACCAATTTCTCAGCATCTTGGTGTATTCTCGGCCAATAGTACCTTTGGAGCAGTATCTTTTGGACCAGGCTGCGGGCTTCTTGATGTGCCCCTCCGACCCCTTCATGTATTTCTCGTAAAACGTAATCTACTTCGTAGGGATCAACGCATCGGAGCAGAGGTTGAGTGTACGACTTCTTGTACAGGTTTTCTTTGCTCCATACGAAATATCGAGCTTTTGCTCGAAGCCGACGAGCCTCGGCCCGGTCTTTCGGAAGTACCCCATCTTTCAGAAATTCTATAATGGGATTTCTCCAATCCGGGGTATCTTCTTGGGTCATGTAGATTTGGAGTGTTGCTTCTCCATCTTCTACGCTGGGTTGCGGCAGGACTTCAAAGAGAATATTTCTCTTATGATTGGCCGAATAGGAAGAGGCGAGTTTGCTCAAGGCATCGGCCTCGGTGTTCAAGTTTCTGGGAATCTGCTCCACTTAGACTTCGTCGAAATTTCTACGAAACCTTCTTACCTCCGCCAGGTATTTTATCATTAGTGGTTTCCGGGCTTCGAAACGCACGGTTACTTGGCTGACGACTAGCGCGGAGTCGCTGCGTATCCAGATGGTCTTCAGCCCCACTCCAGAGGCGATTTGTAGCCCGGCCAATAAGGCCTCATACTCTATAGCATTGTTTGATTCTTTAAAACCAAGCCTCAAAGAGTACTCCATATCCGCCTCATTCGGGCCGCAGATGATCAGACCAGCCCCACTCCCTTCCTCTATGGAGGATTCGTCCACATAGAGTACCAAGTCCGGGATTGGGCCGGGCACCTCCTCGACCGAGAGTCATGGGTCGGGACCCTGTGTTGTCGTTCCTTCCTTAGTGGGAATGGTGCACTCGACAATGAAATCGGCTAAGGCATGTGCTTTGATGGCCCGTCTAGGTTAGTATTTGATGTCGAATTGGGATAGCTCCCACCTCCATTTCTCTAAGCGGCCTTATGAATCAGGGGAGACGAGGATATTCCCTAAAGGTCATTCAGTGAGGACGGGGATTGTGTGTGCCTGGAAATAGTGTCGTAGTTTTCTGGAGGCAACGACAGCGCAAGGACAATTTTTTCTATAGCCGG
This sequence comes from Agapanthus africanus, assembly GCA_030015575.1. NCBI lineage: Eukaryota > Viridiplantae > Streptophyta > Magnoliopsida > Asparagales > Amaryllidaceae > Agapanthus > Agapanthus africanus. Next base: position 397,441,139 of record JASDDO010000029.1, on the reverse strand, counting down.
ATATCTGGTTTCTGCGTCCTTGAAAACGTGTCTCACGTAGTAGACCGGTCTCTGCGTGCCTTCAAATTCTCTGACGAGCACTGAGCCGACACCTTGGTCGGAGATGGCTAGATATAGTAACAGTTCATCGCCTTCGACTGGTCGGGTGAGAAGTGGTGGGGTCTCCAGGTGTGCCTTGAGTTGTTCGAAAGTGTTTTGGCATTTCTCGGACCATTCAAACCTGGGGATTTTCCTCAGGGCTCTGAAGAAAGAGAGGCACTTTTCTCCAAATCTGGACATAAAGCAACTCAATGCAGCCACCCTCCCGGTGAGTCGCATGATATCTACATTGCACTCGGGCATCGCCATGTTGATGATGGTGTTGATTTTCTCTGGGTTCCCCTTGATTCTACAGTGGGTAACCATGAATCCAAAAAATTTCCCGCTTGTGACGTCGAATGCACATTTAGCTGGATTCAGCTTCATCTTGTATTTTCGCAGGACATCGAATGTTTTGCCGAGGTCTGTAGTGTGTTCGGCATATGAGGCGGATTTCACGAGCATTTCATCAACGTGGACTTCCATGTTTTTCCCAATTTGTGGTTTGAACAGTTTGTTGACTAGTCGCCGGCGTTCTTGAGTCCGAAAGGTATTACCCTGTAGCAGTATACTCCCCGATCCATGGTGAAGGCGGTCAGCTCTTCGTCGGTCGGGTTCATTCAGATCTAATTATAACCGGTGAAAGCGTCCATGAAGCTTAGTAACTCGTGACCAGCCGAGTTGTCTAATAGCTGATCTATCCGAGGAAGCGGGTAGTTGCCTTTGGGGAAAGCCTTGTTCAGGTTAGTGAAATCAACGCACATGCGCCACTTCTCGTTCGCTTTCTTGACCATGACCACATTCGCCATCCAATCCGAGTAGTCCAGGTTCCTGATGAAGTCGGCAGCGAGCAGTCGGCCCACTTCCTCCTCTATTGCTTTTTGTTTCATTGGTGCGAAACTTCTTTTACTTTGCCGGATTGGCTTACCTTTTTGGTCGACCCCGAGCTTATGGGAGATCACCTCGGGGTTTATCCCTGGCATGTCTGCTGGTGTCCAAGCGAACACATCCGAATTGTTCCGGAGGAACAGGATCAGGTCTTCGCGGACGCTTCCTATCAAGAGAGAGCCGATCTGGATAGTCCGGCCGTCAATTCCTTCTATGAGGGGAACTTCTGCTAACGCCTTCACCGGGGCGCCTCGAATTTCCTTCCGGTCGTCGCGTGTGTCCAGGGACCTCTGAGGATCACGCGTATCTTCAAAATCATCGCCCTGCCCCCTGGCGGGAGATGTCGAGGCGAGACGGTACCTGGCAGTTTACCGGTTTCTATAGGTCCGGCTAACACCCCCCCCCGTTATCTAAAGGGAACTTGAGCGTGAGGTGGTAGATTGAGATTAGAGTTCGAAGGGTGTTTAGGGTGGGGTGTCCCAGGAGAATGTTATAAGACGACGGGATCTTGGCAACGAGGAAGTTCACCGATACGGTTCGTGTTCTTCCTGCTTCCCCGATGTTGAGGAGGAGGGTGACCAATCCCTTGGCCATGACAGAATGGTTGGTGAACCCGGAAAGGACATGGGAGGTCGGTTAGAGATCGGATGGATCTAATCCCATACACTGGAAACAGTCATAGAACAGAATGTCCGCTGAGCTCCCTGAGTCGACCAATATTCTTCGGACCTTGTAACGGTGAATTCGGGCTGTTATCACAATAGGGTCATTGTGTGGGAGTGATATGCCGTGATGGTCTTCGTCGGTGAAGGTGATCGAGCCATCCTTCCTGCACTTCTTGTGGGGCGGATCACTTATGGCCATGACTGGTAGGAGGAGGCGGTCCCCCTTACTGTTCGGAGCCGGACCTATTGAAATGATCATGATTTGCCCGATTATTAACTCCCCGGGAGGGGGTTGGTTGTTTTGCTCCTGCTCCGCCTGCCGCTTGTCTAGGTATTTCGCCAGGTGAGCAGAGCGGATCCGTTCCTCAATATAGTCACGGAACTGTTTGCAACTCTCGGTCGGGTGTCCCTACGACCTATAGTAGGTGCAGTACGGGCCGCAAAGCCGGTTGCCCATCTTATGGGTAGTCGGCGGGAGTTTAAAAAACCTCTTGCCCTTGGCCTCCTCTAGCAGCTCAGTTTGGAAGACGTTCAGTGGAGTGTACTCGTGGAACCTCCAAGAATAGGGTTTTGGTCGGTCTGCCTTCTTTTTCTCCTCTCCGTCCCATCTTTTTCGGTCTGCATGACCGCCCCGGGGTAGGTTGGCGTTCACCTCTGACTTGAGTTGGATTTCTCACTCGGTCCATGCTTTTACTTCGGCCATGGTCTCAGGTTGCGGTAATGCAAAAGATCGAAGCCACTCTTTGTGCCTAAGACCCGACCTCAGGGCGATGATAACCGTTTCGTCGCGGTGCTCAGGAACCTCTAGGAGGGCATTGTAGAAGCGGGTGACGTACCCCTTGAAGGATTCTTTGTCTCCGCTCTTAATGGTGAACAGGTAGTCGACCGTCTTTTTCTATCATCGGTTACCGAAGAAATGACTGAGGAATTGGGTCGCTATCTCGTTGAAGGTCGAGATCGAGCATGGCGTGAGCCCTCAGAATCAATCCCGGCCAGCGCGGATGAGGGTTGTGGGGAAAGCTCGGCATTAAGCCGCATCCGAGTTGCCTTGGAAGCTCATGCCTGCCGTAAATGCGTCCAAGTGGTCCTTTGGGTCGGACTTCCCGTCGAAGAGGGCCACTTTGCGCGGTTTGTTCCTGGACGAGACACGCTCAGCTAGTAGTTGTTCTGTAAAGGTCCTCATGAGCGAATCGGCGGAGTACTTCGCCCCTTCACCGGTCGTGCGGTCATCCTGTCGTATGTCTTCGATTTTCTTTTCGAGGGCCTCGATTCATTGTTGGTACCCCGAGGATTCTTCATAGTCGGAGCGCCTGCTATCTCTGCTCCGGGCTTGCGTGATGGAGCGACTTCGGTTTCGCTCTACACATCTCTTAAATCCTCAGGGGGACCGTTCGTGGGTAGTCTCGACGTTCGCCATACGCGTGGCCTCGACAGAAGTGGGAACGTCAATCATGCCCGGAACCAGGCAATCTGACTGACACCTCTTCAGGGGGCGAGAAAACGCGGCGGGCGTCAAAGTGATAACCTGGTCTCCCCTGAGATCGGGGCGTTGAGCTATCCAGTGCCCAACGGGCCATGGAATCATTCCCCGCATGCAGGTCATGACTGCTGGAATCGGCACGCCGGTGTTCGGTAACATCAAGATAAGCGCGAGTGAGGTCGAGGGCCTGAGCGTGCGCTTCCGTCTTCCTGCATACGTCGTCATTCCGGGGAGGAGAAACTGCGGTCTGGCGGGCACGGCCGGCCACTTGAAAGCGGGCTAGCACATACACCATCACTGTGAGCCTATCGATCCGAGCGGACAAGACGTTGATGACGTTAGGAAGGGGAGTTGGGCCGCTCCCGCCTCCGTAATAGACGACGGGACAGCTCGTGCTGGGGTCGTCACGATTATCGCTTGCCATTGAATCGAAGGCGGAAGATAAACTTTTCTGGTGGAGGAGCTTCTCGCTTCCCACAGATGGCGCCAACTGATGGAGGTATGAATCTTCCTCAGTAGTTGTCCTCCGTCGATCTTGCTGCAGACGGTTCTGAACTGTTGATATTAGGAGTGAGGGTTGAATGTGTGGATCTCGGTGGGTTATCGTTGACGCCGAGCTACCTGCAAGGGAAGTCCCAGGATGGGTAACCACCGTAAGACCCTCCGACGATCAAGTAAGTAATGAGGAATGATGGCGGGGTAGAGGCGTATTGGAATTAGTTCGAGTTACCTGAATTGTCTGGAAGAGGGGTTTATATAGCGGTCACATGGAGCGAGCCGATGCGAGATTCTCGCCGTCCGTTATGCACCTGTGTCACGTCCGTGTAGATGACAGGATACGCCCATTGATGGCGAGATACGCCCATTAATGGTAAAATACGCTAGCGTGGGGTACGGGACATGGGCCGGCGAAAATCTCGTCGTAGCGAGATATACAAGGCCGTTACGGGGGTGTTCAGGCTTCGTGCTCCCGGCCTGGGGAATCTCAGCTCTGTGATAGCTCGGAGACGAGGGGGCGTCTTAACTCAGCTGTAGGATAGTTTAGAGGTGAGCCGTTGGCTGGTTGTTAGATGCATAGGGAAGGTACATCGGGGAGATCTCCGAAAGGTCGGGTGCAACCTTGGAGACGGGGTCCGAGGAAAGTCCCCCACGTGTCATATTGATTCCAACTCCGTGACTCCCAGGAATCTAGTGAGCTTACGTGGACGACAAATCATATGCCACGTGTTGCAACCTGGGGAATTCCTGTCTCTGAGCCTCATCACACCGGCACCTGATGACTGCCATGATAACTTCTTCGTCATAAGTGTTTTACATAAAAAATAATAATAAATAACAAATAGGTTATATCCATGCCTTGCGAATTGAATTTGTACAAACTTTCTGAACAACCTGCTATTAGTTTTGATAACTTTCGCAACTCAATGAAAATATCTTTAAGCAAATAAAAAACTATTTAATGAATATAAATGAAGTAGATAAGCGAATGGAATAATATAGCAATTTTGGATCCAAAAAATTACAACTGCCACATCGAAACAGGGAGTGTAATGAAACTTTCAAATGTTTACTTTTAATGCACCTTTAAAAGTCCTAGTGTTTACCACAATATTTTAAGTTTAATGGCGTTTTCACAAAAAAAATTAGAAAAATATTTAATAGTCTTTTATGAAATTTTCCAAAAAAAAATTGGTAAAAAACAAATCTTGCAGTCATTTAGTTCCTAGATGTGCCGAAATCGATTAACCTGTATTTAGGCTGAAATTATCTCATGTTTTGATACATCTATTAGGCTGAAAATAAACTCGATTGTCATTTACGAAACCCCCCTTGTACCTGTAACACTACCATAATTTTCTTTCCAAATGCATGGAAGTATCAATGTTTCCGAAAAGCAAGTCAACTTCTTGGTCTCATAACTTAATTGAGCCCACCAGGCTATTAAAATACGACTGGACAAATATCTCGAAAATTGTCATATTTTTTCCAGGAATCAACTTCTTTCAACTCACCGGCAACACATATCGGCCCTTTCAAGCAACTTCTCCGTTTCTGAGCTAATTTCAATCCCAAATCTGCAAAAGTAACAGGCAGCTGTGCAAGCTGAGGCATCTCTGGCCACGGCGACAACAGAAGCGGCGGAGTAAAGCCATCACCAAGGCGACAACCATATGCTCAAGAGGAACAATGCTTTCATAGAGAATCTTGTTTGTGATGGAGAGATACGGAGTCCAAGGAAAAGACGCATTATAAACAGAAATTCACTGTTAAAAAAAGGATAACAATTCTGAAGTAAAACATTCTCTGTTCAAGAAATTGCCTAAAGCACCCTTTGCATAATTCAGTATTTCACTGAGACATGTGAAATCTTATAATTAGCATCATTCTAATATAACCTGTAATGTTTAAGATTAAGAGATTAAAAAGGAAGGGAAAAAAACATCCTTTACGATTAAAGGATCAATATCCATTCAAGCTAAGCCTAGATTGATTCTTCGAATCAGTTACCAGTATCCATTCAAACTTTTTTTTTAAAAAGCCTCTGACTTAAAAAGAATGGAAAAACGATGATCAAATAATCTATGATTTACTAGAACTTGTTGTAGCAAATCAATCAGAGAGTAGGTTCGATATTGCTAAAGAAATCCCTGCGCTTCCATAATATTTCCATTAAAAGCTCCTTTGTTCTTCTCCCAAAAAACCTTGTTGTCTTTGTTATGAATATTGTTATAGATATATATATATATTCGGTTGTTATATTTAGTTAATCGGTTTGATTAGTTACTATATGTTTGTTAGGAGAGATTATCTAAAACTCTTCATATATAGAGTTGTATGGACAATTATTTTTCTTGAGCCAATAAAATATTTTCATCTGGATTTCTTCATGTTTTAGAGCATTCAAGAAAATCAAGAAGAAAAAAAGGCTTCATAGCCCTAACACAGCAAACACCCATCTCCACGCTCAACAGCAAACACCAAACCTTGGATCCCACCAACACAGCAAACACCATCGACAACCTCGACCCCATCAACCACATTTGATCCCCTCGACAACCTCCATTGACGACTCCACAACCCACGTTGATGGAGATCCTTTTCGGGTCTCCGTCAGATGTTATCTTCCGTTGATCTTCCGGTGGACTTTGATGGTTATCTTCCGTTACGTGTGGGTCTCAATAGGTTTTGGTGGAAGTGGTGGTATGAGGAGTTTGAGGCCGAGTACCTGCAAAGAAGCCCTGGGGGGGTTTGGTACCACCAAGGACCCTCCGACGATCAAGTTAGTGATGAGATCCGAGCAGAGTAACAGCTTAGAAGAGTAAAGAATGGCTTACTTGACCCTCTGTGATGGGGGTTTATATAGCGGTGGCGGCACGCAGCAGCAGGTGCGAGAATCTCACCGGCAGTTACGCTCCCGACGTCACGCCCGCGTAGAGAGCGGATTGCCCATTAATAGGGATCGTGATGGCGTGGAACGTGGGATATTGCTGGCGTAGGATCTGCGCATGGCGAGATTCGCGGAGCGGCGGTTACGCCTGTGAGCGGTGGCCTTGGTCGGAGGGCCGAGGAAGACGGCCTCGGTCGAGAAGTCTTAGTCTTGTGGTAGCTCGGGGCGAGCTGAAGGGCCGAGGAGGCTAATTTGCAGGGGGGCCGAGGAGGGCCAGCTCGTGTTTGCAGGTCGGGCACAGGGTGGCCTGGTCGGCCTCTGTGGGCCCTTTCTTCTGAGTTCTGGGGCACGTCACCTACCACGTGTCCTGATCTTGGAGACCCCCAATATTGAGGATCATTACACGTCGACAACCTCTATCGATCCCTGCGTCTCGCCCTGCATCTCCATCGCCTTTGCTAACCCCCTAACATCTCCGCAACCCTCTCACCAGATCCATCACCCTCGATCAGATCCATTCTCGATCCCCTACCGCTAGTCGATCTCCCCTCCTAGCACTTTCGCCGACCTACATTGCCCTTGCCTACCCTCCATTGCCCCTAGCCTGCCCTCCAGCAATCCTCTCGCCTGCCCTCCAGCAACCTCCTTGATGCCTCGATCTACCCCCCGACGACCTCCAGTGCCCTCACCTGCCCTCCAGCGCCCTCGGCGAACCCTCCAGCACCTCCGGCGAACCACCCAGCACCTTCGACGGCTCCTCCAACATCTCCAAAACCCTCGACAACCTTTCTTGATAGCTACCAGCACCATCGAAGCCTTCCAGAACTCCTCCTCCATGATTGCAGATCTTCCTTTCTTGAACTACTTGTTGTCTCCACAAATATCTGTGATGAGGTTGATTTGAAGCGAATTCTTAATATTTCTTTGTTTCTGGAAAGATGAGTTACTTGGTTAATTGTTCTATTGAAGAGCTTGTGCTCTTGAAAATTGGATTCCATTGATTGGTGTTCTTTTGGCTTGACTGATATTGATTTGCGAGTGGATTGTGAACCGTCGTTTCTGCCTGCATTTTTTTGATTGTACCTTGTTTTCGCTCTCTCGTGATTTAGATCTTTTCCATTCATCATGGTTTCTGATTTGATCTCAATTACTGCTTGTGCTCGTGAATCCCGTACTCATGGTCGCGACTGGCCTTTATTGTTCTTATTGCAGCGGGGCTAATCATCATGTCAACTGGTATAGGGAAAAGCATAGCTACCCTGATGATACACATACAGCTTGTCAGACATCCACACCAATTGCTGTTGCTCAATCTTCCTTTTCTGCCGGCGATTTACCTTTATTCAGTGTTGAGTGGGGCCAGTTGCATCGTCTTCTCTCCTCTGTAGCTACTACCAACCTTTCTACTCCATCAGATATATCGTTCCTTTCTCATTTTAATTCGCAGGTCGCTGATTCCGACACCTTATATCACATGTCTCGTGATAGACCGTCCGATCTTGCTTCTAGTCTTCACAAGTTAATTTTAATGGTTGATGGTAATACCACACATGTTTCTGCCTCTGCTGATTTATCACTTACTTCATCTTTACACCTAAAACATGCTTTAATTGTGTCATCTTTAAAACAAAACTTGTTTTCTATTCATCAGCTTATAAATGATTTTAACTGCTCCATAACTTTTTATCCATCTCACTTTATGATACAGGATTTTCTGACGAAACAGTAGATTGGTGGGGGTCATGAACAGAATGGACTGTATTATGTTGATCACCTTCTCAGTATGTCTGCAGCTGCATCGAAGACTTGGTCACCCTCTTCTTTCTTATTTACGTAATATGTTGCTGTCAAGCTCCGCTTCCCAGTAGATAGAAACGGTGACATGGAAAGCCCGCAACGTGTTACTATGAAAATACGTTAAGCGTAATTAAGTAATATAACAATGAGTAAGAGTGACAAGAGTAATAAAATGAAATATCAACTTTATTCACATTCAACTTTACATACAACTGTATGGAAATAAAAGATACAATAATAATACAAATGCCTAAACAATGGCATAATGAACGTAAGTACAGGCAGGAAGAAACTAGTAGTCTGGCTGAGTAGCAAACTGGTCCAAGTCCTCTTGCCTCGGCTCTATGTCCTCAGATTTCGGTCCTCCTGACGAACATTCCAAAAAAAAATAGAGAGAGCAATGTCGTCAGCGAATTAGCGCTCGGTAAGTCCCAAAACAAATAAGAGAAGATGGTATATAATGTGAATAGAAACTAAATGAACAGTGGACGGTAAAATTGTATATGATCATTCACAGGTATAAAATGGTTTGTCTAACGTGGTTATTTATAGTTTGATAAAGAAAGTATTCATATATACGAGAAGAGTCCATCATACACTGTGGGCTATGGTAACATGTAGTACAAGGCCCCACTATAACCCATGGGACAACGGCACATGGATTCATATAGGTGTCTTTTAAAGTGATCTCTCGTGTCACAAAGTTCCGTACCAATCTACCCCTTTATCCCCATATATTGTATTATATATATTAATATTACAGGTCTTGGCCGAATCCATGAATATAAAAAATGTACAGATTCATATTCAAGATGTAATCATGTGTTCATGTCAAGTTCATGTCAAGCTATAAGCATGGTTCGGTCAAGTCGAGTCAAGTATACAAGTTTGAGTTTGATATTTGAATTCGAATGTTCAGCTTCATGATCAAGTAATCAAGTTCGTGTTTGATTTTGGATTCTGGTTTGAATTTGGATTTAGGTTGGAGTCAGAATCTTATAAAAGAATTTAGTTCTTGAATTTCTTAAGTTCGGGAGTAATCGTGCAACTGCTGCACATGAACGGTAGGATTTGTGTCTTTTTCTAAGACAATTGCCGTTGATAACTCCGTTAAATTGTCTAATCTGAATAGGCAAGTACTCACTTTCTCCGGCTTCCTGGGCTCAAGAGAAATGATACCGTTTAAATCTATATTAATTTTGGATCCTTAAATATTTATTATTGCTGTTTACATTTTATTTATATTGTTTGCATTTCTCGAGGGGGTTTTATGAAAAAATATGTTAATATTGTTTAAGAGTAAGACTCGAGGGTGATTTATAATATTTAGTGTTTTTATGAACATATATTTTAATTTAGATGGTATTTTAGTGATAAAATCTAGTTTTTAAAAATTTGTGATATTTTTATGAAAACTAGCTCTTTTGGAAACTAGACGGTATTTTATTAAAATTTTAATCTTCATTTTAAATATATTTTTCACAAGTTGTTTTTATTGAAAATACAGATTTATAGTTTTATGTAATTTTCCAAACATTGTTTTGTTTAGAAAAGTCGTATTTCTTAAAAATCGTATTTTTATTTCCTTCGAGATCGAATACTCCGTGAGGAGCTATGCATCTAGCTCTACTATCCCAAGAATGTGCGATAATCTGCACCATCTATTAGCGGGTCCCCTAACGAGGGTTGTAGAGACGCAATTGCCAAGGATTTAAATATATCGATAAAATGTATTTTTATAAAACAGATGGTATTGTTACCCTCCGAAAGACGCGACAGAGACGCGGCGGACGTCTAGCCTAAATTTCGGGGCAGATACTAATTGGTGCTATCTGTCCACCTCTCCGAAAATGCCAAGTTGATTTATAGCACCATGTATCGAAGGTTTAAACGGATGTGGCCGATGTAGCAGACTTCGTCAGATTCCCCCTCGTTTGAGGGGATTTTAATTGTGGGGACGCTCTTCCCTGCAGGCGCAAGCCTCTGCAGTTAATTACGCTACCGCATCGCGGTAACAACTTTCTCTTTCTCCAGATGGTCACTTCGCGTCGTGGGTGTTTGTTTTGTGTTTGGTTGCCCGTGGATTGTATACGGAGACTAATTTATGTTGTCGCCCGTAGGACGTGGATTAGTCCAAATCCGTATTTTCTTAGATTTGGGTTTGGGGGTTTGGGTTTAAGGATATATTAGTCTCATTTGAGACTAAGATCAACTTAAACATTCGTTAAGGATACGTTAGTCTAATTTTAGACTAAGATCAACTCAACGTTTGTTAAGGACACGTTAGTCTAATTTTAGACTAAGATCAACTTAACAGGATCATTTAGATCCAACAAAAGAGCATTTGAACTCTATTGTTTAGTTTAGGGACATTGCGGTCGATTACCAGTTTAAGGACATAGTGGTCCAATACCAGTTTAAGGACGTAGTGGTCCAATACCAGTTTAAGGACATAGTGGTCCATTGTTAGTTTAAAGACATCACGGTCGAGGTTAAGGATATCATAGTCCGTGAGTTTAAAGACCTCACAGTCAAGGTTAAGGACATCATAGTCCATGAGTTTAAGGACCCCACAGTCCAGTTTAGAGACGTCATAATCTGTGAAGTGTGTGGTTATCGGGACCCGTCACCTCTCTGAAGACGTTGAAGGATTACAATGACAAATATCAGAGGAGTGAAGAGATGTACCCTCGAACCAAAGTGAATTAAGTGATCTGTAGTCCAATTTGGAACTAAGATCAATTAATTAGATTATGAGCACATTTGGGCTCAGTTAAGTCTGAATTGAGGACTTATGGCCAATTTGGGCTAAGTCCAATTAAGTTTGAAATGTTGGTCATTTGTTGGACCATTACACATTTGTCTGGGTTCAGCCTCTCATCATTTAGCAATGCTTAAACAAGAGTTTGAGGGATTTGATAACATTTTTGTCTTTAACTGAGCATTAAACATATAGCTTTGAATTTTACTCAATTTTGAGATTCAGTTGAAAGGGGAGGCTTTTGCCTTTGGAAAATTAGCCAATTTGGCTAAAACTAGTGTTAAACATTAGGGAACAGCAGTATTGGACACTGAAAATAAAGCTTTCAAATTAGTGTTAAAAACTAAAGAAAAAGGGGTCACGTGTGGATACGTGAGGGCGCCCAAAGGTGGGACCAGATTTCTTTTCTTCGTTCTGCAATTAAGTGTTAAACACTTTTTATATTTTTATTTTGAGCATCACGTGTTGACACGTGATGGGGATTTATGCGCTGACTGTTAAAGCGTTTGCCAAGGGGTCACGTGGTAACACGTGAGAGCGCCGAAAGCCTTCATTTCCTTTGTTTTTTCTTTCTGTGTTTTGTAAGTCACGTGGGAGCACGTGAGGCGTTGCCTCAAAGCTTCCTGCTTCTCATTTCTGGGGATCTCTTCAGGGGTCACGTGGGGACACGTGACCTTAGTTCTTTTCATGTACAGAGATCTTTTAAGTCTCCTTATTTTATTTTGAGAATTAAATTCTCTGTAGGGTTAAACCCTAATCATGATTTTGGAGGAATTAAATTCCTATTGTTAAAGAATTAAATTCTTATATAGGGTTAAACCCTAATTTCATTTTAAGAGGAATTAAATTCCTGTGAATTTGAGAGAATTAAATTCTCATGCAGGGTTGAACCCTAATTTTCTTTGGAGGAATTAAATTCCTATATATGAAAGAATTAAATTCTTATGTAGGGTTAAACCATAATTTTATCTTTGGGAGAATTAAATTCTCTAAACTCAATTCCCCCTCTAAGTTTTGGATTTGCATGGCAGGATCTCAACCCGATGAGAATTAAATTCTCAACCTATGGGGAGATGTGCTTCTGCAGATCTTCAACTAGAGGAAGAACTAAGTTCTTTTGCAGAAGAGTTAAACTCTTAGATTTTGAGAATTAAATTCTCTGTTTGAAGTTTTGATTCTCTTTCTTTTCTCACCTAGGGTTTTCTTTCTTGAGAATTAAATTCTCCTTCCTTTTCTCTCTGCTATTGTTATCTCCCAAAAAAGTAGTTCCTTTCTCTTCTCTTCTTGGCTCCTATTTATAGGAGAAAGAAAAGAATCAATTTATTTTGTGAATCTTTCATTGAAAGATTTTAATTGATTTTGTAACCAACATGATCTTTTAGATCACTCAGTGAATTTTATTCACCATTGGATTTTTAATCCAAAAGATCTTTTATCTGTTATTCAAATTTCAGGGAAATCTTTCCTTGTATAGAATCTTTCCATAAATTGGTGATTTTTAATCACCATTGGATTTTTAATCCAACGGTGCTCCATGTTATAGAGCACCATCTTTTTTGTTTGGAAAGATTTAGAGAAATATTTTTTCAGTTAGGATTTTTGATTCCCTCTTAATTAGAATTTAATTCTATTAATTCATAGATTTTTAGGAACCCATCACGTGTTGGCACGTGACCCCCTGATTAAGCATTTGACCAGAATTTAATTCTGTTGTTTTAAAAAACTCAGGAATTATCACGTGTCAGCACGTGACCCTTGGTCACGTGTCAGCACGTGACTGGCACGTGATGCCCCATTGGGGTTTTTCCTTGTTATTTTATTATACCTTTAATTCTTTTCAGTGAGTTTAAAGGCCTATCACGTGTTGACACGTGACCCCATTGTTGGAATTTAATTCTTATTAGCCAGAGAACTTAGGAACCCATCACGTGTCTGCACGTGACTGTTGGTCACGTGTGGGCATGTGATGCCCCATTGGGGTGTTCCCTGCTGTTTTATTATGATTTTTAATCATTTTTTAGTGAGTTTAAGAGGCCCATCACGTGTGGGCACGTGACTCCTATTGATTAGAATTTAATTCTATTAGTTAAAGAGCCTAAGAATCCATCACGTGTCTGCACGTGACCTTTGGTCACGTGTGGACACGTGATCCCCCATTGGGGTATTCCTGGTTGTTTTATTGCACTTTTAATTTTCTTCAGTGGGTTTTCAAAGGCCTATCACGAGATGGCACGTGACCCCATTTAATTATTTATTTTATTCAGTGCCTACAGGTTTTGCCTGTAAATGGTCACGTGTGGGCACGTGATGCCTCATAACTTTTGATCCCGGATGAATTATGAGGCCCATAATATATCAAATCGAAGGATTTTTCGAGACGCTTTCGATTCCATCATAATTTAGCCATTTCTCATTCGGGAGTTTGTCAAAATACAGCCCGGAAAATACTGGTTCGCATTTTCTTAAACGTATCGCTTCCATTTGATACCTTGGGCTCTTTTGCGCAGAAATTTTTGGCGGGAACAAATGCCCCCCACTATTTTGCCCACGTAAGTATGTGCATGGGTGAAGTAGTGGAGAGTTATGCATGGTAATAGAATTGATGGCTTAAGAGACAAGTTTAGGGTTCTTGTAAACTAAGACTTTTTTCATCTTCATGAGCCGTAAGGGTCTCAAGAAGGTTTTTTTTTCCTACAAGTCGAGAGGATATCGCAGGTGTATTTTCTCCTTAGGGGTCATGAGGACTCCTAAGTGTGTGTTTTCTCTTGAGAGTCGTAAGGATCTCACAAGAGAATTTTTCCCGCTTACAAGTCGAGAGATCTTGTAAGTGATTGTTTCCCTCTTTGTCGATGTTCGACTTCGGAGAGTATGACCCGTGAATAGTATGCAAGAGTCCATCTTGGACTGACTTGCAGGGTCCCAGTACTTAGGAAACAGTTTTTTTTAATCCCTATTGCCTAAGGCTTTGCCTTACGAGTCGAGACGAATCTAGAAGTTCTCGCAAGGATGTCCTAACGTCACAGTTAACCTCTGCTCTTTACGACAAAGGTCCATTAGAGTCTGTGGTACTAGGATTTTGTCCGTCGTACCGTCGCGTTGGCTGATGTATTCCTCGATAGGCAATCTTGTTGTTCGAGCAGCCTTACGACTATCGTGTCTCTAATCCCTTCGGGGGCTGGACAAGACGTCTTTAAATAATCTTCCTAGGCAGTTTGACCGTCAGAAGAGCAAGCGTTAGGAATTTTTCCATCCCGCTTTTTACTTGAGGTTAGGCTCATTTTGGAGAGCCCCGATGAGTCATAACCACTCCGCGCTGGTGTGGGATGATCTCCGATAGTCTTTCAGATTTTATATGAGTTGTCGTTAAGACCCTGAAGCTAGGAATTTGGCCTTTGCTTCGTTTGTTGGCATTGCGTCTGCTGTATCGAGACGAATGTCGCGGTTGTCATTAGGTTGCTGGTGAACCGTCGAGGTTTGGAACTAGAGATTTTACCGTGGCTCCGTTGTTTGATTGTCGCGTCTGAATCCTGCTGGAGGAAGAACGCTGGGGTGACATCTCGTCTGCTGTATCGAGATGAACGTCGAGGTGGTGACCACTCCGCGCTGGTGTGAGATGATCTCCGATGGTCTTTCACGTTTTATATGAGTTGTCGTCAAGACCCTGAAGCTAGGAATTTGGCCTTTGCTTCGTTTGTTGGCATTGCGTCTGTTGTATCGAGACGAATGTCGCGGTTGTCTCTAGGTTGCTGGTGAACCGTCGAGGTTTGGAATTAGGGACTTTGCCGTGGCTCCGTTGTTTGATTGTCGCGTCTGAATCCTGCTGGAGGAAGAACGCTGTGGTGACATCTCGTCTGCTGTATCGAGAAGAACGTCGAGGTGGTGACCACTCCGCGCTGGTGTGAGATGATCTCCGATGGTCTTTCAGGTTTTATATGAGTTGCCATCAAGACCCTGAAGCTAGGAATTTGGCATTTGCTTCATTTGCTGGCATTGCATCTGCTGTATCGAGACGAATGTTGCGGTGGAGCTGGGATTTTGTTGTCGCTCCGTTTGATGGTGTAACATCTGTGTCCTGCTGGAATAAGGAGGCATACCGTTGTTGACATCGCATCCGCTGCAACGAGACGAATGCTGAGGTGGAGCTGGGATTTTGCCGTCACTCCGCTTTGTTTCGACCATGAGGTCTTTTGTTGATATTGCATCTGCATCCTGCTGGACTGCGAAGGAACGCCGTTATTGACATCTCATCTGCTGTATCGAGACGAATGCTGAGGTGAAGCTGGGATTTTGCCGTTGCTCCGCTTTGTTTCGACCGTGAGGTCTTTTGTTGACGTTGCATCTGCATCCTGCTGGACTGCGGAGGAACGCCATCGTTGACATCTCGTCTGCTGTATCGAGATGAATGCTAAGATGGTCTCTAGGTTGTCTGTGACCCGTCGAGATTTGGAACTAAGGACTATGCCGTGGCTCCGTTTGATGGTGTAGCATCTGTGTCTTGCTGGAATGAGGAGGCACACCGTTGTTGGTCTCCAGGCTGTAGATGTGGCCATTGAGATTTGGAACTAGGGACTTTGCCATGGCTCCGTTTCGTTGCGACTCTGAGGTCGGTTGTTGACGTCACGTCTGCATCTGGTTGGAGTGAGGAGAAACGCCGTTGGTGATCTCTAAGTTGTCGATATTGATGTCGAGACCTTGAAGTTAGGGATCTTCCTTTGCTTCGTTTGTTGACATTGTGTCTGCAATATTGTGACAAATGTCGAGGTTGTCTCTAGGTTGTCTATGAACCGTCGAGATTTGGCTTCGCTTTCTGATGGAGCCTGTTGGGAAGGTATGGTTCCCTCTTTGTTTGTACCCCTGAATTGTATACAGGGATCGATGTGATCTCACCAGTAGGGCATAAAGTTTCATTCTTTCATCACTTTTTTATTCTTTCCGCGATGCTCTATCATTTCAGCTTTTTATATCGCGAAAATCGCGATTGCCCAATCATTTCGGCTATTTTTCGCGGTGCCTAATCATTTCGGCTATTTTTCTTTTTACTCGCTGCTTTTTATTGCGAGTTGCCCAATCATTTTGGCTATTTTTGTATGCATACATTTTTACTTGCTGATTTCGTTACAAGTTGCCCCATCATTTCGGCTATTTCGTAGGCATGTGTGGCTCGTTGGCTTTTCGCTGCAAGCTTGGAATTAGACACCGATTTTGGCATCAGCATCGCTACAACTGGGATATTGCCAGGAGCGAATCATCATTTGCCTCTGTCGATGTCGAACAAAGGTGGCTTAGTAGACAGGGTTAAGATCATGTCGACTAAGGCTTTTGACTTCATGAGCCGTAAGGGTCTCATAAAGGTATTTCTTCCTACAAGTCGTGAGGATCTCATAGGTGCGTTTTCTCCTTAGGAGTCATGAGGATTCCTAAGTGCATGGTCTCTTATAAGTCGTAAGGATATTACAAGAGTGCTTTCTCCTTATAAGTCTAGAGGACATACAAGCGATGTTCACCGTGTAAACATATCCCTAGTCACGGATGGGACTTTGTTAGGGAAATGTTTATTCGCGCCCGTGGATTGTATACAAGGGTCAATACTGAACCGCTTAAGACTTTTGAATCTTATGAGCCGTGAGGGTCTCATAAGAGGGTTCTCCTTACGAGTCGTGAGGATCTCGCAAGTGTAATTTCTCCTTAGGAGTCGTGGGGATTCCTAAGTGTGTTGCTTCCTTTGTGAGTCGTAAGGATCTCACGCGGGTGGTTTCTCCTCACAAGGTCGAGAGGACCTTGCAAGTGTCCTTTAACGAGATTACGCCCTTTTGGGTTTTCACAAACACTCACCGGTAGCCCTGCTGTTTTTACTCACGGAGCCCTCTTGGATTTTCATCCGTACCCATTTTGCTTATGGACATACCCTTTTTTTTAACGAGTCTGCGCCCTTTCGGGTTTTCATAAACATCGCCGATAGTCCTGCTGTTTTTACTCACGGCGCCCTTTCGGGTTTTCATCCGTGCCCATCTCGCTTGTGGACGTACCGTTTTTTTTATACCACGTCAGCCTGAAGATGCCGCGGGTTGGGAGTAGTTTAACGACGTTTCGGTCATAGGTCAACGTACGATTACGCAGCTAGATTTTGCCGCAAATCTTCGCATGTTTTGTGCCAGAGGTGGATTCCTTGAAGAGAGGGCTGAGGACGATTTCTTCGTCAGAGTCGCTTCCAAAGGTGATAACTTGCGATCCCTTGGTGTCGGCTATGTGACAGTTGCCAGCAGCTCTTTCGCGCTCATCTGTCGTGCTTTTCTATTCCCGACGAGCCTTGCGCTTTACTCATTGAACGTGTCGTCGATGGGCAACATATCCCTGCCACCAGTTTTTAAAGGCTAAGCACTCCTCGGTGGGGTGTGCAATCCTCTGATGGTATAGGCAGAAGTTAGGATGTATGTCCGCTTCATCAAGACGTATATTGCCAGGGGAATTTCCTTTAAGAGAGGGCAACTTCATTCCTATTGCCAGGGCCCTAGCGAATTGATTCCTTACTTTAAGCTTGCTTTTGCTGGCGATAGGGATGCTTTGCTCCAGTCGAGGTGTCTCGACCTTTTCCTCCAGTCGTCGGCGTTTAGCACTTTCAAATATAGCCAGTTCACGCTCTCGATTGGCTTTGCTTTCCTGAAGGACTTCGTTCAGGAATGCATCAATCATTTCGTCTGATGGTCCTAGAAGTTCAGGCTCAGGATTTTCCCCTGGTTTTTCTACATCCAAAGCTTCTTCACCGTTTATTAACGAGTGAGAAATCACATGAAAGCTTGCCAAATAATTCTCAGACTCATCCGATGAGTCTTCTCCATTGTCATCATCTTTGTCCACAAGGACGTAGGTGAGAAATTCTTTGAGTGTGACTGGGGTCCGCGCCTTCTGATTATATTCTTCCAACGCATCAATCTGTTTTTGCAGGTCCATGCGCTTGTCACCATGCTTCACGAGCTTTTTGGTCTTCTTCTTCTTCTTCGAAGACTTTGACGGCTGGGTGTGAGCGCTCTGACCATCACCACCAGTTTTTGGAGTTGGGCGCGGTTTCAGCATTCCCTCGATGATCTCGGGTTCCAGTGGATTTTTCCACCTGATCGCCGGGCATGTTTAGAGATCCTTCAGCATTCGTTTTGTCTTGGCTGAAAGAACGTCCTCCTATGGGGCTTCCCTTATGAATGAGCACGATGCCCCCGGCATGTCCACCTTTTTAGGGGCGTGAGGTTGTGGTGGGTTCACCTTCCAATTTTCGGATAATGCAAACTTGCCTTGTTGGTATTGGTCCTCTATCCAGCCTTTGAAGACGAAACAATTTTCGATTGGATGGCTTACTGCTTGGTGGTAAGGGCAATAATTAGGATTGTTGACATCGCCTGGCTGCAACGGACGTTTTGGATCCGGCAGATTGATGAGTTTGTTGCGCACTGCCAGCTCGAACAGTTTCCTCGTTTTATCCTGAGGAAACGAGTAAGGACATCCCAGTCTCTCCTCGAGGGATGGGCGTGGACGCACGTTGTTTTGGCGAACAACCGGCTTTAAGTTGCTCGGCCGTTGTTGAGTATTGGCAACGAAGGTTGCTTTCCCTTCGCCCTTTTCATTCCAAGGCTCTTTCTTTGAAGAGGAAGGCCTATGGCCCATCTGGTCCATTTGGGTCAGCTTGTCAATCAAGGCCTGGAAGGTGGTCGGCTTGAAGAACATCATGAATTGGGAGATGGTCGCTTGAGGGTCGAGAGTACCTACGAACATGCCCACGGCAGGAGCTTCTTCTATGCGTTGTTCGTATCTCGACCATAGGTTCTGCCACCGGATTGCATATTGCACCCACGTCTCTCCTGGCTTCACTCTAGCGTTGATCGATGCCGTGATCGGGGTGCGTTCGCTAGCACTGGCAAAACGTTGGGTGAATAGCAACTCCATTTCTGCGAAAGTTTTAACGGAGTCGTTTGGAAGCTCAGAGTACCACTCAATCGCCATCTCCGATAAGCTGCCGACAAATTGGCGGAGCAAAAGTTTATCATCGCCACCGGTGTTGCCACAAAGAGCCCTGAACTGAGCGATATGTTGATGGGGATTGCCTGTCCCCTTGTACACATGGAATTTGGGGATCGTGTAGCCCGGCGGGTATTTTATTTGATCGTACCAGCCTGGATACGATCGCCCAGTTCTAACAATTTGCCCAGCCGCTTCATTCGCCTGGTGAACTCGTATTTGCTGAGCAATATAGTCATCCAGGGCAGCTTTGGAGATTGTCTCCTCCTTGGCTGTTGACAGAGCCGGAGGAGGGTTAAATGTCTCTCCTCTGTCATCTTCAATAATGATCGGAGGGTCTTCAGCTGGAGGGTCCGACTGTAACATCATCCCTACCATGTCTTGGAAGAGAAGCGCCATCCGTTTTATGTTGGCAACCTGTTCTGCAGCTTCTTCGTCCTTCTTTTCGAGGACTCTGCGTAGGAAGTCAGCATCGGTTTCTTGTTCGTGACGCTGCTCCGATGATACTTCCGGGCTTTCTTTTGGTCCGGTGAGTGCGGCCATTACAGTCAGCATCTCCTGAAGCTTCTGCTATTGTTGTTCCTGAGCCCTTGTTACATATCGCGTAAGCGGTCGATGACCTGTAGAAGCACGGCTTTCCTCTTTTCCAGACGCCATATAGACGGTATGCACCACCATGCCCCCAGACTTAGGGCGTTTGGGTTCAGTGGTCTTGCGATTCGTTGTAGACTCAGGGATTTTCTCCGGCCTTCTCCTCTTGTGGGTGGTCGAAGTTGAGGGGGCCGTTGCAGTAGGCATCCAATTAGCTGTCACCTTCTGTGGCTTGACAGGGTGATCCTTCTCTTGCCTAACCTTCATATTTTTCTGTCGGCGAGAGTAATCTTGATCAATCACTGAGTTTTGGACTTGACGCCAGACTTTGTAAATTTTAGGGGACAGCCGCTGAGGGGGCTGCTCCAGCTTCTCCTTTGTAGCGTTCTCCATTGGTGAAGGAGATCTCTTCAGCATGGCAGTCGGAGAGTTTTTACGCACCCTCCTTAGCGGTTCAAAGCCGTTCCCTATTGGAACAGCAGCATCAACTTCCACCGTTGGAGCCGGCGGAGTCAGTCCGGAAGGGGAATTGCCCCCAGCCTTCCTCACTCGGCGCCAGTGGCGACGTCGACCATGTCGAGCTGTTGGGATTATCTCAGCTGTAGGGGTGACTTCCTCATGCCCCTTGTGTTGGTCAGAAGTTGTCGTTGTTAGCCTATTGAAGACTGATGTCCACTGAGTGGGGATGGCCAACCTATTGAAAGCAGACTTCGGAGCAGGTGAAGCAGCCTTGACGATTTCGCCTGAAACGGGAGCTGAAACAGTCAGTCTTGTGAAGACCGACCTTTTGGCGGGAGAAGCCACTTTGACGACTTCGAGAGCAGGAATGGCTATTCTTTTGGGGTAACCCTTTCTGGTATCACGGGCTTCTTCATGGGCCCAAATGAGCTTTGGTCCAGTCTGTCAAAGACTGAGGCACTGGATTTGGGCGACCCGTTGAGAGGGGCCGCTGTAGTTGCAAGCCGATCAAAGACCGACTTCTTGGGAGCTTCTTGCGATGGTACAGGGGCGTTGAAGCTCATCGGTGGGAGCATGGTCCCGAAGAACAATTCGGTGGTGGCCTGAGTCACCTGTTCCACCGGCATAGAGAAAATGGAGGCCGCTTGAGGCCCATAAGTCACTCCTCCTGACGGGACGGAGCGAGAGTTGCAGTTGCAGTTAGTGCAGTTTGAAGCCATTGATCTTCTGTTTTCTGCACAGAGCAAGACACCAAATCTTAGTACCTAGAATCCACAGGCAACCATAGCAAACCGCGATTCGTTTGCGAACACGACACACGAAGTGTGGAGTGGAAAGAGGAAAAGGTCCCACCGGACGTGCCGGAATCTGTTACCTTCTGAAAGACGCGACAGAGACGCGGCGTACGTCTAGCCTGAATTTCGGGGCAGATGCTAATTGGTGCTATCCGTACACCTCTCCGAAGATGCCAAGTTGATTTATGGCACCATGTATCGAAGGTTTAAACGGATGCGGCCGATGTAGCAGACTTCGTCAGATTCCCCCACGTTTGAGGGGTTTTTGATTGTGGGGACGCTCTTCCCTGTAGGCGCAAGCCCCTGCAGTTAATTATGCTACCGCATCGCGGTAACTTTCTCCTTCTCCATATGGTCACTTCGCGTCGTGGGTGTTTGTTTTGTGTTTGGTTGCCCGTGGATTGTATACGGAGACTAATTTATGTTGTCGCCCATAGGACGTGGATTAGGCCAAATCCGTATTTTCTTAGATTTGGGTTTGGGGGTTTGGGTTTAAAGATACGTTAGTCTCATTTGAGACTAAGATCAACTTAAACGTTCGTTAAGGATACGTTAGTCTAATTTTAGACTAAGATCAACTCAACGTTTGTTAAGGACACGTTAGTCTAATTTTAGACTAAGATCAACTTAACATGATCATTTAAATCCAACAAAAGAGCATTTGAACTCTATTGTTTAGTTTAGGGACCTTGCGGTCGATTACCAGTTTAAGAACATAGTGGTCCAATACCAGTTTAAGGACGTAGTGGTCCAATACCAATTTAAGGACATAGTGGTCCATTATTAGTTTAAAGACATCACGGTCGAGGTTAAGGACATCATAGTCCGTGAGTTTAAAGACCTCACAGTCAATGTTAAGAACATCATAGTCCATGAGTTTAAGGACCCCACAGTCCAGTTTAGAGACGTCATAGTCTGTAAAGTGTGTGGTTATCGGGACCCGTCACCTCTCTGAAGATGTTGAAGAATTACAACGACAAATATCAGAGGAGTGAAGAGATGTAGCCTCGAACCAAAGTGGATTAAGTGATCTGTAGTCCAATTTGGAACTAAGATCAATTAATTAGATTATGAGCACATTTGGGCTCAGTTAAGTCTGAATTGAGGACTTATGGCCAATTTGGGCTAAGTCCAATTAAGTTTGAAATGTTGGCTCTTTGTTGGACCATTAGACATTTGTCTGGGTTCAGCCCCTCATCATTTAGCAGTGCTTAAACAAGAGTTTGAGGGCTTTGATAACATTTTTGTCTTTAACTGAGCATTAAACATTATAGCTCTGAATTTTACTCAATTTTGAGATTCAGTTGAAAGGGGGGGCTTTTGCCTTTGGAAAATTAGCCAATTTGGCTAAAACTAGTGTTAAACACTAGGGAATAGCAGTGTTGGACACTGGAAATAAAGCTCTCAAATTAGTGTTAAACACTAAAGAAAAAGGGGTCACGTATGGACACGTGAGGGCGCCCAAAGGTGGGACCAGATTCCTTTTCTTCGTTCTGCAATTAAGTGTTAAACAATTTTTATATTTTTATTTTGAGCATCACATGTTGACACGTGATGGGGATTTATGCGCTGACTGTTAAAGCGTTTGCCAAGGGGTCACGTGGTAACACGTGAGAGCGCCCAAAGCCTTCATTTCCTTTGCTTTTTCTTTCTGTGTTTTGTAAGTCACGTGGGAGCACGTGAGGCGTTGCCTCAAAGCTTCCTGCTTCTCATTTCTGGGGATCTCTTCAGGGGTCACGTGGGGACACCTGACCTTAGTTCTTTTCATGTACAGAGATCTTTTAAGTCTCCTTATTTTATTTTGAGAATTAAATTCTCTGTAGGGTTAAACCCTAATCATGATTTTGGAGGAATTAAATTCCTATTGTTAAAGAATTAAATTCTTATATAGGGTTAAACCCTAATTTCATTTTAAGAGGAATTAAATTCCTGTGAATTTGAGAGAATTAAATTCTCATGCAGGGTTGAACCCTAATTTTCTTTGGAGGAATTAAATTCCTATATATGAAAGAATTAAATTCTTATGTAGGGTTAAACCATAATTTTATCTTTGGGAGAATTAAATTCTCTAAACTCAATTCCCCCTCTAAGTTTTGGATCTGCATGGCAGGATCTCAACCCGAGAGAATTAAATTCTCAGCCTATGGGGAGATGTGTTTCTGCAGATCTTCAACTAGAGGAAGAACTAAGTTCTTTTGCAGAAGAGTTAAACTCTTAGATTTTGAGAATTAAATTCTCTGTTTGAAGTTTTGATTCCCTTTCTTTTCTCACCTAGGGTTTTCTTTCTTGATAATTAAATTCTCCTTTCTTTTCACTCTGCTATTATTATCTCCCAAAAATGTAGTTCTTTTCTCTTCTCTTCTTGGCTCCTATTTATAGGAGAAAGAAAAAAATCAATTTGTTTTGTGAATCTTTCATTGAAAGATTTTAATTGATTTTGTAACCAACATGATCTTTTAGATCACTCAGTGAATTTTATTCACCATTGGATTTTTAATCCAAAAGATCTTTTATCTGTTATTCAAATTTCAGGGAAATCTTTCCTTGTATAGAATCTTTCCATAAATTGGTGATTTTTAATTACCATTGGATTTTTAATCCAACGGTGCTCCATTTTACAGAGCACCATCTTTTTTGTTTGGAAAGATTTAGAGAAATATTTTTTCAGTTAGGGTTTTTGATTCCCTCTTAATTAGAATTTAATTCTATTAATTCATAGATTTTTAGGAACCCATCACGTGTTGGCACGTGACCCCCTGATTAAGCATTTGACCAGAATTTAATTCTGTTGTTTTAAAGAACTCAGGAATTATCACGTGTCAGCACGTGACCCTTGGTCACGTGTTGGCACGTGATGCCCCATTGGGGTTTTTCCTTGTTATTTTATTATATCTTTAATTCTTTTCAGTGAGTTTAAAGGCCTATCACGTGTTGACACGTGACCCCATTGTTGGAATTTAATTCTTATTAGCCAGAGAACTTAGGAACCCATCACGTGTCTGCATGTGACTGTTGGTCACGTGTGGGCACGTGATGCCCCATTGGGGTGTTCCCTGCTGTTTTATTATGATTTTTAATCATTTTTTAGTGAGTTTAAGAGGCCCATCACGTGTGGGCACGTGACTCCTATTGATTAGAATTTAATTCTATTAGTTAAAGAGCCTAAGAACCCATCACGTGTCTGCACGTGACCTTTGGTCACGTGTGGACACGTGATCCCCCATTGGGGTATTCCTGGTTGTTTTATTGCACTTTTAATTTTCTTCAGTGGGTTTTCAAAGGCCTATCACGTGATGGCACGTGACCCCATTTAATTATTTATTTTATTCAGTGCCTACAGGCTTTGCCTGTAAATGGTCACGTGTGGGTACGTGATGCCTCATAACTTTTGATCCCGGATGAATTATGAGGCTCATAATATATCAAATCGAAGGATTTTTCGAGACACTTTCAATTCCATCAGAATTTAGCCGTTTCTCATTCGGGAGTTTGTCAAAATACAGCCCGGAAAATACTGGTTCGCATTTTCTTAAACGTATCGCTGCCATTTGATACCTTGGGCTCTTTTGCGCCGAAATTTTTAGCGGGAACAGGTATTTATTTGAAAAACGTATTCTCTTAAATTAACCATACATCTAAATCTCGTGTTATGAATCATAAGTGTGCGTGTGTGGTAGGTCGTTACCCCGTGAATGTTCTGCAGGTACATATGCTAGATATCGATAATATGGTTATATTAAAGCTCATGGTATTTTTCTGAAAAAGTTCATTTATATGGTCATTGGACATGAAATTTTTGTTACATGAAAAGGCAATTGATGTGCATATTACATTGTAGTGATATTAAAGAATTTGTATGAACTTTTAAATATGGCAAAATGATGTCACGCCCCGCTTCCCGTTGTACGGGGAAGTAGGCGTGGCGGGCATGCGACGTATTTGAAAGTGTTTGTTAGCACCACCACTGGGTTTTACTAGCATCAAGCATGCCAATTTTTAATATTTTGGGGTGCTAATTAACACTAAACAAGATCTTAAACTGGATGATTATGATTTTTGCTTGATATCAAGAAAACTGCTTAAAGAGAATGAGACTACAACCTTTATAGACCGTGTCCTTCTCTTCAAAAGCTCTGTGTAGTAGTCCACGTGACTCCACTAGGCTCTACTTGAAGTTGGATCGAGATTCCTTTGCGATCTTTGTACCGAAGATGATCCACCCGAAACTCCGCTAATCCAAGCTATCTCTTCACTAAACTCTTTAGTGAAGTAAACACACTACACTTAATTACTAATCAAGTGTAGGATGGTGAAGTAGGGTTTTGTTTGCTCACTAAGGTTCTCACAAGCTCAAGGTTTCACAACTCATGTGAGAGATTGAGCTTGGAGGAGGTGAGGAGGAAGATGAAGAGAGCTAGAGAGCAAGGAGCTCAAGTGAGGAAAAATAACTCAAGTCTTGTAAAAAATGAAGAATGGCTCATCAATATACCTCACTCATTGAAGTATCCATAATTTCCAAATAAACAATTGGAACCATGCTTCAATAGCGAGTCAAGACCAATATAATAAATATCAAAGCCATGCTTTACCATTCCACAAAAGTCTCCCCATTTTCCACCTCATTTTCTATTTTCTCAAAATAGAAATCTATGCCATTCTTCATAATATATATATATATATACATATAATATATATATTAAGAAGAAAATAATTAGTGAGCAATAATATTAGTTAATATATAATTATATCAAATATAAATATATATCATATTATTAAATCAACACTTGATTCAATAATCCGGTTATATCACATATAACCTACTAATATCATTTATCTGTATACCACATTATCAAATCAACACTTGATTCAATAATCCGGTTATATAACATATAACCTAACTGATATCAAATAACCGCCAGATTAGAATACGGTATCACATACTCGTATTTAATCAGGCCCTCACACATATCAGCATATGTGCCCTACTTCGTTTCGCTTGAACTAGGAAACTTCTGTGTGGAACTCTGAAGACTCGTCAATACGCCAGCAGTAGGTAATGATCACATCAGTTACCCATAAACCGTCAGCGGTACTAGCTGGACGTAACGGCTACCCAGGTATTGAGCGATTAGAAGATCAACAAGAAAGCTTGTCCAAACTTCCATGACGCATATAAGTAACACTTACCATACAGTCCGTTCTCTTCGTCTGATATATCGCATATCGAGTCTGGGGGTGGAATCGTCAGACCCCGATAACTTGATAAGTCATGCCGATGTGTGGCCTATAACAGTACGAGAAACTACTGATAACCCTTACCAGTAAATCTCATCAACAGCCCTGGCCAGGGATTTCCTGTTATAGCCAATCGAGTATAGCGCAACATCAACTCCCTATACCGGGAGAGACGAAACCCCTCCTATCGCTCATTGCCTCCATGTGACTCGGGACTGTATCCAAAATCCATATGTTTGCATGACTCCTTTAAGCCGTGGTAGGGAGGAAATCAAAGCACAGTGGGAACCACACAAGACTCTATGACGATCTTGGGTCTACAGACTAACCTGTACCAGTGTCACCAGAGAACTGCTATATGAAGATAAGTATAGTACCATCTAGGAGTTCTCGGCGAGTCCTATTCGGTGTACCCATTCTCTAATGAGCATCTGTATACAATCTTTGATGTCAAACCCTAATGGTTATGGGATCAACCATCGCCCCAATACAGGGTCAAGAAACGTACACACTAGTCTACTCTGGAATATTGATGCCCTGTCTCGATACTCTCTCAACTAGGAACTGTTAAAGGATGAGCTTGTAGACTACACAAGTCGCAGTAGTATGATTTGCATTATAGTCCTGGTAGTCAAGCCAACATCCTAAGGGCTTTATCAACATGTATATGAGAGACAGTATAATAATACCAGTGAACATGTTAAGATAAAGGCAACCAGATAGTATATTATCATGTCGAGTAAGAAAGCCCCCTATATATATGTCCAAGCATCCACTATATCATACAATAATAGCCTTTAGAGCATACATATTCCTAACAATCTCCCACTTGTACTAAGGCCGGTTGTTGTAGTATCTCATACCCAACACCCCCAAAAAGTCTCTCAAATTGCATCTGAGGGAGGGCCTTCGTGAGTGGATCCGCTGTGTTATCCTTCGTGATAACTCTCCTGATCTCGATCTCCCGGCGATCTACTATCTCCTTGACCAGATGATACCGTCTAAGAATATGTCTATATCACTGATGGGACTGAGGTTCCTTGGCTAAAGCCATAGCTCCATTGTTATCACAATACACAAGTATTGGATGCTTAATCGATAGAACCACACCAAGTTCAGCTATGAACTTCTTCATCCAGACAGTTCTCTATGGCAGCATCGTTGGCAGCGATGTATTCAGCCTCCATCATCGAGTCTGCTACGGTATCTTGCTTGGAACTCTTCCAACATACTGTCCCTCCATTGAGGGTGAAGACAAAACCCGAGACCGACTTATTTTACATTTATTTTTGTCATACACTAACTCATGTAGAGAATAAACCATGGCTAAGTGTTAATGGTTAGGTTAATAAATATCTTAAACAAAACAAAAGGAGTGGACAACGTCAATGGTTCTACAAGTTTCTACCAAACCCTAACCATGACTAATTCCACCAATTTTGAATTACTTAATAATAAATATTATCCCACATTAATCGAGCATGGTGTGAGTCTCATACACCATTGTTGCATGTATAACCTTGCATGACACACTAATATATCACACACACACACATATATGTGTGTGTGTGCGCGCGCGCGCGCAAGGAAGAAAACAATGCAATTAACATATATCACATATATATTAATGTATCATTAAGTGAGAAAAAGAAATACTTAAGTGAGCTAATATTAGTTAATGTAATGTAATATATCAAATATATAATTATAGATTAAATTATTAAATCAACACTTGATTTAATAATCCGGCTATATCACATATAACCGACTGATATCATATATAACAACTTATCGAATCAACACTTGATCTGATAACCCGGCTATATCACATATAACCGACCGATGTCACAAATCGCGAGAATAGAATACGGCATTACATACTCGTATTAATCTCGGTCCCGCACATATCACATATGTGCTCCTACTCCATTTCGCATGAACCAGGAAACCTCTATGTAGGACTCTAAAGACTCGTCGATACGCCGGCAGTAGGTAATGATCATATCAAACACCCACAAGCCGCAAACGGTCTGCTAAACGTAACGGCCACCCGGGTATTGAGCGATCAGAAGATCAACAAGCAAGCCTGCTCATACTCCTGCGAATCCAATCAGTAACACTACCGTACAGTCCGGTCTCTTCATCAGATATGTCGCATATCACAGCCTGGGGGTGGTATAACGTCAGACCCCAATAGCCTAATAAGTCATGCCGATGCAAGGTCCGTAACGGTTCAAGAAACTACTGATAACACTTACCAGTAGATCTCAGCAACCCTGGCCAGAGATTTCCTGTTATGGCCAATCAAGCATAACGCAACATCAACTCCCAATACCGGGAGAGATGAATCCCTTCCTATCGCTCATTGCCTCCATGTGACTTGGGACTGTACCCAAAAACCACCTTTTTGCATGATCTCTTGACCGTGGTATGGTGGAAATCAAAGCACAGTGGGAATCACACAAGACTCTTGACGATCTCGGGTCGACACACTAACCTGTACCGGTGTCACCAGAGAACTGCTATCTGACGATAGGTATAATACCATCTAGGAGTTCTCGGCGAGTCCGTCCAGTGTACCCAGTCTCCACTGAGCACCCGTATACCTTCTCTGATGTCGATATGGGATCATCCATCGCCCATCATATGGGTCAAGAAGCGCATACGCTAGTCTACTCTGGAGTATCGATGCCCTGTCTCGATACTCCCACGATTATGAACAATGGAAGGATGTACTTGCCGACTACCTCTGCCCCACTAGTATGATCTGCATCATAATCCGGGTAGTCAAGTACTCATCCTAAGGGCTTTATCAAAATGTAATAGAGAGACAATAAGTGCACATGTTAAGATAAAGTGCAACCAGATAGCATACTATCATGTCGAGCAAGAAAGTCATCCTTATATATGTCCAAGCATCCACTACAATATACATCACATGTACAGTAATGGCCTCTAGAGCATACATATAACTAACAATCTCCCACTTGCACTAAGGCCATTTGTTGCAGTATCTCATACTCAACGTCCTATAGATGTCTCTCTAGGGAAAGGCCTTTGTGAGTGGATCCACCGTGTTATCCTTCGTGTCAACTCTCCTGATCTCAATCCCTTGGAGATCAACCATCTCCCTGATCAGATGATACTTTCCTCAGAATATGTTTGGAACGCTGATGGGATATGCGTTCCTAGGCCAAAACCACAACTCCATTGTTGTCACAATAACAATTATTGGACGCTCAATGGTAGGAACCATGTTCATCTCATGAACAAGAAATGCCCAGACAGCCATTTTGGCAGTATCGTTGGTAGCAATGTATTTAGCCTTTATCGTCTAGTATGTCACGGTATCTAGCTTGGAACTCTTCCAACATACCGTCCCTCCACTGAGATTAAAGACAATGCTTGTGACTGACTTTCAGTCGTCCTTATCACTCTGGAAGCTCAAACCAAGAACTTTCTTTTAGTGCTTCTCAAGTACTTAAGAATGTCCTCCACAGGTTTCCAGTGATTCTCCCAAGATCCGATTGATTCCTGATCACTACATATAGTGATTTAGCTACATCTGGTCTGGTACATAACATCACATACTCTGATAGAGCCTACTGCCGAGGCATAAGGTATCCCTTGTACGCAATCTCTCTCCAAATCAGTCTCGGAAGACTTCTTTTTGGAGAGAGTGATTCCTAGGTAAGTGGGCGAACCACCACGCTTAGAATTCTCCATACTAAACCCCTTTAGTATGGTGTTAATTTACCTGGATTTGGGACACTCCCAACATCCACTTGGATCTATCACCATATATCATAATCCACAAGATGTAGTAGGTATCATCCAGATCTTCGATGGAGAATCCTCGTGATAAGAGGAGCTTAACCGAGTGTAGCATAGGAAACCATTTCCTATCAATAGTATGTCATCTACGTACAATACGTGTAAGACAACCTTACTCTCTACAACCTTCTTGTATATACAAGGTTCATCTACCATTTTGACGAAGTCAAACTCTTTGACTGCCACATCAAAACAGATGTTCCAACTCCGCAATGCGCGCATTGATCCTGATGGACTTAAGCATAGCTTTGAAAGTCTCAACTTTTCCATTTACACCAAGAATCTTCTCAAGATCCATTTGCTCCCAATGGGTTTTACCCCTTCAAGTGCAATATGCAAAGTCATACTTTGTTGGTGTACATGGATTCCATCTTTGATCACATAGCATCCAGCCTTCTCACAGAGTCGCCACTCGTGATGGCCTGCGTGAACCTGGTTGGGCCATCATCTACCATGATGCAATTCTCGCTCCCACTGTCACCGAGAAGACCGTAGTATCTCTCAAGTGGATGAGGAACCCTACCAGATTCGTGGAGAGGCTAAGGTTCGTTGGAGACTATTGAATCCTTTGGTTTTACCAAATCATCAGTTGTTAGTTTGTCTAGCTGGAACTCCTTCCAGTTCTACCTCATGACCTCTAATTTCTTCACAAGAAATTCATTTTCTAAAAAGGTGGCATGCTGAGAAACAAAACGCCTTTTGCTCCTCAGAGTGGTAAAAGATATTCCCTTATATATATTTGGGATATCCTAACAAACTTATACAGAACTGACCTTGCCTCGAGCTTGTCCGGATTCTGCCTTTCAACATAGGCCGGACAACCCCATATCTTAACTGGTTTATGACATTGTCTCTTCCCATACCATATCTCATATAGAGTGGTAGGCCTGATTTGGTTGGAACCTCATTCAATAGGTATGCAGTTTCTCAAGTGCATAACACCAAAAGGAAACAGGTAACTCAGCAGTACTCATCATAGAGCACACCATATCTCACAGGGTACGATACCTCCGTCCCGATACACCGTTGTACTGTGGCGTATTCGAAGGAGTAAGCTAAGAGAAAATCCCATTTTTCATTTAGAAAATCCAGGAACTCCATGCCCAAGTATTCTCCTTCTTCGATCACATCGAAGGACTTAATACTTCTACCCATCTGGTTCTTAATCTTCAAGCTTATATTTCTTGAATTTCTCAAAAGTTTCAGACTCGTGTTTCAACAGGAACATATGTCCGAATCTTGAGAGATAGTCGATGAATGTAATGAAGTACCAAGAACCAACCCTAGCATTTGTAGACATAGTACCAAATCCATCATCATGTATCCGTCCCAAGAGTTCAGTAACTTTTTCTCTGTTTCCAGTAAACGGAGCATTGGTCATTGTACCTTTGAGACAAGACTGGCATGTATCATAAGATGAAAATTCGAACAGATTCTCATATTCATCTTTATGTAACTTAGCTGGTCGTGTCGCATTGGTATGACCTAGTCTACAATACCACAAGAAGGATTCGTTTATTTCTGAACAACTCCTCTTGTGTGTGTTCTACATACTTTGAACTGTTGTTTGATTTAGAATGTATATGCCATTACATAACGTGCCTGATCCAATCAACTCTTGATTAAGGAAAATGTTCACAACATTATCCATCAATACAAAATTATATCGTTCTTTAACTCATTAAAGAAACCGATGTAATGTTGTATATCAGGTTCAGTATGTAATAGCATTCGTTCAGAATCAATGTATTAATACAAGGTGATATTTGCCAACTGATTTGGCTGCAACAATTGCACCCTTCTCTAACACTTAGAGATATATCACACATTCTCAGATCTCTACCTTTCAGTAGCCCATGTAACTCTTACATATATGGGATCCTAATCCGGTATCTCATACCTAGGACGTAGAGGATACTGAGAAACAGTTCTTGGTAATCGAACACACCCGAAAAATATGCATCAACATGCCCATTCTTCGATTGGGTGGCATGGGAATCCGGATATTCCCCTATTTCCTGCTCAGATTTATAACAATTATAAAAAAGAACGGAACCAACGTTCCCCAGCTCAGTATAATAAGCAGGTTCGGTCAATACATCCATATTATTATCTTGATTAAGGCGTGACATGGTCGCTACCAGGGGAGAAAGAGAGAAGAAAACACTCTGCGTGCACTCTTACAAGATTAGATTGGTTATTATTTTATCTAATCAGGATGGCTCCCACTGTTTTTATCAAATCTTCCTTCAAACCCTAAAAGGTACGATTAGCCAGGATTAATTACACCCTACAAGTACGCCAATCTTTCGGCCAGGTCAGTGTTGGTACTTTGAGGGAGGTTCCCCGTACTTTCGCACGGACCTAATTAAAATAAACCTCGTTTTCTCAGGGACGTAACCCCGTTAACACCTTTCTAGACACCTACTTGATCGGCTAATTGTAATGTGTAAAACTCTTCCAGGAGTAACTCTTACTCGCAGTGGGTATCGAGATCCAACTATCTCATAGAAAGTATTTTCTCATTGCAAATTTCAACACTTGAAATTCCCGATAATATTTTGCCCCAAGCGATATATGACCTTGACAAGGTCAACAAACCATAGACCGCAAGTCAAGTTCAACCCGTCATTTCCTGATTGAATTAAACCCACCCGCACGACCCTTGACAAGCCAAGGCCAACAAGACTGCACGACTACCCTAATCCAATTGCATCATATGCTTAAGCAGATAAGCACTAATCAGCTACCGCACACTATGCCTTGACAAGGTTAACAAACGCAGCACGAATACTAAATACTACTTATCTGAAATGACGGAGGGCTACGACATGTTTTTAAGAAAACCCTTTACGTAATGAACTTAATATCGTTGTAGAATCGAGTGATTTTGAAAAGAGTGTTTTTTAGGCTTTTACTAGTTTTGCTAAAGAGGTCACTCCCGGTGAAGGGATCTTGGCTCTTTCCTTATCGAATAAGGTGCAGGATATTTCACAAATACCACTATGCAAAGCAAAAACTATAGAAGCAATCAAAAGACAACCCAAGTGGGTTGTAGCATCTGCTAGTTTCACTAAAGAGATCACTCCCGGTGAAGGGATCTCGGCTCTTTCCTTATCGAATAAGGTGCTGGATATTCTACAAGGAATACCGCTATGCAAAGCATGAACTAGAGCTACCAGTTTTTAAAACAAGATTCTGCAACATCTTTAGGTTTCTTTTATTTCATTAATCTCATTAATGAAGTCTCATCAATTGTGCTTCCTAAGCATCACAGAAGAAACGAAAGCAGCAATATTTATTATATATCATATATATAATATAGGCATTCGTCTCAGCATATCAAGTGATCACATCACAGAATATCAGCAGCGGAAGAACACATATGAAATATTGGATATACTAGGAATTCCGTGTTTTAAATTAAGCCAGTATAAAACACGGATTCCACGGTCTCGATGAATAGACAAACCCACATCCCTATACCCTTACGACAGCAGCAAGCAACCCTCCCAATTCTAGAGTTAGGAGACCCGGTCTCGACTTCTCGAGATGGTCTCCCACTGGACCCTAGAACCCGGTTACTTGTGCTCTTCTCCTTGAGTCTATCCTTATGCCGAAAAGTAAATAATATATATCAATGGTGACATCATCCTCAACCCGGAAGTGCCCCAATAAAAGAATATTACATACAAGCTTTTACATGAATGAAAATGAAAAACTCTCATCTCACATAAAAAAATCTGTTATTCAAAACACGACGGTCCAATATAACATATCACAGCAACACATAACATCACATGTCATCAACGTAAGTAAATATGCGTATCCCAATTGTCGTTGAC
Source organism: Agapanthus africanus (assembly GCA_030015575.1). NCBI lineage: Eukaryota > Viridiplantae > Streptophyta > Magnoliopsida > Asparagales > Amaryllidaceae > Agapanthus > Agapanthus africanus. Next base: position 397,407,320 of record JASDDO010000029.1, on the reverse strand, counting down.
ATATAGCAACAAACCGGTGATACACCACATATTACACTTACGGTCGCAGAAAAGAAAGTGAAAAACTACAACAATTGGAACCAGCAACGACCTTAGAAATCATAAACCCAATGTATCACATACTTTGGATTTCATGCCCAACCAAATGAATTCCTTATAAATCACATGTCTAACAATTATAAATCCCGCATTTAGTCTCGATATTGAAAACACTTTTCAATAACCTGTCGGGTAATTCAACAAAATTCCCGATAACCTGATCGAATGCTCGTCGAAAACTTTAGTATACGGCCGCACCCCCGATGCCAACGACGAAGTGCACTAAGGCGGAACATCGTTGCCGTGAGCACCCGAACGGATACTTTTGACGACGGGGTTCTCCTACAGTCACTTGGTCGGGGCTATGGAGCGTGGCTATCTAGTAAGGTTACCCGGCGAGTATCCGTGTACTATACGTAATTGCGACGGACTTTTGATCCACATCAAAATTCCGTGGCAACCGATCAAATGAGACTAACTTCCTAGATTTATAAAATTCAAACTAGTTATCACATAATTAATTATGTGGATTCCAAATATTGTATCACTATCACAGATAGCCAGACGATTTTAAACTTTTCAATCAAATAAACAAACACCCAAAATTTCTCAAAGAACTCAACAATTGAGCGGAGTTCAAAAAGTACCCAGAACATGCCACGGCTCCTATGAACCATCCGTAGAAGGGCCAACCCATGCCTCACTCATGTCACCATGGAACTGCCGCAAACCCTAGGGTATGACCGCGGTTCCGTGGTCCAAAAAGTCGAATTTGGGTATCATTCTTCTAGAGGGTCCACAGAATCGCTTGCATGATTTTCTGAAAATTTTAAACTTGAAAAAAATCCAACTCTTGGAAAATTTCCAGCGAGGGAAAATATGTGTTATTGATATCCATTCGAACTTTTTAACGCCGTCTAAATAACCCGAATATTTCCTCTAGGGCATACATATAACTAACAATAACAGCTACCCAGGTATTGAGCGATTAGAATATCAATAAGCAAGCTTGTCCAAACTCCCATGAAGCCTATAAGTAACACTTACTGTACAGTCCGGTCTCTTCATCTGATATGTCGCATATCGAGTCTGGGGGTGGAATCGTCAGACCCCAATAGCTTGATAAGTCATGCCGAAGTGTGGCCTATAACGGTACGAGAAACTACGGATAAGTCTTACCAGTAAATCCCATCAACAGCCCTAACTAAGGACTTCCTGTTATAGCCAATCGAACATAACGCAACATCAACTCCCTATACCGGGAGAGACGAAACCCCTCCTATCGCTCATTGGCTCCATGTGACTCAGGACTGTATCCAAAATCCACCTATTTGCACGACTCCTTTGAGCTGTGGTAGGGAGGAAATCAAAGCATAGTGGGAACCACACAAGACTCTATAACGATCTCGGGTCTACAGACTAACCTGTACTAGTGTCACCAGAGAACTGCTATCTAACGATACGTATAGTATTATCTAGGAGTTCTCGACGAGTCTTATTCGGTGTACCCATTCTCTAATGAGCACCTGTGTACAATCTTTGATGTCAAACACCAATGGTTATGGGATCAGCCATCGCTCCAATACAGGATCAAGAAACGTACACACTAGTCTACTCTGTAATACCGATGCCCTGTCTCGATACTCTCTCGATTGGGAACTGTTAAAGGATGTGCTTGTAGACTACACAAGTCCCGGTAGTATGATCTGCATCATAGTCCTGGTAGTCAAGCCAACATCCTAAGGGCTTTATCAACATGTATATGAGAGACAGTATAATAATACCAGTGAACATGTTAAGATAAAGACAACCAGATAGCATATTATCATGTCGAGCAAGAAAGTCCTTTATATATATGTCCAAGTATCCACTATATCCTACAATAATAGCCTCTAGGGCATACATATTCCTAATAGTATTTACTCAGAAGTAAACACGTTAAGCGTAAATAAGCAATATAAATAAATGCACAAGAATAACAAGAGATGTAATATAAACAGCAACTTTTATTAACATTCATTCTTTACATTACAACTGATTTAAAAAGGAAATGTACAATGATAAAAGCAATGCCTAAACAGTGGCATACAAATGAAAAGATAAGTACAAGTAAAGACTAGAAGTCTAACTCCTCTGTGAACTGATCCAAGTCCTCCTAGCTGGGCTCGGTCTCCTGAGAGTCAGGTCCTCCTGACGAATATTCCAAAGAAAGAAGAGACATGAATGTCGTCAGCGAACTAGCGCTCGGTAAGTCCCAAAAGTAAGAATGGAATAGAACAAGTAAAGAGAAAGAACTGGTAATTATACAAGTATATGTTTTTTATACTAACGTAGTTGATTATAGCTCGGTACAGAATGTATCAGTGTATACGAGAGGAGTCCAACTATCCCATGGACTATGGTAACATGTAAGTACAAGGCCACGTCAAAACCCACGGGACAACGGCACGAGAGTTCATGTTGGTGTCTTTTAGTGTCCATCATCGTACCACTTTTAACACATTTCGTACCAATCTACCCCGTTAAACCCCGTAATATATATTGTGTTGATTATAATTATCAGACTTGCCGAGACCATGGATACAAGTTGTTCATATAATCAGGTTCAGAATATAAACAAGTAATCATGTAATCTAGTCAAATTATAGCCATGGTCCGGTCAAGTCAAGTCATGTTTGCATATTGATCTTATTCTGGTATTCAGATTTAGGTTCAAATATACATTTGGTATATTGGATTCATGTCGAATTGGATTCTGATTTGGATTAGACTCGGATTGATTTGGACTCAGACTTGAGTTAGACACTTAGAACTGATTTGGATCCTGAATTAGGTTTAGGACTTATCAGTAACTGCTGCACATTGACGACAGGATTTGTGTTTCTTTCCAAGACAGTTACCATTGATAACACCGTTAAGTTTTTCTATCTTAAATAGGCAAGCACTCACTTTCTCCGGCTCCCTAAGGCTTAAGAGAATTAATCCCGCTTAAACCTATATTCACTAAAATTCTTAAATGTAATTTATAGAACTCGAGGGGGTTTTATGAAAAATATTTTTATTATATAGTTCAAAATAACACCTCGAGAATTATTTATATTATTTAAGGTTTTCATGGATATAACTTTTAAAGATATGAGACATTTTAGTGAATATTAACTTAGCTTGAATAGTTCATGGTATTTTAGTGTAAAACTTGTCTTTTGGATATCTTGAGGGTATTTTAGTGAAACTTGTTGTTCTTTAATTTTCTAGAAAATATGGAATTTTATTATATCTTGAAAATATGTGGTTGATAATATTTATATATTTATAAAAATTAATTTTATTATTAAATAGAAAATCTCGTTTTTCTTAAAAAATCGTATTAAAAATCTTTCAAGACCGAATACTCTGTGAGGAGGTCTGCATCTCGCTCTACTTGCCCAAGGATGTGCAATAATCCGCACTATCCAATAGTGGGTCCCCTAAAAAGGGTTGTAGAGGCATAATCACAAAGAATTTGATAATACAATTCAAAGAAAAACCAGGTTTTTATAGTTCATGGTATTTTAATAAAATGTTGTATCGCCACAAAAATATGTTTCAAAGAGTATCGTGCTATGTAAACATGTGTGTATGTGAGAGGTAGGTCATTACCCCGGGAAGTTTTCTAGAGGTATGATTAAGCAAAATAATAAAATATGGTAGATACAAAGTTCATGGTATTTTACTGTAAAAGTTAAATTAAAGTTATCTAGCATAATATTTTAAAGTAAAAGCTATTTCTAAACATTAGATTCATGGTTATAAACATAGGGTAAGAGTTTGCATGAAAATTATGGAAGAAAATAATGAAATTTTTAGGTTTTAGAATGAGATGTCGGTAGTAACTCCACTTGCCGACATGTTTGATAAAGAGAACTTTTTAAGAAAAAAGAGTAGAATGGGGAGGGACTTGCTTTTGGATTTTGTTAAGAAGAGAGAGAGAGGAAGAGGTTGAGGTCGTCGTGGAGTCGCTGGGTCACCGGAATTGCTTCGTTTTCTCGCCGGAAGTTGGTCTTGGGTTAACTTCTCTTCTACTCCATTTGTACTTGAGAAAATTTAAGGGTTTTGGCTAGAATTTTCAGAATGAGGAGGGGTTAGGGTATAGAGTTGTATTTATAGTGTGAAATTAGGGTTTTGGAATTGAGAAAATGAATTAAAATGCATTAAAAATGGATTAATTGGGGAATTGAATTCTCTGTTTAAATTCAGAGTAAACAAACAGTGCAGGAGTAATGGGGGTAGGCCAAAAGTTTGTGTGCAAAACACGGGGACTTTTCCCCTACGGATGACCGTTGGCGCCGGCCCATCAAGGTATCTCGTCGGTCCAATAGTGGTGGGGGCCCGTTAGATCCTGGACACGTGTCCTACTCGCCGTTAATAACATTGTGCACATATTTATTTTCCCTGAGTTTTCATTTTTATATGCAGTGCACGTGTAAATTTTTGTGCTTCCAAAAAGTTTAAAAGAAAATTCAGAAAAAATAATGTGTCTGAGGGGATTCGAACACAGGGGCTACGTCATAATAGTGTAAGGCTTTATCAATGAGCTACAAGTTGTTTCTTACTATTCTTAAACAAAAGTAACTTATAAAGTGTACTCATGCTTGCAAACTCCTCTCTGTACATTAACTTAAAAATTTTCGTACAGTAAAATCAGAGTCGTTTCAAATGACAAAAATTAGTTTAAATATTTAGAATATATTTTAACTCCGATTTTGTCGATATATTTAAAAAAAATTATTTTGAAGTGAAAAAAGAGAGAGATGTAAGGACTTATCGGTTGAGTAGTGCTAGGAAGAGGATAAAGAAGGGATAGGGGGCTCCGTGGCGTCGCGGTAGCTCCAGAAACAACTCCGATCTTCAACGAAAAAGGCTTGGTCGCTAACTCCTTTTTAACTAGTCTTAACTTCACTTGTACTTAGAGAGCTTTGAGAATTTTTGACAGAAATTCAGAATAGAGGAGAGCTAAGGAAATGGTGTGGTATTTATAGTGAAGCATTTAGGGTTTGGAAATAAAAAAAATTGGATTAAAAGAATTAAAATTGGTGTTAAATGATGAATTAAATGGTCACTGTTTAATTGCAGGGAAATTAAACAGTGCAGGGGAGTAGAGAGGAGCTGAAGAGGCGTGTGTGCAAAGCATGGAGTTGAACGGGGGTGATCCAACCATTGGTAGCGGTTCAAAGGGGATTTTAGGCGGTCGAGATCAGAGCAATTGCATCGAGATTCGTACCACGTGCTTAGATTGGTGTTTACTCTTCTTTGCGCCTGCTTGATTTTTCTGAAACTTTTCGTTTCTCCGTGAATTGCACGTGCAACTCTTGGGCTTCCGAAAAATTTAAAAAGGAAAATCTTTAAAAAATTAGGACTGAGAAGATTCGAACACACAGGCTATGTCACAGCAGTATAGAAGATTTACCAATAGTCTACAAGTTGTTTCTTACTTTTATTAAACAAATTTAACTTATAACCTTACAATAGGCTGAAGTACACTTTCTATACAATAAACAGGTAATTTTGTACATGGATTTCAGAGTCGTTACAGTTGCCTTCTCTTGATTTATCATAGTTCAGTTGTGAATCATGTATTCTTGGTAAACACCATTGCTCCTCTTTTCCTCCAGTTAATAAACGACAGGATTTACCCTTTGCGTTAGTTCACTCCGATATTTGAGGTCCCTTTAAAATACCTAGTGTGTTTGGTTATAGCTATTTTATCACTTTTATTGATAATCATTCACGTATGACTTGGTTGTAATTTTTGCGTAATAGGTCTGAATTTTTGTCTACCTTTAAAATCTTCGTAACTGAGATTACTAATCAATTTAGTGTTCCAGTAAAAGTTCATCGTTTCGATAACGCTAAGGAATATATTAGCAAGGATTTTACTGCATTTTGTCAAACCAAGGGTATATTGCATCAAACTTCATGTTCTTATACCCATCAGCAAAATGAAATTGTTGAACAAAAGAACTGACATTTATTTGAGCTAGCTCGTTCTCTTATTTTGCATATTCATGTCCCTAAAAGATTGTGGAATTTTGCAGTCTTAGCATCATGTTTTTATATCAATTGCATGCATTCTTCGGTCCTTGGCAACCAGTCCCCTTTCTCTATTTTGTTTCCATACGATAACCCTTTTTCTGTTTCTCTTAAAGTGTTTGATTGTCTATGCTATCCCGATGTTGTAGGTCTTCATATTGACAAACTTGATCCTACAACTACCCGTATGGTGTTTGTAGGTTACTTTCGATCCTAAAAAGGGTATGTATGTTTTAATCCTGCCACATCCAAAGTTTGTATTTCATGTGATGTAATCTTAAAGATCAAGCCTATTTTCCACCGCCTGTTAAGGACCCTGCTTCTCTTATTCATGTTCCACACTTACCTTCTTCAGACCTTAATTCATCTATACCACTCACGCTCACTAGTGATCAGCCTGTAATCACGTATCCACATGTGTACCACTGTCGTAAGAAAGTTGTCCCACCTCCTCCCACCAAAGATTCTTCTGCAGGTACTCAGATACATTCCATTGTTCCTGATTCTCTACCACCGCTGCTTTCCAAAGAAGATCTTTCTCTTCCTATTGCCTTACGCAAAGATAAGCGTTCTTATACTACTGCATATCCGATTTCTAATTTTGCTTCCTATCATATACTGACCCTATCTGCTCGTCAGTTTGTTTCTTTCTTGTTTGCCATCACTCTTTCTTTCTCTGTTTAGGAAGCATTTCAACACCCAGGTTGGCATGCGGCTATGTTAGAGGAGATTACCACACTGCGCTCTAATCAGACTTGGAAATTGGTACTTCCGCCGTCAGATAAGAAAATTGTTGGCTGTAAATGGATTTTTACTGTCAAGCAAAATCCCGATGGGATAACTAACCATCTCAAAACTCGATTGGTGGCCAAAGGATTTACTCAGCAGTATAGTTTGGATTATATCAAGAATTTCTCTCCAGTTGCCAAATTAACATCGGTTCGTGTTTTTATATTCTTGGCCGTTTCTAAAGCATGGTCTCTTCATCAGTTTGATGTGAAGGACACTTTTCTTAATGGTGATCTCTCGGAGACTATTTATATGCAACAGGCTCCTGGTTTTGAGTGACCGGAGGATTTTATGGTTTATCTTCTACACAAATCGTTATATGGACTAAAGCGGTCACCGCGTGCCTGATTTGAAAATTTTAGCATGATTTTATGACAGATTGGCTTCAAAAGCAGTCGCACTGAAACGTCTCTTTTTACACATAATCGTCCTCATTGCAGGATAATTATGTTGGTATATGTTGTTATTATCATCATTGGAGATGATTCTGCCGGCATCTTCAAAGTGGAAGAACAATTGGTTTCACACTTTCATACCAAGGATCTTTGTCAACTTAGATATTTTCTTGGAATTGAAGTATCACGGAATTCTAGTGGATTACAGCTCTCTCAGCGCAAATATGTATTTGATCTTCTATCTAAGACATGATTTTTGGGACGTAAACCAGCAAATACCCCTATGGATTTCTCAGTCAAGCTATCTCGATTAAGCTCTCCCTCCGATCCTCCACTACCTGACTCGGGACGATATCAACGTCTAGTTGGGAAGATAATTTACCTCACTATCACTCATCATGATATTGTCTTTTCCGTTAGCACAGTGAGTCAATATATACAGAATTTTTTGACCTCTCACCTTAAGACATTTGAGCATATACTCAGATAAATCAAAGGTTCTCCAGAACAGGTTCTTCTTTACAAACCATCATCTATGTTGTCGCTCACAGCCTTTGTGGATGCTGACTTTGCTAGATCCGTTGATAATCGTCGTTCCACGAATGACTATTGTGTCTTTTTGGGACGAAACTTTGTTATATGGAAAAATAAGAAGCAAAAGGTAGTTGTCTATTCTTCTGCAGAGGCTGAGTATAGATGTATGGCACATACAGTTGCTGAGTTGATATGGCTTACCTCTCATTTGACAGATTTTGGAGTTCCTTCTTCTCTTCCGACTACACTCTTTTGTGATAACAAGGTTGCAATTCACATTGTTGAGAATCCAGTTTTTCATGAGCGGACCAAACATATCGAGATAGATTGTCACTTCATTCGTGATAAAATGACAGATAGGGTGGTTGCACTCCAGTATATTTCCTTTGCAACTCAACTGGCAGATATTCTTACCAAATCTCTTTCTCGACCGGTTTTCGGTCGTGTTCTATCCAAGCTTGGCATGATTGACATCTACATTCCAGCTTGCTGGCAATGTTATGAATATTGTTATAGATATATATTCAGTTGTTATATTTAATCAATCAGTTTTACTAGTTACTATATGATTGTTATGAGATATTATCTAAAACTCTCTATATATATAGAATTGTATGAGCTATTATTTTTCTTGAGCCTATAAAATATTTTCATCTGGATTTCGTCGGTCTTTTATCAATTTGATCCCATCAGATTGTAGAGAAAACCTCAGCAACAAGCCCTATTAAGCAGATTCTCAGTTTCTTAAGTCGAGACGATAGGGTTTTCTTCAAAATCCAAGAGAATTTCTCTGATCCTTCCGCATCCTTTACTTCTTCAAAATACTTGAAAAAAGCATCCACCTTCTCTTTGCTGCGCTTCCATTTACGCTCTTCCTCCGAAAAATTGATCCCTTCCAAGCACTTCAAAGCTGAACCAATCTCGTTCCTCTCCAAGTAAAAATCAGTGAACAGATCCAACATCTTCGAGTCCAATACAAACCCCATGTTAACATATTTGTGTTTTAGAAATTCCGCTTCTTTAACCATTCCCTTGCTTAGATAAGCATCTGTCACTAAATGCATTGCTTTTACATCAAAGACACAGTTTTTCGATTCCCACTCCTTGAAGCAATGCTTCAAACCATTCATATTGCCTGCTATTCTAAGCGCACGAAGCAAATAATAAAAGCAAGTACTACTCGGCCTCTTGAACGCATTATTTAACATATACCAAATCCTTTCCGTTGCTTCCAAATTCCCAGCCTCTGCATACAAAGTCATCAACGGGTAATAAGGAGTGCTATGATATCATGTGACGATACATGCTCCACTTGAAAGGATCTCTGCTTTTTCATAGGCACCAAATGAGTCATAACACGAAGCGATTTCACGATACATGCTCCACTTGAAAGGATCTATCCTATTTTTCATTTCCTCGATGACTCTTTCAACTGTGATGATATCATGTGACGAAACATAACATAGGTGCTCTATGGTTCTTTCATCTGGTTCAATATTTGCCATTTTCATCTCTTGGAAGATCGAGAAAACTTTTTTGGGGTCACCTAGTTGCACGTAAAACGACATCATAGTGTTATGGTTCCGAGAATTGGAACAGAGCTAGAGTTCTTTCATTTTCTTGTAGACGGCGACGACTTTGCCCTCGATTTTCTGGTGAATGTAACTGTTTAAAAGAGACCCATATGTCTTTCCGTCCTGTGCCGATTTCAGAAGGTCTGAGAAATATTTCTCGGCCATTTCCACTCCGTGTACTTTCACTAATAGCTCCATTCGCACAGCGTGGTTCCCTGAGGTGATCTCTAGACCTTTATTTTCCATCCAATATGCCAACTGTGAACAAGTGAAATTAAGTGTCGGTAGAATTTCTTTTTTTTTGGATATCATGCAAAGAGACCATACCATAATTATAATTCCCACCCAATGAATAAAAATAATACTGTTTCGACTGAATGGATTGAATTTGCGGTCAATTGTGAAAGAAAACAACAAGGACAACAACAACAAGTCTTTATATTCCAACCTTTTGGAGTCGCCTGCATGAATCGTCAAACAAAAGAAAACCCTCCATATTAAACTTCGAGCGGTTTTAGTTGTATCACTTTTTTTGAATCTCGGTGTTTGATACGTGCATTGGTCCACGTCTAGATATCGGTATTATTTCTAATACAAAAATGAAGAATGCTACAATCAACAACTTTTATCTTTTTCTCTATATTAATAGATTCTATGTGTTGATAAATGGCATGACTTGAGTGCTTATAAAGACCAGTAACTAAGGAGACAATGCCGTAGTAAGAAAGTAAGAAAGCAAAAGCAACAATACCAATCCTTTATCCCAAAATTTTGGGTTTAGCTACACGATTTTTTCCCCTTGCATTCAACTTTAAAAAATTTATCATTTTCAATTGCCTTTATGCATGGTTGCCGTCTCATTGTTTCATCAGTTATTGGAATTTCGACGCTCCAAGCCATGATGAACCAACTTCACATTTCAATTAGTCCTATTCATCATCAGAAAGTAAGAAAAAATCAAAAAATAATTTATCTGTAAACCTATGGAGCAACGCAAACTGGGGTGCAAGATTATCTCAAAGGATCTTCGCAAATAATATGATGCACGATTCTTAGGGATAACAGCATCCTATCGCTTTACCACATGCATAAATATCGCACAAATCGCCCTATAGTTTACCCCGTATAGCACTACTTATACCCTCAAGGCCTCCAGCGATTAATTAGCATAAGCAAGCCCTTCAGTCATCAACCGAAAACCTAAAAACGACACAAATTCTACCCTAAAAAAAACAGAAACAATTTCTAGAGTATAACAAGATAACCCTTGTTTAGAGTTAGATTTGATTGCTTTCAAGGATTTTGATCGACAACCAGGAGATGTTTGAGCTAATAAATCGCTTGAGATGTTATAAGTGCTATATAACATGGGGGAAAGCTATAGATCAATAATGTATTAAAATGATAAAAAATTATAAAACGGTAAAAGATCATACTTGCAAATTGGCGTTTGTCACTATTTACATATTTACAGATCAAAGAAGTTGAAAAGGGCTTCTTATTCTTTTTATTCTCCTTCTTCTAGGCGTCAAAAATTGATGAGCAATTGAATGTGTATTGAAATGTATAAGATCAATGGGGGGAAATTACATGGTACATATAGTGAGGACCTTTGTCGTGAAGGTTTAGAATGCGAGAGGAAATCTGAAAGATCAAACATGAGCAGACGATTACAAGTAACGAACGGAATAATGCCACAATGCAAGAGAACGGAGATATTAAGCTCGTTCGCTAAATCCCTTCGATTGGTAAGTGGGTGAGGAATTTTCACGGGAAACAGATATACAGCTAAGCTTAGCGCGAAGTTTGGATCAAGAATGATAATAAGAATGATTTCATATGCATAATACAAGTCATAAACCCGACAAAAACAACTTCTTCAAGAACGCCAAGAAGAATGCATGCTAGTTTATTATACCTCTAAAGCATTCTTGTGAATGTTGCGTCGGGTCAGCTCGAAAACGATTTTCAGCAACTGGGGTTCCTTCACGGCGCCTCTCTTTTGCAGCCACCGCCTCATGGTTTTCTCTACGCTCTCATTCGGGTCCGATAACCAGCCGTGGAGCGGCTTATACTAGCTCTCCTTCTTCACCACCTTGCAAAGGCTTCTCGTCGACGACGGTAGACATAACGGCAGCGCTTGGATGTACTGCCTCGCCATCGGGTTTGTGTGAGTGTGGGTGTTTCTGGGGCTTTTTTTTTCAAAAATTTTGAATGGGGTTTTAGAGAGGGTTTAGGCAGAGGTGGCTTGAGGAAGGGGTAAAGAAATCCGTTGCACCTCTGAAAGGAAAGGGGTTTTGTTGATATATTCATATTTCATATTTTTGATATATTCATATTTCAACCCTAAAGGTCTGTTTTTCCATTACACATCCCAAAAACCATGATATTTCCATGTTTCACCCCCAAAATCTTTAAGATGTCTGAAATCTCCTTCTCGGTTTACTGAGATTAGCGCCGGTTTATGGGCTTTTATTCCCCTATGCAGAGAGAGCAAATGCATGCTCTCCAGTGTCTCTGCATTAATCAATATTTCCATTGCATATTTGACAACAATAACATTAACACTTCCAATAAGCATTAAGCATCAACGTTTTAGAAATAAAATTCACAAAGTATTCAGCTTCATCATAGGCCCTAAGGTTTTAGCACCAAGAAACACATCTACAGCACAAGCATCAATATCAAGTTAAGAAACCAAATTTAGTTAGAATCAAGGCTGGAACAATAGAAGCATCAACAATCCATTCAAATATGTCCCTCCCAATTAATCTGTTGGCAGATAGCTCAGCATCCTTCTTAACATCTCCTTCGCGTGGTCGTTACTTTTTCTGATCCCCCGCCCATATGAAAATTACTGAAATTTGTTATAATTTTCGGAACCGATCTCTCTCAACTAATCAGTTACACAAACCCTTTCAAGCAACTTGTCAGTCTCCAAGCTGGATTTCAATCCCGTCCTCCATCCTCCATTCTTCGATGAAGTGAAGGCTCTTTCATATCAGCAGTCACGCGAATACGGATAAGAGATTCCTGAACTTCTGAATCGAGACAATTAAGATTCTTCAGAATCTTTTAGAATTTCTCGGCCGTATCCACATCCTTCGCTTCCTCAAAAAAATTAAAAAATGGATCCACCTTTTCTTTATTCGACTTCCATTCACACTGTTCTTCTGAGCAATCGATGACCTCTAAGCAATTCAAAGCCAGGCCAATAGCGTTCCTCTTCAAATAATAGTCAACAAATAGATCCAATGTTAGTGAATCTAATCCTAACCCCCTTTCAATCCCCCCTTTCTCTGAGCGATTCAGCTTCTTCAATCATATCCTTGCTTAGCTATGCATTGATCACCAAGCTCGACTACGTCATAGTTAACACAACTGGATTCCCACTCCTCACAGCACTGCTTCATAATATCGATCTCGCCTAATCTTTTAAGGGAATTAAGATAGTTGAAATAACTCTTATTGTCCGTCTTCAGAAATGAACTTTTTAGTAATTTCCAAACCCTAGTAGTTTCTTCTAAATTACCAGCCCCTGCATACAAAGTTATCAAACTCTGATACGGAGTTCGATCATGATGGTTGGTAACTTCCTCAGCCTTTTTCAAAGCACCCTCAGCTTTCTCAAAATCGCCTGCAGAGTTACAATACGAAGCAAATTACAGCATATGCTCCAATTCGGAGGAATTTTGTGCTCTTTCATTTCCTTGATTACTCATTCAACTGATACGATACCGTTCAAGGAATTATAGCAGTTGATTAGGAGACTGGATGTAAATAAATCTGGAGAAATATTGGCTGCTTTCATATATTCTGCATATGTCAGAGCCTTTTGAGGTTGGCCTAGTTTCAAGTAAAGCGACATGATATTGTTGTAGGTCAAAGGGTTTGAAGCATAGTTTAGATAATTTAGCTTTCAAATAAGGCCATGGCTTTATCTTCCATTTTCTCTTGGCAATAGTTGTTCAAAAGAGCTCCATAGGTCTTTTCGTTCTTTGCGTTTTCTGGGAGACTGGAGAAATAATTTTCAGCTTCGGCTATTCCTTTGACCTTTGATATAAGTTCGAGACGCACTGCTTGGTTGCTGATGTTGAACTCTATACCTTTATTTTCCATCCAATCTGTTATCTGTTAATGAAAAAGAAAATAATGTTAAGATAGGCTTTATCAAGTGAAAAATTCTGGAGATTCTTTGCAACAGAAGGGTGCACTTTAGCTGCATACTTCTAATTTTAGATGGGATGCATGGGATTGTTTGATTAGGTTAGCATGATAAATTATAAAGACTCTGCTGCTTAATTCACTTAACAAAACAATTGATAAGTTTAGCCATACATTAATGAAGGGCATGACTGCTTATAAAAACCGGGGCACTTATTCACTTAAGGAGATAGTTCATGTCAACTTCTGCCAGTCAAAAACTGCAATGTTGCTCTGTTTTATTGATTCCTTACATAACAAGGAAAATGCTAAATGATAATTAGAGGAAACATTGCTAAACATGCCGAAATAATATATGGCAACTAATTTACCCAAAAGCTTAAGTTGGTAGTGGTGTGTCGACAATTATTTTATACCCAACCCTCGCATAGAAGACAACATATATTTGGGGGACAATATTTTTTTTAATATGTATTTTTAATCTTTGAAAACGATTAACCTGAACCTATGATCTTTTACTTCCAAGGCTTACTCAAAAGCTTAAGATGATGACCGGTGTGCCAGCAATTAGTTTAAAACGGTTTATTCAGTATGGCAATGCCACAAAAAGTAAACACAAACAAAGCTTTACGATAAAAATATATGTGCAACATACTTGCATACCCATATTTGATGAATTTATTAAGTCTCTTGCATCTTCTGGCACTTTCACTGTCGGATCCACTTATGATTGTCTTATTAAACATGGCTTATTTTTATGCAATTTGTTGAGGAGAAACTCTAATCCTCTTAAAGTTAAAGTCTTCATGTGAAACCTTACTCAATATAAAATACTGACCCAAATGAATATTATTAATAAAGTATGGTTTGGCCAGTGCTGGATGTTTTTTTGTTGATGAGATAGTTGAAGATCGTAACCATCTTTTCTTTAAATGCCCTCCGTAATGAAAATCCAAAAATTCCTTCATGATGCAGTGCTTATATAATCTTGCCCTTTTTTATTTTAACGATGCAATCTAATGCAAGCGGGATTGAACCATTGCCACTTGCTCAATCGTAAAGAGATTTTACCACTGGCCTATAGCGACACTCACCTGTAATTTGTTGTTGTGATGTGTTGACTGCTTTATTAAGTGAATAGTTTTAGTTTAGATAACTTTATATATTCTTAAGACCTTTTTAATATACAATAAAATTTACTTATGCTTATACATATAATATAATCTTGCTATAAGAAATATGTACTTTTATATTGCCTTACAACTTTCATATCACTATCTATTCTCATTATAAATGCAAACACATCTCTATTAGTGTGCTACCAAAATTTATCTCTCTCTATTCCTTGATGTTCATATGGTTTTGTGACTCTTTTTGTGAAGCATGGTATATATGATCAGTGAAAATTTATTTTATCCTAATTTAGGTTGAATGGAGATCATAATTTCCTTGAAATGTACTAATATTTTAAGTAATCTCAGACATCAATTCATTCATCCTTGTCCATTCTTATTTCTTGTACTCGTAAACCTTCTAATATATTGGTTTTCATTTTTAGATTTGGAGCGTTTCATTTTTATATTATCAATTTATTGCTCCTGCCTTGTTCACATGTTTGTCTTACTTTAGGCTTATTTACCAAAAACTACCATAAAACTTCAATCATTTCCAAGAAACTACCTTAAAGTTTGAAAATTAAGGATAGCTACCTTTTTTAACGGCGCCACTATAGCAAATTGCCATTTCATAAAAAAATTCTCAAACTAACCTCAAACTTCATCTTCTCCAAAGTTTAGCCCTAACCCTGACACTAACCCTAGCCGTCGTACACTGCAGCCTCGTCGTCGACCTCCTCCCCTCCACCGCGCCGTCGACCTCCTCCCCGCTGCCTCCCCCACCATCACCGGAGATAACCAAATTCAAATTACTGCGGCCGCCGCCATCATTACCGCCACTATCAGCATCATCAACATTAACAATAACTTCATCATCATTAACACCACCATCCAAACCACCTCGCATCATCCCCTCCACCGCCACCGGCGTCGCCGATGAAACCCCAACCAAAATCACCACCACAACCACCTCCATCATCATCATCATCACTTGATTCTTCTACTTCCGCCGCCGCCGCCGCCGCCGCCGCCCCATCCCCGATCTCTCCTCAAGATTTCCCCTCAGTTCCCCACATCCGTTCGAGCTCCCCTTCCGTTCTCCGCATCCGCTCGAGTTCCCTTCTTCTTCTTCGACCTCGCCGCCACGCCGCCGATCCTACCTTCCCCGGTCTCCCCCGCCGCCGCCGGCCCCATCATCGCTGCCCTCTCCTCCCCGGCCTCCCCCGCCGTCGCCGCCCCCATCATCTTCTTCTCCTCCTCCTCCTTCACCTCTCCACCCCGACACCCATCATTGTCTCGTCGTCGTCGTTGTCTCCCCCATCACCTAACCCTAACTCTAGCCCTAATTATTATAATAATTATTAATAATTTAATTAATAAATATTTAAGATAATTAATTATATTTTGTATGAGGGTAAAATGATCATAACAAACATTTTTGGACGTTGACCGTCATTGACCGTTAAAAAGGGTAGTTATCCTTAATTTCCAGACTTTAGGTTGGTTTCTTGTAAATGGTTGTATAGGATTATGGTGGAGCGATCTCTAGATTGCCGATCAACTCATACAGATCCGAATCCGCAAAAGGATTTCATATAACAACGGAAGCAAATAAACAATTAGTGTCCTACAAGCACTAAGATCGGCGTATCTTTGCAGGGTAGTAGATCATCCGATAACCGTTGGGCTATTGATACATCCTTCATGTGCATCTCGTCCTCTTCGGATGGACATACGATGAACAATCACGATGTTACTCGGAAAGTCTCCTAATCCACCGCGGCTGCTAGAGACTTTGAGGAAACGACCAAGAACCTAAAAACCCTAGTTCTCCAAAGGTTGCATACACATGTATCCATCATTATTATCATTAGTCAACATTAATGCAAACACTATCCTCTACTTATTGTATATATTGGTAGAGGGGCAAACAGACGACTGGGATGAGTTGACCTCAACCTTTAGCCGTCTCTCCATGAGCCCAAGCCCCAAGGCTTGGCTCAATGGGGCACGACTCGGATCGGGTCACTGACCCCCTTGACCCGCCCACTTGATTGGTTGGGTTTCAGGTCAGGCCATAAACCCGAATGCCAACATACTCACACTCATATAATTGAGTGGGCGCCGTCATATCTACTCGGTTTTATAAGTTCTTTCCGCATCAATTCTCTCCATACAATGTTAGCGCCGCCATACGACCATTAATACCTGCAAATGCGTAGCCTTGTAGCCAGATCTTTTAAGACCGACAGAAGGATCTCCTTATGAACAAACAATATCATCTAAAACTTGGATATTGTGCACCCTAGATCCAATCAGCAAGTCATGTTTGCTCAAATACCTCCAATCCCTCGATGAGCGTATTCAAACACCTAGACAACCCTTTAATTCACCACTCTAATGCCGCCTCATAAGCTCATGTAAGAGTTGTGCACATAGTGCAATCAAGGAGACATGTCCGATTAATCATCCTCTTGACTCATCAAGTTGGGTTCACCACTCACCTGCTTTCTCAACATTACCCACTCTGTACGGTATTGTAATTATCGTACTTTTGTGATAGCAGGTAAAATAGCGGATGCTCATGGCTTTTCCTCCTTGACAGTCAAAATCACTAAGGGTACGGTTGATCAAGTCATTCTCAACAGAATACCGATCAGTAGGGACTCACACAATAAGATGCGATAAATCCCCGAGCCTCCTCTAGATCGCTAGCACGCGTCATATGGAAACGCGCTATAGTCTACTCTCTCACGAGAACACTACGTCAAATTAGTACCATACAGATTCCAACTCCCGTCGCCTGGCGATGTACTCGGTAACCACATTCCAAATGTGACCAGATCCATATCAACAAGATCGAGTCTCAGCCTGACTTTGTGAGATCCGTAATCAGGCTTCACAACAGGTATCTATATAATGGAATGTAAGAGGGGAAATTCCATTAGGCTAAAGACTCAGAGTCTTCAGCTCATCCTAATCACCAGATAAGGGTCGTTCGAATGCTCTCACTGTCGTGTACATCACAGCGCTGAATCAGTGTGAGGTCGCTAACCTAACCAATACTGGAAAGAGCAAATGTTCATACCCCGCATGCATCCAAACATTGAGGGGATCGCTCGTGCGAGAGAGTCAATCCTACCTGCCGACGTATCCTTTAATAAAAGAATGCAAGTAAATACATCGCCGCATATCTACTCTTATTACTTCATGTTCAAGAATCAAACAAAAAAATACAACATTTTACCTAAAACGAAAATAATGAATCATCAATATATAAATATCAATAATCAATCATGCAATGTACGTAAGCCGCAATCCATAAATCAGTGTCTAAAAATGTAAGTATAAAGTACAAGCTAATATAGTGTATTGTCGCTGTAGACGCGGCCCTTACGCTCTCACGTTCCGAATGGAGCGATATTCGACCGCTCTTTCAGTCAGCGGATCTAGATCATTTAAATCTTAGAAAGACGCTCTTTCTCGATTTTTTCTTCTATGGTTTCTCAATGAAATGGTATAACTCTTCATATGCGATAATCCTTCCATAATATATGGGGTAGTTTGAATATGCAATCGACGGCTTACCGTCGCAATAAAAAGAAAAACCTTTTCTCTTGCGTGCAGAATTACATGCACATTCCTATTGGATCCCTCAGCTATAACAATCTCCTTGACCGTTTCTGATAAAGCCACATATTTCAGCCTCCGTGGCGAAATTGGTTATATAGTCTTACTTTTATTGCTCAACATAATGGTCATGCCATAGAGCAAGAAAGCATGTCCTAGACGACGCTCGCCTTTCTCGATCGTCTTTCTCGATCGCCAATCCATTAGGTATTCAGGAACTATCACGAGCGGACTTTTGATCCTTTATAGCACAAGGTCTTGTGGATCGTCCCACATACCGTAAGATCCCTTCACTTCATCCTAACATTGGATATTAAGCCTAACGATAAAGGACGTGCGCACAAGACAACCGACCATGCAAAATGAAATCAATAATATTTGTCTCTACTGATTAAGAATCATTAAAGGAAAGTTCAAGGCTATAAATACGACCATTGACTATTGAGACATGAATCAGAGAGTAGTCGTGTAGGTCAAACTATTCTAAAGACATATTAATGTAAGTCTGCCAAGGCAAACGTAGAATGTTCTTGAACTGTTTACTGGAAAACTAGATTTCCAAACACGATTTAACATCTCATATGTTTTCTCACACAACCGCGGAGGGCAGCCACATCCCATAGTAGCAGTTGTGTCTCTAAGTCATTTTTGGTCACTGCAACATCGTTTGCATAATAAGATCAAAGAACTTATAGTTATCACATTCAATGTCGTCAATCTATAACTATATAAATAAATAGACAACATCGAACATTCAACCACTTGGATAACTATTTCAAGTCATAAATTGGTTTCGAAAAGCCACAGGCAAATCTCATAGATCTCCTTATTCAAGTCTCTTACGAGAAATATAGTCCAAGTCCACCTAGAACGGTTCAAGATCCTTAAATGTAACGATTCATTGGAAAAGGTGGGTATACATAGTCATCGCCTCAAGAAAGAATGTCTATTTCTAGTTTGTCCATCCTTGGACAGATCCTTTCACCATAAAATATGCCTAGTATCTTTCGACAACGTCTTTCAGCGCATGACTTCAAAAAAACTAATTTTCAATAAAGTCTTGCATCTGGCAAGAAAGTCGATCAAGAAAGTCGATCAAGCCTCATACTTGATTCTCTATATTGACTTTTCATCTAGCCATCGCTATTATTCACTCCCTTAACAATAACCCCTTAAGCAGCATCGTCACTTGACTTGGGTTCCGCAACACATGCACTGCCATCATGAATGCTTTCTCTTTGATATTAAAATATCTCTAAAATACTATTCCACGGGCATTACGAGGTTTCGAGATTCTGTGACTGGCTCAAAATTATCACCAAGAATCTCGCCACTATTATTCTTAGCTACTGGAGAAAAACCGATTTCTGTTGCGCTAACCGAGAAAAGCTCCCACCGTCCCTAACTGCCGGAGAAAACTAATTTCTTCTACACTATGAAATAAGGAGGTTCCTATAAGTCTCCAATCGCTAGAGAAAACCATTTTTCCCACGTTAGTTGACTAATATGGCACCTACCGTTTCCAGCCATTGGAAAAAAACATAATTATCCTGCATCCGGTGGACTAGGAAGTCTATATACCTCGTAAGAACCTAAATCCCGACCTACTTTTGCGTTTTGCGGTGGTTCCTTCTGAGGAACTCAACTTCGCACAACCTATTGCAGCTACCATCTAAACGTACTAGCCTATAAATACATGTCCCTTCGAGTTATTTCAAGGGCCCAACTTCTCATACGAATGTGAAGTGGTAAATGTATTAAGGCAATATATAATATGGGCACAAATGACCCTCTTGGTTTCTCGCTCGTCCATATCTAATAGGTACTGACAATACTAAATTGTGAAGATACATGATTAAGAAACATGAGTAGCTCTCGGGAGAGTATCTTCCCAAAACGATATAGAAAAATCGATTTGCACCATCATGCAACTTCTTAAAATATATTATTTCATATGCATGCAACACTGTTTTGTCGCAATGCATAGGATCATCATCTTTCCGACAATTCCATTTTCTCTCACAGTTTTCAAAACTGCTCCAATTGATACTCGTGACTTAGGTTCAGTTTGTAAAACTGATCAATCAAATACGCTCATCCAAGAGTGCATAAACTCGGCACTCCACTATTGTAGCAGTCGACTCAAATTAACGCTTCAGTTCCGTGTGAGTATAGCAGACATATGTCGAGTAAACATTTGCGAGGTTAGAAATAGGTAATACTAATATGTGCCTTCATATATATTTGGTCTGTGTTCGTTGGAGTAAATTAATTACAATGAACATATTAATGATTTTACCTTATGTAGTAAATCCATATAAGCAACGCCTACATGTAGATAAGTAGACGTTCGGCCTAAATACCAATCAAGTCGGCCTACACAGTCAAGTCAACTCAAATGGTTAATTCGACCAACTCATATGTTGATCTAGTGTAACGACCCAATTCCCAGAATATGGAAATATGGACCGAAACCTCCAATGCTCTTAAACAAGAGGAAGGTGCCTTGCTAAGTCACACTTAAGGCTCTAGCTAAACATATACGATAATATCCAAAATATAATACTAATATCATACTGCATAAATAACAAATAACACTGATGAATCCACGAGATAAACATAGAGACAATAAAAGATCCAAATAACAAAGGGTTCCGAATAAACGAAATACAAGATCCAAAAAGAAAGATACATTATTCCTAACGTCCCGCGAAGGACGCACATTCTAATAGCAACCGAAATAAAATAGAAATAAACCTACAATACTACCGATTTTCGGCAAACTCCTGATAATCACTCTGATTATGCTTTACCTATGAATCAGTTTCTAAACCTGAGATGGCAAGTCTCAAGGATGTCAGAACGTCCCAACAATTACTCAATCGTAATAGTGTGTATATGTGTGATAGCATGAATATGTGAGTGTGGTGAAGCCCGTATGCATATGTAGACATGAGTAAGGTAATATTACGAATATGTATCATAACGAATGTTAAATGTCATTATACTGAAAAGGTCTGGAGGCAAGAAAAAGATGGACACGAATTAATGGGTAAACATTTCACTTTACCGTTTTAGTTTGGTACCCTAGCAATTCACTCACTTTATCGTTTCAGCCCGGTACTTACCAACACTATCTCTTTACCGTTTCAGCTCGGTAATCAGCAACATTATATCTTTACCGTTGCAGTCCGGTACTTGGCAACACTATCATTTTACCGTTTAAGCCCGGTATTTGGCAACACTATGTTTTATCTCGGCTAAAAATATTAAACTCCAATAAGATAAATTTTAATAAAACCAAAAATATATATATACTAATAAATCTAAAATATTGCACTAAATTCTAGGGTGTTACATTCTACCCACCTTACAAGAAATTTCGTCCTCGAAACTAGAAGAACGAAAATACAAGATCGAGAACTAATCACAGGGATCAAGGAAGATAGATAGGTATGAAATATCAAGGATCAAGAAAACAAACGAGGGTATGAAGAGTCACGGTTTTGGCTCGAGAAATTGGCGTTTGTAAGGAAATCAAATCAGTAGATACAAATTAAAGGTAGAACTCTAAGTTACTCAAACAAAACGATGTATTGTAACCATGTCGCGGTACATGGGTACAATATCTTAATTCTATCTCAGTCGTCCGAATTCAACAATCAGGGTCAACGGAATATGCAGCATGACACACTAATGGCAACCTAGACACAATTCTAACCTAAAAGGTCAGTAAAACCAAAACTAACTTCGACGTCTACACTGGCGGTTTCGGCCCATATTTCCGTATTCTGGGAATTGGGTCTTTGATACACCAAACGTTCTAAGGTTGTTTCATCTCAGGCGGTGTCGTGCGTCATGAAGCGTTGCCACCTCATCATTAGCATATGATCCTTCAGCTTGTCCATGAAACACTATCGACAAAAACTAACTATTTAGACATTTTATAGATTCGTTAAGATTCTAAGCATTTCTAGTTTGGAGCAATTACAAAAATAATTTAATTCCATCATTTAACAAAAGGTAATAGCAACAAATCTATTTTCATAATTAAGGAAAGAGAAACTAAGCAATTCTAGAACTACATTCCATAAGATATAAAAATAAAAATGTTCAATAGATATCCGTTAAAGTTATGGAATCTCAATCCTAAAGGTAAGTTTAAATAGGTAGCTGCATCCATTATCCACCTGAAATTTTTAGTGTTAAGAGACCTAACTCTAATTATTTCAGTCTTGATTAACTACCTTAAATTCCAAATTTAAGGCGTCAACTATATTTTAGAATTAACCCGCACCTGTCTGCGCTCCCACTGAAGCTGACTATCACATATACAACCCTAAATTGTTTACGATTAAAAATAAATATAATTTCGACGTCATAAATTAATTTTATTTGGTTCACATTAGCAAAAAGCATGTCCCAAAATCCTCAAAATAATTTCTGAATTTCAAAATAATTTTCTGGATTTTTCTATAATTTTTTCTGCATTTTTCTGAATTTTTCTCGATTTTAAAACAATTTAAAAAATCGGAAAAACATTAAAAATATAGCCCAACCCCCCCCCCCCCCCAAATAAGGCCGAAGGCCTTACTGGGCCTAGGAACGAGCCGCACCGGCTCTGGCTCAAGCTGAGCCAAGCCGCCAAACCGGCTGACTCTGCCTTCAAGAATTTTTTTTAAAATAAAATAAATCTTATTAAATCTAAAAAATTTAATAAATCTTGTCTAAAATTTTCAGAAAAATCCCTCAACTTTTGCACAAAAATTTAAATAATTTTAAATTCAAAATTAGGGTTAAGGTTTTGCATTCATCGCCACCATCGCCTCTTTGCGACGGCGGCATAGACATGATAGCCGCTGTCGTCGCTAATTCATCGTGGCGGCGTCATCACATGCAAAAATCAATTTTTATCGCCAAGAATTATGTTTTCCCAAATTAAAACCATAAACTTTAATCCTTAAATCAGTCTCATGGGATCGATCTACGAGAAACATCGCGTTTTTATCATGTGCTTTCTATAGATCTAACAAAAAATATTATTTTCTAGATCTAAAAAACTTAAAGGTTTTCATAATAAACAGATGTAATAAAAATACAATTTTTATGCTCAAAAGATAAACCAAACATGATTTAAAAAATTCGATAAATGGATTAGACGGCCCTAATGGCTCTGATACCAATGTAGAATTATGCTGGAGCGAGCCATAGATCGCCGATCAACTCATACAGATCTGAATCCGCAAAAGGATCTCATATAACAGCGGAAGCAAATAAACAATTAGAATCCTATAAGCACTAAGATCTGTGTACCTTTGCAAGTAGTAGATCTCCTGATAACCGTTAGGTTGTTGATCCGTCCTTCATGTGCATCTCGTCTTCTTCGGATGGTCGTGCGGGGAGCAATCACGGTGCTCCTCGGAAAGTCCTCTAATCCACCGTGACTGCTAGAGATTTTGAGGAAGACGATTAAGAACCTTGGAATCCTCGTTCTCCAAAGGTTGCACACACATGTATCCATCGTTATTATTAAACATTAGTGCAAACCCTAGCTTTTACCTATTGTATATATAGATAGATGGGCAAACGGACGGTTAGAATGAGTTGGGGCCCAAACCTTTAAAGGGATTGACCTCAACCCTTAGCCGCCTCCCCATGAGCCCAAGCCCCAAGGCTCGGCTCAATAGGGCACGACTCAGATCGAGTCACGGACCCCCTTGACCCGCCCACTCGATTGGACGGGTTTCGGGTCGGGCCCGCAACCCGAATGCCAACAGGTTGAAACTTTAGGGTAGTTTTTGATAAATAGGCCTTTACTGATTTCGTCTTCTTTGCTTCCTATGATTAGAATAAAAATACTTCTTAATAGCAATGCTGCTAACCCCCCCCCCCCAAACAAAAGTTTGTTTTCAGCATACAAGATATTTTTTTGTTGCAAAGTATTTGTTTGTTGATGTGTTGCAAGTTGAACCACTCACAAATTGACATCAAGTTTCTTAGGATAGTTCTTTGTGTGCCAGTATATTAATGTCATGGAATTTAGAAACCTTAGGCCATGTTTGGATAGCTAGGGTTAAAGTCCATAAGATTGACTTTAAGATTAAAATATTTTGGAATGCATATGCATTCCAAAAGTAAAATTCTAATGGGTTTTAGTAACATAATGCATGTTTGGATGGTTGGGATCAAGATAGAATTAAAATAAGAGAGAGAAAGAAAAAGAGAGATTGATGTAATAATGTATCATTTCAAGAGAGAGCGAGTTTTGGATTAGAAAAATTGGGTCTTTGCCAATTTTTAGAATCGAATAGATTGGGGATATTTTTGGATCTTTTTCCATTAGAATTCTTCATAAAAAAAGTTACCCAAACAACCAATTTCTTAAATTGGTCAAGTCCAATGGAAAAAAAAAGTAATCTAGGCTTTTTTCCATTAGAGTATCCAAACATGGCCTAACTTTGTTTGTTTCCTGCTCCTTAAAAAAATAAAAATAAAAATATAATCATGGATCCATGATATTTTTATTAATCTCCAACTACAACAAGCTTCAATCTTTTTGGAAACGACCCCTTTGGGAATCAAAACCCAACAACAAGCTTCGTTTAACTATCCAATAGCTAATAGAATTCGAATTCTAAATATTATTCAATCAATTATCGAATTTGTAGATCAAAAGGAGGGGCAGCATTTTGACGAACAAGTGATTTGCCTCTTACCTCGAGCGCAGTGTTGTAGCTGTGAAAGCTGCGCAGGCTCCTCACCATCCTCATCGGGTCCGACTTCTTCACGACTCGCCCCTCCTTTATCCAATCGCTCATCGTAGCCTCGACGCTCCGTCTCGGCAGCGACGATAACCGCCTGAAGAGCCGCTTGTACTCGCCTCCCTCCAACTCCGTGCTTCGGGCTCTCGTTGCCGCCGTGCTGAACAACGGCAGCGCTCGGATCCTGCGCTTCGCAATCGCCATCATCATCATCATCATTTCGATTTTTTGGGGTTTAGAGTTTTTGGTTGTTGGCGGAGGCGAGTTGAGTTTGGGGTTGGAGGCGGTTAGAATCAAATGAGGACGGTAAGAAATGGGCCGGGCTTTAAAAACGGGTTTCAGGGGAAAAATTACACAAAAATACCCTCAATTGTTGTTGTTGTTCACTGAAATACCTCAGTACAATTTTAATTATAGTAACCTGCCTTAAACCACCACCGAATTTTCGCTAAAATACCGTTCGCCTGCATTCCGTTAGTTTTATCGTTTGATGGCTTGACTTTTTCAAAGACCAAAAAACATGAAGTTCTGATCTGACGATCTGTTTTTCCTATATCCCATGTCTTCCTCCCCACTATCCTCCATCATGCCGTATGTCTAACCGTTCCTTTCCTCCTCTTAACATTTTCCTCCATTGTGTCCCTCTAAGCATGGCTAATGAAGCGAATCGACGGCGAATCAATTCTCTTCACCTCGTCACGAAGCAAATAAAATCCGCTTCGTGATGAAGTGGGCGAATTTGGCGATTCGATTCACCTCGTCGGCCAAGAATTGGCGAAGCAAACGGGTTCCCAAATTTTCTGGCCGTATTTCGTCGTAGTTCGCCTCGCTTCGCCTCGGGAATCGCCACGATTCGCCACGAATTGGCAAGACTCGCCAATTCACCTTGTCTCGCTTCGCCTCGTTGACCAACTCGCCACGAATTCGCCTTGAACTCACCGTCCAACAGTCATAAACGGCCGCCTGCTCGACGAATCGCTTCGCCTCGCCTCGGTTCGCTTCGTCTCGTTTTGGAATTCCCATCCAACGGTTACTAACGGTCGGATCTAGGCGAAGCGAGGCGAATTTCGACTCGCCTCGCCTCATAACGATTATAAATGGGCAAAAAATTCAAAAAACCCCGAAAACCTATAAATAGCCCCCCCCCCAACTCACCCACCCACCCCCAAACCTATAAATACCCCCACCAAACCCCATTTCTTCTCATTCCAAACTCTTATATCTTCCAAAAAAAATTCTCTTCTCTCTAAAAAGAATTAATCTTAATCTTTATTACTATTATGGTAATTTCCATCTCTCTAAAGAATAAAAGCTCCAATCCGATCCTCCGACAGTCTGACTCCGAGTTTTCAAAGCTCCAGGCCTCCGATCAACCCATTCTTCTTTCTTTCTTAATTCTTATTTTTAATTTATTATTTCTAATTTTCTACTCCAACACACTTTTTTTAACATTTAGTTAAAATATTGATATGGAGAATTCATCCGATACGCATCAAACCAAAATTTCTCAGCCCGAACGACAACCGGAAGGATCCACCCATATATCAAGAGAAGCTAAAAAAACGTGCGACTACTAGTGATATTTAGATCGCTATAAAATTGAATTTAGGGACGATATTAGATACGCCGTTTGCAAATATTATGGTAATGCATATAAATACAAGGATAGTGCCAGTACCGGCAGTTTGAATAAACATGCAAAAAAACACTAAGAAGCATCGGCCGGTTTCTCCACTACACAAACACAAATTGGTTTTGCCGGTCAAGGTCTTTTTCAATATAATCATGATTTAAATGTTTCAGAAATGGCAAGATATGTTATGGCAGATGAACAAGTTCTCGGATTCGGAGAAAACGCGGCTTTTGAACGGTAAATTCAAACGGCGTTGTAACTGGCATTCAAAAAGGTTCCGAATACTACGCTTAAAAGTCGCTGTTTTAGTCTCTACAACGACGGTAAACAGGTATTAATTGCTATTCTTGCTTATTTAGATACTGATATTTCAATAATTTCTGGTGTTTAGACGGATAGAAGGGAACTTCTCTGGATCTGTGTTACTGCACATTGGATAGATTCTGACTGGTTTTTGCAAAAAAGAATTATTGCTTTTAGACAATTTCCATATCTGCACAGTGCTTTTCATATAACTTCTGAAATTAGATCTATTTTAGAAGAATATTATTGTGTAAATAAAAAAAAATTCTATTTCTTTCGATAATACTAGCAACAATAATTCAGCATTGCTGAATCCATTAGGATATGCAAACCAATTTGCAGTGGTTGTTTTTCACATTCGTTGTGCATGTCATATACCTAACCTTACTGTACAGAATGCATATACCGTATGTAATACAGATATTCAAACAATTAAAGACGCATGTAGGTTTATTAAAAGTTCTGGAAAAAGAAAAGTTGAATACAAACTAGATACTTGACTGCACGTGTAAGGCCGTCTCTTAAAAAAAGATATGGCCACTAGGTGGAATAGTACATACGACATGCTTCATGCTACATTAAAGATCGCCGAAATTATTAGTAACATGTGAAATGAACAAATGCCTTTAGAAAACTACTTAACACCCGATCAGTGGGCGGTTGCAGATCTTTTTAAAGATTTTCTTATGACTTTTAAAATAGCAGCCAAACGATTTTCTGCTACTTATATCCCCACTTCTCATATTATTGTCTCTGAATTGTATAGTATAGCTAATTGTTTTGCTTGCCACATCGAAAATCCAATAGTTCACCATCTAATACTTACTATGGTAGCTATGATTTCTAAATATTTCTCTGAAGTTCTAATTATTACTATTTATGTTTGGTAATGGACCCTAAAATTAAATTAGAAGGTTTGGAGGCTATTTTAACCAGATTCCACACGGCCATGGAACATAGTGTAGATATTGATGTCTATGTTAGTATCGTTAGAAGTAATTTAGATGAAGTGTTTGATTTGCATGCTGCACGATTTTCTTAAAATAGAACTGGTAGACCACCGTCCTCAACCTGTCCGCGTGCTTCGACTCCAGTTTTAGCACTTATTTAATAGAAGAAAAGGGCAAAAGGCCCAGTAGCCTCCTCATCGTCATCTTTAAATGAGTTATTAATATTTTTACAAACTAAGTCAGATGTAGATTTAACTATAGATGATTTTGATATTTTAGCTTGGTGGAAAAGCCACGAACATTTGTATCCGGTGCTTTCTACTATGGCCCGTGATCTACTAACCGTTCCAGTATCCACGGTAGCGTCGGAAAGTGCTTTTAGTACAGGTGGCAGGATATTTAGTGGGAAGAGATACAGCTTGGCGTACGACACAATGAAGTGCATGATTTGCTCGCAAGACTGGGAAGCAGCAGTCGTCAGGAAACAAAATGCAATCACTTTGGGCACAAATTATCTACCTGAGGAGCTTACAGGATTGAACGGGACCAACACCGAAGGAGGAGGAACCACAACCGATGCCCGGATGCAGTGAGTAAGATTTGCAATAGTAGAAAAAAAACTACGTAGACCCGATTCACTCTCATTAAGATCAATATTTTGGAGGGATACGTAGGCAGCTCGAGCGGGTTCGGTTTTTAATGTAAAAAACAACAACAAATTATATTATGAAATTGTAATTTGATTAAAAGTTTTTTAATATAAAAACCTGTTTAAATTTCAAATTTTTAAGTCTAATTTTAATTTCTAATTAAAAAAAAAATAGCAACCGAGCCAGGCGAAAAATTCGCCTGGCTCAGCGAATTTGCCTCGCCTCGCCTCGTGAACCGGCGAGATGAGACGAAGCGAGCGGGTTTTGGCTTTGTTATTGTTGCCCTCGCCTCGTCTCGTCTAATCAGCGAAGCTAGAAAAAATCGCTTTGCCGACTAGACCAAACAAATCCTGAAACGAGTTGCTTTGGCTCGCACCATTAGCCATGCCTATGTCCCCCTCTTCTCAACCGCCGCCATCGTCTTCCTCTTCCACATTCGTCGTCTCCTCCTTTCCCTCCAAGTTAAATGATACCACCGTTTTCGCCAAAGCGCCTTCCGCCGTCGCACTCTCCTTTCATCTCTCCCGTCTAGCAGACAGATATTTGATGTAGCGTTGTGACAAGGACAAAAGGATGAAGCACAACTCTCTATTGATGTCGGGTATTTCAGTGTAATACAATAAAAGTTTAAGGTATTTCAGTGAAAGTCAACTATATTACCTTTTTATGCTCTCTTTCGTCTCCACTATTTATCCTTTTGGGCGAAGAGTCCTCAAATTTTCTTCCCCCAGAAATGGCAGCAGCTCTTCTTCCTCGTCTTCAATCCTTTTGCTTTTCTTCTTCACCCCCTTTGAAAATCCACAGACGCATCAGCGAAAACACTAACTTCTGCGTCTCGTGCTCTCCGATCCGGTCGCAAACGGTGCGTATCCATTCTCTTCTCATCAAGTTTCTTTAATCATCGATGTGGATTTTTTAGTTTTGTTATATTCTGATGATTAGATTGATGCCCCTAAGCCTGAATACAAGCCAGGGCCCATGGATGATTTGCTGCTGGGTTTCTTCAGGCGAAAAATGGTGGAGGTGAGCTCCATTCTTCCGCAAATTGAACTCTTTTCTTTCATTTTATTTAAAAATTGATCTTTTGTATTTGATGTTACTTCAAGAAATGTGTGTAATGTTAGATTGAATTCAGTGTATGTTGTAATATGCACGATCGAACTTTTAGGGTTTTTGAGATAGCAGCACCATTGAACTTTATAAATACCATGAAGCATCCTTTGAAGGTTTTGTCAGAAAATCGAAGGGTATTTTCGTCAAGAAACGCCATATTCGGTTCAATTTGGGGCTATTTAGGCCATGTACAAGGTCATTTTGGGGTTATTTTGTCCATTCATGGCCTAAACAAGTTATCGAAACTAGCATTTTTTGACAACATTGCCAGTTCAAGTGGGGATTATGGCATTTTTAAAATTCAATGGCTCCGTCTTAAAAACTCTGAAAGTTGGTTGGTGCTTTATGAAATTTACCTTTTTTCAAGTGGTGAAGTTTGAGGGTTTTTATGGATTTGAGAAAGCTTAAATTGTAGCCCTAGTAGAGTAAAATAAAATAGCTTTGGTAGAATAAAACTATGTGCATCATTCTAGACTACAGAGAGCAAAGTTGTCAAACTGGGATACATATAATATATTGTATTTATCTTGTTGTGTCATGTATTGTACGATAAATTGTCTCATATGCAAATATTTATGTAATAGGTATAAAACTACGATAAATTATTGGATTTTCGCAATTGTCCGAATAGTTGTGTAAGCTCTAAATAATACCTCAAGAAGGGTTATTTGTATTAGCTAACCTATTCTAGATGAAGTGCTTACAGTGAAGCGGTTTCTTACTATATTCTCGTGTTTTAAAAGCTGTAGGAGGTTGGTTGGGATTCAAAGAAGCCCGGATATGATGGACTTATCGAAGTTGTAAACCGACTCATGATGAGGGGAAAGAGCAATGAGGAGGCTGCGAAATCAGCTGTATAGCATTCTTCGCACTCCCCTTCTTTATTCCGAATGTGTGCATGCACATGTGTATTTGAGCTCATTTGTTTAGGTTACCTAAAAATTATCATAGCACCATATGCATCATATATAATTATATAACACTATTCAAATACAATATGTGCATCTTGTCTTGCAAAGTTGCACCTTTTGATACATTGTGATGTATCTTACTTTTGGCGCACAGGTCCGAGTACTGAAGTCATTGTTTCCCCCATTCATACTGGTCCTTTTCAAGATGCTTATAGCGCCTATAGGCAGGGGGAAACCTGCTGCCATGATGAATGGTGAGCAAATAGTATTTCTATCCATGCTTAGATGTTCGATTTTGGTTAACTTTCTGCTACTTTAGTTAATTCAAGGTTCGTTTTTTTCTGAAGCAAGAGCGACTGCTCTTTCTTGTCAATGGCTGATGGGGCCATGTTCAGTTAACTCCATTGATCTTCCTGATGGCTCCTCTTGCACTAGTGGGGTACTGAAATAATCCAAGATTTACATGTTTAGTCCTTTATTTTTGCTGTTACTTCTTTTGCAATACAGCACATTCTCATCCATTATACTCATATATCATTCGGTTGGCACTTATTTGATGTAGGTGTTTGTAGAAAGGTGCAAGTACCTGGAAGAAAGTAAATGCATTGGAATTTGTATCAACACCTGCAAGCTACCAACACAGGTCAGTGCCATCTATTATTCGAAATTATAATGGTTTTGAAGTATAAACGGCAAAATATAGGTTTACTTAGTTCTTCCTGGTCAATGAGCACTTTTAGATTTCAGTCAAAAAAAAAAAAACAAAGAAAGAAAGAAAGAAAAAGTGAGCACTTCAAGATGAATTTGATCACTAACTATGTACTATTTTATAGCTTGAACACATAATCTTCTTTGCCCAACCAAGCAGAAATTGTAGCTCTGATACCACTTTGTTGTGATGGACAAGAATCTCATCAACTCGCTACTTTAAGAGGAGGATAGAAAGATCGGAAATTCGCAATTGCATGGGAGAGTGGCTAATACTCTTTCTTTATTGATAATTTCATGCTTGTTACAATCACAAAGAGAACCCATGAGTATTTGTGTTTCCTTTTTTCACACTTGCAAGTTTGTTCGAACTTGTACAAAGACACTTCCCATGAATTTTCTAGATTTCTTCTAGTTTCCTATTACACTTCGAGAAACTCAACAAGAAACTTCTCCCTCTTATTCTTCTACAGGACTCCATTATTCTACTTTGTTGGAGTTAAAATTTTAACTTTCAAGTAAAAAAGACACCCCAGTGGTCAAATTTTGATCAAAAAATGATCGAGAATAAGCCAAAGGCTTGTTTATCACTAATGGGACCCCCTGCGTAAGGAGCCCCTTTAAACAAAAATTGAGTTGTCTCAACTCAAAATTGAGTTGATTTCGGGATGCCTCCTCCTGATCTCGGGAGGCCCCTAATTGGGGTAGCCCGACACTAAATAGTGTTGGGACCTCCTTCTTCAGAATAGGTTTGATCTATTCTTCGGGAGATAGTGGGGGGATTTCCACCCCCACTTCCTTGATATCCAGGGAGTAGTTGCACACTACTCCCCACTTACAGAAGGGTATAAATACCCCTGTGAGCAACTGATCAAAGGATCAAATCATTTTGCCTCAAAACTCTAGAACTTCGATTAAAGTTCTGAAAAGAAGAGGAAGAAGGAAAGAAGGTGAGATATAGTAATGGGATACCCCAATTCCTCCACTCTTCTCTCTCTGTCTCTTGCCCTCTATCCCTCTCTAATCAAAAAGAGGTTCATGAAAACTCATGCAAGTTTTCAGCCTCAACCGAGGACC
Organism: Agapanthus africanus; assembly: GCA_030015575.1. Taxonomy (NCBI): domain Eukaryota; kingdom Viridiplantae; phylum Streptophyta; class Magnoliopsida; order Asparagales; family Amaryllidaceae; genus Agapanthus; species Agapanthus africanus. The sequence goes on along the minus strand of JASDDO010000029.1, from coordinate 397,374,905 downwards.
TTAGAAGCCATGGCCACCTTCACGAGGAAGAAGACTTAGAACACAGATGTGTTCTTGACCAATATGAACAGAACTTGGAACATGGGTCACCCCATGTTCTTCATATTTCTGAAATAGACCATCCTATTTCTTAACATATAAAAAAAAATAGATAAAACTATATCTAGAAGGATATGGATCAAAACACTATGTCCTTGTTCAGATATAAGGGAATGAAATATTCCATTCACTTAGAAACACAAAAATGTGCATGAAAACATTTATGAATAGGAAACACTTATTCATCTCCGAGACATAAAAAACATGTCCTCGGAATATCTATGAATAGGAAAATCCTATTCATAAGACATGAAAATAGGAAAATCCTATTCATTTTCCAGAACTGGATATATGCCTATAACAGACATATATGAATGGATTACTCCATGTTCTAAGACATAAAACTATGTTTTCAGGATTCTCATAAATAGGAAAACCCTATTCTCAACCTCTGGTGAGTAGGAATATCCTATTCACTTATCAGACATACAAAGCATGTCTGTTTCAGTGAATGCAACGCCGAAAACACTGCATTCATCACATGAACATGGCTTCAAGACCATGTTCTTATCCTTGAACACAAATCCATGTGTTCATTTTGCACAAACTATTGAGAATGTTATCACACATTCTCAGGAAGTGCATGAAACTCAAAATAAATGAGTTTTATTTTAAGAAAACTCTATAGCAGAGTTTTCTGATATGGTTTGAAGCAGCCATCGGGAGGCCCAAAATAGGCCTCTCGGTCCTTCGAGAGGACTTAAATGGGTCTCCTTGAAACAGAAACATATCTGTTTCTCTATTTTGTTGTGGACCCATCTAAGGTGTCCCACCTACATTTCAAGTTAAGTGTGGACCCTGCCAAAGGTGTCCTACCCACACTGTAATGTGGACCCACCTAGAGTCCCATTTGCACTTCAAATGAAGTGTTTCACCTAAACTTCCAATGAAGTGTTGTCTATACTTCAAATGAAGTAACACCCACCCTTCAAATGAAGTGATACTTACATGGTGTGGACCCCACCTACGGTGTCCCAGTTATACTTCAAAGGAAATGATGTGCCTCCACATTAGGGCAGTGCCCATCAACTTTATCAGGTTGACACTAAAATCCCCAAGTATTTCTATTCAATTCTCAAATGAGAGCCATGTGTAATTTTACATTATTTTGCAAATATCAATGCAATTTACATTCAATTTGTATACAAAACATGAATAAATGAATAAAATACATATTATTTTATTCATCACTTACAAGTGTTTTATACATGCTTTCTTCATAACAATACGATTTTAAAGCGAACTAGTATGGTATCTCGTCTTAGATGTGCTCTAAGACACCATGGTGTAATTAACGGCATGCGCTTGCGCTGTCGGAAGTCTCGAATTCAGTACCTTCTGGTCAACTTTTAAAACTCAAATATCTTGTTTTGTTTAAACTCATCTTTGTTTCAACGTTCAAATGCTGAAGGTCCTAAAGAGGGTAAACAGACTCTTCTACTTTTTACATAAAATCTCTTTAACAAATTACATATTGCAATATTAGGTTTACGTTCCAACACTTCCAAGTCTTCCACCTCTTAGGTTGCCGGGTTTGTTGGCGTTGACTTGATCAAGAGAATGTTACACTTTCATTTATGAAAGTTATGTAAACTATTTTAGAGCAAACATTTTAACACATAATTCCATGCTTACATTTCATATTTACCTAATACTAGCTTGCATCTATAAACAATATACATCATCTGTAACTAGGTTTGCAGCTAATGTTAAAATACCAACATGTTTATAACTACACATTGTTGTGGACAGTTTCTAACTTCATCTGATCTTTTTCTCAATCAACATGATCTATATAAAGCCATATAAGAGAATGTTTCTTGGAATATTCTTTTATCTAGCTTGGACTTTAGTGGAAAAATTGTTATCTATCCCCTATTTAATTCCTTATTACGTTTGGGTCATGGAAATTTTTTTATTGGCTACTTACTCAATATTTAACATTTTGTTATCCCATATAGTTAGATTTATATAGTGGAAAAATTCTAACTTGTTCTCTTTTTTTAAAAATCTCTTTCTATTTTTTCTCACTGTTTAGGTTTTACCAGCAAAATATTAAAAAATTTCACCATTTTTTTGTGCATGTAAAATATTGAAAAATCGAGAGAAAATTTGGAAGTTAAAATTTTACAATTTTCGTTTGGTATTGCAAAAAAATATAGAGAAACCAAAGGAAACGGAAAATTTTGATATTTCAAAAAAATTCGCTACTATTATATGCTATAACATGTAAAATATTAAAATTTTAAAGGAAACAGAAAATATAGCTTTCAAAGTATTGGAAATTTAAAGAAAACAAAATATTTAGGGATTGTTTATAATCCCGTGATTTTTGCGTGTTGTTAGGGGTTCCCGATCATCCGAGTCTTGGTCACTCGGCCCTGATTTCTTTGTTCTTTTAGGTTCTTAGTAGAATTCAATGCATTTTGCTTCTCTTACTTCACATAGTTTTTTGTCCTTTTGATACTGAAGTTTTTCAAAAGTATAAGAAAGTAAATTATTGGAAAATCAAAGAAAACGGAACATTTTGAGATTTTCGAAATTTCATAATTTTCGTGTGTATAGCATCCAAAGTAATAAGAGGAAAACGAGTTTTTTTTAGATTTTTGAAAAATTTGCGATTTCCATGTGCTGATGCAAACTTTTGAAAATATGAAGAAAACGGATTTTTTTTATTTCTGAAAATTTTGCATTTTTCGTTTGCACACAAGCAAAATGTTGAAAATATTGAAAGTATTCAACGCAATTTGCAAGCAAAATGTTAAAAATTGAAGAAAACAGAAACTTTTGAAACTTTTGAAAATATTGCAATTTTCATGCTTCATATAGTAAGCAAAATAATAAAAACCAATAAAGACAAAAAATTGAGATTTCTGAAAATTTCATAATTTTCGTAAGCAAAAAATTGTAGAACGGTAATTTTTTTTGATATTTTTGAGAAGCTCGCGATTTTTATATGTTATATATAGCAGGTAAAATATTGAAAAACTAAATAATACATAAAATATTGAGATTTTTAAAAAATTTATGATGCTTGTGCTATAGCATGCAAAGTATTGAGAATTTGAAGAAAACATAAAATGTTTGAATTTTAAAAAATCATGATTTTCTGTGATATGCAAAATATTGAAAATTTAAAAGAAACGGAAAATTTTGCGATTATTGATTATATCATGATTTTCGTATGCTAAATAAGCAAACAAAATATTGAAAAACCGAGAAGCACAAAAATTTTGAGATTTTAAAAAAATTTACGATTTTTTCGTGTGCATGCAAAATATTGAAAATCTGAAGACAGCCGAAAATTTGAGATTTTTTAAAATTTCGCAATTTTCTTGTTGCAAGTAAAATATTAAAAAACCGAAGAAAACAAAATAGTTTGAGTTTTTGAAAATTATGCAATTTTGGGACTTTTGTATGATTCATGATTCTTGTGTGCTAACAAGCAAAATGTTGGGGAAAAATGAAGAAAAAAATATCGAGATTTATAAAATTTTCATGATTTTCATATGAAAATATTGACGAGCTGAAGAAAAATGCCGAAGTATTTGCGAGTTAATCTTTCATATATTTTATATATGTAAGATATTACAAACAATCATAGAACAATAAACTTTTAAAGGGAAATATCACCAAAATCACCATGTATTGTAGCATATGTTCTCAGAACCACTCTGGAGATTTTTTTGTGCATATAAACCCCCCGAACTTTTCTCCATTACACACGACCCCCTGCCGTTAAAATTTAAACTTTTTAAGTTAAAATTTTACCTTTTCTCCTGAGAATGCCTTTTGATCCCCGTTTAAGAGTCCATTATATGACGGTATTTTGGTCATTTCATAAAGAAATTAATGGCAGGGGGTTACATCTAACGGAAGAAAGTTTATGGGGTTTCTGTACACGAAGAAATCTCAAGGGTGGTTTTGGGAACATATGCTACATTACAAGGTGGTTTTAGTGCAATTTCCCACTTTTAAATTAATATATGATATTTTTTAAAACTTTGGCGTATTGCATGGGGGCCCTTGCTAGTTCTTCTGTATAATGCTAAAATTTAATGTATGCATGGGGGTGTATATCTTCATCTCTAGTTTGGATAATTGCGTTCCAACTATTTTGGCTATCCATGTCAGACATTCTTCAAGGATTGCATGGGAGTCCCACTACACATGGAACCAAATTTCAGTGATTATAGCTGCCAGGTATTATGGTTCCCCCCCCCCCCCCCCCCCTCGCATTTCACTGCATTTTCTTTTTTGTGGGAAGAAGCTGCATAACTCCAACTATACTTGAGGGTCATTCTCCTTGGATTCATGCCATTCATGTAGATACGAATCATTTTTGAGGAAAATAAAAAGTTGCTTTCTCTTTTCCACCTAATTTTTCACCCACGGCCGAAAAACAAAATGTTTTAAACTATCCATGTTTGGTTGTCTAAGTAGATAGATGAATATAACGTATACGGATACTACTATTTTGAAAAATGCCTATCCTGCCCGCTATATCCTATTTGTCTCTGACACTCTGTAACCAAATACAAGCAAATAGGAAAACCTTGCATGCCAGAGGTGTCGAGAAGATATTATCTCTTGTTATTATCCTCTCGGGCAGTGATATATATGATATGAACAGGTAAGGAAAAGTTATCGTGTGGTATTTTGCGTGAAATCAGCTGATAATTTCTGTCATCAATGATGGTTTAAGGCTTTACCATGTAAATTTGTCGCTGGAAATATAATTTTAGTGGCACAAGCTGCATTTTAGTTTAATTAGCCGCTTCACGCACATTATTTTGTTAATGCTTGAGCCTTCCTGCCCTTAAGACTCAATTGGCTGATGTAATTGTTGAATCACATTACTAATTAACCTTCTTCTGTCTGCTGCCTGAATGTCTCTACAGTTCAAATTTGGAGTCCCCGCACCCCTGCCTTCCAGTGACGAATCCCTACAAGAGCCGTGTCTGGAAATATGCCCGAATGCGAATAGCCGCAAGGAGCTTAGCAGCCGCAATTTTGTATCCCAGTGTCCTCAAGTATGAGGCCGTAAATATTGTACCAGAACACCCACACCCATTAGTTCAATGCTATACAAGATAGAAACATTTCACCGCAAAATTGTTTGGAATTTTTTTGAATATTATTTCAGAGAAAGATATAGAAGTGAATACCACTCGTGAGAATAGTGTGTTAAGATCCCGCCGCAGGAGGTTGTGTAGGAAACACCGTGTCTGGCTATACAACGTGCTCGTGGGCATCTGGCATGTCCTGCAACGAAAGATGGTCCTTTTTTGGTCCACTGTGATCGAAGTTTTCAGCTGTGATGAATAGGTACAGCAGGATGAAGCCACAACTATGGTACGAGTATGATTCACAAAACCAGCAGAAGAACAAAGTTGTTAAAACTGCCCTCGCCATAGATTGTAAGGATCGGTTGCCATGGGGATGCTGTAACCGATTTGATGGTTACGGTATGGTATTTATGTAAAGGACCATCCTCGCTAAGAAATTAACCTTGGCATGCGCTTCATTTTATTTATTTTAATGCCATCTAATTATGACAATAAGAACTTCGATTATCAGGACCCCTACAGGTCTGAAAGCATATTAGTACTTATAATCTAAATGCAACGTCTGGAGAAAGCTAACAGAGCAAGGAAAATGCGAGTGCTGCTATTGCCTAACTGTAATGGCTCTTGTAGTTGATATTGCTTATAAGGTCTGGGATCCAGTCCCTGCTTGATGCCGTTCATTAATGACAAATTTCGTCAACATAATTATTGTTTGAAATTGTAGCATACAAAATATCACTACTCACACAGACAACAATGATGAGGATTGGGGCCATACAGAAACCGAGAAAAAAGTTTACAAGTTCAAGTCACGCAATCAATAAAAGTAAACAGAAAAAGTTTTGTTTATCGGAGAGAACACATGTCCCGCCATGGTCCTACACAATAACACTCGAACAAAATAAAGTGTTAAACTCGGCATTTTTCATGTACACATTTTCTTTTCACTGCAGTCCAGGAGATTCAAACTAGCAGTGAGTCATATGAGCTCATTGGCAGATTATAAATAAAACTAAAGAAAGATAACAAAGAAGATATAGGCACAATCACTGTCAAACATTTATATTACCAATTTACAGTTTTATATCTACACAGGCTCATTCCACGAGAATTCACAGCAAAATACGATCTGGAACGAAGAATAAATCGAAAAAGAAACCTTTTGCAACCAGGGCTACAGCGGCCCAGTCCAGGACTTCGGCAACCAGTACTATACTACCATATCTCACTTGAACTGGATAACAAATTAAATGTTCAAGTAGTACACAAATGCAAGCAGCAGTAGAGAATAAAATTACAAATGCAAGCAGCAGTCGAGAATAAAATTACCTAATGACCTGCAAACCAACACATCTTTCAATGCACAAAGATAACGGTAAGGGTCAAAACCTGATTACTTCATACAACCACCTTCATTTTGATAAACATACCCCAAAGATGACTGCTTCAATCTGCTTGGTCAATACAGTAATTTGTAACCTGTTGAATAAAGGAAATGCGATTTGGAAAAATAGGGTGCCAAGCCAAAGAATAATAAGCAGCCTGCAAAGCGGTGGAAAAGAAAACTGCCATCATGTGAACAGGAAATTTCATTCACCAGAGGTTTCAAGGAATCGAATGTATATCGAATTGTCAACTGATGCCTGACCCAATTGATAACTTAAGTAAGAGTCATCGCTATTGCATGTCTACTCATTTAAAGGAAGTAAAACAAATTCAAATAGCAGGTGGATTCATTTCATGGACAGAACCTATGAATTGGGAATCAAAATACATTTCTAACACATACACCAGGAATCGGATTTCAAATAATTATTAAAACATTTCCATTTTATAGGCACATGCGTAAGTAGGAATATATATCAAACTATTTGATAATTTATGTATAAAACGTTATCAAAATTAACAGTATTCTTTTGTCATTGGAGTTGCGCAACTAAACAATCTGCACTTTGAATTTGTAATAGATCCTAAGGAAGAATCATATCTAGACTTGCAGAAAACTGAGGTAAGCTACTGTGTGAGTTTTTGAAGACATGCGCATGCACATGTCAAATGACTTTCAACAGAAAATATTTGATTAAAATTTGGCTCAAAACTTTACAAGTATTTTAATACAATGTATCTACAGGGTAAAAGCTCCAGAAACAGACAATTGTTTTGACCTTAACAATGGCCCCTAGGAATGATATTTCAAGCAACAGTTATATCATCATGAGTTACATATTTTCACATCAGAATCGGTGTATACTGAACAGATGGAAGGATAAGTGGAAGGTAAGAGAATTGGTGAAATGATGATTAAGCAACCAAAGGGCCTTATAATTTTACCAGCACAAATTAATTAAGCATGTTAATTTTATCTCATAACATTGGGTTTCTCAATCAAAATCAAAAGTGTGTTCATACATTGGATAGATTTCAGCGATCCCATCCAGACGGTCGCTTTCTCTCTCTTGGTCCATCTCTAGAGCTGCAAATTAAAAGATAGAACCAAAAACAATTAGGATGGCTTCAGACAGATTACCTAATGAAACAATAAAGCATCGCTTTACACAGCTGTATTGTGGAATAATCGGTTGCTTGGAATTATCATCCAACAAATATAGAATTTCATCCACATTTCTTTGTCCCTCGACGACAGAATTTACACATGGAATTCCAATAATTTTCTATTTAAAATTGGCAAAGTTAGAAAGGGGGTAACTTCACCTAGCCGTCATAACTATATCGCCGAAGCACGTGAGTTTTAATACTTTCAATATCTCAAATATGAGCGGAATCATAAACCCATGCCTTTCGATTGTATAAATTATAATCAACACGGATCACCAATTTTGTATTATAAAGAGTACCTTGTCTTCTATATAATAAAGAGGTGTTCCAACCAAAGTTCGAGGTTTCAGCCGAAACCACCAATACGTGGTGGTTTCGTATCGGTTTCGGTGGAGACCAATACGAAACCCGAAACCAATACGAAACCAACCATACAATATCATTTCGGCTGAAATCTTTAAAAACTTATTTTTTTAATTCCATTTTTTCTGTCATTGTGATCATTGTAGGTTTTTGTTGTTAGAAACCGTAAAAAAGTGAACCCAAACCCTATATTAATACTTATCTAAGTACACTTTTCAATATAATTTACATTATGGCTGGATTTTTAAACACTAGAATCATTGTCTTGTAATATAGAACCATAAATTTAAGTGTTTAATACATCTACACTTATGTATGTTGTATTACTGTCGAAACCGAAACCCGAACCGAGATTAACGAAACTAGCCGAAACCTAGCGAAACTAATAAAATTATGAGAGATCGAAATCGAAACCGAAACCGAAACCGAGTTCTTGAACCTTGGTTCCAACAAGAAATGAACTTACAGACTTTAAGAGCCTAACCTTTCTGGCTTCTGATTTCCATTTGCACTAGCATTTCCACCAGAAGGCTTAGCAGTATTCACCGGTTGTACTTTATATGGTTCTCCACCAATTGAACCTCCAGATACAAAACCACGCAAAACCGGCCTGGAATTTGCCTGAATTCTACCATCACCCTGAGAACTAGATGCGGCGACAAAATTGCTTTTAAACTGTGACATCATCCCGGTTCTTAAAGAGTTTACAGCAGCAGATCGATTTGGGATGGATTGAGATGGCGTGCTTGATGGCTCGGCCTTATAACCAATTCCCAAACCAAAATCAACTCCCCGTACGCCTCGCCCACTTCCACCACCGCCTTTACTTCTGCCCCGTTTCTTACCACCTGTGGAAAATTCTCTTAACTTACTATAAAGGTGATATTTACAAGGTGGAAAATTCTCTTAATTAAAGATGATATTTACAAGGAAATAAAAAAGAAGTTGCACACAATAGAGAAAATAAAAGGAATAACTAGAACAAAAGCAATCTATTTATGCTCGGCATGTATAAAGAATTTATACTTACCAGAACCTTTTCTAGCGTCACGTTTGGATCTGAACCTCCCATCCTAAATAATAAAGAAGACCCACTTAGTGTTATTTAAGTAAATGAAATATATAATCAAGGCAGTCACGTGAATATACAAGTTCAAAAATATATATAAGATGTCCATCCTTAAAGAGAATCAAAGAATTGAATTAGGATTATAAAATGCATGCTTACCATTACAAAAATAAATCACATCTAACAAAACGATAAATAGAAAAAATAAAGGGAGGAAGCCAATGCAGCACAATATAAATAAAACAAACCAAGCAAATACAAATATACAGTAAGTCAATACTACTTCTTAAATATATAATAATTTGGGCTTTTACCCTCACCTTTGGCGAAAAGGAAAAGGTCACTACTACTTAAATTAGAAAATTTTGTAATAAATACCTTCATAGCAAGGTCCATTAGTTCAGTAGGCACATTTTGACCAGCAGTAATCAAACTGTTGACCAATTCACCAGCAAACCGTGCTTCCTTTTGTGTGATGAGCGTATATGCAGTACCATCTTTATCTCCAGCACGACCTGTTCTTCCAACACGATGGACATGCATGTCCATGTCTCTTGCAATATCAAAATTAACCACTGACTTGAGTGATTTGATATCAAGTCCACGTGCTGCAACATCAGTTGCAACTAATACATGATAAATTCCTGATTTGAACTTCTGTAAGATCTCCATTCTAGAGGCCTGATCCTTGTCGCCATGAAGAGCAGCGACCTTGAAACCTTTCTGAATCAGCTGGGTTTCGATCTCATCGACTGTAGCTTTTTTAGATGCAAAGACGAGAACATCTCCATCATCAATCAATCCAGGTAACTTCTCGATAAGCCAAGGCATTTTCTCCATATCTGAAGGGAGTACATTTACAACTTGAGTAATGTCCTCATTGGCCATTCCAACCTCACCAATGGTGACTCTTATCGGATCAGTGAGAGTCTCTCTCGCTAACCGCTCAACTTTGTAAGGCATGGTAGCAGAGAAGAGTAAAGTTTGCCTATCAGGCCTAATCTGACCAACAATAGACCGTATTTGTGGTTCAAAACCTAGATCGAACATTCGGTCAGCTTCATCAAGAACAAGGTAGGTTGCCCTAAACATCGTTAGTGCCTTCATCTTCAGCATGTCTATTAATCTTCCCGGTGTCGCAACAACAATTTCACAACCTGCTTTGAGTTCCTTGAATTGATCCAGTTTAGACATTCCACCATAAACAGCTGAAACACGTATCCCATGAGGTTTTGCAAACTTTTTCGCCTCTAGATATATCTGATGGGCTAACTCTCTTGTCGGAGCACATATAACACCTATTGGACCCTCTTCTTTCGCAAGTTCAGGCTGGTCCATAATATGAACAATCATCGGTAGGACAAAGGCAGCAGTTTTGCCAGAACCAGTTTTTGCAATGCCAATAATGTCTCTTCCAGAAAGGACAATAGGTAAAGCTTGGCACTGGATTGGTGTTGGTTTTTCATAGCCCTGCTTTGAGATAGCATTCATTAATTCCTTAGAAAACCCACAGTCTTCAAAAGACTTTATCGGCCTCGGTACATCAAAACCTGAAGTACGTATAGCTAAACTTTTGCTATATTCAGCAACTTCTTGGTCACTCATTCCTGGAAGCAGATAAACACAATTGGATAAGAGTAAACAACTTTCCATGAGAACATTATTGGCAACTAAAATTTCGTAAACGTAAAAGTCTTTGAACAGATCCTTCTAGGATCATAAGGCTGCCTTTTAGGATTCATAACGAAGTGATATTTTATTATATGCAATGGAGATGTATAAACGACCAGTTAGGACAAATGACAAAATTGTAGTTGAATAGTTAATGACGCAAACTAGTGGTAGATCTAAACAAACATGGATAGAGGCAATTAGGAACGATATGTTAATTGTTAATTTAAACAACGAGACGGTCCTTAATAGAGCAAAATGGAAGAAAAGAATTAATATAGCCAGCCCCAAAAACTTGGGATAAAGGCCTGTTGTATGTAAAGACGCATCTGAGGTCCCCAACCCACTTCACTTTATGATTCTTTGCCAAGATTGGAGACATATGGAGGATGAAGGCAAGCAAACTTTGTGAAGATTTGGACCTCTATAAGAAGGCTACATGTATATCTGGCTTAAATCCAACTCTTGGCATTCTTTCAAACTATTAAGTAATAAGTACCCATTAAATCTATGGCTGAGAGGTTTACCAGGTTGGTGGTGGACTAGTGTTTGGTTTTCTAATCCTCCATATATTCCACTAAGCCGAAAATTAAACTTTGAAGCCATTCTAAATCATAAGACGGGAATTCTTGTAAAGATATATTCTTTAGGTATGGGCTGTTTATAAATGATGTTCGTTTTTTCTAGTTTAACAAGTTTAATCCTTGTCTGATTAGCATACACTAAACATTTGTACCATCAATTTTTTTAAGCACTACTAGTATATGATATAGAGCATTAATTGGTATAATTTGCCACAATTTCTAGCACATTGAAGAAAAACTGTAGATTTTACCTGAAATCGACGGCTTCTCCTCATAAAAATCCTTACAAAACGCATCATACTCGATCGAGCCATGATCCAACGCTGCAATCGGCTCGATCTTCCTCTTCTCCAACACAATCGGGTTGTCATCGGAATCATACTCCACCATCCCAGCATCCACCGCCTTCGCCGCCGCATACACCTCTTCGTCCGAATCATACCCTGCCCGCAGCGCATCCGACGCCAGCGTCAGCCCCGTATCCTTCTTCGCCCTCAGGAAGCTCTCCATGGGATCGTCCTCGTCCTCGTCCTCGTACTTGATGTCCATCTGCTTCTTCGAGGGGTTCGAAGGAGGAGGGGCTCGGATCTCTTCTTGGATCCCCTCCATGAACGCGTCCAGGGGGTCGATCTCGTCCCCATCGTTGGGGTTAGGGTTAGGGTTCGCAGCGGTGTCGGAGTGATCGGCGTCGTAGTCGATGTCGTCGAGGTCGTGGTCCTCGGAGTTGTCGTGGGCGGGGGCGTAGAGGCGCTGGGGGGCCTGGGAGCGCTCGAAGTTGTAGGTGGGCTGGCGATTGATGCTGAAGCCCTCGAATCCGAACTTGCGCTTCGACATCGAGGAGGAAACCCTAGGGATTTGGTCGAGAAGAGGAAGAAACCCTAATTAGGGTTTTGGTATAGAGATTTGGGGATAAAAAAGTGAGTTTTGGTATAGGGACAGGAGGCGGGCGGGACTCGGCATCAGCAACCGACTCGTTCCCTCTCTTTTTGACATTCCAAACCAACCGCAGTAAAGCATTTAAAAGCACAGTATTATCAGACATGGCCACGTTGCTCTAGTATCTATTATAAAATCGGTACTAGCATTTCTTTCACGGAAAATAGGCAAAAACAATCAAGCAATTCAATCCAAAACCATATATTCATCCGACATCAATTTTGCAATGCCAAAAAAAGAACCTTCACGATTAATCTAATTTATGCATGCAACCCAAATACTGCAATTCTTACGGCCTCCTTAGCGGCAGCTAATTCGACCAAGGAAATTGTGAGACAAACAAGTCTCCATCTTTAAGCTTGTAGAACATGTCCTCGCTTGTGCTGTATAGAATTCGTTAACATTAGTCATCCAAATTAACCTTTAAGTACATCACGCTGTGGGCGTAATCATCGAAAAACAAAGGAGCTAGTCACCGACTCTTTCAAGGCTATTTTTATGGTCTTTTTCTACATGGCAACCCAATTTTCCTTTTATTTTTAAAATGCTCGATAGAATCACAACATATATGTGTATATGTAAACCCTAGAAAATAAAGTGTTACCCTAATCGGTTCTATTTAACCTTTATATAGGTCTAATTTTCTGGGACCGAAAAGCGGCATGTTTAAATCCCTTTCAAAAAAAACTTATGAAAAACTTTCTATATCCAAAAATCTGTAGGTTTTAAGTCCTCAAGTACACCTGGCACTTTATTTTTCAAATGTACTTACACTACCTTTCTAATTTTTTGGAAGATAGCTACAACATTTAGCAGATAATTTCTATATTTATAATTTAACTACTGTATTTATCAAATTATTACTACATTCATCAGATAATCACTACATATAAAAGAACGGCGGTTTGAGAAGAAGTGAACGCAAGTTAGATAATAGTTATCTACTTATCTGATAAATATAATAGTTATCTACCAAAAAAGCCACAAGAATAGGATTAGAATATTGAAACATAATAAAAGGTTTCCGCAAAGCTTTTTTTGAGCTCAACGGGTTCAGCCTAGGCAGCTAGATCCAATTTTTTCTTATTTTTTTATGGCACTCTTTGACTCTATTACTTCTGTGCTATTAATTAAAATATAGACACAAGAAGTCCCTGCCTTTTCTTCTCATACTTCCAATAAAAATTCACAAAAACCTCACCCACCTTTTCTTGATAATTTGAATTTGCATTCATTTTTTATACACACTCCTGTTTTTCATTTAAAGGCATAGCACCTAACCAATGAGCAATAGCTCAATTGGTATGAGTGTTTTTCTTCTTGGAGCGAGTGCGGCGTTTGAACCTCACGAACCCAGAGGGGGAAGTGGCCACAAATGAACGTCTTCGGAACAAATACGTGGGTCCCTGAATGCATGTGTGTTGTGTGCTTAGGCTAGTACTTACAGATCACTCCTAGAGAAAGAAATACATGGCACGTGCAAACATACGGTGTCTTAAATCATTCCATGTAACCCTTCGATGACTTGCATGTCAATATAAACTAAAATCACTGCATTTAAAATGATAGTCCTTCGCTTTTTCCGGACTTAAGAGCAAGTCTTGAAGATATCATTGATGTTTATGTCGAAGGTTGCGAAGTAGATAAACAACTCGACAGGTTTTGGAACAGTTAATATATCACTCATTCACTACAAAATCATTCTTATAAAAGCTCTTCAGAGAACAAAATTGAATACAATCATTATGAATATGAGGCGCTTGCTCATAGAGAGACTTTAAAAAAAGTTTTTTTAATAAGAAATTCCATTAGCCTATAAAACAAGCGTAACAAATTACACTGGAAATATCAATTTGAAAAGCTTGACAATATAGAGTAAAATTTGCAAGGCAGGTCTTCGAAGAATATCAAGCCAGAAAACATTTCACCTCCAACTCATTTAAATATATATATAAAAAAACGCCTTTAATTACTAATTTCACTGAATAACTCATCGACACGTATGATTCTCTTTGCCGCAACCAAATAATATTTCAGCTGTGGAGATTTGCCAAGCAACAGAGATAACGTCAAATAAAATTAGCGAGTGTTGTATGCAATTATCCTTAAATAATCACAGAAACGATACGCAAGAAAGTAACATTAATTATCACATCCAAATACAACAAAACTTAGCATCGAGAAAATGGAACCCCACTTCAACCATCTCCATAGCTAAATTTCAGATTTATACTCTTAGAACATAAGTACACCGAAGCATTGAGAAGATTGCTATTGTTCGATCCATTCAGCGTCTTTTCTACTCCTCGCTGGAACTAGTGTTCTTCTCCGTGAGGACCTTCAATACATTGACCAGCGCTTGAAGCCTATCCCACACATTCATTCCATAGAGCAACTCAACAAGTGATTCCTGAAACTCGAACCCGTTCACAGCAATAGGGTACTGTTTTTATATACAAGGGGGCAAAAATATGAAATATAATTAGCAAAATTTTTGGGATATAATTTCTAATTGGTTTTATATAGAATTATTGAACTGTAAAAAATAGCCCTGTATTTTATCAACCCCTCAAGTAATTTGAACAAAAAACCTTTCGTTCCCCTACCAAAAAACCTTTAAAAAGGGGTTTTTACTTAAAGCCCCCCCCCCCCCCCCCCCCACACACACACACACACAAACAAATGAGCTAATTACTGGAGAAAACCTCCGAAAACTTGATAATTACTTATTACCCTTAGACCCCACCCCTACTAACCCTTTCAGTTCATTCCGTTAGTCAATTAATGAAGGAAGTCGGGCTATGGTTATCAAACCCCCCAACCCACTCGTATTCACTCTTCATCTAAAATTCCAAATTAGATCCCCTGCTAGGAATTAAGGATTCAAATCTCTAATTGGCAATGGAATATGGGTCATTTTCCACAACCAGTGGTTCTTATTTGGAATTTTAGATGAAGAAGAGTGAATACGTGTTAGTTGGGGGGTGAGTTGGGGGGTTTGATAACCCTTAGCCCGACTTCCTTCGTTAATTGACTAACGAAGTGAAGTGAGAGAGCTAGTGGGGGAAATAAGTAATTATCAAGTTTTCGGTTTTTTAGTAATTAGCAGGGGCTTTAAGTAAGAAACCCAAGAAAAAAAAGAAGGAAAAAACAATTCAAGTTCTACTGTAAACAATTCAAGTGATTCTCTGCTTTAACTCTAGAACTAATTTTATGTTGTTTAGAGTAGAATTTGAGTGTTTCTTAGGATTTTGGTCAATGAACAGAGAGAGTGCTATACATGGTAAATTACATGAGTGCTTTGTGCTGTCAACCTAAATTACAATTCTATTATAGTTCCAAGGTCTTCTACGCAAACAAAGTAAGACATGAAATGTAAACACTTCCTGAAATTATTAAATTTTGAAGTACTTGTATGTAAAGAGAGGAAGATATCCTTCTTTCTGCAATGGACTTTGCTTTTTGTAGATATGGCGTTTAAAGGTGTCGCATATAAAGACAAATAAGAACCTAAAAATAGGCCAATCCCTTAATGTATGCATTATGATAATAGACATGATGCATGGGTTATTCAGAGAAACCTGGATCGGCTTTGGGATGACTGTTTTGATGTAAGGCCAGAATCTGTCTTCAGCCACGGCTTTCACGAGACAACAGGAACGCAACCCTTCAACACCAGCAAATCTTCCGAAGCCACTGTCTTTCACTCCGCCAAATGGCAACGACTATAAAGAAAAGAAGGGAAAAGAAAATAGGAAATAATGAGAATCTGACAGAAGATCTTTGCTGCTTATTGTTGAAAAATAAATTTATGGAGATATATCATATTATGTGAAGCTGGAAACTGTATGGCCTATGAACTGAGGAAAGATATCAATACATACAGTAAAATTATATATTCCCACGTCAGTAGACTCTCTCAATGTTATGCTGTAAGGCCTATAAACTTGTGCTTGTTTTGTAGAAACATAAATTATTGATCTGAAATGACAACTCTTACTGTAATCCAATCTCCTTGAAGCAAGTATGAATTTATTGGGGATATCATGTCGTTTCGGCTACTTACAAAGAAGGGGGATCATCTTATGATGAGAACAGACATGGACTAATATAATATATTTGTCAGTTGTTGATACTTCACTTTTGCGTTTTGGGAGAATATGGCAACAATTAATTGGCTTCCATTTAAATAATTTTCATAACTGACGTCTGTACTGTCAATTAGAAATGATGACATAATAAACATGCCCAACAATTTTGAAAGAGCAGCTTGGGTTTGTTCCACTACCTGACACATGTAAGTTGATGCAAAATCATTAATTGCAGCAACCCCACATTGTATCTGAGAAGCTATCTCTCTCGAACGCTTTTGGTTACCAGAGAACACCGCACAACCAAGTCCATATTTTGAGTCATTTGCAAGCTTGACAACCTCTTCATCCGAACTGAATTCCATTACTGGGATAATTGGTCCAAAAGCCTGCAGGCAGTCATAAACTTACTTATATGCTTAATAAGGAAATCGTGGATATTTACTAGAAACTTGATAGAACTCTACAGGTACCTCTTCTTGCATCAGTTTCATAGTGTGGTCAACATTTATTAAAATAGTTGGAGGAAAGAATTGATCAACTGCATCTTCTCCCAAATGGCCAAAGCTTCCTCTACCAGCAATTTCTGCTCCCTTTTCCAAAGCATCATTCACTAGATTCTGAAGCCTGTCAGCATGCTCTTGCATACATATGGCGCCCATATCATATTTTCCAGCAAGTGGGGGACCCTGCCAAAAAAAAAACAATTAATTTAGATGACAAAACGAGGCCTAAAGTATACTGTAGGGTGCCCCCGAAATGTAACATTCTATTGGATGACACTTATTATCTAAAGTGAGATGCATCTTTAACATATTATATGTTGGATTCACCTTATGCCACGCCATTTTATTTAACATGCAACACTGACTTATGTATTGTCATGTCAGCTCAGCTGTAGGGTGTATTGCCACGTTCGGCCCTGAATCCTCTATTTAGACATCTCTATTATTCCAATACAAGCTGCTTCTTGGGGTATTGCAGTTTGGGTCTTATCAAGGGCATCCGTTTCTTTTAATACCATCAATCTTTCTTTTGGATGCCATGAGACTCCAATAAATTTAAATTGACCTATAATTTCGTATATAAATCATAAAATTCCATAAAAACATTTTCAGGAGATTTTGTAAATGAATTATATAAATTGAGATTTAAGAATCCCTCTAGCACCCTACGTCTTCCTTTATGCATGCCAGAGCTCTAATATTCTTTAAGGGGAACTGGGAAAACCCCTTTACTCTGTCTGAATGTGGCTTACAAAGAACCAAATCCCATATGTGATCCTAAGAATGTTTACTTGGAAGCTGAAGTAATGGTGCGGAACATGTAAGGTATTGTCATCATGGTGATGCTACGACAAATCCTTCTCGGATATGATGAGATGGAAAATAACTGGCGGTGTATATTATGATATAGAATATCCACAAACCACTGAAATATAAATACTTACCACCGATACTGATTTTACAACTTTGACTAGCTGAGCAACAAAAGTGGAATAAATGTCTCGGTGGACATAGAACCTTTCAGCACCAGCACAGTTTTGTCCACTAGATTGGAGAGCACCTCTAACTGCAATTTACACGACCTATATAGTTGAAGAGAATGGAAAATATCAGTGCAAGCTATTCCTTACACTTATTTTTAAATAATTCCACATATAATGAATTGGTACAAGAAGAAATATCCATACAGGAGGCACATCTACATCCTCACAGACTATAAAAGCATCTTTACCACCAAGCTCAAGAGTTACAGGAGTCAACCTCTCTGAAGCTTTTGACATTATCTGTAAAAAAAAGTACAAAAAAAATATGAACACATTAAGTATTCTATGTCATTCATGTTTAAGACCAAACAATTGTAAACAGGAAATAGATACCATTTTTCCCACACCCGGTGATCCAACAAAAATGATTTTGTCAACCGATGCCACGAGAGCTTGCCCCGTCTCTCCAAATCTGTCAATGCAAATCATGAGCAATATTTGGTTGATATGTAATCATTTTTAGTATATCAGCCCGCAGAAACGAAGCTTCAAAAGTCAATGAAATATATACCCAGTTATCATATGAACCAAATTGTCTGGAGCTTCAACAGCAGCCAGAGCAGCTTGAATGATTCTCAGATAAAAACATCCTGACCAACTAGCATTCTCAGAAACCTAGAAAAGAAATTAAATTAAACTTTCTACAAAATAAGGGGTTATACATAAAGAATGGTCAGAGCTAATCTTGAATATGACATGGTACAAATGGTGTTATCATATAACTAAGTCTGTTTTCAAAGGTAGAAATGATTATGGATCTGAGCGGTCCTGTCCTTGTCTATGGATTTTATTCAATATGGTAAGCAACAATTAGTAAAAACTGCCAGATATTCTTCAGATTGCTTTTCACAGAATTGCTTTTTGCAAAGTGGAGTAATAGAAATATCTTTATTTTGCCATGTGCAGCTAGATACATCTGATGGAATTCAACCAATGTGATAATATTCAGTATTGCATATACTAATAAGCACTACTGGTTAAACATAGTGAACAGTTTGGGTTGAACAAGTGACAAATTTGATAAATATTGATTGGTGATGGAGTTCCTTTTCGGGTCTTCGTCAGATGTTGTCTTCGTTGATCTCCCGGTGGACTTTGTTGATTATCTCCTTTTGCATGTGGGTCTCAATGGGTTTTGGAGGAAGAAGTGGAATGGGGAGTTTGGCGCCGAGTACCTGCAAAGAAGTCCCGGGGTGGTTTGGTACCATCAAGGACCCTCCGACGATCAAGTTAGTGATGAGATTCGAGCGGAGTAACGGCTTAAAGAGTAAAAAATGGTTTACTTGACCCCTCTGTGATGAGGGTTTATATAGTGGCGGCAGCACGCGCGAGAATCTCGCCGGCAGTTACGCTCCAGACGTCACGCCCGCGTAAAGAGTGGATCGCCCATTAATGGGGATCGTGGTGGCGTGGAACGTGGGATGTTGCTGGCGGAGAATCTGCACATAGCGAGATTTGCGGAGTGGCGGTTACGCCTGTGAGTGGTGGAGTTGGTCGGTCGGAGGACCGAGAAAGATGGCCTCGGCTGGGGGGCTCTGGAACGAGCAAGAGGGCCGAGGAGTCTTGGTCCTATGGCAGCTCAGGGCGAGCTGAGAGGCCGAGGAGGCCAAATTCCAGGGGCTCTGAGGTGAGCCAGCTTGTGCTTGCAGGTCGGGTACAGGGGTGGCCTGGTCGGCCCCGGTGGCCCTTTCTTCTGAGTTCTGGGACACGTCCTCTGCCACGTGTCCTGATCTTGGGGATCGCCAATATTGAGCATCATCATTAGCCCCCCACTCTTGTCCCGACCAGCTAGCGGGTCGGGTCAGGAGTGAACTGCCGGACCTTTCGAGGTGAGCTCCTTTCTAGAGTCTTGTCGGGGTGTCCTCGGGCCGTCGGTTGTCTTTTCCGCTAGCGAATCAAGGCGAGATCTCCGCAACTAGAGAAGGTGCGTCGGTTCGTGCACTCTGCAACTGAAGCGACGGTCCACGTGTCAAGTGGCTGATACGACGTATGCAGGCTGGTGGCGCCTGATGGGACGCGGTCCAGCGCAGGATCGACACGTGGAGCGATCGGAGCCGCTGGGCGCGAGGAGTCGTTTGGACGGAAGATGACGGGCACCGTCAGATGAGGCCGTACGCAGCGATAAAACAGGGATGGGGCTCGCCCCATGGCCCCCAATCTTTCATTTTTCCTTCTTCCTTGAGTCGCTGCTGTTCAGCGTTCTTCCTTTGGAATACATGGTTCGCTCCCACTCTTCGGGCTGCTCGCACCAGAAGGAGGCTAGTGGCGTGGCTAAACCCCCGGCTAGCTCATGCCCTCTGCCGGATTCTCTGCCGACGGCAGGGTCGTCCGCTTCGTCGACGGCATCTGGTGGTTTCTTCGGCAGCAGCCAGAGTCGTCCACAGTTATCCGAGCCCCAGACGGGGGACAGAGGGAAGGGCAAGGGCAGGCCCCTTCTCAAGAGGAAGAGGACGGTTTCTCGTGCGCCGTCGTCGAGGGTCCCTGGGGGAATTCCCGTGGAGGGAGGGGCGTCGTCTTCACGGTCCCGTCTGGACTTTCCGTCGCCGCTGGACTGCTCGCCGGGATGGAGGAGTCGGCTGGGGGAAAGCTTCCGCACGGCTCCTTGAGAGATCAATTGGAGGCCATGGCCCAGGGGGCGGTCCAGGTACGAATCCATTTATGTGTATTTGTCTTGGTATACCTTCCCTTGGCTCGGGGGTTTCTTGGTTTCTCATCGGCTTTCCGTCAGGTTCTTCAACACTGCGCCCTCGCCACTCGCATGGAGGCCGAGGGGGCGTTCCATGCTCCGAGGCCAGTGGAAGCGTTCCCTTCGGAGGTAGAGATTTTGCAACGTGACCTGCGCCAGGAGAGGGCAAGGGCTGACGTTGTAGCGGGCTGGACGGAGGCTGCGGAACTTGCTAACTTGGCGACCCGGGGTGTCCTTCGTCGTCTGAATGCGTCTCTCCGGGTTGCCGGTAGGAAACTGGCAGATCTAGTCGAACGCCTCGCGGCCCTGGAAAAAGAGAGGGACGCCAGCAGAAGAGATGCTGAGGCGGCACTTATGGAGGCCCGGGGTGCCGAGGTTCGGGCTAAGAAAGCTGTGGCCGATTATAAGACGTCGGAGCAGTTTTACGCCGAGCTCAGGGAGTATTCTGCCGTCGCATGGAACAAGGCCCTGAACGCTGTGAAGAAACGGTTTCCTGAGTTCGATGATGGTGAGCTCCGCGCCCGGGCTCCGCTTCCGATGGCGAGGCCCTCGGCTGTAGATGGTGAGGGGAGCAGGGCGTGTCCCGGGTGGCAAGATCTCCGGCGGTAAAGCCCCCGGTGGGCCACGATGCCAGTGATGAAGGGACCGGAGTAAGCCTCCGGGCCGTTTGTAGGGCCGGGGAGGCCCAGAATACCCTTTGTAAAAATTTTGCTTTTGGTGATAAAAGAAAACCTTTGTTTCGTCGGTTTGCATTCCATCTCCTGTGTGTGAAGGATGTTCGTATGATATCTTTGCTTGTACTGTTGTGTTTTCATGTCAGTTTGGCCATCTGTTTGGCGATCTCCCGTCGAGTTGACCTCAATCACTAGCCGACGAGCATGTCAAGCGTTGCCGCGGAGGTATCCCCAAGGGCCCCGGGGTCGATGGGAGATCGTCCAGACTTGGATAAACCTTACGTCTCTCCCTGGTGTCTTGGATCCTCCGCTGGTCGCAGGGCATCTTTGACTTCGAGCATCGATCCCAACCGTGGGCGGTTGGGCAGGGTAGTACAGGTGCCTCTTGCGAGGGTTTACCGACCCCTGGCGTCGTTAGTTGCCTCTTGCGAGGGCTTTGATCCCTGTCGGTTGTGGTAGGAAGTTACCAGCCGGGGATAGCCGAGCAAGGACTCGACTGCCTCTGGGAGGACTTTGGTCCTTAGTGCGGGAAGGGCTGCAGAAGGCCATTAAGGATGACCGGACAGTGAAGCTGCGCGGTTTCCTCTTGGCGAGGGCTTTGACCTCCGGCGTTGTGGGTAGGCAACTACCAGCCTGGGATGAATGAGCGGGGTAGCCGCTTTGGTGCCTCTTGTGAGGGCCTTTGATCCCTGGCGTCGAGGGTAGGGAGCTACCAGCAGGAGTAGACCGAGCAGGGCAGCTGCTCGGTTGCCTCTTGCGAGGGCTTTGATCCTTCAGGACAGGGACCGAGCAGGGTTACTGCTCAGTGCCTCTTGGCGAGGACTTTGATCCCTGTCGGTTGTGGTAGGAAGCTACCAGCCGGGAATAGCCGAGCAAGGACTCGACCGTCTCTGGAAGGACTTTGGTCCTTAGCACGGGAGGGGCTGTAGAAGCCTACCAAGTACCCTTGGCCGGGCAGGGTTACTGCCCGGTGCCTCCTGGCGAGGGCTTTTGTCCTGAAGGATAGCCGAGCGAGGGTACCTCGGGCTCGTCTGCCTCTGGGAGGGCTTTTTGATCCCGGCGTTGCGGCAGGGAAGCTGCCCGCAGGGAATAGCCGAGCGAGGGAACCTCGGGCTCGACTGCCTCTGGGAGGGCTTTTTCGTCGTAAAGGAGGAACTCTACTGGGGAGGAGATTCGACGTTTCTTTATTCGTATGGACAAGAATTTCAGAGAACGTTTTACACCATCTTTGTGAAAGGGAGATCTCGAGGGGGGCCGGCTGGGGTGCAACACTTCGCTGACTTTGACCTCACCGGTATAGCTTGAGCTTTTCGGCGTTGTAAGGCCGCGGGAGCTTCCGTCCGTCCGCGTCCTGTAGGCGGTAGGCTCCGCCGGGGAGCGCTTCAGAGACGAGGAAAGGACCTTCCCACTTCGGGGAGAACTTGTGAAGCCTGCCTTGGTCGATGAATTCGTTTCGCCACAGGACCAGGTCCCCGGTCTTGAAGGAGCGGTGCTTCACCCGAGCGTTGTAGTATCGGGCCGTCTGTTGTCGATAGGCGGCGGCTCTGATCTGGGCCCGATCCCTTTTCTCCAACAGTATGTCGAGGTTGGTCCGTAGCGCCATTGTGTTTGCGTCATCGTCGAAATGCTCGACCCGGTGACTGGGTAGCCCGATCTCCACTGGGACCATCGCTTCGGTTCCGTAGCAGAGGCTGAAAAGGATCTCCCCGGTAGAAGTCTTTTTTGATTGCGCAGGGCCCATAAGACCCGGGGTAGCTCTTCGATCCAACTGCCTTGTCTCCGTTCCAGGCGGGTTCGGAGACCCCGGAGGACGTCTCGGTTAGTGACCTCGGCCTGCCCGTTACATTGGGGATGCGCGACCGCAGCGAACTTCATGAGGATATGGTATTCTTTGCAGAAGTCCTTCACTTTCTCGTTCTCGAAGTTCGTCCCGTGGTCGGTGATGATGCACCTCGGGATTCCGAACCGGAGTACCAGGTTGTTTTGCAGGAACTTGATGGTTGTGGCGGCATCCGGTTTCCTGATGAAGACGGCTTTGATCCACTTGGTGAAGTAGTCCACCGCGACGAGGACGTATTTGTGCCCGCCAGTTCCGGTAGGGAACTGGCCGATCATATCCAATCCCCACTGGGCGAACGGCCATAGGGATGCCAGTGCAGTTAGCTCGGTAGCCGGGAGGCGGGGAATACTGCCGTGGAGTTGGCAGCTCTTGCACGTCCTGACCAGCTTCAGGGCGTCCTCGTGCATGGTGGGCCAGTAGTACCCTTGGATTAACGCCTTTTGGAACAAGGTTCGAGCCCCCTGGTGTGCGCCGCCCACCCCTTCATGGATTTCCCAAAAGACGTAGTCGGCTTCGTGGGAGTCAACGCACCGGAGCAGGGGCTGGGTGAAAGCCTTCTGCTAGAGGTTCCCGTTGCCCCAGACGAAGTGGGTGGCTTTGGCCCGGAGGCGGCGGGCGGCCGCCCTGTCCTCCGAGAGCATGCCGTCTTTCAAGAATTCCACGAGGGGCTTCCTCCAATCCTGGTCGCTCTCCTGCGCCGTGTACACGTGGAGTGTCGTCGCCTTGTCTCCCACGCTGGGTCGGGTCAAGGTTTCGAAGAGTATTGACCGCCTATTGTTGGCCGAGTACGACGAAGCCAGCTTGCTCAGGACGTCTGCTTGAGCATTCAGTTGCCTGGGTATTTGTTCTACCTGGACCTCGTCGAAGTTTTTCCAGAGCTTTCTCACTTCGTCCAGGTACTTCATCATTAGAGGCTCTCGAGCTTCGAAGCGGCCGATCACTTGGCCGACCACTGGGGCCGAGTCGCTGCGGATTCGAATTATCTTCAGCCCCAGCCCGATGGCCATGCGCAGTCCGGCCAGGAGGGCCTCGTATGCTGCCGCGTTGTTCGACGCTTTGAAACTGAGCCTCAAGGAATATTCCATCTCAGCTTCGTTTGGGCCCCAGATGATGAGGCCGGCACCGCATCCTTCCTCGGTAGAAGACCCGTCGACGTAGATGATCCACTCCGGAGCTGAGCTAGGGCCTTCCGGGACGGGATACCGGGTTGTGAGGGGCGGCGTGGAATTCGGCTTCCTGCTATGGATGGTGCATTCAACAATGAAATCAGCCATGGCCTGCGCCTTAATGGCTTGCCTCGGGCGATACCTTATGTCGAATTGAGATAGCTCCCATCTCCATTTCTCTAGACGGCCTGAGGATTCCGGTGATGCCAGAATAGCTCCCAACGGGCGCTTGGTGAGGACGATGATGGTGTGTGCTTGGAAATAGTGCCACAGTTTCCGCGAGGTTACCACGAGGGCCAGGACAATCTTCTCTATGGCGGAGTACCTCGCCTCCGCGTCCTTAAATACATGGCTCACATAGTACACAGGCTTCTGCGCTCCCTCGTCCTCTCGAACGAGCACCGAGCCTGCTGATTGGTCGGATACTGCCAGATACAGCGACAACTCGTCCCCTTCCACTGGCCGGGTGAGCAGCGACGGTGTTCCGAGGTGCTTCTTCAATTGGTCGAAGGCGGCTTGGCAATCCTCCGACCACTCGAACCTCGGAATTTTCCTCAGCGCTTTGAAGAACGGAAGACACTTCTCCCCCGACCTGGACATGAAACGGCTCAGAGCGGCGACCCGCCCTGTGAGCCGCATGATCTCGACGTTGGTCTTGGGTGCGGCCATGCTCAGGATAGCGTCGATCTTCTCCGGGTTAGCTTCGATTCCGCGGTGAGTGACCATGAACCCGAGGAATTTCCCTCCGGTGACTCCGAACGCGCACTTGGCGGGGTTTAGCTTCATGTTGAATTTGTGGAGCACTCCAAATGCCTCGCCCAGGTCCTTGGCATGGTCGGCCGACGAGACGGACTTGACGAGCATGTCGTCAACGTAGACTTCCATGTTCCTGCCGATCTGTGGCTTGAACATGCGATTGACCAGCCTCTGGTACGTGGCCCCGGCATTCTTGAGGCTGAAGGGCATCACCCTGTAGCAGTACACTCCCCGGTCCGTTGTGAATGCGGTCATATCTTCGTCTTCAGGATTCATACAGATTTGGTTGTAGCCGGAGAAAGCGTCCATGAAGCTCAGTAGCTCGTGACCGGCTGAGCTGGTCTATGCAGGGGAGCGGAAAGTTGTCCTTGGGGCAGGCCTTGTTGAGGTCGGTGAAGTCGACGCACATACGCCACTTCCCACTCGACTTCTTGACCAGAACCACGTTTGCCAGCCACTCCGAGTAGGGCACATTTCTGATGAAGTTGGCGGCGAGGAGCCGGTCAACTTCCTCTTCGATAGCCTTCTGTTTGACCGGGACGAAACTTCTTTTCTTGTGTCTGACGGGTCGGGCCGTAGGATCAACCTCGAGCTTGTGGGAGATAATTTTGGGGTCGATCCCAGGCATGTCAGCTGGTGCCCAGGCGAAGACGTCGGAGTTGCTTCTGAGGAACTCGATTAGGTCATCCCGCTGAGTTTCCGTCAGGAGCGATCCGACCTGGACGGTCTTTCCTTGGACTCCTTCCGCTAAGGGCACCTCGGTCAGAGGTTCGACCGGCGCTCCGCGGACCTCCTTCCGCTCGTCCCGGGTGTTCAGGGACCCTTTGATGTCGCCGCATGCATCGGCGCTATCAGCGTGCTGCTCGGATGAAGACGCCTCTGTTAGGCCTATCTCCGCGACCCGCTGGCTCCCGTATGCCCGACCTACCCCGCCCTGATCGAGGGGGAATTTTATCGCCAGGTGGTATGTCGAGATCTGGGCCTGGAAGGAGTTCAACGTCGGGCGGCCGAAGAGGACGTTGTAGGCCAATAGGACCCTCGCCACGATGAAGTCCACAGGCAGTGTGCGTGTGCGGCCGGGCTCTCCGATCGTGAACTGCAGGGTGACCACCCCTTGTGCCGGGATGGAGTGGTTGGTGAACCCCGAGAGGACGTGGAAGGTCGGTCTCAAGTCTGCTGGGGCGA
This sequence comes from Agapanthus africanus, assembly GCA_030015575.1. Taxonomy (NCBI): domain Eukaryota; kingdom Viridiplantae; phylum Streptophyta; class Magnoliopsida; order Asparagales; family Amaryllidaceae; genus Agapanthus; species Agapanthus africanus. Next base: position 397,348,611 of record JASDDO010000029.1, on the reverse strand, counting down.
GCCCCATGTACAGAAAGCAGTCGTGGAAGAGGATGTCCGCCGAGCTGCCCGAATCGATGAGTATCCGGTGGACCTCGTATCGGTGGATTTGTGCTATGATCACCAACGGGTCGCTATGGGGCACAGATATACCGTGTGGTCGTGGGTTCGATTCCCACATACGGCGCCAACTGATGGAGCTCCTTTTCGGGTCTCCGTCAGATGTTGTCTTCGTTGATCTCCTGGTGGACTTTGTTGATTATCTCCTGTTGCGTGTGGATCTCAATGGGTTTTGGAGGAAGAAGTGGAATGGGGAGTTTGGTGCCGAGTACCTGCAAAGAAGTCCCGGGATGGTTTGGTACCACCAAGGACCCTCCGACGATCAAGTTAGTGATGAGATTCGAGCAGAGTAACGGCTTAAAGAGTAAAAAATGGCTTACTTGACCCCTCTGTGATGGGGGTTTATATAGTGGCGGCAGCACGCGGCAGCAGGTGCGAGAATCTCGCCGGCAGTTATGCTCCCGACATCACGCCCGCGTAAAGAGCGGATCGCCCATTAATGGGGATCGTGGTGGCGTGGAACGTGGGATGTTGCTGGCGGAGAATCTGTGCATGGCGAGATTTGCGGAGCAGCGGTTACGCCTGTGAGTGGAGTTGGTCGGTCGGAGGACCGAAGAAGATGGCCTCAGCTGGGGGGCTCGGGAACGAGCGAGAGGGCCGAGGAGTCTTGGTCCTGTGGCAGCTCGGGGCTAGCTGAGAGGCCGAGGAGGCCAAATTCCAAAGGCTCTGAGGTGAGCCAGCTTGTGCTTACAGGTCGGGTACAGGGGTGGCCTGGTTGGCCCCGGTGGCCCTTTCTTCTGAATTCTGGGACACGTCATCTACCACGTGTCCTGATTTTGGGGATTGCCAATATTGAGCATCATCAATTGGACTATAGAAACTACTTGTCTCAAACACACTACATATAATTCAGCCTTCATTTGGGCAGGCTTAGAAAATTTGTCTAAAACTGATCCAAGCCCACTTCTCCCAAAAGCCAGCGGAAGAGACATTATTGTCAATGAGTATCTTAAAAAATCGTGGTGGGTGTATTTTTTCGACGCCATAGGAGGAAATTCCCTCCTATGGCCTCTTTTCTTCATTATATATATATATATATATATATATATATATATATATAGGAGTGATCCATTACAAACCGGTCCGCATTTTTAAAAACGGGAACTCCCGATCTACGACATATTTTAACGATCCGTTCAAGTTGATCACCCTAACCTCAAATACATGTATATAAGAAAATCATGGAATTTAAAGACCTCTAGCCTATGCATCGAATGATGTTTATGTTGCATTATTGAAAGACATTCATTTTTGCACCTATCGATGTATATGCTAGAGGTTCATAAACATGCATTTGAGGGTAGGGTGATCAACTTGAACGGATCGGATCGTTAAAATATGTCATAGATCGGGAGTTCCTATTTTTAAAAAACACGGACCGGTTTGCAATGGATCACTCCCCTATATATATATATATATATATATATATATATATATATATATATATATATATAAAGTAAAGGTGGTTAAGCGAAATCATATACCTTAATCACTGTGGCGTTTCCTGAAAATACTGCAGCTAGCATGGGGTTAAATATGTTGTGAAATGGATAATTCCAGGAGACAATTGCCCCAATCACTCCAAGCGGATAGAATTCAACTCCTGCTCTTTTGTGAATCATTGATCTTCCACTAGATCTGGGACCATTAATATATATATATATATATAAATTAATTTACTCAACAAAATATAGCCGATGTGTCATCACAATATTTATTTTGATTCAAGCGTAACTATACGGTACAACACTTAATATGCAGATTCTTGTATTTAACTAGGTCCAACTTGCAGAAGCAGCAATGAAAAACTAAAACTAGCACGGCCTGTTACTGGCACTGCAATGTACAACTACATAGACACCATACAATATTAGAACTGTGTGGCATGCACGAAAGATGCAATTGTTGTCTGCAATGGGTACATATCTATCATTCCCCAGAAAGCTATAAGAAAACCCTTGCACCACTAAATTCAGGGTAAATTACATAGAACTAATATAGGGTTTCATCTGAAAATACCTATACGTCTTGACATTTATTTCCGAACATTTCACCCTATGCTCCACTTTCCAGTCTATTAGTATGGACCGTCATATTACCTCAATTAATCTGTATAAGACGAAATGTCCTAGTCCTCATCTTCCTAGAGTTAGATTTGACAAATGACTGAGTCAAAAATAAACCACAAAATTTGCTTCTTTTCAGATGACTAGAATATTAGAAAAAAGACTAGTCTAGACTCTAGGAAAACCCACTGATTCCAAATACTTAAAAACCAAAGTTTGCATGAACCTCAGTATCATCTATGGAAATTTCCAACAAAACAACTGAAGCCAAAACGAAGGGAGTCACAATGATATTGCCAATAACCCTTTGATTTCATCTTCGCAAACAATTACAAGGTGGCATAGAAGAATACAATCACTGGTGTGTGTGTGTGTGTGAACCTGCCCCAATTAAGAGATTTAGGTGTATCGGATATTTCTATGGCCAGTAGCTCTCATAGTTCATATGAATCATGCCACACACAAAGGATACCAATCGTGGCATGTACATGATAAACAAGGAAAATCATTAAAGATAATAGACAACTGAAAGCTGCAAATGGTAGGAAGATTTCATGGATAACCTGTATTCAGGCTTTAGCCACTTTTCACCCTCATCCAGAAGCCAATGGATCTTCTCACAAGTAGTCATTATTTCTCCCAGAGAAGCATCAACCATTGTCTTTCCAGTGTCTCGGGAAGATACCCTACATAATATTAAAATGATAAGAAAAGCATAATTTGGAATAGAGATATGGCATCAACATTGTAAAATTATAGATCGCATTTTAATAAAACCAAGGCATGTAAAGAACAGGTTCAATGCATGGTGACACAGCATACCCTGGGGTCTATGATCTCATGTAGCAACTGTTGGCACAGATTGAGGATATCCATAACGAAATTACTAACATAGTAACAACTTAAACTAATCATGAATAAAGTTATTGAAAGACGATATCAATTCGACTCTAACTTCATTAGAGGATCTCTGTCCATGTGTTCGTTTTAACTACAATTCTTGTTGCTGCAGTGTGCTTCCAGTAACTAGCTCTGATGCATCCATTTGTTTGCTGTAACTTTGATTTGCATTGCCCTGAAGTTGCAAAAGTGATCATTTTGTGGCACCTGCATCTGCACCAAAAATAGCTGCAAGTGGAGGTTGGAAGGGCCTGCATGTGGAGGTTGCAAGGGCATGCAACTGGGAATGAAGATGTGTCATACGACTCATACCATGTCACAAATATATACCCATGTATGAAGAATGTATATAATGTTTGAGGTGTCCAAATTTTTGGCAGGAAATTTGGAGGAAAAAAAAGAGGGTCATTGCTGCAGATACAGTTGCCACAAAGCAAACACATTGCGAAGTTGCAGCTTGCAATGGTTTTCACTGCAACAATGCTTGCACACCAAGGACTTATGCAATACAGAACAAATCTACCGTATTCAAATTGCATATGTGACAAAAAATGAACCAAACAACAAAGATATAGTCCTTACTCGCATATAAGCTCTTGATGCTCTATTATACACTTCAAAAGGATTCGCAAAAATTGGCGTCTTTGTCGAAAGCTACTCTTAGCCCATATTTTCTGTGCCTTCCTAGCTTGTGCTACATGCTCCATGACCTGATCAATTGGTATTAGCATCTATAACCAAAATAACACATCAAATATATGCATCTAAAATAACACATAAAAAATGTGTGCCCAAAATAATACATCTAGAATATGTATCCAAAATAATACACCAGAAAGCTGTATTCATCAATTATATGAGATATGTACTTTTTGTAGAAACCAATAAGCAGAAATGAATGAATAAGCAAGGAATGTTATTCTTGCTTTAAAAATGCAGAAGACCTCGTGATGTGGAAGGGAAACGGTCCCTCATCACTTGGTAACTTTTTGTACACCCCCATCTGAATTAATGAATCTAGCAACATGGGCAATTACATTCTTTGCAATTAACTTATACAATTAAAGGACCAACAATTTTTTTTATAAAGAGCTAAGGGGAGCATTCTCATCAAGAGAAGTTGAAATGTACATAAATCTTTGAAGCTTGGTACCAAATAACTTCTGACAACTAGCAACAAGTATATGACAAGAAACAGCTTTAAAGAAAAGGTAAGTTTTCATTCCATAAGCTTGAACAAGAAACAATTTTATCATCATTGAGCATATCTAACAACCATTTGAACTTCTATTCTGCTGTTATTTTCCTTATGTGATCAATGATTACCGTGATCTAGAATAGAATTCAGGGATGGAAGCAATCATGCCTATACCCCAACACAGGTAAAAATAAAAGTTGAAGTGTCCAAGATCAGTAACCAGCAAACACGGTGAAGACAGTACGAAGATGTAGATGGTTGGAAAACAAAGATTCTTTAAATAACTATGTTCTTAGTCATATATCACAAGCAAATTTTTTTCCTTATATGATGGCCCGCATAAGACCATAGATTTTAGGGAATGTGTGGCGGTGGATAGGGAAAGTATTGCTGAAAACTTAGTATGGAAGCTTCATGCAAGCAACAATAGGTATCGAAATGGAAGTATATATTAGACAAGCTAGTTCTTAAGGCAAAGCCATAAAAAGCAAGAAATGTAGGTTTTTGGAGATAATAAGTGCGATAAACACCCCTCCTTCGCCCAATACTACAAGTTCGAAGAAATCACGTGGCATTCCACTTGTGGGGTTCAAACTTGGGACCTCTTCCTAGTGAAGAGGCCACCTAACCAACTGAGCTATTAGCTCAGTTTTTAACAAGAAATGTAGTTTGCTAGCTAACGAACTAAAAATAAATCTAGTTAAGGAAAGACTTGACAGAACCTGTAATGTATACACAATTTCAAACATGAACCACACAAAAACCCACAAAAAAATCAACATAAGCAAACCTCATCAGGCGTCAATGCCGGGACATATCCCAAGTACCTCATAGTAGCAGGCTCATAACACTGAACTTTGTCCGTCTGCGCCGATTTCCCCTTCCTCGGTATCTGCAACAAAAGCAATTTCAAAAAGTTCAAATCTTTTCTAACTTGATCAAACAAAAAATCCTCTCAGAAACCCTAGAAATCAAAATCCAACGCTCAAAATCAAAGGCTATTCACATAAATGTAGCTGTTCTCCTTCGTCTGGCTCCCATCCTCCATCACTGCAACAAATCCAAAGCTCAAGCTCCTCAATGCACTCAAATTAAACACAGGCAACAAGCAAAAGAAGCGAACTTGAAACTTGAGAAAGCAAAGAGAGTACCATCGGAAGCGTCGACTTCGATCGAGGGGACGTTTGGGGGGATGAGCATCAGCAGCAACTTGCAGATCGCGAGCGCGACGCCGATGACGAGCAATGGCCACCAGAACGCCATTGCCGAAGCTCGAAGAAGTCAGAGATAGAGAAAGCTAGGGTTTTGAGTGAGAGATTGAGAGTGATTTGTGTTTTTTTTAGGGTTTATTAATTCGAGGGTTTGGGGTTTTTGACGAGCTCGAGGGAGCAGCAACGTCTACGTATAAAATAAGGAGCATGAGGAGCTGAGGGGAGGTAATTCAGGGTAATTAGAAAATTTTTAAAAGATAAATGTAAAATATGGTAAGGGCATATTTGTTTTTCTTTGCAATAGCTCCCAGTAAAATTTTTCTTTCCGGACTAAGAGGTTGCCGGTTCGATTTCCGAAAGATCCGCATCATAAAATAAGAACGTTTATTTTTTCAAAACAAGAAAACCAGTTGAAAAAAGTTGAAATTCTATCGTTTGCTTGGAAGTAAAGTTATAGCCATAGGTGAGGGCATTAAAAATAATTAGAAGTGGAAAGATAAAAATGACATGAGACAGGATAGTTAAGAGTGAAAAGATTATTAAAAAGGCATGAACGACTTGATGTAACAATCTCAGTCCAAGCTTACCCGAAAAGTTATGGCTACGATCTCTTGATTTTGATCCGCCGCATCGGGTTTCAAGAGTAGCAAGTTTGCATTTTTTAAATCATGGGTGTCCAAATAAACACCGAAAATCCAGATTCAGGGTATTAAAAAAAACTGATTTACACTTTCCAATCAAATCATGCAAAACAAATAGGCCTTAAATTTCCAAGGAGGTGTATTCTAAGTTGGAATGGCCAAATGCGAATTGCCTTAGAATCCGGGGGGCTGAGGCTAATTTTCCTCTTAAACGGCCTAAAAGAGACTTAAGAATTGATGCGCCAGTTTTAGTATATGTTATTATAACTGAAGAATTGTTGCGACCAACTTTAGTATATGTTATTATATGACGTGAATGATATGATATGATCCATTGATCTTGTTTTTTTTTTTAATTTATTGCAAAAAATTTACCCAAATAATGGCTTAATACAAACTCTTCTAGGTAAGTGAAAATTAACTAATTAATTCTTGAACCTGGTATAACTCAAAAGAACTTGGATCAGTCATTTTTCTGACTTATAAGGAAAAAAGTCTTAATTTAGTGTAAATTAAAATGATTATGGCAATTTAATAATAATTTGCCCTAACTACCACATAATTTGTTTGCGTCGCTTTTTAATCCAAGGCTAGGCATGTCCCTTTCAAATGAGTAATCATCGTGCCCCCTTGCAAAATATGCGCCCCTCACATTGCGAGCCAAAATCATTTATGATTCCATGCAATTTTTTAAAGGGCACTTGATGGTGTGATTGTATTTATCTATATTAAATATTAATAATAAAACAAGCTACATCTTGGGATGCGAATGGATACGAATAGTGACTTTAAATCCGTATCAAATACAAATAGTAATTTTTATTACTAATGACGGTTTGTATCCGCATCCACGAGCTGCATCCGGAACACAAAAGTAGTAACGACCGGCGGGTATGCTTTTTTTCAAAATTTATTTTATATCCATATTTATATATGAATTTCACTCGCTTATGATAATTTTCCATGTGGTTATCGGATATGATTATGGCACGCCTATATCCGCTTCTTATCTCATTCGTTTGCACCATATTCCCCATTTAAAACCTAAGTAGAAAATCTAACTATAGCATTATCCACCATAAAAATGTTGATTATTCATATGCACTTCTGTTATTTGTGATCTTTCATTTTCCCTTTCAGGAAATGCTATAGCCATCAGTGTATTTCATTTTGCAAATAAGCTCATCTACAACAATAAGACTTGCATAAAAAAAACATTTACATGATTAAATATCATGTCTACACTAAACAAGCTACAATTTCGTTACATGTTCACTGTTTGAAAAATATTTGAAGAAAAATAGAAGGAACAAGAACATTCCTAGTTCCTTAACTCACACAATTTGTACACTAAACTAACTTAACTACTGTTGTTTTCTACTAAACCACCTCAAAGTTTTTAATTACAATAAACTACCTCTATTAAAATACCTTCAATGTTGCTTGGAAAAAGAATTAAACTTCTTTAAGGTAGTTTAGTGAAAAAAAGGTAATAGTTAAGGGCAGTTTAGTATAATTTAGCCCATACATAGATAATGACCATCTACGCACATTCCACATTTTATTGTTTTCACCAAACAACTTTTTATTTTTTTATTACAGTAAACCCCCTTTAACTATGTTTTAAAGGAGTTTTTTCACTATAATACACTTAAATGTAGTACTTCAAGGGAGTATGGTGTAATAAAAGAACTTTAAGGTAGTTTACAGAAAAAATGACGGTTAAAGGAGTTTAGTGACCGTCTATGAACTTTCCGCATTATAAAATTGTCTTCAACACTCTTTCAACTTTCCGCATTATGAACTTTCCGTATTATAAAATCGTCTATGACAGGTTATGATCTTTAGTCGATACAGAGATGGAAATGCTTGAAATTGTAACGAGGTTAACTTCTCGCAACTTCTGATCTCTAGCTTGGCAAGTGACGAGAGATGATGCGTGCCGATAAGCGATAATGAAGGAAGAAATGAGAGAACAAGTGGAGTTAAGTTCTCGAGTCCAGCTTTGGCAAAAAAAAAAAGAGTTCTCGAGGCCAGATAAGAAAGAGTCATTTGCCATTCCTGAACACCTTTCAATTCTGAGATCCACAAGCGACGAAGGCAGATGACGGCCATCACTTTCTCTTGAAAATGTGAGCTTTTCACAGTCTTTAACGGACAAGTGCTCAAGCGAGATTAATCTTGGAAGAGCGACAAGTCCTGCATTGTCCATATACAGAGTTTCAAGCGAAGATGGAAGAGGAGGCAAGCTTCTCAACTTCGAGCAGTTCGTTATTTTAAGCGTACAAAGATTCAGGAAAAGCTCATGCTCGGACTCAAATGTTAGCTCGTCGCAGTCCTTTATTTCCAAAAATTTGAGAGAAACAAGAGAGCGCAAGTATTCGCTTGGCAACGACACCAAAACTGGGCAGTTGGAGATAGTTAAGCTCTCGAGGGCTCGGAGGTTGTGCTTCAAAAGTGCTTTACATAATGATGTGAGCTTGATACAATTAGAGATTTGCAATGTAGTGAGCGTAGATATCGGAAAATCGTTGCATCCCCATAAACTCGGAAGAACAGTTAATACTGTATCATGTATATGTAACTCTTTAAGTGTTGGATTTAGGGGAGGCAAAAATTTCAACTTGAAGCATTGGATGATTTTCAGAACATTAAGACTCGGGAATAATTCTGCATTTTCCAAGTCCAAGCTCTCTACTCCTAATAAACCTTGTGTGCCAAAAGATTGGAGTTCTTCTATCGTCTGAGCCGAGCTTCTAAATGGAGGAGAGGTCACGGGCATGCCATTGATTTCTAAGAACTCAAGGAATTGAAGTTTTCCAAGAGAGTTGAAATCCCAAGTCAAACAACCACAAGCTTTTGAGATTTGAGAGCCATTGATTCATCAACCCACTCGGGAATTTAGCACCACAATGGTTTCGGATATCTAACTTTTGCAGGTTAGGATGTGGTTTGAGACCCTCGAGCACTTCATCGTCGAGACCTCTAGGTTTCATATCCCAATCAACATCCCGATCCCATTCTAGAACTAATGTATCAATGTGCACTTTGTTGATCAAATTTTCCTTTTGGGCTTCTTCTCTACTTTTTACATTGTTTAACTTCCATATGTGAAGCTTTCCTCCAATCTCTGTCAAATTCCTCAGCTCTTCGATTCTACGCCCACTCTTGTTCTCGACGCAAAATTTCTTCAGTTTATGAAGAGCTGTCAATTTTCCGACATGGACTATTCGAGAGGCATAGAATGGATCTGCTTCTAGATGCCTTAAGCGAATTAGGTTCAAAATGCCCTTGAGGAGATGCAGTTCAATTGAATGGTTAAGTCTCATTGTCAGGCTGACGAGGTTACATAAAGATTCGGGTAAGCTCTCAACATGAGTATCGATGAGGTCCAGATATCGAAGATGATGCAAGTTACCAATGGAATCTGGAATTTCTTTTAGGTAGATGTTGCCCAAACACAATACACGCAGAAATTTCAGCTTCAGAAACAAAGAATTATAGTTGAAACCAAGAGCATTTGTCCGAAAAAATAGAAACGTGTGCAATTTCCGATGTGAAGATGTATCCATGAATTCAGATGAACCCAACAGATCAGAGAACAAAAGTAAACGACAACGAGTCGTTTTGAAGTTTCGTGAGGATTCATCAGGTTCTATCAATCTGAGAGAATCAACGATGGAAGTGGAGCATAAAATATCATGGACGGAATCATGCACGACATAGTTTTCTCCAAAGGATTGGAGAAAGGAGTGAAACAACAAATCGTTGAAGTAATCATTTCCAACATCTTCAACCCTTTTTCCTTCTTCTTGGGGTAGAAGAGGAAGATCATTTGCCATCCAGAGATGAATTAGCCCATCCTTGTCAAGACTCGTAACCTTTAGGAAATACCAAACAATATGAAATGCATTGTTGTGAGCATGGAAATAGATGTCGATAACTCAACCGAACGACCATATTTAGAAATTGTGACTCGTCTTATAAATTCCGGTTCCATGATCGATTTCCAAAATCTTGGATTTAAGTATGAGGACAAGAGATTTCCAATCATCCGAATCGCTAAAGGCAACCCTTGAAGCCATTCCACGATTTTTTTACCTACCGCTTCCAATTCTTGATATTTACAGGAATCACTACTAAAAAACGCACATTCTTTGAACAAAACCCAAGAATCCGAATCTGACAAGCTTTTGAGATGGTATGAGCCAATGCCAATTTTCTCATTTCGAGTGGTGACAATGATCTTGCTTCCCATATCATCTAAGTTCAATAAATTGCTCAAATTCTCCCATTCGATGCTCGTGTTTGTGATATTATCAAGCACGGACAAGAACTTACCGTCCAGTAATTCCTCAAGGGTATCGTCTTCTTCATCCGAAAACATGGTGATCGGTGATTTACGAATCAAACTACAAAGATTGTCGAAATTGGTGGCCTCAGATGTCACGCCCCGCTTCCTAAAAATGTGGAATACGGGAAGCGACGAAGGCCAGCCGTGCTACCTACGGTAAGAGAAAGCCCTTCCATAGTCACATAAGGCTGTCTAGATTAACCTGTCAAAGATAAAAATCCAATACCAAAAGAAATAATACCGATAATCATGCTGCAATGAAACCACAAAAAATCCTAAAAATGGGTCCACTAGATAATTGATGCAATTAAAGATCCAAAACAAAAGATTCGGAATAAAATAAGATCCGAAAGAGATACAAAAGTCCTAATGTCCCATAAGAGCGCACATGCTAAAAGCTAAAAATAAAGGAAAATAAACCTACGATTACTGATCTTCAGCAAAGTCCTAGTAGCCGCTCTGATCCTGCTCAGCCTGCAGATCTGTCTCTAAACCTGAGATGGCAAATCTCAGGGATGTCAGAACATCCCAGCAAGTACTCAACGTATAAAGAGTGTGTAGCATAATAACAAGAATATATAAAAGTGAAGCCCGGTGCGCAAGAACATGTATATAAATAATTAAATGCACTAACACTATGAAACATGTATGTAAGGGATCAGGTCATAACCTAATTGGTCACTAAAAGGTAACCTATCCTATCGTAAGCTTGAGTGTGTGCGTCAACCTCTGCAGGAGTATTCCTAACCCAAGAGTGGTGCCCCAGGGGCTAGGAAACACGGGCCCAACTGTGGAATGAACAAGAGACCGCTATAGCCCGGTACGAGCTGTAAACATGAGACCGCTATAGCCCGGTACGAGCTGTAATCATGTGACCGCTGGTACGAGCTGCCGGCATGGGACTCCTGAGATCCTGTTGTACAACGCACACTCAAACTACCCCAACACCCACGTATTTATAGTTGCTATGGTAAAGATTAAAATCACTAATTAAGAATGCTGAAAAGACAGGAACTTGTGGTATGGTAATTGTATGGAAATAAAACTGGTGAATAGTGGTGTCATGGCATGTAGTCCAGCATTCTAATTAATGATTTCATTTTAAAAAAATAAATAATAAGGTTCAGGAATAGGCATGTCAAATCAAGGTGTTCTATACAAGTAAATCAACAAGAGCCTCGAATGTGTATAAAGCATGAAAAAGGTTTCTTGTGCATAGTAATCATGTCATAGCATAACATAAAGAAAAGGCAAGAGTACTTGGCTGAGGATAACGATCACGAAAAACGATGTACGAAAATGCAGGCACGATATCGGCTAAGGTGCGACTTTGGATCTGAGTTATACGATCTGCCTAGATAAATTTCATCGATTAAACCGTAAATATCTACATAAACATTGTCACACAACCAAAACACAATTATCTCAATTTAGGGTTTTGATACTAATTTTCCCCCTTTCAATCGTTCACTGATTTCCTACCATCTTATTTATTTATTTATTTATCAGAAAAGAAACAGGGATCAAGGAGTGCATACAAGGGGAATTGTGGCAGTTGCTAGGGTTCGGGTGGTCCAAGGTCGGGTCGAGAGCACTCAGATCTGGAGATGGGAGCGGCTGCGAGGCGAAGACGAGGCTGCGTCGAGGTGAGGGCTTGAGGCGTTGCTGCAGGGAAGCGATGATGAGGCTGGTGGAGATCTGCGTGATGGTGTCGTCGAGAGAGGGAGATTTCCAGTGAGGGAGGAGCGACGAAGGCTTGGCGTTGGGTTCGGGGAGATGGGTTATTGCGGTCGAGCTCGGGTTGTAGTCGGGGTGAAGGAGAGAGGGAAGGAGGAGATGGACGAGAGGAGAAGGTCGAGGTCGGGGAGGAGGCGGCGACGACGCGACGCGGCGACGGCTAGGGTTAGGGTTTTCGAGAGCGGAGGTGGCGTGAGAGGAGAAAAAGAACGAGGAGAGAGAGATGTGAGAATGAGAGATAGAGAGAGATTTTGTTGAATATATAAATTTTTATAAATATATGTATAAAGATGCGTATCTTTAATTGGTCGTATTTTAGAGATTTGGTGCAGATTTTCTTGTTCTCATTTTAACAGTAAACAGATACGCAAAATGTTATTTTGCTGTCACTAAAAAATTATTTATATAATATAAAAACTGAATATTTTCCATTTCAAAATTGTTTACAGAGAAAAAGAAAAAAAATCCAAATTAAAATATTTTAGCGGCCAACTAAAAATTCAAAAATTATGGGAAAAGAATCTTGATAAACTCTTGAATTATTGCATTTAAATAGGGCTGTTACATCAGATGCACTCACCCAAACCCTTACAGGAAAATTCTTTACTACCCGATCATCTTCATAGATGAGTGGAGCTAATGTTGTCTTGCCAACCCCAGCCCTTCCAATAATTTGAATGAAAGATTGACCTTCAGTGTCTGTTTTCTTGATTTGACAATAAAAGCTTAAATATTTTCTCTATATCTCTATCTCTACCCAACACATCGGGCGTTAGAAATGGTGAATGTGTCTGTAACTTCTTAGCAATTTCATATTGGCCTATGTAACCATTTCGTCGAAGGCCAAGAATATAGCGTTTCCTTACGATTTTATGTGGTTTCTTTAGAAGAACTTCCAACTTCGAATTTCCATTAGGAGCAAGGCTTTAGTAGATGGATGAGGGGGGAAGCAGCACCCATGGACCTGCTGATACAATCATACAACATAATCAATTTAAACAAATATGGGTGTCCATGGGATTCACAAGAACTAGAACGGTTTGTTACATGCCCTAAACTAAGCTTGATATTCTTAATATATGATGTAATTATGGATTAAAAGGCCCTTTTGATGTTGTGCATTGTAGGCTAATGGCGATGTATGACTACATCCTAGATCTTTCCATGGATTCGGATCCATGTGAAGATCAATACAAAAACAGTGGAAGCAAATATATTTAATTAGAGGCCTACACGAACACTAGGATCTTGCAAACCTTAGCAGGGTAGAAGATCTCCCTTATCGTTTGGTGGATTTCTGATCAATGTTCCTTGTGCATTCTCTTATCTTCGCGATAGTCGACGAGAGACGATCACAACGTTGGTCGGAAAGCCGTCTTGTTCACCGCGGCTACTACCACTTCGAAGGAGATGATAGAACCTAGAAAACCCTAATTTTCTCTCTTGAAGACTTGGGTCAATTATCTATATAATTCTTTGTGATAATCAACCCTAGCCTTTGCATACCTCTATATAGCAAAGGACAAGGCAACGAACAACCTAAATTACATCTAGAGGACCAAGATTTAACGAGGCTTGGGCTCCATCAATGGAACCCTCTGGACTAACTTTCTCTAAGAGCTGGCTTCGACTTGGCCAACCCCTACATGAGCCCGAGCCCGACTTGGGCTCGGCTCGTAACGGGTCGCCCCACCCACTCGATTGGCGGGCCCTCTGCCAACATACTTCCACTAGTACAATCGAGTAGGCGTCGTCATGTCGGCTCGGTTTTCACTGATTTCCTTTCATCAATCCTTCTCCATACTAAATGTAGCGCCGCAGTGCGATCATTGATAGCTGTAAACGGGTATCCTTGTAGCCAGATCCGTTAAGACCGACACAAAGATCTCCTTAATGAACAAACGAAGTTATTTGATAATGCGGATATCATGCACCCCAGATCCAGTCAGTAAATTTTCATGTCTTGTTTGAATATCTTCAATCTCTCAAGAACCATATTCAACCACCTTGGGAAGCCTTTGATCCACCATATACTCTAATGACGCCTTTTTAGGCTTATATAAGAGTTGCACAAGTAGTGCAATTAAGGAGACATCTGATTGACCATCCTCTCAACTCGTCAAGTTAGCTCCATCACTTGCCTTCTTTTCTGACACTACCCACTCTATACGGTATGGTAATCATCGTACTATTATGATAGTAGCCAAAGTAGCAGATGCTCACGGTTTTTTTTCTCGACAGTCGAAGTCACTAAGGGTACAGTTGATCAGGTCATTCTCCGCGGAATGCTGATCAATGAGGGCTCGCACAGTCCGGGAGACGGGATCGATCCATGAGCTTCCTCTACGTCGTTAGCACGCGTCATACGGAAAGACGCGGTATGGTCCAAGTTCTTTCTCACTAGAGCTCTACGTCACATAGGTACCATATAGATTCCAAGCTACGTCGCTCAGCGATGCACTTGATAGCCACGTTCTAAATGTGCCCGGATTGGGACTCTACAACCAGGGGTTGGCTGTCCTCCAACTTTGAGATGGAGGGCATAAGAAATGCAAATTTTTTGCTCGGGATACGGATTTGCCGTAACCGTTTCAAAAGAATCCTTAGTTTGTTAACTCAAGTCCCAGACCTGATTCTTTTTCATCAACTCAAGCTCCTCATTTATCGCAGATTACCACTCGCTCGCATCAGGCCCTGAAATGGCGTTAGCAAATGACTTGGGTTCCGCAACATCATGCGGAGCGACCATGAATGCTTCCCTTTCGATCTTAAAGCGACGACGGGGAACTAATCCACGGCCGGATCTACGAGGTTTCGAGGATTCTGTCATCGGTTCCAAGCCATTAACGGAAATCTCGCTTCCACTGTCTTCAGCAGCTGGAAGATCTACATCCTCCTACTCAGCCGTCTGACTAAGAGTCTTGTCAACCTCATAGAGCCCAAAATTCTAACCCACTTCCACTTTCTGCTGAAAATCCTTCTCAAGGAACTTGGCATCACACGACTCAACTTCAGTAACAGTCCCATCTGGTTCTTTCCTAAAAACACATAATCTTTCGAGTGTTTGGAATAGCGTATGAAAATACACTTCTTCTCTCTAGAGCCCAACTTCCTATTCAGATGCGAAGTTATGTGTATGTAGACAGAACACCCCCATGGACGCAAGTGACCTAACCAAGGTTTCTTGCCTGCCCACAGCTCATAGGGTGTTGTCTGCACTGACTTTGAAGGCACATGGTTAATAACACAAGCTGTTGTTAACAACACATCTCCCCAAAATGAAGTAGGTATATGGGCTTATGCCATCATGCTTTTAACCATGTCCAGTAGCGTACTATTTTTCCTCTCTATAACACCACTTTGTTGCGGAGTGTATGGTATCGTTAACTGCCTAACAATTCCTTTACTTTCGCACCGTTCCCGGAACTGTTCAGACAAATATTCTCGACCGTGATCCGTACGCAAAGCCTCAATGCTTATGCTTAACTGATTCTCAACTTCACTGACATAGCGCTTGAAACAATTCAGTGCTTCAGACCGGTGAGTAATCAGATATACGTGTCTGTAACGAGAGTAGTCATCTATGAAAGTAATAAAATAGGACGCACTGCCACGTGCCTTCACGTTGACTGGTCCACAAATATCACAGTGAATTAACTGCAAAGGTGCAGTTGCTCGTTTGGCCTTTCCAAAAGGTTTCTAGTTGCCTTACCTGCAAAACAACTTTCGCAAATGAATTAGGTGACTTTGGCTAAGTCACCAAGCATACCGCACTTTGCAACCCTGTTCATCCTATCTTGGTATATGTGACCTAAGCGTCTGGACCATAACACCACAGAATCAATATGGCAATTTTTTACAGCAACACTCAGAGCATACATAGAATAATTAAAAGAGTCATATTCAATAACCATCAAACCGTCTAAAATACGTCCAACAGCACATAAAGAATTATCAAAATAAAAATAAACTTAGTTATCTTTAAAAATAACAAAATATCCTAAAGCTACAAGTCTAATAACTATTAGAAGGTTATGCCGGATCTTTGGAGCATATAGAACATTTTGTAGGACCCACTCGCTACCACAACTGGTGGAGAGCTTGTACGTGCGAATGCCTAAGAATCCACATACGTCTCATTACCCATATAGTTCCTCTTGCTCTCAGCCGGAATCCTGCGGAAATCTACGTAGCCTTCTTTGTCCCACGACATGTGGTCGGTGGCCCTGAGTCAACAATCCAAGATGACGAGCCAGCTAACAACACACTACTAGCAACATATACCAATGCGGACTGAGAACAATACGTACCTTCTTGGGCTCACCACAGGCACGCACGAAATGCCCTTCTTTGCCACATTTGAAACAACCATTGATGGTCTTCTTTTTGCCACGTCGGTTCTTATTTAGATTTAGATTCGCAACATTGTTGGCTACAGTGCCCTCATGGCAATTATTATAATCGAAAATAGGCGATTATGATAATTGAAGGACATATACAGGTAAAACAGTCTTACTCGATATGATAGTATACTATCTGGTTTGTCTTTATCATTAATGTGTATACGTTTTATTACGTGTCGCCAATACATAATGATAAAGCCCATAGGATGTTTGCTTGACTACCAAAGTTATGATGCGATTATACTTGTAAGAACTGTGTAGCTCATAAGCACATCCTTAAATGTCCACAGTCGTGGGAGTATCGAGACTGGACATCGGTATTCCAGAGTATACCAGTGTATACATTTCTAAACTCCGACGAGAGCAGTGGCATGTCTCATAATTGATTTGTTTCCGAGATGGAGCTTGATTCCACCGATGAGATGATTGGTTGACTTGTTTGATTTGATTTGTTTTGGGAGTTCTCTATCCGTCCAGCTGGACTTTCGAGCTTAGAAGTGCGGCCGGGTAGGATGTCGATTTGATCAGTTTGATTTCTGTCTTATTTGGCGGGACTTTTGAATTTGAGAGTAACTTGGAACTTAGAATTTGTTTGGCATCAGTCTTGCTGCACCGGAATAATGCCAGGAGCAACTCATCATTTGCTTTTGGAAAAACTTAGGATTTGGGTTTTTGTTCTGCATTAGCACCGTTAACACTGAAGCAATGCCAGGAGCGACTCATCATTTGCCCTGGGAAGACATGGGATTCAGGTTTTTAGTCGGCATCAGCATCGCTAACACTGAAGCAATGTCAGGAGCGACTCATCATTTGCCTTTGGGAAGACTTGGGATTTGGGTTTTGGGGCGGCATTGACACCGCTAACACTGAACCATGGTGCCAAGAGTAACTCATCATTTGCCGTTGCTAGTTAGGGGCGATGGTTCAGGAGACAGGTTTAGATCCCTATCACCTAAGGCTTTTCAATATTATGAGCCGTGAGAGTCTCATAAAAGCATTTTCTCCTTACGAGTTGAAAGGATCTCGCGAGTGTATTTTCTCCCTAAGAATCGTAGGGATTTCTCGGTGTGTTGCTCCTTTGTGGGTTGTAAGGATCTCACGCGGGGATTTTCTCCTCACAAGGTCGATAGGACTTTGCGAGAGCATTTCATTTCTTTTCACGAGTTTGTGCCCTTTCGGATTTACACAAACTCGCCGACAGACATGCTGTTTTTTCTCATGGAGCCCTTTCGGGTTTTCATTCGTGCCCGTTTTGCTTGTGGACATACACTTTTTTGCTTCATTACCGGTAAGATTTCAGATGTAGTCTCGTCGGCAGGACCTGGGAGACAGGGGTCATTTGCGTCCGTGGACTGTATACGGTTTTATAGGATGTATGATTCAGACCGTAGGGCTGCTTTGCTCAATTCGTATGCAACTTGGAGCATTCATGCGCAGTATTTTTAGAGATATCGGCCATTGATGGGTGGCATGGGCTTTTCTCCCTCGGTATTTACCAGCTGGTAGGATTCTCCATCAAACACTTTCTCGATGACGTATGGTTCTTCCCAGTTTGGCTCGAATTTTCCCTTGTTATGTCAATTGGGGATGATCGGTCTTTTAAGGACCAACACCAATTCGGCTTTCTTAAAAGCATAGAGACGGGTCATCTTGTCATAGGCCCGTGACATTTGGGCTCAGTACAGGTACGGATTTTGCTGTACTGCGAGCCTCTTTTCTTTGAGAGCGTCGAGCTCTTCGAGCCGAAAAAGGATGTTTTCCTCCTCCGTCAACTCATGCTGGACGACCATTCTTAAGCTTGGAATTTCGACTTCGATGGGGAGGATCGCATCCACTCTGAAGAGTAATAAGTATGGAGTGGACCGAGTTGGAGTACGGTGCATGGTACTGTTGGGGTCAAAATTTACACTCCGATTGACCAAGTCAAAAATCGAAGTCAGCCCCAAGCCAAGTGGGCCCAAGCCCAGGTCAAGTGGGCCCATGCCCGAGTCGAGCCCGAACATGAAGCCGCCGGCCTCCCCCTTGCCAAACTAAAAATTTTGTAATAAATAATTTTGGTGTATTTTTTTTATGAATAAATGTAAGAAAAATGGGCATAAAGCCAAATTTTTGTAAACCCCATGGCTCATGTGCAAAGGAAATGAGCACATAAGGCATGATATGGGCAAAATGCCATTTTGTAAAGCCCAATGGGCTATATGTAAAGTGTATAGCCTATAAAGGTAAAGATGATGAAAATATCTCAACAACCTTTTTTCTCTCTCTTAAAAATTAGGATCTGTGCCTCCTTCTCCTTCCTCAAGGTTCTAAAACCTTCTTCCCCTTTTTGAATTAAATCAAGAGTTTAACTCTTCCTTTCCTAAAATTCAAGATTGGTCAAGCCGCATGAAAGACGGCCACATTCCGCTTCTGAGGACGCCTTGGCCCCAGATAGCACTATCCCGCTAATACAAGATCGGATAATGGATTTAGTCACCAGCAAGGTTAAAACACTGGTGGCCGAAGCTGAAGCTCAGAAAGAAATTAGCAGTAGTGGACGACCATATCCCGCACAGTACGAACTGATCGAGTTCCTGAGCGGCTACGTCATTCCTAAGTTTGGAAGATTTGACGGGACGGAAAATGCAAATCACCCGTCGCCCACTTTAAATGAGTTCGCATGAACACTTGACGCGAGATATAGGAGGAGAGAAGTGTCTCAGCGGGCGTGCCAGAATATGTTGGGCGTTTTTCGTCACCCCATTGAGATAGGAATACGCACACGCTTGTCAGGTGTATTACAGATTCCCTCTGCCTAGGGTAAGCTGGTTATTGATTGTGTGGATCTGAATCTCCAGCAGCCGCGAACTAATTTATACTCCTCAGAAAGCAATAAAAAGGCAAGCTCTCGCCGACTTTCTTGCTGCTCATCCCATACCAGAAGGGTCGCCGCTCAATTGCGAGTTACCTGACGAACAAGTGTTGCTCCTCGAGGATGACGAGTCATGTTGGGAGCTCTACTTCGACGGAGCCTCATCAGTCAGGACCTCCAGCAAATCAAGCATTCCACAGATAAAAGCAGGGATATGATTGGTGTTCATCACGCTATCGATGGGAACCTTACGACGTTCTTTTGCTCTCACCGAGTCTCGCACAAACAATGAGGCTGAGTATGAAGCTCTGATAGCTGGTTTGGAACTCACCATAGAAATGGAAATCCTTCGGCTATGAGTCTACGGTGATTCCCAGCTTGTTGTCAACCAAGTAAGCGGCGACTATAAGATATACAAACCCAAGTTAGCTCGATATAAAAACCGAGTGATGGAACTCAAGAAACGGTTCACTCATATTGAACTAATGAGAGTCCCTAGAGCGTTGAACGGAAAAGCCGACATACTCGCTCGCCTAGCTAAAGAGCTAGCTGATCCTGATATGGAAGAAATTCTGATCACAGTCAGAAGCCGGCAAATTCTACCTCCAGTCTCTTTACATGAAGAAGAAAGCGTTGAACAAGAAAACAATCCTGCCGAAGAAACTTCGATCATTCAAGAAGTTCACTCGGGCATCTGCGGGGCTCACCAGTCCGGCCCCAAAATACGGCTTCAGATCAAACGGTTTGGATATTACTGGCCTACCATGATAAGGGATTGCGAAGAGCATGCGAAGAGGTGCCATCTTTGCCAAATTCACGGTGACTTCATTCATAAGCATCCTAATCCGTTGCATCCTACGGTGGCGTCGTGGCCCTTCGAAGTTTGGGGCACCGACATAGTTGACCCAATCGATCCTCCGTCATCCAAAGGCCACCGGTTCATATTGGCTGCGACAGACTAGTTGTGTTCCGCCTCAACTAAAGTTCGACTGAGGTAGTAGAGGGCATTTTCTTTTCCATCCTCGTTCTGGGCAAGGAGTGCACCAAGTGATTCATCTAGCGCGGCAGTATAGAGAATCAACGGTTTATTTGAAATAAGAGCAGTAAGCACTGGAGGGTGCAACAAGTATTGTTTGATGCTTTCAAACGTGTCTAGACATTCATCATCCCAGACAAAAGGAGCGGCAAATTGGTGTTGGTCCTCAAAAGACCGATCATCCCCAATTGACATTTCAAGAGAAAATTCGAACCAAATTGGGAAGGATCATACGTCATCGAGAAAGTATTTGATGGAGTATCCTACCAGCTGATAAATGCCGAGGGAGAAAGGCCCATACCATCTATCAATGGCCGATATCTCAAGAAATATTACGCGTGAATGCTCCAAATTGCAGGCAAATTGAGCATACAAGCCCTACGGTCTGGATCATACATCCTGTAAAACCGTATACAATCCACGGGCATAAACGACCCCTAAATCGTTAAACTGGGAATGTAAAAAAATGTGTAAATAAAAAAATGTGTAAATAAAAGAAAAAAAAGAAAAGCCGAAATGATGGGGCAACCGCGAATAAATTGTTGAAATGATAGAGCAATCGCGGTAAAAAAAGCCTTCCAAATAGCGAATGATGAGTCGCTCCAGTTACCATATTTCAGTGCAGCAATACAGACGCCAACCAAATCCCAAATCCCTAAATTCCCGACAGGGAATGATGAGTCGTTCCTGGTACTATATTCCAATGCAGCGATGCAGACGCCAACCAAATTCCAAATCTCAAAACGGCGAATGATGAGTCGCTCCTGGTTCCATATTCCAGTGCAGCGATGCAGACGCCAACCAATATCTAATTTCCCAAAATTCTCCCAGCCCTACGGTTGATTCCTAAGTTGCACACTTGGGGGACTCCTAAGGAGAAAATACACTTATGGGATCATTTCGACCCGTAGGGAGAAAATGCTTTTATGAGATCCTTACGGCTCATAAAATTGAAAAGCCTTAGGTGATAGGGACCTAAATCTGTCTCCTAAGCTATCGCTCCCCAACAGGAAAAGACAAATGATGAATTGCTCCTGGTACCTGTGCTTCAGTGTTAGCAACGCTGATGCCGACCCTTACCCCAAAATTCCAGAAGTCAAATCGGGAGCCCAGCGCCCGCATGCTAAGCACGTGGGGCGCTGGCGCCCAGCTCCCACGCCCAGGGTCTGCGTGCTAGGCATGTGAGGCGTTGGCGCTCACGCGTCCTTTGGACGCCATTTCCCCCCTCATTTTATATACACTCCACACTGAAAATACCTCCCCCGTTAGAAAAATCCGGATCCCCACAATCAATAAACTCTAGCCTATCCTAGGCAGAGAGAATCTGTAATGCGCCTGACAAGCGCGCGCGTATTTCCATCTCAATGGAGTGACGAAAAACACCCTATAGGTACGATATGCCCACAACGCCTCGTGAAGTTTGGGATTCCAGTATCTCTTGTTGGCTGAAATATTTCTCCTCAGGAGCTTGCATAGAGTTTTATTGAAGGCTCCAGTTAGCCCATTGGCTCTTGGATTATAGATGGAGGAATATCTTCAGTCTATCTTGTGCTGAGTAGCGAATCTTGAGACTTTGAAGTTCTTGAAAGAAGGCCCGTTGTCAGAAATGATTCTTCTAGATGTACCGAAGCGGGTATAGAATATTATGCCGGAAGAACGTCAAAATATCTTTTGTCTTGATTTCTTTTAGCGGGCAGCTTCAGCCCATCTGGAGAAGTAATCAGTTGCGGCCAATATGATGGGCCATGACGCCACTGTAGGATGCAGCGGATTGGGATGCTTGTGAATGAAGTCACAGTGAATTTGGCAGAGATGACACCTCTTCGCATGCTTTTCGCAATCCTTTATCATGGTAGGCCAGTAATATCCAAGCCGTTTGATTTGAAGCCGCATTTTGGGGCCATATTGGTGAGCTCCGCAGACGCCCGAGTGAACTTAATTCATGACTTTTTAGGTTTCGGCCGATGATACACCTGAGCCAGAGTTGGTCATATGATCTGCGGTATAGCGTATTATTTACAAACATATATCGAAGAGCTCTCTTTTTCAGCTGAATTCTCGTAGATTTTCCTTCGGGCAGCTTGTCATATCGGAGATACTGTATGAAGGGTTCTCACCAATCGGGCTCGTCTTGAATGATCAGAGCTTTTTCGGCAGGATTCATCCATGTCGGGATCAGCCAGCTCTTTGGCTAGGTGAGCGAGTACATCGGTTTTTTCGTTCAACGCCCTAGGGACTCTCATCGATTCAATGTGAGTGAACTGTTTCATGAGCTCCACCATCCAGCTTCTGTACCGAGCTAACTCGGGTTTGTATATCTTATAATCGCCGCTTACTTGGTTGATGACAAGCTGTGAATCACCGTAGACCAGTAGTTGAAAGATTTCCATTTCTATGGCGAGCTCCAGACCAGCTATCAGAGCTTCGTACTCAGTCTCGTTGTTTGTGCGAGGCTCGATAAGAACAAAAGAACGTCGTAGGATTCCCAACGATGGCGTGACGAACACCAATCTTATCCTTGCTTTTGTCTGTGGGATGCTTGATTTGCTGGATCTCCTTATTGATGAGGCTCCATCGAAATAGAGCTCCCAGCATGGTTCGTTATCTTCGAGATGCAGCACATGTTCGTCGGGTAACTCACAATTGAGTGGTGACCCTTCTGGTATAGGATGAAGAGCGAGGAAGTCGGCAAGAGCTTGCCCTTTTACTGCTTTCTGAGGAGTATAGACCATGTCAAACTCAAGCAGCATGAAAACCCATCTTGCCATTCTACCGGCTAGGCTTACTTTGGTCATTAAGTGTTTGAGCGGGTCGACCTTGGAGATCAACAAAACCCGATGAGCGGGAAGACAGTGCCTTAGCTTCTTCACAGCGAATATCATAGCCAGGCTTCTCTAAGGACCCTGGATCAATCAATATGCAATTAATCCGGTCTCCGTCATTGTACCCTGTCACGTAAAACAGTCGGTTGTGATCAGCTGTTCCTAATAACAGGTCCTCATGTTTAAATGTGACTGCGACTGTATGCAGAGTGTACTGGGCTTCTTTCATATCAATTTCCGCAAAGCGAGCCTGGTACCGTCGGGATTTTGTAGAGCGTGGATGAGAACATCTCTAAGTTCCTTAGATAGGACCAAGGCATCATAAATGCTCAGGAGAAACAGAAGCTTTCGGAGATGAGCCAAGACATTATAGTCTACCGAGAAAGGACTCGTATTTTCATGAGCCGGCTCTCCGCCATTTTCTTCAATAGCGACTTGTTTTTCCTTCCATTTTGGGACGTTGCCTTGATTTGATGGTAGAGCCTTGTTGCTTCTGAGATGGATTTGGTTGGCCTTCGTAGCGTTGGTTGGCCTTCGTAGCGAGCTCCTCGTCCTCCTTGGGAAAACAGAGTTCTTCGTTAGAGTCGCTACCAAGATGGACGACGTAGCAGGTCACTATAGAGATCTCCTTATTGGAGTCTTCTTCTAACTCCTCCAAAATCTCAGCCGCTTCTACGGGGAAGAACTCATTCAATTGAATTAGAGTTCTTTCCTTTTATTCATAGTTTTCGAGGGAATCGATATATTTTTGAATGGTCGATCTCCCTGCACTCTTTTTCGCGTCGAGTTGCACTTTTCTTGTTCTTGATCTTTTTGGATTTTGAGCCTGATTGAGCCAAATTGGTAGCTGGAACGGTGGGTTCATTCTGCCATTCCCATTCCGTTCTGGGCTCTTTCTGAAGTAGTTTTAGCATCTTCTTCATCTTCTTAAACATGTACATGCTCCATGGAGGCTGCGACGAGTCAGTTTCATTCTTCATGGTAGCGGGTTCAGCTGTCCGCTCCCAGAAGGCTTCAGCTTGTGTCTGTATAAAGTTGATGGTTGCAGCTTGATTGTTCACCAATACACTCTTGGACAACTCGATCTTCCCAGTCTTGTACTGCTTCTCGACCTAGTCTTTACAAATATAGCAATCCTCGATCGCATGGTTCACTACTCAGCGGTACGGGCAATATAGAAGATTGTCGGTCATTTTTGCTTCGTGAGGACTTTCCGACTCTGGCAATTGTAGACCGTTGTTCAAGACATCTTTGAATATCTTGCGGACCTTGTCCCTTCTGCAAGAGTAAACCTTGTTCTTTTTCTTCTCTAATGAAGGCCCTTCTCCTCCCAGCACTGGCTTCGAGACCGGTTGGTTTTGGATTTGCCTACCTTTCACTTGTCTTCATTGTCGGACGCATTGAAGACATTGGTATTGCTGGAATTCCCGCTTTTTCGGTTGTCGTCCCTCTTGCTCTTCAAAGTCTTGTCTCTCTGAGAGTTCGGGGTAGATTCTTGCTTCGAGCATTCCAGCATTTGGACTTTCTTGGTCAGCTCTTGAAACGTCTTGACGCCTGCTGTACATAAGAATGGGACCATCCAATTGCTGAAGTTCCCAATAAGGAGGCTGACGGATTGGTCCTGCTCTAACGGCGGTTCGCACTTGACAGTGAAGCTGTGCCATCGGGCAATAAAGTCCGTATTGCTTTCGTTTTTCCCCGGCTTGGTTCTCACGAGATCAGCGATGGAGATTTTATCACTAACACTCATGAATCTTTGCCGAAACAAAGACTCCATTTAGACGAAAGTAGTGACGGACCCGTCTGGTATACTTGTGTACCAGTCAAAAGCGACACTGGTCAGGCTGTTGACAAACTGACGAAGAAGGAGTGAATCATTGCCCCCTGTATTTTCGCACGACGCTTTAAAGTGGGCGATGTGCTGATTTGCATTTCCCGTCCCGTCAATTCTTCCGAACTTAGGAATGACGTAGCCGCTCGGGAACTCGATCAGATCATACTGTGCAGGATATGGCCGCCCACTACTGTCGATTTCTTTCTGAGATTCGGCTTCGGCTACTAATGTTTTAACCTTGCTAATGACCAAATCCATTATCCGATCTTGTGTTGGCGGGATGGTGCTATCTGGGGCTAAGGCGTCCCCGAAATAGAATGTGGCCGGCTTTCGTGCGGCTTGCCCAATCTTGGACCCAAAGGAACAGGCATCGGTTGCTTCGAGTTGTCATCACTCGGCTCATGAGTAGAGACATGTGCCTGATTGGAAGGCGCTCGAGCAATTTGAGCCGTGAACTGCATCACAACATTCGTCAGGTCGTCGATTTTGGAGTAAAGCTTGGCCATCACTTTATCTTTGCTCCTGAGCTGTTTTCGAAACACTTGAAGCAGCTCTTGCTTTGCGGTCCTAGGGCGAAAAGTCAGCTCTTCTTCGCTGTCCAAGCTTGACATATGGACTGAAGGGTCCTTCTGCCTATCGGCTTCATCGAGAGGGTTTTCATCGTCCAGCGGAGGCGGTTGGTATTGGGAAACAACAACCACATTTAAGCCAGATTAAGCTTGAGATGTGGTAGCCCCATCCCTACTTTTGCTGCGCAAGTTATCGCTGGGCCGTCCGCCAGCCATATAGACTGCATGGATAACA
The DNA here is from genome assembly GCA_030015575.1 of Agapanthus africanus. Classification (NCBI taxonomy): domain Eukaryota; kingdom Viridiplantae; phylum Streptophyta; class Magnoliopsida; order Asparagales; family Amaryllidaceae; genus Agapanthus; species Agapanthus africanus. The sequence continues at coordinate 397,322,655 of JASDDO010000029.1, read as the reverse complement.
CATCCAGCCGTCTTTTCATTATTGACAGCTGATTCCGAAGACCGCTGTCGTGGTCCTTCTGTTTTGGTAACGGACAATCGATTGAAGATAGCTGGCCTGACCAGATTCTTGAACGGTGCTGGCGTTTCTTTTCTGGATTTGCTCCACTGCTTTCGCACGGCACAGAGCGCCTGATAGACTCTTGAAGAGACAGTGCCATGCTTTCTTTGTTGAGGCTGGGACACCTCTTTGTAGCATCGTTCGGACTGCTATCCCTTTGATTCTGGTGGTCATGGCTTTTTTCCGAACCCACTTCAGAGGTTCGATATGATAGTAATCTATCCGATTTGTGTTTATCATTAATGTGTATATGTTTTATTACGCGTCACTAATACATAATGATAAAGCCCGTAGGATCTTTGCTTGACTACCAAAGTTATGATGACGATCATATTTATGAGAGCTGTGTAGTCCATAAGCACATCCTTAAATGTGCCTAGTCGTGGGAGTATCGAGACTGAGCATCGGTATTTCAGAGCAGACTAGTGTATACGTTTGTAGACTCCGACAAGGAGCGGTGGCAGATCTCATAGCCATTGGTGTGGTGCACCTAAGACAGTATATATGTGCCACTGGAGGTGAGTACACCGGACGGACGGAGGCGTCAAGAACTTTTAGGTGGTACCATATCCTCGTCAGATAGCGGTTCTCTGGTGACATGAGTATATGTAGTATGCTGACCTAATATCGTCATCTGTCTTGTGTGAGTTCCTACTGTACTTAGATTACCATCCTACCACGGCTCTACTGAGTCATCCAAACAGGTTTTGGTTAGGTACAGTCCCGAGCCACATGGAGGCAGTGGGCGATCGTCAGGGATCCGTCTCTCCCGGTATATGAAGTCGATGTCATGCTGTGTTCGATTGGTTATCACCATAAATCTCTGGCCAGGGTAGATGAGATTTACTGATTGTAGATCAGTAATTTCTCGGTGGGTGATGAGCTTCACACCGACACGACTTTTCGGGTTATTAAGGATCTGATTTTATCTACCCATAGCCCCGGTATGCGATACTCTTAAACGAAAAGACCAGATTGTACAGAGATTGTCACCTATAGGCTCTGTAGCGATACAGATGAGTTTGCTCGTCGACCTTCCTTTCGTTCAATAGCTGGGTAACCGTTACGTACAGCTGGTGTCACTGACGTGCTTGTGGTTAAACCCACTACCAGCGTATTGTCGAGTCTTTAGAGTCCCACATAAAGAGTTTTCCGGTTCAGGCGAAACGATATAGTGTGTGTATTTTGATACGCACTCAGGCTCGAATAAATATGTGTAGTTTATACACATACTTTAATCGGACGTTTTGTTAATATGAGCGGGTTTGAAAGATTGCCGGATTTTATTTGTCAGCTAGTATTATATCTCCTATTTTCTCTTTTTTGGTATTTGTATTTTTATACGAATAGGGTATTTGTATTTTGATACGAATACGGTATTTATACGAATACGAGTATTGGTATAAATACGAGTATTTTTTATAAAAATACGAATACAGGTATTCGTATTTTTTTAAAAATACATGTATATGTATTTTTATACATATTTGGTTATGTATGTGTGTGTGTATATATATATGTATGTATTTGTGTATGTATATACATATACACATTCCACTCACCTTAGAAGCTTGTCAAAGGGTGTGGATGTGTGAGTCATTAGGGTGACTCACTCATCCACCAACACTCTACGACATTTGAGAACAAATGAGAAAGAGAAGGATTATGCTAGGATAGGGATTTAATCTTTACTCACTTTCCTTTCTTCTCTTTTGTCTTTTGAGATTCCATTTTTGGAGAGGATAATTTACAAAGAGAGAAAGCTTGAGATTTCTTCACTATATCACTCTCACAATAAATTCTTAGCAAATTTTGATTATTAGTTGCTTCACTTGATCACATGATGTGAAGCTAAAACTTGGATTCGGATTCTCTCGTGTTGATCATTTTCGTCGAGGAAGATCGGCTTGCAAGCATGTTCCCGATGACTACGGAGCCGAGCTAGAGTCTATGGAAATGTGTAGGGCTTTTCCACAATTGGACGGACACGCTACAAAGGTAGCTAGCCCCTTAACCTTGCATGTTAGTTATGCTAGTTTAGTGTTTGGAATCGTATCCAGGGTTTTGCTCGATAGTGCTTGCTTTAATTTTTTGTTTTCACTTCCGCTTTCACCGCGAGTTTTACGGCACGAGCACTAGAGACCTTACAAACATTACCTTCTTGCTTGGAGGGAGACTTGCACTTAAACATCTGGGTCTTACGCTTGGGAGGCTCAGCGACTAATGCCTTTGAGCTCACATCTTTCGCCTTTCTTTCAACCTCAATTTCAACTCTTGTCACCACGCCCGAAAAAGTTTTCACCACTTCGGTCTCTTATATCAAGAGGAACTTCATAGGTTCCTAAGAATCATGTAGTGCGTTAATCAATGCATGGATCTGCTGCTCATCCGATATGGGAGAGCAAGTGATCTCAAAATCTCTTAACATAGACTCCATCACCCAGAAATGAAGTCTAATGTCCGAAGGATTACCGGTCATCCGGTAATTAAACAGCCGAATGTGAAGAGATCGGATCTTAGCCGGCGACAGCTTACCAAACCTCTTTTCAAGTGCCTCCCAGAGTTGCTTGGCAGTAGTAAATTGCTCAAAATGAATTATAAGGTCGTCCCGCATCGTCGCTAACATTGTATAGCGTGCGGAACGGTCCTTTGCGGACCAGGCCTCTTGAATTCATCGAGCTCCTTCTTGTAATATATAAATGATGTAATAAATGATGTTGGACGCTTTATGGTTCCAAGTCTATTTTATAACATATAGCCACTACCATCAGCATATAAGCGTGTTCACCAAAATTTTACGTGTAAAACATTTTAGAGTTCTAAAATGGTCACTTCTCACATACCAGGATTTCCATTTCTCATTTCAGGAAAATATTTAGCTTATATTATAATGTTCTGCATACAATAATAGGTACCAGGTAAGCATAGGGATGGCACCATTGGCAGCTCTTTAGGGACGGAGATGTCGATCCCCTTTGAATTGGGACAATGTTGGGGAGAGAGTTTCTTGGACCAAAAATGATCGTAGTGACAGTTGATGCAGTACGCACGACCATGGAACGCCTTCGTGTAGCTCAGGACATGCAGAAGTATTGGGCTGATGCGAAACGTCGATATTTAGAGTTCAGCCGGGAGATCACGTGTTCCTCAAGATTTCCCCTAACATAGGAGTGATCCACTTCTAGAGACGCGGGAAGCTTAGTCCCCGTTTCATCACTCCGTTCGATATCTTGAAACAAGTCGGAGAGATGGCATATCGTTTGGCACTGCCATCATCCATGGAGGGCGTACACGTCTTTCACATCTCGCAATTACGCCGATATGTTAGCGATCTCAGTCACATACTCGATCACTCCGAGCTCACTATAGGAACAGATCTGACTATTGAACAGCAGCCACTCGAGATATTAGATCAAAATGAGAAAATCTTACGAAATAAGGTAGGCAAGTTGGTTAGAGTATCGTGGAGGAAGGATTCGCCGGGAGAGTCCACATGGAAGTGCGAAAAAGATACGCGACAGCGTTAACTTTATCTTCTTTTTTTCCCTGTAGCCGCGTACTTCTTATGGGAATTTCAAGGACGAAATTCTTTCAAGAAGGGTAGATTGTATCGTTTGTATCTGAAATAAAATCAATTGTTTTAATTAATTTGTTATTTTAATTAATTTTTTATACAATTTATTGTTTTTAAAATTGCGGTTAAATTTTTTGTTATATATATATTATGACGGGTGGGTGTTTTTCAACCCACCTGCACAATTGCATGAGAGGGCAGAAACAACTGTGTGAGAAGTAAGAAACAATTACATGTGGAGAGAGAGAACAAGTGGTCCCATTCTCTTAATTAGTAGGAAGCAATTACGGTTGGAGAGGACGGGGGAGGACATGCACTTGCCCCATTCTTTTAATTATAGGAAGCAATTACGTGTGAAGGAGAGGAAGGACAAGTTGTCCCCACCACTTGTCTCACTTATTTTGATGAAGGGTTGCATATAAACCCCCCTCATTTTGGCTAAGATAAGCAAAAATGGGAGAGGTAACCGAGAGGTAGGAAAAGGAAAAAAGTGAAAAGAGAGAAAAAAAGAAAAGAAAACTCCAACAAATATAACACACCATGATGAAGCTTTATTAAAAACATTTTAAAGCAAGAAGTATTCGTGGTTTTAGAGATATTAGATTTTGGAGATGAAGATTTGCCGATTATATACCGACATTTTGTAAGCCCGCCATTATCTATCAAAAAAAATTCATAGCTTGCTAAACCTTGCCATGTTGACACACCATGCTAGTATGATAGCGGATTACACCCTTGTCTATGACATGAATCGAATTCAGACCATTATCTGTATTTTACGACATTTTCGAAATTATGAGTGCTTGCTAGAATTTCTGTACAGTTGGTATTAAAACGGGCATCACTACTGCTGTAGGAATCCAAATGGGATGATTCTTTTTTTAAAAATAAAACTACACAAAAAGATCTACACTTTTCATATTTTAAGCGTCTTCTGAAACAAATTGAAAATGGGTCATTTCGGCTAAAACTTTTGCTACTAATGCAATTTCGGTGTTCTGGAAATTGCCGGCTGACCCGGTATTTGATTTTTAGTTTATTTCTCTTCAGTTATTTTACCGATCCGTCTTTTGTATTCAAAAGTTCTGAGTCTTACATGCACAATAATATTTTGGGACCATTCCCGTTGCGTTTAAATCACGACTTAGCGACAAGAACCTACATGGACAGATTCTGTCCAGACTTCTGCAGATTTTCAAAAGGTCATAACTGGAACCCTAGAACTCGGTTTTCGGCAAACCTTAGATGTATGGACGCCAAATTGATAGCCCTACATATTTTCTGTAGAGCCCTAAACTCATAAATGTATATATTGACATAATATAGGCTCTGCAAGTTACCCTATTTTTGCTGTCAAAGAAAAATCTGCTTTATACCTGTGGCTTAAAATATTCATAACTATAGTTTCTGAGATCCAAATTGAGTAAACTCAAGTTGTTTTGATAACTATACTAAAAGACCTACCTTTTTCGTGTTCAACTCCAGAATTGAAAAACGACAGAAAATATCATAAACTGCGATTCTAAAACTTGCGACGGTTTTTGTCCAGATTTGTGCATTGTCACCGAACACCTTATAACCCAGTCATTCGAACCCCGAATGGGGCAAACTCAGTTTTGTTAGTTGTCTGACTCCATGATATATAACTTTCATGTTTACTATTTTCCAAATTTATAATAGAAACTGTGTTTTCCTGTATGCGAACTAGCACTAATTTTTTGACCGGTCATGCTTGAAAACTAATGCTTAAAATGCTTGAATTGTAACTCGAACATGACATGAATTTGACATGAATTGAAAACTATCATTGAATCCGTGAATCCGTGAACTTGACATGAACCTAAAATGTTTACATGTACCCGTGAACCCGTGTTATTCTATAGACGAACTTGATGTAATGATTGACAGCGATTTGGGGTAGTTTGAGGAATGAGTTGTTCAATTTGCTTCGGAGTCCCCTTACTAACACATGAATCTCCTGAATCCGTGTGGCTGCAGTATCGCGCCGGAATGGTACAGTATTAACTCATGAATCCGTGTTGCTGTAATACCGGGCTGAAACGGTACAACTCCTGAAGCTGGTTGATAACTCATGATCCAAACTTTACGTTAGAATAGTGATAACCGTCACATCGATGTCCGTGCTATATCCTAATTCATGACTTATTATTATCATGCTTATATGTTTGTTTCATATCTTGTTATCATATTTACATTCTATTCTATACTTGCTTTTAAAATTATAAAGTTTAAATTGGAGACTTATCGAGCGCAAGTTCGCTGACGAACATTCTGTTTTGTTTTTCTTTCTATCTTTGGGAATGTCTGTCAGGTGAAGTAAAGAAAGTGCCTTTTGAGGTGGAACCTACGGAAGATGCCATTCAGCAATTCTTGCAATCCGAGTATTAACCACTCCTTAGTTTAGTTTTCTTTGGTCCTTATGTTAAAGGCATTGCTTTTAGTACTTTTTATTTCCGTTGTATCTCTTGTTGTTGGGCCTTGTTCCCTCGTAAACCTAACGATGTAATAAATGATGTTTGGACGCTTTGTTTAATTATTTATCTATGTTTTAAATTCTTGTATTTACAATTCTGCTTAGCCATAAGCTTAGCATATTTATATCGATAAGGTGTGCTTCTCGGTAAAAATAAGTGCGGACCTAGTCGCCTTCAGCCTTTTAGAAAGCAGGCTGTGACAAATTTTGTTGATGGCCCATACTTCTTCCTCAAATGTTTTTACTAAAGCTTCATTATAGTGTATGATATTTAATGGAGTTTTCTCTTCTTTTTTTTTCTCTCTTCACTTTTTTCTTTCTTCTACGTCTTTGTTGCCTCTCCCGTCTTTGCTAATCTTAGCCAAAACGAGAGGGTTTTATATGCAACCCTTTATCAAAATAAACGAGACAAGTGGTGGGGACCACTTGTCCTCCCTCTCCCTCTCCACACGTAATTGCTTTCTATAATTAAAAAAATGAGGCAAGTGCTTATCCTCCCTCCCCCTCTCCCTCTCCAACCGTAATTGCTTCCTACTAATTAAGAGAATAGGACCGGGGCCCACTTGCCCTCCCTCTCCCTTTCCACACATAATTGTTTCTTTTTAGCGAAACTTATGAAACGAAAAAAGATTTTTAGCGAAATTGCCGAAACGGTATAATACCGATCAATAATTGAAGACACATATAAACAAGTACTATCCTACGGAATTGATATTTATATTATCAAGAATAGAAAACTCCATCAAATATCACACACCATGATGAGGCCAATATTTATAAATATTTGCATGGCATGATATATATACATACACACACATACCAGCGTAATTATCGTTTTTTGTCGGTTGCATCAGGAATTAGGCTAAGAACATAGGAATTGGACTCCAAGTAGGTTTCTCGTTCCGGCAACTAATATATCAATTGTAATATATCATTTATATCATAACAATATATACCTATTCTAATAACGATAAATATTAGATATAAATATGGATATAAATAAGTATATTGTTGATAAATGTGTGATATTTATAATCATGTTTATAACGTAATAGTGCGAAATTGATTTTTCATATTTATTGTTTCTCGTCCTGAGATATAAATAAGTATATTGTTGATAGATGTGGGATATTTATAATCATGTTTATAAAGTACTTCATAAACCACTAATTTAAATAGGGCTTATTTAAATATCAGTTAATAACAATATATATATATATATATATATATATATTGTTTGTATTTTCTACTTCACCTGATATATATAATGACGATAGCTCAGGGTATATTCGCTCCTATCCTTATTACAAGTGATGAAAGCATTTGAAGGCGCATATTTATATCAATTTGGCTAATCTAAAACTTTAATATCAATGTGGCTAATCTATACGAAAATGTACCTTATTTTACCCTTAGCTCATCAATATACCTTATTTTAAGCTAACAACCATGCTTTGTTGTGGTACCGAGCAAATGTGGAGAAGTATATTGATATACCTGATATTTTAAATATCGTTATTTATCTGTTTTAAATAACGATATCAATTTACTAGCTCATGGATTATATTTGATGTTTTTACTAGAGCTTCATCAAATATCACACACCATGCAAAATGTTTTTACTAGAGCATCATGCAAAATGTAGCTCATGGGATATCTATGTGATAGCTACATTTTTAATACATATTTTGTAACCGTATTTAAGTTTAATTTATCACATTTAATGTTGCACGAAGGTATTTTATGATATTTGCAGATGATGAGATCTTAATTGCAAAAGGAGAAGAAAATGAGCCAACGCGTACGGTTTATATTGCAAATAAGTTAAAAGACAGAACATAACCGCACAGGACGGAATTACAAAGATTTAAAGAGCCAAATATGACCAGGTCAGCGCAACAGAGCAACTCAAGAAAGTGGGACCCACTTGGCCTAAGCCAAGCCGCGGATCCGCAGTCCATACCCGCTAGAGCACGGGCCCACTTGGGCCAATTAGGTTGTATTTTGGTTGAGAGTTATAGTTTTGTATTCTTCTCATGTTAGTACCCAGATTCGATGAAAAGACTGTAAATAAGCACCGAATCCAAAGGACCAACTCTCTCTCTTCTTCTCTTCTTTTTCGGTGGTTAGGGTTCGTTTTAGGTTGTAAGTTATATTTATTTTGATTATTGCAATACCTTTTAATTTTAATTATTGTTTAACTTTTATTATGCATAGCTAATTCTCTGATCTAGGGTTAGATGAAGCTAGGTTTGTGATTGGTGATGTGTGTTAAGGTTTTAGTTTTTCTTTTATGATCTTATAACGACTAATTAAATAATAAAAAGAAATTCTTTATTTGCATTGCTAATAAACTAGGTAGATTGATGATCGATTGACAACCGTGAGATTTATTTAGGGAAAGTATTTGCATTACCAATAAACTAGGTAGATTGACGATCGATTAACAACCATCAAATTTATCTAGGGAAAGTAAAGTTTATACTTTTATTGTTTATAGTCGATCTAGTTAATTTAGGGTTATCTTAGACTAGTCAATAAAGCTAGATAGATCAACGACCGACAACCAACCATTAGATCTACCTAGCAGAAGGTTTAGATCAAAGTAATTCTATATAAATTAACAAATAATCTTTAAAGTACATATCTTTTCTTTATGATAGATATTTAATTTAGAGGTGGAATTAATTATAAGAAAACAATTATTTGATATCACCATAAACAAATCTAGTGGATTCAAATCCTAGATATTTTCCATTATCTAAATCTTTTTAAATCTTACCTTTATTTTGCACTTAGTTATTGCATTTAATTTACTTGAATTTATTTATTTATTTTTATTTTCTTGCACTTTAAATATTGCTTTTAGATCATCTTGCTTTTAATTTAAATATTTAGTAATCTTTAAATTTAGTTATTTTAAATTTCAGCGTTTTAATAATTAGTTAATAAATCTTTTAAAAACTTATCTTTTAAATTCATTAGATTTAACTAAAACTTGCCCTCTTCTCTTTGGATCCACCCACAAATGCTACAATTGACAACCGTGCATTTGTGGTATTAATTAGAACTTAAAAATAATCCAACACTATGTCATCATGCAAAATGTTTTTACTGGAGCTTCATCATGGTGTGTGATTTTTGATGTAGCAATAAATAAGCTAAATTCATGATTGTGGTATTTATAAAGTTGATATAAATACGAGAATTAGCACTAATTTTTTGATCCATCATGGTTGTAAACTATGCTTAAAATGCTTGAATTGTAGCTCAAACCTGACATGAACTTCGTGAATACATGTATCCTTGAATCCGTGAACTTGACATGAACCTAAAATATTTGCATGTACCCGGGAACCCGTGTTATTCTATAGATGAACTTGATGAAATGATTGACGGAGATTTATGATAGTTTGAGGAATGTGTTGTTCAATTTGTTTCGGAGTCCCCTTACTAACATATGAATCTCGTGAATCCGTGTTGTAGTACCGAGCAAGTACGGTACAGTGCCAACTCATGAATCCGTGTTGTTGTGGTACCGGGCCGAAACGGTACTACTCCTGAAGCTGGGTGAAAACTCACAAACCAAACTTTATGTTAGATAGTGAAAACCTTCATATCGACGTCCGTGCTATATTCTTACTCGTTCATGACTTATTATTATCATGCTTGTATGTTTGTTTCATATCTTCTTGTTATCATGTTTATATTCTATTCTATAATTACTTTTGAAATTATAAAGTTTAAATCGAGAACTTACCGAGCGTAAGTTCGCTAATAGATATTTCGTTTTGTTTTTCTTTCTACCGTTGAAATATTTCTCAGGCGAAGTAGAGGAAATGCCCTTTAAAGATCATGACTGGTTTATGATATTTTCTGCCGGTTTTCAAGTATGGAATTGAACAAGAAAAAGGTAAGTCTCTTAATATAGTTATCAAAACAACTTGAGTTTACTCGATTTGGATCTCAGAAACTATAGTTATGAATATTTAATCTACGGGTATAAAGCAGATTTTCCTTTGACAGCAAAAAGAGGGTAACTTATAGAATCTATATCATGTCAATATATACATTTCTGAGTTTAGGATTCTACGGGAAAGATGTAGGGCTATCTATTTGTCATCCATACATCTAAGGTTTGCCGGAAACCGAGTTTGTAACGACCCTGAAATCCCTGTACATTTGTAACGGTTCAATGTTACATGAAAGAGTATTTCTATTTCTGATTCTGAGTTATAAGTAGTTTTTGATAAAAGTCAGCAAGAAACTCCTTATAGCTCACTGGTTAATATTCTCTACTGATGTTCCTTAACTTGCGTGTTCGAATCCCATCAGTCCCAATTATTTTAATATTTTCCTTTTTAACGTTTTGGAATCCCAAAAGTTTGCACGGGCTTTACACAGGTTTACCAAACGTTGCAACATAAAACTAGTATTAAAATGCGACCTTTAAACCTATTTAAAACACTGACATGAACCCCAAGGCCAAATGCCAACTTGGGGCCGTCATTCAGCCGAGATCGGCGGCCAGGATATGCCAGACAGGGTCCGTTTTGGACCCGTGCGATCTTTGGCCTCCCCTCAACCCATTTTAATGCTTTAAAATCTCTGAATTAAAACAGAGAATAGAAGATGCTTCACCTATCCTATTTACACCCTTTTAATTCAATTTTTAATTTTTTTAACACACCCTACTTCCTAATTCATCTATAAATACCCAACCATCCTAACCTCATCCTCATTTCTGAGGAAATACTCTAAAATTCCTCTCAAAATTTCCCTTGATCAATACTCTCAAGTCTAAGCCATGCTCAAGAGGTCAAGCTCACTTTTCACCTCACATCGTTTTTCTCTCAAGCTTGTTCCTCCGTTTTATCATTGGAACCGAGGCTTATCCATTTTTTATTACTATCTACTCTAGTATGCACAACCCGGAAGTCTTCCTCTCTTTTCTTCTCCCCACATAGATATAATAAAATTTTAGAAAACAATTTTTTACAAGCTTGAAATAACCGTTATCATGTGAACATCTTTTAACCACCTATCATATCTTTCTTTTATGACATGCCACATTTAAATGGTACATGAATTTAAAATAATTTTGCTATATCATACAATGCTTAGAAAACAAATTAACAAATAAATACCTAATCCTTATTTTAATGGTAGTTTATTGTTAACCTATTCGATAATTCGTGCAAGGGGTAACGACTTACTCCACACATACACATGAAAAACATAGCACGATACCATATTTATAATATTTTTTTTCAAAGAAACATTTTCACTAAAATACCCTCAAGTAAAATACGGAATTTTACCCTTTGCAAATACCCTCTTTAGGGGACCCGTTTATGGATGGTGCGGATTATCGCACATCCTGGGAATAGTATAATGAGATGCATAACTTTTCAAGGAGAGTTTAGTTTCGAAAAGAAGAAAATACGGTTTTAAAGAAAATACGAAATTTTAAAATAAAGTTAAACAAATTGAAAATAACATCATATATCCGTAACTTCAAAGAATTTTTTATGAAAATTAGATTTTATAAATACTCTAAAATGAAAAAATTAAAGTTTTTAAGAAAATACTCTTAAGTTTCCAAAAGATAGATTTTTCATTAAAATATCATAAACTTTTAAAAGCTGGGTTTTGACACTAAAATACCACAAAATATAAAATATGTTTTTATGAAAAAAAATCTTGACATTTTGATTAACATATTTTTATCAAAAACACCCTCGAGGTTTCAGGATAAATTAAAACCCCTCGAGAAATTTTAAATGACATCTTTCACTAAAATACTTTAGAATTCAAAAGTCTGATCTATATTACGTATTTAGCTTGCAGATTGGTTTGAGTGGCGTCTTCTCTCGACGGGCCTCGGGGTGTCAGAGATAATGATGCACCACTTGCCTCTTCCTAAATATAGATCGTAACTTCAGGAAAATTAAATCACTTGAACTTGATAACTAGAACTTGACTTTAAATAGAACTATAGTTTATACTTGAGATGAATACATGAATCCAAAAAGTATACCCGAAACCAACTTGACTCGAACTATGAATACAAATAACATAACTTGCACTTGATATGACTATATGACTACATGAACACAATCTTGATATTATATCACCTTTGAATTCATGGACTCTATCAAAACTCGTAACCTTAATTATAAACTAATTTTCACGGTGTTGGGTAGTTTAAATGCGAATCCAACAGAATCTCAGAAGCCCCTTCGTTCATGAATCCATGTCTACTAACACAAACAATCTATCATGAGGGCCCATGTTTCCAAATCTCCGGGACCCTACTCTTGGATTTGGAATACTTCGACACTAGGTTGAAGTCTCGTTACTAACAATTGATTCGGGCTACTCTTGGGGCCCTACCCTTGAGTTCGCGAATACTCCTGAGATTGGTTGTCGTTCACACTTAAACTTACTTTTATTAGATTATATTGTAGAGATCTTTTAGGACACTTATATGCACTTCATGTATCCTATACCTACACTCCACGGCTATGATATACTTGTTATACGCATGTCACATTTCCACGCTTACATATTTGCAATTAACATTACCATATTATACATGTTCATGTTTCATCTATATCACATGTCACATTGCATTATATATACATACATACATATATATATACATCACACCTCTTTTTGGGGACTTACCGAATGAAAGTTCGCTGACAGGCATTCCACATATCTTTGTTTCTTTAAAACGTTTGTCAGATGATCTAAAGACTGAGGAGGTGGAACCAACTGCAGAGAATTACGACCAGCTAGCTTCACAAAGCGATCTTTAGTTTTTCTTTTTAGCTCTTTCTTTCAGTATGCCACTGTTTAGGCACTTTTCATGTTATCGTACTTTTGTTTCAGATATCATATCCATGTATTAAACTTGTTGAAGTTGAATGTAAATAAAGTTAGATTTTATTCACTTGTCATTTCTTGTCACTTTTATATTGCTTATATACGCTTAGCGTATTTGTTTCGGGAAATGACCTTCTCGAAATAAATATGTCGCGGGTCTGCTCCTGTCTTTTGGGAAGCGGGGCGTGACAGAGTTCAAGGATTCTAATTATTACCTTTTGAAAATCAGTGCACAAGTCTGGACAGAATCTATCCATGTAGGTTCTTATCGCTAAGTCGTGATTTAAACACAGCAGGAATGGTCCCAAAATTTTATTGTACATGTAAGACTCATAGAACTTTTGAACACAAAAGACGGATCAGTAAAATAACCGAAGAGGAATAAACTAAAAATCAAATACCGAGTCATCCGGCAATTTCCAGAACACCGAAATTGCATTAGTAGCAAACGTTTTAGTAGAAACGACCAATTTTCAATTTGTTTCAGAAGACGCTAAAAATATGAAAAATGTTGATATGCAGTTTTATTTTGAAAAAAGAATCATTCCATTAGGGTTCCTAGAGCAGTAGTTATGCCCGTTTTAATACCAATTGTACAAAAATTCCAGCAAATGGTCATAATTTCTAAAATGTCGTAAAAAATGGATAATGGTTTGAATTCAATTTATGTCATAGGCAAAGGTGTAGTTCACTAGCATACTAGCATGGTGTGTCAACATGGCAATAGGTTTAACAAGCTATGAATATTTTTTTTGATAGATAATCGGGGGACTTACAAAATATCGGACAGTGGTATATAATCGGCAAATCTTCACCTTGCAAAGGAAACATTTCCAAAACCTCAATACTTCTTGCTCTAAAATGTTTTTATTAGAGCTTCATCATGGTGTGTGATATTTGATAGAGATTTCTTTTCTTTTTTCTCTCTTAACTTTTTTTTCCTTCTCCTGCCTCTCGGTTGCTTCTCCCATCTTTGCTAATCTTAGCCAAAATGAGGGGGGTTTGATATGCAGCCCCTCGTCAAAATAAGCGAGACACGTGGTGGGGACCACTTGTCCTCCCTCTCTCTCTCCCTCTCCATACGTAATTGCTTCCTATAATTGGAAGAATGGGGCAAGTGCTTGTCTTCCCTCTCCTTCTCCACACATAATTGTTTCGATATATGAGAAGTGGTACCCACCACATTTCTGGATCACGACTTCACGACAAGAACATTGGCTTTGCAAGACCTCATGATGAAACCTGATATATCTATCAAAACAACTTGTACACTTTTCGTATTTTTAGCGTATGATAATAAAATAAGCGAGACAAGTGATACATACTAATCAATAAAATAATTTCTCATCTTTGCTAATCATAGCCCTTCACAAGTTTCACAAGTTTTTTTGTTCTTGCCCAAAATGTAAGGGCAATTACGTGTGATCAGTCATATTATCTATTAAAAACGACCTGTGCTAAACCTATTGCCATGGGTCACCAACAAAACCTGGTATTGCTCCTCCTGCCCCGTATTGGGCTTTGCTTTTGGTACTTTTCATTTCCGTTGTATCTCCTGTTGTTGGACCTTGTTCCCTCGTAAACCTAATGATGTAATAAATGATGTTGAACGTTTTGTTTAATTATTTATCTATGTTTTAAATTCTTGTATTTACAATTCTGCTTACCCATACGCGTAGCGTATTTATATCGAGAAAGTGTGCTTCTTAGTATAAATACGTGCGGGTCTAGTAGCATCTCACTTTCAGCCTTTTCAAAAGCGGAGCGGGGCGTGACAAGACCCTACCCACTCGATTGGGCGGGCCCTATACCAACAACGATGATTGTGAACCAAATTATGGACTTTTAGTAGATTTCCATAGAGAATCATGTTTAATTCTGTTAAAATATATTCTCCCAACCACCAGAACTTCGATGTTGTGCAATGGCAGAAAAAATTAACATAGTATCATAGCAACATAGCTTCTATTCCCACAGAGCCCGAATTTAAAAGCATATCGGTTAAAAACATGCAAGAGCCCACGTTTTGGCCCAAAGGACCCTTGACATGTGAGGGCGTGTAATAATTGAAAAATAGATCACTTTACCCTCGTCGTCACGACTTCAGATTTTTTTTTTTGATGCAGTGGCGGACATACTTGGGCCCTGTTTGGGAGTGAAGTTAAGTTTTTTAAACTATTGTTTCATAAAGTTAGTAAAACTAAACTCCATGACCATGTTTGGATACAAAGTTAAGATGATCATGGTTTATTTTAAAGTGGATGTAGAAGGCATGCAAACTATGGTTTGCAAATCCCCAAACTTCCAAAATGGAGCTTAGTAAACTTTGATCATATTGGAGTCGAGATAACTGCAGTTTAAGGCTGAAAATTTGCAATTATCTCAACTCCAAAATGGTTGACAAACAAGCCAAAGTTAGCATTTTGGAGTTGACTTTTGCTAGCATTTTGAAACCACGGTTTAGAGCCGCAAAATCCTAACTTTACCCTGTTTGGGAATCATTTTGGTTTCTGGAGTTGAGATAATTGCAATTATATCAGCTCCAATCTGATCTAAGTTATTTAAACTCCATTCTTCAAGTTTGAGGCTTGCTTACTACAGTTATCCTAACTCCATATCCAAACAGGGCCAGATAAAGACAGCAGTAAACAGAATAAATTTTATAGACACCATAGAAGCAAATCAACAAACAAGTTAAAGGCATGCAACTTAATTCACCTCATCGCTTCCATCTCCATCAATCTCTTGCTCTTCTACTGATCTCACTAGCATCGAATCTAGAGCGTCATCGGTACCGTAAGCGATGCCTTCGATTTCTCGCAGCCAAGCTCGCACCTTTTCGCTCTCCCTCTGCTTCGACTCCGCGTCTTCGACGAAAGGCGCGATCTTTTTGATGCATTTGGAGAGCTTCTCGATTTCTGCAAGGGTGGTTGGTGGCAAAGCGAGATTATCGTTGGTCAAAGTTGGGATCTTTGATGAGAGGAAATGATGAAGGGACGCTGAAACCATTGCTCAGAAACGATTCATTCGCCGGCCATTTTGGGGGCCGTTGACGTTTAATGGATGCAGGTGTTGACTTTGGGATTCAATTTGAAGTCGTTGCTTTGAGAGTTTTGGCACGTGATATACGCGTGTGACAGGGGTTCTGTTGAGTATACGGCTCGGAGTGTACGCGGATTGGACGCGGAACGGACTCAGACCGGACGAGGGCTTCGACACGGCTTAGATGCGCGAGGAACACGGCTTCGACACTGTTTTGACGCGGCATCGACACGGCTTCGACACTGTTTTGACGCGGCATCGACACGGCTTCAACGCGGGAAAGACGCAGATTCGACGCTGCTTCGACGCGCAACGGACGCGTCTTCTACGCGGAATAGACGCGGATTGGACACGGCTTCAACGCGGGATAGACGCGGATTCGACGAGCAATGGAGACGACTTCGACGCGGCTTCGACGCTGTATAGACGCGGCTTCGACACGGCATAGACGCGGCTTCAACGCGGAATAGAAGCGGATTCGACGCTGCTTCGACGCGTAATGGACGCGGCTTCGACTCTGATGAAATCGACGCGGAAGCTACACGGCGGCGACGCGGCGGATGAGATGGCGGTTGGTTGCGGTGAGCGTAAGAGACAAAGGGGCTTAGGATTTTGTACGGGGATTTTCAATTCTCGGGTGAAATTGAAGGCAAAAATAGTAACCAAATCCCTCTCTCCTCTTTCAGACCATGGGCTCCAGCCACGTGGCTCTCATCGGCAGTAGAAATAAAGAAATTATTCGGTTTCACCGACAGCAATGCATCCAGACAAAAAAAAAGATGGGATTTTTCGGACATGCATCCGGCAAACTTGTGGGACTAGGATTCTACTACCCTGCGAGCACATGGCTGGTACATAGAAGAATTTTTCTTAGAGACGAAGAGCAGAAGAATTTTGGATAGAGAGATTCGACGAAACTTCCATATATTGGAAATTAAGCAATGCAGCAAGTCTGAATCGATAACGCACATGGAATGCTCTGGGAAATTTTCGAATCCAGCTTCAATGGCATTCCGGCAAACATTCATCTATTTAAAAGCTCGACCCATTCGACATTGGAATTGAAAAGTTTTGCCCCCCAGGTTAGATCTGTAACATGTATAAAAAAATCTTCGAAAGAAAGGTAGATAACTTCTTTTTCTATCAGAATCTGCAATTCATGTCATCATATTAGAATGGTTGAGAACAAATATTATGCATTTCATGATCAGCATAGTTCCCTTTTGAAGCACCCTTCAGTTGTGCACATGTACTAAATTTAGGGTATATTACACCAAAATACCATCAACTACAATGTTCTGTCACTAAAACACCTTTAAAAAAATTATCAGAGTAAAATACCTTTTCAAGCCGCCGTAATCTGGCCGGTGACGGATGGTCGACTTTTCGAGACGCCAATGTAGAAATATTTATATCGTGCCGTTTTATACCTCACATGGTATGTTCATTTCTCATGGTAAAATAATCAATACCGATGCATGAAATTTGTAATAAGTTGGATTTCTAGTTTTGTTTACAAGGTGTAAAATGTACTTGGTGAAAAATTGAAGAAAAAGTTCAATGAAATAATATGAACGATGGGCAATTTGTACTGGAATTTAGCAAATCTACTGTGGCATTTCTCTATACAATTTTAGTAAAAGCTCAATGAAATACTACTCAATTGAAATCACAAAGAAGCTCTAATTTCTACAACACGCTGTTATATTGGCAATTCAACAACCTCTTGAAAACCAAAAAGAAGCTCTGCGACAGTTCTTTGTATTTTCATCTAACCGATATGAATCGAACAGGGGAGATAAGCTTTAACGCGGAAGCTATACTCTTTTGGTTTCTTTGAAATATAAGCTGCAATTCACATCAGATGGAAATAGGTAACAAATATTATGCAGCAACAAGATGATACTTATATTTTGGTTAAATTACACTAAAATACCCTTAACTATCGTGCTTTGTCAGTAATATACGTTCCTGTTTTTTATGCATAAAAAACCTTAGATGCTTCTTTAAGGGTATTTTAGCAGAAACGAACCTTGAAAAAGATAGTTTATGGAATTTTAGTGTAATAAGAAAACTTTATGGTACTTTAGTGAATATCCACAGTGGCGAAGGGTAATTTAGTGTAATCGACCCCTAAATTTACAAAAGAAACCATTGTCAAAAGTCAAAGAGCCCCCACAGCATGAAGCACATTCGAAACGATAAACACGAGCACACATCAACCCCATCTACTGTTCTCATGAAATCAAACCCCAAAAATGCAATGAGGGCTCAACATGAAATCAAAATATACAATCAATCATCACCACAAAACCGTGTTAAAACCATCCAATAAACCGAATTACAACCCACTAATCCCCGAAACCCTCATCGCCCTTCATGCAAATCTTCAGAAAACACCGCCGTTCTAGAAACATTATCATGATCAAACAAGCTCAATCCAGAAAATGGCCCAGACGAAAAAGTTGAAGAAGTGACGTCGGATTCATAGGCGGTCGATGACTGCCTTATATTTGGCCGTGCTGATTGATTTGGCATCGTGTCCTGGTACTCGGCTAATCTCTGGACCATTTTGAGAGATTGAACAACTTCGCCCATCGTGGGCCTTTGGCTTGCTTCGGGTGCAACACAAGCTGCCGCAATTGTGCAGACTCGGATGAAGTCTTCTTTTGGGTATTTACCGGATAATCTTGGATCCGCTAGCTCTTCTAACCGATTTTTGTCACGGAGAATTGGCCTAGCCTGTGGTTTAAAGAGAAAGCAATAAGTTCAAAGAAAAGCCTGTGCTAGTTTAAACCCTGAAGGGGGTGGGGTCTCCAGTTGAAATTCATTGGTTGTAAAAATGACAACATAAGCGGTCAAACTGAGAAGGAAAAAAGAGGAATCGGGCCTAAAGTGTCACCATAGGGAGCACCCTAAGTAAAAATGACATGGCAATATAAAGTGATGTGACATAAACTGAATCCAAAAATTTAATATAAAAGAGGTCATGTTACTTAGAATAATTGGTATTATCCAATAGAACGTTGCCAAGTTGGCGTCATTATAGAATGCACCCTACATTTTAGGTCCTGTTTCTTGGCAAAAAAGGGTAAACAAAGGGGATATCAGAGAATTAACTACCCTATGAGAATTGTGGGTCACATACAGACATGCCAGTTCATGCAAGAATATTATAGAGTTAAATTGCTTGGATAGAATTAGAAGAGTACTCACCCAAGTCACGAGATTTTCCTCGCCAGATGGCTGGGACATATCTACAGGCCTCCTCCCAGTAAGTAATTCAAGCAGAACCACTCCATAACTATATACATCGCTCTTCACTAAAAGATGCCCAGTCATTGCATATTCAGGAGCTACGTATCTGAAAAAGATATTGGTTACCCACAATACTCATACCAGAAGAGGTGCGGTAAAGATAAAAACAACTAAAAAGTGTGAGTGCCACTATAGCAAAGCTGTAAAGCTTCTTTCTTATTTAGCAAGAGAATTGGGGTTTAAATACTGCGGCCCATTACTCAAGGAAAAGAGGGTTAATTGCACAAAACCACCTGTAGTTTACTCCGTATAGAACTCATACCCAAGTAATTAAATAGCGCAAACATCCCCTTTCCTCATTGACCAAACCGTCCAAAACACAAAAATTCAACACAATACAACTCAAATAATTGTCTAATTTAATGTAGAACTTATTTGAGTTGTTTAGAGTGGAATTTTAGTGTTTTCGAGGGTTTTGATTGATGAAAAGCGGTGGATGGTGTTGCGCTGATAAATTATTTAAGGGGAATATAAATGCTATGGGGTAAACTATAAGACGGTTTTGTGCAATTAACCAAAAAAAACACTCGCTTTTGCGAGCATACATAGGGCTGCGTTGTGTGCATGCTTGCTTGTACACATGCATGCAGAAGACACGAACACACATACACACATGCATGTATATGTGCACACACATGCAAAGAGAGAGAGAGAGAAGAGAGATTAAAAATACCCAAAGGTTCCCATCACACGAGTAGAAAGATAGTTTGCACGCCCTTCAGGTGCCTGTTTGGCAAGACCAAAATCAGAAACCTTTGCATGGAAGTTGTTCTCGAGCAATATATTGGATGCTTTGAAATCCCTGTGTATCACACAGGGTTGAGAATCCTCATGAAGGTAGGCTAGCCCTCTTGCAGCATCAAGGGCTATTTTCATTCTAGTGTCCCAATCTAAAGGACAATTTTCTCCCAAGGGACCTAAAGAGTCGAACAATAAAAGATGTAAAAAAAATGGAAACAGGGTTAACCTGAAGGCTTAATTTCACTGAAGTGCCATAGGAACAGTTTATAAATTTTGTTGACGCCGTTATGTTAGTTTAGTAAAATATGGGCATGACGTATATTTAAGTCCGGTCATTATTACTATGAAGCTTGTTGACAGTTTCCAGTAATACAGAGTCTTAGTTTAGTGAAAAAAGGGGTGCAGGTTTTGGTAGTATAGCAAAATTATGCCTTAAGCTAATGATTATGAAAAGAAATAATACCATGGAGCCAGGACTCTAAGCTTCCATTAGGAACAAGCTCATAACAGAGAAGGTTCTGCGATGAATCACGGCTGCTATAGTAACCAACAAGTCTTACAAGATTCCTATGATGTAGCCGGCTTAGCATTTCAACCTCAACCAAGAATTCTTTATCTCCCTGGTGTCCACCAGTTGTAAGTTTCTTGATGGCAACTGCAGTGCCGTCACTTAAAACTCCCTTAAAAACACGGCCAAATCCACCCTCACCAAGCACGCTTGCAGGTTCAAAATTATTTGTTGCTTCTCTGAGCTCTTCGTATGAGAGAAACCGTGTGCTAGTAGGATGAGGAAGAGAACCTTCAGCAGAAGCTACATCTGTGCCCTTTGGTTTTTCTGGAAAAAAATGTATATGGAAACTAAATGTTCAATGGTGCACATGCAGTAGTGGTATAAAGAGGCACCAAAGCTAGAAAGAAATGCTTTCAACTTCAGTCGGAAAGAATATACTACAAGATGCAAAACGATTAAAAGAAAGAAAAAGAACAGACAATTATACTTTTGTGCCAGTTGTTCCATTACTTGTTCGACAGATGGCTACATTGGGCACGTTCTTTACAAGCTTGAATAATTTTCAATTTAGCATAGAAATAAATGCCTTTTGTGCAGCTAATTTAGGGTTATGCAGCCCTCTTGATGTCCAACTTCAAGTTTGGTGAGATTAATTTTCGGCAAGAAACTCTATTTGTAGAAATTGGTGATATTTTAAACTGATCAGGTGGCAGGAGTCTAGTGGCAGGAGTCTAGTGACCCTGTTTAGATTTAAAAGATATTTTAGAAAGTACACATTCTATAGTCTACTGCTAATTGGCAGGATTCTAGCGATGCAGTTTGGATTTAAAAGATTTTTCAGAAAGTACACATTCTGCAGTATAATACTAATCCACCCAGAAGTATTTGTTTGGTCATTCTTTCATGAATCATAATATATGTGGGGCATCAATGTCAAGCAATGAATTTAGCATAAGCAATTACAGAGCTTTAACTTGATTTACCCTTCACATATCAGCAGGGATCTATTATTTCTAATTTATATCCCCAATCCCACTATCTTCGCTGCTCCTTTTTCTTTCTCACATTATTTCACATTCTTCGAGTAATATGTTCCATGGACACAATATAACCTAATAGGGCTGCATAAATTTCAATTATCATGCAGTGGATAATGTCACAGTGACGACATATTCAGTTAACAAGCAATGATAGTATGTATCACCATTCACCAACATGCTTCGATAGCATTGCCTTGTTACAGAAGATTTTACCAATGGAACATCCAACTTAAATAGATATATGAAGGCGTAGATAAAGCACCCTGGCCATCTCTTGTGCATTTTTTATGTGCTTTAGCTCATGTCCAATGAGGCAATCAACTGCACGCATTTAAGCTAGGAGTGATGTAATGCAATACTAAACGGAAGGTTGCAATATCTGCATCTGGAGAGCAAGTTTACGAATTTGTTCCCTTTAATTAGCATGCATTGGGTGAATGGGTTTCATGTATCACAAGATAAATACAAATCTCTAGAATCTCTACAGCAAATCTTTTTAACTCCCCTTTCTTCTAGGGTTCTTTTCCTATCAAGGAAAATTTTGGAAGTTCCCTGCCTAGTTACTGAACTGGGGTAGGCTTCTCATAGCATCAATTATCTTTCTTGCTTTTAGCACAAGGACCTCTCCTGCACATGGCTGCTTGGTTTAAAGCAATAATTTTTCGAGAGCTGTCAGCCTGTCAATGTCTAGGAACTACCCAAAAAAATCTGATAAATCATTTGGTGGCTCTTTCTCATTTAGATTCGATCATAGCCTACCACGTTTCAATTTGGAACTGATTAAGAAGAGGATGGATGCTGAATAGCAATTGGCTTTTTAGCACATGTTCATAAAAACATTTGTTATTAAGATTTTTAAAATTCATGATAATCTAAAATCTCTAAATCCTGCGTCACATGCAGTTCACAATTCCCTTATGTTCTAATTTCTCTGTGCCAACAGTAAAAAAAGGTATGAAAATTCTGTAGTGAAGAACATTTACTCACTAATACTTAAAAGAATTAATGATTTACAAACATACACACTTGCAATCATTTCATCTGTTTAATGCATATTATATGCTTTATTATCCAGCAATAATGCAATAACTTTAGTGTTTTTGCCGAGAACCGTAAAGTCAAATGGTCATCTGATAATACAAATAAGTTAAATATGCAGCTTAATCTTGACAACGTACCCGGTTCTTTGGCTGGCATTTTCTTCTTTTTTCCAGACGTGCATGAGCAAACTATTATCATGGATAGAATAAAAAGGATCAGGACACTGGCACATATGCCCACAATTATAGTCCAACTCAAACGTTTTGCATCACTTGCTTCACTTTCAGATTTATGTGCAGAGGGCTTTGAAGGCGGCGAAGCCTTGGGTGACATCGCCAATGCTGGGGCTGAAAAATAGAGAAGTTGTATAGCAAGTCATACTATAAGCACAATAGATTAACTATTAAAACCATTAAACTTGAACATCATGTTAGGGATTTAATTGGAGTAGCAGACCTATTAAAGTATTAATATTTTTGAACGAGGGTGATTTATTTATAGTTTCCAATTGTGATAAGACATGTCCTATGAGGCATCAGAGTTAATGCAGTTAATATGTTACAGTATTGAAGACCTTATATTCTAAAATAAGTTCATCAATAATTGCATATAAACAGAATGAATGTGTTCTCTAATTTCAATATTATAACATGATACTGAAATAACTAATGGCATTAAATACTTGTCCTTTTGACCATTCACATGAACAGATATGCAGGTATAGAAAGATTACCAGGAGATGGAGCCAATGGTTTGAACCAAGTTAAATTCAGAAGTTTGTAATCACCAACTAGCACAGGGTTGATACGAACTCTGTGAAAGGTGAGTGAATAATTCATTGCATTGACTTGATCCGCAGAGAAACTAATCCCAGTGTGGGGAGCAATATCCATAGAGATGTTTAGTCCCGAGACACCAACAACGTAAAAGTAATCAATCTCAAATTGAGTAACCCGCAGATTGAGCTGAGAAGCAAGTTCTTGAAGAAATTCATTACTCCAATTTGTACTCAGAGAAACGTTCTGAAGAAACAGCTCAACTTTTACAGGGTAAACACAGTGACAACCTTGAATACCCCGCTTCTGCACCATGTCTGGCTCACAACATCCTTGTAAATGGAAAACAAAAATTAGATATTACTATAAATGTCTTAAAAATGAAAGAAACGCATAGGTTTAAAAGTATTGTAGAGAAGTTTAATTCTTGACAGATATATAAATCCAAAGAAGATAAATACAAATATCACTCATATTGACACTAAATTATTCTAAAGATTATTCCAGATAAAGAATGTCAAACGATAAAAGATCCTACAGCGATTGTTAAGGAAATACCTCTGACATTGAATGATCAGTGTCTCAACTATTAGTTACTTATTAAGTATCACGGTGGAACAAGAAAAAAAATTACAATATTCTATTTGATTTAAGCGTCAAAACATATAGCTGCATTCGAAAAATATAAACCACAGATAGTCGTTCAACTTACCAGACCAGTGAGGAGAGATCGGTGGTGCCGCTAAATAAGGAACTGAACTGCCATTGGAACCCAATGGAGCAACGTTCCCGATGATTGGAGGTATAACGGATGATTCCGGAGCAGGATTTTCGTTCTGCTTCATGGACGGCCGTGATAGCTGTGATGAGCTTGAAGAGGGTGACTCTACATTTGTTACCGGACTGTATTCTGGAGGAGGGGAAATAACAGCTGGAAGATACAAGTGCCCCCTAAGTTTTCTCCGAACAAGAGGAATATTTCCTGGCAAGGAGAGTCCACTTGAATCCACTGGGCTCAATCCACCTAATGAAGAAACTTTTGACACCGAGACTTGTGTTTCAGGTATCTGAATGCTGGGTAAAGCTTTGGTTATGAGTTCCACGTATGACAAAATTACAAAAATGTTTAGCAACAATAACCTTAGGGTTTTCAGCAATCCTGCAGTTCGGAATGAAGGGGAGGAATATAAGTAAAATTCAACTTTTAATACGGTAATATGCATTACAAAAGAATAAGTAAATCGAATAACAGCCCTCATGAGCAAATGATGATTTAGATAATAATAGGTAGATTACCAATATCATTTCTGTAGTCTGAAAGAATGAAAGACTGAAAGCAATGAATTTTTTTCACCATTCATCAAGTTCAATCTAGAAACCAACTAGAAAAATAAACGGTTCTAATTTCCTCTTCCGTCTCTAATGCTTCGTTCCTTTCCTCATTTTCCCCCTCTTTTGGGAGTAAAAATAATGGAAAGGGCCTCCGGACACACTTCGCCTTACTTTTCTTCTAGGCAGAAACACAGACTTGGAAACTACACTTGGTTACACTAAGGAAGGGAAACTAGGTAACACGTCAAAAGTTTGTTCACTTCACAATATCTCGACAGATGAAAGTTGCAACATAGAATTCAAAGCTCTACATAACATTACAACATAAGAGAAACCATACAGCAAGACAGTACTCTAGGGTCCAATATACGCACTTCAAATTTCAAAATGATCTTCTCATGCCCAGTGCTAAGGGAACGACTCCTACAAGCACATATACAAGCCACCAGGAAAATATGGTGAAGAGTATTAAATAATAAAACAAATTAAAAATCCCCATGGGGAAGCTATATCCTTATTGATAAGTTCTGCATATAAGAGGTACATAAACCTAACTGACAACAAAGGGATGCCGCCACTATAATGGCAGAACAACAGATCATTTGAAACTCATCAGATATTTTCGAAGTCCTAAAAGCTAACCAAAACGCTTAAAACCAGTGCACAAGGATTAATCTAGACCATTTAGAGAAAAAAATAGTACATTGGACCAGACCTCATATTCTCCTCACACTTCATATTCACAATTTTACTTCGATCGGCACCATCAAGCTCAGATCTACTTCTACCGACAATATAGTGGCAAATCTTCAACCCAACAGACTGTTAAAGAAAGGGAGAGAGTTTTGCAAATCCATCAAAGATGCCAAACAGAATTAATGTTATCCAGACTACCACAAAAATTCCAAATACCAAGTTACAAAATTGCAAAAAATGAATCTAACAATCGTAGGGTCCATGAACTGTAAATGATAGCAAAGAGATATCTTTTAGCGGCCATCACACATAAACATTAGCACAAGAACACGATGTAATCAATCGATTACAATGCAAACATCTAATCCAATTACCACGCATAATGACAGATTTAAGCAAAAAGGCATATTTGAATCAAGAAAAATAAAGAACCCACATGTGAGGATTTATATCTATATGTTAGCTTATGGTTTTTGATGATATTAGTATATCCATTCTCGCTTGTTTTGATAATAGCTAAAACATGAATAGTCGTTTAATGTCACATGCTTATCTTGCTTTCTTTATCGACACTAAACTTGTATACACTTGATATTTAGCTTGCATATCATATATCTTGTGTATATCGAATAATATATCAATATCCACTTGCTTTACTTGTGTTATATTCTTTAATATCGATATATTATTCTCATTCATTGCTTCGACGATTCACAATGTATATACATGTGTTCTATACCTTGGTTTTCATATATTATGTATATATATTTAGTATATCAATATCTCATGCTTTGCACTTGATCTATATCTTGATATTGATATACTATTCGTATTTGTGATATCGGAATAATGAATGTTTCATATACTTGTGTTTATATCATGTCTATTTCATAACACTGTATATGATGTGCTTCGTTGTTTTGAGATTGAATTTCAGGTTATCGCATGGCACAAGCGTATAAAAGGAGGATAGAGGAAATCGAGCCTAAATGTCATATCTAATGGAGGTTGGAGGATACGGACGAGAGCTTCTCAATTTGCATATTTAAGTTTCATGATGATAAGTAGTCAAGATTAAAAGTTCAAGAGTTAAACCCACGAATAGCTAAGAAGCTAGAAGCCGAAGTCTGAAATTGAAGTGTCAAAGTCGAAGTCCAATTTGAAGATCAAAAATCGACTTCAAGACGCTCGTGAGTTGCGTGTCCAATTTTGAAGCCAGGTAGCCAAGAAGCCAAGTTCAAACACACGCCAAGTTTCGAGAGCTCAAGATCGAGTCGAAAATTCGAGAATTGCGATATCAACATAGGAATATCAACATAGGAGTCTTTGTAAGCACTCTTCGAATTATGATTCATATCATTTAGAGCTCTTGAACACTTACACACGTATGTACAAACGTTCTACATTGCATAAATATCGGGGGTTTTCGAGTTTAAAGTTTGTTTTCATAAAAACCCTAAGTTTCTGATTTTGTGCATAACAGACGTCTGCCTATTTGAGCTGCAGACGTTTGCCCTTTGAGATTTTTTTCATATATCAGGAACCCAGAGATATGACAGACGTCTAAAGTTCAAATAGACAGACGCCTGATGAAGGATTTGAAAATGGAATTTTTATACCTACATATGTCTGCCTAATGTACTTCAGACGTTTGGGTTCGTACTCTCAGGTTGAATATGTTTTTATCGACAGACGTTTGATGCCTATTCTGGCAGACGTCTGTTGTAGAAAAGATTTAAAAAAATATAGCCGTTGAGGATTTTATTTTTAACTTCAGACGTCAGCCATTTACTTCTTTAGACTACTGCCCTTACTGTTTTTCTGCTGATTTGACTTAAAGCTAGTTTTCTTGTGGGGCTATAAATAGGTTTTGAGTTGGAATTTTGAGCCCCAATCACTCAAGCATTTCAGTTGATATATTTCCAAGTGATCAAGAGAGAGAAATCTCGGCTGTTGTGAGTTAAAAATAGTTGCATTTGCTATCCAAATCACCCTCGCACATAATCAAGAACTTCAATTGGTTATCCATACTTGCTAGAGTATTAGTTAGGCTAGAGAGAAACTTTTTGAGAGTATTGTGCTTCATTGTATTCTCTTTTTTTCTTTATGTGAGAACTCTTGAGTGCAAGAGTGTCTTTGTAAGAGAGAAAAGTGAGAATTGTATTTCTTTCTTTGTGTGGGAAATCTTGAGTGCAAGAATGCTTTGGTAAGGAAGAAGTGCAAGAGTTTCTAAAGAGAAGCGTTGCTCGTGTGTCGAGCAATGTGTAGTCTCAACGGAGACGTGAGAAGATAAAGGCAATGAGCTCGAGAGCCTAAAGAAAGTGGCCTAGAGACCGAGACGTTATCGGGACGCCGAATCACTATAAATCTTCGTGTTTGCAATTGCTTGCGTTTGCATTTTCTTATCTCTTGTTTATTTGCTTTAGCTTAGAAATTGCATGCTTTGCCCCTCTTGCTCTATATGCTCATACTTGTGATTATTGCCTCTTTCTATACGCTTGTTTCACAATTGTAGTTGTGTTTAGCTGTATCTCTATTGGTTTATCTTTGTCTAAGCTTACAATTGTGATATCTTATTAGCCAGTATGGTATAGAATTTTTAAATTGGGCATATTAGTTGCATAGTTCTATTTATCCCCTCTAGGACTATTGTGTTGTGAGCTTCCGTGATTTTAACACTAACAATGTGGGAACGCAGAAATCTCTCTGGGCTTAGAAACACCATCAATTTACACTTTCATTTCTACATGCTTAATAGAACCCTAAAAACAACAGAAACCAAGAATCTCAACACAGCACAAAGCTCCAACAGTGATTTCAAACAAATTAACTTAAATAAACACAAAATTACAACAAATTAACCCAATAATGCAAGCAAGTCCAATCCTTTCGAAGCTCCACAGCCATCACCAACAAAACATACCACTAATTCACTCAAAACAACAAAAATCAAGCTCAAATAACTCCAAAAAATCCGTACCTTGCAGCTCAGAAACGTGAATCCACCTCCCAAGACCTCTCATGACCGATCAAACGCTCAAGATCTGAAAAAATTTCACGATCGATCCAAGAGAGAGCTAGCATGGACACTACAAAAGGCACAAGCTTTGAGTGTCGGCAGCAATTAAGAGGTCAAGAGACAACGAGGTCGCGCGAAGCTGAGCTCGATCGATTCGATTTGGTGACGAGAAAGGCCGCGATCTGATCGAAATCGAGGGCTTCAAGTCCATAGATTGGGATTTCTTTAGGGGTTTTAGCTCAAAGTTGCTGCTTTTCTCTCTCTCTATCTTTTTTCCTTCATTTTAACTTTTTTTTCGGAATTTTGTCGGAACAAAATGACGAATTAAGGAACTGAGATTTTTTAGATAATTTAAGTGATAAAGACCCAAGTATATTTATAGATTTTACATTTTATTTAGCATTTTGGTGTTGAAAAGGCTTGGATAATTATCAATAACCCCTCATAGAGAAATTATTCACTCTGACATGTGTACAGACACAAAGGAAAAAAATAGAAGCACGGGCCGCACACGTTGTCCAAAACTGTCCGAAACTTTTCATTCTCTCTCTCTTCTATCCGGATGTAGTACACCCGACAGTTAAAAAGAAATTACCATTTTTGGACAAGCTGTTGAGATAATATCAAGTCTCGTTTTATACTAAAAAAAAAAGGGAAACAGGAATTCAAGGCAACAGTAATACATTTCAAAAGCGGTTTGTGGTTTGTATTTCATCCCAAAACCTACACATTTCTAATACCACACCAAAACTTCAGCATTTGATTATATCATCTGCCAAACCTTGCCATTATCAAAAAATTGCCCTTGTTAATTTCCTCCCTCAAACTTTTAACCCAATTTTGGGTTAGCTTAAAAATCCCAATTACCTCATTTCCCTCTAATCCTCCTCTTTCAAGCTCATTTTTTTTCCTTTCCGGAATTCGCTTCATTCGACTCGTCTTACTCTACAAAACCATATATCTAAGCCAAACTTGGGCTCCATCTTCACGCTGTTGGTATTGAAAAAGGCAAACCTATCTAACTTTAACAGACAATTCAACTAAAAGAAGACGTTCCATATAAAATTAACTCAAAAGAGAAATTTGGATAGCTTAAATGTTCTGCGGGTGATATATGGGATGATGATGTTTTGGAGGCGATATTTAAAATATGTAGGTTCTAGGGTGATATCTAATAAAAACCCGTAACACAAAAAACTTAAATAAAAGATGATGGATACACCACAACCAATTAGTTTGACTCAAGTCGTCAATAGACACAAAACCTAATAGGACCTATTCGAAAGCATTAGAAGATCTTCTAGATTTACATATTTAAACTTGTAACAAAACTTATTTTTGAATCATTCATAAGAATACATAGCTGCTTTATGAATCATTCATAAGAAAATATAATAAAATAATTCTTCCTCCTTCTACAGATGGAATGATTATGTGTCCAAATTATTAAAAAGGTGAGCGCGTCTCCACGTTTACAATTTTACATTGGTTTTTTTATACGGCACCCAAAAAGCAAATTCCTTTCTCAGTTTCCAAAACTTGGTATTTATTTTTTACCCCCAAACTAATAACATACATCATTTTATCTCGCTACGATTTCCATCAACTTTTAACGGTATAATACCAGGCTTTTCTTTAAAATATCACAATCTCTCTTCTTATTTGGAAATACACAATTTCTTTCTTAAATTGAAATTAAGGTTTAGACTTTTGCTGAACTTTTCTTAAAATCGACCATGAAATCATGAATATCTTCAACATTCTTCTCTATCTATAAAGAAGTTGAATACTTCTGCGGTCTTACTTATTATTTTTGGGTAAATGGTAAACCTAAAATCTATGGAGAAAAATCAAAATTAAATTTAACGGCATTTTTTTCTGATGGAAATCATAAAGAGGGTAAAATGATGTATCTTACTAGTTTTGGGTAGAAAGTAAATACCAATTTTTGGTTAGAATGAAATTTGCTGTGTTTTGGAAGGCCTACAAGTAAAATACCTTTTTAGATTAGCTTTAAGCGCATGAGATTAGAATTTTTGGGGGAAAGAGTCGTTCTTGGGTCCTTAATTTCATATGTCACTAAAGTTTAGTGATGTGCATGCCATGACATTGATTACGGTGATTATTATTATAGATATCTAGAATGGAATATATGGAGCAATGAGAACAACCCTTGTCCCTTGGGATACAGATAAGTGTTCCTTTGGGGCAAATGAGTACTTTTTTTTTCTTTAAAAACATTTTAAAAAAATTAAATTTCAATATCGTCCAATTGTTTTCTTAAAACAAAATCTCTGCGGGACGCAAACAGAGATACGGATAATCCGAATGGAATCCGTATTGGTATCGGAGTTTTATAATATTGATTTTCATTTCTACCGATTATCCGTATTCGTATCCATCAATGATAACCGGATACGAATACGGTAACACATATATTTCTCACATATCTGATTTAATATCCAACTTAAATACTAAATATGAATATAACTTTTACGATATTCATTTTATATTCGTATTCGTATCATTTTTTCGGCCTGAAAAAATGTTGGTCACCGAAGAAACATCATGCATAAAAGATGTATGTAGCGAAGATGTAAATGCTTCGTTGGATTGTGATAAAACCATTGGATCGAAATTTGCATTTTATTGCTGAAATCAAAAATCAAAATCCAAAATTAAATTCAAAAGCCAAAGTTAAAGTCAAATATCAAAATTAACAGGGTCAAAGTCAACCAAAACCCAATCAACCCGGATCAAGATCGAAAGTCCGAGCAAAACCGGCCGGCTATCAAGAGAAAAAGGAGAAATTTGTAATAAATAAATTTTGTATGCAAATAAATGTGAAAATGTAAAATAAATAGGCAAAAAGCCAATTTTTTTTAAAGGCTATAGCTCATGTGCAAAAAAGTGTGCACATGGACATGAACGAGATCAAAAACCAATTATGTAAAACCCAAGGAGTCAAATGCAAGATGTAAGGCCATAAATAGCCAACCATAACAAGACCTTCCTCTCTTTCATCTTAATCTTCTCCAAAATAAATCAAGATGAAAAAACTTTCTTTTCCCAAAAATAAATAAGACAATGCCGCAAACCCATTGAAAAAAGTTTAACTCTTCCACCAAATCCAATAAAAAGAGAGCTTTTGGGTACTTCTTCTTCTCTTTCTCCAAGAGAAATAAAGAAAGGGGGAAGAAAAAAAGAACACATCTCTCAAAACACCATTTTTGTATGATCCAAGGTCTAAAAGAGGGAAAATGAACTCTTTTTCCCTCATTCAAAGATTCATAGCTCAAGTTCTCAAGAATCAAGAAAGCACTTTTTGACAAAATAAAGAGAAAGTTGAGGGTGACCCCACAAAAGGAAAGGGCTTTGAACTTCTCCTTTGGGGAAACTCTCGGCGATGCGGATTTTGATTTGTACAGCTTTTTTTTTAACACGGATTTTCGTCTGTGCTTCATCCAAATACGTGGAAATATAGATTTCGGTCTATATTATCCCAATAAAATAAAAAAAGACAAATTCTAGTAGCTATGCCTCCGAAATTTTGTAAAATTCTTTAACTTAATCATTTTCAAAACAAAACAAAAAATGAATTTAACATAATTTACACGCCGCCTCCTCCTTGGGGGAAAAACTTAGCCTCCGGATCCCCCTAAAGAAAAAGGGGAGCCGCTTTCCCCCAGAGGGGGAGCCGAACCCGACTCCCCTAAAGTGGGGCCGGGCTTGGCCCCTCAAGGGGGCCGACCCTCCTCCAAAAGAGGGAGCAAGCCGCGGCTCCCTCAAAGGGGGGGCCGGTCCTGGGCGCCACCCCGGGAAGCATTCGGCTTGTTTCCTCTAAAGGAGCCGCCCGTCCCGGGCACCATCCGTCGCAATCGTTTTTAATAAAAAAATATAATAAAAATAAAATGAATAAAACAAACTTCACATGTCCACACACACGTTCACATTAGTTTGCACGACCCATTAATCGGAGGTTCCCTAACCTCAAAGTGAGGGGTAATTAACGACGGTTTTGTCCGCTGCTGCTGGATATTAGAATCCTCACAATTAACAAACCCCCCGCCTACCTTAGGCAAAAGAAATCTGTACAGCGTCTGACATGCGAGCAATCCTATCCCCGTAAGGTGACGAAAAACACTTTACAGATTCTGGCACGCATGGTAGGACTTATCTCTCCTCCTATATTTCGGGTCAAGCGTTCATACGAACTCATTCAACATAAAAATCATTTTCTGTACTGAAATCATGCTCTTTCATGCAAATTAACAACTTTCAACAGCCATCAACAACGATGTCTCATAAATCAAGCTCGGCTTCTGATGTGACCACCGTCGCATACATGCTCAAGGCAACTGCCAAGGCGACTCTTCCTTCGAGTCTTGTGCAGCAATGGACTGAACAACCACTCCAATTCGGATCCATCATATTTAGCACTATCTCTATCGATGCTCATACTACGGAGGCTCCAGCGAGCCAAGTGATCAAGCCGGTCTCAAAAGGGAGAAGGCCGAACGTCGTCGTCGTCAAGATACTCGAGCAGACATACAAATCAGTGTTTGAACGGCTCTCTGTCGCTCCAACTGGAGGCAAGGACGTCAATTCAAAGGACACAACCAGATGTCCCGGGCAAGCCAAGGAAATACCCGTAACGACCGCATGCTCGTGCGTCTTCTCCAGAATCCCTGTCAATCGGCCTACAACGGCTTCCAAGGTAGCGGATGCCTGCTAAGCTTTCAAAACTGAGAAACTAAGATAGAAACGGTTCAGATATAGAGCCAACAAAAGGGCAAGGGCTCCTGCTCACTTGGAGTTCGTGAGGTTCCAAAAAGATTGTTACCCCGCGACATAAGTCGGACCGGCTGTGAAAATCGCCAACTCTTTTGAACCATTGAGACTGGTTCAGAAAAATGCCATGATTATGTCACGCCCCGCTTCCCGGTGTACGGGCAGAGAACGTGACGAGGCCGCTACGTATTTACTCTGAAGTAAATACACTAAGCGTAACTAAGCAATAAAAATGCACAAGAGACAAAGATATAACTGAACATCAACTTTATTTATTCACATTCTTTTTACAATACATGGAAAAGTAAATACATCTGAATGAAAACAATGCCTAAACAATGGCGTAGCTGAAATGGAAAGTACAGAAATGAAATGTGTACAAGTGTAAATACAGCTCGGGATCTTCAATAAACTGGTCCAAATCTTTAGTGCTAGGCTTGATCTTTGGAAGGTCCGAAATACCTGACGACATTCAAAGAAGAAGAAAGAGAATGTCGTCAGCGAACAAATCGCTCGGTAAGTCCCAAAGATAAGGAATAAGTAGAAAAGACAGAAAGAGAGAGAGTGTGTGTGTGTGTGTGTAAGTTTTAAAGTTGTATTATATTGTTATACTGTTGTATTTATTAACGCTGTTGTTTGTAGCTTGGTACAGAAGGATGCCGGTGTATACGAGAGGAGTCTCTATATGCCAGAGACTAAAGGCAACTGGAAGTATAAGGCTTCGTTAGAAAGCCCGGAACAACGGCGTTGTATTCAGATTAGGAGTCTTAAATCTTGCAGTCTCGTGCCACTTCTAACATCTTCTGTACCAATCTACCCCTTAAACCCCGCGATGTCTTATTTGTATTGTTTGTATTGTATTGTATTGTATTATAGATTGTACAGATGTATGACTTGCTGAAACCATGATATCAGTAAATGGATGTAACTGAAGAATCATGGATGTAACTGGAGAATCATGTAGATGGAAGTATATCCACGGTTCGGTTCAGTCAATACCGATTGAATAGATTGAATATATGGATTCATGGATTCATATTGAATTGTAGTTTGTACTTGAATCATATTCAAGTCAGATTATTATAATGAGACTCAGTCTGAGTCATAACAATTAGAAAAGAAATTGAAGTCCTGAATTAGGTTTTGATATTATCGGTAACCGCTGCATATGGATGGCAGGATTTGTGTCTTTTTTAAAGACGATTACCGTGTTGATAACACCGTTTGTTAAGTTATCTAACTTAAATAGGCAAGCACCTATATCTCCGGCTCCCTGAGGCTCAAGAGATTGGTCTCGCTTAAACCTATATTTACTAGGGTCCTTATTGTAATTTATAAAACTTAAGGGGGTTTAATGTAAAAATAATTTTGTATAATTTTCAAAATACAGCTCAAGTATTTAATTATCGTCTTTAGATTTTTCATAGTGGTGGATTTTATATTTGTGACATTTATAGTGAATAAACCTATTTTTCATAATATAGGATATTTGATTGTAATATTGAACTTGTATGGAATTTCATGGTATTTTCATGTAAAGTGATCCTTTTAATTTAGAAAACTTGGAATATTTATATTATATTAAAAATAGATATTTTGATAATACACATATATATATATATAAATATATATATATATATTTATAAAAATAATTTTATTATTTTCTAGAAATCTCATTTTCTTAAGATATTTGTATTACAAATCTTTCGAGACTGAATACTTCTTGCGGAGGTCTGCATCTTGCACTACTAAGCCCAGGGATGTGCGATAATCCGCACCATCCCAGTCGGGTTCCCCAAAATGGGTTGTAGCGGCGCTTTGCAAAGATTTGTAAAAACACGTAATCTTGTAGAAAACGGTTTTAATAGTAAACGGTATTTATATGTAAAGTTTCGTTTTCCCGTATTCTATGTTCCCGAAAGGTATTGTGCTATGTTGCATATGAGTGTTGTGAGGAGGTAGGTCATTATCTCGTGATCTAATTAAAGGTATAGCAAGATTAATGATATTTTAAAGTCGAAACTAAAGTATATGCTATTTTACTGAAAAAGAGCGGTAAAAGTTACAAAATGAAATGTTTTGTTATGAAACTTGTTCAACATGTTTTTTTAATGATTAATAGTTAAGATATAAGAGTTTAGTATGGTTATGTTAAGGAAAATTGAACTTTATAAAGAAAACCGAATCGGAAGTCGGATTTAACTCCGTTTCCGTCGGGTTTTAGTAATAGAAGTTTTAAGAATAGATTAGAGAAGAGGGAGGTGTGACTTATGGGTTTAGATTCAAGAGGAGAGGGAGAGGAAGCGGTAGGAGGTGCCGGTGTGTCGTTTCGTCGCCGGGAGCTCCTAGGGTCGTCGTCAGAATTTCGCCGGAGCTTCGCCCTTCGCTAACTCCAATTGCACACTAAAATTCTATAGAGTTTTCTTGAGAGTTTGGACAGAATTATGAGTGAGGGGTGTGTGTTTAGGGGTGATATTTATAGGGTAAAATTAGGGTTAGGGTAGGTGAAAGGGTGACAAGAAAATATATTAAATTTTGTATTAAAAAAATGGTTTAATGAGGTTTTAAAGAGTTATGTTTATGTGCAGGAAATTTAAAGTATACAGGAGTTTCCAGAAGACAAAGAGGCATAAGTTTCATGAAGGGTCAACGCGGATTCAGCCGAGTCAACCCGGCCTCGTCGGCCGAGTCGCCGGCTCGAGTCGGGCCGGGGCTCGCCGTCGAAGGTCTGTCATCGTCTGGTTAGCACAGTGGGGTGGTTTGTTTTTAGTGTGACCTTTGGTTTTATGGGTTTAGCACGTGTAGACTCTTGGGATTCTAAAAATTTAAAAAGAAATCAATATTAAAAATAATGTGGGGGATGAGATTTGAACTCTGGTGCTTTGGTTCAGCAGTGCAAGGTCTTACCAATGAGCTACAAGCTCCTTCTTGCTATTAAAAAGCAAATCAAACTTATAACTTGTGCTCAGGCAAAAATACATCTTTCTGTATTTTTGAAAAATTTTGAACGGAAAGTTTATGGTTGTTACATTCTACCCTCCTTATAAAAATTTCATCCTCGAAATTTGTAAAAGGAAAGTGTAACAAATTCAAGAAAAGTTTGGTGATAGAACTATTGGTAGTATATGAAAAATATGTGAAAGAACGAAAGAATGCGAAGGTTTTAGTAAGATTGTAAAAGAGGTGAGGGGATTTTGGGTTAGGACAGATTCAAAGTATATGAAATGATAAGATTCAAAGATTGTAAAGAATGTTTTAGTTGCTAGTTCTTGTGTTATATTGTTTAGGTTGTTCACCCAGAATAGAATTGCATGGTAGTGTTCCATACAGCTCTGACCTGCATGGGCTGCCAACAAAACCTGTTACGTCCCGCTTCCCGGTGCACGGGCAGAGAACGCGACGAGGCTGCTACGTATTTGCTCTGAAGTAAATACGCTAAGCGCAACTAAGCAATAAAAATGCACAAGAGACAAAGATATAACTGAACAGCAACTTTATTCATTCACATTCTTTTTACAATACATAGAAAAGTAAATACATCTGAATGAAAACAATGCCTAAACAATGGCATAACAGAAATGGAAAGTACTGAAATGAAATGTGTATAAGTATAACTACAGCTCGGGATCTTCAATAAACTGGTCCAAGTCTTCAGTGCTAGGCTTGATCTCTGGAAGGTCCGAAATACCTGACGACATTCAAAGAAGAAGAAAGAGAATGTCGTCAGCGAACAAATCGCTTGGTAATTGTTGGATATAGTGCCCTCTAAGTCAATTATTAGATCACAGGTACGTGATTGCAATGATTGAGGGGGGACCTATACCGATAAAACAGTCTTACTCGAGATGATAGTATGCTATCTGGTTTGTCTTTATCATCATGATAGAGCCCATAGGATTCTTGCTTGACTACCAGCAGTATGATGGCGATCATATATGTGGGAGCTGGGGTCTATAAGCACATCCTTAAAGTGTCCCTAATCATGGGAGTTTCGAGACATGGCATCGATACTCCAGAGTAGACTAGTGTATACAGTCGAGACCCCGACGAGGGGCGGTGGCCGGTCTCACGAGCCACTGGTGTCAGTTGGATCACCTAAGATGTATACAGGTGCTCATTGGGATATGAGTACACCGGACAGGACTAGCCGGGAACATGCTAGTTGGTATTATACATATCGTCAGATAGCAGTTCCCTGGTGACATGTGTACAGGTTAGTTCATCGACCTGAGGTCGTCATTTGTCTCGTGTGAGTTCCTACTGTGCTTTGATTTATACCCTACCACGGGTCAAAGGAGTCGTGCAAACAGGTATATTTTGGGTACAGTTCCGAGCCACATTGGAGGCAAGTGAGCGGATCTTCGGGGATTCGTCTCTCCCGGTATTGGGGGTGAGATCGCGCTGTGTTTAGGAGAGCCATTACACGAAATCCCTGGACAGGGTAATCGAGATTTACTGGAAGGTATTCCGGTAGTATCTCAGGGTGTTCTGGGCTGCTCTCTGACACGACTTATACAGCTGTTGGGGGTCTGACGTTTACCGGCCCCCTAGGCCCTATATGCGATACTCATAGACGAATGTTCCGGACTGTACGGATATTGTCACTGTCAGGCTCAGTAGGGTTTATAGATGAGTTCGCTCGTCAGCTTCCATTCCAATCAATACATAGGCAAACCGTTACGTACAGCTTGTACCTTTGACGTGCTGTGGTTATACCCAGTGCCAGTGTATTGATGAGTCATTAGAGTCCCCCACAGACACTTTCCCAAGTTCGGACGAAACGTTGTAGATGCCGTATGGTGTTATGGCAGGGTTCGGAAAATGCACGTGCGTTTTCGCACGTGTCATTTTTCGGGCAGATAATACTGGTAGGCTTTGGTTTAAGCCGGATCCCAGTATTATACTGTGTAGATATAATATCTTTGTCTCAGTTGCATTTATATTCGGTCGTAATACAAATGCGGGTATGTTTATACTGTTACGGGGTTATCCTGAAATTCGTTTCAGGATCACTTTTGGAAGTTGCCAGTTTCCAGTTTTCTATCAGCCGTATTTGACATTCGGTTAAATGCGGATTTATCCTTTCGTCTTTTGGGTGAGTCATGGTTCTAGAAGATTCTAGAAATAGCGACTAGGATTAGTGACTCATCATTTGCACTAATTGTGAGGTGGGGTGTTAAGTGAGGTGGATTAATTCATTTAATGTGTTCATACCACTCATTCTTTCTTCATGATAAATATCCTTGATATTTTTCCTTACACTCACCCTCTTTGCTCCTACACTCACCTCCCCCTCTCCTATTTATGGCCGGCCCCCTCTTGTGAAAAAAAATGGGTTTTTTCATTTTGCTTGAGAGAAAAAGATTATGATAGTTTAGTGTATGGAAATTTCCTAGTTCAATTTCCATTCACCCGATTCCAATTGGCAACTTCATTAACCGTTCATCCATAGCCTTGGACGTAACGAGACAAAGTGCTCTACTCATTCTCTACTTCATCTTGGTCGTCTCTTTTAGCAAACTTGACGATCGAGTTTCCTCGGTTCAGAGGCGGGAGCCCGTTTAAAGATCCGTCGACGTGGTGCCACTTGGACGACGAGACTGAAGTTTTAGAAGATCGAAGCCGCCGCAACAAAGCATGGGATGATGGTTAAAGACCGAACGACTCAGATCGTTCGGTATAACAATTCTACCCTCTTTACAATTTGTTAGTTTAGCTTTAATGGCAGATCCGGGTTATAGTACGCGATAGCGCCAGTAGTAAAAGTTTTGTTCCGCATATTGGCGTCTGTTAGACGGCCGGGGCGCTACCGCATACTTACAGTGGTATCAGAGCCTTACTATTAAGCTATACTAATTTGTGCTAACGGGTTTAAAAGATCGATCGAACGGAATTTCCGAAACTACATTTTTCTGTACTAACAGTTTCTGTTGATTTTTAAACTGTTCCAAAAATCATTTTTCATATCACAGAATTATAAGCAGGCTTTTTTAAGCTTACCGTACAAAATTGGTCACGTGATCCCTTAGAACCACCGCGGATCCGTGGTCAAACCTAAGGTTTGACCGCGCATCCGCGGCGGTTTAGTGGGAACAGTGATCAAATTTTGTACATAGGCTTCTTTACAGGGAATTGTGGTTTCTGGTATTGTTATTTTGGGCCCAGTTTTGGTTACTGTACAGCAGATGCTTGAGGGGCCCACTTCGGGAAATTTTGTCGATCGAAATTTTAAACGTGTTAGTTTTCAGTACTTACTTTATATCTCCGACCAGGAATGTCATTTGATCGGTAAACCGCGTCTGATTGCTATAGTTTTTTTTGACGGGTTTGTGAACGTGACATTCGCGTTGATGTTCTGTATTGTGCTGCGATGTTGCGGATTCGTCGTGGTGGATAGCAGGGTGCAATGATAGTGCTGTTTGGATTTATTTGTACATTTGATATTGCGGGGCGAGCGTCCGACTTGTGGACTGCCGTCACTGCCTATTGTATAATATTCTTTTGGGGCACGACCGGGTTGAGGTCGATCTACCCGTTGTACATATTTTTATTTCTGTACTAGGTTTATCCCGCGACGGAGTGCACAGATAGCCGGGTTCTGGAGGGCAACGGGTCCGTATCTCATGGCTTTGAGAGGCAGAGGGGCCTCACTCTAGAATTGGCAGACTATTCGTCGCACTCGTAGGGGGTACAGGTTGACCCAAGGAGGGGTGCTCAATTTACCGGATTCCGTGAAGTGCCGGGTGTTCCATTCACTATGTTGTGGGGACTACCTCGCTTCAGGTTTTGGCGGGTAACATGCCGCACCCGTAGGGGTCTAGGTTTCATTGCACAGGCTATCCACGCGACCAGGGGAACGTCGGGTTTCAGCAGCGGCTCTGTGAAACCCGGGGATCCCAGATTATCTGTATTGTTCTATGATACTTATTACTTCTCTGTAATGTTGCATATTATCATGCCTGGAGCGATTATTGTATATTTGTATATATACTATTAGATGTTGTATATGTTTTACACCCGCGCTAGTCCAGTCCCCGCTCTGTTGTTAGTTAAGTAACCTAACGAGTGATGACGGGACCCAGTGACGAATGCGGATGGCATATATGTATATTTTATTTTCGTTCTTTTCTGGTGTGATTGATTGATGGGACTGCATTGATTCTTATCAATGCAAGGATAAAACAAACCTATATTTGATGTTGTTGGAACAAATTTTAAAAGGAGTTATTACAAAGACGTTTCCTTTTGTTTTGCATAGCGGTATTCAGTTAGAATATCCAGCATCTCATTCGACGAGGTAAGGGCCGAGATCCCTTCACCGGGAGTGACCCCTTGGGCAGAAGTTTGCATCAGGGTAATAACTTCAATATAGTCGATTACAAGTTACTTTGCATCGCGGTATTCAGCTGGAATATCCTGCACCTCATTCCACGAGGAAAGAGCCGAGATCCCTTCACCGGGAGTGACCTCTTTAGCAAAAGGTTTTCGCCACTATATTTTTATAAAAAGCTATCAGTTTACTTCAACGAGATCAAGTTCATGACGTTAAAGGTTTTTCGCCAAAAACCAGCCATAATCCTCCGTCATTTCTTATGGATGGTCAGTAGTATTCAAGCTATGTTTGCTGGCCTACGTCAAGGCATAGTGTTTGGTAGCTGCTGAGTATTCATTTGTTGCATAGATAGATGCATTAGTTTAGGACAGACGTACAGCCTTGTTGGCCTACGTCAAGGGCATGTACGATGACCTAAATTAATCAGGACAACGACGGGTAGAACTTGACATGTGGCTTATGATTTGTTGGCCTACGTCAAGGTCATAAGAGCATGGGATAAAAATTATATCGGGAGTTTCAAACATACAAGAAACTTGCCAGACTTGTTCATACCTTCTGGAGTGTGTTAACTTGAGTGGCTTCCATCAAGTTATCATGCGATGATAGTTGGATCCCGATTCTCACTGATGAGTTGGTTTACTCTTCGGGTGACCCCGACTAATTCTTCTTTCTGGTTTGGAGGAGAATTTGAGATTACAGCGGGAGTTTTCCTTATTAGATAATGTGATAACCATTCTGATCTAGGTTAGAGTGCACGCAGAGTGTTTCTTTTCTCTCTCTCTTTTGGCAGCGACCTTTGACCGACCCTAGACTATAACTCAGTGACCAAGTTGACCGAACCTTCTTAATATACTGGCTTTTGGATTGTCTATAGTTGCATAAGTCATTGCCTCTCCTTCTTTTACCCTTTGTATTTCTCAGAACACCCCGTATTACTACGGACATCCATTTCCATTGGATAGATCCATCGTATGGTTATATACGAACTCGAAGGGATTTCTTCGAGGATGGATCCAGGTTCAGGAGAAATAGAATTGGTTTATTCAGTAGTCTTTTATTATCACCTTCTCTCAGGTTGCGAGGGCTCCTTGGTTTAGGAGAGTACACCTATTACGCTTATTGGATTGTCTTATTCCAAACCATAGGCAGGTACCGAAAGGTAGGGGATGAAGAAAACCAATTAGCATAAGCAGGGTGTACAGAAGGTAATAACTAAAGACAAAATAAAAGGATTAGAAAGAGTGCAAAGTAAATTGCGACTGCTAACAGTCACGACCAAACCACGTATTTCATCGCCACTCCTACTTCACCTTTAATTTCTCCAGAACAACCCGTATCACTACGAACATCCAATTCCATTGGATAAATCCATCGTATGGTTATATACGAACTCGAAGGACATTTTTTTTCGAGGATGGATTCTGGTTCAGGAGAAATAGGAATAAGGTATTATTCAGCTGTCTTTTATCATCACCTTCTCTCAAGTTGCGAGTACTCCTAGGATTAGGAGAGTACACCTATTATGCTTACTGGATAGTCTTCTTCCAAACCATAGGCTGGTGCCGAACGGTAGGGAAGGAAGAAAACTATTTAGCCTAATGATGGTGTACAGAAGGTAACGACTAAAGACAAATAAAGGAATTTGGAAAGGTGGTAAAGAAATATACGGTTAAAGTCATGATTTGGATTATAGAAGAAGCATTACTAGGAGTACCAGGATACCCCTACGAAACATATTAATGTTTCATATTCACCGTGCATTGTTAATTGAAAACTGATTTCCCGATTAGATACTTACTCCAGGGTATGTATTTACCAGGTATGATTCTCACATCTGTATGGTTTTACAGATGTTGAGTGGGAGCAAATTATTAGGAATTAGGTGATCATCCTCATTATATCGGAATTCGTTGTAATTGGTGATATTTGAGGAAATCGCCTGGGCACAGTTTTCAACCTACGATACACAGGTTATGAGTTATTCAACTCAGCGGACTTATACAGAGTATTGTATGTTGTCCAGTGTCCATAAGGACAAAGGGGTTGCTCCTCGTACTATATTCTGTTTACTTGTAACTTCTCTAGTTTTTAGACAAGTGTTTCGTAGAAATACAATGTCTAAGTTTTGAGAAGTTATGGAAATAAGAATAAAGTAGAGAACCAAATGTCGCAAGTATCGGGATTCTTCAAAGAATTCGAAGATATAGATTCTTGTGATTGGTATTCAGTTGATAGTAATGGTTTTGAGAAACTTGTTTCTCTTTCAGGTTACTCATAATTGGATGGATTCCTAAGTTGAGTAATGCTGATTAACCTATCTCCATTAAAATGATATGCACTGGAGATAACTGCATGATTTGAATCTGGTTCCAATTAAATAAGTGCCAAAGTTTCTATACTGGATATAGAACAGTTCATATCTTAACGATGTTGAGGTAAGGAGAGTTGTCCAGCTTATGCTTAAAACCAGACACTGGATAACTCAAGGCACGTTTCTGTAATGGCAGTTTATGGGTTGACCCTAGCTTTGACGAGGGTTGATTTTTTACCATCTGGAAGATCGATAGTGATATTGTTCTTGACTCGCCACAGTTTTAATAAAATAGATTTTTTCAGAAAATAGTAGTGGGAGTATGGTAGAACTGGAAGTGATTCCAGAACCGCAAACGATTACGGAAAATTTAATAGGACCTATATATTCAATCAGGTTTGACATTCAAATAGCCATTCCGCAGATATGGAGGGTAACCTCAGACACCCAAGAGGTACTCAGGTAGCCTCAAGGACGGTGACAGGGAGGTTCTGGTTTACCCAGACTTGACACTACTGTTGTTCCAGACTATGAGACCCGGCAGGAGGATATGTATAGCGTCGTTCTAAACTAGTTTTAGAAATGTACGTATATATTATTCTGCCAGAGGGTTGTCGTAGTCAGTGGGAGCAGCGGAAGCGTAGTGGGCAAGTAGCTTATGTCTATTTGTAGACTTGAGTAATTATAGCGGAGATAGATCATCTATTTTTGATGTGACAGTCATGGGTTTGACTTCGTCAGAATAGGGGATGGATCTGTTAAGAAAGTAGTAGGGTGTGATGTCCTGGTATTTGGATGACATACACAGAGTAGGAAGTAAAATTTCTATACTACGATCGGTTGTACTGTGGTCGTCACACAGTTGTTTCTCCACAAAGGACATGGATGTAATATTTGACATTCTGGATACAAGATCTATGGTTTTAGATCTAGATTTGGGTAGTTTCCCAATGTGGGTACTTTGACAGTATTCTAATAGTATTTTAGAATAGATAACTCCTGGCATG
Source organism: Agapanthus africanus (assembly GCA_030015575.1). Lineage (NCBI taxonomy): Eukaryota > Viridiplantae > Streptophyta > Magnoliopsida > Asparagales > Amaryllidaceae > Agapanthus > Agapanthus africanus. The sequence continues at coordinate 397,278,636 of JASDDO010000029.1, read as the reverse complement.
GTGGTGTACCCGCAGGTGATGGAGTCGCCCTCTCTAAAGTTGTCTTACAGACTAAAGAGGAGAGGGATGTGCATGATTGGCAGATCACTTGCTTAGGCAATTGAGTCAATCGTGAGATGTAAAGTACCACACCAGATGTTGTTATTGCACTAGATGCGATAAGTTTATATTAATCCAATCCTGGAGAAATATTAGGAAGCAGTTATAGAACATAAGTACATGTTCTACGGATTTGATGACGGCAGCCTCCTTCGGGAGACAGTTATTATTCCAGGCTTCACAGGTGACATGGATGATAGAGTGATTGTCAGAGTTATAGTTTTCCCTCTGACGAGGGACAGTATTATGGACAGGTGGTCCAAAGGGATACTGTGGGAGGCATGGTGCTGGACACTGATTAGTTTCAGTGATTGATACAGTCTAAAAGGTTTGGATTTGGAGTTCATTTATGTACTAGGTCTCATCAGATATCTAAACATATTCTAAGACAGGTATTACTCAATTCGGGAGATGGTTTTCTCCGCGAAGTTGAGATATAGAGAGATACAGAAAGAAACACCGAAGCGGATCCACTCACTGAGGCTATTTCTCGAACACAAGAGTTTTACAAACGAGCTTTGTGAAACTGATTAGTAGAGGAGTTGGATGCTCGGTATCACACGAGCTGTGAGTACACGACATCGCAATAATTAGCCTTAAGTGCAAGTGGGAGATTGTTGGATATAGTACCCTCTAAGTCAATTATTGGATCGCAGGTACGTGATTGCAATGATTGATGGAGGACCTATACCGATAAAACAGTCTTACTCGAGATGATAGTATGCTATCTGGTTTGTCTTTATCATCATGATAGAGCCCATAGGATTCTTGCTTGACTACCAGAAGTATGATGGCGATCATATATGTGGGAGCTGGGGTCTATAAGCACATCCTTAAAGTGTCCCTAGTCATGGGAGTTTCGAGACAGGGCATCGATACTCCAGAGTAGACTAGTGTATACAGTCGAGACCCCGACGAGGGGCGGTGGCCGGTCTCACGAGCCACTGGTGTCAGTTGGATCACCTAAGATGTATACAGGTGCTCATTGGGATATGAGTACACCGGACAGGACTCGCCGGGAACATGCTAGTTGGTATTATACATATCGTCAGATAGCAGTTCCCTGGTGACATGTGTACAGGTTAGTTCATCGACCTGAGGTCGTCATTTGTCTCGTGTGAGTTCCTACTGTGCTTTGATTTATACCCTACCACGGGTCAAAGGAGTCGTGCAAACAGGTATATTTTGGGTACAGTCCCGAGCCACATTGGAGGCAAGTGAGCGGATCTTCGGGGATTCGTCTCTCCCGGTATTGGGGGCGAGATCGCGCTGTGTTTAGGAGAGCCATTACACGAAATCCCTGGACAGGGTAATCGAGATTTACTGGAAGGTATTCCGGTAGTATCTCAGGGTGCTCTGGGCTGCTCTCTGACACGACTTATACAGCTGTTGGGGGTCTGACGTTTACCGGCCCCTATGCCCTATATGCGATACTCATAGACGAATGTTCTGGACTGTACGGATATTGTCACTGTCAGGCTCAGTAGGGTTTATAGATGAGTTCGCTCGTCAGCTTCCATTCCAATCAATACATAGGCAAACTGTTACGTACAGCTTCTACCTCTGACGTGCTAGTGGTTATACCTAGTGCCAGTGTATTGATGAGTCATTAGAGTCCCCCACAGACACTTTCCCAAGTTCGGGCGAAACGTTGTAGATGCCGTATGGTGTTATGGCAGGGTTCGGAAAATGCACGTGTGTTTTCGCACGTGTCATTTTTCGGGCAGATAATACTGGTAGGCTTTGGTTTAAGCCGGATCCCAGTATTATACTGTGTAGATATAATATCTTTGTCTCAGTTGCATTTGTATTCGGTCGTAATACAAATGCGGGTATGTTTATACTGTTACGGGGTTATCCTGAAATTCGTTTCAGGATCACTTTTGGAAGTTGCCAGTTTCCAGTTTTCTATCAGCCGTATTTGACATTCGGTTAAATGCGGATTTATCCTTTCGTCTTTTGGGTGAGTCATGGTTCTAGAAGATTTTAGAAATAGTGACTAGGATTAGTGACTCATCATTTGCATTAATTGTGAGGTGAGGTGTTAAGTGAGGTGGATTAATTCATTTAATGTGTTCATACCACTCATTCTTTCTTCATGATAAATATCCTTGATATTTTTCCTTACACTCACCCTCATTGCTCCTACACTCACCTCCCCCCTCTCCTATTTATGGCCGGCCCCCTCTTGTGAGAAAAAATAGGTTTCTTCATTTTGCTTGAGAGAAAAAGATTATGATAGTTTAGTGTATGGAAATTTCCTAGTTCAATTTCTATTCACCCGATTCCAATTGGCAACTTCATTAACCGTTCGTCCATAGCCTTGGACGTAACGAGACAAAGTGTTCTACTCATTCTCTACTTCATCTTGGTCGTCTCTTTTAGCAAACTTGATGATCGAGTTGCCTTGGTTCAGAGGCTGGAGCCCGTTTAAAGATCCGTCGACGTGGTGCCACTTGGACGACGAGACTGAAGTTTCAGAAGATCGAAGCCGCCGCAATAAAGCGTGGGATGATGGTTAAAGACCGAAAGACTCGGATCGTTCGGTATAACAATTCTACCCTCTTTACAATTTGTCAGTTTAGCTTTAATGGCAGATCCGGGTTATAGTACACGATAGCGCCAGTCGTAAAAGTTTTGTTCCGCATATTGGCGTCTGTTAGACGGCCGGGGCACTGCCGCATACTTACAAGTCCCAAAGATAAGGAAGAAGTAGAAAAGACAGAAAGAGAGAGAGAGTGTGTGTGTACGTTTTAAAGTTGTATTATATTGGTATACTGTTGTATTTATTAACGCTGTTGTTTGTAGCTTGGTACAGAAGGATACCAGTGTATACGAGAGGAGTCTCTATATGCCAGAGACTAAAGGCAACTGGAAGTACAAGGCTCCATTAGAAAGCCCGGAACAACGGCGTTGTATTCAGATTAGGTGTCTTAAATCTTGCAGTCTCATGCCACTTCTAACACATTCTGTACCAATCTACCCCTTAAACCCCGCGATGTCTTATTTATATTATTTGTATTGTATTGTATTATTTTGTATTATAGATTTTACAGATGTATGACTTGCCGAAACCATGATATCAGTAAATGGATGTAACTGGAGAATCATGTAGATGGAAGTATATCTATGGTTCAGTTCGGTCAATACAGATTGAATAGATTGAATATATGGATTCATGGATTCATATTAAATTGTAGTTTGTACTTGAATCATATTCAAGTTAGATTATTATAATGAGACTCAGTTTGAGTCAGAGAAATTAGAAAAGAAATTGAAGTCCTGAATTAGGTTTTGATATTATCGGTAACCGCCGCACATGGGCGGCAGGATTTGTGTCTTTTTCAAAGACAATTACCGTGTTAATAACACTGTTTGTTAAGTTATCTACCTTAAATAGGCAATCACCCATATCTCTGGCTCCCTGAGGCTCAAGAGACTGGTCCCGCTTAAACCTATATTTACTAGGGTCCTTATTGTAATTTATAAAACTTGAGGGGGTTTTATGTAAAAATAATTTTGTATAATTTTCAAAATACATTTCAAGTATTTAATTATCGTCTTTAGAGTTTTCATAGCGGTGGATTTTATATTTGTGACATTTCTAGTGAATAAACATATTTTTCATAATATAGGGCATTTGATTGTAATATTGAACCTGTATGGAATTTCATGGTATTTTCATGTAAAGTGATCCTTTTAATTTAGAAAAGTTGGAATATTTATATTATATCAAAAATAGGTATTTTGATAATACATACATACATACATATATATATATATATATTTATAAAAATAATTTTATTATTTTCTAGAAATCTCATTTTCTTAAGATATTTGTATTTCAAATCTTTCGAGACCGAATGCTCCTTGTGGAGATCTGCATATCGCACTACTAAGCCCAGGGATGTGCGATAATCCGCACCATCCCAGTCGGGTTCCCCAAAATGGGTTATAGTGGCGCTTTGCAAAAATTTGTAAAAATACGTAATCTTGTAGAAAATGGTTTTAATAGTAAATGGTATTTATATGTAAAGTTTCGCTTTCCCGTATTCTATGTTCCCGAAAGATATTGTGCTATGTTGCATATGAGTGTTGTGAGGAGGTAGGTCATTACCTCATGAACTAATTAAAGGTATAGCAAGATTAATGATGTTTTAAAGTCGAAACTAAACTCCATGGTATTTTATTGTAAAAGAGCGGTAAAAGTTACAAAATGAAATGTTTTGCTATGAAACTTATTCAACATGTTTTGTTAATGATTAATAGTCAAGATGTATGAGTTTAGTATGGTTATGTTAAGGAAAATTGAACTTTATAAAGAAAACCGAATCGGAAGTCGGATTTAACTCCGCTTCCGTCGGGTTTTAGTAAAAGAAATTTTAAGAATATATTAGAGAAGAGGGAGGTTGGACTTACGGGTTTAGAGTCAAAAGAAGAGGGAAAGGAAGTGGTAGGAGGCGCTGGTGCATCGTTTCATCGCCGGGAGCTCCTAGGGTCGTCGTCGGAATTTCGCCGGAGCTTCGCTGTTCGCTAACTCCAATTGCACACTAAAATTCTATAGAGTTTTCTTGAGAGTTTGTACAGAATTATGAGTGAGGGGTGTGTGTTTAGGGATGATATTTATAGGGTAAAACTAGGGTTAGGGTAGGTGAAAGGGTGAAAAGAAAATGTATTAAATTTTGTATTAAAAAAATGGTTTAATGGGGTTTTAAAGAGTTCTGTTTATGTGCAGGAAATTTAAAGTATATAGGAGTTTCCAGAAGACAAAGAGGCATAAGTTTCATGAAGGGTCAACTCGGATTCAGCCAAGTCAACCCGGCCGAGTCGGCCCGGGGCTCACCGTCGAAGATCCGTCGTCGTCTGGTTAGCACAGTGGGGCAGTTTGTTTTTAGTGTGACATTTGGTTTTATGGGTTTAGCACGTGTAGACTCTTGGAATTCTAAAAATTTAAAAAGAAATCAATATTAAAAATAATGTGGGGGATGAGATTTGAACTCTGGTGCTTTGGTTCAGCAGTGCAAGGTCTTACCAATGAGCTACAAGCTCCTTCTTGCTATTAAAAAGCAAATCAAACTTATAATTTGTGCTTAGGCAAAAGTACATCATTCTGTATTTTGAAAAATTTTGTACAGAAAGTTGTACGAAAAGTTTAGGGTTGTTACAGATTGCAATGATAAAGAAGCAGGCAACTCAAAGGGTTTTACGAAGATATACGTCTAAGCCCCAGAACCAAAAGCGGGGCACGATATCCTCCAAGCTTTGCCAAGTGTTTCTTATTGCTCGAAAGTAACGAGGATGGAGAAAAAAGAAGATGCCGGTTCCGTCCAAGACTCAAGCCAAATCGAATATCTTCGGTCACTTGTCCGTCTCGGAGAAGGGCGGGCCACGACGACGGTCCAAAAGCTCAACAAATAATGTTACCAATGACAAGGAATTGGATGGATATACAATCCATCCGGTCTATATGGTAAGAGGGGGCGTTCCTAACGTAGTCCGCCGAGCTCCTGCTCATTGCTAAAACTACAACCGGCAAATGCGTCCCAGTGATAAACTCCACAGCAAGAGCAAAGAAACGACTACCACTTCCCAATCCCAAATTAATTAGGGTTTGATTGCCCTTTCCCAGTCCCAACCTGTTTCGGACGACAATAAAATCCCTTTTGATGAGAATGCTAAGCAAAAAGAGCCCACGGTTCTTGAAGAGTCAGACTCAGACAATAATGGTAGCACATCCTTCCTCCCTAAGAACACGGAACGAGGGCTGATTCAAGATCTTCAGAAGCGGCTTAAGAACAAAGATAAGGAGTTGACTAAGATTTATTCCAAAATTAATGACCTGATGAACGTCGTGATGCAGCTCACAACCCAAGTCGCTCGGGTGCAATCCCAATAAGCACAAGGCTCTGCACACGAACAGGGGAGTGACAACCCGAAACAGCCAACACCTATTCCCACCAGCCCTAGGGTGGAAAATCTTCATTAAAGTCGATCACATTCGGTTTCAAGTGATGCCTTGACGCTTGACAATACGCTAACGCAAGATAAGATTTTGGACTTGGTCACCAGGTGTAACACTCTAGCACGATCGTACGTTATTTAATTATATTAAATAATTATTTTGGGCAAGATAATAATGTTTGATGGCTTGTGCTCGCGGTGCATGAGCCACGACCAATGCGGAACAAATTTTAATAATTTTAAAGCAAGCACAAGTCACCAATACCCAATGATTCAAACCATACACCTAAATTAGCAACTAACATGCAAGGTTATAGAGATTATAATCTTTGATGTGTGTCCACCCAGTCGTCGAAGACCCCTTAAAGCTTCTTGTAGGCTATCGGGAACATTCTTGAGAGGCGACTACTCTTGTGGAAGACGATCCATCCGAGAGAACCGATCCGAGCTCCAGCTTCACCTAGTGAAGCAACTGACGCTCTGAGCTTGCTAAAAATGAAGAGTATGGATGTAGAAATTTTCCACTATCATTTTCACTCAAACATAAATCTCAAGAGAGCATGCAAGAAGAAGGGGGATGATGATGAGAGCGAGCCATAAAATGAGCTATGTGTGGGTAGAATGAGAAAATGGTTTCATCATAATTTTTTACCATCAAATAAAAATATCATAGCTATTTTCTAATATACAAATGAAGCTCATCCCACTCTATATGTTTACAACCATGCTCATAGACACCTCACCCTCCATCTCATTTCCTTGAATATTCACAAATGAAGTGTCCTCCTCCTAAAAGGTATTCCATATAAATACGGAATACAACCCGGTATGTGTATCGAAATACATATACGCGTATTCGTATAAAAATACGAATAGCCAAGAGAGAGAAAATGAATAGTGAACATAATACTAGAATATATATATATATATATATATATATAAATTATTAAATTAAAACTTGATTTAATAATTCGGGTTAATCCTAAGCCGGTTAGTATTATTAACCGTCCGATTAAAGTCCGTGTAGCCTGTACATGTATTTAATCGGACCCATGTATGTATCAACATACATCATCTACATCACACCGCCCAAACCGGGAAAACCCTCTGTGTGGGACTCTAAAGACTCGACAATACGCTGGCAGTGAGTTACTGGATAAATCTATAACCACAAGTACATCAACGGTACTAACTGTATGTAATGGCTGCCCAAGTATATGCTGGAAGGGAGGTCGACAATCAAGTCCGTCCATACCCTACTGAGTCTGAATGTGACAATCTCCGTACAATCCGGTCTCTTCGTTTAAGAGTGTCGCATACCGGGTCTAGAGGGTGGATAATGTTAGACCCCTAATAACTTGATAAGTCGTGCCGGAGTCAAGCTCATCACCAACCGAGAAACTACTGAACTCTTATAAGTAAATCTCATCCACCGTGGCTATGGATTTAGGGTGATGGCTAACCGAACACAGCGCGACATCGACTCCTAATACCGGGAGAGAAGAATCCCTGAAAATCGCTCACTGCTTCCATGTGGTTCGGGACTGTACCCAACTAAAACCTGTTTGCACGACTATTTTGAGCCATGGTAGGGTAGTAATCTAAGTATAGCGGGAACTCACACGAGACAAATGACGATATCAGGTTAAAGACTAACTTGTAATCATGTCATTTGAGAACTTCTATCCGACGATAGATATAATACCATTTAGAAGTTCTCGGCGAGTCCGTCTAATGTACCCACCTCTAGTGAGCACTTGTATACCATCTTAGCTAACACAACACCAATGGCTTGTGAGAACGGCCACCGCCCCTCGTCAGGGTCTAAAAACGTATACACTAGTCTACTCCGGAATATCGATACCTGGTCTCGATACTCTCTCGACTAGGAGCATTTAAGGATATGGTTATGGCCTACATTGTTCTCACGTATATGATCGCTATCATAATGAAGGTAGTTAAGCAAGAATCCTACGGGCTTCATCATTATGTATTACGGTGGGTTCCTTTAACCAAGCCACTGCCTATGAGTCGCCGGCTCATTCTTCAACAGGCACGCGGTCAGAGATCACATTCTCTTCCCACTGCTTGGGAGCTCACGGTTTCATGTTCTATTTCACTCCCCGATGGGGGTTCTTTTCACACGTAATAACAAGTAAAACGTATACACATCAATGATAAAAACAAACCAGATAGTATACTATCATCTCAAATAAGACTGTTCTACCTGCATAAGTTTTCCCTCAATTATCATAATCGCATATGCAATTACAATAATTGCCTAGAGGGCACTATATCCAACAAATAATTGTCAGCGTTATTGGGTATATCGGTTATTGGATTATATTTGTTTATGCGAATTGATCATGTTTATACCCAACCCGTTTGCATGAAATATGTTATGGGGTTAATATTTAGATGGAATACATTATGATTATATAAGTTGGTTATTAAAGGATAATTAGTATCTAACAATTGTTTGCTAATGTGGTATTATCTTATTTAAAGATTCCTATGATATTTTATTGATATTTATCTATTATTTGTAAATCCATATACATCTTACATAATATTGTTCCCACAAAATTTAAACAATATAAAAAGAGCTAAGCTTTATTAAATTTTGTTGAGGCAGCGCCTCACGTGCCCCTCACGAAGGCGCCAGCGCCAACCCCTTAGGATTAAATCCTATGGTGGCACCGCACGTGAAGCTCACGTGGAAGCCAATGGGCAAAGCACAGGAACGCTTATTAAATAAGAATTAAATTCTTATATGGCGCCGCACGTACTCCTCACGTGGGTGCCAATATCCAAAGCACAGGAGCGCTTATTATATAAGAATTAAATTCTTATATGGCGCCGCACGTCGGGCACCAATGTGCAAAGCATAGGAGCGCCTAGAATCAAATTCTTAAGCGGCGCCCACGTGCATAACACGTGAGCGCCGACGTCCAAATTAAAGCCAAGTAAAATTAAATTCTGCAGGGGATATTTCCCTAAAACTTGGGATACTCTCTGTTAAATAGAGCCGTTGGATCAAAAATCCAACGGTGATGATAAATCATCAGATAATAGAATAAAATTCTATTAAGGGAATATATTCCCCTAATCTTTTTAAACGGACAGAAAATTGTTGGATCAAAGATCCACTGAAATAGGAAAATATTTCCCTATATTTTTCTAAACAAAAGAAATATGTGCTCTGTAAAATAGAGAACTCTTGGATCAAAAATCCACTGAAATGAGAAAATATTTCCTTATATTTTTCTAAACAAGAGAAATATGTGTTCTGTAAAACAGAGAACTCTTGGATCAAAAATCCAATGGTGATTAAAAGAAATACCACTTGACAGAATAAATTCTGTATATGGGAAGATATTTCCCCCAATCTTGTTAAAAACTAGAAAACATATTCTGTAAAACAGAAGTCATTGGATTAAAGATCCAACGGTGGGTAAAATTCTCCAAATCAATTTTGAGTCTAATTAAATCAATTGGAATCTCTCAATAAGAGATTTTCTCAAAATCAACCAACAAACTCGTCTCTGCTATATAAAGGACCCGAGACTTCAAGTCTCACACAACACACATAGAGAGAGACCACAGATACAGAGGAGAAACCCCCTGTTCATCATTGAAAAAAGAAACGAACTGGGATAGATCGTCCTACTTGAATTTGGAAGCAGATGCTATTTGGAATTATCCATCCACATCTCCGAAGATACCAAGTTGATTTATGGTATCGTATATCGGAGGTTTGGATAAAAACGACCGCTGTAGCGTGACTTTATCAGATTCCCCCTCATTTGTGAGGGGTTTTTGATTGTGGGGACGCTCTTCCATGCAGGCACAAGCCCCTGCAGTTAATTACGTTACCGTATTGCGATAACCACTTTCTCCTACTCCAGCAGTTCACTTCGTGTCGTGTTGTGTTTGTTTTATTTTGGGTTGCCCATGGATTGTATATGGAGACTACTTTATGTCGTTTCTCGTAGGGCGCAGATTAGTCCAAATCCGTATATTTGAGATTTGGGTGTAGGTCAAGAATTTTGCTTGACGGGGCCCACGTTGGTAGTTTGGTTTGCCAACGGAATGAACTTAGGATGCAGATCTCACATTTGTGAGGGTCCATCGGTTCATGAGATATTTGAGTTTAATTTAAAGATCATTAGCCATATTTGAGACTAGGATTGTCACGCCCCGCTTCCCGGTGTACGGTAAGAAGACGCGATGGGTCATGCGACGTATTTAATCAGAAGTAAAAACACTAAGCGTAAATAAGCAATATAGAGTAAAATGTACACAAGAGACATGAATATAAATGAACAACAACTTTTATTTATTTAACGATTCTTTACAAGTACAACTGGAAATGTAAATACAGGAATAGAAAGCAATACCTAAATAATGGCATAACTGAAATGAAAAGTATATACAGGTGTCTACAGCTCTGGGTCGATGGCAAACTGCTCCAAGTCCTCAGTACTGGGCTCGATCTTTAGTGAGTCGGATCCACCTGACAACATTCCAAAGAAAGAAGAAAATGAATGTCGTCAGCGAACAATCGCTCGGTTTGTCCCAAAGAAAACTAGAAGTAGAATAGACAAAAAAGAGAATATAACTGTATAATGTTATCTTTTGTCTTGTTAACGCATTTGTTTGTATCTTGGTACATAATATGCCAGTGTATAACGAGAGAAGTCCCACTATTCCGGAGACTAAGGTATACGGAGCATAAGAAACCGTTAAGCTAAGGTACAACAACAATGGATATTTAGGTTAGGTGTATTAAAGTGACCGTCTCGTGCCACTTCTAACACATTCCGTATCAGTCTACCCCTTTAAAACCCCGTAATGTCTTTTGTATTGATTGTATGGTTTGTTTTGTAAATAGAAGACTTGCCGAAACCATGATATCATATAAACAGAATGTATATAAATGGATAGTCATGTAATCAGAGTATATCTATGGTTCGGTTCAGTCGAGTCATGTTGATATAAATTGAATTCTGGTATAAATGGATTCATATTGTATTGTAGTTATACTTGAATTGAATTCAAGTCAGATTGATTTCATAATAGATTGAGACTCTGTCTGGGTCAGATACTTTAAAAGAAATTGAAGTCCGGAATTAATTTTGATGTTATCGGTAACTGCTGCACATGGATGGTAGGATTTGTGTCTTTTTACAAGATAATTATTGTATTGATAACACCGTTTTTAGGTTGTCTATCTTAGATAGACAAGCACCCATATTCTCCGGCTCCCTAAGATTCAAGAGAACTGGTCCCGATTAAACCTATGTTTACTAGGGTCCTTATTGTAAATTAATATAACTTGAGGGGGTTTTATGAAAAATTGTTTTGATATATTTTCAAAATACATCTCAAGTATTTAACTATCATCTTTAGGGTTTTCGTATTTGTAATTTTTATAAAGTGAAATATTCTGGTGGATATAACCTAGATTTCAATGTATATGGTATTTTAGTGTAATATTGGATTTGTATTGGTTGTAATGGTAGTTTCATGAAATTAGTGATTCCTTTGATTTAGAAAACATGGAATATATATATTGTATACTTAAAGTAGATATTTTGATAGTATTTATATATATTTATAAAAATAAAACTTATTTATTAAATAGAAATCATATTTTTCTTAAAAATTGGATAAAAAATTCCATCGAGATCGAATGCTCCTTGCGGAGGTCTGCATCTCGCTCTACTAGGCCCGAGGATGTGCGATAACCCGCACCATCCCGATCGGGGTTCCCCAAAATGGGTTGTAGATGCGTATTTGTAAGGAATTAAGTAATACATTTTTAAAGAAAACGGTTTTTAAATGTTTATGGTATTTAAGTGTAAACTCGTATTTTCCCACAAAACAATATTCCATAAATTATCGTGCTATGTCAAGAATGTGTGTTGTGATGAGGTAGGTCTTTACCTCGAGAGTTTTCTAAAGGTATTATAGGTAAAATGAATAAACAATATCGTATGTAAATATGATGGTATTTTACTGTAAAAGTGAAATAGAAATTGCAATACGAATTATTTAAGATTAAACTTTTTCTATTGTGTTTATTTATAATTTCTAAACAATATATGTAGGATTGGTAGGTTGTTATTAAGAAAAATTTGGATTTGTAAAGAAAAGGAAATCGGAAGTCGGAATAACTCCGCTTCCGACAAGTTTTGAAATTAGACATCGTTTTAATAAGAGTAGAAGAGGGAGAGTGGGACTTACAGGTTAGAATTAGAGAGAAGAGGTAGGGGGAGATTTTAGGATCGTCGGGGAGTTGTTTCGTTGCCGGAATCTTCCCGAAACGTCGCCGGAACTTCGACCTTTGTTAACTCCACTTGTACAACTTTTGAACTTAGAATTTTTAGAGAGTTTTGGCACTAGATTTCTGAATGAGAGGGGTAAAATGTAATGTGGTATTTATAGGGAAAGTTAGGGTTTAGGGTAATGAATTTGAGAATTAAAACATGCATTAAAATTTTGGTTTAATAGTGATTTTAAATTCTCTGGATAATTGCAGAGTAAACAAACAACATGGGGGTAGTGGGGTAGGCCAAAGGGTGCCAGGGGAAAAAATCCAAGGCAATCCCTACGGATTAGCCTGACGACGCCGACCTCCCTTCATATCTCGCCGGTCCAATCCGGTGGGATGGGGTTGGGATCTTGGCTACGTGTCCCTATCGCTTGGTATACCTCAGTGCACGTGTTTGATTACTTTGTGACTTTTTATTTTACGTGTTGTGCACGTGCAAAAGTTTGAGCTTCTAAAAGATTAAAAGAAAATCAAGAAAAAATAATGTGGCTGGGGGATTCGATCACAGGGGCTACATCACAGCAGTGCAAGGTTTTACCAATGAGCTACAAGTGTTTTCTTGCTGTTCAAAAGCAATTCAAATACTTATAGTGTACACAAGATTGCAAATACTCCATTTGTACATTAAAATTTAATCAAATTTCCTGTACACTGAAACATAGTTGTTACATTCTACACTCCTTACAAAAATTTCGTTCTCAAAATTTACAATTATTTTAAGGACTAGTTTACAAACAAATGAGGGTATATTGCACGCATGTCGTCCTCATGTTCCTATGTTGATTCTCCTGGTGAGTCTTTTCTCCACATCACTCGAATCAAGTTTACTTCCTTGTTCCGAAGTGACTTCACCTTTCTATCCAGGATTTCAACATGTTGTTGCTTACAGGATAAGTCTGGCTATACAGTGAGCTCGGAGTGATCAAGAATATGGCTGGGGCCACTCACGTACTTTCTGAGTTAGGATATGTGGAATACATTGTGCACTCCTTCCAATGAAGGTGGAAGTGCCAAGCGATAAGCTACTTCTCCGACTCGTTCGAGTATGTCGAACGGTCTAATATATCTTGGACTGAGCATACCCCGTCTTCCAAATCGAATCACTCCATGGTTTGGAGATATCTTCAAAAAGACATGATCTCTAGATTGGAACTCCAAGTGGTGGCGTTTTGCATCAGCCCAGTTCTTCGATCTTGGGCTATGCGCACTCTTTCCCTGATAGTGCGAACTACATCGACCGTTGCTACTATCATCTCAGGTCTAAGAAGTTCTCTATCTCCGATATCGTCCCAACTTAATGGTGATCGACACTTCCTTTTATATAGAGATGCAAATTGTGCCATTCCTATACTTGCTTGGTAACTGCTGTTGTATGAAAACTCCACAAGATGTAGGTGATCTTCCCACGATCCTCCAAAGTCTAGCATGCACGCTCTTAGCATATCTTCAAGTATCTGAATAGTTTGTTCAGACTGTCCATCTGTTTGTGGATGGTAAGCTGTGCTGAAGCTCAGACTTGTTCCCAAGCTAGCTTGCAGACTTTGCCAAAATTGTGATCAGAATCTGGTGTCCCGATCGGAGACAATGCAAACCGGTACCCCATGTAACCTCACGATTTCCTGCATGAGTTCATGGGTATCAGAAATAGTACACATTGAAGAGTTTAAATCTTACTTAGATTCTTACCTTCATGTACTTCTTGCTAGTGTCTCAGTAGATTGGCTAACTCGAAATGGGATGAAGTGAGCCGACTTTGTGAGTCGATCCACAATAACCCATACCGCATCGTTACCTTTCGTGCTGCGAGAAAGTGCAGTCACGAAATCCATAGTGATGTGTTGCCACTTCCATTCTGGGATAGGTAACGGTTGAAGTAAACCAGCTGTCCTGTGATGTTCAGCCTTTACTTGCTGACACACCAAGCATTTAGCGACGCTTTTGGCTACTTCAAGCTTCATTCCATGCCACCGGTAATTTTGATGCAGATCTTTGTGCCTCCAGGGTGTACTGAATAAAGAGAGCTGTGAGCTTCTTTCATCAACTCTTCCCGCACAGAACCTTTGGGTATTGATCAGTCGAAAATATTGTATTTTTAACACATCAATTTCCCTACTATGTGCACTCATCTAGATGTGTTCGGTATTAATATAGCACATATTAGCAAATTGACTGTAAAATACCAAATAACTTGTGCTATATATTAAAACCGACATTTTGAGGGAAATTGAGTGTTTATCATGGCATCGTATCATCTTTGTATAGCGCAATACTAGTCTCGAGAATCTGTGCAGGAAATTCCAGGAGAAGAGACAAATCTGTGAAAAAGTGCTAATAAAAATACGCCAAGTCCAAGACTTGTGATCTGGCAGCAATATAGAATGAAATATGAATTCCACACATCAGAAAAGTGCTAAAAGGCCAACACAAAGCATCACAGCAAATTGCAAGCAATGAAGGCTTCAAAGGTCCGCGGATCCGCGGCCAAACGGCCATTCCCGCCGCGGATCCGCGGCTGTATGATGACGTCACTGCTTCCAAATTCTCCCATGTGCTTCTTGTAACGGCCAAAGCTTCCAGAACACTCCATATGTCCACGCGGCTTCATCTAGAAAGCTCGGCCTAACAAACTCACCCTAGAATATACCTTATTCTAGAATATTGCCTTTAACAAACTTCTTCTAGAAGCCTCTCTCTAACAAACTTTTGGAGGGAAATTTGAAATTTGAATTCTAGATCTAGGATTAAGATGGCTATAAAAGGAAACCTAGATCTAGGGTTTTGGGTTGTTCAATTAACCATTACACACACAAGCTGAGTGACACAACTTGTGCAGTCAAACCCTAACCCTAATCCAATCATCCAAGCCAAATTCAAGATCCCCGAGTACAATTAAAGCAAGAAGCCTTCAACCTTTTAGGAGCGAATACGATCTTCATCCGAGCAAGTGATCCAAGACGATCCACGACTCATGGAGACGAGCGAAGCCAAATCGACGATCGAGTTCTTTCCTCATTGTAGATCTTGAGAGAATTGTAACGAAATTGTTGATAAATAAAAGGTGAAATTCTTTAATCTTGCTTTCTTTACATTCTTGCATCATGATTAGATCTCAATTCTTGATTGTGTTTCTTGTTATGATGTTTGAGTAAAACTCTGCTCGTGAAGGAGTAGAGAGAATCAATAGATGATGATGTTACAAATCTTGAAACGATTCTTAAGTCCTATGAGTTTTGTAAACCTTAGTAAATTGAAGAATCGATGACCTAGTTTCGAGCGATGCTTTCTTGATTGTGTTTGCTCTTAATTAGGGATCCACGATCGATTCTTGAATTTACTAGAAGCTAGAATGTGAATGAAATCAACGAAAGGACAAGGGATAGATGATGAAACCCTAGTTTCCGCAAGAAATCCCTAATTCTCGTTGATCATCATCGATCTAGTATCAAATCATCGATGGATAAGAATACGTAATCAATAGTTTTCATCACGTCTATAGATTCAATCGATTCTTATGAGCCTCACTTCGATTCTTGATTATTGGATTGGATATCATCAATTCTTGATTCTTGATTTTAATGTTTTCTTGTTATTAGATCTAGATTTTGCTAATTCTTGAAATTCACTTTTAAATATTGAATTGAATTGTCTTTTCTTTTCTTTCTTTAATTTTCAATTCATCTAATTCAAATTCGAACGGATCTCACTTTCCCTGTGGACGATCCGCACTCGCTAACGCGCTACAATCGACACCGTTATTGATTGCGGTTTACAAATTTCTTTGGTTGTGAATTCTATACATTTTCTACCGACACAAACCGAGAATTCATTCAATCAGGTATACACAACCTACTGCCGTATCTCAAATATCCGTCTTCATGGATGATGAAGTCTGTTCTAAGTTCACTTTCTACTTGTTCTCTGATCTTTTGCAACTTAGCATCACTTGCTTGAGTTGTTTTGATCTGATTGACAATGGTAGATTGAACTTGTAAGTTCATCAAACTTGAAGTGTTACCTGGCACGACCACTTCAATCTCCATCTGATGTAAATCTTATTAAAGCTTCCACTGTGCGGTGAGGTTCAATGCTAATGATTGACGACTAAGTGTATCAGCTACTACATTCACCTTCCCTGGATGATATTGTAGGTTGATGTCGAAGTCTACCATAAGTTCTAACCATCTTCTCTACCGCATATTCAACTCTTTCTGAGTAAACACATATTTCAGACTCTTGTGATCTATGTATATGTCCACTCATTCACCAAGAAGATAATAGCGCCAAATCTTGAGTGCAAAGATTACGGTCGCCAACTCCAAATCATGCGTCGGATAATCGCGCTCATGAATTTTCAGCTGCCTTGATGCATAAGCTACACCTTTACCGTACCGATGTAGAACACATCCTAATCCCTTACCAGATGCATCGCAATGCACTTCAAAACCTCTAGATTGGTCCGGTATGTCAAGGATATGTGCTGATGTTAATCCTGACTTGAGTTCTATGAAAGTTCGTTCGCATGCTTTTGACCACATGAATTCTTCATCTTTACGTGTGAGCTTGGTCAGGGATGTTGCAATCTTAGAAAATCCTTCAATAAACCTTCTGTAATATCCATCTAGACCCAAGAAACTTCGAATGTCTTTTACTGACTTCGGTGTTGGACATTCGCTTACTGCTGATAGTTTAGCTGGATCTACAGAGATTCCATTGCCTGATACAATATATCTGAGGAAATCAACTTGATCTAGCCAAAACTCGCACTTGCTGTACTTGGCATAGAGTTGATGCTGTCGTAAAGTCTCCAGGACAATTCGTAGGTGTTCGGCATGTTCTTTCCGACTCTTAGAATACTCCAAGATATCGTCGATGAAGATGACAACAAATCTGTCTAGGTGCTCTCGGAAAACTTGATTCATTAGGTTCATGAATATAGCTGGTGCATTGGTCACTCCAAATGGCATTACAAGAAATTCGTAATGTCCATAGCGAGTTCTGAATGCCGTTTTTTGGATATCAGATTCTTTGACCTTCACCTGATGATAACCCGAACGAAGATCTAACTTGGAGAAAACGCAAGACCCACTTAGATGATCGAACAGGCCGTCGATGCGCGGAAGTGGATACTTGTTCTTTATAGTTACTTCGTTCAGAGTTCTATAATCAATGCACATTCGATATGAACATTTCTTCTTCTTTACAAGTAGAACTGGCGATCCCCAACTTGAAGTGCTGGGATGAATCCGTCCTTTCGTCAATAATTCGTTCAACCGAATACGGACCTCCTTCAAACCTTCATGTCTTAACCGATACGGTGTTTTGATCACCGGTTGTGCTGCAGGTACTAGATCAATGCTAAATTCAAGAGCTCGATCGGGAGGCAAACTTGATATGTCTTCAGGAAATACATGTTGGGGTAAAAATTTACACCCCAGTTGACTAAGTCAAAATCAAAGTCAACCCCAAGCCAAGTGGGCCCAAGCCCAGATCAAGTGGGCCTATGCCCGGGTCGAGTCCGAACATGAAGCGGCCGGTCTCCCCCCATGCCAAGGTAAAAATTTTGTAATAAATAATTTTATTGTATTTCTTTTATTTTATTTTACAAATGAATGTAAGAAAAATAGGCATAAAGCCAAATTTTTGTAAAGCCCATGGCTTATGTGCAAAAAGAAATGGCACATGAGCCATGGGATAGGCAAAATGCCATTTGGTGAAGCCCAAGGGGCTATGTGTAAAGTGTATAGCCTATAAAGGCAAAGATAATGAAAATATCCCAACAACTTTTTCTCTCTCTCCAAAGAGCAAATCTAGATCTGAGATCTTTTTCCTTCCTCAAGATTCTAAAACCTTCTTCTTTCTTTTGAATTAAATCAAGAGTTTTACTCTTCTTTTTATAAACTTAAATAGTTTTTTTACCACAAAATCCACAAAGGGGAACTCAGATCTTCCATCAGATCTCAAAAAGAATAGATTTTTAAAATCTCACACTTCTTGATCTTCAAGATCCGGCCAACAAAGGAAGAAGAAGGAGACCCATCTTCAGAAACCCCACTTTGGGGAAGAACTAGGGCTCAAGGGGAGAAGCCCTTCATCAGCTTCAAAACATCTTAGGAGTTTCACTCCACTCTAATTTCTCTTTCGAGAGTTTCGGGGGCTAAAAGCCTCTTTTTCTCGCAGGCGCCCGAGCGCCCGAGCGCTCGAGTGCCAGCGCCCAGCGCCCACATGCCGATACGTGGCACGCTAGCGCTTCGCGCTCAAGCGCCCAGCGCTCAAGCGCCAAGCGCCCACATGGCGCGCTAGCGCTCAAGCGCCCTGTGCTCAAGCGCCCAGTGCCTATGTACCGATATGTGGCGTGCGAGCGCTCGAGCGCCCGGCGTCCACGTGCCGACACGTGGCGTGGTAGCGCTCGAGCGCCCAGTGCCCACGTGCCGACACGTGGTGCGCTAGCGCTCGAGCGCCCTGCGCCCATGTGTCGGATACGTGGTGTGCTAGTGCCTAAGCGCACGACACCTAAGCGCACAGCGCTCAAGGCGCTGGCCCCACGCGTCCTTTGGGCGCTTTTTTCCTTTTTTATATATACATATGTATACATGTATACACACACACACACACTCCACGACACTGTCCCTCCACTCTAATTTCTCTTTCGAGAGTTTCGGGGGCTAAAAGCCTCTTTTTCTCGCCGGCGCCCAAGAGCCCGAGCGCCTTGTGCTAGAGCGCCCAGCGCCCACATGCCGACACGTGGCGCGCTTGCGCTCGAGCGCCTAGCGCTCAAGCGCCCAGCGCCCACGTGCCGACGCCCTGCGCTCAGCGCTCAAGCGCCCAGCGCCCACGTGCCGACACGTGGTGCGCTCGCGCTCGAGCGCCTAGCGCTCAAGCACCCAGCGTCCACGTGTCGGATACGTGGTGTGCTAGTGTCTAAGCGCACGGCACTTAAGTGCACAGCGCTCAAGGCGTTGGCCCCACGCGTCCTTTAGGCGCTTTTTCCCTTTTTTTATATACATATGTATACATGTGTGTATATATATATATGTATATATATATATGTATATATATATATATGTATATATATATATATAGATACACACACACTCCACAACACTGTCTCTCCCAAAAAAAAATTTGGACCGAAGTGCTGCCCCGCACCCCGCAAGGGGGCTGCTAGCCCCCTTGACCCCCGTAAAAAATCCGCGTGGCTCCCGATATATCCAAAACCCCCTTTCAAAACACAATACACGCACGTTGCATATTGAGTTCGCATGACCAGTTTAACCCGTTAATCGGAGGTTCCCTCGCTCCAAAGGCGAGGGGTAATTAACGACAGCTTAGTCCGCGGCTGCCGGAGATTCGGATCCCCACAATCAATAAACCCCAGCCTACCCTAGGCAAGGGGAATCTGTACTGCGCCTGACAAGCGCGCGCGTATTCCCATCTCAATGGGGTGACGAAAAACACCCTACAGATTCTGGCACACCCGGTGGGACCTTTCTCTCCTCCCATATTTCGGGTTAAACGTTCATGCGAACTCAATAAATATACATGTCGATTGCCTACTCTGAAATGATTTTTTTTTCCGTCCAGCAATCAACTTTCGACGACAATGTCTCCTAAGATGAATTTAGCTTCCAACGCGACCACGATCCCGTACGTGGTCAAGGTCAATGTTCGTGTTGTTCTCCCCGCAAGCCTCAGTCGATAGTGGGAGGAACTGCCCCGCCAGTTTGGCTCCGTCATCATCTACCCTGCCGGAAGCGCTCATCTGGCAGAAATCCCTACAAAACAGGTGGCCAAGCCGATCTCAAAGGGCAAGAGGCCGAATGTTGTGATCGCTAAGGCACCACAACTGAAGCCTAAGACGGTGTCTGAACGACTCTCTGGCGCTCCAGCTGGGGGCAAGACTTCCGGTACAAAGGGCAACATCAAATGTTGCGGACGAGCTCAGGCGATGACTCCAACAAATGCACAATCGAGCGTATCTCCAAAATCCTCCATCGCCCGGTCTTCGGCGTCTTCCCAAAGAGCCGAAGTCTGCCAGGTGCTTAAAGCAGAAAAGTTAAGGCAGAAGCGGCTCAGGTATCGAGCCAACAAGAGGGCCAGGACTTCGGCCAAGTGGAGTCTTGTGAGGTTCCGAAAGCAGGGTTACTCCGCGATGATGGCTGAGTCGGCCGTAAAAATCAGCAATTCCTTCGAACTTCTGAAGTGGGTTCAGAAAAATGCCATGACCGCCACGATCAAGAAGACAACGGTCCGAACATCGCTACAAAGAGACGTGTCCCAGCCCCAACAGAAAAAGTATGACACTGTCTCTTCAAGAGTCTATCAGGCACTCTGTGCCGCACGAAAGCAGCGGGGCAAACCCAGAAAAGAAGCGCCCACACCATTCAAGAACCTGGTCAGGCCAGCCGCCTTCAATCGACTGTCCGCTACCGAAACAGGGGGGGTCAAGACAGCGATCTGTGAAATCAGCCGTCGATGATAAAAAGACGGCTGGATATATTATCCATACGGTCTATATGGCGGGTGGGCGCCCCAGCGACAACCTTCGCAGCAAAAGCAAGGATGGGGCAGCCACATCCCAAGCCCAATCTGGCTTGAATGTGGTTGCCGCTTCCCAAGAACAACCGCCTTCGCTGGATGATGAAAACCCTCTTGATGAGGACGATAGGCAGAACGACCCTTCGGTCCAGGCGGAGTCAAGCTCGGACAGCGAGGAAGAGCCGACTTTCTGCCCCAGGACCGCGGAGCAAGAGCCGCTTCAAGAGCTTCGAAAACAGCTTAAGAGCAAAGATAAAGAGATGGCCAAGCTCTATTCGAAAATCGACGACCTAACGAATGTTGTGATGCAGCTTACGGCTCAAATTGCTCGAGCGCCTCCCAATCAAGCACAAGTCGCTACTCATCAGCCGGGCGATGACAATCTGAAGCAGCCAATTCCTGTTCCTTTGGGTCCAAGACTGGTCGAGCCGCACGAAAGCCGGCCACATTCCGCTTCTGGGGACGCCTTGGCCCCAGATAGCACTATCCCGCTAACACAAGATCGGATAATGGATTTGGTCACCAGCAAAGTTATAACATTGGTGGCTGAAGCTAAAGCTCAGAAAGAAATTGGCAGTAGTGGGCGGCCATATCCCGCACAGTACGATCTGATCGAGTTCCCGAGCGGTTACGTCATTCCTAAGTTCGGAAGATTTTACGGAACGGGGAATGCAAATCAGCATGTCGCCCACTTCAAAGCCTCATGCGGAAATATGCGGAAATACATGGGGCAATGACGCGCTCCTTCTTCGTCAGGTTGTCAACAGCCTAATCGGTGTCGCCTTCGACTGGTACGCGAGTATACCAGACGGGTCCGTCATTACCTTTGCCCAAATGGAGTCTCTGTTTTGGCAAAGGTTCATGGGTGTCAGTGATAAAATCTCCATTGCCGACCTTGTGAGGACCAAGCCGGGGAAGAATGAAAGCAACACCGACTTTATTGCCCGATGGCGTAATCTCACAGTCAAGTGCGAACCGCCGCTGGAGTAGGACCAGTCTGTCAGCCTTCTCATTGGGAACCTCAGCAATTGGATGGTCCCATTCTTATGCACAGCGGGCCTCAAGACATTTCATGAGCTAACCAAGAAAGTCCAAATGCTGGAACGCTCGAAGCAAGAGTCCCCGCCGGACTCTCAGAGAGACAAAACTTGGAAAAGCAAGCGGGATGGCAGCCGTAGAAGCGGGAGTTCCAACAGTACCAATGTCTTCAATGCGTCCAATAATGAAGAAAAGCGAGGGCCGAGCGAATCTAAAACCAACCGGTCTCGAAAGCCAGTGCTAGGAGGAGAAGGGCCTTCCCTAGAGGAGAAAAAGAACAAGGTTTACTCTTTCAGGAGGGACAAGGTCCGAAAGATATTTAAAGATGCCTTGAACAACGGTCTACAATTGCCAGAGTCGAAAAGAACTCAAGAAGAAAAAATGACCGACAAAGCAGTTGTACTCAATTCGAAGAAATCTTTCCCGTACCACCGAGTAGTGGGCCATGCGATCGAGAATTGCTATATCTTCAAAGACTGGGTCGAGAAGCAGTACAAGGCTGGAGAGATCGAGCTGTCCAAAAGCATGTTGGTGAACAATCAAGTTGCAACCACCAACTTTATACAGACAGAAGCTGAAGCCTTCTGGGAGAAAACAGCCGAACCCGCTGCCCTGAGCAATGAAACGGACTCACCGCAGCCTCCTTGGAATAAGCACATATCTAATAAGACGAAGAAGATGCTAAAGCTGCTTCAGAAAGAGCCCAGGACGGAATGGGATGGACAGAAGAAGCCTACCAGTCCAGCTGCCAATGCAGCTCCATCAGGCTCAAAATCCAAGAAGCTCAAGAAGAAGAAAAGTGCAGCTCGGCGCGAAAAAGAGTCTGTAGAGAGATCGACCATTCAAAAATATATCGATTCCCTCGAAAACTATGAATAGAAGGAAAGAACTCTGATTCAATTGAAGGAGTTCCTCCCTGTACGAGCGACTGAAATTCTGGAGGAGTTAGAAGAAGACTCCAATGAAGAGATCCCAGTAGTGACCTGCTACGCCATCCATCTTGGCAGCGACTCTGAGGAGGAGCTCTGTTTTCCCGAAGAGGACGAGGAGCTCGCCACAAAGGCCAACCAAATCCAGCTCAGAAGCGGCAGGGCTCTACCGCCAAATCAGGGCAACACCCCAAAAGGGAAGGAAAAACAAGTTGCTAATGAAGAAGATGGCAGAGAACTTGCTCATGAAGATTCGAGTCCTTCCCTAGTAGACTACAATGTCTTGGCTCACATCCGAAAGCTTCCGTCTCTCCTTAGCATCTACGATTCCTTGGTTCTATCTCAAGAGCTTAGAGATGTTCTCATTCATGCTCTACAAAACCCTGAGTGGTATCAGGCTCGCTTTGCGGAAATTAATATGAAAGAAGCTCAGTACACTTTGCAAGCCGCCGCAGTCACGTTTAAGGATGAAGACTTGCTACTGGGAACAGCTGAGCATAATCGGCCGCTTTACATGACCGGGTACAGCGACAGAGATCGGATTAATCGCATATTGATTGATCCGGGGTCTTCAGTGAACATCATGAACTTGCGGACTCTGAAGAGTTTGTCAATGGACGTCCGACACCTGTCAAGGGAAAGGATTGTCATTCAAGGCTTCAATCAAAACTGCCAACAAGTTCTGGAGTCTATAGCTTTGCCAATCAAATTCGGGGATCTGCAAACTGAAGCTAAGATATACATGATCGACGCCGACACGTCTTATAAGATTCTCTTGGGATGGCCGTGGCTCCACGATTACGGCATCGTTCTGTCAACTCTCCATCAATGCATAAAGTATACTAAAAATGGCGAAGAAAGACGCATTGATTGAGATATCCAGCCGTTCGGTGTGCATGAAGTCCGATATGAAGATTCTCGGTACTTTATGAACTACCAAAATGCTAAGCCACAACTGACTGAGGATAGAGCGGCCCCAAGAATCAAAAGCATATCTGTGCCGGCTATCACTTTCAAAAGAAAAAATGCCCAAGTGCGCCCGCGTTTCGGTAGCGACACTGATGAGTCCGACGCTGGAAGTCCGTCCTTCCGTAAAACTCGCCCTCGTCTCGGTAGTGATATGGACGAATCTGTTACTGAAGTCCCATCTAGCAGCAAAGTCCGCCCTCATCTTGGCAGTGACACTGAAAAGTCGGAGGAAGAGGACCTGCCATGCAACAGCTGTGCAGATTGGACCCCTATGCAGCAAGCGAAACTACGAGAGACCTTCGAAATTGCAGATGGCCCCCTAGCCGTCACAAGGGTGCCGGAGCAGATGTGTAAAGAGATCGATGCATTGTCAGTCTCTACCGTGGACCAGCTGAAAACTTTCTACGTTTCCGGGAGAAAAGTGAACAGAAAGGCATCCTGTTTTATGGGTCAAATCCTGTTGTGCACGCGGACGATTTGTCTATCGCATGCCTTCCATACGAGAGAGGCATAAGGGCCGTCCTCAATCCCATATATTATGCGCCTAAGATGCGGGAATACTTCAAAAGATGCGGATGCCGGTTATATCAAACGGAGTCCGAAGCAAAGTTTTATGAAGGGCTATGGCATCCGCCTCAGGTACGAGCACTCATCGATGGACGAATTCCAGATAGACAGGGCATAAGCTTCATTCAACCTGTTTTCAAAGTGTGCTACATGATCTATATTGGTGAAGCCAGCGAAAGGTCAAATGATGATGACGAGCTAGCCGAGCCAGAAGAAGCTCCTCAAGAGCTTGAAGATGGCGGACAAGCAACCTTTGACGAGCTAACCGAGATTGACTTAGGAACGCCCGATAATCCAAGGCCGACCTACATTAGCTCACTCTTGTCAGAGGAAATGAAAGCGCAGATAATCGCCCTGCTGCACGAGTTCATTGATTGCTTCACATGGATGTACAAAGAAATGCCTGGCCTTTCCCCTGAAGTGGCCATGCATAAGCTGGCTATATCTCCTGATGCTAAGCCAGTCAAACAAGCTTCTCAAAGAATGAGAAGGGAACTAGAAGAAAAGGTCATCGAGGAAACTAAGAAACTTATCGATACTGGCTTCATCAGAGAAGAGAAATATGCGGACTGGATCGCATGCGTAGTCCTAGTGAAGAAGAAAAATGGGCAGATCCGAGTTTGTGTCGATTTCAGGGAGCTCAACAAGGCATGTCCTAAAGACGACTTTCCGCTACCGGTCATGAAAATGATGGTCGATGACACCTCAAATTACGAGTTGTTCACCTTTATGGATGGCTCGTCTGGATATAATCAGATCAAGATGTCGCCTGAGGATGAGAAACATACAGCATTTCGAACCCCGATCGAAATATACTGTTACAAAGTGATGCCGTTCAGACCGAAGAATGCAGGTACTACATATCAAAGGGCAATGACCAATATCTTTTATGAACTAATTCATAAGGTCATCGAATGTTATGTTGATGATCTGGTCGTTAAGACTAAAGCCAAGGCCGATCACATCCAAGATCTTAGGAACGTTCTCATCAGGCTGAGGGAGTACGATCTGAAAATGAATCCCCTGAAGTGCGTCTTTGGCGTGTCATCGGGAAAATTCCTGGGCTTCATAGTCCGACATCGAGGGATCGAAGTTGATCCATCTAAGATAAAGACCATCATGGAGATGCCCCCTCCGAAGAATCTGACCCAGCTAAGATCTTTTCAAGGCAAGATTTCTTATATACGGAGGTTTATCTCAAATTTATCGGGGAGATGTAGGCCCTTCTCAAAACTCATGAAGAAAGGAGCTCCTTTTTTCTGGAATGCCGAATGTCAAGAAGCGTTCGAAAGCATCAAATAGTACTTATTGCACCCTCCAGTGCTGGCCATTCCCGTTTCAAATAAACCGCTGATTCTCTATACTGCCGTGCTAGATGAGTCACTCGGTGCGCTTCTTGCCCAGATTAACGAGGAGGGAAAAGAAAATGCCCTCTACTACCTCAGTCGAACTCTGGTCGGGGCGGAACACAACTATTCCCCGATCGAAAAGCAATGCCTGGCTCTGATATTTACTGTGAAGAAGCTGAGGCACTATCTGCTCGCTCATCGGGTTATGCTGATCTCCAAGATCGACCCGCTCAAACACTTGATGACCAAAGCAAGCCTAGCCGGCAGAATGGCAAGATGGGTTGTCATGCTACTCGAGTTTGACATAGTTTATACTCCTCAGAAAGCAGTAAAAAGGCAAGCTCTTGCAGACTTTCTCGCTGCTCATCCCATACCAGAAGGGTCACCACTCAATTGCGAGTTACCCGACGAACAAGTGCTGCAACTTGAGAATGATGATTGATGTGAAAAATCGTGTTTTTAGTTTAACCGCAATCAATAACGGTGTCGCACGTAGCTAGACCGAGATGAGTACGGGTCGTCCTCTGGGAAACGTGGAACCTTTTAATTTTACTTTAGATGTGTTGAAAAGGAGAAAGAAATAAGAATGGTTGTAGGATGGTTTCTAGATCTACTTTAAACAAGAATGTAAATATAGATCTAGAATAGTTTAAAGATGTGATTAATTATAATAATAAGGGCTTGTAGGGTTCGTTAGGATTTAGTAGTTATGAATGATTAATTAAAGTTACCCTTTTTATCCATTAATAGATTTAGAACTAGAACGACGGCGATGCGTGTAGATTAGGGTTTCTGGAGGGAAAAGGAATCCCACTCTTAACCCTTATCTCGACACGGAACTCCGTTCATATCTAGCCTTTACCAAAACAATCATTAATCTAATCTCTAATCGCGGTCGGAACTAGCAAAGAATTGCTAGCGCGCCCGATTAGGATGTTAATGATTATTTTGATAAAGTTCCTAAACTTTATAGGACTTAAAAAGGGTTTAGATATTTTTCATCGTTCATTAGCCTACCCTAATCCTACGAACCCTAACAAGCGGAGAATTACTCGCGCATGTTGGGAGAAGAATATGAAAAGAAAGAGATGGAAAACATAATGTAAAAGAAAACAAACAATTAAATAAAAACTACCTTTATTAATCAACTCCTTCAACTACACTTTTAATCCATAGAAAATGATTACAAAACTTGATTTGCTTCTCGATCTTTCCTAGGGAGGTAGTCGAACAGTCGATGATCAGCCTGGATGCGTGAGCGTCGGGAGCTTCGTGATCTCTTCGGCTTGATAGCTTTTCCAAGATGCCCTCGGTGCCTTTATATAGTGAAAACCCAGAATCTTTTTGTTCAGAAGTTGGTAAAATTCAGCATTTGAAAATCTCCCAAAATCTTGTATTCTCTCTCCTCCTAATTGCGGCGGTTCCGCGGCCCCAGGGTGGGTTTGGCCGCGGAACCGCGCTCGATGGTGGTGATCTCCCTGTTGTTTCTCTTGGGCTCTCTGATGGTGACATTTGGCATTCCTAAACATCTTCAGAATCTGAAAATATTTTCTCGGCTGCTTCCAGACTTAGTCTCCAAGTTTGCTCTTTAATTTGGAAAGTATTCTTCAACAAATTGATTTGTTTGTTAAATCCTTCATAACAACTTGGAAATAATCTGCACAACAACTCAAATAAGATTTTAGTAGACTTTGTTCTACTAGGATTAGACCAGTAATATTATTTGCATACATTTTCCTACCAAATGATAATTAAATATATTAACACATGGAAAATAATGTTTTTACACATAAACCCTCATATGTTTAATAGATTATAATAAAGTCTTTTTTTTTAATATAAAAATGGTAGGAAAAATGTATTACAAATGTGCAGTTTTATCGACTGAACAAATACCCCCAAACTTATCTTTGATCGTCCCGAGCAAATTAGTTTATTTAAGAGGAGAAAAAGAAAGGAGAAAACTAGGCACACTTTCGTAGGCAGACACGATTGCACTGAGCATGTGCAACAAGCCGTTAAACCTCTAGGTGTCCCTAGTAGGAGGAGTGTTGTCTCCTGAGGGTTTTCAGCGGATTACACCCACAAAATCCAATAACAAAAGAAAGATGGTGAGATTTACATATAAAGATAAGAACCATAAAAGAAAGGCCTTGAAAAGAAGAGTTTCCAACTATACTAGCTTTTCAGTTGTCATGAGCCCTATCTTAATAGTCATGAAAAAATGTTAGAAATCACATCATCCCTCAATAAAACTTCGTCTTTATTCTTCATTCCTACCTTTCATCCAAACATTGATCATATAACCCTACGTGTGTGTAAATAACATCCCTACACTCGGAGAATTCAATTCAAGCTATCATACTCTTGTCCATCTACCTTAGTACTTTTTAATTTGATGAGTATTTAGGGTTGCTCACACACTTTCATGCGACCGTTAATACTTCTTGAGGTACTAACCGACCGATTACTCATGTGCTTGCAGATTCGGTGATAGTATTTTCCTCGTCTTGCACCACCTAAGGCTTAGCAGTGACTCCCAGACCAGTTGGCCTTAGGGCACTAGGTGAAGAGGCACCCTCGCTATATTTTTTTATTGCTGCCTTGGTGATACAAAACCAGTGTTCATTTTTTTCTTTTCACCATTTTTATATTTTCTTCATTTTTTTATTTCCTTCATACTTTGGCTTTTAGACAAGAGCATTTCAAGGTATCCTCTACTATCCCGAGTTTCAAGACGTGTGTAGGTGCATATTGTAGGGTATCAACATTCAAATGTTTGGCTTCCAGAATAGAAACTATTTTTCAGACTTATTTTTATCCTCAGATTAGTGACTTCCTTCATCTTACTAACCCTTGGGACAACAGCTCATAACTACTTATTACTAGTTCGAATAAGAAAACTTCTAATTTTCTTGGTTTTCTTAAACTATTCCTATCTTTTGGATGTAATGTTTCACTTTCTATTCTTTTGTTATAATTTTTTTTATTATTATTATTATTATTTTTTTTTTTAATGCCCGGTGTCAAAGATAATTCAGTGAATACAAACCTCCCCCCCAAACCTGTTTTCAGCAGTGTCCTCACTGATGCAGCCTTTTGAGAACATGGACCTGTATACTAAGGGAGAGATACAAGGGGTAAAATAATAGTTAAATGATAAATTCCCCCAAACTTATTCTTTGACACGCACAGATATTCAATCAAATCATTTTTTACTCACCTCCATTTTTAAAATGAGAAAATGTTTTTTTTTTTTTAAAAAAAAAATATGGAGGTGAGGCGGAGGAAATTTAGTTTTGATAAAGCGGCTCCTGTAAAAACAGGAGCTCCTCCGCTGGGTCAGCAGAAAAATACGGTTTTAATCTATGCCCATTTACTTTAAAAATCGAACCGTTTTTCAAATTTTCGACTTCAACCGCCCCGTGCGGGTGTACATACCGCACCACAAAAGGTCCTTTCCAACGAGATTTAAGCTTACCCGGATGAAGATGGAGACGTGAATCATAAAGAAGGACTTGTTGCCCCGATGTGAAGGTTTTTCTAGAAAGATTTTTATCGTGAAACACTTTAGTCCTATTCTTTACTATCACCGCATTATCGTAAGCTTCATCGCGGAGTTCGCTTAGCTCATTTAATTGCAGCTTCCGAAAGCCGCCAGCATGATCAAGATCAAAATTAAGCTCTTTAATAGCCCACATTGCCTTATGTTCAATCTCAACAGGGAGGTGACATGCCTTCCCAAACACAAGGCGGTAAGGAGACATACCAAGATCGGTCTTATAAGCGGTGCGGAATGCCCAAAGAGCATCCGTCAATTTGGTTGACCAATCCTTACGGTTTTTCGAAACTGTCTTCTCCAATATCTGTTTGATCTGCCTATTTGAGATCTCAGCCTGCCCGCTTGTTTGGGGATGATAGGGCGTAGAAAGTTTGTGAGTGATTGAATATTTCCGCATCAAGGCCTCGAAAGATCTATTGCAGAAATGTGTCCCGTTGTCGCTAATGATAGCGCGAGGGTGTCCGAATCGCGAAAAGATATTTTCTTTAAGGAACTTAATGACAACTTTGTTGTCATTAGTGCGACACGGTATAGCTTCCACCCACTTCGAGACATAATCAACCGCTAACAATATATATAGATTCCCAAAGGAGTTGGGAAAAGGGCCCATAAAATCAATACCCCAAACATCAAATATTTCCACAACCAAGATAGGTTGGAGCGGCATCTCATTCCTACGTGAAATCCGACCCAAATGCTGACATCGCGGACAAGTTTTGCAATGCTCAAATGCATCTTTAAATAATGTTGGCCAATAAAAGCCACATTGCAAAACTTTCTCCGCCGTTTTTCGAGGTCCAAAGTGACCGCCGCACGCCTGATCATGACAAAATGATAACACGCTCTTGAATTCATCGTTAGGGACACACCTGCGAATGATTTGATCGGAACAATACTTGAATAGATATGGTTCATCCCAGTAAAAATATTTTACTTGGGATAAAAACCGAAGTTTGTCTTGTTTCGACCAATCGCTAGGTATAAGTCCCGTCGCAAGATAGTTCACGATATCCACGAACCAAGGTTCGTAGGATACATTCAAGAGCTGCTCGTCGGGAAATGAGTCATTTATCGGCACGGTCACAGTTGGCGAAGAAGTGATGCGTGAAAGATGGTCTGCTACTACGTTTTCACATCCACTCTTGTCTTTGATAACAAGATCAAATTCTTGTAACAATAGGATCCAACGTATTAGCCTGGCTTTTGCATCCTTCTTCGTTAAAAGATGTCGGAGGGCGGAGTGATCTGTGTAAACCACAATAGGCGAGCCAATCAAGTAGGGCCTGAATTTCTCTAATGCAAATACAACTGCTAAGAGTTCTTTCTCGGTAGTTGTGTAATTTATTTGTGCATCATTCAGGGTCCTACTTGCATAGTAAATTACATGTGGCATCTTATCAATATGCTGTCCCAAGACAGCACCAATAGCAAAATCTGATGCGTCACACATAAGCTCGAACGGGTGGTTCCAATCCGGAGATGATAGAACGGGGGCTGTAGTGAGTGATTCTTTAAGTGATTCAAAAGCAGCCTCACAATCCGAATCGAAGTGAAATGTAGTGTCCTTGGCCAATAGAAGGGTTAAGGGTCTAGCAATTTTGCTAAAGTCCTTAATAAATCTCCTATAAAATCCTGCATGACCAAGGAAGGATCGTATATCTTTGACGCAATTGGGACGAGGGAGGTTTTGAATGACATCTATTTTAGCTCTGTCTACCTCAATGCCTTTATGTGAAATTATATGTCCAAGTAAAATACCTTCTTGAACCATAAAATGACATTTTTCCCAATTCAAAGTCAAGTTCTTATCCTTACAGCGGGTAAGAACAGCGTCAAGATTACGAAGGCAGTCCTCAAAGGAGTCCCCAAAAATGGAGAAATCGTCCATAAAAATTTCTAGAAAATTTTACACCATATCTGAAAATATCCCCATCATGCACCGCTGAAATGTAGCGGGAGCGTTGCATAACCCAAAGGGCATGCGTCTATAAGCAAAAGTTCCGAAAGGACAAGTAAAAGTGGTTTTATCTTGATCCTTTTCGGCGATGGGGACCTGGTTGTAACCAGAGTATCCGTCCAAGAAACTAGTATTCGTGTCCCGCTAATCGTTCTAACATCTGGTCAATGAAAGGTAGAGGGAAGTGATCTTTCCTCGTCGCGGCATTGAGTTTCCTGTAATCGATACATACGCGCCACCCAGTTTGGGTGCGTGTTTGGATTAACTCGTTAGCCTCGTTAGTGATGACCGTGATGCCAGACTTTTTAGGGACCACATGAATTGGACTTACCCATTGACTATCAGATATGGGGTAAATTATTCCACTATCAAGACACTTGACGATTTCTTTCTTTACCGCCTCCTTCATAACGGGATTTAACCGTCTTTGTGGGTCTCGGGTTGGTTTGGCTTCATCCATCAGATGTATGTGATGTTCAACAATTAAGGGACTAATCCCTTTGATGTCGGCCATTGTCCAACCAAATGCTTCCCGATTCGATCTCAACACTGCCAAAAGTGCATTCTCTTGCTCTAAGGCTAGAGAAGCGGAAATAATCACTGGCAAAGTCTCATTCTCTCCTAAATATGCATATTTAAGATGAGAAGGTAGCGGTTTGAGATCAAGAATTGGCGGAGAGACAATAGAAGGAGGGGTAACGGAATGATATTCGGACTCCCGAAGAGGTTCAAAACTTGCATAAGATATGGACTCGGAAAGTGCTGCTGACTTTTGCAATGAGTCAACGGGTTCAATCTCAAGGTCGGACTCATTGAACATATCCTCACTGTAAAGTGGTGCAAGATCGAACGATGTCTCATTAGTGTTGTCGAGAACATCAAAGCAAAGCTCCTCATCCATGCAGCTTTCGGAAGCTATCTCGTGGATGGAACAAACGTCCAGCAAATGAGCAGAAGGTTCTGATGGCTGACTTCCTAGCTTGTAAATATTAAGCTCAATTGTCATTTTCCCGAAGGATAAGTTCATAGAACCGTTACGACAATTAATCACAGCGTTAGAAGTTGCTAGGAAGGGTCGACCAAGTATCACCGGGATTTGATTGCGTGGGTTTGCCACAGGCTGTGTATCTAAAACAATAAAGTCCACGGGAAATATGAATTCCCCGACTTTAATTAACACATCCTCTAGTTCGCCCCGAGGTTTGGTGATAGATCGATCAGCCATTTGAAAAGTACAATGGGCGGGTTTTAACTCTCCAATTCCTAACTGCTCGTATACCGAATAAGGAAGCAAGTTGACGCTAGCGCCTAGATCGAGTAAAGCACGATTTATATTTTTACCCCCAATAGAAATAGAGATTGTAGGACAGCCGGGGTCCTTACGTTTCTTTGGTATTTGTTGGGTAAAAGCTGTGCTAACATTACTCGTCATGAAAACCTTTTTAGGCACTTGAGTTTTTCTCTTCCTAGTGCACAAGTCTTTAAGGATTCTTGCATAAGATGGGACTTGTTGAATAGCATCTAGAAGAGGAATATTCACGCTAACTTGCTTAAACATTTCCACAATCTTCTCCATTTGCGGGTTAGGTCGGTTGGCCCTTAATCGGTTTGGAAATGGAGCACGATCAATAAGTTTTGGGTCCAACGTTTGTGGAGAAGACTGTGGCGACTGATTCGATCCCAAAATTGGAGTGGGCATCGACTTAGATAGATTTGGCGAAATGTTTGAGCCTTGGGGAAAACGGAGAATAGGCTCGGATGAAGGTGGGAGACTAGACGAGTTAGGGGAAGAAGAAGAAGAAGGGGTATCAAATGTGTCACTATCATCAACCTGCTCGCCCACTTGGTTATTCAGCACTCTCCCCGATCTCAACGTAGTAACGGCATTCACATTATGACTTTGTGAATGGCCAGGATTCGGTAGGGGTTGAGATGGGAGTTTCCCTTTCTCTCTCGCACTCAATGCGGCGTTTAACTGTGCGATTTGGTTTTCTATTGATTTAATACTCTCACCATGGGAGGAGGAGTTTTTCGTTAGGGCATCAATAGAAGACCTCATATCAGCCGAATTTTGCATGGATTGTTTCATGAACATATCCAAAGTTTGTGCAAGTGAGTTGTCAATACCGGCCACTTGTGGTGTAGAAATGTTGGCCGGATTTTGGAAATTCTGTGACTGAAAGGGGGGCTGATTCTGTGGTTGTGGTTGCTGTGGAGGAGGTCTTTGATAATTACTTTGTTGGTTTTGATTCCAAGCAAAGTTAGGATGATTCCTCCATCCTTGATTATATGTGGAAGAATAAGGATCGTTTCTAGGTCGCTGCTGAAAAGCAGCATTAGCTTGAAACGATGCATTCATAGGACATTCTTCCGTTAAGTGTGAAGGATCCGAACAGCAACCACAAACGGTCTTAGGAAGCGTAACCTGATTTAGGGAGACTGATGAGAATCTGCTCTCAATAGCATCGAGTTTCTTCTGCATCGCTGCCATTTCGGCTTTCACTGCGATGGAAACATCGAGCTGGTGTATACCTCCCTTAGTTGAAGGTGGTCTTACGCTTTCCCACTGCAAAGTGCTTTCTGCAAGATCTTCCAGATATTTCCAAGCTTCGCCATCATCTTTAGACATGAAATTGCATTGACACATTGTTTCAAGCATCTGCTTTGTCGCTGGATTAATGCCCTCATATATAATCCGACATAAATCCCATCTTTGTATTCCGTGATGGGGGCATTGGACAAGCAGATCTTTGAAACGTTCAAAGCACTTCCAAAATGGTTCGTTGGGAAGCTGGGTGAACTGATTGATCTCGCTCCTAACATGTGCAGTCTTATGATTTGGGTAAAACTTCTTAAGAAATGCTACGACGAATTCATCCCAATTAGCGATAGAGTGTGCGGCAGTATTATAAAGCCATTTTTCTGCCAAGTCGCATAGTGTGAATGGGAGAAGACGTAAGCGCATAGCATCTAAGGTCAATTGTGAAGTACCCATCATTGCGCATACGTTTTCGAATTTGGTGATGAAAACGTACGCGTCTTCCGACTCAAGCCCGTGAAATTTGGGCAGCAGGTTGATGTAGTGGGGTTTAATTTCGAAATTATCCCCGTTAGGTGGTGGAAGAGATAGACAAGTAGGAAGGGGACCACGGATAGGATAGCATCTTTCTTGGAGAGAGATGCGCGGTGGATTCTGCGCACCTGCGGGTGGTGGCAGCGTGGTGTTATAATTAGATGGAGTGTCGTCCATCACGATCGATGTGGTGTGTGGTGGGGGAAAAGAAGATGAAGAAGTACCGACTTCGGTGTCGATAGCAGGAACGCGGACAAGACGGGCACTAGGATCCCGTGTCCAGCCGAGCATGCACTAAGCGGGTTTAGTGCAAGTGGCAGCGTGTGTGTGATTTAAAATTGGCTTGTTTTGAAAAAGTGGGACTCATGACAAATTTCCCTAAATGCACAAGCAACCCTAGAACTAAGGTTACCTAGGTCCAGTCTCTAGACCGCTCCTAGACTTCCAAAGGACAAGCCGCAGGATAAATCCTCTACCGCCTCCGTACTACCCTTGTAGCGAGGTAAGTGCCAGGTAAGCGGGAAGGAACCACCACTACAGTGGGCCTAATTAAAAACCACTAGCCTTTGTCACACTTGCCTAGGCACTACAAAAGTAATGCGGATAAACGATAGATTACCCACGACCTTCCTCTGTCCTTATTGAGCGCGACAGTCCTTAGAGTCTGGTCTAGATATTTTTTAAATTAATGAAGGGTTGATCTATATGCTCGGTTTGTGATTTGTGGGGCTTAGGAAGGGTGATGAAATCCCCACCTAATCTTGATTTGGTCTTTGCCCCTTAAAATCCGTATTAAATATGCAAAACAAAACCAATCACAAAACTTTTGCAAAAAGATTTTTTTGAGCGGCGCAATTTTGCAAAGAATCCTGCAGAAAATAGATTTTATTGGATTTTAGGAGAGAGATAAGGAGTTAAGAAAGATACCAGAGAAGATTGAAGCCCTGATTCCTCTAGCCTGCCGCCCTTCCGCCGCCAAAGGTGCCTTTATGCCGCGGTTCCGCCGCGTGGTAGAGAGAACAGTTGATGAAATTTTTTCTGTGATCTCCCTTGCTCCTCTGGATCTCTAAAAAGCTCTCTGTTTCCTGTTTTCCTCAATTCTGTGACTCCAGATCTCCTTGCAAAAATCCACGCACAAATCGTTAAATATGCAATTTGCAGTTTTGTGTTAATAATGATATGACTCGTCTAAGAATTCAACACAAATAGTAAAAAAAAAATTACGCACGTATCCCCGGCAACGGCGCCATTTGATTGATGTGAAAAATCGTGTTTTTAGTTTAACCGCAATCAATAACGGTGTCGCACGTAGCTAGACCGAGATGAGTACGGGTCGTCCTCTGGGAAACGTGGAACCTTTTAATTTTACTTTAGATGTGTTGAAAAGGAGAAAGAAATAAGAATGGTTGTAGGATGGTTTCTAGATCTACTTTAAACAAGAATGTAAATATAGATCTAGAATAGTTTAAAGATGTGATTAATTATAATAATAAGGGCTTGTAGGGTTCGTTAGGATTTAGTAGTTATGAATGATTAATTAAAGTTACCCTTTTTATCCATTAATAGATTTAGAACTAGAACGACGGCGATGCGTGTAGATTAGGGTTTCTGGAGGGAAAAGGAATCCCACTCTTAACCCTTATCTCGACACGGAACTCCGTTCATATCTAGCCTTTACCAAAACAATCATTAATCTAATCTCTAATCGCGGTCGGAACTAGCAAAGAATTGCTAGCGCGCCCGATTAGGATGTTAATGATTATTTTGATAAAGTTCCTAAACTTTATAGGACTTAAAAAGGGTTTAGATATTTTTCATCGTTCATTAGCCTACCCTAATCCTACGAACCCTAACAAGCGGAGAATTACTCGCGCATGTTGGGAGAAGAATATGAAAAGAAAGAGATGGAAAACATAATGTAAAAGAAAACAAACAATTAAATAAAAACTACCTTTATTAATCAACTCCTTCAACTACACTTTTAATCCATAGAAAATGATTACAAAACTTGATTTGCTTCTCGATCTTTCCTAGGGAGGTAGTCGAACAGTCGATGATCAGCCTGGATGCGTGAGCGTCGGGAGCTTCGTGATCTCTTCGGCTTGATAGCTTTTCCAAGATGCCCTCGGTGCCTTTATATAGTGAAAACCCAGAATCTTTTTGTTCAGAAGTTGGTAAAATTCAGCATTTGAAAATCTCCCAAAATCTTGTATTCTCTCTCCTCCTAATTGCGGCGGTTCCGCGGCCCCAGGGTGGGTTTGGCCGCGGAACCGCGCTCGATGGTGGTGATCTCCCTGTTGTTTCTCTTGGGCTCTCTGATGGTGACATTTGGCATTCCTAAACATCTTCAGAATCTGAAAATATTTTCTCGGCTGCTTCCAGACTTAGTCTCCAAGTTTGCTCTTTAATTTGGAAAGTATTCTTCAACAAATTGATTTGTTTGTTAAATCCTTCATAACAACTTGGAAATAATCTGCACAACAACTCAAATAAGATTTTAGTAGACTTTGTTCTACTAGGATTAGACCAGTAATATTATTTGCATACATTTTCCTACCAAATGATAATTAAATATATTAACACATGGAAAATAATGTTTTTACACATAAACCCTCATATGTTTAATAGATTATAATAAAGTCTTTTTTTTTAATATAAAAATGGTAGGAAAAATGTATTACAAATGTGCAGTTTTATCGACTGAACAAATGACGATCCATGTTGGGAGCTCTACTTCGATGAGGCCTCATCGATAAGGACCTCCAGTAAATCAAGAGTCCCGGAGATAAAAGTAAGGATAGGATTGGTGTTCATCACGCCATTAATGGGAACCCTAGGGCGTTATTTTGCTCTCACCAAGCCTCGCACAAACAATGAGGCCGAGTATGAAGCTCTGATAGCTGGTTTGGAGCTCGCCATAGAAATGGAAATCCTTCGGCTACGGGTTTAGGGTGACTCCCAGCTTGTCGTCAACCAAGTAAGCGGCGACTATAAGATATACAAACCCGAGTTAGCTCGGTACAGAAGCCGGGTGGTGGAACTCATGAAACGGTTCACTCACATTGAACTAACGAGATTCCCTAGAGCGTTGAACGGAAAGGCTGACGTACTCGCTCGCTTAGCCAAGGAGCTGGCTGATCCTGACATGGATGAAATTCTGATCATAGTCAGGAGATAGTAAATTCTACCCCCTGTCTCTTTACGAGAAGAGGAAAGCGTAGAACAGAAGAGCAGTCCCGTCGAAGAAGCTTCGATCGTTCAAGGCGAGCCCGATTGGAGAGAACTCTTGATAGAGTACTTCCGATACGGCAAGCTGCCCAATGGAAGGTCTAGGAGGGTTCAGCTGAAGAAGAGAGCTCTCCAATACGTGTTTGTAAATGATACGCTATACCGCAGGTCATATGACCAACTCTGGCTCAGGTGCCTGTCATCGGCCGAAGCCCAAAAAGTCATGAAAGAAGTTCACTCAGGCGTTTGCGGTGCTCACCAATCTGGCCCCAAGATACGACTTCAGATTAAACGGCTTAGGTATTACTGTCCCACCATGATACGGGATTGCGGAGAGCTTGCAAAGAAATGCTATATCTGCCAAATTCACGATGATTTCATTCACAACACCCCAATCCGTTGCATCCTACGGTGGCGTCGTGGCCCTTCGAAGTCTGGGGAACCGACATAGTTGGCCCAATTGATCCTCCGTCATCCAAAGGCCACCGGTTCATATTGGCCGCAACTGACTATTTCTCCAGATGGGCTGAAGCCGTCCTATTAAAAGAAGTCAAGACAGGAGATATTTTTACATTCTTCCAGCATAATATTCTATACCGCTTCGGTACACCAAGAAAAATCATTTCTGACAACGGGCCTTCTTTCAAGAGCTTCAAAGTCTCAAGATTCACTACTCAACACAAGATAGACTGGAGATATTCCTCCATCTATAATCCAAGAGCCAATGGGCTGGCCGAAGCCTTTAATAAGACTCTATACAAGCTCCTGAGGAAAAATGCTTCAGCCAACAAGAGAGACCGGAATCTCAAACTTCACGAGGCGTTGTGGGCATATCGTACCACGCACCGTACTGCAACTCAGTCCACTCCATACTCATTGCTCTTCGGAGTGGAAGCGGTCCTCCCCCTCGAAATCGAATTTCCAAGCTTAAGAATGGCCGTTCAGCACGAGTTGATGGAGGAGGAAAACGTGCTCCTTCGGCTTGAAGAGCTCGACGCTCTCAAAGAAAAGAGGCTCGTGGTGCAGCAAAATCTGGAGCTATATCGATCCCAAATGTCACGGGCCTTTGACAAGATGACTCGTCTCCGCACTTTCAAGAAAGGCGAATCGGTGTTGGTCCTCAAAAGACCAATCATCCCTAATCGACATGCTAAGGGACAATTCAAGCCAAACTGGGAAGGACCATACGTCATCGAGAAAGTGTTCGACGGAGGATCCTACCAGCTAATAAGTGCCGAGGTAGAAAGGCCCATGCCACCCATCAATGGCCGATATCTCAAGAAATACTACGTGTGAATGCTCCAAGTCGCAGGCGAATTGAGCACACCAGCCCTATGATCTGGATCATACATCCTGCAAAACCGTACACAATCTACGGGCGTAAACGACCCCCGTCTCTCCCAAGTTTTGCCGGTGAGACTACTTTTAAAGTCCCACCAGCGACAAAAATAAAATAAAATAAAAATAAAAATAAAAAAAACAAAAAAATCGGTATGTCCACAAGCAAAACGGGCACGGATGAAAACCCGAAAGGGCTCCGTGAGTAAAAACAGCAGGACTGCCGGCGAGTTTGTGAAAACCTGAAAGGGCGCAAACTCGTGAAAAGAGATAAAACACACTCGCAAAGTTCTCTCGACCTTGTGAGGAGAAAATCCCTGCGTGAGATCCTTACAACGCACAAAGGAGCAACACACTTAGGAATCCTCACGATTCCTAAGGAGAACATACACCTGCGAGAGCCTCTCGACTCGTAAGGAGAAAATGCTTTTATGAGACCTTTACGGCTCATAAAATTGAAAAGCCTTAGGTGATAGGGACCTAAACCTGTCTCCTAAGCCATCGTTCCCTAACGGGCAACGACAAATGATGAGTCGCTCCTGGCATTTCCCTTCAGTGTTAGCGGTGCTGATGCTGACCAAAAACCCAAATCCCAAGTCCTCTCGAGACAAATGATGAGTTGCTCCTGGCATTATTGCAGTGGAGCAATACTGATGCCAAACAAGATCCAAATTCCAAGTCCCCAAATGGCGAATGATGAGTCGCTCCTGGTACCATATTCCAGTGTAGCGATG
This sequence comes from Agapanthus africanus, assembly GCA_030015575.1. Taxonomy (NCBI): domain Eukaryota; kingdom Viridiplantae; phylum Streptophyta; class Magnoliopsida; order Asparagales; family Amaryllidaceae; genus Agapanthus; species Agapanthus africanus. The sequence continues at coordinate 397,238,960 of JASDDO010000029.1, read as the reverse complement.
CAAACGCCAACCAAAATCCAATTTCTCAAAATTCTCCCGGCCCTGCGGTTAGTCCCCGAATTGACTGCCGTATACAATCCACGGGCTCAAATAATTCTCAGCATACCCTTGCCCCACCGCAATCACCAGTTACACGGCTGGTCTCCGCCTTCGGAATTATGCTCCATTTGGGAAGACCCACTCATGTGTCCTCACGATACATGAGGAGAACAAACCTTCATGGGATCCTTATGACTCACAAAGGAAAAACACACTTAGGAGTCCCTACGACTCCTAAGGAGAAAGTGCACCTACGAGATCCTTTCGACTCGTAGGGAGAAAATGCTTTTATGAGACCCTTACGGCTCATAAAATTGAAAACCTTAGGTGATAGGGATTTAAACCTGTCTCCTAAGCCATCGTTCCCCAACAGGAAAAAGGCAAATGATGAATTGCTCCTGGCACATGTGCTTCAGTGTTAGCAACGCTGATGCCTACCCTTACCCCAAAATTCCAAACTTCCGATCCAGATGACCCTTAAGTCGTTAAACTGGGAACGAGGGAAATCTCCTCTTGGCAGATGATGATTCGCTCCTGGTACCATATTCCAGTGTAGCGGTGCTGATGCCAAACCAAAACCAAAATCCCCAAATCCTGTCATGACAGATGATGATTCACTCCTGGTACCATATTCCAGTGTAGTGGTGCTGATGTCAACCCAAATCACATCAAATCAGCAAAACAACCAATGACCTCCCCGACAGAATCAAATTCCACCTCGGAAACCGGTCAACTTCATCCCTGACACCGCAAGAAGCGGAGCAAGTCAAATCCAGAATCGACCTTCCACGTTACTAAAATGGTAGCATCGACCGTCCACGTCGCTAAAAGGGCAGCACCGACTGTCCACGTCGCTAAAAGGGCAGCATCGACCGTCCATGTCGCTAAAAGGGCAGCACCGACCGTCCAAGTCGTAAAAAGGGCAAAACCGACCGTCCACGTCGCAAAAAGGGCAGCACCGACCGTCCACGCCGCTAAAAGGGCAGCACCGACCGTCCACGTCATTAAAAGGGCAGCACCGACCGTCCACGTCGCTAAGAGGGCAGCACCGACCGTCCAAGTCGGAAAAAGGGCAGCACCGACCGTCCACGTCGCAAAAAGGGCAGCATCGACCGTCCACGTCGCTAAAAGGGCAGAACCGACCGTCCATGTCGCTAAAAGGGCAGCACCGACCGTCCAAGTCGCAAAAAGGGCAGAACTGACCGTCCACGTCGCAAAAAGGGCAGTATCGACCGTCCAAGTCGCTAAAAGGGCAGCACCGACCGTCCAAGTCACAAAAAGGGCAGAACCGACCGTCCACGTCGCAAAAAGGGCAGTATCGACCGTCCAAGTCGCTAAAAGGGCAGCATCGACCGTCCAAGTCGCAAAAAGGGTAAAATCGACCGTCCATGTCGTAAAAAGGGCAGTGTCAGCTTCCCAAAAGCGGGAACCAAATCAAGTCGCCTTTACGTGAAAGAAGATCCATCAATTCTATGCACACGACCCACATGTGTGGTGTGCATTCATTGATGGGGACAATTTGTTGGGGTAAAAATTTACACCCCGGTTGACCAAGTCAAAATCAAAGTCAACCCCAAGCCAAGTGGGTCCAAGCCCAGATTAAGTGGGCCCATGCCCGGGTCGAGTCTGAACATGAAGCGGCCGGCCTCCCCCCATGCCAAGATAAAATTTTTGTAATAAATAATTTTATTATATTTCTTTTATTTTATTTTACGAACGAATGTAAGAAAAATGGGCATAAAGCCAAATTTTTGTAAAGCCCATGGCTTATGTGCAAAAAGAAATGGCACATGAACTATGGGATAGGCAAAATGCCATTTGGTGAAGCCCAAGGGGCTATGTGTAAAGTGTATAGCCTATAAAGGCAAGGATAATGAAAATATCCCAACAACTTTTTCTCTCTCTCCAAAGAGCAAATCTAGATCTGAGATCTTTCTCCTTCCTCAAGGATCTAAAACCTTTTTCTTTCTTTTGAATTAAATCAAGAGTTTTACTCTTTCTTTTATAAAACTAAATAGTTTTTTACCACAAAACCCACAAAGGGGAACTCAGATCTTCCATCAGATCTCAAAAAGAAGAGATTTTTAAAATCTCATACTTCTTGATCTTCAATATCCGGCCAACAAAGGAAGAAGAAGGAGACACATCTCCAGAAACCCCACTTTGGGGAAGAACTAGGGCTCAAGGGGAGAAGCTCTTCATCAGCTTCAAAACATCTTAGGAGTTTCACTCCACTTTAATTTCTCTTTCGAGAGTTTCGGGGGCTAAAAGCCTTTTTTTTCTCGCCGGCGTCCGAGCGCCTTGCGCTAGAGCGCCCACGTGCCGACACGTGGCGCGCTAGCGCTCGAGTGCCCTGCGCTCAAGCGCCCAGCGCCCACGTGCCGACACGTGGCGCGCTAGCACTCGAGCGCCTAGCGCCCTGCGCTCAAGCGCCCAGCGCCCACGTGCCGACACGTGGTGCGCTCGCGCTCGAGCGCCCAGCGCCCACGTGTCGGATACGTGATGCGCTAGCGCCTAAGTGCACAGCGCTCAAGGCGCTGGCCCCACGCGTCCTTTCGACGCTTTTTCCCTTTCTTTATATACATATGTATATACACACACACATACGCGCACACTGCACATTGAGTTCGAATGACCATTTTAACCCGTAAATCGGTAGTTCCCTCGCTCCAAAGGCGAGGGGTAATTAACAGCAGCTTAGCCCGCGGCTGCCGGAGATTCGGATACCCACAATCAATAAATCCCAGCCTACCCTAGGTAGGGGGAATCTGTACTGCATCTTGTTTACCACGATCAGAGCAAAGCTCTGTTCAAATCCCAAGGCGGGAGATGAAGCAACACTTCATCTTCCCCCAATTAGAGCAAAACTCTATTTTGAAAATTTAAACTTTAATAAATGAAGCAACGCTTCAGATCTTTGCGCTGCGCGCAACGCGCCACGTGTCTGGTGCAGATGCATCAGCGCAGCGCCCAAGGCAGCGCACCCAATCAGAGCAAAGCTCTATTTTAAGCAAAATCAAAGGAAGCAACGCTTCAGTTGCGCAAGCACTGCGCTGCGCGACACGTGTCAGCGCAGATGCGCTAGCGCAGTTGCGCTGCGCTGTGCGCTGCGCGACACGTGTCAGCGCAGAAGCGCAATGCGCTGCGCGACACGTGTCAGCGCAGTTGCGCTGCGCTTTGCGCTGCGCGACACGTGTCAGCGCAGATGCGCTAGCGCAGTTGCGCTGCGTGCTGTATGACACGTGTCACGCTCTGGAGCATTTGCGCCAAACATAATTAAAATTCTAAAGAAATCTTTTCTGTTCTTGTTAAAACAAGAAGATTTTCTTCTGTAAAACAGAAGCCCTTGAATCAAAGATCCAACGGTGGGGGAAATTCCCCAAATCACTCAGAGAAAATTCTCTTTAACAAATTTAACTAATTTATGGGCACTATAAAAAGGACCCTGGACCTCAATTCAAAGGCATCAACACTTTTCTGAGAAAAAAAAAGAACTCTGAAGAACTCCTCAAGAACAAAAAAGGTAAAAATCCCTAGAGAAAGAGAAAGTTCTCCTATGAACAGATCATAGATCTAAAGACAAGATCAATGATTTTTAATAAAAACAATTTTTTTTAATTAAATAGTGCTTTGCACTTTTCATGAACCTTTGGTTCTCTGAGATAAGAAAAACAAGAAAAAAATTATTTTTCTTTGATCTAAATTAGATCAAGAAATCAAATAGTGCTTCGCACTTCTGTTCTTGAATCTAAAAGATTCTTAGTGCTTTGCACTTGCAAAACTGCGCTGTTGCGCTTTTGGGTTGGCGCAAGCAACCAGAAAGCGCCACGTGTCAACTACTTGCGCTATGCGCTTTAAGATAGAGCTTTGCTCTCTGTAATTGGCGCAACCCACCAAAGTACGCCACGTATCAGCAACGCACTAGCGCAGCGCACTACGCTTGCATGACACGTGTCGTTACCACAAGCGCTTGCGCTCCCTGATTGGCGCAAAGCGCCTGACGAATGCAATGCATTTCTTAAAGGGCCAAGCCCAAATCAAAAGACCTAGCAGGCCAAAATAAATTGCAAAGCAATAAAAGGGCAGAGCCCAAATAAAATTGATGCTTCTGCATCATTTATAAAAGGGCAGAGCCCAGTCCAAACAAAAATAGAAAGTAATGCAATGCATTATCTAAGTGTGGGCAAAGCCCTAGCACAGGTTTAATAGACCAAAAATAAATAAAAGTGTTGAACATTTTCAACTGGACTTAGCCCAATTTTGACCGTAAGTCCTCAAATTTAAGTTGATTGAGCACAGCTGCTCTTTATTAAATCAATTTATATCCGGTTCGAGGGTACATCTCCGAACCCCTCTGACACATGTCGTTGTAATCCTTCAACGGCGTCAGAGAGATGACGGGTCCCGACAACCACACATTAATACGGACTGCGGGGTCCTTAAACTCGTGGACCGAAACGTCCTTAAACTAATGTCGGACCGAAACGTCCTTAAACTAATATTGGACTGAAACGTCCTTAAACTAATGATGGACCACTACGTCCCTAAACTAGCGATGGACCACCACGTCCCTAAACTGGAATATGGACCACCACATCCCTAAACGGGAGCATGGACTGCACCGTCCCTAAACTACCTATGGACCACTACGTCCCTAAACTGGAACAATAGAGCCTCCAAATGCTCTTTTGCCGGATCTAAACGATCCCGTTTAAGTTGATCTTAGCCCCCCAACACGGCTAACGTATCCTTAAACATTCAAATGGACTATAAAACTCTAAATCAACTTTGGCTCAAGGGTACATCTTTGAACTCCTCTGACACCTATCGTTGTAATCCTTCAACGACGTCAGAGAGGTGATGAGTCCCAACGGCCATATATTAGATGGATCACCACGTTAAGTCGATCTTAGTCTAAAACAGGACTAACGTATCCTTAACGGATGTTTAAGTTGATCTTAGCCTCAATACGGCTAACGTATCCTTAAACTAAAAAACACCAAACCCAAATCTAAGTAAATACGGATTTGGACTAATCCACGTCCTACAGGCGACGGCATTACTTAGTCTCCGTATACAATCCACGGGAAACCACAAACAAAACAAACACACACGACACGAAGTGAAATTCTGGAGAAGGAGAAAGTGGCTACCGCGACGCGGTAGCATAATTAACTGCAGGGGCTTGCGCCTGCAGGGAAGAGCGTCCCCACAATCAAAAACCCCTCAAGCAAGGGGGAATCTGACGAAGTCTGCTACATCGGCCGCATCCGTCTAAACCTCCGATACACGGTGTCATAAATCAATTTGGTATCTTCGGAGAGGTAGACGGATAAAACCATATAGCATCTGCCCCGAATCTCAGGCGAGACGCAAAGTCAAGGCCGTCATTCGGAGGGGAACAGATTCTGGCACGCCCGGTGGGACCTTTTCCTCTTTCCACTCCACACTTCGTGTGTCGTCTTCGCGAACCAATCGCGGTTTGTTAATGGTTGCCTTCGGATTTCAAGTTACTAAGATTTGGTCTTTTGCCTGGCGCAGAACTCCAGCATCAATGGCCTTTAACTGCACCAACTGCTCGAAGTGCCACTGCAACGGACGCTCCACCTCACCGGGAGGTGTAGCATATGGGCTCCAAGCGGCTTCCTTCCTCGCTCTGCCGGTAGACCAGGTGACCCAAGCCACTACTGGCCTGTTCTTCGGGACCATGATCCCACCTACAAGCTTCTCTACGCCAATACCTACACTGGAGGTGAATAAGAAGTCGGTCTTCGACCGGCTCACTGCCACGACGGCCCCTGTCAACGGGTCGCCCAATGCCAAACCAACGGCCTCTATTTTCGCCAGGCTGGATCAGAGCTCTAAATTAGTTGTCCCAAGGAAGGCAATAATTGCTGCTCCAGAAGTCGTCAAGACGTCTTCCCCTGTCAAAGAATCAGTCTTTTCAAGACTGACGATTCCTGCTCCTGCCCTTGCTCGAGGATCCGTTTTCGACAGGTTGAATATCACCCCTCAAAAGACAACTTCAGTCTTTAAGAGGTTAACACCAGCGGCGCCTCATTCAGACAGGGGGCAAAAAGAAGCTATCTCTATCTCTGAGCCAGTCCCAACGGCTCGTCATGCTCGACGTCGCCATTGGCAACGAGTGAGGAAGGCAGGGGCAACTCCCCCTCTGGGCTAACTCCACCGGCTCTAGTGGTGGAAGTCAACGCAGCTGTTCTAGCTGGGAACAGCTTTGAACTGCTGAGGAGTGTACGTAAGAACTCTCCAACCGCTACATTGAAAAGATCTCTTCCACCTGCGGAGAGAGTTCCGGAAACGAAACAGGAGCAGCCCCCTCAACGGCTGTCCTAAAAAATATACAAGGTTTGGCGGAGGGTTCAAGACTCCATGATTGACCCAGATCACTCTTGTCAACAGAAAAATGCGAAGGTGCAAAAAGAAAAGGACCGTCCTATTAAACAGCAGAGGACAACAATCGCTAGGGTGCCCACTGCAACGGCCCCCTCCACTTCAACGGCCCACAAAAGAAGAAGGCCGGAGAAAACCCCCGCGCCCACGGCAAATGCCAGAGGTGGTGCATCCAAATGCTCTAAGTCGGGGGGCATTGTAGTTCATACTGTATATGTGGTGTCTAGTAAAGAGGACAGTCGCATATCAACAGGTCATAGACCGCACACGCGGTCAGTGACCAAGGCGCAGGAGCAATAACAGAAGCTCCAAGAGATGATGAACGCTATGGCCGCACTTACAGGGCCAAAAGAAAATCCTGAAACCTCCTCGGATGAACGCCAAGAGGAAGAAACCGACGCCGAATTCCTTCATCGGATATTGGAGAAGAAGGACAAAGAGGCTGCTGAACAAGCAGTCAACATACAGCGTATGGGCCTCCTCTTCCAAGACATGATAGGGATGATGATACAACAAGATCCTCCGGCCAAAGAGCCCCCGATCGTCCTTGGAGACGATAGGGGAGAGACGTCAAATCCTCCACCAGCTCCGTCGACGGCTAAAGAGGATACAATCTCCAAAGCTGATTTGGATGAGTACATCGCCAACAAATACGGGTTCATCATGCGACCGAAGCAGCCGGTCAGGTCGTAAAAACGGGACGGCCATATCCGAGTTGGTACGATCAAATCAAGTACCCTCCAGGTTATACAATTCCCAAGTTCCATGTCTACAAGGGGACGGGCAATCCTCATCAGCATGTTACCCAGTTCAGGGCACTCTGCGGCAACACCGGCGGTGACGACAAGCTGTTGCTTCGCCAGTTTGTTGGAAGCTTATCAGATACGGCGTTCGAATGGTACTCCGAGCTCCCGAACGACTCTATTAAAACCTTCGCAGAGATGGAGCTGCTGTTTGCTCAGCGTTTTGCAAGCGCCAGTGAACGCACCCCGATGACGGCACTGATTAACGCCAGGGTAAAGCCAGGCGAGACGTGGGTTCAGTACGCTATACGATGGTGGAACTTATGGTCAAAGTGTGAGCAGCGCATTGAAGAAGCTCCCGCGGTGGGTATGTTTGTGGGAACCCTTGATCCGCAAGCAACCATCTCACAATTTATGATGTTTTTCAAGCCAACTACCTTCCAGGCCTTGATTGACAAACTAGCGCAAATGGATCAAATGGGCCATAAACCCCCTCTTCCAAAGCTGGACTCCCGAAATGACAAAGGGAAGGGAAAAGCGATCGTTGTCGCTAATACTCAACAACAACCGAGCGACTCGAAGCCGGTCGTTCGTCAAAATAATATGCGCCCGTACGTACCCCTTGAGGATAGGATGGGACGTCCTTACTCCTTTCCCCGCGATAAAACGAGGAGGTTATTCGAGCTGGCGTTGCGCAACCGACTCATAAATCTGCCGGATCCAAAACGCCCATTACAACCAAGTGACGTCAACGAGCCCAACTATTGTCCTTATCATCGAGTACTGGGTCATCCGATCGAAGATTGCTACGTTTTCAAAAATTGGCTTGAAAACCAGTACCGACAGGGAAAATTCGCGTTATCTGAAAAATGGAAGGTGAATCCCCCGTAGCCCCACACCTCTAAGGGGACGAATACGCCGGGGGCAACATGCTCCGTCGTTGAAGAAGCTCCTTGGGAGGTTGTATTATCAGCCAAGACAAAGAGGATGCTAAATGATCTTCAGACATGTCCAGCGATCAAGTGGAAGAACCCATTGGAACCGCAGATCATTGAAGGGATGTTGAAGCTACGTCCAACTCCAAAGACCGATGGTGGTGGCTCAAGCACTCGCAACCAGCCGTCAAAATCCTTGAAGAAGAAGAAGAAGAAATCTAGGAAGCCCGTGAAGCCTGGCGACAAGCACACGGACCTGCAAAAACAAATTGACGCGCTGGAAGAATACAACCAGAAGGCACGGACTCCCATTACACTCCAAGAGTTTCTCAACCATGTCTTTCAAGAAGAAGGTGAGGGAGAAAGTTCGTCAGATGAATCTGAAGAATGCGTGGCGAGCTGTCATGTGATTTCTCGTTTGTTTATGGACGATAAGGAAACTCCTTGTACTGAAGCGCTGGGGGAAGATCCTGAACCAAAAATTCTGGGGCCATCAGATGAAATGATTGACGCATTCCTTAATGAAGCTCGGCTAAAAAGTAAAGCTGATCGAGGACGCGAGATGGCTATATTTGAAAGGGCCAAGCGCCAGCGACTTGATGAAAGAGCTGAGACGACCCCGCTGGAGCAAAACACCTCCGCTACCGACAAAAGCCAATTCAAGATGAGGAAAAAGTTTGCTAAGGCTATATCAATGGGCATGAAGCTACCATCCTCTGAAGGAAACATCACCGGTGAAGTGGAAACACACCCCTCCTATTCTTATATCATCAAAAGATTTCGCACCCCACTCAAGAGTGCAAAGCTTTCGATAGATGGTGTCAAGGATACGTTGCTCATCGACAACACTTTAATCGGGAAAAGCGTAAAACTCGTCGAGAGCAAAGAAATACGACCGAGGGGATTAAAAGAACTACCGGCAATTGTCGCATGATTAACACTGGCGGGACACAAGTGCCTACGTTCGGGAGCGATTCTGATGAGGAGTTGGAACTTGCCCCTCTCTTTAAAGAGTCCAATTCGGGAAAAGAAGAAGAGCCGAAGGTTTGCGAAAATATTCGGCTGCGGAATCAGACGCTGCCTGAAAAGAACCTTGGACCCTCAAACAGAAAAGATAAAGGGAAAGAAAATGTCTCTGAAGATATCGTCTTAGATGACCAAGTTCTGGAGGAGCTAAGCGCCAACAACCCGCCAAAAAAGAATAAGGTGGATTACAACGTCCTAGCACATCTGAGGAAGCTTCCCTCACAGTTCAGCATTCTTGACGCCCTTTTGCTATCAAAAGAGGCGAGAGATTCGTTGATTAAGGCACTCCAAGATCCGAAACAATTCCAAGCATGCCTGGCCGAGGAAAAGATGAAGGATGAATTGGAGGAAGTGCACACGGTCGATGTCACTTTCGGCGACGAGGACCTTCTCCTTGGGACGTGCGAACACAATCACCCCCTCTATGTCTCAGGATACTGCCACGATATAAAGATAGGCAAAATCCTGATCGACAATGGATCCTCTGTTAATCTCCTCAATGTGCGGGTGTTAAAAGAAATCTGCATGAGCGTCCAGCACCTTACTCATGACAAGATCACCATCTCCGGGTTCGACTCCCAGTCATCAAGAACTCTTGGGTCTGTGATACTGACGCTACGCATCGGGCTACTCGTCACGGACATTAAGTTCCACGTCATAGACGCCAAGACATGCTACAACGCTTTGCTTGGCCGACCATGGTTACACGAGTAGAACATCATCCCTTCTACACAACATCAGTGTATGAAGTATTTTAAGGATGATTTCGACTATACCGTGATGGGAGAACTGAACCCGTTCTCTGTGAACGAGGTCTGCAAATACGAAGATGCCAAATACTTCTTACCGGATTTCGAAGATACGGAGAAGTGTCACAAGCCGGAGAATAAAGCTAATGCCACCATCTCTATCTTCGACAGTGATACCAAGGAGGAAGAGGAGATAGTTTATTCGGGTCCATCCCAACACAACAAGCCAGGACCGTCCGCTCCTACGTTGATCTTTGGTAGCGACTCGGAAGATGAGAGCCCTGTTGTATTCTCTGCTCGACCTTCAATACGAACATCTGCTGACGAAGATCAAAGTCTACAAGTCGCCATATTGCCGCTTAAACACCATAAAGAACTGGATGCACTTAATATTTACAATGTAGAAGAGCTGCAAACGTTCTATATCCCTCCCAGGCGAGAAAGCGAGAAAGCAATTCTATTCTACCGCTCTGAAGAAATCAAGATAGAAAAAGAAATCTGGCATGGCGCGGATCCTACGCTCGACAGGCTTCAGCCTATCCGTCTCCCCAAATATTATACGGAAGGTTTGAAAAAGCTGCTGAAACGCCAGGGGATATCCTTCAAGCAGACCGTTCGAAAAGCCAAGTTCTATGATAAAGTCTGGAACGTTCCCGGGACTCAACGCAAACTGCCTAATGGGAGAATGGAGACAAAATGACTCGGATACATCCGGTCAAAGAAACGAGAACTACTAAACAGCTGTTACGTCATGTATGACTTTGACGAAGAAGCGGATGCTCAATGGGAGGACGCTAATCTTAAGCCAGTGAAAGTTCCAGATGCAAAGGAGCCCAGTCCGTCGTTCGAAGAACAAATGGACAAACTTATAAGGAAAGCTGGTCAAAAAGTCCGAGATGATCACAACCGCGAGACGACCATCTACGAGAAAGCCAAGACGCAACGCCTTCTCCAACAGGCCGTGAAGGATGAAAATGCCGCTCCTTGCCAACCTGTTATAAAGAAGGCTCGGCGCAAAAGCAGAAATAAGTCGAAAGGCCAAAAAGGCGCTCAACAGTAACAAAGCAGGTCTAAGAGAGCACTCAAGCAAAAATCGATTGGTTCCGATCTATCCCTCATAAGAAAAATGGGTCGGGCGTACTCTTTTCCTCGAGACAAGACGAAGAAGATACTTGACCTCGCTCTAAAACATCAGATGCTTACACTGCCGGAGTCTAAAGATCCCGAACAAGCGGGCGAAGTCTCACACCCGGACTATTGTTTTTATCACCGAGTGATAGGACACCCTCTCGAAGATTGCTTCACCTTCAAAAATTGGGTTGAAGATCGGTGCCAGCTCGGCAAGTTCGCTCTATCTGACAACTGGAGGGTAGCGCTGCCACAGAAGCACGAACCCAAAACCACGAGAACAGAGCCAACTCCACATTGGGATTGGAAGCGAATCCGTACTTGTCACATGATAACAATATTAAAAGAAGGGCCCGAGAACATGGACGACCTTCCCTGGTGCTTCGAAAACAACAATGATGAGGTAATTTCAGAATTTCCGCCAGCTCCGAAAGAACTGGAGGATGGAATACATACCACCGCAGATAACCTCAAGAAAATTGAGTTAGGAATGCTAGATGACCCGCGACCGACATTCATCAGCGAGCTGCTATCTGAAGAAAGGGTGGCCGCGTTAAAAGACGTGCTTCTACAGCATAGAGATTGCTTTGCGTGGAACTATTCCGAAATGCCGGGACTAGATCCAGAAATCGCTGTGCATAGATTGGCGATATCCTCGGACATCAAGCCAGTCAAACAAGCGCCGAGAAGAATGCGGCTCGAGCTTGAGATGAGCATTAATGCCAAGGTCAAGAAGCTGATCGACTCTGGCTTCATCCAGGGAGTTCAATACCCTGAATGGATCGCCAACATCATCCCGGTGATGAAGAAAAATGGGACAGTGCGCATATGCGTGGACTTCCGGGATCTCAATAAAGCCTGCCCGAAGGACGATTTCCCAGTGCCAGTCACCGAACTGATGATAGACAATACGTCCACTCATGAGGTTTTCTTCTTTATGGACGGCTCATCGGGGTATAACCAGATAAAGATGCATCCCGAAGATCAGAAGCACACCGCCTTCAGGACTCCTCTGGGTATATTCTGCTACAAGGTGATGCCTTTCGGTTTAAAGAATGCCGGTGCCACCTACCAGAGGGCCATGACCAAGATCTTCGATGACCTTATACATGAAATCGTCGAATGCTATATCGACGACCTCGTGGTTAAAAGCAAATCATATGAGGAACATCTCGAGCATCTGAAGACCGTATTTCAACGCCTTCGGCAATACAACTTGAAGATGAACCCTCTCAAATGTGCATTCAGAGTTTCCTCAAGCAAATTCCTGGGATTCATCGTCCGACACCGGGGTATTGAAATAGATCCGTCAAAGATCAAAGCGATCATGGAAATGCCTCCGCCAAGGACTCTCAAACAGCTGCGGTCTCTCCAAGGGAAGCTCGCGTATATACGGCGATTTATAGCCAACCTTTCAGGAAAGTGCCGTCCTTACAGTCACCTGATGAAGAAGGGAACCCCGTTCGTATGGGACCAAAAATGCCAAAGCGCGCTAGTCGAGATCAAGCAATACATGCAGAACCCGCCAGTGTTGGCTGCTCCGGTCAAGGGAAAGCCCCTCATTCTTTATACAACCGCCCTTGAGGGTTCCTTAGGCGCATTATGGGCTCAAGAAAACAATCAAGAGAAAGAAAGAGCACTCTACTACTTAAGTCGAGTTCTGCTGGGGGTAGAAAGCAACTACTCCCCCATTGAAAAACACTGCCTGGCGTTGATCTTTGCGATAACAAAGCTCAGGCACTATGCGTTGGCGCATGAAGTCCGTCTCATTTCAAAGGTGGAACCCCTTAAATATCTGATGTCGAAGGCCATATTGACGGGACGACTCACTAAATGAGCCCTGCTCTTGATGGAGTTCTCGATAGCATATCAACCTCTCAAGGCAGTGAAAGGCCAGGCCATCGCCGACTTCCTCGCTGAGCATCCGATACCGGTCGACTCTCCTTTAAACTGCGATCTTCCAGACGAACATGCGTTTGATGCAATCGACGGTGATAATATCCGATGGGAGCTTTATTTCGACGGATCATCTTCCGTGAAGAAGCGCAAACAAAGTACCCCTATAATCAAATCGGGGGTAGGCCTCATCTTCGTGACTCCACAAGGAGGGATAATGCACTTCGCTTTCTCTTTAACAGAGCCGAGGACGAATAACGAAGCCGAATATGAAGCCTTGATAGCAGGTCTCGAGATCGCCATCGACATGGGAATTGAAAACCTCCTCATATACGGAGATTCTCAACTGGTCGTTAGTCAAGTAAACGGTGACTACCAAACGTGCAAACCGGAATTGGTGAAGTACGGTGAAAAGGTGCAACAACTGTTGACCCAAATCCCCTCCTACAATTTGGAGAACATACCGCGTGCGGAAAACAGCAAAGCAGACGCGTTGGCAAAGCTTGCTAAAGAACTGGCTGACGAGAACCTTGATGACGTTAAAATTGTGGTGCAAAGCCGTCGGGTGCTTACCCCAGCAGAAATATCTCCGGAATCATCCGAAGAGAAGGGAGTGACTGAGCAGACGACCCTACAAATAAAAGAACGAGGGAAGGATGAGGATTGGAGGGAAGTCTTTATAGACTACTTTAAATCCCACCGAATGCCTGAAGAAGCGTCCACAAGACATCAGCTCATGAAACGGACTCTGTCTTTCGCCTTCGTCAATGATATTCTATACAAGAGGTCGTTTGATTCTCTGTGGCTGAGATGCCTAGGGCCTGACGAAGCGAAAAGAGTCATCCAGGAAGTTCATGACGGACTCTGCGGTCCCACCAAGCGGGCCCAAAGATGAAGTTGAAGATTAAACGGAAGGGCTACTACTGGCCCACGATGATTCAGGACTGCCTCGAATATGCGAAGCAATGCCACTCATGCCAAATTCATAGGGACTTCATCCACCAACATCCAAATCCATTACATCCAACAATGGCTAGTTGGCCGTTCGAGATATGGGGAACTGACATAGTCGGCCCCATCGAACCAGCATCGTCTAGAGGACATCGTTTCATCCTGGCGACGACTGACTACTTCTCCAAATGGGCAGAAGAGGTATCACTGAGGAAAGTTAAGAAGAAGAATATCCTCCATTTCTTCAAGACACATGTCGTATATCGGTTTGGAACTCCGCGACGGATCATCTCCGATAACGGGCCAGCTTACAGAAGCCACAAGATCAGTCGCTTTGCGCAACAGCACAATATAGACTGGAGATATTCCTCGGTTTATAATCTGCGAGCTAATGGTCTAGCCGAGGCCTTCAACAAGACCTTGACAAAAATCATAAAGAAAACGGTGTCTCGAAATAAGAAGGACTGGCACGAAAGACTGCAAGAATCTCTCTGGGCGTATCGAACTACGTTTAAAACGGCCACGAACGCAATGCCATATGTGTTGGTATTCGGTACAGAAGCAGTACTCCCTCTCGAGATAGAATTACCCTCTCTACGAGTGGCAGTCCACTACGAGCTGACGGACGAAGAAAATGCTCACCTTCGGTTTGAGGAGCTTGATGCCCTTGATGAAACCCGGCTCATAGCACAGCAAAATCTGGAAGCTTATAAAGCAAAGATGACGCGCTCATATGAAAGATTGACCCGACCGAGGAAATTCCGCCAAGGCGAACTTGTGCTAGTGGTCAAAAGGCCTATGATCCCCAATCGCGCCAAGCGAGGAAAATTCGAGCCAAACTATGAAGGCCCATACATCATAGATAAGGTCTACCAGGGTGGGGCCTATCTACTCATGGACATGCATGGTGAAAGGCCTTTCAGGCCAATAAACGGTCGCTTCCTAAAGAAATACTATGCTTAATGAGCCACAGCCTAGGTCAATGGTAGATGACGACGACTATGTCCACTCGCTATCTTCCTAAGCTCAAACTCTATCAGCAGTAGCCAGCCTTCTCAAAGCCGGACCGAAATGTCCTTAAACTAATAGCAGACCGAAACGTCTTTAAACTACTACCGCAGCATCCTTAGACAGACGAGATATAAAAAAAACATATAAAAATAAAAATTAAAAAAAAACGGTATGTCCATAAGCATAAAGGGCACGGATGAAAACCCGAAAGGGCTCCATGAGTAAAAAAAACAGCAGGGCTACCGGCGAGTGTTTGTGAAAACCCGAAAGGGCGCGACCTCGTAAAAAAAAATATATAAAAATAAAAAGAATAAAAAAAACAGTATGTCCATAAGCAAAATGGACACGGATGAAAACCCGAAAGGGCTCCGTGAGTAAAAACAGCAGGGCTACCGGCGAGTGTTTGTGAAAACCTGAAAGGGCGCAACCTCGTTAAAGGAAACTTATAGGGTCCTCTCGACTTTGTAAGTAGAAACCACCCACGTGAGATCCTTACGACTCACAAGGGAGCAACACACTTAGGGATCCTCACGATTCCTAGGGAGAAAATACACTTGCGAGATCCTCACGACTCGTAAGGAGAACTCTCTTATGGGATCCTTACGGCTCATAAGATTTGAAAGTCTTAAGTTACAGAGACCTAAACCTGTGCTTAAGCAAACCCCCACAACCTTCGATATTGCCCTACAAGTGGCTCAATACTGACCCTTGTATACAATCCACGGGCGCGAATAAACATTTCCCTAACCAAGTCTCATCCGTGACTGGGATATGTTCGTATGGTAAGCAACCCTTGTAAATCCTCTCGATTTACAAAGAGAAAACCCTCCTGTAGGATCCTTACGACTTACAGAGGAACATACACTTAGGAATCCTCACGACTCCTAAGGAGAAAATACACCTACGAAATCCTCACGACTTGTAGGGAGAAATACCTTCGTGAGACCCTTACGGCTCATGAAGTCAAAAGCCTTAGCCGACAGGACCTTAACCCTGTTCGCTAAGCCACCTTTGTTCGACATCGACAGAGGCAGATGATGATTCGCTCCTGGTAATATCCCAGCTGTAGCGGTGTTGATGCCGAAATCGGTGTCTAATTTCAGGGTTACGGTGAAAAGCCGGTAGGTCGCACATGCATACGAAATAGCCGAAATGATGGGGCAGCTTGCAATAAAAAAACAGCAAGTAAAGAAAATGTATGCATGGAAAATAGCCAAAATGATTGGGCAACTCGCAATAAAAAGCAGCGAGTAAAAATAAAATAAATAGCCGAAATGATTGGGCACCGCGAAAAATAGCCGAAATGATTGGGAAATCGCGACCTTCGTGATGTAAAAGCTGAAATGATAGAGCATCGCGGAAATAAAAAAAGAAAGAGAAGAAAGTGATGAAAACTTTGGCTCTACGGTTAAGATCACATCGATCCCTGTATACAATCCAAGGGCGTAAACGAAGAAGGAAACCATACTTCCCCAGCAGGCTTCGCCAGAAAATGAAGTCAAATCTCAACAGTTCGTCCCAACGTCGAAGAAATCGGTGTCTTCAGCAGATTCCTCGACTCACGGATACAAACACTCCTTGACGAGAGCCCCCTGATCCTCGTCGACTCGCAGAGCCACCAGTGCCTTCGTGGGAAATTCTTGACTCGTTTCAAACCCCAAGGAAACAAATAATCCTTGGCGCTAGGGAAACAAATAATCCTTAGCAAATTCCTCGACTCACGGATACAAACACTCCTTGACGAGAGCCTCCTGATCCGCGTCGACTCGCAGAGCCACCAGTGCCTCCGTGGGAAATTCTCGACTCATTTCAAACCCCAAGGAAACAAATAATCCTTGGCGCTAGAGAAACAAATAATCCTTAGCAAATTCCTCGACTCACGGATACAAACACTCCTTGACGAGAGTCTCCTGATCCGTGTCGACTCGCAGAGCCACCAGTGCCTCCGTGGGAAATTCTCGATTCGTTTCAAACCCCAAGGAAACAAATAATCCTTGGCGCTAGGGAAACAAATAACCCTTAGCAAATACCTCGACTCACGGATACAAATACTCCTTGACGAGAGCCTCCTGATTCGCGTCGACTCGCAGAGCAACCAGTGCCTCCGTGGGAAATTCTCGACTCGTTTCAACCCCAAGGAAACAAATAATCCTTGGCGCTAGGGAAACAAATAATCTTTAGCAAATTCCTCGACTCACGGATACAAACACTCCTTGACGAGAGACTCCTGATCCGCGTCGACTCGCAGAGCCACCAGTGCCTCCGTGGGAAATTCTCGACTCGTTTCAAACCCAAAGGAAACAAATAATCCTTGGCGCTAGGGAAACAAATAATCCTTAGCAAACACCTCGACTCACGGATACAAACACTCATTGACGAGAGCCTCCTGATTCGCGTCGGCTCGCAGAGAAACCAGTGTCTCCGCGGGAAAATTCCCGATTCGTCTCAACTTGCAAGATGAAGCCTCAGGCAGCAGGGATTAAAAAATTTGCTTCCTGAACAATGGGACCCTGCAAGTCGATCTAAAACGGTCTCTTGCATATTAGTCACGGGTCTCACTCTCCAAAGCCGAGTTTCGACAAGGAGGGAAACAACCGCTTACGGGTCCTCTTGACTCATAAGGAGGAAAAATTCTCTTATAGGATCCTTACGACTTATAAGAGAAAACCACACTTAGGAATCCTCACGATTCCTAAGGAGAAAAAATCACCTACGAGATCCTCTCGATCCGTAGGGAGAAAAGTCTCTATGAGACCCTCACGGTTCATAGAGTTAAAAAGTCGTAGGCAGCAGATCTGAACCTGTGGCCTAAGCCATCGCTATCCCTTGGAGAAATCTAGATGCTTACTCTGTAATCTATCGACCTTGTTTATTAACACAGCATACTGAGAATAAAAGAAAGAAGAAAGCGAGGGAAAGAGCATCTGATCTACATTTGATCAAGCGTTCGAGACACATTCATTCATGCAAAAGATTCAGAACAAAAGATAAGACAGGCTAGGAAAAACAAAAATTTTCATCGCCAGAAGTTCTTACAATCATAAAAGCAATAAACTAAAAACATTATTACAAGGGAATAACCTCGAACCCAGGGCATGGATTGAGGAACTCAAAAGCTACTCTATCTATGACTTTCCAGGCCTCGCGGACCATCCTAGTATGCTTTCTTTCGCGAGCGCAAGCGTCAGGGTCCCTCCTGATGTCTTCCACCCTCCGATAAGAAGCGAGTATGGCGGACTGTTGAAAGACCTCGTATAAGAGATCGATAAGACCGTCTCGCCGTCTCTTCGAGATAAAGTTCAACAGGTACACCGAGTGCACCTTGTCCTCAGCAGCATCCAACGCCCTAAGTGGCACACCGGAACAGAAGAGGGGAAGCGCTTCCCAGATGGCTCCCATGATAAGCTTAAGGAGGGAGGAACGTCGGGGAAGCAGTGGACCATTGTATGCGTCGAAGCGACTCATTATTTCAGCACACTCCTCGTTTGTGAACTCTCGATTTTGAGAGCGGCCAAGTCGGCGGATGTCCCCGTAAGAGATGATCTCGTTAAGAGCATACATGTTGGCGTCCATTGTTCCTGTGAAAGAGGATCAACAGAATTATCAGAAAGACTGATTAAGCAAAACGATATAATGCACTGAGGAATAAAATATCATCTTCAAACTCTAAGATCAATGAAACACTCTTAAGAGTTCTTTTAGATCAAAGGGATCTATGTTTTGCCAAAAGTGCAAGTTTCTGTTCATGGATTGAGAAACCCTGAAACAGATTCATAAGAGCAAAGCTCTATTTGGTGAAACCCCAAAAGGATTTTCTTTAGATCAAAAGATCTATAAGAGAACGGCTCTGTTAATTAAACTTAATTTAATTTAATTTAAAATTTTACCTAAAAGGGTGCTGGGTTCTGAACTTTGAAAGTTCTTAAAAAAGAAATAAGAGCAGGGTTCTAAAAGTTCTTAAATAAGAGCAAAGCTCTGAAGTCTTTTGAAAATAAAAATCTTAAAGATGATAAGCATCTGTGGGGGACCAAAGGTCCTATTTATAGGCATCAAATGCCTCTTCAACTTCCAAAAGTTGCCACAGCGGTTGGAATTCTGCCACCGTTGCGCTCGCGTTTGGGGCTCCGCAAGCGCAACGGTGGGGGGTTTTTTGTTTACCCCAATCAGAGCAAATCTCTGTTCAAATCCCAAGATGGGAGATGAAGCAACACTTCATCTTCCCCCAATTAGAGCAAAGCTCTACTTTGAAAATTTAAACTTTAATAAATGAAGCAAAGCTTCAGATTCTTTGCGCTGCGCGCAACGCGCCACGTGTCTGGTGCAGATGCATGCGCAGCGCCCAAGGCAGCGCACCCAATCAGAGCAAAACTCTATTTTAAGCAAAATCAAAGGAAGCAACACTTCAGTTGCGCTGCGCTGTGCGCTGCGCGACACGTGTCAGCGCAGATGCGCTAGCGCAGTTGCGCTGCGGTTTGCGCTGCGCGACACGTGTCAGCGCAGATGCGCTAGCGCAGTTGCGCTGCGCGCTGTATGACACGTGTCACGCTCTGGAGCATTTGCGCCAAACAGAATTAAAATTCTAAAGAAATCTTTTCTGTTCTTGTTAAAACAAGAAGATTTTCTTCTGTAAAACAGAAGCCCTTGGATCAAAGATCCAACGGTGGGGGAAATTCCCCAAATCACTCAGAGAAAAATCTCTTTAACAAATTTAACTAATTTATGGGCACTATAAAAAGGACCCTAGACCTCAATTCAAAGGCATTAACACTTTTCTGAGAAAAAAAAAGAGAACTCTGAAGAACTTCTCAAGAACAAAAAAGGTAAAAATCCCTAGAGAAAGAGAAAGTTCTCCTATGAACGGATCATAGATCTAATGACAAGATCAATGATCTTTAATAAAAACAATTTTTTAATTAAATAGTGCTTTGCACTTTTCATGAACCTTTGGTTCTCTGAGGTAAGAAAAACAAGAAAAAACTTATTTTTCTTTGATCTAAATTAGATCAAGAAATCAAATAGTGCTTCGCACTTCTGTTCTTGAATCTAAAAGATTCTTAGTGTTTTGCACTTGCAAAACTGCGCTGTTGTGCTCTTGGGTTGGCGCAAGCCACCAGAAAGTGTCACGTGTCAACTACTTGCGCTATGCGCTTTAAGATAGAGCTTTGCTCTCTGTAATTGGCGCAACCCACCAAAGTACGCCACGTATCAGCAGCGCACTAGCGCAGCGCACTAGCGCAGCGCACTACGCTTGCATGACACGTGTCGTCACCACAAGCGTTTGCGCTCCCTGATTGGCGCAAAGCGCCTGACGAATGCAATGCATTTCTTAAAGGGCCAAGCCCAAATCAAAAGACCTAGCAGGCCAAAATAAATTGCAAAGCAATAAAAGGGCAGAGCCCAAATAAAATTGATGCTTCTGCATCATTTATAAAAGGGCAGAGCCCAGTCCAAAAAAAAAATAGAAAGTAATGCAATGCATTATCTAAGTGTGGGAAAAGCCCTAGCACAGGTTTAATAGACCAAAAATAAATAAAAGTGTTGAACATTTTCAACTGGACTTAGCCCAATTTTGGCCGTAAGTCCTCAAATTTAAGTTGATTGAGCACGGCTGCTCTCTATTAAATCAATTTATATCCGGTTCGAGGGTACATCTCCGAACCCCTCTGACACATGTCGTTGTAATCCTTCAACGACGTCAGAAAGGTGACGGGTCCCGACTGCGGGGTCCTTAAACTCGTGGACTGAAACGTCCTTAAACTAATGTCGGACCGAAACGTCCTTAAACTAATATTGGACCGAAACGTCCTTAAACTAATGATGGACCACTACGTCCCTAAACTGGCGATGGACCACCACGTCCCTAAACTGGAACATGGACCACCACGTCCCTAAACTGGAATATGGACCACCACGTCCCTAAACGGGAGCATGGACTGCAACGTCCCTAAACTACCTATGGACCACTACGTCCCTAAACTGGAACAATAGAGCCTCCAAATGCTCTTTTGCCGGATCTAAACGATCCCGTTTAAGTTAATCTTAGCCCCCAAACACGGCTAACTTATCCTTAAACATTCAAATGGACTATAAAACTCCAAATCAACTTTGGCTCAAGGGTACATCTCTGAACTCCTCTGACACCTATCGTTGTAATCCTTCAACGACGTCAGAGAGGTGATGAGTCCCGACGGCCATATATTAGATGGATCACCACGTTAAGTCGATCTTAGTCTAAAACAGGACTAACGTATCCTTAACGGATGTTTAAGTTGATCTTAGCCTCAATACGGCTAACGTATCCTTAAACTAAAAAACACCAAACCTAAATCTAAGTAAATACGGATTTGGACTAATTCACGTCCTACGGGCGACGGCATTACCTAGTCTCCGTATACAATCCACGGGAAACCACAAACAAAACAAACACATACGACACGAAGTGAAATTCTGGAGAAGGAGAAAGTGGCTACCGCGACGCGGTAGCGTAATTAACTGCAGGGGCTTGCGCCTGCAGGGAAGAGCGTCCCTACAATCAAAAACCCCTCAAGTAAGGGGGAATCTGACGAAGTCTGCTACATCGGCCGCATCCGTCTAAACCTCCGATACACGGTGCCATAAATC
Organism: Agapanthus africanus; assembly: GCA_030015575.1. Classification (NCBI taxonomy): domain Eukaryota; kingdom Viridiplantae; phylum Streptophyta; class Magnoliopsida; order Asparagales; family Amaryllidaceae; genus Agapanthus; species Agapanthus africanus. The sequence continues at coordinate 397,217,450 of JASDDO010000029.1, read as the reverse complement.
AACTTGGCATCTTCGGAGAGGTAGACGGATAAAACCATATAGCATCTGCCCCGAATCTCAGGCGAGACGCAAAGTCAAGGCCGCCATTCGGAGGGGAACACATCTGATAAGCGCGCACGTATTCCCATCTCAATGGGGTGACGAAAAACACCCTACAGATTTTGGCACGCCCGGTGGGACCTTTCTCTCCTCCCATATTTCGGATTAAACGTTCATACGAACTCAATAAATATACATGTCGATTGCCTACACTGAAATGATGTTTTTTTCCGTGTAGCAATCAACTTTCGATGACAATGTCTCCCAAGACGAATTCAGCTTCCAACGCGACCCCGATCCCGTACGTGGTCAAGGTCAATGCTCGTGTGGTTCTCCCCGCAAGCCTCAGTCGACAGTGGGAGGAACTGCCCCGCCAGTTTGGCTCCGTCATCATCGTACGGGATCGGGGTCGAACTCTCGATCTACCTCTGGCTACGATCCTTCCTCCACTTGAAGTGTTGTAATCGCTACCTTCTTCGGTTTTGCTTTGTATGTGCTTGGCTCCGTGGTACGGTCTCCACTTTTGAAATAAGAGACCGAATGGTCTAGAATCTCGAACACTACTCTCCTTTGACGATAGTAGATGGTAGCGTAAAAAGTTCCGAGCCAATCCATACCCAAAACGACATCAAAATTTGGTATGTCCAGCACCTTGAAGTCGGTATAGAATTCTTTGCTGCAGACGATCACTGGACATAGGTCGTATCCCATTATTGCCTTTAGAACGCCGTTCCCTGAACCGACATTCCAGCCGGATACGAAAGGTTTGACTGGAATCGCATGAGTTTGGACGAACCGTTGCGACATAAAGCAATGAGATGCTCCAGTATCGAAGAGTGCTAGTGCAGGAAGTGTGGCTACTAAGATTGTACCTAAGTTATGTGGGATAGGTTTAGGTATAGAAAAAATATATGGGTATAGCAAGTATTGAACAACTTTGAAAATTGAAAGGTTACCAGTAATGACTTGGCCATTGGCTTTCGCTTCTTCCACAGTCATTGTGAAAGCCTGTTGCCTCAGCACATTCCTCCTTTCTAGAGGAGCATTCCTCTATCCGTTCCGTTGTCCTTGAGGTAAGATGGAACTGACGAGGAGGAGGTGCATCCGGTCCACGAGGTGGTGGAGCTGGGAAAGCTAGTCATGGAGCAGGTTCCTGGATGGCTGGTCGCTGCTGATAAGTGATTGCTGGTTTGGGTGCAACATTTGGATTGAGTCTTCTAGAACAAGACCCAATATCATGTGTGGATGAGCCGCAGACCAAACAAAAGCGATTTGCACGCCGGCAGTCCTTCACTAGGTGTCTATCCCTCCTGCAATAGGTGCAAAAGGCTGTGCTAGGCCGGTTGATTGGTACTCCCGGTCTCCTGGGAACAAAAGGTGGTCTTGAAGAGTCTCCTCCTGTCATTTGAATGGCAGGGCGCTTCACTCCGGTAGATTGGGGTCTACCCTTCATCTTCACCACTGCCTTGTTGGATATATGTATGCCCTAGAGGCCATTATATGTATAGTGGATGCTTGGACATGTATATATATATATATATATAGATGACTTTCTTGCTCGACATGATAGTATGCTATCTGGTTTACTTTATCTTGACATGTTCATCTGATCATGCATCTTACTCATTTGGTACATGTTGATAAAGCTCTCAGGATATTTGATTGACTACTGCGACTATGATGTGGATCATACTAGTGGGACATGTATAGTTTATAAGCATATCCTTGAATTGTTCCTAGTCATGGGTGTATCGAGACGGGGCATCGATATTCCAGAATGGACTAGCGTATACCATTCTTGTCCCATATGATGGGCGATGGATGATCCCATATCCATCTGGTGTGGTGACACCAAAGACTGTATGCGGGTGCTCAGTGGAGACTGGGTACACTGAACGGACTCGCCGAGAACTTCTATTTGGTATTATATCTATCGTCGGATAGCAGTTCTCAGGTGACACTGGTACAAGTTAGTCTGTAAACCCGAGATCGTCATAGAGTCTTGTGTGTCCTCCCACTGTATTTTGATCTCCACCTTACCACGGCTCTACTGAGCCGTGCAAACAGGTGGATTTTGGATACAATCCCGAGGCACATGGATGCAATGAGCGATAGGAGGGGTTTCGTCTCTCCCGGTATTAGTGGTTGATGTTGTGCAATGCTCGATTGGCTATAACAGAAGTCCCTGGACAGGGCTGCTGAGATTTACTGATAAGTGTTATCGGTAGTTTCTCGATCTGTTATGAGCCATACACCGGCATGACTTATTGAGTTATTGGGGTCGACGATGTCATCCCTAGACTCGATATGCAGCATATCTGACGAAGAGACCGGACTATACGGTAAGTGTTTTTAGTTGGCTCGACGGGAGTTTTGACAGCTTCGCTTGTTTTCTTCTGATCGCTCAATACCCGGGTGGCCGTTACGTTTAGTTGACCGCTTGCGGCTTGTGGGTGTTTGATATGATCATCACCTACTGCCGGCGTATTGACGAGTCTTAGAGTCCCACACAGAAGTTTTCTAGCTCAGGCGAAACGATGTGGTGTGCATATGAGATATGCGTGGGGACCCGATAAAATGCGAGTATGTGATACCGTATATTAATCGGGCGTTTTACTATTGGTCGGGTCGTATGTGATATGACCGGTTTGTTAAATCAAGTGTTGATTTAACATTGACTTTATAGCTCACTTTGTTAAACCCTTTTCTTTATTGTATGAATGCATGTATGCATATATTTATGTTGATGCACATGATGATGTGCATGCACACATACATGCATACATTCTTGTGTATCATGGTTGTTGATACACAAATGGTGGCAATACAAGACTTACATGGTAGTAATTATCTATATCTATTTATTTATGAATTAAAACAAATGGGATTAATTCATGGTTAAGAGTTTCTACACCCTTCTTCATTGACCTTGACTTCACTTAACTATTAACCAAGATGTTTCCCCCAATCAGAGCAAAGCTCTGTTGGAAATTCAAAATTCAAATTTTGAAGCAACACTTCAAATCCCGGGCGCAACGCGCCACGTGTCAGGCGCAGATGCATCAGCGCAGCGCCCAAGGCAGCGCACCCAATCAGAGCAAAGGTCTGTTTAAAGCAAAATCAAAGGAAGCAACGCTTCAGTTGCGCAAGCGCTGCGCTGCGCGACACGTGTCAGCGCAGATGCGCTAGCGCAGCTGCGCTGCGCGACACGTGTCAGCGCGCGACATGTGTCAGCACAGATGCACTAGCGCAGCTGCGCTGCGGTTTGCGCTGCGCGTCACGCGCTGGGGCATTTGCGCCAAACAGAATTAAGATTTTAAAGAAATCTTTCTGTTCTTGTTAAAACAAGAAGATTTTCTTCTGTAAAACAGAGCCCTTGGATCAAAGATCCAACGGTGGGGAAAATTCTCCAAATCACTTAGAGAAAAATCTCTTTAACAAACTTAACTAATTTATGGACACTATAAAAAGGACCCTAGACCTCAATTCAAAGGGATCGATTTTTCTTGAGAAACCAAGAGCTTCAAACAAAGAGAACTCTGAAAAAGTTTCAAGAAAAAGGTAAAAACCTTCATAAAATAGAAGAAATTTCTTCTAATAGATCAATGATCTAAGAACAAGATCAATGATCTTCACATAATAAACAGTGCTTTGCACTTCTTATGAACCACTGGTTCTTTAAAACAAGAAAAACAAAATAAAGAACAGTGCTTTGCACTTTTTTTATAAACCTTTGGTTCCTGAAATAAGAAAAAACTTATTCTTCTTTGATCTAAATTAGATCAAGAAATCAAATAGTGCTTTACACTTCTCTTATGAACCATTGGTTCTTGAATCTAAAAGATTCTCAAATCATAGTGCCTTACACTTGCAAACTGCGCTGTTGCGCACCTGGATTGGCGCAAGCCCCCAGAGCACGCCACGTGTCAGCAGTGCAGGCGCAACGCATTAGCGCAGCGCACTGCGCTTGCGTGACACGTGTCAACACTTCAAGCGCTTGCGCTCTCTGACTGGCGCAAAGCGCCTGATAAATGCAAGACATTTCCTAAAGGGCCAGGCCCAAATCAAAAGACCAAGCAGGCCTAATTAAATTGATACTCTGCATCATTTATAAATAGACAGAGCCCAAACGAAATAATAAATGCTATGCATTTTTTAAAAAAGGGGCAGAGCCCAAACAAAGTAGATGCTTTGCATCGTTTATAAATGGGCAGAGCCCAAAATAAATTGATACTCTGCATCCTTTATGGATAGAGCCCAGATAAAAATAAAAAGAAATACAATGCAAAAACAAATAAAATGTTGAACATTTTCAACTGGACTTAGCCCAATTTTGGCCGTAAGTCCTCAAATTACATTGACCGAGCAAGATTGCTCTCTCTTAAATCAATTTACTTCCGGTTCGAGGGTACATCTCCGAACTCCTCTGACACCTGTCGTTGTAATCCTTCAACGACGTCAGAGAGGTGACGAGTCCCGACAACTACACATCAAGATGGACTGCAGGGTCCTTAAACTCGTGGACCGAAACGTCCTTAAACTAATATCGGACCGAAACGTCCTTAAACTAATATCGGACCGAAACGTCCCTAAACTAATATCGGACCGAAACGTCCTTAAACTAATGGTGGACCACCACGTTCCTAAACTGGAACATGAACCTAAACTGGAACATGAACCACTACGTCTCTAAACTAGAACAATAGAGCATCCAAATGCTCTTTTGTTGGATCTAAATGATCCCGTTTAAGTTGATCTTAGCCTCAAACACGGCTAACGTATCCTTAAACATTCAAATAGACTATAAAACTCCAAATCAACTTTGGTTCAAGGGTACATTTCTGAACTCCTCTGACACATATCGTTGTAATCCTTAAACGACGTCAGAGAGGTGATGAGTCCTGACGACCATATATTAAATGGATCACCATGTTAAGTCGATCTTAGTCTAAAACGGGACTAATGTATCCTTAACGGACGTTTAAGTTGATCTTAGCCTCATATGGCTAACGTATCCTTAAACTAAAAACACCAAACCTAAATCTAAGTAAATACGGATTTGGACTAATCCACGTCCTACGGGCGACGGCATTACTTAGTCTCCGTATACAATCCACGGGCAACCACAAACAAAACAAACACACACGACACGAAGTGAAATTCTGGAGAAGGAGAAAGTGGCTACCGCGATGCGGTAGCGTAATTAACTACAGGGGCTTGCGCCTGCAGGGAAGAGCGTCCCCACAATCAAAAACCCCTCTAGCGAGGGGGAATTTGACGAAATCTGCTACATCGGCCGCATTCGTCTAAACCTCCGATACACGGTGCCATAAATCAACTTGGCATCTTCGGAGAGGTAGACGGATAAAACCATATAGCATCTGCCCCGAATCTCAGGCAAGACGTCCTCACGCCGTCGTCCGCCGCCATTCGGAGGGGAACAGATTCTGGCACGCTCGGTGGGACCTTTTCCTCTTTCCACTCCACACTTCATGTGTCGTCTTCGCGAACGAATCGCGGTTTGTTAATGATTGCCTTTGGATTTCAAGTTTACTAAGATTTGGTCTCTTGCTTGGCGCAGAAAAGAAATCAAGCATCGATGGCCTCTACTTGTTCGAAGTGCTCCAACTGCAGCTGCAGCTCGTGTCCGGCCTCAACTGGGGGCATAACCTACGGGCCCCAAGCGGTCTCTTTGTTCACCATGCCCGTGGAGCAGATTACTCAAGCCACCACAGGATTGTTTTTTGGAACCATGCTTCCACTAACAAGCTTCAGTACCCCCGTGCCCGTACAAGAAGCTCCTAAGAAGTCGGTCTTCGATCGACTTTCAGTTACTGCGGCCCCTCTCAACGGGTCGCCCAACACCAATGCCTCGGTCTTCTCCAGACTGGGCCAAAACTCCTGCAAGGCCACAATAAAGCTTGCAGTCCCGGAAAAGGTTTTTCCAAAAAGAGTAGCCAAACCTGTTCCTGAAGTCGTCAAGGCGGCTTCTCCTGCTAAGAGATCGGTCTTTACAAGATTGACCGTCCCAACTCCCGCTCCTGCTCTTGCTACGCAAAAGACACCAGTCTTCAACAGGTTGACGCCGGCAGCAGCCCCACACCTGAACAGGGGGCAAGAAGAAGCTGTCTCTATCTCCGAGCCAGTCCCAATGGCTCGTCATGCTCGACGTCGCCATTGGCAACGAGTGAGGAAGGCAGGAGGCAACTCCCACTCAGGGCTAACTCCACCGGCTCCAGTGGTGGAAGTCAACGCTGCTGTTCCAACTGGGAACAGTTTTGAACTGCTGAGGAGGGTACGTAAAAACTCTCCAACCGCTATATTGAAAAGATCTCTTCCACCTGTGGAGAGAGTTCCGGAAACAAAGCAGGAGCAGCCCCCTCAACGGCTGTCCTAAAAAATATACAAGGTTTGGCGGAGAGTTCAAGACTCCGTAATTGACCCAGATCACTCTCGTCGACAGAAAAAGGCGAAGGTGCAAGAAGAAAAGAAACGTCCGATCAAACAGGAAAGGATGACAGCCACCTCCTGGGTGCCCACTACAACGGCCCCTCAACTTCTACGGCCCATAAGAGAAGAAGGCCAGAAAAAGTCCCTACACCTATGGCGAATATCAAAGGTGGTGAACCCAAACACCCTAAGTCTGCGTGCATAATAGTTCATACCGTCTACATGGCGTTTGGTAAAGAGGACAGCCGCATATCAACAGGTCATAGACCGCACACGCGGTCAGTGACCAAGACTCTGGAGCAACAGCAAAAGCTCCAGGAGATGATGAACGCTATGGCCGCACTTACTGGGCCAAAAGAAAACCCTGAAACGTCCTCGGATGAGCGTCAAGAACAAGAAACTGACGCTGAATTCCTTCGTCGCGTATTGGAGAAGAAGGATAAAGAAGCTGCGGAACAGGCAGCCAACATAAAGAAAATGGCCCTCCTGTTCCAAGACATGGTGGGCATGATGATTCAGCAAGACCCACCCGCTGAAGATCCCCCGATCATCTTTGAAGATGATAGGGGAGAAACGTCGAATCCTCCTCCGGCTTTGTCAACAGCCAAGGAGGAGGCAATCTCCAAAGCCGACCTGGACGAATATATAGCTCAGCAGATCCGGGTTCATCAAGCGACTGAAGCAGCAGGTCAGGTTGTAAAAACGGGCGACCGTATCCGGGCTGGTACGACCAGATCAAGTACCCGCCAGGTTACACAATTCCTAAGTTCCACGTCTACAAGGGGACGGGCAATCCTCACTAGCATGTTGCCCAGTTCAGGGCACTCTGCGGCAACATCGGCGGTGATAACAAGCTTTTGCTTCGCCAGTTTGTTGGAAGTTTATCATATACGGCATTCGAGTGGTACTCTGAGCTCCCAGATGACTCTATCAAGACCTTCGCGGAGATGGAACTGTTGTTTACTCAGCGTTTTGCAAGCGCCAGTGAACGCACCCCGATGACGGCACTGATTAACGCCAGGGTAAAGCCAGGCGAGACGTGGGTTTAATATGCTATACGGCGGCGAAACTTATGGTCGAAATGCGAACAGCGGATCGAAGAAGCACCAACGGTAGGCATGTTTGTAGGAACCCTTGATCCGCAAGCAACCATCTCGCAATTTATGATGTTTTTCAAGCTGACTACCTTCCAGGCCTTGATTGACAAGCTAGCGCAAATGGATCAGATGGGCCATAAACCCCTTCTTCCAAAGCCGGACTCCTGAAATGACAAAGGGAAGGGAAAAGCGATCATTGTCGCTAATGCTTAACAACAACCGAGCGACTCGAAGCCGGTTGTGCGTCAAAATAATATGCGTCCGTACGTAGCCCTTGAGGAGAGGCTAGGACGTTCTTACTCTTTTCCCCGCGATAAAACGAGAAGGTTATTCGAGCTGGTGTTGCGCAACCGACTCATAAATCTGCCGGATCCAAAACGTCCGTTGCAACCAAGTGATGTCAATGAACCCAACTACTGTCCTTATCATCGAGTACTGGGCCATCCAATCGAAGATTGCTACGTTTTCAAAAATTGGCTTGAAAACCAGTACCGACAGGGTAAATTCGCGTTATCTGACAAATGGAAGGTGAATCCCCCGCAACCCCATACCTCTAAGGGGACGAATACGCCGGGGGCAACATGCTCCGTCGTTGAAGAAGATCCTTGGGAGGTTGTATTATCAGCCAAGACAAAGAGGATGCTAAACGATCTTCAGGCATGTCCAGCGATTATGTGGAAGAACCCGTTAGAACCGCAGGTCATTGAAGGGATGTTGAAGCCACGTCCAACTCCGAAGACTGATGGTGGTGGCTCAAACACTCATAGCCAGCCGTCAAAATCTTCGAAGAAGAAGAAGAAGAAATCAAAGAAGCCCGTGAAGCCTGGCGACAAATGCACGGACTTGCAAAAACAAATTTACGCGCTGGAAGAATACAAGCAGAAGGCACGGACTCCCATTACATTCCAAGAGTTCCTCGATCATGTCTTTCAAGAGGAAGATGAGGGAGAAAGTTCATCTGATAAATATGAAGAATGCGTGGCGAGCTGTCATGTGATTTCCCATTCGTTCATGGACGATGAGGAGACTCCTTGCACTGAAAAGCTGGGGGCAGACCCTGAATCAAAAATTCTGGGGCCATCAGATGAGGTAATTGATGCATTCCTCAACGAAGCTCGATTGAAAAGTAAAGCTGATCAAGAACGCGAGACGGCTATATTTGAAAGGGCCAAGCGCCAGCGACTTGATGAAAGAGCTGAGACGATCTCGCTGGAGCAAAACACCTCCACTACTGACAAAAGCCAATTCAAGATGAGGAAAAGGTTTGCTAAGGCCATGTCAATGGGCATGAAGCTACCATCCTCCGAAGGAAAAATTATTGGTGAAATAGAAATGCACCCCTCCTATTGCTTATATCATCAGAAGGTTTCGCACCCCACTCAAGAGTGCAAAGCTTTCGATAGATGGTGGCAAGGATACGTTGCTCATCGACAATGCTTTAAGCGGGAAAAGCGCAAAACTCGTCGGGAGAAAAGAAATACGACTGAAGGGCTTAAAAGAACTACCGGCGATTGTCGCATAGTTAACGCCGGCGGGTCACAAGTGCCTACATTCGGGAGCGATTCTGATGAAGAGCTGGAACTTGCCCCTCTCTTTAAAGAGTCCACTTCGGGAAAAGAAGAAGGGCCGAAGGTTTGCGAAAGTATTCGGCTGCGAAATCGGACGCTGCCTGAAAAGAATCTCGGACCCTCAAACAAAAAAGATAAAGGGAAAGAAAAGGTCTCTGAGGATATCGCCCTAGACGACCAAGTCATGGAAGAGCTAAGTGACAAGGACCCGCCGAAGATAAATAAGGTGGATTACAACGTCTTAGCGTATCTGAGGAAGCTACCCTCGCAGCTCAGCATTCTTGACGCCCTTTTGCTATCAAAGGAGGCGAGAGATTCGTTAGTCAAGGCACTACAGGATCCGGAACAATTCCAAGCTCTCCTGGCCGAGGAAAAGATGAAGGATGAATTGGAGGAAGTGCATACGGCCGATGTCGCTTTTGGTGATGAAGACCTTCTCCTTGGGACGTGCGAACACAATCGCCCCCTTTATGTCTCAGGATACTGTCACGATATAAAGATATGCAAGATCCTGATCGATAATGGATCCTCCGTTAATCTCCTCAATGTGCGAGTGTTAAAAGAAATCTGCATGAGCGTCCAACACCTTGCTCGGGACAAGATCACCATCTCTGGGTTCGACTCCCAATCGTCAAGAACTCTTGGGGTCTGTGATACTGACGCTACGCTTTAGGCTGCTCGTCACGGATATTAAATTCCACGTCATAGACGCCAAGACATGATACAATGCTCTGCTCGGCCGACCGTGGTTACACGAGTACAACATCATCCCTTCTACACAACACCAGTGTATGAAGCATTCTAAGGATGGTCTCGAGTATACCGTGGCGGGAGAACTGAATCCGTTCTCTGTGAACGAGATCCGCAAATATGAAGATGCCAAATACTTCTTATCGGATTTCGAAGACACAGAGAGGTGTCAAGCCGAAGAATAAAGCTAATGCCACCATCCCTGTCTTCGGCAGTGATACCGAGGAGGAAGATGAGATAGTTTATTCGGGTCCGCCCCAAGACACCAAGCCGGGACCATCCGCTCCTACGTTGATCTTTGGTAGTGATTCGGAGGATGAGGTCCATGCTGTATTCTCTACTCGGCCTTCAATACGAATGTTCACTGATGAAGAACAAAGTCTACAAGTCGCCATGGTGCCGTTTAAACACCGAAAAGAATTGGATGAACTTGATATCTACAATGTAGAGGAGTTGCGAACGTTCTATATCCCTCCCAGGCGAGAAAGCGAAAAAGCAATTCTATTCTACCGCTCTGAAGAAACCAAAGTGGAGAAAGAAATCTGGCATGGTGCGGATCCTACGCTTGACAGGCTTCAACCCATTCGTCTCCCCAGATATTATGCAGAAGGCTTGAAAAGGTTGTTGAAACGCCAAGGGATATCCTTCAAGCAGACCATTCGAAAAGCCAAATTCTATGACAAAATCTAGAACGTTCCCGGGACTCAACGCAAACTACCTAATGGGAGAATGGAGGCAAAAGGGCTTGGATATATCCGGTCAAAGAAACGAGAGCTACTAAACGGTTGCTACGTTGTGTATGACTTCGATGAAAAAGCAGATGCTCAATGGGAGGACGCTAATCCTGAACCAGTAAAAGTTCCTGATGCAAAAGTGTCCAGTCCGTCGTTTGAAGAACAAATGGACAGGCTTATAAGGGAAGCTGGTCAAAAAGTCCGAAATGATCACAACCGCGAAATGGCCATCTACGAGAAAGCCAAAACGCAACGCCTCCTTCAACAGGCCGTGAAAGACGAAAATACCGCACCCCGTCAACTTATTATAAAGAAAGCCCGACGCAGAGGCCAAAACAAGTCGAAATGCGAAAAAGGCGCTCAACAGCAACGAAGCGGGGCTAAAAGACCACGCAAGCGGGAACCAAGCGGTTCCGATTTATCCCTTATGAGAAAAATGGGTCGAGCATACTCATTTCCTCGGGACAAGACGAAGAAAATACTCGACCTCGCTTTAAAACATCAGATGCTTGCACTGCCGAAATCTAAATACCCTGAACAAGCAGGCGAAGTCTCTCACCCAGACTATTGCTCTTATCACCGAGTGATGGGGCACCCTCTAGAGGACTGCTTCACCTTCAAGAATTGGGTTGAAGATCAGTATCAGCTTGGCAAGTTCGCTCTGTCTGACAAGTGGAGGGTAGCGCCGCCACAGAAGCATGAACCCAAGGCCATGAAAGACGAACCGGTTCCATATTGGGATTGGAAGCGAATTCGTACTTGTCACGTGATAACAATACTAAAAGAAGAGCTCGAGAACATGGACAACCTTCCCTGGTGCTTCAAAAACAGCAATGATGAGGTGATCTCAGAATTTTCACCAGCTCCGAAAGAACTGGAAGATGGGATACACACCACTGCAGATAACCTCAAGAAAATTGAATTGGGGATGGCGAACGACCCGCGACCGACATTTGTCAGTGAGCTGCTATCTGAAGAGAGGGTGGCTGCGTTGAAAGACGTCCTTGTACAACATAAAGATTGCTTCGCATGGAACTATTCCGAAATGCCGGGACTAGACCCAGAAGTTGTTGTGCACAAATTGGCGATATCCCCGAACGTCAAGCCAGTCAAACAGGCGCCGAGGAGAATGCGGCTCGAGCTTGAGATGAGTATCAACGCCGATGTTAAGAAGCTGATCGACTCTGGCTTCATCCAGGAGGTCCAATATCCTGAATGGATCGCCAACATCGTCCCGGTAATGAAGAAAAATGGGACAGTGCGCATATGCGTGGACTTCCGGGATCTCAATAAAGCTTGCCCGAAGGATGATTTCCCAGTGCCAGTCACCGAACTGATGATAGACAATACGTCCACTCATGAAGTTTTCTCCTTCATAGACGGCTCATCAGGGTATAATCAGATAAAGATGCATCCCGAAGACCAGAAGCATACTGCTTTCCGGACTCCTCTGGGAATATTCCGCTACAAGGTGATGCCCTTCGGTCTAAAGAACGCCGGTGCCACCTATCAGAGGGCCATGACGAAGATCTTCGATGACCTTATACATGAAATCGTCGAATGTTATATCGACGACCTCGTGGTTAAGAGCAAATCATACGGGAACATCTCGAGCACCTAAAGACTGTATTTCAACGCCTTCGACAATACAACTTGAAGATGAACCCTCTCAAGTGTGCATTCGGAGTTTCTTCGGGCAAATTCCTGGGATTCATCATCCGACACTGAGGTATCGAGATAGATCCATCCAAGATCAAGGCGATTATGGAAATGCCTCCGCCGAGGACTCTTAAGCAGCTGCGATCTCTCCAAGGGAAGCTCGCATATATACGACGATTTATAGCCAACCTTTCGGGCAAGTGTCGTCCTTACAGTCACCTGATGAAGAAGGGAGCTCCATTCGTCTGGGATCAAGAATGCCAGGGCGCGCTGGACGAGATCAAGCAGTACCTGCAGAACCCGCCGGTGTTGGCTGCTCCGGTCAAGGGAAAACCCCTCATTCTTTATACAACCGCTCTCGAAGGCTCCTTAGGTGCACTATGGGCACAAGAGAACGATCAAGGGAAGGAAAGAGTACTCTACTGCTTAAGTCGAGTTCTGCTGGGGGCAGAAAGCAACTACTCCCCTATTGAAAAACACTGCCTGGCGTTGATCTTCGCGATAACAAAGCTCAGGTACTATGCGTTGGCGCATGAGGTCCGTCTCATTTCAAAGGTGGACCCCCTCAAATATTTGATGATGAAGGCCATACTGACAGGTCGACTCGCTAAATGGGCCCTGCTCTTGATGGAATTCTCAATAGCGTATCAACCTCTCAAGGCAGTGAAAGGCCAGGCCATCGCCGACTTCCTCGCTGAGCATCCGATACCCGCTGATTCTCCTTTGAATTGCGATCTTCCAGACGAACATGCGTTTGATGCGATCGGCGGTAGTGATACCCGATGAGAGCTTTATTTCGATGGAGCATCTTCCATGAAGAAGCGCAAACAAAGTACCCCTATAATCAAATCGGGGGTAGGACTTATCTTTGTAACTCCACAAGGAGGGATAATGCGCTTTGCTTTCTCCCTAACAGAGCCGAGGACAAATAATGAAGCCGAATACGAAGCTTTGAAAGCAGGCCTCGAGATCGCCATCGACATGGGAATTGAAAACCTCCTCATATACGGAGATTCCCAACTGGTCGTCGGTCAAGTAAACGGCGACTACCAAATGTGCAAGCCGGAATTGGTGAAGTACGATGAAAAGGTGCAACAACTGTTGACCCAAATTCCCTCCTACACTTTGGAAAGCATACCGCGCGCGGAAAACAGCAAAACAGACGCGTTGGCCAAACTTGCTGAAGAACTGGCTGACGAGAAGCTCGATAACATTAGAATCGTGGTACAAAGCCGTCGGGTGCTTGCCCCAGTAGAAATGCCTCCGGAATCATCCGAGGAAAAGGGAGCGACTGAGAAGACGACCTTGCAAATAGAAGACCGGAAAAAGGCTGAGGATTGGAGGGAAGTCTTCATAGACTACTTTAAGTCCCACCGAATGCCTGAAGAAGCGTCCACAAGACATTAGCTCATGAAACGAGCTCTGTCTTTCGCCTTCGTCAATGATACTCTATACAAGAGGTCATTCGATTCTCTGTGGCTGAGATGCCTAGGACCTGACGAAGCAGAAAGAGTCGTTCAAGAAGTTCATGACGGACTCTGTGGTTCTCACCAAGCGGGCCCAAAGATGAAGTTGAAGATAAAACGGATGGGCTACTACTGGCCCACGATGATTCAGGACTGCCTCGAATATGCGAAGCAATGCCACTCATGCCAGATCCATGGGGACTTCATCCACCAACATCCAAATCCATTACATACAACGGTGGCTAGCTGGCCGTTCGAGATGTGGGGAACTGACATAGTCGGCCCCATCGAACCAGCACGTCTAGAGGACATCGTTTTATCCTGGCGACGACTGATTACTTCTCCAAATAGGCAGAAGCAGTACCGTTGAGGGAAGTGAAGACGGAGAATATCCTTCATTTCTTCAAGACGCACGTCATATATCGGTTTGGAACGCCAAGACGGATCATCTCCGATAATGGGCCAGCCTACAGAAGCCACAAGATCAGTCGCTTCGCACAGCAGCATAATATAGACTGGAGATATTCTTCAGTTTACAATCCGCGAGCTAATGGTCTAGCTGAAGCCTTCAACAAGATCCTGACAAAGATCATGAAGAAAACAGTGTCCTGAAATAAGAAAGACTGGCACGAGAGAATGCAAGAGGCTCTTTGGGCGTATCGAACTACGTTCAAGACGGCCACGAACACAACGTCGTACGCGTTGGTGTTCGGTACAGAGGCAGTACTTCCCCTCGAGATAGAGCTACCCTCTCTACGAGTAGCGGTCCACTACGAGCTAACGGACGAAGAAAATTCTCACCTTCGGCTTGAGGAGCTTGATGCCCTCGATGAAACCCGACTCATAGCGCAACAAAATCTACAGGCCTATAAAGCAAAGATGACGCACTCATATGAAAGATTGACCCGACCGAGAACATTCCGCCAAGACGAACTTGTGCTAGTGGTCAAAAGGCCTATGATCCCCAATCGAGCCAAGCGGGGAAAATTCGAGCCAAACTATGAAGGCCCATACATCATAAACAAAGTCTACCAGGGTGGAGCCTATCCACTCATAGACATGCACGGTGAAAGGCCTTTCAGGCCAATAAACGGTCGCTTCCTAAAGAAATACTACGCTTAATGAGCCACAGCCTAGGACAATGATAGACGACGACGACTATGTCCGCTCGCTATCTTCCTAAGCTCAAGCTTTATAAGCAGTAGCCAGCCTTCTCCATGACGGACCGAGACGTCCTTAAACTAGTGACGGACCGAAACGTCCTTAAACTAATAGTGGACCGAAACGTCCTTAAACTAATACCGCAGCATCCATAGGCTGACAAAATAAAAAAAAAGAAAAATATAATAAATAAAAACGGTATGTCCATAAGCAAAAAGGGCACGGATGAAAACCCGGAAGGGCTCCGTGAGTAAAAACAGCAGGGCTACCGGCGAGTGTTCGTGAAAACCCGAAAGGGCGCGACCTCGTTAAAAAAAAAGAGAAGAAGAAAATAAAAAGAATAAAAAAAACGGTATGTCCATAAGCAAAATGGACACGGATGAAAACCCGAAAGGGCTCCGTGAGTAAAAACAGCAGGACTACCGGCTAGTGTTTGTGAAAATCCGAAAGGGCGCAACCTCGTTAAAAGACACTTATAGGGTCCTCTCGATCTTGTAAGGAGAAACCACCCGCGTGAGATCCTTACGACTCACAAGGGAGCAACACACTTAGGAATCCTCGCGATTCCTAAGGAGAAAATACACTTGCGAGATCCTCATGACTCGTAAGGAGAACTTTCTTATGGGACCCTCACGGCTCATAAGATTTGAAAGTCTTAAGTTACAGAGACCTAAACCTGTGCTTAAGCAACCCCCACAACTTCCGATATTGCCCTACAAGTGGTCCAATACTGGCTCTTGTATACAATCCACGGGCGCGAATAAACATTTCCCTGACCAAGTCCCATCCGTGACTGGGATATGTACGCATGATGAATAACCCTTATAAGTCCTCTCGACTAACAAGGAGAAAACCCTCTTGTAGGATCCTTACGACTTACAGAGGAACAAACACTTAGGAATCCTCACGATTCTTAAGGAGAAAATACACCTACAAGATCCTTACGACTTGTAGGGAGAAATAACTTTATGAGACCTTTACGGCTCATGAAGTCAAGAGCCTTAGTCGACAGGACCTTAACCCTGGTCACTAAGCCACCTTTGTTCGACAGCGACAGAGGCAGATGACGATTCACTCCTGACAATATCCCAGTTGTAGCAGTGCTGATGCCGAAATCA
This sequence comes from Agapanthus africanus, assembly GCA_030015575.1. Taxonomy (NCBI): domain Eukaryota; kingdom Viridiplantae; phylum Streptophyta; class Magnoliopsida; order Asparagales; family Amaryllidaceae; genus Agapanthus; species Agapanthus africanus. Next base: position 397,201,408 of record JASDDO010000029.1, on the reverse strand, counting down.
GTGTCAAATTTCAGGTTCACGGCGAAAAGCCCGTAGGCCGAACATGCATACGAAACAGCCGAAATGATGGGGCAACTTGCAATAAAAAGCAGCAAGTAAAAATGTATGCATGCAAAATAGCCGAAATGATTGGGCAACTCGCAATAAAAAGCAGCGAGTAAAAAATAAAATAGACAGCCGAAATGATTGGGCACCGCGAAAAATAGCCGAAATGATTGGGCAATCGCGACCTTCGCGATATAAAAGCTGAAATGATAGAGCATCGCGGAAATAAAACAAAAAAAAGAGAAATGATGAAACTTTGGCCCTTCAGTTGAGATCACATCGATCCCTATATACAATCCAAGGGCGCAAATAAAGAGGGAACCATACTTTCCCAACAGGCTCCGCCAGAAAACGAAGCCAAATCTCGACGGTTCATCCCAACCCCGAAGAAACCAGTGTCTTCGGCAAATCCTTCGACTCAAAAAAAAGAAGGTGTCCTTGACAAAGAAAAACCTGATTCGCGTCGACTCGCAGAGCAACCAGTGCCTCCGTGGGAAATTCTCGACCCGTTTCAATACCAGGGAAACAAATAATCCTTGGCGCTAGGGAAACAAATAATCCTTAGCAAATACCTCAACTCAGGGAAACAAACAATCCTTGACGAGAGCCTCCTGATCCGCGTCGACTCACAGAGCAACCAGTGCCTCCGTGGGAAATTCTCGACCCGTTTCAACACCAGGGAAACAAATAATCCTTGGAGCTAGGAAAACAAATAATCCTTAGCAAATACCTCAACTCAGGGAAACAAACAATCCTTGACGAGAGCCTCCTGATCCGCATCGACTCGCTGAGCAACCAGTGCCTCCGTGGGAAATTCTCGACCCGTTTCAACACCAGGGAAACAAATAATCCTTGGCGCTAGGGAAACAAATAATCCTTGGCAAATACCTCAACTCAGGGAAACAAACAATTCTTGACGAGAGCTTCCTGATCCGCGTCGACTCGCAGAGCAACCAGTGCCTCCGTGGGAAATTCTCGACCCGTTTCAACACCAGGGAAACAAATAATCCTTGGCGCTAGGGAAACAAATAATCCTTAGCAAATACCTCAACTCAGGGAAATAAACAATCTTTGACGAGAGCCTCCTGATCTGCGTCGACTCGCAGAGCAACCGGTGCCTCCGTGGGAAATTCTCGACCCGTTTCAACACCAGGGAAACAAATAATCCTTGGCGCTAGGGAAACAAATAATCCTTAGCAAATACCTCAACTTAAGGAAACAAACAATCCTTGACGAGAGCCTTCTGATCCGCGTCGACTCGCAGAGCAACCAGTGCCTCCGTGGGAAATTCTCGACCCGATTCAACACCAGGGAAACAAATAATCCTTGGCGCTAAGGAAACAAATAATCCTTAGCAAATACCTCAACTCAGGGAAACAAACAATCCTTGACGAGAGCCTCCTGATTCGCATCGACTCGCAGAGCAACCAGAGCTTCCGTGGGAAATTCTCGATTCATTTCAACACCAGGGACACAAATAATCCCTGGAAAATACCTCAACTCAGGGAAACAAACAATCCTTGACGAGAGCCTCCTGATTCGCATCGGCTCGCAGAGCAACCAGTGTCTCCGCGGGAAATTCCCGATTCGTCTCAACTTGCAAGATGAAGCCTCAGGCAGCAGGAATTAAAAAACTTGCTTCCTGAACAATGGGACCCTGCAAGTCAATCTAAAATGGTCTCTTGCATACTATTCACGGGTCTCACTCTCCAAAGTCGGGTTCCGACAAGGAGGGAAACAACCGCGTACGGGTCCTCTCGACTCGTAAGAGGAAAAAACTCTCTTATAGGATCCTTACGACTTATAAGAGAAAACACACTTGGGAATCCTCACGATTCCTAAGGAGAAAACCCACCTACGAGATCCTCTCGATCCGTAGGGAGAAAAGTCTCTATGAGACCCTCACGGCTCATAGAGTTGAAAAGTCTTAGGCGGCAGATCTGAACTTGCTGCCTAAGCCATCGCTATCTCTTGGAGAAATTAAGTTTATCAAGACAGCATGCTGATAATAAGAGAGTGACAGAAAGAACATCCGATTTACATTTGATCAAGCGTTCAAGACATACTCATTCATGCATAGGCAAAAGACTCAGAACGAAAAATAAGACAAGCTGGGATAAAACTTTTCCATTAATATTGCTAAAAATTCTTACAATCGTAAAACAATAAACGAGAAATATTATTACAATGGAATAACTTCAGATCCAGGGCACGGATTGAGGAAGTCAAAAGTAAGGCCATCCAGAGTTCTTCTGGCCTTTCTGATTATTCTTGTGCGCAGCCACTCGCGCTTCTATGTGTCAAGATCCTCGGCAAGCCCTCCCAGCCTTCGATAAGCAGCGACTATCGTCGTCTGCTGGAAAATTTGATGTAGGATGTCGATGAGGCTGTCCCGCCGTTTCTTCGAGATCAGCCCCGTCAGGTACACTGAATGCACCTTGTCTTCGGCATCATCCAGTGTTGCGCCACGGCAGCGCCCCGGCCGTCTATCCGAGGCCAAAATGCGGAATCAAAAATTTTCCTTACTTGGAAACTGGCGCTACCGCGGACAATAAAACCCGGATCGTTAACCATTAACCTATACTAGCAAACAAGAGATGGGAAGAGAAGTATACCAAGTGATCCGAGTCCTCCGGTCTTCTCCTCGCCGTCCCGATCTCCTGCGGAAACTCCGGTCGTCGCCTCCTCGCCGGAAGAGCACCACATCGCCTGTATCTTTTACGGGCTCCCATCTCAATACCGAGGCAACTCGGGCGCGAAGTAGGCTAGCCGACGCGTCCAAGATTTGCTGTAGAATGTGTAGGGTTGAAGCTATGTCTCATTTGGGGTTTTGTTGCCTTTGAAGATGATGGAGGAATCAAGATAAGAAAAATGGTGCTTGCATTTTTCTAGCATGAAAATGAGATCAAGAATGCCACACTCTCAAGAATGAAACTCTCATCTTTTTTCTTCTCTCCAAAATTAAAAATTTTTATCCCCTTAGAATGGTGGAGGAAAGAATACATAAGCAAGAGGGAGGTGAGTGTAGGAAAAGAGAGAGGGTGACCATATCCAAACATCATCATCACAATCTCACATCAAACACAAATCAATCCTAATCACCTTTTACAAGAAATGATGATAGAAAAGAAAGGAATAAAAAAGATGCTTTCATAATCAAACTATTTGCATGAAAACCCTCCACAATGTGTTATTTGCAAACTTGCAAATAACACCCTCCATCAAAAGGTTCGGCCGGGAAAGAACAAAGGAAAACCGGCCGGAACGGAATGCAAACTGGCAACTCCAGAAAACTGGTCCCGTAATAAATTACAGGAAAACCCCGATACTGTGCATACACACCCGCATCTGTATTCCTACCGGATACAAATGCAATGAGACAAAATCTACACTGTACTATACTAGGATCCGGCTTAAACCAAAGCCGGCTAGTAATATCCGTTCGATCCTGATGCGTGCAATACCGCACGTATCTGATCGAACCCTGCCATATAACCATACGGCCACTAGTACAAACCGTCCGATTCTGATCCGTGCAATACCGCACGTATCTGATCGGACCCTGCCATATCTCCATACGGCCTCTACAGTGTTTCGCCCGAAAGCTTGAGTAACTGAAAGTGTGGTGGACTCTAAAGACTCGTCAATACTATGGCTGTGGATTTAACCACTAGCACGTCAGAGGTATTAGCCAATACGTGACGGGCCACCAGCTATTGACTAAAAGGGACGTCGATGAGCGAACTCATCCTGACACCCTACTGAGCCTGTCAGTGACAATATCCGTACAGTCCGGTCCGTTCGTCTATGAGTATCGCATGGCGGGCCTAGGGGGTTGGTAAAAGTCAGACCCCCAAAAGCGGTACAAGTCGTGTCGGAGTGTAGCCCAGAACACCCTGAGATACTACTGGAATACCTACCAGTAAATCTCCTGCCTCGGCCGAGGGCTTTGTGTAATGGCTCTCCTAGACACAGCGCGACCTCACCCCCAATACCGGGAGAGACGAACCCCTGCAGATCCGCTCACTGCCTCCATGTGGCTCGGGACTGTACCCAACTAAAACCTGTTTGCACGACTCCTTTGAGCCGTGGTAGGGTAGTAATCAAAGCACAGTGGGAACTCACACGAGACAAATGACGATCTCAGGTCGATGAACTAACCTGTACACATGTCACCAGGGAACTGCTATCTGACATCTGGTATAAGACCAACTAGCAGGTTCCCGGCGAGTCCTGTCCGGTGTACTCATAACCCAATGAGCACTTGTATACATCATAGGTGAACCAACTGACACCAGTGGCTTGTGAGACCGGCCACCGCCCCTCGTCGGGGTCTCGACTGTATACACTAGTCTACTAATGGAGTATCGATGCCCTGTCTCGAAACTCCTACGACTAGGGACCTTTTAAGGATGTGCTTATAGACCGCCAGCTCTCACGTATATGATCGCCATCATACTGCTGGTATTCAAGCAAGAATCCTAGGGGCTCTATCAACGTGTAATAGCGACATGTCAGGTCACCTAAAGCAGTACACGATGATAAAGGTAAACCAGATAGCATACTATCATCTCGAGTAAGACTGTCCTACCGGGATAGGTCCTCCCTCAATCATTGCAATCACGTGCCTGTGATCCAATAATTGACTATGAGGGCACTATCTCCAACAATCTCCCACTTGCACTCAAGGCTAATTATTGCGATGTCGCATACTCACAGCCCGTGTGATACCGAACACCCAACTCCTCTACTAGTCAGTCTCACAAAGCTCGTTTGCGAAACTATTGCGTTCGAGGAATAGCCTCAGTGAGTGGATCCGCTGTGAAGTTTCTTTCTATGTCTCTCTATATCTCAAGTTCGCAGAGAAAACCATCTCCCGAAATGAGCAATACCTGTCTTAGAGTATGTCTGGATATCTGATGGGACCTAGCTCATAAATGAACTCCAAATCCAAACTTCTTAGACTGTATCGTCAACTGAATTTAATCAGTAACCTGCGCCATGCCTCCCTCAGTATCTGCCTGGATCACCTGTCCAGAATACTGTCCCTCGTCAGAGGGAGAACTATAACTCTGACAACCTCCTTGTCGTCCATGTCACCATGGAAGCCTGGAGTGATAACCGTCTTGTTGGAGATAGTGCCCTCAGAGTCAATTATTAGGTCGCAGGTACGTAATTGTAATGATTGATGGAGGACCTATCCTGGTAGGACAGTCTTACTTGAGATGATAGTATGCTATCTGGTTTAACTTTATCATCGTGTACTGCTTTAAGTGACCTGACACGTCGCTATTACACGTTGATAGAGCCCCTAGGATTCTTGCTTGACCACCAGCAGTATGAGGGCGATCATATAGGTGGGAGCTGGGGGTCTATAAGCATATCCTTAAAAGGTCCCTAGTCGTGAGAGTTTCGAGACAGGGCATCGATTCTCCATAGTAGACTAGTGTATACAGTCGAGACCCCGACGAGGGGCGGTGGCCGGTCTCACAAGCCACTGGTGTCAGTTGGATCACCTAAGATGTATACAGGTGCTCATTGGGTTATGAGTACACCGGACAAGACTCGCCGGGAACATGCTAGTTGGTCATATACCAGACGTCAGATGGCAGTTCCCTGGTGACATGTGTACAGGTTAGTTCATCGACCTGGGGATCGTCATTTGTCTCGTGTGAGTTCCTACTGTACTTTGATTACTACCCTACCACGGCTCAAAGGAGTCGTGCAAACAGGTTTTAGTTGGGTACAGTCCCGAGCCACATGGAGGCAGTGAGCGCATCTTCAGGGGTTCGTCTCTCCCGGTATTGGGGGTGAGGTCGTGCTGTGTCTAGGAGAGCCATTACACGAAGCCCTCGGCCGAGGCAAGGAGATTTACTGGTAGGTTTTCCAGTAGTATCTCAGGGTGTTCTGGGATACACTCCGACACGACTTGTACCGCTTTTGGGGGTCTGACTTTTACCAACCCCCTAGGCCCGCCATGCGATGCTCATAGACGAACGGACCGGACTGTACGGATATTGTCACTGACAGGCTCAGTAGGGTGTCAGGCTGAGTTCGCTCACAGACGTCCCTTTTGGTCAATATCTGGTAGCCCGTTATGTATTGGCTTATACCTCTAACGTGCTAGTGGTTAAATCCACAACCAAGGTGTTGATGAGTCTTTAGAGTCCCCCACATTCTGTTACTCAGCTTTCGGGCGAAAGGTTGTAGAGGCCGTATGGAGATATGGTAAGGTCCGATCAGATACGTGCGGTATTGCACGGATCAGGATCGGACAGTCTGTACTATAGGCCGTATGGTTATATGGCGGGGTTCGATCAGATACGTGCGGTATTGCACGGATCAGGATCGAACGGATAATACTAGCCGGCTTTGGTATAAGCCGGATCCTAGTATAGTACAGTGTAGATTTTGTCTCATTGCATTTGTATTTCGGTCGGAATACAAATGCGGCTGTGTATGCACAGTATCGGGGTTTTCCTGTAATTTATTACGGGACCAGTTTTCTGGAGTTGCCAGTTTGCTTTCCGTTTCGGCCGATTTCCATTGTTCCGTTCATTGGCCGAAGATTGGTGGAGGAGGGCTTATTTGCATTGTTGCAAATAAGTGGTTGTGGAGGGGGTCTTTGCATTTTTGTTGCATCATGATTATAGCCCCATCCCTTGACCTTGACTTCTTGACTTCCTCATGATGGCTTGACCTTTAAAGTCATCATGGTTGTTGATGATGGCATGACTTTTGGAGTGATGATTGTTGCTTTGAGTGTTGGATTTTCCTTACTATCATTTCTTTTGCATGATAGCTTTCCTCTCTCTCTCTCTTTGGTATTAGATGAGTATGGCTCCCATTTTGATTTACTCTCCCACTCACTCCATTCTCTCCATTCATTCCTCCCCTCACCATGATGGCCGGCCCAAGCATGAAGGGGGCTGTCCAACATTTTTGAGTGTGGGATTTTGGTTCATTTCATGTTGCAAAATCCCACAAGATCAATCTCCAAAGCTCCAAGTATCATTCCTCCACCAAATGGCAATTCCACAACCCCAAAGTGAGACTTGAGGACTACATATTCTACAGCGAACCTTGGGCACGTCGAGTAGCCGGCTTCGTGCCCGAGTTGCCTCGGCATTGAGGTGGGAGCCCGTAAAAGAAGTAGGCGATGTGGTGCACTTCCGGCGACGAGGAGGAGACGGGACATTCCGCAGGAGATCGGGACGATGACGAGAAGACCGGAGGACTTGGATCGTCGGTATATCTCTATTCCCATTCTTGTAGATAGCTAGGACTAATTAATGGTTCGATCCGGGTATTAGTGCGCGGCGGTTTGCCAGTTCAAGTTAAAATTTAAGTTTATCACCGCTTCCGCATTTGGCCGTCGGATTGACGGAAGGGGCGCCGCCGTGCACTTACAGTGGTATCAGAGCCTCGCCATTAACATAGTCTAGCTTGGTGTAATGTGTTTTTCTGTTTCGATCGATCGAATGTTCCAAAACTGCATTTTAGTTCGCATCAGTTTCTGTTGAAAATTTTTGGTCTCGAAAATTTTTTCAGGTGATTGCAGAATGATGTACAGAGTACCCTAAGACCACTGGAAAATTTTGGTTGCCTGAATCCTCCGTACGACCGCGGAACCGCGGCCATAACCCCTTGTTGGCCGCGGTTCCGCCGCAGCTAGTTGGGTTCAGCTCACCAGCTTTTTCCAAAGGGCTTGTGGGCTTAAAATATGGGTTTTGGAATATTAATATTGGGCCCAGTATTTCTGTGAGTGCTACAGTATTGTTTGGGGGCCCACTTGTTAATTTTTGATCGATCGGATATTTTAAACACATTATTTCACAGTATTTACATTATATCTGCGACCGTGAATGTCACTTGATCGGTAAATCCGGTCTAACTGCTATAGCCCGGTTAGACGGATTTGCGAACGTGACTTTCACGTTGATGTTCTGTTTTTGCTGTGATGTTGCGGATCGGTCGGGGGGATAGCCTGGATGCAATGCTAGTACAGTTGTGGTTGTATTATGTACATTTGATATTGCGGGGCGAGCGTCCGACATGTGGACTGCCGTCACTGCCTGTTTGTATTATTATTTTAGGGCACGACCTGGTTGCGGTCGATGTACCCGTTGTATGTATATTTTACTTTCTGTACTAGGCTTACCCCGCGGAGGGATGCACGGATAGCCGGGTTCTAGAGGGCAACAAGCCCGCATCTCATGGCATTGGGACGGAGGGGGCTTCACTCTGGGATTGGCGGGCTATTCGCCGCACTCGTAGGGGGTACAGGTTGACCCAGGAGGGGTGCCCAGGTTACCGGATTCCGTGAAGTGCTGGGTGGTCCATTCACGGAGCTGAAGGGGGCTGCCTCGCTTCAGGTTTTGGCGGGTGACTTGCCGCGCCCGTAGGGGTCTAGGATTTCATTGCACAGGCTATCCACACGACCAGGGGAACGTCGGGTTTCAGCAGTGGCTCTGTGAAACCCGGGGATCCCAGATATCTGTATTGTTTCTGTGATGCTGTACATTTCTGTGATGTTGCATTTTATTCACGCCTTGAGCGAATATAATATATTGGTATATATATTAGTAGATGTTGTATATGTTTTACATCCGCGCTAGTCCAGTCCCCGCTCTGTCGTTAGTTAGCTAACCTAATGGGTAATGACGGGACCCAGTGGCGAATGCGGATGGCATATACGTACATCAGTATATTTTCGTTCTTTTTGGTGTGATCAATTGATGGGACTGCATTGATTCGGATCAATGCAAGTTAAAAACAAACCTAATCTGATGTTGTTGGAACACTTTTCAAAAGCTGTTATTGCAAGGACGTTCACTTTTGTTTTGCATCGTGATATTCAGTTGGAATATCCTGCTCCTCAGTCGACGAGGCAAGGGCCGAGATCCCTTCACCGGGAGTGACCCCTTGGACAGAAAGTTTGCGTCAGGGCATTAACTTCACTATAGCCGATTACTTTTGCTTTGCACCGTGGTATTCCGTTGGAATATCCTGCACCCCATTCTACGGGGAAAGAGCCGAGATCCCTTCACCGGGAGTGACCTCTTTAGCAACGGTTTTCGTCACTATATTTTCAAAAAGCTATCCGTTCCTTCAACGATATCAAGTTCATTACGTTAAAGGTTTTCGCCAGAAACCATTCGTAGCCCTCCATCATTTCAGTTAAATATTCGGTAGTATTCAAGCTATGTATTTTGACCTCACGCCAAGGCATAGTGTTTGGTAGCTGCCGGGTATTTATCTGTTGCATAGATAGATGCGTTGGTTTGGGACAGTCGTACTACTATTTTGGCCTACGTCAAGGGTATGTACGGGTGGATTCAAATTAACCTGGATAATGATGGGTAGAACTTGACATGTGACTTATGATATTTTGACCTCACGCCAAGGTCATAAGAGCATGGGGCAGAAATCACATCGGGAGTTTCAAAAGAACTGAAACTTGCCAGATATGCGCATACCTTCTGGAGTGTGATACCGTGAGCGGATTCCGTCACGTTATCATGCGATGATAGTTGGATCCCGATTCCCACTGATGAGTTAGTTTACTCCTCGGTTAACCCCGACTAATTCTTCTTTCAGGTTTGGAGGAGAATTTGAGGTACAGTGGGAGGATTCCAGATTAGATAAATTGGTAACCATTCTGATCTAGGTTAGAGTGCACGCTGAGTGTTTCTTTTCTCTCTCTCTCTGGCAGCGACCTTTTGACCCGACCCTAAGACTATGACTCAGTGACCAAGTTGACCGAACTTTCTTAACACTGGCTTTTGGATTGTCAGAGTTGCAAACCTCATTGCCACTCCTACTTTTACCCTTTTCTCCAGGACACCCCGTGTTACTACGAACGTCCACTTCCATTAGACAAAACCATCGTATGGTTAGATACGAACTCGAAGGGATTTATTCGAGGATGGTTTCCGGTTCTGGAGAAAACGGATAGGATTATTCAGTTGTCTTTTCCTTTTACCTTCTCTCAAGTTGTGAGTACTCCTTGGTTTAGGAGATAGTACACCTATTACGCAAATTGGATAGTCTTCTTCCAAACCATAGGCAGGTGCCGACCGGTAGGGAATGAAGAAAACCAATTAGCCTAACGATGGTGTACAGAAGGTATTAAGTTCAGACAAAGCAAGGGATTAGTAAGAGGGCAAAGTAAATTGCAACAGATATTCACGACCAAACCAAATATTCCGTTACCACTCCCACATCACCTTTGTATTTCTCCAGGACACTCCGTATCACTACGAAGATCCACAGTTTATTTGGATACTCCATCGTATGGTTATATACGAACTCGAATGGAACTTGTTCCAGTTCGGGGATGGATTCTGGTCCAGGAGAAATAGGAATAAGGTTTATTCGGTTGTCTTTTATCTTCACCCTCTCTCATTGCGAGTGTTCCTAGGATTGGGACAGTACACCCATTATGCTTATTGGATAGTCTTCTTCCAAACCATAGGCTGGTGCCGAACGGTAGGGAAGGAAGAAAACCATTTGGCCTAAAGGGGTGTACAGAAGGTAAAGACTAAAGACATATGAAGGGATTTGGAGAGGTGGCAAAGAACTATACGGTTACAGTCGTGAATCTGGAAGAGGCATTACTAGGAATACCAGAATACCCCATCGAAACATTTCAATGTTTCAGTTTCACTGTGTACTGTTAAAAGAGAACTGATTTCCTAATCAGACACTTGCTCCAGGGTATGTATTTACCAGGTACGGTTCTCACATCTGTATGGTTTTACAGATGATGAGTGGGAGTAAGTTATTGGGAATTGGGTGATTATCCTCATTATATCGGGATTCGTTGTAATCGGTGATATTTGAGGAAATCGCCTGGGCTGTTTGCCGGTTGGCAAATATTTGGTTTTGAATATCCGCAGTTATGCACCAATTTCAAATTGATATATCTGTACGTCTATTTTCATAGAGTGAGATATACCTTTCTGAAATTATGTCTACGACATTTACCTATATCAGTGGATGGTTAGGTAAGGAGCATTAAACAGCGGTGTAATTCTTCTTAACCATAAGTACAGTTTTCAACCTGCGACACACAGTGAATGAGTTATCAGACTCAAGGGACTTATACAGAGTATTGTATGTTGTCCAGGGTCCATCAGGACAGAGGGGTAGGTCCTCGTACTATATTCGGTTTACTTATGACTTCTCTAGTTTTTAGACCGGTGTTTCGTGGAAACACAGGGTCCGAATTTTGAGAAGTTACAGGTATTTGAATAGAGTAGAGAACCAGGTGTAGCAAGTATCGGGATTCTTCAAAGAGATCGAAGATGTAGATACTTGTGGTATTCAGTTGATAGTAATGATAAAGAGAAATTGCTTCTCTTTCAGGTTACTCATAATTGGAAGCATTCCTAAGTTGAGTAACGCTGATCCGCCTCCTTCCATTTAGTTGACATGCACTGGAGACAGTTGCATGATTTGGATCTGGTTCAATTAAATCAGTGCCTCTGGTCCTATATGGGATATAGAACAGTTCGTATCTTAACGATGTTAAGGTACGGGGAGTTGTCCGGCTTATGATTAAAACCAGACTCTGGATAACTCAAGGCACGTTTCTGTAATGGCTGTTTGTGGGTTGACCCAGGCTATGACGAGGGTTGACTTTCTACCATCTGGATGAACAATAGCGATATTGTTCTAGACTCGCCACAGTTTTAATAAAAATGGATTTTTTCAGAAATCAGTAGTGGGAGTATGGTAGAACTGGAAGTGATTCCAGAACCACAAACGATTACTGAAGATTTGATAAGGAACCTAAAGATTCAATCTGGATTGACATTCCATTGGCCACTCCGCAGATAAGGTGGGTAACTTTAGGCACTCGAGAGGTACTACGGTAGCCTCAAGGACGGTGACAGGGAAGTTCTTGTTTACCCACAATTACCATTGCTGTTGTTCCAGGCTGCGAGACCCGGTGGGAGGATGAGTATAGCGTCGTTCTAAACTAGTTTTAGAAGTGTACGTCTATATGACTCTGCCAGAGGGTTGTCGTAGTCAGTGGGAGCAGCGGAAGCATTGGTGGACAGGTAGCTTATGTCTATTTATAGACTAAAGCAGATGTAGCGGAGATAGATCATCTACTTCTGACGTGACAGTCATGGGTTTGACTTCATCAGAATAGGGGATGGATCTGTTGAGAAGGTAGTAGGGTGTGATGTCTTGGTATTTGGATGACATACACAGAGTAGGAAAAGAAACTCCTATACTACAATCGGTTATACTTTGGTCGTCACACAGTGGTTTCTCCACAAAGGAAATGGATTTTATATCAGACATACTGGTTACTGGATCTATGGTATTAGATCTAGATTTGGGTGGTTTCCCAATCAGGGTACTTGACAGCATTCTAAGAGTATTTAGGATGGACGACTTCTGGCACGGTAGTGTACCTGCAGGTGATGGAGTCACCCTCTCTGAAGCTGTCTTACAGACTAAAAGGGAGAGGGATGTGCATGATTGGCAGATCACTTGCTTAGGCAATTGAGTCAATGATGAGATGTCAAGTACCACACCAGATGTTGTTCTTGCACTAGATGCAATAAGTTGACATTGATCCAATCCTGGAGAAACGGTCGGAAGCAGTTTTAGAACATAAGTGGATGTTCTAGGGATATGATAACGACAGCCTCATTCAGGAAACAGTTATCATTCCAGGCTTCCAAGGTGACATGGACGACAAGGAGGTTGTCAGAGCTATAGTTTTTCCTTCTGACGAGGGGCAGTATTTTGGACAGTTGGTCCAAGGCAATACTGAGGGAGGTATGGCGCAGGATACTGATTAAGTTCAGTTGACGATACAGTCTAAGAAGTTTGGATTTGGAGTTCATTTATGAGCTATGTCCCATCAGACATCCAGACACATTCTAAGACAGGTATTGCTCATTTCGGGAGATGAGTTTCTCCGCGAACTTGAGATATAGAGAGACATTGAAAGAGAAAACAAAGCGGATCCACTCTCTGAGGCTATTCCTCGAACGCAATAGTTTCGCAAACGAGCTTTGTGAGACTGACTAGTAGAGGAGTTGGGTGTTCGGTATCACACGGGCTGTGAGTATGCGACATCGCAATAATTAGCCTTGAGTGCAAGTGAGAGATTGTTGGAGATAGTGCCCTCAGAGTCAATTATTAGGTCACAGGTACGTGATTGTAATGATTGATGGAGGACCTATCCCGGTAGGACAGTCTTACTCGAGATGATAGTATGCTATCTGGTTTAACTTTATCATCGTGTACTGTTTTAAGTGACCTGACACGTCGCTATTACACGTTGATAGAGCCCCTAGGATTCTTGCTTGACCACCAGCAGTATGAGGGCGATCATATAAGTGGGAGCTGGGGGTCTATAAGCATATCCTTAAAAGGTCCCTAGTCGTGAGAGTTTCGAGACAGGGCATCGATTCTCCATAGTAGACTAGTGTATACAGTCGAGACCCCGACGAGGGGCGGTGGCCGGTCTCACAAGCCACTGGTGTCAGTTGGATCACCTAAGATGTATACAGGTGCTCATTGGGTTATGAGTACACCGGACAAGACTCGCCGGGAACATGCTAATTGGTCATATACCAGACGTCAGATGGCAGTTCCCTGGTGACATGTGTACAGGTTAGTTCATCGACCTGGGGATCGTCATTTGTCTCGTGTGAGTTCCCACTGTACTTTGATTACTACCCTACCACGGCTCAAAGGAGTCGTGCAAACAGGTTTTAGTTGGGTACAGTCCCAAGCCACATGGAGGCAGTGAGCGCACCTTCAGGGGTTCGTCTCTCCCGGTATTGGGGGTGAGGTCGTGCTGTGTCTAGGAGAGCCATTACACGAAGCCCTCGGCCGAGGTAAGGAGATTTACTGGTAGGTATTCCAGTAGTATCTCAGGGTGTTCTGGGCTACACTCCGACACGACTTGTACCGCTTTTGGGGGTCTGACTTTTACCAACCCCCTAGGCCCGCCATGCGATGCTCATAGACGAACGGACCGGACTGTACGGATATTGTCACTGACAGGCTCAGTAGGGTGTCAGGCTGAGTTCGCTCACAGACGTCCCTTTTGGTCAATATCTGGTAGCCCGTTATGTATTGGCTTATACCTCTAACGTGCTAGTGGTTAAATCCACAACCAAGGTGTTGATGAGTCTTTAGAGTCCCCCACATTCTGTTACTCAGCTTTCGGGCGAAAGGTTGTAGAGGCCATATGGAGATATGGCAAGGTCCGATCAGATACGTGCGGTATTGCACGGATCAGGATCGGACAGTCTGTACTATAGGCCGTATGGTTATATGGCGGGGTTCGATTACATACGTGCGGTATTGCACGGATCAGGATCGAACGGATAATACTAGACGGCTTTGGTATAAGCCGGATCCTAGTATAGTACAGTGTAGATTTTGTCTCATTGCATTTGTATTTCGGTCGGAATACAAATGCGGCTGTGTATGCACAGTATCGGGGTTTTCCTGTAATTTATTACGGGACCAGTTTTCTGGAGTTGCCAGTTTGCTTTCCGTTTCGGCCGATTTCCATTGTTCCGTTCATTGGCCGAAGATTGGTGGAGGAGGGCTTATTTGCATTGTTGCAAATAAGTGGTTGTGGAGGGGGTCTTTGCATTTTTGTTGCATCATGATTATAGCCCCATCCCTTGACCTTGACTTCTTGACTTCCTCATGATGGCTTGACCTTTAAAGTCATCATGGTTGTTGATGATGGCATGACTTTTGGAGTGATGATTGTTGCTTTGAGTGTTGGATTTTCCTTACTATCATTTCTTTTGCATGATAGCTTTCCTCTCTCTCTCTCTTTGGTATTAGATGAGTATGGCTCCCATTTTGATTTACTCTCCCACTCACTCCATTCTCTCCATTCATTCCTCCCCTCACCATGATGGCCGGCCCAAGCATGAAGGGGGCTGTCCAACATTTTTGAGTGTGGGATTTTGGTTCATTTCATGTTGCAAAATCCCACAAGATCAATCTCCAAAGCTCCAAGTATCATTCCTCCACCAAATGGCAATTCCACAACCCCAAAGTGAGACTTGAGGACTACATATTCTACAGCGAACCTTGGGCACGTCGAGTAGCCGGCTTCGTGCCCGAGTTGCCTCGGCATTGAGGTGGGAGCCCGTAAAAGAAGTAGGCGATGTGGTGCACTTCCGGCGACGAGGAGGAGACGGGACATTCCGCAGGAGATCGGGACGATGACGAGAAGACCGGAGGACTTGGATCGTCGGTATATCTCTATTCCCATTCTTGTAGATAGCTAGGACTAATTAATGGTTCGATCCGGGTATTAGTGCGCGGCGGTTTGCCAGTTCAAGTTAAAATTTAAGTTTATCACCGCTTCCGCATTTGGCCGTCGGATTGACGGCCGGGGCGCCGCCGTGCACTTACACGTCTCCTAAAGGAGTCAGCCGTTATCATATCCCTAGAACATTCACTTATGTTCTAAAACTGCTTCCGACTGTTCCTCCAGGATTGGATCAATATCAACTTATTGCATCTAGTGCAAGAACAACATCTGGTGTGGTACTTGACATCTCATGATTGACTCAATTGCCTAAGCAAGTGATCTGCCAATCATGCACATCCCTCTCTACTTTAGTCTATAAGACACCTTTAGAGAGGGTGACTCCATTACTTGCAGGTACACTACCATGCCAGGAGTCGTCCATTCTAAATACTCTTAGAATGCTGTCAAAGTACCCTGATTGGGAAACCACCCAAATCTAGATCTAAAACCATAGATCTAGTAACCAGT
This sequence comes from Agapanthus africanus, assembly GCA_030015575.1. Taxonomy (NCBI): domain Eukaryota; kingdom Viridiplantae; phylum Streptophyta; class Magnoliopsida; order Asparagales; family Amaryllidaceae; genus Agapanthus; species Agapanthus africanus. The sequence continues at coordinate 397,185,576 of JASDDO010000029.1, read as the reverse complement.
ATGTCTGATATAATGTCCAAGTCCCATGTGGAGAAACCACTGTGTGACGACCAAAGTATAACCGATCGTAGTATAGGAATATCACTTCCTACTACCTTCTCAACATATCCATCCCCTATTCTGATGACGTCAAACCTATGACTGTCACATCAGAAACAGATGATCTAACTCCGCTATATCTGCTTTAGTCTATAAATAGACATAAGCCTGATGTCCACCAATGCTTCCGCTGCTCCCACTGACTACGAAAACCCTCTGCCAGAGTCATATAGACGTGCACTTCTAAAGCTAGTTTAGAACGACGCTATACTCATCCTCCTGCCGGGTCTCGCAGCCTGGAACAACAACAATGGCAAGTGTGGGTAAACAAGAACTTCCTTGTCACCGTCCTTGAGGCTACCGGAGTACCTCTCGGGTGCCTGAAGTTACCCACCTTATCTGCGGAGTGGCCAATGGAATGTCAAATCAGATTGAATCTTTAGGTTCCTTATCAAATCTTCAGTAATCGTTTGCGGTTCTGGAATCGCTTCCAGTTCTACCATACTCCCACTACTGTTTTTGAAAAAATCCATTTTTAATAAAACTGTGGCGAGTCTAGAACAATATTTCTATTGAACTGCCAGATGGTAGAAAATCAACCCTCGTCATAGCCTGGGTCAACCCACAAACAGCCATTACAGAAACGTGCCTTGAGTTGTCCAGTGTCTGGTTTTAATCATAAGCCGGACAACTCCCCGTACCTTAATATCGTTAAGATATAAACTGTTCTATATCCAATATAGAACCAGAGGCACTGATTTAATTGAACCAGATTCAAATCATGCAGCTATCTCCAGTGCATGTCAACTAAATGGAAGGAGGCCGATCAGCGTTACCCAACTTAGGAATGCTTCCAATTATGAGTAACCTGAAAGAGAAGCAAGTTCTCATTAGTATCAACTGAATACCATACACAAGTATCTACATCTTCGATCACCTTGAAGAATCCCGATACTTGCAATACCTGGTTCTCTACTCTATTCTTATACCAATAACTCCTCAAAACTCAGACCCTGTGTTTCTACGAAACACATGTCTAAGAATTAGAGTAGTTAAAAGTAAACAGAATATAGTATGAGGACCAACCCCACTGTCCTAATGGACACTGGACAATATACAATACTCTGTATAAGTCCCTGAGTCTAACAACTCATTCACTGTGTGTCGTAGGTTGAAAACTGTACTATGGTTAAGAAGAATTACACCGCTGTTCAATGCTCCTTACCTAACCATCCACTGATATAGGTAAATGTCATAGACATAATTTCAAAAGGTATATCTCACTCTATAAAAATAGACGTACAGATATATCAATTTGAAATTGGAGCACAACAACGGATATTCAAAACCAAATATTTGCCGACCGGCAAACAGCCCAGGTGATCTCCTCAAATATCACCGATTACAACGAATCCCGATATAATGAGGATGATCACCCTATTCCCAATAACTTACTCCCACTCATCATCTGTAAAACCATACAGATGTGAAAATCATACCTGGTAAATACATACCCGGTAAATACATACCCTGGAGTAAGTATCTAATCGGGAAATCAGTTTTCTATTAACAGTACACAGTGAAACTGAAACATTGAAATGTTTCGTTGGGGTATCCTGGTATTCCTAGTAATGCCTCTTCCATTATCCAGATTCACAACTATAACCGTATAATTCTTTGCCACCTCTCCAAATCCCTTTATATGTCTTTAGTCATTACCTTCTGCACACCCCTTAGGCCAAATGGTTTTCTTCCTTCCCTACCGTTCGGCACCAGCCTATGGTTTGGAAGAAGACTATCCAATAAGCATAATGGGTATACTGTCCTAGTCCTAGGAGCACTCGCAACGCGAGAGAAGGTGAAGATAAAAGACACCTGAATGTACTTTATTCCTATTTCTCCTGAACTAGGATCCATCCCCGAACTGGAACAAGTTCCTTTCGAGTTCGTATATAACCATACGATGGATTATCCAATAAACTGGGATCTTCGTAGTAATACGGAGTGTCCTGGAGAAATAAAAAGGTGATTTAGGATTGGCGAAGAAATACTTGGTTTGGTCGTGAATATCAGTCGCAATTTACTTTGCCCTCCTACTAATCCCTTGCTTTGTCTTAACTTAATACCTTCTGCACACCATCGTTATGCTAATTGGTTTTCTTCATTCCCTACCGTTCGGCACCAGCCTAAGGTTTGGAAGAAGACTATCCAATCTGCGTAATAGGTGTACTACTCCTAAACCAAGGAGTACTCGCAACCTGAGAGAAGGTGAAAAGAAAAGACAACTGAATAGTCCTATCCGTTTTCTCCAGAACCAGAAACCATCCTCGAAGTCCTTCGAGTTCGTATATAACCATACGATGGTTTTGTCCAATGGAAGTGGACGTTCGTAGTAATACGGGGTGTCCTGGAGAAAAGGGTAAAAGTAGGAGTGGCAATGAGGTTTGCAACTCTGACAATCCAAAAGCCAGTGTTAAGAAGGTTCGGTCAACTTGGTCACTGAGTCATAGTCTAGGGTCGGGTCAATGGTCGCTGCCAAAGAGAGAGAGAAAAGAAACACTCAGCGTGCACTCTAACCTAGATCAGAATGGTTATCACTTTATCTAATCTGGAAACCTCCCACTGTAACGTCAAATTCTTCCCCAAACCTGAAAGAAGAATTAGCCGGGATCACCCGAGGAGTAAACCAACTCATCAGTGGGAATCGGGATCCAACTATTATCGCATGATAACGTGACGGAATCCACTCACGTCACCACACTCCAGAAGGTATGCGCATGTCTGGCAAGTTTCAGTTCTTTTGAAACTCCCGATATGATTTTCACCCCTAGGACCCAAGTGACCTTGACACAGTCAACAAATCAAAGAGTCCTAGTCAAGTTCAGCCCGTCATTATCCTGGATTGCATTAAACCCACCCGTACGAGCCCTTGACACAGTCAACAAGGCCGCACGACTGTCCTAACCAATCCCATTAATATGCTGCAAACAAACACTACTTAGCTACCGCACACTACGCCTTGACACAGTCAACAAACGCAGCACGAATACTAAGTAATACTTGTAAGAAATGACGGAGGGCTATGACTGGTTTTTGGCGAAAAACCTTTAACGTAATGAACTTGATATCGTTGAAGGAACTGCATAGCCTTTTATAAAAATATAGTGACGAAAACCTTTGCTAAAGAGGTCACTCCCGGTGAAGGGATCTCGGCTCTTTTCCCGTAGAATGAGGTGCAGGATATTCCAACTGAATACCACGATGCAAAGCAAAAGTAATCGGCTATAGTGAAGTTAATGCCCTGACGCAAACTTCTGTCCAAGGGGTCACTCCCGGTGAAGGGATCTCGGCCCTTGCCTCGTCGACTGAGGAGCAGGATATTCCAAATGAATACCACGATGCAAAACAAAAGTGAACGTCCTTGCAATAACAGCTTTTTGAAAAAGTGTTCCAACAACATCAGAATAGGTTTGTTTATCTTGCATTGATCCGAATCAACGCAGTCCCATCAATTGATCACACCACAAAGAACGAAAATATACTGACGTACGTATATGCCATCCGCATTCGCCACTGGGTCCCGTCATTACCCGTTAGGTTAGCTAACTAACGGCAGAGCGGGGACTGGACTAGCGCGGATGAAAAACATATACAACATCTACTAATATATATACCAATATATAGTATTTCGCTCAAGGCGTGATAAAATGCAACATCACAGAAATATACAGCATCACAGAACAATACAGATATCTGGAAGCCCCGGGTTTCACAGAGCCGCTGCTGAAACCCGACGTTCCCCTGGTCGTGTGGATAGCCTGTGCAATGAAAACCTAGACCCCTACGGGTGCGGCAAGTCACCCGCCAAAACCTGAAGCGAGGCAGCCCCCTTCAGCACCGTGAATGGACCACCCAGCACTTCACGGAATCCGGTAACTTGGGCACCTCTCCTGGGTCAACCTGTACCCCCTACGAGTGCGGCGAATAGCCCGCCAATCCTAGAGTGAAGCCCCCTCCGTCTCAATGCCATGAGATGCGGGCCCGTTGCCCTCTAGAACCCGGCTATCCGTGCATCCCTCCGCGGGGTAATCCTAGTACAGAAAGTAAAATATACATACAACGGGTACATCGACCGCAACCAGGCCGTGCCCCAAAAGAATAATACAAACAGGCAGTGACGGCAGTCCACATGTCGGACGCTCGCCCCGCAATATCAAATGTACATATAAAACAAAACTGTACTAACATTGCATCCAGGCTATCCCCCACGACCGATCCGCAACAACACAGCATAAACACAGAACATCAACGTGAAAATCACGTTCGCAAATCCGTCTAACCGGGCTATAGCAGTTAGACAGGATTTACCGATCAAGTGATATTCACGGTCGCAGATATAATGTAAATACTGTGAAATAATGTGTTTAAAATATCCAATCGATCAAAAATTAACAAGTGGGCCCCCAAGTAATACTGTAGCACTCACAGAAATTCTGGGCCCAATTTTAATATTCCAAAACCCCTATCTTAAGCCCAAAAGCCCACTGCAAAGAAATGGTAAAATGAAGGGAACATACTGCGGCGGAACCGCGGCAAAAGAGGGGTCATTGCCGCGGTTCCGCGGTCCTCTGGAAGGATCAGCTTACCAAATTTTTGCAGTTTTCTTAGAACTTCATGTACATCAATTTTCTACAACCTGAAAATTTTTTCGAGCCCGGAAAAAATCGACAGAAAACTGATGCAAGCAAAACGCGGTTTTTGGAATTTTGGTCGATCGGATAAGTAAAACACATTAGAACAAGCTAGGCAAGGTTAATGGCGTGGCTCTGATACCATGTTGCGCCACGGCAGCGCCCCGGCCGTCTATCCGAGGCCAAAATGCGGAATCAAAAATTTTCCTTACTTGGAAACTGGCGCTACCGCGGACAATAAAACCCGGATCGTTAACCATTAACCTATACTAGCAAACAAGAGATGGGAAGAGAAGTATACCAAGTGATCCGAGTCCTCCGGTCTTCTCCTCGCCGTCCCGATCTCCTGCGGAAACTCCGGTCGTCGCCTCCTCGCCGGAAGGGCACCACATCGTCTGTATCTTTTACGGGCTCCCACCTCAATACCGAGGCAACTCGGGCGCGAAGTAGGCTAGCCGACGCGTCCAAGATTTGCTGTAGAATGTGTAGGGTTGAAGCTATGTCTCATTTGGGGTTTTGTTGCCTTTGAAGATGATGGAGAAATCAAGATAAGAAAAATGGTGCTTGCATTTTTCTAGCATGAAAATGAGATCAAGAATGCCACACTCTCAAGAATGAAACTCTCATCTTTTTTCTTCTCTCCAAAATTAAATTTTTTTATCCCCTTAGAATGGTGGAGGAAAGAATACATAAGCAAGAGGGAGGTGAGTGTAGGAAAAGAGAGAGGGTGACCATATCCAAACATCATCATCACAATCTCACATCAAACACAAATCAATCCTAATCACCTTTTACAAGAAATGATGATAGAAAAGAAAGGAATAAAAAAGATGCTTTCATAATCAAACTATTTGCATGAAAACCCTCCACAATGTGTTATTTGCAAACTTGCAAATAACACCCTCCATCAAAAGGTTCGGCCGGGAAAGAACAAAGGAAAACCGGCCGGAACGGAATGCAAACTGGCAACTCCAGAAAACTGGTCCCGTAATAAATTACAGGAAAACCCCGATACTGTGCATACACACCCGCATCTGTATTCCTACCGGATACAAATGCAATGAGACAAAATCTACACTGTACTATACTAGGATCCGGCTTAAACCAAAGCCGGCTAGTAATATCCGTTCGATCCTGATGCGTGCAATACCGCACGTATCTGATCGAACCCTGCCATATAACCATACGGCCACTAGTACAAACCGTCCGATTCTGATCCGTGCAATACCGCACGTATCTGATCGGACCTTGCCATATCTCCATACGGCCTCTACAGCGTTTCGCCCGAAAGCTTGAGTAACTGAAAGTGTGGTGGACTCTAAAGACTCGTCAATACTATGGCTGTGGATTTAACCACTAGCACGTCAGAGGTATTAGCCAATACGTGACGGGCCACCAGCTATTGACCAAAAGGGACGTCGATGAGCGAACTCATCCTGACACCCTACTGAGCCTGTCAGTGACAATATCCGTACAGTCCGGTCCGTTCGTCTATGAGTATCGCATGGCGGGCCTAGGGGGTTGGTAAAAGTCAGACCCCCAAAAGCGGTACAAGTCGTGTCGGAGTGTAGCCCAGAACACCCTGAGATACTACTGGAATACCTACCAGTAAATCTCCTGCCTCGGCCGAGGGCTTTGTGTAATGGCTCTCCTAGACACAGCGCGACCTCACCCCCAATACCGGGAGAGACGAACCCCTGCAGATCCGCTCACTGCCTCCATGTGGCTCGGGACTGTACCCAACTAAAACCTGTTTGCACGACTCCTTTGAGCCGTGGTAGGGTAGTAATCAAAGCACAGTGGGAACTCACACGAGACAAATGACGATCTCAGGTCGATGAACTAACCTGTACACATGTCACCAGGGAACTGCTATCTGACATCTGGTATAAGACCAACTAGCAGGTTCCCGGCGAGTCCTGTCCGGTGTACTCATAACCCAATGAGCACCTGTATACATCTTAGGTGAACCAACTGACACCAGTGGCTTGTGAGACCGGCCACCGCCCCTCGTCGGGGTCTCGACTGTATACACTAGTCTACTAATGGAGTATCGATGCCCTGTCTCGAAACTCCTACGACTAGGGACCTTTTAAGGATGTGCTTATAGACCGCCAGCTCTCACGTATATGATCGCCATCATACTGCTGGTAGTCAAGCAAGAATCCTAGGGGCTCTATCAACGTGTAATAGCGACATGTCAGGTCACCTAAAGCAGTACACGATGATAAAGGTAAACCAGATAGCATACTATCATCTCGAGTAAGACTGTCCTACCGGGATAGGTCCTCCCTCAATCATTGCAATCACGTGCCTGTGATCCAATAATTGACTCTGAGGGCACTATCTCCAACATCCAGCGCATTGAGTGGTAGGGCCTCGTAAAACCCCAGAAGTGCTCTCCATATTGCTCCCAGCACGACTTTCAAGAGAGCTGAACGACAAGGAAGCAGCCAACCACCGCTTGCATTGAGGCGACCCATGACCTCCGCACACTGGGCGTCCGTAAACTCCTGGTTTTGATGACGGCCCTGTGCGCGGATATCGTCGTAGGTGATGAACTCGTGCAAACTGTATAAACGCACCGCCATTATGCCGGGAGGAAATACCACAGGAAGATTAGCGATAAAAAAAATATACACAGAGAGTTAAACTCCTCGAGAGCAGTGCTCTGCAAACAGGAGTGACACCTGTCAAAATCAGTCATGAGGAGAATTTGAAGAAAATCCCCTAGGAACATTGAGAGCTTTGCTCTAAAAAGATGATATAATAATAATAGTAATATAAAATGCCATCTTTAGCTTCCAAGACCCATGAAGAACTCTTAAGAGTTCTTCTATATGATCTGGAAGGAGCAAAGCTCCATTAAGGAATTAAGAAAATACAAGGTGATTGTTTTAGAGAGCAGAGCTCTATTATTGGAACCCTAATAGGATCCCCTTTGGTTCTCTTTAGATCCTTTTTGATCTATAGAGCAAAGCTCTGCTAAGTAAAACCCTAAATGGGTTTTCTTTAGATCAGGGATCTATTGAGAGCAAAGCTCTGTTAATTACCGTTAACTTAATTTAATTCAATTTAAATTAAAATTCTTACCTCAAAGGTTTTAAGAAATTCTAACGCTTGGAGTTCTTAAAAGCAAGAGCAGGGCTCTGAGTTCTGAAAGTAAAATTTTGAAGATGAAAATCATCTAAGGGACCAAAGGTCCTATTTATAGGCATCAAATGCCCTTTCAACTTCCAAGAGTTGCCGCGATGGTTGGAATTCTGCCACCGTTGCGCTCACGTTTGTAAGGCCACGTAAGCGCAACGGTGGGGGGGGCATTTGTTTCCCCCAATCAGAGCAAAGCTCTGTTGGAAATTCAAAATTCAAATTTTGAAGCAACGCTTCAAATCCCGGGCGCAACGCGCCACGTGTCAGGCGCAGATGCATCAGCGCAGCGCCCAAGACAGCACACCCAATCAGAGCAAAGCTCTGTTTAAAGCAAAATCAAAGGAAGCAATGCTTCAGTTGTGCAAGCGCTGCGCTGCGCGACACGTGTCAGCGCAGATGCGCTAGCGCAGTTGCGCTGCACGACACGTGTCAGCGCAGATGCGCTAGCGCAGCTGTGCTGCGCTTTGCGTTGCGCGACACGTGTCACGCGCTGGGGCATTTGCGCCAAACAGAATTAAGATTTTAAAGAAATCTTTCTGTTCTTGTTAAAACAAGAAGATTTTCTTCTGTAAAACAGAAGCCCTTGGATCAAAGATCCAACGGTGGGGAAAATTCCCCAAATCACTCAGAGAAAGATCTCTTTAACAAATTTAACTAATTTATGGGCACTATAAAAAAGACCCTAGACCTCAATTCAAAGGGATCGATTTTTCTTGAGAAACCAAGAGCTTCAAACAGAGAGAACTCTAAAAAAGTTTCAAGAAAAAGGTAAAAAACCTTCATAAAATAGAAGAAATTTCTTCTAATAGATCAATGATCTAAGAACAAGATCAATGATCTTCACATAATAAACAGTGCTTTGCACTTCTTATGAACCACTGGTTCTTTAAAACAAGAAAAACAAAATAAAGAACAGTGTTTTGCACTTTTTTATGAACCTTTGGTTCCTGAAATAAGAAAAACCTATTCTTCTTTGATCTAAATTAGATCAAGAAATCAAATAGTGCTTTGCACTTCTCTTACGAACCATTGGTTCTTGAATCTAAAAGATTCTCAAATCATAGTGCCTTACACTTGCAAACTGCGCTGTTGCGCACCTGGATTGGCGCAAGCCCCAGAGCACGCCACGTGTCAGCAGCGCAGGCGCAACGCATTAGCGCAGCGCACTGCGCTTGCGTGACACGTGTCAACACTACAAGCGCTTGCGCTCTCTGACTGGCGCAAAGCGCCTGATAAATGCAAGACATTTTCTAAAGGGCCAGGCCCAAATCAAAAGACCAAGCAGGCCTAATTAAATTGATGCTCTGCATCATTTATAAATGGGCAGAGCCCAAACGAAATAATAAATGCTATGCATTTTAAAAAAAGGGGCAGAGCCCAAACAAAGTAGATGCTTTGCATCGTTTATAAATGGGCAGAGCCCAAAACAAATTGATACTCTACATCCTTTATGGATAGAGCCCAAATAAAAATAAAAAGAAATACAATGCAAAAACAAATAAAATGTTGAACATTTTCAACTGGACTTAGCCCAATTTTGGCCGTAAGTCCTCAAATTAAATTGACTGAGCAAGATTGCGCTCTCTTAAATCAATTTACTTCCGGTTCGAGGGTACATCTCCGAACTCCTCTGACACCTGTCGTTGTAATCCTTCAACGGCGTCAGAGAGGCGACGAGTCCCGACAACTACACATCAAGATGGACTGTGGGGTCCTTAAACTCGTGGACCGAAACGTCCTTAAACTAATATTGGACCGAAACGTCCTTAAACTAATATCGGACCGAAACGTCCCTAAACTAATATCGGACCGAAACATCCTTAAACTAATGGTGGACCACCACGTCCCTAAACTGGAACATGGACCACTACGTCCCTAAACTAGAACAATAGAGCATCCAAATGCTCTTTTGTTGGATCTAAATGATTCCGTTTAAGTTGATCTTAGCCTCAAACACGGCTAACGTATCCTTAAACATTCAAACAGACTATAAAACTCCAAATCAACTTTGGTTCAAGGGTACATCTCTGAACTCCTCTGACACATATCATTGTAATTCTTCAACGACGTCAGAGAGGTGATGAGTCCTGACGGTCATATATTAAATGGATCACCACGTTAAGTCGATCTTAGTCTAAAACGGGACTAATGTATCCTTAGCGGACGTTTAAGTTGATCTTAGCCTCATATGGCTAACGTATCCTTAAACTAAAAACACCAAACCCAAATCTAAGTAAATACGGATTTGGACTAATCCACGTCCTACGGGCGACGGCATTACTTAGTCTCCGTATACAATCCACGGGCAACCACAAACAAAACAAACACACACGACACGAAGTGAAATTTTGGAGAAGGAGAAAGTGTCTACCGCGATGCGGTAGCGTAATTAACTGCAGGGGCTTGCGCCTGCAGGGAAGAGCGTCCCCACAATCAAAAACCCCTCTAGCGAGGGGGAATCTGACGAAGTCTGCTACATCGGCCGCATCCGTCTAAACCTCCGATATACGGTGCCGTAAATCAACTTGGCATCTTCGGAGAGGTAGACGGATAAAACCATATAACATCTGCCCCGAATCTCAGGCAAGACGTCCTCACGTCGTCGTCCGCCGCCATTCAGAGGGGAACACATGATTTAATTCACCATTTGGGTTTTAACTCAATACAAAAATATCTAGATATTTATTTACCATGGTTTGAGATGAGAGTATGAAAATAAATATATTTTCTATTCTCATTTTTCATTTATCCTTATCACAACGTTGAGCTCTTGAGTTTGCCATCATCTTCTTCCTCATTTCTCTTGCTCTCTTGAAATCTCTAGTGAGTGAGATAGTGATAAAGATAGGGTTTTGAAGTGAGAATACAAACCACATCATCATTCCACACTAGTCTAGCTAATTAGTTTAGAGTGTTAGCTTCATCTTCATCCTTGATCAAGTGGAGCTAGGAGCTTGGGTAAAGGGACTTCGGGTGGATAATTGTAGACTAGGAAGGCCTCTAGCAATCCGTTTCAAACTTCCAAAGGTCCAAGGAGTCACCAAGGGAAGTCTACAAATGTTGTAATTTCTTCACTTAGTGATAAATAGTTTATTGTATGTGATACTATTATTGTTACCTTAAATATTCTAATTAATATTCATGGTGAGTTTGCTCAGCACCTTCCTAAAATTTTAAAATGGCATATGTGATACTTCCGAACCCTAGATGAGGTGCTAAGGAAACCCAACGGTGGTATTAGAGCCAAGCTAGAGTTTTAGAGTAACATATACGACGTTAAAAACCTCGAACGAACGAAACTCGACACCCGAATGATGCTCACTGGAAATTTTTTCAAAAAGTTGGATTTTTTCACATTAAAAATACCCAGAAAATCATGCAGGGTATTGTATGGATCCACAAGAAGAACGAAGCCCTAACTCGACACAACGACCGCGGAACCTCGGCCAAAAGGGTCTTTTTGCGGCGGTTTCACGGCGCCGTTGGTGAGGCTTGGACTGTGCCTTCTTGTGCTGGCCCATATGTGCCAATAGCAGTCTCTGGTATATTTTAAATCTGGTCAAGTGTTGAACTTTCTGAGAATTCTTTGGGTGATTGATCGTTTGATCGAATGTTTTAACTGCGCCTAGTATATGAGAATGCGATACAATAATTAGAATCTACAAATTTGTTTGTTGCGTGTAAATCTAACATTTCGGTCTCGGTTGTAATCGGAAATCTTGTTGAATTATCCGACTTATTTTGAAAAAGTATTTTCATGGGTGAGACCTAAATGCGAGCTTTACATTGTTAGGCATGAAATCTTGGATATGTGATATCCCGGGTTTGTGTAATTTAAGGGCAGTTACGATTCCAATTGTTGTAGTTTTTCATTTTTTCTGCGACCGTAAGTGTAGTATGTGATGTATCACCGGTTTCATTGCTATACATCAACGACAATCGGGGTACGCATACTTACTTACGTTGATGATATGTGATATTATATGTTGCTGTGATATGATGTGCAGGATTATCGTGAAAGAATAGCCGGGAGTTTTATGTGAGATGAGAGTCTTTATTTTCATTCATGTAAATATTAATTGTATATAATATTCTTTTATTTGGGGCACTTCTGGGTTGAGAATGATGTCATCGTTATTGTATATTATTTACTTTTCCGCATTAGGATAGACCCAAGGTGGGGAGCACAAGTGACCGGGTTCTAGGGTTCAGTGGAAGGCCATCTCGAGGAGTCGAGACCTGGTCTCCTAAACTCTAGAATTGGTAGGGTCACTTGCCGCTCTCGTATGGGTCTAGGGGTGTGGGCTTGGCTATTCATCACGACCGTGGAATCCGTATTTTTTATTGTTGGCTAAATACAAAATACGGATCTCCTAGATATTCTTTATTTTCATATGTGCTTCTGCTGTTGATATTCTGTGATGTGATTACTTGATATCTGAGACGAATAGATTATTATTATATATATGATATATAATAAATGTTACTTATGTTTTACATCCGCGCTAGTCCCACCCCGCTATGCCGTTAGTTAAGTAACCTAACGGTGCATAACGGGACACTGTGGCGAATGCGGATGGCATAAGTGTACGTTCTATTTTCGTTTCTTTTCTATGATGGCTTAGGAACTTAAATGATGGGACTACATTAATAAGATTAATGTAAAGAAAAAAAACCTAAAGATGTTGTAGAATCGGATTTGAAACACACTCGGCCTTTTTATGAAAAATGCAAGTTTCAAAAGATGCGGAGCTTAAGCCACTCCTTCTCTAAAACTATTTTGATTCTACAACGAGATCAAATTCAAAGCGTTAAAGGTTTTCATAAAAACTATCTGCAACCCTCCGTCATTTTAGGAAGAAGAGTACTTAGTATTCGTGCTAAGTATGCTGATTATAGTCAAGGCGTAGTGTACGGTAGCTAAGTGATGTCTTCCTACAAAGCATATGATGCGATCAGTTAGGACATTCATGTGATTATATTGATTATAGTCAAGGGTCATATGGATGGGTCTGGTTAATCATGAAATGACGGGTAGAACTTGACTAGTGCTTATGATATGTTGACTATAACCAAGGTCATAAGCAGTTAGGGGTAAAAACCATATCGGGAGTTTCAAGAGTTGAAATTTGCAATGAGATTGCATACCATCTATATGATAATTGGATCCCGATCCAACTGTGAGTAAGAGTTACTTCCAGGAGAGTTTTGCACTTTACAATTAGCTAATCCAGTAGGTGTCTAGAAAGGTGTCAACGGGGTTTGACCTCTGGGAAAACGAGGTTTATTTTAATTAGGTCCGTGCGAAAGCACAGGGAACCTCCCTCAAAGTACCGACACTGGACTGGCCGGCCGATTAGCGCAACTGTAGAATGTAATTAATCCTGTCTAGTTTTCTTTTTTAGGTTTTGAAAGAAAATTTGATAAAAGCAGTGGGAGATATCGATTAGATAAGATAATAACCAATCTAATTCTTCGCAAGAGAATTTCGCTGAGTGTAATCTTTTCTCTCTCCTAATGGCAGATACCTGATGACGGGACTTAAGATTCTTTTAGAGAAAAACAAACTGACATGACCGAATTATAAAGAATGGTTGAGGAACTTGAACATTGCACTCACATATGATAAAGTATCATATGTCCTCACTGCCAAATCCCCACCCATCCAGGTCCTGAATCATCTATTTCGGATAAGGAGATCCGAAAAACATGGGATATTGATTGTGACATGACCAAGTGCCTCACGCTTGCTTCTATGGACAGTATAAATCAGAAGCAGCACGAGAAGATGGATGTTCAATCTATCTTTCTTCATACAAAGGAGTTGTATGCAGAGCAATCTCGGACTTTACGATACGAGGCATCTCGAAAGCTGTTTCAGATGCGGATGGCCCCTGGCACGTCAGTAGGAGAACATGTCTTGAAGATGATTGGTCTTATAGAAGAACTTGAGGACTTCGGATGGACCATGGATAATGAGCAATATACTGATATTGTTCTACGGTCTCTCCTCCTGCCTTTGCTCTGTTCATTGTGAATTTCAATATGAACGATTTGGAGAAATCACTGCCTGAACTTCTCAATATGTTGAGAAGTACAGAGAGCACGCTTAAGACAGCGAAAACTCCCGCTCTGCTTGCTGGGCCATCTTCCTTTTCCATCCCAAAAGCCAAAGCCAAGGGAAAGAAGAAGAAGAAACCCACCAAACCGAAAGGTGGAGTTGTAAAGGCAAAGGGGAAAGACAAATCCGGGGTCGCGGGAAGTGGAAAAGGAGAATGTTTTTACTGCCATAAGTTGGGACACTGGAAACGCAATTGTTCTCTGTATCTTACTGATCTCAAGAAGAAAAAGCATACCGATGCTTCCGCTTCAGGTGTGTTTGTAACTGAAAACTATTTTTCTATAAATTCTGCATCTTGGGTATTAGATACCGGTTCTGATTCTCACATCTGCAATTGTATGCAAAGATTGAGAAACAGTAGAGTTTTGAAGACTGGCGACCATACTCTTCGGGTTGGAAATGGTTCCAATGTACATGCTGTATCCATAGGAGAGTATCATCTGGAGTTGCCTTCGGGTTGTATTTTGGTTTTGAACCCTTGTTATTATGTACCTAGTATGCTATATAATATAATATCCGTTTCTTTGTTAGACAATGAAGGATATCATTTTGTGTTGCAAAATAATGTTATGAACATTAACTTGAATCAACAGTTGATTGGGTATGGTACACTAAATAACGGTATTTACGTCCTGAACTAACACACAGTTTTCAATATACAACATACTAATAAAAGAAAATTTTCAGATATAAATGAAGCTTTTCTTTGGCATTATAGACTTGGTCATATTAATGAAACAAGACTAAACAAGCTATATAAAGATGGATATTTAAATCCTTTTGAATATAAATCTTATGTGACTTGTCTGTCCTGTATCAAAGGTAAAATGACTAAAACTCTATTTACTGGACACGGAGAAAGAGCTGTGGAACTCTTAAGCCTCATATATAGTGATGTATGCGGACCAATGTCTACACTTGGTAGAGGCGGTTTTTCATACTTCATTACTTTTACTGATGATTTCTCAAGTTTCGGACATGTGTTTTTGTTAAAGCATAAATCCGAAGCTTTCAAGAAATTCAAGGAGTATAAACTTGAAGTAGAAAAACAAACAGGCATGAGTATCAAGAAACTTCGATCGGATCGAGGTGGAGAGTATTTGAGTACAAAGTTTTCAGACTTCTTAAAAGAGAATGGGATTCTCTCCCAGCTCACTTCCCTTTACACACCACAGCACAACGGTGTGTCAGAACGGAGGAATCGTACCCAATTAGATATGGTACGGTCCATGATGAGTGATACCGAGTTACCGCTTTCCTTTTGGGGGCATGCATTGGAGACAGCAATGTATCTGTTAAACATGGTTCCAACCAAGACCGTGTCTACCATTCCATATGAGATATGGTGTGGAAAGAGATCATCTCTTAAAAGAGTTAGGATATGGGGTTGTACGGCTTTTGTCAAAAAGCAGGATCCAGACAAATTCGAGACACGATCGGTCATGCGTAAATTTGTGAGATATCCAAAACATTCATATGGATATCTATTCTATCACAAGGAGGAACAAAAGGTGTTTGTTTCTCAACATGCCACTTTTTGGAAAATGAAATTTTTACAAATAGTACTGATGGCAATGCGGTAGAACTAGAAGAGGTTCTAGAGACACAAATTGCTCATGACGAATTGGTTGAAACTGATGTTGCAGTAGAATTTCAGGAACCTCAGCCGCTCCGGAGATCTAGTAGAACTTCTCGCCCACCAGAGAGATACTATGGGTTTCTCATTGATGGTGATATAGAAGATTGCATCATGGATGATGATGACTCTACTAGTTTTCAACAAGCTATCACGAGTGGTGACTCGGTGAAGTGGCTGGATGCCATGGGATCCGAAATGGAGTCCATATACACCAACAAAGTATGGATTTTGGACGTTGCACCTCCTGGGATAAAACCCGTAGCGTGCAAATGGATCTTTAAGAGAAAGATTGGTGTAGATGGACAGGTAGAGACCTATAAAGCAAGACTTGTAGCGAAAGTTTTTCTTTAAAGACCAGGATTGGACTATGATGAAACTTTCTCTCCAGCAGCAATGCTTAAATCCATTCGGATTCTACTTGCTATTGCTGCTCACTACGACTATGAAATCTGGCAGATGGATCTTAAAACTGCATTTCTAAATGGTGATTTAGAAGAATGCGTTTATATGGATCAGCCAGAGGGCTTCATTGATAGTGGGAGCAACGGGAAGGCATGTAGGTTGCTTAAATCCATTTATGGATTAAAGCAGGCCTTACGGAGCTGGAACATCTATTTTGATGATACAATCAAAGAGTTTGATTTTGTCAAAAATATAGATGAACCATGCATTTATAAGAAGATTGTAGGGAGTACTGTCACATTCCTCGTATTATACGTAGATGACATTCTCTTGATAGGAAATAATATTCCTATGCTACAATCGGTCAAACTATTCTTATCGCAAAGGTTCTCCATGAAGGACCTGGGTGATGCCTCATGCATTTTGGGCATAAGGATCTATAGATATAGATCCAAGAGGTTATTAGGATTGTTCCAATCGAAGTACATAGACACCATCCTAAAAAGGTTTAGTATGGAAGATTCTAAGCATGGTGCCTTGCCCGCTTGTCATGGAATCACTCTCTTCAAGGGCTTCTGTCCGAAAACTGATGAAGAGAGAGCTCGCATGAGCATTATACCCTACGCTTCAGCCGTAGGGTCTATAATGTATGCGATGTTATGTACTCGTCCTGATGTAGCTTATGCACTAGCTGTTGTAAGCAGGTATCAATCCAACCGAGGGGAGAAACATTGGATAGCAGTGAAGAACATTCTTAAGTACTTGTGAATGACTAAAGAATTGTTCTTGGTATATGGTAATAGGGATCTCCAAATGGAGGCCTTTACCGATTCCAGCTTCTAAAGTGATAAGGATGACAACAAATCTATCTCAGGGTTTGTATTTACCCTCAATGGAGGGGCGGTTAGTTGGAAGAGTTCCAAACATGATACCGTTGCAGACTCCATGATAGAAGCTGAGTATATTGCTAAAAATGATGCTGCCAAGGAAGCCGTCTGGATGAGGAAGTTCGTCGCGGAACTAGAAGTAGTTCCAACCATTATTGATCCAATACCATTATATTGTGATATCAGCAGTTTCTCGATCTGTTATGAGCCATACACCGGCATGACTTATTGAGTTATTGGGGTCGACGATGCCATTCCTAGACTCGATATGCAGCATATCTGACGAAGAGACCGGACTGTACGGTAAGTGTTGCCAGTTGGCCCGATGGGAGTTTTGACAGCTTTGCTTGTTTTTTTCTGATCGCTCAATACCCGGGTGGCCATTACGTTTAGCTGACCGCTTGCTGGTGTTTGATATGATCATCACCTATTGCCGGCATATTGACGAGTCTTAGAGTCCCACACAGGAGTTTCCTAGCTCAGGCGAAACGATGTGGTGTGCATATGAGATATGCGCAGGGACCCGATAAAATGCGAGTATGTGATACCGTATATTAATCGGGCGTTTTACTATTGGTCGGGTCGTATGTAATATGACTGGTTTGTTAAATCAAGTGTTGATTTAACATTGACTTTATAGATCACTTTGTTTAACCCTTTTCTTTATTGTATGCATGCATGTATGCATATGTTTATGTTGATGCACATGATGATGTGCATGCACACATACATGCATACATTCGTGTGTATCATGGTTGTTGATATACAAATGGTGGCAATACAAGACTCACATGGTAGCAATTATCTATATATATTTATTTATGAGTTAAAACAAATGGGATTAATTCATGGTTAAGAGTTTCTACACCCTTCTTCATTGACCTTGACTTCACCTAACTATTAACCATGATTTAATTCACCATTTGGGTTTTAACTCAATACAAAAATATCTAGATATTTATTTACCATGGTTTGAGATGAGAGTGTGAAAATATATATATTTTCTATTCTCTTTTTTCATTTATCCTTATCACAACTTTGAGCTCTTGAGTTTGCCATCTTCTTCCTCCTTATTTCTCTTGCTCTCTTGAAATCTCTGGTGAGCGAGATAGTGATAATGATAGGGTTTTGAAGTGAGAATACAAACCACATCATCATTCTATACTAGTCTAGCCAATTAGTTTAGAGTGTTTGGTTCCTTTTCATCCTTGATCAAGTGGAGCAAGGAGCTTGGGCAAAGGGACTTCGGGTGGATCATCGTGGACTAGGAAGGTCTCTAGCGATCCGTTTCAAACTCTCAAAGGTCCAAGGAGTCACCAAGGGAAGTCTACAAAGGTTGTAATTTCTTCACTTAGTGATAAATAGTTTATTGTATGTGATACTATTATTGTTACACTAAATATTCTGGTTAAGATTCATGGTGAGTTTGCTTAGCACCTTCCTAAAATTTTAAAGTGGCATATGTGATGCTTCCAAACCCTAGATTTGGTCCTAAGGAAACCCAACATGCCTTATATCGACGGACAGATTTTAGGGCCAGTTCGTGGGTTGGGAAATCCTCTGTAGCTAAGGCAGCTTGGATCTCCGGATCTAACCCTTACCGAAATCCTCTGGACCTGATCTCAGCAGTCGGTATCAAGTGTGCCGCGAAACTGTTAAGGTCTTGTGTTAGCTGTGTAGTATATGATATTAGAAAATCAAATATTGAGACAAATCTTACCTACTAAGCATGGTAAACTCAGTATCATACTCATCTACAGATTTGGTCCACATCGAACCCTGTTGTAGATGGATGAATTGCTGTTCCATGTCAAATCGGGCAGTCTCTGGAAAGTACTTCGCGTCGAACATGTCGCAAAAAGTTTTCTATTCGATCGGTTGGTCAAGACGGATTTCTTCCGCCTTCCACCAAACTCGGGCGTTGTCCATGAGTTGCAGCTTTGCAACTCATACCCAAGCGATCTCTGGCACTTGTGCTGCTGCCAGATTATCCTCAATGCTCTGAGCCCATTCTTCCGCTTCCAGAGGACTCTCTTTCCTCAAAAATTTCTTTGGGTGCAATGCTCGGAATTTCTTTACTCCGAGTGCTTCCACTTCTACACGGTTCAGTAATAGAGCAGTCTGCTGTCCTTCTAGGAGGCTCCGGATTGCCTCAAGCAGTACCGTCTGCTCATTGATCGAAGCAGCAACGGTAGGCATAAGCGGTAGAGGTGGTAGTGTGTTGTTGAAGTTGGTGCTGGTATTGTTTGGAGAATCCATAACTTTGAAAGAAAAATAGGGTTAGGATAGATTCAAAGTATATGAAATTGTAAGATTCAAGAAATATGAAATGTAAAGAATGTTTTTAGTTGCTGATTATTGTGTTATATTGCCTAGGACTTTATGTAGAATTGACCTGCATGTCCATACAGAACTGACCTGCATGGGCCGTCAACAAAACCTGTCACGCCCCGCTTCCCGCTGTACGGTAAGGAGACGCGACGGGTCACACGACGTATTTACTCAGAAGCAAATACGCTAAGCGTAAATAAGCAATATAAAGTAAAATGTACACAAGAGACATGAATATAAATGAACAACAACTTTTATTTATTTAACAATTCTTTAAAAGTACAACTGGAAATGTAAATACAGGAATAGAAAGCAATGTCTAAACAATGGTATAACTGAAATGAAAAGTATATACAAGTGCCTACAGTTTTGGGTCGATGAAAAATTGCTCCAAGTCCTCAGTACTGGGCTCGATCTCTAGTGAGTTGGATCCACCTGACAACATTCCAAAGAAAGAAGAAAAGGAATGTCGTCAGCGAACAATCGCTAGGTAAGTCCCAAAGAAAACGAGAAGTAAAATAGATAGAAAAGAGAATATAACTGTATAATGTTATCTTTTATCCTGTTAACGCAGTTGTTTGTAGGTTGGTACGGAATATGACAGTGTATACGAGAGGAGTCCCAAGGAACCGTTAAGCCACGGTACAACAGTAATGGATATTCAGGTTAGGTGTATTAAAGTGATCGTCTCGTGCCACTTCTAACACATTCCGTACCAGTCTACCCTTTTAAAACCCCGTAATGTCTTTTGTATTGATTGTATAGTTTGTTTTGTAAATGTAAGACTTGCCGAAACCATGATATCATATAAACAGAATGTATATAAATGGAAAGTCATGTAATCAGAGTATATCCATGGTTCGGTTCAGTCGAGTCATATTGATATAGATTGAATTCTGGTATAAATGGATTCATATTGTATTGTAGTTATACTTCAATTGAATTCATGTCAGATTAATTTCATAATAGATTGAGACTCTATCTGAGTCATACACTTTAAAAGAAATTGAAGTCCGGAATTAGTTTTGATGTTATCGGTAACTGCTGCATATGGACGGCATGATTTGTGTCTTTTCTAAGACAATTGCCGTATTGATAACACCGTTTTTAGGTTGTCTATCTTAAATAGGCAAGCACCCATATTCTCCGGCTCCCTGAGGCTCAAGAGAACCGGTCCCGCTTAAACCTATGTTTACTAGGGTCCTTATTGTAAATTAATATAACTTGAGAGAGTTTTATAAAAAATAATTTTGATATATTTTCAAAATACACCTCAAGTATTTAATTATCATCTTTAGGGTTTTCATATTTGTAATTTTTATAATGTGAAATATTCTAGTGGATATAACCTAGATTTCAATGTATATGGTATTTTAGTGTAATATTAGAATTGTATTGGTTGTAATGGTAGTTTCATGAAGTCGGTGATTCCTTTGATTTAGAAAACATGGAATATATATATTGTATACTTAAAGTAGATATTTTGATAGTATTTATATATATTTATAAAAATAAAACTTATTTATTAATTAGAAATCACATTTTTCTTAAAAATTGCATTAAAAATTCCATCGAGATCGAATGCTTCTTGCGGAGGTCTGCATCTCGCTCTACTAGGCCCGAGAATGTGTGATAACCCGCACCATCCCGATCGGGATTCCCCAAAATGGGTTGTAGAGGTGTATTTGCAAGAAATTAAATAATACACTTTTAAAGAAAACGGTTTTTAAATGTTTATGGTATTTAAGTGTAAACTCGTATTTTACCACAAACTAATATTCCACAAATTATCGTGCTATGTCAAGAATGTGTGTTGTGATGAGGTAAGTCTCTACCTCGTGAGTTTTCTAAAGGTATTATAGGTAAAATGAATAAACAATGTCGTATGTAAATATGATGGTATTTTACTGTAAAGGTGAAATAGAAATCGCAATACGAATTATTTTGAGATGAAACTTGTTCTATTGTGTTTATTTATGATTTCTAAACAATATATGTAGGATTGGTAGGTTGTTATTAAGAAAGATTTGGATTTGTAATGAAAAGAAAATCGGAAGTCGGAATAACTCCGCTTCCGACAAGTTTTGAAATTAGACTTCATTTTAATAAGAGTAGAAGAGAGAAAGTGGGACTTACAGGTTAGAATTAGAGAGAAGAGGTAAGGGAGATTTTGGGATCGTCGGGGAGTTGTTTCGTCGCCGGAATCTTCCCGAAACGTCGCCGGAACTTCGACCTTTGTTAACTCCACTTGTACAACTTTTGAACTTAGAATTTTTAGAGAGTTTTGGCACTAGATTTCTGAATGAGAGGGGTAAAATGTAGTGTAGTATTTATAGGGAAAATTAGGGTTTAGGGTAATGAATTTGAGAATTAAAACGTGCATTAAAATTTTGGTTTAATAGTGATTTTAAATTCTCTAGATAATTGCAGAATGAACAAACAACATGGGGATAGTGGGGTAGGCCAAGGGATGCCAGGGGAAAAAATCCAAGGCAATCCCTACGAATTAGCCTGGCGGTGCCGACCCCCCTTCACATCTCCCCGGTCCAATCCGGTGGGATGGGGTTGGGATCTTGGCCATGTATCCCTGTCGCTTGGTATACCTCAGTACGCATATTTTATTATTTTGTGACTTTTCAGTTTACGTGTTGTGCGCGTGCAAACTTTTGGACTTCTAAAAGATTAAAAGAAAAATCAATAAAAAATAATGTGGCTGGGGGGATTCGATCACAGAGGCTACGTCACAGCAGTGCAAGGCTTTACCAATGAGCTATAAGTATTTTCTTGCTGTTCAAAAGCAATTCAAATACTTATAGTGTATACAGGATTGCAAATACTCCATTTGTACATTAAAAATTAATCAAATTTCCTTTACACTGAAACAGAGTTGTTACAAAGATCGACTTATGAGCAGTGAGCATATGGGCTCAACTGATCATTAGATCATATATGAATAGCCCATGGATAGTATACGATAGTCGTTATGGAGACAGTCCGTAGGGCAAACTATATTAGTTTAAGGACGTTGTGGTCCAACATTCCCTATTTGGGACGAATGTTAGTTTAAGGACACTTCGGTCCAATGTTCCTTGTTTGGGATGAAGATTAGTTTAAGGACATTTCGGTCCAACATTCCCATTTTGGGGACGAATGTTAGTTTAAGGAAATTTCGGTCCAATATTCTCATTTCGGGGACGAATGTTAGTTTAAGGACATTTCGGTTTAATGTCCATCTTGCGCGCACGTGTGTTTGTTATGTGGTGGACTGAACGATGGTGACATGGAATGCGCCCAATTTGGGGTGCGATCCGATTTGAGGTGTGCACGTTAATTTCGAAGTGCATCAATGTAGGATATATCATTCTCCATCTTAACGAAATTTTATATCAAGTTGGGACGAGAAAGGATTTGTTGCTTGTCGGGACCCGCCACCTCTCTGAAGATGTTGAGGAATTACAACGACATATATCAAAGGTGTGGAAAGATGTGCCCTTGAACCAAATCCCGTATTTGAGGGAAAAAGGGGTTGTAGTGGACCTAAGAATCGTTAGTCATATTTAAGACTAAGATTACATTAGGAGATATGAGATGAATATCATTTTAGATATCATCAATGAAAGATCATCAGTCATGTTTGAGATTAAGATCAGTTTGGAAATCACGAACATATGGGCTTGGTTGATTTAAAATCAAAAAGGTTTAACCTCAGCAAACTTAACCAATTTGGGCTGAGATTGGGTTTTAATACCACCCAGCAGTGCTAAGTACTAAGACATACAGCGCTCACGTGTGTTTCATGTAAGACGCTGGCATAGTGCTAAGCACTAATATTTTTTGGCACTCACGTGCTTTTCACGTGAGGCGCTGGGTTTTTAGCCTTGGGCGCTCATGTGCTTTTCACGTGAGGCACTGATTTTTTACCCTTGGGCGCTTACGTGCTTTTCACGTGAGGCGCTACAATAGTGCTAGCACTAATTTTCTCTGGCGCTCATGTGTATTTCACGTGAGGCTCTATGTTTTTGGAGATTTAATCTCTATTGATATTTTTAGAGAACTTAAATCTATGTTGATGGTATTTGGACCATTAACGATCACAAGGATCATTAATTTGAGGATCTGAGATCATGTTCTTTAAGAACTAAGTTCTTCATTTGAAGGAACTAAGTTCCTGGAGTATTATGAACTCCATATTTTCCATGTTCATGTTTTCAGAGAGGTTAAATCTCTTTTAATGGTGTTTTGACCATTAAAGATCACCAAGATCACTATTTTGAGGATCTTGGATCTGATTCTTTAAAGAACCAAGTTCTTAATTTGAAGGAATTAAGTTCCTGGAGTATTATGAGCCCATCTTCTTTCTTTTCAATTTTGTTCTTCTTTGAATCATTGATTCTTAAGAACAAGATCTTCCCGATGAGAATTAAATTCTCAACTTGCGGGAGATTTTTCTTGCGGATTTCAGATCTATAGAAAGAACTAAGTTCTTTGAGAATGGTTAAACTCTTAGATATGTTAGGTAAATGAGATACTTTGATTTCGATATTTTCTTACCTAGGGTTTTGAGAATGGAGATCTTCTTTATTGAGAATTAAATTCTCTGTTGTTTTATGGAACCTTTTGAGAGCCTTCTGTATTTTTACAGAAGCTTACGAGGGGTCTCTCCTCTTTATTTAGAAAGAGAGATCATTGGTCGTTGGGACCTACCACCTTTCCGACGACGCCGAGGGATTACAACGTCGTGTATCGAAGGTGTGGAGGGATGTAACCTTTGAACTATGTCCCATTCATCAGGGGGAAGAACATGCTGGAGGTTAAACTTCTAGCTACTTAAAAAAGATTTCTTTGCGTTCACGCCCGTGCGTCTCACGCGTTGGGCGCATGTGTGTTGCACGTGCGTTGCATGTGGTGTGCACGTGGCGGGCGCACATGCGTCGCACGTGGCGCTTGCACATCACGGAGGGCAGCTAAGACCCTAACTTAGAGAACTAAGCTCTTATGGAGAACTAAACTCCATTGAGGATTGAATCCTCGCACGTGGTGCGCACGTGCGTTGCACGTGGTGCGCACATATGCTTGCGTATATACGCATTATGGGGGGCAGCTAAGGCCCTAACTTGGAGAACTAAGCTCTTTTGAGGATTGAATCCTCGCACGTGGCCACACGTGGCGGGTGCACATGCATTGCACATGGTGCGCACATGACGGGCGCACGTGCGTTGCACGTAACGCACATGGTGCTTGCGCGGATGCGTATTATGGGGGGGCAGCTAAGGCCATAACTTGGAGAACTGAGTTTCTTTGAGAATTGAATCCTATTTTTTCTAAGAGATATTCCCTCTTATTTATAGGGGAGTGGTAGAGAAAGGATCTCTCTCTTTTTCGACGTGGGACTAAATATGTATCCCCAATGTGGTAGAGCATTACTTAGACTATACGTACATAGCACATTTACTCATAAGTTTTGATTCCGGAAGAGTTATGAGGCCCATAATATATCAAATCGAAGGACTTTTCGAGACGCTTTCGATACCATTAAAATTTACCTGATTCTCATTCAGGAGTTTGGCAAAATACAGCTCGAAAAATACTGGTTTTCATTTTCTGAAGCGTATTGCTGCCATTTGATACCTTGGGCTTTTTTGCGCAGAAATTTTTGGCGAGAACAAATGCCCCACACTATTTTGGCCACGTAGGTATGTACGTGTGTTAAGTAATGCAAAATTATGCATCTCCATAGAATTTATGGCTCAGGAGACTAGTTTAGGTCCTTGTCGTCTAAGTCTTTTTCATCTTCATGAGCCGTAAAGGTCTCAAGAAGGTTTTTCTCCATATGAGTCGTGAGGATCTCATAGGTGCGTATTCTCCCTAGAAATCATGATGATTCCTAAGTGTCTTTCACCTTCTTGAGTCGTAAAGATCTCACGCAAGTATTTTCTCCTTACGAGTCGAGGGGACCCGCAAGCGGCTTCTTCATTTTATTGGAGAATGTGTCCCGTGGATAGTGTACAAGTGTCAATTTGGACCTTTTTGTAGAGCAGCGATGGCTTATGAAACAGGTTTAGAACTGTCACGTAAGGCTTTTCAACTTTATGAGCCGTAAGGGTCTCATAAAGACTTTTCTCCTTACGGGTCGAGAGGATCTCGTAGGTGTTTTTTCTCCTTAGAAGTCGTGAGGACTCCTAAGTTTGTTTTGTCTTGAGAGTCGAAAGAATTTCACAAGAGAATTTTCCCCTTACAAGTCGAGAGGACTAGTAAGTGGTTTCTCCACCTCATCAGTATGCGAGTTTGGAGAATGTGGTCCATGGATAGTATACAAGAGTCAATTTAGACCTACTTGTAGGGCCACAGTGCTTAGGAAACAAGTTGATATCCCCGTCGCCAAAGGCTTTTCATTTTTATGAGCCATGAGGGTTTTATAAAGATGTTTTTTCCTACGTGTCGAGACGAGTTGAGAGGATCTCGCAGGTGTATCCTAACGTGAAATATAGATAATCCCTTTTTTTGATAGGGGTCCGTTAGGTTTTGTGGTACTAGGGTTTTAGTCCGTGGTACCATCACGTTGGCAGATATATTCCTCGATATGCAGTCTTTAAGCCGCTGTTCGAGTAGCCCCGCGACTGTCGTGTCTCTGATCCCTTCGGGGGTTGGACATGACGTTTTCAAGTAATCTCCTTAGCTTATATTACCGTCGAAAGAGCAAGCGTTAGGAATTTTCCATGACGCTTTTTAGCTGAGGTTAGGCTCAATTTGGAGCCCCGATGAGCCATAACCACACCCTTCTGAGGTGGAATGATCTCCAATGGTCTTTTAGGCTTTATATGAGTTGCTGTCAAGACCCGAAGCTGGGAATATGCCATCACTTCGTTTATCTTTTTTGCTTTGACGATGTCGCGCCGATTCTTTGCTGAAGTAGGATAGACATCTGTAGGACCTCTATGCTGTGTGTATTGCAGTTGAAGTCCGGAGCTAGGAATATGCCATTACTCCAATTTCATTTGATAGCCGCGTCCGCATCCTGCTGAAATAAGGGGGAACGCCGGAATAGTCTCTAGGTTGTATATATACCGTCAAGACTTGGAGCTAGGATTTTGCCATGGCTCTATTTTTGTTTTGACCCTTGGGTCTTTTGTTGACATTGCGTCTGCATCCTACTGGAATGAGAAGAACGTCGGGTTGATCTCTAGGCTTTAGATGTTACCATTAAGACCTGAAGTTAGGATTTTGCCGTCACCTCACTTTTATTTGATTGCCGTGTCTGCTGGAATGAGGAGGGAGGGGACACAGGGATAGTCTTTAGGTTGTATATGTACCGTCAAGACTTAGAGCTAGGATTTTGCCGTCACTCCTTTTTGATTTGGCTCCTTGGAGCCTTTGTTGACGTCGCATCTGTACCGGGAAAGAACGTCGAGTTGGAGCTGGGATTTTTCCATTACTCCTTTTTTGTTTGACCCATGGGTCTTTGATGATGTTGTGTTTGCACCCTGCTGGCATGAGAAGCACGTCGAGTTGATCTCTAGGTTGTAGATGTCGCCGTCAAGATCTGGAGCTAGGAATATGCCATCGCTCCACTTTGATTTAGCCCTTAGGTTTGCGTCTGCATCTTGCTGGCATGAGAAGCATGTCGAGCCGGAGTTAGGATTTTGCCATCACTCCTTTTTGTTTTGGCTCCTTGGAGCTTTGTTGACGTTACGTCTGCATCCGTCGAGACAGTCTCTGGGTTGTATATGATCCGTCAAGACTTGGAGGTAGGATTTTTCCATTACTCCATTTTTATTTCGACCCTTGGGTCTTTTGTTGATGTTGCATCTGCATCCTACTGGAATGAGAAGCAGTCGAGCTGGAGTTAGGATTTTTCCATCACTCCTTTTTGATTTGGCTCCTTGGAGCCTTTGTTGACGTCGTATCTGCATTCTGCTGGCATGAGAAGAAACGTCGAGATAGTCTCTGGGTTGTATATGAACCGTCAAGACTTGGAGCTGGGATTTTTTCATGACTCCATTTTTACTTTGACCCTTAGGTCTTTTGTTGACGCTGTATCTGCATCCTGCTGGCATGAGAAGCACATCGAGTTGGAGTTAGGATTTTGACATCACTCCTATTTTATTCGACCCTTGGGTTTTTGTTGACGTCGCGTCTGCATCCTGCTGGCATGAGAAGCATGTCGAGTCGATCTCTAGGCTGTAGATGTCACCGTCAAGATCTGGAACTAGAAATATGCCATCGCCCTACTTTGATTTGGCCCTTGGATCCTTGTTGATGTTGCATCTACATTCTGCTGGTATGAGAAGTACATCGAGCTGGAGTTAGGATTTTTCCATCACTCCTTTTTTGTTTTGGTTCCTTGGAGCTTTGTTGACGCTGCATCTGCATCCTGTCGGAATGAGAAAAACGTCGGGATGACCTCTGGCTATATATGTTTCCATTAAGATCTGGCTCTCCCTTTTGATGGAGCCTGGTGGGAAAATATGGTACCCTTTCTTTCATTTGTGCCCATGGATTGTATATAGGGGTCGGTGTGGACCTACCTGCATGGCAGAAAAGTTTCATTTTTATTTTTTTATTTCTCTCCGCGATACTCTATTTTTTCAGCTTTTATATCATGAAAGTCACGATTGCCCAATCATTTCGGCTGTTTATTGCGGTGCCCAATCATTTCGGCTATATATTTTTTATTTACCCGCTGCTTTTTATTGCGAGTTAGAAACTTAAGACCTGATACCAATCTTGACATCAGTATCGCTGCAACTGGAATATTGTCAGGAGCGAATCATCATTTGCCGTGAGAAAACATGGAGCTTGATACCCATTTTAGACATCAACATTGCTACCACTGGAATATTGTCAGGAAGAATCATCATTTACCGTAAGAGGACTTGGAATTTGATACCTATTTAGGCATCATCATCTCTACCACTGGAATATTGCCAGGAGCGAATCATCATTTACTGTGAGAGGACTTGGAATTTGATACCTATTTAGGCATCAACATCGCTACCACTGGAGAGCGAATCATCATTTGCCGTTGTCGATTTGAATAAGATTGGCTTAGTAAACAGGTTTAGTCTGGAATAAGGTTGTCTTTGTATCCGTGTCTCGAAAAATATTTAAATGTTGTATTGGTATTTGTATCTAAATAGATCCAAAATAATATATCTGTATCCAAAAAAATTCCGGACCCAATGCAACCAATGTGGGCAGTTGGGCTATTTGCAAATGGTTCATGCTTATGATTGGATATTAGCTGGATCAAGGCTCAATAAAAAATTGCGTGAAAATAATTAATTGGATATGTAAGATTACTTTATTTCCTCTCACATATTGCATGTCTCCTTGTCAAGTTCTTAGGGCATTAGAAAAGTTGGAAGGTTGAAGTGCATGAGATTTAAACTTTATTTTCGTCAAGTTGTTGTATCATGTGACATAACAAGTCATTGATTATGATTGCTCTAAATGTGAACACATCTGCTAGTATGGAATATTTTGTTGCAGCCTAATTAAGTCCTCGAATTTTCCATCATTTCTTTCTGGGCAAATTGTCAAAACCTCCCAAGCGGTTTTTCTGCTCACAAAAAACCCCTGGTCTCGAACCGGTTGTCAAAAATCCCCCGAAATTTTTCAGTTGTCAAAAAACCCTCTGCATGCGATCTCTGTATAGCTATCTTCTATATCTTCTTTGATATCTATGCAGCTGCCTGCGATATCTATGATTTATTTAGATATAACAGGCAACTGTACAGATATTGTATGAAAATTTTTCATGAGGTGTTTGACAACAATTTCAAGGTCAAGTCTTTGTCGGCAGGAAAAACTTCTTGGGGTTTCTGTCAATTTACCCTTTCTTTTTCTTTTTTTCCCTCTTCACTTTTACTTTTATCTAATAGAAAGAAAGATGGACTAATTGACTAGAGACGGTTAAAAATTTGCCCTTATAAAATTCAAAATTAGTATTTATGACCAGAGATGTTTCTAGAAATGAAAATTTACAGACATTAGTGAAGGGGCCTTGAATCTGGTCTTTAATGCTAAGGTTATTATTGTAAAGGTATCTAGTCATTTCCAAAGATTTTGGACAGCTGTCCCGGATCAAGTTGACCATGTTCCCCCTCTTCTTAATTTGGTGAATGACGATCAAACGATTTCCAATCATGGTCCCTATAGATCGGATTTTCTGTATGGAATAAAAAAATTCCAGATATTTGCTATCAATTTCCAACATGTGAGAAAATGGACAAAAAAAACTCAAGAATCTCAACACCAGCAAAGGAAGAAGAGTGACCCTTTTTCTCTTTATGCTGCCAAAGAGATTTACAATGCACTAGCTCAAGTACAATTTTTTTTGTGCTAGTCTAAACCTCATGGAAAAAGGATGTTTTGTTTTTCAATGTGATATATATGCTAGTAGCCATGTATGCAAGCTACCTAATCGATGAGGCTCGATATCGGTGACTCTCCAGATACTGACACGTAGCGGATGACGTGTCTCAGAACCTACAAGAAGGGGCCAGGAACCTCAGTTGAGATCACACCTCGGGCCTCCAGCCCGAGAAGTCTCCCGACATTTGGTGACCTTCCAGACCTCCCCCGGCTCGTCTCCGAGCTATCACGGAACCAAGATGCCTCGGCCTCCCGCTCGTGCCCGAACCTCCCGCCCGTGCCCGAACCTCCCGCCGAGTACATCTTCCTCAGTCTCAGCCAGACCAACCCTCAGTCTCAGCCAGACCGACCCACGGCACCGATTACAGGCGCCTACGCCTCGGCTCCACGAATCTCGCCATGCGCGAGATATCCGCTGTCACGCACCGCTTCCCAGTATACGGGAAGAGGACGCGACGAGACCGCTACGTATTTACTGTGGAGTAAATACGCTAAGCATATCTAAGCAATATAAAAGTAAGCACAAGAGACAAGAGATATAAACTGAACATCAACTTTATTTATTAACATTCTTTTGTACAATACATGAAAAGTAAATACAACTGAATAAAAAGCAATGCCTAAACAATGGCATAACAAGAACTGAAAAGTACTGAAAGGAAATGTGTACAATGAAACTAAAGCTCCGGGTCTTCAGCAAACTGATCCAAGTCTTCAGCAGTAGGCTCGATCTCTAACGTGTCCAAATTACCTGACGACATTCAAAGAAGAAAGAAAGAGAATGTCGTCAGCGAACAGATCGCTCGGTAAGTCCCAAAGATAAGGAAGAATAGAATAGACAGAATGAGAATGTAGCTTTTAAAGTTGTATTATATTGTTATAATATTGTGTTAACGCTGTTGTTTGTAGTTTGGTACAGAAGAATGCCAGTGTATACGAGAGGGGTCTCAGTATGCTAGAGACCAGGGCAAACGGAATATATAGTACAAGGCTCCGTTAGAAGGCCCGGAACAACGGCAATTGGATTCATGTTAGGTGTCTTAAATCTTGTAGTCTTGTGCCACTTTTAACACCTTACGTACCAGTCTACCCCTTAAATCTCGTAGTGTTTTGATTGTATTGTATTGTAAACTGTATAGATTGTATAATTGGATGACTGACCGAAACCATTATATCTGTAACGGATTTAACTGTAGAATTATGTAAATGGATGTAAACTGAAGATCATGTAAATGGAATGTATATCCATGGTTCGGTTCAGTCAAGTTGTACAGGTTGATAGTTAGATTCATGGATTCATTTTGGATTGTAATATTATAGATTGTAAATTGTAAATTGTACTTAAATTATATTCAAGTCAGATTATAATGAGACTCAAACCTGAGTCAGACAATTAGAAATGTGAATTGAAGTCCTGATTGTTTTTATGTTATCGGTAACCGCTGCACATGGGCGGCAGGATTTGTGTCTTTTTCAAAGACGGTTACCGTATTGATAACACCGTGGTTAAGTTGTCTACCTTAGATAGACAGGCACCCACTTCTCCGGCTCCCTGAGGCTCAAGAGATTGGTTCCGCTTAAACCTATGTTTACTAGGGTCTTTAGTGTAATTTATAGAACTTGAGGGGGTTTTATGTAAAAATACTTTTATATACTTTTCAAAATACACCCAAAGTATTTATTAATCGTCTTTAGAGTTGTAATGAATATAGATTTTATATTGTGATATTTCTAGTGAAAATGTCATAATTTCATAAATAAAAATATTTGTTTGTAATATTGATTTGTATGGAATTCATGGTATTTTAGTGTAAAATGATTCTTGTGACATTTTTAGAAAAAGTGGAATATTTGTAATAATTCAAAATAGGTATTTTTATATTACATATACATATATTTATATGAAAATAAATTTAGTATATATATAATATTCTAGAAATCTCGTTTTCTTAAGATGTCGTATTTTAAATCTTTCGAGACCGAATGCTACTTGCGGAGGTCTGCATTTCGCATTACTAAGCCCGAAGATGTGCGATAATCCGTACTATCCCCAAAGGGTTCCCCAAATGGGTTGTAGCGGCGCTTTGCAAAAATTTGTATAAATACTAATCATTAAGGTAAAACGGTTTTATTAATTATTGTATTTATTTGTAAAGATTTCGATTTCCCGTATTCTATGTTCTAAGGTCTCCTAAGTCAACTAGACTACTCGTAACAGGTCCAAAGCGACAAGTTGTAAGATATCTCTTAAATCGCCTTTCACCGCCAATTGTGGTCAGGTAAGTACAAGTGAAGAAAAGAGAGATCCGTTCACGAATCACCGTGAGACGGGACTTTTAAAGTTACCTTTCTCACTTGTCTAGTCTAGACACCACAAAGTCAGGTTTAGATAAACGACTGAATCCCCACAATCTTCCTCTGTCCTAATGAGCGCGACAGTCCTTAATTGGCCGAGTCTAGATATTTTTATTATTAGCTCAAAAGTTATTTATTTGTAAAGATTTCGATTTCCCGTATTCTATGTTCCCGAGGGTATCGTGCTATGTTGCATATGAGTGTGTGAGGAGGTAGGTCGTTACCTCGTGATTTACTTAAAGGTATAACAAGTTTAATGGTTTAAATGTATAATTGAAATAATGTGGTATTTAAATAAAAAATACGATAAAGTGAAATAGCCATCATTTTATGAAATGAAACTTGATCAATTTGGTTGATTAGTGTTCAATAGTCAACATGAGGGAGTTTAAGCATAATTGTATTAACAAGAAGTGAAGTTTTATAAGAAAACCGAATCGGAAATCGGATTTGTTCCGATTCCGTCGGGTTTTGTAAATCCGTATTTTTAGAATAGAAAAGAGAGGTAGAAATGGGACTTACGGGTTTTGGACAACTAGGAGAAAGAGATAAAACGGGAGGAGTCGCCGGTGCATCGTTTCGTCGCCGGGAGCACCTAGAATGATTGTCGGAAATTCGCCGGAAAATTCACCGTAGCTTCGCTTCGTGCTCGATTTCAAAGTACACAAGATTTCTTGAGAATTTTTTAGAGTTGGCTCAGAGTTTTGGGGTTAGAGGGTAGAGGGTAGGGGTGGTATTTATAGGGTTAGGTTAGGGTTAGGGTAAATGAAGGGTTTTAAATTAAAAATGTAAAAATAATGTTAAAATTCATTAAAAATAAAGTAAATGGGGATTAATGGTGTCTCTGGAACCGATCCGATTAAATGGAGTGTGCAGGGGGGTAGGGCAGATGAAAAGTCACAACTCCCATGTTGGGGACTCGGCCGTCCGGCCGAGTCCGGCCGGCGGCGCCGGCCCGAGTCGGGGCATGGGAAGGTGGGGGGTCTCCTGGTTAAGTCTCTGGTATTTTCAGTTTTGTGGGTATAGTGGAAAAATTGGGTGTAGTGGAAAAATTGGGAGTTATCTTTTGTGTACTGTTGGGCTTCTATAAAATTTTAAAACAAATAAATATTAAAAATAATGTGGGGTATGGGATTTGAACTCTGGTGGCTTGGTTCAGCAGTGCAAGGTATTACCAATGAACTACAAGCTCCTTCTTGTAATTAAATTGCTAATTAATTACTTAAGTCTTGTGCTAAGGCAATAAATACCTCTTTAAGGATTTTGAACAATTTAAAAATTTGTATGGAAAAAGTGTATAAGAAAAATAGGGTTGTTACACTCTACCATCTTTATAAAAGTAAAAGGAAAGTGTAACAAATCCAAGAAAAGTTTGGTGTTGGTGTACTGACAGTATGTGAAAAATCACAAGGTGGTGCAAGGGTTTTAAAATTGTGAAGTATGTGTGAAGGAAAGAAAGAATGCGAAGGTTTTGGTAAAATTGTAAAAAAGGTGAGGGAATTTTTGGTTAGGACAGATTCAAGGTATATGATTCAAAGAACATGAAATTG
Source organism: Agapanthus africanus (assembly GCA_030015575.1). NCBI lineage: Eukaryota > Viridiplantae > Streptophyta > Magnoliopsida > Asparagales > Amaryllidaceae > Agapanthus > Agapanthus africanus. Next base: position 397,152,037 of record JASDDO010000029.1, on the reverse strand, counting down.
TAAGATTCAAGGAACATGATTGTAAAGAATGTTTTAGTTGCTGGTTCTTGTGTTATATTCCTTAGGTTGTTCAAGCAGAACAGAACTGCATGATAGAGTTTCATACAGCTCTGACCTACATGGGCCACCAACAAAACCTGTCACGCCCCGCTTCCCAGTATACGGGCAGAGGACGCGACGAGGCCGCTACGTATTTACTGTGAAGTAAATACGCTAAGCGTATCTAAGCAATATAAAAGTAAGCACAAGAGACAAGAGATATAAACTGAACAGCAACTTTATTTATTAACATTCTTTTGTACAATGCATGAAAAGTAAATACAACTGAATAAAAAGCAATGCCTAAACAATGGCATAACAGGAACTGAAAAGTACTGAAAGGAAATGTGTACAATGAAACTAAAGCTCTGGGTCTTCAGCAAACTGATCCAAGTCTTCAGCAGTAGGCTCGATCTTTGACGTGTCCAAATCACCTGACGACATTCAAAGAAGAAAGAAAGAGAATGTCGTCAGCGAACAGATCGCTCGGTAAGTCCTAAAGATAAGGAAGAATAGAATAGACAGAATGAGAAGGTAGCTTTTAAAGTTGTATTATATTGTTATAATATTGTGTTAACGCTGTTGTTTGTAGTTTGGTACAGAAAGATGCCAGTGTATACGAGAGGGGTCTCAGTATGCTAGAGATCAGGGCAAACGGAATATAGAGTACAAGGCTCCGTTAGAAGGCCCGGAACAACGGAAATTGGATTCATGTTAGGTGTCTTAAATCTTGCAGTCTTGTGCCACTTTTAACACCTTCCGTACCAGTCTACCCCTTAAACCCCGTAGTGTTTTGATTGTATTGTATTGTGAACTGTATAGATTGTATAATTGGATGACTGACTGAAACCATTATATCTGTAACGGATGTAACTGTAGAATCATGTAAATGGATGTAAACTGGAGATCATGTAAATGGAATGTATATCCATGGTTCGGTTCAGTCAAGTTGTATAGGTTGATAGTTGGATTCATGGATTCATGTTGGATTGTAATATTGTAGATTGTAAATTGTAGATTGTACTTGAATTATATTCAAGTCAGATTATAATGAGACTAAAACCTGAGTCAGACAATTAGAAAAGTGAATTGAAGTCCTGATTGTTTTGATATTATCAGTAACTGCTGCACATGGGCGGCAGGATTTGTGTCTTTTTCAAAAACGATTACCGTATTGATAACACCGTGGTTAAGTTGTCTACCTTAGATAGGCAGGCACCCACATCTCCGGCTCTCTGAGGCTCAATAGATTGGTTCAGTTTAAACCTATGTTTACTAGGGTCCTTAGTGTAATTTATAGAACTTGAGGGGGTTTTATGTAAAAATACTTTTATATACTTTTCAAAATACACCCCAAGTATTTATTAATCGTCTTTAGAGTTGTAATGAATGTAAATTTTATATTGTGATATTTCTAGTGAAAATATCCTAATTTCATAAATAAAGGTATTTATTTGTAATATTGATTTGTATGGAATTCATGGTATTTTAGTGTAAAATGATTCTTGTGACATTTTCAGGAAAAGTGGAATATTTGTAATAATTCAAAATAGGTATTTTTATATTACATATATATATATTTATATGAAAATAATTTTAGTATATATATAAAATTCTAGAATTCACGTTTTCTTAAGATGTCGTATTTTAAATCTTTCAAGACCGAATGCTCCTTGCGGGGGTCTGCATCTCGCACTACTAAGCCCGAGGATGTGCGATAATCCGCACCATCCCGAACAGGTTCCCCAAATGGGTTGTAGCGGCGCTTTGCAAGGATTTGTATAAATACTAATCATTAAGGAAAAACGGATTTATTAATTATGGTATTTATTTGTAAAGATGTCGATTTCCCGTATTCTATGTTCTAGGGTCTTCTAAGTCAACTAGACTGCTCCTAACAGGTCCAAAGCGACAAGTTGTGAGATATCCCTCAAATCGCCTCTTTACCGCCAATCGTGGTCAGGTAAGTACAAGCGAAGAAAGGAGGGATCCGTTCACGAATCACCGTGAGATGGGCCTTTTAAAGTTATCTTTCTCACTTGTCTAGCCTAGACACCATAAAATCAGGTTTAGATAAACGACTGAATGCCCACAACCTTCCTCTATCCTAATGAGCGCGACAGTCCTTAATTGGCCGAGTCTAGATATTTTTATTATTAGCTCAAAGGTTATTTATTTGTAAAGATTTCGATTTCCCGTATTCTATGTTCCCGAGGGTATCGTGCTATGTTGCATATGGGTGTGTGAGGAGGTAGGTCGTTACCCCGTGATCTACTTAAAGGTATAATAAGTTTAATAGTTTAAATGTATAATTGAAACAATGTGGTATTTAAATGAAAAATACGATAAAGTTAAATAGCCATCATTTTATGAAATGAAACTTGATCAATTTGGTTGATTAGTGTTTAATTGTCAATATGAGGGTGTTTAAGCATAATTGTATTAACGAGAAGTGAAGTTTTATAAGAAAACCGAATCGGAAATCGGATTTGTTCCGATTCCGTCGGGTTTTGTAAATCCGTAATTTTAGAATAGAAAAGAGAGGTAGAAATGGGACTTACGGGTTTTGGACAACTGGGAGAAAGAGATAGAACGGGAGGAGTCGCAGGTGCGTCGCTTCGTCGCCGGGAGCTCCTAGAATGATCGTCGGAAGTTCGCCGGAAAATTCGCCGTAGCTTCGCTTCGTGCTCGATTTCAAAGTACACAAGATTTCTTGAGAATTTTTGAGAGTTGGCTCAGAGTTTTGGGGTTAGAGGGTAGAGGGTAGGGGTAATATTTATAGGGTTAGGATAGGGTTAGGGTAGATGAAGGGGTTTAAATTAAAAAATGTTAAAATAATGTTAAAATTCATTAAAAATAGAGTAAATGGGGATTAATGGTGTCTCTGGAACCTATCCAATTAAATGGAAGATGAAAAGTCACAACTCCCATGTTGAGGACTCGGCCGTCCGGCCGAGTCCGGTCGGCGGCGCCGGCCCGAGTCGGGGCATGGGAAGGTGGGGGGTCTCCTGGTTAAGTCTCTGGTATTTTCAGTTTTGTGGGTGTAGTGGAAAAATTTGGAGTTATCTTGTGTGCACTGTTGGGCTTCTATAAAATTTTAAAACAAATAAATATTAAAAATAATGTGGGGTATGGGATTTGAACTCTGGTGGCTTAGTTCAGTAGTGCAAGGTATTACCAATGAGCTATAAGCTCATTCTTGTAATTAAATTGCTAATTAATTACTTAAGTCTTGTGCTAAGGCAATAAATACCTCTTTAAGGATTTTGAACAATTTAAAAATTTGTATGGAAAAAGTGTATAAGAAAAATATGGTTGTTACATTCTACCATCTTTATAAAAATTCCGTCCTCGAAATTTGTAAAAGGAAAGTGTAACAAATCCAAGGAAAGTTTGGTGTTGGTGTACTGACAGTATGTGAAAAATCACAAGGTGGTGCAAGGGTTTTAAAATTATGAAGTATGTGTGAAGGAATGAAAGAATGCGAAGGTTTTGGTAAAATTGTAAAAGAGGTGAGGGAATTTTAGGTTAGGACAGATTCATGGTATATGATTCAAAGAACATGAAATTATAAGATTCAAGGAATATGATTGTAAAGAATGTTTTAGTTGCTGGTTCTTGTGTTATGTTCCTTAGGTTGTTCAAGCATAACAGAATTGCATGATAGAGTTTCATACAGCTCTAACCTGCATGTGCCACCAACAAAACCTGTCACGCCCCGCTTCCCAGTATACGGGCAGAGGACGCGACGAGGCCGCTACGAATTTACTGTGAAGTAAATACGCTAAGCGTATCTAAGAAATATAAAAGTAAGCACAAGAGACAAGAGATATAAACTGAACAGCAACTTTATTTATTAACATTCTTTTGTACAATGCATGAAAAGTAATTACAACTGAAAAAAGGCAATGCCTAAACAATGGCATAACAGGAACTGAAAAGTACTGAAAGGAAATGTTTACAATGAAACTAAAGCTCTGGGTCTTCAGCAAACTGATCCAAGTCTTCAGCAGTAGGCTCAATCTCTGATGTGTCCAGATCACCTGATGACATTCAAAGAAGAAAGAAAGAGAATGTTGCCAGCGATCAGATCGCTCGGTAAGTCCCAAATATAAGAAAGAATAGAATAGACAGAATGAGAAGGTAGCTTTTAAAGTTGTATTATATAGTTATAGTATAGTGTTAACGCTGTTGTTTGTAGCTTGGTACAGAAGGATGTCGGTGTATACGAGAGGGGTCTCAGTATGCTAGAGAGCAGGGCAAACGGAATGTAGAGTATAAGGCTCCGTTAGAAGGCCCGGAACAACGGCAATTGGATTCATGTTAGATGTCTTAAATCTTGCAGTCTCTTGCCACTTTTAACACCTTCCGTACCAGTCTATCCCTTAAACCCCGTAGTGTTTTGATTGTATTGTATTGTAAACTGTATAGATTGTATAATTGGATGACTGACCGAAACCATGATATCTGTAACGGATATAACTGTAGAATCATGTAAATGGATGTAAACTGGAGATCATGTAAATGGAATGTATATCCATGGTTCGGTTCAATCAAGTTGTATAGGTTGATAGTTGGATTCATGGATTCATGTTGGTTTGTAATATTGTAGATTGTAAATTGTACTTGAATTATATTCAAGTCAGATTATAATAAGACTCAAACCTGAGTCAGACAATTAGAAAAGTGAATTGAAGTCCTGTGTTTTTATGTTATCGGTAACCGCTGCACATGGACGGCAGGATTTGTGTCTTTTTCAAAGACGATTACCGTATTGATAACACCGTGGTTAAGTTGTCTACCTTAGATAGGCAAGCACCCACTTCTCCAGCTCCCTGAGGCTCAAGAGATTGGTCCCTCTTAAACCTATGTTTACTAGGGCCCTCAGTGTAATTTATAGAACTTGAGGGGGTTTTATGTAAAAATACTTTTATATACTTTTCAAAATACACCCCAAGTATTTATTAATTATCTTTAGAGTTGTAATGAATGTAGATTTTATATTGTGATATTTCTAGTGAAAATATCCTAATTTCATAAATAAAGGTATTTGTTTGTAATATTGATTTGTATGGAATTCATGGTATTTTAGTGTAAAATGATTCTTGTGACATTTTAAGAAAAAGTGGAATATTTGTAATAATTCAAAATAGGTATTTTTATATTACATATACATATATTTATATGAATATAATTTTAGTATATATATAATATTCTAGAAATCTCGCTTTCTTAAGAAGTCGTATTTTAAATATTTCGAGACCGAATGCTCCTTGCGGAGGTCTGCATCTCGCACTACTAAGCCCGAGTATGTGCGATAATCCGCACCATTCCGAACAGGTTCGCCAAATGGGTTATAGCGGCGCTTTGCAAAGATTTGTATAAATACTAATTATTAAGGAAAAACGGTTTTATTAATTATTGTTTTTATTTGTAAAGATGTCGATTTCCCATATTCTATGTTCTAGAATCTCCTAAGTCAACTAGACTGCTCCTAACAGGTCCAAAGCGACAAGTTGTGAGATATCACTCAAATTGCCTCTTCACCGCCAATTGTGGCCAGGTAAGTACAAGTGAAGAAGGGAGGGATCCGTTCACGAATCACCGTGAGACGGGCCTTTTAAAGTTAACTTTCTCACTTGTTTAGTCTAGACACCACAAAGTCAGGTTTAGATAAACGACTGAATGCCCACAACCTTCCTCTGTCCTAATGAGCGCGACAGTCCTTAATTGGTTGAGTCTAGATATTTTTATTATTAGCTCAAAGGTTATTTATTTGTAAAGATTTCGATTTCCCGTAGTCTATATTCCCAAGGGTATCGTGCTATATTGCATATGAGTGTGTGAGGAGGTAGGTCGTTACCTCGTGATCTATTTAAAGGTATAACAAGTTTAATGGTTTAAATGTATAATTGAAACAATGTGGTATTTAAATGAAAAATACGATAAAGTGAAATAGCCATCATTTTATGAAATGAAACTCGATCAATCTGGTTGATTAGTGTTCAATAGTCAACATGTGGGAGTTTAAGCATAATTATATTAACGAGAAATGAAGTTTTATAAGAAAACCGAATCGGAAATCGGATTTGTTCCGATTCCGTCGGGTTTTGTAAATCCGTATTTTTAGAATAGAAAAGAGAGGTAGAAATGAGACTTACGGGTTTTGAACAACTCGGAGAAAGAGATAGAACGGGAGGAGTCGCCGGTCCGTCGCTTCGTCGCCGGGAGCTCCTAGAATGACCGTCGGAAGTTTGCCGGAAAATTCGCCGTAGCTTCGCTTCGTGCTCGATTTCAAAGTACACAAGATTTCTTAAGAATTTTTTAGAGTTGGCTCAGAGTTTTGGGGTTAGAGGGTAGAGGGTAGGGGTGATATTTATAGGGTTAGGCTAGGGTTTGGATAGATGAAGGGTTTTAAATTAAAAAATGTAAAAATAATGTTAAAATTCATTAAAAATAGAGTAAATGGGGATTAATGGTGTCTCTGGAACGATCCAATTAAATGGAGGGAGCAGGGGGGTAGGGCAGATGAAAAGTCACAACTCCCATGTTGGGGACTCGGCCGTCCGGCCGGCGCTCGGCTCGGCCGAGTCGGGCCGAGTCGGGGTATGGGAAGGTGGGGGGTCCCCTGGTTAAGTCTCTGGTATTTTCAGTTTTGTGGGTGTAGTGGAAAAATTGGGAGTTATCATGTGTGGACTGTTGGGCTTCTATAAAATTTTAAAACAAATAAATATTAAAAATAATGTGGGGTATGGGATTTGAACTCTGGTGGCTTGGTTCAGCAGTGCAAGGTATTACCAATGAGCTACAAGCTCCTTCTTGTAATTAAATTACTAATTAATTACTTAAGTCTTGTGCTCAGGCAATAAATACCCCTTCAAGGATTTTGAACAATTTAAAAATTTGTATGGAAAAAGTGTATAAGAAAAATAGGGTTGTTACATCCGCCACCCACGATCCCACGTTCCACTCCATCACGATCCCCCATTAACGAGCCTGTCTCGTTATTAATGCGGGATCCCGCCTATCACGCGGGCGTGACGCCAGGGGCGTAACGGCCGGCATGATTCTCGCGCCAGCCTGCCCATCGCTGCCGCTATATAAACCCCTCTCTCAGACGATCAAGGTAAGCCATTTTTACTCCATTAGGCCGTTACTCTGCCAAAATACCTTGACTAACGGCATCCGCATTCGCCTCGATGTCCCCTCGTGCACCGTTAGGTTAGGTAACTAACGGCAGAGCGGGGCAGGGCTAGCGCGGGTGTAAAACATAAGTAACGTCTATATAATATATCATATACACTATATACTGTATTTATCACAGAACATCACATGATAACATCACAGATATCGCAGCAGAAGAATCATATGAAATATTGGATATACTAGGACTTCCGTGTTTTCAATACGAGCCAGTATAAAACACGGATTCCACGGTCGCGATGAATAGCCAAACCCACACCCCTAGACCCCTACGAGAGCGGCAAGCAACCCTACCAATTCTAGAGTTAGGAGACCCGGACTCGACTCCTCGAGTTGGTCTCCCACTGGACCCTAGAACCCGGTCACTTGTGCTCTCCTCCTTGGGTCTATCCTAGTGCGGAAAAGTAAATAATCTACAAAGGGTGACATCTACCGCAACCTGGAAGTGTCCCAATAAAAGAATATTACATACAAGCTTTTACATGAATGAAAATGAAAAACACTCATCTCACATAAAACCCCCCGGCTATTCAAACACGACGATCCAATATAACATATCCAGCAACACATAACACCACAGGTCATCAACGTAAGCAAACATGCGTATTCCAATTGTCGTTGACATATAGCAACGAAACCGCCGATATCACATATTACACTTACGGTCACAGAAAAGAAAGTGTAAAACTACAACAGTTGGAATCCCCAATCTGCATAGACATCGCATGCCTAATCAAATGAATTACTTAGACATCACATGCCTAACAATTATAAACCCCGCATTTTAGTCTCTATATCGAAAACACTTTTCAATATCTAGTCGGGTAATTCAACAGGATTCCCGACATTCTGATCGAATGCTCGTCGCAAACTTTAGTAGGCAGCCGCACCCCCGATACCGTCGACAAAGTGCACCAAGGCGGAACACCGCTGCCGCGAGCACCCGAACGGATGCTTTCGGCTACGGGGTTCTCCTACAGTCACTTGGTCGGGGCTATGGGCTGAGGCTGTCTATTAAGTCTACCCGGCGAGTATCCGCGTACGCTACGTGATTGCGACGGACTTTTGATCACATCAAAATTCCGTGGCAACCGATCAAGTGAGACTAAAGTGCTGTGTTTATAACATTCATTCAGTTATCTCATAACTACTTGTGAATTCCAATTATTGTATCACATTCCGGATAAATAGAAAATGTTAAACTTTCCGATCGAACAATTGAACACCCAAGTTTTCCCGAAACAGATCAACACATGAAATAAGTTTAAAAACATTCATTTCGTGCCTCAGTACCAACGGTCCAGCCGTAGAAGGGTCAAGCCAACGCCTCACATGTGGCACGCCGTACTGCCCCAAACCCGAAAGTTCAAAGGGCAGTTCAAGACGGTCACATAATCGAGTTAAGGTTTGTTGTCTTCTAGAGGGACCATCGCGTTACTTGCACTACTTAGAACGTCTTTAAACCACGGAAAAATCCAACACTTGGAAATTTCCCGACAGGGGAAAAAGTGGGTATTTATATCCGGTCGAACTTTTTAACATATTCTAAAAAATTACACGGAAAAACACACTGACAAAATTAGACAATCCAATCGAAACACCGAAGTCCCAATACAACCCCAGAAAACTCAACTCTTGAGTGCAAATTAAAACTTCCCAGAAAACTCAGCACATAAAGACACAAATTACTGTGCAAAAATAGAGGGATGATCTCATAAATTGGCCGCGGAACCGCCGCAGAAGCCATGCTTCTGCCGCGGTTCCGCCGATCTTTAGAAGGATCTCTTGGTCAATTTTGCACCGTAATTCTTAGAATTTCCTGCTGAAGTTTGTAAGAATTTTTAATCTGGAAAAAACCCAGTTTTTAGAAAATGTCCAGAGAGCAATTTAGAGTTAGGGTTTCGGTTCGATCGGACTTCAAACTCCGTCTGTGCAACGCCTAAGGCTCTAGCTAGGCTCTGATACCACTGTAGGGTTCCTAGGCACACTAATGAAGTCTCACAACAGATCAAACATGGCCAATTGAAATTTTACAAGTGCCGAGAAACCCTAATATGGATCGTTAACTAGATTTTAGGCGAAACACCAAGCAAGTTAACATCTTAACTACTAAGTGAACGGAAATACAACCTTTGTAGATCCGGTCCTCCACCTCCATGGCTCCGTGATGAAGTCTCATCGCTGCGATCATCGGATCCCGGGCTCTAGCGTCGGCTTCATCGGAGAAATGGGCGGGCTAGGTCATCGACTACGATGCCGAAGATGATCTACGTCGAGGCATCATAAGATCAAGCTCCCACTTCACCAAGTCATGAAACTTGTGAAGAAAACACCCTATACTACTTGGCAAGAGGTAGAGGATGAAGAAATAGGAGGTGGGTTCACTTTAGAATTGGATTTCTCACTCTTTTCATCAAATCACCATTGATGGAAGCAAGGTTTTCTTCTTGAAGAAGAAGAAGAAGATGATGATAATTATCATAAGAATAATTAGAAAATAGAGAAATAGATTATTCTTATCATAACTACAACCATGGTTAAGTGTAGAGAGAAGACTATGGTTAAGAGGAATGGTTAGGGTTAAGCATGAGACAAAATGGTCACTTACTCAAAGCTTCATGAAGCTTCATGAACAAACAAAGAAAGCCACCATTTTTTCTCTTTATCATTTCCATAATAAATAAATAAATAAATAGATATGAAAATCAAAACCCTAACCATTTAAATAACCATGGTTCAATCTTTACACAAACTCAAGTAAACATGTATTATCAAACATGATACATCCAAGTGCACAAAAGTATATCACATATACAACTTGTGAACTTCAAGTGAGAAAATCCATTTAAAGTGAACCAATATTAGTTAATACAAAGTAATATATCAAATATATAATTATGCATTAAATCATTAAATCAATACTTGATTTAACGATCCGGTCATATCGCATATAACCGACTAATATTCAATGTATCGGCTTATCGAATCAATCCTTGATTCGATAACTAGGTTATATCGCATACAACTAATCGATACATTCATCGTGAGAATGGAATACGGTATCACATACACATATTATTCTCGGTCCCGCACATATCTCATATGCGCTCCTATTTCGTTTCGCTTGAGCCAGGAAACCTCTGTGTAGGACTCTAAAGACTCGTCAATACGCCGGCAGCAGGTGATGATCATATCAAACACCCACAAGCCGTAAGCGGTCTGCTAAACGTAACGGCCACCCGGGTATTGAGAGATCAGAAGATCGACGAGCAAGCCCGCTCACACTCCTGTGAATCCAACCAGTAACACTTACCGTACAGTCCGGTCTGTTCGTCTGATATGTCGCATATCTCGCCTAGGGATGGTAAACGTCAGACCCCAATAGCTCGATAAGTCGTGTCGATATGAGGTCTATAACAGTTCGAGAAACTACTGGTAACACTTACCAGTATATCTCAGCAACCCTGGCCAGGGATTTCAGGTTATAGCCAATTGAACACAGCGCAACATCAACTCCCTATACCGGGAGAGACGAATCCCCTCCTATCGCTCATTGCCTCCATGTGACTCGGGACTGTACCCAAAAACCACCGTTTTGCATGCCCTCTTGGACGTGGTAAGGTGGAAATCAAAGCACAGTGGGAATCACACAAGACTCTATGACGATCTCGGGTCAACAGACTACTCTGTACCAGTGTCACCAGAGAACTGCCATCTGACGTAAGGTATAATACCATCTGGGAGTTCTCGGTGAGTCCGTCCAGTGTATCCAGTCTCTACTGAGCACCCGTATATCATCTCTGATGTCAAACACCAATGGATATGGGATCATCCATCGCCCATCTGTATGGGTCGAGAAGGTATACGCTAGTCTACTCTGGTGTATCGATGCCCCGTCTCGATACACGCACGACTAGGGACCTTGAAGGATGTACTTATGGACTACCATGTCCCCACTAGTATGATCCGCATCATAGTCCAAGTAGTCAAGTACACATCCTAAGGGCTTTACCAACATGTAACAGAGAGACAATCAGTGTACACGTTAAGGTAAAGATCAACCAGATAGCATACTATCATGTTGAGCAAGAAAGTCCTCCCTATATATGTCCCAGCATCCACTACAATATACATCGTATGTACAGTAATGGCCTCTAGGGCATACATATAACTAACAATCTCCCACTTGCACTAGGGCCATCTGTAGCAGTGGTTGTAGTATCTCATACTCAACCATCCCATAAAGTCTCTCTCTGGGAATAGGCCTTCGTGAGTGGATCCGCCGTGTTGTCCTCTGAGTCTACTCTCCAAACCTCGATCACCCTGGAGATCAACCATCTCCATGATCAGGTGATACTGCCTTAGAATATGTCTGGATCACTGATGGGACCGGCGTTCCTTGGCATAAGCCACAACTCCATTGTCACACAATGGGAGGAACTAAGTTCATCTCATGAACTAATATACACCCAGACTTCCTCTTTGGTAGCATCTTAAGTAGCGATGTATCCAGCCTTTATCGTCTAGTATGCCACGGTATCTAGCTTAGAACTCTTCCAACATACCGTCCCTCGACAGAGGGTAAAGACAGTGCCTGTGACTGACATTTAGTCGTCTTTATCACCCTGGAACACTTCCAGTGATTTTTCCCAGGATCAACTGATACCATCTCACTACAATTAGTGAGTATCCTAACATCTATTTAGATCTATCTCATAGATCCAAAACCCAGGATTTAGTAAGTATCACTTTGATCCTATGTGGAGAATCATTGTGATAAGCGGAGATTGATCGAGCGTAGCATATGAAAATACTTCCCTATCAAGAGTATGTCATCCACGTACTCTACGAGGATCGCCACCATACTCTCTACTACCTTTTTGTATATACAAGGTTCATCTACCATTTTGATGAAGTCAAACTATTTGACTATTACATCAAAACAGATGTTCCAACTCTGCGATGCCTGCTTTATCCTATAAAGTATCTTGTACACGTTTCCGCTGCTCCCACTGTTTACGAAGCCCTCTGACTGTGTACTTATAGACTCTCTCTTCTAAAACATCATTTAGAAAAGCAGTCATGACACCCAACCGCCAGATATCGTAGTTATGGTATGTAGCCGTGGCAAGTAGGATCTGGATGGACTTAAGCATAGGCCCCAGAAAAGGTTTCACCATTAGCCACGCCTGGTCGATGACGTAAAACCTTTACCAAGTCTAGCTATGAAAGTCTCAACTTTTCCATCTACACCAAGTAATCTTCTCAAGATATACTTGCTCCTGATGGGGATTTAACCCTTCACATATAGCAACCAAAGTCCATACTTTGTTGGTGTACAAGGATTCCATCTCAGATCGCTAAGCATCCAGCCATTCTTACAGAGTCTCACTCCTGATGGCCAGCTCGAAACTAGTTGGGTTATCATCCCATGATTCAATCCTTGCTCCCACTGTCATAGAGAAACCGAAGTAACTCTCAGGTGGGTGAGGAACCCTGCTAGATCGGCGGAGAGGCTGAGGTTCGTTGGTTACTATTGAATCCTATGGTTCTATCAAATCATCTGCAGTAGTTTGTATAGCTGGAACGTTTCCAGTTGTACAGAACTGACCTGCCTCGATCTTGTCCGGATTTTGCTTTTAGACATAGGCCGGACAACCCCAAATCTTAACTAACTTAAGATATGGGCTCTTCCCTTTCCATATCACATATGAAGTGGTAGGCAACTGATTTGGTTTGAATCCTATTCAATAGGTATGCAACTTATCAAGTGCATAACACCCAATAGGAAAAAGGTGACTCAGTAGTACTCATCATAGAGCACACCATATCAAATAGGGTGTATCTGCTCCGCCCCGATATACCATCGTGCTATGGTGTATACGGAGGAGTAATTCTGAGAGAGAATCTCATTCTCCTTTAAAATAGTCCAGGATTTCCATGCTCAAGTATTCTCCTCCTCGATCACATCAAAGGACATAATACTTATACCCGTATTTTGGTTCTCTACTTCTAATCTTATATTCCGTGAATATCTCAAAAGGTTCGGACTTGTGTTTCAACAGGAACATATGTCTGAATCTAAAGAGATCATCAGAGAATGTAATGAAGTACAAAGATCCGGTCTTGGCATGTGTAGACAGGGAAGCTTACATACATCAACATGTATCAATCCCAAGAGTTCACTAACTCTTTCTCTGTTTCCAATAAACAGAGCTATGGTCATCTTATCTTTGTGACATGACTGGCAAGTTTCACAAGATGTAAATTCAAACTGATTTAAATATGCATCTTTATGTAACTTGGCTAGTCGGGTCGCATTGATATGACCTAGTCTACAATACCTCAAGAAGGATTCGTTCATTTCTGAACTCTTCCTCTTGTATGTGTTCTGTATACTAAAGAACTGTAGTTTGGTTTAGAACATTAATGCTTTTAGATAACGTGCCTGAACCGATCAACTTTTGATATAGGAAATGTCCAAAACATTATCCAACAATACAAAATTTTATCGTTTCTTTAATAATAAAGAGACAGATATGATTTTGTATATCAGGTTCGGTATCTAATAACATTCGTTCAGAATCAATGTATTACAATACAGGGTGACAGTGACCAACTGACTTGGCTGCAACACTTGCCCCGTTTTCTGTCTCATGAAACTTATCACCCGTTCTCAGTTTTTCTACCCTTTTGTAGCCCTATGTAATAGATTACATATCTGGGATCCTGATCCAGTATCAAATACCCAGGATTCAGAGGATACTGAGAAACAGTTCTTTGTAATGAACACACCCGAAGGAGATGCATCATATGCACTTTCTTCGTTTGGGCGGCATAGGAATTCTGGTATTCCCCTATTTCCTGCTCTGTCTTATAACAATTATAAGGTGGAGCGGGACCAACGTTCCCCAGCTCAGTATAACAAGCGGGTTCGGTCAATAATCTGTATTGTTATCTTGATTAAGGCGTGACATGGTCGCTACCAGGAGAGAGAGAGAATAAAACACTCAGCGTGCGCTCTTGCAAGAATATATTGGTTATTATTTTATCTAATCAGGATGGCTCCCACTGTTTTTATCAAATCTTCCTTCAAACCCTAAAAGGAAAGACTGGCCGGGATTAATTACACACTACAAGTTCGCCAATCTTTCAGCCAGGCCAGTGTCGGTACTTTGAGGGAGGTCCCCCGTGCTTTCGCACGAACCTAATTAATGTAAACCTCGTTTTCCCAGAGGCGTAACCTCGTTAACACCTTTCTAGACACCTACTTGATCGGCTAATTGTAATGTATAAAACTCTCCCAGGAGTAACTTTTACTCACAGTGGGTATTGGGATCCAACTATCTCATAGAAGGTATGCAATCTCATTGCAAATTTCAACACTTGAAATTCCCGATAATATTTTGCCCCGAACGATCTATGACCTTGATAAGGTCAACAAACCATAGACCGCAAGTCAAGTTCAACCCGTCATTTCTTGATTGAATCAAACCCACCCGCACGACCCTTGACAAGGTCAACAAGGCCGTACGACTACCCTAACCCAATCTGCATCATATGCATAAGCAGATAAATACTGGTTAGCTACCGCATACTGCGCCTTGACAAGGTCAACAAACGCAGCACGAATACTAAACAGGACTTATCTGAAATGACGGAGGGCTACGACAGGTTTTTCTGAAAACCTATTGCGTAATGAACTTGATATCGTTGTAGGATCGAATGAATTTTGAAATGGAGTGTTTTTGAGGCTTTTCTAGTTTTGCTAAAGGAGTCACTCCCGGTGAAGGGATCGTCGGTCCTTTCCTCGTCGAATGAGGTGCGGGATATATCACATATATCACTGTGCAAAGCAAAAACTCTTAAAAGCAATCAAAAAACAAACCAAGTGTGTAGCATCTGCCAGTTATTGCTAAAGGAGTCACTCCCGGTGAAGGGATCTCGGTCCTTTCCTCGTCGAATGAGGTGCGGGATATATCATATATATCGCTGTGCAAAGCAAGAACTGTAGCTACCTGTTTTATTTTGAAATTCGATTCTACAACATCTTAGGTTTCTTTTATTTCATTAATCTCATTAATGAAGTCCTATCATTTAAATTACCTAAACATCACAGATAAATACGGCGTACACTTATGCCATCCGCATTCGCCTCGATGTCCCCTCATGCACCGTTAGGTTAGGTAACTAACGGCAGAGCGGGGCAGGGCTAGCGCAGGTGTAAAACATAAGTAACGTCTATATAATATATCATATATACTATATACTGTATTTATCACAGAACATCACATGATCACATCACAGATATCGCAGCAGAAGAATCATATGAAATATTGGATATACTAGGACGTCCGTATTTTCAATACGAGCCAGTATAAAACACGGATTCCACGGTCGTGATGAATAGCCAAACCCACACCCCTAGACCCCTACGAGAGCGGCAAGCAACCCTACCAATTCTAGAGTTAGGAGACCCGGACTCGACTCCTCGAGTTGGTCTCCCACTGGACCCTAGAACCCGGTCACTTGTGCTCCCCTCCTAGGGTCTATCCTAGTGCGGAAAAGTAAATAATATACAAAGGGTGACATCTTCCGCAACCTGGAAGTGCCCCAATAAAAGAATATTACATACAAGTTTTTACATGAATGAAAATGAAAAACACTCATCTCACATAAAAACCCCCGGCTATTCAAACACGACGATCCAATATAACATATCCAGCAACACATAACACCACATGTCATCAACGTAAGCAAACATGCGTATCCCAATTGTCGTTGACATATAGCAACGAAACCGCCGATATCACATATTACACTTACGGTCACAGAAAAGAAAGTGTAAAACTACAACAGTTGGAATCCGCAATCTATATAGACATCGCATGCCTAATCAAATGAATTACTTAGACATCACATGCCTAACAATTAGAAACCCCGCATTTTAGTCTCTATATCGAAAACACTTTTCAATATCTAGTCGGGTAATTCAACAGGATTCCCGACATTCTGATCGAATACTCGTCGCAAACTTTAGTAGGCGGCCGCACCCCCGATACCGTCGACAAAGTGCACCAAGGCGGAACACCGCTGCCGCGAGCACCCGAACGGATGCTTTCGGCGACGGGGTTCTCCTACAGTCACTTGGTCGGGGCTATAGGGTGAGGCTGTCTATTAAATCTACCCGGCGAGTATCCGCGTACGCTACGTGATTGCGACGGACTTTTGATCACATCAAAATTCCGTGGCAACCGATCAAGTGAGACTAAAGTGCTGTGTTTATAACATTCATTCAGTTATCTCATAACTACTTGTGAATTCCAATTATTGTATCACATTCCGGATAAATAGAAAATGTTAAACTTTCCGATCGAACAATTGAACACCCAAGTTTTCCCGAAACAGATCAACATATGAAATAAGTTTAAAAACATTCATTTCGTGCCTCAGTACCAACGGTCCAGCCGTAGAAGGGTCAAGCCAACGCCTCACATGTTGCACGCCGTACTGCCCCAAACCCGAAGGTTCAAAGGGCAGTTCAAGACGGTCACATAATCGAGTTAAGGTTTGTTGTCTTCTAGAGGGACCATCGCGTTACTTGCACTACTTAGAACGTCTTTAAACCACGGAAAAATCCAACACTTGGAAATTTCCCGACAAGGGAAAAAGTGGGTATTTATATCCGGTCGAACTTTTTAACATATTCTAAAATATTACCCGGAAAAACACACTGACAAAATTAGACAATCCGATCGAAACACCGAAGTCCCAATACAACCCCAGAAAACTCAACTCTTGAGTGCAAATTAAAACTTCCCAGAAAACTCAGCACATAAAGACACAAATTACTGTGCAAAAATAGAGGGATGATCTCATAAATTGGCCGCGGAACCGCCGCAAAAGCCATGCTTCTGCCGCGGTTCCGCCGATCTTTAGAAGGATCTCTTGGTCAATTTTGCACCGTAATTCTTAGAATTTCCTGCTGAAGTTTTTAAGAATTTTTAATCTGGAAAAAACCCAGTTTTTAGAAAATGTCCAGAGAGCAATTTAGAGTTAGGGTTTCGGTTCGATCGGACTTCAAACTCCGTCTGTGCAACGCCTAAGGCTCTAGCTAGGCTCTGATACCACTGTAGGGTTCCTAGGCACACTAATGAAGTCTCACAACAGATCAAACATGGCCAATTGAAATTTTACAAGTGCCGAGAAACCCTAATACGGATCGTTAACTAGATTTTAGGCGAAACACCAAGCAAGTTAACATCTTAACTACTAAGTGAACGGAAATACAACCTTTGTAGATCCGGTCCTCCACCTCCATGGCTCCGTGATGAAGTCTCCTCGCTGCGATCATCGGATCCCGGGCTCTAGCGTCGGCTTCATCGGAGAAATGGGCGGGCTAGGTCATCGACTACGATGCCGAAGATGATCTACGTCGAGGCATCACAAGATCAAGCTCCCACTTCACCAAGTCATGAAACTTGTGAAGAAAACACCCTATACTACTTGGTAAGAGGTAGAGGATGAAGAAATAGGAGGTGGGTTCACTTTAGAATTGGATTTCTCACTCTTTTTATCAAATCACCATTGATGGAAGCAAGGTTTTCTTCTTGAAGAAGAAGAAGAAGATGATGATAATTATCATAAGAATAATTAGAAAATAGAGAAATAGATTATTCTTATCATAACTACAACCATGGTTAAGTGTAGAGAGAGGACTATGGTTAAGAGGAATGGTTAGGATTAAGCATGAGACAAAATGGTCACTTACTCAAAGCTTCATGAAGCTTCATGAACAAACAAAGAAAGCCACCATTTTTTCTCTTTATCATTTCCATAATAAATAAATAAATAAATAGATATGAAAATCAAAACCCTAACCATTTAAATAACCATGGTTCAATCTTTACACAAACTCAAGTAAACATGTATCATCAAACATGATACATCCAAGTGTACAAAAGTATATCACATATACAACTTGTGAACTTCAAGTGAGAAAATCCATTTAAAGTGAACCAATATTAGTTAATACAAAGTAATATATCAAATATATAATTATGCATTAAATCATTAAATCAATACTTGATTTAACGGTCCGGTCATATCGCATATAACCGACTAATATTCAATGTATCGGCTTATCGAATCAATCCTTGATTCGATAACTAGGTTATATCGCATACAACCAATCGATACATTCATCGCGAGAATGGAATACGGTATCACATACACGTATTATTCTCGGTCCCGCACATATCTCATATGCGCTCCTATTTCGTTTCGCTTGAGCCAGGAAACCTCTGTGTAGGACTCTAAAGACTCGTCAATACGCCGGCAGCAGGTGATGATCATATCAAACACCCACAAGCCGCAAGCGGTCTGCTAAACGTAACGGCCACCCGGGTATTGAGCGATCAGAAGATCGACGAGCAAGCCCGCTTACACTCCTGTGAATCCAACCAGTAACACTTACCGTACAGTCCGGTCTGTTCGTCTGATATGTCGCATATCTCGCCTAGGGGTGGTAAACGTCAGACCCCAATAGCTTGATAAGTCGTGTCGATATGAGGTCTATAACAGTTCGAGAAACTACTGGTAACACTTACCAGTATATCTCAGCAACCCTGGCCAGGGATTTCAGGTTATAGCCAATCGAACACAGCGCAACATCAACTCCCTATACCGGGAGAGACGAATCCCCTCCTATCGCTCATTGCCTCCATGTGACTCGGGACTGTACCCAAAAACCACCGTTTTGCACGCCCTCTTGGACGTGGTAAGGTGGAAATCAAAGCATAGTGGGAATCACACAAGACTCTATGACGATCTCGGGTCAACAGACTACTCTGTACCAGTGTCACCAGAGAACTGCCATCTGACGTAAGGTATAATACCATCTGGGAGTTCTCGGCGAGTCCGTCCAGTGTACCCAGTCTCTACTGAGCACCCGTATATCATCTCTGATGTTAAACACCAATGGATATGGGATCATCCATCGCCCATCTGTATGGGTCGAGAAGGTATACGTTAGTCTACTCTGGTGTATCGATGCCCCGTCTCGATACACGCACGACTAGGGACCTTGAAGGATGTACTTATGGACTACCATGTCCCCACTAGTATGATCCGCATCATAGTCCAGGTAGTCAAGTACACATCCTAAGGGCTTTACCAACATGTAACAGAGAGACAATCAGTGTACACGTTAAGGTAAAGATCAACCAGATAGCATACTATCATGTTGAGCAAGAAAGTCCTCCCTATATATGTCCCAGCATCCACTACAATATACATCGTATGTACAGTAATGGCCTTTAGGGCATACATATAACTAACATAGCCGAGGCAAAAAATCGGAGTATGCCGACTCATCGGGATACCACGGCCGACTCAACGCCCTCGAAAAGAAGATCGAGGGCATGCATCGGGAAGGTAGTCACTCGAGCGACGAGGCTAAGTACGCCGCCGACTCGCTCATGAAGCCCTTCACAGAAGAGCTACTCGCCGTCCATGTCTCCTCCCGGAACAAGCCCCCGAAGGTCTCACTCTTTGATGGGAAGTCCGACCCGAAGGACCATTTGGACGCGTTCACAGTCGGGATGAGTTTCCAGGACTGTTCCGACGCCGCCCAATGCCGCGCTTTCCCAGCCACTCTCATCCGCTCCGGCAGAGACTGGTTCCAGGGACTCGCGCCACGCTTCATCTCAACCTTCGATGAGCTGGCCACCCGATTCTTCGACCATTTCGTCGGGAACAGACGGCAGAAGCGGACCGTCGACCATCTCTTCACAATAAAGAGCAGGGACAAAGAAACCTTCAAAGGGTACATCACCCGCTTCTACAACGCCCTCCTCGAAGTCCTAGAACACCGGGACAAGACGGTCATTACGGCACTTAGGACGGGTCTTAGGCACAAGGAGTGGTTACGCTCCTTTGCATTAGCGCAACCTAAGACCATGGCCAAGGTGAAGGCCTGGACCGAGTGAGAGATCCAGCTGGAATCCGAGGTAAACGCCAATCTTTGTCGGATAGAACAAGCTGATCACAAGAAAAAGGGCTGGGAAGAGAAAAAGTGGCTTGAGTGGCCAAAGCCCTACTCCCCGAAGTTTCAGGAGTACACCCCGCTCAACGTCTCCCAGACGGTGCCGCTGGAGGTGGCTAAGGGAGATAGGTTCTTCAGGCTCCCCCCGGTCTCGAACTGGGCGGCAAAGCGCACCCGGGGTCCCTACTGCGGCTTCCATAGGTCGCAAGGCCACTCCACGGAGAACTGCAAGCAGCTCCGAGATTACATCGAGGAGCTAATTCGCTCAGGGCACCTGGCAACATACTTGTGGGACAAGTGGCAAGCTGACCGTGAGCAGGAGAAACTTCCCCCTCCCGGTGAATTAACAATCGGCCAAATCATGGTCATGTCAGCAGGGGGTATATTGAATACCTATGAGGCTCAACACCCCTCACCGGCCGAGGAGACTAACAGCCATCCGAGGAAGAAGTCCAGGGCAACCGAGCCGATCGTTTTTAACGACGAGGACCTCCATGGTATATCCCTACCCCACAACGACCCGCTGGTGATCATAGCTCGGGTCCACCGCTACGAGGTGCAGAGGATACTGGTGGAATCTGGAAGCTCGACAGACATCCTATTTTACGACTGCTTCCTGCGTATGGGACTCGTCCTGTTGGACCTAAGGCCGACCACCCACGTCCTGTCAGGGTTCACCAACCACTCCATCCCGGTGGAAGGAGTAATCACTCTCCAGTTTAACATCGGAGATGCCAGCTGTACGCGAACAGTGCCTGTGGAATTCATCGTACCGAGAATCCCGTCGGCTTACAACATCCTCCTCGTCCGCCCTACATTGAACTCCCTCAGGGCCCAGATATCGACCTACCACCTGTCGATGAAATTCTCGCTCGACCAAGGCGGGATAGGTCGAGCATACGGAGACCAACAGACTGCAAAGGTTTGCTTCACCGCAACATCTTCGTCTGAGCGGCCAAACAACGATGTTGAGGCCGAGGGTGACATCAGGGGTTCTCTGGACACTCGGGACGAGAAAAAGGAGGTCCGAGGGACCCTGGTGGAGCCATTGACAGAGGTCCTCCTCGTAGAAGGGGACGATGAACGAACTATTTAGATCGGGTCACTTCTGACAGGGACTCAGCGAGACGACCTGGTTGGCTTCCTCAAAAACAACTCTGATGTATTCACCTGGGCACCTGCTGACATGCCTGGGATCGACCCCAAAATCATATCTCACAAGCTCGGGGTAGATCCTACGGCCCGACCCATCAGGCAGAAGAAGCGAAGCTTCGCCACGATCAAGAAGAAGGCAATCGAGGACAAGGTAGACAGGCTCCTCGCCGCTAACTTCATTCGGAATGTGCCATACTCCGAATGGTTGGCAAATGTGGTCATGGTCAAGAAGTCAAGCGAGATGTGGCGAATGTGCATCGACTTCACCGACCTTAACAAGGCCTGCCCAAAAGACAACTATCCCCTCTCTCGGATAGATCAGCTCGTCAACAGCTCGGCAGGCCACGAGCTACTTAGCTTCATGGACGGCTTTTCTGGCTATAATCAGATCCGTATGAATCCGGCAGACGAGGATCTCACCGCATTCACAATGGACCGGGGGGTATACTGCTACAAGGTGATGCCTTTCGGCCTCAAAAACGCCGGAGCTACGTACCAACGCTTGGTCAATCGCATGTTCAAACCGCAGATTGGCAGAAACATTGAAGTTTATGTCGAAGACATGCTCGTCAAGTCCGTCTCATTGGTCGACCACGCCAAGGATCTGAGTGAAGCCTTCGACATCCTCCACAAGTACAAGATGAAACTGAACCTCGCCAAGTGCGGATTCGGGGTCATCGGGGGAAAGTTCCTCGGTTTCATGGTCACTCACCATAGGATCGAGGCTAACCCGGAGAAAATCAACGCCATACTCAACATGGTCGCGCCCAGGACTAATGTCGAGATCATGCGGCTGACAGGGCGGGTAGCCACTCTGTCACGTTTCATGTCGAGGTCTGGGGAGAAGTGCCTCCCATTCTTCAAGGCTCTAAGGAAAATTCCACGGTTCGAGTGGTCGGAGGAGTGCCAGACCGCCTTTGACCAATTAAAGAGGCACCTTGCGACTCCACCTCTGCTCATCCGACCAGTGGAAGGGGACGAGCTATCACTATATCTGGCAGTATCCGACCAAGCAGCGGGCGTAGTGCTCGTCCGTGAGGTCGACAGAATCCGGAGGCCGGTATACTATATAAGCCGCATCTTCAAAGATGCAGAAATGAGGTACCCAACGATATAGAAAATCTTCTTGGCACTCATCATGGCCTCAAGGAAACTGCGACACTATTTCCAGGTGCACAACATCTTTGTTCTCACCGAGTGCCCTTTGGGGGCTATCCTCGCCTCACCCGAGTCCTCTGGCCGCTTGGAGAAGTGGAGGTGGGAGTTGTACCAGTTCGACATAAAATACCGACCGAGGCAGGCTATCAAAGCACAGGCCCTGGTCGATTTTATCGTTGAGTGCACCATCCTCAGCTAGGAGCCGAAGTCAACGTCGACCCCCGCAGCTCAATCATCGATCGATGGGAAGCCCAACTCAGTCCCCGATTAGATCCTTTATGTCGACAAGTCCTCGACCAAGGAAGGCTGTGGTGCCGGCTTCATCATTCGGGGCCCGAACAATGCAGAAATGGAGCATTCTCTGAAGCTCGGCTTCAAAGCCTCAAATAACGCGGTGGAATACGAGGCCTTGCTGGCCGGACTGCGCAAAGCCTCCGGACTGGGGCTGAAATGATTTGGATCAGCAGCGACTCCGCCCTAGTCGTCGGCCAAGTTACTGGCCGATTCGAGGCATGGGAGCCTCTGATGGTGAAGTATCTGGTCGAGGTAAGAATACTGCGAAAGGACTTCGACGAAGTCCAGATAGAGCAGATCTCCAGACAGCTCAACGCCCAAGCCGACGCCTTGAGTAAGCTGGCCTCATCCTACTTGGCCAACAACAAGAGGAGTATCTTGTTCGAGGTCTTGCCACGGCCCAGCGTAGAAGACGGGGCAACAATACTTCAAGTGTATACAGCTCGGGAAGAAGACCGGGACTGGAAAAAGCCCCTCGTGGAATTCCTGAGAGAAGGTACGCTCCCAGAAGATTCGGGAGAAGCCCGCCTTCTCCGAGCCAGAGCTCGCCATTTCGTCTGGAGAAATGGTGTAACATTTCAGAAAATATAAAATATTATTTTTGGAATTTAATATTAAAATAATATATTTCGCGAAAACTACCCGATTTGCGAAATTGGGGTTTTCGTAAAAGGGTATAAATATATACCAATAATTATGAAATAATTGGAGATTAAAATGATTTATTCATTTAAAAATATGTTTATCGGATTTGGCATTTTTAAAAGTTATTATATGCACTTTGGATAAAACCCGAATAGTGCACTGCTAATCGCGATTAGGCCAAATCCGTATTTCTACAGTTTTCCACGGATAGTGCACCATATCATGTTGCATTTTGGTTGCATGTTGTTCATTTGTGTTGTGGATATTTGGTTTAGGGAAAAAGAAAAGAAAAGAGAAAAAGGATATAATTGAGAGGTGAGTATAAGAGAGAGAGTGAGGGTAAGAGAGTGAGAATAAAAGAGAGAGAAAGAAAGAGAGAGAGGGCAGCCCCATTTCCTCACCCTATTATTTCCTTCACCTCCTTCATCCTCAAGCTTCCCTCCACCTCTACCCCAAGATTTCATCTCCAAATCTTCATCAAAAACCTACCACCTCTTCATTAAAGTTGATCCCCTCCTCACCCTCAACACAATGGACCCATCAAAGTTGGATTTTGGGACTTTGGACAAGCTAGGGTTTTTCTTGAGTTGCCCAAATGAGATATATCTTCTTCCATTTAGTTTAGTTTGAATTCCTTTATATTCTAGTTTAGTTTAGAAGTTGTTTAAGTGTGAAATGGTGATGTTAGAAAATTCCTAGAGAGGGTTTGGGTGATTTTGTGGGCTTGTGGTCTATAGTGAGTATGTACAAGACCCTAGAGATCGATTCATGACCTGGACCAGAGACCAAACCCCAAAATGCGAACTTTGAAATCTGTCGATATCGGAAATTGTTGAATTTGTGATGAAAATTAGTGATCTGCTGTGACCCGAGGGACCTATAAAATAAGTTCCCATGACCACGAGACGAGCAGGCAACCTAGAAGCCCTACCTAAAACTCTAGCCTCTAATGCAGTAATCTGGCCGCATATTTATTCATTATGGCCGCAAATTGTGGTCACATTTTGGTGGAATTCGATAAATTTTGGTTGGTGAGTCCCTTAGGTGATATCTAGAGCAACCCTATATGCAAAATTCCGTAGTTTGGCCTAGGGTGAAATCTGGGAGTACATTGGGGTGTTCTTGGTTATGTTTTCCGTATTTTGGAATGCTTGGTTTTGATATTTGGATTTGTATTTGGTTGTTGGGCGTTTGTACGTCAACAACAAGGGTTGTTTGATTGTTTTGCATACGTAGGCTATAGGTTCTAACCTATGAGCGCACCGTGTGCTGTATTGGTTTTCCGGACTTGATGTTAATAGCGATTTCGATTGTGTATTATTGTAGGTGTTAGTTATATGTATGCCCTAGAGGCCATTACTGTACATTGGATGTACATTGTAGTGGATGCTGGGACATATATAGGGAGGACTTTCTTGCTCGACATGATAGTATGCTATCTGGTTGCTCTTTACCTTAACGTGTACACAGATTGTCTCTCTATTACATGTTGGTAAAGTCCTTAGGATCTGTACTTGACTACCTGGATTATGATGCGGATCATACTAGTGGGGACATGGTAGTCTATAAGTACATCCTTCAAAGTCCCTAATCGTGGGTGTATCGAGACGGGGCATCGATATACCAGAGTAGACTAGCGTATACCTTCTCGACCCATACAGATGGGCGATGGATGATCCCATATCCATTGGTGTTTGACATTAGAGATGATATACGGGTGCTCAGTAGAGACTGGGTACACTGGACGGACTCGCCGAGAACTCCCAGATGGTATTATACCTCACGTCAGATGGCAGTTCTCTGGTGACACTGGTACAGAGTAGTCTGTTGACCCGAGATCGTCATAAAGTCTTGTGTGGTTCCCACTGTGCTTTGATTTCCATCTTACCACGTCCAAGAGGGCGTGCAAAACGGTGGTTTTTGGGTACAGTCCCGAGTCACATGGAGGCAATGAGCGATAGGAGGGGATTCGTCTCTCCCGGTATAGGGGGTAGATGTTGCGCTATGTTCGATTGGCTATAACAGGAAATCCCTGGCCAGGGTTGCTGAGATTTACTGGTAAGTGTTACCAGTAGTTTCTCGAATTGTTATAGACCTCATATCGACACGACTTATCAAGCTATTGGGGTCTGACGTTTACCACCCCTAGGCGAGATATGCGACATATCAGACGATCAGGCCGGACTGTACGGTAGTGTTACTGGTTGGATTCACAGGAGTATGAGCGGGCTTGCTCGTCGATCTTCTGATCGCTCAATACCCGGGTGGCCGTTACTTTTAGCAGACCGCTTGCGGCTTGTGGGTGCTTGATATGATCATCACCTGCTGCCGGCGTATTGACGAGTCTTTAGAGTCCTACACAGAGGTTTCCTGGCTCAAGCGAAACGAAATAGGAGCGCATATGAGATATGTACGGGACCGAGAATAATACCAGTATGTGATACTGTATTCGATTCTCGCGATGTGACATTGATCGGTTATATGCGATATAGCCGGGTTATCGGATCAAGTGTTGATTCGATAAGTTGTTACTATTGATACCAGTCGGTTATGTGCGACATGACCGGATCATTGAATCAAGTGTTGATTTAATGATTTAATGTATAATTATATATATTTGATATATTACTTTGCATTAACTAGTATCGGTTCACTTTGAATGGATTTTCTCACTCGGATGTGCACATTGTATATTCGATATAGTTTTGTGCACATGCTTGTATCATGTATGATGATATATGATAGCTAGGGTTTGTGTAAAGAGTTAATACCTTGGTTAAATAAATGGTTAAGGTTTTTATTCATTTATTCCTTTTTGGAAATTATTTTGCATAAGAAGAATTGGTGGCTTTCTTTTATTCTTTCATGAACTTTCATGAATGTTTGACTTTGTCACCAATTTTGTCTCATGCTTAACCCTAACCATTTCTTTTAACCATGATTGATTCTCTACACCTAACCATGGTTCTAATATGATAAGTATTCATTTCTTTTTCAATTTAATTAACTTATCATAATTAGCTTCTTCTTCTTCTTCATTTCTTCAAGTGAAGAAAACTTGCCTCCATCAATGGCAAGTGATGAAAAAGAGTGAGAAATCCAAATCTAAAGTCTACCCACTTCCTATTTCTTCATCCTCTACCTCTTGCCAAGTAGTAGAGTGTGTTTTCTTCACAAGTTTCATGACTTGGTGAAGTGAGAGCTTGATCTAGTGATGCTTCGACGTAGATCATCTTCGGCACGTTGTCGACGACCTAGCCCGGTCTTTTCTCCGATGACACCACCGTGAGAGTCATGGTTCGATTTGGACAGCGGAGAAGACTTCATTGCGGAGCCGTGGAGGTGGAGCACCGGATCTACAAAGGTTGTATTTCCGTTCCTTTAGTAAAATAGTTTACTAGTTTACTTTTCGCCTACATTTCTAGCCAACGATCCGTAGTCGGGTTTCTCGGCACCTAGATTTTTTGAAATTGGCATGGTTGATACCTTGTGAGACCTCATTAGGGTGCCTAGGAACCCTACAGTGGTATCAGAGCCTAGCTAGAGCCTTAGGCGAAGTCTAGACGGAATTTGAAGTCCGAACGAACCGAAAACCCAACCCGGAACATGCTCTCTGTCCTTTTTCTAAAATCTGGGATTTTTCGAAAATAAAAATATGCAGAAAAATCAGCAGGGAATCCTAAGAATAACTGTGCAACACGAGTCCATAATTCCATCATTCCGCCGCGGTTCCGCGGCACGAGCATGGCTCGTGCGGCGGATCCGCGGCAGTTTTGTCGTTTTGTGCTTCTATTTCTGCACAGTAATTCTTAGTTTTGTGTGCTGGTTTTCCTGGGAATTTTTAATATTTTTTCCAGAGTTGAATTTTCTGGGTTGATTTGGGGATTCGGTGTTTCGATCGGAGTATCAAATTTTGTCTGTGTGGCTTTCCGGATAAATTTTTGAATATGTTAAAAAGTTCGACCGGATATAAATACCCACCTTTTCCCCTGTCGGGAAATTTCCAAGTGTTGGATTTTTCCGTAGTTTAACGACGTTCTAAGTAGTGCAAGTAACTCGATGGACCCTCTAGAAGACAACAAACCTTAACTCGATTATGTGACCGTCTTGAACTGCCCTTTGAACCTTCGGGTTTGGGGCAGTACGGCGTACCACATGTGAGGCGTTGGCTTGACCGTTGGTACTGAGGCACGAACTGAATGTTGTTAAACTTATTTCATGTGTTGAGCTGTATCGGGAAAACTTTGGTGTTTGACTGTTCGATCGAAAAGTTTAACATTTTCTAATTATCTGGAATGGGATACAATAATTGGAATTCACAAAAGTTATGAGATAACTGAATGAATGTTATAAACGTAGCAGTTTAGTCTCACTTGATCGGTTGCTACGGAATTTTGATGTGATCAAAAGTCCGTCGCAATCACGTAGCGTACGCGGATACTCGCCGGGTAAACTTAATAGACAGCCTCACTCCATAGCCCCGACCAAGTGACTGTAGGAGAACCCCGTCGCCGAAAGCATCCGTTCGGGTGCTCGTGGTAGCGGTGTTCCGCCTTGGTGCACTTCGTCGACGGTATCGGGGGTGCGGCCGTCTACTAAAGTTTGCGACGAGCATTCGATCAGGATGTCGGGAATATTGTTGAATTACCCGACTTGGTATTGAAAAGTGTTTTCGATTTTGAGACTAAAATGCGGGGTTTATAATTGTTAGGCATCCGATGTCTAAAGAATTCATTTGGTCAGGCATGCGATGTCTGAAGTGATTGCGGATTCCAACTGTTCTAGTTTTACACTTTCTTTTCTGTGACCGTAAGTGTAATATGTGATATCGCCGGTTTCGTTGCTATATGTCAACGACAGTTGGGATGGACATATTTACTTACGTTGATGACATGTGATGTTATGTGTTGCTGGATATGTTATATTGGATCGTCGTGTTTGAATAGCCGGGGGTTTTTATGTGAGATGAGTGTTTTTCATTTTCATTCATGTAAAAACTTGTATGTAATATTCTTTTATTGGGGCACTTCCAGGTTGCGGAAGTTGTCACCCTTTGTATATTATTTACTTTTCCGCACTAGGATAGACCCAAGGAGGAGGGCACAAGTAACCGGGTTCTGGAGTCCAGTGGGAGACCAACTCGAGGAGTCGAGTCCGGGTCTCCTAACTCTAGAATTGGTAGGGTTGCTTGCCGCTCTCGTAGGGGTCTAGGGGTATGGGTTTAGCTATTCATCACGACCGTGGAATCCGTGTTTTATACTGGCTCGTATTGAAAACACGGACGTCCTAGTATATCCAATATTTCATATGATTCTTCTGCTGCGATATCTGTGATGTGATCATGTGATGTTCTGTGATGGATACAGTATATAGTATATATGATATATTATATAGACGTTACTTATGTTTTACACCCGCGCTAGCCCTGCCCCGCTCTGCCGTTAGTTACCTAACCTAACGGTGCACGAGGGGACATCGAGGCGAATGCGGATGGCATAAGTGTACGTCGTATTTATCTGTGATGTTTAGGTACTTAAATGATGGGACTTCATTAATGTGACTAATGAAATAAAAGAAACCTAGGATGTTGTAGAATCGAATTTCAAAAATAAAACAGGTAGCTACAGTTCTTGCTTTGCACAGCGGTATATATGATATATCCTGCACCTTATTCGATGAGGAAAGGACCGAGATCCCTTCACCGGGAGTGACTCCTTTAGCAATAACTGGCAGATGCTACACACTCGGTTTGTCTTTTGATTGCTTTTAAGAGTTTTTGCTTTGCACAGTGATATATATGATATATCCCGCACCTCATTCGACGAGGAAAGGACCGACGATCCCTTCACCGGGAGTGACTCCTTTAGCAAAACTAGAAAAGCCTAAAAAACACTCCATTTTAAAAATCATTTGATTCTACAACGATATCAAGTTCATTACGCAATAGGTTTTCAGAAAAACCTGTCGTAGCCCTCCGTCATTTCAGATAAGTAGTAGTTAGTATTCGTGCTACGTTTGTTGGCCTGCGTCAAGGCGTAGTGTGCGGTAGCTAACTGGTGCTTATCTGCATAAGCATATGATGTGATTGGATTAGGGTAGTCGTGCGACTTTGTTGGCCTGCGTCAAGGGTCGTGCGGGTGGGTTTAATTCAATCGGGAAATGACGGGTTGAACTTGACTAGCGGACTATGGTTTGTTAGCCTGCGTCAAGGTCATAGGACGCTAGGGGCAAAATTATCGGGAATTTCAAGTGTTGAAATTTGCAATGAGATTGCATACCTTCTATGAGATAGTTGGATCCCGATACCCGCTGCGAGTAAGAGTTACTCCTGGGAGAGTTTTATACATTACAATTAGCCGATCAAGTAGGCGTCTAGAAAGGTGTTAACGAGGTTAAGCCTCTGGGAAAACGAGGTTTACAGTAATTAGGTTCGTGCGAAAGCACGGGGGACCTCCCTCAAAGTACCGACACTGGCCTGGCTGAAAGATTGGCGAACTTGTAGTGTGTAATTAATCCCGGCTAGTCTGTCCTTTTAGGGTTTGAAGGAAGATTTGATAAAAAGCAGTGGGAGCCATCCTGATTAGATAAAATTATAACCAATCTATTCTTGCAAGAGCGCACGCTGAGTGTTTTCTTCTCTCTCTCTCCAGGTAGCGACCATATCACTCCTTAATCAAGATAATAATACGGAATATTTGACCGAACCCGCTTGTTATACTGAGCTGGGGAACGTTGGTCCCGCTCCAACTTATAATTGTTATAAGACAGAGAAGGATATAGGGGATTACCAGAATTCCTATGCCACCCAAACGAAGACAGTGCATGTTGATGCATCATCTTTGGGTGTGTTCATTACAAAGAACTGTTTCTCTGTATCCTCTACGTCCTGGGTATGTGATACCAGATCAGGATCCCAGATATGTAATCTGTTACAAAGGGCTACAGAAAGGTAGAAAACTGAGAACGGGTGATAAGTTTCATGAGGCATAAAACGGGGCAAGAGTTGCAGCCAAGTCTGTTGGTCACTGTCACCCTGTATTACCAATACATTGATTCTGAACGAATGTTATTAGATACCGAACCTGATATACAAAATCATATCAGTCTCTTTATCAGTAAAGAAATGATAAAATTTTGTATTGATGGATAATGTTTTGAACATTTCCTATATCAAAAGTTGATCGGATCAGGCACGTTATCTAAAAGCGTTGATGTTCTAAATCAAACTACAGTTCTTTAGTATACTGAACACACACAAGAGGAAGAGTTCAGAAATGAACGAATCCTACTTGAGGCATTGTAGACTAGGTCATATCGATGCGACCCGACTAGCTGAAGTTACATGAAGATGCATATTTAAATCAGTTTGAATTTACATCTTGTGAAACTTGCCAGTCATGTCACAAAGATAAGATGACCATAGCTCCGTTTACTGGAAACAGAGAAAGAGTTAGTGAACTCTTGGGATGATACATGTTGATGTATGTAGGTCCCCTGTCTACACATGCCAGGAATGGTTCTTTATACTTCATTACGTTCTCTGATGATCTTTCGAGTTTCAGACCTATGTTCCTGTTGAAACACAAGTCCGAACCTTTTGAGATATTCACAGAATATAAGTTAGAAGTAGAGAACCAAAATACGGGTATAAGTATTATGTCCTTTGATGTGATCAGTGAGGAGAATACTTGAGCACGGAATTCCTGGACTATTCTAAAGGAGAATGAGATTCTCTCTCAGCATTACTCCTCCGTATACACCATAGCACGTTGGTGTATCGGGGCGGAGCAATCACACCCTATATGATAAGGTGTGCTCTATGATGAGTACTACTGAGTTACCTTTTTCCTTTTGGGAGTTATGCGCTTGAGAAGCTGCATACCTATTGAATTAGGTTCGAATCAAATCAGTTGCCTACCACTTCATATGTGATATGGTATGGGAAGAGCCCATGTCTTAAGCCAGTTAAGATTTGGGGTTGTCCGGCCTATGTCTAAAAGCAAAATCTGGACAAGCTCGAGGCAAAGTCTGTTATGTAGAACTGGAAAGGTTCCAGCTATACAAACTACAGTAAATGATTTGATAGAGCCAAAGGATTCAGTAGATTCCAATGAACCTCAGCCTCTCCGCCGATCTAGTAGGGTTCCTCACCCACCTGAGAGATACTTCGGTTTCTCTATGACAGTGGGAGCAAGGACTGCATCATGAGATGATGACTCAACTAGTTTCGAGCAGGCCATCGAGAGTGAAGACTCTGTAAGAATGGCTGGATGCTTAGTGATCTGAGATGGAATCCTTATACACCAACAAAGTATGGACTTTGGTTGCTATATCTGAAGGGTTAAATCCCCATCAGGAGCAAGTATATCTTGAGAAGATTACTTGGTGTACGTCGAAAAGTTGAGACTTTCAAAACTAGACTTGTTAAAAGTTTGCATCATTGACCAGCTGTGGATAATGATAAAACCTTTTCAAGTATCTATGCTTAAGTCCATCCAGATCCTACTTACCACGGCTACATACCATGACTACGATATCTGGTGGTTGGGTGTCATGACTGCTTTTCTAAATGATATTTTGGAAGAGAGCGTCTATAAGTACACAGCCAGAGGGCTTCGTAGACAGTGGGAGCAGCGGAAACGTGTGCAAGATGCTTTATAGGATAAAGCAGGCATCGCGGAGTTGGAACATCTGTTTTGATGAAGCGGTCAAAGAAGTTGACATCATCAAAATGGTAGATGAACCTTGTATAAACAAGAAGGTAGTAGGGAGTATGGTGACGATCCTCGTAGAGTACGTGGATGACATACTCTTGATAGGGAAGGAGTTTCCTATGCTACGCTCGATCAATCTCCGATTATCACAAAGATTCTCCATATAGGAGCAAAGTGATACCTACTAAATCCTGGATTTTGGATCTATGAGATAGATCTAATTGGATGTTAGGATTCTCACTAGTTGTAGTGAGATGTTATCGACCGATCCTGGGGAGAATCACTGGAAGTGTTCCAGGGTGATAATGACGACTGAGTGTCAGTCACAGGCATTGTCTTTACCCTCAATCGAGGGACGGTATGTTGGAAAAGTTCCAAGCTAGATACCGTGACATACTAGACGATAAAGGTAGGATATATCGCTACTTAAGATGCTACCGAAGAGGCTGTTTGGGTGTATATTGGTTCATGAGATGAACTACGTTCCTCCCATTGTGTGACAATGGAGTTGTGGCTTATGCCAAGGAACGCCGGTCCCATCAGTGATCCAGACATATTCTGAGGCAGCATCACCTGATCATGGAGATAGTTGATCTCCAGGGTGATCGAGGTTAGGAGAGTAGATTCTGAGGACAACACAGCGGATCCACTCACAAAGGCCTGTTCCCAAAGAGAGATTTTTATGGGATGGTTGAGTATGAGATACTGCAACCACTGCTACAGATGGCCCTAGTGCAAGTGGGAGATTGTTAGTTATATGTATGCCCTAGAGGCCATTACTGTACATTGGATGTACATTGTAGTGGATGCTGGGACATATATAGGGAGGACTTTCTTGCTCGACATGATAGTATGCTATCTGGTTGCTCTTTACCTTAACGTGTACACAGATTGTCTCTCTATTACATGTTGGTAAAGCCCTTAGGATCTGTACTTGACTACCTGGATTATGATGCGGATCATACTAGTGGGGACATGGTAGTCTATAAGTACATCCTTCAAAGTCCCTAGTCGTGGGTGTATCGAGACGGGGCATCGATATACCAGAGTAGACTAGCGTATACCTTCTCGACCCATACAGATGGGCGATGGATGATCCCATATCCATTGGTGTTTGACATCAGAGATGATATACGGGTGCTCAGTAGAGACTGGGTACACTGGACGGACTCGCCGAGAACTCCCAGATGGTATTATACCTCACGTCAGATGGCAGTTCTCTGGTGACACTGGTACAGAGTAGTCTGTTGACCCGAGATCGTCATAGAGTCTTGTGTGGTTCCCACTGTGCTTTGATTTCCATCTTACCACGTCCAAGAGGACGTGCAAAACGGTGGTTTTTGGGTACAGTCCCGATTCACATGGAGGCAATGAGCGATAGGAGGGGATTCGTCTCTCCCGGTATAGGGGGTAGATGTTGCGCTGTGTTCGATTGGCTATAACAGGAAATCCCTGGCCAGGGTTGCTGAGATTTACTGGTAAGTGTTACCAGTAGTTTCTCGAATTGTTATAGACCTCATATCGACACGACTTATCAAGCTATTGGGGTCTGACGTTTACCACCCCTAGGCGAGATATGCGACATATCAGACGATCAGACCGGACTGTACGGTAGTGTTACTGGTTGGATTCACAGGAGTATGAGCGGGCTTGCTCGTCGATCTTCTGATCGCTCAATACCCGGGTGGCCGTTACTTTTAGCAGACCGCTTGCGGCTTGTGGGTGCTTGATATGATCATCACCTGCTGCCGGCGTATTGACGAGTCTTTAGAGTCCTACACAGAGGTTTCCTGGCTCAAGCGAAACGAAATAGGAGCGCATATGAGATATGTGCGGGACCGAGAATAATACCAGTATGTGATACTGTATTCGATTCTCGCGATGTGACATTGATCGGTTATATGCGATATAGCCGGGTTATCGGATCAAGTGTTGATTCGATAAGTTGTTACTATTGATACCAGTCGGTTATGTGCGACATGACCGGATCATTGAATCAAGTGTTGATTTAATGATTTAATGTATAATTATATATATTTGATATATTACTTTGCATTAACTAGTATCGGTTCACTTTGAATGGATTTTCTCACTCGGATGTGCACATTGTATATTCGATATAGTTTTGTGCACATGCTTGTATCATGTATGATGATATATGATAGCTAGGGTTTGTGTAAAGAGTTAATACCTTGGTTAAATAAATGGTTAAGGTTTTTATTCATTTATTTCTTTTTGGAAATTATTTTGCATAAGAAGAATTGGTGGCTTTCTTTTATTCTTTCATGAACTTTCATGAATGTTTGACTTTGTCACCAATTTTGTCTCATGCTTAACCCTAACCATTTCTTTTAACCATGATTGATTCTCTACACCTAACCATGGTTCTAATATGATAAGTATTCATTTCTTTTTCAATTTAATTAACTTATCATAATTAGCTTCTTCTTCTTCTTCATTTCTTCAAGTGAAGAAAGCTTGCCTCCATCAATGGAAAGTGATGAAAAAGAGTGAGAAATCCAAATCTAAAGTCTACCCACTTCCTATTTCTTCATCCTCTACCTCTTGCCAAGTAGTAGAGTGTGTTTTCTTCACAAGTTTCATGACTTGGTGAAGTGAGAGCTTGATCTAGTGATGCTTCGACGTAGATCATCTTCGGCACGTTGTCGACAACCTAGCCCGGTCTTTTCTCCCATGACACCACCGTGAGAGTCATGGTTCGAATTGGACAGCGGAGAAGACTTCATTGCGGAGCCGTGGAGGTGGAGCACCGGATCTACAAAGGTTGTATTTCCGTTCCTTTAGTAAAATAGTTTACTAGTTTACTTTTCGCCTACATTTCTAGCCAACGATCCGTAGTCGGGTTTCTCGGCACCTAGATTTTTTGAAATTGGCATGGTTGATGCCTTGTGAGACCTCATTAGGGTGCCTAGGAACCCTACAGTAGGTACCTTCGCGTGGATTCCGAGGCGACAGAGCGTGGCGTCATCGACTTCGGCGAGCAAAGATCAGGTGAGTAGATCTATATCTATGGGAGAAGTCGGGTGGATGGCGTATAGCACCCCCACAAGTTTTGATGGAAACCGATATATAGAATACGGTTAAGGAAACCTAGATTAGAAAACTATAGGGTATGATAGAGAAACCATGTTAGAAACATAGGGATAGGGTTAAAGAATTAGTAGGAGATAAGATATACTATGACTTAAAGTTATAGCTTAGGGTTTAGGTGACTTGATATGATAGGAAAGATGTCTCGAATTGATATTTAAGAATGTGAATTACTATAGATATAGATAAGTAGTTGTAAAGAAGACCAATAGGAGATTTTAGTGGCATGATATGATGTTGATAATATACACTTTAGACTGATAAGTTGACTTGATATAAGATACTTATGCGATGAAAAGAATATACAAGGTGATATGATGACTTGTTTGATATGTCGGTATACGGATGCGAGTCGATTGAGATGATTGATACCTTTGCCGGTCCCCTGATATGAAATTATATGGATGTGACCTAGGATATATATATATATATATATATATATATATATATATATATATATAATATCGTGAATCTTGAATGATAGGCCGTACGTGACGTTAGGTCCGTACCCTCATTGTCATATAGGTTGATAGGATCCCTAATTGTTTAATGACGTCGTACGATGATTTACCGTACGTGACGAGTTTAATGGATGATTGATCCATACCCTTGACTAGAGGATGCCGATTGATAGATTCACCGACTCGGCCATGTTAGATACGTATACCTTATAGCTTTTAGTTGCCGATTTACTTTATGCTACTTTCATGCCATTTCCATTGCATTTCATATACCTGTGATAGTATACTTACACCATTATCGATGATGCGTATGTCACACTTATACAGATTGGCCGGCTCACACACTTCATCATCGATAATTGCCATGTCACTACACAATAGAATTGCTGCATCATGATATGACTCCTTACATAATTTACTTGCTATAGTTCATATACACCTTTATACGATGTTGCATTTGACCTTGGAGGAATTGGGATCCGCGGGATATATTTTAAAACTGGATTCATTTTAAAGAGCGGTTTTCCCTTGATATGTGCATATTAATGTTCCATGTTGCATGATTTACGAATATACTTACATTCTGTTATATGTCGCATACATCATGCTTTACGATTTTACGCATTGAGATATGCTGCTTTCATGAGATTTCTGGATTTGAGAACCGTGGTTATTTCAAAGGAAAGTATGTATTGTTTTAAAAACCCGGTTTCTCTTGATATGATATTTCAGTACGTCCACCATGTGTTTTCTCAATTCTGAGAGTGGCATGTGAAACCCGATTCGAGGAGGAGGAAGAACCGTCTGCAGGTGCATGGTGGACCCGGTGCGGTACTCCGGGGCAAGATGGTCACAGTTGATGGCGTTGAGCATGGCAGGAGAGCACTATCTACCGGTGATATTATTTGGACTCGGCGATTATCCAGAGGATACCGACCGGAGTAGTGAGATGGATATGAAGGCCGATCTGAGGATGTGGCGTCTAAGATATGAGAATTCACGTGTCGATGCTAGACACGGGTTTCATGATCTTTTCGAGTGTCGATGCTGGACACTCTGGTTCCATGATTTGATGTGTTATTGATGGACACACATTCTTTGATATCCTCATACATTTACATACATATGCTTTTACGATGTTCGAGTGGACGAGATCCACATGCATTCATGCATTGATTATATTGTTTGCATATATTTACATACGATCATCCTAGATATCATAGTATTACCTTTATGATATAGTTGACCTAGGAATCGTTGTTTATTCAATTTCTACCTGTTGATGTTTTCTACTCACGAGTTGGCAACTCACCCCCGTTATGCCACAATTCTTACAGGTTGACCGCATGGATCGGTAGCGGCATCGTTGGCACACAGCCTGCATTCGGGTGACTTGCTTTGGTAGGTGGTTCATGTTGGATCGTACCACTTTTGTATTTATTATTCATATTGTATCTAATCAACTCCATCAATCAAAACTAGTATTTGTATAAATAGTAAGACTTAGTGAGACTTGTAGTTGTGAGATTTGAGCGATGTGTTTTATGTTCGCTTATTGGGTTGATGTCTTGCTTTATTCATTATCTTTTGTATTGATCTTCGTCGTTATGCGTCGTATACTTGTTTTATTACTTGCGTGGTTGTGAATCCGCCGTTTGGTGAGGAGCTAGCTCCTGCTTGGGGATGCCTTTATTATCATTATGTAATTGTGGTTTTGGATCAAAATATACAAAGGAGGTGCTGCCCAAATTTTTAAAGAGACGAAACATGTTTTTCAATTAGTAAAATAAACTTGCATTTTTCATGTTCCTTTTTCTATGCATTAAAGAAAGCATTTGTTTTCATTATACCTTATTTCAAACTTCACCTTTTTTATTTCTTTAAAAAGGTTTAGATTTCTGGGTTTCGGCTTACTTGAATTAGATGGGGTCCTATAGACTTAATATGATTCAAGTGCCAGTCACGAGCAATATTTTCGGGTCGTGACAAAGTTGGTATCAGAGCGCTAGGTTTAACCTTTGTTCGAGTTTAGGTTTGACTATGTGAAGTCTGGGGCATAATCTATTTCGGAACTTAAGTTTGACCTTACGGAACTTAGACTTGAATTGGGGGGTATTAGACCCGAACTTTCGTTTCATAGGATGACCTGATTGATGGAGCAGGTGGCTTGAGTAGAGTGACGTACCGTACGTATGTTCCGCGGCATATTTACGATACGATACTCTACTTAAGAAACTTTAGGATATACATATTTTGAGATCTTTGATTCTATTTGTTTCCATGATCATACTCTTATTGATTTCGTTCCTCCTTATGATCATGTATCCATTTTGGGATCCGTTGATTCCTATCATTCATTGATATGGTTTCATCGATACATGCTTGAGATCCCTGTCACCATGGTTTGAGCACAGATTGAGCTGCTGCTAGTGATGCGGTCAGGGCAAGCTCGTCATGGACGAGGACTGACCATCGTGTTTTCTGGTGACACGAGAACGTCTCGATTTTGTATTGGTGTTGTGACTTTTCGTTTGAGGCGAGTGTTCGGTTTTGCACCGTATGATCGAGCCGTTGATAGAGGCTGCCAATTATGAGAGAACTATTAAGGTACAGTATACCTCAGAGATTGTGATGTCCTCTACCGTGCATATAGATGACCCAGTTGTTGCTGAGATTGATAGGATGTCGCTTCCATACTTTACGAGCTGAGATCGCTGGAGCTTTCAGGCAGAGCTGCGACAGATGATAGCTAGTCTACCTTGAATTAAGAATTCATATGTTGTCTAGGCAAGGTTAAAAAGTTCGAAACGAATGTCAGAAACCCATCTTTCCAAGTTTAAGGTATTCGGAGGAACATGCAAGTAATTCTGTGGACCCTCTAGAAGAATGAAACCCTAACTCGACATAATGCCCCTGTAACCGCTTTTGAACCTTAGGGTTTACAGCAGTTCCGCGATGCCATCAGTGAGGCTTGGATTTGCCCTTCTACGGCTGGTCCATAGGTACTGTGGCATGTCCTGGATATTATTAAACCGTGCTTAAGTGGTGAGCTCTCGAAAAATTATGGGACTTTGACAAATCGATCGAAAAGTTTAACGTCGTCCGGATATCATGTGATAGGAGACCAGTAAGTTGACCAGCTTCAGATGGAGGACCTCACCCTGATGCGTTTTGAGTTGATCGAGAACGGACGAGTATTAAGTATTCCTCCGATGGTATGGACGAGTTCCCGAGGACGTGTTCGGCTAGATATCTTCTATAGAGTGATGAAGATACAGAGTTCGTAATTTC
Organism: Agapanthus africanus; assembly: GCA_030015575.1. Lineage (NCBI taxonomy): Eukaryota > Viridiplantae > Streptophyta > Magnoliopsida > Asparagales > Amaryllidaceae > Agapanthus > Agapanthus africanus. Next base: position 397,112,921 of record JASDDO010000029.1, on the reverse strand, counting down.
GAGTCCGTGTGAGAGATTCCGGATTGACTGTAGCCGAGACAATTGTAGCACGCAGATGGCATGACGTGACGTCGAAGCAGACAATAGTAAAGGCGAGTGGAACAAGAGGTTCATGCAAGATGTCAATGGGCTGTTGCTACTCCCCGTTGAGATTAGATATCTGATATGTATACAGAGGCGTGAGATACGACCAGTTCCAGAGAAAAAGCTGTGCTGAGAATGCAGATGTCCAGAAAGCAAGAAAAGATTTTGTAAGAGTACCAGCCTCCGTATAGTTCGGCATAGGCAATATCGGAAGAGACCCTAAAAAGGTTCCTTCCAGGACACTGCTGCGATAAGATTTACACCTAGGATCAGATGTGTGACGTGTATTCAGAAGACCAGAGGCTGACGCCAGTGACGTGCTGCTTTATGAGTGGTCATACTAATTGGCCAAGAGATGACCAGAGAAGTGCCAGAGCAGAATCGTTCCCGTTAGCACACCGGACATGACCGATGAGCCGATGGATTGCGAGATTGGTAATCCACAGAGAAATGAGGATGCCGGACAGTGAGCAGGAGGCAAGAGGATGTTCTTGCTCTGCTAGTTTTGGGCGCTCCGACTTTATTTTCGACATTGTAGGAGGTGTAACTCAATGTCATTTGTTGCGATTTGCGTTTGTGATTCGAGTATCATGCTTATATCGTTTGGATTTGAGTTTTGATGATGAGTTTCATGAAATTGATTTCGTGCACCATGGCTGCACCTACTGGATATTTATATTTTTGTGCACCATGGATCTAAGCCCTCACCAAGAGGCCACTGAGCAGCAACCCTGCTCGGTCCATCCTTAGCAGGCCTCCCAATGCCCTCCCATGCAAAGGATCAAAGCCCTCATCAAGAGGCAACCGAGCAGCTACACTGCTCGGTTATCCTTGGCTGGTAATTTCTTACCCACTGACGCCAAGGATCTAAGCCCTCACCAAGAGGCCACTGAGCAGCAACCCTGCTCGGTCCATCTTTAGCAGTCCTCCTAATGCTCTCCCGCGCTAAGGATCAAAGCCTTCATCAAGAAGCAACCGAGCAGCTACACTGCTCGGTTATTCTTGGCTGGTAATTCCTTACCCCACGGCGCCAAGGATCAAAACCCTCATCAAGAGGCAACCCAGCAACTATACTGCTCAATTATCCTTGGCTGGCAATTTCTTACCCACCGACGCCAAGGATCTAAGCCCTCACCAAGAGGCTACTGAGCAGCAACCCTGCTCATTCCATCCTTAGTAGGCCTCCCAATGCCCTCCCGCGCTAAGGATCAAAGTCCTCACCAAGAGGCAACTGGGCAGTTACACTGCTTGGTTATCCTTGGCTGGTAAATTCTTACCCCATGACGCCAAGGATCAAAGCCCTCGCCAAGAGGCCATCGGGCAGCAACCCTGCTCGTTCCAGCCACTCTATTCCCTCCCGCGCTAAGGATCAAAGCCCTCACCCAAAGGCAAATGGGAAGTTACCCTGCTCGGTTATCCTTGGCTGGTAAATTCTTACCCCACGACGCTAAGGATCGAAGCCCTCACCAAGAGACAACCAGGCAGTTACCCTGCTCGGTTATCCTTGGCTGGTAAATTCTCACCCCACGACGCCAAGGATCAAATCCCTCACCAAGAGGCCACCGGGCAGCAACCCTGCTCGGTCCATCCACATCTAAGCGATCTCTACCTCGACTTTGGGGCTATGGAGATACCGACCTTACATCGGTCTTTGCACACTTGGAAAATGGTTGACTTTAACTCTCAACTCGACGTGCAATCGCTAGACGGAAAACCAACCCATCATGAAAGCAGTACCGTGCAAATACAAATGCTTACCACAAAAAAAAGCAAAATGTGCACGCAAAGAAACTGCAAAAAGATTTTTTATTCACAAAAACCAGAAGTCTCTACAAGGGTATTATGGGCTCCCCAGCCTAACAAAAACGCCCGGAGCTTACAAAATTTTAGCGGAAAAAGAAAAGGAGACGAGGGAGTTCAGGCCTCAGGGCCAGAGAGAACCTCGAGGAGCCGAGCGTCCACTACGACAACTGGGACGGCGTCTTCAGGGTCGGCACCCACAGCGGGAGCCTCGAGACTGGGAGCCGGGGGCACCGATTTAATCCCCCGTCCCCCACGCTCTCACCAGGGGCCACTTCCCCTGCATCGTTTCCAGGGGCGTTCCCCTGCGCGTCATCCTCAAGAGGGTACGCGGCCCGGAGCTCGCCGTCGGGGAACTCCGGCATCTAAGCCTTGGCATCGTCGAGGGTGTCATGCCAAATAACGTCGGCAGCTCCAGCAAGGTCGGCGTAGAACTGGTCTGACTTCTTATAGTTCTCCACCGCCTTAGATGCCAGAAGCTCAGCCTTCGACGCCCGAAGCTCGGCATGCTTCGTCCCCACTTTCGTCGCCTCGTTCTCCTTTCGGAGGGTGCTTGCCATCTTCTTCATGGTGGCGACGAGCACCTTGGAATCCTTCAACTGGGACTCGGCGGCTCGGGCGGCCTCTCGGTACCTGGCGGTCTCCCAATTCGCGGCCGCCACCCGGTCTTCGAAGGCGACAATCCACTCCCTCACCGCCTCCAGCTCCTGCCTTGAGCTCTCCTCATGGCCCGCGGCCCACATCGTTGGGGTTATCTCCTCGTCCTCCATGTTGACGACGAGGGTGACGTGCTGGAGGACCTGGAGAAAAGAAAGAGGATTAAAAAGAAAAGGGAGACACCCGATCACGCGAACAAAAATGCCGAATGAAGAATCAAGTGGGGCACGAACACTAACCTGCACGGCCTCTTGAGCTATGGCCGCCATTTGGGCCCGGAGGGTCCTCCGGGGGATTCTGCCCCCGGCCGACCTCTCCATCTCCGAGAGCTGGCTGTCAGCGATGGAAAGTCCCGAGGGCACCTCGAAGCGAAGCTCCGCATCATCCACGAGGATCGGGGAAGCCGGGGAGCGGTGCGCCATCCTATGGAACCTTTTGAGGAGCGACGCGGGAGAACCAGTCTCGGCTCCCACCTTGGAGCCCGGGGCTCTTGCTCCCGAGCACGCTTCCGTACCGGCGCGCGGCTGGACTCGGGGGCCCGAGTAGCTCTTGGGCGCCTGGATGAAGCTGCCGCTGGCAGTGACGAAGCCGGCGGGGGCCGGAGCCGACGACAGAAGAGAAGGGCCAGCGCCTCCGACCTTCTTCCCCTCTTCACGTCGACCACTGCCGCCCGGAACTTGCTTAGGTCCATGGGTTCTGCATGAAACAAAATACGAAGGATTCAGCAATGCCAGGAAAGTAAAAGAATGCACAAGTCCAAACAGGTCGCCTGAGAGCTCCTAACTTACCCGCGTACTGGACGGGGCTGAGCCCGACCCAACTAAGGGCCCGCTCAGACAACAGCACATCAATCCGAGGGAGTGGCTCCCACTTCGACACCGCCACCACGTCGGGATCATTCGACCGACTCACCCACGGACAGCTGGCCCATTGCTACTGGATAGGCACCGGCCAATCCTCGCCCTCGGGCGGCGCAATAAAGAAAAACTTCTTCTTCCATTTGTGAATGGAAGAAGGCACTACGACGACCCGGCAGCGTCCCCTTGTTGTTTTCTAAGAGAAAGATATACCTAGCTCGGCTCGCCCTTACAAGCGCCGGGGTGGTTTTTATAGATAAGAGAAAACATGAAAAGGCTCAGGGTGAAGGGGATCAGACTCAATTTCAACCGGACCAGGAACCCGAGGATGATCCTCCAAGAGTTCGGCACTAACTGGCCCGGGGCTAACCCGAAACAATTCAACGCCGCACTCACCTCAGGGGAGAAAGGCAGACGCATCCCAGACCAAAAGGCTTCCAGGTACAAGGTAATCTCATTGCCCCGAACTTGGTCTGCCCTCTTCTCCTCCTCGGCCAGACGAAGCGAATAGCCGGGAGGAATAAGGAAACGAGTCTTGATGTTGACGAGCTCCTCCGCACACCTCAGCGAGGATCGCACGCCAAGAGCACCCACGACCTGTGATTTGGGGAACGCCCCTGTCGCACGACCCCGGAGAGCATTACTAACCCTAACTCCCCGGGGGGACTCCGACTCAGAGGAAGAAGTAGAAGAGGAAGTTTCAGAAGACTCCCTAGACTGTACCCGGACAATATCTACAGACTCCTTAGAAGAAGACATCTAACCTGATCAAAAGGGGGTTTCCACGGGAGATCAAACGCAATGAATCCGAACTGAGGAGAAGAGCGCCGAGCTAACACGACTGGGTATGAAATTATGAAAAGGTATGGGCCCTGATGGGGATCCCACCTCTATTTATAGTTGCCGGCATACGCATCCAACGGCTCCGATCGCCTCCCGCCAAAACAACAGCTTCGCAACCAACGGCCGACAACGTTCTACATGTCGCACTTACATTGGACGCGTCCCTTCGAGCGCAAGGACGCCTGCGACACGCCTCGCCAGCCAACTAACGCCAGACACGTAGGCCGTCATTTCGATGAACGTACACGTGATCCGGCGCTTCCCCTTTAATGCGAGATCTCTCCCCTGATCCGCAGACGCCATCAAGAAAATACTACTCTTTGCCCGGGAATGCACGCCGATGATATCTTCGAATGAGAGCTCACCTCGGGTGATCGGTCAGACCACTATCGGCCCGACCCTAGAACGGGTCGAGACGAGAGTGGGGGGCTAATGATGAGGCTCGATATCGGTGACTCTCCAGATGCTGACACGTAGCGGATGACGTGTCCCAGAACCTATAAGAAGGGGTCAGGAACCTCAGTTGGGATCATACCTCGGGCCTTCGGCCCGAGGAGTCTCCCGACCTTTGGTGACCTTCCAGACCTCCCCCGGCTCGCCTCCGAGCTATCACGGAACCATGATGCCTTGGCCTCCCGCTCGTGCCTGAGCCTCCCGTCCGTGCCCGGGCCTCCCGCCGAGCTCATCTTCCTCGGTCTCACCCAGACCGACCCACGGCGCCGATCACAGGCGCCTACACCACGGCTCCACGAATCTCGCCATGCGCAAGATATCCGCCGCCCACGATTCCGCGTTCCACGCCATCACGACCCCCCATTAACGAGCATGTCTCGTCATTAATGCAAGATCCCGCCTATCACGCGGGTGTAACGCCAGGGGCGTAACGGACGGCATGATTCTCGATCCTGCCTGCCCATCGCTGCCGCTATTTGAACCCTTCTCTCAGACGATCAAGGTAAGCCATTTTTACTCCACTAGGCCGTTACTCTGCCAAAATATCTCGATTAAATTGATCATCGGAGGTTCCTCGGTGGAATAACCACCCCTGGACTTCTTTGCAGGTAGCTCGGCCATAACCACACCAAACCCATTGAGATCCACACGCTCCAGAATTCAACCCTCCCACTCAATCTCAGCCGTTCGTCAACACGCAAAGAGATCAACGGAAGATAACATCTGAAGGAGATCCAGAGATCCATCACTAACCTCCCTAACTCAATATTCACGGACATCTCTCTTTCGCCGAACATGAATTCTTCGACGATGAAGTTAACAAATAAGAGGTATCCGAGCCTTCGATTTCAATATCCATGCCCTTTACACCAATAAAAGGAGGCTGAGTAGGAATAGGAAGATCTTTCGGATTTCTCGTGAGCGTTTCGACCACTTTCCACATTGGTGGCCTTAGGCTTGGCGATGCCTGGTTACAGAGAAGAGCAATATGAAACACCTTTAGAGCCTGTTTGTCCGAGCCATGTTGTTTTATGTAAGGATCGAGAAGTTTGATTTGGGTTTCTAAATTGAAGTGTTGCCAAACCTAAAAGAAGAAAAGATCACGATCATGAATGTGAAATTTGCCAATTGTATGATGTATGGCTTTGTTTTGCATGTATAACACGATACGATGATTTTTTGTCCAAATGTTAGATTTGAATTCGGTCAACTGTGGAGAGGGGAAAAGAAATAACATTTAGTCAAGCCCTTATGAGTTAAAATAAAGCCGATGTTATTTTAGTGTACTTTTTGAAACTCAAGGTAGTTATATATGAAAAAAGCTAGAAAATATTGATATTTTAATTATAAGTTAACCCATCAGCCACTTTTTTGAGGTAATATTTTGTGGGGGATAAAGAGATGCAAAAATGACATAAATTAAATTACCACATCTTTTTTCTCAAAATAAAATAAAATAAAATAAAATAAAAATTATGGCTTAAATTGTAGCTTTTTAAAAGAGAAGATGGTGTACCCTTACACAAGCAAAGTGAAGGAGGTTTTCTGTAATTTTCACAGAGGGGTAATTCGGAAATAAAAAGGTTGCAGAAATATTTTAAAATAATGCCTATCAAAGTAAGTCAACTGTGCGGATTTTGAAAAGAAAACATCATATTTACAACAAGCAAAAAGCGAAGCCTCGCTTTTTGCAAGTTATTTCACATAATTTGAAGTAAAATAACATGGGGAGAGCGGATATTACCAATGATATGTGAGAATGGCCTGCTGCCGATGCCACCGACGAGTTACGGTTCTTTCTACCCGTAATAATTTCAAGAAGGATGACGCCATAACCATATACATCTGCATTCTCTGTTAGTTGCCCATGGATGATATACTAACGTGCCATATATCCACTAAAACAATTCAAAGACACAAAATATAACATCTGAATTTTCAAGCTAAAAAATAAATAAATAAAATTAAAAGGTTAATTTCACAAAACCCCCTTATATTGTTTAGAGTACAATTTTACATGATTTATAAGTGCTAGACGATGTAAACTAGAGGGGTGTTTTTTGCAATTGGTTGGAAATATTGGTATTTCAAAACCAAATATATCTTTTAATTTAATTATGCATATGGTTCAAATCTCAAGTTCATCCATATTCCTTAATTACAATATATATGTGTGTGTGTGTTTTTTTGTGTGTCTTGTGCTTTGTTTATAGCAATTAAATTGGCTTAATTGCTTTTCTCCATCATTTTTTTAATTGCAATAAACTTCTCTTTTATTTCAAAGTTTTTTCATATTCCTGTATAATAAAACACATACCTTGTCTTTTTCTTATGAATAGGGCAAGTCCTAAAATCATAATATAGAGAAGATAAATTTCTTCTTTCCTCTTCTCTATTTTTCCTTTCATCAAATCTATCCCGTTATTATAATCATAATACTAGAGCAATTGTTTCGAAGTTGTTTATAAATCGCAGTAATCGAGTGCATAGTTATTTGCGGCGGTCGTTGAATCCTGAGGAGTAGCGCGTTGGGACCTTGTGCATCTGGTCAAGTTCACAGAAAGGAACACGAAACTACTTCTAAGGACAGTGCGATCTGCACGTCTCGGTCTTCACTTTGAAATCCAATCACGATAAGTTTTCCTTTTCATTTGTTATGAAATTTGTATTTTGAATCTATTCTTATTTAATTCTTATTCCAAAGTTTTCCTTTTCATTTGTTATGAAATTTGTATTTTGAATCTATTCTTATTTAATTCTTATTCCAACAAATTATTTAGATTTGGGTTTAATTCGTTTAATTATAATTTAATAGTATCCAATTCATTATTATTTTTTTCAACAACTTAGAAGTAGTGTATGTTGGATGATATTATATTTTTAGATTTGGATGTTATGATTGTTAGGAATATGTATGTCTTAGAGCCCATTATTGTATGATACAGTGAATGCTTGGATATATATATAGAAGACTTTCTTGCTCGACATGATAGTATGCTATCTGGTTGTCTTTATCTTAACATGTTCACTGGTATTATTATACTGTCTCTCATATATATGTTGATAAAGCCCTTAGGATGTTTGCTTGACTACCAGGACTATGATGCAGATCATACTACTGGGATTTGAGTAGTCTACAAGTACATCCTTTAACAGTTTCTAGTCGAGAGAGTATCGAGAAAGGACACCGATATTCCAGAGTAGACTAGTGTGTTCGTTTCTTGACTCTGTAGAGGGCAATGGTTGATCCCAAATCCATTGGTGTTTGACATCAAAGATTGTACACATGTGCTCATTAGAGAATGGGTACACCGAACAGGACTCGCCGAGAACTTCTAGATGGTACTATACCTATCGTCAGATAGCAGTTCTCTGGTGACACTGGTACAGGTTAATCTGTAGACCCGAGATCGTCATAGAGTCTTGTGTGGTTCCCACTATGCTTTGATTTTTTCCCTACTACGGCTCAAAGGAGTCGTTCAAACAGGTGGATTTTGGATACAGTCCCGAGTCACATGGAGGCAATGAGCGATAGGAGGGGTTTTGTCTCTCCCGGTATAGGGAGTTGATGTTGCGCTATGCTCGATTGGCAATAACAGGAAGTCCCTGGTCATGGCTGTTGATGAGATTTACTGGTAAGAGTTATCAGTAGTTTCTCGTACCGTTATAGGCCACACATCGGCATGACTTATCAAGTTATTGGGATCTGACGATTCCACCCTCAGACTCGATATGCGACATATCAAACGAAGAGACCAGACTGTACAGTAAGTATTGCTTATAGGCTTCATGGGAGTTTGGACAAGATTGCTTGTTGATCTTCTAATCGCTCAATACCTGGGTAGCCGTTACGTCTAGCTAGTACCGCTGACGGCTTGTAAGTAACTGATGTGATCATTACCTACCGCTGGCGTATTGATAAGACTTTAGAGTCCCACACAGAAGTTTCCTAGTTCAAGCGAAATGAAATAGGGCACATATGCTGATATGTGTGGGGGCCTGATTAAATACGAGTATGTGATACCGTATTCTAATCTGGCAGTTATTTGATATCAGTTAGGTTATATGTGATATAACCGGATTATTGAATCAAGTGTTGATTTGATAATGTGATATACAGATAAATGATATTAGTCGGTTATATGTGATATAACCGGATTATTAAATCAAGTGTTGATTTAATAATATGATATATATTTATATTTGATATAATTATATATTAACTAATATTATTGCTCACTAATTATTTGTTTATCTTTATATATATAATGTATGTATGTATGTGCGTGTGTGTGCGCGTGCGTGCGTGCGTGTGTGTGTGTGTGTGTATATATGAATCATGGTTGATTTTCTATTTTTTAGAAAATAAAAAATGTGAGGTGGAAAAGAGGAGGCTTTTGAGGAATGGAGTGAAGTATGGCTTGATGAATATTTTATTCATCTTACTTCACTATTGAAGCATGGCTTCAATTTTATTATTGATAAAAATTGATGCTTCAATTAGTGTGAGTTTGTAAAAGCCATTCTTGACTTGCATTTTTCAACATTTGTTCATTTTCTTGACATGAGCTCATTTGCTCTCTAGCTCTCTCCATCTTCTTCACTTCCACCTCCAAGCTCAATCCTTCACATGAGTTGTGAACCTTTGATCTTTTGAGAACCGTAGTGAGCAAACAACACTCCTACTTCACCATGCTACACTAGATTAGCACTTTGGTGTAGTGTGTTTTCTTCACTAAAGAGTTTAGTGAAGAGATAGTTTGGATTAGCGGAGCTTCATTTGGATTATCTTCAGCACGAAGATCGCAAAGGAAGCTCGATTCAACTTCAAGTGGAGCTTAGTGGAGTTGCGTGGACTACTACATGGAGCTTAAGAAGAGAAGGACACAGTCTACTAAGGTTGTAGCATCCTTCACTTAGTTAAAGTTTTTGTTATATCATATTTAAACCCTAATCATCTAGTTTCGATTAATGTTTAGTGTTAATTAGCACCCTAAAAATTTTAAAATGACATACTTGATGCCAGTAAAACCCAGTGGTGGTGATAATAAACACTTTCATGGTATCAGAACCAAATCTAGAAGATTATACGATATTAGTTGAATTACGAAATCGAAACAACTTCGAAACTGGAAACCCAAAACCAACTTTCTGTCGAATTTTAAATGATCTCTGAATTTTTTTTAAACAAGTGCAGAATGTTCTATGTGATGTAACAAGAACACCAGAGAAATTCGAGGCCAAAATTCAAAAATTGACCGGGCGAGATCCTTATAAAAACCGGCCTCGCCGACCCCCTAAGCTTCTTTTTGTCTCGAATTTGTTTGGTGTTCTATATACTTGGTTTTCGGGTTTCAGGTTATCTTTGATTGGCCCAGTTTGCATGAGATGTTAACTTTTCTATAAAGGGTTATTCGGAGTGTTTCGTAATCGTATTTTTACATCGTTTCGGATTTAAGTTTGATATGTGATGCAATGGTTGGAATCCACATTTAATTATTTTTGAGAAAACTATTTAGTGATTGTAAATCTTGCATGTTAGTCTCTATTGATTGATTGCCATGAAGTTTCGATTCTGATCGAAACTCCGTTGCAATCGCGTATCGTACGCGAATACTTGCCAGATAACTTTACTAGGTAGCCATGCCGCATAGCTCAGACCAAGTGACTTTAGGAGAACACCGTTGCCAAAAGCATCCACTCGGGTGCTTGCGACCATGATGTTCCGCCTAAGTGCACTTGGGGTCGACGACATCGGGGGTGCGGCCATCTACTAAAGTTCCCGTCGAGTATCCGATCGGGCAGTCGGGAATCTTGTTGAATTACCCTCCTAAGTTATTGAAAAGTGTTTTTGAATTAAGAATAAAATGCAAGGTTATAGGTTAGGCATAAAATTCGGAATATGAAATATTCCGGGTTTATGATGTCTAAAGAAATGCAGATTCTAATTATTGTAGTTTTTCATTTCTTTTCTGCGACTGTAAGTGTAATATGTGGTGTATCCTCGATCTTGTTGCTATATGTCAACGAAATTTGGGATACGCATGTTTACTTACGTTGATGACATACGATGTTATGTGTTGCTGTGATATGTTATATTGGATCGTCGTGAATGAATAGCCGGGTTTTTTTTGTAAGATGAGAGTTTTTCAATTTTCATTCATGTAAAGATTTGTATGTAATATTCTTTTCTTGGGACACTTCCGGGTTGAGGATGATGTCACCATTGATGTATATTATTTACTTTTCCACATTAGGATAGACCCAAGGAGGAGAGCATAAGTAACCGGGTTCTAGATTCCAGTGGAAGACCATCTCGAGGAGTCGAGACCGCGTCTCCTAACTCTAGAATTGGCAGGTTTGATTGCCGCTCTCGTAGGGGTCTAGGAATGTGGGTTTGGCCATTCATCACGACCATGGAATCCGTATTTTTCATTATTGGCTTAATTTAAAACACGGACCTCCTAGTATATCTAATATTTCATATGTTTACTTCTGCTGCTTGGTTCTGTAATGTGATCATATAACTGCGTGAGATGAATGCTATATATATATATATAATAAACTTTGATTATGTTTTGCACCGGCACTAGTCCAACCTCCGCTCTACCGTTAGTTAAGTAACCTAACGGTGCATGACAGGGCCCCGTGGCGAATGCGGACGACATAAGTATTCGTTCTATTTTCGTTTCTTTTTCTGTCATGTTTAGGGAAACAAAAATGATGGAACTTCATTAATGAGATAATGAAATGAAAAGAAACCTAAAGATGTTGTAGAATCAAAATTTTCAAAAAGTTAGCTCTAGTTTTTCCTTTTCATAGTGGTATTCCTTGATGAATATCCGGCACCTCATTCGATGAGGAAAGAGCTGAGATCCCTTCACCGGGAGTGACCTCTTTAGCAAAACTAGCAAAAACTATAACCCAGTCAGTTTATCATCATAGCTTCTGTAGTTCTTACTTTGCATAGTGATATTCCTTGATAGATATCCAGCACCTCATTCAATGAGGAAAGAGCCGAGATCGTGATTGTTGTTTATTTCGCATATGCGCTTTTAAAAAGATGAATCAAAGAATATTGTTTACCGCAATCAAGAACGGCGTCGCTTGGTAGCTAGCCGGTGAGTACGGGCCGATCCACAGGGATGTTGTGTATTTCCTAATTGTTCTAACGAGTTAATTCCAAACGGTGCTGGATTGATTAAATCTAAAAACTAAGTTGATCTATTCGAGGATTAAAATCTTGCTAGGGTTAGGTTTAGGTTAAGTTTGGAAAATCAATATTCCTCACCACTTTCAATGCCCTAATTAAGATCTATGAGGTGTTATGGTAATAATTAATAAAGTGGATTAGTACCATCGGGAAGAAACGATGTTTCTTCCTCTAGGTTCTTGTCCTTCCTTTCTTAATTCTTACCCTAACCTCCATGGAAAACATACGCAACCGGTCTTTTAAACTACGATATCACTGCTGCCTCGTGGGATAGGGTGCCGTAGGGAGCGGTGTGTGTATGTATGCATAGAGTCCTATAAAAATATGTGAAGGGCAAAAAAGGGGTGAGAGATCTTTATCTCTCAAACCTTCCCTATTCCTAACCCTAACAAGCGAGGATCTACTCACTCACTAAGGAATTGAAAAACATGTTCTAAACTAATTAAGTAGGGCAGATAATGAAATCTATACTAGGGCAGATAATAAAAGTTACACTAGGGCAGATAATAAAATTAACTAGGGCAATAAAAAGAAAATTTACTCTAATTTTTATCTGATGCTCTCTTCAATCATTTACAGGAATTGAATTCTGAATTTTGATAAATACATTGAGGCACAAGAAGAGACATATCTCAAAAAGAGGTTTAGGATTTCTATTTATAGAACATAGAAACCTAAGGTTACAATTGATTCAGATCTGCATTTACAATTTTACCCTAAAGAAAAACCTAAGTAATGCACCGACGCACCAACACGCGTGACACGCATCAACACGCACGACGCGTGGCCGCGGATCCACGGCCATAGGCTTGGTTTGGCCACGATTCCGCGGCCATATTGAGAGCTTGATTCTTCATTTCTTCAGGTCTTCTTTTTTTTGCTTTGTTTCTTCTATTTTCTTCACTTGGTTTCTCAGATTGTCTTCTAGTTTTCTTCCAGATTTCCACAGTGAGCAATGTCGTGGACTTTACCGTTTGCTTCGTGTCGAAGTATTGAACTTTGCACTGCTTTGTACTTTGTGAACTTGTTCGTTGATTCTTCATTATCCCTCAAACTGTAGGCATGATCAAGATTCTACCATTTATCGGTCGTAGTCTCATTTTTGTATCGTCTTTTCATCTTTTTCACTGTTTTTGTTCCGAGAACCTGTAACCTGCAACTATGTAGCAGATATGGATCAAAAGCACCTATTTATTTGTAAAATGACTAAGAATGGGGAATATAATAATGCAAAATTATGATATGAACAAATACCCCCAAACTTATCGTTTGCTCGTCCTCGAGCAAACCTAGTTTATTCTTGAAAAAGACCTAGCCTCAGTTTCGCAGGGAAACGCGATTGCACTGAGCTCGTGCAACAAGCCGTTAAACCTCTAGGTGTCCCTAGTAGGAGGAGTGTTGTCTCCTGAGTGTTTTCAGCGGATACTACCCACAAAATCCTATCAATTCGGCGCATTGACTTTTATTCTCCAATTAGGTTTTCTAACAAGGAATTCTATTATCTTCGACTCAGAAATTATCCACCCCTATTTTTCACGCTTCCTTATCTTTTAACTTAAGATTATATGTATTCTTGTGAATTTACTTAGCTTTTTGCATCTTTCAAGTTTTCCTTCTTGGGTTCCATCTCAGCTTAGGAATTTTTATCATCTCTATTAAAGATATAAGTCCTATTCTTCATTCCTATCTCTTATCTAAACCCCAATCACATACTCTTATCACCCCTACATTTGGAAATTCAAATCAAGCTATTATACTCTTATCCATCGTCCAAAATACTTTTCAATTGGTGAATTTTTAGATGAAATTGCTCACACATTCTTCATGTGACCGTTAATACTTCTTGAGGTACCAATGGCCGATTACAAAATATGTTTGCACATCAAGGCGTAATTCCTAGTCTTGTAATACCTAAGGCTTATAGCAGTGACTTCCAAACTAGTTGGTCTAAGGCACTAGGTGATAAGGCACCCTCGCTAATATTTTTTTCTATTAATGCAGCCTTAAGTAATTACAAAAACCAGTATTCATTTTTTTATTATCTCTTTATTCACACTTGTATCTTTATTTTATTTTTCTTCGTACTAAGGACTTTAGACAAGAGCATTTCAAGGTCTCTTCTACTATTCCAAGTTTCAAGGTGTGTGTATGTGCTAATTTTAGGGTATATATTTTCAGAATTTAGACTTAAGCTTAGGAAGTGAACTCGAAATTTGCCTATTTCTAAATAAACTACAAAGACATATACTTTCTACCGTTAAATTTTAAGAAAGGTTATTTTTAGGGTTTTTAATTTACTAAGTCTAAGATCTAGTTGTTCCTAACTAGTTAACTTATTTGTCAAACTCAAGTCAATTATGGCTAAAATTGAATGTTTCAATTTTTATAATTTAAATTTTTTCAATTTTTATGGGTTTTAAAATAAGTATTCAAATGCAAAAATATACATATGAATGCGAAGGAAGAAGCCTTACCGAGCACACCCCCAAACTTAAACTTGACAATGTTCTCACAGTCATGCTACACCAAGAGGGTCAAAATGCCGGTATTCCCCTGTTTATTATTATTTTTATATATTTTTATTTATTGTCAACACAAAAAAAAAACAAAAAAAAAACAAAATATATACAAAAAGGTCCCCCCCAAACTTAAGTGAAACAGTGTTTCCACTGTTTTAAGCGTTAAAGTTCAGAATTAGGGAGGAGAAAAATCAAACTATACAAGGCCTTACACAGACCAAAGGTTAGCACCAACCATTCAAAAATTCTATCGTGATAATGGTAGGGTTGGTGAAAGAATGGAGTGTAGAGAAAGGAGTTGAGAAGCACACGAGACCGTATGGGAAGAAGGGTGGAATATGGTCTCGGTGGAGGAGAAGAATGGCGGAAGAGAGAAAGAAGTGTAGTACGAACTTGAGGGTGTAAATCGAGTGAATAAATTAGCGCAAATTGTGATGACCGATATGTTAAAAGCGATTGTGCTAATTTATCAACCCGTCGAGAAATGGGGTCAAATCCCTCAAGATTCGCAAGAAAACATGGGTACGTCGAACTTGGTAAACCATCCATTGAAAATGGAAGCGCGACGGATTCTTGCACGGTCGAAACGATGGAAAGAACGAAGGGGAGTGATTTAGGGATAGTCTTATTCTCACCTAAGTAAACTGTCTCGAACTCGAAGGATTCTATCAATGGTTCGAAATGACTGTAAGAAATCGAGTCTGATGGTTCAACTAACTCATCTGAAAATTCAAAGGACTCAAACTCGGGCGGTGAGTCTTCAAAATCGTCCGAAAAAGTGAAACACTCGTAATCGTTATCAGCTGTGAGAACTGTGTCAGATTCAAAGAGGAACGCACTAGGGGCGTCCAAACTTCTGTGATCGAACAGAAATTTTTCAAGTTCACAGTCCTCCTGCGTGATATTTTGCGTGGTCGGAACGATGGAAAGGAGGGATGGTGATTTAGGAAGTATAACAGTTAAAGGTTCAGGAGGATGAATTAGAAAATCCGACACATCAAACAAAACTGGTTCATCCTCAACACTATCCTCAATACTCTCCTCAATATTATCCTCATAATTCTCCTCAAAAGTTATCTCATCCATACAATTATCATCAAAATCAAGACGCATATGAAGTTCAGGAGAAACATTTAATGATTCGGGATGATGAATTAAAGAGAAAATTTCAGTCAAATCTACGGGTTCATCATCCAAAATATTCCCTGCGTCAATATCTTCAATCAAGTGAAAATCAATTTTTTCGGACACCTCATCAACATCATGGATATTTATCAATTCAGGTTCTAGATTGGAGGTGTAGATATCGAAAGAATTAGGTTTGGGTTCACTCGAAAAAGGCTCTTTACAATCTGGCAAATCAAGCACTACAAAGTCGCACAACTCATTAAACGTTTTATTTTTAACTGGTGAATCATTTGGGACACTTGTTTGAAAACCGGAGTTGTGGGATTCAATTGAGGATGGGTAGGTTTGATTTGGAAGTGTGTAGAACTCACTCTCACCACTTAAATTCTCACTCTGTCCAACCGCCTCATCATACATTGGAAAATTTGGAGCTAGTTGGAAACTAGCTACCGGGTCACTAGGTTGCATAAGGGCGGCAATGGACGCATTCAAATTCCTCATCTGTCGATTTGTTGCTGCAATGTAAGCTTCCAACGACTTTTCCAGACTAGACATGGGTTGTGAAGGGGTTTCAGTAAAAGATTCAAAATTGTTTGGATATATGAAACTTCCAAATGGTTCTATAGAAGCAATGTCTAGGGAAGGTGCGGAAGTCGGGCAGGACTGGTAGGAATTGAATGGTTGCACAGGAGTAGGATCAACATTTGGATCAAAAGGTGAATGGACTTGTTGATCCCAAGAACTAGAAGTGTTGAAAGGAGTGAAAAATCGGTTACGAGATTGTTCAATATGTTCAGCTATAGACATGGGTTTCGGAGTTACAACAGGACTCGAAAAAGGAGTATCAACGTAAGAAGGTGGTGAGGGTTGAAATGGTTGATACAAAGTGGATTACAGAGTCGAACTGTTTCTCCTAGACGCTTCTATTCGATCTTTCAAAGAAATTTTGAGCATGGAGGGGTCGTCCGTAATTCGACCAAAACAATTCGCATATGAAGCAATGTTTGGATGAGGGTACCAAAGTTCGGCAAGAGTTTTGTGAGGTGAGGTACCCATGATGTAAGAAAGGAAAAGAAAAGAATGTGGGGTGCACGGATTTCTTAGCGACAAGTTGCAAGTTTTTGTAAAAAATTTCTTTTTGTGTTTTTTTATGGAGCTTTTTGCAAAAAAGATTTTCAATAAAAGGCTTAAACACACGTTCAATCAATCACAAATGCACAATCAAGCCTAGATCTAGGGTCACCTAGGTCAGCTAGACAGCTCCTAACTGTTCCAAAGGGCAAGAAATAGGACCTCAAACCGCCTCTTCACCGCCAATTATGGCCAGGTAAGCACAAGTAGAGAAAGGAGGGATCCGCTCACGAATCACCGTGAGACGGGCCTTTTAAAATTACCTTTCACTACCTGTCTAGCCTAGGCACCACAAAGTTAGGTTAGGATCAACGGTCGATATCTACAACTATTCCTTTGTCCTATTGAGCGCGAAGTCCTTAGGGCTGAGTCTAATCTTTTTTAATTAATTGATGGTCAATGCAATATACCTTATGTGATTTTTGGGGTCCTGGGAAGGGTGATGAAATCCCCACCCAATCTGGATTGGTGTTCAAGCCCCTTAAATTCGATTAAAATATGAAAAGCAGTAACAATCACTTGCAAACAATTTTTTTTAAGCGCAGCGAAAAGAATCCTGCACAAGATCAATTATTGGAAGGGGGAGAGATTTTTAGCGCAAAGAATCCTGCAGGCAAATATTTCAGAGGAGACAAGGGGTTTCAGAGGAAGAACAGAAGACTTACAGAGGGGATCCCACGTGCTGCCGTCACTACAGGACCGCGGTTCCGCTGCGGAAAGGCTATGTTGGCGGCGGAAGCGCGGTGAGTTGAGCGGTTCAGTTCTCCAGATTTTTTCTTCTCCTCTGTTGTTATTTTTCTCTGTTGTTCAGATCTGCCATTTTCTGTTTAGCTCTCTGGATTTTTCCAGATCCAAACTCGTTCGTCGATCCTGCAAAATTCATACGAAAAACCCTTCAACCAATAAAAAGATGATAAATTTTTTTATATTTTTCAAATTTTCAGTTTTTTTTATGAGTTTTATGATTTTATATTAACCCGAAATTGCAAAAAGAAAATACTACGCCATCCCCGGCAACGGTGCCATTTGATTGTTGTTTATTTCGCGTATGCGATTTTAAAAAGATGAATCAAAGAATATTATTTACCGCAATCAAGAACGGCGTCGCTTGGTAGCTAGCCGGTGAGTACGGGTCGGTCCACAGGGATGTTGTGTATTTCCTAATTGTTCTAACGAGTTAATTCCAAACGGTGTTGGATTGATTAAATCTAAAAACTAAGTTGATCTATTCTAGGATTAAAATCTTGCCAGGGTTAGGTTTAGGTTAAGTTTGGAAAATCAATATTCCTCACCGCTTTCTATGCCCTAATTAAGATCTATGAGGTGTTATGGTAATAATTAATAAAGTGGATTAGTACCATCGGGAAGAAACGATGTTTCTTCCTCTAGGTTCTTGTCCTTCCTTTCTTAATTCTTACCCTAACCTCCATGGAAAACATACGCAACCGGTCTTTTAAACTACGATATCACCGCTGCCTCGTAGGATAGGGTACCGTAGGGAGCGGTGTGTGTATGTATGCATAGAGTCCTATAAAAATATGTGATGGGCAAAAAAGGGGTGAGAGATCTTCATCTCTCAATCCTTCCCTATTCCTAACCCTAACAAGCGAGGATCTACTCACTCACTAGGGAAATGAAAAACATGTTCTAAACTAATTAAGTAGGGCAGATAATGAAATCTATACTAGGGCAGATAATAAAAGTTACACTAGGGTAGATAATAAAATTAACTAGGGCAATAAAAAGAAAACTTACTCTAATTTTTATTTGATGCTCTCTTCAATCATTTACAGGAATTGAATTCTGAATTTTGATAAATACATTGAGGCACAAGAAGAGGCATATCTCAAAAAGAGGTTTAGGATTTCTATTTATAGAACATAGAAACCTAGGGTTACAATTGATTCAGATCTGCATTTAGAATTTTACCTTAAAGAAAAACCTAAGTAATGCACCGACACACCAACACGCGTGACACGCATCAACATGCACGACGCATGGCCACGGATCCGCGGCCATAGGCTTGGTTTGGCCGCGATTCCGCGGCCATATTGAGAGCTTGATTCTTCATTTCTTCAGGTCTTCTTTTTTTTGCTTTATTTCTGTTGGAGATAGTGCCCTCAGAGTCAATTATTGGATCACAGATACGTGATTGCAATGATTGAGGGAGGACCTATCCCGGTAGGACAGTCTTACTCGAGATGATAGTATGCTATCTGGTTTACCTTTATCATCGTGTACTGCTTTAAGTGACCTGACACGTCGCTATTACACGTTGATAGAGCCCCTAGGATTCTTGCTTGACCACCAGCAGTATGAGGGCGATCATATAAGTGGGAGCTGGGGTCTATAAGCATATCCTTAAAAGGTCCCTAGTCGTGGGAGTTTCGAGACTGGGCATCGATACTCCATTAGTAGACTAGTGTATACAGTCGAGACCCCGACGAGGGGCGGTGGCCGGTCTCACAAGCCACTGGTGTCAGTTGGATCACCTAAGATGTATACAGGTGCTCATTGGGTTATGAGTACACCGGACAGGACTCACCGGGAACATGCTAGTTGGTCATATACCAGACGTCAGATGGCAGTTCCCTGGTGACATGTGTGCAGGTTAGTTCATCGACCTGGGGATCGTCATTTGTCTCGTGTGAGTTCCCACTGTACTTTGATTACTACCCTACCACGGCTCAAAGGAGTCGTGCAAACAGGTTTTAGTTGGGTACAGTCCCGAGCCACATGGAGGCAGTGAGCGTATCTTCAGGGGTTCGTCTCTCCCGGTATTGGGGGTGAGGTCGTGCTGTGTCTAGGAGAGCCATTACACAAAGTCCTTGGCCAAGGCAAGGAGATTTACTGGTAGGTATTCCAGTAGTATCTCAGGGTGTTCTGGGCTACACTCCGACACGACTTGTACCGCTTTTGGGGGTCTGACTTTTACCAACCCCCTAGGCCCGCCATGCGATGCTCATAGACGAACGGACCGGACTGCACGGATATTGTCACTGACAGGCTCAGTTGGGTGTCGGGGTGAGCTTCCTCATCGACGTCCCATTTGGTCAGTACCTGGTAGCCCGTCACGTATTGGCTTATACCTCTGACGTGCTAGTGGTTAAATCCACAACCAAGGTGTTGACGAGTCTTTAGAGTCCCCCACATTCAGTTACTCAGCTTTCGGGCGAAAGGTTGTAGAGGCCGTATGGAGATATGGCAGGGTCCGATCAGATACGTGCGGTATTGCACGGATCAGGATCGGACAGTCTGTACTATAGGCCGTATGGTGATATGGCAGGGTTCGATCAGATACGTGCGGTATTGCACAGATCAGGATCGAACGGATATTACTAGCCGGCTTTGGTATAAGCCGGATCCTAGTATAGTACAGTGTAGATTTTGTCTCATTGCATTTGTATTTCGGTCGGAATACAAATGCGGGTGTGTATGCACAGTATCGGGGTTTTCCTGTAATTTATTACGGGACCAGTTTTCTGGAGTTGCCAGTTTGCTTTCCGTTTCGGCCAATTTCTATTGTTCCGTTCATTGGCCGAAGATTGGTGGAGGAGGGTTTATTTGCATTGTTGCAAATAAGCTTTAGTGGAGGGGGTCTTTGCTTATTTCCTTGTATCATGATGGCTCACCATACCTTGACCTTTTTGACTTGATCCTTCATGATGGCTTGACTTTGTTAGCATCATGGTTGTTGATGATGGTTGTGTGGAGTGTTGGCATTGCTTTGTGATCATGGTTGATTATCATAACCATTCCTTTCTCTCTCTCTTTTGATTATGGTTGTGGTTTGATCTTTTGTTTTTTGATATCACTCCCTCACTCTCATTCACTCCCTCCATCCTCTCTTGTGGCCGGCCACTATGTGCAAGGGTTGTCCAAAAATTGTGTGGGTGTATTTTTGGTTCATATCATGCTCCAAAATACCCACTAGCTCCTCCACATTGTTCTTGTTTCATCCCTCCACCATATGGCACCTCCATGAACCCCAAAAGAGACAATAGCTCACTACACATTCTACAGCGAATCTTGGGCACGTCGAGTAGCCGGCTTCGTGCCCGAGTTGCCTCGGCATTGAGGTGGAGCCCGTAAACAAAGTAGGCGATGTGGTGCACTTCCGGCGACGAGGAGGAGACGGGACATTCCGCAGGAGATCGGGACCATGACGAGAAGACCGGAGGACTTGGATCGTCGGTATATCTCTAACCCATCTTGTTAAGTGGCTTAGACTAGTTAATGGTTCGATCCGGGTTATAGTGCGCGGTGGTGCCGGTTTGCTAAGTCCGCAAAAATTTAAGTTATTCACCGCTTCCGCATTCCGGCGTCGGATTGACGGCCGGGGCGCCGCCGTGCACTTACAGTGGTATCAGAGCCTCGCCATTAATTTAGTCTAGCTTTGTGTAATGTGTTTGCATTTCCGATCGATCAAAAAGTTCCAAAACTGCATTTTAGTTCGCATCAGTTTCTGTTGAAAATTTTTGGTCTCGAAAATTTTTTCAGGTTATAAAATATTGATGTACTGGAAACTCTAAGAGTTCTGTAAAAATTTGACGAAGTAACTCCACAGTTGGAGCGCGGAACCGCCGCGAAAACCCCATTTGTGCGGCCCTTCCGCCGCGCACTATTCACATCACTTCACCAATTTTTTACAGAGGCCTTCTGGGCTTAAAATATGGGCTTTGGAATATTAAAGTTGGGCCAATTGTTTCTGTGAGTGCTACAGTTTTCTTTGGGGCCCACTTGTTAATTGTTTGATCAATCGGAAATTTTTTAAACACATTTTTCACAGTATTTACATTATATCTGCGACCGTGAATGTCACTCGATCGGTAAATCCGGTCTAACTGCTATAGCCCGGTTAGACGGATTTGCGAACGTGACTTTCACGTTGATGTTCTATGTATTTGCTGTGATGTTGCGGATCGGTCGTGGGGGATAGCCTGGATGCAATGCTAGTACTGTGCTGTTGTATTATGTACATTTGATATTGCGGGGCGAGCGTCCGACATGTGGACTGCCGTCACTGCCTGATTGTATTATTATTTTGGGGCACGACCTGGTTGCGGTCGATGTACCCGGTGTATGTATATTTTACTTTCTGTACTAGGATTGCCCCGCGGAGGGGTGCACGGATAGCCGGGTGCTGGAGGGCAACAAGCCCGCATCTCATGGCATTGAGACGGAGGGGGCTTCACTCTAGGATTGGCGGGCTATTCGCCGCACTCGTAGGGGGTACAGGTTGACCCAGGAGGGGTGCCCAAGTTGCCGGATTCCGTGAAGTGCTGGGTGGTCCATTCACGGCGCTGAAGGGGGCTGCCTCGCTTCAGGTTTTGGCGGGTGACTTGCCGCGCCCGTAGGGGTCTAGGATTTCATTGCACAGGCTATCCACACGACCAGGGGAACGTCGGGTTTCAGCGGCTCTGTGAAACCCGGGGATCCCAGATATCTGTATTGTTTCTGTGATGCTGTACATTTTCTGTGATGTTGCATTTTTATTCATGCCTTGAGCGAATATAATATATTGGTATATATATTAGTAGATGTAGTATATGTTTTGCATCCGCGCTAGTCCAGTCCCCGCTCTGTCGTTAGTAAGCTAACCTAACGGGTAATGACGGGACCCAGTGGCGAATGCGGATGGCATATACGTACATCAGTATATTTTCGTTCTTTTTGGTGTGATCAATTGATGGGACTGCATTGATTCGGATCAATGCAAGTTAAAAACAAACCTAATCTGATGTTGTTGGAACACTTTTTCAAAAAGCTGTTATTGCAAGGACGTTCACTTTTGTTTTGCATCGTGGTATTCATTTGGAATATCCTGCTCCTCAGTCGACGAGGCAAGGGCCGAGATCCCTTCACCGGGAGTGACCCCTTGGACAAAAGTTTGCGTCAGGGCATTAATTTCACTATAGCCGATTGCTTTTGCTTTGCATCGTGGTATTCAGTTGGAATATCCTGCACCCCATTCTACGGGGAAAGAGCCGAGATCCCTTCACCGGGAGTGACCTCTTTAGCAACGGTTTTCGTCACTATATTTTTAAAAGCTATCCGTTCCTTCGACGATATCAAGTTCTTTACGTTAAAGGTTTTCGCCAGAAACCATTCGTAGCCCTCCGTCGTTTCATATGGGTAGTCAATAGTATTCAAGCTGTGTTTGTTGGCCAAAGTCAAGGCACAGTGTTTGGTAGCTGTTGGTTATTCATATGCAGCATAGATAGATGCGTTGGTTTGGAACAGTCGTATAGCCTTGTTGGCCAAAGTCAAGGGCTTGTGCGGGTGGATTCGAATCAACCTGGAGAATGACGGGTAGAACTTGACATGTGACTTATGATTTGTTGGCCAAAGTCAAGGTCATAAGAGCATGGGGCAGAAATCACATCGGGAGTTTCAAAAGAACTGAAACTTGCCAGATATGCGCATACCTTCTGGAGTGTGATAGCGTGAGCGGATTCCGTCACGTTATCATGCAATGATAGTTGGATCCCGATTCCCACTGATGAGTTGGTATACTCCTCGGGTAACCCCGACTAATTCTTCTTTCAGGTTTGGAGGAGAATTTGAGGTACAGTGGGAGGATTCCAGATTAGATAAATTGGTAACCATTCTGATCTAGGTTAGAGTGCACGCTGAGTGTTTCTTTTCTCTCTCTCTTTGGCAGCGACCATTGACCCGACCCTAAGACTTTGACTCAGTGACCAAGTTGACCGAACCTTCTTAAACACCGGCTTTTGGATTGTCAGAGTTGCAGACCTCATTGCCACTCCTACTTTTACCCTTTTTCTCCAGGACACCCCGTATTACTACGAACGTCCACTTCCATTGGACAAAACCATCGTATGGTTAGATACGAACTCGAAAGAATTTATTCGAGGATGGTTTCCGGTTCTGGAGAAAACGGATAGGATTATTCAGTTGTCTTTTCCTTTTACCCTCTCTCAGGTTACGAGTACTCCTTGGTTTAGGGGTAGTACACCTATTACGCAAATTGGATTGTCTTCTTCCAAACCTTAGGCTGGTGCCGACCGGTAGGGAATGAAGAAAACCAATTAGCATAACGATGGTGTGCAGAAGGTATTAAGTTCAGACAAAGCAAGGGATTAGTAAGAGGGCAAAGTAAATTGCAACAGATATTCACGACCAAACCAAATATTTCATTACCACTCCCACATCACCTTTGTATTTCTCCAGGACACTCCGTATCACTACGAAGATCCACAGTTTATTTGGATACTCCATCGTATGGTTATATACGAACTCGAATGGAACTTGTTCCAGTTCGGGGATGGATTCTGGTTCAGGAGAAATAGGAATAAGGTTTATTCGGTTGTCTTTTATCTTCACCCTCTCTCTCATTGCGAGTGTTCCTAGGATGCGGACAGTACACCCATTATGCTTATTGGATAGTCTTCTTCCAAACCATAGGCTGGTGCCGAACGGTAGGGAAGGAAGAAAACCATTTGGCCTAAAAGGGTGTGCAGAAGGTAAAGACTAAAGACATATGAAGGGATTTGGAGAGGTGGCAAAGAACTATACGGTTACAGTCATGAATCTGGAAGAGGCATTACTAGGAATACCAGAATACCCCATCGGAACATTTCAATGTTTCAGTTTCACTGTGTAATGTTAAAGGAAAACTGATTTCCCGATTAGATACTTACTCCAGGGTATGTATTTACCAGGTACGATTCTCACATCTGTATGGTTTTACAGATGATGAGTGGGAGTAAGTTGTTGGGAATTGGGTGATTATCCTCATTATATCGGGATTCGTTGTAATCGGTGATATTTGAGGAAATCACCTGGGCTGTTTGCCGGTCGGCAAATATTTGGTTTTGAATATCCACTGTTATGCACCAATTTCAAATTGATATATCTGTACGTCTATTTTCATAGAGTGAGATATACCTTTCTGAAATTATGTCTACGACATTTACCTATATCAGTGGATGGTTAGGTAAGGAGCATTAAACAGCGGTGTAATTCTTCTTAACCATAAGTACAGTTTTCAACCTACGACACACAGTGAATGAGTAATCAGACTCAAGGGACTTTTACAGAGTATTGTATGTTGTCCAGAGTCCATCAGGACAGAGGGGATGGTCCTCGTACTATATTCGGTTTACTTATGACTCCTCTAATTTTTAGACAGGTGTTTCGTGGAAACACAGGGTCCGAATTTGGAGAAGTTATATGTATTTGAATAGAGTAGAGAACCAGGTGTAGCAAGTATCGGGATTCTTCAAAGAGATCGAAGATGTAGATACTTGTGTATGGTATTCAGTTGATAGTAATGATAAAGAGATCTTGCTTCTCTTTCAGGTTACTCATAATTGGAAGTATTCCTAAGATTGAGTAACGCTGATCGGCCTCCTTCCATTTAGTTGACATGCGCTGGGGACAGCTGCATGATTTGAATCTGGTTCAATTAAATCAGTGCCTCTGTTTCTATATTGGATATAGAACAGTTCATATCTTAACGATGTTAAGGTACGGGGAGTTGTCCGGTTTATGATTAAAACCAGACACTGGACAACTCAAGGCACGTTTCTGTAATGGCTGTTTGTGGGTTGACCCAGGCTATGACGCGGGTTGACTTTCTACCATCTGGAAGATCAATAGCAATATTGTTCTTGACTCGCCACAGTTTTAAATTAAAAATGGATTTTTTCAGGAAAACAGTAGTGGGAGTATGGTAGAACTGGAAGTGATTCCAGAACCACAAACGATTACTGAAGATTTGATAAGGAACCTTAAGATTCAATCTGAATTGACATTCCATTGGCCACTCCGCAGATAAGGTGGGTAACTTCAGGCACCCGAGAGGTACTACGGTAGCCTCAAGGACGGTGACAGGGAAGTTCTTGTTTACCCACAATTACCATTGCTGTTGTTCCAGGCTGCGAGACCCGGCGGGAGGATGAGTATAGCGTCATTCTAAACTAGTTTTAGAAGTGCACGTCTATATGACTCTGCCAGAGGGTTGTCGTAGTCAGTGGGAGCAGCGGAAGCATTGGTGGACAGGTAGCTTATGTCTATTTACAGACTGAAGCACCAGTAGCGGAGATAGATCATCTATTTCTGACGTGACAGTCATGGGTTTGACTTCATCAGAATAGGGGATGGATCTGTTGAGAAGGTAGTAGGGTGTGATATCCTGGTATTTGGATGACATACACAAAGTAGGAAAGGAAACTCCTATACTACGATCGGTTATACTTTGGTCGTCACACAGTGGTTTCTCCACATGGACTTGGACATTATATCTGACATACTGGTTACTAGATCTATGGTCTTAGATCTAGATTTGGGTGGTTTCCCAATCAGGGTACTTGACAGCATTCTAAGAGTATTTAGGATGGACGACTCCTGGCACGGTAGTGTACCTGCAGGTAACGGAGTCACCCTCTCTAAAGGTGTCTTACAGACTAAAGGGGAGAGGGATGTGCATGATTGGCAGATCACTTGCTTAGGCAATTGAGTCAATCATGAGATGTCAAGTACCACACCAGATATTGTTCTTGCACTAGATGCAATAAGTTGACATTAATCCAATCCTGGAGAAACAGTCGGAAGCAGTTTTAGAACATAAGTGGATGTTCTAGGGATATGATAACGACAGCCTCATTCGGGAAACAGTTATCATTCCAGGCTTCCAAGGTGACATGGACGACAAGGAGGTTGTCAGAGCTATAGTTTTCCTTCTGATGAGGGGCAGTATTTTGGACAGGTGGTCCAAGGCAATACTGAGGGTGGCATGGCGCAGGATACTGATTAAGTTCAGTTGACGATACAGTCTAAGAAGTTTGGATTTGGAGCTCATTTATGAGCTATGTCCCATCAGACATCCAGACACATTCTAAGACAGGTATTGCTCATTTCGGGAGATGGGTTTCTCCGCGAACTTGAGATTTAGAGAGACATGGAAAGAGACAACAAGGCGGATCCACTCACTGAGGCTATTCCTCGAACGCAATAGTTTCGCAAACGAGCTTTGTGAAACTGACTAGTAGAGGAGTTGGGTGTTCGGTATCACACGGGCTGTGAATATGCGACATCGCAATAATTAGCCTTGAGTGCAAGTGGGAGATTGTTGGAGATAGTGCCCTCAGAGTCAATTATTGGATCACAGATACGTGATTGCAATGATTGAGGGAGGACCTATCCCGGTAGGACAGTCTTACTCGAGATGATAGTATGCTATCTGGTTTACCTTTATCATCGTGTACTGCTTTAAGTGACCTGACACGTCGCTATTACACGTTGATAGAGCCCCTAGGATTCTTGCTTGACCACCAGCAGTATGAGGGCGATCATATAAGTGGGAGCTGGGGTCTATAAGCATATCCTTAAAAGGTCCCTAGTCGTGGGAGTTTCGAGACTGGGCATCGATACTCCATTAGTAGACTAGTGTATACAGTCGAGACCCCGACGAGGGGCGGTGGCCGGTCTCACAAGCCACTGGTGTCAGTTGGATCACCTAAGATGTATACAGGTGCTCATTGGGTTATGAGTACACCGGACAGGACTCACCGGGAACATGCTAGTTGGTCATATACCAGACGTCAGATGGCAGTTCCCTGGTGACATGTGTGCAGGTTAGTTCATCGACCTGGGGATCGTCATTTGTCTCGTGTGAGTTCCCACTGTACTTTGATTACTACCCTACCACGGCTCAAAGGAGTCGTGCAAACAGGTTTTAGTTGGGTACAGTCCCGAGCCACATGGAGGCAGTGAGCGTATCTTCAGGGGTTCGTCTCTCCCGGTATTGGGGGTGAGGTCGTGCTGTGTCTAGGAGAGCCATTACACAAAGTCCTTGGCCAAGGCAAGGAGATTTACTGGTAGGTATTCCAGTAGTATCTCAGGGTGTTCTGGGCTACACTCCGACACGACTTGTACCGCTTTTGGGGGTCTGACTTTTACCAACCCCCTAGGCCCGCCATGCGATGCTCATAGACGAACGGACCGGACTGCACGGATATTGTCACTGACAGGCTCAGTTGGGTGTCGGGGTGAGCTTCCTCATCGACGTCCCATTTGGTCAGTACCTGGTAGCCCGTCACGTATTGGCTTATACCTCTGACGTGCTAGTGGTTAAATCCACAACCAAGGTGCTGACGAGTCTTTAGAGTCCCCCACATTCAGTTACTCAGCTTTCGGGCGAAAGGTTGTAGAGGCCGTATGGAGATATGGCAGGGTCCGATCAGATACGTGCGGTATTGCACGGATCAGGATCGGACAGTCTGTACTATAGGCCGTATGGTGATATGGCAGGGTTCGATCAGATACGTGCGGTATTGCACAGATCAGGATCGAACGGATATTACTAGCCGGCTTTGGTATAAGCCGGATCCTAGTATAGTACAGTGTAGATTTTGTCTCATTGCATTTGTATTTCGGTCGGAATACAAATGCGGGTGTGTATGCACAGTATCGGGGTTTTCCTGTAATTTATTACGGGACCAGTTTTCTGGAGTTGCCAGTTTGCTTTCCGTTTCGGCCAATTTCTATTGTTCCGTTCATTGGCCGAAGATTGGTGGAGGAGGGTTTATTTGCATTGTTGCAAATAAGCTTTAGTGGAGGGGGTCTTTGCTTATTTCCTTGTATCATGATGGCTCACCATACCTTGACCTTTTTGACTTGATCCTTCATGATGGCTTGACTTTGTTAGCATCATGGTTGTTGATGATGGTTGTGTGGAGTGTTGGCATTGCTTTGTGATCATGGTTGATTATCATAACCATTCCTTTCTCTCTCTCTTTTGATTATGGTTGTGGTTTGATCTTTTGTTTTTTGATATCACTCCCTCACTCTCATTCACTCCCTCCATCCTCTCTTGTGGCCGGCCACTATGTGCAAGGGTTGTCCAAAAATTGTGTGGGTGTATTTTTGGTTCATATCATGCTCCAAAATACCCACTAGCTCCTCCACATTGTTCTTGTTTCATCCCTCCACCATATGGCACCTCCATGAACCCCAAAAGAGACAATAGCTCACTACACATTCTACAGCGAATCTTGGGCACGTCGAGTAGCCGGCTTCGTGCCCGAGTTGCCTCGGCATTGAGGTGGAGCCCGTAAACAAAGTAGGCGATGTGGTGCACTTCCGGCGACGAGGAGGAGACGGGACATTCCGCAGGAGATCGGGACCATGACGAGAAGACCGGAGGACTTGGATCGTCGGTATATCTCTAACCCATCTTGTTAAGTGGCTTAGACTAGTTAATGGTTCGATCCGGGTTATAGTGCGCGGTGGTGCCGGTTTGCTAAGTCCGCAAAAATTTAAGTTATTCACCGCTTCCGCATTCCGGCGTCGGATTGACGGCCGGGGCGCCGCCGTGCACTTACAATTTCTTCTATTTTCTTCACTTGGTTTCTCAGATTGTCTTCTAGTTTTCTTCCAGATTTCCACAGTGAGCAATGTCGTGGACTTTACCGTTTGCTTCGTGTCGAAGTCTTGAACTTTGCACTGCCTTTGTACTTTGTGAACTTGTTCGTTGATTCTTCATTGTCCCTCAAACTGTAGGCATGATCAAGATTCCACCATTTATCGGTCGTAGTCTCATTTTTGTATCGTCTTTTCATCTTTTTCACTGTTTTTGTTCCGAGAACCTGTAACCTGCAATTATGTAGCAGACATGGGTCAAAGCACCTATTTATTTGTAAAATGACTAAGAATGGGGAATATAATAATGCAAAATTATGATATGAACAAATACCCCCAAACTTATCTTTTGCTCGTCCTCGAGCAAACCTAGTTTGTTCTTGAAAAAGACCTAGCCTCACTTTCGCAGAGAAACGCGATTGCACTGAGCTCGTGCAACAAGCCGTTAAACCTCTAGGTGTCCCTAGTAGGAGGAGTGTTGTCTCCTGAGGGTTTTCAGCGGATACTACCCACAAAATCCTATCAATTCGGCGCATTGACTTTTATTCTCCAATTAGGTTTTCTAACAAGGAATTCTATTATCTTCGACTCAGAAATTATCCACCCGTATTTTTCACGCTTCCTTATCTTTTAACTTAAGATTATATATATTCTTGTGAATTTACTTAGCTTTTGGCATCTTTCAAGTTTTCCTTCTTGGGTTCCATCTCAGCTTGGGAATTTTTATCATCTCTATTAAAGATATAAGTCCTATTCTTCATTCCTATCTCTTATCTAAACCCCAATCACATACCCCTACGTGTGTGTATATATCATCCCTACACTTGGAAATTCAAATCAAGCTATTATACTCTTATCCATCGTCCAAAGTACTTTTCAATTGGTGAATTTTTAGATGAAATTGCTCACACATTCTTCATGTGACCGTTAATACTTCTTGAGGTACCAACGGCCGATTACAAAATATGTTTGCATATTAAGGCGTAATTCCTAGTCTTGTAATACCTAAGGCTTATAGCAGTGACTCCCAAACCAGTTGGTCTAAGGCACTAGGTGATAAGGCACCCTCGCTAATATTTTTATCTATTAATGCAGCCTTAAATAATTACAAAAACCAGTGTTCATTTTTTTATTATCTCTTTATTCACACTTGTATCTTTATTTTATTTTTCTTCGTACTAAGGACTTTAGACAAGAGCATTTCAAGGTCTCTTCTACTATTCCAAGTTTCAAGGTGTGTGTATGTACTAATTTTAGGATATATATTTTCAGAATTTAGACTTAAGCTTAGGAATTATTTTTCAAACTTATACTTTAATAAAAATATCAATACTTTTCCCTTGTTTTAACTTAGCCCAAGAAGTGAACTCGAAATTTGCCTATTTCTAAATAAACTACAAAGACATATACTTTCTACCGTTAAATTTTAAGAAAGGTTATTTTTAGGGTTTTTAATTTACTAAGTCTAAGATGATAAATTTTTTTATATTTTTCAAATTTTCAGTTTTTTTTATGAGTTTTATGATTTTATATTAACCCGAAATTGCAAAAAGAAAATACTACGCCATCCCCGGCAACGGTGCCATTTGATTGTTGTTTATTTCGCGTATGCGCTTTTAAAAAGATGAATCAAAGAATATTGTTTACCGCAATCAAGAACGGCGTCGCTTGGATGCTAGCCGGTGAGTACGGGTCGGTCCACAGGGATGTTGTGTATTTCCTAATTGTTCTAACGAGTTAATTCCAAACGGTGTTGGATTGATTAAATCTAAAAACTAAGTTGATCTATTCTAGGATTAAAATCTTGCCAGGGTTAGGTTTAGGTTAAGTTTGGAAAATCAATATTCCTCACCGCTTTCTATGCCCTAATTAAGATCTATGAGGTGTTATGGTAATAATTAATAAAGTGGATTAGTCCCATCGAGAAGAAACGATGTTTCTTCCTCTAGGTTCTTGTCCTTCCTTTCTTAATTCTTACCCTAACCTCCATGGAAAACATACGCAACCGGTCTTTTAAACTACGATATCACCGCTGCCTCGTGGGATAGGGTGCCGTAGGGAGCGGTGTGTGTATGTATGCATGGAGTCCTATAAAAATATGTGATGGGCAAAAAAAGGGTGAGAGATCTTCATCTCTCAAACCTTCCCTATTCCTAACCCTAACAAGCGGGGATCTACTCACTCATTACGGAATTGAAAAACATGTTCTAAACTAATTAACTAGGGCAGATAATGAAATCTATACTAGGGCAGATAATAAAAGTTACACTAGGGCAGATAATAAACTTAACTAGGGCAATAAAAAGAAAACTTACTCTAATTTTTATTTGATGCTCTCTTCAATCATTTACAGGAATTGAATTCTGAATTTTGATAAATACATTGAGGCACAAGAAGAGGCATACCTCAAAAAGAGGTTTAGGATTTCTATTTATAGAACATAGAAACCTAGGGTTACAATCGATTCAGATCTGCATTTATAATTTTACCCTAAAGAAAAACCTGAGTAATGCACCGACGCGTCAACACGCGCGACGCACGGCCGCGGATCCGCGGCCATAGGCTTGGTTTGGCCGCGGTTTCGCGGCCATATTGAGAGCTTGATTCTTCATTTCTTCAGGTCTTCTTCTGTTACTTTGTTTCTTCTATTTTCTTCACTTGGTTTCTCAGATTGTCTTCTAGTTTTCTTCCAGAATTCCACAGTGAGCAATGTCGTGGACTTTACCGTTTGCTTCATGTCGAAGTCTTGAACTTTGCACTGCCTTTGTACTTTGTGAACTTGTTCGTTGATTCTTCATTGTCCCTCAAACTGTAGGCATGATCAAGATTCCACCATTTATCAGTCGTAGTCTCACTTTTGTATTGTCTTTTCATCTTTTTCACTGTTTTTATTCCGAGAACCTGTAACCTGCAACTATGTAGCAGACATGGATCAAAAGCACCTGTTTATTTGTAAAATGACTAAGAATAGGGAATATAATAATACAAAATTATGATATGAATAGATCCCTTCACCGGGAGTGATCTCTTTAGTAAAAGCTAGTAAAAGCTATTCGGTTTGTTTTTGAAAACTACTCAATTTTAAAAGTGGAGCTTAAACCACTCATTTTCAAAATCACTTAATTCTACAACGATATCAAGTTCATTACGCTAAAAGTTTTCTTAAAAACCAGCGTAGGCCTCTGTCATTTCAGATAAGTGCTATTTAGTATTCGTGTTGCATTTGTTGGTCTCAGTCAAGGCGTAGTGTGAGGTATCTGATTAGTGCTTATCTGCAGCATGTGATGCGGTTGGATTAGGGTAGTCGTGCGACTTTGTTGGCCTTCATCAAAGGTCGTGTGGGTGGGTTTAATTCAATCACAAAATGAACGGGTTGAACTTGACTTGCGGTTTATGGTTTGTTGACCTTGTTAAGGTCATAAATCGCATGGGGTAAAAACAATTATCAGGTATTTCAAGTGTTGAAATTTGCAATGAGATTGCATACCTTCTATATGATAGTTGGATCCTGATATCCACTGCGAGTAAGAGTTACTCCTTGGAGAGTTTTGCACTTTAAAATTAGCCGAACAAGTAGGTGTCTAAGAAAGGTGTTAACGGGGTTATGCCCTTGCGGAAACGAGATTATTTAATTAGTTCCATACGAAAGCATGGGGAGACTCCTTCGGAGTACCAATACCTACCTGGCCGAATGATTGGCGAACTTGTAGGGTGTAATTAATCCCGGCTAATCTTACCTTTTAGGGTTTGAAGAAAAATTCGATAAAAACAGTGGGAGGCATCCTGATTGGATAAAATAAAAACCAATCTAATCTTGCAAAGAGTGCATGCAAAAGTGGTTATCCTTCTCTCTCTCCAGGTAGCAACCAATGACACGCCTTAATCAAGATAATAATATGGATGTATTGACCGAACCCACTTATTATACAGGGCTAGGTTCCACTCTATGTTATGACTGTAAAAAATCTGAGCAAGTAATTGTAGAATACCCGGATTCTCACACCACCCAAAACGAAGAATGAGCATGCTGATGCATCTTCTTCGGGTGTGTTCGTTACCGAGAACTGTTTCTTAATTTGCTCTACGTCCAGGGTATTGGATACCAGATCAGGATCTTACGTATGTAATTTGTTACATGGGTTTAGTAGAGGTAGAGAACTGGGAAAAAGGTGATATGCCCCTCAGAGAAGGGAATGGTGCAATTGTTGCAGCCAAAGCAGTTGGCGAATATCATCTAGTATTACCAAGTGGTAACACAATGATTCTTAGCGACTGTTATTTCATACCAAAAATATTGTGAATGTTTTCCTAAATCAAGTGTTGATTGGGTATGGTACGTTGTATAACGGTATATACGTTCTAAATCAAACTACAGTTCTAAATATACAGAACACACAAGTGGAAAAGTTCAGAAATGAACGAAGCCTTCTTGTGGCATTGTAGACTAGGTCATATCAATGCGACACGATTAGCTAAGTTGCATAAAGATGGATTTTTGAATCAGTTCGAATTTACATTTTATGAAACTTGCCAGTCATGTCTCAAAGGCAAGATGACCAAGACTTCGTTTACTAGACACGGAGAAAGAGCTACTGAACTCTTGAGACTGATACATAGTGATATATGCGGTCCTATGTCTACACATACCAGGAATGGTCCCTCGTACTTCATTACATTTACCGATGATCTCTCAAGATATGGACATGTGTTCCTGATGAAACACAAATCTGAATCTTTTGAGAAATTCAAGAAATATAAGTACGAAATTGAGAACCAGACGGGTAAAAGTATTAAAATCCTTCACTCTGATCGGAGAGGAGAATACTTGAGCACGGAATTCAGAGACTACTTAAAAGAGAATGGAATTCTCTCTCAGCTTACTATTACGTATACACTATAGCACAATGGAGTTTCGAAGCGGAGGAATCGAACCCTATTAGATATGGCGTGCTCTATGATGAGTAATGCTGAGTTTCCTATTTCCTTTTAGGGTTATGCACTTGAGATAGCTGCATATCTATTGAATAGGGTTCAGAACAAATATATGCTTACCACTCCATATGAGATATGGAATGGGAAAGACCATCTCATAAACGAGTTAAGATATGGGGTTGTCCGGCCTATGATAAAAATCTAAATACGGACAAGCTCGAGGGAAGGTCTGTTTTGTGCAAGTTTGTGAGATATCTTGGGTTATGCCAGTGCCCTGGCCATCAAACTGTGGTCGAATGCGGAACAAAAAAATTTCTAAACTGGCGCTAGAACAATCCACGAATACGGATCGACCATAAACCCTAAACCTAGCAAGCTATATAAAAAGTTGAGATGGTTATACCGAATGATCCGTGTCCTTCGGTCTTTAACCTCCTTCCCAAGCTCCTAGTGGCCACCATGATCATGTTTGGTCGCCGGTCTCCCTCCATCGAAGATGATCCACCTGAGAGTCTATGGATCGAGCTCCTACCTCATAACTGAGATAACTAGGGTACCTAACTTGCTAAATTAGATAGCCTAGATGATGTAGAGTCTAATGAGGGATTGATTTATCTCTAAACACTCTAGGTTTCTCAACACATGAGACTATTAGGGTGGAGGAAAAAGAAGAAGCTATAAGAGATGAGAGTATGAAACAAAGAGCAACTGAAAAAATAGCTAAGTGTTGTGAGTGTGAGAAAAGAATGAAGCAACTCAAGAAAGAATATCTAAAGTCAAGTAAATATCTCACAACCCTTAACAAATATCAAGCATGGCTCAATAGTGATTCATGAGTCACCCCATGAGTCACCACCATGAGTCATGCTTCAATTAAATGCAATACAAACTCATCCCTCCACCTCATTAAACCTTTTAAGAAAAAGATTAAAGCAAAAATGAGGTGGCAACTTCTAGAAACTTTCTTGTAATAAATTACAAGAATACCCCTCATCCGCATATACATACCCGTATCCGTATTCCGAAAAATATGAGTACAAAAGAGACGAAAATAATCCAACAATATAACACTAAAATCCGGTTTAAACTAAAGCCACTAGTATAAACTGTCTGAATCATGATACGTACACTGTTCCCCTTCAAAATATGGCCAAGACTGAACGTCTGGCTTGAAATTCGGGGCAGATGCTAATTGGTGCTATCCGTCTACCTCTCCGAAGATGCCAAGTTGATTTATGGCACCATATATCGAAGGTTTAAACGGATGCGGCCGATGTAGCAGACTTCGTCAGATTCCCCCTCGCTTGAGGGGTTTTTGATTGTGGGGACGCTCTTCCCTGCAGGCGCAAGCCCCTGCAGTTAATTACGCTACCGCATTGCGGTAACAACTTTCTCCTTCTCTAGATGATCACTTCGTGTCGTGTGTGTTTGTTTTGTGTTTGGTTGCTCGTGGATTGTATACGGAGACTGAGTTATGTCGTCGCCCGTAGGGCGTGGACTAGTCCAAATCCGTATTATCTTAGATTTGGGTTTAGGGGTTTGGGTTTAAGGATACGTTAGCCTCATTTGAGGCTAAGATCGACTTAAACGTTTGTTAAGGATACGTTAGTCTAGTTTTAGACTAAGATCGACTTAACGGGATCGTTTAGATCCAACAAGAGAGCAATTGGTGGGCCTTGTTGTTTAGTTTAGTGACATTGCGGTCGATAGGTAGTTTAAGGACATTGCGGTCCAATGTTAGTTTTAAGACGTTGCGGTCAAGGTTAAAGACATCATAGTCTATGGGTTTAAGGACTCCACAGTCCATTGTTAGTTTTAAGACATCACGGTCGAGGTTAAGGACATCATAGTCCGTTGTTAGTTTTAAGACATCCCGGTCAAGGTTAAGGACATCATAGTCCGAGGATTTAAGGACTCCACAGTCCGGCGTTAGTTTTAAGACATCCCGGTCAAGGTTAAGGACCTCATAGTCCATGAGTTTAAGGACCCCATAGTCCATATCAATGTGTGGTCATCGGGACCCGTCACCTCTTTGAAGACGTTAAGGAATTACAATGCCAAGTATCAAAGGAGTGAAGAGATGTACCCTTGAACCAAGGTAGATTAAATAGTCTTTGGCCCAATTTGGAACCAAGACCAATTAATTATATTATGAGCCCATTAGCCTAGTTAAGTTTGAATTGAGGACTTATGGCCATCTTGGGCTAAGTCCAATCATGTTTAGGATATTGGCCCTCTGTTGGCTCATTGAAGAAGAGGCTTTGCCTCTAGAAACTTAGCCAATTGGGCTAAAACTAGTGTTAAACACTAGAGACCAACAGTGTTGAACACTGGGAATAAGATTAACAAATTAGTGTTAAACACTGGAAATAGAGATTTCAAATTAGTGTTTAATACTAAGGCAAATCAGTGTTAAACACTGGAAACAGAGATTTTACAAATTAGTATTAAACACTAAGAAAATCAGTATTAAACACTGCAAATAGAGTCTTCCAAATTAGTGTTAACCACTAAGAAAATCAGTGTTAAACACTGCAAATAGAGTTTTCCAAATTAGTGTTAAACACTAAGAAAATCAGTGTTGAATACTGGGAACAGAGTTTTCCAAATTAGTGTTAAACACTAAGAAAATTAGTGTTAAACACTGGGAACAAAGTCTTCAGATTAGTGTTAAACACTAAGGAGAGAGAGGTCACGTGTGGATACGTGAGAGTGCCTTGATTCCCCTTATTTTATTCGACAGATCAGAGTTTAACACTTTTAATTCCGACGGCCATCACGTGTGAGCACGTGATGGAGGCCCACGCTCTGGTCTGTTAGAATGCTCATTAGGGGTCATGTGGTGACACGTGAGGACGCCCTAGAGCTCTTTTATGTTTCTTTTGCCTTTTTCTCTGTGTGGTTCAGGGGTCACGTGGGGCACGTGAGGCGTTGCCTCGATGCTCTTTTCTGCGGATCTTTACAGAGGTCACGTGGTAACACGTGACTCTGGTTCTTTTGCATATTTTAAAGATCTGTTCATCTTTTAAGAATTAAATTCTTCATAGGTTTAAACCCTTGCAATAAACTTTAGAGGAATTAAATTCCTGTTTCCTTCTGAAGAATTATATTCTTAGATAGAGTTAAACCGTAATTTCTTTTCTGTAAAGAATTAAATTCTAGTATAGGGTGAAACCCTAATTCCTGTGAGTTTGAGAGAGTTAAGTTCTCAATTAGGATTAAACCCTAGTTCTTTCCATTTTTAAGGAATTAAATTCCTATGATATAGGGTTAAACCCTAACTTTACTTCAAAGAAATTAAATTCCTATAATTCTGTGAGAATTAAATTCTCAAAACTCAGTTCCTCCTCTGTGTTTTAGATCTGCATGGCAGGATCTCAACCCAATGAGAATTAAATTCTCAATTCATGGGGAGATGTGCACTTTGCAGATCCTCAACCAGAAGAAGAACTAAGTTCTTTTCTTTATATAAGAGTTAAACTCTTTTAAGAATTAAATTCTCTTTTGAAGCCTCTCCTTTCTTACCTAGGGCTTTTCTTTTGCAGAGAATCAAAATCTTCCTTCCGAATTTTCAAGATTCCAAGGCTCTATATCTCTCCCTCCATGTATATTGGCTCCTATTTATAGGAGAAGGAAAAGAATCAATCTGTTTTTGTGAATCTTTCATTGAAAGATTTGATTTGTTTATTGAGAGATTTGATTCATCTTCATCATTAATCTGGGCCTTTAGATTATTAGGTGAATTTTATTTACCATTGGATTTTAGATCCCAAGATATCTCTTTTTTATTTCGGTTAGATTTAGGGGGAAATCTTTCCAAGTCCAAGATTTTTCCATAAATTGGTGATATTTAATCACCTTTAGATTTTTAATCCAACGGTTTCAGATAATTCTTTTCCATTTTGGGAAGATTTGAAAGATCTTTCCTCAGAATTTAATTCTGTTAAAGAATAAGGGTTTTAAAGCCGGTCACATGTGGCCACGTGACTGTTGGTCACGTGTGAGCACGCGACCCTTGGTATGGGCTTCTCTTCTTTTGTGCTTTGTTCTCTTGCCGCTGCTTAACCATCACGTGCCAACACGTGACTGCTAGTCACGTGTGAGCACGTGATGCCTCTTCTGAAGCTTCTTCCTGACTTTTAATTTAGGGAACAAAGATGCTCTGTGCCGCTGCTTTAACGTCATGTGCCAACACGTGACCGCTGGTCACGTGTGAGCACGTGATGCCTCTTCTGAATCTTTTCCTGATTTTTAATCAGGGAACAAATGCCCCCGTAGCGTTGCTCTCACGTGTCTGCACGTGAGTGCAACGCTGTCATTCTTGTGACCGTTGGATCTGCCTTGGGAGTAGGGTAGATGAAACGTTTTCTATCCCATCCTATAAATGCCCATGTCTTTTCAGAAGCGCCTCCACTTTGCTCATCTTCCTCCTTGCATACTTTTCTTTCTGATAATTTAATTCTCCTTTCCAGAGCTCAGTTCTCTGTTCCAAAAATCTTCCAGAGTTTAACTCTGTTGACTGATTCCTTTTCCTCAGGTAATAATCTTGAACGACCGAAGGACTTTCACAAAAATCACCACTGGATTTTAAATCCAGATCAAGGGTTTTTCCCTTTGACAAGAACACGCATTTCTTTTTGGTTTAAGTTCTTTCGTAAGAACAGAAAACCATCTAATTTTCAAACTGTAGATCTCTTAGGGTCTCTTTAACCTTTAGGGAGATGATGGTGTCGATTGTCCCTTCCATGGAATTTAATTCCATCTCCAAGGAGCTCTGGCTCTGGAACCACATT
Organism: Agapanthus africanus; assembly: GCA_030015575.1. Classification (NCBI taxonomy): domain Eukaryota; kingdom Viridiplantae; phylum Streptophyta; class Magnoliopsida; order Asparagales; family Amaryllidaceae; genus Agapanthus; species Agapanthus africanus. The sequence goes on along the minus strand of JASDDO010000029.1, from coordinate 397,074,124 downwards.
TTCTGGGAATTTAATTCCTTTTTTTAAAAAAAAAGGAATTTAATTCCTATGAAGAACTAAGTTCTTCCTAGAGACCTTCATGGGTTTTCTTGCTTTGAGTCATCTTCTTCACAATCCAGAAGCAGTTTACACTGTTGGTCTTTGGGAATTTGATTCCCTTGATTCTGTTTGATTCGTCACAGAGTCCAAGATGGATTTGTCTTTTAGGGGAATGTGTAGGGTCACTTGAAACCCACTACTTATTTAATGAGAATATTCCCTTTGTCTCGTTATAGTTGCTGTGCCTCATCATTAGCCAGCCGTCATCTTGATTTCGTGGGACCCCCATGTTTTGTAACTAATGGTCCTACCAAACAAGTCCTCTATCGCTTTCTTCAACTGTCTTCATATATTTATGCTCAGGTATGTGTGTGTGTGTGTGTGTGTGTATGTTCCCGGCTTCACTTTTTGACAGTTTTCCTTTACTTTGTTTCAGGTGCGATGGCTTCTGTTCCGTACTTTCCTTTTACTCGCTCAGAGGCCGCTTTTCCTCAATCACCATTCGACGAGGAAGCGATGGCGATGATCCGGGCTCATGACCCGAACTGCACTAGCTTACTTCCATGGGGAACTTGGTATAGCCATATCATCCGGGGTCGCCAGAGTTTCCTCTGTGAAGTGCCGACAGAGCCCACTTTCCCGTTCTTGCTGATGGACCCTCCGAGGACGGTTTTCGCTGTGGAGATGCTAAATTAGACTCCAACGGGATGGCTCGAGCCTTCAACAACCGGCATCCCGAACCATCCGATCCCCGCTATAGATATCCTGGGACGACGCATTTGCTAGGGTGAGGCCCACCCATGGGGACAGATTTATAAGATAGGGCTCACTCCTCGACACCCCACGGGCTACCTCCTCTGGGCTCGCTATATCCTTGCTACCCATCGTGCGCGGCTGCAGAAGGTCGGGCTTTACCAGGCAATATATGCGTCGCTCTTTCATTATCAATCCCCGCATGTCTGGTGGGTTAGGCGTTCTTGAATCAATGGAATCTCCCCACCAACACTTTTCTTTTAGGGGACAGGGAGGTTTCGATCTCTTTGGAGGAATTTTATGAGATCTCGGGGCTGCCAATACGAGGGACACTTTATGAGGAGTTGTTGCCCTCTGATGAATATGTCTTTGAACCCGAGCCCACACCGCTTGACGGCTTATCTGCCGAGAACGCCATCCGCCACAAATGTCCCAGCTTGATCAATGTGCTAGGTATCTTTGATCGATTGTTCACCGAATCTGAGGAGCAGGGCGTTACTTTTAAGAGCTTTATTGCCTGTTTCCTTTGCGAGGGCGTCTTGTCGAAGACAGCTCCGAAGTTCGCAAATATCAAAGACCCCTTTGGGTTTGGTCCGAAGAAGCTGCCGACCAATGAATCGGATCTACCGCAGTACTACATCCCCATAATGTCGCCGATGTCTTTTGAATCCATCGCAGCTCCCGGCATGGATGGGGAGACGTTCTTCGCTGGGTTTATCAGTGTCTGGCTCAGCAGGTTTGTCATCCTTATGCATCGCCGTTTTATGAGAGTTTCGGTCATCTATCCGGCTTACCGTATAGCTGAGGGAACGCGGCTGGCTATTGGCATCCCGGCATTGGCGCATCTCTATCACGGGTTGGGCGCTGCAGGTAATACTTCCACCCCTGACATAGATGTGGTAAATTTTTCGCTTCACTATTTTACGTCTTGGATCGAAATGCACATCTTGGGTGCTTTCGCTATGCATCAAAGGCCTGCATTCTATGACGCCTATACCTTCCCGTGGCTTATGCGAGTGGTGGATGCTTCTGCCGTTGACCCGACTCAATTCGGGGCTATTCGGGTGTTGATTTCTCCTTATGCTACTGCTGGCGGGTTGGTATTTAATGATCGGGTCTTATCTTCTTCCGCGGGTTCAGCCCAGCCGCTTTGGGAACGGTCAATAGATAACGCACCCTCTTTGAAGCCCCGGGAGGCTGCGCGCTTATATGCAATCAAACCGGGTTACCTGGTATTCCGTCAGGATAGCGCGGCCCTCTTCATGCGGTACAATCCGCATCGCTTTGCCCGGCAGTTTGGCTACGATCAGGGCGTCCCGTTTGAAGCTTTCATAGTCGCGCCGGTTCCTTCGCTCGAGGCCGTTCGAGATGCCGTCCATCATTTTGTGAGGCTGAACACTGGTTCCCAGTTCATGATCCCCGATGGTGACTACATGCCCCGATGTGTGGGGTCGTTCACGGGCTGGTATCTCCATCGGGTCAACCCGATTATTATTGAGGAAAGAAGGGTACTTCTTGGTCGCGGTGCCCCTACTCAGGTTCTGGCCACGGGAGCCACGCTGCGACCGCACGCCCCGGTCCGCTTTCCTCTGAGGGATACCGGTGTCGCGCTCATTCCGGGAGAGTCAGGGGTGGATCTTACCCCAACAGCTGGTATGCCCCTGGGTACCCAGTCGCGGGGTAAACGGGCTCCGGTAGCAGCACCACCTCCCGTAGCAGTACCACCACCCTGGCATCGACAATGGCAGTGTCATCCTCGGTCGTGGCACCAAGCGAGGGTAATAGGGATGAGGGCGTTGAAAGTGACGTGGGTGGCCGCTGCACTAAGGCTCCATGGGGAAAGAAACGGTCGTCCTCGGCGACTGGCTCTGGGTCCAAGCGTCGAAGGAAGGTGGCTACTAACATGCTCGACTCTTTAGTTGAGTCTGAGCCCATTCTTGAGGATGAACCGTTGGCCTTGCAGGAATTAGATGCTGGCCTTCTTTTCCCGGGTTTGGCTGCCGAGGAAGCCGCACAGTTGGCTGAGGCTATAAGACGTTCCAAAGATGCGTCTCAGAATGTCAGGGTTCCAAAGAAGCCCTATCCTGCTGTAATCTTTTATGAAGACCCCTCATGGATCCGGCGGCGGTTTATCGGTCCTTTGGAGGAATGGGGAGAAAGGGCCCTGAAGCAGGCTGCTTCGGAGGATGCGGCGGGCACGCTTTCCTTGTGGACCGGCGGCCATGAGTCCACCCTCGAACCACGGCGAACACGCCTCCTTGAGAAGGAGCATCGGCTTGAAGAAGCCATATTGAAGGCTTCCCTGCGCATTGGTATGTTTTTATACTTCTTTGCAGAATTTTAGATTGTCTATACCTGTATGTGTGTATCCTTATTCCTACGCGAATTGTGCAGAATCTTCGGCGATAGGGGAGGTTCCTACGGGCTTGTTGAAGATTATGCCTGTTGACATTCCCGATGAAACATTGCTCAATGTGGAGGGGGTTGGCGAGGCTGCTCCTCTTACAATAGAGCCTCCGGTGGCGGCTCTTGATCACGGGGCACTCGCTCCTTTGGTGGAGGCTCCTCTGGTGGTCGCCGTTCCAACGACTCTTCCTGAGGGCGGCCCAGAGGCTAGGATGGAGGTAGTCGGGACTACCTTCCCTTTGTTGGAGCCCGAGGTCCCGGCGGAGGACGTTGAAGCTGCCATCCCCCCGGCTCAAAATGGGAGGAGTGTTGAAGGTAACCCTCTACATTTTAAATTAGCAATCTTTCTGTTATCTGAACTCTTTTGTTTTCTTAGAATTGCGCGGGTTGGCGGCCTCTATTGCTGATCTGTCTCCTCGGCAATCCTTCCAGCGTCTACTGAAGATGGCGGCTCCGCAGGAGATATCCCCTCAACGCATCGTCCTCTCATCTGGACAAGGTTAGTGTCGTTCGCCATTTCTTATGGCATTGTTGTTACCTTGCGGAATAACATTGATGTTCTTTGCAGTTCTGGAGGCTGATGACGGGGTTGAGGTCCTCGAAGGGCCAGGGAAACCTTCAGCTCCTATTTGCATGACCGTAGGTAAGTGGCATTTCAATATAGTCCCACTTATTCCTTTGCTTAAGAGTTTTACTGACATCTTTCAAATCTGAACAGCCTTGCCGGCCCCCGTAGCGCTGGAATCGCGTATTGCCATGCCGCCCGGCCCCTATGCTTTGCGAGCCTCAGAGCGCTTGGCCCAGTTAAGCCTTGTCTCCTTATCGTCTTTGATCGAGGAGCTTCGTGCTGGCAGTGCAACCACAGTTGAAGCATTTGCCGCTGAAGCTAACGGTTATCTTCCTTTTCTTGCCACCTACCATAGCGAAGAGGTGGTACGAGTCTGGGTGGAGTTCTGTCGGCAGGTGGAGACTTGCTTGCACGCTCTTGAGTGTTCCCGCCTTTCCTCGGAGGCCGTGGCTGCAAAGGCAGACTTGCGGGGGCTGATAAAGCGGTGTGCGGCGAACATGGCATCATGCGAGAATAGGCTCGGCTGCAAATTCTCGGAAAGGGAGCTGGCCTCTAAGGCATTGAGCGAGCTTCAAACCAGCCTTACAGCCAAAGCCAACAAAGCGTATGAACTCTGGCGAGTGCTTCAAGAGTCTATCAAAGAGGTGGTGGCTCTTGACAAAGCTGCCATGCTCACTCATGAAAGGGTGGAAGCTTACAAGGCTATCGAGAAAGAGCTCGAAGGCCGGCTCGCCTCGTATCAGGCCCAGCAGGCTCAGGCGGAGGCCCGTTTTCTGGCGATCCTGAATCATGAAGCTGTGGCCCAGCAAAAGAAGGATGAGCTAGCAAAATTGCTAAATCACCCGCCGGCTTGAAAACTTGTATCTTTTCCTTTCTTTTTGTACGTACTCCTGAATGAGAGTATTTTCTTTTTGTTCTTTCATGAATTGTACTTTGTATCCGTTTTGGTTTATGAATAAAGACATATTTTTCTTCTCAATGGCGTGTCTTCTTTTTATTGAATGTGTTCTGCAGACAATTTATCTTAGTCTCTTTTCAGAGCAGCGATGGCTTAGGATTCAGGGTTAAGATCTGCCTCCTAAGACTTTTGAGCTTTACGAGCCGTGAGGGTCTCATAAAGAGTCTTTCTCCCTACAGGTCTAGAGGATCCCGTAGGTGTAAATTCTTCTTAAGAATCGTGAGGATTCTTAAGCGGGTTTTCCCTTGAGAGTCGTAAGGATCTCACAAGAAAGTTTTCTTCCTTATCGGTCGTGAGGACCCTCAAGTGCCGGGTACGGTCGCCCTTATCCGTATTTCACGGGGTCAGGGGTTGCTTTGGGATGTTCTTCAAGGCACCGTAGTTTAAAAACATCGCGGTCAAGGTTAAGGACCTCATAGTCCGTGGGTTTAATGACTCCATAGTCCAAGGTTAGTTTTAAGACATCACGGTCAAGGTTAAAGACCTCATAGTTCGTGGGTTTAAGGACTCCACAGTCCAAGGTTAGTTTTAAGACATCACGGTCAAGGTTAAGGACATCATAGTCCGTGGATTTAAGGACTCCACAGTCCGATGTTAGTTTTAAGACATCTCGGTCAAAGTTAAGGACATCATATTGTTAGTTTTAAGACATCCCGGTCAAGGTTAAGGACATCATAGTCCGAGGATTTAAGGACTCCACAGTCCGGCGTTAGTTTTAAGACATCCCGGTCAAGGTTAAGGACATCATAGTCCATGGATTTAAGGACTCCACAGTCTGACGTGTGGTTACCGAGACCCGTCACCTCTTTGAAGACGTTGAGGAATTACAACGACGAATATCAAAGGAGTGAAGAGATGTACCCTTGAACCAAGGTAAATTCAGTCTAGAATCATGGTGGTTGATCGTTAGTTTTAAGACATTACGGTCGAGGTTAAGGACATCATAGTCTGTAGATTTTAAGGACTCCACAGTCCGATGTTTGCTCTAGATGCTTCACACAGTTTCACTGCCGTGTTCGGCGAGGACCAGGCTCCGCTCTGGGCGTTTTCCGCGGGGTCAAAGAGTGACGTTATCCGCGTTCCACGTGACCAGGAATTTTGCACTAGATGCTTCACACGGGTTCACTGCCGTGTTCGGCGAGGACTAGGCTCCGCTCTGGATGCTTCACACGGGTTCACTGTCGTGCTCTGCGAGGACCAGGATCCGCTCTGGACGTTTTCCACGGGGTCAAAGAGCGACGTTATCCGCGTTCCACGTGACCAGGAATTTTGCTCTGGATGCTTCCTATGGGTTCACTGCCGTATTCTGGGAGGACCAGGCTCTGCTCTGGACGTTTTTCCATGGGGTCAAAGAGTGACGTTATCCGCGTTCCACGAGACCAGGAATTTTGCACTAGATGCTTCATACGAGTTCACTGCCGTGTTCGACGAGGACTAGGCTCCGCTCTGGACGTTTCCCACAGGATCAAAGACCGATGTTATCCGCGTTCCACGTGACCAGGAATTTTGCTCTGGATGCTTCCCACGGGTTCACTGCCGTGTTCTGCGAGGACCAGGCTCCGCTCTGGATGCTTCGCACGGGTTCACTGCCGTGCTCTGCGAGGACCAGGATCCGCTCTGGACGTTTCCTACGGGGTCAAAGAGTGACGTTATCCGCGTTCCACAAGACCAGGAATTTTGCTCTCGATGCCTCCCACGGGTTCACTGCCGTGTTCTGCGAGAACCAGGCTCCGCTCTGGACGTTTTCCACGGGGTCAAAGAGTGACGTTATCCGCATTCCACGTGACCAGGAATTTTGCACTGGATGCTTCCCATGGGTTCACTGCCGTGTTTTGCGAGGACCAGGCTCCGCTCTGGACGTTTTCCATGGGGTCAAAGAATGACGTTATCCGCGTTCCACGTGACCAGGAATTTTGCTCTGGATGCTTCCCACGGGGTCAGAAGTGACATAATCCGCGTTCCATATAGCCAGGAATTTTGCTCTAGATACTTTCCACGGGTTCACTGCCGTGTTCGGTGAGGACTAGGCTCCGCTCTGGATGCTTCGCACGGGTTTACTGCCGTGTTCAGCGAGGACCAGGATCCGCTTTGGACGTTTTCCATGGGGTCAAAGAGTGACGTTGTCCGCGTTCCACGAGACCAGGAATTTTGCTCTGGATGCTTCCCACGGGTTCACTGCCGTGTTCTGCGAGGACCAGGCTCCGCTCTAGACGTTTTCCACGGGGTCAAAGAGTGACGTTATCCACATTCCACGTGACTAGGAATTTTGTTGATTATATCCGCATTTCATGGAGTGGGGGTTTGACTCTTGGTGATCTATATATCGCCGAGCCATGGAACTGGGAGTTGCCGCTGTTCCGCTTCGCTTGATGTTGTGTCCGTTATGACGAGACGAGTGTTGAGACGATCTCTAGGTCACTTGTGGCCCGTCGAGATTTGGCTTCTTCTTTTGATGAAACCTGGGGGGAGGAGTATGATCCCTTCTTTGTTTGTGCCCCTGGATCGTATACAGGGATTGATGTAACATCGCCTGTAGGGCAAGAATTTCATTTTTATTTTATTTCTTTTTCCGCGATGCTCTATCATTTCAGCTTTTATATCGCGAAGGTCGCGATTGCCCCAACATTTCAGCTATTTTTTTTGCGGTGCCCAATCATTTCGGCTATTTATTTTATTTTTTACTCGCTGCTTTTTATTGCGAGTTGCCCAATCATTTTGGCTATTTCTCATACATACATTTTTACTTGCTGTTATTTATTGCAAGTTGCCCCATCATTTCGGCTATTTCGTATGCATGTGTGGCTTGCTGGATTTTCGCTGCAAGCTTGGATTTAAACATCGATTTTGGCATCAGCACCGCTACAACTGGGATATTGCCAGGAGCGAATCATCATTTGCCTCTGTCGATGTTGAACAAAGATGGCTTAGTAAACAGGGTTAAGGATCCTGTCGACTAAGGCTTTTGACTTCATGAGCCGTAAGGGTCTCACAAAGGTATTTCTCCCTATAAGTCATGAGGAACTTGTAGGTGTGTTTTCTCCTTGGGAATCATGAGGATTCCTAAGTGCATGTGCTCATGTAATTCGTAAGGATCTTATAAAAGGGTCTTCTCCTTATAAGTCGAGAGGACTTACAAGGGTTGTTCACTATATGAACATATCCCTAGTCACGGATGGGACTTGGTTAGGGAAATGTTTATTCGCGCCCGTGGATTGTATACAAGGGTCAGTATGAGCCGCTTGTAGGGAAATATCGAAGTTCGCGGGGAGGGGGGGGGAGGGGGGAGGTTTGCTTAAGAACAGGTTCAGGTTTCTGTAACTTAAGACTTTAAAATCTTATGAGCCGTGAGGGTCCCATAAAAGAGTTCTCCTTACGAGTCGTGAGGGTCTCCCAAGTGTAATTTCTCCTTAAGAATTGTGAGGACTCCTAAGTGTGTTGCTCCCTTGTGAGTCGTAAGGATCTCACGCGGGTGGTTTCTCCTTATAAGGTCGTGAGGACCCTGCAAGTGTCCTTTAACGAGGTTGCACCCTTTCGGGTTACCACAAACACTCGCCGGTAGCCCTGCTATTTTTACTCACGGAGCCCTTTCGGGTTTTCATCCGTGCCCATTTCATTTATGGACATACCGTTTTTATTTTTTTTATTATTTTTTTAATATTTTTTTTGTATCGGCTTTGAGATGCTGCAATCCACCGTAGTTTATCGACATCTCGGTCAACAGCTAGTTTTAGGACATAGTGGTTCGTCGTTAGTTTAAGGACGTTTCGGTCCGTCGTTAGTTTAAGAACGTTTCGGTTCGTCGTTAGTTTAAGGACGTTTCGGTCCGTTGTTGAAGAAGGCCGGTTACTACTTATAGAGTTCGGGCTTAGGAAGATAGCGAGCGGACATAGTCGTCGTCATCTATCATTGACCTAGGCCTTAACCCGTCAAGTGTAGTATTTCTTCAGGAAGCGACCGTTTATTGGTCTGAAAGGTCTCTCACCGTGCATATCCATGAGCAGATATGCTCCACCCTGGTAGACCTTTTCTATGATATATGGGCCTTCATAGTTCGGCTCGAATTTTCCCCGCTTGGCGCGATTGGGGATCATAGGTCTTTTGACCACTAGCACGAGTTCGCCTTGATGGAATGTCCTCGGCCTGGTCAATCTTTCATATGAGCGCGTCATCTTTGCTTTGTAAGCCTTCAGATTTTGTTGCGCTATGAGCCGGGTTTCATCAAGGGCGTCAAGCTCCTCAAGCCGAAAGTGGGCATTTTCTTCGTCCGTCAGCTCGTACTGGAATGCCACTCGTAGAGAAGGTAACTCTATCTCAAGGGGTAGTACTGCCTCCGTACCGAATACCAACGCGTATGGTGTTGTGTTCGTGGTCGTCTTGAACGTAGTCCGATAAGCCCAAAGAGCTTCTTGCAGTCTTTCATGCCAGTCCTTTTTGTTTCGGGACACCGTCTTCTTCACGATCTTCGTCAAGGTTTTGTTGAAAGCCTCAACTAGACCGTTAGCTCGGGGATTATAAACTGAGGAATATCTCCAGTCTATGTTATGTTGTTGTGCGAAGCGACTGATCTTGTGGCTTCTGTAGGCTGGACCGTTATCGGAGATGATCCGTCGCGGAGTTCCAAACCGATAAATGACATGCGTCTTGAAGAAATGGAAAATATTCTCCGTCTTCACTTCCCTTAACGGTACTGCTTCTGCCCATTTGGAGAAGTAATCAGTCGTCGCCAGGATGAAACGATGTCCCCTGGATGATGCTAGTTCGATGGGGCCGACTATGTCAGTTCCCCACATTTCGAATGGCCAGCTAGCCACCGTTGGATGTAGAGGATTTGGATGCTGGTGGATGAAGTCCCCATGAATTTGGTACGAGTGGCATTGCTTCGCATACTCGAGGCAGTCCTGAATCATCTGGGCCAATATTAGCCCATTCGTTTAATCTTCAACTTCATCTTCGGGCCCGCTTGGTGAGAACCGCAGAGTCCGTCGTGAATATCCTGAACGACTCTTTTCCCCTCTTTAGGTCCCAGACATCTCAACCACAGAGAATCAAATGACCTATTGTACAGAGTATTATTGACGAAGGCGAAAGACAGAGCTCGTTTCATAAGCTGATGTCTTGAGGACGCATCTTCAGGCGTTCGACGGTATTTAAAGTAGTCTATAAAGACTTCTCTCCAATCTTCAACCTTCTCTTGGCCCTTTATTTGCATAGCCATTTGCTCGGTTGCTTCCTTTTCTTCGGATGATTCCAGAGATATTTCTGGTGGGGCAAGTACTCGACGGCTTTGTACCACAATTCTGACGTCATCGAGATTCTCGTCGGCTAGTTCTTTAGCGAGCTTGGCCAATGCGTCCGCTTTGCTATTTTCCGCGCGCGGTATGCTTTCCAGCATGTAGGAGGGGATTTGAGTCAACAATCGTTGTACTCTCTCTCCATACTTCACCAGCTCTGGCTTGCATGTCTGGTAGTCTCCGTTTACTTGACTAACGACCAGTTGGGAATCTCCGTATATGAGGAGGTTTTCAATTCCCATGTTGATGGCGATCTCGAGGCCTGCTATCAAAGCTTCGTATTCAGCTTCATTGTTCGTCCTCAGCTATGTTAAGGAGAAAGCAAAGCGCATTATCCCCCCTTGTGGGGTTATGAAGATGAGACCTACCCCCGACTTGATTATAGGGGTGCTTTGTCTGCGCTTCTTCATGGAAGACACTCCGTCAAAGTAGAGTTCCCACCGGGTACCACTCCCGTCGATCGTGTCAAACACATGTTCATCTCGCAGCTCGCATTTCAAAGGAGAGTCAGCAGGTATTGGATGCTCAGCGAGGAAGTCGGCGATGGCTTGGCCTTTCACTGCCTTAAGATGCTGATAGGTTATTGAAAACTCCATCAAGAGCAGGGCCCATTTAGCGAGCCGACCTGTCAATATAGCCTTCGACATTAAATATTTGAGGGGGTCCACCTTTGATATAAGACGGACTTCATGCGCCAACGCATAGTGCCGGAGTTTCGTTATCACGAAGATCAACGCCCGGCAGTGTTTTTCAATAGGGGAATAGTTGCTTTCTGCCCTCAGTAGAACTCGACTCAAGTAATAGAGAGCTCTTTCTTTCCCTTGGTCGTTCTCTTGTGCCTATAATGCGCCTAAGGAACCTTCGAGGGCGGTTGTGTAAAGAATGAGGGGTTTTCCCTTAACTGAGGCAGCCAGCATCGGCGGGTTCTGCAGGTATTGCTTGATTTCGTCCAGCGCGTCTTGGCATTTATGATCCCAGACGAACGGCGTTCCCTTCTTCATCAGGTGGCTATAAGAACGGCACTTGCCTGAAAGATTGGCTATAAATCGCCGGATGTATGCGAGCTTCCCTTGGAGAGACCGCAACTGTTTGAGAGTTCTTGGCAGAGGCATTTCCATGATCGTCTTGATCTTCGACGGATCTATCTCAATGCCTCGGTGCCGGACGATGAATCCCAGGAATTTTCCCGAGGAAACTCCGAATGCACACTTGAGAGGGTTCATCTTCAAGTTGTATTGTCGAAGGCGTTGAAATACGGTCTTCAGATGCTCGAGATGTTCCCTGTATGATTTGCTCTTAACCACGAGGTCATCGATATAGCATTCGACGATTTCATGTATAAGATCATCAAAGATCTTCGTCATGGCCTTCTAATAGGTGGCACCGGCGTTCTTTAGACCGAAGGGCATCACCTTGTAGCAGAATATACCCAAAGGGGTCCGAAAAGCAGTGTGCTTCTGGTCTTCCGAATGCATCTTTATCTGATTATACCCTGATGAGCCGTCCATGAAGAAGAAAACTTTGTGAGTGGACGTATTATCTATCATCATATCGGTGACTAGCACTGGGAAATTGTCCTTCGGGCAAGCTTTATTGAGATCCCGGAAGTCCACGCATATGCGCACTGTCCCATTTTTCTTCATTACCGGGACGATATTGGCGATCCAGTCAGGATATTGAACTTCTTGGATAAACCCAGAATCGATCAGCTTCTTGACTTCGGCGTTGATACTCATCTCAAGCTCGAGCCGCATTCTTCTCAATGCCTGTTTGACTGGCTTAACATCCGAGGATATCGCCAATGTATGGACGGCTATTTCTGGATCTAGTCCTGGCATTTCGGAGTAGTTCCATGCGAAGCAATCCCTATGCTGCATAAGAACGTCTTTTAACGCAGCCACCCTTTCTTCAGATAGCAATTCGCTAACAAATGTCGGTCGCGGGTCGTTCGCCGTCCCCAACTCAATCTTCTTGAGATTATCTGCGGTAGTATGTATGCCATCTTCCAACTCTTTCGGTGCTGGTGGAAATTCTGAGATTACCTCGTCGTCATTGCTTTCGAAGCACCAGGGAAGGTCATCTATATTCTCGGGTTCTTCTTCTGACATTGTTGTCATATGAAAAGTACGAACTCGCTTCCAAGACCGATGTGGATTAAGTTCTGCTCTTGTGGCTTTGGGTTCGTGCTTTTGTGGCGGCGTTACCCTCCAGCTGCTGGATAGAGCGAACCTGCCTTGCTGGTACTGGTCTTCGACCCAGTTCTTGAAGGTGAAGCAGTCTTTGATAGGGTGTCCTATGGCTCGGTGATAAGAGCAATAACCCAGATGAGAGACTTCGTTAGCTTGCTCAGGGTGCTTAGACTCCGGAAGTGTAATCATTCGATGTTTTAAAGCAAGACCAAGTATCTTCTTCGTCTTGTCTTGAGGGAAAGAATACGCTCGACTCATCTTCTTTATGAGGGATAAATCCGGACTACGCAATGCCCAATCACATGACTCTTTGACCCCGCGTTGTCGTTGTCGAATCCCTTTTCTGCTTTTGGACTTATTTCCGCCTCTACGTCGGGCCTTTTGCACAACAGGTCGCCAGGGAGCATTTTCGTCTTTTGCAGCCTGTTGAAGAAGACGTTGTGTCCTGGCTTTCTCGTAGATGGCCATTTCGCGATTATGATCGTCCCGAGCTTTCTGACCCACTTTCCTGATAAGCTTGTCCATTAGCTCTTCAAATGACGGGCTCTGCATTTTGATTGTGGGATCTAGTTTTGATACAGGGTTGGCGTTTTCTGACAGGGCATCCTCTTCTTCATCGAAGTTATATATGGCGTAGCTACCGTGGACTCGTTCCCATTTTCCGGATCTCACATATCCAAGCCCAAGCGTTTTCATTTTCCCGTTGGGCAATTTATGCTGAGTCCCAGGGACATCCCAAATCCTGTTATAGAATCGAGCTTGTCGAATAGTCTGTTTTAAGGGTACCCCTTGGCACTTCAATAGCCTTTTTAATCCATTTGTGTAATATCTGGGCAAACGGATGGGCTGGAGCCTGTCAAGTGTAGAATCCGCGCCGTGCCAGATTTCTTTCTCTACTCTTGTTTCTGTGGACTGGTAGAATAGGATCGCATTTTCACCTTTTCGTTTGGGAGGGACGTAAAATGTCCGTAGGTCTTGCACGTTGTGAGCTTCAAGCGCGTCAAGATCTTTGTAGTGCTCCCGCGGAACCTTGGTAATTTGCAAACTCCGATTGCTACCAGGGAATTCTTGTACTGATGGTCGACTGGAGAACACAACATTAACCTCATCTTCCGAATCGCTTCCGAAGATCAATATGGGAGCGGACGGTCCCGGGTCGTTGCGTCGAGACGGCCCAGAGTAAACTATCTCTTCTTCTTCTTCGGTATCACTCCCGAAAACAGGAATGGTGGCGGCGGCTTTGTTCTCCGGTTTGCGACACCCCTCTGTATCCTCGAAATCTAGCAAAAAGTACTTTGCATCTTCGTATTTGTGGACTTCGTTTACGGAGAACGGGTTCAGCTCTCCTGTTACGGTGTACTCGAGACCATCCTTAAAATACTTCATACACTGATGCTGTGTAGAAGGGACGATGTTGTACTCGTGTAACCATGGTCGGCCGAGTAGAGCATTGTAGCATGTTTTGGCATCTATGACGTGGAATGTAATATCTGTGACGAGCATCCCAAAGCGTAGCGTCAGTATCATAGATCCGAGAGTTCGTGATGACTGGGAGTCGAAACCGGAGATGGTAATTTTGTCCCGAGCGAGGTGCTGAACGCTCATGCAGATCTCCTTCAACACCCGAACATTAAGGAGATTGACGGAGGACCCATTATCTACCAGGATTTTTCCTATCTTGATATCGTGGCAGTATCCAGAAACATATAGGGGACGGTTGTGGTCGCACGTCCCGAGGAGAAGGTCTTCGTCACCGAAAGTGATATCGGCCGTGCGTACTTCTTCCAGTTCATCCTTCATCCTCTGTTCGGTGAGGAAGGCTCTAAATTGCTCGGGCTCTTGTAGCGCCTTGATTAATGAATCTCTCGCTTCTTTTGATAATAAGAGGGCGTCGAGAATGTTGAGCTGCGAAGGTAGCTTCCTCAGGTGCGCTAGGATGTTGTAGTCCACCTTACTCTTCTTGGGCGGGTCCTTGGCAGTCAGCTCTTTCATGACTTGGTCATCTAAGGCGATATCCTCGGCGACCTTTTCCTTTCCCTTATATTTTCTAGTTGCGGGTCCGAGATTCTTTTCCGGGAGCGTGCGATTGCGCAGCTGAATGTTTTCGCAGGCCTCTGGTTCTTCCTCTTTTCCCAAGATGGATTCTTTAAAGAGAGAGCCCAGAGCCATTTCCTCATCAGAGTCGCTCCCAAAGGTGAGAACTTGTGATCCCCCGGCATTGACCGTGTAACAGTTGCCGGTAGTTCTTTTGTGCCTGTCGGTTGTACTTCTCTGCTCCCGACGAGTTCTGCGTTTCATTCGCTTATAATGTTGCCGGTGAGCCACATATCCCTGCCACCATATCTTGAAAGCGTCGCATTCCTCGGTGGGGTGTGAAATTTTCTGATGATACGAGCAGTAATTAGGGTGCCTCTCCGCCCCATTGAGCGTGTTTTCTTCCGAGGGTGGTAGTTTCATTCCTATTGACATGGCTTTGGCAAACCTTTTCCTCGTCTTGAATATGTTTTTATCCGCATCAGATGTCTTTTGATCTGGCGGGAGTGCTTCGACTCTTTCGTTTAGTCGCCTGCGTTTGACTCCTTCTGATGCGGCCATCTCACGCTCCCGATCGGCTTTACTTTTCAGACGAACCTCATCCAGAAAAACGTCGATCATTTCGTCTGTCGGCCACACAAGTTTCGGTTCAGGCTCTGCCCCCAGTTTCTCAGCGCCAGGGGTTTTTTCATCGTCCGTAAACGAGTGGGAGATCACATGACAACTCGCCACGTATCCCTCGGATTCATCCGACGAGCTTTCCCCATTATCTTCCTCCTGAAAGACGTGGTTGAGGAACTCTTGGAGTGTGATGGGAGTCCGCGCCTTTTGATTGTACTCCTCCAGCCCGTCAATCTGCTTCTGCAAGTCCGTGCGCTTGTCGCCAAGCTTCACGGGCTTCTTGGATTTCTTCTTCTTTTTCTTCGAAGATTTTGACGGTTGGGTGTGAATACTTGGGCCATCACCACCGATCTTTGTAGTTGGGCACGGCTTCAGCATCCCTTCGATGATTTGAGGTTCAAGCGGGTTCTTCCATTCGACCGCCGGGCGTGTATGAAGATCACTCAGCAACCTTTTGGTTTTTGCTGAAAGCACGATTTCCCATGGAGCTTCTTCAATAAAGGAACAAGTTGCCTCCGATGCGTCCGTCTTCTTAGGAGTGTGCGGTTGTGGCGGGTTCACCTTCCACTTCTCAGACAGCACAAACTTGCCCTATAGGTATTGATCTTCAATCCATCCTTTGAAGACGAAGCAATCCTCAATCGGATGGCTTACCGTTTGATGGCAAGGGCAATAATTGGGGTTATTCGCCTCACTGGGTTGCGACGGTCGTCTTGGGTTTGGCAAGTTGATAAGCTTGTTGCGTACCGCCAGCTCGAATAACCGTTTCGTCTTATCCCGCGGGAACGAGTAGGGGCGCTTCATTTTCTCATTATAATACCGCCATCTTTCTTCCAATTGATCCGCCATCTTTGGGGTACTGGGTTGCTGCTGAGCGTTCGCAACGAAGGTTGCCTTCCCTTTACCCTTGTCATTCCGAGGTTCCGGCTTCGGGGGAGGCGGTCTGTGACCCATCTGGTCCATCTGGGCTAACTTGTCGATCAAAGCCTGGAACGTGGTTGGCTTAAAGAACATCATGAACTGTGAGATAGTTGCATGAGGGTCTAGGGTGCCCACGAACATGCCCACCGCGGGCGCTTCCTCAATGCGTTGTTCGCATTTCGACCACAAGTTTTGCCAGCGTATAGCGTACTGGACCCACGTCTCTCCTGGTTTCACCCCGGCATTAATCAACGCTGTTATCGGAGTGCGTTCGCTGGCGCTTACGAAACGCTGGGTAAACAACAGCTCCATCTCCGCAAATGTCTTAATAGAGTCGTTTGGGAGCTCGGAGTACCACTCGAATGTTGTATCCGATAAGCTACCGACGAACTGGCGAAGCAACAGTTTATCATCACCGCCGGTGTCGCCACAAAGGGCCCTGAACTGGGCAACATGCTGGTGGGGATTGCCTGTCCCCTTATACACATGGAATTTCAGTATTGTATAGCCCGACGGGTACTTGATCTGATCGTACCAGCTTGGATATGGTCGCCCCGTTTTTACGACCTGACCAGCTGCCTCAGTCACCTGATGAACCCGTATCTGCTGAGCTATATATTCGTCCAAGTCAGCTTTGGAGATTGTCTCTGTAGGATGTTTTTTGTCACCCCATTGAGATGGGAATACGCATGCTTGTCAGGCGTATACTACAGATTCCCCCTGCCTAGGGTAGGCCGGGGTTTATTGATTGTGGGGATCCGAATCTCCGGCAGCCGCGAACTAAGCTGCCGTTAATTACCCCTCGCCTTTGGAGCGAGGGAACCTCCGATTGACTGGTTAAACTGGTCATGCGAACTCAATGTGCAGTGTACGTGTGTTGTGTTTTGAAAGGGGGGGTTTTGGATATATCGGGAACCACGCAGAGTTTTTACGGGGGTCCCGCTACCCGGATAGCGGGCTGGGGGTCAAGGGGGCTAGCAGCCCCCTTGCGGGGTGCGGGGCAGCGCCCCGTTAGAAATTTTTTTCTAACAGGGACAATGTCATGGTGTATGTGTGTGTGCACATATGTATGCATATGTGTACATATGTATATATATATATATATGTATATACATAAGTAAAAAAGGAGGGGGAAAAGGCATCCAAAGGATGCATGGGGGCAGCACCTTGGGCGCTGTGCGCCTAGGTGCTGTGCGCTCAGGCGCTAGAGTGCCACGTGTCGGCACGTGGGCGCTCTGCGCTTGAGCGCTGGGCGCTCGAGCGCAAGCGCGCCACGTGTCGGCACGGGGGAGACTTGCGCTCGAGTGCCTGCGCCTGAGCGCAAGCGCGCCACGTGTCGGCACGTGGGCGCTTTGCGCTCGAGCGCTGAGCGCAAGCGCGCCACGTGTCGGCACGTGGGCGCTTTGCGCTCGAGCGCTGAGCACAAGCACGCCACGTGTCGGCACGTGGGCGCTTTGCGCACGAGCGCTGAGCGCTTGAGCGTAAGCGCGCCACGTGTCGGCACGTGGACGCTCTGCGCTTGAGCGCCGGCGAGAAAAGGAGGCTTTTAGCCTAAGAAACAGAAGCTATGCTTCAGAAAGGAAATATTTATTATGTATATATGTATGGAGTTAAACTCCTAGGATGTTTTGAAGCTGATGAAGGGGGTTCTTCTTCTTCTTCCTGTTGTTTGGCCGGATCTTGAAGATCAAGAAGTAGGAGATTTTAAAAATCACTCCTTTTTGAGATCTGATGGGAGATTTGAGTTCCCCTTTGCGGGTTTTGTGGTGAAAAACTACTTAGTTTTGAAAAAGAAAGAGTAAAACTCTTGATTTAATTCAAAAGAAATGAGAAGGTTTAGAACCTTGGAGAAGGAGCAGGAGGCACAAAGAACCCTAGTTTTGGGGGGAATGAGAAAGTGTATTTTTATTCATTATCATGCTGCCTTATATAGGCTTACATATTTACATATAACCCCTTGGGCTTTAAAAAAATGGCATTTTAGCCATCCCATGGCTCATGTGTCATTTCATTTTTGCGCATAAGCTATGGGCTTACAAAATATTGTCTTTATGCCCATTTTTTTTACATTCATGCATAAACAATTACATAAAAATTATTTATTACATGATTTTGTTGTTGGCGTAGGGAGGCTGGCTGCGGGCTCGAATTGGGCATGGCCCGCTTGACCTGGGCTTGGGCCCACCTAGCTTGGGGGTTGACTTTGATTTTGACTTGGTCAACCGGGGTGTAAATTTTTACCCCAACAGTCTCCTCCTTGGCTGTTGACAGAGCCGGTGGAGGATTTGACGTTTCTCCCATGTCGTCCTCAAAAACGATCGGAGGATCTTCAGCAGGAGGATCTTTTTGAATCATCATTCCTACCATGTCCTGGAACAGGAGGGCCATTTTCTTTATATTGGCTGCTTGTTCAGCAGCCTGTTAATCCTTTTTTTCCAATATCCGACGAAGGAATTCAGCGTCAGTTTCTTGCTCCTGGCGTTCATCCAAGGACGCTTTGGGGCTTTCTTTTGGCCCAGTGAGTGCGGCCATCGCGTTCATCATTTCCTGGAGCTTCTGTTGTTGCTCCTGAGCTTTGGTCACTGACTGTCACGACCCGAAAGTACGGAACGTGACCGGCACTTAGATTACGAAGCGTCTAGAGGCGCCACGTGACCTAAGTAAGCCGCAGCCCAGAAATCTAAACCATAAAAGAAGAAAAAGAAGAAAAGAAAAGAAAACAAGTATAAAAACATCAGCAAATTTTACCAAAAATTTCGGCAGAGTCTCCTCTGTAAAAACTGGCCCCCAAACGGGTACAACAAGTATAATATGAATAAACAATAAAAAGCATCCCCAAACGGGTGCTAGCTCAACGCCAACAGGCGGAGACAACCACAACAATCACAATAATATACAACGCCAAAGGGCGAGGCTCAAATCTCAAAAGAAAACAAAAACCATCAGATCAGAATAACACATGCGCGACTCTAAGGTCGAAATAAACAACTGGTCCAATAAACTTATCAAGTAATACAAATATGGTTGATGGAGCTTTCTAGATACAAATGAAATAATAAAAATACAACGGCAGTTCAGATACAAATGAACCAACCTACCGTGCAAATCACCCGAAATGAAAATGATGTGCCAGCAACTGCCAAGGGAAACCTGTACATCGCACCTGTAAAGAATTTGGCACAACGGGGGTGAGTTGCCAACTCGTGAGTAGAAGACATCTACGAAAAGAAATCGAATGCACGACGCTATCCTAAGTCATAATAATACAATACTATATCCCAAACATCTAGTAATAGCAGGGTAACACTACGTATAAGTGCAAATACTCCGTGTCGTGTCCGTGCCTCATATAATACTATGTCATATGAAATGAAATGCATGCACCATGAATGTAAAGTAATAAATCCTGAAATCCAGATATATATGTATGAGAACCTTTAGCTGTTATCATAGTAAGGTGGGTATAAGCATCTGAAATCTCAACAATGAAATCCATGGAAATCCGTGTCAAGCATCGACACAACACATGTAACCTCAAGTCTCAATATGTCGGGTTCCGTCAGTCCGGATCGGCCCATATCATCAAATCCCACGACAACGGTCGGTATCCTCCGGATATCCGCCGCGCCAGACATCACCGGTAGGTAGCCTTCCCCTGCCAGGCTCATCGTCTATAACTCGATCTTCTTGCCCCGGGGTACCATACCGGGCCCACCATGTACCCGAGACGGTTCATCCACTCCTCGAATCGGGTCTCGAAATCCATCAGAAAACATGAAATACTCATGGTGGACGACACATACATCACGAGAAAACCGCATCTTATTTTAAAAAGAGAAGAGGAGAGAGAGAGAAGTTTTTATATATTTTTGCGGTTTTCCCCAAAAATCCGGAAATCTCATAGAAATCCAAATCTCAAAATCATGAGTAACTATATGATAAGTGTCGGCATATGCCCATAATACTGCATGATAACACGAAAATATGAATGCATGAATGTCTAAGTAATGAATGTCATGTCTTATACTTAACATCAGAGAGTGATCACAATATTACATCGGTTTAGTTGTTAACTGATTCTATCAATAAAAGATAATATGATCTAAAGTGTACGTGACATAGCCATTACCGATGATGATGTGTGTGAGCCGGCAAATAAGTGTGCGTGGAATATGCGCATCATCGGTAATGGTGCTGGTGTCCTAACAGGTAAAGGTTATACTGATTATAGCAACATATAAAAGACATGCACCATGATGATTACAGTATGAATGTAAATACAGACATGCATTATCCGCTCCTCTGCGAGATACGAGTACAACTACCACTATGTGAGTCGAACCTAAACCAGTGTCCATCTAACATCCTAAGGAACTAAACCTAATAGACTAGTCAGTAAGAAACTAGAGTCTACCTAAGGTCTGAATCAATATCTCTAATAGTCGGCGATCCCGCCTCAACAGCGTCACGTACGTAGTACGGCTTCCTCGAATCAAGAGTGCGGATCAATCATCAAATCTAAGCCTCGTACGGTAAAATCCATCGTACGGCATCCCAAATGTCGGGGTACGGTCAAGTATCTCCTAGGTGTCTCCTCATTCGTATAATGTCATATGTATCATATTGTGATTAAGTCATACTGATATGATATCGGCATCAGGTCACACCAATATAATGTCGAAATCAAGTTATACATATATCATATCGTAATCAGTCACAAGTTACAGTCCGAGTACTATTCTAGCGTCCCATGTACATCAATATCACCACCACTCTTTGTAATTTATATATTCAAGTTCATTATCTCATTCCCTAATGATCCACTAACACTTTATTACGACTGTATAGTCAAAAATCACGGCATCAAGCCCAGTTATACTGTTTCATCATACCTCGGATATCATATCACATCACTGAATCACCTATATGTGTTGTATATATATGTATATACCTATACCTAGTTCTATATATATACACATACACGTACCCCATGTCGATTTTCAGTATGTGCGCGGGTGTGTTTCTATCTGAAACCTACGAACCTCTTCCAAGGTACTCATCCTCTGATATAGTTTTCCTAAATCGGTCTAATCCAGCCTAGGGTCAATACTAGGGTCCTACTAGGGTCACGTCTGGTTTCCTAATGTCAATAAGTACTATTCCTATTCTACGTTGCGGGGGTGCTAAACGCCATCCACCCGACTTCCCCCCGTAGATATGCATCTACTCACCTGGTCCATGTCTGCCGAAGACAGTATCGCCATCCTCCTTTTCATCGCTCGCAGTCCACGTGAGGGTACCTAGACGCAAACATATAAATAGCATCGTAAACCGAATCACATACAAAAGTCAAACGATACGAAGAGCAAGCACAGGTTAAAACCTATGTCCCGTCCACGCAAAAGAACCAAATACCGCTCGATATCGGCGTACAAACTCCGATGGATCGAGATAACATCATCAAACAACTTGTAGTTTTAAAACACATTACTTATATTGTAAAACATAATCAAATTCATCGAAACACTAAAATCGATCAAATCGTCCGTTTTCGAAAAACCCGAAAATGCCAATTTACCGTTTTTCATCGAAACTTGACATTTAAATGAAACCAATGGTCATAAAACTCATTAAATAGCATTAATAGACTATACAAAATATTACTATATTTTTATTACACAATTTTGCATTTATTTGAAATTTCTAGTTTGCAACTTTTAACAATTTTAACATTTTCCAAACAAAATACCACAATTCCACCTCAAAACATGATTTTGCATAAATTAATCACTTAAACCACAATTTATGATGATAATGATGTAATGAAACTATAATTATATTTTTAATCACATTTATTTAGAAATTCCTAAAATCTAGTTTACAAAATAATAGCATTTTATTACTATTTTTCCAATTATCAAAATAATCTAGTGATCACACTAAGTTTTTCATTCAATTAACATGCTAATATTCTCACTAAAATTACCATCTAATGATAACACCCTTAATAAAAATTTTATTTTACCCACAACACATTTTAGAAAAAATCTAGTTAGCTAAATAGTTTAAATTTAACAATTTCGATCAACAATTTATTATACCACCATCATGCAAGAATTTTCCACTCTAAAAGATGTTAAACTAGCTATTATAACCCTAATTAATTAACAAAAACCACCTCTTGAATTTTCAAACCCTAACTTGAATTTTAGAATTTGCAACAAGAATTAATCTAATTAATCTAATTATGCTTTAAAAGAAATATCTAATAGAAATAAAACAAAAGAGAAGGATTTATACCTCCACAACCTCATGTCCAAACTTGAAAATGAGCCTCAAAAATACATGCTTTCCCACTCCAAAATCCATGTAGAGAAGAGTAGAGAATAAAGGGTATGAAATAATTAGGTTTTTGTGGAATTTAAATTGGATTTTTGTAGTATTTTTGACGATTTTTGAATAAAAATGAGGTGGAAAATGGGGGGGCAGCCATGGTGATGGGGAGGCCGGCCACAATAAGGGGAAGAGGGAGAAACACATGAGAAATGGTGTAGAAACTTCTCCAAAATGTCACCATCTTAATGTCTTTTCATGCTTTATTCATTTTCTTTTATTTAATTTCCAAAAATCTAATCTCTAGATTCTACTTGAAGACACAAGAGAAAGAGGGCAGCCAAGATCAGCCCAAAAAGTGTGAGGGGGTAAAAGAGAGTGTGGTTTTGTTTGGGAAAAGATAAAAGTTATACCGCACTTCATTTGCACTAATTTCACCGAAAAAAGCCTTTTTCTTCGATATTTTCTAATACCGGTTAACAACCCTATTTTAATTCAAAAACCACTTGTTAAAATTTTGTTTAATGTATTATGATGCACAAAATTTGTTTCAACTCATTCCGGTTTGTAATTTTCCCTAATTAAATTTATTAGTGACGGCTTAAAATAATATTAAAATAATTAATTTCGGAAAAATTTTCAGAAATTTTGAAATCTCACCAGTGGCTCAATAAACACCAAATACTAGCAATTACATAGCTAGAATATTTATATTTAATTTTAAAATAAAGATATTTGTATTTTGACTTTTTACAGAAAACCCCCTTATTTTCCCGATTTTCCGAAATTTCACCAGAACGATTTTGAAGGCGTTACAATCTTCCCCCCTTAAAAAAATTCGGTCCCCGAATTTAAATTAAAACTCCCCCTCCAAATACCGAAACATTTAGCAAAGCACTCAAATCGTCGGGTCTCCGAAATCATTAATACATAACAAAAATCAACTCCGTCAAGCATGACGCAATCATCGGAGTTATGGCGGTAATGAAATATCATAACACAATGTGAAAACCATCATAATATACATCAATCTATAACTTATTTATAGTCTGTATCCTAGTAAAATCGCCGAATCATCATAATAAAGCAGCATACAAAAACCCCTTCTTGAAAAATCGCCGTGCAATGCACGTGTCACGGTCTAAGTAGCGGACGTTTAATTAAAAAAAATAGCTATATATATCTTTTATTTAACATACACGTCCCGCCTGGTTACAAAATCAAATAATAAAGATTATGAAAACATACTGCTCAAACTAAAATCAATCCCAATCACATCAATAAAATGTCATGTGCGTCCGGTGCGCACTGAAATCGAAACCAAATGCAGAAACCACGAATACAAAACAAAACTAAGTGCAACAGGTGTGCACCAAAAACATCTGTCAAGTGCAACGGGCGTGCATGACTCAAAATCAGGTGCATCTAATCTGCACAAAACCCCGATTTAGTGCATCTGGTGTGCACAAAATCGCATCAGGTGCGCCAAGTATGCGCAAGAATCCTAATCAGGTGCACATGGAGCACGAAAACATACCTCAAATATCAGACTCAAATCACAGTACGAAAATGGATAAAACTAGGTCGAAGCATATATCAAAATCATGTGTAACCCATATGCACGAAATCAAATCAAAAATCTCAAAATATATAAAACCAAATCAAGTGTACTGGGTGCGTACTAAACCACATCAATACAACTGATATATGAAACACAGATAGAATGAAGGTACACACAGGAAATACCAATTGTAGAACAAAGTCCTCAAAATACAAAAATCCAATCAACGAAAATAGGAAATTCAAATCACTAAATCACAATCGTAAACACTATCGTCAATGTGCGCCTCTTTCCTCTGATGTCGACTGCTTCGAACTCGTCCTTTCATATGTGTGCTGACTGCGCTACCGACGGCAATACTCATGTCTAGAGCCTCCCACATAGTCGATCCCTTCACTTGATATCCGGACAATATTAAACTTTCCGATCGATCCATCAAAATCCCATAATTCTCCGAGAGCTCAACACTCAAGTACAGTTTAAAAATATCCGGTACATACCCCAGTATCGATGATCCAGCCGTAGAAGGGCAAACCCAAGCCTCACTAATGGCACAGCGGAACTGCCGTAAACCCTAAGGTTCAAGGGCGTTCTCGTGGTCATTATGTCGAGTTAGGGTTTCATTCTTCTAGAGGGTCCATCGAAATACCTGCATGTTCTTCCGAATACAAACTTAGGAAATGGTTTTCTGATAATCTTTCGAACCCTTTAACTTCATCCGGACGGCGTGTGAATACCCTTCGTCCGCACGCTAAGCAATGCTTCAATCCTCTAGAATAACCAATACTCTAATGGTTATCGCATTCGAGCCGCAGCTCCCTCTGCCCGTGGTAACAGAAACCACCATCCGACATCGACGAAGATAGATCAAAGGAACGAATGAAATACGGTGCAAACAATGTACATCCTAAGGCTCCTTAAGCAGAGTAGCGTATCGTAAATATGCCGCGGACCATACCCACGGTACGTTACTCTACCTAAATCGCCTACTCCATCAACCAAGGGTCACCTAGACTTATACAAGGTTAAACCTAGCGCTCTGATACCAACTTTGTCACGACCCGAAAGTACGGAACGTGACCGGCACTTAGATTACGAAGCGTCTAGAGGCGCCACGTGACCTAAGTAAGCCGCAGCCCAGAAATCTAAACCATAAAAGAAGAAAAAGAAGAAAAGAAAAGAAAACAAGTATAAAAACATCAGCAAATTTTACCAAAAATTTCGGCAGAGTCTCCTCTGTAAAAACTGGCCCCCAAACGGGTACAACAAGTATAATATGAATAAACAATAAAAAGCATCCCCAAACGGGTGCTAGCTCAACGCCAACAGGCGGAGACAACCACAACAATCACAATAATATACAACGCCAAAGGGCGAGGCTCAAATCTCAAAAGAAAACAAAAACCATCAGATCAGAATAACACATGCGCGACTCTAAGGTCGAAATAAACAACTGGTCCAATAAACTTATCAAGTAATACAAATATGGTTGATGGAGCTTTCTAGATACAAATGAAATAATAAAAATACAACGGCAGTTCAGATACAAATGAACCAACCTACCGTGCAAATCACCCGAAATGAAAATGATGTGCCAGCAACTGCCAAGGGAAACCTGTACATCGCACCTGTAAAGAATTTGGCACAACGGGGGTGAGTTGCCAACTCGTGAGTAGAAGACATCTACGAAAAGAAATCGAATGCACGACGCTATCCTAAGTCATAATAATACAATACTATATCCCAAACATCTAGTAATAGCAGGGTAACACTACGTATAAGTGCAAATACTCCGTGTCGTGTCCGTGCCTCATATAATACTATGTCATATGAAATGAAATGCATGCACCATGAATGTAAAGTAATAAATCCTGAAATCCAGATATATATGTATGAGAACCTTTAGCTGTTATCATAGTAAGGTGGGTATAAGCATCTGAAATCTCAACAATGAAATCCATGGAAATCCGTGTCAAGCATCGACACAACACATGTAACCTCAAGTCTCAATATGTCGGGTTCCGTCAGTCCGGATCGGCCCATATCATCAAATCCCACGACAACGGTCGGTATCCTCCGGATATCCGCCGCGCCAGACATCACCGGTAGGTAGCCTTCCCCTGCCAGGCTCATCGTCTACAACTCGATCTTCTTGCCCCGGGGTACCATACCGGGCCCACCATGTACCCGAGACGGTTCATCCACTCCTCGAATCGGGTCTCGAAATCCATCAGAAAACATGAAATACTCATGGTGGACGACACATACATCACGAGAAAACCGCATCTTATTTTAAAAAGAGAAGAGGAGAGAGAGAGAAGTTTTTATATATTTTTGCGGTTTTCCCCAAAAATCCGGAAATCTCATAGAAATCCAAATCTCAAAATCATGAGTAACTATATGATAAGTGTCGGCATATGCCCATAATACTGCATGATAACACGAAAATATGAATGCATGAATGTCTAAGTAATGAATGTCATGTCTTATACTTAACATCAGAGAGTGATCACAATATTACATCGGTTTAGTTGTTAACTGATTCTATCAATAAAAGATAATATGATCTAAAGTGTACGTGACATAGCCATTACCGATGATGATGTGTGTGAGCCGGCAAATAAGTGTGCGTGGAATATGCGCATCATCGGTAATGGTGCTGGTGTCCTAACAGGTAAAGGTTATACTGATTATAGCAACATATAAAAGACATGCACCATGATGATTACAGTATGAATGTAAATACAGACATGCATTATCCGCTCCTCTGCGAGATACGAGTACAACTACCACTATGTGAGTCGAACCTAAACCAGTGTCCATCTAACATCCTAAGGAACTAAACCTAATAGACTAGTCAGTAAGAAACTAGAGTCTACCTAAGGTCTGAATCAATATCTCTAATAGTCGGCGATCCCGCCTCAACAGCGTCACGTACGTAGTACGGCTTCCTCGAATCAAGAGTGCGGATCAATCATCAAATCTAAGCCTCGTACGGTAAAATCCATCGTACGGCATCCCAAATGTCGGGGTACGGTCAAGTATCTCCTAGGTGTCTCCTCATTCGTATAATGTCATATGTATCATATTGTGATTAAGTCATACTGATATGATATCGGCATCAGGTCACACCAATATAATGTCGAAATCAAGTTATACATATATCATATCGTAATCAGTCACAAGTTACAGTCCGAGTACTATTCTAGCGTCCCATGTACATCAATATCACCACCACTCTTTGTAATTTATATATTCAAGTTCATTATCTCATTCCCTAATGATCCACTAACACTTTATTACGACTGTATAGTCAAAAATCACGGCATCAAGCCCAGTTATACTGTTTCATCATACCTCGGATATCATATCACATCACTGAATCACCTATATGTGTTGTATATATATGTATATACCTATACCTAGTTCTATATATATACACATACACGTACCCCATGTCGATTTTCAGTATGTGCGCGGGTGTGTTTCTATCTGAAACCTACGAACCTCTTCCAAGGTACTCATCCTCTGATATAGTTTTCCTAAATCGGTCTAATCCAGCCTAGGGTCAATACTAGGGTCCTACTAGGGTCACGTCTGGTTTCCTAATGTCAATAAGTACTATTCCTATTCTACGTTGCGGGGGTGCTAAACGCCATCCACCCGACTTCCCCCCGTAGATATGCATCTACTCACCTGGTCCATGTCTGCCGAAGACAGTATCGCCATCCTCCTTTTCATCGCTCGCAGTCCACGTGAGGGTACCTAGACGCAAACATATAAATAGCATCGTAAACCGAATCACATACAAAAGTCAAACGATACGAAGAGCAAGCACAGGTTAAAACCTATGTCCCGTCCACGCAAAAGAACCAAATACCGCTCGATATCGGCGTACAAACTCCGATGGATCGAGATAACATCATCAAACAACTTGTAGTTTTAAAACACATTACTTATATTGTAAAACATAATCAAATTCATCGAAACACTAAAATCGATCAAATCGTCCGTTTTCGAAAAACCCGAAAATGCCAATTTACCGTTTTTCATCGAAACTTGACATTTAAATGAAACCAATGGTCATAAAACTCATTAAATAGCATTAATAGACTATACAAAATATTACTATATTTTTATTACACAATTTTGCATTTATTTGAAATTTCTAGTTTGCAACTTTTAACAATTTTAACATTTTCCAAACAAAATACCACAATTCCACCTCAAAACATGATTTTGCATAAATTAATCACTTAAACCACAATTTATGATGATAATGATGTAATGAAACTATAATTATATTTTTAATCACATTTATTTAGAAATTCCTAAAATCTAGTTTACAAAATAATAGCATTTTATTACTATTTTTCCAATTATCAAAATAATCTAGTGATCACACTAAGTTTTTCATTCAATTAACATGCTAATATTCTCACTAAAATTACCATCTAATGATAACACCCTTAATAAAAATTTTATTTTACCCACAACACATTTTAGAAAAAATCTAGTTAGCTAAATAGTTTAAATTTAACAATTTCGATCAACAATTTATTATACCACCATCATGCAAGAATTTTCCACTCTAAAAGATGTTAAACTAGCTATTATAACCCTAATTAATTAACAAAAACCACCTCTTGAATTTTCAAACCCTAACTTGAATTTTAGAATTTGCAACAAGAATTAATCTAATTAATCTAATTATGCTTTAAAAGAAATATCTAATAGAAATAAAACAAAAGAGAAGGATTTATACCTCCACAACCTCATGTCCAAACTTGAAAATGAGCCTCAAAAATACATGCTTTCCCACTCCAAAATCCATGTAGAGAAGAGTAGAGAATAAAGGGTATGAAATAATTAGGTTTTTGTGGAATTTAAATTGGATTTTTGTAGTATTTTTGACGATTTTTGAATAAAAATGAGGTGGAAAATGGGGGGGCAGCCATGGTGATGGGGAGGCCGGCCACAATAAGGGGAAGAGGGAGAAACACATGAGAAATGGTGTAGAAACTTCTCCAAAATGTCACCATCTTAATGTCTTTTCATGCTTTATTCATTTTCTTTTATTTAATTTCCAAAAATCTAATCTCTAGATTCTACTTGAAGACACAAGAGAAAGAGGGCAGCCAAGATCAGCCCAAAAAGTGTGAGGGGGTAAAAGAGAGTGTGGTTTTGTTTGGGAAAAGATAAAAGTTATACCGCACTTCATTTGCACTAATTTCACCGAAAAAAGCCTTTTTCTTCGATATTTTCTAATACCGGTTAACAACCCTATTTTAATTCAAAAACCACTTGTTAAAATTTTGTTTAATGTATTATGATGCACAAAATTTGTTTCAACTCATTCCGGTTTGTAATTTTCCCTAATTAAATTTATTAGTGACGGCTTAAAATAATATTAAAATAATTAATTTCGGAAAAATTTTCAGAAATTTTGAAATCTCACCAGTGGCTCAATAAACACCAAATACTAGCAATTACATAGCTAGAATATTTATATTTAATTTTAAAATAAAGATATTTGTATTTTGACTTTTTACAGAAAACCCCCTTATTTTCCCGATTTTCCGAAATTTCACCAGAACGATTTTGAAGGCGTTACACTGACCGTGTAAGCGGTCTATGACCCGTAGATGTATGGCTGTCCTCTTTACCAGACACCATGTAGACAGTGTGTACCATGATGCCCCGCGACTTAGGGCGTTTAGGTTCGCCGCTTTTGGCATTTGCCGCAGGCGTGGGAATTTTCTCTGGCCCCCTTCTCTTGTGGGCTGTTGAAGTTGAAGGGGCCGTTGCAGCGGGCATCTTGGCTGTTGTTGTCCTTTGCAGTTTGTCAGGACGGTTCTTTTCTTCCTGCACTTTCGCCTTTTTCTGCCGGCGAGAGTGATCTTGGTCAATTACGGAATCTTGAACCCTTCGCCAGACCTTGTAAATCTTAGAGGACAGCCGTTGAGGGGGTTGCTCCAGTTTCGTTTCTATAACCCTCTCCGCAGGTGGAGGAGATCTTTTTAGCGTAGCAGTTGGAGAGTTCTTATGTACCCTCCTAAGTGGTTCAAAGCAATTCCTAGTTGAAACAGCAGCATTAACTTCCACCATTGGAGCATGTAGAGTTAGCCCTGAGGGGGAGTTGCCCCCAGCCTTCCTTACTCGGCGCCAGTGGCGACATCGAGTATGTCGAGCTGTTGGAACTGGCTCAGCGATAGGGATAATTTCGTTTTGCCCCCCGTCCGGATGAGGTGCCGCTGGTACCAGCCTCTTAAAGACTGATGTTGTCCTTTGAGTGACAACGTTCAATCTGTCAAAGACAGACCCTCGAGTAGGAGCAGGAGCCGGCATGGTCAGCCTTGAAAAGATCGACTCTTTAACAGGAGAAGCCACCTTGACGACTTCAGGAGCAGAGGTGGCTGTTTTCCTCGGGACGGTCATTTCAGGGTTCATGGGCTTCTTGGCGGGCCCATCAGAGTCCTGGTTCACCCTAGTAAAGACAGAGGTTGTCGGTTTGATATTGGACGACCCGTTGAAAGGGGCTGTTGCAGCAGTGGGCCGATCGAAGACCGACTTCTTGTGCGCTTCTGGTGCGGGCACTGGAATGGTGAAGCTTGCAGGTGGGAGCATGGTCCCGAAAAATAGACCGGTGGTGGCCTGGGTCACCTGTTCCACCGGCATGGCAAGGAAGGAGGCCGCTTGAGGCCCATAAGCTACACCTCCAGGTGAAGCGGAGCGTCGGTTGCATTGGCATTTCGAGCAGCTCGAGCGGTTGGTGGCCATTGATGCTGGATTTCTGCGCCAGGCAAAAGACCAAATCTTAGTAACTTGAAACCCAAAGGCAACCATTAACAAACCGCGATTCGTTCGCGAAAACAACATACAGAGTGTGGAGTGGAAAGAGGAAAAGGTCCCACCGGGCGTGCCAGAATCTGTTCCCCTCCGAAGGACGGCCAAGACTGAACGTCTTGCCTGAAATTTGGGGCGGATGCTAATTGGTGCTATCCGTCTACCTCTCCGAAGATGCCAAGTTGATTTATGGCACCATGTATCGAATGTTT
Source organism: Agapanthus africanus (assembly GCA_030015575.1). Classification (NCBI taxonomy): domain Eukaryota; kingdom Viridiplantae; phylum Streptophyta; class Magnoliopsida; order Asparagales; family Amaryllidaceae; genus Agapanthus; species Agapanthus africanus. The sequence continues at coordinate 397,043,392 of JASDDO010000029.1, read as the reverse complement.
AAACGGATGCGGCCGAAGTAGCAGGCTTTGTCAGATTCCCCCTCGCTTGAAGGGTTTTTGATTGTGGGGACGCTCTTCCCTGCAGGCGCAAGCCCCTGCAGTTAATTACGCTACCGCATTGCGGTAACAACTTTCTCCTTCTCCAGATGATCACTTCATGTCGTATGTGTTTGTTTTGTGTTTGGTTGCCCGTGGATTGTATACGGAGACTGAGTTATGTCGTCGCCCGTAAGGCGTGGACTAGTCCAAATCCGTATTATCTTAGATTTGGGTTTGGGGGTTTGGGTTTAAGGATACGTTAGCCTCATTTGAGACTAAGATCGACTTAAACGTTTGTTAAGGATACGTTAGTCTAGTTTTAGACTAAGATCGACTTAACGGGATCGTTTAGATCCAACAAGAGAGCAATTGGTGGGCCCTATTGTTTAGTTTAGTGACATTGCGGTCGATAGGTAGTTTAAGGACATTGCGGTCCAATATTAGTTTTAAGACGTTGCGGTCAAGGTTAAGGACATCATAGTCCATGGGTTTAAGGACTCCACAGTCCATCGTTAGTTTTAAGACATCGCGGTCAAGATTAAGGACATCACAGTCCGTTGTTAGTTTTAAGACATCCCGGTCAAGGTTAAGGACATCATAGACCGAGGATTTAAGGACTCCACAGTCCGGCATTAGTTTTAAGACATCCCGGTCAAGGTTAAGGACCTCATAGTCCATGAGTTTAAGGACCCCACAGTCCGTATCAATGTGTGGTCATCGGGACCCGTCATCTCTTTGAAGACGTTGAGGAATTACAACGCCAAGTATCAAAGGAGTGAAGAGATGTACCCTTAAACCAAGGTAGATTAAATAGTCTTTGGCCCAATTTGGAACCAAGACCAATTAATAATATTATGAGCCCATTAGCCTAGTTAAGTTTGAATTGAGGACTTATGGCCATCTTGGGCTAAGTCCAATCATGTTTAGGATATTGGCCCTCTGTTAGCTCATTGAAGAAGAGGCTTTGCCTCTAGAAACTTAGCCAATTGGGCTAAACCTAGTGTTAAACACTAGAGACCAACAGTGTTGAACACTGGGAATAAGATTAACAAACTAGTGTTAAACACTAATGCAAATCAGTGTTAAAACACTGGAAATAGAGATTTCAAATTAGTGTTTAACACTAAGGCAAATCAGTCTTAAACACTCGAAACAGAGATTTTCCAAATTAGTATTAAACATTAAGAAAATCAGTGTTAAACATTGCAAATAGAGTCTTCCAAATTAGTGTTAACCACTAAGAAAATCAGTGTTAAACACTGCAAATAGAGTTTTCCAAATTAGTGTTAAACACTAAGAAAATCGGTGTTGAACACTGGGAACAGAGTTTTCCAAATTAGTGTTAAATACTAAGAAAATCAGTGTTAAACTCTGGGGACAAAGTCTTCAGATTAGTGTTAAACACTAAGGAGAGAGAGGTCACATGTGGACTCGTGAGAGCTCCCTGATTCCCCTTATTTTATTCTGCAGATCAGTGTTTAACACTTTTAATTCCGACGGCCATCACGTGTGAGCACGTGATGGAAGCCCACGCTCCGGTCTGTTAGAATGCTCATTAGGGGTCACGTGGTGACACGTGAGGACGCCCTAGAGCTCTTTTATGTTTCTTTTGTCTTTTTCTCTGTGTGGTTCAGGGGTCACGTGGGGCACATGAGGTGTTGCCTCAAAGCTCTTTTCTGCGGATCTTTACAGGGGTCACGTGGTAACACGTGACTTTGGTTCTTTTGCATATTTTAAAGATCTGTTCATCTTTTAAGAATTAAATTCTTCATAGGTTTAAACCCTAGCAATAAACTTTAGAGGAATTAAATTCCTGTTTTCTTCTGAAGAATTATATTCTTAGATAGGGTTAAACCCTAATTTCTTTTCTGTAAAGAATTAAATTCTGGTATAGGGTGAAACCCTAATTCCTTTTTTAAGGGAATGAAATTCCTGTGAGTTTGAGAGAGTTAAGTTCTCAATTAGGATTAAACCCTGGTTCTATCCATTTTTAAGGAATTAAATTCCTATGATATAGGGTTAAACCCTAACTTTACTTCAAAGGAATTAAATTCCTATAATTCTGTGAGAATTAAATTCTCAAAACTCAGTTCCTCCTCTGTGTTTTCGATCTGCATGGCAGGATCTCAACCCAATGAGAATTAAATTCTCAATTCATGGGGAGATGTGCACTTTGCAGATCCTCAACCAGAGGAAGAACTAAGTTCTTTTCTTTATATAAGAGTTAAACTCTTTTGAGAATTAAATTCTCTTTTGAAGCCTCTCTTTTCTTACCTAGGGCTTTTCTTTTGCAGAGAATCAAAAATCTTCCTTCTGAATTTTCAAGATTCCAAGGCTCTATATCTCTCCCTCCCTGTATATTGGCTCCTATTTATAGGAGAAGGAAAAGAATCAATCTGTTTTTGTGAATCTTTCATTGAAAGATTTGATTTGTTTATTGAGAGATTTGATTTATCTTCATCATTAATCTGGGCCTTTAGATTATTAGGTGAATTTTATTCACCATTGGATTTTAGATCCCAAGATATCTCTTTTTTATTTCGGTTAGATTTAGGGGGAAATCTTTCCAAGTCCAAGATTTTTCCATAAATTGGTGATATTTAATCACGTTTAGATTTTTAATCCAACGGTTTCAGATAATTCTTTTCCATTTTGGGAAGATTTGAAAGATCTTTCCTCAGAATTTAATTCTGTTAAAGCATAAGGCTTTTAAAACCGGTCACGTGTGGCCACGTGACCATTGGTCACGTGTAAGCACGTGACCCTTGGTATGGGCTTCTCTTCTTTTGTGCTTTGTTCTCTTGCCACTGCTTAACCATCACGTGCCAACATGTGACCGCTAGTCACGTGTGAGCACGTGATGCCTCTTCTGAAGCTTCTTCCTGACTTTTAATTTAGGGAACAAAGATGCTCTGTGCCGCTGCTTTAACGTCACGTGCCAGCACGTAACCACTGGTCACGTGTGAGCACGTGATGCCTCTTCTGAATCTTTTCCTGATTTTTAATCAGGGAACATACACAAGTGCACGTATACGATCGAACCCTGCCATAAAACCATACGGCCTCTACATCATTTCGTCCGAAGCAGGAAAACCCTCTGTATGGGACTTTAAAGAATCGTCAATACGCCGGCAGTGGGTTTAACCATAGGCACGTCAGCGGCACTAGCTGTACGTAATGGCTACCCAGGTATTGAGCGAAGGGAAGGTCGACGAGCAAACTCATCCTGACCGCTACTGAGCCTGTCCGTGATAATATCCGTACAGTACGGTCTCTTCGTCTAAGAGTATCGCATATCGACTCTAGAGGGGTAGATAAAGTCAGACCCCTAATAACGCGACATTTAGTGTCGGTATGAACCCCATCACAATCTGAGATACTACCGATCCAAATCAGTAATTCTCGACTACCTTGATCAAGGATTTCTGGGGATGGCCACCTGTGCACAACGCGACATCAACCCCCAATACCGGGAGAGACGAATCCCCGTAGATCCGCTCACTGCCTCCATGTGGCTCGGAACTGTACCCAACTAAAACCTGTTTGCACGACTCCTTTGAGACGTGGTAGGGTAGTAATCAAAGAACGGTGGGAACTCATACGGGACAAATGACGATCTCAGGTCAACAGACTAATCTGTACACATGTCACCTAGGAACTGCTATCTGATAATAGGTATAATACCAACTAGCATGTTCCCGGCGAGTCCGTCCAGTGTACTCATAACCCAATGAGCACCTACATACTATCTTAGGTGAACAAACAAACACCAATGGCTTGTAAGACTGGCCACCGCCCCTTGTCGGGGTCTTGATCAGTATACACTAGTCTACTCTGGAGTATCGATGCCCAGTCTCGATACTCCCACGACTAGGGACATTTAAGGATGTTCTTATAGATCACCCAACTCCCACGTATATGATTGCCATCATAATGCTGGTAATCAAGCAACAATTCTATGGTCTCTATCAACATGTAATAGTGATCTGTAATACCACCTAAAGCATGTACATGATGATAAAGATAAACCAGATAGCATACTATCATTTTGAGTAAAACTGTTCTATCCGTATAGGTCATCCCTCAATCATCGCAATCGTGTGCCTGCGATTCAATAATTGACTTGAAGGCACTATAGCCAACAATCTCCCACTTGCACTTAAGGCTAATTATTGCGGTGTCGCATATTCACATCCCGTGTGATACCGAACACCCGACTTCTCTACTAATCAGTTTTACAAAGCTCGTTTGTGAAACTATTGCGTTCGAGAAATAGCCTCAGTGAGTGGATCTGCTCCAATGTTTCTATTTTTATCTCTCTCTATCTCAACTTCGCGGAGAAAGACAATCTCCCGAAATGAGCAATACTTGTCTTAGAATTTGTCTGGATATCTGATGGGACCCATTTCACAAATGAACTACAAATCCAACAAACTTCTTAGATTGTATCATCAACTGAATTTAATCAGTATTTTGTGCCATGCCTTCCTCAGTATCCGCTTGGACTACCTGTCCAACACACTGCCAACTCATACAGTCTCTCTGTCATCCAGGTCACCTGGAAGCCTGAAATAATAACCGCCTCCCGAAGGAGGCTGTCATTACCATATTCTAAGAACATCCACTTATGTTCAAAAATTCTTCCCTCCGTTTCTTCAGGATTGGATTAATATATACTTTTTGCAGCCTGTGCAAAATCAATATCTGGTGTTGTACTTGACAGCTCATGATTGACTCAATTGCCTAAGCAATTGATATACCAATCATGCAAATCCCTCTCCTCATCAGTCTAGAAGATATCTCTTTAGAGAGGGTGACTCCATCACCTGCGGGTACACCACCACGCCATGAGTCGTCCATTCTAAAACACTTTATAACGGTGTCAAGTACCCGAATTGGGATACTTTCCAAATCTAGATCTAAAACCATAGATCTAGTCATCAGAATCCCTGATATTATATCTATATCCTATGTGGAGAAACCACCTTGTGACAACCACAGTATAACCGATCGTAGTATAAGAAGATCTCTTCCTATTTGGTGCATGTCATCCAAATATCAGGATATCACACCCTACTACCTTCTTACCAGATCCATCTCTTATTCTGATGAAGTCAAACTTTATGACTGTCACATCAAAAATAAATGATCTATCTCCGCTATACTTGCTTTTGTCTATAAATAGACATAAGCTACTTGCCCAATATGCTTCCGCTGCTCCCACTGACTACAACAACCCTCTGGCAGAGTCATATACACGTGCACTTCTAAAGCTAGTTTAGAACGATGTTATACTCATCCTCCTAACAGATCTCATAGTCTAGAACAGCAGTAGTGGCAAGTTTGGATAAACAAAACCTCCCTGTCACCGTCTTTGAGGATACCGAAGTATCTCTCGGTTGCTTGAGGTTACCCACCAAATCTGCGGAGTGGCTAATGGAATGTCAAATCCAATTAAATCTTAGGTCCTACTAAATTTTCAGTAATCGTTTGTGGTTCTAGAATTACTTCCAGTTCTACCATACTCCCACTTATGTTTTCTGAAAAAATCCATTTTACTAAAACTAGTGGCGAGTCAAGAATAATATAACTATTGATCTTCCATATGGTAGAAAGTTAACCCTCGTCAAAACCCGAGATAACCCACAAACTGCCATTACTGAAACGTGCCTTGAGTTTGTCCAGATTCTGGTTTTAAACATCAGCCAAACTACTCCATATACCTTAACATCGTTAAGATATGATCCATTCTATATCCACTATAGAAACATATGCACTGATTTAATTTGAACCAGATACAAAAATCATGCAGCTGTTTCCAGTGCATATCAACCAAATGGAAGAAGGCCAATCAGTATTACTCAACAAGGAATGCATCCACATATGAGTAATCTGAAAGAGAAGCAAGTTCTCAAAACTATTACTAACGACGGAATACATCGCACAAGTATCTACATCTTCAATCACCTTGAAGAATCCTGATACTTCCCGCATATAGTTCTCTACTTTATTCTTATACCTATAACTTCTCATTATTTGGACCCTGTATTTCAACGAAATACTTGTCTAAAACTAGAGAAGTCACAAGTAAACAAAATATAGTACGACTACCATCCCCTTTGTTCTAATGGACACTGGACAACATACAATATTTTGTATAAGTCCTCTGAGTTTAATAACTCGAATTCTGTGCGTCGTAGGTTGAAAACTGTACTATGGTTAAGAAGAATTACACTGCTGTTGAATACTCCTTACATAATCACCAACTGATATAGGTAAATGTCATAAACATAATTTCTAAATGTTATATCTCACTTTATAAAATAAACGTACAGATATATCAGTTTGAAATTAGTGCATAACAACGAATATTCAAAACCAAATATTTGTCGTCAGGTAAAACCCAGGTAATTTCCGCAAATATCACCAATTACAAAGAATTCTGATATGTATTGAGGATCTAATCACCTAATTCCCAATATCTTACTCTCACTCACCATCTGTAATGCCATACAGATGTGAGAATCAAATCTGGTAAATATATACACTGGAGTTAGAATCTAATTAGGAAAACAATTTTCAATTAACACTGCACGGTGAAACTGAAATATGAAAATGTATCAAAAGGGGTGTCCGGGTATTCCTAATAATGCATCTTCCACTATCCAGATTCATGTCTGTAACCGTATATTTCCTTGCCATCACTTCAATCCCTTTATATGTCTTTACTTATTACCTTCTGTACACCGCACTTAGGCTAAATGGTTTTCTTCCTTCCATACCTTTCGGCACCAGCCTATGATTTGGAAGAAGATTATCTAATAAGCGTAATAGGTGTACTCTCCTAATCCTAGGAGCCTTCGCAATCTGAGAGAAGGTAAAGATAAAAGACAGCCTGAATAATTCTATTCGATTTCTCCTGAATCAGAAACCATTCTCGAACTGGAACAAGTTCCTTCGAGTTCGTATGTAACTATATGATGGCGTATCCAATAAATGTGGATCTTCGTAGTGATACTGAATGTTCCGGAGAAATGCAAAGGTGAAGTAGGAGTGGCGATGATATACGCGGCTTCGTCGTAAATGATAGCAGTTGTAATTTCTTTTTGCCTTCTTTCAAATCCCTTTATATGTCTTTTCTTATTACCTTCTGTACACTACACTTAGGCTAATTGGTTTTCTTCCTTCCCTATCCTTCGGCACCTGCCAATGGTTTGGAAGAAGACTATCCAATAAGCGTAATAAGTGTACTCTCCTAATCTAAGGAGCCTTCGTAATCTGAGAGAAAGTAAATGGAAAAGACAATTGAATAGTCCTATTTTATTTCTCCAGAACTGGAAACTATCCTTGAACTGAAACTAGTTTCATCGAGTTCGTATGTAACATACGATGGCTTATCCAATAAATGTAGATCTTCGTAGTGATACGGAATATTCCGGAGAAATGCAAAGGGTAAAAGTAGAAGCGGCAATGATATATGCGACTATGAAAATCCAAAAGCCAAAGTGTTTTAAGAAGGTTCGGTTAACTTGGTTCATGAGTTTTAGTTTAGAGTCGGGCCATGGTCGCTGCCAAAGAGAGAGAGAAAAGAAACACTCAGCGTGCACTCTAACCTAGATTAGATTGGTTATTCACTTTATCTAATCAGTATAGCTCCCACTGTTTCCTCGAATTCTCTTTCAAACCCTAAAAAGAGAATTAGTCGGGATCATCTAAAATCACCCGAGGAGTAACACCTATTCATCTGTGAGAATCGGGATCCAACTATCATCGCATGATAACTTGATGGAATCCACTCTAGTCACCACACTCCAGAAGGTATGCGCATGCCTGGCAAGTTTCCTGTATGTTTGAAACTCCCGATGTGATTTTTACACCTAGGACCCAAGTGACCTTGACGAATAATCAACAAATCAAAAGGTCCTAGTCAATTTCAACCTGTCATTATCTTGATTGTGTTAAAATCGCCTGCATGACCCTTGACGAATAATCAACAAAGTCATATGACAGTCCTAACCAATCCACATGTCTATGCGATAGAAAAGTATTACAGAGCTACCTCACACTACATCTCGGCGAATAGCATCGACAAACGTAGCACGATTACTAAGCAATACTAATCTGAAATGATGGAGGGCTACGGATGGTTTTGGCGAAAAACCTTTAACGTAATGAACTTGATATCGTTAAAGGAACCGATTGGTTTTACAAATATATAGTGGCGCAAACTTTTGCTAAAGAGATCGCTCCATATGAAGGGATCTCGGCTCTTTCCTCGTCGAATGAGTTGCAGGATATTCCCAATCGAATACCACGATACAAAGCAAAAAAATTGACTATAGTAAAGTTATTACGTTGACGCAAACTTCTGCCCAAGGGATCACTCCCGATGAAGGGATCTCGGCCCTTGCCTCGTCAAATGAGGTGCAGGATATTCCCAATCGAATACCACTATACAAGACGAAAGTAAACGTTTGTAATGTCTGTTTTTAAAAACTTGGCTCCAACAACATCATAAAGGTTTGTTTACCTTGCATTGATCAGAATCAACGCAGTCCTATCTGTAGGGTTGCTAGGTACTCTAACAAAGTTCTACAAGGCATCAACCATGCCCGATTAAAATTTTATCCATGCTGAACAATCCTAAACAAGATCATTGCTAGACTATTAGGGTATCACATACAAGTAAATTACATTTACCACTAAGTGAATACGAAATACAACCTTTGTAGATCGGTCCTTCACTACTAAAGCTCCTTGTTGTAGTCCCTTCGCTGCGATCATGGTTCTCCAGGGCTCTTGCATGGCTTCACGAGGCGAAAGAAGCGTCCTTGCTTGAAGTCTTCGAGGCCGAAGATGATCTACGTCGAGAGAATATCAACCCAAGCTACTACTTCACTAACTAGAGAATTAGTGAAGCAAACAACCTATACTAAAGTGCTAGTCTAGTAGAGGATGGAGAAATAGGAAGTGGGTTCTCTTTAGAATTTTATTTCTCACAATCTTTCACTCTCTTTTTAAAACCCTAGCAAGCTTTTTCTTTTTGCTCAAAGAAGAAGATGATGAACAAAAGAAAAAGATGAGGATAATGATCAAGTGAGTGAGTTAACCATGGTGAGTGAGTATCATATACTAACTCATGTAGAGACATAACCATGGCTAATCCAAAATGGTTAGGTTAACTAAAATCTAAAGTAAAGACAAAGTTAGTGGACTTTGTCAAAACAAAGAAAGCTTCTACAAGCTTCATGCTTTTTCTAAATCTCCACTAATTTTGTAATTACCTTAAATAATTATAACCTACCATAATAAATAGAATGGTGTAAGTCTCATACACCCATGAATGATGTATCAACAACCATGATACAAAAAGAAAACACATTTTTTAATATATATATCTCATATATACTAAAGTTGTACACATGTGAGAAAAATCCTTAAGTGAACAAATGTTAGTTAATGTAAATTAGTATATGTAATATACAATTATACACTAAATTATTAAATCACTTGACTTAATAATCCGGTCATATTTCATATAACCGACTAACATCCAATGTATCGACTTATCGAATCAACACTTGATTCGATAACCCGGCTATATCACATATAACCGACCGATACAAAAAGTCGCGAGAATAGAATACGGTATCACATACACACATTATTCTCGGTCCCGCACATATCACATACGTGCTCCTATTTCGTTTTGCCTGAGCCAGTAAAACCTCTATGTAGGACTCTAAAAACTCATCAATACGCTGGCAGTAGGTGATGATCACATCAAGCACCCACAAGCCGTCAGCGGTACTAGCTGGACGTAACGGCTACCCGGGTATTGAGCGATCAGAAGATCAGCAAGCAAGCCCGTTCCAACTCCTGTAAAAGCCTAACGGTAACACTTCCCGTACAGTCCGGTCTCCTCGTCTGATATGTCGCATATCAAGTCTAGGGGTGGTAAACGTCAGACCCCAATAACCGATAAGTCGTGCCAATCTGAGGCTCATAACCGGTCGAGAAACTACTGGTAACACATACCAGTAAATCTCAAAATCAGCCCTGGCCAGGGACTTCCCTGTTATGGCCAATCGAGCACAGTGCAACATCAACCCCCAATACCGGGAGAGACGAAACCCCTCCTATCGCTCATCGTCTCCATGTGACTCGGGACTATACCCAAAACCCACCGTTTTGCACGCCCTCTTGGACGTGGTAAGGTGGAAATCAAAGCACAGTGGGAATTACACAACACTCTATGACGATCTCGGGTCTACAGACTAACCTGCACAAGTGTCACCAGAGAACTGCCATCTGACGTGAGGTATAATACCATCTGGGAGTTCTCGGCGATTCCGTCCAGTGTACCCAGTCTCCACTGAGCACCCTTATACCATCTCTGATGTCAAACACCAACGGATATGGGATCATCCATCGTCCATCTATATGGGTCGAGAAGCTATACGCTAGTCTACTCTGGTATATCGATGCCCCGTCTCAATATACCCACGACTAGGGACCTTGAAGGATGTACTTATGGACTACCATGTCCCCACTAGTATGATCTGCATCCTAGTCCAGGTAGTCAAGTACACATCCTAAGGGCTTTACCAACATGTAACAGAGAGAAAATCAATTTACACGTTAAGGTAAAGAGTAACCAGATAGCATACTATCATGTCGAGCAAGAAAGTCCTTCCTATATATGTCCAAGCACACACTACAATATACATCTCATGTATAGTAATGGCTTCGAGGGCATACATATAGGGCCATCTGATAACAGTGGTTGTAGTATCTCATACTTAACCATCCCTTAATAGTCTCTCTCTGGGAAAATGCCTTTGTGAGTGGATCCGCCTTGTTGTCCTCTGAGTCTACTCTCCTAACCTCGATCCCCTGGAGATCATCCATCTCCATGATCAGGTGATACTGCTTTAGAATATGTCCGGGTCACTGATGGGACGGGCGTTCCCAGGCACAAGCCACAACTCCATTGTCACACAATGGCAGGAACGAAGTTCATCTCATGAACTAATATACACCCAGACTGCCTCTTTGGTAGCATCTTAAGTAGCGATGTATCCAGCCTTTATCGTCTAGTATGCCACGGTATCTAGCTTGGAACTTTTCCAACATACCGTCCATCTACTGAGGGTAAAGATAATGCCTGTGACCGACATTCAGTCGTCCTTATCACCCTGGAACCTTTCCAGTGATTCTCCCCAGGATCGATTGATACTATCTTACTACAACTAGTGAGTGTAGGGTGTTTTTTCGTCACCCCATTGAGATGGGAATACGCGCACGCTTGTCAGGCGTACTACAGATTCCCCCTGCCTAGGGTAGGCCGGGGTTTAATGATTGTGGGGATCCGAATCTCCGGCAGCCGCGGACTAAGCTGCCGTTAATTACCCCTCGCCTTTGGGGCGAGGGAACCTCCGATTAAAGGGTTAAACTGGTCATGCGAACTCAATGTGCAGTGTACGTGTGTTCTGTTCTGAAAGGGGGGTTTTGAATATATCGGGAGCCACGCAGAGTTTTTACGGGGGTCCCGCTACCCGGATAGCGGGCTGGGGGTCAAGGGGGCTAGCAGCCCCCTTGCGGGGTTCGGGGCAGCGCCCCGGCCCGAAATTTTTTTTAAGGGGGAGAGTGTGGCGGAGTATGTGTATGTGTACATTTGTATACATATGTATATATATACATGTATGTATAACTAAAGGGGAAAAGGGCATCCAAAGGATGCGTGGGGCAGCACCTTGGGCGCTGTGCGCTTAGGTGCTGTGCGCTCAGGCGCAAGCGCGCCACGTGTCGGCACGTGGACGCTTTGCGCATGAGCGCTGCGCGCAGGTGCGCAAGCGCGCCACGTGTAGGCACGTGGGCGCTTTGCGCACTTGCGCAAGCGCGCAGGTGCGCAAGCGCGCGCGCCACGTGTCGGCACGCGGGCGCTTTGCGCCCTTGCACAAGAGCGCAGGTGCGCAAGCGCGCGCGCGCGCCACGTGTCGGCACGCGGGCGCTTTGCGCCCTTGCGCAAGCGCGCAGGTGCGCAAGCGCGCGCGCCACGTGTCGGCACGCGGGCGCTTTGCGCACTTGCGCAAGCGCTAAGGTGCGCAAGCGCGCGCGCGCCACGTGTCGGCACGCGGGCGCTTTGCGCACTTGCGTTGGTCGTGTGCATGAAATTGCCCCCCATCAATAAATGCACACCACATATGTGGGTCGTGTGCATGAAATTGATGGATCTTCTTTTACTTGGAGGCGACCTGATTTGGTTCCCGCTTTTTGGGAAGCTGGCACTGCCCTTTTTACGACATGGACGGGCGTTGCTTGACATGACTCCGAGACGGAGTGTCCGTGATAGGCGTTTTCCCTGGCCCGGAGCTATCTGGTTCCCGCTTTGTAGGAATCCTGCGCTGCCCTTTTTGCGACTTGGACGGTCGGTGCTGCCCTTTTAGCGACGTGGACGGTCGGTTCTGCCCTTTTTGCGATTTGGACGGTCGATGCTGCCCTTTTAGCGACATGGACGGTCGATGCTGCCCTTTTAGCGACTTGGGCGGTCGGTGCTGCCCTTTTAGCGACTTGGACGGTCGGTTCTGCCCTTTTTGCGACATGGACGGTCGGTGCTGCCATTTTAGCGACGTGGACGGTCGGTGCTGCCCTTTTAGCGACTTGGACGGTCGATGCTGCCCTTTTAGCGACGTGGACGGTCGGTTCTGCCCTTTTTGCGACTTGGACGGTCGGTGCTGCCCTTTTAGCGACGTGGACGGTCGGTGCTGCCCTTTTAGCGACGTGGACGGTCGGTTCTGCCCTTTTTGCGACTTGGACGGTCGGTGCTTGATTTGACTTGCTCTTCTTCTTGCAGTGTCAGGGGTAGACTTGACTTGCTCCGCTTCTTGCGGTGTCGAGATTGGATTCTGACTTGCTCCGCTTTTTGCGGTGTCGGAGTGAAAGTTGACTTGTTGATTTTGATTTAGGTTGACATCAGCATCGCTATACTGGAATATGGTACCAGGAGCGAATCATCATCTGTCATTTTAGAGGATTTTGGGATTTTGGTTTTTGTTTGGCATCTGCATTGCTGCACTGGTATAATGCCAGGAGCAACTCATCATTTGCCCCGGGAGGATTTGGGATTTTTTTTTTTGGGACTTTGAATGTGGTCTCACCGGTAGGACTTGGGAGAGGTTGGGATTGTTTTACGCCCGTGGATTGTATACGGTTTTGCAGGATGTATGATCCAGACCGTAGGGCCGGAAAAATTTCAGGGCTTTGTTGGCGTCTGCATTGCTGGACTGGAATGTGGTACCAGGAGCGACTCATCATTCGTCGTTGGGGTATGGGATTTGGAATTTGGTTCTTGTTTGGCATCAGCATTGCTGCACTGGAATAATGCCAGGAGCAACTCATCATTTGCCTTGGGAGGACTTGGGATTTGGGTTTTTGGTTGGCATCAGCACCGCTGACACTGAAGCGAAATGCCAGGAGCGACTCATCATTTGCCGTTGCCCGTTGGGGAACGATGGCTTAGGAGATAGGTTTGGGTCCCTATCACCTAAGGCTTTTCAATTTTATGGGCCGTGAGGGTCCCATAAAGCATTTTCTCCCTACGAGTCGTAAGGATCCCGCAGGTGTATTTTCTCCTTAGGAATCGTGAGGATTCCTAAGTGTGTTGCTCCATTGTGAGTCGTAAGGATCTCACGCAGGGGTTTTCTCCTCACAAGGTCGAGAGGACTTTGCGAGTGTATTTCATCTCTTTTCACGAGTTTGCGCCCTTTCGGGTTTTCACAGACTCGCCGGTAGTCCTGCTGTTTTTACTCACGGAGCCCTTTCGGGTTTTCATCCGTGCCCGTTTTGCTTGTGGACATACCGTTTATTTCTTCTTCTTTTTTTTTCTTTTTCTTTCTTTTTCTTTTTTTTTGCCGCTGGTGGGACTTTAAAAGTAGTCTCACCGGCAGGATTTGGGAGAAATAGGGGTTATTTACGCCCGTGGATTGTATACGGTTTTGCATGATGTCCGATCCAGACCGTAGGGCTGATGTGCTCAATTCGCCTGCGACTTGGAGCATTCATGTGTAGTATTTCTTGAGATATCGGCCATTGATGGGTGGCATGGGCCTTTCTCCCTCGGCACTTATTAGTTGGTAGGATCCTCCGTCGAACACTTTCTCGATGACGTATGGTCCTTCCCAGTTCGGCTCGAATTTTCCCTTGGCATGTCGATTGGGGATGATCGGTCTTTTGAGGACCAACACCAATTCACCTTTCTTGAAAGCGCGGAGACGGGTTATCTTGTCATAGGCCCGTGACATTTGGGCTCGGTATAGCTCCAGATTTTGCTGCACCGCGAGCCTCTTTTCTTCGAGGGCATCGAGTTCTTCAAGTCGAAGGAGCACGTTTTCTTCCTCCGTCAACTCATGTTGGACGGCCATTCTTAAGCTTGGAACTTCAACTTCGAGGGGGAGGACCGCCTCCACTCCGAAGAGCAATGAGTATGGAGTGGACTGAGTTGGAGTACGGTGCGTGGTACGATATGCCCACAACGCCTCGTGAAGTTTGAGATCCCAGTCTCTCTTGTTGGCTGAAGCATTTTTCCTCAGGAGCTTGCATAGAGTCTTATTGAAGGCTTCGGCTAGCCCATTGGCTCTTGGATTATAGATGGAGGAGTATCTCCAGTCTATCTTGTGCTGAGTAGCGAACCTTGAGACATCGAAGCTCTTGAAAGAAGGCCCGTTGTCAGAAATGATTCTTCTTGGTGTACCGAAGCGGTATAGAATATTATGCTGGAAGAATGTCAGAATATCTTTTGTCTTGACTTCTTTTAGTGGGACAGCTTCAGCCCATCTGGAGAAGTAATCTGTCGCGGCCAGTATGAACCGATGGCCTTTGGATGATGGAGGATCAATTGGGCCAACAATGTCGGTGCCCCAGACTTCGAAGGGCCACGACGCCACCGTAGGATGCAATGGATTGGGATGATTGTGAATAAAATCACCGTGAATTTGGCAGATATAACATTTCTTTGCATGCTCTCCGCAATCCCGTATCATGGTGGGCCAGTAATACCCAAGCCGTTTAATTTGCAGTCGCATCTTGGGGCCAGATTGGTGAGCACCGCAAACACCTGAGTGAACTTCTTTCATGACTTTTTGGGCTTCGGCCGATGACAGGCACCTGAGCCAGAGTTGGTCATATGACCTGCGGTATAACGTGTCATTTACAAACACGTATCGGAGAGCTCTTTTCTTCAGCTGAATCCTCGCAGATTTTTCTTCGGGCAGCTTGTCGTATCGGAGGTACTCTATGAAAGGTTCTCTCCAATCGGGCTCGTCTTGGATGATCGAAGCTTCTTCGGCAGGACTGCTCTCCTGTTCCGCACTTTCCTCTTCTCGTAGAGAGACTGGGGGTAGAATTTGTCGGCTCCAGACTGTGATCAGAATTTCGTCCATGTCAGGATCAGCCAGCTCCTTGGCTAGGCGAGCGAGTATGTCGGCCTTTCCGTTCAATGCTCTAGGGACTCTTGACAGTTCAATGTGAGTGAACCGTTTCATGAGTCCCACCACCCGGCTTCTGTACCGAGCCAACTCGGGTTTGTATATCTTATAATTGCCGCTTACCTGGTTGACGACAAGCTGGGAGTCACCGTAGACTCGTAGCCGACGGATTTCCATTTCTACGGCGAGCTCCAAACCAGCTATCAGAGCTTCATACTCAGCTTCGTTGTTTGTCCGAGGCTCGGTGAGAGCGAAAGAACGCCGTAGGGTTCCCATTGATGGTGTGATGAACACCAATCCTATCCCTGCTCTTATCTCCGGGATGCTTGATTTACTGGAGGTTCTTATTGATGAGGCTCCATCGAAGTAGAGCTCCCAACATGGCCCATCTTCCTCGAGGTGTAGCACTTGTTCGTCGGGTAACTCACAATTTAGCGGCGACCCTTCTGGTATGGGATGAGCAGCGAGAAAGTCTGCAAGGGCTTGCCCTTTTACTGCTTTCTGAGGAGTATAAACTATATCAAACTCAAGTAGCATGACAGCCCATCTTGCCATCCTGCCGGCTAGGCTTGCTTTGGTCATCAAGTGTTTGAGCGGGTCGACCTTGGAGATCAGCATAACCCGATGAGCCAGCAGATAGTGCCTCAGCTTCTTCACAGCAAATATCAGAGCCAGGCATTGCTTTTCGATTGGGGAATAGTTGTGTTCCGCCCCGACTAGAGTTTGACTGAGGTAGTAGAGGGCATTTTCCTTTCCCTCCTCGTTATTCTGGGCGAGGAGCGCACCGAGTGACTCATCTAGCGCGGCAGTATAGAGAATCAACGGTTTATTTGGAATGGGAGCGGCCAGCACTGGAGGGTGCAACAAGTATTTTTTGATGCTTTCGAACGCTGCTTGACATTCGGTATCCCAGATAAAAGGAGCTCCTTTCTTCATGAGCTTTGAGAAGGGCCTACATCTCCCTGATAAATTTGAGATAAACCTCCGTATATAAGCAAGCTTGCCTTGAAAAGATCTTAGCTGCGTCAGACTCTTCGGAGGGGGCATCTCCATGATGGCCTTTATCTTTGATGGGTCAACTTCGATCCCTCGATGTCGGACTATGAAGCCCAGGAATTTTCCCGATGACACGCCAAAAGCGCACTTCAGAGGATTCATCTTCAGATCGTATTCCCTCAGTCTGGTGAGAACGGTCCTAAGATCTTGGATGTGGTCAGCCTTGGCTTTAGTTTTGACGACCAGATCATCAACATAGCATTCGACGACTTTATGGATTAGGTCATCAAAGATGTTAGTCATTGCCCTTTGATATGTAGCACCTGCGTTCTTCAGTCCGAATGGCATTACCTTGTAGCAATATATTCCGATCGGGTTTCGAAATGCTGTGTGCTTCTCATCCTCAGGAGACATCTTGATCTGATTATATCCAGACGAGCCATCCATAAAGGTGAACAGTTCGTAATTTGAGGTGTCATCGACCATCATTTCCATGACCGGTAGCGGGAAGTCGTCTTTAGGACATGCCTTGTTGAGGTCCCTGAAATCGACACAAACTCGGATCTGCCCATTTTTCTTCTTCACTGGGACTATGCATGCGATCCAGTCTGCATATTTCTCTTCCCTGATGAAGCCGGCATCGATGAGTTTCTTGGTTTCCTCGATGACCTTTTCTTCCAACTCCCTTCTCATTCTTCGAGGAGCTTGTTTGACTGGCTTAGCATCAGGAGATATAGCCAGCTTATGTACGGCTACCTCAGGGGAAAGGCCAGGAATTTCTTTGTACGTCCACGCGAAGCAGTCGACGAACTCACGCAGCAAGGCAATTATCTGCTCTTTCATTTCCTCTGATAAGAGCGAGCTGATGTAGGTCGGCCTTGGACTATCGGACGTTCCTAAGTCAATCTCGGTTAGCTCGTCAAAGGTTGCTTGTCCGCCATCTTCGAGCTCTTGAGGAGCTTCTTCCGGCTCGGCTATCTCGTCGTCGTCATTTGATCTTTCGTTGGCCTCACCAACATCGATCATGTAGCACGCCTTGGAATCAGGTTGAATGTAGCCTATGCCCCGTCTATCTGGAATTCGTCCATCGATGAGTGCTCGGACCTGGGGCGGATACCATAGCCCTTCGTAAAACTTTGCTTCAGACTCCGTTTGATATAACCGGCATCCGCACTTCTTAAAGTATTCCCGCATCTCGGGTGCATAGTATCTGGGATTGAGGACGGCTCTTATGCCTCTCTCATAGGGAAGGCACGCGATAGAAAGATCGTCCGGGTGCGCAACGGGGTTTGACCCATAAAACAAGATGCCCTTCTGTCCACTTTTCCTCCCGGGAACGTAGAAAGTTTTCAGCTGGTCCACGGTGGAGACCTACAATGCGTCGAGCTCTTTGCACATCCGTTCCGGCACCCTTGTGATGGCCAGGGACCCTTCAGTGACTTCGAAGGTCTCTCGTAGTTTCGCTTGCTGCATGGGGGTCCAATCTGCACCGCTGTTGCATGACAGGTCCTCCTCCTCTGACTCTTCAGTGTCGCTGCCAAGATGAGGGCGGACTTTGCTGCTAGGTGGGGCTTCAGTGACGGATTCATCCGTATCGCTGCCGAAACGAGGGCAAGTTTTGTGGAAGGACGGGCTTCCAGCGTCGGACTCATCAGTGTCGCTACCGAAATGCGGGCGCACTTGGGCATTTTTGCTTTTGAAAGTGACAGCCGGCGCAGATTTGCTTTTGAGTCTTGGGGCCGGTCTATCCTCAGTCAGTTGTGGTTTAGCATTTTGGTGGTTCATAAAGTACCGAGAATCTTCATACCTGACTTCATGCACACCGAACGGCTGGATGTCTCCGTCAATGCGTCTTTCTTCGCCATTTTTAGTATACTTCATGCATTGATGGAGAGTTGACGGAATGATGCCGTAATCGTGGAGCCACGGCCGCCCTAAGAGAATCTTATAAGACGTGTCGGCGTCGATCACGTATATCTTAGCTTCAGTTTGCAGATCCCCGAATTTGATTGGCAAAGCTATAGACCCCAGAACTTGCTGGCAATTTTGGTTGAAGCCTTGAATGACAATCCTTTCCCTTGACAGATGTCGGACGTCCATTGACAAACTCTTCAGAGTTCGCAAGTTCATGATGTTCACCGAGGACCCCGGATCAATCAATATGCGATTAATTCGATCTCCGTCGCTATACCCGGTCACGTAAAGCGGCCGATTATGCTCAGCCGTTCCCAGTAGCAAGTCTTCATCCTTAAATGTGACTGCGGCGGCATGCAAAGCATGCTGGGCTTCTTTCATATTAATTTCCGCAAAATGAGACTGATACCGCTCGGGGTTTTGTAGAGCGTGAATGAGAACATCTCTAAGCTCCTTAGATAGGACCAAGGCGTCGTAGATGCTCAGGAGAGACGGAAGCTTCCGGAGATGTGCCAAGACATTATAGTCCACCGAGGAAGGACTTATGCTTTCATCAGCCGGTTCTCTGCCATCTTCTTCATTAGCGACTTGTTTCTCCTTCCCTTTTGGGGCGTTGCCCTGATTTTGCGGTAGAGCCCTGCCGCTTCTGAGCTGGATTTGATTGGCCTTTGTGGTGAGCTCCTCGTCCTCTTCGGGAAAACAGAGCTCATCCTCGGAGTCGCTGCCAAGATGGATGGCGTAGCAGGTCACTACTGGGATCTCTTCATTGGAGTCTTCTTCTAACTCCTCCAGAATTTCAGCCGCTTGTACAGGGAAGAACTCCTTCAATTGTACCAATGTTCTTTCCCTTTGTTCATATTCTTCGAGGGAATCGATATATTTTTGAATGGTCGATCTTCCTGCAGACTCTTTTTTGCGCCGAGCTGCACTTTTCTTCTTCTTGAGCTTCTTGGATTTTGAGCCTGATGGAGCCGCATTGGCAGCTGGACTGGTAGGCTTCTTCTGTCCTTCCCATTCCATCCTGGGCTCTTTCTGAAGCAGCTTTAGCATCTTCTTCGTCTTATTAGATATGTGCGTACTCCATGGAGACCGCGATGAGTCCATCTCAATTCTCGGGGCAGCGGGTTCGGCTATCTGCTCCCAGAAGGCTTCAACTTCTGTCTGTATAAAGTTGGTGGTTGCAACTTGGTTGTTCACCAACACGCTTTTAGACAGCTCGATCTCTCCAGCCTTGTACTGCTTCTCGACCCAGTCTTTGAAGATATAGCAATCCTCGATCGCATGGCTCACTACTCGGTGGTACGGGCAATACAGAGGATTGTCGGTCATTTTTGCTTCTTGGGGTCTTTTCGACTCCGGCAATTGTAGGCCGTTGTTCAAGGCATCTTTAAATATCTTGCGAACCTTGTCCCTTCTGAAAGAGTAAACCTTGTTCTTTTTCTCCTCTAGGGTGGGCCCATCTCCTCCCAGCAATGGCTTTCGAGACCGGTTACTTTTGGATTCGCCCGCCCTTCGCTTTTCTTCATTTTCGGACGCATTGAAGACATTGGTACTGCTGGAACTCCCACTTCTACGGTTGTCGTCCCGCTTGCTTTTCCAGGTTTTGTCTCTCTGAGAGTCCGGCGGGGACTCTTGCTTCGAGCGTTCCAGCATCTGGACTTTCTTGGTTAGCTCCTGAAATGTCTTGAGGCCCGCTGTACACAAGAATGGGACCACCCAATTGCTGAGGTTCCCAATAAGAAGGCTGACGGACTGGTCCTGCTCCAGCGGCGGTTCGCACTTGACCGTGAGATTACGCCATCGGGCGATAAAGTCAGTGTTGCTTTCATTCTTCCCCGGCTTGGTCCTCACAAGGTCGGCAATGGAGATTTTATCACTGACGCTCATGAATCTTTGCCGGAACAGAGACTCCATTTGGGCAAAGGTAATGACGGACCCGTCTGGTATGCTCGCGTACCAGTCGAAAGCGACACCGGTCAGGCGGTTGACAAATTGACGAAGAAGGAGCGCGTCATTGCCCCCTGTATTTCCGCACGATGCTTTGAAGTGGGCAACGTGCTGATTTGCATTCCCCGTTCCATCAAATCTTCCGAACTTAGGAATGACGTAGCCGCTTGGGAACTCGATCAGGTCGTATTGCGCGGGATATGGCCGGCCACTACTGCCGATTTCTTTCTGAGCTTTAGCTTCGGCCACCAATGTTTTAACCTTGCTGGTGACCAAATCCATTATCCGATCCTGTGTTAGCGGGATGGCGCTATCTGGGGCCAACGCGTCCCCAGAAGCGGAGTGTGGACGGCTCTCATGTGGCTCGACCAGTCTTGGACCCGAAGGAACAGGCATTGGCTGCCTCGGATTGTCATCACCCGGCTGATTAGTAGCGGCTTGTGCTTGATTGGGAGGCGCTCGAGCAATTTGAGCCGTAAGCTGCATCACCACGTTCGTTAAGTCGTCAATCTTCGAATAGAGCTTGGCCATCTCTTTATCTTTGCTCCTGAGCTGTTTTCGAAGCTCTTGAAGCAGCACTTGCTCCGCAGTCCTGGGGCGGAAAGTCGGCTCCTCCTCGCTGTCCGAGCTTGACTCTGTGTGGACCGAGGGGTCTTTCTGCCTATCATCCTCATCGAGAGGGTTTTCTTCATCCAGCGGGGGCGGCTGTTCTTGAGTGGCGGCGACCACATTCAGGCTAGATTGGGCTTGGGATGTGGTGGCCCCATCCTTGCTTTTGCTGCGAAGGTTGTCGCTGGGGCGTCCGCCCGCCATATAGACCGTATGGATGATGTATCCGGCCGTCTTTCTATCATTGGAAGCTGATTTCACGGATCGCTGTCTTGACCCCCTTGCTTCGGTAGCTGGTAGTCGATTGAAGGCGGCTGGCCTAACCAGGTTCTTGAATGGTGCTGGCGCTTCTTTTCTGGGTTTGCCCCACTGCTTTCGTGTGTCACAGAGTGCTTGATAGACTCTTGAAGAGACAGTGTCATACTTCTTCTGTTGGGGCCGGGACACGCCTCTTTGTGGCACTGTTCGGACCGCTGTCTTCTTGATTCTGGCGGTCATGGCGTTTTTCTGAACCCACTTCAGAGGCTCGAAGGAATTGCTGATTCTAACGTCCGACTCAGCCGTCGTCGCGGGGAAACCCTACACTTAGAACTTCACATGATTCCATTTGGCCGAAGCCTTGGCCCTCTTGTTGGCTCGATAGCTGAGCCGCTTCTGCCTTAACTTTTCTGTTCTAAGCACCTGGCAGACTTCAACTCTTTGGGAAGACGTCGCAGACCGGGCGATGGAAGGCCTTGGAGATACGCTCGATTGTGCATTTGTTGGAGTAATCGCGTAAGCTCGTCCGCAACATTGGATATTGCCCTTTGTACCGGAGTTCTTGCCCCCCGCTGGAGCACCAGAGAATCGTTCACACACCGTCTTGAGTTTCGGTTGTGGTGCCTTGGCGATCACGACATTCGGCCTCTTGCTCCTCGAGACCGGCTTGGCTGCCTGTTCCGCCGGGATCTCCGCCAGATGAGCGCTCCCGGCAGGGTAGATGATGACGGAGCCAAACTGGCGGGGCGGTTCCTCCCACTGTCGACTGAGGCTCGCGGGGAGAACCGCACGAGCGTTGATCTTGACCACGTACGGAATCGGGGTCACGTTGGAAGCTGAGTTCGTCTTGGGAGACATTGTCGTCGAAATTTGATTGCTGCACGAAAAGAAAACATCATTTCAGTATAGGCAATCGATATGTGTATTGATTGAGTTCGCATGAACGTTTAACCCGAAATATGGGAGGAGAGATTGGGTCCCACCGGGCGTGCCAGAATCTGTAGGGTGTTTTTTCGTCGCCCCATTGAGATGGGAATACGCGCACGCTTGTCAGGCGTACTACAGATTCCCCCTGCCTAGGGTAGGCCGGGGTTTAATGATTGTGGGGATCCGAATCTCCGGCAGCCGCGGACTAAGCTGCCGTTAATTACCCCTCGCCTTTGGGGCGAGGGAACCTCCGATTAAAGGGTTAAACTGGTCATGCGAACTCAATGTGCAGTGTACGTGTGTTCTGTTCTGAAAGGGGGGTTTTGGAAATATCGGGAGCCACGCAGAGTTTTTACGGGGGTCCCGCTACCCGGATAGCGGGCTGGGGGTCAAGGGGGCTAGCAGCCCCCTTGCGGGGTTCGGGGCAGCGCCCCGGCCCGAAATTTTTTTTAAGGGGGAGAGTGTGGCGGAGTATGTGTATGTGTATATTTGTATACATATGTATATATATGCATGTATGTATAACTAAAGGGGAAAAGGGCATCCAAAGGATGCGTGGGGCAGCACCTTGGGTGCTGTGCGCTCAGGCGCAAGCGCGCCACGTGTCGGCACGTGGGCGCTTTGCGCATGAGCGCTGCGCGCAGGTGCGCAAGCGCGCCACGTGTAGGCACGTGGGTGCTTTGCGCACTTGCGCAAGCACGCAGGTGCGCAAGCGCGCGCGCTACGTGTCGGCACGCGGGCGCTTTGCGCACATGCGCAAGAGCGCAGGTGCGCAAGCGCGCGCGCGCGCCACGTGTCGGCACGCGGGCGCTTTGCGCCCTTGCGCAAGCGCGCAGGTGCGCAAGCGCGCGCGCCACGTGTCGGCACGCGGGCGCTTTGCGCACTTGCCCTGCGCGCTGCTAAAACAAATTTCTCAGAAGAGAAATCAGAGAGGAGTTGGACTCCTGAGTGTGTGTGTGTGTGTGTGTGTGTGTTTTTTGGGTTTAGTGAACGATATTCTTCTTCCTCCTGTTGCTTGCTGGATCTTGAAGATCAAGAGATGTGAAATCTCAAAATCTCTTCTTTTTCAGATCTAATGGTCGATCCAAGTTCCCCTTTGTGGGTTTTGTGGTGAAAAACTAATTTGTTTTGAAAAAGGAAGAGTAAAACTCTTGATTTAATTCAAGAGAAAGAATAAGGTTTTGGAACCTTGAAGATGGAAGAAAGAGCTCAGCTCTGAGACTTTTTTTGGAGAGAGAAAAAGTTATGAGATATTTTCATTATCTTTTGCCTTTATAGGCCATACATTTTACACATAGCCCCTTGGGCTTCACAAAATGGCATTTTGCCTATCCCATGGCTCATGTGCCATTTCTTTTTGCACATAAGCCATGGGCTTTACAAAAATTTGGCTTTATGCCTATTTTTCTTACATTTATCCGAAAATAAAATAAAAGAAATACAACAAAATTATTTATTACAAAATTTTTATCTTGGCATGGGGGGAGGCCGGTCGCTTCATGTTCGGGCTCGACCCGGGCATGAGCCCACTGGATCTGGGCTTGGGCCAACTTGGCTTGGGGTTGACTTTGATTTTGACTTGGTCAACCGGGGTGTAAATTTTTACCCCAACAGTGAGAATCCTAACATCCAAATAGATCTATCTCATAGATCAAAATCCAGGATTTAGGAGGTAGCACTTTGATCCTATATGGAGAATCCTTGTGATAAGCGGAGATTGACCGAGCGTAGCATAGGAAACTCCTTCCCTATCAAGAGTATGCCATCCACGTACTCTACGAGGATCAGCACCATACTCCCTACTGCCTTTTGTATATACAAGGTTCATCTACCATTTTGATGAAGTCAAACTCTTTGACTACCACATCAAAATAGATGTTCCAACTCCGCGATGGCTGAATTATCACATAAAACATCTTGCTCACGTTTCCGCTGCTCCCACTGTCTACGAAGCCCTCTGGCTGTGTACTTATAGACGCTCTCTTCTAAATTAATATTTAGAACAGCAGTCATGACACCCATCCGCCAGATATCTTAGTCATGGTATGTAGCAATGGCAAGTAGGATCTGGATGGACTTAAGCATAGGCCCCAGAAAAGGTTTTATCATTAGCCACAGCTGGTTTATGATGCAAACCTTTAACAGGTCTAGCTTTGAAAGTCTCAACTTTTCCATGTACACCAAGTAATCTTCTCAAGATATACTTGCTCCTAATGGGGATTTAACCCTTCAGATAAAGCAACCAAAGTCCATACTTTGTTGGTGTATAAGGATTCCATCTCAGATCGATAAGCATCCAGCCATTCTTACAGAGTCCCACTCCTGATGGCCGGCTCGAAACTAGTTGGGTCATCATCCCATGATGCAATCCTCGCTCCCACTGTCATAGAGAAACCGAAGTTTCTCTCAGGTGGGTGAGGAAACCTACTAGATCGGCGAAGAGGCTGAGGTTCGTTGGTTACTATTGAATCCTTTGGTTCTACCAAACCATCAGCTGCGGTTTGTATAGCTGGAACTCTTTCCAGTTCTACCTCATGACCAATATTTTCTTCACAAGAAATTCTCTTTCATAAAGGTGGCATGCTGAGAAACAAAACATTTTTGTTCCTCGGTTAGGTAGAAGATATTCCCTTGCGTATGCTTGGGATATCCAACAAACTTCCATAGATCTGAGTTTACCTCGAGCTTGTCCGGATTTTGCTTTTTAGACATAGGCCGGACAACCCCAAATCTTAACAAACTTAAGATATGGGCTCTTCCCTTTCCATATCACATATGAAGTGGTAGGCAACCGATTTGATTTGAACCCTATTCAATAGGCATGCAGCTTCTCAAGTGCATAACTCCCAAAAGGAAATAGGAAACTTAGTAGTACTCATCATAGAGCGCACCATATCTAATAGGGTGTGATTGCTCCGCCCCGATACACCGAGGTGCTGTGGTGTATACGGAGGAGTAATGCTGAGAGAAAATCTCATTCTCCTTTAGAAAAGTCCAAGAATTCCGTGCTCAAGTATTCTCCTCCTTGATCTTATCAAAGGACATGATACTTATATCCGTTTTTGGTTCTCTACTTCTAACTTATATTCTGTGAATATCTCAAAAGTTTCGGACTTATGTTTCAACAGGAACATATGTCTGAATCTTGAGAGATCATCAGAGAATGTAATGAAGCACAAAGAACCGGTCTTGGCATGTGTAGACATGGGACCTACATACATCAACATGTATCAATCCTGTAACACCCGAGCCCAATGCTACTGGTTTCTGTTGTAGTATGCTGGCGTATGGTATTTTTTTCATTGATCCTACTTGACTATTGTTAGTTATAAATTTTACCCGGCAATTCCTTTCTGCATATAACATTTTAAGGCATCTAAAATAAAATTAAAAATATTCGCCATGGTCTGCTTGACACCCCTAACCCCGTTGTAGCGTCGGTGCATCGTGTTCTCGTCCCGTTCAGTGAAACGGGCGAGTTTGGACGGCTACGCGCACGTACGTGTGTCCGTTTTGGGGGTATGCTTTTTGATTGTAAAATACTTCATTTTCATTTTTGGATCCCGCCTAAAATTTTATTATTTCAATTTCGAATTTTTGGACCCGACCCGGGCGCAATTTGGAAATATTTTACTGTGCGCCAAAATCCCAATTTCTATTATATTTTAATCCGTCGTATATATATTTTTTAACCTCCTAATATTCTTAATATTTCTAAATCTTATTTATTTTTTCCCTAACCCCCACGAATATTTACCCCAACCAATCGGATTCATTTTAATGGCCTGGGCCCCACCTTCTTTCTCTCTCTCTCTCGCTTTCTCTCTCCCCGTCTCCCTTTCTCTCTCCTCCTCAAATTCTTTCTCCTCTCGATCTCTCTCCTCTCTCTATCTCTCTCCTCTCGCTAACTCTCTCTCTCCCCCCGTATATCTCTCTCACTCCCCATCTCTCTCTCTCTCCCCCCCATATATATTCTTTCTTCCTTCTTTCCTTTTCACCAGCAAACCCAACGACGAGAAACCTTACCGCCGCCTTGCCCCTAGCCACCGCAGCCCAACGCCGACGACACCACCACCGGCCTCGTCGTCTCCTCGCCCTCGTCGCACCCACATCCACTTCTTCTTCTACCGTACACCCTGCACCGGCAACCGCGGCCACCCGCGCACCCACCTGCAGCCGCTGCTCGTCGTGGGATCACCGCCAACGATCTCCATACGTTCCCTAGCCTCGCAAGCACCCTCCTCGGTGAGCTAGCATCCCCTCCTCTTTTCCTTTCTTCTTTTCCTTCGCTGTGAATATTTTTCTTGATCTGTAGATTCTCGCCGGTGTCGTAGGCCGACCGCCGGAGCTCCGTCGACGTGGTCAACCAGCACCACCCTTCCCACAGATCCTCGTGAGCACCCCCTTCTCTGTCCTCCTTCCCTTCTTCTTTATTTTCTTTTCTTTTCTTGTTGCATTCTTGATTGTTTACTGTTTTGTGTCTCGCCGGATTCCGGCCGTGCCGGCGACGTGTCCCGACGTTCCAGCGTGGTATCCCGACCCATGTGGCTTCACTGTTCGTCGTTTGGGTTCATTCCGTGAACCGTGCACCCGTCGCGAGATTTTTCCCCGCCAATGGTTAACGTTCCGTTTTCTCGATTCGCGACCCGTCGAGGCAAGTACCCCTTTCTACATGCTAAATAATATTTGCATATACATGGATAACACCCTAAACCTGCAGTTTAACTTTAGTATTATAATTTTCCCAGTTTCATGTTTAATGTTGTATTATATCATTTATCTTCCAAGCTTGAAACCTACCGTTTGCAATTACTTTATTAAACCTAATAACCACATTTACCTGTTTAATCATATTTTTACTATTGACATAGCTTATGGCATTTATCTCTATAGTTTTATTCCATTCGGACACTCGTGTGCATTTAACCTGTAATAGCTGTATTGAACCTTTATATAAATCATTGCACCTCTAAAGTTCTTAAACTTGTTAACATGATTAAACGGCCATAATTGTCATACTGCATTCGCATAATATTGAAATCATCTCTGTGACACAACTGATAACTGTACCGCTATTTGAGTGAATCTGTCTATTGCTTACTTCATTGCTTAGATCATATTGTTGATAACCATGCTTGATTATGTAACTGATTGTGAGCACACCTATGATATCGTTAACATCTTGACCTAACTTGCTACATACATATTGATTGATCCGACATGGTACCGTATACTGCTTGACTAGATTGTTGTACCATGACCTGACTCGTTACCTGATCTTGTATCTAATGCCAACAGACCTGACATGTAGTCCTCATGGACCGTTCCTGTTGTCTATCCAGACAAACCTGTTTACCCGATCCTGTGTTGGCATTAGTTTCTTGATTACGGAATACCTGACTTGACATACACTTATAGCTTGGGGGTATGGAGAAATCAAAGGTAAAACCTGACTTGTAACTCAACAGTTCGCTACCTGTTCTGATCAGTTTAGGCTAGGCCAGCCTTGGAATGATGGTGCTGACATCATTCATCTGTATACATTCCTGTTTGGTGCCTAGCGGCATGTCTCGGTTTCAGCCCGAGAATCTGGGGCCGTGGTCCCGGGTATGTACGGGATACTATTGAGTTACATCGATGATTCATCAATTTGGTTTCAAAGACTTTAAAACCTGATAAAACAGTTTAGTTTACCCACTGCACACTACCCTGCACTGCTCTGACTTATATTATTGTTACCCTTGCTTTATTCATGTTTATATTGCATTGCCTGTTACTCTGTTTATATTTTATTACTTGATGACATGACGTGCTGACGTCTGGGTTTTGCATGGCCCAGATTCTGTACCGCTGTTGCAGTCCGAGCAGGAGTACTTCAGCCGACAGGCTGAGCTGTGGGTGTCAGCAGTAGTTAGTTTTCTTTCCTGCATTTATTTCCTGATGTGAGCCCGCATTATGGGACATACATTCCAGTTATTTTGTATTGGATCTTTTGCTTCCGCACTTTATTATTCTTGACTCATGTTATCTTGGATTATGGACATGTTTTAGATAGTTTTATTTTGTTCTTGATATCTCTACAGCCGTAATGTGGATGGATACTTCCTACCCACAGGTAGCATGGTTGGCTATGTTACGTGCCCATTTTAGCGTACTCTGGAAAGCGGGGCGAGACATAGTTCTTTTGGTATCAGTGACATAAGTTAGTCGGGTTGATTCTTTTGCAGTTGGGTATTGTACCCAATACACGAATCAGAATACCCGTGTTTAGGAAACATGTCCTGCCACCTTGCCGTTTACCGTTCGTGAATCACATTCTTCCTGATTATATCTTTTACGATGTGCAAACTTCCTTTGCATATCAACTCGAAAACCCGAATCCTTGTTATCTCTAGGACTTAGGCGACTTGGGTGGAGTTATGTAATTGTGGCTATGATACCGCGGCATAGTTACAATACGGCACTCTATTTAAGTAACTTGGAGTTCTAGCCTTGATCTACATTTTGAATCTATCATCATGCTGATGTTGGGTGTTTTGATTTCAGGAGTATGGCAGGTAAGAATTTGAAGACGTACCTAAGACGTGTGGATGAAGCCGCCATGCTTGGAGTGATAAGCGGAATGCTGGAGAATCAAGAGAAACAGACCGAGCTATTCCAGCAGCAAGCGGAATCGTTTCAGGAAGGTTTACAGATCGTTCAGCAGTCTGTGAACAATGTTGGAGCTAAACCAGTTGACCGAGTAGGGACCGTAGCAGATTTCAGGCGTTTGGGTCCGTCTACATTTACTGGTTTGGAGGAGCCGTTGCCAGCAGAGCAGTGGCTAGTTGACACAAAGAACTTGCTTGTTGCGGCACAGATTCCAGATGAGAAAAGAGTTTGATGTGGTACGCATTCAGTTAGTGGACTACGCCTAAGAATGGTGGCTTGTGGAGGAGAACCGCTTGCCCAAGCCGTAGAAGGGTCAAGCCAACGCCTCACATGTGGCACGCCGTACCGCCCCAAACCCTAAGGTTTATAGGCGGTTCAGACGGTCACATAATCGAGTTAAGGTTTGTGTTCTTCTAAAGGGTCCATCACATTACTTGCACGTTTTTTTCGAAAGATTTAAACCCAAAAAAAATTCAACACTTGAAAGTTTTTCATGCCGGGAAAAATGAGTTAATGATATCCGTTCGAACATTTTAATACTTTCTAAATTATCCGAAAAACATAACGAAATTAAATTTTCCGATCGAATCAACGTATACAAAATAATACCCAGAACACTCAACACTTGAGGCAGATTAAAAATACCCAGAAAATAGCAATAACAGATACGGGCATTACTGTGCAAAACCCAAAGCAAAGTCTTACTGTACGGCCGCGGATCCGCGGCACAAGCAGGGTATTGCCGTGGTTCCGCGGCGGTCCGTACGACTTGCTTTATCGTTTTTCACAGTTATGCTTAGAAAACCCTGCTGAATTTTTTAGGTATTTTTAATTCAGAAAAAACACAGTTTTAAAAAAATGTCCAGAGAGGGGGTTAAAATGACGTTTCGGGGTTCGATCGGGGTTTTAAGTTCGTATGCACGTCGCCTAATACTCTAGCTAGGCTCTGATACCACTGTAGGGTTGCTAGGCACTCTAACAAGATTCTACAAGGCATCAACCATACCCGATTAAAATTTTATCCGTGCCGAACAACCCTAAACAAGATCTTTGCTAGACTATTAGGGTATCACATGCAAGTAAATTACATTTACCACTAACTGAATACGAAATACAACCTTTGTAGATCGGTCCTTCACTACTAAAACTCCTTGTTGTGGTCCCTTCGCTGCGATCATGGTTCTCCTGGGCTGTTGCATGGCTTCACGAGGCGAAAGAAGCGTCCTTGCTTGAAGTCTTCGAGGCCGAAGATGATCTACGTCGAGAGAATATCAACTCAAGCTACTACTTCACTAACTAGAGAATTAGTGAAGCAAACACCCTATATTAAAGTGCTAGTCTAGTAGAGGATGGAGAAATAGGAAGTGGGTTCTCTTTAGAATTTTATTTCTCACAATCTTTCACTCTCTTTTTAAAACCCTAGCAAGCTTTTTCTTTTTGCTCAAAGAAGAAGATGATAAACAAAAGAAAAAGATGAGGATAATGATCAAGTGAGTGAGTTAACCATGGTGAGTGGGTATCATATACTAACTTATATAGAGACATAACCATGGCTAATCCAAAATGGTTAGGTTAACTAAAATCTAAAGTAAAGACAAAGTTAGTGGACTTTGTCAAAACAAAGAAAGCTTCTACAAGCTTCATGCTTTTTCCAAATCTCCACTAATTTTGTAATTACCTTAAATAATTATAACCCACCATAATAAATAGAATGGTGTAAGTCTCATACACCCATGAATGAAGTATCAACAACCATGATACAAAAAGAAAACACATTTTTTAATATATATATCTCATATATACTAAAGTTGTGCACATATGAGAAAAATCCTTAAGTGAACAAATATTAGTTAATATAAATTAGTATATCTAATATACAATTATACACTAAATTATTAAATCAACACTTGACTTAATAATCCAGTCATATCTCATATAACCACTAACATCCAATGTATCGACTTATCGAATCAACACTTGATTCGATAACCCGGCTATATCACATATAACCGACCGATACAAAAAGTCGTGAGAATAGAATACGGTATCACGTACTCGCATTATTCTCAGTCCCGCATATATCACATACGTACTCCTATTTTGTTTTGCCTGAGCCAGTAAAATCTCTATGTAGGACTCTAAAGACTCGTCAATACGCCGGCAGTAGGTGATGATCACATCAAGCACCCACAAGCCGTCAGCAGTACTAGCTGGACATAACGGCTACCCGGGTATTGAGCGATCAGAAGATCAGCAAGCAAGCCCGCTCCAACTCCTATAAAAGCCTAACGGTAACACTTCCCGTACAGTCCGGTCTCCTCGTCTGATATGTCGCATATCAAGTCTAGGGGTGGTAAACGTCAGACCCCAATAACCGATAAGTCGTGCCGATCTGAGGCTCATAACCGATCGAGAAACTACTGGTAACACTTACCAGTAAATCTCAAAATCAGCCCTGGCCAGGGACTTCTCTGTTATGGCCAATCGAGCACAGCGCAACATCAACCCCCAATACCGGGAGAGACGAAACCTCTCCTATCGCTCATCGTCTCCATGTGACTCGGGACTGTACCCAAAAACCACCGTTTTGCACGCCCTCTTGGATGTGGTAAGGTGGAAATCAAATCACAGTGGGATTCACACAAGACTCTATGACGATCTCGGGTCTACAGACTAACCTGCACAAGTGTCACCAGAGAACTGCCATCTGATGTGAGGTATAATACCATCTGGAAGTTCTCGGCGAGTCCGTCCAGTGTACCCAGTCTCCACTGAGCACCCATATACCATCTCTGATGTCAAACACCAACGGATATGGGATCATCCATCGCCCATCTATATGGGTCGAGAAGCTATACGCTAGTCTACTCTGGTATATCGATGCCCCGTCTCGATATACCCACGACTAGGGACCTTGAAGGATGTACTTATGGACTACCATGTCCCCACTAGTATGATCCGCATCATAGTCCAGGTAGTCAAGTACACATCCTAAGGGCTTTACCAACATGTAACAGAGAGACAATCAGTGTATACGTTAAGGTAAAGAGTAACCAGATAGCATACTATCATGTCGAGCAAGAAAGTCCTCCCTATATATGTCCAAGCACCCACTACAATATATATCTCATGTATAGTAATGGCCTCTAGGGCATACATATAACTAACACTATCAATTAAACATATCACAAGATAAAGGAAAGAAAATATAATGTTCGTATACGCCATCCGCATTCGCCACTAGGCCCCGTGATCAGCCGTTAGGTTACTTTACTAACGGCAGAGCGGGGGCTGGACTAGCACGGGTGCAAAACATATACAACATCTACTAGTATATATATAAATATATATAACATTTGTTCCAGGCATGATATAAAGTAACATCATAGAATCTCAACCAAGCAACACAGAGTGGTGGATAATCCCGGAGCCTCGGGTTTTGTTTGAGCCGCAAATGAGACACGACGTTCCCTGTCGTGTGGATAGCCTGTGCAATGAAAACCTAGACCCCTACGAGTGCGGCAAGTTACCCGCCAATCCCAAAAGTGAGGCAACCCCAATCAACAACGTGAATGGGCCACCCAGCACTTCACAGAATCCGGTAACTTGAGCACCCCTCCGTGGGTCAACCCGTACCCCCTACAAATGCGGCGAATAGCCTGCCAATTTTAGAGTAAGGCTCCTTCCGTCTAAATTCCTTGAGATGCAGACCCGTTGCCCTCTGGAACCCGGCTATTCGTGCACTCCGCCTTGGGGCAATCCTAGTACAGAAAAGAAAATATATGTACAACGGCGATATCAACCTCAACCCGGTCGTGCCCCAAACAAATAATATACAAACTGGCAGCGACGGCAATCCACATGTCGGACGCTCGCCCCGCAATATCAAAAGCACAAAAGAAACTAAACTGTACTATCATTGCACCACTGGCTATCCACTACGACGATCCAACCACAACCACAGCACAAATCAGAACATCAACGTGAATATCATGTTCGCAAACCCGTCGAAAAGACATATAGCAATTAGACGAGTTGTACCGCTCTAATGACATTCGCGGTCGCAGATAGTAATGTATGTACTGAAAAATTTTAAACAGTGTTAAAAATAGCGACTTCGAAATACCCCGAATTGCCCCCAAACAAAAGATAACACTAAAAGCAATCTGGGCAAAATCAAACAATACCAAAAACCAAATTTTCCACAGACAAGAACACCAAAAAAACCAAGTCCCAATTCCCAAACAAGACCGGCCAGGCCGGGAATTTCTCCATTCTCGCCGGCCAATTTTGTGAAATTGAGGCTCGTGTTTTGAGGTTGTTTTAGTTGTCTCACAAGTAGTCTTCTGCAATTGTTTTTAAAAAAATTGAAGACTAGAAAAAATCAACAGAAACTGGAAAATTACGGGTATTATTTCGGAATTGTTTCGGTTTCGATACTTTAAACGTTGTTTAAACTGCTAGATAAGGGTTAATGGGTTGGTTCTGATACCATGTTGGGTTATGCCAGTGCCCTGGCCATCAAACCGTGGCTGAATGCAGAACAAAAAAATTTCTAAACTGGCGCTAGAACAACCCACGAATACGGATCGACCATAAACCCTAAACCTAGCAAGCTATATAAAGAGTTGAGATGGTTATACCGAATGATCCGTGTCCTTCGGTCTTTAATCTCCTTCCCAAGCTCCCATTGGCCACCATGATCATGTTTGGTCGCCGGTCTCCCTCCATTGAAGATGATCCATCTGAGAGTCTACGAATCGAGTTCCTACCTCATAACCGAGATAATTAGGGTACCTAGTTTGCTAAACTAGATAGCCTAAATGATGTAAAGTCTAATGATGGATTGATTTGTCTCTAAATATCCTAGGTTTCTTAACAATGAAACTATTAGGGTGGAGGAAGAAAAAGAAACCATGAGAGATGAGAGTATGAAGCAAAGAGCAACTCAAAAAATAGCCAAGAGTTGTGAGTGTGAGAAAAGAATGAAGCAACTTAAGAAAGAATATCTCAAGTTAAGTAAATATCTCACAAACCTTAACAAATATCAAGCATGGCTCAATAGTGATTCATGGGTCACCCCATGAGTCACCACCATGAGTCATGCTTCAATTAAATGCTATACACATTCATCCCCCCACCTCATTAAACCCTTTAAGAAAAAGATTAAAGAAAAAATGAGGTGGCAACTTCTAGAAACTTTCTTGTAATAAATTACAAGAATACCCCTCATCTGTATATACATACTCGTATCCGTATTCCGAAAAATACGAATACAAAAGAGACGAAAATAATCCAACAATATAATACTAGAATCCGGCTTAAACCAAAGCCACTAGTATAAACTGTCCGAATTATGATACGTGCATAAGTGCACGTATATGATTGAACCCTGCCGTAAAACCATACGGCATCTACATCATTTCGTCCGAAGCAGTAAAACCCTCTGTATGGGATTCTAAAGACTCGTCAATACGCCGGCAGTGGGTTTAACCACAAACACGTCAGCGGCACTAGCTGTACGTAACGGCTACCCAGGTATTGAGCGAAAGGAAGGCCGACGAGCAAACTCATCCTGACCCCTACCGAGCCTGTCCGTGACAATATCCGTACAGTACGGTCTCTTCTTCTAAGAGTATCACATATCGAGTCTAGGGGGTGGATAAAGTCAGACCCCTAATAACGCGTCATTTAGTGTCGGTATGAAGCCCATCACAACCTGAGAAACTAATGATCCAAATCAGTAATTCTTGACTACCTTGATCAAGGATTTCTGGTGATGGCCACCCGTGCACAACGCGACATCAACCCCCAATACCGGGAGAGACGAATCCCCGACGATCCGCTCACTGCCTCCATGTGGCTCGGGACTGTGCCCAATTAAAACCTGTTTGCATGACTCCTTTGAGCCGTGGTAGGGTAGTCATCAAAGCACAGTGGGAACTCATACGAGACAAATGAAGATCTCAAGTCAACAGACTAATCTGTACACATGTCACCTAGGAACTGCTATCTGACAATAGGTATAATACCAACTAGTATGTTCCCGGCGAGTCCATCCGGTGTACTCATAACCCAATGAGCACCCGCATACTATCATAGGTGAACAAACTAACACCAATGGCTTGTGAGACTAGCCACCGCCCCTCGTCGGGGTCTTGATCAGTATACACTAGTCTACTCTGGAGTATCAATACCCAGTCTCGATGCTCTCATGACTAGAGACATTTAAGGATGTTCTTATAGACCACCCAGCTCCCACGTATATGATCGCCATCATAATGCTGGTAGTCAAGCAACAATCCTATGGGTTCTATCAATATGTAATAGTGATCTGTAATACCACCTAAAGTATGAACATGATGATAAAGATAAACCAGATAGCATACTATCATTTTGAGTAAGACTGTTCTATCCTTATAAGTCCTCCCTCAATCATCGCGGTCGCGTGCCTGCGATTCAATAATTAACTTGAGAGCACTATAGCCAACAGGATATCCAAAGGATTTATATGTATATATTTTCTACCATACCGAGGAACAAAAAGTGTTTGTTTCTCAGCATGCCACCTTTTTAGAAAAGGAATCTCTTGTGAAAGAAATTAGTGATAATGAGGTAGAACTGGAAGAAGTTCCAGCTACACAAACTATAACTGACGATTTGGTAGAACTGGAGGATTCAATAGTCACCGACGAACCTCAGCCACTCCGCAGATCTAGTAGGGTTCCTCATCCACCTGAGAGATACTATGGTTTTCTCATAAACGGTGGGAGCGAGGATTGCATCATGGAAGATGATGACCCAACTAGTTCCGAGTAGGCCATCACAAGTGGAGACTCTGTGAAATGGCTGGATGCTATGCGATCTGAGATGGAATCCATGTACACCAACAAAGTATGAACTTTGGAAATTGCTCCTGAAGGGATAAAACCCATCGGGAGCAAGTGGATCTTTAAGAAGAATATTGGTGTATATGGAAAAGTTGAGACTTTCAAAGTTAGACTTGTAGCAAAAGGTTTTCGTTAATGGCCTGGTATCGATTATGATGAGACATTTTCTCCTGTTGCCATGCTTAAGTCCATTAGGATCCTACTTGTCATTGCTGCATACCATGACTGCGAAATCTGGCAGATGGACGTCAAGACCGCTTTTCTAAATGGTGATTTAGAAGAGAGCGTGTACATGACACAGCCATAAGGCTTCATAGACAGTGGGAGCAGCGGAAGCATGTGCAAGCTACTCAAATCAATCTACAGATTAAAGTAGGCATTGCGGAGCTGGAACATCTGTTTCGATGAAGCTGTCAAAGAGTTTGACTTCATTAAAAACGTAGATGAAACTTGTATATATAAGAAGATTGTGGAGAGTAAGGTTTTCTTCCTCGTATTGTACGTGGATGACATACTCTTGATAGGAAACGATGTTCCTATGCTACACTCGGTCAAGCTCTTCTTATCATACAAGTTCTCCATGAAAGGTCTAGGTGATGCATCCTACATCTTGGGGATAAAGATCTATAGAGATAGATCTAAACGGATGTTGGGATGTCCCAATCCAGGTACATAGACACCATACTAAAGAGATTTAGTATGAAAAATTCTAAGCGTGGTAATTTACCCGCTTGTTCAGGAATCACTCTCTCCAAAGAGATGTCTCCCAAGACTGATTTGGAGAGGGCTCACATGCAAGAGATACCCTATGTTTCGGCAGTCGGGTCTATCATGTATGCGATGTTATGTACTGTAAGGTTCCTAGGCACACAAATGAAGTCTCACAAGGCATCAAACATGGCTAATTCAAATTTTACAAGTGCCTACAAACCCTAATACGGATCGTTAACTAGATAATAAGGCGATGCGATGAAAATAAAAGAATTTACCTAAAAGGAAAGGGGCTACAACCTTTGTAGATCCGGTCCACCACATCCTAAGCTCCGCGATGATGTCCCTCCGCTGTCCAAATCAGAATTCGGACTCTAGCATCGGCTTCATCGAAGAAATGGGCGGGCTTGGTCGTCGGCTTCGATGCCGAAGATGATCTACGTCGAGACATCACAAGATCAAGCTCCCACTTCACCAAGTCATGAAACTTGTGAAGGAAACAGCCTATACTACTTGGCAAGAGGTAGAGGATGAAGAAATAGGAAGTGGGTTCACTTTAGAATTGGATTTCTCACTCAATAGCTCAAGTTGCCATTGATGGAGCAAGCTTTCTTCATGTTGATGATGAAGAAGAAGATGAGAAAGAATTATGATAAGTTTTTTTTAAAAGATAAAATAAAATGATACTTATCATATCTTTAACCTTAGTTAGGTGTAGAGAATTGACTAAGGTTAGTTTGAAGGGTTAGGGTTAGGCATGAAGACAAAATGGTTACTTAGTCAAAATTTCAAGAAGCTTCAACTACAAACAAATCAAGCCACCATTTTCTATTCTTTTGCCAATAAGAAATAAATAAATAAATCGATAAAAAGATAAAAGAATAAGTAAATAAAATGAAACCCTAACCATTCATATAACCATGGTCAATTCTTTACACAAACCCAAGCTTGCATGTATCATCAAACATGATACAATCTTGTGCACAAAAGTATATCACATATACAACTTGCACAATCCAAGTGAGAAAATACATTTAAAGTGAACCAATACTAGTTGATGCAAAGTAATATATCAAATATATAATTTTACATTAAATCATTAAATCAACACCTGATTCAATGATCCGGTCATGTCGCATATAACCGGCTAATATCCAATGTATCGGTTTATCGAATCAATCCTTGATTCGATAACTAGGTTATATCGCATACAACCATTCGACACATACATCGCGAGAATGAAATACGGTATCACATACACGCATTATTCTCGGTCCCGCACATATCCCATATGTGCTCCTATTTCGTTTCGCTTGAGCCAGGAAACCTCTGTGTAGGACTCTAAAGACTCGTCAATACGCCGGCAGCAGATGATGATCATATCAAACACCCACAAGCCGCAAGCGGTCTGCTAAACGTAACGGCCACCCGGGTATTGAGCGATCAGAAGATCGACGAGCAAGCCCACTCACACTCCTGTGAATCCAACCAGTAACACTTACCGTACAGTCCGGTCTGTTCTTCTGATATGTCGCATATCTCGCATAGGGGTGGTAAACGTCAGACCCCAATAGCTCGATAAGTCATGCCGATGTGAGGTCCATAACTTTCGTGAAACTACTGATAACTCTTACCAGTATATCACAGCAACCCTGGCCAGGGATTTCCTGTTATGGCCAGTCGTGCATTGCGCAACATCAACTCCCAATACCGGGAGAGACGAATCCCCTCCTATCGCTCATTGCCTCCATGTGAATCGGGACTGTACCCAAAAACCACCTGTTTGCACGACTCAGTAGAGCCGTGGTAGGGTGGAAATCAAAGCACAGTGGGAGACACACTAGACTCTATGATGATCTCGGGTCAACAGACTAAGCTGTACCAGTGTCACCAGAGAACTGCCATCTGACGTGAGGTATAATACCATCTGGGAGTTCTCGGCGAGTCCGTTCAGTGTACCCAGTCTCCACTGAGCACCCGCATACCATCTCCGATGTCAAACACCAATGGATATGGGATCATCCATCGCCCATCACATGGGTCGAGAAGATATACGCTAGTCTACTCTGGAATATCGATGCCCCGTCTCGATATTCCCACGACTAGGAACAATGAAGGATGTACTCATTGACTACCCAGGCCCCACTAGTATGATCTTCATCATAGTCCTAGAAGTCGAGTACACATCCTAAGGGCTTTATCAACATGTAATCAGAGAGACAGAGAGTATACATGTTAAGATAAAGAGCAACCAGATAGCTTACTATCATGTCGAGCAAGAAAGTCCTACCTATATATGTCCCAGCATCCACTACAATATACATCCAATGTACAGTAATGGCCTCTAGGGCATACATACAACTAACAATCTCCCACTTGCACTAGGGCCATCTGTAGCAGTAGTTGTAGTATCTAATACTCAACCATCCCCTAAAAGTCTCTCTTTGGGAAAAGGCCTTCGTGAGTGGATCCGCCGTGTTGTCCTCTGAGTCTACTCTCCTAACCTCGATCACCCTGGAGATCAACTATCTTCATGATCAGGTGATGCTGCCTCAGAATATGTCTGGGTCACTGATGGGACCAGGGTTCTAGGGCCAAAGCCACAGTTCCATTGTCACACAATGGTAGGAACCTAGTTCATCCTATGAACCAATATACACCCAAACTGCCTCTTTGGTAGTATCTTTAATAGCGATGTTACCAGCCTTTACCGTCTAGTTTGTCACGGTATCTAGCTTGGAAATCTTCCAACATACCGTCCCTTTACTGAGGGTAAAGACAATGCCTATGACTGACATTCAGTCATCTTTATCACCCTGGAACACTTCCAGTGATTCTCCCCAGGATCAACTGATACTATCTCACTATAGCTAGTGAGAATCCTAAAATCTATTTAGATCTATCTCATAGATCCAAATCCCAGGATTTAGGAGGTATCACTTTGATCCTTTATGGAGAATCTATGTGATAAGAGGAGATCGACCGATCGTAGCATAGGAAATTCCTTTCCTATCAAGAGTATGTTGTCCACGTACAATACGAGGATGACCACTTCACTCTCTACTACCGTTTTGTATATACAAGGTTCATCTACCATTTTGATGATGTCAAACTATTTGACTAACTCATCAAAACAGATGTTCCAACTCCGCGATGCCTGCTTCATCACATAAAACATCTTGCACACGTTTCCGCTGCTCCCACTGTTTACGTAGCCCTCTGGCTGTGTTCTTATAGACGTTCTCTTCTAAATCATTATTTAGAAAAGTAGTCATGGCACCCAACCACCAGATATCGTAGTCATGGTATGTAGCCGTGGTAAGTAGGATCTGGATGGACTTAAGCATAGTCCCTGGAAAAGGTTTCATCATTATTCGTGCCTGGTCGATGACGAAAACCTTTAACAAGTCTAGCTTTGAAAGTCTCAACTTGTCCATCTACACCAAGTAATCTTCTCAAGATACACTTGCTCCTGATGGGGATTTAACCCTTCAGATATCGCAACCAAAGTCCATACTTTGTTGGTGTATATGGATTCCATCTCAGATTGCTAAGCATCCAGCCATTCTTACAGAGTCCCTACTCTTGATGGCCTGCTCGAATCTAGTTGGGTCATCATCTCATGATGCAATCCTTGCTCCCACTGTCATCGAGAAACCGAAGTATCTCTCAAGCAGGTGAGGAACCCTGCTAGATCGGCGGAGAGGCTGAGGTTCGTCGGGAACTATTGCATTCTTTGGTTCTGTCAAATCATCAGCTGCAGTTTTGTATAGCTAGAACCTTTCCAGTTCTACACAACTGACTTTACCTCAATCTTGTCCGGATTTTGCTTTCGACATAGGCCAGACAACCCCAAATCTTAACTAACTTAAGATATGGGCTCTTTCCTTTCCATATCACATATGAAGTGGTAGGCAACTGATTTGATTTGAACCCAATTCAATGGGTATGCAGCTTCTCAAGTGCATAACCCCCTAAAAGGAAACAGGTAACTCAGTAGTACTCATCATAGAGCACACCATATCAAATAGGGTGTATCTGCTCTGCCCCGATATACCATCGTGCAATGGTGTATATGGAGGAGTAATGCTGAGAGAGAATCTCATTTTCCTTTAGAATGGTCCAGGAATGCCATGCACAAGTATTCTCCTCCCTGATCTCATCATAGGACATAATACTTATACCCGGTTATTGGTTCTCTACTTCTAACTTATATTCTGTGAATATCTCAAAAGGTTCCGACTTGTGTTTCAACGGGAACATATGTCAGAATCTTGAGAGATTATCAGAGAACGTAATGAAGTATAAAGAACCAGTCCTGGCATGTGTAGACAGGAGACCTTACATACATCATCATGTATCAGTCCCAAGAGTTTACTAACTCTTTCTCTGTTTTCAGTAAACGGAGCTATGGTCATCTTATCTTTGTGACATGACTGGCAAGTTTCATAAGATGTAAATTCAAACTGATTTAAATATGCATCTAAAATGTAACTTCAGCTAGTCGGGTCGCATTGATGTGACCTAGTCTACAATGCCTCAAGAAGGATTCGTTCATTTCTGAACTCTTCCTCTTGTGTGTATTCTGCATACTAGCAACTGTAGTTTGATTTAGAACGTCAATGCTTTTAGATAACGTGCCTGAACCGATCAACTTTTGATATAGGAAATGTTCAAAACATTATCCATCAATACAAAATTTTATCATTTCTTTACTAATAAAGAGACTGATATGATTTTGTATATCAGGTTCGGTATCTAATAGAATTTGTTCAGAATCAATGTATTGGTAATACAGGGTGACAGTGACCAACAGACTTGGCTGCAACACTTGCCCCGTTTTCTGTCTCATGAAACTTATCACCCTTTCTCAGTTTTTCTACCCTTTTGTAGCCCTATGTAACAGATTACATATCTGGGATCCTGATCCGGTATCGAATACCCAGGATGCAGAGGATACTGAGAAACAGTTCTTTATAATGAACACACCCGAAGGAGATGCATCATATGCACTTTCTTCGTTTGGGCGGCATAGGAATTTTGGTATTCCCCTTATTTCCTGCTCTGTCTTATAACAATTATAAGTTGGAGCGGGACCAACGTTCCCCAGCTCAGTATAACAAGCGGGTTCGGTCAATACATCCATATTATCATCTTGATTAAGGCGTGATATGGTCGCTACCTGGAGAGAGAGAGAGAGAAGAAAACACTCAGCGTGCGCTCTTGTAAGAATAGATTGGTTATTATTTTATCTAATCAGGATGGCTCCCACTGTTTTTATCAAATCTTCCTTCAAACCTTAAAAGGAAAGACTAGCCGGGATTAATTACACTCTACAAGTTCGCCAATCTTTCAGCCAGGCCAGTGTCGGTACTTTGAGGGAGGTTCCCCGTGCTTTCGCACGGACCTAATTACAGTAAATCTCGTTTTCCCAGAGGCGTAACCCCGTTGACACCTTTCTAGACACCTACTTGATCGGCTAATTGTAAAGTGCAAAACTCTCCCAGGAGTAACAATTACTCGCAGTGGGTATCGGGATCCAACTATCATATAGAAGGTATGCAATCTCATTGCAAATTTCAACACTTGAAACTCCCGATAAAGGTTTTTACCCCTAGCACCTATGACCTTAACTATGGTCAACAAATCATAAGTACTAGTCAAGTTCTACCCGTCATTTCGTGATTAATTAGACCCGCCCACATGACCCTTAACTAAGGCCAACAAAGTCACGCGACTGTCCTAACTAATCGCATCATATACGGTGTAGGAAGACATCACTTAGCTACCGTACACTGTGCCTTGACTATGGTCAACAAACACAGCACGAATACTAAGTACTCTACTTCCTAAAATGACGGAGGGTTGCGAATGGTTTTTATGAAAACCTTTAACGCTTTGAACTTGATCTCATTGCGGAATCAAATGGTTTTTAAATGGAATGTTTTTGAGGCTTTTCTAGTTTTGCTAAAGGGGTCACTCCCGGTGAAGGGATCGTCGGCCCTTTCCTCGTCGAATGAGGTGCGGGATATATCATATATATCACTGTGCAAAGCATAAACTATAGAAGCGATCAAAAGACAAACCGAGTGTGTAGCATCTGCCAGTTATTGCTAAAGGAGTCACTCCCGGTGAAGGGATCTCGGTCCTTTCCCCATCGAATAAGGTGCAGGATAATCTACAATGAACACCGCGATGCAAAGCAAGAACTGTAGCTACCTGTTTTTATTTTGAAATTCGATTCCACAACATCAATTAGGTTTATTTTCTTTCATTAATCTCATTAATGAATATCC
Source organism: Agapanthus africanus (assembly GCA_030015575.1). Taxonomy (NCBI): domain Eukaryota; kingdom Viridiplantae; phylum Streptophyta; class Magnoliopsida; order Asparagales; family Amaryllidaceae; genus Agapanthus; species Agapanthus africanus. Next base: position 397,000,669 of record JASDDO010000029.1, on the reverse strand, counting down.
CATCATTTAAGTCCACCTAAACATCACAGATAAATATAACGTACGCTTATGCCATCCGCATTCGCCTCGATGTCCCGTCTGTACCGTTAGGTTAGGTAACTAACGGCAGAGCGGGGCAGGGCTAGCGCGGGTGTAAAACATAAGCAACGTTTATATAATATATCATATATACTATATATAATATCTGTCACAGAACATCACATGATCACATCACAGATAAATCACAGCAGAAGAAATATATGAAATATTGGATATACTAGGACGTCCGTGTTTTCAATACGAGCCAGTATAAAACACGGATTCCACGGTCGTGATGAATAGACTATCCCACACCCCTAGACCCCTACGAGAGCGGCAAGCAACCCTACCAATTCTAGGGTTAGGAGACCCGGACTCGACTCCTCGAGATGGTCTCCCACTGGATCCTAGAACCTGGTTACTTGTGCTCCCCTCCTTGGGTCTATCCTAGTGCAGAAAAGTAAATAATATACATCAACGGTGACATCTTCCGCAACCTGGAAGTGCCCCAATAAAAGAATATTACATACAAGTTTTTACATGAATGAAAATGAAAAACACTCATCTCACATAAAAAAACCCCGGCTATTCAAACACGACGATCCAATATAACATATCCAGCAACACATAACATCACATGTCATCAACGTAAGTAAATATGTGCATCCCAATTGTCGTTGACATATAGCAACGAAACCGGCGATATCACATATTACACTTACGGTCACAGAAAAGAAAGTGTAAAACTACAACAGTTGGAATCCGCAAACTCTTTAGACATCACATGCCTAATCATATAAATACCTTAGACATCGCATGCCTAACAATTATAAACCCCGCATTTTAGTCTCATTATCGAAAACTCTTTTCAATATCAAGTCGGGCAATTCAACAGGATTCCCGACATTCTGATCGAAGGCTCGTCGCAAACTTTAGTAGGCGGCCGCACCCCCAATGCCGTCGACGAAGTGCACCGAGGCGGAATACCGCTGCCGCGAGCACCCGAACGGATGCTTTCGGCGATGGGGTTCTCCTACAGTCACTTGGTCGGGGCTATGGGGCAAGGCTGTCTATTAAGTTTACCCGGCGAGTATCCGCGTACACTACGTGATTGCGACGGATTTTTGATCACATCAAAATTCTGTGGCAACCGATCAAGTGAGACTAAACTGCTATGTTTATAACATTCATCCAGTCATCTCATAACAATTTGCGAATTCCAAGTATTGTATCACATTCCGGATAAATAGAAAATGTTAAATTTTCCGATCGAACAATCGAACACCCAAGTTTTCCCGAAACAGCTCAACACATGAAATAAGTCTAACAACATTCAGTTCGTGCCTCAGTACCAACGGTCCAGCCGTAGAAGGGTCAAGCCAACGCCTCACATGTGGCACGCCATACTGCCCCAAACCCGAAGGTTCAAAGGGCAGTTCAAGACGGTCACATAATCGAGTTAAGGTTTGTTGTCTTCTAGAGGGTCCATCGCGTTACTTGCACTACTTAGAACGTCGTTAAACTACGAAAAAATCCAACACGTGGAAATTTCCCGACAGGGGAAAAATTGGGTATTTATATCCGGTCGAACTTTTTAACATATTCTAAAATTTATCCAAAAAGCCACACTGACAAAATTAGACAATCCGATCGATACACCGAGTCCCCAATACAACCCAGAAAATTCAACTCTTGGAAAAATATTAAAAATTCCCAGGAAAACCAGCACTGCAAACTAGGAATTACTGTGCAAAATTTATTGCAAGAGGAGACAAAAGGGGCGCGGAACCGCCGCATTAGCATGCTAATGCCGCGGTTCCGCCGTGCGTTGATGGATTCATGGTCCCCGTTTTATACAGTAATTCTTAGAATCTTCTACTGAGTTTTCTGCATATTTTTAATTCTCAAAAATCCACATTTTACAAAAATGTCCTGAGAGCCGTTTAAAATCGGGGTTTCGGGTCGATCGGACTTCTAACTCCGTCTACGCATCGCCTAAGGCTCTAGCTAGGCTCTGATACCACTGTAGGGTTCCTAGGCACACAAATGAAGTCTCACAAGGCATCAAACATGGCTAATTCAAATTTTACAAGTGCCTACAAACCCTAATACGAATCGTTAACTAGATAATGAGGCGATGCGATGCAAATAAAAGAATTTACCTAAAAGGAAAGGGGCTACAACCTTTGTAGATCCGGTCCACCACATCCTAAGCTCCGCGATGATGTCCCTCCGCTGTCCAAATCGGAATCCGGACTCTAGCATCGGCTTCATCGAAGAAATGAGCGGGCTTGGTCGTCGGCTTCGATGCCGAAGATGATCTACGTCGAGGCATCACAAGATCAAGCTCCCACTTCACCAAGTCATGAAACTTGTGAAGAAAACACCCTATACTACTTGGCAAGAGGTAGAGGATGAAGAAATAGAAAGTGGGTTCACTTTAGAATTGGATTTCTCACTCAATAGCTCAAGTTGCCATTGATGGAGCAAGCTTTCTTCATGTTGATGATGAAGAAGAAGATGAGAAAGAATTATGATAAGTTTTTTTTAAAAGATAAAATAAAATGATACTTATCATATCTTTAACCTTAGTTAAGTGTAGAGAATTGACTAAGGTTAGTTTGAAGGGTTAGGGTTAGGCATGAAGACAAAATGGTCACTTAGTCAAAGTTTCAAGAAGCTTCAACTACAAAAAAATCAAGCCACCATTTTCTATTCTTTTGCCAATAAGAAATAAATAAATAAATCAATAAAAAGATAAAAGAATAAGTAAATAAAATGAAACCCTAACCATTCATATAACCATGGTCAATTCTTTACACAAACCCAAGCTTGCATGTATCATCAAACATGATACAATCTTGTGCACAAAAGTATATCACATATACAACTTGCACAATCCAAGTGAGAAAATCCATTTAAAGTGAATCAATACTAGTTGATGCAAAGTAATATATCAAATATATAATTCTACATTAAATCATTAAATCAACACTTGATTCAATGATCCGGTCATGTCGCATATAACCAGCTAGTATCCAATGTATCGGCTTATCGAATCAATCCTTGATTCGATAACTAAGTTATATCGCATACAACCATTCGACACATACATCGCGAGAATGAAATACGGTATCACATACACGCATTATTCTTGGTCCCGCACATATCCCATATGTGCTCCTATTTCGTTTCGCTTGAGCCAGGAAACCTCTGTGTAGGACCCTAAAGACTCGTCAATACGCCGGCAGCAGATGATGATCATATCAAACACCCACAAGCCGCAAGCGGTCTGCTAAACGTAACGGCCACCCGGGTATTGAGCGATCTGAAAATCGACGAGCAAGCCCGCTCACACTCCTGTGAATCCAACCAGTAACACTTACCGTACAGTCCGGTCTGTTCGTCTGATATGTCGCATATCTCGCCTAGGGGTGGTAAACGTCAGACCCCAATAGCTCGATAAGTCATGCCGACGTGAGGTCCATAACTTTCGTGAAACTACTGATAACTCTTACCAGTATATCACAGCAATCCTGGCCAGGGATTTCCTCTTATGGCCAGTCGTGCATTGCGCAACATCAACTCCCAATACTGGGAGAGACGAATCCCCTCCTATCGCTCATTGCCTCCATGTGAATCGGGACTGTACCCAAAAACCACCTGTTTGCACGACTCAGTAGAGCCGTGGTAGGGTGGAAATCAAAGCACAGTGGGAGACACACAAGACTCTATGACGATCTTGGGTCAACAGACTAAGCTGTACCAGTGTCATCAGAGAACTGCCATCTGACGTGAGGTATAATACCATCTGGGAGTTCTCGGTGAGTCCGTTCAGTGTACCCAGTCTCCACTGAGCACCCGCATACCATCTCCGATGTCAAACACCAATGGATATGGGATCATCCATCGCCCATCACATGGGTCGAGAAGATATACGCTAGTCTACTCTAGAATATCGATGCCCCGTCTCGATATTCCCACGACTAGGAACAATGAAGGATGTACTCATTGACTACCCAGGCCCCACTAGTATGATCTTCATCATAGTCCTGAAAGTCGAGTACACATCCTAAGGGCTTTATCAACATGTAATCAGAGAGACAGAGAGTATACATGTTAAGATAAAGAGCAACCAGATAGCGTACTATCATGTCGAGCAAGAAAGTCCTACCTATATATGTCCCAGCATCCACTACAATATACATCCAATGTACAGTAATGGCCTCTAGGGCATACATACAACTAACATGTACCAGACCAGATGTAGCTTACTTACTAGGTATAGTGAGTAGGTATCAATCAGATCCGGGGGAGAAACACTGGATAGCTGTGAAGAACATTCTTAAGTACTTGAGAAAGACTAAATAAATGTTCTTGGTATATGGTAATGGTGAACTCCAGGAGGAGTCCTTTACCGATTCGAGCTTCCAAAGTGATAAGGACGACAGTAAGTTGGTCTCGGGTTTTGTCTTCACCCTCAATGGAGGGGCGGTATGTTGGAAGAGTTCTAAGCAAGATACCGTAGCAGACTCGACGATGGAGGCTAAGTACATCGTTGCCAATGATGCTGCCAAAGAGTCTATCTGGATGAAGAAGTTCATAGCTGAACTTGGTGTAGTTCCATCAATTGAGCATCCAATACCTGTGTATTGTGATAACAATGGAGCTGTGGTTTTGGCCAAGAAACCACGGTCCCATCAGAGATCCAGACATATTCTTAGACGGCATCACCTAATCAGGGAGATAGTAGATCGCAGAGAGATCGAGTTCAGGAGAGTTGACATGAAGGATAACACAGTGGATCCACTCACGAAGGCCCTCCCCCAGATGCAATTCGAGAGACTTTTTGGGATGTTGGGTATGGAATACTACAACAACTGGCCTTAGTGCAAGTGGGAGATTGTTAAGAATATGTATGCCCTAGAGACCATTATTGTATGATATAGTGGATGCTTGGACAAATATATAGAGGACTTTCTTGCTTGACATGATAGTATGCTATCTGGTATTCTTTATCTTAACATGTTCACTGGTATTATTATATTGTCTCTCATATATATGTTGATAAAGCCCTTAGGATGTTTGCTTAACTACCAGGACTATGATGCAGATCATACTACTGGGACTTGTGTAGTCTACAAGCACATCCTTTAACAGTTCCTAGTCGAGGGAGTATCGAGACATGGCATCGAAATTCCAGAGTAGACTAGTGTGTACGTTTCTTGACCCTGTAGGGTGTGATGGTTGATCCCATATCCATTGGTGTTTGACATTAAAGATTGTACACAGGTGCTCATTAGAGAATGGGTACACCGAACAGGACTCGCCGAGAACTCCTAGATGGTATTATACCTATCGTCAGATAGCAATTCTATGGTGACACTGGTACATGTTAGTCTATAGACCCGAGATCGTCATAGAGTCTTGTGTGGTTCCCACTATACTTTGATTTCCTCCCTACCACGGCTCAAAGGAGGCATGCAAACAGGTGGATTTTGGGTACAGTCCTGAGTCACATGGAGGCAGTGAGCGATAGGAGAGGTTTCGTTTCTCCCGGTATAGGGAGTTGATGTTGCACTATGCTCGATTGGGTATAACAGGAAGTCCCTGGCCAGGGCTGTTGATGAGATTTACTGGTAAGAGTTATCAGTAGTTTCTCATACCGTTATAGACCATACATCGGCATGAATTATCAAGTTAATTGGATCTGACGATTCCACCCCCAGACTAGATATGCGACATATCAGACGAAGAGACCGGACTGTACGGTAAGTGTTACTTATAGGCTCTATAGGAGTTTGGACAAGCTTACTTGCTGATCTTTTAATCGCTCAATACCTGGATAGCCGTTACGTCCATGTCACGACCCGAAAGTACGAAACGTGACCGGCACTTAGATTACGAAGCGTCTAGAGGCGCCACGTAACCTAAGTAAGCCGAAGCCCAGAAATCTAAACCATGAAAAAGAAGAAGAAGCAGTAAAATAAAATATGAAGGAACAAGTTTAAAACATCAGCAAATTTTCCCAAAAATTTCGGCAGAGTCTCCTCTATAAAAACTGGCCCCCAAACGGGTACAACAAATATAATATACATAAACAACAATAAAAAGCATCCCCAAACGGGAGCTAACTCAACGCCAACAGGCGGAAACAACCACAACAAGCACAATAATATACAACGCCAAAGGGCGAGGCTCAAAACTCAAAAGAAAACAAAACCACCAGATAAGAATAATACATGCGCGACTCTAAGGTCGAAATAAAAGACTGGCCCAATAAACTTATCAAGTAATACAAATATGGTTGATGGAGCTTACTAGATACAAATGAATGAATAAAAGTACAATAGTGGTTCGGATACAAGTGAACCAACCTACCGTGCAAATTACCCTGAAGAAAAGATGTGCCAACAAGCTGCCACGGAAACCTGTACATCGAACCTGTAAAGAATTTGGCACAATGGGGGTGAGTTGCCAACTCGTGAGTAGAAGACATCTACGAAAAGAAATCGAATGCACGACGCTATCCTAGGTCATAATAATGCACTATTATATTCCAATCCACAGTAATAGCAGGGTAAAACTACTTGTAAGTGCAGATACTCCGTGCTCGTGTCAGTGCCTCATATAATACTATGCCATATGAAATGAAATGCATGCACCATGAATGTAAAGTAATAAATCCTGAAATCCAGATATATATGTATAAGAAATCTTTAGCTGTTATCATAGTAAAATGTGTATAAGAATCTGAAATCTCAACAATGAAATCCATGGAAATCCGTGTCAAGCATCGACACAACACATGTAATCTCAAGTCTCAATATCTCAGGCTCCGTCAGTCCGGATCGGCCCATATCATCAAATCTCACGACAACGGTCGGTATCCTCCGGATATCCGCCGCGCCAGACATCACCGGTAGGTAGCCTTCCCCTGCCAGGCTCATCGTCTACAACTCGATCTTCTTTCCCCGGGGTACCATACCGGGCCCACCATGTACCCGAGACGGTTCATCCACTCCTCGAATCGGGTCTCGAAATCCATCAGAAAACATGAAACCTCATGGTGGACGACACATACATCACGAGAAAACCGCATCCTATGTTTTTTTAAAAAGAGAGGAGGAGGAGAGAGAGAACTTTTTTACATATTCTTGCGGTTTTCCCCAAAATCCAGAAATCTCATAGAAATCCAAATCTCAAAATCATGAGTAACTATATGATAAGTGTCGGCATATGCCCATAATACTGCATGATAACATGAAAATATGAATGCATGAATGTCTAAGCAATAAATATCATGTCTGTACTAATGTCAGAGAATAATCACAATATTATATCGGTCTAGTTGTTAACTGATTCTATCCATAAAAGACAATGTGATCTAAAGTGTACGTGACATAGCAATTACCGATGATGATGTGTGTGAGCCGGCAAATAAGTGTGCGTGGAATATGCGCATGATCGGTAATAGTGCTGGTGTCCTAACAGATAAAGTTTATACTGATTATAGCAACATATAAAAGAACATGCACCATGATGATTACAGTATGAATGCAAGAAAGATGTGCATTATCCACTTCTCTGCGATATACGAGTACAACCACCACTATATAAATCAAACCTAAACTAGTGTCTATCTAACTTTCTAAGGAACTTAACCTAAGAAACTTGTCCTTAAGAAACAATAGTCTACCTAGGTCTGAATCAATATCTCTAATAGTCGGCGATCCAGCCTCAATAGCGTCACGTACGAAGTACGGCTTCCTCAATCAAGAGTACGGATCAATCATCATATCTATGCCTCGTACGGTAAAATCCATCATACGACATCCCAATATCGGGGTACGGGTCAAGTATCTCCTAGGTGTCTCATTATTCGTATAATGTCATATGTATCATATTGTGATTAAGTGATACTGATATCATATCGTCCTCAAGTCACACCTCTATGATATCGACATCAGGTCACACCTATATGATGTCGTAATCAAGTCATACATATCCCATATCGTGATCAATCACAAGTTACAGTCCGGGTACTATTTTAGAGTTCCATGAACCTCAATATCATCACTACCCATTATAATTTATGTATACCTGTTCATTATCTCATTCTCTAATGATCCGCTAACACTTTAATACGACTGTATAGTCAAGAATCACGACATCAAGCCCAGTTCTGCCGTTTCATTCCCGTGTATCATATCACATCAATCAATCCCATATACGTGCTGTATATACATGTATATACCTATACCTAGTTCTATATATATACACATACACGTATACCCCATGTCGAGTTTCAGTGTGTGCGTGTGTGTGTTTCTGTCTGAAACCTACGAACCTCTTCCAAGGTACTTATCCTCTGATATGGTTTTCCTAAATCAGTCTAGTCCAGCCTAGGGTCAATACTAGGGTCCTACTGATTAAGAATCTAGGGTCACATCTGTTTCCTAATGACACTAAGTACTATTCCTATGCTACGTTGCGGGGGTGCTAAACGCCATCCACCCGACTTCCCCCTGTAGATATGCATCTACTCACCTGGTCCATGTCTGCCGAAGACAGTGTCGACATCCTCCTCTTCATCGCCCGCAGTCCACATGAGGGGTACCTAAATGCAAACATATAAATAGTATCGTAAACCGAATCACATACGAAAGTCAAACGATACAAGGAACAAGCACAGGTTAAAACATATGTCCCGTCCACGCAAAAGAACCAAATATCGCTCGATATCGGCGTACAAACTCCGATGGATCGAGATAAACATCAACAATAACTCATAGTTTTAAAACACCTTACTTATATTATAAAACATAATTAAATCCATCGAAACCCTAAAATCAATCAAATCGTCTAATTTCGTAAAACCCGAAAATGCCAATTTACCGTTTTTCATCAAAACTTGACATTTAAATGAAACCAATGGTCATAAAACTCATTAAATAGCATAACTAGACTATACAAACCATTACTATATTTTTATTACACAAATTTGTATTAATTTGAAATTTCTAGTTTGCAACCTTTAACAATTTTCAACATTTTTCAAGCAAAATACCACAATTCCACCACAAAACATGATTTTGCATGAATTAATGTATTAAACTACAATTCATGATTATAATGATATAATGAAACCATGATTATATTTTTAATTTCATTTATTTAGGAATTTCCCAAAACCTAGTTTACAAAAATAGCCTTTTATTAATATTTTTCCAATTATCACAAGAAACTAGTGATCAAATTAAGTTTTTCATTCCTTTAATATGCTCATATTCCCATTAAAACTACCATCTAATTATAACCACCTTAATAAGAATTTTATTTTACCCACAAACACATTTTAGAAAAATCTAGTTAGCTAAATAGTTTAATTAAAACAATTTGAATAAACAATTTATTATACAACAACCATGCAAGATTTTTCCACTTCTAAAAATGGTAGACTAGTTATTATAACCCTAATTAATTAATAAAAATCCTAACTTGAATTTACAAACCCTAACTTGAATTTTAGAAATTGAACATAGAATTAATCTAACAAATCTAATTATGCTTTAAAAGAAACATCTAATAGAAATAAAACAAAAGAAGGAAATTTATACCTTCAAAATATGAAATCCAAACATAAAAATGAGCCTCCAAAATGCATGCTTTCCCACTCCAAAATCCACGTCAAGAAGAGCAAAGAACAAAGGGTAGGAATTTATTAGGATTTTGTGCAATTTTTATTGAATTTTGGAGGATTTTTGATGATTTTTGGAGTTGAAATAAAAATGAAAAATGGGGGGGCTGCCATGGGGGTGTGGCCGGCCTTGCAAGGGAGAGAGGGAGAAAGAGAAAAGAGTTTCATGAGTTGTGTAGAAACTTCATCAATTAACATCTCACTTTATGTCTTTTCATGAATTTTCTTCATTTTCTTTCATTCCTTTACTAAAACAACCTAGAAAACTCTAGAAAAATGGGAAAATTTGCAAATAAATTTTGCATGATACACACTAAATTCTAATATGCCATGGTTCCTTTTTACAAATTAAAACCATTCAAATTTGTAATTTACACTAATTTAGTGTAAAAAATAAAGCTTATGTTAATATTTAAAATAATTAATTTAGGAAAAATATTTAATTAAACTAAAAATTTATAAGTGGCTAAATAAACACCATTTATTAGTAATTACATAATTAAAATAGGTATTTTTGAAAATTATAATGAAAAACAATCACGGTTTGGTTTTACGAAAAATACATTTTTCTTTACCGAAAATCATAAAATTCACTTAAATAATTTTATTCATTTAATTATTTATTTAATTATTTTTAAAACGTTACAATCTTCCCCCCTTTAAGAAATTCGGTCCCCGAATTTAAATTAAAACTCCCCCTCCAAATACTAAAACATTTAGCAAAACACTCAAATCGTCGGGGCTCCGAAATCATCAATACATAACAAAAATCAACTCCGTCAAGCATTACGCAATCATCGGAGTTATGGCGAGAATGAAATATCAAAACCCAATATGAAAACCATCATAATATACATCAATCTGTAACTTATATATAGTGCGCATCATAGTAAAACCGTACAAATATCTGGATAAGGAAATATGCAAACACCCCTTTTTGAAAATTGCCGTGTGATGCACGTGTCACGGCATAAGTAGCGGACGTTTATTTTAAAAAATAACTATATATATATCTTTTATTTAACATACACGTCCCTCCTGGTTACTAAATCAAATAATAATGATTATGAAAACATACTGCTCAAACTGAAATCAATCCCAATCACATCAATAAAATATCATGTGCGTCCGGTGCGCACTGAAATCGAAACCAAATACAGATATCATGAATACACACAACAACAAAACTAAGTGCAACAGGTGTGTACCAAAAACATCTGTCAAGTGCAACGGGCGTGCACGACTCAATATCAGGTGCATCTAATCTGCACAAAACCCCGATTTAGTGCATCTGGTGTGCACAAAATCGCATCAAGTGCGCCAAGTATGCGCAAGAATCCTAATCAGGTGCACATGGTGCACGAAAACATACATCGAATATCAAAATCGAAATCACAGCACAAAAATGCATGAAAACTAGGTCGAAACATATGTCAAAATCATGTGTAACCCCTATGCACGAAATCAAATAAAAAAATCTCAAAATATATAAAACCAAATCAAGTGTACCGGGTGTGTACTAAACAACATCAATACGACTGATACATGAAACACAAATAGAATTTAATGAAGGTACACACATGAAATACCAATCGTAGAACAAAGTCCTCAAAATACCAAAATCCAATCAACGAAAATATGTAATTCAAATCACTAAATCACAATCGTAAACACTATCGTCAATGTGTGCCTCTTTCCTCTGATGTCGATTGCTTCGAACTCGTCCCTTCGTAGCTGTGCTGGCTGCGCTACCGACGGCAATACTCATATCTAGAGTCTCCCACGTAGTCGATCCCTTCACTTGATATCCAGACTACATTAAACTTTTCGATCGATCCATCAAAATCCCATAATTCCCCGAGAGCTCAACACTCAAGTACAGTTTAAAAATATCCGGTACATACCCCAGCATCGATGATCCAGCCGTAGAAGGGCAAACCCAAGCCTCACTAATGGCATCGCGGAACTGCCGTAAACCCTAAGGTTCAAGGGCGTTCTCATGGTCATTATGTCGAGTTAGGGTTTCATTCTTCTAGAGGGTCCATCGAAATACCTGCATGTTCTTCCGAATACCTTAAACTTGGAAAAATGGTTTTCTGATAATCGTTCGAACCCTTTAACTTCATCCGGACGGCATATGAATACCCTTCGTTCGCACGCTAAGCAATGCTTCAATCCTCAAGAATAAACGATACCCTAATGGTTATCGCATTCGAGCCGCAGCTCCCTCTGCCCGTGGTAACAGAAACCACCATCCGATATCGACGAAGATAGATCAAAGGAACGAATGAAATACTGTGCAAGCAATGTACATCCTAAGGCTCCTTAAGCAGAGTAGCGTATCGTAAGTATGCCGCGGACTATACCCACGGTACGTTACTCTACCTAAATCGCCTACTCCATCAACCAAGGGTCACCTAGACTTATACAAGGTTAAACCTAGCGCTTTGATACCAACTTTGTCACGACCCGAAAGTACGGAACGTGACCGGCACTTAGATTACGAAGCGTCTAGAGGCGCCACGTAACCTAAGTAAGCCGAAGCCCAGAAATCTAAACCATGAAAAAGAAGAAGCAGTAAAAGAAAATATGAAGGAACAAGTTTAAAACATCAGCAAATTTTCCCAAAAATTTCGGCAGAGTCTCCTCTATAAAAACTGGCCCCCAAACGGGTACAACAAGTATAATATACATAAACAACAATAAAAAGCATCCCCAAACGGGAGCTAACTCAACGCCAACAGGCGGAAACAACCACAACAAGCACAATAATATACAACGCCAAAGGGCGAGGCTCAAAACTCAAAAGAAAACAAAACCACCAGATCAGAATAATACATGCGCGACTCTAAGGTCGAAATAAAAGACTGGCCCAATAAACTTATCAAGTAATACAAATATGGTTGATGGAGCTTACTAGATACAAATGAATGAATAAAAGTACAATAGTGGTTCGGATACAAGTGAACCAACCTACCGTGCAAATTACCCTGAAGAAAAGATGTGCCAACAAGCTGCCACGGAAACCTGTACATCGAACCTGTAAAGAATTTGGCACAACGGGGGTGAGTTGCCAACTCGTGAGTAGAAGACATCTACGAAAAGAAGTCGAATGCACGACGCTATCCTAGGTCATAATAATGCACTATTATATTCCAATCCACAGTAATAGCAGGGTAAAACTACTTGTAAGTGCAGATACTCCGTGCTCGTGTCAGTGCCTCATATAATACTATGCCATATGAAATGAAATGCATGCACCATGAATGTAAAGTAATAAATCCTGAAATCCAGATATATATGTATAAGAAATTTTTAGCTGTTATCATAGTAAAATGTGTATAAGAATCTGAAATCTCAACAATGAAATCCATGGAAATCCGTGTCAAGCATCGACACAACACATGTAATCTCAAGTCTCAATATCTCGGGCTCCGTCAGTCCGGATCGGCCCATATCATCAAATCTCACGACAACGGTCGGTATCCTCCGGATATCCGCCGCGCCAGACATCACCGGTAGGTAGCCTTCCCCTGCCAGGCTCATCGTCTACAACTCGATCTTCTTGCCCCGGGGTACCATACCGGGCCCACCATGTACCCGAGACGGTTCATCCACTCCTCGAATCGGGTCTCGAAATCCATCAGAAAACATGAAACCTCATGGTGGACGACACATACATCACGAGAAAACCGCATCTTATGTTTTTTTAAAAAGAGAGGAGGAGGAGAGAGAGAAGTTTTTTACATATTCTTGCGGTTTTCCCCAAAATCCAGAAATCTCATAGAAATCCAAATCTCAAAATCATGAGTAACTATATGATAAGTGTCGGCATATGCCCATAATACTGCATGATAACATGAAAATATGAATGCATGAATGTCTAAGCAATAAATATCATGTCTGTACTAATGTCAGAGAATAATCACAATATTATATCGGTATAGTTGTTAACTGATTCTATCCATAAAAGACAATGTGATCTAAAGTGTACGTGACATAGAAATTACCGATGATGATGTGTGTGAGCCGGCAAATAAGTGTGCGTGGAATATGCGCATGATCGGTAATAGTGCTGGTGTCCTAACAGATAAAGTTTATACTGATTATAGCAACATATAAAAGAACATGCACCATGATGATTACAGTATGAATGCAAGAAAGATGTGCATTATCCACTTCTCTGCGATATACGAGTACAACCACCACTATATAAATCAAACCTAAACTAGTGTCTATCTAACTTTCTAAGGAACTTAACCTAAGAAACTTGTCCTTAAGAAACAATAGTCTACCTAGGTCTGAATCAATATCTCTAATAGTCGGCGATCCAACCTCAATAGCGTCACGTACGAAGTACGGCTTCCTCAATCAAGAGTACGGATCAATCATCATATATATGCCTCGTACGGTAAAATCCATCGTACGGCATCCCAATATCGGGGTACGGGTCAAGTATCTCCTAGGTGTCTCATTATTCGTATAATGTCATATGTATCATATTGTGATTAAGTGATACTGATATCATATCGTCCTCAAGTCACACCTCTATGATATCGACATCAGGTCACACCTATATGATGTCGTAATCAAGTCATACATATCTCATATCGTGATCAATCACAAGTTACAGTCCGGGTACTATTTTAGAGTTCCATGAACCTCAATATCATCACTACCCATTATAATTTATGTATACCTGTTCATTATCTCATTCTCTAATGATCCGCTAACACTTTAATACGACTGTATAGTCAAGAATCACGGCATCAAGCCCAATTCTTCCGTTTCATTCCCGTGTATCATATCACATCAATCAATCCCATATACGTGCTGTATATACATGTATATACCTATACCTAGTTCTATATATATACACATACACGTATACCCCATGTCGAGTTTCAGTGTGTGCGTGTGCGTGTTTCTGTCTGAAACCTACGAACCTCTTCCAAGGTACTTATCCTCTGATATGGTTTTCCTAAATCAGTCTAGTCCAGCCTAGGGTCAATACTAGGGTCCTACTGATTAAGAATCTAGGGTCACATCTGTTTCCTAATGACACTAAGTACTATTCCTATGCTACGTTGCGGGGGTGCTAAACGCCATCCACCCGACTTCCCCCTGTAGATATGCATCTACTCACCTGGTCCATGTCTGCCGAAGACAGTGTCGACATCCTCCTCTTCATCGCCCGCAGTCCACATGAGGGGTACCTAAATGCAAACATATAAATAGTATCGTAAACCGAATCACATACGAAAGTCAAACGATACAAGGAACAAGCACAGGTTAAAACCTATGTCCCGTCCACGCAAAAGAACCAAATATCGCTCGATATCGGCGTACAAACTCCGATGGATCGAGATAAACATCAACAATAACTCATAGTTTTAAAACACCTTACTTATATTATAAAACATAATTAAATCCATCGAAACCCTAAAATCAATCAAATCGTCTAATTTCGTAAAACCCGAAAATGCCAATTTACCGTTTTTCATCAAAACTTGACATTTAAATGAAACCAATGGTCATAAAACTCATTAAATAGCATAACTAGACTATACAAACCATTACTATATTTTTATTACACAAATTTGTATTAATTTGAAATTTCTAGTTTGCAACCTTTAACAATTTTCAACATTTTTCAAGCAAAATACCACAATTCCACCACAAAACATGATTTTGCATGAATTAATGTATTAAACTACAATTCATGATTATAATGATATAATGAAACCATGATTATATTTTTAATTTCATTTATTTAGGAATTTCCTAAAACCTAGTTTACAAAAATAGCCTTTTATTAATATTTTTCCAATTATCACAAGAAACTAGTGATCAAATTAAGTTTTTCATTCCTTTAATATGCTCATATTCCCATTAAAACTACCATCTAATGATAACCACCTTAATAAGAATTTTATTTTACCCACAAACACATTTTAGAAAAATCTAGTTAGCTAAATAGTTTAATTAAAACAATTTGAATAAACAATTTATTATACAACAACCATGCAAGATTTTTCCACTTCTAAAAATGGTAGACTAGTTATTATAACCCTAATTAATTAATAAAAATCCTAACTTGAATTTACAAACCCTAACTTGAATTTTAGAAATTGAACATAGAATTAATCTAACAAATCTAATTATGCTTTAAAAGAAACATCTAATAGAAATAAAACAAAAGAAGGAAATTTATACCTTCAAAATATGAAATCCAAACATGAAAATGAGCCTCCAAAATGCATGCTTTCCCACTCCAAAATCCACGTCAAGAAGAGCAAAGAACAAAGGGTAGGAATTTATTAGGATTTTGTGCAATTTTTATTGAATTTTGGAGGATTTTTGATGATTTTTGGAGTTGAAATAAAAATGAAAAATGGGGGGGCTGCCATGGGGGTGTGGCCGGCCTTGCAAGGGAGAGAGGGAGAAAGAGAAAAGAGTTTCATGAGTTGTGTAGAAACTTCATCAATTAACATCTCACTTTATGTCTTTTCATGAATTTTCTTCATTTTCTTTCATTCCTTTACTAAAACAACCTAGAAAACTCTAGAAAAATGGGAAAATTTGCAAATAAATTTTGCATGATACACACTAAATTCTAATATGCCATGGTTCCTTTTTACAAATTAAAACCATTCAAATTTGTAATTTACACTAATTTAGTGTAAAAAAATAAAGCTTATGTTAATATTTAAAATAATTAATTTAGGAAAAATATTTAATTAAACTAAAAATTTATAAGTGGATAAATAAACACCATTTACTAGTAATTACATAATTAAAATAGGTATTTTTGAAATTATAATGAAAAACAATCACGGTTTGGTTTTACGAAAAATACATTTTTCTTTACCGAAAATCATAAAATTCACTTAAACAATTTTATTCATTTAATTATTTATTTAATTATTTTTAAAACATTACAGTCCAGCTAGTACCGCTGACGGCTTATGGATAACTGATGTGATCATTACCTACTGCCGGTGTATTGATGAGTCTTTAGAGTCCCACACAGAAGTTTCCTAGTTCAAGTGAAATGAAGTAGGGCACATATGCTGATATGTGTGGAGGCCTGATTAAATACGAGTATGTGATACCCGATTCTAATCTGACTGCTATTTGATATTAGTCCGGTTATATATGATATAACCGGATTATTGAATCAAGTGTTGATTTGATAATGTGATATACAGATAAATGATATTAGTCGGTTATATGTGATATAACTGGATTATTAAATCAAGTGTTGATTTAATAATATGATATATATTTATATTTGATATAATTATATGTTAAATAATATTATTGCTCATTAATTATTTGCTTATCTTTATATATATATTAATATATATGTGAGATATATATATATATATATATATATATATATTATGAAGCATGGTTTATTATCTATTTTTTAGAAAATAGAAAATGCGAGGTGGAAAAGAAGAGACTTTTGGGGAATGGGGTGAAGTATGGCTTGATGAATATTTTATTCATCTTACTTCACTATTGAAGCATGGCTTCAATTTTATTATTGAGAAAAATTGATGCTTCAATTAGTGTGAGTTTGTAAAATCCATTCTTGACTTGCATTTTTCAACATTTGTTCATTTTCTTGACATGGGCTTATTTGCCCTCTAGCTCTCTCCATCTTCTTCAGCTCCACCTCCAAGCTCAATTTCTCACATGAGTTGTGAACTCTTGAGCTTGTTAGAACCCTAGTGATCAAACAACACCCATATTTTACCTTCCTACACTAGATTAGCATTTTGGTGTAGTGTGTTTTCTTCACTAAAGAATTTGGTGAAGAGGTAGCTTGGATTAGCGGAGGTTCGGATGGATCATCTTCGGCACGAAGATTGCAAAGGATGCTCGATCCAACTTCAAGTGAAACCTAGTGGAGTCGCGTGGACTACTATACGGAGCTTGAGAATAGAAGGATACGGTCTACAAAGGTTGTAGCATCCTTCACTTAGTTAAAGTTTTTGTTATATCATAGTTAAACTCTAATCATCTAGTTTCGATTCTTATTTAGTGTTAATTAGCACCCCAAAAAAATTTAAATGGCATGCTTGATGCTAGTAAAACCTAGTGGTGGCGGTAATAAACACTTTCAATGATATCATATCAATTATATTTATGAAAAAAAGGAAGTGAGTTCTGAATTATTAAAGCAGTGATTTGAAAGTTTGTAGTAGTGATTACATCAATCAAGCTAGGCATATATTTGCTCCATTTGTCAAATAAAAGCATTGCCTCATTTATCTTGTTTGATATTATGATAATATTTTGATAATTATTATCATAGGTCATTTTCATATAACAAGTTTATTAGAGAAAACCTTTTGGTGATAAATTTTTAATTTTGTATATCTGGATTGAGATGTATTGAGACATAAGCATTTTTGTATTAGTGTTGTTGGTTTGGAAATGTTCTATTCCTCGAAAAAAAATCATAAAATGATTATGAAAAGAATATTTACATATTTTGAAATTAATGAAATTTGTTTTGTTTTTATCGAAGATCCTTATAATAAAATATAGATTTTCTTATGATTTTCCTTAGTATGGCATTTGTATATTCTACAACCTGTGATTCAATTTGTATTGAGGTACTTACATAAGATTATCTATTTTTCAAATATTTTTATTGAAATATTTGATATGTCAAATTATATGATTTTGTGATATATTGTGTAATATTTCAGAAAATAGAAAATATTATTTTTGTAATTTAAATAATAAAATAATAAATTTCGCAGATATTATGAGAGTACAGATTTGAGTTTTCGTAGATTGGTAAAATTATATACCTGTATTTTGGAAAATAATTGAGATTAAAAATGAATTATGATTTATGAAAGCATTTAATTGATTTGGACATTCTATAAATTAGTATACAATTATTTATATACAAATTTAATATTAAACTTGATTAGTATTTCCTAATTATGCATTAGACCAAGCTTATTTTGTTAAATCACGTTTAACTTGTCATGACATGTTGATATTTCATTTGTTATATTGGTTACATTTGTATTCTTGCATGGTTTATTTTCATTTGGTTTTACTTGTTCAAAAAAAAAAAGAATAAATGAGAGAGGGGGGACAAGAGAGTATGGGTGAGAGAGAGACAGAGAGAAGTTTCTACAACCATCTTTTTCCCCACATGCTTTTCTTTATCTCCCTCTTCTTCATCTCCTCCATCATTTTCTTTAACTCTTCCAAACCCCTTTCTACCACCATACAACACCCTCGAAACCACCTCGAAATCTCATATAACTTTCACAAATATTGTATTTAAGCTCACTACAAGTATCATGGTGGGATCAAGTTGGAGTTTTTAGCACTTTGGACCATCTAGGAATTTTCTTGATGTGCTCTCTTGAGATAAAACACTCATCCTTTTTCAAGTATTTAGTTTCCTAAACTCCTATATTTGTTTAGAGTTAAGAAGATAATATTTTATGAACTTAGAAAATTCTAGGGTGATTTTTTATAGTTTAAATGAGTAGTAATGAAATAGTAGAGAGCTTAGAGAGTGTTTACTAGCCTTTAGTGATAGAATTTTTGATCTGAAACGGGTTTAGAATGTTCAAAGACGAACTTAGAATTTTCCGACATCGGTTTTGTTGATATTGTGGTGATCAATTGGAATCTGAGATGAATTGGAGACTCTGAAAATTTAGTTGCAAATACAGTGGGATGTGCAGGCAAATAGGAAGCTGCCCTAGAAGCCCGAGCCCCCATCTCCCACTTTTGGCCGCCAAAATATTTCTTTTGGCCGCAAATTGCGGCCACTTAGGGGAGTTAGGGTCCCAGGTTTGGTCCATAGCTCAATCACTAGATGTTTAGGCATATCCAATGTGCAAAATATTCTAATTTCACTTTAATAGAAATCTGAGAGTGTTTTACGAAGTTTCTAATTTCGTTTTGCGACTTCTGAAAACTAGGTTTTTGATATTTGAGTTTTGACTCGGTCGTTTGACGTTTGTACGTCAACGTTGGGGGTTGTTTGGTTGTTCTTGCATGCGTGAACCATAGCTTCTAACCTATGTGTGTTTCGCTTGCCGTATCGGTTTTCGGACTTGATTTTTATGTCGATACAATATGCATTGATTTATTGGTACTTTCGCGTGGGCTTCCGGGATGATGAAGGAGAGCAAGGCGTTCATCGACTTCGGCTAGAGACGGGATAGTAGGTGAGTAGATGCATATCTACGGGGGAAGTCGGGTGGATGGCGTATAGCACCCCCGCAGCCGTAGTACTAGGATACTAGGTATATAGTTAGATATATATATATATAAATATTAGATATGTTTATCTAGCTAATAGAGATCTAGGATACTATAAGTAACCGTAAGTATACTCGTGGGGAGGAATATCCTTAGTTCTAATCTTTCTTATGCATTTAGCCATATGTATTTATGCTTCTACAAATACACACATAGATGCATAAATACATACATACATATGTGTGTGTGTGTGTGTGTAAATTTGAGGAAAATTTTGATACATCATCATGAGATGACGATATGAGATACTATGATGACACGAGTCAATATGATATTATATGAAAATTAGGCGATATATATATTCATGATGCGATACGAGATGATATGACATGTGACGATATGCAACTAGATGAGATGATATGATGTATGTGACCATAGATCTGTACTCTTGATTGATGATATCATACGATGGATTATACTGTACGTGATATGAAGTACATGACAATAGATCCGTACTTTTGATTTAATGATACCGTACGTGATACTATGAGGATGGATCGCCGACTTATGAATGTATCGACTCGGAAACATATTGTTTTAAATCACTTAAATAAATATTATGATATATTTAAAACCATAACTATTTTCAAAACTAACGAATTGTTATGCACTTTTAAATGACAATCTCAAAAGACGCTACAGATTTTCAAATGGTATCTTTTTCTCAAAAACACCGTAGCCCCCATTTTCAAAAACAATGATTCGTACTATTTAAACTATAACCATATGGTTCATATATAGTTACGTATTTTATATTGTTCATATTTACGTTTTCCCTTATTCTGTTTAGACTTGTATTATTTTCCTTTGCGACGTACATACCACATTCTTTATCCTTATCTTGTATGGTTTCGTCTGTTAGGACACATGCACTATTACCGATGATGCGCATGTTGCACGTACACATACTTACCAGCTCACACACACATCATCGGTAATTGCCATGTCACGTACACATTAGAAATTGCTATACCGCTGTATTGTTCCCTAATTTGTAAAATTATAGTTGATGTTTAGTACTCAATACTGCACATGCTAGTTTAGATATTGTACTTCCTTACCTGGTTACAGGAAATGCTTACATGAAAAACACTTGCTATACTTTACAGTACTGTTTTGTGCTTGTACTTACTGTACCATTATGGTTACATGCTTATGAGATTCTGTTTTCGTGAGATTTCTGGATTTGAGAAACCGCAGATACATTTTTAAAGTCTTATAATTGTTTTAAAAACGCGATTTCTCCTGATATGATATTTCGACGTCCACCATGATTTTTCTCGGTGCTGAGCTATGATGATCATCCGATTCGAGGAGTGAGGAATCACCGTCTGCGGGTACATGGTGGACCCGGTACGGTACCCCGGGGCAAGAAAATCGTATAAAAAGGCGTTGAGCCTGGCAGGGGAACACTACTTACTGGTAATAGTATTGGACTCGACGGATATCCGGAGGATACCGATCGGAGTGATATGAGACAGGTGGATATGAGGACCGATCTGATAAGACGGTGCCTGAGACATGAGGATTTACGTGTCGATGCGAGACACGGATTTTGTGATGATTTCGAGTGTCAATGCTGGGCACTCAGATTTCATAATGATTTGATGTGTCGTTGATGGACACACGTTGGATGATACACGTATATACTTACGCATGACACAGATGACTTGGTAGTATATACTAATACTAGCACGACATTGTTATTATTACACATATGTATACACGATCACCCTAGACACTACACGGTATGATATTTTTATATTACAGTATGACCTAGAAGATCGTTATACATTCGATTTCTACCCGCTGATATCTTCTACTCATGAGTTGGTAACTCACCACCGTTGTGCCATAGTTTTCTTGCAGGATCGACCGCTCGGATCAGCAGCGGCTTGCTGGCATACAACTTTCTTTTGGGTGATTCGCATTAGTCCTCAGATCATAACTGCCATTGTATACATTATTATTCAGTTGTATTTAGTTAAAAGCTCCATCAACCAGACTATATATATTTGGTAGACTTAGAAACCACAGACTTGTATATTCTTTCAGGTTTAGAGCGAGATGTGTGTATTATTCTTTATATTGAGTTTGATAATATCTTGTTCTTCTTTATTTTCTTTATGTGATTGATCTTCGCCTTGGGCGTCGTATATGTGTATTTACGTGGTTGTCTTTGCCAATTGGCGAAGAGCTAGCTCCCGCTTAGGGATTCCTATATTATTGTTATGTATTGGTTTTGGATCAAAATTTATAAAGAAGGTGCTGCCCAAATTTCAAATGACGAAAATGTTTTCAATTATAGTATACAACTCACTTGTATTTTCATATAATATTACTTATATTTTCAAAGAAGAATTTGAATTCATTATATCTTTATTTCAAAACTTCACATCCATTATTTTCCTAAAAAGATTTAGATTTCTGGGCTTTCGGCTTATTGGATTACGGTGGGGTCCTATAGATTTCACGTGGTTCAAGTGCCGGTCATATGCCAATTCCGGGTCGTGACAAATTTGGTATCGGAGCATTAGGTTTAACCTTGGTTCGGGTCTAGATTTGACTATACGAAGTCTAGGAAGTATATATATTTCAGAATCTAAGCTTGACCTTACGGAACTTAGATTTGACTAAGGGGGTATTAGACCCAAACTTTCGTTACGTAGGTTGACCTTAGTTGATGGAGTAGGTAACTCAAGTAGAGTGGCGTACCGTGTGTATGTTTCGCGGTATACTTATAATACGCTGCTCCGCTTAAGTAACCTTAGGATGTGCATTATTTTGAGACCCGTATTTCTATTCGTTCCTATGATCTATCTTCATCAATATTCGATTGTGGTTTCTGTTACCTTGGCTACACAAGTTGAGAGGATTGCGGTTAGAGATGCGTTCAGAACGAACTCGTCAGGGAAGAGGACTGATCAGGATGTATTCTGGTGACGTAGGAACGTATTGATTTATTATTTATGATAGGATTTCTCGTTTGAAACGAGCGTTCGGGATCTACGCTGGATGATCGGACTATCGCTTAAGGCCGGCCAGATTGAGAGGAATGTTGATGTATAGCCTACTCCATAAATCAATGTGTTGTCTACCGTACAGACAAATGAACCAACTGTTGCTGAGATTGACGGGATGTCGCCTCCAGAGTTTATAAAGCTGAAGCCACATGAGCTTACAGGCATGGATGTGACAGAAGATCACTAATCATTCTTGGATGAAGTGACTAGGATAATTCGTTTTTTTTTTGGATGCCCCAACGCAAGCTCAGTTAAGCTGAATAACTCTAGTTCGAAAGGTCTTACTCAGGCATGGAATGAATCGATCAGGAAAGGACAAGCAGTGCATGGTTCTCCAATGGAATAGATGAGTTCTCGAGAACCCATTTCGCCAGAATTCTTCCACCGAGTGTTGGAGACACCGAGTTCGTAACTTCGAGTCTCTGCGAGAGACACTGGATATGATCGTAGCCGAATATTGAAATGTAGTCATCGCGGTTAGCGAGATATGATTCCAAATTGGTTAATATTGAAGGAATGGACTAAGAGATTCGTGCGAGACCTCAATTAGCAGTTGTTCCTCTCCATTGAAGCCAGAGAATTGATACGTACGCAGAGGCGTTGGATACGGCCACATTTTTAGAGGAAAGTCGTGATGAGATCACAGCTGTCCCGAAACGTAAGCGGATTAAGTAAAGAATGCCAACTTCCGGACAGTCCAGCAGAGATGAGATCGGAAGAGACCGTAGAAGGTTCTTTTCAGGATACCACGGCGATAAATATTTGGACCCAGGATCGGTTGTATGGCGCACTCAGAGGGCCAGAGGCCGCCATCATTGACGTGCTACATTACGAGTGGCCATGTTAATTGGAAGGAGATGTTCAGAGAAGCGCCAGAGCGGGACTGTTTCTGTCATTACTCTTAACCTGGTCGTCGAGCCGAGAGATTTTGGAATTGGTGATCCATAGAGAAAAACGAGGACCTAAGGGCAGAGGACGCCAGACCGTGTGTAGGAGGCAAGTAGATATTCTTGCTCTCCCAGTTTTGGGTGCACTAGCACTTTTCGACATTGAAAGAGGTGTACCTCAATGTCATTTATTTTCTTATGGTGTTTAGTAATCCGAGTATCACGCTCATTTCATTTTATACTTTTGAGTACTGACGATTTAATTTCATGATTGATATTTTTCGTGCACCGTAGTTGCACTTGATTTATATTTTATACATCCATTACATTTGATTTATGTTTTGTACATATCCATTGCACTTGATATCGATTTTATGCACTTATTACACATATTTATGATTCCGTGTATCCCGATACGGTCGATTTTGATTTCGTGCACTCCGATATACTTGATTTTAATTTTGTGCATGTTGTATACCGTTGATCTTGATTCATATACTTGATGTTTGTTTTCGTGCACCCTTTTGCACTAAATTTATGTTTTCGTGCACCTTGTGCACTTGATATTCATTTTCATTCACCATGTGCACTTGATATTTGTTTTCGTGCACCCTGTTGCGCTAGATTTCTGTTTTCGTGCACCTTGTGCATTTGATATTCGTTTTCGTGCACCATATTGCACTAGATGCTTTTGTGCGGACCTGACACACTTGATTTAGATTTCCGCGCACACTTAGTGTACTTGATATGATTTTGTACACACGAGATGCACTTAATTAAGATTTTTCGTGCATATTAGTTGCACTTGGTTGAGATTTTCGCGCACCCTAAATGCACTTGATATCGTTGTCGTGCACACCCATTGCACTTGACAGATGGTTTCTTGCACAACCGTTGCACTTAGTTTTTTTGCTTTCGTGTACATTTGTGGTATTTGAATTTGACTTTGATTGCCGTGTGCACCAGATACACGTGGTATTTCCATATGCACCTATTGAGAGTGATTTTCTCTTTCGAGCTTCATATTTTTATAATATATACTACGTTTTATAGTAATAGAGCAGAACTGGTCTGAGAACAGTACCTGAGTATTTTTGCATGCATCGATATTTACAGAAGAGGTTTTCAGAAAAGAGCTATAGTTTCACTATTTTCCTACGTGTCCATGGGTGACACGAATTTTTACAAGGAAAACCTTCTGAGATATTTTTCAAAAGGCAGAACGTATATCTTAAGCAAAACATATATAGATATATATCTATTTCTTCACAAATGAACGTCCGCTACTTGTGCTGTGATATACGCATCACATGGCGATTTGAAAAGGATTTTGCATGCATTTTTATTAGGTTATTTAAACGATTTCACAAGGATGCATATAATATATATATTATAGCATTGATTATACTATATTTAATTTTAACAGTAGATTTCGAAATTTGCATCTTCATCATGACTCCCATGATTCAATGACGCTTGACGGAGTTTCGATTTTTGAGTTTTGCACTCGTTTTCATGCGCATACGATGAGCTGGGTTGTTCTTACGTATTCGTGATTTCGGAGCCCCGTTGATTTGACTGATTTACTGAAATGTTTTAATGTTTGGGGGGTTTAAATTTAAATTCGGAGACCGAATTTATTTAAGGGGGGAAGACTGTAACGTTTCAGAAAATATAAAATATTATTTTTTTAATTTAAATAATAAAATAATAAATTTCATAGATATTATGTGAGTATAGATTTGAGTTTTCGTAGATTGGTAAAATTATATACCTGTATTTTGGAAAATAATTGGGATTAAAAATGAATTATGATTTATGAAAGAATTTAATTGATTTGGGCATTCTATAAATTAGTAAACAATTATTTATATAAAAGTTTAATGTTAAACTTGATTCGTATTTCCTAATTATGTATTAGACCAAACTTATTTTGTTAAATCATATTTAATGTGTCATGACATGTTAATATTTCATTTGTTATATTGGTTATATTTGTATTCTTGCATAGTTTATTTTCATTTGGTATTACTTGTTCAAAAAAAAAGAATAAATGAGAGAGAGGGGACAAGAGAGTATGGATGAGAGAGAGAGAGATATATTTCTACAACCATCTTTTTTCCCACTTGCTTTTCTTCATCTCTCTTTTCTTTATCTCCTCCATCATTTTCTTCAACTCCTCCAAAACCCTTTCTACCACTATACAACACCCTCAAAACCACCTCCAAACGTCATATAACCTTCACAAATATTGTTCCTAAGCTCACTATAAGTATCATGGTGGGATCAACTTGGAGTTTTGAGCATTTTGGACCATCTAAGAATTTTCTTGATGTGCTCTCTTGAGGTAAAACATTCACCCTTGTTCAAATATTTAGTTTCCTAGTCTCTTATATTAGTTTAGAGTTAAGAAGCTAATGTTTTATGAACTTAGAAAATTCTAGGGTGAGCTTTGATGGTTTAAATGAGTAGTAGTGATATAGTAGAGGGCTTGGAGAGTGTTTACTAGCATTTAGTGATAGAATTTCTGATCTGAAACGGGTTTAGAATGTTCAAATACGAACTTAGAATTTCCCGACATTTGTTTTGCTGATATTGTGGTGATCAATTGGAATCTGGGATGAATTGAAAATTCTGAAAATTTAGTTGCAGATATAGTTGGATGTGTAGGCAAATAGAAAGATACCCTAGAAGCCCGAGCCCCCATCTCCCCGTCTTCGCCGCCAAAATATTTCTTTTGGCCGCAAATTGCGGCCACTTAAGGGAGTTAGGGTCCCATGTTTGGTCCATAGCTCAATCACTAGATGTCTATGCCTATCCAATGTGCAAAATGTTCTAATTTCACTTTAATAAAAATCTGTGAGTGTTTTGCTAAGTTTCTGATTTCGTCTTGCGACTTTTGAAAACTAGGTTTTGATATTTGAGTTTTGACTCGGTCGTTTGACGTTTGTACGTCAACGTCGATGGTTGTTTGGTTGTTCTTGCATGCGTGGACCATAGGTTCTAATCTATGTGCATTTCGCTTGCCGTATCGGTTTTTGGACTTGATTTTGATGTCGATACGATATGCATTGATTTGTAGGTATTTTTGCGTGGGCTTCCGGGACGATGAAGAAGAGCAAGGC
Organism: Agapanthus africanus; assembly: GCA_030015575.1. Taxonomy (NCBI): domain Eukaryota; kingdom Viridiplantae; phylum Streptophyta; class Magnoliopsida; order Asparagales; family Amaryllidaceae; genus Agapanthus; species Agapanthus africanus. The sequence continues at coordinate 396,973,602 of JASDDO010000029.1, read as the reverse complement.
ATTCATCGACTTCGGTTAGAGCCGGGATAGTAGGTGGGTAGATATATATCTACGAGAGAAGTCGGGTGGATGGCGTATAGCACCCCCGCAACCGTAGTACTAGGATACTAGGTATATAGTTAGATATATATATATATATATTAAATATGTTTACCTAATTAATAGGGATCTACGATACTATAAGTAACCGTAAGTATGCTCATGGGGAGGAATATCCTTAGTTCTAATCTTTCTTATGCCTTTTGCCATATGTATTTATGCTTCTACAAATACACACACATACATACATACATACATACATACATATATCTGTGTGTGTGTGTGTGTGTAAATTTAAGGAAAATTTCGATACATCATCATGAGATGAGGATATGAGATACTATGATGACACGAGTCGATATGATATTATATGAAGATTAGGCGATATATATTCATGATGCGATACGAGATGATATGACATATGACGATATGTGACTAGATGAGATGAGATGGTGTACGTGACCATAGATCCGTACTCTTAATTGATGATATCGTACAATGGATTATACCGTACGTGATATGATGTACATGACGATAGATCCGTACTTTTGATTTGATGATACCGTACGATAGGTTATACTGTACGTGATACTATGAGAATGGATCACCGACTTATGAATGTATCGACTCGGAAACATATATTGTTTTAAATCACTTAAATAGATATTAGGATATATTTAAAACCATACTTATTTTCAAAACTAACGAATTGTTATGCACTTTTAAATGACAATCTCAAGAGACGCTACAGATTTTCAAATGGTATCTTTTCCTCAAAAACACCGTAGCCCCCATTTTCAAAAATAATGATTCGTACTATTTAAACTATAACTATATGGTTCATATGTAGTTACGTATTTTATATTGTTCATGTTTACGTTTTCTCTTATTCTGTTTATGTTTGTATTATTTTCCTTTGCGACTTACATACCACGTTCCCTGTCCTTATCTTGTATGACTTCATCTGCTAGGACATACGCACCATTACCGATGATGCACATGTTGCACGTACACATACTTGCCAGCTCACACACACATCATCGGTAATTTTCATGCCACGTATACATTAGAAATTGCTATATCGCTGTATTTTTTCCTAATTTGTAGAATTATAGTTATTATTTAGTACTCATTACCGCACATGCTAGTTTAGATATTGCACTTCCTTGTCTGGTTACACGACATGCTTACATGAAAAACACTTGCTATACTATACAGTATTGTTCTGTGCTTATACTTACTGTACCATTATGGTTACATACTTATGATTATGTTTTCGTGAGATTTATGGATTTGAGAAACCGCGGATACATTTTTAAAGTCTTATGATTGTTTTAAAAACGCGGTTTTTCCTGATATGATATTTTGACGTCCACCATGAGTTTTCTCGGTGCTAAGCTATAATGATCACCCGATTCGAGAAGTGAGGAGTCACCGTCTGCGGGTACATGGTGGACTCGGTACGGTATCCCGGGGCAAGAAGATCGTATAAAAAGGCGTTGAGCCTGGCAGAGGAACACTACCTACCGATGATGGTATTGGACTCGCCGGATATCCGGAGGATACCGACCAGAGTGATATGAGATAGATGGATATGAGGACCGATTTGATAGGACGGTGCCTGAGACATGAGGATTTATGTGTCGATGCTAGACACGGGTTTTTGATGATTTCGAGTGTCGATGCTTGACACTCCGGTATCATGATGATTTGATGTGTCGTTGATGGACACACGTTGGATGATACACATATATATTTACGCATGACACAGATGACTTGGTACTATATATTGATACTGACACAATATTATTATTATTACGCATATGTATACACGATCATCCTAGACACCACACGGTATGATATTTTTATATTACAGTATGACTTAGGAGATCGTTATACATTCAATTTCTACCTGCTGATACCTTCTACTCATGAGTTGGCAACCCATCCACGTTGTGCCATAGTTTTTTTGCACGATCGACCACTCGGATCAGCAACGGCTTGCTGGAACACAGTTTTCTTCTGGGTGATTTGCATTGGTGGGTGGGTTACTCCTCGAATCGTAACCGCCATTGTATACATTATTATTCAGTTGTATCTAGTTAAAAGCTCCATCAACCAGACTATATATATTTGGTAGACTTAGAAACCACAGATTTATATATTCTTTCAGACTTAGAGCGAGATATGTGTATTATCCTTTATACTGAATTTGATGATGTCTTGATTTTCTTTATTTTCTTTCTGTGATTGATTTTTGCCTTGGGCGTCATATATTCGTATTTGCGTGGTTGTTTCCGTCAATTGGCGAAAAACTAGCTCCCGCTTAGAGATGCCTATATTATTGTTATGTATTGGTTTTGGATCAAATTTTACAAAGGATGTGCTTTCCAAATTTCAAATGACGAAAATGTTTTCAACTATAGTATACAACTCACTTGTATTTTAATATAACATTATTTATAATTTTAAAGAAAAATTTGAATTCATTATACTTTTATTTCAAAACTTCAACTCCACTATTTTCCTAAAAGGTTTAGATTTATGGGCTTTCGGTTTACTTGGACTACGGTGGGGTCCTATAGATTTCACATGATTCAAATGCCTGTCACGTGCCAATTCCACGTCGTGACATATTGATAAATAATAGAAATGGTCAATATTTTGTATGGAAAAAGTTATTTTGAATGCGAAATATGTTGTGGTCTATTTGCAAAAATTATTGGATTCGATCTCATGCCTATAACATGTGAAGGCATATCGTGATTGTGGACTGATTGGTTGTGTAATTTTGGAGAAAGAAGAAATTTTGGTAAAGTAATCGCAATCAGCACGGCGTCGCGTATAGCTAGCTGTGGTGAATACGGGTCGTCATCTGGGATTCGTAGAATTTTATAATTCTTGCTTTAGATGGGTTGAAGAAATAGAAAAGAGAAAGTAAAGAAAATTAAGAAAATAGTTTCAAGATCTAATTGAATTATCAAGAAAATTTTATATAAAGAAGGCTTGTAGGATTCTTTAGGATTTAGTAGCCATGGATGACTAATAAAGATGACTCCTCTTATCTATTGATAGATTTAAAACTAGATTGATGGTGATGAATGAGAATTAGGGTTCTTTGGAAGAAACTAGGGTTTCCCCCTATTAACCCTTGTCCTTTCATTGATCTCCATTCATATCTAGCCCTTAACAAAAAGATCGTCAATCTGATCTCAAATCGTAGCTGAGGCTATCAATGAATTGATATTACGCCCGATAAGGATGTTGATGATTCTTTTGCTAAAGTTTATAAACTTTATAAGACTTAAAAAGAGTAAAGTATTTTCTCATCCATTAATCTATCCTAATCCTACGAACCCAATCAAGCGGAGAATTACTCGCGCATTGTGAAAATAGAAGAAAGAATAGAGAAAGAATTCATGATACGGAAATTGAAAAGAAAGCGATATGATAAAACTAATTATCTACCTTTATTACTCAACTTCATAAATACAATTCTTCGACTTTAGATTACAAGAGGAAGAAAAATTTTCTCTCGATCTCTGCCTCGTAGAAGTAGATGTTCTGTCGATTATCACGTCGCTTTATCACCTCGAATCGCGGACCTGTCTTGTATCACTTGTTCGTTGACGGTGATTGGTTTCGTGTAAAAGAGACTTGATTGATTGATCGCTTGATAGATTTCTCGATGGATTTCTTGATCTTGGATCTCTAGATCGTAGATTGATAGATCTTCTTGATTTTTTAATCCTTTTTTAGATTGATTTTTGACCTTTTTTGATTAAATTTTTATTCCTTTGAGATGTACCCCTCGGTCCTTTTTATAGCCCCAAAACAAGAAACCAAAAATCCCAACAAACTGAGTTTGTTGTGAAGATCCTCCTAGAAAATTCCCAAACCCTAACTGGCTGACTCAGCCGCAGTTCCGCCGTGACTCGGCTTGACTCGGTCGCGGTTCCGCCATTTCTTTGTGAGTTCTTGGCTTCAAACTTCTGGAGTCTTCTCATATTGGTACTTGGATATTTATTTGATGTCTGGAATCTTCATATCTTTTCTGAGTCTCTACCAGTATTAATTCTTCGATTTTCTTTAACTTTATCGGCAGATTCTTGATTCCTGATATCTCAACATCTTGATCTCCTGACCTGAGCTCATTTTGCACAATATCTCAATGAATGATGTTAGTTATATTTGAGATATTATCTTAACCAATTTGATATGATATTATAGTTTAAGAATATTGGTTAGGGATATTTGGTATGATATGCGTATCAAAATATTATGCATACATTTTCCTTCATAATATTGATTATAATATATAAACACATTGTAAATGGTATTTTGCAGATAAACATCTAATATGTTTTATATTTATAACAAACACCTTTAGATGATTAAGAAAAGTAAGGAAATTGTCATGTTAAAAGTGCAATATTTTCGAATGAACAAAAAACCCCCAAACTTGACTTTGATCGTCCCAAGCAAACTATTTATTCAAGAGAAGGAGAAAAGAAAATAGAAAGAAAAAGAAAAACTAATTAGCACACTTTCGTAGGCAACGCGATTGCACTTAGCACGTGCAATAAGCTGTTAAACCTCTAGGTGTCCCTAGTAGGAGAAGTGTTGTCTCCTGAGAGTTTTCAGCGGATTACACCCACAAAATCCCATAATAAAAGAAAGATGGTGAAAATTATATATAAAGATAAGAACTATAAAAGAAGAACTTGAAAATAAAAGTTTCCTAGTACACTAGCTTTTCGGTTGCCATGAGCCATATCTTAATGGTCATGAAAAGATATTAGAAATCACATCACCCCTCAATAAAACATCGTCTTAAGTCTTCCTCCCTATCTGTCTTCCAAACACCGATCATATACCCTTACGTATATGTACAAGACATCCCTACACTCGGAGGATTCAATTCAAGCTATCATACTCTTGTCCATCTACCTCAGTACTTTTAGTCGGTGAATATTTTAGATGGAATTGCTCACACATTCTTCATACGACCGTTAATACTTCTTGAAGTACTAACCGACCGATTACTAAATGTGCTCACTTATTAGGCGTAATTATCAATTTTCTCGTCTTGCAACACCTAAGGCTTAGCAGTGGCTCCCAAACCAGTTGGTCTAAGGCACTAGTTGATAAAGCACGCTCGCTATATTTTTTTTATGCTGCCTTGGTGATTACAAAACCAGTGTTCATTTTTCTTCACCATTTTATACTTTATGCTTCATTTATATTTTCTTCATATTTTGGCTTATAGACAAGAGCATTTCAAGGTATGCTCTACTATCCCGAGTTTCAAGACGTGTGTAAGTGCGTATAGTAGGGTATCAACGTTCAAATGTTTGGCCTCAAGAATAGGGACTATTTTTCAGACTTGTTTTTATTCTCAGATTAATGACTTCCTTCATCTTACTAACCCTTGGGACAACAACTCATAACTACTTATTACTAGTTTCGTTTAAGAAAATATCTAACCTTTTTGTTTTTCTCAAACTATTTCAATCTTTTAAATGTAATTTTTCATTTTCTAATCTTTCATTATTAAAGAAAAAAATTGCTTATGCAAAGTGTAATGCAAAGGAATGCGTAAATAAGCACAAATATCCTCCAAACCTGTTTGCAACAGTGTCCTCACTGTTGTCATCTTTTAAATCTCAAAAACCTGTAGACTTAGGAGGATAAATTATTAACGGGGATAAAAATAAATGAACATGAAAAATCTCCCCCAAACTTATTTTTGATCATACGGATATTCAATTAAGTCCTTTTACACTCACCTCCATTCTTAGAATGAGACAATATTATTGAGAAATGGAGGTGAAGCGGAGGAAATTTAGTTATGATAAAGCGGCTCCTGTAAAAACAAGAGCTCCTCCGCGGGGTCAGTGGAAAAATACGGTTTTAATCTATGCCCATTCACTTTAAAAATATAACCGTTTTTAATATTTTCAACTTCAACTGCCCCGTGCGGGTATACATACCGCACCACAAATGGTCCTTTCCAATGAGATCATAGCTTACCTGCATGAAGATGGAGACGGGAATCGTAAAAAATGACTTGTTGTCCCGGGGTAAAAGTTTTTCTAAAAATATTTTTATCGTGGAACACTTTAGTCTGGCTCTTTACTATAACCGCATTATCGTATGCTTCATCACGGAGTTCGCTTAGCTCATTTAATTACAGCTTCCGAAAGTTGCAGGCTTGATTGAAATCGAAGTTAAGCTCTTTAATAGCCCACATTGTTTTATATTCGATCTCGACAGGAAAGTGGCAATCCTTTCCAAACACTAGGCGATAAGGAGATATACCAAGATCAGTCTTATAAGCGGTACGAAATGCCCAAATAACATCCGTCAATTTGGTTGACCAATCTTTACGATTTTTAGAATCCGTCTTCTCAAAAATTTGCTTGATTTGCCTATTGGAAATCTCAGCTTGCCCGCTCGTTTGGGGATGATAGGGCGTAGAAAGTTTATGGTTGATTGAATATTTCCACATCAAAGCCTCGAAAGACCGATTACAGAAATGTGTCCCGTTGTCGCTAATTATAACGCGAGGGTGTCCGAATCGCGAAAAGATATTTTCTCTAAGGAACTTAATAACAACCTTGTTGTCATTAGTGCGACATGGTATCACTTCCACCCATTTCGAGACGTAATCAACCGCTAACAAGATATATAAATTCCCAAAGAGTTGGGAAAAGGGACCATAAAATCAATACCCCAAACGTCAAAAATTTCCACAAGCAAGATAGGTTGGAGTGGCATCTCATTTTTTCGAGAAATCCGACCCGTGTATTGGCACTGTGGACAAGTTTTACAGTGATCATATGCATCTTTAAATAATGTAGGCCAGTAAAAACCACATTGCAAAACTTTCTCCGCCGTTTTACGTGGACCAAAGTGACTGCCACATGCCTGATCATGATAGAAAGACAATAGACTCTTGAATTCATTATTAGGGACACGTCTGTGAATGATTTGGTCGGGACAATACTTAATCAAATAAGATTCATCCCAGTAAAAATGCTTTACTCGGGATGGAAATCAATGATTGTCTTGTTTAGACCATTCGCTAGGAATAAGCCCCGTTGCTAGATAATTCACAATATCTACGAATCAAGGTTCGCAGGATACGGTCAAGAGTTGTTCGTCAGGGAAAGAGTCGTTTATTGGTAAGGTCACTGTAGGTGAGGAAGAGATGCGTGAAAGATGGTCGGCTACTACGTTTTCACACCCACTCTTATCTCGTATGACAAGATCAAATTCTTGTAATAACAGGATCCAACGTATTAACCTATCCTTAGTATCCTTCTTCGATAAAAGATATTTTAGGGCGGAGTGATCGGTGTAAACCACTATCGGTGAGCCAATCAAGTAAGGCCTGAATTTTTCTAATGCAAATACAACTGCCAAAAGTTCTTCTCGGTAGTTGTATAATTAATTTGGATATCATTCAAGGTCTTACTTGCATAATAAATTGCATGTGGTGTCTTCTCAATATGCTGTCCTAAGACTGCACCAATAGCAAAATCCGATGCATCACACATAAGCTCGAACGGATGGTTACAATCAGGAGATGATAGAACGGGGGCTGTAGTGAGGGAGCTTTTAAGTGAGTCAAAAGCAGCCTCGCAATCCGAATCGAAGTGAAATGTTGTATCCTTAGCCAAGAGAAGAGTTTAGGGTCTAGCAATTTTGCTAAAATTCTTAATGAATCTTCTATAAAATACTGCATGACCAAGGAAGGATCGTATATCTTTGAAGCATTTGGGATGAGGAAGGTTATGGATGACATCTATTTTAGCTCTGTCTACCTCAATGCCATTTCGTGAAATGACATGTCCAAGCACGATATCTTCTTAGACCATGAAATGGCATTTTTCCCAATTCAAAATTAAGTTCTTATCCTTACAGTAGGTAAGAACCGCGTCAAGATGACGTAAGCAATCCTCAAAGGAGTCCCCAAATATAGAGAAATCGTCCATAAATATCTCCATAAAATTCTCAACTATGTCTGAGAATATCCCCATCATACACCGCTGAAATGTAACGGGAGCGTTGCATAACCCAAAGGGCATGCGTCTATAAGCAAAGGTACCAAAAAGACAAGTAAATGTTATTTTATCTTGATCCTTTTCGACGATGGGGACCTGGTTATAGCCAGAGTATCCGTCCAAGAAACAATAATATTCATATCCAGCTAATCGTTCCAACGTCTAGTCAATGAAAGGTAGAGGGAAGTGATCTTTCCTCGTTGCGGCATTGGGTTTCCTATAATCAATACATACACACCATGCATTTTGGGTGCGTGTTTGGATCAACTCATTAGCCTCATTAGTTATGACCATGATGCCAGATTTTTTAGGGACTATATGAATATGATGTTAGTTATATGTATGCCCTAGAGGCCATTGCTGTACATTGGATGTACATTGTAGTGGATGCTGGGACATATATAGGGAGGACTTTCTTGCTCGACATGATAGTATGCTATCTGGTTGACCTTTACCTTAACGTGTACACTGATTGTCTCTCTGTTACATGTTGGTAAAGCCCTTAGGATGTGTACTTGACTACCTGGACTGTGATGCGGATCATACTAGTGGGGACATGGTAGTCCATAAGTACATCCTTCAAAGTCCCTAGTCGTGGGTGTATCGAGACGGGGCATCGATATACCAGAGTAGACTAGCGTGTACCTTCTCGACCCATACAGATGGGCGATGGATGATCCCATATCCATTGGTGTTTGACATCAGAGGAGATATGCGGGTGCTCAGTAGAGACTGGGTACACTGGACGGACTCGCCGAGAACTCCCAGATGGTATTATACCTCACGTCAGATGGCAGTTCTCTGGTGACACTGGTACAGAGTAGTCTGTTGACCCGAGATCGTCATAGAGTCTTGTGTGGTTCCCACTGTGCTTTGATTTCCATCTTACCACGTCCAAGAGGGCGTGCAAAACGGTGGTTTTTGGGTACAGTCCCGAGTCACATGGAGGCAATGAGCGATAGGAAGGGATTCGTCTCTCCCGGTATAGGGAGTTGATGTTGCGCTGTGTTCGATTGGCTATAACAGGAAATCCCTGGCCAGGGTTGCTGAGATTTACTGGTAAGTGTTACCAGTAGTTTCTCGAATTGTTATAGACCTCATATCGACACGACTTATTGAGCTATTGGGGTCTGACGTTTACCACCCCTAGGCGAGATATGCGACATATCAGACGATCAGACCGGACTGTACGGTAGTGTTACTGGTTGGATTCACTGGAGTGTGAGCGGGCTTGCTCGTCGATCTTCAGATCGCTCAATACCCGGGTGGCCGTTACGTTTAGCAGACCGCTTGCGGCTTGTGGGTGTTTGATATGATCATCACCTGCTGCCGGCGTATTGACAAGTCTTTAGAGTCCTACACAGAGGTTTCCTGGCTCAAGCGAAACGAAATAGGAGTGCATATGAGATATGTGCGGGACCGAGAATGATACCGGTATGTGATACTGTATTCGATTCTCGCGATATGTGACATTGATCGGTTATATGCGTTATAGCCGGGTTATCGGATCAAGTGTTGATTCGATAAAGTGTTACTGTTGATATTAGTCGGTTATATGCGATATGACCGGATCATTAAATCAAGTGTTGATTTAATGATTTAATGCATAATTATATATTTGATATATTACTTTGCATTAACTAGTATCGGTTCACTTAAGATGGATTTTCTCACTCGGATGTGCGCATTGTATATGCGATATATTTTTGTGCACTTGATTGTATCATGTTTGATGATGCATGCAACATTGGTTAGTGTAAAGAATTAAACCTAGGTTAAGTATATGGTTAAGGTTTCTATTTATTTGTCCATTCATTTATCTTTTTATTTGGATTAAAATGAAATGACAAAAGAAAACAAAATGGTTATCATTCTTTCTTTCTTTCATGAAGCTTGATGAAGCTTCATGAAGCTTTGACCATATGACCATTTTGTCTTTTAGCTTAACCCTAACCATTGCACTTAACCATGATTGATTCTCTACACCTAACCATGGTTCTAATATGATAAGTATTCATTTCTTTTCTAATTTTAATTAACTTATCATAATTAGCTTCTTCTTCTTCTTCATTTCTTCACATGAAGAAAGCAAGCTCCATCAATGGTGATTGATGGAAATGAGTGAGAAATCCAAAACTAAAGTCTACCCACTTCCTATTTCTTCATCCTCTACCTCTTGCCAAGTAGTAAAGTGTGTTTCCTTCACAAGTTTTCAAGACTTGGTGAAGGTGGAGCTCGATCTAGTGATGCTTCGACGTAGATCATCTTCGGCACGTCGTCGACGACCTAGCCCGTCCATTCTCCGATGAAGCCGACGCTAGAGCCCGGATTTGATTTGGACAGCGGAGAGGACCTTATCTCGGAGCCGTGGAGGTGGAGGACCGGATCTACAAAGGTTGTATTTCCGTATCTCTTAGTTAAGTGTTAACTAGTTTGTTTTCGCCTAGACATCTAGCCAACGATCCGTAGTTTAGGGTTTCCCGGCACCGTAAAATTTGAAATTGGCATGATCGATGTCTTGTGAGACCTCCTTAGGGTGCCTAGGAACCCTACATATGACTTACCCATTGACTATCAGAGATTGGGTAAATTATACCACAATCTAGGCACTTGACGATTTCTTTCTTTACCGCCTCCTTCATGACAGGATTTAACTGTCTTTGTGGATCTTGGGTTGGTTTGGCTTCATCCATAAAATATATATGATGTTCAACAATCAAGAGATTAATCCCTTTGATGTCTGCCATTGTCCAACCAAATGCCTGCCGATTTGATCTCAAGACCATCAAAAGAGCGTTCTCTTACTCTAACGCTAGAGATGCGATATGATCATGGTCAAAGACCCATTCTCACCTAAATATGCATATTTAAGATATGAAGGTAGTAGTTTGAGATCTAATGTCAGCGGAGAGACGATAGAAGGTGGGGTAAGGGAATGATACTCGGACTCCCTAAGAAGTTCATAACTTGCGTAGGATATTGACTCGGAAAATACTACTGACTTTTGCGAAGAGTCAAAAGGTTCGAACTCGAGGGTGGACTCATCAAAGGCATCCTCACTATAATAATTTCTAGACCAAACAATGATGTACTAGTATCGTCGAGATCATTATAGCAAAATTCCTCAACCTTGCAGCTGTCAGGAGCTATCTCGTTGACAGAAAAGACATCAATTAGATGAGCAAAAGGTTCAGATGGTTGACTTCCTAACTTGTAAATGTTAAGCTCAATTGTCATCTTCCCAAAGGATAAGTTCATAGAACCGTTACGACAATTAATGACAGAATTGGAAGTGGCTAAAAAGGGTCGACCGAGAATCACCGGAATTTGGTTTCGTGGGTTCACTACAGGCTGTGTATCTAGAACAATAAAGTCCACAGGAAACATAAATTTCCCGACTTTTATCAACACATCCTCTAGCTCATCCCTAGGTTGGGTGATAGATCGATCTGCCATCTGGAGAGTGCAGAGAGCAGGTTTCAACTCTCCCATACCTAACTGCTCATAGACAGAGTAAGGAAGCAAGTTAACACTAACGCCAAGGTCTAGTAGAGCGCAATTGATATTTTTACCCCTAATAGAAATAGAAATTGTAGAACAGCCGGGGTCCTTACATTTCTTAGGTAATTGCTGGGTAAAAGTTGTGCTTTCATTACTTGTCATGAACACATTTTTCGGCACTTGAGTTTTTCTCTTCCTAGTGCACAAGTCCTTAAGTATTTTCGCATAAGCCGGAACTTGTTGTATAGCATCTAGGAGAGTGATATTTATGTTAACCTGTTTAAACATTTCCATAATCTTCTCCATTTATGGACTTGGTTTATTTCCCCTTAACCTATTTGGATAAGGAGATTTATCAATAAGAGTGGGGTCCAACATTGAAGAAGACCGTGGGGGTGGAATGGATCCCAGAATTAGAGTTGGGATCGTGTTAGGTTGACTCAAAGAGATGGGTGGAGGGTTCGAGCCTAGGGGAAAACGAAGAATAAGCTCGGAAGAAAATGGTAGATTAGACGAAATAGGGTTAGAAGTGGAAGCCGGGGTATCATTGATTGATTCCTCATTATCAACCTGTTCACCAACTTGGTTGTTCAGCACTCTTCCCGATCTCAACGTGGTAATGGCATTCACATTATGATGTTGTGAGTGGCCAGGATTCGGTAGGGGTTAAGATGAAAGTTTCCCTTTCTCTCTAGCACTCATCGCGGTATTTAATTGTGCAATTTGTGCTTCTATCGATTTTATACTCTCACCGTGGGAGGCGGAGTCCTTCGTTAATGTATCGATAGAAGACTTTATATCAGCCGACGTTTGCATGGAATGTTTTATAAACATATCCAAGATTCGTTCGAGTGCAGAGGAGTTTTCGGTACCGGCCGTTTGGAAGGAATTATTATAAGGTGCAGAATTGTTGGCCAGATTTTGAAAAGTTTGTGGTTGAAAGGGGTGCTGACTCTATGGTGGTTGCTGTTACTGTGGAGGAACCCTTTGATAGTTATTTTGGCTTGGAACCATATTTTGAGTTTGAGTTTGGTGTTGGTTCCAAGCAAAATTGGGGTGATTCCTCCAACCCTGATTATATGTAGAAGAATAAGGATCGTTTCTAGGTCGCTGTTGAAAAGCAGTATTAGTGTGTTCTTGACCTTGAAACAGAGCATTCAAAGGAAATTCTTCGGTCAGATGTGATGGATCGGAACAGCATCCACACATGGTTTTAAAGAGCGTCACCCGGTTTAGGGAGGCAAATAAAAATTTGTTTTCCATAGATTCGAATTTTTTTTGCATCGCTGCCATTTCGGCTTTTACGGCGATGGAAACATCAAGCTGATGGATACTTCCTCTAGATGATGGTGGTCTAACGCTTTCCCATTGCAAAGTATGTTTAGCAAGATCTTCTAGAAATTTCCAGGCTTCACCATCGTCTTTGGACATGAAATTGCATTGATACATGGTTTCAAGCATCTACTCTGTCGCTGGAGTAATGCCCTCATATATAATTCGGCACAGATCCCTTCTATGGATTCCATGATGAGGACATTAGACAAGCAGATCCTTAAACCGTTCAAAACATTTCAAAAATGGTTCATTTGGAAGCTGGATAAACTGGTTGACTGCGCTCTAAACACGGGCGGTCTTATGATTGGGATAAAATTTCTTAAGGAATGCTATAACGAATTCATCCCAATTGGAAATAGTGTATGCGGTTGTGTTATAAAGCCATTTTTTCGGCTAAATCGCACAGAGTAAACGGGAGAAGACGTAAACGCATAGCATCCACAGAAAGTTGTGAAGTGCCCATCATAGCACATACGTTTTCGAATTTGGTGATAAAAACGTATGCGTCTTCAGACTCAAGCCCGTGAAATTTAGGCAAAAGATTGATAAAGTAAGGTTTGATTTCAAAATTATCCCCATTGGCTGGTGGGATAGATAGACAAGTAGAGAGGGGACCACGTATAGGGTGGCATCTCTCTTGGAGAGAGATGCGCGGTAGATTCTGCGCACCTGCGGGTGGTGGCAGAGTGGTGTTATTAAAATTTGATGGAGAACCGTCCATCTCGGTCGTTGTTATGGGTGGGGAGAAAAAAGAAGACGAAGAAGTACCGACTTCGAAGTCGATAGAAGAAACGCGGACAGGAAGGGCACTAGAATCCCGTGTCCATCCGAGCAGGCACTAAGCGGGTTTAGCGCAAGTGGCGGCGTTTGTGAGAATTACGTAAAAAGAAAGGTTTGTTTTTGAAAAAGTCGGACTTAGACAAATCACAAAAATGCACAATCAACCCTAGATCTAAGATTACCTAGGTAAAGTCACTAGACCGCTCCTAGACTTCCAGAAGACAAATCGCAGGATCAATCCTTTACTACCTCTTTATCTCTCTTGTGGTCAGGTAAGTGCCAGATAAGTGGGAGGTATCCGCTATATAAATCACCGTAAATAGCGGGCCTAATTAAATAAGCACTTACCTTAGACACACTTGTATAGACACCATAAAAGAAATGCGGATAAGCAGTAGATTACCCACGACCTTCCTCTGTCCTAATTGAGCGTGATGGTCCTTAAAGTCTTGGTCTAGATATTTTTTTAATTAATGAAGGGTGATGCGGATGCTCGTTTTATGATTTGTGGGGCTTAGAAAGGGTAATGAAATCCCCACCTAATCTGAATTTGTTCTTTGCCCCTTAATTTTCCGTATTACAGTATACAAAAACAACCCGAAAACAAAGCACGCAAAAAGAATTTATTTTAAGCGGCGAATTTTTGCAAAGAATCCTGCAAAAAAAATGTTATTGGATTTTTCAGAGGAGAGAGAAGAAGATAGAAAAGATACCGGAGAAACTTGAAACCCTAAGTCACAAACAACGCCGCGGTTTCGCCGCCAAAATGGGATTCTTGCCGCGGTTCCGCTGCCAAGTTTGAGGGTTCTTTGAACTCTCTTTTTTCTATGGGTGCCTCCTTGCTCCTCTGGTCTTGATGAATGTCTCTGAATCTTTACCTCTTCAATACAGTGATTCCAGATCCCCTTGTAAAATTCACACACTATTTGTTAAAGAAACAAGATACGTTCTTGATTTATATTTTGATGGAATAATAATATTTCAACCCAAATACCAAGAAAGAAAAAAATACGCACGTTTCCCCGACAACGGCGTCATTTGATTGGTTGTGTAATTTTGAAGAAAGAAGAAGTTTTAGTAAAGTAACTGCAATCAGCATGGCGTCACGTGTAGCTAGCTGTGGTGAATACGGGTCGTTCTCTGGGATTCATGGAATTTTATAATTCTTATTTTAGATGGGTCGGAAGAAATAGAAAAGAGAAAGTAAAGAAAATTAAGAAAATAGTTTCAAGATCTAATTGAATTATCAAGAAAATAGTTTCAGGATCAAATTGAATTATCAAGAAAATTTTATATAAAGAAGGCATATAGAATTCTTTAGGATTTAGTAGTCATGGATGACTAATAAAGATGACTCCTCTTATCTATTGATAGATTTAAAACTAGATTGATGGTGATGAATGAGAATTAGGGTTCTTTGGAAGAAACTAGGGTTTCCCCCTATTGACTCTTGTCTTTTCATTAATCTCCATTCATATCTAGCCCTTAAAAAAAGATCGTCACTCTGATCTCAAATCGTGGCCGAGACTATCAATGAATTGATATTGCGCCCGATAAGGATGTTGATAATTCTTTTGCTAAAATTTGTAAACTTCATAAAACTTAAAAGGAGTAAAATATTTTCTCATCCATTAATCTACCATAATCTTACGAACCCTATCAAGCGGAGAATTACTCGCACATTATGAAAATAGAAGAAAGAATAGAGAAAGAATTCATATTGCGAAAATTAAAAAGAAAGCGATATGATAAAACTAATTATCTACCTTTATTACTCAACTTCCCAAATACAATTCTTCGACTTTAGATTACAAGAAAAAGAAGAAGTTGCCCTCAATCTCTGCCTCGTAGAAGTAGATATTCCGTCGATTATCTCGCCGCTTTATCACCTCGAATCGCGGACCTGTCTTGAATCATCGTTGACGGTGATTGGCTTCGTGTAAAGAAGACTTGATTGATCGATCGCTTGATAGATTTCTCGATGGATTTCTTGATCTTGGATCTCTAGATCGTAGATTGATAGATCTTCTTGATTTTTTAGATCCTTTTTTAGATTGATTTTTGATCTTTTTTTGATTGATTTTTGATCTTTTTTTGATTAAATTTTTATTCGTTTGAGATGTAGCCCTCGGTCCTTTTTATAGTCCCAAAACAAGAAACCAAAGATCCCAATAAACTGAGTTTGTTGTGAAGATCCTAACAGAAAAATCCCAAACCCTAACTCGCTGACTCGGCCGCGGTTCCGCCGCGACTCGGCTTGACTCGGCCGCGGTTCCGCCGCTTCTTGGTGAGTTCTTGGCTTCAAACTTCTGGAGTCTTCTCATATTGGTAATTGGATATTTATTTGATGTATGGAATCTTCGTATCTTTTCTGAGTCTCTGCCAGTATTGATTCTTCGATTATTTTAATTTTATCGGCAGATTCTTGATTCCTGATATCTCAATATCTTGATCTCCTGAGCTGAGCTCATTTTGCACAATATCTCAATGAATGAGGTTAGTTATATTTGAAATATTATCCTAACCAATTTGATATGATATTATAGTTTAAGAATATTGGTTAGGAATATTTGGTATGATATGCGTATCAAAATATTATGCATACATTTTCCTTCATAATTTTGATTATAATATATAAATACATTGTAAATGGTATTTTGTAGATAAACTTCTAACATGTTTTATATTTATAACAAACACGTTTAGATGATTAAGAAAAGTGAGGAAATTGTCATGTTAAAAGAGCAATATTTTCAACTGAACATGGACCACTAGCAAAATTCATAACTAAACATGAGTATGTGGCTCTATATAAATATTTGATATGACCTTTTTAAACTTGAGAAGTGATTTTGAAAATAAAAACTTATATGCACTAATTGGGCTTATTTTAATTTCTTATATGGGTTTATCAAACAAATATGAAATTATTGATTATGTGTTGGTAAAAATTTTTAAGCTTATATGATTTTTAGGTATATATTTCGTCTATATTAACTATTGTTTGAGCTTTTAATTTTATATTAAAAGGAGATTATTAAGTTTCTTTTTATTAATATTTTGGAGATGACTATGTTAGCTTTTGAGGTCATAAAAAAATTGTAAAATATTTTGAAGTGCTATTATTTATTTTTTCATATGAAAAGTAGAAATTTATGATTAAAGTTTTGATGACGAGCTCGAGCTCTCGTGAGTAATGCATCTAAACTAATTTCTTGAAGAGAAAAATTGGGTCCAATGACATTTGATTGCATGCTATTGGACATGATTATGAAAAAGAAACGAAGAAGAATGATGGATCTAGTGTGATCATGAAATTTAAATTTTTTGAGAACTCTGATGGCTTAATGCTTTTATGATTAAATTATGTAAAGAGTTTTAAAAGAATTTTAGAGTATGATTGCATATATCATATTTCTACGTTATAATACTTGTTTATTTTTAGAAGAACAAAGTTGTGGTATAATTTATCAAATTAATTTTCAAAATATTAGTAGATTGATATACCTGAAGTGCACTGTTTTGATTTTTGTTCTTCGATTCAAAATTGATATTGATATTAAAAGCCTACTGTTAATCAGTGATGCTCTTTGAGTATGGCTATCTTTTTTAGATACGCTTTGAGTATATAAGCTTTTATTGTGGATATTTTTCTTATTAAAAGAGAAATATATTTTAATTTGATCTTTGATCTTGATGAGAGAAAATCTGTGTGAATATGGGTTCACTCTTATTTGTGGTGTACTCGTTTGGAACGCATCCAAGTAAATTGTGTAGCTTAGTTTGTTATGAAGTCTGAGCTTAGTGTTTTGAAAAACTTTGTGATGAGATAGAATTTTCCGATTACGAGAGACCGATTTCATCCGTGTCTATATATTATGGTAAGCCAGGTTGTTGTAGCTGGAGCTGAAATAAATTTTAAAATATGAAAACTAAGCATATATGTCTAAGATGTTCGTGTGAAACAACTGCATAATGATTGTGTGATATCACTTGCTTTTTTAGGCTAGAGTTAAATATGTTCAATTCTCTGACTAGATCACAAGAGTAAAACCAGTGAATAAATTACATCCAGTGAATAAATTACATCCAGTGAATAAATTACATCGAGGGGAATGAGACTAATGTCTATAAAAAAGGGTTGAGAGTGGTGGTAACCCAATCTATATTGACTTGCTCAAGAACAAGGTTCACATGGGTAATAACAAACCACTTATCGGCTCGCTAGAGCACTATCATGATTTATTATATATTGAGAGTCCTTTCCGATGGTGTAGATAGTGTTAAATGCAATGTAAATAGGATGAGCTTAATTCTTAATGAAATCCGTAGTCCTAAATTTGGATGGTGTGTATAATTGCAGTTCACACCTGATGGATTCATCTATATGAGTGTCGAAATATGGCCGCTTCTATGATAACCTAGACAAGTTCTCTAGAACACTCATGAAAACCCGAGCAAGGCGTAGGACCTATCGGCGCCAAACTGCTTGAACAGCTTCTGAATTTTTTGAACATGTTGTGGGTTGTAAGTCAATGTACCATAATAAGAGGGTATGGTTTATAGAAGCTATATGCTTCACCAGTTTTCTGCGGTTTATATTTATATTCTCCGGGTTGTGGTTCATAGTCTAAAAGACACCGTGACTAAAATATGTTTAACTCTGATATTATCATCCATCATTTGACATCTTGATTGTCCGTTGTTATCTTATCATTTGAGTTTTGAAATAGAGACCAAATTGTTGAAAATATTGGTATTTCAAAACCAGATACGTCTTTTAATTTAATTATGCATATGGTTAAAATCTCATGCTCATTCATATTTCTTAATTACAAAGAATATATATTTCATGCATATGTGTTGCTTTATTTTGAGATGATCATACAGGCTATTGACCTAGTCAACCATGGTCACATAGTACTATTGACCTATCAACATCTTTTATGATGCTTTTTATTACAATTAAATTGGCTTAATTTCTTTTCTTCATCATTTATTTTAATTGAAATAAACTTATCATATATTTAGAAGTTTTCATATTCCTATATAATATAACACATATCTTGTTCTTTCCTTGTGAATAGAGCAAGTTCTAAAATCATAATATAGAGAAAATAAATTTCTTCTTTCATCTTCTCTATTTTTCCTTTCATCAAATATATCTCATTATAATAATCGTGATATCAGAACAATAGTTTTGAAGCTGTTCAGTCGCAGTAATCGAGTGTACGATTACTTGCGGCGACCGTTGAATTCTGAGAAGTAGCGCGTTAAGACCTTGTGCATCCGTTCAAGTTCACCGAGAGGGATGCAAAACTACTTTTAAGAACAGTACGATCCGCACGCCTCGGTCTTCACTTCGAAATCCAACCGCAATAAGTTCTAAGTTTCATTTTTTATGAAATTCGTATTTCCAATCTTTTCTTATTTAATTCTTATTGCAACAAATTATTTAAATTTGTGACTCGTTTGTTTAATTATAATTTAATAATATCCAATTCTTTATTCATTTTTTCCAACACAATTTGTTGAGATTGCTTTGTATTCTGGGCTGATTTGGAAAGATTCTTTTTCGAGATTCTTTTGAGAGATTTATATGAAAAGATAATTGAAGATTTATTCGAAAATTTGTGAAGAGATAATTGAAGATTTGATGAGATCCTTATTGGAGTAAGTAGCTCATCAAATCTACTTTTAAGCACAGTTTTGTCAGGGTTGTCTCTGCTTCCCCACGAGCTCATATAATCCTTTTTCTAAAATCAGGAATTGATATATTATGTTGAGTTTTGTATTTTTATTTAACAAATGTTAGATTTAGACACATAATCAAAGTTTAATATTTATATGTATGGACATCAAACTGTGCTTAATATGGTAACTTTGAAATTAAAAAAGGGTGGGTAAATTGCAAAAACTCCCTTATAGTTTACCCAGCAGGTATACCACCTCAAGGGATTTATCGACCAAAACCGTTAAAACCACTCAAATTCTACCGGAAACAACACAAACAATTTCTAGTATTCGTAATTATCAATGCCATTGTGATTTACCTTGTAAACCGATCCATAGCCCCCGTGGCCGAGTTTTTTTATCTGATTGAAGCTATCCATCGCGTTTCTCAAAACTTCGTATTTGAAGCCGAGGGGAGATGATGAGAATGATCTGATGATCTCTTCTGAACCATCGAAATCTGCAATCAGCTAATAAGATAATTTCTTTCATGTCATAAACAGGCTGAACTTGAGCTATCTGGCTTTGGCTCGTTTATTAACAGCCTAAGTTCGGCTCGTTTATATATCATATTATAAGTTACATATCTAAAAGATAAATTTCAATTTTCCAAATAAACGAATAGTGAATCTGAACAGGGATACATTCAATAAAATTTTAATCTAACATCCAAATATCCAATACTCAAGATCTATTAAACGTTATGTTGTCTTGATATACATTATTATCCCACATCCTAACAACCTAAGATTTTGGGTAAAGTGGTTCTTGACATGGTATCAGAGCATACCAGGTTCAAAAGGTCCTGGGTTCAGACCTCTTTATTGTCAATTAAATTTGTTCCCATTTATTCCGCCGTTCATTTCCGCTGTAGGCCTTTTTAATCTAACAGCTTAAGCTTTTGAATTCAAAGGCCCACACACCTAACAGCTTAAACTTTTGTGTTCAAAGGACCCTGTGAGGGCAGTGTTAAATATTATGTTATCTTGATATACATTGTTATCCCACGGCCTAACAGCTTAAACTTTTGGATAAAGTGGTTCTTGACAATACCTACCTCTAGTTATATTTCTTTTGTATTAATAAAATTTTGGTGATACCCATTAACAACTAAAAACGGGCTCCGAACTCACAAATGAGCTCAACCTAAACTTCTTTGCTCATTTATGAGCTCGCTTATTTTGTAACCGAGCCATTAATGAACTGAACTCAATGAACCGAACCAAACCTTGAGCCAGTCAAGCTCGGCTAGAAATGAGCTCGAGCTGAACTCAAGCCACGCCGAATATAAACAAGTCCAAGTCGAGCTAACCCCAACTTGTTCAAATTAGGCTCATTTGCATCCCTAAATGAATCATAATCCAATCCCACTAAACTCTATATTTAATTTAAGCTTAATTCCAAAAAACTATCAAATATTTTGGCTCAATTATGAGAAACTACCAAATACTTTCAAGACTATGAGAAACTACCAGAAAACTTTCAAAAACTACGACAAACTATGAAAAACCGCCAACTAAGGTGCTAAATCGGTAATATTTGTAAGAAACTACTACAAAACTTTCAAAACATAGCATTTTCTTGTAATTTTGAGAGGAGTTGATAGTTTTTCGTAACCAAGGCTCAGCTATAATAGGTTTTTTTTTTGAATAAAGGCTTGAACTTATGTTTTGACTTGTTACGTGAAGAAGAATCACTACCCTCAACCTTCACCAAATAAAAGCCATCCATCGAAAACCTAACAACACAACCAGCACTCAGAGCCAATCCTTCTCCTTTCCCCAAGCATTTCCCAAAGCGTTTCCCCAAACTACCCTTTGCATTCTCCAAACAATCTCTGCATCCACTTCTATTCAAAGACCTCCAACACTGAGCCATGCCGTAAACGCTCTACTCCGCCGAAATCTCCACACTCCCAACTTTATAGAATCTCTCATCTCGCTCCGCTCCCAATGCCAACTCCCTTATCAACTCAGTCGCCATGTTAGAAAATCCTGTCGAATTTGAAACACTCATTCTTGAATTCCCGCAGATAGTTGAATCATACTTATCAGTCGGTTCGTCGAAACAGTTGCGGTCGGAGTACCCGAGAAAGCAACCGTGTAGATAAATATGGGCATTTGTTGAAGGCAAGCAACGAGGGAGCTTTACTCTGCTTTGTGCATAGCAGACTTGGCAAGAAACAGAGGAGAGATAGCTAAAGCATTGGCCGAGGCCGAACACCGAGTTTGAGGAAGCAAAGCCGGACCCGTGTTTGGTTATGTTTTGGTAGATGACCGCCATTGTGTTTATGAAGTTTACGTCGAAGGATTCGGGGTCTTTCGGTTGGTTCTTGCTGCATATTGTGAGGAGAATAGCAGGGGTGGTTGTGTTTGATTCGGAGGAGGTGGAGGTTGAGAATGAGAGGATGAAGAGAGTGAAGATTGAGAAATTTGTTATCATTTTTTTGGATGGTTTTTGAGATTTGTAGATTTTTCTTGCTCCCTGTTTATGGAATTTAGAGTTAGAAGTTGGCGGTTGTTTATTGTAAGGTGGTTGAGGGTGAACACTTTAGTTTGTAAAGGTTTGGGCCTCACTATGTTTTGATTGTTGTGGAGCCTTTCGATGCTGACCATCTTTCCAGTTGTGTAAATTCTATAATTGCAATCTTTTTTATTTTGGATTTTCTGAATATTTAAGTCTATAAGATATTTTTTATTGGGTAAATTACACTAAAATATCCTTAACCATCACAAATTTATCAATAAAATATCTTGAAGTTTTATTATTACAACTAAATTGTCTTAAATGCTGCTTTTAATGAAATCCATTAAAAACCAGAGTTGAAGGTATTTTAATGTAATAAAAGTTTTAAAGGTAATTTAGTGAAAAATCATGATAGTTAAAGACATTTTAATGCAATTTACCCCCTTTTTTTTATATGCTTTATGCATCTAGGCTTGTACCCATTACCGGAATGAAAAAAGTATCAAGTTTTGTTTTGACCCGGGATGCGGGATTCTTTGTAATTAAATAGGGGAGTATAGTTTCCTACAACAAATATGTTATATATTTGATCAAAACCGAAATGATCCTATGTATATATTGTACACTTTGGGTAACGTAGATACAAAATATACAACCAAGCGCAGCAGAAAGTCTATGTATCTATCCTAAAGGTTTACGATATATCTGATCTGATTGATTAGATCGATCATCTTGTCCACGTCACATAGAAGATCTGATTTTTAGTGTCTCCAAATAACGGCCGGAGGGAAACCACATTTTGGTAGAAAAGCGAGAATCTCTCTATTGATCATCCCGCAAACAAACCCAAAGTAGAAGATGACGAGGAAAGGAGTCAACGACTCTCTCTTACTTTTCTCTCTAAAAAAACTATCTATGTTGCATCATATAATCTCATATGTCTCATTTGAAACCCCAACCCCCTATATATGAATATATAGGGCATCCACTCATATGGGTGGACATTGGACCGGATCGGGCCCAATGGCTAATATACTCCCACTCGCACATTCGAGTGGGTACCGTCCATAGCTCCCTGAGCTGGTTCCCTAAACCAGTGATTCCCTGAATAAATTGTCTCTCTGAGAATCTTCTTCTTCTCTTCCTCATTCCTATCCATATATAATATATTGGTGCGGCGTGGACTATTGAGAATCTACAAGCAGAAAGCCTTGCAGCCAGATCCGTCAGGACCAACACAAAAATCTCCCTAAAAGAAGACACCATAAACTAGAAATATGTTAGGTTCGAGAAATCTCATACCCCAGATCCGATCAGACATGTCTACTCAAGTACCTTCGATCTCTCTTAAAAGCGTACTCGAACACCTAAGTATACATCTCGATTCATCGCATTATTAAACTTCGCCACCATGACGTCAACAAGAGTTGGCCATGCGATATAATCAGGAGACATTCCAATCGATCTTCATCCGACTCTAAATAGTTAGGTCTGTTATTTACCCGCTTTCCTAACACTTCCCCGTATGTGCGGTATATTGTCATCGCAGCAGGAAACAATAGCTAAACTAGCATACGCTCATAACATGCCTACCCAGACAGCCCAGTGTCACTAAGGATATAGATTGTCCGTCCTTCCGTGAAGGATGTCGTCATAAGGGCTCACACAGTGAGGGAGATGGGATCCATCCCTCAACCTCCTTATGTGCACGATCCAAGCGCATGTCGTATGGAAACGTGCTACGATATAAAATTCTCTCCCTGAGAGCGTACGCCATTAAAGTTATACCGTACGGACCCAAGTCCAATACCCTGTGATTGACTTACCCGGCCATATCGCCCTGCGATATGGCTAGGATCTCCCGACAAGCTCGCACCCCGTACGGATTCGTGACTGGTTCTGAGCCATTAACGGAAATATCACTCCCACTGTCGCCAGCCGCTGAAGGAACTAATTCCTTCTACATCGCTGACAGACTAGGAGTCTCCTCAATCTCGTAGAATCCCAAATCCTAACCCACTTCTGCCTTTTGCGAAAATTCTTCCGCGATAAAATCGCTCGATGTTTCCTCCATAAGGAAATCGTTCATTGTTTCCTCTCCGAGAAAATCAACGTCGCACGACCAAATGTTAGTCACAGTCCTATCACATACTCATGGACACAAGTGACCACACATGTCTCTCATTCGTCCACTATATATAAAGTGTTGACTGCACTGACTTTGAAAACACATGGTCAAGAACATAAACCGCTGCCAACAGCGCATCTCCCAAACAATATGTAAGATTGGCCCTTACCATCATGTTCTTTATCATATTTAGGGTTTCCTAATTCTCCTCTCTACAACGCTATTTTGTTGCAGAGTTTACGGTATTATCAACTATCCGATGACTTTTTTCCTTCATTCAGTTCCCTGAACTGATAAAATAAATACTCATGGCTTACTTACAGTTCCCAGAATTGCTCCGAAAGAAACACGCAGCCCTGTTTGCATGAGTTGTCTCTACACTTTACTGATACAACGTTTGATACAAATCAACTGTCACGCCCCGCTTCCCAGTAGATGGAAAACGATGACGTGGGAAACCCGCGGTATATTTATCCAGAGAAAGTCATTCCCTAAATAAATATACTAAGCGTATTGAAACAATAATATACAATGCAAGAATAAATAAAAACTGTAGAATTTTTCAACAAACATTTTTATTTACATTCAACTTCCAATATTTATAAGTACATGGGTTTATGCTGGAAAGTAAATATAATATGGAAAATACATAAACAAGTGACATACATAAACTGAAGAAAAGTGAAGTTGAGCTAGTCCTGAGTAGCTATCTGGTCGTAATTCTCCTCAGTAGCATCCACTTCCTCCGTCTCGACCGTATCTGGCGAACATTCTGAGAAAACAAAAATGGATGGAATGTCCGTCAGCGAACTATCTCTTGGTAAGTCCCAAGGATAAAATAAGAGTAAAGAAAATGACAAGTGTAGAATATATATATGACGAGTAAGAGTATATGTCCAAGGGTAAGTATATACTATAGGTCTCTATATGGTCGCTATGTTAACGTTAAGTTCCAAGTGTGAATGTCAACACAACCGTAGAAGTATTTACGAGCTCAAGAGTGGGGCCCCAGGAGAAAGGAAATACGAGCACATTTCATGTGTTAGAATCGGGGCTCTTGGCTATGGATGAGTCAATCCGACTGATATTCGAGTAAAATAAAAAAAGAGGTTAATACGGGACTCCTAAAACTCCGTTGGATTCACACAAGAAACTATCATAAGCACCCCAAGTATAATATATATTATAGTTGGAAGACAGCCTTAGTTGATTTAATTGATTGATTATATCATGACTTGATCGAAATCATAGATTGCAAAAGGTGTAGAATGAAGTCGAGTGAGTCGGGTAATATGCGAGTCATGACAATTGCAACCTTGGTTCGAGTCAAATTTGTTTGAGTAGATTGGGTTCGAGTTCATATTCGAGTTTAGATTCGAGTTTCGAGTTCAAGTTTATATTCGAATTTGGGGTTTGAGTTCGAGTTTAGATTCGAATTTAGGATTTGAGTTCGAGTTATAGATATTTCTTGTGAATTGATCTAACTTTTGAAGATCTTAGGTTCGGGAGAAATCGGCAACTGATGCACATGGACGGCATGATTTGTGTCTTTTTTCAAGATAATTGCCATTGATAACTCCGCTAAGTTGTCTAACCTGAATAGACAAGCACTCACTTTCTCCGGCTCCCTAGGGCTCTAAAGAATTGATCCCGCTTAAACCTATATTAATCTAGAGTCCTTAGTATTGTTGCATATCCGAAGGGGTTTTATGAAAAATACCTTAATATAGTTTAAAAATAAATCTCGAGTGTGATTTATAATATTTAGGGTTTTCATGAACATGTATTTTAATTGTTGGGGTGTTTTGGTGATAAAAACTTAGTTTTTAAAAGTTTATGGTATTTTTATGAAAAACTAGCTCTTTTTAGTAACTTGATGGTATTTTATTAAAAAAATTTAATCTTTAAAAACAATAGTTTTATAGTTTTTATTATTGAAAATACAGATTATAGATTTATATAATTTTTTCCAAATTTTAGTTTTGTTTAGAAAAATTGTATTTCTTAAAAATTGTATTTTTATTTCCTTTCGAGACCGAATACTCCGTGAGGAGTTCTGCATCTCGCCCTACTATCCCAAGGATGTGCGATAATCTGCACCATCCATTAGCGGGTCCCCTGACAAGGGTTGTAGAGGCGTAATTGCCAAGGATTTTAAAATACCGATTAAAAGAAACCCGTTTTGAAAAAGTGTGGTATTTTAATGAAATTTTTTTACTTTGAATTACCCATATACTTAGGATAACGTGCTATGAAACCATAGTGTGCGTGTGGGGTAGGTCATTGCCCTGTGAAGGTTCTAGGGTTTGGGTATACTAGATATCGAAAAGAGGTTATACTAAAGTTCATGGTATTTTAATGAAAAGTTCGTTATATGATTGTTTCACATGAAAATTTTGGTTAAACTAAAAACTAAAAGGTTGTAAATAAGGTTACAAGTAATGTGAGAAAGTTAGTTTTAACTATTTTTCTTTAAAGAGGGGACTTCCAAGGTTAAATAAATATGTATCGGAGATAACTCCACTTTACCGACATGTTTTAAAAAAATAGATTTGAGATGAAAGAAAAGAGAGAAAGGGGGACTTACAAGATTAGATCGTTAACAAGAAATAGAAAAAGCCTTCGGGAGTTGTGATTTCTTCGGAGATGCTCCAGTCGTCGAGCTTTGTTTGCTACTCCTCTTGGGTGCTTAACTCAACTTGGTAATTAGAGAGTTTGAGAGAATTTTTGCTAGAAATTTCAGAACGGGGGAGAGCTAGAGCATAAGGTGGTATTTATAGTGGAGAATTAGGATTTGGGAATTAAAAATGTGGACAAAAAGAATTAAAATGGTGTTAAATGGTGAATTGAAGAGTATCTCTTTGATTGCAAGAAAATCAAACAGTGCAGGGGAGTTGAGGGGAGTCGAAGGGTCAAGTGTGCAAAGCACGGAGGCAATTGGACACATCTCACTCGGCGGCAGCGGCCAATAGGGAAGAATGGGTGGTCGGATTTGATTGGGTTGTCTCGAGATTCGTGCCACGTATCAAGTTGGGTGTTTACTCCTATTTACGCATGTTTGATTTTTCTGAAACTTTTCGTTTCTTCATGAATTACAAGTGCAACTCTTGGGCTTCTGAAAAATTAAAAAGAAAAATCTAAAAAATAATTGGGTCTGATGGGAATCGAACGCACAGGCTATGTCGCAGCAGTGTAGAGGCTTTACCAGTGAGCTACGGGTTACTTCTTGCTTTTATTTAACAAAAATAACTTTTAACTCTTAAACAGACTGTAATACCCTTTTCTGTTCAATAACAAGAAATTTCTGTACATAGATTTTAGAGTCGTTACATTCTACCCTCCTTATAAAAATTTCGTTCTCGAAATTTACAATTATATAGAGACTAATTTCCAAAAAAGGTAAGGGTATCGTGTATGTATATCGTCTTCTTGCTCCCATGTCGATTCTTGTGGCGAGTATTTTCTCCACATCATCCAGACCAAGTTTACCTCCTTGTTCCGCAATGTCTTCACTTTTCGGTCTAGGATCTCAACTGGTTGTTGCTCGCGGATTAGATCAGTTTGTACCGTGAGCTCTGAGTGATCAAGTATATGGCTGGGGTAGCTCACATATCGTCGTAATTGGGATATGTGGAACACGTTGTGCACTCCTTCCAATAAGGGTGGTAATGCTAAACGGTACGCCACTTCTTCAACCCGTTCGAGTATGTCGAACGGTCCTATGTATCTTGGACTTAATTTACCCATCTTTCCAAACGTATCACTCCTCTGTTTGGAGAGATCTTCAAGAATACATGTTATCCGGGTTGAAACTCCAAGTGTCGACGTTTTGCATATGCCCAATGTTTCTGTCGATCTTGGGCTATGCGCATCCTTTCCCTGATCGTGCGAACTACATCTACAGTTGCCATGATCATCTCTGGCCCAAGGAGTTCACGATCTCAAATTTCGTCCCAACTCAGCGGGGAATGACACTTCCATCCATAAAGTGCTGCAAATGGTGACATCCTAATACTTGCCTGATAGTTGTTGTTGTATGAAAACTCCACAAGGTGTATGTGATCTTCCCACGAACCTTCGAAGTCTAATATACAGGCTCTCAGCATATCTTCTAATATCTGAATTGTTCGCTCAAACTGTCCGTCCGTTTGCGGATGATATACCGTGCTGAAATTCAGACTCATCCCCAGGCTAGCTTGCAGACTCTGCCAAAATTATGATCGGAATCTCATATCACGATCGGAGATTATGCAAATAGGTACTCCATATAATCTCATGATCTCCTGCATAAGTTTATGGGTATCAAGTATGGTACATGTTGAAGGTATAAATCATACTTTCGGTTTACACTTACCTCCATGTACTTTCTTGCTAACGTCTTGGTTGACTGGCCAACTCAAAATGGAATAAAGTGAGCCGGCTTGGTGATTCGATCCATAATAACCCAAATTGCGTCGTTTCCCTTCGTGCTGCAAGGAAGAGCAGTTATGAAGTCCATAGTAATATGCTATCATTTCCAATCTAGGATTGGTAACAGCTGAAGTGGACCGGCAGTTCTGTGATATTCAGCCTTCACTTGCTGACATACTAGACACTTTGCTACGCTTCTTAATACTTCTCATTTCATTCCATGCCACCAGTAGTATGTCGTAGATCCTTGTACATCTTTGTACCACCACGGTATACTGAGTACGGAGAGCTGTGATATTTTTTCATCAATTCATCTCAAACAAAGCCGACTGGTACATATAAACGGCTTCCATATCGCAAGGATCCATCTTCGTGGATGATGAAGTCAGTTCGCAGCCCACTTTCTATTTGTTCTCGGATCTTTTGTAGCTTGGTATCATTTGCTTGAGCTGTCTTGATATGATTGACAAGAGTGGACTGGACTTGTAAGTTCATCAAAGATGAAGTGTTACCTGGCACAACTACTTCAATTTTTAATCCATGCAGTTCTTTATGTAGCTTCCACTGAGCGGTGAGGTTCATTGCTAATAGCTGACGATTAAGGGCATCGGGAACCACGTTCACCTTCCCAGGGTGATACTGTAGATTGATGTCGAAGTCCGCCATGAGTTCTAGCAATCTTCTCTGCCGCATGTTGAGTTCCTTCTGAGTAAATACATGCTTAAGATTTTTGTGGTCAGTGTATATATCCTGTCACGCCCCGCTTCCCAGAGTGCGCTACGATCGGCACGTGACAGAGCCAACCATGCTACCTGTGGCTAGGAAACATCTCTCCACAGTCACATTACGGCTGTTTACAAGATATCAAGAACAGTAGAAATAAATAATCTATCTTGTACGTGTCCATATGCCAAAATAAACGTGTCAAGAAATAATATGCGGAAGCAATAAATCCAATAAACAATAATAGCTGGAAAGTACGTCCCAAATACGGGCTCACATCACGAAATGGAAATGCTGAAAGAAAGCTAAACTAACTAAACTAAACACCAATATGCTTCTCACTGTTCGGCCTGTCGGCTGAAATACTTCAGGTCGGCCTGTGAAAGAGATAAAGGATCTGGGCCATGCAAAACCCAGACGTCAGTGCGTCATAATAACAAAATAATAGAATATAATCAGGAGGTAACAAGATATGCAGGCATGAGTATGAACAATAATTAGTTTATAACAGTAACACGAATATGGAACAATGAAGTGTTTGTGCATGCGGTGAGTAATCTATACTACTGGGTTAACTACTCTCAAGTCTTTGAAATCAATTTAATGAACATCGATGTAACTCAATAGTATCCCGTGCATGCCGGGACCACGGTCCAGATTCTCGGGCTGAAACCGAGACATGCCGCTAGGCATTAAACAGGAAACATGTACAGATGAATGATGTCAGCAGTATCATCCCGGGACTGGCCTAGCCCGTAAAACTGATCAGTATAAGTGTCGAACTGTTGAGTTACAAGTCAGGTTTCATCATTGATTTTCCCTTACGCCCAAGGTTATGTGTTCAAGTCAGGTATTGATAAATCTGGAGCAAATGCCGACACAGGATCAAGCAGGTACAAGTTTTGTCTGAATAGACAACATGATATGTCCGTCGGGACAACAAGTCAGGATTGTCGACATTAGTAATAGGATCAAGTAACAGGTCAAGCGGTGGTGTATCAGGTCCTGTCCTGTGGTGCATATATATCACACGGATGCTCAAAGTAAAACTGTAGTAAGTGTCGAATCACGGTAAAAGCACGGATGCACGGGTAATAAGCAGTGATATCATAACATGAGTCAATGAGTCATATGATGTACATTATCAAGCATGCGGTACTAACATAACAGTAACATGAAATTATATGATATGGCATGTAACTAGAGATGCAATAAATAATACGAATGCGAACGGGTATTGTAAAAATGTAAAACTGTAACATATGATGCATAATTAAACGACATGTAATACTTTTATTTATATGAATACAAAATATATATCATAGCATGTAGCAAGATAAACTTGCCTGATCGGATCTCAATACGGGGTGCGTACGCCGCGTCCAATGTCGGTAAATGTTGCGATGCACACGCGGGCGTACAAAACAGAACTAAGCAATGCAAGAAAGTGACCACGCTGGCTGGGAACGTCCACTGGGTTTCCCGGATCGGCGGCGGCGGCACGGCTCCAGCGATGATCGGAAAACCAAGAAACAAGAAAAGAAAGAGAAGAAGAAGTAGTAGAAGAAGAAGGAATGGGCTGGGTGGCTCTGGTGTTGTCTCAGGGTCAGAGCAGTTGGAAAGGGGCGAAGACGACGAGGGGTTATCGGTGTGGGGTTTGCCGGCGAAGGGTAGTGGCTGCGGTTCTTGATGCAGGGAATGGGCTCGGGTGTGCAGGGAATGGTTCTGGGGTTGCGATGTTCTGGTTTTGGCATCAGAGGAGAAGAGGAAGGGGTGAAAACGACGAGGGGTCGCCGGCATGAGGGTGTCGGCGATGGGTCGCAATGGATTTCGGTGTTCAGGGATCTTGGGGTTAGCTCGGGGATCTCGTTGGGAATGAAAGGGAGAGGAGAAAGTGAAGAAGGTGACGAGGGTGGTGCTGACGAGGAGGTGACGGCAAATACGAAGGTGGATGAAGGCGACGAGGTCGGGGAGTTGGGTTCTCGGGATGAGGTATCGGGGAAAAAGAAAGTATAGAGAAGAGAGAGAGGGCTGAGTTGCTGAGGGTTAGATTAGGTTTTAAATTTTTTAATATAATATTAATTGGAGAGAGACAGAGAAAGAGAGAGAGTTGTGGGGATATGAAATCTTTAAAAATATTTTGTTAATAAAAATATATAAAATCGTTAATTGTAATAGCTATGTATATATTATATAATATTTGTAAATTTTGAGATTTTGGCTAATGCAAAAATAGTTCAAAACACGTCCGGGTCGGGTCTAAAATTACGGTTTGAAAATACGGATAATATATGTGTTAACCAAAACCAAAATAAGATATCCCGGTAACGAAAATGCATACCCCCACGAACGGATACACGTAGCGTGCACGTAGCTATCCAAACGAGTCCATTTCGCTGAACGGGACGAGAACATGATGTATGGATGCCACGACAGGGTTAGGGGTATGATGCAGGCCATGCTAAATATTTTTAAAATATATTATTTGATTATAATTGTATTATTAAAAATGCAGATGCTTGATATAATGCAAGTATGCAGAATATACAACATGAAAGTGCACGGATCCTCATAACTAGCCGGAATAAATCATAAACAGGAATCAAGACGGGTTTCAAGCAAGCAGGTCGGGTCGGATGCAAACACAGATACCAATTACACTATTCGCACCCATAACAGCAATAAATCAAGAAATAGCTATAAATAAAGAAATACCCAAAACAGAACCGGTATAAATGAACTAGGGTATTACATATCCACTCGTTCTCCCAAAAGGTAGTGGCGCAAAATTTTGAGTGCGAAGATGACAGCTGCCAATTCCAGATCATGTGTTGGATAGTTGCGCTCATGAATCTTTAGTTATCTTGATACAAAAACCATAATTTTCCCATGCTGATGTAGAATACATCCTAATTTTTTACCGGACGCATCACAATGCACAACGAATCCGTCAGATTAATCCGGTATTACGAAAATAAGAGCAAAGGTTAGTCTCGACTTGAGTTCTACAAAAGCCTTTTCACATGCTTCTGACCACACGAATGCTTCGTCTTTACGTGTGAGCTTGGTCAGGAGTGCTGCAAGTTTTGAGAATTCTTCAATGAATCGTCGGTAGTATCCTGCTAAGCCCAAGAAACTTCTTATATCTTTCACCGTTTTTGGTATCGACCACTTGCTGACAGCTGACACCTTAGCTAGATCCACATAGATTCCTTCGCCTGAAACAATATGTCCGAGAAATCCGACTTGATCTAGCCAAAATTCACACTTGATGTATTTGGCGTAGAGCTGGTGTTATCGTAATGTCTCCAGGACAATCCGTAAGTGATCGGCGTGTTCTTTCCGATTCTTTGAATATGTCACGCCCCGCTTCCAAGTAGATGGAAACGATGACGTGGCAAGCCCGCAACGTATTTATTATGAGAAGACTGTTTCTCGAAATAAATACGCTAAACGTCTATAAGCAACATAAAATAACAAGAACAAACAAAAGAATGAAATCCAACTCTGATTTATTATATTCAAGATTCACAATTGACAAAATATCTGAATACAAGATACGATAATATGATAAGTCTTAATAAGGAAGCATACATAAATAAGATGAAATGAAATGAAAAGCTGAACGAAACTAGACGTCCGGTTGTGATGCGAACTGGTTGTACTCCTTTTCGACCGCTTCTATCTCCTTTTTCTCAATACCACCTGACGAACATTCCAAGAAAGAAAAAAAGATGGATGGAATACCCGTCAGCGAACTAACGCTCGGTAAGTCCCCAAGAGGATGGTGTGATGTATATAAATGAAATACAGGGTGTAATATGACATATGGTATAACATGGATATAAATCATAAACATGTAAACAAGTATAATAGTATACATGGTAATGTGTATGTCAACTATAACAGCATGGAAATATAGCATAAGTATTGCAAACAAGTATAGCATGGTCGTGGAGTGTAGGTATAGTGAACATGAAGTGAATGTAAGTGTTCTAAAGGTCTCTAAAAGGGTAAAATTAACTAACGCGAGTTCAAGTGTGAATGCCAACCAATATCAAGAGTATTCTCGAACCCAAGGCTATCGTCCAGGGGCAAGGAATCACGGGTCCAAAATAGCGGGACTTCAATTGTTATTGAAGTATTCCAAACCCAACAGGCTATCATCCAGGGGCTTGAAAACACGGGCCCTCATTCATGAATTTGTGATGTACCGTTTCAGCCAGGTACCACAGCAACGTTATTTGTACCGTTTCAGTCCGGTACCACAACAACGTTATTTATTATAATGGGACTCATGAGATTACGTTGGATTCACACTCAAACTACCCCAACACCCCATATATATTAGTCTGTGATTAAAGTTACAAGTCTTGCCCAAATCCATGAATACATAAGAGAGTGCAATTCAAGTATCGAGTCGGGTTCAAGTATTCAAGTCAATTGTTCATGTATTCATGTCAAGTCATTACGTATTCATAGTTCGGGTCAAGTCAAGTCAAGTGCACCTATTGGGTTCAGGTATTCATGATTGAGTCGTAGCAAGATCAAGTCAATTCTAGCATATAATGGTTTAATCACGAGTAATATAAATAAAAATAGATAAGCAATCATAGAACATGATATGAGATAAGTATACAAGGAACGTCCAAAAACAATGTTGTAAATATATGATATGTACGACTAGTTAATCAAGTCATTTAAAGTCAGAATATAAACAAAAACATAGACTTAAGTGTTATGCATACGTGAGTTTCGGTCTCGCCTAAATACGAATACCGGTTTGGGAGGTATATCTGTTTTCGTATCGTGGCACAAAACAGATCAGAATCTATTCGGCACTGTCACATATTTTTAAAACATAGTTTCAGTCAATTTCCATCAGGTTTCAGGTTAAGAAAATTATTATAAAATTGTAGGTATTTCGGAGTACTTATCTAAAACACTAAGATTCACTTGATTTGGATTTCTAAAGCTCTAGTTATGATCATTTTAATATCAGCATTTAAAACAGAAATTCAGATTTTTGGACAACAACTATATGTTATATTGCAAAGCCTATATCGAGTTGTTTCATGCATTTAAAAGTAATCTAGTATACAGAAAATTATAGATCTATCAATTGTGCATCTACACATCTAAAGTTTTTCAAAAACGGACATTGGGAGTTTGAGTTATGTCTAATTTAAAAACAGTGTGTGAATTAGGACAGATTCTGTCCAAATTCGTCGCTTAATATTGTAACGCGGTTTTCTATATTTTATGTCGATTTTAAGTAAAAACTTAAAACTAAGAAAATCTAGATCTTTCAATGTAGATATTCAAACATCTGAAAACACTTAATTTGGATCAACAATTATAGAGTTATGGTATCTCGAAGAAGACCCTTATTGGCAGTTTTCTGATTTTAACAAAACAGTGAATAAAAAAACTACGTAACACCTACACCATTATTCGGTTTGATATGAATTTTTACCGTAAACCTGAAATTCTATCTAGTATATAATCTAATTTTCCTAGAACGTCCAGAAGTCAAGATTGATTTTCTAAAAATCATTTTAAAGGTAAAGGTATTGATATGTATACTAAAATCGGCAAAAAGATTAACTAGTATTTTTATGCAAGCTTCTCTTTTTTTTTAAATAAGCAAACTGATTCCATGAGATATCGTAGATATATTGTGGCATGAAATTTATGTTCTCACAACTCATAATTAACATTCATAGTCATGAACAAAGAATTGAAAACACTTTAATTTGAACAAGAGGCAATAAGGTATTATTAAACCATATAGAACCATATATATCTAGACTTATGTATATATTTATATTTATCTTCTCTTACGGATTACGATATGAAAAGAATGGCGAGTTCATGAGATATGATAAGAGGAGGATAAAGAGATGGAGGGAGAAAGAGAAAAGGGACTTACATACACAAACCGGTATTATCACCGGGCTTGTCTATCCGCCGATAGCCTCGCGTTTCTAGCGAGACTTTCTTGAGAATTTCTTCATTTTCTTCTTCAAGGAATCTAAATGAAAAGAGATATGTGAAATGATATAAATGTGTGATGATGAAAAGAAAGAAGAGTGAGATATAAAAAAGTTTATGGCCACCATAATTCTAATAAATTATGGCTCATAACCATTCTAATTATTTTGGGAGTTAAAAAGAAAATGAAATGAAAGATCTCATTGTAGGTTATGAGAAAAATAAAAATTGATAAAAAAAAAATTGTGAGAATGATGTTTTGAACATGTTACCTATGTAATAACAATGCAAGGACTTAATCAATAAGCTACAAAGTTGTTCATGCATATATTTAACAAGCATTAAATATATGTTGTTGCTTGAAAAGAAAGTGGGCTTTTGGGCTCATAGTTTTATAAAAGAAAATGAAAATGAGATTGGATTTGGGTTATCGGTTGGGTTAGGTCTTGTGTTTAATTTGAAAAAAAGAGCTTAAAATTTAGTTTTAAAAAAATGTGTTTGGGAAAAATATATAGAATAATAAAACAATATATTTAATAGAAAACAAAATTTACGGAAAAATACTACGAATAAATAAATACAATATTTTACTGAAGAAAGAAAACACGAAAATATAGTAATATTAGGTACGTTACAGAATACACCAGGATGTCGTCGATGAAGATAACAACAAACATGTCTAAGTACTCTCGGAAAACTTGGTTCATCAAGTTCATAAAGATAGCAGGTGCATTGGTCACTCCAAATGGCATTACGAGATATTCATAATGGCCATAACGAGTCCTAAACGCCGTTTTCGGAATGTCGAACTCTTTGACCTTCACCTGATGATAACCCGAACGAAGATCTAGTTTTGAAAAGACACAAGATCCACTTAACTGATTGAAAAGGTCATCGATGCGCGGTAGTGGATACTTGTTCTTAATTGTCACTTCATTCAGAGCTCGATAATTCACGCACATCCTATAGGTACCTTCCTTCTTCTTCACCAGCAGCACCAGAGATCCCCAACTTGAAGTACTGGGACGGATCCAATCTTTCTTCAGGAGTTCGTCCAACTGTATACGGATCTCCTTCAATCCCTCTGGACTTAATCGGTATGGAGCTTTGATTATAGGTTGTGCACCAGGTTGTAAATCAATACTAAATTCAAGAGCTCTATAGGGAGGCAAACCTGATATGTCTTCAGGGAACGCATTCTCGAACTCTCGAACTACTTCAGGTTTTTCTTCTTCAGCTTGTAGGGAAACACTTCCGCATTCTTCGGTTTAGTACGGTAGCTTCCTGGCTCTAAGGTTATATCTCCACTTTTGAAATAGAAGATTGGGTGATCTGATATTTCAAACACTACCCTCCTTTGACGATAGTCGATGGTAGCGAAGAATGTTCCTAGCCAGTCCATTCCCAAGACTACGTCGAAATTCGGTATGTCCAGCACCTTGAAGTCCGCATAGAATTCTCGACTACAGACGACCACTGGACACATATCGTATCCCAAAGTTGTCTTTAGAACGCCGTTCCCCGAACTAACGTTCCAGCTGGATACGAGCGGTTTAACTGGGTTCGTATGAGTTCGGATGAACCGTTGCGATATAAAGCAATGTGATGCCCTAATGTCGAAAAGCGCGAGTGCAGGTAGGGTAGATACTAAGATTGTACCTAAGTCGCATGGGATAGGTTTAGGTATAGCAATTATAGATGACTAGGATATGAAATAACTTGAAAGGAAATAGTGAAGAGATTTACCGGTGATAACCTGACCCATAGCTTCAGCCTTTTCGACCAACATAGTGAATGCTTGGCGTTGTGGCAGTTTCCTCTGTGCCTGGTTAAACACTCGCCGTTGGGGTTGAACGGTATCGGTGCGGGAAGTTGGAGCTGGAAGAGCTAACAGGGTAGGAGGAGCTTGGATCGCCGGTCTAGCTGGAGGGTTGTTAAGTCCTCAGTTCTAGGGGCATGCTCTGATGGCGTGAGTAGAAGACCCACAGATCAAGCACCAGTTGTTTGCCCTGCGACAGTTCTTTACAAGGTGCCCTATTCTTTTGAAGTAGGTGCAAAAGTCTGGCCTGCTGTTGGGAAACAAATCTACTGGCCTCCGAGGTGGTCCATTGAAAGCTGGCTTGGAAGAGGCCCCTCCTGTGATCTGGTGCACAGGACGTTTCATACGACTATCTGCGGCCTACCCTTCTTCTTCACAACCGCCTCATAACGTCGGGCAGCCTTCAAAGCAAGTTCATGGGTTGGGAAATCCCCGGTAGCGAGTGCAGCTTGGATTTCAGGGTCCAATCCTTACTGAAATCGTCATGTCCGGATCTCAGCAATGAGAATAAGGTGGGCAGCGAACCTATAACGAGCTTGTGTTAGCAGTGTAATAAGTGAGGTAAGAAAATTGAATTTGAGACTATATCTTACCTGCTGAGCATGTTGAACTCAGTATCATATTCATCCACTAACTTTACCCATATTGAGTCTTGTTGTAAATGGATGAATTGCTGCTCCATGTCAAAGCGGGCAGTCTCTAGGAAGTACTTGGAATCGAAGAGGTCTCGGAATGTTCTCCATTTTATCGATTGTGCGAGACGGCTCTCCTCATCCTTTCACCAAACTCTGGCGTTATCGGTCGGTTGCAACTTAGCAACTCTCATCCAGGCTATATCTGGCACTTGAGAGCTGTTGTCTGGTCATCCTCGATCGCTTGAGCCCATTCTTTTGCCTCAAGCGAATTCTCTTTACCCGAGAAGTTCTTTGGGTGCAGTGCCTGAAACTGCTTAACTCCGGATGCCTCGGCCTCGGGGTGGTTCATAAGGATAGCAGTCTGTTGCTGCTGACCTTTCAATAGGCTCTTGATAGCCTCCAGAAGTACCGTTTGCTCATTGATAGGAGCTGCAATGGGAGGTGGTGGTGGTAGTGTAGGCAGCGGAGTGTTACCGTTGACGTTTGTCCTGGTATTGTTTAGAGAGTCCATCACCTTAATATAAAAAGATAGGTTAGGATAGATTTAAGGAATTCGAAATGCAAGGAATCTAAATATTTGTTGAATTCATTAATTCTTGCGGTATATTGTTTACGACTTTATGTAGAACTGACCTGCATGGGCCACCAATAAAACCTGTCATGCCTCGCTTCCCAGTAGACGGAAAACGATGACGTGGTAAGCCCGCGGTATATTTATCCAGAGAAGGTCATTCCCTAAATAAATATACTAAACGTATTGAAAAGATAATACACAATGCAAGAATATATGAAGACTGTAAAATTTTTCAACAAACTTTTTTATTTACATTTAACTTTTAATATTTACAAGTACATGGGTTTATGCGGGAAAGTAAATACAATAAGAAAAATGCCTAAACAAGTGGCATACATAAACTGAAGAAAAGTGAAGCTGAGCTAGTCCTGAGTAGCTATCTGGTCGTAATCTTCCTTAGTAGCGTCCACTTTCTCCTTCTCGACCGTGTCTGATGAACTTTCTAAGAAACAAAGGTGGGTGGAATGTCCGTCAACGAACTAGCGCTCGGTAAGTCCCAATAATAAAATAAGAGTAAAGAAAATGACAAGTGTAGAATATATATATATATATATGACGAGTAAGAGTATATATCCAAGGGTAAGTATATATTATAGGTCTCTATATGGTCACTATGTTAATGTTAAGTTCCAAATGTGAATGTCAACGCAGCCGTAGAAGTATTCACGAGCTCAAGAGTGGGGCCCCAGGAGCAAGGAAACACGGGCCCATTTCATGTGTTAGTATCGGGGCTTTAGGCTGTGGTTGAGTCAACCCGACTGATATTCGAGTAAAATAAAAAAAGAGGTTGATACGGGACTCCTGAAGCTCTGTTGAATTCACACAAGAAACTATCCCAAGCACCCCGAGTTTAATATATATTATAGTTGTAAAATAGCCTTAGTTGATTTGATTGATTGATTATATCATGACTTGATCGAAACCATAGATTGCAAAAGGTGTAGAATGAAGACGAGTGAGTCGGGTAATATGCGAGTCGTGACAATTGCAACCTTGGTTCGAGTCAAGTTTGTTCAAGTAGATTGGGTTCGAGTTCATATTCGAGTTTTGAGTTCAAGTTTAGATTCGAATTTGGGGTTTGAGTTTGAATTTAGATTAAAGTTTGGATTCGAGTTATAGATATTTCTTGTGAATTGATTTAACTTTTGAAAATCTTAGGTTCGGGAGAAATCGGCAACTGTTGCATATAACGACAGAATTTGTGTCTTTTCCAAAACAATTGTCATTGATAACTCCGTTAAGTTGTCTAACCTAAATAGGCACGCACTCACTTTCTCAGGCTCCCTGGGGCTCAAGAGAATTGATCCCGTTTAAACCTATATTAATCTAGAGTTCTTAGTATTGTTGCATATCTCAAGGGGGTTTTATGAAAAATACTTTATTATAGTTTAAAAATAAATCTCGAGGGTGATTTATAATATTTAGGATTTTCATGAACATATATTTTAATTGTTGGGGTGTTTTAGTGATAAAAACATAGCTTTTAAAAGTTTATGGTATTTTTATGAAAAACTAGCTCTTTTTGGTAACTTAATGGTATTTTATTAAAAATAATTAATCTTTAAAAAAAATAGTTTTATAGTTTATTTTTATTGAAAATACGGATTATATATTTATATAATTTTTTCCAAAATTTAGTTTTGTTTAGAAAAGTCGTATTTGTTAAAAACCGTATTTTTATTTTCTTTCGAGACCGAATACTTCATGAGAAGTTCTGCATCTCGCTCTACTATTTCAAGGATGTGCGATAATCCGCACCATCCATTAGCGGGTCCCCTAACGAGGTTTGTAGAGGTGTAATTGCCACGAATTTTAAAATACCGATTAAAAAAACCCGTTTTGAAAAGGTATGGTATTTTAATGAAAAGCTTTTATTTTGAATTACCCATATATTTAGAATACCGTGCTATGAAACCACAGTGTGCGTGTGGACTGTGGGGTAGGTCATTATCCCGTGAAGGTTCTAGGATTTGGGTATACTAGATATCGAAAAGAGATTACACTAAAATTCATGGTATTTTAATGAAAAGTTCGTTATATGATTGTTTCACAAGAAAATTTTAGTTAAACTAAAAATTAAAAGGTTGTAAACAAGGTTACAAATAACGTGAGAAAGATAGTTTGACCTATTTTTCTTTAAAGAGGGGATTTCCAAGGTTAAATAAACATGTATCGAAGATAACTCCACTTTACCGACATGTTTTAAAAAAAAGATTTGAGATGAAAGAAAAGAGAGAAAAGGGGACTTACATGCTTAGATCGTTAACAAGAAAGAAAAGAAGCCTTCGGGGGTTGTGGTTTCGTCGGAGATTCTTCGGTCGTCGAGCTTGGCTTGCTACTCCTCTTGGGTGCTTAACTCCACTTGGTAATTAGAGAGTTTGAAAAAAGTTTTGTTAGAAATTTCAGAATGGGGAGAGCTAGGGTATGGGGTGGTATTTATAGTGGAGAATTAGGGTTTGGGAATTAAAAATATGGATTAAAAGAATTAAAATGGTGTTAAAGGTGAATTGAAAAGTCTGTGTTTGATTGCAGGAAAATTAAACAGTGCAGGGGAGTTGAGGGGAGTCGAAGGGTCAAGTGTGCAAAGCACGAAGGCAGTTGGGCACATCTCACCTGTCGGTAGCGGCCAATAGGGATGACTGGGCGGTCGGATTTGATTGGGTTGTCTCGAGATTCGTATTACGTGTCAAGTTAGGTGTTTACTCCTATTTGCGCATGTTTGATTTTTCTGAAACTTTTCGTTTCTCCATGAATTGCATGTGCAACTCTTGGGCTTCTGAAAAATTAAAAAGAAAAATCTAAAAAATAATTGGGTCTGATGGGAATCAAACGCACAGGCTATGTCGCAGCAGTGTAGAGACTTTACCAGTGAGCTATAAGTTGCTTCTTGATTTTATTTAATAAAATAACTTTTAACTCTTTCACAGGCTGCAATACCCTTTTCTGTATAATAACAAGAAATTTCTATACAGGGATCTTATAGTCGTTACATCAACGCTTCAGTTCCGTGTGAGATCAGTAGCCAATCGAATAATTATTAATGAATGTGTTGAATTAGGAAACTCCACTACGGTATTCATGTTTATTGGTCCATATTTATCAAAGTGAATTATCTGCAACGGATATCCAAATGGTTTTACTTTGATAGTTTTACCTCCAAGGCAACTCTCACAAGTAGATAGTTTGACTTTTGTTCAAATGCCAACTCATCCACTCCAGGTGGTTAAGTCATCCACTCTATTTGTTGACTTAATCTACCATGTTACTCATGATATTTATAGAAGGGTCAATCCTCAAAACTATAAGAAACTCATAAGACAGATTGTCCCATTAAGCTATCCAAATTTTCTAACTCGAAACTAAAACTGTAACCGATGGGAAGATAATTTGTGGATAGCTATCTGCATCCCCGATGCAGAATTAACTCATATGTTCTCGGCACATGATTTGCTTCCACAAACTTTTCTGCTCCCAGCAGAAGGCCTTTTTCTACTCAATACCCTGACATGAAGATTACTTATGGATAGCTATCTGCATCCCCGATACAGAATAAATTCATATGTTCTCGACACATAATTTGCTTCTACAAACTTTTTGCTTAAAGCAGAAGGCTTATTTCCTCTCAGTACCCTGACGAGTGGAGTGGTTCAAATTCCCACAGACAAACGTTGGACTTATTATATCCATTATTGCCAGAACATTTCTCCATGTCAAACCACTTAAGTTATTGGCGTGTTATTCCAGTTTTCGTAGCTCGATTGAACTCTTCTTGCTTTAGGATACCCGGCCTTGCGCACTGTTGACTTCATCAACATATCAACAGTGCTCTTGGTTCTATCGCCATTAGCGATTAAACCTTAAACCTCAGTTACTCAAATGTACTAGCAAACGCCAACACATTCGCTTTCTGCATAACTAACTGCTTCATATATCGAGTAGAAAAAATATATAACAGCTTATTGCTATTGCTCAACAGTCTAACTGGAGCAGCACCCTTCAGATCCCAGATCGATGAAAATATAACTCTTAAGTGTATCCACATTACTTGATTCGACTCATTATATGAAAATAAGGTCAAAACCGAGAAATAATATGACGTTGCCACGTTGCATAGATTACCCCGTAATTATTGCACAACTTATCTCATGGCACGTAGATACCATGTAATTACCGCTCGGTATAAACTACGAGTGCTCAAAAATAAATCATATTATCATTAATGACACCGCTCTTGATTACGTACAACGCGTAGAGCAAACCTAGATGCGTCAATCCTCCGAAGATCGCTGCTCTCGATGGTGTTGTATCGTGTAGCCGTACTACATCGCTGCCACCTCAATGGTATTGTGTCATATAACCCAGCTACATCACTGCTATCTCGATGGTGCTGCGTCGCTTAGCCCTGCTACATCGCTGCCACCTTGTCACTAGCGTCTAAGCCTTTCATCTTGTTCATGTAACATTAATTTAATGTTTCTATTTCATTATATTATCGTTGTAAGTCGATGTCGCACACCCCACGCACTTGTAGGGAGGCAGAATTTACAAAAAATGATTTTTATACTTGCAACACCGACCTATCATATAGAATCTTTTCGGAAACCTTAACTAGCTAAATTACTTGGAGGTTCTAAACTACTATGTAAGTGTTTTATACTTCCTTGAATCTAATCCTTCGGGTCTTCTTCTCCTTTCCCTGAGCTCCTCAGAAGTGCGGATCTAGCTCGGTCATCAGCCTCCTCGTGTCGAAGACGATCCATCCGAGAGTCTATGGTTCAAGCTTCAACTTCTAAACCAAGGTAACTAAAGTACTTAGTTCGCTAAACTAGGTAGCTTAGAAGATGTAGAGAGTTAATTGGAGTGTTTTATCTCAAAAGACCTTAGGGTTCACAATACATGTGAGGGTTAGGGTCTTGAGGAAGAAGGAGAGAAATAATGGAGAGAGAAAGGAAAAATGCAAATGAGCTATGTCTTGAGGCAAGTGAAGAATGGCTCATGCTCTTTCTCACATCAAGCCGGCAATATTTTCCAATTGAAAATATCAACCATTCTTGAATAGTGAGGCTAAACCAATAAACAAAACAATAAGCCATGCTTCACTCCATGCCACAAATATCTCCATTTTCCAACCCATTAATCTATTTCCAAAAATAGATAAATCCAATAATGAGGTGTCCCCTTCTAGAAGTATCTCTTGTGAAATTACAAGAATGCCCTCACCGTATATACATACCTGTATTCGTATTGCAAAAATACGAATACGGTGAGATAATAATAATCCAATAATATAATACTAGAATCCGGCTTAAACCAAAGCCCACTAGTATTATCCGTCTGAACAGCATCCGTGTAGCCAGTACACGTATATGATCGGAACCCTGCACGTAAAACCATACGGCCTCTACATCGTTTCGCCTGAACCAGGGAAACCCTCCGTGTAGGACTCTAAAGACTCGACAATACGCTGGAAGTGGGTTTAACCACAATTCCGTCAGTAGCACTAGCTGCACGTAACGGCTACCCAGGTAGCTGTCGAAAAGAAGGTCGAAGAGTGAACTCATCCGAACCCCTACTGAGCCTATCCTCGACAATCTCCGTACAGTCTGGTCTGTTCGTCTGAGAGTATCGTATATTGGGCCTAGGGGGGTGGTAACCGTCAGACCTCTAATAGCGCAATAAGTTGTGTCGGTGTAGAGCCCAATACACTCTGAGAAACTACCGGTGTACCTACCAATAAATCTCACTTGCCCTGGCCAGGGACTTTGTGTAATGGCTATTCGAATACAGCGCGATATCAACTCCCAATACCGGGAGAGACGAATCATTTTTATCCACTGCTGCCTCCAAGTGTTTCGGGACTGCACCCAACCACTACCTGTTTGCACGACTCATTTGAGCCATGGTAGGGTAGTAATCTAAGTACAGTGGGAACACACTCGAGACGAATAATGATATCAAGTCAACGGACTAATCTGTACTCATGTCACCCGGGAACTGCTAACTGATGATAGGTATAATACCAACCAGCAGTTCCCATCGAGTCCATCTAGTGTAACTCAAAACCCAAAGAGCACCTGTATACTATCTCCAGTATCGCATACCAATGGTTGCGGGACATGCCATCTCCCCTAACTGGGATGAGAAGAGTATACACTAGTTTACTCTGGAGTATCGATTCCCTGTCTCGATAATCCTACGACTAGGGACAAGCTTAAGAATGTGCTTATAGACCACCCAGCCCCCACTAGTGTGACTGCCATCACAATGCTGGTAGTCAAGCAAAGATCCTAAGGGCTCTATCAATATATATTAGCGATATGCTAAAAGAAACATATACACATATTAAGATAGAATCAAACCAGATAGCATACTATCATTTTGAGAAAGACTGTTATTATATCTGTGTATATCCCAAGCTTTTAAAATGTAATATACAATCCAGTACTATACAATAATGGCCTCTAGGGCATATATCACTAACAATCTCCCACTTGCACTAAGGTCATGTATTGGCATATCGCAGACCTATCATCTTAAATAGCCTCTCGAACTGTGTCTGAGGGATGGCCTTTATGAATGGATCTACAGTGTTGTTCTCTGTGTCTACTCACCTCGATCTCCTGGCGATCCACGATCTCCCTGATCAGGTGATACTGCCTCAAGATATGTC
The DNA here is from genome assembly GCA_030015575.1 of Agapanthus africanus. Lineage (NCBI taxonomy): Eukaryota > Viridiplantae > Streptophyta > Magnoliopsida > Asparagales > Amaryllidaceae > Agapanthus > Agapanthus africanus. Next base: position 396,928,726 of record JASDDO010000029.1, on the reverse strand, counting down.
TAGACTTATGATGGGACCTTGGTTCCTTTGCTAAAACTATAGCCCCGTTGTTGCCACAATACAAAGGTATTGGGTCAACAATGGATTGTTTCCCCAATTAGAGCAAAGCTCTGTTCAGAATTCAAACTTTGAATTAAAGCTGCGCTTTTATAAAAGCGCTGTGCTACAACTAGCACACCACGTGCAAAGCGAATAGGCGCTAGCGCTAGATGCGCTGCAAGTAGCAAGTAGCGCACCACGTGCAAAGCACGTGTGCGCTAGCACTAAGAGCGATGCGCTCTAAGTAGCGCACCATGGGCAGAGCGCATAAGCGCTAGCGCTGGAACTAAATATTCCTCACCGTTGGATCAAATATCCAACGGATATGATTAAATCATCAATTAACAAGAATGAGATTCTGTTGAATCTTTCCAAATAGAAAAGATTGTGCCCTGAATTTGGAACACCGTTGGATCAATGATCCAATGGTGATTGAAAATCACTAAAATACAGAACAAATTCTGTAAAGAGGAAAGATTTCTCAATCTTATTAAAACAAGAAGATTATGTTCTGTAAACCAGAAGCCCTTGGATCAAAGATCCAATTGTTGAATCTCTTTAACTGATTCAACAAATCAGCCTCCCCTATATAAAGGACCCGAGACTTCAAGTCTTGTACAGAGGAACCCCCCCATAAACTTTGAGAAAATCTCAGAAAGAAGAAGAAGCTCTCAACAAAAGAAGACAATTCTTTTCAAGGTAAAAAAAAAGAATAGAAAGATGAAATCATCTTAATATAAAAAAAAAGAAGTACTTACTTCATAGATCATAGATCTATAAGACAAATTGTCTTTCACAAAAGAGATTATGAACATCTCATTATAAAGGGGGGGGAGAATTATTCAATTCTCTTAGGATACCAGATCCATAAAGGCAAAGCCTTTCATCAAAAGAGATTGAAATATCTCCTATAAACCAAGAACTTTGTTCTTAGAATCTTAAGACAGAGTCTCTTATCAAAAGGAAGGTAATCTTCATAGCGTAAAGTTGACCTAAGAAGAGCCTTAGCGCTCCTGATTTAAAAGTGCCTTAGGGCTCTTCATCTAGCGCAAAGCGCTGCAATGCAATAGCACTTCAAACACAGCGCACTGCGCTCATTAGCTAGTGTTCAGCGTTAAGCGCGCCACGTGCTCCTCACGTGTGCGTTGTATTACTAAAAGCGCTTTGTGCTCATTATATGGCACCAGCGCCAAACGCCTCAACTCTTCAACTATAGCGCATCAGCGCCCTACATCTAGCACAAAGCGCTAAACGCATTTGCGCTCTTCATTTAGCGCAAAGCGCTAAGCGCATTAGCGCTTCACATCTGGCGCAAAGCGCCAAGCGCACTAGCGCTTTAACTATAGTGCCCTGCGCTCATTGACTGGCGCTAGTGCCAAGAGCACTGCATGCTTTTATGTGCGCTTGGATAGAACATAAATTGTTTTTTGAATAAGCCCCAGAGCTATGATGAATGCTCAGCATTCAGTAAAAGACAAACATTGTCAAAAGCTAAATCAATGCTCAGCATTGTTAAAAATGCCGAGCTCAAACAAATGCTTAACAGCCCAAAATAAATGTTAAAACATTTTAACTTGATTGGACTTAGCCCAAGATTGGCCATAAGTCCTCAAATTCAACTTAATTGAGCCCACATGCTCATAAATCACAGATCTTGGTTCCAAATTGGACTACAGGTCTACCAATCAAAATTGGTTCAAGGGTACATCTCCGAACTCCTTTGATATTTGTCGTTGTAATCCTTCAACGTCTTCAGAGAGGTGACGGGTCCCGACAACCAGATATTCTATAGACTGTGTGGTCCTTAAACCCATGGACTATGATGTCCTTAACCTTGACTGTGAGGTCTTTAAACTCACGGACTGTGATGTCCTTAACCTTGACTGTGGGGTCTTTAAACTCACGGACTGTGATGTCCTTAACCTTGACTGTGAGGTCTTTAAACCCACGGACTATGATGTCCTTAACCTTGGACCGAGATGTCCTTAAACTAACACTGGATCACCATGTCCTTAAACTGGTAATCGACCGCAATGTCCCTAAACTAAACAATAGAGTCCAAATGCTCTTTTATTGGATCTAAACGATCCCGTTAAGTTGATCTTAATCTAAAATTAGACTAACGTATTCTTAACAAACGTTTAAGTTGATCTTAGTCTCAAATGAGACTAACGTATCCTTAAACCCAACCCCCAAACCCAAATCTAAGAAGATACGGATTTGGACTAATCCACGCCCTACGGGCGACAACATAAATTAGTCTCCGTATACAATCCACGGGCAACCAAAAAAAAAAAACAAACACACACGACACGAAGTGACTATCTGGAGAAGGAGAAAGTGGTTACCGCGATGCGGTAGCGTAATTAACTGCAGGGGCTTGCGCCTGCAATGAAGAGCGTCTCCACAATCAAAAACCCCTCAACGAGGGGGAATCTGACAAAGTCTGCTATATCGGCCGCATCCGTTTAAACCTTCGATATATGGTGTCATAAATCAACTTGGCATCTTCGGAGAGGTGGACGGATAGCACCAAATAGTATCTGCCCCCAAATTCAGGCAAGACGGACCCGTGCGGTCGCGTCTCCGTGTTTTCGGCGGGGAACAGATTCTGGCACGCCCGGTGGGACCTTTTCCTCTTTCCACTCCACACTTCGTGTGTCGTGTTCGCGAACGAATCGTGGTTTGCTATGGTTGCCTTTGGGTTCGAGGTACTAAGATTTGGTGTCTTGCTCAGTGCTGAAAACGAAAGATCAATGGGGTCTACCTACATAAAATGTTCCAGCTGCAACTGCAGCTCCCATTCCGCCTCATCTGGAGGTGTAACTTACGGGCCCCAGGCGGCCTCCCTGTTCACAATGCCGGTGGACCAAGTAACTCAGGCCACCACTGGGCTGTTCTTTGGGACTATGATCCCACCCATGAGCTTCAATGCCCCGATGCTGCCGTAAGAAACCCCAAAGAAGTCGGTCTTTGATCGACTTACCACTGCCGTGGCCCCTCTCAACGGGTCGTCCAAGTCTAACGCCTCAGTTTTCAACAGACTGGGCCAGAATGCCAACAAGCCCGCAATACCTGAAGCAGTCATCCCAAAGTGGATAGCCATCCCGGTTTAAGCGGACGAAATCATTGGAAAGGCTTCTCTTGACAAGAAGTCAGTCTTCACAAGGCTGGCCACTCCGGCTCCCGCTCCAGGCGAAGTCACCTCTGTCCAGAGGTCTGTATTCGATAGGTTGGACATTACTTCTCGGCGAACGTCAGTCTTCAAAAGGCTGGCACCGGCGACAACCCTCCGTCAAGACAGGGGGCATGACGAAGTCACCCCTACAGCTGAGACAATCCCATCCGCACGACATGCTCGACGTCTCCACTGGCGCCGAGTAAGGAAGGCCGGGGGCAACTCCCCCTCTGGGCTAACTCCGCCAGCTCCCATGGTGGAAATCAATGCTGCTGTTCCAACTGGGAACAGCTTTGAACCGCTTAAGAGGGTTCGCAAGAACTCTCCGACCGCCGTGCTGAAGAAATCTCCTCCACCTATGGAGATTACTACAGAAAAGAAGCCGGATCAGCCCCCTCAGCGGCTGTCCTCCAAAATTTATAAATTCTGGCGACAGGTCCAGGAATCGGTGATTAACCAGGACTACTCTCGCCGGCCAAAGAAGCTCAAAGCTCAGCAAGAAAAGAGCCATCTCGTGGTACCACAAAAGACGTCATCCGTCTGGGTGCTCGCTGCAACGGCCCCCTCGACTTCAACTGCTCACAAGAGAAGGAGGCCAGAGAAAGCCCCCATGAACGCGGCAAACCGCAAGGACGTCGAATCTAAATGCCCCAAGTCCGGGGGCATGGTAATGCATACCGTTTATATGGCTTCCGGAAAAGAGGAAAGCCGTGCTTCTATGGGTCATCGACCGCTTACTCGATCGATAACGAAGGCTCATGAACAACAACAGCAGAAATTTCAGGAGATGCTGACTGCAATGGCCGCACTCACTGGGCCAAAAGAAAATCCAGAGACCTCGGAGCAACGTCAGGAACAAGAAACGGATACCGAGTTCCTCCGAAGAATGCTCGAGAGGAAAGAAAAAGAGGCTGCGGAGCAGGCAGCCAATATAAAACGAATGGCTCTTTTGTTCCAAGACATGGCTGGGATGATGTTACAGCTAGAACCTCCAGCTGAAGACCCCCCGATAATCATTGAAGACGACAGAGGGGAGACATCGAACCCTCCTCAGGCTCTTTCAGCAGCCAAAGAGGAGACCATCTCCAAGGCCGCTCTGAATGATTACATTGCTCAGCAAATACGAGCTCACCAGGAAAATGAAGCGGCTGGACAGATCGTTAAGACTGGACGACCTTATCCAGGATGGTATGACCAAATAAGGTACCCGCCGGGATATACGATCCCTAAATTTCATATATATAAAGGGACGAGGAATCCACATCAGCATGCCGCTCAATTCAGAGCCTTGTGCGGCAACACCGGAGGTGACGATAAACTTCTGCTCTGCCAGTTTGTTGGTAGCTTATCGGAGACGGCATTCGAGTGGTATTCTGAACTTCCAAATGACTCCGTCAAAACCTTTGCAGAGATGGAGCTACTATTCACCCAGCGTTTCGCGAGTGCTAGTGAACGCACCGCAATAACGACATTGATCAATGCCAGGGTGAAGCCAGGTGAAACGTGGGTGCAATACGCAATACGATGGCGAAATTTATGGTCAAAATGTGAGCAACGCATCGAGGAAGCGCCGGCAGTGGGCATGTTCATGGGCACTCTTGACCCTAAAGCAACTATTTCCCAATTCATGATATTCTTCAAGCCGATCACGTTCCAGGCCTTGATTGACAAACTAGCCCAGATGGACCAGATGGGTCATAGACCGTCTCCTCCAAAGCTGGAGCCGCGAAATGAAAAGGGTAAAGGGAAGGCGACATTCGTTGCGAATACTCAACAGCAGCCCAATGGCCCAAAACTAATTGATCACCTAGACGAGAGGCGGAAATTCTATAATGAGAAAATGAAGCGCCCATATTCATTTCCCCGGGACAAGACGAAAAGATTGTTCGAGCTAGCGGTGCGCAACAGGCTCATCAATCTGCCGAATCCAAAATGACCGTTGCAACTCGACGAGGCTAATAGTCCCAATTATTGCCCCTACTATCAAACGATAAGCCATCCAATTGAAGATTGCTTCGTCTTCAAGGGCTGGATTGAAGACCAGTATCAACAGGGCAAATTTGCCCTGTCTGAGAACTGGAAAGTGAACCCACCACAGCCACACGCTCCCAAGAAGACGGATACACCGAGGGCATCATGCTCTTTTGTAGAAGAAGCTCCATGGGAGGTCGTTCTTTCAGCCAAGACTAAAAGAATGCTAAAGGATCTCCAAACATGCCCGGCAATCAGGTGGAAGAATCCACTGGAACCTGAGATCATCGAGGGAATGCTAAAGCCGCGCTCAACTCCAAAAATTGGTGGTGATAGTCAAAGCGCTCACACCCAGCCGTCAATGCTAAAGCCGCGCTCAACTCCAAAAATTGGTGGTGATAGTCAAAGCGCTCACACCCAGCCGTCAAAGTCTTCGAAGAAGAAGAAGACCAAAAAGCCTGTAAAGCATGGTGACAAGCGCACGGACCTGCAAAAACAGATTGACGCACTGGAAGAACATAACCAGAAGGCGCGGACCCCAGTCACACTCCAAGAATTTCTCAGCCACGTCCTTGAGGACGGAGATGATGACAATGGAGAAGACTCGTCGGATGAATCTGAAGGTTATGTAGCAAGCTGCTATGTGATCTCTCACTCGTCGATAGACAATGAAGAAGCTCCTTACACAGAGAAACTAGGGGCAGATCCTGAGCCGGAACTTCTGGGGCCATCAGACGAAATGATTGATGCATTCCTGGACGAAGCTCTTTTTAAAAGCAAAGCTGCTCGAGAGTGTGAGATGGCTATATTTGAAAAAGCCAAACGCCGGCGACTGGACAAAACAATTGAAACACTCCCGCCAGATCGAAGTACGTTCACCGCAGATAAAAGCAGGTTCAAGACGAGGAAGAGGTTCGCCAAAGCCATATCGATGGAAATGAAGCTGCCACCCTCCAAAGCGAACGCTCTTGGTGAAGCGGAAACACATCCTAGCTACTGCTTATATCATCGAAAGATTCCACACCCCACTGAAGAGTGCAATTCTTTTAAAAGATGGTGGCAGGGATATATTGCCCACCGACAACATTTCAAACGGATGAAACGCAAAGCTCGTCGGGAGCAAAGAAATACGACCGAGGAGCGCAAAAGAACCGCCGGCAACTGTCACATGGTCGACGCTAGGGGATCGCAAGTTCTCACCTTCAGGAGCGACTCTGACGAAGAAATGACTCTTGGCTCTCTCTTTAAAGAATCCACCTCAGGAAAAGAGGAAGAACCGAAGAGCTGTGAGAATATTCAGCTGCGCAATCGTACGTTACCTGAAAAGAATCTCGGACCTGCAAATAAGGGTTCGAACAAAAAGGATAAGGGGAAAGAAAAAGTTCCTGAGGATATCGCCCTCGATGATCGAGTCGTCGAAGAGATGGCAGCCAAGGACCCGCCCAAGAAAAGTAACGTGGATTACAACGTTCTTGCACACCTGAGGAAGATACCCTCGCAGCTCAGTATTCTCGACACCCTTCTGCTATCCGAAGAGGCAAAAGATTCGCTGATCAAGGAGTTACAAGAGCCTGAACAATTCCAAGCTTTCCTCGTCGAAGAAAAGATGAAGGACGAGTTAAAAGAAGTGCACACAGCCGATATCACGTTCGGCGATGAGGATCTTCTCCTCGGGACGTGTGAGCATAACCGTCCCCTATATGCTCCGGATTCTGTCATGACATCAAGATAGGCAAAATCCTGGTTGACAATGGTTCCTCCGTCAATCTCCTCAATGTGAGAATGTTGAAGGAAATCTGCATGAGCGTTCAGCACCCCACTCGTGATAAAATCACCATTTCCGGGTTTGACTCCCAGTCATCACGGACGCTTGGGTCTGTAATATTGACACTATGCTTTGGGCTGCTCGTCACGGACATCAAGTTCCACGTCATTGACGCTAAGACCTGCTATAACGCTTTGCTCGGCCGGCCTTGGTTACACGAGTTCAACATCATCCCTTCTATACAATATCAGTGGATGAAGTATTTCAATGATGGTCTCGAGTACATTGTGACGGGGCAGTTGAACCCATTCTCCGTGAATGAAGTCCGAAAGTACGAAGATGCAAAATACTTCTTACCGGATTTCGAGGACACGGAAAGATGTCACAAACCAAAGAAAAAAGCTATCACCACTATTCCGGTCTTCGGGAGTGATACCGAAGAAGAAGAAGAAATAGTTTATTCAGGGCCACTCCAATGCAACAAGCCAGGACCGTCCACCCCTATGTTGATCTTCGGCAGCGGCTCCGAAGATGAAGTCAATGCCGTATTTTCCGCTCGGCCGTCAATACAAGCCTTCGCTGGCGATAATCAGAGTTTGCAAATCGCCATGGTTCCGCGGGAGCATTACAAAGAGTTAGACGCGCTTGATACCTACAGTGTGGAAGAACTGCAGGCATTCTACGTCCCTCCCAGGCGAAAAGGTGAAAAGGCGATCCTATTCTACCGATCCAGGAAAACCAAAGTGGAGAAAGAAATCTGGCATGTTGCGGATTCTACACTTGACAGGCTCCAGCCCATCCGTTTGCCCAAATATTACACAGACGGACTAAAGAGACTCTTGAGACGCCAAGGTGTACCTCTTAAGCAAACTGCACGACAAGCACGGTTCTATAACAGGATCTGGAACGTTCCCGGAACTCAACGAAAGTTGCCCAACGGGAGAATGGAAACAATTGGGCTTGGATATGTTCGATCCAAGAAACGGGAGCTATTCCGCGACTGCTACGTCATACATGACTTTGATGAAGAAGGAGATGCTCTGTGGGAAGATGCTAACCCTGAACCAGAACGAGCTCCCGCCATGAAAATGCCAAGTCCGTCGTTTGAAGAACAGATGGACAAGCTTATAAGGGAAGCGGTTCAAAAGGTTCGAGATGATCATAGTCGCGAAATGACCATCTATGAGAAAGCCAGAACGCAGCGCCTCCTTCAGCAGGTTGCGAAAAATGAAAATGCTCTTCCTTGTCAACCCGTCATACAAAAGGCCTGACGCAGAGGCAAAAATAAATCAAAGAGCGGGAAAGGCGTTCGACAGCGACAAAGCGGGACCAAGAAGCCACGCGATCGGGAATCGAGCAATCCGAATTCGTCTCTTATAAAGAAGATGGGTCGAACATACTCTTTTCCCCAAGGCAAAACACAGAAGATACTTGATCTTTCCATAAAACATCAAATGATTACCCTCCCGGAGTCCAAACATCACGAGCAAGCAGGTAAAATCTCTCACCCGGACTATTGCTCCTATCACCGGGCAATAGGACATCCTCTCAAAGACTGCTTCACATTCAAAGACTAGGTAGAAGACCAGTATCAGTAAGGCAGGTTCGCTCTATCCAGCAGCTGGAGGGTAACTCCGCCGCAGAAGCATGAACCAAAAGCCACGCATGCAGCGAGAGTAGAACCAGATCAACATCGGTCTTGGAAGCGATCTCATACATGTCATATGATAACGCTATCAGAAGAAGAAACCAAGAATATGGATGACTTCCTCTGGTGCTTCGAAAACAATGATGACGAGGTGATCTCAGAGTTTCCATCGGCACCAAAAGAGCTAGAAGATGGGACATATACTACTGCAGATAACCTCAAGAAAATTGACTTGGGGACGACAAATGACACACGACCGACGTTCGTCAGTGAGCTTTTGTCTGAAGAAAAGGTGGCTATGCTTAAAGACGTGCTCATGTAATATAAAGATTGCTTTGCATGGAACTATTCCGAGATGCCAGGACTAGATCCAGAGATTGTTGTACACAAATTGGCAATATCCCCGGACGTCAAGCCGATCAAACAAGCACCGAGAAGAATGCGGCTCGATCTTGAAATGAGCATCAACGCCGAGGTCTAGAAGCTAATCGACTCCGGCTTCATCCAAGAGGTTCAATATCCTGATTGGATCACCAACATCGTCCCGGTGATGAAGAAAAATAGGACAATACGCATATGCGTGGATTTCCGGGATCTCAACAAAGCTTGCCCGAAGGACGACTTTCCAGTACCAGTCACCGAGCTGATGATAGATAACACGTCCACTCACGAAGTCTTCTTCTTCATGGATGGCTCGTCAGGATACAATCAGATAAAGATGCATCCCTAAGACCAGAAGCATATCGCTTTCCGGACTCCTCTGGGCATATTCTGCTACAAGGTGATACCTTTCGGTCTAAAGAATGCCGGTGCCACCTATCAGAGGGCCATGACGAAAATTTTTGATGGCCTCATACATGAAATCGTCGAATGCTATATCGACGACCTCGTGGTTAAAAGCAAATCATACGAGGAACATTTAGAACATCTGAAGATCGTGTTTCAGCGCCTTCGGAAATACAACTTGAAGATGAACCCTCTCAAATGCGCGTTCGGAGTTTCCTCCGGCAAATTCCTAGGATTCATTGTACGACACCGAGGCATCGAAATAGACCTGTCAAAGATCAAGGCGATCATGGAAATGCCACCGCCAAGGACTCTCAAGCAACTGCGGTCCCTCCAAGGAAATCTCGCGTATATCCGGCGGTTCATAGTTAACCTCTCTGGAAAGTGCCGCCCTTACAGTCACCTGATGAAGAAAGGGACTCCTTTCGTCTGGGATCACGAATGCCAAAGCGCACTGGACGAAATCAAGCAATACCTGCAGAACCCACCGGTACTAACCGCTCCAGTCAAGGGAAAGCCTCTCATCTTGTACACAACAGCCCTCGAAGGTTCTTTAGGCGCGCTGTGGGCACAAGAGAACGATCAAGGGAAAGAAAGAGCTCTCTACTATCTGAGTCGAGTTCTCCTAGGGGCAGAAAGCAACTACTCCCCCATCGAAAAACACTGCCCAGCGTTTATCTTCGCGGCAACGAAGCTCAGAAACTACGCATTGGCACATGAGGTCCATCTCATATCAAAAGTGGATCCTCTCAAGTATTTGATGTCGAAAGCCATATTAACGGGGCGTCTCGCTAAATGGACCCTACTCTTGATGGAATTCTCGATAACTTATCGGCCTCTTAAGGCAGTGAAAGGCCAGGCCATCGCCGACTTCCTCGCTGAGCACCCGATACCCGCTGATTCTCCTTTGAACTGCGAATTGCCAGACGAATAAGCGTTTGACACGATCGACGGGGATGATACCCGGTGGGAACTCTATTTTGATGGAGCGTCTTCCATGAAGAAGCGCAAACAAAGCACCCCTATAATCAAATCAGGGGTAGGCCTCATCTTCGTGACTCCACAAGGAGGGATAATGCGCTTTGCCTTCTCCTTAACAGAGCCGAGGGCGAACAACGAAGCCGAATATGAAGCTTTGATAGCAGGTCTTGAGATCTCCGTCGACATGGGAATTAGAAACCTCCTCATATACGGAGACTCCCAGCTGGTCGTTAGTCAAGTAAACGGCGACTATCAAACATGCAAACCAGAGTTGGTGAAGTATGGCGAGAGAGTACAGCAACTGCTGACTCAAATTCCTTCCTACACCCTGGAAAGCATACCGCGTGCGGAAAATAGCAAAGTGGATGTATTGGCCAAGCTCGCTAAAGAATTGGCCGACGAGAACCTCGATAACGTGAGGAACATTGTGCAAATCCGTCTGGTTCTTGCACCGGCAGAAACATCTTCAAAGTTATCCGAAGAAAAAGAAGCAACCGAGCAAACGGCCCTATAAATAAAAGACGAGGAAAAGGCTGAGAATTGGAGAGAAGTCTTTATAAACTACTTCAAATTCCGTCGAACACCTGAAGATGCGTCCTCAAGACATCAGCTTATGAAACGAGCTCTGTCTTTCACCTTCGTCAATGATACTCTGTATAAGAGATCATTTGATTCTCTGTGGTTAAGATGCCTGGGACCAGAAGAGGCAAGGAGAGTCGTCCAAGAAACTCACGATGGACTATGCAGTTCTCACCAAGCCGGGCCGAAGATGAAACTAAAGATCAAAGGGATGGGCTACTATTGGCCCACGATGATCCAAGACTGCCTCGAATACGCGAAGCAGTGCCACTCGTGCCAGGTTCACGGGAACTTTATTCACCAACATCCGAATCCACTACACCCAACGGTGGCTAGCTGGCCGTTCGAAATGTGGGGAACTGACATAATCGGGCCCATCGAACCAGCATCGTCCAGAGGACATCGATTCATTTCGGCGACGATCGATTACTTTTCTAAGTGGGCAGAAGCCATACCGTTAAGGGAAGTGAAGACGGAAAATATACTCCATTTCTTCAAGACACACGTCATTTATCGGTTCGGCACTCCGCGACGGATTATCTTCGATAACGGGCCAGCCTACAGAAGCTACAAGATTAGCCGCTTCGCACAACAGCATAACATAGACTGGAGATACTCTTCAGTCTATAATCATCGAGCTAACGGTCTAGCTGAGGCTTTCAACAAGACATTGACAAAGATCATAAAAAAGACGGTGTCTCGAAATAAGAAGGACTGGCACGAGACACTACATAAAGCTCTCTGGGCGTATCGAACTACGTTCAAAACGGTCACGAACACAACGCCGTACGTGTTGGTATTCGGTACGGAAGCGGTACTCCCCCTTGAGATAGAGTTACCCTCTCTACAAGTGGCGGTTCGCTACGAGCTAACAGACGAAGAAAATGCTCACCTTCGGCTTGAGGAGCTCGATGCCCTTGATGAAACCCGGCTCATAGCGCAACAAAATCTGGAGGCTTATAAAGCAAAGATGACGCGCTCATATGAGAGATTGACTAGGCCGAGAACATTCCACCAAGGCGAACTCGTGTTAGTGGTCAAAAGGCCTATGATCCCTAATCGTGCCAAGCGGGGGAAATTCGAGCCGAACTATGAAGGCCCGTATATCATAGACAAAGTTTACCAGGGTGAAGCATATCTACTCATGGACATGCATGGTGAAAGACCTTTCCGGCCAATAAACGGTCGCTTCCTAAAAAAATACTATGCCTGACGAGTCATGGCCTAGGTCAATGATAGATGACGACGCCTATGTCCGCTCGCTATCTTCCTAAGCCTAAACTCTGTAAGTAGTAGCCGGCCTCCTTTTCTTAGACCGAAACGAGCTTAAACTAAAAATGGACCACTATGTCCTAAAACTGGCGATGGACCGAAATTTCCTTAAACTAACGATGGACCACTATGTCCTAAAACTGGCGATGGACTGAAACGTTCTTAAACTAACAATGGACCACTATGTCCTAAAACTAGCTATTGACCGAAACGTCGATAAACTACTACGGACCGCAGCATCCCGAGGCTGACAAAAAAATAAAAATAAAAATAAAAAAAAGAGAGAAGAAAACTGTATGTCCATAAACAAAAGGGGTACGAATGAAAACCCGAAAGGGCTCCGTAAGTAAAAACAGCAGGGCTACCGGCGAGTTTTTGTGAAAACCCGAAAGGGCGCAACCTCGTTAAAAGACACTTGCAAGGTCCTCTCGACCTTGTGAGGAGAAACCACCTGTGTGAGATCCTTACGACTCACGAGGGAGCAACACACTTAGGGATCCCTACGATTCCTAAGGAGAAATTACACTTGCGAGATCCTCGCGACTCGTAAGGAGAACCCTCCTATGAGACCCTCGCGGCTCATAAGATTCAAAAGTCTTAAGCTACAGGGATCTGGACCTGTTCTTAAGCCAACACAACTTCCAATTTTGCCCTACAAGTGGTTCAGTATTGACCCTTGTATACAATCCACGGGCGCGAATAAACATTTCCCTAGCAAAGTCCCATCCAGGACTAGAGATATGTTTATACAGTGAACAGCCCCTGTAAGTCCTCTCGACTTATAAGAAGAAAGCACTCTTGTAAGATCCTTACGACTTATAAGAGACCATACACTTAGGAATCCTCATGATTCTTAAGGAGAAAACGCACCTACGAGATCCCCACGACTCGTAGGGAGAAATACCTTTATGAGACCCTTACAGCTCATGAAGTCGAAAGCCTTAGTCGACAGGATCCTAACCATGTCCACTAAGCCACCTTTGTTCGACATCGACAAAGGCAGATGATGATTCGCTCCTGGCAATATCCCAGTTGTAGCGATGCTGATGCCGAAAGCGGTGTCAAAACCCAAAATTCGCAACGGAAAGCCAGCGAGCCACAAATGCATACAAAATAGGCGAAATAATGGGACAACTTGCAAAAAAAATCAGCAAGTAAAAATGTATGAATGCAAAATAGCCAAAATGATTGGGGAACTCGCAATAAAAAGCAGCGAGTAAAAATAAAACAAACAGCCGAAATGATTGGGCACCGTGAAAAATAGCCGAAATGATTGGGCAATCGCGACCTTCGCGATATAAAAGCTGAAATGATAGAGCATCGCGGAAAGAAAAATATATAAAATGAAACCTTTTGCCCGACAGATGATATCACATCGATCCCTGTATACAATCCAGGGGCGCAAACAAAGAAGGAATCACACCTTCCCTCCCCAGGCTCCATCAGAAGAAGAAACCAAATCTCAACGATTCACAGACAGCCTGGAGATCATCTCAACATTCGTCTCATTACAACAGACGCACCATCAAGCAAAGCGGAACCACGGCAATTCCCAGTTCCATGACTCGGCGGTGCACAGACGACCGAGAGTCAAACCCCGACTCCGTGAAATGCGGATAAAGTCAACCCTTCCTGGTTTCGTGGAACACGGCCTATGTCAATCCTGACCCCGTGGGAAATGTCCAGAGCGGAGCCTGGTCCTCGCAGAACACGGCTATGTCAATCAAACCCCGTGGGAAGCATCCAGAGCAAATTCCTGGTCACATGGAACACGGCCTATGTCAATCCTGACCCCGTGGGAAACGTCCAGAGCGGATCCTGGTCCTCGCAGAACACGGCTATGTCAATCAGACCCCATGGGAAGCATTCAGAGCAAATTCCTGGTCACGTGGAACACGGCCTATGTCAATCCTGACCCCATGGGAAACGTCCAGAGCGGATCCTGGTCCTCGCAGAACACGGCTATGTCAATCAGACCCCCGTAGGAACCATCCAGAGCAAATTCCTGGTCACGTGGAACACGGCCTATGTCAATCCTGACCCCGTGGGAAACATCCAGAGCGGAGCCTGGTCCTCGCAGAATACAGCTATGCCAATCAGACCCTGTGGGAAGCATCCAGAGTAAATTCCTGGTCACGTAGAACACGGCCTATGTCAATCCTGACCCCGTGGGAAACATCCAGAGCGGAGCCTGGTCCTCGCAGAATACGGCTATGTTAATCAGACCCCGTGGGAAGCATCCAGAGCAAATTCCTAGTCACGTGGAACATGGCCTATGTCAATCCTGACTCCGTGGGAAACGTCCAGAGCGGATCCTGGTCCTCGCAGAACACGGCTATGTCAATCAGACCCCGTGGGAAGCATCCAGAGCAAATTCTTGGTCACGTGGAACACGGCCTATGTCAATCCTGACCCATGGGAAATGTCCAGAGCGGATCCTGGTCCTCGCAGAACACGGCTATGTCAATCAGACCCCGTGGGAAGCATCCAGAGCAACTTCTTGGTTTCGTGGAACACGGCCTATGTCAATCCTGACCCCGTGGGAAACGTCCAGAGCGGAGCCTGGTCCTCGCAGAACACGGCTATGTCAATCAGACCCCGTAGGAAGTATCCAGAGCAAATTCCTGGTCACGTGGAACATGGCCTATGTCAATCCTGACCCCGTAGGAAACGTCCAGAGCGAATCCTGGTCCTCGCAGAATACGGCTATGTCAATCAGACCCCGTGGGAAGCATCCAGAGCAAATTCCTGGTCACGCGGAACACGGCCTATATCAATCCTGACCCCGTGGGAAACGTCCAGAGCGGATCCTGGTCCTCGCAGAACATGGCTATGACCCTGTAGGAAGCATCCAGAGCAAATTCCTAGTCATGTGGAACGTCGCTTATGTCAATCCTGACCCCGTGGGAAACGTCCAGGGTGAAGCCTGGTCCTCGCAGAACACGGCTATGTCAATCAGACCCCGTGGGAAGCATCCAGAGCAAATTCCTGGTCATGTGGAACGCGGCTTATGTCAATCCTGACCCCGTGGGAAACGTCCAGAGCGGAGCCTGGTCCTCGCAGAACACGGCTATGTCAATCAGACCCGTGGGAAGCATCCAGAGCAAATTCCTGGTTTCGTGGAACGCGGCTTATGTCAATCCTGACCCCATGGGAAACGTCCAGAGCGGAGCCTGGTCCTCGCAGAACACGGCTATGTCAATCCTCACCCTGTGGGAAGCATCCAGAGCAAATTCCTGGTCACGTGGAACACGGCCTATGTCAATCCTGACCCCATGGGAAACGTCCAGAGCGGAGCCTGGTCCTCCCAGAACACGGCTATGTCAATCAGGCCCCATGAGAAGCATCCAGAGCAAATTCCTGGTCACGTAGAACACGGCCTATGTCAATCCTGACCCCGTGGGAAACGTCCAGAGCGGAGCCTGGTCCTCGCAGAATACGGCTATGTCAATCAGACCCCGTGGGAAGCATCCAGAGCAAATTCCTGGTTTCGTGAAACGCGGCCTATGTCAATCCTGACCCCGTGGGAAATGTCCAGAGCGGAGCCTAGTCCTCGCAGAACACGGCTATGTCAATCAGACCCCGTGGGAAGCATCCAGAGAAAATTCCTGGTCACGTGGAACACGGCCTATGTCAATCCTGACCCCGTGGAAAACGTCCAGAGCGGATCCTGGTCCTCCCAGAACACGGCTATGTCAATCAGACCCCGTGGGAAGCATCCAGAGCAAATTCCTGGTCACGTGGAACGCGATTTATGTCAATCCTGACCCCATGGGAAACGTCCAGAGCAGAGCCTGGTCCTCGCAGAACACGGCTATGACCCCGTGGGAAGCATCCGAGCAAATTCCTGGTCACATGGAACATGGCCAATGTCAATCCTGACCCCGTGGGAAACGTCAAGAGCGGATCCTGGTCCTCGCAGAACATGGCTATGTCAATCCTAACCCCGTGTGAAGTATCCAGAGCAAATCCTGGTTCCGTGGAACACGGCTAGAGTCAATCTCGACCCGGTGGGAAACGCCCAGAGCAACCCCTGACTCCGTGAAATGCGGATAATGTCAACCCCATCAATCCCTTACGGGTCCTCTCGACCCGTAAGGAAGAAACTCTCTTGTAAGATCCTTACGACTTATAAGAGAAAACGCACTTAGGAATCCTCATGATTCCTAAGGAGAAAATACACCTGCGAGAGCCTCTCGACTCGTAGGGAGAAAAATCTTTATGAAACCCCTACGGCTCATGAAGTTGAAAAGTCTTAGGCAGCAGATCTAAACCTGATTCTTAAGCCATCGCTACCTCTCGAAGAATTCAAAACAGAATGCTCTCTCTATCATCTGCAGGCTACGCTTACTAAAGTGACATGCCGGTAACAAAGAAAAGAAGAAAGTGACAAGGAGAACATTTGATTCGCATTCGGTTAAACGTTCAAAGCATACCCATTCATGCATGTGCAAAAGATTTAGTGCATAAAATAAACACACGGAAACGAGGAATTTGCTATTCATACTTCAAAACGTTCTTAAAATAATGAAAGCAGTAAACGAAAACATCATCAAAATGATTACAATGGCAAGACATCAAATCCAGGACACGGATTGAGAAATTCAAAGGTGAGGCCGTCCAAAAATTTTCGAGTCTCTCGGACCATCTTCGTGTGCATCCTTTCATGATCGCAAGTGTCAGGATCCCCACTGATGTTCTCCACCCTTCGATAGGCAGCAAGTATCGCCGCCTGCTGAAAAGCTTGATGCAGGATATCAACAAGGTTGTCTCGCCTTTTCTTTGAGATTAGGCCTATCAGATACACCGAGTGCACCTTATTTTCGGCGTCATCCAATGCCTTAAGCAGCATGCCTAAAAAGAATAAGGGAAGCGCTTCCCAGATCGCTCTCACGATAAGCTTCAAGAGGGAGGAACGACGAGGAAGCAGTCGACCATTGTATGCATCAAAGCGGCCCATGATTTCAGCACACTGAGCATTTGTGAATTCTTGGTTTTGGGAACGGCCGAGTGCGCGAATGTCCCCGTAAGAAATAATCTCGTCGAGGTCATACATGTGAGTGTCCATAACGTCTGAAAAGAAAAATCAGTGAGAGTTAGGGGTTGGACTGATTAAGAAAAGCTTATTGAAACAGACACGAGATTTAAACAACTCTTGATATCCCCAAGGTGGGAATAAGTGCTAATTAAATCACCCAATGGATTTAATTCTGTGAAGTTAAGAGAGAAATCCTAAAAAAGAATTTCGTAAAAAGGTCCCTCGAGCCAAGGAGTTAAACTCCTCGAGAGCAATGCTCTGCAAACAAGACAGACATCTGTCAAAGTCTAACGATGAAGGAATAAAATTCCTCAAGAAAATCCTAAAAGTCTTGCTCTGAGAAGGAGATGGAATAATCCATCAAAAAAAATAAAATTTCATTTTTGATCTTCAAGATCCATGAACAAACTCTTAAGAGTTCTTCTATATGATCTGAAAGGAGCAAAGCTCCATTAATGGATTAAGAAATCGTAAGTAAGATCCTTTTAGAGAGCAAAGCTTTGTTAATAAAACCCTAAAAAGGATTTTCTTTAGATCAAAGATCTATGAAGAGCAAAACTCTGTTAATGGGTGAAACCCTAAAATATGTTTCAAAAAAATTTAATCTTTTACCTAATCTGACTGAGTTCGGTCCTTAAAAATTCTTAAGAGGAAGAGCTGCGCTCTGAAGAAGAAAATAAATTTTCAAGAAGGATTGAAGATGAACAGAAGTCATCTCAAGGGCCAAGGGTCCTATTTATAGGCACTAAGCGTCGTTTCAGTTCTTTGGGTGATCCAAGAGTCGAGATGTTGCCACCGCTGCACCCACGTGTGGGCCCCGTGAGCGCAACGGTGGGGGGGGGGCATTTTTTTCCCCAATTAGAGCAAAACTCTGTTCAGAATTCAAACTTTGAATTAAAGCTGCGCTTTTATAAAAGCGCTGCGCTATAACTAGCGCACCCCGTGCAAAGCGCATAGGCGCTAGCGCTAGATGCGCTGCAAGTAGCGCACCACGTGCAAAGCACGTGTGCACTAGCGCTAAGAGCGCTGTGCTCCAAGTAGCGCACCATAGGTAGAGCGCATAAGCTCTAGCGCTAGAACTAAATGTTCCTCACCGTTGGATCAAATATTCAATGGATATGATTAAATCATCAATTAACAAGAATGAGATTCTGTTGAATGTTTCCAAACAGAAAAGATTGTGCCCTGAATTTGGAACACCGTTGGATCAATGATCCAATGGTGATTGAAAATCACTAAAATACAGAACAAATTCTGTAAAGGGGAAAGATTTCTCAATCTTATTAAAATAATAAGATTATCTTCTGTAAACCAGAAGCCCTTGGATCAAAGATCCGACGGTGGGGAAATTCCCAAATCAATTAGAGAATAAATCTCTTTAACTGATTCAACAAATCAGCCTCCCCTATATAAAGGACCCGAGACTTCAAGTCCTGTACAGAGGAACCCCCCCCATAAACTTTGAAAAAATCTCAGAAAGAAGAAGAAGCTCTCAATAAAAGAAGACAATTCTTTTCAAGGTAAAAAAAAAGAATAGAAAGATGAAATCGTCTTAATATAAAAAAAGAAGTACTTACTTCACAGATTATAGATCTATAAGACAAATTGTCTTTCACAAAAGAGATTATGAACATCTCATTATAAAGAGGGGGAGAATTATTCAATTCTCTTAGGATCTCAGATCCATAAAGGCAAAGCCTTTCATCAAAAGAGATTGAAATATCCCCTATAAACTAAGAACTTTGTTCTTAGAATCTTAAGACAAAGTCTCTTATTAAAAGGAAGGTAATCATCAGAGCGCGAAGTTAACCTAAGAAGAGCCTTAGCGCTCCTGATTTAAAAGTGTCTTAGTGCTCTTCATCTAGCGCAAAGCGCTGCAGTGCAATAGCACTTCAAACACAGCGCACTGCGCTTATTGATTAGCGCTCAGCGTTAAGCGCGCCACGTGCTCCTCACGAGTGCGCTGTATTACTAAAAGCGCTTTGCGCTCATTATATGACACCAGCGCTAAACGTCTCAATGCTTCAACTATAGCGCATTAGCGCTCTACATCTAGCGCAAAGCGCTAAGCACGTCTGCACTCTAGCGCAAAGCGCTAAGCGCATTAGCGCTTCACATCTGGCGCAAAGCGCCAAGCGCACTAGCACTTTAACCATAGTGCCCTGCGCTCATTGAATGGTGCTAGTGCCAAGCGCACTACATGCTTTTATGTGCGCTTGGGTAGAACATAAATTGTTCTTTGAATAAGCCCCAGAACTATGATGAATGCTCAGCATTCAGTAAAAGACAAACATTGTCAAAAGCTAAATCAATGCTCAGCATTGTTAAAAGGGCAGAGCTCAAACAAATGCTTAACAACCCAAAATAAATGTTAAAATATTTTAACTTGATTGGACTTAGCCCAAAATTGGCCATAAGTCCTCAAATTCAGCTTAATTGTGCCCACATGCTCATAAATCACAGATTTTGGTTTCAAATTGGACTACAGATCTACCAATCAAAATTGGTTCAAGGGTACATCTCTGAACTCCTTTGATATTTGTCGTTGTAATCCTTCAACGTCTTCAGAGAGGTGACGGGTCCCGACAACCAGACATTCTACAGACTGTGGGGTCCTTAAACCCATGGACTATGATGTCCTTAACCTTGACTGTGGGGTCTTTAAACTCACGGACTATGATGTCCTTAACCTTGACTGTGAGGTCTATAAACTCACGGACTATGATGTCCTTAACCTTGACTGTGAGGTCTTTAAACTCATGGACCATGATGTCCTTAACCTTGGACCGAGATGTCCTTAAACTAACACTGGACCACCATGTCCTTAAACTGGTAATCGACCGCAATGTCCCTAAACTAAACAATATAGCCCAAATGCTCTTTTGTTGGATCTAAATGATCCTGTTAAGTTGATCTTAGTCTAAAATTAGACTAACGTATCCTTAACAAACGTTTAAGTTGATCTTATTCTCAAATGAGACTAATGTATCCTTAAACCCAACCCCCAAACCCAAATCTAAGAAGATACGGATTTGGGCTAATCCACGCCCTACGGACGACAACATAAATTAGTCTCCGTATACAATCCACGGGCAACCAAAAACAAAACAAACACACACGACACGAAGTGACCATCTGGAGAAGGAGAAAGTGGTTACCGCGACACGCTAGCGTAATTAACTGCAGGGGCTTGCGCCTGCAGGGAAGAGCGTCCCCACAATCAAAAACCCCTCAACGAGGGGGAATCTGACGAAGTCTGCTATATCGGCCGCATCCATTTAAACCTTCGATACATGGTGTCATAAATCAACTTGGAATCTTCGGAGAGGTGGACGGATAGCACCAAATAGCATCTACCCCCAAATTCAGGCAAGACGGACCTACGCAGTCGCGTCTCCCATGTTCAGAGGAGAACATGGACGGAACCACCTGAAGTTCTGTAATGAACTTCTTCATCCAGACTGCTTCTTTCGCAGCGTCACATGCAACGATATACTCCGCTTCCATTATCGAGTCAGCAACGGTGTCCTGCTTGGAGCTCTTCCAACAGACCGTCCCTCCATTAAGGGTAAAGACATAGCCCGACACGGACTTGGAGTCATCCTTGTCACTCTAGAAGCTGGTGTCAGCGAAGGCCTCGATCTGGAGGTCTTTACTGCCGTACACCAAGAACATCACCTTAATCCTTCTCAGGTATTTGAGAATGTTCTTAACTGCTATCCAGTGCTTCTCCCCAGGGTTTGACTGATACCTGCTTACCACACTTAGTGCGTAAGCAACATCTGGTCTGGTATACAAAATCGCATACATTATAGAGTGTCACGACCCGAAAAGTACGAAACATGACCGGCATTTAAATTACGAAACGTCTCGAGGCGTACGTAATCTAAGTAAGCCAAAACCCAGAAATCAAAACCAAAGAAGCAGTAGAGTGAAGGAAAAACCAATTGAAAATAAGTAGTTGTAATCAACATAGGCTGAAGTATGTATTTTTAAAATCTTAAGTATTTTCTGAAAATTTCGGCAGAGTCTCCTTTGTAAATACTGGCCCCAAACGGGATACAACATGAATAGTATACGAAATAAATAAAAAGGCATCCCCAAGCAGGAGCTAGCTCTTTGTCAATCGACGGTCACAACCACGCAAGCAATATATATACAACGTCGAAGGGCGAGTATCAAAACTCAAAAGAAAACCCAAAATCAGCAAGAAAACCATAATAATACAACGCGTGACTCTAAGGTCAAAATAATAACAAGTCTGGTCTTCTATCTCTATCAAATATACAATCTGGTTGATGGAGTTTCTAGATACAACTGAAATAATAAATAAACAATGGTGGTCCTGATGCAAAGAACCCATACCAAAGTAATCACCCGGAAGGAACAGTGTGCCAGCAAAGCCGCAACAAAACCTGTACGGCAAAACCTGCAAGGAACCGTGGCACAACGGGGGTGAGTTGCCAACTCATGAGTAGAAAACATCTACGAGTAGAAATCGCATGCATAACGCTATCCTAGCTCATATCAGGTAATATCCTCAAATAATATCCTGATCCATCTACATATAAGTGCAACACCACGTGCTCATGTCAGTGCCTCAGATAGCAACATATCAGATATATATGATGTATGAATGCATTACAAATGGAAACAGAATATATCATGAGTGAGACAACTGTTTTCTTTAATCAATGAGATTTATATATGTGTATCCATCAAGTATCATCAATGAAAGCAACAGAGAAATCAGTGTCAGTATCGACACAAAACATAAGTCTCAGTACCTCAATATCAAATCTCAATATCTCAAATCTCATATCTCAAATATCAATATCTCAGGCATCCATATCATCTGCGGGATCGGCCCGCGGGCTCTGGCAGAACGGATCAGCCTGTATCCATCTCATGATTCCGACCGGTATCCTCCGGATAACCGACGAGTCCAAATAATATCACCGGTAGGTAGTGCTCCCCTGCCAGGCTCATCAAATACAACTCGAGCTTCTTGGCCCGGGTACCATACCGGGCCCACCATGTACCCGAGACGGTTCATCCAACTCCTCGAATCAGGTCTCGAAATCCAACAGCAATCACGAAAACTCATGGTGGACGACTCATACATCATGAGAAAACAGCAAATTTGCATTTTAAAATGATGATACTAAGTTTCTATTAAATTCTTGCGGTTTTCCCCTAAATCCAGAAATCTCATGTAAATCCAAAATCATCAAAATCATGATACCAATAAACAGTGAATACCGGTAAAAATCTCCATAATACTACATAACCAATGAATATGTGAATGTACCTAATATCATGCAATGAATGCAATATTTAAACTAGCATATGGAAGCAATAACATATTGCGACTATCAGTTATCAAGCTATGTCAATGAAAAGGTATTTTCTAAAGTGTACGTGATATGGCAATTACCGATGATGTTGTGTGTGAGCCGGCAAGTAAGTGTATGTGGAACATACGCATCATCGGTAATGGTGCTGGTATCCTGACAACATGATCTCAATAATGGCATATGGAAGTACAATATAAACATGCAAATGCGATGCGAACAGTAATAATATGCGGAGCTGAATGATAAACAGAATGATAACTAATCTGCATTTATATAAATATGAGTCATACAGTGGTGCCATTTGAAATAACACGAATCGTGGTGTTTTGAAACTAAGGGCTACGGTGTTTTTAAGAAAAGATACGTCATTTGAAATATCCGTAGAATCTCTTGTCCCGTCTTTAAAATACACACGATTCGTTAGTTTTTGAAATAGGTATGAGTCGAATCTAATCTATCATTTACAAGTACACTATAGGGCCAAACTAAACAGGCTGATCGAAAAGTAAAGAAACCGCCTAACATCTGAGTCGATACATACATACATACATACATACATACATATATATATATATATATATAATAGTCGGTGATCTCACCTCAATAGTATCACATACGATACAATATCAATAATATAACATGCTCAAGTCAAGAGTGCGGATCTATCATCAATATAAAGCTCGTACGTAAATCCGTCGTACAGTATCCCAAATCTGGGTACGGGTCAAATATCGCATTCATCACATTATTCATCTAGTATCCTCTTTATCAAAAATCATGATCCGGGGTACTGATCTACGTCTAGTACAATACTGATACCATCTATGTATGCATGCATGTGTATGAAAACACCACGTCAAAGGACCCGCTAAAACATCATGTCGTATCTCAAATACGAACCCTGTCACATCACCGATCTCACGGCCTCAAACCCAATCTCATCGACTCATCTCAAATCCCAAGTACTTATCCTCAAAATCCATGTATACACACACACACACACATCCCCATATACGCACAAGTAAAATAAATGTATGCATGTGTGTATGTATGTGTGGGTAAAATCCTGTTCTAGGGTTCGCGACTAAGAAGCTAAACTAAACTACTTCTAACTATCCTAAACTAAACCATAACCACAAAATCATATCTTGATAATCATTCTCGTATCATAAAACACCTATATAAACATATATATCATAAACTATACTGCGGACTGCGGGGGTGCTATACGCCATCCACCCGACTTCCCCCGTGGATATAATCTACTCACCTGATCTTCGCTCGCCGGTGCCGACGTCGCCACGCGCTTGCTTGTCGTCTCGAAGTCCACATGGGGGTACCTACATGTCACAATATATCGTATCGCATAAAAACCCAATTCGAAATCGAAACGGCATACGAAAATCGAAACGGCACGCGTATCACGCATAGGTCAAAACCTATCGCCTACGCATACAAAAATAGCCAAACCAACTCTCGATGTCGATGTCCAAATGTCAAACCATCGAGAAAAATCCAAACACCCCAATCGTGTTTTCACAAATCACTAATTATATATGAAATAGGGTTTAAATCATCAAAACATTAAAATTAATCAAATCGTTTTATTTCCCAAAAACCTAATTAGCACAAATTCCCATTTCGGTTCAAAACTTCATGTTTTAACCAATCTAAATATTTTAACGATTCTAATGGCCAAAATGCTCACTTAATACCATAATTAGGTCACACAAATATTCACTACTAATTTATCTCACTAAAATATATACATTTTAAAAACCTAGTTTTGCAATTTATACAATTATTACAAATTTAAATTAACAAAAATGCAAACTAGCAACTAGATTAGTTTTAGCAAGCATTAACATGTTAATCTACTCATGGCAACCTTAATGATGTGATAAAACCCTATCTTGATTTTAATCTCACATATAACCATTAATCCCACAATTCAAGTTTGCAATTTGAACCAAAATTAAACACCAAATTTAATTAAATTAAAGTAATTAACCAACAATTAAGACACGGGTTAAGATTTATACCTCCCAATTAGAGATCTAGCAAGAATCTAAGCCTCCCAAATTGCTCTCTTTTCACCAAAATCCATACTAGATGGGCCAAGGAAAAATGGGTAGAGATTGGATTTTGATTTTGTGAGGTTTTATTTGATTTTTCATGGAATTTTTGTGGATTTTTGGAGAAGAGATGAGATGAGGAAATGAGAGGGGAGGGGCTGCAGAAATTCTGCAGTGAGAGGGAGAGGAGAGGTGTGTGGGATTGTAGGTAAAAGTCCAAGTCAACTCTCCCCATTCCTTAATATATAAAGCACATTCCTTCATCTTTATTCTTCTCACTTTCTTTTCTTTTCTTTCTTTTTTTTTGAGTTGAAGAAGAAAAGTTGTAGGAGAGGGGGGGGCTGGTTTCGGCTACAATAGATGGGAGAGAGAAAAAGAGTGGGTGTGTGTGTTGTGGCCAAATCAAGGAAAGCCCATACCTCATTAACCTTAAACCATTCCCCCCCCCCAAATTAAGCCTTTTCTTTTATATTTTTCTAAAACCATCTTGACAATTTCTTTTATTTCAAAACCAACATGTTAAATTTTGGTTTAATGTGTCATGATGCACAAAACTTGTATTAACCCATTCCAATTTGTAATTATCCCTAATTAAATGTATTAGTGGCGGCTTAAAATAATATTAAAATAATTAATTTCGGAAAAAATTTCAGTAAACTAGAAATTTTACAAGTGGCTCAATAAACACCAAATACTAGCAATTACATAGTTAGAATATGTATATTTAATTTTATATTAAAAGATATTTATATCCTGATTTTTACGGAAAACACCCATTATTTTACCGATTAACCGAAATTTTACCTCAACGATTTTCAAAACGTTACAATCTTCCCCCATTAAAGAAATTCGGTCTCCGAATTTAAATTAAAACTCCCCCAAATACCAAAACATTTCAGCAAACCATCAAGTCGTCGGGGCTTCGAAATCATAAATACATAAAACAAATCGTAGCGCAATGCATGCGCATGAAAAACTGATATATAAACCAAAATCAAAACTCCGTCAAGCATCCCGCAATCATCGGAGTTATGGGGAAGACATCAATGTCAAGATCCAATACGAAAACCAACATAATATACATCATTAAAACATCTAGAAGCAATGCATGCCAAACCTTTTTCAAATCGCCGTGCGATGTTCGCAACACTGCACAGTGGCGGACGTCTATTGTAAGAAAATAACTATATATATATATATATATATATATCATGTGTTTAATATGCATGTCCCGCCATTTTGAAAGCAATTTTAGAAGGGTTTCCTTTATAAAATGTTTCGTGTCACCTCAGACACATAGGTAAATACTGAAACTATAGCTCCCATTTTTGGAAATCTCTTCGATGACTATAGATGCATGCAAAAATATATTCATGTACTGTCCTCGGACTAGTCCTGCTCAGCTACTATATTAAAAAGTAAGTATCAAAAATATACTACTCCAAAAGAAATCAATCCCCAAAGGTGCATATGAATGCCACGTGCGTCTGGTGCGCACAGAAATCGAAATCCATGAATGTGCCATACATGTGCACGGAAACAAAATCTAAGTGTAACGGGTGTACATGAAACACCTGTCGAAGGCAGTGATGTGCCTGACAGCAATACCAGGTGCATCTGATATGCACGAAAAATCTCGATTTAGTACATCTGGTGTGCACCAAAATCGCCTCAAGCGCCCAAGTATGCGCAAGAATTCAAATTAAGTGCACAAGGTGCACGAAAACAAATATCGAATATCAAAATCGAAATCGACGGTATACAACACATTTCAATCAAAATCCAAAGCAGGTATACCATGGTATATAATCTCACCATCCTGTGCATCGGCATGCATAAAAGTAAGTCAAAACACTAAAAGTGCATGAAAACTATGCCGAAAGCATAAGTCAAATCATATGCATGCCCTAGGCATGAAATCAAATATCATGAAACTTGATCATCAAAACTCAATCATGAACTAAATCACGCAAAAATACTGAAATCCAAAGTGATGGATACGTGATAGTCAATCACAAATCATAAATATTGTCGTCGATGTCCTTCCTTCAAGGTCGAGAAGGTATCGGTGCACCCAATGTTAGCAGAGCAAGATATCTACTTGCCTCCTGATCATGGCCTGTAGCCTGGTGCCCTTAGGCTCTCGTCTCTCACTGCGAATTGCTAAGTACATAGCTAATCGGCTCAACGGTCCAATATGGAAGCGATAATAGAAGTAGTCCGCTCTAGCACATCCTCTAAAGATCTCTGGCCAACTCTTATGGTCACACATAACATGTCTCATCGACGATGCTGAACTCTGGCCTGCTGGGTATATGCAATATGACCGATCCTGAGTCTAAATCTTCTCGTATAGCATCCCACAAATGGTTCCGTCGAAGTCTCTCCCAAATCTCGTTTCTGTCGAACTGCCCGGAAGTCATCATCCTTACCAAATCTATTTCTTGTTCCGGAACGGCTGCATACTCATCACGACTCCTCCTGGAAGATATATCCATAGTCAACACTTCTGCTTGCGTATCACATCTCTGATATCGGTGGAGTGGAACGTCATCTCATCAAGATCTCGTATGAACCTCTTACTCTACTTTTCTCTAATATCGACTGATTCGGAATCGTCTCCTCATGGCTGCATGGACAACGCTCCAACGGCTATACTCGTATCTAGAGTCTCCCAAGCAATGTATCCCATCATATGATATCCGAATGATGTCGAACTTTTCGATCGATTCGTTGAGGTTCCATAATCCCCCAAGAACTCATCATCTTGGGTACAGTTTAATAGTATCGAATATATGCCACAGTACCTATGGACCAACCGTAGAAGGGCAGACCCAAGCCTCACTAATGGCACCGTTGAACTGCTGCAAACTCTAAGGTTCACCGGCGTTCCATGGTCATTATGTCGAGTTAGGGTTTCATTCTTCTAGAGGGTCTGTAGAATTGCTTGCATTATTTTCCGAATACTTTAAACTTGGAAAATGTGTTCCTGACATTCGATCGTCTATATCGACTCTCAACGTATCAGCATGAAGTCGTCTCTAGCTGGAATCAATCAATCTGCTGACCTCGCATCGGGGTAGGCAATGAATCGCATGCCCTAGTCTTTTATCCTTGGTGACTAGAGACCTTCTATCATATCTCTAAGTACAACTCATGCGGCGTTAGCTTCAAACGTCTGGGGCGATATCTTTTCATTCGCCAAAATCACTGGCCCATTCGTCCGCATGCTGAACAGTGCCTCAATCATCAAAATAATCTATGCTCTGACGGTCATCACAATCTGGCTGGCCTCTTGAAGGGGCCCAATCCTCTGGTGCTGATCTGCATGTCCGAGAAATCTCGTAAAAGCGATCCATCAAACGCTCGTAGCGCGAAAACACAATAAAATGGCGCCTCTATGCAAACCGTATGTCCCTGGAATCACGCCGTGGTCAGTCTTCGTTCGTGACGAGCTCGTGCTGACCGCAACTTTAGCCATAGCTCTCTTTGCCCATACAACCGTGATAACAAAACTATAAACTGGTACCGATAATGCTAGATCATAGGAATGAATATAATGCTGTGCAAAAAAATGTATATCCTAAGGATTCTTAAGTGGAGTATCGTATCGTAAATATGCCGCGGAACATACGTACGGTACGTCACTCTACTCAAGCTACCTACTCCATCAACTATGGGTCGTCCTACACTCCGAAGGTAAACCTAACGCTCTGATACCAACTTTGCCACTACCCGAAAAATACGGAACATGACCGGCACTTAAATTACGAAACGTCTCAAGGCGTACGTAATCTAAGTAAGCCAAAACCCAGAAATCAAAACCAAAGAAGCAGTAGAGTGAAGGAAAAACCAATTGAAAACAAGTAGTTATAATCAACATAGGCCGAAATATGTATTTTTAAAATCTCAAGTATTTTCTGAAAATTTCGGCAGAGTCTCCTTTGTAAATACTGGCCCCAAACGGGATACAACATGAATAGTATACGAAATAAATAAAAAGGTATCCCCAAGCGGGAGCTAGCTCTTCGTCAATCGACGGTCATAACCACGCAAGCAATATATATACAACGCTGAAAGGCGAGAATGAAAACTCAAAAGAAAACCCAAATCAGCAAGAAAACCATAATAATACAACGTGCGACTCTAAGGTCGAAATAATAACAAGTCTGGTCTTCTATCTCTATCAAATATACAATCTCGTTGATAGAGTTTCTAGATACAACTGAAATAATAAATAAACAATGGTTGATGCAAAGAACCTACCTACCAAAGCAATCACCCGGAAGGAACAGTGTGCCAGCAAAGCTGCAACGAAACCTGTACGGCAAAACCTGTAAGGAACTGTGGCACAATGGGGATGAGTTGCCAACTCGTGAGTAGAAAACATCTACGAGTAGAAATCGCATGCATAACGCTATCCTAGGTCATATCAGGTAATATCCTCAAATAATATCCTGATCCATCTACATATAAGTGCAGCACCACGTGCTCATGTCAGTGCCTCAGATAGCAACATATCAGATATATATAATGTATGAATGCATTACGAATGGAAACAGAATATATCATGAGTGAGACAATTGTTTTCTTTAATCAATGAGATTTCTATATGTGTATCAATCAAGTATCATCAATGAAAGCAACAGAGAAATCAGTGTCAGCATCGACACAAAACATAAGTCTCAGTACCTCAATATCAAATCTCAATATCTCAAATCTCAGATCTCAAATATCAATATTTCAGGCATCCGTATCATCTGCGGGATCGGCCCGTGGGCTCCGGTAGAACGGATCAGCCTGTATCCATCTCATGACTCCGGCCGGTATCCTCCGGATAACCGACGAGTCCAAATAATATCACCGGTAAGTAGTGCTCCCCTGCCAGGCTCATTGAATACAACTCGAGCTTCTTGCCCCGGGGTACCATACCGGGCCCACCATGTACCCGAGACGGTTCATCCAACTCCTCGAATCGGGTCTCGAAATCCAACAGCAATCATGAAAATTCATGGTGGACGACTCATACATCATGAGAAAACCGCAAATTTGCATTTTAAAATGATGATACTAAGCTTTTATTAAATTCTTGCGTTTTCCCCCTAAATCCAGAAATCTCATGTAAATCCGAAATCATCAAAATCATGATACCAATAAACAGTGAATACCGGCATAAATCTCCATAATACTGCATAACCAATGAATATGTGAATGTACCTAATATCATGCAATGAATGCAAGATTTAAACTAGCATATGGAAGCTATAACATATTGCGACTATCAGTTATCAAGCTATGTCAATGAAAATGTATTTTCTAAAATGTACGTGAAATGGAAATTACCGATGATGATGTGTGTGAGCCGGCAAGTAAGTGTATGTGGAACATACGCATCATCGGTAATGGTGCTGATGTCCTGACAGCATGATCTCAATAATGGCATATGGAAGTACAATATAAACATGCAAAAGCGATGCGAACAGTAATAATATGCGGGAGCTGAATGATAAACACAATGATAACTAATCTGCATTTATATAAATATGAGTCATACAGTGGTGCCATTTGAAATAACACGAATCATGGTGTTTTGAAAATAAGGGCTGCGGTGTTTTTAAGAAAAGACACGTCATTTGAAATATCCGTAGAATCCATTGTCCCGTCTTTAAAATACACACGATTCGTTAGTTTTTGAAATAGGTATGAGTCGAATCTAATCTATCATTTACAAGTACACTATAGGGCCAAACTAAACAGGCTGATCGAAAAGTAAAGAAACCGCCTAACATCTGAGTCGATACATACATACATACATATACATATATACATACATATATATAATAATCGGTGATCTCGCCTCAATAGTATCACATACGATACAATATCTATAATATAACATCCTCAAGTCAAGAGTGCGGATCTATTATCAATATAAAGCTCGTACGTAAATCCGTCATACGGTATCCCAAATCTGGGTACGGGTCAAATATTACATTCATCACATTATTCATCTGGTATCCTCTTTATCAAAAATCATGATCCGGGGTACTGATCTACGTCTCGTACAATACTGATACCATCTATGTATGCATGCATGTGTATGAAAACACCACGTCAAAGGACCCGCTAAAACATCATGTCGTATCTTAAATACGAACCCTGTCACATCACCGATCTCATGGCCTCAAGCCCAATCTCATCGACTCATCTCAAATTCCAAGTACTTATCCTCAAAATCCATGTATACACACACACACACACATCCCCATATACGCACAAGTAAAATAAATGTATGCATGTGTGTGTGTATGTGTGGGTAAAATCCTGTTCTAGGGTTCGTGACTAAGAAGCTAAATTAAGCTACTTCTAACTATCCTAAACTAAACCATAACCACAAAATCATATCTTGATAATCATCCTCGTATCATAAAATACCTATATAAACATATATATCATAAACTATACTACGGACTGCGGGGGTGCTATACGCCATCTACCCGACTTCCCCCGTAGATATAATCTACTCACCTGATCTTCGCTCGCCGGTGCCGACGTCGCCACGCACTTGCTTGTCATCTCGAAGTCCACATGGGGGTACCTGCATATCACAATGTATCGTATCGCATAAAAACCCAATTCGAAATCGAAACGGCATACGAAAATCGAAACGGCGCGCGTATCACGCATAGGTTAAAACCTATCGCCTACGCATGCAAAAATAGCCAAACCAACTCTCGATGTCGATGTCCAAATGTCAAACCATCAAGAAAAACCCAAACACCCCAATCGTGTTTTCACAAATCACTAATTATATATGAAATAGGGTTTAAATCATCAAAACATTAAAATTAATCAAATCGTTTTATTTCCCAAAAACCTAATTAGCACAAATTCCCATTTCGGTTCAAAACTTCATGTTTTAACCAATCTAAATTTTTTAATGATTCTAATGGCCAAAATGCTCACTTAATATCATAATTAGGTCACACAAATATTCACTACTAATTTATCTCACCAAAATATATACATTTTAAAAACCTAGTTTTGCCATTTATACAATTATTACAAATTTAAATTAACAAAAATGCAAACTAGCAACTAGATTAGTTTTAGCAAGCATTAACATGTTAATCTACTCATGGCAACCTTAATGATATGATAAACCCCTATCTTGATTTTAACCACATATAACCATTAATCCCACAATTCAAGTTTGCAATTTGAACCAAAATTAAACACCAAATTTAATTAAATTGGAGTAATTAACCAACAATTAAGACATGAGTTAAGATTTATATCTCCCAATTAGAGATCTAGAAAGAATCTAAGCCTCCCAAATTGCTCTCTTTTCACCAAAATCCATGCTAGATGGGCCAAGTAAAAATGGGTAGAGGTTGGATTTTGATTTTGTGAGGTTTTATATGATTTTTCATGGAATTTTTGTGGATTTTTGGAGAAGAGATGAAATGAGGAAATGAGAGGGGAAGGGCTACAGAAATTCTGCAGTGAGAGGGAGAAGGGAGGTGTGTGGGATTGTGGGTAAAAGTCCAAGTCAACTCTCCCCATTCCTTAATATATAAAGCCTATTCCTTCATCTTTATTCTTCTCACTTTCTTTTCTTTCTTTCTTTTTTTTTGAGTTGAAGAAGAAAAGTTGTAGGAGAGGGGGGCTGGTTTTGGCCATAATAGATGGGAGAGAGAAAAAGAGTGGGTGTGTGTGTTGTGGCCAAATCAAATAATGCCTATACCTTATTAACCTTAAACCATTTCCCCCCCCCCAAATTAAGCCGTTTCTTTTATATTTTTCTAAAACCATCTTGACAATTTCTTTAATTTCAAAACCAACATGTTACATTTTGGTTTAATGTGTCATGATGCACAAAATTTGTATTAACCCATTCCAATTTATAATTATCCCTAATTAAATGTATTAGTGACGGCTTAAAATAATATTAAAATAATTAATTTCGGGAAAAAATTCAGTAAACTAGAAATTTTACAAGTGGCTCAATAAACACCAAATACTACCAATTACATAGCTAGAATATGTATATTTAATTTTATATTAAAAGATATTTATATCCTGATTTTTACGGAAAACACCCGTTATTTTACCGATTAACCGAAATTTCACCTGAACGATTTTCAAAACGTTACATAGAGCTTACAGCAAAAGCGTAGGGTATAATACTCATGTGATCCTTTTCCAAATTAGTCTTGGGAGACATCTCTTTGGAGAGGGTGATTCCGTGACAAGCCGGCAGATTACCACACTTGGAACCTTCCATACTAAATCTTTTCAGTATGATGTTGATGTACCTGGACTGTGAAAGTGCCAACATCCTCTTAAATCTATCATGATAGATCTGGATCCTCAAAATTTAGGAGTCATCACACAGGTCTTTCATGGAGAACTTTTGTGACAAGAACCCTTTGACTGATTGTAGCATAGGAATGCCATTTCCTATCAGGAGAATGTCTAAGACGGGGAATACTACAGTTCTCGATACAATCTTACTATAAATGCATGGTTCATTTGGATTTTTGATAAAG
The DNA here is from genome assembly GCA_030015575.1 of Agapanthus africanus. Classification (NCBI taxonomy): domain Eukaryota; kingdom Viridiplantae; phylum Streptophyta; class Magnoliopsida; order Asparagales; family Amaryllidaceae; genus Agapanthus; species Agapanthus africanus. Next base: position 396,895,485 of record JASDDO010000029.1, on the reverse strand, counting down.
TCAAATTCTTTGACCGTCTCATCAAGGCAGATGTTCTATCTCCGCCATACCTGCTTTAATCCGTAAATGGATTTAAGAAACTTGCACACTCTTCAGCTGCTCCCACTCTCTATGAAACCCTCTGGCTGATCCATATAAACACCATCTTCCAAATTTCAATTCAGAAAAGCGGTATTTACGTCCATCTGCCAAATTTCATAATCATGGAAGGCAGCAATGGCAAGAAAGATCTGAATAGATTTAAGCATAGCCACTGGAGAATAGGTTTCATCATAGTCCAAACCAGGTCTTTGACGAAAACCTTTTGCTACAAGTCTAGCCTTATAGGTTTCAACCTGTCCATCTGTGTAACGACTCTAAAATCTTTGTACAGAAAATTTTTCTGTTAATATACAAGAAAAGAGTATTACAGCCTGAGAGTGAGTTATGAGTCACTTTTGTTAAATAAAAGAAAGAAGCAACTTGTAGCTCACTGGTAAAGCCCTTGCATTGCTGTGACGTAACCCTTGTGTTCGATTCCCATCAGACACAATTATTTTTTCTGATTTTTCTTTTTAACTTTTTAGAAGCCCAAAAGATTGCACGTGCAATACACGGGGAAATGAAAAGTTCAGAAAAATCAAACATGTTGAAAATAGAGTAAATATAAATTTAATCCGGTGGCACAAATCTCGAGGCAAATGCCTCAAGATCGACTGGCGGAAAATGCCCATGGGCCGGCGGGGACGGTCGGATCAAGGCCAAACTGATCCGTGCTTTGCACACATGACTCTTCACCTCCTTTTAACTCCTCTGCACTGTTTGATTTCTCTGCAATCAAACAGAGACCCTTCATTTCAAAATTTAACACCATTTTAATGGTTTTTAATCCACAATTTTAATTCTCAAATCCTAATTCTCCACTATAAATACCACCCCTACCTTTCTCAGCACCATTCTGAAAATTCTAGCCAAAACTCTCTAAAAAGTTCCTAAATGCAAGTGGACTAATGGAGTCAGCGAACAAGTTGGTTCCGTCGAAGATCGAAACCTATTCCGGAGCTCCCGCGACGCCACGAGGCTTTCCCTTTCTTCGTTAACATCTTCTTGACATTTCTAAACCGTAAGTCCCTCCCAATCCTCATCCTTTTTATTAAAATTTATCTTTAATTTTATATCGGTAAAAGTGGAGTTATTACCGATACTCTTTTCTAAACCCTAGAAACTCCATTTTCCTTTATATGTTGATCAACAAAATTTTTACACAATACTTGTAACCTTAAATATCAATGCTTAGAATCAAGTTTAACCAAGATTCTTATGTAAAACAAGCATAATTGAACTTTTACATTAAAATACCTTGAACTTTGTTATCATATCTTTTCGACAAATTGTTTACACAATACCTTTAGAAAAACTTCACGGGGTAACGACCTACCCCACACGCACACATGGTTTCATAGCACGATGGCCAATTGTATGTATTTTTTTTTGTTCGAAGATAGTATTTACAATAAAATACCACATAATTTAAAAACCAGATTTCTTGTAAACAGTATTTCATATTCCTTTGCGATTTATGCATCTACAACCCTTGTTAGGGGACCCGCTAATGGATGGTGCGGATTATCGCACATTCTGGGGATAGTAGAGCGAGATGTAGATCTCCTCACGGAGCATTCGATCTCGAAAGGAAACGAATACAGTTTTTAAGAAAAACGAATTTCTAAATAAAACTAATTTTTAAAATTATATAAAATTATAAATCCATATTTTCAAAATATAATAAAGCTATATTTTTTTCTAAAAATGAAATATTAACCAATGCCAATAAAATGCCATCAAGATACCAAAAAAGACAAGTTTTTCAATAAAATACCATGAACTTTCAAATGCTAAGTGTTTATCATTAAAATACCACAATACTTAAAATCTATGCTCATGAATACCATAAGTAATGCAAATCACCCTCGAGATTTTATTTTTAATCCATATTAATATATTTTTCATAAAACCCCCTCGAGATATACAAAACAATATTTAAGGATTCTGGCAAATATCGGTTTAAGCGGGATCAATTCTCTTGAGCCCCAGAGAGCCGGAGAAAGTGAGTGCTTGTCTATTCAGGTTAGAAAACTTAACAGGAGTTATCAATAGCAATTGTTTTGGAAAAAGACAGAAATCCTACCGTCCATGTGCAGCAGTTGCCGATGACTCCCGAACCTAAGAATTCCGGAGATAAATCAGTACAAGTGTCTAACTCAGTCTGAGTCCAAACTCAACCCTGAATCCAAAATCAAACATGAATACTTGATCATGAACATGAATACTCGAATTCAAACTTCAATTCCAAACATGTATACTTAACTTGACTTGACCGAACCATGGTTATAACTTGACTTGAACTTGACATGACTACTTGAATACATGATTACATCCTGAACATGAATACCTGAACATTTTGTATCCATGGTTTCGGCAAGACTTGTAAATATAATCTATACAATACATTACGCGGGGATAAAGGGGTAGATTGGTACAGAACGTATATCATGGCACGAGAGGTCACTTAAAAGACACCTGCATGAATTCTCGTGTCGTTGTCCTGTGGGTTATGATGGGGCCTTGTACTATAGGTTACCATAGTCCACGGGGTAAGATGGACTCCTCTCGTATACATGAATACCTTCCTTACCAAACTATAAACAATCACGTTAGAATAACTATCATGTACCAGTAATCAATCATATACACTTTACCTGTTCATTTCACTTTATATATTATCTTCTTTTTCTTTTTTGGGGACTTACCGAGCGCTAGTTCGCTGACGACATTCCTTTCTATTTCTTTCTTTGGAATGTTCGTCAGGAGGACCGGACTCTGAGGAGATCGAGCCGAACCAGGAGGATTTGGACCAGCTTACCGCTCAGCCTGACTTCTAGTTCCGTTGCACTTACTTTCCTGTATGCCATTGTTTAGGCACTGCTTTATATCATTGTATCTTTTCATTTCAAACAGTTGTATGTATAGTTGAATGTAAATAAAGTTGATGTTTATTTTATTACACTTGTCATTCTTATTCATTTTATATATTGCTTAATTACGTTTAACATATTTATTTCTTAGTAAATATGTTGCGGGCCTGCCACGTCACCATTTCCGTCTACTAGGAAGCAGGGCGTGACAATCTGCACCAATTTTCTTTCTGAAGATCCACTTGGAGCCTACGGGTTTTACCCCTTGAGGTGTAATGTCCAAAGTCCATACTTTTTTAGTGTACATGGATTCCATTTCGGTCTGCATTGCTTCCAGCCACTTTACTGAGTCTCTGCTCGTAATGGCCTGCTGGAAACTAGTTAGCTCATCATCATTGATGATGCAATCCTCTCCATCCCCATCTATGAGAAAACCGTAATATCTTTCGGGCGGATGAGACTGCATACTAGATCTGCGGAGTGGCGCAGGGACGTCTGGTTCTTTTGAAACTTCTGGTTCTACCATGCTTTCAGTAATAGCTTGTGGTTCTGGAATTTCTTCCAGTTCTATTGCTCTCCTACTTATTTCTTTTTCAAAAAATTGAGTCTCCAGAAAATGGGCATGCCGAGAAACAAAAACCTTTTGTTCCTCCGCGTAATAAAAAAGATACCCCCTGGAGTTCCTTGGGCATCCCACAAACTTACACAGTACTGATAGTGCCTCGAGCTTGTCCGTATGCTGCTTTTTGACAAAAGCTAGACATCTTCATATCTTAAGATACTTAAGGTAGTGTTTCTTCCCACTCCACATTTCATATGGTGTGATAGGCACAGACTTAGTAGGAACCTTGTTCAAAAGATATGCAGCCGATTCTAGTGCATAACCCCAGAAGGATCGCGGCAACTCAGCGTTACTCATCATGGAACATACCATATCCAATAAGGTGCGGTTCCGCCTTTCCGATACACCGTTGTGTTGAGGTGTGTATGGAGGAGTAAGCTGAGAGAGAATTCCATTCTCTTTTAAGTAATCCAGGAACTCGACACTTAAGTATTCACCACCTCGATCGAATCTAAGTGTCTTGATATTTTTGCCTGTTTGTTTTTCCACTTCATTCTTGTATTCTTGGAATTTCTCAAAGATCTCGGATTTATATTTCATCAAGAATACATGTCCATACCTTGAGAAATGATCCGTAAAAATAATGAAGTAGGAATAACCACTTCTTACATGTGTAGACATTGGACCACACGCGTCGCTGTGTATGAGTCGCAAGAGCTCGATGGCTCTTACTCTGTGTCCAGTAAATGGAGTCTTTGTCATCTTTCCTTTAAGACATGATTAACAAGTTGCATAAGACAGATATTCAAACGGATCCAAATATCCCTCTTTATGTAGCTTCGTCAACCGTGTTTCATTGATGTGACCCAGTCTACAATACCATAAGAAAGCTTGATTTAATTCTGGAGACTTTCTTTTAAATGTGTTCTGAACATTAAAAACTTGGTGTTGATTTAATACGTATATACCGTTATCTAGTATACCAGACCCAATCAAACCATGATTAAGATGGATGTTTATAACATCGCTTTCAAATGCAAAATCATAACCTTTTTTAGAAAGTAAAGATACAGAGATGATATTATATATCAAACTAGGTACACAAAAACAGTTATGCAAAACCAAAATGTGTCCACTTGTCAATCCTAGGTGATATTCCCCTACGGACACAGTATCCACGCTCGCTCCGTTAGCAACCCTGAGGGTCATATCACCTGCCTTGATAACTCTACGGTTTCTCAGAGCCTGCTATGAATTACATATATGAGATCCTGATTCGGTATCCAATACCCAAGAAGTAGAGTTGATTGACAAACAGTTTTCAATCATAAACACACCTGAAGCCGAAGCCACAACTTGCTTCGAATCCTGATTCTGGGCTTTCCAGACCCTGCCGTCCTTCTTCCAATGGCCTTTCCCGTGACAATAGAATCATTCCTCTTTCCCTACCGTCGGTCCCGAAACTTTTGCCTTGCCCTTCCCCTGTACCTTATTGACACCTCTTTTCGGCTTGGTGAGGGCCTTCTTCTTCTTCCCCTTGGCTTTCGCCTTGGATCTAGAGGAGTAAGATTCCCCAATAAGCAGAGTGGGTGTCTCCCTGGTTTTCTTTAGGGCGCCCTCTGCACTCCTCAACATGTTAAGGAGTTCTGGAAGTATAACTTTCTTATCTTGAATATTAAAATTCAAGATAAACTGGGAATGGGTAAAGTGGAGGGACTGTAGAATCAAGTCTGTATATAACTCGTTTTCCAACGTGGTCCTAAGGTCTGCGAGCTCTTCAATATAGCTAATCATCTTAAGGACGTGGTCCCCTACAGATGACCCGATAGCCAAGCTCGCCTGAAATAATTTCTTTGAGGTCTCATTTCTTGCGATACAAAATTGCTCTCTATATAAATCTTTGGTATGGAGGAAGATGGAAGTTAAGTCCATATTCTCATGCCGCCTATGGTGTTCATTATCTATTGAGGCCAGCATGATGCACTTGGCTTTCGCACAGTCTATTTCCTATGTCTTACGGATCTCAATATCCGCGACAGTGGAATCTAGACTTGGGACGGCGGGGGCTTTGGTAGTAAGGAGGTAGCCCAGCTTGTCATAGGTTATGGCCACCTGGACATTCCTTAGCCAATCTTTATAGTTTGGCCCCGTCAATATATTTTTATCTAGAAGTAACTTAAGCCCGGTCGTTTTGGTCGCTGCAATTAGGAGAGAAAGAAGAAACACTCAGCATGATACTCTTACAAGTTTAGATTGGTTATTAGTTTATCTAAACAGGATGACTCCCACTGTTTCTAAAATCCTTCTTCAAACCATAAAAAAAGAATTGGTCGGGATTAATCACACCCTTACAATTCTTGCTTAACTTTTCAGCCATCAGCCAGGCTAATGTCGGTACTTCGAGGGAGGTTTTCCAACGCTTTCGCGAAGTTCCTTAATTACATAACCTCTTTTCCCTGGAGGCGTAGCCCCGCTAACACCGTTCTAGGCACCTACTTGATTTATAGTATTGATTGTAAAGTGAAAAAATCTCCCGAGAAGTAATAAAACTCATGGTGGGATCGGGATCCAACTATCATTGCTTGACAACTTTGAAGGAATCCTACCAAAATCATCACACTTCAGATGGTATGCAAAACTAGCAAGTTTCCTTTTCTTTTGAAACTCCCGATGTGGATTTTTGCCCCAGGCGCTTATGACCTTGACGAAGGCCAACATATCATAAGACGCGAGTCAAGTTCTACCCGTCATTGTCTAGGTTAATTTGAACCCATTCGTACAAACCCTTGACGAAGGCCAAAATAGTTGTATGCCTGTCCCAAATTAATGCATCTATCTATACTACTGATGAATACCCAGCAGCTACCAATCACTATGCCTTAGCGAAGGTCAAAATACATAGCTTGAATACTACTGAATACCCATCTGAAATGACGGAGGGCTACGGCTTGTTTTAGAGAAAACCGTGAACGTAATGAATGTTCACCACCGGAAGATGGACCGGGACGTTGGGACGTCTGGCCTGAATTCTGGGGGCAGATGCTATTTGGCTTTATCCGTCCACCTCTCCGAAGATGCCAAGTTGTCACGACCCGAAATTAGCATGTGACGGCCCTAATACTACGCAACGTCTACAGGCGTAACGCAGTAAAAGAAAGCCAAATCCCAGAAATCTAAACCATCAAAAGTAATAAGAATTAATAACATTTTTAAAATCATTGAAATCGCAACCCAAATTCTTTAAAAGTCTAATTTTATTTCCTTTAAAATTTTGACAGCGCCTCCTTTGTAAAATCCAGCCCCAAAATGGGTACAACATAAATATAAGTAAAGCATTCCAAAACGGGAGCAAAAACACGCCCAAAGGCGGAAAACAACCACCACAACAGATATACGACGCCGTAACGAAGAAATAAAAGAAGATAAAAAGGAAACTGTATAAAAGAACACCAAGTCACAAAATAATATACAATATCGTCCTCACACAAGTCTCTAAGTCAAACATGAAAGTAGTAGATGGAGGGTACAAGGATACAACGAATATACAATACAACACGAATAACCACAAAACCCACCTAAGCAAAACAGCACACTGTGAGCCGATGCGGTATCCCTACCAAAAGATGATAGATAGATGAATAGCCTGCCTCGACTATTCTGGTAAACAACCTGCAAAACAAACTGGGGCACAACGGGGGTGAGTTGCCAACTCGTGAATAGTAAATAACATATACAGGTAATCGCAAGTATGCACGTACAGCGCGAATCTAACATATGTAGGTTAAAAGCAGTAAAGGTCATATGAATGCAATAATCATGAAAAGTATACTAACAGGTACAACTAATACATGAAGCAATAATATGACAATCGGTATGCAATAATCATGCAATAATGATATGAAAATGTATATATGCAACAGTCATGAAAGGTATACTAACAGGTACTACTAATACATGAAGCAGTGCATAAACAATAAATGTGGAGTATGCAATGAAATATGTCATTTCCATGGAATCCTGATATCATGGTAGGATCACAATCCAAATCCCAATTTCCTCAAATCAGCCTCCAAATTGGCTCTCATATCAAAAAGTCTCACAAATCCTTAATGTACAATATCGAATAAATCTCCTATATCCTGAATGTACAAAATCAGGTGATCTCAAATGTCCTAAATCCAATATCAAGTAAATCTCTTATATACTAGGTATATTTTGCCTGAATAATTAAGATGAAGTATATGAATGTATATGTATACATATATATTAGCGTCCCATTCCACTAATATATATATATATAAGAGTAAAATATCATGAAAACAATGTGTGAAGCATCGACACGAAAATACATGTTTATACTTCCTTCGAATCTTAAGTGCCAAACACCGACACTCTCGATCCCCGTATCGGTATTATACGTCCGTCAAATCTTAAGTGCCAAACACCGACACTCTCGATCCCCGTATCGGTATTATACGTTCTTCGAATCTTAAGTGCCAAACACCAACACTCTCGATCCCCGTATCGGTATTATACGTCCTTCGAATCTTAAGTGCCAAACACCGACACTCTCGATCCCCATATCGGTATTATAACAAAACTCAGAGTGGATGCATACAAATATCAAGTAAAGAATAAGTACAAATGCATGAATCAATACACATATATTAGCGTCCCATTCCACTAATATATGTGTATAGGCATATATAACAGCACCCCATTCCACTGTTATATATACTTAGGAGTAAACATATCAGAGATATCATATGAAATCCATGAATGTAATATATGCAATATGAACAGTAATATGAGCATATAAAGAAAAAACTGCTATTTAACTGCAACAAATTAAAATAAATATCATGCGATTCCTAATTTCTCCAAGTCTATATAATATCAAATAAAGCTAAACATAAAGCCAAAACCAGATATATGTGTAAACATAAAGGTATAGCAAGGTATACATGTAGCTATGTCATTATGTGTATATGTACCTATCGCTAATGGTACAATACCCTATAGGTATCTGGTATCTAGCATGTAAGCATGTAGGTATACAGGTATGCTATAAGTTATATGCGTAAAGAAATATGAATCAAAGTCTCAATGTCCCTAACCAAACAATATCATTTCTATATGTGGGTTGTGCGTGACATGACAATTATTGACGATGTGTGTGGTATACAATCAGTGCTCGTGCAACTTGAATCGTCAATAATATGTGCAGTGACCTAAGGATACTAGTCCAAGCACAACAATATCTAAGCAATAAAGTGGAGTCGCAAATTCTAAATATGAAATAGAATATGCGACCAGTCAAGTCATTTCTAGCCCAGACGCATAACGCCATGCGGGCGATTTCCCTGTAGATGTTAAATCTACTCACCAACGCTCCTGGCTAAGTGAAGCAAACCGCCTGTTTTCTTTTTGTAGCAGCGTCCGAAGTCCCCGCCTGCGAACCTGCAACATAATACGATATAACAGATATATATTAATAATTGACCCAAAACACGTACAAACTACAATAGACCGACGCAACAACACAAAACTTACTCTCAAGTGTCCGTATTGTGGCTAACGTGCGTAGCGACACGACGAAAACAACTTAAGAGCAAAACCACACAAAGTGCACGATCCGTGTCGTATAACGTATCGCGCTTAAACGTAACACAAGAAACTACCTAGGTGATCCCAGATTTTGCCTACAGAGAAAACCCAACAATCAAACAAGACCAAACTTACCCAAATCAAAGCAGACACCTACCCAGAAAAACCCAAACCCTAACTCTTTCCCCAAGCCGATGCCGCCGGAAATTCCCCTCTCGTCGCCGGCTGAGTCCGAGCTCCAGGGGTCTGTGCTCTAGGTAAGGTCCTATGGTCACAGGTACAACACAACAATATTGTTTAGTTTTCTAGTAAACTTTCCGGGTCACAGCAGATCACATATATCACAAATCGACACTAAAAATATGATATTATGCACAAAACGACACCAAACTCTATCTAAACTGAAACTAACGAGCTAAGCTACACAATAAACACCTAAACAACAGAAAGAGAATATTACCTACACAAAAGAACTCAAAGATCCAAGCTTTGCATGCTCCTAGGCATCCAAGAGAAGAAAAGTGATCAAAGATATGGTTTTTGTGAAGTTTTGTAGATTTTGTGATGGATTTGATGAAGGGTAAAGAAGTGTTCAGTTTGAGTGAAAGCAAGAGATGAGGAAATGAGAAAGAGACAGAGAAAAGAGAGAGAGTGTGAGGATATGAGAGAGGGAGGTGAGTGTAGGGTGTGAGATGAGGGTGAGTGTATCATATGAATTAATTCCTCCATTAATGCATTCATACACACATCATCACACCAAAAGAAAATTATCTTCTCACTCACAAAAGATCTAGGGTTTAGGTTAAGGATTGGATTAAACAAAGATTAGGCTAAGGGTCAAGGTTGCTAAGATCAAAATTAGCACAAACAAAACCTCATATTTATGTGCACACATGCGTGCATACTTATAAAAAATAAAAATAAATTATTAATTAAATGTTATAAAATGTGAGGAACCCGAATTGGTAAACTTTTTACAGTAAACCCGCATTAACGTCTAAACGAACACTAACCGAAATCTAAGGCGTTACACAAGTTGATTTATGGCATCGTATATCGGAGGTTTGAACGAATGCGACCGTTGTACCAGACTTTATTAGATTCCCCTCGTTTGCGATGGATTTTTAATTGTGGGGACGCTCTTCCTGGCAGGCGTAAACCCCTGCAGTTATTACGTTACCGCATCACGATAACCACTTTCTCCTGTTCCGGAGGTTCACTTCGTGTCGTGTGTATGTTTGTTTTATTTTGGTTGCCCGTGGATTGTATACGGAGACTATTTTATGTTATCGCCTGTAAGGCGTAGATTAGTCCAAATCTGTATATTTTTAGATTTGGATTTGGGTTGATTTAAGGATCGTTAATCTGGTTTGAGATTAAGATCGACTCAAAACGTATGAGCGTTCGGGCTCAATTATTTTAATTTAAGGACATCGCGGTCCATTATCACCATGTTTGAGGCGTGGTATTAGTTTAAGAACGTTTCGGTCCTTTATCGCCGTATTTGGGGGCGAATATTAATTTAAGGACGTTTCGGTCCAATATCGCCAATCTTGCGCGCACGTTTATTTGTTACGTGACGAAGTGAACAATGGTAATATGGAATGTGCCCAATTTTGGGCAAGATCCGATTTGAGGCGTGCATGTCAATTTGGAAGTGCATCAACGAGAGAAGTTGTTGGTCGTGGGACCTTCCACCTCTCTGAAGACATTGAGGAATTACAACGACATGTATCAGAGGTGTGAAGAGATGTACCCTTAAACCAAATCCCGTATTTGAGGGAAAAGAGGTTGTTGTGGACTTGAGAATTTTTGGTCATATTTGAGACCTTGGAAATCAAGAGCATGTGGGCTCGATTGATTAAAAAAAACAAAAAGGTTTGACCTCAGGAAACTAAACCAATTTTTGGGTTGAGATTGAGTTTTCATAATTACCAACAATGTTGAGCATTGAGACATACAACGCTCATGTGTGAAACACATGGGGTGCTGGATTAGTGCTAAGCACTAGAGTCATGTGGTACTCGCATGTGAAACACGTGACGCGCTCAGATGTGAGCATTTTTAGTCATTTTTGACTAATCATAGAGTGTTGAGCACTCTGCATGATGCTCACGTGGGAAACACGTGAGCGCTAGGCTTTGGACTTTATTTGTTCGTTTCTCTCTTTTTACAGTAGTGCTAAGCACTTGGATAGAGCTCACATGTGTTTCACGTGACTGCTTCCTTTGGCTACCTAATTGACAAAGAAGTTTTGTCACGCTTCCCAGTGTATGGGCAGAGGACGCGACGAGGCCGCTACGTATTTACTCTGAAAAAAATACACTGAGCGCATCTAAGAAATATAAATAAAAATGCACAAGAGACAAAAGATATAATTGAACATCAACTTTATTTATTAACATTCTTTTGTACAATGCATAGAAAAGTAAATACATCTGAATGAAAGCAATGCCTAAACAGTGGCATAACAGAAATGAAAAGTATTGAAATAAAATATGTACAATGAAGCTAGAGCTCTAGGTTGTAGGCAAGCTGATCCAAGTCCTCGCTGGTAGGCTCGATCTCCTGAGTGTCCAGATCACCTGACAACATTCCAAAAAAGAAAGAGAAGGAATGTCGTCAGCGAACAATCGCTCGGTAAGTCCCAAAGATAAGAGAGAAATAGAATAGATAGAGAGAGAAAGTAGCTTTTAAAGTTGTATTATATAGTTAACGCTGTTGTTTATAGCTTGGTACAGAAGGATGCCAGTGTATACGAGAGGAGTCTCTATATGCCAGAGACTAAGGGCAACAGGAGTACAAGGAACCGTTTATGCCATGGTACAACAGCAATGGAAATACAGGTTAGGTGTCTTAAGTCTTGCAGTCTCGTGCCACTTCTAAGACCTTCCGTACCAATCTACCCTTTAAACCCCGTGATGTCTTGATTGTATTGTTTGTATTGTATTGCAACTTATATTATCTTGTAGTATGATTGTATAATTGGATGACTTGCCGAAACCATGATATCAGTAAATGGATGTAACTGGAGAATCATGGATGTAACTAGAGAATCATGTAAATGGAAGTATATCCATGGTTCGGTTCGGTCAATACAGATTGAATAGATTGAATATATGTATTCATGGATTCATATTGGATTGTAGATTGTAGATTGTACTTGAATCATATTCAAGTCAGATTATTTATAATGAGACTCAGTCTGAGTCTGAACAATTAGAAAGAGAAATTGAAGTCCTGAATTAGGTTTTGATGTTATCGGTAACCGCTGCACATGGGCAGCAGGATTTGTGTCTTTTTCAAAAATGATTACCGTGTTGATAACACCGTTTGTTAAGTTGTCTACCTTAAATAGGCAAGCACCCATATCTCCGGCTCCTGGGGCTCAAGAGACTGCTCCCGCTTAAACATATGTTTACTAGGGTCCTTAGGGTAATTTATAGAACTTGAGGGGTTTTATGTAAAAATAATTTTGTATAGTTTTCAAAATACATCTCAAGTATTTTATTATCATCTTTAGAGTTTTCATAGATGTAGATTATATATGTGACATTTCTAGTGAGATAAACATATTTTTCATAATATATGGTATTTAATTGTAAAGTGTTGACTTGTATGGAATTTCATGGTATTTTCATGTAAAGTGATTCTTTTGACTTAGAAAAGTTTGAATATTGATATTATAAAAAAATAGATATTTTAATAATACATATATATTTATATATTTATAAAAATACTTTTTAATTTATTATTTTCTAGAAATCTCATTTTCTTAAGATATTTGTATTTTAAATCTCTCGAGACCGAATGCTCCTTGCGGAGGTCTGAATCTTGTACTACTAAGCCCAGGGATGTGCGATAATCTGCACCATCCCAGTCGGGTTCCCCAAAATGGGTTGTAGCAGTGCTTTGCAAAGATTTGTAAAAATACGTAATCTTATAGAAAACGATTTTTTTATAAGTTAAAAGTAGTTTTGTGTAAAACGGTATTTTCCGAATCTATATTTCCCAAAAGGTATTGTGCTATGTTGCATATGAGTGTTGTGAAGAGGTAGGTCATTACCTCGTGATCTAACTAAAGGTATAGCAAGATTAATGATGTTTTAAAGTCAAAACTATACTACATGGTATTTTACTGAAAGAGAGCGGTAAAAAGTTACAAAATGAAATATTTTGCTATGAAATTTGTTCAACGTGTTTTGTTAATGATTAATAGTCAAGATGTAAGAGTTTAATATGGTTGTGTTAAGGAAAATTAAACTTATAAAGAAAACCGAATCGGAAGTCGGATTTAACTCCGCTTCCGTCGGGTTTTAATACAAGAAGTTTTAATACATTAGAGAGGAGGGAGGTGGGACTTATGGGTTTAGATTCAAGAGAAGAGGGAGAGGAAGATGTAGGAGGCGCCGGTGCATCGTTTCGTCGCCGAGAGCTCCTCGGATTGTCGTCGGAAAATCGCCGGAGCTTCGCCCTTTGCTAACTCTAATTGCACACTAAAATTCTATAGAGTTTTCTTGAGAGTATGGACATAATTGTAAGTGAGTGAGGTGTGTTTAGGGGTGGTATTTATAGGGTAAAACTAGGGTTATGGTAGGTGAAAGGTTGTGAAAAAAAATGTATTAAAATAAATTGCATTAAAATGTTTTAAATTGATTTTAAGACTCTCTGTTATTGTGCAGGTGATTTAAAGTGTGCAAGGGTTATAATAAGCTCAAAAGTCCCAAGTTCATGGAAGACTAGACTCGGATTTGTCCTAGTTTGGCCGGCGGCGCCGGCTGAGTCAGCCGCGCCGGCTGAGTCAGCCGCGCCGCCGGCCCGATCCAGCCGAGTCAGGCCGGGTCAGGGGTCCCTGTGTCTCTTGGCGATTTGTCTACCCCCCTAGGCCAGTTTGTCTTTAGTGTGACACGGGGTTTTTACGAGTTATGCACGTGTAGACCCTTGGACTTCTAAAAATTTAAAAGAAAACAATATTAAAAATAATGTGGGGGATGGGATTTGAACTCTGGTGCTTTAGTTCAGCAGTGCAAGGTATTACCAGTGAGCTGCAAACTCCTTCTAACTATTAAAAAGCAAAACAAATACTTATAGTACTCACAGTAAATGTAAATACCCCAAGTATACATTAACTTGTAAACAAATTTTTGTACACTAAAATTGGAGTTGTTACAGTCTACCCTCCTTACAAAAATTTCGTTCTCGAAATTTATAAATTTTATTTTAAGGACTAGTTTACAAAGAGGTGAGGATATCTTGCACGCATCTCATCTTCCCTTTCCCATGTCGATTCTCCTGGAGTGTCTTTTCTCCACACCACTCGAACCAAGTTGACTTCCTTGTTCCGAAGTGACTTCACTTTTCTATTCAGGATCTCCACAGGTTGTTGCTCACAAGATAAGTCGGGTTGTACAGTGGGCTCGGAATGATCGAGAATGTAGCTGGGGTCACTTACATACCTTCTGAGTTGGGATATGTGGAACACATTATGCACTCTTTCCAATGTAGGTGGAAGTGCCAAACGGTATGCCACTTTACCGACTCGTTCGAGTATGTCGAACGGTCCAATGTATCTTGGACTTAGCTTACACCGTCATCCAAATCGGATCACTCCACGGTTTGGAGATATTTTTAAGAATACGTGATCTCCTGGCTGGAACTCCAAGTGACGTCTCTTTGCATCAGCCCAATGCTTCTGTCGATCTTGGGCTATGCGCATCTTTTCTCTGATAGTACAAACCACATCAACGGTTGCTACTATCATCTCAGGTCCAAGAAGTTCTCTATCTCCGATATCGTTCTAACTTAATGGTGATCGACACTTCCTTCCATATAGCGCTGCAAAATGTGACATTCCTATGCTGGCTTGATAGCTGTTGTTGTACGAAAACTCTACAAGATGTAGGTGATCTTCCCACGATCCTCCAAAGTCTAACATACACGCTCTGAGCATATCCTCCAAGATCTAAATAGTTCGCTCAGACTGACCATCTATTTGTGGATGATAAGCCGTGTTGAAGTTCAGACTTGTTCCCAAGCTCGCTTGCAGACTTTGCCAAAATTGCGATCTGAACCTGGTGTCACGATCGGAGACAATGCAGATCGGTACTCCATGAAGTCTCACAATTTCCTGTATGAGTTCATGGGTATCAGCGATAGTACATATTTAAAGAGTTTAAACCTTAAGTAGATTCTTACCTCTATGTACTTCTTTGCTAATGTCTCAGTTGATTGGCCAACTCGAAATGGGATAAAGTGAGCCGACTTTGTGAGTCGATCCACAATAACCCATACCGCATCGTTATCCTTTGTGCTGCGAGGAAGTGCAGTCACAAAATCCATCGTGATGTGTTGCCACTTCCATTCTAGGATCGGTAACGGTTGAAGTAATCCAGCAGTCCTGTGATGTTCAGCCTTTACTTGCTGATACACCAAACATTTAGCGACGCTTCTGGCTACTTCACGCTTCATTCCATGCCATTAGTAATTTTGACGTAGATCTTTGTACATCTTTGTACCTCCAGGGTGTACTGAGTAGGGAGAGCTGTGAGCTTCTTTCATTAACTCTTCCCGAACAGAACCTTTTGGTACACACAATCTGCTGCCGTATCTCAAAGATCCGTCTTCATGGATGATGAAATCTGTTCTGAGTCCATTCTCCACTCCGATCTCTTGCAACTTAGCATCACTTGCTTGAGCTGCTTTGATCTAATTGACAATGGTAGATTGAACTTGTAAATTCATCAAACTTGAAGCTTTACCTGGCATGACTACTTCAATCTCTATCTGATGCAAGTCTTGTTGTAGGTTCCACTGAGCGATGAGATGCATTGCTAATGGTTGGCGACCAAGAGCATCTGGAACCACATTCACCTTCCCTGGGTGATATTGCAGGTTGATGTCAAAGTCCGCCATGAGTTCTAACCATTGTCTCTGCCGCATATTCAACTCCTTCTGAGTAAACACATATTTTAGACTGTTGTGATTTGTGTATATGTTCACTCGTTCACCAAGAAGATAATGACACCAAATCTTAAGAGCAAAGATAACGGCTGCCAACTCTAAATCATGCGTCGGATAATTGCGCTCATGAGTCTTCAGTTGTCTTGAAGCATAAGCCACAACCTTACCATGCAGATATAGAACACATCCTAATCCCTTACTGGATGCATCACAATGCACTTCGAAACCTCCAGATTGGTCCGGTATAACAAGAATAGGCGTTGATGTCAACCTTGACTTGAGTTCTACGAAAGCTTGTTCGCATACTTCTGACCACACAAATTCTTTATCTTTACATGTGAGCTTGGTCAGAGGTGTTGCTATCTTTGAAAAGCCTTCAATGAACCTTCTGTAATATCCAGCTAAACCCAAGAAGCTTCGAATATCCTTCACTGACTTTGGTGTCGGCCATTCGCTTACTGCTGAAACTTTCGCTGGATCAACAGAGATTCCTTCGCCTGATACGATATGTCCAAGAAAACCAACTTGATCTAACCAAAACTCCCACTTGCTATACTTGTCATTGAGCTGATGTTGTCGTAGAGTTTCCAGAACAATTCGTAGGTGTTCGGCATGTTCTTTTCGACTCTTAGAATACACCAGGATGTCGTCGATGAAGATGACAACAAACCCGTCTAAGTACTCCCGGAAAACTTGATTCATCAGATTCATGAATATTGCTGGTGCGTTGGTCACTCCAAATGGCATCACTACAAATTCGTAATGTCCATAACGAGTTCTGAATGCCGTTTTATGAATATCAGCTTCCTTGACTTCACCTGATGATAACCTGAACGAAGATCTAGCTTAGAGAAAACACAAGATCCACTTAGCTGATCGAATAAATCGTCGATGCACGGTAGCGGATACTTATTCTTTATTGGTACTTCGTTCAAGGCTCTATAATCGATGCACATTCTGTATGAACCTTCCTTCTTCTTTACAAGCAATACTGGTGATCCCCAACTTGAAGTGCTGGGACGAATCCATCCTTTCGCCAATAATTCGTCCAACTGAGTTCGGACTTCCTTCAAACCTTCCGGACTTAATCGATAAGGTGCTTTGATCACTGATTGTGCTCCTGTTACCAAATCAATGCTGAATTCAAGATCTCGATCGGGAGGCAAACCTGATATATCGTCAGGAAACACGTCGTCGAACTCTCGAACCACTTCTGGCCTTGATTCTTCTTCTGCTTGAATTGCCGCAATTACTGCCTTCTTTGGCTTCGCCTTGTATGTACTTGGCTTCATGGTACGGTCTCCACTTTTGAAATAGAAGACCGGATAATCTGGAATCTCAAATACTATCCTCCTTTGACGACAGTCGTTGGTAGCATAGAAGGTTCCGAGCCGATCCATACCTTGAACCACATCAAAGTTCGGTATGTCCAGCACCTTGAAGTCGGTATAGAATTCTCTGCTGCAGACGACTACTGGAAACAGGTTGTATCCCATTGTTGCCTTTAGAACGCCATTTCCTGAGCTGACATTCCCGCTGGATACAAGCGGTATGACTGGAATCGCATGAGTTCGGACGAACCGTTGCGACATAAAGCAGTGAGATACTCCAGTATCGAAGAGTGATAGTACAGGAAGTGATGCTACTAAAATTATACCTAAGGTATGTGGGATATGTTTTAGGTATAGATAAAAGCATGTAGGTAGGTAGCAAGACTGAAAGGAAAGTTTGAGAATAAAAGGGTTACCAGTGATAACTTGGCCAGTGGCCTCAGCTTCTTCCACGGTCATCGTGAAAGCCTGTCGCCGTGGTACATTCCTCCTGGCCTGAGGATCATTCCTTGGAATGTTACTTTGAGCTTGGTGGAACTGACGAGGAGGAGGTGCAGCTTGTGGTCCTCTAGGTGGTGGAGCAGGTAGTGCAAGTCTCGGGGCAAGTGCTTGGATAACTAGGCGTTGAGGGTAAGTGATTATTGGCCTGGGTGCAGCATATGAGTTTTGTCTTTGGGGATAAGACTTAATGCCATGAGTAGCTGAGCCACAGACTAAGCAAAGACAGTTGGCTCGCCGGCAGTCTTTCATCATATGCCCATCTCTCTTGCAGTAGTTACAAAAGGCTGGGCTAGGACGGTTGTTCGGTACTCCCGGTCTCCTTGGCACAAAAGGTGGCCTTGACGAGACTCCTCCTGTCATCTGGTTAACAGGACGCTTAACTCCTGCAGACTGAGGTCTGCCCCTCGCTTTTACCACTGCCTCATAACGGCGCGCATCTTTTAGAGCCGATTCATGTGTCGGAAAATCTCCTGTGGCTAGTGCAGCCTGGATCTCCGAATCTAATCCTTATTGAAATCGACGGGCTCTAATCTCATCCGTCGGTATTAGGTGTGCCGCAAATCTGTTAAAGGATTGTGTTAGCTGTGTAATATGTGATATTTAAAAATTCGAATTATTGAGACATATCTTACCGACTGAGCATGGTGAACTCAGCGTCATACCCATCTATCGACTTGGTCCATATCGAACCTTGTTGCAGATGGATGAACTGTTGTTCCATGTCGAACCTGGCAGTCTCAGTGAAGTACTTTGCGTCGAACATGTCTCGGAAAGTCTTCCATTCGATGGGTTGTTCAAGACGGCTTTCTTCCGCCTTCCACCAATTCCGTGCATTGTCTGTGAGCTGCAGTTTCGCAACACGGACCCAAGCTTCCTCTGGCACTTGTGCCGCTGCCAGATCATCTTCGATACTCTGAGCCCATTCCTCAGCTTCCAATGGGCTCTCTTTTCCTGAGAATTGTTTGGGGTGCAAAGCTCTGAATTGCTTCACCCCAGGTGCTTCTGCCTCTGAACGGTTCATTAAAAGCGCAGTCTGCAGCTGCTGTCCTTCCAGGAGGCAGCGGATCGGCTCAAGCAGAACCGTCTGCTCGTTGATCGGAGCAGGGACGGCAGGTGTGATTGGTAGTGGAGGTGGAGTGTTGTTGAAATTGGTGCTGGTGTTGTTTGGGGAATCCATAACCTTGAATGAAAAAAAATTTGGGTTAGGAAAGATTCAAAGTATATGAAATGATAAGATTCAAGGAACATGAATTGTAAAGAATGTTTTAGTTGCTAGTTCTTGTGTTATATTGCTTAGGTTGTTCACGCAGAACAGAACTGCATGGTAGGGTTCCATACAGCTCTGACCTGCATGAGCCACCAACAAAACCTGTCACACCCCGCTTCCTAGAGTACAGGCAGAGGACGCGACGAGGCCGCTACGTATTTACTCTGAAGTAAATACGCTAAGCGTATCTAAACAATATAAATAAAAATGCATAAGAGACAAAAGATATAATTGAACAGCAACTTTATTTATTAACATTCTTTTGTATAATGCATGGAAAAGTAAATACATCTGAATGAAAGCAATGCCTAAACAGTGGCATTACAGAAATGAAAAGTACTGAAATAAAATGTGTACAATGAAGCTAGAGCTCTGGGTTGTAGGCAAGCCGATCCAAGTCCTCGCTGGTAAGCTCGATTTCCTGAGTGTCCAGATTACCTGACAACATTCCAAAGAAGAAAGAGAAGGAATGTCATCAGCGAACAATCGCTCGGTAAGTCCCAAAGATAAAAGATAAATAGAATAGACAGAGAGAGAAAGTAGCTTTTAAAGTTGTATTGTATGGTTAATGTTGTTGTTTGTAACTTGGTACAGAAGGATGCCAGTGTATACGAGAGGAATCTCTATATGCCAGAGACTAAAGGCAACAGGAGTACAAGGAACCGTTTATGCCATCGTACAACAGCAACGGAAATACAGGTTAGGTGTCTTAAGTCTTGCAGTCTCATGCCGCTTCTAACACCTTCCGTACCAATCTAGCCCTTAAACCCCATGATATCTTGATTGTATTGTTTGTATTGTATTGCAACTTATATTGTCTTGTAGTATAGATTGTATAATTGGATGACTTGCCGAAACCATGATATCAGTAAATGGATGTAACTGGAGAATCATGTAAATGGAAGTATATTCATGGTTCGGTTCACTCAATACACATTGAATAGATTGAATATATGTATTCATGGATTCATATTGAATTGTAGATTGTAGATTGTACTTGAATAATATTCAAGTCAGATTATTTATAATGAGACTCAGTCTGAGTCCGAACAATTAGAAAGAGAAATTGAAGTCCTGAATTAGGTTTTGATATTATCGGTAACCGCTGCACATGGGCGGCAGGATTTGTGTCTTTTTCAAAAACGATTACCGTGTTGATAACACCGTTTGTTAAGTTGTCTACCTTAAATAGGCAAGAACCCATATCCCCGGCTCCCTGAGGATCAACAAATTGGTCTCGCTTAAACATATGTTTACTAGGGTCCTTAGGGTAATTTATAGAACTTGAGGGGGTTTTATGTAAAAATAATTTTGTATAGTTTTCAAAATACACCTCAAGTATTTTATTATCGTCTTTAGAGTTTTCATAGATATAGATTTTATATATGTGACATTTCTAGTGAGATAAACCTATTTTTCATAATATATGGTATTTAATTGTAAAGTGTTGATTTGTATGGCATTTCATGGTTTTTTCATGTAAAGTGATTTTTTTGACTTAGAAAAGTTTGAATATTGATATTATAACAAAAATAGATATTTTGATAATACATATATATTTATATATTTATAAAATACTTTTTAATTTATTATTTTCTAGAAATCTCATTTTCTTAAGATATTTGTATTTTAAATCTCTCGAGACCGAATGCTCCTTGCGGAGGTCTGAATCTTGTACTACTAAGCCCAGGGATGTGCGATAATCTGCACCATCCCAGTCGAGTTCCCCAAAATGGGTTGTAGCGACGCTTTGCAAAGATTTGTAAAAATACGTAATCTTGTAGAAAACGGATTTTTTTATAAGTTAAAGATGGTTTTGTGTAAAAGGGTATTTCCCGAATCTATATTTCCCAAAAGGTATTGTGCTATGTTGCATATGAGTGTTGTGAAGAGGAGGTCATTACCTCCTGATCTTACTAAAGGTATAGCAAGATTAATGATGTTTTAAAGTCGAAACTATACTACATGGTATTTTACTGAAAAAGAGCGGTAAAAAGTTACAAAATGAAATATTTTGCTATGAAATTTGTTCAACATGTTTTGTTAATGATTAATAGTCAAAATGTAAGAGTTTAATATGGTTGTGTTAAGGAAAATTGAACTTATAAAGAAAACCGAATCGGAAGTCGGATTTAACTCCGCTTCCGTCGGGTTTTAATAAAAGAAGTTTTAAGAATAAATTAGAGAGGAAGGAGGCGGGACTTATGGGTTTAGATTCAAGAGAAGAGGGAGAGGAAGACGTAGGAGGCGCCGATGCGTCGTTTCGTCGCCGGGAGCTCCTCAGATCGTCGTCGGAAAATCGCTAGAGCTTCGCCCTTTGCTAACTCCAATTGCATACTAAAATTCTATAGAGTTTTCTTGAGAGTTTGGATAGAATTGTAAGTGAGGGAGGAGTGTTTAGGTGTGGTATTTATAGGGTAAAACTAGGGTTAGGGTAGGTGAAAGGTTGTGAAAAAATGTATTAAAATAAATTGCATTAAAATGTTTTAAATTGATTTTATGACTCTCTGTTATTGTGCAGGTGATTTAAAGTGTGCAGGGGTTATAAGAAGCTCAAAATTCCCAAGTTTACAGAAGACTCAACTCGAATTTGGCCGAGTTTGGTAGGCGCCGCCGGCCGAGTCAGCCGCGCCGCCGGCCCGATCCGGCCGGGTCAGGCCGGGTCAGGGGTCCCCGTGTCTCTTGGCAATTTGTCTACCCCCCTGAGCCAGTTTGTCTTTAGTGTGACGTGGGTTTTTTACAAGTTATGCACGTGTAGACCCTTTGACTTCTAAAAATTTAAAAGAAAACAATATTAAAAATAATGTGGTGGATGGGATTTGAACTCTGGTGCTTTGGTTCAGCAGTGCAAGGTATTACCAGTGAGCTACAAGCTTCTTCTTGCTATTAAAAAGTAAAACAAATACTTATAGTACTCACAGTAAATGCAAATACCCCAAGTATACATTAACTTTTAAAAAAAAATTTGTACACTAAAATTGGAGTTGTTACAAGTTTTTCTTTTCTTTTTAGGCGCCCACGTAGGAAACATGTGAGGCAGTTTTAACTTTGTTTTCTGATTATTTTGAGCACTCACGTAGGAAACACGTGAGGCAGTTTTAGCTTTGTTTTTGCTTATTTTGAGCACTCACGTGGGAAACACGTGAGGCTCCATAACAGTGTTGAGACGCCAAGTTATTCTTGTTGTTTGTTTTCAGAGATATTTGATCTCTGTTAATGACATTTTTAGTCATTGATGATTTTCTTGGATCATCATTATTGTTTGTATTGAAGAACTAAGTTCTTTTTATAGGGTTAAATCCTAATTCTTGGAGGAATTAAATTCCCGTATGCTCCTGTTCTTTTCTTTTTAATTTTGTTCTTTTCTCCTAAGTTTTGAATCTGCAGAACAGAATCGCCCCGATGAGAATTAAATTCTCAACTTGTGGGAAGATCTGCTTCTGCAAATCCCAACCAGAGAAAGAACTGAGTTCTTATATGAAGGGTTAAACCCTTAGAGAGGCAAAGAAAAAACATTATGATCTCTGTGTTTTTTTACCTAAGGTTTCAATGAGACAAGTCTTCTTCTTCTTTGAAAATTAAATTCTCTTTCTTTTTCAAGAGCCCACTGTATATTTTTTTGCAGAAGCTTGTGGGGAGTTCTGTGTATATTTAGATTTAATCTCCTTACTCCTATTTATAGGAGAAGGAAAAAAAATCAGTATGTTAAGAAAATCTCTCATTGAGAGATCATGAAGATTAATTAGTGAATTTTATTCACCGTTGGATTTTCAATCCAAAGGCTCTCTGTTTAACAGAGAAGATTTCTTATTTGTTTAACAAGATTAAGAAATATTTTCCTATGAATATCTTGTTAATATAACAAAATTAGGAATTTTTTTTCCTAAGATAGAATTTTATTCTATCAGATGATCGGGGGTGATTTTATAATTACCGTTGGATTTTTGATCTAAGGGTCCTCTGTTTAACAGAGAAGATCTTTCTAATTTGAGAAAGATCAAAGAAATATTTCCCACACAGAATTTAATTCTATCAGGTGGTTTAATTGGTGATATTTTATCACAATTAGATTTTAAATCCAAAATTCTCTGTTAGAGAAGAATCTTTCTGTATTAGAAAGATCAGGGAAAATATTTCCCAAATAGAATTTAATTCTATCACGTAGAATTTAATTCTATCTTGCCAAAGAGTGCAGCAGGAGAACTCACGTGTTTAACACATGACCCCTAGCATTGGTTTTACCATGCTTTATTTTCAGCGTTCATATGTATATAAACTCTCACGTGTTTAACACGTGAGGCCCGTTTGGATTGCCAATTATTTGATTGCAGCGCCTATATGATTTGCATTAGGCGCTCACGTGTTTAACACGTGTGACTCTTTTAGCCTATTTGCTTTTAACTGCAACGCCTATATGCTTTTGCATATAGGTGCTCACGTGTTTAACATGTGAGACTTGAATAGTGGGGAATTTTCCCCCTTTCTTCTCTTTTTTATGAGGGAACAATGAACTTTATATAGTCGAAAGAATCATGATAGCTTTTAAAAGGAGTGGTTTAGGCTCCGCATTTAAAAATTGTTTTTCAAGAAAACCGAGTGGTTTTGAAATTGTTCCAACGATTTAACTTTGGTTTGTTTTCTTTGCATTAATCAATATTAATGTCGTCCCACCATTTAACCCTATCATTGCAGAAAGAAACGAAAATAGAACGTATGCTTATGCCATCCGCATTCGCCACGGGGCCCCATCATGCACCGTTAGGTTACTTAATTAACGGCAGAGTAGGGGCTAAACTAGCGCGGGTGCAAAACATAAGCAACGTTTATTATATATAATATATATATATATATAGTCATTCGTCTTATGTAACAATAGGCATTGCAGATCACAGATCACAGCAATACAGATGAATATATTGGATATAGTAGGATTTCCGTGTTTCGTTTTAGCATAGAACGAAAAACGGATTCCACGGTCGTGATGAATAGCCAAACCCCACTCTAGACCCCTACGGGTGCGGCAAACTACCCACCAAATTCCCGAAGTGAACCAACCTCCCCTAATGAAATGAGTAGGCCACTCGGCACTTCAAAAACCCGGTAGTTTGTGCACCCCCTCCTTGGGTCTATCCTAAGTGCAAGAAAAAGTAAATGAAATAATATAACGGTGGCTACAATTTCAACCCGGATGTGCCCTGCAAAAGAATATTACATCAATTTACAAATATACATGAATGAAAGAAAAAAAAACACTCTTTTCACATCCCCCGGCTATTCATTCATGATGATCCAATACTTCATATTCACAAACCATCAACAAAATACTAGATATGTGCAACCCCCACTAATCGACATATAGCAATTAGTAAACGTTTAGCAACACATATACAAACTGAAACGGATAAACGATGTTAAAATTCTGACTTCGAAATACTCCGTATTGCCCCAACACAAAGATAACAGTACATGAAATCTGGGCAAAATCAAACAATACCTAAAAACCTACAACCAAGAATACAGAACACCACAAAAAACTCAAGACCAAACTCTCTTACATGACCGGCGAGGGCGGGAAAAATGGCATTTTCACCGGTCGAGTCTTGGAGTTTGGGTCTCATTTTTCTCTGGTGTTCTAGTTACTTTATGAGGAGCATTCTGCACTTGTTTAAAAAAATTTTAGAAGCTCTTTTAAAAAACAACAGAAACTTGGATTTCGTTTTGATTGTTTCGGAATTATTTCGGTTTCATAACTTTAAATTTCGTTTAACAAGCTAGTTAAGGTTTGAGTAGGCTCTAATACCACTGTAAATCGATGTCGCACACCCCACGCACTTGTGGGGAGGCGGAATTTACAAAAACGGTTTTTATACTTGCAACACCTACCTATCATCTTTTCGGAAACCTTAACTAGCTAAATTACTTGGAGGTTCTAAACTACTATATAAGTATTTTATACCTCCTTGAATCTAGTAGTTCGGGTCTTCTTCTCCTTTCCTTGAGCTGCTCAGAAATGCGGATCTAGCTCGGTCGTCGACCTCTTCGTGTCGAAAACGATCCACCCGAGAGTCTATAGTTCAAGCTCCATCCTCTAAACCGAGATAACTAAAGTACCTAGTTCGCTAAACTAGGTAGCTTAGAAGAATTAGAGAATAAATTGGAGTGTTTTATTTCAAAGGACCCTAGGGTTCACAACACATGTGAGGGTTATGATCTTGAGGAAGAATGAGAGACAATGGAGAGAGAAAGGAAAAATGCAAATGAACTAAGTCTTGAGGCAAGTGAAGAATGTCTCATGCTCTTTCTCACATCAAGCATTGTCACGACCTACCCTCAATACAGCGAGTATTGTCCGCTCTGGCCGAAACCGCACGGTTTTGTCCTTTGGAGCGAACCGAACCCGACCAGGGGCCACTTCCCAGGAGGTCACCCATCCCAGGACTTCCCTGGCCCGAGCATGCTTAACTACGGAGTTCTTAAACTCCTGTAGTGCCAATTTACTTAAAAGGCGCCTCTGTATTGAAGAGTGGTATCATTCCATTTATAGTACAGATTTGCCCTCTTTCGGAGTCCTCATTGTTCTATGGTGGGTCCCACAGACTCAAGAGGTGTCCCCCACGGATTCAAGAGGTGGCCTCCACCCACTTAACACGACACTTGGTATGGCACTTTGTTCCGTGTGGCACTTTGTTCCGTGAGCAAGAACCGGGTCCCGACATTCTCCAACCTTTGAACAATGGTTCGTCCTCGAACCACAGACCTACTATTGAGGGACCAGGCTCTGATATCATTCTGTCATGACCCACCCTCAATACAGAGAGTATTGTCCGCTCTGGCCGAAGCCGCACGATTTTGTCCTTCGGAGCGAACGGGAACCGACCAGGGGCCACATCCCAGGAGGTCACCCATCCCAAGACTTCCCTGGCCCGAGCACGCTTAACTACGGAGTTCTCAAACTCCTGTAGTGCCAGTTCACTTAAAAGGTGTCTCTGTATTGAATAGTGGTATCATTCCATTTATAGTATAGATCTACCCTCTTTCAGAATGTATTCCGAAGAGTCCTTATTGTTCTATGGTGGGTCCCACGGACTCAAGAGGTGGCCCCCACAGATTCAAGAGGTGGGCCCTGCCCACTTAACACGACACTTAGCGTGGCACTTTGTTCCGTGTGGCACTTTGTTCCGTGAGCAAGAACCGGGTCCCGACATTACAAAACCATGTCACGCCCCGCTTCCCAAAATACGGAATACGAAGGGTTGATAAGGCCATCCATGCTCCTACGGTCAAGGAAGTATCCTGTCGTAGTCACACTTCGGCTTCTAGCACTACGTGGTAATCAGTAATCATAGCACAGGTAATTAGAAATGCAGTCATTAATCTATCAAAAGGATATGAGATATACCAGATAGAGATCAAGAGAAAGATAGCGCTGGTATCGCTGATCTAGGTTTCCGCAATATTCTCGAGGTACAACAGGTCCTGATCCGAGCTCGGTCCACTTCTCACTCTGAGCATGCATACTCAGGTCGTCAGAGCGACACAATAGCAACATATATAAATATAAATATGTAAACACGTGCAATGATGATGAACATGAAACAGTAAACATGGAGTGATGATATGAGCATGAAGTAACCAGTACAGGTAAACAATAAACTAGGTATATCGAATCAGTAATTAATGCATGTCCATGTCACTAAACCTATCGGTCTCTAAGTCTCACTGTCTAGACCGCTAAACCTATCGTCAGTCCAAGTGTGAGCGTCAACCACCGCAAGAGTATCCCTAACCCAAGGGTACGTCCCAGGGGTAAGGGAACACGGGCCCGAAACACGCTTGCTAATAATCAGTAATATCACCCATATGACTTTCAGAATCGCTGTATATGCCGCAGTGGGACTCCCGAGATTTCGTTAATCGTACTCACACTCAAACTACCCCACACCCACGGTCTGCATCAAATACCGACCATAAACCCAAATACTAGTCGGTCCATGACAAGCCTACGCGAGAACTGGAGACAGGATCTCCATCAAGCATGTCTCGACTGGTATCCAAGATAAATGGACAGTGTTTGACGCCTTACCTATGACACTAATATAAGTGCTTCCATAACCGTTACATTCCAGTTATAGTTACACTTATATATGTCCCATAGACGTCGACAAGGCAATAAATTAATTGGGCCCGCTGATTGTGTACAAGTACGTGTCACTTCACTTATTCATTCACGCTTTAACACTAACGTACTTGCCACAATCCAATCACTAATATCTATCACTGGGTAATGTAACGCAATCACTAGGTTATCAATATAGGTGACCATTATTCAATGAGGGTATAACCGCTACATGATATGATGAGAATGCAATTAATTATGATACGAATAAAATATAGCAACCAGTGCCATACCACTTGGAAAATGTACTATAAATCACACGTGTAGAATTAAGCAAAACAATATAAAAGGGGTAAGCAGTATGTTTAATTATCTGTCCATCAAAATTAGTTTCGCATCAATCGGGTTTCAGGTTTGCTAGTTATGGTCATTTCATTTTAAGTGTTTACTGCTGGAAATCCAATTTCTGAACTGGAAGTCCATTTCATAACACGTTTTAGTCCCAGTTGGGAGCATAATTAGGCGACGCTACAGTTGGATAATATTTAGGTTTATCAGTCAGGTTTCTAACTTACCAGACAGATCGATAATATCCTCTGTGTGCCGGGAGTTATACATTATCTAAGATCAGGATCTGCATTTTGTCCCTGCTTGGGACAGCAGTACGTACTGATGGTTTAAAATGTGATTAAATTAGAGAACGATGATAAAAACGAATGAAACCACTTCCAATGATTAGCTAACAGATTTATCTTCACTACAGTATAGGAAACATTCGATAAAAATATGACTTTTAAACGAATGGAGGCGCCGCGGTTTTAATGAATAAATAGTTACGGAAAATTTCGGTAGCATCTCCTCTGTATTTTCTAAACTCCCAAATTGGGATACAATAAAAATACTGAAAATGAACATATAATATAGTGTGGACACACACGGGCGATAAAATACTAATAGCCGCACGATCGAGCATTAAAATATCATAAAGCCACACAGTCAGGCAAATACAATAAATCAAACCCACACTCGATATATAATTTAAGGCGGTAAAAGACGACCACAGCGATTTCAAGCGATATGAATGAATCAATACTAAAACGAGTGACAATAATTCATGATATGTACAATATATTCTGTGGTAGTTAATTATAATTAAATATTAATTATAGAATGCTGATAAAAGATAATGAAGCATAACCGTTTGTAGAATTAAAGCATACTTCTTTTGTTATGTGAGAAACCATTATTTTATAGTAGTACTTATGCAAAATGTTAGTGTTTTGTGAATGTACAGTAGTATTCAATTTTCATTGGATAATTCTTTTATATATAATGTAGGTATAATCAAGAAGAAATCAAATTGAGCCAAATCCTCGGACTTAGGCAAGCAAGTGGTAGACACTTGCCTCGGGGTTCCACTGGTGCATGGCTCGCAACGAGAACGTGAGAAAACGACGGAAAGCTCGTTGAGCCAATTCACCAAACACTTGGCGCGCATCGTCGATACGTCGTTGGATCGGAGCGGCGTGGTGGAGAAACGTTCGTGGAGGTCGCACGAACTCACTCCCGGTCTTAGAGTCACAGTTCTCTGCTCGGAACAGCGTCAAATAGGCTATTGAAGTCAAGGATTTGGTTGGAGCAAAACGTAGAACATGTAGCGGGTTTGGTTGCAAGGGATAAAGCGGGGTAGCGAGGGTGAGAGGGTTGGGTTATGGAGTTGATGGAGGTGGCGAGGATGATGGTAGTGAGGAGCTAGGGTTGCTTGGGGTGTTTGGTTCGCAGCGTGAGGAGGACGAAGAAGATGAAGATGGTGGTGGTTTTGG
This sequence comes from Agapanthus africanus, assembly GCA_030015575.1. Lineage (NCBI taxonomy): Eukaryota > Viridiplantae > Streptophyta > Magnoliopsida > Asparagales > Amaryllidaceae > Agapanthus > Agapanthus africanus. The sequence continues at coordinate 396,866,364 of JASDDO010000029.1, read as the reverse complement.
CGACGGGGTGAATTGGGGTAGTGGTCGGCTGTGGCTGCAGATGGGGAGGGCAGAGGAATTGGTGGCGGCCGTGGTGATGGATTTAAGGGGCTTGATGTCGACAACAGTGGCAGCGGGGTTGTGGAGATCGTCGGTGGTTGAGAGGCGTGGTCGGAGTGCTTGGAGCTGGAGTGAGATGGTCACGGTAATGTGAGCTCGAGGGGTTGCGGTGGTCGCAGCTCATCGTCGATGGAGGAGTTGGTGGAGGCGACGAGGGGTTCATCGGCGATGGGTAGCCGCGGTGGTGGTGTTGTGCAGAGGAGGAGATGGGGCTCAGCGGGTTTTATTTGTTTGGAGAAAGGAGAAGGTGGTGGAAGTGGTGGGAGCTCGTAGCGGTGTTAGAAAGCTCATCGATGGTGAGGGTGGTCGCGACGACGGTGAGGGTGGCTCCGGTGAGGTGTGAGGGAAAGAGAGGAAGAGTAAGAGGGAGTGATGGAGATTGAGAGATATGTTGAGATAGGGAGAGGTCGGTTGAGAGAAGAGAGGGAGGTGGGCATGAGAGTCGGGGCAGTTGCGAGGAGGAAGGGGTTCGTGGAGGAGCGCGGGTCCGAAGGGTGCGGCTAAGAAGTAGGAGAAGAAGAAGAATAAGGAGGAGAGGTGAGGGGCTCAGTTAGGTGTGGGTGTGGGCCTAAGGAAAGATATAAGAAAAGGAAATGAAAAGAATGGAGAGGGAAAGAGATAAGTAGGTGGGGCCCAAAGAATAAGAGTGAAGGAAAAATAGGCAGAGAGAGAATGGTGTTAGGCTGGCTCAGATTATTAAAATGGAGAAGGAAATTATATAAAAGATACAAGAGAAGAAAATAATAAGGGAAAATAGGAAAATGTGTGGGAATTTTTATTTTTTTTAAAAGAAATATTTGGGAACAAAACAGGTAGTTAAATTTATTCAAATATGGAATGCTTTCAAACGGAACCGGGTATTACAAGCATGCAATATTTTTCAATTGAAAATATCAACCATGCTTGAATAGTGAGACCAAACCAATAAACAAAACAATAAGCCATGCTTCACTCCATGCCACAAATATCTCCATTTTCCACCTCATTAATCTATTTCCAAAAATAGATAAATCCAATAATGAGGTGTCCCCTTCTAGAAGCATCTCTTGTGAAATTACAAGAATGCCCTCACCGTATATACATACCTGTATTCGTACTGCAAAAATATGAATACGATGAGATAATAATAATCCAATAATAAAATACTAGAATCCGGCTTAAACCAAAGCCCACTAGCATTATCCGTTCGAACAACATCCGTGTAGCTAATACACGTATATGATCGGAACCCTGCACGTAAAACCATACGGCCTCTATATCGTTTCGCCTGAACCAGGGAAACCCTCTATGTGGGACTCTAAAAACTCGACAGTACGCTGGCAGTGGGTTTAACCACAAGTCCGTCAGTGACACTAGCTGTACGTAACGGCTACCCAGGTAGCTGTCACGACCCGAAATAGCACGTGACTGGCCTTTGAATCATATGAAGTCTATAGGAGCTCATCTATTTCAAGTAAGCCAAAAGCCCAGAAATCTAAAACCGTTTTAAATAATAAATGAAGGAAAACTAGTTTTAAGGAAGTGAAGAAACATGTTTATAAAAACAAGGTTTTTTAAATAAGTAAGCCGAGTATGCATTTTTAAAACCTCAAGTCTTTTCTGAAAATTTCGGCAGTTTCCTTTGTAAATACTGGCCCAAAACGGGATACAACAAGAATAATATATGCATAATGATAAAAGGCATCCCCAAGCATGAGCTAGCTCTTCGTCAATCGATGGTCACAACCACGCAAGCAATATATTATGCCACGCCGAAGGGCGAGGATCAAAACTCAAAAGAAACTCGAAATCATCAAGAAAACCATAATACTACAACGCGCGACTCTAAGGTCGAAATAATACAAAACTGGGTTCTAAGTCTGAAATAAATATACAAGTCTAGTTGATGGAATTACTAGATACAAATAATTAAAATAAATACAAGGGTGGTCACGATGCGAGTGAACCCACCTACCAAAGCAATCACCCAGAAAGAAAGCAGTGTGCCAGAAAGCCGCAATGAAACCTGTACGGCAAAAACCTGCAAGAACTGTGGCACAACGGGGGTGAGTTGCCAACTCGTGAGTAGAAAACATCACAGAGCAGAAATCGTATGTATGACTCAATCCTAGGTCAATACGATCAGATATATATATAAACCTCAAATGAATAAGTATGAAGCATGATAAGGTGGCAAGGGTAAACATCTATACATCAGTGTAATACCAAGTGCTCGTGTCGGTGCCTCAGGTAGCAACATATCATAAATATGAGGTATGATCAATGTAATCAACATGAATCAGTGTCAACTATATCCTGAAGTCTATAAGTATGTGGATATCATCCAACTATGTAATCAATGTCTGTATGCATGTGGATCTCGTCCACGTGTCAACCAATGACACAAAACATCATGCATGTAAATATCGTAATGCATATGCATGAAAGTATGAGGATATAAATTAACGTGTGTCTCTCGCGACACATCGAAATCATGGAACCTGAGTGTCCAGTATCGACACTCGAAAACATCATGAAACCCGTGCCCAGCATCGGCACGTAAATCCTCATATATCGGGCTTCGTCAGTCCGGATCGGCCCACGGGCTCCGTCAATCCGGATCGGCCCATATCATCTCTCGACTCCGGTCGGTATCCTCCGGATATCCGCCGAACCCAAATACTATCACCGGTAGGTAGTAGTCCCTCTGCCAGGCTCACCGTCTGTATACACAGCATCCCTTTCTTGCCCCGGGATACCATACCGGGTCCACCATGTACCCGCAATCGGCCTCATCCAGCTCCTCAAATCGGGTTTCACATGTCACACGTCTTAGAACCGAGAAAACGCATGGTGGACGCACTGAAATATCATATCAAGAGAAACTGGGTTTTTAAACAATACATACTTTCTTTTAAAATGACCACGGTTCTCAAATCCAGAAATCTCATGAAAACGGCGTATCTCAATGCGTAAAATCATAAAGCATGATGTATGCGACATATGATAGAAATGTAAGTATATACGTATATCATGCAATATAAAACAGTAATATGCACACATCGAGGGGAAAACCGCTTTTTTAAATGAATCCAGTTTTAAAATATATCTTGCAGTTCCCAGATCTCCAAAATAAAGCCAGAATCATCTATGTATGTGCAAATACGTATGTATGCAAGTATGGGTGTACAATATGTCTGTGCGCCAATATAGATGTACAAGTATGTATATACGCAAGTATGAGTGTACAATATGCCTGTGCGCCAATATAGATTTACAAGTAGGTATATACGCAAGTATGAGTGTACAATATGCCTGTGCGCCAATATGGATGTACAAGTAGGTATATACTCAAGTAGGAGTGTACAATATGCCTGTGCGCCAATATGGATGTACAAGTAGGTATATACGCAAGTATGAGTGTACAATATGCCTGTGCGCCAATATGGATGTACAAGTAGGTATATACTCAAGTATGAGTGTACAATATGCCTGTGCGCCAATATGGATGTACAAGTAGTCATATCTTGATGCAACAATCCTACTGTGTAGTGACATGGCAATTATCGATGATGAAGTGTGTGGGCCGGCAAGTAGGTGTACGTGGAACATACGCATCATCGATAATGGTGCTGGTGTCCTGACAGCATGGGTTTAATATAACAATAAAGACATTTACACATGCAATGTGATGCGAATAGCAAGAATATGCGGAAAATGAATAATAAACACAACAGTGAAGAATCTATATCAATATATATATGTCATACAGTTTTGCTATTTGAAATAAGACGAATGGTGGTGTTTAGAAAAAAATAAGGGCTACGGTGTTTTTAAGAAAAGATGCGTCTTTTGAAAATATCCGTAGAATCCCTTGTCCTGTCTTTAAAATACTCATGATTCGTTAGTTTGAAAATAGGTATGACTCGGGTCTAGTCTAGCATCTACTAAGTAAACTACAGATCAAACTAACAAGCTAATCGAAAGGGTAAGGGAAACCATATAAATCTGAGTCGATATACATATAAATATAATAGTCGGTGATCCCGGCTCAATAGTATCACATACGATACAATATACAATATGACATCCTCGAGTCAAGAGTGCGGATCTATCATCAATATAAAGCGCGTACGGTAAATCCATCGTACGGCATCCCAAATCTGGGTACGGGTCAAATCTCATATTTATCTCATCAATTATCTGGTATCATTATCATCATATCTCATGAACTGGGGTACTGATCTAAGTCTAGTACAAACTGATACCATATATATATATATATATATATATATATATATATATATATATATATATGCGTGTGTAAACACACGTCCAAAGGCCCGCTAAAATCTCATGTCGTATCTCATAATACGAACCACATCATATCCCCGATCTCATGGCACCATGCCCAATCTCATCGACTCATTTCCACATATCATATACGATCCTCATCATCCATATGTAGGTATACGTGTATATGTATACATAGTCCCATACCTATGTGTGTATATATATGTATCTATCACCAAATACGCACAAGTATAACAAGCATGCATGTGTGTGTGGGTGGGTGCAAACCTATTCTAGGGTTCACGACTAAGAAGCTATACTAGTTCACTTCTAATAACCCTACTCTAACCATTGAACACCTAAACATATCTTGAATATCCATGTCACACTTAAAAGATATCAAATATATATAGTATATATATAGCATACTATGTATCGAACTGCGGGGGTGCTATACGCCATCCACCCGACTTCCCCCATAGATATAATCTATTCACCTTGACCTTGCTTGCCGATATCGATGTCGCCATCCTCTTCTTCATCGTCTCGAATCATCGTGGGGGTACCTACATATTATAACGTATCGTGCCGCATTAAAATCCAAATCAAAGCCAAAACGACGCATGAAACTCACATAGGTCAAAACCTATGGTTAGCTCTCGCAAATCAACCCGATATCACTCGATATAGACGTACAAACGGCAAGCGATCGAGATAAAACACAAACACAAAAATCCAGAAATCGAAATACGAAAAATATAGCCTCGAATCAAAACAACAACATATGTATTCAGTCCCAAATTTTGATTAAGGTGCAAACAATGTTCCAAAACAATACTGGTGTGATGTATAAAATGTATATGAGCTATGGAAGCAACCAGGACCCCTGACTCCACAATGTGGCCGGCCCCTTACCCTAAAATTCCGGCGACCTCGGCCCTGGTAGGGAGTTGGGGTGTCATGTTTGTAGGGTGGTCTCCTGGTGGTCAATCTAAGCTCCTGAAGTTGTTTGCTAGTCTTGAAAATCCCCCAGGCCATCCCAGATTTCTCTGCACACACCAATACCTCACAAACCGACATGCAAAGTTTCTGTTTTTCGTTTCAAGTTTGGTATTGTGTTTGGTTCGGGGGTTTCTAACATGTAAGGGTGTTAAGGTCACCACAAGAGTTCAATTGCACAACCACAACTCAATTAAACCCAAACCCTCACTAGAAAACTTCAAGGTTCACTAAACCGATATAAAACACCTCTAAACTTATATGGGTGCTAAGGAAATCTAAATACCATACCAATAGTGCAGAAATTACCTTATTTGGCAACTCAAGAACTTTCTTGAGTTGCCCCAAGTCTCCAAAACCTTTCCTTTCTTGGTCCAAAGTGTTTTCAATGAGCTTGTGCACACTTTTAATGAAATGGGTATTGGGTTTTGAGGTGTTTTTAATGGTGGATTGTGAGGAGGTGGTGAGGCAAAGGGAGGGAGGGAGCAGCAGCAGCAGCAAGAGAGTGAGGGAGAGGAGAGAATGTGACGAAGATGGTGAGATGAGAGAATAACCAACTCAGTGTTAACCCCTCACCTTTCTCTCTCTCACCCATACCCCATTTCTTTATTCATATTCCTTTTTCTTTTCTTTTCATTTTGTTTTCTTCTCTCCTCAATAGTAAACCCAAAACAAACAACCATGTTGGATATGTATGCCCTAGAGGCCATTATGTGATAGTGGATGTATATATATATATATATATATATATATATATATATATATATATATATATATATTCAGTGTACATTCTTGCTCGACATGATAGTATGCTATCTGGTTCTACTTTATCTGACATGTTGATTTGATCATGCTTTTATTCATTCATACATGCTGATAAAGCCCTGAGGATATCGGCTTGACTACAGTGATTATGATAGAGATCATACTAGTGGGACATCTGTAGTTTATAAGCATATCCTGAAATGTCCCTAGTCGGAGGTGTATCGAGACGGGGCATCGATATACCAGAGTAGACTAGCGTATATGATACTAGACCCATGTGATGGGCGATGGATGTTCCCACATTCATCGATGTTTGGCATCAAGATCATATACGGGTGATCAGTGATGACTGGGTACACTGGACGGACTCACCGAGAACTCCTATATGGAATTATATCTATCGTCGGATAGCAGTTCTCAGGTGACACTGGTACAGGTTAGTCTGTAGACCCGAGATCGTCATAGAGTCTTGTGTGTTCTCCCACTGTACTTTGATTGCCACCCTACCACGGCTCTACTGAGTCGTGCAAACAGGTGGCCGTTGAGTACAGTCCCGAGACACACGAAGGCGATGAGTGATAGGAAGGGTTTCGTCTCTCCCGGTATTGGGAGTTGATGCTGTGTTGTGCCCGACTGGTTATATCAGTAAGTCCCTGGCCAGGGCTGCTGAGATTTGCTGATAAGTGTTATCAGTAGTTTCTCGATCTGTTATAGACCATTCACCGGCACGACTTATTGAGTTATTGGGGTCGACATGACCATCCCTAGGCTCGATATGCAGCATATCTGACGAAGAGACCGGAATGTACGGTAGTATTGCCGGTTGGCTCGACGGGAGTTGTAGCAGGTTCGCTTGTTTTCTTCTGATCGCTCAATACCCGGGTGGCCGTTACGTTTAGCTGACCGCTTGCGGCTTGGGGGTGCTTGATATGATCATCACCCACTGCCGGCGTATTGACGAGTCTTAGAGTCCCACAAAGGAGTTAACTAGTCCAGGCGAAACGTTGTGGTGCGCGTATGCGATATGCGCATGGGCCCGATTAAAATGCGCGTATAGGATACCGTATATTGATCGGGCGGCTTACTTTTGGTGGGGTCATATGTGATATGGCCGGATTGATAAATCAAGTGTTGATTTATCATTTAACCATTAGTTTTCTCACTTAAAACCTTTTCTTGTATATGATGGATGTATGCATGCATGTATGTTTTTCTTTCTTTCTTTCTAGTTTCATGCACATATGGATGTGCATACAAACATACATACATACATCATCTATCATGGTTGATTACACATTGAAAATGATGGCAATATAAGACTCACACCATGGATAAATATATGGATTATTATTTGATTTTGTGTTAAAAACAAAATGGAAAAGGAAAGAATAATTCTTGACTTGTTTCTACATCCTTCTTTAACCTAACCATCCTCACCTACCCTTAACCTTGGATTAAACTTTCCTTCTATGTTTTAAACTCTAATTAAATAATAACTCAAACATTTAACCATGGTTTGAGATGAGAAGAAATAAAATATATAAGATATATCTTCATTTCTTTTCTAAGGTTAATCTTTTCTCTTCTTGAAAAAGAAAAGCCATCATCTTCTTCCTCTTTCTTCTTTTGCTCTTTAGTGTTTTATAGTGAGCAAAATACACATCAAGAAAGGTTTTTGAAGTGAGAATTAGAAGCACAACATCATTCTACACAAGTTTAGCCCACTTGTTTAGAGTGTTATCTTCTTTTCTTCTCTTGGAAAGTCAAGTTGATAGCTTGGACGAAGGAGCTTCGGGTGGATCGTCGTGGACACAAGAAGACTTCAAGAGGACCTTCCTCCAACACCCAAGAGGCCAAAGAGTCTAGCGAAGGGAGCTACAAAGGTTGTAGTCTTGAAACCCTATTCTTTATTGCCTTTAACATTTAGAAACCCTAATTTTCTAGGATAAGATCCTTTGTATGCTTGCTTAGCACCATAAAAATTTGAACTTTGTGACATGTGATGCTTCCAAACTCTACATAGGGTGCTAGGTAAACCTAACATTGGTATCAGAGCCGACCTAGAACTTTAGGTGACAATTTTGCGAAGTAAAAATCCCGATTGGATCAAAATACGACTTTTCGAGACCCTCTCTGGACAAATTTTAAAATCTGACATTTTTCAGAATTAAAAATACTTAAAAAATACAGCAGGAAAAACTAAGAAACTCTGTGAAATTCGAAGCCCTGATCCTTACAAACCGCCGCGGAACCGCGACAACTCCTTGCTTAGGCCGCGGCTCCGCGGCCGTACAAAGGCATCATTGCTTCAAATTCGCACAGTAATTCTTATAACTGCTTGTATAGTGTTTTAGGTATGTTTAATCTGAATATAGTACTGTATATTCTGGAGATGGTTTTGGACTCATCGATTCGATCGGAATTTTCATTTCGTTGCTTTTTCGGGTAAATTAGAAAGTATTGAAGTGTTTGAACGAGTATCATTTGCTCACTATTCACGGGGTTTGAATATTTTGGAGATACGTGCAAGTTTTGTGGTGGGCCCTCTAGAAGACAACAAACCTTAACTCGATTATGTGACCGTCTTGAACTGCCCTTTGAACCTTAGGGTTTGGGGCAGTACGGCGTGCCACATGTGAGGCGTTGGCTTGACCCTTCTACGGCTGGACCGCTACTACTGTGTCACACTCCGGATTTTTGAACTCCGCTCAAGTGTTGAGCTTTAGGGAATCTTGGGTATTTGATCGTTCGGTCGAAAACTTTAATACTGTCTATTTATCTGGAATGTGATACAATATGTGGAATTCATATAGTTTAGGCATGAAATACGAAGTATGTGATATTTCGCATTTATGATGTCTAAAGAGAATGTGGATTCCAAATATTGTAGTTTTACACTTTCTTTTCTGTGACCGTAAGTATAGTATGTTCGATATCGCCGGTTTTGTTGCTATACATCAACGACAATTGGGGTACGCATACTTACTTATGTTGATGATATGTGATATTATGTGTTGCTGAGATATGATGTGCAGGATTGTCGCGATCGAATAGCCGGGGTTTTTTTTATGTGAGATGAGAGTTTTATATTTTCATTCATGTAAATTCAAATGTAATGTAATATTATTTTATTTGGGGTACCTCCGGATTGAGGTTGTGTCACCAGTGTTGTATATTATTTACTTTTCCGCATTAGGATAGACCCAAGAAGGGGAGCACAAGTGACCGGGTTCTGGGGTTCAGTGGGAGGCCATCTCGAGGAGTCGAGACCGGGTCTCCTAAACTCCAGGATTGGTAGGGTCGCTTTCCGCTCTCGTAGGGGTCTAGGGGTGTGGGCTTGGCTATTCATCGCGACTGTGGAATCCGTATTTTCTATTGTTGGCTAAATACTAAATACGGACGTCCTAGTATATCCCACATTATATATATGTTTCTGCTGCCTGTGTTCTGAGATATCTGAGACGAATGACATATTATATATATGATATATAGTAGACGTTGCTTATGTTTTACACCCGCGCTAGTCCCGTCCCGGTATGTCGTTAGTTAAGTAACCTAACGGTGCATAACGGAACATTGCGGCGAATGCGGATGGCATAAGCGTACGTGTTATTTTCGTTTCTTTTCTGTGATTGGCTTAAGGACTTAAATGATGGGATTACATTAATATGATTAATGTAAAGAAAATAAACCTAAAAAGATGTTGTAGAATTGGATTTGAAAACCACTCGGCTATTTGTGAAAAAGCTACATTTCAAAACTGCGGAGCTTAAGCCACTCCTTTTGAAAACCATTTGATTCTACAACGATATCAAGTTTAAAGCGTTAAAGATTTTCTTAAAAATCATCCGCAACCCTCCGTCATTTTAGGAAGTAGAGTACTTAATATTCGTGCTACGTTTGTTGACTTTAGTTAAGGCGTAGTGTACGGTAGCTAAGTGATGTCTTCCTACACTGCATATGATGCAGATTAATTAGGACATTCATACGACTTTGTTGACCTTAGTTAAGGGTCATATGGGTGGGTCTAATTGATCAAGAAATGACCGGTAGAACTTGACTGGTACTTATGATTTGTTGACCATAGTTAAGGTCATAAGTACTAGGGGTAAAAATCACATCGGGAATTTCAAGTGTTGAGATTTGCAATGAGATTGCATACCTTCCATATGATGGTTGGATCCCGATCCCACTGTGGGCAATAGTTGCTCCTTGGAGAGTTTTGCAGTTTACAATTAGCTAACTCATTAGGTGTCTAGAAAGGTGTTAACGGGGCTCCGCCTCTGGGAAAACGAGGTTTACTTTAATTAGGTCCGTGCGAAAGCACGGGGAACCTCCCTCAAGTACCGACACTGGCCTGGCTGAACGGTTAGCGAAGTTGTAGACTGTAATTAATCCTGGCTAGTTTTATTTTTAAGGTTTGAAAGAAAAACTTGATTAAAGCAGTGGGAGACATCGATTAGATAAGATAATAACCAATCTGATCTATGCAAGAGCTTTCGCTGAGTGTATTCTTTTCTCTCTCTTAATGGCAGATACCAATGACTGGACTCAAGCTTCTACTAGATAAAAACAAACTGAATGGGACCAATTATAAAGACTGGCTGAGGAATCTGAAAATAGCATTGACTTATGATAAAGTATCATATGTCCTCACGGCTTCAGCCCCGCCCACCCCAAGTCCAAAATCCTTAATTGCGGACATTGAAGTCCGCAAGACATGGGACGCTGACTGTGCAACGGCCAAATGCCTCGCGCTTGCATCGATGGACAATACACATCAAAAGCAGCACGAGAATATGGACATTCAAACCATATTCCTCCATACAAAGGAGTTGTATGGAGAGCAATCCCGCGTATTACGATACGAAGCATCAAAGAAATTGTTTCAGATGCGAATGACCCCTGGCACACCAGTAGGAGACCATGTTCTGAAGATGATAGCTCTTATAGAAGAGCTTGAGGACCTAGGATGGACAATGAACAATATACAGATATTATTCTGCAGTCCCTCCCCTCCACCTTTGCGCAGTTCATAGTTAACTTCAACATGCACGGCATGGAGAAGGAGCTACCTGAACTCCTTAATATGTTAAGGAGTGCAGAGAGCACTATGAAATCAATGAAAACTCCCGTTATGACTATTGGGCAATCTTCTTCTTCTCGCCCAAAAGGTAAGGCCAAAGGAAAGAAAAAGAAGAAGCCCACCAATCCTAAGGGTGGAGTTAAAAAGGTGAAGGGAAAGGAAAAGTCCAAAGCTGGAGACCCGGGGAAAGGCGAATGTTTTCATTGCCACAAAACAGGACATTGGAAGCGCAACTGTACAGAGTACTTGAACCTCAAGAAGAAGCATGGGGATGCTTCCGCTTCAGGTGTGTTTGTGACAGAAAACTGTTTTTCAATAAACTCTGCTTCCTGGGTATTAGATACCGGTTCAGGTTCTCACATTTGCAATTCTATGCAGGGACTGAGAAATAGCAAAGTTTTGAAGACAGGTGACCATACTCTCCGCGTTGGAAATGGTTCCAATGTACATACAGTCACAGTGGGAGAGTATCACTTGGGGTTGCCATCTAGATGTATTTTGGTTTTGAACCCATGTTATTTTGTACCAAGTATGCTATGTAATATAATATCAGTTTCTTTGTTAGACAATGAAGGATATAACTTTATATTGCAGAACAATGTTACGAACATTCACCTAAATCAAATGTTGGTTGGGTATGGTACACTTATTAGCGGGATATACGTCCTAAATCAACATACAGTTTTCAGTATACAACACACTAATAAAAGAAAACTTTCAGAATTAAATGAAGCTTTTCTTTGGCACTGTATACTTGGTCATATTAACGAAACAAGACTAAACAAGTTACACAAAGATGGATATTTAAACCCTTTTGAATATAAATCTTATGCGACTTGCCAGTCTTGTATCAAGGGTAAAATGACCAAAACTCCGTTTACCGGACACGGAGAAAGAGCTACCAAGCTCCTAGGACTCATACATAGTGATGTATGTGGTACAATGTCTACACAGGCTAGAGGCGGTTTTCCATACTTCATTACATTCACTGACGATTTCTCAAGATTCGGTCATGTATTTTTATTAAAGTACAAGTCCGAAACTTTCGAGAAATTCATTGAATATAAACAAGAAGTAGAAAAACAAACCGGCTTGAGTATCAAGATGCTTCGATCAGATCAAGGTGGGGAATACCTTAGTACAGAATTTGCAAACTTCCTAAAAGAGAATGGGATTCTCTCTCAGCTCACTCCTCCTTACACACTACAGCACAACGGTGTGTCTGAACGACGGAATAGGACCCTATTAGATATGGTCCGATCCATGATGAGTGATGCTGAGTTACCCGTCTCATTTTGGGGGCATGCATTGGAGACTGCAGCGTTTCTACTGAACAGAGTTCCAACCAAAAACGTGTCTACCACGCCATATGAGATATGGCATGGGAAGAGACCATCTCTTAAGAGAATAAAGATTTGGGGTTGCCCGGCCTATGTTAAAAAGCAGAATCCGAACAAACTCGAGACACGGTCAGTCATGTGTAACTTTGTGGGATATCCAAAGAATTCTTATGGATATCTATTCTACCACAAAGAGGAACAAAAAGTGTTTGTTTCTCAGTATGCCACATTCTTAGAAAAAGAGTTTTTCACAGATAAAGATGATGGTAAGATAGTGGATCTAGAAGAGGTTCTAGAAACACAAACTACAAATGACGATTTGGTTGAACCGGCTGTTGCAATAGAAACTGAGGAACCTCGGCCACTCCGTAGGTCTGGTAAGACTTCTCGCCCACCGGAGAGGTACTACGGTTTCCTCATTGATGGTGACGGAGAAGATTGCATCATGGATGATGATGATCCTACCAGTTTTCAGCAAGCTATCACGAGTGGTGACTCTGTGAAGTGGCCGGATGCCATGAGATCCGAAATGGAGTCTATGTACACCAACAAAGTATGGACTTTGGACATTGTACCCCCTGGGGTAAAACCTGTGGGATGCAAATGGATTTTTAAAAGAAAGATTGGTGTAGATGGGTAGGTAGAGACCTATAAGGCAAGACTTGTGGTGAAAGGTTTTCGTCAAAGACCAGGTTTAGACTATGACGAAACTTTTTCGCCCGTAGCCATGCTTAAATCCATTCGGATCCTACTTGCTATTGCTGCTCACTACGACTATGAAATCTGGCAGATGGACGTTAAAACAACATTTCTAAATGGAGATTTAGAAGAATGCGTTTATATGGATCAGCCAGAGGGCTTCATTGACAGTGGGAGCAGCGGGAAAGCATGTAGACTGCTTAAATCCATATATGGGTTAAAGTAGGCATCTTAGAGTTGGAACATCTGTTTCGATGATGTTATCAAAGAGTTTGATTTCATCAAAAATCCAGATGAATCTTGTGTTTATAAGAAGGCTGTAGGAAGAGCTGTCACATTCCTCGTATTGTACGTGGATGACATTCTTCTGATAGGAAATGATATTCCTATGCTACAGTCGGTCAAATCATTTTTATCACTAAGGTTCTTCATGAAGGACCTGGGTGATGCCACATACATTCTGGGCATAAGGATCTATAGGGATAGATCCAAAAAGTTATTGGGATTGTCCCAAACTAGGTACATCAACACCATCCTAAAAAGGTTTAGTATGGAAGACTCCAAGCGGGGTGCCTTACCCGCTTGCCATGGAGTCACTCTCTCCAAGGATTCTTGTCCAAAGACCGATGAAGAGAGAGCTCGCATGAGCATTATACCTTATGCTTTGGCAGTAGGATCTATAATGTATGCGATGTTATGTACACGCCCAGATGTAGCTTATGCACTTAGTGTTGTAAGCAGGTATCAATCCAACCCAGGGGAGAACCACTGGACAGCTGTGAAGAACATTCTTAAGTACTTACGAAGGACTAAAGAATTGTTCTTGGTGTATGGTAATACAGATCTCCAAATGGAGGCCTTTACCGATTCGAGCTTCCAGAGCGATAAGGATGACAGCAAATCTATCTCAGGGTTTGTATTTACCCTCAATGGAGGGGCGGTAAGTTGGAAGAGTTCCAAACAGGATACCGTTGCAGACTCTACGATGGAGGCTGAGTACACTGCTGCAAATGATGCCGCCAAGGAAGCCGTCTGGATGAAGAAGTCCGTCTCGGAGCTAGGAGTAGTTCCAACCATTATTGATCCAATACCCTTGTATTGTGATAATAATGGGGCTATGGCGTTAGCCAAGGAGCCCAGGTCCCATCAGCGGTCCAGACACATCCTGAGGCGCTTTCATTTGATCCGGGAGATTGTAGATCGCCGCGAGATCGAGATTAAGAGAGTAGACACAAAGAATAACGCCACGGATTCACTCACCAAGGCCCTCCCTCAGCCGCAGCATAAGCGACTTTTTGAGATGTTGGGTATGAGATACGCCAATAACTGGCCTTAGTGCAAGTGGGAGATTGTTGGATATATGTATGCCCTAGAGGCCATTATGTGACAGTGGATATATTTATACATGTATATATATATATATATTCAGTGTACATTCTTGCTCGACATGATAGTATGCTATCTGGTTCTACTTTATCTGACATGTTGATTTGATCATGCTTTTATTCATTCATACATGCTGATAAAGCCCTGAGGATATCGGCTTGACTACAGTGATTATGATAGAGATCATACTAGTGGGACATCTGTAGTTTATAAGCATATCCTGAAATGTCCCTAGTCGGAGGTGTATCGAGACGGGGAATCGATATACCAGAGTAGACTAGCGTATATGATACTAGACCCATGTGATGGGCGATGGATGTTCCCACATTCATCGATGTTTGGCATCAAGATCATATACGGGTGCTCAGTGATGACTGGGTACACTGGACGGACTCACCGAGAACTCCTATATGGAATTATATCTATCGTCGGATAGCAGTTCTCAGATGACACTGGTGCAGGTTGGTCTGTAGACCCGAGATCGTCATAGAGTCTTGTGTGTTCTCCCACTGTACTTTGATTTCCACCCTACCACGGCTCTACTGAGTCGTGCAAACAGGTGGCCGTTGGGTACTGTCCCGAGACACACGAAGGCGATGAGCGATAGGAGGGGTTTCGTCTCTCCCGGTATTGGGAGTTGATGCTGTGCTGTGCCCAACTGGTTATATCAGTAAGTCCCTGGTCAGGGCTGCTGAGATTTGCTGATAAGTGTTATCAGTAGTTTCTCGATCTGTTATAGACCATTCACCGGCACGACTTATTGAGTTTTTGGGGTTGACGTGACCATCCCTAGGCTCGATATGCAGCATATCTGACGAAGAGACCGGACTGTACGGTAGTGTTGCCGGTTGGCTCGACGGGAGTTGTAGCAGGTTCGCTTGTTTTCTTCTGATCGCTCAATACCCGGATGGCCGTTACGTTTAGCTGACCGCTTGCGGCTTGGGGTGCTTGATATGATCATTACCCACTGCCGGCGTATTGACGAGTCTTAAAGTCCCACAAAGGAGTTAACTAGTCCAGGCGAAACGTTGTGGTACGCGTATGCGATATGCGCATGGACCCGATTAAAATGCGCGTATAGGATACCGTATATTGATCGGGCGGCTTGCTTTTGGTGGGGTCATATGTGATATGGCCGGATTGATAAATCAAGTGTTGATTTATCATTTAACCATTAGTTTTCTCACTTAAAACCTTTTCTTGTATATGATGGATGTATGCATGCATGCATGTTTTTCTTTCTTTCTTTCTAGTTTCATGCACACATGGATGTGCATACAAACATACATACATACATCATCTATCATGGTTGATTGCACATTGAAAATGATGGCAATATAAGACTCACACCATGGATAAATATATGGATTATTATTTGATTTTGTGTTTAAAACAAAATGGAAAAGGAAAGGATAATTCTTGACTTGTTTCTACATCCTTCTTTAACCTAACCATCCTCACCTACCCTTAACCTTGGATTAAACTTTCCTTCTATGTTTTAAACTCTAATTAAATAATAACTCAAACATTTAACCATGGTTTGAGATGAGAAGAAATAAAATATATAAGATATATCTTCATTTCTTTTCTAAGGTTAATCTTTTCTCTTCTTGAAAAAGAAAAGCCATCATCTTCTTCCTCCTTCTTTTTTTGCTCTCTAGTGTTTTATAGTGAGCAAAATACACATCAAGAAAGGTTTTTGAAGTGAGAATTAGAACCACAGCATCATTCTACACAAGTTTAGCCCACTTATTTAGAGTGTTATCTTCTTTTCTTCTCTTGGAAAGTCAAGTTGATAGCTTGGACGAAGGAGCTTCGGGTGGATCGTCGTGGACACAAGAAGACTTCAAGAGGACCTTCCTCCAACACCCAAGAGGCCAAAGAGTCTAGCGAAGGGAGCTACAAAGGTTGTAGTCTTGAAACCCTAGTCTTTATTACCTTTAACATTTAGAAACCCTAATTTTCTAGGATAAGATCCTTTGTATGCTTGCTTAGCACCATAAAAATTTGAACTTTGTGACATGTGATGCTTCCAAACTCTACATAGGGTGCTAGGTAAACCTAACAAACCATACACCCAAAAATCATGTAGGAAAATGTAACACAAGTGTAAAAATGATATGGTGCATATTTTGCATAAAACAAGCTTAATGCGCGATTAGCGATATTTAATCGCGATTAGCACTAAATTAGTGTGTAATTAATCATAAAAACTTAAAATTTGCATAATTCACATAAAACACGCTCTTTTAGTAATTCCCATAATTTTTCAAATTCTTCTCCTCCAATTAATCGGTATTTAATTATACCGCCTTATTAAAATATTCAATATTTTATTATTTAATTATAAAATTTCCCAAAAATAATATTTTATTTTTTTTGAAATGTTACAGCAGCTATCGAAAAGAAGGCCGACGAGTGAATTCATCCGAACCCCTACTGAGCCTATCCGTGACAATCTCCGTACAGTCCGGTCTGTTTGTCTAAGAGTATCACATATCGGGAATAGGAGGGTGGCAACCGTCAGACCTCTAATAGCGCAATAAGTCTGTGTCGGTGTAGAGCCCAATACACTCTGAGAAACTACTGGTGTATCTACCAGTAAATCTCACTTGCCCTGGCCAGGGACTTTGTGTAATGGTTATCCAAACACAGCGCGATATCAACTCCCAATACCGGGAGAGATGGATCCTTTCTATCCACTACTGCCTTCAGGTGCTTTAGGACTGCACCCAACCACCACATGTTTGCACGACTTATTTGAGCCATGGTAGGGTAGTAATCTAAGTACAGTGGGAACACACTCGAGATGAATAGCGGTGTCAAGTCAACGGACTAACCTGTACTCATGTCATCCGGGAACTGCTAACTGACGATATGTATAATACCAACCAGCAGCTCCTATCGAGTCCGTCCAGTGTAACTCATAACCCAATGAGCACCTGTATACTATCTCCGGTATCGCATACCAATGGCTGCGGGACAGGCCATCTCCCCTAACTGGGATGAGAAGCGTATACACTAGTCTACTCTGGAGTATCGATGCCCTGTCTCGATAATCCTACGACTAGGGACAAACTTTAGGATGTGCTTATAGACCACCCAGCCCCACTAGTGTGACTGCCATCATAACGCTGGTAGTCAAGCAAAGATACTAAGCGCTCAATCAATATGTATTAGCGATATGTTAAAAGAAATATATACACATATTAAGATAGAATCAAACCAGATAACATACTATCATTTTGAGTAAGACTGTTATTATATCCGTGTATATCCCAAGCTTCCAAAATGTAATATACAATCCAATACTATACAATAATGGCCTCAAGGGCATATATCACTAACAATCGTCATCTACCATCTCACCCTTGGTGAGACCGAAGATATCTTAAATTTATTATAGATGCGTTAAGACTATAACATATAATGGAGTACCGTTCTTTCCCAGAGAACGTTTCGTTTTCAACCCATCTTAACAAAAATAATAAACTTACTACTTCGAAAAAAGAGAAGGAAAGCATATGGCCCTAACCATATCCTTCAAAAGTATTAAATTTAAAATATTGTTAAAATGATTGAATGACGGATCATAGATTTCCTGGAAACGGAGTAGATTTGGTAGTTGAATCTAAACTCTTGTTTTCTCTCGAAATCTGCCACTTGAAATTTGTCAGATTAATGCAGTATGCGTATTTATATATATAATATGCCATGCACATCACAAATGCAATATCAATCTAACAAATTTCATTTTCATTAAACTACCTTATCTAATTTTGTCCGTTTTATTAGGGTTTTCGTTTTATTAGTGAAATTAATACGCGTCTCAGGCGCTCCCTCTGGAACAACTACCTAGTAAATCTCCAACATTTTATATGAGAGTAAAAAAATGAAACTTTTGGGGAGCAAACAAAATTTTCGAAAAAAAATATAACTCTCAGTTAACAACAAAACCTTTAAATAACACAAAACTTGAGTGGGAGACCCCCGAAAAATAAGAAAACTCAAAAAAGTAATTTTCTAGAATTTTCTGGATTTTTCTAAATTTTCCGGGATTTTTCTGGATATTCTGGAATTTTTTATTTTGTTTATATATATATTTTTTTTAAAAATTATAAAACTGAGCCGGTTCGGCCGGCTCCGAGCCTGGCTCAGCGGTTCAGCCGGCTCACCTGGCTACGAGCCCGGTTCGGCGGCCCGACTCCAGCTCGGGTTGCCATGGCCTGCCTACCACATTTTTTTTATAAAAAAAGTTATTTTCTGGATTTTCCCAGAAAATTCGAAAATAAAATAAAATAAAATTCAGAAAATTGTTTTTATATTCCAGAAATGTTTTTTTTGTTAAAAAAAATTTGGGCTTC
Organism: Agapanthus africanus; assembly: GCA_030015575.1. NCBI lineage: Eukaryota > Viridiplantae > Streptophyta > Magnoliopsida > Asparagales > Amaryllidaceae > Agapanthus > Agapanthus africanus. The sequence continues at coordinate 396,847,354 of JASDDO010000029.1, read as the reverse complement.
TACCAAAATCCAAAAAAATATTTGGTTCCAAACCAAAATCCCAAAAAAATATTTGGTGTTATCACCAAAGTCCAAAAATCTTTTTGATCCAAGCAAAAATCAAAAAAAAATTGTCTAACCAAACTCCCCCAAAAAATATCCCACAAGTTTTTTTCAAAAAAACAATTAAGATTAGGCTTTAGGAAAAAATTGCGGCCTGGCCGAAAGAGAGAATTTTTTTTTAAAAAATTCACACAAAATATCCAATCTTCACAAAAATTTATGTCGTCTTTGTTTCATGGGTTTTTTCACATCAACAAACTAAAAACAACTACATCAAAATATCATAAATAAAATAGATCTAATTTATGGCGACACATAATGATGCAAAATAAATAGGTCTTAAAAGATCCATCAAACGATAATCTTAATAGCATAGATCTGTCATAAAATAATTTTAAAAAAAAATTGATCTATGTTGAGATAAAAAAAGCAACTTTTGAGTTCCTAAAATTTTAAAATCACAGATCTATATTATCTACGAACGTGGACATGCCTATCTTTGATACCAATATACACTTTAGGTAACATAGATGCAAAATATGCAACCAAGCGCAGCGGAAAGTTTATGTATTCACCCAAAAAGTTTACGATATACTTGATCTGATTGATTAGATCGATCATCTTACTCACGTCATATAAAAAATCTGATCTTTAGCACCTTCAAACAACGGCCGGAGGGAAACCACACTATGGTAGAAAGCGAGAATCTCTCTCTTGATCACCCCGCAAGCCAACCCAAAGCAGAAGAGGATGAGGAAAGGAGATAACGACTCTCTCTTGTTTTTCTCTCTAGACGACTCTCTATGTTTGTCACGTCCCGATTCCCAAAATACAGGATACGAGGGGTGACTAGGCCAGCCATGCTCCTACGGTCAGGGAATAATCCCGCCTAACCACACTTCGGCTTCTAGCATTATATGGTAGTCAGTAAACAGTACTTGAGTAAAGGAAAATCACGGTTCACAACTTTATTACATTGCAATTTAAAAGAGTTCGAGGTACATTTATTTTACAGAATAAACAACTAACCAATAAAAAAATTGCTGAAATCAATGGTAATAGCGCTGGTGATGCGGTCTAGATCTCCGCGATCTCGAAGGATAGGTCCTGCTCATGGGTTGTATCCACTTCGTCCTCTGAGCATGCACACTCAGGTCGTCATGGCGACACATATAGCAATTAACATATATAATGGGCGAACAGTATTATTAAACACGAGGAGTACAATGAATTGCAGAATATGAGTATAATAACCATCAACTGAATATGAATGGTGCCATGTAGGTATCATTTCAATAAACTAGGCCATATGCATGTCACTACTTATCGGTCGCTAAGTCAATGAAATCAAATGGTGGAGAGGATGCTCGTGTTTAACAAGGGTCTCGTGCATGTCCGAGACTACGGTACATCGTGCCCGGGACATAACCCTGTCAGCCGTGCCGCTAGGCCCACGACCTAAAGTATGGATATCACTGATAGCGAATGGTCATCCTCTAAATCACTGTACCTCGCTAAATACGAGTTCAATTCCACCTTTATGTATCAGATAGGTTGTGAACAAATATATATCGTTGTCACTTTCAATCACTTTTCCACTTGTCATTATCACTGTCGTATTTGCCACAATGCAATCACTAACACTACTATATCGACAATTCAATTCATTCGCTAGGTTTCAATATGAACGATCACTAAGCAGCAGGTATAAAGCAAGCACGAAAATATATAGAAACGCACTGAGCAGGTATTCACTATTTCAATGACAACTAATGCCATATAACTTATAAAATTTACGGTAAATCATACGCATAGAATCGATCAAAATAATATAAAGGGAGTATGAAGCACACTTGATTATCTGAACACTAAAATTAATTTTAGGTCAATCGGGGTTCAGGTTTGGGAATTATGATCATTTTAAGGCAGCGATCGATTTGTGGAATTCCAGTTTCAGAACTGAAAGCCCAACTTCGCGCGCATTTTACCAGTGATTATTTTCAGATTTAGGTATTGCCCTAGTTGAATAAAATATAATTCCGTCAGTTAAGTTTCCAACACATCAAACATATTATCAATCGCACCTTTATATCAGAAGTTATGTTCAGTTTAAAGTGACGGTGTAAGGAATATTACTGCAGAACATAGCAACACTCTAAAATACAATTTAAATACCAAACGACGGCGAAAAGGCACGGGACTAGATTCGTGTGTTAGTTAATTAAGTTATCTACGTGACCATATGGGGATCCGTGCATTTTCAGTTTTATGCAGGTATGTACAGGTGCTTAAATCCAGGTTTCCTCTGCAGAATGCCTCCCCGGACTGCAGTCCAGGGTTGCGTTCCTCTTCATTTTTCCGTGCCATGAAATTGCAATATTCAATAAATAATTACATAGGGTTATAGGTTATCTAGTTAGGTTCGATACGAGCCCTGGAACACCATGATTAGATTTATATTTGATTAACTACTAACTTTACAATGTGATGGGTACGGTGATTTTCAGATTTGACGTAACCAATTGGGATGTCATTTTACATTCGATGGCTTAACTATCTGATCCCGATTTCTTATACGTCACTCGTTAACATCAATCGAAACTTATAATAATAAAACTTGGGGATTTTTAATAGGGTAATCGCATCGAGCACTCGGTACGTGTATGTGGATGCTATCTATCTGTACATACACACATCATGCATCTTACCAATTAAACTGTTAGACTATATTTACTAACTATATAAGTATGTATCATGAATTGAACAAGTGAAGGAGGTTCACTTGCCTGTGACGAAGTCGATGGTATGGCAGCGACGTCGACGGAAATGGCACGAGCAGCAACAACTCAAGCAGTCGCAATAGCACGAAGGCTAAGATCTGGGCTCGGCTGCTCGCTGGATAAGGATCGAGAGAGGGAGGTGATGGCGTAGGGATGGTTTGCTGGGCAAAGTGGCGGTGGTCGCCGGCGATGGGTCGCTGATCGACGGCGGTGATGGCCGTGGCCTCAACAGTGGCTGGTTGCAGGCGACGGTGGCAGTGGTCGGGTGTGCAAGAGGAGCTCGGGTTGCTGTTGGCTGGAGGAGACGAGGAGGAGGTTGGTGAAGGTGATGGGTGTAGGTTGCAGTGGAGGTTCTAGTCGCTGGAGAGTTCGCCGGCGATGAGGCAGGGATTAGTGCAGTGGGTTGCGGGCTTGGGTGTATTGGGTGTGGCGGCTGTTGGCTTTATATGAGGAGTGGGGGCGTTCGGTTGCTTGATGGTGGAGAAAGGTTGATTGGGTGTCGGCGGCGGTAGTCGGAACTTGGGAGAAGTTCGGTGATATAGGGGAGTCGTCGGTGGTTGTCGTGGGGACTTGGTGCGGGGGCTCGGGGTGCAGTGGGGGTCGTGGAGTCGATGGGGGCGATGGAAAATGGTTGCCGGGACAAGATCGACGGAGGATGCGATGATGTAAGGTGGGGGTTTGGCTTGGAGGAGAACGAGAGAGAGAGAGAGAGGTAGAGAGGGAGAGATGAGGGAAGAAAACGGGAGAAATGCAAAGAGACGGAGAGTGAGAAAGAGACGTTAGAGAGAAGAGGGGAGGAGCCGTTGGAGGAAGTGCCCGTTGTGGGAGCAGGTCTCGGATGAGCGCAGGTCGTGGGGCTGATGGACGCGAGAAGCGGGCGAGCGCGAGGAGCGGGGGGTCGTGGGGGAGCCGTTGGGGAGAATTGGCGGGAAAAAGAGAGGGGGTGAGGAAGAAGGAGAGGGGGAAGCGGGTCGGGCATGGGTCGAGTATGGGTCAGGTCGGGTAGAATAGGATTGGGTTTAGATTTAGGATTTAGGTTTAGATTTTTGGAATAATTAAATAAAATAATAAAATGTGTAATAAAAATGAAATAAATTTGGAATAAAATCTAAAAAATACGGAAAATTATATTCGGAACTGGGGATTTACAATGTTGTATCATATAATCTCATATGTCTCATCTGAACCCCTAGTCCCCTATATATGAATGTATAGTGCACCCACTTATATGAAAGGATATTGGGCCGGATCGGGCCCAATGGCTAACATAGATAAATGAAAAAATTTAGAGAAAATAAAGTACATATTGGCTGGACATATGACATCATATTATTCAGCTATCCATATACAAGTTTGTTTTGCAAATACAAGAATCCTTTGTATTAGAATGAAAATAAGTACATGAACATAGATCAATGAATAATGTTTTGCCAGGTATTCCGGCATCAGAAGAAATTCCTACAGTAACATTAATGTATACTTCGTTTCCTCAAAATTTCCTATAAAAGTGGAAGACAATCAAGTAAAAAACAATGTGAAGCAGTTCAATTCGTCTCCAACAACCAATACTCTTCCTCTTTCAATGGGAGCAGGTTTCAGGTTTCAAATCACATTAGAGCTGCTCTTGAAAACTTTGGACCGTTGCAGGTGTAATTAAACATTGTTATTATGCTTGATGTTGATGCTTAGATTGTGCAGGTGCACACACCTTTCAATTGATAAGCATGTTGTTATAATGGAACCCAGAACTTAGAAAAATATGAAGTGTTTGGTTATGGATAAGTGAAGCATAGCACGAGGTATGCCATATTAATAAAGACGGCTGATTATTTTTTCCTGTCATGGTTGTTGTTATGAAAGGACATCATTTATTTGGCTTTGGCATATAGTAGTTTTATATGAACTCTAATGATTAATCTTAGCTAGCATATATATATATATATATATATATATATATATATATATATATATACACGCGTGCACGCACGAGCGTGCGTGCGTACATGTGTGTGTAAAAGCATGATAAAATATGGCGTATCAAAACTAGCTAAACACTTAAAGCTTGAGGGGGAAAAAATCTCCTTTCTTCATGCTTATAGAAATTTTAGGGGAATCAATTGATGAGTGTCATAAGTTTAAATCATGAATTTCACAAGTCATACTCTTCTTGCTAATCATACAAGAAACTAAAAATATATGGAGTAATGAATAGTGCCTTGCCACATGTTCTGCCACGGTGGGTTTTTACAATGTCAGGTATATCTTCATTCTCTTATTTTAGTATCATTTTCTTTTAAGATTCAACTAGTTAAAACATAATAATAAATTTCCATGAAAAAGAGAAGGGGTATTTAAGCGAAAACCTTAGACCAAATTAATACAACAGGCATACTGGGTAGGCTACATGAACCGACATGAGAATCAAATTAATATTTTCCGAAATAGGTCTAAATTGCAAATTACTACTTTAGCAAAACAACATCTAATTAAACGCTTAAAATGCCAAAGAGCGTCAACTGGAATGGCAAATACACTCTCTAGTTGGTGGAAGATCCTTGGTTGGAATCTCTCTATTTGCGGTACAGGCTCTTGCAGGAGGGGAAAAAGACCTAAGTCCATAGGAACTCAGGTGCAATAAGTGTTAATTACAGGGACCAATGTACAAAATAATCATCAAGCAAAGCCTCTCCTAGTTTTTACCGCCGCAAAGGAGTCGCCTTGGTTGCAGGATTATGGATTTGGATTTACTATTTGGATTGTGGAATCCTTGGATTCCATAATTTTATGTTTGGTTGATAAATTTAGATTTCTAGGATTCCTTTTTTTTATGGGGGGCCCACCACAAAACAAGGATTCTTGAATCCTAAATATTTTCAAGGATTTGACACTATTTATTATACTTTTAGATGAGACCCGTGTACTTTATTTATTTAAGAATACTCTCCCCCTTTCTCTCTCTAAAATCCTCAAATCCAAATACTAATTTTTTTTCACAACCAAACAAAAATTACAAAGATCTACAAATCCAATACAAGAAATCCAAAACCAACCAAACAACAAATTACTAAATCCAGAAATTTCAATCCTACTATTTTGGAATCCAAATTCCATAATTCTGCAACCAACGCCCTTAGTAAATTTATCGGATGAGAGAGAGAGAGAGCGCGCGCGCTCCGCAATGGCGAATTCAGCTTGCATTGCAGCGTCATCATCAACAGCAGCTTCTCCTCTCAAAACCCTAAGCATCAGAAGCCCTAACAAACCCCAAACCCTACGCTTCCCCCTTTCTCTCTCCTCCCCCAGCAGCAAGAAGAGCCTCTCGTCAACTAGGGCATCCGACCAATCGAACCCTAGAACTGGGGTTTGGTCAATTAGGTCATCATCGCTCTCTTCTCACTCAATTTACCAAAAAAAAGAACAAGACTTGAGCTTTTTTGCAATTCATGGTTTGTTTTAGCGAGGATTTACAAGTTCCACCGTCTATGTACTTCCCCCTCGAGGCTCAGGGCGGCCAGGGCCCGCCGCCGATGGTCCAGGAGCGGTTCCATAGTGTCGTCAGCCAACTCTTTCAGCATGTGGGGTTTAATCCCCCTTTTATAGTTTATTTTGGTGTGAAATTTGTAAAAGTTGTAATTTTTTTGTTGAGTTGTTGAATGCAGAGGATCATACGATGTGGTGGAGCTGTGGATGACGACATGGCGAATATCATTGTGGGGCAGTTGCTGTATCTTGATGCCGTCGATCCTACCAAGGTCTCATCTCTCTTATGTTGAGGATTTGCTGCTAGAATTGCTTCTTTGATATTTACTAGATGTATGTTTGAATGATTATTAAGGTAATTTAAGTGCTTGATGATTCGATAAGTTGATTTCTATTGTGAAAGAAGTAATCTGTAGGCATAACCAAGAGTTGACTTTCTAACTTCGCTTGTATGGTCTGTTTAACCTTGTCGGTATCTTAATCAAGGCCTACAAATATATTATGTAAGCCCTCTTCATTATATCCCATCACTATAATTCAAGAAGTTGAAGCTCAGAAAGTGTAGATGATATTTGAAAAGATTTGACCTTATCTCCCATGGTTGCAATTCATGTCCAGTTTGTTGTTGACATTTTGTAAATATGAGTTGTTTAGTTACATCGAAAGTAATAGCATACAATTTTATTTTAGATGGGGCACGTGATCTTGGTAATGCAATTGAAAATCTAATATATTATTTGCCATCGTAGCCCCCATCATTTTCTACAATGCACACACACATGCGCGACCAGTTGTAAAGGAAAATGAACCAATTATAAAATTCTTGCTTCATGATTTATTAGTTTTTCCCTAATTAATTTCTGCTATTGATAGCTACTATGATTTGGTTAACAAAAAGAAAGGCTTGATGTTGTTATCTCTCATTATCAAAGTGTTCATGTGTAATCATGTTAGTAGTTTGGTACATGCATTTTTCATATGATTAGAAAATATGTGGAGGTAAACCAGAATATATTATACCTTTAGATTGATGTTATCTGTTCATCCCTACACTGATTCATGTAAACCCCATCCAGTTATTCTTTCTATTTTCTGAATCCTTTGTTAAATTAATTTCTTACACTATACTTTCTTACTGGTGAAATCTATTTTTGATTTTTTGTTGGAGCATGCTAAATCTGACACTCCTCTTAACATACCAATTATTCTGCTGGATAGGATATTGTCATGTATGTGAATTTGCCAGGAGGGTCGGTAACAGCTGGTAAACTTTCTCTTAATGTTCTAGTGTATTGCAAACTAACTATTAAGAGACTGACATGTCTAATACAATAATAGTTTTACCATTCCCTTTGTGCAGGTATGGCAATATTTGATACAATGCGGCACATTAGACCAGATGTTTCCACTGTATGTGTTGGCTTGGCTGCAAGGTAAGGATATTTAGTTTCACTTTTTTTATAGCTTCAGTTTATTATGTGACGGTTGTATTATATTAGAATTCTGTGGGGTTGTTAAGCTGTATACGCAGTGGAGATATAATTAACTGGTCTTTATATTCAGCATTTGACATGCCATAGAAGGTTCTTCAGGTTCAAGTATCAGTTTGTTTTAAAATCTGAACCTTATCTTCTACCTAGTGTTATTCTTATCATGCTTTCCAAATCTATAAGTGCATAATGTTTAAATAAAGCACGTGATATAAATAATAATGCTTTGGTACCATGTCAAAAGACCATTTTATCCAAAAGCTTTAATGATCATTGATTCTGGCTACTGTTGGGGATGTCGATCCCCTCAGCTCCTCAAGGCGACAAGATAGTACAATATAATCACACAAAGAAGATAAGAGCACACTGGATTCATGTGGTCCGACCATCTCATCCTACATCCCCAGGGAAACATCTCAAATTAGATCTCACTAACATGATAAAGATAATACATAAGAGATTCCACACTTTCATGGCTCAAATATCTCTCTCATCTCCCTCTCTTGCTCTCACACCACAAGAGAGGGAGGCCATACAAACCTAAACGCGAGATTACTTGTTGGACTTTTAAGCGCTTACTCCCCATAACAGAGTACATAGAGTGTTATCTATTAGTAGTCCACACCAATAGATGGCCTAACCGAAAAGGCCCAAGTCCAAATCTGGACTCCCTGCGGTCCAATTGGCCACTCTAGGTGCGCCAACAGATACTAGACACAGCCCTATTAGCTACCAAGCATATCAAGCAAACTTAAACACTTAACAATTGTCTTTTACTAACTGATATTTTTTCAAGTGACTCATAAACTTGTTGCTTTTGATGGATATCTCTTTTGGATATGGAGCAACATGAGGGGCCTGTAACTCTAGTCATCTAGTGTCTGTTATCACAAAAGTATCATGACTCATTCAGATAGCGGTATCTAGCTAAATCAAATGGAAACCTGCTAAATAAAACATCATTGTTATTTCTGAATGTGTTTTTTTAGCTTGAATATTGGCATCTTCGTTTTGCTCAAGTGAAATTGCAAATAACATTTGGTGTGCAATATTTACAGTAATCCTCAAGCGTGCACTCGACAAGAAACAAGATTCATTTGTAATGGCATTCTGTTAGGTTGTAATGGGCCAATTCGACGCAGTTTGGCAATATATGTACCTTCTGCAAGCAAGCAATTGCAGCAAATATTATCCCTACATAATGGATTCGGGTACGATATGGATACGAGACACCCCAGATCCGCATATTTGTAATTTTATGAATATCTAGGATACTATTTGTTGGAATACACTAACATCTTATTGTTTACACACAGACACATATAATAACAAAAACTATCATTTTTAGCAAATCTAAACTAAGAATATAAATAATTTGTTAGTGTTGATGCAAAGATTATTGGTATCTTAGTCATTGATACGATTCCAATGCACCTAGAGTACTAGGATGTGCCAACACAGGTTCCACAAGGGTTCTCAGTGAACCTGAAAGAAACCTGCATGAATATGAATCCGATACGGATTATTCGTCTTGACGACGAATCCGTGCAACATAGGGTGTGGTACAGCAATCAACATCAGCATTTCAATAGTTTATACGTCCTCTTCAATTCAGCTAACCAAATACAATTTAGTTGCAACAACTGAATTTCTATCGAACTGTATGGCCATCATACACCTGCACTTGTTACAACATGATAGCTTCCACTGTTGATAGTTAACAGTTACTAATCGAAAAGAGCAAAGCCGAAATTATTCTACTTTAAAATTGTAACCACCCCTTTCTTAGCTATAGATCAACAATATCATCTCAAAGCAGAGCATTCTCATTTTTATGGTGTATTTGAGCGGAGTCAGCAGACAATTTGATTATGGATAGGTAAGAGCTTTTAGATTTATCTTCCTGCACAGACCACTTAAGACGACAAAGATGAAATAAAGTAGTACACTACTAAATACAGAACCCAGTTAATCCTCTAAATCATGCACTACCATCATATATCATCATATCGACTTGGCATATCCGAAACCATGTACCATCATATTAACCCCAAGCGGTGTGTATCATACTCGAAACAAATCTTATGGATGCAGATCCAAAGGCCCAAGTTATTTGATGAGAATATGCTGGAGAATTTACCTATGGCTCTAGAATCTGTACTTTCTACTGATATTCTTGCAAAGGATATATCAACAAATTGTGGGGCATCTATGATTTCTGTTGAAAATGATCTTACTGTTGTTGAAAGGCTTCAGGTGCCAGAGGGAGTGCTTTCCACAGTGTTGAGAGAAACTGCTATGCCTGTCAATAATTTCACTAGAGTAGCAGATACTGATAAAATAATTGATCCAGAATTGATTCATTCTAATTCTTGTGCAAATTTGCTTATGAAGGCTATTTTACCTGTAAATGAAAGCGGGGAATATTCTCAGTTTCCTTGTTTTACAATTGAGCACAGAATTTCAGAAAAAGAGCAGTTTATAAAAAATGGCAAGGAAATTATTTCCAAGGTTCAGGAATTTTTGAATTCCAAGGTGAATCCCAACTCTGAGGAGATTATTATGAAAATAAAGCATAGAAGGCAAAACCAAATTACTCTTCCAAGGAGAACTGGGCTGAGGGCTAAGGGGGCCCCAAATTTTTTTATGATGATTGTTAGATGATAAATATATGCTTTTGAGCTAATCCTCAAACACAGCAAAGAATTGCTTTGATAAAGAAAAACTCTCAGTTGCAACTGATGTGTATTATGGAGCTTTTAATGGACTTCTCAAAAGCAAAATTCATAGCAGCCTCTACTGGCTTTACTCATGCATGGGGAATATTTCAAATAAAATTTGGATATTTTGAGATTCTTCTATCCAAGTTGATACTATTACATCTTCAGAGCAATGTCTTACACTAAAGTTGGTTCATAAAGGAGAAGTTACGATTAAAATCTCACCAGTTTATGGTAAGAGTACTCGTCTTGAAAGAAGGGATCTCTGGGAAGAATTTAGTGCTCTCATTCAGGATTCTTCTCCTCGGATTGTTGGAGACTTCAATGCTCTTTCTTCTATTGCTGAAAGGAAAGACAGAGGTAAGCCTAATTTACAAAGTATTCAGGATTTTGCTGATATGATAGATTCTTGTGGTTTGATAGACACTGGTTTTGCTGGCTCCTCTTTTACTTACTGCAATGCCCAAGAAAGATATAGAAGGGTTTGGTCAAGAATATGTAGATATTTACTCAACCAAACCTGGATTGCACAGAATCCAAGTGGTCAAGCAACCCATCTGTCTTTTGGTTCAGATCACTCTCCCATTACTTATCCCTGTCTTGCTATAGTCTTTCCCCAAATCTTTTAAGTTCCAGCACATGTGGACCAAGCATGATAATTTTCAGTTTACTCTGCAAAACTGCTGGAATAAAGAGAGAATAGTCTACATGAATCCAATACAAAAATTTGCATATAAGCTCAGAAGATTGAAGCAAACTTTAAAAGAATGGAATAAAATCTCCTTTGGCAATCTGCAAGAGAATCTGAGCAGAGCAGAGTTAATGGTGGTACAAAAGCAGCAAATTTATGATAGTCAGCAAACAGAAGATTTTTTTTTGAGCTATGGAGTGCTAAAGCTGAGTTTGAGAAAATTCTACTGCAAGAGGAAATTTTCTGGCCACAAAAATCTAGAATCAAATGGTTGAAAGAGGGAGATAGCAACACAAAGTTCTTTCATGCTTGCGTGAATGTGAAACACTGTTCTGGAAAAATAAACAGGTTACAAAACAATGAAGATAGCTGGATTGAAGATCAACAAAGTCTTGTTGAATTCGCTGTTAACCACTTCAAAACTGCTTTCTCTTCTCAGCATACTGATATGAATGTTGCTTTATTTGATATCATTCCACAGATTATTACAGATGCAGATAATGATTTACTCACTTCTCCTAATATGGAAGAAATTAAAGATGCAGTGCATACTATGGACCAAGATTGTCACGCCCCGTTTCCCAAGATACGTAACTACGGCACGTGACAAAGCCAGCCATACTACCTGTGGTTAGAAATCATCCCTCCACAGTCACATTACGGCTGTTAATCGGATATCAAGAACATTAAAAAAATATAATCTAGCTAACACATGTCCATTTGCCATAATATATAGAATTAAGAAAATGCATAAAGCGGAAACGAATCAAGATTCAATAAACAATAGTATCTAAATCATGTCCCAATATGAGCTCACATCAATAGAAATAAAACCGCGGAAATCAATAAACTAGACATCTATAACAATACACGTTCAACTTCTCATTGATCGGCTTGATTGCTAAAGTACTCTTGGCCTGCCTGCGATAAATGTAGAGAAACTGAGCCATGCAAAACCTAGACGTCAGTGCGTTATAATATCAAAATAATAGTAATGACCAGGATATGATGATATAATTAAACCAGAATATAAATAAATAACACAAACACAAATAGTGAGCTGTATGTATGCGATGTGTAACCTAAAGTCTTTGTGTCTAGGTTATCTATTCAAGAAGTTTTTGAAATTAATTTAATTGAATCGTAGATGTAACTCAATAGTATCCCATGCGTGTCCGGGACCACGGTCAAGACTCTCGGGCTGAATCCGAGACGTGTCGCTAAGCAGTAAATATGCAACATGTACAGACAAATGATGTCAGCAGCATCATTCCGGAGCTGGCCGAGCCCGTAAAGACTGATCAATATAAGTATCGAACTGTTGAGTTACAAGTCAGGTTTCATTATTGATTTTCCCTTTCCCCCAAGATTATGTGTTCAAGTCGGGTATTGAAAATATGAATCTAATGCCAACACAGGATCAAGCAGGTACATGTATTGTTTATGTAGACAACAAGTCACGTCCGTCAGGACAACAAGTCACAGACTTCAGGACAACAAGTCAGGATTGTCAGTATTAGCGGATGATCCAAGTAACAAGTCTGGTAGTGGATCGTGAACATGTCATGTAATATATATTACCCAATAGATGCCAAATGTAAAACCGTAATCAATATCGAAATACTATTAATGCCAGGATATATATGTATCTATCTGTAATATCTATTACACGTCTATTACCATATATGATGCAATCTAGATAACGTATTGAACTAATATAGTTGTATGATAACGTTGTGATATTCCGGCATGCAACTAGATAAACTATTATCAGTACGGATAAAGACGGATGCTATAAAACTGTAAATCGGTAATCTCTGCTGAATAGTAAAACACATGCACTATAATTTATTAAATAAATATTGATATAATAATATAGCATGTTGCAAGTTTAGAACTTGTCTGATCGGATCTCACATCGAGATACGGATATCACGTCTGACGTCGAAATAAAGTCACGTCATAACTTACGCACGCAGGACTGGACCTGGCTGAACAGCTGCATGACGTGGTCACTGGGCTAGACAACGATGGCGGCTAGGTCGTTTGGATCATTGGCGACGTGCGCAACTCCGGCGAGACGAACGAAAATCAAAAAAAGAAAAGAAAGAAAGAAGAAAGAAGAAGAAAGTTGCTGTTTTATGGAGTTCTGGGTGTGTGTCAGCCGGACGTGGATAGAGGCAGTCAAAAAGATATGTTAGGTGTTGATTTAATTGAGAAGATGGCTCGTTATAGAGAATAATGGAAGATAAAGATTCATAAAGCCGGCCCCAAAAGTATGAAATGAAGGCTTGGCAGTGCTGGTGGTGGTGGGCTAGCGGGTGTGATTGACTGGTCTCTTCCAGCACTGAGCAAAGTCTGCCCATCTTTAGATAATGACAGAGAAGTCACTGATGTAAAATGCTTTTCAAGCACTCGTATGTACTTTTTCGTTTTAATTTTGGTTTGAAGATTCCAAACCCATACACTTGCATCATCACTTCCAGAAAACAAAATAAGATTTTTAGGATTTGGATGGAAAACAATGCTTCCCACAATCCCCTGATGACCTCTGAAGAAATGTGTGCAGAATCCACCGTCGACATCCCAAACACATTTTTATCTGTCCTTGTTGTAGCAAGCAATCCCCCAGAGGTATGGCAAGCCATGCGCATTATCGGACCCTCATGTCCCTTCCAAGATCGGATGCACTTGAGGGTTCTGAGATCCCAAACCCTGATATGACGACTGTGGCTAGAAGAGAAGAACTTGTCGTCAGGGCTTAGGGTTAGCGCAGTGACGGACTCTGAATCGCCCTCGAGAGTCGGTCGAACCGAAGCGTCGGGTGAGTCGACGATCTTAATCTTGTCGTTGCAAGCGCAAGCAATGAAATCGCCGGTGGAAGAGACGGCGAAGGGGTGATGGGTTAGGGTTCTGTAGCGGGAGGAACGTGAGGAGAGAACGAGGAAGAGAGTTGTGGGTTTTATAAATTATTAATATATATTATATATATAGTGTATATAGAGAGAAAAGGTTAGAGAGACAGAGGGGATAGAGAGAGACGTGGGAAAGAGAGAGTTATATTCTATATTAATAATATATTATATATATAGTTAACAGTTTTAGTTATATAGAAAATCTAGTTTTTAAATATGGAGAACATACGTAAAAGTTTAAACCATAATGCGATATCCTGTCAATAAAAATGTATACCCCCAAGTACGGATCTACATAAATGTATGCAGCGATCAAAATGAGTCTGTTTTAACAATTAGGACATGAACATGATATGTGGGAGCAATCACATGATATGGGGTACGATGACATGCATGGTTAGATATTAAAATATATTATTTGATTTTTGTTTTGTATTATTAAAAGATATGGAATATATTATATATGTATAATATCTAGATTTACACGGATACTTTGTATTAGCAAATATTTGATGTAATCTTGAACCGTGATGGGTTTAACCATGTGGGTCGAGTCGGATAATAACCACAGCTACTAATTGCGCTATAGGCAACCCAAAAGGAATAATAATAAAGAATTTTGCCGCAAGATTTGAAATACCCCAAATAAATATAGCATAATAATGCTAGGGTGTTACAAAGATAGTGCTCCACGTCCATATGGTTTTAGTGGCAAATTTTATATTTCTGCTTGGGATATAATTCATTTGGAGATTTTTGAAACAGTGGATTATTTTTTTAAATATGGCAAAGTGCCTAGAGCAGTGAACTCAACAATAATCACTCTCATTCCTAGGAAGAAAAGCTGTACAAAGATCATTTGATTTCAGACTAATAAGCCTTTGCAACCTTATATATAAAATCTTTACTAAGATTTTAGCCGGTAGATTGGCAAATATCTTGCCTAAAGTAATTTCTCATGCCCAAGGTGCTTTTGTTAAAGGCAGAGAAATCTCAGAAAATATTGCCCTAGCTCAAGTAATTACTCAAGACATTGGCAAAAAAGCAAGGGGACAAAATATTATACTGAAGTTCGACATGGAGAAGGCATTTGACAGATTAGAATGGGGTTTTATATTTCAGATTATGAGATCATTTGGCTTTTCAGAGAAATTTGTGGACTTAATAAGAGGATGCTTGGCCACCCAGCACTTTTCTATCAATATGAATGGACGATTGGGAGGATTTTTTCCTGGTTCCAGAGGTGTAAGGCAAGGTGATCCTTTATCTCATATTCTTTTTATTATTGCCTCTGAATTCCTCTGTAGAGGTATTACTCAATTGAATACAACAGGGAAGATTATTCATTACAGGAGTAAATGTAATACTATGAAAATTTCTCACTTGATATATACTGATAATACACTGATCTTCACTAATGGCAGCAAAAAGAGTTTGAAAACTCTTTTTGATTTTTTACATGTGTATGAGGAGATATCTGGATAGAAGATAAACAAGAATAAGAGTGCCTTCTACATTAGTAAAGACTACCTGCTCTTCTACCCAATCTATGATTGAGATTAATAAAGGAAACTGACCTTTAATTTACCTGGGTGCTCTAGTTTTTCCTGGCAGAAATAAAATCAGTTACTTTGAGCCAATTATTGAGATAAATGCAAAGTTGCAAGGATGGTAGAATAAACTATTAAGTGCAGCTGGAAGATATATTCTTATTAAGAACATAAGCATGTTCTGATGTCCATGCCAATCCATACTTTAGCCTCATGCAATCCTCCGATTTCAGTGGTTAATAGAATTACTTCTATGATAGCAAATTTTTTTTGGAATGATAGTGACAGTAATAATCATTACTGGATTTCATGGGACAGTATATGCAAGCCTCAACAAGAAGGTGGTCTAAATATCAGGCTTCTGAGTAAAATCACTGAAGCATATACTATGAAAAAAGCCTGGAAATTTCTAAAGAATGATAGCTTGTGGGCTAATTTTATGCATGCAAAGTATGATAAGGATGCAGCTCCTGTTATTTGTTATTAATTCTGCTGCCTCTACTTCTTGGAAAAAGATCTATCCTTGTATTTCAATTATCAGCTCACTTTCTAAGTGGCTTATAGAACAAGGTAATATTGATTTTTGGTCAGATACTTGGCATGGGGATGTCTTTGAAAGACTGCTTGAATGTTCAGAAAACTGCTGTTCCTATCAATAATATATTGACTGAAAATGGGCGGAATTTCAATTCTGTGCGGACTGACATTCCAGCTGAAATTATTACCGAGATCAACAGCAAAAACTATAGTATTATCAACAATTCTGATAAAATGATTTGGAGACTTGCCAACTCAGGATTTTACTTTGAAATCAGCTTGGAATTTTATTAGAAAAATTAAGCAGATGGACAGCAAAGCTAAGTTCCTGCATCTCAGCAATATTCTTAGCAAAAATACTTGGAAGCTTCTCAGGGATGCTCTGCCACTTGATTCTAAATCAGATATTTGGGTTTTAATATGCCCAGTAAATGCTCATGTTGCTGCAATTCACAGCAAGAAGATAGAAATCATCTATTCATCAAATGTGAAGTTTCAGTTTATCTATGGAATGCAATGCTTGATATTTTTAACACTGGAAAAGGAGCTACTTCATTTGATAATATTGAAGAAGTTTTTAACTTCTGGTACATCATTTCAAAAGATGCAGAAATAGCTAAGTGGATTCCTCATATAATCTGTTGGAATATCTGCAAGATGAGGTGCAAGTGTAGATCTCAAGATGATAAAACTTTTGCTCCAATAATTTGGTATCAAATTCTTACAGACTTGAAGAATTTTGTAGCTGCTGATCAAATATCTCTTAAAAGGAATTCAAGTTCCTAAATTTTCTTACAGCTGGGTCTCACTGAGTTGATTTAGAGAGATATTATGCATAAAAGGTTGATTATAAGGGAGAAGCCACAAAAAAGACAGATTCAAATTGAATGATGTTGGAGCAATGATTCACTCTGATAAAACTAGTGCAGGTGGAGCAGTGTTGAGGAATGATGCAGGTACAATAATTTTTGCTACTCAATTCTATTATGGCAGTGGTAATATACTTGAAGCAGAATGCAGGGCTATTCTAGATCTCATGGTACAATGCAAAATTTTGAATATAAAAGGGGTTGATGTGGAGTCAGACTCCAGCTTAATGATAACATATATTACTGGAAAGAGTAAAGTTCAATGGCCTCTATTCTACATGTTTCAAGCTATTAAAAAAAAGTTCAGATGAGATTGAAGCTATCTTCATGTAAGTATGCATACTTACAGAGAGAATACCGCAGTAGCTAATTTCTTAGTAGCTCGAGCTCTACAGGATAAAATCAGTTGTAGATACAGTACCAAAAAGCTACAAGATATGATTAAAAAGCTGGCTTGTTTAGATCTCTCATACCTGCCAAGATTTCGACTAAGGAAATAAAAAAGTCCTGATTTTGGTGATGATTTTATCTAGCCATGAGACTGCATCAGAAGAATAAAAAATCTGAGTTTGATTTGAGAAGCTGCTATGGTTCTGCAAAATCTCAGAGATCAGAGCAAATATAATGACCGGAAGTGACCAAGTTGCTGTTTTTGATTTAAAGTTGGCATTTTTGCTTTTTTTGAAGGGGGATCTCATGATAAGAAAGTAAGCAAAGCAGATAATTGTCAAAGTCAAAGCGCTACAACTATTTCTGAGCTGCTCTACAAATCTGAAGCGCATAATATAATGAAGCTGAAAAAAATGAAAATTTGAGAAGAGATGAGAATAGATCTGCGAGTTCTGCGTGTTCTCAGTGAAGCTATTTACCACAAAACTTTACCGCTGTTGATCTCGAATGTAGGATCTTTGATCATTTAATTTTTTTTGAAAAAAGACGGTGTCTTTAGATCTGAAGAAGGACGAGGCTGCGCTGTAGAAGAGAGCGAAGAACTTGTCCCGTTTCTAGGGGTTTCTGTGAAACCCTAGTTCAAAACTTGTATATATGCTTTGGGCCGAGCTGTTTGGCTGAAAAAAGTTATTTGATGAGAAAGTAGAGTAATACAAATTAGCGGAGAGACGAGAGATGGTGAAAAGTTGAGCGAGCGTAGCAATGTGGAAGAAAAATTGGTTCAATAACAACACATAAGAAAAATAGATGTGTAACCGCACTATGTGCATCTGTTATCTGTTTGTATTTGCAGTTTTTTTTCTCATGCTGTGTGGTTGGGAGATATCTTGTTCTCACTGTTGCTAGTTATGTCGGGTTTATAGTTTTTTTGGGGGTCAGGGTCACCTCTATCCCCCCTCCCAAATAAAAAAAGGCCGATTGGTGTAAAAATCTAGTCCACTCTTCTAACCTTTTCAAGCTGACATGCTCATAACTTGTGCTGCAATGGCGTGTTGGTGTTCATAGCTGAGTGCTCCCCTGCAATATAAAGGGAATGAAATAGTTATAGGACTGTACTATTGGTATTTACTATCCAGTTGGAGTGGTGTCTGTATCTGCATGTTTTTTTGTGTGCGCATGTGTGTGCCTGTTATCAGGAATAAATCATTCAACTCGTTATTACTTCTTAGTAAAATAACATGCTTTCATATATGCTAAATACATGTTTTACTTACCTGTTTTGTTCTTGTTGCTTGCTGACTCAAACCACAGTATGGGAGCATTCATTTTAAGTGCTGGTACTAAAGGTTCCTGTCCTTTCTGTTGGAATTATGTTTGTTTCCTTTTTACTTTGTAAATGATGGGTTCATTTTGATAAATGTGGTTCCTTTTCTTTATAAAAAAAAATCAATGCAGGGAAACGATATAGCATACCAAACTCTAGGATAATGATTCACCAACCTCTAGGTGGTGCTCAAGGTGGCTAAACCGATATCGATATTCAGGTATATCGTGAACTCGTTTTCCATGTTCGATTTTCATATTATTTGCATTTTCAACTCTCTAGTAGAGTTAACAATGGCAAGATCCAGGAGTTCAAATTCTTGTTATTACGTGTCGCACCATTTTCCATGGCCAATTTAGGCATCTCTTAAAGTTTGGTTGGTTGGATGGAAATGAATCTGCTATGGCAAACTTTTAGTTTGATTTTGATTTCCATTTCCATTTTTCACAGATAGCTAAGAATGATGTAAAATGAAAACCTTATATGAACTGCAAATCCAACATATTTTTGCAGCATTTGGTGCAGCTAACACTTACAGAAATGTGTTCCCCCCCTGTTTTGGAAGGAAAACAGATAGGATCCACATGACCCTAGCCAAACAAAATACGGAGAAATCGAAATAAGAAGAGTTATAAGTACAGTTTAGAGGTATAGAAAACATATTTTCAAGAAATTCACCCCCCTCCAGAAAAGTAAAGAATAAAAATACGAATAAAGAAATAATAAAGGGAGAACAATATACACTTCAGGTCAGGTTCGACCATGACTTTATACCAATTGTCAACAAGGCCTGAATATCAACCTGCAAATAGAAGTGTTGCCCTGACATCTTTAGGGGTTGCCATTGCCATAGGTACTGTTACATTTCCACTTGCTTTTGTGCAATTGGTTTGAATTTAAAATTCATGCGACAGAAGTTGAAAGCAACCAAACGGCAGAAATTGGCCATTTATTTGCATCTATCGTTGTATGCACCAAATGCTGCATTTTTATTCAGCAAAACAGCTGCTTAATCTGATTGAATTTTAATTTTTATTACTTTCTACCAACTGTCAGAATTTTACCTATATGTCTTGAAACTCATCAGGCAAATGAGATGCTGCATCACAAAGCCAATTTAAACGGGTACATAGCTTACGCTACTGGCCAAAGTTTGGAGAAGATCAACCAAGACACAGATCGTGACTTCTTCATGAGTGCCAAAGAAGCTAAAGAATACGGCCTAATCGATGGTGTGATAATGAATCCTTACAAAACCCTTCAGCCTCTACCAGTCACTGTGCAAGGGGATTCAGCTGCAGCTGCAAATTGAATCAACGTTTTTACCCCTTAGTGTGTCTTGTAGCCATTTTAAAAAGTTTTTCATGACATGAGCAGAATCTAATGTCTAAGCCCGGCTTTTCATATTTTGTATCTTGTAGAGTGATAGAATTATGTTTTGATGAAGTTTTTGATTTCATGGTATGATGAGACTGAACCTAAATGGATGAAATGGGTATCTAAGAGAATGTATGGCTTCTGTGGTTCCCTAATCTTTGTTATTTTTTTTTATCTTATTTTTCTTCTCAAAATGTTGGATAATGATGTTTAACTGTTACGAATGCAAAGTGCAAAGCACTATCATTGTATCCTTTCTGAGGTCCAATCATATACCTTTCTCGTTCACGAGCACAGTATTCCAATTTTTTTAACTTCACATCTTCATGGACCCATTCTCTCTCATTGGTGGTGTTTGTAATGCTCTTAGGGACCATATCCAGCATCAACAGTGCATGGATAACAATAATCCATATCAAGTGGCCTATGGCCTATGATTGAGATTACAACTTTTTGGATCCAAATTACATCCTATGCTTTGATCTATTCATAAATCACAGCCAGTTATTTTGTTAAGGCTTGTGTAATTGCATGAGTTGATAATCTGGCTCACATTTTGAATTGCATGAAGCTCTAGTCTGAAATATACAAGTCTGCATCTCAAACTTAAATTTCAAGATATTACCAGTTTCTTTTGCACCAAAATTGAGCTTTCTTATTTCAGATGTAGCACAGGGATATAAAATATTCAGTAGAAAGGAATAGCAGCAAAAGATCAATGATGGGAGAAATTATTCGGTGTGCCGAGTGTAATACATCTAGAGAGGGGTGAAAGAAAGCGGAGAGTTTCGGACAGTTTTGGACAGCCTATGGGGTCTACACTTCTATTTCTTCTCTTTTTTGTCTGAGTGTGTACGGCCGGCACATGGAATAATTTTTCCAATGACGGAGGGCTATTCTGCATCTAAAAGCCTAATGTAAAGAATTTTGGAAGCAATGAGAACCTCATTCCAATAAAGGGGCACTCAGTGAGAGGCCAGCATCATTTAACACCCACCTCATAAAACTCCAACCAACTAAGGAGTGAAGACAAGGCTCCACCTCTGTAATCCCTTTTGTTTTCTTGTGGATTTTGCCATTTGGCCATTGGCATTCAATCATTTCACACGAGGAAAGCAAGCACAGTGAAGATACCCCATAAATCTCTGGATCCTCTCAAAAGGATGCTCACCCTTTCGACTCCCACTAACACCCACACAAGCATTTCCCACAAAAGTGCCAATATTGTAATATAGTTTATGATATCTAAAATGACATCTGTGTATGACACAAATATTAAATTACATCAGAAGAATCTTCGCTAGAGTTTCAAACATGTAATAGACATGTTGTTAATTAGACTCTTAAGTTCAAACATGTAATGATGAGAATCCTGATTGCATTTTGAATGTGTTCATCTACGGTACCTCTAATGCGAGAATGATTCAAATTCATCACCATATATATCGTTAAGCCAAAAATAATGCAAAAATGCAATTGAAGACACTTTAGCAAAACTGATTTTGGATATATACACGAGTTAACTTTAGATAGATTTTGGACAGAAAGACGAATAAACTCCATATAGATAAGGAAAAAAAGAGTACCAGTCATGTTATAACTATGAACAAGTTAACATTGTCTACCAAGGGAGAAGAAGAATCCTTTCATCAAAGATGCTTCCCCTTACAAAGCTTGTGAAAGAAGAAGACATGGGCAGCTCCTCAAGCTCATCAAAGAAACCATCATCCTCTTCTTCTGTTTTGGTTGGTGATGATGAGAAAGCCACCAAGTTGAGCTTATCATGCTCGCTACTCTTGTCCTCTACCAATTCTTGCGCCATTGTGTTGCTTTTGGTTTGAGAGCTCTCATTGCCATTGCTTTGTTCACATGCTGCATTGGTTTCTTCTTCATTTGTGGCATTTGAAGTGGTTAATGGAAGATGAGGGCCAGGGTGGTTGTGATCAGAGGTGTAGGTGATGATGAGAATTGATGCATCTGTTCTGCATCTCTCTACTTGCTTCTTGGCTGAGCAACCCTTTGATGTGCTGCATCTATAGTAGCCCCTACAAATGCATAAATGAATAATTTAATGAAGAATGAAGTAATTTAATATTTATAAGAAGGGTAAATTTCACTATAATGCCTTTAGCTATTGTTGTTCTTCACTAAAATACCTTAGTTTTTCAAATTCCAATAACTCCCTTAAAGTTTGGTTTTAAGGGAGAACGTTCTTAACCAATTGCACACACAAAATAGCAGATCAAGGAAGTCATCTGAATTTTTAAAAAAAAATTACGGGTATTTTTTTTTGGAATTTGACCCTCAAAAGAATAATGAAATGGAATAAATCGACATTTCGATAAGGAGGCGAGTGAGACGAGGAGAGCTAGCAGGGGATTCGAATTGTGATAAAAAGATCAGAAGTTCAAATCACGCAACCAACATAGTGATGTCAAAGATAATCCTAGAGATAGGATAGTTTTATGAGGGCTGCTAATCGCTGGAACGCTATTTTTCTAACTAGTTCGCCTTGACTTCGATTTTATCGCCTGCAATGTCAGTAGTACCTAGAGAATTTTTCTGATGATTGGCCCACATCTGATTGATGTATAAATTTCACTAAACTGCCTTTAACTATGAGTGTTTTTCAGTTAACTACCTTACAGTTAGTTTGTTACAGACAACTTCCTTGCAACATATAGAGACATCTTAGTGAAAAAAACTACCTTTACAACCAAAGTTTAAGGGAGTTTATTGTAATTTTTTTTAAAAAACTTTACCAGCAACAAATTAAGGGTAGCTCAGTGAAATTTAGCCAAAAACCAAAAGATTCTAAGAGCTACTGAATTATACATCTAAGAAGCCATTTTTTTTGTATCTAATACTTGTCGGAAAATAAAATCTTATAATATCTTTGCTTGAGGTAACTTCTGTCTTAAAAGTTTTTTCTCCCAACCTCCTTCAGGAATCGAACCGGCGACCTCTCATTTTGTGTCAACTTGGGTTCAACAAATCAAAACTTGGATTTTTTCGAGGAACAATGAGAACAATATGGAAGATGTCTATGAGAGTGGATGCTAAATTGTCAATAACCAATATATATATATATATATATAAAGCATAATATAATATATTGTGATCACCTTGGATAAGGAGATCCTTTGATAGGTTTTTGCCCATATTTCCTCCAGGACCAGAAATCAGAAGGTGGCCCTTCACTCTTTTGCTTTCCAACAACTTCTGATTCAATTTTCACAGTGACAACATTTTTCTGAATCACCTTCCTACATGTAATCATCTCAACAAAAAATAAAACTTGAAAAACCAATGAGATTCATGAATTTTTAAGCTACAAACCAAGAGCAGGGGAAAAAAAATCACCTTCTTTTGGGCATCAAAGCTTCTTGTTTAGATGGAGAATAATCCATTATACACAAGACAACCTTATTTGAATTCTTCTACTGTTCTCTTCACTATGCAAACTCTATGTAGGAATGAGGTGGCTTCTCTCTCACAAGGATCATGGAAGGAAAAAAAGGAGGAGGAGAGCTTTAAAGATGGAGGGGAAATAGATGAGGGTTGGTGATAGTGAAATGGATAGGGATCATTGTTAGGGCATGCTTGTTTGCCATGAAGTAGCATGAAAGTACCGGAAGTAGGCTTACTTCCGATACTTCAAGTGTTTGTTTTGACAATAAGTAGTATTTGAAGTTACTTCCATATACTGATGTGGATCCTATGTGGAGTTCCTGCTTCTAGATTTCTCTTCATGACCATTTGGGCTTGGAAGTGGCATGGAGCGCAAGAAAAGAGGAAAAAAAGTAATTGTTTATTCATAAAATTAATTACTTCTTTAAGTTTCTTCCATTCTCTCATGCCTTTTAGATAAAAGTTTGCATAAAATAATTGTATTTATTACATCAATAGTATCACTTCCATAAACAAAACAAACAAAAGAATTACAAGAAGTTGCTATTTCCATGAACTTCTTTTAGAAATAACTAAAAGATTACTTCCGACACTTCCGGTACTTCCGTTCATCCAAACAGACAATGTAAAGGTGAAAGGAGCTATTAGGTGAAAAGCCAATGGGTTTCCAAATCAATAATTAGGGCAAAAAGTTTACTGTCATTTAATATTACGGTAAAAGGAGCTATTAACTGGGTTTAGCTCAGTTTGTACTGATTTTATTTCCAATGTGCGAGATCGCAAGTTTGAGTGCTGAAGGGATTGATTTAAAATAAAAAGGTCTACTGTTAATATCTTTTACATAATAATAAATTGAATGGATATAATTATTAGGGGAAAAAAATATTTGATGTCTTTTTTGGTAGATATATATATATCCCCACAGTATAAATTATTAAATACTTCCCTTCTCATTCTGTATGTTCACAATATTATTTTTTGGGAAAATTGTTTCCAAGCCCAAAAATAAAAATTGATTTATTTTTAAACCCACATATTTCCATAAATGCTAAAAAACCCAATACGTCGATATTCAATTATTCTTAATCCCCGGCCCCACTTTTAGCATACGTATCTCATTGTATAATACACTTTTTAAGTAAAATTACACCATTATCCTTCATTTTCTTTAGATCCCAAATTAAAAATTCTTCTCTACATTTTTCTTAATTAAATTAAGAAATTATGACATTAAAACTTATTGAAATTATTATCTAATTAATATTTCATGAATTCTTTCAATCATAATTAGACAAGTTTTGTTCGCAAAGAGAAATATAATAAAAAAAAATGAAAAAAATTATATCTCATCTTTAGATTCATGTAAGCGAGACAATAAATTAGGTTGATGTAGAAGTCAACGTGATGATAAGCATAGACTTGTGAAAAATCATTATATTTTATTTAGAGTAATGGAAAGAAACCGATTAGGGTTTTGATGAGTTTTGGAAAGGGTTCAAGATGGAAGACGAGGGTAATTTTGGAATTTTAAAAAAGTCAATGAATACTACACTTTATTTATACTTTTGAAGAATATTTTGCGTTTAAAAGAAATTTGAATAAAGGAACATGGCTTTTTGGCATTTATGGAAGTTTGTGGGTTTAGAAATAAGCCACTTTTGACTAATTGGGCTAGAAGCAAATTTCTCTTATTTTTTTGGTTATTTACAAATATACTTTTTGATCAGCAGACTTCATAAATCTTGAATTTTAATAGATAAACCATCATTAGATAATATATTTTTATTTAACTATGAGGCATGATGTTAGCAGCGGATATCCATTCTATTCGTAAAAGTCTGACAAATATAAATAAGCTTAGGATACACAATGGCTGATAAGGCATTTGGATATATAGATAAGAGGAGAATAGTCTAGTTTTATAACTCACGAAGATCAATTTGTTCCCAGAACTTCTTCAGTTCTTGTTGAGAGAAGACATAAGTACAACACAATTGGAGATCACAAGTTGCCAAAAACAAGATAGAGCATGTAATAGCCAAAATGCTAAAATGTCCTATTCAAGAATATAATAATTTTAATTGATTTTTTTTATTTTTCTATTTTATTATTTGAATGAATATATAAGATCAACAATTTGCAAGGATTAGATGAGAGAACTAAAAGATTTGAAAACCCTCAGCAGCACAACAAAAGGACCAAAAAAATACAAAAACTAACCTACCACACTAAAATATTCTCAAGTACAAGTCATCACCTAAAACACACACAATGGCAAGCATGATCACTAGCTACCGAATAGAAAGGCTGTCCTCAGCTAGCTGTTACAGTAAACTTATATATATATATATATATATATATATATATATATATATATATATATCCAACAACCTATGACTTCTTCTTTATGAGATGAACAAGCAAGCAACTATCATATCATCTCACTACATGCACCCAACACCTATAATTCATTTTCCCTCCATTCTTTCCCCTATTTAAACTTCCTATTCAATTCCCATATCCAAACAAAACAAAACTAACAAGAAAATGGCACCAAACAAAGAACAACAACAAAAATCCCATTTCAATCTCAATCCCTTCCCTATACTTAAACATTCGTTCCACACACTTAGCCTCACTCTCCTAACTCTCCTACTCCCTCTTTCTTTCCTCCTCATCTCCAAACTCACCTCTTCCTCCATTGATAATCAACCATCTTTTCTCATCCTTCGCTTTCTCGTCTCCTCTCTTTCGATATCCTCTCTCCTCTACTCTCTCACTGGACACCTCCCAAAACCTCGCCCGAGCGTTGCCTGGGCGATTGTATGCGTTTTCCAAGCCTGCATCACCCTAGGCATCGAGGCAACCATCACTGCAGGCATGTACCCCCTCTGATTTTTCTTAAAAAAGAATAATATAGGTTGCATATGATCGAGTGTCGGGATTTTAAAATATATGTTAAATATGTTTGTTCCATAAACTAATCATTAAGAAAGTCTGGTCTAACTTGTAGTAGGACTTATTCCCTTGCAAAAATTTTTGAGGATCAATGCCGATGATTTTTTGGGGGTTTACAGAAATGGATTTATTGGTTCAAGTTGCAGTATGGATTTAATTGTGCATTTTTTTTAAAGTAAATAAGGAATTTTTTTCTCTATGAGTATTTAAATCAAAGTGAATCTTTTATTCTCGACTTTTAAAATATACAGTGTTATTTATGTATTATAACATTGTGAAATGCAGTGAACCCAATGCCCTCTCTAACCAAAATTTCTGCCTATGTCCCTGGCCACAGGCATCAAAACACACTCTCCTACTTCAATGACACGTCTCATTTGCGTCGAACGCGCTGTGTTCTTTCTCGGGCTATATGAGACAATGCTGCATTGGATGAGGGCGTTTGTGAAAACGGTGGTGGATGATACAATCTATGGGGTCGAAGTGGAAGAGGGGAAAATCGATAGAGCGGCGATTTGGGTGGCTTTTGGGTGTTTGTGGATTTGGTTGTTGAGAGATGAGGTCGATCCGTTGGTGACGGCTGCCGGGAAACGGGGGTTTAAGATCGGTATCGATGGAGGATGGAATGGTTTTGTTGTTTGGGTTGTGAGTTATTCAACAGTGGTGACTGGAATGGTGAAAGCTGTGGAGATTGTGTTTTGTGTGGGGAGTTGTTTGTTCTTGTTCTTGTTTTGTAGAAGGGGAGCAGATCACATTTCTGTGAGCGATGTCTCCAGCAATGATGAAGTTGTTCTTTTGTTGTAGACAAGAAGCAAATCCACCCTATAATATCAAATGCACAATTCTTTCTACTTGGACCCGACTCGAAAAATTCCATCCAAAATTTTCTCAGCGTAACCATGCTTCGGTTTCGATCAGAGAGAACCGAAATTCTACAATATTGAATCAGTCAGTGTAAAAAAAACAAACAGCATTCTAGTTTCCAGAATCCAGACTTCACATTTTCTTGCAACACCATTTGTAACAACTTCTGGTGTATAGATACAGTATATTTGGATGGCAGCAGTATAAAATTCACAATGAAATTCTATAATTACCTAGATGAGTATTATATTTCAGATCAAGTAAATGTAATATATACAGGTATATGGAATTGGTTCTGAAGTCGATGAAGTGACAAAATAAGAATTGCCGTGCTTTCCCAAACAGTAATTAAATGGATAAACTCAAAGAACAGCATTCGAGTTAAATACAGAATATGCAGAAAGCACGTAACATCGGCCTTCATATAAAGGAAATGTAAATACCTGTAGAATCTTTATCTACAATGTCATCCGCTTTTTAGCACGAGCATGTACGCATCGGTTACTGCATAAGAATGAACAAACCATCTTTCGTGCCATCTGAATCAGTATAAAACTTAGAAAACACCATGCGCTTGTCATTAATGAGACTACAAAATCTTGTGCACCAAGATTACAGCAAGATAAAGAGTCGGCTCAACCCAAGATCCGCGACAGAGAATAAAACCGTGAGTGACAAAGGCAACAGGGCACACTCTCAAACTCTCATTTTAATATTCATTTAAAGATTTTGCATAATTAATCAATGTAAATCAAGATTGAGAATGTATGAATAGACATATAAATATTGTACTAATAGAAAGAAGAACTTTTCAGGAGACGTTCTTTGCGGCATTTCACCGATGAACATAACAGCCATGCATAAACAGCATTCAATATACAAGTGTATATATATCAGACCATTAGCTTTTGATTCTGAAAAATTCCTCGTACCGGTTGTTAAGGTACAGAAGTATTCTCTGCAACACTCTTCATATAATTTTGGAGTTTTGGTATGTTTCCATAATTTTAGGGAAATATCTATATATGCTCATAGCAGGAACCATTTAAAAACACTCTCAAACAAAAACAAAAAATAGAGAAGGAATTTGACATAAAACATTTCCTACATGGTTTTTTTTATCTCAAGAGAGCTAACAAAGATAATCAAAAGTAGTCCACTGAAATATTAAACTCATTACATTATGCAACCAAGCGTCCGATCAGTCTTCAAGTAGCTTTGCTGCAACCTGATGTGCGCGATCTCTAATTAGCTTTCTGTTTTTTGTTCTTTTTTGCTAGCTTGTCTAGGTTCTAGAAGAAATGGATGGATTCTAGAAGCAACATATAATTGGCCAATTAGATTTCTAGATATGATTTATTTTCAATACTTGTCAGTTATTACAGTCAATGTCAGGTTTGCTTCTAGAACAAAAGCAACTGGCTGCTACAAGGCTAATTAAATACTAATTAAAACACAATGGCTCTGATAATTCTTATCGAACTCGACAAACTATTCAAACCCTTTTCATATTTGTCTTTGAACAGAATCTTCCATCTATACGTTAGTGCTTGTATGTTAGCCAAACGCGTCTTAGTCTCGACTAAAGCCTATAAAGATCGTCCTCAAAATTAAACTAGAGCATACCATTTTATATTAACTATCCAAATGATGAACTCTATCTTCTCTTTTGAGGGATATAATTCTGCCCATCCTTTTCAAAGCTCCGTTGATGATTCCTCAAGTGTCGACAACTACTTGCTAAATTATGGCATCAAGCCTATATCTGAAACTATGTTTCAGAAAGAACTAGACCCAATTGAAGAAGAAGAAAAAGCAAATACCGAGTTGTCTACTGAAGAGTTGATCAGAGTTGCCGCCTCCAACTTCATCCAACTTTCACAAGGAGATCCTACTGTATCACTCACTCATGCGCGGTGAAATTTTTAAGAATGTTGAGCTTGCAACCCTTCTAATTTCAGTGGCTGATAACGTAAGCATGCAACAATACAATCAGGCGAGAAATTTACTGCACCAATCCCACAAATTGTCATCGAAATATGGCAGTCCTGTTCAGAGAATAGCCTACTATTTCTCGAAAGCACTACAAGAAAGAATCGATAGAGAAACTGGAAAGCTCGACTTTCCGGTCAAAAATCTTAAAGAAAATCAAGAAATCCATCTTATCATGCACTATTCACTACCATTTTCGTCGATTCAGGCAATTCAAGACAACATAGCTACGGCAAAGAGAATTCACATGATTGACCTTTCGATCTATCATGGACTCCAGTGGATGATTTTGATACAAGTTCTAGCAAAAAGAGCATCGTGTCCTATCTATTCACTAACGATTACCGCGTTGGCTTCATCAGAAGAATCCATTGCTGCAACTGGCAAGAGATTCTCAAGCTTTGCTGCGAGTTTGAACCTGTCATTTGAGTTCAGGCCGGTGATCGTGCCTGATCTAAAAGATCTAAGAGAAGATATGTTCAAGGTTTGAGAAAGGGAAGTGGTAGGAGTTTATTCCGGTCTAGATCATATGACTAGTTTTATCGTGAAGCCAGAACGGTTGGAGCATCTAATGAAGGTGATGTTGGAATTTTGCTTTAGATTAATTCCCATGACTAATAGAGGGACCAATGGGGCTAATGACCATACTTTTTGCCGTCCTTTATATAAGGTACATAACCAGCCCAATGCCTAAAGAGAACATGACAAAATAGAAAGCTTTCTTTTAATAAATGTAATAGTTGGGAAATATCGAAGAAATTCTTTCTGGTAGTGCACAATAAAAAAATGGCTTTACTAAATTCTTTTTCCACAAGTGATCCAGAAGCTTAAACCGTCCATCGTTACGGTCATAGATGTGGAAGGAACACACAACTCCACGTCTTTCATCAATCGTTTTGTCGAAGGATTGTTCTACTTTAGTGCATTGTTGGATTGCCTCGCCGTTTTAATTGGGAAGAACGATGAGAACAGAGTCATGCTCGAAGATGCATTTTATGGAGAAGCGATTCGAAGCATCTTTGCATGTGAAGGCGAGGAGAGGGCAGTGAGGCATGTGGAGAGAATTTTTCAAGAGGTTTGGGCTTGTAGAGGCTGAGCTGAGTGAGTGGTCATTGTATCAAGGTAGTATATTGTTGAAGCAATTTACCAAGGGAGAGATGTGTAGTATCGAGAAGAATGGGAAGAGTTTGGTTAATGGATGGAAAGGAACACCTTTGAATTTTGTTTCTGCTTGGAAATTTCAGAAATAAGCGGTGATGATATACAACTTGTATAGAAATGGGCAAAAATGATGAACTTGATACAAAATATAATTACAATACAGCACCCTGTTATTTTTTATATTTTATATCAATAGGTTCATTCTCTTTAATTCTTACACAATAGATCTAGCACTCCCTCACTTAGCATTTAACTTGTGGTTCTTGCTTGCTTAATGGAATTTATGTAGGGCTGTAAAAAAAAAGCTTGAAGCTTGGAAGTTCGGCTATGGATCGACTCAGTTCAGGTTCGGCAATTAAACGAGCCGAGATTATCATGAATCAAAGCTCCATAGAATAAAAGAACAAACATGCACATGGCATGTTCGAGCTAGGCTTGTTTAAGGTTCTTGTGTGCTCGGCCTATTTATAGCCTTCTTTTTATTTAGTAATGTTAAGATGTGAGACTAAAACGTTATCGCATTGGAAAAACTATGAGAGGTATATGGGTATAAAATATAAGATGAGACAAATCTCAATAAAACCTGAGTATTATTGTTGGAATCCATTTATATCAAAAGCCCGTATACACTCATAAATAAAATATATATATAATCGCCCCCTTCGTTCTTGTTTATATATATATATATATATATATATATATATATATATATATATATATGAGAATAATGAAGGAAAAAGGCCTTATTCATCAGGTGGCGTCGAAATCTACATTCTTCACCATTTTATTCAACGATCGGCACCTCCTATCTTAATCTTCATCGTTTAATATGTCGGTACACTAAATTTCATGTGATTTTAATACTTTTTCACCGTTGATTTAACAATGTAAAAAGTTCTATTGTCGGTAAACCGTTAATTTTGCACCCACTAAATCAACGGTGAAAAAGTATTAAAATCACATGAAATTTGGTGTATCGACATCTTAGACGATGAAGATCAAAATGGGTGATGCCGATCGTTGAATAAAATGGTGGAGGACGTAGATTTCGACGCCACCCGACGAAAAAAACCACCAATGGCCTCTTTCCTCCATTACTCTCTCTCTCTCTCTATATATATATATATATTAAAAATTATCATTAACTCATTAAAATTTAATATAGCTATTAACTTCTTTATGATGACTTGATAGTCAAACCATAATTTATCTTCCGGTCATTATAAACAGAAATGGTACATTATTAAGGAATTAAACAATTAACAACAACTGAGCCTTTATCCCAAGCATATGGGAAGGCTAATTAAGGAATTAGACAATTAATGACATTAAATCACATAGACTCGGAAAAGCTCGAGGCTTGTTGAGAGTTCGCTCAAGTTCATTTGATAAATAACGATCCGAGCGTTGTACAAGTTTTTAAGCTCATTTGATTAATTGAACGAAGAGGAACGGACTAAAGCTCGACTCATTTGACTTGTTTAACAGCCCTAATTTTAAGTGATATCTGGAATCTTCTAACCATAGTTCATGATAACAGTAAGACGTTCGAAATCTATAGTTATATAACTATTAAATTAATATGAGGCCACATCTAGCGACTCTAAACGATTATTTTGTTCATAAAGTTTAAGTTAATTGATTTCAATTCCCTACTTAAAAATAATCTCTTGCATTAATCTAGACTTTTTGTATCTCCAATAAGAAGTCACATATTTATGATCATTGCAGACTATCTTGCTAGAGGAATTGTAGCCAAGCATGCAATTTAAAGTTCTCGTCAAAAATCGTTTTGAGAGCCTTTTTACAATTTACAAGAACCAGACTTGATGTTACTTAGAAGCCTAATTTTGTTTCTTTTATTATGCCAGGTTATATCCTTATTTGCATTTCATGTGATAACAATATTTCACGTGATGACATGATGGAGGTCCTTTTCAGATCAATGTTGTCTTCCGTCGATCTCCCTGTGATTCTGGAGGGGATCCCCTGTTGTGTGTGGGTCTCAATGGGTTTTGAGGAGATTTGGTGATTGGAGAAGTTTGACGCCAAGACCTGCAAAGAAGTTCCAGGATGGTTTGATACCACCGAGGACCCTCCGACGATCAAGTTAGTACTAGATCCGAGCAGCATAACGGTTAAGTGGAGTAAGAAATAGCTTACTTGACCCCTCTGTGATGGGGGTTTATATGGTGGTGGAGGCACGCAGCAGCATGCGCGAGAATCTTGCCGGCAGTTACGCTCCCGACGTCACGCCTGCGTAGAGAACGGATCGCCCATGAATGGGGATCGTGAATGCGTGGAACGTGGGATGTTGCTGGCGGAGAATCCGCGCATGGCGAGATTCGCGGAGCGGCGGTTACGCCTGTGAGCGGCGGAACTGGTTGAAGGACCGAGGAAGACGGCCTCGGCCAAGGGGCTCGGGGACGAGCGAGAAGGCCGAGGAGACTTGGTCCTGTGGCAGTTCAGGACGAGCTGAGGGGCCGAGGAGGCCAATCTGCAGGGAGCCCCGAGGAGGGCTAGTTTGTGCTGGCCGGTCGGGTACAAGGGTGGCCTGGTCGGCCTTTGTGGGCCCTTTCTTCTGAGTTCTGGGACGTGCCATCCGCCACGTGTCCTGACCTTAAGGGTCGCCAATATTGATCATTATCATTAGCCCCCCACTCTTGTCCCGACCAGCCAGCGGGTCGGGTTAGGAGTGGACCGCCGGGCCGCCCGGGATGAGCTCCCTCCTAAGGTTTCGTTGGGACGCGTCCCTGGGCCGCGAGCTGTCTTTTCTGCCAGCGAATCAGCACGAGATCTCTGCATTTAAGGAGGGTGCGCGGTTCGTGTATCTTACCTTTGAAGTGACGTCCCACGTGTCGAGCGTCGGTTGGCTGACGCGACGTATGCAGACCTGCGACGCCTGAAAGGGTGCGTTCCAGTGCGGGGACGACTAGTGGAGTAATCGGAGCCGTTGGATGCGAGAAGGCGTCTTGGCGGGAGATGAAAGGCACCGTTGGATGAGGTCGCTCGTGGCGATAAGTAGAGATGAGGCCCGTTCCAGGGCCCCTACTCCTTCATATTTCCCGTTCTAAGTCTCGGTTGTTCGGCGCTCGTCTTCTTCCTTCCATTTGGTTCCGTGCAGGACCTATGGACATGGACTCGCTCCGGGCTTCCATGCGCCAGTCGAGGCCGGTTGCGAAGGTTGGGGGCGCCGCTCTTCCCGCTCACAGCCTGCCCCGGCTCCTTCTCCCCCGGCGGTAGTGCCCTGCGAGCGCTTGGAGACGGATATCGCCCCCGGGCCCAGCAGAACGTCGGGTCGGAGGCGGGCTCGGATTCTGGAGGACCCGGCCTCGGAGGAGGAGACTGGCTCTCCCTCAAGGCCGCTCAAGAGGAGGTCTTCCCGGGGACCGTCTTCGCCGATCACGGTGGAGGAAGGTGGTCTCCAATTCGCCGTACCTTCGGGGCTATCCGTCGTGGATAGCCTGCTGCATGAGATAGAGGCATCGGCCGGGGGTAGTCCCTGGGGGGACCTTCAGGGCTCAGCTGGCGTCCATCGCCCAGGAGTCCGTGCAGATAAGTGCTTGTCTTTTATTATTATTATTTTTTGAGGTTCGGTGCCTCTCTCATCTTCCTGATCTTTCTTCTGCCTTTCAGGTCCTTCAGCACGTCGCCCTCGCCTTGCGCATGGAGGCCCCGACGATGAAAGCTGCGGGCCAGCTCGCCTCGCTGGAAGAGAGTTCCAAGCGGGAGCTGGAGGCGATGAAGGCGAGGGTCGTCGTCTTGGAGGGCGAGGTGGAGGCCGGGAAGCGGGAAGTTGCCTGGCACCGCGAGGCCGCCGCGGTTGCTAGGGCCAAGCTTAAGGACGCTCAGGTGCTAGCCGGCAACCTGAAGAAGACAGTGAAAACCCTCCGGAAGGAGCTGGGGGCGGCGGCTGAGTGGGCGAAGTCGGCCGACCTGAGGGCGGCCAAGTTGGCCGACCTCTCGGCGGCGAAGGCGGTGGAGGGCTACAATAAGTCGAAAGACTACTATGATGACCTGGTCGTCGCCACGACCCTTATCTGGCACGAGGCCCTCGACGCTTTTAAGGCCCGGGTGCCGGGGTTCGCCGATAAAGAGCTCCGGGCCTAGTACCCCCTCACGGACACCAACGAGCAGGGGCGGGAGATTAATGGCGAGGAAGTCGCCGAGGACCCAGCTCGCCTCGTGGTGGATGTCGAGGGCCTCGAGGTCGCTCCTGGCCCCGAGGCCTAAAGCCCCCGTCTTCCTCCTCCTTTTTATTTTGCCGCGTCTGGAACTTTGTAAGCCTCCGGGCATTTTGTTAGGCTGGGGAGCCAAAAATACCCTCTGTAAAGACCGCCTTTTAGTAATAAAACTTTTTCTTTGGTTTCATTGGCTTGCTTGTAAAATTTTTTCTTCTCGCGCTGTTGGGCTTCCATGTCAGGTCGGTTATTTGCCTAGCGATCATCCATCGAGTTGGTTTCGATCACTTGTCGAGCGTGCCAAGCGTTGCCGAGAAAGAGGCGTCTCCATGGCCCCGAAGTCGAGGGGGGATCACTCAGACTTGGATAGACTCAACGTCCCTAGACCCGAAGCTGCGCGGTTGCTTCTTGGTGAGGGACTTTGATCCCTGGCGTTGCGGCAGGGAAGCTGTCCGCTAGGGATAGCCGAGCAAGGAAGCTACCCGGCTGCCTCTATGGAGGGCTTTGTTCCTTAGCGTCGGAGGGGATGTAAGGAGCCCGCTAAGGACAACTGGGCAGTGAAGCTGCGCGGTTGCCTCTTGGTGAGGGCTTTGATCTCTGGCGTCGGAGGTAGGCAACTACCAGCCTGGGGTGCCCGAGTGGGGTAGCCAGTCGGGTGTCTCTTGCGAAGGCTTCGACCCCTGGCGTCACGGGTAGGGAGCCACCAGCCGGAGATGACCGGGCAGGGTAGCTGCCCGGCTGCCTCTTGTGAGGGGTTTTGATCCTTCAGGATGGGGACCAGGCAGGGTTACTGTCCGGTGCCTCTTGACGAGGACTTTGATCCTTGCCGGTTGTGGTAGAAAGCTACCAGCCGGGGATAGCCGAACGAGGACTCGACCGCCTCTGGGAGGACTTTGGTCCTTAGCACGGGAGGGGCTGTAAGAAGCTTACTAAGGACCCTTGGCCGGGCAGGATTACTGCCCGGTGCCTCTTGGCGAGGGCTTTTGTCCTGAAGGATGGCTGAGCGAGAGATTCTCGGGCTCGACTGCCTCTTGGAGGGCTTTTTGATCCCTGGCGTTGCGGCAGGGAAGCTGCCCGCCAGGGATAGCCAAGCAGGGAAGCTACTCGGCTGCTTCTATGGAGGACTTTGATCCTTAGTGCTGGAGGTGCTGTAAGAAGCCCACCAAGGATGACCAGGCAGTGAAGCTGCGCGGTTGCCTTTCGGCG
This sequence comes from Agapanthus africanus, assembly GCA_030015575.1. Lineage (NCBI taxonomy): Eukaryota > Viridiplantae > Streptophyta > Magnoliopsida > Asparagales > Amaryllidaceae > Agapanthus > Agapanthus africanus. Next base: position 396,811,416 of record JASDDO010000029.1, on the reverse strand, counting down.
AGGGCTACGATCCCCAGTGTTGCGGGTAGGTAAGCTACCGGCTGGGGATAGCCGAGCAGGGTAGCTGCTGGGCTGCCTCTAGGGAGGACTTTGATCCTTAGCATTGAAGGGGCCGTGGGAGGCCTGCTAAGGATAGCCGGACAGTAAAGCTGCGCGGCTGCCTCTTGACGAGGTCTTTGATCCATGGCGTTGCCAGTAGGAAAGCTACCGGCCAGGGATAGCCGGGCAGGGTAGCGGCTCGGATGGCTCTTCATGAGGTTTCGCCCGACCATCTAGTTGCAGGTATGGGGAACAGGAACGATCACGACGACCGTGCGTGTAGTATGTGCATCGAACGTGGGGGGAGGCGAAGCGCCAGGGTTGCGTCGCCTCGATTCCACCAGAGAAGGCTTGACGATTGCCGCGTGTCAGCGACCTCTTGGGCGAAAGCGGGCGACTGTTGAGCTTCGTTGGGACGCAGTGGGCTATATAAGGCTGAAGGAGTACTGGTCCTTCCTTCCTTCACAAACAGAAGATCGAGAATGCAAGACTTCCCCTTCACCATCCCTGACATCATCCACTTCGAAGACGTATACCTTTATGACCAGAACTGTACCGAGGACACGGTGCAGCTGGTCTACGGGAGTATCGAGGACCACTTCGGCCAACTGCTCCCCCGATGCTCCTCCCTGCTGCAGCTGCTGATGTACTCCATCTGGAGGGCATCGCCGGGGCTTTACAACCCCCCGTCTGAGCAGCTTTATGATGAGGCCGTGGGCAAGCTGCGGTCTCTGAGGCGCTTCGGCCTGATCTCCGCGAACCGGCTGGCTCGCTCAGAGGCGCTCGTCCGCGAGTGTTATGAGCTAAGGCTCAGGGTCAACGTATGCGGGGGGAACCGAGGGCAGAGGTTGGATCTCGCGAAGCCTCGGCTGGCGGAGATCTTTACTGAGTACCATGAGCAGTGCTCACTGCACCCCCTCCCCCCGCTGTTGTAATTTTCTTTCTTTTTTCCCCGTATGTATGGTTGGGGAGCCCATAATACCTTTTTCGAATAAATGAAATCTTTCTCTCTTTTTTTTTTGCAACGTTCCATTGATATTTATTTAATTAACAACAGACCCTAGGCGGAGTTTACATTGCACCAAAAGAAAGGTACATGCTAATAGATAACCTTGTTAGCGCAGCCCGAGTTCCCCGGAGGCTTGTTAGTCTCTGTGCCCGGCACCGGGTATGGGGCTCCCTGAGCACCGGACTGGTCGTCCGCCGAAACGAGCATGATCTGGCCGACGGTGAGCTTGGCGGGAGGGGGACGCTGCTCCTGCTCGTGGTCGGCTTGCCGCTTGTCTCTCAAGTAGGCGGCGAGGTGTGCCGATCGGATGAGCTCCTCGACGTAGTCCCGGAGCTGCTTACAATCCTCCGTGGCGTGGCCCAGCGTCCGGTGGAAGGCACAGTAAGGGCCTCGGGTTCGCTTCGAGGCCTGATGTGGGATCGGAGGGAACTTGAAAAACCCCTCGCCCTGGGCCTCCTCTAATAACACTGCGAGGGAGACGTTGAGCGGGATGTACTCCTAGAACTTCGAGTGATAGGGCTGCTGACGCTCTGGCCTCTCTTCCCGAGCCCTCTTCTTCTGGTCGGATCGTTCTGCCCGAGGAAGGTTCGCGTTCACCTCGGACTCTAGCTGAACCTCGCGCTCGGTCCACGCCTTGATCTCGGCCATGGTCTTAGGCTGTGCCAACGCAAAGGAGCGCAGCCACTCCTTGTGCCTCAGACCCGATCTGAGCGCCATGATGACGGTCTCATCCCGGTGCTCAGGAACCTCGAGGAGGGCATTGTAAAAGCGGGTGATGAAAGCCTTGAACGTCTCCTTGTCTCCACTCTTAATTGTGAAGAGGCAGTCGACCGTGCCCTTCTGCCGACGGTTCCCAACGAAGTGGCTGAGGAACTGAGCAGCCAGCTCGTCGAAGGTCGAGATTGAGCGAGGCTCGAGTCCTCGAAACCAGTCCCAACCAGAACAGATGAGGGCGGCTGGGAAGGCCCTGCACTGGGCGGCATCGGAATGGTCCTGGAAGCTCATTCCCGCGGTGAAAGCATCTAAATGGTCTTTGGGGTCGGTTTTCCCGTCGAACAGAGAGACCTTCGGGGGTTTGTTGCGCGAGGAGATGTGGACAACGAGCAGTTCCTCGGTAAACGGTTTGGTGAGCGAGTCGGCGGCGTACTCGGCCCCGTCGGCCGAGAGGTGACCTTCCCGACGCATGCCCTCGATCTTCTTCTCGAGGGCGTCGAGTCGGCCGTGGTACCCAGAGGACCCGGCGCCTCGTGATCCCTGGCCTCTGCTGTGGGAGACCTGCGTCTGGGCACGGCTCCGGTTCCGCTCGATGACGTTCCTCAGATCCCCGGGCGCGGTGGCTCTCGAGCCGTCGTGGCGAGCCCCTTCTGTGCGACCCCGTCGGGGGAGAGGGCGTCGGTCATGCCTGTGGGTAGGCGAGGTGACCGACATCTCCTCAGGGGGGCAAGGGTCGTGAGGAGGTCCGAGGCATGGTGCTCCGTCGGCGGGCCTGGGGGTGGAGCCGTGAGGCACCCAACGGGCCTCAGGGAATATCGGTCCGTGAGATCCGTGATCAGGAGTCGCAGCCTGCTGGTGGTCGGCCGTACCGACGGGGGCAGAGCATTCCGGAGGCGGAGGAGCGGCGATCTGGGGCCTAGGCCCGGCCGTTTGGGCGCAGATGAGCGCATCCACAAGGGACTGTAGCCGATCTATTCGGCTGGCGAGGATTGTTGAATATAGTGCCCTCTAAGTCAATTATTGGATCGCAGATACATGATTGCAATGATTGAGGGAGGACCTATACCGATATGAAAGTCTTGCTCGAGATGATAGTATACTATCTGGTTTGTCTTTATCATTGTATACATGCTTTAGTTCTCTATTGCATGTTGATAGAGCCCATAGGATTCTTGCTTGACTGCCAGCAGTATGATGGCGATCATATACGTGGGAGCTGGGGTCTGTAAGCACATCCTTAAAGTGTCCCTAGTCGTAGGAGTTTCGAGACAGGGCATCGATACTCCAGAGTAGACTAGTGTATACAGTCGAGACCCCGACGAGGGGAGATGGCCGGTCTCACAAGCCATTGGTGTCAGTTGGTTCACCTAAGATATATACAGGTGCTCATTGCGTTATGAGTACACCGGACATGACTTGCCAGGAACATACTAGTTGGTATTATACATATCGTCAGATAGCAGTTCCCTGGTGACATGTGTACAGGTTAGTTTGTCGACCTGAGATCGTCATTTGTCTCGTGTGAGTTCCCACTGTGCTTAGATTACTACCCTACCACGCTCAAAGGAGACGTGCAAACAGGTTTTAGTTGGGTACAGTCCCGAGCCACATGGAGGCAGTGAGCGGATCGTCGGGGATTCGTCTCTCCCGGTATTGGGGGTTGATGTCGCACAGTGCACGGGTGGCCATCACTAGAAATCCCCGGCCGAGGTAGTGGAGAATTACTGATTTGGATCAGTAGTTTCTCAGGAGGTGATGGGCTTCATACTGACACGAATTATCGCGTTATTAGGGGTCTGATTTTATCCACCCCCCAGACTCGATATGCGATACTCTTAGACGAACAGACCGGACTGTACGGATATTGTCAATGTTAGGCTCAGTAGGGTTTCTGGATGAGTTCGCTCGTCAGCTTCCCTTCCAATCAATACATAGGCAACCGTTACGTACAACTTGTACCTTTGACGTGCTAGTGGTTATACCCAGTGCCAGTGTGTTGATGAGTCATTAGAGTCCCCCACAGAACGTTTTCCAAGTTCGGGCGAAACGTTGTAGAGGCCGTATGGTTTTATGGCAGGGTTCGGAAAACGCACGTGCGTTTTCGCACGTATCATATTTCGGGCAGATAATACTGGTCGGTTTTGGTTTAAGCCGGATCCGAGTATTATACTGTGTAGATATAATATCTTTGTCTCAGTTGTATTTGTATTCGGTCGTAACAAAAATGCGGGCATGTTTATACTGTTACGGGGTTATCCTGAAATTCGTTTCAGGATCATTTTTGGAAGTTGCCAGTTTCCAGTTTTCTATCACCCGTATTTAACATTCGGTTAAATGCGGATTTATCTTTTCTTGGGTGAGTCATGATTCTAGAAGTTTCTAGATGATGACCAGGATGATGAGGTGGCTAGTGACTCATTTGTTGCTTTAATTGAATGGTGACTAGGTTAATGACTAGGTTAGTGATTCATGTTTGCATTTAATGGTTTCATGATGTGTTAATATGACTCACTCCTTCATTTATTCTTATGGTCACCATTTATCCTCCTACACTCACCTCCCCCCTCTACAAATATGGCCAGCCCCCTCTTGGTGAATTGATATGGTTCATTTTGGAAAAAAAAGATATAGTTTTGGTGTATGGTAATTTCAAAGCTTATTTCATTCCATCACAGTTTCAAAAGGCAACTTCATTAACCGTTCGTCCATAGCTTTGGACGTAACGAGACAAAGTGTTCTACTCATTCTCTACATCAATCTTGGTCATCTCTTTTAGCAAATTTGATGATCGAGTTGCCTCGGTTCAGAGGCGGGAGCCCGTTTAAAGATCCATCGACGTGGTGCCACCTGGACGAGAAGACTGGAGATTCAGGAGATTGGTGCAGCCGCAACAAAGCGTGGGATGATGGTTGAAGACCGAAGGACTCGGATCGTTCGGTATAACATTTCTACCCACTTTGTAGTTTGTTAGTTTAGTTTTAATGGCAGATCCGGGTTATAGTATACGATAGAGCCAGTCAAAAAGTTTTTGTTCCGCATTTGGCGTCTGTTAGACGGCCGGGGTGTTACCGTGTACTTACAGTGGTATCAGAGCCTCATCATTAAGCTTTACTAACTTGTGCTAACGCGTTTAAAATATCGATCGAACGGATTTTTGAAAACCGCAAATTCCAGGGTTAAAGTTTCTGTTGATTTTAAACAGTGTCTAAAAATTATTTTACATATCGCAGAAAACTAAGCAGGCTTTTCTAAGCATTCGGGAAAAATATGGGCACGTGATCCCACAAGAACACCGCGGATCCGCGGTCAAACATAGGGTTTGACTGCGGAACCGCGGCGCTTTTGTGGGAACAGTGCTCAAACTTTTTCCAGAGAGCTTTATTTTGGAAATTATGGTTTTTTGGTATATTCTTTTGGGCCCAGTTTTTATTACTGTACACCAGATGTACGTGGGGCCCATTTCGGGAAGTTTTGTCGATCGAAATTTTAAACTTGTTAGTATGCAATATTTACATTATATCTCCGCCCGGGAATGTCATTCGAGCGGTAAATTGCGTCTAATTGCTATAGCTCTTTTAGACGGATTTGCGAACGTGACATTCGCGTTGATGTTCTGTGTTGCGCTGTGATGTTGCGGACTTGTCGTGGTGGATAGCAGTGTGCAATGGTAGTGCAGTTTGAATTTATTTGTAAATTTGATATTGCGGGACGAGCGTCCAACATGTAGACTGTTGTCACTGCCTGTTTGTATAATATTCTTTTAGGGCACGACCAGGCTGAGGTCGATGTACCCGTTGTACATATTTTTATTTCTGTACTAGGATTACCCCGCAACGGAGTGCACGGATAGCCGGGTTCTGGAGTATCTCATGGCTTTGAGAGGCAGAGGGGCCTTACTCTAGAATTGGCAGACTATTCGCCGCACTCGTAGAGGGTACAGGTTGACCCAAGAAGGGGTGCTCAAGTTACCGGATTCCGTGAAGTGCTGGGTGGTCCATTCACTATGCTGTAGGGGGCTGCCTCGCTTCAGGTTTTGGCGGGTAACTTGCCGCACCCGTAGGGGTCTAGGTTTCATTGCACAGGCTATCCACACGATCAGGGGAACCTCGGGTTTCAGTAGCGGCTCTGTGAAACCCGGGGATCCCAGATTATCTGTATTGTTCTATGATGCTTATTACTTTTCTGTAATGTTGCATATTATCACGCCTGGAGCGATTATTGTATATTGGCGATGTTGTATATGTTTTACACCCGCGCTAGTCCAGCCCTCGCTCTGTCGTTAGTTAAGTAACCTAACGGGTGATGACGGGACCCAGTGACAAATGCGGATGGTATATACGTATATTTTATTTTTCGTTCTTTTCTGGTGTGATTGATTGATGGGACTGCGTTGATTCTTATCAATGCAAGTATAAAACAAACCTATATCTGATGTTGTTGGAACAGTTTTAAAAGGTGTTATTACAAAGACGTTTCCTTTTGTTTTGCATAGCGGTATTCGGTTGGAATATCCTGCACCTCATTCGACGAGGCAAGGGCTGATATCCCTTCACCGGGAGAGACCCTTTGGGCAGAAGTTTGCGTCAGGATAATAACTTCAATATAGTCGATTACAAGTTGCTTTGCATCGCGGTATTCAGTTGGAATATCCTGCACCTCATTCCACGAGGAAAGAGCCGAGATCCCTTCACCGGGAGTGACCTCTTTAGCAAAAGGTTTTCGCCACTATATTTTTATAAAAAATTATCAGGTTCCTTCAGCGATATCAAGTTCATTACGTTAAAGGTTTTTCGCCAAAAACCAGCCGTAGCCATCTGTCATTTCTTTTGGGTATTCAGTAGTATTCAAACTATGCATGCTTGGCCCTTAGTCAAGGCATAGTGTTTGGTAGCTGTTGGGTATTCATTTGTTGCATAGATAGATGAGTTGGTTTGGGACAGTCGTTCTACCATTCTTGGCCCTTAGTCAAGGGCATGTGCGGATGGGTTCAAATTGATGTGGATAGTGACGGATAGAACTTGGCATGTGACTTATGACATACTTGGCCCTTAGCCAAGGTCATAAGAGCATGGGGCAAAAATCACATCGAGAGTTTCAAACATACAGGAAACTTGCCGGGCATGCGCATACCTTCTGGAGTGTGATAACTTGAGTGGCTTCCATCAAGTTATCATGCGATGATAGTTGGATCCCGATTCTCACTGATGAGTTGGTTTACTCTTCGGGTGATCCCGACTAATTTTTCTTTCAGGTTTGGAGGAGAATTTGAGATTACAGTGGGAGGTTTCCTGATTAGATAAAGTGATAACCATTCTGATCTAGGTTAGAGTGCACGCAGAGTGTTTCTTTTCTCTCTCTTTGGCAGCGACCTTTGACTGACCCTAGACTATGACTCAGTGACCAAGTTGACCGAACCTTCTTAAAATACTGGCTTTTGGATTGTCCAAGTTGCATAAGTCATTTCTGCTCCTTCTTTTACCCTTTGCATTTCTCAGAACACCCCGTATTACTACGGACATCCACTTCCATTGGATAGATCCATCGTATGGTCATATACGAACTCGGAGGGACTTCTTCGAGGATGGATCCAGGTTCAGGAGAAATAGAATTGGTTTATTCAGTTGTCTTTTATTATCACATTCTCTCAAGTTGCGAGGGCTCCTTGGTTTAGGAGAGTACACCTATTACGCTTATTGGATAGTCTTATTCTAAACCATAGGCTGGTGCCGAAAGGTAGGGAATGAAGAAAACCAATTAGCCTAAGTAGGGTGTACAGCAGGTAATAACTAAAGACAAAATAAAGGGATTAGAAAGAGGGCAAAGTAAATTGCGACTGTTATCATTTAGGACCAAAACACGTACTTCATCGCCACTCCTATTTCATTTTTGCTTTTTTCCCCAGTTCGGGAGAAATAGAATAAGGTATTATTCAGTTGTCTTTTATCATCACCTTCTCTCAAGTTGCGAGTACTCCTAGGATTAGGAGAGTACACCTATTATACTTACTGGATAGTCTTCTTTCAAACCATAGGCTGGTGCCGAACGGTAGGGAAGGAAGAAAACCATTTAGCCTAACGATGGTGTACAGAAGGTAACGACTAAAGACAAATAAAGAGATTTGGAGAGATGTCAAAGAAATATACGGTTATAGTCATGAATTAGATTATAGAAGAGGCATTACTAAGAATACCAGGATACCCCTACGAAATATTTTCATGTTTCAGTGTATTGTTAAAGGAAAACTGATTTCCTGATTAGATACTTACTCCAGGGTATGTATTTACCGGGTTTTATTCTCATATCTGTATGGTTTTACAGATGATGAGTGGGAATAGGTTATTGGGAACAAGGTGATCATCCTCATTATATCGGAATTCGTTGTAATTGGTGATATTTGAGGAAGTCGCCTGAGTTTTTTCCAGACGGCATGTATTTGGTTTTGAATATCCGTTGTTGTGCACCAATTTCAAAATGATATATCTGTACGTTTATTTTTATAAAGTGAGATATAACTTTTTGAAATTATGTCTGTGGCATTTATCTATATCAGTTGACGATTGGGTAAGGAGCATTGAACAACGGAGTAGTTCTTAACCATAAGTACAGTTTTCAACCTACGATGCACAAGTTTTGAGTTATTCGACTCAGCGGACTTATACAGAGTATTGTATGTTGTCCAGTGTCTGTCAGGACAAAGGGGGAGGTCCTCATACTATGTTCTGTTTACTTATGACTTCTCTAGTTTTTAGACAAGTGTTTCGTAGAAATACAATGTCTAAGTTTTGAGAAGTTATGGGTATAAGAATAAAGTAGAGAACCGGGTGTCACAAGTATCGGGATTTTTCAAAGAGATTGAAGATGTAGATTCTTGTGATAGGTATTCAGATGATATTAATGGTTTTGAGAAACTTGTCTCTCTTTCAGGTTACTCATAATTGGATGGATTCCTAATTTGAGTAATGCTGATTAGTCTCTCTCCATTAAGTTGATATGCACTGGAGACAGCTGCATGATTAGAATCTGGTTCCAATTAAATAAGTGCCAAAGTTTCTATATTGGATATAGAATGGTTCATATCTTAACGGTGTTAAGGTACGGTGAGTTGTCCAGCTTATGCTTGAAACCGGACTCTGGATAACTCAAGGCACGTTTCTGTAATAGCAGTTTGTGGGTTGACCCTGACTTTGACGAGGGTTGACTTTCTACCATCTGGAAGATCAATAATGATATTGTTCTTGACTCGCCACAGTTTTAGTAAAATGGATTTTTTCAGAAAACAGTAGTGGGAGTATGGTAGAACTGGAAGTGATTCCAGAACCGCAAACGATTACGGAAAATTTAATAGGACCTAAAGATTCAATCAGGTTTGACATTCCAATAGCCACTCCGCAGATATGGTGGGTAACCTCAGACACCCGAGAGGTACTAAGGTAGCCTCAAGGACGGTGACAGGGAGGTTCTTGTTTACCCAGACTTGACACTACTGTTGTTCCCGACTATGAGACCCGGCAGGAGGATAAGTATAGCGTCGTTCTAAACTAGCTTTAGAAGTGTACGTATATATTATTCTGCCAGAGGGTTGTCGTAGTCAGTGGGAGCAGCGGAAGCATAGTGGGCAAGTACCTTATGTCTATTTATAGACTTGAGCAGATATAGCGGAGATAAGATCATCTATTTTTGATGTGACAGTCATGAATTTTGACTTCATCAGAATAGGGGATGGATCTGTTAAGGAGGTAGTAGGGTGTGATGTCCTGGTATTTGGATGACATACACAAAGTAGGAAGTAAAATTCCTATACTACAATCGGTTGTACTGTGGTCGTCACACAGTTGTTTCTCCAGACAGGATATGAATATAATATCTGACATTCTGGTTTCTAGATCTACGGTTTTAGATCTAGAATTGGGTAGTTTCCCAATTTGGATACTTTGACAGTATTCTAATGGTATTTTAGAATAGATGACTCCTGGCATGGTGGTGTACCTGCAGATGATGGAGTCACCCTCTCTAAAGGTGTCTTACAGACTAAAGGAGAGAGGGACGTGCATGATTGGCAGATCACTTGCTTAGGCAATTGAGTCAATCGTGAGATGTTAAGTACCACACCAGATGTTGTTTTTGCACTAGATGCAATAAGTATATATTAATCCAATCCTGAAGAAACATAAGGAAGCAGTTTTAGAACATAAGTACATGTTCTACGGATTTGATGACGGCAGCCTCCTTCGGGAGACGGTTATCATTCCAGGCTTCAAAGGTGACATGGATGACAGAGTGATTGTCAGAGTTATATTTTTCCCTCTGACGAGGGACAATATTATGGACAGGTGGTCCAAAAGGATACTGTGGGAGGCATGGTGCTGGATACTGATTAGGTTCAGTTATCGATACAGTCTAAGAAGTTTGGAATTGGAGTTCATTTATGAACTAGGTCTCATCAGATATCCAGACATATTCTAAGATAGGTATTATTCGATTCGGAAGATGGCTTTCTCCACGAACTTGAGACTAAGAGAGACATAGAAAGAAACATCAGGGCGGATCCACTCACTGAGGCTATGAATATGCGACATCGCAATAATAGCCTTAAATGCAAGTGGGAGATTGTTGAATATAGTGCCCTCTAAGTCAATTATTGGATCGTAGATACGTGATTGCAATGATTGAGGGAGGACCTATACCGATATGAAAGTCTTGCTCGAGATGATAGTATGCTATCTGGTTTGTCTTTATCATTGTATACATGCTTTAGTTCTCTATTGCATGTTGATAGAACCCATAGGATTCTTGCTTGACTGCCAACAGTATGATGGCGATCATATACGTGGGAGCTGGGGTCTGTAAGCACATCCTTAAAGTGTCCCTAGTCGTAGGAGTTTCAAGACAGGGCATCGATACTCCAGAGTAGACTAGTGTATACAGTCGAGACCCCGACGAGGGGCGATGGCCGGTCTCACAAGCCATTGGTGTCAGTTGGTTCACCTAAGATGTATACAGGTGCTCATTGCGTTATGAGTACATCGGACAGGACTCGCCGGGAACATGCTAGTTGGTATTATATATATCGTCAGATAGCAGTTCCCTAGTGACATGTGTACAGGTTAGTTTGTCGACCTGAGATCGTCATTTATCTCGTGTGAGTTCCCACTGTGCTTAGATTACTACCCTACCACGCTCAAAGGAGACGTGCAAACAGGTTTTAGTTGGGTACAGTCCCGAGCCACATGGAGGCAGTGAGCGGATCGTCGGGGATTCGTCTCTCCCGGTATTGGGGGTTGATGTCGCACAGTGCACGGGTGTCCATCACTAGAAATCCTCGGCCGAGATAGTGGATAATTACTGATTTGGATCAGTAGTTTCTCAGGAGGTGATGGGCTTTATACCGACACGAATTATCGCGTTATTAGGGGTCTGACTTTATTCACCCCCTAGACTCGATATGCGATACTCTTAGACGAACGGACCGGACTGTACGGATATTATCACTGTCAGGCTCATTAGGGTTTCTGGATGAGTTCGCTCGTCAGCATCCCTTCCAATCAATACATAGGCAACCGTTACGTACAGCTTGTACCTCTGACGTGCTAGAGGTTATACCCAGTGCCAGTGTGTTGATGAGTCATTAGAGTCCCCCACAGAACGTTTCCCAAGTTCGGGCGAAACGTTGTAGAGGCCGTATGGTTTTATGGCAGGGTTCGGAAAATGCACGTGCGTTTTCGCACGTGTCATATTTCGGGCAGATAATACTGGTCGGCTTTGGTTTAAGCCGGATCCGAGTATTATACTGTGTAGATATAATATCTTTGTCTCAGTTGCATTTGTATTCGGTCGTAATAAAAATACGGGCATGTTTATACTGTTACGGGGTTATCCTGAAATTCGTTTCAGGATCACTTTTGAAAGTTGCCAGTTTCCAGTTTTCTATCACCCGTATTTAACATTCGGTTAAATGCGGATTTATCTTTTCTTGAATGAGTCATGGTTTCTAGATGATGACCAGGATGATGAGATGGCTAGTGACTCATTTGTTGCTTTAATTGAATGGTGACTAGGTTAATGACTAGGTTAGTGATTCATGTTTGCATTTAATGGTTTCATGATGTGTTAATATGACTCACTCCTTCATTTATTCTTATGGTCACCATTTATCCTCCTACACTCACCTCCCCCCTTTACAAATATGGCCGGCCCCCTCTTGGTGAATTGATATGGTTCATTTTGGAAAAAAAAGATATAGTTTTAATGTATGGAAATTTCAAAGCTTATTTCATTCCATCACAGTTTCAAAAGGCAACTTCATTAACCGTTCGTCCATAACTTTGGACGTAACGAGACAAAGTGTTCTACTCATTCTCTACATCAATCTTGGTCATCTCTTTTAGCAAACTTGATGATTGAGTTGTCTCGGTTCAGAGGCGGGAGCCCGTTTAAAGATCCGTCGACGTGGTGCCACCTGGACGAGAAGACTGGAGATTCAGGAGATCGGAGCAGCCGCAATAAAGCGTGGGATGATGGTTGAAGACCGAAGGACTCGGATCGTTCGGTATAACATTTCTACCCACTTTGTAGTTTGTTAGTTTAGTTTTAATAGCAGATCCGGGTTATAGTATACGATAGCGGCAGTCAAAAAGTTTTTGTTCCGCATTTGGCGTCTGTTAGACGGCCGGGGCGCTACCGTGTACTTACAGCATGGATGATGATCACCGGAGGGGGTTCATCCGCGCCTCCGGTGAGGGGGAGGCGGCGGCTGGTACCCGAATCTTCAGGATGGTCGCTTGCTATGTGGACGGAGATCGGAAGGCCAACTTTGTTTTGTGGAGTTTGCTTTCCCACAGACGGCGCCAACTGATGGAGGTCCTTTTCAGATCTCCTTCAGATGCTGTCTTCCGTCGATCTCCCGGTGAATTCTGGAGGGGATCCTCTGTTGTGTGTGGGTCTCAATGGGTTTTGAGGAGATTTGGTGATTGGAGGAATTTGACGCCAAGTACCTGCAAAGAAGTCCCGGGGTGGTTTGATACCACCGAGGACCCTCCGACGATAAAGTTAGTACTAGATCCGAGCAGCGTAACGGGTAAGTGGAGTAAGAAATAGCTTACTTGACCCCTCTGTGATGAGGGTTTATATGGTGGTGGAGGCACGCAGCAGCAGGCGCGAGAATCTCGCCGGCAGTTATGCTCCCGACGTCACGCCCGCGTATAGAGCGGATCGTCCATGAATGGGGATCGTAAAGGCGTGGAACGTGGGATGTTGCTAGCGGAGAATCCGCGCATGGCGAGATTCACGGAGCGGCGGTTACGCCTGTGAGCGGCGGAACTGGTCGGAGGACCGAGGAAGACGGCCTCGGCCAAGGGGCTCGGGGACAAGCGAGAAGGCCGAGGAGACTTGGTCCTGTGGCAGCTCAGGGCGAGCTGAGGGGCCGAGGAGGCCAATCTGCAGGGAGCCCCGAGGAGGGCTAGCTTGTGCTGGCCGGTCGGGTACAGGGGTGGCCTGGTCGGCCTTTGTGGGACCTTTCTTCTGAGTTCTGGGACGTGCCATCCGCCACGTGTCCTGACCTTAAGGGTCGCCAATATTGAGCATTATCATGACAATTTCAGTTTCTTCATCTAGTTGCAATTATGCTTTTGGATTTTCATGATTTACATTGGTTGGCTTGGTTCTCCTTATACCATAAACTTGCTACAGGTTCTTATCTTTTCTAATTAGACATCTAATCTAGTTGTTTATGGGCTTTGTTTTCCTATCATGCTAAGGTGGTCCAACCTAAAAATAAGGCCCCGGTTCCAAATTAGCTATTTAATTAAGTCCATCAGTTAGAATTTTAATTATACTAAATCCACTTGATTTTAACATAAACAAGCCTATTGAATGAGTAACAAGGGAGTGAAAGCTCCACCCATTTACTTCATGCAACTATACTCACACTGACTGCGAAGGTGATCATGCGAGAGTACACCACCACCACCACCACCACCAACAACAACAAGAAGAAGCCTTCATCCCGAATTTTTGGGGCCGGCGAGAGTAATCAACCTAATATTCTTGCACCGAATACTGCTTGCAGTTGTATTTCTTAACAACAAAACAGTTACGTTGTCCCTTTTCCTTATACTGCAGCAATGCTACAAAATTTCATTACCATTCCCGCTGTTTAATTTCGAAAGCTGCAGCTGTTTCTGTATACTGATGTTAATGTTAGAAATTAAGCTTGTTTTCGGTTACAAAGAATTGAAGAGACATCGGTTATAAAAGGAAGGGATACCAATTCATGAATAGGTTTAATGAAAGGATATATAACGGTTATTGTAATCAATTGGTATTATGAAGAGTCATAATGAAGGGGCATGTAAACTCCTATATAAGGAGATGTTTTGTAAAGTTTTAAAAGAGCAAGGAAAATATAAGAATAGTTTATTGATACTTTCTCCATTCTCTATCCATTCTCTCCTCCAAACACATTCGGCTACATCGTAGACCGAACATAAAGTTGTGAAGATCCTAACAAAGTGGTATCAGAGCAAGGTTCGAAGAAAATGTCGAAGACAACACTCTCGTACAACGCCCCACGCCCCACCAAAGATAACTATGAAAATTGGAGCATCAAAATGAAGACTGTTTTGGGAGCAGTAGGCGCTTGGGATGTGGTGGTCCGAGGCTATGATCGGCCTCAAGATGAAGCTGCACTGACGGCAGCTCAGAGAACGACCCACGAAAAATTATTCGAGAAAAATTTTACCGCAAGATACTTTATCGAGCAAGGTGTCGATGATTCGACTTTCGAGAAGATTTCGGCTGCCACTAATGCAAAGCAACAGTGGGAGATACTTGAGAAAACCTTCCAAGGAGTCGAGAAGGTTAAAAAGGTACGCTTACAATCACTAAGGAGGGAGTTTGAATTGTTAAAAATGGAGGAGAATGAATCGGTGACTGACTATAATGCCCGAGTGCTTACGGTGGTCAACCAAATGAAGAGGAACGGAGAAAAAATGGAGGATGTAAGGGTGATAGAGAAAATTCTTCGGTCACTACCACCGAAGTTTGACTTCATTGTGTGTTCAATTGAAGAGTCAAAGAATCTTGAAGAAATGATGATAGATGAGTTGATGGGTTCACTAAAAGCCTACGAAGAACGGTTCGTGAAAAAGCAAGAACCGATTGAAAAATTACTACAAACACAAGTTAATTTGAAAGGTGATTCGGTTGAAAATGGTCAAAATGACCGAAATCGAGGAAATACACGCGGCCGAGGAAGAGGCCGTGGCCGAGGTCAATTCGGTCGAGGACAAGGTGGTCAAGGAGGTCAAAACAATGACGATAGAAGCCAAAGCCAAAATTTCGGCCGAGGTCGAGGCCGAGGACGATCGACTGGTGGAAGAGGGAGACCGAATGTTCAATGCTATAATTGCAAGAAATTCGGTCACTACGCAGCAGACTGTTGGGGAAAAACAGTCGAGGAAAAATCAAATTTTGTGGAGAAAGAAGATTACAATGACGATGTACTTCTGCTGGCTTTTAAAGGTGACGAAGAAAGTGCCGACACTTGGTATCTCGATACTGGTGCAAGTAATCATATGTGTGGCAAGCGAAACATGTTCGTAGACTTGGACGAATCGGTGAGTGGCCAAGTCACATTCGGTGACTGTTCGAAGGTACCAGTAAAAGGCAAAGGCAAAATTTTAATTCGACTGAAAGATGGATCACAAAAATATATCGAAAATGTGTATTATGTGCCGAATATGAAAAACAACATCTTGAGTTTGGGATAACTCTTAGAAAAGAATTTCGATATTCATTTAAAGGATCGAACTCTTTTCTTAAGAGATAACCGAATGAAGTTGATAGCAAAAGTGCAGATGACGAAGAATCGGCTATTTCTATTGGATATCAAATATGGTGAAGCAAAGTGTCTAAAATCATCGGTGAAAGATTCGGCTCGGTTATGGCATATGAGGTATGGACATCTCAATTTCGGCGGACTAAACTTGTTGGCGAGGAAGAACATGGTCAAAGGTTTGCCGATTATGAATGAACCGAAAGAGTTATGTGAAGGGTGTTTACTTGGTAAACATCACCGAGCAAGTTTTCCAAAAGAAGCCGAGTTTAAAGCCAAGGAGCCATTACAACTTGTCTACACCGATGTGGACCAATTACTCCAAATTCATTTGGTGGAAAAATGTACATTCTAACATTTATTGATGATTTCACAAGGAAAATATGGGTATATTTTCTAAAAAATAAATCGGAAGTTTTTGAAAATTTTAAAAGATTCAAAATGAATGTGGAAAAAGAAAGTGGGTTTTATTTGAAATCGGTCAGGTCAGACCGAGTTGGAGAATTCACTTCAAATGAGTTTGAAAATTTTTGCAAAGAAAATGGGATTCGGCATTTCTTAACGGCCTCCTATTCACCACAACAAAATGGAGTGGCCGAACGAAAAAATAGAACCATATTAGACATGGTGAGATGTATGTTGAGTAGTAAAAATATGCCGAAGGAATTTTGGGCAGAAGCGGTTGCATGTGCTGTGTACATTCTAAACCGATGCCCAACCCAGAGTCTACAAAATGTAACACCGCAGGAGATGTGGCATGGTTATAAGCCGAATGTAAGTCACTTAAAAATTTTCGGGAGCATAGCATATACTCATGTCCCCGAACAAAAGAGAGTAAAACTTGATGACCGAAGTTCTCGGTTAATTTTTATCGGTTATGATCTAAGAACCAAAGGCTACAAGCTGTTTGATCCAGTCAATAAGAAGGTCATTGTTAGCCGAGATGTCGAATTTGATGAAGAAAGCTCATGGAGTTGGAGCGATGAAGCCGAAAGCAGCAGACCGAATGAAGTACTCGGTCAAGAAGAAAAGAAAAGAAATGAAGTCGAAGTTGATGTTCCATCGCCTGCAACAACACCTCGGTTCAATTCGCCTCAAGTCGGTTCTCCACAAACCGAAGCGTCGTCAAGTTCAACTCCACCAAGAAATCCAAGGACGAGGACTATGACCGAGTTATATGAGGTAATCGAAATGCAAAATAATCTAACATTATTTTGTTTGTTTGCCGAATGCGAGCCAATGAATTTTGAAGAAGCGGTCAAAGACCAAAGGTGGAAAGAAGCAATGGACGAAGAAATCAGTGCTATTGAGAGAAATGGAACTTGGGAGATCACCGAACTTCCCAAAGGCAAGAAACCCATAGGAGTGAAATGGGTGTACAAGGAGAAAAAGAATGCTAAGGGAGAAATCGAGCGATACAAGGCAAGGTTAGTGGTCAAAGGCTACAAACAACAAGCTGGCATTGATTATGATGATGTTTTCTCACCAGTAGCGCGACTCGAGACAATTCGACTGATCATTGCTATGGCGGCTCAATTCAGTTGGAAGATATATCAATTGGATGTTAAATCGGCATTCCTCAATGGATATCTTGAAGAAGAAGTCTATATCGAGCAACCACTCGGTTATGAGAAGAAAGGACATGAGTCGAAAGTACTGAACCTAAAGAAGGCTTTATATGGCCTGAAGCAGGCACCGAGAGCATGGAATAGTCGAATCGACATATACTTCCAAGCACACGGTTTCATGAAGTGTCCTTATGAGCATGCATTATACATAAAGAAGTCCGAAAAAGGTGATATTTTTATAGTATGTTTATATGTGGATGATCTCATCTTCACAGGAAACAATCTACGTATGTTCGATGACTTCAAAAGCTCGATGGTTAAAGAATTTGAAATGACCGACATCGGTCAGATGGCATATTATTTGGGAATAGAGGTAAGACCGAATGGGATTTTCTTATCCCAAGAAGGATATGCTCGGTCGATTTTGAGAAAGTTCAATATGGAGCAAAGCAATTCGGTCAATACCCCAGTAGACTGCGGAACAAAATTATCAAAGTTCGATGAAGGAAGCAATGTGGACTCGACGCATTTTAAAAGCTTGGTAGGCAGTCTTCGGTATCTTACATGCACAAGACCGGATATTCTATATGGAGTCGGCTTGATCAGCCGATACATGGAAGAACCGAAATTGACACATTTATCAGCGGCGAAAAGGATATTGAGATATATCAAAGGTACACCAAATTTCGGTTTGTTCTATTCGAAATCTAACAATTTTGAATTATATGCATATACCGATAGCGATTGGGGAGGAGATATAGATGACCGGAAAAGTACGACAGGGTACATTTTCTTCATCGGTGAATCAGCATTTACTTGGTGTTCAAAAAAGCAACCGATAATAACACTATCAACTTGTGAAGCCGAATACGTTGCTATATCGGCTGGAGTTTGCCATGCTATATGGCTAAGAAATCTGCTGAAAGATCTAAAGGTTGAACATGAAGGACCTACGAAGATGTATGTAGACAACCAATCTGCTATAGCACTGGCGAAGAATCCAGTGTTTCATGAACGAAGCAAGCACATTGATACTCGGTATCACTCTATCAGAGAACATGTGAGGAAGAAAGAGGTCGAACTCGTTCATGTCAAATCACAAGATCAACTGGCCGACATTTTTACGAAGCCCCTAAAATTTGAAGTGTTCGCAAAATTGCGAGGAAAGATCGGCATGGTAAAACAAGTTTAAGGGAGCATGTTAGAAATTAAACTTGTTTTCGGTTACAAAGAATTGAAGAGACATCGGTTATAAAAGGAAGGGATACCAATTCATGAATAGGTTTAATGAAAGGATATGTAACGGTTATTGTAATCAATTGGTATTATGAAGAGTCATAATGAAGGGGCATGTAAACTCCTATATAAGGAGATGTTTTGTAAAGTTTTTAAGAGAGCAAGGAAAATATAAGAATAGTTTATTGATACTTTCTCCATTCTCTATCCATTCTCTCCTCCAAACACATTCGGCTATATCGTAGACCGAACATAAAGTTGTGAAGATCCTAACAGTTAATCTAAAGTATACAAGCATATAGGAGATATAAAAGAAATTCTAATATTCTTTAAATATTTTGTTGATATGCTGTACAATAGATATATGCATGAAATGATTCCTTGTATACACTCCAATAGCATGTTGTTTAGGACTTCACTATCGTGCACTATACTGATTTCATCGAATATATCAAACAACCGATACTATAAAAGCACCTTATACAGTCAATTATTGAAGAACTACAATAATACTATCTTGTTTAGTTAAAACAAAAGCTATCATCACAGATCAGGATCCTTCATTAAAACAAGTTGATACCAAATCCGGCACTGTCAATTTCGAACTTCTCTGTTCATTTCTGTTCTACATTTTCCTTAGAGATTCTCTACATTTCTGTTCGACACTTCCGACAATTCTTCTAGTCCCATATGCTAGATGCACCAATAAATTAAAAACAAAAAAACAGTCTACTTAAATGTCGCCAATGCCAAATCACACATCATACTTTAATCCCACCACTAGTATTTAATACAGGTTAACCATGATATGTCTCCTTTAAATTTCCTGGTCATTTTCTATCCTGGTCCGCTATTATCACGATGTTGATTGAGCGACAATAGAAACTCTTGTTCTTGTGGCTTTCGGTAAAGGGTCACATCTCCAGATAATATTAAAGTAAATTAATGGCATCATGATCAATGCAGGCCGAGATTGTTTATATCGATGCAAGGTGTTATAATCATATGTATACATAAATAATATCTAATTATATGCCTGGCATTTAGTGTTTATCTCGAAGAAAGAAACATACATGTATAACACTCACATTTGTTTTCGAGTACTCAGAACTTTGAACCGACATTTGGAGAGAGGAATTCTAGCTTTGTTTTTTTCACCTGCGACATAAAGAAAAGAAGCATCGCAATCTTTAGAAACTTTGCGGAAGTATTACTGATTGAATATTGCCTGTAAATTTCAAATTTAAGTATATAAAGTGAAATAACGGTATAAATAGACAAAGTAACATATTGGAAGAGCAACCAAATCATCAGAAATCTTATAATAATCGATCATATTATAATACGGAAAGTATGAGGTTTGTTAAATTAAGTTTCAATTAAGAATGGATATGCTACTATACAACAACAACAACAACAAAAGCAAGGCTATATCCCAATTTTTGGGGGTTGGCTATATGAAATTTTATACGAAACAACCATGCTCGAATTAAACTAAGCCGCAGATGTGTATTTGACATGAGAATAGAAGAGTTAAATATTAGCTTTTAAGGGTATACAAGGTAACCAAAAGGCTTTTATAGATCGTGTAGTTCAAGAGGCGGATTGACAGTCTGAAAATGATTCAGACAGAATATGGAATAAGATAACTAGTTGTATCAAGAGAGTAGCTAGAAATCTACTTGGTGATTTGAGAGGTGGCGCTCCACCATGATGTGTCAGAAAGGCGAAAGGGAAACCGAAGAAAACATGGATGCAGGCGATACGAAATGATATGGTTGCCAAAGACCTCAATGAAAGTATATTGTTCGATAGGAGTGAGTGGAGGCGGAGAATTCATGTGCTGGACCTAGCATGGTTGCCCAAAGGCGACCACGAACGATAGGATTTTAAGTCGAACGAGTAGAACGGAGACCAGGGCAAGTGAAGCGAAGGAAGGAACTGACGGAGCGGAACGATAGCGTGACTCTGTTTAAGGAAACTCCCATGTCCGGTGAGCTCGGACAAGAGAGTGGTTTCCCAAAGGCGACCACGAACGATAGGGCAGTTCAACGAGTGAAGCGAGGCACCCGAGTGGAACGGAGACCAAGTCAAGTGTAGCGAAGGAAGGAACTGACGAGCGGAATGATAGGCATCCCATAACGGGATGCCAACTATCGAATCATGAAGGCAAGCGAACGCAGTGAACGATAAAGGAGTGAAGCGAGTTTTACGAGCGAAACGTTATAATCGGCAAACTTTTATTAATAAAAACTTTAGATAATCTATCATTAAAAGTATTTAAAGCATGTTTTCTATCATAAAACAGGGCTCTAAGGTCTTTTTAAAGATCGAAAGTAGCCCGATTTTGTAGTATACGCGCATATACGCGTGCGTACTTATTAACGCACGCGCACGCGAGAGGGGGGCTTGACTCCCTCTACCTCACCTCCCGATACCCCAGTATCGGTTTTGTCTTTGAAGCTTTTTTAGTTCCCTTGTTAGGGCTCGGCTTAGAGCCCATCCGAAAGGGTCTCCCGTACTCAAAAAGGAAGGGAGAGACCTCTCGAGTGGGGCACTAAGACCGAGACCCAAAGTCCAGAAAGACGAGTGAGTGATTGCCGAGTCGGCAAGCACGAACGTCTCCTGTTGCCCTTGTCCGGTGGGCCCGGTGAGCCCGGGGAAGTCCAATATGAGAATAATGGAAGAAAGGTGCCATAGGAAGGAATTTCCTCCCATGTCGTCAAAAAAATACACCCTCTACGATTTTATCCGACGATCGGCACCCATCATCTTTATCATGTAAGATGTAGATACACCAAATTTCATATGTATGTATGTGTGTATAGGAGAGCGCTCTATTGCAAAACGGTCCATGTTTTTTAAAAACGGGAACTTTCGATCCACGATATATTTGAATGATCCGAACCGTTCAAGTTGATCACCCTATTTACAAGTCTATGTGTATGAAAAATCAAAGTATTTGAAGACCTCTAACTAATGTTTTAGATGGAGTTTATGTTGCTATATTGAAAGACGCTCATTTTGCAATGTAAGATGTAGATATACCAAATTTCATATGATTCTACAATCTTTTCACCGTTGAATTAGCAATGTAAAAAATTCTATTATCAACAAACCGTTAATTTTGCACCCACGAAATCAACGGTGAAAAAGCGGGAGAATTGCATGAAATTTGGTGTATCCACATCTTAGATGATAAGGATGGAGGTGATGGGTGCCTATCGTCGAAAAAATGGCAGAGGGTGTCTATTTTCGACGCCACAGGATGAAATTCCCTCCTATGGCCTCTTTGTTCAGACGTCTGCAAATGAGAACTGCAGACGTTTGCGGCTAAGTCAAAAACTGATATCTGATCAGATATCAGAAATGCTACAGGACCCAGACGTCTATAGTGGAAAATACGTAGACGTCTGGCCTAAACATCAAAGTTTGGGCATTTTTTAAACAAGAAAACTTTTAAATCTTTTTGCCCAAGTTTTAAACTGTAACATTTCAGGAAAATAAAATATTATTTTTGGAATTTAAATAAATAGAATAATAAATTCCATGAATATTATAAAGATATAGAAATTTGTTTTAATGAAGTAGTATGGTTATATACTTAGTTTGAAGAATAATTGGAAAATGGATACAAATTATTGTTTTTGAAAGAATTTATGTGATTTAGACATTTTTTAAAATGTTTATACAATTAATTATATACAAGTTTATTGCTAAACTTGTTTAATATGTACTAATTATGCATTAAGCTTGATTATGCATATGACATACACCATGTCATGTTTCAAAACACTTGTTACATATTCTTGAACCATTCTTCATTTGCCTTTATATATGGTCTTGTTTTATAAAATAAAAAAGAAAAGAATAAAGAGAAGATATTTTGTGTGGAGGAGAGACATGTAAGTATGGGCCACAGAAAGAGAGGGGGGGAGGGGGTGTTATTCTCACCATGGCTTCTTCACTTTGTCATCCTCATTTCTCATCTCATATTTTCTTCTTCTCCTCCTCTTCCTCCACCTCAAAACCACCCCAAAATCCACACCAAAACACTTGCCACCTTTATAAAAGTCATTCCAAACTTCACTACAAACCTATTGGTAGGATCAATCTAAGGTTTTGAAGACTTTAGGCAACTTAAGAAAAATCTTGAGTTGCCAAATGAGGTATAATCCTACATCCTTAGTTTAGAATTTTAGTTTCTTTACCTCCTAGTGTGGTTTAGAGTTAAACAAATGAGGTTTAGCGATACTAGAAATTTCCAAGTTAAGGTTTAGATGATATTATGAATTGAAAAGGTGCAATTGAGGTGTAATTAGTGACCACAACCCTATAGTGTTAATATTATGGACTAAACCAGAGACTAAACCCCAAGACTTGAACTTTAGATTTGCCGATATCGGGTTTTTGTGGGAATTGTGATGACTTTTAGAGATCTGCTATGACCCAGAGACTTGGAAAAATATTTAGCGAACACAGAGAGTCGTGCAGGTGACCTAGAAGCTAACCCTGAGACCTGAGACCCCCATTCATTTTCTTGGCTGCAAATTTCCCTCTTTTGGCCGCAATTTGCGGCCTAGGTAAGAGGGAATTTCCTCATGCTTGGTCTATGGCTCTTATATCTTGTAATTAGACCCTCCACATATGCAAAATTGGCTAATTTGACCTGAGGCAAAATCTGGAAGTGTTTTTTAAGGTTTCTGATTTCGGTTTGCGACTTTTAATGACTTGGATTTTAGTATTTGTGTTTTATCTCGGTCAATTGACATTCGTACGTCGATATCGGGAGTTGTTTGGTTCTTCTTGCATGCGTAGGCCATAGGTTCTAACCTATGTGCGTTTCATGTGCCGCTTTAGTTTTCGTATTTGATTCGTGTTTACGATATGACGTATTTGAACTGTAGGTAACTCCGCGTGGACTCCGGGATGACAAGGAGAGCAAGGCGTCATCGACTTCAGCAAGCGAGGATCGAAAGTGAGTAGATGTATATCTACGTAGAAAGTCGGGTGGATGGCGTATAACACCCCCGCAACCGTAGCTTAGGGTTGTTATATAATTTATTTATATGTTGACGTGAGTTTCGGTTACTTAGCGAGTAGAATCCAAGGAGACTATATGATATATTAAGCGTAGTTATAGGAAGATATATTTTTAGCCTTATTACCTTAGTTGTGAACCTTAGGTTATATGTTGTTGCATACACGCGCACACACACATACACTTGGTATATAGATGCGTGTATATGCCTATATATATATATATGAGTGTTTGATTATACATACATATATATATATACATATACACGAGAGATGAGAATATAATATGTTATATGGATATGAGTCGATATGATCGGACTTGAGGTCGTGAGGTAATGATATTTGATCGAGCGAGACCTCGTATATGAGATGATATATTAAAAGATCGTTAGGCGATATATACAATACATGCGATGACATGCGACTTGATGAAATAATAGATTGTACGAGACTTTAGATCCGTACCCCTGATTATGATATTGTACGACGATTGATACCGTACGAACTATATGATATGATATATATGATTTTGACCTGTACACTCGACTTTGAGGATACCGTACGATGGATTTTACCCTACGAAATATATATGATGTTTGATCCGCACTCTTGACTCAAGAATGCCGTACGATAGATTATACAATACGTAACGCTATGAGGCTGGATCGCCGACTATTAGATATATCGACTCGGATATGCTATAGACTTTCTTATAACTTTCGACATCGGTTCATAGTTTAGTCTTTTAGTTGCTTTTAAAGTTTATTTTTTGCCATGCTCATATTATTCTCATTGCATTGTATATATATACTGTTCCCCTCCGAAAGACGGCGCACAAGACTGCGGTGTCTTGGCACTGGGATTCGGGGCAGATGCTAATTGGTGCTATCCGTTCACCTCTCCGAAGATGCCAAGTTGATTTATGGCACCATGTATCGAAGGTTTAAACGGATGCGTCCGATGTAGCAGACTTCGTCAGATTCCCCCTCGCTTGAGGGGTTTTTGATTGTAGGGACGCTCTTCCCTGCTGGCGCAAGCCCCTGCAGTTAATTACGCTACCGCATTGCGGTAACAACTTTCTCCTTCTCCAGTTGGTCACTTCGTGTCGTGGGTGTTTGTTTTGTGTTTTGTTGCCCGTGGATTGTTTACGGAGACTGAGTTATGTCGTCGCCCGTAGGGCGTGGACTAGTCCAAATCCGTATTATTTTAGATTTGGGTTTGGGGGGGGTTTGGTTTGAGGATACGTCAGCCATACTTGAGGCTAAGATCAACTCAAACGTTTGTTAAGGATACGTTAGTCTAACTTTGTGACTAAGATCAACTTAACGGGATCGTTTAGATCCGATGAAGGAGTGTTTGGACTCCATTGTTCCAGTTTAGGGACCTAGAGGTCCAACGTATGTATGGCCGTCAGGACCCGTCACCTCTCTGACGACGTTGAAGAATTACAACGACGGATGTCAGAGGAGTTCAGAGATGTACCCTTGAGCCAGAGTTAATTGGGGGGATTTATAGTCCACTCTGTTTGAAGGTTTAAGGATACGTTAGCCATCTTTGAGGCTAAGATCGACTTAAACGGGACCGTTTAGATCCGACAAAAGAGCATGCGGGGCTCTATTGTTCTAGTTTAAGGACATTGCGGTCCATGGGTAGTTTAAGGACATTGCGGTCCATGGGTAGTTTAAGGACATTGCGGTCCGCTGTTAGTTTTAAGACATTTCGGTCAAGGTTAAGGACGTCGTAGTCCATGGGTTTAAGGACCCCACAGTCCATTGTTAGTTTTAAGACATCTCGGTCAAGGTTAAGGACGTCGTAGTCCATGGGTTTAAGGACCCCACAGTCCGGTATGTGCTCTGGATGCTTCACACGGGTTCACTGCCGTGCTCTGCGAGGACCAGGCTCCGCTCTGGACGTTTTCTACGGGGTCAAAGAGTGACATTATCCGCGTTCCACATAACCAGGAATTTTGCATTAAACACGGGTTTAAGGACCCCGCAGTCCGTATCAATGTGTGGTCGTCGGGACCCGTCACCTCTTTGAAGACATTGAGGGATTACAATGCCAAGTATCAAAGGAGTGAAGAGATGTACCCTAGAACCGGAGTGGATTAAATAGTCCTTGGCCCAATTTGGGATCAAGACGAATTAATTATGTTATGAGTCCATTGGCCCAGTTAATCACAAATTGAGGACTTATGGCCATCTTGGGCTAAGTCCAATCAGGAGAGGCTTTGCCTCCATCCATTTAAGCCAATTGGGCCAAAGCCTAGTGTTAAACACTACAGAACAGTCAGTGTTGAGCACTGGGAATGAGGTTGACAGGTTAGTGTTTAACACTAAGAGATAATTGGTGTTAAACACCAGCAACAAGGCTTTTCAAATTAGTGTTAAACACTAAAACAGATCAGTGTTGAACACTGCAAATGAAGATCTCAGATTAGTGTTAAACACTAAGGTAATCAGTGTTGAACACTGCAGATAAAGATTTTTAATTAGTGTTGAACACTAAGGCCCAACAGTATTTTAACACCGGGTTCGAGAGTTTCAATTTAGTGTTAAACACTAAGACAAGAGGGGTCACGTGGCAGCACGTGAGAGCGCCCTCCCTTCATTTATTCTGAGATTATCGTGTCTTTCAGAGCGTCACGTGCCATCACGTGATGGGCATTCAAATGTCTATGTATTAAAGCTTCTGCCGAGGGTCACGTGGGTCACGTGGGGTGCTGCCTCAAAGGGGCTTTCTGTAGATCTCTTGGGGGGTCACGTGATGACACGTGACCCTGCCTCCATGTATTTTGTTTAGAGGCTTTGTTAATCTTTTTTCAGGAATTAAATTCCTCGAGCTGTAAATTTCAGAGGAATTAAATTCCTACTTTCTTTCGAAGACTTATATTCTGGGATAGAGTTTAACTCTGAATTTTCTGTAGGAATTAAATTCCTCATATATGTGAAGAACCAAATAGGGTTAAACCCTAACAAAGCTTTTTTAAGGAGTTTAAACTTCCATCCTCTGTTAAATTACGATTAAGGGAATTAAATTCCCGCTGCTGCCACAGAACTAGGTTCTTAATTAGGGTTAAACCCTGTTTCTTTTTATTCTGAAGGAATTAAATTCCCATGATACAGGGGCAAGCCCTAATTTTATTTTAAAGGAATTAAATTCCTATAGTTCTGTGAGAATTAAATTCTCGTGCTTGCATTCCTTCTCTATGTTTTGGATCTGCATGGCAGGATCTCAACCCATTGAGAATTAAATTCTCAACCTTAAGGGAAGATGTGCACTTTGCAGATCCTCTATCAAAGAGAGAAGAAATATGTTCTTCTGTTTTTACATTATCAGAGTTAAACTCTGTTGAGAATTAAATTCTCTTTTTCTTTCAAGGAGCTTCTCCCTTTCTTACCTAGGGTTTTTTGCAGAAGATCCAAGTCTTTTCAAAGTATCAAAGCTCTCCTGCTTTTCTTTTTTCTTCTCTGCGTCTCCCTCTCTATATGTGTCTTGGTATGTCTTGGCTCCTATTTATAGGAGAAGCAGCCGAATCAATCAGTTTTTGACGAATCTTCATTAAGAGATTTGATTTGCATCCATCATTTGTTTTGGACCTTTGGATTATTAGGTGAATTTTATTCACCATTGGATTTTAAATCCAGAGATTCTCCTTTGTTATTTTGGTTAGATTTTAAGGGGAAATCTTTCCAAACCCGAGATTTTCCCGTAGATAGATGATATTTCATCACCTCTGAATCTTTAATTTGATTGGTTCCAGATAGCCGCTTTCCTTTGGAAAGATTTGAATTTCTTTCAGAATTTAATTCTGTTAACACAATGGGCTTTGAAAGCCGGTCACGTGTGACCACGTGACCCATGGTCACGTGTGGGAACGTGACCCCCTTTGGAATGAGCCTTTTCCTTTCTTTTGCGCTCTGTCTTCTTATTGCTGCTTAAACGTCACGTGCCACCACGTGACTCCTGGTCACGTGTGAGCACGTGACCCTTGTTTGAACTCTCTTTCCTTGGTTCATCTGGAGAACGAGTCTGCTGTCTTGAACGTCACGTGCCAACACGTGACCCTGGTCACGTGGAAGCACGTGACCTCTTCTGAAGCCTTTTTCTTGACTTGATCAGGGAACTGGTGTGCCTTTGACGCTTGCATTTAAATGTCACGTGTCGCCACGTGACCCTGGTCACGTGGGAACACGTGACTCTTTCTGAAGCCCATTTTCTTCAGCGTAGTCAGGAAACTGAACTTGACTTGATGATGCTTTTTAGGGGTCACGTGCCAGCACGTGACCCTTTTCTGAAGCTTTTCCCAGAAGCTTTCCTGATTTTAAATCAGGAAACAAATGCCCCCACAGCGTTGTTCTCACGTGTCTGCACGTGAGTGCAACGCTGTCACCTCTTGTGACCGTTGGATTCCTCTAGGGATCTGGGGAGACGAAACGTTTTCATTGTCTTCTATAAATACCTCTGTCTCTTCATAGGAGCCTTCACTTTGTTCATCTTCTTTTTCTGAGAACTTCTTCTTTGAGAATTTAATTCTCGCTTTCAGAGCTTAGTTCTCTATCTTGAAACAATCTTCAGAGTTTAACTCTGTTCAAAAGGAATCCTTTTTCCTCAGGTAATGTTCTTGGACAACGATGGACCTTCACATTTCTCTGGATTTTAAATCCAAAACAAGGGTTTTTACCCTTTTTTCTTCATATTTTCCATAAGAACATGAAGCTGTTTAATCTTTCAACTGTAGATCTCTTAGGGTTTAGATGATCTTTGGGGAGATGATGATGGCGGTTCAAATCCATGGAATTTAATTCCATCCAAAATGCTTCTGGGAATTTAATTCCTTTTTCTCAATAAGGAATTTAATTTCAACGAAGAACTCGATTTCTTCACACAGAGGCTTCCTGGGGTCTCTTGGCCCGAGGTTGTTCTTCTGCAATTAATGCGATGGGGGTTTTGTAATGAATCTCACGACCTTTATTTCAGGTATCATGGATGCCCATCTGTATGATCTTGACGAGATCATTTCCTATGGGAATATTCGTGCACTGGGCCGCAGTCAGAACCAGGAGTTCACCGATGCTCAATGTGCCGAGATTATGAGCCGCTTTGATGAGTACAACCATCGGCTACTCCCCCGTCGCTCTTCTCTTCTGAGGCTGATCGTGCTGGCGATCAGGGAGGCTCTCCCTCTATTCTGTGCTGGTGTGCCGCTTGGGGCATTGGACGCCGCCGAGGATAAAGTACACTCGGTGTATCTGATGCACTTGATCTTAAAGAGAAGGCGGGATAATCTCATTGATCTCCTGCATCAGATGTTCCAGCAGTCGGCCATACTTGCCGCCTATCGGAGGGCGGAAGACATTCGTGAGGACCCCGATGCTTGTGATCGTGAGAGGAAACATACTCGGGAGGTTCGAAATGCTTGGAAAATCTTGGATGAAGTTAATTTTGAGTTTCTCAACCCATGTCCCGCATCTGAAGTTTTACCGTTGTAAATGCGTCCTCTGTGTTTTGTATGAACCTCTTGAAGTATGAGTGACAATTGTTATTATGTCTTTCTATGTTTGCATCTGGGATTTTATCATTTTTGCTACTGTTGTCGTTTGTGCTTTTAATATGCAGGGTACTACTCCGTATATTTCCTTTTAAGCGCGCATCAGGTTTAGGCCTCACGTGTTCTGCACGCGGGTCCCTTGATGGGGCGGTTCACAAAATTTTCTCATGCCGTATTTTCAGTGCACAATATTGGATGCAGAGAAAGGGCCTTGGAAATAGTTTCATTTCCTTGATTTTAGATGCCCTTCCTCTTTTTGGGCCTTGGAAATAGCCTTACCATGCAAGATTTTCCGCGCACAGCACTTAATGCACTTCTTTATATATGAGGCTATAGCTTTCTTTTCCTTTCACAAAGAGCTTCATATTATTATTATTTTTTTTTATCTTGGAGTAACTTATCTTGAGAAACAAATGAGCGTCATGGCCTGCAATCGTCCTCATGCTCGCCGACAGCCGTGGGAAGTTCCTATTGAAGAGATGGTCCCCCGCTTTGCTGCTCGGTTGGTGGATCCCCTCCTTACCGACAACGAATGCGACTCAGCCGTGCACGAACTCACGATCCGTAGGGGGTCTCCCCTCCCGATGGGTTCTCTCTGGCTCCGGATGATCCTCATGGCTGTGCTTGCCGACATTCCTCCTCACCCGGCAGAGATGACCCTGGCAATGCTTGATGCGGCGGAAGAAAAGCTCGAGGGCTTTCATGAAGCATGCCTGATTACTCAGGCTTTGAAGGACTGCTCAATTCATCTGCTGAGCGAGATAAAGGCCCGGCGAGCTATTATGTTTGCATTCGCGGACGAACATGGCACCAACCGATAGGGAGCGACTTCTCGCGAGAATCGTCGCTTCGATGTGCTGGAGAAAGCGGAGAGAGAGATGGAGAATTTTGTCCTTTGCTTCATCAACCCCTGTGCCATTGATCCTGTGTTTGGTGACCTTTTCCGTTAGTGTAGAACCTCTTTAAATTAGTCCCTCCTTTTTGTATGCTTTATGTTGAATTTCCATATAGGCTCGGTACTCGTATGTATGTTTCCGCTTGCATGAATAAATTTTGTGTTCCTTTTATGAAAATTTTCTTCAATTATCAATACTGTTGTCATGTCGCGTGCACATTAAAGCTTCGAACTTTATTTCTTTTTCGGATGTTCACATGATTGCGAGCACATGCTTGATAGGATAATCGTCGGAAAATTTTTTCGTTGCTTTTAATACCGGGTTGTGTGAGCGCGTTTTGGATCGATTATTGCTGTCGATCGGAAGCCCATTTATATGGTCTCGAGCGTGTATGTCCTATTTCTAAGGTTGTGGTCACAAAGTGAGCTTTCATGGCCTGATAGGGCGACACGTAGCGGACATAAGGTTGTGGCTCTCGATAAAGTTGCCATGTTCACTCGTGAGAGGGTTGAAGCTCATAAGGCCACTGAGAAAGAGCTTGAAACCCGGCTCGCTTCGTATCAGGCTCAGCAAGCTCAAGCGGAGGCTCGTCTTCTGGAGATCTTGCGTCATGAAGCCGTGGCTCAGCAAAAGCAGGATGAGCTGACCAAGCTGCTGAATCGCCCGCCGGCCTGAAACATTTGTATCTTTTTCTTCCCTTTTGTACATACTCATGGATGAGAGTATTTTCTTTTTGTTTCTTTCATGAATTGTACTTTGTACCCATTTTGGTTTATGAATAAAAGATACATTTTTTTTTCTTCTCAATGATATGTCCCCTTTTCGTTGGATGTATTCTGCGGATATTCTATCTTGATCTCCTTGCAGGACAGTGATGGCTTAGGATACAGGGTTAGGATCTGCTTCCTAAGGCTTTTGTATTTTATGAGCCACGAGGGTCTCATAAAGAGTTTTTCTCCCTACAGGTCGAAAGGATCCCATAGGTGTAAGTTCTTCTTAAAGATCGTGAGGATCCTTAAGCGGGTCTTCCCTTGAGAGTCGTAAGGATCTCGCAAGAGAGTTTTTCTTCCTCACAGGTCGTGAGGGCCTGCAAGTGTCGGATGTGATCACCCTTGTCCGTGTTTCACGAAGTTAGGGGTTTCTCAAGGTATCGTAGTTTAAAGACGTCACGGTCAAGGTTAAGGACCTCATAGTCCGTGGATTTAAGGACTCCACAGTCCGCTGTTAGTTTTAAGACATCACGGTCAAGATTAAGGACCTCATAGTCCGTGGATTTAGGGACTCCACAGTCCGCTGTTAGTTTTAAGACATCACGGTCAAGGTTAAGGACCTCATAGTCCGTGGATTTTAGGGACTCCACAGTCCGGTGTTTAGTTGCAGGGACCCGTCACCTCTTTGCAGACGTTGAGGAATTACAACGCCGGGCATCAAAGGAGTGAAGAGATGTACCCTTAAACCAAGGCAAAATCTGTAGGGAATCGGGGTGGTTGATCGTTAGTTTTAAGACATCACGGTCAAGGTTAAGGACGTCATAGTCCGTGGATTTTAAGGACTCCACAGTCCGGTATTTGCTCTGGATGCTTTACACGGGTTCATTGCCGTGCTTGGCGAGGACCAGGCTCTGCTCTGGACGTTTTCCACGGGGTCAAAGAGTGACATTATCCGCGTTCCACGTAACCAGGAATTTTGCACTAGGTGCCTCACACGGGTTCACTGCCGCGTTAGGCGAGGACTAGGCTCCGCTCTGGATGCTTCGCACGGGTTCACTGCCATGCTCTGCGAGGACCAGGATCCGCTCTGGACGTTTCCCACGGGGTCAAAGAGTGACATTATCCGCGTTCCACGTGACCAGGAATTTTGCACTAGATGCTTCACACGGGTTCACTGCCGCGTTAGGCGAGGACTAGGCTCCGCTCTGGATGCTTTGCACGGGTTCACTGCCATGCTCTGCGAGGACCAGGATCCGCTCTGGACGTTTTCCACGGGGTCGAAGAGTGACATTATCCGCGTTGCACGTGACCAGGAATTTTGCACTAGATGCTTCACACGGGTTCACTGCCGCGTTAGGCGAGGACTAGGCTCCGCTCTGGATGCTTTGCACGGGTTCACTGCCATGCTCTGCGAGGACCAGGATCCGCTCTGGACGTTTTCCACGGGGTCAAAGAGTGACGTTATCCGCGTTCCACGTGACCAGGAATTTTGCACTAGATGCTTCACACGGGTTCACTGCCGCGTTAGGCGAGGACTAGGCTCCGCTCTGGATGCTTTGCACGGGTTCACTGCCATGCTCTGCGAGGACCAGGATCCGCTCTGGACGTTTTCCACGGGGTCAAAGAGTGACGTTATCCGCGTTCCACGTGACCAGGAATTTTGCACTAGATGCTTCACACGGGTTCACTGTCGCGTTAGGCGAGGACTAGGCTCCGCTCTGGATGCTTTGCACGGGTTCACTGCCATGCTCTGCGAGGACCAGGATCCGCTCTGGACGTTTTCCACGGGGTCAAAGAGTGACGTTATCCGCGTTCCACGTAACCAGGAATTTTGCACTGTATATATTCGCATTTCACGGAATAGAGGTTTGACTCCTGGTGATATGTATATCACCGAGCCATGGAACTGGGGGTTGCCGCTGTTCCGTTTCGCTTGAAGTTGTGTCCGTTATTACGAGACGAATGTTGGGATGATCTCTAGGTCGCTTGTGGCCTGTCGAGATTTAGCTTCGTTCTTTGGTGAAACCTGGGGGAGGGAGGTACGTTCCCTTTTTGTTTATGCCATTGGATTGTATACAGGGTGTGATGGAACATCGCCTGTAAGGCATACATTTTATTTTTATTTTATTTCTTTTTCCGCGATGCTCTATCGTTTCAGCTTTTATATCGCGAAGGTCGCGATTGCCCCATCATTTCGGCTATTTTTCGCGGTGCCCAATCATTTCGGCTATTTATTTATTTTCTACTCGCTGCTTTTTATTGCGAGTTGCCCCATCATTTCGGCTATTTTTTTTTATGCCTTCATTCTTACTTGCTGCTTTTTATTGCAAGTTGCCCCATCATTTCGGCTATTTTGTAGGCATGTGTGGCTTGCTAGCTTTTTCGCCGCAAGCTCGGATTTTGGACACCGATTTCGGCATCAGCATCGCTGCAACTGGGATGTTGCCAGGAGCGAATCATCATTTGCCTCTGTCGATGTTGAACAAAGGTGGCTTAGCAAACAGGGTTAAGGTCCTGTCGACTAAGGCTTTTGACTTCATGAGCCGTAAGGGTCTCACAAAGGTATTTCTCCCTATAAGTCGTGAGGATCTTGCAGGTGTATTTTCTCCCTAGGGATCGTGAGGATTCCTAAGTGTATGTTCCTCTGTAAGTCGTAAGGATCCTACAAGAGGGTTTTCACCTTATGGGTCGAGAGGACCTATAAGGGTTGGACTTAGCTGGGGAACTGTTTATTCGCGCCCGTGGATTGTATACAAGGGTCAGTACTGAGCCTCTTGTAGGGCAATATCGAAGGTTGTGGAGGATTTGCTTAAGAACAGGTTTAGGTTTCTGTAACTTAAGACTTTCAAATCTCATGAGCCGTGAGGGTCCCATAAGAGAATTCTCCTTACGAGTCGTGAGGATCTCGTAAGTGTATTTTCTCCTTAGGAATCGTGAGGATCCCTAAGTGTGTTACTCCTTTGTGAGTCGTAAGGATCTCACGCAGGTGGTTTCTCCTTACAAGGTCGAGAGGACTCTGTAAGTGTCCTTTAACGAGGTTGCGCCCTTTCGGGTTTTCACAAACACTCGCCGGTAGTCCTGCTGTTTTTACTCACGGAGCCCTTTCGGGTTTTCATCCGTGCCCACTTTGCTTATGGACATACCGTTTTTTTTATTCTTTTTTTTACTTTTTTTTTTACAAGGTCGCGCCCTTTCGGGTTTTCACGAACACTTGCCGGCAGCCCTGCTGTTTTTACTCACGGAGCCCTTTCGGGTTTTCATCCGTGCCCACTTTGCTTATGGACATACCGTTTTTTTTTTATCATTTTTTTTTATCTTCTTTTTTTTTTTATATCCATCTCGTCAACCTAAGGATGTTGCGGTAGTAGTTTAAGGACGTTTCGGTCCGTCGTTAGTTTAAGGACGTTTCGGTCCGCCGTTAGTTTAAGGACGTTTCGGTCCGTCGTTATGGGAAGGCCGGCTGCTGCTTGTAAAGTCTGAGCCTAGGAAGACAGTGAGCGGACATAGTCGTCGTCATCTATCATTGATCCAGGTTGCGGCTTATTAAGCGTAGTATTTCTTCAAGAAGCGGCCGTTTATTGGCCTGAAAGGCCTTTCACCATGCATGTCCATGAGTAGGTAGGCTCCACCCTGGTAGACCTTGTCTATGATGTATGGGCCTTCATAGTTTGGCTCAAATTTCCCTCGCTTGGCACGATTAGGGATCATAGGTCTTTTGACCACTAGTACGAGTTCGCCTTGGCGGAATGTCCTCGGCCTGGTCAATCTTTCGTATGAGCGCGTCATCTTTGCTTTGTAGGCCTCTAGATGTTGTTGCGCTATGAGCCGGGTTTCGTCGAGGGCATCAAGCTCCTCAAGCCGAAGGTGAGCATTTTCTTCGTTCGTCAGCTCGTGGTGGACTGCTACTCGTAGAGAGGGTAACTCTATCTCGAGGGGGAGCACTGCTTCCGTCCCAAATACCAACGCGTACGGCGTTGTGTTCGTGGCCGTCTTGAATGTAGTTCGATAAGCCCAAAGGGCTTCTTGCAGCCTTTCGTGCCAGTCTCTCTTATTCCTGGAAACGGTCTTTTTCATGATCTTCGTCAAGGTCTTATTGAAGGCCTCGGCCAGACCGTTAGCTCGTGGATTGTAAACCGAAGAATATCTCCAGTCTATATTATGCTGCTGTGCGAAGCGGCTAATCTTATGGCTTCGGTAGGCCGGCCCGTTATCGGAGATAATCCGCCGTGGAGTTCCGAACAGATAGATGACGTGCGTCTTGAAGAAATGAAGGATATTCTCCGTCTTGACTTCCCTCAGTGGTACTGCTTCTGCCCATTTGGAGAAGTAATCAGTTGTCGCCAGAATAAAACGGTGTCCCCGGGATGATGCTGGCTCAATGGGGCCGACTCCGTCAGTCCCCCACATTTCGAATGGCCAACTAGCCAGCGTCGGGTGCAGTGGATTCGGATGTTGGTGGATGAAGTCTCCATGAACCTGGCATGAGTGGCATTGCTTCGCGTACTCGAGGCAGTCCTGGATCATCGTGGGCCAGTAATAACCCATCCGTTTAATTTTTAACTTCATCTTTGGGCCTGCTTGGTGAGAACCGCAAAGTCCATCATGAACTTCCTGAATGACTCTTTCTGCTTCGTCAGGTCCTAAGCATCTCAGCCATAGAGAATCAAATGATCTCTTGTATAGAATATCGTTGACAAAAGCGAAAGATAAAGCTCGTTTCATGAGCTGATGTCTTGAGGACGCTTCTTCGGGCATTCGGTGGGACTTAAAGTAGTCTATGAAGACTTCCCTCCAGTCTTCGGCTTTCTCATGGTCTTTTATTTGTAGGGTCGTCTGCTCAGTCGTTCCCTTTTCTTCGCATGATTCCGGAGATATTTCTGCCGGGGCGAGCACTCGGCGACTTTGTACCACGATTCTGACGTCGTCGAGGTTCTCGTCGGCCAGTTCGTTAGCAAGTTTAGCCAACGCGTCTGCTTTGCTGTTTTCCGCGTGCGGTATGTTCTCCAAAGTATAGGAGGGAATTTGTGTCAATAGTTGTTGCACCCTTTCGCCGTACTTTACCAACTCCGGCTTGCACGTTTGGTAGTCACCATTTACTTAACTAACGACTAGCTGAGAATCCCCGTATATGAGGAGGTCTTCAATTCCCATGTCGATGGCGATCTCGAGGCCTGCTATCAGAGCTTCGTATTCGGCTTCATTGTTTGTCCTCGGTTCTGTTAAGGAGAAGGCGAAGCGCATTATCCCTCCTTGTGGAGTTGCAAAGATGAGGCCTATCCCTGATTTGATCGTTGGGACACCTTGTTTCTGTTTCTTTATGGAGGATGCTCCATCGAAATAGAGTTCCCATCGGGCACTTCCGCCGCTAATCGCATCAAATGCATGCTCGTCCGGCAAATCACAGTTCAGAGGAGAATCGGCCGGTATCGGGTGCTCGGCGAGGAAGTCGGCAATGGCCTGGCCTTTCACTGCCTTGAGAGGTTGATACGTTATCGAGAATATTGCCAGCTCGAATAACCGTTTCGTCTTGTCCCGTGGGAACGAGTAGGGACGCTTCATCTTCTCATTATAATACCGACGCCTTTCCTCCAGTTGATCTGCCGGTTTCGGGGCGTTAGGTTGCTGTTGGGCATTCGCAACAAAGGTTTCCCTCCCTTTACCCTTGTCATTCCGAGATTCCGACTTCGGGGTAGGTGGTCTATGACCCATCTGGTCCATCTGAGCCAACTTGTCGATCAAAGCCTGGAATGTGGTTGGCTTAAAGAACATCATAAACTGAGAAATAGTTGCGTGAGGGTCTAGAGTTCCCACGAACATGCCCACTGCGGGTGCTTCCTCAATGCGTTGCTCACATCTCGACCACAAGTTCCGCCAGCGTATAGCGTACTGGACCCAGGTTTCGCCTGGTTTTACCCTGGCGTTAATAAGCGCAGTTATTGGAGTGCGTTCGCTGGCGCTTGCAAATCGCTGAGTGAACAACAACTCCATTTCAGCGAACGTTTTAATAGAATCGTTCGGGAGTTCCGAATACCATTCGAACGCAGTTTCTGATAAGCTGCCTACGAACTGGCGGAGCAACAGTTTATCATCACCGCCGGTGTTACCGCAGAGGGCCCGGAACTGGGCGACATGCTGATGGGGATTGCCGGTCCCCTTATACACGTGGAATTTTGGTATCGTATAGCCTTGCGGGTATTTGATTTGGTCGTACCAGCTCGGATACGGCCGCCCCGTTTTCACGACTTGACCAGCTGCCTCAGTCGCGTGATGAACCCGGATTTGCTGGGCTATGTAGTCAGCCAAGTCAGCCTTAGAGATCGCCTCCTCCTTGGCCGTTGAGAGGGCTGGTGGTGGATTTGACGTTTCTCCTCGGTCGTCTTCAAGAACGATTGGGGGATCCTCGGCGGGTAAGTCCTGCTGGATCATCATTCCTATCACATCTTGGAAGAGAAGGCCCATCCGTTGTATGTTGGCCGCTTGTTCAGCAGCCTCTTTGTCCCTTTTTTCCAGTGTCCGGCGAAGGAATTCAGCATCGGTTTCTTCCTCCCGGCGTGCGTCTGAGGACGTTTCTGGGTTTTCTTTTGGCCCGGTGAGCGCGGCCATAGCATTCGTCATTTCTTGAAGCTTTTGTTGCTGCTCTTGAGCCTTCGTCACGGATCGGGTTAGCGGTCGGTGGCCCGTAGAAGTGCGGCTTTCCTCTTTTCCAGAGGCCATGTAAACAGTGTGGACCACCATGCCCCCAGACTTAGGGCGTCTGGGCTCAGTTCTTTTAGCCGTCGTTGCATGCTGTGGGGTTTTCTGTGGCCTCCTCCTTCTATGAGCCATGGAGGTTGAGGGGGCCGTTGAGGTGGGCGTCCAGACAGCCTTTTGGGGTTTAGCCTGGTGACCAGCTTCCGGTTGGATTTTCAGCTTCTTGTGTTGGCGGGAGAAGTTTGGATCGATGATCGAGTCCCGTGCCTGCCGCCAAACCTTATAGATTTTGGAAGACAGCCGTTGAGGAGATCGGGGTTGTTCGGGTTTTATTCCGACAACCTTTTTTAATGAGGGAGGAGACCTCTTCAGCACTGCCGTAGGAGAATTCCTTCGCACCTTATTTAGCATTTCAAAGCTGTTCCCAGTTGGAACAGCAGCATTAACCTCTGCCATCGGGGCCGATGGAGTCAACCCGGAGGGGGAGTTGCCCCCAGCCTTCCTTACTCGGCGCCAATGGCGACGTCGAGCGTGTCGAGCGGACGGTGTAGGGTCAGCGGTAAGAATGGTTTCGTCTTGCCCCCTGTCTGGGTGGGGGGTCGCAGTTGGTATTAGCCTGTCAAAGACCGATGTCCTTTGGGCAGTAGGAGCGGGAGCTGAAGCCGTTAATCTTGTAAAGACCGACATTTTGGCCGAAGAAGCTGCCTTGACGACTTCGGGGGCAGGAGCGGGCACCTTCTTAGAAGTAGCCTTCTCTGAGATTGTAGGTCCCATGATGGGTTCGAAGGATTTCTGGCCCAATCTAGAGAAGACCGAGGCGTTGACGTTGGGCGACTCGTTGAGAGGAGCCGCGGCAGGGGTAAGACGATCAAAGACCGACTTCTTGATAGCTTCCGTTGTCAGCGCTGGAGCGGTGAAGTTTGTCGGTGGGAGCATGGTCCCAAAGAACAATCCTGTGGTGGCGCGAGTGACCTGTTCCACGGGCATTGTGAATAGCGAAGCAGCTTGGGGTCCGTAGGCTATACCTCTTGGCGAGGCAGAGCGTTGGTTGCAATTGCAGTCTGAGCAGTTGGAGAATTTCATGGAAGTAGAAGCCATCGATCCTTTGCTTTCTGCAATAAGCAAGACGCCAATTCTTAGCATCTTGAAACCCAAGGGCAACCATTGGCGAACCGCGATTGGTTCGCGAGTCACGACACACGAAGTGTGGAGTGGAAAGAGGAAAAGGTCCCACCGGGCGTGCCAGAATCTGTTCCCCTCCGAAAGACGGCGCACAAGACTGCGGTGTCTTGGCACTGGGATTCGGGGCAGATGCTAATTGGTGATATCCGTTCACCTCTCTGAAGATTCCAAGTTGATTTATGGCACCATGTATCGAAGGTTTAAACGGATGCGTCCGATGTAGCAGACTTCGTCAGATTCCCCCTCGCTTGAGGGGTTTTTGATTGTGGGGACGCTCTTCCCTGCAGGCGCAAGCCCCTGCAGTTAATTACGCTACCGCATTGCGGTAACAACTTTCTCCTTCTCCAGTTGGTCACTTCGTGTCGTGGGTGTTTGTTTTGTGTTTTGTTGTCCGTGGATTGTTTACGGAGACTGAGTTATGTCGTCGCCCGTAGGGCGTGGACTAGTCCAAATCCGTATTATATTAGATTTGGGTTTGGGGGGGTTTGGTTTGAGGATACGTCAGCCATACTTGAGGCTAAGATCAACTCAAACGTTTGTTAAGGATACGTTAGTCTAACTTTGTGACTAAGATCAACTTAACGGGATCGTTTAGATCCGATGAAGGAGTGTTTGGACTCCATTGTTCCAGTTTAGGGACCTAGAGGTCCAACGTATGTATGGCCGTCAGGACCCGTCACCTCTCTGACGACGTTGAAGAATTACAACGACGGATGTCAGAGGAGTTCAGAGATGTACCCTTGAGCCAGAGTTAATTGGGGGGATTTATAGTCCACTCTGTTTGAAGGTTTAAGGATACGTTAGCCATCTTTGAGGCTAAGATCGACTTAAACGGGACCGTTTAGATCCGACAAAAGAGCATGCGGGGCTCTATTGTTCTAGTTTAAGGACATTGCGGTCCATGGGTAGTTTAAGGACATTGCGGTCCATGGGTAGTTTAAGGACATTGCGGTCCGCTGTTAGTTTTAAGACATCTCGGTCAAGGTTAAGGACGTCGTAGTCCATGGGTTTAAGGACCCCACAGTCCATTGTTAGTTTT
Organism: Agapanthus africanus; assembly: GCA_030015575.1. Lineage (NCBI taxonomy): Eukaryota > Viridiplantae > Streptophyta > Magnoliopsida > Asparagales > Amaryllidaceae > Agapanthus > Agapanthus africanus. Next base: position 396,771,911 of record JASDDO010000029.1, on the reverse strand, counting down.
AAGACATCTCGGTCAAGGTTAAGGACGTCGTAGTCCATGGGTTTAAGGACCCCACAGTCCGGTATGTGCTCTGGATGCTTCACACGGGTTCACTGCCGTGCTCTGCGAGGACCAGGCTCCGCTTTGGACGTTTTCCACGGGGTCAAAGAGTGACATTATCCGCGTTCCACGTAACCAGGAATTTTGCATTAAACACGGGTTTAAGGACCCCGCAGTCCGTATCAATGTGTGGTCGTCGGGACCCGTCACCTCTTTGAAGACATTGAGGGATTACAATGCCAAGTATCAAAGGAGTGAAGAGATGTACCCTAGAACCGGAGTGGATTAAATAGTCCTTGGCCCAATTTGGGATCAAGACGAATTAATTATGTTATGAGTCCATTGGCCCAGTTAATCACAAATTGAGGACTTATGGCCATCTTGGGCTAAGTCCAATCAGGAGAGGCTTTGCCTCCATCCATTTAAGCCAATTGGGCCAAAGCCTAGTGTTAAACACTACAGAACAGTCAGTGTTGAACACTGGGAATGAGGTTGACAGGTTAGTGTTTAACACTAAGAGATAATTGGTGTTAAACACCAGCAACAAGGCTTTTCAAATTAGTGTTAAACACTAAAACAGATCAGTGTTGAACACTGCAAATGAAGATCTCAGATTAGTGTTAAACACTAAGGTAATCAGTGTTGAACACTGCAGATAAAGCTTTTTAATTAGTGTTGAACACTAAGGCCCAACAGTATTTTAACACCGGGTTCGAGAGTTTCAATTTAGTGTTAAACACTAAGACAAGAGGGGTCACGTGGCAGCACGTGAGAGCGCCCTCCCTTCATTTATTCTGAGATTATCGTGTCTTTCAGAGCGTCACGTGCCATCACGTGATGGGCATTCAAATGCCTATGTATTAAAGCTTCTGCCGAGGGTCACGTGGGTCACGTGGGATGCTGCCTCAAAGGGGCTTTCTGTAGATCTCTTGGGGGGTCACGTGATGACACGTGACCCTGCCTCCATGTATTTTGTTTAGAGGCTTTGTTAATCTTTTTTCAGGAATTAAATTCCTCGAGCTGTAAATTTCAGAGGAATTAAATTCCTACTTTCTTTCGAAGACTTATATTCTGGGATAGAGTTTAACTCTGAATTTTCTGTAGGAATTAAATTCCTCATATATGTGAAGAACCAAATAGGGTTAAACCCTAACAAAGCTTTTTTAAGGAGTTTAAACTTCCATCCTCTGTTAAATTACGATTAAGGGAATTAAATTCCCGCTGCTGCCACAGAACTAGGTTCTTAATTAGGGTTAAACCCTGTTTCTTTTTATTCTGAAGGAATTAAATTCCCATGATACAGGGGCAAGCCCTAATTTTATTTTAAAGGAATTAAATTCCTATAGTTCTGTGAGAATTAAATTCTCGTGCTTGCATTCCTTCTCTATGTTTTGGATCTGCATGGCAGGATCTCAACCCATTGAGAATTAAATTCTCAACCTTAAGGGGAGATGTGCACTTTGCAGATCCTCTATCAAAGAGAGAAGAAATATGTTCTTCTGTTTTTACATTATCAGAGTTAAACTCTGTTGAGAATTAAATTCTCTTTTTCTTTCAAGGAGCTTCTCCCTTTCTTACCTAGGGTTTTTTGCAGAAGATCCAAGTCTTTTCAAAGTATCAAAGCTCTCCTGCTTTTCTTTTTTCTTCTCTGTGTCTCCCTCTCTATATGTGTCTTGGTATGTCTTGGCTCCTATTTATAGGAGAAGCAGCCGAATCAATCAGTTTTTGACGAATCTTCATTAAGAGATTTGATTTGCATCCATCATTTGTTTTGGACCTTTGGATTATTAGGTGAATTTTATTCACCATTGGATTTTAAATCCAGAGATTCTCCTTTGTTATTTTGGTTAGATTTTAAGGGGAAATCTTTCCAAACCCGAGATTTTCCCGTAGATAGATGATGTTTCATCACCTCTGAATCTTTAATTTGATTGGTTCCAGATAGCCGCTTTCCTTTGGAAAGATTTGAATTTCTTTCAGAATTTAATTCTGTTAACACAATGGGCTTTGAAAGCCGGTCACGTGTGACCACGTGACCCATGGTCACGTGTGGGCACGTGACCCCCTTTGGAATGAGCCTTTTCCTTTCTTTTGCGCTCTGTCTTCTTATTGCTGCTTAAACGTCACGTGCCACCACGTGACTCCTGGTCACGTGTGAGCACGTGACCCTTATTTGAACTCTCTTTCCTTGGTTCATCTGGAGAACGAGTCTGCTGTCTTGAACGTCACGTGCCAACACGTGACCCTGGTCACGTGGAAGCACGTGACCTCTTCTGAAGCCTTTTTCTTGACTTGATCAGGGAACTGGTGTGCCTTTGACGCTTGCATTTAAATGTCACGTGTCGCCACGTGACCCTGGTCACGTGGGAACACGTGACTCTTTCTGAAGCCCATTTTCTTCAGCGTAGTCAGGAAACTGAACTTGACTTGATGATGCTTTTTAGGTGTCACGTGCCAGCACTTGACCCTTTTCTGAAGCTTTTCCCAGAAGCTTTCCTGATTTTAAATCAGGAAACATATACATGTGCTTTCATCAGCTGTTACGATCTCATCTGCTAGGATACATGCACCATTACCGATGATGCGTATGTTGCACGTACACTTACTGGCCGGCTCACACACATCATCATCGGTAATTGCCATGTCATGTACACGTTAGAAAAAGTTACTTCACCTGTATAACCTGATAGCTTGTAGCTAATTACATTGTTGGTATACATAATTTCACATGCTAGTTTAAGATATTGTATTTCTTACTTAGATGCTGCTTTGCATTCATATATTCGTACTGTTATGCACTGTTGAAGGGCTTTATGCTGATATTCATTGTTTTCTCATTTGCTCATGATTATAAGTTTTCAGTTATAATGAGATTTCTGGATTTGTGGAAAACCTTAAAGGAATTTATAAACTTATTATCATTTTAAAGATGCAAAGTACGACTTTTTGTGATATGATGTGTGTGGCGTCCACCATGAGATTTCTCGGTTCTTGAGCCACTATGTACATATACCCGATTCGAGGAGAGAGACGCCGTCTGCGGGTACATGGTGGACCCGGTGAGATACCCCGGGACAAGAAGGCCGTATAGAGAGACATTGAGCCCGATAGAGGAGCACTACCTACCGCTTATTATTGACCCGGCGGTCATCCGGAGGATACCGACCGGAGTCGTGTGATTTGACAGATTTGAGGGCTGATATGAGAATGTGGCGCCTGAGATATATGAGGATATTGTATCACAAATGGATATGATTTTCATGATGTTTTCGAGTGTCGATGCTGGACACTCAGGTTTTAACTTGACTTAGTGTGTCATTGCTGGGCACACATTCATTGATGCATTTACATTCATGCATATATTTACATATGTCTGTTACCATCCATGACTTTGACGCGAGTACCTTAGTTTACACTTATGCTTATGCCGTTATCCTTGTTATTACTCGACGTCATTATATTACTATTGTATTGTACTGTATGACCCAGGTTATAGTCATACATTCGGTTTCTACTCGGTGATATCTTCTACTCATGAGTTGGCAACTCACCCCCGTTGTGCCACAGTTTCTTGTAAGTTTGGCCGTACAGGTTTCGTAGCGGCTTTGCTGGCATATCACTTCTTCCGGATGATTTCTTTGATAGTTGGGTTCACTTGCATCGTGACCATTATTGTACTTTTATTTTATTTCAGTTGTATCTAGTTAAAATCTCCATCAACCAGACTTGTATATTTGTAGACATAGAATCGTTATTGTATATTCTTTCAGATTTAGAGCCATGCTCTTGTATTTATTATTGTTTTGGTTTCTTGTTGATGATTTTGCTTTCTTTATTTTCTTTCTGAGTTTTGATCCTCATCTCGGCGTTGTATATTTATTATCTTGCGTGGTTGTTTCTGCCATTTGGCGAAGAGCTAGCTCCCGCTTGGGGATGCAAATATTTATTATTGCTTGTATCTGTTTTCGGGTTAAAAATTACAAAGGAGCTGCCGCCGAAATTTATAACGACGAAAATGTTTTAACTACGGCATATAATCTTCTTGGGTTTTCATATAATATTACTTATGTTTTAAAAGAAAAAACTTGATTTCATTTTACCGTTGTTTCAAAAACCTGCCTCCAATATTTTCCCTAAAAGGTTTAGATTTCTGGGCTTTTGGCTTACTTGAATTAGGAAGAGTCCTATAAACTTCACATGATTCAGATGCCAGTCACGTGCCTTTTCCGGGTTGTGACAAAGTTGGTATCAGAGCGTTAGGTTTAACCTTAGTTCGAGTCTAGGTTTGACTATGCGGAATCTAGGGCGTATATATATTTCGGATCCTAGGCTTGACCTTACAGAACTTAGACTTGGCCGAGGGGTTATTAGACCCGAACTTTCGTCCTGTAAGTTGACATTGGTTGATGGAGTAGGTAACTTAAGTAGAGTGACGTACCGTGGATATGTTCCGCGGCATACTTACGATACGCTACTTCGCTTAAGAAGTCTTAGGATGTACATTTCTTATGCACTGTATTTCTATTCGTTCCTATGATCCATCCTAATCGATTTTGGATCGTGGTTTCCGTTAACATGGCTACCTGAGCAGAGAGAGATGCACTAGAGTTGCGGTCAGAGCGAGCTCATCAGGGACGAAGACTGACCATGATATATTCCGGTGATACACAAACGCATTGTTTTATTGTTCTCTCAAGAATTCTTGTTGACACGAGCATTCGAGATTTACGCCAGATGATCGGGCCATTGCTAGAGGCCAGCCAAATTATGAAGAAGATTAACGTGCAGTCTATTCCAAATGATTAAGGCGTGGTCTACCGTGCGGACAGATGAGCTAGCTATTGCTGCGATTGATAAGATATCGCCCCCAAACTGTCGAAAGCTATTGCAGCATGAGGTTATACTTAGGGATGCGAAAGGAGATCGCTAGTCACCCTTGGAAAAGACTAGGACCTTTTGTTCATTGGGTGATTCGATGCGAGGTCATCAATTGACTGGTTTTAGCTAGAAGAGGACCTCACACCGACGTGTTGTGAGTCGATCGAGAAAAGACGAGTGAAAGCGCATTACTCCGGTGACTTGGACGAGTTCTCGAGGACGAAATTGACCAGACACCTTCTACAGACTAGTAGAGATGCCGAGTTCGTAGCTTCGAAAGAGACTCTGGATATGACTACAGCCAATTGGAGCGCAGTCCACACAACTACGAAGAGATGATTCCGAATTGGTCCGCATTGAAGGGAAGCGGAGTAAGAAGCTCATGCGAGGTTTTCATGAGTTGTCGTTCCACTCCGTTGATGACAGAGATTTACTACGCACGTAGAGGCGCTGGATACAGCCACCCTTCCAGAAGAACGTCGTGATGAGAATGCAACTGTCCCGAAACAAGAAACGGATTAAGTAAAGAATGCCAACTTCCGGGCAGTCCGACAGAGTCGAGATTAGGAAAAAGATCCTGACAGGATCTTCCGGGAGTACTATAGGATAAGGACTTAGAACCCAGGATCGGTTGTATCACACATACTCAGTGGGCCAGAGGTTGCCATCATCGATGTGATACGTAATGAGTGACCATGTGAATTGGTCAGGAGATCTTCAGAGAAGCGCCAGAGCGGAACTGTTCCGTCATTACTCCAAATCGAGCTGTCAAGCCGAGGAGTCATGTGACTGGTAATCCACAAAGAGAAGCATGACCTAAGAGCAGAGTACGCCAGACCGTGGGCAGGAGGCAAGTAGATATTCTTGCTCTGCCAACCTTGGATGCACTGGCACCTTTCGACGTTGGAGGTAGGGCACATTGACGACAGTTATTTATGATTTGCGACTTGGTGATTCGGATATCACGTTTCCGTCATTTTGGATTTCGGTATTTTGACGATTCGTTTTATGATTGATATTTCATATGTGCACCACAGTTGTATTGATTTTCGTTTTTGTGCATACCCATTTCACTTGATTTCGATTTCGTACACTCCGAGATATTTGACTTGATTTCGTGCATATAATATGCATATGAATTTGACTTATACATTTGATGTAGTTTACACGTGCTTTTAGTATTTGATATGGTTTTGTGTTCACAGATGCACTTGTTTATGAGTTTATATACCGCAGTATACTTGATTTTGAATTGGTGTATGTTGTATACCGTCGATTTCGATTTTGAAACTCGATATTCGCTTTCGTGCACCCTACTGAACTAGATGCTTTTATGCGGACTTGACATACTTGATTTAGATTCTTGTGCACACTTGGCGCACTTGATGTGATTTTGTGCACACCAGCTGCACTTAATCGAGATTCTTCGTGCATATCAGATGCACCTGGTATTGTTGTCGTGCACACCCGTTGCACTCGACGGATGTTTTCGTACACACCCATTACAGTTAGTTTTTTTTCTGTGCATATTCGTAGCACCTGTATTTGGTTTTGATTTTTGTGCGCACCAGACGCACGTGGCATTTGTATACTCTATCTTAAGATTGATTTCCTTTCGAGCACTGTGTTTTTCATGATATATACTACGGTTTAGTAACCGAGGAGGACTGATATGAGAATAGTACCTGAGTATTTTTGCATGCATCGATATTTACCGAAGGGATTTTCAAAAGGAGCTATAGTCTCGTTACTTTCCTACGTGTCCGTGAGCGACACGAAAATTTTACGAAGAAAACCCTTCTAAATCATTTCCAGAAGCGGTATGTATATGTTAAACAAGAGATATGTATATATATATAGCTATTTTCTTTACCAATGAACGTCCACTACTTATGCCGTGAATTGCGCATCATACGGCGATTTGAAAAAATGATTTTTGCATGCACTTTATTTCAGTTGTTTTGATGATTTCACGATATGCGTACTATATATATGTTATAGTCCTAGTTATGTCGCATATGATTGTTCGTAATGGATTTGACCCTAGTGTTTTCACATTAACTTCGAGGATGGCGTGACGCTTGACGGAGTTTTGAGCTTGAGTTTTGCACTCGTTTTCATGCGCACGCTTTGCACTATGTTATGTTTTAGATATTCATGATACTCGGAACCCCGTCGATTTGATTTATTGACTGAAATGTTCTGTGTATTTGGCGGTTTAAATTTAAATTCGGGGACCGAATTTATTTAAGGGGGGAAGATCGCAACATTTCAGGAAAATAAAATATTATTTTCGGAATTTAAATAAATAGAACAATAAATTTCATGAATATTATAAAGATATAGAAATTTATTTTAATGAAGTAGTATGTTTATATACTATAGTTTGAAGAATAATTGGAAAATGGATACAAATTATTGTTTTTGAAAGAAATGATGTGATTTAGACATTTTTTTTAAATGTTTATACAATTAATTATATACAAGTTTATTGCTAAACTTGTTTAATATTTACTAATTATGCATTAAGTTTGATTATGCATATGACATGCACCATGTCATGTTTCAAAACACTTGTTACATATTCTTGAACCATTCTCCATTTGCCTTTATATATGGTCTTGTTTTATAAAATAAAAAAGAAAAGAACAAAGAGAAGATATTTTGTGTGGAGGGGAGACATGTAGGTATGGGCCAGAGAGAAAGAGAGAGAGGAGGGGGTGTTATTCTCACCATGGCTTCTTCACTTTGTCATTCTCATTCCACATCTCATATTTTCTCCTCCTCCTGTTCCTCCACCTCAAAAACCACCCCAAAATCCACTCCAAAATACTTGCCACCTTCATAAAAGTCACTCCAAAATTCACTACAAACCTATTGGTAGGATCAAGTTAAGGTTTTGAAAACTTTGGGCAACTCAAGAAAATTCTTGAGTTGCCAAATAAGATATAATCCTACACCCTTAGTTTAGAATTTTAGTTTCTTTACCTCCTAGTGTGGTTTAGAGTTAAACAAATGAGGTTTAGCAATGTTAGAAATTTCCAAGTTGAGCTTTAGGTGATATTATGAATTGAAAAGGTGCAATTGAGGTGTAATTAGTGACCACAACCCCTGTAGTGTTAATATTATGGACTGAACCAGAGACTAAACCCCAAGACTTGAACTTTAGATTTGCCAATATTGAGTTTTTGTGGGAATTGTGATGACTTTTAGAGATCTGCTATGACCCGGAGACTTGGAAAAATATTTAGCGAACACAGAGAGTTGTGCAGGTGACCTAGAAGCTAACCCTGAGACCTGAGACCCCCATTCCTTTTCTTGGCCGCAAATTTCCCTCTTTTGGCCGCAAATTGCGGCCCGGGTACGAGGGAATTTCCTCGTGCTTGGTCCATGGCTCCCATATCTTGTAATTAGACCCTCCACATATGTAAAATTGGCTAATTTGATCTGAGGTAAAATCTGGAAGTGTTTTTCAAGGTTTCTGATTTCGGTTTGCGACTTTTAATGACTTGGATTTTGGTATTTGTGTTTTATCTCGGTTAATTGACATTCGTACGTCAATATCGGGAGTTGTTTGGTTATTCTTGCATGCGTAGGCCATAGGTTTTAACTTATGTGTGTTTCGTGTGCCGCTTTAGTTTTCGTATTTGATTCGTGTTTACGATACGACGTATTTGAACTGTAGGTAACTCCGCGTGGACTCCAGGATGACAAGGAGAGTAAGGCGTCATCGACTTCAACAAGCGAGAATCGAAAGTGAGTAGATGTATATCTACAGGAGAAATCGGGTGGATGTCGTATATCACCCCCACAACCGTAGCTTAGGGTTGTTATATAATTTATTTATATGTTGACGTGAGTTTTGGTTACTTAGCGAGTAGAATCCTAGGAGACTATATGATAGATTAAGCGTAGTTATAGGAAGATATATCCTTAGCCTTATTACCTTAGTTGTGAACCTTAGGTTATATGTTTCACACACGCATACACACATACACTTGGTATATAGATGTGTGTATATGCGTGTATATATATGTGTGTTTGTGTGTGTGTGTGTGTGTGTTTGATTATACATACATATATATATATATATATATATATATACATATACACGTGAGATGGGAATATGATATGTTATATGGATATGAGTCGATATGATCGAACTTGAGGTCATGAAGTAATGATATTTGATCGAGCGAGACCTCATATATGAGATGATATATTAAAGGATCGTTGGGCGATATATACAATACATGCGATAACATGTGACTTGATGAAATAATAAATTGTACGAGACTTTAGATCCGTACCCCTGATTATGATAATGTACGACGATTGATACCGTACGAACTATATGATATGATATATATGATTTTGATCCGTACACTCGACTTTGAGGATGTCGTACGATGGATTTTACCGTACGAAGTATATATAATGTTTGATCCGCACTCTTGACTCGAGGATGCCGTATGTGACGCTATGAGACTGGATCGCCGACTATTGATATATCGACTCGGATATGCTATAGAATTTCTTATCACTTTCGACATCGGTTCATAGTTTAGTCTTTTAATTGCTTTTAAAGTTTACCTTTTGCTATGCTCATACTATTCTCATTGCATTGTAGATATATACATGTGCCTTCATCAGCTGTTACGATCTCATCTACTAGGACACATGCACCATTACCGATGATGCGTATATTGCACGTACACTTACTGGCCGGCTCACACACATTATCATCGGTAATTGCCATGTCACGTACACGTTAGAAAAAGTTACTTCACTTGTATAACCTGATAGCATGTAGCTAATTACATTGTTGGTATACATGATTTCACATGCTAGTTTAAGATATTGCATTTCTTACTTAGATGCCGCTTTGCATTCATATATTCATACTGTTATGCACTGTTGAGGGGCTTTATGCTGATATTCATTGTTTTCTCATTTGCTCATGATTATGAGTTTTCAGTTATTATGAGATTTCTGGATTTGTGGAAAACTGTAAAGGAATTTATAAACTTATTATCATTTTAAAGATGCAAAGTGTGGTTTTCTCATGATATGATGTGTGTGGCGTCCGCCATGGGATTTCTTGGTTCTTGAGCCACGTATGTACATTCGAGGAGAGGGACGCCGTTTGCGGGTACATGGTGGACCCGGTGAGGTATCCCGGGACGAGAAGGCCGTATAGAGAGACGTTGAGCCCGGCAGGGGAGGACTACCTACCGGTTATTATTGACCCGGTGGTCATCCGGAGATACCGACCGGAGTCATGTAATTTGACAGATTTGAAGGCCGATCTGAGGATGCGGCATCCGAGATATATGAGGATATTGTATCATAAATGGAAATGATTTTCATGATGTTTTCGAGTGTTGATGCTGGACACTCAGGTTTTATCTTGACTTGGTGTGTCGTTGCTGGGCACACATTCATTAATCCATTTACATTCATGCATATATTTACATATGTCTTTTACCACTTATGACTCTGACGCGAGTACCTTAGTATACACTTATGTTTATGCCGCTATCCTTTTATTACGCGAGTACCCTAGCTTAATTTTTGCCGTTTTGAGAAGGTCATCGTCCGTATTCTTCCAACCTCCAATTGATTTGCCAATTAAGCTCGATAACCACAATCATCCAACTAATGCTTGTGTCGTGAAAATATCCTGCAAATCCAATCTCACATGACTAAATTCATATACAGTGTTATTCAATATATGCAAAAACGAAGTTAAAACACATGTATATAGATATCTATTAATATTTGATAACATCATCAAACCTAAGTGACTGGATTACGAAAATTCATAAATCATCAATGGATGTGTGTACTATGTGTGTGTAATAATTTGTGTATGAACATTTGTTTGTCTTAAGAGAGAATTAACGTTTGAATTAAAATGAATTAAAGTGTTTTTTGTAAAGAATACATGTCTGCACCTCCTTCGTAAATTTTGAATAAAATTCATGTACAAGAATAGAAAAATAATAGTATCCACAGACGGAGCTAACTCAACACCCAAACGGCGGAGACACAATCCACGCAAAATACATAACGTCTAAACGGTGAAGACCAATAGACTGAAAGCAATAAACACTGTAAAATAAATAAAGTTAAGTCGATTCCACACGAGTTCGACTACAACACAATACAACACAATATAACACAATACTTCATGCAATCTAACGAAGTCGTCGCAACATCCCTGGTGTCTTCTTCTTGGCTACAGGACGTCGAGGTTGTAACTGTCCGGCTTCCTCGGCGGAGGTGGATAGACGGCTCTGGCTGTGATGGTCTATGCTCGTACTCATCATGATGCTAAGACAACTCTGGCTGTACCCGTCTAAATCTTGTTCGTGCATATGTGATAGGAATGACTGGTGCAGACACGGGTGGTGGACGCGTGAATCTGTGCCTCATCATCACACTTCTGATGAGGGACTTGATATTCATAAAATAGCTCGCTGAGTTCTTAGTACCACTAATCCCCTAATCAGGTATATCCTCCAATGTGTAAATGGTTTGGACCTATATTGATGATAAATAAGATAATGAATTTCATAAAAATAAGATTATGGTTTTATAAGGTTTGATATAAAGTTACCAAAGCTCTCTCTATCGGTTCTCGAGACGTATATGAAGTGGGCGGAGGGCGGCTGTGATGATGAATCTGCGGATAATCATCCAATACCAGGTAAGGTATTGGTCTATCGGTATACCTGGCTGTATCTCATCGGCTAAATGGTTTACCCGATCGTACCATCGACCCACTTAAATATGATACTCCACGATCGAAGCTTCTCTAGCTAGTGTTCCACTTTAACGCGATGTCCGCTCCACCGTGCCTGGTATGTGCTGCCTCAAGCCGAACTGGCGAAGGACATGGCCTTGCATGTGCATCTGAATAAATTGTTGCGGATGATCAGCGTTCGCGCACCCTAAAAGACGGCGCCTGCCGAGCATAATGGATACAGAATGCCCAACATGTCAGGTGTGTACGGTGTCCACGTAAGACACGACTCTTCCATGACGTCGAACTCGCTGTGGTAGAAGCGGAGGCTGCGATCCGGTGTCACATCCCATGACCTAACCACATTCCACCTGCATAGAGATTACACACAAGTTAATATTCTAAAAAAACTTGAAATTTTAAATATGCGCATAGGTTCAATTACTCACTGGCAACCATATGACTTTTGGCTACTAAAGCGAACTGGGTTGTAATGGTCAGGCGACCAATAGAGAGATATGTCCAGGACCATATCTCAAATAAAATATGATTTACAATAAATGTCAATTTAATTACGCAAAATTAATAGAATACGGCTTTAAGTATTTTATATCTAAAGAAGCGTCAAACAGCCCCAAAACTCTTCTGCTCCATCAATGCAGCCATTCTCAGCTCGTTATAGAGGAATGACAGAACTGCACTTCCCCACGATAAAGTGGCACACTGGTCGAGACCAGCTAAAAGCGCCAGCCAGGCAAGACTAACTCTGCTCTTACTCCTATCCGGGAATAAGCGAACCCCTGTTTGATATAAATATTGGCGTGTGCGTGCTGCTCGATCGCTGCATGCATAACATCCATGGTAGGCTCAGCACTAAACGCCTCCTGCGGCCAACTCAAGTTAATACTACTGTCTCTCCTCTGCCCAACAGGTGAAATCCTACCCAATAAGTGGTGACACAAATCTGATCAATCGTGGCTGTACTCTACAGCAACCTCATGTCCGTTTATAGGCAGACCAAGCAGCACAACGACGTCCTGCAGGGTGATAGTCATTTCACCAACTTTAAAATAAAATGTAGAGGTCTCTGGTCTCCATCTATCTATAAAAACTGTAATCAAGTCTCTATCCAGACGTATATACTCCAATCTGGATAAAAAAAGAAAGCATGCCCGTTGCAGCTCAGCCTGCACACGAGCATCTACAGATAGGATCCTGCTGCTCTGGACTGAGTGGTTAACGTATGTAACCACCTGATCACTCTGCCAATTACAATAAGAGGACTTGTATCAGTAACACATAAATAACATATGTAATTCGAAAAAACACAAAATTACAAAGTTTTAGCTATACAACTGCTGCGTTGGCTCGGCCTGCAAGTACAGAACACTTGTATCTAGAGGTCTAGGCTCCATAAGTATATATGCACAATGAAAAAGTCAAATTATATTAACTTTGAAAAAATGAGCATGTATAACAAAGAACATATATGTGCGTGTATATGTATGTATATGTATGTTTGTTTTTTGTGTTTGCATGTGTGTGTATATGTATGTTTGGTTTTTGTGTTTGCATGTGTGTGTATTTTAAAGTATAGATGGTGATTACCAACGGCGATGTGGTACTGGAAGATTTTTGCATCGTGTCTTGTTATGACCATACTCGTTGCAGATGCTACATCTATTTTACTTATGTCATTCTCGTGAATCATCCATAACACTTTTGATACGAGTAGAACGTGTTCGTCCTGCTTGTCTCCTACCGATAGATGGTAATATCAATGGACCGTTATATGCCTCCCAATATCGGCTATCATGTACAGGATAGAATAACGGAGCATAAGTAACTTTATATTTGGAGACAGAATACCACTTCGAAGTAAGATCGTGATGTGCAATGTTCCTCCACCATCTGCTTGTGTACATGCTGAAATTACATGTGAACAAGGTAACTTTTGCAACTTAGGTATATTGCACGTACAATTGCAGTTCCTACCATCGATGACTACGGCGTAATTTTTTCCATTTTTGTCAGTCACCTGCCATTCGGACTGGCTGAACCTCACGAGCCAAGCATGCTTAGCATCAGTATCCCTTTTTGTTATTAATTGTTTGAACTTATGACATAATTTTGTCATCCGCTCTTATCTCTCCTGACGTCATGCAAAGAAGTGTTTGTTCGTCCGGTAAAAAGCCCGTGCTGCTAAGGCCCGAATAGGCAAATATCGAGATCCTTTTAAGTAAAGGTTTCTAAAGCATTCGTAGTCATCATGCAAAATCACCTACCACCATTTTTCGAAAGAACCCATCTTTTTTCTTCATTTTTATGACTATTTTCAATCCCAGTATCTGCTCTTGGACATATATGTTTAAGTTTCTCTTTCAGCTCTGTATATGTCAAGTCATCTGGTGCACATGAATTTGAAAGAAAAAACTGAAAGGTTTTGCCATTAAATCCAGCAGTTGAGAAATTGGCTCAGATACGTCGTATACAATAACGATGACTATGAGGTTCCGGTCATGAATTTCTTAGTGCAGTCAGAATCCCTTTCATCCGGTCAGATATGAAAGTAATGTGCCTTCTCCGCACGGATGGAATGTAGAGATGAATGCAAACAATGAACCACTCCTAATTTTATGTGGTTTCACCTCCAACTATAGCATATGCCAAAGGATAAAAGCCATCATTTGCATCAGCACTGATAACAATGATTAAGTCCCTTTGTATCTGCCGTATGGCCGGTCCAAATTCCCAAAATGCACCGGTAAAATATCCTATTCTTTCTGACATTGATGCGTCGGTTATCTTGAAGAAAGTTTCGGGATTAGTAGATTTGATGGCGGTAAGGTGCCATGGTAAATGTTCATATAAATCTTCTCGATCTCTGTATATTTTAGACAATACCTTGTTCAACGCATTTCATGCCTTCATATAATTTATTTCAATAAATAATATATCTTTTATATGCACTTGAATCGTTTTGGGGGTCAAATCGACATCCGCTTTCACGAAAGGCAAGATCCTATTATATAAGAATATAGAAGCGACATGTTTATGATTTGAATTCATTACAGAATTCACACAATTATGATTACCCGTATACTTCTTTCTCTGCCAATGTCCCGTCGGTGATTTCTTCGAGATATACGCATGAAGCCTCCAAGGGCATTTCGCGCCTGTTTTACAAATGACGGTGTATTTGTTCATGGTAGTCAAGGTTGGTTTAAAAGGAAATCCATGTTTAATTGACCAAATGCTGACTGCCTGAATTAATTTCTTCTTACCCTCGAACAAATTGCCGACCTTCAACACACTTTCAATATCGACTGCCGAAAGCTTATCAACATGAAAGTTGACATTCTCTATTACCGCTGTAGATAATATGTGAGCATCTGTCATGTTATCAGAAAGTAGATTTTTAAACACAACGAAATCATTATTAACACATGAATTGATAATCCACTGTCTATCATTCTCATCATCAAGGACATGTGTAATTTGCATGCTATTTTGTGCTTGAATCTTGTACTCATTACTAGCATCATCATCATCATCATTTTCATCTTCATTATGTTCTAACACCGCTGGATCCGTAGCAGGTACATCGGTTGGATGTGTGGAACCAACATTAGAGACTTACATGGCACTTGATGTTCCTGTTTCATACCGACGAAATCCTGACCTATCGTCTGCAAATGGTGTCCATCCCATATTGTATAACTGCATGTGCTCGATATTTTGGGGTAGAATATTGAAGCCGAAGGTTGGCGTTGGCATGCAATTAAAACCAAAGGTTGGCGGTGGCATGCAATTATAACCGATCGGTGCTACATAGAAACTGCACACAAATTTATGAACACTTAGTAACTATAGCATATCCCCACTCTCAATAAATAGTGTTCCGCTAAATGTACATGCGGTATAAATATATGTAAGATAATACTTACTTTGTAAACTGTCAATTCACCGGCATTCCTCTTGATGTGCTTTCATCTACATAACTTTGATTTTTATACTGTTCATCATTGATAGAAAACATAAAGCCGATAGAATTAGCATTCAAATTGAGCGTGCGAGAATATTCTCCTTACAGGTAATGCTCGGATGCTCGAAAAGAAATATCATGCACTTCAGAAGAAGGTTCGGGTAGTTGAGCGGACGTCAATATCTCTTTCTTCACAAATAGCTTGATCGATTTCGATTGACTTGTGTATCCTCGTCATCAGATATTTCAATGGCGGTATATTCATATTCTGTCGGCCATTTGAACTTTAACGGATTGATTTTGATAGTTTTGTATACTACTTGGCACAGCTCGTTGTATGCGCTAGACTTTTTGACTTTTGGCATCTTAGTTTTTTCTCCGACATATTCATGAATATTATTTTTTCCAATTGATAATTGGCCATCGAAATAACAAACTAGATGGATATAATTATCCGTCATTTTTCCACCTGCCAGAAAAATTGACTTATGCTTTGAGAGTTCTCATCAAACACCCTACTTATTTATTTTCACATTTATACTCACCTAATTACTTAAATTTACAATAAAATTCATATTTCTAGCATGTAATAAGTTGCAAGAACTTGTATCCCACTCATTGATCCGTCACAGGTAAAATCGGGAAAATCCTTTAATATATACTAATTTTTTCGATTTTTTTTCCCAATACTAAATTTGAACCAAATATTTTTATGAATGATTTTTAAAGAAAATTAGGGTTTTGCTAACCTTTTTGATGCTCACGGCGGTGATGATGAGGGCGAGGGTGAAAGTGATTGTTCGCCGGTGAATTTCCATCTAAACCTGCATGAGAGAGGATGTGAGATCCGGTGAGAAGGAGAGAGAGATGAGAGAGGGACAGAAGGAGAGAGATGAGAGAGAGAGAGAGACCAAGAGGGAAAGATCGGGGGGAAGAGAGATCGGGTGGGGGGAAAGATGAGAGATAGAGCAGAGAGAGATGAGAGAGGACAGAAAGAGAGAGAGAGAGAGCGAGCAGAGAGAAAGAGGACCTCAGAGAGACCGAGCCAGAGAGAGAGGAGAGGAATGAGAAAAAAGTAGATCTGCGTCTATTTAATCTTGGGATAGGGAATGGGGCGCACTTTCAAAGTGCGCCCTATTGTTTTTCAGTAAAATATATGGACGCACTTTGAACGTACGTCCATTGATAAAATAAATGAATACAGTTTGAAACCGCGTCCCCATAAAAATATAAGTGGCGTTACGGCCCTTACATTTATAAGTGGCGCAGTTTCAAACTGTGTCCCTACGATTTTTTTTAACACGCCAGCGCCAGCGCCGAGCTGGCACTGACGTGCGTCTACGTGGCGTCCAGTAGCCAAAAGCGGCCTACTTTTGTAAAATCTTTTGAAAGTGGTTTCATTTTAATAATATTATTTTAAATTAGTTTATTCCAAAAAACTGTATCATGGATTCCTTCACCATTGATGTCTTTGTTCCTTGTTTGCATCCTTCCCCTTCAAATCATAACTAGTGTACAAATCCAACCATTTGGATAAATGAGGACCTCTTCATCTCATAATCTATCATCACACCCCTATATTTACTAACCAAGAAAAGCTCTTCTCTTATCACTCTCTACTTCTACAATGATGAATCCTCTTTTCTCTTTCGAGGAACATAATTCCGATATCGCTACTTACAACTCTCATGTATTTGAAAACGAATCTACAATAAAACCAAGCCACCAGTTCTCTTCTGAAGATGATCTGTGGTCAAGTTACTGCCTTTACCCTTCCAGCCCCCTCGAAAAATCCACGCATTTTCCAGTCCCCAATGACCTGCAACAATGTTTCCAAGATTTCATGACTATTGATGATTCAAACTTTCATGCAATCTCCAATACGATCCAGACATCGCAAGAAAACCTAGCGCCCGAGATTCTATTGCCTAAACAGAAGCCAAATGAGCTGTCAACGGAGGAAGTGATGAGAATAGCCGCTGCACACTTCATACAACTATCTGCATCTAAAGAGGGCGACCCTTCGATGCAGTGTCTCCCCTTTGGGATATCTTTATCGAGTCTCTCAGTTGAAGAAATCAAGAACGTCGAGCTAGCAAGCTTTCTCCTTGCTACAGCCGAGAAAGTCAACAGTCAACAATATGATAGGGCAAGCAATCTATTGAGACAGTGTTACTCGTTATCCTCTACCACAGGAAATCCAGTTCAAAGAGTCGTATATTGTTTTGCTGACGCGCTTCTAGAAAGAATAAACCGAGAAACTGGGAGGCTATTGATGAAAGAGCAAAAGCCAAAACAAGCCATGACCCCTGAAGAAATGATCAAAGCGATGCCCGCGAGCCACCATTTGCAGCTCATCTGCCACAAAACCCTACCGTTTGCGCAAATCACGCAGTTCACTTCGATACAAGCCATCATCGACAATGTAGCTAATGCTAAAAGGATCCACATGATTACTCTCTCGATTAAGCACGGGCTCGAGTGCACCATCCTAATACAAGCTCTAGCAACTAGACACCAATGCCCCGTCGAGTTGTTAAAGATTAGTGCGGTAGGGTTGGTAGAAGAGGTGATTCTAGAAACAGGGAAGAGGCTCTCTAGCTTCGCAGAGAGTTTAGGGCTACCGTTTGAATTCAAAGCAGTGGCGGTGCCGAATATGAAAGAGTTGACAGAGACGATGTTTGAGTTGCAGGAAGGGGAAGCTATCGCTATTCATGCCAGCATGGATTTGAATAATATGATAGTGAGGCCGGAGAGTTTGGAGAATGTAATGAGAGTGATATATAAGCTTAGGCCTTGTGTCATGGTGGTCGTAGATGTTGAAGCGAAGCACAATTCTTCGTCTTTCATCAACAGATTCACTGAGGCCTTGTTTTATTTTAGCGCAATGTTTGATCTCCTGGATAATGTGATGGAAAGAAGAGATACCAATAGGATTTTGCTGGAGGGGGGCTTCTTCTCGCAAGGAATTAAGTGTATAGTCGCAACCGAGGGCGAGGAGAGAGTAGTGAGGCATGTAGGGATAAGTGTGTGGAGAGAGTTTCTTGCGAGGTTTGGGCTTGTTGAGGCTGATTTGAATGAGTACACAATGTACCAGGCTAGTCTGTTACTTAAGCAGTTTGTGGGCGGGAACTTTTGTACTTTGGAAAAGAATGGGAAATCTTTGTTGATCGGGTGGAAAGGAACCCCGATTCATTTTGTTTCCGCTTGGAAATTTCAGAAAAGAGAAGGGAAGACATGAAGTTCAACGGCCAATTCGACACAAAAAATATGTGTATACTAAAAGGGAGGAGATTAACAACATGCATCTTTTTCACCATTTATGAAGAGTTGATACATGTTTGTTGCAACTATTTTTCTGATTATTTCGTCGAAGTTGTTATGTTCATAAAAACTCAAAGTAGCACTTATCTAATATTTAGTTCTTATTTCTTCAGGAAGTTGCAACACTACCCCACCCCCACCACCAAAAAAAAACAAACAAACACGCACACACAAGAAAAAAACCCTCCCATCAATTATGTTGATCATGAATATCATCGAAACACTGAAGGCTCCTCCTTTATGTCATATATCTGTTGTATTGTTGCCATACTAATGAAGCATGAGGGAGTTCCCTAAAATTTTGAAAATTTGGTACTTCCACAGTTGCCTAACATTTACAGAAAAACTCCTGGTCATGCAAAAGAAAGAAATAGCACTATGCACACTATGACAACAACTCAACTTTTTTTTCTCTCTCTCTATATGGCTGTATTGCAGTCGGACACCAAATAATTTCTAAAGATAAAAACCCACACTAAGGGATTAACATATAAAGGCTTATCTAGCCTGTTAAAATTTTAATGTGGGCCTATCCATAATCTACCCTAAATTAATATTTCATGACCATGACCATGATAATTAGATAGCAACAGATGCCCCCCCACCCCAACCCCCCAAAAATGTAAAATATACTATTGGTACGGCAACAAAACCAAAGTTTTTTTTAAAAATTTTGGGTTTACAAGTCACAATAGCTGGCTAAATATTATATGATAATATATTAAATGGAGGATATGAGTTAGAAGCTTCTGTATAATCCAAGTGATTAACGATGATGAATAATAAGTATCTATTTTTTATTTCCACGACGGGGATTGTTATTGTTTTTGTCTGATTGAAGTTGTATTATTAAAAAAGGAGAGGAAACATATACAGAGAAATGACAAGCATGGTGAAACAATCCATGACAACAAGATGAATATAATACATTGACTAAATTTAGAGTTATGCAAGCTAGTATATTTTTTAGTAGCACTTAGTATTTACAAATTACATTACTTTTTTATTTTTGGGTTTAATAAATATCTAGAATATTCTTTAAATCGCAGGTAAGAAGTATAGCTATCAAGCTACTGACAACAAACATAGAAGTATATGACAGGCATGTAGTAGGCATCGAGCAATCTAAACCTTTTATCGTTACTCAATCACATAGACAGGATTCATGCAAATGGGGCGATAGAAAAAGAAAATCCAGGTATCACTTAAGACTCGGTATAAAATCTCTTACAATCGTTACAACTCCAACAACAAAAAATGTAGAGGGTGAATTCACTCGGGCATCAACACATATGACATGTTTTGCAACTATCTATAAGCTATTTTTTGTATATGGATTTCAATGAAATTCTACAAATGTTGAATTCCTCTATTTGGAAGAATGTTTCATCTAATGTAACATTGTGGGCTTGCGTCTCGCAGATTCATTCACAAAAATTGTACGCAAGGCAAAACAAATGTGTCATCTATGTAGCATGTGTTTGGATGCGAATACGAAATATGATACAATGTGGATATACGGATTGACAATTTTCCGGAAACCTAGGACACGGGATACATTTTTATAACGATTTTTAATTAAAGATATATAAATAAATATAAATATTTAAATATTTAAATATTTAAATATTTAAATATAATATTATAAATAAATAATGACATTATGCAAGCGGTTTGATACGAACGAAGAAATTTCGAACAGAAGGATCAGAACTCATTGATAGGAAAGAAGAGAAAAACAAAGCAATGCCAAGAGCGTAGTCTATCGATGAACGACGGATAGACATAGCTCTTGTTTTCATCTCATGCCGGATGCAACAAAAGATTATTCCTTTTTCCTTCTAGCAAACCATGGGAGCGCTCAGTGCCCAGAAGAGCAAAGATCATTTTCATTCTAGGTAAAACAGCGCATCAAAAAGGGCTGGCCCGTCAAAAGTCTGGTTCCTTCGCGAACGAAGTTCAGAATCAACAAGAGAGAGCTCTTCTCTTAACCGAACGAAGGGAGTGCACAACTGGGACGCAACCATGCTTTTTTGTTGGAGAGATAGAATGGAGTTCTTCATGAAGTTCGAGACAAAGGAAAAAGGAAAAGTTTCTCTATAGCCTATTCGTTTTGAGACATTATTGCTTTGGGGTCGACCCTGGTAACAAAGAACGAATCCATAAAAACTTGGAATCCAACACCATGATAAAAATACCCTCATGATTAGACCATGTCCCTGAGATTTGATAAAAAGGAAGGTGCATTAGCGGTTAAGACGTTGTAATTGGATAAGTTATTAGGAATATGATGGAACGAAAGACCAAGGAAAGGAAGAAGAATGCACCAAAATGTGGGTGCTGCACCAAACGCTGGTGGTTGTTTCTTGTTGTAAGTGATATTTGATGCACTTTCAAATTTTCTGAGAGCCTTAATTTTCGCGAGAAAGGGGAGAGGCGATGATTCGAGAGAGGTTGGTAAGACATTTACTAGTCCGAGTGAGTCCAAAAGAATCCGAGAGTTTTAGACTCCGATTTGCGATTGTTTCTTGAGGCATTTACAAGTATCCGTGCTTCATAGTGTGTCATGCTTTGTAACTTTCAAAGATTCAAATTTGCATCATATTATAGCCCTGAATTAGCTAATTTCATCAAGGAAACAGCTATCATGACCATAAAATGAGAGGCAAAACAAATCAAGATTTTGTTACATGCATTACTCATTTCTCTAAGGCATTAAATCAAACAGCTTAGCTTCATCGTTATAAAAGAAGGCTAAATAACTCACAGATCGAACTTGAACTGATTGCTGTAACAAAAAGGCCATTGATTCTTCGTATCTCGATGCGATCATGATTCTTTCAACAATCGAGATATCTAAAGAAGAGAGGGTGAGGGGATGGCAGCTTACTTCTCTTGCTTTGTTTTTGTTTATTTGGCTAAATTGAATAAAATACCCTAACTTTTTAAAACCTGCACTTTGGACCCCTTGACTCTAATTTATTCCCAAAATTCTCTTATTTACAAATATTTTCTTTTCTTTTCTTTCTTTCTTATTTCATTTAAATATTTTTATATATTAAGTATATTAATGAAGAACATTTTTTGAATATATTAAAGTTGAGAATGGCAAAGTCCAGATTTTAGATAGATAGGGGTATTTTCTGCTATTGGGACAAAAAATAAGAATATTTCTTGCAATTTAGCTTTGTTTTTAGATAGGCGGCTCTCTCAGAAGTGCACGGCACATGTAGAGCTTATCTTTCAGACGTATGTAGACGATTCTCTCGGATGTGTTATTAAGTAATCAAATCCACTATTGCTCAACCTAGCTCTGAACATAAACTGGATCCATCCGAATAGACTTAAGCGTGGTGTGGTTGGGGGGGGGGGTGTTTATCTATTATATCCATATACTTCTCATATTTTTTTTCTAATATGGGACTATTCCCACACATATCTCGACATGTAATACTCTTAAACCTTCCTCAAGCCATTCAATCCATACATATGTCAGTTGGTACCAATTTCCTCTCCAATGTGAAAGGTCACAAGTTCGATCCCAAAATGGTTGATTCCTAAAAAAAGGATATGTTTGGTTCTATGTAGTTAGATAGCATATAGTTTCAACTATGATGAAAACTAAAAGCATACATATTTAGCATATTTAGGTGTAACCATTGTTGGATGTATAACTAATCATAATGGCCGATGAATATGTAGAAATAACCATTCTTGTTACTTAGATTCTATAATTAATCATGATGAGAAAATAAAGTAAAAGGTAACTTAATAGAATCAAAACGGGAGAGTTGAAATGGAGAAGTACTTCGCGAGTGCTATGTGATTGTAGGATGTCTTAATAAATTAAAAGGAAAATATAATAGGATGGCTATAGGGCTGGCACTTCTTAAGGATCAAAATGTTAGACAATTAAGAACGTGTCTAAGAGATTAATATGGCGGAAATGAGAATGTTAAGATAGATGAGTGATAATACACTGTAACGACCCTAAAATCCATGTACTGTTGTATTTTTCCCCTCTTTAATAAAATACCATTTCCTTTCGAATACTGGGATATATTTATTTCTTGTTGAAAATGTGCAAGAGCAAGCTTGTATCTTATTGGTTAAGTCATTGCACTACTGCCCTATAGTCCATGTGTTAGAAACCTAGCAACCTCTCTTCTTTTGTTTTGTTTTTCTTTTTACCTTTTGGACCCTGACGTCACGTACGATTTACACAAGACCCCGAAACCCAAATTCCAAAACCCAGACAATGTAGCAAACCCACAAGTTGGAACGAGCCAGAGGGTCGAAGCTCAAGCCTAAAGCTTGAGCTTCTGCCATCCCGGGCGGCCAAACCACCGTCCCCGACGGTCTTGTGGGGCCTACTCATGTTCAGGTTTTGTCACGTCCCGCTTCCCAAAATACGTAAACAAAGCACGTGACAGAGCCAATCATGCTACCTATGGTAAGGAAAGATTCTTCCACAGTCACATTACCGCTGTCAATCAGATATCAAGAACAGTAAACTACTAAATCTATCTATCACATGTTCAATAGCCACAAGAGCAATAACTGGAAAAGATAGCGGAAGCAATAAAAATCCAAGGAATAACTAACCCGCATAAGAGCTATATCAATGAGGTGGTCCTCACTGATCGGCGATCTTTTCGAATACTCATATGCTATGTCAAGTATCTGGGCCATGCAAAACCCAGACGTCGGTGCGTCATAAATATCAAAATAATAGTAATAACCAGGATATGATACTATGATTAAACATGAGTGTAAATAAATAACACAGGTGTAAAACAATGAGATATAAGTATGTGATGTGTATCTTAAAGTCTGTGCCTCTAGATTATCTATTCTAGAAGTCTTTGAAATCAATTTAATGGAATCGTCGATATAACTCAATGGTATCCCGTGCATGCCCGGAACCACGGTTAAGACTCTCGGGTTGAATCCGAGACGTGCCACTAAGCAGTAAACAGGTAACATGTACAGACGAATGATGTCAGCAGCATCATTCCGGGGCTGGCTGATCCCATAAAGACTGATCAGTATAAGTATCGAACTGTTGAGTTACAAGTCAGATTTCATTATTAATTTCCGCTTATCCTAAGGTTTTGTATTCAAGTCGGGTATTGATAATGTAAGTCTAATGCCAACACAGGATCAAGCAGGTACAGGTTTTGTCTATGCAGACAACAAGTCACGTCCGTCAGGACAACAATCAGGATTGTTGGCATTAGTAATAAGATCCAAGTAACAAGTCTGGTAGTGGGTCGTGAACATGTCATGTGATGCATATTAACCAAATAGATGCTAAATATGAAATTGTAATCAATATCGGAACACAGTAAACAAAACTGATACCAGAATGCATATGTATTTATCTGTAATAATCATTATACATCCATAACTATGTATGTTGCAAATCAGATAACATGTTGTACTAATATAGTAGTATAATGATATCATGATGTTCCACCATGCAACTAGATAAACGATTATCAGTACGGATACAGACAGATACTATAAAACTGTAAATCGGTAATATTTGCTGAATAATAAAACACATGCACTATTATTTATTAAATAGATATTGATATAATAACATTAACAGAGATAATATATTCAATCCGATTAATAACTATAAAAGTGGTATTGATTAACCATGCACAAGAAAGTTCCGTTCAGAAATTCAGCGTCACCCTGATTTGTAAAATAGCTTATAAATAACAAACGTCCTCCAAAAGGGGTGTGTCATATACCAAAACAAAGATAATTAATTAAGGTTTTTACTTTTATAAGTTAAAATATCTCAGGCTGTTCCTATAAAAATTTATGAATGTTCGAAATTGAAAGTTTGCTGCTGGAATTTCCCTGGACAGCAGTTCAGAGGTATTTTCATTTACAGTTTACGTTATTTAAACGATTTATTTTGCAAGTAAATATTTCAAAGGGTTATAGTATTCTGAGTTAGCTTCGTAACAAACTAACGTATGCTAATGATTTTCCTATGATTTATAATGAATTTTATAAGATAAGGTATACAATAAATGTCAGATTTGTCGTATCCGCTTTGCGACGACGTTTCATGTGTAAACTATAATATTTTCAAACTATATTTTGTATAATGTTATAAATTGCAGATTATAAACTAATTAATGATAATAATAAAAATATTACGACGATATATATATATATATATATATATATATATATATATATTTATAGATATAATTATAGCATATCGCAAGTTGTAAACTTGCATACATTGTATATTATAAAACTGATTAACGTTAAATAACCACGGTATATAAATTATATAAATTTAGCTGTATGATGATGATAATAATAATAATAGTATGACAACATATAAGTAAATTACATAAAGTATAGCATGTAACAAGTTGTAAACTTGCCTAGAAACAAACGCGATGAACGGAAGCAACATGACGCTATACAAATCAACACCAAGTTTTGATGGCTCGGTTAAGGTTCTAGGATGCGTCTGGAGTTGCGTTGACGAGAATGGGTATGGGCTTGAAGAACGAAAAAGAAGAATATATAAATTGATGAGGGAGAGATATGATATATGGAGAGAGAGAGATGTGTTTTGTGTTTAATATAAATATATATAGTATAGTTTAAATTAGGTTATAAATATATATTAATTTTAATGTATATAGATAATATCAAATTACAACCAATCTTCACCAAAATTTCATCAAAAATATATTTTGGAAAATAATTCACATATGTAAACTTCTCAACCATAATACAAGAATATATTTTAAATAACTCATACTCCTAATTTAAGATTTAAAAGGATTCTAAAAGTATATCTAGATTTAGCAACTATTTGATATTAGATATCTTGAGATTTAAACGTAAAAGATAAAAGCAAAATAAGATATGGGATGACAATCATATGATGACAGTTAACAAAATATAACTTATTCTTAATTTGTGGCTATTAAAAGATATATGATGATCTAGATATATTATATATAAATATCTAAAAATATAATATAGGTATTATACTATATTCACATAGATACACTTTACGGGTAAATCTCAGATACAATCTTACACCATATTGGGTTCTAAACTTGTGGGTTGGATCAGATAACGACTACTACTATTCGAATCATTCGCGACCCAATAGATAGAATAGAAGAAATATAAAGCATGTGTTAAAATACCAATTAATGTCGTATAACCATACTAAGGTGTTACATTATACCCAACTACAAAAGAATTTCGTCCTCGAAATTCATGAAACATGAAAAGATAAGAAGATACGGATCTAAGGAAAGAGATGAGGAAATTTTTTCGAATCTCGTCTTTACGTTCCCAAGTAGATTCTCCATGCGAACGATTTCCCCACAAAACAAGCACTAGAGGGATCACCCTATTCTTGAGAATCGTCGATCCACAATCGTTATCGGTTGCTCTTTATAAGTCAAATCTTCTCTCACTGTCAATTCCGAGTGATTTAGGACGTGCGTCTCATCTTAAATATACTTGCGGAGTTAAGATACATGAAACACGTCATGAACACCCGTTAAGGATGGTGGTAAAGCCAATCGATAAACTACCTCTCCAACATGCTCGATGATATCGAAAGGCCCTACGAATCGAGGACTAAGCTTGCCTCGACTACCAAATTGGATTACGCCTCTAGTCGATGATACCTTCAAGAACACAAGATCACGAACATCGAACTCCAAAGGTCTTCTTTCAGTATCAGCCCAACTTTTCTGTCGATCATGTGCCACCTTCATATGATTACGGATCAAGTTAATTTTCTCCACAGTTTGCACAATGAGTTCTGATCCCAACAATCTTCTTTCTCCAAAATAGTCCCAACAAACAGGCGAGCTACACTTACGACCGTACAATGCTTCGAATGGAGCCATCTGTATAGTTGTCTGAAAACTGTTGTTGTATGAAAACTCCACTAAATGTAAATGATCCTCCCATGAACCCTTGAAGTCTAACATGCATGCTCTCAACATATCTTCAAGAGTTTGGATCGTCCTTTCTGACTGGCCATTTGTCTGAGGATGATAGGCTATGCTAAACTTCAAGCGAGTTCCCAAACTTTCCTGTAGACTCCTTCAAAAATGCGATAAAAATCTGGTATCACGATCGAAAACGATGCTTACAGGTACTCCATGCAATCTCACAATCTCTTGCATGCACCATTCTGCTAAAACTTCCGTCGACTGACCAACTCGAAACGGTATAAAATAAGCTGCCTTGGTCAATCGATCAACAATCACCCAAACTGCATTATTACCCTTTGGACTCCGTGGTAACGCTGTCATGAAATCCATGGTTATATGTTCCCTCTTCCACTGAGGAATCGGAAGTGGTTGCAACAAACCAGCTACCCTTTGATGTTCAGCCTTGACTTGCTGACACACCAGGCACTTCGATACGTAACGAGCAATCTCTCTTTTCATGCCTTCCCACCAGAAATTGTCAGTGATATATGCCCTAGAGTCCATTATTGTATAGTACTGGTTTGTATATTACATTTTGGAAGTTTAAGATATACACAAATATAATAACAATCTTGCTCAATATGGTAGTATGCTACTTGGTTTGATTCTATCTTAATATGTGTATATGTTTCTTTTAACGTATCGCTAATATATATTGATAGAGCCCTTAGGATCTTTGCTCGACTACCAGCATTGTGTGGTGGTCACACTAGTGGGGGCTGGGTAATCTATAAGCACATCCTTATACAGGTCCCTAGTCGTAGGATTATCGAGACGGGGCATCGATACTTTAGAGTAGACTAGTGTATACGCTTCTCATCCCAGCATGGGAGATGGTCTGTCCCACAGCTATTAGTACGTCGTACTGAAGATAGTATACATGTGCTCATTGGCTTATGAGTTATACCGGACAGGACTCGTGGGGAACTGCTGGTTGGTACTATACCTATCATTAGGTAGCAGTTCCCAGATGACATGAGTACAATATAGTCCGTTGACTTGACATCGCTACTTCGCCTCGAGTGTGTTCCACTGTACTTAGATCACTGTTCAGTCGAAAATATTGCACATTTGATGGAACATTTTCCTTACTTTTGTTAAGTACTTAAAGGTGTTTATGGTAATTATGGTACATATGTGGGTTTATCTGCAAAATACTCTTTATCATATGTTTATATACTATACTTAACATTATGAAGGAAAATATATGTATATAATATTTATATAATATTTTAGTAATTTAAATATGCATGTCATATCAAATATCCCTAATCAATATTCTTAAAAGATAATATCATATAAAATGGTTAGGATAATATCTCAAAATAAATAACAAATATTACTAATACTATGAATTGAGATATTGTGCAGATTTAGCTCAGGTCTCGAGATCGAGACATACAAGATGTCGGGAATGAAATCTGTCGATAAAGTTGAATCTAATCGTAAAATCATGAATGGCAAAGACTCGGAAAAGATTTAAAGATTTCAGACATCACAACAATCTCCACGTTTCAACATGAGGCAGCACCAGAAGTTTGGAATCCTGATGCCACCAAAGAGCCACCCAACTGCGGCCAATATGCCCTATTCGCGGTGGATCCGCGACCTTCTTGTAGCCGTTGGATCTAATATTTTTGGTGGGTGATCACAACAGCAAATCCCAACACATAGGATCTATGGTTTCTAATTCTGATCTATTTAAAAGACCGAGGGCTAAAGTTAGATATCATCACCTTTAACACGAAGCAAATCACCGTCAAAGAACAAGAGATCCACAACATGTCTGCGATTCAACGTGATAAAGCAACGTGAATATCGACGGAGCAAATACTTTCTACAAGGCAGAGATCGAGAGCAACTTTTTCCTCTTGTAATCTAAATTCGAAGGATTTGTACCTGTAACGTTGATTAATAAAGGTAGATCATTTGTTTAATTATTTCGCATTTACTTTCCGCATTTAAATTTCTACATTATGATTTTCTTCTCTATCCCTTCTTCTTCTCCAAATATGCGTGAGTAATTCTTCGCTTGATAGGGTTCGTAGGATTATGGTAGATCAATGGATGATAAAATCCCTTAACTTCTTTTACGTCTTATAAAGTTTATAAACTTTATCAAAAGAATCGTTAACATCCTAATCGGGCGCGATATCAATTTATTGATAGTCTCGACCGCGATTTGAGATCAGATTAATAATTGTTTTGGTAGAGGCTAGACATGAATAGAGGTCAATAAAAAGATAAGGGTTAAGAGTAGGAACCCTATTCCCTCCAAAAACCCTAATCTTCATTCATCACTATTGATCTAGTTTTAAATCTATTAAAAGATAAAAGGAGTCATCTTTATTTAATCATCTATTACTACTAAATTCTAACGAACCCTACAAGCCCTCTTCTTATATATTCTACATCCGTGTTCAACATAGATCTAGAATCACTCTCCCTTATTTCTATTCAACTCGTCTAAAGCAAGATTAAAAGTTCCACGCATTCCTACGGACGACCTGTACTCATCTCGGCTAGCTACACACGACATCGTTATTGATTGCGGTTACTACAAACACTTTTTCAAATCAATCAAATGGCGCCGTTGCCGGGGATACGTGCATAATTTTTTTTTTTGCTATTCGGGTTGAATTCTTATTCGATCTATATCATAAAAATAAAAAAAAACCTCAACTTGCATATTTACCAATTAGTGTGCGATTTTTGCGAGGGAATTTGGAGTAACAGAAGTGAGGAATTTGAGATTCAGAGACTTTCAGAGAGGACCAGAGGAGAAAAGGAGGCACTGTAGAAAAAATTGGACGAAAATCCTACCATTGCGCGGCGGAACCGCTGCAGAACCATCATTTTAGCCGCGGTTGGGCGGCGGCTTGGTAGAGTTATATCTCCAAACTCCTCTGGTATCTTCCACATATCTTTCTCTCTGCTCTAGAAATCAAATAATTTGATTTTCTGCAGGATTCTTTGCAAAATATCGCCGCTCAAAAATATTTTGCGTGTTTTGTAATTGGTTTGTTTTTTTATATTTTAAAACGGAATTTAAGAGGCAGGACCAAAATTCAGAGTAGGTGGGGATTTCATCACCCTTCCTAAGCCCCACAAATCACAAAACGAGCATCCACATAACCCTATATTAATTAAAAAATATCTAGACCAAGACTCTAAGTACCGTCGCGCTCAATTAGGACAGAGGAGGGTCGTGGGTAATCTATCGCTTATCCGCATCTCTCTTGTGGTGTCTAGGCAAGTGTGACTAAGGCAGGTGGTTATTTAATTAGGCCCGCTATTTTCGGTGATTCGTATAGCGGATACCTCCCACTTACCTGGCACTTACCTGGCCACAAGAGCGATAAAGAGGTGGTAGAGGATGCGACTTGTCCTTTGGAAGTCTAGGAGCGGTCTAGTGACTTGACCTAGGTGACCATAGTTTTTAGGGTTTGATTTTGCAATTTATGATTTGTTGAGTCAGCCTTCAAGTCCTTCTTTCAAAACAAAACAATCCAAATAGAGCTTAAATCATTACCGTTTCACTCTCTTTTCTTTTCACCTTCTTATAATGGGTAACCCAAACAGACGAACTCTTGCCGAGCTTTGCTATCCAGAACCAGATATTTCTTGTTTTTGTAATTGCTTCGGTCAAAAATCCGACTCTACCATGTATTTAAGAGATATGATAGAGCAAGCGGAAAGAAACAGTTGGACACCTCACTCCAGATCTTATCAACCGCATCAAAATCTACATCTTCTTATGATGATAATCTGTTTAAAGCGAGTGAGGCAACTTCTAAGCGCATGTCCATCGCTGAGCATATTGCGAGGGCTGAAAGTCAAAGTTTCAATTCCGTCAAACCGTTAGGACAACAAACACCATCATTTCCTGATGAAAGTATTGCTACTCGTTTTGCGGCATATATGACATCTATTGCTAGTCGCCAACCAACCAACCAATTTCAATATTCTTCTTATCACAATATTGATCCTACTCCTATCCATTTTCACAACCATTCGATTCCTATCAATCTTACCCGATTTTTACACCTTCTCTAGACATTTCTTCATTTGGGAGTTTCATCTATCTACAAGAATTTCAATCTTCTCCTGAAACCCTTTCCCAACCCATGTCTAATATTGAACGGTCATTGGAAGAATTTTGGGTAGCGTCGTGCCGCCAGATAGGGGAATTGAAAGCATCCATGGCCGCCCTCATACAACCCAACGAACGAGCAACTAGTTTCCAACCAGCTCATAATTTTCCAATGTATGATACGACAATAGGACGAATTGAGAATTTGAGTAGTGAGAGAGTGCAGTACACCCTTCCAAATCAAACCTCCCTATCCCAAATTGAAATCCACAACTCCAGTTTCACAAATCTATCGAGTACAGCAAATGATTCACCAATTGAAAATAGAATGTTTGATGAGTTGTGCGACTTTGTAGTGTTTGATTTACCCGATTGTGAAGGGTTCATTTCAAGTGAAACTACACCCAATCCTTTTGATCTCTACACCTCCACTCTAGAACCAAAATTGATTGAAAACCATGTTTTTTATGAGGTGTCTGAAAATTTTAACTTTCACTTGATTGAGGATATTGACACTGGGAATATTTTGGATGATGAATCCACAGTTTTGGATGAGTTTTTCTCACCAATTCATCAGGTCCTTTCACTTCTGTGTGGACATCATCTCGAACCATTAACTGTTTTTCCTGAACCCCATATGCGTCTGGAAATTGATGATAAATGCATGACCGAAAAGCAGAACGATATTCAGCCTTCATTTCCCACAACTGGTTCAGTAATACTCGACACCCAAATTTGTTTACCTATTTTATCACCCACTTTCTTTGGTTCTTCTTCTAATCTTTTTTAACTCCACCGAGTTTTGATGAATCACACTCCGATATTTCGAGTTCTATGATTCTTGAAAGACCACTTGATTTAGACTTCTTTGAGAATAAGGTAGATGAGCTTTTCGACTCTCCTACCTCTATAATTTCTGACAAATCAAGTGTGTTGAATTCAGGCGCAAAACAGATTGACATTGAAACGTTCACTCGGACCATCGATGAAAGTTTCGAAGATATTTTTGCCGACGAACTCGCATTCCTAAACGACACGGATTTTGTGATAAATAAATCTCCACCCGAAGAAGTTGAACCACCACCATTTCTTCTTATTCCATACGAGAATGTGATTATTCTACCCATTCCTAATCATTCACATTCTTGTTTTCGTTCACCATCACTGTTTCGTCTCTATCAACCGAGACGTAAACCATACCACCTCTTATCTCTTCCCCACTTTTTCTTGTCTACATATAATATGATCTTCTACCAACCTTGGTGTTATATTGATAAAATATTTGAATGGTTGGTGTGGACTTTTGGTCTTTGTAAAGATTTATATTGACCAATAACTTTACCCCCCTTTTTATAATTTTAAATGCTTAATACGGTTTCACTCAAGTTTGGGGGGGGGAGAAAATATTTTGG
Organism: Agapanthus africanus; assembly: GCA_030015575.1. NCBI lineage: Eukaryota > Viridiplantae > Streptophyta > Magnoliopsida > Asparagales > Amaryllidaceae > Agapanthus > Agapanthus africanus. Next base: position 396,739,426 of record JASDDO010000029.1, on the reverse strand, counting down.
CTCTTGAAAGAAAATAAATTTTTACAAAATTGTGAGCCAAAAATAAGTTTGTGGGAGGATTTCACTGTCATTTATTCATATCCCCGTTACTAACTTTTCCTCCCAAGTCTACATGTTTTTTTAGCTTAACAGATGACATCAGTGAGGACACTGCTGCAAATAGGTTTGGGGGAGGTTTGTGCTTATTCACGCATTATTTTGTATTATCATAAATATAAGTACAATTTTTTTTATTGATAATGAAAGTTTGAAAGTGAAAAATTACATATGAAAGATAGGAATAGTTTGAGAAAAGTAAGAAAGTTAGATGTTTTCTTAAACAAAGCTAGTAATAAGTAGTTATGAGCTGTTGTCCTAAGGGTTAGTAAGATGAAGGAAATTACTAATCTGAGGATAAAAATAAGTCTGAAAAAATTCCTTATTCTTGAGTCCAAACATTTGAACATTGATACCCTACTATACACACTTGCATACATCTTGAAACTTGGGATAGTAAAGGATACCTTGAAATGCTTTTGTCTAAAGGCCTTAGTATGAAAAATAAAATAAAAAAAGGTATAAGTGGTGAAGGAAAAAAAATGAACACTGGTTTTGTAATTACTTAAGGCAGCATAAAAAAAATATAGCGAGGGTACTTTATCACCTAGTGCTTTAGACCAACTGGTTTGGGTGCCACTGCTAAGACTTAGATGTTGCAAGACGAGGATAATTACGCCTAAATGAGCGAGAACATTTGGTAATCGGACGGTTAGTCCCTCAAGAAGTATTAACGGTAGCATGAAGGATGTGTGAGCAATTCCATCTGATAATGTTCACCGACTAAAAAGTACTTAGGAAGATGGATAAGAGTATGATAACTTGAATTGAATTCTCTAAATGTAGAGATGTCTTTTACACACACGTAGGGGTATATGATCGATGTTTGGAAGAAAGGTAGGGATGAAGACTAAAGGCGATGTTTTATTGAGGGATGAAGTGATTTCCGACATTTTTTCATGACAATTAAGATAGGGCTCATGGCAACTGAAAAGCTAGTATAGTTGGAAACTCTTATTTTCAAGTTCTTTATTTTATAGTTCTTATCTTTGTATGTAACTTTCATCTTCTTTATTTTATTATGAGATTTTGTGGGTGTAATCCGCAGAAAACCCTCAGGAGACAACACTCCTCCTACTAGGGACACCTAGAGGTTTAAAGGCTTGTTGCACGTGCTCATTGCAATCGTATTGCCTACGAAAGCGTGCTAGGTTTTTCTTTTCCTTTTTTCTCCCTTTCTTGAATAAATAGTTTGCTTGGGACGATCAAAGTTAAGTTTGGGGGTATTTGTTCAGTCGAAAATATTGCACATTTGATGGAACATTTTCCTTACTTTTTTTAAGTACTTAAAGGTGTTTATGGTAATTATGGTACATATGTGGGTTTATATGCAAAATACTCTTTATCATATGTTTATACACTATACTTAATATTATGAAGAAAAATTTATGCATATAATATTTATATAATATTTTAGTAATTTAAATATGCATCTCATATCAAATATCCCTAATCAATATTCTTAAAATATAATATCATATAAAATGGTTAGGATAATATCTCAAAATAAATAACAAATATTACTAATACTATGAATTGAGATATTGTGCAGATTTAGCTCAGGTCTCGAGATCGAGATATCCAAGATGTCGGGAATGAAATCTGCCGATAAAAGTTGAATCTAATCATAAAATCATGAATGGAAGAGACTCAGAGAAGATTTAAAGATTCTAGACATCACAACAATCTCCACGTGTCAACATGAGGTAGCACCAGAAGTTTGGAATCCTGATGCCACCAAAGAGCCGTCCAACCGCGACCAATATGCCCTATTCGTGGCGGATCCGCGGCCTTCTTGTAGCCGTTGGATCTAATATTTTTGGTGGGTGATTACAACAGCAAATCCCAACACATGGGATCTAGGGTTTCTAATTCTGAGCTACTTAAAGGACCGAGGGCTAAAAATAGAAATCATCACCTTTAACACGAAGCAAATCACCGTCAAAGAACAAGAGATCCACAACAGGTCCGCGATTCGACGTGATAGAACGGCGTGAATATCGACGGAGCAAATACTTCCTACGAGGTAGAGATCGAGAGCATCTTCTTTCTCTTGTAATCTAAATTCGAAGGATTTATACTTGTAACGTTGATTAATAAAGGTAGATCATTTGTTTAATTATTTTGCATTTACTTTCCGCATTTAAATTTCTGCATTATGATTTCCTTCTCTATCCCTTCTTCTTCTTCTCCAAATATGAGTGAGTAATCCTCCGCTTTATAGGGTTTGTAGGATTAGGGTAGATCAATGGATGACAAAATCTCTTAACTTCTTTTACATCTTATAAAGTTTATAAACTTTATCAAAAGAATCGTTAACATCCTAATCAGGAGCGCTATCAATTTATTGATAGTCTCGACCGTGATTTGAGATCAAATTAACAATTGTTTTGGTAGAGGCTGGACATGAATAGAGATCAATAAAAAGATAAGGGTTAAGAGTGGGAACCCTATTCCCTCCAAAAACCCTAATCTTCATTCATCACTATTGATCTAGTTTTAAATCTATTAAAAGATAAAAGGAGTCATATTTATTTAATCATCCATTACTACTAAATTGTAACGAACCGTACAAGCCCTCTTCTTATATATTCTATATCCGTGTTCAACATAAATTTAGAATCACTCTCACCTATTTCTAATCAACCCTTCTAAAGCAAGATTAAAAGTTCCACGCATCCCTGCAGACGACCCATACTCATCTCGGCTAGCTACACACGATACCGTTATTGATTGCGGTTATTACAAACAGTTTTTCAAATCAATCAATCACTACCCTACCCCGGCTCAAATGAGTCGTGCAAACAGGTAGTAGTTGGGTGCAGTCCCGAAGCACTGGGAGACAGTAGTGGTTAGATAGGATTCGTCTCTCCCGGTATGGGGGTTGATATCGCGCTGTGTTCGGAAAGCCTTTACACAAAGTCCCTGGCCAGAGCAAGCGAGATTTACTGGTAGGTACTCCAGTAGTTTTTCACGGTGTTTTAGGCTCTTCTCCGACACGACTTATTGCGCTATTAGGGGTCTGACGGCTACCGCCCCTTAGGCCCGATATGCGATACTCTTAGACGAACAGACCAGATTGTATGGAGATTGTCACAGATAGGCTCAGTAGGAGTTCGGATGAGTTTGCTCATCGGCCTTCTTATCGACAGATACCTGGATAGCCGTTACGTGCAGTTAGTACCGCTGACGTGCTTGTGGTTAAACCCACTGCCAGCGTACTGTCGAGTCTTTAGAGTCCCACACAGATGGTTTCCCTACGTCGGGCGAAACGATGTAGAGGCCGTATGGTTTTACGGCAGGGTTTTGATCATATACGTGTACTTGTGCACGTATGATGTTCGGACGGATAATACTAATGGGCTTTGGTTTAAGCCAGATCTTAGTATTATATTGTTGGATTATTTTCGTCACTTTGTATTCGTATTTTTCGGAATACGGATACGGGTATGTATATACGGTGAGGGGTATTCTTGTAATTTACTTAAGAGTGCTTCTAGAAGAAGGCACCTCATTTCTTGTACAACCATTTAGATTAAATGGTTAATGAGGTGGAGGTATGAGGTGTGGATTTTCATTAAATGAAGCATGGCTACTTGGTGACTCATGGGGTGACTCATCTTGTGACTATTGAAACATGCTTGATATTTTCATTAAGAATTATTGGTATGCTTCATTAATCACAAGACTTAGCCATCTTCATTCCATTATCATCACTGCACTCTCATCTCCTCAAGCTTTCTTCTTCTTCCTCAACCCTAAAAGTCTCATATGTTGAGAAACCTAGGGTATTTTGAGACAAATTAATCCATCATCACTCTCTACAGCTTCTAGGCTATCTATTTTAGCGAACTAGGTACCCTAGTTACCTCGGTAATGAGGTTGGAGCTCGAACTATATACTCCCGGGTGGATCGTCTTGAGGAGGCCGACGATCAAGCGCGATCCGTACACTTCGAAGAGCCAAGGAGGAGAATGTAACATTTCAGAAAATAAAATATTATTTTTGAATTGAAATAAATAAAATAATTAATTTTATAAATATTATAAAATATGGAGATTGGTTTTAAATGAAATGGTATAATTATATACCGATAGATTGGAAAAATATTTGGAAATCAAAATGAATTATTGATTTTGAAGGTATTTATTGGATTTGGGTATTTTATACATAATCATGTAACTAATTATGTGCAAGTTTATATTAAACCCGATTAGTACACTACTAATCATGTTTAAGCCAAATCCATTTTTATTTTAGCTTTGTTGACCATGACACATTGTATTCTTATTTATGCATGGTTTCATTTCAAATTGTTTCTTGCTATTTGTGGTTTTTACAAGAAAATGAGATAATAAAGGAAAAGAAAAAGAAAAATAAGAGAGAGAGAGAGAGAGAGGGTGACATGAGGCATGAGGGGGGAGGGCATGAGAGAGTGAGAGAGAAATGGAGAAGCTTCTACACATACTATGGTTTATAACTCATCTCCTCATTTCCTCGCATTCATTTTTTACTCCTCCTCCTTCATCCTTCATCATCTCTTATACCACCCCAATTCATCTCAAATCCACACCAAAACCCCATGCTCTCTTCACAAAAATCATTCCAAATCTCACTACAAACCTCTTGGTGGAATCAAAATGGGACTTTGAGCATTTGGACAACCCTAGAATTTTCTCTAGTTGCTTCCATGATATAAATCCTACACTATTAGTTAAGTTATTTGTTTTCCTCACATCCTATAGTAGCTTAGAGTTGATCAAGTGTGGTTTAGTGATCTTTGAATTTTCCAAGATGAGGTTTATGGGGGAGATTATGAGTTGTAATGGTGTAATTGAGTGTAATTAGGGACCAAAACCCTTGTAGTGTTAGTTTCATGGACCAAAATAGAGAGTAAAACCCAAGACTTGAGTTAGAAATATTTCAAATGTCGGTTTTGTGGATATTTTGGGGACTACAGGGAATCTGGAGCAACCTGAGGTGTTTTTAGAAAAATCAAACAAGTACATTAACCTAGTTAGACCAATAGGAGACCAACACGAGAAGACGAGACCAAGATTCTTCATGTGGACCGGCGAGATCGGGGAATTTGGCATTCTCGCCGGGTCATTTTGGTGGGATGGTGTTTTGTCTTTGCCAGTAGCTCACTTACCATGTAGAATAGCCCCTTGTACTGTTTGTTTAGCCCTAATTTACCTGACCAAAAATCTGGAACCATTTAGTGTTGGTTTTAACTATGCTTTCCGATTTCAAAAACTTGGTTTTTGGTATTTGAATGTGGATTTGGTCATTGGAAGTTTGTACGTCAACGATGAGGGTTTTATGATTTTTTTCGCATGTGTAGGCTATAGGTTCTATCCTATAGGCACCTTGCGTGTCGTGTCGGTTTTTGAATCGGATATTTTGATGCGATATGATATATGTGATATGTAGGTACCTCCGCGTGGACTTCGTATGACAAGGGAGAGCATGGCGTCATCGACTTCGGCAAGTGAGGATCAAGGTGAGTAGATGTATATCTACGGGGGAAGTCAGGTGGATGGCGTATAGCACCCCCGCAACCGTAGAATAGGGTATTACTGTATTAGTAAGTTCGGATGCAATATTTGGATACTTAGCGAATAGGGTATGTAGAAGACCTTATGTTATATTAGGATGATCTAGGAAGACCTATCCATAGGATGATTTACTTTGGTGGCAAATCGCAGGTTATATGTAGTCACACACACATACGCGCACACCCCCCCTTGATTCTGTGTGTATATATGTGTATATGTATGTGTGTGTGTGTGTGTGTGTGTGTGTGTGTACACACACGGGTGATGAAGATAGTATATGATATGAGGTGATGAGTCGATATGATTCGGGCATAATGCCGTGAGATGTTGATATGTGATTGAGTCGTGATATGGTATATGATATAATATTATAAAGGATCGTTGGGCGATATGTATTCATACATACGATAATATGCGACTTGATAATATTGAATGCACGAGACTTTAGAACCGTACCCCTGATCATGATATTGTACGATGATGATACCATGTGAATGATGATGTATATATGATATTTGACTCGTACCCTCGATTTTGAGGATGCCGTATGATGGATATTACTGTACGAGACATATAAGATGATTGATCCGCACTCTTGACTCGAGGATGCCGTACTATATATTATACAGTACATGACGCTATGAGGCTGGATCTCTGACTACTAGGTATATCGACTCGGGATATATATTTAGTTTTCTTACCCTTCGGACTAGTTTCGTAGTTAGTCTTTTAGTTGTTTAGGTAGATGCTAGACTAGGTTCGAGTCGTACCTATTTTTAAAACTAACGAATCATGAGTATTTTCAAAAGACAACCCGAGAGATGCTACGGAAATTTTCAAAGGACATATCTTTTCTCAGAAACACCGTAGCCCCTACTTTTCTAAAAAACCACGATTCATGCTATTTCAAAATACTAAAACTGTATGAATCGTATACAAATATGTGTACTTTTTAATGTTGCGTTTACTATTCATTTCTCCGTTATATTCATATTATTTTCATTGCATTGTGGATTAAATTGTGTTTTTACTAGCTGTTATGATCTCGCCTGCTAGGACACTTACACCATTACCGATGATACGCATGTTACACGTACACTTGCTTGCCGGCTCACACGCATCATCATCGGTAATTGCCATGTCATGTAAACTTTAGAAAACGTTACTTCATTGGTATAACCTGGTAGCTGATAGTTTCAACATATTATTAGTATGCTTGCCCTCATATGCTAGTTTAGATGTTGCATTCCTTACTTAGAAAACCCATGCATTTATATATTCATTCCGTTATGAAATATTGTGGGGCTTTATGCCGATATTCACTGTATATTGACTTATGATTTTGAGATTTCGGATTTTCCATAAGATTTCTGGATTTGGGGGAAAACCGCAAGAATTTTATAAACTTATTATCATTTTAAAAATGCAAGTTGTGGTTTTCTCGTGATATGATGTATATGGAATCCACCATGAGTTTTCCTGATTGAGTTGGTTTTTGAGACCCGATTCGAGGAGTAGGATGAACCGTTTTGGGTACATGGTGGACCCGGTAAGGTACCCGTGGCAAGAAGCTCGTGATACAGACGATGAGCCTGGCAGGAGAGGAGTACCTACCAGTGATATTTGGCGCGGTGGATAACCGGAGGATGCTGACCGTAGTTGTGAGATTTGATGATATGGATCGATCCGGACTGACGGAGCTCGGGATTTAAGGATTTTTGTGTCGATATTGACACGGATTTTTGTCAATTTCATTGATGATACTCCGGTTTTTATACTAAAATTTTACAAAATAAGAACACAGCTTTCTCATACAGATATATTCCGATTTCATGTTAATTATTCATTCATGATGCATTCATACATCTTATATATGACATGTTGCTACCTTAGGACATGGACACGAGTACTTGGTATTACACTTATGTTTAGATGATTACCCTTGCTACTACTAGATGTTTCAGTTTTATATTATGAGTATATTATGATATGACCTAGGAGATCGTCATACATTCGGTTTCTACCCGGTGATGTCTTCTACTCACGAGTTGGCAACTCACCCCCGTTGTGCCACACTTTCTTGCAGGTTTAGGCGTATAGGTTCCGTAGCGGCTTGCTGGCATTTCACTTTCTTCCGGGTGATTGCTGGATAGGTGGGATACATTTGCTTCGTGACCACCAGTATATATTTGTATATTTATTTCAGTTGTATTTAGTAAGCTCCATCAAACAGACTTTTATATTTAGTAGACTTAGATAACCACCGTTGTATATTCTTTTGGCCTTAGAGACACGCTCATGTATTATTTGTTACTTTTGGTTTTCTTGTTGATGCTTGTTTTTCTTTACTGTAATTCTTGCTGAGTTTTGATCCTTGCCTTCGGTGTTGTATATTTATATTATCTTGCATGGTTGTTTCCGCCAATTGGCGAAGAGCTGGCTCCTGCTTAGGGATGCCTATATTTATAGTTGCTTGTACCGTTTTCGGGTTAAAAATTACAAAGGAGGTGCTGCCCAAATTTTCAATGACGAAAATGTTTTCAAGTTAAATATAAACCTTGTGTTTTCGTATGCTATTATCTATGTATTGTAGAAAGAAATTGATTTCATTAAAATCTCATTTCAAAACTGCACATCCACTATTTTCCCTAAAAAGGTTTAGATTTCTGGGCTTTTGGCTTACTTGAATTAGGCGGGGTCCTATAGACTTCACATGATTCAAGTGCCAGTCACGTGCCTTTTCTGGGTCATGACAAAGTTGGTATCAGAGCGATAGGTTTAACCTTAGTTCGAGTCTAGATTTGACTATGCGGAGTCTAGGACGTATATATATTCGGAACCTAGGCTTGACCTTACGGAACTTAGACTTGGACGGGGGGTATTAGACCCGAACTTTCGTCGCGTAGGTTGACCTTGGTTGATGGAGTAGGTGACTTAAGTAGAGTGATGTACCGTGTGTATGTTCCGCGGCATTCTTATGATACACTACTCCGCTTAAGAAGCCTTAGGATGTACATTTCTTAGGCACTGTATTTCTATTCGTTCCTATGATCTATGCCATCAATGTCGGATTGTGGTTTATGTTACCACGGCTACACGAGCAGAGAGAGTTGCAGGTAGAGCTGCGGTCAGCACGAGCTCGTTGTGGACGAGGACTGACCAGGGCATATTCCGGTGACACACGAATGCACTGATTTATTGTGTTATTTAGATTTTTCCATTGACACGAGCGTTCGGGATCTGCCCCAGATGATTTGACTATTGTCAGAGGCTAGCCGTATTGTGAAGACTATTAAGGTACAGTCTACTCCAGAGGATTGATGCGTTATCTACCGTGCGGACAGAGGAGCCAGCTGTTGCTGAATTTGATTAGGTATCGCCCCCAGATGTTTGAAAGCTATTGCAGCATGAGGTTACACTCAGGAATATGACAGAAGATCGCTAGTCACCCTTGGATAAGACTAGGACTTTTTGCTCGTTTGGATACTTCGATGAGAGATCATCAGATTGACTAACTTCAGCTAGAAGAGGCCCTCACACAGATGTGCTGTAAGTCGACCAAGAAAAGGCGTTATTCGTTGGATACTTTGATGTGAGATCAGTTAGTTGACTAGCTCCGGATAGAAAGATCTCACCCAGATGCGTTGAGAGTCGATCGAAAACGGACGAATGAAGAGTATTCCTCCGACGATTTAGAAGAGTTCCCGAGGACGTAATTAGCCAGATGCCTTCTACAGGATATTAGAGACGCCGTGTTCGTAGCCTTGAAAGAGACTATAGATATGACTATAGTCAATTGGAGCGCACTCCACACAGCTATGAAGAGATAATCCTGAATTGGACTATACCGTAGGGAAGCGGAGTAAGAGGTTCGTATGAGGTCTTGACGAAATGACGTTCCACTCCGTTGACATCAGAGATGTGATATGTACGCAGAGGCGTTGAATACGGATATGTCTTCCAGAAGAAGTCATGATGAGTACGCAGCTGTTCCGGAACAAGAAAGGGATCGAGTAAAGAGTGCCAACTTCCGGGCAGACCTGCAAAGATGAGATCGAAAAAGAGACCCTGATAAGATCTTTCGGGAATAATACACGATAAGAATTGGGCCCAGGATTAGTCGCATCGCGTACACTCAGTGGGCCAGAAGTTGTCATCATGGACGAGATACGTTACTAATGGCCATGTAATTGGTCAGGAAATCTTCAAAGAAGCGCCAGAACGAGACAATTTCTGTTAGTACCCCAAATTGGGCTATCGAGCCGAGAGGGCGTATAACTCGTAATCCACAGAGAGAGAAAGCAAGGATCTAAGAGCAGAGGACGCCAGACCATGGGTAAGAGGCAAGTAGATATTCTTGCTCTGCCAGCTTTGGATATGCCGGCACCCTTCGACATTGAAGGAGGGGCATATCGACGACAGTATTTATGATTTGCGATTTAGTGATTCGAATTTGACGTTTCCATTGTTCTGGATTTTCGGTATTTCGACGATTTGTTTTATGATTGGTATTTCTTATGTTCATCACAGTTGCACTTGATTCGTGTCTTATATATCAGTTGTGTTGATTGTTGTTTTCATGCATATTCATTGCACTTGATTTTGATTTTTACGCATTTCGAGACATTTGATTTTGATTTCATGCACACAGTGTGCACATGAATTGACTTATGCATTCGGTATAGTTACACGAGTTTTCAGTATTGGTATGATTTTGTGCACGCAGATGCACGTGCTTGTGAGTTTATATACCGCGGTATACTTGATTTTAAATTGGTGTATGTCGTATACCGTTGATTTCGATTTCTATACTCGATATTGCTTTCGTGCACCATGTGCACCTGATTGAGATTCTTGCGCGCACTTGGCGTACCTGATGCGACTTTGTGCACACCAGATGCACTAAATCAGGATTCTTCGTGCATATTAGATGCACCTGATGTCATTGTCGTGCACACCCGTTGCACTGGACAGATGTTTTCGTGCACACCCGTTGGACTCGATTTTGTTTCTGTGCACATTTGTGGCACTGTATTTGATTTCGTTTTCCATGCGCACCAGACACACGCGGCATTATTATATATGTACTATTTGAGTTTGATTTCCGTTGAGCAGTATGTTTTTATGATATATATTATACGGTTTAGTAACCGAGTAGGACTGTTCTGAGAACAGTACCTAAGTGTTTTTGCATGCATCGATAATTACACAAGGGGTTTCCAAAAAGGAGTTATAGTCTCAATATTTTCCTACGTGTCCATGATGACACGAAAACTTTACAAAAGAAACCCTGCTAAAATCGTTTTCCAAAGGCGGAACGTATATGTTAAACAAATGGTATGTATATTGCTATTTTCCTTATAATGAACGTCCGTTACTTATACCGTGATATGCGCATCGCACGGCGGTTTGAAAAAGATTTGGCATGCATTTCTATTTGGATGTTTGACGATTTTACAACGATGCGTACTATATTTTAGAGTATATCATGTTGGCTTTTGTATTGGATTTTGACATTCGTATTTTCGCCAGAACTCCAATAATTGCGTGATGCTTGATGGAGTTTTGAGTTTAAGTCTTACACTCGTTTTCAAACTCATACGACGCGTTATGATATGTTTTATGTATTCATGATACTCGGAGCCCCGTTGATTTGATTTATTGACTGAAATGTTTAAGTATTTAGGGGGTTTAAATTTAAATTCGGGGACCGAATTTATTTAAGGGGGGAAGATTGTAACATTTCAGAAAATAAAATATTATTTTTGAATTGAAATAAATAAAATAATTAATTTTATAAATATTATAAAATATGGAGATTGGTTTCAAATGAAATGGTATAATTATATACCGATAGATTGGAAAAATATTTGGAAATCAAAATGAATTATTGATTTTGAAGGTATTTATTGGATTTGGGTATTTTATACATAATCATGTAACTAATTATGTGCAAGTTTATATTAAACCCGATTAGTGCACTACTAATCATGTTTAAGACAAATCTATTTTTATTTTAGCTTTGTTGATCATGACACATTGTATTCTTATTTATGCATGGTTTCATTTCAAATTGTTTCTGGCTATTTATGGTTTTTACAAGAAAATGAGATAATAAAGGAAAAGAAAAAGAAAAATAAGAGAGAGAGAGGGTGACATGAGGCTTGGGAGGGGGCATGAGAGAGTGAGAGAGAAATGGAGAAGCTTCTACACACACCATGGTTTATAACTCATCTCCTCATTTCCTCCCATTCATTTTTACTCCTCCTCCTTCATCCTTCATCATCTTCTCTACCACCCCAAATCATCTCTAAATCCACACCAAAACCCCATGCTCCCTTCATAAAAATCAATCCAAACCTCACTACAAACCCTTTGGTGGAATCAAAATGGGACTTTGAGCATTTGGACAACCCTAGAATTTTCTTTAGTTGCTTCCATGAGGTAAATCCTACATTATTAGTTAAGTTATTTGTTTTCCTCACCTCCTATAGTAGCTTAGAGTTGATCAAGTGTGGTTTAGTGATCTTTGAATTTTCCAAGATGGGGTTTAGGGGGAGATTATGAGTTATGATGGTGTAATTGAGTGTAATTAGGGACCACAACCTTTGTAGTGTTAGTTTCATGGACCAAAACAGAGAGTAAAACCCAAGACTTGAGTTAAAAATATTTCAAATGTCGGTTTTGTAGATATTTTGGGGACTTCAGGGAATCTGGAGCAACCTGTTTTTTTTTAGAAAAATCAAACAAGTATATTAACCTAGTTAGACCAATAAGAGACCGGCACGAGAAGATGAGACCAAGATTCTTCATGTGGACCGGCGAGATCGGGGAATTTGGCATTCTCGCCAGGTCATTTTAGTGGGATGGTGTTTTGTCTTTTCCAGTAGCTCACTTACCATGTAGAATAGCCCCCATGTACTGTTTGTTTAGCGCCAATTTACCTGACCAAAAATCTAGAAGCATTTAGTGTTGGTTTTAACTATGTTTTCCGATTTCAAAAACTTGGTTTTTGGTATTTGAATGTGGATTTGGTCGTTGGACGTTTGTACGTCAACGACGAGAGTTTTATGATTGTTTTCGCATGCGTAGGCTATAGGTTCTAACCTATAGGCACCTCGCGTGTCGTGTCGGTTTTTGAATAAGATATTTTGATGCGATACGGTATATGTGATTTGTAGGTACCTCCGCGTGGACTTCGTATGACAAGGGAGAGCGTAGCGTCATCGACTTCGGCAAGCGAGGATCAAGGTGAGCAGATGTATATCTACGGAGGAAGTCGGGTGGATGGAGTATAGAACCCCCGCAACCGTAGAATAGGGTATTACTGTATTAGTAAGTTCGGATGCGATATTTGGATACTTAGCGAATAGGGTATGTAAAAGACCTTAGGTTAGATTAGGATGATCTAGGAAGAGCTATCCATAGGATGATTTACTTTGGTGGCAAATCGCAGGTTATATGTAGTCACACACACATACGCATGCGCGCACACACACACAGAGAGACTTGATTCTGTGTGTATATGTGTGTGTATATATATGTATGTATGTGTGTATCTGTGTGTGTGTGTGTGTATACATACATATATACGGGTGATGAGGATAGTATATGATATGAGGTGATGAGTCGATATGATCGGGCATGATGCAATTAAGATGTTGATATGTGATTGAGTCATGATATGGTATATGATATGATATTATAAAAGATCGTTGGGCGATATGTATTCATACGTACGATAATATGTGAATTGATAATATTGAATGTACGAGACTTTAAAACCGTACCCCTGATCATGATATTGTATGATGATACCATGTGAATGATGATGTATATATGATATTTGACTCATACCCTCGATTTTGAGGATGTCGTACGATGTATATTACTGTACGAGACATATAAGATGATTGATCCGCACTCTTGACCCGAGGATGCCGTACCATGTATTATACAGTACATGACGCTATGATGCTGGATCTCCGACTACTAGGTCTATCGACTCGGGATATATATTTAGTTTTCTTACCCTTTGGACTAGTTTCTTAGTTAGTCTTTTAGTTGTTTAGGTAGATGCTAGACTAGATTCGAGTTATAACTATTTTCAAAACTAACGAATCGTGAGTATTTTCAAAAGACAACCCGAGGGATGCTACGGAAATTTTCAAAGGACATATCTTTTCTCAAAAACACCGTAGCCCCTACTTTTCTAAAAAACCACGTTTCGTGCTATTTCAAAATACTAAAACCGTATGAATCATATACAAATATGTATACTTTTTAATGTTGCGTTTACTATTCATTTCTCCATTGTATTCATATTATTTTCATTGCATTGTGGATTAAATTGTGTTTTTACTAGCTGTTATCATCTCGCCTGCTAGGACATTTACACCATTACCGATGATGCGCATGTTACACGTACACTTGGTTGCCGTCTCACACACATCATCATCGGTTATTGCGATGTCACGTACACTTTAGAAAACGTCACTTCATTGGTATAACCTGCTAGCTGATAGTTTCAACATATTATTAGTATGCTTGCCCTCAAATGCTAGTTTAGATGTTGCATTACTTACTTTGATAACCCATGCATTTATATATTCATTCTGTTATGAAATATTGTGGGGGCTTTATGCCGATATTCACTGTATATTGACTTATGATTTTGAGATTTCGGATTTTCCATAAGATTTCTGGATTTGGGGGAAACCGCAAGAATTTTATAAACTTATTATCATTTTAAAAATACAAGTTGCGGTTTTCTCGTGATATGATGTATATGGCGTCCACCATGAGTTTTTCTTATTGAGTTGGTTTTCGAGAGCCGATTCGAGGAGTAGGATGAACCGTTTCGGGTATATGGTGGACCCGGTATGCTACCCCCGGGCAAGAAGCTCGAGATGTAGACGATGAGCCTGGCAGGGGAGGAGTACCCACCGGTGATATTTGGCGCGGTGGATATCTGGAGGATACCGACCGTAGTCGTGAGATTTGATGGTATGGGCCGATCCGGACCGACGGAGCCCGGGATTTGAGGATTTTTGTGTCGATGTTGACACGGATTTCTGTCGATTTCATTGATGATACTTCAGTTTTTATACTAAAATTTTACAAAATAAGAACACAGCTTTCTCATACAGATATATTCCGATTTCATGTTAATTATTCATTCATGATGCATTCATACATCATATATATGACATGTTGCTACCTTGGGACACGGACACGAGTACTTGGTATTACACTTATGTTTAGATGATTACCTTTGCCACTACTAGATATTTCAGTGTTATATTATGAGTATATTATGGTATGACCTAGGAGATCGCCATACATTCGGTTTCTACCTGGTGATGTCTTTTGCTCATGAGTTGGCAACTTACCCCCGTTGTGCTACAATTTCTTGCAGGTTTAGCCGTACAGGTTCCATAGCGGCTTGCAGCACTTCACTTTCTTCCGGGTGATTGCTGGATATGTGGGATACATTTGCTTCGTGACCACCGGTATATATTTGTATATTTATTTCAGTTGTATCTAGTAAGTTCCATCAACCAGACTTGTTTATTTAGTAGACTTAGATAACCACCGTTGTATATTCTTTTGGCCTTAGAGTCACGCTCATGTATTATTTGTTACTTTTGGTTTTCTTGTTGATGCTTGTTTTTCTTTACTGTAATTCTTGCTGAGTTTTGATCCTTGCCTTCGGCATTGTATATTTATATTATCTTGCGTAGTTGTTTCCGCCAATTGGTGAGAGCTCGCTCTCACTTGGGGATGCCTATATTTATATTTACTTGTACCGTTTTCGGGTTAAAAATTACAAAGGAGGTGTTGCCCAAATTTTCAATGACGAAAATGTTTTCAAGTTAAATATAAACCTTGTGTTTTCTTATGCTATTATCTATGTGTTGTAGAAAGAAATTGATTTCAATAAAACCTCATTTCAAAACTGCACCTCCACTATTTTCCCTAAAAAGGTTTAGATTTCTGGGCTTTTGGCTTACTTGAATTAGGTGGGGTCCTATAGACTTCACATGATTCAAGTTCCAGTCACGTACTTTTTTCGGGTCATGACAGAGAACAAGAAGATCTGAAGGACTTGATATTAGGAGGTATAACTTTCTTCCGAGTAGTTAAATCTTATAGTAGTTTTGCTAGCTAAGGTTTATGGTCGATCCTGGGTTCAAGTCGGTATTGCGAAGCCTATAAAAATCATTTTTTGCGTATTCGGCCTCCCCGCGAACCCGCGGGGTGCACGACATTGACTTACAGTGGTATCAGAGCCTATCCATAAGCCTTAGATAGCTTGTAGCGACATTTAAAATCCGCCGTTTTTGTCACGCACGGACTGCCGACAAAAACAGTATCGAAAAAGTTGTTTTAAGTTGTTTGCACACCCCGCGGGCTCACGATTTGAACTGAGAAACCGCGGGGTGGAGCATGGGCATCCGGAGATACCTTGGGGGGACCCAAGGCCGGGCCCAACCCCCAAGACCACCACAAGGTAGCCTTGGGGGTGGTGACCCGAGAGCACCCCAAATGGATGCTCTCGGGTCTGCCTTCCCTTGGGGGCCACCTCATCATGGCTCCCGGGGGTGGGTACCCTCCCGAGGCCTCCGGGTCGATACTTAATTTTCCCCCTCTCCTCCGTGAAGGTTCAGACAGATTTCGAGTTCGTTTCGACTTTTGGATTGGCTTAAAACGAATTTTTAGTGACTTTAGTGGACAAATTTTCATGGTCTTGAAAGATTAGTTTCGTTCGCTAATTGTGCGCGGATTTTATAACATCGTGGGTTACTTTACAAGCTTTGTGATGTGAATATGTGTTCTTAAACGTTTTCTAACCGCTATACGTCGATTAGAAGGGGTTGCACATATCTGTGATCTGTTTGTGGTTAGTGGATATGGATTATTGGATCGTCGTGGATGAATAGCCGGGGGATGTGAGAAGAGTGTTTTCTTTTTTTCATTCGATGTAATATTATTTTGCGGGGCATATCCGGGTTGAGGTTTTAGCCACCGTTGTATTATTTCATTTACTGTTGTTTTCTCCTAGGATAGACCCAAGGTGGGGGTGCACAAATTACCGGGTTCTTGAAGTGCCGAGTGGCTTACTCATTTTATTGAGGGAGGTTGCTTCACTTCGGGAATTTGGCGGGTATTTTTATGCACCCATAGGGGTCTAGGTTGGGGTTTGGCTATTCATCACAACCGTGTAATCCGTATTTCGTTATAGTTTTAAACGAAACGCAGAATTCCTAGTATATCCAATATGTTCATCTGTGATCTGGAATGCCTATTATTGCATGAGACGAATGGATATATATATATATATATATATGATATATAATAGACGTTGCTTATGTTTTGCACCCGCGCTAGTCCAGCCCCACTCTGCCGTTAGTTAAGTAACCTAACGGTGCATGACGGGGCCCTGTGGCGAATGCGATGGCATAAGCGTACGTTGTATTTTCGTTTCTTTCTGTAATGATAGGGTAAATGATGGGACATCATTAAAATTTATTAATGCAAAGAAAACAAAGCAAAGCTTAATCGTTGGAACAGTTTCAAAACCACTCGGTTTTTTCAAAAAGCAACTTTTAAAAGCGGAGCTTAAACCGCTCCTTTAAAAGCTATCATGGTTCCTTCGACTAAATCAAGTTCATTACATTCACGGTTTCGCCAAAACCATTTGTATATCTCCGTCATTTCAGATGGGTATTCAGTAGTATTCAAGCTATGTATTTTGACCTTCGCCAAGGCATAGTGATTGGTAGTTGTTGGGAATTTTGTAGTATAGATAGATGCGTTGGTTTGGGACAGTCGTACTACTATTTTGCCCTTCGTCAAAGGTATGTACGGGTGAGTTCAAATTAATTTGGACAATGACGGGTAGAACTTGACTTGCGACTTATGATATGTTGGCCTTCGTCAAGGTCAAAAGAGTTTGGGGCAAAAATCCACATCGGGAGTTTCTAAGGAAATTGAAACTTGCTAGTTTTGTATACCATTTGGAGTGTGATAATTTTGGTAGGATTCCTTCAAGGTTGTCACAAGATGATATTTGGATCCCGATCTTACTATGAGTATCCGCTACTTCTCGGGAGATTTTTCACTAAACAATCAATGCTATAAACCAAGTAGGTGTCTATACGAATCGTTGTTTTTGAAAATGGGGGTTATGGTGTTTTTGAGAAATAGATATCATTTGAAAATCCGTAGCATCCCTTGAGCTTGTTATTTAAAAGTGCATAACGATTCGTTAGTTTTGAAAATAGGCATGGTTCTAAATATATCCTAATATCTACTTAAGGGGTTTAAAACAATATTTTCTCGAGTCGATATATATATAAGTCGGCGATTCATCCTCATCATATCACGTACGGTAAAATCTATCGTACGATATCATCAAATTAGGAGTACGGATCTATCTTCATGTACATCATATCACGTACGGTATAATCCATCGTACGATATCATCAAATCAACAGTACAGATCTATTGTCGCGTACATCGTCATCTCATATCATCATGCGTAATACCGTATCATATCATGTCATTTCATATCATATAACATCGCCTCATATCATCATATCCAATCATATCGACTCGTGTCATTATAACATATCATATCCATTCTATTCTCATCTCGTTATGTTGTATCGTAATATTCCTCAAATTCTAATGTGTGTGTGTGTGTGTGTGTGTGTGTGTGTGTGTGTGTAAAGGCGTATATACATATGGCTCAAGGCTAAGAAAAACTAGAACTAAGGATGTACCTGCCTACAAATATACTACTATAGCTTAGTATCCTAGAACCCAACTAGCTAGGTATACATATCTAATATCTATATATTTATATATGTACTAAATATCTAGTATCCTAGTACTACGGTCGCGGGGGTGGTATATGCCATCCACCCGACTTTCCCCGTTGATGTATATCTACTCACCTACTATTCTCGCTCTAACCGAAATCGATGAACACCTTGCTCTCCTTCGTCGCCCCGGAAATCCACGCGAATGTACCTACAAATCAATACATATTGTATTGAAATCAAAATCATATTCGAAAACCGATACGGCAAGCTAAGTGCACATCGGTTGGAACCTATGGTCCACTCATGCTAGAACAACAAAACAACCCCAGACGTTGACGTACGAACGTCAAACGACCGAGTCAAAACTCAAATATCAAAAACCAAGTTTCAAAAGTCGTATCAAAAACCAAGTTTCAAAAGTCGGAAACCATCGACAGAAAACAAGTAAAATGACTCCAGATTCTACCTAAGCTGAAATTAAACTTTTTTGCATATAGGGTAGGTCTAGTTATCTAATGAGTGAGCTACAGACCAAGTTTCAGACCCTAACTCCAAAATTGGGCGGAAAATTGCGGCCAAATTGAATAAAACGGCGACCAAAAGTTGAGGGATTGGGCTCGGGTTTCTAGGGTAGTTTCCTAGTGATCTGAACATCTCACTGTATCTGCTAATAAATTTTTAGAGTCCAGAGGCATCCCAGATTCCATTTGAACATCAAAAGTCAATGAAAAACCAATGTCGAAAAATTCTGAACTCAAGTTTGGCACTTCTAAACTCACTTAGACCAGGAATTCTATCACTAAAAGGCCAGTAGTCACTCTCTAAACTCTCTACTATAACACTACTACTCATTTAAACCGCCAAAGATCACCCTAGAATTTTCCAAGTTCACTAAACATACACTTTTAAGCTCTAAACTACTTTGTGAGGTTAGGAAACATAAAAATTTGGTGAAAGGTGAGTGTTTTATCTCAAAAAGCAACTTAAGAAAATTCATAGCTAACCAAGGAAGCTCAAAACTCCAATTTGATCTCATCATGGTGTGTAGGAGGAGGTGAGTATCAACTTTTGTGAAGGCAAGATGGGATTTTGAGGTGACTTTTGGTGGTGGTGCATGGTGGTGGTGAGGATGGAGGGGTTGAAGAAAAAGGAGGAGATGAAGGAAGAGGATGAAGAGGAATGAAGAAGAAATAGACAAACAAAAAGGGGTGGGTTGATCACGGCTTCTCTCTCTCTCTCATGTGTGTCCATACCTACATGTCTCATTATCCTTTCAATTTCTTTTCTTTTCTTTTTTTTTTCTTTAAAACAAAATAACAACTAACTAAAATGAAACCATGCATGAAACAAAATGAAATGTGTCATGGCACATCAAATACGGTTAACAAAAATGGATTTGGCTTAATGCATAATTAGTAATATACTAATCAAGTTTAACATAAACTTGTATGTAAATAATTGTGTAATAATTTGTAAAAGCCTAAATCCAATAAATGCTTTCATAAATACTAATTCATATTAATTTCCAAATATATTCCAAGATATAGGTATATAGTTATATCATTCTACGAAAACTCAAATCCATACTCGTATAGTTTTTGTGAAATTTATTATTTTATTATTTAAATCCGAAAATATTATTTTATATTTTCTGAAATGTTACACTTCAGTTGAGGATGGCCACTGATTCTGAAGAAATTGAATTGTATAATTCTGTTGTCTCTACCTTTTATCTTCTTTCGACTTGAGAGCTCCTTGTATTAGGAGTGTACACCAGTTACGCTTGTTGAATAGTCTTCTTCCATACCTTAGGCTGGTGCTGAAAGGTAAGGAAGGAAGAAAACCAACTAGCCTAAGTATGGTATACAGAAGGTAAAGATGTAGAGATATTTAAAGGGGTTGAAGTGAGAGCAAAGAAAATTGCAACTAGTGTCATGAATCTGGGCAATGGAAGAGGCATTACTAGGAATACCCGGCCACCCCCTGAAAACATTCTTATGTTTCAGTTCTCCTGTGTTGTTATAATTGAAATCTGTTTCTCAATTAATTCTGACTCCTGGGTATATGTATACCGGATTAGAATCCCATATCTAAAGGGCGTTACAAATTCTGAAAAGGAGTAGAATATTAGGAAATGGGTGATTTGATCCTCAATATCGGAATTCAGAGCAATTGGTGATTTGGATTAAATCACCTAGTTTCGCCTAATGGCAAATATTTGGTTTTGAATAACCGTTGTTATGCATCAATTTTTAAAACTGATATATTTGTCTCTTTATTTTATAAAATGAGATATAATTTTCGAAAAATATTTACCTTTATCGGTTGAGAATAAGGTAAGGTGCATTGAATAACGGTGTAAGACATTCTTAACCAAAATACAGTTTTCAACCTACAACATACGGAGTTCGAGTTATTGAACTCTTGGGACTTATTCAAAGTAATGTATCTTGTCCAGTGTCCTTATGGACAAGGGCTTGGTACTCTTACTTCATTCTGGTTTATCTATAAATTCTTTGGTTTTAGACAAGCAGTCATTGAAATGCTGAGTCCAAAGATTTTGAGAAGTTCATAGGTATAAGAATATAGTAGAGAACCATACATTGGATGTATCAAGATTCTTCGAAATGATCGAAGATGTAGATACTTATGCCAGGTATTCCGTCATAGTAATATTGAGAATTTGATTCTCTCACAGGTTAATCATCCATGGGTGCGCTCCTTGATGAGTAATGTTGTATGGCCTTCCTCCAGGATATGCACTGGATATAGTTGCATAATATTTGAATTTGGTTCCATCTAAATTAGTGCCTTAGATTCTATATGGACATAGAATAGTAGAATCTCTTGAGTTTGTTAAGATATGGAGTTATCCATTTTTTTTAAAAAGAAGAATCCGAACAAACTCAATGCACGTTTCAGTAATGGCAGTTTATGGGTTATCCTAAGCATTCACAAGGGATTAACTTCTACCATTTTCAAGATCAATAGTTACATTGTTCTTGACTCGCCACATTTTTATAAAAAGGACTTCTTTACAAAAGAGTTAGTGGGAGTATGGTAGAGCTGGATGTGATTACAGAACCACAAACAGTTACTGAAAATTTAGTAGAATCTAAGGATTCAATTGGACCCGACAAATCATTGCCACTCTGCAGATTTTAATAGGTAACATTAACCACCCAAGAGATACTTCGGTTTCCTCATAGACGGTGACAGGAAGGTCAGCATCATAGTGATGATGACCTTAATAGTTATTAGTAGATCATAGGAAGTGGTGACTTCCTGATGGCTGGATACTTTATATCCAAGCTTGACTCTCCTGAAGGGGTAAAGCCTATTAGGAGCAAGTAGATGTAGGTGGAAATGTAGTAACCTAATAAGTCTAGACTTGTAGTAAAAGGGGTTTTCATCAAATACCCGGTGTGGATTGTGATGAATCCCTTACTTCAGTGTTAATGCTGAAGTTCATATGGATATAACTTGCCACTCTGGCAGGTGGATGACTATAACGTCTTTCTAAATAGGGAATTTAGAAGTACACATGTATATGACTCTACTAGAGCGTTATCGTAGACAGTGGGAGCAGTAGAAGGTATGTAAGTTGCTTATGTCTATTTGTAGACTAAAGTAGGCATAGCGGATACAGATTATCTGTTTTGATGTGAGAGTCAAGGTGTTTGACTTCATCAAAACAACAGATGAGCTTGGTAAGAAGGATGTAGGGAGTAATATCTTGGTATTTAGATGACATACTTCTAATAGGAAATGATGTTCGTATACTACAATCAGTCAAACTATAGTTGTCACAGGTGTTTCTACACATAGGATATAGATAATATATCAAGGATTCTGTTAACTAGATCTATGTCAATAAACTTAGATTTGGGGAATGTCCTAATCAGAGTACTTGGAAACCATTCTAAAGGGGTTTAGAATGGACGACTCCTAGCATGGTGTGTACCCGCATGTGATGGAGTCACCCTCTCTAAAGAGATGGCTTCTAGACTGATGAGGATAGGGACTCGCGTGCATGACATTTCAATTGCTTTAGCAATTAAGTCAATCATGTGATGTTATATACCAGACCAGATATTGCTTTTACACTTGTTGTAGTAAGCGAATATTAATCCAATCCTGGAGAAACAAAGAGAAGAGTGAAGAACATATCAGAATGTTCTTGGAGTATAGTAATAGCAGCCCCCTACAGGAGGCAGTTACCGGTTCTAGCTTCCAAGATGACTTGGATGATATAATGGCTATTAGAGTTATAAGTTTACCCTATTCTGAGGGGCAGTATGTTGGAAAGTGTTCCAAGCGGATATTGAGGTAGACATGGCGCAGGATGCTGATTAGATTCAGTGGAGGATACAACCCAAGAAGTTTGTTGGAAAATGTATTCATTTATGAACTTGGTCCCATAATCTATTTAGACAAATTCTAAGGTAGGTATCACTCATTTCATGATATAGTTAATCTTCGTGAAGTTGAGAAATAGAGAGATAGAGTAAGGTACATTGTAGCGGATCTACTCACTAAGACTATTTCTCGAACATGGGTATTTCTCAAACACGGTTTGCGAAACTGATTAGTAGAAAAGTTGGGTATTCGATAGCACATAAAGCTGTGAGTATGCGATACGACAATAATTGGCCTTAAATGCAAGTGGGAGATTGTTGGATATAGTGCCCTTAAGGAAATTATTGTAATTGCAGGCAGGCGATTATGATAATTGAAGGAGGACCTATACAGGTAGAACAATTTTGTTTGAGATGATAGTATGTTATCTGGTTTGTCTTTATCATTATGTGTATACGTTTTACTTGCCATTACATGTCGCTAATACATAATGATAAAGCCCATAGGATTCTTGCTCGAGTACCAGCATTATGATGGCGATCATATACGTGGGAGCTGGGTAGTCCATAAGCACATCCTTAAATGTTCCTAATCATGGGAGTATCGAGATTGGGCATCGATATTCTAGAGTAAATTAGTGTATACTTTCTATACCCTGAAGAAGGGCGGTGGCCGGTCTCACAAGCCATTAGTGTTAGGGCACTTAAGATTGTATATAGGTGCTCACTGGAGGTGTGTACACTGAACGGACTCGCCAAGAACTTCTACATGGTATTATACCTATCGTCAGATAGCAGTTTTCTGGTGACATGAGTATAGGGTACTTTTTAGAACTTAGATCATCATTTTTTCGTGTGAGTTTCCAATGTACTTAGATTACTACCCTAAAACGGCTCAAAGGATTCGTGCAAACAAGTCTTAGTTGGGTGCAGTCTCGAGCCACATGGAGGCAGTGAGCGATCGGAAGGGATTCCTCTCTCCCGGTATAGAGAGTTGATGTCGCGTTGTGTTTGGTTGGCCATCACCATAAATCCCTGGCCAAGGTGGATAAGATTTACTGATAGGAGATCAGTAATTTCTCAGTAGGTGATGAGTTTGACACCGGCGTGACTTATTGGGTTATTAAAGGTCTGACGTTATCCTCCCTAAGACCCGGTATGCGACACTATCAAACGAAGAGACCGGACTGTATAGAGATTGTCACTTACAGGCTCAGTAGGGTACGGACGGACTTGATTGTCGACCTCCTTTTCGACATATACCTGGGTAGCCATTATGTACAGCTAGTGCCCCTGACTTGCTTGTGCTTATGGATTTATCCAGTAACCCACTGCCAGCGTATTGTCGAATTTTTTGAGTCTCACACAAAGGGTTTTCCTGGTTCAGGTGATATGATGTAGATGACGTATGTTGATACGTACAGGAGTCTGATTAAATATGTGTACTGGCTATACAGACTTCAATTAGACATTTGATTATAATAGTCGGTTTAGGATTAAGACAGTTTATTAAATCATGTATTCATTTAATAACACACACACACACATTATTTGTTCTAGTATTATATTAACTATTCATTTTCACTCTCTTGCCTATTCGTATTTTTATATGGATACACGTATATATATTTGATACATATACCGGGGTTGTATTCCATATTTATACGGAATACTTTTAGAAGGAGGACACCTCATTTTAGGGATTTTCTTTTTAGGAAATTAGAAAATGAGGTGGAGGGTGAGGTGGCATGAGAGCATGGTAAGCATGGTAGAGAGGGATGGGCTTCATTTGTTTATTTCAAAAAAGGTTTTTTTACATGTTATGGTTGCTAAAATCCCTTTCCCACACTGTCATTCTTTTTACACTTTCTCACTCTCTCTCATCCTCTCCTCCTACTTCTTCCTCTAGCACTTGAGCTCTCTTGAGATTTGATATTTGAGAGTAAATAATAGTAATAAATCCCTATATCCTTCACACTCTATTCTTAGCAAGTTTAGGGTGTCAGTTGCTTCCTCAAAGTTCGCTTTGGAGCGAAGCTGGAGCTTGGATCGGTTTTCCTCAGGTGGATCATTTTTGGTAAGGACGATCGACTCTCAAACGCGTTCCCGAAGGCCTACGGAGCTTGGAGGTGTCTTTTGCGATTTGGTGGATACGCTACAAAAGTTGTATGCTCTCAACCGAGTAGCTAGATATCTTGTTTAGTTTGCTAGTTTAGTGTTTGGAAAGATTTCTAGGTTGCGGTTTCTAATGATCGCACGAAAATTTTCGTTTTGTATTCTGACTTCGATCTTCGCTTCTGCTGCGCGAGCGCCAGGAACCCAGCAGCTCCTGGCACTATTCCAGTTATAGCGATAGTGATGCCAAATCAAGTACCAATTCCTAAGTTCCCAAAGGCAAATGATGAATTTCTCCTGGCATACATGCTTCAGTGTTAGAAACGCTGATTCCAGCCATAAATCCAAACTCTCGACCCCTAAGTCGTTAAACTGGGAAATAAAAAAATAACAAAGGCGAAATGATTGGGCAAAACACAATAAAAATTAGCGAGTAAAAATAAAATGAAATAACCGAAATGATTGGGCAGCTCGCAATAAAAATCGGCGAGTAAAAATAAAATGAAATAGTCAAAATGATTGGGCAACCGTGAATAAATAGAAGAAATGATTGGGCAACCGTGAATAAATAGAAGAAATGATTAGGCAATCGTGACCTTCGCGATAAGAAAAGCTGAAATAATAGAGAAGTCACGGATATAAAAAAAAGAAAATTTTTCTGCCCTACAAGTAGTTCGATCCCGACTCTTGTATACAATCCACAGGCACAAACAAATGAAAAAAGAGAAATGTGTTCTGCTATGTTCAATCGAACAAAGAATGGAGTCTTAACGGCAATACATACAGCCTAAAGACTATCTGGACATCTCTTTTACTCCATCAGGGTATAGATGCGACGTCATAAAAGCTCAAAGGAGCCAAAGCAATAGCGGAGTGACGAAAAATTCCTATCTCCAAGTCTCGATGGCAATATATATACAGCCTAAAGACCAATTCAATGCCCCATCGTAGTGGAATATAAACGCGGCATCAGCAAGGACCAAAGGGTCAAAAAAAGCGGTGCGACGATATCGGCCTAACACCAAGTCTTAACGGCAATACATACAGTATGAAGACTACTTGGACGTTCTACTACCTCAACAGAGTACAGACACGACGTCATGAAAGATCAAAGGAGCCAAAGCAAATGCACAGTGACGGCAAATTCCTAGCTCCAGGTCTCGATAGCAGCACATACATGCCTAAAGACCATTAGATGTCATCTCACCTCAGAAGGGTGCAGTTATGACTTCTCTGGCATTCAAAAGAGTCCGAACTCAAGGTAAAGCGTCATGGTGATGCCTAACGCTGAATTCCTGACGGCAACATGCATATACCATCCTAGGAAGATTACTTGAGACATTGTATCTCGCCTTAGAAGGGATTGGAGATACAACAAGTGCATGGCTACTCGAACAACATTTTGAAGGAATGCAAATCGAGAAGAAATCAACCAAAGCAGCGGTGCGATGGACTACACCCGATACCACAAACCTGACGGACTCTTATACTAATAGGGGTATGTTAACGTCAGTCTGGGTTTATCCACACCTAAAAGGAGGATAAGATGAATGCTCCTAGACAAGGACATAAACTAAGCTAGGTCATTTTAGCACAAAGAAGTGCTACTAAAAAAATGGTGTCTTTTATTCACATGGCAAAAGTGAAGAAAAGATACATCTTTGTGGGATCCTTATGACTCAAAAAGGGAAAGACACTTAGGAGTCCCAATGACTCCTAAGGAGAAAATACTCCTATGAGATCCTCTTGACTCATAAAAAGAAAATGCTTTTATGAGACCCTCACGGCTTATAAAATTGAAAAGCCTTAGATGACAAGGATTTAAACCTGTCTCTTAAGCCATTGCCTTGCAGCCTGTCACTAAATTGACTACTGTATACGATTAATGGACTATTCTCAACGAAGTTGCACCCAAATATCCTCTATTGTCTAACCAAGCTGCTAATGAGGAGAAGAACCCACTTACGTGTCCTCTAAACTCGTAAGGAGAAAAAACTCATGTGAGATCCTTATGACTCACAAAGGATAAAAACACATAGGGATCCTCACGATTTCTAAGAAAATACACTAAAGGATCCTCATGATTTCTAAGGAGAAAAAACACCTATGAGATCCTCTCGACTATACTTTTATGAGACCCTCACGGCTCATAAAATTAAAAAGCCTTAGGTGACAGGGATCTAAACTTGTTTCCTAAGCCATCGAATCTCTAGAGGTGCATTACTTTACACTACTTAACCCACGTACATGCTTACGTGGGCAAAGTAGTGGGGGGCATTTTTTCCCGTCAAAATTTGGCGCTCGAAACATAAGCTTCACCAAGGCAAAAAAACGTTGATGTGAATGCGTCAACCCGGGCTGCGCATGCGCACCATGTGCAAAGCACGTAGCACAAGCCGCCAATCCTATACGCAGGTGAATCACGTGTAAAGCACATAGCGCAAGCGCATGTTTTGTTGAATTGCATGCTTCAATCAGAGCTTAAGCTCTATTTAGGAAAATATTTCCCTAATCTTTTTTAAACAGTAAGATATTTTCTTGTTAACAAGAATTTTTTTTGGATCAATGATCCAACGGTGCTTAATCACTATCTATTGATCTTAAGATCAATAGGAGATCTCTCAATGAGATATTCTCTCAACTTGATTAACAATCTCCTCTCCTATAAATAGGAGAGGGGGGTAATCTCAATAAGGAGGATCCTACCCATAAGGTGAAGAAAAGAGATTTAAGCCTCTGCAAGTTCTTCTCTTTCCTCAAAACCCTAGGTAAGGTGATTAATCTCCATTAAAAATAAGTTTAAGATTAAACAAGAACTTAAGTTTTTTCTCTGGATCGAAAATCCTTGGGTCAAATCTCCTCCTTGTCGAGAACTTATGTTCTCATGAAGGGATTTTCAATCTCAAGATCTGGGTTTTGGAGGAAAACTTAAATATCCATCCTCCAAAAAGATGCAAAATCATCAAGATCCCAGAGATCACCATGAGAGAATGATGTTTAAACTTCACAAGGCATAAAACAGTCACTAAAGACATATACCGTGACCAAAACAAAACCCAAGATCATAAAAAAATTGATCTTGTTGATTTTAATGGCCAAAAACCATTAAACAGAAGCTTAAGCTTCGTACAATTAAATTCTTTCCTCTGAAAGGTTAACCTTCTTTGAAAAATACAAAGATTAATCTCTAAAACCCTAGCTGCGCAACGTGATATGCACGTGAGCATGCTCCAAAGTCATGAGCAGTGCCATGCGCCAAAGCCGTTTGCAAGCACCAAGAAAGACACCTTGTCCCATCGGACGCCACATGAAACGCACGTGGGCAAGCCAAGCCGAGCCGATGCTGTGCGCCAAGCACCTAATTTCGCCCATTGGGCGCCACGTGAAATACACGTATGCATGCACCCGAGCCATGAGCCGATACTCGAGCCGTGAACCATGCGCCAAGCTTATACACGCGAAACATGTTCGGGTGTCAAACAGACCCAATTCTTAGTCCCAAATTGGCTAAGTCCCGAAGCTTAAGCTTCATTTATCTTAAGATTAATTGAACCCATATGCTCAAAACATCTAAATTGACCTTAGTCTCAAATAAGACTAACGACCCTTAGATAAAGCCCAAATTTCCCGTGAACCGATGGACCTCACAAATGTGAGAAATACGACCTAAGTTCACTCCCATTGGCAAACCAAGATACCAACATGGACCCAAATCATGTCAAATATAAAGTACGGATTTGGATTAATCCATGCCCTACGGGCGACGACATAAATTAGTCTCCGTACACAATCCAACGGCAACCCAAAATAAACTAAAACTAAAACATGATACATGAAGCTAAAAACTTGGATTGCAAAAAGTTGTTTTCGTTCGCGATAATGTAATTAACCGCAGGGGCTTGCGTCTGCAGTAAAAATACGTCCCCACAATAACCTCTCACCCTGAGAGAGAATCTAAAAGTCAGTTATATCGGCCGCATCCTTCCAGACCTCTGATATACGGTGCTATAAATCAATTTAGTGTCTTCGGAGAGGTGGATGGATCAAATCTATACATCTTCCTCCAAATTCAGGTAAGACGTTCGACACCAGTTCGTATTAGTTTTCGGCGGTAAACAACCCCCATGCAATTGGCCGCATCATGCGACTCTCTTCGGACTCCCACCAAGACACGAGGATTGTCTGTCAATTGCAGTGTAGCCATCTCAGTCTATGTCACTTGGGGAATATGCATGACTCTGAGGTCTTCTCGAATGCCGCAGATCCACTCTTCGTATTGCAGGGGATTCTCCGTCCCTGAGAATTACTTTGGGGATAGCTCCCGAAATTACTTCGCTCCTGGCTTTGTCTTCAAAACGGGATCCAGTTATTGTTCCGGTATGGCAGTTTACCTCTCATGAACCGCGGCTTTGCGTTGCTGAGTCTCTACCAGGTTGCGAATGATGTCAAGTGTTGTTGCGATGGTGTCAACCTGCGGAGGTACTTGTCGAGGAGCCATCGTTAACTGAAAGGAAAGATTTATAGATGGAACAGGAAAGATTCAAAGGATGGAATTTTGAATAGAGAACAATAAATATAGTTCGATTCTTCTATTTCATGTATTATCTACTTTGAAAGGTCATGTAGAAGCGACCTGCATGGGCCGCCAACAAAATCTATCACGTCTCGTTTCCCAAAAGACGGAGAGCGAGAACGGACTAGGCCCGCAATGTATTTACACCGATAATCACTCGTTCCCGATATGAATACGCTAAGCGTATGTAGAAGCAGAATATAAATATCATGATACAAGAATTTAAATCACATAAGTCCAAATCCAACATCCATTTATTACTGTCCAACAAAACAAGAGTTCAACTTAAGAAATAAACAGTCATCAAGCGAATAAGTTGTTGATGATTATTGGCCTTAAACAGAAGGCATGCGAAAAACTGAAGGAAGCAACAACCTAGAGCTCTTCCTGGGTAGAGAAGTGATCGAAGTCCTCCTATGTTGGTACTATCTCGTACCTGGTCTCGTCGTTTGCTCTAGTGTCTTCTGAAGACATTCCCCAGAAAAGAAAACAGAAAACAGGAATGCCGTCAGCGAACTAAAGTTCGGTAAGCCCCCATTTCAAGAAAATACAGTGTTGAAAATGGAAACATGATATGCATGATAATCTAGACATGAAAATAACTGTGAACAATAAATAGGAGTGTGCGTGTCAATAAAACGACATGTGTCAATCAGTGGAAGGTAACTAGGGTACCATGATATTCAATATTACAATATTTATAATAATAATCTCGATTTGCAGGAGTTTTATTATGTAATTAGGATATTCCATTTCTCCCATGGAACAACAAGAACATGAGATTCACGATATTCATGATTATATATATATATATATATAATGCAATGACTCGTAGTCTTTGGGTCTATGATAAGCACGAATTATCCCCTGTTGCACATAAATACCTCCCATTCATCGAGCTACCCCATCCTTGTGTGTGTATGTGTGTGTCTGATAACATGAGTGTACATTATACATGACATGTTCACGAGATTCATGATTTTCAAGATTTGTAGTTCATGAGATTCACACGATAACAATAATTTATCAATATTGTAACATTTCAGAAAAATAAAATGTTATTTTTTGGAATTTTTATAATTAAATAATAAATATATTGAATATTTTAATATTTCGGTATAGTTAAATACCGATAAATTGGGAAAAAATTTGGAAAATTATAGAAATTACTAAAAAGAGGGTGTTTTATATGAATTAAGCAATTTTAAGTTAATGTGATTTATTACACACTATTTTAATGCTAATCGCGATTAAATATCGCTAATCGCGCATTAAGCTTGTTTTGTGCACATGACATGTACATGTCATTTTAATACTTGTTACATTTTTATCATGGATTTTTCTCATTTTTCATGCATGGTTTGTGTTTAAATGAGAATAGAAAAGAAAACAAAGAAAAGAAAAGAAAAGAAAAAGAAAATAATAAAGAAAAGGGTATGGGCATGAGAGAGAGAGGGTGAAGGGTCAACCATAAGTCATGGCCATTGTTTCTCACATCATTATCTTCTGTTAGTTATATGTATGCCCTAGAAGCCATTACTGTATATACGATGTATATTGTAATGGATGCTTGGACATATATAGGGAGGACTTTCTTGCTCGACATGATAGTATGCTATCTGGTTGTACTTTATCTTAACATGTACTCTGATTGTCTCTATGTTACATGTTGATAAATCCCTTAGGATAAGTACTCGACTACTGGGACTATGGTGAGATCATACTAGTGGGGCCACGGTAATCGACGAGTACATCCTATAACTGTTCCTAGTCGAGGGTGTATCGAGACAGGGCATCGATGCACCAGAGTAGACTAGCGTATACGCATCTTGACCCATATGATGGGCGATGGATGATCCCATATCCATCGGTGTTTGACATCAAGGATGGTGTACGGGTGCAGTAGAGACTGGGTACACTGGACGGACTCGCCGAGAACTCCCAGATGGTATTATACCTCACGTCAGATGGCAGTTCTCCGGTGACACTGGTACAGAATAGTCTGTTGACCCGAGATCGTCATAGAATCTTGTGTGATTCCCACTGTGCTTTGATTTCCATCATACCACGTTCAAGAGGGCGTGCAAAAAGGTGGCTTTTGGGTACAATCCCGAATCACATGGAGGCAATGAGCGATAGGAGGGGATTCGTCTCTCTCGGTATAGGGAGTTGATGTTGCGCTGAGTTCGATTGGCTATAACTGGAAATCCCTGGCCAGGTTTGCTGAGATTTACTGGTAAGTGTTATCAGTACTTTCTCGAACTATTATAGACCTCATATCGACACGACTTATCAAGCTACTGGGGTCTGACGTTTACCACCCCTAGGCGAGATATGCGACATATCAGACGACGAGACCGGATTGTACGGGAGTGTTACTGATTGGATTCACGGGAGAAAGTACAGGCTTGCTTGTTGATCTTCTGAGCACTCAATACCTGGGTGGCTGTTACGTTTAGCTGACCGCTTGCAGCTTGTGGGTGTTTGATATGATCATCACCTGCTGCCGGTGTATTGACGATTCTTTAGAGTCCTACACAGAGGTTTCCTGGCTCAGGAAAAACGGAGTAGGGGCACATATGTGATATGTGCAGGACCGAGGATAATGCGATATGAGATACCGTATTATATTCTCGCAATATTTGATATCAGCCGGGTCATCGGATCAAGTGTTGATTCGATGAATCGGTAAATGAGATATTAGTTGGTTATATGCGATATAGCCGGATTGTCGGATCAAGTGTTGATTCGATAATTTAATGTATAATAATATATATGATATATTAAATTACATTAACTAATATTAGCTCACTAAAAGATTCTTTTTCTCACTCGGGTAATACATTGATATTATGCGATATATGTTAATTGTATTATTTTATTTTGTTACAATAAATATTATATATGTGATATATAATATTGTAACATGATATGATTACTAATGCAACATGTTTAGTGGAGATTAAACAAGGTTAGGGTTTGAATTGTGTTAGTTCTTTCATGAACATTCTAGAAGGTTTCTTTTTGTTTTGAGTTAAGATATTATGCTTGATATTTTGTAATGACTCATTCTTAACCCAACCCAAACTCTAGCCCTAGTTAAATCACTACAAAGGTTTAGTTCACCATGGTTACATTATTAATCATATATTATTTCATTATTCATCACAAAAGGATTTCAATTGATTCTTCTTCTTCTTCCTTGAGTTCTTCATGGAAAAGCTTTCTAGCTTTTTCAAAGGTGATGAAAATGAGTGAGAAATAGAAAAAAAATGAGAGCAAAAATCCTACTTCATCATCCTCATCTATCCTTGCCATTTAGATGAGGGTGTTCACTTCATTTAGTGAGTGAGAGCTTGTGTTAATGAAACTTCAAGGTAGATCATCTTTGTTATCGAAGATCGGAAGCAAGCTTGCATCATTCTCTTCGTGGAACCTCTCTAGAGTCCGGGATATCGATGATCGCAGCGAAGGGACCTCAACACGGGGCTTATGAAGTGAAGGACCGGATCTACAAAGGTTGTAATCCCTCTCACTTAGTGTTAAAGTGTTTAACATGCTTATTTTCGCCTAATCTCTAGTTTAAAGATCTTGTTTAAGGTTGTTCGGCACGGCTAATTTTTAAATCGGGCATGGTTGATGCCTCGTAGACCCTTGTTAGAGTGCCTAGCATCCCTA
This sequence comes from Agapanthus africanus, assembly GCA_030015575.1. Taxonomy (NCBI): domain Eukaryota; kingdom Viridiplantae; phylum Streptophyta; class Magnoliopsida; order Asparagales; family Amaryllidaceae; genus Agapanthus; species Agapanthus africanus. The sequence goes on along the minus strand of JASDDO010000029.1, from coordinate 396,706,218 downwards.
CAGTGGTATCAGAGCCAAGCTAGAACTTTAGGCGAAGTATAGACGAAGTTTAAAGTCCGATCGAACTCCGAAACCCCCGTTTATACCCTTCTCTGGAAATTTTATAAAAATGTTGATTTTCTCTAATTAAAAATACTCAAAAAAATCAGCAGAGAATTATATGGAATACTGTAAAAAACGACATTGTAACTCGCATAAAGAGCCGCGGAACCGCGGCAGGACCCAGGTTCGAGCGGCGGTTCCGCGGCCGTACGGGCGAATTATTATTAGCTTTTGCTACGGTATTGTCCGTAGGTAATTATGCTTGCTTTTGGGAATTTTTAATTATACTCATGTGTTGAGTTTTCTGGAGATGTTTTGTATTCGTTGATTCGATCGGATTATTTAGCTTCGTTTAAGTTTTTCCGGATAATTTTTTGAACGTGTTAAAAAGTTCGAACGGATATCAATAACTCACTTTTTCCCTTGCCGGAAAATTTCCAAGCGTTGGATTTTTCCGTAGTTTAAGAACGTTCTAAGTCGAGCAAGTAACGCGGTGGATCCTCTAGAAGACAACAAACCTTAACTCGATTATGTGACCGTCTTGAACTTCCTCTAAAGCTTAGGGTTTGTGGCAGTACGGCGTGCCACATGTGAGGCGTTTACTTGACCCTTCTACGGCTGGACCATTGGTACTGTGGCATGTGATGGATGTTTTTAAACTAATTTCAAGTGTTAAGAACTATTTGGGAAAACTTGGGTGTGTTAGTGTATATGCCCTAGAGGCCATTACTGTATCATACTAGTTTGTATATTACTTAATGGAAGCTTGGGATATTCACAGTTGTATAGACAATCTTGCTCAAAATGGTAGTATGCTACTTCGTATGTTTCTACTTTAATGTGTACATGTGTTTCTTTTAGTATATCACCTATACACATTAGTGGAGCCCTTAGGACCTTTGCTTGATTACCAGCGTTGTGATGGCAGTCACACACGTGGGGGCTGGGTAATCCACAAGCACATCCTTATACAGGTCCCTAGTCGTAGGACTATCGAGACAGGGCATCGATACTCCGGAGTAGACTAGCGTATGCGCTTCTCATCCCAGCAGGGGAGACGGTCTGTCCCACAGCCGTCAGTACGTCGTACTTGAGATAGTATGCGGGTGCTCGTTAGGTTACGAGTACACTGGACAGGACTCGTCGGGAACTGTTGGTTGGTACTATACCTATCCTCAGTTATCAGTTCCCAGGTGACATGAGTACAGCTTAGTCCGTTGACTTGACACCGTCAGTTCGCCTCGAGTGTGTTCCCACTGTACTTTGATTACTACCCTACCACGGCTCAAAGGAGTCGTGCAAACAGGTAGTAGTTGGGTGCAGTCCCGAAGCACTTGGAGGCAGTGACGGTTAGACATGATTCGTCTCTCCCGGTATTGGGAGTTGATATCACGTTGTGTCAAGGAGAGCCATTACACATAGTCGTCCCTGGCCAGGGCAAGCGAGATATACTGGTAGGTTTCCAGTGTTATCTCAGGGTGTTCTGGGCTATACTCCGACATGACTTGTACTGCTCTTAGGAGACTGACGTTTACCTCCCCCTAGGCCCGCCATGCGATATTCTCAGACGAACAGACCGGACTCTACGGAGACTGTCACATTCAGGCTCAGTAGGAGTTCAGATGGGTTTCACCTCGTCAGTCTTCTTATCGGCATCTACCCGGGGGACGTTACGCACAGCTAGTGCCGCTTGCGGTCTGTGGTTAAACCCACTTCCAGCGTAGTATCGAGTATTTAGAGTCCCACACAGAGAGCTATTCGCCTTTGGGCAAAACAGAGTAGAGGTCGCATGGTTTTGCGACAGGGTTCGGTCACATCCGCGCACTTGTGCACGTTTGGTATCCGGGCAGTTATTACTAGCGGGCTTTGGCTTAAGCCAAATCCTAGTATACGTTTTGGGATTGGTTTTATCTCGTTAGTATTCGTGTTCCTCGGGACGCGGATGCGGGTGTGTATGCACGGTTGACCGAGACAGAGGCAGAGGATTCTCATTAGGGTTGTTGATTGTTGACTTTTTCTAAGCCCTAATATGAATATGAAATATGATTAATAATAATATTAATTAAGTATTATTGTGCCATGGTTGGGTTGAAAGTTTTACCTTCTTGACTTGTTGACTTTGTTGACCGGTTGACTAGCTTGGACTTGTTGACCATCATCATTACAATGGCTATCATTTCATGGTTATGACTTTTGCTTGCTTGTTTGTTCACAAAATGCATTAAATGCATGAAATGATATTGCCATTGAAATGAACCATCACATAATACTTGATTACAATTATTATTATGATTATTTTGATTTTTGAGAGCATGGTTGCAAAAAGTCTTCACTCATTCTATCATTCTCACTCTCTCTCATCCAAGCTCTCTCCATTGCTCTCCCTCTTCCTCTAGCTCAAGGAAAAATCCCTCTCATGAGTTGAGAACCATTTTCCTTTGAGATAAAACACCAAAACCACTCTCTACTCATCCTAAGGTTGAAGGTTTAGCAAACCAAACACTTTAGTTTCCTCAAGATTGAGGTTGGAGCCAAAGGTAGAAGCTTTCGGGTGGATCCATCTTCGGCACAAGAAGACGACGAGGTGAGGCCGATCCGACCATCATAAGGAGTCGAAGAGAAGGAGTTCAAGTTAAGGTATAACCCCTAACATAGTAGTTAAACTCTTAGTTAGGTTGTTAGATAGTTTGTTTAGCAAAGATCCGTTTTTAGAGTCCATGTTACCTCCACCGAAAAAATCGTTTTTCACCATTTCCGCATCCCCGAAAGAACCGGGACGGGTAACGTGGACTTACAGTGGTATAAAAGCCTAGCTAAACACTATCTAGAATGTTAGCAAAGTATCTAGAATTTCGATCGGAGAAAAAAACCGCAAAACACTCCGAAAAAGCGAACTTTCTGCCGATTTTTATTTCTGTTCAAAAAATAATAAATCATGTACTAAAAATCGGCTCAGGGTTTTTAAAGAACACCCAAGAAAAACGATCCAGTGACTCGGTCAACGCGCCGCGGAAATGCGGCAAGAGCATGCTCTTGCCGCGGATCCGCGGCCGAGTTGACTCGGCCATGGGTCATTTCTCCTGCAGTGTTCTTATATTGGTGTTTTGGGATTTTTAAGATGGTTTGTTTCTGCCCAGATTTTCCAGAAAACAAATTTGTGTTTTGGGGTAGTTACAAATCCGTATTTTGATCGAAACTCTATAGACTTTAGCTAACGGGTTATATCTGTGATGTGATATATGTATTGAACGTCTGCTAATCGCTATACGTCGATTAGTGGGGGTTATACATATCTGTGATCTGTAATGTTGCTGGTATGTGTATATGAATTCGTTGGATTGTCGCGGATGAATAGCCGGGGGGTTGTGAGATGAGAGATTTCTTTATCTTTCAATTTATGTAATTTGTAATTGATGTAATATTATTTATTTGGCCGCACATCCGGGATTAGGTTGTAGCCGCCATTGTATAATTTCTTTTACTGTTTTTGCTCCTAGGATAGACCCAAGGTGGGGTGCACAAACTACCGGGTATCTTGAAGTGCCGAGTGGCCTACTCACGTTGTTGAGGGAGGCTGCTTCACTTCGGGTACTTGGCGGGTATTTTGCCGCACCCGTAGGGGTCTAGGGTGGGGTCTTGGCTATTCATCGCGGCCGTGTAATCCGCTTTTCGTTGCAGGCTCGAACGAATTGCAGATTCCTAGTATATCCAAAGTATTCATCTGTGATCAGGAATGGCTATCATTGCATGTGACGAATGTATATATCTATATATGATATCTATTTAGGCATTGCATATGTTTTGCATCTACGCTAGTCCAGCCCCCGCTCTGTCGTTAGTTAAGTAACCTAACGGGTAATGACGGGGCCCCGTGGCGAATGCGGATGGCATAAGCGTACGTCATATTTTCGTTGTTTTCTGCAATGGTAGGATTAAATGATGGGATGCATTAAATTAATGCAAGAAAATAAACCAAAGTTAAAGTCGTTGGAACAATTTCAAAACCACTCGGTTTCTTTTCAAAAACAAATTTTAAACGCGGAGCTTAAGCCACTCCTTTTAAAAGCTATCTCATTCCATCGATTATATCAAGTTCACTACGTTCACGGTTTCACCAAAACCATTCGTAGCCCTCCGTCGTTTCATATGAATAGTCAATAGTATTCAAGCCGTGTTTGTTGGCCAAAGTCAAGGCACAGTGATTGGTAGCTATTGGATATTCATATGCAGCATAGATAGATGCGTTGGTTTGGGACAGTCGTACTGTCTTGTTGGCCAAAATCAAGGGTAGGTACGGGTGGGTTCAAATTAATCTGGAGAATGACGGGTAGAACTTGACATGCGACTTATGATTTGTTGGCCAAAGTCAAGGTCATAAGAGCATGGGGCAAAAATCCACATCGGGATTTTCGAAAGAAACTGAAACTAGCTAGTGCTGCATACCATTTGGAGTGTGATGATTCTGGTAGGATTCCTTCAGTTTTATCACATGATGATATTTGGATCCCGATCCTACTATGAGTATATGCTACTCCTCGGGAAATTTCTCACTTAACGATCAATGCTATAAACCAAGTAGGTGTCTAGAAAGATGTTAGCTGGGCTACGCCCCCAGGGAAAAGAGGTTATTTAATTAAGGAACTTCGCGAAAGCGTTGGAAAACCTCCCTCGAAGTACCAACACTGGCCTGGCTGAACGGTTAAGCAAGTATTGTACGGTAAGATTGATCCCGACTAATTCTTCCTTTTTGGTTTGAGGAGGAATTCGAGAAACAGTGGGAGCCATCCTGTTTAGACAAACTAAAAACCACTCTAAACTTGCAAGAGCATCATGCTAAAGTGTTTTTTCTCTCTCTCCTAATTGCAGCGACCAATCGTCATGACCGGACTTAAGTTATTACTAGATAAAAACATACTGACATGGCCAAACTACAAAGATTGGCTCAGGAATGTCAAAATGGCAATCACTTATGACAAGCTGGGGTATCTTCTTACCACCAAAGCTCCCCCTGTCCCAGGTCCCACCTCCAGCGTCGCGGATAAGGAAATCCGTAAGACCTGGGAGATCGACTGCGCGAAGGCTAAGTGCCTCGTGCTTGCCTCTATGGACAATGAACATCATAGGAGGCACGAGAATATGGACCTTGAATCCATATTTCTCCATACAAAAGAACTGTATGGAGAGCAATCCCGTATCGCCAGATACGAAGTCTCGAAAAAGCTGTTTTCGGTGAGATTGGCCGTCGGATCATCGGTAGCGGAACACGTGCTTAAGATGATTGGCTATATTGAAGAGCTCGCGGACCTTGGGACCACGTTAGAGAACGAGCTCTATACTGACTTGATTCTCCAGTCCCTTCCTTCCACTACGCCCAGTTTATCCTGAACTTCAACTTGCAAGAAAAAGAAGTTGAACTTTCATAACTCCTCAACCTGCTGAGGAGTGCAGAGGGCACCCTACAGAAAGGTAGGGAAACATCCACTTTGTTTGTTGGAGGACCTTCCTCTTCTAGGTCCAGGGCGAAAGCCAAGGGAAAGAAGAAGAAAACCCCCACCAAACCAAGGGGCGGTGTTAGTAAAGTGGAAACGAAGGGAAAAGCAAAAGCAACAAAGGTAGCGGGAAAGCTTGTGGGGAAAGAAGAGTGCTTTTATTGTCACAAGAGTGGACACTGGAAAAAGGATTGCAGGGCTTGGAAGGCCAAGAACCAGGACCCGAAGCAAGTTGCGGCTTCGGCTTCAGGTGTGTATGTTATTGAAAACTGTCTATCAATAAACTCTACTTCTTGGGTATTGGATACCGGATCAGGATCTCATATCTGTAATTCTTTGCAGGCACTGAGAAAGCGTAGGGTTTTGAAGGCAGGTGATATGACCCTCAGAGTTGCAAACGGAGCTGGCATGGATGCTGAGTCCGTGGGGGACTATCACCTGGGAATGTCAGATGGACATGTTTTGGTTTTGCGTGATTCTTATTTTGTACCCAATGCAACTTGTAATATCATATCTGTATCTTTATTGTCTAAAAAAGGTTATGAATTTGCATTTGTAAGCAATGTTGCGAACATTCACCTTAATCAAGTTTTGATTGGGTCAGGTACATTAAGCAATGGTATATACGTATTAAACCAACCACAGATTTTCAATATCCAGAATACACACAAAAGAAAGTCTCCAGAAATCAATCATGCTTTCTTATGGCATTGTAGACTGGGTCACATCAATGAGAGAAGGTTGACGAAGTTACATACAGAAGGATATTTGGATCCGTTCGAATATCAATCATATGCAACTTGTCAATCCTGTCTCAAAGGAAAGATGACAAAGACTCCGTTTACTGGACACGGAGTAAGAGCGAGCGAGCTCTTGGGACTCGTACACAGCGATGTGTGCGGTCCAATGTCTACACATGCACGAAGCGGTTATTCTTACTTCATTACTTTTACGGATGACTTTTCAAGGTACGAATATGTCTTCTTAATGAAAAATAAATCTGAAGCCTTTGGAAAATTCTAGGAATATAAGAATGAAGTAGAAAAACAAACCGGCAAAAGTATCAAGACACTGAGATCTGATCGAGGTGGTGAATACTTGAGTACCGAGTTCCTGGATTACCTAAAAGAGAATGGAATTCTCTCTTAGCTTACTCCTCCATACACTCCGCAACATAACGGTGTATTGGAGAGATGGAACCGAACCCTATTGGATATGGTACGTTCCATGATGAGTACGCTGAGTTGTCGCGATCATTCTGGGGATATGCACTGGAATCAGCTGCATACCTTTTGAACCGAGTTCCATCTAAGACTGTGCCTACCACACAATATCAGATGTGGTGTGGGAAGAAACCCTATCTTAAGCACATTAAGACATGGGGATGTCCAGCTTTTGTCAAAAAGCAGCATGCGGACAAACTCGAGGCACGCTGACAAACTCGAGGCACGCTCAGTACAGTGCAAGTTTGTGGGATATCCAAAGAACTTTAAGGGATATTTCTTCTATTGCGAAGAGGAACAAAAGGTTTTTGTTTCTCGTCATGCCTGCTTCTTGGAAACTGAGTTTTTGGAAAATCAGATAAGTGGGAGCGCAATAGAACTGGAAGAAATTCCAGAACCACGAGCTATTACTGAGATCTTAGAAGAACCAGAGGGTTCGAAAGAATAGGACATTCCTATGCCGCTCCGCAGGAGTAGTAGGCAGTCTCATCCGCCCGAGAGATACTACGGTTTTCTCGTAGACGGGGATAGAGAGGATTGCATCATTGATAGTGATGAGCCGACTAGCTTCCAGCAGGCCATTCAGAGCGTTGACTCGGTAAAATGACTGGATGCAATGTGGACCGAAATGGAGTCCATGTGCACCAACAAAGTGTGGACTTTGGACATTGCTCCAGATGGGGTAAAACCCGTAGGATGCAAGTGGATCTTCAAGAGGAAGATTGGTGTAGATGGACAGGTTGAGACCTATAAGGCTAGACTTGTTGCAAAGGGTTTTCGTCAAAGACCTAGTTTGGACTATGACGAAACCTTTTCTCCAGTGGCTATGCTAAAATCCATTCGGATCCTTCTTGCCATTGCCGCCTTCCACGATTATGAGATTTGGCAGATGGACGTAAAGACCGCTTTTCTAAATGGAAATTTAGAGGAGTGTGTCTATATGGACCAGCCAGAGGGTTTCATTCAGAGTGGGAGCAGCGGAAAGGTGTGAAAGTTGCTTAAGTCCATCTATGGACTAAAGCAGGCATCGCGGAGTTGGAACATCTGTTTTGATGAGACAGTCAAAGAATTTGGCTTTATCAAAAATCCAGATGAACCATGCATCTATAGTAGATTTGTAGCAAGAACTGTCGTATTCCTCGTTTTATACGTGGATGACATTCTCTTGATAGGAAATGACATTCTTATGCTACAATCTGTCAAAGGGTTCTTGTCACAGAGGTTCTCCATGAAAGACCTGGGTGATGCCTCTTACATTCTGGGGATCCGGATCCATCGTGATAGATCCAAGAGGATATTAGGACTTTCGCAGTCCAGGTACATTGACACCATACTGAAAAGATTCAGTATGGAAGATTCCAAGCGCAGTAATCTACCGGCTTGTCACGGGATCACCCTCTCCAAAGAGATGTCTCCCAAGACTGATTTGGAAAGGGATCGCATGTCTATTATACCCTACGCTTCTGCGGTAGGCTCTATAATGTATGCGATGTTGTGTACCAGACCAGATGTAGCTTATGCACTGAGTGTGGTAAGCCGGTATCAGTCAAACCGTGGGGAGAAGCACTGGATAGCGGTAAAGAACATTCTCAAGTACCTGAGAAGGACTAAGGAGATGTTCTTGGTGTATGGCGGAAAAGACCTCCAGATTGAGGCCTTTGCTGACTCCAGCTTCCAGAGTGACAAGGATGATTCCAAGTCCATGTCGGGTTATGTCTTTACCCTCAATGGATGGGCGGTATGTTGGAAGAGTTCCAAACAGGAAACCGTTGCTGACTCGACGATGGAAGCGGAATATATCGCTGCATCTGATGCCGCAAAAGAAGCCATCTGGATGAGGAAGTTCTTGACAGAACTTCAGGTGGTTCCGTCCATTGATGATCCAATACCTCTGTATTGCGACAACAACGGGGCTATAGATTTAGCGAAGGAACCTAGGTCCCATCAGAAGTCCAGACACATCTTGATGCGGTATCACCTGATCAGAGAGATCGTGGATCGCCAGGAGATCGAGGTTCGGAGGGTTGCTACGGAAGATAACACTGCAGATCCATTCACGAAGGCCTTACCCCAGACTCAGTTCGAGCGGCTGATCGAGATGATAGGTCTTCAATACGCCAGTACATGGCCTTAGTGCAAGTGGGAGATTGTTAGTGTATATGACCTAGAGGCCATTACTGTATCATACTAGTTTGTATATTACTTAATGGAAGCTTGGGATATTCACAGTTGTATAGACAATCTTGCTCAAAATGGTAGTATGCTACTTGGTTTGTTTCTACTTTAATGTGTACATGTGTTTTTTTTAGTATATCACCTATACACATTAGTGGAGCCCTTAGGATCTTTGCTTGATTACCAGCGTTGTGATGGCAGTCACACTCGTAGGGGCTGGGTAATCCACAAGCACATCCTTATACAGGTCCCTAGTCGTAGGACTATCGAGACAGGGCATCGATACTCCGGAGTAGACTAGCGTATGCGCTTCTCATCCCAGCAGGGGAGACGGTCTGTCCCACAGCCATCAGTACGTCGTACTTGAGATAGTATGCGGGTGCTCGTTAGGTTACGAGTACACTGGACAGGACTCGTCGGGAACTGTTGGTTGGTACTATACCTATCGTCAGTTATCAGTTCCCAGGTGACATGAGTACAGCTTAGTCCGTTGACTTGACACCGTCAGTTCGCCTCGAGTGTGTTCCCACTGTACTTTGATTACTACCCTACCACGGCTCAAAGGAGTCGTGCAAACAGGTAGTAGTTGGGTGCAGTCCCGAAGCACTTGGAGGCAGTAACGGTTAGACATGATTCGTCTCTCCCGGTATTGGGAGTTGATATCGTGCTGTGTCAAGGAGAGCCATTACACATAGTCGTCCCTGGCCAGGGCAAGCGAGATATACTGGTAGGTTTCCAGTGTTATCTCAGGGTGTTCTGGGCTACACTCCGACACGACTTGTACTGCTATTAGGGGACTGGCGTTTACCGCCCCCCTAGGCCCGCCATGCGATATTCTCAGATGAACAGACCGGACTGTACGGAGACTGTCACATTCAGGCTCAGTAGGAGTTCAGATGGGTTTCACCTCGTCAGTCTTTTTATCAGCATCTACCTGGGGGCCGTTACGCACAGCTAGTGCCGCTTGCGGTCTGTGGTTAAACCCACTTCCAGCGTAGTGTCGAGTCTTTAGTGTCCCACACAGAGAGCTATTCACCTTTGGGCAAAACAGAGTAGAGGTCGCATGGTTTTGCGATAGGGTTCGGTCACATCCGCGCACTTGTGCACGTTTGGTGTCCGGGCAGTTATTACTAATGGGTTTTGGCTTAAGCCAGATCCTAGTATACGTTTTGGGATTGGTTTTATCTCGTTAGTATTTGTGTTCCTCGGAACGCTGATGCGGGTGTGTATGCACGGTTGACCGAGACAGAGGCAGAGGATTCTCATTAGGGTTGTTGACTGTTGACTTTTTCTAAACCCTAATGAGAATATGAAATATGATTAATAATAATATTAATTAAGTATTATTGTGCTATGGTTGGGTTGAAAGTTTTACCTTCTTGACTTGTTGACTTTGTTGACCGGTTGACTAGCTTGGACTTGTTGACCATCATCATTACAATGGCTATCATTTCATGGCTATGACTTTTGCTTGCTTGTTTGTTCACAAAATGCATTAAATGCATGAAATGATATTGCCGTTGAAATGAACTATCACATAATACTTGATTACAATTATTATTATGATTATTTTGGTTTTTGAGAGCATGGTTGCAAAAAGTCTTCACTCATTCTATCATTCTCACTCTCTCTCATCTAAGCTCTCGCCATTGCTCTCCCTCTTCCTCTAGCTCAAGGAAAAATCCCTCTCATGAGTTGAGAACCATTTTCCTTTGAGATAAAACACCAAAACCACTCTCTACTCATCCTAAGGTTGAAGGTTTAGCAAACCAAACACTTTAGTTTCCTCAAGATTGAGGTTGGAGCCAAAGGTAGAAGCTTTCGGGTGGATCCATATTCGGCACAAGGAGACGACGAGGTGAGGCCGATCCGACCACCACAAGGAGTCGAAGAGAAGGAGTTCAAGTTAAGGTATAACCCCTAACATAGTAGTTAAACTCTTAGTTAGGTTGTTAGATAGTTTGTTTAGCAAAGATCCGTTTTTAGAGTCCATGTTACCTCCACCGAAAAAATCGTTTTTCACCATTTCCGCATCCCCGAAAGAACCGGGACGGGTAACGTGGACTTACAGGGTGTTTGATTATTCGATCGGAAAGTTTAACATTGTCTATTTATCTGGAATGCGATACAATATTTGGAATCCACAAGTAGTTATGAGATAACTAATTTGAATGTTATAAATCTAGCACTTCAGTCTCAGATGATCGGTTGCCACGGAATTTTGATGTGATCAATAGTCCATCTCAATCACGCAGCGTACGCGGATAATCGCTGGGTAAACTTAATAGACAGCCACGCCCCAAAGCACCGACCAAGTGACTGTAGGAGAACCCCGTCGCCAAAAGCATCCTTTCGGGTGCTCGCGGCAGCGGTGTTCCGCCTTAGTGCACTTCGCGACGGCATCCGGGGGTGCGGCCGTCTAATAAAGTTTGCGACGAGCATTCGATCAAAATGTCGGGAATCTTGTTGAATTGCCCAACTTGATATTGAATAGAGTTTTCGATAATGAGACTAAAATGAGGGGTTTATAATTGTTAGGCATGCGATGTCTAAAGAATTCATTTGGTTAGGCATGCGATGTCTAAGGAATTCATTTGGTTAGGCATGCGATGTCTAAGGAGGTTGCGGATTCCAACTGTTGTAGTTTTACACTTTCTTTTCTATGACCGTAAGCGTAGTATGTGGTGTATCGCCGGCTTCGTTGCTATACATCAACGACAATCGGGATACGCATACTTGCTTACGTTGATGATATGAGATATTATGTGTTGCTGTGATATGTTGTATTGGATTGTCGCGTTTGAATAGCCGGGTTTTTTTTTATGTGAGATGGGAGTTTTTCTTTTTCATTCATGTAAAATTCATTTGTATGTAATATTCTTTTATTGGGGCACTTCCGGGCTGAGGATGATGTCACCATTGTATATTATTTACTTTTCCGCATTAGGTAGACCCAAGGCAGGGAGCACAAGTAACCGGGTTCTAGGGTCCAGTGGGAGACCATCTCGAGGAGTCGAGACCGGGTCTCCTAACCCTAGAATTGGCAGTGTTGCTTGCCGCTCTCGTAGGGGTCTAGGGATGTGGGTTTGGCTATTCATCGCGACCGTGGAATCCGTGTTTTATACAGGCTCGTATTAAAAACACGGACCTCCTAGTATATCCAATATTTCATATATGTTCTTCTGCTGCAGTGTTCTGTGATGAGATCATATTACTGCCTGAGACGAATGTTTATATTATATATATGAGATATATGTTATATTGCAGATTTCGTTTCAAATAAGATGCTTGTGAAGCATAATAAAATGGGACTTGATTAATGAGATTAATGAAACTAAAAAGAAACCTAAAGATGTTGTAGAAACTTGTTTAAAAACTGGTAGCCCTAGTTCTTGCTTTGCATAGCGGTGTTCCTTGTAGAACATCCAGCACCTTATTCGATAAGGAAAGAGCCGAGATCTCTTCACCGGGAGTGACCTCTTTAGCGAAACTAGAAGATGCTACAAACCCGGTTTGTCTTTTGATTGTTTCTATAGTTTTTTGCTTTGCATAGTGATATTTATGAAATATCCTGCACCTTATTCGATGAGGAAAGAGCCGACGATCCCTTCACCGGGAGTGACCTCTTTAGCAAAACTACAAAAGGCCTCAAAAACATTCCATTAAAAATCACTCGATTCTACAACGATATAAAGTTCATTACGCAAAGGGTTTTCTTAAAAACTTGTCTTAGCCCTCCGTCATTTCAGATAAGTAGTTTTTAGTATTCGTGCTGCGTTTGTTGACTTAGTCAAGGCGTAGTGTGCGGTAGCTGATTAGTGCTTATCTGCAAAGCATATGATGGGATTGGATTAGGGTAGTCGTGCGGCCTTGTTGACTCAGTCAAGGGTCGTGCAGGTGGGTTTAATTCAATCGGGAAATGACGGGTTGAACTTTACTTGCGGTCTATGGTTTGTTGACTTAGTCAAGGTCATAGATCGCTTGGGGTAAAATATTATTGGGAATTTCAAGTGTTGAAATTTGCAATGAGATTGCATACCTTCTATGAGATAGTTGGATCCCGATACACGCTGCGAGTAAGAGTTACTCCTGGGAGAGTTTTACACATTAAAATTAGCCAATCAAGTAGGTGTCTAGAAAGGTGTCAACGGGGTTACGCCCCTGGGAAAACGAGGTTTACTTTAATTAGGTCCGTGCGAAAGCACGGGGAACCTCCCTCAAAGTACCGGCACTGGCCTGGCTGAAAGATTGGCGAACTTGTAGGGTGTAACTAATTCCGGATAGTCTTTCCTTTTAGGGTTTGAAGGAAGATTTGACTAAAACAGTGGGAGACATCCTGATTAGATAAATTGATAACCATTCTAATCTTGTAAAAGCGCACGCTGAGTGTTTTCTTCTCTCTCTCCAGGTAGCGAACATATCACGCCTTAATCAAGATAATAATACGGATATATTGACCGAACCCGCTTGTTATACTGAGCTGGGGAACGTTGGTCCCGCTCCAACTTATAATTGTTATAAGACAGAGCAGGAAATAGGAGATTACCAGAATTCCCGTGCCGCCCAAACGAAGAAAGTGCATGCTGATGCATCATCTTCGGGTGTGTTCATTATAGAGAACTATTTCTCAGTATCCTTTACGTCCTGGGTATGAGATACCGGATCAGGATCCCGCATATGTAATTTGTTACATGGGCTACAGATAGGTAGAGAACTGAGAACGGGTGATAAATTTCATGAGATAGAAAACGGTGCAAGTGTTGCAGCCAAGTCTGTTGGTAGTTATCACCATGTATTAGTAAATACATTGATTCTGAATGAATGTTATTAGATACCGAACCTGATATACAACATCATATCAGTCTCTTTATTAGTAAAGAAGGATATAATTTTGTATTGTTGGATAATGTTTTGAACATTTCCTATATCAAGAGTTGATCGGTTCAGGCACGTTATCTAAAAGCATTGACGTTCTAAATCAAACTACAGTTCTTAGTATACAGAACACATACAAAAGGAAAAGTTCAGAAATGAACGGATCCTTCTTGAGGTATTGTAGACTAGGTCATATCAATGCGACCCGACTAGCTGAAGTTAAATTAAGATGCATATTTAAATTTGTTTGAATTTACATCTTGTGAAACTTGCCGGTCATGTCACAAAGATAAGATGACCACAGCTCTGTTTATTGGAAACAGAGAAAGAGTTAGCGAACTCTTGGGATTGATACATGATGATGTATGTGAGGTCCCCTGTCTACATATACCAAGATCGGTTCTTTTTACTTCATTACATTCACTGATTATCTCTCAAGATTCGAACATATGTTCCTGTTGAAACAAAAGTCTGAGCCTTTTGAGATATTCACAGAATATAAGTTAGAAGTAGAGAACCAAAAACGGGTATAAGTATTATGTCCTTTGATGAGATCAAGGAGGAGAATACTTGAGCACGGGATTCCTGGACTATTCTAAAGGAGAATGAGATTCTCTCTCAGCATTACTCCTCCGTATACACCACAGCACGTCGGTGTATCGGGGCGGAGCAATTATGCCCTATGTGATATGGTGTGCTCTATGATGAGTACTACTGAGTTACTATTTCCTTTTGGGAGTTATGCACTTGAGAAGCTGCATACCTATTGAATAGGGTTCAAATCAAATTAGTTGCCTACCACTTCATATGTGATATGGAATGGGAAGAGCCCATATCTAAAGTTTGTTAAGATTTGGGGTAGTCCAGCCTATTTCTAAAATCATAATCCGGACAAGCTCGAGGCAAAGTCAGTTCTGTGGAAGTTTGTTGGATATCCCAAGCATTGGCAAAGGAATATCTTCTACCTAACCGATGAACAAAAGATGTTTTGTTTCTCAACATACCACCTTTGTGAAAGGGAATTTCTTGTGAAGAAATTATTGGTTATGAGGTAGAACTGGAAAGAGTTCCAGCTATATAAACTGCAGCTGATGATTTGGTAGAACCAAAGGATTCAATAGTTTCCAATGAACCTCAGTCTCTCCGCCGATCTAGTAGGTTTCCTCACCCACCTGAGAGACACTTCGGTTTCTTTGTGACAGTGGAAGCGAGGATTGCATCATGAGATGATGACCCAACTAGTTTCGAGCTGGCCATCAGGAGTGGGACTCTGTAAGAATGGCTGGATGCTTAGCGATCTGAGATGGAATCCTTATACACCAACAAAGTATGGACTTTGGTTGCTTTATCTGAAGGGTTAAATCCCCATCAGGAGCAAGTATATCTTGAGAAGATTACTTGGTGTACATGGAAAAGTTGAGACTTTCAAAGGTATGCTTAAGTCCATCCAGATCCTACTTGCCACTGCTACATACCATGACTACGATATCTGGTGGTTGGGTGTCATGACTGCTTTTCTAAATGATGATTTGGAAGAGAGCGTCTATAAGTACACAGCCAGAGGGCTTCGTAGACAGTGGGAGCAGCGGAAACGTGTGCAAGATATTTTATGTGATAAAGCAGGCATCGCGGAGTTGGAACATCTGTTTTGATGTGGTAGTCAAAGAGTTTGACTTCATCAAAATGGTAGATGAACCTTGTATATACAAAAAGATAGTAGAGAGTATGGTGGTGATCCTCGTAGAGTACGCGGATGACATACTCTTGATAGGGAAGGAGTTTCCTATGCTACGCTCGGTCAATCTCCGCTTATCACAAGGATTCTCCATATAGGATCAAAGTGATACCTCCTAAATCCTGGGTTTTGGATCTATGAGATAGATCTAATTGGATATTAGGATACTCACTAGTTGTAGTGAGTTGGTATCAATCGATCCTGGGGAGAATCACTAGAAAAGTTCCAGGGTGATAAGGACGACTGAATGTCAGTCGCAGGCATTGTCTTTACCCTCAGTGGAGGGACGGTATGTTGGAAGAGTTCCAAGCTAGATACCGTGACTTACTAGAAGATTAATGGCAAGATACATTGTTACCAAGGATGCTACTAAAGAGGCAGTCTGGATATATAAGTTCATGAGATGAACTTTGTTCCGACCATTGTGTGACAATGGAGTTGTGGCTTTAGCCAAGGAATCCCTGTCCCATCAGAAATCCAGATATAATTCTTAGGCAGTATCACCTGATCATGGAGATGGTTGATCTCCAGGGAGATCGAGGTTAGGAGAGTAGACACAGAGGAAAACAACGCGGATCCACTCACAAAGGCCTTTTTCCCAGTAGAGACTTTTATGGGATGGTTGAGTATGAGATACTTCAACCACAACAATGGTTGGGTATGTGATACCATAACAGATGGCCCTAGTGCAAGTAGGAGATTGCTAGTTATATGTATTCCCTAGAGGCCATTACTGTACATACGATGTATATTGTAATGGATGCTTGGACATATATAGGGAGGGCTTTCTTGCTCGACATGATAGTATGCTATCTGGTTGTATTTTATCTTAACATGTACTCTGATTGTCTCTATGTTACATGTTGATAAAGCCCTTAGGTAAGTACTCAACTACTGGGACTATGATGAGATCATACTAGTGGGGCCACGGTAGTCGACGAGTATATCCTATAACTGTTCCTAGTCGAGGGTGTATCGAGACATGGCATCGATGCACCAGAGTAGACTAGCATATACGCATCTTGACCCATATGATGGGCGATGGATGATCCCATATCCATCGGTGTTTGACATCAAGGATGGTGTACGGGTGCTCAGTAGAGACTGGGTACACTGGAAGGACTCGCCGAGAACTCCCAGATGGTATTATACCTCACGTCAGATGGCAGTTCTCCGGTGACACTGGTACAGAGTAGTCTGTTGACCCGAGATCGTCATAGAGTCTTGTGTGATTCCCACTGTGCTTTGATTTCCATCATACCACATCCAAGAGGGCGTGCAAAAAGGTGGCTTTTGGGTACAGTCCCGAATCACATGGAGGCAATGAGCGATAGGAGGGGATTCGTCTCTCCCGGTATAGGGAGTTGATGTTGCGCTGTGTTCGATTGGCTATAACTGAAAATCCCTGGCCAGGGTTGCTGAGATTTAATGGTAAGTGTTATCAGTACTTTCTCGAACTGTTATAGATCTCATATCGACACGACTTATCAAGCTAATGGGGTCTGACGTTTACCACCCCTAGGCGAGATATGCGACATATCAGACGACGAGACTGGACTGTACGGGAGTGTTACTGATTGGATTCACGGGAGAAAGTGCAGGCTTGCTTGTTGATCTTCTGAGCGCTCAATACCTGGGTGGTTGTTACGTGTAGCTGACCGCTTGCAGCTTGTGGGTGTTTGATATGATCATCACATACTGCCGGCGTATTGACGATTCTTTAGAGTCCTACACAGAGGTTTCCTGGCTCAGGCAAAACGGAGTAGGGGCACATATGTGATATGTGCAGGACCGAGGATAATGCGATATGAGATACCGTATTATATTCTCGCGATATTTGATATCAGCCGGGTCATCGGATCAAGTGTTGATTCGATGAATCGGTAAATGAGATATTAGTCGGTTATATGCGATATAGCCGGATTGTCGGATCAAGTGTTGATTCGATAATTTAATGTATAATAATATATATGATATATTAAATTACATTAACTAATATTAGCTCACTAAAAGATTTTTTTTCTCACTCGGGTAATACATTGATATATATGCGATATATGTTAATTGTATTATTTTATTTTATTACAATAAATATTATATATGTGATATATAATATTGTAACATGATATGATTACTAATGCAACATGTTTAGTGGAGATTAAACAAGGTTAGGGTTTGAATTAGGTTAGTTCTTTCATGAACATTCTAGAAGGTTTCTTTTTGTTTTGAGTTAAGATATTATGCTTGATATTTTGTAATGACTCATTCTTAACCCAACCCAAACCCTAGCCCTAGTTAAATCTCTACAAAGGTTTAGTTGACCATGGTTACATTATTAATCATATATTACTTCATTATTCATCACAAAAGGATTTCAATTGATTCTTCTTCTTCTTCCTTGAGTTCTTCATGGAAAAGCTTTCTAGCTTTTTCAAAGGTGATGAAAATGAGTGAGAAATAGAAAAAAAATGAGAGCAAAAATCCTACTTCATCATCCTCATCTATCCTTGCCATTTAGATGAGGGTGTTCACTTCATTTAGTGAGGGAGAGCTTGTGTTAATGAAACTTCAAGGTAGATCATCTTTGTTATCGAAGATCGGAAGCAAGCTTGCATCATTCTCTTCGTGGAACCCTTCTAGAGTCCGGGATATCAATGATCGCAGCGAAGGGACCTCAACATGGAGCTTAAGAAGTGAAGGACGGGATCTACAAAGGTTGTAATCCCTCTCACTTAGTGTTAAAGTGTTTACCATGCTTATTTTCGCCTAATCTCTAGTTTAAAGATCTTGTTTAGGGTTGTTCGGCACGGCTAATTTTTAAATCGGGCATGGTTGATGTCTCGTAGACCCTTGTTAGAGTGCCTAGCATCCCTACATCTTCATCTTCTCTCCTCTTTCCCTCACCATGGTAGCACCTCCTCCACCTCCTCTTTAACCTCACAAAACACCCTCAAATCTTCATCCAAAGTTCATCTCCATTTCACAAAAAGCATGCACAAGCTCACTACAAGCATGGATAACCAAGCAAAATTTCATTTTGAGCACTTGGGGAAACTCAAGAATTTTCTTGAGTTGCCAAATAAGGTATTCTCTTAACCATTAGCATAGTATTTACATTGCTTTTACATCCATGTTTAATTAGAACCGATTTAGTGTCGTTTAGTGAGGTTTGGAAATTTCTAGAAAGGCTTAGGGTTTTGAATTGAATCCAAAGGTGAAATTGAGGCTTAATAGTGACCTTAAACCCCTGTAGGGATTGTAAAATGGACTGAATCCAGAGAATAGAACCCCAAACCCAAACTTAGAAACCCCGACATCGGCAGATTTTATGGAAATTGTGATGTATTTTGGTATCTGCTATCACCCGGGACACCTGAAAAATATTTAGCAAATACAGAGATACAAGAAGGCAACCCAGAACCTATACCCAAAACCCTGGACCCTAACCCCACTGCCAGGCAGCAGATTTATTGTTCCTGGCCGCAATTTGCTACCAGGGTAGGGTCATTTTGGTCCGTGTTTGTTCTGTGGCTCCAGTATCTGTAATCTAGACCCTCCACATATGCAAAATTGGCTGATTTGACCTTGGGTAAAATCTGGGACTAATTTCATGAGTTGCTATTTTGATTCAGGGTTATATTTTTCGTATTTTGGATTCTGGATTTTAGTATTTGTGTTTTACCTCGATCACTTGACGTTTGTACGACGATATCGAGGGTTGTTTGGTGGTTTGAAAGGCGTAGTCCGTAGGTTCTAACCTATAGGCTCTTAGCGTGTCGTTTTGGTTTTGAATTGGGTTTCAATGCGATACGATACGTTATGATGTGTAGGTACCCCCACGAGGACTTCGAGACGACAAGCAAGCGCGTGGCGACGTCGGCAATAGCAAGCGAAGAGCAAGGTGAGTAGATATATATCTACGGGGGAAGTCGGGTGGATGGCGTATAGCACCCCCGCAGTTCGTAGTGTTGTTGATGATATGTTATATATTTACATATGTGTTGTGAATTTGGATGATAGTGTCGTGGTTGATTTCTTAGTCGCGAACCATAGAATAGGTTTGCACACACGCATACACACCCTTGCATGCATTATTATTATTACTTGTGCGTAAATGGGAATACGTATATACACACACACACACACACATAGGTATGGAACTATGTATATATATACGCATACCTATACTTGGATAATGAGGATAGTGGATGATATTTGGAGATGGGTCGATGAGATTAGGCTTGATGCCGTGAGATCGGTGATATATTTTGGTTCGTATTAGGAGATACGACATGAGATTATAGCGGGCATTTAGGCGTGTGTTTTCATACACGTAGATATATATAGATGGTATCAGTATGTACTAGACTTAGATCAGTACCCCTAATACAGGATATGCTGATGATGGATACCAGGTGAATAATGAGATGAATGTGATATTTGACCCGTATCCAGATTTGGGATGCCGTACGACGGATTTACGTACGAGCTATATATTGATGAGAGATCCGCACTCTTGACTCGAGGATGTCATAAAATATATTGTATCGTATGTGATACTATTGAGGAGGGATCACCGACTATTATATTTATATGAATCTGTAAGTCCATGCTACCTCTCCCGGTACTTTCGGGAATGCGGAATATGGTAAAAAACGATTTTTACGGAGGTGGTAACATGGACCTAAAACCCGGATCTTGGTTAAACATCTATCTAACATCCTAACTAAGAGTTTCTAGCTACTCGGTTAGGGGGTTATACCTTGCTTGTCTTGAACTCCTTCGTCTTCAAGCTCCGATGGTGGTCCGATTGGCTTCTTCTCGTCGTCTCCGTACGCCGAAGATAGATCCACCTGAAAGCTCCAACCTTTAGCTCCTTCTTCGTTCTTTGAAGAAACTAGTTCACTTGGTTTGCTAAACCTAGTGAACTAGAATGAGTAGAGAAGAATTAGAATGGGATTTTATCTATGGTTCTTGATTCTCAACTCATGAGACAATAGAACCATAGGATCAAGAGAGGGAGCAAGAGGTTGAGGGTGAGAGCAAAAGGAGAGCTCAAGAACAAGAGAGAGAATGAGCAAGAAAGAATGAGGCTCCCTTTTTCCTTTCACCCTCTCATAATCCAAAGCAATCATAACTCATCATACTAACAAAAGTCTTATGTGATGGTTGAAGCAACCATAACCATATCATTTCATGCACTTATTTTACACAAATGAGCAAGTAAACAAAAGTCTTTGCCATGAAATGATGGCTATGGTTATCATGATGGTCAACTAGTCAAGCCTAGTCAACCGGTCAACAAGTCAACAAAAGTCAACAAGTCAACAAAGTCAACAAGTCAACAAAAGTCAACAAGTCAACAAAGTCAACAACCATATCACCATAATACTTAATTAATATAATAGTTAATCACATATCATATTCTCATTAGGGTTGAGCAAAAAGTCAAATAGTCAACGGTCAACTGTCAACAACACTAATGAGAATCCGCTGCCTCTGTCTCCCTGTCAACTGTGCATACACACCCGTATCCGCGTTCCGAGGAAAACGAATGCAAACCGGATAAATCCAATCCCAAAAGGTACACTAGGATCTGGTTTAAACCAAAGCCCGCTAGTGTAAACTGTCCGGACACTGTACGTGCACTAGTGCACGGATGTGACCGAACCCTGTCGCAAAACCATGCGACCTGTCGCAATAACATGCGACCTCTACTCTTTTGCCTAAAGGCGAAAAGCTTTCTGTGTGGGACTCTAAAGACTCGACACTACGCTGGCAGTGGGTTTAACCACAGACCGCAAGCGGCACTAGCTGTGCGTAACGGTCCCCAGGTAGTGCCGACAAGAAGACCGACGAGGCGAAACCCATCTGAACTCCTACTGAGCCTGAGTGTGACATTCTCCGTACAGTCCGGTCTGTTCGTCTGATACATCGCATGGCGGGCCTAGGGGGCGGTAAACGTCAGTCCCCCAATAGCGGTACAAGTCGTGCCGGAGCGAAGCCCAAAACACCCTGAGATAACACTGGAAACCTACCAGTATATCTCGTTTGCCCTGGCCAGGGACTACTCGTGTAATGGCTCTCCTAGACACAGCGCGATGTCAACCCCCAATACCGGGAGAGACGAATCCTGTCTAACCGTCACTGCCTCCAAGTGCTTCGGGACTGCACCCAACCACTACCTGTTTGCACGACTCCTTTGAACCGTGGTAGGGTAGTGATCAAAGTACAGTGGGAACACACTCGAGGCGAAGTGACAGTGTCAAGTCAGCGGACTAAGCTGTACTCATGTCACCTGGGAACTGATAACTGACGATAGATATAATACCAACTAGTCAGTTCCCGACGAGTCCTGTCCAGTGTACCCGTAACCTAACGAGCACCCGCATACTATCTCAAGTACGACGTACTGACGGCTGTGGGACAGACCGTCTCCCACACTGGGATGAGAAGCGCATGCGCTGGTCTACTCCGGAGTATCGATGCCCTGTCTCGATAGTCCTGCGACCAGGGACCTGCATAAGGATGTGCTTATAGATTACCCAGCCCCACTAGTGTGACGGCCATCACATCGCTGGTAATCAAGCAAAGATCCTAAGGGCTCCACTAATGTGTATAGGCGATATACAAAAATAAACACATGTACACATTGAAGTAGAAACAAACCAAGTAGCATACTACTATTTTGAGCAAGATTGTATATACAAGGTGAATATCCCAAGCTTCCATTAAGTAATATACAAACTAGTATGATACAGTAATGGCCTCTAGGGCATATACACTAACAGAATCGACTCAGATTTAGGTGGTTTCCTTACCTATCGATTAGTCCTGTAGTTTACTTGTAGATGTTAGACTAGATTCCAGTCATACCTATTTCAAAAACTAACGAATCGTGAGTATTCTAAAGACAGGCCAAGGGATACTATGGATATTTTCAAAGGATGCACTTTTTCATAAAAACACCGTAGCCCTATTTTCTAAACACCACGATTCGTGCAACTTTCAAATACCAAAAACTGTATGACTCGTATATAGGAATGTATATTTCTTTATTGCTGTATTATTATTCATTTACCATTTATTCTACTGCTCGCATTGCATTGCATGCTTATATGTTATTGATTCATATTCCATTGTGCATATGATATATAGCATACCTGTATACCTACATGCTTACACATATGCCTTTACATATTTACATGTTCACTATTATATGATGTTGTATGAATTTGGAGAAAGTAGGAACCCCATGATATATTTTATAACTTGTTGCAGTTAAATAGCGATTTTTTCTTTATATGCATATTACTGTTTCACGCTGCATATATTATAATTCATGGATATCATATTGTGATATGGTTTTCATATGATGTTTTCTGGATTGTTTTACTCATGCGTATATATATCAGTGGTATGGGACGCTGATATATATATATATATATATATATATATATATGTATACCCATCGTATATATATATATATATATATATATATTAGTGGTATGGGACGCTGGTACATATATACATCTACATAATATATCATCATAATAATCTATGCAAATATATTTATTCATTATATATGAGTAGGGCCTATATGGTCGATGTGAGGGGCCTATGTGCTCGATATGAGTAGGGCCTATATGGTCGATGTGAGGGGCCTATGTGCTCGATACGAGTGGAGCCTATATGGTCGATGTGAGGGGCCTATATGGTCGATGTGAGGGGCCTATGTACCCAATGTGTGGATGACATGTTTTATCCCATACTCTGCATTTATTTTATATGCATTGCTTCATGTATTAGTAGTACCTGATAGAGTACCTTTCATGACTATTACATATGCATATTGCCGTTTATTGCTTCATGTATTAGTAGTACCTGATAGAGTACCTTCATGAATGTTGCATACATATTGTGTGGATATATGAGATTTATTTGATATTGGGATATTGAGATATATATTTTGTGTCGATGCTTGACACTGATTTTCTGATGATTTCATTGATGATACTTGAATGTTTATACAAAAAATCTCACTATATTAAGTAAACAGTTTTCTCATTCATGATATCTTCTGTTTTCATTTTACCGCATTCATACCTCATATTTACGATATTTTGCTACCTGAGGTACTGACACGAGCACATGGGATTACACTTATGTTTAGATGTTTATCCTTGCTTTTTTATTATACTTCAGAATTTATCATATTGAGGATATATATATATTACCGATCATTTGACCTAGGATTTAGTCATACATACGATTTCTGCTCTGTGATGTTTTCTACTCACGAGTTGGCAATTCACCCCCAGTGTGCCACAGGTTCTTGCAGGTTTTGCCGTACAGGTTTCGGCGCACTGCTTTCCTTCCAGATGATTGCTTTGGTAGGTGGGTTCACTTGTATCGTGACCACCATTGTACATTTATCTATATTCAGTTGTATCTAGTAAAACTCCATCAACCAGACATGTATATGTATTTGAATTAAAGACCAGTTTTATATTCTTTCGACCTTAGAGTCGCGCGTTGTATTATTATGGGATTTTATGTTGATTTGAGTTTCCTTTTTAGTTTTGATCCTCTCCCTTCGGCGTTGTATATTATATTGCTTGCGTGGTTGTGACCGTCGATTGATGAAGAGTTAGCTCCCGCTTGGGGATGCCTTTTTCATTGTGCATATATTATTCATGTTGTACCCCGTTTGCGGCTAGTATTTACAAAGGAAACTCTGCCGAAATTTTCTGAAAAGACTTTATATTTTAAAATGCAATACTTCGGCTTATGTTATTTAAAAACCACTTGTTTTATAACATGTTTTCTACACTTCTTCTTTAAAAATGGTTTAGATTTCTGGGCTTTTGGCTTACTTGAATTAGATGGGGTCCTATGGACTTCATATGATTCAAGGGCCAGTCACGTACTACTTCGGGTTATGACAAAGTTAGTATCAGAGCACTTGGTTTACCTTGGTTCGAGTCTAAGTTTGACCATGCGGAGCCTAGAGCATTTGTATATATTCGGAACTTAGGCTTGACCTTACGGAACTTAGACTTAGTCGAGAGGGTATCAGACCCGAACTTTCGTCGCATAGGTTGACCTTGGTTGATGGAGTAGGTGACTTCAGTAGAGTGACGTACCGTGTGTATGTTCCATGACATACTTACGATACGCTACTCCGCTTAAGGAGCCTTAGGATGTACATTTCCTTACACAGTATTATATTCATTCCTATGATCTATCCTCATCGATATTGGTTTATGGTTTTGCTGCCACGATTGCACGGGCAGAGAGAGCTACGGATAGAGTTGCGTCAGCACAAGCTTGTCACGGACGAGAACTGACCAGAGCGTGATTCCGGGGACATACGATTTGCACAGATGCGTCGTTTTATTGTGTTTTCGCGCCATGAGCGTTTGATGGATCGCTTTTACGAGATTTCTCGGACGTGTAGATCAGCACCAGAGGATCAGGCTACTGCTAGAGGCCATCCAGAATGTGATGACCGTCGATGCACCGATTATTTGATGATCGAGGCACTGTTTAGCGTGCGGACAATGAGCCAGTTGCTGCTGCGAATGACGAGATATCGCCCCAGATGTTTGAAGCTATTGCCGCATGAGTTGTAATTAGAGATATGATAGAAGATCGCTAGTCACCCATGGAGGAAGGACTAGGACATGCGATTCGTTGCCTACCCCGATGCGAGGTCATCAGATTGATTGATTCCAGCTAGAGACGACTTCACGCAGGTACGTTGGGAGTCGATAGAGACGATCGAATGTCAGAAGCCCATTTTCCAAGTTTAAAGTATTCAGAGACAAATGCAAGTAATGTTATGGACCCTCTAGAAGAATGAAACCCTAACTCGACATAATGAACATGAGAACGCTTTGAAACCTTAGGGTTTGCGGTAGTTCAGTGGTGCCATTAGTAAGGCTTGGGTTTGCCCTTCTACGGTTGGTCCATAGGTACTGTGGCATGTACTAGAATACTATTAAACTGTACCCAAGATATTGAGCTCTTGGGAGATTATGGAACTTTGACAAATCGATCGGAAGGTTCGACGTCATTTGGATATCATGTGATGGGATACATTGCTTGGGAGACTCCAGATACGAGTATAGCCGTTGGAGCGCAGTCCATGCAGCCACGAAGAGACGAGTCCGAAGCAGTCGACATTAGAGAAAAGTGGAGTAAGAGGTTCGTACGAGATCTTGATGAGATGACGTTCCACTCCGCCGACATTCAAGATGTGATACGCATGTAGAGGCGTTGTATATGGAAATATCTTCCAGAAGGAGTCGCGATGAGTATGCAGCCGTTCCGGAACAAGATACAGATTTATTAAAAGATGATAACTTCCTGGCAGTTTAGCAGAAAAGAGATTCGGGAGAGATCTCGACAGGACCTTTCTGGAATACTATACGGAAATACTTGGACCCAGGAGCGGTCATATTGCGCACATCCAGTAGGCCAGAGTTCGGCATCGTCGACGAGACATGTTATGAGTGACCATGATAGTTGGCCAGAGATCTTTAGAGGATATGCCAGAGCGGACTGCTTCCATTATCGTTTCCATATTGAACCATTGAGCCGAGGAGCTATGCACTTAGCAATCTGCAGTGAGAGACGAGAGTCTAAGGGCACCAGACGGCAGGCCACGAACAGTAGGCAAGTAGATATCTTGCTCTGCTAGCATTGGATTCATCGACACCTTCTCGACCTTGAAGGAGGACATATCGACGACGGTAATTATGATTTATGATTTGATGATTCGATTATCATGTATCCGTCATTTTTGGATTTCGGTATTCTGGACGATTTGTTTGCATGATTGAGATTTTTGTACACTATGGTTGCACTTGACTTCGATTGATGTCATTCGAGATATTCATTTTGATTTCAGGCCTATGATATGCATATGATTTGACTTGTACTTTCGGCATAGTTTTCATGCACTTTTAGTATTTAATTTGATTTTTGTGCACGCTGATGCACATGGTTGTGAGATTATGTACCACGGTATACCTCATTTGGATTTGGATTGAATGTGTCGTATACCGTCGATTTCGATTTTGATATTCGATATTTGTTTTCGTACACTTGATTTGGATTCTTGCGCATGCTTAGGCGTTTGATGCAATTTTGGTGCACACCAGATGCACTAAATCGAGATTCTTCATGCATATCAGATGCACCTGATATTGTTTTCAGGCACACCCGTTGCCTTTGACAGGTGTTTCGTGCACACCCGTTACACTTAGATTTTGTTTCTGTGCACATGTATGGCACATTCATGGATTTCGATTTCCGTGTGCACCAGACGCACAGAGTATTCTTATATACATTTTGGGATTGATTTCTTATGGAGCAGTACGTTTTTATGATATTTGCTATTTGTTTTCGTACTGAGCAGGACTAGTCAGAGGACAGTACCTGGATATATTTTGCATGCATTGATAGTTGTCGAAGGGATTTCCAAAAATGGAGCTATAGTATCAGTATTTACCTATGTGGACACGAAACGTTTAAAATAAGGAAACCCTTCTAAATTGTTTTCAAAACGGCGGGACGCACATATTAAACAAAAGATAAGTATATATATAGTTATTTTCTTACAATAGACGCCCGCCACTGTGCCGCGATGTGCGCATCACACAGCAACATGAAAGGTTTGGCATGCATTTCCTTTAGATGTTTACATGTATAGTTTTGATGTATTATCATGTTAGTTTTCATATTGGATTTTGACATTGATGTCTTCACCATGACTTCGATGATTGCGGGATGCTTGAAGGAGTTTTGATTTTGAGTTATCTGCTCATTGTTCATGCGCATATATGTCATGACCCGAAATAGTACGTGACTAGCACTTGAATCATATGAAGTCTATAGGACCCCATCTAATTCAAGTAAGCCAAAAATCCAGAAATCTAAAACCATTTTAAGGAATAAATAAGAAAACTAGTTTTTAAGAAGTAAGGAAAATATGTTTTAAAAACAAGGATTTTAAATAAGTAAACCAAATATGCATTTTTAAAATCTTTATTCTTTTCTGAAAATTTTGGCAGAGTTTCCTTTGTAAATAATGGGTACACACTGATAAAAGGCATTCCCAAGCGGAAGCCAGCTCTTCATCAATCGACGGTCACAACCACACAAGCAGTATAATATACGACGCCAAAGGGCGAGGATCAAAACTCAAAGGAAAAACTCAAATCAGCTTGAAAACCATAATACTACAACGCGCGACCCTAAAGTCGAAATAATACACAACTGGTTTTCTAAGTCTGAATAATATACAAGTTTGGTTGATGGAATTTCTAGATACAACTGAATAATAAATGTACAATGGTGGTTCTGATGCAAAAGAACCCACCTACCAAAGCAAATCACCTGTAACGGAAGCAGTGTGTCAGAAGTGCCGCCATGAAACCTGTACGGCAAAACCTGCAAGAACTGTGGCACAATGGGGGTGAGTTTCCAACTCGTGAATAGAAAACATCACAGAGCAGAAATCGTATGTATGACACAATCCTAGGT
Source organism: Agapanthus africanus (assembly GCA_030015575.1). NCBI lineage: Eukaryota > Viridiplantae > Streptophyta > Magnoliopsida > Asparagales > Amaryllidaceae > Agapanthus > Agapanthus africanus. The sequence goes on along the minus strand of JASDDO010000029.1, from coordinate 396,678,127 downwards.
CAATACGATCAGATATATATAAAGCTCAATATAAATAAGTTTGAAGCATGATAAGGTGGCAATGTAACATCTATACATGAGTGTAGTGCCAAGTGCTCGTGCCAGTGCCTCAGGTAATAACATATCATAAATATGAGGTATGATCAATGTCGACTATATCATGAAGTCTATGAAAAAGTGGATATCATCCAACTATATAATCAATGTCAATATATGTATGTGGAAATCGTCCACGTGTCACCCAATGACAATATGCATCATGCATGTAAATATCATAAACATATGCATGGAAGTATGAGGATGTAAATCAACAGGTGTCGCTCGCGACATATCAAAATCATGGAATCTGAGTGTCAAGCATCGACACTCGAAAACATCATGAAACCTGTGTCTATCATCGGCACATAAATCCTTATATATCGGGCTCCGTCAGTCTGGATCGGCCCATATCATCTCTCGACTCCGGTCGGTATCCTCCGGATATCCTCCGAGCCCAAATAATATCATCGGTAGGTAGTAGTCCCTCTGCCAGGCTTACCGTCTACTACACAGCGATCTGTTCTAGCCCCGGGGTACCATACCAGGTCCACCATATACCCGCAATCGGCCTCATCTGCCTCCTCGAATCGGGTTTCACATGTCGCTTTCAGTACCGAGAAAACACATGGTGGACGCACTGAAATATCATATCAAGGGTAACCGGATTTTTAAAACAATTACATACTCTCCTTTGAAATATCCACGGTTCCCAAATCCAGAAATATCATGGAAACAACATATCTCAATGCGTCTAATCATAAAGCATGATGTATGTGACATAAAAAAGAAATGTAAGCATATCAGTATATCATGCAATATGGAATAGTAATATGCACATATTGAGGGAAACCGCTCTTTTAAAATGAATCAGTTTTAAAGAGTATCTTGCGGTTCGCAAATCTCCAAATCCAGCGAGAATCATCTATGTATGTGCGAATGTGTATGTATGCACGTATGGGTGTACAATAGGTATGTACACAAGTATGCCATGCAACGGATCATATCCTGAATGCAATAGTACTACAGTGTAGTGACATGGCAATTATCGATGATGAAGTATGTGAGCCGGCAAGCAGGTGTACGTGGAACACATGCATCATCGACAATGGTGCTGGTGTCCTAACAGCATGATTTTTATATAACAATAACCAATTGCACATGCAATGCGATGCGAATAACAAGAGTATGCAGAAATCGACTAATAAATGCAACAGTGACGCATCTGCATCAATATAAAAAGTCATACAGTTTGCCTTTTGAAATAAGACGAATCGGTTTTTTTTTAGTAAAATAAGGGTTACGGTATTTTAAGAAAAGATGCGTCTTTTGAAAATATCCGTAGAATCCTTTTGCCTGTCTTTAAAATACTCCCGATTCGTTAGTTTTTGAAATAGGTATGACATCAACCTAGCCTAACATCTACTAGCAAAACTACAACTCTAACTAACAAGTCAATCTGGAGGGGTATGGAAACCACCTAAATCTGAGTCGATATATATATAAAAGTATAATAGTCGGTGATCCCGCCTCAAAGGTACCGCGTACGATACAATATCATATGATATCCTCGAGTCATGAGTGCGGATCTATCATCAATATGAAGCTCGTACGGTAAATCATCGTATGGCATCCCAAAAGCTGGGAACGGGTCAATATCATATTCCTCTCATCAATTATCAGGTATCCTTATCATCATATCTCATGATCTGGGGGTACTGATCTAAGTCTAGTATAAATCGATACCCTCTATATAAGTATAAATGCGTGTGTAAAACACACGTCCCAAGGCCCGCTAAAATCACATGTCGTATCCCAAATACGAATCATATCATATCACCGATCTCATGGCACTATGCCCAATATCATCGACTCATCTCCAAATATCATCTACTATCCTCATCATTTAGGTATACGTATAACAAATAAGCATGTGTGTGCATGTGGGTGTAACCTATTCTAGGGTTCGCAATTAGGAAACTATACTAGTTTACTTCTATGCCCTAATCTAACCCTAGTACACCTAATCTCATCAAAAATATCCACGACACACAATAAGCTATCATATATATATAGTATATATAGTATACTAGACATCGAACTGCGGGGGTGCTATACGCTATCCACCCGACTTCCCCCGTAGATATAATCTACTCACCTTGTATCCTGCGTGTCGGTGTCGATGTCGCCTTCATCTTCTTCATCGTATGAAGCCCTCGAGAAGGTACCTACAAGATAACACAATCGCAAATAAACCTTAAAATCACATTGAGAAAACCAAACGACACGCTAAGGCCTATAGGTTAGAACCTATGGACCACGCTTTCAAAACCATCAAACTATCCTCGATTTCGTCGTATAAACGCCAAGTAATCGAGGTAAAACGCAGTTATACAAATCCAGAATTTAAAATACGCAAAACGAAAACACAAATTAAAACAGCAACTCAGGAAAAAGGCTCCAGATTCTACCCTAGGTCAAATTGGACAATTTTGCATATGCTAGGGGTCTAATTTAGAGATGTAGGAGCTACAGAACAAGAACGAGCCAAAATGCTCCAGGTCTGGCCGCAAATTGCGGCCAGAAGGAATAAATTTGCGGCCATGGTTGGGAGTTAGGGGCTAGGGTTTTTGTGGTAGCTTCCTAGGTGCCTGCATGTATCACTGTCCATGCAAAATAATTTTCAGAGTTTCGGGGTGATAGCAGATTCCATTTAATCTTCACAGAATCACAGTTGTACCGATATCGGCTTTCTAGATCCGTATTCCGGGTTTCAAGTCTCTGGTTTTTGGCCTGGGTTCTAGCACTAGGGGGTTTATGTGGCCTCTACTGAGCTTAATTACCCATCACAACCCAAAGTTCCCTCAAACCCTAACTAGAATTTTCTAAGTCCACATAACCACTCAATATCGACATGAAACATGCATGGATGCATAAGGAATCGAAACACTACTCTAATGGTGCAAAAAATTACCTCCTTTGGAAACTCAAGAATTTTCTTGAGTTGCTCAAAGTCCTCAAAATCTTCTCTTTCTTGGTCCAATGTGCTTCTCTTGAGCTTGCGCATCTTATTTGTGAAATGGGGTTTGGGTTTTCAGTTGATTTCCATGGTGTTTTGGGGGATTGAAGATGGAGGAGGAGGGGGGTGTGCAGCAGCAGCAACAACAAAGGGAGGAGAGGGGAGAGAAATGAGAGGATGAAATGATGAGGGATGGTTCAAGACAAGGTTGACGCTCACCCACTCTTTCTCTCTCTTCACCATACCTAATATAATACTCTTTTCTTTTCTTTTCTTTTTTAATCCATTTTCCTTCTATCTTCAATAGTAAACCCAAAATAAAAGCCATTCAAAAATGTAACAAGTGTAAAAATGATACAGTGCAACGTTTTGCACAAAATACGCTTAAAGCGCGATTAGCGATTTTTAATCGCGATTAGCACTAAATTAGTGTCAAACTAATCATAAAAACTTAAAATTTGCATAATTCACATAAAACACCCTCTTTTAATAATTCCTAAAATTTCAAAATTTTTCCCAATTTATCGGTATTTAATTATACCGCCTTATTTAAAATATTCAAAATTTTATTATTAAATTATAAAAATTCCCCAAAATAATATTTTATTTTTTTGAAATGTTACAATCTTCCCCCCTTAAAGAAATTCGGTCCCCGAATTTAAATTTTTAAACCCCCAAATTCTAAAACATTTCAATAAAAGTCTAAGTCGTCGGGGTTCTGAAATCATCAATACATAGACGCATCATAGCGCAATGCATGCGCATGAACAATGAGCAGATAACTCAAAATCAAAACTCCGTCAGGCATCCCGCAATCATCGGAGTCATGGTAAATACACAAATGTCAAATCCAAAATAAAACCAATATGATACAAATCAGAACTATACATATAGACATCAAATCTATACATGTAAATAGCTGAAGTAAATGCATGCTAAATCTTTTTAAGTCACTGTGCGATGCGCATAACACTGCACAGTGGCGGACGTCTATTATAATAAAATAACCATATACGTATATATCCTTTGTTTAAGATGTACGTTCCGCCGTTTTGAAAACAATTTAGAAGGGTTTCCTTGTTTTAAACGTTTCGTGTCATATCGGACACGTAGGTAAATACTGAGACTATAGCTCTCTTTTTGGAAATCCTTTCGATAACTATCAATGCATGAAAAGTATATCCAGGCACTGTCCTCTGACTAGTCTTGCTCAGTACGAAAACAAATAGTAAATATCATAAAAACATACTGGTCCATAAGGAATAAATCCCAAAAATGTATATAAGAATACCCTGTGCATCTGGTGCGCACGGAAATCAAAATCCATATATGTGCCATACATGTGCACAGAAACATCATCTAGGTGCAACTGGTGTGCACGAAATATCTGCCAAGGGCAACGGGCGTGCCTGACAGCAAAATCAGGTGCATCTGACATGCATAAGGAATCCCAATTTAGTGCATCTGGTGTGCACCAAAATCGTATCTCAAAACATGCGCTCATCACGCACGAAAATCCAAATCAAAACACTAAAAGTGCATGAAAACTATGCTGAAAGCATAAATCAAATCACCGGCCTAAAATAGGCATGAAATCACAATCAATACCTCAAGCGTAATAACTATGCGCAAAATATAAATACCCAGTAGGTGCAACCATGGTGCACGAAAACAGAAATCATGGAACTCAGCCATCAAGACCAAATCATGCGAACAGATCTCCCAAAAATACCGAAATCCAAGGTGACGGATACGTGATAATCGAATCACAAAATCACAAATCATAAATACCGCCGTCGATATTTCCTCCTTCACAGTCAAGAAGGTGTCGGTGCATCCGATGCTAGCAGCGCAAGATATCTACTTGCCCCATGTTCATGGTCTGGCGTCCTCTGTCTCTGGGTCCTTATCTTCCCTGTGGATTACCTATCTCGCGATCCATCGGCTCATCGGCCCGGTCAGGTGTGCTAACGGGGACGATTCCGTTCTGGCACTTCTCTGGTCATCTCTTGGTAAATCCTCACGACCACTCGTAAAGCCACACGTCACTGGCACCGACCTCTGGTCCTCTGAATGCACATCACACATCTGATCCTGGTGCAAATCTTATCGCAGCAGTGTCCTGGAAGGAATCCTGCTCAAGGTCTTTTCCGATCTCGCCTATGCTAAACTGTACGGAGGCTGGTACTCTTGCAAAATCCTTTCTCGCTCTTTGGACATCCGCGTCCTCAGCACTGCATTTTCTCGGAAGCTGGTCGCATCCCAACGCCTCTGTAGACATATCCGACCTTTAATCTTAACGGGGAGTAACAGCATCTCGTCAGCATCTCGCCTCAACCTCTTGTCCCGCTTGTCTATATCATCGTCTACTCCGACGTCACGTCTCTATCTGCGCACTGCAATTATTCTCAGTTACGGTCCATCTGAGGTCTCTCACACGGACTTGAAATCACGAACTCGGTATCTTCATCACTCTGTGGAAGATATCTAGCCGAACACGTCCTCGGGAACTCGTCCCAACCTGCGGAGGTATACTCCATACTCGTCCTTTCTTGATCAATTCACAACGCATCTGGGTGAGGTCCTCTATCCTAACCTGGTCAACTATCTCGTCGATGATGCCGAACTCTGGCCTGCTGGGTGTGCGCAATATGACCACTCCTGAGTCCAAGTCTTCTCGTATAGTATTCCAGAAAGGTCCTGTCGAGGTCTCTCTCAAATTTAGTTTCTGCCAAATTTCCCGGGAGTTATCATCTTTACTACATCTGTTTCTCATTCCGGAACGGCTGTATGATCATCGCGACTCCTTCTGGAAGGTATATCCATATACAATGCCTCTGCATGCGTATCGCATCTCTGATGTCAGCGGAGTGGAACGTCATCTCGTCGAAATCTCGTGTGAACTCTTTACTCCACTTTGTTCCAATGTCGACTGATTCGGACTCGTCTTCTCGTGGCTGCATGGACTGCGCTCCAACGGCTATACTCGTATCTGGAGTCTCTCAAGCAATGTGTCCCGTCACATGATATCCGAATGATGTCGAACCATCCGATCTCCTCGTCAGAACCTCATAATCCCCCAAGAGATCAACATCTTGAGTACAGTTTAATAGTATTCCAGTACATACCACAGCACCTATGGACCAACCGTAGAAGGGCAAACCCAAGCCTCACAAATGGCACCGCTAAACTGCCGCAAACCCTAAGGTTCGGAGGCGTTCCATGGTCATTACGTCGAGTTAAGGTTTCATTCTTCTAGAGGGTCCATAGCATTACTTGTATTGTCTTCCAAATACTTTAAACTTGGAATTGGGTTCCTAACATTTGATCGTCTCTATCGACTCTCAACGAATCTGCGTGAAGTCGTCTCTAGCTGGAATCAATCTATCTGATGACCTCGGATCGAGGTAAGCGAACGAACCACATGTCCTAGTCATTCATCCTCGGGTGACTAGCGACCTTCTATCATATCTCTAAATATATACTCATGCTACAGTAGCTCCAACATCTGGGTGATATCTCGTCATTGCAGCAACAACGGGCTCATTCGTCTGTACGCTGAACAGCGCCTCAAGCATCATGAATAAGCGATATATCAATGGTCATCACATTCTGGCTGGCCTCTAGCAGTAGCCTGATCCTCTGGTGCCGATCAGCACAACCGGAAAATCTCGTAACAACGATCGGTCGAATGCTCATGGCGCGAAAACACAATAAGACAATGCCTTTCTATGCAATCGTACGTCTCTGCAATCACGCCCTGGTCAGTCCTCGTTCATGAAGGTCTCGTGCTGACCTCAACTCTAGCTGTAGCTCTCTCCGCCCGTGTAATCGTAGCAGCAAAATCATAACCAGTATCGATGAGGATAGATCCTAGGAATGAATATAATACCGTGCAAGGAAATGTACATCCTAAGGTCTCTTAAGCGGAGTAGCGTATCGTAAATATGCCGCGGAACATACGTACGGTACGTCACTCTACTCGAGCTACCTACTCCATCAACCAAGGGTCATCCTACGCGACGAAAGTTCGGGTATAATACCCCCTCGACTAAGTCCAAGTTCCGTAAGGTCAAGCCTAAGTTCCGTATATATATAAACGCTCTAGGCTCCGCATAGTCAAACTTAGACTCGAACCAAGGTTAACCTAGCGCTCTGATACCAACTTTGTCACGACCCGAAATAGTACGTGACTAGCACTTGAATCATATGAAGTCTATAGGACCCCATCTAATTCAAGTAATCCAAAAACCCAGAAATTTAAAACCATTTTAAGGAATAAATAAGAAAACTAGTTTTTAAGAAGTAAGGAAAACATGTTTTAAAAACAAGGTTTTTAAATAAGTAAGCCGAATATGCATTTTTAAAATCTATATTCTTTTCTGAAAATTTCGGCAGAGTTTCCTTTGTAAATAATGGCCCAGAACGGGGTACAACAAGAATAATATATACACACTGATAAAAGGCATCCCCAAGCGGGAGCTAGCTCTTCGTCAATCGACGGTCACAACCACGCAAGCAGTATAATATACGACGCCAAAGGGCGAGGATCAAAACTCAAAGGAAAAACTCAAATCAGCTTGAAAACCATAATACTACAACGCGCGACCCTAAGGTCGAAATAATACACAACTGGTTTTCTAAGTCTGAAATAATATACAAGTTTGGTTGATGGAATTTCTAGATACGACTGAATAATACATGTACAAAGGTGGTTCTGATGCAAAAGAACCCACCTACCAAAGCAAATCACCCGTAAGGGAAGCAGTGTGCCAGAAGTGCCGCCATGGAACCTGTACGGCAAAACCTGCAAGAACTGTGGCACAACGGGGGTGAGTTGCCAACTCGTGAATAGAAAACATCACAGAGAAGAAATCGTATGTATGACACAATCCTAGGTCAATACGATCAGATATATATAAAGCTCAATATAAATAAGTCTGAAGCATGATAAGGTGGCAATGTAACATCTATACATGAGTGTAGTGCCAAGTGCTCGTGCCAGTGTCTCAGGTAATAACATATCATAAATATGAGGTATGATCAATGTCGACTATATCATGAAGTCTATGAAAAAGTGGATATCATCTAATTATGTAATCAATGTCAATATATGTATATGGAAATCGTCCATGTGCCACCCAATGACAATAAGCATCATGCATGTAAATATCATAAACATATGCATGGAAGTATGAGGATGTAAATCAACAGGTGTCGCTCGCGACATATCAAAATCATGGAACCTGAGTGTCAAGCATCGACACTCGAAAACATCATGAAACATGTGCCTATCATCGGCACGTAAATCCTCATATATCGGGATCCGTCAGTCTGGATCGGCCCATATCATCTCTCGACTCCGGTCGGTATCCTCCGGATATCCGCCGAGCCCAAATAATATCACCGGTAGGTAGTAGTCCCTCTGCCAGGCTCACCGTTTACTACACAGCGATCCGTTCTCGCCCCGGGGTACCATACCGGGTCCACCATGTACCCGCAATTGGCCTCATCCGCCTCCTCGAATCAGGTTTCACATGTCGCTTTCAGCACCGAGAAAACACATGGTGGACGCACTGAAATATCATATCAAGGGTAACCGAGTTTTTAAAACAATTACATACTTTCCTTTGAAATATCCACGGTTCCCAAATCCAGAAATATCATGGAAACAACATATCTCAATGCGTCTGATCATAAAGCATGATGTATGCGACATATAAAAGAAATGTAAGCATATCAGTATATCATGCAATATGGAATAGTAATATGCACATATTGAGGGAAACCGCTCTTTTAAAATGAATCAGTTTTAAAGAGTATCTTGCGGTTCCCAAATCTCCAAATCCAGCGAGAATCATCTATGTATGTGCGAATGTGTATGTATGCACGTATGGGTGTACAATAGGTATGTACACAAGTATGCCTTGCAAGGGATCATATCCTGAATGCAACAGTACTACAGTGTAGTGACATGGCAATTATCGATGATGAAGTGTGTGAGCCGGCAAGCAGGTGTACGTGGAACATATGCATCGTCGATAATGGTGCTGGTGTCCTAACAACATGATTTTTATATAACAATAACCAATTGCACATGCAATGCGATGCGAATAACAAGAGTATGCAGAAATCGACTAATAAATGCAATAGTGACGCATCTGCATCAATATAAAAAGTCATACAGTTTGCCTTCTGAAATAAGACGAATCGGGGTTTTTAGTAAAATAAGGGCTACGGTGTTTTAAGAAAAGATGCGTCTTTTGGAAATATCCGTAGAATCCCTTTGCCTGTCTTTAAAATACTCCCGATTCGTTAATTTTTGAAATAGGTTTGACATCAACCTAGCATAACATCTACTAGCAAAACTACAGCTCTAACTAACAAGTCAATCAGGAGGGGTATGGAAACCATCTAAATCTGAGTCGATATATATATATAAAAGTGTAATAGTCGGTGATCCCGCCTCAAAGGTACCGCGTACGATACAATATCATATGACATTCTCGAGTCATGAGTGCGGATCTATCATCAATATGAAGATCGTACGGTAAATTATCGTACGGCATCCCAAAAGCTAGGTACGGGTCAATATCACATTCCTCTCATAAATTATCAGGTATCCTTATCATCATATCTCATGATCTGGGGTACTGATCTAAGTCTAGTACAAATCGATACCCTCTATATAAGTATAAATGCGTGTGTAAAACACACGTCCCAAGGCCCGCTAAAATCACATGTCGTATCCCAAATACGAATCACATATCTCACCGATCTCATGCCACCATGCCCAATATCATCGACTCATCTCCAAATATCATCCACTATCCTCATTATCTAGGTATACGTATAACAAACAAGCATGCGTGTGCGTGTGGGTGTAACCTATTCTAGGGTTCGCAATTAGGAAACTATACTAGTTTACTTCTACGCCCTAATCTAACCCTAGTACACCTAATCTCATCTCAAATATCCACGACACATAATAACCTATCATATATATATATAATATATAGTATACTAGACATCGAACTGTGGGGGTGCTATACGCCATCCACCCGACTTCCCCCGTAGATATAATCTACTCACCTTGTATCCTGCGTGTCGGTGTCGATGTCGCCTTCATCTTCTTCATCGTATGAAGCCCTCGAGAAGGTACCTACAAGATAACACAATCGCAAATAAACCTTAAAATCACATCGAGAAAACCAAACGACGCGCTAAGGCCTATAGGTTAGAACCTATGGACTACGCTTTCAAAACCATCAAACTATCCTCGATATCGTCGTATAAACGCCAAGTAATCGAGGTAAAACGCAATTATACAAATCCAGAATTTAAAATACGCAAAATGAAAACACGAATTAAAACAGCAACTCAGGAAAAAGGCTCCAGATTCTACCCTAGGTCAAATTGGAAAATTTTGCATATGCCAGGGGTCTAATTTATAGATTTAGGAGCTACAGGACAAGAACGAGCCAAAATGCTCCAGGTTTGGCCGCAAATTGCGGCCAGAAGAAATAAATCTGCGGCCATGGTTGGGAGTTAGGGGCTAGGGTTTTGGTGGTAGCTTTCTAGGTGCCTGCATGTATCACTGTCCATGCAAAATAATTTTCAGAGTCTCGGGGTGATAGCAGATTCCATTTAACCTTCACAGAATCACAGTTTTTCCGATATCGTCTTTCTAGATCCGTATTCCGGGTTTCATGTCTCTGGTTTTTGGCCTGGGTTCTAGCACTAGAGGGTTTGTGTGGCCTCTACTGAGCTTAATTACCCATCACAACCCAAAGTTCCCTCAAACCCTAACTAGAATTTTCTAAGTCCACATAACCACTCAATATCGACATGAAACATGCATGGATGCATAAGGAATTGAATCACTACTCTAATGGTGCAGAAATTACCTTCTTTGGCAACTCAAGAATTTTCTTGAGTTGCTCAAAATCCTCAAAATCTTCTCTTTCTTGGTCCAATGTGCTTCTCTTGAGCTTGTGCATCTTATTTGTGAAATGGGGTTTGGGTTTTGAGTTGATTTCCATGGTGTTTTGGGGGATTGAAGATGGAGGAGGGGGGTGTGCAGCAGCAGCAGCAACAAAAGGAGGAGAGGGGAGAGAAATGAGAGGATGAAATGATGAGGGATGGCTCAAGACAAGGTTGACCCTCACCCACTCTTTCTCTCTCTTCACCATACCTAATATAATACTCTTTTCTTTTCTTTTCTAATCCATTTTCATTCTCTCCTCAATAGTAAACCCAAAATAAAAGCCATTCAAAAATGTAACAAGTGTAAAAATGATACGGTGCAACGTTTTGCACAAAATACGCTTAAAGCGCGATTAGCGATTTTTAATCGCGATTAGCACTAAATTAGTGTCAAACTAATCATAAAAACTTAAAATTTGCATAATTTAGATAAAACACCCTCTTTTAATAATTTCTAAAATTTTCAAAATTTTTCCCAATTTATCGGTATTTAATTATACCGCCTTATTTAAAATATTCAATATTTTATTATTAAATTATAAAAATTTCCCAAAATAATATTTTAATTTCTTGAAATGTTACAATACATTGCGCTATGATGCGTTTTATGTATTGATGATTTCGGAGCCCCGACGACTTGGACTTTTACTGAAATGTTTTAGTATTTGAGGGGTTTAAATTTAAATTCGGGGACCGAATTTCTTTAAGGGGGAAGATTGTAACATTTCAGAAAAATAAAATGTTATTTTTGGGAATTTTTATAATTAAATAATAAATATATTGAATATTTTAATATTTCGGTATAATTAAATACCGATAAATTAGGAAAAAATTTGGAAAATTATAGAAATTACTAAAAAGAGGGTGTTTTATATGAATTAAGCAATTTTAAGTTAATTGTGATTTATTACGCACTATTTTAATGCTAATTGCGATTAAATATCGCTAATCGCGCATTAAGGTTGTTTTGTGCACATGACATGCACATGTCATTTTAACACCTGTTACTTTTTTATCATGGCTTTTTCTCATTTTTCATGCATGGTTTGTGTTTAAATGAGAAGAGAAAAGAAAACAAAGAAAAGAAAAGAAAAGAAAAAGAAAATAATAAAGAAAGGGGTATGGGCATGAGAGAGAGAGAGAGGGTGAGGGGTCAACCATAAGTCATGGCCATTGTTTCTCACATCATTATCTTCATCTTCTCTCCTCTTTCCCTCACCATGGCAGCACCTCCTCCACCTCCTCTTCAACCTCACAAAACACCCTCAAATCTTCACCCAAAGTTCATCTCCATTTCACAAAAAGCATGCACAAGCTCACTACAAGCATGGAGAACCAAGCAAAATTTGATTTTGAGCACTTGGGGCAACTCAAGAATTTTCTTGAGTTCCCAAATGAGGTATTCTCTTAACCATTAGCATAGTATTTCCATTGATTTTACCTCCATGTTTGATTAGAACCGATTTAGTGTTGTTTAGTGAGGTTTGGAAATTTCTAGAAAGGCTTAGGGTTTTGAATTGAATCCAAAGGTGAAATTGAGTCTTAATAGTGACCTTAAACCCCTGTAGGGATTGTAAAATGGACTGAATCCAGAGAATAGAACCCCAAACCCAAACTTAGAAACCCCAACATCGGCAGATTTTATGGAAATTGTGATGTATTTTGATATCTGCTATCACCCGGGTCACCTGAAAAATATTTTGCAAATACAGAGACACAAGCAGGCAACCTAGAACCTATACCCAAAACCCTGGACCCTAACCCCACTGCCAGGCCATAGATTTATTGTTCTTGGCCGCAATTTGCGGCCAGGGTAGGGTCATTTTGGTCCGTGTTTGTTCTGTGGCTTCAGTATCTGTAATCTAGACCCTCCACATATGCAAAATTGGCTGATTTGACCTAGGGTAAAATCTGGGACTAATTTCATGAGTTGCTGTTTTGATTCGGGGTTATATTTTTCATATTTTGGATTCTGGATTTTAGCATTTGTGTTTTACTTTGATCACTTGACGTTTGTACGACGATATCGAGGGTTGTTTGGTGGTTTGAAAGGCGTAGTCCATAGGTTCTAACCCATAGGCTCTTAGCGTGTCGTTTTTGTTTGAATTGGGTTTTAATGCGGCATGATACATTATGATGTGTAGGTACCCCCACGAGGACTTCGAGACGACAAGCAAGCGCGTAGCGACGTCGGCAACGGCAAGCGAAGAGCAAGCTGAGTAGATATATATCTACGGGGGAAGTCGGGTGGATGGCGTATAGCACCCCCGCAGTTCGTAGTGTAGTTGATGATATGTTATATATTTACATATGTGTTGTGAATTTGGATGATAGTGTCGTGGTTGATTTCTTAGTCGCGAACCATAGAATAGGTTTGCACACACGCACACACACCCTTGCATGCATTATTATTATTACTTGTGCGTATATGGGGATACATATATATAGACACACACACACACATACACACACATTGGTATGGGACTATGTATATATATACGCATACCTATACTTGGATAATGAGGATAGTGGATGATATTTGAAGATGAGTCGATGAGATTAGGCTTGATGCCGTGAGATCAGTGATATGTTTTGGTTCGTATTAGGAGATACGACATGAGATTATAGCGGGCCTTTAGGTGTGTGTTTTCATACACGTAGATATATATAGATGATATTCGTATGTACTAGACTTAGATCAGTACCCCTAATTCAGGATATGATGATGATGTATACCAGGTGAATAATGAGATGAATGTGATATTTGACCCGTACGCAGATTTGGGATGCCGTACGACGGATTTACGTACGAGCTATATATAGATGAGAGATCCGTACTCTTGACTCGAGGAGGTCATAAAATATATTGTATCGTATGTGATACTATTGAGGCGGGATCACCGACTATCATATTTATATGAATCGACTCAGATTTAGGTGGTTTCCTTACCTGTCAATTAGTCCTGTAGTTTACTTGTAGATGTTAGACTAGAACCGAGTCATACCTATTTCAAAAACTAACGAATCGTGAGTATTTTAAAGACATGCCAAGAGATACTACGGATATTTTCAAAGGATGTACTTTTTCATAAAAAACACCGTAGCCCTATTTTCTAAACACCATGATTCTTGCAACTTTCAAATACCAAAAACTGTATGACTCGTATATAGGAATGTATATTTCTTTATTGCTGCATTATTATTCATTTACCATTTATTCTACTGCTCACATTGCATTGCATGCTTATATGTTATTGATTCATATTCCATTGTGCATATGATATATAGCATACCTGTATATCTACATGCTTACACATATGCCTTTAAATATTTACATGTTCACCATTATATGATGTTGTATGAATTTGGAGAAATTAGAAACCATATGATATATTTTATAATTTGTTGCAGTTAAATAGCGATTTTTCCTTTATATGCATATTACTGTTTCACGTTGCATATATTATAATTCATGGATTTCGCATTATGATATGGTTTTCATATGATGTTTTCTGGATTGTTTTACTCCTGCGTAAATATATCAGTGGTATGGGACGCTGATATATATATGTATACCCATCGTATATATATATTAGTGGTATGGGACGCTGATACATATATACACCTACATAATATATCATCATAATGATTTATGCAAATATACTTATTCATTATATACGAGTGGGGCCTATATGGTCGATGTGAGGGGCCTATATGGTCGATGTGAAGGGCATATGTGCTCGATACGAGTGGGGCCTATATGGTCGATGTGAGGGGCCTATGTGCTCGATACGAGTGGGGCCTATATAGTCGATGTGAGGGGCCTATATGGTCGATGTGAGGGGCCTATTTGCCCAATGTGTGGATGGCATGTTTTATCCCATACTCCGCATTTATTTTATATGCATTGCTTCATGTATTAGTAGTACCTGATAGAGTACCTTTCATGACTATTGTATATACATATTGCCGTTTATTGCTTCATGTATTAGTAGTACCTGATAGAGTACCTTCATGAATGTTGCATATATATTGTGTGGATATATGAGATTTATTTGATATTGGGATATTGAGATATATTTTGTGCCGATACTTGACACTGATTTTCTGATGATTTCATTGATGATACTTGATTGTTTATACAAAAAATCTCACTATATTAAGTAAACAGTTTTCTCATTCATAATGTCTTCTGTTTTCATTTTACCGTATTCATACCTCATATTTACGATATTTTGCTACCTGAGGCACTAACACGAGCACATGGGATTACACTTATATTTAGATGTTTATTCTTGCCTTTTTATTATGCTTCAGACTTTATCATATTGCGGATATATATATATATATATATTACTGATCGTTTGACCTAGGATTTAGTCATACATACGATTTCTGCTCTGTGATGTTTTCTACTCACGAGTTGGCAATTCACCCCCAGTGTGCCACAGGTTCTTGCAGGTTTTGCCGTATAGGTTTCGTTGCGACTTTGCCGGCGCACTGCTTTCCTTCCAGATGATTGCTTTGGTAGGTGGGTTCACTTGCATCGTGACCACCATTGCATATTTATTTATATTCAGTTGTATCTAGTAAAACTCCATTAATCAGACATGTATATGTATTTGACTTAGAGAACAGTTGTATATTCTTTCGACCTTAGAGTCGCGCGTTGTATTATTATGGGTTTTCATGTTGATTTGAGTTTCCTTTTCAGTTTTGATCCTCGCCCTTCGGCGTTGTATATTATATTGCTTGCGTGGTTGTGACCGTCGATTGACGAAGAGCTAGCTTCCGCTTGGAGATGCCTTTTTCATTGTTCATATATTATTCATGTTGTATCCCGTTTGGGGCCAGTATTTACAAAGGAAACTCTGCCGAAATTTTCTGAAAAGACTTGATATTTTAAAATGCAATACTTCGGCTTATGTTGTTTAAAAACCACTTGTTTTATAACATGTTTTCTACACTTCTTCTTTAAAAATGGTTTAGATTTCTGGGCTTTTGGCTTACTTGAATTAGATGGGGTTTTATGGACTTCATATGATTCAAGGGCCAGTCACGTACTACTTCGGGTCATGACAAATACAAACATAGCTCGAGTTCAAGTCTGAATATATATCAAGTTCCTAAGGCATGAATAATACTAATGAAATATCCAAGCATGAACCAAAAACGATGTCTTAAAGAAATACTGGAAACTAATAGTTACTCAACTCATATGAACTCCAAAATAAAACAAGAAATATGGTCTTAGGTGTTACGCAACCATGGGTTCAATTCTCGTCTAATCCCGATTTCTGGTTTGGGAGATAGACACGTTTTGGTATCATTGCGTGGAGTAGATCAGAATCTATCAAGCACCAACATATGTTTTAAAATGCAGATTGTGATATTTTCTATCGGTTTTCTGGTCTGGGTTGAACTAGAAAAAAGTAGGTCCTTCGGTCTAGTTATCAACACAACTTGAGTTTACGCAATTTAGATCTATGGAACTATAGTTATGATTTTTGTAATCTAAAGGTTTCAAAACAGTTTATATTTTCTGGACAGCGAAGCATTCCATGACTTGCAGGGCATGTATCGTGTCGTTATATGTGTTTATGGGCCTTGTTTTCATAGGGAAGTTGTAGGTCTATCAAATTTTCATCCATACATCTAAAGTTTACCAATAATCGAGTTCTATGGTTCTAGTTATAAACTTTTAAAAAACAGTGTGCCGATCTGGACAAAATCTGTCTTGCCCCGCTTCTCAAAATACGGAATACGAAGAGTAACGAAGGCCAGCCATGCTACCTATGGTAAGGAAATATCCTTCCGTAGTCACATTATGGTTATCTAGCTAAACCTATCGATGATAGCATCCCAATAATAAAAATACCAATATGCAGCATAAATAACAAGTAATACCAATATGGATCCATGAGAAAATGATAGATTCAATAAAAAAATTTAAATAACAATAGGTCCAAAACCTTAGAATCAAATTAAATTAATATATGATCTGAAAAGAAAGATACATAACTCCTAGTCCCGCGAAGGGTTCACATGCTAAATATGAACTGAAATAAAATTAGAAACTTATACTAAACTAATATTCTTCGGCACGCTCCTGAAAGTCACTCTGATCCTGCTTTGCCTGTGAATCTGTCTTTAAACCTGAGGTGGAAAATCGCAGGGGTGTCAGAACACCCAAAAAGTACTCAACGTAATAATGTGTGATAGCATAATAAAGGGTGCGTCGTGAAATTCCCGCGTGCACATATAAGCATGAATATAACAATGATAAGAATAAACATGTAAATAGGTCAAGTAAAGCGTAGATGTCACTACAAGGGTAATCTAACCTATCGTGAGTGTCAACTATCACAGGAGTATTCCCAAGCCAAGGGTAAGCCCAAGGGGTAAGGAAACACGGGCCCAAAGTGTCATGTAATGGAATGTACCGTTCCTGCCCGATACTACAGTATAATGTCATGTAAAGGATTGGTACCATTCCCCGCCAGGTCTTCCCAGTATATTGTCATGTAATGGTTTGGTACCGTTCCCGCCCGGTAACCCAAGCATAATATAATGTAATGGTTTAGTACCATTCCCGCCCGATAACCCCAACATAATATCATGTAATGGTTTAAGCCGGCGATGGGACTCCTGAGATTCCATTGATCGAACTCACTCTCAAACTACCCCAATCACCCCACATTTATACTTTTATATAAAAGCCTAAAACCCAATCACAAAACATGAATGCTGACTGGACAAGTTCTGGACTCGATTCATAAGTAATCATAATAATGTAATGAGTATGGAAGCATGTAAACATGAATAATTATTTCAGTGATATGGTTCAACATTCCAGTTGATGATTGAATTTTAATGTCAATAACAGTGATCACGAATAGGCATAGCATGTCAAGGGTGTGTCAAGCATGATGATAATAACAAGAATCATGTCGTAGCAATATCATGAGCATGTGTCCTTAGAAATCATATAAGCATGTTAACGGTTTCCTTGGCATGTTAAGGATAGCACATAATAATAGGATTGTAATAATAATCATAATAAGACAGTGCAAAACTCATACAAGCATGGTAATTGGTTGTGGTATTTAATCGAACACAAGATATACATGATATTAAAAGTTGCTTAATGGGTGTGATACGATTCTTAGGGTTTCTGTTAAATACATAAAACATGAGTTTTCCATGAAATCACAATTTACGATATCAAGATTTTATCTTTTTTCTTTCAAGTTAATAAATTAAATCAAGACGTTTTACTTATGTGGCGTCGATAAAGAGACAATAGGCAAGAGTACTTGTCTTATAGCGATTTGCTCGTAGGATCTTGAAGATGGATAAGGACGATGAATGATCTCCATCCTTGCACTTGGATCAATGGGTGTAAATGCTTCTAAGAAGAAGATGGTGTTAATGTAGAAGATGTCAGGTTTGCTCGAGTTTGGTGCGGTGATGAGAGATGAGAAAGCTAGGGGTTTTAGAAAAGAGATCTAGGGCTTTCAGAGAGGAAGAAGGCAGCCAATATTAGTTTTTTCTCAAGTTTATTCATGGGTTTATATGGAGACAAGTTTGGTTACAAAATAAAGGCCTAATCGAAAATCAGAAATTTCAATCAGATCAACGTTGAGCCAGCTCAAGGCTTTCGTGAGCTGGCTCAAGACAATAGAGAAAAATATAATTGTTGCAGGCAAGATTTGATCCGGCTCAAGATAGTATAAGCCGTCTCAAAAGTGTTGAGCCGGCTCAAGACTCGGTTCAAGCACCTAGAGAAGAAATAAACATTGGAATTGAATCTTGAGCTGTCTCGAGATATGCTGAGCCAGCTCAAGCACTGATATTTGCTGATATCAGAACATATATTGCACGAAACATTATATATGGACATAGAATCAAGGATTCTTTGGATATCCCACAAAGTTACACATGGCTGACCGTGTCTCGAGTTTGTCCGGATTCTGCTTTTTAATATAGGGCGGGCAACCCCAAATCTTAATTCTCTTAAGGGATGGTCTCTTCCCATGCCATATCTCATATGGCGTGGTAGACACGGCTTTGGTTGGAACCCTGTTTAGCAGAAATGCTGCAGTCTCCAATGCATGCCCCCAAAACGAGACTGGTAACTCAGCGTCACTCATCATGGACCGGACCATATCTAATAGGGTCCTATTCCGTCGTTCTGACACACCGTTGTGCTGTGGTGTGTAAGGAGGAGTGAGCTGAGAGAGAATCCCATTCTCTTTTAGGAAGTTTGCAAATTCTGTACTGAGATACTCACCACCTCGATCTGATCGAAGCATATTAATACTCAAGCCGGTTTGTTTTTCTACTTCTTGTTTATATTCAATGAATTTCTCAAAAGTGTCGGACTTGTGCTTTAATAAAAATACATGACCGAATCTTGAGAAATCGTCAGTGAATGTAATGAAGTATGAAAAACCGCCTCTAGCCTGTGTAGACATCGGCCCACATACATCACTATGTATGAGGCCTAGGAGCTGAGTAGCTCTTTCTCCGTGTCCGGTAAATGGAGTTTTGGTCATTTTACCCTTGATACAAGACTGGCAAGTCGCATAAGATTTATATTCAAAAGAGTTTAAATATCCATCTTTGTGTAACTTGTTTAGTCTTGTTTCGTTAATATGACCAAGTCTACAGTGCTAAAGAAAAGCTTCATTTAATTCTGAAAGTTTTTTTTTATTAGTGTGTTGTATACTGAAAACTGTGTGTTGATTTAGGACATATATTCCGTTATTAAGCGTACCATACCCAACCAACATTTGATTCAGGTGAATGTTCATAATATTGTTCTGCAATACAAAATTATATCCTTCATTGTCCAACAAAGAAACGGGTATTATATTACATAGCATACATGGTACAAAATAACATGGATTCAAAACCAAAATACATCCAGATGGCAACCCCAAGTGATACTCTCCCACTGCGACTGTATGTACATTGGAACCATTTCCAACGTGGAGAGTATGGTCACCTGTCTTCAAAACCTTGCTATTTCTCAGCCCCTGCATAGAATTGCAAATGTGAGAACCTGAACCGGTATCCAATACCCAGGAAGCAGAGTTTATTGAAAAACAGTTTTCTGTCACAAACGCACCTGAAGCAGAAGCATCCCCATGCTTCTTCTTGAGACTTAAGTACTCCGTGCAGTTGCGCTTCCAATGTCCTGTCTTGTGGCAATGAAAACATTCGCCCTTCCCCGAGTCTCCAGCGTGAAACGTTAGCTTCCGCGCCCTTCCTGCTGTAAAATGTTAAGAATGCCTTTTTGCATGGAGAGCTTCAGGAGCTTTCCCTTCACCTTTTTAACTCCACCTTTAGGATTGGTGGGCTTCTTCTTTTTCTTTCCCTTGGCCTTAGCTTTCGGGCGAGAAGAAGAAGATTGTCCAACAGTCATAACGGGAGTTCTTGCTGACTTCATAGTGCTCTCTGTACTGCTTAACATGTTAAGGAGTTCAGGGAGTTCCTTCTCCATGCCATGCATGTTGATGTTCACTATGAACAGAGCAAAGGTGGAGGGAAGGGACTGCAGAATAATATCTATATATTGTTCATTGTCCATCGTCCATCGTCCATCCAAGGTCCTCAAGCTCTTCTAAGAGCTATCATCTTCAAAACATGGTCTCCTACTGGTGTGCCAGGGGCCATTCGCATCTGAAACAATTTCTTTGATGCTTCGTATCGTAATACGCGGGATTGCTCTCCATACAACTCCTTTGTATGAAGCAATATACCGTGAATGTCCATATCCTCATGCTGCTTTTGATGTGTGTTATCCATCGATGCAAGCGCGAGGCATTTTGCCGTGGCACAGTCAGCGTCCCATGTCTTGCGGACTTCAATGTCCGCAACTGAGGATTTTGGACCTGGGACGGGCGGGGCTGAAGCCGTGAGGACATATGATACTTTATCATAAGTCAAGGCGATTTTCAGATTCCTCAGCCAGTCTTTATAGTTGGTCCCATTCAGTTTGTTTTTATCTAGTAGAAGCTTGAGTCCAGTCATGGGTATCTGCCATTAAGAGAGAGAAAAAATACACTCAGCGAAAGCTCTTGCATAGATCATATTGGTTATTATCTTGTCTAATCGATGTTTCCCACTGCTTTGATCGAGTTTTTCTTTCAAACCTTAAAAAGAAAAACTAGCCAGGATTAATTACAGTCTACAACTTCGCTAACCGTTCAGCCAGGCCAGTGTCGGTACTTGAGGGAGGTTCCCTGTGCTTTTGCACGGACCTAATTAGAGTAAACCTCGTTTTCCCAGAGGCGGAGCCCTGTTAACACCTTTCTAGACACCTAATGAGTTAGCTAATTGTAAACTATAAAACTCTTCTAGGAGCAACTATTGCCCACAGTGGGATCGGGATCCAACCATCACATGGAAGGTATGCAATCTCATTGCAAATTTCAACTATTGAAATTCCCGATGTTGTTTTTACCCCAAGTACTTATGACCTTAACTAAGGTCAACAAATCATAAGTACCAGTCAAGTTCTACCCGTCATTTCTTGATCAATTAGACCCACTCATATGACCCTTAACTATGGTCAACAAAGTCATAAGAATGTCCTAATTAATCTGCATCATATGCAATGTAGGAAGACATCACTTAGCTACCGTACACTACGCCTTAACTATAGTCAACAAACGTAGCACGAATACTAAGTACTCTACTTCCTAAAATGACGGAGGGTTGCGGATGATTTTTAAGAAAATCTTTAACGCTTTGAACTTGATATCGTTGTAGAATCAAATGGTTTTCAAAAAGAGTGGCTTAAGCTCCGCAGTTTTGAAATATAGCCCTTTTATAAATAGCCGAGTGGTTTTCAAATCCGATTCTACAACATCTTTTTAGGTTTATTTTCTTTACATTAACCACATTAATGTAATCCTATCATTTAAGTCCTTAAGCCAATCACAGAAAAGAAACGAAAATAACACGTACGCTTATGCCATCCGCATTCACCACAATGTTCCGTTATGCACCGTTAGGTTACTTAACTAACGGCATACCGGGACGGGACTAGCGCGGGTGTAAAACATAAGCAACGTCTACTATATATTATATATATAATATGTCATTCGTCTCAGATATCACAGAACACAGGCAGCAGAAACATAGATATAAAGTGGGATATACTAGGATGTCCGTATTTAGTATTTAGCCAGAATAGAAAATACGGATTCCACAGTCGCGATGAATAGCCAAGCCCACACCCTGGACTCCTACGAGAGCGGCAAGTGACCCTACCAATTCTGGAGTTTAGGAGACCCGGTCTCGACTCCTCGAGATGGCCTCCCACTGAACCCCAGAACCCGGTCACCTGTGCTCCCCTCCTTGGGTCCATCCTAATGCGGAAAAGTAAATAATATACAACACTGGTGACACAACCTCAACCCGGAAGTGCCCCAAATAAAAGAATATTACATTACATTTGAATTTACATGAATGAAAATATAAAACTCTCATCTCACATAAAAACCCCCCGGCTATTCAATCGCGACAATCCTGCACATCATATCTCAGCAACACATAATATCTCATATCATAAACGTAAGTAAGTATGCATACCCCAATTGTCGTTGATGTATAGCAACGAAACCGGCGATATCGTACATACTACACTTACGGTCACAGAAAAGAAAGTGTAAAACTACAATATTTGGAATCCACATTCTCTTTAGATATCATAAATGCGAAATATCACATATTTCGTATTTCATGCCTAAACTATATGAATTCTACATATTGTATCACATTCCAGATAAACAGACAGTATTAAAGTTTTCGAACGAACGATCAAGTACCCAAGATTCACTAAAGCTCAACACTTGAGCAGGGTTCAAAAATCCGGAGTGTGACACAGTAGTAGCGGTCCAGCCGTAGAAGGGTCAAGCCAACGCCTCACATGTGGCACGCCGTACTGCCCCAAACCCTAAGGTTCAAAGGGCAGCTCAATACGGTCACATAATCGAGTTAAGGTTTGTTGTCTTCTAGAGGGTCCACAACAAAAAGACTTGCACGTATCTCTATAGTATTTAAACCCCGTGAATAGTGAGTAAATGACACTAGTTCAAACACTTCAATACTTTCTAATTTACCCGGATAAACAACGAAATGAAAATTCCGATCGAATTTACGCGTCCAAAACCATCTCCAGAAAATACAGTACTATATTCAGATTAAACATACCTAAAACACTGTACAAGAAGACATAAGAATTATAGTGTAATTTTCATGCAATGATATCACTATACGGCCGTGGAGCCGCGGCCTAAGCAAGGAATTGCCGCGGTTCCGCGGCCATTTGAACTGTTCATGGCATCGAATTTCACCATATTTCTTAGTTTTCCCTGCTGTATTTTTTAAGTATTTTTAATTCTGAAAAAGGTCAGATTTTAAAATTTGTCCAGAGAGGGTCTAAAAAAGGCATATTTTTGTCCGATTGGGATTTTTACTTCGTAAAAGCGTCGCCTAATGTTCTAGGTCGGCTCTGATACCAATGTTAGGTTTGTCTAGCACCTTATAATGAGTTTTGAAGCATCACATGTCTCAAAGTTTGGATTTTGATGGTGCTAAACAAGCATGCAAAGGAATCGATCATAGAAAATTAGGGTTACGAAACTTAAAGCTAATAAAATTAGGGTTTCGAGACTACAACCTTTGTAGCTCCCTTTTGCTGGACTCCTTGGTTTCTTGGGTGTTGGAAGAAGGTCCTCTTGAAGTCCTCTCACGTCCACGACGATCCACCCGGAGTTCCCCGTCCAAGCTCGCAACTTCGAGAATCGAAGAGAACACTCTAAACAAGTTGGCTAAACTTGTGTAGAATGATGTTGTGGTTAAGATTCTCACTTCAAAAACCTTTCTTTATGTGTATTTTACTCACTAGAAGAAACTAGAGAGCAAATATTGAAGGAGGAAGAAGATGGAGGCTTTCTTTTAACAAGAGTTAGAATGATAACCATGAAAAGAAAATGAAATATATCTTTATATATTTTATTTCTTCTCACTTCAAACCATGGTTAAACCTTTGAGTTATTATTTAATTAGGGTTTAAAACACATAAGGAAAGTTTAATCCAAGGTTAAGGGTAGGTGAGAATGGTTAGGTTAAAGAAGAGTGTAGAAACAACTCAAGAATTATCCTTTCCTTTTCTAATTTTGTTTTAAACCTAAAACCAAATAATAACTCATAAATTTATCCATGGTGTGAGTCTTATATTGCCACCATTTCCATGTGTAAACAACCATGATAGATGGGTGTATGTATGTATATATGTATGCACATCCATATGTGCATGAAACTAGAAAGAGAGAAAGAAACACATACATGCATGCATACATCCATCATATTCAAGAAAGGTTTTAAGTGAGAAAACTAATGGTTAAATGATAAATCAACACTTGATTTATCAATCCGGCCATATCACATATGACCCCACCAAAAGCAAGCCGCCCGATCAATGTTCGGTATCGTATACGCGTATTTTGATCGGGTCCATGCGCATATCGCATACGCGCACCACAACGTTTCGCCTGAACTGGGTAACTCCTTTATAGGACTCTAAGACTCGTCAATACGCCGTCAGAGGGTGATGATCATATCAAACACCCCCAAGCCGCAAGCGGTCAGCTAAACGTAACGGCCACCCGGGTATTGAGCGATCAGAAGAAAACAAGCGAACCTGCTGCAACTCCCATCGAGCCAACCGGCAACACTACCGTACAGTCCGGTCTCTTCGTCAGATATGCTGCATATCGAGCCTAGGGATGGTCATGTCGACCCTAATAACCGGTGAATGGTCTATAACAGATCGAGAAACTACTGATAACACTTATCAGCAAATCTCAGCAGCCCTGGCCAGGGACTTACTGATATAACCAGTCGGGCACAGCACAGCATCAACTCCCAATACCGGGAGAGACGAAACCCCTCCTATCGCTCATCGCCTTCGTGTGTCTCGGGACTGTACCCAACGGCCACCTGTTTGCACGACTCAGTAGAGCCGTGGTAGGGTGGCAATCAAAGTATAGTGGGAGAACACACAAGACTCTATGACGATCTCGGGTCTACAGACTAACCTGTACCAGTGTCACCTGAGAACTGCTATCCGACGATAGATATAATTCCATATAGGAGTTCTCGGTGAGTCCATCCAGTGTACCCAGTCACCACTGAGCACCCGTATATGATCTTGATGTCAAACATCGATGAATGTGGGAACATCCATCGCCTATCGTATGGGTCTAGTATCGTATACCCTAGTCTACTTTGGTATATCAATGCCCCGTCTTGATATACCTACGACTAGGGACTTTCCAGGATATGCTTATAGACTACAGATGTCCCACTAGTATGATCTCCATCATAATCAGAGTAGTCAAGCCGATATCCTCAGGGCTTTATCAGCATGTATGAATGAATAAAAGCATGATCAAAACAACATGTCAGATAAAGAAGAACCAGATAGCATACTATCATGTCGAGCAAGAATGCATATTGAATATATATATATACATGTATAGATACATCCACTATCATATAATGGCTTCTAGGGCATACATATATCCAACAATCTCCCACTTGCACTAAGGTCAGTTATTAGCGTATCTCATACCCAACATCTCAAAAAGTCGCTCATGCTGCGGCTGAGGGAGGGTCTTGGTGAATGGATCCGCGGCGTTATTCTTTGTGTCTACCTTCCTAATCTCGATCTCGCGGCGATCTACAATCTCCCGAATCAAATGAAAACGCCTCAGGATGTGTCTGGACCGCTGATGGGATCTGGGCTCCTTGGCTAATGCCATAGCCCCATTATTGTCACAATACAAAGGTATTGGATCAATAATGGTTGGAACTACTCCTAGCTCCGAGACGAACTTCTTCATCCAGACGGCTTCCTTGGCGGCATCATTTGCAGCAATGTACTCAGCTTCCATCGTAGAGTCTGCAACGGTATCTTGTTTGGAACTCTTCCAACTCATCGCCCCTCCATTGAGGGTAAATACAAACCCAGAGATAGATTTGCTGTCGTCCTTATCGCTCTGGAAGCTCGAATCGGTAAAGGCCTCCATTTGGAGATCTCCATTACCATACACCAAGAATAATTCTTTAGTCCTTCGTAAGTACTTAAGAATGTTCTTCACAGCTGTCCAGTGATTCTCCCCTTGGTTAGATTGATACCTGCTTACAATACTAAGTGCATAAGCTACATCTGGGCGTGTACATAACATCTCATACATTATAGATCCTACTGCCGAAGCATAGGGTATAACACTCATGCGAGCTTTCTCTTCATCGGTCTTTGGACAAGAATCTTTGGAGAGAGTGACCCCATGGCAAGCGGGTAAGGCACCCCGCTTGGAGTATTCCATACTAAACCTTTTTAGGATGGTGTCAATTTACCTGGTTTGGGACAATCCCAATAACCTTTTGGATTTATCCCTATAGATCCTTATGCCCAGAATGTATGTGGCATCACCCAGGTCCTTCATGGAGAACCTCAGTGATAAGAAAGATTTGACCGACTGCAGCATAGGAATATCATTTCCTATCAGAAGAATGTCGTCCACGTATAATACGAGGAATGTGACAGCTCTCCCTACAGCCTTCTTATAAACACAAGGTTCATCTGGATTTTTGATGAAATCAAACTCTTTGATGACATCATCGAAACAGATGTTCCAACTCCGTGATGCCTGCTTTAACCCATATATGGATTTAAGCAATTTACATGCTTTCCCGCTGCTCTCACTGTCAATGAAGCCCTCTGGCTGATCCATATAAACGCATTCTTCTAAATTTCCATTTAGAAATGCAGTTTTAACGTCCATCTGCCAGATTTCATAGTCGTAGTGAGCAGCAATAGCAAGTAGGATCCGAATGGATTTAAGCATGGCTACGGGAGAAAAAGTCTCGTCATAGTCCAAACCTGGTCTTTGACGAAAACCCTTCGCCACAAGTCTTGCCTTATAGGTCTCTACCTGCCCATCTACACCAATCTTTCTTTTAAAGATCCATTTGCAGCCCACAGGTTTTACCCCAGGGGGTACAACGTCCAAAGTCCATACTTTGTTGGTGTACATAGACTCCATTTCGGATCTCATGGCATCCAGCCACTTCACAGAGTCTCTACTCGTGATAGCTTGCTGAAAACTGGTAGGATCATCATCATCCATGATACAGTCTTCTCTGTCACCATCAATGAGAAAACCGTAGTACCTCTCCGGTGGGCGAGAAGTCCTACCAGACCTACGGAGTGGCCGAGGTTCTTCAGTTTCTGTTGTAACAGCCGGTTCAACCAAATCGTCATTTGTAGTTTGTGTCTCCAGAACCTCTTCTAGATCCACCACCTTGCCATCATCTTTATCTGTGAAAAACTCTTTTTCCAAGAATGTGGCATACTGAGAAACAAACACTTTTTGTTCCTCTTTGTGGTAGAACAGATATCCATAAGAATTCTTTGGATATCCCACAAAGTTACACATGACTGACCGTGTCTCGAGTTTGTCCGGATTCTGCTTTTTAACATAGGCCGGGCAACCCCAAATCTTAATTCTCTTAAGGGATGGTCTCTTCCCATGCCATATCTCATATGGCTTGTAGACACGGCTTTGGTTGGAACCCTGTTTAGCAGAAATGCTGCAGTCTCCAATGCATGCCCCCAAAACGAGACTGGTAACTCAGCGTCACTCATCATGGACCGGACCATATCTAATAGGGTCTTATTCCGTCGTTCTGACACACTGTTGTGCTGTGGTGTGTAAGGAGGAGTGAGCTGAGAGAGAATCTCATTCTTTTTTAGGAGGTTTGCAAATTCTGTACTGAGATACTCACCACCTCGATCTGATCGAAGCATCTTAATACTCAAGACGGTTTGTTTTTCTACTTCTTGTTTATATTCAATGAATTTCTCGAAAGCGTCGGACTTGTGCTTTAATAAAAATACATGACTGAATCTTGAGAAATCGTCAGTGAATGTAATGAAGTATGAAAAACCGCTTCTAGCCTGTGTAGACATCGGCCCACATACATCACTATGTATGAGGCCTAGGAGCTGAGTAGCTCTTTCTCCGTGTCCGGTAAACGGAGTTTTGGTCATTTTACCCTTGATACAAGACTGGCAAGTCGCATAAGATTTATATTCAAAAGAGTTTAAATATCCATCTTTGTGTAACTTGTTTAGTCTTGTTTCGTTAATATGACCAAGTCTACAGTGCCAAAGAAAAGCTTCATTTAATTCTGAAAGTTTTCTTTTATTAGTGTGTTGTATACTGAAAACTGTGTGTTGATTTAGGACATATATTCCGTTATTAAGGGTACCATACCCAACCAACATTTGATTCAGGTGAATGTTCATAACATTGTTCTGCAATACAAAATTATATCCTTCATTGTCCAACAAAGAAACGGATATTATATTACATAGCATACTTGGTACAAAATAACATGGATTCAAAACCAAAATACATTCAGATGGCAACCCCAAGTGATACTCTCCCACTGCGACTGTATGTACATTGGAACCATTTCCAACGCGGAGAGTATGGTCACCTGTCTTCAAAACCTTGCTATTTCTCAGCCCCTGCATAGAATTGCAAATGTGAGAACCTGAACCGGTATCCAATACCCAGGAAGCAGAGTTTATTGAAAAACAGTTTTCTGTCACAAACGCACCTGAAGCAGAAGCATCCCCATGCTTCTTCTTGAGACTTAAGTACTCCGTGCAGTTGCACTTCCAATGTCCTGTCTTGTGGTAATGAAAACATTCGCCCTTCCCCGAGTCTCCAGCCTTGGACTTTTCCTTTCCCTTCACCTTTTTAACTCCACCTTTAGGATTGGTGGGCTTCTTCTTTTTCTTTCCCTTGGCCTTAGCTTTCGGGCGAGACGAAGAAGATTGTCCAACAGTCATAATGGGAGTTCTTGCTGACTTCATAGTGCTCTCTGCACTCCTTAACATGTTAAGGAGTTCAGGGAGTTCCTTCTCCATGCCATGCATGTTGAAGTTCACTATGAACTGAGCAAAGGTGGAGGGAAGGGACTGCAGAATAATATCTATATATTCTTCATTGTCCATCGTCCATCCAAGGTCCTCAAGCTCTTCTATAAGAGCTATCATCTTCAGAACATGGTCTCCTACTGGTGTGCCAGGGGTCATTCGCATCTGAAACAATTTCTTTGATGCTTCGTATCGTAATACGCGAGATTGCTCTCCATACAACTCCTTTGTATGGAGCAATATACCGTGAATGTCCATATCCTCGTGCTGCTTTTGATGCGTGTTATCCATCGATGCAAGCGCGAGGCATTTTGCCGTGGCACAGTCAGCGTCCCATGTCTTGCGGACTTCAATGTCCGCAACTGAGGATTTTGGACCTGGGACGGGCGGGGCTGAAGCCGTGAGGACATATGATACTTTATCATAAGTCAAGGCGATTTTCAGATTCCTCAGCCAGTCTTTATAGTTGGTCCCATTCAGTTTGTTTTTTATCTAGTAGAAGCTTGAGTCCAGTCATGGGTATCTGCCATTAAGAGAGAGAAAAGAATACACTCAGCGAAAGCTCTTGCATAGATCATATTGGTTATTATCTTGTCTAATCGATGTTTCCCACTGCTTTTATCGAGTTTTTCTTTCAAACCTTAAAAAGAAAAACTAGCCAGGATTAATTACAGTCTACAACTTCGCTAACCGTTCAGCCAGGCCAGTGTCGGTACTTGAGGGAGGTTCCCTGTGCTTTCGCACGGACCTAATTAGAGTAAACCTCGTTTTCCCAGAGGCGGAGCCCCGTTAACACCTTTCTAGACACCTAATGAGTTAGCTAATTGTAAACTGTAAAACTCTCCTAGGAGCAACTATTGCCCACAGTGGGATCGGGATCCAACCATCACATGGAAGGTATGCAATCTCATTGCAAATTTCAACTATTGAAATTCCCGATGTTGTTTTTACCCCAAGTACTTATGACCTTAACTAAGGTCAACAAATCATAAGTACCAGTCAAGTTCTACCCGTCATTTCTTGATCAATTAGACCCACTCATATGACCCTTAACTATGGTCAACAAAGTCATAAGAATGTCCTAATTAATCTGCATCATATGCAATGTAGGAAGACATCACTTAGCTACCGTACACTACGCCTTAACTATAGTCAACAAACGTAGCACGAATACTAAGTACTCTACTTCCTAAAATGACGGAGGGTTGCGGATGATTTTTAAGAAAATCTTTAACGCTTTGAACTTGATATCGTTGTAGAATCAAATGGTTTTCAAAAAGAGTGGCTTAAGCTCCGCAGTTTTGAAATATAGCCCTTTTATAAATAGCCGAGTGGTTTTCAAATCCGATTCTACAACATCTTTTTAGGTTTATTTTCTTTACATTAACCACATTAATGTAATCCTATCATTTAAGTCCTTAAGCCAATCACAGAAAAGAAACGAAAATAACACGTACGCTTATGCCATCCGCATTCACCACAATGTTCCGTTATGCACCGTTAGGTTACTTAACTAACGGCATACCGGGACGGGACTAGCGCGGGTGTAAAACATAAGCAACGTCTACTATATATTATATATATAATATGTCATTCGTCTCAGATATCACAGAACACAGGCAGCAGAAACATAGATATAAAGTGGGATATACTAGGATGTCCGTATTTAGTATTTAGCCAGAATAGAAAATACGGATTCCACAGTCGCGATGAATAGCCAAGCCCACACCCTGGACCCCTACGAGAGCGGCAAGTGACCCTACCAATTCTGGAGTTTAGGAGACCCGGTCTCGACTCCTCGAGATGGCCTCCCACTGAACCCCAGAACCCGGTCACCTGTGCTCCCCTCCTTGGGTCCATCCTAATGCGGAAAAGTAAATAATATACAACACTGGTGACACAACCTCAACCCGGAAGTGCCCGAAATAAAAGAATATTACATTACATTTGAATTTACATGAATGAAAATATAAAACTCTCATTTCACATAAAAACCCCCCGGCTATTCAATCGCGACAATCCTGCACATCATATCTCAGCAACACATAATATCTCATATCATAAACGTAAGTAAGTATGCATACCCCAATTGTCGTTGATGTATAGCAACGAAACCGGCGATATCGTACATACTACACTTACGGTCACAGAAAAGAAAGTGTAAAACTACAATATTTGGAATCCACATTCTCTTTAGATATCATAAATGCGAAATATCACATATTTCGTATTTCATGCCTAAACTATATGAATTCTACATATTGTATCACATTCCAGATAAACAGACAGTATTAAAGTTTTCGAACGAACGATCAAGTACCCAAGATTCACTAAAGCTCAACACTTGAGCAGGGTTCAAAAATCCGGAGTGTGACACAGTAGTAGCGGTCCAGCCGTAGAAGGGTCAAGCCAACGCCTCACATGTGGCACGCCGTACTGCCCCAAACCCTAAGGTTCAAAGGGCAGCTCAATACGGTCACATAATCGAGTTAAGGTTTGTTGTCTTCTCGAGGGTCCACAACAAAAAGACTTGCACGTATCTCTATAGTATTTAAACCCCGTGAATAGTGAGTAAATGACACTAGTTCAAACACTTCAATACTTTCTAATTTACCCGGATAAACAACGAAATGAAAATTCCGATCGAATTTACGCGTCCAAAACCATCTCCAGAAAATACAGTACTATATTCAGATTAAACATACCTAAAACACTGTACAAGAAGACATAAGAATTATAGTGTAATTTTCATGCAATGATATCACTGTACGGCCGTGGAGCCGGGCCTAAGCAAGGAATTGCCGCGGTTCCGCGGCCATTTGAACTGTTCATGGCATCGAATTTCACCATATTTCTTAGTTTTCCCTGCTGTATTTTTTAAGTATTTTTAATTCTGAAAAAGGTCAGATTTTAAAATTTGTCCAGAGAGGGTCTAAAAAAGGCATATTTTTGTCCGATTGGGATTTTTACTTCGTAAAAGCGTCGCCTAATGTTCTAGGTCGGCTCTGATACCAATGTTAGGTTTGTCTAGCACCTTATAATGAGTTTTGAAGCATCACATGTCTCAAAGTTTGGATTTTGATGGTGCTAAACAAGCATGCAAAGGAATCGATCATAGAAAATTAGGGTTACGAAACTTAAAGCTAATAAAATTAGGGTTTCGAGACTACAACCTTTGTAGCTCCCTTTTGCTGGACTCCTTGGTTTCTTGGGTGTTGGAAGAAGGTCCTCTTGAAGTCCTCTCACGTCCACGACGATCCACCCGGAGTTCCCCGTCCAAGCTCGCAACTTCGAGAATCGAAGAGAACACTCTAAACAAGTTGCCTAAACTTGTGTAGAATGATGTTGTGGTTAAGATTCTCACTTCAAAAACCTTTCTTTATGTGTATTTTACTCACTAGAAGAAACTAGAGAGCAAATATTGAAGGAGGAAGAAGATGGAGGCTTTCTTTTAACAAGAGTTAGAATGATAACCATGAAAAGAAAATGAAATATATCTTTATATATTTTATTTCTTCTCACTTCAAACCATGGTTAAACCTTTGAGTTATTATTTAATTAGGGTTTAAAACACATAAGGAAAGTTTAATCCAAGGTTAAGGGTAGGTGAGAATGGTTAGGTTAAAGAAGAGTGTAGAAACAACTCAAGAATTATCCTTTCCTTTTCTAATTTTGTTTTAAACCTAAAACCAAATAATAACTCATAAATTTATCCATGGTGTGAGTCTTATATTGCCACCATTTCCATGTGTAAACAACCATGATAGATGGGTGTATGTATGTATATATGTATGCACATCCATATGTGCATGAAACTAGAAAGAGAGAAAGAAACACATACATGCATGCATACATCCATCATATTCAAGAAAGGTTTTAAGTGAGAAAACTAATGGTTAAATGATAAATCAACACTTGATTTATCAATCCGGCCATATCACATATGACCCCACCAAAAGCAAGCCGCCCGATCAATGTTCGGTATCGTATACGCGCATTTTGATCGGGTCCATGCGCATATCGCATACGCGCACCACAACGTTTCGCCTGAACTGGGTAACTCCTTTATAGGACTCTAAGACTCGTCAATACGCCGGCAGAGGGTGATGATCATATCAAACACCCCCAAGCCGCAAGCGGTCAGCTAAACGTAACGGCCACCCGGGTATTGAGCGATCAGAAGAAAACAAGCGAACCTGCTGCAACTCCCATCGAGCCAACCGGCAACACTACCGTACAGTCCGGTCTCTTCGTCAGATATGCTGCATATCGAGCCTAGGGATGGTCATGTCGACCCTAATAACCGGTGAATGGTCTATAACAGATCGAGAAACTACTGATAACACTTATCAGCAAATCTCAGCAGCCCTGGCCAGGGACTTACTGATATAACCAGTCGGGCACAGCACAGCATCAACTCCCAATACCGGGAGAGACGAAACCCCTCCTATCGCTCATCGCCTTCGTGTGTCTCGGGACTGTACCCAACGGCCACCTGTTTGCACGACTCAGTAGAGCCGTGGTAGGGTGGCAATCAAAGTATAGTGGGAGAACACACAAGACTCTATGACGATCTCGGGTCTACAGACTAACCTGTACCAGTGTCACCTGAGAACTGCTATCCGACGATAGATATAATTCCATATAGGAGTTCTCGGTGAGTCCATCCAGTGTACCCAGTCACCACTGAGCACCCGTATATGATCTTGATGTCAAACATCGATGAATGTGGGAACATCCATCGCCTATCGTATGGGTCTAGTATCGTATACCCTAGTCTACTTTGGTATATCAATGCCCCGTCTTGATATACCTACGACTAGGGACTTTCCAGGATATGCTTATAGACTACAGATGTCCCACTAGTATGATCTCCATCATAATCAGAGTAGTCAAGCCGATATCCTCAGGGCTTTATCAGCATGTATGAATGAATAAAAGCATGATCAAAACAACATGTCAGATAAAGAAGAACCAGATAGCATACTATCATGTCGAGCAAGAATGCATATTGAATATATATATATACATGTATAGATACATCCACTATCATATAATGGCTTCTAGGGCATACATATATCCAACAATCTCCCACTTGCACTAAGGTCAGTTATTGGCGTATCTCATACCCAACATCTCAAAAAGTCGCTCATGCTGCGGCTGAGGGAGGGTCTTGGTGAATGGATCCGCGGCGTTATTCTTTGTGTCTACCTTCCTAATCTCGATCTCGCGGCGATCTACAATCTCCCGAATCAAATGAAAACGCCTCAGGATGTGTCTGGACCGCTGATGGGATCTGGGCTCCTTGGCTAATGCCATAGCCCCATTATTGTCACAATACAAAGGTATTGGATCAATAATGGTTGGAACTACTCCTAGCTCCGAGACGAACTTCTTCATCCAGACGGCTTCCTTGGCGGCATCATTTGCAGCAATGTACTCAGCTTCCATCGTAGAGTCTGCAACGGTATCTTGTTTGGAACTCTTCCAACTCATCGCCCCTCCATTGAGGGTAAATACAAACCCAGAGATAGATTTGCTGTCGTCCTTATCGCTCTGGAAGCTCGAATCGGTAAAGGCCTCCATTTGGAGATCTCCATTACCATACACCAAGAATAATTCTTTAGTCCTTCGTAAGTACTTAAGAATGTTCTTCACAGCTGTCCAGTGATTCTCCCCTGGGTTAGATTGATACCTGCTTACAACACTAAGTGCATAAGCTACATCTGGGCGTGTACATAACATCTCATACATTATAGATCCTACTGCCGAAGCATAGGGTATAACACTCATGCGAGCTTTCTCTTCATCGGTCTTTGGACAAGAATCTTTGGAGAGAGTGACCCCATGGCAAGCGGGTAAGGCACCCCGCTTGGAGTATTCCATACTAAACCTTTTTAGGATGGTGTCAATTTACCTGGTTTGGGACAATCCCAATAACCTTTTGGATTTATCCCTATAGATCCTTATGCCCAGAATGTATGTGGCATCACCCAGGTCCTTCATGGAGAACCTCAGTGATAAGAAAGATTTGACCGACTGCAGCATAGGAATATCATTTCCTATCAGAAGAATGTCGTCCACGTATAATACGAGGAATGTGACAGCTCTCCCTACAGCCTTCTTATAAACACAAGGTTCATCTGGATTTTTGATGAAATCAAACTCTTTGATGACATCATCGAAACAGATGTTCCAACTCCGTGATGCCTGCTTTAACCCATATATGGATTTAAGCAATTTACATGCTTTCCCGCTGCTCTCACTGTCAATGAAGCCCTCTGGCTGATCCATATAAACGCATTCTTCTAAATTTCCATTTAGAAATGCAGTTTTAACGTCCATCTGCCAGATTTCATAGTCGTAGTGAGCAGCAATAGCAAGTAGGATCCGAATGGATTTAAGCATGGCTACGGGAGAAAAAGTCTCGTCATAGTCCAAACCTGGTCTTTGACGAAAACCCTTCGCCACAAGTCTTGCCTTATAGGTCTCCACCTGCCCATCTACACCAATCTTTCTTTTAAAGATCCATTTGCAGCCCACAGGTTTTACCCCAGGGGGTACAACGTCCAAAGTCCATACTTTGTTGGTGTACATAGACTCCATTTCGGATCTCATGGCATCCAGCCACTTCACAGAGTCTCTACTCGTGATAGCTTGCTGAAAACTGGTAGGATCATCATCATCCATGATACAGTCTTCTCTGTCACCATCAATGAGAAAACCGTAGTACCTCTCCGGTGGGCGAGAAGTCCTACCAGACCTACGGAGTGGCCGAGGTTCTTCAGTTTCTGTTGTAACAGCCGGTTCAACCAAATCGTCATTTGTAGTTTGTGTCTCCAGAACCTCTTCTAGATCCACCACCTTGCCATCATCTTTATCTGTGAAAAACTCTTTTTCCAAGAATGTGGCATACTGAGAAACAAACACTTTTTGTTCCTCTTTGTGGTAGAACAGATATCCATAAGAATTCTTTGGATATCCCACAAAGTTACACATGACTGACCGTGTCTCGAGTTTGTCCGGATTCTGCTTTTTAACATAGGCCGGGCAACCCCAAATCTTAATTCTCTTAAGGGATGGTCTCTTCCCATGCCATATCTCATATGGCTTGTAGACACGGCTTTGGTTGGAACCCTGTTTAGCAGAAATGCTGCAGTCTCCAATGCATGCCCCCAAAACGAGACTGGTAACTCAGCGTCACTCATCATGGACCGGACCATATCTAATAGGGTCTTATTCCGTCGTTCTGACACACTGTTGTGCTGTGGTGTGTAAGGAGGAGTGAGCTGAGAGAGAATCTCATTCTCTTTTAGGAGGTTTGCAAATTCTGTACTGAGATACTCACCACCTCGATCTGATCGAAGCATCTTAATACTCAAGACGGTTTGTTTTTCTACTTCTTGTTTATATTCAATGAATTTCTCGAAAGCGTCGGACTTGTGCTTTAATAAAAATACATGACTGAATCTTGAGAAATCGTCAGTGAATGTAATGAAGTATGAAAAACCGCTTCTAGCCTGTGTAGACATCGGCCCACATACATCACTATGTATGAGGCCTAGGAGCTGAGTAGCTCTTTCTCCGTGTCCGGTAAACGGAGTTTTGGTCATTTTACCCTTGATACAAGACTGGCAAGTCGCATAAGATTTATATTCAAAAGAGTTTAAATATCCATCTTTGTGTAACTTGTTTAGTCTTGTTTCGTTAATATGACCAAGTCTACAGTGCCAAAGAAAAGCTTCATTTAATTCTGAAAGTTTTCTTTTATTAGTGTGTTGTATACTGAAAACTGTGTGTTGATTTAGGACATATATTCCGTTATTATGGGTACCATACCCAACCAACATTTGATTCAGGTGAATGTTCATAACATTGTTCTGCAATACAAAATTATATCCTTCATTGTCCAACAAAGAAACGGATATTATATTACATAGCATACTTGGTACAAAATAACATGGATTCAAAACCAAAATACATTCAGATGGCAACCCCAAGTGATACTCTCCCACTGCGACTGTATGTACATTGGAACCATTTCCAACGCGGAGAGTATGGTCACCTGTCTTCAAAACCTTGCTATTTCTCAGCCCCTGCATAGAATTGCAAATGTGAGAACCTGAACCGGTATCCAATACCCAGGAAGCAGAGTTTATTGAAAAACAATTTTCTGTCACAAACGCACCTGAAGCAGAAGCATCCCCATGCTTCTTCTTGAGACTTAAGTACTCCGTGCAGTTGCACTTCCAATGTCCTGTCTTGTGGTAATGAAAACATTCGCCCTTCCCCGAGTCTCCAGCCTTGGACTTTTCCTTTCCCTTCACCTTTTTAACTCCACCTTTAGGATTGGTGGGCTTCTTCTTTTTCTTTCCCTTGGCCTTAGCTTTCGGGCGAGACGAAGAAGATTGTCCAACAGTCATAATGGGAGTTCTTGCTGACTTCATAGTGCTCTCTGCACTCCTTAACATGTTAAGGAGTTCAGGGAGTTCCTTCTCCATGCCATGCATGTTGAAGTTCACTATGAACTGAGCAAAGGTGGAGGGAAGGGACTGCAGAATAATATCTATATATTCTTCATTGTCCATCGTCCATCCAAGGTCCTCAAGCTCTTCTATAAGAGCTATCATCTTCAGAACATGGTCTCCTACTGGTGTGCCAGGGGTCATTCGCATCTGAAACAATTTCTTTGATGCTTCGTATCGTAATACGCGAGATTGCTCTCCATACAACTCCTTTGTATGGAGCAATATACCGTGAATGTCCATATCCTCGTGCTGCTTTTGATGCGTGTTATCCATCGATGCAAGCGCGAGGCATTTTGCCGTGGCACAGTCAGCGTCCCATGTCTTGCGGACTTCAATGTCCGCAACTGAGGATTTTGGACCTGGGACGGGCGGGGCTGAAGCCGTGAGGACATATGATACTTTATCATAAGTCAAGGCGATTTTCAGATTCCTCAGCCAGTCTTTATAGTTGGTCCCATTCAGTTTGTTTTTTATCTAGTAGAAGCTTGAGTCCAGTCATGGGTATCTGCCATTAAGAGAGAGAAAAGAATACACTCAGCGAAAGCTCTTGCATAGATCATATTGGTTATTATCTTGTCTAATCGATGTTTCCCACTGCTTTTATCGAGTTTTTCTTTCAAACCTTAAAAAGAAAAACTAGCCAGGATTAATTACAGTCTACAACTTCGCTAACCGTTCAGCCAGGCCAGTGTCGGTACTTGAGGGAGGTTCCCTGTGCTTTCGCACGGACCTAATTAGAGTAAACCTCGTTTTCCCAGAGGCGGAGCCCCGTTAACACCTTTCTAGACACCTAATGAGTTAGCTAATTGTAAACTGTAAAACTCTCCTAGGAGCAACTATTGCCCACAGTGGGATCGGGATCCAACCATCACATGGAAGGTATGCAATCTCATTGCAAATTTCAACTATTGAAATTCCCGATGTTGTTTTTACCCCAAGTACTTATGACCTTAACTAAGGTCAACAAATCATAAGTACCAGTCAAGTTCTACCCGTCATTTCTTGATCAATTAGACCCACTCATATGACCCTTAACTATGGTCAACAAAGTCATAAGAATGTCCTAATTAATCTGCATCATATGCAATGTAGGAAGACATCACTTAGCTACCGTACACTACGCCTTAACTATAGTCAACAAACGTAGCACGAATACTAAGTACTCTACTTCCTAAAATGACGGAGGGTTGCGGATGATTTTTAAGAAAATCTTTAACGCTTTGAACTTGATATCGTTGTAGAATCAAATGGTTTTCAAAAAGAGTGGCTTAAGCTCCGCAGTTTTGAAATATAGCCCTTTTATAAATAGCCGAGTGGTTTTCAAATCCGATTCTACAACATCTTTTTAGGTTTATTTTCTTTACATTAACCACATTAATGTAATCCTATCATTTAAGTCCTTAAGCCAATCACAGAAAAGAAACGAAAATAACACGTACGCTTATGCCATCCGCATTCACCACAATGTTCCGTTATGCACCGTTAGGTTACTTAACTAACGGCATACCGGGACGGGACTAGCGCGGGTGTAAAACATAAGCAACGTCTACTATATATTATATATATAATATGTCATTCGTCTCAGATATCACAGAACACAGGCAGCAGAAACATAGATATAAAGTGGGATATACTAGGATGTCCGTATTTAGTATTTAGCCAGAATAGAAAATACGGATTCCACAGTCGCGATGAATAGCCAAGCCCACACCCTGGACCCCTACGAGAGCGGCAAGTGACCCTACCAATTCTGGAGTTTAGGAGACCCGGTCTCGACTCCTCGAGATGGCCTCCCACTGAACCCCAGAACCCGGTCACCTGTGCTCCCCTCCTTGGGTCCATCCTAATGCGGAAAAGTAAATAATATACAACACTGGTGACACAACCTCAACCCGGAAGTGCCCGAAATAAAAGAATATTACATTACATTTGAATTTACATGAATGAAAATATAAAACTCTCATTTCACATAAAAACCCCCCGGCTATTCAATCGCGACAATCCTGCACATCATATCTCAGCAACACATAATATCTCATATCATAAACGTAAGTAAGTATGCATACCCCAATTGTCGTTGATGTATAGCAACGAAACCGGCGATATCGTACATACTACACTTACGGTCACAGAAAAGAAAGTGTAAAACTACAATATTTGGAATCCACATTCTCTTTAGATATCATAAATGCGAAATATCACATATTTCGTATTTCATGCCTAAACTATATGAATTCTACATATTGTATCACATTCCAGATAAACAGACAGTATTAAAGTTTTCGAACGAACGATCAAGTACCCAAGATTCACTAAAGCTCAACACTTGAGCAGGGTTCAAAAATCCGGAGTGTGACACAGTAGTAGCGGTCCAGCCGTAGAAGGGTCAAGCCAACGCCTCACATGTGGCACGCCGTACTGCCCCAAACCCTAAGGTTCAAAGGGCAGCTCAATACGGTCACATAATCGAGTTAAGGTTTGTTGTCTTCTCGAGGGTCCACAACAAAAAGACTTGCACGTATCTCTATAGTATTTAAACCCCGTGAATAGTGAGTAAATGACACTAGTTCAAACACTTCAATACTTTCTAATTTACCCGGATAAACAACGAAATGAAAATTCCGATCGAATTTACGCGTCCAAAACCATCTCCAGAAAATACAGTACTATATTCAGATTAAACATACCTAAAACACTGTACAAGAAGACATAAGAATTATAGTGTAATTTTCATGCAATGATATCACTGTACGGCCGTGGAGCCGGGCCTAAGCAAGGAATTGCCGCGGTTCCGCGGCCATTTGAACTGTTCATGGCATCGAATTTCACCATATTTCTTAGTTTTCCCTGCTGTATTTTTTAAGTATTTTTAATTCTGAAAAAGGTCAGATTTTAAAATTTGTCCAGAGAGGGTCTAAAAAAGGCATATTTTTGTCCGATTGGGATTTTTACTTCGTAAAAGCGTCGCCTAATGTTCTAGGTCGGCTCTGATACCAATGTTAGGTTTGTCTAGCACCTTATAATGAGTTTTGAAGCATCACATGTCTCAAAGTTTGGATTTTGATGGTGCTAAACAAGCATGCAAAGGAATCGATCATAGAAAATTAGGGTTACGAAACTTAAAGCTAATAAAATTAGGGTTTCGAGACTACAACCTTTGTAGCTCCCTTTTGCTGGACTCCTTGGTTTCTTGGGTGTTGGAAGAAGGTCCTCTTGAAGTCCTCTCACGTCCACGACGATCCACCCGGAGTTCCCCGTCCAAGCTCGCAACTTCGAGAATCGAAGAGAACACTCTAAACAAGTTGCCTAAACTTGTGTAGAATGATGTTGTGGTTAAGATTCTCACTTCAAAAACCTTTCTTTATGTGTATTTTACTCACTAGAAGAAACTAGAGAGCAAATATTGAAGGAGGAAGAAGATGGAGGCTTTCTTTTAACAAGAGTTAGAATGATAACCATGAAAAGAAAATGAAATATATCTTTATATATTTTATTTCTTCCCACTTCAAACCATGGTTAAACCTTTGAGTTATTATTTAATTAGGGTTTAAAACACATAAGGAAAGTTTAATCCAAGGTTAAGGGTAGGTGAGAATGGTTAGGTTAAAGAAGAGTGTAGAAACAACTCAAGAATTATCCTTTCCTTTTCTAATTTTGTTTTAAACCTAAAACCAAATAATAACTCATAAATTTATCCATGGTGTGAGTCTTATATTGCCACCATTTCCATGTGTAAACAACCATGATAGATGGGTGTATGTATGTATATATGTATGCACATCCATATGTGCATGAAACTAGAAAGAGAGAAAGAAACACATACATGCATGCATACATCCATCATATTCAAGAAAGGTTTTAAGTGAGAAAACTAATGGTTAAATGATAAATCAACACTTGATTTATCAATCCGGCCATATCACATATGACCCCACCAAAAGCAAGCCGCCCGATCAATGTTCGGTATCGTATACGCGCATTTTGATCGGGTCCATGCGCATATCGCATACGCGCACCACAACGTTTCGCCTGAACTGGGTAACTCCTTTATAGGACTCTAAGACTCGTCAATACGCCGGCAGAGGGTGATGATCATATCAAACACCCCCAAGCCGCAAGCGGTCAGCTAAACGTAACGGCCACCCGGGTATTGAGCGATCAGAAGAAAACAAGCGAACCTGCTGCAACTCCCATCGAGCCAACCGGCAACACTACCGTACAGTCCGGTCTCTTCGTCAGATATGCTGCATATCGAGCCTAGGGATGGTCATGTCGACCCTAATAACCGGTGAATGGTCTATAACAGATCGAGAAACTACTGATAACACTTATCAGCAAATCTCAGCAGCCCTGGCCAGGGACTTACTGATATAACCAGTCGGGCACAGCACAGCATCAACTCCCAATACCGGGAGAGACGAAACCCCTCCTATCGCTCATCGCCTTCGTGTGTCTCGGGACTGTACCCAACGGCCACCTGTTTGCACGACTCAGTAGAGCCGTGGTAGGGTGGCAATCAAAGTATAGTGGGAGAACACACAAGACTCTATGACGATCTCGGGTCTACAGACTAACCTGTACCAGTGTCACCTGAGAACTGCTATCCGACGATAGATATAATTCCATATAGGAGTTCTCGGTGAGTCCATCCAGTGTACCCAGTCACCACTGAGCACCCGTATATGATCTTGATGTCAAACATCGATGAATGTGGGAACATCCATCGCCTATCGTATGGGTCTAGTATCGTATACCCTAGTCTACTTTGGTATATCAATGCCCCGTCTTGATATACCTACGACTAGGGACTTTCCAGGATATGCTTATAGACTACAGATGTCCCACTAGTATGATCTCCATCATAATCAGAGTAGTCAAGCCGATATCCTCAGGGCTTTATCAGCATGTATGAATGAATAAAAGCATGATCAAAACAACATGTCAGATAAAGAAGAACCAGATAGCATACTATCATGTCGAGCAAGAATGCATATTGAATATATATATATACATGTATAGATACATCCACTATCATATAATGGCTTCTAGGGCATACATATATCCAACAATCTCCCACTTGCACTAAGGTCAGTTATTGGCGTATCTCATACCCAACATCTCAAAAAGTCGCTCATGCTGCGGCTGAGGGAGGGTCTTGGTGAATGGATCCGCGGCGTTATTCTTTGTGTCTACCTTCCTAATCTCGATCTCGCGGCGATCTACAATCTCCCGAATCAAATGAAAACGCCTCAGGATGTGTCTGGACCGCTGATGGGATCTGGGCTCCTTGGCTAATGCCATAGCCCTATTATTGTCACAATACAAAGGTATTGGATCAATAATGGTTGGAACTACTCCTAGCTCCGAGACGAACTTCTTCATCCAGACGGCTTCCTTGGCGGCATCATTTGCAGCAATGTACTCAGCTTCCATCGTAGAGTCTGCAACGGTATCTTGTTTGGAACTCTTCCAACTCACCGCCCCTCCATTGAGGGTAAATACAAACCCAGAGATAGATTTGCTGTCGTCCTTATCGCTCTGGAAGCTCGAATCGGTAAAGGCCTCCATTTGGAGATCTCCATTACCATACACCAAGAATAATTCTTTAGTCCTTCGTAAGTACTTAAGAATGTTCTTCACAGCTGTCCAGTGATTCTCTCCTGGGTTAGATTGATACCTGCTTACAACACTAAGTGCATAAGCTACATCTGGGCGTGTACATAACATCTCATACATTATAGATCCTACTGCCGAAGCATAGGGTATAACACTCATGCGAGCTTTCTCTTCATCGGTCTTTGGACAAGAATCTTTGGAGAGAGTGACCCCATGGCAAGCGGGTAAGGCACCCCGCTTGGAGTATTCCATACTAAACCTTTTTAGGATGGTGTCAATTTACCTGGTTTGGGACAATCCCAATAACCTTTTGGATTTATCCCTATAGATCCTTATGCCCAGAATGTATGTGGCATCACCCAGGTCCTTCATGGAGAACCTCAGTGATAAGAAAGATTTGACCGACTGAAGCATAGGAATATCATTTCCTATCAGAAGAATGTCGTCCACGTATAATACGAGGAATGTGACAGCTCTCCCTACAGCCTTCTTATAAACACAAGGTTCATCTGGATTTTTGATGAAATCAAACTCTTTGATGACATCATCGAAACAGATGTTCCAACTCCGTGATGCCTGCTTTAACCCATATATGGATTTAAGCAATTTACATGCTTTCCCGCTGCTCTCACTGTCAATGAAGCCCTCTGGCTGATCCATATAAACGCATTCTTCTAAATTTCCATTTAGAAATGCAGTTTTAACGTCCATCTGCCAGATTTCATAGTCGTAGTGAGCAGCAATAGCAAGTAGGATCCGAATGGATTTAAGCATGGCTACGGGAGAAAAAGTCTCGTCATAGTCCAAACCTGGTCTTTGACGAAAACCCTTCGCCACAAGTCTTGCCTTATAGGTCTCCACCTGCCCATCTACACCAATCTTTCTTTTAAAGATCCATTTGCAGCCCACAGGTTTTACCCCAGGGGGTACAACGTCCAAAGTCCATACTTTGTTGGTGTACATAGACTCCATTTCGGATCTCATGGCATCCAGCCACTTCACAGAGTCTCTACTCGTGATAGCTTGCTGAAAACTGGTAGGATCATCATCATCCATGATACAGTCTTCTCTGTCACCATCAATGAGAAAACCGTAGTACCTCTCCGGTGGGCGAGAAGTCCTACCAGACCTACGGAGTGGCCGAGGTTCTTCAGTTTCTGTTGTAACAGCCGGTTCAACCAAATCGTCATTTGTAGTTTGTGTCTCCAGAACCTCTTCTAGATCCACCACCTTGCCATCATCTTTATCTGTGAAAAACTCTTTTTCCAAGAATGTGGCATACTGAGAAACAAACACTTTTTGTTCCTCTTTGTGGTAGAACAGATATCCATAAGAATTCTTTGGATATCCCACAAAGTTACACATGACTGACCGTGTCTCGAGTTTGTCCGGATTCTGCTTTTTAACATAGGCCGGGCAACCCCAAATCTTAATTCTCTTAAGGGATGGTCTCTTCCCATGCCGTATCTCATATGGCGTGGTAGACACGGCTTTGGTTGGAACCCTGTTTAGCAGAAATGCTGCAGTCTCCAATGCATGCCCCCAAAACGAGACTGGTAACTCAGCGTCACTCATCATGGACCGGACCATATCTAATAGGGTCCTATTCCGTCGTTCTGACACACTGTTGTGCTGTGGTG
This sequence comes from Agapanthus africanus, assembly GCA_030015575.1. Classification (NCBI taxonomy): domain Eukaryota; kingdom Viridiplantae; phylum Streptophyta; class Magnoliopsida; order Asparagales; family Amaryllidaceae; genus Agapanthus; species Agapanthus africanus. Next base: position 396,633,271 of record JASDDO010000029.1, on the reverse strand, counting down.
TGTAAGGAGGAGTGAGCTAAGAGAGAATCTCATTCTCATTTAGGAGGTTTGCAAATTCTGTACTGAGATACTCACCACCTCGATCTAATCGAAGCATCTTAATACTCAAGACGGTTTGTTTTTCTACTTCTTGTTTATATTCAATGAATTTCTCGAAAGCGTCGGACTTGTGCTTTAATAAAAATACATGACTGAATCTTGAGAAATCGTCAGTGAATGTAATGAAGTATGAAAAACCGCTTCTAGCCTGTGTAGACATCGGCCCACATACATCACTATGTATGAGGCCTAGGAGCTGAGTAGCTCTTTCTCCGTGTCCGGTAAACGGAGTTTTGGTCATTTTACCCTTGATACAAGACTGGCAAGTCGCATAAGATTTATATTCAAAAGAGTTTAAATATCCATCTTTGTGTAACTTGTTTAGTCTTGTTTCGTTAATATGACCAAGTCTACAGTGCCAAAGAAAAGCTTCATTTAATTCTGAAAGTTTTCTTTTATTAGTGTGTTGTATACTTAAAACTGTGTGTTGATTTAGGACATATATTCCGTTATTAAGGGTACCATACCCAACCAACATTTGATTCAGGTGAATGTTCATAACATTGTTCTGCAATACAAAATTATATCCTTCATTGTCCAACAAAGAAACGGATATTATATTACATAGCATACTTGGTACAAAATAACATGGATTCAAAACCAAAATACATTCAGATGGCAACCCCAAGTGATACTCTCCCACTGCGACTGTATGTACATTGGAACCATTTCCAACGCGGAGAGTATGGTCACCTGTCTTCAAAACCTTGCTATTTCTCAGCCCCTGCATAGAATTGCAAATGTGAGAACCTGAACCGGTATCCAATACCCAGGAAGCAGAGTTTATTGAAAAACAGTTTTCTGTCACAAACGCACCTGAAGCAGAAGCATCCCCATGCTTCTTCTTGAGACTTAAGTACTCCGTGCAGTTGCACTTCCAATGTCCTGTCTTGTGGTAATGAAAACATTCGCCCTTCCCCGAGTCTCCAGCCTTGGACTTTTCCTTTCCCTTCACCTTTTTAACTCCACCTTTAGGATTGGTGGGCTTCTTCTTTTTCTTTCCCTTGGCCTTAGCTTTCGGGCGAGACGAAGAAGATTGTCCAACAGTCATAATGGGAGTTCTTGCTGACTTCATAGTGCTCTCTGCACTCCTTAACATGTTAAGGAGTTCAGGGAGTTCCTTCTCCATGCCATGCATGTTGAAGTTCACTATGAACTGAGCAAAGGTGGAGGGAAGGGACTGCAGAATAATATCTATATATTCTTCATTGTCCATCGTCCATCCAAGGTCCTCAAGCTCTTCTATAAGAGCTATCATCTTCAGAACATGGTCTCCTACTGGTGTGCCAGGGGTCATTCGCATCTGAAACAATTTCTTTGATGCTTCGTATCGTAATACGCGAGATTGCTCTCCATACAACTCCTTTGTATGGAGCAATATACCGTGAATGTCCATATCCTCGTGCTGCTTTTGATGCGTGTTATCCATCGATGCAAGCGCGAGGCATTTTGCCGTGGCACAGTCAGCGTCCCATGTCTTGCGGACTTCAATGTCCGCAACTGAGGATTTTGGACCTGGGACGGGCGGGGCTGAAGCCGTGAGGACATATGATACTTTATCATAAGTCAAGGCGATTTTCAGATTCCTCAGCCAGTCTTTATAGTTGGTCCCATTCAGTTTGTTTTTTATCTAGTAGAAGCTTGAGTCCAGTCATGGGTATCTGCCATTAAGAGAGAGAAAAGAATACACTCAGCGAAAGCTCTTGCATAGATCATATTGGTTATTATCTTGTCTAATCGATGTTTCCCACTGCTTTTATCGAGTTTTTCTTTCAAACCTTAAAAAGAAAAACTAGCCAGGATTAATTACAGTCTACAACTTCGCTAACCGTTCAGCCAGGCCAGTGTCGGTACTTGAGGGAGGTTCCCTGTGCTTTCGCACGGACCTAATTAGAGTAAACCTCGTTTTCCCAGAGGCGGAGCCCCGTTAACACCTTTCTAGACACCTAATGAGTTAGCTAATTGTAAACTGTAAAACTCTCCTAGGAGCAACTATTGCCCACAGTGGGATCGGGATCCAACCATCACATGGAAGGTATGCAATCTCATTGCAAATTTCAACTATTGAAATTCTCGATGTTGTTTTTACCCCAAGTACTTATGACCTTAACTAAGGTCAACAAATCATAAGTACCAGTCAAGTTCTACCCGTCATTTCTTGATCAATTAGACCCACTCATATGACCCTTAACTATGGTCAACAAAGTCATAAGAATGTCCTAATTAATCTGCATCATATGCAATGTAGGAAGACATCACTTAGCTATCGTACACTACGCCTTAACTATAGTCAACAAACGTAGCACGAATACTAAATACTCTACTTCCTAAAATGACGGAGGGTTGCGGATGATTTTTAAGAAAATCTTTAACGCTTTGAACTTGATATCGTTGTAGAATCAAATGGTTTTCAAAAGGAGTGGTTTAAGCTCCGCAGTTTTGAAATATAGCCCTTTTATAAATAGCCGAGTGGTTTTCAAATCCGATTCTACAACATCTTTTTAGGTTTATTTTCTTTACATTAATCACATTAATATAATCCCATCATTTAAGTCCTTAAGCCAATCACAGAAAAGAAACGAAAATAACACGTACGCTTATGCCATCCGCATTCGCCATAATGTTCCGTTATGCACCGTTAGGTTACTTAACTAACGGCATACCGGGACGGGACTAGCGCGGGTGTAAAACATAAGCAACGTCTACTATATATCATATATATAATATGTCATTCGTCTCAGATATCACAGAACACAGGCAGCAAAAACATAGATATAAAGTGGGATATACTAGGACGTCCGTATTTAGTATTTAGCCAGAATAGAAAATACGGATTCCACAGTCGCGATGAATAGCCAAGCCCGCACCCTGAACCCCTACGAGAGCGGCAAGTGACCCTACCAATTCTGGAGTTTAGGAGACCCGGTCTCGACTCCTCGAGATGACCTCCCACTGAACCCTAGAACCCGGTCACTTGTGCTCCCCTCCTTGGGTCCATCCTAATGCGGAAAAGTAAATAATATACAACACTGGTGACACAACCTCAACCCGGAAGTGCCCCAAATAAAAGAATATTACATTACATTTGAATTTACATGAATGAAAATATAAAACTCTCATCTCACATAAAAAACCCCCGGCTATTCAATCGCGACAATCCTGCACATCATATCTCAGCAACACATAATATCTCATATCATCAACGTAAGTAAGTATGCATACCCCAATTGTCGTTGATGTATAGCAACGAAACCGGCGATATCGTACATACTACACTTACGGTCACAGAAAAGAAAGTGTAAAACTACAATATTTGGAATCCACATTCTCTTTAGACATCATAAATACGAAATATCACATATTTCGTATTTCATGCCTAAACTATATGAATTCCATATATTGTATCACATTCCAGATAAACAGACAGTATTAAAGTTTTCGAACGAACGATCAAGTACCCAAGATTCACTAAAGCTCAACACTTGAGCAGGGTTCAAAAATCTGGAGTGTGATACAGTAGTAGCGGTCCAGCCGTAGAAGGGTCAAGCCAACGCCTCACATGTGGCACGCCGTACTGCCCCAAACCCTAAGGTTCAAAGGGCAGTTCAATACGGTCACATAATCGAGTTAAGGTTTGTTGTCTTCTAGAGGGTCCACAACAAAAAGACTTGCACGTATCTCTATAGTATTTAAACCCCGTGAATAGTGAGTAAATGACACTAGTTCAAACACTTCAATACTTTCTAATTTACCCGGATAAACAACGAAATGAAAATTCCGATCGAATTTACGCGTCCAAAACCATCTCCAGAAAATACAGTACTATATTCAGATTAAACATACCTAAAACACTGTACAAGAAGACATAAGAATTATAGTGTAATTTTCATGCAATGATATCACTGTACGGCCGTGGAGCCGCGGCCTAAGCAAGGAATTGCCGCGGTTCCGCGGCCATTTGAACTGTTCATGGCATCGAATTTCACCATATTTCTTAGTTTTCCCTGCTGTATTTTTTAAGTATTTTTAATTCTGAAAAAGGTCAGATTTTAAAATTTGTCCAGACAGGGTCTAAAAAAGGCATACTGTTGTCCGATTGGGATTTTTACTTCGTAAAAGCGTCGCCTAATGTTCTAGGTCGGCTCTGATACCAATGTTAGGTTTGCCTAGCACCTTATAATGAGTTTTGAAGCATCACATGTCTCAAAGTTTGGATTTTGATGGTGCTAAACAAGCATGCAAAGGAATCGATCATAGAAAATTAGGGTTACGAAACTTAAAGCTAATAAAATTAGGGTTTCGAGACTACAACCTTTGTAGCTCCCTTTTGCTGGACTCCTTGGTTTCTTGGGTGTTGGAAGAAGGTCCTCTTGAAGTCCTCTCACGTCCACAACGATCCACCCGGAGTTCCCCGTCCAAGCTCGCAACTTCGAGAATCGAAGAGAACACTCTAAACAAGTTGGCTAAACTTGTGTAGAATGATGTTGTGGTTAAGATTCTCACTTCAAAAACCTTTCTTTATGTGTATTTTACTCACTAGAAGAAACTAGAGAGCAAATATTGAAGGAGGAAGAAGATGGAGGCTTTCTTTTAACAAGAGTTAGAATGATAACCATGAAAAGAAAATGAAATATATCTTTATATATTTTATTTCTTCTCACTTCAAACCATGGTTAAACCTTTGAGTTATTATTTAATTAGGGTTTAAAACACATAAGGAAAGTTTAATCCAAGGTTAAGGGTAGGTGAGAATGGTTAGGTTAAAGAAGAGTGTAGAAACAACTCAAGAATTATCCTTTCCTTTTCTAATTTTGTTTTAAACCTAAAACCAAATAATAACTCATAAATTTATCCATGGTGTGAGTCTTATATTGCCACCATTTCCATGTGTAAACAACCATGATAGATGGGTGTATGTATGTATATATGTATGCACATCCATATGTGCATGAAACTAGAAAGAGAGAAAGAAACACATACATGCATGCATACATCCATCATATTCAAGAAAGGTTTTAAGTGAGAAAACTAATGGTTAAATGATAAATCAACACTTGATTTATCAATCCGGCCATATCACATATGACCCCACCAAAAGCAAGCCGTCCGATCAATGTTCGGTATCCTATACGCGCATTTTGATCGGGTCCATGCGCATATCGCATACGCGCACCACAACGTTTCGCCTGAACTGGGTAACTCCTTTATAGGACTCTAAGACTCGTCAATACGCCGGCAGAGGGTGATGATCATATCAAACACCCCCAAGCCGCAAGCGGTCAGCTAAACGTAACGGCCACCCGGGTATTGAGCGATCAGAAGAAAACAAGCGGACCTGCTGCAACTCCCATCGAGCCAACCGGCAACAATACTGTACAGTCCGGTCTCTTCGTCAGATATGCTGCATATCGAGCCTAGGGATGGTCATGTCGACCCTAATAACCGGTGAATGGTCTATAACAGATCGAGAAACTACTGATAACACTTATCAGCAAATCTCAGCAGCCCTGGCCAGGGACTTACTGATATAACCAGTCGGGCACAGCACAGCATCAACTCCCAATACCGGGAGAGACGAAACCCCTCCTATCGCTCATCGCCTTCGTGTGTCTCGGGACTGTACCCAACGGCCACCTGTTTGCACGACTCAGTAGAGCCGTGGTAGGGTGGCAATCAAAGTATAGTGGGAGAACACATAAGACCCTATGACGATCTCGGGTCTACAGACTAACCTGTACCAGTGTCACCTGAGAACTGCTATCCGACGATAGATATAATTCCATATAGGAGTTCTCGGTGAGTCCATCCAGTGTACCCAGTCACCACTGAGCACCCGTATATGATCTTGATGTCAAACATCGATGAATGTGGGAACATCCATCGCCTATCGTATGGGTCTAGTATCGTATACCCTAGTCTACTTTGGTATATCAATGCCCCATCTTGATATACCTACGACTAGGGACTTTCCAGGATATGCTTATAGACTACAGATGTCCCACTAGTATGATCTCCATCATAATCAGAGTAGTCAAGCCGATATCCTCAGGGCTTTATCAGCATGTATGAATGAATAAAAGCATGATCAAAACAACATGTCAGATAAAGAAGAACCAGATAGCATACTATCATGTCGAGCAAGAATGCATACTGAATATATATATAAACATGTATAGATACATCCACTATCATATAATGGCTTCTAGGGCATACATATATCCAACAATCTCCCACTTGCACTAAGGTCAGTTATTGGCGTATCTCATACCCAACATCTCAAAAAGTCGCTCATGCTGCGGCTGAGGGAGGGTCTTGGTGAATGGATCCGCGGCGTTATTCTTTGTGTCTACCTTCCTAATCTCGATCTCGCGGCGATCTACAATCTCCCGAATCAAATGAAAACGTCTCAGGATGTGTCTGGACCGCTGATGGGATCTGGGCTCCTTGGCTAATGCCATAGCCCCATTATTGTCACAATACAAAGGTATTGGATCAATAATGGTTGGAACTACTCCTAGCTCCGAGACGAACTTCTTCATCCAGACGGCTTCCTTGGCGGCATCATTTGCAGCAATGTACTCAGCTTCCATCGTAGAGTCTGCAACGGTATCTTGTTTGGAACTCTTCCAACTCACCGCCCCTCCATTGAGGGTAAATACAAACCCAGAGATAGATTTGCTGTCGTCCTTATCGCTCTGGAAGCTCGAATCGGTAAAGGCCTCCATTTGGAGATCTCCATTACCATACACCAAGAATAATTCTTTAGTCCTTCGTAAGTACTTAAGAATGTTCTTCACAGCTGTCCAGTGATTCTCCCCTGGGTTAGATTGATACCTGCTTACAACACTAAGTGCATAAGCTACATCTGGGCGTGTACATAACATCTCATACATTATAGATCCTACTGCCGAAGCATAGGGTATAACACTCATGCGAGCTTTCTCTTCATCGGTCTTTGGACAAGAATCTTTGGAGAGAGTAACCCCATGGCAAGCGGGTAAGGCACCCCGCTTGGAGTATTCCATACTAAACCTTTTTAGGATGGTGTCAATGTACCTGGTTTGGGACAATCCCAATAACCTTTTGGATTTATCCCTATAGATCCTTATGCCCAGAATGTATGTGGCATCACCCAGGTCCTTCATGGAGAACCTCAGTGATAAGAAAGATTTGACCGACTGCAGCATAGGAATATCATTTCCTATCAGAAGAATGTCGTCCACGTATAATACGAGGAATGTGACAGCTCTCCCTACAGCCTTCTTATAAACACAAGGTTCATCTGGATTTTTGATGAAATCAAACTCTTTGATGACATCATCGAAACAGATGTTCCAACTCCGTGATGCCTGCTTTAACCCATATATGGATTTAAGCAATTTACATGCTTTCCCGCTGCTCTCACTGTCAATGAAGCCCTCTGGCTGATCCATATAAACGCATTCTTCTAAATTTCCATTTAGAAATGCAGTTTTAACGTCCATCTGCCAGATTTCATAGTCGTAGTGAGCAGCAATAGCAAGTAGGATCCGAATGGATTTAAGCATGGCTACGGGAGAAAAAGTCTCGTCATAGTCCAAACCTGGTCTTTGACGAAAACCCTTCGCCACAAGTCTTGCCTTATAGGTCTCCACCTGCCCATCTACACCAATCTTTCTTTTAAAGATCCATTTGCAGCCCACAGGTTTTACCCCAGGGGGTACAACGTCCAAAGTCCATACTTTGTTGGTGTACATAGACTCCATTTCGGATCTCATGGCATCCAGCCACTTCACAGAGTCTCTACTCGTGATAGCTTGCTGAAAACTGGTAGGATCATCATCATCCATGATACAGTCTTCTCTGTCACCATCAATGAGAAAACCGTAGTACCTCTCCGGTGGGCGAGAAGTCCTACCAGACCTACGGAGTGGCCGAGGTTCTTCAGTTTCTGTTGTAACAGCCGGTTCAACCAAATCGTCATTTGTAGTTTGTGTCTCCAAAACCTCTTCTAGATCCACCACCTTGCCATCATCTTTATCTGTGAAAAACTCTTTTTCCAAGAATGTGGCATACTGAGAAACAAACACTTTTTGTTCCTCTTTGTGGTAGAACAGATATCCATAAGAATTCTTTGGATATCCCACAAAGTTACACATGACTGACCGTGTCTCGAGTTTGTCCGGATTCTGCTTTTTAACATAGGCCGGGCAACCCCAAATCTTAATTCTCTTAAGGGATGGTCTCTTCCCATGCCATATCTCATATGGCATGGTAGACACGGCTTTGGTTGGAACCCTGTTTAGCAGAAATGCTGCAGTCTCCAATGCATGCCCCCAAAACGAGACTGGTAACTCAGCGTCACTCATCATGGACCGGACCATATCTAATAGGGTCCTATTCCGTCGTTCTGACACACTGTTGTGCTGTGGTGTGTAAGGAGGAGTGAGCTGAGAGAGAATCTCATTCTCTTTTAGGAGGTTTGCAAATTCTGTACTGAGATACTCACCACCTCGATCTGATCGAAGCATCTTAATACTCAAGACGGTTTGTTTTTCTACTTCTTGTTTATATTCAATGAATTTCTCGAAAGCGTCGGACTTGTGCTTTAATAAAAATACATGACTGAATCTTGAGAAATCGTCAGTGAATGTAATGAAGTATGAAAAACCGCTTCTAGCCTGTGTAGACATCGGCCCACATACATCACTATGTATGAGGCCTAGGAGCTGAGTAGCTCTTTCTCCGTGTCCGGTAAACGGAGTTTTGGTCATTTTACCCTTGATACAAGACTGGCAAGTCGCATAAGATTTATATTCAAAAGAGTTTAAATATCCATCTTTGTGTAACTTGTTTAGTCTTGTTTCGTTAATATGACCAAGTCTACAGTGCCAAAGAAAAGCTTCATTTAATTCTGAAAGTTTTCTTTTATTAGTGTGTTGTATACTGAAAACTGTGTGTTGATTTAGGACATATATTCCATTATTAAGGGTACCATACCCAACCAACATTTGATTCAGGTGAATGTTCATAACATTGTTCTGCAATACAAAATTATATCCTTCATTGTCCAACAAAGAAACGGATATTATATTACATAGCATACTTGGTACAAAATAACATGGATTCAAAACCAAAATACATTCAGATGGCAACCCCAAGTGATACTCTCCCACTGCGACTGTATGTACATTGGAACCATTTCCAACGCGGAGAGTATGGTCACCTGTCTTCAAAACCTTGCTATTTCTCAGCCCCTGCATAGAATTGCAAATGTGAGAACCTGAACCGGTATCCAATACCCAGGAAGCAGAGTTTATTGAAAAACAGTTTTCTGTCACAAACGCACCTGAAGCAGAAGCATCCCCATGCTTCTTCTTGAGACTTAAGTACTCCGTGCAGTTGCGCTTCCAATGTCCTGTCTTGTGGTAATGAAAACATTCGTCCTTCCCCGAGTCTCCAGCCTTGGACTTTTCCTTTCCCTTCACCTTTTTAACTCCACCTTTAGGATTGGTGGGCTTCTTCTTTTTCTTTCCCTTGGCCTTAGCTTTCGGGCGAGAAGAAGAAGATTGTCCAACAGTCATAATGGGAGTTCTTGCTGACTTCATAGTGCTCTCTGCACTCCTTAACATGTTAAGGAGTTCAGGGAGTTCCTTCTCCATGCCATGCATGTTGAAGTTCACTATGAACTGAGCAAAGGTGGAGGGAAGGGACTGCAGAATAATATCTATATATTCTTCATTGTCCATCGTCCATCCAAGGTCCTCAAGCTCTTCTATAAGAGCTATCATCTTCAGAACATGGTCTCTTACTGGTGTGCCAGGGGTCATTCGCATCTGAAACAATTTCTTTGATGCTTCGTATCGTAATACGCGGGATTGCTCTCCATACAACTCCTTTGTATGGAGCAATATACCGTGAATGTCCATATCCTCGTGCTGCTTTTGATGTGTGTTATCCATCGATGCAAGCGCGAGGCATTTTGCCGTGGCACAGTCAGCGTCCCATGTCTTGCGGACTTCAATGTCCGCAACTGAGGATTTTGGACCTGGGACGGGCGGGGCTGAAGCCGTGAGGACATATGATACTTTATCATAAGTCAAGGCGATTTTCAGATTCCTCAGCCAGTCTTTATAGTTGGTCCCATTCAGTTTGTTTTTTATCTAGTAGAAGCTTGAGTCCAGTCATGGGTATCTGCCATTAAGAGAGAGAAAAGAATACACTCAGCGAAAGCTCTTGCATAGATCATATTGGTTATTATCTTGTCTAATCGATGTTTCCCACTGCTTTTATCGAGTTTTTCTTTCAAACCTTAAAAAGAAAAACTAGCCAGGATTAATTACAGTCTACAACTTCGCTAACCGTTCAGCCAGGCCAGTGTCGGTACTTGAGGGAGGTTCCCTGTGCTTTCGCACGGACCTAATTAGAGTAAACCTCGTTTTCCCAGAGGCGAAGCCCCGTTAACACCTTTCTAGACACCTAATGAGTTAGCTAATTGTAAACTGTAAAACTCTCCTAGGAGCAACTATTGCCCACAGTGGGATCGGGATCCAACCATCACATGGAAGGTATGCAATCTCATTGCAAATTTCAACTATTGAAATTCCCGATGTTGTTTTTACCCCAAGTACTTATGACCTTAACTAAGGTCAACAAATCATAAGTACCAGTCAAGTTCTACCCGTCATTTCTTGATCAATTAGACCCACTCATATGACCCTTAACTATGGTCAACAAAGTCATAAGAATGTCCTAATTAATCTGCATCATATGCAATGTAGGAAGACATCACTTAGCTATCGTACACTACGCCTTAACTATAGTCAACAAACGTAGCACGAATACTAAGTACTCTACTTCCTAAAATGACGGAGGGTTGCGGATGATTTTTAAGAAAATCTTTAACGCTTTGAACTTGATATCGTTGTAGAATCAAATGGTTTTCAAAAGGAGTGGTTTAAGCTCCGCAGTTTTGAAATATAGCCCTTTTATAAATAGCCGAGTGGTTTTCAAATTCGATTCTACAACATCTTTTTAGGTTTATTTTCTTTACATTAATCACATTAATGTAATCCCATCATTTAAGTCCTTAAGCCAATCACAGAAAAGAAACGAAAATAACACGTACGCTTATGCCATCCGCATTCGCCATAATGTTCCGTTATGCACCGTTAGGTTACTTAACTAACGGCATACCGGGACGGGACTAGCGCGGGTGTAAAACATAAGCAACGTCTACTATATATCATATATATAATATGTCATTCGTCTCAGATATCACAGAACACAGGCAGCAAAAACATAGATATAAAGTGGGATATACTAGGACGTTCGTATTTAGTATTTAGCCAGAATAGAAAATACGGATTCCACAGTCGCGATGAATAGCCAAGCCCACACCCTGAACCCCTACGAGAGCGGCAAGTGACCCTACCAATTCTGGAGTTTAGGAGACTCGGTCTCGACTCCTCGAGATGACCTCCCACTGAACCCCAGAACCCGGTCACTTGTGCTCCCCTCCTTGGGTCCATCCTAATGCGGAAAAGTAAATAATATACAACACTGGTGACACAACCTCAACCCGGAAGTGCCCCAAATAAAAGAATATTACATTACATTTGAATTTACATGAATGAAAATATAAAACTCTCATCTCATATAAAAAAACCCCGGCTATTCAATCGCGACAATCCTGCACATCATATCTCAGCAACACATAATATCTCATATCATCAACGTAAGTAAGTATGCATACCCCAATTGTCGTTGATGTATAGCAACGAAACCGGCGATATCGTACATACTACACTTACGGTCACAGAAAAGAAAGTGTAAAACTACAATATTTGGAATCCACATTCTCTTTAGACATCATAAATGCGAAATATCACATATTTCGTATTTCATGCCTAAATTATATGAATTCCACATATTGTATCACATTCCAGATAAACAGACAGTATTAAAGTTTTCGAACGAACGATCAAGTACCCAAGATTCACTAAAGCTCAACACTTGAGCAGGGTTCAAAAATCCGGAGTGTGACACAGTAGTAGCGGTCCAGCCGTAGAAGGGTCAAGCCAACGCCTCACATGTGGCACGCCGTACTGCCCCAAACCCTAAGGTTCAAAGGGCAGTTCAATACGGTCACATAATCGAGTTAAGATTTGTTGTCTTCTAGAGGGTCCACCATAAAAAGACTTGCATGTATCTCTATAGTATTTAAACCCCGTGAATAGTGAGTAAATGACACTCGTTCAAACATTTCAATACTTTCTAATTTACCCGGATAAACAACGAAATGAAAATTCCGATCGAATCTACGCGTCCAAAACCATCTCCAGAAAATACAGTACTATATTCAGATTAAACATACCTAAAACACTGTACAAGAAGACATAAGAATTATAGTGTAATTTTCATGCAATGATATCACTATATGGCCGCGGAGCCGCGGCCTAAGCAAGGAATTGCCGCGGTTCCGCGGCCATTTGAACTGTTCATGGCATCGAATTTCACCATATTTCTTAGTTTTCCCTGCTGTATTTTTAAAGTATTTTTAATTCTGAAAAAGGTCAGATTTTAAAATTTGTCCAGAGAGGGTCTAAAAAAGGCGTATTTTTGTCCGATTGGGATTTTTACTTCGTAAAAGCGTCGCCTAATGTTCTAGGTCGGCTCTGATACCAATGTTAGGTTTGCCTAGCACCTTATAATGAGTTTTGAAGCATCTTATGTCTCAAAGTTTGGATTTTGATGGTGCTAAACAAGCATGCAAAGGAATCGATCCTAGAAAATTAGGGTTACGAAATTTAAAGCTAATAAAATTAGGGTTTCGAGACTACAACCTTTGTAGCTCCCTTTTGCTGGTCTCCTTGGTCTCTTGGGTGTTGGAAGAAGGTCCTCTTGAAGTCCTCTCACGTCCACGACGATCCACCCGGAGTTCCTCGTCCAAGCTCGCAACTTCGAGAATCGAAGAGAACACTCTAAACAAGTTGGCTAAACTTGTGTAGAATGATGTTGTGGTTAAGATTCTCACTTCAAAAACCTTTCTTTATGTGTTTTTTACTCACTAGAAGAAACTAGAGAGCAAATATTGAAGGAGGAAGAAGATGGAGGCTTTCTTTTAACAAGAGTTAGAATGATAACCATGAAAAGAAAATGAAATATATCTTTATATATTTTATTTCTTCTCACTTCAAACCATGGTTAAACCTTTGAGTTATTATTTAATTAGGGTTTAAAACACATAAGGAAAGTTTAATCCAAGGTTAAGGGTAGGTGAGAATGGTTAGGTTAAAGAAGAGTGTAGAAACAACTCAAGAATTATCCTTTCCTTTTCTAATTTTGTTTTAAACCTAAAACCAAATAATAACTCATAAATTTATCCATGGTGTGAGTCTTATATTGCCACTATTTCCATGTGTAAACAACCATGATAGATGGGTGTATGTATGTATATATGTATGCACATCCATATGTGCATGAAACTAGAAAGAGAGAAAGAAACACATACATGCATGCATACATCCATCATATTCGAGAAAGGTTTTAAGTGAGAAAACTAATGGTTAAATGATAAATCAACACTTGATTTATCAATCCGGCCATATCACATATGACCCCACCAAAAGCAAGCCGCCCGATCAATGTTCGGTATCCTATACGCGCATTTTGATCGGGTCCATGCGCATATCGCATACGCGCACCACAACGTTTCGCCTGAACTGGGTAACTCCTTTGTGGGACTCTAAGACTCGTCAATACGCCGGCAGAGGGTGATGATCATATCAAACACCCCCAAGCCGCAAGCGGTCAGCTAAACGTAACGGCCACCCGGGTATTGAGCGATCAGAAGAAAACAAGCGAACCTGCTGCAACTCCCGTCGAGCCAACCGGCAACACTACCGTACAGTCCGGTCTCTTCGTCAGATATGCTGCATATCGAGCCTAGGGATGGTCACGTCGACCCTAATAACCGGTGAATGGTCTATAACAGATCGAGAAACTACTGATAACACTTATCAGCAAATCTCAGCAGCCCTGGCCAGGGACTTACTGATATAACCAGTCGGGCACAGCACATCATCAACTCCCAATACCGGGAGAGACGAAACCCCTCCTATCGCTCATCGCCTTCGTGTGTCTCGGGACTGTACCCAACGGCCACCTGTTTGCACGACTCAGTAGAGCCGTGGTAGGGTGGCAATCAAAGTACAGTGGGAGAACACACAAGACTCTATGACGATCTCGGGTCTACAGACTAACCTGTACCAGTGTAACCTGAGAACTGCTATCCGACGATAGATATAATTCCATATAGGAGTTCTCGGTGAGTCCGTCCAGTGTACCCAGTCACCACTGAGCACCTGTATATGATCTTGATGTTAAACATCGATGAATGTGGGAACATCCATCGCCCATCGTATGGGTCTAGTATCATATACGCTAGTCTACTCTGGTATATCAATGCCCCGTCTTGATATACCTACGACTAGGGACTTTCCAGGATATGCTTATAGACTACAGATGTCCCACTAGTATGATCTCCATCATAATCAGAGTAGTCAAGCCGATATCCTCAGGGCTTTATCAGCATGTATGAATGAATAAAAGCATGATCAAAACAACATGTCAGATAAAGAAGAACCAGATAGCATACTATCATGTCGAGCAAGAATGCATACTGAATATATATATATACATGTATAGATATATCCACTATCATATAATGGCCTCTAGGGCATACATATATCCAACACTTAACACTTCTGGCGATCTTTAGCAGCCTTTATACAGTTTCTGATCATTTACACCTTATCAACGGTTTGAACTATGAGCTCAAGTCCTAACAATCTCCTCTCCCCCACATCATCCCAGCAAAGTGGTGAGTGACTCTTCCATCCATAAAGTGCCTTAAATGGTGCCATCAGGATGCTTGTCTGATAACTATTATTATAGGAGAACTCCACCAAGTGAAAGTGATCTTCCTACGATCCCTTGAAATCCAGCATACACGTTCTCAATATATCTTCTAGTATTTGTATGGTTCTCTGGGACTGTCCGTCCGTCTGAGGGTGACAAGCTGTAATGAAATTGATATGTGTACCCAAATCTTGTAAGCTTCTCCAAACTGCGAAAGGAATCTGGTGTCTAGGTCTGATAAGATATTGACGGGCACTCCATACGGCCTCACAATCTCCAGCATGTACTTCTCTACCAAGGTCTACGTCGATTGTTCCACTCGAAATAGTAGAAAGTGAGCTGACTTTGTGAGATGATCGACAATGACCCAAATTGTATTATTGCCCTTAGGACTCAGCGGTAAAGCCGTCATGAACTCCATGGTGATGTGTTCTCACATCCACTGAGGAATAAGAAGCGGTTGTAAAAGACCGGCCACCCGCTGATGTTCGGCCTTCACATGATGACACACCAGGCATCTCGACATGTAGCGAGCGATCTCCCTCTTCATTCTATTCCACCAAAAATACTGTCTCAAGTCCCTATACATCTTGGTGCTTCCCGGGTGTACCGAATAAGATGAACTGTGCGCTTCTTTCAAAACATCTTCTCGAACCTCTCCCTCGGGTACACATAACCGACTACCGAATCTTAAAGAACCATCTTCGTGCATCAATAAATATGTTCTCAATCCGGCCTCTACCTAGCCTCAAAACTTCTGTAACTATGGGTCACTAGCCTGTCCCGTCTTAATACGATCTACTAGATAGGACTGCAACTGTAGCTGCCAATACTTCCCATAGGTACCCGATTTCACCACTTCCAAATCAAGTCTATAAAAATCATCTAAAATCTCCTTCCGACACGTTAACATCATAGCCGATGGTCTCCGACTGAGAGCGTCGGGTATGACATTTACTTTACCGGGGTGATATTGCAAATCAAGGTCGTAATCGGCTATAAACTCCAATCACCTGCGCTGTCTCATGTTTAGCTCCTTTTGTGTGATCACGTACTTCAAGCTCTTATGATCCGTATAGATCTCAACCCATTCTCACAATAAATAGTCCCTCCAAATCTTCAAGGCGAAAATAACTATGGCCAATTCCAGATTATGAGTCGGGTAGTTCTTCTCGTGCGTTCTCAATTGGCGTGAGGCGTACAGGAGAAAATAACTGTGGCCAATTCCAGATCAGGAGGGTCTGCTTGCTTCTCAGCAGACCGCTACTACAGCCTTGAATAAGGTGGTTGAGATTCGTGAGGGTAGACGTCCGGGCAGTGTCGCTGATTTCAGGAGACTACAGCCGACATTTTTCACTGGCTCGGGCAGTCCACTTGATGTTGAGCAGTAGATTGTCGACATGGAGAATTTGATGTCGGCCGCCCGAGTTCTAGAAGAGGACAATGTAGATATAGTCAAAATTCAGCTGCAAGATGTAGCTAGAATTTGATGGCGCGCAGAAGAGAACAGGTTGAAGAAACCGATTGCATGGATTGATTTCTTTACGGCTTTTCTTGAGATATTCTTTCCCATGTCGGCCAGGATTGAAATGGAACAGCAGTTTATTAGTCTTTGGCGGAGAGATCACACAGTGGATGAGGTAGCGGCTGAGTTTATCCGACTCAATCGTTTCGCTCCTTCGATGGTAGCTCAAGAGGAGGACATGGCCAGGAGATTTTTATAGTGCCTTACTCTGAAAATACAGGAGAAACTAGCTTCAAATGATCCGGGGACTTATTCTGAGGTATTAAATGTAGCCCGCAGAATTGAGGCAGTTATGGATAAGAGGAAGAAACTTTAGGGTGGAGGATTTAAATGCCCGGTGAATCAAACTTCAGGAAAGATTCCAGTTAAACAGCATGGAGGAGTTCAGATGAAGCGTACTGCAACCCCACCACAATGACAATCTCCGATTTGTGGATACTGTCAGATACCGGGACACATTGAGAGAAATTGCTTTCGGGCCAAGGGTCTATGTCTGATTTGTGGTGCTAGTGACCACCAGATTGAGAGTTGTCCTAGGAGAGTAGAGCGCAACCAGCCTCAGAAAGGACCTGTCTCTCATAAACAACTTTTTGATCAGAGGCGAGGTAACACAGGTCGGGGACAGGGGAAAGCCTTTACCCTGACGGCTAAGCAGGCAGAGGCATCAGAGGATGTCGTTTCAGGTACCGTTCTAGTTTGTTATGTTCCTGCTAGAGTACTTTTCGATTCCGGGGCTTCGCATTGTTTTATTTCTTTGGCTTTTGCCACAACATATTCTATTGCAGACGAAACACTGATTCGAGGTTGGGACATTCACACTGGAAATGGAGTAGTTGCCACCAACCTAGAGTGCAAGTTTTTTCCAGTAGTGATTTGCGGCATGGAGCTTTTCGCAGATTTCCTGCTGATTGGGACCGGTAGTTATGATGCCGTCTTAGGAATGGATTGGTTGGGCACCTTTCACGTATATATTGATTGTCGGGCCAAAACCGTAATCTTTCGCATTCCTAACAACCCAGAGTTCATGTTTACTGAGGGCAGAAAAACTCTGGAACCCATAAAGTTTAGAGCAAAACCGACGAGTAGAATACTAGCGTCAATGGAGATTAATAAGAGTTCAGCACCGGCCGTAGTTCGGGAATTCTTGGAAGTCTTTCCTGAGAATTTACCCGGCCTACCCCCGCCTTGTGCTTTGGGGTTTTCGATAGAATTATTAGGAATGGCACCGATTTCTAAGGCACCCTACAGGATGGCACCGGTTGAGTTAGCAGAATTGAAAAAGCAGATATAATACCTCCTCAGCAAGGGTTTTATTCGCCCAAGTACTTCTCTATGGGACGATCCAGTTTTACTTGTGAAGAAGAAGGACGGCTCGTTACGCATGTGCATTGACTACCGAAAGTTGAACCGGGTTACAATTAAAAACAAGTATCTTATACCTCGGATTGATGACTTGTTCGATCAATTATGTGGTGCTCAAGTGATCTATAAGTTGGATCTTTGGTCGGGGTACCATAAAGTTCGGGTTAAAGCGGAGGATATATGAAAGACAGCTTTCAGGACTCGATACGGTCATTACGAGTTTTTAGCGATGCCATTCGGTGTTACTAATGCCCCGCCGTGTTCATGGATTTAATGAACCGAGTCTTCTCGCAGTACCTTGATTAGTTTGCCGTAGTTTTCATCGACGACATTCTTGTGTACTCCAAAAGCAAGGAGGAGCATGCCGAGCATCTGAGGATCGTATTAAAGATACTAAGACAGGAGAAGTTATAAGCCAAACTTAGTAAATGTGAATTTTGGCTTGAACGAGTTCAATTTTTGGGCCACATCATTTCTGGAGACGGTATCTCAGTAGACCCGGCAAAGATTGAAGCAGTGAAAGATTGGCCAGCACCAAAGTCAGTAGCAGATATTAGAAGTTTCTTGGGACTCGCAGGCTACTACCGGAGATTTGTTAAAGATTTTGCATGAGCGGCTGAGCCGTTGACAAGACTTACTCGGAAGGGGGTACCGTTCGTATGGTCTGAAGAATGCAACCGAACGTTTGAGTTATTGAAGGAAAAACTCACAACTGCACCCATATTAATCATACCAGATAGGACAGGAGGACTAGTGATTCATAATGATGCTTCTGGTAAGGGGCTAGGCTTCGTCTTGATGCAGTGTGGGAATGTTGTAGCTTATGCCTCATGTCAATTGAGGACGCACGAGAAGAATTACCCAACCCATGATTTAGAATTGGCCCCAGTAATATTTGCTTTGAAGATTTGGAGGCATTATCTCTTGGGAGAACGAGTGGAAGTCTATACGGACCACAAGAGACTGAAGTATGTATTCACGCAAAAGGAGCTAAATATGAGACATCGCAGGTGGTTGGAATTCATGGCTGATTATAATCTTGATTTACAATATCATCCCGGGAAGGTAAATGTGGTACCAGATGCTCTCAGCCAGATACCAACAGCGATGTTGTTGACCAGCGAGAAGGAACTCCTTAATGAGTTTCGGAGACTCGATTTGGAAGTGGTAGAATAGGGGACACACAGACAGTATTGGCAACTACAAGTGCAGTCTTCGTTAGTAGATCGTATTAAAGGTACATGGGCTGGGGACTCGCAATTGCAGAAGCTCCATGGGTTAGTAGAGGCCGGATTGAGAATAGATTTATTGATACATGAAGATGGTTCTTTAAGATTCGGCAGTCGACTATGCATGCCAAAGGGAGAGGTTCGAGAAGAAGTATTGAAGGAAGCGCACAGTTCAGCCTATTAAGTGCATCCGGGTGGCACCAAGATGTATAGGGATGTTAAACAACACTTTTGGTGGAATGGCATGAAGAGGGAGATTGCTCGCTATATATCGAAATGCTTAGTGTGCCAGCAGGTGAAGACCAAACATCAGCGTGTGGCCAACCTTTTGCAACCACTTCTTATTCCTCAGTGGAAGTGGGAACACATCACTATGGACTTCGTGACGGCTTTACCATGGAGTCCTAAGGGCAATAACGCTATTTGGGTTATCGTCGACTGTCTCACAAAGGCGGCCCATTTTCTACCCTTTCGAGTGGGACAATCGAGGGAGACGTTGGCAGAGAAATATATGCAAGAGATTGTAAGGTTACATGGGGTGCCTATCAGTATAGTATCAGACATGGACATAAGATTCCTCTCACATTTCTGGAGAAGCTTGCAAGAGAGCTTGGGCACTCGTCTCAATTATAGTAAAGCTTACCACCTTCAGACCGACGGATAGTCTGAACGTATGATATAGATATTAGAAGACATGTTGAGGGCCTGTATGCTAGATTTCAAGGGATCGTGGGAGGATCACATACACTTGGTGGAATTCTCGTATAATAACAACCACCATGCGAGTATTTAGATGGCCCTGTTCAAGGCACTTTATAGGCGTAAGTGTCGTTTCCCACTTTGCTGGGATGATGTGGGTGAGAGAAGATTAATAGGACCAGAGCTCATAACCCAAACTGTTTAAAATGTCCAGTCAATCAGAAACCGTATCAAGGCAGCACAAGATCGTCAGAAGAGTTGGACGGATACTAGCCGAAGACCTCTTGAGTTTGGCGTATGAGATCATATCTTCCTTAAGATTTCTCCGACTCGAGGAGTGATTAGATTCGGTATTCGTGGGAAACTCAGTCCCGGATTTATCGGACCATTCAAGATCATGGAGCGCGTTGGAGTAGTGGCATACATATTGGCTTTACCATCCTCTTTGGCTGGTGTGCACGATATATTTCATGTATCTCAGCTACGCCGATACGTTCGCGATTACAGTCATGTTCTCGATCACTCTGAATTAACATTGAGCACTGACGTCTCGTATGAAGAGCAAACCACATCCATTATCGACCGTAGAGAGAAAGTGTTGAGGAACAAGATCATCCCTTTAGTTCTTGTATCTTAGGGAGAACATTCACATGGGGAATCCATTTGGGAGCATGAGGACGAGATTCGTCAAAATTACCCACACCTGTTTTCTTAATCTTATAGTCGTCATTCCAACTTCGAGGATGAAATTTTCTGTAAGGTGGGTAGGATGTAACACCCTAGTTTGGATACAGTACTTCTAGATTTATCGAGATTTTTTTAATAAAAATTTTGCCTATAATTTTAGAACTTATTTTATGGTTAGTTGCCAGTATAATTATTTTGACTTCTCCGGATACAATTTTAATATGAAAATCTTCAGTTTTTAGATAATATACATTAGTTCTTTAGTAGCAACAAAACAATATTTTCATATCCTAAGTTTCTCAAACTAGCCAAATCACTTTGGTCTTGCAAATATATTTCCTTACCTAACTTCATTTTTGCTGTTGATTTGAGAATAAGGAAAATCCATACCAAATCTCTAAACACACCTACACACACACACACACACACACACACACACACACACACACACAACAAGTATCTCTCTCTTCCCCCAATATATATACATAAATATATTCACTCTCTTTCTCTCATTACACAGACGCTCTCTCTCCCCCTTTTCTATTTCTCTTTCTCTCTCCCAACGCCGCTCCACCCTCATCTCTTCCATTAGAGCCGCGCACCTCGTTTCCCCATCCCCTCACCCAGACGACCACCGCTTCCTTCTCTTTTCTCCCTCGCCTTCACCCCATCGCCTACACCCATCCCCACCTTACAACCACCATCACCGTCTCCTTCACCCCCATCATCGAGCTCCACCTCAAATCACCCACGACCCATCTCGTCTTCATCGTCGCCTCCTTCGCACACCATCTCCTCTTCACCGCCACCTCCTTTCCCGATCATCATACATCCCTCTCCTCCGTCGGTGACTCTCGTCACCATCGTCTGCACCTTTACATCGCCACCTCCTTCTACCCTTCCTCACCACCGCAACACCACAAACCCTCACCGTCAAACCATCACCCCAACTCCCCTCTCGACTAACCCATTCCCTAAGCATCCCACCGCAGCCCCCTCGACACCAATACCACCACCGCAACACCACAAACCCCGACTCCCCCCTCTTCTCACCCTAACGACCACCACCGCGACACATTACCTGCAACCACCCCTCACCCGAGAACCCAAACCCAACTCCATCGCCTTGTCGTAACCACTGCAGCATCCTCCGACCTCGTCGCTCCCCTCTTCGTCGATCTCCTCCGTCGGCGACTCCCCTTTCACCATCGCGGAAACCCCAGCAACCAACACTATCCCCTCCTCGTCACCATCGCAGTGAACCACCCCATAGCCATGCCTTCAAGCTTAGAATTTTGTGTGGCATCATCGTGCTTATCCCATCTCGGAGGCAAGTATTCTTGCTTTACTTTTGGTCGATGCACATCGGCAACCCTCGTGTGTGTGTGTGTGTGTGTGTGTGTGTGTGTGTGTTTCTGCACTGTTAAAATAGAAAGAAAAGTATTAGTATTCAATTATTTCGTATTGTAAGAAAAAATATAGATTTTTATGCAATAAAGTGATTAAAAGAAAACTAGAAAGTGTGGATAAAAAATGAAATTTATTTTAAATACAAATAAAAGTTTGGAATTGTTAACCTATCTCATATAAGCATCTTACTAGTTAGCCTGTAATCATTTTGTATACATATTAAAGCTAATGGTAAAGACAACATTTGTGTCTTGTGCTAGCTTGTGCATCGCTTTTATGCAATTGCTATTACCAGATTAAGATTACATTGACATGTCATGATTACTCATTACTCTAGTTTTTTTAAGAACTATATCTCTAATTAGGATGTTGAACTACATGCCATGGCACAAACTACTGTTTACCAGTTTCATTTCTATACAATTACCATATTACAAGTTCCAGTTTTTTCAGCATTCTTAATTAGTGATTTATGTATTACCACATTAGATATGAATACGCGGGGTGTTGGGGTAGTTTGAGTGTGCGTTCGTACAACTGGATCTCAGGAGTCCCATGCCGGCAGCTCGTGCCGAGCTATATCGGTCGCATGTTATTACAGCTCATACCGGGCTATATTGGTCGCATGTTATTACAGCTCGTACCGGGCTATATGGGTCGCATGTTCATTCCACAGTTGGGCCCATGTTTCCTAGCCCCTGGGGCCCTACTTTTGGGTTAGGAATACTCCTGCAGAGGTTAACGCACACACTCGAACTCACGATATGATAGATTACCTTTTAGTGACCAGTTAGGTTATGACTTGACCTGTTTACATGTCTGTTTCATGGTACTAATATATATATATATATATATATATATATATATATATATATATGTTTCTACTTGCGCACACGGGCTTCACCACACTCATATACTCATGTTATCTTATCGCCCACACCTTATACGTTGAATACTTACTGGGATGTTCTGGTATCCCTAAGATTTGCCATCTCATGTTTAGAGGTGGATTTTTCGGCTAAGCAGAATCGGAGCGACTATCGAGACCTTGCCGAAGATTAGTAGCCATATGTTTATTTCTTTAGTATTTAGCATATGCGCCCTTGTGGGATATTAGGACTTATGTATCTCCTTTCAGATCTTGTTTTTATTTCGAACTTATTGTATCGGATCTTTATTGGCATCGTTTATTTAGTGGGCCTATTTTTAGTATTCCTTATGGTTTCGTTGCAGCATGATTATCAGTATTATCTCTTCTGTTGTTGGATATTATCTTTGACCGGTTAGCCAGATAGCTTTTATGTGACTATGGAAGAATCTTTACTTACCATAGGTAGCACGGCTGGATTTCGTTGCTCTCCATATTCCGTATTTTGGGAAGCGGAGCGTGACATGCGTTATCTCATGTTTAGCTCCTTTTGCGTGATCACATACTTCAAGCTCTTATGATCCGTATAGATCTCAACCCGTTCTCCCAATAAATAGTGCCTCTAAATCTTCAAGGCGAAAATAACTGTGGCCAATTCCAGATCATAAGTCGGGTAGTTCTTCTCGTGTGTTCTCAATTGGCATGAGGCGTACACCACTACTTAACCATGCTTCATTAAAACGCAACCTAAGCCTTTCCCGGAAGTATCGCAATGAACCACCAAACCTCATGTCCCATCTAGTACGGTTAGCATCGGTGCCATGGTAAGCTTCTTCTTCAATAATTCAAACGCTCGGATACATTCCTTTGACTAAACAAACAGTTCCCTCTTTCAAGTAAGCCTTGTCAAGGGCTCAGCTGCTCATACGAATTCTTGAAAAATCTACGATAATAACCTGCGAGTCCCAAGAAACTCCTGATCTCTATTGTAGACTTCGGTGTTGGCCAATCCTGATCTTCGCCGGATCCACAGATATACCATCTTCATAAATAATGTGGCCCAAAAACTGAACTTGGTCAAGTCAGAACTCACACTTATTAAGTTTAGCATATAACTTTTCCTACCTCAATATCTGTAATAGGATCTTCAAATGCTCAGCATGCTCCTCCTTACTTTTCGAGTACACGAGAATGTCGTCGATAAAGATTACAACAAACTGATCTAGGTACTGCGAGAAAACACGATTCATTAAATCCATGAATACGGCTGGAGCGTTAGTAACACCGAATGGCATCATTAGAAACTCATAATGGCCATACTGGATTCTAAATGCTGTATTGCATACATCCTTCGCCTTAACTCGCACTTGGTGGTACCCCGACCGAAGGTCCAACTTCAAGAAAACTCGGGCACCACAGAGCTGATCAAACAAGTCGTCAATCCAAGGAATGGGATACTTATTCTTGATCATAACTCAGTTCAGCTCATGCTAGTCATTGCATATGCGTAACAAACTATCTTTCTTCTTTACTAATAAAATTGGAGAGGCCCAAGGATAAGTACCAGGGCGTATAAATCTCCTGGTCTGAAGGTTCTCTATCTGCTTCTTCAACTCGGCTAACTCAACTGGTGTCATCCTGTAAGGGGCCTTAGAAATCGGTGTCGTGCCAAGAATTAATTCAATAGAAAACCCCAAAACACGAAGCAGGGGTAGACCGGGTAGACCTCTAGAAAGACATCCAAGAAATCCCGGACTACAATCGACGCTGAGCTCTCATCAACCTTCATCGGTTTTGCTCTAAACTCTATAGGTCTTAAAGACTCGCTGCCCCTAATAAACACGAACTCTAGGTGGTTAGGGATACGAAAGATCATGGTCTTGGTCTGAAAATCAATGTGTGCGTGGAAGGTGCCCAACCAATCCATCTCTAGAACAACATCGTAATTTTCGGTCTCGATCAGTATGAAGTCGGCAAAAAGTTTCCTGCCGCAAATCACTATAGGATAGAGTTTGCACTCTCGGCTGGACACAACCACTCTATTGCCAGTGTGTATTTCCCAGCCCGGTGTCAAAATTTCGTGTAGTATAGAGTATGTAGTGGCAAAAGTGATGGACATAAAATAGTGTAAGGCTTCGAAATCAAACAATGCTCTAGCATGAACTGAATAAACTAGAATGGTACCTGGAACGACTTTCTCTGATGCCTCTACCTGCTCA
Source organism: Agapanthus africanus (assembly GCA_030015575.1). Classification (NCBI taxonomy): domain Eukaryota; kingdom Viridiplantae; phylum Streptophyta; class Magnoliopsida; order Asparagales; family Amaryllidaceae; genus Agapanthus; species Agapanthus africanus. The sequence continues at coordinate 396,608,272 of JASDDO010000029.1, read as the reverse complement.
GCCGTCAGGGTATAAGCTTGCCCCTGACCTCGTCCTGTGTTGCCTCGTTTCTGATCATAAAATTGCTTCTGGGGTATAAGTGCTTTCTGCTGCTGGTTGGATTCATTGGGATTCGACCTCATAGGGCAACTAATAATTTGGTGATCACTAACCCCACAGATCAGACACAACCAATATAACCTAATGCAATCTCTCTTAATATGTCCTGGTCTCTTACAGTGGTCACAAAGCGGGGCTTTCTTCTGCGGTGGAACTGATGTACGCTTCATCTAAACTCCTTCCTGTTGCTTGACTGAAATCCTACCTGAAGTCCGATCAATAGAGCACCTAAATCCTTCTGACTGAAACTTCCTCTTCTTATCCATAACAGCCTCAATCCTGCGGGCAACATTCAGTACCTTAAAGTATTTCCCCATATCAAGTGAAGCTAAAAGCTCCTGTATCTCAAAAGTAAGGCACTACATAAATCTCTTGGCCATTTCCTCCTCTTGTGCTACCATCGAAAGAGTGAAACGACTAAGTCGGATGAAATTAGCCGCTACCTCATCCACAGTGCGTCAATCTTATTGAAGATTGATGAAATGTTGCTCTATATCTATCCGAGTAGACTTAGGAAAGAACTTCTCTAGAAGAGCAGTCGAGAAATCGGCCTAAGTAATCGGTTTCTACTATCGGTTCTCCTCTGTGAGCCACCAGATCCTAGCTAAATCTTGCAGTTGAATCTTAACCATGTCCACTCTATCCTCCACAGGAGCTGTAACAACTCTGAATTTACTGTACGGAATTTTCCAGTTTAATGTACAGAAATGAGTTATACAGCCTGAGATTGAGTTATAAGTAAATTTTGTTAAATAACAGCAATATGCAACTTGTAGCTCACTGGTAAAGCCCTTGCACTGCTGTGACGTAGCCCATGTGTTCGATCCCCATCAGGCACATTATTTTTTTTGATTTTTCTTTTTAACTCTATGGAAGCCCAAAAGTTTACACGTTTAATACATATAAAAATGAAAAGTCAGAAAAATCAAACATGTGCAAAAGGGCTTAAACACTGAGTTGTACACGTGGCACAAATCTAGAGGCACGAAGCCCTAGATCGGTCGGCAGAAACCTAATTTAGACTGGTGCCGATGGTTCAACCGTGGCAAATGATGCCCGGGTTTTGCACACTGGACTCTTCCCCTACCCCTAACTTCCCTGCACTGTTTGATTTCCCTGCAATCAAACAGAGACCCTTCATTTCACCATTTATCATCTTTTTAATTCACCATTTTAAATACCACCCCACTCTTTGGCTCAATATCATTCAGAAATTTCTATCCAAAACTCTCAAAAAATTTCTAAGTACAAGTGGAGTAAGAGGAATTAACAAGCGGTCAACTTCCGGTAAAGAATCGAAGCTATTCCGGAGCTCCCGCGACGCCACGACGACAACAATCTCTTATTCTACCTCTTCTTAATATAACCAAGTAGTAACTCCCTTCCAATCTTCTTTGCTCTTCTTTAAAAATTCATTTTAAAACGAGTATCGGTAAGTGGAGTTAATACCGATATCTATTTGCTAAACCCTAAAATCTCCCATTTTTCTTACATATTGTTCATCCAAATTTTACACAATAATTGTAATCTTAATTATAAATGTTTAGAATAAATTTTAACCAAGAATTCCATGCAAAATAACTTTAACATAAGTTTTTCATTAAAATACCATGAACTTTAATTATCACCTCTTTTAGTATCGCTTAAACATACCTTAAGAAAACTTTATGGGGTAACGACCTAGCCCTCACATACACTTTTGTTCCATAGAACGATGCCTTTGTGTGAATTTGGGTTACGAAGAAAATATTACATTAAAATACCACTCACTTTAAAAAACGGTTTTTTTTAAAACAATATTCTTAATTCCTTTACGAATATGCCTCTACAACCCTCTTTAGGGGCCCGCTATTGGATGGTGCAGATCATCGCACATCCTTGGGCTAATAGAGCGAGATGCAGATCTTCTCACGGAGCATTCGGTCTCGAAAGGTTTTAAATACGGTTTTTAAGAAAAACGCATTTTTCTAATTAAATAAAATTAATTGTTTTTTAATTATATAAGATTAAAAAACCCATATATTTTCAAAATATATGGGTTTTTTACTTTTTTTTAAATGAAAGATTACAAGTTTCACTAAAATACCAACAAAAGATAAGTTTTACAATAAAATACCATGAACTTTCCAAGCTAAGCAATTATCACTAAAAAACCTCAAATCCTTAAAATTCATATCCATGAAAACCCTAAATAATATAAATAAATACTCGAGGTTTATTTTGAAATTTTATAAAAAATATTTTTCATAAACCCCCTCGAGTTATATAAAACAATATTTAAGGACTTCAGTAAATATAGGTTTAAGCGGGATCAATTCTCTTGAGCCCCAGAGAGCCAGAGAAAATGAGTGCTTGGCTATTTAAGGTAGAAAACTTAACGGGGTTATCAATGGTAATTGTCTTGGAAAAAGAAACAAATCCTGCCGTCCATGTGCAGCAGTTACCGATGATTCCCAGATCTAATTCGAGATCTAAATCAGTTACAAGTGTCTGAATCAGTCTGAGTCTGACTCAAACCTGAATGCAAACTCAAATCAGAGTCCATTTCAAACATGAATCCAAAGTCTAACATGAATACTTAAACTTGAACCTGAATATTTGAATTCAAACGTCAATACCAAACATGAATAGTTGACTTGACCGAACCATGGTTATAACTTGACATGACTACTTGAATACATGATTACATCATGAACCTGAGTACTTGAACAAATTGTATCTATGGTTTCGGCAAGACTTGTAAATATAACCCATACAATACATCACGCAGGGATAACGGGGTAGATTGGTACGGAACGTATTAACATGGTACGCGATGGTTACTTAAAAGACACCTACATGAACTCTCGTGCCGTTGTCCCATAGGTTTTGACGAAGCCTTGTACTACTTGTTACCATTGTCCACGGGGTAAGATGGACTCCACTCGTATACACAAATACCTTTTGTACCAAGCTACAAATAACTACGCTAGAATAACAATCATATACTTGTACAATTTACCAGTTCAATTCTCATTACTGTTATATTACATTCCTTCTTTTGGGATTTACTGAGCGCTAGTTCGCTGACGACATTCGTGTATATTTTTCTTTTAGAATGTTCATCAGAAGGACTGGACTCTCAGGAGATCGAGCCAAGTCAGGAGAACTTGGACCAGTTCACTGCCCAGCCGGACGTCTAGCTCTCCTTGTATTTATTTTCAGTTTGTATGTCATTGTTTAGGCACTGTTTATATCATTATATCTATTCATTTCCAAACTGTTGTATGTAAAGCGAATGTAAATAAAATTTGCTGTTTGTTTATTTTATATCTCTTTTCATTCTTGTGTATTTTTACATATATTGCTTAATTATGCTTAACGTATTTATTTCTTAGTAAATACGTTGCGGCCCGCTACGTCATCGTTTCCGTACACTAGGAAGCGGGGTGTGACAGGTTTTGTTGGCGACCCATGCAAGTCAATTCTGCATAAAGTCCTAAGCAATATATATTACAATAATTATAAGAATCAGCAACCATATATTCCTTACATTTCAAATTTCTTGAATCTATCCTAACCTTTCTTTTTCTATCAAGGTCATGGATTCACCGAACAACACGAGCACGAACATCAAAGGCAACACTCCACCGCCTACTCTACCACCATCACCTACCGTTGCAGCTCCCATCAATGACCAAACGTTACTGCTTGAGGCAATCAAGAGCCTCTTGGAGGGTTAGCAGCAAGAGACTGCTATCCTCATGCACCGCCCAGAAGTCGAGGCACCCAGAGTCATGCAATTCTGGGCACTGCACCCAAAACATTTTTCAGGAAAAGAGAGCCTACTGGATGTAGAAGAATGGGCTTAGTCGATAGAAGATGACTTGGCAGCAACACAAGTGCCAGAGATTGCTTGGGTGAGAGTTGCGAAGCTGCAACTAACAGACAACGCCAGAGTCTGGTGGAAGGCTGAAGAAAGCCGTCTCACCTAACTTATTGAATGGAAGACGTTTCGCGATATGTTCGACGCGAAGTACTTCCCTGAGACTGCCCGTTTCGATATGGAACAGCAGTTCATCCACTTACAATAAGGCTCGATGTGGAGCAAGTCTGTGGATGAATACGATGCTGGGTTTACCATGCTCAGTAGGTAAGATATTGTCTCAAATTCAAATTCCTGATATCACTTATTACACTGCTAACACAAAACTGTAACAGGTTCGCGGCACACCTGATTCCTATTGCTGAGATCCGGGAACGACGATTTCAGCAAGGGTTGGACCCAGAAATCCAAGATGCACTCGCTATAGGGGATTTTCCAACCTATGATCTTGCTCTGAAGGCTGCCCGACGCTATGAGGCAGTGGTGAAGAAGGCCAGACCGTAGACTGCCGGTGTGAAACGTCCTGCCACACAGATAGCAGGGGAGCCTTTTCCAGGCCAACTTTTGCACCTAGGAGACCGGGAGGATCATTTAACCGGTCCAGTCCATACTTTTGCTTCTACTGCAAGAGGAATTGACACCTGGCGGAAGACCGAAGACATGCAAATGGCCTATGTTTGGTTTGTGGCGCATCCACTCACGCCATAGGAGCATGTCCATATCGACTCAACCCAGCTCCAGCACCTAGACCCACAATCACAGTCCCGCAGCAGCCAGATATTCAGGCTTCTGCACCTCGTCTTGCTCTCCCTGCACCACCTCCACGTGGACCCCCTGTACAACCTCCTCTTCAATTCCATCAGGCACGGAGAAACATGCCTCACGGGCATAGGAATGTACCTCCATCAAGGAGGAATGTACCTAGACATCAGGCTTTCACAATGACGGTTGAGAAAGCCGAAGCCACTGGCCAAGTAATCACTGGTAATTCCCAATCCTTCCATCTTTTCAATCCTTGTATATCACTATATTTCTCCTGTATCTAAAACCAACCTCACACAACTTAGGTACTATACTAGTAGACACCCTTCCTGCACTCGCACTGTTCGACACTGGAGCATCACACTGCTTCTTGTTGCAACGATTCATGAGAACGCATGCGATTCCTGTGAAGCCACTCATTTCAAGCTGGAATGTCAGTTCCGGGAATGGAGTATTGAAGGCAACTATGGGATTTGATCAGTGTCCAGTTGTAGTTTGCAGACGAGAATTCTATGCGAATTTCAAAGTACTGGACATCCCAGATTTCGATGTTGTGTTGGGAATGGACTGGCTGGGAGTTTTCTATGCTACGATTGGCTACCGTCAAAGGAGGGTAGTATTTAAGATACCAGATTATCCAGACTTCTACTTCAAGAGTGGAGACAGAACGTTGGAGCCAGGAATCTTCCGTGCTAAACCAAAGAATGCAGAAGTGTTTACCCTACCGGTGGAAGAAGGAAAGCCAAAGTTAGTTTGAGAGTTCGGGGATGTGTTCCCTGAAGATATAACAGGTTTTCCTCCCGATCGAGATCTTGAATTCAGCATTGATTTACTACCTGGTGCGCAACCAGTAATCAAAGCCCCGTATCGGTTAAGTCCTGAGGGATTGAAGGAGATCAGCACTCAGTTGGACGAACTCCTGAAGAAAGGTTGGATTCGTTCTAGTACTTCAAGTTGGGGATCTCCAATATTACTTGTGAAGAAGAAAGAAGATTCATACAGGATGTGTGTAGATTATCGAGCTCTGAACGAAGTGACAATCAAGAACAAGAAACCCACTACCGCGCATCGATAATCTTTTCGATCAGCTAAGTGGGTCGTGTGTATTTTCGAAGCTAGACCTTCGCTCGGATTATCATCAGGTGAAGGTCAAAGAGTCCGATATTCTTAGGACAGCGTTCAGGACTCGATACTGTCATTATGAGTATCTCGTAATGCCATTTGGAGTGACCAATGAACCTGCTATATTCATGAATCTGATGAACCATATTTTCCGAGAGTACTTAGACAGGTTCGTTGTCATCTTCATCGACGACATCCTGGTGTATTCAAAGAATCGGAAAGAACACGCCGAGCATTTACGGATTGTCCTGGAGACATTGCGACAACATCAGCTCTATGCCAAGTACAGCAAGTGTGAATTTTGGCTAGATCAAGTCGGATTTCTCGGACATATCGCTTCAGGCGAAGGAATCTCAGTAGATTCAACTAAGGTGTCAGCTGTCAGCGAATGGCCGACACAAAAGATGGTGAAGGATATACGAAGTTTCTTGGGATTAGCAGGATACTACCGAAGATTCATTGAAGGCTTTTCGTAGATTGCAGCACTCTTGATCAAGCTCACACGTAAAGACAAAGCATTCGTGTGGTCTGAAGCATGTGAACAATCTTTTGTAGAAATCAAATCAAGATTAACTTCAGCTCCTATCCTTATAATACCGGATCAATTTATAGGATTCGTAGTATATTGTGATGCGTCTGGTAAGGGATTAGGATGTATTCTACATCAGCATGGAAAAGTTATGGCTTTCGCGTCGAGAAACTGAAAGTTCATGAGCGCAACTATCCAACACATGATCTGGAGTTGGAAATCGTTATCTTCGCACTTAAGATTTGGCGCCACTATCTTCTAGGAGAAAGTGTCACGACCCGAAATGGCACGTGACTGGCACCTGAATCATGTGACGTCTATAGGACCCCACATAATTCAAGTAAGCCAAAAGCCCAGAAATCTAAACCATTTAAAAAGAGAGTGAAAGAATACTTATTTAAAAGTTAACATAAAAAATCACTTTAAAAGTCGTATTATGCATTTTTAAAATATCAAGTCTTTTCCAAAAATTTCGGCAGAGTTTCCTTTGTAAATACTGGCCCCAAACGGGCACAAACAGGAATATATATGAATAATGCATAAAGGCATCCCCAAGCGGGAGCCAGCTCTTCGCCAATTGGCGGAAACAACCACGCAATGCAATATAATATACAACGCCGAAGGACGAGGATCAAAACTCCGAAAGAAAACCCAACATCCTCAAGAAAACCAGAAAAAAATCATAATAATACAGCGCGCGACTCTAAGGTCGAAAGAATATATAACTGGTTTTCTAAGTCTATCAAATATACAAGTCTGGTTGATGGAGTTACTAGATACAACTGAAATAAATACAAATACTACGGTGGCCACGATACAAGTGAACCCATCTACCAAAGCAATCACCCGGAAGGAAGTAGTGTGCCAGCAAAGCCGCCAAGGAAACCTGTACGGCAAAACCTGCAAGAAACTGTGGCATAACGGGGGTGAGTTTCCAACTCGTGAGTAGAAGACATCACCGAATAGAAATCGCATGTATGACTCTATCCTAGGTCATACAATAATATATAATCTGAAGCATCTAGTAATGGCAAGATAAACATCTAAACGTAAGTATAATACCCAGTGCTCGTGTCAGTGCCTCAGGTAGCAACATGTCAATATATAATGTACGAATGTATTAAGAATGAAAGTAAAATACATCTTGTACAAGAAAACTGTTTTCTTATCTCAGTGAGATTTTTTTATGTAAAAACCGAATTATCATTAATGAAAACAACAGAGAATCTGTGTAAAGCATCAACACAAAAATATATATCCTAATATCTCAATATCTCGGGCTCCGGCAATCCGGACTGGCCCATATCATCAAATCTTACGACTATGTCTGTATCCTCCGGATATCTGCCGCGTCATAAATAACCGGTCGGTAGTGCTCCCTTGCCGGGCTCAACGCCCTCATCTACGACCATCTTGCCCCGGGGTACCGTACCGGGTCCACCATGCACCCGCAGACGGTTCTTCCTCCTCCTCGAATCGGGTGTATGATACCGCTCAAGCGCCGAGAAAACTCATGGTGGACACCTCTCACATCATGTCACGAGAAAACCGCAAATTTCTATTTTTAGAAATGATAATGAGTTTATAAAATCCTTGCGGTTTCTCCAAATCCAGAAATCTCATGGAAAATCCGAAATCTCAAACTCGAGAGTAAATAAACAGTGAATTACCGGCATAAATCCTCATTATATTTCATGAGAAATGAACGTATAAATGCATGAAGTATCTTAGTAATAAATGCTATATCTAAAGTAGCATATGAAAGCAAGCGTACTAGTACTATGTCGAAACTACCAGCTAGCAATTTATACCAATGAAGTAGTATTTTCTAATGTGTACGTGACATGAAAATTACCGATGATGATGTGTGTGAGCCGGCAAGAAAGTGTACGTGGAGCATACGCATCATCGGTAATGGTGCTGGTGTTCTGACAACAGGGTTTCATAATAACTAACGAGAACACATTTAAGCATGTAATGCGATGCGAACAGCAAGAATATACGAAAAATGAATAGTAACGCAACAATGAAGAATATACATATTTATATACGAGTCATACGGTCTTGGCATTTGAAATAGCACGAATCGTGGATTTTAGAAAATAAGGACTACGGTGTTTTTATGAAAATGTACATCCTTTGAAAAATCCGTAATATCCCTCGGCCTGTCTTTGAAAATACTCACGATTTGTTAGTTTTGAAAATAAGTATGACTCGAGCGCAGTCTAACATCTACCTAATAAAATACAGGACAAATCGAAAGGGTAAGGAAATCCACCTAAAGTCCGAGTCGATATATCTAGTAGTCTACGATCCCGCCTCAATAGCGTCACGTACGGTAAAATATATAATACGACATCCTCAAATCAAGAGTGTGGATAAAACATCATATTTATACCTCGTACGGTAAAATCCATCGTACGGCATCCCAAAATCGGGATACGGGCTAAATATTACATATAACTCATTATTTATCTGGTATCATTATCATCATATCCTGAATTAGGGGTACTGATATAAAGTTTAGTACATTCCGATACCATCAAACATATATCCGCGTGTGAATAAAACACATCGCCCATCGATCCACTATACTATCATGTCGTATATCATAACACGACCTGAATCACATAACTGATCTCACAGCATCATGCCCGATCATATCGACTCTCCTCCGAGTATCATATAATATCCTCACCATACGTGTATACGTATATGTATGTGTGTGTGTGTGTGTGTGTGTGTGTATAGCAACACATCCACACACACACACACACACACACATATATACACACACACACATATACATATATCATATACACCAAAAACATATCACGTGTGTGCATGTGTGTGTGTATACCTTCACTCTAGGGTTTCGCAACTAAGAACTAACTAAACGCACTATCTTCCAATTACACTAAACTAACCCATGATCTCCTAGAGCCGCTCTTGCTAATTATCCATGTATCACAATACACAATATTATATATATAACGTATTCAAATACTACACTACGAAACTGCGGGGGTGCTATACGCCATCCGCCCGACTTCCCCCTTAGATATACATTTACTCACCTTGATCATTACTTGCTGAAGTCGATAATGCCACGCTCATCCTTGTTTCTCAAAGTCCACATGAGGGTACCTACATACATACACACATCGCATCATAAACAGAAATCGCGCACGAAAACCAAAACGGCACACGAATCACACATGGGTTAAAACCTATGGTCTACGCATGCAAGAATAACCAACAACTCCCAATATCGACGTACAAATGTCAAGTGACCGAGACAAAATGAAATATCCAATGTTTCAAGTCATGCAAAAGCCACAAATCAAATAGCAACAAAAGAAAATGGTTCCATATTTTGGTTCAGGTGAAATAGGGTTAAACAAGCAATACAGGGGGGGAGGAGTAGTATATAGGGTATGTGAGCTACAGAAGCAACCTTGACACCATTTCCCACAAATGACCTGGCGACATAACCACAAAATCCGGCCTGGCCGGCCATGGGTGCTCTGTTTGGGTTCATACTTGTAGGGTGGCCTCCTAGTGTTAATTCTAGGTCAATAGAGTTGCTAGATTTTCTAATAAAGGTTCCAGATTACTCCAGATTCCCTGCAAGCACTAATTTAACACAAAACCGACACGGAAGTTTCTAAATCCAGTTTTTGGGTGAGTCACTGGTTTAATCTGGATTTTTAACACTAAGGGGGGTTTGTAGTCACCAAATACACTCACTTGCACCATCACAATTCAAATCAAACCCTAACCTTCATCTTGGAATTTTCCAAGATCACTAAACCTTACATAAACACTTCTAAACTAAAATAGAAGTTAAAGGAACTTGATTACTATACTAATGGTGAAACGATTACCTCATTTGGCAACTCAAGAATTTCCTTGAGTTGCCAAAGTCTTCAAAATGGCAACTTGGTTGATCCATAGGGTTTGTTGTGAGGTTGTGCACAATTTTAATGAAAGGAATGTAAGGTTTTGGAGTGGATTTAATGGTGTTGTGTGGACGTAGAGGAGGTGGGGGAAAGAGGGCAGCCATGAAGGAGGAGGAGGGGAAAAGAATGAAGAAACAAATGAGGCCATGGTCAAAAGACCCCTCACCCCCCTCTCTCTCTCTTTCTCTCTCTCTCCTAAGCCCATGCTTCCACCATGCCTCCACATTCTTTATTCTTTTCTTTTCTTTTTCTTTTATTTCATTTAAATTCCACTCAAATCAATAAAAACCAAGTAATAAAAGAATGAAGAATGGGTTTCAAACAATTAAAAAATGTAACAAGTATTATGCAACATATCTTGTTGCATGTCATGCACATATCATATTTAAAGAAAAATTAGTAAACACTAATCGAGTTTAGTACTAACCCATACACAATTAATTGTATACTAAATTGTAAAATCCCCAATCTTCATACATTCTTTAAAAGAAATCACTATTTAGTATAATTTTCCAAATATTTCCCAATTTATCGGTATTTAATTATACCATATCATTTAAAACTAGTCTCTATACTTTAAAATATCTTTAATATTTATTATTTAATTATATAAATTCCCAAAAATAATATTTTATTTTTTTCTGAAATGTTACAGTTTTCCTCCCTTAAATAAATTCGGTCACCGAATTTAAATTTAAATCCGGTCACCGAATTTAAATTTAAATCTCTCAAATACTAAAACATTTCAGTAAAATGATCAAGTCGTCGGGGCTCCGAAATCATAATTACATAAAACATATTGTAGCGCAATGCATGCACATGAAAAACGAGTATATAACTCAAAATCAAAACTCCGTCAAGTATCACGCAATTATCGGAGTTATGGTGAAGATACCAAGGTCAAAGTCCAATACGAAAGCCAACATGATATACATCAAAACTATAACATTCACATAGTACGTATCGTTGTAAACTTGTCAAAACATCCGAGGAAATGCATGCCAAACATTTTTCCAAGTCGCTGTGCGATGCGAGTATCATGACATAAGTATCGGACGTTTATTGTAAGAAAATAACTCTCTATATACATATATATCCTTTGTTTAACATACACGTCCCGCCATTGAAAATAATTTAGAAGGGTTTCCTTTGTAAAATGTTTCGTGTCATCTCGGACACATAGGTAAATACTGAGACTATAACACCTTTTTGGAAATCCCTTCAGTAACTATCGATGCATGCAAAAACATATTCAGGTACGGTCCTCTGAGTAGTCTTGCTCAGTTACTATACCAAATAGTAAATATTATAAAACATACTGCTCCAAAAGAAACAAATCCTAAAATGTGTATAAGAATGCCGCGTGCGTCTGGTGCGCACAGGAATCGAAATCAATGAATGTGCCATACATGTGCACAGAACAAAATCTCAGTGCAACGAGTGTGCACGAAAACACCTGTCAAGGGCAACGAGTGTGCCTGACAACAATATCAGGTGCATCTGATATGCACAAAGAATCCAGATTTAGTGCATCTGGTGTGCACCAAAATCGTATCAAGCGCGCCAAGTATGCGCAAGAATCCATCTCAAGCGCACAAGGTGCATGAAAACAAATATCAAATATCACAATCGAAATCGACGGTATACAACATATCTCAATCCAAATCAGGTATACCGTGGTATATAATCTCACAACCATGTGCGTCAGCGTGCACAAAATCGAATCCAAATACTAAAAGTGCATGAAAACTACACCGAAGGCACAAGTTAAATCACATACATGCCATAGGCATGAAATCAAAATCAAATATCTCGAACGACATCAAATCGAAGTCGAGTGCAACTGTGGTGCATAAAAACTCAATCAGGCAAATAAATCACCCAAAATACCAAAATCCAAAATGATGGACACGTGATATTCGAATCACCAAATCGCAAATCGTAACACTGTCATCATTATGTCCTTCCTTCAAAGTCGAGAAGGTGTCGGTGCATCCAAGCTAGCAGAGCAAGATATCTACTTGCTTCCGGTTCATGGTCTGGCGCCTTGTGCCCTTAGGGTCTCATCTTTCACTGCGGTTGCTAGTTACATAACTCCTCGGCTCAACGGCCCAATATGGAAATGGTGAAGGAAACAGTTCCGCTTTGGCACATCCTCTAAAGATCTCTGTCCAACTATCATGGTCCCTCATAACATGTCTCGTCGACGATGCCGAACTCTGGCCTACTAGGTGTGCGCGATACAACCGATCCTGGGTCTAAGTCTTCTCGTGTGGTATTCCAGAAAGATTCTGTCGGGTCTCTCCCAAATCTCGTTTCTACCGAACTGTCCGGAGTTATCACCCTTTACTAAATCCATTTCTTGTTCCGGATCAGCTGCATACTCATCACGACTTCTTCTAAAAGATACATCTATATTCAACGCCTCTGCATGCGTACCAGATCTCTGATGTCAACGGAGTGGAACGTCATCTCGTCAAGATCTCATACGAACCTCTTACTCCACTTTTCTCTAACGTCGACTGATTCGGGGCTGTATGGACTGCGCTACAGACGGCTATACTCATATCTGGAGTCTCCCTTCCGAAAATACGAACTCGACAACTCAGTATCCTGTAATAGGCATCTTGCCAATTACCTTCTCGGGAACTCGTTTCAAATTATCGGAGTGATGCGCTTACGCTCGTCCTCCCTCGATCGACTCACAACGTGCCTGTATGAAGTCCTCTCTAGCTGAAATTAATCAATTTGATGACCTCACATAGGGGTATGCAAACGAACCATATGTCCCAGTCATTCATCCATGGGTGACTAGCGACCTTCTATCATATCCCTAAGTATAAACTCGTGTTGCAATAGCTTCAAATATCTGGGGCGATATCTTGTCAGTCGCAGCAACAACTGGTTCATTCGTCTGCATGCTAAACAATGCCTCAATCCTTAAGAATAGACGATACATTAACGGTCATCACATTTTAGCCGGCCCCTAGCAGTGGCCCAATCCTCTGGTGCTGGTCTGAACGTTCGAGAAATCTTAGTAAAAGCAATCTATCAAGACGCTCGTGTCACGAAAAAAACAATACAACAACATATCTATGCAAATGTGTGTCACCGGAATTACGCTCTGGTCGGTCCTCGTCCAAGACGAGCTCATGCTGACCGCAACTCTAGCCGTAGCTCTCTCTTTGCCCGTGCAACCGTGGTAAAAGAAACCACAAACCGATATCGATGAGGATAGATCATAGGAATGAAAAAAATACAATGCATAAGAAATGTACATCCTAAGGCTTCTTAAGCGGAGTAGCGTATCGTAAGTATGCCGCGGAACATACACACAGTACATTACTCTACTTAAGTCACCTACTCCATCAGCCAAGGTTAACCTATGCGACGAAAGTTCGGGTCTAATACCCTCTCGACCAGGTCTAAGTTCCGTAAGGTCAAGCCTAGGTTCCGAATATAATTATACGCCCTAGACTCCGCATAGTCAAACCTAGACTCGAACCAAGGTTAAACCTAGCGCTCTGATACCTACTTTGTCACGACCCGAAATGGCACAGGACTGGCACCTGAATCATGTGACGTCTATAGGACCCCCACCCAATTCAAGTAAGCCAAAAACTTAGAAATCTAAACCATTTAAAAAGAGAGTGAAAGAATACTTATTTAAAAGTTAACATATAAAATCACTTTGAAAGTCGTAGTATGCATTTTTAAAACATCAAGTCTGTTCTAAAAATTTTGGCAGAGTTTCCTTTGTAAATACTGACCCCAAATGGGTACAAACAGGAATATATATGAATAATGAATAAAGGCATCCCCAAGCGGGAGCTAGCTCTTCGCCAATTGGCGGAAACAACCACGCAATGCAATATAATATACAACGCCGAAGGGCGAGGATCAAAACTCCGAAAGAAAACCCAATGTTCCCTCATGGGAACTAAATAAAATACAAATAAAGAAACAAAGAAAACCTCAAATTGTAAGTCTACGGTAGCGCCCCGGCCGTCTGTCCGAGGCCAAAAAGCGGAAACAAAAACTTTTCTTTAACTAGAAACCGGCGCTACCGCGGACTATTAACCCGGATCGGACTATTAACCTACTACTAGCTAACTAGAGAAAGGGTAGAGAGCTATACCGAGCAATCTGTGTCCTTCGATGTTTGGCCACCATCCCTATCTCCTTGCGGCATCTCCGGTCTCGATCTCCTCATCGGAAAGGGCACCACATCACCGAGTCTTTTTTTACGGGCACCCACCTCTGAACCGAGATAACTCGGACACGAAGTTGGCAAGCCGACGTGTCCAAGATTGCTGTGGACTATACGTAGATCACTATGTCTCAAGCGGTTATTGAAGTTGCCATTTGGATGTGGAGGTGGAGTAATAAGCTTTGGAGATGAACAAAAGGATTTTGTGCAAGCAAATGAGATCAATTTCCCACACCCAAAATTTTTGGACAGCCCCCATCTCTAGTGGCCGGCCCCTTGAGGGAAAAAATGAAGAGGAGAGAGAGATAGCATAACCAAATGTGTGATGATCATGATTAAGATATGTCACACCAAAGACCAACTCAATCCTCTCACAATCCCATCAAATAAAGCAAGTAATGATGCACAAAAATAATCATAACATGCTAGAACCATCATGAAGCAACCATGTGCCACAAAAACCTTCTTCATTACTAATTTCCACTTTTGCAAATAAGCCCCTCCCATCAAAGGAATTTCAGCCAAGAAGGAATAAAGAAAAATGGCCGAAACGGAATGCAAACTGGCAACTTCAAAAAGACGATCCCATAATAAATTACAGGAAAACCCCGCGACTGTATATACATACCCGCATTTGTATTCCGACCAAATACAAATGCAATGAGACAAAATCTACACTGTAAAATACTAGGATCCGACTTAAACCAAAGCCCGCTAGTATTATCCGTCCGGACCATAACACGTGCACAAGTGCACATGTATGTTCGAACCCTTCCATAAATCCATACGGCCTCTACAGCGTTTCGCCCGAAACTTGAGAAACTGTCTGTGGGGGACTCTAAAGACTCGTCAATACTTTGGCTGTGGATTTAACCACTAGCACGTCAGAGGTATTAGCCGTACGTAACGGGCTACCAGGTATTGACCAAAAAGGACGTCGATGAGCGAACTCATCCTGACACCCTACTGAGCCTGTCAGTAACAATATCCGTACAGTCCGGTCCGTTCGTCTATGAGCATCGCATGTCGGGCCTAGGGGGTTGGTAAAAGTCAGACCCCCAAAAGTGGTACAAGTCGTGTCGGAGTGTAGCCCAGAACACCCTGAGATACTACTGGAATACCTACCAGTAAATCTCCTGCCTTGGCCAAGGACTTCTTGTAATGGCTCTCCTAGACACAGCGCGACCTCACCCCCAATACCGGGAGAGACGAACCCCTACCGATCCGCTCACTGCCTCCATGTGGCTCGGGACTGTACCCAACTAAAACCTGTTTGCACAACTCCTTTGAGCCGTGGTAGGGTAGTAATCAAAGCACAGTAGGAACTCACACGAGACAAATGACGATCTCAGGTCGATGAACTAACCTGTACACATATCACCAGAGAACTGCTATCTGACGTCAGGTATAATACCAACTAGCATGTTCCCGGCGAGTCCTGTCCGGTGTACTCATAACCCAATGAGCACCTGTATACATCTTAGGTGAACCAACTGACACCAGTGGCTTGTGAGACCGGCCACCTCCCCTCGTCGGGGTTTCGACTGTATACACTAGTCTACTCTGGAGTATCGATGCCCTGTCTCGAAAACTCCCACGACTAGGGACCTTTTAAGGATGTGCTTATAGACCCCAGCTCCCACGTATATGATCGCCATCATACTGCTGGCAGTCAAGCAAGAATCCTAAGGGCTCTATCAATGTGTAATAGTGACCTGTAAGGTCACCTAAAGCAGTACACGATGATAAAGACAAACCAAATAGCATACTATCATCTTGAGTAAGACTGTCTTACCGGTATAGGTCCTCCCTCAATCATTGCAATCACGTGCCTGTGATCCAATAATTGACTCTGAGGGCACTATATCCAACAATCTCCCACTTGTACTCAAGGCTAATTATTGCGATGTCGCATACTCACAGCCCGTGTGATACCGAACACCCAACTCCTCTACTAATCAGTTTCACAAAGCTCGTTTGCGAAACAATTGCGTTCGAGGAATAGCCTCAGCTAGTGGATCCGCCCTGATGTTTCTTTCTATGTCTCTCTTTATCTCAAGTTCGCGGAGAAGGCCATCTCCAGAAAAGAGCAATACCTGTCTTAGAATATCTCTGGATATCTGATGGGATCTAGTTCATAAATGAATTCCAAATCCAAACTTCTTAGACTGTATCGTCAACTGAACTTAATCAGTATCCTGCGCCATGCCTCCCTCAGTATCCGTCTGGACCACCTGCCCAAACTACTGCCCCTCGTCAGAGGGAAAACTGTAACTTTGACAGTCACACTGTCATCCAGGTCACCTTGGAAGCCTGAAATGATAACTGTCTCCCGAAGAAGGATGCCGTTATCATATCCCTAGAACATCGACTTATGTTCTAAAACTGCTTCCGAACATTTCTCCAGGATATGATTAATATCATCTTATTGCATCTCGTGCAAAAACAACATCTGGTGTGGTACTTGACATCTCATGATCAACTCAATTGCTTAAGCAAGTGATCTGCCAATCATGCACATCCCTCTCCCCTTTAGTCTGTAAGACACCTTTAGAGAGGGTGACTCCATCACCTGCAGGCACACTACCGTGCCAGGAGTCGTCCATTCTAAATACCTTTAGAATGCTGTCTAAGTACCCTGATTGGGACACTTCCCAAATCTAGATCTAAAACCATAGATCTAGTAACCAGAATGTCTGATATAATATCCAATTCCTATATGGAGAAACCACTGTGTGACAACCAAAGTATAACCGATCGTAGTATAGGAATTTCAATTCCTACTCTGTGTATGTCATCCAAATACCAGGACATCATATCCTACTACCTTCTTAACAGATCCATCCCCTATTTTGATGAAGTCAAACCTATGACTGTCATATCAAAAATAGATGATCTATCTCCGCTATTTCTGCTTTAGTCTATAAATAGATATAAGCCACTTGTCTACCATGCTTCCGCTGCTCCCACTGACTACGACAACCTTCTGGCAGAATCATATACACGTGCACTTCTAAAACTTGTTTAGAATGACGCTATACTCATCCTCCTGCTGGGTCTCATAGCCTGGAACAACAGTAGTGTCAAGTCTGGGTAAACAAGAACCTCCCTGCCATCGTCCTTGAGGCTACCGGAGTACCTCTCGGGTGCCTGAGGTTACCCACCATATCTGCGGAGTGGCCAATAGAATGTCAAACCAGATCGAATCTTTAGATTCTTATCAAATTTTCAGTAATCATTTGCGGTTCTGGAATCTCTTCCAGTTCTACCATACTCCCACTACTGTTTTCTGAAAAAATCCATTTTACTTAAAACTGTGGCGAGTCTAGAACAATATCACTATTGATCTTCCAGACGGTAGAAAGTCAACCCTCGTCATAGCCCGGGTCAACCCACAAACAGCCATTACGGAAACGTGCCTTGAGTTATCCAGAGTCTGGTTTTAAGCATAAGCCGGACAACTCCCCGTACCTTAACATCGTTAAGATATGAACCGTTCTATATCCAATATAGAAACAGAGGCACTGATTTAATTGGAACCAGATTCAAATCATGCAGCTGTCTCCAGTGCATGTCAACTAAATGGAGAGAGGCCGATCAGCATTACTCAACTTAGGAGTGCTTCCAATTATGAGTAACCTGAAAGAGAAGTAAGTTCTCTTAAACATTACTATCAACTGAATACCATACACAAGTATCTACATATTCAATCACCTTGAAAAATCCTGATACTTGCAACACCTGGTTCTCTACTTTATTCATATACCTATAACTTCTCAAAACTTGGACCTTGTGTTTCTACGAAACACTTGTCTAAGAACTAGAGAAGTCATAAGTAAACAGAATATAGTACGAGTACCAACCCCTCTGTCCTAATAGACACTGGACAACATACAATACTCTGTATAAGTCCCTTGAGTCTAATAACTCATTCCCTGTGTGTCGTAGGTTGAAAACTGTACTTATGGTTAAGAAGAATTACACCGTTGTTTAATGCTCCTTACTTAACCATCAACTGATATAGGTAAATGTCATCGACATAATTTCAAAAAGTTATATCCCACTCTATAAAAATAGACGTACAGATATATTAATTTGAAATTGGTGCATAACAACGGATATTCAAAACTAAATATTTGCCGTCCGGCAAACAACCCAGGTGATTTCCTCAAATATCACCAATTACAACGAATTCCGATATAATGAGAATGATCACCTAATTCCCAATAACTTACTCCCACTCATCATCTGTAAAACCATACAGATGTGAGAATCATACCTGATAAATACATACCGTGGAGCAAGTGTTAATTGGGAAATCAGTTTTCTTTTAACAATACACAGTGAAACTGAAACATGTAAATGTTTCAAAGGGGTATCCGGGTATTCCTAGTAATGCCTCTTCCATTATCCAGATTCACAACTGTAACCGTATATTTCTTTGCTATCTCTCCAAATCCTTTCATATGTCTTTAGTCATTTCCTTCTGTACGCCCTCTTAGGCTAAATGGTTTTCTTCCTTCCCTACCGTTCGGCACCAGCCTATGGTTTGGAAGAAGATTATCCAATAAGCATAATGGGTGTACTGTCCTAATCCTAGGAGCACTCACAACCCGAGAGAAGGTAAAGATAAAAGACACCTGAATAAACCTTATTCCTATTTCTCCTGAACCAGAATCCATCCCCGAACTGGAACAAGTTCCTTCGAGTTCATATATAACCATACGATGGAGTATCCAAATAACCGTGGATCTTCGTAGTGATACGAAGTGTTCTGGAGAAATACAAAGGTGAAGTAGGAGTGGTAATGAAATACTTGGTTTTGGTTGTGAATAGCAGTCGCAATTTACTTTGCCTTCTTTCTAATCCCTTTATTTGTCTTTACTTAATACCTTTTGTACACCATCGTTAGGCTAATTGGTTTTCTTCATTCCCTACCGTTCGGCACCTGCCTATGGTTTGGAAGAAGACTATGCAATTTGCGTAATAGGTGTACCGTCCTAATCCAAGGAACACTCGCAACCTGAGAGAAGGTAAAAGGAAAAGACAACTGAATAGTCCTATTCGTTTTCTCCAGAACCAGAAACCATCCTCGAATCTGGAACAAGTTCCTTCGAGTTCGTATATAACCATACGATGGTTTTATCCAATGGAAGTGGACGTTCGTAGTAATACGGGGTGTCCTGGAGAAAAGGGTAAAAGTAGGAGTGGCAATGAGGTATGCAACTCTGATAATCCAAAAGCCAGTGTTATAGGAAGGTTCGGTCAACTTGGTCATTGAGTCATAGTCAAGGGTCAGGTCATGGTCGTTGTCAAAGAGAGAGAGAAAAGAAACACTCAGCATGCACTCTGACCTAGATCAGAATGGTTACCAATTTATCTAATCAGGAAACCTCCCACTGTAACCTCAAATTCTCCTCCAAACCTGAAAGAAGAATTAGTCGGGATCACCCGAGGAGTAAACCAACTCATCAGTGGAAATTGGGATCCAACTATCATCGCATGATAACGTGACGGAATCCACTCACGTTATCACACTCCAGAAGGTATGCGCATGCCAGGCAAGTTTCGGTTTCTTTAGAAACACCCGATGTATGTTTTTACCCCTAGGACCCAAGTGACCTTGACACAGTCAACAAATCAAAGAGTCCTAGTCAAGTTCAACCCGTCATTATCCTGGATTGCATTAAAGCCATCCGTACGAGCCCTTGACACAGTCAACAAGGTCACACGACAGTCCTAACCAATCCCATTAATATGCCACAAACGAACACTACTTAGCTACCGTACACTACGCCTTGACACAGTCAACAAACGCAGCACGAATACTAAGTAATGCTTGTAAGAAATGACGGAGGGCTACGTCTAGTTTTTGACGAAAAACTTTTAACGTAATGAACATGATATCGTTGAAGGAACTGCATAGCTTTTTATAAAAATATAGTGACGAAAACCTTTGCTAAAGAGGTCACTCCCGGTGAAGGGATCTCGGCTCTTTCCCCGTAGAATGAGGTGCAGGATATTCCAACTGAATACCACGATGCAAAGCAAAAGGCAATCGGCTATAGTGAAGTTATTACCCTGACGCAAACTTCTGTCCAAGGGGTCACTCCCGGTGAAGGGATCTCGGCCCTTGCCTCGTCGACTGAGGTGCTGGATATTCATAACCGAATACCACTGTGCAAAACAAAAGAGAACGTCCTTGCAATAACAGCTTTTTGAAAAATGTTCCAACAACATCAGAATAGGTTTGTTTAGCTTGCATTGATCCGAATCAATGCAGTCCCATCAATTGATCACACCAATAAAGAACGAAAACACGATGTACGTATATGCCATCCTCATTCGCCACTAGGTCCCGTCATCACCCGTTAGGTTACTTAACTAACGATAGAGCGGGGACTGGACTAGCGCGGATGCAAAATATATACAACATCTACTAGTATATATATCAATATATAATAATTGCTCAAGGCATGATAAAATGCAATATCACAGAAATGTAATAAGCATCACAGAACAATACAGATATCTGGGATCCCCGGGTTTCATAGAGCCGCTACTGAAACCCGACGTTCCCCTTGTCATGTGGATAGCCTGTGCAATGAAATCCTAGACCCCTACGGGCGCGGCAAGTTACCCGCCAAAACCTGAAGCGAGGCAGCCCCCTTCAGCAACGTGAATGGACCACCCAGCACTTCACGGAATCCGGTAACTTGGGCACCCCTCCTTGGGTCAACCTGTACCCCCTACGAGTGCGGCGAATAGCCCGCCAATTCTAGAGTGAAGCCCCCTCCGTCTCAAAGCTATGAGATGCGGGCCCGTTGCCCTCTAGAACCCGGCTACCCGTGCACCCCTCCGTGGGGAAATCCTAGTACAGAAAGTAAAATATACAACGGGTACATCGACCTCAGCCCGGTCGTGCCCCAAAAGAATCATATACAAACAGGCAGTGACGGCAGTCTACATGTCGGACGCTCGCCCCGCAATATCAAATGTACATATACAACCAAACTGTACTACCATTGCATCCAGGCTATCCACCACGACAGATCCGCAACATCACAGCACAACACAGAACATCAACGTGAATGTCATGTTTGCAAATCCGTCTAAAAGGGCTATAGCAATTAGACAGGATTTACCGATCAAATGACATTCACGGCCGCAGATATAATGTAAATACTATGAACTAACATATTTAAAATTTTCGATCAACAAAGATTCCCGAAGCGGGCCCCAAGCACAACTGTAGCACTCAAAATAAATCTGGGCCCAAACAGAATATACCAAAAACCCCAATTCCAAGTTTAAAGAGCACTGTAGAAAAATGGTACGGTGATGACTCATTACTGCGGCGGAACCGCGGCCAGAACATGGGTTTGGCCGCAATTCCGCGGTCCTACAGTAGTATCACCAAACCAAATTTTTACAGAATTCTTAAAATCGCCTGCACGAATTTCTGCAACACTCAAAATAATTTTTCGAGCACAAATGAAAATCGACAGAAACTGATGCTTTTGAAATCGCGGTTTTGGAATTTTTGTTCGATCGAAGTTCTAAACACGTTAGAGCAAGCTAGAAAAGGTTAATGTCCTGGCTCTGATACCATGTAAGTCTACGGTAGCGCCCCGGCCGTCTGTCTGAAGCCAAAAAGCGGAAACAAAAACTTTTCTTTAATTAGAAACCGGCGCTACCGCGGACTATTAATCTTTATCGGAACATTAACCTACTACTAGCTAACTAGAGAAAGGGTAGAGAGCTATACCGAGCGATCCGTGTCCTTCGGTCTTTGGCCACCATCCCTATCTCCTTGCGGCATCTCTGGTCTCGATCTCCTCGTCGGAAAGGGCACCACATCACCGAGTCTTTTTATGGGCTCCCACCTCTGAACCGAGGCAACTCGGACACGAAGTTGGCAAGCCGACGTGTCCAAGATTGTTGTAGACTATACGTAGGTCACTATGTCTCAAGGGGTTATTGAAGTTGCCATTTGGATGTGGAGGTGGAGTAATAAGATTTGGAGATGAACAAAAGGATTTTGTGCAAGCAAATGAGATCAATTTCCCACACCCAAAATTTTTGGACAGCCCCCATCTCTAGTGGCCGGCCCCTTGAGGGAAAAAATGAAGAGGAGAAAGAGATAGCATAACCAAATGTGTGATGATCATGATTAAGATATGTCACACCAAAGACCAACTCAATCCTTTCACAATCCCATCAAATAGAGCAAGTAATGATGCACAAAAATAATCATAACATGCTAGAACCATCACGAAGCAACCATATGCCACAAAAACCTTCTCCATTACTAATTTCCACTTTTGCAAATAAGCCCCTCCCATCAAAGGAATTTCAGCCAAGAAGGAATAAAGAAAAATAGCCGAAACGGAATGCAAACTGGCAACTTCAAAAAGACGATCCCGTAATAAATTACAGGAAAACCCTGTGACTGTATATACATACCCGCATTTATATTCCGACCGAATACAAATGCAATGAGACAAAATCTACACTGTAAAATACTAGGATTCGGCTTAAACCAAAGCCCGCTAATATTATCTGTCCGAACCATAACATGTGCACAAGTGCACGCGTACGTTCGAACCCTTCCATAAATCCATACGGCCTCTGCAGCGTTTCGCCCGAAACTTGAGAAACTGTCTGTGGGGGACTTTAAAGACTCATCAATAGTTTGGCTGTGGATTTAACCACTAGCACGTCAGAGGTATTAGCCGTACGTAACGGGCTACCAGGTATTGAACAAAAGGGACATCGATGAGCGAACTCATCCTGACACCCTACTGAGCCTGTTAGTAACAATATCCGTACAGTCCGGTCCGTTCGTCTATGAGCATCGCATGTCGGGCCTAGGGGTTGGTAAAAGTTAGACCCCCAAAAGCGGTACAAGTCGTGTCGGAGTGTAGCCCAGAACACCTTGAGATACTACTGGAATACCTACTAGTAAATCTCCTGCCTTGGCCAAGGACTTCGTGTAATGGCTCTCCTAGACACAGCGTGACCTCACCCCCAATACCGGGAGAGACGTACCCCTGCCGATCCGCTCACTGCCTCCATGTGGCTCGGGACTGTACCCAACTAAAACCTGTTTGCATGACTCCTTTGAGCCGTGGTAGGGTAGTAATCAAAGCACAGTGGGAACTCACACGAGACAAATGACGATCTCAGGTCGATGAACTAACCTGTACACATGTTACCAGGGAACTGCTATCTGACGTCAGGTATAATACCAACTAGCATGTTCCCGGCGAGTCCTGTCCGGTGTACTCATAACCCAATGAGCACCTGTATACATCTTAGGTAAACCAACTAACACCAGTGGCTTGTGAGACCGGCCACCGCCCCTCGTCGGGGTCTCGACTGTATACACTAGTCTACTCTGGAGTATCGATGCCCTGTCTCGAAAACTCCCACGACTAGGGACCTTTTAAGGATGTGCTTATAGACCCCAGCTCCCACGTATATGATCGCCATCATACTGCTGGCAGTCAAGCACGAATCCTAAAGTCTCTATCAATGTGTAATAGTGACCTGTAAGGTCACCTGAAACAGTACACGATGATAAAGACAAAACCAAATAGCATACTATCATCTTGAGTAAGACTGTCCTACCGGTATAGGTCCTCCCTCAATCATTGCAATCACGTGCCTGTGATCCAATAATTGACTCTGAGGGCACTATATCCAACATAAATGAGGCATCACGTGCCCACACGTGACCGGGCCTCACGTGCAGACACGTGACCTTTTACAGGCAAAGCCTATAGGCGCTGACTAAAATATAATTGGAAATGCTTAATCAGTGGGGTCACGTACCAACACGTGATAGGTTCTTAAACCCTCTGAAACAATATAATTAAATTCTAAATTAAACGCTTAATCGGTGGGGTCACGTGCCATCACGTGATGGGTTTCTGAGCCTTCTAAACCAATAGAATTAAATTCTAATTAGATGCTTTATCGAGTGGGGTCACGTACCAACACGTGATAAACTCCTAAACCATCTGAACTAATAGAATTAAATTCTAATTAAAAGGAATCAAGAACCCTAATTGGAAAAATATATTCCTAGATCTTTCTAAACAAAAAGATTGCACTCTGTAAAAGGGAGCACCGTTGGATTAAAAATCCAATAGTGATTAAAAATCACCAATTTATAGAAAAATTCTATATAAGGAAATATTTTCTTAAAAAATTGCTAGGAACAACAAATAAAATACCTTTTGGGTTAAAAAATCCAATGGTGAATAAAATTCACCGAATGATCTAAAAGATCATGTTGGTTATAAAATCAATCAAAATCTTTCAATGAAAGATTGACTAAACAAATTGATTCTGTTCTTTCTCCTATAAATAGGAGCCAAGAAAAGAAGAGGAGAGAGACAACAACAAGAGAGAGAGAATACAAAAGAAAGAAGAGAAGAGAATTTAATTCTCCAGAGAGAAAAGAAGATCTCTTCAGAGAAAAAAACTCCAGGTAAGAGAAAAAAGGAGATCATTCTATAATCTCCCACAAAACAAAAGAGAATTTAATTCTCAAACCAAGAGTTTAACTCTTCTAAAACAGAACTTAGTTCTTTCTCTGGTTGAACATCTGCAGAAGCTGATCTCCCCATAAGTTGAGAATTTAATTCTCATCGGGGAGATTCTGCCAGGCAGATCCAAAATTTAGAGGGAGAATTGGCTTTAAAGAATTTAATTCTTTCAAACATATAGGAATTTAATTCCTCTAAATAAAATTAGGATTTAACCCTATAAAAGAATTTAATTCTTAAGGATTTAACTCTCCATGCACATAAAAGAGATCAGTACCCAACATGATCACGTGGTAATACGTGACCCCCTTTCTTTGAACCAGAAAAAGAGATTTCCCAAAGTGTTTAACACTTATTTTAAAAGGGAAAAGGGAAAAACAATAAAGACCGTTTCTCTTTTAGGGTGTATCACGTGCTCCCACGTGACCCTTGAACAAACTTCTCAAAATAAAAAGGGAGTAAAGCCAAGGTAGAACAGATTTTGAGCGTCTCACGTGTTCCCACGTGATCACTAGCAATTATCAAACAAAAGAGGATTCTACCCAAGGGCAATGCCCACCTAAAGGATGCCTCACGTGTCTCCACGTGACCCCTGACAAACACCATTTTAAAGATGGGGTAAAACTAAAGGATTAATATCCAACACATGGGCGCCCTCACGTGTCCCCATGTGACCCCTAACAAATACTTTTAATATCTAATGCATAGATACCCATCACGTGCCCACACGTTATGGCCATAAAGATCAAGTGTTTAACACTTATATATTCTGGAAGTAAAATAAAAGAAGCAAGGCCCAATCTTCAGGCGCCTCACGTGACCCTACGCGAGCGCTTCAGTCTTAGTGTTTAACACTTCTTTAAGTGCCTCACATGGGAGCACGTGAGCGTCGAATGTACTCTAGTGTTTAACACTATATTCGAGCCAATCTTAGCCTAAATTAGCTAAGTTTTCCAAAGGCAAGATCCCTTGAAACTGAACCCTAATTATACTCTTGATTTCCAAAATTGATCATCTCATATGGCATTCAAAGTGATTCCCAGAGCATCCCAACCAACATTGGTTCAAGGGTACATCTCTTCATACCTCTAATATATGTCGTTGTAATCCTTCAACGTCTTCAGAGAGGTGAGGGGTCCCGACAACCAGACATTCCATGGACTGTGAGGTCCTTAAACTCACGGACTATGATGTCCTTAAACTTTACAGACTATGATGTCTCTAAACTACCACGGACTGCGAGGTCCTTAAACTTATAGACTACGATGTCTTTAAACTTTACAGACTATGACGTCTTTAAACTGGACTATGATGTCCTTAAACTTCACGGACTGTGGGGTCCTTAAACTCATAGACTATGACGTCTTAAAACTGGACCGCAATGTCCCTAAACTAAAACAATAGAGCCCAAATGCTCTTTTGTTGGATCTAAATGATCGTGTTAAGTCGATCTTAGTCTAAAATTAGACTAACGTATCCTTAACAAATGGTTAAGTTGATCTTAGTCTAAAATTAGACTAATGTATCCTTAACAAACGTTTAAGTTGATCTTAGTCTCAAATGAGAGTAACGATCTTTAAACCCAACCCAAACCCAAATCTAAGAAAATACGGATTTGGACTAATCCACGCCCTACAGGCGACAACATAAATTAGTCTTCGTATACAATCCACTGGCAACCAAAAACAAAACAAACACACACGACACGAAGTGACCATCTGGAGAAGGTTGCTACTGCAATGCGGTAGCGTAATTAACTGCAGGGGCTTGCACCTGCAGGGCAGAGCGTCCCCACAATCAAAAACCCATCACAATGAGGGGGAATCTGACGAAGTCTGCAACCTCGGCCGCATACGTCTAAACCTCTGATACATGGTTCCATAAATCAACTTGGCATCTTTGGAGAGTTGGACGCATAAATCCAAATAGCATCTGGCCCCCCAAAATTCAGGCCGGATGTCCCAACGTCCCGGTCGCGTCTTTCGGCGGTAAACAGATTCTGGCACGCCCGGTGGGACCTTTTCCTCTTTCCACTCCACACTTCGTGTGTCGTGTTTCGCGAAGAAGTCACGGTTTGACATGGTTGCCTTTGGATGTGAAGTACTAAGATTTGGTATCTTGCTCAGTGCATAAAAACATAAGATCAATGGCTTCAAACTGCACTAATTGCAACAACTCCCACTTTTTCCTCGCCGGAGGAGTGACCTAGGGCCTCAAAAGACCTCCCTTTTTACGATGCCGGTGGACCAGGTGACACAAGCCACCACTGGGCTATTTTTCGGGACCATGATCCACCAACGAGCTTCAACATTCAGATGCCGTCACAGGAAGCTACGAAGAAGTCGGTCTTTGATCGGCTTGCAACCACCACGGCCACTCTCAGTGGGTCGTCCAGGTCCAATGCCCCAGTCTTCAACAGGCTGGGTCAAAGCTCAAGTGGGCCCGCAAAGAGGCTCGCAATACCAGAGAAGGACACTCCAACTCCTGCTACAGTTGAGGTCGTCCAAGCTGCTCTCCCTACTCGAAGGTCGGCTTTCGACAGGTTGACCTTTCCCTCTCAGTGGACGTCTGTCTTTGATAGGCTAGCGCCAACAACAGACTCTCATCAGAAAAGGGGGCATAGAAAAGCTGATTCAACAATGGAGGTGGTCCCGGCCGCTCGCCATGCTCGACGTCACCACTGGCGCCAAGTGAGGAAGGCTGGGGGCAGCTCTCCTTCTGGACTGACTCCGCCAGTTCCGATGGTGGAAATTGATGCTGCCGTTCCAACTGGGAATAGCTTTGAACCACTCAGGAGGGTGCGCAAGAACTCTCCGACTGCCGTGCTGAAAAGATCTCCTCCACCTATGGAGAACGCTACAAAGGTGAAGCCAGAGCAGCCCCCTCAGCGGCCGTCCTCTAAAATTCACAAGGTTTGGCAACATGTCCAAAACTCGGTGATCAACCAAGACTACTCTCGCCAACCAAAGAAGATGAAAGTTCTGCGAGAGAAGGACCACCCTGTCATGCCGCAGAAGGTGTCATCTATTTGGGTGCCCGCTGCAACGGCTCCCTCAACTTCGACCGCTCACAAAAGAGGAAGGCCGGAGAAAGTCCCTGTGTCCGTGATGAATTCCAAGGGCATTGAATCAAAGCGCCCCAAGTCTGGGGGCATGGTGGTGCACACTATTTATATGGCATCCGGGAAAGAGAATAGCCGTATCTCTACGGGTCATCGACCACTCACCAGATCCGTAACAAAGGCCCATGAGCAACAACAGAAGCTCCAGGAAATGTTAACACAGACGACCGCACTCACTGGGCCAAAAGAAAGCTCGGAGACGTTTTCATAACAGCGTTATGAACAAGAGACTGATGCTGAATTTCTCCGCAGAATCCTCGAGAAGAAGGACAAAGAGGCAGCGGAACAAGCCGCCAATATAAAACGAATGGCGCTTTTATTCCAAGACATGGCCGGGATGATGTTACAGCCGGATCCTCCAGCTGAAGACCCCCCGATTATCCTTGAAGACGACCGAGGGGAGACGTCAAACCCTCTTCCAGCTTGATGAGCAGCTAAAGAGGAGACCATCTCCAAAGCCGCCTTGGATGACTACATTGCTCAACAGATACGAGCTCATTAGGCGAGCGAAGCGGCCGGGAAAATTGTTACGACTGGACGACCCTATCCGGGTTGGTATGACTAAATAAAGTACCCGCTAGGATATATGATCCTTAAATTCCATATATATAAAAGGACGGGAAATCCACACCAACACGTGGCTCAATTCAGGGCTCTGTGCGGCAACACTGGAGGTGACGATAAGCTACTGCTTCGCCAGTTTGTTGACAGCTTGTCGGAGACATCGTTTGAATGGTACTCCGAGCTCCCGAACGACTCCGTCAAGACATTCGCAGAAATGGAGTTACTGTTCACGCAAATGTTCGTAAGCGCTAGCGAACGCACCCCATCACAGCATTAATTAACGCCAGGGTGAAGCCGGGCGAAACATGGGTGCAGTACGTGATACGGTAGCGGAATCTATGGCCGAAGTGCGAGCAGCGCACCGAAGAAGCGCCGGCAGTAGGCATGTTCGTGGGTACGCTTGATCCGCAGGCGACCATATCCCAGTTCATGATATTCTTCAAGACATCTACCTTCCAGGCCTTAATTGACAAGCTGGCCCAAATGGATCAGATGGGTCATAGACCATCTTCTTCGAAGTTGGAATCTCGAAACGAAAAAGGGAAAAGGAAAGCGACCTTCATCGCCAATGCTCAGCAGCATCCCAGTGGTCCAAAACCAACTGATCGCCAAGATGATAGACGGCGATTCTTTAATGAGAAACTGAAGCGCCCATATTCGTTTCCTTGGGATAAAACGAGGAGACTGTTCGAGCTGGCGGTGCGCAACAGGCTCATCACCTTGCCGAATCCAAAATGCCCATTGCAACCCGGTGAGGCCAATAATCCCAATTATTGCCCCTATCACCAAATGGTAGGCCATCCAATCGAAAATTGATTCGTCTTCAAAGGCTGGATTGAGGACCAATACCAACAGGGCAAATTCACACTGTCTGAGAATTGGAAAGTAAGGCCGCCTCAGCCGCACGCTCTTAAAAGGAGGGACACACCGGGGGCATCGTGCTCTCTTATAGAAGAAGCTCCATGGAAGGTCGCACTTTCAGCCAAAACGAAAAGAATGCTGAAGGACTCCATGGAAGCTCCATCGTGCTCTCTTATTGATTTCGGCTTCGCTCGTCTCCTTGAGTCGCGGATCTTCTTGGATCACTTGCTCCGATGAAGTCCGGCGTCGCTTTGTAAAGGATTGAAGGCTTCATGCTTGATTTGGTACTCGGAGTTCTTGATTTTTGGCTTGGATTTTGAATTGGGGATTATGGTTTACAAGTTGTGTCACTCAACTTGTGTTGGGGAATTGGAGAACCAATTATTGAACAACCTTAGAAGTGAAGCCTTAGGGTCCGTTTTATAGCCTTCATTAGCTTTGGCTTCCTTTAAAAGCTAGGTTTAGTTTAGCTTCCCTTGTAAGCTAGGTAGTTAGGTAGAAGCTTCTAGAGGTAGTTAGTTAGGCTTAGCTTCCTTCATAAGCTTGGAGATTAGGGAGAAGCTTCTAGGCTTAGGTTGTTAAGTAGCTTACTTTGGAAGCTTGAACATGATTAGCTTAATAAAGGGCCTTGCTGTTCTGGCAGAAGATTCTGGAGAATTCTGGACTTTGAGTGGCTGAAATGAGTGTACACCTTGAGATCAGAAGCCTGCAACTGAGCTGCGCTGACATCACATCCACGTGGCCGCGGATCCGCCGTGCAAGCCCTGCTCCGGCCGCGGATCCGCGGCCGTTTGGTTGCCTCTCTGTGTGCAAATTCCTGTACTGCTGGATGTTGGCTTTATTGATGTTTACTGATATGTGGAATCTTTTAATTATTTCTTGATCACTGCCAGATTTTAAGTCTTGGACTTGGTGTATTTTTCTCAGCACTTTTAAACTGTTTTGGCTCTTCTCCTGGAATTTCCTGCACGGATTCTCGAAACAAGTGTTGCGCTATACAAAGATGATGTGATGCCATGATAAACACTCAATTTCCCTCAAAATGCCGGTTTTAGTATACAACACAGGTAATTTAGTATTTTACGGCTGTTTTGCTAATATGTGCTATATTAATACCGAACACCTCTAGATGAGTGCAAATGGTAGGGAAATTGTCGTGTTAAAAATGCAATATTTTCGACTGATCAAATTCCCCCAAACTTATTTCCGGTCGTCTCGAGTGAACTGTTTTATTAAAAAGAGAAGGAGAAAATAAAGAAAAAAGAAAAACTAACTAGAACACTTTCGTAGGCAACACGATTGCACTGAGCACGTGCAACAAGCCTTTAAAGCTCTAGGTGTCCCTAGTAGGAGGAATGTTGTCTCCTGAGGGTTTTCAGCGGATTGCACCCACAAAATCCAATAATAAAAGGAAGACCGTGAATATTATATATAAAGACAAGAATTGTAAAAAAAAAGCTTTGAAAATTAGGGTTTCCAACTATGTTAGCTTTTCGGTTGTCATGAGCCCTATCTTAATAGTCATGAAAAGATGTTGGAAATCACATCATCCCTCAATAAAACATCGTCTTTATTCTTCATTCCTATCTTTCTTCTAAACATCGATCATATAACCCTACGTGTGTGTAAAGAATATCCCTACACCCGGAGAATTCAATTCAAGCTATCATACTCTTGTCCATCCACCTCAGTACTTTTTAATTAATGAATATTTAGATGAATTTGCTCACACACTTTCATACGAACGTTAATACTTCTTAAGGTACTAACCAACCGATTACTCATGTGCTTGCTTATACGGTATTTTTCCTTGTCTTGCACCACCTAAGGCTTAGCAGTGATTCCCAGACCAGTTGGTCTAAGGCACTAGGTGAAGAGGCACCCTCGCTATATTTTTTTATTGCAGCCTTGGCGATAACAAAACCAGTGTTCATTTTTCTCACCATTTTATATTTTCTTCATTTTTTTATTCCTTCATACATCGGCTTTTAGACAAGAGCATTTCAAGGTATTCTCTACTATCCCGAGCTTCAAGACATGTGTAAGAGCGTATAGTAGGGTATCAACGTTCAAAATGTTTGGCTTCCAGAATAGGAACTATTTTTCAGACTTATTTTTATCCTCAGATTAGTGATTTCCTCCATCTTACTAACCCTTGGGACAACGGCTTATAACTACTTATTACTAGTTCGTATAAGAAAACTTCTAATTTTCTTGGTTTTCTTAAATTTTTCCAATCTTTTGGATGTAATTTTTCACTATATAATCTTTTATTATCTTATTTATGTACAAAATTTTTTTATATTTTCGATTTTTTTATAAATTTTTTATAGGTTTCCAAAATTTTTAAATTTTTTTATAGGTTTTTAAAGAAATGTTTTGTGCTTATGCAAAGTGATATGCAAATGATGCGAAAATAAGCACAAACCTCCCCCAAACTTGTTTTCAACAGTGTCCTCACTGTTTCCAACCGCTATATCTCAAAAAACCTGTAAGCTTGGGAAGAAATTTATTAAAGGGGGCAAAATATTTAAGTGAAGATCCTCCCACAAAATTATTCTTTTCACTCACTTCCATTCAAAAGATGATGCAGTAATTTACAGGACATGGAGGTGAGACGGAGGAATTTTAATCAAGATAAAATGGCTCCTGTAAGAACAGGAGCTCCTCCGTGGGGTCAGTGGAAAAATACAGCTTTAATCTATGTCCATTAACTTTGCCGTTTTTAACATTTTCTACCTCAACTGCCCCGTGCGGGTATACAGACCGCTCAATAAAAGGTCCCTTCCACCGAGATCGTAACTTACCCGCGTGAAGGTGTAGTCATGAATCATAAAGAAGGACTTGTTGACCAGGTGTAAACGTTTTTCTCAAAATGTTTTTATCGTGAAATACCTTAGTCCGATTCTTTACGATTACAGCGTTATCATCAGCTTCATCGCGGAGTTCGCTTAGCTCGTTTAATTGCAGCTTTCGAAAGTTGCAGGCTTGATCTAAGTCAAAGTTAATTTCTTTAATAGCCCACATTGCTTTATGCTCAATCTCGACTGGCAAGTGACAAGTCTTCCCAAACACTAACCTATAAGGAGACATCCCTAGATCGTTTTTATATGCAGTTCGGAATGCCCAAAGAGCATCTGTCAAATTGATCGACCAATCTTTTCTATTCTTCGCAACAGTCTTCTCCAGGATTTTTTTGATCTGTCTATTCAAAATCTCAGCCTGCCCGCTCGTTTGGGGATGATAGGGTGTAGAAAGTTTGTGGTTGATTGCATATTTCTGCATCAAAGTCTCGAAAGACCTGTTGCAGAAATGTGTCCCGTTATCGCTAATGATAGCGCGTGGGTGTCCAAATCGCGAACAGATGTTTTCTTTTAAGAACTTAATGACAACCTTCTTGTCATTAGTGCGACAAGGAATAGCTTCAACCCACTTTAAGACGTAATCAACCGCAAGCAGTATGTACAGATTCCCAAAGGAGTTGGGAAAGGGACCCATAAAGTCAATGCCCCAAACATCGAAAATTTCAAACACTAAGATGGGTTGTTGTGGCATCTCATTTCTCCGGAAATTCTACCCGTGTGTTGACACTGTATACAGGTTTTGCAATGATCAAATGCGTCTTTGAACAAGGTCGGCCAATAAAAAACCGCATTGCAAAACCTTCTCCGCCGTCTTTTTGGGACTGAAGTGACCCCCACAAGCCTGATCATGACTAAAAGATAGAACATTCTTGAATTCCTCATTCGGGACACACCGGCGAATGATTTGGTCAGGACAATACTTAAACAGATATGGTTCATCCGAGTAAAAGTGTTTTACTTGGGATAGAAAACGATGTTTGTCCTGTTTTGACAAATCACTTGGTATAAGTCCCGTAGCAAGATAGTTCACAATATCCCTGAACCAAGGTTCATCGGATACGTTCAAGAGTTGTTCGTCCGGAAAAGAATCATTGATCGGCAGGGTCACCGGTGAAGAAGAGATGCGTGAAAGATGGTCGGCTACAATGTTTTCACATCCTTTCTTATCTTTAATACCAAGATCAAATTCTTGTAATAGAAGGATCCAACGTATTAGCCTACCTTTAGCATCTTTCTTCGCCAAAAGATGTTTCAAGACGGAGTGGTCAGTGTACACAACTATTGGTGAGCCAATCAAGTAAGGCCTGAATTTTTCTAATGCAAATACAACCGCCAAAAGTTCTTTTTCGGTAGTTGTATAGTTAATTTGAGCATCGTTCAGGGTATTACTTGCATAATAGATCACGTGTGGCATCTTTTCAATGTGCTGTCCTAAGACTGCACCAACTGCAAAATCTGAAGCATCACACATAAGCTCAAAAGGGTGGTCCCAATCTGGGGAAGATAGAATGGGGGCTGTAGTGAGGGAGTGTTTGAGTGAGTCGAATGCTGCCTCACAATCCGAGTCAAAGTGGAAGGTCATATCCTTGGCCAAGAGAAGAGTTAAAGGTCTAGCAATTTTGCTAAAATCCTTAATGAATCTCCTGTAAAAGCCTGCATGGCCAAGAAATGATCGGATATCCTTGACGCTTTTGGGATGAGGAAGGTTTTGAATGACATCTATCTTAGCTCTGTCAACCTCAATGCCTTTTCGTGAAATAACATGTCCAAGCACAATTCCTTCTTGGACCATGAAATGGCATTTTTCCCAATTCAAGGTTAAGTTCTTCTCTTTGCAACGAGTAAGAACTGCGTCAAGATTCGATAGGCAGTCAGAAAAAGAGTCTCTGAAAATCGAGAAATCGTCCATGAAAATCTCCAAAAAATTCTCGACCATGTCCGAGAATATCCCCATCATACACCGCTGAAATGTAGCGGGAGCATTGCATAACCCAAAGGGCATGCGTCTATAAGCAAAGGTACCAAAAGGACAAGTAAATATGATTTTATCTTGATCCTTTTTAGAAATGGAGACCTGATTATAGCCAGAGTATCCATCCATAAAGCAATAATACTCACGTCCAGCTAAGCGTTCCAGCATCTGATCAATGAAAGGTAGAGGAAAGTGGTCTTTCCTCGTTGCGGCATTGAGTTTTCTGTAATCAATACATACACGCCACCCAGTTTGGGCGCGTGTCTGAATTAACTCATTTGCCTCATTGGTAATAACAGTGATGCCAGATTTCTTAGGGACGACATGAATTGGACTCACCCATTGGCTATCAGAGATTGGGTAAATAATACCATTGTCAAGGCATTTGACGATCTCTTTTTTCACCGCATCCTTCATGACGGGGTTCAACCGTCTCTGTGGTTCTCGGGTTGGTTTGGCATCATCCATCAAGTGTATATGATGTTCTACAATCAAGGGACTAATCCCTTTGATGTCCGCCATGGTCCAACCAAACGCCTGCCTATTAGATCTCAATACCGTCAAAAGTGCATTCTCTTGCTCTGATACTAGAGAAGCGGATATGATAACCGGTAAAGACTCATTCTCACCTAAATATGCATATTTAAGATGAGAAGGTAAAAATTTGAGATCTAATGCTGGAGGAGAAATAATAGAAGGTGGGATCATCGATTGATTTTCGGAGTCACAAAGAAGCTCATAGCCTGTGAAAGATACAGACTCGGATGGTGATGAGTCAGGAGTGTCGGACTCAAGTGTGGAAAATGTGTCCTCACTAAGATGTGCAAGATCAAACATTGATGTGGTAGTGTCGTCGAGATCTTCAAACAAAAGTTCATCAACTCCGTAACTTTCGGGAGCAATCTCGTGGACAGAGCACACATCAAGTATATGAGCAGAGGGTTCAGATGGCTGACTTCCAATTTTGTAGATTTTCAGTTCAATTGTCATATTTCCAAAAGATAAGTTCATTGAACCGTTTCTATAGTTAATGACAGCATTGGAAGTGGCAAGGAATGGTCGACCCAAAATCACCGGAATTTGAATCCGTGGGTTTGCTACAGGTTGTGTATCGAGAATAATGAAGTCCACAGGGAATACAAATTCCCTAACTTTTATCAACACATCCTCTAGTTCACCCCTAGGTTTGGTGATTGAACGGTCTGCCATTTGGAGAGTGCAGTGAGCTGGTTTCAACTCTCCAATCCCTAACTGCTCATAAACAGAGTATGGAAGCAGGTTAACACTTGCGCCAAGGTCAAGAAGAGCACGGTTGATGTTTTTACCCCCAATAGAAATCGATATCGTAGGACATCCTGGGTCCTTACGTTTCTTTAGTAGCTGTAGGGTAAAAGAAGTGCTAACATTATTAGTCATGAAGACCTTCTTTGGCACTTGAGTCTTTCTCTTCCTAGTGCACAAGTCTTTAAGAATTTTCGCATAAGCAGGGACTTGCTGAATAGCATCTAGGAGAGGGATGTTGATGTTAACCTGTTTGAACATTTCCATAATCTTCTCCATATGTGGACTCGATTTGTTACCCCTTAACCGATTAGGATAAGGAGCTTTAGCAATAAGAGCTGGGTCCATCATAGGAGAAGGTGGTGTGTGTAGACGTGATCCCAGAATAGAAGTGGGGATTGTCTGTGGAGGAATAGAAGAGGTGGGCTGAGGTGTCGAGCCTAGAGGGAAACGGAGAATAGGCTCGTGAGAAGGTGGTGGGGTAGAAGAACAAGGATCAGAAGTAGAATTGTGTGTGTAAGGAAAGGTCTCGGCCGGGGTGTTATTGATAGATTTTTCAGTATCATCAATCTCTTCCCCAACTTGATTATTCAGCACTCTTCCTGATCTCAACGTTGTGATGGCATTTACATTGTAATGCCCAGGATTCGGTAGGGGTTGAGACGGAAGTTTCCCTTTTTCTCTCGCACTCATTTCGGCTTTTAGTCGTGCAATTTCTGCTTCCATCGATCTGATACTCTCACTTGGAACGCTGAGTTTTTCTTTATCTCACTGACGGAAGACCTAACCTCAGCCGACACTTCCATGAAATTTGACAAGAGTGACTTCATGGTTTGTGTGAATGCAGAGAACTTGTCAGAACAGGTCAACTGCAAAGGATTAGAAGGTGCAGGAGTGTTGACCTGGTTTTGAAAATTTTGTGACTGGTAGGGGTGCTGAGTGAGTTGAAGTGGTTGCTGTTGTGGTGGAAGAGCCCTTTGAAAATTATTTTGGTTTGGAACCGTGTTTTGATTTTGTTGTTGGTTCCAAGCAAAGTTAAGGTGATTCCTCCAACCCTGATTATATGTGGAAGAATATGGATCGTTTCTAGGTCTTTGAAAAGCGGCATTGGTATGCTCTTGACCTTGAAACGGAGAATTCAATGGATATTCTTCCGTCAAATGAGAAGGATCAGAACAGCATCCACATACAGTTTTGGGGAGCGACATCGGATTTAGGGAGGCTGCTAAAAATTTATGTTCCATAGCCTCGAGCTTCTTTTGCATTGCTGCCATTTCAGCTCGAACACCTATGGACACATCAATTTGGTGTACGCCACCCCTAGACGATGACTGGTTTCCACTCTCCCACTGTAAGGATTTTTTAGCGAACTCTTCTAAAAATTTCCAAGCTTCCCCATCATCCTTGGTCATACAATTGCCTTGACACATTTCTTCAAGGTTCTGTTTAGTGGTAGGGTTAATGCCCTCATATATGATTCGGCATAGATCCCATCTCGGGATTCCGTGATGTGGACATTGAACCAACAAATCCTTGAAGCGTTCAAAGCACTTCGAGAATGGTTCATTCGGAAGCTGGGTGAATTGATTTAGTTCGCTACGGACTCGAGCTGTCTTGTGATTAGGGTAGAATTTCTTAAGGAATGCTGCAACGAATTCTTCCCAATTCGAAATGGAATGTGCGGTAGTGTTATACAGCCACTTCTCGGCTATATCGCACAAGGTAAATGGAGGAAGACGTAGACGCATAGCATCCACAGAAAGTTGCGACGTACCCATCATTGCGCATACATTTTCAAATTTGGTGATAAAGACATATGCGTCTTCAGACTCGAGACCGTGGTATTTGGGTAGAAGGTTGATGTATTGGGGTTTAATCTCAAAATTGTCCCTGTTGGCTGGTGGAATGGATAGACAGGTCGAAAGAGGACCTCGCATAGGATAGCACCTCTCTTGGAGAGAGATGCGGAGTGGATTCTGCGCACCTGCGGGCGGCGGCAGAGTAGTGGTAAAGAAGTTCGATGGAGAATCGTCCATCGAAATAGGTGTGGTGGTGGGTAAAGAAGAGGTAAATATAGAAATACCGACTTTGGGGTCGATGGGGGGAACGCGGAAAAGACGGGCACTAGAATCCCGTGTCCAGCCTATCTTGCACTAAAGGATTTAGTACAAGTGGCAGCGTTAATATAATTAGAGAAAATGATGTGATTGGTGTTTGTTTTGAAAAAGATATACAGATTTTTTTTTGAAAAACTGATGCAAATCACAACAAATGCAACAAGCAACCCTAAGTCTAGTGGTCACCTAGGTCAAGGCTCTAGACCGCTCCTAACTGCCAAAAGACAAGTCGCAGGATCAATCCTCCACTGCCTCTTTGTCTCCCCTGTGGCCAGGTAAGTGCCAGGTAAGTGGAAGGTTCTCCACTACGTAAGTAGTGGGCCTAATTAAGTAACCACTTGCCTTAGACACACTTTCCTTAGACACCACAAAAGAAACATGGATAAGCAATAGATTACCCACGGCCTTCTCCTGTCCTAAGTGAGCGTGACGGTCCTTAGAGTCATGTCTAGATCTTTTTTAGTTAATGAGGGTAATGCAGATGCAAGTTTGTGATTTTCGGGGCTTAGGAAGGGTAATGAACTCCCTACCTAATCTGAATTTGGCCGTGCCCCTTAAATTCCATATTAATATGCAAACAACCAAGATCAAAACAAGCACACTTTTTATTGCTTTTGCGGCGTTGCGAATTATTTGCAAAGAAACCTGCAGAAAATGGTTAATGGAGCAGACAGAGGAGGAGATAAGAAAGTTAGAATTTCACCTGAAACATTTTGTGCAGAGATGCTACAGTGACGCCGCGTTTCAGCCGCGCGAAGCTCCTATTGCCGCGGATCCGCGGTGATGTAGAGGAATTCCTGCACAAAACTTTTATAAAAGGCTTCTGTTCAGCCCCTGAGTCCTCTGAAATACTCCAAAAAATTTTCCAATTGCACAGTAGATTCCAGATTTCCTCGCAACAAATCACAACAACACGTTTAGTGTTTGTGCGAATTTAGATCTAAAAATATAGATGGAGTAAAATTTTCAACTCAAATTTCAAAAACGAACAAATTAGTACACTATCCCCGGCAACGGAGCCATTTGATTGATACGAATTCTCGGTGTGTAGTTTTAGAAAGTGTGTAGAAATCACAACCAAAAATATTTTGACCGCAATCAATAACGATGTCGATTGTAGCGCGTTAGCGAGTGCGGAACGTCCACAGGGAAAGTGTAATCCGTTCGTAATTCGAATTAGATGAATTGAAAATTAAAGAAGAGAGAAAAGACAATTCAATTCAAGATTTATAAAATGAAGTTCAAGAATTATCTAGATCTAAATCTAAAATCAAGAAAAACATTAAAAATCAAGAATCAAGAAGTGATGATATCCAATCCAATAATCAAGAATTGAAGTGAGGCTCGTAGGAATCGATCGAATCTATAGACGTGATGAAATCTATTGATTACGTATTCTTATCCATCGATGTATTGATACTAGATCGATGATGATCAACGAGAATTAGGGATTTCTTGCGGAAACCAAAGTTTCATCATCTATCCCTTGTCCTTTCGTTGATTTCATTCACATTCTAGCCTCTAGTAAATTCAAGAATCGATCGTGGATCCCTAATTTCGAGCGAACACAATCAAGAAAGCATCGCATCAAAACTAGGTCGTCGATTCTTCAATTTGCTAGGGTTTACAAACTCATAGGACTTAAGAATCGTTTCAAGATTTGTAACATCATCATCTATTGATTCTCTCGACTCCTTCACGAGCGGAGTTTTACTCAAACATCATAATAAGAAACACAATCAAGAATTGAGATCGAATCATGATGCAAGAATGTAAAGAAAGCAAGATATAGAAATTTCACCTTTATTTATCAAAAATTTTGTTACAACTCTCTCAAGATCTACAAGAGAAAAGAACTTGATCGTTGATTTCGGCTTCGCTTGTCTCCTTGAGTCGCGTATCTCCTTGGATCACTTGCTCCGATGAAGTCCGGCGTCGCTTTCTAAAGGACTGAAGGCTTTATGCTTGATTTGGTACTCGGAGTTCTTGATTTTTGGCTTGGATTTTGAATAGGGGATTAGGGTTTACAAGTTGTGTCACTCAACTTGTGTTGGGGAATTGGAGAACCAATTATTGAACAACCTTAGAAGTGAAGCCTTAGGGTCCCTTTTATAGCCTTCATTAGCTTTGGCTTCCTTTAAAAGCTAGGTTTAGTTTAGCTTCCCTTGTAAGCTAGGTAGTTAGGTGGAAGCTTCTAGAGGTAGTTAGTTAGGCTTAGCTTCCTTCATAAGCTTGGAGGTTAGGGAGAAGCTTCTAGGCTTAGGTTGTTAAGTAGCTTGCTTTGGAAGCTTGAACATGATTAGCTTAACAAAGGGCCTTGCTGTTCTGGCAGAAGATTCTGGAGAATTCTGGACTTTGAGTGGCTGAAATGAGTGTACACCTTGAGATCAGAATCCTGCAACTGAGTTGCGCTGACATCACATCCACGTGGCCGTGGATCCGCCGCGCAATCCCTGCTCCGGCCGCGGATCCGCGGCCGTTTGGTTGCCTCTCTGTGTACAAATTCCTGTACTGCTGGATGTTGGCTTTAGTGATGTTTACTGATATGTGGAATCTTTTAATTATTTCTTGATCACTGCCAGATTTCAAGTCTTGGACTTGGCGTATTTTTCTCAGCACTTTTAAACTGTTTTGGCTCTTCTCCTGGAATTTCCTGCACAGATTCTCGAAACAAGTGTTGCGCTATACAAAGATGATGCGATGCCATGATAAACACTCAATTTCCCTCAAAATGCCGGTTTTAGTATACAACATAGGTAATTTGGTATTTTACGGCTGTTTTGCTAATATGTGCTATATTACTACCGAACACCTCTAGATGAGTGCAAATGGTAGGGAAATTGTCGTGTTAAAAATGCAATATTTTCGACTGATCACCGGCGACTGGACGAAAGGGTAAAAATACTCCTACCAGATTAAACCACATCCGCCGCCAGCAAAAGCAGGTTCAAGACAAGGAAAAGGTTCGCTAAAGCCGTATCGATGGGAATGAAGCTGCCACCCTCCGAAGGAAATACTCTTGATAGGATACACCTTAACGAAGAGGATGCACATCCAAACTGCTGCTTGTACCATCGGAGGATCACACATCCTACTGAAGAATGCTACGCCTTTAAAAATTGGTGGCAGGAATACGTTGCTCACCGACAACACGTTCAGTGAATGAAGCGCAAGACTCGTCGGGAACAGAGAAGCACGGCAGATGAGCATAAAAGAGCTGCCGGTGAATGTCACATGGTTGATTATGGGGGATCGCAAGTTCTCACATTCGGGAGTGATTCTGATGAAGAAATAGCCCTCGGCCCTCTCTTCAAGGAATCCATCTCTGAAACAGAAGAGATGAAGACCTGCGAGAACATTCAACTGCGCAATCGCACGCTACCAGAAAAGAATCTCGGACCCGCAAATAAGGGATCGAACAAAAAAGATAAGGGGAAAGAAAAAATCCCTGAGGATATCGCCTTCGATGATCGAGTCATCGAAGAAA
This sequence comes from Agapanthus africanus, assembly GCA_030015575.1. Classification (NCBI taxonomy): domain Eukaryota; kingdom Viridiplantae; phylum Streptophyta; class Magnoliopsida; order Asparagales; family Amaryllidaceae; genus Agapanthus; species Agapanthus africanus. The sequence goes on along the minus strand of JASDDO010000029.1, from coordinate 396,566,900 downwards.
TGGCAGCCAAGGACCTGCCCAAGAAAAACAAGGTGGATTACAACGTTCTGGCACACCTGAGGAAGATACCCTCGCAGCTAAGCATTCTCGATGCCCTTCTGCTATCCAAAAAGGCAAGAGATTCTCTGATCAAGGCATTACAAGAGCTTGAACAGTTTCAAGGTTTCCTTGCCAAAGAAAAGATGAAGGACGAGCTGGAAGAAGTTCATACAACTGACATCATTTTCGGCGATGAAGACCTCCTCCTCGGGACATGCGAGCATAACCGTCCCTTGTACGTCACCGAATACTGTCATGACATCAAGATAGGCAAAATCCTGGTCGACAATGGATCCTCCGTCAACCTTCTTAATGTGAGAGTGTTGAAAGTGATCTGCATGAGCGTGCATCACCTCGCTCGGGATAAAATCACTATCTCCGGATTCGACTCCCAGTCATCACGAACGTTCGGGTCTGTAATTATGACGTTGCGCTTTGGGATGCTCATCACTGACATCAAATTTCATGTCATTGACGCCAAGACATGCTACAACGCTTTGCTCGGCAGGCCTTGGTTACACGAGTACAACATCATCCCTTCTACACAACATCAGTGTATGAAGTATTTCAAGGATGGTCTCGAGTATATCGTGAAAGGGGAGCTGAACCCATTCTTCATGAATGAAGTCCGCAAATATGAAGACGCCAAGTACTTCTCGCCAGAATTTGAAGACACGGAAAGGTGCCATAAGCTGGAGAATAAGCAGAAAGCTATCACCACTATTCCGGTCTTCGGGAGCGATACCGAGGTGGAAGAAGAGATAGTCTATTCAGGACCTCCCCGATACAACAAACGGGACCGTCTACTCCTATTCTGGTCTTTGGCAGTGACTCTGAAGACGAGGTCAACGCAGTATTCTCGGCTCGTCCATCAGTGCAAGCCTTCACTGGAGATGATCAAAGTTTGCAGATCACCATGGTTCCGCAAGAGCATTACAAAGAGCTCGACGCACTTGATACCTATAGTGTGCAAGAACTGCAGACGTTCTACGTCCCTCCCAGGCGAAAAGATGAAAAGGTGATCCTCTTTTATCGATCCACGGAAACCAAAGTGGAGAAAGTAATCTGGCATGGTGCCGATTCTACGCTTGAGAGGTTCCAACCCATCCGTTTGCCCAGATACTACACAGAAGGATTAAAAAGGCTGTTGAGGCACCGAGGCGTACCCTTGAAGCAGACCGTGCGACAAGCTCAGTTCTACAACAGGATCTGGAGCATCCCTGGAACTCAGCGAAAATTGCCCAACGGGAGAATGGAAACGATCGGGCTTGGATATGTTCAATCCAAGAAACGGGAGCGATTCCATGGCTGCTACGTTATACATGATTTCGATGAAGAAGAGGATGCTCTTTTAAAAGACGCTGACACTGAACCAAAACGAGGTCCCGCCATGAAAGTGCCAAGTCCGTCATTTGAAGAACAGATGGACAAGCTAATAAGGGAAGCAGGTCAAAAGGTCCGGGATGACCATAACCGCGAAATGGCCATTTACGAGAAAGACAGGACGCGGCGCCTCCTTCAGCAGGCTACGGAGAATGACGATGCCCTTCATAGCCAGCCTGTCATACGGAAGACCCGACGCGGAGGCAAAAATAATCTAAAGAACGGAAAAACGTTCGACAGCGGCAAAGCGGGTCCAAGAAGCCTCGCGATCGAGAATTGGGTAGCCGAGATTCGTCTCTTATAAAAAAGATGGTTCAAGCATATTCTTTTCCCCAAGACAAGACAAAGAAGATACTCGATCTTGTCGTGAAACATCAGATGATTACCCTCCCGGAGTCCAAGCACCCCGAACAAGCAAATGAGGTCCATCACCCAGACTATTGATCCTATCACCGAGTGATGGGACATCCTCTCGAAGACTGCTTCATATTTCAAAACTGGGTTGAAAACCAATACCAACTCGGCAGATTCGCTCTATCCGACAATTGGAGGGTAGCCCCACCTCAAAGGCATGTGCCGAAAGCAACGCACATAGCGAGAGTAGAACCAGATCAACATTGGTCTTGGAAACGATCTCGTACCTGTCACGTAATAATGCTGACAGAAGAAGGAGTGCCCGAGAATATGGATGACCTCTCCTGGTGCTTCGAAAATGATGCTGACGAAGTGATCTCAGAGTTTCCACCGGCGCCAAAAGAGCTGGAAGATGGGATACATACTACTGCAGATAACCTCAGAAAGGTCGACTTGGGAACGGCAAATGACCCACGGCCGACGTTCGTCAGTGGGCTGCTGTCCGAAGAACAGGTAGCTACGCTAAGAGACGTGCTTATGCAGTATAAAGACTGTTTTGCATGGAACTACTCCGAAATGCCGAGACTAAATCCAGAAATCACCGTGCACAAATTGGCGATATCTCAAGATGTCAAGCCGATCAAACAAGCGCCGAGAAGAATGCGGCTCGAACTTGAAATGAGCATCAACGTCGAGGTCAAGAAACTAATCGACTCCGGCTTCATACAAGAAGTTCAATACCCCGATTAGATTGCCAACATCGTCCCAGGGATGAAGAAAAATGGGACAGTACGCCTCTGCGTGGTCTTTCGAGACCTCAACAAAGCTTGCCCAAAGGATGATTTTCCTGTACCGGTTACCGAGCTGATAATAGACAACACGTCCACTCACGAAGTCTTCTCCTTCATAGACGGCTCATCAGGATATAATCAAATAAAAATGCATCCCGAAGACCAGAAGCATACCGCTTTCTGGACCCCGCTAGGCATATTCTGCTACAAAGTGATGCCTTTCGGTCTGAAGAATGCCGGCGCCACCTATCAGAGGGCTATGATGAAGATTTTCAATGACCTTATACATGAAGTCGTCGAATGCTATATCGATGACCTTGTGGTGAAAATCAAATCGCACGAGGAGCATTGGGAGCATCTAAAAATAGTGTTCCAACGTCTTCGGAAATACAACTTGAAGATGAACCCTCTGAAATGCGCGTTCGGAGTTTCCTCGGGAAAATTCCTAGGATTCATTGTAGGACACCGGGGCATCGAAATAGACCCATCAAAGATCAAGGCGATCATGGAAATGCCTCCGCCAAGAACTCTCAAGCAACTGCGGTCTCTCCAAGGAAAGCTCGCATATATCCGACGGTTCATAGCTAACCTCTCTGGGAAATGTCGTCCTTACAGTCACTTGATGAAGAAGGGAACCCCGTTCGTTTGGGATCGCAAATGACAAAGCGCACTGGACGAAATCAAGAAATACCTGCAGAATCCTCCGGTGCTAACCGCTCTGGTCATGGGAAAGCCTCTCATTCTGTATACAACTGCCCTTGAGGGTTCTCTAGGCGCATTATGGGCACAACAAAACGACCAAGGGAAGGAGAGAGCCCTCTACTATTTGAGTCGAGTTCTCCTGGGGCAGAAAACAATTACTCTCCCATTGAAAAACACTGCTTGGCGTTGATCTTCGCGATAACGAAGCTCAGGCACTATGCTTTGGCGCATGAAGTCCATCTCATATCAAAAGTGGATCCTATCAAATATTTGATGTCAAGAGCCATACTAACAGGACGGCTCGCTAAATGGGCCCTCCTCTTGATGGAGTTCTCGATAACATACCGACCTCTCAAGGCAGTGAAAGGACAGGCCATCGCCGATTTCCTCGCTAAGCATCCGATACCTGCCGACTCACCCCTAAATTGCGAATTTCCAGACGAGCACGCGTTTGACACAATCGACGGGGAGAAAGGAAAGAGTGATACCTGATGGGAACTCTACTTCGACGGGGTATCTTCCATGAAGAAGCGAAAGCACAACACCCTTATAATTAAAACGGGGGTAGGCCTCATCTTCGTGACTCCACAAGGAGGGATAATGCGCTTTGCCTTCTACCTAACAGAGTCGAGGACAAACAATGAAGCCGAGTATGAAGCTTTGATAGCAGGTCTCGAGATCGCTGTCGACATGGGAATTGAAAACCTCCTCATATACGGAGACTCCCAGTTGGTCGTTAGTCAAGTAAAAGGCGACTATCAAACGTGCAAACCAGAGTTGGTAAAGTACGGTGAGAGAGTGCAGCAATTGCTGACTCAGATCCCTTCCTACGCCCTGGAAAGCATACCGCGAGCGGAGAATAGCAAGGCGGATGCGTTAGCCAAACTCGCTAAAGAACTGGCCGACGAGAACCTCGATGACGTAAGGATCATTGTGCAAAGCCGTCGAGTTCTTGCACCGGCAGAAATATCTCCGGAGTCGTCTGAAGAAAAGGAAGCGACCAAGCAAACGGCCCTACAAATAAAAGACCAGGAAAAGGCTAAAGATTGGAGTGAAGTCTTTACAGACTACTTCAAATCGCGTCGAACACCCGAAGATGCGTCCTCAAGACATCAGCTCATGAATCGAGCTCTATCCTTCACCTTCGTCAATGACGCTCTATATAAGAGATCATTTGATTCTATGGCTAAGATGCCTGGGACCTGAAGAGGCAAGGAGAGTTTTCCAAGAAACTCATGACGGACTTTGTGGTTCTTATCAAGCCAGGCCGAAGATGAACCTGAAGATCAAAAGGATGGGCTATTATTGGCCCACGATGATCCAAGACTGTCTCGATTACACGAAGCAGTGCCACTCATGCCAGATTCACGGGACTTTATCCACCAGCATCCAAATCCGCTACACCCATCGGTGGCTAGCTGGCCGTTCAAAATGTGGGGAACTGACATAATCGGGCCCATCGAACCAGCATCGTCCAGAGGACATCGGTTCATATTGGCGACAACCGGTTACTTCTCTAAGTGGGCAGAAGCCATACCGGTAAGATAAGTGAAAACGGAGAATATCCTCTATTTTTTCAAAACACACGTCATCTATTGGTTCAGCACTCTGTGACGGATTATCTCCGATAACGGGTCGGCCTACAGAAGTCACAAAATCAGCCGCTTTGCACAGCAGCATAATATAAACTGGAGATACTCTTCGGTCTATAATCCTTGAGCTGAGGCTTTCAACAAAACCTTGACGAAGATCATAAAGAAGACGGTGTCCAAAAACAAAAAGTACTGGCACGAGAGATTGCATGAACCTCTCTGGGCGTATCGAACCACGTTCAAAACGGCCACAAACACAACGCCGTATGCATTGGTATTCGGCGCTGAAGCAGTACTTCCCTTGGAGATAGAGTTACCCTCTCTACGAGTGGCAGTCCATTACGAGCTAACAGACGAAGAGAATGCTCATCTTCGGCTTGAGAAACTTGATGCCCTCGACGAAACTCGGCTCATAGCGCAGCAAAACTTGGAAGGTTACAAAGCAAAAATGACGCGCTCATACGAGAGATTGACAAGGACGAGAACATTCCGCCAAGGCGAACTCGTGCTAGTGGTCAAGAGACATATGATCCCTAATCGTGCGAAACGGGGGAAATTCGAGCTGAACTATAAGGGCCCGTACATCGTAGACAAAGTCTACCAGGGTGGGGCTTACTTGCTCATAGATATGCACGGCGAAAGACCCTTCAGGCCAATAAACGGCCGGTTCTTGAAAAAATACAACGCCTGACGAGTCACGGCCAAGGTCAACGATAGATGACGACGCCTATGTCCGCTCGCTATCTTCCCAAGCCTGAACTCTGTAAGTAGTATCCGACGAAACCTCGCCCCGGAAACGTGCGTCGGACCGAAACGTCCCTAAACTAATGATGGACCGCGATATTCTAAAACTAGCAATTGACCGAGACGTCTATAAACTACTATGGACCGCAGCATCCAAAGGCTGACGCAAAAAAAAGGGTACATCCATAAGCGAGATGGGCACGGATGAAAACCCGAAATGGCTCCGTGAGTAAAAACAGCAGGACTACCGGCGAGTTTGTGAAAACCCGAAAGGGCGCAATCTCGTTAAAAGACACTTGCAAAGTCCTCTCGACCCTGTAAGGAGAAAATACCTGTGTGAGATCCTTACGACTCACAAAGGAGAAACACACTTAGGAATCCTTATGATTCCTAAGGAGAAAACACACTTACGAGATCCTCACGACTCATAAGGAGAATTCCCCTTTTAGACCCTCACGGCTCATAGGATTCAAAAGCCTTAAGCTACAGGGATCTGAACCTGTTCTTAAGCCGTCACACACCCTGCTTTTGCCCTACAAGCGTTTCAATATTGACCCTTGTATACAATCCACGGGCACGAATAAACAGTTCCCTAACAAGGTCCCACCAGCGACTAGGAATATGCTCACACGGTGAACAACCCTTATAAGTCCTCTCGACTTATAAGGAGAAAACACTCTTGTAACATCCTTACGACTTATAAGAGAACACACACTTAGGAATCCTCACGATTCCTAAGGAGAAAATGCACCTACGAGATCCTCACGACTCGTAGGGAGAAATACCTTTATGAGACCCTTACGGCTCGTAAAGTCAAAAAGCCTTAGTCAAGAGGATCCTAACCCTGTTTGCTAAACCACCTTTGTTTGAACCGACAAAGGCAAATGATGATTCGCACCTGGCAATATCCCAGTGGTAGCGATACTGATGCCTAAATCGTTATCAAATCCCAAGTCCTTTCAAGGCAAATGATGATTCTCTCATGGCAATATTCCAGTGGTAGCGATGCTGATGCCTAAATCGGTATCAAATCCCAAGTCCTTTCACGGCAAATGATGATTCGCTCCTGGCAATATTCCAGTCGTAGCGATGCTGATGCTAATATTGGCATCAGGTTCCAAGTCCATACTTGCAACAAGATCAGCAAGTAAAAGATATGCAAACAAAAATAGCCGAAAGGATTGGGCAACTCGCAATAAAAAGAAGCGAGTAAAAACAAAAATAGCCGAAATGATTGGGCAACTCGCAACAAAAAGCAGCGAGTAAAAACAAAAATAGCCGAAATGATTGGGCACCACGAAAAATAGCTGAAATGATTGGGCAACGCGACTTTCGCGATATAAAAAGCTGAAATGATAGAGCATCACGGAAAGAAAACAAAAAAATAAATAAAAGAATGAAATGTTTGCCCTACAAGCGAGTCCATACTGATCCCTGTATACAATCCATGGGCATAAATGAAAAGGGAACCACATGTCCCCCACCAGATCCTGTCAAAAGGGAAAGTCAGATATCAACAGCAACATTTGCATCCCAGAAGACCAACAACGGCGTTCCTCCTCATGCCAGCAGAGCACGGACGCAACACCACCAATCGGAGCTACGGCGAAGTCCCCAGTTCCAAGGCTCTACGGTTCACGGACAATCTAAAGTCAGCCCCGACACCGCAGAAAACGGAGCACGTTATCCAATGACCCCGTCGCGGAAATACGTCAGCACATGACCCCGTCGCGGAAATACGTCAGCAAACGACCCCGTTACGGAAATACTTGAGAACATGACTGTTTCCCCCAATCAGAGCAAAGCTCTGTTTGAATTTTAAAATTCAAATTTCGAAGCAACGCTTCAAATTCTTTGCGCTGCGCGCAACGCGCCACGTGTCAAAAACCGATACGGCAGTGCAGCGCCCAAGGCAGCACGCCCAATCGGAGCAAAGCTCTATTAAAAAACAAAATAGAAGCAAAGCTTCAGTTGCGCAAGCGCTGCGCTGCGCGACACGTGTCAGCGCAGTCGCTTTTGCGCAAGCGCTGCGCTGCGCGACACGTGTCAGCGCAGCTGCGCAAGCGTAGCAGCGCTGTGCTGTGCGCTGCGCGACACGTGTCAGCGCAGCTGCGCAAGCACGACACGTGTCAGCGCAGCTGCGCGCTGCGCGACACGTGTCAGCGCAGATACGCAAGCGCAGCTGAGCTGCGCTGTGCGCTGCGTGAAACGTGTTGCACTCTGGAGCATCTGCGACAAACAGAATTAAAATTCTAAAGAAATCTTTTCTGTTCTTTTCAAAACAAGAAGATTTTCTGCTATAAAACAGAAGCCCTTGGATCAAAGATCTAACGGTGGGGAAAATTCCCCAAATCACTCAGAGAAAAATCTCTTTAACAAATTTAACTAATTTATGGGCACTATAAAAAGGACCCTAGACCTCAATTCAAAGGCATCAACATTTTCTTGAAAAAAAAAATTAACAAGCTTCAAACAGAGAGAACTCTGAGAAAAATTCCAAGAAAAAGGTAAAAACCTTCACAAGAGAGAAGAAATTTCTTCTAATAGATCATTGATCTAAAAACCAGATCAATGATCTTCATATAAAAAAAAACCAGTGCTTTGCACTTCTTATGAACCACTGGTTCTTTAAAACAAAAAAAATAAAACAAAAATAAAAAAATAGTGCTTTGCACTTTTATGAACTTTTGGTTCTTGAAATAAAAAGAAAAACTTGTTTTTCTTTGATCTAAATTAGATCAAGGAAACAAACAGTGCTTTGCACTTTTTTATGAACCATTAGTTCTGAAATCTAAAAGATTCTCAAGTTAATAGTGCCTTGCACTTGCAAACTGCGCTGTTGCGCTCTTGGATTGGCGCAAGCCACCAGAGCGCGCCACATGTCAGCAGCGCAGGTGCAGCGCTTTAGCACAGCGCACTGCGCTTACGCAACACGTGTCAACACTACTAGCGCTTGCACTCTCTGATTGGCGCAAAGCGCCTGATAAATGCAATGCATTTCCTAAAGGGCCAGGCCCAAGTCAAAAGACCAAGCAGGCCTAATTAAATTGATGCTCTGCATCATTTATAAATGGGCAGAGCCCAAACGAAATAATAATCATGCTATGCATTATTTAAAGGGGCAGAGCCCAATTGAGAGGTCCAATGGACCAAAACAAATGCTCTACATTATAATAAAAAGGGCAGAGCCCAAACAAAGTAGATGCTTTGCATCATTTATAAATGGGCAGAGCCCCAAAACAAATTGATGCTCTGCATCCTTTCTGGGCAGAGCCCAAATAAAAAGAAATGCAATGCAAAAGCAAATAAAATGTTGAACATTTTCAACTGGACTTAGCCCAATTTTGGCCATAAGTCCTCAAATTAAATTGACTGAGCAAGTTTGCTCTCTTAAATCAATTTACGACCGGTTCGAGGGTACATCTCCGAACTCCTCTGACACCCATCGTTGTAATCCTTCAATGACATCAGAGAGGTGACGGGTCCCGACGACCACACATCAACATGGACTGCGGGGTCTTTAAACTCGTGGACCGAAACGTCTTTAAACTAATGTTGGACCGAAACGTCCTTAAACTAATGTCGGACCACCACGTCTCTAAACTGGAACATAGACCACCACGTCCCTAAATTGGAATACGGACCACCACGTCTTTAAATTGGAACACGGACCCCCATGTCCCTAAACTGGAATATGGACCGCAATGTCCTTAAACTACCAATGGACCGCAATGTCCCTAAACTACCTATGGACCACTACGTCCCTAAACTGGAACAATAGAGCTCCCAAATGCTCTTTTGTCGGATCTAAATGATCCCGTTTAAGTTGATCTTAGCCTCAAATATGGCTAACGTATCCTTAAACATTCAAACAGACTTTAGTCCCAAATTGGACTATAAGACCCCCAATCAACTTTGGTTCAAGGGTATATCTCCGAACTCCTCTGACACATGTCGTTGTAATCCTTCAACGTCGTCAGAGAGGTGACGGGTCTCGATGGCCATATATTAAATGGACCACTACGTCCTTAAACTGGAAATGGATCTAGACGATCCCGTTAAGTTGATCTTAGTTTCAAATCAGACTAACGTATCCTTAACGAACGTTTAAGTTGATCTTAGTCTCAAATGCGGCTAACGTATCCTTAAACTAAAAAACACCAAACCCAAATCTAAGTAAATACGGATTTGGACTAATCCACGTCCTACGGGCGACGGCATTACTCAGTCTCCGTATACAATCCACGGGCAACCACAAACAAAACAAACACCCACGACACGAAGTGAAATTCTGGAGAAGGAGAAAGTTGTTACCGCGATGCGGTAGCGTAATTAACTGCAGGGGCTTGCGCCTGCAGGGAAGAGCGTCCGCACAATCAAAAACCCCTCAAGCGAGGGTGAATCTGACGAAGTCTTCTACATCGGCCGCATCCGTCTAAACCTCCGATACACGGTGCCATAAATCAACTTGGCATCTTCGGAGAGGTAGACGGATAAAACCATATAGCATCTGCCCCGAATCTCAGGCCTAGACGTCCTCGCGTCGTCGCGGCCGCCGTTCGGAGGGGAACAGATTCTGGCATGCCCGGTGGGACCTTTTCCTCTTTCCACTCCACACTTCGTGTGTCGTCTTCGCGAACGAATCGCGGTTTGTTAATGGTTGCCTTTGGGTTGCAAGTTACTAAGATTTGGTCTTTTGTCTGGCGCAGAACTCAAGCATCAATGGCCTCTAACGGCACCAACTGCTCGAAGTGCCACTGCAACGGACGCTCCACCTCCCCTGGAGGTGTAGCATATGGGCCCCAAGCGGCCTCCTTCTTCGCTCTGCCGGTAGAACAGGTGACCCAGGCCACCACCGGCCTGTTTTTCGGGACTATGATCCCACCTACAAGCTTTTCTATGCCAATACCTGCACCGGAAGTGAACAAGAAGACGGTCTTCGACCGGCTCGCTGCTACGACGGCCCCTGTCAACAGGTCATCCATTACCAAGCCAACAGCTTCTGTCTTTGCTAGGATGGATCAAAACTCTGAGGGGCCCACCAAGAAGCCTGTGAATCCCAAGGTGATTGTCCCAAGGAAGGCAATAGCCGCTGCTCCAGAAGTCGTCAAGGCGGCTTCCCCTGTCAAAGAGTCAGTCTTTTCAAGATTAACTATCCCTGATCCTGCCCCTGCCCGAGGGTCTGTCTTCGACAGGTTGAATATCATCCCTCAAAGGACAACCTCAGTCTTTGAGAGGTTAACACCAGCGACGCCTCATTCAGACAGGGGGCAAAAAGAAGCTGTCTCTATCTCCGAGCCAGTCCCAACGGCTCGTCATGCTCGACGTCGCCATTGGCGACGAGTGAGGAAGGCAGGGGGCAACTCCCCCTCAGGGCTAACTCCACCTGCTCCAGTGGTCGAGGTCAACGCTGCTGTTCCAACTGGGAACAGCTTTGAACTGTTGAGGAGGGTATGTAAGAACTCTCCAACCGCTACACTAAAAAGATCTCCTCCACCTGCGGAGAGTGTTCCGAAGACAAAGCAGGAACAACCCCCTCAACGGCTGTCCTAAAAAATATACAAGGTTTGGCGGAGAGTTCAAGACTCCATGATTGACCCAGGTCACTCTCGTCAACAGGAAAAGGCGAAGGTGCAAGAAGAAAAGGATCGTTCTCTTAAACAGCAAAGGACAACAATCACCAGGGTGCCCGCTGCAACGGCTCCCTCCACTTCAACGACCCACAAAAGAATAAGGCCGGAGAAAACCCCTGCGCTCGCGGCAAATGCCAAAGGTGGTGAACCTAAACGCCCTAAGTCCGGGGGCATAACAGTTCATACAGTATACATGGCGTCGGGAAAAGAAAACAGCCGCGCATCCACGGGTCATAGACCGCTTACACGGTCAGTGACCAAGGCTCAGGAGCAACAGCAAAAGCTCCAGGAGATGATGACCGCGATGGCCGCACTCACTGAGCCAAAAGAAACCCCTGAAACGTCCTCGGATGAACGTCAAGAACAAGAAACTGACGCCGAATTCCTTCGCCGCATACTGGAGAAGAAGGATAAAGAAGCTGCGGAACAGGCATCCAGCATAAAGAAAATGGCCCTCCTGTTCCAAGACATGGTGGGCATGATGATTCAACAGGATCCACCTGCTGAAGATCCCCCGATCATCCTTGAAGATGATAGGGGAGAAACGTCGAATCCTCCTCCGGCTCTATCAACAGCCAAGAAGGAGGCAATCTCCAAAGCCGACCTGAACGAATATATAGCTCAACAGATCCGGGTTCATCAAGCGACTGAAGCAGCGGGTCAGGTGGTAAAAACAGGGCGGCCGTATCCGGGCTGGTACGATCAGATTAAGTACCCGCCAGGTTATACGATACCAAAATTTCATGTGTATAAGGGGGCTGGCAATCCTCACCAGCATGTCGCCCAGTTCAGGTCGCTTTGCGGCAACACTGGCGGTGATGATAAATTGTTGCTCCGCCAGTTCGTTGGTAGCTTGTCAGATACGGCGTTCGAGTGGTATTCCGAGCTCCCGAATGACTCTATCAAAACCTTTGCTGAAATGGATCTGCTATTTACCCAACGTTTCGCGAGTGCCAGCGAGCGTACCCTGATAACGGCATTGATTAATGCCAGGATAAAGCCAGGCGAGACATGGGTCCAATACGCTATACAGTGGCGTAATTTATGGTCAAAATGCGAGCAGCGCATTGAATAAGCTCCCGCAGTGGGTATGTTTGTGGGAACCCTTGATCCGCAAGCAACCATCTCACAATTTATGATGTTTTTCAAGCCGACTACCTTCCATGCCTTGATTGACAAACTAGCGCAAATGGATCAGATGGGCGATAAACCCCCTCTTCCAAAGCCGGACTCCCGAAATGACAAGGGGAAGGGAAAAGCGATCGTTGTCGCTAATGCTCAACAACAACCGAGCGACTCGAAGCCGGTTGTTCGTCAAAGTAATACGCGTCCATACGTGGCCCTTGAGGAGAGGCTAGGACGTTCTTACTCCTTTCCCCGAGATAAGACGAGAAGGTTATTCGAGCTGGCGTTGCGCAACCGACTCATAAACCTGCCAGATCCAAAACGTCCATCGCAACCAAGTGATGTCAATGAGCCCAACTACTGTCCTTATCATCGAGTACTGGGCCATCCGATCGAAGATTGCTACGTTTTCAAAAATTGGCTTAAAAACCAGTACCGACAGGGCAAATTCGCGTTATCTGACAAATGGAAGGTGAATCCCCCGCAGCCCCACACATCTAAGGGGACGAATACGCCGGGGGCAACATGCTCCGTCGTTGAAGAAGCTCCTTGGGAAGTTGTATTATCAACCAAGACAAACAGGATGCTAAACGATCTTCAGACATGCCCAGCGATCAAGTGGAAGAACCCGTTGGAGCCGCAGATCATTGAAAGGATGTTGAAGCCTCGTCCAACTCAAAAGATCGATGGAGGTGGCCCAAGCATTCATAACCAGCCGTCGAAATCTTTAAAGAAGAAGAAAAAAAAGTCAAAGAAGCCCGTGAAGCCTGGCGACAAGCGTACGGACTTGCAAAAACAAATTGACGCGCTAGAAGAATACAACCAGAAGGCACGGACTCCCATTACACTCTAAGAGTTTCTCAATCATATCTTTCAAGAAGAAGGTGATGGAGAAAGTTCGTCAGATGAATCTGAAGAATACGTGGCGAGCTGTCATGTGATTTCTCATTCGCTCATGAACGATGAGGAGACTTCTTGTACTGAAACGCTGGGGGCAGATACCGAATCAAAATTTCTGGGGCCATCGGATGAAGTAATTGACGCATTCCTTAATGAAGCTCGATTGAAAAGTAAAGTTGATCGAGAACGTGAGGTGATAATATTTGAAAGGGCCAAGCGCCAGCGACTTGATGAAAGAGCTGAGATGATCCCGCTGGAGCAAAGTACACCCACTGCGGATAAAAGCCAATTCAAGATGAGGAAAAGGTTTGCTAAGGCCATATCAAAGGGCATGAAGCTACCATCCTCCGAAGGAAAAATTGCTGGTGAAATAGAAATGCACCCCTCCTATTGCTTATATCATCAGAAGGTTTCGCACCCCACTCAAGAGTGCAAAGCTTTCGATAGATGGTGGCAAGGATATGTTGCTCATCGACAACGCTTTAAGCGGGAGAAGCGTAAAACTCGTCGGGAGCGGAAGGATATGACCAAAGGGTTTAACAGAATTACCGGTGATTGTCGCATGGTTAACGCCGGGGGATCACAGGTGCCTACATTCGGGAGCGATTCTGATGAGGAGCTGGAACTTGCCCCTCTCTTTAAAGAGTCCACTTCGGGAAAAGAATAAGAGCCGAAGGTCTGCGAAAATATCCAGCTACGTAATCGCACGCTGCCCGAAAAGAATCTCGGACCCTTAAACAGAAAAGATAAAGGGAAAGAAAATGTCTCTGAAGATATCGTCCTAGATGACCAAGTTGTGGAGGAGCTAAATGCCAAGGACCCGCCGAAAAGAAATAAGATGGATTATAACGTCTTAGCGCATCTGAGGAAGCTACCCTCACAGCTCAGCGTTCTTGACGCCCTTTTGTTATCAAAGGAAGCGAGAGATTCGCTAATCAAGGCATTACAGAATCCGGAGCAATTCCAAGCTTCCCTGGCCGAGGCAAAAATGAAGGATGAATTGGAGGAAGTGTACACAGCCGATGTCGCTTTTGGTGATGAAGACCTTCTCCTTGGGACGTGCGAGCACAATCACCCCCTCTATGTCTCAGGATACTGTCACGATATAAAGATAGGCAAAATCCTAATCGACAATGGATCCTCCGTTAATCTCCTCAACGTGCGGGTCTTAAAAGAAATCTGCATGAGTGTCCAGCACCTTGCTCGGGACAAGATTACCATTTCCGGGTTCGACTCCCAGTCATCAAGAACTCTTGGGTCTGTAATACTGACGCTACGCTTCGGGCTACTCGTCACGAACATTAAGTTCCGCGTTATAGACGCCAAGACATGCTACAACGCTTTGCTCGGCCGACCATGGTTACACGAGTACAACATCATCCCTTCTACACAACATCAGTGTATGAAGTATTTTAAAGATGGTTTCGAGTATACCGTGACGGGAGAACTGAACCCATTCTCAGTGAACGAGGTCCGCAAATACGAAGATGCCAAATACTTCATACCTGATTTCGAAGATACGGAAAGGTGTCACAAGCCGAAGAACAAAGCTAACGCCACCATCCCTGTCTTCGGCAGTGATACCGAGGAGGAAGAGGAGATAGTTTATTCGGGTCCGCCCCAACACAACAAGCCAGGACCGTCCACTCCTACGTTGATCTTTGGTAGTGACTCGGAAGATGAGGTCCATGCTATATTCTCTGCTCGGCCTTCAATACAAATGTTCGCTGATGAAGAGCAAAGTCTGCAAGTCGCCATGGTGCCGCTTAAACACCATAAAGAACTAGATGCGCTTGATATCTACAGTGTAGAGGAGCTGCAAACGTTCTATATCCCTCCCAGGCGAGAAAGCGAAAAAGCAATTCTATTCTACCGCTCTGAAGAAACCAGAGTGGAGAAAGAAATCTGGCATGGCGCGGATCTTACGCTTGATAGGCTTCAGCCCATCCTTCTCCCCAGATATTATACGGAGGGTTTGAAAAAGCTGCTGAAACGCCAGGGGATATCTTTCAAGCAGACCGTTCGAAAAGCCAAGTTCTATGACAAAGTCTGGAACGTTCCCGGGACTCAACGCAAACTGCCTAATGGGAAAATGGAGACAAAATGACTTGGATATATCCGATCAAAGAAACGAGAGCTACTAAAAAGCTGCTATGTCATGTATGACTTCGATGAAGAACCAGATGCTCAATGGGAGGACGCTAATCTTGAGATAGTGAAAGTTCCAGATGCAAAAGAGCCCAGTCCGTCGTTCGAACAATAAATGGACAAGCTTATAAGGGAAGCAGGTCAAAAAGTCCGGGACGACCATAACCGCGAAATGGCCATCTACGAGAAAGCCAGAACGCAACGCCTCCTTCAACAGGCCATGAAAGATGAAAATGCCGCTCCTTGTCAACCTGTTATAAAAAAAGGCTCAACGCAAAAGCAGAAATAAGTCGAAAGGCCAAAAAGGCGCTCAACAGCAACAAAGCAGAGCTAAGAAGCCACGCAAACAGGAGTCGAGCATTATTGATCTATCCCTCGTGAAGAAAATGGGTCGAGCATACTCTTTTCCTCGGGATAAGACGAAGAGGATACTTGATCTTGCTCTAAAACACCAAATGCTTACACTGTCGGAGTCTAAACACCCCGAACAAGCGGGCAAAGTCTCACACCCGAACTATTGCTCTTACCATCGAGTAATAGGGCATCCTTTTGAAGATTGCTTCACTTTCAAGAATTGGGTTGAAGATCAATATCAGCTTGGCAAATTCACTCTGTCTGACAGCTGGAGGGTAGCACCGCCACAAAGGCACGAGCCCAAGGCAACGAAAGAAGAACCGGTTCCATATTGGGATTGGAAGCGGATTCGCACCTGTCACATGATTACAATATTAAAAGGAGAGCCCGAGGACATAGATGAGCTCCCCTGGTGCTTCGAAAACAATGAAAATGAGGTAATCTCAGAATTTCCACCGGCTCCGAAAGAACTGGAAGATGGCATACATACTACTGCAGATAACCTCAAGAAGATTGAGTTGGGATCGGCAGACGATCCGCGACCGACATTCATCAGCGAGCTGCTATATGAAGAAAGGGTGGCTGCGTTAAAGGACGTGCTTCTACAGCATAGAGATTGCTTCGCGTGGAACTATTCCGAAATGCCGGGACTAGATCCAGAAATTGCTGTACACAGATTGGCGATATCCCCGGACATCAAGCCAGTCAAACAGGCGCCGAGGAGAATGCGGCTCGAGCTTGAGATGAGCATCAATGCCGAGGTCAAGAAGCTGATTGACTCTGGCTTCATCCAGGAAGTTCAATACCCCGAATGGATCGCCAACATCGTCCCGGTGATGAAGAAAAATGGGACAGTGCGCATATGCGTGGACTTCCGGGATCTCAATAAAGCCTGCCCGAAAGACGATTTCCCAGTGCCAGTCACCGAACTGATGATAGACAATACGTCTACTCACGAGGTTTTCTCCTTCATGGATGGTTCATCAGGGTATAATCAGATAAAGATGCATCCCGAAGACCAGAAGCACACCGCCTTCCGGACTCTTTTGGGTATATTCTGCTACAAGGTAATGCCCTTCGGTCGAAAGAACGCCGGTGCCACCTATCAGAGGGCCATGACAAAGATCTTCGATGACCTCATACATGAAATCGTCGAATGCTACATCGACGATCTCGTAGTTAAAGCAAATCATACGAGGAACATCTTGAGCACCTAAAAACTGTATTTCAACGCCTTCGGCAATACAACTTGAAGATGAACCCTCTCAAATGTGCATTCGGAGTTTCCTCGGGCAAATTCCTGGGATTCATCGTCCGACACCAGGATATCGAAATAGATCCGTACAAGATCAAGGCGATCATGGAAATGCCTCCGCCAAGGACTCTCAAACAGCTGCGGTCTCTCCAAGGGAAGCTCGCGTATATACGGCGATTTATAGCCAACCTTTCAGGAAAGTGCCGTCCTTACAGCCACCTGATCAAGAAGGGAACCCCGTTCGTCTGGGACCAAAAATGCCAAAGCACACTAGACGAGATCAAGCAATACCTGCAGAACCCGCCGGTGTTGGCTGCTCCGGTCAAGGGAAAACCCCTCATTCTTTATACAACCGCCCTCGAAGGTTCCTTAGGCGCATTATGGGCACAAGAGAACGATCAAGGGAAAGAAAGAGCACTCTATTACTTAAGTCGAGTTCTGCCGGGGACAGAAAGCAACTACTCTCCCATTGAAAAACACTGCCTGGCATTGATCTTCGCGATAACAAAGCTCAGGCACTATGCGTTGGCACACGAGGTCCGTCTCATTTCAAAGGTGGACCCCCTTAAATACTTGATGTTGAAGGCCATGTTGACGAGACGACTCGCTAAATGGGCCCTGCTCTTGATGGAGTTCTCGATAATATATCAACCTCTCAAGGCAGTGAAAGGCCACGCCATCTCCGACTTCCTCGTTGAGCACCCGATATCTGCCGATTCTCCTCTGAATTGCGATTTGCCAGACGAACATGCGTTTGACGCAATCGACGGTGGTGATACCCGATGGGAGCTCTATTTCGATGGAGCATCTTCCATGAAAAAGCGCAAACAAAGTACCCCTATAATCAAATCGGGAGTAGGCCTCATCTTCGTAACTCCACAAGGAGGGATTATATGCTTCGCCTTCTCCTTAACAGAGCCGAGGACGAATAACGAAGCCGAATATGAAGCCTTGATAGCAGGCCTCGAGATCGCCATCGACATGGGAATTGAAAACATCCTCATATACGGAGATTCTCAACTCGTCGTTAGTCAAGTAAACGGCAACTACCAAACGTGCAAACCGGAATTGGTAAAATACGGTGAAAAGGCGCAACAACTGTTGACCCAAATTCCCTCCTATACTTTGGAAAGCATACCGCGCGCGGAAAACAGCAAAGCAGACGCGTTGGCCAAACTTGCTAAAGAACTGGCTGACGAGAACCTCGATGACGTTAGAATCGTGGTACAAAGCCGTCGGGTGCTTGCCCCAACAGAAATATCTCCGGAATCATCCGAAGAAAAAGGAGCGAGCGAGCAGACGACCCTGCAAGTAAAAGATTGGGAAAATACCGATGATTGGAGAGAAGTCTTCATAGACTACTTTAAATCCCACCGAATGCCTGAAGAAGCGTCCACAAGACATCAGCTCACGAAATGAGCTCTGTCTTTTGCTTTCGTCAACGATACTCTGTACAAAAGGTCGTTTAATTCTCTATGGCTAAGATGTCTCGGACCTGACGAAGCGAAAAGAGTTGTTCAGGAAGTTCACAACGGACTCTGCGGTTCTCACCAAGTGGGCCCAAAGATGAAGTTGAAGATCAAACGGATGGGCTACTACTGGCCCACGATGATCCAGGACTGCCTCGAACATGCGAAGCAATGCCACTCATGTCAAATTCATGGGGACTTCATCCATCAGCATCCGAATCCACTACATCCAACGGTGGCTAGCTGGCCATTCGAAATGTGGGGGACTGATATAGTCGGCCCTATCGAACCAGCATCGTCTAGAGGACATCGTTTCATCCTAGCGACGACTGACTACTTCTCTAAGTGGGCAGAAGCGGTACCGCTGAGGGAAGTAAAGACGGAGAATATCCTCCATTTCTTCAAGACGCATGTCATATATCGGTTTGGAATGCCAAGACGAATCATCTCCGATAACGGGTCAGCCTACAGAAGCCACAAAATCAGTCGCTTCGCGCAACAGCATAATATAGACTGGAGATATTCCTCAGTTTATAATCCGCGAGCTAATGGTCTAGCTGAGGCCTTCAACAAGACCTTGACGAAGATCATAAAGAAAACGGTGTCACGAAATAAAAAAGACTGGCACGAAAGACTGCAAGAAGCTCTCTGGGCGTATCGAACTACGTTTAAAACGGCCATGAACGCAACGCCATATGCGTTGGTATTCGGTACAGAAGCAATACTCCCTCTCGAGATAGAATTACCCTCTCTACGAGTGGCAGTCCACTACGAGCTGACGGACGAAGAAAACGCTCACCTTCGGCTTGAGAAGCTTGACGCCCTTGATGAAGCCCGGCTCATAGCACAGCAAAATCTGGAAGCTTATAAAGCAAAGATGATGCGCTTATATGAAAGATTGGCCCGACCGAGGACATTCCGCCAAGGCGAGCTTGTGCTAATGGTCAAAAGGCCTATGATTCCCAATCGCGCCAAGCGAGGAAAATTCGAACCAAACTATGAAGGCCCATACATCATAGATAAGGTCTACCAGGGTGGGGCCTATCTACTCATGGACATGCACGGTGAAAGGCCTTTCAGGCCAATAAACGGTCGCTTCCTAAAGAAATACTATGCTTAAGCTCAAACTCTATCAGCAGTAGCCAGCCTTCTCAAAGTCGGACCGAAATGTCCTTAAACTAATAGCAAACCGAAACGTCTTTAAACTACTACCGCAGCATCTTTTAGGCTGACAAGATATAAAAAAAACATATAAAAATAAAATTAAAAAAAACGGTATGTCCATAAGCAAAAAGGGCATGGATGAAAACCCGAAAGGGCTCCGTGAGTAAAAACAGCAGGGCTACCGGCGAGTGTTCGTGAAAACCCGAAAGGGCGCGACCTCGTAAAAAATATATAAAGATAAAATAAAAAAAACGGTATGTCCATAAGAAAAAAGGGCATGGATGAAAACCCGAAAGGGCTCCGTGAGTAAAAACAGCAGGGCTACCGGCGAGTGTTTGTGAAAACCTGAAAGGGCGCAACCTCGTTAAAGGACACTTATAGGGTCCTCTCGACCGTGTAAGGAGAAACCACCCACGTGAGATCCTTACGACTCACAAGGGAGCAACACACTTAGGGATCCCCACGATTCCTAAGGAGAAAATACACTTGCGAGATCCTCACGACTCGTAAGGAGAACTCTCTTATGGGACCCTCACGGCTCACAAGAGTTGAAAGTCTTAAGTCACAGAGACTTAAACCTGTGCTTAAGCAATCCCCAAAACTTCCGATATTGCCCTACAAGTGGTTCAATACTGACCCTTGTATACAATCCATGGGCGCGAATAAGCATTTCCCTAACCAAGTCTCATCCGTGACTGGGGATATGTTGGCATGGTGAACAACCCTTGTAAATCCTCTCGATTTATGAGGAGAAAACCCTCCTGTAGGATCCTTACGACTTACAGAGGAAACGAACACTTAGGAATCCTCACGATTCCTAAGAAGAAAATACACCTACAAGATCCTCACGACTTGTAGGAAGAAATACTTTTGTGAGACCCTTACGGCTCATGAAGTCAAAAGCCTTAGTCGGCGGGACCTTAACCCTGTTCGCTAAGCCACCTTTGTTCGACACCGACGGAGGCAAATGATGATTCGCTCCTGGAAATATCCCAGTTGTAGCGGTGCTGATGCCGAAATCGACGTCTAATTTCAGGTTTACGGCGAAAAGCCAATAGGCCGCACATGCATACGAAATAGCTGAAATGATAGGGCAACTTGCAATAAAAAGCAGCAAGTAAAAATGTGTGCATGCAAAATAGCCGAAATGATTGGGCAACTCGCAATAAAAAGCAGCGAGTAAAAATAAAATAAATAGCCGAAATGATTGGGCAATCGCGACCTTCGCGATATAAAAGTTGAAATGAAAGAGCATCGCGGAGATAAAACAAAAAAAATGATGATAAAACTTTGGCCCTACAGTTAAGATCATATCGATCCCTGTATACAATCCAAGGGCGTAAACAAAGAGGGAACCATACTTTCCCAACAGGCTCCGCCAGAAGACAAAGCCAAATCTCGACGGTTCAGTCCAACTCCGAAGAAACCAGTGTCTTCAGCAGATACCTCAACTCAGAGAAACAAACAATCCTTGACGAGAGCCTCCCGATCCGCATCGACTCGCAGAGCAACCAGTGCCTCCGTGGGAAATCCTCGACTCGTTTCAAACCCCAAGGAAACAAATAATCCTTGGCGCTAGGGAAACAAATAATCCTTAGCAAATTCCTCGACTCACGGATACAAACACTCCTTGACGAGAGCCTCCTGATCCGCATCGACTCGCAGAGCAACCAGTGCATCCGTGGGAAATTCTCGACTCGTTTCAAACCCCAAGGAAACAAATAATCCTTGGCGCTAGGGAAACAAATAATCCTTAGCAAACATCTCGACTCACGGATACAAACACTCCTCGACGAGAGCCTCCTGATCCGCGTCGACTCGCAGAGCAACCAGTGCCTCCGTGGGAAATTCTCGACTCGTTTCAAACCCCAAGGAAACAAATAATCCTTGGCGCTAGGGAAACAAATAATCCTTAGCAAATTCCTCGACTCACGGATACAAACACTCCTTGACGAGAGCCTCCTGATCCGCGTCGACTCGCAGAGAAACCAGCGTCTCCGCGGGAAAACTCCCGATTCGTCTCAACTTACAAGATAAAGCCTCAGGCAGCAGGGACTAAAAAACTTGCTTCCTGAACAGTGGGACCCTGCAAGTCGATCTGAACGGTCTCTTGCATACTATCCACGGGGCTCACTCTCCGAAGTCAAGTTTCGACAAGGAGGGAAACAACCGCTTACGAGTCCTCTCGACTCGTAAGAGGGAAAAATTTTCTTACAGGATCCTTACGACCTATGAGAGAAAACACACTTAAGAATCCTCACGACTCCTAAGGAGAAAAACCCACATACGAGATCCTCTCGATCCGTAGGGAGAAAAATCTCTACGAGACCCTCATGGCTCATAGAGTTGAAAAGTCTTAGACAGCAGATCTGAACCTGCGGCCTAAGCCATTGCTATTTTTTTTTTAAGAAAGTCAAGATGCGTGCTCTATTATCTGTTGACCACGTTTTACTAAGGTGGCATGCTGATAATAAAGGAAAGAAAAGGCAGAGAAATGACACAAGACATTACAGAAAATGTGTATCTTTTATTCATAAACTTGATTGAGTACAGGATACATTGTGCTAAAGAATAAAAAATACATATATACATTTTTTTTATCTACAAGTACAAACGATACAAAGAGGGATAGCTAATGAGGAGGAAGTGTCTTTAGTAAATTCACGAGCTGCTCTTGCACTTCCTTTAGCGCCTCTTCATGGGTGGCTGCCGCGGCCACTTATGCTTCCACTTGGGCTCGTTGCTGCAAGAAGGATGAAAGTTGCTCCTCCGCCGCCTTCTGGGCTACTTCCTGGCAAGGTGCATCTCGCTCGACAACGCCAAGCTGTTGCCTTAATGAAAACCCTTCGGAAAGACATTGCAGAAGGGCCTCAAAGATAACCTTCAGCCGTGCAGCATTGGCCTCCACCCGAGCATGCAGTTGGGCAGGCTTGCTCGAAGTCTCACCGCACTCCTTACGCCTTGAAATGACTTCTTGTTCGAGATGGCGAAAGTAAGAAGCGCTCTGCTCGATCCACGCTGCTCTTTGATGCAGGCGGCCAAGGTCTCGGGAGCGGGACGCAACGAATCCAACTGATGCAGGCGGGCCTCGATCTCCCTGCAATGGTTAACCTAAGATGCGATGATGCCCTCATCATGAAAATTCACGAGTATTTCCAGCATCGGGTTAACCACCGTAGCGAAGTCTGCGGCAGATGTAGGAGTTTCAACGTCGAGTTCCTCGACGTAGTCACTCAACATGCGCAGACTATTCGCGGCGCCTTTTGAAGACGGACTTCTCAGATAAGGACCCGCCGGCATTGTAATGCGAGGCTCGAAAGGCGCCGAGGCCGGAACGACAGCTGAAAAGAAACAAGATGTGATCAGATAACAGTGCAAGAAATAAAAAGGGGAGAGTTATCGATGTGATAGTCACCGTACCAGCTGAGACAGGTGGCAGGGCCGGTGGCGCAGCCGATCTTTTATCCCCTCCTTCAATCTGTAGCACTGCAGTCGAGATAAAAAAAAAGGGTTTAGAAGTAACTCCAGCAATAAAAAAAAGAAAGATATCAATGGAAATCATGCTCACCAGCGCCACCAGAGGAAGAAGCGAGTTCGGATGGGAAGGAGAAGTGTGGGAGCAACACTTGATATAGATGATCAAAGAGCACTCCTGAAAAGACATAACTGTGCGATTTTAGTATACAAATTATGCGTTTGGAAGATAAGATTAATAAATTAAAAACCCATACCTTCCAACATCTTCGACGGTATGAGAGAGGGTTGAGAGGTGACCACCGCCAAGGCAGTCGTTGAGGGTGCTCCCTCGAGCAGTGGGGCATCAGCACTGGCTGCACCTGCGTTACGAAAAAGGTAAACTTATCAGAAGGGATCGCAAAGTAAAGAAAGACAGCAACTTGGGACTTACCTGATGAACTCCCGGCTGAAACGGAGGCTACACCCTCCTCCATCGACATGAGGCCATCGCCCGTGGCCTCATCACCCGACTCGATGGGGACCGTCGTTGTGCTCGCGCGGCCAGGAGACGGCGGAAGATCGTAAGCGGGAAGGGCAATGATCGGAGCATTACCAGACTCTTGGGAGAGAGCGGCTGACTTCTTCCCGAGAGTCGTGCTCATCTCACCCGCTACTTCTTCGGGCTTCGCGATCTCCATCGGCTCATCCGCCGTCACCACGAGGTCGCCGGCCTCAAGCGCCTCGTCCGCCACTACCCTGGGCTCAGTTACGACGATCATTTCATCTGCCGCCACTTCAGGCTCGGCATCAATGACCTTCTCGGCTGCAAATCCCTCAACATCCAGCTCAGGCTCCGCAGCCCCAGTAACTTTGCCCACCGTCAGCTCGGGTTCGGCAGGTCCCGCCTCTTCTGGCCCCTCAGGTGCAACAGTCTCCGTCTCCCTCTCGGTCGGACTTGGCCCTGCAGAATAGGATACATAAGAACTGATGGATTTACAACTCTTACAACAAGATTCTGAAAGAAATATTACCTGAAGTGGACTTCTCATTAGCTTCCCGAACCGCACGCGCTACCTGTCTGCGTGCGATAGATAGACCGGCCGAGAGCTCTTCAGAAGGAGAAGCAGAGAGAATAATGGTACTTAGGCCAGTTCCCGTGGCCAAAGCAGCCCTGCGCGCCTTCGCCTCGCGCCTCAGCCGCTTTCTCTCCTCCCGGGCCGTTGAGACGGACCTCACCAGAGCTTCTCTCATTGAGGCGTCCTCGTCTGTATACAGGGATGCCTCCAAATTCTTCAAGGCATCCCTCGTCGACTTGTCAAGTCGAGGCTCTTGCAGCAGCCCCGACAAGACCGGAACTCCAATAACAGATTCAGGGAGTATCCCCTCATCGACTGATATAACCCCTACAAAGAAACAAAGGAAGAAAGTTAAGTTGACTATCGAAAAAGATAATGAAATTTGTTTTTAAAAAAAAAGGGGGGTGAGACATACCGGCGCCCGCTAAAGAGCGTTTCTTCTCCTCCTTTTGGAAGGTTTTCAAAGAGGCAGCAATAGCTTCTTCGGTAGAGACACCTGTTGAAAATGGGGAAAGGTATTAGCCAAGAATAATGATAAAGAAAAAATGTGATGAAATGATGAAGAAAGCAGCTAATAATTACCTGACTCAGCGAGTTTACTCAACCACGCTTCAAGCCTCGCTGATCGCTCAGAAGCCGCAATGGCGGCCGCTAGGTTGGTGTCTGCGGGGTCTACCGCGAAGCCCTTATTGCTGCCATATTCACTTATTCCTTCGGTAAGAGGGGCCTCAGGCTCTAAACCAAGAATCGCGTCAAGGGAAAGGAGCGACTTCTTCTTCTTTTGCCCGCCAACTCTGGATGCACCCGGGACTGATTTACGCTTAGCAGACACCTTAGGGCGGCGGGTCCCGATATCTGCGCCTGCACCGGACTCCGGCGATACCACAATTACCGCCTCCACTGGAGCACGGAGGGCTGGTGGCGCATCCACAGTATCACGAGGCGGCAATCCGCGCGGAGAGCTCAACACGTGCGGAGGTCCAACTCCGGCACCTTTCAATGGAGGAATGACCGGAGTCCTCGTCCTCAAGGGAGCCTTGCGATCGCGCCGGGAAGTGCACCCTTGCGGTCAACCAGCATACGCTTCTCCATCAGAATAACGGGCCCCATTGCATGCGCATACCAGGCCACGTACACGTTGAGGACTTTAGGGACGCAGCTCGGCTCGCTAATAAAGAAATAAGAACCCGTGTTAAGCCGCATAAAGTGGTGCATTGCGTTCTTTATCCCCTCTCGGCTAACCACGGGCTTTTCCAAGAAAGCTTCCATCGGGATCCCTTGGTTGTAGCTCGATTGCTGAGCGAACCGATGCGGATTATACCTCATAAAGAGTGTTGTCTCATTTTGCCTGAACACCAGGTAGCCCGGCCGAATGGAATAGAGGTGGAGGATCTCCCGAGCCTTCGATATGGAAGCCCCGTCTTTAAGATCATCGCGTAGCGACACTACTGACTTGGTGGTCTCTGAGCCTATTGTTATGACCTTATCCAAGAAAGAAGTCTTTTCCCCGACTAGGTGTGGTCGAAGGAGCAGCCCCCTTGCCTCCCGCGGAGGTGCAACTACGATCGAAGCCCCGACCAGCCGTATGACCCTCGGGAGCCTGCATTTCTCGAAAAAGAGAGGAATCTTATAGGCACCGAACACCCCGTGCACGTGCATTTCCATCCAAGAGGTAAAGTAGTGCATCGGGAAGTTGGCGGGTTGCACCCCTGGCTCACTAGCGTCCGCCGCTACACTAAGTCCATTATAAAGATGAGCCAGCCCGGCGATTCCTACTGACAACTGCAAACCAGCCACCATCCGATGCGCTGGGTAGAAAACAGTCGGCCGCATATGGCGTGAGTGCATAGGAAGAGCAAAACTGCACAACCACAAGCCCAAGAACCCTACAAAAAGGTCTCTTCATCCATGCCGGGGACGGCAATTTCTGAAAAAGGGACGACGGCGGCACCAGGGAGATAAAAGCCTTTGTGGTCATCCTCCGATGTGGGTCGGCGATCCAAACCGAACCCAAAAGGGTCATCGAGCTGGGCGAACTTCTCGCTCCGCTCTGATAAGAACTCTGGTCGAATGAAGCGAGCAATGAAATCTACAAAACTGACGCCCCGGTCGCCCGATTCCAGATAGAGTCCTTCATAAATCTCCAATACCTTCACCAAGCCCGGATACTGGTGCTGAATAGCGTTCTCCGGAATAAGATCAAACACCAGCGGCTTGGTAGCAAAGACGTATTCATCGGGAGGAAGCAGCTCCTCGTAGTGCCCCCCCTCATTGGCAGACCTGAGACTTCAGCAAACTCCTCCAAAGAGATAGAGACTTCCCTGTCCGTCATCAGGAAGGTATGGGTGGGGATATTCCATTGTTCAATAAAGGCCTTGATCCACCTCGTCGGAGAAGAGGGATACTCAAAGAGCGAGACATAGATGGCCGAATACAGACCAATCTTCATCAAATGAGTCCTTTTCGCCGGAAGGATGTACCGGGCCCATTGCAAGTATCCGGTGGGGGGTCGCGGGACCAATCCAATATTATAGGCCTGTCCCCAAGGGCGTGCTTCACCCTGACAGATTTGCCTTCCTAAGATATCTAATGCCGGCGGCGGCTGCACGGGAATAGCACCAATTGCAGGCTGTAGGAGGTCATCTGAATTCCAGTTCTTAACCTCCACGGCATACTTCACCGGGGGTTCATCCGCATATGGGATCGAAAATATCGGCTCAGACGGCGTGGCGGAACTGAAACTTCGGCGACCCTGGATGATCTCATTGTACCACCTACCCCATAGGTGAAGGCACTTGTGCTCGGGGTCATGGTCCTTTATGAGAGCGAACACCACTTGGTCCACCGGTGCCTGGGGAAACCCTCCCTCCGAGCGAACAAATGGGAAAGACTAATTACCAGACATGTTTCCTACGGAGAGACAAAAAATTTTAATTAGCCATCGGTGTTGTAACTCCAATGCTCGACATTTTAAAATTTTACGCCACACTGCAATGCAGTGGGTAAGGGATCAAATGAGGATCCACAAAATCTGAATGACGGCGCATCATTTAATAAGACAGTCCCATCATTGGATGAGACTGTCAGTTAATGAAAAGACCCCCAAGAGAATATCCTCATTGATGGGAAATCCCTAGAGACAAGGAGAAAATCTCCTCTTTTAGAGAAAAGCTCTGTCACGGAGTGACATTTGTCAAACTCTGGTCTTAAGGGAATAAAAATTTCCTTGGAAAGAGCCCAGCTCTACAATAATGATGGAAAAGCCATCAAAAAAGAAAACTTTAACTATTAAAGATTAACAATTTGGGATCTTAAAGATCCATAAAAAACTTTTAGGAGTTCTCCACTTTCAGATCAGAAAAGATCTACATTTGATCCATGAGCAAAGCTCTGTTCATGGGTTAAAACCCATGAACAAGATCTCAGTATATCTGTAGATTTCTGAGAGCAAGGCTCTGTTAATAAAACCCCAAAGGGGTTTTCTTTAGATCAAAGATCTATAAGAGCAAGGCTCTGTTAATCAAATTTAATTTAATTTAAAATTTTACCTAAGTTGTCTTAAAAATCTGAACTCTGGAGTTCTTGGGAAGAAATGCGAGCAAGGCTCTAAAAATCTTAAACAAGAGCAAGGCTCTGAAATTCAAGTTCTTGAAAATGGTAAAAAATAAATAAATAAATAAATTCAAGGACCAAGGGTCCTATTTATAGGCGCCTGCGCCCTTTCACCTGACCCCTTGGATCCAACGATCAAGATTTTACCACCGCTGCACTCACGTGCGCGCCACGTGAGCGCAACGGTGGGGGGGCATTTGTTTCCCCCAATCAAAGCAAAGCTCTGTTTGAATTTCAAAATTCAAATTTCGAAGCAACGCTTCAAATTCTTTGCGCTGCGCGCAACGCGCCACGTGTCAAAAACAGATACGGCAGCGCAGCGCTCAAGGCAGCGTGCCCAATCAGAGCAAAGCTCTATTAAAAAACAAAATAGAAGCAAAGCTTCAGTTGCGCAACCGTTGCGCTGCGCGACACGTGTCAGCGCAGTCGCTTTTGCGCAAGCGCTGCGCTGCGCGACACGTGTCAGCGCAGTCGCTTTTGCGCAAGCGCTGCGCTGCGCGACACGTGTCAGCGCAGCTGCGCAAGCGCAGCTGCGCAGCGCTGTGCGCTGCGCGACACGTATCAGCGCAGATGCGCAAGCGCAGCTGCGCTGCGCTGCGCGACACGTGTCACGCTCTGGAGCATCTACGCCAAACAGAATTAAAATTCTAAAGAAATCTTTTCTGTTCTTGTTAAAACAAGAAGATTTTCTGCTATAAAACAGAAGCCCTTGGATCAAAGATTTAACGGTGGGGAAAATTCCCTAAATCACTCAGAGAAAGATCTCTTTAACAAATTTAACTAATTTATGGGCACTATAAAAAGGACCATAGACCTCAATTCAAAGGCATCAACATTTTCTTGAAGAAAAAAAAATCAAGAAGCTTCAAACAGAGAGAACTCTGAGAAAAATTCCAAGAAAAAGGTAAAAACCTTCACAAGAGAGAAGAAATTTCTTCTAATAGATCATTGATCTAAAAACCAGATCAATGATCTTCATATAAAAAAAAACAGTGCTTTGCACTTCTCATGAACCACTGGTTCTTTAAAACAAAAAAAAATTAATAAAAAAATAAAAAAAATAGTGCTTTGCACTTTTATGAACCTTTGGTTCTTGAAATAAAAAGAAAAACTCGTTTTTCTTTGATCTAAATTAGATCAAGGAAACAAACAGTGTTTTGCACTTTTTTATGAACCATTGGTTCTGGAATCTAAAAGATTCTCAAGTTAATAGTGCCTTGCACTTGCAAACTGCATTGTTGCGCTCCTGGATTGGCGCAAGCCACCAGAGCGCGCCACGTGTCAGCAGCGCAGGTGCAGCGCTTTAGCACAACGCACTGCGCTTGCGCAACACGTGTCAACACTACAAGTGCTTGCGCTCTCTGATTGGCGCAAAGCGCCAGATAAATGCAATGCATTTCCTAAAGGGCCAGGCCCAAGTCAAAAGACCAAGCAGGCCTAATTAAATTGATGCTCTGCATCATTTATAAATGGGCAGAGCCCAAACGAAATAATAATCATGCTATGCATTATTTAAAGGGGCAGAGCCCAATTGAAAGGTCCAATGGACCAAAACAAATGCTCTACATTATAATAAAAAGGGCAGAGCCCAAACAAAGTAGATGCTTTGCATCATTTATAAATGGGCAGAGCCCCAAAACAAATTGATGCTCTGCATCCTTTCTAAGCAGAGCCCAAATAAAAAGAAATGCAATGCAAAAGCAAATAAAATGTTGAACATTTTCAACTGGACTTAACCCAATTTTGGCCGTAAGTCCTCAAATTAAATTGACTGAGCAAGTTTGCTCTCTTAAATCAATTTACGACCGGTTCGAGGGTACATCTCCAAACTCCTCTGACACCCATCGTTGTAATCCTTCAATGACGTCAGAGAGGTGACGGGCCCCGACGACCACACATCAACATGGACTGCGGGGTCTTTAAACACGTGGACCGAAACGTCCTTAAACTAATGTCGGACCACTACGTCTCTAAACTGGAACATAGATCACCACGTCCCTAAACTGGAATACGGACCACCTCGTCTCTAAACTGGAACACGAACCCCCATGTCCCTAAACTGGAATATGGACCGCAATGTCCTTAAACTGCTAATGGACCGCAATGTCCCTAAACTACCTATGGACCACTACGTCCCTAAACTGGAACAATAGAGCTCCCAAATGCTCTTTTGTCGGATCTAAACGATCCCATTTAAGTTGATCTTAGCCTCAAATATGGCTAACGTATTCTTAAACATTCAAACAGACTTTAGTCCCAAATTGGACTATAAGACCCCCAATCAACTTTGGTTCAAGGGTACATCTCCGAACTCCTCTGACACATGTCGTTGTAATCCTTCGACGTCGTCAGAGAGGTGACGGGTCCCGACGGCCATATATTAAATGGACCACTACGTCCTTAAACTGGAAATGGATCTAGACGATCCCATTAAGTTGATCTTAGTTTCAAATCAGACTAACGTATCCTTAACGAACGTTTAAGTTGATCTTAGTCTCAAATGCGGCTAACGTATCCTTAAACAAAAAAACACCAAACCCAAATCTAAGTAAATACGGATTTGGACTAATCCACGTCTTACGGGCGACGGCATTACTCAGTCTCCGTATACAATCCACGGGCAACCACAAACAAAACAAACACCCACGACACGAAGTGAAATTCTGGAGAAGGAGAAAGTTGTTACCGCGATGCGGTAGCGTAATTAACTGCAGGGGCTTGCACCTGCAGGGAAGAGCGTCCCCACAATCAAAAACCCCTCAAGCGAGGGGGAATCTGACGAAGTCTGCTACATCGGCCGCATCCGTCTAAACCTCCGATACACGGTGCCATAAATCAACTTGGCATCTTCGGAGAGGTAGACGGATAAAACCATATAGCATATGCCCCGAATCTCAGGCCTAGACGTCCTCGCGTCGTCGCGGCCGCCGTTCGGAGGGGAACAATGACCCCATCGCGGAAATACGTCATCCAATGACCCCGTCGCAGAAATACGTCAGCACATGACCCCGTCGCGGAAATACATCATCCAATGACCCCGTCACGGAAATACGTCGGCACATGACCCCGTCGCGGAAATACGTCAGCAAATGACCCCGTTGCGGAAATACGTCAGCCAATGACCCCGTCGCGGAAATACGTCATCAAATGACCCCGTCACGAAAATACGTCATCAAATGACCCCGTTGCGGAAATACGTCAGCCAATGACCCCGTCGCGGAAATACGTCATCAAATGACCCCGTCGCGGAAACACGTCATCCAATGACTCCGTCGTGGAAACACGTCAACAAATGACCCCATCGCGGAAATACGTCATCCAATGACCCCGTCTCGGAAATACGTCATCCAATGACCCCGTCGCGGAAATACGCCATCCAATGACCCCGTCGCGGAAATACGTCAGCCAATGACCTCGTCTCGGAAACACGTCACCCAATGACCCCGTCGTGGAAATACGTCATCCAATGACCCGTCGTGGAAATACATCATCAACTGACCCCATATGGCTAAAGTCAATCCTGACCCCGTGGAAAACGGCCAAAGCCAACCCTCGACCTCCCCATCAAAGAAATGCTTTGATTCGGGAGTAGGTCAACTTATCAATCACTTATGAGTCCTCCCGACTTGTAAGGAAGAAAATTCTTTTGGGAGATCCTTACGACTCTCAAGAGAAAAACAACACTTAGGAATCCTCATGATTCCTAAGGAGAAAATACACCTACGAGATCCTCTCGACTCGGAGGGAGAAAAATCTTTATGAAACTCTCACGGCTCATAATGTTGGAAAGCCTTAGGAGGCAGATCTAAACCTGACTCCTAAGCCATCGCTGTCCTACAAAGATATCAAAATAGATTATCTACAAAACGCATTTGCTGAAAAGGGACACACCGTCATGAAACAAAATATGTCTTTTATTCATGAACCGAAATGAATACAAAGTACAATCTATAAAAGAATAAAAAAATACTCTCATTCAGGAGTAAGTACAAAAGGAGAATGAAAAAAACATATACAATTTTTTCAAGCCGACGGACGATTCAGTAGATTCGTCAGTTCATCTTTCTTTCGCTGGGACTCTGTTCATATCATAATATTGCATTATTATATTCCCCATTCTTATTCATTTTACAAATAAACAGGTGCTTTTGATCCATGTCTGCTACATAGTTGCAGGTTACAGGTTCTCGAAACAAAAACAGTGAAATTGACGAAAAGACGATACAAAAGTGAGACTACGACCATCAAATGGAAGAATCTTGATCAAGCCTACAGTTTGGAGAATAAACGAAGGTCAACAAACAAGTTCACAAGTACAAAGGCAATGCAAGGTTCAAGACTTCGACACGAAGCAAACGGTAAAGTCCACGACATTATTCACTGTCGAAATCTGGAAGAGAACTAGAAGATATTCTGAAGAACCAAGTGAAGAAACGAGAAGAAACATGCAACCAGAATCAACCCAAGAAAAATCAGCCAGCAAGCTCCCTACTTGGCCGCGGAACCGCGGCCAAACCTTGCTCTTGGCCGCAGATCCGCAGCCGCGCTAAGCCCGTGTCGGTGGAAAAATTCTGTGGTCACTGGCGGCGCGTTGACTGGTCTTTCTTAGGGGGTAAAATTGTAAATGCAAACGTGACTCGAATGTAACCCTAGGGTTTCTATGTTCTATAAATAGAAACCCTAAAATCTTTTTTAGTTTATGCCTCTTCTTGTGCCTCATTTCATTTTATCAAAATTCAGATCTGTAAATTTCTGCAATGTATGAAGAGAGCATCAAATAAAGTAAGTAGTTTTTTATTTCAATGCCCTAGGTAATTTCTTTCCTGCCCTAGTATAGATTTTTCATTATCTGCCCTAGTATAACTTTCATTCTCTGCCCAAGTTAGATAGTTAAAAAATGTTTTTCAATTCCCTAATGAGTGAGTAGTCTCCTCACTTGTCAGGGTAAGATTTGGGGAAGGCTTGAGAGATGAAGATCTCTCACCCCTTTCTTGCCCATCATACGTTTTTATAGGACTCCTTGCATACATGCACACACCGCTCCCTACGGCACCCTATCCCACGAGGTAGTGGTGATACCGTAGTATAAACGACCGGTTGAGCGTGTTTTCCATGGAGGTTAGGGTAAGGATTAAGAAAGGAAGGACAAGAACCTAGAGGAAGAAACGCCGTTTCTTCCCGATGGTACTAATCCCCTTTATTAATTGTCACCATAACACCTAAAGAGATCTAAATTAGGGCATTGAAAGCGGTGAGGAAATCTTCAATTTCCAAACTTAACCTAAACCTAACCCTAGCAAGATTCTAGTCTTAGTATAAATCAGTTTAGTTTTTAGCGATAATCCATTCACACCGTTTGGAATTAACTCGTTAGACCAAATTAGGAAATACACAACATCCATGTGGACCGACCTGTACTCACCGGCAAGCTACCAAGAGACGTCGTTCTTGATTGTGGTTATAAACAAATTCTTTGATAAATCAAATGGCGCCGTTGCTGGGGATGGCGTAGTATTTTCTTTTTGCAATTTCGAGTTAATATAAAATATAAAAATCATAAAAACTGAAAAATTGAAAAATATAAAAATTTTATCATCTTTTTATTGTTTGAAGGGTATTTTCGTTGGAATTTTGCAGGACCAACGAACGAGTTCGGATCTGGAAAAATCCAGAGATCAAAACTGAAAACCCTAGATCTGAACAACAGAGAAAAGTTAAACCAGAGGGGCAGAAAAAATTTTGGGAACTGAGCCGCAGAGATAACCGCGGAACCGCGGCGGGAAGCGTGTGTTGGCGGCGGAACCGCGGCAGGAGTATGACGTCATCGCGTGGAAAAATCACTGTAAGTTTTCTCTCTCCTTCTCTGCAACCCCAATATCTCCTCTGTAAAATTTGCCTGCAGGATTCTTTGCGCTAAAAAATCTCTCCCCCTTCCAATAATTGATCTTGTGCATAATTCTTTGCGCCGGGCTAAAAAAATAATTGTTTGCAAGTGATTGTGTTTACTGCTTTGCATATTTTAAATTGACTTTAAGGGGCTTTTACACAAATCAGATTGGGTGGGGATTTCATTACCCTTCCCAGAACCCCAAAAATCACATAAGGCATATTGCATTGACCTTAAATTAATTTAAAAAGATTAGACTCAGCCCTGAGGACTTCGCCCTCAATAGGACAAAGGAATAGTTGTAGGCATCGACCGTTGATCCTAACCTGATTTTGTGGTGTCTAGGCTAGACAGGTAGTGAAAGGTAACTTTAAAAGGCCCGTCTCACTGTGATTCGTGAGCGGATCCCTCCTTTCTCTACTTGTGCTTACCTGGCCACAATTGGCGGTGTAGAGACGGTGAAGAGGTCCTACTTCTTGCCCTTTGGAACAGTTAGGAACTGTCTAACTGACCTAGGCGACCCTAGATCTAGGCCTGATTGTGCATTTGTGGTTGATTGAACGTGTGTCTAAGACTTTTATTGAAAATCTTTTTGCAAAGAGCTCCACATAAAAAAACAAAAAGAAAAAAAGGAAATTTTTTTACAAAAACTTGCAACTTGTCGCTAAGAAATCCGTGCACCCCACATTCTTTTTCTTCTCTTTCTTATATCATGGATACCCCACCTCCCAAAACTCTTGCCGAACTTTGGTACCCTCATCCAAACATTGCTTCATACGCGAATTGTTTTGGTCGAATTACGGACGACCCCTCCATGCCCAAAATTTCTTTGAAAGATCGAATAGAAGCGTCTATGAGAAACAGTTCGACTCCGCAATCCACTTTGTATCAACCATTTCAACCTTCACCACCTTCTTATGTTGATACTCCTTTTTCAAGTCCTGTTGTAACTCCGAAACCCATGTCTATTGCTGAACATATTGAACAATCTCGTAACCGGTCTTTCACTCCTTTCAACACTTCCAGTTCTTGGGATCAATAAGTCCATTCACCTTTTTATCCAAATGTTGATCCTACTCCTGTCCAACCATTCAATTCCTACCAGTCCTACCCTACTTTCACACCTTCCCTAGACATTGCTTCTACACAGCCATTTGGGAGTTTTCAAAATCCAAACAATTTTGAATCTTTTACTGAAACCCCTTCATAACCCATGTCTAGTTTGGAACGGTCGTTGGAAGCTTATATTGCAGCAACAAACCGACAGATGAGGAATTTGGATGCATCCATTGCCGCCCTTATGCAACCTAGTGAACCGGTAGCTAGTTTCCAACTAGCTCCAAATCTTCCAATGTATGATGCGGTGGTTGGACAGAGTGAGAATTTGAGTGGTGAGAGTGAGTTCTAAACACTTCCAAATCAAACCTACCCATACCCAATTGAATCCCACAACTCCAGTTTTCAAACAAGTGTCCCAAATGATTCACCAGTTGAAAATAAAACGTTTAATGAGTTGTGCGACTTTGTAGTGTTTGATTTACCTGATTGTGAAGAGCCCTTTTCGAGTGAACCCAAACCTAATCCTTTTGAACTTTACACCTCCACTCTAGAACCTGAATTGATAAATATCCATGCCTTTGATGAGGTGTCTAAAAAAATTGATTTTCACTTGATTGAGGATATTGACGCCGGGAATATTTTGGATGATGAACCCGTAAATTTAATTGAAATTTTATCTCCAATTCATCATACCGAGTCATTAAATGTTTCTCCCAAACATCATATGCGTCTTGATTTTGATGATAATTACATGGATGGGATAACTTTTGAGGAGAATTATGAGGAGAGTATTGAGGATGAAACATTTTTGTTTGATGAGTCGGATTTTCTAATTCATCCTCCTGAACCTTTAGCTGTTATATTCCCTAAATCACCCTCCCTCCTTTCTATCGTTCCGACCACACAAAAGATCACGCAGGAGGACTGTGAGCTTGAAAAATTTCTATTCGATCACAGCAGTTTGGACGCCACTAGTGCGTACCTCTTTGAATCTGATACAGTTCTCACAGCCGATAACGATTACGAGTGTTTCACTTTTTCGGACGATTTTGAAGACTCACCGCCCGAGTTTGAGTCCTTTGAGTTTTTAGATGAGTTAGTTGAACCATCAGACTCGGTTGCTTACAGTCATTTCGAACCATTGATGGAATCCTTCAAGTTCGAGACAGATTACTTAGGTGAGAATAAGACAATCCCTAAATCACTCCCTTTCGTCCTTCCTATCGTTTCGACCACGCAAGAATCCGTCGCGTTTCCATTTTCAATGGATGGTTTACCAAGTTCAACATACCCATGTTTTCTTGCGAATCTTGAGGGATTTGACCCCATTTCTCGACGGGTTGATAGATTAGCACAATCGCTTTTAACTCATCGGTCATCACAAATTGCGCTAATTTATTCACTCGATTTACACCCTCAAGTTCGTACTACACTTCTTTCTCTTTTCCGCCATTCTTCTCCTCCACCGAGACCATATTCCACCCTTCTTCCCATACGGTCTCGTGTGTTTCTCAACTCCTTTCTCTTACACTCCATTCTTCCACCAACCCTACCATTATAATGAAAAAAATTTTGAATGGTTGGTGCTAACCTTTGGCCTGTGTAAGGCCTTGTATAGTTTGATTTTTCTCCTCCCTAACTCTGAACTTTCACGCTTAAAACAGTGGAAACACTGTTTAACTTAAGTTTGGGGGGAACCTTGTTGTATATATATTTTGTTTTTCTTTTAACAATAAAAAATAAAAAAATTATAAATAAATAAACAGGGGAGTGCCGACAATTTTGACCCTCTTAGTGTAGCCTGACAGTGAGGACACTGTCAAATTTAAGTTTGGGGGTGTGCTCGGTAAGCTTTCTTCCTTCGCATTCATATGTACATTTTTGCATTTGCATACTTATTTTAAAATCCATAAAAATTGAAAATTTTGAAAAATTATAAAAATTAAAACATTCAATTTTGGCCATAATTAACTTGAGTTTGACAAAAAGGTTAACTAGCTAGGAACAACTAGATCTTAGACTTAGTAAATTAAAAACCCTAAAAATAACCTTTCTAAAAATTTAACGGTAGAAAGTATATGTCTTTGTAATTTATTTAGAAATAGGCAAATTTCGAGTTCACTTCTTGGGCTAAGTTAAAATAAGGGAGAAGTATTGATATTTTTATTAAAGTATAAGTTTGAAAAATAATTCCTAAGCTTAAGTCTAAATTCTGAAAATATATACCCTACAAAATTGCACAAACACGAACCTTGAAACTTGGAATAGTAGGAGAGACCTTGAAATGCTCTTGTCTAAAGTCCTTAGTATGAAGGAAAACAAATACAAGTGTGAATAAAGAAAAAATGAACACTGGTTTTTGTAATTACTTAAGGCTGCAAAAATAGAAAAAATATTTAGCGAGGGTGCTTCATCACCTAGTGCCTTAGACCAACTGGTTTGGGAGTCACTGTTAAAAGCCTTAGGTGTTACAAGACTAGGAATTACGCCTTAATGTGCAAACATATTTTATAATCGGTCGTTGGTACCTCAAGAAGTATTAACGGTCGCATGAAAAATGTGTGAGCAATTTCATCTAAAAATTCTCCAATTGAAAAGTACTTTGGACGATGGACAAGAGTATAATAGCTTGATTTGAATTTCCAAGTGTAGGGGTGATATATACACACACGTAGGGGGTATGTGATTGGGGTTTAGATGAGAGATAGGAATGAAGAATAAGTCTTATATCTTTAATAGAGATGATAAAAATTCCTAAGTTGAGATGGAACCCTAGAAGAAAAACTTAAAAGATGCTAAATGCTAAGTCAGTCTACAGAACATACATAATCTTAAGTTAAATAATAAGGAAGCGTGAAAAATACGGGTGGATAATTTATAAGTCGAAGATAATAGAATTCCTTGTTGGAAAACCTAATTGGAGAATAAAAGTCAATATGCCGAATTGATAGGATTTTGTGGGTAGTATCCGCTGAAAACTCTCAGGAGACAACACTCCTCCTACTAGGGACACCTAGAGGTTAAACGGCTTGTTGCACGAGCTCAGTGCAATCGCGTTTCCCTGCGAAAGTGAGGCTAGGTCTTTTTCAAGAATAAAACTAGGTTTGCTCGAGGACGAGCAAAAGATATGTTTAGGGGTATTTGTTCATATCATAATATTGCATTATTATATTCCCCATTCTTATTCATTTTACAAATAAACAGGTGCTTTTGATCCATGTTTGCTACATAGTTGCAGGTTACAGGTTCTCGGAACAAAAACAGTGAAATTGACGAAAAGACGATACAAAAGTGAGACTACGACCATAAAATGGAAGAATCTTGATCAAGCCTACAGTTTGGAGAATAAACGAAGGTCAACAAACAAGTTCACAAGTACAAAGGCAATGCAAGGTTCAAGACTTCGACACGAAGCAAACGGTAAAGTCCACGACATTATTCACTGTCGAAATCGGGAAGAGAACTAGAAGATATTCTGAAGAAACAAGTGAAGAAACGAGAAGAAACATGCAACCAGAATCAACCCAAGAAAAATCAGCCAGCAAGCTCCCTACTTGGCCGCGGAACCGCGGCCAAACCTTGCTCTTGGCCGCGGATCCGCGGCCATGCTAAGCCCGTGTCGGTGGAAAAATTCTGTGGTCGCTGGCGGCGCGTTGACTAGTCTTTCTTAGGGGGTAAAATTGTAAATGCAGACATGACTCGAATGTAACCCTAGGCTTTCTATGTTCTATAAATGGAAACCCTAAAACCTTTTTTAGGTTATGCCTCTTCTTATGCCTCATTTCATTTTATCAAAATTCAAATCTGTAAATTTCTGCAATGTATGAAGAGAGCATCAAATAAAGTAAGTAGTTTTTTTATTTCCATGCCCTAGGTAATTTCTTTCCTGCCCTAGTATAGATTTTTCATTATCCACCCTAGTATAACTTTCATTCTCTGCCCTAATTAGATAGTTAAAAAATGTTTTTCAACTCCCTAATGAGTGAGTAGTCTCCTCACTTGTTAGGGTTAGATTTGGGGAAGGCTTGAGAGATGAAGATCTCTCACCCCTTTCTTGTCCATCATACGTTTTTATAGGACTCCATGCATACATGCACACACCGCTCCCTACGGCACCCTATCCCACGAGGTAGCAGTGATACCGTAGTATAAATGACCAGTTGAGCGTGTTTTCCATGGAGGTTAGGGTAAGGATTAAGAAAGGAAGGACAAGAACCTAGAGGAAGAAACACCGTTTCTTCCCGATGGTACTAATCCCTTTTATTAATTGTTACCATAACACCTAAAGAGATCTAAATTAGGGCATTGAAAGCGGTGAGGAAATCTTCAATTTCCAAACTTAACCTAAACCTAACTCTAGCAAGATTCTAGTCTTAGTATAAATCAGTTTAGTTTTTAGCGATAATCCATTCACACCATTTGGAATTAACTCGTTAGACCAAATTAGGAAATACACAACATCCCTGTAGACCGACCCGTACTCACCGGCTAGCTACCAAGCGACGCCGTTCTTGATTGCGGTTATAAATTATTCTTTGAACAAATCAGTCTTGGCTTCATTATTTGTTATTGCTATAAGACGGGCCTCCGCTTGAGACTGTTGGGCCTGGTACGAGGTGAGCCGACTTTCAAGCTCATTTTCGGTAACTTTGTGTGCCTCAACCATCTCGCGAGTAAAAACGACGGCTTTATCAATAGCTACCACCTCCCTGATAGCTTCTTGAAGCACTCGCCAAAGTTCATACGCATGAGTGGTCTTGGCCGTGAGTTCAGCTTGAAGTTCCCCCAGCGCATTGAAAGCCAGCTCCCTCTCCGAAAACTTTCGGTTTAGACTCATCTCACATGACTGTATATTTGCGGCACTGTTCTCCGCCGAAAGACCCGACCGGGACGTTGGGACGTCCGGCCTGAATTCCGAGGGCAGATGCTATTTGGTGCTATCCGTTCACCTCTCCGAAAATGCCAAGTTGATTTATGACACCGTGTATCGAAGGTTTAGACAGATGCGGCCGATGTAGCAGACTTCGTCAGATTCCCCCTCGTTAAGGGGTTTTTGATTGTGGGGACGCTCTTCCCTGCAGGCGCAAGCCCCTGCAGTTAATTACGCTACCGCATCGCGGTAGACACTTTCTCCTTCTCCAGATGGTCACTTCGTGTCGTGGGTGTTGTTTTTGTTTTTGGTTGCCCGTGGATTGTATACGGAGACTAATTTATCTAGTTGCCCGTAGGGCGTGGATTAGTCCAAATCCGTATCTTCTTAGATTTGGGTTTGGGGTTGGGTTTAAGGATACGTTAGTCTTATTTGAGACAAAGATCAACTTAAACGTTTGTTAAGGATACGTTAGTCTAATTTTAGACTAAGATCAACTTAACGAGATCGTTTAGATCCAACAAAAGAGCATTTGGGCTCTATTGTTTAGTTTAGGGACTTTGTGGTCTATTATTAGTTTAAGGACATTACGGTCCAAGGTTAAGGACATCATAGTCCATGGGTTTAAGGACCCCACAATCCAGTTTAAAGACGTCATAATATATGGAATGTATGGTTGTCGGGACCCGTCACCTCTCTGAAGACGTTGAAGGATTACAACGACAAATATCAGAGGAGTAAAGAGATGTACCCTTAAACCAATTTTGGTTGGGAGATCTGTAGTCCAATTGGGGCTAAGATCCGAAGATTTTTAAGTATGTGGGCTCAATTAATCTGAATGAGGGATTTATGGCCAACTTGGGCTTGGCCCATTCAGTTAAAATGTTAAACATTTGACAATATTGAGTATTGATTTGAATTCTGATAATGTTTTTGTCTTTTACTGAATGCTGAGCATTCCTCATAGCTCTGGGTTTTATTTGTAGAACAATTTATGTTCTTTTAGCGCACACGTGAGGAGCACGTGGCACGCTTGGCGCTTTGTGCTAGTCAAAGAGCGCAAAGCGCTTCTGCTGGGTAGCGCCCATGTGAGGAGCACGTGGCGCGCTTGGCGCTAAGCGCCAGATAATGGGCGCATTGCGCTAGTTTATGAGCGCAAAGCGCTATTTTATAAGCACAAAGCGCTGTTTGTTCAATGGCGCACACGTGAGGAGCACGTGGTGCGCTTGGCGCTGAGCGCTAGCCCAAGAGTGCAAAGCGCTATTTGATCAGTTTTATGATCTGAGAAATAAATTTTCATTTATAAGAGACTTTATCTCAAGATTCTAAGAACAAAAGTTCTTATTTTATAGGAGATGTTTCAATCTCTTATTTTGATGAAAGGCTTTGCCTTTATAGATCTCTGCTCCTAAGAGAATTGACTTATTCTCCCCCCCTTTATTTTATAATGAGATGTCTATGATCTCCTTGTATAAAAGACCTTAGTCTTATAGATCTATGATCTGTGATAAGAATTATGCTCTTCTTCTTATTTTATGATGAGATCTTTTAATCTCTTTGTAAAAGACCTTGGTCTTGCAGATCTATGATCTTAAAGAAAGAAGTGAATTCTTATTTTTATATGAGACGTCTTCGTCTTTCTGTTCTTTTACCTTGAAGAAAAGTTGTTCTTCTATCGAGAGCTTGGCTTTTCTTTCTGAGATTTCTCAAAGCTTATGGTGGGGTTCCTCTATATGCTTCTCTATATCAGACTTGAAGTCTTGGAGCCTTTATATAGGGCGGACTGATTTGTTCAATCAGTTAAGAAGATCTATTCTCCAATTGATTTAGGGAGTTTCTCATCGTTGGATCTTTGATCCAAGGGCTTCTGATTTACAGAATGCAATCTTCTTGTTTTTAATAAGATTGGGAAATCTTTCTATACAGAATTTATTCTGTACTTTTGGTGATTTTTTAATCACCATTGGATCATTGATCCAACGGTGCTCTGATTTACAGAGCACCATCTTTTTGTTTGGAAAGATTTTGAGGAATCTCTCCTTAACAGAATTTTATTCTGATTAATTAATGATTTATTATCTTTATTGGATCTTTGATCTGACGGTGGGGAGCTTGTAGTTCAAGCGCTAGTGCACCCGTGCTTTGCACGTGGTGCGCTGCTTAGAGCGCAGCGCACTTAGCGCTAGCGCACACGTGCTTTGCACGTGGTGCGCTACTTAGGGCGCATCACACTTGGCGCTGCTATGAAGCTTTGCTTCATTTCAAAATTTGAAATTTGAACAGAGATTTGCTCTGATTGGGGGAAACAAATGCCCCCAACGTTCCGCTCACGTGGCCCACATTTGCGTGCAGCGGTGGCAACATCTCGGCCCTTGGATCAACTCAGAAGTTGAAACGGCTCTCAGCGCCTATAAATAGGACCCTTAGCCTTTGAGATGATTTCTGTTCATATTCCTTCTTTCTGAGAATTTTTATTCTCCTTCAGAGCATAGATCTTCATTTTAAGAACCTTCAAGAGTCAAAACTCTGCCAAATTTTTGGTATGATTTGAACTTTATCAATAGAGCTTTGCTCTTCCTCAGATCATAGATCTCAAAATGTTTTTAGGGTTTTATCCATTAACAGAGCTTTGATCTTTTTCAAATCATAAAGATGTATTAATCTTTCATAAAGAACTCTTAAAAGTTTTGTTCGTGAATCTTGAAGATCATGGAATTTTATTTCATTAAAACTTTACTTTAAGTTCTCTGATGAGTTATTCCATCATTTTTTATAGAGCAAGGCTCTTAGAATTCCCGGAGAATTTTTAATTCCCCTCATAATTCACTTTGACAGGTATTATTCCTATCTGCAGAGCATTGCTCCCGAGGAGTTTAACTCCTTGGTCCGAAGGACCTTTTTATTAAAGGCGAAATCCTTTTTAGGATTTCT
The DNA here is from genome assembly GCA_030015575.1 of Agapanthus africanus. Classification (NCBI taxonomy): domain Eukaryota; kingdom Viridiplantae; phylum Streptophyta; class Magnoliopsida; order Asparagales; family Amaryllidaceae; genus Agapanthus; species Agapanthus africanus. Next base: position 396,524,356 of record JASDDO010000029.1, on the reverse strand, counting down.
TTCTTAATTGCATAGAATTAAACTCATTGGGTGATTTAATTAGCCCTTATTTCCTCCTTGGGGATATCAAGAGTTGTTTAAATCCCGCGTCTGTTTCAATAAGCTTTTCTTAATCAGTCTGTCCACTAACTCTTACTGATTTTTCTTTTCAGACGTTATGGAAGCTCATATGTATGATCTCGCCGAGATTATTTCTTATGGAGACATTCGCGCACTCGGCCGTTCCTAAAACCAAGATTCACAAACGCCCAGTGTGCTGAAATTATGGGTCGCTTTGATGCATACAATGGTCGACTGCTTCCTCGTCGTTCCTCTCTCTTGAAGCTTATTGTGGGAGCGATCTTGGGAGTACTTCCTCTATTCTATGCCGGCATGCCGCTTAAGGCATTGGACGATGCCGAAAACAAGGTGCACTCGGTGTATCTGATGTGCTTAATCTCAAAGAAAAGGCGAGACAACCTTGTTGATATCCTGCATCAAGCTTTTCAGCAGGCGGCGATACTCGCTGCCTATCGAAGGGTGGAGGACATCAGTGGGGAACCTGACACTTGTGATCGTGAAAGGATGCACACAAAGATGGTCTGAGAGGCCCAAAAATTTTTGGATGGCCTCACTTTTGAATTCCTCAATCCATGTTCTGGATTTGATGCCTTGCCTTTGTAAACATTATAATGGCGTTTATGTTTACCGTTTTCATCAATGTAAGAATTTTTTGAAGTATGAATAGCAAGCTTTTCTATTTCCATGTGCTTATTTTATGCATTAAACCTTTTCGCTCATGCATGAATGGGTGCGCTTTGAATGCTTAACTGAATGCGAATCAAATGTTCTCCTTACCGTCGCTTTCTTCTCTTCACTGTGTCGTTGCCATGTGATTTTAGTGAGTGTGGCCTACAGATAGTAAGTGACGGTCCATCTTGGACTCTTTGCCGGGTAACGATGGCTTAGGAAACAGGTTCAGATCTGCTTACCTAAGACTTTTCAATTTTATAAGCCGTGAGGGTATCATAATGACTTTTCTCTCTACGAGTCGAGAGGATCTCGTAGGTGTATTTTCTTCTTAGGAATCGTGAGGATTCCTAAGGGCGTTTTCTCTGGAGAGTCGTAAGGATCTTCCAAGAGAATTTTCTTCTTACAAGTCGAGAGGACTTGTAAGTGATTGTTTCCTTTCTTGTCGGAAAGTGTGGCCTGTAGAAAATCTACCTTGACCTTTCTGCGGGGCAATGATGGCTTGGGAGACAGGGTTAGGATCTGCCACCTAAGACTTTTCAACTTTATGAGCCGTGAGGGTCTCATAAAGGATTTTCTCCCTACAGGTCGAAAGGATCCCGTAGGTGTATTTTCTCCTTATGGATCAGGAGGATTCCTAAGTGTGTTTTCTCTTGAGAGTCATAAGGATCTCACAAGAGAGTTTTCTCCTTACAAGTCGAGAGGACTCGTAAGTGGTTGATGAGTTGACCTGCTCCCGAGTCAAAGCATTGCTTTTGGCGGGGAGGTCGAGGGTTTGCTCTGACTGTTTCTCACGGGGTCAGGATTGACCTTAGTCGTGTTCTATAGAATCAGGATTTGCTCTGGTTGTTTCCCACAGGGTCAGGATTGACTTTAGCTGTGTTCTACAAGACCATGATTCGCTCTGGCTGTTTCCCATGGGGTCAGGATTGACTTTAGCCGTGTTCTATAGGATCAGAATTCGCTCTGGCTATTTCCCACGGGGTCAGGATTGACATTAGCCGTGTTCTACAGGACCAGGATCCGCTCTGGACGCTTCGCACGGGGTTAGGATTGACATTAGCCGTGTTCCACTAGACCAGGATTTGCACTGGACGCTTCCCACTGGGTCAGGATTGACATTAGCCGTGTTCCACAGGACTAGGATCTGCTCTGGACGCTTCCCATGGGGTCAGAATTGACATTAGCCATGTTCCACGGGACCAAGATTTTCTCTGGACGATTCCTACGGGGTCAGGATTGACATTAGCCGAGTTCCACTAGACCAGGATTTGCTCTGGAAGCTTCCTACGGGGTCAAGATTGACATTATCCGCGTTCCATAGGACCAGGATCCGCTCTGGGCGCTTCCCACGGGTCAGGATTGACATTAGCCGTGTTCCACGGGACCAGGATTTGCTCTGGACGCTTCCTACGGGGTCAGGATTGACATTAGCCGTGTTCCACTAGACCAGGATTTGCTCTATACGCTTCCCACGGGGTCAGGATTGACATTAGCCGTGTTCCACAGGACCAGGATCCGCTCTGGACGCTTCCCACGGGGTCAAGATTGATATTAGCCGAGTTCTACTAGACCAGGCTCTGGACGCTTCCCACGGGTCAGGACTGACATTAGCCGTGTTCCACAGGACCAGGATCTGCTATGGACGCTTCCCACGGGGTCAGAATTGACATTAGCCGTGTTCCACTAGACCAGGATTTGCTCTAGACACTTCCTACGGGGTCAGGATTGACATTAGCCGCGTTCCACGGGACCAGGATTTGCTCTGGACGCTTCCCACAGGGTCAGGATTGGCATTAGCCGTGTTCTAATAGACCAGGATTTGCTCTGGACGCTTACCACGGGGTCAGGATTGATTTTAGTCGTGTTCCACTAGACCAGGATTTGCTCTGGACGCTTCCCACGGGGTCAGGATTGACATTAGCCGTGTTCCACAGGACCAGGATTCGCTTTGGACACTTTCCACGGGGTCAGCATTGACATTAGCCGAGTTCCACTAGACCAGGATTTGCTCTGGACGCTTCCCACAGGGTCAGAATTGATATTAGCCGTGTTCCACAGGACCAGGATCCGCTCAGGACGCTTCCCACGGGGTCAGTATTGACATTAGCCATGTTCCACAAGACCAGGATTTGCTCTGGACGCTTCCCACGGGGTCAGGATTGACATTAGCCGTGTTCCACAGGACCAGGATCCTCTCTTGACGCTTCCCACGGGGTCAGGATTGACATTAGCCGTGTTCCACGGGACCAGGATTTGCTCTGGACGCTTCCCACGGGGTCAGGATTGACATTAGCCGTGTTCCACTAGACCAGGATTTACTCTGGACGCTTACCACGGGGTCAGAATTGACATTAGTCATGTTCCACAGGACCAGGATCCACTCTGGTCACTTCCCACGGGGTCAGGATTGACATTAGCCGTGTTCTACGGACCAGGATTTGCTCTGGATGCTTCCCACAAGGTCAGGATTGACATTAGCCGTATTCCACTCGACCAGGATTTGCTCTTGACGCTTCCCACGGGGTCAGGATTGACATTAGCCGTGTTCCACAGGACCAGGATCCGCTCTGGACGCTTCCCACGGGGTCAGGATTGACATTAGCCGTGTTCCACTAGACCAAGATTTGATCTGGACGCTTCCCACGGGGTCAGGATTGACATTAGCCGGTCAGGATTGACATTAGTCGTGTTCCACTAGACCAGGATTTGCTCTGGACGCTTCCCACGGGGTCAGGATTGACATTAGCCGTGTTCCACAGGACCAGGATCCACTCTGGGCGCTTCCCATGGGGTCAGAATTGACATTAGCCATGTTCCACGGGACCGAGATTTGGACTGGACGCTTCCCACGGGGTCAGGATTGACATTAGCCGTGTTCCACTACACCGGGATTTGCTCTGGACGCTTCCCACGGGGACAGGATTTACATTAGCCGTGTTCCACCAAACCAGGATTTTCTCTGGACGCTTCCCACGGGGTCAGGATTGATATTAGCCGTATTCCACTAGACCAGGATTTGCTCTTGACGCTTCCCACAGGTCAGGATTGACATTAGCCGTGTTCCACTAGACCAGGATTCGCTCTGGAGCTTTCCACAGGGTCAGAATTAACATTAGCCGTGTTCTACAGGACCGGGATCTGCTCTGGGCGCTTCCTATGGGGTCATGATTGACATTAGTCATGTTCCACGGGACCAAGATTTGCTCTGGACGCTTCCCACGGGGTCAGGATTGACATTAGCCATGTTCCACAGGACTATGATCGGCTCTGGATGCTTCCCACGGGGTCAGGATTGACATTAGCCTTGTTCCACTAGACCAGGATTTACTCTGGATGCTTCCCACGGGGTCAGGATGGACATTAGCCGTGTTCCACAGGACCAGGATCCACTCTGGGCGCTTCCAACAGGGTCAGGATTGACATTAGCCGTGTTCCACAGGACCAGGATCCACTCTGGGCGCTTCCAACAGGGTCAGGATTGACATTAGCCGTGTTCCACGGGACCAGGATTTGCTCTGGACGCTTCCCACGGGGTCAGGATTGATATTAGCCATGTTCCACTAGACCAGAATTTGCTCTGGACGCTTCCCACGGGGTCAGGATTGACATTAGCCGTGTTCCACAGGACCAAGATCCGCTTTGGGCGCTTCCAACGGGGTCAAGATTGACATTAGCCGTGTTCCACGGGACAAGGATTTGCTCTGGACACTTCCCATGGGGTCAGGATTGACATTAGCCGTGTTCCACTAAACCAGGATCCGATCTGGACGCTTCCCACGGGGTCAGTATTGACATTAGCCGTTCCACAGGACCAAGTTCTGCTCTGGACGCTTCCCACGGGGTCAGGATTTACATTAGCCGTGTTCCACTAGACCAGGATTTGCTCTGGACGCTTCCCACGGGGTCGGGATTGACATTAGCCATGTTCCACGGGACCAGGATTTTCTCTGGACGATTCCCACGGGGTCAGGATTGACATTAGCCGAGTTCCACTAGACCAGGATTTGCTCTGGACGCTTCCCACGGGGTCAGGATTGACATTAGTCGTGTTCCACAGGACCAGGATCCGCTCTGGACGCTTCCCACGGGGTCAGGATTGACATTAGCTGTTTTCCACTAGACCAGGATTTTCTCTGGACGCTTCCCACGGGATCAGGATTGACATTAGTCGTGTTCCACGGGACCAGGATTTACTCTGGACGCTTCCCACGCGTTCAGGATTGACATTAGCCATGTTCCACTAGACCAGGATTTGCTCTGGACGCTTCCCACGGGGTCAGGATTGACATTAGCCGTGTTCCACTAGACCTGGATTTGCTCTGGACTCTTCCCACGGGGTCAGGATTGACATTAGCCGTGTTCCACAGGACCAGGATTCGCTCTGGACGCTTCCCACGGGGTCAGGTATGACATTAGTCGTGTTCCACTAGACCAGGATTTGCTAGGGACACTTCCCACGGGGTCAGGATTGACATTAGCCGTGTTCCACAGGACCAGGATCCGCTCTGGACGCTTCCCACGGGGTTAGGATTGACATTAGCCGTGTTCCACTAGACCAGGATTTTCTCTGATGCTTCCCACGGGGTCAGGATTGACATTAGCCGTATTCCACGGGACCAGGATCTGCTCTGGACGCTTCCCATGGGGTCAGGATTGACATTAGCCGTGATCCACTAGACCAGGATTTGCTCTGGACGCTTCCCACGTGGTCAGGATTCACATTAGCCGTGTTCTACGGGACCCGGATTTGCTCTGGACGCTTCTCACGGGGTCCGGATTGACATTAGCCATGTTCCACTAGACCTGGATTTGCTCTGGACACTTCCTACGGGGTCAGGATTCACATTAGCCATGTTCCACAGTACCAGGATCCGCTCTGGACGCTTCCCAGGGGGTCAGGATTGACATTAGTCATGTTCCACTAGACCAGGATTTACTTTGGACGCTTCCCACGGGGTCAGGATTGACGTTAGCCGTGTTCCGTGGGATCAGGATTTGCGCTGGACGCTTCCCACTGGGTCCGGATTGACATTAGCCGTGTTCCACTAGACCAGGATTTTCTTTGGACGCTTCCTACGGGGTCAGGATTGACATTAGCCGTGTTCCACAAGACCAGAATCCGCTCTGGGCGCTTCCCACGGGGTCAGGATTGATATTAGCCGTGTTCCACGGGACCAGGATTTGCTCTGGACTCCTCCCACGGGGTCAGGATTGACATTAGCCGTGTTCCTTTAGACCAGGATTTGCTTTGGAAGCTTCCCACGGGGTCAGGATTGATATTAGCCGTGTTCCACGGGACCTGGAGGGGTTGACTCTCGGTTGTCTATGCATCGCCGAGTCTTGGAACTGGGAACTTTGCCGCGGCTCCGATTTGCTGATGTTGCGACTGTTGTAATGATACGAATGTTGAGATGATCTTCAGGCTGTCTGTGAACCGTCGAGATTTGGCTTCTTTTTCTGATGGAGCCTGGTGGGAAGGTATGGTTCCTTCTTTGTTTTTGTCCCTGGATTGTATACAGGGATCGATGTGATCTCACATGTAGGGCAAAAAGTTTTATTTATATATTTTTCTTTCCACGATGCTCTATCATTTCAGCTTTTATATCGCGAAAGTCGCGATTGCCCAATCATTTCGGCTCTTTTTCGCGGTGCCTAATCATTTCGGCTTTTTTTTATTTACTCGCTTCTTTTTATTGCGAGTTGCCCAACCATTTCGGCTATTTTGTATGCATACATTTTTACTTGCTGATTTTGTTACAAGTTGCCCCATCATTTCGGCTATTTCTTATGCATTTGTGGATTGCTGGCCTTTCGCTGTGAATTTGGGATTTGATACAGATTTAGGCATCAGCATCGCTACAACTGGGATATTGCCAGGAGCGAATCATCATTTGCCTCTGTCGATGTCAAACAAAGGTGGCTTATCGAATGGGGTTAGGATCCTGTCAACTAAGGCTTTTAACTTCATGAGCCGTAAGGGTCTCATGAAGGTATTTCTCCCTACGAATCGTGAGGATCTCGTAAGTGCGTTTTCTCCTTAGGGATCGTGAGGATTCCTAAGTGTATGGTCTCTTATAAGTCGTAAGGATCTTACAAGAGTGTTTTCTCATTATAAGTCGAGAGGACTTACAAGGGTTGTCCATTGTGTGAACATATCCCTAGTCGCCGGTGGGACTTTGTTAGGGAAATGTTTATTCGCGCCCGTGGATTGTATACAGGGGTCAGTATTGAACCGCTTGTAGGGCAGAATCAAGGTGTATGACTGCTTAAGAACAGGTTCAGATCCCTGTAGCTTAAGGCTTTTGAATCTTATGAGCCGTGAGGGTCTCATAAGAGGGTTCTCCTTACGAGTCGTGAGGATCTCGCAAGTGTAATTTCTCCTTAGGAATCGTGGGGATTCCTAAGTGTGTTTCTCCTCTGTGAGTTGTAAGGATCCCACGTAGGTATTTTCTTCTTACAGGGTCGAGAAGACCTTGCAAGTGTCTTCTAACGAGATTGCGCCCTTTCGGGTTTTCACAAAACTCGCCGGTAGTCCTGCTGTTTGTACTCACGGAGCCCTTTCGGGTTTTCATCCGTGCCCATTTTGCTTATGGACATACCGTTTTCATTTTCTTTTTATTTTTATTATTATATTTTTTGTGTCGGCCTTGGGATGTTGTGATCCGTAGTAGTTTATCGACGTCTTGGTCAGTATCCAGTCTTAGGACATAGTGGTCCATCGTTAGTTTAAGAACGTTTCGGTCTGTGGCACTGGATACTACTTATAGAGTTTTGGCTTAGGAAGATAGCGAGCGGATATAGGCATCGTCATCTATTGTTGACCTAGGCCGTGACTCGTCGGACGTAATATTTTTTTAGGAAGCGACCGTTTATTGGCCTGAAAGGTCTTTCACCATGCATGTCCATGAGTAGGTAGGCTCCACCCTTATGGGCCTTCATAGTTCGGCTCGAATTTCCCCCGCTTGGTACAATTTGGGATCATAAGTCTTTTGACCGCTAGCATGAGTCCGCCTTGGCGGAATGTCCTCGGCCTAGTCAATCTTTCGTATGAGTGCGTCATCTTTGCTTTATAAGCTTCCAGATTTTGTTGCGCCATAAGCCGGGTTTCATCAAGGGCGTCGAGCTCCTCAAGCCGAAGGTGAGCATTTTCCTCGTCGGTTAGCTCATAGTGAACCGCCACTCGTAAGGAGGGTAACTCTATTTCGAGGGGGAGTACTACTTCTGTACCGAATACCAATGCATACGGCGTTGTGTTTGTGGCCGTTTTGAACGTAGTTCGATACGCCCAGAGAGCTTCATACAGTCTCTCGTGCCAGTCCTTCTTATTCTGAGACACCGTCTTCTTCACGATCTTCGTCAAGGTCTTGTTGAAAGCCTCAGCTAGACCGTTAGCTCGGGGATTATAGACCGAACAGTATCTCCAATCTATATTATGCTGTTGTGCGAAGCGGCTGATCTTGTGGCTTCTATAGGCTGGCCCGTTATCGGAGATAATCCGTCGCGAAGTACCGAACCGGTAAATGACATGTGTCTTGAAGAAATGGAGAATATTCTCCGTCTTCACTTCCCTTAGCGGTACTGCTTCTGCCCACTTGGAGAAGTAATCGGTTGTTGCCAAATTGAACTGAAGTCCTTTGGACGATGCTGGTTAGATGGGGCCGATTATGTCAGTTCCCCACATTTCGAATGGCCATCTAGCCACCGTTGGATGTAGCTGATTTGGTTGCTGATGGATAAAGTCCCTGTGAATCTGGCACGAGTGGCACTGCTTCGCGTATTCGACACAGTCTTGGATCATCATGGGCCAATAATAGCCCATCCTTTTGATCTTTAGTTTCATCTTTGGCCCGGCTTGGTGAGAACCGCAGAGTCCGTCGTGAGTTTCTTGGACGACTCTCTTTGCCTCTTCAGGTCCCAGGCATCTTAGCCACAGGGAGTCGAACGATCTCTTATACAGAGTATCATTGACAAAGACAAAAGATAGAGCTCGTTTCATGAGCTGATGTCTTGACGACGCATCTTCAGGTGTTCGACGGGATTTAAAGTAGTCTATAAAGACTTTTCTCCAATCCTTAGCCTTTTCCTGGTCTTTTATTTATAGGGCTGTTTGCTCGGTAGCTCCCTCTTCTTTGGACGACTCCGGAGATATTTCTGCCGGTGCAAGAACCCGACGGCTTTGCACAACGATCCTCACGTCATCGAGGTTCTCGTCAGCCAATTCTTTAGCGAGCCTGGCTAATGCATCCGCTTTACTATTTTTCGCGTGCGGTATGCTTTGCAGGGCATAGGAAGGGATTTGAGTCAGCAGTTGCTGCACTCTCTCACCGTACTTTACCAACTCTGGTTTGCACGTTTGATAGTCGTCGTTTACTTGACTAACGACCAGCTGGGAGTCTCCGTATATGAGGAGGTTTTCAATTCTCATGTCGACAGCGATCTCAAGACCTGCTATTAAAGCTTCATATTCAGCTTCATTATTCGTCATCGGCTCTGTTAAGGAGAAGGCAAAGCGCATTATCCCTTCTTATGGAGTCACGAAGATGAAGCCCATCCCGGATTTGATTATGGGGGTGCTTTGTTTGCGCTTCTTCATGGAAGATGCTCCATCAAAATAGAGTTCCCATCGGGTGTCATTCTCTCTTCTCTCCCCATTGATCGTGTCAAACGCGTGCTCGTTGGGCAATTCACAGTTCAAGGGAGAGTCGGCAGGTATCGGATGCTCGGCGAGGAAATTGGTGATGGCCTGGATTTTCACTGCCTTGAGGGGTCGGTATATCACCAAGAATTCCATTAAAAGTAGGGCCCATTTAGCGAGCTGTCACGTCAATATGGCCTTTGACATCAAATATTTGAGAGGATCTACCTTTGATATGAGATGAACTTCATGTGCCAATGCATAGTGCCTAAGTTTCGTTATCGCGAAGATCAACGCCAGGCAGTGTTTTTCAATAGGAGAGCAATTGTTTTCTTCCCCCAGAAGAACTCGACTCAAGTAGTAAAGAGCTCTCTCCTTCCCTTGGTCGTTTTCTTATGCCCATAATACGCCTAGAGAACCCTCAAGGGCGGTTGTATACAGAATGAGAGGCTTTCCTTTGACCGGAGCGGTCAGCACCGGCGGATTCTGTAGGTATTGCTTGATTTCGTCTAGCGCGCTTTGGCATTTGCGATCCCAGACAAAGGGGGTTCCCTTCTTCATCAGGTGACTGTAGGGGAGGCACTTGCTAGAGAGGTTAGCTATGAACCGTCAGATATACACGAGCTTCCCTTGGAGAGACCGCAGTTGCTTGAGAGTCCTTGGCGGAGACATTTCCATAATCGCCTTGATCTTCGACGGGTCTATCTCGATGCCTCGGTGTCGGACGATGAATCCCAGGAACTTGCCTGAGGAAACTCCAAATGCGCATTTGAGAGGGTTCATCTTCAAGTTGTATTTCCGAAGGCGCTGAAATACGATCTTCAGATGTTCTAAATGTTCCTCGTATGATTTGCTTTTAACTACGAGGTCGTCGATATAGCATTCGACGATTTCATGTATGAGGTCATCGGAAATCTTCGTCATGGCCCTCTGATAGGTGGCACCGGCGTTCTTTAGACCGAAAGGCATCACTTTGTAGCAGAATATTCCCAGGGGAGTCCGGAAAGCGGTATGCTTCTGTTTCTCGGGATGCATTTTTATTTGATTGTATCCTGATGAGCCGTCCATGAAGGAGAAAATTTCGTGAGTGGACGTATTATCTATCATCAGCTCGATAACCGGTACAGGAAAATTGTCCTTCGGGAAAGCTTTATTAAGGTCCCGAAAGTCTACGCAGATGCGCACCGTCCCATTTTTCTTCATCACTGGGATGATGTTGGTGATCCAGTCAGGATACTGAACCTCTTGGATGAAGCCGGAGTCGATTAGCTTCTTGACCTCGGCATTGATGCTCATTTCAAGTTCGAGCCGCATTCTTCTCGGTGCTTGTTTTATTGGCTTGACATCCGGAGATATCGACAATTTGTGGACGGCTATTTCTGGATCCAATCCGGGCATCTCGGAATAGTTCCACGCAAAACGGTCTTTATACTGCATGAGCACGTCTTTTAGCGTAGCCACCCTTTCTTCAAACAGAAGCTCACTGATGAATGTCGGCCGCGGGTCACTTGCCATTCCCAAGTCAATTTTCTTGAGGTTATCTGCAGTAGTATGTATCCCATCTTCCAGCTCTTTTGGCGCCGGTGGAAACTCTGAGATCACTTCGTCATCATCGTTGTCGAAGCACCATGGGAGGTCATCCATATTCTTGGGTTCTTCTTCTGACAGCGTTATCACGTGACAGGTACGAGATCGCTTCCAAGATCGATGTTGGTCTGGTTCTACTCCCGCCGCATACATGGCTTTCGGTCATACTTCTGTGGTGGGGTTACCTTCCAACTGCTGGATAGAGCAAACCTGTCTTGCTGATACTAGTCTTCTACCCAGTCTTTGAATGTAAAGTGGTCTTCGAGGGGATGTCCTATTGCCCGGTGATAGGAGCAATAGTCTGGGTGAGGGACCTCGCCTGCTTGCTCGGGGTGCTTGGACTCCGGAAGTGTCATCGTCTGATGTTTTATGACAAGATCGAATATCTTCTGTGTATTGTCCTCGGGAAAAGAGTATGCTCGACCCATCTTCTCTATAAGAGACGGATCTCGGCTGCTCGATTCTTAATCACGTGGCTTCTCGGACCCGCTACGCTGCTGTTGAACGTTTTTTCCGTTTTTTGGTTTATTCTTGCCTCTGCGCCGGGTCTTTTTTATGACGGGTTGGCGACGAAGAGCATCGTCATTTTTTATAGATTTCTGAAGGAGGCGCTGCATCCTGGCCTTCTCGTAAATAGCCATTTCGTGATTTTGTCGTCTCGGACTTTTTGACCTGCTTCCCTTATTGGCTTGTCTATCTGTTCTTCGAATGACGGACTTGGCACTTTCACTCCGAGACCTCGTTTTGATTCAGGGTTAGCATCTTCCCACAGAGCATCTCCTTCTTCATCAAAGTCATGTATGACGTAGTAGCCATGGAATCGCTCCCGTTTCTTGGATTGAATATATCCAAGCCCGATCGTTTCCATTCTCCCATTGGGCAATTTTCGCTGAGTTTCGGGGACGTTCCAGATCCTATCATAGAACTTAGCTTTTCGAGCAGTATGTTTGAAGGGTACGCCTTATCATCTCAACAGCCTTTTTAATCCTTCCGTGTAGTATCTGGGCAGACGGATGAGCTGGAGCCTGTCAAGCGTAGAATCGACACCATGCCAAATTTCCCTCTCCACTTTGGTTTCCGTGGATCGATAAAAGAGGATCGCCTTTTCATCTCTTCGTCTGGGAGGGACGTAGAACGTCTGCAATTCTTGCACACTGTAGGTATCAAGTGCGTCGAGCTCTTTGTAATACTCTTGCAAAACTATGGCGATTTGAAAACTTCGATTATCGTCAGCGAAGGCTTGTATTGATGGCCGGACAGAAAATACGGCATTGACCTCATCTTCCGATTCGCTGCCGAAGATCAACATAGGGGTGGACGGTCCCGGCTTGTTGCATTGGGGCGGCCCTGAATAAACCAACTCTTCGTCTTCCTCGGTTTTGCTCTCGAAGACCGGAATAGTGGTGATAGCTTTTTGTTTGCTTTCCGGTTTGTGACATCTTTCCGCGTCTTCGAAATCTGGTAGGAAGTACTTTGCATCTTCGTACTTTCGGACTTCATTCACGGAGAATAGGTTCAATTCCCCTATCACGGTATATTCAAGCCCATCTTTGAAGTACTTCATACACTGATGCTGTGTAGAAGGAATGATGTTGTACTCATGTAACCAAGGCCGGCCAAGCAAAGCGTTGTAGCAGGTCTTGGCGTCAATGACGTGGAATTTAATGTCCGTGATGAGCAGCCCAAAGCTAATGTTAGTATCACATACCCGAGCGTCCGTGATGACTGGGAGTCAAACCCGGAGATAGTGATCTTATCCCGAGCGAGGTGTTGAACGCTCATGCGTATTTCCTTCAACACTCTTACATTGAGGAGATTGACGGAAGACCCATTGTCAACCAGGATCTTGCCTATCTTAATATCATGACAGTATTCAGAGACATAAAGGGGACGGTTATGCTCGCACGTACCGAGGAGGAGATCTTCATCGCCGAAGGTGATATCGGCTGTGTGCACTTCTTCTAGCTCGTTCTTCATTTTTTCTTCGGCGAGGAAAGCTTGGAACTGCTCGGGCTCTTATAGTGCCTTAATCAAAGAATCTCTCGCCTCTTTGGATAGCAGAAGGGCGTCAAGAATGCTTAGCTGTGAGGGGATCTTCCTTAAGTGTGCCAGAACGTTGTAATCCACCTTGTTTTTCTTGGGCGGGTCCTTGGCTGTCAGCTCTTCGACGGCTTGGTCATCGAGGGCTATATCCTCAGGGACCTTTTCTTTCCCCTTATCCTTTTTGTTCGATCCCTTGTTTGCGGGTCCGAGATTCTTTTCAGGTAATATGCGATTGTGCAGCTGAATGTTCTCACAGCTTTTCTGTTCTTCCTCTTTTCCTGAGGTGGATTCTTTGAAGAGAGGGCCGAGAGCTATTTCTTCATCAGAGTCACTCCCGAAAGTAAGGACTTGCGATCCCCTGCTATCAACCATGTAACAGTTGCCAGCAGCTCTTCCACGTTCGTCTGTCGCATTTTTCCGTTGTCGACGAGCTTCATGCTTTATCTTCTTGAAGCGTTGCCTGTGAGCGACATACCCTTGCCACCAATCTTTAAAGGCGTTGCACTCTTCAGTAGGGTGTGCAATCTTCTGATGATATAAGCAGAAGTTAGGATGTACGTCCGCTCCATCAAGATATATACCGCCAGGAGAATTTCCTCTGAACGAGGGGAGCTCCATTCCCACCAATATGGCTTTGGTGAACCTTTTCCTTGTCTTGAATCTGCTTTTATTGGCGGCGGATGTACTTTGATCTGATGGGAGTGTTTCGACCCTTTCGTCCTGTCGCCGATGTTTGGCCTTTTCAAATATGGCCATCTCGCGCTCTCGATCAGCCTTGCTTTTCAGAAGAGCTTCGTTCAGGAACGTATCAATCATCTCATCTGACGGTCCTAGGAGCTCCGGCTCAGGATCTGCCCCCGGTTTCTCTGCATCCAGAGCTTCTTCACCGTTTATTAACGAGTGAGAGATCACATGGCAGCTTGCCACATACTCTTCAGGCTCACCTGACGAGTCTTCTCCATTGTCATCATCTTCGTCCTAAATGACGTGGCTAAGAAATTCTTGGAGTGTGACTGGGGTCCGCGCCTTCTGGTTATATTCTTCCAGCGCGTCAATAAGCTTTTGCAGGTCTGTGCGCTTGTCACCAGGCTTCACGGGCATTTTGGTCTTCTTCTTCTTCTTCGAAGACTTTGACGGCTGGGTGTGGGCTCTTTGACTATCACCATCAATTTTTAGAGTTGGGCACGGCTTCAGCATTCCCTCGATGATCTTTGTCTCTAGTTGATTTTTCTATCTGATCACCAGGCATGTTTGGAGATCCTTCAACATTCTTTTCGCCTTGGTTGAAAGAACGACCTCCCATGGAGCTTCTTCTACAAAAGAGCACGATGCCCCCGGTGTGTCTCCCCTTTTAAGAGCGTGCGGTTGAGGCGAGCTTACATTCCAATTCTCGGACAGGGCGAATTTGCCCTGTTGGTATTGATCTTCAATCCAGCCTTTAAAGACGAAGCAATCTTCAATTGGATGGCCTATCGCTTGGTGATAGGGGCAATAATTAAGATTATTAGCCTCACCGGGTTGCAATGGGTATTTTGGATCCGGCAAATTAATGAGCCTGTTGCGCACCTCTAGTTCAAACAATCTCCTCGTTTTGTCTCGGGGAAACGAATAAGGATGCTTCATTTTCTCATTAAAGAATCGCCGTCTCTCGTCTAGGCGATCAGTTATTTTTGGGCCACTGTTGAGCATTGGCGACGAAGGTCGCTTTCCCTTTCCCTTTTTCATTCCGTGGCTCCGGCTTTGAAAAGGAAGGCCTGTGGCCCATCTGGTCCATTTGGGCCAGCTTGTCAATCAAGGCCTGGAAAGTGGTCGGCTTAAAAAACATCATAAATTAGGAAATGGTCGTTTGAGGGTCAAGAGTACCCATGAACATGCCTACCGCAGGTGCTTCTTCAATGCACTGTTCGCATTTCGACCATAGATTCCGCCATCGTATTGCATTATGAACCCAAGTCTCTCCTGGATTCACCCTGGCACCAATCAATGCTGTGATTGGGGTGCGTTCGCTAGCGCTCACGAAACGTTGGGTGAATAGCAATTCCATTTCTGTAAAAGTTTTTACGGAGTCGTTGGGAAGCTCTGAATACCATTCGAAGGCCGTTTCCGCCAAGCTGCCGATGAACTGACGAAGCAACAATTTGTCGTCCCCTCCGGTATTGCCGCAAAGAGCCCTGAACCGAGCAACATGTTGATGGGGATTGCTTGTCCCCTTATATACATGAAACTTAGGAATCTTGTATCCTGGCGGATACTTGATATGATCGTACCATCCTGGATATGGTCGCTCAGTTATGACGACCTGGAAAGCCGCTTCATTCGCTTGATGGGCTCGTATTTGTTGAGCTATATAATCATCAAGCGTGGCTTTAGAGATGGTCTCCTCCTTGGCTGCCGATAGGGCCGGCAGAGGATTTGATGTCTCTCCTCTATCATCTTCAATTATTACCAGAGGATCCTCGGCTGGAGGGTCCGGCTGGATCATCATGCCTACCATATCTTGAAATAGAAGGGCCATTTGTTTTATATTGGCCGCTTGTTCCGTGGCTTCTTCTCAAGCATTCTCCGAAGGAATTCGGCATCGGTTTCCTGCTCACGGCGCTGCTCCGAGGATGTCTCCGGGCTTGCTTTTGGTCCCGTAAGTGCGGCCATAGCTGTTAACATCTCTTGGAGCTTTTGTTGTTGTTTCTCCTGAGCCTTAGCAACTGATCACGTAAGCGGTTGATGATCTGTGGAGATACGGCTATCCTCTTTTCCGGATGCCATATTGATGGTGTGCACCACCATGCCCCCAGACTTGGGGCGTTTGGGTTCAGTGGTCTTGTGATTCGTTGCAGACTCAGGGATTTTCTCCGGCCTTCTCCTCTTGTGGGCGGTTGAAGTTGAGGGGGCCGTTGCAGTGGGCACCCAAGTAGCTTTCATCTTCTGTGGCTTTACAGGATTGTCCTCTTCTCACCGAGCCTTCATCTTTTTCTGTCGGCGGAGATAGTCTTGGTCTACCACGGAGTCCTGGACCTGTCGCCAAACTTGATAAATTTTAGAGGACAACCGCTGAGGGGGCTGCTCCAGCTTCATCTTTGGGGTATTCTCCACAGGTGGAGGAGATTTCTTCAGCACAGCGGTCAGAGAGTTCCGGCGTACCCTGTTAAGTAGTTCAAAGCTGTTCCTGGTTGGAACAACAGCATCAACTTCCACTATTGGAGTTGGCGGAGTCAGTCCAGAAGGGGAATTGCCTCCAGCTTTCCTCACTCGGCGCTAGTGGCGACATCGAGCATGTCGTGCGGCTGGAATCACTTCCGCTGTTGGATCAGCTTTTCCATGCCCCCTGTTCTGATGAGAGTCTGCTGTTGGCGCCAGCCTGTCAAAGACAGATGCTCGCTGAGAGGGAATGGCCAATCCTGAAAAGGCCAATTTTCGTGCAAGGGAAACGGCCTTGGTTACTTCACCTGGAGTGGGAGCTGAAACGGCCAGTCTTGTGAAGACCGGCCCCTTAGCCAGAGAAGCCGCCTTGGTGACTTCAGGAGTAGGAATGGCTATCCGCTTTGGGATAACGCCTTCTGGTATTGCGGGCTTCTTCACGGGCCCGTTGGAACTTTGGCTCAGTCTATTGAAAACCGATGCACTGGATTTGGGCGACCCGTTGAGAGGGGCTGCAGTAGTTGCAAGCCGATCAAAGACTGACTTCTTCTGAGCTTCTTGCAATGGTACAGGGGCGTTGAAGCTCATCGGTGGGAGCATGGCCCCGAAGAATAGCCCAGTGGTGGCTTGAGTTACCTGCTCCACTGGCATCTTGAACAGGGAGGCCGCTTGGGGCCCGTAGGTTACTCCTCCAGATAAGGCGGAGCAAAAGCTGCAGTTGCAGTAAGTACAGTTTGAAGCCATTGATCTTCTATTTTCTGCACGGAGCAAGACACCAAATCTTAGTACCTCGAACCCAAGGGCAATAGTACAGACCACGATTCGTTCGCGAACACGACATACGAAGTGTGGAGTGGAAAGAGGGAAAGGTCCCACCGGGCGTGCCAGAATCTGTTCTCCGCCGAAAGACCCGACCGGGACGTTGAGACATCCGGCCTGAATTCCGAGGGCAGATGCTATTTGGTGCTATCCGTCCACCTCTCCGAAGATGTCAACTTGATTTATGACACTGTGTATCGAAGGTTTAGATGGATGCAGCCGATGTAGCAGACTTCGTCAGATACCCCCTTGTTGAGGGGTTTTTGATTGTGGGGATGCTCTTCCGTGCAGGCATAAGCCCCTGCAGTTAATTACGCTACCGCATCGCGGTAACCACTTTCTCCTTCTCCAGATGGTCACTTTGTGTCGTGGGTGTTTGTTTTGTTTTTGGTTGCCCGTGGATTGTATACGGAGCCTAATTTATGTTGTCGCTCGTAGGGCATGGATTAGTCCAAATCCGTATCTTCTTAGATTTGGGTTTGAGGTTGGGTTTAAGGATACATTAGTCTCATTTGAGACGAAGATCAACTTAAACGTTTGTTAAGGATACGTTAGTCTAATTTTAGACTAAGATCAACTTAACGGGATCGTTTAGATCCAACAAAAGAGCATTTGGGCTCTATTGTTTAGTTTAGGGAGTTTGCGGTCTATTATTAGTTTAAGGACATTACGGTCCAAGGTTAAGGACATCATAGTCCATGGGTTTAAGGACCCCACAGTCCAAGGTTAAGGACATTATAGTCCATGGGTTTAAGGACCCCACAATCCAGTTTAAAGACGTCATAGTCTATGGAATGTATGATTGTCGGGACCCGTCACCTCTCTGAAGACGTTGAAGGATTACAACGACAAATATCAGATGAGTAAAGAGATGTACCCTTGAACCAATTTTGGTTGGGAGATCTGTAGTCCAATTGGGGCTAAGATCCGAAGATTTGTGAGCATGTGGGCTCAATTAATCTGAATGAGGGATTTATGGCCAACTTTGGCTCGGCCCATTCAGTTAAAATGTTAAACATTTGACAATACTGAGCATTGATTTGAATTCTGACAATGTTTTTGTCTTTTACTGAATGCTGAGCATTCCTCATAGCTCTGGGCTTTATTTGTAGAACAATTTATGTTCTTTTAGCGCACACGTGAGGAGCACGTGGCGTGCTTGGCTCTTTGCGCCAGTCAAAGAGCGCAAAGCGCTTCTGCTGGGTAGCGCCTACTTGAGGAGCACGTGGTGCGCTTCGCGCTAAGCGCCAGATAATGGGCGCATTGCACTAGTTTATGTGCGCAAAGCGCTATTTTATTAGCACAAAGTGCTATTTGTTCAGTGGCGCACATGTGAGAAGCACGTGGTGCGCTTGGTGCTAAGCGCAAGCCCAAGAGCGTAAAGCGCTATTTGATCAATTTTAGGATCTGAGAAATAAATTCTCGTTTATAAGAGACTTTGTCTTAAGATTCTAAGAACAAAAGTTCTTATTTTATAGGAGATGTTTCAATCTCTTAGTTTGATGAAAGGCTTTGCCTTTATGGATCTGTGATCCTAAGAGAATTGACTTATTCTCCCTCCCTTTATTTTATAATGAGATGTCTATGATCTCTTTGTATAAAAGACCTTAGTCTTATAGATCTATGATCTGTGATAAGAATTATGTTCTTCTTCTTATTTTATGATGAGATCTTTTGATCTCTTTGTAAAAGACCTTGATCTTACAGATCTATGATCTTAAAGAAAGAAGTGAATTCTTCTTTTTATATGAGACGATTTCGTCTTTCTGTTCTTTTACCTTGAAGAAAAGTTGTTCTTCTATCGAGAGCTTGGCTCTTCTTTCTGAGATTTCTCAAAGCTTATGGGGGGTTCCTCTATATGTTTCTCTATATCAGACTTGAATTCTTGGGGCTTTTATATAGGGCGAGCTGATTTGTTCAATCAGTTAAGGAGATCTATTCTCCAATTGATTTGGGGAGTTTCCCATCGTTGGATCTTTGATCCAAGAGCTTCTGATTTACAGAAGGCAATCTTCTTGTTTTTAACAAGATTGGGAAATCTTTCCATACAAAATTTATTATGTACTTTTGGTGATTTTTTAATCACCATTGGATCATTGATCCAACGGTGCTCTGAATTACAAGATACAATTTTTTTGTTTGGAAAGATTTTGAGGAATCTCTCCTTAACAGAATTTTATTCTGATTAATTAATGATTTATCATCTTTATTGGATCATTGATCTGACGGTGGGGAGCTTTTAGTTTCAGCGCTAGCACACCCGTGCTTTGCACGTAGTGCACTGCTTAGAGCGCAGCGCACTTAGCGCTAGCGCACCCATGCTTTGCATGTGGTGCGCTACTTAGGGCGCAGCACACTTGGCGCTGCTATGAAGCGTTGCTTCATTTCAAAATTTGAAATTTGAACAGAGCTTTTCTCTGATTGAAGGAAACAGGCACACCGCTCAACCAGTCCCCGCAAGCTCGCCTTTGCATCCACGACCTCTGAAGGAAGGCACGCGCACTCAAGACTATGTAAACAGACCTCCACTTGACGCCAATCCTCGATCCAAAACACGCACAATCTATTTTCTCTTTCTGGAAACAAGGAAAGTCCTCGGTAGGCACCCCATTAAGCATACGCTCATGACTATATGCCTATGGATTCTAGAACACGCTGATTTATGGACAATACGATGATGATGTTCGCACCTAAAGAAAATTTCCAGGGGTCAAGTGTAACGCTCACCTACTCAGGCGGGATGCACGTACGAATATATGACGAAAAGAAAAATTCAGTAGAAAAGCAGTTAACATCCAATGATAAGGGGGATCCATTGATCTAAATATACTACGCTACAGGGAAAAGGTCACCAAACAAAGGATCGGTGATTCAGGGGTTGACGAAACAAAATACAAAATTCTTCAGCTCCCTCTCTGCCTTCTCCAACACGTCGAAACGATGGTTTTCACGAGGAGTTGCTCCCCACCGATTAGTGCCATGTTCATCAGAAAAAGCGGACATGACAGTCCGCCGGGCTCTTATCTGACCCAATAGATGAATCGAGCGATCCTTGAGAGCCCGGGTAATCAAACGCGCCTCGTAGAAACATTCGATCTTGTTCTCTGCCGCATCGAGGATCGCCGGAGTCATCTCTGTTGGATGAGGAGAGATGTCCGCAAGCACGGATGAAAAGACCATCCGTAGCCAAATGGAACCCATAGGAAGGGAAGATCCCCTACGAATTAGGAGTTCATACGTCACCGCGTCGCATTCGGCATCCGTGAGAAGAGGATCCACCAGCCGCGCAGCAAAGCGAGGAATCAACTCCTCGACGGGCACCTCCTATGGTTGTCGACGAGCATGGGGGCGGTTGCAAGCCATGACACTTAGTTGATTTCTCAAGATGATCACCCTAAGGTATAAATAGGTTTCTCTGTGAAGAGAGAAAGAAATGCATATATTCAGGTTATAAAGGGGAGAATTCAATGCTACGCACAGAAAATATTGTGCATGATGGAACTATTCCTAGGGCCCAGAAAAGTAGGGAGCATGGGAAATCAAAGAGATGATTCGTTGGAATCAGTGTAGGGAAACGAAGCGACCCCATCAACAGAGCCCCACGTGCATAGCACGTGAGCATCGGCCTTAATCTTTATTGGAAATTTAAAAGGCCCCACACATGCATGACACGTGAGCAGGCATCTATGCAAGAATTAAATCCTTAGCAGTGCCTCATGAGCAAAACACATGAACACCAATAACAGTATGATAAAATTTCATAAAGAAGGCATATAAACACAAAAGAGGGAAAGGAAAGTTTTGTCATTCATACTTCGAAAATGCATACAGAAACAAAAGAAAGCATCTACAGTGGCAAAAAATTAAATCCAGGACATAGATTGAGAAACTCAAAAGTCAGGCCATCTAAAGTGTTTCTGGCCTTTCTGACCATTCTTGTGTGCATCTTCTCACGATCACAAGCATCAGGATCTTCGCTGATATCCTCCACCCTCTGATAAGCAGCGATTATCGTCGTCTGCTGGAAAACTTGATGCAAAATATCAATGAGATGATCTCGCCGTTTCTTCGAAATCAGGCCTGTCAGATACACTGAGTGCACCTTATCTTCGGCGTTATCCAGTGCAGTAAGCGGCATGGTTTCATAAAATCCAGGAAGCACTTCCCAAATTGCTCCCACTATAACCTTTAAGAGAACAGAGCGACGAGGGAGTAGTCGACCGATGTGTGAGCTGAAACGATTCATAATTTCGGCACGTTGGGCGTTTGTGAACTCCTGGTTTTGACGACGAACCTGTACGCGAATATCCTCATAAGAAATGATTTCGTTAAGGCAGTACAAATGAGCGGTCATAGCACCTGAAAATGAAAATCAGTGAGAGTTTAGCGGACAGACTGAATAGACATTGAAATTCAAACAACTCTTGGAAAAAAAACCTTTGATAAGACACTTAACAAAACTAAAAATCTGCACGATTGAAGGGAAAAACCCTCGGAGTGGATTTAAAATCCAAAAGAATTTTATAAAAGGAGAAGAAAAGTTCCTCAACCGTTCAAGATACTTACCTGAAAAAGGATTCTTTTTATTGACAGAGTTAAACTCTTGATTTGGTTTTAATGAACAGAGAACTGAGCTCTGAGAAAGAGAATTAAATTCTCAAGGCAAGAACGAGGAAGGAAGAAGATGAAGAAGTGGAGGCACTGCCGAAGAGACCCTTGCATTTATAAGACATGATAGGAAACGGTTCATCGTCCCTGTTCCCTAGGAAAATCCAACGGCCACAAATGTGACAGCGTTGCACTCACGTGCAAACACGTGAGAGAAACGCTGTGGGGGCATATGTTCCCTCATGGGAACTAAATAAAATACCAATAAAGCAGCAAAGAAAACCTCAAATGAGGCGTCACGTGCCCACACATGACCGGGCATCACGTGTCCACACGTGACCGGGCCTCACATGCAGACACATGACCTTTTACAGGCAAAGACTATAGGCACTGAATAAAATAAATAATTGAAAATACTTAATCAGTGGGGTCACGTGCCAACACGTGATAGGTTCTTAAACCCTCTGAAACAATAGAATTAAATTCTAAATTAAATGCTTAATCGGTGGGGTCACGTGCCAACACGTGATGGGTTTCTGAGCCATCTAAACCAATAGAATTAAATTCTAATTAGATACTTTATCAAGTAGGGTCACGTGCCAACACGTGATAAACTCTTAAACCATCTGAACTAATAGAATTAAATTCTAATTAAAAGGAATCAAGAACCCTAATTGGAAAAATATCTCCCTAGATCTTTCCAAACAAAAGGATTGCACTCTGTAAAAAGGGAGCACCGTTGGATTAAAAATCCAATGGTGATTAAAAATCACCAATTTATAGAAAGATTCTATACAAGGAAATATTTTCTTAAAATATTGCCATGAACAACAAATAAAATATCTTTTGGGTTAAAAATTCCAATGGTGAATAAAATTCACCGAATGATCTAAAAGATCATGTTGGTTATAAAATCAATCAAAATCTTTCAATGAAAGATTGACTAAACAAACTGATTCTTTTCTTTCTCTTATAAATAGGAGCCAAGAAAAAAAGAGGAGAGAGACAACAAAAAGAGAGAGAGAATACAGAAGAAAAAAGAGAAGAGAATTTAATTCTCCAGAGAGAAAGAAGATCTCTTCAAAGAAAGAAAACTCTAGGTAAGAGAAAAAAGGAGATCATTCTATAAGCTCCCACAAAACAAAAGAGAATTTAATTCTCAAACCAAGAGTTTAACTCTTCTAGAAAAGAACTTAGTTCTTCCTCTGGTTGAAGATCTGCAGAAGCAGATCTCCCCATAAGTTAAGAATTTAATTCTCATCGGAGAGATTCTGCCTTGCATATCCAAAACTTAGAGGGAGAATTGGGTTTAAAGGATTTAATTCTTTCAAACATATAGGAATTTAATTCCTCTAAACAAAATTAGGGTTTAACCCTATAAAAGAATTTAATTCTTAAGGATTTAACTCTCCATGCACGTAAAAGAGATCAGTACCCAACATGATCACGTGGTAACACGTGACCCCCTTTTTTTGAACCAGAAAAAGAGATTTCCCAAAGTGTTTAACACTTATTTTCAAAGGGAAAAGGGAAAAACAATAAAGACAGTTTCTCTTTTAGGGTGTATCACGTGCTCCCACGTGACCCTTGAACACACTTCTCAAAATAAAAAGGGAGTAAAGCCAAGGCAGAACAGATTTTGGGCATCTCACGTGTTCCCACGTGACCCCTAGCAATTATCAAACAAAAGAGGATTCTACCCAAGGGCAATGCCCACCTAAAAGATGCCTCACGTATCTCCACGTGACCCCTGACAAACACCATTTTAAAGATGGGGTAAAACTGAAGGATTAATATCCAACGCATGGGCGCCCTCACGTGTCCCCACGTGACTCCTAACAAATACTTTTAATATCCAATGCATGGGTACCCATCACGTGCCCACACGTGATGGACATAAAGATCAAGTGTTTAACACTTATATATTCTGGGAGTAAAATAAAAGAAGCAAGGCCCAATCTTCAGGCGTCTCACGTGACCCCACATGAGCGCTTCAGTCTTAGTGTTTAACACTTCTTTAAGTGCCTCATGTGGGAGCACGTGA
Organism: Agapanthus africanus; assembly: GCA_030015575.1. Lineage (NCBI taxonomy): Eukaryota > Viridiplantae > Streptophyta > Magnoliopsida > Asparagales > Amaryllidaceae > Agapanthus > Agapanthus africanus. The sequence continues at coordinate 396,500,753 of JASDDO010000029.1, read as the reverse complement.
GCGCCGAATGTTCTCTAGTGTTTAACACTATATTCGAGCCAATCTTAGCCTAAATTAGCTAAGTTTCCCGGAGGCAAGATCCCTTGAAACTGAACCCAATTATACTCTTGACTTCCAAAACTGATCATCTCATATGGCATTCAAAGTGATTCCCAGAGCTTCCCAATCAACATTGGTTCAAGGGTACATCTCTTCATACCTCTAATATATGTCGTTGTAATCCTTCAATGTCTTCAGAGAGGTGACGGGTCCCGACAACCAGACATTTCATGGCCTGTGAGGTCCTTAAACTCACGAACTATGATGTCCTTAAGCTTTACAGACTATGATTTCTCTAAACTACCACGGACTGTGAGGTCCTTAAACTCATAGACTACGATGTCTTTAAACTTTACAGACTATGACATCTTTAAACTGGACTATGATGTTCTTAAACTTCACGGACTGTAGGGTCCTTAAACTCATAGACTATGACGTCTTTAAACTGGACCGCAATGTCCCTAAACTAAAACAATAGAGCCCAAATGCTCTTTTGTTAGATCTAAATGATCCTGTTAAGTCGATCTTAGTCTAAAATTAGACTAACGTATCCTTAACAAATGGTTAAGTTGATCTTAGTCTAAAATTAGACTAATGTATCCTTAACAAACGTTTAAGTTGATCTTAGTCTCAAATGAGAGTAACGATCCTTAAACCCAACCCAAACCCAAATCTAAGAAAATATGGATTTGGACTAATCCACGCCCTACGGGCAACAACATAAATTAGTCTCCGTAAACAATCCACGGGCAACCAAAAATAAAACAAACACACACGACACGAAGTGACCATCCGGAGAAGGAGAAAGTTGTTACCGCGATACGGTAGCGTAATTAATTGCAGGGGCTTGCGCCTGCAAAGAAGAGCGTCCCCACAATCAAAAACCCCTCACAATGAGGGGGAATCTAACGAAGTCTGCTACATCGGCCGCATCCGTTTAAACTACTGATACATGGTGCCATAAATCAACTTGGTATCTTCGAAGAGGTGGACGGATAAAACAAAATAGCATCTGCACCCCCCCCCAAATTTAGGCCGGACGTCCCAACGTCCCGGTCGCGTCTTTCGGCGGTAAACACCCAACATCCTCAAGAAAACCAGAAAAGAATCATAATAATACAGCGCGCGACTCTAAGGTCGAAAGAATATACAACTGGTCTTCTAAGTCAATCAAATATATAAGTCTGGTTGATGGAGTTACTAGATACAACTGAAACAAATACAAATACTACGGTAGTCACGATACAAGTGAACCCACCTACCAAAGCAATCACTTAGAAGGAAGTAGTGTGCCAGCAAAGCCGCCAAGAAAACCTGTACGACAAAACCTGCAAGAAACTGTGGCACAACGGGGGTGAGTTTCCAACTCGTGAGTAGAAGACATCACCGAGCAGAAATCGCATGTATGACTCTATCCTAGGTCATACAATAATATATAATCTAAAGCATCTAGTAATGGCAAGATAAACATATAAACGTAAGTATAATACCCAGTGCTCATGTCAGTGCCTTAGGTAGCAACATGTCAATATATGATGTACGAATGTATTAAGAATGAAAGTAAAATACATCTTGTACAAGAAAACTGTTTTCTTATCTCAGTGAGATTTTTATGTAAAAACTGAAGTATCATCAATGAAATCAACAGAGAATCCGTGTCAAGTATCGACACAAAAATATATATCCCAATATCTCAATATCTCGGGCTCCGGCAATCCGGACTGACCCATATCATCAAATCTCAATATCTCGGGCTCTGGCAATCCGGACTGGCCCATATCATCAAATCTCATGACTACGTCGATATCCTCCGGATATCTGCCGCGTCACAAATAACCGGTCGGTAGTGCTCCCCTACCGGGCTCAACGCCATCATCTGCGACCATCTTGTCCCGGGGTACCGCACCGGGTCCACCATGCCCTGTAGAAGGTTCCTCCTCCTCCTCGAATCGGGTGTATGATACCGCTCAAGAGCCAAGAAAACTCATGGTGGACACCTCTCACATCATGTCACAAGAAAATCGCAAATTTCTAATTTTAGAAATGATAATGAGTTTATAAAATCCTTGCGGTTTCTCCAAATCCAGAAATCTCATGGAAAATCCGTAATCTCAAACTCGAGAGTAAATAAACAGTGAATTACTGGTATAAAGCCCCACAATATTTCATGACAAATGAACGTATAAATGCATGAAGTATCTTAGTAATAAATGCAATATCTAAACTAGCATATGAAAGAAAGCGTACTAGTACTATGTCGAAACTACCAGCTAGCAATTTGTACCAATGAGTAGTGTTTTATAAAGTGTACCTGACATGAAAATTACCGATGATGATGTGTGTGAGCCGGCAAGTAAATGTACGTGGAGAATACGCATCATCGGTAATGGTGCTAGTGTCCTGACAATAGGGTTTCATAATAACTAACGAGAATACATTTAAGAATGCAATGCGATGCGAACAACAAGAATATACGGAAAATGAATAGTAACGCAACAATGAAGAATATACATTTCTATATACGAGTCATACGGTCTTGGCATTTGAAATAGCACGAATCGTGGTTTTTAGAAAATAGGGACTACGGTATTTTTATGGAAAGGTACATCCTTTGAAAAATCCGTAATATCCCTCGGGTTGTCTATGAAAATACTCACGATTTGTTGGTTTTGAAAATAAGTATGACTAGAGCCCAGTCTAACATCTACCTAATAAAATACAGGACAAATCGAAAGGGTAAAGAAATCCACCTAAAGTCCGAGTCGATATATCTAGTAGTCTACGATCCCCGCCTCAATAGTGTCACGTACGGTAAAATATATAATACGACATCCTCGAATCAAGAGTGCGGATCAATCATCATATTTATACCTCGTACGGTAAAATCCATCGTACGACATCCCAAAATCGGTATACGGGTCAAATATCGCATATAACTCATTATTTATCTGGTATCATTATCATCATATCCTGAATTAGGGGTACTGGTCTAAATTCTAGTACATTCTGATACCATCAAACATATATCCGCGTGTGAATAAAACACATCGCCCATCGATCCACTATACTATCATGTCGTATATCATAACACGACCCGAATCACATAACCGATCTCACGGCATCATGCCCGATCATATCGACTTTCCTCCGAGTATCATATACTATCCTCATCATACGTGTATACGTATATGTATATATATATATATATAGCAACACATCCACATACATACATACATATATATATATATATATATATATACATATATACATATATCATATACACCAAAAACATATCACGTATGTGCATGTGTGTGTGTGTGTGTATACCTTCACTCTAGGGTTTCGCAACTAAGAACTAACTAAAAGCACCATCTTCCAATTACACTAAACTAACCCATGATCTCCTAGAGCCGCTCTTGATAATTATCCATGTATCATAATACACAATATTATATATATATATATATATATATATAACGTATTCACATACTACACTACGAAACTGCGGGGGTGCTATACGCCATCCACCCGACTTCCCCCGTAGATATACATCTACTCACCTTGATCTTTACTTGCCGAAGTCGATAACGCCACGCTCATCCTTGTTGCTCAAAGTCCATATGAGGGTACCCACATACATACACACATCGCATCGTAAACAGAAATCGCGCACGAAAACCAAAACGGCACACGAATCACATATGGGTTAAAACCTATGGTCTACGCATGCAAGAATAACTAACAACTCCCGATATCGACGTATAAATATCAAGTGACCGAGACAAAATGAAATATCCAAAGTTTCAAGTCATGCAAAAGCCACAAATCAAACAACAACAAAAGAAAATGGTTCCAGATTTTGGTTCAGGTGAAATAGGGTTAAACAAGCAATACATGGGGTAGTATATAGGGTATGTGAGCTACAGAAGCAACCTTGACACCATTTCGCACAAATGACCCGGCGACATAACCACAAAATCCGGCCTGGCCGGCCATGGGTGCTCTGTTTGGGTTCGTACTTGCAGGGTGGCCTCCTATTGTTAATTCTAGGTCAATAGAGTTGCTAGATTTTCTGCTAAAGGTTCCAGGTTACTCCAGATTCCCTGCAAGCACTAATTTAACACAAAACCGACACGGAAGTTTCTTAATCCAGTTTTTGGGTGAGTCACAAGTTTAATCTGGATTTTTAACACTAAGGGAGGTTTGTAGTCACCAAATACACTCACTTGCACCATCACAATTCAAATCAAACCCTAACCTTCATCTTGGAATTTTCCAAGATCACTAAACCTTACATAAACACTTCTAAACTAAAATAAAAGTTAAAGGAACTTGATTACTATACTAATGGTGAAATGATTTCCTCATTTGGTAACTCAAGAATTTCCTTGAGTTGCCAAAGTCTTCAAAATGGCAACTTGGTTGATCCATAGGGTTTGTTGTGAGGTTGTGCACAATTTTAATGAAAGGAATGTAAGGTTTTGGAGTGGATTTAATGGTGTTGTGTGGAGGTAGAGGAGGTGAGGGAAAGAGGGCAGCCATGAAGGAGGAGGAGGGGAAAAGAATGAAGAAAAATGGAATGAAGAAACAAATGAGGCCATGGTCAAAAGACCCCTCACCCTCTCTCTCTTTCTCTCCTAAGCCCATGCTACCACCATGCCTCCACATTCTTTATTCTTTTCTTTTCTTTTTCTTTTATTTCATTTGAATTCCACTCAAAACAATAAAAACCAAGTAATAAAAGAATGAAGCATGGTTTTCAAACAATTAACAAAATGTAAAAAGTATTATGCAACATATCTTGTTGCATGTCATGCACATATCATACTTAAAGAAAAATTAGTAAACACTAATCGAGTTTAGTATTAACCCATACACAATTAATTGTATACTAAATTGTAAAATCCCCAATCTTCATACATTCTTTAAAAGAAATCACTATTTAGTATAATTTTCCAAATATTTCTCAATTTATCGGTATTTAATTATACCATATCATTTAAAAATAGTCTCCATACTTTAAAATATCTTTAATATTTATTATTCAATTATATAAATTCCTAAAAATAATATTTTATTTTTTCTGAAATGTTACAGAAAGAGTGGATATATACACCGACCACAAGAGTCTGAAGTATGTATTTACTCAGAAAGAATTAAACATGCGGCAGAGAAGATAGCTAGAACTCATGGCGGACTTCGACATCAACCTACAGTATCATCCAGGGAAGGTGAATGTAGTTCCTGATGCACTTAGCCGTCTGCCATTAGCAATGAATCTCACCGCTCAGTGGAAGTTACAGCAGGAATTGCACGGATTGGCAATCGAAGTAGTTATGCCAGGTAACGCTTCGTATTTGATGAACTTACAAGTCCAGTCCACTATTGTCAATCAGATCAAAGCAGCTCAAGCAAATGATGCCAAGCTACCAACGATCCGAGAACAACTAGAAAGTGGACTTTGAACTGACTTCATCATCCATGAAAATGGATCCTTATGATATGGAAGTCGATTATGTGTACCAAATGGCTCAGTTCGAGAAGAGTTGATGAAAGAAGCTCATAGCTCTTCTTATTCTGTACACCCCGGTGGTACAAAGATGTATAAGGATCTACGGCAACACTACTGGTGGCATGGAATGAAGCGCGAAGTAGCCAGAAGTGTAGCCAACTGTTTGGTGTGTCAGCAAGTAAAGGCTGAATATCACAGAACTGCTGGTCTAGTTCAGTCGTTACCAATCCCAGAATGGAAATGGAAACACATTACCATGGACTTCGTGACTGTCCTTCCTCACAGCATGAAAGGTAACGACACAGTATGGGTTATTGTTGATCGACTCACCAAATCGGCTCACTTTATTCCCTTTCGAGTTGGCCAATCTACCGAGACGTTAGCTAAGAAATACATGGAGGTAAGCATGAATCTAAAGTAAGATTTAACCTCAAGATGTACTATTTTTGATACCTATGAAACTCATGCAGGAGATCATGAGATTACATGGAGTACCAGTTTGCATCGTCTCTAATCGTGATACCAGATTCCGATCACAGTTTTGGCAGAGTCTGCAAGCTAGCCTGGGAACAAGTCTGAACTTCAGCACGGCTTACCATCCACAAACGAGCGGACAGTCCGAGCGAACAATTCAGATTCTGGACATGCTAAGAGCTTCTATGTTAGACTTCGGAGGTTCGTGGGAAGATCACCTACACCTTGTGGAGTTTTCATACAATAACAGCTATCAGGAAAGTATTGGAATGGCACCATTCGCAGCACTCTACGGAAGGAAGTGTCATTCACCACTAAGTTGGGATGACATCGGAGATCGTGTACTCCTTGGACCAGAGGTGACCGTGGCAAGACGTAGTTCGTACGATCAGGGAAAGAATGCACATAGCCAAAGATCGACAGAAGCATATGGCAGATGCAAAGCGCCGACACGTGGAGTTCTAACCTGGAGACCATGTTTTTCTAAAGATATCTCCAAACAGAGGAGTGATCCGCTTTGGCCAGAGGGGTAAGCTCAGTCCAAGATATATAGGACCGTTCAACATACTCAAACGTGTTGGAGAAGTGGCATGCCATTTGGCACTACCACCCTCATTGGAAGGAGTGCACAACGTGTTCCACATATCCTAGCTACGAAGATATGTGAGCGACCCCGGCCACATCCTTGATCACTCAGAGCTCACAGTCCAGACTGACCTGACTTGCGAGCAACAACCCGTTGAGATCCTGGATCGAAAGGTGAAGACATTATGGAACAAGAAAGTAAACTTGGTCCGAGTGATGTGGAGAAAAGATTCACCAGGAGAATCAACGTGGGAACGAGAAGAAGACATGCGTGCAAGATATCCTCATTTGTTTGTAAATTAGTCCATATGTAAATGTAAATTTCAAGAACAAAATTTTTATAAGGAGGGTAGAATGTAACGACTCTGAATTTACTGTATGGAATTTTCCAGTTTAATGTACAGAAATGAGTTATACAGCCTGAGATTGAGTTATAAGTAAATTTTATTAAATAACAGCAAGAAGCAACTTGTAGCTCACTGGTAAAGCCCTTGCACTGCTGTGACGTAGCCCCTGTGTTCGATCCCCATCAGACATATTATTTTTTCTGATTTTTCTTTTTAACTCTTCAAAAGTTTACACGTGCAATACACATAAAAATGAAAAGTCAGAAAAATCAAACATGTGCAAAAGGCCTTAAACACTGAGTTGTACACGTGGCACGAATCCAGAGGCACGAATCCCTAGATCGGCCGGCGGAAACCTAATTTAGACCGGCGCCGACGGTTCAACCGTGGTAAATGATGCCCGTGTTTTGCACACTGGACTCTTCCCCTACCCCTAACTCCCTTGTACTGTTTGATTTCCCTGCAATCAAACAGAGACCCTTCATTTTACCATCTATCATCTTTTTAATGCATTTTAATTTACCATTTTAACTCCAAAACCCTAATTCTACACAATAAATACCATCCCACCCTTTGGCTCAATATCATTCTGAAATTTCTAGCCAAAACTCTCAAAAAATTTCTAAGTACAAGTAGAGTAAAGAGGAGTTAGCAAGCGGTCAACTTCCGGCGAAGAATCGAAGCTATTCTGGAGCTCCCGCGACACCACGACGACAACAGTCTCTTCTTCTACCTCTACTTAATACAACCAAGTAGTAAGCCCCTTCCAATCTTCTTTTCTCTTCTTTAAAAATCCATTTTAAAACGAATATCGGTAAGTGGAGTTAATACCGATATCTATTTGCTAAACCCTAAAAACTCCCTTTTTTCTTACATATTGTTCACCGAAATTTTACACAATAATTGTAATCTTATTATAAATGTTTAGAATAAATTATAACCTAGAATTCCATCCAAAATAACTTTAAATTAAGTTTTTCATTAAAATACCATGAACTTTAAATATCACCTCTTTTAGTATCACTTAAACATACCTTAGGAAAACTTCACAGGGTAACGACCTACCCCTCACATACACTCTTGTTCCACAGCATGATGCCTTTGTGTGAATTTTGGTTACGAAGAAATATTACATTAAAATACCACTCACATTAAAAAAAACGATTTTCTTTTAAAACAGTATTCTTAATTCCTTTGCGAATATGTCTCTACAACCCTTTTTAGGGGACCCGCTATTGAATGGTGCGGATCATCGCATATTCTTGGGCTAGTAGAGCGAGATGCAGACCTCTTCACGGAGCATTCGGTCTCGAAAGGTTTTAAATACGGTTTTTAAGAAAAACGCATTTTTCTACTTAAATAAAATTAATAATTATATAAAATTACCCCATATATTTTCAAAATATAATAAACTTAATTTTTTTTTAAAAATGAAAGATTACAATTTTCACTAAAATACCATCAAAATACCAACAAAAGATAAGTTTTACAATAAAATACTATGAACTTTCCAAGCTAAGCAATTATCACTAAAATACCTCAAATCCTTAAAATTCATATCCATGAAAACCCAAATTAATATAAATAAATACTCGGGGTTTATTTTGAAATTTTATAAAAAATATTTTTCATAAAACCCCCTCGAGTTATATAAAACAATATTTAAGGGTTTTAGTAAATATAGGTTTAAGCGGGGTGAATTCTCTTGAGCCCCAAGGAGCCGGAGAAAGTGAGCGCTTGCCTATTTAAGATAGAAAACTTAACAGGGTTATCAATAGTAATTGTCTTGGAAAAAGACACAAATTCCGCCGTCCATGTGCAGCAGTTACCGATGACTCCCGAATCTAATTCAGGATCTAAATCAGTTACAAGTATCTGACTCGGTCTGAGTCTAACTCAAACCTGAATCTAAACTCAAATAAGAGTCCATTTCAAACATAAATAAAAAGTCTAACATGAATACTTAAACTTGAACCTGAATACTTGAATTCAAACATCAATACCAAACATGAATACTTTACTTGACTTGACTGAACCATGATTATAACTTAACATGACTACTTGAATACATGATTACATCCTGAACCTGAGTATTTGAACAAATTGTATCCATGGTTTCGGAAAGACTTGTAAATATAACCTATACAATACATCACGCGGGGATAACGGGGTAGATTGGTACGGAACGCATTAACGTGGCACGAGATGGTCACTTAACAGACACCTACATGAACTCTCGTGACGTTGTCCCGTGGGTTTTGATGAGGTCTTGTACTACATGTTACCATAGTCCACGGGGTAAGATGGACTCCTCTCGTATATACAAATACCTTCTGTACCGAGCTACAAACAACTACGCTAGAATAGCAATCATAGACTTGTACAACTTACCAATTCAATTCTCATTACTGTTATATTCCATTCCTTCTTTTGGGACTTACCGAGCGCTAGTTTGCTGAAGACATTCCTGTTAGGAATATGTATGCCCTAGAGGTCATTATTGTATGATTTAGTGGATGCGTGGACATATATATAGAGGACTTTCTTGCTCGATATGATAGTATGCTATCTGGTTGCTCTTTATCTTAACATGTACACTTGTATTATTATACTTGTTCCCCTCCGAAAGACGCGGTGAAGACGCGATAAACGTCTAGCCTGAATTTCGGTACAGATGCTAATTGGTGCTATCCGTCAACCTCTCCGAAGATGCCAAGTTGATTTATGTCACCATGTATCGAAGGTTTAAATGGATGCGTCCGATGTAGCAGACTTCGTCAGATTCCCCCTCGTTTGAGGGGGTTTTGATTGTAGGGACGCTCTTCCCTGCAGGCGCAAGCCCCTGCAGTTAATTACGCTACCGCATCGCGGTAACAACTTTCTCCTTCTCCATATAGTCACTCCGTATCGTGGGTGTTTGTTTTGTGTTTGGTTGCCCGTGGATTGTATACGGAGACTAATTTATGTTGTCTCCCGTAAGGCGTAGACTAGTCCAAATCCGTATCTTTCTTAGATTTGGGTTTGGGGGGTTGGGTTTAAGGATACGTTAGCCTCATTTGAGATCAAGATCAACTTAAACGTTTGTTAAGGATACGTTAGTCTAATTTTAGACTAAGATCAACTTAACGGGATCATTTAGATCCAACAATAGAGAGCAATTGGGCTTTACGTTTAGTTTAGTGACATTGCGGTCGATTAGTTTAAGGACATTACGGTCCATTGCTAGTTTAAGGACATCTCGGTCCAATGCTAGTTTAAAGACATCGCGGTCGAGGTTAAGGACATCATAGTCCATGGGTTTAAGGACCCCACAGTCCAATGTTAGTTTAAAGATATCACGGTCGAGGTTAAGGACATCATAGTCCGTGAGTTTAAAGACCCCATAGTCCAATGTTAGTTTAAAGACATCGCGGTCGAGGTTAAGGACATCATAGTCCATGGGTTTAAGGACCCCCCAGTCCAATGTTAGTTTAAAGACATCACGGTCAAGATTAAGGACATCATAGTCCATGAGTTTAAGGACCCCACAGTCCATGAAATGTATGGTTGTCGGGACCCGTCACCTCTCTGAAGACGTTGAAGGATTACAACGCCAAATATCAGAGAAGTGAAGTGTTAGTGTATATTCCCTAGAGGCCATTACTGTATCATACTAGTTTGTATATTACTTGATGGAAGCTTGGGATATTCACAGTTGTATAGACAATCTTTCTCAAAATGGTAGTATGCTACTTGGTTTGTTTCTACTTTAATGTGTACATGTGATTCCTTTAGTATATCACATATACACATTAGTGGAGCCCTTAGGATCTTTGCTTGATTACCAGCGTTGTGATGGCAGTCACACTCGTGGGGGCTGGGTAATCCACAAGCACATCCTTATACAGGTCCCTAGTCGTAGGACTATCGAGACAGGGTATCGATACTCCGTAGTAGACTAGCGTATGCGCTTCTTATCCCAGCAGGGGAGACGGTCTGTCCCACAGCCGTCAGTACATCGTACTTGAGATAGTATGCGGGTGCTCGTTAGGTTACGAGTACACTGGACAGGACTCGTCGGGAACTGTTGGTTGGTACTATACCTATCGTCAGTTATCAGTTCCCAGGTGACATGAGTACAGCTTAGTCCGCTGACTTGACACTGTCACTTCGCCTCGAGTGTGTTTCCACTGTACTTTGATTACTACCCTACCACGGCTCAAAGGAGACGTGCAAACAGGTAGTAGTTGGGTGCAGTCCCGAAGCACTTGGAGGCAGTGACAGTTAGACAGGATTCGTCTCTCCCGGTATTGGGAGTTGATATCGCGCTGTGTCAAGGAGAGCCATTACACATAGTCGTCCCTGGCCAGGGCAAGCGAGATATACTGGTGGGTTTCCAGTGTTATCTCAGGGTGTTCTGGGCTATACTCCGACACGACTTGTACCGCTTTTAGGGGAATGACGTTTACCGCCCCCTAGGCCCGCCATGCGATATTCTCAGACGAACAGAACGGACTGTACGAAGACTGTCACATTCAGGCTCAGTAGGAGTTCGGATGAGTTCACCTCTTCAGTCTTCTTATCGGCATCTACCTGGGGGCCGTTACGCACAGCTAGTGCCGCTTGCGGTCTGTGGTTAAACCCACTGCCAGCGTAGTGTCGAGTCTTTAGAGTCCCACACAGGGAGCTATTCGCCTTTGGGCAAAAAGAGTAGAGGTTGCATGGTTTTGCGACAGGGTTCGGTCATATCCGCGCACTTGTGCACGTTTGGTGTCCGGGCAGTTATTACTAGCGGGCTTTGGTTTAAGCCAGATCCTAGTATACGTTTTCGGATTGGTTTTATCTCGTTTGTATTCGTGTTCCTCGGAACGCGGATGCGGGTGTGTATGCACGGTTGACCGAGACAGAGGCAGAGGATTCTCATTAGGGTTGTTGACTGTTGACTTTTTCTAAACCCTAATGAGAATATGAAATATGATTAATAATAATATTAATTAAGTATTGTTGTGCCATGGTTGGGTTGAAAGTTTGACTTTGTTGACTTGTTGACTTTGTTGACCGGTTGACTAGCTTGGACTTGTTGACCATCATCATTACAATGGCTATCATTTCATGGCCATGACTTTTGCTTGCTTGTTTGTTCACAAAATGCATTAAATGCATGAAATGATATTTCCATTGAAATGAACCATCACAAAATACTTGATTACAATTATTATTATGATTATTTTGGTTTTTGAGAGCATGGTTGCAAAAGTCTTCACTCATTCTATCATTCTCACTCTCTCTCATCCAAGCTCTCTCCATTGCTCTCCCTCTTCCTCTAGCTCAAGGAAAAATCCCTCTCATGATTTGAGAACCATTTTCCTTTGAGATAAAACACCAAAACCACTCTCTACTCATCCTAAGGTTGAGGGTTTAGCAAACCTAACACTTTAGTTTCCTCAAGATTGAGGTTGGAGCCAAAGGTAGAAGCTTTCGGGTGGATCCATCTTCGGCACAAGGAAACGACGAGGTGAGGCCGATCCAACCACCACAAGGAGTCGAAGAGAAGGAGTTCAAGTTAAGTTACAACCCCTAACATAGTAGTTAAAATCTTAGTTAAGTTGTTAGATAGTTTGTTTAGCAAAGATCCGTTTTCTAGAGTCCATGTTACCTCCACCGAAAAAATTGTTTTTCACCATTTCCGCATCTCCGAAAGAACCGGGACGGGTAACGTGGACTTACAGTGGTATCAGAGCCTAGCTAAACACTATCTAGCAAGTTAGCAAAGTATCTAGAATTTCGATCGGTGAAAAAACCGCAAAACACCCCGAAAAAGTGAACTTTCTGCCGATTTTTATTTTTGTTCAAAAAATAATTAATCATACACTAAAAATCGGCTCAGGGTTTTTAAAGAATAGACAAGAAAAATGGTCCACTAACTCGGTCAAAGCGCCGCGGAACCGCGGCAGGAGAGTGCTCCCGCCGCGGATCCGCGGCCGAGTTGACTCAGCTGTGGGTCAATTTTCCTGCAGTGTTCTTATATTGGTGTTTTGGGATTTTTAAGATGGTTTGTTTCTGCCCAGATTTTCCAGAAAACAAATTTGTGTTTTGGGGTGGTTACAAATCCGTATTTTGATCGAACCTCTATAGACTTTAGCTAACGGGTTATATCTGTGATGTGATATATGTATTGAACGTCTGCTAATCGCTATACGTCGATTAGTGGGGATTATATATATCTGTGTTCTGTAATGTTGATGGTTTGTGTATATGAATTCGTTGGATTGTCGCGGATGAATAGCCGGGGGGTTGTGAGATGAGAGTTTTCTTTATCTTTCAATTCATGTAATTTGTAATTGATGTAATATTATTTATATGGCCGCACATCCGGGATGAGGTTGTAGCCGCCATTGTATAATTTCTTTTACTGTTTTTGCTTCTAGGATAGACCCAAGGAGGGGGTGCACAAACTACCGGGTACCTCGAAGTGCCGAGTGGCCTACTCACGTTGTTGAGGGAGGTTGCTTCACTTCGGGTATTTGGCGGGTAGTTTGCCGCACCCGTAGGGGTCTAGGGTGGGGTATTGGCTATTCATCGCGACCGTGTAATCCACTTTTCGTTACAGGCTCGAACGGAATGCGGATTCCTAGTATATCCAATGTGTTCATCTATGATCTGGAATGGCTATCATTGCATCTGACGAATGTATATATCTATATATGATATCTATTTAAGCGTTGCTTATGTTTTGCATCCGCGCTAGTCCAGCCCCCGCTCTGTCATTAGTTAAGTAACCTAACGGGTAATGACGGGGCCCCGTGGCGAATGTGGATGGCATAAGCGTACGTCATATTTTCGTTGTTTTCTGCAATGGTAGGATTAAATGATGGGACGCATTAAAATTAATGAAAGAAAATAAACCAAAGTAAAGTCGTTGGAACAATTTCTAAACCACTCGGTTTCTTTTCAAAAATAACTTTTAAACGCGGAGCTTAAGCCACTCCTTTTAAAAGGTATCTCGTTCCATCGATTATATCAAGTTCACTACGTTCACGGTTTCGCCAAAACCATTCGTAGCCCTCCGTCGTTTTATATGGATAGTCAATAGTATTCAAGCTGTGTTTGTTGGCTAAAGTCAAGACACAGTGATTGGTAGCTATTGGATATTCATATGCAGTATAGATAGATGTGTTTGTTTGGGACAGTCGTACTGCCTTGTTGGCCAAAGTCAAGGGTAGGTACGGGTGGGTTCAAATTAACCTGGAGAATGGCGGGTAGAACTTGACATGTGACTTATGATTTGTTGGCCAAAGTCAAGGTCATAAGAGCATGGAGCAAAAATCCACATCGGGGGTTTCTAAAGAAACTGAAACTTGCTAGTGCTGCATACCATTTGGAGTGTGATGATTCTGGTAGGATTCCTTCAGTTTTATCACACGATGATATTTGGATCCCGATCCTACTGTGAGTATATGCTACTCCTCGGGAAATTTCTCACTTAACGATCAATGCTATAAACCAAGTAGGTATCTAGAAAGGTGTTAGCGGGGCTATGCCCCCAGGGAAAAGAGGTTATTTAATTAAGGAACTTCGCGAAAGCGTTGGAAAACCTCCCTCGAAGTACCAACACTGGCCTGGCTGAACGGTTAACCAAGTATTGTACGATGAGATTGATCCCGACTAATTCTTCCTTTTTGGTTTGAGGAGGAATTCGAGAAACAGTAGGAGCCATCCTGTTTAGACAAACTAAAAACCACTCTAAACTTGCAAGAGTATCATGTTAAAGTGTTTCTTCTCTCTCTCCTAATTGCAGCAACCAATCGTCATGACCGGACTTAAGTTATTACTAGATAAAAACATACTGACAGGGCCAAACTACAAAGATTGGCTCAAGAATGTCAAAATGGCAATCACTTATGATAAGCTGGGGTATCTTCTTACCACCAAAGCTCCCCCTGTCCCAGGTCCCACCTCCAGCGTCGCGGATAAGGAAATCCGTAAGACCTGGAAGATCGACTGCGCGAAGGCCAAATGCCTCGTGCTTGCCTCTATGGACAATGAACATCAGAGGAGGCACGAGAATATGGACCTTGAATCCATATTTCTCCATACAAAAGAACTGTATGGAGAGCAATCCCGTATCGCCAGATACGAAGTCTCGAAAAAGCTGTTTTCGGCGAGATTGGCCGTCGGATCATCGGTAGTAGAACACGTGCTTAAGATGATTGGCTATATTGAAGAGCTCGCGGACCTTGGGACCACGTTAGAGAACGAGCTCTATACTGACTTGATTCTCCAGTCCCTTCCTTCCACTTACGCCCATTTTTGAACTTCAACTTGCAAGAAAAAGAAGTTGAACTTTCAGAACTCCTCAACCTGCTGAGGAGTGCAGAGGGCACCCTACAGAAAGGTAGGGAAACATCCACTTTGTTTGTTGGAGGACTTTCCTCTTCTAGGTCCAGGGCGAAAGCCAAGGGAAAGAAGAAGAAAACCCCCACCAAACCAAGGGGCGGTGTTAGTAAAGTGGAAACGAAGGGAAAAGCAAAGGCAACAAAGATAGCAGGGAAGCTTGTGGGAAAGGAAGAGTGCTTCTATTGTCATAAGAAAGGATACTGGAAAAAGGATTGCAGGGCTAGGAAGGCCAAGAACCAGGACCCGAAGCAAGTTGCGGCTTCGGCTTCAGGTGTGTATGTTATTGAAAACTGTCTATTAATAAACTCTACTTCCTGGGTATTGGATACCGGATCAGGATCTCATATCTGTAATTCTTTGCAGGCACTGAGAAAGCGTAGGGTTTTGAAGGCAGGTGATATGACCCTCAGAGTTGCAAACGGAGCTGGCATGGATGCTGAGTCCGTGGGGGACTATCACTTGGGAATATCAGATGGACATATTTTGGTTTTGCGTGATTGTTATTTTGTACCCAATGCAACTTGTAATATCATATCTGTATCTTTATTATCTAAAGAAGGTTATGAATTTGCATTTGTAAGCAATGTTGTGAACATTCACCTTAATCAAGTTTTGATTGGGTCAGGTACATTAAGCAATGGTATATACGTATTAAATCAACCACAGATTTTCAATGTCCAGAATACACACAAAAGAAAGTCTCCAGAAATCAATCATGCTTTCGTATGGCATTGTAGACTGGGTCACATCAATGAGAGAAGGTTGACGAAGTTGCATACAGAAGGATATTTGGATCCGTTCGAATATCAATCATATTCAACTTGTCAATCCTGTCTCAAAGGAAAGATGACAAAGACTCCGTTTACTGGACACGGAGTAAGAGCGAGCGAGCTCTTGGGGCTCATACACAGCGATGTGTGCGGTCCAATGTCTACACATGCACGAAGCGGTTATTCTTACTTCATTACTTTTTCGGATGAATTTTCAAGGTACGGATATGTCTTCTTAATGAAACATAAATCTGAAGCCTTGGAAAATTCCAGGAATATAAGAATGAAGTAGAAAAACAAACCGGCAAAAGTATCAAGACACTGAGATCTGATCGAGGTGGTGAATACTTGAGTGCCGAGTTCCTGGATTACCTAAAAGAGAATGGAATTCTCTCTCAGCTTACTCCTCCATACACTCCGCAACATAACGGTGTATCGGAGAGACGGAACCGAACCCTATTGGATATGGTACGTTCCATGATGAGTAACGCTGAGTTGCCGTGATCATTCTGGGGATATGCACTAGAATCAGCTGCATACCTTTTGAACCGAGTTCCATCTAAGACTGTGCCTACTACACCATATCAGATGTGGTGTGGGAAGAAATCCTATCTTAAGCACATTAAGACATGGGGATGTCCAGCTTTTGTCAAAAAGAAGCATGCGGACAAACTCGAGGCACGCTCACTACAGTGCAAGTTTGTGGGATATCCAAAGAACTCCAAGGGATATTTCTTCTATTACGAAGAGGAACAAAAGGTTTTTGTTTCTCTTCATGCCTGCTTCTTGGAAACTGAGTTTTTGGAAAATCAGATAAGTGGGAGCGCAATAGAACTGGAAGAAATTCCAGAACC
Source organism: Agapanthus africanus (assembly GCA_030015575.1). Taxonomy (NCBI): domain Eukaryota; kingdom Viridiplantae; phylum Streptophyta; class Magnoliopsida; order Asparagales; family Amaryllidaceae; genus Agapanthus; species Agapanthus africanus. Next base: position 396,483,796 of record JASDDO010000029.1, on the reverse strand, counting down.
ACGAGCTATTACTGAGATCTTAGAAGAACCAGAGGGTTCGAAAGAACAGGACATTCCTACGCAGCTCCGCAGGAGTAGTAGGCAGTCTCATCCGCCCGAGAGATACTACGGTTTTCTCATAGACGGGGATAGAGAGGATTGCATCATTGATAATGATGAGCCGACTAGCTTCCAGCAGGCCATTCAGAGCGTAGACTCGGTAAAATGGCTGGATGCAATGCGGACCGAAATGGAGTCCATGTACACCAACAAAGTATGGATTTTGGATGTTGCTCCAGATGGGGTAAAACCCGTAGGATGCAAGTGGATCTTCAAGAGGAAGATTGGTGTAGATGGACAGGTCGAGACCTATAAGGCTAGACCTGTTGCAAAGGGTTTTCGTCAAAGACCTGGTTTGGACTATGACGAAACCTTTTCTCCAGTGGCTATGCTGAAATCCATTCGGATCCTTCTTGCCATTGCCGCCTTCCACGATTATGAGATTTGGCAGATTGACGTAAAGACCGCTTTTCTAAATGGAAATTTAGAGGAGTGTGTCTATATGGACCAGCCAGAGGTTTCATTCAGAGTGGAACAGCGGAAAGGTGTGCAAGTTGCTTAAGTCCATTTATGGACTAAAGCAGGCATCGCAGAGTTGGAACATCTGTTTTGATGAGACGGTCAAAGAATTTGGCTTTATCAAAAATCCAGATGAACCATGCATCTATAGTAGATTTGTAGCAAGAACTGTCGTATTCCTCGTTTTATACATGGATGACATTCTCTTGATAGGAAATGACATTCCTATGCTACAATCTGTCAAAGGGTTCTTGTCACACAGGTTCTCCATGAAAGACCTGGGTGATGCCTCTTACATTCTGAGGATCCGGATCCATCGTGATAGATCCAAGAGGATATTAGGACTTTCGTAGTCCAGGTACATCGACACCATACTGAAAAGATTCAGTATGGAAGATTCCAAGCGCGGTAATCTACCGGCTTGTCACGGGATCACCCTCTCCAAAGAGATGTCTCTCAAGACTGATTTGGAAAGAGATCGCATGTCTATTATACCCTACGCTCCTGCGGTAGGCTTTATAATGTATGTGATGTTGTATACCAGACCAGCTGTAGCTTATGCACTGAGTGTGGTAAGCCGGTATCAGTCAAATCCTGGGGAGAAGCACTGGATAGCGGTAAAGAACATTCTCAAGTATCTGAGAAGGACTAAGGAGATGTTCTTGGTGTATGGCGGAAAAGACCTCCAGATCGAGGCCTTTGCTGACTCCAGCTTCCAGAGTGATAAGGATGATTCCAAGTCCATGTCGGGTTATGTCTTTACCCTCAATGGATGGGCGGTGTGTTGGAAGAGTTCCAAACAGGAAACCGTTGCTGACTCGACGATGGAAGCGGAATATATCGCTGCATCTAATGCCGCAAAAGAAGCCATTTGGATGAGAAAGTTCTTGACAGAACTTCAGGTGGTTCCGTCCATTGTTGATCCAATACCTCTGTATTGCGACAACAACGGGGCTATAGCTTTAGCGAAGGAACCCAGGTCCCATCATAAGTCCAGACACATCTTGAGGCGGTATCACCTGATCAGGGAGATCGTGGATCACCGGGAGATCGAGGTTCGGAGGCTTGCTACGGAAGATAACACTACAGATCCATTCACGAAGGCCTTACCCCAGACTCAGTTCGAGCGGCTGATCGAGATGATAGGTCTTCGATACGCCAGTATATGGCCTTAGTGCAAGTGGTTAGTGTATATGCCCTAGAGGCCATTACTGTATCATACTAGTTTGTATATTACTTGATGGAAGCTTGGGATATTCACAGTTGTATAGACAATCTTGCTCAAAATGGTAGTATGCTACTTGGTTTGTTTCTACTTTAATGTGTACATGTGTTTCCTTTAGTATATCACCTATACACATTAGTGGAGCCCTTAGGATTTTTGCTTGATTACCAGTGTTGCGATGGCAGTCATACTCGTGGGGGCTGGGTAATCCACAAGCACATCCTTATACAGGTCCCTAGTCGTAGGACTATCGAGATAGAGCATCGATACTCCGGAGTAGACTGGAGTATGCGCTTCTCATCCCAGCAGGGGAGACGGTCTGTCCCACAGCCGTCAGTACGTCGTACTTGAGATAGTATACGGGTGCTTGTTAGGTTACGAGTACACTGGACAGGACTCATCGGGAACTGTTGGTTGGTACTATACCTATCGTCAGTTATCAGTTCCCAGGTAACATGAGTACAGCTTAGTCCGCTGACTTGACACTGTCACTTCGCCTCGAGTGTGTTCCCACTGTACTTTGATTACTACCCTACCACGACTCAAAGGAGTCGTGCAAACAGGTAGTAGTTGGGTGCAGTCCCGAAGCACTTGGAGGAAGTGATGGTTAGACAGGATTCGTCTCTCTCCGGTATTGGGAGTTGATATCGCGCTGTGTCAAGGAGAGCCATTACACATAGTCGTCCCTGGCCAGGGCAAGCGAGATATACTGGTGGGTTTCCAGTGTTATCTCAGGGTGTTCTGGGCTACACTCCGACACGACTTGTACCGCTATTAGGGGAATGACAATTACCGCCCCCTAGGCCCGCCATGCGATATTCTCAGACGAACATACCGGACTGTACGGAGACTGTCACATTCAGGCTCAGTAGGAATTCGGATGAGTTCACCTCTTCAGTCTTCTTATCGGCATCTACCTGGGGGCCGTTACGCACAGCTAGTACCGCTTGCGGTCTGTGGTTAAACCCACTGCCAGCGTAGTGTCGAGTCTTTAGAGTCCCACACAGAGAGTTATTCGCCTTTGGGCAAAAAGAGTAGAGGTCGCATGGTTTTGCGACAGGGTTCGGTCACATCCGCGCACTTGTGCACGTTTGGTGTCCAGGCAGTTATTACTAGCGGGCTTTGGTTTAAGCCAGATCTTAGTATACGTTTTGGGATTGGTTTTATCTCGTTTGTATTCGTGTTCCTCGGAACGCGGATGCGGGTGTGTATGCACGGTTGACCGAGACAGAGGCAGAGGATTCTCATTAGGGTTGTTGACTGTTGACTTTTTCTAAACCCTAATGAGAATATGAAATATGATTAATAATAATATTAATTAAGTATTGTTGTGCCATGGTTGGGTTGAAAGTTTGACTTTGTTGACTTGTTGACTTTGTTGACCGGTTGACTAGCTTGGACTTGTTGACCATCATCATTACAAAGGCTATCATTTCATGGCTATGACTTTTGCTTGCTTGTTTGTTCACAAAATGCATTAAATGCATGAAATGATATTGCCATTGAAATGAACCATCACAAAATACTTGATTACAATTATTATTATGATATTTTGGTTTTTGAGAGCATGGTTGCAAAAGTCTTCACTCATTCTATCATTCTCACTCTCTCTCATCCAAGCTCTCTCCATTGCTCTCCCTCTTCCTCTAGCTCAAGGAAAAATCCCACTCATGAGTTTAGAACCATTTTCCTTTGAGATAAAACACCAAAACCACTCTCTACTCATCCTAAGGTTGAGGGTTTAGCAAACCTAACACTTTAGTTTCCTCTAGATTGAGGTTGGAGCCAAAGGTAGAAGCTTTCGGGTGGATCCATCTTCGGCACAAGGAGACGACGAGGTGAGATCGATCCGACCACCACAAGGAGTCGAAGAGAAGGAGTTCAAGTTAAGGTATAACCCCTAACATAGTAGTTAAACTCTTAGTTAGGTTGTTAGATAGTTTGTTTAGCAAAGATCCGTTTTCTAGAGTCCATGTTACCCCCACCGAAAAAATCGTTTTTCACCATTTCCGCATCCCCGAAAGAACCGGGACGGATAACGTGGACTTACATGAAGAGATGTACCCTTGAACCAAGGTTGCTTTGGGATCTGTAGTCCAATTTGGAACTAAGATCAAATAATTAGATTATGAGCACATTGGCTCAGTTAAATCTGAATTGAGGACTTATGGCCAATTTGGGCTAAGTCCAATTAGATCTGAAGTGTTGGCCCTTTGTTGGACCATTAGACACTTGTCTGGGTTCAAGCCCACATTATTTAGCAATGCTAAACAAGAGTTTGAGGTCTCTGATAACATTTTTATCTTTGACTGAGCATTAATATTGTAGTTGTGAGTTTTACTCAATTTTGAGACTCAGTTGAAGGGGAGACTTTTGCCTCTGGAAAATTAGCCAATTTGGCTAAAAGTAGTGTTAAACACTAGGGAACAGCAGTGTTAAACACTGGGAATAAAGCTCTCAAATTAGTGTTAAACACTAGCAGATAACAGTGTTAAACGCTGGAAATACAATTCTCAATTTAGTGTTAAACACTAAAAATAGAATTCTCGAATTAGTGTTAAACACTAGAAGACAACAGTGTTAAACACTGGGAATAAAACTTTCAGATTAGTGTTAAACACTAGAAAACAATAGTGTTGAACAATGGAAATAAGTCCCTTAAATTAGTGTTAAACACTGAATAGGAATGGGTCACGTGGGGCCACGTGAGGGCACCCAAAGGTAGGACCAGATCCCCTTTACTTTGCTTTGCAAATAAATGTTAAACACTTTTTTTTTTTTTTGAGGATCACGTGTTGACACGTGGTGGAGATTTATGCGCTGATTGTTAAAGCATTTGCTAAGGGGTCACGTGGTAACACGTGAGAGCGCCCAAAGCCTTCATTTCCTTCGCTCTTAGCTTTTGTGTTTTGGAGGTCACGTGGGGGCATGTGAGGCATTGCCTCAAAGCTTTTTTCCTCTCATTTTTTTTGGGGGATCTTTTCAGGGCGTGACCTTAGTTCTTTGCATATATGGAGATCTTTTAAGCCTCTTTATTTTTTAAGAATTAAATTCTCTGTAGGGTTAAACCCTAATTATGTTTTAGAGGAATTAAATTCCCATGTATGTGAAAGAATTAAATTCTTATATATGGTTAAACCCTAGTTCTGTCTTGGAGGAATTAAATTCCTATAACTTTAAGAGAATTAAATTCTCATATAAGGTTAATCCCTAATTTTATCTTGAAGGAATTAAATTCTTGTGAGTTTGAGAGAATTAAATTCTCATATAGGGTTAAACCCTAACTTCATATCTTGGAGGAATTAAATTCCTATTGTGCAAGAATTAAATTCTTATATATGGTTAAACCCTAATCTCTTTTTAGGAGGAATTAAATTCCTGTGAATTTGAGAGAATTAAATTCTCAATTTAGGGTTGAACCCTAGTTCTGTCCATCTTGAAGGAATTAAATTTCTATACTTTTACGAGAATTAAATTCTCATACAGGGTTAACCCCTAGTTTCATCATGAAGGAATTGATTTCCTGTAAGTTTTGAGAGAATTAAATTCTCATATAGGGTTAAACCCTAACTTCATATCTTGGAGGAATTAAATTCCTGTGAATTTGGGAGAATTAAATTCTCTGAACTCAATTCTCCCCCTAAGTCTTGGATCCGCATGGCAAAATCTCAACCCGATGAGAATTAAATTCTCAACCTATGGGGAGATTTGCTTCTGCAGATCATCAACAAGAGGAAGAACTAAGTTCTTTTTGTAAAAGAGTTAAACTCTTAGATTTGAGAATTAAATTCTCTTTTTGAAATTTTTTCTTTTTCCCTTTTCTCACCTAGGGTTTCTTTCTTGAGAATTAAATTCTCCTTTCTTTTCTCTCTGCTATTTGCTTTTAGAAAATTTTCCCGATCCCAAAATTCTATATATCTCTCTTCTCTTCTTGGCTCCTATTTATAGGAGAAGGAAAAGAATCAATTTGTTTAGTAAATCTTTCATTGAAAGATTTTTTTTGTTTTTCATAATTAATATGATCATTTAGATCACTCAGTGAATTTTATTCACCGTTGGATTTTAAATCCAAAAGATATTCTGTTTGTTATTTTTGGTGAGATTTAGGAAAATCTTTCCTTGTCTAAGATCTTTCCATAAATTGGTGATTTTTAATCACCCTTGGATTTTTAATCCAACCGTCGCCTATAATCCTTTTTTGGTTTGGAAAGATTTGGAGAAATACTTTCCCAGTTAGGGTCTTTGATTAATTAGAATTTAATTCTATTAATTTATAAGGCTTTCAAAGCCTATCACGTGTTGGCACGTGACCCCTTCTCATTCAGAATTTAATTTTGTACTTTAATTGGGCTGAAGGACCATCACGTGTCAACACGCGACCTCTGGTCACGTGCGAGCACGTGACCCCCCTTTGGGGTCTTTCCTCAGCCACATGTTTTACTTGTGATTGCTTAGGATTTTTAATTATGTAAATGGATCACGTGTCAACACGTGACCTTTGGTCATGTGTCAACACGTGATATCTTATTGAGGTAATTCCTGATTTTTAATCAAGGAACAAATGCCCCCACAGCGTTGCTCTCACGTGTCTGCACGTGAGTGCAACGCTGTCACCTTTGTGACCGTTGGATCTGTCTAGGGAATAGGGGAGATGAAACGTTTTCCATCATATCCTATAAATGCAGGGGTCTCTTCAGAAGTGCCTCCACTCTTTCATCTTCTTTCTTGCTAACTTTTCCATTTGAGAATTTAATTCTATTTTCTCAGAGCTTAGTTCTCTGCTTCGAATATCTTCAGAGTTTAACTCTGTTCAAGAAAGACTCTTTCTTCAGGTAATGATCTTTGAACGATCGAAGAACTTCCATTCATATGAACTCTTTGGATTTTAAATTCACACCAAGAGTTTTTCCCTTTAATCAAGAACCCATTTTTTCTTTAAGTTCTTTAAAAAAGAAAACTACTCATTCTTTAATCAACGGGCCCTTTAGGGTTTCTCTGATCTTCAGGAAGTTGATGGCGCTTGTCTTTTCCTTGGAATTTAATTCCATCTTCAAAGAGCTTTGGCTCTGAAAAATGTCTCTGGGAATTTAATTCCCTTTTTCCAAAAGGAATTTAATTCCTATGAAGAACTTGGTTCTTCCTAGAGAACTCCTTGGGTTTTTCTTGCCCTGAGTTGTCTCTCTGCAACCATGAAGAAGAAGTTTGCAGTGGTGCTTTCTGGGAATTTAATTCCCTTGATTCTGTTTGATTTGTTACAGAGTCTAAGATGGATTTCTCTTAGGGGAATGTGTAGGGTTATTTGAAATCCATTGCTCATTTAGACAAGCATTCTTCTCGATTGGTTTATCCATTAAATTCTCACTGATCTTTATCTCAGATACTATGGTTGCCCATTTGTATGATCTTGATAAGATCATTTCTTACGGGGACATTCGTGCACTGGGCCGCAGCCAGAACCAGGAGTTCATCAACGCTCAGTGTGCTGAGATCATGAGCCGCTTCAACGAGTACAATGGTCGACTACTCCCTCGTCGCTCTTCTCTTTTGAAACTCATTATGAGGGCGATCTGGGAAGTCGATTTGCGCCTAGGGAAATGAGAAACGCGCTTCCTTTATTCTATGCAGGCATGCCGCTTAAGGCTTTGGATGATGCCGAAGATAAGGTACATTCAGTGTATCTGATGGGCCTAATCTCAAAGAAAAGGATAAACAATCTTGTTGATATCCTGCATCAAGCTTTCCAACAGGCGGGGATACTCTCTGCCTATCGGAGGGTGGAGGACATCAGCGGAGATCCTGACGCTTGCGAGCGCGAGAGGAAGCACACGAGAATGGCCAGGGAGGCCAGAAACATTTTAGACGTCCTTACTCTTGAATTCCTCAACCCGTGTCCCGGATTTGATGTCTTACCATTGTAACATTTTCTTTTATTTTTGTATGAACTTTCAAAGTATGAATGATAAGTCTTTCCTTCCCCTTTTGTTTGCATGCCTTCTTTATGAAAATTTTTCATATTGTTGTTGTTGCTCACATGTTTGGCATGTGAGGCACTATTGGGGATTTTGATCTCACACCGGCATCCATTCACGCGTGACACTATTTTAATTCTCAATACCTGCCAAGGTGCGTGCTCATGTGCCCTGCACGTAGGACTCTATTGATGGGATTGTTTAACTTCTCATGCCATATTTTCTGTGTACAACATTAAATGCAGAAAGCGAGCCTTGGAAATAGTTCCACCTCTTTGATTTCCAATGCCTTCCCTTTTTCTTGGCTTTGGAAATAGTTCTGTCATGCAATATTTTCCGTGTACAGTATTTAATGCTTCCCTTTATAACCTGAAGCCATAACTTTTTTTTCTCTCTTCACAGAGAAATCCATTTACAACTTATGGTGATTTATCTTGAGGAAACAATTAAGTGCTATGGATTGCAACCGCCCCCATGCTCGTCGCCAACCATGGGAGGTACCCGTTAAGGAGATATTCCACGCTTTGCTGCTCGACTAGTGGATCCCCTCCTTACCGATGCCGAATGTGATGCAGTGACGTATGAACTCTTGATCCGTAGGGGGTCCCTTCTTCCAATGGGATCAATTTGTCTCCGGATGATTCTTCTTGCGGTGCTCGCTGACATCCCTCCTCACCCAGCAGAGATGACCCTGGCGATCCTTGATGCGGCTGAAGACAAGCTCGAGTGTTTTTATGAGGCATGCCTGATTACACAGGCTCTGAAAGACTGCTCGGTTCATCTGTTGAGCCAGATAAGAGCCCGACGGGTTATTATGTCTGCCTTTGCGGATGAACACGGCGCTAATCGGTGGGGGGGCACTCCTCGTGAAAATCATCGTTTCGATGTGCTGGAGAAGGCAGAGAGGGAATTAGAAAATTTTGTGTTTTGTTTCGTTAACCCTTGTGCCGCTGACGCTTTGTTTGGTGACCTTTTCCTGGTAGCGTAGCATGTTTAAGTCAATGTACTCTGTTTATCATTGGTTGTTGCATGCTTTCTATTGAATTTTCATGTTTTTCAGATACTCGTACGTACTTCTTGCTTGTGTAAATTAGCTTTATATATTTTTTTCTTCTATGGGAACTTTCTTTAATTGCGAGCACCATCGTTATGTTGCATGCACATCAGTGCTCTGGGTATCATTTCCTTTTAAACATTCATACAGTTGCAAATGCATGCCTGATAGGATATACATTGGAGACTTTCCTTGTTGCTTCCCACGTCAAGTGGTTTGTGCTTGTTTTATAGCGAGTATTGTCATTGAATGGAGGCTTGTTTATATAGTCTTGAGTGTACGCGCCTTCCTTCAGAGGTTGTGGCTGCGAAGGCGAGCTTACGGGGTCTAATTGAGCGGCGTGCGGCGAATATGATATCCTGTGAGAAGAGGCTCGGCCGCAAATTTTTAGAGAGGGAGCTGGCTTCTAAGGCGCTAATAGAGCTTTAGGTCAACCTTACGGCCAAGGCCAATAAAGCGTATGAACTTTGGCGAGTGCTTCAAGAGGCCATCAAGGAGGTGGTGGCCATCGACAAAGCCGCCGTGTTCACTCGTGAAAGGGTTGAGGCTCATAAGGCTACTGAGAAAGAGCTTGAAGGCCGGCTCGCCTCATACCAGGCCCAGCAAGCTCAGGCGGAGGCCCGTCTTTTGGCGATAATAAATCACGAAGGCGGGGCTCAGAAAAAAGGGATGAACTGGCAAATCTGCTGAATCGCCCGCCGACTTGAAGAATTGTAGATATATTTTTCTTTATTCTTCCTTTGTACATACTCCTGAATAAGAGTATATTATTTTGTTCTTTCACGAATTGTACTTTATATTCATTTTGATTCATGAATAAAAGACATATTTTTCTTCACAATGGTGTGTCCCTTTTAATTGAATGTATTATGTGGATAGTCTATCTCGATTTCTTTGCAGGACAATGATGGCTTAGGATTCAGGGTTAAGATCTGCCTTCTAAGACTTTTCAACTTTATGAGCCGTGAGGGTCTCATAAAGAATTTTCTCCCTACCGGTCGAGAGGATCCCGTAGGTGTAGTTTCTCCTTGAGAATCGTGAGGATTCCTAAGTGTGTTTTCTCTTGAAAGTCGTAAGGATCTGACAAGAGAATTTGCTCTCATACGAGTCATGAGGACCCGCAAGTGATGGGTCCGCATTTCACGGAGTCGGGAGTTGCTCTGGATGCTTCCCACGGGCTCACTGCCGTGTTCTATGAGGAACAGGCTCCGCTCTGGACGTTTCCCACGGGGTCAGGATTGACATAAGCCGCGTTCCACGTAACCAGGAATTTTGCTCTGGATGCTTCCCACGGGTTCACTGCCGTGTTCGGCGAGGACCAGGCTCCGCTCTGGATGCTTCACACGGGGTCATTGTCGTGCTCTGCGAGGACCAGGATCCGCTCTGGACGTTTCCCACGGGGTCAGGATTGACATAAGCCGCGTTCCACGTAACCAGGAATTTTGCTCTGGATGCTTCCCATGGGTTCACTGCCGTGTTCGGCGAGGACCAGGCTCCGCTCTGGACGTTTCCCACGGGGTCAGGATTGACATAAGTCGCGTTCCACGTAACCAGGAATTTTGCTCTGGATGCTTCTCACTGGTTCACTGCCGTGTTCGGCGAGGACCAGGCTCCGCTCTGGATGCTTCACACGGGGTCATTGCCGTGCTCTGCGAGGACCAGGATCCGCTCTGGACGTTTCCCACGGGGTCAGGATTGACATAAGCCACGTTCCATGTAACCAGGAATTTTGCTCTGGATGCTTCCCACGGGTTCACTGCCGTGTTCTGCGAGGAACAGGCTCCGCTCTGGACGTTTCCCACGGGGTCAGGATTGACATAAGCCGCGTTCCACGTAACTAGGAATTTTGCTCTGGATGCTTCCCACGGGTTCACTGCCGTGTTCGGCAAGGACCAGGCTCCGCTCTGGATGCTTCACACGGGGTCATTGTCGTGCTCTGCGAGGACCAGGATCCACTCTGGATGTTTCCCATGGGGTCAAGATTGACATAAGCCGCGTTCCACGTAACCAGGAATTTTGCTCTGGATTCTTCCCACGGGTTCACTGCCGTGTTCTGCGAGGAACAAGCTCCGCTCTGGACGTTTCCCACGGGGTCAGGATTGACATAAGCCGCGTTCCACGTAACCAGGAATTTTTCTCTGGATACTTCCCATGGGTTTACTGCCGTGTTCAGCGAAGACCAGGCTCCGCTCTGGACGTTTCCCACGGGGTCAGGATTGACATAAGCCGCGTTCCACGTAACCAGGAATTTTGCTCTGGATGCTTCCCACGGGTTCACTGCCGTGTTCGGCGAGGAACAGGCTCCGCTCTGGATGCTTCACACGTGGTCATTGCCGTGCTCTGCGAGGACCAGGATCCGCTCTGGATGTTTCCCACGGGGTCAGGATTGACATAAGTCGCGTTCCATGTAACTAGGAATTTTGCTCTGGATGCTTCCCACGGGGTCATTGCCGTGTTCTGCGACGACCAGGCTCCGCTCTGGACGTTTCCCACGGAGTCAGTGCCGTGTTCCACGTGACCAGGATGGGTTGAGTTTATCCGCATTTCACGGAGTCGGGGTTTGACTCTCGGCCATCTGTGCACCACCGAGTCATGGAACTGGGAGTTGCCATTGTTCCGCTTCATTGTGTCTGTTGTAATGAGACGAATGCCGAGGTGATCTTCAGGCTATCTGTGAACCGTTAAGATTTGGCTTCTTCTTCTGATGAAACCTGGGGAGGAAAGGCGTGATTCCCTCTTTGTGTGAGCCCCTGGATTGTATACAGGGATTGATGTGATATCACCTATAGGGAATAAATTTCATTTCATTTTTTTATTTCTTTCCCAGATGCTCTATCATTCAGCTTTTATATCGCGAAGGTCGCGATTGCCCCATCATTTCGGCTATTTTTCGCGGTGCCCAATCATTTCGGCTATTTGTTTTATTTTTACTCGCTGCTTTTTATTGCGAGTTGCCCAATCATTTCGGCTATTTTGCATGCATACATTTTTACTTGCTGATTTTGCTTGCAAGTTGCCCCATCATTTCGGCTATTTCGTATGCATATGTGGCTTGCCAGCTTTTTGCTGCAAGTTTGGAATTAGACACCGATTTTGGCATCAGCACCGCTACAACTGGAATATTTCCAGGAGCGAATCATCATTTGCCTCTGTCGATGTCAAACAAAGGCGGCTTAGCGAACAGGGTTAGGATCCTGTTGACTAAGGCTTTTGACTTCATGAGCCGTAAGGGTCTCATAAAGGTATTTCTCCCTGCGAGTCATGAGGACCTCGTAGGTGCGATTTCTCCTTAAGAATCGTGAGGATTCCTAAGTGCATGTTCTCCTATAAGTCGTAAGGATCTTACAAGAGTATTTTCTCCTTCTAAGTCGAGAGGACTTACAAGGGCTGTTCACCATATAGACATATTCCTAGTCACGGATGAGACTTCGTTAGGGAAATGTTTACTCACGCCCGTGGATTGTATACAAGGGTCGGCATTGAGTCGCTTGTAGGGCAGTATCGGAGGTTGTGGTGTGTGCTTAAGAACAGGTTCAGATCCATGTAGCTTAAGACTTTTGAATCTTATGAGCCGTGAGGGTCTCATAAGAGGGTTCTCCTTATAAGTCGTGAGGATCTCGCAGGTGTAATTTCTCCCTAGGGATCGTGGGGATCCCTAAGTGTGTTGCTCCCTTATGAGTCATAAGGATCTTACGCAGGTGTTTTCTCCTTGCAAAGTTGAGAGGACACTGTAAGTGTCTTTTAACGAGATTGCGCCCTTTCGGGTTTTCAAAAAACTCGCCGGCAACCCTGCTGTTTTTACTCACGGAGCCCTTTCGGGTTTTCATCCGTGCCCCTTTTGCTTATGGACATACCGTTTTCTTTTTCTTCTCTTTTTTTTTATTCTAACGAGGTTGCGCCCTTTCGGGTTTTCACAAAACTCGCCGGTAGCCCTGCTTTTTTTACTCACGGAGCCCTTTTGGGTTTTCATCCGTGCCCATTTTGCTTATGGACATACCGTTTTCTTTCTTTTTTTCTATCTTTTTTTTATTCTCTCTCTTTTTTTTATCTGTATCATCCTTGGGGTGCCTCAATCCACAGTAGTTTATCGACGTCTCAGTCAACGGCTAGTTTTAGGACATAGTGGTCCGTTGTTAGTTTAAGGACGTTTCGTTCCGTCGTTAGTTTAAGGACGTTTCGGTCCATTGTTAGTTTAAGGACATTTCGGTCCGCTATAAAGGAAGCCGGTTACTACTTACAGAGTTTAGGCTTAGGAAGATAGCGAGCGTACATAGTCGTCGTCATCTATCATTGACCTAGGCCGTGACTCGTCAAGCGTAGTATTTCTTCAGGAAGCGACCGTTTATTAGCCTAAAAGGTCTTTCACCATGCATGTCCATGAGTAGATAGGCTCCACCCTGGTAGACTTTGTCTATAATATACGGGCCTTCATAATTCGGCTCGAATTTCTCTCGTTTAGCACGATTGGGAATCATAGATCTTTTGACCACTAGCACGAGTTCGCCTTGGCGGAATGTTCTCGGCCTAGTCAATCTTTCGTATGAGCGCGTCATCTTTGCTTTATAAGCCTCCAGATTTTGTTGCGCTATGAGCCGGTTTTCATCAAGGGCATCGAGCTCCTCAAGCCGAAGATGAGCGTTCTCTTCGTCCGTTAGCTCGTAATGAACTGCCACTCATAGAGAGGGTAACTCTATCTCGAGGGGGAGTACCGCTTCTGTACCGAATACCAATGCGTACGGCGTTGTGTTCGTGGCCGTCTTGAACGTAGTTCGATACGCCCAGAGAGCTTCATGCAGTCTCTCATGCCAGTCCTTCTTATTTCGGGACACCGTCTTCTTCACGATATTTGTCAAGGTCTTGTTGAAAGCCTCAGCTAGACCGTTAGCTCGGGGATTGTAGACTGAGGAGTATCTCCAGTCTATGTTGTGTTGTTGTGCGAAGCGGTTGATCTTGTGGCTTCTGTAGGCTGGCCTGTTATCGGAAATAATTCGTCGTGGAGTTCCAAACCGATAAATGACGTGTGTCTTGAAGAAATGGAGGATATTCTCTGTCTTCACTTCCCTCGGCGGTACTGCTTCTGCCCATTTGGAGAAGTAATCAGTTGTCTCCAAAATGAATCGATGTCCTCTAGACGATGCTGGTTCGATGGGGCCGATTATTTCAGTTCCCCACATTTCGAACGGCCAGCTAGCCACCGTTGGATGTAGTGGATTTGGATGTTGATGGATAAATTCCCCATGGATCTGGCACTGCTTCGCATACTCGAGGCAGTCCTGGATCATCGTGGGCCAATAATAACCCATCCGTTTGATTTTCAGTTTCATCTTCAGCCCAGCTTGGTGAGAACCGCAGAGTCCGTCGTGAGTTTCCTGAACGACTCTCTTCGCCTCTTCAGGTTCCAGGCATCTTAGCCATAGAGAATCAAGTGATCTCTTGTACAGAGTATCATTGACGAAGGCAAAAGATAGGGCTCGCATCATGAGCTGATGTTTTGAGGATGCATCTTTAGGCGTTCGACGGGATTTGAAGTAGTCTATGAAGACTTCTCTCCAATCTTCAACCTTCTCTTGGTCTTTTATTTGTAGAGTCATTTGCTCGGTCGCTCCCTTTTCCTTGGACGGCTCCGGAGATATTTCTGCCGGTGCAAGAACCCGACGGCTTTGTACCACGATTCTTACGTCATCGAGGTTCTCATCGGCCAATTCTTTAGCAAGCTTGGCTAATGCATCCGCTTTGCTATTTTCCGCACGCGATATTCATTCCAAGGTGTAGGAAGGTATTTGGGTCAGCAGTTGTTGTACCCTCTCGTCGTACTTCACCAGTTCTGGTTTGCACGTTTGATAGTCGTCGTTTACTTGACTAACGACCAGTTGGGAGTCTCCGTATATGAGAAGGTTTTCAATCCCCATGTCGATGGCGATCTCGAGACCTGCTATCAAGGCTTCATACTCGGCTTCATTGTTTGTCCTCGACTCTGTTAAGGAGAAGGCAAAGCGCATTATCCATCCTTGTGGAGCTACGAAGATGAGGCCTACCCCTGATTTGATTATGGGGGTGTTTTTTTTGCGCTTCCTCATCGAAGATGCTCCATCGAAGTAAAGTTCCCACCGGGTATCACTTCCGTCGATCGTGTCAAACGCATGTTTGTCTGGCAGTTCGCAATTCAAGAGGGAATCTGCATGTATCGGATGCTCGGCGAGGAAGTCGGCGATGGCCTGGCCTTTCACTGCCTTAAGAGGCTGATAGGTTATTGAGAACTCCATCAAGAGCAGGGCCCATTTAGCGAGTCGCCCCGTCAATATGGCCTTTGACATCAAATACTTGAGAGGATCCACCTTCGATATGAGACGGACATCATGCGCCAATGCATAATGCCTGAGCTTTGTTATCGCGAAGATTAATGACAGGCAGTGTTTTTCGATGGGGGAGTAATTGCTTTCTGCCCCCAGTAGAACTCGACTTAAATAGTATAGGGATCTCTCCTTCCCTTGGTTGTTCTCTTGTACCCATAATGCGTCTAAGGGACCTTCAAGGGCGGTTGTATACAGAATGAGATGCTTTCCCTTGACCGGAGCAGCCAGCACTGGCGGGTTCTGCAGGTATTGCTTGATTTCGTCCGGTGCATGTTCATATCATAATATTGCAATTCATACGCCCCATTTTTATTCATTTTATAAGTAAACAAGTACTCTTGACGCACGTTTGTTGCATGTTACAGGATACAGTCTCTTGGAGCGAATACAGTGAAAAAGACGAAAGCTGATATAGAAAAGGAACTTTTGACGGATCCTAGTCAAGCCTAGACGAAGAACAGTGCAAGGTCCAAAATGTCGAAGCAAAACGGTTGAAAGATCGCTACATGTTTTCACTGAAAGATCTGGAGAAGAATAAGAAGTCAAACAGAGAAAAGAGATAAAGAAATAACAAGCCCAGATAAAGACAAACAAGCCCAGAAAAATTGGTGAGCTGAGCTCACCAAAGGGTCGCGGAACCGCGGCCCAAACCCCCCCTTTGCCGCGGTTCCGCGACCATTTAATGCCCGTGTCGGCGCCGACTTCTTGTGTCGGTGAGTCGGTGCGGGTGTTGGGATTTTCCGTGGGCATATCTGTAAAATCATGTGTGCGAGAATTTGTAACCCTAGCTTCCCTGTTTTCTTATAAATTGTACTCACAAAGCTATAAAACGTATGCCTCTTTTCAATCAATAAAATTCAGAATTGTTGGGAGATCAAGAGCATCATTTTAGTAAGTCTTTATTTCTTTAAATTCTGCCGTAGTGTTAATTTAATTGTTGCCCTAGTTCTCTCGTATAATTCTTGCAGTACATCAATCATATCATTGCCCTAATTAATTTTAGTGTAGTCTTTCAAATGCAATCGGTAAGTGCTTTAAAAATGTCACTTTTAAAAGATACCCTAATGAGCGAGTAAAATCCTCGCTTGTTAGGGTTAGGAATAAGGGAGGGAATGAGAGATGAATATCTCTCATCTCTTTCAATGCCAAATATTTTTTAAATATAACTCCATGCACGCATGCATGATCCGCTCCCTACGGCACCCTACCCATGAGGTAACGGTGACACCGTAGTATAAAGGACCAGACATGCATGACGTCCATGAAGGGTATAGCAATTAGTAGCAAAGTACGGACAAGGATCAAGAGGAAGAAACTTCGTTTCTTCCCAATCATCCTAATCCCCTTTTCTAATAATTGTTATAACTTCTAAAACAGGTTTGAATCAAAAGCATTGAAAGAGGTGTTAATCTTTATCTACTCAACCCTACTTTAGACCTAATCCTAACAAGTTCTTTAATATCGTATAACTTAGTTTTTAAATCAATCAACAAAAACCAAACCACCATCGGAATCAACTCGTAAAAACACAAATCAGAAAATTACACATCTCTGTGGATCGACCCGTATTCACCGGCTAGCTACAAAGCGACGCCGTTTCTGATTACGGTAAACATAATATTTTTGGATTAATCAAATGGCGCCGTTGCCGGGGATGGCATAATCTTTCTTTTGTGTAATTTCGGGTTGATTTAAATTTTTTTTTTTTAAAAATCATAAAAATCAGAAAATACAAAAATACAAAAAACATTTTATCGATTTTTATCTGTTTGAAGGGTTTTATTGTTTGAATCTTGCAGGAACAGTGAAGACTCTCGGATCTGGAATTTTACAGAGGGCAAATCAGTAAAGTGCACATCACAACAAAGGTAGATTGAACCAACAGAGCACCACAAATTTTCTGAGCAGCTGATCTGCTCAAGGGACCGCGGTTCCGCCGCAAATAGCACATCAAGACCGCGGTTCCGCGGCCTTCTGTTGGCCTCTCTGCGTAAATTTTGCATGGTTTGCTTTCTCATTCTCCCCTCTGCAACCTCCATATCTCTCTCTGTAAAAATTTTCTGCAGAATTCTTTGCGCTAAAAAAATCTTCTTCCCCCTTCTAAATAACAGATTTTCTGCAGGTTTCTTTGCGCCGCGCTAAAAAATTGATTGCAAGTGAATTTTATTATTTTGCATAATTTAATCGGACTTTAAGGAGCTAATTGACCAAACTCAGATTGGGTGGGGATTTCATCACCCTTCCCAGGACCCCAGAAAACACCTAAAGCATGTGCATGGACCACAATTAATTTTTAAAAAAAATATTAGACTCAGACCTAAGGACATCGAGCTCAATAGAAAAAGGACTAGTATAGGCATCGACCGTTTATCCTAACTGATTTTGCGGTGTCTAGGCTAGTGGTTATTAATTAGGCCCACTATTGTGGTTCCTTCCCACTTACCTGGCCGTACTTGTCGGTGAAGAGGCAGTTTGAGGTCTTATTTCTAGCCCTAGTTAGGAGCTGTCTAGCAGACCTAGGTGACCCTAGATCTAGGCCTGATTGTGCATGTGTGGTTGATACATTTATCCCATAAGTCTCTTTTAAAAAACCTCTTTTGCAAAACTCTCACATAAAAATAAAAAAAAATCTTTTCAAACTTGCAACTTGTCGCTAAGAAAACTTGCAACTCACTTCCACCACTTCCCTTCACCGACGTTATCTTACCTCCACATTCCGTCTTTCTTTTTCCTGACTACACTACCCCTTTAGTGTATGTCACTTTGGACTAGGGATACTAACGCCCGATTAGTCCGTGTTTCGTTGGTACCGACCGACGAACCTTTCAACACCGAAGTCGACATTCCATCCACTTTCTTACCCTCACCTTTAAATTCTTTCACCGAAGGCATGTCGGGATTCAACCCCAACAATACCTACCGACGGGAAGGATTCCACCTCCGTTATGTGCGAATAACCCGAACCAACCGCCTGTTGAAGCGCCCGCACGAGTTGCGCTCCAGGATCTCTTTTACCCCGTCCGCACTTCTTTACCTACCTGTCTTTCACCCCCACCGGCAAATGGGGACAATTTTGAAATAAAACCACATTTGATCAATATGCTGCCAAAATTTCATGGTTTGGAATCTGAAGATGCATATATTTTTATCAATAAATTCCAAAATGTGTGCGCTATGATGAAGACGACCCAACTAAGTGATGACGCTATAAGGCTAAGGGTCATTCCTTTCACCTTATGTGACCTGGCCGAGAAGTGGCTATACAGCACCGCATCACATTCCATTAGAAATTGGGACGAGTTTGTGAAAGCTTTTCTGAAAATGTTCTATCATCATCACAAAACTGCTAGAATCCGCAATGAAATAATTCAATTCTCACAACTTCCTTCCGAACCATTTTGGAAGTGCTTCGAGAGATTTAAGGACCTACCCGTTCAATGCCCTCATCATGAGATCGAAAGTTGGCAACTTTGCCAAACATTATACGAGGGATTGAACTCGGCAACAAAGCAGTTGCTAGAAACCATATGTCAAGGTCATTTTCTCTCCAAGTCTAGTGACAAAGCGTGGCAGTTTCTTGAGGATCTTAGTGAGCAAACAATTTAGTGGGAGAGTACCAAGACCACATCATCTTCTTCTAGTGGTCAATCTAGGGCAGGCATACATCAAGTAGAGATGTCGATTGCTATGAAGGCCGAGATGGCCGCTCTTACGAAAAAGCTAGAAGCGATTGAGACCAAACTCTCATCGCCTTCTCCTGCCCCTGTTATGCCTCCACGAGCTGTCTGTGCTTGTTGTGCGGATCCATCGCACCTAACCGAAGAGTGTCCTTATAATGCATCTACTCAAGGACAGGATCAAGTCAATGCTGCATTTCAGCAACGACAAAGAAACGATCCGTACACTTCGACATATAATCCGGGGTGGAGGAGTCACCCAAATTTCGCTTGGAACCAAAATCAACAATTCCAAGGAAATAACAATTTTCAAAGACCTCCTCCTCCTCCACAACAACAAGCACCTTCACAAACTCAATTTCAACAGCAACCTTTTCAACAGCAACCTTACCCTAATCAAGTGAACAATTTTGTGCCTAACAATGCTTACCAGCCAAACAATTATGTTCAACCTAATAATGATAAGGTTAGCTCGCTCGAAAGAAGTCTAGATCCGTTCCTTAAGCAATCTACACAGTCTACAGCAAGACTAGAGACTTCTATTCAATCTTTGGTGCAAAACAGTGCCTCACACGATCAAAGTATCAAATCTATTGAGACACAAATTGCACAACTCAATGCAGCTTTGAGCGAGCACGAAAAAGGAAAACTCCCGTCTCAACCACTGCCCAACCCCGGTCACACACATGCTGCATATCAACAGCAGAATCATAACGTAAATGCTGTGACCACGTTGAGATCGGGAAAAGTGTTACAAAACAATGTGGGTATTAACAATGACACCCCTGCCGGTGGCCCTTTTTCATCTTCTTCACCTACTTCTTCTCCTTCAGAGCCTATTCTCCACCCTTCACACGGCTCTACTTCTTCTAGCTCGAACAGACCCATTTCTCACAACACGAACACATCTACACGGGGTGCCGTTCCAACTCGACAATCTGATCCGCAAAAATTGGACTCAACCACCTTTCAAAATGTTCCTTTTCCTAATCGGTTGAGATCCAATAAACCAACTCCACAGATGGAAAAGATTGTTGAGTTGTTCAAACAGGTTAGCATAAATATCCCTCTTTTGGATGCAATCCAACAAGTTCCTTCATATGCAAAATTTTTAAAGGACTTATGCACCAGAAAGAGGAAGTCGCAAGTGCCAAAGAAAGTTTTTGTGGCTAGTGCTATTAGTTATGCTCTTGTAAATTCTTTACCCCCAAAGCAAAAGGACCCCGGGTGTCCTACCATTTCGATAACAATTGGGGACAAGAACATCAATAGAGCACTATTAGATCTTGGCGCGAGTGTCAATCTGCTACCTTATTCTGTATACGAGCAATTGGGCGTTGGAGAGCTTAAGCCCACTCACTGTACTCTCCAAATGGCCGACCGGTCAATAACCCATCCTAGAGGAGAGCTGGAGGATGTGTTAATTAGAGTAGGGGATTTCATTTTCCCCGTTGACTTTATCGTGATGGATACACAACCTGTCGCTAACCCCCGGAACCAAATTCCGGTAATACTTGGTCGACCATTTCTGGCAACTTCCAACGCAGTGATCAATTGTCGTAATGGTTCAATGAACCTATCTTTCGGCAATATGACAATTGAGCTCAATATTTTCAAGTTGGGAAGTCAGCCGGCTGAGCGTAATGCTAGCGTACTCGATGTTTGCTCGATCAATGAGATCGCGGAGGAGGACTGTGAGTTCGAGAATTTTTTGTTCGATCACAGCAATGTTAACGCCACTAGTGCGTTCCTCCTAGAATCCGACACAGCTTTCACGGCGGATAACGATTTTGAGTGTTTTACCTTCGTTGACGACTTTGAAGACTCATCGCCTGAATTGGAGTCTTTTGCTTTTTCGGATGAGTTAGTTGAACCATCCGACTCTGTCGCGTACACTCGATTCGAACCTTTGATGGAATCCTTCGAGTTTGAAACAGTTACCCCATTGTTACCATCAATTGTTTCACCTCCCAAACTTGAATTGAAGCTTTTGCCGTCGCACCTAAAATATGCTTATCTTGGTGATAATGAGACCTTACCAGTCATTATATCGGCCTCTCTAGCTCTTGAGCAAGAGAAGGCTCTTTTGATGGTCTTACGTAATAATCGGCAAGCTTTCGGCTGGTCTATGGCGGACATTAAGGGGATTAGTCCCCTCATAGTCGAACATCATATACACTTGATGGATGATGCCAAGCAGGCAAGGGATCCACAAAGACGCCTCAACCCCATCATGAAAGAGGCTGTTAAGAAGGAGATTGTCAAGTGTCTGGATAGTGGTATCATTTACCCTATCTCGGATAGCCAATGGGTGAGCCCAATCCACGTTGTGCCAAAGAAATCGGGCATTACGATCATTACCAATGAGGCAAATGAGTTAATTCCCACTCGCACCCAAACTGGGTGGCGAGTCTGCATAGACTATAGGAAACTCAATGCCGCAACAAGGAAAGACCACTTTCCTTTACCTTTCATTGACCAAATGCTCGAGCGATTAGCAGGGCACGAGTTCTATTGCTTTCTAGATGGCTATTCCGGTTACAACCAAGTCCTCATCGCCAAAGAGGATCAAGACAAGACAACATTCACTTATCCCTTTGGCACTTTTGCTTATCGTCGCATGCCCTTTGGGTTATACAATGCACCCGCGACATTTCAGCGGTGTATGATGGGGATCTTTTCAGACATGGTTGAAAAGTTCTTGGAGATCTTTATGGATGATTTCTCCATCTTTGGCGACTCCTTCGACGAGTGTTTACGACATCTTGACGCTGTTCTTACCCGCTGTAGGGACAAGAACCTAACGTTGAATTGGGAGAAGTGCCATTTCATTGTACGAGAGGGCATTGTCTTAGGACATGTCATCTCGCTAAACGGCATCGAGGTTGATAGAGCTAAAATCGAAGTAATTTCTAACCTCCCTCCCCCTAAATGCGTCAAAGATATCAGAGCCTTCCTTGGCCACGCCGGTTTTTACAGACGGTTCATCAAGGACTTTAGCAAGATCGCTAGACCCTTGACTCTCTTACTGGCCAAGGACACAACATTTGCTTTCGACTCCACATGCATTAAAGCATTCGAGTCTTTGAAACATTCCCTCATCTCTGCGCCCATCCTTTCATCTCCGGACTGGACGCACCCTTTCGAAATCATGTGCGACGCATCAGATTTTGCCATTAGCGCTGTTCTTGGACAGCATATTAATAAAATGCCGCATGTGATTTATTATGCTAGCCGAACACTAAATGAGGCCCAACTAAACTACATAACAACAGAGAAAGAATTTTTAGCTGTTGTGTTTGCACTTGAAAAATTTCGGCCTTATTTAATTGGCTCTCCAGTCGTTGTATATACTGAACATTCAGCTCTTCGCCACCTTTTTGCGAAGAAAGATACTAAGTCAAGGCTCATACGTTGGATCCTTTTACTACAAGAGTTTGACCTTGTCATAAAGGACAAAAAAGGATGTGAAAACGTAGTAGCTGATCACCTATCACGACTTCCTTCTTCGCCCACGCTTGATCTTCCAATCATGGATGTTTTTCCCGATGAGCAACTCTTGACCGTTTCTTACGAACCATGGTTCGCCGATATTGTAAACTACTTAGCCACCGGCCTGATACCTAAAGATTGGTCGAAACAGGATAAACTTCGATTTCTGTCCTAAGTAAAGCATTTTTACTGGGATGAACCTTATCTTTTTAAATACTGTTCCGACCAAATCATTCGTCGGTGTGTACCTGAAAGTGAGGTCAAGAGCGTGCTGTCTTTCTGCCACGATCAAGCATGTGGCGGGCACTTTGGCCCAAAGAAGACAGCCGAAAAAGTTTTGTAGTGTGGTTTCTATTGGCCATGACTCTTCAAGGATGCTTACGAATACTGCAAAACCTGCTCCCGGTGCCAACACTTAGGCCGGATATCACGGAGAAACGAAATGCCGCTTCAACCAATTTTGGTTGTGGACATTTTTGATGTTTGGGGTATAGATTTCATGGGACCATTTCCTAACTCTTTTGGAAATGTGTATATTCTTTTGGCCGTTGACTACGTTTCAAAGTGGGTCGAGGCTGTGCCCAGCCGAACGAACGATAACAAGGTTGTCATTCGATTTCTTAAAGAACACATATTTTCTCGATTTGGGCACCCTCGGGCGATAATAAGTGATAATGGTTCTCACTTTAGCAATAGGACTTTCGAGTCCTTAATGCGCAAATACTCTATCACCCACAAGCTGTCAACGCCATATCACCCCCAAACATGTGGGCAAGCCGAGGTTTCGAATCGGCAAATCAAGCAAATATTGGCGAAAACGGTTTCTAAAAACCGTAAAGATTGGTCACTTAAACTGATTGATGCACTATGGGCTTTCCGTACTGCATATAAAATTGATCTCGGTATGTCTCCATACCGGCTTGTTTACGGGAAGGCTTGCCACCTCCTAGTGGAGATTGAGCATAAAGCATTTTGGGCTATCAAAGAGCTGAATTTATCTTTAGGAGATGCGGGCAGCAATCGAAAGCTGCAATTGAATGAACTAGAAGAGCTGCGGGATGAGACATATGATAATGCCATAATTGCTAAAAACCGAGCTAAGGTGTTCCACGATAAACACCTTTTGCAAAAAACTTTTGAACCTGGTCAACAGGTTTTACTCTATGACACTCGGTTACATTTTCACCCCGGCAAGCTCCGTTCTAGATGGAGAGGACCTTTTGTAGTCCGCACCGTTTATCCGCACGGTGCGGTTGATCTTAAGAATCCTGAAGACGGTACCTTATTCAAGGTGAATAGGCATCGACTGAAACCGTTCTTCACAGCGGACCCATTGGAGGAGCTCCTGTTTTTGCAGGAGCCGATCTACATTGAGTAATTTTCCTCCACTTTCACCCCCAAATTTCTTTTTTCCAAAATATTATTTTAAATAAGTTTGGGGGTGTGTATATAATTTGTAAATATATATTCCCAAAATACCATAAAAAAAATATAAAAAATAAAAAATAAAAATATTGGACCTAATTGCAAATTTTCAGAATTAAGAGCTGATTTTTTTTAATAAAACCCTCATTGTAGAGGGTGTTTTCTACAAATAACCATTCCCCCATCCCCTATTTATATGTCCCGAGCCCCCCTGTTCTCTTAACTTAAAAATTCTTCCTCCCAAACAAACCCTAGCGCCGCCACCTACCCTCTGCCGAAAAATCTTGCCGTGCCGCCGCCAATCCGCCGCGATCACGCCGCCGTAGCCGTCTCCCGCCGTGCTTCCGCCGCCGTCTGGAGTCTTCGCCCCCTGAAATTTTCAGGGGAGGTATATCTGGACCTTTACTCTCTGTTTTTAGCATACTTTTTCTGTAAAATTACTATGGCACATAAAATGCAATTTGAGAGAGATTTTACCCCAGTTTTCACGCACGAAGTGTACGGTAGATATTTTGCACATGAAATCGAGCAAAGGGGATGGAATTTCCTTACCTATAATCACTCCTCTGAGTTTGCCCTACCTGAACTAGTTGCCCAGTTTTATGAATCAATGGAGGATAATAGTCTAGACAACTTAGGCTACATTAAAATAAATTGGGGAGATCGCGTAATTCACATTGATAGGGACATGATCCACGAGGTCACACTCATACCACGTGTACCCGCACATGACCACCCCTTGCACTTAGAGGATTATATGCCCTTGATGGGGAATGACTGCGCGAGAGAGCCGCGTAAGGGTATCCAAGCACGGACCCTTTTGGCGAACGTTTTTACTGTGTACCGGTGGGCACAAAACAATATCTTTGGTAGTTCGCACAACACGACTTTCTTCACCCCCTCCTTACATGTCGTACACACATTAATGATGAAAAATCCACGGTTCGACATGTGCACCGTATTGCTCCATTCTATAGGTGCGGGGAAAAGAGGTAGCATCTACCCATGTCCCATGCTAGTCACCTAACTCTGCCGTTATTTCCTCCCCGTCGAGGAATTTGATTCATACATGATAGACGGAGTTCCGGTTCGACCACTCGTTGAGGGCGTTACTTCGTCCTACTCTAGACTTACTGATATTTGGTCACGAACGGAACCGGCAGAGAATATTCCCGCACGCACCCCTAGCTCTAGCTCTACATCGAGCGGGAAAGAACTGACCCCTCAAGAGCATGCACGATTGATGCGGAGAACGGTAAGAAGAATTGATTCTTTGAGGGATGAGTTTCGGGCGACAGCACGAGATCACGACCGTCGGTTGACGGAAATTGAGAGGGGTATTCAAACCCTTTTGGCTAGAGGGGAACGATCACGTTCACGCTCACGAGCGAGATGTGGGGCCGGGCAGTGAGGGCACTGCTTTGCTCAAGTTTGGGGGAGAAGGTAGTGTATATAGTTATCTTTTGCATTGCATATTTTCATTTTGTATATATTCTTTTTGCATATTTAATTTCTGCATTGCATCTTTATATAAAAATCATAAAAATTTGAAAATTTTGAAAATATAAAAAAATTTAGAAAAAGAAAAACCCATAAAAATTGAAAAAGTTCAAAAATTATAAAAATTAATGTATTCAATTCTAGTTAATTGATTTGAGTTTGATAAATAGGTTAACTGGCTAGGAAAAACTAGATCTTAGACTTAGCAAATTAAAAACCCTAAAAATAACCTTCCTTAGAGTTTAACGGTAGAAAGTATATGTCTTTGTAGGTTATTTAGAAATAGGTAAATTTTGGGTTCACTTCTTGGGCTAAATCGAAACGAAGGAAGAGTATTGAAACTTTTATTAGAGTATAAGTTTGAAAAATAATTCCTAGCTTAAGTCTAGAGTCTGAAAACATATACCCTACAATTTGCACAATCACGCACCTTGAAACTTGGAATAGTAGAAGAGACCTTGAATTGCTCTTGTCTAAAGTCCTTAGTACGAAGAAAATAAAAAAAAGTGAATAGAGAAAAAAAATGGACACTGGTTTTGTGATTACTTAAGGCTAAAACATAGAAAAATATTTAGCGAGGGTGCTTCATCACCTAGTGTCTTAGACCAACTGGTTTGGGAGTCACTGCTAAAGCCTTGGGTGTTACAAAACTAGGAAGTACGCTTTAAAATGCTAACGCATCTTGTAATCGGTTGTTGGTACCTCAAGAAGTATTAACGGTCGCATGAAGGATGTGTAAGCGAAAATTCACCAATTAATAAGTGCTTTGGACAATGGACGAGAGTACGATTGCTTGATTTGAATTTCCAAGTGTAGGGGTGATATTTACACACACGTGGGGATATGTGATTGGAGTTTAGATAAGAGAAAGGAATGAAGAATAGAACTTGTATCTTTAGTAGAGTTGATAGAAATTCCTAAGCGGAGATGAAACCCTAAAAGGAAAAGTTAAGAAATGCCGAAAGCTAAGTAATTCTATAGAACATATATAATCTTAAGTTAAATAATGAGGAAGTGTGAAGAATATGGGTGGGTAATTGGCGGGTCGACGATAATAGAATTCCTTGTTAGAAAACCTAATTAGAGAACAAAAGTCGAAAAAAAAAAC
This sequence comes from Agapanthus africanus, assembly GCA_030015575.1. Lineage (NCBI taxonomy): Eukaryota > Viridiplantae > Streptophyta > Magnoliopsida > Asparagales > Amaryllidaceae > Agapanthus > Agapanthus africanus. The sequence continues at coordinate 396,457,435 of JASDDO010000029.1, read as the reverse complement.
CAAATTGATAGGATTTTGTGGGTGTAATCCGCTGAAAACCCTCAGGAGACAACACTCCTCCTACTAGGGACACCTAGAGGTTTAACGGCTTGTTGCACGTGCTTAGTGCAATCGCGTTTCCCTGCGAAAGTGCGGCTAGGTTAGAATAAAATAATAAGTTGCTCGAGGACGAGCAAAAGATAAGTTTGGGGGTATTTGTTCATATCATAATATTGCAATTCATACGCCCCATTTTTATTCATTTTATAAGTAAACAGGTACTCTTGACGCACGTTTTTTGCATGTTACAGGATACAGGCTCTTGGAGCGAATACAGTGAAAAAAACAAAAGCTGATATAGAAAAGGAACTTTTGACGGATCCTAGTCAAGCCTAGACGAAGAAAAGTGCAAGGTCTGAAATGTCAAAGCAAAACGGTTGAAAGATCGCTATATGTTTTTCACTGAAAGGTCTGGAGAAGAATAAGAAGTCAAACAGAGAAAAGAGATAAAGAAATAATAAGCCCAGATAAAAACAAACAAGCCCAGAAAAATTGGTGAGCTGAGCTCACCAAAGGGCCGCGGAACCGCGGCCCAAACCCCCCCTTTGCCGCGGTTCCGCGGCCATTTAATGCCCGTGTCAGCGCCAACTTCTTGTGTCGGTGAGTCGGTGCGGGTGTTGGGATTTTCCGTGGGCATATCTGTAAAATCATGTGTGCGAGAATTTGTAACCCTAACTTCCCTGTTTTCTTATAAATTGTACTCACAAAGCTGTAAAATGTATGCCTCTTTTCAATCAATAAAATTCAGAATTGTTGGGAGATCAAGAGCATCATTTTAGTAAGTCTTTATTTCTTTAAATTCTGCCGTAGTGTTAATTTAATTGTTACCCTAGTTCTCTCGTATAATTCTTGCAGTAGATCAATCATATCATTACCCTAATTAATTTTAGTGTAGTCTTTCAAATGCAATCGGTAAGTGCTTTAAAAATGTCACTTTTAAAAGATACCCTAATGAGCGAGTAAAATTCTCTCTTGTTAGGGTTAGGAATAAAGGAGGGAATGAGAGATGAATATCTCTCATCTCTTTCAATGCCAAATATTTTTTAAATATAACTCCATGCACGCATGCATGATCCGCTCCCTACGGCACCCTACCCATGAGGTAACGGTGACACCGTAGTATAAAGGACCGGACATGCATGACGTCCATGAAGGGTATAGCAATTAGTAGCAAAGGACGGACAAGGATCAAGAGGAAGAAACTTCGTTTCTTCCCAATCATCCTAATCCCCTTTTCTAATAATTGTTATAACTTCTAAAACAGGTTTGAATCAAAAGCATTGAAAGAGGTGTTAATCTTTATCTACTCAACCCTACTTTAGACCTAATCCTAACAAGTTCTTTAATATCGTATAACTTAGTTTTTAAATCAATCAACAAAAACCAAACCACCATCGGAATCAACTCGTAAAATCACAAATCAGAAAATTACACATCTCTGTGGATCGACCCGTATTCACCGGCTAGCTACAAAGCGACGCCGTTTCTGATTACGGTAAACATAATATTTTTGGATTAATCAGTGCATTTTGGCATTTGCGATCACAGACGAAAGGGATTCCCTTCTTCATCAGGTGACTGTAAAGACGGCACTTGCCGGAGAGATTGGCTATAAATCGCCGGATATAGGCGAGCTGTTGGATATAGTGCCCTCAGAGTCAATTATTGGATCACAGGCACTTGATTGCAATGATTGAGGGAGGACCTATGCCGGTAGGACAGTCTTACTCGAGATGATAGTATGCTATCTGGTTTATCATTATCATCGTGTACAGCTTTAGGTGACATTACAGGTCACTATTGCACGTTGATAGAGCCCATAGGATTCTTGCTTGACGGCCAGCAGTATGATGACGATCATATACGTGGGAGCTGGGGTCTATAAGCACATCCTTAAAATGGTCCCTAGTCATGGGAGTTTCGAGACTGGGCATCGATACTCCATTAGTAGACTAGTGTATACAGTCGAGACCCCGATGAGGGGCGGTGGCTGGTCTCACAAGCCATTGGTGTCAGTTGGATCACCTAAGATGTATACAGGTGTTCATTGGGTTATGAGTACACCGGACAGGACTCATCGGGAACATGCTAGTTGGTATTATACCTAACGTCAGATAACAGTTCCCTGGTGACATGTGTACAGGTTAGTTCATCGACCTGAGATCGTCCTTTGTCTCGTGTGAGTTCCCACTGTGCTTTGATTACTACCCTACCACGGCTCAAAGGAGTCGTGCAAACAGGTTTTAGTTGGGTACAGTCCCGAGCCACATGGAGGCAGTGAGCGGATCGGCAGAGGTTTCGTCTCTCCCGGTATTGAGGGTGAGATCGCGCTGTGTCTAGGAGAGCCATTACACGAAGTCCTTAGCCAAGGCAGGAGATTCACTGGTAGGTATTCTAGTAGTATCTCAGGGTGTTCTGGGCTACACTCCGACACGACTGATGAGTTGGATTCCATCACGTTATCATGCGATGATAGTTGGATCCCGATTCCCACTGATGAGTTGGTTTACTCCTCGGGTGATCCCGACTAATTCTTCTTTCAGGTTTGGAGGAGAATTTGACGATACAGTGAAAGGTTTCCTGATTAGATAAATTGATAACCATTCTGTTCTAGGTTAGAGTGCATGCAGAGTGTTTCTTTTCTCTCTCTCTTTGGCAGCGACCATGACCCGACCCTAGACTATAACTCAGTGACCAAGTTAGCCGAACTTTTTTAAAACACTGGCTTTTGGATTGTCAGAGTTGCATACCTCATTGCCACTCCTACTTTTACCCTTTTCTACGGAACACCCCGTATTACTACGAACATCCACTTCCATTAGATAAAACTATCGTATGGTTATATACGAACTCGAAGGAACTTGTTCCAGATTCGAGGATGGTTTCCGGTTCTGGAGAAAATGAATAGGACTATTCAGTTGTCTTTTCCTTTTACCTTCTCTCAGGTTGCGAGTGCTCCTTGGATTAGGACAATACACCTATTACGCTAATTGGATAGTCTTCATCCAAACCATGGGCAGGTGCCGAAAGGTAGGGCATGAAGAAAACCATTTAGCCTAGATGGTGTACAGAAGGTAATAAGTTAAGACAAATAAAGGGATTAGAAAGAGGGCAGAGTAAACTGCGACTACTATTCACGACCAAACCAAGTATTTCGTCGCCACTCCTACTTCACCTTTGTATTTCTTCCGGACACTCCATATCACTACGAAGATCCACGGTTATTTAGATATTCCATCGTATGGTTATATACGAACTCGAAGGAACTTGTTCCAATTCGGGGATAGATTCTGGTTCAGGAGAAATAGGAATAAGATTTTATTCAGTTGTCTTTTATCTTTACCTTCTCTCGGGTCGCGAGTGCTCCTAGGATTAGGAGAGTACACCCATTATGCTTATTGGATAGTCTTCTTCCAAACCATAGGCTGGTGCCGAACGGTAGGGAAGGAAGAAAACCATTTAGCCTAAAGGTGGTGTACAGAAGGTAATGACTAAAGACATATAAAGGGATTTGGAGAGATGGCAAAGAAATATACGGTTACAGTTGTGAATCTGATAATGGAAGAGGCATTACTAGGAATACCCGGATACCCCTTCAAAACATTTATATGTTTCAGTTTCACTGTGTATTGTTAAAAGAAAACTGATTTCCCAATTAGCCCTTACTCCAGGGTATGTATTTACCAGGTTTGATTCTCACATCTGTATGGTTTTACAGATGATGAATGGGAGTAAGTTATTGGAAATTGGGTGATCATCCTCATTATATCGGGATTCGTTGTAATTGGTGATATTTGAGGAAATCGCCTGGGTTGTTTGCCGGACGGCAAATATTTGGTTTTGAATATCCGTTGTTATGCACCAATTTCAAATTGATATATCTGTACATTTATTTTTATAAAGTGAGATATAACTTTTTGAAATTATGTCCATGACATTTATCTATATCATTGGATGGTTAGGTAAGGAGCATTAAACAGCGGTGTAATTCTTCTTAACCATAAGTATATTTTTCAACCTACGACACGCAGGGAATGAGTAAGAAGAATCAGGGGACTTATACAGAGTATTGTATTTTTTCCAGTGTCCATGAGGACAGAGGGGTTGGTACTCGTACTATATTCTGTTTACTTGTGACTTCTCTAGTTCTTAGACATGTGTTTCGTAGAAATGCAAGGTCTAAGTTTTGAGAAGTTATAGGTATATGAATAGAGTAGAGAACTAGGTATTTCAAGTATCAGGATTCTTCAAGGTGATCGAAGATGTAGATACTTGTGTATAGTATTCAGTTGATAGTAATGATTATGAGAACTTGCTTCTCTTTCAGGTTATTCATATCTGGATGTATTCCTACGTTGAGTAACGTTGATCGGCCTCCTTCTATTTAGTTGACATGCACTAGAGACAGCTGCATGATTTGAATCCGGATCCAATTAAATCAGTGCCTCTCTTTCTATATTGGATATAGAATAGTTCATATCTTAACAATGTTAAGGTACGGGAAGTTGTCCGGCTTATGCTTAAAACCAGACTCTGGATAACTCAAGGCACGTTTCTGTAATGGCTGTTTGTGGGTTGACCCGGGCTATGACGAGGGTTGACTTTCTACCATCTGGAAGATCAATAGTGATATTGTTCTTGACTCGCCACAATTTTAATAAAAATGGATTTTTTCAGAAAACAGTAGTGGGAGTATGGTAGAACTGGAAGTGATTCCAGAACCACAAACGATTACTGAAAATTTAATAGGACCTAAAGATTCAATCTGGTTTGACATTCCATTGGCCACTCCGCAGATATGGTGGGTAACCTCAGGCACTCGAGAGGTACTTCGGTATGCTCAAAGACGGTGACAAGGAGGTTCTTGTTTACCCAGACTTGCCATTGCTGTTGTTCCAGTCTGTGAGACCCGGCAGGAGGATGAGTATAGCGTCGTTCTAAACTAGCTTTAGAAGTGTACGTGTATGTGACTCTGCCAGAGGGTTGTCGTAGTCAGTGGGAGCAGCGGAAGCATAGTGGACAAGTAGCTTGTGTCTATTTATGGACTAAAGCAGATATAGCGGAGATAGATCATCTATTTCTGATATGACAGTCATAGGTTTGACTTCATCAGAATAGGGGATGGATCTGTTAAGAAAGTAGTAGGGTGCGATGTCCTGGTATTTGGATGACATACACAGAGTAGGAAGTGAAATTCCTATACTACGATCGGTTATACTTTGGTTGTCACACAGTAGTTTCTCCACATAGGATATGGATATTATATCAGATATTCTGGTAACTAGATCTATAGTTTTAGATCTAGATTTGGGTAGTTTCCCAATCTGGGTACTTAGATAGCATTCTAAAGGTGTTTTAGAATGGACGACTCCTGGCACGGTAGTGTACCTGCAGGTGATGGAGTCACCCTCTCTAAAGCTGTCTTACAGACTAAAGGGGAGAAGGATGTGCATGATTGGCAGATCACTTGCTTAGGCAATTGAGTCAATCATGAGATGCCAAGTACCACACCAGACGTTATTTTTTGCACTAGATGCAATAAGTTGATATTAATCCTATCCTGGAGAAACGTTCGGAAGCAGTTTTAGAACATAAGTGGATGTTCTAGGGATATGATAACAACGGCCTCTTTTAGGAGACAGTTGTCATTCCAGGCTTCCAAGGTGACCTGGATGACAGAGTGGCTGTCAGAGTTATAGTTTTCCCTCTGACGAGGGGCGGTATTTTGGACAGGTGGTCCAAGCGGATACTGAGGGAGGTGTGGCGCAGAATACTGATTAAGTTCAATTGACGATACAGTCTAAGAAATTTGGATTTGGAGTTCATTTATGAACTAGGTCCCATCAGATATCCAAACATATTCTAAGATAGGTATTGCTCATTTCGGGAGATGGCATTCTCTGCAAACTTGAGATAAAGAGAGACATAGAAAGAAACATTAGGGCGGATCCACTCACTGAGGCTATTCCTCGAATGCAATAGTTTCGCAAACGAGCTTTGTAAAACTGATTAGTAGAGGAGTTGGGTGTTCGGTATCACACGGGCTGTAAGTATGCGACATCGCAATAATTAGCCTTGAGTGCAAGTGGGAGATTGTTCGATATAGTGCCCTCAGAGTCAATTATTGGATCACAGGCATGTGATTGCAATGATTGAGGGAGGACCTATGCCGGTAGGACAGTCTTACTCGAGATGATAGTATGCTATCTGGTTTATCTTTATCATCGTGTACAGCTTTAGGTGACATTACAGGTCACTATTGCATGTTGATAGAGCATATAGGATTCTTGCTTGACGGCCAGCAGTATGATGGCGATCATATACGTGCGAGCTGGGGTCTATAAGCACATCCTTAAAATGGTCCCTAGTCATGGGAGTTTCGAGACTGGGCATCGATACTCCATTAGTAGACTAGTGTATACAGTCGAGACCCCGACGAGGGGCGGTGGCTGGTCTCACAAGCCATTGGTGTCAGTTGGATCACCTAAGATGTATACAGGTGCTCATTGGGTTATGAGTATACCGGACAGGACACGCCGGGAACATGCTAGTTGGTATTATACCTGACGTCAGATAGCAGTTCCCTGGTGACATGTGTACAGGTTAGTTCATCGACCTGAGATCGTCATTTGTCTCGTGTGAGTTCCCACTGTGCTTTTATTACTACCCTACCATGGCTCAAAGGAGTCGTACAAACAGGTTTTAGTTGAGTACAGTCCCGAGCCACATGGAGGCAGTGAGCGGATCGGCAGGGGTTTCGTCTCTCCCGGTAATGGGGGTGAGATCACGCTATGTCTAGGAGAGCCATTACACGAAGTCCTTGGCCAAGGCAGGAGATTTACTGGTAGGTATTCCAGTAGTATCTCAGGGTGTTCTGGGCTACACTCCGACACGACCTGTACCGCTTTTTGGGGTCTGACTTTTACCAATCCCCTAGGCCCGACATGCGATGCTCATAGGCGAACAGACCGGACTGTATGGATATTGTCACTGACAGGCTTAGTAGGGTATCAGGATGAGCTCACTCATCGACCTCCCTTTTGGTCAATACCTGGTAGCCCGTTACGTACGGCTAGTACCACTGACGTGCTAGTGGTTAAATCCATAGCCAAAGTATTGACGAGTCTTTAGAGTCCCCCACAGACAGTTTCTCAAGTTTCGGACGAAACGTTGTAGAGGCCGTATGATATATGGCAGGGTCCGATCATATACGTGCAGTAGTGCATGGATCATGATCGGGCGGATCATACTAGTGGGCTTTGGTTTAATCCGGATCCTAGTATTAGATTTGTTGGATTACTTTCGTCTCATCGCATTCGCATTCAGTCGGAATGCGGATGCAGGTATGTATATACAGGTGAGAGGTATCCTTGTGATCCTTTACGAGTTTACTTTAGATGTTGCCATATCTTTTTATTGTTGTAAACATTTGGGTTAATGTTTACAAATGGTGGAAATTGTGAGTGGAAATGATCATGAGGTGCAATTAATGTGACATGGACATGTTTAGTGACTCATGGTCTCTTTTCTTGTGCTAATGTCACATTAGGATTTGATTATTGTGTTGATATGATGCTTGGAGAGAGAATTGACAGCCATATAGGCTTGGGTTTGCTCTTGGATTTCTTATGCCAGCTCTCATTTTCTTCATCTCAACACAATAACAAAAGGCTCCTCTCCTTCTTCTTCCTCTAGCTCACCATTTTCACTAATGGCTTCATCTTCAACCTCCATCCATACACTCTCATGCGATGAGAATCAATGGATGCTTGAGACGAAGTGATCGCACACATTCTATACTTCACCTTGGACACGTCGGCTAGTGAACTTCGTGCCCGAGTTGCTTCGGACGAAGCGGGAGCCCGTAAAAAGACTCATTGATGTGGTGCCCTTTCCGACGAGGAGACCGGAGATCGGAGATGCCGCGAGGAGCTTGGGTTGGTGGCCAAAGACCGAAGGACACGGATCGATCTGTATACCTTTTCTAACATTTCTCTAGTTAGCTGGTTATAGGTTGATGGTTCGATCCGGGATTAAAGTCTGCGATAGCGCCGGTTTCAAGTTGTGAAAAAGTTTTCGTTTCCGCATTTTGGCCTCGGACAGACGGTCGGGGCGCTACCATAGACTTATACGAGCTTCCCTTGGAGAGTCCGCAATTGCTTGAGAGTCCTTGGCGAGGGCATCTCCATAATCGCCTTGATCTTTGACGGATCTATCTCGATGCCTCGGTGTCGGACGATGAATCCTAGGAACTTGCCCGAGAAAACTCCGAACGCGCATTTGAGAGGGTTCATCTTCAAGTTGTATTGCCGAAGGCGTTGAAACACGATCTTCAGATGCTCTAGATGTTCCTCGTATGATTTGCTTTTCACCACAAGCTCGTCAATATAGCATTCGACGATTTCATGTATGAGGTCATCGAACATCTTGGTCATGGCCCTCTGATAGGTGGCACCGGCGTTCTTTAGACCGAAAGGCATCACCTTGTAGCAAAATATACCCAAAGGGGTCCGGAAAGCGGTGTGCTTCTGGTCCTCGGGATGCATCTTTATCTGATTGTATCCTGATGATCCGTCTATGAAGGAGAAAACCTCGTGAGTGGACATGTTGTCTATCATTAGCTCGGTGACCGGTACTGGGAAGTCGTCTTTCGGGAAGGGTTTATTGAGATCCCGAAAGTCCACACATATGCGCACTGTCCCATTTTTCTTCATCACCGGGACGATGTTGGCGATCCAGTCAGGATACTGCACCTCTTGGATGAAGCCAGAGTCGATCAGCTTCTTGACCTCGGCGTTGATGCTCATCTCAAGCTCGAGCCGCATTCTTCTCGGTGCTTGTTTCATTGGCTTGACGTAGGGGGATTTGGCCAGTTTGTGGACAGCAATCTTTGGATCTAATCCTGGAATCTCGGAATAGTTCCATGCGAAGCAATCATTATGCCGCATAAGCACGTCTTTTAGTGTAGCTACCCTTTCTTCAGACAGCAACTCACTGACGAATGTCGGCCGCGGATCACTTTCCGTCCCCAAATCAATTTTCTTGAGATCATCTGCAGTAGTATGTATTCCATCTTCCAGCTCTTTCGGCGCCGATGGAAATTCTGAGATCACCTCGTCATCATTGTTTTCGAAGCACCAGGGGAGGTCATCCATATTCTCGGGCTCTTCTTTTGATAGCGTTATCATATGACAGGCACGAGCTCACTTCCAAGACTGATGTTGATCTGGTTCTACTCTCGCTGTATGTGCGGCTTTTGGTTCATGCTTCTGCGGCGGAGTTATCCTCCAACTGCTGGATAGAGCGAACTTGCCAAGCTGATATTAGTCTTCGACCCAGTCCTTGAAGGTGAAGCAATCTTCGAGAGGATGTCCTATTGTTCGGTGAAAATAGCAATAGTCTGGGTGAGAGACCTCATTGGCTTGCTCGGGGCATTTAGGCTCCGGAAGTGTAATCATCTGATGTCTTATGGCGAGATCAAGTATCTTCCGTGTTTTGTTCTGAGGAAAAGAGTATGCTCGACCCATATTTTTAATAAGAGACGAATCTGGCTTGCTCGATTCCCGATCGCGTGGCTTCTTGGTCCCGCTTTGTCGCTCTCGAACGCCATTCCCATTCTTTGATTTATTTTTGCCTCTGTGTCGGGCCTTTTGTATGACGGGTTGATAAGGAAGAGCATTTCCATTCTCCGCGGCCTGTTGAAGGAGGCGTTGTGTCCTCGATTTTTCGTAAATGGCCATCTCGCGGTTATGGTCATCCCAGATCTTTTGACCCGCTTCCCTTACCAGCTTGTCCATTCGTTCTTCAAATGACGGGCTCGGCATTTTGATGACAAGGCCTTGTTTTGGTTCAGGATCGGTCTCTTTTAACAGAATGTCTTCTTCTTCATCGAAGTCATGTATGACGTAGCTGCCATGGACTCGCTCCTGTTTTCTGGATTGAAGATATCCGAGCCCGATCGTTTCTATTCTCCTGTTGGGTAACTTGCGCTGAGTTCCGGGGACATCCCAAATCCTGTTGTAGAATCGAGCTTGTCGGGTGGTCTGTCTGAAGGGTACCCCTTGACGCTTCAATAACCTTTTCAAGCCTTCCGTGTAATATCTAGGCAGACGGATGGGCTGGAGCCTGTCGAGCATAGAATCGGCGCCGTGCCAGATTTCCTTTTCCACTTTGGTTTCTCCGGATCGGTAGAATAGGATCGCCTGTTCACCTTTTCGCCTGGGAGGGACGTAAAATGTTTGCAGCTCTGGCACACTATAAGCTTCAAGTGCATCGAGATCTTTGTAATGTTCTTGTGGAACTATAGTAATTTGCAAACTCTGATTATCGCCAGCGAAGGCTTGTATTGATGGCCGAGCGAAAAATATAGCATTAGCCTCGTCTTCCGAGTCGCTGCCGAAGATCAACATGGGGGCAGATGGTCTCGGGTTGCTGCGTTGAGGCGGCCCTGAATAAACTATCTCTTCTTCCTCCTCGGTATCCCTCCCGAAGACTGGAATAGTGGTGATAGCTTTGTCCTTCGGTTTGTGACATCTCTCCGTGTCTTCGAAGTCTGGCAAGAAGTATTTTGCATCCTCATACTTTCGGACTTCGTTCACGGAGAATGGGTTCAGCTCTCCTGTTACGGTGTACTCGAGACCATCCTTGAAGTATTTCATACACTGATGTTGTGTAGAAGGGATGATGTTGTACTCGTGTAACCAAGGCCAGCCGAGCAAAGCATTGTAGCATGTCTTGGCGTCAATGACGTGAAATTTAATATCCGTGACAAGTAGCCCGAAGCGCAACGTCAATATCACAGACCCGAGAGTCCGTGATGACTGGGAGTCAAAACCGGAGATGGTGATTTTATCACGAGCAAGGTGCTGAACGCTTATGCATATTTCCTTCAACACTCGCACGTTGAGGAGATTGAAGGAGGATCCATTGTCGACCAGGATCTTGTCTATCTTGATATCGTGACAGTATCCGGAGACATATAGGGGACGATTGTGTTCGCACGTCCCAAGGAGGAGATCTTCATCGCCGAAGGTGATATCGGCTGTATGTACTTCTTCCAGCTCGTCTTTCATCCTTTCTTCGGCGAGGAAAGCTTGGAATTGCTCTGGCACTTGTAGCGCCTTGATCAATGAATCTCTCGCCTCTTTGGATAGCATAAAGGCGTCGAGAATGCTGAGCTGCGAGGGTAGCTTCCTCAAGTGTGCCAGAACGTTGTAGTCCACCTTACTTTTCTTCGGCGGGTCCTTGGCTGTCAGCTTTTCAATGGCTTGATCATCAAGGATGATATCCTCAGGGACCTTTTCTTTTCCCTTATCTTTTCTATTCGTGGGTTCGAGATTCTTTTCGGGCAGCGTACGATTGCGCAGCTGGATATTTTCACAAGTCTTCGACTCTTCCTCTTTCCCCGAGGTGGATTCTTTGAAGAGAGGGCCAAGAGTCATCTCTTCGTCGGAGTAGCTCCCGAAGGTGAGAACCTGCGATCTCCCGGCGTTGACTGTGCGACAGTTGCCGGTAGTTCTTTTATACTCCTCGGTCGTATTTCTTTGCTCCCGACGAGTTTTGCGTTTCATCCGCTTAAAATATTGCCGGTGAGCAACATACCCCTACCACTATCTTTTAAAAGCATTGCACTCTTCGATAGGGTGTGCCATCCTTCGATGATATAGGCAGTAGCTAGGATGCATCTCTGCTTCTCCGAGAGTGTTTCCTTTGGAGGGTGGTAGGTTCATTCCCATTGATATGTCTTTAGCAAACCTTTTCCTCGTCTTGAACTTGTTTTTATTCGCGACGGATGTCCTTTGATTCGGCGGGAATGTTTTGACTCTTTCGTCCAGTCGTCGGCGTTTGGCCTTTTCAAATATGGCCATCTCACGTTCCCGATCAGCTTTACTTTTCAGAAGAGCTTCGTTTAGGAATGCGTCAATCATTTCGTCTGATGGCCCTGGAAGTTCTTGTTCAGGACCTGCCCCCAGTCTCTCGGTGCAAGGAGCTTCTTCATCGTCTGTCGACAAATGAGAGATCATATGGCAACTTGCTACGTAATCCTCAGATTCATCCGACGAGTCTTCTCCATCATCTTCGTCTTCAAGGACGTGGCCGAGGAAATCTTGGAGCGTGATTGGAGTCTGCGCCTTCTGCTTATACTCCTCCAGTGCGTCGATCTGTTTCTGCAGGTCCGTGCTCTTGTCGCCAGGATTCACGGGCTTTTTGGATTTCTTCTTCTTTTTCGAAGATTTCGACGGCTGGGTGTGAACACTTTGACTATCACCACCAATCTTTGGAATTGGGCGCGGCTTCAGCATTCCTTCGATGATCTGGGGTTCCAGCGGATTCTTCCACCTGATCGCCGGGCATGTCTGGAGATCATTCAGCATTCTTTTGGTTTTGGCTGAAAGAACGACCTCCCATGGAGCTTCTTCAACAAAAGAGCACGATGCCCCCGGTGTGTCCATCTTCTTAGGAGTGTGCGGTTGCGGTGGGCTTACTTTCCATTTCTCAGACATCGCAAACTTGCCTTGTTGGTACTGATTCTCGATCCATCCCTTAAAGACGAAGCAATCTTCGATTGGATGGCTTACCGTTTGGTGGTAAGGGCAATAATTGGGATTATTCGCTTCGCCGGGTTGCAATGGTCGCTTTGGATTCGGCAGATTGATAAGCCTATTGCGCATCGCGAGCTCGAATAGTCTCTTCATTTTGTCCCGTGGGAACGAGTAAGGACGCTTCATTTTCTCATTATAATAGCGCCGTCTCTCTTCCAGTTGATCCGTTAGTTTTGGGGCACTGGGCTATTGTTGGGTACCGCAACGAAGGTCGCCTTCCCTATACCCTTTTCGTTCCGTGGCTCCGGCTTCAGAGGAGATGGTCTATGACCTATCTGGTCCATCTAGGCTAGCTTGTCGATTAAAGCCTGGAATGTGGTCGGTTTGAAGAACATCATGAACTGTGAAATAGTTGCGTGAGGGTCTAGGGTGCCTACGAACATGCCCACCGCTGGTGCTTCTTCGATGCGCTGTTCGCATTTCGACCACAGATTCCGCCATCGGATTGCGTACTGAACCCACGTCTCGCCTGGCTTCACCCTGGCATTGATCAATGCCGTTATTGGGGTGCGTTCACTAGCACTTGTGAATCGCTGGGTGAACAGCAGCTCCATTTCCGCAAATGTCTTGATGGAGTCGTTTTGAAGTTCAGAGTACCACTCAAATGTCGTCTCCGAAAAGATGCCGACGAATTGGCGGAGCAAAAGCTTATCATCACCCCCGGTGTTGCCACAAAGAGCCCTGAACTGAGCGACATGTTGATGGGGATTGCCTGTCCCTTTGTACACGTGGAATTTGGGGATTGTGTATCCTGGCAGGTACTTTATCTGATCATACCATCCTGGATACGGTCGCCCAGTTTTGACGACTTGGCCGGCCGCTTCATTTTCCTGGTGCACTCGTATCTGCTGAGCAATATAATCATCCAGGGCGGCCTTAGAAATAGTTTCCTCCTTGGTTGCTGAAAGAGCCGGAGGTGGATTCGACGTCTCCCCTTTGTCGTCTTCAATAATGATCGGAAGGTCTTCGGCTGGAAGATCCGGCTGTAACGTCATCCCGACCATGTCTTGGAAGAGAAGCGCCATTCGTTTTATATTGGCAGCTTGTTCTGCAGCTTCTCGGTCCTTCTTTTTGAGGACTCTGCGTAGGAGATCAGCGTCAGTTTCTTGTTCATGACGTTGTTCCGATGACGCCTCCGGGTTTTCTTTTGGCCCGGTGAGTGCGGCCATTGCAGTCAGCATCTCCTGAAGCTTCTGCTGTTGTTGTTCCTAAGCCCTCGTTATTGATCGGGTGAGCGGTCAGTGGCCCGTCGATGTGCGGCTTTCCTCTTTTCCCAAAACCATGTAAACAGTATGCACCGTTATGCCCCGAGACATGGGGCGTTTGGGCTCAGTGTCTTTGCGATCTGCCGTAGTCATTGGGGCTTTCTCTGGCCTCCTTCTCTTTTGAGCAGTTGACATCGAGGGGACCGTTGCGGCGGGCACCCAGGCAGTTGTCGTCCTTTGTGGCTTGCTAGGACGGTTCTCTTCCTGCTGGACCTTCAGCTTCTTCTGTCGACGGGGATAGTCTTGATCAATCACCGACTCTTGGACCCGTCGCCAGACTTTGTAAACTTTGGAGGACAGCCGTTGAGAGGGCTGATCTGGCTTTATTTCTATAACATTCTCCACCGGTGGAGGAGATCTTTTCAGTACGGCGATAGGAGAGTTCATGCGCACCTTGTTCAGCAGTTCGAAGCTGTTTCCGGTTAGAACAGCAGCATTGACTTCCACAATTGGGGCTGGCGGAGTTAGCCCAGAAGGGGAGTTGCCCCCATCTTTCCTTACTCGGCGCCAGTGGCGACGTCGAGCGTGTCGAGCTGCTGGGATTGTTTCAACTTGAGGGGTGACATCGTCATGCCCCCTGTTTTGGTGAGGCGCCGCTGGTACCAGTCTCTTGAAGACCGATGTCCATTGAGTTGCAGTATCCAATCTGTCAAAGACAGACTTTTGAGCAGGGACGGGAGCCGAAACAGTCAGTCTTGTGAACACCGACCCTTTGGCAAGAGAAGCTGCCTTGACGACTTCGGGAGCAGGGATGGTTACTCTCTTTGGAGTAACCTTTTCTTGAATTGCAGGATTCATCATGGGCCCACAGGAACTTTGGCCCAATCTGGCAAAGACTGAGGCGCTGGGGCTGGACGACCCGTTGAGAGGGGCCGCGGTAGTTGTAAGCCGATCAAAGACTGACTTCTTGGAAGCTTCTGATGTTGGTATAGGAGCGCTGAAACTCAACGGTGGGAGCATGGTCCTGAAGAACAAACAAGTGCTGGCCTGAGTGACCTGTTCCACCGGCATCGTGAACAGAGAAGCCGCTTGGGGCCCATAAGCTATGCCTCCAGATGAGGCGGAGCGTGGGTTGCAATTGCAGTTGGAACACTTTGCGCAAGTGGACGCCATTGATCCTTCGCTTTCTGCACCAAGCAAAACGCCAAATCTTAGTACCTTGAACCCAAGGGCAACCATTAGCAAACCGCGATTCGTTCGCGAACACGACACACGAAGTGTGGAGTGGAAAGAGGAAAAGGTCCCACCGGGCATGCCAGAATCTGTTCCCCTCCGAAAGACACGGCGGAGACGCGATAAACGTCTAGCCTGAATTTCGGGGCAGATGCTAATTGGTGCTATCCATCCACCTCTCCGAAGATGCCAAGTTGATTTATGGCACCATGTATCGAAGGTTTAAACAGATGCGGCCGATGTAGCAGACTTCGTCAGATTCCCCCTCATTTGAGGGGTTTTTTATTATGAGGACGCTCTTCCCTGCAGGAGCAAGCCCCTGCAGTTAATTACGCTACCGCATCGCGGTAACAACTTTCTCCTTCTCCATATGGTCACTTCGTGTCGTGGGTGTTTGTTTTGTGTTTGGTTGCCCGTGGATTGTATACGGAGACTAATTTATGTTGTCGCCCGTAGGGCGTGGACTAGTCCAAATCCGTATCTTTCTTAGATTTGGGTTTGGGGGGTTGGGTTTAAGGATACATTAGCCTCATTTGAGACCAAAATCAACTTAAACGTTTGTTAAGGATACGTTAGTCTAATTTTAGACTAAGATCAACTTAACGGGATCGTTTAGATCCAACGATAGAGAGCAATTAGGCTCTATTGTTTAGTTTAGTGACATTGCGGTCAATTAGTTTAAGGACATTACGGTCCATTGTTAGTTTAAGGACATCTCGGTCCAATGCTAGTTTAAAGACATCGCGGTCGAGGTTAAGGACATCATAGTCCATAGGTTTAAGGACCCCACAGTCCAATGTTAGTTTAAAGACATCACGTTCGAGGTTAAGGACATCATAGTCCGTGAGTTTAAGGACCCCACAGTCCAATGTTAGTTTAAAGACATCGCGGTCGAGGTTGAGGACATCATAGTCCATGGGTTTAAGGACCCCACATTCCAATGTTAGTTTAAAGACATCACGGTCGAGGTTAAGGACATCATAGACCATGAGTTTAAGGACCCCACAGTCCATGAAATGTGTGGTTGTCGGGACCCGTCACCTCTCTGAAGACGTTGAAGGATTACAACGCCAAATATCAGAGGAGTGAAGAGATGTACCCTTGAACCAAGGTTGCTTGGGGATCTGTAGTCCAATTTGGAACTAAGATCAAATAATTAGATTATGAGCACATTGGCTCAGTTAAATCTGAATTGAGGACTTATGGCCAATTTTGGCTAAGTCCAATTAGATCTGAAGTGGTGGCCCTTTGTTGGACCATTAGACACTTGTCTGGGTTCAAGCCCACATTATTTAGCAATGCTAAACAAGAGTTTGAGGTCTCTGATAACATTTTTATTTTTGACTGAGCATTAATATTGTAGTTGTGAGTTTTACTCAATTTTGAGACTCAGTTGAAAGGGAGACTTTTGCCTCTGGAAAATTAGCCAATTTGGCTAAAAGTAATGTTAAACACTAGGGAACAGCAGTGTTAAACACTGGGAATAAAGCTCTCAAATTAGTGTTAAACACTAGCAGATAACAGTGTTAAACGCTGGAAATACAATTCTCAATTTAGTTTAAACACTAAAAATAGAATTCTCGAATTAGTGTTAAACACTAGAAGACAACAGTGTTAAACACTGGAAATAAAACTTTCAGATTAGTGTTAAACACTATAAAACAATAGTGTTGAACAATGGAAATAAGTCCCTTAAATTAGTGTTAAACACTGAATAGGAATGGGTCACGTGGGGCCACGTGAGGGCACCCAAAGGTAGGACCAGATCCCCATTACTTTGCTTTGCAAATAAATGTTAAACACTTCTTTTTTTTTAGGATCACGTGTTGACACGTGATGGAGATTTATGCGCTGATTGTTAAAGCATTTGTTAAGGGGTCACGTGGTAACACGTGAGAGCGCCCAAAGCCTTCATTTCCTTCGCTCTTATCTTCTGTGTTTTGGAGGTCACGTGGGGGCACGTGAGGCATTGCCTCAAAACTTTTTTCCTCTCATTTTTTTTGGGGATCTTTTCAGGGGTCACGTGGGGCCACGTGACCTTAGTTCTTTTGCATATATGGAGATCTTTTAAGCCTCTTTATTTTTTAAGAATTAAATTCTCTGTAGGGTTAAACCCTAATTATTTTAGAGGAATTAAATTCCCATGTATGTGAAAGAATTAAATTCTTATATAGGGTTAAACCCTAGTTCTGTCTTGGAGGAATTAAATTCCTATAACTTTAAGAGAATTAAATTCTCATATAGAGTTAAACCCTAATTTTATCTTGAAGGAATTAAATTCCTGTGAGTTTGAGAGAATTAAATTCTCATATAGGGTTAAACCCTAACTTCATATCTTGGAGGAATTAAATTCCTGTTGTGCAAGAATTAAATTCTTATATAGGGTTAAACCCTAACTTCATATCTTGGAGGAATTAAATTCCTGTGAATTTGGGAGAATTAAATTCTCTGAACTCAATTCTCCCCCTAAGTCTTGGATCTGCATGGCAAAATCTCAACCCGATGAGAATTAAATTCTCAACCTATAGGGAGATTTGCTTCTGCAGATCTTCAACCAGAGGAAGAACTAAGTTCTTTTTGCAGAAGAGATAAACTCGTAGATTTGAAAATTAAATTATCTTTTTGAAGTTTTTTCTTTTTCCCTTTTCTCACCTAGGGTTTCTTTCTTGAGAATTAAATTCTCCTTTCTTTTCTCTCTGCTATTTGCTTTTAGAAAATTTTCCCGATCCTAAAATTCTATATATCTCTCTTCTCTTCTTGGCTCCTATTTATAGGAGAAGGAAAAGAATCAATTTGTTTAGCAAATTTTTTATTGAAAGATTTTGTTTATTTTTCATAATTAATATGATCGTTTAGATCACTCAGTGAATTTTATTCACCGTTGGATTTTAAATCCAAAAGATATTCTGTTTGTTATTTTTTGTGAGATTTAGGGAAATCTTTCCTTGTCTAAGATATTTCCATAAATTAGTGATTTTTAATCACCCTTGGATTTTTAATCCAACGGTCCCCCATAATCCTTTTTATGTTTGGAAAGATTTGGAGAAATACTTTCCCAGTTAGGGTTTTTGATTAATTAGAATTTAATTCTATTAATTTATAAGGCTTTCAAAGCCTATCACGTGTTGACACGTGACCCCTTCTCATTCAGAATTTAATTTTTTACTTTAATTGGGCTGAAGGACTATCACGTGTCATCACGCGACCTCTGGTCGCATGCGAGCACGTGACCCCCCTTTGGGGTCTTTCTTGGGCCACTTGTTTTACTTCTGATTACTTAGGATTTTTAATTCTGTAAATGGATCATGTGTCAACACGTGACCTTTGGTCACGGGTGAACACGTGATACCTTATTGAGGTAATTCCTGATTTTTAATCAGGGAACAATACTGTCTCTCTGATACATGTTGATAAGGCCCTTAGGATGTTTGCTTGACTATCAGTACTATGATGCGGATCATACTACTAAGAATTGTGTAGTCCACAAGCACATCCTTAACTGTTCCTAGTCGAGGGAGTATCGAGACAGAGCATCGATATTCCAGAGTAGACTAGTGTGTATATTTCTTGACCCTGTAGGGGGCGATGGTTGATCCCATAACTATTGGTGTTTAACATCAATGATTGTACACAGGTGCTCATTAAAGAATGAGTACACCGAACAGGACTCGCCGAGAACTCCTAGATGGTACTATACCTATCATCAGATAGCAGTTCTTTGGTAACACTGGTACATGTTAGTCTGTAAACCCGAGATCGTCATAGTATCTTGTATGGTTCCCACTGTGCTTTTGATTTCCTCCCTACCACGGCTCAAAGGAGTCATGCAAACAGGTGGATTTTGGATACAGTCCCGAGTCACATGGAGGTGTTGGGGTCGAAATTTACACCCCGGTTGACCAAGTCAAAATCAAAGTCAACCCCAAGCCAAGTGGGCCCAAGCCCAGGTCAAATGGGCCAATGCCCGGGTCCAGCCCGAACACGAAGCGTCCGGCATTCCGCCATGCCAAAATAAAAATTTTGTAATAAATAATTTTGGTGTATTTCTTTTTTTCATTTTTTGAATAAATGTAAGAAAAATGGGCATAAAGCCAAATTTTTGTAAAGCACGTGGCTTATGTGCAAAAAGAAATAGCACATGAGGTATGGGATGGGCAAAATGCCATTTTTATAAAGCCCAAGGGGCTATATATAAAGTGTATAGCCTATAAAGGCAAAGATAATGAAAATATCTCAACAACTTTTTCTCTCTCCCAAAAAGAATCAAGATCTGTGATCTTTTCCTTCCTCAAGGTTCTAAAACCTTCTTCTTTCTTTTGAATTAAATCAAGAGTTTTACTCTTCTTTTTCCAAAACTAAATAGTTTTTCACCACAAAACCCACAAAGGGGAGCTTGGATCTTCCATCAGATCTTAAAATGGAGAGATTTTTAAAATCTCACCCCTCTTGTTATCCAAGAGCCGGCCAACAAAGGAGGAAAAAGGAGACCCATCTCCAAAGACCCCACTTTGGGGAAGATCTAGGGCTCAAGGGGAGAAGCCCCTTCATCAGCTTCAAAATATCTTAGGAGTTCAACTCCTCACACACACACACACACACACACACACACAAAATAATAAGTTTTTCTTTCTGGGAGTACAACTCCCAGTGCAGCGACCAAGTCCCTTTCGCCGTCCAAGCGCCCAAAGCACGAGCGCCCACGTGCCTGGCACGTGTGGCGCTAGCGCCCGAGCGCCCGCGTGCCTGGCACGTGTGGCGCTAGCGCCCAAAGTGCTAGCTCCCGAGCGCCCGCATGCCTGGCACGTGTGGCGCTAGCGCCCAAAGCGCTAGCACCCGAACATCCAAAGCACGAGCGGCCGAGCGCCCACGTGCCTGGCACGTGTGGCGCTAGCACCCAAAGCGCTACCGCCCGAGCGCCCATGTGCCCGGCACGTATAGCGCTAGCGCACGAGCATCCGCGTGCCCAGCACGTGTGGCGCTAGCGCCCGAGCGCTCATAGCGCGAGCGCCCGAGCGCCTATGCGCCTAGCACATGAGGCGCTAGCGCACAAAGCGCTAGCGTCCGGGCGCCCACGTGCTTGGCACGTGAGGCGCTCATGCCCAAAGCGCTAGCGCCCAGGGCGATAGCGCCAGCGCCCGCGTGCCGTGCACATGAGGCGCTGGCGCTTTCTCCCACGCATCCTTTGGATGTCCTTTCCCCTTTATACACACACACACACACAACACACGTACACTGCACATTGAGTTCGCATGACCTGTTTGACCCGTCAATCGGAGGTTCTCTCGCTCCAAAGCCGAGGGGTAATTAACGGCAGCTTAGTCCGCGGCTGCCGGAGATTTGGATCCTCACAATCATTAAACCCCAGCCTACCCTAGGCAGGGGGAATCTGTAATGCTTTTTCTATTTGTTTATTCATTTTCTTTCACTATAGAAGCATGGTTGCAATATATTATTTGATAATATTCCATGCTTCAATAAGTGAAAGGTTTTATTGAGTCATTCTTCACTTGCTCATCTATGCCAGCTCATTTGCAAGCTCTTTCCTTTTTCTTATTCTTCCTCCTCCAAGCCCTGACCCTCACATGAGTTGTGAACCCTATGGCTTGTGAGAATTCTAAGTAAGCTAAAAACCCTACTTCATCATCCTACTCTAGATTAGCCATTTAGATTAGAGTGTTTCCTTCACTAATGTATGATTTGTGAAGAGGTAGCTTGACCTAGAGAAGTTTCAAGGTGGATCATCTTCGACACGAAGATTGCGAAGTAAGCTCGATCTTTTCTTCAAGTGGAGCCAAGAGGAGTCGTAGGGGCTACTGCTCGGAGCTTTAGAAGAGAAGGACTAAGGTTGTAGTCTCCATCACTTAGATTAGATCTTGCTATATCATGCTTTTAACCCTAATACTCTAGTTAGATTCTAGGTTAGTGTAGCTTAGCACCCCATAAATTTTAAAATTGCATGCTTAATGCCGGTTAAAACCCAGTGGTGGTGCTAATAAACACTTTCATGGTATCAGAGCCAAGCTAGAGCATTAGGTGATGTCTAGATGAAGTTAAAGTGTTCGATCGAACTTCGAAACCCGCATTTTATCAAGTTTCTGTCCATTTTTCAAAATTTGGAATTTTTCAGATTAAAAATATGCAGAAAATCGTGCAGGTAATTCCATGAAGCTCCAAGAAATACGAGGGCCTAACTCAACCAAACGGCCGCGGAACCGCCGCAAAACCTAGGGTTCCGCCGCTACTTTGGTTAGTTGAGGACTCCTGTTTCTTGTGCTGCTCTATTATGATATTTGGCACTTTCTGGGTGTTTTTAGTGATGCTCAAATTGTTGAATACTCTGTGATTTGTGGGTGTTTGATAATTCGATCGAAATGTTTAACGTCGACTAGATTATGATGATATATGATACAATATTTGGAATCCACAATAATTAGTTTTGAGAAAACTAGTTAGTGTTTAGTAAATCTAGTGGTTTAGTCTCGTTTACTCGATTGCCACGGAGTTTTGATTCGGATCAAAACTACGTCGCAATCTCGTATTGTACGCAAACACTCGGCGGGAAACATTACTAGATAGCCACGCCCCACAGCCCCGACCAAGTGACTGTAGGAGAACCCCATTGCCAAAAGCATCCACTCGGGTGCTCGCGGCCACGGTGTTCCGCCTAAGTGCACTTCGTCGACGGCATCGGAGGTGCGGCCATCTACTAAAGTTCCCGACGAGCATTCGATCATTTTATCAGGAGTCCTGTTGAATTACCCGACTGGTTATTGAAAAGTGTTTTCAATTCGATACTAAAATGCAAGGTTTATTGGTTAGGCTTGAAATTCGGAATATGTGATATTCCGAGTTTATGATGTCAAAGGAATATGCAGATTCTAATTATCGTAGTTTTTCATTTCTTTTCTGCGACCGTAAGTGTAATATGTGGTGTATCCCCAATCTCGTTGCTATACGTCAACGACATTCGGAATACACATATTTACTTACGTTGATGACATGTGATGTTATGTGTTGCTGTGATATGTGATATTGGATCGTCGTGATTGAATAGCCGAGGGTTTTTGCGTGAGATGAGATTTTTTTAATTTTCATTCATGTAAAATTGTATGTAATATTCTTTTATTAGGACACTTCCGGGTTGAGGATGATGTCACCATCGATGTATATTATTTACTTTTCCACATTAGGATAGACCCAAGGCGGGGAGCATAAGTAACCAGGTTCTAGAGTCCAGTGGGAGGCCATCTCGAGGAGTCGAGACCGGGTCTCCTAACTCTAGAATTGGCAGGGT
This sequence comes from Agapanthus africanus, assembly GCA_030015575.1. Taxonomy (NCBI): domain Eukaryota; kingdom Viridiplantae; phylum Streptophyta; class Magnoliopsida; order Asparagales; family Amaryllidaceae; genus Agapanthus; species Agapanthus africanus. The sequence goes on along the minus strand of JASDDO010000029.1, from coordinate 396,435,062 downwards.
TGCTTGCCGCTCTCATAGGGGTCTAAGGATGTAGTTTTAGCTATTCATCACAACCATGGAATCCATGTTTTTCATTACTGGCTTAATTTAAAACACGTACCTCCTAGAATATCCAATATTTCACATGTTGACTTCTGCTGCTTGAGTTCTGTGATGTGATCATATAACTGCATGAGACGAATGCTATATATATATGATATATATAATAAACGTTGCTTATGTTTTTCACCCGCGCTAGTCTAGCCCCCACTCTGCCGTTAGTTAAGTAACCTAACAGTGGATGACGGGGCCCCGTGGCGAATGCGGATGGCATAAGCGTACATTCTATTTTCGTTTCTTCTGTAGTGTTTAGGAAAGATAAATGATGGGACGTCATTAATGAGATTAATGAAAAGATAAGAAACCTAAAAATGTTGTAAAATCAATTTTTTTAAAAGGTATCTTTAGTTCTTGCTTTGCATACCGGTATTCCTTTATGAATATCCATCACCTCATTCGATGAGGAAAGAGCCTAGATCTCTTCACCAGGAGTGACCTCTTTAGCAAAACTAGCAAATGCTACAAACTACTCAGTTTGTTTTGAAAACTACTCGATTTTAAAAGAGAAGCTTAAACCACTCCTTTTCAAATCACTAGATTCTACAACGATATCGAGTTCATTACGTTAAAAGGTTTTCTTCAAAACCAAACGTAGCTCACCATCATTTCAGATAAGGACTATTTAGTATTCGTGCTACGTTTGTTGACCTTGTCAAGGCGTAGTGTACGGTAGCTGATTAGTGCTTATCTGCAGTATGTGATGCGATTGGATTAGGGTAGTCGTACGGCTTTGTTGACCTTGTTAAGGATCGTACGGGTGAGTTTAATTCAATCATGAAATGACGGGTTGAACTTGACTAGAGCTTATGATTTGTTGACCTTGTTATGGTCATAAGTTGCTAGGAATAAAAACAGATATTGGGAATTTCAAGTGTTGAAATTTGCAATGAGATTGCATGCCTTCTATGAGATAGTTGGATCCAGATACCCACTGCGAGTAAGAGTTACTCCTGGGAGAGTTTTCCAATTTACAATTAGCTGATCCAGTAGGTGTCTAAGAAAGGTGTTAACGGAGTTATGCCCCTACGGAAACGAGGTTATTTAATTAGTTCCATGCGAAAGCATGGGGAGACTCCCTCGGAATACCAATACCTGCCTGGCTGACCGATTGGCAAACTTGTAGAGTGTAATTAATCCCGGCTAATCTTACCTTTTAGGGTTTGAAGGAAGATTTGATAAAAACACGGAATTCCTACGATTTGATAAAAACACAAATCTGAAACTTTTGAGAAATTCAAGGAATATAAGTACGAAGTTGAGAACCAGACAGGTAAAAGTATTAAAATCCTACGATCTGATCGGGGGGGAGGATACTTAAGCACGGAATTCCGAGACTACTTAAAAGAGAATGGGATTCTCTCTCAGCTTACTCCTCCGTATACACCATAGAACAATGGAGTATCGGAGCTGAGGAATCGCACCATATTAGATATGGTGCGCTCTATGATGAGTATTGCTGAGTTACCTATTTCCTTTTGGTGTTATGCACTTGAGATGGCTGCATACCTATTGAATAGGGTTCCGACCAAATCCGTGCTTACCACTCCATATGAGATATGGAATGGGAAGAGACCATCTCTTAAACGAGTTAAGATATGGGGTTGTCCGGCCTATGTTGAAAAGAAAAATCCGGACAAGCTCGAGGCAAGATCTGTTTTGTGCAAGTTTGTGGGATATCCAAAGGATTCATATAGATATATCTTCTACCATACTAAGGAACAAAAAGAGTTTGTTTCTCAACATGCCACTTTTTTAGAAAAGGAATTTTTTGTGAAAGAAATTAGTGGTAACCAGGTAGAACTGGAAGAAGTTCCAGCTACACAAACTATAACTGACAATTTGGTAGAACCGAAGTATTCAATAGTCTCCGAAAAACCCCAGCCACTCCGTAGATCTAATAGGGTTCCTCATCCACCTGAGAAATACTACGGTTTTCTCATAGACGGTGAGAGCGAGGATTGCATCATGGAAGATGATGACCCAACTAGTTTTGACCAGGCCATCATAAGTGGAGACTCTGTGAAATGGCTGGATGCTATGCAATCTGAGATGGAATCCATGTACACCAACAAGGTATGGATTTTGGAAGTTGCTCCTGAAAGGGTAAATCCCATCGGGAGCAAGTGGATCTTTAAGAAGAAAATTGTTGTAAATGGAAAGGTTGAGACCTTAAAAGTTAGACTTGTAGCTAAAGGTTTTTATCAACGACCAGGTGTCGATTATGATGAAACATTTTCTCATGTCGCTATGCTTAAATCCATCAGGATCCTACTTAGCATTGCTGCATACCATGACTACGAAATCTGGCAGATGGACGTCAAGACCGCTTTTCTAAATGGTGATTTAGAAGGGAGCGTGTACATGACACAGCCAGAGGGCTTCGTAGATAGTGGAAGCAGCGGAAAGGTGTGCAAGCTACTTAAATCAATTTACAGATTAAAGCAGGTATCGCAGAGCTGGAACATCTGTTTTGATATGGCGGGCAAAGAGTTTGACTTCATAAAAAACGTAGATGAACCTTGTATATACAAAAAGGTTGTAGAGAGTAAGGTTTTCTTCCTCGTATTGTACGTGGATGACATACTCTTGATAGGAAATGATGTTCCTATGCTACACTCAGTCAAGTTCTTCTGATCACAACAGTTCTCCATGAAAGATCTAGGTGATGCCTCCTACATCCTGGGGATAAATATCTATAGAGATAGATCTAAGAGGATATTGGGATTGTCGTAATCCAGGTACATAGACACCATACTAAAGAGGTTTAGTATGGAAGATTCTAAGCGTGGTAATTTACCCGCTTGTTCAGGAATCACTCTCTCCAAAGAGATGTCTCCCAAGACTGATTTGGAGAGGGCTCGCATGCAAGAGATACCCTATGCTTCTGTAGTTGGGTCAATCATGTATGCGATATTATGCACCAGACCGGATGTAGCTTACGCACTTAGTGTGGTAAGTAGGTATCAATTAGATCCTGGGGAAAAGCACCGGACAGCTGTGAAGAACATTCTTAAGTACTTGGGAAAGACTAAAGAAATGTTCTTGGTGTATGGTAACGGAGAACTCCGGGTGGAGTCCTTTACCGATTCAAGCTTCCAGAGTGATATGGACGACAGTAAGTCGGTTTCGGGTTTTGTCTTTACCCTCAATGGAGGGGCGGTATGTTGGAAGAGTTCCAAACAAGATACCATAGCAGACTCGACGATGGAGGCTGAATACATCGCTGCTAACGATGTTGCCAAAAAAGCTGTCTGGATGAAGAAGTTCATTGCTGAACTTAGTGCGGTTCCATCCATTGAGCATCCAATACCTTTGTATTGTGATAACAATGGAGCTGTGGATTTGGCCAAGGAACCGCGGTCCCATCAGCGATCTAGACATATTCTTAAGCGGCATCACCTGATCCGGGAGATAGTAGATCGCCTGAAGATCGAGATCAAGAAAGTTGACACGAAGGACAACACAGCGGATCCACTCACGAAAGCCCTCCCCCAGACGCAATTTGAGAGACTTTTTGGGATGTTGGGTATGAGATACTACAACAACTGGCCTTAGTGAAAGTGAAAGATTGTTAGGAATATGTATGCCCTAGAGGCCATTATTGTATGATATAGTGGATGCTTGGACATATATATAGAGGAATTTCTTACTCGACATGATAGTATGTTATCCGGTTGCATTTTATCTTAACATGTACACTTGTATTATTATATTGTCTCTTTGATACATGTTGATAAAGCCCTTAGGATGTTTGCTTGACTACCAGGACTATAATGCGGATCATACTACTGGGACTTGTGTAGTCCACAAGCACATCCTTTAACTGGTCCTAGTCGTGGGAGTATCGAGACAGGGCATCGATATTCCATAGTAGACTAGTGTGTACGTTTCTTGACCCTATAGGGGGCGATGGTTGATCCCATAACCATTGGTATTTAATATCAAAGATTGTACACAGGTGCTCATTATAGAATGGGTACACCGAACAAGACTTGCCGAGAACCCCTAGATGGTAATATACCTATCGTCAGATAGCAGTTCTCTGGTGACACTGGTACAGGTTAGTCTGTAGACCCGAGATCGTCATAGCGTCGCTTTGATTTCCTCCCTACCACGGTTTAAAGGAGTCTTGCAAACAGGTGGATTTTGGGTACAGTCCCGAGTCACATGGAGGCAGTGAGCGATAGGAGGGGTTTCTTCTCTCCCGGTATTGGGAGTTGATATTGCGCTATGCTCGATTGGCTATAACAGTAAGTCCCTGGCCAGGACTGATGAGATTTACTGGTAAGTGTTATCAGTAGTTTCTCGAACCGTTATGAGCCACACATCGGCATGACTTATCAAGTTACTGGGGTCTGACGATTCCACCCCTAGACTCGATATGCGACATATCAGACGAAGAGACCAGACTGTACGGTAAGTGTTACTTATAGGCTTCATGGGAGTTTGGACAAGTTTGCTTGTTGATCTTCTATTCTCTCGATACCTGGGTAGCCGTTACGTCCAGTTAATACCGCTGACGGCTTGTGGGTAACTGATGTGATCATTACCTATTGTTAGCGTATTGACGAGTCTTTAGAGTCCCACACAGAGGTTTTCTAGTTCAAGCAAAACGAAGTAGGGCACATATGCTGATATGTGCGGGAGCCTGATTAAATATGAGTATGTGATACCATATTCTAATCTGGCGACATTTGATATCGGTTAGCTTATATGTGATATAACCGGATTATTGAATCAAGTGTTGATTTGATAATGTGATATACAGATAAATGATAATAATTGGTTATATATAATATAACCGGATTATTAAATCAAGTGTTGATTTAATAATTTGATATATATTTATATTTGATATAATTATATATCAACTAATATTATTGCTCACTAATTATATTCTCTTAATATATATTTATGTGTGTGTGTGTGTGTGATATATATATATATATATATATATATATATATATATATATATATATATATATATATATTTGGATTTTCTATTTTGAAAAAATAGAAAAATGTGGTGGAAATTGGAGAAATATTTGTGGAATGGGTAAGGCGTAGCTTTTTCTATTTTTTTATTCATTTGCTTTCACTATAGAAGCATGGTTGCAATATATTATTTGATAATATTCCATGCTTCAATAAGTGAAAGGTTTTATTAAGCCATTCTTCACTTGCTCATCTATGCTAGCTCATTTGCAAGCTCTCTCCTTTTTCTTCTTCTCTTTCCTCCAAGCCCTAACCCTCACATGAGTTGTGAACCCTGGGGCTTGTAAGAATTCTAAGTGAGCTAAAACTCCTACTTCATCATCCTACTATAGATTAGCCATTTAGATTAGAGTGTTTCCTTCACTAATGCATGATTAGTGAAGAGGTAGCTTGACCTAGAGAAGTTTCAAGGTGGATCATCTTCGACACGAAGATTGCGAAGCAAGCTCGATCCTTTCTTCAAGTGGAGCCAAGAGAAGTCGTAGGGACTACTACTCGAAACTTTAGAAGATAAGGACTTGGTCTACAAAGGTTGTATTCTCCATCACTTAGATTAGATCTTGCTATATCATGCTTTTAACCCTAATACTCTAGTTAGATTCTAGGTTAGTGTAGCTTAGCACCCCATAAATTTTAAAATTGCACTTGCCTTTTAAAAGAATCTTACCCCTTTGGTGCTTGATGCCGGTTAAAACCCAGTGGTAGTGCTAAGAAACACTTTCAATTCCTGTCTATTTTTCCTTTGGAATGTTCGTCAGGAGGACCGGACTCTCAGGAGATCGAGCCTAGTCAGGAGGACTTGGACCAGTTCACTGCCCAGCCGGACTTCTAGCTCTCCTTGTATTTATTTTCAGTTTTTATGCCATTGTTTAGGCACTGTTTATATCATTGTATCTTTTCATTTCCAAACAGTTGTATGTAAAGTGAATGTAAATAAAAGTTGTTGTTTGTTTATTTTATATCTCTTGTCATTCTTGTGCATTTTTACATAAATTGCTTAATTACGCTTAACGTATTTATTTCTTAGTAAATACGTTGCGGCCCGCCACGTCACCGTTTCCATACACTGGGAAGCGGGGCGTGACAGGAACTCTGGCAACTGACAGTAAGTTCTCCATATCGATAATCCACTATTCCGCATCTAGTGGACCGCCCAAACCTGTGAAAATATCGGCTACAGTCTCCTGAAATCCGCAACACTTCCCGGACGCCGACCATCATGGACTTCAGCCACCCTCTCCAAGGAGGCAGTAGCTGTCTGCTGCAAAGTAAGCAGACCCTCCTGAAGCATGCCAGTCTGCTGCAGTTGGTTCTCTACCAAACCCCGCATAATGCCCAAAGGTTCGGCGATGTTGGCCCGGTGACTTGGGGTAGCATTTGCGCCTCTTCAAGCCATGGATCTGAAACAAAATTTGGACGGCGTTAGATTCAAAGCTCAAAACAAGATATAGATTCAAAAGTAATCGAACGGAAAGGGAAATCAAGGTAAAATAATGAAATCAAATCAATGAATATAGATCAAGGGTAGAACTCTAAGTTACTCAAACAGAGTACCGCATTGTAACCATGCCGCGGTGTATGGGTACAATAACATAACTCTATCTAAGTCACCTGAATCCTACAAACAGAGTCAATGAAATATGCAGCATGACACACTAAAGGATCCAAGACATGCGATTCTAACCTAAAAGGTCAATTGAACCAAGTCTAACTTCAATGTCAATCTGGCTCTGATACCAAAAAACCTTTTCACGCCCCACTTTCCAAAATACGGAATATGGAGAGCAATGAAGGCCAGCCATGCTATCTATGGTAAGGAAATATCTTTCCATAATCACGTTAAGGATGTCTAGCTAAACCTGTCAATGATAATATCCTAATAATAAAACTAACGACATGCTGCATAAATAACAAGTAATACCAATATGATCCACGAGAAAATGATAGATTCAATAAAAGATCCAAATAACAATAGGTCCAAAACCATAGAGTTAAAATAAATTAATACATGATCCGGAAAGAAAGATACATAACTCCTAGTCCCGTGAGGGGCTCACATGCTAAATACGAATTGAAATAAAAGTAGAAACCTACACAAAACTAATATTCTTCGGCACGCTCCTGAAAGTCACTCCGATCCTGCTCTACCTGTGAATCTGTCTCTAAACCAGATGTGACAAATCCTAGGGGTGTCAGAACACTCAACAAGTACTCAACGTAATAATGTGTTATAGCATAATAAAGAGTGTGTCATGAAATGTCCGCGTGCACATGTAAGCATGAATATAGCAATGATAAGAATAAACATGTAAACAGATCAAGTAAAGACTAGATGTCACTACAAGGGTAATCTAAGCTATCGTGAGTTCGAGCGTGAGCGTCAACTACCGTAGGAGTATTCCCAACCCAAGGGTAAGCCCCAGGGGCAAGGAAACACGGGCCCAAAATTTCATGTAATGGAATGTACCGTTCCCCACCCGGTACTACAGCACAATGTCATATAAAGGATTGGTACCATTCCCCGCCCGGTCACCCCAGCATATTGTCATGTAATGGTTTGGTACCGTTCCTGCCCGGTAACCCCAGCATAATATCATGTAATGATTTGGTACCGTTTCCACCCGGTAACCCCAGCATAATATCATGTAATGGTTTGGTATCGTTCCCGCCCGGTAACCCCATCATAATATCATGAAATGGTTTAAGCCAACGATAGGACTCCTGAGATTCCGTTAACTGAACTCACTCTCAAACTACCATAATCATCCCACGTTTATACTTTTATATAACAACATTAAAACCCAATCACAAAACATGAATGTCAGCTGGACATGTTCTGGACTCGATTCACGAGTAATCACAATACTGTAATGAGTAGGGAAGCATGTAAACAGGAATAATTGTTTTAGTTATATGGTTCAGCATTCCAGTCGGTGATTGCATTTTAATGTCAATAACAGTGATCACGAATAGGCATAGCATATCAAGGGTGTGTCAAGCATGATGATAATAACAAGAATCATGTTGTAGCAATATCATAAGTATATGCCCTCAGAAATCATATAAGCATATCAAGGGTTTCCTGTGCATGTCAAGTCTCACGCCCCGCTTCCCGGTGTACGGTGAAGGGGACGCGACGAGGCCGCTACGTATTTACTCTAAAGTAAACACGCTGAGCGTATCTAAGCAATATAAAAGAAATATACACAAGAAACAAATTTAATGAACAACAACTTTATTTATTCACATTCTTTTTACAATACATCTGAAAAGTAAATATATGGAATGAAAAGCAATGCCTAAACAGTGGCATAACAGAAATGGAAAGTACAGAAATGAAATGTACAAGTATCTAGAGCTCCGGGTCGAAGGCTAGCTGATCCAAGTCCTCGCTGGTGGGCTCGATCTCCTGAAGTACCGAATCTCCTGACAACATTCCAAAGAAAAAAGAGAAGGAATGTCGTCAGCGAACAATCGCTCGGTAAGTCCCAAAGATGAGAGAGAAGTAGAATAAACAGAGAGAGAGTGTGTGTGTGTGTGTGTGTAACTTTTAAAGTGGTATGATATTGTCATAATGTTGTATTTAGTATTAACGCTGTTGTTAACGTAAGTTCAAGGGTGAATGTCAACCAATCTCAAGAGTGTTCTCGAACCCAACAGGCTGTAATCCAGAGGTAGGGAACCACGGGCCCGAATCAAATGTTAGTAATGGGACTTCAACCTAGTGTTGAAGTATTCCTAACTCAACAGGCTGTAATCCAGGAGTAAGGAAACACGGGCCCTCATGATAGCTTGCTTGTGTTAGTAGACATGGATTCATGATCTAGGGGGACTCTTCAGATTCTGTTGGATTCACGCATGAACTACCCCAACACCCCGTGTATTTATTGTATTGATAGTAATGATTGTACTGATGGAATTGTATTGTATTGTATTGTATTGTATTGTCTTGTATTATAGATTGTATAGATGGATGACTTGCCGAAACCATGATATCGTATAAATGGAAATGGAGGTAGTGGATAATCATGTAAATGGAATATATCCATGGTTCGGTTCAGTCAAGTTATGTAGATTGTATAGATAGAACAGATTGAATATATAGATTCATATTGAATTGTAGTTTGATACTTGAATCATATTCAAGTCAGATTGATTATATTGAGACTCAGTCTGAGTCAGACAATTAGAAAGAAAATTGAATCCTGAATTAGGTTTTGGTGTTATCGGTAACCGCTGCACACGGACGGCAGGATTTGTGTCTTTTTCAAAAACGATTACTGTGTTGATAACACCGTTTATTAAGTTGTCTACCTTAAATAGGCAAGCACCCATATCTTCGGCTCCCTGAGGCTCAAGAGACTGGTCCCGCTTAAACCTATGTTTACTAGGGTCCTTATGTGATTTAGTATAGCTTGAGGGGGTTTTATGTAAAAATAATTTTGTATAATTTTCAAAGTATACCTCAAGTATTTTTTTATCGTATTTAAAGTTTTCATTGATATATATTTTATCATTGTGACATTTCTAGTGAATAAAACATATTTTCATAATATATGGTATTTAATTGTAAAGTATTGAACTTGTATGGAATTGCATGGTATTTTTTTGTAAATGAGTTGTTTTTCTTGAAATTTGGAAATGTGGAATATTATAAATACTAAAAATAGATATTTTTATATTAATTATATATATATTTATTTATTAAAAATATAAGTTTTATTTATAGTAGAAATCGCATTTTTCTAAAGAATATTGTATTTTAAATCTTTCGAGACCGAATGCTCCTTGCGGAGGTCTGCATCTCGCACTACTAAGCCCGAGGATATGCGATAATTTGCACCATCCCGAACGGGTTCCCCAAATGGGTTGTAGCGGCGCTTTGCAAAGATCTGTCAAAAATACATTTCTTGTAGAAAACGGTTTTAATAGTAAAAGGTATTTTTATGTAAAATTGCATTTTCCCGTATTCTATGTTCCCGAAAGGCATCGTGCTATGTTGAATATGAGTGTTGTGAGGAGTTAGGTCATTACCTCATGAAATATCTAAATGTATAGCAAGGAATTATGATATTTAATGTCGAAACTAAACTACATGGTATTTTTCTGAAAAGATGCGATAAAAATTAAAATATACATTCTTTTGGTATGGAACTTGTTCAATATGTTTTGTTAATGATTAATAATCATGGTGTGCAAGTTTGGTATTGTTGTATTTAAGAAAAGATGGAATTTTTAAGAAAAACCGAATCGACAGTCGGATTAACTCCGCTTCCGTCGGGTTTTAGAAATACGAGTTCTAAGGTTAGAAAAGAGAAGAGGGAGGAGGGACTTACTTTATTTTAGATTAGATAAGAGGAATAGGGAGTGGTAGGAGGTGCCGGTGCGTCGTTTCGTCGCCGGAAGCTCCTAGGGTCGTCGTCGGAAGTTCGTCGGAGTTTCGCCCTTCGCTAACTCCACTTGTACACAAAAGTTCTAGGGATTTTTCTTGAGAGTTTGGACATAATTTGTGAGTGAGGGGTGTGTGAATTGGAGTGGTATTTATAGGAGAATTTTAGGGTTAGGGTAGATGAAAAGATGTATTGAAAATTGTATTAAAATTTGTGTTAAAAATAGATTAATAGGGTTTTAAAAAGGCTCTGTTAATGTGCAGGATTTTTAAACAGTACAGGAGTTATGGGAAGGCAAAGAGGCACAAGAGTCAAGAAGAACCAAATCCGATCCGAGGTGAGTCGGGAGGCGGCGGCGGACGATTCGGCCGATCCGCCGGCCGAGTCAGGCCGAGTAGGGCCGTACTTTCCTGCCACATGTCCTATGTCTGTTGGTCTACCTCCTGGGCTCATTTGTTTTTAGTGTGATATTTGGTTTTACGGGTTAAACACGTGTAGACTCTTGGGATTCTAAAAAGATTAAAAGAAATCAATATAAAAAATAATGTGGGTGATGGGATTTGAACTCCGGTGCTTTTGTTCAGCAGTGCAAGGTCTTACCAGTGAGCTACAAGCTCCTTCTTGTTGTTCTAAAGCAAAACAAATTTATAACTTGTGCTCGGGCAAAATTAACCCTTCTGTATTTTTTGAAAAAAATTGTACAGAAAGTTTAGTGTTGTTGCATTCTACCCTCCTTATAAAAATTTCGTCCTCGAAATTTGTAAAAGGAAAGTGTAACAAATTCAAGAAAATTTTGGTGACTGAAATACTGATAGTGTATGAAAAATAACAAGGGTTTTAAAATGTGAAAGAGACTTACTAGTGTTACCTTGGTCAACTGTTTCGGCTTCTACGGCTGCTAAGGTGTAAGCCTGTCGCCGTGGCACATTCCTCCTAGCTGGAGGCACATTCCTCTGTCCTCGAGATATGTTCCTCAGTACCTGATGGAAAAGGCGATTTGGCTGTGCAGGAGATCCATGTAGAGGTGGTGCTGGGAGTGCAGGACGAGTTGCAGGAGCCTGGATAGCTGGCCGCTGCGGGTAGTTGGTGGGTGTGTGAGCTGAATTGTGTCTATAAGGCTTTCAATTCTGTGATTGGACGCGCCACAAACTAGGCACAGGCCTTTTGCGCGTCTACAGTCCTTCCACAAGTGTCCAGCCCTCTTGCAGTAGAAACAAAAACTTAGACTTGATCGGCTAATTGTTTCTTTCTGTCTCTTGGGTTCAGAAGGTTGTATAAGATAGGCTTCTCCTGCCATTTGGTTGGCAGAGCGCTTTATACCGGTTGCTTCTTGTAATACCCAGTTCTTTTATACGCCAATATCCGTATTTTTATAAAAGGGTCACTTACAGAATTTACTTATTTATATTTATAATTATTTAAAGTATTTTAAAACACTAATCCCTTCATTGTATCTTGTTTCCTTTTTTAACCCTGACCCTATTATCTAATTTCCATTTTCCTTTTCCCTTTTATTTTCCCGAGCCCGGCCCATCTCTCTTTCCCAATTTCTTTTATTTACCCATTCCCATTTTCCCCGAGCCCAGCCACTCTCCACATCTCTTCTCGGCCCAGCCCACTCCCAAATCACCGACCCGACCCGACCCGCTTCCTACCCTTCTTCCTCCTTCGTTCTCCTTTTCCCGCCCATTTGCCTCCCCGTTCTCACGCCGTTCACCCATGCCCACTCCCCGCGACTTCCGCGCCACCCCCCCTCTCCTCTCGCTCCTCTCTTCTGATGCATCTCTCCTCCCCCCACTCTCTTCCTTTTCCCGCTTCCTTCTTTCCTTCTCCCCATGTCCCCATGACCTAGCGCGCACGCGCCGCGACCCTCCCTCGACCCCGTCTCCATCTCTCTCCCCCTCGTAACCAATTCTCCCTCTCTCTTCTTCACTCTCGTTCACTCCCTTTCTCTCTTTCTCATCTCCCCGCGTCTCCCTCCTCACCCCTACGAGGACCCTACGCTCGCCTCCACCGACGACAAGAACCCTTTCGCCTGCACGCTCGAGCCCCCATCACCCATCACCATCGTCCCAGCACCACCACCGCAACACCAACCCACGCCGGCTGCAGCACCCATCGCCTTTCCGAGCACCCTCACCTTCTTCACTGCACCCACTCCCTTCACGAGCACCCTCGCTGTCCCCACGTCACCGGAACTCCGACTATCTCCCTCGAGCACCCCTCGCCCTTACCTGCTCCGGCCAACCAACGCCGCCCTCCTCTGCCACGACGACTCCTCCTCTCCGCTGCTCAGAGGACAGACCCGGGCTCACCCCGGAGCTCGCTGCCTAGCTGGTGCCGTGCCGGACCCGTACGTGACGTCTCACCGTCGTTGCTGCCGGGCTTATTAACGTCGCGGCCTTGACCATCACCTCTGGTTACCGTCGCCTCCAAGCTCCATCTTCTTCACCGAGGCCAGGCTCGAATCCCAGCCGTGCGTAGCCGTGTGCATGTAGTTGTGCTAACCGTGCCATCGCTGCAGGCTGCCGCCATCATCGCCTTCGTGACCATCGATCGTCGTCAGGAAAGTTTTAATACTTGCTTCATGCTACATATATTCATTTCGATTGCGATCTGATACTATTATAAGTGTTCGATGTAAACCATGACCCGCAAACCCCATTAAATTGATGGCAAAAAATAACCCGTGATGGCCCAAGTTATAATGAGTGTCCTTTAAGACTTTAGTTACAAACCAATGTCGTTTGCTCACGTAAAATGGTGTCCCGATTTCTGTCGAAAAACCTGAAAACTTTCGTACACGCTAAACTGTAAAATTTATATTAAATTATGTATAAATCGGATTTTAGCGTTCCATGGATCGTATCGAAGATAACTGTTTAGACTACCGTATTCTATAGTTTATAACTGAATTTTAACAAATTATGATAGAGATAATTGTGGAGGATCACGATTCTGGACTGCAGTCCAGAACGGAAATCCCAGTTAACCCCTGTTTCTAAATCCCTGTATATTCCTGCTCAAATATGAGAATGCATGGAACCCTATATTGTTACGTATAAAATTTAGTTAGATTTCTTACTCCACTGGTCTCACTGGATTCCTCAACTGTTTGATATTTTAAACTCATTTTATAATGTCAATACGTTTTGCTGAATTCTGCAGAGGCATATTTTACACATCGAACATAACCTGTCCATAAATCCCTGTAGATATAGTATATTACTGATCTGCTAATTGAAGTGGAAACCTAACTGATAACCCAAAACATTGTTCAACTATAGTGTTGCCTAATTACGATCCCAACTGGGATTAAAGTGTGTTACGAAATGGACTTCCGATTCTGAAACCGGATTTCCAGCCGTGAACACTTAAATTGAAATGGTCATAACTAGCAAACCTGAAACCCGATTGGCACGAAACTAATTTTTATGGATAGATAATTCAATATACTATTTACCCCTTTTACATTGTTTTGCTTAATTCTGCACGCATGATTTATAGTAAATTATGCAAGTTGTAGGACACGGACTGATGACATTTTATTCATATCATGATCATTACATTCTCATCATATCATAAAAAGCTCATTTACATTGATGACCTAGTAGTCGTGTGCATTACCCAGTATTAGGTATTAGTGTTTGATTGTGGCAAGTACGTGAGTGTTTAAGCATGAATGGATAAGTGAAAGTGACACGTACTTGTGCACAATCAGTGGACCCTATTGATTTATTGCATTGTCGACGTCTATGGGACGTGTATAAGTGTGACTATAATTGGTATGGGACGATTATGAGAGCACTTATATGGGTGTCATAGGTAAGACACCAAACACTGTCCATTCATCTTGGGTATCAGTCGAGACATGCTTGATGGAGATCCGGTCTCCAGTTCTCGTGTAGACTTGTCATGGACCGACTGGTATTTGAGTTTATAGTTGGCGTTTGATGTAGACCACGGGGTGTGGGGTAGTTTGAGTGTGAGTTCAACAGAATCTCGGGAGTCCCATTGCCGGCACATACAGCGACTCTGGAGATATATGGGGATATTACTGATTATTAGCGAGCGACTCGGGCCCGTATTCCCTTGTCCTTGGGTCCTACCCTTGGGTGGGGGATACTCACGAGTGGTTGACTCTCACACTTGGACTGACAATAGGCTTAGCGACCTGTACAGTGAGACTTAGAGACTGATAGGGTTAGTGACATTGACATGCATTGCTTACTGATTCGACATGCCTGCCATACTGTTTACTGCTTTACCGTTTACCTGCTCCATTAGCTACCTGCATTGGCTACTTCATGTTCATGTCATCATTTCATGATTACTGTTTCATATTCATCCTTATTGCACGTGTTCACATTTGTATCTATATATATATATATTGCTATCGTGTCGCTCTGACGACCTGAGTATGCATGCTCAGAGTGAGAAGTGGATCTAGCTTGGACCAGGACCTGACGTGCCTCGAGGACATCGCGGACATCTTGATCAGCGACCCAGAGCTATACTTCCTTGATCTCCATCTGGTTAGTTCTTTTGATTTAGTTACTGCATTTCTCATTACCTGTGCATTGATTACTGATTACCACGTAAAACTAGAATCCGAAGTGTGACTACGGAGAGATATTTCCTCGACCGTAGGAGCATGGCTGGCCTTGTCAACCCCTCGTATTCTGTATTTTGGGAAGCGGGGCGTGACATGGTTTTGTTTGTATCAGAGCCAGGTTTTGCTTATATTGGGACTGCAGTTTCCGTGTAGGGCTTGACAATCTAAGACACCCTTCGGTCTAGATTGTAAACTTGTTATTTTTTATCTTGATTCACATAGTGTGTTCTGCTATACATTTTTATCCATCCGCTAGAGTTTTTGGTAACTTAGTAGAGTTACATGATTGTAATTGTGAACTGCAGCATAGTTACAATATTGTACTCTATTTGAGTGACTTGGAGTTCTACATTTGATTTCCGCTCGCTTGAGTTTCACCTCACCCGATATTCTTGTTTCGTTGTCTATTCTATATCTTGTTCTGATTTTTACTCCTTGTACCTTATGACATCCTAAAATTGTTGTTTCAGGAGCATGTCTTCCAACGACTCCTCTTCTATCTCCACTCCCCAAAATCAGACCGTCGAGATTTTGAATGTACTGCAAGGTTTGAAGGAAGCCCAGGAGCGAACGAACGACCTGTTAGTTGTAGGATTAAGAGGGCAGATGACTCAAGCGCCAAAGGAAGCCTCCACTCGTAAGGGAATCCCCGTTAAACAAGGAAAAGAGGCGAAGATGAAGCACCCATTTGTTCCCCAGCGACGGAAGCAGCGGAAGACTCAAAGTTGTGGATACTGCAAGAAGCCAGGACACTTTCAGAGAGACTGTCGCAGCGCCAAAGGACAGTGCCTAATTTGCAGATCCAGCGAACATCTTGTCAATGGTTGCCATAAAAGGAAGGAACTACAAGGAGGAGATTTGTCCACACTCTTCACTCCTGTGAAGTGATGGTTATTTCGTAGTTCGAGCTTCGAGAATAGTACAGACCCAGCGCAGGATTCAACTCGCGTGACGAGAATGCAGCGGTCTAGATATCAAAGAAGAATTATCACTTTTTCTGCTCTCAATAAAAATATTGTCACTCTTTTGTAAATATTCCCTTTTGTTTAAGATCTTGAATCCGTTGAACTTTTAGTTGAATGCAATAAAATTCTGAGTTGTGATGTATGTATCGTCCCCTTGCCACTTATTTTCCTTATACTACTTATTGCATCAGTATTCTAAATTTTGGAATTTTTCAGTCCTTACCTACCGCATATTTTCCTTGTGCTCCGTATCCTTGGCTATTTTCTTGGTGTATTCCACTGTCTGATCATGACTCTTCCTTTTCAGACCATGGCCCACCCTGAAGCAGCGCCGCCTCTAGATGAGGACACACGGTCGTGCGTTTCCTTGGACTGCATGCTAGTAAGTTCAGATGACGAGATCAACGGCCCACAGGTTATTTTCGGAAACAGCGATTCCGAGGACGAAGGAGTCACAGCCCCAGAAGTCGACATGATCAGTGATTCCGACGGGGAGGAAGAAGACCCCGAAGAAGACCCGATAGAAGAAGATCTCGAGGAGGACCCGATAGAAGAAAATCCATGGGAGAAAGACCTTGGGGAGAATCCAGTGGAAGAAAATCCCATAGAAGAAGGTCCAGAAGAAGAGAATCACGTGGAAGCAGATCTCGATGAAGAAGCTCCAGCCGAGGGAGAAGGACCAGAAGAACAAGACCCCACGGCAGAAGAACCTCCAGTGGCGATCCCTGCGAGGCGCTATGGAAATGGACGCCCCTATCTGAGCGCGCGAGCTTATCGTAACCTGCTGAACTTCCATAACCGCGCCTGACGTGATTTATCTTTTGTCTGCTCTGGCTAAATAAATCTATGTATAGTTTAGGGCCATCTTTTATCTTTCGAGAATTCTTTGTTTGGAATTTTCTGGAATGATAATAAAGTTTCTGAGTTCTCTAGTCTTCGAGTATTGATTCGCATGATGTATTGCCTGTTTTCCCTTCCCAATAAATGTCTTCTCTCCTGAGATTCATGACTGTTCACCCTTGCACCATGTGCTGACCCGACCCTAGTCTCTTCGACATTCAGTTTGAAGTACTACAGTCCGACCTTTTAAGTGGGCCATACTCCATTGTAATCCCTACCCTGACTAGCCCTATACATTTTTTGTGCTATCTCCTATTACCATAATTACATTCAGTGATGTCGTATTCGAAATTTAGCTTCCACTACTTCGTGTTTACAAAAATTGCATGTTATTGACTACTTCCGTTTTACCCATCTTAAATGCTTTACTATTCTTCACATTTTCAATAGCGCAAACATATATCGTGCATATTATTTTATTATATGTCTCTTATTTTCACCATGTGGGTTTTCTAAGTTATTTAATCGATACATTATTCTAAAATATTTTAACCTATCGACGAATCCTTCACTATTTTATTATTGTTACTTTATTTTCCCGGGTATTGAGCTTATAGTTTGCTATTATAAATGGTTATGCCTTATGCTTATTATTTTACCTGCGCTATATTTTAATTTTTTTTATATACGTATGTGTACATATATTTAGGATTCTGATTTTATCTAACTGCTTCTACGTAGATCGCTATATAGTAGTATTTGATTCTGTGATTTTTCGCATATTATTTATAGATTATCATTTATTTTAAATTTCGAGGATGAAATTTTTGTAAGGGTGGTATGATATAATACCCAGTTCTTTTATATGCCAATATCCATATTTTTATAAAAGGGTCACTTACAGAATTTACTTATTTATATTTATAATTATTTTAAGTATTTTAAAACCATAATCCCTTCATTGTATCTTGTTTCCTTTTTTAACCCTAACCCTATTATCTAATTTCCCTTTTCCTTTTACCTTTTATTTTCCCGAGCCCGGCCCATCTCCCTTTCCCAATTTCTTTTATTTCCCCATTCCCATTTTTCCCGAGCCCAGCCACTCTCCCCCTCTTTTCTCGGCCCAGCCCACTCCCAAATCACCGACCCGACCCGACCCGCTTCCTACCCTTCTTCCTCCTTCGTTCTCCTTTTCCCGCCCATTTGCCTCCCCGTTCTCGCGCCGTTCACCCGCGCCCACTCCCCGCGACTTCCGCGTCACCCCCCTCTCCTCTCGCGCATCTCTCCTCCCCCACTCTCTTCCTTTTCCCGCTTCCTTCTTTCCTTCTCCCCACGTCCCCACGACCTAGCGCGCACGTGCCGCGACCCTCCCTCGACCCCATCTCCATCTCTCTCCCCCTCGTAACCACCTCTCCCTCTCTCTTCTTCACTCTCGTTCACTCCCTTTCTCTCTTTCTCGTCTCCCCGCGTCTCCCTCCTCACCCCTACGAGGACCCTACGCTCGCCTCCACCGACGACGAGAACCCTTTCGCCTGCATGCCCGAGCCCCCATCAACCATCACCGTCGCCTAGCACCACCACCGCAACTCCAACCCACACCGGCCGCAGCACCCATCGCCTTTCCGAGCTCCCTCACCTCCTTCACTGCACCCACCCCCTTCACGAGCACCCTCGCTGTCCCCACGTCACCGGAGCTCCGACTATCTCCCCCGAGCACCCCTCGCCCTCACCTGCTCCGGCCAACCAACGCCGCCCTCCTCTGCCACGACGACTCCACCTCTCCGCTACTCCGAGGATAGACCCAGGCTCACCCCGGAGCTCGCTGTCGTTGCCGCTGCTGGTGCCGTGCCGGACCCGTACGTGACCTCTCACCGTCGTTGCTGCCGGGCTTATCATCGTCGCGGCCTTGACCATCACCTCCGGTTACCGTCGCCTCCAAGCTCCGTCTTCTTCACCGAGGCCAGGCTCGAATCCCAGCCGTGCGTAGCCATGTGCATGTTGCTGTGCTAACCGTGTCGTCGCTGCAGGCTTCCGCCATCATCGCCTTCGTGACCATTGATCGTCGTCAGGCAAGTTTTAATACATGCTTCATGTTACATATATTCATTTCGATTGCGATCTGATACTATTATAAGTGATCGATGTAAACCATGCCCCGCAAACCCCGTTAAATTGACGACAACAAATAACCCGTGATGGACCGAGTTATATGAGTGTCCCTTAAGACTTTAGTTACAAACCAATGTCGTTTGCTCACGTAAAATGGTGTCCCGATTTCTGTCGCAAAATCTGAAAACTTTCGTACACGCTAAACTGTAAAATTTATATTAAATTATGCATAAATCGGATTTTAGCGTTCCATGGCTCGTATAGAATCTAAATGTTTAACCTACCATATTCTATAGTTGATCACTGAATTTTAATAAACTATGATAGAGATAATTGTGGAGGATCACGATTCTGGACTGCAGTCCAGAACGGAAATCCCAGTTAACCCATATTTATAAATCCCTGTATATTCCTGCTCAAAAATGAGAATGTGCGGAACCCTATATCGTTATGTAGAAAATTGAGTTATCTTTCTTACTCCACTGGTCTCACAGGATTCCTCCACTGTTTGATATTTTTAACTCATTTTATAATGTCAATACGTTTTGCTGAATTCTGCAGAGGCAGATTTTACACATCGAACATAACCTGTCCATAACTTCCTGTCGATATAGTATATTACTGATCCGCCAATTGAGGTGGAAACCTAACTGATAACACTAAATATTGTTCAACTATAGTGTCGCCTAATTACGATCCCAACTGGGATTAAAGTGTGTTACCAAAATGGACTTCCGATTCTGAAACCGGATTTCCAGCCGTGAACACTTAAATTGAAATGGTCATAACTAGAAAACCTAAAACTCGATTGGCGCGAAACTAATTTTTATGGATAGATAATTCAATATACTGTTTACCCCTTTTACATTGTTTTGCTTAATTCTGCACGCATGATTTATAGTAAATTATGCAAGTGGTAGGACACGGACTGATGACATTTTATTCATATCATGATCATTACATTCTCATCATATCATGGAAAGCTCATTTACATTGATGACCTAGTGGTCGTGTGCATTACCCAGTGTTAGGTATTAGTGTTTGATTGTGGCAAGTACGTGAGTGTTTAAGCATGAATGGATTAATGAAAGTGACACGTACTTGTGCACAATCAGTGGACCCTATTGATTTATTGCATTGTCGACGTCTATGGGACGTGTATAAGTGTGATTATAATTGGTATGGGACGATTATGGGAGCACTTATATGGGTGTCATAGGTAAGGCACCAAACACTGTCCATTTGTCTTGGGTATCAGTCGAGACATGTTTGATGG
The DNA here is from genome assembly GCA_030015575.1 of Agapanthus africanus. NCBI lineage: Eukaryota > Viridiplantae > Streptophyta > Magnoliopsida > Asparagales > Amaryllidaceae > Agapanthus > Agapanthus africanus. The sequence continues at coordinate 396,414,773 of JASDDO010000029.1, read as the reverse complement.
AGATCCGGTCTCCAGTTCTCGCGTAGACTTATCATGGACCGGCTGGTATTTGAGTTTATGGTTGGAGTTTGATGTAGACCACGGGGTGTGGGGTAGTTTGAGTGTGAGTTCAACAGAATCTCAGGAGTCCCATTGCCGGCACATACAGCGACTCTGGAGATATATGGGGATATTACTGATTATTAGCGAACGACTCGGGCCCGTGTTCTCTTGTCCTTGGGTCCTACTCTTGGGTGGGGGATACTCACGAGTGGTTAACTCTCACACTTGGACTGACGATAGGCTTAGCGACCTGTACAGTGAGACTTAGAGACTGATAGGGTTAGTGACATTGACGTGCATTGCTTACTGATTCGACATGCCTGACATACTGTTTACTGCTTTACCGTTTACCTGCTCCATTAGCTACCTGCATTGGCTACTTCATGTTCACGTCATCATTTCATGATTACTGTTTCATATTCATCCTTATTGCACGTGTTCACATTTGTATCTATATATATATATATATATATATATATATATATATATATATATATTGCTATCGTGTCGCTCTGTCGACCTGAGCATGCATGCTCAGAGTGAGGAGTGGATCTAGCTTGGACCAGGACCTGACGTGCCTCGAGGACATCGCGGACATCTTGATCAGCGACCTAGAGCTATACTTCCTTGATCTCCATCTGGTTAGTTCTTTTGATTTAGTTACTGCATTTCTCATTACCTGTGCATTGATTACTGATTATCACGTAAAGCTAGAAGCCGAAGTGTGACTACGAAGATATATTTCCTCGACCATAGGAGCATGGCTGGCCTTGTCAACCCCTCGTGTTCCGTATTTTGGGAAGCGGGGCGTGACACTTCTGCTTCTAGTCGGTTCAATAATATAGCTGTCTGCTGCTGCAGTCCTTCCAGGAGGGTTCGGATTGCCTCAAGCAGAACCGCCTGCTCGTTGATCGGAGCAGCGACGGCAGGTGTGAGTGGTTGTGGTGGGGGAGTATTGTTGACATTCGTGCTGGTGTTGTTCGGGGAATCCATAACCTTGAATGAAAAATTTGGGTTAGGATAGATTCAAAATATTTGTAATGATAAGATTCAAGAAGTATGAATTGTAAAGAATGTTTTAGTTGCTGGTTCTTGTGTTATATTGTTTAGGTTGTACACGCAGAACTGAACTGCATGGTAGTGTTCCATACAGCTCGGACCTGCATGGGCCACCAACAAAACCTGTCACGCCCCGCTTCCCGGTGTACGGCGAAGGAGACGCGACGATTTCGGTTACAAAATAAAGTTCCAGTCGAAAATCTGAAATTTCGATCAGATCGACGTTGAGCCGACTCAGGACCTTGGTGAGCCGGCTCAGGACAATAGAGAAAAATACAATTGTTGCAAGAAAGATTTGATCCGGCTCAAGATATGGATGAGCCATCTCAAAAGAATTGAGCCGGCTTAAGACCCGTTTCAAGCACCCAGAGAAGAAATAAACATTGTAATTGAATCTTGAGCCGTCTCGAGATTTGTTGAGCCGGCTCAAGCACTGATATTTGCTGATATAAGATCAGATATTGCACTAAACATTGTATATGGACATGGAATCAAGGAAATACGTTCAAACACTTATTTTATTAGGATCTCAAGGTATTACAGAATCTATCCATAAACATTCTTGTCGCTAAGTCGTGACTCAAACGCAGCGAGATTTGTCCCAATATTTTATTGTTCATGCAGGACTCAGAGAAACTTTTAAACTAAGAGATGGATCAGTAAAATCATTAAAGGAGAATAAACTAAAAATCAAATACTGGGTCAACCAGCGATTTCCAAAACACCGAAATTGCATCAGTAGCAAAAGGTTTGGCCGAAACGAACCATTTTCATTATGTTTCAGAAGACGCTAAAAATACGAAAAGTATAGATCATTTTATGTAGTTTAATTTTAAAAAAATAATTATTCCATTTGAGTTTCTACAGCAGTAGTTATAGCCTTTTTAATATGGATTGTACAAAAATTCCAGCAAGCACCCATGATTTCTAAAATGTCAAAAAAGTACGGATAATGGCCCGAATCTGATTCATGTCATATACCAGGGTGTAGTCAACAAGCATACTGGAATGGTGGGTCTAAATGGCCATAGGTTTCACAAGATATGAATATTTTTAGAGAGATAATCGGCGAACTTACTCGAGGAGTAAGTCGGTATAACAACTGGCTCACCGATTCGGTTCTTGCGGCGCGAAAACGATTCTCCGCTCCCTTGGACCCAAGAAACCAAGATAAAGAAGATCTATAGTCCTAAGAGTCTGTTCTATAGGTAAACTATAGTTAAAGAGAAGTGATTCTTACGAAATTGCGAGTGGATGAATTCGGGTTCGCTTTGTCACGAATTCTAGCAATCAAGGAGAACTCCGGCTATCCTAGCTTCGGGAATGCAAGGAGGGACGGGACTCACCAGGAAGTCTTCTTAGCTCTGGAAATTTCAAAGTGGAATGGAGAGGAGAGGGTAGGGGAAAATATATAGGGATAGGGTGAAAGTTTGTGAACACTCAGGAAAAAAATAGATCCGATTAGAACTGAGCCACTTCCCCGACATTTAGATCTAGTTTTTAGCCAAAAGACAAACCCCATTAATTCATGCCCTCTACCGAAGTTCTTGAAGAGTACGAGAAAATAAAATATTGAAAAGAAAAAGAAACAAAAAATTCTTAGATTTTTCAAATTTCATGATTTTCGTGTGTTACGTTGCATGCAAAATAATAGAAAAAGGAAAAAACGGATTTTTTTTTGAAAATTTGGCGATTATCCTGTATTATTTCATACAAAATATTAAAGAAGTGAGGAAAACCGAAAAAAGAAAAAAGTTCATATTTTTGAAAAGTTCATGATTTTTGTGTGTTATAATATGTAAGATATTGAAAAACCTAATAAAACAATATTTTAAAATTTTCACAATTTTCATATGCTATATAACATATGAAATATTAAAAAATAGCTTACAAAATATTAAAAATTTAAAGGAAACGTAAAATTTTGGGATTTTTGAAAATATCGTGATTTTTGTGTGCTATATAACAAGCAAAATATTTAAAAACTAAGAAGCACCAAAAAAATTTTGAGATTTTGAAAATTTTATAATTTTTGTGAGTTTATAACATACAAAATGTAGGGGAAAAAAACTGAAACTTTTTTAGATTTTTGAAAATTGCACGAGTTTCGTGTGCTACACAGTAAGAAAAATATTGAAAACCGAAACAAACAAAAAAGTTCTTCCTTTTCTTAAATTACGCAATTTTCATGTGATAGCGTGCAAAATATTATAAATTTGATAAAACAAATAAATTTAGGATTCTCATAAATTTTGCAACTGTCGTTTGTTATATGTCATTCAAATATTTTTGAAAAGGAAGAAAACAGAAAATTTTGATATATTTGAAAATTTTGTGATTTTTTTATACTTTATCATGAAAATTATTAATGAAAATTTCATGATTTCTTGTGCTATAACAATCAAAATATTGAAAAACGGAAATTTTGAGTTTTTTAAAATTCCGTCATATTCGTGTCCTAGCATGCAAAATGTTGATGTTGAAAATCTGAGAAAGCGAAAAAATTGAGATTTTTGTACATTTTGTAATTCTCGTATGCTACAAGCAAAATATTAAAAAAAAACAAAGGAAAAGGTTTTTAGATTTTTAAAAATTTCATGATTTTCGTATATTTAAAAGAAAAATATTGAAATGCTAAAATATTTACAATTTAATCATTCATATATTTTACATACGAAGTTTATAAACATAAGACATTACAACTAACAAATCAAATAACAATGAACTTTTAAATTAATATGATTTTTTTTTTTTTTACTTTGGACTTCATACCCGTGCACACACGGGGCCTAGCTAGTTGTTGATTATATTATTTAGCTAACTTCTTATGACAAAAAACAGCCTGTTTCTTAGCACAGATGCTCTTGAAGAAACATCTAATTAAGACAATGACATAGTTTAGCTCAGCACTTGTGCTGTGAACTGAAGTCCAAGGTGTTTGCCTACTATCAAAAATTATTAATGAAGACAAAGTTGTGTAGACAAAACCATTCTATTGCTCTACTTTGTTGTTCATTAACATATCAGAGAAATATTTATTGTTTAAATTACACTAAAATACCCTTAAGTTTCACTAAACTGCCTTTGAGTATAAGTTTTAATTTTTTGGTACAGTAAGCTCCCCTAAACTGCTGCTTCCAAGGGTATTTTGGTGGAGGAGAAAACTCCCTTGAAACCAAAAGTCATCACTATAATAAAAACCTTTAAGGTAATTTAGTGAAAATAGCGATAGGTAAGGGTATTTTAGTGTAATTTAGCTATTTTGTAAACCAAAAAGAAAAGGGAAATCCAAAATGAAACTATATTTTAATTATTTTTAATATAATTGTTTAAACCTCAAAATACAAAAAAAGAAAAACCAAATACATTAAAAGGAAAGGATATTTGTTTAACCAATACAACAACACAACATCACTAATAATACAACAAAGCCCTCATTTGACATTCAAAGGAGTGAAAACTGCCTCAGCAATAACATGACTCCTCCTCTTAATCCCCCCACCAACAAGATGATTCACATACACTTTCCCGTCCTTCACCGTCGCCGCTGACGCGATCCTATACAGCGGGCCCAGGTATCTCCCCGTTACCAACGCCGTCTCCCAATCATCATTACTCTCGACCAATCTCGTCGCAATAGCGCCAGCGGCAACTATTTTCGTCGGCGATAAGATCTCGAGGCCGTCTCCCATAAAGAGAGAGCCTTTAACTTTCACGACGGTTGCGGTTTCGTTTGAAGGGTAGAGCTTGAACAGACTCCCGCTGGCTGTGTGGATTATGAGGAGATAGCCGTTGGGGTGGTAGACGATCCCGTTAAGGGAAACGAAGTTTTGATACCATTCTTTGATAGAGAAAATAGGGTTTCTTATGATTGAGATGAGTTCGCCGTTTGTATTTACTTTCCATATCTTGCTTGATTTGGCGTCTGTGACATAGGCGTTGCCTTTGTCGTCAACTGCCACGTCGTCTGCAAGCGATGGTTCGTCACCTGCAGTGTACATAATCCAAGCATAATCGTCAGAAAATGGTTAGGCTTCAAAAATACATATATTTGAAAATTTAAGATGCCGATTCAATTGGAATAGACTCTGTTAAGGGTAAACTGTTATTTATTTTAGATTTTAATACACCCAAGTGTATTGTACTAAAATTAAAAGAGTTCTAATACATAACCACCACAGGAACAATAAATAATTTATTTATGAAGAAATAGTTAATATGAACAACATAAGCTGCAGTAGTATCTTAAATTTCCGATTTCGAAAATTTTAAAGATTTCATATATGTCCATTATGAACGAAGTTTGGGCATATTGGGGATCATGACCAAATTCTTAAAAAAATATACTGAATCTTTTTTTCTTTCAATATACAAACCATCTAGTATTGTCAAAAGATAATTGCTTGGTTTTAAATGAATACCAACAAACAGCAGCAGCAGCAGTAATTTTCATAAGACAAAAAGGCAATAATAATAATTCCAGCATTTTAGTGAAGAAGAATTGTGACAATTTCAAATGGTATTTCCAGCATTTTAGTTCTCAATTCCATCCGGTTCAGACTTTGGAGGTTTAGTGTAGGGTCAGAACATCAATCCCCATATCAGGTCAATCTTCTTCTCGCTGCCTTAGCAAGAAGAAAACCATGTGTGAAATATGATTTAGGCAATACCATAATTTACGCTTTCTCGTATCATATGAAGATTAACTATGAATCTATGATGGCAGCTTTCTGGGGGGGAATTCAACAAAAAAAATCGATCGGCCTTGATCCTCTTTTAGTTTCAAATTTAAGGTTGAGTCGAAAGAAACAATGGGCTAGAAAGAGTGCATTGTCATGATTCAAATGACCAATTATTATTCTTCAATTTCATAGGCTCGAGAAAAGAAATAAAGGAATGTTGATTAATTAGTTATATGGAATTATGTGTTATATCTAAAATCAAAACCGAAAACATAGCACATTCCTACATTAAATCTCAGTACAAAATCCTCATTTGGGAACCATAATTAGTTAGCAAAATCTAGTTAAAATTCACCTAGTGGACCCCACGTAACATATATCAAGATCACCCCCTCACAGAATTTTCTCAAAACTTATAGAAATGCTGCAACACCCATGTCACATCATGTGCGCGGTAGCGTTTATATCTCCCAACACTATGAATACAGTTTCACAGGCTTCAAAAGTAGAAAGCGAACGTAACCACAATTTGCATGTATGCAAACTCCAGTGTTTGGGTATCTTAGACGAAACACCAAAGTAAAGCCAGAACCACTATTCCTTTATCTCAAGATTAATGTCACCATCATTGTGATAAGCAGCACTACCAAAATTAAGCCTCATGCCCCCATTTGGCTTGAATTTAATGAATACTGCTTGCATGGCAGAAGCTGAATGGAAATTTTGATTCATACCCACACATTAATTCCAAAGAGATCTCATTAATACGATGTTTTAATCTCATATAGCATTTAATACACAGCAGCACTGGAGCCTAGAAAATTATGTAACGGTTCTTATATTTAAGACTAGATTTGAGTTTCAAAAGCTTAAATTTGTAACAACCCTCATCTGCAACCATAATTGGAGTTAGCCAAACCTGGTTTTAGACAAGGAAGAATTAAGATCCTAAATTTCACTTCCTTAAAAAAGTTATACCCTGCTAATGGACCCCACGGCCTACATTATCCCTCTCACTCGAACGTCTCAAGAAAAATACTTGCCATACTTGTCAATTAGATTCTACACGGACTATCGGCCTTCTGATTGGTTAGAAATTGTGAGGGGCCCAGAGTTCCACCCTCTACCTCACCTTTTTTCTAGCAACTTGAAAGTTGGAGGAGAACATAAGCAAAACTTCTATTGTATTGTATAGTCCAGTTTCTAAGTTGTTTAATTATCTTAGAAGAAGAACCAGCTCCGATTTCTAGGTTATCTTAGGTGAACCACCAATTAGAGAAGTAGATTACCAAACTAAAGCCAGAACCACCATTCATTTATCTCAAAATTGATGTCACCAATTGGCTTGAATAGTTGAATGTAATGAATACAGCTTAAATGGCAGAAGCTGATTGGAAATTTTCCTTCATGCCCAGGCATTAAATTCCTAAAAGGTCTCATTAATATGATCCTCTAAACTTCTATAGCATTTATTACATGGCCGCACAGAAGCTAGAAGCCTAGAAAACTATGTAAAGGACCTTAGATTTAAACCATTTTTGTTTTAACCTCCAGCATTACCCTTTGCATTCGAAGTGCAGTAGTCTTGAGATGTAATTTCATAGCTCTAAAGTTCAAAAAGTTATCGCATTGAATTTTACTTGGTAATCCCACTCTTTAAACATAAAGTTGCTACCAACATTTTAAAAAAGAAAACATCTTAGATATAACTCTTTTTTCCGTCTTCAGTTTTTTGGGGAAGAAAACAACTATAACATAGATATACACCTTCTATTTTCCCAATAATTTGAATAATTTTCTTTCTATTAAAAACTATCAAGCTAAAAACCATATAAGCAAAAAAAACCTTGTCACAAAATGTTTATCGAAGAAAACTTTTCTTCTCACCGCATGACAATATGGCCTCAGTCGATCTCCATAATCTACAAATAGCTTGTGATTTTCAAACTTACATACCGTATGGAATATTTACTATAACATAACCAGATCCTAGGATTCCCTGCTTTGGCCTCCTGTTTTAAATTAACATAGTTCGTCCGATTTGCATTTCAGAGGAAAAAAACAAAGCAGGGAATCCTGATTCACATAACCTATAAGCTTTGCGGTCACTCAATGAGTATGAAAATCACAAATATTTCGGGGTATTCATATTGTATAACATGAATTCGATGTAATTCACCAACTTACAAAACTGAACTTTTTCAGTAATAATAATTTAAAAAATCCTAATTTTAGCTAATATCCTCTTTTTTCTTATGCCTGGAAGCAATAAATTCTCGTGCCAACCAAATACTCTACTGAATAAGATTCTTATACGCATCAACTGAAGATAACAATCAAATTTTGGCATAACAATTAGACTAAACAGTTGTTCCATAAACCTTGGGTCCCCAAAAAAAACCCAATTTTTATCTTAAAAAAAGAAAAGCAACAGAAATTTCACCTGGGCCAGCGAGCCAAGTCAGAAAGATCCTCTCCCAAGTATCCAACCGATACGCCGCCACCGCCGCCGACGTCCCTCCGATCACGTCGCCGTACACCACCACCACCCTCCCCCTCTCTCGATCCACCACCAGCCCCACCGTCCCGTTCCCCGCCACGTCACCGTCCCTCACCACCGTCCTCTCCTCCAGCCCCGCCCCCTCCTCATCTCGGTCGCCAACGGCGATCTCCACCACCGTCCCCTCGAGGAACGTCGACGCGAGGAACCGCCGCCAGATCGGGTCCCACTTCGCGCACTCTCGGAAGAGGCTGTCGCCGGAGTAGACGTAGGATCTCGGCGACGCGTCGGCGAGGAAGGAGAGGACGAGGGCGAGGGGGACGGCGGAGACGGCGGCGAAGAGGAGGAGGCCGCGGCGGCGAGTGGCGGAGGCGGCGGCGGATGCAGGGGCCGTCATTTTTTGGAGATGAGGGTTTGGGAGTGAGCGTGAGGGACGTGGGATTTAAATAATGGGGAAGAGGGGGAGAGGGTTGTTTGGAATTTTGTGGGGATTTGGTGGGGGGATTTCTGGTAAGAGGGAAAGATTCGGTTGGGGGTTGTTTGTTTGGTAGTAAGCTTATTTTTGATATTTCGGTTGTTTGATTTGGCCCAAATAGAGCTAGAAGTTTACTTTTATGATGATGAGGTTGTAACTATGAACTATAAGAAACAAGAAAAATAATTAATTATTTAATCCTTGTTTTTATTACCACTTCCAAAAAGTAATACCAAGAAATCTAGGAAGCTGCTTCACTTTTATTTCCTTCTTCAAAAAATATACAAACAAGTATTAGAAATAAGATTTAGGTTTACTTCCATAATAACTTTTTTGGAAGTTACTTAAATTTTATTTCTGGTTCTTTCGGTACTTCTGGACAACCAAACATACCCTTGGTAAATCCTGTTCAGTGAACAATGCTTGGAAAAAATTGGAAAGTTGTTTGAATTGGTGTCCTTTTACTTTTTTCCCATTTTTTTTTTGTAAGTTTGAAATTGATGGTTCACATGTTTTTTTTTGATTTAATCATAAGAGAAAGAAAAACCTATTTTTTGAACAATACAATTGCCACGGGCTGTGGTTGACCGAGCATAAAACAAAAGAATAGATCTAGTTATAAACTATAGTTGTTTGTCCCGCATAGTTGATGAAGCTGACTGCAGCTCTATTAAAATCATAATATGTTATATATTGAACGTGTTTGACCAAGAATCCTAAAATACCCTCTGGAAAGTTTATTTATTTGTTTTTGTAAAAAGAATATTGGATAAGAAATTAGGAACGAATTGAAATTTGGGTGAGAAATTGATGGATTGGGGGTTATGGCTCTGATTTTCCATGAGCAGAATAGCACTAATGCAATTAATTTATAATAACAAGGACCCCAAATCAAAAATTAATTGTTCAAATGTAGAAACTCTAAAATTTACTTGTAAAATCTACTTCATGTTCCTCATGTTTTAGAATTGTGTATTCATCTTTAAATTTCTTATTCCATTTGCTTGTGCGTCACACTTTGGAAAAAACATAATTTGAGCATAGTTGTGTTTAAACCAGTCTCACTCATGATTCATGAGTGCATTTCAAAAATCCTAATTATTTATTGAATTTTTTTTTTGATAAAAAAATGTTCATGAGAAACATATATATTAGAATACATGAGCAGGATTTATATAGACATGGAGATTTATGCATCGATTATTTATAGAAACGGTCATGCTAAAAAAATATTTTAACCATACACAAACACTAGTATATGAGCTTGAAGCATATCATTTATGTTTGAACCAACTGAGCCTAGCTCAGTTGATATCAATTTCCTTTTCAATATGAGAGATCGTTCGATCCCCTTCCGAAAAACAAATTGTTAGTGCAGAAATAAATTAAGAACTGATCTTAAAAAGGTTTGTTAATAAAGAAATGAAAAAAAAAATTATTAGCTGTAGCCATTTGTCTTTTCTTTTGATTGGAACCTACATGAACAGCAAAAGCATCAAATATAACAACGACAACAATCTTCACAAGCATCAATTATCAAAATCCACACCTAATACAAAATACAACTGCCAGATTCCTATTGCCTAAGAGAAAATGGGTACTGTATGGACCATGTGGGCCCAATCCCCGACTGCATGCCCAGTAAGATACAACGGCTTCTAACTCAAAATAGTCATCGGGTTCTATTTGTCCATTTAAGAGGTCAGTGCAGTTTGGACATACAGCCTCTATTCACTAGCCCCTATTCACTCGTGCCTAAGTTAAAAGCATCAAATATAACAACACAATAATCTTCATAAGCATCAATTGCTAATACAAAAAAAAAAAACAAATGCCATGAAGAAATCAAAACACATTCTCTACTGTGACATGCAACAAGCTAAAAGTATTAATTCATTTGGTGATGATGCTCGATATCGATGACTCCGCAGATCACGACACGTGGCAGATGACGTATTCCAGAGCTTACAAGAAAAGATCAAGAACAGTACGTCGGAAGCATACCCCGGGCCTGCGACCCGAGGATGTTACCGATCTTCGGTGGCCTTCCAGGCCATCCCTAGCTCGCCTCCGAGCTATCACAGAACCAAGATGCCTCGGTCTCCCACTCGTTCTCGAGACTCCCGCCGAGCTTATTTTCCTCGGTCTCACCGACCGACCCACAGCACCGATCACAGACGCCTCCTCTATGGCTCCGCGAATCTCGCGAGGCGCGAGATATCCGCCACCCATGATCCCGCGTTCCATGCTATCACGATCCCCCATTAACGAGCATATCTCATAATTAATGAGGAATCTTGCCTATCACGCGGGCGTGACGCCAGGGGCGTAACGGTCGGCGTGAATCTCACGCCCGCCTGCCCATTGCTGCCACTATATAAACCCCTCTTTCAGACGACTCAGGTAAGCCAATTTTACCCTAATAGGCCGTTACTCTGCCAAAATTCCCCGTCTAGCTTGATCGTCGGAGGGTCCTCGGTGGCACAACCACTCCGGGACTTCCTTGCAGGTAGCTCGGCCTCAACCACATAAAAGCCATTGAGATCCACACGTTTCAGGAGGCAACCTTCCAAATCCAATCTCAGTCATCCATCAACGCTCGCAGCAGATCAACGGAAGGTAACATGTGAAGGAGATCTAGAGACCCATCAGTTAGCACCGTCTGTGGGAAAAATTAGTTCCACTCAACGAAAGTTTACCTTCCGATCTCAGCTTCATGGCGAGCGATCACCGCGACGATCCAAGCGCTAGCCCCCGCCTTCCCCACAATGGAGGCGAGGATGAATCTCCTCCCCCGAACGCCATTCATGCCCTATCCACTCGGATAGATTGGCTCGCGTCCGTCGTGGATGCACTCGTCCATGTCAAAACGACCGGGCAAGCTCCCCGGGTCGCCGCCCCCCACCTCAGGACTGGGACCCCTACAGAGGGAAAGAAGACTCTGCCCGCATTGGCACGACCGAACACCGCCTCACTGTCTCCGGCGGCCTCAGATCCCCCGGGCCAACGTATTCAATGACCTGCTGGGCGCCGCACAGCCCAACACCGAGATCTCTCGCCAGAGCATCTCACCCAGAGGCCCATCTTTCCCATTGTCCCTTCTGAAGAGGTGTCGTTCAGCTCGCCTGCACCCAGGCATGACCGGCACCCCCTCCCTCGACGGGGTCACGCGGACGGGACTCAACACGGTAGCTCGAAGTCGACCTCGCTAGGAGACCTAAGGAACCTCATCGAACGGAACCGGGGCCGTGGCCAGGCGTAGGTCTCCGGCAGCAGAGGCCAAAAATCAGAATATGCCGAATCGTCGGAATACCACGGCCGACTCGACGTCCTCGAAAAGAAGATCAAAGGCATGCATCGGGAAAATCGTCCTTCAAGCGACGGGGCTAAGTATGCCGCCGATTCGCTCACGAAACCCTTCACCAAAGAACTACTCGCCGTCCACCTCTCCTCCCGGAACAAGCCCCCAAAGGTCTCCCTCTTCGACAGGAAGTCCGACCCGAAGGACCATTTGGACGCGTTCACGGCCAGGATGAGTTTCCAGGATTGTTCCGACGCTGCACAATGTCGCGCTTTCCCCGCCACTCTCATCCACTCCGGACGAGACTGGTTCCGAGGACTCGCGCCGCGCTCGATTTCTACCTTCGATGAGCTGGCCACCCAATTCCTTGGTCACTTCGTCGGGAACAGACGGCAGAAGCGGACCGTCGACCATCTCTTCACCATAAAGAGCGGGGATAAAGAATCCTTCAAAGGATACATCACTCGCTTCTACAACGCCCTCCTTGAGGTCCCAGAACACCGGGACAAGATGGTCATTATGGCCTTTAGGTCGGGTCTTGGGCACAAGGAGTGGCTACGCTCATTTGCATTAGCGCAACCTAAGACCATAGCCGAGGTAAAAGCCTGGACCAAACGTAAGATCCAGCTCGAGTCCGAGGTGAACACCAATCTGCCCCGGACAAAGCAAACTGATCAGAAGAAAAGGGCCAGGGAAGAGAAAAAGAAGATTGAGCGGCCAAAGCCCTACTCCCCGAAGTTTCAGGAGTACACCCCGCTCAACGTCTCCCAGACAGTACTGTTGGAGGAGGCTAAGGGCAAGAGGTTTTTCAAACACCCCCAATTTCGAATAGGGCGACAAAGCGCACCCGGGGCCCTTACTGCGCTTTCCACAGGTCGCAGGGCCACTCCACCGAGAACTGCAAGCAGCTTTGAGACTACATTGAGGACTTAATCCGCTCGGGGCACCTGGCAACGTACTTACGGGACAAGCGGCAAGCCGACCGTGAGCAAAAGCACGATCCTCCACCTGGCAAGTTGAGAATCGGCCAAATCATGGTCGTGTCAGCAGGGGGTACGATGGGAACCGACGAGACTCAGCGTCCCTCACCGATCGAGGGGACTGGCGGCCACCCGAGGAAGAAGGCTAAAGAAGCCGAGCCGATCATTTTTACCGACGAGGACCTCCACGGTATATCCCTGCCTCACAACGAACCGCTGGTGATCACAGCTCGGGTCCACAGCTACGAAGTGCAGAGGATACTGGTCGACTCAAGAAGCTTGGCAGACATTCTCTTTTATGACTGCTTTCTGCGTACGGGACTCACCCCGTCGAACCTAAGACCGACCGCCCACGTCCTGTCAGGGTTCACTAACCACTCCATCCCGGCGGAAGGGGTAATCACTCTCCAATTTAACATCGGGGAGGCGGGCCGTACGCGCACCGTGCCTGAAGAGTTTATCGTCGCGAGAATCCCATCGGCCTACAACGTCCTCCACGGTCGCCCGACACTGAACTTCCTCCGGGCCCAGATATCGACCTACCACCTAGCGATGAAATTCCCGCTCGACCAAGACGGGATAAGTAGGGCCTACGAGGACCAACGAACCGCAAAAGTTTGCTTCACCGTAACATCTACGTCTGAGCGGCCAAACGATGATGCTGAGGGCGAGCGTGACATTAAGGGTTCTCTGGACACTCGAGACAGCAAAAAGAGGTCCGAGGGACCCCGGTGGAGCCACTGACAGAGGTCCCCCTCATAGAAGGGGATGACGAACGGACCGTTCAGATCGGGTCGCTTTTGATGGGGACTCAGCGAGACGACTTGGTTCACTTCCTTAGAAACAACTCTGACGTGTTCGTCTGGGCGCCTGCCGACATGCCTCTGGGCTTTGCTTAGCCAGGACGGTTGGTGAGTAGATTTAACATTTACAGGGGAATCGCCCGTATGGCGTTATGCGTCTGGGCTAGAAATGTTATGTTTTGTCGCATATTCTATTGCATATATAAAGTTGCGCATACACATTACTACTTGGTTATTGTTATGCTTGGGCTAGTATCCTTAGGACACTGCACTATTATTGACGGCTTATGTTGTACGAGCACTGATTATATGCCACACACACCGTTAATAATTGCCATGACACGCACAATACCCTTATAGATATAATATTGTTTGGTTAGAGACATTGAGATATTGATTCATATTTCCTTGTGCGTATGACTTATAGCATACCTGCATACCTACATGCTCACGCATATGCCCTGACATACTTACATGCTAGTTACCCATATACCTATATGGTATTGTACCATTGTGATAGGTATATACACGTATGGGACATAGCTACATGTACATCTGGCATACATACATATACCTGGAGGGTATTATGGATAGGTATAGATACATACCTTGCTACAGCTACTTTGACATCATACATACTTACATATGGACACACATATCTTGCTATACCGACATGGTTACGCATACCTTGTTATAGCTACATGTTCACCTGTCTATGATATTGCATCTGATTTCGGGAAAATCAGGAACCGCGTGATATATTTAGTAACTTGTTGCAGTTAAATAGCTGTTTTTCTTTATATGCTCATATTACTGTTTCATGTTGCATATAATACATTCATGGATTTCATATGATGTTCTCTGATATTTTTACTCCTATGTATATATAACAGTGGAATGGGACGCTGTTATATATGCCTATACACATATATTAGTGGAATAGGACGCTAATATCTGTGTATTGATTCATGCATTCATACGTATTCACTACTTGATATTTTCTGGATTTGAGGACCGTGGTGGTTTTCATGGAATTATGCAAGTATTCTTATTCTTTACTTGATATTGGATGGATCCACTTGAGATTTATTTTAATACCGATACGGGGATTGAGAGTGTCGGTGTTTGGCACTTAAGATTCGAGGACGTATAATACCGATATGGGGATCGAGAGTGTCGGTGTTTGGCACTTAAGATTCGAGGACGTATAATACCGATACGGGGATCGAGAGTGTTGGTGTTTGGCGCTTAAGATTCGAGGACGTATAATACCGATACTGTAGGGTTCCTAGGCACACTAATGAGGTCTCACAACAGATCAAACATGCCCAATTCAAAAAATTTCATGTTCTTACAAACCCTAATACGGATCGTTAACTAGATGATAAGGCGATGCAAGCAAGTAAACGACTTTATTGCTAAAGGAAAGTGACTACAACCTTTGTAGATCCGGTCCTCCACTTCCTTGGCTCCGTGATGACGTCCCTCCGCTGTACCAATCGGAATCCTAGACTCTCGCGGTGATTTCATCGGAGAAAAGATCGGGCTAGGTCGTCGACTTCGATGCCGAAGATGATCTACGTCGAGGCAACTCAAGATCAAGCAACAACTTCACCAAGCCATGAAACTTGTGAAGAAAACACCCTATACTACATGGCAAGTGGTAGAGGATGAAGAAATAGGAAGTGGGTTCACTTTAGAATTGGATTTCTCACTCTTTTTCTCATTTCACCATTGAAGCTAGCAAGCGTTTTGAAGCTTGATGAAGATGATGAAGATGAAAGAATAAAAGGAATTATTTCAATAAGAAAATCCCATTCATTCTTATCATAATGCAACCTTGGTTAAGCGTAGAGAATAAACTAGGGTTAGGTGAATGGTTAGGTTTAGGAGATGAAGACAAAATGGTCAAAGCTTCTTGAAGCTTCAAAGAAAAGAACAAAAGAAGCAACCATTTCATTTTCTTTCCAAATAAAGAATAAATAAATAAATAGTTAATAAAATCAAAACCCTAACCATTACATAACCATGGTTTAATCATACACACCCAAGTTTGCATGTATCATCAAACATGATACAAACTAGTGCACAATACTATATCATATATACAATGTGCACTTCAAGTGAGAAAATCCATCTAAAGTGAACAAATACTAGTTAATGCAAAGTAATATATCTAATATATAATTATACATTAAATCATTAAATCAACACTTGATTTAACGATCCGGTCATATCGCATATGACCGACTAATATCCGATGTATCGACTTATCGAATCAATCCTTGATTCGATAACTAGGTTATACCGCATACAACCAATCGATACATTCATCGCGAGAATAGAATACGGTATCACATACACGCATTATTCTCGGTCCCGCACATATCTCATATGCGCTCCTATTTCGTTTCGCTTGAGCCAGGAAACCTCTGTGTAGGACTCTAAAGACTCGTCAATACGCCGGCAGCAGGTGATGATCATATCAAACACCCACAAGCCGCAAGCGGTCTGCTAAACGTAACGGCCACCCGGGTATTGAGCGATCAGAAGATCGACGAGCAAGCCCGCTCACACTCCTGTGAATCCAACCAGTAACACTTACCGTACAGTCCGGTCTGTTCGTCTGATATGTCGCATATCTCGCCTAGGGGTGGTAAACGTCAGACCCCAATAGCTCGATAAGTCATGCCGACGTAAGGTCCATAACAATCGTGAAACTACTGATAACTCTTACCAGTATATCACTGCAACCCTGGCCAGGGATTTCCTGTTATGGCCAGTCGTGCATAGCGCAACATCAACCCCCAATACCGGGAGAGACGAATCCCATCCTATCGCTCATTGCCTCCATGTGAATCGGGACTGTACCCAAGAAACCACTTGTTTGCACGACTCAGTAGAGCCGTGGTAGGGTGGAAATCAAAGCACAGTGGGAGACACACAAGACTCTATGACGATCTCAGGTCAACAGACTAAGCTGCACCAGTGTCACCAGAGAACTGCCATCTGACGTGAGGTATAATACCATCTGGGAGTTCTCGGCGAGTCCGTTCAGTGTACCCAGTCTCCACTGAGCACCCGCATACCATCTCTGATGTCAAACACCAATGGATATGGGATCATCCATCGCCCATCACATGGGTCGAGAAGATATACGCTAGTCTACTCTGGAATATCGATGCCCCGTCTCGATATTCCCACGACTAGGAACATTGAAGGATGTACTCTTGGACTATCCAGGCCCCACTAGTATGATCTGCATCATAGTCGTGGAAGTCGAGTACACATCCTAAGGGCTTTATCAACATGTAACAGAGAGACAGAAAGTATACATGTTAAGATAAAGAGCAACCAGATAGCGTACTATCATGTCGAGCAAGAAAGTCCTGCCTATATAAGTCCCAGCATCCACTACAATATACATCCAATGTACAGTAATGGCCTCTAGGGCATACATATAACTAACAATCTCCCACTTGCACTAGGGCCATCTGTAGCAGTAGTTGTAGTATCTTATACTCAACCATCCCCTAAAAGTCTCTCTTTGGGAAAAGGCCTTCGTGAGTGGATCCGCTGTGTTGTCCTCCGATTCTACTCTCCTAATCTCGATCACCCTATAGATCAACTATCTCCATGATCAGGTGATGCTGCCTCAGAATATGTCTGGGTCACTGATGGGACTAGGGTTCACGGGCCAAAACCACACTTCCATTGTCACACAATGGTAGGAACCTAGTTCATCTTATGAACCAATATACACCCAAACTGCCTCTTTGGTAGTATCTTTAATAGCGATGTTACCAGCCTTTATCGTCTAGTTTGCCACGGTATCTAGCTTGGAACTCTTCCAACATACCGTCCCTTTACTGAGGGTAAAGACAATGCCTGTGACTGACATTCAGTCGTCTTTATCACCCTGGAACCCTTCCAGTGATTCTCCCCAGGATCAACTGATACCATCTCACTACAACTAGTGAGAATCCTAACATCCATTTAGATCTATTTCATAGATCCAAAACCCAGGATTTAGGAGGTATCACCTTTATCCTATTGGAGAATCCATGTGATAAGAGGAGATCGACCGATCGTGGTATAGGAAACTCTTTTCCTATCAAGAGTATGTTGTCTACATACAATACGAGGATGACCACCTTACTCTCTACTACCTTTTTGTACATACAAGGTTCATCTACCATTTTGATGAGGTCAAACACTTCGACTACCACATCAAAACAGACGTTCCAACTCCGCGATACCTGCTTTATTCTGTAAAGCAACTTGCATACGTTTCCGCTGCTCCCACTGTTTACGAAGCTCTCTGGCTGTGTTCTTATAGACGTTCTCTTCTAAATCATCATTTTAGAAAAGCAGTCATGGCACCCAACCACCAGATACCGTAGTCATGGTATGTAGCAGTGGCAAGTAGGATCTGGATGGACTTAAGCATCGTCCCTGGAAAAGGTTTCATCATTATCCATGTATGGTCGATGATGAAAACCTTTAACAAGTCTAGTTTTGAAAGTTTCAACTTTTCTATCTACACCAAGTAATCTTCTCAAGATATACTTGCTCCTGATGGGGATTTAACCCTTCAGATATAGCAGCCAAAGTCCATACTTTGCTGGTGTACATGGATTCCATCTCAGATCGCTAAGCATCCAGCCATTCTTACAGAGTCCCTACTCTCGATGGCCTGCTCGAATCTAGTTGGGTCATCATCTCATGATGCAATCCTCGCTCCCACTGTCATCGAGAAACCGAAGTATCTCTCAGGTAGGCGAGGAACCCTACCAGATCGGCGGAAAGGCTGAGGTTCGTCGGGGACTATAGAATCCTTTGGTTCTGTCAAATCATCAGCTGCAGTTTTGTATAGCTGGAACCTTTCCAGTTCTACAGAACTGACCTTTCCTCGATTTTGTCTGGATTTTGCTTTTAGACATAGGCCGGACAACCTCAAATCTTAACTAACTTAAGAGATAGGCTCTTCTCATACCATATCTCATATGGAGTGGTAGGCACTGATTTGATTCGAACCTAATTCAATAGGTATGCAGCTTCTCAAGTGCACAACCCCAAAAGGAAATAGGTAACTCAGTAATACTCATCATAGAGCACACCATATCTAATATTGTGCGATTGCTCCGTCCCGATACACCGTTGTGCTGTGGTGTATTCAGAGGAGTAATACTGAGAGAGAATCTCATTTTCTTTTAGAATACTCCAGGAATGCCATGCACGAGTATTCTCCTCCCTGATCTTATCATAGGACATAATACTTATACTCGTATTGGTTCTCTACTTCTAGCTTATATTCTGTGAATATCTCAAAAGGTTCGGACTTGTGTTTCAACAGGAACAAATGTCTGAATCTTGAGAGATTATCAGAGAACGTAATGAAGTATAAAGAACCAGTCCTAGCATGTGTAGACAGGAGACCTTACATACATCATCATGTATCAGTCCCAAGAGTTCATTAACTCTTTCTCTGTTCCCAGAGCTATAGTCATTTTATCTTTGTGGCATGACTGGAAAGTTTTACAAGATGTAAATTCAAACTGATTTAAATATGCATCTAAAATGTAACTTAAGCTAGTCGGGTCACATTGATATGACCTAGTCTACAATACTTCAAGAATGATTCGTTCATTTCTTAACTCTTCCTCTTGTGTGTGTTCTGTATGCTAGGAACTGTAGTTTGATTTAGAACATCAATGCTTTTAGATAACGTGCCTGAACCGATCAACTTTTGATATAGAAAATGTTCAAAATATTATCCAACAATACAAAATTTTATCATTTCTTTACTTGTAAAGAGACTGATATGATTTTGTATATCAGGTTCGGTATCTAATAACATTTGTTCAGAATCAATGTACTGGTAACACAGGGTGACAGTGACCAACAGACTTGGCTGCAACACTTGCCCCGTTTTCTGTCTCATGAAACTTATCACCCGTTGTTCCCCCAATCTGAGCAAGGCTCATTTGAATTTTGAAAATTCAAATTTTCTGAAGCAACGCTTCAAATTCCGTGCGTTGCGCAGTGCGCAAGCAGTCCACAGTGCGACACGTGTCTGCGCAGTTGCGCAAGCGCACCGCTGCGCGACACGTGTCTGCGCAGTTGCGCAAGCACCGTTGCGCAAGTGCACCGCTGCGAGACACGTGTCTGCGCAGTTGCGCAAGCACCGTTGCGCAAGTGCACCGCTGCGAGACACGTGTCTGCGCAGTTGCGCAAGCACCGCTGCGAGACACGTGCCTTCCACTGCGCGACACGTGTCATTCATTGGGGAGTTGCGCAGAAACAGAATGAAAATTTGATGAAATCTTTTCTGTTCTTTCCAAAACCAGAAGATTTTCTTCTGCCTTTGGATCAAAGATCCAATGGTGGGAAAATTCCCAAAATCATTCAGGAAAGATTTGGTTAACAAATTCAACAAATTTGTGAGCACTATAAATAGGATCCCAGACCTCATTCAAAGGCATGAGGAAGAAGAATCAACTTCTGGCAAAAAAAAAAGAAGAGACAGAACTCTTGAAGATTAATCAAGAACAAAAAAAAAAAAAAAGGTAAAAATCTCTGAAGAACAGAAGATTAAAAAAGTGAATAATAAAAAGAGATAAATAGTGCCTTGCACTTGATATGAACCCTTGGTTCTGTAAAATCAGGGAAAACAAGAAGAAAAACTTGTTTTCCTTTGATCCAAATTTAGATCAAAAGTGCTATGCACTTTTGTTCTTAAATCTGGAAAATTCTTGAGTTTCTGCACAAGCGCAACTCATTATTTAAAAGGGCCTGGCCCAAATCAAATCACAAAAATAATAAAAGGGCAGAGCCCTGTTTGGAAAATTCTTGAGGGCCTGGCCCAAATCAAATTGCAAAAATAATAAAGGGGCAGAGCCCTGTTTGGATTGATTCTTTTAGTCAGGCAAAGCCTAAAATAAATAAAAAAAATTGGACTTAACCCAATCCTGGCTGTAAGTCCTTAAAATTAAATTGATTGAGCAAAATGGCTCTCCTAAACCAATTCACGACCGGTTCGAGGGTACATCTCCGAACTCCTTTGACATCTCTCGTTGTAATTCCTCAACGACGTCAAAGAGGTGACGGGTCCCAACGACCACTTATCTAATCGGACCGAAACGTCCCTAAACTAATGTCGGACCGAAACGTCCCTAAACTAATGTCGGACCGAAACGTCCCTAAACTAATATGGACCACTACGTCCTTAAACTGGCGACGGACCGAAACGTCCCTAAACTAATAATGGACCACCACGTCCCTAAACTGGTGATGGACCACCACGTCCTTAAACTGGCGCAATAGAGCCCGAACGCTCTTTTGCCGGATCTAAACGGTCCCGTCTAAGTTGATCTTAGCCCCAGCTACGGTTAATGTGTCCTTAGATCTTTAAATAAACAATAAAACCCCAAATCAACTTTGGTTCAAGGGTACATCTCTGAACTCCTCAGACGCTTGTCGTTGTAATCCCTCAACGATGTCGGAGAGGTGACGAGTCCCAATGGCCAGATAATTAAATCAATCACTACGTTAAGTTGATCTTAGTCTAAAACAAGACTAACGTATCCTCAACGAACGTTTAAGTTGATCTTAGCTGCAACGCGACTAATGCATCCTTAAACTAAAAACACCAAACCCAAATCTAAGTAAATACGGATTTGGACTAATCCACGTCCTACGGGCGACGACATCACTAAGTCTCCGTATACAATCCACGGGCAACCACAAACAAAACAAACATACACGACACGAAGTGAAATTCTGGAGAAGGAGAAAGTTGTTATCGCAACGCGGTAGCGTAATTAACTGCAGGGGCTTGCGCCTGCAGGGAAGAGCATCCCTACAATCAAAAACCCCTCACCCTGAGGGGGAATCTGACGAAGTCTGCTACATCGGCCGCATCCGTCTAAACCTCCGATACACGGTGCCATAAATCAACTTGGCATCTTCGGAGAGATAGACGGATAAAACCAAATAGCATCTGCCCCGAACCTCAGGCAACGGACGCAAAGTCCGGGCCGCCGTTCGGAGGGGAACAGATTCTGGCACGCCCGGTGGGACATCTTCCTCTTTCCACTCCAAACTTCGTGTGTCGTCTTCGCGAACCAATCGCGGTTTGTTAAATGGTTGTCTTCGGATTTCAAGTTGCTAAGATTTGGTCTTTTACCTGGCGCAGAATTCAAGATTCAATGGCCACCAACTGCACCAACTGCTCGAAATGCCACTGCAACGGACGTCCCACTTCACCGAGAGGTGTAGCATATGGGCCCCAAGCGGCTTCCTTCCTGACTCTGCCGGTTGAACAGGTGACCCAGGCCACCACCGGCCTGTTTTTCGGGACCATGGTCCCACCTACAAGCTTCTCTATACCGATACCCGCACCGGAAGCGAACAAGAAGTCGGTGTTTGACCGGCTCACTACTACCACGACCCCTGTCAACGGGTCGCCCGCTACTAAGCCGACAGCCTCCGTTTTCACCAGGCTAGGTCAGAATTATAAAGTGGCTGTCCCAAAGAGGGCAACGGCCGCTGCCTCGGGAGTCATTGAAGCGGCTTCTCCTATCAGAGAGTCGGTCTTCACAAGATTGACGGTTCCCACTCCTCCCCCAGCTGGTCAAAAAGCATCAGTCTTCGATAGGCTGACGTCGACAGTTACCCCACACCCAAACAGGGGGCAACAAGAAACTATCTCGATTTTCGAGCCAGTCCCAACGGCTCGTCGTGCGCGACGTCGCCATTGGCAGCGAGTAAGGAAAGCAGGGGGCAACTCCCCCTCAGGGCTAACCCCACCTGCTCCAGTGGTGGAGGTCAATGCTGCTGTTCCAACTGGGAACAGCTTTGAATTGCTGAGGAAGGTGAGAAAGAACTCTCCGGTTGCTACATTGAAAAGGTCTCCTCCGCCCATGGAAAAAGCTCCGGAGACGAAGCAGGAACAGCCCCCTCAACGGCTGTCGTCAAAAATTTATAAAGTTTGGCGGAAGGTTCAAGACTCCGTGATTGACTCAGACCACTTCCGTCGCCAGAAAAGGGCAAAGGTGGAAAAAGACAAGAACCGCCCCATTAAACAGCAGGGGGCAACAAATGCTAGAATGCCCGCTTCAACGGCTCCTTCAACCTCAAAGGTCCATAAAAGGAAGAGGCCAGAAAAAGCTCCCGTGACACTGACAAAGTTTAAAAGCGGTGAACCTAAACGCCCCAAGTCAGGGGGCATAACAGTTCATACGGTCTATATAGCTTCGGGAAAGGAAGAAAGTCGTACTTCTACGGGTCACCGACCGCTTACCCGGTCAGTGACCAAGTCTCAGGAGCGGCAACAAAAGCTCCAGGAGATGATGACTACAATGGCTGCACTCACGGGGCCAAAAGAGAATCCTGAGACGTCCTTAGATGAACGCCAAGAGGAAGAGACCGACGCTGAGTTCCTCCGCCGAGTACTGGAAAAGAGAGACAAAGAGGCTGCTGAACAAGCAGCCAATATACAGCGTATGGGCCTCCTCTTCCAGGACATGATAGGGATGATGATACAACCAGATCCCCCAACTGAAGAACCCCCGATTGTCCTTGGGGATGATAAGGGAGAAACATCAAACCCTCAGCCCGTTCTATCAACGGCTAGAGAGGATACAATCTCTAAAACTGATCTGGACGAATATATAGCCTAGCAGATAAAGGTTCATCACGCGGCCGAAGCAGCCGGCCACGTTGTAAAAACGGGGCGGCCATATCCGGGCTGGTATGACCAAATCAAATACCCGCCAGGTTACACAATTCCCAAGTTTCATGTCTACAAAGGGACCGGCAATCCCCATCAACATGTTGCCCAGTTCAGGGCGCTTTGTGGTAACACCGGAGGCGACGACAAGCTTTTGCTGCGCCAGTTTGTTGGAAGCCTATCAGATACGGCTTTCGAATGGTATTCCGAGCTCCCCAACGACTCTATTAAAACCTTTGCGGAGATGGAGCTGCTCTTCACCCAGCGTTTTGCAAGTGCCAGCGAGCGTACCCCGATGACGGCACTGATTAACGCCAGGGTAAAACCCGGCGAGACGTGGGTTCAGTACGCTATACGGTGGCGTAATCTATGGTCTAAGTGTGAACAGCGCATAGAAGAAGCCCCTGCGGTGGGAATGTTTGTTGGAACCCTTGATCCATAAGCAACCATTTAACAGTTTATGATGTTCTTCAAGCCGATTTCCTTCCAGGCTTTGATCGACAAATTGGCGCAGATGGACCAGATGGGCCATAAACCCCCTCTCCCGAAGCCGGACTCCCGAAACGATAAAGGAAAGGGAAAAGCGATCATCGTCGCTAATGCCCAACAACAACCGAACGACTCGAAGCCGGTTGCTCGTCCAAACAATACGCGCCCATACGTACCCCTTGAGGACAGGATGGGACGTGCTTACTCCTTCCCCCGTGATAAAACAAGGAGGCTATTCGAGCTGGCATTGCGCAACAGGCTCATAAATCTGCCAGACCCAAAACGTCCGTCGCAACCGAGTGACGTCAACGAGCCTAATTACTGCCCTTATCATCGAGTGCTAGGACATCCAATCGAAGACTGTTACGTCTTCAAAAATTGGCTTGAGAACCAGTACCGTCAGGGCAAATTTGCGCTATCTGACAAATGGAAGGTGAATCCTCCGCAGCCCCACGCCTATAAGGGGACAAATACGCCGGGGGCAACATGCTCCGTCATTGAAGAAGCTCCCTGGGAGGTTGTATTATCAGCCAAAACGAGGAGAATGCTAAATGATCTTCAGACCTGTCCAGCGGTCAAGTGGAAGAACCCCTTGGAGCCGCAGGTTATTGAGGGGATGTTGAAGCCACGTCCGACTCCGAAGGCCGATGGTGGTAGTTCAAGCGTTCATAACCAGCCGTCAAAATCTTCAAAAAAGAAGAAGAAGAAATCTAAGAAGCTCGTGAAGCCTGGCGACAAGCGCACGGACTTACAGAAGCAAATCGACGCACTGGATGAGTACAACCAAAAGGCGCGGACTCCCATTACGCTCCAAGATTTCCTTGATCACGTCTTTCAAAAAGAAGATGAGGGAGAAACTTCATCGGATGAATCCGACGAATATGTGGCAAGCTGTCATATGATCTCCCATGTGACCACGAACGATGAAGGGACTTCTGGCACTGAAACGCCGGGGGCAAATACTGAGTCAAGGGTTCCGGAGTTATCAGTTGAAATGATTGGCGCGTTTATTAATGAAGCTCGATTGAAAAGCAAAGCTGATCGAGAACGCGAGACGGCTATATTCGAAAGGGCCAAGCGCCAGCGACTTGAGGAAAGAGCTGAGATGATCCCGCTGGAGCAAAATGCCTCCACCGCTGACAAAAGTCAATTCAAGATAAAAAAGAAGTTTGCTAAGGCCATATCGATGGGCATGAAGCTACCGCCCTCCGAAGAAAAAGTTACTGGCGCGGTAGAAATACACCCCTCTTACTGCTTATATCATCAGAAGGTCTCGCATCCCACTCAAGAATGCAAGGCTTTCGATAGATGGTGGCAAGGATACGTCGCTAATCAACAACGCTTTAAACGGGAAAAGCGTAAGATTCGTCGGGAACAAGGAAACACGACCAGAGAGCTTGAAAGAACTGCTAGCAATTGTCACATGGTTAACACTACCAGGACACAAGTGCCTACATTTGGGAGCGACTCTGATGAGGAGCTAGAGCTTGCCCCTCTCTTTAAAGAGTCAACTTCGGGAAAAGAAGAGGAGCCGATGGTTTGCGAAAATATCCGGCTGCGGAATCGAACACTGCCTGAAAAGAACCTCGGACCCTCGAGTAGAAAAGATAAAGGGAAAGAAAAAGTCTCTGAAGACATCGTCTTAGATGACCAAGTTCTGGAAGAGCTAAACGCCGAGAACCCGCCAAAGAGGAGTAAAGTGGATTACAATGTCTTGGCACATCTGAGGAAACTGCCCTCTCAGCTTAGCGTCCTTGATGCCTTGTTACTATCAAAGGAGGCAAGGGACTCTTTGATTAAGGCGCTACGAGATCCGGACCAGTTCCAAGCTTTCTTAGCCGAAGAAAAGATGAAAGACGAATTAGAAGAAGTGCACACGGCCGACGTTGCTTTTGGTGATGAAGACCTTCTCCTCGGAACGTGTGAACACAATCGTCCCCTTTATGTCTCGGGATATTGCCACGACGTAAAGATAGGTAAAATCTTGGTCGATAACGGATCGTCTGTTAATTTACTCAATGTGCGGGTGTTAAAGGAAATTTGCATGAGTGTCCAACACCTCGCCCGAGACAAGATCACCATCTCCGGGTTCGACTCCCAATCATCGAAAACCCTTGGATCTGTGATATTGACGTTACGCTTCGGGTTGTTCGTCACAGATATCAAATTCCATGTCATAGATGCCAAGACGTGCTACAACGCTCTGCTCGGTCGACCATGGTTACACGAGTACAATATCATCCCTTCTACACAGCATCAGTGTATGAAATATTGTAGGGATGGTCTCGAGTACACTGTGGCAGGAGAGTTAAATCCGTTTTCCGTGAATGAAGTTCGCAAGTATGAAGATGCCAAATACTTCTTGCCGAGTTTCGAGGACACGGAAAGGTGTCACAAGCCGGAGAACAAGACTAACGCCACCATCCCTGTCTTCGGCAGTGACACCGAGGAGGAGGAGGATATAGTTTATTCAGGTCCATCCCAATCCATCAGGCCAGGACCATCCATTCCTTCATTGATCTTCGGCAGTGATTCGGAGGATGAAGTTCATGCTGTATTCCCCGCTCGGCCTTCAATACGGGTTTCCGCTGATGAAGAGCGAAGTCTGCAGATAACCATGGTGCCGCTTGAACACTACAAAGAACTGGATACACTCGACACCAACAGTGTGGAAGAATTGCTGACATTTTATGTCCCTCCCGGACGAGAAGGCGAGAAAGCAATCCTATTCTACCGTTCTGAAGAAAACAAGGTGGAAAAAGAAGTTTGGCATGGCGCGGATCCCACGCTCGACATGCTTCAACCTATCCGTCTTCCCAGATATTATACCAAAGGTTTGAAGAAACTGCTGAAACGTCAAGGGATGTCCTTCACACAGACCGCTAGAAAAGCCAAATTCTATGACAAGGTCTGGAACGTTCCCGGGACTCAATGCAAACTGCCTAACGGGAGAACGGAAACAAAAGGGCTCGGGTATGTTCGCTCAAAGAAACGGGAGCTAATAAACAGCTGTTATGCCATGTATGACTTTGATGAAGAAGCGGACGCTCAATGGGAAGACGCTAATCCTGAATCAGCAAAAGTTCCTGATGCAAGACCTCCCAACCCATCGTCTGAAGACCAAATGAGCAAACTTACAAGGGATGCCAGTCAAAAAGCCCGAGATGATCACGATCGTGAAATGGCAATCTATGAGAAAGCCAAGACACAGCGCCTCCTTCAACAGGCGGTGAAAGATGAAAATGCCGCTCCTTGTCAATCTGCTACAAAGAAGGTTCGACGCGAAAGCAAAAACAAGTCGAAGGGCCGAAAAGGTGCTCGACAACCACAAAACAGAGCTAAGAAGCCACGCATCCGAGAGTCGAGCGTTATTGACCTAGCCCTCATGAAGAAAATGGGTCGAGCATACTCATTTCCTCGAAACAAAACAAGGAAAATACTTGATCTTGCTCTAAAACATCAAATGCTTACTCTGCCAGAGTCTAAACACCCTGAGCAAGCAGGCGAAGTCTCCAACCCAAAGTATTGCTTTTACCATCGAGTAGTAGGGCATCCGCTTGAAGATTGCTTCACCTTTAAGAATTGGGTTGAGGACCAATATCAGCTTGGCAAATTCGCGTTGTCTGACAGTTGGAAGGTAGCGCCGCCGCAAAAGCACGAACCCGAAAACACAAGGATAAAACCAACTCCGCATTGGGATTGGCAGAAAATTCGCACCTGCCATGTGATAACAATATTAAAAGAAGGGTCCGAGGACATGAACAACCTCCCTTGGTGCTTTGAAAGCGGCAGCGATGAGGTAATCTCAGAATTTCCCCCAGCTCCGAAAGAACTGGAGGATGGAATCCATACCACTGCAGATAATCTCAAGAAAATTGAGTTGGGGACGGCAAATGACCCGCGACCGATATTCATCAGCGAGCTGTTATCTGAAGAAAGGGTGGCTGCGTTAAAGGATGTGCTTCTACAGCACAAAGATTGCTTCGCGTGGAACTATTCCGAAATGCCGGGACTAGATCCAGAAGTTGCTGTACACAAATTGGCGATATCCCCGGACATCAAGCCAGTCAAACAAGCGCCGAGAAGAATGCGACTCGAGCTTGAGATGAGCGTCAACGCCGAAGTCAAAAAGCTGATAGACTCTGGCTTTATCCATGAAGTTCAATACCCTGAATGGATCGCTAACATCGTCCCAGTGATGAAGAAAAATGGGACAGTGCGCATATGCGTAGACTTCCGGGATCTTAATAAAGCTTGCCCGAAGGATGATTTCCCAGTGCCAGTCACTGAACTAATGATAGACAATACATCCACTCATGAGGTTTTCTCCTTCATGGACGGCTCATCGGGGTATAATCAAATAAAAATGCATCCTGAAGATCAGAAACACACAGCTTTCAGGACCCCTCTTGGGATATTTTGTTATAAAGTAATGCCCTTCGGTTTGAAGAACGCCGGTGCTACTTATCAGAGGGCCATGACAAAGATCTTCGACGACCTCATACACGAAATCGTTGAATGCTATATCGACGATCTCGTGGTTAAAAGCAAATCATACGAGGAACATCTCGAGCATCTGAAGACTGTATTTCAACGCCTTCGGCAATACAACTTGAAGATGAATCCTCTTAAATGTGCGTTCGGGGTTTCCTCGGGCAAATTCCTGGGATTCGTCGTTCGACACCGAGGTATTGAAATAGATCCGTCAAAGATTAAAGCGATCATGGAAATGCCTCCGCCGAGGACTCTCAAACAGTTACGGTCTCTCCAAGGGAAACTCGCATACATACGGCGATTTATAGCCAACCTTTCAGGAAAGTGCCATCCCTATAGTCACCTGATGAAGAAGGGAACCCCATTCGTTTGGGATCAAAAATGTCAAGGCGCACTGGATGAGATCAAGCAATACCTGCAGAACCCGCCGGTGTTGGCTGCTCCGGTTAAGGGAAAGCCTCTTATTCTTTATACAACCGCCCTCGAAGGTTCCTTAGGCGCATTATGGGCACAAGAGAACGATCAAGGGAAAGAAAGAGCACTCTACTACTTAAGTCGAGTTCTGCTGGGGGCAGAAAGCAACTACTCTCCCATTGAAAAACACTGCCTGGCGTTGATCTTCGCAATAACAAAGCTTAGGCACTATGCATTAGCGCACGAAGTCCATCTCATTTCAAAGGTGGACCCTCTCAAATATTTAATGTCAAAGGCCATCTTGACGGGACGACTCGCTAAATGGGCTCTGCTCTTAATGGAGTTCTCGATAACATATTGACCCCTCAAGGCAGTGAAGGGTCAGGCCATAGCCGACTTCCTTGCTGAACACCCGATACCTGCCGATTCCCCTCTGAATTGCGATTTGCCAGACAAACATGCGTTTGACGCAATCGACGGTGGTGATACTCGTTGGGAACTTTATTTCGATGGAGCATCTTCCATGAAAAAGCACAAGCAAAGTACGCCAATGATCAAATCAGGGGTAGGACTCATCTTTGTGACCCCACAAGGAGGAATAATGCGCTTCACCTTCTCCTTAACAGAGCCGAGAACGAATAATGAAGCTGAATATGAGGCTTTGATAGCAGGCCTCGAGATCGCCATTGACATGGGAATTGAAGACCTCCTCATATATGGGGACTCCCAGCTAGTCGTCAGTCAAGTGAACGGCGATTACCAAACATGCAAACCGGAATTGGTAAAATACGGTGAAAAAGTGAAACAACTGCTAATCCAAATTCCCTCCTATACTTTGGAGAGTATACCGCGCGCGGAAAACAGCAAAGCGGACGCACTAGCCAAACTTGCTAAAGAACTGGCTTGCGAGAACCTCGACGACGTTAGAATCGTGGTACAAAGCCGTCGAGTGCTTGCCCCAGCAGAAGTATCTCCGGAATCGTCTGAAGAAAAAGGAGCGAACGAGGAGACAACCCTGCAAATAAAAGACTGGGAAAATACCGAGGACTGGAGAGAAGTCTTCATAGATTACTTCAAGTTCCACCGAATGCCTGAAGAAGTGTCCATAAGACACCAGCTCGTGAAACGAGCTCTGTCTTTCGCCTTCGTCAACAATACTCTATACAAGAGGACATTCGATTCTCTGTGGCTGAGATGCCTAGGACCTGACGAAGCGAGAAGGGTCGTCCAAGAAGTTCACGACGGACTCTGCGGTTCCCACCAAGCAGGCCCTAAGATGAAGTTGAAGATAAAACGGATGGGCTACTACTGGCCCACGATGATGCAGGATTGCCTGGAATACGCGAGGCAATGTCATTCATGCCAAATTCATGGAGACTTCATCCATCAGCATCCCAATCCGCTACACCCAACAGTGGCTAGCTGGCCTTTCGAAATGTGGGGAACTGACATAGTCGGCCCCATCGAACCAGCATCGTCAAAGGGACATCGTTTCATATTGGCGACGACTGATTACTTCTCCAAATGGGCAGAGGCGGTACCGTTGAGGGAAGTAAAGACGGAGAACATCCTCCATTTCTTCAAAACACATGTCATATACCGGTTTGGAACCCCGAGAAGAATCATCTCTGATAATGGGCCAGCCTACCGAAGTCATAAAATTAGCCGCTTCGCACAGCAGCACAATATAGACTGGAGATATTCCTCAGTTTATAATCCGCGAGCTAACGGTCTAGCTGAGGCCTTCAACAAGACCTTGACGAAGATCATGAAGAAAACAGTGTCACGAAATAAGAGAGATTGGCACGAAAGATTGCAAGAGGCTCTTTGGGCGTATCGAACTACATTTAAAACGGCCACGAACACAACGCCATACGCGTTGGTATTTAGGACGGAAGCAGTACTCCCCCTCAAGATAGAATTACCCTCGCTACGAGTGGCAGTCCACTACGAGCTGACAGACGAAGAAAATGCTCACCTTCGGTTTGAAGAGCTTGACGCCCTTGATGAAATCCGGCTTCTAGCACAGCAAAATCTGGAAGCCTATAAAGCAAAGATGACGCGCTCATATGAAAGATTGAGCCGGCCGAGGACATTCCACCAAGGCGAACTCGTGCCAGTGGTCAAAAGGCCCATGATCCCCAATCGCGTCAAGCGAGGAAAGTTTGAGCCAAACTATGAAGGACCATACATCATTGATAAGGTCTACCAGGGTGGGGCCTATCTACTCATGGACATGCACGGTGAAAGGCCTTTCAGGCCAATAAACGGTCGCTTCCTAAAGAAATACTATGCTTAATGAGCCACAGCCTAGGTCAATGGTAGATGACGACGACTATGTCCGCTCGCTATCTTCCTGAGCTCAAGCTTTATAAGCAGTAGCCGGCCTTCTCCATGTCGGACCGAAATGTCCTTAAACTAATATCAGACCGAGACGTCTTTAAAACTACTACCGCAGCATCTTTAGGCTGACGAGATATAAAAAAAAACATATAAAAAATAAAAATAAAAACGGTATGTCCATAAGCAAAAAGGGCACGGATGAAAACCCGAAAGGGCTCCGTGAGTAAAAACAGCAGGGCTACCGGCGAGTGTTCGTGAAAACCCGAAAGGGCGCGACCTCGTAAAAAAAAAAGAAGAGAAAAAGAAAATAAAAAGAATAAAAAAAAAACGGTATGTCCATAAGCAAGATGGGCACGGATGAAAACCCGAAAGGGCTCCGTGAGTAAAAACAGCAGGACTACCGGCGAATGTTTGTGAAAACCCGAAAGGGCGCAACTTCGTTAAAAAACCCTTACAGGGTCCTCTCGACCCTGTAAGGAGAAACCACCTGCGTGAGATCCTTACGACTTACAAGGGAACAACACACTTAGGAATCCCCACGATTCCTAAGGAGAAAATACGCTTGCGAGATCCTCACGACTCGTAAGGAGAACTCTCTTATGGGACCCTCACGGCTCATAGGATTTGAAAGTCTTAAGTCACAGAGACCTAAACCTGTGCTTAAGCAAACCCCCACAAACTTCCAATGTTGCCCTACAAGTGGTTCAATATTGACCCTTGTATACAATCCACGGGCGCGAATAAACGTTTCCCTAACCAAGGCCCATCCGTGACTGGGGATATGTTCGCATAACCCTTGTAAGTCCTCTCGATTTACAAGAAGAAAACCCCCCTGTAGGATCCTTACGACTTACAGAGGAACAAAACACTTAGGAACCCTCACGATTCCTAAGGAGAAAATACATCTACAAGATCCTCACGACTTGTAGGGAGAAATACCTTTATGAGACCCTTACGGCTCATGAAATCGAAAGCCTTAGTCGACAGGTCCCTAACCCTGATCGCTAAGCCTCCTTTGTTCGACAATGACGGAGGCAAATGATGATTCACTCCTGGCAATATCCCAGTTGCAGCGGTGCTGATGCCGAAATCGGTGTCCAATTTCAGGTTTACGGCGAAAACCAGTAGGCCGCTCATGCATACAAAATAGCCGAAATGATAGGGCATCTTGCAATAAAAAGCAGCAAGTAAAATGTATGCATGCAAAATAGCCGAAATGATTGGGCAACTCGTAATAAAAAGCGACGAGTAAAGATAAAATAAATAGCCGAAATGATTGGGCACTGCGAAAAATAGCCGAAATGATTGGGCAATCGCGACCTTTGCGATATAAAAGCTGAAATGATAGAGCATCGCAGAAATAAAATAAAATAAAAAGAAGAAATGATAAAACTTCGGCCCTACAGTTAGGATCACATCGATCCCTGTATACAATCCAAGGGAGTAAACAAAGAGGGAACCATACTTTCTCAACGGGCTCCGTCAGACGACGAAGACAAACCTCAACGGTTCATTTCAACCGAAGAAGCCAATGACTTCAACAAAAAAAAAAAACTTCTCAACTCACGGATACAAACACTCCTTGAGGAGAGCCTTCTGATTCGCGTCGACTCGCAGAGCCACCAGCGCCTCCGTGGGAACCCTCGACTCGTTTCAAACCCCAAGGACACAAATAATCCTTGGCGCTTGGGAAACAAATAATCCCTCGCAAAACTTCTCAACTCACGGATACAAACACTCCTTGATGAGAGCCTCCTGATCCGCGTCGACTCGCAGAGCCACCAGCGCCTCCGTGGGAACCCTCGACTCGTTTCAAACCCCAAGGACACAAATAATCCTTGGCACTTGGGAAACAAATAATCCCTCGCAAAACTTCTCAACTCACGGATACAAACACTCCTTGACGAGAGCCTCCTGATCCGCGTCGACTCGCAGAGCCACCAGCGCCTCCGTGGGAACCCTCGACTCGTTTCAAACCCCAAGGACACAAATAATCCTTGGCGCTTGGGAAACAAACAATCCCTCGTAAAACTTCTCAACTCACGGATACAAACACTCCTTGACGAGAGCCTTCTGATCCGCGTCGACTCGCAGAGCCACCAGCGCCTCCGCGGGAACCATCGATTCGTTTCAAACCCCAAGGACACAAATAATCCTTGGCGCTTGGGAAACAAATAATCCCTAGCAAAATACTCAACTCACGGATACAAACACTCCGTGACGAGAGCTTCTTTGACTCACATCTCGGGCAGTAAGGATTCAAAAACTTACTTCCTGAACAATGGGACCCTGCAAGTCAATCCTAAATGGTCTCTTGCATACTATTCACGGGTCTCACTCTCTGAAGTCGATTCTCGACAAAGAGGGAAACAACCGCCTACAAGCCCTCTCGACTCGTAAGAGGGGCAATGGGATCCTGCAAGTCAATCCTAAATGGTCTCTTGCATACTATTCACGGGTCTCACTCTCTGAAGTCGATTCTCGACAAAGAGGGAAACAACCGCCTACGAGCCCTCTCGACTCGTAAGAGGGGCAATGGGATCCTGCAAGTCAATCCTAAATGGTCTCTTGCATACTATTCACGGGTCTCACTCTCTGAAGTCGATTCTCGACAAAGAGGGAAACAACCGCTTACGAGCCCTCTCGACTCGTAAGAGGGAGAAATTCTCTTATAGGATCCTTTCGACTTATGAGAGAAAACCACACTTGGGAATCCTCACGATTCCTAAGGAGAAAATCCACCTACGAGATCCTCTCGATCCGTAGGGAGAAAAGTCTCTTTGAGACCCTCACGGCTCATAGAGTTGAAAAGTCTTAGGCAGAAGATCTGAACCTGCGGCCTAAGCCCTCGCCATATCTCGAAGAAACCAAAATGCTTACTCTATTACCTGTCAATCATGTTTATCAAGACAGCATGCTGATAATAAGAGAAGGGAGAAAGCAAAGAAATGATACAAGACATTGCAAAAAAATGTGTATCTTTATTTATTAATTCAATCAAGTACATGGCGAATCGTACAAAAGAATAGAGAATGTATACATCTTATTCGAAAAAGAAAATTACAAGTGTATTGATACAAGGGCAGCTACTGGGAAGGAAGCGTCTTAAATAGCCCTATCAATTGCTCGCGTACTTCCTCCCACGCCTTCTCCTGATCAACTACCACTGCCAGTTCAGCCTCTACTTGAGCCCGCTGCTGCGTGAAGGATGCGAGCTCTTCCCCAACAACCTGCTGAGCTGCTTCTTGGCCTCGGGCATCGCGCTCAGCAGCATCAAGTTTCCGCTTCAGTGCTAGCCCATTAGATATACGCTTGAGAAGACCTTCAAAGACAGCTTTCACCTCAGCAGCATTCGTCCTAACTTCAGCACGAAGGCAAGCGGTCGCGTTTGAAGATTCCTGATGCGCCTTTAGCCGTAAAGCTGCCTCCTGCTCCAAATGGCGGAGATAAGAGGCGCTTTGCTCAAGCCAAGCTGTCCGTTCGGCGCTCGCGGCCAAAACCTCGGGAGAAGGGCGTGTCGACTCCAACCGATGCAAGCGAGCCTCGATCTCTCTGCAGTAGTTAACCCACGATTCGACGACGCCTTCGTTAAGAAAAGTTACGAGCGCCGCCAACATTGGGTTAACATCCACAGCGAAATCTACGGCAGAAGGAAGGGCATCCATGTTGAGCTCTTCGATGTACCCGCTCAACATACCCAGGCTCATCACAGCACCCTTTGAAGACGGGCGTCTCAAGAAAGGACCCGCCGGTGAGAGGACGTGAGACTCAAAAGAGATCAGAGCTGGAACAATAGCTGCAAAACGAAACATGGTCAAACAATGATTCGAAAAGTCGGTGAAAGATCATATAAAAAGGGGAAAGGAATATCTGTACCAGTCGCAACGGACGGCAAAGCCGGAGGCGCCGGTGGCAGCGCAGGCCTGGTGTCCCCTCCTTCGATTTGAGGCACTGCAATCAGGAAGAGGAAAAGTCAGATACGATCCTATATTCCCTCAAAAGAGACCAAGACAGCACTTACCGGTACCCCTAGAGGGAGAAGCGAGCTCGGATGGGAAGGAGAAGTGTGGGAACAGCACTTGATACAGATGATCGAAGAACACCCCTGAAAAGAGCATAGTGGTATAACGTTAGTACATAGGCTACACGTTAAAAGATTAATGCATAAGTCGTAAATTCATACCTTCCGACATCCGCGATGGCACAAGGGAAGGCTGAGGAGCAACCACCGCCAAGGCAATGGTTGACGGTGTGCCTTCAGGCAATGGAGCATCGGCACTAGCCGCACCTGCGTTTAAAACAAAGACAAACTGGTTAAAAGAGATCGTGAGGTATATATAAATGAAGAAAATTGGCCATTTAAAATTTACCCGACAAGCTGCCCGCAGAAACGGAGGCAATCCCTTCCTCCACTGACGGAAGGCCACCGCCTGTAGCTTCATCACCCGACTCGAGGGGAACCGTTGTTATGCTCGCAAGCTCTACAGGCGGCGGGGGACTATAGGCAGGGAGGGCTATGATAGGAACATTGCCAGATTCCTGAGAAGGAGCGCCTAGCTCGTCTTCAGGAATCATGGCCGCCTCACCCGCTGCTCCCTCAGGATCGGCGATTACAGCTGCCTCGTCCATCGGCACCACGAGGTCCCCAGCCTCAAGCACCTCGCCCTCTATCGCCTTCGGCTCGGTTGAGACAATCATCTCATCTGCCGCCACTTCAGGTGCGGCATCAATGACCCTCTCCGCGGCAGGTTCCTCAATCTCGGCTCCAGGCCCCATGACCCCGACAACGTTGCTCACTGTCGGTTCGGGTTCAGCAAGTACCGCTTCCTCCGCTCCCCTGGGTTCGACGGTCGTCTCCGCCTCCCCCTCAGTTGGACTTGACCCTGCAAGATGAGATACGTATAATCCAATAGCTTTACAATTCGTACAACAAGGTTCTGAAAGGAGTACTACCTGAAGCGGATTTATCATTGGCGCTCCGAACCGCGCGCGCCACTTGCCGACGAGCAGTAGAAAGGGCAACAGGGGGCTCTTCGGAAGGAGTACTAGCGTGAGGAATGGTGCTAGGGCCCGCTCCCGTGGCCAAAGCAGCTTTCCGCGCCTTTGCTTCACGTCTCAACCGCTTCCGCTCTTCTCGAGCCGTTGATACGGATGCTATCAGAGCTTCCTTGAGTGAAGCATCCTCATCCGTATAGAGGGATGCCTCCAGATTTTTCAGAGCATCCCTCGTCGTTGCATCAAGCCGAGGCTCTTGCGGCAGCTTCGACGGAGCCGGGGCTTCGGTGACGGGCTCGGAAAGGATCCTTGCGCCGATTAATACAACCCCTGTAAAGAAACAAGAGAAGGTCAGATTGACTATCATAAAGAGACAACAAAATTTCCGTATAAAAGAGAAAGGGATAAGACATACCGACGCTTGCTAGGGCACGTTTCTCCTCCTCCTCTTGGAAGGTTTTCAGGGAGGCAGCGATAGCCTCTTCAGTAGAGACACCTGTTAAAGATGGAGCAAATGTTAGTTAAATGTAATAATACAAGGTGCAATGAAATAACAAATAAAGCGTCTGATGATTACCGGACTCAGCGAGTTTACTCAGCATCGCTTCGAGCCTCGCCGATCGCTCCGAAGCTACAATGGCGGCAGCCAAATTGGTGTCCGCAGGGTCCACCACAAAGCCCTCATTGCTGCCGTACTCGCATATGACCTCGGCAGGAGAAGCCGTAGGCTTTGAGCTGAGGATCGCATCGAGGGATAGGGTGGACTTCTTCTTCTTCTGTCCGTCAGCTTTGGATCCACTCGGAACAGCTTTGCGCTTGGCAGTTTTGGCAGTCACTTTCGGGCGGCGAGTCCCGATATCCGCTCCTGCGCCCGACTCCGGCGATACCGCTTTAACCGTCTTTGTCGGAGCACGGGGCGCCGTTGGTACATCCACCGTAGTAGACAGTGGCAATCCCCGCGGAGGGCTCAACACGCGTGGTCGATCGACTCCAGCATCTTTTAGCGGAAGGACGACCGGGAGCCTTGGCTGCAAAGGGGCCTTACGATCACCGCCAGGAGGCGCACCCCTACGGTTAACCAGTAGGCGTTTCTCCATTAAAATGATTGGGCCCATAGCGTGCGCATACCAGGCCACATATGAATTAAACATCTTAGGGACACAGCTGGGTTCACTAATGAAGAAATAGGAACCCGTGTTAAGCCATATAAAGTGATGCATCGCATTCTTTACCCCCTCTGGGCCAACCACAGGCGTTTCCAAGAAGGCTTCCATCGGGATCCCCTGGTTGTAGCTTGATTGCTGGGCAAATCGATGCGGATTATACCTCATAAACAAAGCCGTCTCATTCTGCCGAAACACTAGGTAGCCCGGCCGAATGGAGTAGAGATGGACGATTTCCCGAGCCTTCAGTACAGAAGCCCCGCCCTTAAACTCGTCACATAGGGGCACCACCGACTTAGTAGTCTCCGAGCCTATGGTGATAACCTTATCCACGAAAGAAGTCGTCGCTCCGACCAAATGTGGGCGCAGGAGGAGTCCCCTAGAATCCCGCGGGGATGCAAACACAATTGAAGCCCCGATTAACCGTATGACTCTCGGGAGTCTGTACTTCTCGAAGAATGGAGGAGTCTTGTGGGCGCCAAACACCCCTCGCACGTGCATCTCCATCCAAGAAACGAAGTAATGCATTGGGAAGTTAGCAGGCTGTGTCCCAGGATCATTGGCGTCCGCCGCTACGCTGAGTCCATGATAAAGATAAGCTAACCCAGCAATTCCTACCGACAACTGCAGACCGGCCACCATCCGATGTGCCGGGTAAAAGACAGAGGGCCGCATGAAGCGCGGGTGCATAGGGAGCGCAAAGTTGCATAACCACAAGCCCAGGAACCCAATAAAGAAAGTTTCCTCATCCATGCCGGGGACGGCGATTTCCGAGAAAGCGACGATGGCAGCATTGGGGAGATAGAAATCCCTCTGGTTATTCTCCGATACGGGTCGGCGATCCAAACCAAAGCCAAAGGGGTCGTCAAGCTGAGCGAACTTCTCGCTCTGCTCTGATAAGAACTCCGGGCGGATAAAGCGAGCAATGAAAGCTGCGAAACTGACGCCCTTGTCTCCCGATTCCAAATGGAGTTCCTCATAGATCTCCAACACTTTCACCAAACCCGGATGCTGATGCTGAATGGCATTCTCCGGGGTTAAGTCAAATACCAGCTGCTTGGTGGCAAAGACATACTCATCAGGAGGAAGCAACTCCTCGTAGTGCTCTCCCCTCATTGGCAGACCTGAAATTTCGGCAAATTCCTCCAGAGAGATGGAGACTTCCCTATCCGCTGTCAGGAAGGTATGGGTGGGGATATTCTATTGTTCAACGAAGGCCTTTATCCACCACGTTGGAGGAGAGGGGTACTCAAAGAACGAGACGAAGACGGCTGAGTATAGACCAATCTTCGTTAGGTGGGTCCTCTTCGCCGATAGAATGTACCGGGCCCACTGCAAATATCCGGCGGGGGGTCGCGGGATCATTCCAATGTTATAAGCCTGTCCCCAAGGGCGTGCTTCGCCCTGACAGATTCGCCTCCCCAGAATATCTATCGCCGGCGGTGGCTGCACGGGGATGGCGCCGATTGCAGGTTGAAGGAGGTCATCAGAATTCCAATTCTTAACCTCCACGGCATACTTCACCGGGGGTTCGTCCGCATAAGGGAGCGTGACTATGGGCTCAGAGGGCGCGGCGGAACTAAAACTGCGACGGCCTTGGATGATCTGGCTATACCACCTTCCCCACAGATGGAGCTTTTTGCACTCAGGATCGCGATCTTTAATAAGAGCGAATACCACCCGATCCACTGGCGCATGGGGGAACCCTCCTTCCGAGCGAACGAAGGGAAAAGACAAGTCGTCAGACATGTTCTGTGGAAAGACAAAGAAACATACATCATTAGTGGCCTAACGCTTGGCATTTGAAAAAATATATATATCTTGCTCCACACTGTGATGCAGTAGGTAGGGGACCAAAGGGGGACCCACAAAATCTGGATGATGTGCATCATTTAATAAGACAATCCCATCATTAGATGGGACTGTCAATTCATAAAAAATTCCCAATAGGATACACCCATTGGTGGGGAGTCCCCAGAGACAAAGAGAAAACCTCCTCTTTTAGAGCAAAGCTCTGTCACAGAGTGACATTTGTCAAACTCTGGTCTCAGGGGAACAAGATTCCTTAAAAGAGCTTGGCTCTGTGATAATGATGGAAATATCCATCAAAGGAAGATTAAAAATTAAAAAAATTGGGATCTTAAAGATCCATGAAAACTCTTAAGAGTTCTTCATTTTTAAATCAAAAGATCTATGTTTTGCCAAAGAGCAAAGCTCTGTTCATGGGTTAAGAAACCCTGAAACAGATTCTTGAGAGCAAGGCTCTGTTGGTGAAACCCCAAAGGGGTTTTCCTTAGATCAAAAGATCTATGAGAGCAAGGCTCTATTAATTAAAATTAATTTAATTTAAGATTAATTTTTACCTAAAGTTTTTCTAAAAAGTTCTAACTTTGGAAGCAAGAGCAAGGCTCTGAAGTTCTTGAAGGCAAGAGCAAGGCTCTGAAAATGAGAAATCTTGAAGATGGTGATCATCTGTTGAGGACCAAGAGTCCTATTTATAGGCGCTTGCGCCCTTTCAACTGACCTTCCCTGATCCAATGGCTAGGATCTGGCCACCGTTGCGCTTACGTCGCGCCACGTAAGCACAACGGTGGGGGGGCATTTGTTCCCCCAATCTGAGCAAGGCTCATTTGAATTTTGAAAATTCAAATTTTCTGAAGCAACGCTTCAAATTCCGTGCGTTGCGCAGTGCGCAAGCGGTCCACAGTGCGACACGTGTCTGCGCAGTTGCGCAAGCGCACCGCTGCGCGACACGTGTCTGCGCAGTTGCGCAAGTGCACCGCTGCGAGACACGTGTCTGCGCAGTTGCGCAAGCACGGTTGCGCAAGTGCACCGCTGCGAGACACGTGTCTGCGCAGTTGCGCACACACCGTTGCGCAAGCGCACAGCTGCGCGACACGTGTCTGCGCAGTTGCGCAAGCACCGTTGCGCAAGCGCACATCTGCGCGACACGTGTCTGCGCAGTTGCGCAAGCACCGTTGCGCAAGCCTTCCACTGCGCGACACGTGTCATTCATTGGGGAGTTGCGCAGAAACAGAATGAAAATTTGATGAAATCTTTTCTGTTCTTTCCAAAACCAGAAGATTTTCTTCTGCCTTTGGATCAAAGATCCAATGGTGGGAAAATTCCCAAAATCATTCAGGAAAGATTTGGTTAACAAATTCAACAAATTTGTGAGCACTATAAATAGGATCCCAGACCTCATTCAAAGGTATGAGGAAGAAGAATCAACTTCTGGCAAAAAAAAAGAAGAGACAGAACTCTTGAAGATTAATCAAGAACAAAAAAAAAGAAGAAAAAGGTAAAAATCTCTAAAGAACAGAAGATTAAAAAAGTGAATAATAAAAAGAGATAAATAGTGCCTTGCACTTGATATGAACCCTTGGTTCTGTAAAATCAGGAAAAACAAGAAGAAAAACTTGTTTTCCTTTGATCCAAATTTAGATCAAAAGTGCTATGCACTTTTGTTCTTAAATCTGGAAAATTCTTGAGTTTCTGCACAAGCGCAACTCATTATTTAAAAGGGCCTGGCCCAAATCAAATCACAAAAATAATAAAAGGGCAGAGCCCTGTTTGGAAAATTCTTGAGGGCCTGGCCCAAATCAAATTGCAAAAATAATAAAGGGGCAGAGCCCTGTTTGGATTGATTCTTTTAGTCAGGCAAAGCCTAAAATAAATAAAAAAAATTGGACTTAACCCAATCCTGGCTGTAAGTCCTTAAAATTAAATTGATTGAGCAAAATGGCTCTCCTAAACCAATTCACGACCGGTTCGAGGGTACATCTCCGAACTCCTTTGACATCTCTCGTTGTAATTCCTCAACGACGTCAAAGAGGTGACGGGTCCCAACGACCACTTATCTAATCGGACCGAAACGTCCCTAAACTAATGTCGGACCGAAACGTCCCTAAACTAATATGGACCACTACGTCCTTAAACTGGCGACGGAGCGAAACGTCCCTAAACTAATAATGGACCACCACGTCCCTAAACTGGCGATGGACCACCACGTCCTTAAACTGGCGCAATAGAGCCCGAACGCTCTTTTGCCGGATCTAAACGGTCCCGTCTAAGTTGATCTTAGCCCCAGCTACGGTTAATGTGTCCTTAGATCTTTAAATAAACAATAAAACCCCAAATCAACTTTGGTTCAAGGGTACATCTCTGAACTCCTCAGACGCTTGTCGTTGTAATCCCTCAACGATGTCGGAGAGGTGACGAGTCCCAATGGCCAGATAATTAAATCAATCACTACGTTAAGTTGATCTTAGTCTAAAATAAGACTAACGTATCCTCAACGAACGTTTAAGTTGATCTTAGCCGCAACGCGACTAATGCATCCTTAAACTAAAAACACCAAACCCAAATCTAAGTAAATACGGATTTAG
This sequence comes from Agapanthus africanus, assembly GCA_030015575.1. Lineage (NCBI taxonomy): Eukaryota > Viridiplantae > Streptophyta > Magnoliopsida > Asparagales > Amaryllidaceae > Agapanthus > Agapanthus africanus. The sequence goes on along the minus strand of JASDDO010000029.1, from coordinate 396,372,912 downwards.
ACTAATCCACGTCCTACGGGCGACGACATCACTAAGTCTCCGTATACAATCCACGGGCAACCACAAACAAAACAAACATACACGACACGAAGTGAAATTCTGGAGAAGGAGAAAGTTGTTATCGCAACGCGGTAGCGTAATTAACCGCAGGGGCTTGCGCCTGCAGGGAAGAGCGTCCCCACAATCAAAAACCCCTCACCCTGAGGGGGAATCTGACGAAGTCTGCTACATCGGCCGCATCCGTCTAAACCTCCGATACACGGTGCCATAAATCAACTTGGCATCTTCGGAGAGATAGACGGATAAAACCAAATAGCATCTGCCCCGAACCTCAGGCAACGGACGCAAAGTCCGGGCCGCCGTCCGGAGGGGAACACCCGTTCTCAGTTTTCTACCTTTTTGTAGCCCTATGTAACAGATTACATATCTGGGATCCTGATCCAGTATCAAATACCCAGGATGCAGAGGATACTGAGAAACAGTTCTTTGTAATGAACACACCCGAAGGAGATGCATTTCATGCACTTTCTTCGTTTGGGCGGCATGGGAATTCTGGTATTTCCCTATTTCCTGCTCTGTCTTATAACAATTATAAGTTGGAGCGGGACCAACGTTTCCCAGCTCAGTATAACAAGCGGGTTTGGTCAATACATCCATATTATTATCTTGATTAAGGCATGATATGGTCGCTACCTGGAGAGAGAGAGAAGAAAACACTCTGCGTGCGCTCTTGCAAGATTAGATTGGTTATATATTTTATCTAATCAGGATGGCTCCCACTGTTTTTATCAAATCTTCCTTCAAACCCTAAAAGAAAAGACTAGCCGGGATTAATTACACTTTACAAGTTCGCTAATCTTTCAGCCAGGCCAGTGTCGGTACTTTGAGGGAGGTTCCCCGTGCTTTCGCACGGACCTAATTACAGTAAACCTCGTTTTCCCAGAGGCGTAACCCCGTTGACACCTTTCCAGACACCTACTTGATCGGCTAATTGTAAAGTGCAAAACTCTCCCAGGAGTAACAATTACTCGCAGTGGGTATCGGGATCCAACTATCACATAGAAGGTATGCAATCTCATTGCAAATTTCAACACTTGAAACTCCCGATAAAGATTTTTACCCCTAGCACTTATGACCTTAACTATGGTCAACAAATCATAAGCGCTAGTCAAGTTCTACCCGTCATTTCGTGATTAATTAGACCCACCCACATGACCCTTAACTAAGGTCAACAAAGTCACGCGACTGTCCTAACTAATCGCATCATATGCGGTGTAGGAAGACATCACTTAGCTACCGTACACTGTGCCTTGACTATGGTCAACAAACACAGCACGAATACTAAGTACTCTACTTCCTAAAATGACGGAGGGTTGCGAATGGTTTTTTTGAAAACCTTTAACGCTTTGAACTTGATCTCGTTGCGGAATCAAATGGTTTTTAAATGGAATGTTTTTTAGGCTTTTCTAGTTTTGCTAAAGGGGTCACTCCCGGTGAAGGGATCGTCGGCCCTTTTCTCGTCGAATGAGGTGCGGGATATATCATATATATCACTGTGCAAAGCAGAAACTATAGAAGCAATCAAAAGACAAACCGAGTGTGTAGCATCTGCCGGTTATTGCTAAAGGAGTCACTCCCGGTGAAGAGATCTCGGTCCTTTCCTCATCGAATAAGGTGCAGGATGTTCTACAATGAACACCGCGATGCAAAGCAAGAACTGTAGCTACCTGTTTTATTATGAAATTCGATTCCACAACATCAATTAGGTTTATTTTCTTTCATTAATCTCATTAATGAATATCCCATCATTTAAGTCCACCTAAACATCACAGATAAATATAACGTACGCTTATGCCATCCGCATTCGCCTCGATGTCCCGTCTGCACCGTTAGGTTAGGTAACTAACGCCAGAGCGAGGCAGGGCTAGCGCGGGTGTAAAACATAAGCAACGTCTATATAATATATCATATATACTATATATAATATCTATCTGAACATATCACATGATCACATCACAGATAACGCAGCAGAAAATATCATATGAAATATTGGATATACTAGGACGTCCGTGTTTTTAATACGAGCCAGTATAAAACACGGATTCCACGGTCGTGTTGAATAGCCAATCCCACACCCCTAGACCTCTACGAGAGCGGCAAGCAACCCTATCAATTCTAGGGTTAGGAGACCCGGACTCGACTCCTCGAGATGGTCTCCCACTGGACCCTAGAACCCGGTTACTTGTGCTCCCCTTCTTGGGTCTATCCTAATGCGGAAAAGTAAATAATATACAAATGGTGACATCATCCGCAACCTGGAAGTGCCCCAATAAAAGAATATTACATACAAGTTTTTACATGAATGAAAGTGAAAAACACTCATCTCACATAAAAAAAACCCCGGCTATTCAAACACGACGATCCAATATAACATACCCAGCAACACATAACATCACATGTCATCAATGTAAGTAAATATGCGCATCCCAATTGTCGTTGACATATAGCAATGAAACCGGCGATATCACATATTACACTTACGGTCACAGAAAAGAAAGTGTAATACTACAACAGTTGGAATCCGCAACCTCTTTAGACATCGCATGCCTAATCAAATGAAATACTTAGACATCGCATGCCTAACAATTATAAACCCCGCATTTTAGTCTTATTATCGAAAACACTTTTCAATATCAAGTCGGGCAATTCAACAAGATTCCCGACATCCTGATCGAATGCTCGTCGCAAACTTCAGTAGGCGGCCGCACCCCTGACGCCGTTGACGAAGTGCACCAAGGCGGAACACCGCTGCCGCGAGCACCCGAACGGATGCTTTCGGCGACGGGGTTCTCCTACAGTCACTTGGTCGGGGCTATAGGGTGAGGCTGTCTATTAAGTTTACCCGGCGAGTATCCGCGTACGCTACGTGATTGCGACAGACTTTTGATCGCATCAAAATTCCGTGGCAACCGATCAAGTGAGACTAAAGTGCTATGTTTATAACATTCATATCAGTTATCTCATAACTACTTGTGGATTCCAAGTATTGTATCACATTCCAGATAAATAGAAAATGTTAAACTTTCCGATCGAACAATCGAACACCCAAGTTTTCCCGAAACAGCTCAACACATGAAATAAGTTTAAAAACATTCATTTCGTGCCTCAGTACCAACGGTCCAGCCGTAGAAGGGTCAAGCCAACGCCTCACATGTGGCACGCCGTACTGCCCCAAACCCTAAGGTTCAAAGGGCAGTTCAAGACGGTCACATAATCGAGTTAAGGTTTGTTGTCTTCTAGAGGGACCATCGCGTTACTTGCACTACTTAGAACGTCGTTAAACTACGAAAAAATCCAACATTTGGAATTTCCCGGCAGGGGAAAAAGTGGGTATTTATATCCGGTCGAACTTTTTAACATATTCTAAAATTATCCGGAAAAACACATAGACAAAATTAGACAATCCGGTCGAATCTCCGAACTCCCAATACAACCCAGAAAACTCAATTCTTGAGTAAACATTAAAAATTCCCAGAAAACTCAGCAATGAAATAAAGAAGTTACTGTGCAAAAATTAATGCAAAAGGTGACCATACGGCCGCGGAACCGCCGCACAAGCCCTAGTCCTGCCGCGGTTCCGCGGCGCTTTAGTCGAATTGGCCGCTCGAATTTCACAGTAATTCCTAAAAACTCCTACTGATTTTTCTTCATATTTTTAATTTTGAAAAATCCCAGTTTTCAAAAATTGTACAGAGAGCAATTTTGCATTAGGGTTTCGGTTCGATCGGACTTCTAACTCCGTCTACGCATCGCCTAAGACTCTAGCTAGGCTCTGATACCACTGTAGGGTTCCTAGGCACACTAACGAGGTATCACAACAGATCAAACATGCCCAATTCAAAAAATTTCATGTGCCTACAAACCCTAATACGGATCGTTAACTAGATGATAAGGCGATGCAAGCAAGTAAACGACTTTATTGCTAAAGGAAAGTGACTACAACCTTTGTAGATCCGGTCCTCCACTTCCTTGGCTCCGTGATGACGTCCCTCCGCTGTACCAATCGGAATCCTAGACTCTCGCGGTGGTTTCATCGGAGAAAAGATCGGGCTAGGTCGTCGACTTCGATGCCGAAGATGATCTACGTCGAGGCAACTCAAGATCAAGCTCCAACTTCACCAAGCCATGAAACTTGTGAAGAAAACACCCTATACTACATGGAAAGTGGTAGAGGATGAAGAAATAGGAAGTGGGTTCACTTTAGAATTGGATTTCTCACTCTTTTTCTCATTTCACCATTGAAGCTAGCAAGCTTTTTGAAGCTTGATGAAGATGATGAAGATGAATGAATAAAAGGAATTATTTCAATAAGAAAATCCCATTCATTCTTATCATAATGCAACCTTGGTTAAGCGTAGAGAATAAACTAGGGTTAGGTGAATGGTTAGGTTTAGGAGATGAAGACAAAATGGTCAAAGCTTCTTAAAGCTTCAAAGAAAAGAACAAAAGAAGCAAGCATTTCATTTTCTTTCCAAATAAAGAATAAATAAATAAATAAATAGTTAATAAAATCAAAACCCTAACCATTACATAACCATGGTTTAATCATACACACCCAAGTTTGCATGTATCATCAAACATGATACAAACTAGTGCACAATACTATATCATATATACAATGTGCACTTCAAGTGAGAAAATCCATCTAAAGTGAACAAATACTAGTTAATGCAAAGTAATATATCTAATATATAATTATACATTAAATCATTAAATCAACACTTGATTTAACGATCCGGTCATATCGCACATGACCGACTAATATCCGATGTATCGACTTATCGAATCAATCCTTGATTCGATAACTAGGTTATACCGCATACAACCAATCGATACATTCATCGCGAGAATAGAATACGGTATCACATACACGCATTATTCTCGGTCCCGCACATATCTCATATGCGCTCCTATTTCGTTTTGCTTGAGCCAGGAAACCTCTGTGTAGGACTCTAAAGACTCGTCAATACGCCGGCAGCAGGTGATGATCATATCAAACACCCACAAGCCGCAAGCGGTCTGCTAAATGTAATGGCCATCCGGGTATTGAGCGATCAGAAGATCGACGAGCAAGCCCGCTCACACTCCTGTAAATCCAACCAGTAACACTTACCGTACAGTCCGGTCTGTTCGTCTGATATGTCGCATATCTCGCCTAGGGATGGTAAACGTCAGACCCCAATAGCTCGATAAGTCATGCCGACGTGAGGTCCATAACAATCGTGAAACTACTGATAACTCTTACCAGTATATCACTGCAATCCTGGCCAGGGATTTCCTGTTATGGCCAGTCGTGCATAGCGCAACATCAATCCCCAATACCGGGAGAGACGAATCCCCTCCTATCGCTCATTGCCTCCATGTGAATCGGGACTGTACCCAAAAAACCACCTGTTTGCACGACTCAGTAGAGCCGTGGTAGGGTGGAAATCAAAGCACAGTGGGAGACACACAAGACTCTATGACGATCTCGGGTCAACAGACTAAGCTGCACCAGTGTCACCAGAGAACTGCCATCTGACGTGAGGTATAATACCATCTGGGAGTTCTCGGCGAGTCCGTTCAGTGTACCCAGTCTCCACTGAGCACCCGCATACCATCTCTGATGTCAAACACCAATGGATATGGGATCATCCATCGCCCATCACATGGGTCGAGAAGATATACGCTAGTCTACTCTGGAATATCGATGCCCCGTCTCGATATTCCCACGACTAGGAATATTGAAGGATGTACTCATGGACTATCCAGGCCCCACTAGTATGGTCTGCATCATAGTCTTGGAAGTCGAGTACACATCCTAAGGGCTTTATCAACATGTAACAGAGAGACAGAAAGTATACATGTTAAGATAAAGAGCAACCAGATAGCGTACTATCATGTCGAGCAAGAATGTCCTACCTATATATGTCCCAGCATCCACTACAATATACATCCAATGTACAGTAATGGCCTCTAGGGCATACATATAACTAACAGATACGGGGATCGAGAGTGTCAGTGTTTGGCACTTAAGATTCGAGGACGTATAAACATGTATCTATGTGTCGATGCTAGACACTTATTTCATGATGTTTTTTGGGGTCAATACTGTACATTCACCTTAAATAAAACTTACTTGATACTGATGTGGTACATACAGGATATGTGAGATATACTGATATTGGATATACAGGATATGTGATATATATTGATGTTGTACATACAGGATATATGAGATCTACATGATATGAGGGCCAATTTGGAGGCTGATTTGTGGAAATTGCTCTTGTTGGATTTTGGTCCTACCACGAGATTAGGATTTCCGTGGGAATGACATGTTTTATTCCATACTCTACATTTATTGTTTATGCACTGCTTCATGTATTAGTTGTACCTGATAGAGTACCTTACATGATTATCGCATACAGATTGGCATATTACTGCTTCATGTATTAGTAGTACCTGCCAGTGTACTTTTCATGACTGATGCATTACATATGACCATTTACTGCTGATAGTTTGCATATGTTAGATTCGCGCTGTACGTGCATACTTACGATTACTTGCATATGTTATTTACTATTCACGAGTTGGCAACTCACCCCCTTTGTGCCACAGTGTTTTGCAGGTGTTCCTCAGGATAGTCAGAGGCAGGGCTATTTCCATCCACCGTATCATCTTTTGCTGTGGATACCGCTTCGCCTGACAGTGTGCAGTTTTGCTTAGGTAGGTTTTGCGGTTATCCGATTTTGCTTATTGTATATTCGTTGTATCCTGTAATCTCCATCTACCATTATCTTGTATGACTTAGAGACTTGATGTGAGGACGATATTGTATATTATTTTGTGACTTGGAGGTTTTTTTATGCAGTTTTATTTATATCGTCTCTTTCTTCGCTACGGCGTCGTATATCTGTGTGGTGGTTGTTTTCCGCCGTTGGGCGTGGATTTTGCTCCCGTTTGGGATGCTATTACTTATATATTGTTGTACCCATTTTTGGGGGCTTGTTTTACAAAGGAGGTGCTGTCAAAATTTTAAAGGAAATAAGTTGGACTTTTAAAGAATTTGGGTTGAGATGTCAAAGGTTTCAAAATGCTATTATTTCTTACTACTTTTAAGGGTTTAGATTTCTGGGTTTTGGCTTTCTTTTACCGCGTTACGCCTGTAGACGTTGCGTAGTATTAGAGCCGTCACGTGCCAATTTCAGGTCGTGACACTCGGATTGATCAGCTCGTCGACAGCTCAGCAAGCCACGAGCTACTTAGCTTCATGGATGCTTTCTCCGGCTACAACCAGATCCGTATGAATCCGGCAGACGAGGATCTCACTAAATTTACAACGAACCGGGGGGTATACTGCTACAAGGTGATGCCTTTCGGCCTCAAAAATTTTGGAGCTACGTACCAACGCTTGGTCAATCGTATGTTCAAGCCACAGATCGGCAAGAACATGGAAGTTTACATCGACGACATACTCGTCAAATCGGTCTCATCGGATTAACACGCCAAAGATCTGGGCGAGGCCTTCGACGTCCTTCGCATACAAGATGAAACTAAACCCCGCCAAATGCGCATTCGGGGTCACCGGTGGAAAGTTCCTCGGTTTCATGGTTACCCACCATGAAATCGAAGCTAACCCGGAGAAAATCAGTGCCATCCTTAACATGGTCGCGCCCAAGACTAACGTCGAAATCATGCAGCTGACAGGGCAGGTAGCCGCTCTGAGTCGTTTAATGTCGAGATCTGGGGAGAAGTGCCTCTCGTTCTTCAAAGCTCTAAGGAAGATATCAAGGTTTGAGTGGTCGGAGGAGTGTCAGACCGCCTTTGAGCAATTAAAGAGGCACCTTGCGACTCCCCTGCTGCTCACCCGGTCAGTTGAAGGGGACGAGCTATCTCTATATCTAGCAGTATCCGACCAAGCAGCAGGCTCGGTACTCGTCCGAGAGATCGAGGGAGTCCAGAAGCCGGTATACTTTATGAGCCACATCTTCAAGGACGCAGAAATGAGGTACCCAGCCATAGAGATGATCGTCTTAGCACTCATCGTGGCCTCAAGGAAACTACAACACTATTTCCAGGCGCACACCATCCTCGTTCTTACCGAGCGGCCTTTGGGGGCTATCCTCGCTTCCCCCGAGTCTTCTGGCCGCTTGGAGAAATGGAGGTAGGAGTTGTCCCAGTTCGATATAAAATACCGTCCGAGGCAGCCTATCAAAGCACAAGTCCTGGTCGATTTTATCATCGAGTGCACCATCCCTAGCAAAGATCCGGAATCCACGTCGCCCCCCACAGCTCAACCCTCAGTCGATGGGAAGCTCGACTCCATGCATGACTGGATCCTTTACGTCGACGACTCCTCGATCGAGGAAGGCTGTGGTGCTGGCTTCATCATTCGAGGCCCGAACGAGGCAGAAATGGAGTTTTCTCTGAAGCTTGGGTTCAAAGCCTCAAATAACGCAGCGGAATACGAGTCCTTGCTGGCCAGACTGCGCATAGCCTTCGGACTGGGGCTGAAAACGATCTGGATCCGCAGCGACTCGGCCCTAGTTGTTGGCCAAGTGACCATCCGATTCGAGGCACGGGAGCCTCTGATGGTGAAGTACCTGGCCGAGGTGAGGAGATTGCGAAGGGACTTCCACGAAGTCCAGGTGGAGCAGATCCCCAGACAGCTAAATGCCCAGACCGACGCCTTGAGTAAGCTGGCTTCGTCTTATATGGCCAACAACAAGAGGAACATCCTCTTCGAGGTCTTGCCATGGCCCAGCGTGGAAGACGGGGCAACGCCACTTTAAGTGTACACAGCCCGGGAAGAAGACTGGAATTGGAGAAAGCCCCTCGTGGAATTCCTGAGGGATGGTACGCTCCCAGAAGATCAGGGAGAAGCTCGCCGTCTCCGAGCCAAAACTCACCATTTCGTCTGGAGCAATGGGAACCCCTATAAGAAGTCCTTCACTCAGCCCCTACTCCGGTGCGTCGACCCCCATGAAGCCGACTACGTCCTCCATGAGATCCATGAAGGGGTCGGCGGCGCGCACCAAGGGGCTCGCACCTTAATCCAGAAGGCACTACTCCAGGGGTACTACTGACCGACGATTCATCAGGACGTCCAGAAGCTCGTCAAGAGATGCAAAAGCTGCCAACTCCATGGAAGCATATCTCACCTTCCAGCTACCGAGCTAACTGCCCTAACCTCCCCCGTGGCCATTTGCCCAGTGGGGAATGGACATGATAGGCCAGTTCCCTACCGGTACGGGGGGCATAAGTACGTCCTTGTCGTGGTAGACTACTTCACGAAGTGGATCGAGGCCATTCCCATCAAGAAACCGGACGCCGCCACGATTATCAAGTTCCTGCAGAACAACGTGATACTTTGGTTCGGCATCCCGAGGTGTATCATCACCGACCATGGGATAAATTTCAACAATGAAAAAGTTAAGGAATTCTGCAGTGAATATCGTATCCTCATGAAGTTTGCCGTGGTCGCACATCCCCAATGAAACGGGTAAGCCGAGGTCACTAACCGGGACATCCTCCGAGGTCTTCGGACACGGCTAGAAGGACGCCAAGGCAGTTGGGTCGAGGAATTACCCTGGGTCTTATGGGCCCTGTGCACGTCGAAGAAACCCCCCCACCGGGGAGACCCCTTTCAGCCTCTGATACGGTACTGAGGCGATGGTCCCAGCGGAGATCAGGCTCCCCATTCACCGGGTCGAGCATTTCGACAACGAAGCGAACACCTCAGCTCTCCGAACTAACCTGGACATCTTGTTAGAGAAACGGGACCAAGCTCAGATCAGAGTTGCTGCCTATCAACAGCAAACCGCCCGCTACTACAACGCGCGAGTTAAGCGTCGTTTCTTCAAAACCGGAGATTTAGTCCTAAGGCGGAACGAGTTCGTCGATCAAGGAAAGCTGCATAAGTTTTCCCCAAAATGGGATGGTCCCTTCCTCGTCTCCAAGGTCCTGCCCGGCAGAGCCTACCGCCTACAAGATGCGGATGGTCGCAAGTTTCCACGGCCTTACAACGCCGAGAAGCTCAAGCTATACCTCTGAAAAGAATGTCTACGAATGTCTATTTCTTCTTTCACCAAAGCGATGTAAATTCTTCTAAGTTCTTTTTACTTAAATAATAAGAAGGACACAATAGAGTATTGCAAAAAGAAGAATTTTATTCATTCAAGAGGTATTGTGGGCTCCTCAGCCTTACATTAAAAAAAATATAATAGCAGCGAGGGAAGGGGGTGCATGAAACATTGCTCGTGGTACTCCGAGGATATTTCCGCCAGCCGAGCCTTTGCCGCCTCGGACCTCTGCCTCTAATGCTGTCCGCGGAACCTCGTGGCCACGGATGGGCCAGAAAGCTCCACGGGTGGGCACCCATCGGCGAGATGCCTCAATTGGTAACACTTGAGGACGGGTGCCACCGATCGATCCTGCCGACTCATCGAGATCAGGCCGAAGCGGCATAGCGACCTCAGCTTACCAACCGCCTCGTCCTTCAATTGCTCGGACAAGGGGTTGTGCAGCCCCGGCGATGCCCTCCAGATCGAGTACATCAACAGCTGAAGCAAGGGTGATCGTCGGGGAAGCAATCGGCTGAAATGGTCCTCCACACTCCAGATCACCGCCTGCCGCATCTCCTCGGAGCACAGCTGGTCGTATAAGTATATGTCCTCGAAAGAAATGATCTCGGGGATGGAGAAATAGAATTGATCCATTCTGATGTTTTGAAGATGGAGAAAGGAATGATCAACATGCTTCTCTGTTTTATAGCCCCACAGCGCCCCCAAGAGTCCAATATTCGCTCGTTTCTTCCAATGGCGTACTGCCACGCGGCGGATATCCCATCTTTCTCGGCAAACTGAAGTTGGAGCGACGCCGCTCTTATGCTTCGCCTCCCCCCGTGCGTTCATGACACGTGTCGTCAGCGACGGTCACTCTTCCCGATGTTTACACACCAGGGAAGGACGGACAGAACTTCACAAAACCGAGCAGCTACCCTACTCGATCCGTCCTTGGCTGGTAACTTCTTACCCCATGATGCCAAGGATCAAAGCCCTCATCAAGAGGCCACCAAGCAGCTACCCTTCTCGGTCCGTCCTTTGCTGGTAACTTCTTACCCCCACGACACTAAGGATCTAAGCCTTCGTCAAGAGGCCACCGAGCGGATACCTTGCTCGGTTAATCCTTGGCTAGTAATCTCTTACTCAACGATGACAAGGATCAAAGCCCTCACAAAGAGGCTACCGAGAAGCTACACTGCTCAGTCCATCCTTAGTAGGCCTCTGAAAGCCCTCCCGCGCTAAGGATCAAAGCCTTCACCAAGAGGCCACTGGGCAGCAACCCTGCTCGATCCATCCATGGCTAGTAGTTCACTGCCCACCGACGCTAAGAGGCAACCGGACAGCAACCCTGCTCGGTCCATCCATGGCCGGTAGTTCACTACCCATCGACGCCAAGGATCAAAGCCCTCACCAAGAGGCCACCGGGCAGCAACTCTGCTCGGTCCATCCATGGATGGTAGTTCACTACCCACCGATGCCAAAGATCAAAACCCTCACCAAGAGGCCACCGGGCAGCAACCCTGCTCGGTCCATCCATGGCTGGTAGTTCACTACCCACCGACGCCAAGGATCAAAGCCCTCGCTAAGAGGTAACTGGACAGCAACCCTGCTCGGTCCATCCATCGCTGGTAGTTCACTACCCACCGATGCCAAGGATCAAAGCCCTCATCAAGAGGCCACCGAGCAGCTACCCTGCTCGGTCCATCCTTGGCTGGTAATTTCTTATCCCACGACGCCAAGGATCAAAGCCCTCATCAAGAGGCCACCGAGCAGCTTTCCTGCTCAACTTCCTATACGTCTTTGCTAAGCAATCTCCACCTCGACTTTGGGGCCATGGAGATGTCGACCTTTCACCGGTCTTTGCACACTTGGCAAATGGTCGAATTCAACTCGACGCGCGATCGCTAGATGAAAAACCGACCTAACATGAAAGCAGTACCGTGCAAATAAATTTTTTTACCACAAAACAAAAGGAAATTGTGCACACAAACAACACTGCAAAAAGATTTCATTCACCAAAATCGGAGGTCTTTACAGAAGTATTATGGGCTCCCCAGCCTTACAAAAAATGCCCGGAGGCTTACAAAATTTTAGCGCAAAGAAAATAAGGAGGCGAGGAGGTTCAGGCCTCGGGGTCGGGGAGGACCTCAATGAGCCGCGCTTCCACTGCGACAACCGGGGTGGCATCTTGAAGGTCGGCGCCCACCGTAGGAGCCTCGGCATCGGTGGCCGGGGTGACCGACCTCTCCCCAATGCTCCCACCGGGGGCTTCTCCCCTTTCAGCGCTTTCGGGGGCATTCCCCTGCGCGTCATCCCTGAGAGGGTACTCACCCCGGGGCTCGCTGTTAGGAAACTCCGGCATCAAGGCCTTGACGGCGTCAAGGGCGTCGTGCCAAACGATGGTAGCGGCTCCAGCGAGGTCGGTGTAGTACTGGTCCGACTTCTTGAAGCTCTCCGCCGCCTTCGACGCTCGGAGCTCGGCACGCCTCGTTCCCTCCTTCGCCTCCTCGTTCTCCCTCCGGAGGGTGTTCGCCGTCTTCTTCAGGGTGGCGACAAGCACCTTGGAATCTTCCAACTTGGCCTTGGCAGCTCAGGCAGCCTCTCGGCACTTGGCGATCTCCCGATCCCCGGCTGCCACCCGGTCTTCGAGGGCAACGACCCTGTTTCCCCCAATCAGAGCAAAGCTCTGTTTGAATTTCAAAAAATTCAAAAATTGAAGCAACGCTTCAAATTCCTTGTGCTGCGCGCAATGTGCCACGTGTCAAAAACTGATACGCCAGCGCAGCGCCCAAGACAGCGCATCCAATCAGAGCAAGGCTCTATTTAAAGTAAAAAAATAAAGGAAGCAACGCTTCAGATAATCTGCGCTCTGCGCTGCGCGACACGTGTCAGCGCAGTTGCGCTGCGCTCTGCGCTGCGCGACACGTGTCAGCGCAGTTGCGCTGGCGCAGATGCGCTGCGCTCTGCGCTGCGCGACACGTGTCAAGCGCAGGTGCGCTTGCGCCAAACAGAATTAAAATTCTGAAAGATCTTTCTGATCTTATTAAAACAATAAGATTCTCTCCTGTAAAACAGGAGCCCTTGGATCAAAGATCCAACGATGGGGAAAAATCCCTAAATCACTCATAGAAAGATCTCTTTAACAAATTTAACTAATTTATGGACACTATAAAAAGAACCCTAGGCCTCAATTGAAAGGCATCAACATTTTCTATAAAAAAAAAGAAGGGAAAGAGAACTCTGAAGAATCCCTCAAGAACAAAAAGGTAAAAACCTTTAGAAGAAAGAGAAAGTTCTCTCATGAACAGATCATAGATCTAAAAACAAGATCAATGATCTTTAATAAAAAAAATAATAATAATGAAATAGTGCTTTGCACTTTTATGAACCTTTGGTTCTTTAAGATAAGAAAAACAAGAAAAACTTATCTTTGCACTTCTGTTCTTGAATCTAAAAGATTCTTAGTGCTTTGCACTTCCAAACCGCGCTGTTGCGCTCTTGGGAGAGCGCCACGTGTCAGCTACAGAACAACTTGCGCTACGCGCTTTTGAAATAAGAGCTTTGCTCTCTGGAATTGGCGCAACTCACCAAAATACGCCACGTGTCTGCAGCGCAAGCGCAGCGCACTAGCGAAGCGCACTGCGCTTGCATGACACGCGTCGTCATCACAAGCGCTTGCGCTCCCTGATTGGCGCAAACCGCCTGATAAATGCAATGCATTTCTCAAAGGGCCAGGCCCAAGTCAAAAGACCAAGCAGGCCTAATTAAATTGTTGCTCTGCATCATTTATAAATGGGCAGAGCCCAAACAAAATAATATAAATGCTATGCATTTTAAAAGGGGCAGAGCCCAAACAAAGTAGATGCCTTGCAGAGGCCTAATTAAATTGATGCTCTGCATCAATCATGAAGAGAGCCCAAACAAAGAATAAATTGATGCAATGCATTATTTAAAAATGGGCCAAACCCTAGCACAGGTCTAACAGACCAAAAACAAATAAAAGGCATTGGATATTGGACTTAGCCCAATCATGGCCGTAAGTCCTGAAATTAAATTGTCTGAGTAAGATTGCTCTCTTAAATCAATTTACTACTGGTTCGAGGGTACATCTCCGAATTCCTCTAACACACGTCGTTGTAATCATTCAACGTCGTCAGAGAGATGATGGGTCCCAACAACCACACATGAATATGGACTGCGGGGTCCTTAAACTCGTGGACCGAAACGTCCTTAAACTAATATTGGACCGAAACGTCCCTAAACTAATATTGGACCGAGACGTCCTTAAACTAATATCGGACTGAGACGTCCTTAAACTAATATTGGACCGAAACGTCCTTAAACTAATATTCGACCCTAAATGGGAATGTTGGACCGAAACGTCCTTAAACTAATGATGGACCACCACGTCCCTAAACTGGCAATGGACCACCACGTCCTTAAACTGGAACAATAGAGCCTCCAAATGCTCTTTTGCCGGATCTAAACGGTCCCGTTTAAGTTGATCTTAGCCCCAAATACGGCTAACGTATCCTTAAACACTCAAATGAACGATAAAATTCCAAATCGACCTTGGTTCAAGGGTACATCTCCGAACTCCTCTGACATATGTCCTTGTAATCCTTCAACGACGTCAGAGAGGCGACGAGTCCCGACGGCCATATATTAAATGGATCACCCAGTTAAGTTGATCTTAGTCTCAAACAGGACTAACGTATCCTTAACGAACGTTTAAGTTGATCTTAGCCGCAACGCGGCTAACGTATACTTAAACTAAAAACACCAAACCCAAATCTAAGTAAATACGGATTTGGACTAATCCACGTCCTACGGGCGACGGCATTACTCAGTCTCCGTATACAATCCACGGGCAACCACAAACAAAACAAACACACACGACACGAAGTGAAATTCTGGAGAAGGAGAAAGTGGCTACCGCGATGCGGTAGCGTAATTAACTGCAGGGGCTTGCGCCTGCAGGGAAGAGCGTCCCCGCAATCAAAAACCCCTCAAGCGAGGGGGAATCTGACAAAGTCTGCTACATCGGCCGCATCCGTCTAAACCTTCGATACACGGTGCCATAAATTAACTTGGCATCTTCGGAGAGGTGGACGGATAAAACCAAATAGCATCTGCCCCGAATCTCAGCGTCAGGACATCGTAGTCTTGTGCGCCGCCATTCGGAGGGGAACAGATTCTGGCACGCCCGGTGGGACCTCTTCCTCTTTCCACTCCACACTTCGTGTGTCATCTTCGCGAACCAATCGCGGTTTGTTAAATGGTTGTCTTCTCAAGCTACTAAGATCTGGTCTTTTACTTGGCGTAGAATTCAAGATTCAATGGCCTCTAACTGCACCAACTGCTCGAAGTGCCACTGCAACGGACGCTCTACCTCACCGGGAGGTATAGCATATGGGCCCCAAGCGGCTTCCTTCCTCACTCTGCCGGTAGATCAGGTGACCCGAGCCACCACTGGTCTGTTCTTTGGGACCATGATCCCACCTACAAGCTTCCCTATGCCAATACCTGCACTAGAGGCGAATAAGAAGTCGGTCTTCGACCGGCTCACTGCTACGACGGCCCCTGTCAACGAGTCGCCCGTTACCAAACCAACAGCCTCCGTTTTCGCCAGGCTGGATCAGAATCATAGAGTGGCCGTCCCAAAGAGGGCAACGGCCGCTGCTCAGGAAGTTGTTAAAGCGGCTTCTCCCATCAGAGAGTCGGTCTTCACAAGATTGACGATTCCCATTCCTGCCCTTGCTGGTCAAAAGGCATCAGTCTTCGATAGGCTGACATCAGCAGTCACCCCACACTCGAACAGGGGGCAAAAAGAAACTATCTCAAATTCCGAACCAATCCCGATGGCTCGTCGTGCACGACATCGCCATTGGCAACGAGTGAGGAAGGCAGGGAGCAACTCTCCTTCAGGGCTAACTCCACCGGCTCCAGTGGTGGAAGTCAACGCTGCTGTTCCAACTGGGAACAGCTTTGAGCTGTTGAGAAGGGTATGGAAGAACTCTCCAACCGCTACATTGAAAAGATCTCCTCCGCCTATAGACAAAGCTCCAGAGACAAAGCTGGAACAGCCCCCTCAACGGCTGTCGTCAAAAATATACAAGGTTTGGCGTAGGGTTCAAGACTCCGTGATTGACCCGGACCACTTTCGTCGCCAGAAAAAGGCAAAGATGGAAAAAGACAAGGATTGTCCCATTAGACAGCAGGGGAAAGCAGCTGCTAGGGTACCCCCTTCAACGGTTCCCTTAACCTCAATAGCCCACAAAAGAAGGAGGCCAGAAAAGACTCCCGTGTCAGCGGCAAAGGTTAAAAATGGTGAAACTAAACGCCCCAAGTCAGGGGGCATAACAGTTCATACGGTTTACATGACATCAGGAAAGGAAGACAGCCGTATGTCCACGGGCCATAGACCACTTACACGGTCAGTGACCAAGGCTCAGGAGTAGCAACAGAAGCTCCAGGAGATGATGAGCGCTATGGCTGCACTTACTGGGCCAAACGAAAGCCCTGGAACCTCTTCAGAAGAGCGTCAGGAACAAGAAACGGATGCCGAATTCCTTCGGCGCGTACTAGAAAAGAAAGATAAAGAAGCTGCGGAGCAGGCAGCCAATATAAAGAAGATGGCCCTCCTGTTCCAGGATATGGTGGGTATGATGATTCAACAAGATCCACCTGCTGAAGAGCCCCCGATCGTCCTTGGAGACGATAGGGGAGAGACATCAAATCCCCCACCAGATCTATCCGCAGCTAAAGAGGATACCATATCAAAAGCTGATTTGGATGAATACATCGCCCAGCAAATACGGGTGCATCAGGCGACTGAAGCAGCTGGTCAGGTCGTAAAGACAGGACGGCCATATCCGGGTTGGTACGATCAAATCAAGTACCCGACAGGCTATACAATCCCTAAGTTCCATGTCTACAAGGGGACGGGCAATCCTCATCAATATGTCGCCCAGTTCAGAGCGCTCTGCGGCAACACCGGCGGCGATAACAAGTTGTTGCTTCGCCAATTTGTTGGAAGCTTGTCAGATACGGCGTTCGAATGGTATTCTGAGCTCCCCAACGACTCTATTAAAACCTTTGCGGAGATGGAGCTGCTCTTTACCCAACGTTTCGCAAGTGCCAGTGAGCGTACCCCGATGACGGCACTGATTAACGCCAGGGTAAAACCCGGCGAGACATGGGTTCAGTACGCTATACGTTGGCGTAATCTATGGTCGAAGTGCGAACAGCGCATAGAAGAAGCTCCGGCGGTGGGAATGTTTGTTGGAACCCTTGATCCACAAGCAACCATCTCACAGTTTATGATGTTCTTCAAGCCGACTACCTTCCAGGCTTTGATCGACAAACTAGCGCAGATGGACCAGATGGGCCATAAACCCCCTCTCCCAAAGCTGGACTCCCGAAATGACAAAGGAAAGGGAAAAGCGATCATTGTCGCTAATGCTCAACAACAACCGAGCGACTCGAAGCCGGTTCCTCGTCCAAACAATACGCGCCCATACGTACCCCTTGAGGACAGGATGAGACGTCCTTACTCCTTCCCCCGCGATAAAACGAGAAGGCTATTCGAGCTGGCGTTGCGCAACAGACTCATAAATCTGCCAGATCCAAAACGTCCGTTGCAACCGAGCGACGTCAACGAGCCCAATTACTGCCCTTACCATCGAGTGCTAGGCCACCCCATCGAGGATTGCTACGTTTTCAAAATTTGGCTTGAGAACCAGTACCGTCAGGGCAAATTTGCGCTTTCCGACAAATGGAAGGTGAATCCCCCGCAACCCCACACCTCTAAGGGGACGAATACGCCGGGAGCAACATGCTCCGTAATTGAAGAAGCTCCTTAGGAGGTTGTATTATCAGCCAAGACAAAGAGGATGCTAAACGATCTTCAGACCTGTCCAGCGGTCAAGTGGAAGAACCCCTTGGAACCGCAGGTTATTAAGGGGATGTTGAAGCCACGTCCGACTCCGAAGACCGATAGTAGTAGTTTAAGCGTTCATAGCCAACCGTCAAAATCTTCGAAAAAGAAGAAGAAGAAATCTAAGAAGCCCGTGAAGCCTGGCGACAAGCGCACGGACTTACAAAAGCAAATCGACGCGCTGGATGAATACAACCAAAAGGCGCGGACTCCCATTACGCTCCAAGATTTCCTTGATCACGTCTTTCAAAAAGAAGGTGAGGGAGAAAGTTCATCGGATGAATCCGAGGAATATGTGGCGAGCTGTCATGTGATATCCCATTCGATCACGAACGATGAAGGGACTTCTGGCACTAAAACGCTGAGGGCAAATACTGAGTCAAGAGTTCCGGAGTTATCAATCGAAATGATTGACGCGTTTCTTAGTGAAGCTCGATTAAAAAGTAAAGCTGATCGAGAACGCGAGACGGCTATATTCGAAAGGGCCAAGCGCCAGCGGCTTGAGGAAAGAGCTGAGATGATCCCGCTGGAGCAAAACGCCTCCACTATCGACAAAAGCCAATTCAAGATAAAGAAGAGGTTTGCTAAAGCCATATCAATGGGCATGAAGCTACCATCCTTTGAAGGAAAAATTACTGGTGTGGTAGAAATGCACCCCTCTTATTGCTTATATCATCAGAAGGTCTAGCATCCCACTCAAGAGTGCAAGGCTTTCGATCGATGGTGGCAAGGATACGTCGCTAATCAACAACGCTTTAAACGGGAAAAGCGTAAAATTCGTCGGGAGCAAAGAAATACGACCGAAGGGCTTGAAAGAACTGCCGGCAATTGTCACATGGTTAACACTGCCGGGTCACAAGTGCCTACATTCGGGAGCGACTCTGATGAGGAGCTAGAACTTGCCCCTCTCTTTAAAGAGTCAACTTCGAGAAAAGAAGAAGAGCCAATGGTTTGCGAAAATATCCGGCTGCGGAATCGGACGCTGCCTGAAAAGAACCTCGGACCCTTGAACAGAAAAGATAAAGGGAAAGAAAAGGTCTCTGAAGATATCGTCTTAGATGACCAAGTTCTGGAAGAGCTAAACGCCAACAACCCGCCGAAGAAGAATAAGGTGGATTACAACGTCTTAGCACATCTGAGAAAGCTGCCCTCACAGCTCAGTATTCTCGACGCCCTTTTGTTATCAAAGGAGGCGAGAGATTCGTTGATCAAGGCACTACAAGATCCGGAACAATTCCAAGCTTGCCTAACAGAAGAAAAGATGAAGGATGAATTGGAAGAAGTGCACACGGCCGATGTCACTTTCGGCGACGAGGACCTTCTCCTTGGGACATGTGAACACAACCGTCCCCTATATGTCTCAGGGTACTGCCATGATATTAAGATAGGCAAAATCCTGATCGACAATGGATCATCCGTCAATCTTCTCAACGTACGAGTGTTAAAAGAAATCTGCATGAGCGTACAGCACCTTGCTCGTGACAAGATCACCATCTCCGGGTTCGATTCCCAGTCATCAAGAACTCTTGGGTCTGTGATACTGACGATACACTTCGGGCTACTCGTCACGGACATTAAGTTCCATGTCATAGACGCCAAGACGTGCTACAACGCTTTGCTCGGCCGACCATGGTTACACGAGTACAATATCATCCCTTCTACACAACATCAGTGTACGAAGTATTTTAAGGATGGTTTCGAGTATACCGTGACGGGAGAACTGAACCCGTTCTCTGTGAACGAAGTCCGCAAATACGAAGATGCCAAATACTTCTTGCCAGATTTCGAAGATACGGAGAAGTGTCACAAACCAGAGAACAAAGCTAACGCAACAATCCCTGTCTTCGGCAGTGATACCGAGGAAGAAGAGGGTGTAATTTATTCGGGTCCGCCCCAATACACCAAGCCGGGACAATCCGCCCCTTCACTGATCTTTGGTAGTGATTCGGAGGACGAAGTCCATGCTGTATTCCCTGCTCGGCTTTCAATACAAGCTTCTGCTGATGAAGAGCGAAGTCTACAGATAGCCATGGTACCGCTTGAACATTATAAAGAACTAGATGCGCTCGCCAACGATAGTGTGGAAGAATTGCGGACATTTTATATCCCTCCCGGACGAAAAGGCGAGAGGGCAATCCTATTCTACCGTTCCGAAGAAAACAAGGTGGAAAAAGAACTTTGGCACGGTGCGGATCCAACGTTGGACAGACTTCAGCCCATCCGTCTACCCCGATATTATACGGAAGGCTTAAGGAGACTGCTGAAACGCCAGGGGATACCCTTCGAACAGACCGTTAGGAAGGCCAAATTCTATGACAGGGTTTGGAACGTCCCCGGAACTCAGCACAAGCTACCTAATGGCAGGATGCAGACGATCGGTCTCGGATACACTCGCTCCAGAAAACGAGAGCTGCTCCGCGACTGTTACGTCGTGCATAATTTTGATGAAGAAGCAGATGCTCAAGAGAAAAACGCTAATCTCGAACCAGTAAAAGTTCCTGATAAAAAATCGCCCAGTCCATCATTTGAAGACCGGATGGGCAAACTTATAAGGGAAGCGGGTCAAAAAGTCCGAGATGATCACGATCGTGAAATGGCGATCTATGAGAAAGCCAAAACGCAGCGCCTCCTTCAACAGGCAGTAAAAGACGAAGATGCTGCCCCATGTCAACCTGATACAAAAAGGGTTCGACGCGGAGGCAAAAACAAGTCGAAAGGCCAAAGAGGCGCTCAACTGCAACAAAGCAGGGTTAAGAAGCCACGCAAACGAGAATCGAGCGCTATTGACCTATCCCTCATAAAGAAAATGGGTCGAGCATACTCGTTTCCTCGAGAAAAGACGAAGAAGATACTCGATCTTTCCCTAAAGCATCAAATGCTTACATTGCCGGAGTCTAAACATCCCGAACAAGCGGGCGAAGCCTCGCACCCGGACTATTGCTCTTACCATCAAGTGATAGGTCATTCTCTTGAAGATTGCTTCACCTTCAAGAATTGGGTCGAAGATCAGTACCAGCTTGGTAAATTCGCTCTGTCCGACAACTGGAGGGTAGCACCACCACAAAAGCATGAGCCCAAGGCCACGGAAGAAAAAACAGTTCCATATTGGGACTGGAAGCGAATTCGTACCTGTCACATGATAACAATACTAAAAGGAGAACCCGAGAAAATGGACAGCCTTCCTTGGTGCCTCGAAAACAGCAGCGATGAGGTAATCTCAGAATTTCCCCCAGCCCCGAAAGAACTGGAGGATGGAATACATACTACGGCAGATAACCTCAAGAAAATCGAGTTGGGGACGGTAAATGATCCGCGACCAACATTCGTCAGCGAGCTACTGTCTGAAGAGAGGGTGGCTGCGTTAAAAGACATCCTTGTGCAGCATAAAGATTGCTTCGCATGGAACTATTCCGAGATGCCAGGACTAGATCCAGAAGTCGCTGTACATAGACTAGCAATATCCCCAAACGTCAAACCAGTCAAACAGGCGCCGAGAAGAATGCGACTCGAGCTTGAGATGAGCATAAATACCGAAGTCAAAAAGTTAATCGACTCTGGCTTCATCCAGGAAATTTAGTACTCTGAATGGGTCGCCAACATCGTCCCAGTGATGAAGAAAAATGGGACAGTGCGCATATGCGTAGACTTCCGGGATCTTAATAAAGCTTGCCCGAAGGATGATTTCCCAGTGCCAGTCACTGAACTGATGATAGACAATACATCCACTCATGAGGTTTTCTCCTTCATGGACGGCTCATCGGGGTATAACCAGATAAAGATGCATCCTGAAGACCAGAAACACACCGCCTTCAGGACTCCTCTTGGTATATTCTGTTATAAAGTGATGCCCTTCGGTTTAAAGAACGCCGGTGCTACTTATCAGAGGGCCATGACAAAGATCTTCGACGACCTTATACATGAAGTCGTCGAATGCTATATCAACGATCTCGTGGTTAAAAGCAAGTCATACGAAGAGCATCTCGAGCATTTGAAGACCGTATTTCAACGCCTTCGGCAATACAATTTGAAGATGAATCCTTTAAAATGTGCGTTCGGGGTTTCCTCGGGCAAATTCCTAGAATTTATCGTTCGACACCGAGGTATTGAAATAGATCCGTCTAAGATTAAAGCGATCATGGAAATGCCTCCGCCCAGAACTCTTAAACAGTTGCGATCTCTCCAAGGAAAGCTTACATACATTCGGCGGTTTATCGCTAATCTTTCAGAAAAGTGCCGTCCTTACAGTCACCTGATGAAGAAGGGAACCCCATTCATTTGGGATCACAAATGCCAAGGCGCACTGGACGAGATCAAACAGTATCTGCAAAACCCTCCAGTGTTGGCTGCTCCGGTTAAGGGAAAACCTCTCATTCTTTACACGGCCGCCCTTGAAGGTTCTTTAGGCGCATTATGGGCACAAGAGAATGACCAGGGGAAAGAAAGAGCACTCTACTACTTAAGTCGGGTTCTGCTGGGGGCAGAAAGCAATTACTCCCCCATTGAAAAACACTGCCTGGCGTTGATCTTCGCAATAACGAAGCTTAGACATTACGCATTAGCGCATGAAGTCCATCTCATTTCAAAGGTGGACCCTCTTAAATATCTAATGTCAAAGGCCATATTGACGGGACGACTCACTAAATGGGCTCTGCTCTTAATGGAGTTCTCGATAACGTATCGACCCCTCAAGACAGTGAAGGGTCAGGCCATAGCCGACTCCTTGCTGAGC
The DNA here is from genome assembly GCA_030015575.1 of Agapanthus africanus. Taxonomy (NCBI): domain Eukaryota; kingdom Viridiplantae; phylum Streptophyta; class Magnoliopsida; order Asparagales; family Amaryllidaceae; genus Agapanthus; species Agapanthus africanus. The sequence continues at coordinate 396,350,138 of JASDDO010000029.1, read as the reverse complement.
ACCCGATACCTGCCGATTCTCCCCTGAATTGCGATTTGCCAGATAAGCATGCGTTTGACGCAATCGACGGTGGTGATACCCGTTGGGAGCTTTATTTCGATGGAGCATCTTCCATGAAAAAGCACAAACAAAATACGTCAATGATCAAATCGGGAGTAGGCCTTATCTTCGTGACCCCACAAGGAGGAATAATGCGCTTCGCCTTCTCCTTGACAGAGCCGAGAACGAATAATGAAGCTGAATATGAAGCTTTGATAGCAGGCCTGGAGATCGCCATTGACATGGGAATTGAAAGCCTCCTCATATATGGGGACTCCCAGCTAGTCGTTATAAGTCGATGTAGTACACCCCAGTACTTGTGGGGAGGCGGAAATTTTAAAAACGATCAAGTTTAAAGAACGAACATCGACTAACCGCTTGAATCGAAGCTAAACTATAAATAACCGTACACAAAGAGTTTCTTATCAATTGTGTTTAGGGATTATACCTAATGAAACCGGTCCTTCGTTTTTGTGTCCTCCTTTGTTCTCCTCGACCTTCTCTAGGTAGTAGACGATCCACCCGAGAGCAAAACAACAAGCTACACCTCTAACTTGAGGTAACTAATCTACTTTGATTGCTAATCAAAGAAGAAAGGATGATATAGAGTGAAGGTAATGGATGTTTAAGTCTAACTAATCCTTTGATCTCAACACATGAGGATTAAGGATTAGTCTCTTGAAGATGAGAGCTTGAGGAGAGAGAATGTGAGATAAGATAATGAGATGAGAGAGAGTGTATCATAATATATTATGAAGCATTCTTATTTTTAGAATAATGAATAATAGAAATGAATAAGCATGCTTCATAAATGCAAAATGGTGATTCATTAAGCATGTGTCATTATCATTTATGGTGCAATAATGATAATGATGAATCACCCTCATGACTCACAATCTTATCCAAAGTAACCTCCTTAGTCACATCTTCTAGAAGCTTCTCGCACAATTACGAGAACGCCCCTCCGATCCGCAAAAATACGGAAAAACTTTAGACTGTAAAAATCCAATAACCGGATACCAGTAACTGGCTTAAACCAAAGCCGACTGGTAAAAACTGTCCGAAAGTCGTACGTGCGTAAACACACGTATGCGTCCGAACCCTTTGTCGCAAAACCATGCAACCTCTATATCGTTTCGCCTGGAGTAGGAAACTCTCTGTGTGGGACTCTAGAGACTCGACTACTACGCTGGCAGTGGGTTTAACCACAGACCGCAAGCGGCACTAGCTGTACGTAACGGTCCCCAGGTAGTTGTCGATAAGAAGGCCGATGAGGAAACCCATCCGAACTCCTACTGAGTCTGATGTGACAATCTCCATACAGTCCGGTCCGTTCGTCCAAGACTATCGCATATCGGGCCTAGGGGGGCGGCAAGCGTCAGTCCCCTAATAGCGGTATAAGTCGTGTCGGAGTGAAGCCCATTACATCCTGAGAAACTACTGGAACCTACCAGCAAATCTCGCTTGCCCTGGCCAGGGACTTTGCGTAATGGCTCTCTGACACAGCACGATATCTACTCCCAATACCGGGAGGGACGAATCCTGTCTAACCGCCACTGCCTCCAAGTGCTCGGGACTGCCCCCAACTGCTACCTGTTTGCACGACTCCTTTGAGCCGTGGTAGGGTAGCAATCTAAGAACAGTGGGACACACTCGAGGCGAAGTGGCAGTGTCAAGTCTGCGGACTACGCTGTACTCATGTCACCTGGGAACTGCTTACTGACGACTGGTATCAAACCAACCAACAGTTCCCTGTGAGTCCTGTCCGGTGTACCCGTAACCTTAACGAGCACCTGTATACTATCTCCAGTACGACGTACTGACGGCTGTGGGACAGACCATCTCCCCAACTGGGATGAGAAGCGTACACACCAGTCTACTCCGGAGTATCGATGCTCTGTCTCGATAATCCAACGACCAGGGACCTGAATAAGGATGTGCTTGTAGACTACCCAGCCCCCACTAGTGTGACTGCCATCACAACGCTGGTAGACAAGCAAGATCCTAAGAGCTCTATCAATACGTACACTCACATATTAAGATAGAAAAACCAAGTAGCATACTACCATGTTTAGCAAGACTGTTATACACATGCGAATATCCCAAGCTTCCATTAAGTAATATACAAACTAGTATGATACAGTAATGGCCTTCTAGGGCATAAACACTAACAATCTCCCACTTGCACTAGGGCCATGTACTGGCATATCGTAGACCAATGATCTCGAGTAGCCTCTCGAATTGAATCTGAGGAAGGGCCTTCGTGAATGGATCAGCAATGTTCTCTTCTGAAGCAACTCTCCGAACCTCGATCTCCTGACGATCAATGATCTCCCTGATCAGGTGATACCGCCTCAAGATGTGTCTGGACTTCTGATGGGACCTTGGTTCCTTCGCTAAAGCTATAGCTCCGTTGTTGTCGCAATACAGAGGTATTGGATCAACTATGGTAGGAACCACCTGAAGTTCTGTTAGGAACTTCTTCATCCAGACTGCTTCTTTTGCGGCATCGCAAGCAGCTATATACTCCGCTTCCATCGTCGAGTCAGCAACGGTGTCCTGCTTGGAACTCTTCCAGCACACCGCCCCTCCATTGAGGGTAAAGACATAACCCGACATGGACTTGGAATCGTCCTTATCACTCTGGAAGCCGGAATCAGCAAAGGCCTCCAACCTGAGGTCTTTTCCGCCGTAAACCAAGAACATCTCCTTAGTCCTCCTCAGGTACTTGAGAATGTTCTTTACTGCTATCCAGTGTTTCTCCCCTGGGTCTGACTGATACCGGCTTACCACGCTCAGTGCGTAAGCTACATCTGGTCTGGTACACAACATCGTATACATTATAGAGCCTACCGCAGAAGCGTAGGGTATAATAGACATGCGTTCCCTTTCCAAATCAGTCTTGGGAGACATCTCTTTGGAGAGGGTGATTCCGTGACAAGCCGGTAGATTACCGCGCTTAGAATCTTCCATACTGAATCTTTTCAGTACAGTGTCGATATACCTGGACTGCGAAAGTCCCAACATCCTCTTGGATCTATCACGATAGATCCGGATCCCCAGAATGTAAGAGGCATCACCCAGGTCTTTCATGGAGAACCTGTGTGACAAGAATCCTTTGACAGATTGTAGCATAGGAATGTCATTTCCTATCAATAGAATGTCATCCACGTACAAGACGAGGAATACGACACTTCTGGCCACAACTTTACTATATATGCACGGTTCATCTGGATTTTTGATAAAGTCATATTCTTTGACTGTCTCATCAAAACAGATGTTCCAACTCCGCGATGCCTGCTTTAGTCCATAAATGGACTTAAGCAGCTTGCATACTTTCCCGCTGCTCCCACTCTGATTGAAACCCTCTGGCTGATCCATATAGACGCTCTCTTCTAAATTTCCATTCAGAAAAGCCGTCTTTACGTCCATCTGCCAGATTTCATAATCATGGAAGGCAGCAATAGCAAGAAGGACCCGAATGGATTTGAGCATAGCCACTGGAGAAAAAGTTTCGTCATAGTCCAAACCAGGTCTTTGACGAAAACCCTTTGCAACAAGTCTAGCCTTATAGGTTTCCACCTGTCCATCTACACCAATCTTTTTCTTGAAGATCCATTTGCATCCTATGGGTTTTACCCCATCTGGAGCAAAGTCCAAAGTCCATACTTTGTTGGTGTACATGGACTCCATCTCGGTCCGCATTGCATCTAGCCATCGTACCGAGTCGCCGCTCTGGATGGCCTGCTGGAAGTCAGTAGGTTCATCATCATCTATGATGCAATCCTCTCTATCCCCATCTATGAGAAAACCGTAGTATCTCTCAGGCGGATGAGACGGCCTACTACTCCTGCGGAGGGGTGCGGGAATGTCCTGTTCTTCTTGAACCTCTGGTTCTACCAATCTTTCAGTAACAGTTTGTGGTTCTGGAATTTCTTCCAGTTCTACTACGCTCCCACTCTTCTGATTTTCCAAAAATTCAGTTTCTAAGAAGCGGGCATGTCGAGAAACAAAAACCTTTTGTTCCTCTGCGTAATAGAAACAATATCCTGTAGAGTTCTTTGGATATCCCACAAACTTACACTCTACTGAGCGTGCCTCGAGCTTGTCCGGATGCTGCTTTTTTACAAAAGCTGGACATCCCCATGTCTTCAGGTACTGAAGATAGGGTTTCTTCCCACTCCACATCTGATATGGTGTGGTAGGCACAGTTTTGGTTGGAACTCTGTTCAAAAGATGTATCGCTGATTCTAGCGCATAACCCCAGAAAGATCGCGGTAACTCAGCATTACTCATCATGGATCGTACCATATCCAATAGGGTTCGATTCCGTCTCTCCGATACACCGTTATGCTGTGGAGTGTATGGAGGAGTAAGCTGAGAGAGAATTCCTTTCTCTTTTAGGTAACCTAGGAACTCGGCACTTAAGTATTCTCCACCTCGATCAGATCTCAGTGTCTTAATACTTTTGCCTGTTTGGTTTTCCGCTTCACTCTTGTACTCCTTGAATTTCTCAAAGGCCTCGGATTTATGCTTCATCAAGAAGACATGTCCAAACCTAGAGAAATCGTCTGTAAAAGTAATGAAGTAGGAATAACCACCTCTTGCATGTGTAGACATTGGACCGCATACATCACTGTGTATGAGTCCTAAGAGCTCGCTCGCTCTTACTCCTTGTCCAGTAAATGGAGTCTTTGTCATCTTTCCTTTGAGACAAGATTGACAAGTGTCATAAGATTGATATTCGAACGTGTCCAAATATCCTTCTCTATGCAACTTAGTCAACCTTCTCTCATTGATGTGACCCAGTCTACAATGCCATAAGAAAGCTTTATTTAAATCTGGAGACTTTCTTTTTAGTGTGTTCTGGACATTGAAAATTTGGAGTTGGTTTAAAACATATATACCGTTATTTAGAGTACCGGACCCAATCAAACCATGATTAAGGTGGATGTTAACAACATCTCTTACAAACGTGAAATCATAACCTTTATTTGATAACAAGGAAACCGATATGATATTACACGTTAAACTTGGTACAAAATAACAGTTATGTAAAACCAAAATATGTCCACTCGTCAATCCTAGGTGATAATCCCCGACGGACGCAGCTCCCACGCTAGCTCCGTTAGCAACCCTGAGGATCATATCACCTTCCTTTAGCACTCTACGGTTTCTCAGTGCCTGCAATGAATTGCAAATATGAGATCCTGATCCGGTATCCAATACCCAGGAAGTAGAGTTGATCGACAGACAATTCTCAATTACAAACACACCTGAAGTCGAAGCCACAGCTTGCTTCGGTTCCTGGTTCTTGGCGTTCCACGCCTTGCAATCCTTCTTCCAGTGCCCTTTCCTGTGACAATGGAAGCACTCATCCAGGCCAACTACCGGTGCTGCAAACTTTTTCTTTCCCTTCTTTCCCACCTTGCTAACACCTCCTCTAGGTTTGGGTGCGGCCTTCTTCTTCCTTCCTTTGGCCCTAGCCTTGGACCCGGAAGAAGATGCACCGCCAACAAACATAGCGGGTGTTTCCCTTGCCTTCTGCAAGGTGCCCTCTGCACTCCTTAACATGTTCAGGAGTTCCGCAAGTTCAACTTCTTTTCCTTGAAGATTGAAGTTGAGGATAAACTGTGCGTAGGTGGGAGGAAGGGACTGGAGAATAAGGTCTGTATAGTGCTCATTATCCAAAGTCGTCCCAAGGTCTGCGAGCTCCTCAATATAGCCGATCATCTGTAGGACATGTTCACCTACCGATGACCCGACAGCCAACCTCGCTCGAAACAATTTCTTAGAGGTCTCGTATCTTGCTATACGAGATTGCTCTCCATAAAGTTCCTTTGTATGGAGAAATATGCCATCTAAGGACATATCCTCGTGCCTCCTCTGATGTTCATTGTTCATAGAGGCAAGCACGATGCACTTGGCTCTCGCGCAATCTAAATCCCAGGTTTTGCGGATTTCCTTATCCGCATTGCTGGATTTGGGACCAGGGACAGCAGGTGCCGTAGCGGTGAGGACGTACCCCAATTTGTCATAGGTCAAGGCCATTTTGACATTCCGCAGCCAATCTTTATAGTTTGGCCCCGTCAGTATATTCTTTTCTAAAAGTAACTTAAGTCCAGTCATTTTCAGGGTCGCTGCAATTAGGAGAGAGAGAAGAAAACTCTTTAGCATGATGCTCTTGCAAGTTTAGAGTGGTTTTTAGTTTATCTAAACTGGATGGCTCCCACTGTTTCTCGAATCCTTCCTCAAACCATAAAAGAAGAATTAGCCAGGACTATTCTCACCGTACAATACTTGCTTAACCGTTCAGCCAGGCCAGTGTCGATACTTCGAGGGAGGTTTTCCAACGCTTTCGCGAAGTTCCTTAATTAAATAACCTCTTTTCTCTGGGGGCGTAACCCCGCTGACACCTTTCTGGACACCTACTAGGTTTATAGCATTGATCGTTAAGTGACGAATATCCTGATAAGTAGCATATACTCACAGTAGGATCGGGATCCAAATATCATCGTATGATAATGTTGAAGGAATCCTACCAACATTCATCAAACTCCAAATGGTATGCATCTCTTTGCAAATTTCAGTTTCTTTAGAAATTCCCGATATAAGTTTTTGCCCCATGTTCTTATGATCTTGACTAAGGGCCAACAAATCATAAGTCACATGTCAAGTTCTGCCCATCATTATCCTGTTGATTTGAACCCATCCGTATATACTCTTGACTAAGGGCCAACAAAGCAATACGACTGTCCCAAACCAACTCATCTATCTATGTAACAAATGAATACCCCAGCAGCTACCAATCACTATGTCTTGACTAAGGGCCAAACAAACATAGCTTGAATACTACTAACCATTCATAAGAAATGACGGAGGGCTACGACTGGTTTTGGCGAAACCGTGAACGTAGTGAACTTGATATAACCGAAGGAACCTGATAGCTTTTAAAAGGAGTGGTTAAATCTCCGCATTTAAAAATATCTGTTTTAAAAATAACCGAGTGGTTTCTTTTAAATTGTTCCAACGATTTAAACTTGGTTTATTTTCTTTGCATTACAGATAATGCGTCCCATCATTAACCTATCATTGCAGAAAACAACGAAAATACAACGTCCTCTTATGCCATCCGCATTCGCCACTGGGTCCCGTCATCACCCGTTAGGTTACTTAACTAACGACAGAGCGGGGGCTGGGCTAGCGCGGGTGTAAAACATAAATGACGTCTAAATAGCTATCATAAATATAGATATTTTACATTCGTCTGACGCAATGATATACATTCCAGAACACAGATAAACAATATTGGATTTGCAAGCAATCTGTATTTCTTTTGAGCCTGCAAGAAAAGACAGATTACACAGTTGTGATGAATAGCCGATACCCCACCCTCGACCCCTACGGGTACGGCAAACTATCCGCCCGGCAGTTTGTGTACCCCACCTTGGGTCAGTCCTAGGAGCAAAAACAGTAAAATGAAATAATACAACGGTGGCTACAACCGCAACCTGGAAGTGCCCCGCAAAAATAATATTACAACAAATTACATTTACAACAAATGAATTAAACAATAACCCATTGCTAAACCCCGGCTAAACACCACAACAGTCCAATACAGTTTATATGCACAAACAGATATAACCATTACAGAAATGTGCAACCCCCTGCCAACCGACATACTAGCAGTTAGGGGAGGTTTACGAACACATTAAACAATCACAGATATAATCCAACATGCAAATACTGTACAATTTCGATCGACTAAACATCATTAATATTGCTCCAAAATCTGCTCTGTTAAACTGTAACCTGAGCAAATATTAAATATTCCAGAAAACCCCAAATAATACACAGAAGCAACAGAAGAAAAATCGGCTCCTGACTCGCCAACTCGGCGGCGGAAGCGCGGCGACTCAGTAGGCTGAGGCCGCGGTTCCGCGGCGAGTTAGGCGATTCAGGTGACTGTTTTTCTTGGGTGTTCTTCTGGTGTCTTTTCAAACTCTCTGAACTTACCTGAAAAATTTTTGGACATCATTTTAAGTTCGACAGAAACTGAACAGATTTAGGGTTTTCCGGCTTCGTTTTTCCGTTCGAAATTCGTACAAATTTGCAATCAAGTTATTTAGTGTTTAGCGAGGCTCTGATACCACTGTAAGTCGATGTAGTACACCCCAGTACTTGTGGGGAGGCGGAAATTTCAAAAACGATCAAGTTTAAAGAACGAACATCGACTAACCGCTTGAATCGAAGCTAAACTATAAATAACCGTACACAAAGAGTTTCTTATCAATTGTGTTTAGGGATTATACCTAATGAAACCGGTCCTTCGTCTTTGTGTCCTCCTTTGTTCTCCTCGACCTTCTCTAGGTAGTAGACGATCCACCCGAGAGCAAAACAACAAGCTACACCTCTAACTTGAGGTAACTAATCTACTTTGATTGCTAATCAAAGAAGAAAGGATGATATAGAGTGAAGGTAATGGATGTTTAAGTCTAACTAATCCTTTGATCTCAACACATGAGGATTAAGGATTAGTCTCTTGAAGATGAGAGCTTGAGGAGAGAGAATGTGAGATAAGATAATGAGATGAGAGAGAGTGTATCATAATATATTATGAAGCATTCTTATTTTTAGAATAATGAATAATAGAAATGAATAAGCATGCTTCATAAATGCAAAATGGTGATTCATTAAGCATGTGTCATTATCATTTATGGTGCAATAATGATAATGATGAATCACCCTCATGACTCACAATCTTATCCAAAGTAACCTCCTTAGTCACATCTTCTAGAAGCTTCTCGCACAATTACGAGAACGCCCCTCCGATCCGCAAAAATACGGAAAAACTTTAGACTGTAAAAATCCAATAACCGGATACCAGTAACTGGCTTAAACCAAAGCCGACTGGTAAAAACTGTCCGAAAGTCGTACGTGCGTAAACACACGTATGCGTCCGAACCCTTTGTCGCAAAACCATGCAACCTCTATATCGTTTCGCCTGGAGTAGGAAACTCTCTGTGTGGGACTCTAGAGACTCGACTACTACGCTGGCAGTGGGTTTAACCACAGACCGCAAGCGGTACTAGCTGTACGTAACGGTCCCCAGGTAGTTGTCGATAAGAAGGCCGATGAGGAAACCCATCCGAACTCCTACTGAGTCTGATGTGACAATCTCCATACAGTCCGGTCCGTTCGTCCAAGACTATCGTATATCGGGCCTAGGGGGGCGGCAAGCGTCAGTCCCCTAATAGCGGTATAAGTCGTGTCGGAGTGAAGCCCATTACACCCTGAGAAACTACTGGAACCTACCAGCAAATCTCGCTTGCCCTGGCCAGGGACTTTGCGTAATGGCTCTCTGACACAGCACGATATCTACTCCCAATACCGGGAGGGACGAATCCTGTCTAACCGCCACTGCCTCCAAGTGCTCGGGACTGCCCCCAACTGCTACCTGTTTGCACGACTCCTTTGAGCCGTGGTAGGGTAGCAATCTAAGAACAGTGGGACACACTCGAGGCGAAGTGGCAGTGTCAAGTCTGCGGACTACGCTGTACTCATGTCACCTGGGAACTGCTTACTGACGACTGGTATCAAACCAACCAACAGTTCCCTGTGAGTCCTGTCCGGTGTACCCGTAACCTTAACGAGCACCTGTATACTATCTCCAGTACGACGTACTGACGGCTGTGGGACAGACCATCTCCCCAACTGGGATGAGAAGCGTACACACCAGTCTACTCCGGAGTATCGATGCTCTGTCTCGATAATCCAACGACCAGGGACCTGAATAAGGATGTGCTTGTAGACTACCCAGCCCCCACTAGTGTGACTGCCATCACAACGCTGGTAGACAAGCAAGATCCTAAGAGCTCTATCAATACGTACACTCACATATTAAGATAGAAAAACCAAGTAGCATACTACCATGTTTAGCAAGACTGTTATACACATGCGAATATCCCAAGCTTCCATTAAGTAATATACAAACTAGTATGATACAGTAATGGCCTTCTAGGGCATAAACACTAACAGTCGTCAGTCAAGTGAACGGCGATTACCAAACATGCAAACCGGAATTGGTAAAATACGGTGAAAAGGTGCAACAACTGCTAACCCAAATTCCCTCCTATACTTTGGAAAGCATACCGCGCGCGGAAAACAGCAAAGCGGACGCACTGGCCAAACTTGCTAAAGAATTGGCTGACGAGAACCACGATAACGTTAGAATCGTGGTACAAAGCCGTCGAGTGCTCGCCCCGGCAGAAATACCTCCGGAATTATATAAAGAAAAGGGAGCGACTGAGCAGACGACCCTACAAATAAAAGACCATGAGAAGGCCGAGGACTGGAGGGAAGTCTTCATAGACTACTTTAAGACCCACCAAATACCTGAAGAAGCGTCCACAAGACATCAGCTCGCGAAACGAGCCCTGTCTTTCGCCTTTGTCAACGATACCCTGTACAAAAGGTCATTTGATTCTTTGTGGCTGAGATGCTTAGGACCTGACGAAGCGAAAAGAGTCGTCCAGGAAGTTCACGACGGACTCTGCGGTTCTCACCAAGCAGGCCCTAAGATGAAGTTGAAGATAAAACGGATGGGCTACTACTGGCCCACGATGATTCAGGACTGCATCGAATATGCGAAGCAATGCCACTCATGCTAAATTCATGGGGACTTCATCCATCAGCATCCAAATCCTCTACACCCAACAGTGGCTAGCTGGCCATTCGAAATGTGGGGAACTGATATAGTTGGCCCCATCGAACCAGCATCGTCTAAGGGACATCATTTCATCCTAGCAACGACTGACTATTTCTCTAAATGGGCAGAAGCGATACCGTTAAGAGAAGTGAAGACGGAAAATATCCTCCACTTCTTCAAAACGCACGTCATATATCGGTTTGGAACTCCGCGACGGATCATCTCCGATAACGGGCCAGCCTACAGAAGCCACAAGATCAGTCGCTTTGCGCAACAGCATAATATAGACTGGAGATATTCCTCAGTTTATAATCCGCGAGCTAACGGTCTGGCTGAGGCCTTCAACAAGACCTTGACGAAGATCATGAAGAAAACGGTGTCACGAAATAAGAAAGACTGGCACGAAAGACTGCAAGAGGCTCTTTGGGCGTATCGAACTACATTTAAGACAGCCACAAACACAACGCCGTACGCGTTGGTATTTGGGACGGAAGCAGTACTCCCTCTCGAGATAGAATTACCCTCTCTACGAGTGGCAGTCCACTACGAGCTGACAGACGAAGAAAATGCTCACCTTCGGCTTGAGGAGCTTGACGCCCTTGATGAAATCCGGCTCATAGCACAGCAAAATCTAGAAGCTTATAAAGCAAAGATGACGCGCTCATACGAAAGATTGACCCGACCGAGGACATTCCGTCAAGGCGAACTCGTGCTAGTGGTCAAAAGGCCTATGATCCCTAATCGCGCCAAGCGGGGAAAATTCGAGCCAAACTATGAAGGTCCGTACATCATAGACAAAGTCTACCATGGTGGAGCCTATCTATTCATGGACATGCACGGTGAAAGGCCTTTCAGACCGATAAACGGTCGCTTCCTAAAGAGATACTACGCTTAATAAGCCACAGCCTAGGTCAATGATAGATGACGACGACTATGTCCGCTCGCTATCTTCCTAGGCTCAAGCTTTATAAAAATAGCCAACCTTCTCAACAACGGACCGAAATGTCCTAAAACTAATAGCAGACCGAAACGTCTTTAAACTACTACCGCAGCATCTTTTAGGCTGACGGAATATAAAAAAAAACATATAAAAATAAAATAATATAAAAACGGTATGTCCATAAGCAAAAAGGGCACGGATGAAAACCCGAAAGGGCTCCGTGAGTAAAAACAGCAGGGCTACCGGCGAGTGTTCGTGAAAACCCGAAAGGGCGCGACCTCGTAAAAAAAAAGAAGAAAAAAAAAATAAAAATAAAAATAAAATAAAATAAAAACGGTATGTCCATAAGCAAAAAGGGCACGGATGAAAACCCGAAAAGGGCTCCGTGAGTAAAAACAGCAGGGCTGCCGGCGAGTGTTTGTGAAAACCTGAAAGGGCGCAACCTCGTTAAAGAACACTTATAGGGTCCTCTCGACCTTGTAAAGAGAAACCACCTGCGTGAGATCCTTACAACTCACAAAGGAGCAACACACTTAGGGATCCCCACGATTCCTAAGGAGAAAATACACTTGCGAGATCCTCACGACTCGTAAGGAGAACTCTCTTATGGGACCCTCACGGCTCATAAGATTTGAAAGTCTTAAGTTACAGAGACCTAAACCTGTGCTTAAGCAACCCCCACAACTTCTGAGATTGCCCTACAAGTGGTTCAATACTGACCCTTGTATACAATCCATGGGCACGAATAAACATTTCCCTAACCAAGTCTCATCCATGACTGGGGATATGTTCGCATGGTAAACAACCCTTGTAAATCCTCTCGATTTATGAGGAGAAAACCCTCATGTAGGATCCTTACGACTTACAGAGGAAACAAACACTTAGGAATCCTCACGAGTCCTAAGGAGAAAATACACCTACAAGATCCTCACGACTTGTAGGGAGAAATAACTTCGTGAAACCCTTACGGCTCATGAAGTCAAAAGCCTTAGCCAACAGAACTCTAACCCTGGTCGCTAAGCCACCTTTGTTCGACATCGACAGAGGCAGATGATGATTCGCTCCTGGTAATATCTCAGTTGTAGCGGTGCTGATGCCGAAATCGGTTTACAGCGAAAAGCCAATAGGCCGCACATGCATATGAAATAGCCGAAATGATAGGGCAACTTGCAATAAAAAGCAGCAAGTAAAAATGTATGCATGCAAAATAGCCGAAATGATGGGGCAACTTGCAATAAAAAGCAGCAAGTAAAATGTATGCATGCAAAATAGCCGAAATGATTGGGCAACCCGTAATAAAAAGCAACGAGTAAAAATAAAAAAAATAGCCGAAATGATTGGGCACCGCGAATAATAGCCGAAATGATTGGGCAATCGCGACCTTCGCGATATAAAAGCTGAAATGATAGAGCATCGCGGAAATAAAATAGAGTAAAAAGAAGAAATGATAAAACTTTGGCCCTACAGTTAAGATCACATCGATCCCTGTATACAATCCATGGGCGTAAACAAAGAATGAACCATACTTTCCCAGCGAATTTCGTCAGGCGACGAACCCCGAACCTCAATGGTTCATTTCAATCGAAGAAGCCAGTGACTTCAGCAAAATTCCTCGACTCACGGATACAAACACTCCTTGACGAGAGCTTTCTGATCCGCGTCGACCCGCAGAGCCACCAGTGCCTCCGTAGGAACCCTCGACCCGTTTCAAACCCCAAGGAAACAAATAATCCTTGGCGCTTGGGAAAAAAATAATCCCTAGCGAACTCCTCGACTCACGGATACAAACACTCCTTGACGAGAGCCTCCTGATCCGCGTCGACCCGCAGAGCCACCAGTGCCTCCGTAGGAATCCTCGACTCGTTTCAAACCCCAAGGAAACAAATAATCCTTGGCGCTGGGGAAACAAATAATCCCTAGCAAAAATTCCTCGACTCACGGATACAAACACTCCTTGACGAGAGCCTTCTGATCCGCGTTGACCCGCAGAGCCACCAGTGCCTCCGTAGGAACCCTCGACCCGTTTTAAACCCCAAGGAAACAAATAATCCTTGGCGCTTGGGAAACAAATAATCCCTAGCAAACTCCTCGACTCACGGATACAAATACTCCGTGACGAGAGCCTCCCAACCCGCGTCAACTCACAGAGCCACCACTGTCTCCGTGAGAGAATTCCCGGTTCGTTCCACCTGGCAAGATAAAGTCCCGGGCAGCAAGGATTAAAAAACTTGTTTCCTGAGCAATGGGGCCCTGCAAATCAATCCAAAATGGTCTCTTGCATACTATTCATGGGTCTCACTCTCCGAAGTCGAATTTCGACGAGGAGGGAAACAACCGCTTACGAATCCTCTCGACTCGTAAGAGGGAAAATTCTCTTATAGGATCCTTACGACTTATAAGAGAAAACCACACTTAGGAATCCTCACGATTCCTAAGGAGAAAATCCGCCTATGAGATCCCCTCGATCCGTAGGGAGAAAAATCTCTGTGAGACCCTCACGGCTCATAGAATTGAAAAGTCTTAGGCGGCAGATCTGAACCTGCGGCCTAAGCCATCGCTATCTCTTGGAGAAATTAAGTTGTCTGCCAATCAGGTTCATCGACAACATCATGATGTAAAGGCAGAAAACAAAAGAGCATACAAGATATTGCAAAAGAAAGTGTGTATCTTTATTCATTGACCTCAATCAAATACATGGTGAATCATACAAAAGAGCAAAGAACGGATACATGTTACTCAGAAAAGAAAATTTTTACAAATACATTGATACAAAGGCAGCTATGGGGAAGGAAGCGTCTTAAGTAGCTCTATCAGTTGTTCGTACACTTCCTTCCATGCCTTTTCCCGATTGGATACCACTGCCAACTCCGTCTCCACCTGGGCCCGTTGCTGTGCGACGGATGCAAGCTGATCCCTGACGGCTTGATGAGCAGCTTCACGGCCTGGAGTGTCATGCTCGGCGACATCAAGTGCCCGCTTTAGTCTCAACCCATTCGATATGCGCTCTAGAAGACCCTCGAAGACGGTCTTTACCTCAGCGGCGTTCGCCTCAACTTCGGCACGCAAGCGAGCAGTTCTGCTTGAAGAATCTTGGCACTCCTTCAACCTCAAAGCCACTTCTTGTTCCAGATGACGGAAATGAGAAGCGCTTTGCTCGAGCCATGCTCCCCGTTGAGTGCTCAAGGCCAAAGTCTCGGGGGACAGGCGCATTGACTCCAGCTGATGAAGGTGAGCCTCGATCTCCCGACAATAGTTAACCCAAGAGGCGACAATGCCCTCGTCATGGAAGGTGGCAAATATCGCCAACATCGGGTTAACCGTCGTGGCGAAGTCCTCAGCAGATACAGGAGCCTCAATGTCGAGTTCCTCGATGTAGTCGCTCAACATGCGCAAACTATTCGCGGCACCTTTTGAGGACGGACGTCGCTGGGAAGGGCCGCCCGGTATTGTAATGCGAGACTCGAAAGGCACCGAGACTGGAACGACAGCTGGAAAAAGATGAAATGCGATTAGATGATGATTCAATAGATATGAAGGAAGTCATTGATAAGATAGTTTACTATACCGGTGGAGACAGGTGGCAAGGCCGGAAGGGCTGGTGGCGCAGCCGATCTTTCTGCTCCCCCTTCGATTTGCAGCACTGCAGTCAGAACAAGAGAGAGTTAGAAATAATTCTACCACTGAAAAGACAAAGCT
This sequence comes from Agapanthus africanus, assembly GCA_030015575.1. NCBI lineage: Eukaryota > Viridiplantae > Streptophyta > Magnoliopsida > Asparagales > Amaryllidaceae > Agapanthus > Agapanthus africanus. Next base: position 396,334,755 of record JASDDO010000029.1, on the reverse strand, counting down.
ACCAATCGGGAACAGTACTCACCAGCGCCACCAGAGGGAGAGGCGAATTCAGATGGGAAGGAGAAGTGTGGGAGCAACACTTGATAGAGATGATCAAAAAGCACTCCTGGAAGATACAACAGTGTGACTTTAGTACACAAATTATACATCTGGAAGATAAGATTAATAAATCGCAAACACATACCTTCCAACATCTTCGAGGGTATGAGAGAGGGTTGAGAGGTGACCACTGCCAAGGCAGTCGTTGAAGGCGTTCCCTCGAGCAGTGGGGCATCAGCACTGGCTGCACCTACGTTACGAAAAGGTGAACTTGTTAGAAAAGATAGTAAAGTAAAGAAAAGCAGCAAATTGGGGTTTACCTGAGGAGCTCCCGGCTGAAACAGAGGCGACTCCCTCCTCTATCGACATGAGACCACCGCCCGTGACCTCATCGCCCGACTCGATGGGGACCGTTGCGGTGCTCGCGAGACCTGGAGACGGCGGAGGACCATAGATGGGGAGGGCTATGACCGGAGTATTGCCAGATTCCAGAGAAGGAGCGGTTGGCTCGTCCTCGGGAATCATGGCCGCCTCATCCACCACTCTCTCAGGTTCAGTAGTGGCGGTTGTATCGTCCACCGTCGCCGGGGGATCGCCGACCTCGAGCGCTTCATTCGCCGCCACCCTGGACTCATTTATAATGATCATATCATCTGCCACCACTTCAGGTTCAGCATCAATGACCTTCTCGGCGGCAGGCCCCTCGACCTCCGCCTCAGGCTCCAAAGCCACAACGACGTTGCCCACCATCGGCTTGAGTTCGGCAGGTACCGCCTCCTCTGCTTCTTTGGGATCAACGGTTTCCGCCCCCCCTCGATCGGACTCGGCCCTGCAAGATGAGGGATATAAGGACCAATGACATTAAAAACCCTTATAATAAAAACTCTGAGAGAAATATTACCTGAAGCGGATTTACCGTTTGCGCTCCGCACTGCGCGCGCCACCTCTCTGCGAGCAGTGGATAGGGCGACAGGGGCCTCTGCAGATGGAGTATCAGCGCGAGGGACGGTGCTGGGGCCCGCTCCCGCAGCCAAGGCAGCCCGGCGCGTCTTCGCCTCACGCCTTTGCCGCTTCCTCTCTTCCCGGGCTGTCGTGATGGACCTTAGTGACGCCTCCTTCAAGGCGTCGTCATCCTCGTTCAGGGATGCCTCAAGAGCCTTTAAGGCATCCTTCATCGGCTCTTCAAGACGAACCCCCTGCGGTGGCCCAGAGGGGGCGGGAACATCGGCAGCTGGTAAAACATCTGCATCGCTTGGTGGGAACGGCATTGAGGTTTCTGCAATAAAAAGAGAAAGGTTATATCGACCATAACACGAGGAAGATGGAAACTTGATGGATTAAAACTTACTAAGGCCCATAGACGCTCTGAGACGTTCCTCCTCCTGGAAAGTCTTCAGAGAAGCGGCAATGGCTTCTTCATCAGTGATGCCTGTTAAAAGAAAGGAAAGAAAAGCATTAGTCAAAGACAATGGAGAATACATATTGCAATAAAGAAAGGCGATTAGTAGTTACCTGACTGCGCAAGCTTAGCTAACCACGCGTCACGCCTCGCCAACCATGCTGAAGCTTTGAGAGCAGCCTCCAAGTCTGTATCGTCCGGCGGCGGCATCACTAATCCTGCGTTAGTCCCATATTCGAGCAGACCCTCGGCATAGGGAGCATGGGGTTCCTGGCCGAACACAACGTCCGCGGCAAAGAGCGACTTCTTTTTCTTTTGCCCTCCGACCCTAGGCTCGCGAGGGATCGACTTCCGCTTAGCAGCCACTTTGGGACGACGGGTCCCGATGTCCGCACCCACGCCAGACTTCGGCGAGGGTACAACCACTGTCTCCACTGGAGCACAGGGTGCGGGAGGTGCATCTGTGATATCAGGGAGCGGCAGCTCACGTGGAGGACTTTGTGCGCGTGATGGTCTGCCCCCGGCATCTTTTAGAGGAGGAGCCACCGGGATCCTTGGCACTAAGGGAGCGTTACGGTTGGTGCCGGGGGGTACTTCTTTACGGTCGATCAACACTCGCCTCTCTTCCTTTATAACAGCCCCCGTCTCATGATTGTACCACTCTTTATATACATTAAGGAGTCGTGGAGCGCAGGCCGGCGCGTTAATAAAGAAACGAGAACCTGTGTTCAAGCGCATGAAGTGATGTAACGCGTTCTCCATCCCTTCTTCATTAGCAGCAGGCTCCAGTAAGAAAGCTTCCAAGGGTACCCCTTGATCATAACCCAGTTGTTGTGCAAAACGATGCGGGTTATATCTCATAAAGATTGCTGCACCACCCTGCCTAAAGACTAGGAAGCCCGGTCTGATAGAATACAAGTGGAGGGTCTCCCGGGCCGTCAATACTGAAGCTCCATCCTTAAAGGAGTCCTGTAATGGTCGCGCCGCAGTAGTGGACGCTTCTCCAATGGTTAATACCTTATCAATGAAGGACATCCCAACTCCAACAGTGTGAGGGCGGAGCAGTAAGCCTCTAGCATTCCGTGGTGAAGGGGTCACAATTGATGCGCCAATCAATTGAATAATACGAGGGAAACCACACCTGTCAAAGAACGAAGGCCTTTTATGCATTCCAAATACACCCGCCGTATGTAGCTCGAGCCATGACATAAAGTAGTGCATCGGGAAGACCACGTGCGATGCTATGGGCTCGTTGGCATCCGCGGTCGGCTGAGACCATGATACAAGTGCGCTAAGCCGGCAATCCCCACGGCCACCTTTACCCCAATGACCATGCGGTGGGCTGGGTAAAAGACAGAGGGCCGCATGCGATGAGAGTGCATTGGGATCGCGAACCAACTCAGCCACAGCCCGAGAAATCCTAAGAAAAAGGCCTCCTCGTCCATCCCAGGGGCCGCAATTTCTGCGAAAGATATGGTAGGGAAGTCTGGGAGGAAGAAAGCCTTTTGGTCTATCTCCTTCGTCGGCAGGTTATTCAAACCTAGACCGAAGGGATCATCCAGGATAGCAGATTTGGCGGCTCTTGGCGAAATGACGCTCGGACGGAGGAAACGAGCAATGAAGTCCTCAAAATTAACTCCTCGACTCCCGTGTTCGATGAAGAGGGACTCGTAGATGTTCAACACCTTGATCAGGCTCGGAAATTGGTGTTGAACGGCATTTTCCGGCGTAATCCCCCTTACCATCGGCTTAGCACCGAAGACGTACTCATCTGTCGGGAGCAGCTCTTCATAATGTTCCCCCATGACCGGTAGGCCGGATACCTCCACAAATTCCTCCAAAGAAATAGACACTTCCCGATCCATGGCAAGGAAAGTGTGGGTGGGAATGTTCCACTGCTCCAAGAAAGCCTTGAACCACTAGGTGGGGAGCGAGGGATACTGGAAAAGAGAGACGTAGACCGCGGTGTACAAGCCGAGTCTTATCAACCGTGACTTCTTCGTCGACAAGATGTATCGGGCCCACGGCAGATAGCCAATCGGGTGACGGGGAATCAAACCAAGGTTATATGATTGCCCCCAAGGCCGTGCCTCTCCCTGACAAATGCGGCGTCCTACGATATCCAAGACCATGGGACGCTGAACCGGAACAGCATCCATAGCGGGATGAAGAAAGCTGTTCGCAGTCCAGTCTATCATCTCCACGGCATACTGCACTGGAGGGGGGGTAGCGTAGTGAATTGCCGTGATGGGTTCTGACGGCACCGCACAGGTAAAGCTCCGTCGGCCCATGATGATATGATTGTACCACGACCCCCAAAGATGGAGACTCTTGTATTCAGGATCGTAATCCTTGATCATAGCCAGGACTTCACGGTCCAGGGGCGCCTCGGGGAATCCTTCCTCTGAGCGAACAAACGGGAATGACAGGTCAGCAGACATGTTTCCTGCGGAGGGACAAAAGTCAGCCGTCAGTATAGTAATTCCAACGCTTGGCATTTTAAAATTTATACCACACTGCAATGCAGTGGGTAGGGGACCAAAGGGGGACCCACAAAATCTAGATGACAGTGCATCAGTTAATAAGACAGACCCATCATTGGATGAGACTGTCAATTAATGAGGAGATCCCCAAAAGAATATTCTCATTAATGAGAAATCCCTAGAGACAAGAAGAAAATCTTCTCTTTCAGAGCAAAGCTCTGTCACAGAGTGACACTTGTCAAACTCTGGTCTCAAAGAGATAAAATTCCCTAAAAGAGCCTAGCTCTGTAATAATGATGGAAAAATCCATCAAAAGGAAAATTGAACTCCTAAAAAATTAAAAAATTCTGGGATCTTAAAGATCCATAAAAACTATTAAGAGTTCTTCATTTTTAGATCAAAAGATCTATGTTTTGTCCATGAGCAAAGCTCTGTTCATGGGTTAAAAACCCTGAAACAAGATCCTTTTAGATCTATGGATTCTTGAGAGTAAGGCTCAAATGGTGAAACCCCAAAGGGGTTTTCTTTAGATCAGAAGATCTATGAGAGCAAGGCTCTGTTGGTTAAGATTAATTAAAATTAATTTAATTTAATTTAAGATTAATTTTACCTAAAGTTTTTCTAAAGGTTCTAACTTTGAAAATGAGAGCAAGGCTCTGGAGTTCTTGAAAGCAAGAGCAAGGCTCTGAAGTTCTGAGAATTAAAATTCTTGAAAATGGTGAACATCTGTTGAGGACCAAGGGTCCTGTTTATAGGCGCTTGCGCCCCTTCAACTCCTCAGTTGATCCAAAGGTTAGGATCTTGCCACCGCTGCACTCACGTGTGCGTCACGTGAGCGCAACGGTGGGGGGGCATTTGTTTCCCCCAATCAGAGCAAAGCTCTGTTTGAATTTCAAAAAATTCAAAAATTGAAGCAACGCTTCAAATTCCTTGCGCTGCGCGCAACGTGCCACGTGTCAAAAACTGATACGCCAGCGCAGCGCCCAAGACAGCGCACCCAATCAGAGCAAGGCTCTATTTAAAGTAAAAAAATAAAGGAAGCAACGCTTCAGATAATCTGCGCTCTGCGCTGCGCGACACGTGTCAGCGCAGTTGCGCTGCGCTCTACGCTGCGCGACACGTGTCAGCGCAGTTGCGCTGGCGCAGATGCGCTGCGCTCTGCGCTGCGCGACACGTGTCAAGCGCAGGTGCGCTTGCGCCAAACAGAATTAAAATTCTGAAAGATCTTTCTGATCTTATTAAAACAATAAGATTCTCTCCTGTAAAACAGGAGCCCTTGGATCAAAGATCCAACGATGGGGAAAAATCCCTAAATCACTCATAGAAAGATCTCTTTAACAAATTTAACTAATTTATGGACACTATAAAAAGGACCCTAGGCCTCAATTGAAAGGCATCAACATTTTCTATAAAAAAAAAGAAGGGAAAGAGAACTCTGAAGAATCCCTCAAGAACAAAAAGGTAAAAACCTTTAGAAGAAAGAGAAAGTTCTCTCATGAACAGATTATAGATCTAAAAACAAGATCAATGATCTTTAATAAAAAAAAATAATAATAATGAAACAGTGCTTTGCACTTTTATGAACCTTTGGTTCTTTAAGATAAGAAAAACAAGAAAAACTTATCTTTGCACTTCTGTTCTTGAATCTAAAAGATTCTTAGTGCTTTGCACTTCCAAACTGCGTTGTTGCGCTCTTGGGAGAGCGCCACGTGTCAGCTACAGAACAACTTGCGCTACGCGCTTTTGAAATAAGAGCTTTGCTCTCTGGAATTGGCGCAACTCACCAAAATACGCCACGTGTCTGCAGCGCAAGCGCAGCGCACTAGCGAAGCGCACTGCGCTTGCATGACACGCGTCGTCATCACAAGCGCTTGCGCTCCCTGATTGGCGCAAACCGCCTGATAAATGCAATGCATTTCTCAAAGGGCCAGGCCCAAGTCAAAAGACCAAGCAGGCCTAATTAAATTGATGCTCTGCATCATTTATAAATGGGCAGAGCCCAAACAAAATAATATAAATGCTATGCATTTTAAAAGGGGCAGAGCCCAAACAAAGTAGATGCCTTGCAGAGGCCTAATTAAATTGATGCTCTGCATCAATCATGAAGAGAGCCCAAACAAAGAATAAATTGATGCAATGCATTATTTAAAAATGGGCCAAACCCTAGCACAGGTCTAACAGACCAAAAACAAATAAAAGGCATTGGATATTGGACTTAGCCCAATCATGGCCGTAAGTCCTGAAATTAAATTGACTGAGTAAGATTGCTCTCTTAAATCAATTTACTACTGGTTCGAGGGTACATCTCCGAATTCCTCTGACACACGTCGTTGTAATCATTCAACGTCGTCAGAGAGATGATGGGTCCCAACAACCACACATGAATATGGACTGCGGGGTCCTTAAACTTGTGGACCGAAACGTCCTTAAACTAATATTGGACCGAAACGTCCCTAAACTAATATTGGACCGAGACGTCCTTAAACTAATATCGGACCGAGACGTCCTTAAACTAATATTGGACCGAGACGTCCTTAAACTAATATTCGACCCTAAATGGGAATGTTGGACCGAAACGTCCTTAAACTAATGATGGACCACCACGTCCCTAAACTGGCAATGGACCACTACGTCCTTAAACTGGAAAATGGACCACTACGTCCCTAAACTGGAACAATAGAGCCTCCAAATGCTCTTTTTCGGGATCTAAACGGTCCCGTTTAAGTTGATCTTAGCCCCAAATACGGCTAACGTATCCTTAAACACTCAAATGAACGATAAAATTCCAAATCGACCTTGGTTCAAGGGTACATCTCCGAACTCCTCTGACATATGTCGTTGTAATCCTTCAACGACGTCAGAGAGGCGACGAGTCCCGACGGCCATATATTAAATGGATCATCCCGTTAAGTTGATCTTAGTCTCAAACAGGACTAACGTATCCTTAACGAACGTTTAAGTTGATCTTAGCCGCAACGCGGCTAACGTATCCTTAAACTAAAAACACCAAACCCAAATCTAAGTAAATACGGATTTGGACTAATCCACGTCCTACGGGCGACGGCATTACTCAGTCTCCGTATACAATCCACGGGCAACCACAAACAAAACAAACACACACGACACGAAGTGAAATTCTGGAGAAGAAGAAAGTGGCTACCGCGATGCGGTAGCGTAATTAACTGCAGGGGCTTGCGCCTGCAGGGAAGAGCGTCCCCGCAATCAAAAACCCCTCAAGCGAGGGGGAATCTGACAAAGTCTGCTACATCGGCCACATCCGTCTAAACCTTCGATACACGGTGCCATAAATCAACTTGGCATCTTCGGAGAGGTGGACGGATAAAACCAAATAGCATCTGCCCCGAATCTCAGCGTCAGGACATCGTAGTCTTGTGCGCCGCCATTCGGAGGGGAACAGACCCTCTCCATCACTGCCTCCAGCTCTAGCCTTAAGCTCTCCTCCCGCAAGGAGAACTCGCTTGCGGCCCACATCGCCGGGGCAATTTCCTCATCCTCCATGTTAACGACGAGGGCGACGTGCTGGAGGACCTGAAGAAAATAAAGGATGGTTAAAAAGAAAAGGGGGGCACCCAATCTCGTGAACAAAAATACTAAATGAAGACCCGAGTGGGGTGCGAACACTAACCTGCACGGCCTCTTGAGCTATGGCCGCTATTTGGGCCCGGAAGGTCCCCTAAGGGCTTCTGTCCCCGGCCGACCTTTCCATCTCCAAGAGCAGGCTGTCGGCGACAGAAAGCCCCGAGGGCACCTCGAAGTGAAGCTCCCTATCGTCCACGATAATCGGGGAAGCCGGGAGCGGGGTGCCGTCCTATGAAACCTCTTGAGGAGTGATGTAGGGGAACCAGTCTCACCTCCACTTCCGGAGCCCGGGGCTCTTGCTCCCGAGCGCATTTTTGGCTCAGCGCTTGGCTGGACTCCGGGCCCTGGGGCGCGCTTGAGCGCCTGGATAGAGCGGTTGTCAGTGGAGCCGGAGCCGACGACGGGCGAGAAGGGCCGGTGCCTCCGGCCTTCTTCCCCTTCTTCTGTTCGACCAGGGCCGCTCGAAATTTGCCTAGGTCCATGGGTCCTGCATGATAAAAAAGTACAGAGGAGTTAGCAATGCCAGAAAAAGTGAAAGAATACACAAGTCTAAACAGGTCGCCTGAAAACTCCTAATTTACCAGCGAACTGGGCGGGGCTGAGCCCGGCCCAGCTAAGGGCCCGCTCAGATAGCAACACATCAGCCCGGGGAAGGGGCTCCCACTCCGATACCGCCACTGCATCAGGATCATTCAACTGCCTCACCCACGGGCAGTTGGCCCTGTGCCACTAGATGGGCACAGGCCAATCCTCACCCTCGGGCGGCCCAACAAACAAAAACTTCTTCTTCCATTCATGAATGGAAGAAGGTACTACGACGATCCCCGACCTGGCAGCACCTCCCCGGTGTTTTCTAAAAGAGATGTATACCCAGCTCAGCTCGCCCCTACGAGTGCCGGGGTGGATTTTGTAGCAAAGAGAAGAAACGAGAAGGCTCCGGCTAAAAAGGATCAGACGCAGTTTCAACCGGACCAGGAACCCAAGGAGAATCCTCCAAGAGTTCGGCACTAACTGGCCCGGGGCTAACTCAAAACAATTCAACGCCGCGCTCACCTCGGGGGAGAAGGGCAGGCGCATCCCGGCCCAAAAGGCTTCCAGGTACAGGGCATTCTCTTTGCCCCGTATCTGGTCTGCCCTCTCCCCCTCCCCGGCCAGACGAAGCGAGTAGACAGGAGGAATATGGAAATGAGTCCGGATGGTGGCGAGCTCATCCGCATGCCTCAGCATGGATGACGCGCCAAGAACACCCGTAACCTGCGCTTTGGGGACTACCCTCGTTGCACGACCCCGGGAAGCATGACTAACCCTAACTTTCCGGGGGGACTCCGACTCAGACGAGGAAGAAGAAGCAGAAGAAGAAGAAGAAGAAGAAGAAGAAGAAGCTGCAGAGAACTCCCCAGACTCTTCCCGGACTATTTCTACAGACTCCTTGGTAGAAGACATCCAACCTGATCAAAGGGATGAGTCCTCGGAAGAGAGAACACAAGGAATCCGACCTGAGGAGAAGAGCGCCGAGCTAACACGACTAGGGACGAGGAAATTGTGGTGAGGTATGGGCCCTGATGGAGATCCCATCTCTATTTATAGCCGCCGGCGTACATATCCTACGGCTCCGATCGCCTCCCGCCAAGACAGCGCTTCGCAACCAATGGCCGGCAACATTTCACCTGTCGCACTCACATTGGGCGTGGGAACGCCTGCGGCCCGTCTCGTCAGCCAACCAGCACCAGACATGTGGGCCGGCGCTTCGACGAACATACGCACGAACCGGTGCTTCCTCTTTAATGCGAGATCTCTCCTCTGACCCACTGACGTCATCAAGAAAATACGACTAATTGTCCGGAAATACGCACCGACGATATTTTCAAATAAGAGCTCACCCCGGGTGACCGGTCAGACCACTCTCGACCCGACCCAGGAACGGGTCGAGACGAGAGTGGGGGGCTAATGATGATGCTCGATATCGGTGACTCCGTAGATCACGACACGTGGCAGATGACGTGTCCCGGAGCTTATAAGAAAGGATCAAGAATGGTACGTTGAAAGTATACCCCAGGCCTGCGACCCAAGGATATTACCGACCTTCGGTGGCCTGAAAGGCCACCCCTAGCTCACTTCCGAGCTATTACAGAACCAAGATGCCTCGGCCTCCCGCTCGTTCTCGAGTCTCCGGCCGAGCTTATCTTTCTCGGTCTCACCGACCGACCCGCAGCACCGATCACAGGCGCCTCCGCCATGGCTCCGCGAATCTCGCCAGGCACGAGATATCCGCCGCCCATGATCCCACGTTCCATGCTATCACGATCCCCAATTAACGAGCATATCTCTTCATTAATGGGAAATCCCGCCTATCACGCCAGGGGAGTGACGCCAGGGGCATAACGGCCGGCGTGAATCTCGCGTCCGCCTGCCCATTGCTGCCACTATATAAACCCCTCTCGCAGATGACTTAGGTAAGCCAATTTTACCCTAATAGGTCGTTACTTTGCCAAAATACCCCGTCTAACTTGATCATCGGAGGGTCCTCGGTGGCATAACCATCCCAGGACTTCCTTATAGCTCGGTCTCAATCACATAAAACCCATTGAGATCCACACGTTTCAGGAGGCAACCCTCCAAATCCAATCTCAGCCATTAATCAGCGCTCGCAGCAGATCAATGGAAGGTAACATCTGAAGAAGAACCAGAGACCGATCATTCGGTGTCGAGAAACCGACGATCTTCAACCATCAATGCAATTCTCAGATTCATACATTGCTCACAAACTTATTAACATGAACCCAGAAAATGAGCAAAAACAAACCCCAGGCCAACCGAGTTCTGAATTTCATGAGGCCAAGATGCTATTCTTCGTCATGAACGACACTAATCTCGCCCTTTTCGAGCATATCGTAAAAAGCGCGGGTCTTCCTCTGCTCGTTCCAGTGATGCATCTTCCAAAAACAGCCAGCAATGAGGCCAAGAGTGAGGCCGATGCAAAACTCCTTTACCACACTGCTAGGTCTTTTGAGAGTCACATGAGCAACTTTGCCCCCAGCCATTCTTCAGATCGGTCGCTAAAATAAACTGGCACAAAAATTTCCGGGAAAAAAGATAAAGCGTTGTTACTAAACACCTTAAGAATTTGCTGATCGTATTTCTTTTGAGTTAAATAGTAGAATAATGTCGCGTAATCTACACGAAAAGAAATAATAGCATTCTAGTAGGAGCATTTTAATTTTGAAACAGACTTGACTAAAAGCAACTGCAAAGACTTTTTCAGCGAAAAAAGGTAGAAAGTAAAATAAAGGAAAATGTAAATTGATTACAAGAAAAATGAAAAGTTCTCATACGATGCTATGGCATGCGCAAGAGATGCAAGTGTATGATGTTGGCAAGGGGCAATATTGTGTGGATAAAAAACGCAAAGCCAATAGAGACCATAGAACATAAACGCAGGATCCCAGAATGAGTGTGGAGTTAATGCGGTGCGCTAAATAAGGAGAAGATGATATTTTACTAGCACACAACTTACCAACTGGGTGTAGCCAATTTTCTCTTCAATCTGAAAGGTCAAAGAAAGGGTTGATTTTAAGGGGGGAAAACTTATAGATAGCAATGAAAATCAATTAAATTTCTCACCTCTTATGATGCAAATCAAGGATTCTGAGATGGCTGATACTCCAATTTTGTCGATCCAAGTCATAGATATACATGGTGGATAACCTGTCATGTAATTCTATCTGTTGACTTTCTCCTTGATATACACAATAGATAAACATACACAATATTCTGTCATAGCTTTGGGGACATTCTTCTTAATTCCTTGAAAAGTTTTCGGCATGTAATATTATGCATCTTCAAGACGGGTGCCGGATAAGTTCTATCCGAAAACTCAATTGGGCTGTTTTAGGCTTTTAAACTATCGAAAACGATAATTGTTGTTATCATCATTGCAACAATTGTTTTATCACTTTATGTTTCATGTAATTGATGGAAGGGGTAAAGATCTTAACTTGCTCTAGAAAGTTGACAGTTTTGTGTTAGATTATTTTAGATTGTTTAGTTTTCCATCTCATAAACAACACTGGCCCTTCAAATACTGATTTAAGAACTGGTTTATAAATTACAATTAACAAAACTGTTATATTCTAGGATTTGGTAAACATCTAAGGTCTCCGTAATTATGGCCTTACATTCAAGAAATGACCAAAAAAGATAGAAGATTGAAGGCATAAGAAGTTCCAAAATAAATCATAAATTTTTTAGCCCTGCTTATCTTCGAACAAAAAAGAATTCAATCATAAATTGTTTATAATATGAAACAAATATTGGAATGGCTATATATCATCTCCACCATAAAGTCTACTTGCAAAACTTTCGCTATTGATTAAAGTTACAAAACTTTTTCCCGCTTAAGAAGTTATCAAAACCTTGTATGATTGTATCACTCGAATTGAATTTGTTTGGATCCCCTGCAACATATTTTCAGTAAATTTCGAGAGAGAAAATTAGTGTCCATTGGTCTAGTAAGAGCCGTAGATCCTACTAAAAAATTCAATTAACCTTCTTCCAAAATAGATAAGAAAATTTGAAATCATCTTGAAGATTTATAACCCTTTTTTTTTGCCAAGCCCACTAGCCCTCTTCGAAACACTAAACGGGAGATCCGGGTTTGATTCCTGGTCTTCTTCCACAAACTCCTATCGCCCACCACCACCAAGGTCCATAGCGTGAAAATTCTTGCATTCTTTCTTTCTATCTCCTTTCCCCGCTTTTTGGGGGTTGGGGTTTTTTGGGGAACGGTGGAAAACCCATGGATACCTTTGTTACATTGTTACCAAATCCCTTCCTATGATTCTTAACTCGGCCAAAGGCTATTACTCAAAGCTAACAAATCATATACCTTTATTCAACAAAACATTAATGATAAATGAATTCATGAGTTGGACGACCAAGGCATTAAGCCCAATGTTACATCCTTCGATGGATCCAAAACTGGGGTTTCATTTGTCTCCCAATAGTTACTTTCATAAACTATAGCAGCAGAATATATTTTTCAGGCATGTATACTTGGTGACAAATATAAATGCATTTGATGAAGGAGCATGGAAAATCAAATTATTTGTTGAGAGTTATGACGGTGGAGATCATGGGCATGTAAATGGGTTTAGATCCAAAGAGGGTATATATTTGCATAGCAAAGATAACATCGGTAAGATTTAATTTGAAAGGTTAAAGTATTATTAAAAAAACCGGGCCACCTCCGGCCTATTAAAAAAGCCTATGCAATTCTCTAGACGGTTTGGAAAGGCCTTAATTAATATTTAGAAAAAAAATTCGCTGGACCATATTTCTAGCAGCACACTCATTTTGTTTTTGTTGGAGTTCCAAAAATGCCCTCTCGTGTTCATCTTCTCTCTCTCTCGATCACGGACTCAAAACCTCTGCTCCTACGCTGCTCCTCCCTTGTCAGTTGCTCCTCCTCCCTCCACTCCCTCCGTCGCTTTACCTCCCTCCTATCTCTCCTCCGCTGTTGCTCCGGTTCCTCTCCTTTCAACCATCACTCTGAGATGGATTCGGCGAAGGAGGAGGTGGTACTTTAGATACTACAAGAAAGTGATCGGTTATTACAAATAACCGTGTAGATATTACACGCAACTGTTTAGATGTTACAAACAACCGTATAAGCATAGATATTACATGCAAGTGCTAGACATCACGGGCATGTGTTAAGCGTTTGCTCGAAAAAATAGGAAATTCTACTTAATTTGAAAAACCTGCTATTCATCTTACAAAAACCCTAATGATACTAATAATCTACATCCATGGTACTTTTACATGCCAAAAATACTCCTCGTTTTTTTTTATTCTAATCGACTTAATCCTATCGTTCTCATTTATTCTCTCTCTTTCCTAAATTCATGAATTGTTAATCCTGCGCAGTCCTTGAGGAGAGGAAAGGAAATAAATGACTTGTAAAACTGAAGAGCACGAGGATAGAGACGGAAAGCAGAGGGCCAAATGTTAAGAAATATATATGGGGAAGAACGATTCACAAGTAAAAAAAATGCAATAGCTATCTGCCAGGGACAAATTTTTCTCGGTGACGTGAACATTACGGAACGAATTGTTCCCTTTTGCTGATATTATTTCGGCACTAATCTATTTCTAAACGGGAAAAAATACATAAAAAACGTGAATTTAATTGAGCCAAAACATAACGAGGGAACATTGCCGAGAAATATATCTCTCGGCAATAGTTGCATTAGCAACAAAAGAAACAACGATGGAAACATTGCAAAGAGATATTTCTCTCGACAATGTTGTCACTTGCTGTTTCTTTTGTTACTAATGCGACTATTGCTAATGGATATATCTCTCGGCAATGTTTCCCTCGCTATGTTTTGGCCCAATTAAATCACGCTTTTTATACCAGTCTCCGCAATATATTTTTTCTCCCTTAGAAATAAATTATTTCCTAAAGAATATTAGCAAGAGCGAAAATTTGCTTGATAGTAAGGAGACTTGTTGCCCTTTACTATTGCATTTTTTTCTGCTAAGTGATTGAAGAACATTTTGGGGGAATTAATCAAAAAACTAACCGTGTGATTTTTTTGGGGTAACATGTTTTCAAGTTACACATTTTAGCCTCCTTGGAAATTTACAGCAACATGCACCCATCATGAACAGATCTTATGCAACAGTAAATTTTTTTAAAGTCCTATAAGTGCTAACCTCATGCGAGATACAAACTCGCAAATTCCGGCTTGATGCATATTCCATAAGTCCAATACCTTAGAGATGAATCTGCATAACTTATACCTCCTCAATTTCTTAATGTATCCTCGTCTTTATCTTCAAAAACACATGAGATTAACTTTATTCTCCACCTTATGTCTAACAAATTGCCCTTTGAAGATTAAGTTGTGCAATCAACTTAGCTAGACCTAAATTCCGGAACCATTTTTGAATTTAACCCTTATGATTGAATCTTTCACGTGCTCAACACCATTTGGAAGAAATTTACCATCTACCAACTCAGAGAGTTGCTAACCCACATGTACCTCTTTCCTTGGCCTCTTTATTATGCCGCGATCTGAAGTTTTCTTGCAATCAACTTCTTCACCTTAAACTTTGTTTCTTTATATCTTGATTGCATCTTTCTAAAACTCTAACTACTACAAATGTTGGTTGTCCCTACGGATTGGAAAATACGTAGGGGCAATTTTTGTTTGTCCCTACGGTTTCTACCGTAGGAGTAAAGACTATAAAAGAATTATTTTCTTTTGTTGTCCCTACGGAGCCGCAAAAGAAACCCCTACAGTTGGCACCATAGGGATAAAGTCAAACACTTAAAAAAATAAAAAAGAAAAACCCCACGCCCAAAATTCTCAGCCCAAAATTTTCCCTGTTGCCTACTCCTCCTTCCAGAGCTCGTCCTCCTCGTCATCATAGCCTTAGACCTCATCATCCTTATCGCCGTGACCTAAATGCCCCCTTAAATTTTCACCTCATCGCCATCGTCTTCCTCTTCCTCATCAACGTCGCCTTAGCCTTCCTCCTTATCGCCGTCGCCCTCCTCCTTCTCTGACCTTCCGTTGTCGATCCTCCTTCTCGGTCTCTTTCTCGCCGCCGCGGCAGCCACCTCATCCTCGTCGTTGCCGCAGCAACCACCCTCCTCCTCCTCGTCGCTGCATCAGCCAACCTCTTCCTTGTCGCCACCGCCTCCTTCCTAACTTGTTCGATTTGCCGGTTAGTTTCAGCAATTTTAATTTTAATTTTCCTAAAATTTTGTTGTTAATTTCTTCAACTTTAGGGATTTAATTGTTAATTTTTAATAATTTTTTAGCGTTGTTGTTGTTGATTTCTAATAATTATTAAAAATTATTATAATTTTGTTGTTAGAGTTAGGGCTGGTTTAAGGCCGGGTTGGGTTAATTAGGGTTAGGGTTATGATTAGGGTTAATGGTTAGGGGGTTAATTAAGACCGGGTTAGGGTTAATTAGGGTTAGGATTAATGGTTAGGGTTAGGTTTAGGGCTGTGGTTATGGTTAGGGTTAATGATTAAGGTTAGTGTTAATAGTTAGGGTTAGGTTTAGGGTTGTGGTTGTGGTTAGGGTTAATGATTAGTGTTAGGTTAGGGTTAGGATTAATGATTAGGGTTAGGGTAAAAGTATTTTAGTGTAATTTAGCAAACCAACAATAGTTAAGGTATTTTAGCGAATTGTGTGTGTATGCGTATGCATGTATATGTGTGTGTGTCTGTGTATGTACACTCACATGCAAACACATACACACATACAAATAAGGCCAAACCTTAATTCATCATCATTCTCCTCTATATTGAACTCTTGTCAAATCCCATCTTAACCCCAATAAATTCAAAAATCTTAAATTTGATTAAGAAAACTTTTAACTTTAAAAAACTTTACCCTAAACTAAAAACTTCGAACCCTTGTAATTGAAAATAAACGTAAAACCAATTGAAGTTAAATCTTACACTAAGTTATGTATGATACTTGATGATAATATGAAACTTTCATATTCTCATCGATAGTCATATGTGAAAATCAAAGCATGATTTAGTCCCCGTCTATCGGTTAACATACATTCGATATTCGTCGTGATATAGAACTATACGAACGTTATTAAATATTGGACGGTATCATTCGGTGCTAACAACCGTCGTATAGTGTATGTGACGAGAATATTCAATCGTATGATAACTGATAGATTTGTCCAGTGCGGACAAGTTAGGAATGCATAAAGCAAACACCTGCATTCACTTCATTCGTTTCACGTTATTTCATCGGTATTTTTCCGCTGGTTCTCCTTGTACAAAGATAGATTAGATGTTCATTTCAACGTTATTTCACAGTATTGAAATGATTATCTATTCTATTATAGTGTACTCGGAGAACAGCGGAGAGGTGCTGCCGAAATTTACTCGAAACAGATGAAAGCACAAGCTAATGGGTGTGTACTCTATACATTCTTAATGGGATAGAAGACTTACCCCCGACAGTCGAAATACACACACACAACACGAATACACAACAAACGCACACACAAAGCACGTACACACTAACAACGTTACACCTAAGCGAAATTATAAATTGAAACACACATACACAGAATACAACTCAAACTTGGGTATCTTCAAATCTAACTTTATTAATCGATAATTTATTGTTTTCAACGACAAACTTGCTTCTACGGATTTTCTTCTTTCTCAGTAACCATCTCGTTCTTAGATTTCTCAATATAGTTGCCATAAGCTATAATTTATATGTTATACAGTCTAACATGGCCCATGAGTATATATATCAGAGTTAAGGACTGGATATATGTAGATTGGCAACAACGCATGCGATCTAAGTTTGTCGCAGAAGTTGCTGCTTTCATTGAGTTTGCACGCGCACATAATAAGATCGTGTTAGAGAAGATTCTCTATCCGTGTGATAGATGTGGGAATAAGTTCTGGTAGAAGGTAGAAATCGTAGAGCTTCACATCGTTAAATATGGTTTTACTAGACTTTATACAACTTGGTTATATCACGTGGAAGGATAAGAAGAAGACGATAATGCGGCAGAAGAAGAAGGAGAAGACGGTTATGCGGCAGAAGAAGAAGAA
Source organism: Agapanthus africanus (assembly GCA_030015575.1). NCBI lineage: Eukaryota > Viridiplantae > Streptophyta > Magnoliopsida > Asparagales > Amaryllidaceae > Agapanthus > Agapanthus africanus. The sequence continues at coordinate 396,317,618 of JASDDO010000029.1, read as the reverse complement.
GACGATAACTTCTTTCCAGGAGAAGAAATGGAGGATATGGTAGAGCCTGCTCTCGGTGATAGTATTCCTACCGAAGATGACATTCTTTCCGGTCAAAGAACGCGTGTGGATAAGTATGAAAAGTTCATGAATGATATTAGAAAACCAATTTATGAGAATGCAAAGTATTCTACTTTATCATGGTTCGTCCAACTTTTCCATATTAAGTGCCTAAATGGATGGAGCAACAAGTCATTCACGATACTTCTGAAGTTCTTGAAAGATTCTATGCCCCCGAGAAATAATGTGCCCGACAGCTGGTACGAAGCCCAGAAGATGATGTCTGATTTGGGTCTGAAGTGTGAGAAGATTCATGCATATCTCAAAAATTGTGTGTTGTACCGAAAAGAGAATTCATATTTAAAAGAGTGTCCAACATGCAGAGAGGCCAAGTATAAGAAGAAAGAATCTAATAAGAAGCCCGATATACCTGTCAAGATAGCACGGTACTTTCCCATAACACAGAGGCTGCAGAGGCTATTCAGGTGCAAGAAAACAGCCGAGGTAATGATTTAGCATCACCATGCTGCTCCAACTGAAGATGGAAAAATGAATCATCCAAGAGATTCACCAGCATGGAAGGATTTCAATATGAGGTACCAAATATTCAGTAGTGATCCTCGCAATGCAGCCTCGGATTGGCTAGTGATAGCTTCTGCCCATTAAACTATATGGCTGGAAATCACATAATATGGCCCGTTGTAATGATACTTTATAATCTGTCACCTTGGTTAGTTATGGATCAATTCTACTTTATGATGTCTCTTCTTATTAACGAACCAAACTCACCGGGAAACAATATCGATGTTTATCTCCGGCCTCTGATCGATGAGTTAAAATCTTTATTCATTGATTGTATAGAGACTTACGATGCAAACACAGATACAGCCTTCACAATGCGTGCGGTTTTAATGTGGACAATTAATGACTTTCCTATGTATGGAATGCTATCAGGTTGGTCTGTATATGGTCACAAAGCATGTTCTTATTGCTATCAAGATACAAAATCGAAATGGTTGAATTTTAGCAGGAAGGTTATTGCGGTCATCGGCGTTTCCTGCCACTAGACCATCCCTACAGGTTAGACGCTGCTCACTTTAAAGGTCATCAGGAGCTTTTGGGCCTCCAGCCTCATTGTCCGGAAAGGACATGATTGTTCAGTGGGATGGTTATAATAATGTGACCTTCAGGATAGATCCGGCAAAACAGGTCAAACCACCCTACCAGAACAAGTTAAGAATTTTCTACGAGCTTCCGTACCGGCCAATAAATTTAGTGCGTCATTGTGTGGACGTCATGCATATAAAGAAGGGAGTATCCGAGCACGTACTCAACTTACTTCTTTGTAAAGACGGAAAATCGAAAGACAGCCTCCGTGCTCGGATGGATCTTCAGGACTGGGAAATTAGAAGTGAATTGCATCCTAAACCGATAGTAGGTAAACCAGGTAAGTTTGTGCTTCCCAATGCCGAGTATCAAATGTCACAACCGGAGAAGAAAATGTTCCTGCAGGTGTTGCATGATTTGAAAGTTCCCACATGTTTCTCAGGATCATTTAGCAAGAAGATAAAAATTGTGAAAGGTAAGATCGATGGGCTGAAAAGTCATGATTACCATGTTATTATGGAGCACCTTCTCCCATTATCCCTCAGGACTTCCCTTCCCGAATCGGTTGGTCTAGTAATCAATGACCTTTGTTACTTTTTTAGAGAATTGTGCGCTAAAACTTTAGATGTTGTTATGCTGGAGAATTTAGAAAATTCTATTTCATTGATACTTTGCAAGCTTGAGCGTATTTTCCCACCGTCGCTCTTCGATATCATAATACACCTGATGGTTCATCTTATAACCGAGGCTAAGTTTGCCAGACCGGTACAATATCGATGGATATATCCCGTCGAAAGGTACGTTGAATTTTTCGTTTCACGCATTTTGTAAAATTATTGTTGTCCTATATGCCCATATTTATTTATTTAACATATTTTTTCTTTAGGTACCTCTACACTCTAAAAAAGTATATACGCAATAGAAATCGACCAGAGGGTTCTATCATGCAAGGTTATCTTCTAGATGAAGTAACCACATTTTGTTCCCGCTATCTAGACGAGAATATTGAGACGAAACTTAACCGGCCTCGGAGAATTCAGGACGGGCCATATGGTAAAGCTGATTATAAGAGAGTAGACATTATATTTATCAACAAGATATATCGATTTATCCTCCTCAATAGCGTATGTTTTGAAGAAATTAGAGAGTAAGTCTTTTTGGATTAATTGTTATATTTGTTTTTGTGTGTGTATGAAATGATATAATATTAATGTCATAATTTATTGTTAAGAACAGAATTCATATTGATGAGGTACATGAGGGGCATCCTAATTGGAATAATATTATCAGAATAATTTTTACGATTGGGTTGCAGATCATTTAAGTTGTTCGAATAATATGTTATTACTACCAGTTTTAATCTAAACTTATATCGTTATGTATTTTCCGTAAAATTGGTTTTGTCAGATCCACGATCTGAACTTGTTTGCATCATTAGAGAGAGATTCAAGATATTTAGCTTAGTTTCCTAGCATGGAGGTTGCATATTATAAAGGATTCGATGTCATTGGATACAAATTTGAAGTTAAGAATATAGAAATATCTCGAACCACTCAGAATAGTGAGATTGCGATGGTAGGATCGGATGATGTGATTTATTATGGATACTTAAATTGCATACTTGGCATCCAATATTCCGGATGATCAGAACCATTTTATATATTTCAGTGTATTTAGTATGATACACGAATCGATACGGATATATGGAAAACAATCTCGGGACTTGGAAAGATGAATATGGATAGATTAGTGTGAACACACTTCGATTTGATAGTCAGGACGATCCATTTATCTTTCCGAACCAAGCGTTCCAAGTATACTACTCACAGTGCTTGAAACATTCGGGATGGAGTGTCGTATGCCGTTGGAAACCCAGGGATGTTTATGATATCCCAGAATTCGAGGATCGTATAGAGGACAACGATGAGGATGAAGAAAAGAGAAGACTTAGAGTGCTCCGACCGTTTGTTTCAAAAGACGGGCTGTCTTCGGCTGATCGTGAAGTTACATGGGTTAGAAATGATATCGATGATGAAATCCAAGTAGATATGTCTAATGCGTCTACGAAACAAAAAAGGTTATCAGTAATGTTATATTATTATTTCACATTTCTATGATCTATACATATATTGCATCCATATATAATGATTGTACTCTTATTTAGGTCTGATGATGACGCCCGGAGTAGCGAGGGGCAGCAGGAGCACCAACTGCGGCAGAGGCAGAGGCAGAGAGGTTCTGCCACCCGGGGAGCTGTGTAGGGAGCTCTAGAGAGCTGGTCTTGCACCCTAATCCGTATCCCCTTCGGATGACTCCTTCCGTATGGACTTTGCCACGACTCATTCCGTGTGGACATTGCTACGCCTCCAAATATATTGCACGCATATTCATTTTGAATGTAATAGTATAGATATTCACGCATATTTATTTTAAAATTACTTATATAGTCAATGTTTAATTGTCTAGCTGTAGGTGGTGCGTTCACATCAGAAGCAGATGCCACTACCGCACCTGCGGGTATATTTATATATCCTATAGTGTATGCATATTGATTTAGAATGTTATATTATAAATATACATACATTTTTTTTGCTCTTACTTAGATAATCAATTTTTGACTGTGTAGCTGTAGGTGGTGCCTCCACATCCCGGACAGATGCCACCACCGCACCTGCGGGTATATTTATATATCCTATATTACATGCATATTGATTTAGAATGTTATATTATAGATATACACATTTTTTTTGCAATTACTTATATAATTTATTTTTAATTGTCTAATTATAGGTGGTGCATCCACATCTGGCGCAGAGGTCACTCCCGCCAGTTCCGTACCCTCCGCTCAGTCTGCAGATTAGTATTTTTAAATATAAAATATTTATTCATTTTACATATTCTCTAAGAATAAACATGAACTACATATTGAATAGAGCATATTGAAGTTCATATGAATAGAGCAAAGGCAGGGGGAGAGACTGTAGAACAATATCAATATATTGCTCCTTCTCCATGGTCCATCCTGGGTCCTCAAGTTCTTCTATAAGACCAATCAACTTCAAGACATGTTCACCTACTGATGTGCCAGAAGCCATCCACATCTGAAACAGCTTTTGAGATGCCTCGTAGCGTAAAGCCTGAGATTGCTCTCCATACAACTCCTTTGTATGAAGAAATATGGATTGAACATCCATCTTCTCATGCTGTTTCTGATGTTCATTATCCATAGAAGCAAGCGCGAGGCACTTGGCCGTATCACAATCAATATCCCATGTTTTCCGGATCTCCTTATCCGAAATAGATGATTCAGGACCTGGGATGGGTGGGGCTTTGGCAGTGAGGACATATGATACTTTATCATATATGAAAGCAATGTTCAGGTTCCTCGGCCATTCTTTATAATTCGGTCCCGTCAATTTATTTTTCTCTAACAGAATCTTAAGTCCCGTCATTGGTATCTGCCATTAAGAGAGAGAAAAGAATACACTCAACGAAATACTCTTGCAAAGATTAGGTTGGTTATTATCTTATCTAATCGATGTCTCCCACTGTTTTTTTCAAATTTTCCTTCAAACCTTAAAAAGAAAACTAGCCAGGATTAATTGCATTCTACAATTTCGCTAACCGGTCAGCTAGGCCAGTGTCGGTACTTTGAGGGAGGTTTCCCGTGCTTTCGCACGGGCCTAATGAAAATAAACCACATTTTCTCAGAAGCATAACTCCATTGACACCTTTCTAGACACCTACTGGATTAGCTAATTGTAAAGTGCAAAATTATCCTGGGAGTAACTCTTACTCACAGTAGGATCGGGATCCAACTATCATATAGGAGGTATGTAATCTCATTCCAAATTTCAACTCTTGAAACTTCCGATATTGTTTTTTACCCCTAACAGCTTATGACCTTGGCTATAGTCAACATATCATAAGCACCAGTCAAGTTCTACCCATCATTTTATGATTAACTAGACCCACCCATTTGACCCTTGACTATGATCAACATAATCACATGAATGTCCTAACTAATCGCATCATATGCAGTGTAGGAAGACATCACTTTGCTACCGTATACTACGCCTTGACTATGATCAACATACGTTGCACGAATACTAAGTACTCTACTTCCTAAAATGACGAAGGGTTGCGGATGGTTTTTATGAAAACCTTTAACGCTTTGAACTTGATCTCGTTGTAGAATCAAATGGTTTTAGAAAAGGAGTGGCTTAAGCTCCGCATCTTTTGAAACTTGTTTTTTCATAAAAAGGGCCGAGTGGATTTCAAAGTCGATTCTACAACATGTTTAGGTTTCTTTTTCTTTACATTAATCTCATTAACGTAGTCCCATCATTTATATTCCTAAGCTATCACAGAAAAGAAAAGAAAATAGAATGTACTCATATGCCATCCGCATTCGCCACAGTGTCCCATTATGCACCGTTAGGTTACTTAACTAACGACATAGCAGGACGGGACTGGCGCGGATGTAAAACATAAGCAACGTTTATTATATATCATATATATAATAATAATCCATTCGACTCAAATATTAAGTAATCACATCACAGAATAATCAGCAGCAGAAACAAATATATGAAAATATAGGATATACTAGGAAGTCCTTATTTATATTTAGCCTATGATAAAAAAATACGAATTCCACGGTCGTGATGAATAGCCAAGCCCACATCCCTAGACCCCTACGAGTGCGGCAAGTGACCCTACCAATTCTGGAGTTAGGAGACCCGGTCTCGACTCCTCGAGATGGCTTCCCACTGGACTCCAGAACCCGGTCACTCGTGCTCCCCTACTTGGGTCTATCCTAATATAGAAAAGTAAATAATATACATCAATGGTGACATTATCCTCAACCCGGAAGTACCCCAATAAAAGAATATTACATATAATGAATTTTACATGAATAAAAACAAAAACCTCGTCTCATATAAAATCTCGGCCATTCAATCACAACGATCCTATACATCATATCACAACAACACATAACATCACATATCATCAACGTAAGTAAATATGCATATCCTAATTATCGTTGACGTATAGCAACGAAACTGGCAATACATCACATATTACACTTACGGTCGCAGAAAAAAATGCAAAACTATAACATTTGGAATCCACACTTTTCCTCAGACATCGCAAACCCAGAACATCACATATCCCGGATTTCATGCCTAACACTGTAAATCTTACATTTACGTCTTAATAATGAAAACACTTTTTCAAAAGAAATCGGGTAATTCAATAAGATTCCTGATATCCAACGAGACCGAAATGTTAGATTTACGATTAACCAATTAATTTTCTCAAAACTAATTAGCGTAGATTCCAAATATTGTATCGCATTCAGAAAGACTAGACGACGTTAAATATATCAATCAACACATCAACATACCCACTGATCTCGTAGATCTCAACACTTGAGCCTGTTTTAAAAATTCCCAGAGAGCACAACTAGTACCCACGGATCAGCACAAGAAGGCAGGGTCCAAGCCTCACCAACGGCGCCGCGGAACCACTGCAAATGCTAGGTTTTGGCTGCAGTTCCGCGGTCGTTGTGTCGAGTTAGGCACTCGTTCTTCTTGGGGATCCACAGTAAACCCTGCACTATTTTCTGAATATTTTTAAACCTAAAATTTTCAACATTTGAAAATTTTCCAGAGAGCATGTAAAAAATCATATTTTTCATGCCCGATTGAGTTTTTAACACCGTCTAGGTTACCCTAAAGCTCTAGTTAGTCTCTGATACCATGTTGGTGTGTAGTAGTGCCTTTAGGTAGGTTTAAACAACATAAAGTGATGAACTTTTCAAAATATAGAGGGCTATTACATACAAACTCCGAATCGAACTAGAGATTAGGGTAAAGCAATAAAAAGGAAGTCTAAACTAAAGAGAAAAGGAACTACAACCTTTGTAGTCAACTCCTTCACTCCCTTGGACTCCAATGGCTCCACTCGAAACTTGAATCAACTCCGCTGAAAGTCCTTCGTCGTCTACGATGATCCACCCGGAGTTTTTTTGCTTAAGCTCTTTGCTTCACCAAATTAGGATGTATGAAGCAAACAACCTACACTAATGGGTTAGAGTAGTATAGATTGGTAAAGTGGGGATTTCTCTCTCTTGAAAATACCTTTCTTTTCTTCTTTTCAAAAACCTAGCAAGTGAATGAGGAAGAAGAAGAAGCAACTAAGGTTTTTCTAAACTCAAGTCAAGAAAAAAATGAACCATGGATTAATCATGAGCACAAAGATATTTTTGGATATTTATCAAAAATGAGAGTAAGTAGAATGGTGAGTCATAGAAAGATATTTTGAGAAAATTATAGAAGCATGACTCAATTCCAAAAACAAAAATAAATATAAATATCCAAATATTTCTTCATGTATGAGTTTAGCATACCCATGTTGCATGTATTATCAACCATGACACTAATTTTATAAATACATACATACATACATACATATATACATACATACACACACACACACATATACATACATACATACATACATACATATATATATATATATATAAATCCTTTCTTTATTCTTCTTTTATATCTATATATATATATATATATACTTCTATGTAAATATAAAAGAATAAAGAAAGGATTTTACAAAAAGAAATTAGTCATTTTATAAAATCAACAGTTGATTTAATAACCCGGTCATATCACATATAACCCGACTAGTTTATCCGCTAGATTAAATATGGTATCATATACACGCATTTAATCAAGCCGCCGCACATATCTCCATATGCGCACCCACTTCATTTACGAAGCCTGTTGTGTCTTGAGAGCGTCTAGTAGGTTCCTGAGGACTGCCCCATAATAAAGCATCGTAGGCTGCGTCCTCAAAACATGACCAGCCTTGAGCGATAAAAGGGGACGATAAGCGCATCCGAGGAAAATTGAACGGCCACAGTGTCGCCTGCCGGGACCCAACCCAGTAAAGGCTGCGATGATGGGTACTTGTCAGTCTTTAAGTAGGGACTGGATGGTATACTTTCGTATATAAAAAAGCCTGAGTTTGGAAAACCCCTTTGTGGGACTCTAAGATTCGTCAATACGCTAGCAGTAGGTAGTGATCATATCAGATACGCACAAACCGTCAGCGGTACTAGCTGCACATAACGGCTCCCAGGTATTGTACGAACAGAAGAACAACAAGCGAACCTGTCAAAAACTCCCGTAGAACCATTGGTAACACTTACCGTACAGTCCGGTCTTTTCTTCTGATATGTTGCATATCAAGTCTAGGGATGGAATCGTCGAGCCCTAATAACTCAATAGTCATGCCGATGTGGACTATGAACGGTCGAGAAACTACAGATAACACATATCAGTAAATCTCATCAGCCATGACCAGAGACTTCGAGTCAAAACCAATCGTGCATAGCACAACATCAATTCCCAATACCGGGAGAGACGAAACCCCTCCTATCGCTCATTTCCACCATGTGTCTCGGGACTGTACCCAAAAGTCACCTGTTTGCATGACTCAGTAGAGCCGTGGTAGGGTGGAAATCAAAACACAGTGGAAGCACACACAAGACTCTATGATGATCTCGGGTCTACTGACTAACCTATACCAGTGTCACCTGAGAACTACTATTCGACGATAGATATAATACCATATAGGAGTTCTCGGCGAGTCCGTTCAGTGTACCCAGTCTCCACTGAGCATCCGTATACAATTTTTGATGTCACAACACCAATAGATATGAGATCATCCATCGCCCATCATATAGGTCAAGAAACGTATACACTAGTCTACTCTGAAATATCAATGCCCTATTTCGATACACCCACGACTAGAAACATTTAAGGATATGCTTACAGACTACACATACCCTACTAGTATGATCTCTATCATAGTCATGGAAGTCAAGCAGATATCCAGAGGGCTTTATCAACATATATGAAGTGAACAGTATAACACAATCAAGTAAACATGTTAAGATAAAGAGAAACCAGATAGCGTATTATCATGTCGAGCAAGAAAGTCATCTGTATATATATACATGTCCAAGCATCCACTATAAATAATGGCCTCTAGGGCATACATATATCCAACAATCTCCCACTTGCACTAAGGCCAGTTATTGGCATATCTCATACCCAACATCTTAAAAACTTTCTTATGTTGCAGCTGTGGAAGGGCTTGGTGAGTGGATCTGCGGTTTTATTCTTTGTATCTAATTTCCGAATCTCGATCTCGTGGCGATCTACTATCTTCCGGATCAAATGATATCGCCTCAGGATGTGTCTGGACCTCTGATGGGACCTGGGTTCTTTGGCCAATACTATAGCCCCATTATTATCACAATACAATGGTATTGGATCAATAATGGTTGGAACTACTCCTAGTTTCGTGACGAACTTCCTCATCCAGACGGCTTCCTTGGCAGCATCATTTACAGCAATATACCCAGCTTCCATCGTAGAGTCTGCAACGGTATCCTGTTTGGAACTTTTCCAACTAACCGCCCCTCCATTGAGGGTAAATACAAACCCCAAAATAGATTTGTTGTCATATTTATCACTTTGGAAGCTGGAATCGGTAAAGGCTTCCATTTGGAGTTCCCCATTACCATATATCAAGAACAATTCTTTTGTCCTTCGCATGTATTTAAGAATGTTCTTCACTGCTATCCAATGTTTCTCCCCTGGGTTGGATTTATACCTGCTTAATACAGCTAGTGCATAAGCTACATCAGGGCGAGTACATAACATCGCATACAAGCGTAGGGTATAATACTCATGCGAGCTCTCTCTTCATCAGTCTTCGTACAGAAGTCCTTGGAGTGAGTGATTCCATGGCAAGCGGGAAAGGCACCACGCTTGGAATCTTCCATACTAAACCTTTTTAGGATGGCGTCAATGTACTTAGATTGGGACAATCCCAATAACCTCTAGGATCTATCTCTATAGATCCTAATGCCCAAAATGCAAGAGGCATCACCCAGGTCCTTCATGGAGAACCTTTGTGATAAGAATAGTTTGACCGATTGTAGCATAGGAATATTATTTCCTATCAAGAGAATGTCATCCATGTACAATACGTGGAATGTGACAGTACTCCTTACAATCTTCTTATAAATGCATGGTTCATCTACATTTTTAACAAAATCAAACTCTTTGATTGTATCATCAAAGCAGATGTTCCATCTCCGTGATGCCTGCTTTAATCCATAAATGGATTTAAGCAACCTACATGCCTTTTCGCTGCTCCCACTGTCAATGAAGCCCTCTGACTGATCCATAAAAATGCATTCTTCTAAATCGCCATTTAGAAATGCAGTTTTAACGTCCATCTGCCATATTTCATAGTCGTAGTGAGTAGAAATAACAAGTAGGATCTGAATGGATTTAAGCATTGCTACTGGAGAGAAAGTTTCATCATAGTCCATTTCTGGTCGTTGACGAAAACCTTTCGCTACAAGCCTTACTTTATATGTCTCCACATGTCCATCTACACCAATCTTTCTCTTAAAAATCCATTTGCAACCTACGGGTTTTATCCCAGGAGGTGCAACTTCCTAAGTCCATACTTTGTTGGTGTACATGGACTCCATTTCGGATCTCATGGCATCTAGCCACTTTACCGAGTCACCACTCATGATAGCTTGCTAAAAACTAGTAGGATCATCATCATCCATGATGCAATCTTCTCTATCACCATCAATGAGAAATCCATAGTATCTCTCTGATGGGCGAGAAGTTCTACTAGTTCTCCGGAGTGGCTGAGGTTCTTGAAGTTCTACTGCAACATCAGGTTCAAGCAATTCGTACTATTTGTAAAAATTTCATTTTCTAAAAATGTGGCATGTTGAGAAACAAACACTCTTTGTTCCTCCTTGTGGTAGAATAGATATCCATATGAATGTTTTGGATATCCCATAAATGTACACATGACCGATCGTGTCTCGAGTTTTTCCGGATTCTTCTTTTTGACAAAAGCCGGACAACCCCATATCCTAACTCGTTTAAGAGATGGTCTCTTCCCATACCACATCTCATATGGAGTGGTAGACACGGTCTTGGTTGGAACCCTGTTCAACAGATACATTGCTGTCTCCAATGCATGTCCCCAAAAGGAAAGCGGTAACTCAGCATCACTCATCATGGACCGTAGCATATCTAATAGGGTGCGATTGCTCCGTTTTGACACACCGTTGTGTTGTGGTGTTTAAGGGGGAGTGAGCTGAGAGAGAATCCCATTATCTTTTAAGAAGGCTGAAAACTCTGCACTCAAATACTCTCCACCTCGATCCGATCGAAGTTTTTTAATGTTCAAGCCTGTTTGTTTTTCTACTTCAAGTTTGTACTTCTTGAATTTCTCTTCGGATTTATGCTTAAATAAAAACACGTGTCCGAATCTTGAGAAATCATCAGTAAAAGTGTTGAAGTATGAAAAACCGGCTCTAGCATGTGTAGACATCGGTCCTCATACATCTATATGTATGTGGCCTAAGAGTTCTGTAGCTCTCTCTCCATGTCCGATAAACGGAGTTTTGGTCATTTTACCTTTGATACAGGACTGACAAGCCACATACATATGGATGTTCAAAGTTGTTATCGTGTATTTTCTGTTTTGGATATTCTGTTATCTTGTGTTTTGGGGTAATTCGGGGTATTTCGAAGTCGTTATTTTTAACATTGTTTAATAGTTTCAGTACATACATTACTATCTGCGGCCGTGAATGTCATTAGAGTGGTATAACTCTTCTAACTGCTATGTGTTCTTTTAGACGGGTTTGCGAACATGGCATTCACGTTGATGTTCTGTGTTTGTGTTGTGGTTGTGGTTGGATAGTCGTGGTGGATAGCTTGTGGTGCAATGTTAGTGGTACAATTGAGATTCATTTGTACATTTCTTATTGCGGGGAGAGCGTTTGACAAGTGGACTTCCGTCACTGCCATGTTGTATATTATTTGTTTGGGGCACGACCGGGTTGAGGTCGATGTCACCATTGTACATATTATTTTCATTTTCTGTACTAGGATTACCCCGCGGTGGAGTGCACGAAGAACCGGGTTCTAGAAGGCAACAAGTCCGCATCTCATGGCGTTAAGACGGAGGGGCTTCATTCTAGAATTGACGAGCTATTCGCCGCACTCGTAGGGGGTATAGGATGACTCAGGGGCACTCAAGTTACCGGATCCTGTGGAATGCTGGGTGGCCCATTCACTTTGTTGATTGGGGTTACCTCACTTCTGAGATTGGCGGGTAACTTGCCGCGCTCGTAGGGGTCCAAGTTTTCATTGCACCTGCTATCTACATGACCGGGAACGTCGGGTTTTATTTGCGGATCAAATGAAACCCGAGGCTCCAAGATTATCTACCATTTTGTATTGCTTGCTGAGATTATGTGATGTTTCTTATTATCATGCCTGGGACGAATGTTATATATATTTATTTATATACTAGTAGATGTTGTATATGTTTTGCACCCGTGCTAGTCCAACCCACGCTCTGTCGTTAGTTAAGTAACCTAACGGGTGATGACGGGGCCTAGTAGCGAATGCTGATGGCATATACGTACATTGTATTTTTGTTCTTTTCTGGTGTGATGGTTAATTGATGGGACCACATTAATTTTGAATAATGCAAGAAAAGAAACCTAAAAAGATGTTGTTAGAACAAATTTTGAAAAACTACAGTTATATTCTTTCGCTTTGCATAGTGGTATTCGATTGTGAATATCCAACACCTCATTCCAGGAGGTAAGAGCCAAGATCCCTTCGCGGGGAGTGGCCTCTTGAGCAAAAGTCTATACTGTAGATTACTCAATTTTTTTCCAAAACCAGAAGTTTTAAAACGCGGAGCCTAAACCACTCCTTTTCAAAACTGCTCAGGTTCCTTCAACGATATCAAGTTCATTACGTTAAAGGGTTTTTCGCCAAAAACCCAGCCGTAGCCCTCCGTCATTTCAAAATAGTAATATTTAGTATTCGTGCTGCGTTTGTTGACCTAGTCAAGACGTAGTGTATGGTAGCTAAGTAGTACTTTTTTGTGCATTACAATTGCGATTGGTTAGGACAGTCGTACGGCCTTGTTGACCTAGTCAAGGGCATGTACGGATGGGTTTAATGCAATCAAAAAAATGATGGGTTGAACTTGACTAGCGGTTTATGATTTGTTGACCTAGTCAAGGTCATAAACCGTTAGGGGCAAAAACCACATCGGGAGTTTCAAATATACAGGAAACTTGTAGTTTTAGCATACCTTATGGAGTGTGGTGACTAGAGTGGATTCCATCTAGGTCTTCACACAATGATAGTTGGATCCCAATCCCACTGATGAGTAGGATTACCCTTGGAAGATTATTTCACTTAACAATCAATGCTATAAACCAAGTAGGTGTCTAGAACGGTGTTAGCGGGGCTACGCCTTTTGGAAAAAGAGGTTATATAATTAAGGAATTTCGCGAAAACGTTGGAAAACCTTCCTCGAACTACCGACACTAGCCTGCCGAAAGGTTAAGCAAGTATTGTGACGTGCGATTAATCCTGACTCGTTCTTCTTTTAGTGTTTGAAGAAGAATTTGAGGAAATAGTGGGAGCCATCCTGATTAGATAAATTAATAACCAATCTAATCTTTCAAGAGCTCACGCTAAATGTTTCTTTTCTCTCTCTCCAGGTAGCAACCATTTCACGCCCTAATCAAGATAATAAAATATATCGCTTGACCGATCCGAATTCTTATTCGGGGCTGAGGAACGTCGGTTCGGCTCTAAGCTATGATAGCTGGCATGAGTATGAGTAAGGGAAAGAGGATTGCATGAATTCCATGATGACCCCAACGAAGAAGAAGTATACTATTGCGTCCCCTTCAGGTGTTTTTGTTATTGAGACCTGTTTTTCGGTTAGTCCTACCTTGTCGGTACTAGATACTGGATCAGGATCTCATATCTGTAATTTATTGCAGGGACTGAGAAAAAGTAGGATAGTTGGACCTGGTGATATGTCCCTAAGAGTAGGGAACGGAGCGCAAGTTGATGCTGCTGCCGTCGGTGAATATCACCCCGTGTTGCCAAAAGGCAATACTATGATTTTGAATAATTGCTTCTATGTACCTTCCATGGTTTGTAACATCATATCAGTTTCTTTACTTGATAAATATGGATATAAGTTTTTTCTTGATAGAAATATCATGAACATTTACCTTAATCAGGTATTGGTTGCAGAAGGTACACTGTGTAATGGTATCTATGTTCTAAATCAAAACACAGTTTTCAATGTACAAAACACACACAAGAGGAAGCGTTTAGATACGAACGAATCCTACTTGTGGCATTGTAGACTTGGTCATATCGGAGAGAAAAGACTAAGTAAGTTGCATAAGAATGGATATTTGATCACGCTCGAATTTTCATCTTATGAAACTTGTCAGTCTTGTCTTAAAGGAAAGATGACCAAATCTCCGTTCACCGGATACGGCGAAAGAGCAGCAGAGCTTTTAGGACTTATACACAGTGATGTATGTGGTTCGATGTCTATACATGCAAGGGGTGAGTTCTTGTACTTCATCACATTCACTGAAGATTTCTCTAGGTTTGGGTATGTGTATTTTATGAATCACAAATCTGAAGCTTTTAAGAAATTCAAAGAATTCAGAAACGAAGTAGAAAACCAGACTGGAAAACGTATCAAGATTCTATGATCTGATAGAGGAGGGGAGTACTTAAGCACTGAATTCTTAGAATATCTAAAAGAGAATGGAATTCTCTCTCATCTTACTTCTCCTTACACACCACAACACAACGGTGTATCAGAGAGGAGGAACCGTACCCAGTTGGACATGGTTCGCTCCATGATGAGTAATGCTGAGTTGCCTCTTTCATTTTGGGGACATGCGCTTCAGACAGTGGCATACCTATTAAATGATGTTCCGTCCAAATCAGTACCTAAGACACCATTCATGATATGCAATGGTAAAAGGCCATATCTTAAAAGATTTAAGATATGGGGTTGTCCAGCTTACGTTAAAAAGAATAAACCGGATAAACTCGAGGAACATTCAGTTTTATATAAGTTTGTAGGATATCCGAAGAATGGTTATGGATATCTGTTCTACCATACCGAGGAACAAAAGGTGTTTGTTGCTCAGCATGCCGTTTTCTTAGAAATGGTGTTTGTTGCAAAAGAAATTAGCGGAAGCACGGTAGAACTGGAAGAAATTCGGCGACCACAAACTCAATAACCCCAGACGAACCTCAGTCACTTCGCAGATCTGGTAGGATTTCTCATCTGCCCGAGAGATACTATAGTTTTCTCATAGACGGGGATCGAGAGGATTGCATCTTGGAAGAAAATTATCCTACTAGTTTCAGGAAGGCCATTATCAGTAGGGACTCTGATAAGTGGCTGGATGCTATGCGATCCGAAATGGAGTCCATGTACACCAATAAAGTGTGGACCTTGGAAGTTGCTCCACGTAGGGTAAAACCCGTTGGATGCAAATAGATCTACAAAAGGAAGATTGGTGTAGATGGGCAGGTGGAAACCTATTGGGCTAGACTTGTTGCAAAAGGTTTTCGTCAAAGACCAGGATTAGACTATGACAAAACATTTTCTCCAGTGGCTATGCTCAAATCCATTCAGATCCTACTTGCCATTGCTGCCTTCCATGACTATGAAATCTTGCAGATGGACGTAAAAATGGCTTTTCTAAACGGTAGTTTGGATGAGTGCATTTTTATGGATCAACTAAAAGGTTTTGTAGACAGTGGGAGCGGCGGGAAGGTATGCAAGTTTCTTATTTATGGATTAAAGCAGGCATCACGGAGCTGGAACATCTATTTTGATGAAACAGTCAAGGAATTTGACTTCATCAAGAACGAGGATAAGCCATGTATTTAGAAGATGATTGTAGGACGAACTGTCATATTCCTAGTCTTGTACGTGGACGACATTCTTTTGATAGGAAACGATATTCCTATGCTATAATCGGTCCAGTTGTTCTTGTCACAAAGGTTCTCAATGAAGGACCTGGGTGATGCCTCGAACATTCTGGGGATCAGGATCTACAGAGATAGTTCTAAGAGATTACTGGGACTTTCGCAGTCCAGGTACATAGAGACCGTACTAAAGAGATTTAGTATGGAAGATTCCAAGCGTAGTAACATACCCGCAAGCGTAGTAACATACCCGCATTGCACGGAATCACCCTCTCCAAGGAGATGTATCCCAAGACTGATGAGAAAAGAGTTCGCATGAGAACTATACCCTACGCTTCGGCGGTAGGATCTACAATGTACGCGATGCTATGTATGAGACAAGATGTATCTTATGCGCTAAGCATGGTGAGCCAGTATCAGTCGAACCCAAGTGAGAACCACTAGATAGCGGTGAAGAACATTCTCAAGTACCTGAGAAGGGCTAAGGAGATGTTCTTGGTTTTCGGTAATGGAGACCTCAAGGTCGAGTGCTTTACCAATTCAAGCTTCAAGAGTGACAAGGATGACAGAAAGTCTCTCTCGATTTTTGTGTTTACCCTCAACGGATGTCACGACCCGAATGGTACGGAACGTGACTGGCACTTAAATTACGAACGTCTCAAGGCGGACGTAATCTAAGTAAGTCAAAGCCAAGAAATCAAAACCAAATAAGCAGTAGAGTGAAGGAAAACCAATCAATTGAAAGCGAGTTTATCAAATAAGTCATATCTAGCCTTTTTAAAAGCAATATCAATTTTTCCGAAAATTTCGGCAGAGTCTCCTTTGTAAATACTGGCCCCCAAAATGGGCACAACAAGAATATATATGAATACAAAAAAAAGGTATCCCCAAGCGGGAGCTAGCTCTTCGCCACAAGGCGGTCACAAATCCCACGCAATATAAATCAGCAATATGCAAAATAAGCATAAAAAGGCATAAGTAAGAAGCAACATGTCGGCTCAAGTGAGCACGACAAAAAAAAAACAATATACATGCCCACAAATCTCACTGTCTCGCCTTTAAGTCAATATACAACAGTACTCGCAGTTACAGTAGATGGAGTACACTAGATACAATGAATGTATAAGGTGGAAGACAAAATAAACATATAACCCACCTATGAGCAAAAATCCTCAATCCACGCAAAAGGAGGAAGTGCGTTCGCCGCAACAGTACTGACGGATCGGACCTGCAAAAAGTCTGTGGCACAACAGGGGTGAGTTGCCAACTCGTGAGTAATATGTATCATCTATAAAGACTATCGTGAGCATGTACGCAAAGTGTCACAATTCTACAATATTGCTATAGTATGAAGTATTAGCATGTATGCGACATGAGTGCAATGTAACACAAGATCTGAATATGCTGATATGAGGAAATCATTATTTTTATCTTAGGAAAATTTCTGTGAAATATCTGAGGAAATATCATATGAAATCAACAGAAATCCGTACCCAACATCGGCACCTCAAATACATATCTCAATGTCCCAAAGTATCTGTATCCAATATCCCGGCCCCAACCGTTCGGCTGGTCCATCTCAAAATATCAATATCTCAATATCTCACGGCCACGGTCGGTATCCTCTGGATATCCGCCGCGCTAACAATCACCGATAGGTAGTCTGCCCCTGCACGCTCATCGTCTACTACTCGAACTTCTTTCCCCGGGATACCTTACCGGGCCCACCATGTACCCGAGACGGTTCATCCAACTGCTCGAAACGGGTCTCGAAAACCAACAGAAAACTCATGGTGGACAGCACAAGTATCATGTTCCGAGAAAACCGCAACTTGCCACATTTAAAATGATATCAATTTTATTAAATCTTTGCTGTTTCTCCAAAATCTCATAAATCTCAAATACTGAAATCCTCCAGAAGAAAGTACCATAAGTATGCATGTCAATGATGATGAATGCCTATGCTATCAACAGTGCGAACTGCAATATATGACATAAAGACTATGTATGATCGAATGATATAATGAGATACATGCAAATGAATAGCGATTCTACATGTTCATCTTGAGGAATTTACTATATTAGCACTGGTTTATGTGTATTATATGGTGAAATTATTCTAAATTCCGTTTTAAACAAGTTATCTAGTATTTGTGGTATAGCAATTACCAAGGCGTGTGTGTTTGCATGAATAGTGCTCGTGCAGCATAAAACCCTGGTAATGGTGCAAGTGTCCTATGAAGTGAAGTTGCACAAATAAATATAATGAATTAAGCAGCCAATTAATTACTGTGTCGCATATCTCATTTAATGATTTCAATGGTTTTTATATGATGAAATTATCACAATATGGATATACATGTCATGCAGTACAGTAAAATAGGTAACTAGAACTACATGCAATAAGCTGGTATTACTAAAGTTCTAAATTATCGGGCACCTCGCGCCATCCAAACGATTCTCCCCGTAGATGTATACATCTACTCATCGGAAATCCCCAGCCAGCTATGTCCAATCACCGCTTTCCCTTTTCGTGTCGCATCCGAAGTCTCCGCGACTGATCCTGGAATTTGCACCAATACAAAATATAAGGTTACATATCATGAAATGACGTAAATCCCAAACGAAAATATCAACGTTCACAAGCTAGGCACAACGTGCACAAGGTGCGCGGAATACACATGAAAATCACAAAAACTAACTAGAATCGTCGTTTTGGGGCGCCCGGCAAAACTAAAACCCGATCAAGCAAAATTCCATACTCACACATCCTAAATGTCGTAGGATATGCTAAAAATATAATCAAGATATCACAACAATTCATCACATAATTTTTATAAAAACCTAGTAAGCATTAGCATTCCAAATTCGGTGCAAACACCGTCGCTTTGCGACAAAAAGACTACTATCAAATATAACATCCAACCGCACAACTAGTTAGCCACAAACACTATAATTACAACACATTAGCAATGCTTCAAATCCTATTTTCCATAAACAACTCTTTCTTGATTTTTATAACTAACAATTTAAATCCAATTTCACACTTGAAAAACCTAAATTAACACAAATCGAAGCCCACTTAAGCAAAGTAACCTCTTAAATTTAGTTTGTATAATAACTAGATACCAAAATAACTTAATTAACCTAATAATGGTTTTCCAAACCCTAATTCAACTCAAGGCATAAACTTTAAAAAAACTAGTATGCAAATAGCACTAAAATTAACACTAAAACAACTAAATTAAAGGAATTTAACCATAAGAATTTAAATGGGTAGAAATTATACCTCAAAATCTAGAGATCTAGCAAGAATAATTTGCCTTCAATGATGGCTTCATAGCACCATGACCCATGCAAGAAAGGCTAAGGAGAATGGGATGAAGGATGGGGATTAATTTATGAGGTTTAATTTGGAATTTTAGAGCAATTTTGATGATGAAAAGAGATGGGACAAGGAGGGGGAGGGGGCTGCTGTTTCGACCAGAGGAGGGAGGGGAAAATGGTGTGGGTGTTGTGGGAAAAGTCAAGGTCAAAGCCCATACCAATCAACCAAAACCCATACTCAAATTACTATATTTTATTCCAATTCAAAACAATTCATACACAAGAGTTAAAGTCAAAAGAGAGGGGGAGGAGAAATGGGCTGCTGCCCTTGTGGGGCCGGCCAATATGGAGTGAGGATGAGTGTGAGTGAATACAAAAAGGTTCTATGCAAAAAAGACCCCCCACCAGTTCATATTTGTAAGTTTTAGTTCAAATTAATTATATTTTTGTTTTCCATAATATAAACCAATTAGAACTTGAAATAAAATACTAAAAATTTATATTACAAACTAGATTTTAGTTGACACGATTCTAAAGATTAAAATTAGCCCATTTAAATTTGTATTTATCGCTAATTTAATGTATTTTTAACAGCTTAAAATAATATTAAAAATAGTAAAATAGGGATTTTTTTTAAATGACCAGAAATTTATAAGTAACTCATTAGCTACTAAAAACTAGCAATTACCTATCCAAATTAGGTATAATTAGGCGTATACTGCAAAATAACAATAATGACGATTTACGGAAAAATACCAAATTTTCACCGATTTTCGGGAAAACACCAAAACGACTTTTCAAGGTGTTACAACGGAGGGGCGGTGTGTTGGATGAGTTCCAAAATGGATACCGTCGCAGATTCGATGATGGAGGCTGAATACATTGCTGCGAGCGATATCACAAAAGTGGCGGTCTGAATGAAGAAGTTCATTACTGAACTTCAGGTAGTTCCGTCCATTGTTGATCTGATATCTTTGTATTGCGATAACAATGGGGCTATAGCTTTAGCGAAGGAACCACTGTCCCATCAGAAATCCGGACACATCTTAAGACGGTATCACCTGATCAGGGAGGTCATAGATCGCCAGGAGATCGAGATCCGAAGAGTGGATACAAAAGAGAACACAATGGATCCATTTAAAAAGGCCCTCCCTCAAGCGCAGTTCGAGCGACTTTTTGAGTTTTTGGGTATGCGGTACGTCAGTAGTTGGCCTTAGAGAAGACGTTGGGTATTCGGTACGCCAATAACTAGCCTTGTCATGCCCCGCTTCCCAGTGTACGGGTAAGTTGACGCGACGAGGCCCGCTACGTATTTACTCAGAAGTAAACACGCTAAGCATAACTAAGAAATATAATGTAAATATACACAAGAAGACATGAAATGTAAATGAACAAAATTTTTTATTTATTAAACATTTCTTTACAATACAACTGAAAAGTAAATACAATGATGAAAGCAATGCCTAAACAATGGCATGAAGATGAAAGTAAAGTATATGCAAGAGTCTAGTGTTAGTGTAATATGCCCTAGAGGCCATTATTGTATAGTACTAGTTTGTATATTATATTTTGGAAGCTTGGGATATATACACGGATTTATGACAGTCTTGCTCGATATGGTAGTATGCTACTTGGTTTGTACCTATCTTAATATGTGAATATGTTTCTTTTGACGTATCGCTAATACATATTGGTAGATCCTTTAGGATCTTTGCTTGACTACCAGCGTTGTGATGGCAGTCACACTAGTGGGGGATGGGTAGTCTACAAGAACATCCTTATAATGGTCCCTAGTTGTAGGATTATCGAGACAGGCCATCGATACTCCAAAGTAGACAAGTGTATACGCTTCTCATCCCAGGAGGGGAGATGGTCTGTCCCACAGCCATCAGTATATCGTACTAGAGATAGTATGCAAGTTCTCATTGGGTTATGAGTTACACTGGACGGACTCGTGGGGAACTACTGGTTGGTACTATACCTATCATCAGATAGCAGTTCCCAGGTGACATGAGTACAGCATAGTCCGTTGACTTCACACTGCTATTTCGCCTCAAGTGTGTTCCCACTGTTCTTAGATTACTACCTTACCATGGCTCTATTGGGTCATGCAAACAGGTAGTAGTTGGGTGCAATCCCGAAGCGCTTATAGGCAGTGGCGGTTAGATAGGATTCGTCTATCCCGGTATTGGGGTTGATGTCGCGCTGTGATTCGGAAAGCCATTACACGAAGTCCCTGGCCAGGGCAAGCGAGATTTACTGGTAGAGATTCCAGTAGTTTCTCAGGGTGTTTTTGGCTGCACTCCGACATGAATTATTGCGCTATTAGGGGTCTGACGCTTGCCGCCCCCTAGGCCCGATATGCGATACTCTTAGACAAACGGACCGGACTGTATGGAGATTGCCACAGATAGGCTCAGTAGGGATACGGATGAGTTTGCTCGTCGGCCTTCTTATCGACAGATTCCTGGGTAGCTGTTATGTGCAGCTAGTACCACTGACGCACTTGTGGTTAAATCCACTGCCAGCGTATTGTCGAGTCTTTAGAGTCCTACACATGGGGTTTCCCAGCTTCGGGTGAAACGATGTAGAGGTCGTATGGTTTTACGACAGGGCTCGATCACACATGTGTACTTATGCGCATATGATGTTTGGGCGGACAGTACTAGTGGGATTTGGTTTAAGCCGGATCCTAGTATTTGATTATTGGATTAGTCTCGTCTCATTGTATTCGTGTTTCTCGTAATACGGATGCGGGTATGTATATACGGATGAAAGGGGCATTCTTGTAATTTGATCAAGATTGTTTCTTGGAGTGAGACACCTCAATTAGGGTTTTTCTTTATTAGTGAAATCTTTTATGAGGTGGAGGAAATGACGTGAGAAACTTTTTGGTATTTTAGTGTAATATGAACATGGCATTATGTTGACTTCATTGGACTTTAGTGAGAGATGAAGACTTTGATATTTGAGATATTTGTATGAGATATTTTCTTTTAACTTAAAGTAAAAGATATAAGCCATTTTCACATTACCTAATTGCCTTGGTCATTCTACAGATACTTTTCTCTCTCACTTTCCTCAATCTTTCTTCATCTCCTCTCAAACCCTAACCATCTCATGAGTTGAGAATCCTAGGGTTTTATGAGAGTACTAGATTCCTAATCACTCTCTACACATCCTAGGCTATTTAGTTTAGCACAGCAAGGGACCTAGTTACCTCAAGTTAGAGGTTAAGCTCAAAATTGGAACTCTCGGGTGGATCTTCTACGATTTGGAGAAGCCGACGAGGAGGCGCAATCCGTTATCACTTCGAGGAGCTCACGACATGGAGAAGGACATCGAGGAGGAGAAGGACAGCTGTGACTTGAGGTATAAGTTTCTAATATAGTAGTTAAACCTCTACTTAGTTTGTTAGTTAGGGTTTAGTATCGATCCTGGAGTTTACTCGATATTACGAAGCACTTAAAAATCGTTTTTGGAAAACTCCGCCTCCCCGCGATCATGGGGTGCATGGAATAGACTTACAGTGGTATCAGAGCTGACTAAATCATAAATAACAGATTAAACGACAAATAAAACTACGAAACCGAAATAACCCGAAAATATCGAAACGTAGATCCTAGTTTCTGTTGATTTTTTACGGGGCTCTAAAAATTATTTTAGCAACTGTAGAGTCCTCCTTCACTTGTAAAATGAACACTCACCAAAAACGAGACAATTCCCTCGGATTTTAGCCGTCCACATTGGCCAAAAATCCGTCCTCACCTGTTTTCTAGTGAGGGAATGCTTCGTGTTTTGGTCTGTGGGCTTGTTACTTGGATCTAGGGTTTCAGGAGTTGTTTATTTTTGCCAATTTTGATTATACTGTCAATTCTATACTGTGGCAATACGGGGTATTTCGAAGTCGCGGTTTTAACGTCGTTTAATGTTTCAAGTTGTGATATATGTGATCGTAAACTTCCGCTAATTGCTATATGTCGGTTAGTTGGGGGTTGCACATATCTGTGATGCTTTTGTGGTTTGTGTATATGAATGTTGTTGGATTGTCGTGAATGAATAGCTGGGGATGTGAGGAGTTATATTCTTTCATTCGATGTAAAATTTGTAAAGTGATGTAATATTATTTTGCGGGGCACATCCGGGTTCAGGTTGTAGCCACCGTTGTATTATTTCTTTTACTATTTATTGCTCCTAGGATAGACCCAAGGAAGGGTGCACAAACTATCGGGTACTTTGGACTGCCGAGTGGCCTGCTCACGTTGATAAGGGAGGTTGCTTCACTTCGGGTATTTGGCGGTTAGTTTTCCGCACCCGTAGGGCTCTGGGGTGGGGTTTGGCTATTTATCACGACCGTGGAATCCATCTTTCGTTGCAGGGTTAAACGAAACGTGGAATTCCTAGTATATCCAATATATTCATCTATGATCTGGAATGCCTATTGTTGCGTTTGATGAATGGATATTATATATATATATATATATATATATATATATATATATATATTAATAGACGTTGCTTATGTTTTGTATCTGCGCTAGTCCAGCCCCCTGCTCTGGCGTTAGTTATCTAACCTAACGGTGTAAGACAGGGCCCAGTGGTGAATGTGGGTGACATAAGCGTACATTGTATTTTCGTCTTTTTCTGCAATGGTTGGTTAATTGATGGGACTGCATTGCATTAATGCAAAGCAAACAAACCAAAGCTGAATCGTTGGAACAATTTTAAAACCACTCGGTTTTTTCAAAACAGTAAAACTTTTAAAATGCGGAGATTAAACCACTCTTTTTAAAAGCTATCAGGTTCCTTCGATTATATCAAGTTCACTACGTTCACGGTTTCGCCAAAACCATTCGTAGCCCTCCGTCATTTCAGTTAGACATTCAGTAGTATTCAAGCTATGTTTTTTTACCATCGCCAAGACATAGTGATTGGTAGCTGCTGAATATTCATCTGTAGTATAGATAGATGCGTTGGTTTGGGACAGTCGTACAGCTATTTTGGCCTTCATCAAGGATATGTGTGGGTGGGTTCAAATTAACCTGGACAATGACGGGTAGAACTTGACATGTGACTTATGATATGTTGGCGTTCGTCAAGGTCATAAGAGCATGGGGCAAAAATCCACATCGGGAGTTTCTAAAGAAACTGAAACTTGCTAGTGTTGCATACCATTTGGAGTGTGATAATTTTGGTAGGATTTCTTTGACTTTATCACACGATGATATTTGGATCCCGATCCTACTGTGAGTATAAGCTACTCCTCGGGAGATTTTTTCATTTAACGATCAATGCTATAAACCAAGTAGGTGTCTAGAACTGTGTTAGCAGGGCTACACCTCCATGGAAAAGAGGTTATTTAATTAAGGAACTTCGCGAAAGCGTCGTAAAACCTCTTTTGAAGTACCGACACTAGCCTGGCTGAAAGGTTAAGCAAGTATTGTACGGTGAGATTAATCCTGACTAATTTTTCTTTTATAGTTTGAGGAAGGATTCGAGAAACAGTGGGAGCCATCCTGTTTAGATAAACTAAAAACTAATCTAAACTTGCAAGAGTATCATGCTAAAGTGTTTCTTCTCTCTCTCCTAATTGCAGCAACCAAGATGACGGGCCTTAAGTTACTATTAGATAAAAATATATTGACAGGGCCAAACTATAAAGATTGGTTCAGGAATGTCAAGATGGCAATCACGCATGACAAATTGGGCTATATCCTTACTACTAAAGCCCCCGCCGTTCTAGGTCCCGACTCCAGTGTCGTGGATATTGAGATCTGTAAGACCTGAGAGATTGACTGCGCGAACGCCAAGTGCCTCGTGCTAGCCTCTATGGACAATGAGCACCGGAAGCAGCACGAGAATATGGATCTTGAATCCATATTCCTCCATACCAAAGAATTATATGGAGAGCAATCTCGTATCGCATGATACGAGACCTCGAAAAACTATTTCAGGCGAGATTGGCCGTCGGGTCATCTGTAGGGGAACACGTCCTTAAGATGATCGGCTTCATTGAGGAGCTCGTGGTCCTCGGGACCACGTTAGAGAATGAGCTGTATACAGACTTAATTCTGCAGTCCCTCCCTTCCCCCTACGCCCAATTTATCTTGAATTTTAATATTCAAGGTAAAGAAGTTGAACTTCCGGAACTCCTCAACATGTTGAGGAGTGCTGATGGTACCCTGCAGAAATCCAGGAAAACACCCGCTCTACTTGTTGGTGGGGCTTCCTCTTCTAGATCCAAGGTGAAAGCCAAAGGAAAGAAGAAGAAGGCCCCCACCAAGCCGAGAGGCGGTGTTAGTAAGGTGAAAGCAAAGGGCAAGGCAAGAGTAGCGGGGCCGACGGTAGGAAAGGAAGAATACTGTCATAAGAAGGGCTAGTGGAATAAAGATTGCAGGGCGTGGAAGGCCAAGAACCAGGACCCGAAGTAAGTTATGGCTTCGGCTTCAGGTGTGTTTGTAATTGAAAACTGTCTGTCAATCAACTCTACTTCCTAGTTATTGGATACCGGATCAGGATCTCATATCTTTAATTATTTGCAGGCACTGAGAAGCCGTAGGTTCAGAAGACCGGTGATATGACCCTCAGAGTTGCTTACGGAGCGAGCATGGATGCCGCGTCCGTAGGGGAATATCACTTAAGGTTGACAAGTGAACATATTTTGGTTTTGCGCAACTGTTTTTGTGTACCTAGTTTGAATTGTAATATCATTTCTGTATCTTTTTTATCTAAAGAAGATTATGATTTTACATTTGTAAGCGATGTCGTTAACATCCACCTTAATCATGGTCTGATTGGGTTAGGTACTCTAAACAACGGTATATACGTATTAAACCAATTGCAAATTTTCAATGTCCAGAACACACATAAAAGAAAGACTCCAAAATTAAATCAAGCTTTCTTATGGCATTGTAGACTGGGTCACATCAACGAAATAAGGTTGACCAAGTTACATAAAGAAGGATATTTGGATCCATTCGAATATCAATCTTATGCAACTTGTCAATCATGTCTCAAAAGAAAGACGACAAAGGCTCCGTTCACTGGACACGGAGTAAGAGCGAGCGAGCTCTTGGGACTCATACACAACGACGCGTGTAGTCCAGCGTCTACACATGCAAGAAGTGGTTATTCCTATTTCATTACTTTTACGGATGATTTCTCTAGGTATGGACATATTTTCTTGATGAAACATAAATCCGAGGCCTTTGAGAAATTCCGAGAATATAAGAATGAAGTGGAAAAACAAACCGGCAAAAGTATCAAGACACTGAGATCTGATCGAGGTGGTGAATACTTGAGTGCCGAGTTCCTAAATTACCTAAAAGAGAATGAAATTCTCTATCAGTTTACTCCTCCATACACGCCATAACACAACGGTGTATAGGAGAGACGGAACCGAACCTTATTGGATATGGTACGTTCTATGATGAGTAACGCTGAGTTACCGCCATCATTCTGGGGCTATGCACTAGAATCAGCTACATATCTTTTAAACAAGGTTCCTACCAAGACTGTGCCTACCATACTATATCAGATGTGGAGTGGGAAGAAACCCTATCTTCAATATCTGAAGATATGGGGATGTCCAGCTTTTGTTAAAAAGCAGCATGCGGACAAGCTCGAGGCACGCTCGGTACTGTGTAAGTTTGTGGGATACCCAAAGAACTCCAGAGGGTATCTTTTTTATTACACAGAGGAACAAAAGGTTTTTATTTCTCGTCATGCCCACTTTTTGGAACATCAATTTTTAGAAAAAGAAACTAGTGGGAGCGCAATAGAACTGGAAGAAATTCCTGAACCACAAGCTATTACTGAAATCTTGGTAGAACCAGAAGTTTCAAAAGAACAGGACATTCCCGTGCCACTCCGCAGGAGTAGTAGGCTGTCTCATTCGCCCGAGAGATACTACGTTTTTCTCATAGACAGGGATACAGAAGATTGCATCATTGATAATGATGAGGCAACTAACTTCCAGCAACCTATTCAGAGCACAGACTCGGTAAAATGGCTGGATGCAATGCGGACCGAGATGGAGTTCATGTACGCTAATAAAGTATGGACATTGGACATTGCTCCAGAAGGGGTAAAACCCGTAGGCTGCAAATGGATCTTCAGAAAGAAAATTGGTGTAAATGGACAGGTTGAAACCTATAAGGCTAGATTTGTTGCAAAAGGATTTCATCAAAGACCTAGTTTGGACTATGATGAAACCTTTTCTCCAATGGCTATGCTCAAATCCATTCGGATCCTTCTTGCCATTGCTTCCTTCCACGATTATGAGATTTGGCAGATGGACATAAAAACCGTTTTTCTAAATGGAAATTTGGAAGAGTGCGTCTATATGGACCAGCCAGAGGGTTTCATTCAGAGTGGGAGCAGCGGAAAAGTGTGTATGTTGCTTAAGTCCATCTATGGACTAAAGAAGGTATCGTGGAGTTGGAACATCTGTTTTGATGAGACGGTCAAAGAATTCGACTTTATCAAAAATCCAGATGAGCCATGCATTTATAGTAAGATTATAGCAAGAACTGTAGTATTCATCATCTTGTACATGGATGACATTCTATTGATAGAAAATGACATTCCTATGCTACAATCTGTCAAAGGGTTCTTGTCACAAAGGTTCTCCATGAAAGACCTGGGTTATGCCTTTTACATTCTGGGGATCTAGATCTATCGTGATAGATCTAAGAGGATGTTGGGACTTTCACAGTCCAGGTACATCGACACCATACTGAAAAGATTCAGTATGGAAGATTCAAAGCACGGTAATTTACCGGCTTGTCACGGAATCGCCCTCTCCAAAGAGATGTCTCCCAAGACTGATTTGGAAATGGATCACGTGTCTATTATACCCTACGCTTCTATGGTAGGCTCTATAATGTATACGATGTTGTGTACCAGACTAAATGTAGCTTATGCACTAAGCATGGTAAGCCGGTATCAGTCAAACCCTGGGGAGAAGCACTGAATAGCAGTAAAGAACATTCTCAAGTACCAAAGAAGGACTAAAAAAATGTTCTTAATGTACGGCTGAAAGGACCTCCAGATCAAGGCCTTTGCTGACTCTAGCTTCCATAGTGACAAGGATGACTCCAAGTCCATGTTGGATTATGTATTTACCCTCAATGGAAGGACGGTCTGTTGGAAGAATTCCAAGCAGGACACCGTTGCTGACTCGATGATGGAAGCAGAGTATATCGCAACTTCTGATACAGTAAAAGAAGTAGTATGGATGAAGAAGTTCTTAACAGAACATCAGGTGGTTCCGTCCATTATTGATCCAATACCTCTGTATTGTGATAACAACGGGGCTATAGCTTTAGCAAAATAATCCAGGTCCCATCAGAAGTCCAGACACATCTTGAGGCGGTATCACCTAATCAGGGAGATCGTGGATCGCCGGGAGATTGAAGTACGAAGAGTTGCTACTGAGGAAAACACTGCAGATCCATTCATAAAGGCCATCTCTCAGACGCAGTTCGAGAGGCTATTCGAGATGATAGGTCTGTGATATGCCAGCACATAGCCTTAGTGCAAGTGGGAGATTGTTAGTGTAATATGCCTTAGAGTCCATTATTGTATAGTACTAGTTTGTATATTACATTTTGGAAGCTTGGGATATATACACGGATTTATGACAGTCTTGCTCGATATGGTAGTATGCTACTTGATTTATATCTATCTTAATATGTGAATATGTTTCTTTTGACGTATTGCTAATATATATTGGTAGAGCCCTTAGGATCATTGCTTAACTACTAGCGTTGTGATGGCAGTCACACTAGTGGGGGATGAGTGGTCTATAAGCGCATCTTTATAATGGTCTCTAGTTGTAGGATTATCGAGATATGGCATCAATACTCCAGAGTAGATTAGTGTATACGCTTCTCATCCCAGGAGGAGAGATGGTCTGTTCTACAGCCATCAGTACGTCGTACTGGAGATAGTATGCAGGTGCTCATTGGGTTATGAGTTACACTGGACAGACTCGTGGGGAACTGCTGGTTGGTACTATACCTATCGTTAGGTAGTAGTTTCCAGGTGACATGAGTATAGCATAGTCCGTTGACTTGACACTGCTACTTCACCTCAAGTGTGTTCCCACTGTTCTTAGATTATTACCCCACCATGGCTCTATTGGGTCAGGCAAACAAGTAGTAGTTGGGTGCAGTCCCGAAGCGCTTAGAGGTAGTGGCGGTAAGATAGGATTCGTCTCTCCTGGTATTGGGGGTTGATGTCGCGTTGTGATTCGGAAAGCCATTATATAAAGCCCCTGGCCAGGGAAAGCGAGATTTACTGGTAGGGATTCCAGTAGTTTCTCAGGGTGTTTTTGGCTGCACTCTAAAATGACTTATTGCGCTATTAGGGGTCTGACGCTTGCCGCCTCCTAGGCCCGATATGCGATACTCTTAGATGAACGGACCGGACTGTACGGAGATTGCCACAGACAGGCTCGGTAGGGGTACGGATGAGTTTGCTCGTCGGCCTTCTTATCGATAGATACCTGGGTAGCCATTAAGTGCAGCTAGTACCGTTGACGTGCTTATGGTTAAACCCACTGCCAGTGTAGTGTCGAGTCTTTAGAGTCCCACACAGAGGGTTTCCCAGCTTCGGGCGAAACGATGTAGAGGTCGTATGGTTTTACGACAGGGTTCGATCACACATGTGTACTTGTGCGCATATGATGTTCGGGTGGACAATACTAGTGGGCTTTGGTTTAAGCCGGATCCTAGTATTTGATTATTGGATTAATTTCGTCTCATTGTATTCGTGTTTCTCGAAATACGGATGCGGGTATGTATATACGGATGAGAGGGGCATTCTTGTAATTTGATCAAGATTGTTTCTTAGAGTGAGACACCTCAATTAGGGTTTTTCTTTATTAGTGAAATCTTTTATGAGGTGGAGGAAATGAGGTGAGAAACTTTGTGGTATTTTAGTGTAATATGAACATGGCATTATGTTGACTTCATTGAACTTTAGTGAGAGATGAAGACATAGATATTTTGAGATATTACTTAAGATATTTGTATGAGATATTTTCTTTTGGTTTAAAGTAAAAGATATAAGCCATTTTCAAATTATCTAATTGCCTTGGTCATTATACAGATACTTTTCTCTCTCGCTTTCCTCAAGCTTTCTTCATCTCCTCTCAAACCCTAACCATCTCATGAGTTGAGAATCCTAGGGTTTTGTGAGACTACTAGACTCCTAATCACTCTCTACACATCCTAGGCTACTTATTTTAGCACACCAAGTGACCTAGTTACCTCAAGTTAGAGGTTAAGCTCAAAGTTGGAACTCTCGGGTGGATCTTCTACGATTCGGAGAAGCCGATAAGGAGGCGCGATCCGTTATCATTTCTAGGAGCTCACGACGTGGAAAAGGACAGCGAGGAAGAGAAGGACAGCGGTGACTTGAGGTATAACTTTCTAACATAGTAGTTAAACCTCTAACCTAGTTTGTTAGTTAAGATTTAGTATCGATCCTAGAGTTTAGTCGATATTACGAAGCACTTAAAAATCGTTTTTTGCAAACTTCGCCTTCCCGCGATCACATGGGGTGCGTGGCATCGACTTACATCTAGAGCTTGGGGTCTTCGCTGAACTGATCCAAATCCTCTGAACTGGGCTCTATCTCCAGTGAGTCGGATCCACCTGACAACATTCTAAAGAAAGAAGAGAGAAGGAGTGTCGCCAGCGAACAATCGCTCGGTAAGTCCCAAAGAAAGGTAGAAATAGAATAGACAGAATGAATATAACTGTATACTATTTGATTGTTATGTTAACGCAGTTCTTTGTAACTTGGTACAGAATATGCCAGTGTATACGAGAGGAGTCTAACTATTCCGTGGACTAAGGTATACGGAGCACAAGGAACTATTAAGCCACGGAACAACAACAATGGATATTCAGGTTAGGTGTATTAAAGTGACCGTCTCGTGCCACTTCTAACACATTCAGTACCAGCCTACCCCTTTAAAACCCCATACGGTATTTTGTATTGATTTGTATTGTTTTGTTTAATAGATGTAAGACTTGCCGAAACCATGAAATCATGTAAACAGAATTGATATAAATGGATAGTCATGTAATCAGAGTATATACATTGTTCGGTTCAGTCGAGTTATGTTGATATAGATTGAATTCTGGTATAAATGGATTCATGTTGAATTGGAGTTATACTTGAATCAAATTCAAGGATAGATTGATTGATTTCAGTTTAGACTGAGATTCTGTCCGAGTCAGACACTGTAAAACAAATTTAAGTCCTGAATTAGTTTTGATGTTATCGGTAACTGCTACATATGGACGACAGGATTTGTGTCTTTTTCCAAGATAATTACCGTATTGATAACATCGTTTTTAGGTTGTCTACCTTAGATAGACAAGAACCCATATTCTCTGGCTCCCTGAGGCTCAAGAGAACTGGTCCCGCTTAAATCTATATTTACTAGGGTCCTTATTGTAAATTATTATAACTTGAGGGGGTTTTATGAAAAATTGTTTTGATATATTTTCAAAATAAACCTCAAGTATTTATTTATCATCTTTAGGGTTTTCATAGTTGCAATTTTTATAAAATGAAATATTCTAGTGGATATAAACCTAACTTTGAATAGTATATGGTATTTTCTTGTAATTTGACTTGTATTGAAATGTGATGGTATTTTCATGATCTTTTATGATTCTTTTCTTTTGATTAGAAAACATGGAATATATATTATATTTAAAATAGATATTTTGATAATATATATATATATTATAAAAATAGAATTTATTTATTAAATATAATTCACGTTTTCTTAAAAATTGTAATCAAAATTCCATCGAGATCGAATGCTCCGTGAGGACGTCTGCATCTCGTTCTACTAGTCCCGAGGACGTGCGATAACCCGCACCATCCCGATCGGGTTCTCCAAAATGGGTTGTATAGGCTTATTTGTAAGGAATTTATTTAAAACAATTTAAAGAATACGGGTTTTGATAGTTTAAGGTATTTTAATGTAAATTGTGTTTTGTCCCAAAAAAATTGTTACAAAAGCCAGCGTGCAATATCAAGATGAGTGTTGTGATGAGGTAGGTCATTATCTCGTGAGTTTTCTAAAGGTAATATGAGCCAAACTATAAAATAATGTCGTGTGTAAACTAGATAGTATTTTACCATAAAAGTTAAATAAAAGTTGTTTAACATTATATTTTGAATTGAAACTTGTTCCAAATGTTATTTAATGGTTAATAAACAATATGTAAAAATATGGTAAATTTGTTATTAAGAAAAATTATGGTTTTGATGAAATTAGATTCGAAAGTCGGAATAACTCCGCTTTCGACGAGTTTTAATAAATTATTGTTTTAGACTAGGAAGAGGTGAGAAGTGAAAGGACTTGCTGATTGATTAAAGAGGGGGGAGGTAGAGGGAGATTTCGAAGGTGTCATGGAGTCGCGTCGTCGCCGGATTTGTCCCGAAACGTCGCCGGAAATTGACCTTGAGCTAACTCCACTTGTACAACTTCTTGGACTTAGGGATTTTAGAGAGTTTTGGCAATGGAATTTTGAATGAGGAGAGCTATGGTGTAGTGTGGTATTTATAGGAAAAATTAGGGTTTAGGATAATGAAGAATGAATTAAAATTTGGATTAATGCCTCATTTTAATTCTCTGGAAATGTGCAGGGAAATCAAAGAGACTAGGGTTAATGGGGGGAGTCCAAGGGGTACAGGGTTAAATTTTGGGAGCATTTGCCACGGGGAGGCCCGGCGGCGCCGGCTCCAAGCATCATCTCGCTTGTCGTCTTGGGGGTGGAGGGCTCTGTATTGAAGACACGCGTTCTAAGCTGCTTAATTAACAATTTTCACATGTTTGTTTCATGAGACTTTTCATTTTTACGTGCAGTGAACGTGTAAACTTTTAAGCTTCTAAAAGTTTTAAAGAAAAATCAACAAAAATAATATGTGGCTGAGAGGATTCAAACACAGGGCCTATGTCACAGCAGTGCAAGGCTTTACCAATGAGCTACAAGTTGTTTCTTGCTATTCAAAAGTGAATTAAATACTTATAGTATACACAAGATTGCAAATACTCCATTTATACATTAACTTTTAAACAAATTTTCTGTATACTGAAATAGAGATGTTACATTCTACCCTCCTTACAAAAATTTCTTCCTCGAAACTTATAATTATTTTAAGGACTAATTTACAAACAAGTGAGGGTATCTTGCACGCATATCGTTTTCTCTTTCCCACGTTGATTCTCCTGGTGTGTCTTTTCTCCACATCACCCAGACCAAGTTTACTTCCTTGTTCCGAAGTGACTTCACCTTTCTGTCTAGGATTTCAACGGATTGTTGCTCACAAGATAGATCCGTCTGTACAGTGAACTTGGAGTGATCAAGAATGTGACTGGGGTCACTCACATACCTTCTGAGTTAGGATATGTGGAACACATTGTGCACTCCTTCCAATGAGGGTGGAAGTGCCAAGCGATAAGCCACTTCTCCGACTCGTTCGAGTATGTCGAACGGTCCAATGTACCTCGGACTTAGCTTACCCCGCCTTCCAAAGAGAATCACTCCATGGTTTGGTGAGATCTTTAAAAATACATGATCTCCCGGTTGGAACTCCAAGTGACGGTGCTTTGCATCAGCCCAGTGCTTCTATCGGTCTTGGGCTATGCGCATTCTTTCTCTGATAGTGCGAACTACATCTACTGTTGCTACTATCATATGAGGTCCAAGGAGTTCTCTATCTCCGATGTCGTCCCAACTTATTGGTGAACGAAACTTCTTTCCATATAGAGCTGCAAAGGGTGCCATTCCAATACTTGCTTAGTAGCTGTTATTGTATGAAAACTCCACAAGATGTAGGTGATCTTCCCACGATCCTTCGAAGTCTAGCATACAAGCTCTTAGCATGTATTCTAAGATCTGAATCATTCGCTCAGACTGTCCGTCTGTTTCTGGATGGTAAGCTGTGCTAAAGTTCATACTCGTTCCCAAGCTAGCTTGCAGACTCTGCCAAAATTGCGATCGAAATATGGTGTCACGATCGGAGACAATGCAAACCGGTACTCCATGTAATCTCACGATCTCCTACATGAGTTCATGAGTATTAGAGATAGTACATATTGAAGAGTTAAATCTTACTTAGATTCAAACTTACATCCTTGTACTTCTTTGCTAATGTCTTGGTAGATTGGCCAACTCGAAAGAGAATAAAGTGAGCCGACTTTGTGAGTCGATCCACAATAACCCATACCGCATCATTACCTTTTGTTCTGAGAGGAAGAGCAGTCACGAACTCCATGGTGATGTGTTGCCACTTCCGTTCTGAAATAGGTAACGGTTGAAGTAAACCAGCTGTCCTGTGATGTTCAGCTCTTACTTGCTGACACACCAAACATTTAGCGACGCTTCTGGCTACTTCACGCTTCATTCCATGCCACCAGTAATGTTGTCGCAGATCTTTGTACATCTTTGTACCACTAGGGTGTACTGAATAGCGAGAGCTATGAGCTTCTTTCAACAATTCTTCCCAAATAAAACCTTGTGGTACATACAATCTACTGCCGTATCTCAAAGATCCGTCTTCATGGATGATGAAGTCTTTTCTAAGTCCACTTTCTACTTGTTCTCTGATCTTTTGCAACTTGGCATCACTTGCTTGAGTCGCTCTGATCTGATTGACAATTATAGACTGAACTTGTAAGTTCATCAAACATTAAGCGTTACCTGGCATGATTACTTCCATCTCCATCTGATGCAAATCTTTTTGAATGTTCTACTGTGCGGTGAGATTCATTGGCGACTAAGTGCATCAGGTACTACATTCACCTTCATTGGATGATATTGTAGGTTGATGTCGAAGTCTGCCATAAGTTCTAACCATATTCTCTGCCGCATATTCAACTCTTTCTGAGTAAACACATATTTCAGACTCTTGTTGTCGGTGTATATGTCCACTCGTTCTCCAAGAAGATAATGGCGCCAAATCTTAAGAGCAAAGATAACAGCTGCCAACTCCAGATCATGCGTCGGATAGTTGCGCTCATGAATCTTCAGCTGTCTTGATGCATAAGCTACAACTTTACCATGCCGATGTAGAACACATCCTAATCCCTTACCGGATGCATCGCAATGCACTTCAAAACCTCCAGATTGATCTGGTATGAAGAGAATAGACGCTGATGTCAATCTTGACTTAAGTTCTACGAAATCTTGTTCGCATGCTTCTGACCACACGAATTCTTCATCTTTACGTGTGAGCTTGGTCAGGGGTGTTGCAATCTTCGAAAATCTTTCAATGAATCTTCTGTAATATCCTGCTAAACCTAAGAAACTTCGAATGTCCTTCACTGACTTCGGTGTCGGCCATTCTCTTACTGCTGATACTTTAACTGGATCTACAGAGATTCCATCGCTTGATACAATATGTCCGAGAAAACCGACTTGATCTAGCCAAAACTCGCACTTTCTGTACTTAGAATATAGTTTATGCTGTCGTAAAGTCTCCAGGACAATTCGTAGGTGCTCGACATGTTCTTTCCGACTCTTAGAATACACCAGGATGTCGTCGATGAAGATGACAACAAACCTGCCTAGGTACTCTCGGAAAACTTAATTCATTAGGTTCATGAATATAGCTGGTGCGTTGGTCACTCCAAATGGCATCACAAGAAACTCATAATGACCATAGCGAGTCCGGAATGCCGTATTTAGAATATCATACTCTTTGACCTTCACCTGATGATATCCTGAACGAAGATCTAACTTGGAGAAAACGCAAGACCCACTTAACTGATCGAACATATCGTCGATGCACGGAAGTGGATACTTGTTCTTTATAGTTACTTCATTCAGAGCTTTATAATCAATGCACATTCTGTATGAACCTTCCTTCTTATTCACAAGTAGAACTGGTAATCCCTAACTTGAAGTGCTGGGAATAATCCATCCTTTCTTCAATAATTCGTCCAACCGAGTTTGGATCTATTTCAAACCTTCGGGACTCAAGCGATACGGAGCTTTGATCAGCGGTTGTACTCCACGTACTAAATCAATGCTAAACTCAAGAGATCGATCGGGGGGCAAACCTGATATGTCTTCAGGAAATACATCGTCGAACTCTCGAACGACCTCTGGCTTCGATCCGTCCTCTGCTTGAAGTGTTGCAATCACTGCCTTCTTCGGTTTTGCTTTGTATGTTCTTGGCTCCAGGGTACGGTCTCCACTTTTGAAATAAAAGACTGGATGTTCTGGAATCTCGAACACTACCCTCCTTTGACGACAGTCAATGGTAGCATAGAATGTTCCTAGCCAATCCATACCCAAAACGATATTGAAATTCGGTATGTCCAGTACCTTGAAGTCAGCATAGAATTCTCTGCTGTAGACGACTACTGGACACAAGTCGTATCCCATTGTTGTCTTTAGAACGTCGTTTCTTGAACTGACATTCCAGTTGGATACAAGTGGTTTGACTGGAATCACATGAGTTCGGAAGAACCGCTGCGACATAAAGTAATGAGATGCTCCAGTATCGAAGAGTGCTAGTACAGGAAGTGAGGCTACTAAAATCGTACCTAAGTTATGTGGGATATGTTTCAGGTATAAGAAAAAGATATATGGGTATATATAAAGATTGAAAGAAAGCTTGAAAGAAAAGAGTTACCAGTGATGACTTGGCCAGTGGCTTCAGCTTCTTCCACATTCATTGAGAGAGCCTGTCGCCTCGGTACATTCCTCCTTGTTGGAGGAGAATTCCTCTGTCCGTTCCTCTATACTTGAGGTAAGTTCCTTTTGTTAGTGTATATGCCCTAGAGGCCATTACTGTATCATACTAGTTTGTATATTACTTAATGGAAGCTTGGGATATTCACAGTTGTATAGACAGTCTTGCTCAAAATGGTAGTATGCTACTTGGTTTGTTTCTACTTCAATATGTGCAAGTGTTTCTTTTAGCATATCGCTTATACATATTAGTGGAGCCCTTAGGATCTTTGCTTGATTACCAGCGTTGTGATGGCAGTCACACTAGTGGGGGCTGGGTAATCTACAAGCACATCCTTATACAGGTCCCTAGTCGTAGGATTATCGAGACGGGGCATCGATACTCCGGAGTAGACTAGCGTATACACTTCTCATCTCAGCATGGGAGATGGTCTGTCCCACATCCATTAGTACGTCGTACTGGAGATAGTATGCGGGTGCTTGTTAGGTTACGAGTACACTGGACAAGACTCGTTGGGAACTGTTGGTTGGTACTATACCTATCGTCAGATAACAGTTCCCAGGGGACATGAGTACAGCTTAGTCCGTCGACTTGACACTGCTACTTCGCCTCGAGTGTGTTCCCACTGTACTTTGATTACTACCCTACCACGGCTCAAAGGAGTCGTGCAAACAGGTAGTAGTTGGGTGCAGTCCCGAAGCACTTGGAGGCAGTAGCGGTTAGATAGGATTCGTCTCTCCCGGTATTGGAGGTTGATATCACGCTGTGTCTAGGAGAGCCATTACACAAAGTCCCTGGTTAGGGCAAGCAAGAATTACTGGTAGTGTTTCCAGTAGTTTCTCAGGGTGTTCTAGGCTACACTCTGGCACGACTTGTACCGCTATTAGGGGTCTGACGTTTACCGCCCCCTAGGCCTGACATGTGATACTCTTAGACGAACAGACCGGACTGTACGGAGATTGTCACATTCAGGCTCAGTTGGAGTTCGGATGGGTTTACTTCATCGGCCTTCTTATCGACATCTACCTGGGGACCGTTACGTACAGCTAGTGCCGCTTGCGGTCTGTGGTTAAACCCACTGCCAGCGTAGTGTCGAGTCTGTAGAGTCCCACACAGAGAGTTTCCCTGCACTGAGCAAAAGGTGTAGATGCCGTATGGTTTTACGGCAGGTCTACGATCACTTACGTGCACTTGTGCGTGTATGATGTTCGGGAAGACAATACTAATGGGCTTTTGTTTAAGCCGGATCCTAGTATTATACAGATGGATTAGTTTTGTCTTCTGTGTATTCGTGTTCTACGGAATGCGGATGCGGGTGTGTATGCACGGTTGTGAGGAGCGAAGAAGGAGGTGTCTCATTAGGGTTTTGACCATTGACTTGGTCAAAACAAATATGAGGTGAGGAAAATGTTTATTAATCTTTATAATGATAATTGTGTTTTGGCTAATTGGTTTGACCATTTGACCTTGCTTGACAATTTGACTTAGTTGACCATCGTTGACTTAGATATTTTGCAAGCACTAGACTCTTCTTATTCTTTTGGATTTATCTTTGAGATGATAATGGTCAAATCAAGGGTAGCCATCATAATTCATCATGATAAAATATTACTAAATATTTTTCTTATGGATTATTATCTTGTGCTCATTCTCTCTCATCCAAAAGTGAGCTCCCATGGTTCCTCCTTCTTCTTCCTCTCTAGTTTTTTCTATAGCTCTCAAGTGTTGAGAAAAATAGAAATAAAATAGAAAAAGAAATCCATCTTCTTCCTCTACATCACCTAGGACATCAAGCATAGCAAACTTGTTGCCCTAGTTACCTCGGCTTGGGGTGGAGCTCGGATTGTAGACTCTCGGGTGGATTGTCTTCGACTCTATAAGGCCGTGGAGGTGACCAAGATCCGGATCGATCCTCGAAGCTCGCACGGACGAGGAGGACAGCGGAGAAAAGAACCGAAGGACAGTTTTCGTGAGGTATAATCTCTACAACACAGTAGATTAAACTTCCGTAGTTCGTTTGTAATGGTTTGGCAAAGATCCTTTAGCTTTAGTCTATGTTGCTATGTAAGAAAGTTTCGATTTTTACTTGTTCCGCCTCCTCGCTAGTTTGCGGGGTGAGCGACATAGACTTACACCTTTATGCTTGATGGAACTGATGAGGAGGAGGTGCAGTCGGTCCATAAGGAGGTGGAGCTGGGAGAGCAAGACATGGAGTAGGTGCTTGGATAGCTGGCCGTTGCGGATAGGTAATTGCTGGCTGGGTGCATCATTTGGATTGAGTTTACGAGGACAAGATCCAATATCATATGTGGCTGAGCCGCATACTAAGCAAAGGAGATTAGCACATCTACAATCCTTCGCCAGGTGTCCATCCCTCCTACAGTAGGTGCAAAAGGCTGGGCTGGGCCGGTTGAAAGGTACTCGCGGTCTCCTGGGTACAAAAGGTGGCCTTAAAGAGGCTCCTCCTGCCATCTGAGTGGCAGGGCGCTTCACTCAGGCAGATTGGAGTCTGCCCTTCACCTTTACTACAGCCTCATATCGATGGGCAGCATTCAGAGCCAGTTCGTGGGTTGGGAAATCCCCTATAGCTAAAGCAGCTTGGATCTCCGGGTCTAACCCTTGCTAAAATCGTCTGGACCTGATCTCAGCAGTCGGAATGAGGTGTACCGTGAACCTGTTACGGTCTTGTGTTAGCTGTG
Source organism: Agapanthus africanus (assembly GCA_030015575.1). Taxonomy (NCBI): domain Eukaryota; kingdom Viridiplantae; phylum Streptophyta; class Magnoliopsida; order Asparagales; family Amaryllidaceae; genus Agapanthus; species Agapanthus africanus. The sequence goes on along the minus strand of JASDDO010000029.1, from coordinate 396,277,783 downwards.
TAGTATGTGATATAAGAAAATTGAATATTTGAGACATATCTTTACCTGCTCAACATAGTGAACTCGGCATCATACTCATCCACCGATTTGCTCCACATAGAGCCTTGTTGCAAGTGAATGAATTGCTGCTCCATGTCGAATTGGGCATTCTCTGGAAAGTACTTTGCGTCGAACATGTCGCGAAAAGTTTTCCATTCGATAGGCTGGGAAAGACGATTTTCTTCTGCCTTCTACCATACTCGGGCGTTGTCTTCACAACCCGTACCTAAGCAATGTATGGCACTTGTGCTGCTGTCATATCGTCCTCAATGCTCTGAGCCCATTCTTCAGCTTCTAAAGGGCTCTCTCTCCTAGAAAATTGCTTCGGGTACAATGCCCAGAATTGCTTCACGTCGGGTGCTTCCGCTTCTGGGCGGTTCAATAAGACAGCAGTTTGCTACTGATGTCCTTTCAGGAGGCTTTGGATTGCCTCAAGCAATACCGTTTGCTCGTTGATCAGAGCTGCAATGGTATGCGTAAGTGGAAGAGGTGGTAGTGTGTTGTTGAAGTTAGTGCTGGTATTATTTGGAGAATCCATAACCTTGAAAGAAAAAATAGGGTTAGGATAGATTCAAAGAATATGAAATTAGAAGATTCAAGGAATATGAAATGTAAAGAATGTTTTTAGTTGCTGATGCTTGTGTTATATTTCTTAGGACTTCATGCAGAGTTGACTTACATGTCCATGCAGAACTGATCAGCATGGGCCGCCAACAAAACCTGTCATGCCCCACTTCCCAGTGTACGGGTAAGGAGACGCGACGAGGCCCGCTACGTATTTACTCAGAAGTAAACACGCTAAGCATAACTAAGCAATATGATGTAAATATACAAAAGAAGACATGAAATATAAATGAACGACAACTTTTATTTATTAAACATTTCTATAAAGTACGACTGAAAAGTAAATACAATGATGAAAGCAATGCCTAAACAATGGCATGAACTTGAAAGTAAAGTATATTCAAGAGTCTACAGCACGGGGTCCTCGCTGAACTGATCTAAGTTCTCTAAACTAGGCTCTATCTCTAGTGAGTCGGATCCACTTGACAACATTCCAAAGAAAGAAGAGAGAAGGAATGTACTCAGCGAATAATCGCTCGGTAAGTCCCAAAGAAAGCTAGAAATAGAATAGACAGAAAGAATATAACTGTATACTATTTGATTGTTATGTTAACGCAGTTTTTTGTAGCTTAGTATAGAATATGCCAGTGTATATGAGAGGAGTCCAACTATTTCGTGGACTAAGGTATACGGAGCACAAGAAACCGTTAAGCCATGGGCAACAGCAATGGATATTCAGGTTAGGTGTATTAAAGTGACCGTCTCGTGCCACTTCTAACACATTCCGTACCAGTCTACCCTTTTAAAACCCTGTAATGCATTTTGTATTGATTTGTATTGTTTTGTTTAATAGATGTAAGACTTTCCAAAACCATGATATCATGTAAACGGAATGGATATAAATGGATAGTCATGTAATCAGAGTATATCCATGGTTCGGTTCAGTCGACTCATGTTGATATAGATTGAATTCTGATAAAAATGGATTCATGTTGAATTGGAGTTATACTTGAATCATATTCAAGGATAGATTGATTGATTTTAGGTTAGATCGAGACTCTGTCTGAGTCAGACACTTTAAAAAGAATTGAAGTCCTGAATTAGTTTTGATGTTATCGGTAACTGCTATATATGGACGGCAGGATATGTGTCTTTTTCTAAGACAATTACTGTATTGATAACACCGTTTTTAGGTTGTATACCTTAGATAGGAAAGCACCCATATTCTCCGGCTCCCTGAGGCTCAAGAGAACTGGTCCCGCTTAAACCTATATTTACTAGGGTCCTTATTGTAAATTAATATAACTTGAGGGGGTTTTATGAAAAAATAGTTTTGATATATTTTCAAAATAAACCTCAAGTATTTATTTATCGTGTTTAGGGTTTTCATAGTTGTAATTTTTATAAAATGAAATATTCTAGTGGATATAAACCTAACTTTGAATATTATATGGTATTTTCTCGTAATTTGACTTGTATTGAAATGTGTTGGTATTTTCATGATCTTTTGTGATTCTTTTCTTTTGATTAAAAAACATAGAATATATATTATATTTAAAATAGATATATTGATAATATATATATATATATATAATTATAAAAATAGAATTTATTTATTAAATAGAAATCACGTTTTCTTAAAAATTGCAATAAAAATTCCATCGAGATCGAATGCTCCGTGAGGAGGTCTGCATCTCGCTCTACTAGTCCCGAGTACGTGCGATAACCCTTACCATCCCGATCGGGTTCCCTAAAATGGGTTGTAGAGGCTTATTTGCAAGGAATTTATTTAAAACAATTTAAAGAATACGGGTTTTGATAGTTTAAGGTATTTTAATGTAAATTATGTTTTTTCCCACAAAAATTGTTACAAAGGCCATCGTGCTATGTCAAGATGAGTGCTGTGATGTGGTAGGTCATTACCTCGTAAGTTTTCTAAAGGTAATATGAGCCAAACTATAAAGTAATATAAACTAGATGGTATTTTACCGTAAAAATTAAACAAAAGTTGTTTAACATTATATTTTGAATTGAAACTTGTTCCAAATGTTATTTAATGGTTAATAAAATATATAAAAATATGGTAAATTTTTTATTAAGAAAATTGCGTTTTTAATGAAATTAGAATCGGAAGTCGGAAAAACTCCGTTTCCGACGAGTTTTAATAGATTATTGTTTTAGACTAGGAAGAGGTGAGAAGTGAAGGGACTTACTAATTTATTAAAGAGGGGGGAGGTAGAGGGAGATTTCCAAGGCGTCGTGGAGTCGCGTTGTCGCCAGATTTGTCCCGAAACGTCACCGGAATTTGAGCTTGAGCTAACTCCACCTGTACAACTTCTTAGACTTAGGAATTTTAGAGAGTTTTGGCAATGAAATTTTGAATGAAGAGGGTTATGGTGTAGTGTGGTATTTATAGAAGAAATTGCGGTTTAGGGTAATAAAGAATGAATTAAAAATATGCATTAAAATTTGGATCAATGCCTTATTTTAATTCTCTGGAAATGTGCTGGGAAATCAAACAGACTAGGGTTAGTGGGGGGAGTCCAAGTGGTGCAGGGTTAAATTTTGGGAGCATTTTCCACGTGGGGGCCCGGCGGCGCCGGCCTCGGCCCCAAGCATCATCTCGCCGGTCATCTAGGGGGTGGAGGGCTCTGGATTGAAGACACGTGTCCTAGGCTGCTTAATTAACAATTTCCATATGAGACTTTTCATTTTTACGTGCAGTGCACGTGTAAACTTTTGAGCTTCTAAAAGTTTTAAAGAAAAATCAACAAAAATAATATGTGGCTGAGGGGATTCGAACACAGGGGCTATGTCACAGCAGTGCAAGTCTTTACCAATGAGCTACAAGTTGTTTCTTGCTGTTCAAAAGCGAATTAAATACTTATAACATACACAGAATTGTAAATACTCCATTTGTACATTAAGTTTAAACAAATTTTCTGTACACTGAAACAGAGTTGTTACAGGCCTTTAGTGCAAGTGGGAGATTGTTGGATATGTATGCCCTAGAGACCATTATTGTATATGTATACATGTGGATGCTGTGGATATGTATGTACAGGACGATCTTGCTCAGTTATATAGTATATTATTTCAGTTGTCTTTATCAGGATATGTGTATTTGTTTTTATTGATGCTTTATCCAGCTTCCACATATTGATAAAGACTTGATATAGTAGTATACTATTATGGTCTGACTTTATCTTAACATGGCATATGTTATACACGTTATTACGTATTTCGGTCACATGTTGATAAAGCCCGTAGGATCTTGCTTGACTACCTGCGTTGTGATGGCAATCATACTTATGGGATCTGGGTAGTCTATAATCATGTCCTTAAATATCCTAAGTCGCAGGAGTATCGAGATCGGGCATTGATACTCTAGAGTAGAATTGCGTGTATATTTCTAGACCCCAACGAGGGGTGGTGGTTGGTCCCACAACCATTGGTGTGATCACCTAAGATTATATACGGGTGCTCACTGGGGGTGAGTATACTGGACGGACTCGTTGAGAACCTCTAGATGATATTATACCTATCGTCAGATAGCAGTTCTCTTGTGACATGTGTACAGGTTAGTCTTTGGACCTAAGATCGTCATTTGTATCGTGCGCGTTCCCACTGTGCTTTGATCACTACCCTACCATGGCTCTACTGATTCGTGCAAACAGGTTTTGGTTAGGTACATTCTCGAGCCACATGGAGGCAGTGAGAGATTGTCAGGGATTCGTCTCTCCAGGTATTGAGAGTTGATATCGCACTGTGTTTGATTGGTCAGGACCATCAGACCTTGGCCAAGGCAGTTGGGATTTACTGATAAGTTGATCAGCAGTTTCCCGGATTGGTCATGAGCAGAATCAGCATGAATTATCGGGTTATTAGGGTCTGACACTTACCACCCCCTATATCCGGTATGCAATACTCATAGATGAAGAGACCGGACTATATGGAGATTGTCACGGATAGGCTCAGTAGGGATCCGGATGAGTTTGCTCATCGGCTTTCCTTTTCAACAGGTACTCGGGTAGCCGTTATGTACAACTAGTGCCGCTGATGTGCTTGTGGTTATGGATTCATCCAGTAACGCACTGCTGGCATACTGTCGAGTCTTTAGAGTCCCATACAGAGGGTTTCTCTACTTCTGCCGAAACGATGTAGAGGCCGTATGGTTTTACGGCAAGATTCGATCACATACTTGTACTTCTGCACGTATGATGTTCGGGCGGATAATACTAGCGGGCTTTGGTTTAAGCCGGATCCTAGTATTATATTGTTGGATTATTTTCGTCTCTTTTGTATTCGTATTTTTTGGAATACGGATATGGATATGTATATACGGTGAGGGATATTCTTGTAATTTGTTACAAAAGTGCTTCTAGAAGAAGACACCTTATTATTTGTTTTAACCATTTAGTTAAATGACTAATGAGGTGAAGGGTGAGGTGTTATCATTCAATGAATGAAGCATGGCTACTTAGTGACTCACTTAGTGGGTCATAGATTACTATTGAGGCAAGGTGACATCTAGATATTTTGTGGTGGAGATAATTTTTTATTATTATCTTGAGATGATTGCTTTATTAGTCATAAGACTTAGCCATTCTTCATTCAATTCTTATGTTGCTCTCTACAACACTCTCATCTCCTCCAAGCTTCTCTTCTTCTACTTCAAACCCTAATAGTCTCATGTGTTGAGAAACCTAAGGTTCTTAAGACAAAACAATTGCAACAACCCTAAACTTTCTGAACAATTTTTTTCAAAAATATAGAAAGGGGGACTTGAGCCTGGGCACAAGTTATAAATTTGATTTGCTTTTTAACAGCACGAAGGAGCTTGTAACTCATTGGTAAGACCTTTCACTGCTGAACCAAAACACCAAAGTTCAAATCCTATCAACCACACATTTTATAATTAAATTCTCTTAATCTTTTAGAAGTCCAAGAGTCTACACGTTCACTACACATAATAGGGTAAGTTACAAAATAAACAAACGTGACCATGATATTAGACCAATCGTCAGGGACACATGGCAGCAAGATGAGCCTCAACTCGGCCGACTTAGGCCGGCGACTCGGTTGACTCGGCTGGTGCCGCCGGTCCAACTCGGTCTGATCCCAATTTTTCTTTAACCCCCTGCACCCTTTGGCCTACCCCACTTCCCCTGCACTGTTTATATTCTCTGCAATTAACCAGAGAATTAAAATACCCCCATTTAATCCATTTTAATACAAATTTTTAATACACATTTTCACTACCTTAAAACCCTAATTTTTCCTATAAATACCACCCTCAAATCACCCCCTCACTCACAAATCCCTGTCCAAACTCTCAAGAAAATTCCGAAGACTTTTTGTGTGCAATTGGAGTTAGCAAATGGCGAAGCTCCGACGAACTTCCGACGACGATCCAAGCAGATTCCGACGACGAAACGACGCACCAGAACTTCCTACCTCTTCCTTCTTATCTCTTCTAGTCTAATAACCTGTAAGTCCCTACTTCTTCCTCTTTTCACTATTCTAAAAACATTTAAAACTAAAACCCGACGGAAGCGAAGTTAATCCGACTTCCGATTCGGTTTTTCCTTAAAAAGTTCTATTTTTCTTAAACACAATAATACCAAACTCTTATGGCATGGCCATTAAACATTATCGAAAATAATAGAACAAGTTTGGCATCAAATAATAACCATAGCAAGTTTTATTCCACTTTTACATTAAAATACCCTTATGTTTCATTTCGACATGCTTGAACTTTTTAAAACCGTATTACCTTAGAAAACTCATGAGGTAATGACCTATCTCCTCACAACACTCATATGTAACATAGCACGATGGAATTTGGGAACATAGATCTGGGAAAAATACGACTTTACATATAAACTACCTTCAACTATTAAAAACCTTTTTCTACAAGAAGTGTATTTTAACAAATCTTTGCAATTGCGCCTCTACAACCCATTTTGGGAAACCCGTTCAGGATGGTGCGAATTATCGTACATCCTCGGGCTTAGTAAAGTGAGATGCAAACCTCCGCATGGAGCATACGATCTCGAAATATTTAAAATACAATTTTCTTTAGAAAATGTGATTTCTATTATAAATAAAACTTATATTTTTAATAAGTAAATATATATGTAATTAATATCAAAATATCTATTTTTAATGTTTATAATATTCCACATTTCCAAAATTTAAGAAAAATATTTCATTTACAAGAAAATACCATACAATTCCAATATTACAAATAAATACCATATATTATGAAATTAGGTTTTATTCACTAGAAATGTCATATTGATAAAATATACATCCATGAAAACTCTAAAGACGATAATAAAATACTTGAGTTGTATTTTGAAAATTATACAAAATTATTTTACATAAAACCCCTGAAGTTATACTAAATTACAATAAGGACCCTATTAAACATAGGTTTAAGAGGGACCAGTCTCTTGAGCCTCAGGGAGTCGGAGATATGGGTGCTTGCCTATTTAAGGTAGACAACTTAACAAACGGGGTTATCAACACGGTAATTGTCTTTGTAAAAGACACAAATCCTGCAGTCAATGTGCAGCAGTTACCGATAACACCAAAATCTAATTCAGGATTCAATTTCTTTTCTAATTGTCTGAATCAGACCGAGTCTCGATATAATCAATCTGACTTGAATATGATTCAAGTATCAAAGTTCAATACAATATGGATCTATGAATCCGTCTATTCAATCTATATCAAACTAAATTGATTGAACCGAACCATGGATATATTCCATCTACACGATCATCCATTATATCCGTTCTAATACTGATATCATGGTTTCGTCAAGTCATCCATCTATATACAATATACACTTCAAACAATACATCAATACAATCAAGACACCGCGGGGTTTATAAAGGGTAGACTGATAAGGAACATGTTAAAGGTGGCATGAGGTGGTCACTTAAGACGTAATTACATCCATGCCGTTATTCCGTGGTATTATCGACGGAGCCTTGGACTCCTGATACCTTAGTCTCCGGGGAAAGTGAGACTCCTCTCGTATACACTGGCATTTTCTGTACCTAGCTACAAACAGCTGCGCTAACATTATAAAACTATACTCTTCCTCTGTCTATTCTACTTCTCCTTCATCTTTGGGACTTACCGAGCGATTGTTCGCTGACGACATTCCTTCTCTTTCTTCTTTGGAATGTTGTCAGGTGGATCAGACCTTCAGGAGATCTAGCCCACCGGTAAGGATTTGGAGCAGCTAGCTTTCGACCCAGAGCTTTAGATTCCTTATACACATTTACATTCTGTATTTTCCATTTCTGTTATGCCACTGTTTAGGTATTGCTTTCCATTTCATGTATTTATCTTTTCAGATGTATTGTAAAAAGAATGTTAATAAACAAAATTGTTGTTCATTTACATCATGTCTCTTGTGCATTTTACTTATATTGCTTAGATACGCTTAGCGTGTTTACTTCTGAGTAAATACGTAGCGGCCTCGTCACGTCCTCTGCCCATATACTGGGAAGCGGGGCGTGACAATAATCCATCATCACTCTCTACATCCTCTAAGCTACTTAGATTAGCTTACTAAGTAACCTAGTTACCTTAGTTTAAAAGTAGGAGCTCAAAGTAGACACTCTCGGGTGAATCATCTTTGACGTGAGGAAGCCGTCGATCAAGCTCGATTATGGAGGCCACTAGGAGCGTGCTAAAGGAGAGGAGTAAAGACCCGAAGGACTTGAGCCCCTTGGTATAAACTCTTTTCATAGTAGATAGCTTCTTTAGTTGCTAGTTAGGTTTATGGTAGATCTAGTTTAGGGTTATTCTAGCGCCAAGTTTAAACCGTTAGAAAAAAATTGTTCCGCAATCGGCCTCGGTTGATGGACAGGGTGTTAGCATAACCTTTCAGTACACTCATTTGATCGGATACCTGCATATATCAAAATACTGCCACTACATCATTTCGCCTGAACCAGGGAAACCCTCTGTGTGGAACTCTAAAGACTCGATAGTATGCCAATAGTGAGTTACGAGATAAATCCATAACCAAAATCACGTCTGCGGCACTAGCTGTACGTAACGGCTATCCAGGTACCTGTTAAAAAGGAAGGCCGATGAGCAAGCTCATCCGAAACCCTACTAAGCTTTTCCGTAACAATCTCCATACAGTCCGGTCCTCTTCATCTACGAGTATCGTATACCGGGTCTAGGGAATGGTAAACGTCAGACCCTAATTACCCGATAATTCGTACTGATGTGGCTCAGGACCAATTCAGGAAAACTACTGATCTAACTATTAGTAAGTCTGAACTGTCTTGGCCAAGGTCTTATGGTGCTGGCCTACCGAACATAATGCATTATCGTCTCCCTATACCAGGAGAGACGAATCCCTAACAATCGCTCACTGCATCTGTAACATTTCAAAAAAAAAATAAAATATCTTTTTTGGGAAAATTCTGGACAAAACATTATGGAAATTCAAAAATATGTTATTTAGTTGTAATTGTGTTTAATGTGGGGGTTTTGGTAAAAAGTTTACCAAAATGTCTTTTAAATATTTTTCTGGTTTTACGGATATTTTATTGGAATTTTATCTGGACTGTACACACTTGTGCATGTTAACTTAGGTTAAGTCTAGGGTTACCATGTTTAGATAAGCATGGTGGGTTAACCATGTTTAGCCAACCATGATGGGTTAACCATTTGGTTATGTTAATGTGGTTAATTAAGGGTCTTTAGCTTTGTTTAAGGGTGATTAGGATAGGGGTTGACTTGTGTAGGGAGAAAGTGAGCCATGATGGCTTGTGTAAGCTAGCACTTGAGAGAGAGAGAGAGAGATGGCTAGAGTGTGCCATGATCCATCCCACTTTATAATCCCTTGTGCTCTTTCACTCCCTCTCACACATCAGCCCCAACATTCCATTTCCAGCCAACATCAGCAGCTGAAACAATACATCAGCCAACCCTACACCAGCCCCTAACACCTTAGACCAACACCTACACACCCATATCAACACTTCAGCCCCCATATCAACACTTCAGCCCCAATTGTTATCACATCAGCTGATACACCACATCAGCCCCTATTTCCTCACATCAGTAGCTACATCAGCCACAACAGCAACAACTCCATTCAAAACCACACCACACCCCCATCATACTTCAACTTCACCCCACACAACACCAACCCCCAACACCTCTGCTGCTGCACACAGCCACCACCACTACAGCAACATCAACAAAAGATAGAAAAGATTGCAAGCAGCAGCAGCAGCCTGATCAGCTTCAGCAACAGCTGCAACAGCAACTGCAGGAGCTGTAGAAGCAGCTCAGCAGCAGCAGACCCTTCTCCTCCTTCTCCTTCTCCTCTTCTCCTTCATCTTGGATCTCTTGAGGTATAATCTCACAACCCAATTCCTATCTTGCCAAGTTCGGGTTATATAGCTGAAATTAGGTGTTTATATCGTAATTAGTGCTAGTTTAGGCAAATTTGAGTGAGACTTGACCAAGTGTTGGTTTTGATTGTTAGGGTAACCTTATTAGGTGTGTTTGAGACCAGTTTAACCAAGATTACCCCAGTTTTTCAGTTGGTTACCTGAAAGTTTCAACTTGGAGTATTTTATCGATATTGTCGACTTTGTGGCTTTTCTGGAAACTGCTATCAACCCGGACTTCCTAAAATAAAATTGACTTGGCAGTAAGCTGTGCAGGCACCCTGGAACCATCCCATAAAACCCTAGCCCCCACCTCTTTATCCCGGCCGCAGATATATTCCATCTGGCCGCAATTTGCGGCCAGAGCTGTAGGAAACCCCTTCGTTTTGCGTGCACGGCTCTTTTACCTGTAAACTTGACCCTGGGTATGTCTAGTTTTGTCTGGTTACAACTAGGATAGAATCTGGGTTGATTTTCTTGAGTTGGCGCATGATTTGCGACTCGTTTTCGTGTGGATTTTGATATTCGATGATTCGTTTCTGTCGGGTGGCGTTGAACGCCAACGGCAGAGGGATATTGGCCGTGTTTGCACGCAAGGCTATAGGTTTTTACTTATAGACGTAGCGTGCACCATTTTGGTTTCCGACATGGTTTTCATGTGTTTTAGCGTGTGATATCCTTGTAGGTACCCTACGTGGCGTCAAGCGTTGGAGATGCAAATGGCGACATCGGCACCGGCACGCATAAAGAATGGTGAGTAGATTTATATCTACGGGGAGAAGTCGGGTGGATGGCGTATAGCACCCCCGCAGTTCGTGGTGGTGTATACGGATGCGTATACACACTAACAATTAATATATGTTGTTTGGGATTAATTATTGATTTTAAAAATGGATATTGGTGTGTTGGATTGGTGAAAGGTTACGAAACCCTAGGGTAGTGGGTGCACTACACATACATATACACACATACATACTTGCATACATCCTTATTACATATGTGGTTATGGGATTCTATATAGATATGTGTTCACGTGGGTATGGGACTATGTGTTCACATACGGATTTGAGGATGATACTTGGGATTGAGGTGAGTCAACGAAAGTTGATCTGAGATTATGATATCGGTGATTGGCAGGATTTGTACTTGATATACGTCCTGATATGATAGCGGGTCTTGGATGATAATGCCATAGGAATAGTAATATATATATAAAATGATCGACATGTGATTATGAAACGAGATAGGATATGATATGAGACGACAAGATATTTATGATAGGCCGCCATTGGCATTGTTTACTCCTTGAGATGATATGTGCTGATGATATCGTTTTGCTAGAGGCTGTCAATCGGGAGCCGGATTATGATTATATTGACGATGTATGATGATGATATCGATTTATACGAGACTGTCGATCAGTAGCCAGGTCATGACTATAGTGATGATATTAGCATTGTACTAGACGCAGGTCAGTACCCCAGATGATGATCTTGATAAGAGGATACCAGATGAGTAATATAATGAATATGTTTTTGACCCATACCCAGATTTGGGGATGCCGTACGACGGATTCACGTACGCGCTATATTTTGATGTTTGATCCGCCCCCTTGACTTGGGAGTAACCGATTATAGAGATATGGTATCGGATGTGATATGATCGAGGTGGGATCACCGACTATATATATATATATGTATCGACTCAGAGATTAGGCGGTTTCCTTTACCTACTGTTAGCTCTGGCTCAGCCTTATAGTAGTGTAGCTATATGATTCCTTGACATTAGATGCAGTTTAGCTATCATTGTGTTTGGTATTCAGCTCCCGTGCATTATTATTGTTGCTCTGCATCGCATACTTATTGTGATTCATATTCTATTGTTGATGTCATGCTGTTAGGACACCATCACCATAACCGATGATGCGTATGTACCACGTACACTTACTTGCCAGTTCACACACAACTTCATCGGTAATTGCCATGTCACTATACAGTAGTATTATTGCTGCAGGATATGACCCTTGTATGTGCATACTATTATTTCATGTTGCATGATATACTGTTATAACTTACACTTCATTGATATGTCACATACATCATGTTTTCTGATTATGCTCATTGAGATATGTGGTTTCTATGATATTTCTGGATTTGGGAACCGTGGGTATTTCAAAGAGATTATGTAATTGTTTTAAAAACCCGGTTACCCTTGGCATGATATTTCAGTGCGTCCACCATGTGTTTTCTCGGTGCTGAGAGCGACATGTGAAACTCGATTCGAGGAGGCGGATGAGGCCGATTGCGGGTACATGGTGGGCCCGGTGCGGTATCCCGGGGCAAGAAGATCGCAGGAGATGGCGTTGAGCCTGGCAGGGGAGCACTACCGACCGGTGATATTACCCGACGCGTCGGATATCCGGAGGATACCGTCATGGTCTTGAGATTTATGGTAGGGGTCGGTCTGGATTGACGGCGCCCTAGATAGTGAGACTTATCAGAGACATTGAGATATTGAGATTGAGGCTATGTTTTGTGCCGATGCTGGGCACAAGTTTCATGATGTTTTTCCATGATTTTGACCATATCCTCATATTTACATGCATGATGCTTGTTGTCATTGGTTGACACGTGGACGGGATCTACCTATATATAGACATTGATCACATACAGACTTGATTTCATTGATCATACTTTTCATGCATTCATACATCATTCATATGATACATTGCTACCTGAGGCACTGACACTTACACAGGGCACATGGTATTACAGTTGGGTTAGATAGTTACCCTAGCCATTGTTATAGAATGCTGGTTATATATTTGAGGATTATATATTATGATCGTATGACCTAGGATTGCGTCATACATGCGATTTTCTGTGCGTAGATCTTTTTCTACTCACGAGTTGGCAACTCACCCCCGTTGTGCCCCAGTTTCTTGCAGGTGTTGCCGTACGAGTTTCTTTACGGCTTTGCGGGCACAGCTTATTTCAGGGGACTTGCTAGTAGGTGGGTTATTTGTATCGTACCCATCACTATACATTGTATATTATATTTCAGTTGTATTTAGAAGTTCCATCAACCAAACATGTACTTATTTGAGATAGAGACCAGTGTTGATTATTCTTTCGACCTTAGAGTCGCACGTTATATTCTCTGGGTTCATGCTATTGAGTTTCCTTTCTGTTGTGATCCTCGCCTTTAGGCGTTGTATATTATATTGCAAGCTAGTTGATTTACATATGGTTTTTCCTTCACTCCACTACTTTCTTGGTTTAGATTTCTGGGCTCGGCTTACTTAGAGCACGTTCGCCTTGAGACGTTCGTAGCCTAAGTGCCGGTCATGTTCCGTACTTTCGGGTCATGACAGCATCTATGTGGCTCAGGACTGTACCCAACTAAAACCAATTTGCACGACTCAGAAGAGCCATGGTAGGGTAGTAATCTAAGTACAGTAGGAACTCACACGAGACTAATGACGATCTCAGGTCTAAAGACTAACCTGTACTCATGTCATCTGAGAACTTCTATCTGACGATAGGTATAGTTCCATCTAAAAGTTCTCGGTGAGTCCGTTCAGTGTACTCACCCCCAGTGAGCACCTGTATATGATCTCAGGTGCTGAAAACCAATAGCTATGGGACCAACCATCGCCCCTCGTCGGGGTCTAAAAATGTATACACCGGTCTACTCCAGAATATCGATGCCCTGTCTCGATACTCCAACGACTAGGGATATTTATGGATGTACTTATGGACTACCCAGCCGCCACATGTATGATCGTCATCATAACGCTGGTGGTCAAGCAATAATCCTACGGGCTTTATCAACATGTATTAACGATATGTAATAACAAGTAAAATATATACACATGTTAAGATAAAAACAAACCAAATAGCACACTATCATATCGAGCAAGATTGTCCTGTACATACATATGTCCATGCATTCACTATATATATACAATAATGGCCTCTAGGGCATGCATATCCAACAATCTTCCATTTGCACTAAGGCTATATGTTGGCGTATCGAGTACCCAACGTCTGCTCTAGGGCTAGTTGTTAGCATATCGCATAGCCAGCATCTCAAATAGTCTCTCGAACTATGCTTGAGGGAGGGCCTTGGTGAATGGATCCACCGTGTTTTCTTTTGTGTCTACTCTCCACATATCGATCTCCTGGCGATCTACGATCGCTCTGATCAGGTGATACTACCTCAAGATGTGTCTGGATTTCTGATGGGACCATGGTTCCATTGCTAAAGCCACAACCCTATTGTTGTTGTAATACAAAGGTATTGGATCAACAATGGATGAAATCACCTCAAGTTCAGTAATGAACTTCTTCATCCAGACAGCTTCTTTTGCAGCATCATTGGCAGCAATGTATTCATCTTCCATCATCGAGTCTGCGACGATGTCCTGTTTGGAGCTCTTCCAATAGACTGCCTCTCTGTTGAGGGTAAACACAAAACTCGAGATAGACTTTCTGTCATCCTAGTTACTTTTTAAGCTCGAGTCGGTAAAAGACTCCACCTGGAGGTCCCCATTATCATACACCAAGAACAGTTCCTTAGTTCTTATCAGGTACTTAAGAATGTTCTTTACAGCTGTCCAATGATTCACACCTTGGTTCGACTGATACCGGCTAACCACGCTAAGTGTGTAAGCTACATCTGGTCTGGTACATAGCATTGCATACATTATAGATCCTATTGCCGAAGCATAGGGAATAATGCTCATGCGAGCCCTCTCCCCATCAGTCTTGGGAGACATCTCTTTAGAGAGGGTGATTCCATGCAAAGCGTGTATATTACCGTGCTTGGAATATTCCATACTAAATCTCTTTAGTATGGACTCTATGTACATGGACTGTGAAAGTCCCAATAACCTCTTGGATCTATCTCTGTAAATCTTTATCCCCAGAATGTAGGAGGCATCACCCAGGTCTTTCATGGAGAACTTTTATGGCAAGAACAGCTTGACCGATTGTAGCATAAGAACAATCAAGAGAATGTCATCCATGTATAAAACTAGGAATACGACAGTTCTCTCCACAATCTTCTTATATATACACAATTCATCCTTGTTCTTAATGAAGTCAAATTTCTTGACTGTCTCATCAAAACAGAAGTTCCAGCTCCACGATGTTTGCTTTAATCCATAAATGGATTTAAGCAACTTGCACACCTTTCCGCTGCTCCCACTGTCTATGAATCCCCACGGCCGATCCATATAAACGCACTCTTCTAAATATCCATTCATAGAAGCCGTTTTTATGTCTATCTGCCAGATTTCATAGTCATGGAAGGCATCAATGGCAAGTAGGATCCGAATAGGTTTCAGCATAACCACTGGAGAAAATGTTTCATCATAGTCCACACCAGGTCTTTGACGTAAACCTTTTGCAACAAGTCTAGCCTTATAGGTCTCCACCTGTCCATTTACACCAATCTTCTTTTTGAAGGTCCATTTGCATCCAACAGATTTTACCCCAGGAGGAGCAATATCCAAGGTCCAAACTTTATTGGTGTACATGAACTCCATTTCGGATCGCATAGCATCCACCCATTTACCAGAGTCCCTGCTAGTAATGGCCTGCTTGAAACTAGTAGGATAATCTTTTTCCAAGATGTAATCCTCTCGATCCTCCTCTATGAGAAAACCGTAGTATCTCTCGGGCGGATGAGAAATCCTACTAGATTTACGGAGTGGCTGAAGTTCGTCCAGGATTACAGAATCTTGAGGTTCTATCAAATCTTCTACTTCAGTTTGTGGTTCCGGAATTTCTTCCAGTTCTACCGTGCTCCCACTAATTTCTTTTATAAGAAATTCTCTTTCTAAGAAGACTAAGTGGCGAGCGACAAACACCTTTTGTTCCTCGGCGTGGTAAACAAGATATCCCTTTGAATTCTTAGGGTATCCCACAAACTTGCACAATATAGATCGTGCTTCGAGTTTATCTAGGTTCTACTTTTTAACAAAAGAAGGATATCCCTATATCTTAATATAATTAAGATATGGTCTCTTCCCACTCCATATTTCATATGGGGTGGTAGGCACTGATTTGGTCGGAACTCTATTCAATAAGAATGCAGCTGATTCAAGAGCAAATCCCCAGAATGAAAGAGTCAACTCAGCATTACTCATCATAGAGCGAACCATATCCAAAAGGGTACGATTTTTCCGCTCTGATACACCATTTTGCTGTGGTGTATACGGAGGAGTGAACTAGGAGAGAATTCCATTCTCTTTTAAATAGTTGAGAAATTCCATGCTTAAGTACTCCCATCTTCTATCAGATCGGTGGATCTTAATACTTTTGCCAGTCTGGTTCTCTACTTCGTTCTTAAATTTTTTGAATTTCTCAAAATCTTCAGATTTTTGTTTCATAAGAAATATATATCCGAACCTAGAGAGATCATCAGTAAATGTAATGAAGCACGAGAACCCACCCTCTGCATGTATAGACATTGGACTACATACATCAGTGTGTTTGAGTCCAAAGAGCTCTATAGCTCTTTCTCTGTATCCGGTGACTGGAGATTTGGTCATCTTTCCTTTGAAACAGGACTGGCAAGTTTCATATGATGAAAATTTAAATGAATTCAGAAATCCATTTTTATGCAACTTTGCTAGTCTTTTCTTATTGATATGACAAAGTCTACAATGCCACAAGTAGCTTTCGTTCGTACCTGAACTCTTTCTCTTGTGTGTGTTTTGTATATTGAAAACCGTGTTTTCATTTAAAACGCAAATACTATTACACAGTGTACCTTCTTCAACCAATACCTGATTAAGGTAAATGTTCATGATATTTTTATCTAGAACAAAGTTATATCCATCTTTATCAAGTAAAGAAAACTGATATGATGTTACAAAGTATGGAAGGTATATAGTAACAGTTGTTCAAAATCATAGTATTGCCGCTTGGCATTACTAGGTGATATTCACTGACGGCAACAACATAAATTTGTGCTCCGTTCCCTACTATAAGGGACATATCACCAGGTCTAACCATCCTACTCTTTCTTAGTCCCTGTAATAAATTACAGATATGAGATCTTGATCCGGTATTTAGTATCCAAGAGGTAGGACTGACCGAAAAACAGTTCTCAATAACAAGAATGCCTGAAGGATACGCAATAGCATGGTTCTTCACCGGGGTCATCAAGGAATTCATGCAATTCTCTTTCTCTTACTCAAACTCGTGATATTTGTCATAAGTTAGAGCCGAACCGACATTCCACAGCCCCGAATAAGAATCCGATTCAGTCAAGTCATACATTTTATTATCTTGGTTAAGACGTGACATGGTTGTTACCTGGAGAGAGAGAGAAAAGAAACACTCAGCATGCACTCTTGCAAGTTTAGATTGGTTATTATTTTATTTGAACAAGATGGCTTCCACTGTTTCCTCGAATTCACCTTCAAACCTTAAAAAGATAACTGGTCGGGATCATTAACACCTTACAAGTTCATTAACCGTTCAGCCATGTGGGTGTTGGTATTCCGTGGGAGATTCCCCGAGCTTTCGCATGGATCTAATTAAAATAAACCTCGTTTCCGCAGAGGTATAGCCCCGTTAACACATTTCTAGACACCTAATAGGTTAGATAATTATAAAGTGAAAAATATCTCCCAAGAGTAATCCTACTCATCAGTGGGATCAGGACCCAATTATCATCGTGTGATAACCTAGATGGAAGCCACTCTAGTCACCACACTCCAGAAGGTATGCAACACTAGAAATTTTCCTGTATATTTGAAACTCCCGATGTGGTTTTTGCCCATAGGACCCTAGCGACCTTGACGGAGTCAACAAATTAAAAATTCCTAGTCAAGTTCAACCCATCATTATCTTAATTGCATTAAACCCACCAGTATAACCCTTGACGGAGTCAACAAGGTTACATGATTGTCCTAACCAATCGCATTTAATGCTACAAACAAGTACCACTTAGCTACCGTACACTACGTCTTGACGGAGTCAACAAACGTAGCACAAATACTAAGTACTACTCATAGGAAATGACGGAGGGCTACGACTGGTTTTTTGCGAAAACCCTTTTACGTAATGAACTTGATATCGTTAAAGAAACCGAGCAGCTTTGAAAAGGAGTGGTTTAGGATCCGCTTTTGAAAACTAGTGGTTTTGAAGAAAATCGAGTAATCTATAGTAACATAAACATTCGCTCAAGAGATCACTCCTTATGAAGGGATCTAGGATCGTTCCCCCTCGAATGAGGTGCTGGATATTCCTGACCGAATACCTCTATGCAAAGCAAAAGAATACGGCTATAGTTTTTCGAAAATTTATTCCGACAGTATCTTTTAGGTTTATTTTTCCTTGCATTAATCAAAATTAACGCGGTCCCATCAATTAAAACCTATCACACCAGAAAAGAACGAAAATAGATTGTACGTATATATCATCTGCATTCGCCATAGGGCTCGTCATGCATCGTTAAGTTACTTAACTAACGGCAGAGCCGGGGCAGGACTAGCGCGGATGCAAAATATATACAACATTTATTTATCTATATATAAATATATAGTCATCTCAGACATGATATAAGGAACATCACAGAAAAGCGATAAGTAATATGGAAAAGCGGATATTCTAGAAGCCCTGGGTTCCATTTGAGCCGTAAATGAAACTCGACATTCCCCGGTCGTGTGGATAGCCTATACAATGTATAACTAAGATCACTACGAGTGAGGCAAGTTACCTGCCAATCCTAAAAGTGAGTCAACCCTAATCAACGAATTGAGTGGGCCACTTAGCACTTCGCGGAATCCGGTAACTTGAGCACTCCACCGTGGGTCATCTTAAAACCCCTATGAGTGCGATAAATAGCCTACCAATTCTAGAGTAAAGAAACCCGGTCTCAACTCCGTTAGATAGAGGCCCGTTGCCCTCTATAACCTGGGTACTTGAGCACTCCGCCGCGGGGTTTATTCTAGTACAGAAAAGAAATAATATACAAAGGTGACATCGACCTCAATCCGGCTGTGTCCCAATAAAAGAATATACAAACTGGCAGTAACGGCAGTCCATATATCGGACGCTCACTCCTCAATAATGAATATACAAATGAATTCAAAACTGTACCATATACATTGCACAAAAGGCTATCCGTCACGACAATCCAACGAAACAATCACAAAAATATCATAAATAACATCATAAGTAAACAAGATGCGTGTAACCCCTTCTAATCGATGTATAGAGATTAGAAGACGTTAAAAAATATATTTACGCATCACAGAAGTAATTAATGAAAACTATGACAATAGAATTCCGCACACAAATAGCAAATACAAGTTTTTCCAAAACCGGAAAAAAAAACAGTTCACTAAGTCTCAAAATTCCATTATTTTAAGACAATCGGGGAGTCGAAACGAACTCAAAACTCACCCGAACCTTCACGGAAGTGAAATACCTAAAATTAACTATCGCTCAGGAGGGCTAAGGGGGTACCCACCCCTACGGGCCACCACGAGGTGGCCCACAGAAGAAGGCAGACCCGAGCCTACCCTTATGGGGTAGGTCTCGCGTCCCCACCCCCAAGGCCACATCATGGTGGTCTCGGGGGGTGGTTCTGTCCTTTGTTCCCCCGAGGCGATCCCCGGGGTACCTACCCAATACCCCACGGCTTCTCGGTTCAAACCGTGAGTCCTTGAAGAGTGCACACATCTTAAAACTTGGATTTTCGGGACTGTTTTTGTTGGCAATTTTTGCGCGACAAAAACGGCGGAATTCAAACATTGTAATTAGCTAATTTATGTGTTTGGGTGGCTCTGATACCATATTAGAGTTCCTAGCGCCTTAGCCGCCACAACCGTGTCCTATGCGGAATGAAAAACAAAAATCTAGAGGCGCTAGAATCTACAAACCCTAGAATCTAAACCAAACACATGAACTAGAACAAACAACATAAAGGTTTTAGCTAGTATGGAAGAAAGTTATACCAAGAGATCGAGTCCTTTGGTCTGTACCTCCTCTTCCTTAGCTCCTTGTGGTCTCCATGATCGATCTTGACAGCCGGTCTTCCTCCGTCGAAAATGATCCACCCGAAGGATATTATTCATGACTCTAGCTCCACACTAAGAATCAAGTGGAGCAACTAAAGACCGAATCTTACTATACTAGGATGTCTAGAGATGCAGTGAGTTGTTTTAGTATTTTTCTATCTCTCTTCCACTCTTTATTCTCAACTCATGAGAGAGTAGAGAGGAAGATGGAGGAGGAGCTCAAGAAAGGGAGAGAGAAAGAGAATGGTGGAATGAAGAAAAATCTCATCACAATAATAATGCAAGTATGGTTTTGATCAAATGATTTTTGCAATTTTAAAAACCAACCATACTTGAATAGTGTAGACAAATGAATTAACAATTCATTTGTCTACCTATTCATCCATGCCTCCCACCATTCTCAAGCCACCTCACCCCTCTACCTCATTTCTATTTTCTATAAATGGAAATACAAAAGAAATGAGGTGTCCTCCTTTTAGAATGTCTTTCCGTATAAATACAGAATACACTCTACCGTATATACATACCCATATTCGTATCAAAATACAAATATCCAAAGAGATAGAATAATACAAAGAACATAATACTAGAATATACACATCGAAAATATATACGTAAATTATTAAATCAATACCTGATTTAATAATTAGGATTAATCCTAAGTTGGCTAGTATTATCAACAGTCCAATCAAAAGTCCGGGTAGCTGGTACACTCATTTGATCGGAACCCTACACGTATCAAAATACGGCCATTACATCATTTCACCTGAACCAGGAGAACTCTCTGTGTGGGACTCTAAAGACTCGACAGTATGCGGTCAGTGATTTACTGGATAAATCCATAACCACAAGCATGTCAGCGGCACTAACTGTACGTAACAACTATCTAGGTACCTGTCAAAAAGGAAGGCCGATGAGCAAGCTCATCTGAACCCCTACCGAGCCTATCTATGACAATCTCCGTACAGTCCGGTCTCTTTGTTTAAGAGTATTGCATACCGGGTCTAGGGATGGTAAACGTCAGAACCTAATAACCCGATAATTTGTGCTGATGTGGCTCAGGACCAATCCAGAAAAATTACCGATCTAACTATCAGTAAATCCCAACTATCTTGGCCATGGTCTTATGGTGCTGGCCAACCAAACACAGTGCGATATCGACTCCCTATATCGGGAGAGACGAATCCCCAACAATCGCTCACTGCCTTCATATGGCTCGGAAATGTACCTAACTAAAACTTGTTTACACGACCCAGTAGAGCTGTGGAAGGGTAGTAATCTAAGTACAGTGCGAACTCACACAAGATAAATAATGATCTCAGGTTTAAAGACTAACATGTACTCATGTCACCTGAGAACTGCTATCTGACGATAGGTATAGTACCATCTAGAAGTTCTCGGTGAGTCCATCCAGTGTACTCACTCCTAGTGAGCACTGTATACGATCTTAGGTGGCAAAGACCAATGGCTGTAGGACCAACCATCGTCCCTCGTCGGGGTCTAGAAACGTATACACCAGTCTACTCCAGAATATCGATGCCTAGTCTCAATACTCCCACGACTAGGGATATTTAAGGATGGGCTTATGGACTACCCAGCCCTCACATATATGATCGCCATCATTATGGTAGTAGTCAGGCAATAATCCTACGGGCTTTATCAATATGTATTAACGATACGTAATAATAAGTAAAACATATACACATGTTAAGATAAAGACAAACCAAATAACATACTATCATATCGAGCAAGATTGTCCTGTACATACATATGTCCAAGCATCTATTATATATATATATATATATATATATACACACACACACACACACACATATACATATACATATATACATATACATATACATATACATATACATATATACATATACATATACATACATACATACACACACACACACACACACACACACACACACACACACAATAATGGCCTCTAGGGCATACATATCCAACACATTGCTCACAACTCATATCTTCAATTTAGTTCTTCGATTAGCTTCATTTCCTTAACTTGTTACGTTGAGACGTGATTGAATCTTGATCCGGCTTGCATCATGTTGTTGTTTGTATCGAGTCATCATGATATATCACCGTTTTGATGTGCGAATCATATTGTAGGCAATTTTGCTTGATGTTGGATATTTTGTTGCAAACTATGCTCAAGATATAAACTTGGAAACGTCATCAGTAACATATAAATTCGTTTAAATAAAGTTTTGGTCAAAATCATCGAAACCTAGAATCGTATGACACGGATATCAACAATCTTCCCTTTTTAATATTTAGTAAAACTTATTTAAAGAATTCGTGATATATATAAAAGTAAGTTCGATTCAGATACCCCCCTCAATGCATGCTCAGTTGAAAGAATATTTAAACTCATACCAGTGTCCCATACCACTGATACTATCTTTCAAGGAACATTGCATAAAGGCGAGTGATTTAACTTGAATTTTATACCAATTAAGCACTTAAATTATATTCATGCATATTTTTCTTCCCCTTTTTGTGAAAATATCAAAAAGTTTATCAAAATGAGCGAGGGGTAGAGAAACTTATGAATATATTGATGGAAAACAAAACAAAAATAAATAATTTCAATAATGTTTGTATATTTAAGTGATATGAATAACATGTATATAGAGTAGATAAATTGAAAAAATTTAATAACAATATTGATTTTTCATTGATAAACTTAAAACAAGCATACAAACTAAAAACTTAGCAACAAACACACATGAACATTATAAAGTAAATAACAAACACACCAAAAGAACAAAAATTGTGCAAACATGCACACAAACTAAGAAAAACATAACCTAGGATCTAAAACAACAGATCCTAATACTCGTCGGATGGTGGTGGTGATGGTGTTGATGTAATAGTCGTAGATATGAGAGTAGTCAATTGTATTGAGATGTCATCAACGCATATCTGAACTAATATGATATCTTTGTTAAAGGTTTTAGTGAATAAACTTTTATCCACTATACCTTTCATGAATCCTTTATTTTCTAGGAATGAACTTAGACGTTCATACCACGCACGTGGTGTTTGCTTGAGACCGTAAAGTGCTTTTCTTAGCTTATAGACATGATCGGGAAATTTATAATCTTCAAAATCAAGGGGTTGAGATACATATACTTTCTCGTCTATTTGACCATTTAAGAACGCACTTTTCTTGTCCATTTGAAAGATTTTGAAATTTTTATAGCAAGCGTATGCCAGTAGGATACGGATTGCTTCAAGTCTAGCAACTGGTACGCATGTCTCATCATAGTCTATTCCTTCTATTTGGTTATATCCCTGAACAACTAATCGTACTTTGTTTCTAATAACTTTACCTAATTCGTCAAGTTTGTTTTTAAACACCCACTAGTTCCTATTATGGGTCTATCATCTGGTCTTGGAACTAGATTCCAAACGTTATTTCTTTCGAACTGATTGAGTTCATCTTGCATGGCTATTATCCAATTTTCATCAATAATAGCATCATTAACATTTTTGGGTTCTATCAGGGATATAAAAGCTAGATTAATACAGATATTGAATCTTGATGACCTAGTAATAACTGCTTTATCAATATCACCTCTGATCAAGTCTTTTGGGTGATTATGGTTAAATTGCCAATTTTTCGGAAGATCTTCTTCCACAATTTGTGGCACTTTTTCTATTTATGGTTCAGCAATTTCCTTTTCGGTTGATAGATTCTCTAAACCATTTGAGATATTGAGCTTATCATCATTGTCTTAGATTTTCACGATGGAGTTATTTTTGTCAAATTCAATGTTCATAATTTCATGTATGACTTGTGTTCTTCTATTGAATTTGAACATTGAATAACCAACAAAGATACATTCAACACATTTAGATTCAAATTTACCTAAGTTATCTAATGTGTTCAATATAAAACATTTACATCCAAACCCTTTGAAATATTTTATATTCGGGGGTCTTTTGTACAAGAGTTCATAGGGAGTTTTCTTAAGAAACATCTTGATGCTAACCCTATTTATGATATAGCATGACGAATTTACTGCTTTTGTCCAGAAATACATAGGTAGATTGTCCCTATTTAATATGGAACGTGCCATTTCTTGCAAGAACCGATTCTTCATTTCAGCAACACCATTTTTCTGTGGTGTCCTGGCACATGAGAACTCATGCTTGTATCTTTTCTTATTACAATAACCTCGAAAGATTATTCTCAAATTCTCCACTATGATCACTTCTGATCTTGGAAATTCTAAGATTCATTTCATTTTGAACCCTCTTCGATAAGAATTTGAAGACGTTAAATATTTTGTCTTTGGTTTTAAGAAAGAACATCCATGTAAATCAAGAGTAATTGGCTACTATAACATAAGTGTAGAACTTACCAACTAAACTCGCATTTCTACTTGAACCAAATAAGTCCATATGGATTATTTGTAAAGGAACATCGGTGGATATTTCATTCTTTGTTTTGAAGGAAATTTTAGTTTGTTTACCTTTTAAACAAATTTCATATTGTTTATCTTTTTCATTTTTAATAGCGGATTACCTTTAACTAAATTGTTTCTAAATATTTTAAACAGAATATCCATAGATGCATGGCCTAGCCTCCTATGCCAAAGCCACGAATCATCGTTGTTATTTACAACTAAGTATTTTAAATCCTTACTATTGAAATCATGTGTGTACATAAGATATATATTGTTATAACGTTTTCCAGTTAAAAAGGTTTTGTTATTATAAATAATTTTACATAAATCCTTTTCAAATACTACGGTGTAACCCCTATAGAAAAACTGACTTACATTAAAAAAATTATGTTTTAAGTTATCTACTAACAAAATATCATGTATAATAGTAATATTAGAATTGTATTTAAATGAACTGGTACCTTTACCGATGATGTTGGCCTTTTTATTATCGCCAAAAGTCACGGTACCACTATCATCTCTTGATTGCATTTGGAAGCAGTTGATATTTCCTGTCATTTGCCTCGAGAAACCGCTATCAAGAATCCATTTCTCTTTACGTGATATGGGATTTTCGTCATTGTCAATCGCCATGAAGAATTTGTTGGTAACTTCTTCATTTTCTGATTCACTTGAATCTGAATTATCCCAGATAGCTTGCAATGCTCGTTTATATGAACATTTCTTCCACTTTGGTTTGTCCTTTTTGACTTTGAGATTCGGACAGTCGGCCCAGAGATGTCCTTCTTTGTTGAATTCGAAACATCGTATGGCTTTGGAAGTATTCGCACGTTTCTTAAAAGAGTTGCCTCTAACCTTAAGAAACTTCTTGAAGTGCATTGCTATGTTTTCCATCTCTTCGCTGTCACTTTCATCATCGCTTTATGAAATTGGCTTTTTAACTTTGTTGGTTGATACTTTGAGTGCGATATTCTTTCTTTGATTGTCTTCCTTCGTCTTGATGTCATCGAGTTTCATCTTATAGGTCTTAAGTTTACCAATGTGAGTGTCAACACTCATGATGCTCTTGTCGTTATCCTCTTCTATAGTGGTAATCTTAGACTGCTAAGACAAATTAGTGATCGAATAATATTATAATTCTTTTCTTTATCTATAAACTTTTTACCTAGATTAAACAATTTTGTTTCTATGTTGTTAAGCCTAGAATACATTGAATCAATTGATTCATTTTCTTTCATAGAAAACATTTTGTATTCATGCATTAACCTATTTATCTTACTTTCTTTTACTTGGCTCGTACCCTCATGTGCAGTCTCGAGAGTTCTCCAGATATCATGTGCCATTTGACACATATAAATTCTATTGAATTTCTCTGGAACCAACGAGAAATGAAGAGCATTCACAACTTTAATGTTAAGTCTCATAGATTGTTTTTCCGCATCGGAATATGGTTTTGTGGTAGGTAGTACAAAGGCTTCATCTATAATATCTAAGATATTTGAGTCTATACATTATATAACAATTCTCATTTTGGTTTTTCAAAACTGAAAATTAATGTCGTTAAATAGTGGAGGTCGTGTGGTGGATTGACCCACTAATTGGTTTTCCATTATGGATCTATAAACTCAAAATGTTAAATCTTTAAAAAGAGCAACCTTGCTCTGATACCAATTGAAAATACCTTAGAGAGAGGGTGAATAAGGTAATTATAATATCCTATGGCAAATTTAAAACTTAACTACTATTTCTAAAGTGATTATTGAGTTTCAGCGGAAATTATTTAAAACAAGTTTTAAACAAGAAACTTAATATGATAATCAACACAAAAACAGAAAAGTAACAAAGTAAGAGCAATGCAAACACAATGATATGTTCACTAGGGTTCACCACGTTCCTCTGGCTAGTCCCCACCTGAGACTCCTTCTCAGGATTTCTACACTATATTTGTGAAGTACATGAATCCCACTTCACAGAGATGTGAAAAACAAAAATCCATCTTCACAAGGATCTACCACTCAAACTTGTGATTCCTTAGGAAACAAGTCTTTTTCCACTCTAGCCCGTGATTTTCTAGGAAAGCCGCACTTCCTCTCTAATCCACGTCTATCTAGAAAAATCTCTTTTTCCACACAGAATACACAATTCGAGCAAATGAGAATCACTCCTTCTTATGGCTTACAATTGTTTTATTACAAACGACAACACTCACTCACAATCCTATTGATCTCAAAGATTATCATCTGTTATGCACAAAGATGTTTTGAGAAATTTTGTACAAGTTTAAGGTTTTGGAGGAAATGACAATTTGGACAAGTTAAAGCGCGAAGAACAAGAAGATTTCTTTCAAAATGATTTGCATAAAATGAATTGATTCTAAGTTGTGATATCTCAATGGTATTTATAAGGGATCAAATGGGAAGTTATAGTAACTGTCAATAACTGTAAAAAACTATCATAAAACAGTTTATGACCGTTTAAAGGAAATTAGAAACAAATTTAGCGCAAGTGTCCATTCGATTCAAAATTTGAAATTCAAAATATCAGGACAATCTACCCGAGATGACGTCAGTGGGTAACGTCTGCCCCAAAGGAAAATTCCTTCTACCGACGTCATTGAACAAAAGTTTGTTCATCTAACGTCTGTCGAGACGTCAGTGAACTACATCTAGCAAGTGATATATTTTGGAATTGTGGAAATGACGTCGGTAGTTCAAAAAATTAATGCAACTGGCGTCGGTCTTCTGTCATAAAACTGACATTTGAACTTTGATTTGGCATTTATAATTCTAACGGAAAACTTAGACGTCTCTAAAAGAGAACAAGATGTCATGGACATTAGGAATGGATTGGAATGTGGTTTCTAACATTTTGAGATCATCCCTACACATGTATACAATGCTCATAACTCATATCATCAATTTGGTTCTTCGATTAGCTTCATTTCCTTGACTTGTTACGTTGAGATGTGTTTGAATCTTGATTTGACTTGCATCACGTTGTTGTTTGTATCGAGTCATCATGTCATATCACCGTTTTGAAGTGCGAATCATATTGTAGGCAATCTTGCTTGATGTTGGATATTTTGTTGCAAACTGTATTCAAGATATAAACTTGGAAACGTCATCAGTAACATATGAATTCATTTAAATAAAGTTTTGATCTAAATCATCAAAACTGAGGATTGTGTGACACGATTGTCAACAGCGTATGTCTGTGTGCTGGATTCCAAGCAGATCCTAGAGAATCATATTTAATAGTTGTCAAGAGAAAATTTAGATATCTCAAAGGCATTATTAATCTAGGATTATGGTATCCTAAGAATTACGTGCTCCACTTAATAAGTTATTCGGATGCTAATCATTCTGGAAGTCAAACTAACAGAAAATGTACTAGCGGTACATGTCATTTTCTAGAAAACTGTCTTGTATTTTGGAATTTCAAGAAACAAGCTTCAGTAGCATTGTCCACTGCTGAAATAAAGTATATTTCCACTGTTGCATATTGTGCACAAAATCTTTGGATCAAATATACCTTATAAGCCTATACGGAAATAGTCTCTAAGATACCAATAATTTGTGACAATACTAGCACAGTCTAAATGACCAAAAACGCTGACCAACAAGGTCGAACCAAACACATAGATGTTAGATATCACTTCCTACGAGATCACTATCACAAAGATGATATTGTTCTTGAATATATACCGACTGACTCATAGTTGACTGATATATGCACCAAACTCTTAGATAGAACTCGTTTTGCAAAGATAAAAGGGTGAACTTAATATGTTAGAACAAGAAACCTAATTATATACAATAAGAACACGATCATTTAAATTTTTTTAAAATAAATTTCAAGACTCCTAGGGATATAGACATCGCTTATAGACGTCCCTATGGATGTCTCTTATAAACGTCCATAGGTGTGTCTGTTCATAAAACCGCGGTGCAGTTTTGTGAACTTTTGTGTTTAAATGTTTAAATTTTTGAAAATCAAATCCTTAAATGTTTTTAAAACCGTTTATCAGTTTTTAGAACAATCAAATTTCATCTATAAAGAGCGATGAACACATTTGTGATTTCCATCACTTGTGATTCATTCTATTTCTCCCAAAACCTACCCAACATACACAATCATGAACAAGAGAACAATAGCCACTGGGAATACCCCTCTGACTGAGAAAGGTTCTCCGTCTTCGAATCGAAAGGATGTCAAGATCAAAGACGAACAAACTTCTCTTGTCAGATCCTCTCCAAACCCATCGAGAGTTTTTCCTTTCAAATTACCGAAATCCCCTTCCACGCCCTCGTTTTAAGAGGATCTCATGGAAGAATCAATCGAGGAGTACACTTTTCTTACTCCTCCAGTCGACAAAGAATCCCCTCCAGTTGATCCGCCAACTCAAGGACCACCTCCTAATGGTCCTTAAGCAAATCACTACTACCATAGCCAAAATGGTTTTAGGAATGGAGAAAACGATCCTTTTTACGTTCATCCTGATCCCGAAGAATGTATAATGTTCATCGCCCGAGTTGAGACCCACGACACTTAAATTCAGGCGTTCGACGAGATCTGTAGGGTTTCCTAGCACGACAGCAAGGTTTCGGGAGGTATCATCCATGCCGTTTTCACATATTTGCCATGCTACATAACCCTAACCCTAAAATCTTAACTAGAGAATTAGACAATACATGCATGTAAACAACTTTACATCTAAGTGAACATGGAATACAACCTTTGTAGACCGGTCCTTCACTTCAATAGCTCAGTGTAGTAGTCTTTTCGCTCCAAGTAGTGATCTTCCGGACTCTGGAATAGCTCCACAAGATGAAAGGAACACGCTTGCACGAAGTCTTCGAGGCCGAAGATGATCTATGTCGAGAAGACACCAACCCAAGCTATCTCTTCACTAATTAGGGATTAGTGAACCTAACACCCTAAACTAAATGGTTAGTCTAGTAGAGAATGATGAAGTAGGATTTTTTCTCACTTTAGAATTAATTTTCTCACTAATTTTCTTCACCGCTCAAAAACCTAGAGAGTCCACTCTTGATGAAGAAGAAGATGAAGAGAATTATGTTGTGAATGAATCATGAGAGAATAGCAATCATGGGTGAGAAATATCTCATATAACTATTGTAGAGACATAACCATGGTTTTAGATAATGGTTAGGTTAATAAATATCTAAGGCAAAACAAAATTAGTGGACTAAGTCAATGGTTCCACAAGCTTCTACAAGCTTCAACCATGTGCTTAATTTCCTACTAATTATTTGATTTACATTAAATAAATAAACCCCTCATTATCATAAGTATGGTTTGAGTCTCATACACCCATGTTGCATGTATAATCAAGCATGACACAAAAAGAAACACGATTAATATATATCACATATATATTAAGTGTGCACATGTGAGAAAAAGAAATGCACAAGTGAGCTAATATTAGTTAATGTAAATTAATATATCAAATATATAATTATACATTAAATTATTAAATCAACACTTGATTCAATAATCCGGTTATATCACATATAACCGACTAATATCATATGTATCATCTTATCGAATCAACACTTGATTCGATAACCCGGCTATATCACATAGACCGATATCACATATCACGAGAATAGAATACGGTATCACATATACATATTAATCTCGGTCCAACACAAATCACATATGTGCTCCTACTTCATTTCACCTGAGCCAGGAAACCTCTGTGTAGGACTCTAAAGACTCGTCAATACACCGGCAGTAGGTGATGATCATATCAATCACCCATAAGCTGTCAGCAGTACTAGTTGAACGTAACGGCTACCCGGGTATTGAACGATCAAAAGATCAATAAGCAAGCATGCTCATACTCCTATAAATCCTGTCAGTAACACTACCGTACAGTCCGGTCTCTTCGTCTGATATGTCGCATATCTAGTCTATGGGTGGTAAACGTCAAACCCAGTAACCGATAATTCGTGCCGATGTAAGGCTCATAACGGGTCAAGAAATTACTGATAACACTTACCAGTAAATCTCCGTATCAGCCCTGGCCAGGGACTTATCGTTATGGCCAATCGAGTACAGCGCAACATCAACCCCTAATATCGGGAGAGACGAATCCCCTCCTATCGCTCATTGCCTCCATGTGACTCGGGACTGTACCTAAAAACCACCATTTTGCACGTTCTCTTGAACGTGGTAAGGTGGAATCAAAGCACAGTGGGATTCATACAAGACTCTATCACGATCTCGGGTCTACAGACTAACCTGTACCAGTGTCACCAAAGAACTGCTATCTGACGCTAGGTATAATACCATATAAGAGTTCTCGGTGAGTCCGTTCAGTGTACCCAGTCTCCACTGAGCACCCGTTTATCATTTTTGATGTCAAACACCAATGGATGTGGGATCATCCATCGCCCATCATATGAGTCAAGATGCGTATACGCTAGTCTACTCTGGAATATCGATGCCCTGTCTCGATACACCCTCGACTAGGAACAATTAAAGGATGTACTTATGGACTAACCTGGCCCCACTAGTATGATCTCCATCATAGTCATATTAGTCAAGTACACATCCTTAGGGCTTTATCAACATGTGGGAGAAAGACAGTATCACAATACATGTCTACATGTTAAGACAAGGAGCAACCAGATAGCATACTATCATGTCGAGCAAGAAATTCCTCTCTATATATGTCCAAGCATCCACTATAATATACATCATATGTACAATAATGGCCTCTAGGGCATACATATAACTAACAATCTCTCACTTGCACTAAGGCCAATTGTTGTAGTATCTCATACCTAACATCCCGAAGATTCTCTCAAATTTTATCTGGGGTATGGCCTTCATGAGTGGATCCGCCGTGTTGTACTTCGTGTCTACTCTCCTGACCTCGATCTCTTGGCGATCAACTATCTCAGAAATTAGATGATACCGCCTCAGAATATGCCTGGATCGCTGATGGGACCTGGGTTCCTTGGCCAAAGCTACTGCTCCATTGTTATCACAATACAAAGGTATTGGATGCTCGATGGACGGAACCACTCCAAGTTCATTTATGAACTTCTTCTTCCAGACAGCCTCTTTGGCAACATCATTGGCAGCGATGTATTCAGCCTCCATCGTCGAGTCTGCCACAGTTTCCTTCTTGGAACTCTTCCAACAAACCGCCCCTCCATTGAGGGTAAAGACAAATCTTGAGACCGACTTAGAGTCGTCCTTATCACTCTGGAAGCTCGAATCGGTAAAGGACTCCACTTGGAGTTCACCGTTACCATACACCAAGAACATCTCTTTAGTCCTTCTCAAGTACTTGAGAATGTTCTTCACAGCTGTCTAGTGATTCTCTTCAGGATCTGCTCGATACCCACTCACTATACTTAGTGAGTATGATACATCGGGTCTGGTACACAACATCACGTACATGATAGAGCCTACTGCCGAAAGGGTATCTCTTGCATGCGAGCTCTGTCCAAATCAGTCTTGGGAGACATCTCTTTGGAGAGAGTGAGTCCTGAGATCATAGATAAATTCCCACACTTGGAATCTTCCATACTAAACCTCTTTAGTATGGTATCAATATACCTGGATTGGGAAAATCCCAGTATCCGTTTAGATCTATCTCTATAGATCTTAATCTCTAAGATGTAGGAGGCATCACCTAGATCTTTCATTGAGAATCTTTATGATAAGAAGAGCTTGACAGAGTGCAGCATTAGAACATCATTTCCCATCAAGAGTATGTCATCCACGTACAATACGAGGAAGACAATCTTACTGTCTGCCACCTTCTTGTATATACAAGGTTCATCTACGTTTTTGACGAAGTCAGACTCTTTGACTGTTAGTTATATGTATGCCCTAGAGGCCATTACTGTACATAGGATGTATATTGTAGTGGATGCTGGGACATATATAGGGAGGACTTTCTTGCTCGACATGATAGTATGCTATCTGGTTGCTCTTTACCTTAACGTGTACACTGATTGTCTCTCTGTTACATGTTGGTAAAGCCCTTAGGATGTGTACTTGACTACCTGGACTATGATGCGGATCATACTAGTGGGGACATGGTAGTCCATAAGTACATCCTTCAAGGTCCCTAGTCGTGGGTGTATCGAGACGGGGCTTCGATATGCCAGAATAGACTAGCGTATACCTTCTCGACCCATACAGATGGGCGATGGATGATCCCATATCCATTGGTGTTTGACATCAGAGATGATATACGGGTGCTCAGTGGAGACTGGGTACACTGGACGGACTCGCCGAGAACTCCCAGATGGTATTATACCTTACGTCAGATGGCAGTTCTCTGGTGACACTGGTACAGGTTGTCTGTAGACCCAAGATCGTCATAGAGTCTTGTGTGATTCCCACTGTGCTTTGATTTCCACCTTACCACATCCAAGAGGGCATGCAAAACGGTGGTTTTTGGGTACAGTCCCGAATCACATGGAGGCAATGAGCGATAGGAGGGGATTCGTCTCTCCCGGTATAGGGAGTTGATGTTGCGCTGTGTTCGATTGGCTATAACCGGAAATCCCTGGCCAGGGTTGCTGAGATTTACTGGTAAGTGTTACCAGTAGTTTCTCAAACTGTTATAGACATCATATCGACACGATTTATCGAGCTATTGGGGTCTGACGTTTACCACCCCTAGGCGAGATATGTGATATATCAGACGAACAGACCGGACTGTACGGTAAGTGTTGCTGGTTGGATTCACAGGAGTGTGAGCGGGCTTGCTCGTTGATCTTCTGATCGCTCAATACCCGGGTGGCCGTTACGTTTAGCAGACCGCTTGCGGCTTGTGGGTGATTGATATGATCATCACCTGCTGCCGGCGTATTGACGAGTCTTTAGAGTCCTACACAGAGGTTTCCTGGCTCAAGAGAAACGAAATAGGAGCGCATATGAGATATGTGCGGGACCGAGAATAATACCAGTATGTGATACTGTATTCTATTCTCGCGATTTGTATCATTGGACGGTTATATATGATATAGCCGGGTTACCGAATCAAGTGTTGATTCGATACATTGATACACTTGATATTAGTCGTGTAAGTCCACGTTGCCGTCCCCGGTTCTTGCGGGGAGGCAGAAACGGTATAAAAATCAAATTTTTAGCGCAAAGGGCAACATGGACTATCAAAGTCGGGATCTTTTCTAAACTAAACTAGCTATCATGCTAAAGAGAGTTAGCTACTCGGATAAAAGGTTATACCTAACTTGAACTCCTTCTTCTTGAAACCTTTGTAGGGTTTGATGGTGCTTTCCTCGTCGCCTTCTTCCGTCAAAGATGGATCCACCTAAGGGTTCGACCTTCGGGCTCCTTTCTCGAACTTTGAGAGAACTAGGATCTTTGGCTTGCTAAACCTCTAACCCTAGAGTGAGTAGAGAGAGGCTTTGGGGTGTTTTTATCTCAAGGAGAGGGATTCTCAACACATGAGAAGGAATCTCCTTGAACTAGAGGAGGAAGAAGAAGAAGTGAGGAGAGAGAAGTGTTATGATAGAATGAATAATATCCTTCTCATTTTGCAACCATAACAAAATGAAAAGAATTATCAAATTAACAATAATAATAAAAATGAAATAGTTGATGGAAGGTTTGGAATGACCATTATCATTACATTCATTAAATGAATTTTGTTAGAATCAAAGTGTATCTTTGATATGTAATGATGATGGTCAAACTTTCAACCATGGTCAACAAGTCAACCTTGGTCAACAAGTCAACAAAACCAACCATGACACAATTTCATTTAATTAATATTATTAATTGATATATCATAAATTCATTAGGGTTTGGAAAAAGACGACTGTCAACTGTGCATACGCACCCGTTCCGAAACCCTAATGAAAATCCTCTTCCTCCGCCTCAATCAACTGTGCATACACACCCGCATTCTTGTTCCGAGGAACATGAATACAATGAGATAAAATCAACCCCAAAACATATACCAGTATCTGGCTCAAACCAGAGCCTGCTAGTAATATCTGTCCGGACTCCAAACGTGCACAAGTGCGCGGATGAGAATGAACCCTGTCGCAAAACCATGCGACCTCTACTCAGTTTTGCCCAGAGGCGAATAGCCCTCTGTGTGGGACTCTAAAGACTCAACACTACGCTGGCAGTGGTTTAACCACAGACCGCAAGCGGCACTAGCTGTGCGTAACGATCCCCAGGTAGATGTCGATAAGAAGACTGATGAGGTGAACCCCATCTGAACTCCCACTGAGTCTGAATATGACAGTCTCCGTACAGTCCGGTCTGTTCGTCTGATACATCGCATGTCGGGCTTAGGGGGCGGTAAACGTCAGTCCCCTAATAGCGGTACAAGTCGTGTCGGAGTGAAGCCCAAAACACCCTGAGATAACACTGGAAGCCTACCAGTATATCTCGCTTGCCCTGGCCAGGGACTACACGTGTAATGGCTCTTCTAGACACAGCGCGATGTCAACCCCCAATACCGGAAGAGACGAATCCTGTCTAACCGTCACTGCCTCCAAGTGTTTCGGGACTGCACCCAACCACTACCTGTTTGCACGACTCCTTTGAGCCGTGGTAGGGTAGTGATCAAAGTGCAGTGGGAACACACTCGAGGCGAAGTGCCAGTGTCAAGTCAGCGGACTAAGCTGTACTCATGTCACCTGGGAACTGATAACTGACGATAGGTATAATACCAACTTGTCAGTTCCCGACGAGTCCTGTCCAGTGTACTCGTAACCTAACGAGCATCCGCATACTATCTCAAGTACGACGTACTGACGGCTGTGGGACAGACCGTCTCCCACACTGGGATGAGAAGCGCATGCGCCAGTCTATTCCGGAGTATCGATGCCCTGTCTCGATAGTCTTGCGACTAGGGACCTATATAAGGATGTGCTTATAGATTACCCAGCCCCCACTAGTTTGACTGCCATCACAACGCTGGTAATCAAGCAAAGATCCTAAGGGCTCCACTAATGCGTATAAGTGATATGATAAAATAAACACATGTACACATTGAAGTAGAAACAAACCAAGTAGCATACTACTATTTTGAGCAAGATTGTATATACAAGGTGAATATCCCAAGCTTCCATTAAGTAATATACAAACCAGTATGATACAGTAATGGCCTCTAGGGCATATACACTAACAATCTCCCACTTGCACTAAGGCCATGTACTGGCGTATCGAAGACCTATCATCTCGATCGGCCGCTCGAACTGTGTCTGGGGTAGGGCCTTGGTGAATGGATCTGCAGTGTTTTCTTCTGAAGCAACCCTCCGAACCTCGATCTCCTTGCGATCTACGATCTCTCTGATCAGGTGATACCGCCTCAAGATGTGTCTGGATCTCTGATGGGACCTGGGTTCCTTCGCTAAAGCTATAGCCCCGTTGTTGTCGCAATACAGAGGTATTGGGTCAACAATGGACGGAACCACCTGAAGTTCTTGCAAGAACTTCCTCATCCAGACAGCTTCTTTTGCGGCATCAGATGCAGCGATGTATTCCGCTTCCATCGTCGAGTCTGCAACGGTTTCCTGTTTGGAACTCTTCCAACACACCGCCCCTCCATTGAGGGTAAAGACAAAACCCGACATGGACTTGGAATCATCCTTGTCACTCTGGAAGCTGGAGTCAGCAAACGCCTCGATCTGGAGGTCTTTTCCGCCATACACCAAGAACATCTCCTTAGTCCTTCTCAGGTACTTGAGAATGTTCTTTACTGCTATCCAGTGTTTCTCCCCAGGGTTTGACTGATACCGGCTTACCACACTTAGTGCATAAGCTACATCCGGTCTGGTACATAACATCGCATACATTATAGAGCCTACCGCAGAAGCGTAGGGTATAATAGACATGCGATCCCTCTCTAAATCAGTCTTGGGAGACATCTCTTTAGAGAGGGTGATCCCGTGACAAGCCGGTAGGTTACCGCGCTTGGAATCTTCCATACTGAATCTCTTCAGTATAGTGTCGATGTACCTGGACTGTGAAAGTCCTAATATCCTCTTAGATCTATCACGATGGATCCGAATCCCTAGGATGTATGAGGCATCACCCAGGTCTTTCATGGAGAACCTGTGTGACAAGAATCCCTTGACAGATTGTAGCATAGGAATGTCATTTCCTATTAAGAGAATGTCATCCACGTATAAAACGAGGAATACTACAGTTCTCGCTACAAATCTACTATAGATGCATGGTTCATCTGGATTTTTGATAAAGCGAAATTCCTTGACCGTCTCATCAAAACAGATGTTCCAACTCCGCGATGCCTGCTTTAGTCCATAAATGGACTTAAGCAACTTGCACACCTTTCCGCTGCTCCCACTCTGAATGAAACCCTCTGGCTGGTCCATATAGACACACTCCTCTAAATTTCCATTTAGAAAAGCGGTCTTTACATCCATTTTCCAAATCTCATAATCGTGGAAGGCAGCAATGGCAAGAAGGATCCGAATGGATTTCAGCATAGCCACTGGAGAAAAGGTTTCGTCATAGTCCAAACCAGGTCTTTGACGAAAACCCTTTGCTACAAGTCTAGCTTTATAGGTCTCAACCTGTCCATCTACACCAATCTTCCTTTTGAAGATCCACTTGCATCCTACGGGTTTTACCCCTTCTGGAGCAATGTCCAACGTCCATACTTTGTTGGTGTACATGGACTCCATTTCGGTCCGCATTGCATCCAGCCATTTTACCGAGTTAATGCTCTGAACGGCCTGCTGGAAGCTAGTAGGCTCATCATAATCTATGATGCAATCCTCTCTATCCCCGTCTATGAGAAAACCGTAGTATCTCTCGGGCGGATGAGACTGCCTACTACTCCTGCGGAGCGGCGTAGGAATGTCCTGTTCTTTTGAACCTTCTGGTTCCACTAAACTTTCAGTAATAGTCTGTGGTTCTGGAATTTCTTCCAGTTCTACTGTGCTCCCACTTATCTGGTTTTCTAAAAACTCAGTTTCCAAGAAGTAGGCATGACGAGAAACAAGAACTTTTTGTTCCTCTTCACAGTAGAAGAAATATCCCTTGGAGTTCTTTGGATATCCCACAAACTTGCACTGTACTGAGCGTGCCTCGAGCTTGTCCGCATGCTGCTTTTTGACAAAAGCTGGACTTCCCCATGTCTTAATGTGATTAAGATGGGGCCTCTTCCCACACCACATCTCAAATGGTGTGGTAGGCGCAGTTTTAGTAGGAACTCGGTTCAAAAGGTATGCAGCTGATTCTAGCGCATACCCCCAGAAAGATCGTGGCAACTCAGCGTTACTCATCATGGACCGTACCATATCCAATAGGGTTCGGTTCCGTCTCTCCGATACACCGTTATGTTGCGGAGTGTATGGAGGAGTAAGCTGAGAGAGAATTCCGTTCTCTTTTAAATAGTTCAGGAACTCGGCACTCAAGTATTCACCACCTCGATCCGATCTTAGAATCTTGATACTTTTGCCGGTTTGTTTTTCTACTTCATTCTTATATTCCTGGAACTTTTCATAAGCTTCGGACTTATGTTTCATCAAGAAGACATAACCGTACCTTGAAAAGTCATCCGTAAAAGTAATGAAGTAAGAATAACCGCTTCGCGCATGTGTAGACATTGGACCGCACACGTCGCTGTGTACGAGTCCCAAGAGCTCGCTCGCTCTTACTCCGTGTCCAGTGAACGGAGTCTTTGTCATCTTTCCTTTGAGACAGGATTGACAAGTGGCATATGATTGATATTCGAACGGATCCAAATATCCTTCTGTATGTAACTTAGTCAACCTTCTCTCATTGATGTGACCCAGTCTACAATGCCATAAGAAAGTCTGATTAATATCTGGAGACTTTCTTTTGTGTGTATTCTGGACATTGAAAATCTGTGGTTGGTTTAATACGTATATACCATTGCTCAGTGTACCTGACCCAATCAGAACTTGATTAAGGTGAATGTTTACAACATTACTTACAAACGCAAATTCATAACCTTCTTTTGAAACCAAAGATACAGAAATGATATTACAAGTTGCGTTGGGTACAAAAAAGCAATTACGTAAAACCAAAACATGTCCATCTGACATTCCCAGGTGATAGTCCCCCACGGCTTTAGCATCCATGCTAGCTCCGTTCGCAACTCTGAGGGTCATGTCACCTGCCTTCAAAACCCTACGGTTTCTCAACGCCTGCAAAGAATTACAGATATGAGATCCTGATCCGGTATCCAATACCCAGGAAGTAGAGTTTATCGAAAGACAGTTTTCAATAACATACACACCTGAAGCTGAAGCCGCAACCTGCTTCAGTTCCTGTGTCCTGGCCTTCCAAGCCCTGCAATCTTTCTTCCAGTGTCCACTCTTATGACAATAGAAGCATTCTTCTTTACCCACAAGCTTTCCCGCTATCTTTGTTGCCTTTACCTTTCCCTTCGTATCCACTTTACTAACACCGCCCCTTGGTTTGGCGGGGGCTTTCTTCTTCTTTCCCTTGGCTTTCGCCTTGGACCTAGAAGAAGAAGATCCTCCTACAAACAAAGTGGGTGTTTCCCTACCTTTCTGTAGGGTGCCCTCTGCGCTCCTCAGCATGTTGAGAAGTTCTGAAAGTTCAACTTCTTTTTCTTGTAAGTTGAAGTTCAGTATAAACTGGGCGTAAGTGGAAGGAAGGGACTGGAGAATCAAGTCCGTATAGAGCCCACTCTCCAACGTGGTCCCAAGTTCTGCGAGCTCCTCAATGTAGCCAATCATCTTAAGCACGTGTTCCGCTACCGATGATCCGACGGCCAATCTTGCCGAAAATAACTTTTTCGATATTTCGTATCTTGCGATACGAGACTGCTCTCCATACAGTTCTTTTGTATGGAGAAATATGGATTCCAGGTCCATATTCTCATGCCTCCTCTGATGTTCGTTGTCCATAGAGGTAAGCACGAGGCACTTGGCCTTCGCGCAATCAATCTCCCAAGTCTTACGGATTTCCTTATCCGCGACGCTGGAGGTGGGACCTGGGACGGGGGGAGCTTTGGTGCTAAGAAGATACCCCAGCTTGTCGTAAGTGATTGCCATCTTGACATTCCTGAGCCAATCTTTATAGTTTGGCCCTGTCAGTATGTTTTTATCTAGAAGTAACTTAAGTCCAGTCATGTTGATTGGTCGCTGCAATTAGGTGAGAGAGAAGAAACACTCAGCACGATGCTCTTGCAAGTTTAGAATGGTTTTTAATTTGTCTAAACAGGATGGCTCCCACTGTCTCTCGAATCCCTCCTCAAACCATAAAGGAAGAATTAGTCGGGATCAATCCCACCGCACAATACTTGCTTAACCGTTCAGCCAGGCTAGTGTCGGTACTTCGAGGGAGGTTTTCCAACGCTTTCGCGAAGTTCCTTAATTTAAGAACCTCTTTTCCCTGGGGGCGTAGCCCTGCTAACACCTTTCTAGGCACCTACTAGGTTTATAGCATTGATCGTTTAGTGAGAAATTTCCCGAGGAGTAGCATATACTCACAGTAGGATCGGGATCCAAATATCATCGCGTGACGAAACTGAAGGAATCCTACCAGAATCATCACACTCCAAATGGTATGCAAATCTAGCAAGTTTCAGTACTTTTGAAACTCCCGATGTGGATTTTTGCCCCATGCTCTTATGACCTTGACTTTGGCCAACAAATCATAAGTCACATGTCAAGTTCTACCCGTCATTCTCCAGGTTAATTTGAATCCACCCGTACCTACCCTTGACTTTGGCCAACAAGGCAGCACGACTGTTTCAAATCAACGCATCTATCTATGCTACACATGAATACCCAATAGTTACCAATCACTATGCCTTGACTTTGGCCAACAAACACAGCTTGAATACTATTGACTATTCATGTGAAACGACGGAGGGCTACGAATGGTTTTGGCTAAATCGTGAACGTAGTGAACTTGATATAATCGATGGAACGAGATAGCTTTTAAAAGGAGTGGCTCAAGCTCCACATTTAAAAGTTAGTTTTGAAAAGAACCGAGTGGTTTTTCGAAAGTGTTCCAACGACTTTAGCTTGGTTTATTATCTTGCATTAGTTCTTTTAATGCGTGATATTCTTGCATTAGTTCTTTTAATGCGTCCCATCATTAAATCCTACCATTGCAGAAAACAACCAAAATATGACGTACGCTTATGCCATTCGCATTCGCCACGGGGTCCCGTCATCACCCGTTAGGTTACTTAACTAACGACAGAGCGGGGACTGGGCTAGCGCGGCTGTAAAACATAAGCAACGCCTAAATAGTTATTAATATATAGCAATGATAGACATTACAGATCACAGATGAATACATTGGATATACTAGGAATCCGCAATCCTTTCGAGCCTGCAACGAAAAGCGGATTACACGGTCGCGGTGAATAGCCAATACCCCACCCAAGACCCCTACGGGTGCGGCAAACTACCCGCCAAGTACCCGAAGTGTAGCAACCTCCCTCAACGCCGTGAGTAGGCCACTCGGCACTTCGAGATACCCGGTAGTTTGTGCACCCCTCCATGGGTCTATCCTAGGAACAAAAACAGTAAAAAGAATTATACAATGACGGCTACAACCCCGACCCGGTTGTGCGGCCAAACAAATAATAATATTACATCAATTTACATTTTACATGAATGAAAGAAAAAGAAACACTCATTTCACATCCACCCCGGCTATTCACCCGCGACAGTCCAACGCATTCATATACACAAACCATCATCAAACACAGATCACAGATATGTATAACCCCGACTAATCGACATATAGCGATTAGCCGACGTTCAATACATATAAACATCACAGATATAACCAATATAGTCAAAGTGTAGTGAAGTTCGAAAAAAAATACGGATTTATAGGCCCCCAAAAACAAATTTCTTTTCTGGAAAACCTGGGCACAAACAAACCATCTGAAAAATCCCAAAACCCTACCAGAAGAACACTGCACAAAACCCGATCACGAGAGGAGCCTAAACGGCGGCGGTTCCGCGGCAAATGCATACCTATTGCCGCGGAACCGTGGCGGTTTGAGGGAATCAGGGGATCGTTTTTGGTGGGTGTTCTCACAAAACCCTGAGCCGATTTTAGGAGTAAAACTTTTTAATTTTAGAGCACAAAAATTTTTAACAGAAAGTTAGGGTTTTGTTTTCCGGTTTTTTTTTTTGCGATTTTTCCGTTCGAACTTCCATACACTTTACTACTAAGCTAGTTTAAGTTTAGTTAGGCTCTGATACCACTGTAAGTCCACGTTGCCGTCCCCGGTTCTTGCGGGGAGGCGGAAACGGTATAAAAATCAAATTTTTAGCGCAAAGGGCAACATGGACTATCAAAGTCGGGATCTTTTCTAAACTAAACTAGCTATCATGCTAAAGAGAGTTAGCTACTCGGATAAAAGGTTATACCTAACTTGAACTCCTTCTTCTTGAAACCTTTGTAGGGTTTGATGGTGCTTTCCTCGTCGCCTTCTTCCGTCAAAGATGGATCCACCTGAGGGTTCGACCTTCGGGCTCCTTTCTCGAACTTTGAGAGAATTAGGATCTTTGGCTTGCTAAACCTCTAACCCTAGAGTGAGTAGAGAGAGGCTTTGGGGTGTTTTTATCTCAAGGAGATGGATTCTCAACACATGAGAAGGAATCTCCTTGAACTAGAGGAGGAAGAAGAAGAAGTGAGGAGAGAGAAGTGTTATGATAGAATGAATAATATCCTTCTCATTTTGCAACCATAACAAAATGAAAAGAATTATCAAATTAACAATAATAATAAAAATGAAATAGTTGATGGAAGGTTTGGAATGACCATTATCATTACATTCATTAAATGAATTTTGTTAGAATCAAAGAGCATCTTTGATATGTAATGATGATGGTCAAACTTTCAACCATGGTCAACAAGTCAACCTTGGTCAACAAGTCAACAAAACCAACCATGACACAATTTCATTTAATTAATATTATTAATTGATATATCATAAATTCATTAGGGTTTGGAAAAAGACGACTGTCAACTGTGCATACGCACCCGTTCCGAAACCCTAATGAAAATCCTCTTCCTCCGCCTCAGTCAACTGTGCATACACACCCGCATTCTATTTCCGAGGAACATGAATACAATGAGATAAAATCAACCCCAAAACATATACTAGTATCTGGCTCAAACCAGGGCCTGCTAGTAATATTTGTCCGGACTCCAAACGTGCACAAGTGCGCGGATGAGAACGAACCCTGTCGCAAAACCATGCGACCTCTACTCAGTTTTGCCCAGAGGCGAATAGCCCTCTGTGTGGGACTCTAAAGACTCGACACTACGCTGGCAGTGGGTTTAACCACAGACCGCAAGCGGCACTAGCCGTGCGTAACGATCCCCAGGTAGATGTCGATAAGAAGACTGATGAGGTGAACCCTATTTGAACTCCCACTGAGTCTGACTGTGACAGTCTCCGTACAGTCCGGTCTGTTCGTCTGATACATCGCATGTCGGGCCTAGGGGGCGGTAAATGTCAGTCCCCTAATAGCGGTACAAGTCGTGTCGGAGTGAAGCCCAAAACACCCTGAGATAACACTGGAAGCCTACCAGTATATCTCGCTTGCCCTGGCCAGGGACTACACGTGTAATGGCTCTCCTAGACACAGCGCGATGTCAACCCCCAATACCGAGAGAGACGAATCCTGTCTAACCGTCACTGCCTCCAAGTGCTTCGGGACTGCACCCAACCACTACCTGTTTGCACGACTCCTTTGAGCTGTGGTAGGGTAGTGATCAAAGTGCAGTGGGAACACACTCGAGGCGAAGTGCCAGTGTCAAGTCAGCGGACTAAGCTGTACTCATGTCACCTGGGAACTGATAACTGACGATAGGTATAATACCAACTTGTCAGTTCCCGACGAGTCCTGTCCAGTGTACTCGTAACCTAACGAGCACCCGCATACTATCTCAAGTACGACGTACTGATGGCTGTGGGACAGACCGTCTCCCACACTGGGATGAGAAGCGCATGCGCCAGTCTACTCCGGAGTATCGATGCCCTGTCTCGATAGTCCTGTGACTAGGGACCTGTATAAGGATGTGCTTATAGATTTCCCAGCCCCCACTAGTTTGACTGCCATCACAACGCTGGTAATCAAGCAAAGATCCTAAGGGCTCCACTAATGCGTATAAGTGATATGATAAAATAAACACATGTACACATTGAAGTAGAAACAAACCAAGTAGCATACTACTATTTTGAGCAAGATTGTATATACAAGGTGAATATCCCAAGCTTCCATTAAGTAATATACAAACCAGTATGATACAGTAATGGCCTCTAGGGCATATACACTAACAAGTCGGTTATATGCGATATGACCGAATCATTAAATCAAGTGTTGATTTAATGATTTAATGTATAATTATATATTTGATATATTATTTTACATTAACTAGTATTTGTTCACTTAAGATGGATTTTCTCACTTGATGTGCACATTGTATATATGATATATTTTTGTGCACTAGATTGTAT
Source organism: Agapanthus africanus (assembly GCA_030015575.1). Taxonomy (NCBI): domain Eukaryota; kingdom Viridiplantae; phylum Streptophyta; class Magnoliopsida; order Asparagales; family Amaryllidaceae; genus Agapanthus; species Agapanthus africanus. The sequence goes on along the minus strand of JASDDO010000029.1, from coordinate 396,233,764 downwards.
CATGTTTGATGATACATGCAAACTTGGGTGTATGTTTGGTTTAAACCATCTTTAGGTTAATGGTTAGGTTTTAATTTGTTTTATTTATTTTCTTTATTCATTTTGGCAAGAATAAAGTGGAGGCTTGGTTTGTTTTATTCATGAAGCTTCATGAAGCTTTGAAAGTCTTTGCCATTTTGTTTTTTCCTTAACCTAACCATTAAACCTAAACCCTGGTTTATTCTCTACATGTGTTAACCTCACCCATGGTTGCATTATGATAAGATCACTTGATTTATGATTATTCATTAATTCTTTTTCTATTCTCTTCTTCTTCTTCTTCTTCTTGATGAAGAAAAAGAAACCTTGCTTGAAAATTATCAAGTGATGAATCCAAGTGAGAAATCCAACTCCAAAGTGAACCCACTTCCTATTTCTTCATCCTCTACCACTTGCCATATAGTGGAGTGTGTTATCTTCACAAGTTTCATGACCAAGCGAAGATGGAGCTTGAGTTAGAGTTGCCTCGACGTAGATCATCTTCGGCATCGAAGTCAACGACCTAGCCCACTCATTTCTCCGACGAAACCATCACAAGAGTCAAGGATCCCGGTGATCGCAGCGAAGGGATGTCATCACGGAGCTAAAGAAGTGGTGGACCGGATCTACAAAGGTTGTAGCCCCTTTCACTTTGTAGCAAAGTAGTTTGCTTGCATGTTCTTTCTCCTATCCTTTAGTTAATGATCTATATTAGGGTTTCTCGGCACCTAATTTTTTGAATTTGGCATGGTTAATGCCTTGTGGAATCTCATGGGTGTGCCTAGGAACTCTACAGTGGTATCAGAGCCTAGCTAGAGCCTTAGGCGATGTGTAGACGAAGTTAGAAACCCGATCGAACCCTGAAACCCTAATTCTAAGCCTTCTCTGTACATTTTTCAAAACCGTGCATTTTTCCAAATTAAAAATATCCAGAAAATTCAGCAGGCTTTTTGAAGAATTACTGTGAAGCACGTGGGCATAACTCGACCAAGTGGCCGCGGAACCGCGGCACGAGCATGGAATGTGCGGCGGTTCCGCGGCCATATAGGAGTATCTTGTCACTTTCTTTGCATAGTAATACCCGTATGCAATGCCTGTGTTTTCTGGGAATTTTTAATGTTTACTCAAGAGTTGAGTTTTCTGGGTTGTATTGGGAGTTCGTAGATTCGATCGGATTGTCTAACTTTGTCTATGTGTTTTTCCGGGTAATTTAGAATATGTTAAAAAGTTCGACCGGATATAAATACCCAATTTTTCCCCTGCCGGGAAATTTCCAATTGTTGGATTTTTCCGTAGTTTAATAACGTTCTAAGTAGTGCAAGTAACGCGATGGACCCTCTAGAAGACAACAAACCTTAACTCGATTATGTGACCGTCTTGAACTGCCCTTTGAACCTTAGGGTTTGGGGCAGTACGGCGTGCCACATGTGAGGCGTTGGCTTAACCCTTCTACGGCTGGACCGTTGGTACTATGGCATGAAGTGGATGTTTTTAAACTTATTTCAAGAGTTGAGCTGTTTCGGGAAAACTTGGGTGTTTGATTGTTCGATCGGAAAGTTTAACATTTTCTACTTATGTGGAATATGATACAATATTTGGAATCTACAAGTAGTTATGAGATAACTGAATGAATGTTATAAACATAGAAGTTTAGTCTCACTTGATCGGTTGCCACGGAATTTTGATGCGATCAAAAGTCCGTCGCAATCACGTAGCGTACGCGGATACTCGCCGGATAAACTTAATAGACAGCTACACCCCTTAGCCCCGACCAAGCGACTGTAGGAGAACCCCGTCGCCGAAAGCATCCATTCGGGTGCTCGCGGTAGCGGTGTTCCGCCTTGGTGCACTTCGTCGACGGTATCAGGGGTGCGGCCGTCTACTAAAGTTTGCGACGAGCATTCGGTCAGGATGCCGGGAATCTTGTTGAATTGCCCGACTGAATATTGAAAAGAGTTTTCGATAATCAGACTAAAATGCGGGGTTTATAATTGTTAGGCATGCGATGTCTAAGGAATTCATTTGGTTAGGCATGCGATGTCTAAAGAAATTGCGGATTCCAACTGTTGTAGTTTTACACTTTCTTTTCTGTGACCGTAAGTGTAATATGTGATATCGCCGGTTTCGTTTCTATATGTCAACGACAATTGGGATACGCATGTTTACTTACGTTGATGACAATTGATGTTATGTGTTGCTGGATATGTTATATTGGATCGTCGTGTTTGAATAGCCGGGTTTTTTTTATGTGAGATGAGTGTTTTTCATTTTCATTTATGTAAAAACTTGTATGTAATATTCTTTTATTGGGGCACTTCCAGGTTGCGGAAGATGTCACCGTTGATGTATATTATTTTCTTTTCCGCACTAGGATAGACCTAAGGTGGGGAGCACAAGTAACCGGGTTCTAGGGTCCAGTGGGAGACCATCTCGAGGAGTCGAGTCCGGGTCTCCTAACCCTAGAATTGGTAGGGTTGCTTGCCGCTCTCGTAGGGGTCTAGGGGTGTGGGTTTGGCTATTCATCGCGACCGTGGAATCCGTGTTTTATACTGGCTCGTACTAAAACACGGACGTCCTAGTATATCCAATATTTCATATGTTTCTTCTGCTGCGATATCTGTGATGTGATCATGTGATGTTCTGTGATAGATGCTGTATATAGTATATATGATATATTATATAGACGTTGCTTATGTTTTACACCCGCGCTAGCCCTGCCCCGCTCTGCCGTGAGTTACCTAACCTAACGGTGCACGAGGGGACATCGAGGCGAATGCGGATGGCATAAGTGTACGTCGTATTTATCTGTGATGTTTAGGTACTTAAATGATGGGACTTCATTAATGTGATTAATGAAAGAAAAGAAACCTAAGATGTTATGGAATCGAATTTTCAAAAACAGGTAGCTACAGTTCTTACTTTGCATCGCGGTGTTCCTTGTAGAACATCCTGCACCTTATTCGATGAGGAAAGGGCCGAGATCCCTTCACCGGGAGTGACCCCTTTAGCAATAACTGGCAGATGCTACACCCTTGGTTTGTCTTTTGATAGCTTCTATAGTTTCTGCTTTGCACAGTGATATATATGATATATCCCGCACCTCATTCGACGAGGAAAGGGCCGACGATCCTTTCACCGGGAGTGACCCCTTTAGCAAAACTAGAAAAGCCTAAAAAACACTCCATTTCAAAATCATTTGATTCTACAACGATATCAAGTTCATTACGCAATAGGTTTTCAGAAAAACCTGTCGTAGCCCTCCGTCATTTCAGATAAGTAGTAGTTAGTATTCGTGCTGCGTTTGTTGGCCTTTGTCAAGGCGTAGTGTGCGGTAGCTGACTAGTGCTTATCTGTTTATGCATATGATGTAGATTGGATTAGGGTAGTCGTGCGACCTTGTTGGCCTTTGTCAAGGGCCGTGCGGGTGGGTTTATTTCAATCAAGAAATGACGGGTTGAACTTGACTAGCAGCCTATGATTTGTTGGCCTTTGTCAAGGTCATAGGAGGCTTGGGGCAAAATATTATCGGGAATTTCAAGTGTTGAAATTTGCAATGAGATTGCATACCTTCTATGAGATAGTTGGATCCCGATACCCGCTGCGAGTAAGAGTTACTCCTGGGAGAGTTTTACACATTACAATTAGCCGATCAAGTAGGTGTCTAGAAAGGTGTTAACGGGGTTACGCCTCTGGGAAAATGAGGTTTACATTAATTAGGTTCGTGCGAAAGCACGGGGGACCTCCCTCAAGTACTGACACTGGCCCGGCTGAAAGATTGGCGAACTTGTAGCGTGTAATTAACCCCGGCCAGTCTTTCCTTTTAGGGTTTGAAGGAAGATTTGATAAAAACAGTGGGAGCCATCCTGATTAGATAAAATTATAAACAATATATTCTTGCAAGAGCGCACGCAGAGTGTTTTCTTCTCTCTCTCTCCAGGTAGCGACCATGTCACGCCTTAATCAAGATAATAATACGGAATATTGACCGAACCCGCTTGTTATACTGTGCTGGGGAACGTTGGTCCCGCTCCAACTTATAATTGTTATAAGACAGAGCAGGAAATTGGGGATTACCAGAATTCCCTGCCGCCCAAACGAAGAAAGTGCATACTGATGCATCATCTTCGGGTGTGTTCATTACATAGAACTGTTTCTCAGTATCCTTTACGTCCTGGGTATTAGATACCGGATCAGGATCCCGCATATGTAATCTGTTATATGGGCTACAGAAAGGTAGAGAACTGAGAACGGGTGATAAGTTTCATGAGACAGGAAACGGTGCAAGTGTTATAGCCAAGTCTGTTGGTCACTGTCACCCTGTATTACCAGAATACATTGATTCTGAATAAATGTTATTAGATACCGAACCTGATATACAACATCATATCAGTCTCTTTATTAGTAAAGAAAGGATATAATTTTGTATTATTGGATAATGTTTTGAACATTTCCTATATCAAAAGTTGATCGGTTCAGGCACGTTATCTAAAAGTATTGACGTTCTAAATCAAACTACAGTTCCTAGTATACAGAACACACACAAGAGGAAGAGTTCAGATATGAACGAATCCTTCTTGAGGCATTATAGACTAGGTCATATCAATGCGACCCGACTGGCTGAAGTTACATTTTAGATGCATATTTAAATCGTTTTGAATTTACATTTTGTGAAACTTGCCAGTCATGTCACAAAGATTAGATGACCATAGCTCTGTTTATTGGAAACAGAGAAAGAGTTAGTAAACTCTTGGGACTGATACATGATGATGTATGAAGGTCCCCTGTCTACACATGCCAAGACCGGTTCTTTGTACTTCATTAGATTCAGTGATGATCTCTCAAGATTCAAACATATGTTCCTGTTGAAACACAAGTCCGAACCTTTTGAGATATTCACAGAATATAAGTTAGAAGTAGAGAACCAAAATACGGGTATAAGTATTATGTCCTATAATGAGATTAAGGAGGAGAATACTTGAGCACGGAAATCCTGGACTATTCTAAAGGAGAATGAGATTCTCTCTCGGCATTACTCCTTCGAATACACCATAGCACGATGGTATATCGGGGCGGAGCAATAGCACCTTATATGATATGGTGTGCTCTATGATGAGTACTACTGAGTTACCTTTTTCCTTTTTGGGGGTTGTGCACTTAAGAAGCTGCATACCTATTGAATTAGGTTCAAATCAAATCAGTGCCTACCACTTCACATGTGATATGGAAAGGGAAGAGCCCATATCTTAAGTTGGTTAAGATTTGGGGTTGTCCGGGCTATGTCTAAAAGCAAAATCCGGACAAGCTCGAGGCAAGGTCTGTTATGTAGAACTGGAAAGGTTCCATCTATACAAACTACAGCAGATGATTTGATAGAACCAAAGGATTCAATAGTTACTGACAAATCTCAGCCTCTCCGCCGATCTAGTAGGGTTCCTCACCCACCCGAGAGATACTTCGGTTTCTCTATGACAGTGGGAGCAAGGATTGCATCATGGGATGACGACCTAACTAGTTTCGAGCTGGCCATCAGGAGTAGGACTCTGTAAGAATGGCTGGATGCTTTTCGATCTGAGATGGAATCCTTATACACTAACAAAGTATGGACTTTGGTTGCTATATCTGAAGGGTTAAATCCCCATCAGGAGCAAGTATATCTTGAGAAGATTACTTGGTGTACATGGAAAAGTTGAGACTTTCAAAGCTAGACTTGTTAAAGGTTTGCATCATTGACCAGGTATGGATTATGATGAAACCTTTTCTAAGGAGCTATGCTTAAGTCCATCCAGATCCTACTTGCCACGGCTACATACCATGACCACGATATCTGGTGGTTGGGTGTCATGACAGCTTTTCTAAAAATGATGTTTTAGAAGAGAGTGTCTATAAGTACACAGCCAGAGGGCTTCGTAGACAGTAGGAGCAGCGGAAACGTGTACAAGATACTTTATAGGATAAAGCAGGTATCGCGGAGTTGGAACGTCTGTTTTGATGTGGTAGTCAAAAAGTTTGACTTCATCAAAATGGTAGATGAACCTTGTATATACAAAAAGGTAGTAGGGAGTATGGTGGTTATCCTCGTAGAGTACATGGATGACATACTCTTGATGGAGAAGGAGTTTCCTATGCTACGCTCGGTCAATCTCCGCTTATCACAATGATTCTCCATATAGGATCAAGATGATACCTACTAAATCCTGGATTTTGGATCTATGAGATAGATCTAATTGGATGTTAGGATTCTCACTAGTTGTAGTGAGATGGTATCAATCGATCCTGGGGAGAATCACTGGAAAGGTTCCAGGGTGATAAGGACGACTGAATGTCAGTCACAGGGCATTGTCTTTACCCTCAGTAAAGGGACGGTATGTTGGAAGAGTTCCAAGCTAGATACCGTAGCATACTAGACGATAAAGGCTGGATACATCGTTACCAAAGATGCTACCAAAGAGGCAGTCTGGGTGTATATTAGTTCATGAGATGAACTTAGTTCCTCCCATTGTGTGACAATGGAGTTGTGGCTTATGCCAACGAACGCCCGTCCCGTCAGTGATCCAGACATATTCTGAGGCAGCATCACTTGATCATGGAGATGGTTGATCTCCAAGGAGATCGAGGTTAGGGGAGTAGACACAGAGGACAACACGGAGGATCCACTCACAAAGGCCTTTTCCCAGAGAGAGACTATTATAGGATGGTTGAGTATGAGATACTACAACCACTGCTATCAGATGGCCCTAGTGCAAGTGGGAGATTGTTTGTTATATGTATGCCCTAGTGGCCATTACTGTACATAGGATGTAAATTGTAGTGGATGCTGGGACATATATAGGGAGGACTTTCTTGCTCGACATGATAGTATGCTATCTGGTTGCTCTTTACCTTAACGTGTACACTGATTGTCTCTCTGTTACATGTTGGTAAAGCCCTTAGGATATGTACTTGACTACCTGGACTATGATGCGGATCATACTAGTGGGGACATGGTAGTCCATAAGTACATCCTTCAAGGTCCCTAGTCGTGGGTGTATCGAGACGGGGCATCGATATACCAGAGTAGACTAGCGTATACCTTCTCGACCCATACAGATGGGCGATGGATGATCCCATATCCATTGGTGTTTGACATCAGAGATGATATACGGGTGCTCAGTGGAGACTGGGTACACTGGACGGACTCGCCGAGAACTCCCAGATGGTATTATACCTTACGTCAGATGGCAGTTCTCTGGTGACACTGGTACAGGTTAGTCTGTAGACCCGAGATCATCATAGAGTCTTGTGTGATTCCCACTGTGCTTTGATTTCCACCTTACCACGTCCAAGAGGGCGTGCAAAACTGTGGTTTTTGGGTACAGTCCCGAATCACATGGAGGCAATGAGCGATAGGAAGGGATTCGTCTCTCCCGGTATAGGGAGTTGATGTTGCGCTGTGTTCGATTGGCTATAACCGGAAATCCATGGTCAGGGTTGCTGAGATTTACTGGTAAGTGTTACCAGTAGTTTCTCGAACTGTTATAGACCTCATATCGACACGATTTATCGAGCTATTAGGGTCTGACGTTTACCACCCCTAGGCGAGATATGCGACATATCAGACGAACAGACCGGACTGTACGGTAAGTGTTGCTGGTTGGATTCACAGGAGTGTGAGCGGGCTTGCTCGTTGATCTTCTGATCGCTCAATACCCGGGTGGCCGTTACGTTTTGCAGACCGCTTGCGGTTTGTGGGTGCTTGATATGATCATCACCTGCTGCTGGCGTATTGACGAGTCTTTAGAGTCCTACACAGAGCTTTCCTGGCTCAAGCGAAACGAAATAGGAGCGCATATGAGATATGTGCGGGACCGAGAATAATACCAGTATGTGATACTGTATTCTATTCTCGCGATTTGTATCATTGGACGGTTATATATGATATAGCCGGGTTACCGAATCAAGTGTTGATTCGATGCATTGATACACTTAATATTAGTCGGTTATATGCGATATGACCGGATCATTAAATCAAGTGTTGATTTAATGATTTAATGTATAATTATATATTTGATATATTATTTTACATTAACTAGTATTTGTTCACTTAAGATGGATTTTCTCACTTGATGTGCACATTGTATATATGATATATTTTTGTGCACTAGATTGTATCATGTTTGATGATACATGCAAACTTGGGTGTATATTTGGTTTAAACCATCTTTAGGTTAATGGTTAGATTTTAATTTGTTTTATTTATTTTCTTTATTCATTTTGGCAAGAATAAAGTGGAGGCTTGGTTTGTTTTATTCATGAAGCTTCATGAAGCTTTGAAAGTCTTTGCCATTTTGTTTTTGCCTTAACCTAACCATTAAACCTAAACCCTAGTTTATTCTCTACATGTGTTAGCCTCACCCATGGTTGCATTATGATAAGATCACTTGATTTATGATTATTCATTAATTCTTTTTCTATTCTCTTCTTCTTCTTCTTCTTGATGAAGAAAAAGAAAGCTTGTTTGAAAATTATCAAGTGATGAATCCAAGTGAGAAATCCAAATCCAAAGTGAACCCACTTCCTTTTTCTTCATCCTCTACCACTTTCCATGTAGTGGAGTGTGTTATCTTCACAAGTTTCATGACCAAGTGAAGATGGAGCTTGAGTTAGAGTTGCCTCGACGTAGATCATCTTCGGCATCGAAGTCAACGATCTAGCCCACTCATTTCTCCGAAGAAACCATCACAAGAGTCAAGGATCCCGGTGATCGCAGCGAAGGGACATCATCACGGAGCTAAAGAAGTAGTGGACCGGATCTACAAAGGTTGTAGCCCCTTTCACTTTGTAGCAAAGTAGTTTGCTTGCATGTTCTTTCGCCTATCCTCTAGTTAACGATCTATATTAGGGTTTCTCGGAACCTAATTTTTTGAATTTGGCATGGTTGATGCCTTGTGGAACCTTATGGGTGTGCCTAGGAACCCTACATTGACTACCACATCAAAACAGATGTTCCAACTCCGCGATGCCTGCTTTAACCCGTAGTTGGATTTAAGCAGCTTGCACACTTTTCCGCTGCTCCCACTGTCTACGAAGCCCTCTGGCTGAGTCATGTACACACTCTCTTCTAAATCACCATTTAGAAATGCGGTCTTAACATCCATCTGCCAGATTTTGTAGTCATGGTATGCAGCAATGGCAAGTAGGATCCGGAAGGACTTAAGCATAGCCACTGGAGAAAAGGTTTCATCATAATCCACACCTGGTCGTTGACAAAAACCTTTTGCAACAAGTCTAGCTTTGAAAGTCTCAACTTTTCCATCTACACCAAATTTTTTCTTGAAGATCCACTTACTTCCGAAGGGTTTTACCCCTTCAGGAGCATCTTCCAAAGTCCATACTTTGTTGGTGTACATGGATTCCATCTCAGATCACATTGCATTCAGCCATTTCACAGAGTCCCCACTCGTGATGGCCTGATCGAAGCTCGTTGGGTCATCATCTTCCATGATGCAATCCTCTCTCCCACCATCAATGAGAAAAATATAGTATCTCTCAGGTGGATGAGGAACCCTACTAGATTGGCGAAGAGGTTGAGGTTCATTGGGAACTATCGAATCCTCTGGTTCCACCAAATCTTCCGTTGTAGTTTGTGGTACTGGAACCTCTTCCAGTTCTACCTCAAGGCCACTAATTTCTTTCGTAAGAAATTCCTTTTTTAAAAAGGTGGCATGCCGAGAAACAAACACCTTTTGTTCCTCGGTGTGGTAGAAGATATACCCTTGTGAGTTTTTGGGATATCCTACAATCTTGCACAGAACAGACCTTACCTCGAGTTTGTCCGGATTCTGTCTTTTGACATATGCCGGACAACCCCATATCTTAACATAATTAAGATATGGTCTCTTTCCCTTCCATATCTCATATGGAGTGGTAGGCATTGATTTGGTAGGGACCATATTCAATAGGTGCATGGTTGTCTCAAGCGCATAACCCCAAAACGAAATAGGTAACTCAGCGGTGCTCATCATAGAGCGCACCATATCCAATAGGGTGCGATTCCTCTGCTTCGATACACCGTTATACTGTGGTGTATACGGAGGAGTAAGTTGAGAGAGAATCCCATTCTCTTTTAGATAGTCACGGAATTCCATGCTCAAGTATTCTCCTACCCGATCAGATCGTAGGATTTTAATACTTTTACCCCTCTGGTTCTCAACTTCATGTTTATATTCCTTGAATTTCTCAAAAGCTTCAGACTTATGTTTCAACAAGAACACATGACTGTATCTTGAGAGATCGTCAGTGAATGTAATGAAGTATGAGGAACCGTCCCTGGCATGTGTAGACATGGGACCGCACACATCACTATGTATCAGTCCCAAGAGTTCCGTAACTGTCTCTCCGTGTCCAGTAAACGGAGTTTTGGTCATCTTTCCTTTGAGACATGACTGGCAAGTTTCATAAGATGATAATTCGAACGGATTCAAATATCAATCCTTATGTAACTTAGCTAGTCGTGTCACATTGATATGACCTAGTTTAAAATGCCTCAAGAAGGATTCGTTCATTTCTGAACTCTTCCTCTTGTGTGTGTTTTGTACGTTAAGAACTGTGGTTTGATTTAGAACGTATATGCCATTATTTAACAAGCCTGATCTAATCAACTTTTGATTCAAAAAGATGTTCATAACATTATCCTGTACTACAAAATTATATCCTTCTTTACATAATAACAAAACTGATATAAGATTGCATATCAGGTTCGGTATATAATAGCATTGTTCAGAATCAATGTATTACCATTTGGTAATACAAGGTGATATTCACCAACTGCTTTGGCTGCAACATTTGCACCATTCCCTACTCTTACAGAATGATCACACATTCCCAGTTCTCTACCTTTCCTTAGCCCATGTAACATATTACATATGTGGGATCCCGATCCGGTATATAATACCCAGGACGTAGAGTGTACTGAGAAACAGTTCTCGGTAAATAACACATCCGAAGAAGATGCATCAACATGCTTATTCTTCGATTGGGTAGCATGGGAATCTGGATATTCCCTGTTTCCCCCAATCAGAGCAAAGCTCTGTTTGAATTTCAAAATTCAAAATTCGAAGCAACGCTTCAAATTCCTTGCGCTGCGCGCAACGCGCCTCGTGTCAAAAGCTGATACGTCAGCGCAGCGCCCAAGGCAGTGCGCCCAATTAGAGCAAGGCTCTATTTAAAACAAAAATTAAAGGAAGCAACGCTTCAGATAATCTGCGCTCTGCGCCGCGCGACACGTGGTTGCGTTAGCGCAACTGCGCTGCGCTCTGCGCTGCGCGCCACGTGGCAGCGCAGTTGCCCTGCGCTCTGCGCTGCGCGACACGTGGCAGCGCAGTTGCGCAAGCGCAGTTGCGCTGCTTGACACGTGTCAAGCGCTGGTGTATCTGCGCCAAACAGAATTAAAGTTTTAATAATATCTTTCTGTTCTTGTTAAAACAAGAAGATTGCCTTCTGTAAAACAGAAGCCCTTGGATCAAAGATCCAACGGTGGGGAAAATTCCCCAAATCCCTCAGAGAATGATCTCTTCAACAAACCTATGGGCACTATATAAAGACCCCTAGACCCCAATTCAAAGGGGGATGAACATTGTGAGAGATTGAGAACATCAAAACAGAGAGAACTCTGAAGAAATTTCAAGAAAAGGTAGAAACCTTCACAAAAATAGAAGACTTTCTTATAATAGATCATTGATCTAAGAACAAGATCAATGATCTTCAAATAATAATAAGTTCTTTGCACTTTTTTATGAACCACTGGTTCTCTGAAACAAGAAAAACTTGTTTTCTTTGATCTAAATTAAATCAAGAAATCAAACAGTGCTTTGCACTTTTTTATGAACCATTGGTTCTGGAATCTAAAAGATTCTCAAGTTAATAGTGCCTTGCACTTGCAAAACTGCACTGTTGCGCTCTTGGGTTGGCGCAAGCCACCAAAGAGCGCCACGTGTCAGCATCTGAACCACTTGCGCTGTGCGCTTTTGAAATAGAGCCTCGCTATCTGAAATTGGCGCAACTCACCAGAGCGCGCCACGTGTTAGCAGCGCAAGCGCAGCGCGCTGGTGCAGCGCACTGCACTTGCGTGACACGTGTCGTCACCACAAGCACTTGCGCTCAGTGATTGACGCAAAGCGCCTGACAAATGCAAAAGCATTTCTTTTACTAAAGGGCCAGGCCCAAACCAGAAAGGCCTAGTAGGCCAAATTAAATTGCAATGCAATAAAAAGGGCAGAGCCCAAATAAAATTGATGCTCTGCATCATTTATAAATGGGCAGAGCCCAAACAAAATAATAAATAATGCAATGCATTATTTTAAAAGGGGCAGAGCTCAAATAAAGGTCTAACAAAGACCAAGATTAATGCTATGCATTATTAAAAAGGGGCCAAGCCCTAGCACAGGCCTAATAGGCCAAAAACAAATAAAAGCATTGAACTTTTTTCAACTGGACTTAGCCCAATCATGGCCGTAAGTCCTCAAATTAAATTGACTGGGCACAACTGCTCTCTTAAATCAATTTACATCCGGTTCGAGGGTACATCTCCGAACTTCTCTGACACTTATCGTTGTAATCCTTCAACGACGTCAGAGAGGTGACGGGTCCCGACAACCACACATCAACATGGACTGCGGGGTCCTTAAACTCGTGGACTAATACGTCCTTAAACCAAGATACGGACTGCGGGGTCCTTAAACTCGTGGACTAATACGTCCTTAAACCAAGATACGGACTGTGGGGTCCTTAAACTCATGGACTTATGCGTCCTTAAACCAAGATACGGACTGTGGGGTCCTTAAACCCATGGACTTATGCGTCCTTAAACTACCATGGACCCCTATGTCCCTAAACTGGAACATGGACCGCCATGTCCCTAAACTGGCAATGGACCGCAATGTCTTTAAACTACCTATGGACCACTACGTCCCTAAACTGGAACAATAGAGCTCCTAAATGATCTTTTGTCAGATCTAAATGATCCCGTTTAAGTTGATCTTAGTCTTAAATCAGACTAACGTATCCTTAACGAACGTTTAAGTTGATCTTAGCCTCAACATGGCTAACGTATCCTTAAACTAAAACACCAAACCCAAATCTAAGTAAATACGGATTTGGACTAATCCACGTCCTACGGGCGACGGCACAACTTAGTCTCCGTATACAATCCACGGGCAACCACAAACAAAACAAACACACAAGACACGAAGCGAAATTCTGGAGAAGGAGAAAGTTGTTACCGCGATGCGGTAGCGTAATTAACTGCAGGGGCTTGCGCCTGCAGGGAAGAGCGTCCCCACAATCAAAAACCCCTCAAGCGAGGGGGAATCTGACGAAGTCTTCTATATTGGCCACATCCGTCTAAACCTCCGATACACGGTGCCATAAATCAACTTGGCATCTTCGGAGAGGTGGACGGATAAAATCAAATAGCATCTGCCCCGAATCTCAGGCAAGACGTCCCCACGTCGTCTCGGCCGCCGTTCGGAGGGGAACAGATTCGGGCACGCCCGGTGGGACCTTTTCCTCTTTCCACTCCACACTTCGTGTGTCGTTTTCGCGAACGAATCACGGTTTGTTAATGGTTGCCTTTGGGTTTCAAGTTACTAAGATTTGGTCTTTTGCCTGGCACAGAAATCAAGCATCAATGGCCTCTAACTGTTCGAACTGCTCGAAGTGCCAATGCAGCCGACGCTCCACCTCACCTGGAGGTGTAGCATATGGGCTTCAAGCGGCCTCCGTACTTACTATGCCTGTGGATAAAGTGACCCAAGCCACCACCGGCCTGTTTTTCGGGACCATGATCACGCCTGCAAGCTTCACTATGCCAATGCCTGTACCGGAAGCTTCAAAGAAGTCGGTCTTCGATCGACTTGCTACTCCCACGGCCCTTCTCAACGGGTCGTCCAACTCCTCAGTCTTTACCAGACTGAGTCTGAACTCTAAAAGGCCCGCCAAAAAGCCCATGATACCTGAGAAGGCCATCCCAAAGAAGACGGCTGCTCCCGAAGTCGCCAAGGCGGCTTCTCCTGTCAAAGAGTCAGTCTTTTCAAGGCTGACTATTCCGGCTCCTACCCCTGCTCGAGGATCTGTCTTTGACAGATTGAATATCACCCCTCAAAGGACAACCTCAGTCTTCAATAGGCTAACACCAGCAACGCCTCATCCAGACAGGGGGCAAGAAGAAGCTGTCTCTATCGCCGATCCGGTCCCAACGGCTCGTCATGCTCGACGTCGCCATTGGCGACGAGTCAGGAAGGCGGGGGGCAACTCCCCCTCGGGGCTAACTCCACCCGCTCCAATGGTGGAAGTTGATGCTACTGTTCCAACTGGGAACAGCTTTGAACCACTTAGGAGGGTACGAAAGAACTCTCCAACTGCTACACTAAAAAGATCTCCTCCACCTGCGGAGAGAGTTCCGGAAACGAAGCTGGAGCAGCCTCCTCAGCGGCTATCCTCCAAAATATACAAGGTTTGGCGGAGGGTTCAAGACTCCGTAGTTGACCAAGATCATTCTCGTCAACAGAAAAAGACAAAGGTGCAAGAAGAAAAGGGACGTCCGATCAAACAGCAAAGGATGACCACCGCCAAGATCCCTGCTGCAACGACCCCCTTAACTTCAATGGCCTATAAGAGAAGGAGGCCAGAGAAAATTCCCACGCCCGTGGCAAATGCCAAAGGCGGTGAACCTAAACGCCCTAAGTCCGGGGGCATAATAGTTCATACAGTATACATGGCGTCGGGAAAAGAGGACAGCCATGCATCCACAGGTCATAGACCGCTTACACGGTCAGTGACCAAAGCTCAGGAGCAGCAGCAAAAGCTCCAGGAGATAATGAACGCAATGGCCGCACTCACTGGGCCAAAAGAAAGCCCTGAAGCATCCTCGGATGAACGCCAAGAGCAAGAAACCGACGCTGAATTCCTTCGTCGGATATTAGAGAAGAAGGATAAAGAGGCTGCTGAACAAGCAGCCAACATAAAGCGTATGGCCTTCCTGTTCCAGGACATGGTGGGAATGATGATCTAACAAGATCCTCCAGCTGAAGATCCTCCAATCGTCCTTGAAGACGATAGGGGAGAAACGTCGAATCCTCCGCCAGCTTTGTCAACAGCTAAGGAGGAGACAATCTCCAAAGCTGACTTGGACGAGTACATAGCCCAACAAATACGGGTTCATCATGCGACTGAAGCAGCCGGCCAGGTCGTAAAGACGGGGCAGCCATATCCAAGCTGGTACGACCAGATCAAATACCCGCCGGGCTACACAATTCCCAAATTCCATGTCTATAAGGGGACGGGCAATCCTCACCAGCATGTTGCCCAGTTCAAGGCGCTCTGCGGCAACACCGGCGGTGATGCCAAATTGTTGCTCCGCCAGTTCGTTGGAAGCTTATCAGATACAGCGTTCGAGTGGTACTCTAAGCTCCCGAACGACTCTATCAAGACCTTCGCGGAGATGGAGCTGTTGTTTACCCAGCGTTTTGCAAGCACCAGTGAACGCACCCCGATGACGGCACTGATTAACGCCAGGGTAAAACCAGGCAAGACATGGGTCCAATATGCTATACGGTGGCCGAATTTATGGTCAAAATGCGAGCAACGCATTGAAGAAGCTCCTACAGTGGGTATGTTTGTGGGAACCCTTGATCCACAAGCAACCATCTCGCAATTTATGATGTTCTTCAAGCCGACTACCTTCCAGGACCTAATCGACAAGTTAGCGCAAATAGATCAGATGGGCCATATACCTCCTCTTCCAAAGCCAGACTCCCGAAATGACAAGGGGAAGGGAAAAGCGATCGTTGTCGCTAATGCTCAACAACAGCCGAGTAACTCGAAGCCGGTTGTTCGTCAAAATAATATGCGTCCGCAGGTACCCCTTGAGGAGAGACTAGGACGTCCTTACTCGTTTCCCCGAGATAAGATGAGAAGATTATTCGAGCTGGCGTTACGCAACCGACTTATAAATTTGCCGGAGCCAAAACGCCCGTCGCAACCAAATGATGTCAATGAGCCCAACTACTGTCCCTATCACCGAGTACTGGGTCATCCGATCGAAGATTGCTACGTCTTCAAAAATTGGCTTGAAGACCAGTACCAACAGGGCAAGTTCGCGTTATCCGACAGATGGAAGGTGAATCCGCCGCAACCTCACGCCTCTAAAAGGATGAATATGCCGGGGGCAACGTACTCTCTCGTCGAAGAAGCCCCATGGGAGGTTGTGCTGTCAGCTAAGACAAAGAGAATGCTGAACGACTTTCAGACATGCTCAGCAATCAAGTGGAAGAACCCGTTGGAACCGCAGGTCATTGAGGGGATGTTGAAGCCGCGTCCAACTCCAAAGACCGATGGTGGTGGCCCAAGCACTCGCAACCAGCCGTCAAAATCTTCGAAGAAGAAGAAAAAAGAATCCAAGAAGCCCGTGAAGCCTGGCGACAAGCGCACGGATTTACAAAAATAAATTGACGCGCTGGAGGAATATAACCAGAAAGCACGGACTCCCATTACGCTCCAAGAGTTTCTTAACTACGTCTTTCAAAAGGAAGATGAAGAGGAAAGTTCGTCGGATGAGTCTGATGAATACGTGGCGAGCTGCCATATGATCTCCCATGCGTTGACAGACGACGAAGAGACTCCTTGCACTGAAAAGCTGGGGGCAGATCCCAAACCAAAAATTCTAGGGCCATCAGATGAGGTAATTGACGCATTCCTCAACGAAGCTCTGCTGAAGAGTA
Organism: Agapanthus africanus; assembly: GCA_030015575.1. NCBI lineage: Eukaryota > Viridiplantae > Streptophyta > Magnoliopsida > Asparagales > Amaryllidaceae > Agapanthus > Agapanthus africanus. The sequence continues at coordinate 396,216,992 of JASDDO010000029.1, read as the reverse complement.
AAGCCGATGGAGAACGCGAGACGGCTATATTTGAAAGGGCCAAGCGCCAGCGACTCGATGAAAGAGCTGAGACGCTTCCAATGGAACGAAGTACATCCACTACGGACAAAAGCAGATTCAAGACGAGGAAAAGATTTGCTAAGACCATATCAATGGGCATGAGGCTACCATCCTCCGAAGGAAACATTACTGGCGAAGTGGAAATGCACCCCTCCTATTGCTTATATCATCAGAAGATTTCGCACCCCACTGAAGAGTGCAAAGCTTTCGATAGATGGTGGCAAGGATATGTTGCTCTTTGACAACATTTTAAGCGGGAGAAGCGTAAAACTCGTCGGGAGCGGAAAAATACGACCGAAGGGCTTAAAAGAACTACCAGCAATTGTTGCATGGTTAACACCGGCGGGTCACAAGTGCTTACATTCGGGAGTGATTCTGATGAAGAGCTGGAGCTTGGCCCTCTCTTTAAAGAGTCCACTTCGGGAAAAGAAGAAGGGCAGAAGGTCTGTGAAAATATCCCGCTGCGTAATCGCACGCTACCTGAAAAGAATCTCGGTCCCTCAAATAAAAAAGATAAATGGAAAGAAAAGGTCTTTGAAGATATCGTATTAGATGACCAAGTGGTGGAGGAGCTAAGTGCCAAGGACCCGCCGAAGAGAAATAAGGTGGATTACAACGTCTTAGCGCATCTGAGGAAACTACCCTCGCAGCTCAGCATTCTTGATGCCCTTTTGCTATCAAAGGAGGTGAGAGATTCGTTAATCAAGGCGCTACAGAATCCGGAGCAATTCCAAGCTTCCCTGGCCGAGGAAAAGATGAAGGATGAATTGGAGGAAGTGAACACGGCCGATGTCGCTTTCAGCGACGAGGACCTTCTCCTTGGGACGTGCGAACACAATCGCCCCCTCTATGTCTCAGGATACTGCCACGATATAAAGATAGGCAAGATCCTGATCGACAATGGATCCTCCGTTAATCTCCTCAATGTGCGGGTGTTAAAAGAAATCTGCATGAGCGTCCAGCACCTTGCTCGGGACAAGATCACCATTTCCGGGTTCGACTCCCAATCATCAAGAACTCTTGGGTCTGTGATACTGACGCTACGCTTTGGGCTACTCGTCACAGACATTAAGTTCCACGTCATAGACGCCAAGACTTGCTACAATGCCCTGCTCGGCCGACCGTGGTTGGACGAATACAACATCATCCCTTCTACACAGCATCAGTGTATGAAGTATTCTAAAGATGGTCTCGAGTATACCGTGACGGGAGAACTGAATCCATTTTCCGTGAACGAAGTCCGCAAATATGAAGATGCCAAATACTTCTTACCGGATTTCGAAGACACGGAAAGGTGTCGCAAGCCGGAGGGCAAAGCTAATGCCACCATTCCTGTTTTCGGGAGTGATACCGAAGAAGAAGAAGAAGAGATAGTTTACTCTGAGCCGTCTCGACACAACAAGCCAGGACCATCCGCTCCTACGTTGATCTTTGGTAGTGACTCGGAAGATGAGGTCCATACTGTATTCTCTGCTCGACCTTCAATATAAGCGTCTGCTGACGAAGAGCAAAGTCTGCAAGTCGCTATGGTGCCGCTTAAACACCGTAAAGAACTGGATGCACTTGATATCTACAATGTAGAGGAGTTGCGGACATTCTATATCCCTCCCAAACGAGAAGGTGAAAAGGCAATTCTATTCTATCGCTCTGAGGAAACCAAAGTGGAGAAAGAAATCTGGCACGGTGCGGATCCTATGCTTGACAGGCTTCAGCCCATCCGTTTGCCTAGATATTATACAAAAGGTTTGAAGAGGTTGCTGAAGCGACAAGGAATATCCTTTAAACAAACCTCTCGAAAAGCCAAATTCTATGATAGGGTTTGGAACGTCCCCGGGACTCAGCGCAAGTTACCTAATGGGAGAATGGAAACAATCGGGCTTGGATACATTCGGTCCAAGAAACGAGAGCTACTCCACGGTTTCTACGTCGTGCATGATTTCGATGAAGAAACGGATGCTCAATGGGAAGATGCTAATCCTGAACCAGTAAAAGTTCCTGATGAAAAAGTGCCCAGTCCGTCGTTCGAAGAACAAATGGATAAACTAATAAGGGAAGCCGGTCAAAAAGTCCGAGACGATCATAACCGCGAAATGGCCATCTATGAGAAATCCAAAACGCAACGCCTCCTCCAACAGGCCGTGAAAGATGAAAGTGCCATTCCCTGTCGACCTGTTATAAAGAAAGCTCGACGCAGAGGCAGAAACAAGTCGAAACGCGAAAAAGATGCTCAACAGCAACCAAGCGGGACTAAGAAGCCACGCAAGCGGGAATCAAGCGGTTCCGATCTATCCCTCATAAAGAAAATGGGTCGAGGATACTCTTTTCCTCGGGACAAGACGAAGAGAATACTTGACCTCGCTCTAAAACATCAGATGCTCACACTGCCGGAGTCCAAAAACCCCGAACAAGCAGGCGAAGTCTCTCACCCAAACTATTGCTCCTATCACCGAGTAATAGGGCACCCTCTTGAAGACTGCTTCACCTTCAAGAATTGGGTCGAAGATCAGTATCAGCTTGGCAAGTTCGCTCTGTCTAACAACTGGAGGGTAACGCCGCCACAGAAGCACGAACCCAAGCCCACGAAAGAAGAACCTGTTCCACATTGGGATTGGAAGCGAATTCGTACTTGTCATATGATAACGATATCAAAGAAAGAGCCCGAGAACACGGATAACCTTCCCTGGTGCTTTGAAAACAACAACGATGAGGTGATCTCAGAACTTCCGCCAGCACCGAAAGAGCTGGAGGATGGGATACATACCACCGCAGATAACCTCAAGAAAATTGAGTTGGGGACGGCGAACGACCTGCGACCGACATTCGTCAGCGAGCTGTTATCTGAAGAAAGGGTGGATGCGTTAAAAGACGTGCTTATTCAGTACAGAGATTGCTTCGCGTGAAACTATTCCGAAATGCCAGGACTAGACCCAGAAATCGCTGTGCATAAATTGGCGATATCTCCGGACGTCAAGACGGTCAAACAAGCGCCAAGAAGAATGCGGCTCGAGCTTGAGATGAGTATCAACGCCGAGGTCAAGAAGCTAATCGACTCTGGCTTTATCCAGGAGGTTCAATATCCTGAATGGATCGCCAACATCGTCCCGGTGATGAAGAAAAATGGGACAGTGCGCATATGCGTGGACTTACGGGATCTCAATAAAGCCTGCCCGAAGGACGATTTCCCAGTACCAGTCACCAAACTGATGATAGATAACATGTCCACTCACGAAGTTTTCTCCTTCATGGACGGCTCGTCAGGGTATAATCAGATAAAGATGCATCCTGAAGACCAGAAGCACACCGCCTTCAGGACCCCTTTGGGTATATTCTGCTACAAGGTGATGCCTTTCGGTCTAAAGAACGCCGGTGCCACCTATCAGAGGGCCATGACGAAGATCTTCGATGACCTCGTACATGAAATCGTCGAATGCTATATCGACGACCTTGTGGTTAAAAGCAAATCATACGAGGAACATCTCGAGCATCTGAAGACCGTATTTCAACGCCTTCGACGATACAACTTGAAGATGAACCCTCTCAAGTGCGCATTCGGAGTTTCCTCAGGCAAATTCCTGGGATTCGTCATCCGACACCGAGGTATTGAAATAGATCCGTAGAAGATTAAGGCGATCATGGAAATGCCTCCGCCGAGAACTCTCAAGCAGTTGCGGTCTCTCCAAGGGAAGCTCGCATACATACGGCGATTTATAGCCAACCTTTCAGGCAAGTGCCGTCCTTACAGCCACCTGATGAAGAAGGGGACCCCGTTCATCTGGGATCAGAAATGCCAAAGCGCACTAGACGAGATCAAGCAATACCTGCAGAACCCGCCAGTGTTGGCTGCTCCAGTCAAGGGAAAACCCATCATCCTCTATACAACCGCCCTCGAAGGTTCCTTAGACGCATTATGGGCGCAAGAGAATGACCAAGGGAAGGAAAGAGTGCTTTATTACTTAAGTCGAGTTCTACTGGGGGCAGAAAGCAAATACCCCCCATTGAAAAACACTGCCTGGCGTTGATCTTCGCGATAACAAAGCTCAGGCACTATGCGTTGGCGCATGAGGTCCGTCTCATTTCGAAGGTGGACCCTCTTAAATATTTAATGTCAAAGGCCATATTGATGGGGCGACTCGCTAAATGGGCTCTTATCTTGATGGAGTTCTCGATAACGTATCAACCTCTCAAGGCAGTGAAAGGCCACGCCATCGCCGACTTCCTCGCTGAACATCCGATACCAGCCGATTCTCCTCTGAATTGCGATCTGCCAGACGAACATGCGTTTGACGCGATCGATGGGGGCGATACCCGATGGGAGCTTTATTTTGATGGAGCATCTTCCATGAAGAAGCGAAAACAAAGTACCCCTATAATCAAATCAGGGGTAGGCCTTATCTTCGTGACTCCACAAGGAGGGATAATGCGCTTTGCTTTCTCCCTAACAGAGCCGACGACGAACAATGAAGCCGAATACGAAGCTTTGATAGCAGGCCTCGAGATCGCCATTGACATGGGAATTGAAAACCTCCTCATATATGGAGATTCTCAACTAGTCGTTAGTCAAGTGAACGGCAACTACCAGACATGCAAACCAGAGTTGGTGAAGTATGGCGAAAAGGTGCAGCAACTGTTGACCTAAACCCCTTCCTATACTTTGGAAAACATACCGCGCGCGGAAAACAGCAAAGCGGACGCGTTGGCCAAGCTCGCCAAAGAACTGGCTGATGAGAACCTCGATGACGTAAGAATCGTGGTACAAAGCCGTCGGGTACTTGCCCCAGCGGAAATATCTCCGAAATTATCCAAAGAAAAGGGAGCGACCGAGCAGACGACCCTGCAAATAAAAGATTAGGAAAATACCGAGGATTGGAGAGAAGTCTTTATAGACTACTTCAAATACCGTCGAACGCCCGAAGATGCGTCCTTAAGACATCAGCTTATGAAACGAGCTCTGTCTTTCGCCTTCGTCAATGATACTCTGTACAGGAGGCCGTTTGATTCTCTGTGGTTAAGGTGTCTGGGACCTGACGAAGCGAAAAGAGTCGTTCATGAAGTTCATGACGGACTCTGCGGTTCTCACCAAGCAGGCCTAAAGATGAAGTTGAAGATCAAACGGATGGGCTACTACTGGCCCACGATGGTTCAAGATTGGCTCGAGTATGCGAAGCAGTGCCACTCATGCCAAATTCATGGGGACTTCATCCACCAGCATCCAAATCCGCTATACCCGACGTGGCTTGCTGGCCATTCGAAATGTGGGGAACTGACATAGTCGGCCCCATCGAACCAGCATCGTCCAGGGGACATCATTTCATCCTGGCGACAACTGACTACTTCTCCAAATGGGCAGAGGCAGTACCGCTGAGGGAAGTAAAGACGGAGAATATCCTCCATTTCTTCAAGACGCACTTCATATATCGGTTTGGAACTCCGCGACGGATCATCTCCGATAACGGGCCAGCTTATAGAAGCCACAAGATCAGTCGCTTCGCGCAACAACACAATATAGACTGGAGATATTCCTCAGTTTATAATCCACGAGCTAACGGTCTAGCTGAAGCCTTCAACAAGACCTTGACAAATATCATGAAGAAAACGGTGTCCCGAAATAAGAAGGACTGGCACGAGAGACTGCAAGAGGCTCTCTGGGCGTATCGAACTACGTTCAAGACGGCCACGAACACAACGCCGTACGCGTTGGTATTCGGTACAGAAGCAGTACTCCCTCTCGAGATAGAGTTACCCTCTCTACGAGTGGCAGTCCATTACGAGCTGACGGACGAAGAAAAGGCTCACCTTCGGCTTGAGGAGCTTGATGCCCTTGATGAGACCCGGCTCATAGCGCAACAAAATCTGGAGGCTTATAAAGCAAAGATGACGCGCTCATATGAAAGATTGACCCGGCCGAGGACATTCCGCCAAGGCGAACTCGTGCTAGTGGTCAAAAGGCCTATGATCCCCAATCGCGCCAAGCGGGGAAAATTCGAGCCTAACTATGAAGGCCCATACATCATAGACAAGGTCTACCAGGGTGGAGCCTATCTACTCATGGATATGCACGGTGAAAGGCCTTACAGGCCAATAAACGGTCGATTCCTAAAGAAATACTACGCTTAGCAAGTTATCGCCTAGGTTAATGATAGATGACGACGACTATATCCGCTCGCTATCTTCCTAAGATTGAACTCCATAAGCTGTAGCAGGCCTTCTCCTGGACGGACCGAAACGTCCTTAAACTAATGAAGGACCGAAACGTCTTTAAACTACTACCGCAACATCTTTAGGCTGACGCGATGAATAAAAAAAAATAAAAAAAAATAAAAAAATATATATAATAAATGACATGTCCATAAGCAAAAAGGGCACGGATGAAAACCCGAAAGGGCTCCGTGAGTAAAAACAGCAGGACTACCGGCGAGTGTTCGTGAAAACCCGAAAGGGCGCGACTTCGTAAAAAAAAGAGAGAATAAAAAGAATAAAAAGAGAAAACGGTATGTCCATAAGCAAAAAGGGCGCGGATGAAAACCCGAAGGGGCTCCGTGAGTAAAAACAGCAGGACTACCGGTGAGTGTTTGTGAAAACCCGAAAGGGCGCAATCTCGTTAAAAGACACTTACAAGATCCTCTCGACCTTGTAAGGAGAAACCACTCGCATGAGATCCTTACGACTCACAAGGGAGCAACACACTTAGGTATCCTCACGATTCCTAAGGAGAAAATACACTTGCGAGATCCTCACGACTCGTAAGGAGAACTCTCTTATGGGACCCTCACGGCTCATAAGATTTGAAAGTCTTAAGTTACAGAGACTTAAACCTGTGCTTAAGCAACCCCCACAACCTTCGATATTGCCCTACAAGTGGCTCAATACTGACCCTTGTATATAATCCACGGGCGCGAATAAACATTTCCCTAACCAAGTTTCATCCATGATTGGGGATATGTGCGCATGATGAACAACCCTTATAAGTCCTCTTGACTTACAAAGAGAAAACCCTCTTGTAGGATCCTTACGACTTACAGAGGAACATACACTTAGGAATCCTCACGATTCCTAAGGAGAAAATACACTTACAAGATCCTCACGACTTGTAGGAGAAATACCGTTGTGAGACCCTTACGGCTCATGAAGTTAAAAGCCTTAGTCGACAGGACCTTAACCCTGTTCGCTAAGCCACCTTTGTTCGACATCGACAGAGGCAAATGATGATTCGCTCCTGGAAACATCCCAGTTGTAGCGGTGCTGATGCCGAAATCGGTGTGTAATTTCAGGTTTACGGCGAAAAGCCGGTAGGCCGCACATACATATGAAATAGCCGAAATTATTGGGCAACTCGCAATAAAAAGCAGCGAGTAAAAATAAAATAAATAGCCGAAATGATTGGGCACCGTGAAAAATAAATAGCCGAAATGATTGGGCAATCGCGACTTTTGCGATGTAAAAAGCTGAAATGATAGAGCATCGCAGAAAGAAATAAAAAAAAATGAAAGAATGAAACTTTTGCTTTGCAGGTAAGTCCATAGTGACCCCTGTATACAATCCATGGGCATAAATAAAAAAAAGGAAAGGGGACTACATTTCCCCACCAGGCCGCGTCAAAGGGAAGTCAGATCTCGACGACCGCATCTACAGCCTGGAGGCCAACAGCGGCGTTCCTCCTCATTCCAGCAGGACACGGACGTGACATCACCAATCGGAGCCATGGCAAAGTCCCCAGTTCCAAGACTCTACGGTTCACAGACAACCTAGAGTCAACCAATGACCTCTGTCACGAAAACAAGTCAACAAATGACCTCCGTCATGGAAACAAGTCAGCCAATGACCTCCGTCGCGAAAACAAGTCAACAAATGACCTCCGTCGCGGAAACAAGTCAACAAATGACCTCCGTCTCGGAAACAAGTCATCCAATGACCTCCGTCGTGGAAACAAGTCAGTCAATGACCTCCATCGCGGAAACAAGTCAGCCAATGACCTCCGTCGCGGAAACAAGTCAGCCAATGACCTCTGTCGCGGAAACAAGTCATCCAATGACCTCCGTCGCGGAAACAAGTCAGCCAAAGACCTCCGTCTCGGAAACAAGTCAGTCAATGACCTCCATCGTGGAAACAAGTCAGCAAATGACCTCCGTCGCGGAAACAAGTCAGCAAATGATCTCCATCTCGGAAACAAGTCAGCCAACGACCTCCCCGTCGGAGCAATACTCTGACTCGGAAACAAGTCAACTCACCAACCACTTACGAGTCCTTTCGACTTGTATAGGAGAAAATTCTCTTATAAGATCCTTACGACTTATAAGAGAAAACACACTTAGGAATCCTCACGATTCCTAAGGAGAAAATCCACCTACGAGATCCTCTCGATCCATAGGGAGAAAAGTCTCTATGAGACCCTCACGGCTCATAGAGTTGAAAAGTCTTAGGCAACAAATCTGAACCTGCGGCCTAAGCCATCGCTATCTCTCGGAGAAATCTAGATGCTTACTCTATTACCGGTCAAATGTGTTTATCAAGACAGCATGCTGATAATAAGAGAAAGGAAAAAGCAAAGAAATAGTACAAGACATTGCAAAGAAAAATGTGTATCTTTATTTATTGAATTTAATCAAGTACAAGGGGAAGCGTACAAAAGAATAAAGGATGGATACATATTATTTAAAAGAAAAATTTTACAAATACATTGATACAAGGGCAGCTACTGGGAAGGAAGCGTCTTAAATAGCTTTATCAGTTGTTCGTACCCTTCCTTCCATGCTTTTTCCTGATCGACCACAACCGCCAGTTCTGCCTCTACTTAAGCCCGCTGCTGCAATATGGATGTAAGCTGCTCCCTAACGGCCTGATGAGCAGCTTCGAGGCCTGAGGTGTCACGCTCGACGACATCAAGCTTTCGCTTCAAGTTTAGCCCATGAGAGATGCGTTCCAGGAGGCCCTCAAAGATAGCCTTCACCTCAGCAGTGTTTGCCTCAACTTCGGCACGTAGGCGAGCAGTTTCGCTTGAAGACTCCTGACACTCCTTCAGCCTTAAAGCTGCTTCTTGTTCTAAATGGCAGAAATGAGAAGTGCTTTGCTCGAGCCATGCTGCCCGTTGAGTGCTCACAGCCAAAACCTCAGGGGCAAGACGCATCGACCCCAGCTGATGCAGGCGAGCCTCGATCTCTCTGCAGTGGTTAACCCAAGACGCAACGATGCCCTCGTCATGGAAATTCACGAGTATCACTAGCATCAGGTTAACCGCCGTAGCAAAATCCGCAGGAGACGTAGGAGTCTTGACGTCGAGCTCCTCGATGTAGTCGCTCAACATACGCAAACTGTTTGCAGCGCCTTTCGAGGATGGACGTCTCAAGAAAGGACCTGCCGGCATTGTGATGCGAGGCTCGAAGGGCGCCAAGACCGGAACGACAGCTGAAATGACAAGATATGATCAGATAACAGTCCAAGAAATAAAAAAAGGGAGTTATCAATGTGATAGTTTGCTGTACCAGCTGCGGCAGATGGCAAGGCCGGAAGGGCCGGTGGCGTGGCTTATCTTTCATCCCCTCCTTCAATTTGTAGCACTGCAGTCGGGACAAGAAAAAGTTAGAAATAATTCCATCACTGAAAAAGAAAGATATTAATTGGAAACCATACTCACCAGCGCCACCAGAGGGAGAAGCGAATTCAGATGGGAACGAGAAGTGTGGGAGCAACACTTGATAAAGATGATCGAAAAGCACTCCTGAAAGGACACAGCAGTTCGACTTTAGCACATAAATTATGCTTCTGAAAAAATAAGACCAATAAGCTGCAGACCCATACCTTCCAACATCTTCGATGGTACGAGAGAAGGCTGTGAGGTGACCACCGCCAAAGCAGTAGTCGACGGCGCTCTCTCAAGAAAAGGAGCATCGGCACTGGCCGCACCTGTGTTAAAAAAAACAAGGGTAAACCTGTCAAGAAAGATTGCAAAATAAAAAAGGGGGGACAGTAATCCGAAATTTACCTGATGAGCCTCCAGCCGAGACAGAAGCGTCTCCTTCCTCCAGCGACATAAGTCCGCCACCCGTGGCCTCATCCCCAGACTCCACGGAGGCCGTCGTCGTGCTCGTAAGGCCAGGAGATGGCGGAGGGCCATAGGCAGGGAGAGCTATGACTGGAGCATTACCAGACTCCTGAGAAAGAGCGGTTGGCTCATCCTCAGGAATCATGTCCACCTCACCCGCTACTCCCTCGGGCTCAGCAGTTACGGTTGTCTTGTTCACCATCGCCACGAGGTCATCGGTCTCAGGCACTCCGTCAGTTGCTACCTCGGGCTCGACATCAACCACTTGCTCAGGCATAGTGGACGTGACTATTTCGTCAGCCACTAGCTCGGGCCCAGCAATCCCGGTCGTGTCGTCCGCCATCGGCTTGGCTTCGACCAATACCTCTACCTCTGGCCCCTCAGGTTCGACGGTCTCTGCCTCCCCCTCGATTGGACTTGGCTCTGTAGGACAAAATATATAAGAACCAACAGCTTTATAATTCTTACAGCAAAATTTTGAAAGAAATATTACTTGAGGTGGACTTATCGTTAGCCTCCCTATTGGCGCGCACCGCTTGTCTATGAGCTGTAGACAAGGCGACCGGGGGCTCTTCTGAAGGAGTGTCAGCACGAGGGACGGTGCTTGGGCCCGCTCCAATGGCCAAAGCAGCCTTGCGTGCCTTCGCTTCACGCCTCAATCGCTTCCTCTCCTCCCGGGCCGTCGCGATGGACCTCTTCGACGCTTCCTTCATCAAGGTGTCGTCGTCCTCGTTTAGAGTTGCCTCCTGAGCCTTCAAGGCATCTCTCATCGGCTCTTCAAGTCTGGCCTCTCGCGGTAGCCCCGAGGAGGTAGAAACATCAGCGGCTGGCTCAGGGAGAGTCTCCGCGTCACCTGGCGGGATCGGCATTGAGGTTCCTGCGATAAAAAAAAGGAGAGGTTAGATCGACTATAACACAAGGAAAATGAAAACTTGATGAATCGAAACTTACTAAGGCCTAAGAACGCTCTAAGGCGTTCCTCATCTTGGAAGGTCTTGAGGGAAGCGGCAATGGCTTCTTCAGTGGTGATGCCTGTTGGAAGAAAAGAAGGAAAAACGTTAGTCAAAGGCAATAATAAAGATATGATGCAATAAAAAAACGCGACTAGTGATTACCTGATTCCGCAAGCTTAGCCAGCCACGCGTCGCGCCTCGCCAACCGCTCCGAAGCTAAGAGGGCGGCCTCCAAGTCCGTGTCATCCGGCGGCATGACTAACCCCCTGTTAGTCCCATATTCACTCAGGCCCTCACCATAGGGAGCGTGGGGTTCCTGACCGAACGCGACGTCAGCGGCGAAGAGCGACTTCTTTTTGTTCTTCTGCCCATCAACCCTAGGTGCACCCGGGATCGATTTGCGTTTTGCAGGCACCTTGGGGCGGCGGGTCCCGAGGTCCGCACCCACACCAGACTCCGGCGAGGACACAACCACTTTATCCACTGGAGCACAAGGCGCTGGTGGTGCATCCGCAATATCGGGAAGTGGCAATCCGCGTGGAGGACTCTGCGCACGCGGTGATCCGGCTCTAGCATCTTTTAAAGGGGGAACTACCGAGGTCCTTGGCACTAAAGGAGTGTTGCGGTCGCTACCTGGAGGCACACCCTTACGGTCGACCAGCAATCGCTTTTCCTCCTTTATGACGGCTCCCGTCGAATGACTGTACCATTCTGTATATACCCTGAGGAGTCGTGGGGCGCAAGCCGGCTCACTGATAAAAAAGTGGGAACCTGTATTCAGACGCATGAAGTGATGCAGCGCGCTCTCCATCCCTTCTTCGGCAGCGGCAGGTTCCGATAAGAAAGCCTCCAGCGGTACCCCATGATTGTAGCTCAGTTGTTGGGCAAAGCGATGCGGGTTGTATCTCATGAAAATCGCCGCACCGTTCTTCCTGAACACCAGGAAGCCTGGTCTGATAGAATATAAGTGGAGGGTTTCCCGGGCCGTCAAAACTGAGGCTCCATCTTTGAAAGTGTCTTGCAATGGCCGCACTGTAATGGTAGACGCCTTTCCAATAGTCAACACCTTATCGATGAAAGACACCCCGGCTCCAACGGTGTGGGGGCGAAGGAGTAAACCCCTGGCGTTCCATGGCGATGGAGTCACAATTGATGCGCCAATCAACTGTATGATGCGAGGGAAGCTGCACCTGTCGTAGAATGAGGGCCTTTTGTGCATGCTGAAGACACCCGATGTGTGTAGCTAGAGCCACGATACGAAGTAGTGTATCGGGAAGATCACGTGCAGTACCCCAGGCTCATTAGCATCCGCTGCTTGACTGAGGCCATGATACAAGTGTGCCAAATCGGCGATCCCAACGGCCACTTTTACCCCGATGGTCATCCGGTGAGCTGGGTAAAAGACAGAGGGCCGCATATGACGAGAGTGCATCGGAAGCGCAAACCAACTCGGCCATAGCCCAAGAAATCCTAAGAAGAAGGCTTCCTCGTCCATCCCAGGGGCTGCAATTTCCGCAAAAGACATGGTCGGGGAGTTAGGAAGGAAAAAACCCTTTTGGTCTATTTCCTTCGCCGGTAGGTTATCCAAACCTAGACCGAAAGGGTTATCAAGGGTGGTAAACTTGGCAACTTCTGCCGAGAGGAAGTTTGGATGAAGGAACCGAGCGATGAAATCCTCGAAGCTAACTCCGCGACTCCCACGTTCGATGTAAAGGGCCTCATAGATGTTCAACACTTTGATCAAACTTGGGAATTGGTGTTGAACAGCATTCTCCAGGGTGAGGCCCCTTACAGCCGGCTTAGCACCGAAGACATACTCGTCTGTCGGAAGCAACTCCTCGTAGTGCTCCCCTATAACCGGCAAACCGGAGACCCTTGTGAATTCCTCCAGAGAAATTGACACTTCCCGGTCCATTGCGAGGAAAGTGTGAGCAGGAATGTTCCACTGCTCCAAGAAAGCCTTGAACCACAAGGTGGGAAGCGTGGGATACTGGAAGAGGGAGACGTAGACCGCGGTGTACAACCCTAACCTTATTAACTGCAACTTCTTCGTCGACAGGATATACCGAGCCCACGGCAGATAGCCGATCGGGTGGCGGGGGATCAGACCTATGTTATATGATTGCCCCCAAGGTCGCGCCTCGCCTTGACAGATACAGCGTCCCAGGATATCCAAAACCATAGGAAGCTGAACCGGAATCGCATCTATGGCAGGATGAAGAAAGCCCTTCGAAGTCCAATCAACCATCTCTACGGCATACTGCACCGGGGGTGGGATGGCATAATGAATCACCGTGATGGGTTCTGACGGTACTGCGCATGTGAAGCTCCGTCGACCCATGATAATCTGATTGTACCACGACCCCCAAAGGTGGAGACTTTTATATTCCGGGTCGTGGTCCCTGATCATAGCTAACACTTCGCGGTCTAAGGGCGCTTCAGGAAACCCCTCCTCCGAACGAGCGAACGGGAATGAAGTGTCGAAAGACATAGTCACTGCAAGGGAACAAAATTAGCCGTTAGTGTTGTAATTCCAACGCTTGGCGTTTGAGAAAATTTAATTAATTAATTAATTAAATTAAAGATTAATTAAAATTAAATTAAAATTAATTACACTACACAGCAGTGCAGTGGGTAGGAGACCAAAGGGGGACCCACAAAATCTGGATGACAATACGTCAGTTAATAAGACAACCCCATCATTGGATGATATTGTCAGTTAATCCCCAAGACAATATTCCAATTAATAATAAAAAAAATCCCTAGAGACAAGAAGAAAATCTCCTCTTTCAGAACAAAGCTCTGTCACAGAGTGACACTTGTTAAATTCTGGTCTCAGGGGAATAAGATTCCTTAAAGAGCCAAGCTCTGTGATAATGATGAGAAAATCTATAAAAAAAAGTTTTCTTTAAGCTCCTAAAAAAAATTAAGATTTTTTGAAGACTCTTAGGAATTCTTCACTTTTAGATCAAAAAGATCTACTTTTTGATCCATGAGCAAAACTCTGCTTATGGGTTAAAACCCATGAACAAGATCTCTGTAAATCTATGGATTCTTGAGAGCAAAGCTCTGTTGGTGAAACCCCGAAGGGGTTTTCTTTAGATCAGAAGATCTATGAGAGTAAAGCTCTGTTGGTTAAGATTAATTAAAATTAATTTAATCTAAGATTAATTTTACCTAAAAGTTTTTCTAACTTTGGAAATGAGAGCAAAGCTCTGACGTTCTTAAGCTAGAGCAAAGCTCTGAAAATCAAAATCTAGAAAATGGTGAAAATTTCTAAGGGCCAGGAGTCCTATTTATAAGGCGCTTGCACCCCTTCAGCTCATCCGTTGATCAACGGCCGGGATCTTGCCACCGCTGCAATCACGTGCGCGCCACGTGAGCGCAACGGTGGGGGGGCATTTGTTTCCCCCAATCAGAGCAAAGCTCTGTTTGAATTTCAAAATTCAAAATTCGAAGCAACGCTTCAAATTCCTTGCGCTGCGCGCAACGCGCCACGTGTCAAAAGCTGATACGTCAGTGCAGCGCTCAAGGCAGTGCGCCCAATCATAGCAAGGCTCTATTTAAAACAAAAATTAAAGGAAGTAACGCTTCAGATAATCTGCGCTCTGCGCTGTGCGCCACGTGGCAGCGCAGATGTGCTAGCGCAGTTGCGCTGCGCTCTGCGCTGCGCGCCACGTGGCAGCGCAGTTGCGCTGCGCTCTGCGCTGCTTGACACGTGGCAACGCAGTTGCGCTGGTGCATCTGCGCCAAACAGAATTAAAATTTTAATAAGATCTTTCTGTTCTTGTTAAAACAAGAAGATTGCCTCTTGTAAAACAGAAGCCCTTGGATCAAAGATCCAACGGTGGGGAAAATTCCCCAAATCCCTCAGAGAATGATCTCTTTAACAAACATATGGGCACTATATAAAAACCCCTAGACCCCAATTCAAAGGAGGATGAACATTGTGAGAGATTGAGAACCTCAAAACAGAGAGAACTCTGAAGAAATTTCAAGAAAATGTAGAAACCTTCACAAAAATAGAAGAATTTCTTCTAATAGATCATTGATCTAAGAACAAGATCAATGATCATCAAATAATAATAAGTGCTTTGCACTTTTTTATGAACCACTGATTCTCTGAAACAAGAAAAACAAGAAAAACTTGTTTTCTTTGATCTAAATTAGATCAAGAAATTAAACAGTGCTTTGCACTTTTTTATGAACCGTTGGTTCTGGAATCTAAAAGATTCTCAAGTTAATAGTGCCTTGCACTTGCAAAACTGCACTGTTGCGCTCTTAGGTTGGCGAAAGCCACCAAAGAGCGCCATGTGTCAGCATCTGAACCACTTGCGCTGTGCGCTTTGAAATAGAGCCTCGCTCTCTGAAATTGGCGCAACTCATCAGAGCGTGCCACGTGTCAGCAGCGCAAGCACAGCGCGCTGGTGCAGCGCACTGCACTTGCGTGACACGTGTCGTCACCACAAGCACTTGCGCTCAGTGATTAGCGCAAAGCGCCTGACAAATGCAAAAGCATTTCTTTTACTAAAGGGCCAGGCCCAAACCAGAAAGGGCTAGTAGGCCAAATTAAATTGCAATGCAATAAAAAGGGCAGAGCCCAAACAAAATTGATGCTCTGCATCATTTATAAATGGGCAGAGCCCAAACAAAATAATAAATAATGCAATGCATTATTTTAAAAGGGGCAGAGCCCAAATAAAGGTCCAACAGAGACCAAGATTAATGCTATGCATTATTAAAAAGGGGCCAAACCCTAGCACAGGCCTAATAGGCCAAAAACAAATAAAAGCATTGAACATTTTTCAACTGGACTTAGCCCAATCATGGCCGTAAGTCCTCAAATTAAATTGACTGAGCACAACTGCTCTCTTAAATCAATTTACATCTGGTTCGAGGGTACATCTCCGAACTCCTCTGACACTTATCGTTGTAATCCTTCAACGACGTCAGAGAGGTGACGGGTCCCGACAACCACACATCAACATGGACTGCGGGGTCCTTAAACTCGTGGACTAATACGTCCTTAAACCAAGATACGGACTGCGGGGTCCTTAAACTCGTGGACTAATATGTCCTTAAACCAAGATATGGACTGTGGGGTCCTTAAACTCATGGACTTATGCGTCCTTAAACCAAGATACAGACTGTGGGGTCCTTAAACCCACGGACTTATGCGTCCTTAAACTACCATGGACCCCTATGTCCCTAAACTAAAACATGGACCACCATGTCCCTAAACTGGCAATGGACCGCAATGTCCTTAAACTACCTATGGACCACTATGTCCCTAAACTGGAACAATAGAGCTCCCAAATACTCTTTTGTCGGATCTAAACGATCCCGTTTAAGTTGATCTTAGTCTCAAATCAGACTAACGTATCCTTAACGAACGTTTAAGTTGATCTTAGCCTCAACATGGCTAACGTATCCTTAAACTAAAACACCAAACCCAAATCTAAGTAAATACGGATTTGGACTAATCCACGTCCTACGGGTGACGGCATAACTTAGTCTCCGTATACAATCCACGGGCAACCACAAACAAAACAAAAACACAAGACATGAAGTGAAATTCTGGAGAAGGAGAAAGTTGTTACCGCGATGCGGTAGCGTAATTAACTGCAGGGGCTTGCGCCTGCAGGGAAGAGCGTCCCCACAATCAAAAACCCCTCAAGCGAGGGGGAATCTGACGAAGTCTGCTACATCGGCCACATCCATCTAAAACTCCGATACACGGTACCATAAATCAACTTGGCATCTTCGGAGAGGTGGACGGATAAAACCAAATAGCATCTGCCCCGAATCTCAGGCAAGACGTCCCCACGTCGTCTCGGCCGCCGTTCGGAGGGTAACATTCCCCTATTTCCTGCTCGGACTTATAATAATTATAAGTGGGAGCAGAACCAACGTTCCCTTACTCAGTATAATAAGTGGGTTCGGTCAATACATCCATATTATTATCTTAATTAAGGCCTGACATGGTCGCTACTTGGAGAGAGAGAGAGAAGAAAACACTTAGCGTATGCTCTTGCAAAATTAGATTGGTTATTATCTTATCTAATCAGGACGGCTCCCACTGTTTTTATCAAATCTTCCTTCAAACCCTAAAAGGTAAGACTAGCCGGGATTAATTACACCTCACAAGTTCGCCAATCTTTCAGCAAGGCCAGTGTCGGTACTTTGAGGGAGGTTCCCCGTGCTTTCGCACGGACCTAATTAAAATAAAGCTCGTTTTACCAGAGGCGTAACCCCGTTAACACCTTTCTAGACACCTACTTGATCGGCTAATTGTGATGTATAAAACTATCGCAGGAGTAACTCTTACATGCAGTGGGTATCGGAATCCAACTATCTCATAGAACGTATGTAATCTCATTGCAAATTTCAACACTTGAAATTCCCGATAATATTTTGCCCCTAGCGTCCTATGACCTTAATGAAAGCCAACAAACTATAGTCCGCTAGTCAAGTTCAACCCGTACATTTCATGATTGAATTAAACCCACCCGCACGACCCTTGACGAAAGCCAACAAAGTCGTACGACTACCCTAATCCAATCGCATCATATGCAGCAGATAAGCAGTAAGTAGCTACCGCACACTACGCCTTGACGAAAGCCAACAAACGTAGCACGGATATTAAATACTACTTATCTGAAATGACGGAGGGCCACGACAGGTTTTTATGAAAAACTTTTTCTTAATGAACTTGATATCGTTGCAGAATCGAGTGATTTTGAAAAGGAGTGTTTCTTAGGCTTTTGCTAGTTTCGCTACAGAGGTCACTCCCGGTGAAGGGATCTCGGCTCTTTTCTCATCGAATGAAGTGCTGGATATTTATCAATATCACTATGCAAAATAAGAACTAGAGAAGCAATCAAAAATAAAACCGAGTGGGTTGTAGCATCTGCTAGCTTTTGCTAAAGAGGTCACTTCCGGTGAAGGGATCTTGGCTCTTTCCTCATCGAATGAGGTGCTGGATATTCTACAAGGAATACCGCTATGCAAAGCAAAAACTAAACCGAGTGGGTTGTAGCATCTGCTAGATTTTTCTAAAGAGGTCACTTCCGGTGAAGGGATCTTGGCTCTTTCCTCATCGAATGAGGTGCTGGATATTCTACAAGGAATACCGCTATGCAAAGCAAAAACTAGAGCTGCCCTTTTTGAAAATTTGATTCTACAACATCTTTAGGTTTCTTTCTTTTTCATTAATCTCATTAATGAAGTCCCATCATTTATGCTTTCTAAGCATCACAGAAGAAACGAAAATACAATGTATGCTTATGCCATCCGCATTCACTACAGTGTACCGTTAGGTTACCTAACTAACGACATAGCGGGGTGGGACTAGCGCGGGTACAAAACATAAGCAACGTTTATTATATATCATATATATAATAATAAAGTATTCGTCTCACGCATATAAAGTGATCACATCACAGAATATCAGCAGCAGAAGTCAACATATGAAATATTAGATAAACTAGGATTTCCGTGTTTTATATTAAGCATGAAATAAACACGGATTCCACGGTCGTGATGAATAGCCAAACCCAAATCTCTAGACCGCTACGAGAGCGGCAAGCAATCTTACCAATTCTAGAGTTAGGAGACCCGGACTCGACTCCTCGAGATAGTCTCCCACTGGACTCTAGAACCCGGTTACTTGTGCTCCTCGCCTTGGGTCTATCCTAATGCGGAAATGTAAATAATATATAACAAGGGTGATATCATCCTCAACCCGGAAGTGCCCTAATAAAAGAATATTACATACAAATTTTTACATAAATGAAAATGAAAAACTCTCATCTCACAAAAAAAAAACCCGGTTATTCAAAACACGACGATCCAATATAATATATCCCAGCAACATATAACATCACATGTCATCAACGTAACTAAATATGCGTATCCCAATTGTCGTTGACATATAACAACGAAACCGGCGATACACCACATATTACACTTACGGTCGCAGAAAAGAAAATGTCAAATTACAACATTTGGAATCGACACAGCCCTTAGACATCATAAACCCGGAATATCACATATTTCGGATTTCATTCCTAACATTGTAAACCTTACATTTGGGTCCCACTCATGAAAACACCTTGTCAAAAGAAATCGGGTAATGCAACAAGATTCCCAATTCCTACCGAGACCGAAATGTTAAATTTACAAGCAACTAATCAATTTTCACAAAACTAATTAGTGTAGATTCCAAATATTGTATCATATTCCATAGATTGCTAGACGATATTAAATATTCCGATCGAATCAACAAACACCCAAAATTTCCCAAAGAGATCAACACTTGAGCAAGGTTTAAAAATACGTAGTACATGCCACAGTACCTATGGACCAACCGTAGAAGGGCCAACCCTTGCCTCACCTATGGCGCCGCGGAACTACCGCAAACCCTAGGGTTTGACGGCGGTTCCAACGGTCATAGAATCGAGTTAGGGTTTCATTCTAGAAGGTCCATAAAATCACTTGCATGATTTTTAAATGTTCTTTAACTTGGAAAAATCCAACTTTTGGAAAATTTCCAGCGAGGGAGAAAATTGGGTATTTGATATTCGTTCGAACTTTTTAACGCCGTATAAAATACCCGAAAATATGTTAGAATTACGACTACGAAACACTCCGAATTGCCTTTACAGAAAAATAACATCACAAGCAATTTCAGTAAAAACAAGCAACACCTGAAACACCAAAACCCAGAGACTGGAACACCACAAAAAATTGAAGCCAGAAGCCTACTAAAAAATAGGTGGGGCCGGTTTTTATGTGCATGTAGCCGACCAAAATCCGGTGAGGAGGGCTCAAGTTTCTGTGGTGTTCATGTTACATCATATGTAACATTCTGCAACTGCTTAAAAAAATTTTATAGGCTTTTAAAAATTCGACAGAAACTAGGATTATGTTTCGTTTGTTTCGGAGTTGTTTAGATTTCGTAATTCTACAAATATTGTCTAATTCTCTAGTTTGGTTCTGATAACACTGTAGGGTTTCCTAGCACGATAGCAAGGTTTCGGGAGGTATCATCCATACCGTTTTCAAAAATTTGCCATGCTACATAACCCTAACCCTAGAATCATAACTAGAGAATTAGACAATACATGCATGTAACAACTTTACATCTAAGTGAATATGGAATACAACCTTTGTAGACTGGTCCTTCACTTCAATAGCTCCGTGTAGTAGTCCGTTCGCTCTAAGTAGTGATCTTTCGGACTCTGGAATAGCTCTACAAGATGAAAGGAGTAAGCTTGCACGAAGTCTTCGAGGCCGAAGATGATCTATGTCGAGGAGACACCAACCCAACCTATCTCTTCAGTAATTAGGGATTAGTGAAGCTAACGCCCTAAACTAAATGGCTAGTCTAGTAGAGGATGATGAAGTAGGATTTTTGCTCACTTTAGAATTAATTTTCTCACTAATTTTCTTCACCCCTCAAAAACCTAGAGAGCCCACTCTTGATGAAGAAGAAGATGAAGAGAATTATATTATGAATGAATCATGAGAGAATAGCAACCATGGGTGAGAAAAATCTCATATAACTCTTGTAGAGACATAACCATGGTTTTAGATAATGGTTAGGTTAATAAATATCTAAGGCAAAACAAAATTAGTGGACTCAGTCAATGGTTCCACAAGCTTCCACAAGTTTCAACCATGGGCTTAATTTCCTACTAATTATTTGATTTACATTAAATAAATAAACCCCTCATTATCATACGCATGGTGTGAGTCTCATACACCCATGTTGCATGTATAATCAAGCATGACACAAAAAGAAACACGATTAATATATATCACATATATATTAACTGTGCGCATGTGAGAAAAAGAAATGCAAAAGTGAGCCAATATTAGTTAATGTAAATTAATATATCAAATATATAATTATACATTAAATTATTAAATCAACACTTGATTCAATAATCCGGCTATATCATATATAACCGACTAATATCATATGTATCATCTTATCGAATCAACACTTGATTCGATAACCCGGCTATATCACATATAACCGACCGATATCCTTTATCGCGAGAATAGAATACGGTAACACATACGTATTAATCTCAGTCCCACACATATCACATATGCTCCTACTTCGTTTTGCCTGAGCCAGGAAACCTTTGTGTAGGACTCTAATGACTCGTCAATACGCCGGCAGTAGGTGATGATCATATCAGTCACCCAAAAGCCGTCAGCGGTACTAGCTGGACGTAATGGTTACCCGGGTATTGAACGATCAGAAGATTAACAAGCAAGCCTTCTCATACTCCTGTAAATCCTGTCTGTAACACTACCATACAGTCTGGTCTCTTCGTATGATATGTTGCATATCTCAGCCTGGGGGTAGTAAACGTCCGACCCCAGTAAACGATAAATCATGCCGATGTGAGGTCATAACGGGTCAAGAAACTACTGATAATACTTACCAATAAATCTCCGTATCAGCCCTGGCCAGGGACTTCTTCTTATAGCCAATCGATTACAGCGCAACATCAACCCCCAATACCGGGAGAGACGAATCCCCCTATCGCTCATTTCCTCCATGTGACTCGGGACTATACCCAAAAACCACCATTTTGCATATTCTCTTGAACGTGGTAAGGTAGAAATCAAAGCACGGTAGGAATAACATAAGACTCTATGACGATCTCGGATCTACAGACTAACCTGTACCAGTGTCACCAGAGAAATGCTATTTGACGCTAGGTATAATACCATCTAGAAGTTTTCGGCAAGTCCGTTCAGTGTACCCAGTCTCTACTGAGCACCCGTATACCATCTTTAATGTCAAACACCAATGGATGTGGGATCATCCATCGCCCATCATATGGGTCAAGAAGCGTATAAGCCAGTCTACTCTGAAATATCGATGTCCTATCTCGATACACCCTCGACTAGAAACAATTAAAGGATGTACTTGTGGACTACCCTGGCCCCACTAGTATGATCTCTATCATAGTCCTGGTAGTCAATTACACATCCTAAGGGCTTTATCAACATGTGAGGGCAAGATAGTATCACAACACAAGTCTAAATGTTAAGACAAAGAGCAACCAGATAGCATACTATCATGTCGAGCAAGAAAGTCCTCTCTATATATGTCCAAGCATCCACTATAATATACATCATATGTATAATAATGGCCTCTAGGGCATACATATAACTAACAGGATTAAGGGGAAGTTTATCAAAGAGAAAGAGAACAAAACGACTGAATTTCGGAAGTATCTCCCTCGCTTCTAATTTTCTTCGTTTTAACCCTATGTACTTCTTTGTTTGTTATACGTTTGTTTGCTTTTGTTGTTGTTTTAGTTTATTTGTATGTTGTATTAGTATAGGTTTGTATCCGTGTACTTTTTCTTTAATAAAATAAATATGTTTGTTTTTCCTTTAATTTGCTTGTTATATGTTAATTAAGTCTTATAAAACATATATATGAAAATATTCCTAGAGGGGAATGAATAGGAATAAACTACCAATATACCCAATTAAAAATTTCTATACATCACTTGCTAGTATAAAACACAATTGCGAAGATGTATATTATCAAGCAATACTACGATTGTGAATAAAGTGCATATAGCAAGCGAGAGCAATTATATCAAGTAGGGAACAAGCATGCAATTGAGAAATTTCTAAGTTAATAAGGAATATAAAACAAGAGAGAAATTGCAAACACAAACATGAGTCGATTTAGAGTGGTTCGGGAGATCCGTTAGTCCACTTTCTTTAGGCGTACGAGCTCGTTCAACTAAAATACATATTTCTCAAAGACAAAAACATTGCCCGCAAGCAACCTACAACCCCGCTTCCGGTGGAGGCTAGACCAAACACGTCTCCTAAAAATACCACATGTTGTTCGCCACTACGAATAACAATTTCCACATAAGATTGTTGCTCTTCTCTCTACAAAGATGCTCTCTTCTCTTACAATGGCAATCTTACACTCAAGATCCCAAACACAAAGAAAGAAGAGATTACACTTGAAGGACAACACTCTTGATGAGTTTCTCTGAAACTTAAACTAATACTCTATCAAGTATGAATAATCAATTGAAGCTCTTGATCTTTTACAAGATGCAAATGAAAACTCTTTTTCTTTCACAAGATGTGGGATTTTTCTTTTGAAGATCACTTGAATATTTGTAATAAAAAAGGTCAAGAAATTGAGTAAGTGATGCCAAGGAAAAAAACTAACCCAAAACCCTTTTATATCCTAAAGAAAAAAAAACTCAAAATCAGGTTGGGACAAGCAGTTTAAGCACACAACAAACGTCTAAAGACAAGATGGGCAGACGTCTGTCTCAAATAAAAAAATCCCCAACGGCTATAAACGGTCATATTTTCAAAAAATTAAAGCTGCAGACGTTTGTCGACTATAAGTTAAGACGTCTTCCTTGGTTTTTCAAAGATAGCAAAAAATAGTACAGAGAAAAAACCGACGTCTGAGGAACAAGTTACAACAAACGACTAAAGACAAGATGGGCATACGTCTGTCTCAAATAAAAAAATCCCCAATGGTTATAAACGGTCATAATTTCAAAAAATTAAAGTTGCAGACGTTTGTCGACTATAGGTTAAGACGTCTGCCATGGTTTTTCAAAGATAGCAAAAAAAAGTACAGAGAACAAACTGACGTCTGAAGAACAAGTTACAAGTGTCTGAAGAAGAAAAGATTTTCAAAGATTTTGAGCTGCAGAAGTTTGTTGCCTATATGTTCAGATGTTTGTTCTTAAAAAAATTCTTTCCAATGAAAACTCAGAGAACAAATAGACGTCTTAAGAAGTATTGACAGACGTTTGTTCTGTTAAAAGATTTAATGCAAAGAAAGCACGGAGAACAACCGAACGTTTGTTCTGATAAGCTTCAGACGTTTTTTCTTTAAAAAGTTTCATGCCAATAAAAACACATAGAATAGATAGACGTCTGAATAAGTACGAGACAAACATCTGAAGAACAAATAGCATGAAAGAAAATATTTATGACATTTGGGGATTCTATAAAGACACAGAAAGTCAACAAACGTCTGAAACATGGGGATAGATGTCTGAAATGTAAAAATTTAGAAACTTGTGTTTTCTGATGAAAAACAATTTCAAATCGAAAACCCCGATGTTCTTGCAATGTAAAATGTTTGTGCAAGCGTGTGTGAGTGTTTAAGAGCTTTAATTGATAATAACTATATTCAATAGAGTACTTACATTGAATCCTATGTCGATGTCGCATTTCTTCGAAATCTTGAATCTTCGACACTTCGATACAGGCTCTTGAAATTTTAGCACTACGCTTGATCTTTTCGTTGTTCGGTTGATCTTAAATTAGCATCGACACTTGACACTTCAAAACTAAACACGCCATTCCACTCACTTGCGTCTTGAAGTCGTTATTTGATCTTCAAATGAACTTCGCTTCAACTTCGATCTTTGACGCTTCAAACCTGGACTTGGCTTATAGCTCTCTTGAATCCTTATTTCTCGGCTTTGTAGCTTGAACTCATGAAACTTGATATGCAATTTGGGAAGCTCTTGTCCATATCCTTCAACCTCGATTAGATTTATCCGCTTAAGCTTAATAACCTCCATCCTCCGTTATACGCTTATTGTCAGATATAATGCCCTTAAGGCAATTATTATGATTGTAGGCAGGCAATTATGATAATTGAGGGATGACCTACACGGGTAAAACAATTTTATTCGAAATGATAGTATGTTATCTGGTTTGTCTTTATCATCATGTACATGTTTTATGTGATATAGCGTATCGCTATTACATAATGATAAAGCCCGTAGGATCATTACTTGACTACCAGTGTTATGATGTCAATCATACTTGTGAGAGCTGGGTTGTCTATAATCGCATCCTCAAATGTCCCTAGTCGTAGGAATATCGAGACCGAGCATCGATATTTTATAGTAGACTAGTGTATATGTTTATTAACCCTGACGAGGAGCGATGGACGGTCTCACGGCCATTGGTGTTAGTCAGTCACCAAGATTGTATACAGGTGCTCATTGGGTTATGAGTTACACTGGACGGACTCATCGGGAACATGCTAGTTGGTATTATACCTAACGTCGGATAGCATCTTTGGTGGCATTAGTGCAGATAGTCCGCTGACTTGACATCATCATTTGTCTCAAGTGTATTCCCATTGTACTATGATTTCTACACTACTACGGCTCTACTGAGTCTTGCAAACAGGTAGATTTTGGGTGCAGTCCCGAAGCATTTGGAGGCAGTGGGTGATAGAAGAGATTCGTCTCTCTCGGTATAGGGAGTTAATGCCGCAAAGTGTTCGGTGGCCAATACCATAAGTCCATGGCCATGGCAGATGAGATTTACTGATAGGCAGGTCAGTAGTTTCTCATATGGTATTGGGCTAGATACCGGCACGATGTATCGCGTTATTAGGGGTCTGATTTTAACTACTCCTTAACCCGATATGCGATACTCTTAGACGAATGGAACAGACTGCATGGTAAATGCCACTTATTGGTTCTGTAGGGGTTCAGACGGGTATGCTTGTCGATCTTCCTTTCGTTCAATACCTGGGTAGCCATTACGTACAACTAGTGCCTCTGACGTGCTTGTGGTTAAACCCGCTACGAGCGTATTGTCGAGTCTTCAGAGTCCCACACAGAGGGTTTCCCGCTTTGGCAAAATGATGTAGTTGCGGTACATTAGTACGCGCTTGGGTTCGATTAAAACTTTTGTATTTTATACACTAACGGTAATCAGACGGTTGAAATACTAGCCGCTCTTTTTATAAATTCGGATATTAAATCGGGTTACGATTTAATATATATATATATATATATATATATATATATATATATATATAGGTATTTACTAGTATTTTTTCACTAATGATATTTATCTCTTTTATGTATTTTTAATGCATTGGAAATAAATTACAAGTATATATATTTATTTATGTATTATGTTGCATATATATATAAAATTTGTAATTGATTTATTTCTTTCTCTTTGTTCTTTTTAGCTTATGTTGCGACTAAAGTATAGCACAACATTCACCATCCTTTTAATGATGACATGTGGAAGGAGAGGATGAGAATGGACACTTGTTATATTTATGAGAATGGATGGTTAGGATTTAATAGAGAATTCTAATTAAAAGGTTGTAACCATTTTTCTGAATGGTTAAGGCTTTTAGAATTATTTTGCTCTCTTCTCCTTGCTTCCAAGCTCTCATCCTACTCCTCAAAAAAGCTAAAGAGAAAAGGAAAAAGAAAATAAAATAGTGAAAGATTGCTACATATCTAGGACACCCTAATTGGCAACTTAAGAGCACTAGTTAATTTCTAGTTTGAAGCTTGAATCCCAAACTATGGATCTCTCGAGGTGGGTCATCATTGATGAGGAGGGTCTTCAACAAGCTTGTTTCAACAACATGGAGCCTACAAGAAGTCCATTCATCCACCATTTCAACCACTTAGAATTTTAAAGAAAGCTAAAGGAAGTGAGTATTGCTAATCCTAGTAGATAAACATCCTCTTTGCTTGTTTGCACGTTTGATTCTTTAGCTACATCATGGAATGAATACTTAGTGCTGTCTTGATTTTTTAAATTCGTGTTTGTGCTTTTTGCAAAACAGTAGTAGAGAGACCTAGGTGTTCCTTCATGGTATCAGAGCAAATGCTAAAGAATTAAACTTAGTTTGATAAGATTAGAATTCATGTTCATTAGTTTGTAGAAACTATTGTGAAAAACCCATGAAAACCCCTCACTTTTATGAAATGTTTCGGCACACCGCGGGGTTTTGTTTCAAACCAAAACTCCATAGGAGTCCGTTGTTATCCTTCGAGGGTCCGTAGAGGGTTTGGGGATGGGTACCATCCCATGGCCAGTAAGTGGTGGCCATGGGAGGTGCTCCCAAACCGAGAGCACCCCTAAGGGGTGGAATCGGTTTGGGTCCTCATCCCGAGGCCACCACTTTGGTAGTCTTAGGGTGGGGGCACCCACTTCCCCCCCTTCGATGGACCTTCGGGGAAGCTCCTGGGTCCCTTCACGACATTCGGGTGACTTTTGTGTGAAGCGGATTTGTTTCAAGAGCTAAAAGTGTGGATTTTAGTTGCCAGGTTTGCTAGTTCGTGGTTTTTGAAAATACGGTTTTAGATTCCCAGCAATTATGGATTCTAATCGTTATATATATGCTTGTTCTGCAAATGTGAGTTATCATAGCATGGCAAAAAAATGCAACTGGGTGTTATATGGACATTTAGACGGATTTACGAACTTGATACTCATGTTGATGTTCTGTGTTGCTTGATTATGGTCGTGTTGGATTTTCACGATAGATAGCCCGGTGTATGTAGTATTAGATATTCTGTAATATGGTGTATATTCATATTACGGGGTAGGCGTTCGACTTTGTGGACTGCTGTCACTGCTCGTTGTATATTCTTTTATTAGGGCACGTCCAGGTAGCGGATGTAGTCACCGTTTGTATATACAGGTGGGCACGTCCAGGTAGCGGATGTAGTCACCGTTTGTATATACAGGTTATTCATTATAGATACTAGTATTACCCCATGGTAGAGTGCTCGAATAGCCGGTTTCTAAAGGGCAATGGGTGGCCAGCTTATAGAGTTGAGACCAGGTCGCCACACGCTAGAATTGGCGGGCTATTTGTTAGTTATATGTATGCCCTAGAGGCCATTACTATACATATGCTGTATATTGTAGTGGATGCTTGGACATATATAGGGAGGACTTTCTTGCTCAACATGATAGTATGCTATCTGGTTACTCTTTACCTTAACGTGTATACTGATTGTCTCTCTGTTACATGTTGGTAAAGCCCTTAGGATGTGTACTTGACTACCTGGACTATGATGCGGATCATACTAGTGGGGACTTGGTAGTCCATAAGTACATCCTTCAAGGTCCCTAGTCATGGGTGTATCGAGAAGGGGCATCGATATACCAGAGTAGACTAGCGTATACCTTCTCGACCCATACAGATGGGCGATGGATGATCCCATATCCATTGGTGTTTGACATCAGAGATGATATACGGGTGCTCAGTGGAGACTGGGTACACTAGACGGACTTGCCGAGAACTCCCAGATGGTATTATACCTTACGTCAGATGGCAGTTCTCTGGTGACACTGGTACAGGTTAGTCTGTAGACTCGAGATCGTCATAGAGTCTTGTGTGATTCCCACTGTGCTTTGATTTCCACCTTACCACATCCAAGAGGGCATGCAAAACGGTGGTTTTTGGGTACAGTCCTGAGTCACATGGAGGCAATGAGCGATAGGAGGGGTTTCGTCTCTCCCGGTATTGGGGGTTGATGTTGCGCTATGCTCGATTGGCCATAACAGGGAAGTCCCTGGCCAGGGCTGGTTTAGAGATTTACTGGTAAGTGTTACCAGTAGTTTCTCGACCCGTTATGAGCCTCATATCGGCATGACTTATCGGTTATTAGGGTCTGACGTTTACCACCCCTAGAACTGATATGCGACATATCAGACGAAGAGACCAGACTGTACGGTAGTATCACTGTCAGGCTTTTACAGGAGTTGGAGCGGGCTTGCTTGCTGATCTTCTGATCGCTCAATACCCGGATAGCCGTTACGTCCAGCTAGTACCGCTGACGGCTTGTGGGTGCTTGATATGATCATCACCTACTGCCGGCGTATTGACGAGTCTTTAGAGTCCTACATAGAGGTTGTACTGGCACAGGCAAAACGTAATAGGAGCGCATATGTGATATATGCGGGACCGAGAATGATGCGAGTATGTGATACCGTATTCAATTCTCACGATGTTTGTATCGATCGGTTATATGCGATATAACCTAGTTATCGAATCAAGGGTTGATTCGATAAGTCGATACATTGGATGTTAGTCGGTCATATTACATTATATGTAATATGACCGGATTATTAAGTCAAGTGTTGATTTAATA
The DNA here is from genome assembly GCA_030015575.1 of Agapanthus africanus. NCBI lineage: Eukaryota > Viridiplantae > Streptophyta > Magnoliopsida > Asparagales > Amaryllidaceae > Agapanthus > Agapanthus africanus. The sequence continues at coordinate 396,187,974 of JASDDO010000029.1, read as the reverse complement.
ATTTATTGTATAATTGTATATTTGATATACTAATTTACATTAACTAACACATGTTCACTTAGGGTTTTTTCTCACATGTACACATCTTTACTATATATATGATATATATTAAAATTGTGTTTTCTTTTTGTATCATGTTTGATGATACACTAGACATGGGTGTGCAAGACATACACCATTCTATTCTAAATGATGGTTTATATATATTTAAAGTAATTACAAATTAGTGGAATTTCTTTCATAAGCATGAAGCTTGTAGAAGCTTGTGGTTGCTTTGAAAAAGTCCACTAGTTTTGTTTTACTTTAAATTTTTGTTGACCTAACCATTTAGACTTAGCCATGGTAATGTCTCTACATGGGTTAGTATATGATACTCACTCACCATGGTTAGCTAACTCACTTGATCATTATCCTCTTCTCTTTCTTTTTGTTCATCATCTTCTTCTTGATTCAAAAGGAAAAGCTTGCTAGGGTTTGATCTTAAGTGAGAAATATTGTGAGAAATGAAAATCCAAAGAGTACCCATTTCCTATCTCACCATCCTCTACTAGACTAGCACTTTAGTTTAGGGTGTTTGTTTCACTAATTCCTTGGTTAATGAAGTAGAAGCTTGAGTTCGTATTCCCTCGACGTAGATCATCTTCGGCCTCGAAGACTTCAAGCGATCCCGTTGCAATTTTCTCATGGAGTCGTCCGAGAGTCCGGGTGCTAGTTGATCGCAGCGAAGGGACTACAACAAGGAGCTTAAGAAGTGAAGGACCGATCTACAAAGGTTGTATTTCGTATTCACTTAGTGTAAAGTTGTTTGCTTGCTATCTTTTTCGCCTAATATCTAGTTAACGATCTTTCTTAGGGTTGTTCGGCACCTAAAATTTTTAATCCGGCATGGTCAATGCCTTGTAGAGCCTTGTTAGTGTGCCTAGTAACCCTACAGTGGTATCAGAGCCTAGCTAGAGCATTAGACGATGTGTTAACGATATTAAAACTCCGATCGAACCCCGACATGACGAAGTAGACACCCTCTATGTACATTTTTTAAAATCTGGGATTTTTCTAAATTAAAAATGCCTAAAAAAATCAGCAGGCAGTTATAAGGAAAAATGTGCAAAACGACACTGTTTGGCTCCCAAGGCGCCGCGGAACCCCGGTACGAGCATGGCTCGTGCGGCGGTTCCGCGGCCATATGGTGACGTCACCTTTAACTTTTTGCACAGTAATGTTCCTATTCAATTTCCTGATATTTTTCTGGGTATTTTTATCTGACTCAAGTGTTGAGTATTCTGGGGTCTATTTTGTATTCGTTGATTCGATCGGAAAAATTTAATTTCGTTGTGTTTTCCGGATATTTAGAAAGTATTAAAAAGTTCGAACGGATATCAATAACTCACTTTTTCCCAACCCGGAAAATTTCCAAGTGTTGGATTTTTCCGTTTGTTTAAGAACGTCTGAATCGTGCAAGTTACGCGATAGACCCTCTAGAAGACAACAAACCTTAACTCGATTATGTGACCGTCTTGAACTGCCCTTTGAACCTTAGGGTTTGGGACAGTACGGCGTGCCACATGTGAGGCGTTGGCTTGACCCTTCTACGGCTGGACCATTGGTACTGTGGCATGTGATGGATATTTTTAAACTCCCCTCAAGTGTTGAGAACTATTTGGGAAAACTTGGGTGTTTGATCATTCGATCGGAAAGTTTAACATTGTCTATTTATCTGGAATGTGATACAATATTTGGAATCCACAAGTAGTTATGAGATAACTAATTTGGATGTTATAAACATAGCAGTTTAGTCTCGATTGATCGGTTGCCACGGAATTTTGATGCGATCAAAAGTCCGTTGCAATCACGTAGCGTACGCGGATACTCGCCAGGTAAACTTAATAGACAGCCATGCTCTATAGCCCCGACCAAGTGACTGTAGGAGAACCCCGTCGCCAAAATCATCCGTTTGGGTGCTCGCGGCAGCGGTGTTCCGCCTTAGTGCACTTCGTCGACGGCATCCGTGGGTGCGGCCGTCTACTGAAGTTTGCGACGAGCATTCGATCACATATCGGGAATCTTGTTGAATTACCCGATTACATATTGAAAAGTTTTTTCGATATAGAGACTAAAATGCGGGATTTATAATTGTTAGGCATGCGATGTCTAAGGAATTCATTTGGTTAGGCATTTGATGTCTAAGGAGGTTGCGGATTCCAACTATTGTAGTTTTACACTTTCTTTTCTGCGACCGTAAGTGTAATATGTGGTATCGCCGGTTTCGTTGCTATATGCCAACGACAATTGGGATGCGCATGTTTACTTACGTTGATGACATGTGATATTATGTGTTGCTGGATATGTTATATTGGATCGTCGCGTTTTGAATAGCCGGGGGTTTTATGTGAGATGAGTGTTTTTCTTTTTCATTCATGTAAAATTCAATGTATGTAATATTTTTTTATTGGGGCACTTCCGGGATGAGGTTGATGTCACCATTTGTATATTATTTACTTTTCCGCACTAGGATAGACCCAAGAAGGAGAGCACAAGTAACCGGGTTTTGGAGTCCAGTGGGAGACCAACTCGAGGAGTCGAGTCCGGGTCTCCTAACTCTAGAATTGATAGGGTTGCTTGCCGCTCTCTTAGGGGTCTAGGGGTATGGGTTTGGCTATTCATCGCGACCGTGGAATCCGTGTTTTATAGAGGCTCAAAATAAAACACGGACGTCCTAGTATATCCAATGTTTCATATGTTTCTTCTGCTGCGATATCTGTGATGTGATCATTTGATGTTCTGTGATAAATACTGTATATAGTATATATGATATATTATATAGACGTTACTTATGTTTTACACCCGCGCTAGCCCTGCCCCGCTCTGCCGTTAGTTACCTAACCTAACGGTGCACGAGGGGACATCGAGACGAATGCGGATGGCATAAGTGTACGTCGTATTTATCTGTGATGTTTAGGTACTTAAATGATGGGACTTCACTAATATGATTAATGAAAGAAAAAGAAACCTAAAAGATGTTGTGGAATCGAATTTTCAAAAACAGGTAGCTACAGTTCTTGCTTTGTATCGCGGTGTTCCTTGTAGAACATCCTGCACCTTATTCGATAAGGAAAGGGCCGAGATCCCTTCACCGGGAGTGACCCCTTTAGCAATAACTGGCAGATGCTACAACCCTCGGTTTGTCTTTTGATTGCTTCTATAGTTCTTGCTTTGCACAATGATATATATGATATATCCTGCACCTCATTCGACGAGGAAAGGGCCGACGATCCCTTCACCGGGAGTGACCCCTTTAGCAAAACTAGAAAAGCCTCAGAAACACTCCATTTTAAAATCATTTGATTCTACAATGATATCAAGTGCATTACGCAATAGGTTTTCAGAAAAACCTGTCGTAGCCCTCCGTCATTTCAGATAAGTAATAGTTAGTATTCGTGCTGCGTTTGTTGGCCTTTGTCAAGGCGTAGTGTGCGGTAGCTGACTAGTGCTTATCTTCTTATGCATATGATGCAGATTGGGTTAGGGTAGTCGTACGACCTTGTTGGCCTTTGTCAAGGGTCGTGCGGATGGATTTAATTCAATCAAGAAATGACGGGTTGAACTTGACTAGCATCCTATGGTTTGTTGGCCTTTGTCAAGGTCATAGGAGGTTAGGGGCAAAATTATCGGGAATTTCAAGTGTTGAAATTTGCAATGAGATTGCATACCTTTTATGAGATAGTTGGATCCCGATACCCACTGCGAGTAATTGTTACTCCTGGGAGAGTTTTACACATTACAATTAGCCGATCGAGTAGGTGTCTAGAAAGGTGTTAACGGGGTTACGCCTCTGGGAAAACGAGGTTTACATTAATTAGGTTCGTGCGAAAGCATGGGGGACCTCCCTCAAAGTACCGACACTAGCCTGGCTGAAAGATTGGCGAACTTGTAGCGTGTAATTAATCCCGGCTAGTCTTTCCTTTTAGGGTTTAAAGGAAGATTTGATAAAAATAGTGGGAGCCATCCTGATTAGATAAAATAATAACCAATATATTCTTGCAAGAGCGCACGTAGAGTGTTTTCTTCCCTCTCTCTCCAGGTAGCGACCATATCACGCCTTAATCAAGATAATAATGCGGATGTATTGACCGAACCCTCTTGTTATACTGAGCTGAGGAACGTTGGTCCCGCTCCAACTTATAAATGTTATAAGACAGAGCAGGAATTTGGGGATTACCAGAATCCCGTGCCGCCCAAACGAAGAAAGTGCATGCTGATGCATCATCTTCGGGTGTGTTCATTACAGAGAACTGTTTCTCAGTATCCTTTACGTCCTGGGTATGTGATACCGGATCAGGATCCCGCATATGTAATTTGTTACATGGGCTACAGTTAGGTAGAGAACTGAGAACGGGTGATAAGTTTCATGAGATAGAAAACGGTGCAAGTGTTGCAGCCAAGTCTGTTGGTCACTATCACCCTGTATTACCAGAATACATTGATTCTGAACGAATGTTATTAGATACCGAATCTGATATACAAAATCATATCAGTCTCTTTATTAGTAAAGAAAGGATATATTTTTGTATTGTTGGATAATGTTTTGAACATTTCCTATATCAAAAGTTGATCGGTTCAGGCACGTTATCTAAAAGCATTGAAGTTCTAAATCAAACTACAGTTCTCAGTGTACAGAATACACACAAGCGGAAGTGTTCAGAAATGAACGAATCCTTCTTGAGCTATTGTAGACTAGGTCATATCAATGCGACCCGACTAGCTGAAGTTACATTTAGATGCGTATTTAAATTAGTTTGAATTTACATCTTATGAAACTTGCCGGTCATGTCACAAAGATAAGATGACCACAGCTCTGTTTATTGGAAACAGAGAAAGAGTTGCTGAACTCTTGGGATGATACATGTTGATGTATGAAGGTCCCCTGTCTACACATGCCAAGACCGGTTCTTTGTACTTCATTAAATTCTCTGATGATCTCTCAAGATTCAGACATATGTTCTTGTTGAAACACAAGTCCGAAGCTTTTGAGATATTCACAGAATATAAGCTAGAAGTAGAGAACCAAAACGGGTATAAGTATTATGTCCTTTGATGCGATCAAGGTGGAGAATACTTGAGCGCGGAATTCCTGGATTATTCTAAAGGAGAATGAGATTCTCTCTCAGCATTACTCCTCCGTATACACCATAGCACGATGGTATATCGGGGCGGAGCTATAGCACCCTATATGATATGGTGTGCTCTATGATGAGTACTACTGAGTTTCCTATTTTCTTTTGGGAGTTATGAACTTGAGAAGATGCATATCTATTGAATAAGGTTCAAAACAAATCAGTTGCCTACCACTTCATATGTGATATGGAAAGGGAAGAGCCCATTTCTTAAGTTAGTTAAGATTTGGGGTTGTCCGGCCTATGTCTAAAAGCAAAATCCGGACAAACTCGAGATAAAGTCAGTTCTGTAGAAGTTTGTTGGATATCCCAAGCATACGCAAGGGAATATCTTTTACCAAACTTAGGAACAAAAATGTTTTGTTTCTCAACATGCCATCTTTGTGAAAGGGAATTTCTTGAGAAGAAATTAGTGGTCATGAGGTAGAATTGGAAGGAGTTCCAGCTATACAAACTACAGCTGATGATTTGGTAGAACCGGAGGATTCAATAGTAACCAACGAACCTCAGCCTCTCCGCCGATCTAGTAGGTTTCCTCACCCACCTGAGAGATCCTTCGGTTTCTCTATGACAGTGGGAGCGAGGATTACATCATGAGATGATGACCCAACTAGTTTCGAGCTGGCCATCAAGAGTAGGACTCTGTAAGAATGGTTGGATGCTTAGCGATCTGAGATGGAATCCTTATACACCAACAAAATATGGACTTTGGTTGCTTTATCTAAAGGGTTAAATCCCCATTAGAAGAAAGTATATCTTGAGAAGATTACTTGGTGTACATAGAAAAGTGGAGACTTTCAAAGCTAGACTTGTTAATGGTTTACATCATAGACCAATTGTGGCTAATGATGAAACCTTTTCTGGGGCCTATGCTTAAGTCCATCCAGATCCTACTTGCTATGGCTACATACCATGACTACGATATCTGGTGGTTGGGTGTCATGACAGCTTTTCTAAATGATGTTTTAGAAGAGATTGTCTATAAGTACACAGCCAGAGGGCTTCGTAGACAGTGGGAGCAGCGGAAACGTGTACAAGATGCTCTATAGGATAAAGCAAGCATCGCGGAGTTGGAACGTCTGTTTTGATGTGATAGTCAAAGAGTTTGACTTCATCAAAATGATAGATGAACCTTGTATATACAAAAAGGTAGTATGGAGTATGGTGATGATCCTCGTAGAGTACGTGGATGACATACTCATGATGGGGAAGGAGTTTCCTATGCTACACTCGGTCAATCTCCGCCTATCACAACGATTCTCCATATAGGATCAAAGTGATACCTACTAAATCCTGGGTTTTGGATCTATGAGATAGATCTAATTGGATGTTAGAATTCTCACTAGCTGTAGTGGGATGGTATCAATTGATCCTGGGGAGAATCACTTGAAAGGTTCCAGGGTGATAAAGACGACTGAATGTCAGTCACAGGCATTGTCTTTACCCTCAGTGGAGGGACGGTATGTTGGAAGAGTTCCAAGCTAGATACCGTGACATATTAGACGATTAAAGGCAGGATACATCGTTATCAAAGATGCTACCAAAGAGGTAGTCTGGGTGTATATTAGTTCATGAGATGAACTTCGTTCCTACCATTATGTGACAATGGAGTTGTGGCTTATGCCTAGGAACGCCCGTCCCATCAATGATCCTGATATATTCTAAGGCAGTGTCACCTGATCATGGAGATGGTTGATCTCCAGGGGATCGAGGTCAGGAGAGTAGACTCAGAGGACAACACGGCGGATCCACTCATAAAGGCTTTTTCCCAGAGAGAGACTATTATGGGATGGTTGAGTATGAGATACTACAACCACTGTTATCAGATGGCCCTAGTGCAAGTGGGAGATTGTTAGTTATATGTATGCCCTATAGGCCATTACTATACATATGCTGTATATTGTAGTGGATGCTTGGACATATATAGGGAGGACTTTCTTGCTCGACATGATAGTATGCTATCTGGTTACTCTTTACCTTAACGTGTATACTGATTGTCTCTCTGTTACATGTTGGTAAAGCCCTTAGGATGTGTACTTGACTACCTGGACTATGATGCGGATCATACTAGTGGGGACTTGGTAGTCCATAAGTACATCCTTCAAGGTCCTTAGTCGTGGGTGTATCGAGACGGGGCATCGATATACCAGAGTAGACAAGCGTATACCTTCTCGACCCATACAGATGGGCGATGGATGATCCCATATCCATTGGTGTTTGACATCAGAGATGATATACGGGTGCTCAGTGGAGACTGGGTACACTGGACGGACTCGCCGAGAACTCTCAGATGGTATTATACCTTACGTCAGATGGCAGTTCACTGGTGACACTGGTACAGGTTAGTCTGTAGACCCGAGATCGTCATAGAGTCTTGTGTGATTCCCACTGTGCTTTGATTTCCACCTTACCACGTCCAAGAGGGCGTGCAAAACGGTGGTTTTTGGGTACAGTCCCGAGTCACATGAAGGCAATGAGCGATAGGAGGGGTTTCGTCTCTCCCGGTATTGGGGGTTGATGTTGCGCTATGCTCGATTGGCCATAACAGGGAAGTCACTGGCCAGGGCTGGTTTAGAGATTTACTGGTAAGTGTTACCAGTAGTTTCTTGACCCGTTATGAGCCTCATATCGGCATGACTTATCGGTTATTGGGGTCTGACGTTTACCACCCCTAGAACTGATATGCGACATATCAGACGAAGAGACCGGACTGTACGGTAATGTCACTGTCAGGATTTTACAGGAGTTGGAGCGGGTTTGCTTGCTGATCTTCTGATCGCTCAATACCCGGGTAGCCGTTACGTCCAGCTAGTACCGCTGACGGCTTGTGGGTGCTTGATATGATCATCACCTACTGCCGGCGTATTGACGAGTCTTTAGAGTCCTACATAGAGGTTGTACTGGCTCAGACAAAACGTAATAGGAGCGCATATGTGATATGTGCGGGACCGAAAATGATGCGAGTATGTGATACCATATTCAATTCTCGCGATGTTTGTATCGATCGGTTATATGCGATATAATCTAGTTATCGAATCAAGGGTTGATTCGATAAGTCGATACATTGGATGTTAGTCGGTTATATGTAATATGACCGGATTATTAAGTCAAGTGTTGATTTAATAATTTATTGTATAATTGTATATTTGATATACTAGTTTACATTAACTAACACATGTTCACTTAGGGTTTTTTCTCACATGTACACATCTTTACTATATATATGATATATATTAAAATTGTGTTTTCTTTTTGTATCATGTTTGATGATACACTAGACATGGGTGTGCAAGACATACACCATTCTATTCTAAATGATTGTTTATATATATTTTAAGTAATTACAAATTAGTGGAATTTCTTTCATAAGCATGAAGCTTGAAGAAGCTTGTGGTTGCTTTGAAAAAGTCCACTAGTTTTGTTTTACTTTAAATTTTTGTTGACCTAACCATTTAGACTTAGCCATGGTAATGTCTCTACATGGGTTAGTATATGATACTCACTCACCATGGTTAGCTAACTCACTTGATCATTATCCTCTTCTCTTTCTTTTTGTTCATCATCTTCTTCTTGATTCAAAAAGGAAAAGCTTGCTAGGGTTTGATCTTAAGTGAGAAATATTGTGAGAAATGAAAATCCAAAGAGTACCCATTTCCTATCTCACCATCCTCTACTAAACTAGCACTTTAGTTTAGGGTGTTTGCTTAAATAATTCCTTGGTTAGTGAAGTAGAAACTTGAGTCCGTATTCCCTCGACGTAGATCATCTTCGGCCTCGAAGACTTCAAGCGATCCCGTTGCAATTTTCTCATGGAGCCGTCCGAGAGTCCGGGTGCTAGTTGATCGCAGCGAAGGGACTACAACAAGGAGCTTAAGAAGTGAAGGACCGATCTACAAAGGTTGTATTTCGTATTCACTTAGTGTAAAGTTGTTTACTTGCTATCTTTTTCGCCTAATATCTAGTTAACGATCTTACTTAGGGTTGTTCGGCACCTAAAATTTTTAATCCAGCATGGTCGATGCCTTGTAGAGCCTTGTTAGTGTGCCTAGTAACCCTACACTATTTGCTATACTTTGTAGGGCGTAAAGGTTAGACCCGCGAGGGGTGCTCAAGTTACCGGGTTCTAGAAGTGTTGGGTGACCCACTCACTTTGATGATTGGGGTTGCCTTGCTTCTAGGATCGGCGGGTGGCTTTCGACACTCGTAGGGGTCTAGGGTTTGATACTACGGGCTATCCACACGACTGGGGAATGTTGCAGTTTCATTTGGAGCTCGAATGAAACGTGTAGAGTAGAGTACGCGGGGAAGCTCGGCATACGGACCTCTTCCGCTAAAAAGAGTAAGTTGGGGTCAAAAATTACACCGTGGTTGACCAAGTCAAATCAAAGTCAACCCCAAGCCAGGTGGGCCCAAGCCCAGGTCAAGACCGAGCATGGAAGTGACCAGCCCCATGACAAAAAGAATGAAGCCATAGATTGGTTTAATGTAATTCTTTTTTTTAGAAATAAATGTATGAAAGATGAGCAGAAAACTAAAATTTTGTAAACCTCATGACTTATATGCAAAAGGAAATAAGCACATAAGTTATGGGGTGGCACAAGTGCCATTTGGTAAAGCCCAATGGGCTATATGTAAAGTGTGTAGCCAATAAAGGCAAACATGATGAATATATCCATGACAACTTTCCATTCTCTAAAAATTCAAGGGTTTGTACATCCTCCTTCCTCAAGGTTCTAAACTTTCTTCTTTTCTTTTGAATTAAATCAAGAGTTTAACTCTTCCTGTTCTTAAATTAAATAGTTTTTCACCATAAAACCCATAAAGAGGAGCCCGGATCTGCCATCAAATCCCCAAAAGGGATATTTTAAGTCCCGCCTCCCCTTTTTCCCCAAGATCCAGCCAATAAAGAGGAAGAAGAAGGATACCCATCTATAAAAATCCCATTCCGGGAGGATCCGATGCTCAAAAGAAGATCCAAAGATTTCTAGGAGTAACTCCATTCAAGATCTGTTGGAGTTTAACTCCATAAATCAAACCTTTTTTTAGGAATTTAACTCCAAATCTACATATAATCCCTGTTAGGAGTTCAACTCCAAAGCCCCATGGGAGTTCAACTCCCAGCCCAGGGGCTAAGCCCCTTTTCTGCTGGTGTTGCCAGCGGTCGCGTGCCGCTCACGTGACCCGCTGGCGCCCAGCGGACGCGTGCCACGCACGTGACCGGCTGGCGTCCAGCAGTCGCGTGCCGCGTGTTAGTGCATATGCCTTAGGGGCCATTATTGTATCATACTAGTTTGTATATTACTTAATGGAATCTTGGGATATTCACATGTATATAACAGTGTTGCTAAACATGGTAGTATGCTACTTGGTTTTTCTATCTTAATATGTGAGTATACGTATTCATAGAGCTCTTAGGATCTTGCTTGACTACCAGCATTGTGATGGCAGTCACACTAGTGGGGGCTGGGTAGTCTACAAGCACATCCTTATTCAGGTCCCTAGTCGTTGGATTATCGAGACAGGGCGTCGATACTCCGGAGTAGACTAGTGTGTACGCTTCTCATCCCAGTTGGGGAAATGGTCTGTCCCACAGCCGTCAGTACGTCGTACTGGAGATAGTATGAAGGTGCTCGTTAGGTTACGGGTACACCGGACAGGACCCACAGGGAACTGTTGGTTGGTTTTATACCAGTCGTCAGTGAACAGTTCCCAGGTGACATGAGTACAGCATAGTCCGCAGACTTGACACTGCTATTTCGCCTCGAGTCTGTCCCACTGTTCTTAGATTGCTACCCTACCATGGCTCAAAGGAGTCGTGCAAACTGGTAGCAGTTGGGTGCAGTCCCGAGCACTTGGAGGCAGTGGCGGTTAGACAGGATTCGTCTCTCCCGGTATTGGGGGTTGATATCGCGCTGTGTCAGAGAGCCATTACGCAAAGTCCCTGGCCAGGGCAAGCGAGATTTGCTGGTAGGTTCCAGTAGTTTCTCAGAGTGTAATGGGCTTCGCTCCGACACGACTTATACCGCTATTAGGGGACTGACGCTTGCCGCCCCCTAGGCCCGATATGCGATAGTCTTAGACGAACGGACCGGACTGTATGGAGATTGTCACATCAGACTCAGTAGGAGTTCGGATGGATTTCCTCATCGGCCTTCTTATCGACATCTACCTGGGGACCGTTACGTACAGCTAGTGCCGCTTGCGGTCTGTGGTTAAACCCACTGCCAGCGTAGTAGTCGAGTCTCTAGAGTCCCACGCAGAGAGTTTCCCTACTCCAGGCGAAACGATATAGAGGTCGTATGGTTTTACGACAAGGGTTCGGACGCATACGTGTGTTTACGCACGTACGACTTTCGGACAGTTTTTACTAGTCGGCTTTGGTTTAAGCCAGTTACTAGTATCCGGTTATTGGATTTATACAGTCTAAAGTTTTTCCGTGTTTTCACGGATAGGAGGGGCGTTCTCGTAATTGCGCGAGAAGCTTCTAGAAGATGGTGACTAAGGAGGTTTAGGTGGCATATACATTGAATGAGATTAGTGAGTCATATGGATGATTCATCCATGTCATTAATGCTTCATAATTGCTTAATGACTCATGGAGATGAATCACCACAAGATATTTATCAAGCATGGTTGTAAATCATTTTCTTTTCTTTTCTTGATAAATAAAAATGCTTGATATATATTATGATAACTCATTTTCTCTTCTCATTATTATGTTCATCTTCTCTCTCCTCAAGCTCTCTCTCTTCAAAACCCTAATCCTCCCCTCTCATGTGTTGAGTACAAGGATTAGTTAGACTACTTAATCCATAACCATACTCTATTTCATCTAGGTACTTTGATTAGCACTTAAGGATACCTAGTTGCCTCAAGTTTAGAGGCAAAGCTTGGAGTTTAGCTCTCGTGGTGGATCGTCTACTACTTGGAGAAGGCCGAAGAGGAGGTGGAATTCATAAAGACGAAGGACACGGTTCTTTAGGTATAATCCCTTTATATAGTAGTTTAGAACTTCTATGTTTGATATTAGTTATCGTTTAGCTTCGATTCATGCGGTTAGTCGATGTTTAAGCAAAGAACAAGATCGTTTTTCATATTTCCGCCTCCCCGCAAGTCGTGGGGTGTTGTACATCGACTTACAGTGGTATCAGAGCCTCGCTAAACAATAAATAACTCACTTTCAAAATTGTATGAATTTCGAACGGAAAAAACCAAAACCGGAAAACCCCGATATCATGGTTTCTGTCGATTTTTAAATGAAGTCCAAAAATTTTTCAGGCAGGTTCAGAAAGCCCAAAATGATAGTATTAGAACACCCAAGAAAACTGGGCTCACGAATCGACTAAACCGCCGCGGAACCGCGGCGAATCCCCCCGATTCGCCGCGATTCCGCCGCCAAGTTGCCGATTCACAAGCCCAATTTTCCTGTGCTGGTTCTCTGTGATATTTGGTATTTTCTGGAATTTTTAATTTTTGCTCAGGTTTCAGATTTACAGAGAAGTATTGGAGCAAAATTAAATGTGTTTAATCGATCAAAATTATACGGTATTTGCTTGTTGGATTATATCTGTGTTTGTATAATGTGTTCGTAAACCTCCCCTAACTGCTAGTATGTCGGTTGGCTGGGGTTGCACATTTCTGTAATGGTTTTTACTGTTTGTGGATATGAACTGTGTTGGACTGTTGTGATGTTTAGCCGGGGTTATGTGATGGGTTATTATTTAATTCCTTTGATGTAAATGTAATTTGTTGTAATATTATTTTTCGGGGCACATCCAGGTTGCGGTTGTAGCCACTGTTGTATTATTTCATTTTACTGTTTATGCTCCTAGGACAGACCCAAGGTGGGGTGCACAAACTGCCGGGTGGGTAGTTTGCCGTACCCATTGGGGTCTTGGGTGGGGTAATGGCTATTCATCACAACTGTGTAATCCGTCTTTTGTTGCAGGCTCAAAACAAACACGGATTGCTTGCAAATCCAATAAAGTTCATCTGTGATCTGGAATGCCTATTATTGCGTCTGACGAATGTACAATATCTATATATGATAGCTATTTAGACGTCACTTATGTTTTACACCCGCGCTAGCCTAGCCCCCGCTCTGTCGTTAGTTAAGTAACCTAACGGGTGATGACGGGACCCCGTGGCGAATGCGGATGGCATAAGAGGACGTTGTATTTTCGTTGTTTTCTGCAATGATAGGTTAATGATGGGACGCATTATTTATAATGCAAAGAAAATAAACCAAAAGTTTAATCGTTGGAACAATTTAAAAGAAACCACTCGGTTAATTTTAAAAACAGATATTTTTAAATGCGGAGCTTTAACCACTCCTTTTAAAAGCTATCAGGTTCCTTCGATTATATCAAGTTCACTACGTTCACGGTTTCGCCAAAACCATTCGTAGCCCTCCGTCATTTCATTTGGGTATTCAGTAGTATTCAAGCTATGCATTTTGGCCAAAGTCAAGGCATAGTGTTTGGTAGCTGCTGGGTTTTCATTTGTTGCATAAGATAGATGAGTTGGTTTGGGACAGTCGTATTATCATTTGACCAAAGTCAGGGGTATATACGGATGGGTTCAAATTGACAAGATAATGACGGGTAGAACTTGACATGTGACTTATGACATTTTGACCAAAGCCAAGGTCATAAGAGCATGGGGCAAAAATATATATCGGGAATTTCTAAAGAAACTGAAATTTGCAAATAGTTGCATACCATTTGGAGTTTGATGAATGTTGGTAGGATACCTTCAACATTATCATACAATGATATTTGGATCCCGATCCTACTGTGAGTATATGCTACTTATCAGGATATTCGTCACTTAACGATCAATGCTATAAACCAAGTAGGTGTCAAGAAAGGTGTCAGCGGGGTTACGCCCCCAGAGAAAAGAGGTTATTTAATTAAGGAACTTCGCGAAAGCATTGGAAAACCTCCCTCGAAGTATCGACACTAGCCTGGCTGAACGGTTAAGCAAGTATTGTACGGTGAGAATAGTCCTGGCTAATTCTTCTTTTATGATTTGAGGAAGGATTCGAGAAACAGTGGGAGCCATCCAGTTTAGATAAACTAAAAACCACTCTAAACTTGCAAGAACATCATGCTAAAGAGTTTCCTTCTCTCTCTCCTAATTGCAGCGACCCTGAAAATGACTGGACTTAAGTTAATTTTAGAGAAAAATATACTGATAGGGCCAAACTATAAAGATTGGCTGCGGAATGTCAAAATGGCTTTGACCTATGACAAATTGGGGTACGTCCTCACCGTTACGGCACCTGCTGTCCCTGGTCCCAAATCCAGTAATGCGGATAAGGAAATCCGCAAAACCTAGGATTTAGATTGCGCGAAAGCCAAGTGCATCGTGCTTGCCTCGATAAACAATGAACATCAGAGGAGGCACGAGGATATGGAACTAGATGGCATATTTCTCCATACAAAGGAACTTTATGGAGAGCAATCTCGTATAGCAAGATACGAGACCTCTAAGAACTTGTTTCGAGCAAGGTTGGCTGTCGGGTCATCGGTAGGAGAACATGTCCTAAAGATGATCGGCTATATAGAAGAGCTCGCAGACCTTGGGACGACTTTGGATAATGAGCTCTATACAGACCTTATTCTCCAGTCCCTTCCTCACACCTACGCCCAGTTTATCCTGAACTTCAACATTCAAAGAAAAGAAGTTGAACTTCCGGAACTCCTGAACATGTTAAGGAGTGCAGAGGGCACCTTGCAGAAGACAAAGGAAACACCCGCTATGTTTGTTGGCGGTGCATCTTCTTCCGGGTCCAAGGCTAGGGCCAAAGGAAGGAAGAAGAAGGCCGCCACCAAACCTAGAGGAGGTGTTAGTAAGGTGGGAGGGAAGGGAAAGAAAAAGTTTGCGGTACCGGTAGTGGGCCAGGATGAGTGCTTCCATTGTCACAGGAAAGGGCACTGGAAGAAAGATTGCAAGGCGTGGAACGCCAAGAACCAGGAACCGAAGCAAGCTGTGGCTTCGACTTCAGGTGTGTTTGTAATTGAGAATTGTCTGTCAATTAACTCTACTTCCTGGGTATTGGATACCGGATCAGGATCTCATATTTGCAATTCATTGCAGGCACTGAGAAACCGTAGAGTGCAGAAGGAAGGTGATATGACCCTAAAGGTTGCTAACGGAGCTAGAGTGGGAGCTGCGTCCGTCGGGGATTATCACCTAGGATTGACGAGTGGACACATTTTGGTTTTACATAACTGTTTTTTTGTACCAAGCTTAACGTGTAATATCATATCAGTTTCCTTTTTATCAAATAAAGGTTATGATTTCACGTTTGTAAGAGATGTTAACATCCACCTTAATCATGGTTTGATTGGGTCCGGTACACTAAATAACGGTATATATGTTTTAAACCAACTCCAAATTTTCAATGTCCAGAACACACTAAAAAGAAAGTCTCCAGATTTAAATAAAGCTTTCTTATGGCATTGTAGACTGGGTCACATCAATGAGAGAAGGTTGACTAAGTTACATAGAGAAGGATATTTGGACTCGTTCGAATATCAAACTTATGACACTTGTCAATCTTGTCTCAAAGGAAAAATGACAAAGACTCCATTTACTGGACATGGAGTAAGAGCGAGCGAGCTCTTAGCACTCATACACAGCGATGTTTGTGGTCCAATATCTACGCATGCAAGAGATGGTTTTTCCTATTTCATTACTTTCACGGATAATTACTCAAGATACGGATTCATTTATCTGATGAAACATAAATCCGAGGCTTTTGAGAAATTCTAAGAGTATAAGAATGAAGTAGAAAACCAAACCGGCAAAAGTATCAAGACACTTAGATCTGATCGAGGTGGTGAATACTTGAGTGCCGAGTTCCTAGGTTACCTAAAAGAGAAAGGAATTCTCTCTCAGCTTACTCCTCCATACACTCCACAGCATAATGGTGTATCGGAGAGACGGAATCGAACCCTATTGGATATGGTACGATCCATGATAAGTAATGCTGAGTTACCGCGATCTTTCTGGGGTTATGCGCTAGAATCAGCGGCATATCTTTTGAACAAGGCTCCTACCAAGACTGTGCCTACCACTCCATATCAGATGTGGACTGGGAAGAAACCCCATCTTCAGCATATGAAGATTTGGGGATGTCCAGCTTTTGTTAAAAAGCAGCATGTGGACAAGCTCGAAGCACGATCAGTAAAATGTATGTTTGTGGGATATCCAAAGAACTCCAAGGGATATTATTTCTATTACGCATAGGAACAAAAGGTTTTTGTTTCTCGTAATGCCCATTTTCTAGAACAGCAGTTTTTAGAAAAGGAAATAAGTGGGAGCGAAATAGAACTGGAAGAAATTCCAGAACCACAAGCTGCTACTGAAAGTTTGGTAGAACCGGAAGTTCAAGAAGAACAGGACATTCCCGCACCCCTCCGCAGGAGTAGTAGGCCGTCTCATCCGCCTGAGAGATACTACGGTTTTCTCATAGATGGGGATAGAGAGGATTGCATCATAGATGATGATGAACCTACTGACTTCCAGCAGGCCATCCAGAGCGGCGACTCGGTACGATGGCTAGATGCAATGCGGACCGAAATGGAGTCCATGTACACCAACAAAGTATGGACTTTGGACTTTGCTCCAGATGGGGTAAAACCCATAGGATGCAAATGGATCTTCAAGAAAAAGATTGGTGTAGATGGACAGGTGGAAACCTATAAGGCTAGACTTGTTGCAAAGGGTTTTCGTCAAAGACCTGGTTTGGACTATGATGAAACTTTTTCTCCAGTGGCTATGCTCAAATCCATTCGGGTCCTTCTTGCTATTGATGCCTTCCATGATTATGAAATCTGGCAGATGGACGTAAAGACGACTTTTCTGAATGGAAATTTAGAAGAGTGCGTCTATATGGATCAGCCAGAGGGTTTCAATCAGAGTGGAAGCAGCAGGAAAGTATGCAAGCTGCTTAAGTCCATTTATGGACTAAAGCAGGCATCGCGGAGTTGGAACATCTGTTTTGATGACACAGTCAAAGAATATGACTTTATCAAAAATCTAGATGAACCGTGCATATATAGTAAAGTTGTAGCCAAAAGTGTCGTATTCCTCGTCTTGTACGTGGATGACATTCTATTGATAGGAAATGACATTCCTATGCTACAATCTGTCAAAGGATTCTTGTCACACAAGTTCTCCATGAAAGACCTGGGTGATGCCTCTTACATTCTGGGGATCCGGATCTATCGTGATAGATCCAAGAGGATTTTGGGACTTTCGTAGTCCAGGTATATCGACACTGTACTGAAAAGATTCAGTATGGAAGATTCTAAGCGCGGTAATCTACCGGCTTGTCACGGAATCACCCTCTCCAAAGAGATGTCTCCCAAGACTGATTTGGAAAGGGAACGCATGTCTATTATACCCTACGCTTCTGCGGTACGCTCTATAATGTATGCGGTGTTGTGCACCAGACCAGATGTTGCTTACGCACTGAGCGTGATAAGCCGGTATGAATCAGACCCAGAGGAGAAGCACTGGATAGCAGTAGAGAACATTCTCAAGTACCTGAGGAGGACTAAGGAGATGTTCTTGGTTTACGGCGGAAAAGACCTCAGGTTGGAGGCCTTTGCTGATTCCGGCTTCCAGAGTGATAAGGACAATTCCAAGTCCATGTCGGGTTATGTCTTTACCCTCAATGGAGGGGCGGTGTGCTGGAAGAGCTCCAAGCAGGACACCGTTGCTGACTCGACGATGGAAGCGGAGTATATAGCTGCTTGCGATGCCGCAAAAGAAGCAGTCTGGATGAAGAAGTTCCTAACAGAACTTCAGGTGGTTCCTACCATAGTTGATCCAATACCTCTGTATTGCGAAAACAATAGAGCTATAGCTTTAGCGATGGAACCAAGGTCCCATCAGAAGTCCAGACACATCATAAGGCGGTATCACCTGATCAGGGAGATCATTGATCGTCGGGAGATCGAGGTTCGGAGAGTTGCTTCTGAAGAGAACATTGCTGATCCATTCACAAAGGCCCTACCTCAGATTCAGTTCGAGAGGCTACTTGAGATCATCGGTCTTTGATATGCCAGTACATGGCCCTAGTGCAAGTGGGAGATTGTTAGTGCATATGCCCTAGGGGTCATTATTGTATCATACTAGTTTGTATATTACTTAATGGAAGCTTGGGATATTCACATGTATATAACAATCTTGCTAAACATGGTAGTATGCTACTTGGTTTTTCTATCTTAATATGTGAGTATACGTATTCATAGAGCTCTTAGGATCTTGCTTGACTACCAGCGTTGTGATGACAGTCACACTCGTGGGGGCTGGGTAGTCTACAAGCACATCCTTATTCAGGTCCCTAGTCGTTGGATTATCGAGACAGGGCGTCGATACTCTGGAGTAGACTAGTGTGTACGCTTCTCATCCCAGTTGGGGAAATGGTCTGTCCCACAGCCGTCAGTACGTCGTACTGGAGATAGTATGCAGATGCTCGTTAGGTTACGGGTACACCGGACAGGACCCACAGGGAACTGTTGGTTGGTTTTATACCAGTCGTCGGTGAACAGTTCCCAGCTGACATGAGTACAGCATAGTCCGCAGACTTGACACTGCTACTTCGCCTCGAGTGTGTCCCACTGTTCTTAGATTGCTACCCTACCATGGCTCAAAGAAGTCGTGCAAACTGGTAGCAGTTGGGTGCAGTCCCGAGCACTTGGAGGCAGTGGCGGTTAGACAGGATACGTTTCTCCCGGTATTGGGGGTTGATATCGCGCTGTGTCAGAGAGCCATTACGCAAAGTCCCTGGCCAGGGAAAGCGAGATTTGCTGGTAGGTTCCAGTAGTTTCTCATAGTGTAATGGGCTTCGCTCCGACACGACTTATACCGCTATTAGGGGACTGACGCTTGCCGCCCCCTAGGCCCGATATGCGATAGTCTTAGACGAACGGACCGGACTGTATGGAGATTATCACATCAGACTCAGTAGGAGTTCGGATGGGTTTCCTCATCGGCCTTCTTATCGACATCTACCTGGGGACCGTTACGTACAGCTAGTGCCGCTTGCGGTCTGTGGTTAAACCCACTGCCAGCGTAGTAGTCGAGTCTCTAGAGTCCCACGCAGAGAGTTTCCCTACTCCAGGCGAAACGATATAGAGGTCGTATGGTTTTACGATAAGGGTTCGGACGCATACGTGTGTTTACGCACGTACGACTTTCGGACAGTTTTTACTAGTCGGCTTTGGTTTAAGCCAGTTACTAGTATCCGGTTATTGGATTTATACAGTCTAAAGTTTTTCCGTGTTTTCACGGATAGGAGGGGCGTTCTCGTAATTGCGCGAGAAGCTTCTAGAAGATGGTGACTAAGGAGGTTTAGGTGGCATATACATTGAATGAGATTAGTGAGTCATATGGATGATTCATCCATGTCATTAATGCTTCATAATTGCTTAATGACTCATGGAGATGAATCATCACAAGATATTTATCAAGCATGGTTGTAAATCATTTTCTTTTCTTTTCTTGATAAATAAAAATGCTTGATATATATTATGATAACTCATTTTCTCTTCTCATTATTATGTTCATCTTCTCTCTCCTCAAGCTCTCTCTCTTCAAAACCCTAATCCTCCCCTCTCATGTGTTGAGTATAAGGATTAGTTAGACTACTTAATCCATAACCATACTCTATTTCATCTAGGTACTTTGATTAGCACTTAAAGATACCTAGTTGCCTCAAGTTTAGAGGCAAAGCTTGGAGTTTAGCTCTCGTGGTGGATCGTCTACTACTTGGAGAAGGCCGAAGAGGAGGTGGAGTTCATAAAGACGAAGGACACGGTTCTTTAGGTATAATCCCTTTACATAGTAGTTTAGAACTGCTATGTTTGATGTTAGTTA
This sequence comes from Agapanthus africanus, assembly GCA_030015575.1. NCBI lineage: Eukaryota > Viridiplantae > Streptophyta > Magnoliopsida > Asparagales > Amaryllidaceae > Agapanthus > Agapanthus africanus. The sequence goes on along the minus strand of JASDDO010000029.1, from coordinate 396,167,908 downwards.
TTGTTTAGCTTCGATTCATGCGGTTAGTCGATGTTTAAGCAAAGAACAAGATCGTTTTTTATATTTCTGCCTCCCCGCAAGTCGTGGGGTGTTGTACATCAATTTACACCGCGCACGTGACCGGCTGGCGCCCAACGGTCGCGTGCCATGCATGTGATCAGCTGGAGCCCAGCGGTCGCATGCACTACATGATCCACGGGTGCTTATGTACCGCGCACATGATCTGCTAGCATGTGCCGTATACGTGACCCGCTGGCTCCCAGCGGTCGCGTGCCGCGCATGTGACCCGCTGGCGCCTAGCTGTCACATGCGCCACATGATCCACGGGCGTCCAGCGCCCACGTGCCTGGCACGTGACCCGCGGGTGATAAGCGCCCACACGCTTGGCACGTGACCCGCGGGCTCCAAGCGCCCACCCTCCAGGCACGTGACCCACGGGCGCCAAGCGCCCACGCGCCTGGCACATGACCTGTGGACGCCCAGCACCCACATGATATGCACGCATCTTTAAGACACTCTTCAGCCCTCATTTTCCATGCACTCCACACCAGAAACACGTCTCCTGTTAGGAAAAATTTTCTAATGGGGCGCTGCCCCGCACCCCGCAAGGGGGCTGCTAGCCCCCTTGACCCCCAGCCCGCTATCCGGGACCCCCGTAAACTCTGCGAGGCCCCCGATACATCCGAAACCCCTTTCAAAATATATGTATACTGCACATTGAGTTCGCATGACCAGTTTGACCCGTCAATCGGAGGTTCCCTAGCTCCAAAGGCGAGAGGTAATTAACAGCAGTTTAGTCCGCATCTGCCGGAGATTCGGATCCCCACAATCAATAAACCTCCAGCCTAACCTAGGCTAGGGGAATCTATAGTACGCCTGATAAGCGCTCGTGTATTTCCATCTCAATAGGGTGACGAAAAACACCCTACAGCGTTCCTAGATTTTCTACTGTAATTGATCATTACTTGCCTGTGATGTGTTTACTTGCTTGTGATGATACTATATACTATCATGCCTCAGACGAATGCCATTATATATATATGTATATGTATATGTATATATATATGTATATGTATATATATATATGTATATGTATTAGTAGATGCTATATATGTTTTGCATCCGCGCTAGTCCTGTCCCCCTGCCGTAAGTTAAGTAACCTTACGGTGAAGACCTGGGATTCTGTGGCAAATGCGGATGGCAAATATGTGCGTGGTTATTTTTATTTCTTTTATGGTGTGATAGATATTAACTGATGGGACGTCATTAATTTAATTAATGAAAAAATAACAAACCTGATTTTACGTTGTTGGAACAATTTAAAAACTAATAGCCATAATTTTTTGGTTTGCATAGCGGTATTCAATTACAAATATCCAGCGCCTCATTCGAGAAGGGAAGAGCCATGATCCCTTCATGGGGTTTACGCTCTTAAGCAAAAGTTTGTGTTACTATTACCCATTCGGTTTTCTTCAAAATCAAAATTTTAAATAAGGAACCTAAACCACTCCTTTTCAAAACTATTCGGTTCCTTCAACGATATCAAATTCATTACGTTTAAGATTTTCGCCAAAACCAGCCGTTGCACTCTGTCATTTCAAATGGATATCATCTAGTATTCAAGCTATGTATTTTGACTTCCGCCAAGGCATAGTGTTTGGTGACTGGGTGATATTCATCTGTAGTATACATAGATGCATTAAATTAGGACAGGCATACAGTTATTTTGGCCTTCGTCAAGGGTTAGTATGAATGGGTCTAGATTAATCAGGACAATGACGGGTTGAACTTGACTTGCGTCTTATGATATTTTGGCCTTCGTCAAGGTCATAAGCGCTTGGGGGAAAAATCATATCGGGAGTTTCAAACATATGGGAAACTTGCCAATTATGTGCATACCTTCTGGAGTGTGGGGATTTTGAGTGGTTTCCTTCAAAGTTATCACGAGATGATAGTTGGATCCCGATTTCCACTGATGAGTAGGTATTATTCCTCGGGTTATCCTTATTAGTTCTCCTTTTAGGGTTTGAAGGAGAATTTGAGGAAATAGTGGGAGCCATCCTTATTAGATAAACTAAAAACCAATCTAATTTACATAGAGTGCATGCTGAGTGTTTCTTTTCTCTCTCTTTGGCGGCGAATATGACCCGCCTTAAACTTTAACTCGACACCTAGTTGACCGACCTTTTACCATCCGGTTTTGGATTGTCACGATTCACGAAAAAGTCGCATATATCTCCTGCCACTCCTATTTCCTTTTTGCATTTTCCCGAACATACCATATCACTATGAAGATCCATTTTATTTGGATTAAACCATCTCGTATAGTTACATACAAACTTGAACTAAGTTGATTCAGTTCGAGGATGGCCAACGGTTCTAGAGAAATTGAATAGAACCATCCGGTTGTCACTTCTCCTTCACCTTCTCTCAAGTTAGAGCTCCTCTTATTAGGAAGTACACTAATTACAATTGTCGGATACTTTTCTTCCAAACCATAGGCAGGTGCTGAAAGGTAGGTAAGGAAGAAAACCAACTAGTCTATGTATGGTGTACAGAAGGTAAGATATGGAAACATATAAAGGGGTTGAGGTGAGGGCAAAGGAAATTACGATGACTGTCATGAGTCTGGTATTAGAAGAGGCATTACTAGGAATACCCGGCCACCCCTCGAAACAGTTTCATATTTCTGTTTTCTTATGCAGTAATGATTGAAAATCTGCTTTCCAAATTAGCTGACTCTATAGTATGTATATACCGGTTTAGAGTCTCACATCTGTATGGCGTTACAGATGATGAGTAGGAGGAGAATATTGGGAATTGGGTGATTAGATTCTCAATATTAGAATTCTTTGCAATTGGTGATATTTGAGAAAATCATCTAGTTTTTCCTGACGGCAAACATCTGGTGTTTAATATCCGTTGTTGTACACCAATTTCAAACTAATATATCTGTACGTTGATTTTATAAAGTGAGATATAAATTTTTGAAATTATTTTAAAAACATTTACCTTTATCAGTTGATGATTAGGTAAGGTGCATTTAATAACGGTGTAATTTTTCTGTCCATGATCAAAGAGTTATTGATATACTCTTAATTAAAATACAGTTTTCAACTAACGACACACGGAGTTTGAATTTGTAAACTCAGGGGATTTATACAAAGTAATGTATGTTGTCCAGTGTCCATATGGACAAGGGGTTGGTACTTGTTTTATATTCTGTTTACTTATAGCTCATCTGGTTTTAGACACTATTTCATTGGAATGCAAAGTCCAAAGATTTTGAGAAGTATATAGGTATAAGAATAAAATAGAGAATGATGCGTTGGAAGTATCAGGATTCTTCGAGGTAATCGAGATATATATACTTATGCTAGGTATTCCATCATAGTAATATTGATAATGGTATTGTCTATTAGGTTACTCATTTGTGGGCGCGCTCCTTGATGAGTAATGCTGCAAAACCTTCTTCCATTCAGGGGATATGCACTGGAAACAGCTGCATAACTTTTGAATCTGGTTTCATTTAAATTAGTGCCTTTGTTTCTACATTGGATATAGAATGGATTCATATATTAATGATGTTAAGGTATACGAAGTTATCTGGCTTATGCTTAAAACCAGAATTCGGATAAAACTCAAGGCACATTTCAATAATGGCAGTTTGTGGGTTATCTCAGGCATAGACGAGGGTTTAACTTCTACCATTTACAAGATCAATAGTTATATTATTCTTGGCTCGTCACTTTTTTATAAAATGGATTCTTTTAAGTCATTAGTGGGAGCATGGTAGAACTGGAAATCATTCCAGAACCATGAACGGTTACTAAAAATTTAGTAGAACCTGAAGATTTTATTGAATAGACAATCCATTAGCCACTCCGCAGATTTTAGTAGGCAATCTCAGCCATCCGAGAGATACTTCGGTTTCCTCATAAACGGTGACAGGAAGATTAGCATCATGGTTATGATGGCTCTACTAGTTATTAGCAGGTCATGGGAAGTGGTAACTTCTAAGAGAACAGATGCATGATATCCCAGTTGGACTCCATGCACTTCAGCAGATTATGGAATTTGTTGGGTACTCCTAAAGGGGTAAAACCCATTAAGAGCAGGTAGATCTTTCAAGATCTATGCAAGTGGAAAGGTATTAACCTAATAAGGCTGGAGGTTTCCTTAGGACGGCAGCAAGTTTTCGGGAGGCATCGTCCATGCCAAATTCAAAAATTTGTCGTTCTAGCTAACCCCAACCCTAGAACCGTTAACTAGAAATCGATGGAATAACATATGTAAACACTTTACATCCTAAGTGAACAAGGAATACAACCTTTGTAGACCGGTCCTTCACTTCATTAGCTCCATGTAGTAGTCCCTTCGCTGCGATCAAGAAGTCCCGGACTCTAGAGAGGCTCCGAGGAAGAAACGAACATGCTTGCTTCGAAGTCTTCGAGGCCGAAGATGATCTACGTCGAGGAGACACCAACCCAAGCTATCTCTTCACTAACTACGGAATTAGTGAAGCAAACACTCTATACTAAATGGCAAATAGTAGAGGATGATGAAGTAGGAAGTGGGCTCATTTTAGATTTGATTTTCTCATACATTTTCTCATACCTCCATTGAAGCTAGAAAGCTTTTAAGAGGAAGAAGAAGAAGAAGAATGAACTCATCATATGAATTGTGTGTGAGGTTAGATATGCAACCAAGGGTTAAGCATGTCATGCTTAACCCTTGTAGAGAGTTAACCATGGCCATGGGTTAAAGGGTTGGGTTAAACAGATATCCTAAGTTAGACAAAAGAGTGGACAAAGTCAAAGATGCTCACAAGCTTCTAGAAGCTTTCAACAAATATCAACTATGATAAAATCCACAATTTTGAATAACTTAATGATAAATATAAAACCCTAATCTTAACCCTAGGATGGTTCAATCCTCATAAACCCTAGTTGCATTTTTAACCTAGCATCATACATTTAACATATATCACATATATATCAATGCATTCAAAGTGAGAGAAAAAATCATAAGTGAGCTAATACTAGTTAATGTAATGTAAAATATCAAATATATAATTATGCATTAGATTATCAAATCAACTCTTGATTTAATAATCTGGCTATATCACCTATAACCGACTAATATCATATGAATCAACTTATCGAATCAACACTTGATCTGATAACCCGGCTATATCATATATAACCGACTGATATCTCATATCACGAGAATAGAATACGGTATCTCATATCGTATCAATCTCGGTCCCACACATATCACATATGTGCTCCTACTCCGTTTCGCTTGAGCCAGGAAACCCCTGTGTAGGACTTAAACACTCGTCAATACGCCGGCAGTAGGTGATGATCATATCAAACACCCACAAGCCGCAAGTGGTCTGCTAAACGTAACGGCCACCCGGGTATTGAGCGATCTGAAGATCAACAAGCAAGCCTGCTCACACTCCTGCGAATTCAATCAATAACACTACCGTACAGTCTGGTCTCTTCATCTGATATGTCGCATATCTCGTCTAGGGGTGGTAAACGTCAGACCCCCATAACTCGATAATTCATGCCGATATGATGCTCATAACGGGTCGAGAAACTACCGATAACACGCCTTGGCTAAGGACTTCCTATTATAGCCAATTGAGCACAGCGCAACATCAAATCCCAATACCGGGAGAGACGAAACCCCTCCTATCGCTCATTGCCTCCATATGACTCGGGACTGTACCCAAAAGCCACCGTTTTGCACGTTCTCTTGAACGTGGTAAGGCAGAAATCAAAGCACAGTGGGAATCATGCAAGACTCTATGACGATCTCGGGTCTACCGACTAACCTGTACCAGTGTCACCAGAGAACTGCCATCTGACGTTAGGTATAATACCATCTAGGAGTTCTCGGCGAGTCCGTTCAGTGTACCCAGTCTCCACTGAGTACCCGTATACTGTCTCTGATGTCAAACACCAATGGATATGGGATCATCCATTGCCCATCTTTATGGGTCGAGAAGCTATACGCTAGTCTACTCTGGTATATCAATGCCCTGTCTCGATACACCTACGACTAGGAACAATTGAAGGATGTACTTAGCGACTACCATGTCCCCACTAGAATGATCCGCATCATAGTCCAGGTAGTCAAGTACACATCCTAAGGGCTTTACCAACATGTAACAGAAAGACAATCAGTGTACACGTTAAGGTAAAGAGCAACCAGATAGCATACTATCATGTCGAGCAAGAAAGTCCTCCCTATATATGTCCAAGCATCCACTACAATATACATCGTATGTACAGTAATGGCCTCTAGGGCATACATATAACTAACAAAGGCTATACTTGTTGTAAGGGTTTTCGTCAAATACCCTATATGGATTGTGATGAGAGTTTTACTTCAGTATCTACACTGAAATCCATATGAATATAGCTTGCCACTGCTGCTGTTCGTGACTATGAGATCTGGCACGTGGATGACTATAACGTCTTTCTAAATTGGAATTTAGAAGTACACGTGCATATGACTCTGTCAGAAGGTTGTTGTAGTTAGTAGGAGCAGTAGAAGCCTGGTGGGAAAGATGCTTATGTCTATTTATAGACTAAAGCAACTATAACGGAGATGGATCATTTGTTTTTAACGCGACAGTCATAGTGGTTGACTTCATCAGAATAAGAGATAAACCTGGTAAGAAGGTAGTATGGAGTATTGTCCAGTGACTTGGATGACATACTCCAGATAGGAAATGATGTTTCTATACTACAATCGGTTAAATTATGGTTGTCACAAGTGTTTTTCCACATAGGATCTGGATATTATTGTTTTTGCAATAGCTGCAATAAGCAGATATTAATCCAATCCTGGAGAAACTATGGGAAGCAGTTATGAAGATAAGTGAATGTTCTTGGTATGTGGTAATGGCAACCTCCTACAAGAGACTGTTATCGATTATGGCTTCCAAGGTGACCTGAATGACAGAGTGTCAGTCAGAGTTAATAGTTTACACTCCTTTGAGGTGCAGTATGTTGGACAGGGATCCATGCGGATACTGAGCTTGGTATGGCATAGGATACTGATTAAATTCAGTGGAAGATACAATCTAAGAAGTTTGTTGGATATAGTGCTCTCAAGATAATTATTATGATTACAGGTAAGCGATTATGACAATTTAGGGAGAACCTATACGGGTATAATAGTCTTACTCGAAATGATAGTATACTATCTGGTTTGTCTTTATCATCATGTACATGTTTTATATGGTATAGCGTATCACTATTACATAATGATAAAGCCCGTAAGATCATTGCTTGACTACCAGTATTGTGATTGCAATCATACTTGTGAGAGTTGGATAGTCTATAAGCGCATCCTCAAATGTCCCTACTAGTGGGAAAATCGAGACTCGGCATCGATATTCTAGAGTAGACTAGTGTATACTTTTTTTTGACCCTAACGAGGGGCAATGGCCGATCTCATAGCCATTGGTGTTAGTCAGTCACCAAATATTGTATACATGTGCTCATTAGGTTATGAGTTACACTGGACGGACTCGCCGGGAAAATGCTAGTTGGTATTATACCTAATGTTATATAGCGGTTCTCTGATGGCATTAGTGCAGATAGTCCGCTGACCTGACATCATCATTTGTCTCAAGTGTGTTCCTATTGTACTTTGATTTTTACACTACCACGGCTCTATTGAGTCGTGCAAACAGGTAGTTTTTGGGTGTAGTCCCGAAGCATTTGGAGGCAGTGAGTGATATAAGGGATTCGTTTCTCCCGGTATATGGAGGCGATGCCGTACAGTATTCGGTAGCCAATACCATAAGTCCGTGGCCATGGAAGATGAGATTTACTGATGGGCAGGTCAGTAGTTTCTCGGATGGTATTGAGCTAGATACCGACATGATGTATCGCATTTTAGGGGTTTGATTTTAACCACAACCTAGACCCGATATACAATACTCGTAGACGAACGAACCGGAATGCATGGTAAATGTCACTTACAGGCTCTGTAGGGTTTCGAACGGGCTTGGTTGTTGATCTTCCTTTCGCTCAATACCTGGGTAGTCGTTATGTACAGCTAGTGCCCTTGACGTGTGGTTAAATCCACTGCCAGCATATTATTGAGTCTTTAGAGTCCCACACAGAGAGTTTTCTGCTTTAGCAGTACGATGTAGTTGTGGTACATTAGTGCGTGCTTGAGTTTGATTAAAACTTGTGTATTTTATACACTAACGGTAATCGGACAGTTGAAATACTAGCCGCTCTATTTAGAAAGTCAAATATTAAATCGTGTGCAAATCGTGTGCCGATTATATATATATATATATATATATATATATATATATATATATATATATGTATATATATATATAATTTGTATTTGATTTATTTCTTTCTCTTTGTTCTTTTTTGCTTATGTTGTGACTAAAGTATAGCACAACATTCACCATCCTTTTAGTGGTGACATATGGAAGGAGAGGATAAGGATGGACACTTGTTATATTGATGACAATGGATGGTTCGGATTTAGTAGAGAATTCTAATTAAAAGGTTATAACCATTTTTCTAAATGGTTAAGACTTTTAGAATTATTTTTCTCTCTTCACCTTACTTCCTGTAAGTCGATGCCGTGCACTCCACGTGTTCGCACGGAGGCGGAAATTGCAAAAAATGATTTTTACGGGCTTCTCAACACTGACTATAACCAAGGATCGAATATAAATCATAGCTAACAAACTACTTGAGGTTTAACCACTCGGATACAAAATTATACCTCACGATACAAGTTCTTCGGGCTTCATCGTTGTCCTCCACATGTCGTCGGCTCCAAGGATCGTAACGGATCGTAACAATATCGACGGCCTCCTCGAGTCAAAGACGATCCACCCGAGAGTCTATAGTCCGAGCTCCTACCTCAAATCCGAGGTAACTACGGCTTCTAGTTCGCTAAACTAGAAGTCCTAGAGGGTGTAGAGTGTGAAGATGGAGTGCTTTGTCTCTTGGAACCCTACGATTCTCAACACATGAGAGCTTTTAGGGTTTTTAGTTGAGAGGAAGAAGAAGAGAGTTCACTTGAGGAAAGAGAAATGGTTTTTGATAATGATAATTGAAAATGAGATGGCTCATTTGATATGACAACAAGCATGGCAAGAAAATATCTCACCCAAAATATCTACTGCCACAAAATATCTCACAAGAAATATCTAGTCAAAGAGTCAAATCAAGTCAAGTGGTCAAACTAAGTCAAGCAGTCAAAACAAGTAGCCATGCCACAATTATCATTTACAAAAATAACAAATACTTTTCTCCACCTCATAATTTTTTTAATCAAGTCAATGGTCAAAACTCTAATGAGATGTCTCCTTCTATGCCCCTCTATCCGTATATACATACCCGCATCCGTGTTCCGAGAAACACGAATACAAAGAGACCAAACTGATACATTAATCTAATACTAGGATCCGGCTTAAACCAAAGCCCACTAGTATTATACGACAGAACATCATATGTGCACAAGTGCACGTACGTGATCGAAGCCCTGCCGTAAAACCATACAGCCTCTACATCTTTCGCCCGATACAGGGAAACTCTCTATGTGGGACTCTAAAGACTCGACAGTACGCTGGTAGTGAGTTTAACCACAAGCCACAAGCGGTACTAACTGCACGTAACGTCTACACAGGTATCTGTCGATAAGAAGGTCGATGAGGAAACCCATCCGAACTCCTACTGAGCCTGAATGTGACAATCTATGTACAGTCCGGTCTGTTCGTCTAAGAGTATCGCATATCGGGCCTAGGGGAAGTAATCGTCAGACCCCTAATAGCGCAATAAGTCATGTCGGAGAGTAGCCCAATACACCCTGAGAAATTACTGGAATACCTACCAGTAAATTTTGCTTACCTTGGCCAAGGACTTTATGTAATGGCCTTCCGAATCACAGCGCGATATCAACCCCCAATACCGGGTGAGACGAATCATATCTAACTGTCGTTGTCTCTAAGTGCTTCGGGATTGCACCTAACTACTACCTGTTTGCATGACTCCTTTGAGCCGTGGTAAGGTAGTAATCAAAATACAGTGGGAACACACTCGAGGCGAATTAGCAGTGTCAAGTCGACGGACTAAGCTGTACTCATGTCACCTGGAAACTGCTACCCGACAATAGGTATAATACCCACCAACAGTTCCCGACAAGTCCTGTCCAGTATACTCATAACCTAATGAGCACCTACATACTATCTCCAGTATGACGTACTGATGGCTGTGGGACAGACCATCTCCCCTACTGGGATAAGAAGCGTATACACTAGTCTACTATGGAGTATCGATGCCCAGTCTCGATAATCCTACGACTAGGAACATGTATAGGATGTGCTTATAGACTACCCAACCCCCACTAGTGTGACTGCCATCACTACGCTGGTAATCAAGCAAAGATCCTAAGGGCTCTACCAATATGTATAAGCGATATGCTAAGAAAACACATGCACATATTGAAGTAGAAACAAACCAGGCAGCATACTACGGTTTTGAGCAAGACTGTTACTATATTCATGTATATCCCAAGCTCCCATTAAGTAATATACAATCCAGTATGATACAATAATGGCCTCTAGGGCATATATCACTAACACTTCTAAGCTCTCATCCTCCTCCTCAAAAATACTAAAGAGAAAAGGAAAAAAGAAAATAAAAGAGAGAAAATAAAATAGTGAAAGATTGCTGCATCTCTAGGCCTCCCAAATTGGCAACTTAAAAGCACTAGATAGTTTCTAGTTTGAAACATGAAGCCCTAGCCATGGAGCTCTCAAGGTGGATCATTTTTTATGGGGAGGGTCTTCACCAAGCTTGTCTCAACAACTTGGTGCTTACAAGGAGTCCATTCATCCACTGTTTGAACCACTTGAAATTTTAAAGAAAGCTAAAGGATATGAGTATTGGTAATCCTAGTAGATAAACATCCTCTTTTTTTTTTTGCATGTTTGATTCTTTAGCTATATCATGGGATGAATACTTGTGCTCTCTTGATTTTTTAAATTCTTGTTTGTGCTTATTGAAAAACAGTAGTAGAGAGCCCTAGGTGTTCCTGCACTTGTGTCGTGAAATATCTGATATAATGAAAAGCGTTCTCAAAATGACCAAAGTTATCATATACAGTATTATGAAATAAACAAGTTATAGAAACAAAAGTATATGAAACATTCATTGTTTTGATGTCACAATCATGAATAGTATATCAATATCAAGATATAACTCAAACACAAAGTATGAGATATTGATATACTAAATAAATATACATAGTATATGAGAAGCAAGATATAGAACACATGTATATACATAACCATATTGTGAATTACCAAAACAACGAATATGAATAATAAATCGATACCAAAGGATATAAAACAAGTAAAGCATGTCGATATCGATATATTACTCGATATACACAAGATATATGATATGCAAGCTAAACATCAAGTGTATACGAGTTTAGTATCGATAGGATAAAGCAAGATAAGTAAGTGATACTAAACGAACAATTCATGTTTAAGCTATCATCAAAACTAAATGTAAGGATCATTAAAAACCATAAGCTATCAATATATACTAAAAACCAAGTTTAGACACCAACCAAACCCTTAAAACCCATCTTTTCACCCACATATCAACTGCACCGTTTTTCTGAAAAACATGTGCAAGGACGCCCATGATAACGTCCATTTGGCTATGGACTATGGACGTCCATGCGTCCAAAATTTAGAACCAACCCGACTCCTCCTTGAAAAATTACAACCTTTGGATCCATCCCTTCACATCTAAGACATCTATTCAACTCTTCACTACCAAACCCTCATAATATCATGTCTTTTCTTTTTCTTTGTCCTCAAATTTCTACTTAAACCCTAATTTCTCCACTTTCCAAACTTTTCAAAATGGTTCGCACCAAGAACAGTGAAGTTGGTGAATATTCAACAAGCAAGCGTCGTCGTTGTGCTCCTCTATCCCAACCAATTGAAGATTCAAAGAGTGACTCCTACAAATAAGAAGATGATGCAACATACGAACATGAAACCGAGGATACTATGCAAAATCAAGCCGAAGAAGAAGAAGCCGAAGAAGAAAACGTGTTGTTCTCCTTCATCAACCCTCGAGCCTCCGCTCTCTATGATCATCTCTTGAAGAAGAGAATCGTTACCGGCTCCTTCGTTCGCCTAAACGAAATCGCCCATTTCCAACTCACTCCTTTACTTCAATTTTAAGGTTGGATTCCTTTTCTTCAACTCGATTATGCTACCTACATCAATTTCGTCTATCTCTTTTACTCTAATCTAGTTAGTAACCAAGATGAGGTCACCGTTCTCCGTACTAGGTTACAACGACACACAATCACTATTTCACCGGCATCCCTCGGTTGGATCCTTTAGACGAAGATGTGGATGCTATCGTGAAACCTTCTCTACCTTTGAGCATTTCCACCCAATGTTACCAAAGAGGATGCCTCTCGACTCCTCCACGGTAATGAATACCCCCATTTGTTCAATGATCCTCTCACCCAAAATCTTACACGAGAAGCCCGTGTCTTGGCATTTCTTTTGGATCACACCGTGTATCCTAAATCCGGTAGTAGAGATAGGATCACACTAACACACAAACTCCTTACCTATTGTGTGTTGGCTCGGATCAAAGTAAACATTCCCTTATTTATCATCAATTTGATGTGTAGTTTTCCAAATTCCAAATCAAATCTTTATTACGGCAAAGTGATCATAAAGATCATTGAAGATGCTGCTATTGATCCCGCCATTGACTCCTTTATTCAATCGGCCGATAAACATTTCGGTTTTTATAATATCCACCTCATAGGCTTAGCCGATTATGATATGCAAGCTCCTCCTCATCATTCTCCACTACATCCTCCAATTGAACCTGAACCACAACAACAACAACCACCCCCATTCAATTTTCAAGACTTTGAGCACTATCTTTTCTAATGTTTCGATGATTTGAATATAAATTTCATCACTCATTTTGACAATATCAACACTCGACTCTATGAAACCAATTCCCGTATCGATTATCACTTCAACTAACAGTACGCTCACTTTTCATATCCTCCACCGTATCCATTTCACTATCACCCTCCAATCGACTATGATCAGCCCCCTCATCAGCCACAAGAAGACGAGTAGTTGATTTATCTTTGTTATTTCATAGGCTTATTTATTAAGATTATGAACTTGGTTATATTATGAACTTACGCCATTTGCTTGCTTTGTTTTCATATCTGAACTTGTGTAGTTTGTTTTGTTAATGTTTAACTTATATAGTTTGCTTGATTAATGTTATCTAATCACATCTTTAATTTCCATGCTTATAGTATTATTAATTTTTTTATAAAATCTATTCTTATGCTTCCTAATATTTCATATTTCTTCCTTCGTGCTTAATTTTTTTGATATTTCCAAAAAGGGGAAAGAAATAATGTGCATATATTCAGGGGGAGCATATAAATATATCTTTTTGAAATATATATAATTATTATTAATATTTTGTAGAATATCAAAAAAGTGTAGATTGTTAACCCATGAATCTCTTTGTGTTTTGATTATTTTACAAAACTGTATTTCAAATATACTATATGTTACTGATAATGTCAGATAAGTTAAAATGCTACACAACCAGAGTTATGCAAGCATAATGACAATCAATATTACAACCGACAACTCAAAAAGTAACATCGGCTAATATCGACAAACTCGGAAGATCGCAATTCAAATTCAAGGATATAACGGTGAAGTCACACATCGGAGATATTCAAGACTTTTCTATTTTCTTTGAGTCTAGAATCGAGTCGATCTCAAACGGTTAAAATCTATTTTCTGATCCTATTTCAATTAAAGTTTTCAAAACCCAAAAATCCTTTCAAAACTTCTTAAAATTAAAGTCCCGTGTTTTACTATATCAGACATGGACGTCCGTTATAGACGTACATAGCAGTTACAAAATTTTCAAATTTTAGTTTTTTGTTTGAATTTTAAATCAACAATGGCTATTATCTGCCATTAATGTTCCTAAAATTTAGGGACAGTTATTTTAACTGCCCTAACCGTCCCTCATTGATTTTCTATATAAAGAACCCATTTTCGAATGATTTTTCACACACAAAGTCACGATTTTAATGTTTTTACCATTTTGATTTTTCGTGAAAACTCTGCCTTTCTCATTCTTAAGTTCTTACTAATCTTTTTGAGAGAAGAGATCTTTCTGGGCTTTAAATTTTTCTAGTCATTAGAAACGAATGATTTCAAGTTGTCGAAGAGGTTTTTGTTAAACTTTTCTTAATCCTTTTGAAAACTTCTTCAATCATTCTTAAAGTTTTTACTAATCTTTTTAAGAAAAGAGATATTTCAAGGCTTTAGATTTTTCTAGTTATTAAAATCGAAAGATCTCTGAATTATCGAAGAAGTTTCTGTGTTAAATTTTTCTTAAGCTTTTTAAAAAACTTCTTCGAATTGTTTTTTAAACGTTCTTAATCTCCAAAACACAACCCATTATCTCCCTTGAATTGAAAATTGATTTATCCTTTGAGATCAATAAGATTTTATCGCTGGTTTGTAAAGATTTGTTGAAAATATTTTTGTACGACCTAGTGAAGAAAGATCTAAGATCTTCACATTATAAAGGTTTCGGATTCGAGCCTTAGAAAAAGTCTAGGTGTTCGCCACCTGTAAGTGTAAAATGTTTTGGACTTGAACCTTTGGTAAAAAGTCTAGGTGTTCACCACCTGCAAGTGTAAAGGTTCTAAAATCTGAACCTGTAAAAAGATCTGGATTTCTCCACCTATAAAGTGTCACTGGATAATAAGTTTGAATACTGAGTAGGAGTTCTCAAGAAGGGATTAGCTACAGAGTTGGTGAACCTTGTTAACAATTCTTTGTGTCATTTTATTTTTGTACATTCTGTGACTGTGAAATTGTTTTTTTATACTCTGATTTTATTTCGCTGCAAAATTTCTTAATTCCGTACAAATTACTCTGAGTTTTCCATAAAGCCTTATTCACCCCCCTCTAAGGCTGTTTTTAATTCCAATCGATCTTCCTCCGGCTCTGAATAGTTAGGTCTGCTATTTACTCACTTTCCTGACATTGCCCCGAATGTGCGGTATATTGTCATCACAGTAAGAAACAACAGCCAAAGTAGCAGACGCTCATAACATGCTTACCTAGACAGCCCAGTGTCGCTAAGGGTATATTAACCGCTCGTCTTTTCTTGAAGGAGGTCGTCATAAGGGCTCACACAGTGAAGGAGATGAGATACATCCCTCAACCTCCTTATTTGCACGATCCAAGCATGTGTTGTATAGCAACATGCTATGGTAAAAAATTCTCTCCCTAAGAGCATATGCCATTAAATTTATACCGTACGGACTCAAGTCCAATCACCCTGTGATTAACTTGCCTAGCCATATCGCCCTGCGATATGCCTCGGATCCTCGACAATCTCACACCCGTGCGACGAGTCAGACCCCTAGTATAGATTTATAGTAAAATAGGTAAAGTGGCTATGGGATAACTATTTCGGTCGCTTGGCATATAGCACATGACAAGCTCATCCTTACCCTGTCAGGGTGACTCTATTAAGTGCTCCCACTGTCGCCATACCCTGTATGCAACAGTACGGCCACTACTCCAAGAAGATAATGTTTTGCACTTACACTCACCTTCGTATATTTCCCTAGCATAAAGGGGATCTCTCGTATGAGGGAGAGTTCTTACCTAATGACATATCTTTGTTAAATGTGTGCACTACACACATCATGTACCACGTACACTTCGTGTATCTTAAACACTTGTACTTTATGACAAAAATAGTCAAACAAAATAGACATATCCATCTCAGATAATAAAGAAAGAAAGTTACATACCATCAATGTTAAAATATGCATTTATAAAGTCTCCACCAACAAATGTCAAATACAAGAGTAAGGTATATCAAGCTATTTGAAATGCAACATGTCACCCAAGAAGAAGTCCATGCGCACATAGGTTACTCGGCTATTTGCTGTGTCATCGGATCCCCGATCGTCTGACCTGAAGAAAGACACTATAACTTAGACCACCTTCTCATGACTCTTACTCTTTGATAAAGTGTCTTTAGATCTGTAAGAGTTTCAACTTCTCATATATATGGGAATTTTTTAGTATGCAATCGTTGAGATGATGTCATGATAGAGAGAAACCATGTTTTTCTTACGTGCGGAATCACGCGCAGACTCCCGAAGAATCACTGCACCCTGGCAGCCTCTTTGGTTGCTTCTGAGGTAGCCACAAGTTCCACTCCTTAGTGAAAATGCTACACATCCTGCTTCTTCCTGCTCCGAGTGATGGCCCTACCATTATGGAAGAAAGCACGTGCAGACATGGACGCTATCATATCCAGATTGCCGGCCCGTCAGCATTTGCATGTCCACATAACTGCAAGTCTGATCCCTCATAGCACAAGGTATAGTGGATCAATTTCACATAAATACCTGAAAAATCCTCGTCACTTCATCCCAACAAGCAGATCCTCAACTCTAAGTCCAACGGTAAGGATTATATGTCGGGTCAAATACACATCATGCATACATTTGACTTTCGACTTTGCAAAATAGAACCCACAAAATCTGTCTCTCTTCGTCAAGAGTCTTATAGAAAAGATTATGGCTAAACACATGTCCATTTGTGACTGGAATAATAAATTAGAGAGTGATCATACGGGCTGAACCATTTTAAGACATACCTCATATGAGTCTCCGAAGACAAACATAGGACTCTCTTGAAATGGCTCCTCATGAATCAAATTCCCATGCACAAACTCAATATCTCAGTGTCCTCTATAGCGAGAACAACCACTCCAAGTGGAATTTATTGTCTCCAAGACACTTTTGGTCATCATAACATCGTTCACAACAAGATCTCTGAACTTACAGTTGTCGCGTTCAATCATCATTAGTCCATATTCGATACAGATTGATGGCATCGGACCGATAACTGCTTGGATAAGTGTTTCAAGCCATAAATGGATTCTCTAAGTCGACTCGATTCATGTTGGTTTTGAAACCCGTAGGCAGATCTTTCAGATCTCCTTATCTAGATCTCCATCGAGAAAATAATTTAAGTCCCTAGGACTAGTTCAAGATCTTTATGTGTAACGATTTGTTAAAGAAGGTGAAATGGACGCAATCATCACCCTGGATGAAAAGTCTCTATTCGTTGTCCACCTACCCAAGGTGAATCCCTTCACCGACAAGTGTGCATCTTATCTCTCTACTGTATCGTCCTCCTTTCCCAAGACTTCAAAAAACCCAGTTTTCATCAGCAATCTTGTGTCCGGTAGGATAATTGACCAAATCTCAGACTTGATCCTTAGGCGTTGACTCTTGCACCTCTTCTATTCATTCCTTCGCAGTAGGCCCAGAAATAGTGTCCTAAAATGACTTGGTTTTCGCAACCAAAACAGATTTATCATAGATGTTTCCCCTTCGATATCAAAACGCCGTTGGGGTGTCAATCCACAGCACTATCTACAAGTCTCTTGAATATCCGTGATAGGCTCCTAGCCATCAATGGAAATATCATTCCCGCTGTTGCCAGCTACTAAAGGAACTAATTCCTTCTGCACTAGTGACCGACTATGAGTCTCCATAATCTCGTACAATCCCAAATTTTGACCTACTTCTGCCTTTTACGAAAATTCCTCCACGGGGAAATTGCTATTTGCTTCCTCCCTGAGGAAATCAATGTCGCACGACCAAATGTCAATAACATTCCTATCACATACTCATGGACACAAGTGACCTTCCAGGTCTCTCGTTCATCCATTACTCATGAGGTATTGACTGTACTAATTTTGAAAACACATGATCAAGAACATAAGCCGCTGTCAACATCACATCTTCCAAACAGTATGCAAGATTGGCCCTTGCCATTATATTCTTTATCATATCTAGCGATTTCCTAATTCATATCTCCATAACATCATTTTGTTGTAGAGTATACGGCGTAATCAGTTATCCGAAGACTCCTTTTCCTTACCCTGAACTGCTCAAATAAATACTCACGGGACGCATACAGTTCCCAGAACTACTCCGTAAAACATGCACAACCCTGTTTGCGTGAACTGACTCTACACATTACTGATACAACGCTTGATTCAAATCAACGCTTCAATTCTGTGTGAGATTAGTAGTCGTATCGAGTAATTATTAATGAAGGTGTTCAATTAAAAAACACCATTACGTGTCTTCATGTTTATTGGCCCATATTTATTGGAGTGAATTATCTGCAACAGATATCTAAATGGTTTTCCTTTGGTAATTTTGCCTCTAAGGTAACTCTCACAAGTAGATGGTTTGAATTTTGGCTAAAATGCCAACGAATTCATCCCAAGTGGTTAAATCATCTTATCTATCTATTGACCTAATCTACTACGTCACTCATGACATTCATAGAAGGGTCAATCCTCGAAACCATAAGAAACTCATAAGAAAGATTGTCTCATTAGGCTAACCAAATACCCAAGCCAAAACTGAAACTATAACTGACAGGAAAATGATTTATGGATAGCTATCTGCATCCCCGATACAGAAAAGACTCATATGTCCTTGACAAATGATTTTCTTCTACAAAATTTTTGGCTCCCAGCATAAGGCCTACTTCCACTCAGTACCCTGATGTATGGAGCGGTTCAAATTCCCATAGTCAAACATTTGTACTTATTATTTTTATTATCGCCAGCGCATTTTCCCATGTCAGATCACTTAAATTTTTGACGCATTATTCTAGTTTCTTAGCTCGATTGAACTCTTCTTGCGTTAGGACGCCTGCCCTTTCGCACTTTTGACCTTGTCAACATATCGGCAGTGCTCATGGATCTATCGTCCCTGGCGATTAAACTTTAAGACTCATTTACTGAAATGTACCAGCAAACGTCATCATATTCGCTTTCCGTATAACTAACTGTATCATATATCGAGTAGAAAATATGTAACCGCCTATTGCTATCACTCAACAGTTTAACTGGAGCAGCACTCTTCAAATCTCGGATCGATGAATATATAACTTTTAAGTGTATCCACATTACGTGGTTCGACCCCTTATGCGAAAATAAGGTCAAACCTGGAAATAATGTAACGTTTCCACGTCGCGTATATTACCCTATAACCATCGCATAACTTATCTCTTGGCGCGTAGATACCTTGTAACTGCCGCTCAGCATGAACTGCGAGTACTTGGCCGTAAATCCTATGATCACTAATAATATCGCTCTTCATCACATCCAATGCGTAGAACAATCCAAGATGCGTCTATCCTCTGAAGACTGTTGCATCTTGATGGTGCTGCATCGTGAAGCCTCTCTACATCTCCGCCACCTTTGTTTTCCTCCGAAAGGGTCCCCCGAGGATCCTTCATCCACCGTGGGGGTCTTAAAGGGTCAGATTGATATAGATCCGTCTGGCTCCTCATCGCGGCGCGTTGCCGCGACACAAACATGGCTAAGGGTTCAAGCGGATACGACCGATGTAGTGTGACTTCTCAAATTCACCATTCGGAAAGGGCTGTTTGATTGTAGGAATTAGATTTCCTATAGGTGCAAGCCCCTGTAGTTAATTACCCCTCCTTATTAAACGGAGAGAACTTTCTACGAGTGGTTTATTTATGAATGCATTAAATATAAAAGCAACACAAATGACAATGACATGCATATATATATTCAACAACAAAAATGTATAGAGAATGCAACGAGAATATGTATTTCATTAATCATCATATATATAACATCACACATTTCAATTTACAATCTGTCTCTGTCACTGGGAAGACATGTGCTCGAATTGTTATTCACGCTCTTGGATTGTTTATGATTTTATAGAATGTATTTATCCACACCTTAGGGCAGCCATAAGAAAACATGTAGCACTTTCTTCGTAGGGAGGGCCTCGCAGGTGGTATGCACCAAGTGGGACCTGATTGATGGTAATGCCCGCAAATGTTGCGTGGAAAGTTATTTTATTTGCCGTAAGGCCTTTTTTGTTTTGGAGTATATGGTTTGGGGTATTAGTTTAGAGTCATTTCGGACACAGGTAGTAGTTTAGAGGCGTTGCAGACATGGGTGGTGGTTTAATGTCGTTTCGGACATATGTAGTAGTTTAAAGTAATCTTGGACATTGGTAGTGTTAGTGTATATGCCCTAGAGGTCATTATTGTATCATACTGGTTTTTATATTACTTAATGAAAGCTTGGGATATTCACAGATGTATTGACAGTCTTGCTCAAAATGGTAATATGCTACTTGGTTTGTTTCTACTTCAATATGTGCATGTGTTTCTTTTAGAATATCGTTTATACATATTGGTAGAGCCCTTAGGATCTTTTCTTGATTACCAGCGTTGTGATAGCAGTCACACTAATAGGGGCTAGGTAATCTATAAGCACATCCTTATACAGGTCCCTAGTCGTAGGACTATCGAGACGGGGCATCGATGCTCCAGAGTAGACCAGTGTATACGCTTCTCATCCCAGCATGGGAGATGATCTGTCCCCCAGCCATTAGTACGTCGTACTGGAGATAATATGCAGGTGCTAATTAGATTATGAGTACACTGGACAGGACTCGTCGGGGACTGCTGATGGGTATTATACTTATCGTCGAGTAGCAGTTCCTAGGTGACATGAGTACAGCTTAGTACGTCGACTTGACACTGCTTCTTTGCCTCGAGTGTATTCTCACTGTACTTTGATTAACCCTACCATGGCTCAAAAGAGTCGTGCGAACAGGTAGTAGTTGGGTGCAGTCCCGAAGCACTTGGAGGCAGTGGCGGTTAGATAGGATTCGTCTCTCCCGGTATTGGGGGTTGATATCGCGCTGTGTTCGGAGAGCCATTACACAAAGTCCCTGGCCAGGGCATGCGAGATTTACTGGTAGTTATTCCAGTAGTTTCTCAGGGTGTTTTGGGCTACACTCCTTCATGACTTATTGCACTATTAGGGGTCCGACATTTACCGCCCCCTAGGACCGATATGCGATACTTTTAGATGAACAGACCGGACTATACGAAGATTGTCACATAAAGGCTCAGTAGGAGTTCGGATGATTTTTCTCATCGGCCTTCTTATCGACAGATACCTGGATAGCCGTTACGTGCAGCTACTACCGCTTGCGGTTTGTGGTTAAACCCACTGCCAGCGTACTGTCGAGTCTTTAAAGTCCCACACAGAGAGTTTCCCTGCATCGGGCGAAAGATGTAAAGGCCGTATGGTTTTACGGTAGGGCTTCGATCACGTACGTGCACTTGTGCGCGTATGATGTTCAGGCGGACAATACTAGTGGGATTTGGTTTAAGCCGGATCCTAGTATTATATTGATGGATCAGTTTCGTCTCATTGTATTCGTGTTTCTCGAAACACGGATACGGGTAGGTATATACGGATGAGAGGGGCATTCTTGTAGTTACTCAAGATTGTTTTTTAGAAGGAGACACCTTATTAGGGTTTTTGACCATTGACTTGATTAAAACAATTATGAGCTGGATGAAATATATTGTTATATTGATATATGATAATTTAAGCATGGCTACTTGGTTTGACCATTCAAGCATGGTTTGACTTAGATATTTTGTAAGGTATTTTTAGCACTAGATATTTTGGGAGTTATATTTTTACTTGACATGCTCATGGTCATATCAAGAGAGCCATCACAATTATCATTTGTTAAAATACTTTCTCTTTCTTCAAGTTCCATCTTCTTCCTCCTTTCAACCCTTAAGGTCTCATGAGTTGAGTAAACTAGGGTTCCATGAGATAAATAAATCCATCTTCTTTCTCTACATCACCTAGTTCATCTAGTTTAGTAAACTAGGTGCCTTAGTTACCTCGGATTTTAGGTGGGAGCTCGGACTATAGACTCTCGGGTGGATCGTCTTTGACTTGAGAAAGCCGACGGGGAAGCTACGATCCGAATCGATCCTCGGAGCCTACGATGACGAGGAGGACAGTGGAGAAGACCCGAAGGAATTGTATAGTGTTGTATAACACTCTCACATAGTAGTTAAACCTCAAAGTTTTGTGTTAGCTAGGGCTTATGGTCGATCGTTGGTTCAAGTCGATGTTGCGATGCAAACAAAAATTGTTTTTTGCTAATTCCACCTCCCTACGAACCCGCGGAGTGCGTAATATAGACTTACAGCGGTATCAGAGCCTCTCATAAACCTTATATAGCTTGTAGCGAAGTTGAAAATCCGTCGTTTTTGTCGTGCAAAATCTGTCAACAAAAACAGTTCCAAAAGTGATAGTTTGAGATGTTTGCACACCCCGCGGGCTCACAGTTTGAACTGAGAAGCCGCAGGGTGGTGCATGGGCACCCCGGGGAAACCTCGGGGGGGACCGAACGGCTGTTCCAACTCCCCAAGACCACCAAAAGGTGGTCTTGGCGGTGGGGACCCGAAACTACCCCATCTTAGGTAGTTTCGGGTCTGCCTCACTCCCTGGCCACCTCGTGGTGGCTATGGGGGGGGTATCCTCTCTAGGCCCCCCAACTTAAATTTAATTTCATGCTCTAACTCTTCGCGAAGGTTCGGGCGCGTTTCGTTTTGATTCGGACTTCCGAATTGGCTTAAAACGATCGTTTTTGGAACTTTAGCTCACTGGATTTTCAAGTTTTGGAAAATTGGTTAAATTTGCTAATTGTGTGTGAAATTCTAATGTCACGGTTACTTTACAAGCTTTGTGATGTGTATATGTGTTTGGAAACGTCGACTAATTTCTATACGTCGATTAGTCGGGGTTGCACATATTTGTGATGATGATATGTTGGTTTGTGTATATGAACTTGTTGGATCGTCGTGGATGAATAGACGGGGATGTGAGATGAGTGTTTTATCTTTAACTCGATGTAAATTGCAAATTGATGTAATATTATTTTGCGGGGCACATCTGGGTTAAGCTTTTATCCACCGTTGTAATATTTCTTTTACTGTTTTCTGCTCTTAGGATAGACCCAAGGAGGGGTGCACAAACTACAGGGTTTTTGAAGTGCCGAGTGGCCTACTCACTTTGTTAAGGGAGGTTACTTCACTTCGGGAATTTGGCGGGTAGTTTGCCACACTCATACGGGTCTAGGGTAGGGTTTAGCTATTCATCACGACCATGGAATCCGTCTTTCGTTACAGGCTCAAACGAAACGCTGAATTCCTAGTATATCCATTATGTTCATCTGTGATCTGGAATGCCTATCATTGCATCTGACGAATGGATATTATATATATATATATATATATATATATATATTATAATAGACGTTTATGTTTTGCATCCATGCTAGACCAGTCCCCGCTCTGTCGTTGGTTAAGTAACCTAACGGGTGATGACGGGGTCCCGTGCCAAATGCGGATGGCATAAGCGTACGTTGTATTTTCGTTGTTTTCTGTAATGGTAGGTTAATTGATGGGACTGTATTACATTAATGCAAAGCAAACAAACCAAATCTGAATCGTTGGAAAAATTTTAAAACCACTCGGTTTTTTCAAAATAGCAAAACTTTTAAAATGCGGAGCTTAAACCACCCCTTTTAAAAGTTATCAGGTTCCTTCGATTATATCAAGTTCACAACGTTTGCGGTTTCGCCAAAGCCATTCGTAACCCTCCGTCATTTCATATGAATATTCAATAGTATTCAAGCTATGTTTGTTGGCCTTAGTCAAGGCATTGTGATTGGTAGCTGCTGGGTATTCATATATTGCATAGATAGATGCATTGGTTTGGGACAGTCGTACTACATTGATGGCCTTAGTCAAGGGTATATACAGATGGGTTCAAATTAACCTGGATAATGACGAGTAGAACTTGACATGTGACTTATGATTTGTTGGCCTTAGTCAAGGTCATAAGAGCATGGGGCAAAAATCCACATCGGGAGTTTCTAAGGAAATTGAAACTTGCTAGTGATGCATACCATTTGGAGTGTGATAATATTGGTAGGATTCCTTTGACTTTATCACAGAATGATATTTGGATGCCGATCCTACTGTGAATATATGCTACTCTTCGGGAAATTTTTCACTTAACGATCAATATTATAAACCAAGTAGGTGTCTAGAACAGTGTTAGCGGGCTACTCCTCCAGGGGAAAGAGGTTATTTAATTAAGGAACTTCGCGAAAGCGTCGTAAAACCTCTCTCGAAGTACCAACACTAGCCTGGCTGAACGGTTAAGCAAGAATTGTACGGTAAGATTAATCCTGACTAATTCTTCTTTTATGGTTTGGGGAAGGATTCGAGGAACAGTGGGAGCCATCCTATTTAGATAAATTAAAAACCAATCCAAATATGCAAAAGCATCATGCTAAAGTGTGTTAGGTTATGCAAGCACCCCGGCCATCAATCCATGGCCAAATGCGGAACGAAAAATTTATAAAACTTGGCGCTGCCACAACCAATTACCCGGATCTACCCATAAGCCCTAGATAAAAAAAACATGCAAAGGAGTTAGAATGGCTATACCGAATAGATCCATGTCCTTCAGTCTTCAACCATCATCCCAAGTTCCTAAGGGCTTCCTTGATCAAGCTTGATCTCCGGTCTCCCTCCATCGAAGATGATCCACCCGAGAGTCTATGCAACGAGCTCCAACCTCATATCCGAGGCAACTAGGGCACCTAAATTGCTACTCTAGATACCGTAGGTGAAGTAGAGAGTGATGAAGGATTAATTTGTCTCAAGACACCCAAGGATTCTCAACTCATGAGAGGGTTTGGGTGGAGCTAGAGGAAAAAGAAGATGCCATGAGAATGAGGTGTTGAGAGCAACTCAAGAGAGAGAAAAAGAAAATGAATAATGGCTTGTTGTTTTGTGTGTTGTGAGTGTTGATAAGAAATAATAGAGCCATCACAATAAATATGTCAAGTCTCCAAAATATCTAGAGTCATCAAAAATATCTCAAGTCAACAAATAATCTCACAACAAACAAAAACCCAAAGCATGCTAGAATAGTAACCATGGGTCACTAATTAGCCATGCCACAAAAATGCAATAAACACCTCAACCTACACCTCAATAACCTTTTAATCCAAAAAGGTCTAAACCATGATGAGGTGTACTCTTCTAAAAGTAATCTTGTAATAAATTACAAGAATACCCCTCAACCGTATATACATACCCGCATCCGTATTCCAAAGAATACGAATACAAAAAAACGAAAATAATCCAACAAATATAATACTAGGATCCGGCTTAAACCAAAACCCACTAGTATTATCCATCCGAACATCATCCATGCAAAAGTACACGTTTGTGACCGAACCCTACCGTAAAACCATAAGGCCTCTATATCGTTTCGCCCGAAGCAGGGAAACCCTCTGTGTGGGACTCTAAAGACTCGTCAATACACTGGAAGTGAGTTCAACCACAACCACGTCAGCGGCACTAGCTGTACGTAACGGCTACCCAGATATTGAGCGAAAGAGAGGCCGACGAGCAAACTCATCCTGGAACCCCTACTGAGCCTGACAGCGACAATATCCATACAGTCCGGTCTGTTCATCTATGAGTATCACATATCGAGTCTAAGGGATGGATAAAGTCAGACCCCCTAATAACACGACATTTCTGGTGATGGCCACCCATGCACAACCGCGACATCAACCCCTAATACCGGGAGAGACGAATCCCCCGACAATCCGCTCACTACCTCCATATGGCTCAGGACTGTACCCAACTAAAACCTGTTTGCATGACTCTTTTGAGCTATGGTAGGGTAGTAATCAAAGCACAGTGGGAACTCACACGAGAAAAATGATGATCTCAGGTCGATAGACTAACCTTTACACATGTCACGAGGGAACTGCTATCTAACAATAGGTATAATACCAACTAGCATGTTCCGGACGAGTCCGTCCGGTATACTCATAACCCAATGGGAATCTATATACATCCTAGGTGAACAAACTAACACCAATGGCTTGTGAGACCGGCCACCGCTCCTCATCGGAGTCTCGATCAGTATACACTAGTCTACTCTCGGAGTATCGATGCCCAGTCTCGAAACTCCCATGACTAGGGATATTTTAAGGATGTGCTTATAGACTACCCAGCCCCTACGTATATGATCGCCATCATAATGCTGGTAGTCAAGCAAGAATCCTATGGGCTCTATCAACATGTAATAGTGATCTTTAATTTCACCTGAAGCATGTACACGATGATAAAGACAAACCAGATAACATACTATCATTTCGAGTAAGACCGTTCTACCGGTATAGGTCATCCCTCAATCATTGCAATCATGTGCCTACGATCCAATAATTGACTTGAGGGCACCATAGCCAACAATCTTCCACTTGCACTTAAGACCAATTATTGCGGTGTCGCATACTCTCAGCTCGTGTGATACCGAACACCCAACTTCTCTACTAATCAGTTTCACAAAGCTTGTTTGTAAAACTATTGCGTTCGAGAAATAGCCTTAGTGAGTGGATCCGCTCCAATATTTCATTCTATGTATCTCTTTATCTCAAGTTCGCGGAGAAAACCATCTCCCGAAATGAGCAATACCAGTCTTAGAATATGTCTGGATATCTGATGGACCCTGTTCACAAATGAACTCCAAATCCAGCAAACTTCTTAGTCTGTATCGTGAACTGAATTTAATCAGTATCCTGCGTCATGCCTCCCTCAGTATCCGCTTGGACCACCTTTCCAAACAACTGGCCCCCGATAGAGGGAAAACTATAACTCTGACAGTCACTTTGTCATCCAGGTCACCTTGGAAGCCTGGAATGATAACCGTCTCCCGAAGGAGGCTGTCATTACCAAATCCCTATAACATCCACTTATGTTCATAAACTGCTTCCGAATGTTTCTCCAGGATTGGATTAATATATATATTTATTGCAGCTAGTGGAAAAACAACATCTGGTGTGGTACTTGACATCACATGATTGACTCAATTGCCTAAACAAGTTATGTACCAATCATGCACATCCCTCTCCACTTTAGTCTGTAAGGCACCTTTAGAGAGGGTGACTCCATCACCTGCATGTACATTGCCATGCCAGGAGTTGTCCATTCTAAAACACCTTTAGAATAGTGTCAAAGTACCTAGATCTAAAACTATAGATCTAGTAACCAGAATGCCTGATATAATATCCATATCCAATGTGGAGAAACCAACTGTGTGACAACCACAGTATAACCGATCGTAGTATAGGAATTTCACTTCCTATAAAGTGCATGTCATCCAAATACTAGGACATCACACCCTACTACCTTCTTAACAGATCCATCTCCTATTCTGATGAAGTCAAAGCCTATGACTGTCACATCAAAAATAGATGATTTATCTTCGCTATAACTGCTTTAGTCTATAAATAGACACAAGCTACTTGTCCACTATGCTTCCGCTGCTCCCACTGACTATAACAACCCTCTGGTAGAGTCATATACACGTGTACTTCTAAAGCTAGTTTAGAACGACGCTATACTCATCCTCCTGCTGGGTCTTATAGTCTAGAACAGTAGTAATGCCAAGCTTGGGTAAACAAGAACCTCCCTGTCACCGTCTTTGAGGATATCGAAGTACCTCTCGGGCGCCTGAGATTACCCACCATATCTGCAAAGTGGCTAATGGAATGTCAAACCCGATTGAATTTTTAGGTTCTATTAAATTTTTAGTAATAATTTGTGGTTCTGGAATCACTTCCAGTTCTACCATATTCCTACTACAGTTTTCTGAAAAAGTCCATTTTACTAAAATTGTGGCGAGTCAAGAACAATATCATTATTGATCTTTCAGATGGTAGAAAGTTAACCCTCGTCATAGCCCGGGATAACCCACAGACTGCCATTACAAAAACATGTCTTGAGTTATCCAGAGTCTGGTTTTAAGCATAAGCCGGACAACTCCATATACCTTAACATCGTTAAGATATGAACCATTCTATATACAATATAGAAACAGGGGCACTAATTTAATTGGAACCAGATTCAAATCATGCAGCTGTCTCCAGTGCATGTCAACTAAATGGAGAGAGACCGATTAGCATTACTTAACTAGGAGTGCATCCAGATATGAGTAACCTAAAAGAGAAATAAGTTCTCAAAACTATTACTATCAACTGAATGCCAAACACAAGTATGTTAGTTATATGTATGCCCTAGAGGCCATTACTATACATAGGATGTATATTGTAGTGGATGCTTGGACATATATAGGGAGGACTTTCTTGCTCGACATGATAGTATGCTATCTGGTTGCTCTTTACCTTAACGTGTACACTGATTGTCTCTCTGTTACATGTTGGTAAAGCCATTAGGATGTGTACTTGATTACCTGGACTATGATGCGGATCATATTAGTGGGGACATGGTAGTCCATAAGTATATCCTTCAAGGTCCCTAGTCGTGGGTGTATCGAGACGGGGCATCGATATACCAGAGTAGACTAGCGTATACTTTCTCGACCCATTAAGATGGGCGATGGGTGATCCCATATCCATTGGTGTTTGACATCAGAGATGGTATGCGGGTGCTCAGTGGAGACTGGGTACACTGGACGGACTCGCCGAGAACTCCCAGATGGTATTATACCTTACGTCAGATAGCGGTTCTCTGGTGACACTGGTACAGGTTAGTCTGTAAACCCGAGATCGTCATAGAGTCTTGTGTGATTCCCACTGTGCTTTGATTTCCACCTTACCACGTCCAAGAGGTCGTGCAAAACGGTGGTTTTTGGGTACAGTCCCGAATTACATGGAGGCAATGAGCGATAGGAGGGGATTCGTCTCTCCCGGTATAGGGAGTTGATGTTGCGCTGTGTTCGATTGGCTATAACCGGAAATCCCTGGCCAGGGTTGCTGAGATTTACTGGTAAGTGTTATCAGTAGTATCTCGAACTGTTATAGACCACATATCGACACGACTTATCGAGCTACTGGGGTCTGACGTTTATCACCCCTAGGCGAGATATGCGACATATCAGACGAACAGACCAGACTGTACGGTAAGTGTTACTGGTTGGATTCACAGGAGTGTGAGCGGGCTTGCTCGTTGATCTTCTGATCACTCAATACTCGAGTGGCCGTTACGTTTAGCAGACCGCTTGCGGCTTGTGGGTGTTTGATATGATCATCACCTACTGCCGGCGTATTGACGAGTCTTTAGAGTCCTACACAGAGGTTTCCTGGCTCAAGCGAAACGAAATAGAAGCGCATATGAGATATGTGCGGGACCGAGAATAATACCAGTATGTGATACTGAATTCTATTCTCGCGATTTGTATCATCGGATGGTTATATAAGATATATCCAGGTTACCGAATCAAGTTTTGATTCGATACAATGATACACTTGATATTAGTCGGTTATATGCAGTATGACCGGATCATTAAATCAAGTGTTCATTTAATGATTTAATGTATAATTATATATTTGATATATTACTTTACATTAACTAGTATTTGTTCACTTAAGATTGATTTTCTCACTTGATGTGCACAAGTTGTATATGTGATATATTTTTGTGCACTAGTTTGTATCATGTTTCATGATACATGCAAACATGGGTGGGTGTATGACATACACCATGTTAATTGTAATTTAGGTTTTTGTTTATCTTAATTATTCTAAAATGGTGGAATTTTTATCATGGTTTGAAGCTTCTGGAAGCTTGTAGCAACTTTGAAAAAGTCCATCCATTTTGTCTTGATTAAGACATTCATTAACCTAACCATTACAAATAACTATAGTTTATTCTCTACAAAAATAAACTCACCCATGGTTGCAAGATGATAAGTCTTCACATTATTATTCATTTTATTCATCCATTCTTTTCTTCCTTCTTCTTCTTCTTGATGAAGAGAAGAAAACCTTTCTTGAAAAATTTCAAGTGATGAATCCAAGTGAGAAATCCAAATCCAAAGTGAACCCACTTCCTATTTCTTCATCCTCTACCACTTGCCATGTTGTATAGGGTGTTTTCTTCACAAGGTTCATGACTAAGTGAAGATGGAACTTAAGTTTGAGTCGCCTCGACATAGATCATTTTCGGCATCGAAGTCAACGACCTAGCCCGCCCATTTCTCCGATGAAACCGACGCTAGAGTCCGGGATCCCGATGATCGCAGCGAAGGGACGTCGTCACGGAGCTTTAGAGGTGGAGGACCGGATCTACAAAGTTTGTATTCCCTTTTCACTTATAGCTAAAGTAGTTTACTTGCTTTTTTCGCCTAAACTCTAGTTAACGATCTAGCTTGGGGTTCTTTGGCACATGGAAAAACTTGATTTTGGCATGGTTGATGCCTTGTAGAACCTCTTGAGCGTGCCTAGGAATCCTATAAAGTATCTACATTTCCGATCACCTTGAAGAATCCTGATACTTGCAACACATGGTTCTCTACTTTATTCTTGTACCTATAACTTCTCAAAACTTAGACTTTGTATTTCTACGAAATACTTGTCTAAAACTGGAGAAGTCACAAGCAAACAGAATATAGTACGAGCATCAACCCCTTTGTCCTAATGGACACTGGACAATATACAATACTTTGTATAAGTTCCCTGAGTTGAATAACTCAAACCCTGTGCATTATAGGTCGAAAACAGTACTATGGTTAAGAAGAATTACACCATTGTTGAATGCTCCTTACCTAACTATCAACTGATATAGGTAAATGTCATGGACATAATTTCAAAAATTTATATCTCACTTTATAAAATAAACGTACAGATATATCAGTTTCAAATTGGTGCATAACAACGGATATTCAAAACCAAATATTTTCCGTCAGGCAAAAACCAAGGTGATTTCCTCAAATATCACCAATTACAACAAATTCTGATATAATGAGGATATAATCACCTAATTTCCAATAACTTACTCCCACTCATCATCTGTAAAACCATACAGATGTGATAATCAAACCTGGTAAATATATACTCTGGAGTAAGGATCTAATTGGGAAATCAGTTTTCAATTAACAACGCACAGTGAAACTGAAACATGAAAATGTTTCGAAGGGGTAGCCGGGTATTCCTACTAATGCCTCTTCCGTTATCCAAATTCATGACTGTAACTGTATATATTCTTGCCATCTCTCCAATCCCTTTATTTGTCTTTATTCATTACCTTTTATACACCACCCTTAAGCTAAATGGTTTTCTTCCTTCCCTACCGTTCAACACCAGTCTATGGTTTAGAAGAAGACTATCCAATAAGCGTAATAGGTGTACTCTCCTAATCCTAGGAGCCCTCGCAACCTGAGAGAAGGTAAAGATAAAAGAAAACTGAATAATCCTTATTCTATTTCTTCTGAACTAGAATCCATTCTCGAACTGGAACAAGTTCCTTCGAGTTCGTATGTAACTATACGATAGATTATCCAATAAATGTGGATCTTCGTAGTGATATGGAGTGTTCTGGAGAAAATCAAAGGTGAAGTAGGAGTTGCGATGATATACGCGGTTTCGTCATGAATGATAGCAGTCGCAATTTACTTTGCCCTCATTCTAATCCCTTTATTTATCTTTACTTATTACCTTCTGTACACCACACTTAGTCTAATTGGTTTTCTTTCTTCCCCACCTTTCGACACCTGCCTATGGTTTGGAAGAGAACTATCCAATAAGCGTAATAGGTGTACCCTCTCCTAATCCTAGGAGCCCTCAAAACCTGAGAGAAGGTAAAAGGAAACGACAACTGAATAGTCCTATTCAATTTCTCCAGAACCGGAAACCATTCTCGAATCTGAAACAAGTTTCTTCGAGTTCATATGCGTAACGTCTTAAAAAGTCTTTTTGGTATTTTCCTGAAAATCGGTAAATAATTGGTATTTTCCGTAAATTGTCATTATAATTATTTTTCAATATAGGCCTATTTATACCTAATTTGGATAGGTAATTGCTAGTATTTAGTAGCTAATGAGGCACTTATAAATTTCTGGCCGTTTAAAATTTTTTCCCTAATTTACTATTTTTTAATATTATTTTAAGCTGTTAAAAATACATTAACTTAGCGATAAATACAAATTTGAATGGGCTAATTACATGCTTTAGAACCATGACAACTAAAATCTAGTGAGTAATATAAATTTTTATGCTTTTTATTCCAAGTTCTAGTTGTTTAGAATCTAAGGAAATTAAAATTGTTTATAACCTTAAGGTTGCAATTAGGTAACTTGTGGGGGGTCTTTTTGCATGGAAATTTTTTGGTCAATCACTCACAAAACCTCACCCTCCCTTGGCCGGCCCACCACAGTAGGAAACTCCCCTCTTTGGTCTTCAACTCTAGTGAATGAATTGATTTAAATAGGATTTAAATATATTAATTTAGGTATGGGTTTTAAGTGATATGAGAAGGCTTTGACCTTGGAATTTCTACACAATACTCTCACTCTCCCCCCAAGGCCGAGAGCTGCAACTTGTTGCTGTCCCCAATTTCCCTTCTCTTTTTCCTTCCAAAAATTCATCACAAATTCATCAAAATCCATTAAAATCAACAAATTCCTTCACAAATTCAAAGCAAACCCTTATTCCATCTCTTCTCAAACCTAATTTGGTTCAAAACTTGGAGAAAGGAGGCATCTTTGGAGGCTAGAGCAAGCTAGGGTTTGAACTTGTGAGGTATAATTTCAATCAATGGTTAATTTATAGTTTAAATATGCTAAATTAGAACTTTGAAGTGTTAATTTATTGCTAATTTCTAATCTAGTTTTTTTTTTTAAAGAGAGTAGTTTGATTTGAACTAGGGTTTTAGCACACCATTGCTAGGTTATTTAAATTTATTTTGCTATCTAGTGGTTATACTAACCTAATCTAAGAGGTTAATTTGCTTAAGTGGGTTTCAATTGGTGTTAATTTAGTTTTTTCATGTATGGAATGGATTTAGATTGCTAGTTATAAAAATCAAGAAAGGGTTGTTTATGGAAAATAGGATTTGAAGCATTGCTAATGTGTTGAAATTAAGTGTTTGTGGCTAACTAGTTGTGCGGTTGGATGATTATGCTTGATAGTAGTCTTTTTGTCGCAAAGTGACGATGTTTGCACCGAATTTGGAATGCTAATGCTTAATAGGTTTTTTATAAAATTACGCGATGAATTATTTGTGATATCTTGATGATATTATTGGCATCTCCTACGACTTTTAGGTTATGAGAATGTGAAACTTGGTTTGATCGGGTTTTGTTTTGGCGGTTGGTCCGAAACGACAATTTTAGTTAAGGTTGTAGTGTTTGTTATGTGTGTTCCGCGCACCGAGTGCACCATGTGCCTAACTCGTTGACGTCGACCCTTTCATTTTGTGACTTGGCGTCATTTCAGGATATGTAATATGATGTTTTGTGTTGTGCAAATTCAAGGATCGGTCGCGGAGACTTCGGACGCGGCACGAAAAAGGAAAGCGGTGATTGGATCAAGCTAGCTGGGGATTTCCGGTGAGTAGATGTATACATCTACGGGGAGAATCGTTTGGATGGCGCGAGGCGCCCGATAATTTAGAATTTCTAGTAATACCAGCTTGTTGCATGTTGTTCCTAGTTACCTATTTTACGGCACTGCATGACCTGTATATCCATATTTATGTTAAATTCATTGTATAGAAACCATTGAAACCATTAAATGAGATATGCGACACAGGAAATAATTGGCTTCTTTAATTCATTATATATAATTGTGCAACTTCATCTCATAGGACACTTGCACCATGACCAGGGTTTTATGCTGCACGAGCACTATTCATGCGAACACATACACCTTGGTAATTGCTAAGCCACAAACACTAGATAACTTGTTTAAACCGGAATTTAGAATAATTTCACCATATTTGACATATAAACAGTACTAATATAGTAAATTCCGCAAGATGAACATGTAGAATTGCTAGTCATATGCATGTATCTCATTACATCATTCGATCATACATAGTCTTTAGTCATATATTGCAGTTCGCATTGTTGATATCATAGGTATTCATCATCATTGACATGTGTACTTGTGGTACTTTCTTTCTTGAGGATTTTAGCATTTGAGATTTATGAGATTTTGGAGAAACCGTAAGGATTTAATAAAACTGATATCATTTTAAATATTGCAAGTTGCGGTTTTCTCAAGATATAATACTTGTGTCATCCACCATGAGTTTTCTGTTAGTTTTCGAGACTCGTTTCGAGGAGTAGGATAATCCGTTTCGGGTACATGGTGGGCCCGGTAAGGTACCCCGGGGCAAGAAGTTCGAGTAGTAGACGATGAGCCTTGCAGGGGCAGACTACCTACTGGTGATTGTTGGCGCGGCGGATATCCAGAGGATACCGACCGTGGTCGTGAGATGTTGAGATATTGATATTTTGAGATGGACCAGCCGGACGGCTGGGGCCGAGATGTTGGATACCAATACTTTGGGACACTGAGATATTTATTTGAGGTGCCGATGCTGGGCACGGATTTCTGTTGATTTCATATGATATTTCCTCAGATATTTCACAGAAATTTTCCTAAGATGAAATTAATAACTTATTATATCAAACATACTCTGATCAGGTGTTAAATTACATTCATGTTACATACATAGCTGCTAGCATATCATACCATAGCAATATTGTAGAATTGTGACACTTTGCGTATATGCTTACGATAGTCTTTATAGATGATACATATTACTCATGAGTTGGCAACTCACCCCCGTTGTGCCACAGCCTTTTTGCAGGTCCGATGCATTAGTACTGTACCGGCGGACGCACTTCCTCCTTTTGCTTGGATTTGAGGGTTTTGCTCGTAGGTGGGTTATATGATTATTTTTGTTTCCACATTGTATATTCATAGTATCTAGTGTACTCCATCTACTATATCATCTACCAGTACTGATATATATTGACTTAGAGGCGAGACAGTGAGATTGTAGGCATGTATATTGTTTCTTGGGGTCGCGCTCACTTGAGCCGACATGTTGCTTATTACTTATGCATTTTTATGCTTATTTTGCACATTGATGATTTATATTGCGTGGGATTTGTGTCCGCCATGGGGTGAAGAGCTACCTCCCGCTTGGGGATGCCTTATTTCATGTTGTTGATATATTCCCGTTTTGTACCCGTTTGGGGGCCAGTATTTACAAAGGAGACTCTGCCGAAATTTTCGGAAAAAATTGTTGCTTTAATAAAATGTATAATGCGACTTATTTGATTAAAATCGCTTTCAATAAATTGGTTTTTCTTCACTCTACTGCTTATTTGGTTTTGATTTCTGGGCTTTGGCTTACTTAGATTACGTCCGCCTTGAGACGTTCGTAATTTAAGTGCCAGTCACGTTCCGTACCCTTTCGGGTCGTGACAATAAGTAACTATACGATGGTCATATCCAATAAATACGGATCTTCGTAGTGATACAAAATGTTCCGAAGAAAAGTATAGGGTAAAAGTAGGAGTGGCAATAAAGTAAGCAATTCTGACAATCCAAAAGCCAGTATATTTTAAGAAGGTTCAGTTAACTTGGTTTATGAGTTCTAGTCTAGGGTCGGGCCATGGTCGCTGCCAAAGAAAGAGAGAGAAAAGAAACAATCAGCGTGCACTCTAACTTAGATCAGAATGGTTAATCACTTTATCTAATCAGGATGTCTCCCACTGTATTCTCAAATTCTCCTCCAAACCCTAAAAGAATAATTAGTCAGTATCATCTAAAATCACCCGAGGAGTAAACCAACTCATCGGTGGGAATCGGGATCCAACTAACATCGCATGATAACTTGATGGAATCCACTCAAGTTATCACACTGAAGGTATGCGCATGTCTGGCAAGTTTCCTGTATGTTTGAAACTCCCGATGTGATTTCTGCCCCATGCTCTTATGACCTTGACGAAGGCAAACATATCATAAGTCACATGTCAAGTTCTACCGTCATTGTCCAGGTTAATTTGAACCCACCCGTACACGCCCTTGACTAAGGCCAACAAGGCTGTACGGCCGTCCCAAACCAACACATCTATCTATGCAACAGAAAAGTAACAAATAGCTACCATACACTATGCCTTGGCTTAGGCCAACAAACACAGCAGGAATACTAAGTGCTACGCGTCTAAAATGATGGAGGGCTACAAATGATTTTGGCGAAAAACCTTTAACGTAATGAACTTGATATCGTTGAAGAACCGGATAGCTTTAAAAATATATAGTGGTGAAAACTTTTGCTAAAGAGGTCACTCCCGGTGAAGGGATCTCGGCACTTTCCTCGTCGAATGAGATACGGGACATTCCTAACTAAATATCACGATGCAAAGAAAAAAGTAATCGACTATAGTGAAGTTATTACCCTAACGCAAATTTCTGCCCAAGAGGTCACTCCCGGTGAAAGGATCTCCGCTCTTGCCTCGTCGAATGAGGTGCCGGATATTCATAACCGAATATCGTTATGCAAAACAAAAGAAAACGTCCTTGTAATAACAGCTTTTGAAAATTTGTTCCAACAATATCATACAGGTTTGTTTTCCTTGCATTGATCAGAATCAACGCAGTCCCATCAGTTAACATATCATAACATAGAAAAAAGGAATGAAAAATAAAATATTCATATATGCCATCTGCATTCGCCACTGGGTCTTATCATCACCCGTTAGGTTACCTAACTAACGACAGAGCGGGGACTGGACTAGTGCGGGTGCAAAACATATACATCTACTAGTATATAAATAAATATATATAACAATCATCCCAGGCATGATATATGCAACATCACAGATAAGCGATAAGTATCACAGAACAATACTGATAATCAGGGAGCCCCGGGTTTCCTTTGAGCCGCAAGTGAAACCGGACGATTCCCTGGTCATGTGGATAGCCTGTGCAATGAAAACCTAGACCCCTATGAGCGCGAAAAGTTACCCATCAAAACCAGAAGTGAGGCAGCCCTATCTATCAAAGTGAATGGGCCACCCGACACTTCACGGAATCCGGTAACTTGCGCACCCCTCTGTGGGTCAACTTGTACCCCCTTCGAGTGCGGCAAATAGCTCGCCAATTCCAGAGTGAAGCCCCCTCCGTCTCAAAGCCATGAGATGCGGCCCGTTGTCCTCTAGAACCGGCTATTCGTGCACTCCACCGCGGGATAATCCTAGTACAGAAAAGAAAATAAGTACAAGGGTGACATCGACCTCAAGCCGGTCCTGCCCCAAACAAATAATATACAAACTGGCAGTGACGGCAGTTCACATGTCGGACACTCACCCCGCATTATCAAATGTATAAATAAACCCAAACTATACTACCATTTCACCCAAGCTATCCAGACGACGATCCCGCTACAACCACAGCACAACAGAGAACATGAACGTGAATGTCACGTTCGCAAACCCGTCTAAAAGAGCATATAGCAGTTAGACGAGTTGTACCGCTCTAATGATATTCACGGTCGTAGATAGTAATGTATGTACTGAAAACTATGACATTAGAATTCCGCACGCAATTAGCAAACTAAACTAATTTCCAAAACCTTGAAAAAAAACAGTGAGCTAAAGTTCCAAAAACCGACCGTTTAAAAATAATTCGGAAGTTCGAATCAAAACGAAACACGCCCGAAACTTCGCGGAGAGTTAGAGCATGAAATTAACTTCGAGTCGGGGGGCCTAGAGAGGGTACCCTACCCCCGAGGCCACCACAAGGTGGCCAGGGGGTGAGGCAGACCCGAAACTGCCCAAGGTAGGGCAGTTTCGGGTCCCCACTGCCAAGACCACCTTGTGGTGGTCTTGGGGAGTGAGCCCAGCTGTTCGGTCCCCCACGGGGGTTCCTCGGGGTGCCCATGCACAATCCCGTGGCTTCTCAGTTCAAACAGTGAGCCTGTGAGGTGTGCAAACATCTCAAACTTTAAGTTTTGGAAGTTTTTGTCGGCACTTTTTGCACGACAAAAACGGCGGATTTCTAATGTCGCAAAGAGTTAACTAAGGCTTATGGAGTGGCTCTGATACTATGTTAGGTTATGCAAGCGCCCCGGCCATCAATCCATGGCCAAATGCGGAACGAAAAATTTATAAAACTTAGCGCTACCATAACCAATAACCCGGATCTACCCATAAGCCCTAGGTAACTAAACATGCAAACGAGTTAGAATGGTTATACCGAATAGATCCATGTCCTTCGGTATTCAACCATCATACCAAGCTCCTAGGGGCTTCCTTGATCAAGCTTGATCTCCGGTCTCCCTCCATCGGAGATGATCCATCCGAGAGTCTATGCAACGAGCTCCAACCTCATATCCGAAGCAACTAGGGAACCTAGATTGCTACTCTAGATACCGTAGATGAAGTAGAGAGTGATGAAGGATTAATTTGTCTCAGGACATCCAAGGATTCTCAACTCATTAGAGGGTTTGGGTGAAGCTAGAGGAAGAAGAAGATGCCATGAGAATGAGGTGTTGAGAGCAACTCAAGAGAGAGAAAAAGAAAAAGAATAATGGCTTATTGTTTTGTGTGTTGTGAGTGTCATCCGTGCACAAGTACATGTGGCTTATTATCCGTCCGAATATCATCCGTGCACAAGTACATATATGTGATCGAACCCTGCCATAAAACCATACGGCCTCTACATCGTTTCATCCAAAGTAGGGAAACCCTCTGTGTGGGACTCTAAAGACTCTTCAATACGCTGGCAGTAGGTTCAACCACAAGCACGTCAGCGGCACTAGCTGTACGTAACGGTGTTCATATCAGATTTTTGCATTTTCATACCGCCCAATTTTTATCACATTGCATATCGGTAGGTACTCTTGAGCCGTGTTTGCTAGTCAATTGCAGGATACATGTTCTCGTCTCTAAACGGTGAAATTCATGGAAAAACACGACAAAACTCGGGTTCCTGCCAACCACAGATAAAACACGGATCTCCGCTCTTTATCCGTCTGTTGCCACACACCAGTTTAAGAGACAAAATGGCAAATCAATGTCGTTTTCATGCACAAGGCTCAATGGCAACACAAGATCCAAGAAATCTACACGGAGCTCAAGAAAATCATGGCAAAAAGATCCACATCCAATCACTTTTTGGTCTACTAAAATTCTGGATGAAATGTGGAAGGATTATCAGAAAAAACATATGCCAAACTACAGACAGCATCAGACCAGGGGGCCCCACAAAATACGAGGAGCCAATTCCTCTATTAGGCCGCGAAACCGCGGTCTAAGCATGCTTAGGCCGCGGAACTGCGGCCGTACGGCCTTGTCGGCTGAAAACATTTCAGGGGTATTTTGGTCTTTCTGTGTACAGGCAGAATTTTGCCCTAGATTTCCATTTCCCTGCCTATAAATAGCCCAGAACCTTGTGAAGCCAAGGGTGCATAATCTTGTATTTTTCTAGGTTTTAGAATACTTGTTCTTCTTCCTCTTCTCATCTCTTCTCCATTGAAAAACTTGTAGTGAGCTTTTGTGAGTGAAGAATGATGAATAAAGAAGTTCCTTTTTGTTATTATACTTGTCTTATTCTCTTATTATTGCTTGTAATTTTCATTTGTTAACTTAGTTGTTGTTATTTCTTGTTGTTTCTTTCTTTCTCTTTTTTCTTTATCCTTAAAACAACCATGATGCTTACGCTTGATCCTTGCCAAGGCGAGGTCGCAAATAGCTAGTTGTTATCTTCTAATCTCTTTCTTTCTATCTTCCTCTTGTTTTATTTTCTTTTCATTATGATGTGTGAGTAGTTTCCATACTTGTTAGGGTAGGATAAGAGAAGTTTGAGAGAAGGAAATCTCTCTCACTCTTTCCTTGCCCAACATCTTAAATCGACTCCCGTTAATTGAACCACAATCCGCTCCTTACGGCACCCTATCCTACATGATAGCGGTGATTCCGTAGTGAGACCGGTTGTGATTGAATT
Organism: Agapanthus africanus; assembly: GCA_030015575.1. NCBI lineage: Eukaryota > Viridiplantae > Streptophyta > Magnoliopsida > Asparagales > Amaryllidaceae > Agapanthus > Agapanthus africanus. Next base: position 396,128,026 of record JASDDO010000029.1, on the reverse strand, counting down.
AACCGGAGGTTATGGCTAAGAGCCAAGAACGGACGGACAAGCACCAAAAGGAAGAACTTAAGCGTTGGAAAGCCTAGCTTATACTCGCAAGTTCCTTCCTAGTCGTGCTAATCCCCGTTGTTGCCGATTACCGTAACACCGATATTAAGAGTGGCAACGAAAGAAGTGAGCGACTCCTAACTCAAACTAACCTAATCCTAACCCTAACAAGCTCTCTTTACATATCATTTTAACACTTAGATAATCACAAACAAATCTGGACTTTCGGACTTAACTCGTTAAAGCACATAGAAAAAGATTCCCATCTCCCTGCGGACGACCCGTACTCAACCGGCTAGCTATAAGCGAAACCGTTTTGATTGCGGTAATTAAACTAAACTTGAACACACAGAATCTCTACCAATCAAATGGCGCCATTGCCGGGGAGACGGTAGTTTATTTCTTTGTGTAATTTCGGGTTAACTTGTGAATATAAATCTAACCGAAAAACAAAACAAAAAAAAATACATTGTAAAAAAAACCATTTTGTTATTTTTGATTAGTTTTTGTGCAAGTGTGCAGGATAATACGGAATTCGAGTTCAGTGCCAAAGACGTGGGATATTCAAAATTCAAGTTCAGTGCCAAAGACGTGGGAAGATAGACCCATATTTCGCGGCTACACCGCGACGGATCAAAACGGAGCAACCGGTCTACTGTAAAAATCTGGAGCAGATACAGTAAGCAAATCAAGATTCAGCAACTCCAGACAAGCAGAGGACAACCACAGCAGAACACCCAAAATTTTTGAAGTCCCAATCCCACCTTTCTGCCGCGGAACCGCGGCATAAGCAAGCTTAGGCCGCGGAACCGCAGCCGTTTGGCTCCTTCAGGGTGCAAAACTCTCTGTAAGTCCTCCTTTTCTCTCCCCCACTCCTCTGGACTCCAATAAACTGTGTTTTCTGCAGCATTCTTTGCGCAAACTCTCTTCCCCCTTCCAATAAACTGTTCTTGTGTAGGATTCTTTGCGCCACGCTAAAAATAAAAATTGTTTGCAGTTGATTTGTTACCGCTTTGCATTCATTAAATACGGACTTAAGGGGCTTGAAACCAATTCAGATTGGGTGGGGATTTCATCACCCTTCCTAGGACCCCAGAAATCACAAAAAGCATATGCATTGACCATTGTTAATTAAAAAATACTAGACTCAGCCCTAAGGACTTCGCGCTCAATAGGACAGAGGACTAGTTACAGGCATCGGCCGTTTATCCTATCTGACTTTTGCGGTGTCTAGGCAAGTGTGTCGAAGGCAAGTGGTTATTTAATTAAGAAACTTCGCGAAAGCGTTGGACAATCTCCCACTTACCTGGCACTTACCTGGTCGCAATTGACGGAGAAGAGGCGGTTTGAGGTTCTATTTCTAGCCCTCTGGAACAGTTAGGAGCTGTCGAGCAGACCTAGGTGACCCTAGATCTAGGTGTGATTGTGCATATCTTGTTTGTAATTGCTTAAAGCCGTAAGTCCGTACATATTTCTGTAAAGCTCTTTCTAAAAAATAAGAAAAAAGAAAAAAAATCAAAAACTTTTATAAAAACTTGCCCTTTGTCGCCAAAATCCATTTTTCACCCACAACCCATCGCCTTTCTCCATTGACGTTTTCTTACCCTCACCTTCTCCGCTTTGACTATACTAAACTCGTTTAGTGTATGTCCGCTTGGACTCGGGACACTAGCGCCCGTCTAGTCCGCGTTACGTTAGTCACTACCGACTACGCGATCGACTCAGACGTCGAAACTCCGTCCACTCCTCTTTCACCTTTACCTTTGCCGGCCAACTCCGACGTTGACCGGAATTTTGTTCATACATCTTCACCTTCACCATCACCAACCTCTTCTTCCGCGATGTCAGGATTTAATCCGAACATCTCTTTGACTACCCCTGGATTGGCTCCACCTCCTACGGAGACCAATAACCCACCACCACCGCCTGTTGTAGCGCCGCAGCGAATCGCGCTCCAGGATCGTTTCTATCCTACCCGTTCTGCACTTCCCACCTGCCTTTCTTTTCCACCAGCCAATAGGGATAATTTTGAAATTAAGCCCCACTTCATCAACATGCTTCCACGATTTCATGGGCTTGAATCTGAAGATGCCTATATCTTCATCAACAAATTTCAAAACGTTTGTGCCATGATGAAAACTACCCAACTGTCGGACGATGCTATACGTCTACGGGTCATTCCGTTCACTTTATGCGATCTTGCTGAAAAATGGCTGTATAGCACCGCTTCCCACTCCATAACCAGTTGGGATGAGTTTGTTTAAGCGTTTCTCAAAAAGTTCTATCCGAATCATAAAACCGCAAGGATTCGCAATGAAATCAACCAATTCTCTCAGCTTCCTTCTGAACCCTTCTGGAAGTGCTTTGACCGGTACAAAGACCTTCTTGTTCAGTGTCCTCACCACGGTATAGAGAAATGGCAACTTTGCCAAACCTTATACGAGGGCCTGAACCCAACAACGAAGCAGTTGTTGGAAACCATCTGTCAGGGCCACTTCCTATCGAAATCTGACGAGGAAGCGTGGCAATTCTTTGACGACCTTGCGGAGCAAACGCTACAATGGGAGAGCACCAGACCGACTTTTTCTTCTTCTACCTCTACTTCTACCGGTCAGTCTAGGGTAGGAATTCACCAACTTGATGTCTCTATTACGATGAAAACTGAAATGGCTACAATAACGAGAAAGCTTGAAGCAATAGAGAGCAAATTCTCTACTCCTGCCCCTGTTCTTCCCCTTCGTACCATTTGCGCTTGTTGTTCCGACCCTTCTCACTTAACCGAAGAGTGCCCTTACAATCCACCATCGCAAGGACAGAATCAGGTTAATGCTGCATTTCAGCAAAGACCGAGGAATGATCCATACTCTTCCACTTACAATCCCGGTTGGAGGAACCACCCTAATTTCGCCTGGAATCAGAATCAGAATCAATTCTAAGGAAACAATTTCCAAAGGCCCCCTCTGCCGCAACAACAAGCGCAACAACAAACTCAGTTTCAGCAGCCCTTCCAACCCCAACCTTTTCAAAATCAGACGAACAACTTTGCACCCAACAATTCTTTTCCACCAAACAACTTTGTTCCGTCAAACAACGATAAGGTTTCCTCGCTCGAACGAAGTCTGGAGGCGTTCGTTAAACAGTCGACACAATCCACTGCCAACATCCAGTCTTCTATTCAGTCCTTAGTGCAACACACTGCCGCACACGGGCAAAGCATCAAGACCATCGAGGCCCAGATTGCACAGCTGAATGCGGCCTTAAGCGAGCGAGAGAAGGGGAAGCTCCCGTCCCAGCCACTCCCATATCCCGGTCACCCACAGAATGTACATGTTGCTCTTGAACAACAGAACCATAATGTGAGTGCCGTGACCATATTAAGATCGGGAAGGATACTGCAAAACAACATTGGCACACGGATCAACGATGACACCCCGGCCGCTGCTTCTTCTTCTTCTTCTTCTTCTCCTGCTTCTTCGTCTTCTGAGCCTATTCTACATTCTTCAAAAGGCTCTTCTTCTTCTTCTTCTTCTTCTTCTTCTTCTTCTTCTTCTTCTTCTGCTCTGAACGGACCCGCTTCTCACTCCACGAAAACACCTGTTCTAGGATCCGTTCCAACTCCACAATCTCCTCCACAAGCATTAGACTCAACCAATTTTAAAAACGTCCCATTTCCAAACCAGTTGAGGTCTAATAAACAAAATCCTCAAATGGAGAAGATTCTGGAGTTATTTAAGCAGGTTAACATTAACATTCCTCTTTTAGATGCCGTCCAACAAGTCCCATCCTACGCGAAAATCTTAAAGGACTTGTGCACGAAAAAGAGGAAGTCTCAGGTACCAAAGAAAGTTTTCTTGGCTAGTGCTGTGAGTGATGCTCTTACCCAATCTTTACCACAAAAACGGAAGGACCCTGGCTGTCCTACAATTTCTATTACCATTGGGGATAAGAACATCAACCGCGCACTATTAGATCTTGGTGCCAGTGTTAACCTGCTTCCGTACTCAGTATACGAGCAATTAGGCATAGGAGAGCTGAAACCCACACACTGTACTCTCCAAATGGCCGACCGATCGATCACCCATCCTAGGGGTGAGCTAGAGGATGTGTTAATCAAAGTCGGGGACTTCATATTCCCCGTCGACTTCATTGTATTAGACACACAGCCTGTAGCTAACCCCCGGAATCAAATTCCGGTGATACTCGGTCGTCCATTTCTTGCAACCTCAAATGCTGTGATCAATTGTCACAATGGTTCGATGAACCTCTCCTTTGGAAACATGACAATTGAACTCAATATTTTCAGGTTGGGGAATCAGCCCTCCGAACCTAATGTTCATATAATGGACGTCTGCTCGATCCAGGAGATCACCCCTGAAGAGTGTGAATTCGAGGAGTTTCTGTTCGATCATGATAACCTTAACGCCACTAGTGTGTTCCTCCTCGAACCTGCTGCTGTTTCTGCGCCCGACAACGACTACGAGTGTTTCGCGTTCTTGAACGATCTTAGCCGCTCGCATCCCGAGTTTGAATCCTTCGAATTTCCGGATGAGTTACCTGAACCATCCGACTCGGTCGCTTACACTCGTTTTGAACCTTTGCTGGAATCTTTTGAGTTCGAGACCACTTCACCAATCTTGCCTTTCATCGTTTCACCTCCGACGCTCGAACTCAAGCCTTTGCCGTCTCACCTTAAGTACGCTTACTTAGGTGAGAACGAGACCTTCCCTGTCATAATCTCGGCTTCTCTAGCTCCAGAGCAAGAGAAAGCCCTTCTCGCGGTCTTGCACAGCAACAGGAAAGCTTTTGGCTGGTCCATGGCGGACATCAAGGGGATTAGTCCCCTGATCATTGAACATCACATTCATCTGATGGATGAAGCCAAACCAGCCCGGGATCCACAAAGACATCTCAATCCAGTCATGAAAGAGGCTGTGAAGAAGGAGATCGTAAAATGTCTGGATAGTGGTATCATTTACCCTATCTCTGATAGCCAGTGGGTTAGCCCCATTCACGTTGTCCCCAAGAAATCAGGTATAACGGTCATCACTAACGAGGCGAATGAGTTAATCCCTACTCGCACCCAAACTGGGTGGCGAGTATGCATCGATTACAGAAAACTCAACGCCGCAACGCGGAAGGACCACTTTCCGCTACCTTTCATTGACCAAATGCTTGAACGATTGGCCGGACACGAGTACTACTGCTTTCTTGATGGCTACTCCGGCTATAATCAGATTCCCATCGCCGAAAAAGACCAGGACAAGACCACATTCACTTGTCCTTTCGGCATGTTTGCATATCGTCGCATGCCCTTTGGGTTATGCAATGCGCCCGCTACCTTCCAGTGGTGTATGATGGGAATCTTCTCAGACATGGTGGAAAAATTTCTGGAGATCTTCATGGATGATTTCTCCATCTTCGGCGATTCCTTCAATGAGTGTTTGCTGCATCTTGAAGCTGTCCTTACCCGATGTAAGGACAAGAACCTCACTTTGAATTGGGAGAAGTGCCACTTCATGGTGCGCGAAGGTATTGTCTTAGGACATATCATCTCGCAAAATGGCATAGAGGTTGACAAAGCAAAAATTGAGGTCATTTCCAATCTACCTCCTCCCCGATGCGTCAGAGATATCCGAGCCTTTCTTGGCTATGCCGGTTTCTATAGACGGTTCATCAAGGACTTTAGCAAGATTGCTAGGCCCTTGACTCTTTTACTGGCCAAGGATACGCCATTCAACTTCAACTCGAGCTGTGTGACTGCATTCGAGTCATTGAAAAGCTCACTCACTTCTGCTCCCGTTCTTTCTTCGCCTGACTGGACGCACCCATTTGAGATTATGTGCGATGCATCCGACTTTGCCATTGGTGCTGTCCTTGGACAACACATCAACAAGATGCCGCACGTAATCTATTATGCGAGCCGAACCCTGAACGACGCCCAACTCAATTATACAACAACTGAGAAGGAATTCTTAGCTGTTGTATTTGCTTTAGAGAAGTTCAGGCCCTACCTCATCGGCTCTCCAGTCATTGTCTACACAGACCATTCTGCTCTGCGCCATCTTTTTGCGAAGAAAGATGCAAAATCTCGGTTAATACGTTGGATCCTTTTGCTTCAAGAGTTTGACCTTGTCATTAAGGACAAACGAGGATGTGAAAACGTAGTTGCCGACCATCTCTCACGACTTCCTTCTTCGCCTTCGCTTCCAATTCCGATCAATGACGTTTTCCCGGATGAACAGCTCTTGACAGTATCTTGCGAACCCTGGTTCGCAGATATTGTGAACTATTTGGCCACGGGATTACTAACGACTGAATGGTCAAGTCAGGACAGACTTCGCTTCTTATCCCAAGTAAAACACTTTTACTGGGACGAACCCTATTTGTTCAAGTACTGTCCCGACCAGATTATTCGTCGGTGTGTCCCTGACGAGAAATTCAAGAGTGTGCTGTCATTTTGCCACGATCAAGCGTGTAGAGGGCATTTTGGCCCGAGAAAGACAGCTGAGAAGATCTTGCAATGTGGTTTCTACTGGCCACAACTCTTCAAAGACGCTCATGACTATTGCAAGACTTGCTCCCGGTGCCAATACTTGGGCCGGATATCCTGGAGGAACGAGATGCCGCTCCAACCGATCTTGATTGTGGAGATTTTCGATGTTTGGGGGATAGATTTCATGGGGCCGTTTCCCAGCTCTTTCGGGAACTTGTACATCCTTCTCGCTGTTGATTACGTCTATAAATGGGTCGAGGCTGTGCCCAGCCGGACTAACGACAACAAGGTTGTCGTTAGGTTTCTTAAAGAAAACATTTTCTCCCATTTTGGGCACCCCCGAGCGATCATTAGCGACAATGGAAGTTATTTCTGCAACAAGACTTTCGAGGCCTTGATGCAGAAATATTCCATTAATCATAAGCTCTCTACGCCCTACCACCCCCAAACCTGCGGGCAGGCCGAAGTTTCAAATCGGCAAATCAAGCAGATACTGGAAAAGACGGTTTCCAAGAACCGTAAGGATTGGTCGCTGAAACTCACTGATGCCCTTTGGGCATTTCGAACCGCTTATAAGACCGACCTTGGCATGTCTCCCTATCGGCTTGTGTACGGAAAAGCTTGCCACCTACCTGTCGAAATAGAGCATCGCGCATTTTGGGCGATAAAGGAGTTGAATCTGTCTCTCAAAGATGCGGGCAGCCTTCGGAAGCTGCAGTTGAACAAATTGAGCGAGCTTAGGGATGAAGCTTACGATAACGCGGTTGTCGTTAAGAATCGAACGAAGGTGTTTCACGATAAACACCTTTTGAAAAAATTTCGTACCTGGTCAACAGGTACTGCTTTATGACACCCGACTACACTTCCATCCAGGAAAGCTCAGATCTCGCTGGAAAGGGCCGTATTTTGTGCGGAATGTGTATCCGCAGGACGCTGTGGATTTGGAGAATCCAAAGGACGGTTCATTTTTCAAAGTGAACGGACACCGACTAAAACCGTACCTTAGCGCCGAACCAACAGAGGAGCTCCTGTTCTTACAGGAGCCAGTTTACCCTGCATAATCTTCCTCTGCCTACTTCCAAACTTCGGTTATCCAGCCAAGAACAGGTGGACACTTTTCCAAATAAGTTTGGGGGTATGTATATACCATTTTGTACATTTTTGTGGATATTCTTTTTGTTTTTCTTTTTCTTAAAACCAAAAACACAAAAAATAAAAATAAAATAAAATAAAAACTTTGTGTATATTTAACCGACAATTTTGACCCTTCAAATGATCTCTTCATGCAATGACAGTGAGGACACTGTCCAGTTTAAGTTTGGGGGTACGCTCGGTACGCATTTCTTACCTTCGCATTCATATGTATATTTTGCATCTGCATATTAAAATCCATAAAATCCATAAAAATCAGAAAATGTTCTAAAAACATAAAAACTTTTCTGTCAAGTTAGCTAGTGGGAAGACTCTGATTCAACATTTCGAAGGTTTTGTTTGATTAAATAAGAATAACTAAATCTTATGTTTAGATTTTGAAAACCTGAAAAATAACTCTCCTTTGAAGTTAACTATAGCTGATATACGTCTTTACATCACACTACACGTGTCGTGAGTTTTTGGGAATTAGATGACAAGTTTTTATGTCGAAAAACTTTTAAATGGATCAATGATTTTCTGAGGATCAAATAGGTTTGTTCGGAAATAAGTAATATCAAGAATAGTTTATGAAGTGAGTGAATATGAAGGAATGTTATTGATGCCTTAATTGGAACTAAGTCTGAAAAATAACCCATCTGGAACTTGATTGGAATGATTACACACCAAAACCCACTAAACACGACTTTTATCCAAAAAAAAAATAATTGAACTGCCGGCTATATCTCCATTCGTATTAAATCATCATGATTTTCACGCCAAACTGTCTTTTGTTTGTGGACCTAGGTAACTTGAGTAATTAAGTCCGCTGGGGTGTTTCTATACCTAATGCCCTAAAGCCAACTGGTTTGGGTGCATTAGCCCAAAGCTCGCTAAGAAGCCTAGAAAGTCCAGGTTAAAACAAAGTCAAGCAAGTGTTCTCTCCGAGTTAAAATTCCTAACGGTCCTTTGTGTGAGAATAATCTTGATAAAAGACAGGCTTTTATAAAAAAAATTAGCGGAGATATGAAGGTTATATTCTATGATAAAGACTATTGCACGTTCACAGATGTGTGTATGAAATGAAAACAAGAAAAAGGTGGAGTGAAATACAAGACTAGTTTCCTGTTAAGGAAGATAAAAATTCTAAAATTGAAACTTTACTGGAAAACGAAACTTGAAAAATGCTTAACTCTTTATAAAACTTATGTGATCCTTTCAAAATTTTATCTGGGCTTTATTGTGTGACATGATGACGTAAATCGATCCTTCTGGAAACTTAACGACACTATTTGCACTGCACGTAAAGACATATAAAATCTGTAGTTAAATAAGAAGCGAGGTGTGAAAAATAAGGGTTTGATAATCTAGACTTGGGATCATAGAATTGTTATTTTCTGAAACAAAACTTTAGGGTTTGAGTCATAGTTATTTTGCAAAACTAGCTTGACCGGATTTTGTGGGTAGTATCCGCTGAAAACCCTCAGGAGACAACACTCCTCCTACTAGGGACACCTAGAGGTTTAACGGCTTGTTGCACATGCTCAGTGCAATCGCGTTCCCTGCGAAAGTGAGGTTAGAAAATTTTTTGTGAATAAATTGGCTTTGCTCGGGACGAGCAAATGATAAGTTTGGGGGTATTTGTTCATATCAGATTTTTGCATTTTCATACCGCCCAATTTTTATCACATTGCATATCGGTAGGTACTCTTGAGCCGTGTTTGCTAGTCAATTGCAGGATACATGTTCTCGGCTCTAAACGGTGAAATTCATGGAAAAACACGACAAAACCCGGGTTCCTGCCAACCACAGATAAAACATGGATCTCCGCTCTTTATCCGTCTGTTGCCACACACCAGTTTAAGAGACAAAATGGCAAATCAATGTCGTTTTCATGCACAAGGCTCAATGGCAACACAAGATCCAAGAAATCTACACGGAGCTCAAGAAAATCATGGCAAAAAGATCCACATCCAATCACCTTTTGGTCTACTAAAATTCTGGAAGAAATGTGGAAGGATTATCAGAAAAAATATATGCCAAACTACAGACAACATCAGACCAGGGGGCCCCACAAAATACGAGGAGCCAATTCCTCTATTAGGCCGCGAAACCGCGGCCTAAGCATGCTTAGGCCACGAAACCGCGGCCGTACGGCCTTGTCGGCTGAAAACATTTCAGGGGTATTTTGGTCTTTCTGTGTGCAGGCAGAATTTTGCCCTAGATTTCCAATTCCCTGCCTATAAATAGCCCAGAACCTTGTGAAGCCAAGGGTGCATAATCTTGTATTTTTCTAGGTTTTAGAATACTTGTTCTTCTTCCTTTTCTCATCTCTTCTCCATTGAAAAACTTGTAGTGAGCTTTTGTGAGTGAAGAATGATGAATAAAGAAGTTCCTTTTTGTTATTATACTTGTCTTATTCTCTTATTATTGCTTGTAATTTTCATTTGTTAACTTAGTTGTTGTTATTTCTTGTTGTTTCTTTCTTTCTCTTTTTTCTTTATCCTTAAAACAACCATGATGCTTACGCTTGATCCTTGCCAAGGCGAGGTCGCAAATAGCTAGTTGTTATCTTCTTATCTCTTTCTTTCTATCTTCCTCTTGTTTTATTTTCTTTTCATTATGATGTGTGAGTAGTTTCCATACTTGTTAGGGTAGGATAAGGGAAGTTTGAGAGTAGGAAATCTCTCTCACTCTTTCCTTGCCCAACATCTTAAATCGACTCCCGTTAATTGAACCACAATCCGCTCCTTACGGCACCCTATCCTACATGATAGCGGTGATTCCGTAGTGAGACCGGTTGTGATTGAATTAACCGGAGGTTATGGCTAAGAGCCAAGAACGGACGGACAAGCACCAAAAGGAAGAACTTAAGCGTTGGAAAGCCTAGCTTATACTCGCAAGTTCCTTCCTAGTCGTGCTAATCCCCGTTGTTGCCGATTACCATAACACCGATATTAAGAGTGGCAACGAAAGAAGTGAGCGACTCCTAACTCAAACTAACCTAATCCTAACCCTAACAAGCTCTCTTTACATATCATTTTAACACTTAGATAATCACAAACAAATCTGGACTTTCGGACTTAACTCGTTAAAGCACATAGAAAAAGATTCCCATCTCCCTGCGGACGACCCGTACTCAACCGGCTAGCTACAAGCGAAACCGTTTTGATTGCGGTAATTAAACTAAACTTGAACACACAGAATCTCTACCAATCAAACGGCTACCCAGGTATTGAGCGAAAGAGAGGCCGACGAGCACTCATCCTGAAACCCCTACTGAGCCTGACAGTGACAATATCCGTACAGTCTGGTCCGTTCGTCTATGAGTATCGCATATCAAGTCTAGGGGGTGGATAAAGTCAGACCCCTAATTACACGACATTTAGTATCGGTATGAAGCCCATCACCACCTGAGAAACTATCGATCCTAGATCAGTAATTCTCGACTACCTTGGCCAAGGATTTCTGGTGATGGCCACCCACGCATAACCACGACATCAACCCCCAATACCGGAAGAAACGAATCCCCTGACGATCCGCTTACTGCCTCCATGTGGCTCGGGACTGTACCCAACTAAAACCTGTTTGCACGACTCCTTTGAACAGTGGTAGGATAGTAATCAAAGCACAGTGGGAACTCACACGAGGCGAATGAAGATCTCAGGTCGATAGACTAACCTGTACACATATCACTAGGGAACATCTATCTGACAATAGGTATAATACCAACTGGCATATTCCCGGTGAGTCCGTCCGGTGTACTCATAACCCAATGAGCACCTGTATACATCTTAGGTGAACAAAATAACACCAATGGATTGTGAGACCGGCCGCCGCCCCTCGTCGGGGTCTCGATCAGTATACACTAGTCTACTCTCGGATTATCGATGCCCAGTCTCGAAACTCCCATGACTAGGGACATTTTAAGGATGTGCTTATAGAATACCCAGCTCCCACGTATATGATCGCCATCATAATGATGGTAGTCAAGCAAGAATCCTATGGGCTCTATCAACATGTAATAGTGATCTGTAATGTCACCTGAAGCATGTACACGATGTTAAAGACAAACCAGATAGCATACTATCATCTCGAGTAAGACTGTTCTACCGGTATATGTCCTCCCTCAATCATTGCAATCACGTGCCTGTGATCCAATAATTGACTTGAGAGCACTATAGCCAACAAAGTGTTTCTTCTCTTTCTCCTAATTGCAGCGACCAGTTGACCACACATAGGTTACAACTAGCTAATAAATTGACCGGGCCAGACTATATTGACTGGCAAGGGTTTGTCCAGATGTCCATTGCCTATGACAAGCTGGACCACCTCATTACTACCAAGCCCCCGCAGTCCTAGGTCCAATTTCCACCATCATGGATATTGATATCCGAAAGACAATGGAAAAGGATAGTGCGAATGCCAAGTGCCTCGTGTTGGCCTTAGTAGATGGTGAAAACCAGAGGCAGCATGAGAAGATGGACTTAGCCTCCATCTTCCTCCATAACAAAGATTTATATAGAGAGCAATTTCGTATCGCAAGATATGAGACCTCGAAGGAATTGCTTCAAGCGAGGTTGGATATCGGGTCATCTGTAGGGGACAACGTCCTTACAATGACTAGCTATATTAAGGAGCTCACTGATCTGGAGACCATGTTGGAGAACCGGTCAGATGCTGGTTTGATTCTACAGTCCCTACCTTCTACTTACACCTAAAGGAAACCAGGGAGACGCCCGCTCTGCTTAATGGGGAATCTTCCTCTTCTGGATCCATGGCGGAAGCAAAGGGTAAGAAGAAGAAGACCTCCATAAAACCGATAGGCGGTGTCAGTAAGGTAAAAGGAAAGGGAAGGGCAAAAGTTTCGGGTTAACAGTAGGGAACAAGGGATGTTCCTATTGTCATAGGAACGGGCATTGGCAGACGAATTGCAGGGCTTTGAAAGGCAGAATCCTGGATCTGAAGCATGTTTTGGCTTCAACTTCGAGTGTATTTGTAATCGAAAATTGCATGTCAATTAACTCTACTTCCTGGGTACTAGATACCGGATCAGGATCTCATATCTGTAATTCATTACAGGCTTTGAGAAACCGTAGAGTTATCACGGTAGGTGATATGACTCTAAGAGTTGCGAACGGAATGAGCGTGGACGCTGAATTCGTAGGGGAATATCATCTTGGATTGACAAGTGGGCAGATATTGATTCTACGTAACTGTTTGTATGTACCCAGTCTAGCTTATAATATCATATCTATATCCTTACTTTCTAAGGAAGGATATGATTTTACATTTGTAAGCGATATGATCCACATCCACCTAAATCAAGTTTTGATTGGGTCAGGTATATTATATAACGGTATATACGTATTAAATCAAGCTCAGGTTTTCAGTGTCCAGAACACACTTAAAAGAAAGTCTCCAGAATTAAATCAGGCTTTCTTATGGCATTGTAGACTGGGTCACATCAATGAAACACAGTTGACAAAGTTATATATAGAGAGATATTTGGATCCATTCGAATATCAGTCTTATGCAACTTATCAGTCTTGTCTCATGGGAAAGATGACAAAGACTCTGTTCATTAGACACGGAGTAAGAGCGAGCGAGCTCTTGCGACTCATACACAGCGATGTGTGTGGTCCAATGTCTATACATGCGCGAAGTGGTTATTCATATTTCATTACTTTTACGGATGATTTCTCTAGGTATGGACATATCTTCTTAATGAAGCATAAATCCGAGGCTTTTAAGAAATTCTGGGAATATAAGAATGAAGTGGAAAAACAAACAGGCAAAAGTATCAAGACACTGAGATCTGATCGAGATGGTGAATACTTAAGTGCCGAGTTCCTGAATTACCTAAAAGAGAATGGAATTCTCTCTCAGCTTACTCCTCCATACACACCACAACACAATGGTGTATCGGAAAGGGGGAACAGAACCCTTTTAGATATAGTTCGTTCAATGATGAGTAAGGCATAGTTGTCGCGATCCTTCTGAGGTTATGCACTAGAATCAGCTGCATATCTTTCGAACCAGGTTCCTACTAAGTCAGTTCCTACAACACCATATCAGATGTGGAGTGGGAAGAAACCCTGTCTTAAACACGTTAAGACATGGGGATGCCCAGCTTTTGTCAAAAAGCAGCATGCGGACAAGCTGGAGGCATGCTTAATACAGTGTAATTTGTGGGATACCCAAAGAACTGCAAGGGGTATCTTTTCTATTACGTAGAGGAGCAAAAGGTCTTTATTTCTCGTCATGCCCACTTCTTGGAAACTGAATTTTTAGAAATCAGATAAGTGATAGCGCAATAGAATTGGAATAAATTCCAGAACCACACGCTATTACTGAAAGCATGGTAGAACCAAGGGTTTTAAAAGAACCGGACGTCCCCGCGCCACTCCGCAAAACTAGCAGGCAGTCTCATCCGCCCGAGAGATACTACGGTTTTCTCATAGACGGGGATCGAGAGGATTGCATCATTGACAATGATGAGCCTACTAGCTTCCAGCAAGCCATTCAGAGCGGCGACTCAGTGAAATGGCTAGATACAATACGGGCCGAAATAGAGTCCATATACACTAACAAAGTATGGACTATGGACATTGCTCCAGAAGGGGTAAAACCCGTAGGCTGCAAATGGATCTTCAGAAAGAAGATTGGTGTAGATGGACATGTTGAAACCTATGAAGCTAGACTTGTTACAAAAGGTTTTCATCAAAGACCTGGTTTGGACTATGATGAAACCTTTTCTCCAGTGGCTATGCTAAAATCCATTCGGATCCTTCTTGCCATTGCTGCCTTCCACGATTATGAGATCTGGCAGATGGACGTAAAGAGGGCTTTTCTAAATGGAAATTTGGAAGAGTGCGTCTATATGGATCGATCAGAAGGTTTCATTCAGAGTGGGAGCAGCGGGAAAGTGTGTAAGTTGCTTAAGTCCATCTATGGATTAAAGCAGGCATCGCGGAGTTGGAACATCTGTTTTGATGATACAGTCAAAGAATTCGACTTTATCAAAAATCCAGATGAACTATGCATATATAGTAAGATTGTAGGGAGAACTGTGGTATTTCTCGTTTTGTACGTGGATGACCTTCTCTTGATAGGAAATGACATTCCTACGCTACAATTAGTCAAAAGATTCTTGTCACAGAGCTTCTCCATGAAAGACCTGGGTGATGCCAACTACATTCTAGGAATCCAGATCTATCGTGATAGATCTAAGAGGATATTGGGACTTTCGTAGTCCGGGTACATCGACACTATACTAAAAAATTTAGTATGGAAGATTCAAAGCGCGGTTATCTACCGGTTTGTCATGAAATCACCCTCTCAAAAGAGATGTCTCCCAAGACTGATTTGGAAAGGGTTCGCATGACATCTATACCCTACGCTTCTGTGGTAGGCTCTATAATGTATGCGATGTTGTGTACCAGACCAGATGTTGCTTACTCACTAAGCCTGGTAAGCCGGCATCAGTCGAACCCAGGGAAGAAGCACCGGATAGCAGTAAAGAACATTCTCACATGACGGAGAAGGACTAAGGAGATGTTCTTGGTGTATGGCGGAAAAGACTTCCAGATCGAGGCCTTTGCTAACTACAGCTTCCAGAGTGACAAGGATGACTCCAAGTCCATGTCGGGTTATGTCTTTACCCTCAATGGAGGGGCTGTCTATTGGAAAAGCTCCAAGCAGGACATTGTTGCTGACTCGACAATGGAAGCGGAGTACATAGCTGCTTTTGACGCCACGAAGGACGCAGTCTGGATGAGGAATTTCTTGACAGAACATCAGGTGGTTTCGTCCATTATAGATCTAATACCTCTGTATTGCGACAACAACTACGCTATAGCCTTAGCGAAGGAACCCAGGTCCCATCAAAAGTCCAGACACATTTTGAGGTGTTACCACCTGATCAGGGAGATCATTGATCGCCGGGAGATCGAGGTGAGGAGAGTATATACGGAGAATAACACTGCAGATCCATTCACGAAGGCCATCCCTCAAACACAGTTCGAAAGGCTAATCGAGATGATAGGTCTGCGATATGCCAGTACATGGCCTTAGTGCAAGTGGGAGATTGTTAGTGTATATGCCCTATAAGCCATTATTGTATCATATTGGTTTGTATATTACTTAAAGGAAGCTTGGGATATTCACTGTTGTATTGACAGTCTTGCTTAAAATGTAGTATATTACTTGGTTTGTTTCTACCTCAATATGTGCATGTGTTTCTTTTAGCATATCGCTTATACATATTGGTAGAGCCCTTAGGATATTTGCTTGATTACCAGCGTTGTGATGGCAGTCACACTAGTAAGTGCCGGGTAATCTATATGCACGTCCTTATACAGGTCCCTAGTCGTAGGACTTTCGAGACGGAGCATCGATGCTCCAGAGTAGACTAGTGTATACGTTTCTCATCCCAGGAGGGGAGATGGTCTGTCCCCCAGCTATTAGTACGTCGTACTGGAGATAGTTTACAGGTGCTCATTAGATTATGAGTACACTGGACAGGACTCATCGGGGACTGCTGGTGGGTATTATACCTATCGTCAGGCAGCAGTTCCCAGGTGACATGAGTACAACTTAGTCCGTCGACTTGACACTGCTATTTCGCCTTGAGTGTGTTCCCACCGTACTTTGATTACTACCCTACCACGGCTCAAAGGAGTCGTGCAAACAGGTAGTAGTTAGGTGCAGTCCCGAAGCACTTGGAGGCAGTGGCGGTTAGATAGGATTCGTCTCTCCCGATATTGGGGGTTGATATCGCGCTGTGTTCGGAGAGCCATTACACAAAGTCCCTGGCCAGGGCAAGCGAGATTTACTGGTAGGTATTCCAGTAGTTTCTCAGGGTGTTTTGGGCTACACTCATTCACGACTTATTGCACTATTAGGGGTCCGACGTTTACCATCCCCTAGGACCGAACAGGCTCAGTAGGAGTTCGGATGAGTTTGCTCATTGGCCTTCTTATCAACAGATACCAGGGTAACCGTTACGTGCATCTAGTACCGCTTGCGGTTTGTGGTTAAACCCACTGCCAGCGTACTGTCGAGTCTTCAGAGTCCCACACAGAGAGTTTCCCTGCATCGGACGAAAGATGTAGAGGCCGTATAGTTTTACGGCAGGGCTTCGATCACGTACGTGCACTTATGCGCGTATGATGTTTGGGCAGACAATACTAATGGGCTTTGGTTTAACCTAGATCCTAGTATTATATTGATGGATCGATTTTGTCTTATTGTATTCGTGTTTCTCGAAACACGGATACGGGTATGTATATACGGATGAGAGGGGCATTCTTGTAATTACTCAAGATTTTTTTTAAGAAGGAGACACCTCATTAGGATTTTTGACCATTGACTTGATTAAAACAATTATGAGGTAGAGGAAATATATTGTTATATTGATATATGATAATTTAAGCATGGCTACTTGGTTTGACCATTCAAGCATGGTTTGACTTAGATATTTTGTGAGATATTTTTAGCACTAGATATTTTGGGAGAGATATTTTTACTTGACATGCTCATGGTCATATCAAGTGAGTCGTCACAATTATCATTTGTGAAAATACTTTCTCTTTCCTCAAGTTCCGTCTTCTTCTTCCACTCAACCCTTAAGGTCTCATGAGTTGAGTAAACTAGGGTTCCAAGAGACAAATAAATCCATCTTGTTTCTCTACATCACCTATGTCATCTAGTATAGCAAACTAAGTGCCTTAGTTACCTCGAATTTGAGGTGGGAGCTCGGACTATAGACTCTCGGGTGGATCGTCTTTGACTTGAGAAAGCCGACGAGGAAGCTACGATCCGAATCGATCCTCGGAGCCTACGATGACGAGGAGGACAGCAGAGAAGACCCGAAGGACTTGTATTGTGAGGTATAACACTCTCACATAGTAGTTAAACCTCATAGTTTTGTGCTAGCTAGGGTTTATGGTCGATCCTTGGTTCAAGTCGATGTTGCGATGCAAACAAAAATTGTTTTTTGCCAATTCCGCCTCCCCACGAACCCGCGGGGTGAGCGATATCGACTTACAGGTAGTAGTTTAAATTCATTTCGGACATAGGTAGTAGTTTAAAGTCATATCGGACATAGATATTATTTTAAAGTCGTTTTGGATATCGGTAGTAGTTTAATGTTGTTTCGGACATTTTGGGGATTTTTAGCAGAGTTCTTCAGTATAAGGACTTTGGGGTAAAGACTTAGGGGTTCAGGATCACATGTAGTTAGCTTCTATGCTACAAAGGTCGCCCGTGGATCGTGTGTGCAAGACTAATACAATATAGCTAGCCGTAAGGGATGGCACGTTTAGTGGGACAAATGATATGTTTGCTGACTTCTGTGTCACGAAGGTTGCCCATGGATCGTATAAGCGTCAGGACTGTAGGGCGCTTTGTGGTTTTGGGTATAATTGACTTCAATGTACTATAGACGCCCGTAGGAAGTATACGATAGCCAGATTTAAGCTAAACGTAGGGCAGTTTTATATGAGTGGGGTAGGTTGGTATATTTAGGTTGACTTCTATGTCACGACAGTAGCCCGTGGATTGGTAGATTAAAGTTATGTTAACCTGCTATAGGGCAAGGTATAAGATTTGGTATTATTCAGAGTTTTTACTTCAATTTCATGTGTAATTGGCTTCTATACCACGATGGTGGCCCGTGGATCGTATATGGCAAGATGTTTTACTTACCATAGGGCACTGGGGTATATATATGTGTCAGAGTGAGTTTGATTGCAGAGGAGGAGACCTTTAGGGGTGCCCGGCATTAGTTTTAGTGAATTGAAGAGGCTATTTAGTTTTTCGCCATGGTTTTAGTGGGTGCGAGGACCTATGGAGGGTCACCACCATAGAACTTTAGAGGCGAAAGACCCGCTAGGAGGTCTCCAATAGTGGTTTGGTAAAAGTGGAACCTATTGGGAGGCCTCTGAAGTTGATAAGAAAAATATGGGGACCACTAGAGGGTGTAGCGATGGATTTAAATGACACAGGGCTCGCTAGGGTGGTGCCGCCATGGGTCTTTACATGGGACCCGCTAAAGGGTGCTGCCATGTATAATTAATGGGTGCGGAGGCCTCTGAGGGATCTCCGCCAAGGATTTATAGTCGTGGGACCCATTGGGGCTGCCACCACGTAAGTTTGAAGGGTGCGGAGGCCTCTAGTCGGTCTCCGCCATTGTTTTGTAGTTGTGAGACCCATTGGGGGTGCCGCCACATAAGTTTGAAGGGTGCAGAGGCTTCTAGGGGGTCTCAGTCATTGTTTTGATTGGTGCAGGACTCATTATAGGGGTATCCACCAAGGATTTGATTCTGGGGGTCTCTACCACTCTTCTGATGTTGGGGGTCTCCGCCATCATATTGTCAAACTTTCATTATGCAGTTCATGCTCAGTACATATGTATATGCATTTGTTCATTTTTGACTCATGTATAAGTTCATGGGGTCTATTTCGAAGACAATCATGTGAGGGACAACTCGAACGAGCATCCGTATACAAGGGGATAACTCTGAAGAGCATCCAGAAAGGGATAACTTTTACAAGCATCCTATAATTTAGTTTTAGAGCCGTCATGAGGCTTATTACAGAATTTCAAGTTCATAGAACAAGTTTAAAATAAATCCATTAACTTTGCATTCGGGGATAACTGTTTATCGAGCATCATTTTAATCTCACATTTCAAAGCATCAGAAGTGTGCATCACTTGAACCGAATAAGAGTTTTCAGAGAAAAGGAGCCTTGTTGCTCATACTTACTGTTGGGATCCGGCGCCCGCGCCGCGGAAGCCACGGCCGAGGCGGAAGCGAAAAAAAAATTCTTTCAAGCACCGGAGTCCCGAAATACCCAGGATTCCAACCATTTACCTAAGCTAGCTATTCTACAAGAGCAAGGGTTGAAAAAATACAACCTTTGTCGCGTGTCCATCCAATTGTGGAAGACCCCTCCAAGCTTGTAGACGCTGGGATTGCGCTTGAGAATCAACCACCCTTTTCCGAAGATGATCCCCCCGAGGGAACGCGGAGGAGGCTCTAACCGACAACACAAACTCGCTGGGTTTGGATGGTTGGTGATGTAGAAAAACTCCACCAAACTTTTCTCTCTAGAATCTTGCTCAAAAATGGGTGCAAGAAGAAGAAGGAGAAGGAGAAGAGGAAGCATGGAGCATGGTGGGAAGAGATGAAGAAAAAATCATCAAGTGATGAGAGTGGGCATGGCTTGCTCTTTATTAACCATACATGAATAGTGCACCCAAATGAATATCTCATTTTAAAAAGAATCAAGCCATACCACTCTAATCATATAGCCATGCTTCATTGTCTTTTACTTTCCACCTCATATCCCTTTTTATTTTTCTAAAATAGAAAAATAAATATGAGGTCTTCTTCTTCTAGAAGCATTCCCGTATAAATATGGAATACTTCACCTGGTATATGTATCGCTGCATATACGCGTATCCGTATAAAAAAAATACAGATAACACCAAAGAGAGAAAATGAATAGTGAATAATAATACTAAAATATATGTATCAAAATACATATATAAATTATTAAATCAAAACTTGATTTAATAATCCGGCTTAATCCTAAGCCGGCTAGTATTATCAACCGTCCGATTAAAGTCCGTGTATCGCGTATACGTATTTAATCGGACCCTCTGCACGTACCAACGTATGGCTCCTACATCTGTCGCCTGAACCGGAAAAACCTTCTATGTGGGACTCTAAAGACTCGACAATAAGCTGGCAGCGTGTTTAACCATAAGCACGTCAGTGTCACTAGCTGTACGTAACAGCTACCTAGGTAGTTATCGAAAAGGGAGGTCGACAATCAAGTGCGTCGTTACCCTACTGAGTCTGAATATGACAATATCCATACAGTCTGGTCTCTTTGTCAAAGAGTATCACATATCCGGTCTAGGGGGTGGATAATGTCAGACCCCTACTAACCCGATAAGTCATGTCTGGGTCAAGCTCATCGCCAACTGAGATATTACTGATCAACTATCAGTAAATCTCCCCTACCGTGGCCATGGATTTCTGGTGATAGCCAACCGAACACAGCACGACATCGACTCCTAATACTAGGAGATATGAATCCCTGACAGCCGACCACTTCCTCCATATGGCTCGGGACCGTACCCAAATAAAACTTGTTTGCACGACTCTTTTGAGCCATGGTAGGATAGTAATCAAAGTACAGTAAGAACTCACACGAGACAAATGATGACTTCGGGTCAAAGGACTAACCTGTACTCATGCCACCTGAGAACTTCCATCTAACGATATGTATAATACCATCAAGAAGTTCTCGGCGAGTCCGTCCAGTGTACTCACCTCCAGTAAGCACATGTATACTATCTTAGGTGACATAACAGCAATGGCTTGTGAGACCGTCCACCGCCCTTTATCGGGGTCTCAAAACGTATACACTAGTTTACTCCGGAATATCGATGCCCAGTCTCGATACTCCGACGACTAGGGACATTTAAGGATGTGCTTATAGACCACTCAGCTCTCACGTATATGATCGCCATCATAATGCTGGTAGTCAAGCAAGAATCCAACGGGCTTCATCATTATGTATTAGCGACACGTAATAATAAGTAAAACGTGTACACATCAATGATAAAGACAAACCAGATAGCATACTATCATTTCTAGTAAGATTGTTCTACCAGTATAGGTCCTCCCTCAACTATCATAATCGCGTACCTGCAATTACAATAATTGCCTTGAGGGCACTATATCCAACAATCTCCCACTTGCACTTAAGGCTAATTATTGCGGTATCGCGTACCTACAGCTCGTGTGCTACCGAATACCCAACTTCTCTACTAATCAGTTTCTCAAATCTCGTTTGAGGAATATCCGTGTTCGAGAAATAGCCTCAGTGAGTGGATTTGCTATAATGTTTCAACTTCTTCTCTCTATATCTCAACTTTGCAGAGATCAACAATCTCCCAGACAGAGCGATACCCCGCCACAAGAATTTGTTTGGATACCTGATGGGACCAAGTTCATCAATGAACAACTCCTATCCAACAAACTTCTTGGGATGTATCCTCTGTTGAGTTATAACCTACATCCTGCACCATAATTACCTCAGTATCCTTATTGGAACACTATCCAATACACTGATCCTCAGAAGAGGCTAAACTCAAAACTTGACAGCATCTCTGTCATCCAGGTCACCTTGGAATCCTGAACTGATAACCGCCTCCTAGAAGGAGGCTGTCGTTATCTTATACTAAGAACATCCTCTTATGTTCTCTTCTGCTTCTCAATGTTTCTCTAGGACTGGATTAATATATGCTTGCTGCAACTAGCGCAAAAGCAATATCTTGTGTTGTATAAGACTTTGCATGATTGACTCAATTGCCTAAGCAAATGATATGTCATTCATGCCAGTCGCTCTCTTCATCAGTCTAAAAGACATGCTTTTTAGAGAAGGAGACTCTATCACCTGCGGGTACACCACCATACTGGGAGTTGTCCATTCTAAAATAATTTTAGAATGCAATCTAAGTACCTGATTGGGGAACTTTCCAAATCTAGATCTAAAACCATAGATCTAGTCACCGGAACTCCTGATATACTATCCATACCCAACATGGAGAAAACACTGTGTGACAACCAAAATCTGATCGATTGTAGTATAGGAACATCACTTCCGATCTGGAGTATGTCATTCAAATCCAGGACAGTATTCCCTACATCCTTCTAACTAGGTTCATCTTTTGTTCTGATGAAGTCAATCACTTTGACTGTCACATCAAAATAGATGATCAGTCTCTGTTATCCATGCTTCAGTCTATGAATAGAAATAAGCAATTTGCACACCTTCCGCTGCTTCCACTGACTACGATAACCCTCTGACAGAGTCATATACACGTGCACTTCCAAAATCCCATTTGGAAAGACGTTAGTCATCTACTTGCCAGATATCATATCCATGAACTGCATCAGCGCCAAATCACATCCATGTGAACTTCAGCGTAGACACTGAAGTAAAATTCACATCACAATCCACAATGAGTATTTGATGTAAACTCTTTACAACAAGTCCAGCCTTATTAAGTTAGTACCTTTCCACTTGCACTGATCTTGAAAGATCTACTTGCTTCTAATGGGTTTTACCCCTTCAGGAGCACCCAGCAAAGTCTAAAATCCATGATTTACTGAAGTGCGTGGAGTCCATCTAGGATATGAAATACATGGTCACCTGGAAATTACCACTTCCTATGACCAGCTGATAACAAGTAGGGGGAATAGCAGTGTCAAGTTATATCCATATGGACTTCAGCATAGACACTGAAGTAAAAGTCACATCTCAATCTACAACGGGTATTTGATGAAAACTCTTTACAACAATTCTAGCCTTATTAGGTTAGTATCTTTCCACCTGCATAGATCTCGAAAGATCTACCTGCTCCTAATAGGTTTTACCCTGTTCAGGAGTATCCAGCAAAATCCAAAATCTATAATTTGCAGAAGTACGTGAAGTCTATATTGGATATGAAGTATCTGGTCACCTGGAAGTTACCACTTCCTATGACCTACTGATAACTAGTAGGGTCATCATCACCATGATGTTGACCTCCCTGTCACCGTCTATGAGAAAACCGAAATGTCTCTCGAGTGTCTGAGGTCACCTACTAAAATATGCGGAGTGGCTAACGGTTTATCAAGTCCAATTGAATCCATAGGTTCTACTAAATTTTCGATAACCGTTTGTGGTTCTGGAATCACTTCCAATTCTACCATACTCCTAGTAATTTATTTTGCAAAAAGATTCTTTTATAAAATTGTGGCGAGTTAAGAACAATGCAACTATTGATCTTGCAAATGGTAGAAATAAAATCCCAACGAATGGTTGGGATAATCCACAAACCGCCATTATCGAAGCGTGCCTCGAGTTTGTCCGGATTCTTCTTTTAGAAAGATACCGGATAACTCCATATCTTAACAACCATAAGATATGCAACCATTCTATATCCATATAGAATCAATGCATTAATTTAGATAGAACCTGATTCAAATGTCATGCAGCTGTTTCCAGTGCATATCACCTAATGGAAAAAGTCCAATACAGCATTACTTATCATGACGCACATCCACGGATGAGTAACCTGTGAGAGAATCAAGTTCTCGATATTACTATAATGGAATACCTAGCATAAGTATGTACATCTTCGAACACATCGAAGAATCCCGATACTTCCAACGTATGGTTCTCTACTTTATTCTTATACCTATAAACTTCTCAAGATCTTTGGACCTTGCATTACAACGAATGCGTGTCTAAAACCAGAGAACTCACAGGTAAACCTGAATGAAGTAAGAGTACCAACCCCTGTCCTAAAGGACACTGGACAACATACACTTTCATGTATAAGTCCCAAGAGTATACTTACTCAAATTCTGTGTTTTGTAAATTGAAAACTGTAACTTGGTTTAGAATGTCTTACACCGTTATTCAATGCACCTTACTTTATCTTCAACTGATAAAGGTAAATGTTTACAACACAATTTTCAAAATGTATATCTCACATTATTAAAATAAAGGTACAGATATTTCATTTTAAAATTTGGTGCATAACAACGGTTATTCGGTACCAAATATTTGCCTTCAGGCAAAAACTAGGCGATTTAATCCAATATCACCAATTATAACGAATTCCGATATTACGGATCAAATTTCCTATTTCCCAATATTCTGCCCATACTCATCATCTGTAACACCGTACAGATATGAGACCTAAATCTGGTAAATACATACCTCGGAGTCAAAATTAATTGGGAAAACGGTTCTCTATTACATGTACACAGAAAAACTGAAACATGAAAATGTTTCATAGGGGATGGTTAGGTATTCCAAGTAATTCCTTTTCCATTATCCATATTCATGACAGTAGTCGCAATTTCCTTTTCCCTCACTTCAATCCCTTTATATGTCTTTACTTCTTACCTTCTGCACACCGTTCCTGCGCTGACTGGTTTTCTTTCTTCCCTACCTTTCGGCACCTGCCTGAAGTTTAGAATAAGACTATCCAATAAGCGTAACAGGTGTACTCTCCTAATCAAGGAGCTCTCTTTGTATCTTGAGAGAAGGTAAAGGGAAGAGACAACCGAATAATCCTATTCAATTTCTTCAAAACCTATGGCCATCCTCAACTGAAGTAATTTCTTCGAGTTTGTATATAACTATACGATGGTCATTCCAAGCAATATGAATCATCATAGTGATACGACGTGTTCTGAAGAAATGTAAAGGGTGGAGTAGGAGTGGCAGGGATATATGCGACTTTGTCATGAATCAAGACAAGCCAAAGCCAAGGGTGTAAAAAGCTTCGGTCAAAATAGTTCATGAGTTTTTTAGGTAAGTCATGGGTCGCTGTACCAGAAAGAGAGAAAAGAAACACTCAGCGTGAAGTCTATCAAGATCAAATTGGTTATCATTTTATCTGATCAGGATGGCTCCCACTGTTTCCTCGAATTCTCCTTCAAACCCTAAAAGGAGAACTAGTCAGGATCATTTAACTGAAAAATCTCCCGAGGAGTAATGCGTACTCATCAGTGGAAATCGGGACCCAACTATCATCATGTGATAACCTGACGGAATCCACTCAAGTCACCACACTCCAGAAGGTATGCGCATGCCTGGCAAGTTTCCCGTATGTTTGAAACTCCCGGTATGGTTTTTGTCCCTAGGATCCAAGTGATCTTGACGAGGTCATCAAGTCAAAGGGTCCTAGTCAAGTTTAACCTGTCACTATCTTGATTGCATTAGACCCACCCGCATACACCCTTGACGAGTTCAACAAGGTCGAACGACTGTCCTAACCAATCCATATATCCATGCGACAGAAAATTATTACAGAGCTACCGCACACTACGCCTTGACGAGGTCAACAAACGCAGCACGAATACTAAGCAATACTAATCTAAAATGACGGAGGGCTACAGCTGTTTTTTTGCGAAAAACCTTTAACGTAATGAACTTGATATCATTGAAGGAGCTCGAGTGGCTTTGAAATGGAGTGGCTTAAGCTCCGCTTTTTAAAACTAGTAACATAAACTTTTGCTTAAGAGCGAACTCCCAGAGAAGGGATCAAGGCTCCTCCCTCATAGAATGAAGTGCTGGATATTCCTAACCGAATACCTCTATGCAAAGCAAAAGAATATGACTATGAGTTTTGAAGAAAACCGAGTAGTTTTAAAATTGGTTCCGACAAAATCATTTAAGTTTATTTTTCCTTGCATTATTTCAATAATGCGTTCCTATCATCTTATGTTTCCAAGCCACAAAAGAAACAACCAAAATAACATGCTTTTTATATGCCATCCGAATTCGCCATGGGGCCCCATCATGCACCGTTAGGTTACTTAACTAACGGCAGAGCGGGGGCTAGACTAGCATGGATGAAAAACATATAGAAGCATCTACTAAATATATATAACATCGCAGGCAGATAATAATCATCACAAGCATGCGAACAACAATATGGAATAGCGGATAATCTAGGAGCCCCGCATTTCATTTGAGCCATAAATAAGACGCGACGTTCACCAGTCGTGTGGATAGCCAGTGCAATGAAGATCCTAGACCCATACGAGTGCGGCAAGTTACCCACCAATCCCTGAAGTGAGGCAACCCTAATCAACAAAGTGAATGGGCCACCCAGCACTTCACGGAATCCGGTAACTTGAGTACCCCTCTATGGGTCAACCTATGCCCCATTCGAGTGCGGCGAATAGCCCGCCAATTCTAGAGTAAGGCCCCCCTGGTCTCAACGCCACGAGATGCTGGCCCATTGCCCTTTAGAACCCGGCTATTTGAGCACTCGTCCATGGGGTAATCAAAGTACAGAAAAGAAAAATATATACAATGGTGACAACGGCCTCAACCTGGTCGTGCCCCATTAAGGAATATACATACTGGCAGAAAAGGCAGTCCACATGTGTCACGACCCGGAAAAGGCACGTGACTGTCACTTGAATCATGTGAAGTCTATAGGACCCCACCTAATTCAAGTAAGCCAAAAGCCCAGAAAATCTAAACCTTTTAGGGGAAAATAGTGGAGATGAAGTTTTGAAATAAGGTTTTTTACTGAAATCACGTTCTTTCTTTAAAACATAGATAATAGTGTACGAAAACACAATGTTTGTATCTACCTTGAAAACATTTTCGTAATTGAAAATTTAGGCAGCACCTCCTTTGTAATTTTTAACCCAAAAACGAATAAAAGCAATAATATATATAAGGCATCCCCAAGCGGGAGCTATCTTTTCGCCAAATGGCAGAAACAACCACGCAATAAAGTAAATATACAACGCCGAAGGGCGAGGATTTAAAACATAGAAAGAAAGCAAGAAAGCTAAAGTATCACCAAGAAAATCCCAACAATAATGAATACAAGAACGCGACTCTAAGGCCGAAAGAATATACAAGCGGTGTTTCTAAGTTTATAAATATACATAGTCTGGTTGATAGAGCTTTTAACTAGATACAACTGAAATAAAATATACAAGTAATAATAGTGGTCAAGATGCAATGTGTCCCACCTATTGATGCAATCACCCAGAAGAAGGCAGTGTGCCAACAAGCCGCTACGGAACCTGTACGGCCAAACCTGCAAGAAAATGTGGCACAACGGGGGTGAGTTGCCAACTCGTGAGTAGAAGACATCAGCGAGTAGAAACCGAATGTATGACCCTCTCCTAGGTCATACAGTACAATACAATAATAGTAATAACACAGTAACAGCGAGTAGCAGTATGAGTAATCATATAAGCGGATGTATAAGGTCAAGTACTCGTGTCCGTGTCATACAGTAACCACATGTTATGTATGCTATGCATGAATGCATCGTCAATGGGTATGTCCAGCATCAACATACAGAAATCATGATAAACCTGAGTGCCAAATATCGACACTCGAAAATATCATAAAAATCGTGTCCATCAGCGACACATAATACAATATATCTTGGGTTTCGTCAGTCTGGATTGGCCCATATTATCTGATCACACGACTACGGTGGGTATTCTCCGGATGTCCGCCGCGTCAATATCACTGGTCGGTAGTGCTCCCCTGCCGGGCTCAATGTCTCGCTATACGATTCTCTTGCCCCGGGATACCGCACCGAGTCCACCATGTACCCACAGACGGCGTCTCTCTCCTCGAATCGGGTATATGTAAATACGTGGCTCAGTAACCGAGAAAACTCATAGTGGATGCCACACATCATATCACAAGAAATCGCATTTCCTTTTAAAATTTAATATATATGTTTTCAAATTCACATGCGGTTTTCCCAAAACCAGAATCTCATGGAAAAACCAAAATCTCATAATCATGAGTATATAAGAAAACCATGAATATCGGCATAAAGCCCCACCACAGTGCATAAGCAGAATATATATATGGGGGAGGGGGCGCACGCATGTGGCATCTAAGTAAGGATGCAGTATATAAATTAGCATATAAGAGCAAACATACTAATAATATGTTTAAACTACCAGCTAGCAGGTTATACCAATGAAGTAACGTTTTCTAAAGTGTACGTGATATGGCAATTACCAATGATGATGTGTGTGAGCCGGCAAGCAAGTGTACGTGCAACATGCTCATCATCGGTAAGGGTGCAGGTGTCATAGTAAACGAGGTCATAACAAAAGTAAACAGTAAAGGCAACAATAAGGTATATCAAACTATATACGAGCCATACCGTCTATCGTTCTTAAATAGCACGAATAGTTATTTTTAGAAAAGTATGGACTACGGTGTTTTAAGAAAAATGATGTCTTTTAAAAATCTGTAGCTTCCCTTGTATTATTCTTTGAAAAAGCCTACGATTCATCGGTTTTGAAAATAGGTATGAATCGAGCCTAAGTTAACCTATATCTACGCTACTAAGGACTAAACTAATAACCTAGTCGAAAGTGATAAGAAATCTATAATATCCCGAGTCGATATATCTAATAGTCGACGATCCAGCCTCATATCATCACGTATGGTAATAATACATCGTACGGCATCCTCGAGTCAAGAGTGCGGATCAATCATCATATACATCTCGTACGGTAATATCCATCGTACGACATTCTTAAAATCGAGCGTACGGATCAAGTATCATAATAAATCATCATTCGTACGGTATCAATCGTCGTACAATATCAATATCAAGGGGTACGGATCTAAAGTCTCACAAACTATAATATATGATCAAGTCACATGTTATCGCATGTTTGAAATTATATCGCCCAACGATTCTTTATTATATCATATCATATACGGTGCCTCGACTCAAACACATATCAAAAATCTCACGGCATCTTGTCCGATCATATCGACTCATATCCATATAACATATTCTATCCTCATCTAACGTGTATACACACACACACACACACACAAACACATACATATACACACATCAAAGTATACCAAGTGCATGTGTGTGTGCAACAACATATAACCTAAGGTTCACGGCAAAGGTAAAAAGGCTAAGGATATAGCTTTCTACGACTACATATAAACTATCATAGTCTCCTAGGATTCTACTTGCTAAGTATCCGAAACGCACGTCAACACAATTATATATAATTATATAACCCTAAGCTACAGTTGAGAGGGTGCTATACGCCATCCACCTGACTTCTCCTATAGATATACATCTACTCACCTACTATCCTTACTTGCCGAAGTCGATGACGCCTTGCTCTCCTTTGTCTTCCCGAAAATCCATGTGAACGTACCTACAATTCAACGCATATCGTATCGACATCAAAATCAAGTCCAGAAACTGATATGGCAAACGAAACATACATAGGTTATAACCTATAGTCCACGCATGCAAGAACAACCAAACAACTCCCGGTGTTGACGTATAAACTTCAAATGACCGAGTCAAAACTAAAATACCTAAAAACCAAGTTTTCAAAAGTCGCAAAATATCGCCAAAAATCAAGTAAAACGACTCTAGATTTTTATTAATACAAAATTAGACTTTTTTGCAAACAGGGTATATCTAGTTATCTAAAAAGTGAGCTACAGACCAAGTTTCAGACCCTAACTCAAAAATTGGGCCGCCACTTGCAGCCAAATAGTATAAAACGGCGGCCAAAATATGAAGGCTTGGGCTTGGGCTTCTAAGGTAGCTTCCTGGTGGTCTGCACATCTCACTATATCTGCAAAATATTTTTTAGAGTCTCTGGGTCATTGCAGATCTCTAAAAGTCATCACAATTCCCACAACAACCCGATATCGGCAAATCTAAAGTTCAAGTCTTAGGGCTTAGTCACTGGTTTAGCCCATAATATTAACTCTACAGGGGTTGTGGACACTAATACATCTCAGTTACACCTTTTCAACTCATAAAGATCACCTAAACCTCAACTTGGAATATTCAAAGATCATTAAACCATAATTTCTTAACTCTAAACTATACTAGAATATATTACAACTACTAACTTAACTAATAGTGCAGATATATAACTCATTTGGCAACTCAAGAATTTTCTTGAGTTGCCCAAAGTCTTCAAAATCTTGACTTGATAACATCATAGGGTTTAAGGTGAGTTTAAGATCAATTTTTGTGAAGGGGAGATGAGGTTTTGTTAAGAGTATTGGGTGGTTTGAGGTAGGTGCAAGGTTGATGAGGAGGTGGAGGGAGTGGAGAAGAACAAAAGAGAGATGAAGGATGGAAGTGAGGAAAATGAAGAGGTGGGGAAAGTGTGTAGAAGAGTGTAGAAATCTCTCTCTCTCACTTTCTCTCTCTCTCTCTCATCCACGGCCCATGCCTCCTTGTCCCCTCTTGATTTTCTTTTCTATTTTATTTCTTTTTCAAAACAAAAACCTTAAAAAACCAATATAAGCATGGTTCATGACAAGAAAAGGAGTAACAAGTGTTTTTGCAATATGTTAAGTTGCATGCCATGCACAAAACACAATGAATGTATAAATAGTAAATATTAATCAAGTTTAGTATTAAACTTGTATACAAATAATTATTTAAAAATCTATAAATGCTCAATTCACATAATTTTCTTTCAAAATCAATAATTCTTATTAATTTTCCAAACTATCGGTGTATAGTTATACCATATCACTAAAATCAATCTCCATTCTTTAAAATATTCATAATATTTATTATTTTATTTATTTAAATTCCCAAAATAATATTTTATTTTCCTGAAATGTTAAAACATGTCGGACACTTGTCCCGCAATAAACAATATACAAATGAATCTAAACTGTACATTGTTTCCCCCAATCAGAGCAAAGCTCTGTTCAAATTCCAAGAATTGGAATGAAGCGACGCTTCCTTTCCCCCAATCAGAGCAAAGCACTGTTTTAAAATTCAAAATTTTGAAAATTGAAGCAACGCTTCAAATTCTGCGTTAGGCGCGCAGCACGCCACGTATCAAACACGGGTACGCTAGCGCAGTTGCACTCTGTGCTGCGCGCCACGTGTCAAACACGGGTGCGCTAGCGCAGTTGCGCTGCGCTCTGCACTGCGCGCCACGTGTCAAATACGGGTGCGTCAGCGCTGAAATTAAAAATTCCCCCACCGTTAGATCAAAAGATCTACTAATAATAAATTATTAATTAATCAGAACTAAAATTCTATTATGGAAAGATCTTTCCAATTTTATTAAAACAAGAAGATTATCTTCTGTAAAATAGAAGCCTTAGGATCAAAGATCCAACGGTGGGAAATATTCCCAAATCAATCAGAAAAAGATCTCTTAAAACTGATTCAACAAATCATTTGGCCCTATAAAAAGGCCCCTAGACTTCAAGTCTCAGATACACAGAAGAAAAAAGAGAGAAAACCCTCTGCAAAATTTGAGAAAACTCAAAAAGAAAGAAGAGCAAGCTCTTAAAAAAAAGAAGAAGATTTTTCTTCATCTTCAAGGTAAAGAACTATGTTCTTGAATAACAGAGATGAAACCATCTCATAAAAAGAAGAACCATTTTCTAAAAAGATCATAGATCTGAAAAAAGACCAAGTTTTTTTTTGATAAAAAAAAAAGATCAAAACATCTAATCATAAAAAATTAAAAGAAGTATTTTATTTCATTCATAGATCTTTGATCTATAAAGGCAGAGCCCTTTTATAAAAATAAGAACTTTTGTTCTTGAATCTTGAGGCAAAGCCTTCTTTAAGAAGAACATAAAATTTGTTCTTTAATTTTAAAATTGATCAGATGTGCCTTGCGCTATTGAAAAGTGCCTTGCACTCATGAACTGCGCTCTTGCGCTCCTTGGATCGGCGCTCAGCGCCAAAACATGCCACGTGTCAACCATAGACACCACTTACGCTTTGCACTTTTAAAACAGCGCACTGCGCTCATGAGCTGGCGCTCAGCGCCAAGCGCGCCACGTGTCACTCACTGGCGCGCCAACAGACTAGCGCAGAGCGCTCATAAATTAAAAAGCGCAATGCGCTAAATGAACTAGCGCTTAGCGCTAAGCGCGACACGTGTCCTCTTCGTGTGCGCTACCTGACAAAAGCGCAATGTGCACTTTAGCTGGCGCAAAGTGCCTGGCGCGCCACGTGGCACATTTTCAGAGCACAATTTATTCTGATGAAGATAAAAGATGTCAGAGCCCAATGCCTAGCATTATTAAAAGGGCCGAGCCCAAACAAAAGCTTAATAGCCAGAACAAAAAATAAAATGTTAAATATTTTTTTAATTGGACTTAGCCCAATTCTGACCATAAGTCCTCAACTTATCTTGAATTGAGCACATCTGCTCTCTCAACCAACTCACATCGGTTCGAGGGTACATATCGTTATTCCTCTGATATCTGTCGTTGTAATCCTTCAACGTCTTCAGAGAGGTGACGGGTCCCGACGACCACATATTTTTACGGACTGTGGGGTCCTTAAACTCATGGACTATGATGTCCTTAACCTCGACCGTGATGTCTTAAAACTAACATTGGACTGTGGGGTCCTTAAACCCACGGACTATGATCTCCTTAACCTCGACCGTGATGTCTTTAAACTAACATCGGACTGTGGAGTCCTTAAATCCATGGACTATGATGTCCTTAACCTCGACCGTGACGTCTTAAAAATAACATTGGACTGTGGAGTCCTTAAACCCATAGACTATGATGTCCTTAACCTCGACCGTGATGTTTTAAAACTAACATTAGACTGTGGGGTCCTTAAACCCACGGACTATGATGTCCTTAACCTCGACCGTGATGTCTTAAAACTAGCATCGGACTGTGGGGTCCTTAAACCCACAGACTATGATGTCCTTAACCTCGACCGTAATGTCTTTAAACTAACATCGGACTGTGAAGTCCTTAAATCCACGGACTATGATGTCCTTAACCTCGACCGTGATGTCTTTAAACTAATATCGGACTGTGGAGTCCTTAAATCCACGGACTATGATGTCCATAACCTTGACCGTGATTTCTTTAAACTAACATCGGACTGTGGAGTCCTTAAATCCACGGACTATGATGTCCTTAACCTCGATCGTGACGTCTTAAAACTAACATTGGACCGTGGAGTCCTTAAACCCACGGACTCTGATGTCCTTAACCTCGACCGTGATGTCTTTAAACTAACATCGGACTGTGGAGTCCTTAAATCTACGGACTATGATGTCCTTAACCTCGACCGTGACGTCTTAAAACTAACATTGGACTGTGGAGTCCTTAAACCCATGGACTATGATATCTTTAACCTCGACCGTGATGTCTTTAAACTAACATTGGACCGAGATGTCCTTAAAACTAACGATGGACCGTAATGTCCTTAAACTAATTATCGACCGCAATGTCATTAAACTAAACAATAGAGCCCAATTACTCTCTTGTCGGATCTAAAACAATCCCGTTAAGTTGATCTTAGTCTAAAATTAGGCTAACGTATCCTTAACAAACGTTTAAGTTGATCTTAGTCTCAAATGAGGCTAACGTATCCTTAAACCCAAACCCCCAAATCCAAATCTAAGAAGATAAGGATTTGGACTAGTCCACGTCCTACGGGCGACGACATAAATTAGTCTCCGTATACAATACACGGGAAACCAAACACAAAACAAACACCCACGACACGAAGTGACCATCTGGAGAAGGAGAAAGTTGTTACCGCGATACGGTAGCGTAATTAACTGCAGGGGCTTGCGCCTGCAGAGTAGAGCGTCCCCACAATCCAAAAACCCCTCAAACGAGGGGGGATCTGACGAAGTCTGCTACATCGGCCGCATCCGTTTAAACCTTCGATACGCGGTGCCATAAATCAACTTGGCATCTTCGGAAAGGTGGACGGATAGAACCAATTAGCATCTGCCCCGAAATTCAGGCAAGACGTCCGCCGCGTCTTTAGGAGGGCAACAGATACTGGCACGCCCGGTGGGACCTCTTCCTCTTTCCACTCTACGCTTCGTGTGTTGTGTTTCGCGAACGAATCGCGCTTTGCTATGGTTGCATGTGGATTTGAGATACTTAGATTTGGTGCCTTGCTCCGTGCAGAAAACAGAAGATCAATGCCTGCACTAACTGCAACTGCAACTCTCACTCCGTCCCGTCCGGAGGAGTGACTTACGGGCCCCAAGCGGCCTCCATCTTCGCTATGCCGGTGGAACAGGTGACTCAGGCCACCTCCGGGCTATTCTCCAGGACTATGCTCCTACCGATGAGTGTCAATGCCCCAATGTTGTCGCAAGAAGCCCCAAAGAAGTCGGTCTTTGATCAACTTACCCCTACAGCGACCCCTCTCAACGGGTCGTCCAACTCCAACGCCTCAGTCTTCGCCAGATTGGGCCAAAGTTCATGTGGGTCCATGATGAAGCCTGCAATCCCAGAGAAGGTTGTTCCGAAAAGGATAGACATCCCTTCTCCTGAAGTCGTCAAGGCGGCTTCACCTACCAAAGGGTCGGTCTTTACAAGACTGACTGTTCTAACTCCCGCTCCGGTTCCTGTCCCTGCTCATAAGTTTGTTTTTGACCGGTTGGATACCGCTTCTCAACGGACATCAGTCTTCAAGAGGCTGACGCCAGCAACAACCCCTCACCTGGATAGGGGGCAAGACAAAACCATCCCCATCGCCGAACCGACCCCAACAGCTCGACACGCTCGACGTCGCCACTGGCGCCGAGTAAGGAAGGCTAGGGGCAACTCCCCCTCTGGGCTAACTCCACCAGCTCCAACGGTGGAAGTTAATGTTGCTGTTCCAATCGGGAACAGCTTTGAGCTGCTGAACAAGGTGCGCAGGAACTCGCCTACCGCCGTACCGAAAAGATCTCCGCCACCGGTGGAGACTGTCACAGAAATAAAGCCGGATCAATCCCCTCAACGGCTGTCCTCCAAAGTTTACAAAATCTGGCGACAAGTCCGAGAGTCGGTGGTCGATCAAGACTATCCTCGCTGACAGAAGAAACTGAAGATTCAGCAGGAAGAGAACCGTCCTAGCAAGCCACAAAGGACGACAACTGCCTGGGTGTCCGCTGCAACGGCCCCCTCAACGTCAACTCCTCAAAGGAGAAGGAGGCTAGAGAAAGCCCCTATAACTACGGCAGATCGCAAAGACGCTGAGTCCAAACGCCCCAAGTCTGGAGACATAACGGTCCATACTGTTTATATGGCATCCGGGAAAGAGGATAGCCGTGCTTCTACGGGCCACCGACCGCTTACCCGATCCATAACAAGGGCTCAAGAACAACAACAACAGAAGCTTCAGGAGATGCTGACTGCAATGGCCGCTCTCACCGGGCCAAAAGAAAG
This sequence comes from Agapanthus africanus, assembly GCA_030015575.1. Classification (NCBI taxonomy): domain Eukaryota; kingdom Viridiplantae; phylum Streptophyta; class Magnoliopsida; order Asparagales; family Amaryllidaceae; genus Agapanthus; species Agapanthus africanus. The sequence goes on along the minus strand of JASDDO010000029.1, from coordinate 396,092,589 downwards.
CCCAGATGCATCATCAAAACAGCGTCATGAAGAAGAAACTGATGCTGACTTCCTACGCAGAGTCCTCGAAAAGAAGGACAGAGAAGCTGCAGAACAAGCTGCCAACATAAGACGAATGGCGCTTCTTTTCCAAGACATGGTCGAGATGATGTTACAGCCAGATCCTCCAGCTGAAGACCCTCCGATCATCATTGAAAACGACAGAGCGGAGACGTCAAACCCTCCTCCGGCTCTTTCAGCAGCCAAAGAGGAAACCATTTCTAAGGCCGCTCTGGATGACTACATAGCTCGGCAAATACGAGCTCACTAGGCAAATGAAGAGGCCGGCCAGGTCGTTAAAACTGGGCGACCTTATCCGGGCTGGTACGACCAAATAAGTTACCCGCCGGGATATACGATCCCTAAATTCCATGTGTACAAAGGGACAGGCAATCCCCATCAACATGTCTCTCAGTTCAGGGCTCTTTGCGGCAACACTGGAGGCGACGACAAACTGTTGCTTCGCCAATTCGTCGGCAGCTTAGCGGAAACGGCCTTCGAATGGTATTTGGAGCTGCCTAACGACTCTGTCAAAACATTTGCGGAGATGGAGCTGCTGTTTACACAAAGATTTGCAAGCGCTAGCGAGCGCACCACGATCCCCGCATTGATCAACCCCAGGGTAAGGCCAGGCAAAACGTTGGTTCAATACGTAATACGGTGGCGGAACCTATGGTCGAAGTGCGAACAACGCATTGAAGAAGCGCCTGCGGTAGGCATGTTCGTGGCACTCTTGATCCGCAGGCGACCATCTCCCAGTTCATGATGTTCTTCAAGCCAATTACTTTCCAGGCCTTGATTGACAAGTTGGCCCAAATGGACCAGATGGGTCATAGACCGTCTCCTTCAAAGGCAGATCCTCGTAACGAAAAGGGGAAAAGAAAAGCAACTTTCGTCTCCAATACTCAACAACAGTCGAGCAACTCAAAGCCGGCTGTTCGCCAAAACAATATGCGTCCACGCCCATCCCTCGAGGAGAGACTAGGACGTACTTACTCGTTTCCTCAAGATAAAACGAGAAGACTGTTCGAGCTGGCAGTGCGCAACAGGCTCATAAATTTGCCGGATCCAAAACGTCCGTTGCAGCCAAACGACATCAATGATCCCAATTACTGCCCCTGCCACCGAGTATTGGGCCATCCGATCGAAGACTGTTACGTCTTCAAAAACTGGGTTGAAGACCAATACCAACAAGGCAAGTGCGCGTTATCGGAAAACTGGAAGGTGAGGCCACCACAACCTCATGCCCCTAAAAAGGTGGACATGCCGGGGGCATCGTGCTCATTCATAGGGAAAGCCCCATAGACCGAAAAGTCAATAAACTAGAAATTCGCCTCAAATACGGCAACGATGGACCACTATGTCATAAAACTGGTATCGGACCGGAATGTCCTTAAACTAACGATGGACCACTATGTCCTAAAACTAGCTCATGACCGAAACGTCGTTAAACTACTACCGACCCGCGGCATCCTCAGGCTGACATGATGTAAAAAAAATAGGTATGTCCACAAGAAAAATGGGCACGGATGAAAACCCGAAAGGGCTCCGTGAGTAAAAACAGCAGGGTTACCGGCGAGTTTTGTGAAAACCCGAAAGGGCGCAGCCTCGTTAAAATAAAAAAAAAAGAAGAAGAAGAAAGAAAACGGTATGTCCACAAGCAAAATGGGCATGGATGAAAACCCGAAAAGGCTCCGTGAGTAAAAACAGCAGGGCTACCGGCGAGTTTTGTGAAAACCCGAAAGGGCGCAGCCTCGTTAAAATAAAAAAAAAGAGAGAAAGAAAAAAGAAAACGGTATGTCCATAAGCAAAAGAGCACGGATGAAAACCCGAAAGGGCTCCGTGAGTAAAAACAGCAGGGCTACCGGCGAGTTTTGTGAAAACCCGAAATAGCGCAATCTCGTTAAAAGACACTTGCAAGCTCCTCTCGACTTCGTAAGGAGAAACCACCTGCGTGAGATCCTTACGACTCACAAGGAAGCAACACACTTAGGGATCCCCACGATTCCTAATAAGAAATTACACTTGCGAGATCCTCACGACTCGTAAGGAGAACCCTCTTATGAGACCCTCACGGCTCATAAGATTTGAAAGTCTTAAGCTACAGGGATTTGAACCTGTTCTTAAGCAACCACCACAACCTCCGATACTGCCCTACAAGCGGCTCAATATTGACCATTGTATATAATCCACGGGCGCGAATAAACATTTCCTTAACAAAGTCCCATCCGTGACTAAGGATATATTTGCAGGGTGAACCCCCTTGTAAGCCATCTCGACTTATAAGGAGAAAGCACTCTTGTAAGATCCTTACGACTTATAAGAGAACATAAACTTAGGAATCCTCATGATTCTTAAGAAGAAAACGTACCTACGAAATCCTCACGACTCGCAGGGAGAAATACCTTCATGAGACCCTTACGGCTCATGAAGTTAAAAGCCTTAGTCAACAGGATTCTAACCATGTTCGCTAAGCCACCTTTGTTCGACATCGACGAAGGCAAATGATGATTCACTCCTAGCAATATCCCAGTTGTAGCGGTGCTGATGCCGAAATCGGTGTCTAATTCCAAGCTTGTAGTGATGAAGCTGGCAAGCCACACATGCATGCAAAATAGCCGAAATGATGGGGCAACTTGCAACAAAATCAGCAAGCAAAAATGCATTCATGCAAAATAGCCGAAATGATTGGGCAACTCGCAATAAATAGCAGCGAGTAAAAATAAAATAAATAGCCGAAATGATTGGACACCGTGAAAAATAGTCGAAATGATTGGGCAATCGCGACCTTCGCGATATAAAAGCTAAAATGATAGAGCATCGCGGAAAGAAATAAAATAAAATGAAATTTATGCCCTACAGGTGATATCACATCGATCCCTGTATACAATCCAGGGGCGCAAACGAAGAGGGAACCATATCATCCTACCAAGCTCCATCAGAAAGAGAGCCAAATCTCAACGGTCACATCTGCATCCCAGAAGACCAACAACAGCGTTCCTCCTTATGCCAGCAAGGCACGGAAGCGACACAACGAAACGGAGCCACGGCATAGTCCTTAGTTCCAAATCTCGACGGTTTACAGACAACCTAGAGACCACCTTAACATTTGTCTCGTTACAGCAGACGCGATGTCAGCAACAGGCATTCCTTCGCAGTCCAGCAGGATGCAGATGCAACGTCAACAAAAGACCTCACGGTCAAATCAAAGCGGAGTGACGGCGAAATCCCAACTCCACCTCAGCATTCGTCTCGCTACACCAGACGCAATGTCAGCAACAGGCGTTCCTTCGCTGAACCACTTCTCCTCGTTTCTAGAACTTTCTCATAGTCTAATCTTGAGAAGCGTTCCTTCTTTAACAGCATGCAACGTATTACGTACTAGGGTTTAGTATTCTTTCATTATAAATTTGAGGAAGGGATTATCTTTTTCTTCATTTGCAAAAGAGAGAACAATAGCTTGCAAGCGTCCATATGCTCTTCGACAGCCATGAAAATGTTAGTTATATGTATGCCCTATAGGCCATTATTGTACATGTGATATACATTACAGTGGATGCTTGGATATATATATAGAGAGGACTTTCTTGCTCGACATGATAATATGCTATCTGGTTGCTCTTTGTCTTAAAATGTTGACTTGTATAAGTGATGTTGTCTTGCTCTCACGTGTTGATAAAGCCCTTAGGATGTGTACTTGACTACCAGGACTATGATGGAGATCATACTAGTGGGGCCAAGCGTAGTCCATAAGTACACCCTAAAATTGTTCCTAATTGAGGGTGTATCTAGACAGGGCATCGATATTCCAGAGTAGACTAGCGTATACGCATGTTGACCCATATGATGGGCGATGGATGATTCCACATCCATTGGTGTTTGATATCAAAGATGGTGTACGGGTGCTCAGTGGAGACTGGGTACACTGAACGGACTCGCCGACAACTCCTACCTGGTATTATACCTATCGTCAGATAGCAGTTCTCTGGTGACACTGGTACAGGTTAGTTTGTAGACCCGAGATCGTCGTAGAGCCTTGTGTGATTCCCACTTTACTTTGATTTCCACCTTACCAAGTTCAAGAGAACGTGCAAAATGGTGGCTTTTGGGTACAGTCCCGAATCACATGAAGACAATGAGCGATAGCAAGGGATTCGTCTCTCCCGGTATAGGGGTTGATGTTGCGCTGTGCTCGATTGGCCATAACGATAAGTCCCTGGCCAGGGCTGCTACGGAGATTTACTGATAAGTGTTATCAGTAGTTTATCGACCCGTTATTAGCCTAACATCGGCACGACTTATCGGTTACTGGGGTCCGACGTTTACCACCCCTAAACTAGATATGCGACATATCAGACGAAGAGACCGGACAGTACGGTAGTGTTACTGCCAGGCTTTTCAAGAGGAGTAAGCTTGCTTGTTGATCTTCTGATCGCTCAATAACCGGGTAGCCGTTACGTCCAGCTAGTACCGCTGACGTCTTATGGGTGCTTGATGAGATCATCACCTACTACCGGCGTATTGACGAGTCTTTAGAGTCCTACACAGAGGTTTCAATGGCGCAGGCAAAATGAAGTAGGAGCATATATGTGATATGTGCGGGACCGAGATTAATACGAGTATATGATACCGTATTCTATTCTCGCGATTTATGTTATCGGTCGGTTATATAAGATATAGCCGGGTTATCGAATCAAATGTTGATTCGATAAGTCAATAATGCATCCGTAGGTTATATGAGATATAGCCAGGTTATCGAATCAAGTGTTGATTCGATAAGTTGATACAAATAATATTAGTCGGTCATATGATATATAGCCGGATTATTAAATCAAGTGTTGATTTAATAATTTAATGTATAATTATATATTTGATATATTAATTTACATTAACTAATATTAGCTCACTTAAGCATTTATTTTTCTCACATGTGCACACTTAATATATATGTGATATATGTTAATTGTGTTTTCTTTATGTGTCATGGTTGATGAAACAAGCAACATGGGTGTATGAGATTTACACCATGATAATGATAATGAAGGGTTTATTTATTTAGAGTAAATCAATTATTAGTTGGAAATTGGTCACATGGCATGAAGCTTGTAGAAGCTTGGAGACCCATTGACTTAGTCCACTAGTTTTGTCTTACACTAGATATTTATTAACCCAACCATTATCTAAACCCATGGTTAAGTCTCTACATGAGTGATATTAAATATTTTCTCACTCATGGTTGCCATTCACTCTCTCATCCATTATTTGCTTCATCTTCCTCAAGCCCACAGGAGAGCTCTCTAGGTTTTTTAGAGGAGCTTAAAATTAGTGAGAAAATTAATTCTAAAGTGAGCAAAAATCCTACTTCATCATCCTCTACTAGATTAGCAATTTAGTTTAGGGTGTTAGCTTCACTAATCACACATTAGTGAAGAGATAGCTTGGGTTAGTGTCTCCTCGACGTAGATCATCTTCAACTTTGAAGACTTCAAGCAAGTATGCATCATCACCTTGTAGAGCCTCTCAAGAGTCCGGGAGTTCATTGATCGCAATGAAGGGACCACTACAAGGAGCTAAAGAAGTGAAGGACCGGACTACAAAGGTTGTAATCCCTACTCATTTAGATGTAAAGTAGTTTACACATTGTATTGTCTAAATCTTTAGTTAAAATTCTAGGGTTAGAATTATTTTGTACGGAAAATTTTAGAAAATGGCATGGACGATGCCTCCCGAAACATTGCTATCGTGCCAAGCAATCCTACAGAGAAGTGCTCGTTAGAGATATTGTCCCCCATTTCACTGCACGCTTAGTGAATCCCGATCTGACAAACACTCAGTATGACACGATGATGCACGATTTGGTGACCCGTGTGGGTTCTCCTCTTCCACTTGGCTCTACTTGGCTTCAGATGGTTTTCCTTGCCATCCTTGACACTATCCTTCCTCATTTAGAGGAGATGACTTTGGCGATACTTGATACTGCGGAGGAAAAGATCAATTCCATTCGTGAGGCACGCTTGATTATAGAGCCTCTGAGAGACCACTCCGTCTATTTCTTGAGTCGGATGCATGCTCGACGAGCTATCATGTTCTCATTCTCCATGAGGGTCACCGTTACGACGTAGTGGAAAAGGCTGAGCGAGAGCTCTAAAATTGTATTTACCATTTTGTTAACCCCTGTAACTCAGATCCCATGTTTTGTGATCTCTTTGTGTGGCCTGAGATGTATGTTTGAATGTTTTGTTGTCTTGAATAAAAATGCATGTTTTATCTTTATTCAGTGAACTTTTTTTACATCAAACAAATGCCCCCATCAATGAAGGCACACAAGTTATCTTTCTGCATGAAGTTGATGGAAGTCTCTGTTGAATATGATCTTGTTGATTTGGCTTTACATCATTGTAGATGTGATTTTTTTTTGTCCAGAAGACAAGACATTGGTGATTGGTATTGGAGTATGAAGTCCCCGCCATTTTGGTGGCCATCTGCCACTTGACAGGGTGAACGGGTCCTGTAATTGGGTTTAACCATCTCGTGTGTGAATGGTTATATCTCTTGGGAATCATTGTTTTCTCCGGGATTTTGGACTATTTTCCCACCCATCTGGAGTTTGTCTCTTGATGTTGCGGAGGACCAAGTACAGTCCGTGTTCAAAATAGGGCTAATTGCTAATAGATTGAGGGATCGCTCGATTAAGCTTCTTCATCGCATTTATTAACAGAGGAGCATTCTCTATGCTTATGATCGAGAGGAAGATCTCAACGGTGATCCAGAAGCACGCCGTCATGAGCAAATGCATCAGGAATGTTCACAACTGCTTTATTGCATCAATATCAAGTGTGTATTTATAATAAAATGGCTAACGGCCAATGATATTGTGCAAGTGTCAAGTGCGCACATGAAACAAAAGCGACTTTGATGAAATGTGCACTTATATACATGCACATATGAAAGCTGATGTATGAGATAGATAATGACACGTGCCCAGCCTTGCCATGCGCACTAGCAGCCAATGAAGCATGCGCTTCTATTTAAAATTGTTACAAAAATAAAAAAATATGTTGATTGACAATTTACCAAACTAAATCAAATTATCTTGGATAAAAATTCAACGGTGCGCAATGCCTCTAAATTGATATGAATCAATTTAAAATAATTTAAAATCAAATAAATCCCTAATAAATTGCAATAAATCCTAATTGGCCCTCTAGTATAAATAAAGATCTAGAAAAAGGGTAGAGGGACATTGATACTTTTTGAGAGCAGCCGTAATAAAGTGCGCACTTCCAGCAATCGAGAAAAAATCTCATCATCTTCGTTACCTTCAATAAAAAGGTAAAAAGAAAAAGAAAGAAGGAGAAAAGATCCATCCCTTTTATAATAATAAAGCTTTTGCTTTTTATAAAATCGTTTGCTTTTTGTTGAATCCATCGATTCATTGAATAAGATCAAAAGATCTTATAGTCTATCTCTTCTTGCTAAAAGTTTTGAATTTTTATAAGAGATTGATCATGAGATCCAAGACCTGAAGAAAAGACCTTTTGTGAAGAATATAAACCTTCATAAATTAGGATGCGCACCATAGATGCACCCAAAAATCAATAAATAGAAACTTATGTTCCTTTTTGAAAGCCATTGCTTTCTGATGAACAGTGTGCACCTGATCCTGGTGCGCACTTGATAAGAAATGTCTATGCAGACTTGCGCATCACGTGATACTCATGTGTATGCATGGGGGAAAATAATGTCCCTGAAGATGTGCGCATCATGTGACATGCATGCGTGCGCAAATGAAAATGTTGACTTCTCAATACATGCGCACCTATAGAAGCGTAAATGTGAATTTGACCTGATAACAAGTGCGCAACCACGTGATATGTACGTGCCCATCCCCCCGACCATAAAAAAAAAGTGTGCAACCACATGATATGCACATGCACACCCTCTTTAAAGAAGATACATGTACATGTCATCTTAAATGTACATGCGCACTTGACCAGCGAGCTTTTTCTTGATTACTTAATTAAAATAAATTAGGTATTGAAGCTTTTGCTTCTTATATGTGATCCTATGATCAAATAAAACATATTTTCTAAGTAGATCTTAATCTAAAACAAGATTGATGACCCTTAAACCATATCTTATAAAATTGATCTTAGTCTCATATATGACTAACAATCTTTCATCGATGTCACCTAAGTCACATGCATGACTAATGATCCTCATCACATACCTTCTAAGTTGATCTTAGTCAAATATATGAATAATGATCCTTAGATAAAATATAAAATCCATTTCCAGCAAATTCCAACAAGTTCTCATCCTTCATCTACAGGATTTGGTTCAAGGGTATATCTTTCCACACCTCTGATATATGACGTTGTAATTCCTCAACGTCTTCAGAGAGGTAGTGGGTCCCAATAACCAATGAGATCTCCTTTCTTGTCCCAACTTGATAAAAGATATGAAATTTCATCAAGACAGAGAATGTCTTAACCTCATATTAATTTACCTCATATTGAGGAAAAGACACAAATCCTACCATCCATGTGCAGCAGTTACCGATAACATCAAAACTAATTCAGGATTTCAAGTTTTTTTCAAAATGTCTGAATCAGACTGAGTCTCAATATAATCAATCTGACTTGAATGTGATTCAAGTATAAACTAAAATACAACATGAATCCATGAATCCATCTATTCAATCTATATTGACCGAACCGAACCATGGATATACTTCGTCTACATGACCCTCCATTTATATCCATTCCATTTACTGATATCATAGTTTCGGCAAGTCATCCATCTATATAACAAAACAATACAATCAATACAAAAGACGTCGCGGGGTTTATAAGGGGTAGATTGGTACGGAAGGTGTTAGAAGTGGCACGAGACTGTAACCATAATACACCTAAACTGAATATCCATTATCGTTGTATCGTGGCTGAACGGTTCCTTGTGCTCCGTATACCTTAGTCTCCGGAATAGTGTGACTCCTCTCGTATACACTGGCATTTTCTGTACCAAGGTACAAACAACAGCGTTAACAATATAATAAATATTACAAGTTATATTTTTTCTGTCTATTCTATCTCTACTTACCTTTGGTACTTACCGAGCGATTGTTCGCTGAAGACATTACTTTCTTCTTTCTTTGGAATGTTGTCAGGTGATTCAGACTCATTGGAGATCGAGCCCAGCACTGAAGATTTGGAGCAGATACCATTTGACCCAGAGCTGTAGGCACTTGTACATTTTCATTTCAGTTATGCCATTATTTAGGCATCGCTTTCTACTCATGTATTTACATTTCAGTTGTACTTGTAAAAGAATATTTAATAAATAAAGTTGATGTTCATTTACATTCCTGTCTCTTGTGTACGATTCATCTTTAAATCGCATTCCCTCAGTCTGGTAAAAATGGTTCTGAGGTCTTGAATGTGATCGGCCTTGGCTTTAATCTTGACGACCAAATCGTCAACATAACATTCGACGACTTTATGGATTAAGTCGTCAAAAATTTAGGTCATTACCCTTTGATATGTGGCACCTGCGTTCTTCAGTCCAAACGGCATCACTTTCTAATAGTATATGTCGATCGGGGTTCGGAATGCTTTGTGTTTCTCGTCTTCGGGCGACATTTTGATCTAATTATATCCAGATGAGCCATCCATGAAGGTGAACAGCTCGTAATTTGAGATATCTTCGACCATCATTTCCATGACCGGAAGCGGGAAATCTTCTTCAGGGCATGCCTTATTTGAGGTCCCTGAAAACGACACAAACTCGAATCTGCCCATTTTTCTTCTTCACTGGGACGATGCATGCGATCTGGTTTGCATATTTCTCTTCTCTGATGATGCCAGTATCGATAAGTTTCTGAGTTTCCTCGATGGCCTTTTCTTCTAGCTCCCTTCTCATTCTTTGAGGAGCTTGTTTGACCGGCTTGGCGTCAAAAGATATAGCCAGCTTATGCAACGTCACTTCAGGAGAGAGGCCAGGCATTTCTTTTTACGTCCATGTGAAGCATTCGACGAACTCATATAGAAGGATGATTATTTGTTCTTTTATTTCCTCTGACAAGAGTGAGCTAATGTAGGCCGGCCTTGGATTATCGGGTGTTGCCAAATTATTCTCGGTTTGCTCGTCGAAGGTTGCTTGTCCGCCATCTTCGAGCTCTCGAGGGGCTTCTTCTAGCTTGGCTTGCTCATCATCATCGTTTCACCTTTCGCTGGCTTTCCCAACATGGATCATGTAGCATGATTTCGCATTAGGTTGAATAAAACATATGCCCCGTCTATCTGGGATTCGTCCATCGATGAGTGCTCGGACTTGAGGCGGGTGCCACAGCCCCTCATAAAACTTTGCTTCGGAGCCTGTTTGATATAACCGACATCCAAACTTTTTAAAATATTCCCACATCTCGGGCATATAATATCTGGGGTTTAGGACAGCTCTTATGCCTCTTTCATAGGGAAGGGATGTGACAGAAAAATCGTCCGGGTGCACGACAAGATTTGACCCATAAAACATGATGCCCTTCTATCCACTCTTTCTTCCAAGAACATAGAAGGTTTTTAGCTGGTCTACGGTGAAGACTGACAATGCATCGAGCTCTTTGCACATCTGCTCCGGCATCCTTGTGATGGCTAGAGACCCTTCTGTAATTTTGAAGGTCTCTCTTAGCATTTCTTTTTTCCATGAGAGCCCAATTTGCACAGCTATTGCAAGACGGGTCCTCTCCTTCTGATTCTTCAGTGTCGCTTCCAAAATATGGGAGAATTTTCTATCGGATGGGCCTTCAATACTAGACTCATCCGTATCGCTACCGAAATGAGGGCGAGTTTTACGGAAGGACGGACTTCCAGCGTCGGACTCATCAGTGTCATTGTCGAAACACGGACGCACTTTGTCATGCCCCGCTTCACAGAGTGCGCTAAGATCGGCACGTGACGGAGTCAACCATGCTACCTGTGGCTAGGAAACATCCCTCCACAGTCACATTACGGCTATCTATAAAATATCAAGAACAGTAGAAATAAAATAAACTATCTAGTATATGTCTATTTTCCAGAATAAACGAGTCAAGAAATAATATGCGGAAGAAATAAATCCAATAAACAATAACAATCTGGAAAGTACATCCCAAATACGGGCTCACATCAGGAAATGAAAATGCTGAAAGAAAACTAAACTAAACTAAAAAACTAACAGGCTCCCCACTGCACGGCCTGTCGACGGAAGTACTCCTGCTCGGCCTGTGACAAGGGTAGAGGATCTGGGCCATGCAAAACCCAGACGTCAGTGCGTCATAATAACAACAGTAATATAATCAGGAGGTAACAAGATATGCAGGCATGAGTAGTAACAGTAATGAGTATATAACAGTAACACGGGTATAAACAGTGAAGTGTATAAGTGCGGGTGAAGTGCAGTAAATAATCTAAACTGTGCTACTGGGTTTACTATTCTAAATTTATTCGAAATCAATTGATGTACTCCTCATGTAACTCAAAGAATATGTCCCGTTACCCCCCGGGACCACGGATCAAGATATGTGAACCAAGAATGGTTCTGTTCCGTTACCCCTCCTCCCGGACCACGGATCAAGAAGAATCACGAATGATTCTGTCCCGTTACCCCCCGGGACCACGGATCAAGTAATACCATTTTATGTTACACTTGGTTCCACCTTTGATTTCCCCATACCCCTAAGGTTATGTGTTCAAGTCAGGTATTGATAAACTGGAGCTAATGCCAACACAGGATCAAGCAGGTACAGGTTTGTCTATGGAGACAACAGGATACGTCCGTCAGGACAACAAGTCAGGATTGTCGGCATTAGAAACAGGATCAGGTACATGTCAAGTAGTGGTCTATCAGGTCATGTCAAGTAATGCACAGTGTAACATATAGGTGTCCAACAGTAAAATGTAGCAAGTATTGAATCACGGTAAAAGTACGGATGTACGGTAAAAACATGGATGCATAAATATCTATCAGGGGTTACATCATGACTAGGTAGGATGCACATTATCAAGCATGGGGTACTAATGTAACAATAATATGAGTTAATGTAATATGGCATGCAACTAGGTATGCAGAATTAATGGTATGGACACACAATAAAACATGGATGCTCATTTAACTATCAGGGGTTATAACTACAGTTCCACGACTATGTAGGATGCACATTATCAAGTATGGGGTATTAGTATAACAATAATATGAAATAATGTGACATGGCATGCAACTAGATATATAATTAATGGTATGGATGCACAAATATCGATCAGGGGTTACATTTACAGCTCCAAGACTAAGTGGGATGCACATTATTAAGCATGGGGTGTTACTATAACAATAACATGAATTAATATGATCTGTAGATGCAGCTACATATATAATAGATGATATGGATGCATACGGGTATCCGAAAACAGTAAAACTTTAATATGGACGTATAATGCAATCAACATGTAATATTTGCATTCATATGGATACAAGATAAGTATTATAGCATGTAGCAAGATAAACTTGCATGCGACTAGATATGTAATAAGTTGTACGGATGCGAACGGATATTGTAAAACTGTAAAACTGTAACATTGGATGCATAACTAAACGATATGTAATATTATAATTTGCATGAATGCAAAATATAGTAGTATAACATGTAGCAAGATAAACTTGCCTGAGCGGAACACACGACGGCTACGTACGGCACGTCCGACGTTGGGTAAACATCGCAACGCACACACAGCACGCGGGACGGATCCAGGCAAGGCAAAAGGATAACCACGTAGGTAGGGGGTGTTCACTGGACTACTCGGATCGTCGGCAGCGGCACAGCTCCGGCGGGTGATCACCGGAAAAGAAACATGATCAAGAAATGAAAGAAGAAAGAATAAGAAGAAGAAGAAGAGGAAGAAGAAGAGTAGAGAGTGCTCTGGGGTTGGTTTAAAGGGGTTCTCTGGTGTACGGGGACAGAGACAGGTAGAGGGGGACGTCGACGGTGGATTTTCCGGCGAAGCAAGGTGTGTGCAGTGGAGGTTCTAGGGTAGGGTTTGTAGTGTGCAGGGGAGGCTCTGGTGTTGAGGAGAAGGGAGTGGAGGAAGAGGAGGAGAAGGAGATGATGATGAGGGAAGGGTCGTCGGGGTTATCGGAGCTCCGACGATGGGTGTGCAGGTGAGGCCGGTAGGGTTTGGGTTGAGAGTGATGGTGGTTGTGGTGATGGGAGGAAGCGGAGGAAGAGAGGAGGAAGGAGATAAGGAGAAGAGGAGAGATGGGGTCAAGGGTGGTCGGCCACAGAGGCGAAGATGGGTGCAGGGGTGATGAGTTCTTGGGTTGCAGATGGGTTCACGTCGGGAAGACGAGAGGGGAGAGAGGTGACGGAGGAGATGATGATGGAAGCGACGAAGGAGGTAGGGGCAGCTGTTCTGTTGATAAAACTGCACATTTGTTATTACATTTTTCCTACCATTTTCATATTAAAAAAAGGACTTTATTATAATATATCATACATATGAGGGTTTATGTGTAAAAATACTATTTTCCATGTGTTGATATATTATAATTAGTATTTGGTAGGAAAATGTATATAATATTATTGACCTAATCCTAGTAGAACTAAGTCTACTAAATATTATCTAAGTTGTTGTGCAGAATTTTCAGGTCTTAAATCAAGGAAATCAAGTTGTTAAAGCTAACCTGCCTAATTAAGAAATCAAAATGAAGGAATCAATTCTGGCAGAAGAAAAGAAAAGATTTCCAAATTCTGAACGTGCCAAGGATCGCCAAATGTCACAAGTAGACATCCACAGAAAATTGATGGACGATCGTGATCATCAAGCCGTGGATCCGCGGCCCAAGCTCCTTGATGCCGCGGATCCGACGCGGTTAAGAAGAGATGGAGGCTGAGGATTTTTGGGGAAAATCTTTTCTACTTTTTCCCTAATTTAGAAGCTTGGGATATGGATCTGGCACTATAAAAAGAGACCGAGAGCCTCTTGGAAAATTAATCAAGCCGAAGAGATCACGAAGCTCCCGACGCTCACGCATCCAGGCTGATCATCGACTGTTTGACTACCTCCTTAGGAAAGATCGAGAAGCAACTAGTTTGTAATCATTTTCTACGGATTAAAGTGTAGTTTGTTCAAGTCGATTAATAAAGGTAGTTATTTTATTTAATTGTTTTTTACATTATGTTTTCCCTCTTTGTGTTTTCATCTTCTTCTCCCAACATGCGCGAGTAATTCTCCGCTTGTTAGGGTTCGTAAGATTAGGGTAGGCTAATGGACGATAAAAAATCCCTAAACCATTTTTAAGTCCTATAAAGTTTAAGAACTTTATCAAAAGAATCATTAACATCCTAATCGGGCGCGCTAGCAATTCTTTGCTAGTTCCGACCGTGATTAGAGATTAGATTAATGATTGTTTTGGTAAAGGCTAGATATGAACGGAGTTCCGTGTCGAGATAAGGGTTAAGAATGGGATTCCTTTTCCCTCCAGAAACCCTAATCTACACGCATCACCGTCGTTCTAGTTTTAAATCTATTAATGGATAAAAAGGGTAACTTTTAATTAATCGTCCATAACTACTAAATCCTAACGAACCCTACAAGTCCTTTTATTATATTAACTACATCTTTAAAATAATCTAGATCTATATTTTACATTCTTGTTTAACGTAGATCTAGAAACCATTCTATAAAATTCTTTATCCCTCCTCTCTTTCTCAACACATCTAAAGTAAAAGTAAAAGGTTCCACGTTTCCCAGAGGACGACCCGTACTCATCTCGGTCTAGCTATACGCGACACCGTTCTGATTGCGGTTAACTACAAACACACTCTTTCGTAACAATCAAATGGCGCCGTTGCCGGGGATACGTGCGTAATTTTTTTATTCTTACTATTTGTGTTGAATTCTTAGACGATTCATATCATTATTAACACAAAACTGCAAATTGCATATTTAACGATTTATGCGTGAATTTTTGCAAGGAGATCTAGAGTCACAGACTTGAGGAAATAGGAGATCTAGGGTTCACACTTCTCAGGTATCTTTCTCAACTCCTTCTCTCTCCTCTCAAATCCAATAAAATCTATTTTCTGCAGGATTCTTTGCAAAATAGCGCTGCTCAAAAATCTTTTTGCAAAAGTTTTGTGATTGGTTTTGTTTTGCATATTTTAATACGGACTTTAAGGGGCAAAGACCAAATCAAGATTAGGTGGTGATTTCATCACCCTTCCTAAGCCCCACAAATCACAAACTGAGTATCTAGATCAATCCTTCATTAATTTAAAAAATATCTAGACCAGACTCTAAGGACTGTCGCGCTCAATAAGGACAGAGGAAGGTCGTGGGTAATCTATCGCTTATCCGCATTACTTTTGTAGTGTCTAGGCAAGTGTGACTAAGGCTAGTGGTTTTTAATTAGGCCCACTACCGTGGTTCCTTCCCACTTACCTGGCACTTATCTGGCTACAAGGGTAGTACGGAGGCGGTAGAGGATTGATCCTGCGGCTTGTCCTTTGGAAGTCTAGGAGCAGTCTAGAGACTGGACCTAGGTGACCTTAGTTCTAGGGTTGCTTGTGCATTTTAGAGTGATTTGTCTTGAGTCCCACTTTTTCAAAATAAACCAATTTTAAATCACACACACGCTGCCACTTGCACTAAACCCGCTTAGTGCATGCTCGGCTGGACACGGGATCCTAGTGTCCGTCTTGTCCGCGTTCCTTCGATCGACGCCGAAGTCGGTACTTCTTCATCTTCTTTTCCCCCACCACACACCACGACCGAGATGGACGGCACTCCATCAGAGTATAACACCACGCTGCAACCGCCCGTAGGTGCGCAGAATCCACCGCGCATCTCTCTCCAAGAGAGATGCTATTCTATCCGTGGTCCTCTTCCCACTTGTCTATCTCTTCCACCACCTAACGGGGATAATTTCGAAATTAAACCCCACTACATCAATCTGCTGCCCAAATTTCACGGGCTTGAATCGGAAGACGCATACGTTTTCATTACCAAATTCGAAAACGTATGCATAATGATGGGTACTTCACAATTGACTTTAGATGCTATGCGCTTACGTCTTCTCCCATTCACACTGTGCGACTTGGCAGAAAAATGGCTTTACAATACTGCCGCACACTCTATCACTAATTGGGATGAATTCGTCATAGCATTTCTTAAGAAGTTTTACCCAAACCATAAGACTGCCCGTGTTAGAAGCGAGATCAACCAGTTCACCCAGCTTCCCAATGAACCATTTTGGAAGTGCTTTGAACGTTTCAAGGATCTGCTTGTCCAATGTCCTCATCATGGAATCAATAGATGGGATTTATGTCGGATTATATATGAGGGCATTAATCCAGCGACAAAGCAGATGCTTGAAACAATGTGTCAATGCAATTTCATGTCTAAAGATGACGGTGAAGCTTGGAAGTATCTGGAAGACCTCGCTGAGCACACTTTGCAGTGGGAAAGCGTAAGACCACCTTCATCTAAGGGAGGTGTTCACCAGCTCGATGTTTCCATCGCAGTAAAAGCCGAAATGGCAGCGATACAGAAGAAACTCGATGCTGTTGAGAACAAATTCTCATCATTCTCCCTAAATCAGGTCACGCTTCCTAAGACTGTCTGTGGTTGCTGTTCGGATCCTTCACACTTAACGGAAGAATGTCCTATGAATGCACCGTTTCAAGGTCACGAGCAAACTAATGCTGCTTTTCAGCAGCGACCTAGAAACTACCCTTATTCTTCCACGTACAATCAAGGATGGAGGAATCATTCTAACATTGCTTGGAATCAAAACCAACAAAGCAATTATCAAAGACCTCCTCCACGGCAACCACAACCACAGAATCAGCCCCCCTTTCAGTCACAGAATTTCCAAAATCCGGCCAACATTTCTACACCACAAGTGGCCGGTACTGACAACTCACTTGCACAAACTTTGGATTTGTTCATGAAACAATCCATGCAATTGTCGGCTGAGATGAAGTCTTCTATTGATACCATAACGAAAAACTCCGCCTCTCATGGTGAGAGTATTAAATCAATAGAAAACCAAATCGCACAGTTAAACGGCGCAATGAGTGCGAGAGAGAAAGGGAAACTCCCATCTCAACCCATACCGAATCCTGGCCACTCACAAAGTTATAATGTGAGTGCCGTTACTACGTTGAGATCGGGAAAAGTGCTGAATAACCGAGTGGGTGAGCAATGTGATGATAGTGACACCAATGATACCCCAGCCTTTTCTTCTTCCCCTAATTCGTCTAGTCTCCCACCTTCACCCGAGCCTATTCTCCGTTTTCCCCAAGGCTCAAACATTTCGCCAAATCTATCTAAGTCGATTCCCACTCCAGTTTTGGGATCGAATCCTTCCCCACAATCCTCTCCAATGTTGGACCAAACCCTTATTGATAAAGCACCTTATCCAAACAGGGGCAACAGACCAAGTCCACAAATGGAGAAGATTGTGGAAATTTTTAAGCAAGTTAACATAAACATTCCTCTCCTAGATGCTATTCAACAAGTTCCGTCATATGCGAAAATCCTAAAGGACTTGTGCTCTAGGAAGAGAAAAGTTCAAGTACCTAAAAAAGTTTTCCTTGCGAGTAATGTGAGCACAGCTTTTACACAACAACTACCTAAGAAACGAAAGGACCCCGGAAGTCCTACAATTTCAATTTCTATTGAGGGTAAAAATATCAATCGTGCTCTACTCGATTTAGGTGCTAGTGTTAACTTGCTTCCGTATTCTGTTTATGAGCAATTAGGGATCGGAGAGTTAAAACCTGCACATTGCACTCTTCAGATGGCCGATCGATCTATCACCCAACCAAGGGGTGAGCTAGAGGATGTGTTAATCAAAGTCGAGGAATTCATATTTCCTGTGGACTTTATCGTTATTGATACACAACCTGTGGCAAACCCACACAATCAAATCCCGGTGATACTCGGTCGACCCTTTTTGGCCACTTCCAACGCAGTAATCAATTGTAGAAACGGCTCTATGACCCTATCCTTTGGAAAGAAGTCAATTGAGCTTAATATTTACAGGTTGGGAAGTGAACCCTCCGAACCCTATGCTCATGTGTGTTCTGTCGAATTAATGGATGTCGACAGCAGCGAATTCGATCAACCTCATAATTCTGACTCTTTTCATATGTTGTTGCTTGACACGGACTCTTCCACCAAGTTGTCCGGGTCAACATCTAACGCTGATAAGGAACTTTTTATAGAGTCTGACGATCACCCCATTTTTTCTGATGACATTATTTTTCGGGGTATCGATGAAGGCTTTGAGGAAATTTTCGCTGATGAACTCGCATTTTTACAAGACACGGGTGTTGAGATGAATCAACTCCAAGATGAAGAAATTGGACATCCACCCCTTCTTTTGGACAATCATGATAATGCCAGTAATCCATCATTACTATCACTGTGCCGTCTCTCCAAATTGAGACGCAATCATTTTCCATTACACCTCTTATCACTTCCCCACATCTTCACGTCGAAAGGTGACATGTTCTTCCACCAACCTTGGTGCTTCATCGATAAAATTTTCGAATGGTTGGTGTTGACCTTCGGTCTTTGCAAATCTTGGCATTGACCAATAACCTTACCCCACTCGTGTGATTTTAAAAGATTAACATTGTTTAGCTCAAGTTTGGGGGGGTATTTTTTTGGGGGCTCTTGAAAGAAAAAAGAATTTTTATAAAATTGTGAGCCAACAATAAGTTTGGGGGAGGATTTCACTTGCATATATTCTTACCCCCACTAATAATTTCCTCCCAAGTCTATAGGTTTTTGAGCTTTAACGGATGACATCAGTAAGGACACTGCTGTAAACAGGTTTGGGGGAGGTTTGTGCTTATACTTTACATTATACTATATTTTAGCACAATTTTTTTTTTTGATAATAAAAGAGTAGAAAGTGAAAAAATTACATCCAAAAGATAGGAATAGTTTAAGAAAACCAAGAAAATTAGAAGTTTTCTTAAACGAACTAGTAATAAGTAGTCATGAGCTGTTGTCCCAAGGGTTAGTAAGATGAAGGAAGTCACTAATCTGAAGATAAAAATAAGTCTGAAAAATAGTTTCTATTCTGAAAGCCAAACATTTGAATGTTGATACCCTACTATATGCACTTACACACGTCTTGAAACTCGGGATAGTAGAGAATTCCTTGAAATGCTCTTGTCTAAAAGCCAAAGTATGAAGGAAATGAAAAAAAATGAATGAAGAAAATATAAAAATGGTGAAAAGAAAAAATGAACACTGGTTTTGTATCGCCAAGGCAGCAATAAAAAAATATAGCGAGGGTGCTTCATCACCTAGTGCCCTAAGGCCAACTGGTCTGGGAGTCACTGCTAAGCCTTAGGTGGTGCAAGACGAGAAAAATATTATCACCTAATCAGCAAGCACATGAGTAATCGGTCGGTTAGTACCTCAAGAAGTATTAACGGTCGCACGAAAATGTGTGAGTAAATCTAAATATTCATCAAGTTAAAAAGTACCGCGGCAGATGGACAAGAGTATGATAGCTTGAATTGAATTCTCTGAGTGTAGGGATGTCCATTTCACACACGTAGGGGTATATGATCGATGTTTAGATGAAAGATAGGAACGAAAAATAAAGATGATGTTTTATTGAGAGATGATGTGATTTCTAACATTTTTTCATGACTATTAAGATAGGGCTCATGATAACTGAAAAGCTAGTATAATTGGAAACTCTTATTTTCAAAGTCTTTCTTTTATGTCTCTTACCTTTATATGTAAATTTCACCATCTCTCTTTTGTTATAGGATTTTGTGGGTGTAATCCGCTGAAAACCCTCAGGAGACAACACTCCTCCTACTAGGGACACCTAGAGGTTTAACGGCTTGTTGCACGTGCTCAGTGCAATCGTGTCTGCCTACGAAAGTGTGCTTAGTTTTCTCCTTTCTTTTTCTCCTCTTGAATAAACTAGTTTGCTTGGGACGATCAAAGATAAGTTTGGGGGTATTTGTTCAGTTGATAAAACTGCACATTTGTTATTACATTTTTCCTACCATTTTCATATTAAAAAAAGGACTTTATTATAATATATCATACATATGAGGGTTTATGTGTAAAAATACTATTTTCCATATGTTGATATATTATAATTAGTATTTGGTAGGAAAATGTATATAATATTATTGACCTAATCCTAGTAGAACTAAGTCTACTAAATATTATCTAAGTTGTTGTGCAGAATTTTCAGGTCTTAAATCAAGGAAATCAAGTTGTTAAAGCTAACCTGCCTAATTAAGAAATCAAAATGAAGGAATCAATTCTAGCAGAAGAAAAGAAAAGATTTCCAAATTCTGAACGTGCCAAGGATCGCCAAATGTCACAAGTAGACATCCACAGAAAATTGATGGACGATTGTGATCATCAAGCCGCGGATCCGCGGCCCAAGCTCCTTGATGCCGCGGATCCGCCGCGGTTAAGAAGAGATGGAGGCTGAGGATTTTTGGGGAAAATCTTTTCTACTTTTTCCCTAATTTAGAAGCTTGGGATATGGATCTGGCACTATAAAAAGAGACCGAGAGCCTCTTGGAAAATTAATCAAGCCGAAGAGATCACGAAGCTCCCGACGCTCACGCATCCAGGCTGATCATCGACTGTTCGACTACCTCCTTAGGAAAGATCGAGAAGCAACTAGTTTGTAATCATTTTCTACGGATTAAAGTGTAGTTTGTTCAAGTCGATTAATAAAGGTAGTTATTTTATTTAATTGTTTTTTACATTATGTTTTCTCTCTTTGTGTTTTCATCTTCTTCTCCCAACATGCGCGAGTAATTCTCCGCTTGTTAGGGTTCGTAGGATTAAGGTAGGCTAATGGACGATAAAAAATCCCTAAACCCTTTTTAAGTCCTATAAAGTTTAAGAACTTTATCAAAAGAATCATTAACATCCTAATCGGGCGCGCTAGCAATTCTTTGCTAGTTCCGACCGCGATTAGAGATTAGATTAATGATTGTTTTGGTAAAGGCTAGATATGAACGGAGTTCCGTGTCGAGATAAGGGTTAAGAGTGGGATTCCTTTTCCCTCTAGAAACCCTAATCTACACGCATCACCGTCGTTCTAGTTTTAAATCTATTAATGGATAAAAAGGGTAACTTTTAATTAATCGTCCATAACTACTAAATCCTAACGAACCCTACAAGTCCTCTTATTATATTAACTACATCTTTAAAATAATTTAGATCTATATTTTACATTCTTGTTTAACGTAGATCTAGAAACCATTCTATAAAATTCTTTATCCCTTCTCTCTTTCTCAACACATCTAAAGTAAAAGTAAAAGGTTCCGCGTTTCCCAGAGGACGACCCGTACTCATCTCGGTCTAGCTATACGCGACACCGTTCTGATTGCGGTTAACTACAAACACACTCTTTCGTAACAATCAGCAGCACGAAGCAAAAGCTAGGGTTAGGGTTAGGGTTCTCATAGGGGATCTCGTTGCGGGGGCAGAAGTTTAAAGAAGAAGATAGAAATGAAGGAGGGAGGTGAGCGTAGTGTAGAGGGAGGTGACGGGATTCGCGAGTGAATAGGAATCGCGACATGTGAGAGAAAGGAAGAGAAAGAGAGAAAGAGAGAGAGAGAGAGAGATATCTGCATGAGAGAGAGAGTTATAAAAAGATTTCTTTAAAATTTAAAAATATTTTTCATTACTTAATATAAACAGTTTAAATATTAAAATAAAATATTAGCTAAAGAATTTGATATTTTGGCTAATACAAAAATAGTCCAAAACACGTCCGGGTCGGGTCTAAAAATCCAGTTTTAAAATACGGAAAATATACGTGTCGGCCAAAACTAAAATAGGATATCCGGGTAACAAAAATGCATACCCCCGAGAATGGATGCACGCATGCACGTAGCCATCCAAACGAGTCAGTTTCACTGAACAGGATGAGAACAAGATGCGCGGATGCTACCACAGGGTC
Organism: Agapanthus africanus; assembly: GCA_030015575.1. NCBI lineage: Eukaryota > Viridiplantae > Streptophyta > Magnoliopsida > Asparagales > Amaryllidaceae > Agapanthus > Agapanthus africanus. The sequence continues at coordinate 396,070,548 of JASDDO010000029.1, read as the reverse complement.
AGGGGTATCATGCAGGCCATGTTATATATTTAAAAATATTTTTCTTGACTTTAAATGTTATATAAAAATGCAGATGCTGGATAAAATGCCAGTATGCAGTATAAAATATGAAAGTGCACGGATCCACGTAACAAGCCGGGATAAATCATAAACAGGAATCAAGACGGGTTTCCAGCAAGCGGTCGGGTCAGATGCAATACAAATACCAATTACATTATTCGCATTCAAAACACAATAAATCAAGAAAATACCATAAATAAAGAAATACTCAAAATAGAACTGGTATAAATGAACTAGGGTGTTACATTATACCCAATTACAAAGAGAATTTCGTCCTCGAAATTCCAGGAACAAGAAAAGATAAACAAACATGAATCTACAAGAATAGGTGTGGAAACTTCTGTCGAATCTCGTCTTCACGTTCCCAAGTCGATTCTCCATGCGAGCGATTCCTCCAAGAAACAAATACGAGAGGGATAACCTTGTTCTTGAGGACCTTTTCTCTTCGATCAACAATCGATATCGGTCGTTCCTCAAAGGTCAAATCCTCCCTTACAGTCAGCTCCGAATGATCTAGCACGTGTGTTTCATATCGAACATACTTACGGAGTTGAGATACATGAAACACGTCATGAACATTCGCCAAAGATAGTGGTAAAGCCAAACGATAGGCCACTTCTCCAACACGCTCCATAATCTCGAAAGGCCCCACGAATCGAGGACTAAGCTTACCTCGACTCCCAAAACGAATCACTCCTCTAGTCGGTGATATCTTTAAGAATACCATATCACCAACAGCAAACTCTAGAGGTCTTCTCGATATATCGGCCCAACTCTTCTTCCGATCCTGTACTACGTTCATGTGATTCCAGATAGTATTAACTTTCTCTACTATTTGCATGACAAGATCCGGTCCCAACAATCTCCGTTCTCCAACATCGTCCCAACAAACGGGTGAGCAACACTTGCGGCCATACAATGCTTCGAATGGAGTCATCTGAATAGTCGCCTGAAAGCCGTTATTGTAAGAAAACTCCACCAAGTGTAGATGATCCTCACATGAACCCTTGAAGTCCAACATGAAAGCTCCCAACATGTCTTCAAGAGTTTGGATCGTTCTCTCCGACTGGCCATCTATCTGGGGATGATAAGCGGTGCTAAACTTCAATCGCATCCCCAAACTTTCCTGTAAACTCCTCCAGAAGTGTGATAAGAATCGGGTATCACGATCAGAAACGATGCTCACAGGTACTCCATGCAATTTCATAATCTCCTGCATGTACCGTTTTGCTAACGCTTCTGTTGACTGACCAACTCGAAACGGTATGAAATTAGCTTCCTTGGTCAATCGATCAACAATCACCCAAACTGCTTTGTTGCCCTTTGGACTCCGTGGTAAAGATGTCACGAAATCCATGGTTATATGTTCCTACTTACATTGAGGAATCGGAAGTGGTTGCAATAAACCAGCCACCCTTTGATGTTCAGCCTTAACTTGCTGACACACCAAACACTTCGCTACCAACCGGGCAATCTCCCTTTTCATGCCTTCCCACCAGAAATGTTGTCTTAGATCACGATACATCTTCATGCCCCCTGGATGTACAGAATATGCGGAACTGTGTGCCTCCTTCAAAACTTCTTCACGAATGTCTCCTTTCGGCACACACAAACGGCTACCATATCACAACGAACCATCTTTATGAATCAACAAGTCCGTTCGAAGTCCCACTTCTACCTGTTCTCGAAATTTCTGCAATCTTGGGTCCTAACACTGCGCTGCTTTAATACTCTCGATCAACAACGACTGTACTTGCAGCTTCATCAACTGTCGCGAAGAATACGGTAGCACGATCTCCAACTCGAATCTCCGAAAATCTTCGACAATCTCCTTCTGTGCAGTCAACATCCGAATTGCTGCCAACCGACTAGGCGCATCCGGCACTACATTAACTTTCCCCGGATGGTACTTGAGATCAAGATCATAGTCAGCCATCAGCTCCAACCATCTACACTGTCTCATGTTGAGCTCTTTCTGCGTGAACACGTATTTTAGGCTTTTGTGATCGGTGAATACTTCGACCCTTTCACCCAATAAGTAGTGTCTCCAAATCTTCAATGTGAAAATCACTGCTGCCAACTCCAAATCATGAGTTGGGTAATTTTTTCTCATAAGTCTTCAATTGTCTTAATGCGTAAGATATAACCTTCCCATGCTGCATCAAAACACATCCTAAACCTTTCCCAAATGCGTCGCTGTGAATAACCAATCCTCCGGAATCATCTGGCACGGTCAAAATAGGAGCGGTTATCAACCTATGCTTCAACACCTCAAAAGCTGAAGTACAACTATCCGTCCAGATGAACGGTACTTCTTTCCGCGTAAGCTTGGTCAAAGGCTCAGCCAATCGAGCAAAATTCTCCACGAATCTTCTATAGTATCCTGCAAGTCCCAGAAAACTTCTGATCTCCGCTACATTCCTTGGAATCGGCCAATCTTGAACTGCTGCAATCTTCTCAGGATCAACGGCGATTCCATCTCCGGATATGACATGCCCCAAAAACTTCACTTCTTCAAACCAAAACTCGCACTTGCTCATCTTTGCATATCATCATTCTTGCCTCAATGTCTGTAGTGCGATCTTTAAGTGTTCAGCATGGTCTTCTCGGCTCCTCGAGTAGACCAGAATATCATCGATAAACACCACTATAAACCGGTCTAAGAACGGTGAAAAGATTCGGTTCATCAAGTCCATAAATATCGCCGGTGCATTCGTGACTCCGAATGGCATCACTAAATACTCGTAATGTCCATATCGAGTTCGGAACGCAGTCTTGCAAATATCTTCTGATTTAACTCAAACCTGATGATATCCGGATCGCAAATCTAGCTTCGAGTATACCCTCACGCCACTGAGTTGCTCGAACAATTCGCCAATGCGAGGGATCAGGTACTTGTTCTTAATAGTCACCCGGTTCAATTCTCGATAATCGATGCACATCCTCCTTGTGCCATCTTTCTTCTTGACTAGAAGAACTGGAGCTCCCCAAGGTGAATTACTGCTGCGAATCCAAGCCTTCTCTAGCAATTCGATAACCTGCTTCTTTACTTCTTCCAACTCCACTGGTCCCATCGGATAGTACGCCCTTGAAATTGGCGCTGCACCAGGAATAAGACCGATCGCGAACCCCACATCTCGTTTTGGCGGTAAACCCGAGATGTCCTCGAACATGTCCATGAACTCTCGAACTAAAGCTGGCGCTTCCTCCTTATCAACTTCCATCGACGAAAGAACACTTTTTGTCGGCCTAGCCCTAAACTCGACTGGCCCGACAGAACCGCTTTCTCCAGCAAAAACAAACTCCGGATGTTCGGGAATCTGGAAAATCACTTTTCTTGCCCTATAATCAATGTGAGCGTGGAAAGTGCTGAGAAAAATCCATTTCCAAGACAACATCATAACTGCCGGTATCGATCACCAAAAAATCTGCAAATAACAACAGAACAATCCTTGCACTCACTACTAGGTATGATCTTCCCATTCCCAGTGTGTATGTCCCAGCAACAAGACAGGGCCGTGCAAGCAATCAAGTATGCAGCAATAAACTTAGACAACATACAACAATGGGATGCACCAGAATCGAATAGTGCTAATGCGGGAAAATCATGAACAAGTAGGATACCTGAAATAACTTCATCTAAAGCCAAACACTGAAGAAGATTAGCACGGTAAACAGGATTCAAGCTTGCGATAAAATATGAACTGGTAAGCAATGAAATCGAGAGAAGCAAGGTAATATAACGATCATAAAACAAGGAAATGAATCAAGACTAGGACTCCAAGTTACTTAAATAGAGTACCGCATTGTAACCATGCTGCAGTTCATAGTTACAATAACATAACTTCGTTCAAGTCGCCCAAATCCTAGTATCAGAATAGAGAGAAATAGTAGGAAACCAAAAGGATTTCAAGTCGAGATGCAAGGTTGTTTGCATACCGTCAAGACAAGGGTCAAGGAAAAGATGTGATTCAAGAATCATAATAACAATGTGGCAGGACAAACTCCTAATTACGAGTATTCTGATTCGTGTATTGGGTACAATACCCAACTACAAAAAGAATCAAACCTGATTAACCTAAATCCTATGTCTCTGATACCAAACAAACCCTGTCATGCCCCGCTTCGCAGAGTGCGCTAAGATCGGCACGTGACGGAGCCAACCATGCTACCTGTGGTTAGGAAACATCCCTCCACAGTCATATTACGGCTGTCTATAAGATATCAAGAAGTAGAAATAAAATAAACTATCTAGTACATGTCCATTTGCCAGAATAAACGAGTCAAGAAATAATATGCGGAAGCAATAAATCCAATAAACAATAACAATCTGGAAAGTACGTCCCAAATACGGGCTCACATCAGGAAATGAAAATGCTGAAAGAAAACTAAACTAAACTAAAATACTAACAGGCTCCTCACTGCTCGGCCTATCGACGGAAGTACTCCTGCTCGGCCTGCGACAAGGGTAGAGGATCTGGGCCATGAAAAATCCAGACTTTAGTGCGTCATAATAACAACAGTAATATAATCAAGAAGTAACAAGATATGCAGGCATGAGTAGTAACAGTAATGAGTGTATAACAGTAACACGGGTATGAACAGTGAAGTGTATAAGTGCGGGTGAAGTGCGGTAAATAATCCAAACTGTGCTACTGGGTTTTCATAACAGTAACACGGGTATGAACAGTGAAGGGTATAAGTGCGGGTGAAGTGCGGTAAATAATCCAAACTGTGCTACTGGGTTTTCTATTCTAAATTTATTCGAAATCAATTGATGTACTCCTCATGTAACTCAAAGAATATGTCCCGTTACCCCCCGGGGCCACGGATCAAGATATGTAAACCAAGAATGGTTCTGTCCCGTTACCCCCCGGGACCACGGATCAAGAAGAATCACGAATGATTCTGTCCCGTTACCCCCGGGGACCACGGATCAAGTAATACCCTTTTAAGTTACACTCGGTTCCACCTTTGATTTCCCCATACCCCCAAGGTTATGTGTTCAAGTCAGGTATTGATAAACTGGAGCTAATGCCAACACAGGATCAAGCAGGTACAGGTTTGTCTATGTAGACAACAGGATATGTCCGTCAGGACAATAAGTCAGGATTGTCGGCATTAGAAACAGGATCAGGTATATGTCAAGTAGTGGTGTATCAGGTCATGTTAAGTAATGCACAGTGTAACATATAGGTGTCCAACAGTAAAATGTAGCAAGTATTGAATCACGGTAAAAGTACGGATGTACGGTAAAAATATGGATGCACAAATATCTATCAGGGGCTACAACATGACTATGTAGGATGCACATTATCAAGCATGGGATACTAATGTAATAATAATATGAGTTAATGTAATATGGGATGAAACTAGGTATGCAGAATTAATGGTATGGATACACAATCAAACATGGATGCTCATTTAACTATCAGGGGTTATAACTACAGTTCCACGACTATGTAGGATGCACGCTATCAAGCATGGGGTGTTAGTATAACAGTAATATGAAATAATATGGCATGGCATGCAACTAGATATATAATTAATGGTATGGATGCACAAATATCGGTCAGGGGTTACATTTACAGCTCCAAGACTAAGTGGGATGCACATTATTAAGCATGGGGTGTTACTATAACAATAACATGAATTAATATGATCTGTAGATGCAGCTACATATATAATAGATGATATAGATGCATACGAGTATCCGAAAACAGTAAAACTTTAATATGGATGTATAATGCAATCAACATGTAATATTTGTATTCATATGGATACAAGATAAGTATTATAGCATGTAGCAAGATAAACTTGCATGCGACTAGATATGTAATAAGCTATACGGATGCGAACGGATATTGTAAAACCGTAAAACTGTAACATTGGATTCATAACTAAACGATATGTAATATTATAATTCGCATGAATGCAAAATATAGTAGTATAGCATGTAGCAGGATAAACTTGCCTGAGCGGAACATACGACGGGTGCGTACGGCACGTCCGACGTCGGGTAAACATCGCAACGCACACACGGCACACGGGACGGGTCCAGGCAAGGCAAGAGGATAACCACGCGGGTAGGGGACGTTCACTGGACTACTCGGATCGTCGGCAGCGGCACGGCTCCGGCGGGTGATCACCTGAAAAGAAACAAGATCAAGAAATGAAAGAAGAAAGAAGAAGAAGAAAGAAGAAGAAGAAGAGGAAGAAGAAGAGAGGAGGGTGCTCTGGGGTTGGTTCAAAGGGGTTCTCTGGTGTACGGGGACAGAGACAGGTAAAGGAGGACGTCGACGGTGGGTTTTCCGGCGAAGCAAGGTGTGTGCAGCGGAGGTTCTGGGGTAGGGTTTGTAGTGTGCAGGGGAGGCTCTGGTGTTGATGAGAAGGGAGTGGAGAAAGAGGAGGAGAAGAAGATGATGATGAGGGAAGGGTCGTCGGGGTTATCGGAGCTCCGACGATGGGTGTGTAGGTGAGGCCGGTGGGGTTTGGGTTGAGAGTGATGGTAGTTGTGGTGATGGGAGGAAGCGGAGGAAGAGAGGAGGAAGGAGATAAGGAGAAGAGGAGAAAAAAGAGGAGAGACGGGGTCGAGGGTGGTCGGCCACGGAGTCGAAGATGGGTGCAGGGATGATGAGTTCTTGGGTTGCAGATGGGTTCACATCGGGAAGACGAGAAAGGAGAGAGGTGACGGAGGAGATGATGATGGAAGCGACGGCGAAGGCAGAGGCAGCGTGAGGCAAAAGCTAGGGTTAGGGTTCTCATGGGGGATCTCGTCGCGGGGTCAGAAGTTAAAAGAAGAAGAAAGAAATGAATGAGGGAGGTGAGCGTAGTGTAGAGGGAGGTGACGGGATTCGCGGGTGAGTAAGAATCGCGAGAGGTGAGAGAGGGGGGGAGAGAGAGCGAGAGAGATCTGCGTGAGAGAGAGAGAGAGTTATAAAAAGATTTCTTTAAAATTTAAAAATATTTTTCATTACTCAATATAAACAGTTTAAATATTAAAATAAAATATTAGTTAAAGAATTTGATATTTGGGCTAATACAAAAATAGTCCAAAACCCGTCCGGACCGGGTCTAAAAATCCAGTTTTAAAATACGGAAAATATACGTGTCGACCAAAACTAAAATAGGATATCCGGGTAACGAAAATGTATACCCCCAAGAACGGATGCACGCACGTGCACGTAGCCATCCAAACGAGTCTGTTTCACTGAACGGGACGAGAACAAGATGTGCGGATGCTACCACAGGGTCAGGGGTATCATGCAGGCCATGCTATATATTTTTAAAATATTTTTCTTGACTTTAAATGTTATATAAAAAAATGCAGATGCTAGATAAAATGCCAGTATGCAGTATAAAATATGAAAGTGCATGGATCCACGTAACAAGCCGGGATAAATCATAAACAGAAATCAAGACGGGTTTCCAACAAACGGGTCGGGTCGGATGCAATACAAATACCAATTACATTATTCGCACCCAAAACACAATAAATCAAGAAAATACCACAAATAAAGAAATACTTAAAATAGAACCGGTATAAATGAACTAGGGTGTTACACACTTTGGGGTTTTTGCTTTTGAAAGTGACAGCAAGCTCAGATTGGCTTTTGAGCTTCGAAGACGTTCTGCCCTTGGTCAGCTGTGGCTCAGCATTTTAGGGGCTCACAAAGTATCGAGAATCTTCATATCGGACTTCATGCACACCGAATGGCTGGATGTCTCCATCAATGCGTCTTTCTTCGCCATTTTTTGTATACTTCATGCACTGAAGGAGAGTTGACGGAACGATGACGTAATCATGGAGCCACGGCCGTCCTAAGGGAATCTTATAAGACGTGTCGTTTTCGATCACATATATTTTAGCTTCGGTTTGCAGATCCCCAAATTTGATTGGCAGAGCTATGGACCCCAGAACTTGCTGGCAGTTTTGGTTGAAGCCTTGGATGACTATCCTTTCTCTTGATAGGTGTCGGACGTCCAATGAAAAACTCTTCAGATTCCGCAAGTTCATGATGTTCACTGAGGACCCGGATCAATCAATATGCAATTAATTCAGTCTCCATTGCTGTACCCTGTCACGTAAAGAGGTCGGTTATGCTCAACCATTCCCAGTAGCAGGTCTTCATCTTTAAATGTGACTACGGCTGTATGCAGATTGTATTGAGCCTTTTTCATATTAATTTCCGCGAAATGAACCTGATACCGCTTGGGGTTTTGCATGGCGTGGATGAGAACATCTATAAGCTCCTTAGATAGGACCAGAGCATCATAGATGCTTAAGAGAGACGGAATCTTGTGGAGGTGAGCCAAGACATTGTAATCTACCGGAGAACTCAAATCTTCATAAGTCGGCTCTACGCCGTTTTCTTCATTAGCGGCATGTTTTTCCTTCCCTTTTGGGTTGTTGCTTTGATTTGGCGGTAGAGACTTGCCGCTTCTGAGCTGGATTTGGTTGGCCTTCGTGGCGAGCTCCTCATCCTCCTCGGGAAAACAGAGTTCTTCCTTAGAGTCGCTACCAAGGTGGACGACGTAGCAGGTCACTATAGAGATCTCGTCACCGGAGTCTTCTTCTAACTCCTCCAGAATCTCAGCCACTTCTATAGGGAAGAACTCCTTCAATTGAATTAGAGTTCTTTCCTTTTGCTCGTAGTTTTCGAGGGAATTGATATGCCTTTGAAAGGTCGATTTCCTTGCCAACTTCTTTTTTCTTCGAGCCTCACCTTTCCTTTTCTTCTTCTTTAGCTTTTTGGATTTTGAGCCCGATTGAGCCGAAGTGGCAGTCGGAACGGTGGGCTCCTTCTACCCCTCCCATGCTGTTCTGGGCTCTTTCTAAAGTAGCTTTAGCATCTTCTTTGTCTTATTAGATATGTGCATACTCTATGGAGGCTGCGGCGAGTCAGATTCATTTCTCAGGATAGCGGATTCAGCCGTCTGCTCCCAGAAGGCTTCAGTTTTTGTCTGTATAAAGTTGGTGGTTGCAGCTTAATTTCTCACCGATACACTTTTGGACAGCTCGATCTTTCCGGTCTTGTATTGCTTTTCGACCCATTCTTTGAAAATATAGCAATCCTCGATCGTGTGGCTCACTACTCTGTGGTACAGGCAATACATGGGATTGTCGGTCATTTTTGCTTCGTGAGGTCTCTTCGACTCCGGAAATTGTAGACCGTTGTTCACGGCATCCATGAATATCTTGCGGACCTTGTCCCTCCTAAAAGAGTAAACCTTATTCTTCTTCTCCTCTAGAGAAGGCCCTTCTCCTCCTAGCACTGGCTTTCAAGCCCGATCAATTTTTGAACCGCTCTCCTTTCGCTTGTCTTCATTGTCATACGCATTGAAGGCATTGGTTTTTTGGAATCCCCACTTTTACGGTAGTTGTCCTTTCGGTTCTTCTAAGGCTTTTCGCTATGAAGGTCCGGGGCAAACTGTTGATTCGAGCGTTCCAGCATTTGAACTCTCTTAGTCAGCTCTTGAAACATCTTGAGGCCTACTGTACATAAGAATTGGACCATCCAATTGCTAAGGTTCCCAATGAGAAGGCTGGCGAACTGGTCCTGCTCCAGCGACGGTTCGCACTTGACCGTGAAATTACGCCATCGGGCGATAAAGTTCGTGTTGCTTTCATTCATCCCCGGCTTGGTCCTTATAAGGTCATCAATAAAGATATTATCACTGACACTCGTGAACGTTTGTCGAAATAGAGACTCCATTGGGGCAAAAGTAGTGATGGATCCGTCTGGTATGCTCGTGTACCAGTCGAAAGCGACACCGGTCAGGTTGTTGAAAAACTGACGAAGAAGGAGCGCATCATTGCCCCATGTATTTCCACACAACGCTTTAAAGTGGCACATGTGCTGATTTGCATTTCCCGTCCCGTCAAATCTTCCGAACTTAAGAATGACGTAGCCGCTGGGGAACTCGATCAGATCGTACTGTGCGGGATATGGTGTTAGTGTTATATGCCTTAGAGGTCATTATTGTATCATACTGGTTTGTATATTACATATTGGAAGCTTGGGATATACACGGATATAGTAACAGTCTTTCTCAAAATGGTAATATGCTACCTGGTTTGTTTCTACCTCAATATGTGCATGTGATTTTTAGCATATCGCTTATACATATTAGTAGAGCCCTTAGGATCTTTGCTTGATTACTAGCGTTGTGATGGCAGTCACACTAATGGGGGCTGGATAGTCTATAACCACATCCTATACAGGTCCCTAGTCATAGGATTATTGAGACGGGGCATCGATACTCCAGAGTAGACTAGTGTATACGCTTCTCATCCGAGCAGAGGAGATGGTCTTTCCCATAGCCATTAGTACGTCTTACTGGAGATAGTATGCAGGTACTAATTGGGTTATGAGTACACTGGACAGGACTCATAGGGAACTGCTGGTGGGTATTATACCTATCGTCGGGTGGCATTTCCCAGGTGACGTGAGTATAGCTTAGTCCGTCGACTTGACACTGCTACTTCGCCTCGAGTGTGTTCCCACTGTTCTTTGATTACTACCCTACCACGACTCAAAGGAGTCGTGCAAACATGTAGTACTAGGTGCGGTCCCAAAGCACTTGGAGGCAGTGGCAGTTAGATAGGATTCATCTCTCCCGGTATTAGGGGTTGATATCGCACTATGTTCGGAAAGCCATTACATAAAGTCCTTAGCCAAGGCAAGCAAGATTTACTGGTAGGTACTCTAGTAGTTTCTCAGGGTGTTTTGGGCTACACTCTGACATGACTTATTGCGCTATTAGGGGTCTGACGATTACCTCCCCCCCAGGCTCGATATGTGATACTCTTAGATTAACAGACCAGACTGCACGGAGATTGTCACAGACAGGCTCAGTAGGAGTTCGATGAGTTTGCTCATCGGCCTTCTTATCGACAGATATCTGGGTAGCCGTTACGTGCAATTAGTACCACTGACATGCTTATGGTTAAACCCACTGCCAGCGTAGTGTCGACTCTTTAGAGCCCCACACAAAGGGTTTTCCTGCATCGGAAAAAAGATGTAGAGGCCGTATGGTTTTGCGGTAGGGCTTCAATCGCATATGTGTACTTGTGCACGTATGATGTTCGGGCGGATAATACTAGTGGGCTTTGGTTTAATCCGGATCATAGTATTATATTGATGGATTATGTTCTTCTCTTTGTATTCGTATTTTTCGGAATACGGATGAGGGGCATTCTTGTAATTTACTCAAAATTGCTTCCAGAAGAAAACACATCATTAGATTTTATTCTTTTGATTAAAAGAATAATGAGGTGGAGGTTTACATTAAATGAGGAATGGCTACTTGGTGACTCATGTGGTGACTCATGGCATGACTCAATTTTTAGATATTTTTTGAATCATGCTTGATATTTTGTGAGATATTTATCTCATCAATTATTGTATGCTTCATTTATTCATCATAAATAGAAAGCCATCTTTATTCCAATGTTTTTTCTACACTCTCTTTTCCTCAAGCTCCTTCTTCTTCTTCTAACCCTAAATCTCTCATGCGTTGAGAATCCTAGGGTACTTAGAGACATACTAATCCATCTACACTCTCTACATCATCTAGGACATCTAGTATAGCGAACTAGATGCCGTAGTTATCTCGGATTTGAGGTTGGAGCTTGGACTATAGACTTTCGGTTGGATCGTCTTTGACTTGAGGTGGCCGACGAGATTGCCCGATCCGTTACGATCCTTGGAGCCTATGACGAGGAGGAGGACAGCGACAAGAAGACCCGAAGGACATGAATCCGTGAGGTATAAACTTCTTTCCGAGTAGTTAACCTCTTATAGTTTTATTAGCTAAGGTTTAGCATCGATCCTGGAGTTCAAGTCGGTGTTGCGACACCCGTAAAAATCGTTTTTTACATATTCCTCCTCCATGCGAACTTGTGGGGTGCACGACATCGATTTACAGTGGTATCAGAACCTACTAAACCTTAGCTAACAGTTTAGGCAACATGTAAAACTACAAAACCGAAATAACTCCGAAACATCGAAACCAAAATTCAATTTTCTGTCAAATTTTTCGAAGGCTCTAAAAGTTTTTTAAAAAATTGCAGAGTGCTCCTTTACTTCTGAGATGAACACACACCAAAAACGAGGCAATTCCATCGGTTTTTGGCCGACCACATTGGTTAAAATACCGGCCCCACCGGTTTTTGTATATGGGAAGCGTTCTATTTTGTTCTGTGTTCTAGTTGCTTGGGTTTAGGGTTTCAGGTGGTGTTTGATTTTGCCAATTTTGATTATACTGTTAATTCTCTATTGTGGCAATACGGGGTATTTCGACATGTTCAGTTGTTATATGTTTTTCGTGAACTTCCGCTAATTGCTATGCGTCGGTTAGTTGAGGGTTGCACATATTTGCTATGTTGGTTTGTGTATATGAAATATTGGATCGTCGATGATGAATAGCCGGGGATGTGAGATGAGAGTTTTCTTTCTTTCATTCGATATAAATTGTAAAGTGATGTAATATTATTTTGCGGGGCACATTCGGATTGAGGTTGTAGCCACCGTTGTATTATTTCTTTTACTATTTTCTGCTCCTATGATAGACCCAAGGTGGGGTGCACAAACTACCGGGTTCTTTGAAGTGCCGAGTGGCTTACTCATTTTACTTAGGGAGGTTGCTTCATTTCGGGAATTTGGCGGGTAGTTTGCCACACCCGTAGGGGTCTAAGGTGGGGTTTGGCTATTCATCATGACCGTGGAATCCGTCTTTCGTTACAGGCTTAAACGAAATGCGGAATTCCTAATATATCCAATATGTTCATCTGTGATCTGGAATGCCTATTATTTCATGAGACGAATGATATTATATATATGCAATATAATAGACGTTGCATATGTTTTGCATCCGTGCTAGTCCAGCCCCCGCTCTGGCGTTAGTTAAGTAACCTAACGGTGTTAGACAAGGCCCAGTGGCGAATGCGGATGGCATAAGCGGACGCGGTGTTTTCGTTTCTCTCTGTGATGATAGGTTTAAACGATGGGATTGCATTAGATTAATGTAAAGTAAACAAACCAAAGCTGAATCGTTGGAACAATTTTTAAACCACTCAGTTTTTTCAAAACAGAAATTTTTAAATGCGGAGCTTAAACCACTCCTTTAAAAGCTATCAGGTTCCTTCGATTAAATCAAGTTCATTACGTTCATGGTTTCGCCAAAACCAGCCGTAGCCATCCGTCATTTCATTTAAATATTCAGTAGTATTCAAGCTATGTATTTTGACCTTCGCCATGGCATAGTGATTGGTAGTTGCTGAATATTCATCTGTAGTATAAATAGATGCATTGGTTTGGGACAGTTATACTAATATTTTGGCCCTCGTCAAGGGTATGTATGGGTGGGATCAAATTAACCTGGACAATGACGGGTAGAACTTGATATGTGACATATGATATGTTGTCCTTCGTCAAGGTCATAAGAGCATGGGGCAAAAATCCACATCGGGAGTTTCTAAGGAAACTAAAATTTGCTAGTATTGCATACCATTAAGAGTGTGATAATTTTGGTAGGATTCTTTCAGGATTTTCACACAATGATATTTGGATCCCAATCCTACTGTGAGTATCCGCTACTCCTCGAGAGATTTTTCACTAACACAGTCAATGCTATAAACCAAGTAGGTGTCTAAAACGGTGTTAGCGGGGCTACGCCTCCAGGGAAAAGAGGTTATGTAATTAAGGAACTTCACAAAAGCATTGGAAAACCTCCCTCGAAATACCAACACCAGCCTGGCCGAAAGGTTAAGCAAATATTGTACGGTGAGATTAATCCTGACTAATTCTTCTTTTATGGTTTGAGGAAGGATTCGAGATACAGTGGGAGTCATCCTGTTTAGATAAATTAAAAACCAATCTAAACTTACAAGAGTATCATGCTGAGTGTTTTCTTCTTTCTCTCCTAATTGCAGTGACCAAGTGACTAAGATTAGGTTACAGCTAGATAATAAAAAGACTGAGTTATACAATATTGACTGGCAAAGGTTTGTCCAGATGTCCATTACCTATGACAAGCTGAACCACTTCAATACTACTCAATCCCCCGCCGTCCCAGGTCCAGATTCCACCGTCACGGATAATGATATCCGTAAGACATCGGAAAAAGACAGTGCGAATGCCAAGTGCCTTGTGTTGTACTCGGTAGATGGTGTAAACCAGAGACAGCACGAGAAGATGGACTTAGTTTCCATCTTCCTCCATAACAAAGATTTATATGGAGAGCAATCTCGTATCGCAAGGTATGAGACCTCGAAGGAATTGCTTCAAGCGAGATTGGTTGTCGGGTCATTTGTAAGGGACTACGTCCCTATGATAATCAGCTATATTAAAAGGCTCACGGACCTGGAGACCATGTTGGAGAACGAGTCATATGCTTACTTGATTCTACAATCCCTACCTTCTACTTACGCCCAGGAGAAGAAAGTTATACTTCCAGTAGAGGGCACCATGAAAGAAATCAGGGAGACACCCGCTCTGTTTATTAGGGAATCTTCCTCTTCTGAATCCAAGGAGAAAGCCAAGGGTGAGAAGAAGAAGACCTCCACAAAGCCGATAGGCGGTGTCAGTAAAGTGGAGGGACAGGAAAGGGAAAAAGTTTTGGGGCTAACAGTAGGGAAGGAGGGATGTTCCTATTGTCATGGGAAAGGGCATTGGCAGAAGGAATGTAGGGCTTGGAAAGCCAGAATCCAGGATCCGAAGCACGTTGTGGTTTCGACTTCGGGTGTGTTTGTGATTGAAAACTGTATGTCAATTAACTTTACTTTCTGGGTACTAGATACCGGATCAGGATCTCATATCAGTAATTCATTATATGCCCTAGAGACCATTATTGTATCATACTGGTTTGTATATTACATATTGGAAGCTTGGAATATACATGGATATAGTAACAGTCTTGCTCAAAATGGTAGTATGCTACCTGGTTTGTTTCTACCTCAATATGTGCATGTGCTTTTTAGCATATCGCTTATACATATTGGTAGAGCCCTTAGGATCTTTGCTTGATTACTAGCGTTGTGATGGCAGTCACACTAGTGGGGGCTGGGTAGTCTATAAGCACATCCTATACAGGTCCCTAGTCATAGGATTATCGAAATGGGGCATCGATACTCCAGAGTAAATTAGTGTATACGCTTCTCATCCCAGCAGGGGAGATGGTCTGTCCCACAGTCATTAGTACATCATACTAGAGATAGTATGCAGGTGCTCATTAGGTTATGAGTACACTGGACAAGACTCGTAGAGAACTGCTGGTGGGTATTATACCTATCGTCAGGTGGCAGTTCCCAGGTGACATGAGTACAGCTTAGTCTGTCGACTTGACACTGCTACTTCGTCTCGAGTGTGTTCCCACTGTTCTTTGATTACTACCCTACCATGACTCAAAGGAGTCATGCAAACAGATAGTAGTTAGGTGCAGTACCGAAGCACTTGGAGGCAATGGCGGTTAGATAGGATTCGTCTCTCCCGGTATTGGGGGTTGATATCGCGCTGTGTTCGGAAAGCCATTACACAAAGTCATTGGCCAAGGCAAGCAAGATTTACTGGTAGGTACTCCAGTAGTTTCTCACGTTGTTTTGGGCTACACCGCGACATGACTTATTGCACTATTATGGGTTTGATGATTACAGCCCCCTAGGCCCGATATGCGATACTCTTAGACGAACAGACTGGACTGTAAGGAGACTGTCACAGATAGGCTCAGTAGGAGTTCGGATGAGTTTGCTCATCGACCTTCTTATCGAAAAATACCTGGGTAGCCGTTACGTGCAGCTAGTACCGCTGACGTGCTTGTGGTTAAACCCACTACCGGCGTAGTGTCAAGTCTTTAGAGTCCCACACAGAGGGTTTTCCTGCATCGGGCAAAAGATGTAGAGGTCGTATGGTAAACATTAGAATCTTGGGGATTCAGATTGAGCAAGTCCAAGACAGCATATATGCATTACAAATTTAGTAACCAGAGAAGTCAAAACCATATTGGTATAACATTTGAAAGGCAAGAGATATCACCGAGCGACCAGTTTAGATATCTTGGTTCCATCATCCAAAAGAATGGGAAGATTGATAGTGATGTTAATCAAAAGTTCCAAGCTGGTTGGTTGAAATGGAGGAGTGCAATAGGGATTTTGTGTGATCATAACTTTCCGTTAAAATTGAAAGGGAAGTTTTATCGGAGCTCTATTCAGCCTGCCTTATTATATAGTACAGAATGCTGGGCTCCTAAGAAGCATCATACACAGAAGATGCACGTAGCGGAGATGCGCATGCTTCGTTGGATGTGCGGTAACACTAGAAAAGATAAGGTGTGAAATGAGGATATTCGTGCAAAAGTTGGTGTAGCACCTGTGGAGGAGAAGATGCGGGAAAACCGGCTAAGATGGTTTGGTCATGTGCGACGCAGATCTATGAAAGCACCGGTTCGACGAATAGATACTCTCGATATGGGCAATGGAAAAAGGGCAAAAGGGAGACCGAAGAAAACATGGATAGAGGTGATACGAAACGATATGGTTGCCAAAGGACTCAATGAAAGTATATTGTTCGGTAGGAGTGAATGGAGGCGGAGGATTCATGTGCTGGACCCAGCATGATTCTCATGTTGATTCATGTAGCCTACCCCATATGCTTAAGATAAAATGCTCAGTTGTTGTTGTTGTTGTTGTTGTTGTTGTTGTTCGATCGCATACGTGTACTTATGGACGTATGATGTTCGGGCGGATAATACTAGAGAGCTTTGGTTTAAACCGGATCCTAGTATTATATTGATGGATTATTTTCATCGTTTTGTATTCGTATTTTTCGGAATATGGATACGGGTATGTATATACGGATGAGGGGCATTCTTGTAATTTACTCAAGATTGCTTCTAAAAGAAGACACCACATTAGGGTTTTATTCTTTTGATTAAAAGAATAATGAGGTGGAGGTTTACATTGAATGAGGCGTGTCTACTTGGTGACTCATGTGGTGATTCATGGCATGAATCACTCTTCAGATATTTTTTGAAGCATGCTTGATATTTTGTGAGATATTTATCTCATCAACTATTGTATGCTTCATCTATTCATCACAAATAGAAAGCCATCTTTATTCTAATGTTTTTTCTACACTCTCTTTTCCTCAAGATCCTTCTTCTTCTTCTAACCCTAAATCTCCCATGTGTTGAGAATCCTAGGGTACTTAAAGACATACTAATCCATCTACACTCTCTACATCATCTAGGACATCTAGTTTAGCGAACTAGATGCTGTAGTTACCTCGGATTTAAGGTTAGAGCTCGGACTATATACTCTCGGGTGGATAGTCTTTGACTCGAGGAGGCCGACGGGGTTTCTCGATCCGTTACGATCCTTGGAGCATATGACGAGGAGGAGGATAGCCACAAGAAGACCCGAAGGACATGAATCTGTGAGGTATAAACTTCTTTCCGAGTAGTTAACCTCATAAAGTTTTGTTAGCTAGGGTTTAGCATCGATCCTGGAGTTCAAATCGGTGTTGCGACACCTGTAAAAATCGTTTTTTATGTATTCCGCCTCCCCGCGAACCCGCGAGGTGCACGACATCGACTTACATATGGCCGCCCACTACTGCCAATTTCTTTCTGAGCTTCGGCTTTGGCCACCAATGTTTTAACTTTACTGGTGGCCAAATCCATTATCCGATCTTATGTTAGCGAGATAGTGCCATCTTGGGCCAAGGCATCCCTGGAAGTGGAATGTGGCCGGTTTTCGCATGGCTCATCTATACTCAGACCTAAAGGGATAGGCATTGGCTGCTTTAGATCATTATCACCCAGCTCATGAGTGGAAACTTGTGCTTGATTGGATGGTGTCTGGAAAATCTGAGTCGTGAGCTACATCACGACATTTGTCAAGTCGTTGATTAGAGTAAAGCTTGGCCATCTTTTTATTTTTTCTCCTGAGCTGTTCTCGGAGCTCTTGAAGCAACTCTTGCTCTGCGGTCCTGGGACGGAAGTCGGCTCTTCCTCGCTATCCGAGATTGACTCCACATGGACTGAGGGGTCTTTCTTCCTATCGGCCTCATTAAGAGGGTTTTCATCATCATGCGAAGGCTGATCTTGGGGAGTGGCGGCAACATTCAAGCCAGATTCAGCTTAGGATGTGGTGGCCCTATCATTGCTTTTGCTGTGCAGGTTGTCACTGGGACGTGTGCCTTCCATGTACACCGTGTGGATAACATATCTGATCGTCTTTTCATCATTGGCAGCTAATTTCGCGGACCACTGTCGTAGCCCATCTGTTTCGGTAACGGACAATCGATTGAAGACGGCTAGCCTGATCGGGTCCTTGAGTGATGTTGGTGCTTATTTTCTGGATTTGCCCCACTGCTTTCGCGTGGCACAAAGTGCCTGATGGACTCTTGAAGATACGGTGTCATGCTTTCTCTGTTGGGAATGCGACACGTCTCTTTGTAGTATCGTTCAGACTGATGTCTTCTTAATTTTGGCAGTCATGGCGTTTTTCTGAACCCGCTTCAGAGGTTCAAAGGAATTGCTGACTTTTAGGACTGACTCAGCCGTCGTGGCAGGGTAACCCTGCTCTTAGAACCTCACAAGATTCTACTTGGCCGGGGTACTGGCCCTCTTGTTGGGTCGATACCTGAGCCGCTTCTATCTCAACCTTTCTGTTTTGAGCACTTGGCAGGCTTCGGCTTCTCGGGAAGCCACCGTAGACCGAGTGATGGAGAGCTTTGGAGATACGCCTGATTGTGCACTTGTTGGAGTCGTCTCCTGATCTCGTCCGCGAAGTTTGATGATGTCCTTTGTTCCGGAAGTCTTGCCCCCAGCTGGAGCACCAGAGGTCATTCGGACACCATCTTAAGTTTGGGTTGTGGTGCCTTAGAGATCACAACGTTCAGCCTCTTGCCCCTTGAGACCGGCTTGGCCACCTGGTTTGCCGGGATTTCTGCCAGATGAGCGCTTCCTGCAGGGTAGATGATGATGGAACTAAATTGGCGGGGTGGTTCCTCCCACTGCCGACTGAGGCTTGCGGGGAGAATCATGCGAGCATTGATCTTGACCACGTATGGGATTGGGGTCGCGTCGGAAGCTGAATTCATCTTAGAAGACATCGTCGTTGAAACTTGATTGCTGCATGGAAAATCATTATTTTAGTACAAACATCGGTATATATGTTAAATGAGTTCGCATGAATGCTTGACCCGAGGTATGGGAGGAGAGAAGGGTCCCACCGAGCGTGCTAGAATCCGTAGGGTGTTTTTCGTCACCCAATTAAGATGGGAATACGCGTCGCTTGTCAAGAGTATACAGATTCCCCTTGCCTAGGGTAGGCTGGGGTTTATTGATTGTGGGGATCCGAATTTTCGACAGACGCAGACTAAACTGCCGTTAACTACCCCTCATTTTTGAAGCGAGAGAACCTCGATTGACAGGTATAACTGGTCATGCGAACTCAATTTGCAGTGTGCGTTTGCTATGTTTTAGAGGGGACTTGGATGTATCGGGGGACACACAGAGTTTATGGGGGTCTCACTATCCAGATAGCGGGCTGGTGGTCAAGAAGGCTAGCAACCCCCTTGCAGGGTGCGGGGCAATGCCCCGTTAGAAATTTTTTCTAACGGGGGATGTGTTTTGAGTGTGGACCGTGTAAGAAAAAGAGGGGTGAGGACCGTCCTGAGGACGCGTGAGATGGCATGTGGGCGTTGGGCACCACTTGGATTGGGCCCACTTAGCTTGGGCTTGGGCCCGCTTGCTTAGGCTCGGGCCCACATAGTTTAGGGTTGACTTTGACTTTGACTTGGTCAACCGGGGTGTAATTTTTGACCCCAACAACAAGAAAGTGTGCAACCCCATCTAAATGACATATAACAATTAGACGACGTTCAAAAATACATACAAACTATGGATCATAAATGATGCTAAAATTTCCATCAAAAGTTTTTCCGTGATTGCCCAAATAAACAAACATAACAAAACAAAATATGAGGAAAAAAAATAGGTCTAAAAATCCTAATTCCACGTATCCAAGCAAAATGGAGCCAATCAAAGATTTCAAAACCGACCAAAGTGGGGAAAAATGGATTTCTGGAGGTTTTACTATATTGGATTGGACTCGTTTTTGCTCTGGGTCATTTTGACATTAAGAAAAGTCTTCTGCAATTGTTTAAAAAAGTTTTAAAAAGGATTGAAAATCCCAACAGAAACTTGAATGTTTGGAATTAAATACGGAAAAATTTCAGTTTCGAAGCTAAAATATCATCTAAACTAGTTCTAGTGTTTGGGTTGGCTCTGATACCATTGAAAGGTCGGTCAGCACAGCGGAAAATAACCGTGGCACCCATAAGTCCCTCAACAGCTACTTTTTACGTAGTCCCCTAGCGACGTACTACAACCCGCCGGACTATATAACCGCATGGGACACCCTATGGGTAAGAGCATGTGCTTCGCCACTACTGTCACCACAGTGAGAACCGCCATAAGTCGGCGCAATGCCTAGTAGCTCTGATACCATTGAAAGTTCTCAGTGCCCTTTCCACTACTACTGCGGCCAATGCGGAATCGAAAAACAGAAATTTCAAGAGGAGCACTAGAAACTAATTCCTAACGATCGAACTATACACAAAACTAGAAAACAAGCATGCAAGGTTTAGGGATTACAACCTTTGATGCATGTCCACCAAATCATGGAAGACTTCTTCAATCTCCTCGTAGGTCGTCGGGAACAAACTTGAGTGGCGATCGCCCTTGCCGAAGATGATCCACTCGAGGGAGCCGATCCAAGCTCCAGCTTCACCTAGTAAAACAACCGATACTCTAAGCTTGCCAAAAATGGAGAGTGTGGATGTAGAAAATTTCCACTATCCTTTACTCTTAAACTCAAGCTCGAGAGAGCATGTAAGAAGAAGGAGGAGGATGAAAAGGTAGCCATAACATAATGAGCTAAGTGTTTGATCAAGGAGAGAATAGAATGGCTTCATATTTTTACATCCATGAAAAAATATCACACCAACATTTGAATAAATAAATGAAGCCCATCCATCTCTACATTCCCACAACCATACCTAAATCCACCTCACCCACCACCTCATTTCCATGAATATTCACAAGTGAGGTGTCCTCCTTTTAGAAAGTATTCCGTATAAATACGGAATACAACCCGGTATACGTATCGAAATACATATATGTGTATCCATATAAAAATACGAATAGCCAAGAGAAAGAAAATGAATAGTGAACATAATACTAAAATATATATTAAATATATATATATATATATTGATAAATCAAAACTTGATTTAATAATCCGGCTTAATCCTAAGCTGCTAGTATTATCAACCGTCCGATTAAAGTCCGTGTAACCTGTATACGTATTTAATCGGACCCCTGAACGTATCAATATACGACCTCTATATCATATGGCCTGAACCGGAAAAACCCTCTGTGTGGGACTCCAAAGACTCGACAATATGCTGGCAGTGATTTACTAGATAAATCCAAAACCACAAGCACGTCGGTGGCACTATCTGTGTAAGGTTCTTAGGCACTAGAACAAGGTTCTATAGGCATCAAACATACCGTATTTAAAATTTTCAAGTGCCAAACAACCTAAGCAAGGATCTTTACTAGAGAATTAGGGTAATAAACAACAAGTAAACTACTTTACTTCTAAGTGAGAGGGATTACATCCTTTGTAGTCCGTTCCTTCGCTTCATAAGCTCCGAGTTGAAGTCCCTTCGCTGCGATCATCAAGTTCCCGGACTCTCGAGAGGCTCCATGAGATGAATGATACATCTTGCTTGAAGTTTTCGAAATCCAAGACAATCTACCTTGAGTAAACACAAACCCAAGGTATAACTTCACTAATTAGGTATTAGTGAAGCAAACACCTTAATCTAAGTGGCTAAAATAGATGAGGATGGTGAAGTGGGAATTTTGCTCTCTTTAGTTTTCTTTATCTCACTTTAATTCATCACAAAAGAAAAGGCTAGTAAGCTTTTGTGAGAGGAAGAAGAAAAAGAAGAATTGTGATGAATGAATTATTGTTAAGGTTAGAAATGCAACCAAGGATTAAGCATGGCATGCTTAACTCTTATAGAGAATAAACCATAGGCTAGGGTTAAAAGGTTAGGTTAAGAAATATCTAGAAAATATCTAAAGAGTGGACTTTAGTCAACAAAAAAATATCTTAACTAATTATCCATAATTTAGAATTAACTAAAGTAAATCATAAACCCTAATCTTAACCCTAGCATGGCTTAATCTCATAAACCCCAGTTGCATTTGTAACCTAGCATGCTACAATATTATATATCACATTTATAATATTTAATGTAACAAAAGAAAATAATACAATTAACATATATCACATATATATCAATGTATCATCAAGTGAGAAAAAGAATCATTTAAGTGAGCTTATATTAGTTAATGTAATGTAATATATCACATATATAATTGTACATTAAATTATCGAATCAACACTTGATCCGATAGTTCGGCTATTTTGCAAATAACCGACTAATATAATATGTATCAGTTCATCGAATCAACACTTGATCCGATGACCCGGCTATATCACATATACCCGGCTGATATCTCATATCGCGAAAATCGAATATGGTATCACATACACGTATTATTATCGGTCCGCACATATCACATATGTGCTCCTACTCCGTTTTGCCTTAGCCAGGAAACCTCTGTGTAGGACTCTAAAGACTCGTCAATGCGCCGGCAATAGGTGGTGATCATATCAAACACCCATAAGCTGCAAGCGTTCAGCTAAACGTAACAGCCACCTGGGTATTGAGCGATCAGAAGATCAACAAGCAAGCATGTACACACTCCTGTGGATCCAATCAGCAACACTACCGTACAGTCCGGTCTCTTCGTCTGATATGTCGCATATCCAGTCTAGGGGTGGTAAACGTCAGACCTCAGTAACCGATAAGTCGTGTCGATATGAGGCTCATAACAGGTCGAGAAAACACTGATAACACTTGCCAGTAGATCTCCATAGCAGCCCTGGCCAGGGACTTCCAGTTATAGCCAATCGAACACAGCGCAACATCAATCCCCAATACTGGGAGAGACGAAACCCCTCTTATCGCTCATTGCCTCCATGTGATTCGGGACTGTACCCAAAAGCCACCATTTTGCACGTTCTCATAAACGTGGTAAGGTGGAAATCAAAGCACAGTGGGAATCACACAAGACTCTATGACGATCTCGGGTCTACAGACTAATATGTACCAGTGTCACCAGAGAACTGCTATCTGACGATAGGTATAATACCATCTAGGAGTTCTCGGTGAGTCCGTTCGGTGTACCCAGTCTCCACTGAGCACTCGTATACCATCTTTGATGTCAAACACCGATGGATATGGAATCATCCATCGCCCATCATATGGGTCAAGATGCGTATACGCTAGTCTACTCTGGAGTATCGATTCCCTGTCTCGATACTCCCTCGACTAGGAACAGTTATAGGATGTACTCTTGGACTACCCTGGATGCACTAGTATGATCTGCATCATAGTCCTAGTAGTCGAGAACATATCCTAAGGGCTTTATCAACATGTGAGAGTAAGACAGTAAACCAATACAAGTCAATATGTTAAGACAAAGTGAAACCAGATAGCATACTATCATGTCGAGCAAGAAAGTCCTCTCTATATATATCCAACCATCAACTATAATATACATCATATGTACAACAATGGCCTCTAGGGCATATACATAACTAACAATCTGGACATAACGGCTACCTAGGTATATGTCGAAAGAGAGGTCGACTATCAAGTCCATCCGTACTCTACTGCGACTAAATATGACAATCTTCGTACAGTCCGGTCACTTCATCTAAGAGTATCACATACCGGATCTAGGGTGTGGATAACTTCAGACCCCTAATAACCCGATAAGTCGTGCCGGAATTAAGATCATCACCAACTGAGAAATTACTGAACTCCTATCAGTAAATTTCATCCACCATGGCCATGGATTTACGGTGATGGCCAACCGAACACAGCGCAACATCGACTCCTGATACCGGGAGAGATGAATTCCTGACAATCACTCACTGCCTCCATATAGCTCGGGACTGTACTTAACTAAAACATGTTTCCATGCCTCCTTTGAGTCGTGGTAGGGTAGTAATCTAAATACAGTGGGAACTCACTTGAAACAAATGACGATCTCATGTCAAAGGACTAACATGTACTCATGCCACTAAAAAACTGCTATCTGACGATAGGTATAATACCATTTAGAAGTTTTCAGCGAGTCCGTCTAGTGTACTCACCTCTAGTAAGCACCTGTATACTATCTTAGGTGACACAACATCAATGGCTTATGAGACCAGCTGTTCAGTCGAAAATATCGCATATTTGATATAACATTTTCCTTACTTTTCTTAAATATCTAAAGGTGTTTATTATAAAAATAGAACATATTTGGGTTTATTTGCAAAATACTATTTACCATATGTTTATATATTATAATTAACATTATAAAGGAAAATATATGCATATAATGTTTATATAATATTTTGATAATTTAAATATGCAGCTACACGCGACACTGTCAATGATTGTGATTACTACTACTACACATTCACATAGAATCAATCACCAGCCACTGCCCCTCGTCGGGGTCTAGAAACATATACATTAGTCTACTCTGGAATATCGATGCCCAGTCTCTGTACTCTCTCGACTAGGTACATTTAAGTATGTACTTATAGACTACCCAGCTCTCACGTATATGATCGCCATCATAATCCTGGTAGTCAAGCAAGAATCCTACGGGATTTATCATTATGTATTAGCGACACATAATAGCAAGTAAAACGTATACACATCAATGATAAAGACAAACCAGATAGCATACTATCATTTCGAATAAGACTGTTCTACCTGTATATGTCATCCCTCAATTATCATAATCGCATACCTGCAATTACAATAATTGCCTTGAGAGCACTATATCCAATGCCTATAAACTGTCATAAACTGTTTTATGAAAGTTTTTGATAGTTATTGGCAGTTACTATAACTTCCCATTCGATCCCCTATAAATACCATTGAGATTTCACAACTTAGAATTAATTCATTCATTACAAATCTTTTTGAAAGAAATCTTCTCATTCTTCGCGCTTTTAACTTGTCCAAATTCTCATTTCCTCCAAAGCCTTAAACTTGTCCAAAATTTCTCAAAACAATCCTTGTGCATAACCAATGATAATCTTTGAGATCAATAGGATTGTGAGTGAATGTTATCGTTTGTAATAAAACGATTGTAACACATGATAAGGGGTGCTTCTCATTTGCTCGAATTGTATATTCGGAGTGGAAAAAGAGATCTTCCTAGAAAGACGTGGATCAGAGAGGAAAGTGCTGCTTTCCTAGAAAATCACGGGCTAGAAAAGAAGAAGACTTGTTTCTGTTAGTTTTATATATGCCCTAGAGTCCATTATTGTACATATGATGTATATTATAGTGGAGGCATGGACATATATAAGGAGGACTTTCTTGCTCGACATGATAGTATGCTATCTGGTTGCTCTTTATTTTAACATATACACTTGTATCGTCTCTCTATGACATGTTGGTAAAGCCGTTAGGATCTATACTTGACTTCCAGGATTATGATATGGATCATACTAGTGGGGTGTAGATAGTCGGTTAGTACATCCTTCAATTGTTCCTAGTCGTGGGAGTATCGAGATAGGGCATCGATATTCCAGAGTAGACTAACGTATACGTATCTTGACCTATATGATGGGCGATGGATGATCCCACATCTATTGGTGTTCGACATCAAAGATAGTATACGGGTGCTCAGTGGAGACTGGGTATACTGAACAGGACCCGCAGAGAACTCCTAAATGGTATTATACCTCACGTCAGATAGCAGTTCTCTAGTGACACTGGTACAGGTTAGTCTGTTGACCCGAGATCGTCATAGAGTCTTGTGTGTCTCCCACTATGCTTTGATTTCCACCCTACCACGGCTCTACTGAATCGTGCAAACAGGTGGTTTTTGGGTTCAGTCCCGAATCACATGGAAGCAATGAGCGATTGGAGGGGATTTCGTCTCTTCCGGTATTGGGGGTTGATATTGTGCTATGCTCGATTGGCCATAACAGGAAATCCTTAGCCAGGGTTGCAGAGATTTACTGGTAAGTGTTATCAGTAGTCTCTCAAGCCGTTGTTTGCTTGATATCGGCACAACTTATCAAGCTATTAGGGTCTGACGTTTCACCACCCCCAGGCTGGATATGCAACATATCAGACGGACAGACCAGACTGTACGGTAGTGTTACTTATTGGATTCACGGGAGTTTGAGCAAGCCTGCTTGTTGATCTTCTGATCACTCAATACCCGGGTGGCCGTTATGTTTAGCAAACCTCTGACGGCTTGTGGGTGACTGATATGATCACCACCTACTGCCAGCGTATTGACGAGTCTTTAGAGTCCTACACAGAGCTTTCCTGGCTCAGGAAAAACGAAGTAGGAGCACATATGTGATATGTGCGGGACCGAGATTAATACGTGTATATGATGCCGTATTCTAATCTCGCGATATGTGATATCGGCCGGGTATATATGATATAGCCGGGTTATCGAATCAAGTGTTGATTCGGTAAGTTGATATTATTACTATTAGTCGGTTATATATGATATAGCCAGATCATTAAATCAAGTATTTATTTAATAATTTAATGTATAATTATATATTTGATATATGAATTTACATTAACTAATATTAGCTCACTTGACCATTTATTTTTCTCACTTGTGTATACATCATATATATGTGATATATATTTGTATCATGCTAGGTTATATATGCAACTTGGGTGTGTGAGAATTACACCATGACCATGATATAATTAGGGTTTTATTTATCTAAGTAATTAACAAATTGGATGGAAATTTGTCATAGCTAGAAGCTTGGAGAAGCTTATGCTAACCATTGACTTAGTCCACAAAATTTGTTTTTACTTAAGATATTTATAAACCTAACCATTATCGTAGCCATGGTTTATTCTCTACAAAGGTCAATATATGATATTAACTCACCATGGTTGCAACTCTAACCTCATCTCATTCTCTTGTTCATTCTCATGTTCATCTTCTTCTTCATCTCCTCAAGCTCTTTTGCATTTTAGGAGGTGAAGAATCCACGTGAGAAAATAAAATCTAGAGTGAGCAAAATTCCTACTTCATCATCCTCTGCTATTAGCTATTTTTTTAGGGTGTTCTCTTCACTAATCTACCATTAGTGAAGAGGTAGCTTGTGCTTGAGTTTCCTCGACGTGGATCATCTTCGGCCTCGAAGACTTCAAGCATCCTTGTCCATTACGTTTGGTGGAGCCTATCTTGAGTCCGGGAGATCGATACTTGGAGCAAAGGGACTACTACACAGAGCTATTGAAGTGAAGGACCGGTCTACAAAAGCTGTATTCCTTGCTCACTTCTTTGTAATGTTTGATTACATGTTTTTGTTACCCTAACTTTCTAGTTCGACTCCTAGGTTAGTTTGCTTAGCACCCCCTAAAATTTTTGTTGTGGCATGTTTGATACTTGCAAACCCTAGACATGGTGCTAAGGAAACCCTACAGTGGTATCAAAGCCAAGCTAGAACATTAGGTGTTGACTAGACGAAGTTAGAATTCCGATCGAACCCCGAAAACCTAATATGGACCCCTCTCTGGAAATTTTTCCAAAAGTTGGATTTTTCCATGTTAAAAATATTCAGAAAAACATGCAGGTAATTCTATAGACGCACCTGAAGAACGAAACCCTAACTCGTCTAAGTGACCGCGGAACCGTGGCCAAAACATGCTTTTGGCGGCGATTCCGCGGCACCACTAGAGAGGCTTGGGTCGCGCCTTCAGCTGTAGGTTCGTAGGTACTGTGGTAGGTCTCTGGTTAATTTTAACAGTGCTCAAGTGTTGAGCTTCCTGAAAAATTTGGGAATTATCACGCCCTGTTTCCCAGTGTACGGGCAGAGGACGCAACGAGGCCGCTACGTATTTACTCTTAAGTAAATACGCTAAGCATATCTAAGCAATATAAATGAAAATGCACAAGAGACAAAAGATATAATTGAACAGCAACTTTATTTATTAACATTCTTTTTTTTTACAATACACGGATAAGTAAATACATGGGATAAAGCGATGCCTAAACAGTGGCATAACAGAAATGAAAAGTACTGAAATAAAATGTGTACAATGAAACTAGAGCTCTGGGTCGTAGGCAAGCTGATCCAAGTCCTCATTGGTAGGCTCAATCTCCTGAGTATCCAGATCACCTGAAAACATTCCAAAGAAGAAAGTGAAGAAATGTCGTCAGCGAACAATCGCTCGGTAAGTCCCAAAGATAAAGAAGAAGTAGAAAAAACAGATAGAGAGAGAGAGAGTAGCTTTTAAAGTTGTATTATATTGTATACTATTGTATTTAGTGTTAACGCTGTTGTTTGTAGCTTGGTATAGAAAAACGCCAATGTATACGAGAGAAGTCTCTATATGCCAGAAACTAGAAGCAAGTGTAGTACAAGGAACCGTTTATGCCACGGTACAACAGCAACGGAAATACAGTTTATGTGTCTTAAATCTTACAGTCTCGTGCCACTTCTAACACATTACGTACCAATCTACCCCTTAAAAACCCCGCGATGTCTTGATTGCATTGTTGTATTGTATTGTAAATTGTATTGTATTGTATAGATGGATTGTAAATGTGTTGTTTGTACTGTTTTGTAAATGTAAATGGAAGACTTGTCTTGTCTTATAATATAGATTGTATAATTGGATGACTTACTGAAACCATGATATCAGTAAATGGATGTAACTGGAGAATCATGTAAATGGAAGTATATCCATGGTTCGGTTCGGTCAATACAGATTGAATAGATTGAATATATGGATTCATGGATTCATATTGGATTGTAGATTGTAGATTGTACTTGAATCATATTCAAGTCAAATTATTTATAATGAGACTCAGTCTGAGTCCGAACAATTAGAAAGAGAAATTGAAGTCTTGAATTAGGTTTTGATGTTATCGGTAACCGCTGCACATGGACGGCAGGATTTGTGTATTTTTCAAAAACGATTACCGTATTGATAACACCATTTGTTAAGTTGTCTACCTTAAATAGGCAAGCACCCATATCTCCGGCTCCCTGAGGCACAAAAGACTGGTCCCGCTTAAACCTATATTTACTAGGGTCCTTATTGTAATTTATAAAACTTGAGAGGGTTTTATGTAAAAAGAATTTTGTATAATTTTCAAAATACACATCAAGTATTTAATTATCGTCTTTAGATTTTTCATAGTTGTGGATTTTATATTTGTGACATTTCTAGTGAATAAACATATTTTTCATAATATAGGGTATTTAATTGTAATATTGAACTTGTATGGAATTTCATGGTATTTTTATGTAAAGTGATTCTTTTGATTTAGAAAAGTTGGAATATTTATATTATATCAAAAATAGGTATTTTGATAATATATATATATATATATATATATATATATAATTTTATTATTTTCTAGAAATCTCATTTTCTTAAGATATTTTTATTTCAAATCTTTCGAGACCGAATGCTCCTTGCGGAGTTCTGCATCTCGCACTACTAAGCCGGGGGATGTGCGATAATCCGCACCATCCCAGTCGGGTTCCCCAAAATGGGTTGTAGCGGCGCTTTGTAAACATTTGTGAAAATACGTAATCTTGTAGAAAATGGTTTTAATAGAAAATGGTATTTATATGTAAAGTTTCATTTTCCCGTATTCTTTGTTCCCGAAAGGTATTGTGCCATGTTGCATATGAGTGTTGTGAAGAGGTAGGTCATTACCTCGTGATCTAACTAAAGGTATAGCCAGATTAATGATGTTTTAAAGTCGAAACTATACTACATGGTATTTTACTGAAAAGAGCGGTAAAAGTTACAAAATGAAATATTTTGCTATGAAACTTGTTCAACATATTTTGTTAATGATTAATAGTCATGATGTAAGAGTTTAATATGGTTGTGTTAAGGAAAATTGAACTTTATAAAGAAAACCGAATCGGAAGTCGGATTTAACTCCGCTTCCGTCGGGTTTTAGTTTTACAAAGTTTTAGTATGGAATAGAGAAGGGGGGGAGGGACTTATGGATTTAGATTCAAGAGAAGAGGGAGAGGAAGACGTAGGAGGAACTGGTGTGTCGTTTCGTTACCGGGAGCTCCTAGCGTCGTAGTCGGAAAATTGCCGGAGTTTCGCCCTTCGCTAACTCCAATTGCACACTAAAATTCTATAGAGTTTTCTTGAGAGTTTGGACAGAATTGTGGGTGAGGGGTGTGTTTAGGGGTGGTATTTACAAGGTAAAACTAGGGTTAGGCTAGGTGAAAGGGTGTATTAAAAATGTATTAAAAATTGTATTAAAAATATGGTTTAATGGGGTTTTAATTGAATTTAAAATGCTCTGGAACTGTGCAGGAAATTTAAAGTGTGCAGGGATCATAGGAATGTAAAAAGACAGAGGTTTTAAGGAGAGACTCGGCCGATCCGACTCAGCTGGGCCGGTGGCGGTAGGCCGAGTCGCCGGCCGAGCCATGACGAGTCAGGCCGGGGCTCGCTGCCGTGGGTCCATCGTCGTCTAGTTAGCACAGTGGGGTAGTTTGTTTTTAATGTGACCTTTGGTTTTATGGATTTAGCACGTGTAGACTCTTGGAATTCTAAAAATTTAAAAAGAAATCAATATTAAAAATAATGTGGGTGATGGGATTTGAACTATGGTGCTTTGGTTCAACAGTGCAAGGTCTTACCAATGGGCACAAGCTCCTTCTTGCTATTAAAAAGCAAAACAAACTTATAACTTCTGCTCAGGCAAAAGTACCCCTTTCTGTATTTTTTGAAAAATTTGTACAGAAAGTTGTACAGGAAGTTAGGGTTGTTACAGGAATTCGTTGATTCGATCGAATTGTTTAAACTTCGCCTAGCTATCTGTGAATGTGATACAATATTTAGAATCCACAATTGTTAGTTATATGATAACTAATTTGAATTTTATAAACTTAGCAATTTAGTCTCAAGTGATCGGTTGCCACGGGATTTTGATTTGGATCAAAAGTCCGTCACAATCTTGTAGTGTACGCGTATACTCGCCGGGTAACCTTACTAGATAGACACGCCCCATAGCCCCGACCAAGTGACTGTAGGAGAACCCTATTGCCAAAAGCATCCCTTCGGGTGCTCGTGGACGCGGTGTTCCGCCTAAGTGCACTTTTGAAATGGCATCGGGGCGTGCGGCCATCTACTAAAGTTTCCGACGAGCATTCGATCAGGATGTCGGGAATCTTGTTGAATTACCCGACTTGTTATTGAAAAGTGTTTTCGATAACGAGACTACAATGCGGGGTTTATAACTGTTAGGCATGAAATTCGGAATATGAGATATTCCGGGTTTATAATGTCTAAGGAATTCATTTGGCTAGGCATGAAATCCGAAATATGTGATATTTCGGGTTTATGATGTCTAAAGTGTTGCGGATTCCAACTGTTGTAGTTTTTCACTTTCTTTTCTGCGACAGTAAGTGTAATATGTGGGGTATCGCCAATTTCGTTGCTATATGTCAACGACAATTGGGATACGCATAAATACTTACGTTAATGACATGTGATGTTATGTGTTGCTGTGATATGTTATATTAGATCGTCGTGTTTGAATAGCCGAGGGGGTTTATGTGAGATAAGAGTTTTCATTTTCATTCATGTAAAATTCAATGTATATAATATTCTTTTATTGGGGCACTTCCAGGTTGAGGATGATGTCACCATCGTTATATATTATTTAATTTTCCGCATTAGGATAGACCCAAGGAGGGGAGCACAAGTAACTGGGTTCTGGGGTCCAGTAGGAGACCTTCTCAAGGAGTCGAGACCGGGTCTCCTAACTCCAGAATTGGTAGGGTTGGTTGCTTCTCTCGTAGGGGTCTAGGAATGTAGATTTTTCTATTCATCGCGAATGTGGAATCCATGTTTTTTACTGGATTGATATAAAACACGGAAATCCTAGTATATCCAATATTTCATATGTTCTTTTCCGCTGCTGATATTCTGTGATGTGATCACTTGATATTCTGAGACGATTGTGGTATATTATATATGAGATATATAATAAACGTTGCTTATGTTTTGCACCCGCGCTAGTCCCGTCCCGGTATGCTGTTAGTTAAGTAACCTAACGGTGCATAACGGGACACTATGGCGAATGCGGATGGCATAAGCGTACGTTCTATTTTCGTTTCACTTTCTGTGATGCTTAGGAAGCATAAATGATGGGACTTCATTAATGAGATTAATGAAAGAAAATAAACCTAAATGATGTTGCAGAATCGAATTTGAAACTCACTCGTCCTTTTTATGAAAAAGCAAGTTTCAAATTGCGGAGCTTAAGCCACTCCTTTTAAAACTATTTGATTCTACAACGACATCAAGTTCAAAGCGTTAAAGGTTTTCTTAAAAACCATCCGCAACCCTCCGTCATTTTAGGAAGTAGAGTACTTAGTATTCATGCTGCGTATATTGATTATAGTCAAGGCGGAGTGTACGGTAGCTAAGTGATGTCTTCCTACACCGCATATGATGCGATTAGTTAGGACATTCATGTGATTATGTTGATTATAGTCAAGGGTCATGTGGGTGGATATAATTAATCACAAAATGACGGGTAGAACTTGACTCGTACTTATGATATCTTGATTATAGTCAAGGTCATAAGTTGCTAGGGGTAAAAACCATTATCGGGAGTTTCAAGAGTTGAAATTTGCAATGAGATTGCATACCTTCTATGTGATAGTTGGATCCCGATACCCGCTGCGACTAATTATTACTCCTGGGAGAGTTTTGCACTTTACAATTAGCTAACCCATTAGGTGTCTAGAAAGGTGTCAACGAGATTACGCCTCTGGGAAAACGATGTTTGCTTTAATTCGGTCCGTGCGAAAGCACGGGGAACCTCCCTCAAAGTACCGACACTGGCCTGGCAGAATGGTTAGCGAACTTATAGGGTGTAATTAATCCCGGCTAGTCTTTCCTTTTAGGGTTGGAAGGAAGATTTGCTAAAAACAGTGGGAGCCATCATGATTAGATAAAATAAATAACCAATCTAATCTTGCAAGGGCGCATGCAGAGTGTTTTCTTCTCTCTCTCTCTCTTGGTAGCATCCATGACATGCCTTAATCAAGATAATAATATGGATGTGTTGACCAAACCTGCTTATTATACTGAGCTGGGGAACGTTAGTTCCGTTCTTCTTATAATTGTTATAAGAATGAGCTGGAAATAGGAGAATACCAGATTCCCATGCCACCCAATTGAAGAAGAAGCATGTTGATGCATCTTCTTCAGGTGTGTTCACTACTGAGAACCGTTTCTCAGTATACTCTACGTCCTGGGTATATTATACCGGATCAGGATCCCATATATGTAATTTGTTACATGGGCTCGGAAAGGTAGAGAACTGGGATTAGGTGATATGTCTCTAGATGTAGAGAATGGTGCAATTATTGCAGCCAAGTAAGTTGACAAATATCACCTTGTATTATCAGAATGCATTGATTCTGAACAAATGTTATTACATACCGAACCTGACATACAACATTATATCAGTCTCTTTACTTTAATAAAGAAGGATATGATATTGTATTATAGGATAATGTTGTGAACATTGTCCTGAATCAAGAGTTGATTGGATTAGGCACGTTATGAAATAGCATTAACGTTCTAAATCAAACAACAGTTCTAAGTACACAGAACACACACAAGAGGACAAGTTCAGAAATGAACAAATTCTTCTTGTGGCATTGTAGATTAGGTCATATCAATGTGACACAACTAGCTAAGGTACATAAGGATGAATATTTGAATCCATTCAAACTTTCATCTTATGATACTTGCCAGTCATGTCTCAAAGGTAAAATGACCAAAACTCCGTTTATGTGAAACGGAGGAAGAGTTACTGAACTTTTGGGATTAATACATGTTGATGTATGCGATCCATGTCTACACATGCCAAGTTGGTTCCTCATACTTTATTATATTCACTGACTGTCTCTCAGGATTCGGACATGTATTCCTGTTGAAACACAAGTCTGAAGCTTTTGAGAAATTCAAACAATATAAGCATGAAGTTGAGAACCGGACGGGTAAAAGTATTAAGTCCTTCGATACGATCGGGAAGGAGAATACTTGGTCATGGAATTCCTGGTTTATCTAAAAGAGAATGAGATTCTCTCTCAGCATTACTCCTCCGTATACACCACAGCATAACAGTGTGTCGGGGCTAGACAATTGCACCCTATAAGATATGGTGCACCCTATGATGAGTACTGCTGAGTTGCCTATTTCCTTTGGGAGTTATGCACTTGAGAAGCTGCATACCTATTGAATAAGGTTCCCATCAAATCAATGCCTACCACTCCATATGCGATATGGTATGAAGCAAGTTAAGATATGGGGTTGTCCGGCCTATGTTGAAAAGCAAAATCCGGACAAACTCGAGGCAAGGTCAGTTCTGTAAGTTTGTTGGATATCCTAAACATTCGTGAGGGAATATCTTCTACCAAACCGAAAAGAAAAAGTGTTTTGTTTCTCAACATGACCACCTTTTTAGAAAAAGGAATTTCTTATATTGAAAAACTTATAAGTGGTCGTTAAATAGAACTGGAAGGAGTTCCAGCTGTACTAACTGAGACTGATGATTTAGTGGAACTGGAGGATTTAATAGTCTCCAACAAACTTCAGCCTCTCCATGAATCTGGTAGGGTTTCTCACCCACCTGAGAGATAATACAATTATTCTCAGTGACATTGGGAGCGAGGATTACATCATGGTTGATGATGACCCAACTAGATTCAGCAGGTCTTCACGAATGGGGATTCTGTGAAACAGCTAGGTGCAATGCGATCTGAGATGGAATCCATGTACACCAACAAAGTATGACTTTGCATATTGCTCCTAAAAGGTTAAAACCCAGAGGAAGCAAATGGATCTTTGATAAAGATACTTGGTGTATATGGAAAAGTTAAGAATTTCAAAGCGAGACTTGTTGAAAAGGTTCTCGTCATATAACCAGGTAAGGATTATGATGAAACTTTTTCTTCAGTGGCTATGCTTAAAACCATCCAGATCCTACTTGCCATCGCTGCATACCATGACTACGATATCTGACTATTGCATGTCATGACCGCTTTTCTAAATGTGATTTAGAAGAGAGCGCGTGCATGATAGCCAGAGGGCTTCGTGAACAGTGGGAGCAGTGGAAAGGTGTGCAAGCTGCTTAGTTGAAGCATGCATCGTGGAGTTGGAACGTCTATTTTGATAATAGTCAAAGGGTTTGACTTCATCAAAAGGTAGATGAACCTTGTATATATAAAAAGGTGGTAGAGAGTGAGACTGTCTTTCTCTTGATAGGAAATGTGTTTCCTATGCTACGCTCGGTCAAACTCCTCTTATCACGAGGATTCTCCACGACAGATCTGAGTGATACCTACTACATCTTGGGGTGAAGATCTATACAGATAGATCTATATGGATGTTGGGAGTGTCCCAAATCCAGGTACATTAACACCATACTAAAGGAGTTTAGTATGAGAGATTCTAAGCGTAGTGGTTCGCGCACTTACTCAGAATCACTCTCTCCAAAAGAATGTCTCCCGAGACTGATTTGAAGAGTTCGCGTACAAGGGATATCCTATGCTTCGGCAATAAGCTCTATCATGTATGCGATGTTATGTACCAGACCAGATTTAGCTAACTCACTAGGTGTAGTGATTAGGAATCAATCGGATATTTAAAGAATCACTGGAAAGCTATGGAGGACGTTCTTAAGTACTTGAGAAGCACTGAAAGAATGTTCTTAATTCGAGCTTCTAGAAGTGATAAGGTCGATTGATAGTCAGTCTCGGGCTTTTTCTTTACCTTTAGTGGAGGGACATGAAGAAGACACGGCGGATCCACTCACAAAGGACTTTCCCACAAGAGACTCTTACGGGACGTGGGGTATGAGATACAACAATAAATAGCCCTAGTGCAAGTAGGAGATTGTTAGTTGTATGTATGCCCTAGAGGCCATTATTGTACATAAGATATATATTATAGTGGATGCTTGGGCATATATAGGGAGGACTTTCTTTCTCGACATGATAGTATGTTATCTGGTTGCTCTTTATCTTAACATGTATACTCGTATCATCTATCTGTGATATGTTGGTAAAGCCCTTAGGATCTGTACTTGACTTCCAGGATTATGATAGGGATCATACTAGTGGGGTCGAGATAGTCGGTAAGTACATCCTTCAATTGTTCCTAGTCGTGGAAGTATCGAGACAGGGCATCGATATTCTAGAGTAGACTAGCGTATACATATCTTGACCCATATGATGGGCGATAGATGGTCCTATATCCATTGGTGTTTGACATCAAAGATAGTATACGGGTGCTCAGTGGAGACTGGGTACACTGAACAGGACTCGCCGAGAACTCCTAGATGGTATTATACCTCACGTCAGATAGCAGTTCTCTGGTGACACCGGTACAAGTTAGTCTGTTGACCCGAGATTGCATAAAGTCTTGTGTGTCTCCCACTATGCTTTGATTTCCACCCTACCACGGCTCTACTGAGTCGTGCAAACAGGTGGTTTTTGGGTACAGTCCCGAGTCGCATGGAGGCAATAAACGATTGGAGGGGATTTCATCTCTCCTGATATTGGGGGTTGATGTTGTGCTGTGCTCGATTGGCCATAACAGGAAATCCCTGGCCAGGGTTGCAGAGATTTACTGGTGAGTGTTATCAGTAGTTTCTCAAGCCGTTATGTGCTTGATATCGGCACGACTTATCAAGCTATTGGGCTCTGACGTTTCACCACCCCTAAGCTGGATATGCAACATATCAGACGGACGGACCGGAGTTTACGGTAGTGTTACTTATTGGATTCACGGGAGTATGATCAAGCCTGCTTGTTGATCTTCTGATCGCTCAATACCCGGGTGGCCGTTATGTTTAGCAGACCTCTGACGGCTTGTGGGTGACTGATATGATCACCACCTACTGCCGGTGTAACACCCTAGTTCATTATACCGGTTCTGTTTTGGGTATTACTTTATTTATGGTTATTTCCTGATTTATTGTGTTTTGGGTGCGGATAATATAATTGGCATCTGTATTTGCATCCGACCCGATCCAATTCCTGGAAACCCGTCTTGATTCCTGTTTATGATTTATTCCGGCTAGTTATGAGGATCTGTACACTTTCATGTTGTTTATTCTGCATACCGGTATTATATCTGGCATCTGCATTTTTTTAGTATAACAAATAAAGTCAAATAAAATATTTTAAAAATATCTAGTATGGCCTGCATCATACTCCGAACCCTGTTGTAGCATCCGTACATCTTGTTCTCGTTCCGTTTAGTGAAACAGACTCGTTTGGATAGCAACGTGCACACTGCGTGTATCCGTTCTTGGGGGTATACATTTTCGTTACCCGGATATCGTATTTTGGTTTTGGTTAACACGTATATTATCCGTATTTTTAAACCATAATTTAAGACCCGACCCGGGCGTATTTTGGAGTAGTTTTGTATTAGCTAGAAAACTCAAATTTATTTAATATTATATCCTTTAAAATTCAAACTTTTAATAGATATGATTTTATATTTTAAAAACTAAAAATATATTTTAAAAATCTAATCTCACGGATCCCCATCATTCTCTCTCTCTCTTACTATATTTATAATATTCTTTTAAAATTTATTTTCAACCCCTTTCCCCACGTACTCATTCTTTTTTTTTAAAAAAGAAAAAAAAACCAACCTCAAACACCACGTCTTCTTCCTTTCTCTCGCGTTCCCGTTCCCGCCTTCGCCCTCGAAACCCTAAACCCCGCTCACTCTCGCCTCGTCTCGTCGTCGTCACCTCAACCTTCTCCCATCTCCTCGACCCTCTCCTCCCATCACCACAACCACCACCGCTATCACCCGACATCCATGACCCATCGCCTGCAGGAAACCCCACGTCAATGCACTCCCCCTCGTTCGCCCTCATCACCGTCGGCCTCGTTGGCCTCTACTCGCCTTCCCGAGCCTGCAAACCCCGAGCATTGACTCATTTCCTCCTCTCTTATCTTCTCTATCCCCAGGAAACCCCGGCTGCAACCCGACGAACCCACAACTCATCGCCTCACCTGACCTCACCGCCGACGACCCCGTCGTCGCCTCCTCCACTCATCCCTTCGACCCTCTATAGTCCCAACGGGAAGAACCCCGACCCGAGCAAACCCTGCAACCCATACCCATCTCTTCACTGCCGCCTACACACCCCGCCTCACCGGAGCTCCGACCCCGTCACCACCTCGTCCTCGCGGCCACTTTCTCCCCTCTCTCCTCTCTCCTACACCCTCACACCTGACCAAGAACCCTACACATAACCCGATCCCGACTTCAAGAAACCTACAGCCGCCTTGCCGTCGAACCACATTGCCGGAAAACCTGTCGAAGTCGTCACCTTCTCTGTCGTCGCCTCTGTTCCAAAGATAGAACAACACAATCACCAAACCACCACTCTTCTTCTTCTTCTTCTTTCCTTTCTTTTCTTTTCCTTGATCCATGTTTTTCGATCATCGCCGGAGCCGTGCCGTTGCTGATGATCAGGCCAACCAAGTGGACGTTTCCAGCCAGCGTAGTCACATTCTTGCTTTGCCTAGACCTGTCCCGTGTGCGCGTGTGTACATTGCGACGTTTACCCAACGTCGGACGATGCGTATACACCGCGTATTGAGATCCGTTCAGGCAAGTTTATCTTGCTACATGCTATGATACATATGTTGCATCCAAATGAATAAAAATATTACATGTTTATTTCATTGTGCATCCATATTACAATTTTACAGTTTTTTGATACCCGTATGCATCCATACCGTTATTTACATATCTAGTCGCATGCAAGTTTATCTTGCTACATTCCATGTTATATATTTTGCATCCATATGAATAAAAATATCACATGTTGATTGCATTGTACATCCATATTAATGTTTACTGTTTTCGGATACCCGTGTGCATCTGTATCATTTATTATATATATAGTTGCATCTACAGATCATATTATTTCATGTTACTGTTATATTAACACCCCATGGTTGATAATGTGCATCCTACATAGTCATGAAGTTGCAGATAAAATCCCTGATAGATATTTGTGCATCCGTGTTTTACCGTGCATCCGTACTTTTATCGTGCATCCGTACTTGCTATAGTTTTATTATGAGCATCCATTTGATATCTGTGCACTACCTGTCATGACCTAATATACCACTGCTTGACTTGATACCTGATCTTGTTACTAATGCCGACAACCCTGACGTGTTGTCCTGACGGACGTATCCTGTTGTCTGCATAGACAAACATGTACCTGCTTGATCCTGTATTGGCATTAGCTCCAGATTTATCAATAGCTGACTTGAACACATAAAGTTGGGGGTAAGGGGAAATCAATGATGAAACCTGAGTTGTAACTCAACAGTTCGACGCTTATACTGATCAGTTTTACGGGCTAAGCCAGCCCCGGGATGATGCTGCTGACATCATTCGTCTGTACATGTTACCTGTTTACTGCCTAACGACACGTCTCAGATTTAGCCCGAGAGTCTTGACCGTCGTCTCGGTCATGCACAGGATACTATTGAGTTACATCGACGATTCATTAAATTGATTTCAAAGACTTGAGAGTAATTAACCAAGTAGCATAGATTACCCACCGCATGCACATACACTTCACTGTTCTATATTCGTGTTACTGTTATACACTCATTACTGTTCATACTCATGCCTGCATATCTTGTTACCTCCTGATTATAATTTTATTGTTTGATATTATGATGCACTGACTTCTGAGTTTTGCATGGCCCAGATCCTTTATCTTTGTCGCAGGCCGATCAGGAGCATTTCAGCCGACAGGCCGAGCAGTGAGGATCCTATTAGTATCTAGTTTAGTTTAGTTTCTTTCCGTACTTTCATTTCCTGATGTGAGCCCGTATTTGGGATGTACTTTCCAGATGTTATTGTTTATTGGATTTATTGCTTCCGCATATTATTTCTTGACTCGTTTATTCTAGCATAAGGACATGTACCAGATAGTTTATTTTCTATTTTACTGTTCTTGATATCTTATAGACAGCCGTAATATGACTGTGGGGGGATGTTTCCTAGCCACAGGTAGCATGGTTGGCTCTGTCACGTGCCGATCTTAGCGCACTCTGGGAAGTGGGGCGTGACAGGGTTTGTTTGGTATCAGAGCCATATGATTTAGGTTAATCGGGTTTGATTCTTTTGTAGTTGGGTATTAAACCCAATACACGAATCAGAAAACCCGTGATTAGGAACATGTCCTGCCACCTTGTTGTCGTGATTCTTGAATCTTATCTTTCCTTTGACCCTTTACCTTGACGAGATGGATGACTTTGCATCTCAATCTGGAATTCTCCTGATTCCTTATTGTTTCTCCTGTCCTATTCCTTTGATTATGATACTAGGATTTGGACGACTTGAACGGAGTTATGTGATTTTAACTATGAACTGCAGTATGGTTACAATGCGGTACTCTATTTAAGTAACTTGGAGTCCTGGCCTTGATTCATTTCCTTGATTTATGGTCGTTATATTACCTTGCTTCTCTCGGTTTCATTGCTTACCAGTTCATATTTTATCGCAAGCTTGAATCCTGTTTACCGTGCTTATCTTCTTCAGTGTTTGGATTCAGGTGAAGTCATTTCGGGTATTCTACTTGTTCATGATTTTCCCGCATTAGTATTATTCGATTCTGGTGCGTCCCATTATTTTATGTCGTCCAAGTTTATTGCTGCACACTCTATTTATTGAACGACTCTGTCTAGTTGTTGGGACATACACACTGGGAATAGGAAGATTATATCTAGTAGTGAGTGCAAGGACTGTTCAGTTGTTATCTGGGGACGAGAGTTATTCACGGATTTCTTGGTGATCGACACCGGCAGTTACGATGTCGTCTTGGGAATGGACTTTCTCGGCACTTTCCACGCCCACATTGATTATAGGGCGAAGAAAGTGATTTTCCAGATTCCCGGACATCCGGAGTTTGTTTTTGCTGGAGGTAGCAGTTCTGTCGGGCCAGTCGAGTTTAGGGCTAGGCCGACAAACAGTGATCTTTCGTCGATGGAAGTTGATAAGGAGGAAGCGCTAGCTGTAGTTCGAGAGTTCATGGACGTGTTTGAGGACATCTCGGGATTACCGCCAAAACGAGATGTGGAGTTCGCGATCGATCTTGTTCCTGGTGTAGCGCCAATCTCAAAGGCGTATTATCCGATGGCACCAGTGGAGTTGGAAGAAGTAAAGAAGCAGGTTGCCGAATTTCTAGAGAAGGGTTGGATTCACAGCAGCAATTCACCCTGGGGAGCTCCAGTTCTTCTAGTCAAGAAGAAGGATGGCACAAGGAGGATGTGCATCGACTATCGAGAATTAAACCGGGTGACTATTAAGAACAATTACCCGATCCCTCGCATTGGCAAATTATTTGAGTAACTCAGTGGCGGGAGGGTATTCTCGAAACTGGATTTGCGATCCGGATATCATCAAGTTCGAGTTAAATCGGAGGATATTTGCAAGACCGCGTTCCGAACTCTATATGGACATTACGAGTATTTAGTGATGCCATTCGGAGTCACGAATGCACCGGCGATATTTATGGACTTGATGAACTGAATCTTTTCACCGTTCTTGGACCAGTTTATAGTGGTGTTCATCGATAATATTCTGGTCTACTCGAGAAGCCTAGAAGAGCATGCAAAACACTTGAAGATCGCACTGCAGACGTTGAGGCAAGAAAAATTGTATGCAAAGATGAGCAAGTGCGAGTTTTGGCTTGAAGAAGTGAAGTTTTTAGGGCATGTCGTATCCGGAGATGGAATCGCCGTTGATCCTGAGAAGATTGCAGCAGTTTAAGATTGGTCGATTCCGAGGAATGTAGCGGAGATCAGAAGTTTTCTGGGACTTGCAGGATAGTACAGAAGATTCATGGAGAATTTTGCTCGCTTAGCTGGGCCTTTGACCAAGCTTACGCGAAAGGAGGTACCGTTCGTATAGACGGATAGTTGTGCGTCAGCTTTTGAGGCGTTGAAACAAAGGTTGATAACCGCTCTTATTTTGACCGTACCAGACAATTCCGGAGGATTGGTGATTCATAGCGACGCATCTGGGAAAGGTTTGGGATGTGTTTTGATGCAGCATGGGAAAGTTATAGCCTACGCATCGAGACTGTTGAAGACCCATGAGAAGAATTACCTAACTCATGATTTGGAGCTTGCAGCAGTGATTTTTTGCTTTGAAGATTTGGAGACACTACTTATTGAGCGAAAGGGTCGAAATATTCACCGATCACAAAAGCCTAAAGTACGTGTTCACACAGAAAGAGCTCAACATGAGACAGCGCAGATGGTTGGAGCTGTTGGCTGACTATGATCTTGATCTTAAGTACCATCCCAGGAAAGTTATTTTAGTGCCGGATGCGCTTAGTCGGTTGCCAGCAATTCGGATGTTGACTGCACGGAGAGAGCTTATCGATGATTTTTGGAGATTTGAGTTGGAAATCGTGTTACCGCATTCTTCAGGACAGTTGTTGCAACTGCAAGTACAGTCGTCATTGATCGATAATATAAAGCAGCGCAGTCGCACGATCCAAGATTGCAGAGGTTTCGAGAACAAGTAGAAGCGGGACTTCGAACGGACTTGTTAATTCATGAAGATGGTTCGTTGCGTTATGATAGTCATTTGTATGTGCCGAAAGGAAACATTCGCGAAGAAGTGATGAGGGAGGCGCACAGTTCCGCATATTCCGTATATCCAGGAGGCACGAAGATGTACCGTGATCTACGACAGCATTTCTGGTGGGAAGGCATGAAAAAAGAGATTGCTCGCTTTATAGCGAAGTGCTTGGTGTGTCAGCAAGTTAAGACTGGACATCAAAGGGTAGCTGGTTTTTTTGCAACCACTTCTGATTCCTCAATGGAAGTGGGAACATATAACCATGGATTTCGTGACAGCTTTACCGCGGAGTCTAAAGAGTAACAATGAAGTTTGGGTGATTGTTGATCGATTGACCAAGGCAGCTCATTTCATACCATTTCGAGTTGGTCAGTCAACGGAAGAGTTGGCAGAACGGTATATGCAGGAGATTGTGAGATTGCATGGAGTACCTGTGAGCATCGTTTCCGATCATGATACCCGATTCTTATCGCACTTCTAGAGGAGTTTACAGGAAAGTTTGGGGACACGATTGAAGTTTAGCACTGCTTATCATCCTCGGACAGATGGCCAGTCGGAGAGAACGATCCAAACTCTTGAAGACATGTTGAGAGCCTGCATGTTAGATTTCAAGGGTTCGTGGGAGGATCATCTATAGTTGGTGGAGTTTTCGTACAATAACAGCTTTCAGGAGACTATTCAGATGGCTCCATTAGAAACATTGTATGGTCGCAAATGTCGCTCACCTGTTTGTTGGGACGATGTTGGAGAACGAAAATTATTGCGACCAGATTTGATCGTGCAAACCGTGGAGAAAGTTAATACTATCCGGAATCACATGAAGGCAGCACAGGATCGGCAGAAGAGTTGGGCCGATATATCGAGAAGACCTCTTAAGTTCGCTGTTGGTGATCTTGTATTCTTGAAGATATCACCAACTAGAGGAGTGATTCGTTTTGGAAGTCGAGGCAAGCTTAGTCCTCGATTCGTGGGGCCTTTCGAGATTATCGAGCGTGTTGGAGAAGTAGCTTATCGATTGGCATTACCACCATCTTTAGCGAGTGTTCATGACGTGTTTTGTTCAGTTGATAAAACTGCACATCTAATATGACATTTTTCCTACTATTTCTATATAATAAAAGGTGTTTATATAATATATGACACATATGAAGGTTTATCTGTAAAAATACTATTTTCATGTGTTTATATATTATAATTAACATTATGTAGGAAAACGTAAGCATAAATATCCATGTGACATTTGGCCCATTTAAATATGCTTACCGTATTAAAAGCCTTTGACCAATTCTTAATGGTTAAGTTAATATCTTCATAAAACAAACTAATATTATTTGTTGAGTTATTGTC
Source organism: Agapanthus africanus (assembly GCA_030015575.1). Taxonomy (NCBI): domain Eukaryota; kingdom Viridiplantae; phylum Streptophyta; class Magnoliopsida; order Asparagales; family Amaryllidaceae; genus Agapanthus; species Agapanthus africanus. The sequence continues at coordinate 396,026,281 of JASDDO010000029.1, read as the reverse complement.
CAGAATTTTCAGGACTGAAATCAAGGAAATCAAAGTTGGCAAAACAAATCTGTCTAATTAAGAAAGTAAACTAAAGAAATCAATTCTGGCAGTGACGAAGAGAAGATTTTCAGTTTCCAGAGATGTGAAAAGATCACCACGTGTCATCAAGATAAAGCCCCAGAAAAACAATATGACGATCCCCCTACTTGGCCGCGGAACCGCGGACAAACCCACCTATTGGCCGCAGTTCCGCCATGTGTTGGACGAGTTGGGAGTTGAGATTTGTTCTGTTAGGATCTTAACCACTGGTTTCCATATTAGGAAACTAGGGTAGTTAGGGCACGAGATTTTTTCTGTTGGGATCTTAACCACTGGTTTCCATATTAGGAAACTAGGGTTCTGACTCTGGGACTATAAATAAGGACCGAGAGCCTCTTGGAAAATTCATCAAGCTGAAGAGATCACGAAGTCCACGACAGGCTCACGCATCCAGGCTGATCATCAACGGTTCATCTACCTTCTTAGAAGAGATCGAGAAGCAAACTAGCATTTTGTAATCATTTTCTAAGGGAACAAAGTGTAAATGAATTTTGTTGATTAATAAAGATAGTTGTTTTTTTATTCTATCTCTTTGTAGTTTTAATATGATTTCCCTCTCCATCTCTTCTTCTCCCAACATACGTGAGTAATTCTTCGCTTGTTAGGGTTCATGGGATTAGGGTAGGTTAATGGATAATGAAGATCCTTAAACTCTTTTAAGTCCTATAAAGTTTATAAACTTTATCAAAACAATAGTTAACATCCTAATTGGGCGCGCTACCAATTCATTGCTAGTCTCGACCGCGATTAGAGATTAGATTAACAATTGTTTTGGTAAAGGCTAGATATGAACGGAGTTCCATGTCGAGATAGGGGTTAAGAGTGGGAACCCTTTTCCCTTCAAAAACCCTAATCTACATGCATCACTGTCGTTCTAGTTTTAAATCTATTAAAGGATAAAAAGAGTAATATTTAATTAATCATCCATGACTACTAAATCTTAATGAACCCTACAAGCCCCCTTCTACTATAAAACTTACATCCGTAGTTAATCTAGATCTATATCCTGCATCCGTGTTTAACGTAGATCTAGATCCTACAAACATTCTTCACCATTCTTTATTCTTCCTCCTTTCTTTCTCAACACGCCTAAAGTAAAATTGAAAGATTCCACATATCCCTGAGGACGACCCGTAATCACCTCAGTCTAGCTAAGCGCGACACCGTTATTGATTGCGGTTAACTACTACACATAAAAATCTAAGATCAATCAAATGGCGCCGTTGCCTGGGATACGTGCGTAATTTTTTATTCTTACTATTTGTGTTGAATTCTTATTCGATCTAAATCATAATTAAAACAAAACTACAAATTGTATATTTAACGAATTGTGTGTGAATTTTGCAAGGAGATCTGGAGTCACAGACTTGAGAAAACAGAAAGACAGAGACATTCATCGAGATCCAAAGGAGTACAGAAAGCCACGGAGCAAAAATTCATCAACTGATCCTTCTTCCTTGCGGCGGAACCGCGGCACAAGTAGCACATTAGCAGCGGAAGCGCGGCTAAAGGGAGGAGTTAGGGGTCGTAACTTCTCTGGTAAGTTTCTCAACTCTTTCTCTCTCCTCTGAAATCCAATAAAATATCTTTTCTGCAGGATTCTTTGCAAAATTTTGCCGGTCAAAAATCTTTTTGCAAATTTTTGTAATTGGTTTGTTAATTCATATTTTAATACGGATTTTTATGGGGCAAGACCAAAATTCAGATTATGTAGGTATTTTATCACCCTTCCTAAGCCCCGCAAATCACAAACCGAGCATCTGCATCAACCCTACATTAATTTAAAAATATATCTAGATAAGACTCTAAGGACTGTCGCGCTCAATAAGAACAGAGGAAGGTCGTGAGTAATATATCGCTTATCCGCATTACTTTTTTGGTGCCTAGGCAAGTGTGTCTAATGCAAGTGGTTATTTAATTAGGCCATCTATTTTCGGTGATTCGTATAACGGATACCTCCCACTTATCTGGCACTTACTTGGCCACAAGAGTAGTAAAGAGGTGGTAGAGGATTGATCATACGGCTTGTCCTTTGGAAGTCTAGGAGCGGTCTAGAGACTGGACCTAGGTAACCTTAGCTCTAGGGTTGTTTGTGCATTTTTTTGTGATTTGTCTAAGTCTGACACACTTTTCAAAACAGACCATTTTTAAAAAGTATACACGCTGCCACTTGCGCTAAAACCATTTAGTGCATGCTCGGCTGGACACGGGATTCTAATACCCGTCTTGTTCGCGTTCCTGCTATCGACTCCGAGATCGGTACTTCTTCATCTTTTTTCCCCACCATCCTCCACATCGACCGAAATGGACGGTACTCCCTCAACTTATAATACCACGCTGCCACCGCCCGTAGGTGAGCAGAATCCACCGCGCATCTCTCTCTAAGAGAGATGATATCCTATCCGTGGTCCACTTCCTACTTGTCTATCTATTCCACCAGCCAACGGGGATAATTTTGAAATTAAACCCCACTACATCAATCTTTTACCAAAATATCACGGTCTCGAGTCTGAAGACGCATACGTCTTTATTACCAAATTTGAAAATGTATGCGCTATGATGGGTACTTCACAGCTTTCTGTGGATGCTATGAGATTACGTCTTCTCCCATTCACTTTGTGCGATATAGCCGAGAAGTGGCTATATAACACAGCCGCACATTCTATTTCAAACTGGGGGGAATTCGTCACAGCTTTCCTAAAGAAATTCTACTCTAATCATAAGACAGCTCGAATCCGTAGCGAAATAAATCAATTTACCCAGCTTCTCAATGAACCATTTTCGAAGTGTTTTGAACTCTTCAAGGATCTGTTAGTTCAATGTCCTCATCAAGAAATCCCTAGATGGGATCTGTGCAGAATCGTATATGAGGGCATTAATCCTACAACAAAACAGATACTTGAATCCATGTGTCAAGGCACCTTCATGACTAAAGATGATGGTGAAGCCTGGAGATTTTTAAAAGATTTCGCTGAAAAATCTTTACAGTGGGAGAGTGTAAACCAACCATCGTCTAGGGGTGGTATTCACCAATCTGATGTTTCCATAGGAGTTAGAGCTGAAATGGCAGCAATGCAAAAGAAACTCGAAGCTATGGAACATAAATTTTTAGTAGCCTCCCTAAATCAGATGACACTCCCTAAAACTGTCCGTGGATGATGTTATGATCCATCACATCTTACGGAAGAATGTCCTTTGAATTCTCTGTTTCAAGGTCAAGAGCATACCAATGCTGCTTTTCAACAAAGACCTAGAAACGATCCGTATTCTTCCACTTATCAGGGTTGGAGGAATCACCCTAGTTTTGCTTGGAACCAACAACAAACTCAAAACACAGTTCCAAACCAAAATAACTTTCAAAGGGTCTCTCCACCACAACAGCAATCACTACAATTGAGTCAGCACCCCTATCAATCACAAAACTTTCAAAATCCGGTCAACACTTCTGCACCGTATAACAATTCTTTGCAATTGACTGGTACTGATAACTCCTCATCACTCGAACAAACCATGAATTTGCTTCTGACAAAATTCATGCAAGTTTCGGCTGAGATGAAGTCTTCCGTCGATGACATAAAAAGAACTCTGCCTTCCAAGGTGAGAGTATTAAATCGATGGAAGCACAAATTGCACAATTAAAAGCCGAAATAAGTGCTAGAGAGAGAGGGAAACTTCCAGCTCAACCTGTACCGAATCCTTGCTACTCACATCATGTGAATGCTATTACCATATTGAGATCTGGAAGAGTGCTTGACAACCATGTCGGTAAAGAGATTGATACTACTAATGATGAATCAATCGATGATACCCCGGCTGAGACTTTTCCTTCCACTTCTACTTCTACTTCTGACCCCAGTTCGTCTACCCCACCATTTTCTTCCGAGCCTATTCTCCGTTTTTCCCAAGACTCGAACCCTTAGCACACTTCTTCTAGTCCACCAAAGACGATCCCCACTCCTATTCTGAGATCTTTCCTACCCACACCACCTTCTCCACTGTTGGACCCAGCTATTATTGCTAAAGCTCCTTATCCGAATCGGTTAAGGGGAAACAAACCGAGTCCGCAGATGGAGAAGATTATTGACATCTTTAAGTAAGTTAATATCAATATCCCTCTCCTAGATGCTATACAACAAGTCCCGGCTTATGTGAAAATTCTCAAGGACTTGTGCACTAGGAAGAGGAAGACTCAAGTGCCAACAAAGGTGTTCGTGTCGAGTACTGTAAACACAACTTTTCCCCAATAATTACTAAGGAAACGTAAGGACCCCGGCTGTCCTACAATTTCTATTTCTATTGGGGGTAAAAATATTAACCGTGCTCTACTTGACCTTGATGCAAGTGTTAACCTGCTTCCTTACTCAGTTTATGAGCAGTTAGGGATCGGAGAGTTAAAGCCCTCGAACACAACTCTCCAGATGGCCAACCGATCAATCACTAAACCCAGGGTGAGCTTGAGGATGTGTTAATAAAAGTCGGGGAATTTGTATTCCCTGTGGACTTTATTATTCTCGATACACAGCCCGTAGCGAACTCACGGAACCAAATTCCGGTGATTCTCGGTCAACCCTTTTTGGCCACTTCCAATGCTGTAATCAACTGTCGTAATGGCTCTATGACCCTATCCTTCGGGAAGATGTCAATAGAGCTTAACATTTACAAGTTGGGGAGTGTACCCTCCGAACCTTCTGCTCAAGCATGTTCTGTCGAATTAATGGATGTCGAAAGCAGCGAATTTGATCAGCTTCATGATACTGATCTAGACTCTTTTCATATGTTGTTGTTTGACCCAACCATGTATTATACACATACGGACTCTTCCATTGAGTTGTCCGAGTCAATATCTAACACTGATTATGAACCTTTCATGGAGTCTGACGATCACCCCGTTTTTTATGATGAGATTATTCTTCGGGGTATCGATGAAAACTTTGAGGAAATTTTCGCTGATGAACTCGCATTTTTTAAAAGACACGGGTGTTGAGATGAATCAACTCCAAGATAAAGAAATTGAACCTCCACCCCTTCTTCTGGACAATCACGAGAATGCGAGTAATCCATCACCACTATCACTGTGTCGTCACTCCAAATTGAGACGCAATCCTTTTCTTTTACACCACTTATCTCTTCCCTACTTCTTCCTGACTCCATACAACATGTTCTTCCACCAACCGGTACGTTTCACTGATAAATTTTTCGAATGGTTGGTGTTGACTTTTGGTCTTTGTAAAGCTTGGCATTGACCAATAACTTTGACCCCCTCTTATAATTTTAAATGCTTAATATGATTTTACTCAAGTTTGGGGGGGATATTTTGGCTCGTAAAAGAAAATTTTTACAAAATTATGAGCTAAAAATAAATTTGGGGGAGAATTTCAGTTTCATTATTTCTTGTCCCCTTTGATAACTTTTCCTTCCAAGTCTATAGATTTTGAGATTTAAAAGAGACAACAGTGAGGACACTGCTGCAAACAGGTTTGAGGGGGTTGTGCTTATTTACGCGTTACTTTGCATTATATTATATATAAGCACAAAAAAATTTTGATAATGGAAGTTAGAAATTGACAGACAAATTACATTTGAAAGATAGGAATAGTTTGAGAAAAATAAGAAAGTTAGAGGTTTTCTTAAACAAAACTAGTAATAAGTAGTTATGAGCTGTTGTCCCAAGGGTTAGTAAGATGAAGGAAATTGCCAATCTGAGGATAAAAATAAGTATGAAAAATAGTCCCTATTCTAGAAGCCAAACATCTGAATGTTGATACCCTACTATACGCACTTACACACATCTTGAAACTTGGGATGGTAGAGGATACCTTGAAATGCTCTTGTCTAAAAGCCTTAGTATGAAGGAAAATAAAATAAAATATATGTGGTGAAGAAAAAAAAATGAACACTGGTTTTGTTATCACAAGGCAGCAATAAAAAGATATAGCGAGGGTGCTTCATCACCTAGTGCCTTAGACCAACTGGTTTAGGAGTCACTGCTAAGCCTTAGGTGTTGCAAGACGAGAAAAATACTACTTACGCCTAATCAGCAAGCACATAAGTAATCGGTTGGTTAGTACCTCAAGAAGTATTAACGGTCGCATAAAAAATGTGTGAGCATATTCCATCTAAATATTCACCGACTAAAAAGTACTAAGGTAGATGGACAAGAGTATGATTGCTTGAATTGAATTCTCCGAGTGTAGGGATGTCCAGTTTACACATATAGGGGTATATGATCAATGTTTGGAAGAAAGATAGGAAAACTAAAGGAGATGTTTTATTGAGGGATGATGTGATTTCTAACATTTTTTCACGACCATTAAGATAGGGCTCATAGCAACTGAAAAACTGGTGTAGTTGAAAACTCTTATTTTCAAGTTCTTTCTTTCATAATTCTTATCTTTGTAAGTAACTTTCACTATCTTTCTTTTATTATAGGATTTTGTGGATGTAATTCACAGAAAACCCTCAGGAGACAACACTCCTCCTACTAGGGACACCTAGAGGTTTAACGGCTTGTTGCATGTACTCAGTGCAATCGTGTTGCCTACAAAAGTGTGCTACTTAGGATTTTTCTTTTTTCTTCTTTCTCCTTCTCTTGAATAACTAGTTTTCTCGGGACGATCAAAGATAAGTTTGGGAGTATTTGTTCAGTTGATAAAACTGCACATCTAATATGACATTTTTCCTACTATTTCTATATAATAAAAGGTGTTTATATAATATATGACACATATGAAGGTTTATCTGTAAAAATACTATTTTCATGTGTTTATATATTATAATAAACATTATGTAGGAAAAAGTAAGCATAAATATCCATGTGACATTTAGCCCATTTAAATATGCTTACCGTATTAAAAGCCTTTGACCAATTCTTAATGGTTAAGTTAATATCTCCATAAAACAAACTAATATTATTTGTTGAGTTATTGTGTAGAATTTTCAGGACTGAAATCAAGAAAATCAAAGTTGGAAAAACAAACCTGTCTAATTAAGAAAGTAAACTAAAGAAATCAATTCTGACAGTGATGAAGAGAAGATTTTCAGTTTCCAGAGATGTGAAAAGATCACCGCGTGTCATCAAGATAAATCCCCAGAAAAACAATATGACGATCCCCCTACTTGGCCGCGGAACCGCGGACAAACCCACCTATTGGCCGCGGTTCCGCCACGTGTTGGACGAGTTGGGAGTTGAGATTTGTTCTGTTAGGATCTTAACCGCTGGTTTCCATATTAGGAAACTAGGATAGTTAGGGCACGAGATTTTTTATGTTGGGATCTTAACCACTGGTTTCCATATTAGGAAACTAGGGTTCTGACTCTGGGACTATAAATAAGGACCGAGAGCCTCTTGGAAAATTCATCAAGCTGAAGAGATCATGAAGTCCACGACAGGCTCACGCATCTATGCTGATCATCAACGGTTCATCTACCTCCTTAGAAGAGATCGAGAAGCAAATTAGCATTTTGTAATCATTTTCTAAGGGAAAAAAGTGTAAATGAATTTTGTTGATTAATAAAGATAGTTGTTTTCTTATTCTATCTCTTTGTAGTTTTAATATGATTTCCCTCTCCATCTCTTCTTCTCCCAACATGCGCGAGTAATTCTTCGCTTGTTAGGGTTCATGGGATTAGGGTAGGTTAATGGATAATGAAGATCCTTAAACTCTTTTTAAGTCCTATAAAATTTATAAACTTTATCAAAACAATAGTTAACATCCTAATTGGGCGCGCTACCAATTCATCGCTAGTCTCGACCGCGATTAGAGATTAGATTAACAAGTATTTTGGTAAAGGCTAGATATGAACGGAGTTCCATGTCGAGATAAGGGTTAAGAGTGGGAACCCTTTTCCCTCCAGAAACCCTAATCTACATGCATCACTGTCGTTCTAGTTTTAAATCTATTAAAGGATAAAAAGAGTAATCTTTAATTAATTATCCATGACTACTAAATCTTAATGAACCCTACAAGCCCCCTTTTACTATAAAACTTACATCCGTAGTTAATCTAGATCTATATCCTGCATCCGTGTTTAACGTAGATCTAAATCCTACAACCATTCTTCACCATTCTTTATTCTTCCTCCTTTCTTTCTCAACACGCCTAAAGTAAGATTGAAAGATTCCACATATCCCTGAGGACGACCCGTACTCATCTTGGTCTAGCTACGCGCGACACCGTTATTGATTGCGGTTAACTACTACACATAAAAATCTATGATCAATCATGTTTCATGTATCTCAACTCCGTAAGTATGTGCGAGATGAAACACACATGCTAGATCATTCGGAGCTGAATGTAAAGGAGGACTTGACTTACGAGGAACGACCGATGTCGATTGTTGATCGAAGAGAAAAGGTCCTCAAGAACAAGCTTATCCCGCTCGTACTTGTTTCATAGGGAAATCGCTTGCATGGAGAATCGACTTGGGAACGAGAAGATGAGATTCGACAGAAGTTTCCAGACCACTTCTTGTAGATTCATGCTTGTCCTTTTTTTCTTGTTCCGGGAATTTCGAGGACGGAATTCTTATGTAGTTGGGTATAATATAACACCCTAGTTCATTTATACCGGTTTTGTTTTGGGTATTTCTTTATTTATGGCTATTTCTTGATTTATTGTGTTTTGGGTGCGAATAATATAATTGGCATCTGTATTTGTATCCGACCCGACCGGCTTGTTGGAAACCCGTCTTGATTCATGTTTATGATTTATCCCGGCTAGTTATGAGGATCCGTGCACTTTCATGTTTTTTATTCTGCATACTGGCATTATATCTCGTATTTGCATTTTTTTTAGTATAACAAATAAATTCAAATAAAATATTTTTAAAATATCTAGTATGGCCTGCATCATATCCCGAACCCTGTTGTAGCATCCGTAAATCTTGTTCTCGTTCTGTTTAGTAAAACGGACTCGTTTGGATAGCTACGTGCACACTACGTGTATCCGTTCTTGGGGTATGCATTTTCGTTACCCGAATATCGTATTTTGGTTTTGGTTAACACGTATATTATCTGTATTTTTAAACCATAATTTTAGACCCGACCCGGGCGTATTTTGGAGTAGTTTTGTATTAGCTAGAAAACTCAAATTTATTTAATATTATATCCATTAAAATTCAAACCTTTTAATATATGATTTTATATTTTTAAAACTAAAAATATATTTTAAAAATCTAATCTCACAGATCCCTATCATTCTCTCTCTCTCTCTCTTACTATATTTATAATATTCTTTTAAAATTTATTTTAAACCCCTTTCCCCACATGCTCATTCTTTTAAAGAAAAAAGAAAAAAAAATCCAGCCACAAACACCACGTCTTCTTCCTCTCTCGCACGTTCCAGTTCCCGCCTTCGCCCTCGAAACCCTAAACCCCGCTCGCTCTCGCCTCATCGCCTCAACCCTCTCCTATCTCCTCGACCCTCTCCTCCCATCACCACAACCACCACCGCTATCACCCGACGCCCACGACCCATCGCCTGCAGGAAACCCCATGTCACTGCACTCCCCCTCGTTCACCCTCATCACCGTTGGCCTCGTCGGCCTCTCCTCGCCTTCCCGAGCCTGCAAACCCTGAGCACCGACTCCTTTCGTCCTCTCTTATCTTCTCTATCCCCAGGAAACCCCGGCTGCAACCCGACGAACCCACGACTCGTCGCCTCACCTGACCTCACCCCCGACAACCTCGTTGTCGCCTCTTCCGCTCATCCCCTCGACCCTCTGTAGTCCCAACGGGAAGAACCCCGACCCGAGCAAACCCTGCAACCCATACCCATCTCTTCACTGCCGCTTGCACACCCTGCCTCGCCGGAGCTCCGACCCCGTCGCCTCCTCGTTCTCGCGGCCACTTTCTCCCCTCTCTCCTCTCTCCTACACCCTCATACCTGACCAAGAACCCTACACATAACCCGATCCCAACTTCAAGAAACCTACAGCCGCCTTGCCGTCGAACCACATTGCCAGAAAACCCGTCGACATCGTCACCGTCTATGTCCTCGCCTCTGTTCCAAAGACAGAACAACACAATCACCAAACCCCCACTCTTCTTCTTCTTCTTTCCTTTCTTTTCTTTTCCTTAATCCGTGTTTTCCGATCATCGCCGGAGCCGTGCCGTCGCTGATGATCGGGCCGACCCAGTGGACGTTTCTAGCCAGCGTGGTCACATTCTTTCTTTGCCTAGACCTGTCCCGCATGCGCACGTGTACATTGCGACGTTTACCCGACGTCGGACGCTGCGTATACACCCCGTATTGAGATCCGTTCAGGCATGTTTATCTTGCTACATGATACGATACATATGTTGCATCCATATGAATAAAAATATTATGTGTTTATTTCATTTTGCATCCATATTACAATTTTACAATTTTTTGATACCCGTATGCATCCATACCGTTATTTAAATATCTAGTCGCATGCAAGTTTATCTTGCTACATGCCATGTTGTATATTTTGCATCCATATGAATAAAAATATCACATGTTGATTGTATTGTACATCCATATTAATGTTTACTGTTTTCGGATACCCGTGTGCATCCGTATCATTTATTATATGAATAGTTGCATCTACAGATCATATTATTTCATTTTACTGTTATATTAGCACCCCATACTTGATAATGTGCATCCTACATAGTCATGAAGTTGCAGATGAAATCCTTGATAGATATTTGTGCATCCGTGTTTTACTGTGCATCTATACTTTTATCGTGCATTCGTACTTTCTACAGTTTTATTATGAGCGTTCGTTTAATATCTGTGCACTACCTGTCATGACCTAATATACCACTGCTTGACTTGATACCTGATCTTGTTACTAATGCCGACAACCCTGACTTGTTGTCCTGACGGACGTATCCTGTTGTCTGCATAGACAAACATGTACCTGCTTGATCTTGTGTTGGCATTAGCTCCAGATTTATCAATACCTGACTTGAACACATAAACTTGGGGGTAAGGGGAAATCAATGTTGAAATCTGACTTGTAACTCAACAGTTCGACACTTATACTGATTAGTTTTACGGGCTAGGCCAGTCCTGGGATGATGATGCTGACATCATTCGTCTGTACATGTTGCCTGTTTACTGTCTAGCGACACGTCTCGGATTCAGCCCGAGAGTCTTGACCGTGGTCCTGAGCATGCACGGGATACTATTGAGACGATTCATTAAATTGATTTCAAAGACTTGAGAGTAATTAACCCAGTAGCATAGATTACCCACCGCATGCACATACACTTCACTGTTCTATATTCGTGTTACTGTTATACACTCATTACTGTTCATACTCATGCCTGCATATCTTGTTACCTACTGATTATATTTTTATTGTTTGATATTATGACGCACTGACGTCTGGGTTTTGCATGGCTCAGATCCTCTATCTTTGTCGCAGGCCGATCAGGAGCATTTCAGCCGACAGGCCGAGCAGTGAGGTTCCTGTTAGTATCTAGTTTAGTTTAGTTTCTTTCCGTACTTTCATTTCCTGATGTGAGCCCGTATTTGGGACGTACTTTCCAGATATTAATGTTTATTGGATTTATTGCTTCCGCATATTATTTCTTGACTCGTTTATTCTGGCATATGGACATGTACTAGATAGTTTATTTTCTATTTTACTGTTCTTGATATCTTATAGACAGCCGTAATGTGACTGTGGAGGGATGTCTCCTAGCCACAAGTAGCATGGTTGGCTCTGTCACGTGCCGATCTTAGCGCACTCTGGGAAGCGGGGCGTGACAGTCAGCGTATTGACGAGTCTTTAAAGTCCTACACAGAGGTTTCTTGGCTCAGGCGAAACGAAGTAGGAGCACATATGTGATATGTGCGGGACCGAGATTAATACGTGTATATGATACCGTATTCTAATCTCGCGATATGTGATATCGGCCGGGTATATGTGATATAGCCGGGTTATCGAATCAAGTATTAATTCGGTAAGTTGATATTATTGCTATTAGTCGGTTATATGTGATATATCCGGATTATTAAATCAAGTATTGATTTAATGATTTAATGTATAATTATATATTTGATATATGAATTTACATTAACTAATATTAGCTCACTTGACCATTTATTTTTCTCACTTGTGTATACATCATATATATGTGATATATATTTTATATCATTCTAGGTTATATATGCAACTTGGGTGTGTGAGAATTACACCATGACCATGATATAATTAGGGTTTTATTTATCTATGTAATTAACAAATTGGATGGAAATTTGTCATAGCTAGAAGCTTAGAGAAGCTTATGCTATCCATTGACTTAGTCCACCAAATTTGTTTTTACTTAAGATATTTATAAACCTAACCATTATCCTAGCAATGGTTTATTCTCTAGAAAGGTTAATATGTGATATTAACTCACCATGGTTACAACTCTAACATCATCCCATTCTCTTGTTCATTATCATGTTCATCTTCTTCTTCATCTCCTCAAGCTCTCTTGCTTTATAGGAGGTGAAGAATCCAAGTGAGAAAATAAAATTTAGAATGAGCAAAATTCCTACTTCATCATTCTCTACTATTAGCCATTTTTTTAGAGTGTTCTCTTCACTAATCTACCATTAATGAAGAGGTAGCTTGTGCTTGAGTTTTCTCGACGTGAATCATCTTCGGCCTCGAAGACCTCAAGCATGCTTGTCCATTATGTTTGGTGGAGCCTATCTTAAGTCCAGGAGATCGATACTTGGAGCGAAATGACTACTACATAGAGCTATTGAAGTGAAGGACCGGTCTACAAAGGTTGTATTCCTTGCTCACTTCTTTGTAATGTTTGGTTACAACTTTTTGTTAGCATAACTTTCTAGTTCAATTCCTAAGTTAGTTTGCTTAACACCCCCTAAAAATTTTGTTGGGGCATATTTGATGCTTGCAAACCCTAGACATGGTGCTAAGAAAACCCTACTGTTTTCTATGGAATTACAAGTTCGAGTGATAGATCCTTGTGAAGAGGTATTTTTGTTCTTCACATTCTTGTGAAGTGGGATTCATGTATTTCACCAATATAGTGCAGAAATCCTGAGAAGGAATCTCAGGCGCGAACTATCCACAGAAGCGTGGTGAACCCTAGTCAACATATCGCTGTATTTGCATTGCTCTTACTCTGTTACTTTCCTGTTTTTGTGTTGATTATCATATTAAGTTTCTTATTTAAAACTTGTTTAAAATAATTTCCGCAGAAACTCGATAATCACTTTAGAAATAGTAGTTAAGTTTTAAATTTGCCATAGGATATTATAATTATCTTATTCACCCTCTCCCCTCTAAGGTATTTTCATACGCTATACATAATATTTGGTCTACTAGCAGTTAAATATAATAAACTACCAATCATATCTCGGTAGATTCATATATCTACCGCTTTTCTGGATTCATCCTTGATTAGTTTTGTTGTGGTTGCCATTGGAGTCTCACATATCTTTGCATCCTCTAAGCCGAACTTTTTGATAAGTTCCTTAGTGTAGTGGCTTGAGAGATGAATAGTCCGTCTTGACTTTGTTTGATTTGAAGTCCGAGAAAGAAGTTTAATACTCTTATCATACTCATCCCAAACTCATCATGTATTGACTTTGAGAATTCTTAGCAAAACTGCTCGTTATTAGAACCAAAAATTATGTCATCAAAATAAATCTGAATGACTATAATATCATTTCCATGGTTTGGTGAATGGGGTTTTGTCAACAATACATTTTATTTAGTCTATTTTTATTAGGAATGAACTCAATCTTTCATACCAAGGTCTAAGTGTTTGTTTGAGACCGTGCAACACTTTTTCTAGTTTATAAAAGTATTTATAGCTTTCAAAACCTGATGGTTGTCTACATATACTTCTTCATCTATTCTACTATTATTAAGTTCTTAGGGTAAATTTTGTTGAATTACCAATTATTTTTTCCTATTCTTCAAGTTAATTAGTTTCAACTTTTTTGACCTAATAACTACTCTTTTATCTATTTCTCTTATTATTAAATCTTTAAGATTGTTTGTTGAATTGTCAATCTTTTGGAAGAGAAATATCAACTACTTCCTCTTGTTGTTCCAATTGATTGGTTTCAACATCTTTATTTATTAATGAATTATCTAAACCTTTTAATATGTTAGAATCATTATCGTCTATTAGATTATTAGGATTAATGGAGTTAGTTTTATTAAATTGGTCAAGTATATTTTCTTGAATTAAAATTCGTTTGGCTTGATTATTGTTGACCTTAGGAATCCATACCATTTTTGGTACACTTAGGTCTGTTTTTGGAGAAAAGTAATATTTGTAAGATAAATTATTTTTAATTTTACAGTATTGAGAAATATGCATTACAGTGCAACAATAGTTACACGTAGAATTAGGATATTTGTTTCCATAACTATAATAATATTTATTTCTAAATGGTTTGGTTTTTTGGACTAATTCAGAATACTTATCATACCCTATGCCTTCTTTCTTATGGTGTTTGATTGATTGTCCTAACATTAAATTTAAATTATCTTTACTTTTAGTGAATTTTATAATTATTTTATCTTTTAAATCTACTTTCCTTTTTAAGTTAAAGATTTAAAAATTTAACGTATTATTATTTTCAATTAACTTATCATTTGTTAAGGTTATGGGTTTTAATTTTTCATTTAATTTATTTTGCGTGGATATTTGTAAATTATTTTTAGTTGATAGATTTTTCTTTAATATTTTATTCTTAGTATTAACCCTATCATAATTATCCTTCTGAAAATGACAGAAATTTATTAAGTCGTCTTTATTAAGAAATTCTAAATCAAAGTCGTCATTTATTACCTCATCATCTTGTGCCATGAAGCACATATTTGCAACTTCTTCGGTTTCTGAGTCGCTGGAATCCGTATCATCCCAAATAGTTTGAAATTAACGCTTTTCTGATTCCTTCTTTGACTTCCATCTATCTTTGTTGAGTGTAGGACATTCTGACTTGACATGACCTTCCTTATTACATTCAAAACAACGAAGAATATTATTAGAATTAAAGATTTTATTTAAATTATACATACCTTTGTTCGAAGGGAAATTTCTTGACTTCAAATGTTTCATGAAGTGTCTAGCAATGTTGTCAATTTCTTCATCGTCGCTTTCCTCATCACTAGTTATTTCCTTTGACTTGGACTTACTAGTTGAGGCTTTTAATGCGATATTTTTCCTTTGAGTGTTCTTCTCCTATTTTTGCTTTAGATCACCGAGTTGCATTTCATATGTCTTTAACTTGCCTATTAGGGAATTGACAGTCAATATTGTCATGTCATTGGCTTCTTCGATGGCGGTGATCTTGGGTTGCCATGAGATCGTTAGGGATCTCAACAACTTGTAACACTTTTCTTTCTCATCAAATTTCTTCCCTGACTTAAAAAGTTTTGTAATGACGTTGTTGAATCTAGAATGCATAGAGTCAATGGTTTCATCGTCTCTCATTTGGAACATCTCATATTCATGCACGAGACGGTTGATCTTACTCTCTTTTACTTGACTGGTTTCTTCATGGGTAAGCCAGAGAGTATTGCATATCTCATTTGTCGTTTGACACATAGAGATTCTATTGAATTCTTCTGAATTCAAAGAACAATAAAGTGCATTCGTTGCCTTGACATTAATGAAGTGCATTTATTGTCTTGATATTTAATGTCATTGATCTCTTGTCGGCACTAAATAGTGGATTCTTGGTAGGAATGACAAAGGGTTTTTCAATGATTTCTAGGATTTCTAGATCTATACACTGAAGAAAAACTCTAATCTTAGTTTTCCACAACAGATAGTTGGTACCGTTGAAAAGAGGAGTACGGTTAGTGGATTTTCCTTCCATATGGTTTGCCATAGGATCAGAAACTCATGAGGTTAATCTTAAAAAATAGAGTAACCTGCTGTGATGTCAATTGAAAACAGCCTTAGAGGGTGGTGAATAAGGATTTATGGAAAACTCAGAGTAATTTGTACGGAATTAAGAAATTTTGCAGCGGAATAAAATCAGAGTATAAAAGAAAACAATTTCACAGTCACGGAATGCATAAAAATAAAATGATACAAAGGATTGTTAACGAGGTTCACCAACTCTGTGGATAATCCTCGTCTGAGAACTCCTGCTCAGTATTCAAACTGACTATCCAGTAACTCTTTACAGGTGGAGAAACCCAGATCTTTTACCAGGCTCAGATCTTAGAACCTTAGCACTAGCAGGCGGTAAACAACAAAACCTTTTACCAAAGGCTCAAATCCGAAACCTTTTACACTTACAGCTGGTGAACACCTAGACTTTTTCAAAGGTTCAAGTCCGAAACCTTTACAATGTAAAAATCTTAGATCTTTCTTCACTAGGCCGTACAAAAATATTTTCAACAAATCTTTACAAACCAACTATACAATCCTATTGATTTCAAAGGATAAATCAAGTTTTAATTCAAGGGAGATAATGGACTGTGTTTTGGAGATTAAGAATGTTTAAAAAACGATTCGAAGAAGTTTTCTTAAAAAGATTAAGAAAATTTTAAAACAAAAACTTCTTCGACAAATCAGAAATCCTTCAATTCTAATAACTAGAAAAATCTAAAACCCTGAAAGATTTATTTTCTTAAAAAGATCAGTAAAAACTTTTAAAACAATTGAAGAGGTTTTCAAAATGATTAAGAAAAGTTTAAGTAAAAACTTCTTCAACAGCTTGAGATCTTTCGTTTCTAATTAGTAGAAAAATCTAAAATCTTGAAAGATCTCCTCTCAAAAAAAATTAGTAAAAACTTAAGATTGAAAGAGACAGGAATTTTACGAAAAATCAAAATAGTAAAAACGTTAAAATCGTGACTTTGTGAGTGAAAACTCTTTAGAAAATTGATGCTTTATATAGAAAATCAATGAGAGACGGTTAGAGCGGTTAAAATAACTGTCCCTAAATTTTAGGACCGTTAATGACCGTTAATAGCAGTTGTGGATTTGAAATTCAAAGTAAAAACCAAAATTTGAAAATTTTGTAACTTCTATGAACATCTAGACGTCCATATAGGATGTCCATAGGGACGTCCATATAGGAAGTCCATGTCTGATATATTCAGACACATGACTTTAATTTTAAAAAGAAGTTTTGAAAGGATTTTTGGTTTTTGAAAACTTGAATTGAAATAGGATCAGAAAATAAATTCTAACCATTTAAGTGACTTGACTCTACACTCAAAGAAAATAGAAAAATCTTGAATATCTCCGATGTGCGACTTCTCCGTTATATCCTTGAATTTGCATTATGATCTTCCGAGTCTGTCGATATTTGTCGATATTACTTTTTGAGTTATCAGTTGCAATGTTGATTGTCTTTATACTTGAATAACTCCGGTTATGTAGTAGTTTGACTTATCTGACATTGTTAGTAACATATAGTATATTTGAAATACGGTTTTGTAAAATAATTAAAACACAAAGAGATTCATAGGTTAACAGGAATGTCTCCTGATTGTATCGCATAGCCAACTCTTATTAACGCCGAGGGCGAGGTTTAAGAGTACGATGAATCGAGAGAATACCTAGGTGTTCAAGTACGCTTCTGAGAGAGATCAATGATATTTGGGCAAGCATGTCTGATCGGATCTAGGGTATGAAATTTCGCGAGCCTAACATATATCTGGTTTATGTTGTTTTTTCTTTTAGGGAGATCCTTGTGTCGGTCCTAACGGATCTGGCTGTAAGGATACCCGCTTGCAGGTTCTTAACGGTCCATGTCGTACCAATATGTATGGATAAAAACGAGGAATGAAGGAGGAGATTCTCAGGGAGACAATTGACACAGAACCGGCTCAAGGATTTTTGGACGGCGCCAACTTGAAGGTGCGAGTGAGAGTATGTTGGCTATTGGGTTTCACCCGGCCCAATATCAGCCACTTCTAGCGGTCCATATATATATATATATATATATATATATATATATATATATGGCCAGGGTTAAGATCCTAAAGGGTTAATTAATTAAGAGAAATCTAGAGGAATCTAAAAAAGAGATAGATCTAACCGGTGAGTCGTCATCTTTTTCCTTCATCCTTATTCTACTATGGTCGGTTAGCGGGGTGATTACGTGAGAGATTCTCGCTCGTTTAGAGTGTTTTTTCCTTCCATCCGTTACGTGGAGGCGATAGAGATTGGATCAAGTATGTGACGTGGGCGAAGATAACGATCCCATCATCGGATCAATTATCTCGGTAAAACCCTTGTATGGATATGTAATTATTTCCGTTGTCATGATTGTATCATGTTTATGTATCTATGCATTTTGTTGCAACAAAAATGAACACACGAGAACATGCAACCAACCTCATATTTGTCTTGATTAAGCATGAAACATTTTCTCTATTAAGTTTATTATTTCTATTTTGTCAATTTTTATTACAGAACACCCACCATCTTTCAATCATTTCTCTTTCATTTGGGTCAACAATTTGAATTAATATAGATATTCTCACACATCGGCAACAATACAAGTCTTTAGTCAACAAACGATTTGGTAAAACACAAAGTACAAGTTTTAAAGACGCTAAACATATCCCGCGCACATGGTCGGACACAAGCCCAGCCCTTAATTATGTTTTCCACCCAATTCATGTGCTGGCCGTAGACAACTTGTATGCAGAAAATGCAGCGAGCTCCGTCTGATATTCTTATTTAGAAAAAGTGAGGGAGAAACAAAAACATCCCCCCACAAGAAAAGGCTAGCTAGATGAGCAGCTCGATCAACCTTGGACCTCCCATATGCTTATAAATGTATGGCTACCATCAATCCAATCTCTCACACCATACCCAAAGTACTATATCTTTTTACCCACTTGCTCCAGGCTTTAATCTTATACAACTTTCTGAAAATTATTCCAAGTAAAAAACAAGAGGAATTAACAATTAAGGTGGCTCTTATGACAATAAATTTTCAGATATAAAATCATGCAACCCACCCTTCGTCTCGTCTCCATCATGCACGTAGGAAAAAGGGGAGGTGACCGTACCCACCTTTAATTTTTTTGAGTTTGGACCACTTTTATTTTTGTTTTTGTTTTAAGAGAATTTATTTCGTTGGTTGTCCACTGCATGCTCCAATTAGCATGCATGGGATCTACAAAGAAAAGGATGTTTGATGCATGGACCACTGGATCCTGCTGATCTCTGACTCTGATCTCTTTGGTCTTTTTAAGGTAATCTAGTATGTGATAAGGTTTTTGATGAAATTTTTTGATGTAGCCCCATAATTGCTTTATTAGATTTTCAAATATTGCTATATATAAATAGTTTTAAGGACTTTGCGTGTGACGTTTTATGGAGTGATACGCGGACAGTTGTGATCGAAAGTTCTATAGGTTATCTCTTACCGAATCTTAACTAGGTATCCAACTGCAATAAAACAAAAGACAATGAGAAAAAAATAAATATGTTTTCCTAGTTATTCAAAGTATAATCTTAAGTTATTTTTTGCTATCATCTTCATATCTTATATAGGCATATAGAGAAGCCTAATGGTAAAACATTCGGCTTTTTCTCAAACAGCCACAATCTTGTAATAGAAAAGCTTTTACAATTAACTGTATTTAATTTATATTATTATTAGAAAATCTCCAGCATGTTGTTCTGTCAAAGATTGATTTTCCAGTGATTTAAATTTTCAGATTTTCCAAAAATGAGCCAAAGCAGTTCAACAAGCTTTTAAGCCAGTTGAATTAATAGAGCGAACATGAACTGCGAAAAGGTCACCCGTCTAGCTCGTTGGACAATCCTAACGAAGACAGCTATTGAGACGGTTCTCTACAGCAAAGAGCCGAAACCCGAGATTTAAAAAACAGATTGGTATATTGGTTGGAGATAAAAAAATGCACGTTTTCTCTTTGGTACTAGTAAAGTACTCCGTCCATTTTTACTTGTCATTTTGGGGAGACAAAAGTGTTCCATTTTACTCGACATTTTTGGAATAACGAGAAAATTATTAATGATAACGATATCAATAAATGACACAATACCAAAAATAGCCTAGAAAATTAATTTCTGATATTAAAAAAGCGACAATACTTTCCTTAATAGTTGAGAACCAAAACGGTATGATTTTTTTAGTTTTGATGTGGCAATAGATTAATTGCTGATATTAAGAAAGTGATAATGCTTTTCTTAATCGGTGTGTATTTCTCTAAATTGACAGGAGTATATGCATTATGCTTTTGCTTCATGCTTAGGGCACACATTTATTTTAATGAAGTGGATGCTAGCTATTCTTTCCGTGTTGAACAAAGAGATTAGCAATCATTTATTCATTAGCGTCCCACTAATTCGTCCCTTTTATGCTTACCAAAGTATATTAAAATAAAAACTTCAGTGAATATGTTGGAAATGAAAGCTACTGGGCTAGAAAGAGAGAAAGTACGGTTGGTCAAAACGGAGGAAGGCTCTCTCTTTGGGTAAAGTAACTCATGAGAATATAATAATTACGTGAGACCAAGCAAAAGTGCGGTGTTCCGCAAAATCCGCGTCCAGCCTCCCTGTGCTGCACCCTCACAATTCTTTCTCTATCCTACTCCAAAAGTACATAAAACTCAGTTATTTAGGGCCTGTTTGGCAGCAGGGTTATTTTGGATTTGTATCGTGAAATCCTAGAATTCCATAATTTTGTGTTTGGTTGGAAGATTTGGATCGAATTCCTTTGTTTTTTATGGAGGACCCACAACAAAACACGAATTCTTGAATCCTAAATATTTTTAAGGATTTGGCACTATTCATTGTACTTTTAGATGGGACCCATGTACTTTATTTATTTAATAATACTCTCTCTATCTATCTCTCTCTAAAATCCTCAATACAAATCACACTTTCTTTTCACCAACCAAATAAAGATTACAAGAATCTACAAATCTAATACTACAAATCCAAAACCAACCGAACAACAAGTTACCAAATCCAGAAATTTTCAACCGCACAATTTTGGAATCCAAATTTCTAAATCCTACAGCTAAACAGTCCCTAATGCTGCCAGGGTGGAGATTGGTTTTGTAAACTGGATAATTTGGTATTAGCGAGATCGGTATCTTATATACTAATTAATCACCAACACTAATCAATCACCAACACGTGTTTGATATGAGAAATGTGATACTTATAAGATAGGGTAAATTGTCCCAAAAATATAAAGGCAAGCATATTTTTGCCCGTTGTCAAAGACCCTCAGTTTTGAAACGGAGGTCAAAAATTCCTTAGAAATTTTTCATGGAATATCTACATAATATTCTGCTATATCTAACCAATCCATAAAACCTATTTAGATATCGTGGGAAACGATTTAGGTATCATAAGCAACTGCTTAGATGTCTCTGGCTACTGTTTAGATATCACAAGAAACTAGATATAGCAGACGACTACTAGATATCACAGGTAAGGGATTTCATGACAACTAAAAACCTTTTTATTGGGGTTTTGACGATCTTTTCGAGGTCGGGAGGTTTTTGACAACAGAAAAAAAAATGGTTGGTTTTTTTTTCCTTGACAATTCACCCCATAAGATATAACTAGCATATGTGGCAACTAATCATCTCTATTGTCTATTGTGGATTATCACAAGTTTCTTTTTTCGATAATAAATCCTGGATTAGCCTCCGCTCGATGTTTACAAAGTTCTTGTTTCGTCTGAAATGAGCCATTATTTTTGAAACACTCTTGAAGTTAGGTTGCTCCTCTGTTAGTTGTTTCATGAATGGTTTGAGTATTTCTATTAAAAGCGGAAAATCGTAATAATTACATTTATGTTTATGCCTCATTCCATTGCCTTCTTTAGAAAAATTCTTTTAACTTTTTTGTAGGGCAAAATTAAAATTTGTGATACTTCGTTTCCTATTTTCTCTAGTCATAAAAATTGCTGAAGGAGTGACAGGAAAGTGCAACCTCCTTCAAAATGGAACTAAACTCCAATTTCTTAGAAACCAATGGAGAAACATATTTCCACTACGATTAGTGCAATTGAGGGTTGGCGTGTTAGATCCCACGTTTGAAAGCCGGTTTTATCCACCAATATCGAACCAGTAGTGATGATGTTCATGAGTGGGAATTCTTCAGATCACGACACGTAGCGGATGACATATCATTCACGTAAGCCCGTTAGATTTCTGGAGGCTACGGAGCTGGAATAAGTATGATGCATTGGGGACATTCCTTGGCACCTCGTCTCCGGGGTTGCATCCGACCTTTTGGAGACCTCCCCGGAGTACCTTCCATATTCGCTTAGCAACCAGCCAACAGCTCACCTCCGAGCAATTCTACAACCGAGCTTCCACAGCCTCCTTGCTTGTCTCCGAGCAGTTACAGAGCTGAGCTCCCTCGACCTCCTCGCTCGTCTCCGAGCTATCCACCGATCTGAGCTTCCTCGACTCCCCTGTTCAGCCGAGAGCACGGAGCCTAAGTGCCCCCGTAATGGCTCCATATATTTCGCCAAAGCGAGATCTCCGCCACTCCACGTCCCACGCTGGCACACCCTTCCATTAACCAGCACATCCCGTCATTAATGGACGTTCACGCCTTCTACGCGAACGTGCCGCGGAGGCGTAACGGACGGCGAGAATATCGCGCCGGTTCACCTCATGCGACCACTATATAAACCCCCTTCACCAGACAACTCAGGTAACTCGAACTCATTCTAATATGCCGCAACCCTACCTTTATACCTCGGTACTAACTTGATTGTCTGAGGGTCCTGCGGTGGCTTCCCATCCCGGGACTTCCATTGTAGGTAGCTCGGCGTGAACAACCCATTGAGATCCACACAACCATTCCTATACTCGATCTCCACCATCCAAAACCACTCGCGGCCAGATCGACGAAGGACAACCTCTGAGGGAGATTCCGATCTCCATCAATTGGCGCCGTCTGTGGGAACGAAAGACTTTTCCACTATAAAAGTTGATCTTCCGCCTTCGATATAATGACCAGCGATCATCACAACGGAGGTCCAAGCGCGAGCTATCCCTCGCTTCGCAATGGAGGCTGGGGTGATTCCACTCCACCTCTAAACGCCGTCAAAACCCTAAGCATGAGGCGGCTGGGTAGGTTCCTGCTCGGCTCATCCACAGTAAGTAGCTTCCTGCCCAACGAAGACGTGGATCCAAATCCCTCATCACGAAGTGGCCAGATAGCTTCCTGCTCGGCCTATCCACCACGGGTGGCTTCCTGCCCAACGAAGACATGGATCTAAATCCCTCATCACGTGGTGGCTGGGTAGCTTCCTGCTCGGCTCATCCACAGTGGGTAGCTTCTTACCCAACGAAGACGTGGATCCAAAGCCCTCATCATGAGGCGGCCGGGTAGCTTCCTGCTCGGCCTATCCACCACGGGTAGCTTCCCGCCCAACGAAGACGTGGATCTAAAACCTTCATCATGAGGCAGCCAGATAGCTTCCTACTCGGCCCATCCACCGTGGGTACCTTCCGGCCCAACAATACTGTGAATCCAAACCCCTCATCACGAGGATGCCGGGCAGCTTCTTGGTTAGCCCATCCATATTGGGTAGCTTCCTACCCAATGAAGACATGGATCCAAAACCCTCATCACGAGGCGGCCGGGTAGCTTTCTGCTCGGCCCATCCACCGCGGGTAGCTTCCTGCCCAATGAAGACGTGGATCCAAAGCTCTCATCATGAGGCTGCCGGGCAGCTTCTTGCTTGGCCCATCCACAATAGGCAGCTTCTTGCCCAACGAAGACGCAGATCCAAAGCTCTCATCATGAGGTGGTCGGGTAGGTTCCTGCTCAGCCCATCCACCGCGGGTAGCTTCCTGCCCAACGAATATATGGATCTAAAGCCCTCATCACGAGGCGGCTGGGTAGCTTCCTGCTCGGCTCATCCACAGTGGGCAGCTTCCTGCCCAACGAAGATGTGGATCCAAAGCCCTCATCACGAGGCGGCCGGTAGCTTCCTGCTCGGCCTATCCACCGCGGGTAGCTTCCTGCCCAACGAAGACGTGGATCTAAATCCCACATCACGAGGCGGCCGAATAGCTTCCTGCAAGGCCCATCCACCGCAGGTAACTTCCTGCCCAATAATACTGTGAATCCAAAGCCCTCATCACGAGGCCGCCGGGCAGCTTCCTGCTCGGCCCTGTTGGAGATAGTGCCCTCAGAGTCAATTATTGGATCACAGACACGTGATTGCAATGATTGATGGAGGACCTATGCCGGTAGGACAGTCTTACTCAAGATGATAGTATGCTATCTGGTTTACCTTTATCATCGTGTACTGCTTTAGGTGACTTTACAGGTCACTATTGCGCGTTGATAGAGCCCTTAGAATTCTTTCTTGACAGCCAGCAGTATGATGGCGATCATATACGTGGGAGCTGGTGGTCTATAAGCACATCCTTAAAAGGTCCCTAGTCGTGGGATTTTCGAGACAGGGCATCGATACTCCAGAGTAGACTAGTGTATACAGTCGAGACCCCGACGAGGGGCGGTGGCCGGTCTCACAAGCCATTGGAGTCAGTTGGTTCACCTAAGATGTATACAGGTGCTCATTGGGTTATGAGTACACCGGACAGGACTCGCCGGGAACATGCTAGTTGGTCTTATACCCGATGTCAGATAGCAGTTCCCTGGTGACATGTGTACAGGTTAGTTCATCGACCTGAGATCGTCATTTGTCTCGTGTGAGTTCCCACTGTACTTTGATTACTGCCCTACCACGCTCAAAGGAGACGTGCAAACAGGTTTTAGTTGGGTACAGTCCCGAGCCACATGGAGGCAGTGAGCGGATCTGCAGGGGTTCGTCTTTCCCGGTATTGGGGGTGAGGTCGCGCTGTGTCTAGGAGAGCCATTACACGAAGTCCTTGGCCAAGGCAGGAGATTTACTGGTAGGTATTCCAGTAGTATCTCAGGGTGTTCTGGGCTACACTCCGACACGACTTGTACCGCTTTTAGGGGTCTGACTTTTACCAACCCCCTAGGCCCGCCATGCGATGCTCATAGACGAACGGACCGGACTGTACGGATATTGTTACTGACAGGCTCAGTAGGGTGTCAGGATGAGTTCGCTCATCGACGTCTTTTTTGGTCAATACCTGGTAGCCCGTTACGTATGGCTAATACCTCGGACGTGCTAGTGGTCAAATCCACAACCAAAGTATTGACGAGTCTTTACAGTCCCCCACAGACCGTTTCTCAAGTTTCGGGCGAAACGATGTAGAGGCCGTATGGAGATATGGCAGGGTTCGATCATGTACGTGCGGTATTGCACGGATCATGATCGGACGGATAATATTAGCGGGCTTTGGTTTAAGTCGGATCCTAGTATTGTACAGTGTAGATTTTGTCTCATTGCATTTGTATTCGGTCGGAATACAAATGCGGGTATGTATATACAGTCGCGGGGTTTTCCTGTAATTTATTACGGGATCGTTTTTCTGAAGTTGCCAGTTTGCTTTCCATTTCTGCCTTTTTCCTTTGTTTCCTTTCTTTGGCTGAAATTTGGTGGAGGGGTTTATTTGCAATTGTGCATTTAACAAAGGAGAGGACTTTTATGGCACATGATGGTTTCATGATGGTTCCACCATCTCTTGACTTCATTGATTCATCATTGCTTGACTTTGCTTGATGAGATGGTTGATGATTATATTCTCTCATCATCACTCATCATTCTTTCTTCACATTTCTTATGGTAACCTCCTCACTCCTCTTGTGCTCACCCCCTTTTGTATATTTCCTTCCTCATTTTTTCTTGTAAGGGGCCGGCCACTTTTAAGAGGGAGAGAAAGATGAGGATTGATTTTTGGGAGAAAAATCATTCATCTCATATTCTTTGCTTGCCACAAAAATTCCATAGTTCATTTCCTCCACCAAAAAGGCAACTTCTTACAACCCCATGAGACATAGAGTTCCACACTATTCTACAGCAATTCTTGGACACGTCGACTCGCCAACTTCGTGCCCGAGTTGCCTCAGTCCAGAGGTAGGAGCCCGTAAAAGAACCCGGCGATGTGGTGCCCTTCCGACGAGGAGATGAAGACCGGAGATTCCGCGGGGAGATCGGGACGACGACGAGAAGACCGAAGGACACGGATCGCTCGGTATATCTCTCTACCCCTTCTCTAGTTAGCTAGGAGTAGGTTAATGGCCCGATCCGGGTTTAAAGTGCGCGGTAGTGCCGGTTTACAAGTTTTGTAAAAGTATCGTTTCCGCATTTTGGCCTCGTTCTGACGGCCGGGACGCCGCCGTGCACTTACACTGGTATTAGAGCCACGCCATTAACCTAGTCTAGCTTGCTCTAACATGTTTACAAGTTCGATCGATCGGATTTTCCAAAAACCGCGTTCTTCATGCATCAGTTTTCTGTCGAATTTTTTTGGCTCGAAATTTTTTTTAGTACATTGCAGAAATGCGTGCAGGGAATTCTAAGCATTCTGTGAAAATTTGGTCGCGTGAAGTCACCTTTCCAACCCGAAACCGCGGCCAAACCCACGCATTGGCCGCGGTTCCGCCGCTACTTTGACTGTTCATTGCATCAAATTTTTACAGTGGGCTTCTGAGTTGAAAATGGGGTTTTTGGAATATTCATTTTGGGCCCAGATTTTCTTTGAGTGCTACAGTAGTGCTTGGGGCCCACTTCGGTAAATTTGATCGATCAAAAATTTTAAACATATTAGTTCACAGTATTTACATTATATCTGCGACCGTGAATGTCATTTGATCGGTAAATCCTGTCAAACTGCTATAGCCCTTTTAGACGGATTTGCGAACGTGACATTCACGTTGATGTTCTGTGTTGTGCTGTGATGTTGCGGATTTGTTGTGGGGATAACCTGGATGCAGTGGTAGTACAGTTTTGGTATTATATGTACATTTGATATTGCGGGGCGAGCGTCCGACATGTGGACTGCCGTCACTGCCTGTTTGTATATTATTCTTTTGGGGCATGACCGGGCTGAGGTCGATGTACCCGTTGTATGTATATTTTACTTTCTGTACTAGGATTACCCCGCGGAGGGGTGCACGGGTAGCCGGATTCTAAAGGGCAACGGGCTCGCATCTCATGGCGTTGAGACGGAGGGGGCTTCACTCTAGAATTGGCGGGCTATTCACCGCACTCGTAGGGGGTATAGGTTGACCCAGGAGGGGTGCCTAAGTTACCGGATTCCGTGAAGTGCTGGGTGGTCCATTCACGTTGTTGAAGGGGGCTGCCTCGCTTCAGGTTTTGGCGGGTAACTTGCCGCATCCGTAGGGGTCTAGGATTTCATTGCACAGGCTATCCACACGACCAGGGGAACGTCGGGTTTCAGTAGCGGCTCTATGAAACCCGGGGATCCCAGATATTTGTATTGTTCTGTGATGCTTATTACATTTCTGTGATGTTGCATTTTATCACGTCTTGAGCGAATATTATATATTGATATATATACTAGTAGATATTGTATATGTTTTGCATCCGCGCTAGTCCAGTCCCCGTTCTGTCGTTAGTTAAGTAACCTAACGGGTGATGACGGGACCCAGTGGCGAATGCGGATGGCATATACGTACATCATTATTTTCGTTCTTTGTGGTGCGATCAATTGATGGGACTGCATTGATTCGGATCAATGCAAGCTAAACAAACCTATTCGATGTTGTTGGAACAATTTTCAAAAAGCTGTTATTGCAAGGACGTTCTCTTTTGTTTTGCACAGTGGTATTCGGTTATGAATATCCAGCACCTCAGTCGACGAGGTAAGGGCCGAGATCCCTTCACCGGGAGTGACCCCTTGGACAGAAGTTTGCGTCAGGGCAATAACTTCACTATAGTCGATTACTTTTGCTTTGCATCGTGGTATTCGGTTGGAATATCCTGCACCTCATTCTACGGGGAAAGAGCCGAGATCCCTTCACCGGGAGTGACCTTTTTAGCAAAGGTTTTCGCCACTATATTTTTATAAAAGCTATCATGTTCCTTCAACGATATCAAGTTCATTACATTAAAGGTTTTTCGCCAGAAACCATTCGTAGCCCTCCGTCATTTCAGTTAAATGTTCGGTAGTATTCAAGCTATGTATTTTGACCTACGCCAAGGCATAATGATTGGTAGCTACCGGATATTTATCTGCTGCATAGATAGATGCGTTGGTTTGGGACAGTCGTATAGCCTTGTTGGCCCTAGTCAAGGGCTTGTACGGATGGGTTCAAATTAATCTGGAAAATGATGGGTAGAACTTGACATGTGACTTATGATTTGTTGGCCTTAGTCAAGGTCATAAGAGCATGGGGCAAAAATCACATCGGGAGTTTCTAAAGAAACTGAAACTTGCCAGATATGCGCATACCTTCTGGAGTGTGATAGCGTGAGTGGATTCCATCATGTTATCATGCGATGATAGTTGGATCCTGATTCTCACTGATGAGTTGGTTTACTCCTCGGGTGATCCTGACTAATTCTCCTTTCAGGTTTGGAGGAGAATTTGACGTTACAGTGGGAGGTTTCCTGATTAGATAAATTGATAACCATTCTGATCTAGGTTAGAGTGCACGCTGAGTGTTTCTTTTCTCTCTCTCTCTTTGGCAGCGACCATGACCCGACCCTAGACTATGACTCAGTGATCAAGATTAACCGAACCTTCTTATAAGACTGGCTTTTGGATTGTCAGAGTTGCAAACCTCATTGCCACTCCTACTTTTACCCTTTTCTCCAGGACACCCCGTATTACTACGAACGTCCACTTCCATTGGATAAAACCATCGCATGGTTATATACGAACTCGAAGGAATTTATTCGAGGATGGTTCCGGTTCTGGAGAAAACGGATAGGTTTATTCAGTTGTCTTTTCCTTTTACCTTCTCTCAGATTGCGAGTACTCCTTGGTTTAGGAGATAGTACACCCGTTACGCCCATCGGATAGTCTTCTTCCAAATCATAGGCTGGTGCCGAACGGTAGGGAATGAAGAAAGCCGATTAGCCTAAGTGTGGTGTACAGAAGGTATTAACTTAAGACAAATAAAGGGATTAGTAAGAGGGTAAAGTAAATTGCGACTGCTATTCACGACCAAACCAAGTATTTCATTACCACTCACACATCAGCTTTGTATTTCTCCAGAACACTCTGTATCACTACGAAGATCCACAGTTATTTGGATACTCCATCGTATGGTTATATACAAATTCGAAAGGAACTTGTTCCGGTTCGGGGATGGATTCTGGTTCAGAAGAAATAGGAATAAGGTTTATTCAGTTGTTTTTTATCTTCACCTTCTCTCGCATTGCGAGTGCTCCTAGGATTAGGACAGTACACCCATTATGCTTATTGGATAGTCTTCTTCCAAACCATAGGCTGGTGCCGAAAGGTAGGGAAGGAAGAAAATCATTTAGCCTAAGAGGGTGTACAGAAGGTAAACGACTAAAGACATAAGAAGGGATTTGGAGAGATGGCAAAGAAATATACGGTTACAGTTGTGAATTTGGATAATGGAAAACGCATTACTAGGAATACCCGGATACCCCTACGAAACATTTCAATGTTTCAGTTTCACTGTGTACTGTTAAAAGAAAACTGATTTCCCAATTAGCCCTTACTCCAGGGTATGTATTTACCAGATATGATTCTCACATCTGTATGGTTTTACAAATGATGAGTGGGAGTAAGTTATTGGGAATTAGGTGATCATCCTCATTATATCGGAATTCGTTGTAATTGGTGATATTTGAGGAAATCGCCTGGGCTGTTTGCCGATCGGCAAATATTTGGTTTTGAATATCCGTTGCTATGCACCAATTTTAAATTGATATATCTGTACGTCTATTTTTATAGAGTGAGATATAACTTTTTGCAATTATGTCTATGACATTTACCTATATCAGTGGATGGTTAGGTAAGGAGTATTGAACAGCGGTGTAATTCTTCTTAACCATAAGTACAGTTTTCAACCTACGACACACAGTGAATGAGTTATTAGACTCAAAAGACTTATACAGAGTATTGTATATTGTCCAGTGTCCATTAGGACAGAGGGGTTGGTCCTCATACTATATTCGGTTTACTTATGACTTCTCTAGTTTTTAGACAAGTGTTTCGTAGAAACGCAAGGTCCGAATTTTGAGAAGTTATAGGTATAAGGATAAAGTAGAGAACCAGGTGTTGCAAGTATCGGGATTCTTCAAGGTGATCGAAGATGTAGATACTTGTGTATGGTATTCAGTTGATAGTAATGGTTCTGAGAAACTTGTTTCTCTTTCAGGTTACTCATAATTGGAAGTACTCCTAAATTGAGTAATGTTGATTAGCCTCTCTCCATTCAGTTGACATGCACTAGAGACAGCTGCATGATTTGAATCTGGTTCAATTAAATCAGTGTCTCTGTTTCTATATTGGATATAGAACAGTTCATATCTTAACGATGTTAAGGTATGGGGAGTTGTCCGGCTTATGCTTAAAACCAGACTACGGATAACTCAAAGCACGTTTCTGTAATGGCTGTTTGTGGGTTGACCCAGGTTATGACGAGGGTTGATTTTCTACCATCTGGAAGATCAATAGTGATATTGTTCTAGACTCGCTACAGTTTTAATAAAAATGGATTTTTTCAGAAAACAGTAGTGGGAGTATGGTAGAACTGGAAGTGATTCCAGAACCGCAAACGATTACTGAAAATTTGATAAGAACCTAAAGATTCAATCTGAATTGACATTCCATTGGCCACTCCGCAGATAAGGTAGGTAACCTCAGGCACCCGAGAGGTACTCCGGTAGCCTCAAGGACGGTAGCAGGGAGGTTCTTGTTTACCCAGACTTGCCATTGCTGTTGACCCAGACTATGAGACCCGGCAGGAGGATGAGTATAGCGTCGTTCTGAACTGGCTTTAGAAGCGTACGTGTATATGACTCTGCCAGAGGGTTGTCGTGGTCAGTGGGAGCAGCGGAAGCATAGTGGACAAGTGGATTATGTCTATTTATAGACTAAAGCAGATATAGCGGAGATAGATCATCTATTTCTGATGTGACAGTCATAGGTTTGACTTCATCAGAATAGGGGATGGATCTGTTAAGAAGGTAGTAGGGTGTGATGTCCTGGTATTTGGATGACACACAGAGTAGGAAGTGAAATTCCTATACTACGATCGGTTATACTTTGGTCGTCACACAGTGGTTTCTCCACATGGGATTTGGATATTATATCAGACATGCCGGTTACTAGATCTCTGACTCCTGGCACGGTAGTATACCTGCAGGTGATGGAGTCACCCTCTCTAAAGGTGTCTTACAGACTAAAGGGGAGAGGGATGTGCATGATTGGCAGATCACTTGCTTAGGCAATTGAGTCAATCATGAGATGTCAAGTACCACACCAGATGTTGTTTTTGCAGTAGATGCAATAAGTTGATATTAATCCAATACTGGAGAAACATTAGGAAGCAATTTTAGAACAAAAGTGGATGTTCTAGGGATATGATAACGACAGACTCATTCGGGAGACAGTTATCATTCCAGGCTTCCAAGATGACCTGGATGACAGAGAGGTTGTCAGAGTTATAGTTTTCCCTATGACGAGGGGCAGTATTTTGGACAGGTGGTCCAAGGGGATACTGAGGGAGGCATGACGCAGGATACTGATTAAGTTCAGTTGACGATACGGTCTAAGAAGTTTGGATTTGGAGTTCATTTATGAGCTAGGTCCCATCAGATATCCAGACATATTCTAAGACAGGTATTGCTCATTTCGGGAGATGGCTTTCTCCGCGAACTTGAGATAAAGAGAGACATAGAAAGAAACATCAAGGCGGATTCACTCACTGAGGCTATTTCTCGAACACATTAGTTTCGCAAACTGGTTTTGTGAGACTGATTAGTAGAGGACTTGGGTGTTCGGTATCATACGGGCTGTGAGTATGCAACATCGCAATAATTAGCCTTAAGTGCAAGTGGGAGATTGTTGGAGATAGTGCCTTCAGAGTCAATTATTGGATCACAGGCACGTGATTGCAATGATTGATGGAGGACCTATGCCGACAGTCTTACTCAAGATGATAGTATGCTATCTGGTTTACCTTTATCATCGTGTACTGCTTCAGGTGACCTTACAGGTCACTATTGCGCGTTGATAGAGACCTTAGGATTCTTGCTTGACAGCCAGCAGTATGATGGCGATCATATACGTGGGAGCTAGTAGTCTATAAGCACATCCTTAAAAGGTCCCTAGTCGTGGGAGTTTCGAGACAGGGCATCGATACTCCAGAGTAGACTAATGTATACAGTCGAGACCCCGACGAGGGGCGGTGGCCGGTCTCACAAGCCATTGGTGTCAGTTGGTTCACCTAAGATGTATACAGGTGCTCATTGGGTTATGAGTACACCGGACAGGACTCGCCGGGAACATCCTAGTTGGTCTTATACCTGATGTCAGATAGCAGTTCCGTGGTGACATGTGTACGGTTAGTTCATCGACCTGAGATCGTCATTTGTCTCGTGTGAGTTCCCACTGTACTTTGATTACTACCCTACCACGCTCAAAGGAGACGTGCAAACAGGTTTTAGTTGGGTATAGTCCCGAGCCACATGGAAGCAGTGAGCGGATCTGCAGGGGTTCGTCTCTCCCGGTATTGGGGGTGAGGTCGCGCTGTGTCTAGGAGTGCCATTACACGAAATCATTAGCCAAGGCAGGAGATTTACTGGTAGGTATTCCAGTAGTATCTCAGGGTGTTCTGGGCTACACTCCGACACGACTTGTACCGCTTTTGGGGGTCTGACTTTTACCAACCCTCTAGGCCCGCCATGCGATGCTCATAGACGAACGGACCGGACTGTACGGATATTGTCACTGACAGGCTCAGTAGGGTGTCAGGATGAGTTCGCTCATCGACGTCCCTTTTGGTCAATACCTGGTAGCCCGTTACGTATGGCTAATACCTCGGACGTGCTAGTGGTCAAATCCACAACCAAAGTATTGACGAGTTTTTAGAGTCCCCCACAGACCGTTTCTCAAGTTTCGGGCGAAACGATGTAGAGGCCGTATGGAGATATGGCAGGGTTCGATCATGTACGTGCGGTATTGCACGGATCATGATCGGACGGATAATACTAGCGGGCTTTGGTTTAAGCCGGATCCTAGTATTGTACAGTGTAGATTTTGTCTCATTGTATTTGTATTCGGTCGGAATACAAATGCGGGTATGTATATACAGTCGCGGGGTTTTCCTGTAATTTATTACGGGATCGTTTTTCTGAAGTTGCCAGTTTGCTTTCCGTTTCGGCCTTTTTTCCTTTGTTTCCTTTCTTTGGCTGAAATTTGGTGGAGGGGGTTATTTGCAATTGTGCATTTAACAAAGGAGAGGACTTTTATGGCACATGATGGTTTCATGATGGTTCCACCATCCCTTGACTTCATTGATTCATCATTGCTTGACTTTGCTTGATAAGATGGTTGATGATTATATTCTCTCATCATCACTCATCATTCTTTCTTCACATTTCTTATGGTAACCTCCTCATTCCTCTTGTGCTCACCCCCCCTTTGTATATTTCCTTCCTCATTTTTTTCTTGTAAGGGGCCGGTCACTTTTGAGAGGGAGAGAGAGATGAGGATTGATTTTTGGGAGAAAAATCATTCATCTCATATTCTTTGCTTGCCACAAAAATTCCATAATTCATTTCCTCCACCAAAAAGGCAACTTCTTACAACCCCATGAGACATAGAGTTCCACACTATTCTACAGCAATTCTTGGACACGTCGACTCGCCAACTTCGAACCCGAGTTGCTTCGGTCCAGAGGTGGGAGCCCGTAAAAGAACCCGGCGATGTGGTGCCCTTCCGATGAGGAGATGAAGACCGGAGATTCCGCGGGGAGATCGGGACGACGACGAGAAGACCGAAGGACACGGATCGCTCGGTATATCTCTCTACCCCTTCTCTAGTTAGCTAGGAGTAGGTTAATGGCCCGATACGGGTTTAAAGTGCGCGGTAGTGCCGGTTTACAAGTTTTTTAAAAGTATCGTTTCCGCATTTTGGCCTCGTTCTGACGGCCGAGGCGCCGCTGTGCACTTACAGGCCCATCCACAGTAGGTAGCTTCCAGCCCAATGAGGACATGGATCCAAAGCCCTCATTACGAGGCAACCGGGTAGCTTTTGGTCCAACGAAAACGTGGATCTAATGCTGTAGGGTTCCTAGGCACTCTAGTGAGGTCTCACAAGGCATCGAACATGCCAATTTCAAAAAATCTAGGTGCCGAGAGACCCGACTACCGATCGTTTGCTAGAAAACTAGGCGAAAAAGCTAACTAGTTAACACTTAACTAAGAGATACGGAAATACAACCTTTGTAGATCCGGTCCTCCACCTCCACGGCTCCGAGATGAGGTCTTCTCCGCTGTCCAAATCAAATCCGGGCTCTAGCGTCGGCTTCATCGGAGAATGAACGGGCTAGGTCGTCGACGACGTGCCGAAGATGATCTACGTCGAAGCATCACTAGATCAAGCTCCAAACTTCACCAAGTCATGAAAACTTGTGAAGGAAACACACTCTACTACTTGGCAAGAGGTAGAGGATGAAGAAATAGGAAGTGGGTAGACTTTAGAATTGGATTTCTCACTCATTTCATCAATCCACCATTGATGAAGTCTAGGTTTTTCTTCTTGAGTTGAAGGAAGAAGAAGAAGAAATGATATGATAAGATTATTCAAAAAAGAAAAGAATAATCCATTCTTATCATAACATAACCCAAGTTAAGTGTAGAGAATTGACCAAGGTTAAAGAATGGTTAGGGTTAAGGAGATGAGACAAAAATGGTGACTTAATGAAAGCTTCATGATGAAAACAAAACTAGCCACCATTTTTCACTTCTTTTCCTTTTCTCATTTATCTTTTAAATGCAAAAGAAAAGATAAATGAATGAATAAAAGAAAACCCCAATCATTTACTTAACCTAGGTTTAATTCATTACACTTAACAAAAAAGATATGTATCATCAAACATGATACAATCAAGTGCACAAAAATATATCGCATATACAATGCGCACATCCGAGTGAGAAAATCCATTATAAAGGAACCGATACTAGTTAATGCAAAGTAATATATCAAATATATAATTATACATTAAATCATTAAATCAACACTTGATTTAACGATCCGGTCATATCGCATATAACCGGCTAGTATCATTAGTAACAACTTATCGAATCAACACTTGATCCGATAACCCGGCTATATCACATATAACCGATCAATATCACATCGCGAGAATCGAATACAGTATCACATACTCGTATTATTCTCGGTCCCGCACATATCTCATATGCGCTCCTATTTCGTTTCGCTTGAGCCAGGAAACCTCTGTGTAGGACTCTAAAGACTCGTCAATACGCCGGCAGCAGGTGATGATCATATCAAACACCCACAAGCCGCAAGCGGTCTGCTAAACGTAACGGCCACCCGGGTATTGAGCGATCAGAAGATCGACGAGCAAGCCCGCTCACACTCCTGTGAATCCAACCAGTAACACTACCGTACAGTCCGGTCTGATCGTCTGATATGTCGCATATCTTGCCTAGGGGTGGTAAACGTCAGACCCCAATAGCTCGATAAGTCGTGTCGATATGAGGCTCATAACGGGTCGAGAAACTACTGGTAACACTTACCAGCAATTCTCTGATCAGCCCTGGCCAGGGACTTCCTGTTATAGCCAATCGAACACAGCGCAACATCAACCCCCTATACCGGGAGAGACGAATCCCCTCCTATCGCTCATTGCCTCCATGTGACTCGGGACTGTACCTAAAAACCACCGTTTTGCACGCCCTCTTGGACGTGGTAAGATGGAAATCAAAGCACAGTGGGAACCACACAAGACTCTATGACGATCTCGGGTCAACAGACTACTCTGTACCAGTGTCACCAGAGAACTGCCATCTGACGTGAGGTATAATACCATCTGGGAGTTCTCGGCGAGTCCGTCCAGTGTACCCAGTCTCCACTGAGCACCCGTATATCATCTTCGATGTCAAACACCAATGGATATGGGATCATCTATCGCCCATCTGTATGGGTCGAGAAGGTACACGCTAGTCTACTCTGGTATATCGATGCCCCATCTCGATACACCCACGACTAGGGACTTTGAAGGATGTACTTATGGACTACCTGTCCCCACTAGTATGATCCGCATCATAGTCCAGGTAGTCAAGTACACATCCTAAGGGCTTTACCAACATGTAACAGAGAGACAATCAGTATACACGTTAAGGTAAAGAGCAACCAAATAGCATACTATCATGTCGAGCAAGAAAGTCCTCCCTATATGTGTCCCAGCATCCACTACAATATACATCCTATGTATAGTAATGGCCTCTAGGGCATACATATAACTAACAAAAGCCCTAATCATGAGGCGGCTGGGTAGCTCCTGCTCGGCTCATCCACAGTGGGTAGCTTCCTTCCCAACAAAGACATGTATCCAAAGCCCTCATCATGAGGTGGCCGGGTAGCTTTTTGCTCGGCCTATCCACCGTGGGTAGCTTCCTGCCCAACGAAGACGTGGATCTAAAGACCTCATTACGAGGCGGCTGGGTTGCTTCTTACTCGGCTCATCCACAGTGGGTAGCTTCCTGCCCAACGGAGACGTGGATCCAAAACCCTTATCATGAGGCGGCCGGGTAGCTTCCTGCTCGGCCCATCCACCGTGGGAAGATTCCTGCCCAACAAAGAAGTGGATCTAAAACCATCATTATGAGACAGCTGGGTAGCTTCCTGCTCAGCTCATCCACAGTCGGTAGCTTCCTACCCAATGAATACGTGGATCTAAAGCCCTCATCACGAAGCGGCCGGGTAGCTTCCTGCTCGGCCTATCCACCGCGGGTAGCTTCCTGCCCAACGAAGATGTGGATCTAAAGCCTTCATCACGAGGCGCCCGGGTAGCTTCCTGCTTTTCCCATCCACCGCAGGTAGCTTCCTGCCCAACGAAGACATGGATCTAAATCCCTCGTCACCAGGCGGCTGGGTATCTTCTTGCTCGGCCCATCCACCGCAGGTAGCTTCCTGCCCAACAATACTGTGAATTCAAAGCCCTCATCATGAGGCCGCCGGGAAGCTTCCTGCTCAGTCCATCCATAGTGGGTAGCTTCCTGTCCAACGAAAACGTGGATCTAAAAGCTCTCATCATGAGATAGCCGGGCAGCTTCTTTCTCGACCTATCCACTACGGTAGCGTCCTACCCAACAGTTGTGGATCCAAAAGCCCTTGTCACGAGGCCGCCGGATATCTTCCCGGTCGGCCTCAACGGTGGATCCTTAAGCCTCGCATTAAACCAGCAGGCAGGCCTTTAACTGGCGCACGTACCCGAAGTAGGCAAACTCCTAACATGGCCTGAGTAAATAAAGCTCGAGTTCAATCGATAGCTGGCCCGAACAGACGAAGCGACGTCTCCATTATAATGTTGCCCTTTCAGTGATCCACTGACGTCATCGGGGATATACGCGAAAATTAAAGCGCACGGTAAGACGCCACGTGGACTCGAAGATCGAAAAGACACAACCGCCAAACGCCATGTCGTTTCCGGACAATCCACCACGAAGAATTCTCGGTACCAAGATGAGCAGAGAAAACCAAGCAGACCACTCTCGACCCGACCCATAAATAGATCGAAACGAAAGTGGGGGGCTAATGATGATGCTCATAAGTGGGAATTCCCCAGATCACAACACGTAGCGAATGACGTGTCATCCACGTAAGCCCGCTAGATTTCTAAAGGCTACAGAGCTGGAATAAGTATGATGTATTAGGGACATTCCTCGGCACCTCATCTCCGGGGTTGCATCCGACCTTTTGGAGATCTCCCCGGAGTACCTTCCATATTCGCCTAGCAACCAGCCAACAGCTCACCTCCGAGCAATCCTACAATCGAGCTTCCACAGCCTCCTTGCTCGTCTCCGAGCTTTTATAGAGCTAAGCTTCCTCGGCCTCCTCACTCGCCTCCGAGCTATCCACCGATCTGAGCTTCCTAGGCTCCCCTGTTCAGCCGAGAGCATGGAGCCTAAGTGCCCCCGTAACGGCTCCATATATTTCACCAAAGCAAGATCTCCGCCACTCCACGTCCCACGCTGGTACACCCTTCCATTAATGAGCGCATCCCGCTATTAATGGACGTATCCCGCCTTCTATGCGAACATGCCGCGGGGGCGTAACGGACGGCGAGAATATCGCGTCGGTTCTCCTCATGCGACCACTATATAAACCCCCTCCACCATATGACTCGGGTAACTCGAACTCATTCTAATACGCCGCTACCCAGCCTTTATACCTCGGTACTAACTTGATCGTCGGAGGGTCCTACGGTGGCTTCCTATCCCGGGCTTCCCTTGCAGGTAGCTCGGCGTCAACAACCTATTGAGATCCACACAACCATTCCCATACTCAATCTCCACCGTCTAAAACCACTCGCAGCCAGATCGACGGAGGACAACATCTGAGGGAGATTCCGACCTCCATAAAAAAGACTTCTAAGAGAAAAGAATTCGAAAACGATTATAGATCCTGGAGATACCGTTGCTATTGGTCATAAGAAAGGTCCATTCCAACGTTGGAATTTGATAGTTAGGGATGTTGTATTATACAAGCTTTCAATATAGTTAGAGTTCTTTCCAAATGGTCCAAACCGTTGTTCGGAAGGGAGGAAGTGGATCCACGGAACAATACTTGCAACAACGATCGCGAACACACCACGCAATCACAACGAAAGAAGAAACGATAAATAAAGTGCGAGAATTAAATAAGAATCAAACAAACGCAAATAAGAGGGATTTGTTAACGAGGTCCATCCACCATATGGCTAGTCCCCGGCACAGCGGAATCTACAATGTCTACTATAATTTCGAATCAAGTACACCACGAGCAAACTCTAGGAGATTTCTCTCAAATCTCTCTAGATCTAAGTCATCACCCTCCCAATGCAATAATCTCTCTTTTTGGCAGTAAATAATATATATGAGAGGTCCCCTTATATAGGAAAACCCTAATCCTATAGAAAATAGGAGATAAATCTTATTTTACCAAACATAGAGTCATTCAGATCTGCCGACGACAGACGTCTGACCCACACTTGGGCAGACGTTTGACCCACACCTAACCAGACGTCTGCCTCCGCTCTGGATTGGGTTTTCGTGACTTCTGTAAACGTCTGGATAGTTGGCCTTCAGAAGTCTGCCGTTACTCTGGTGTTCTAACATGCTCTTATGTGCACATCCAGACGTCTGCTTCTCCCATCATCATACGTCTGACCTGAAGTATTTCTCCATAATTTCAACAATCTCCTACTTGGAGATAGTTCAGCCTTAATTCCCAACACCAGTAGACTTCACACGTCTCCACTCTACTCTCTCCTTATCAGATTTTCATGGAGAGATTCACCAACCTGCAATAGAGCACCGGCTTGTCCCCTTCTATAACTTTGGTGAACATATCCGCTGGATTCTTTTCTCCGCGATCTTTAAGAATGTCAACTCGCCTTCTTTCACAGAAATGCAAATGAAATGATACTGCACCTTGATGTACTTCATTCTCGAATGATAAGACGAGTTCTTCACCAAATATATCACATTTTTGCTGTCGCTCCACAAAGTATTGAAGTCTTGTTTCTTACCCAATTCTTCAAGTAACTCTTGCAACCATATCATCTCCTTACTGGATTCCGTGATCGCCACGTACCCAGCCTCCGTTGTTGACAATGCCACCACCTTTTGCAATTGAGAGACCTAACTTATTGATATACCCCCAACCGCGAATACCCATCCCGTTGTGCTCTTCCCACTATCTTGATCACCCGAGTAGTTTGCATCAAACGTAACTTTACACCTTTAGAGAGTCACCCCCGAAACATAAGCAGTGACTTAACGTACCCCTTAAATACCTCAACATCCACTTTACTGCATTCCAATGTCCTTCCCCGGGTTTTGAATATACCTCCTAACAACTCACACTACATGTGGAATATCTGGTCTCTTACTCACTATCGCATACATCAAACTCCCCACCGTAGATGCATAAGACACGCTTTCCATATCATCTTTCTTCTCTTGAATTATTGGGCACAACTCCTTGCTAAGTTTGAATTGCTTCGCTAAGGGCATACTTACCGGCTTTAACTTTTCCATGTTGAACCACTTCAAAACATTCTTGATGTAGTCTCTTTGCGATAACCACAGCTTCCGCTGCTTCCTATCTCTCATGATTTTCATGCCCAAGATTTGCTTGGTCACTCCTAAATCCTTCATAGAGAATTTCTCATCCATCATCTTCTTCAAACTTTGAATTTTCTCGAAATTCAGACTCGCTACCAGCATATCATCCACGTACAGTGATATAATGATGTAGTCTCGGTACTTGAAAATCTGAATGTATACGCAGTGATTTGATTCACAGCGTACAAACCAGTCTCCAATATAAACTGATCGAATTTATGATACCACTACCCTGGAGCTTGCTTGAGGCTATACAAGCTTTTTTGCGGTTTACATACCATATTCTCTTTCCCTTTCACCTCGTATCTTGGTGGCTGCATCATATAGACCTCATCCTCTAAGTATCCATAAAGGAATGCAGTCTTGATATCTAGCTGCTCTAAGTGCAAATTCTTTGCCGCCGCGATACTAAGAATTACCCGAATAAATGTCGTCTTCACAACTAGAGAAAATATTTCTTGATAGTCAATACCTTGCTTTTGCGTGTATCCTACTACCATGCAAGCCTTGTACCGCTTCACACAACCATCCTCATCTTTAATCCTATACACCCACTTATTTAGCAACGCTTTTCGACCCATGGGTAGTTTCACTAGGTCCGACATATAGTTCTTCAAAGAATCCATCTCCTCATTCATAACTTGCTCCCACTGCTTACTATCACCGTCACTTGTTGCTTCTTCAAGGGATTCGGGCTCCCCCGAATCTGTGTACAATACGAAATCGGTCATAATTCTTTCGGGTAGATGCCTATCTCGTATAGATCTTCTCACAACTGGTATATCTGATTGCTGAACATGGTCGCCATTATGTTCTTGAAGCTGATCCTGCACTATAACTTCCTTCATGTTCTGATCTCTACCTGTAGGTACCTGAATGCTCTCTTGAGTTCCGTCCAACTCGACAA
The DNA here is from genome assembly GCA_030015575.1 of Agapanthus africanus. Lineage (NCBI taxonomy): Eukaryota > Viridiplantae > Streptophyta > Magnoliopsida > Asparagales > Amaryllidaceae > Agapanthus > Agapanthus africanus. Next base: position 395,985,112 of record JASDDO010000029.1, on the reverse strand, counting down.
ATTCTGATACCGCACCATCTTTGACTTGCTTCTCTTCTTTATACAAGTGCTGCTCATCAAAGACAACATTCCGGTTTTGTATTACTTTCTTACTTATGTAATCCCATAGCCGATATTCGAACTCGTCTCCACCATACCCAATGAAAGCACATTTCCTAGACTTGGAGTCAAACTTACACCTTTCTGCCTTATCAACGAAATAATATGCAATACAACCAAATACTTTTAGGTGCGCGTAATTAACCGGTTTACCTGACCAAATTTCTTCCAAAAAGCCTTCATCAAGTGCACTTGCCGGGATTCTATTGATCAAGTACACAGAAGCATCAACTGTCGCTGTCCATTGGAACTTTGGTACATCCGCATCTAAGGTCATGCTTCGCAATCACTTTAGGATAGTCATGTTCATCTTTTCAGCGATGTCATTCTGCTGTGGCGTCCCCGGTACCGTCTTCAGCCAACAAATACCCTTTTACGAGCAAAACGCCTCAAACTCATGTATGCAGTATTCCCATCCATTATCAAACTTAAGGCATTTGACCTTAGTCCCCATCTGGTTCTCCATCTGTGCAATCCAGTGTTTGAAAATACCAAACATATCGGACTTCTTCTTCATCGCATGCACCCAAGTTTTCCGGCTTACATAGTCGATGAACGTCATAAAGTACCGATTCCCTGCATAAGACTCCACCAAGGCCAGACCCCATACGTTCGTATGCACCATCTCCAGCTTCTTGGTCTTCTTTGTTACGTTTCCAATTTGAAATCTGAGCGTGCTTTGCTTCCCACAAACGCGGTTCTCACAAAGCCCCAACTCCACCTTCTTCAGCCCTGAAAGAAGCCCCCTACCCTGAAGAATATTCACATTCTTCTCACTGAGGTACCCCAATCTTCTATTCCTAACGAAGTCTCCGAATTTATCTTCGACTTGCCACTCACGCAACCGAAAACCTCCTATGTTCCCACTGAATGAGTACAACGAACCGCTCAACTTACCCCTAGCGACCACCAACGATTCTTTGGAAATCATCCACTGCGAATTTCCAAACGTCGTAATATAACAGAACCTGTCATGCCCCGCTTCCCGGTATACGGCGAAGGGGACGCGACTTGTCCGCTACGTATTTACTCAGAAGCAAATACGCTAAGCGTAACTAAGCAATATAAAAAAGAATATACACAAGAGATAAGGTATAATAAAAACATCAACTTTATTTATTAACATTCTTTTGTATAATGCATGAAAAGGAAATACAACTGAAATAAAAGCGATGCCTAATCAATGGCATAACAGGAAATTAAATGTACTGAATAGAAAATGTACAATGTCTAGAGCTCAGGGTCTTCGCTGTACTGATCCAAGTCTTCTGCAATTGGCTCGATCTTTGACAGTTCCAAATCACCTGACGACATTCAAAGAAGAAAGAAATATAATGTCGTCAGTGAATAGGTCGCTCGGTAAGTCCCAAAGATAAGAGAAGAAATAGAATAGACAGATAGTAAGAGAGAGAGAGAGAGAGTAGCTTTTACAATTGTATTATATTGTTATATTGTTGTATTTAGTGTTAACGCTGTTGTTTGTAGCTTGGTACAGAAGGATGCCAGTGTATACGAGAGGAGTCTCACTTGCCTCGGAGACTAAGGTATCAGGAACTCAAGGAACCGTTGGGCCACGGTACAACAGCAATGGAATATAGGTTAGGTGTCTTAATCTTACCGTCTCGTGTCACTTTTAACACCTTCCGTACCAATCTACCCCTTAAACCCCGTAGTGTTTTAATTGTATTGTTTTTCTTGTAAATTGTATTGATTGTATAATTGATTAACTGACCGAAACCATGATATCAGTAAACAGATGTAACCGTAGAATCATGTAAATGGAATAACTGGAGAACCATATAAATGGAATGTATATCCATGGTTCGGTTCGGTCAAGTTGTATAAATTGATAATTGGATTCATGAATTCATGTTGAATTGTAATATTGAAGATTGTAGATTGTACTTGAATCATATTCAAGTCAGATTATACTGAGACTCGAACTGAGTCAGACAATTAGCAAAGTAAATTGAAGGCTTGATTGTTTTTATTAATTTATCTAGCTAAGATAGGCAAGCACCCACTTCTCCGGCTCCCTGAGGCTCAAGAGATTGGTCCCGCTTAAACCTATATTTACTAGGATCCTTAGGCTAATTTATAGAACTTGAGAGGGTTTTATGTAAAAATACTTTTATATACTTTTCAAAATATACCCCAAGCATTTATTATTCATCTTTAGGGTTGTAATGAATGTGGATTTTATATTGTGATATTTCTAATGAAAATATCCTAAATTCAGAAATAAAGGTATTTATTTGTAATATTGATTTATATGGAATTCATGGTATTTTAGTGTAAAATTGATTCTTGTGATTTTTAGAAAAAGGTAGAATATTTATATCATAACAAAATAGGTTTTTTAATGATAAATATACATATATTTATACAAAAATAATTTTAATATATTTTTTATATTCTAAAAATCTCATTTTCTTAAGATGTCGTATTTTAAATCTTTCGAGACCGAATGCTCCTTGCGGAGGTCTGAATCTCGCACTACTAAGCCCGAGGATGTGCAATAATCTGCACCATCCCGAACGGGTTCCCCAAAATGGGTTGTAGCGGCGCTTTACAAAGATTGTATAAATACTAAATCCTTTAGAAAACGGTTTTATGAAGTAAATAGTATTTATTTGTAAAGATGTCAATTTTCCGTATTCTATATTCTAGGGTCTCTTAAGTCAACTAGACTATTCCTAACTGGTCCAAAACGATAAGTTGTGAGATATCTCAAATCGCCTCTTCACTGCCAATTGTGGCCAAGTAAGTACAAGTGAAGAAAGGAGGGAACCGCTCACGAATCACCGTGAGACGGGCCTTTTAAAGTTACCTTTCTCACTTGCCTAGCGTAGACACCACAAACTCAGGTTTAGATAAACGACTGATATCCACAACTTATCCTAGTTTCATAATAAGTGGTATCAATACTAAATCTTTTAGAAATGCTTTATTTAGTAAAGGATATTTAAATGAAAATATTTGTTTTGTATTTTGAGTTCTCGAGGGTATCGTGTTAGGTTGTATGTGAGTGTGTGAGGAGGTAGGTCGTTACCTCGTGATCTACTTTAAATGTATAGCAAGTTTGATGGAGTTAAATTTAGGATTGAAACAATGTGGTATTTAAGTGAAAAATATGATGAATGGAAATAGCTATCATTTTATATAATGAAACTTGATCAATTTGTTTGATTAGTGTTTAATAGTCAATATGAGGAAGTTTAAGTACGATCGTATTAGTGAGAAGTGGAATTTTATAGGAAACCGAATCGGAAATCGGATTTGTTCCGATTCCGTCGGGTTTTGTAAATCCGTATTTTTAGATAGAAGAGATAGAGAGAAATTGGGACTTACCGAGCGACCTGTTCGCTGAAGACATTCTATTTCTTTCTTCTTTGAATGTCGTCAGGTGATTTGGAACCGTCAGAGATCGAGCCAATTGCAGAAGACTTGGATCAGTACATCGAATACCCTGAGCTCTAGACATTGTACATTTTCTATTCAGTACCTTTAATTTCCTGTTATGCCATTGTTTAGGCATCACTTTTATTTCAGTTGTATTTTCTTTTCATGCATTGTACAAAAGAATATTAATAAATAAAGTTGTTGTTTTTATTATACATTGTCTCTTGTGTATATTTTCTTTTATATTGCTTAGTTACGCTTAGCGTATTTGCTTCTGAGTAAATACGTAGCGGACCAGTCGCGTCCCCTTCGCCATATACCGGGAAGCGGGGCGTGACAGGTTTTGTTGATTATAATCTGACTTGAATATGATTCAAGTACCATCTACAATCTACAATATTACAATTCAACATGAATACATGAATTCATGAATCCAGTTATCAATCTATACAACTTGACCGAACCGAACCATGGATATACATTCCATTTACATGATTCTACAGTTATTCCATTTACATGATTATTCAGTCACATCCGTTTATTGATATCATGGTTTTAGTCAGTCATCCAACTATACAATCTATACAATACAATACAATAATGCAATCAAAACACTACGGGGTTTAAGGGGTAGACTGGTACGGAAGGTGTTAAAAGTGGCACGAGACTGCAAGATTTAAGACACCTAACATGAATCCAATTGCCGTTGTTCCGGGCCTTCTAACGGAGCCTTGTACTTCCATTTGCCTCTAGTCTCTAGCATATAGAGACTCCTCTCGTATACACTGGCATCCTTCTATACCAAGCTACAAAGAACAGCGTTAACACTAAATACAATAATATAACAATATAATACCACTTTAAAAGCTACTCTCTCTCTCTGTCTATTCTATTTCTCCCTTATTTTTGGGACTTACCGAGCGACCTGTTCGCTGACGACATTCTCTTTCTTTCTTCTTTGAATGTCGTCAGGTGATCTGGATACTTCAGAGATCGAGCCCACTGCTGAAGACTTGGACCAGTTCAGTGAAGACCCCGAGCTCTAGTCATTGTACACTTTCCATTTCAGTATTTTTTTCATTTCTGTTATGCCATTGTTTAGGCATCGCTTTATTCCATGTATTTACTTTTCCATGCATTGTACAAAAGAATGTTAATAAATAAAAGTTGCTGTTCAGTTCATATCTTTTGTCTCTTGTGTATTTACTTTATATTGCTTAGATATGCTTAGCGTATTTACTTCACAATAAATACGTAGCGGACCAGTCCCGTCCCCTTCGTCGTATACCGGGAAGCGGGGCGTGACAGGTTTTGTTGGTGTCCCCCCGAGTTCTCTCGGGTTTAATGACGGAAGGTAAAGATTTCTCATTTCTTTATTTCAGTATAGATATTATTTTCTTGGATTAATTTCTTTACCATATATTGTCGCAATCCTGCAGGAGTGCTTTTTGACCGCTTACACCAGATGTTAAGCTCGCACTTCGCCTTCAAATCGGAATTCATTCCCCCTTCAGGCGTTGGTTAGTATATTCTTCATCTTTTATTTCATCTTTACATGAGTAAACTTACTATTACTAAGATTTTCTCGTATTGACCGCAGTATTACGGCTCGAGGGAGAGAACGAAGGAATAGCCGTGCCTCCTATACTTCCTAACTTGCCACTTTTGACCACTGGTATGGCAGATCTCGTTCATCATCATTCTTCTTTATTTTTTAGGTTGAAATCTAACCCTTCTTTGTGTGTGCTTTATTCTGCAGCACCTGCACTGGCTTTGGCTCCTCTTGAGTCTCGCATTTTCATGCCTGTGGTGCCTTTTGCTAAGCGCCAATCTTCCAGGGGTGCGGCGAATAGCAGGCGGATGCTAAGTGAGTTCATCGAAGATCTTAACGTTGAAGCTCTCACCTTTGCTGTGGATTTTGCTGATGAGGTCAACTCTATGCTGGCGACGCTTGTGACTTTCCACAATGATGATTTCGTCGACATTTGAGTTGACTATTGTAAGCGGATTGAGGTGTGTCTCCATGAGATTGAGCACAAGTGTCTTGCACCTGAAGCGTTAACTTCGAAGGCTCAACTGATCGCATGGATCGAACAAAGTGCCGCTTCCATTAAATACTTTGGGAAAAAGTTGGCCTTGAAGCGAAAGGAGCATGAGATAGCTTCTGGCAAATCCAGCCAATTGCGCGCCCAAGTCGAAGCGAATGCCGTGCCGCTGCAAGTTATCTTTGAAAGTCTTCAACAATGCTTGTCTAAAAGAATGGCGCTGAAGCAGAACCTTGATTTTACAGAGTAGGGCATGCGAGATTGCGAGGTCGCTAAGCAGAAGATTGCTGAGAAGCTTTCAGCATGCTTGCAACAACGGGCTCAACTTGAAGCAATGCTGGCTGCAATAGTGGCCCGCGAGGAGGCGCCGCGGGAAGAGAGTGAGCGGGTTGCCATTTTACTGAAAACATCGCCTTCTTAACGGCTAGAATTGTATTTCCCATTTTTCTTTACATAAATATAAACTGTATCTTTTAAACATTTCGATTTATGATTAAAGAATTCACTATTTTTTGCATGCGCTCCTTTGTGTCTGATGTCTTAATTTAGCTCCCATTAGTTTATTTACTCATTTTGGAGTTTGTAGTTTATTCACTCGTTTCGAAATTTCTAGTTTATGTACTCATTTCGGAGGTTGTAGTTTATTCATTCATTCCGGAGTCTCTAATTTATGTACTCATTTCGGAGTGTTTTTAGTTTACCTCTCTTGGGTTTACAGGCAAATTTGTCCTAACGTTATATGCAGATAACCCCCATTCTTTACGACATGGATCCGTTAGGTTTTTAGTACTAGGATTTTAGTCTGTGGTACCATCACGTTGGCTGATGTATCCCTCGATATGCAGTCTTTAAACCACTGTTCGAGTAGCCCCGTGACTGTCATGTCTTTGATCCCTTCAGGGGCTGGACAAGACGTATAAAAGTAATCTCTTTAGGTCATATTACCATCGGAAGAGCAAATGTTAGGAATTTGCCATGACGCTTTTTACTTGAGGTTAGGCTCAATTTAGAGCCCCGATGAGTCATAACCACTCCGCTCTGGTGTGGAATGATCTCCGATGGTCTTTTAGGCTTTATATGAGTTGCCGTCGAGACCCGAAGCTCGGAATGCTGGGTTTGCTTAGCACCCCGGCACGGTTTTGGCAAGTATCAAGTATACAACTTTAAAAATTTAGGGTGCCGAGCGAGCCCGAACCAAAGATCTAACTAGAGAATTAGGATTTAATTAAGCAAGTAAACAACTTTACTCTAAGTGAATAAGGAATAAAACCTTTGTAGACCGGTCCTTCACTTCTAAAGTTTCGTGTAGTAGTCCCTTAGCTCCAAGTAGTGATCTCCCGGACTCTCGTTAGGCTCTACTAGGCGAAAAGAACGAGCTTGCTCAAAGATCTTTGAGACCGAAGATGATCTACGTCAAAGAATCTTTAACTCAAGCTACCTCTTCACTAATTGATGAATTAGTGAAGAAACAACCTATACTAAATGGCTAGTTTGGTATAGATTGGTGAAGTAGGAATTTTGCTCACTTTAGAATTGTTTTTCTCTTTTTCTTTTTCTTTTTCTTTTTCTTTTTCTTTTTCTTCTTACAAGAAAGCTGGAAAGAAAAAATGGAGATGATGAAGAAGAAGAATCAATGAACCATGGCAACCATGGGTGAGAAAATATCATATATAAACTCATATAGAGACTTAACCAAGGCTAAAGATAATGGTTAGGTTAATAAATATCTTGAGTAAAACAAAATTAGTGGACTAAGTCAAGGTTTCCACAAGCTTCTAAAAGCATCTTAACCCATGGTTTTTTCCACCTAATTTTGTTTTCCCTTAATAATTAAATCCCCAAATTATCTTAAGTATGGTATGAGTCTCATACACCCATGTGCAATGTATCATCAAGCATGACACAAAATAAATACATTAACATATATCACATATATATTAAATGTATAAGTAGAAAAGAAATTCTTAAGTGAGCTAATATTAGTTAATATATATTAATATATCAAATATATAATTATATATTAAATTATTAAATCAACACTTCATTTAATAATCCGGCTATATCACGTACAACCGACTAATATCATATATCACGAGATTAGAATACGGTATCACACATAAATATTAATCTCGGTCTCATGCATATCGCATATGTGCCCTACTTCTTTTCTCTTGAGCCAGGAAATCTCTGTGTAGGACTCTAAAGACTCGTCAATACGCCGGCAGTGGGTGATGATCCTGTCAGTCACCCATAAGCCGTCAGCGGTACTAGCTGGACGTAACGGCTACCCGGGTATTGAGCGATCAGAAGATCAACAAGCAAGCTTGTTCATACTCCCATGAATCCATTGAGTAACACTACCGTACAGTCCGGTCTCTTCGTCTGATATGTTGCATATCGAGTCTGGGGGTGGTAAACGTCAGACCCTAATAACTTGATAAGTCATGCCGATGTGAAGCTCATAACAGGTCGAGAAACTACTGATAACACTTACTAGTAAATCTCAGTTTCCGTCCTGGACAAGGACTTCCTATTATGGCCAATCGAGCACAGCGCAACGTCAATCCCCAATACCGGGAGAGACGAAATCCCCTCCTATCGCTCATTGCCTCCATGTGACTCGGGGATGTACCAAAAACCATCTATTTGCACGACTCAGTAGAGCCGTGGTAGGGTGGAAATCAAAGTACAGTGGGAATCACACAAGACTCTATGACGATCTTGGGTCTACAGACTAACCTGTACCAGTGTCACCAGAGAACTATTATCTGACGTTAGGTATAATACCATCTAGGAGTTCTCGGCGAGTCCTGTTCAGTGTACCCATTCTACAATGAGCACATGTGCACATTCTCTGATGTCAAACATCAATGGTTATGGGATCAACCATTCCCCCATACAGGGTCAAGAATCGTACACACTAGTCTACTCTAGAATATCGATGCCCCGTCTCGATACTCTCTCGACTAGGAACAACTAAAGGATGTACTTGTGGACTACCCTAGCCCCACTAGTATGATCTGCATCATAGTCCTGGTAGTCAAGTACACATCCTGAGGGTTTTATCAACATGTAACAGAGAGACAGTACAAGTATAAATGTTAAGATAAAGAGTAACCAGATAGCATACTATCATATCAAGTAAGAAAGTCCTCCCTATATATGTCCAAGCATCCATTATAATATACAATCATGTATAATAATGGTCTCTAGGGTATACATACAACTAACAATCTCCCACTTGCACTAAGGCCAGTTATTGTAGTATTTCATACCCAACATCCCTTAAACTCTCTCTAGGGAAAGGCTTTCTTGAGCGGATCCGCCGTGTTACTTCGTGTCAACTCTCCTGACCTCGATCGTTCGGAGATCAACCATCTCCCTGATCAGGTGATACTGCCTAAGAATATGTCTGGATCACTGATGGGACCGGGGTTCCTAGACCAAAACCACAACTCCAATATTATCACAATACATAAGTATTGGATACATAATGGTAGGAACCAAGTTCATCTTATGAACATCTTCATCCAGACAGCCTCTTTGGCAGTATCGTTAGTAGTGGTGTATTCACCCTTCATCGTCGAGTCTAACATGGTATCTAGCTTGGAACTCTTCCAACATACCGTCCCTCCACTGAGGGTAAAGACAAAACTCGAGACTGTCTTACAATCGTCCTTATCACTCTGGAAGCTCGAATCGGTAAAGGACTCCGTCTGGAGTTCACCGTTACCATACACCAAAAATATTTCTTTAGTCCTTCTCAAGTACTTAAGAATGTTCTTCACAGCAGTCTAGTATTTCTCCCCAGGATGTAAGAGGCATCACCCAAATCCTTCATGGAGAAACTTAGTGATAAGAAGAACTTGACCGAGTGTAGCATAGGAATACCATTTCCTATCAAGAATATGCCATCCATGTACAATACGAGGAAGACAATCTTACTCTCCACAACCTTTTTGTATATACAAGGTTCATCTACGTTTTCAATGAAGCCAAACTCTTTGACTACCACATCAAAAATAGATGTTCCAACTCCCGATGTTTGCTTTAATTCGTAAATTGATCCGAATGGACTTAAGCATAGCCACCGAAGAAAAGGTTTCATCATAGTCCATACCTGTTCATTGACGAAAACCTTTTGCTACAAGTCTAGTTTTGAAAGTCTCAACTTTTCCATGTACACCATGAATCTTCTCAAGATCCACTTGCTCCCGATGGGTTTTACCCCTTCAGGTGCAACTATCAAAGTCCATATTTTGTTGGTGTATATGGATTCCATCTCAGATCTCATAGCATCCAGCCATTTCAAAGAGTCCCCACTTGTGATGGCCTGCTCGAAACTAGTTGGGTCATCATCTTCCATGATGCAATCCTCGCTCCCACAGTCATTGAGAAAACCGTAGTATCTTTCAGGCAGATGAGGAACCCTACTAAATCTGCGGAGAGACTGAGGTTCGTCGGGAACTATTGAATTCTCCGGTTCTACTAAATTATCAGCTGTTAGCTTGTCTAGCTAGAACCTCTTCCAGTTCTACCACATGACCACTAATTTCTCTTTCAAGAAATTCCTTTTCTAAGAAAGGTGGCATGCCGAAAAACAAAATACCTTTTGTTCCTCAATGTGGTAGAAGATATACTCTCGCGAATGTTAGGGATATCCAACAAACTTACACAGAACTGACCTTGCCTCGAGCTTGTCCGGATTTTTCTTTTCAACATAGGCCGGACAACCCCATATCTTAACTCGTTTAAGAGATGGTCTCTTCCCATTCTATATCTCATATGGAGTCGTAGACACTGATTTGGTTGAAACTCAATTCAATAGGTATGTGGCTTCTCAAGCGCATAACCCCAAAAGGAAACAGGCAACTCAGCGTTACTTATCATAGAGCGCACCATATTTAATAGGTTGTGATTCCTCCGCTCCGATACACCGTTGTGCTGTGGTGTACACGGAGGAGTAAGCTGAGAGAGAATCTCATTCTCTTTTAGATACTCCAGGAACTCCGTGCTTAAGTATTCTCCTCCCTAATCAGATCGAAGGATTTGAATACTTTTACCCGTTTGGTTCTCAATTTCATACTTATAATCTTTGAATTTCTCAAAATCTTCAGACTTGTGTTTCAACAGGAACACATGTCCGAATCTTGAAAGATCGTCAGTGAATGTAATGAAGTACGAGGAACCATTCCTAGAATGTGTAGACATGGGACCGCATACATCACTATGTATCAGTCCCAAGAGTTCAGTAGCTCTTTCTCCATGTCCAGTAAACGGAGTTTTGGTCATTTTACCTTTGAGACATAACTGGCAAGTTTCACAAGATGTAAGTTCAAACTGATTTAAATATCCATCTTTATGTAACTTAGCTAGTCGTGTCGCATTGATATGACCTAGTCTACAATGCTACAAGAAGGATTCGTCCATTTCTGAACTCTTCCTCTTGTGTGTGTTCTGTATATTTAAGAACTGTAGTTTGATTTAGAATGTATATGCCATTATATAACATGCCTGATCCAATCAACTTTTGATTTAGGAAAATTTTCATAACATTATCCTGCAATACAAAATTATATCTTTCTTTACTTAATAAAGAAACTGATATAATATTTCATATCAGGTTCAGTATGTAATAACATTCGTTCAAAATCAATGTATTACCAGTTGGTAATACAAGGTGATATTAACCAACTGCTTTGGCTGCAACACTTGTACCATTCCCCACTTTTAGAGAATGATCACATTTTCCCAGTTCTCTACCTCTCTTTAGCCCATGTAACATATTACATATATGGGATCCCGATCCGGTATCTAATATCCAGGACACAAAGTGTACTGAGAAACAGTTCTCGATAACGAACACATCCGAAGAAGATGCATCATCATGGTCATTCTTCATTCGGGTCACGTGGGAATCCGGATATTGCCCTATTTCCTGCTCAGACTTATAACAATTATAAGATAGAGCAAAACCAACGTTCCCCAGCTCAGTATAACAAGCGGGTTCGGTCAATACATCCATATTATTATCTTGATTAAGGCATGTCATGGTCGCTACCAGGAGAGAGAGAAGAAAACACTGCATGCTCTGGCAAGATTAAATTGGTTATTATTTTATCTAATCAGGATGGCTCCCACTGTTTTTATCAAATCTTCCTTCAAACCCTAAAAGTTAAGATTAGTCGGGATTAATTACACCCTACAAGTTCGCCAATCTTTCGGCCAGGCCGGTGTCGGTATTTTGAGGGAGGTTCCTGTAGGGTATTTTTCGTCACCCTATTGAGATGAGAATACGCGCGCGCTCGTCAGGCGCATTACAGATTCCCCCTGCCTAGGGTAGGCCGGGGTTTAATGATTGTGGGGATCCGAATCTCCGGCAGCCGCGGACTAAGCTGCCGTTAATTACCCCTCGCCTTTGGAGCGAGGGAACCTCCAATTGACGGGTTAAACTGGTCATGCGAACTCAATGTGCAGTGTTGTGTTTTGAAGGGGGTTTTGGATATATCGGGGGCCCCGCAGAGTTTTTACGGGGGTCCCGCTACCCGGATAGCAGGCTGGGGGTCAAGAGGGCTAGCAGCCCCCTTGCGGGATGCGGGACGGCGCCCCGTTAGAATTTTTTTTCTAACAGGGACAGTGTCGTGGAGTATGTGTGTGTACATATGTATACATATGTATATATATAAAAAGGGAGGAAAAGGCATCCAAAGGATGCGTGGGGCCAGCGCCAGCGCTTTGAGCGCAAGAGCGCTAGCGCACCACGTGTCAGCACGTGGGCGCTCGGGCGCTAGCACTTTGGGCGCTAGCACTCTGAGCGCACTGAGCGCTAGCGCGCCACGTGTCAGCACGTAGGCGCTCGGGCGCTAGCGTTTTGGGCGCTAGCGCACTGAGCTCTAGCGCGCCATGTGTCAGCACGTAGGCGCTCGGGCGCTGGAGCGCTAGCGCGCTACGTGTCAGCACGTGGGCGCTCGAGCAGCAAAAGGGACTTGGTCCCTGCAATGGGAGTTGTACTCCCAGAAAGGAGCACTTATTCTTCTCTGTGTGTGTGTGTGTGTGTGTGTGTGTGTGTATGAGGAGTTAAACTCCTAAGATGTTTTGAAGCTGATGAAGGGCTTCTCCCCTTGAGCCCTAGTTCTTCCCCAAAGTGGGGTTTCTGGAGATGGGTCTCCTTCTTCTTTCTTTGTTGGCCGGATCTTGAAGATCAAGAGATGTGAGATCTAAAAATCTCTCCTTTCTGAGATCTGATGGCAGATCTGAGTTCCCCTTTGTGGGTTTTGTGGTGAAAAACTATTTAGTTTTGGAAAAGAAAGAGTAAAACTCTTAATTTAATTCAAAAGAAATGAGAAGGTTTAGAACCTTGGAGAAGGAGCAGGAGGCACAAAGAACCCTATTTTTTGGGGGAATGAAAAATTGTCTTAGATATTTTCATCATGTTGCCTTTTATAGGCTTACATATTTGCATATAGCCCCTTGGGCTTTACAAAATGGCATTTTGCCCATCCCATGGCTCATGTGCCATTTCTTTTTGCACATAAGCCATGGGCTTTACAAAAATTTGGCTTTATGCCTATTTTTCTTACATTTATTCTTAAAATAAAATAAAATAAATACAACAAAATTATTTGTTACAAAATTTTTATCTTGGCATGGGGGAGGCCGGCCGCTTCATGTTTGGGCTCGACCCGGGCATGGGCCCACTTGATCTGGGCTTGGGCCCACCTGGCTTGGGGTTGACCTTGACTTTGACTCGGTTAACCGGGGGTGCAAATTTTGACCCCAACAGTTCCCCGTGCTTTCGCCCGGACCTAATTAAAATAAACCTCGTTTTCCCATAGGCGTAACCCCGTCAACACATTTCTAGACACCTACTTCATCGGCTAATTGTAATGTGCAAAACTCTCGCAGAAGTAACATTTACTCGCAGTGGGTATCGGGATCCAACTATCTCATAGAAGGTATGCAATCTCATTGCAAATTTCTACTCTTGAAATTCCCGATGTGGTTTTTACCCCTAGCACTCATGACCTTAACTATGGTCAACATATCGCAAGCACTGGTCAAGTTCAACCTGTCATTTCGTGACTAATTAGACCTACTTATATGACCTTTAACTATGGTCAACATAATCATATAAATGTCATAATTAATCGCATCATATGCTGTGTAGGAAGACACACTTAGCTACCGTACACTACGCCTTAACTATGGTCAACATACGTAGCACGAATACTAAGTACTCTAATTCCTAAAATTACGGAGGGCTGTGGATGGTTTTTAAGAAAAACTTTAACGCTTTGAATTTGATCTCGTTATAGAACCAAATGATTTGAAAAGGAGTGGTTTAAGCCCCGCTTTTAAAAATCGAGTTTTTCAAAATGAATCGAGTGGGTGTAGTATCTGCTAGCTTTTGCTAAAGAGGTCACTCCCGGTGAAGGGATCTTGGCTCTTTCCTCATCGAACAAGGTGCTAGATATTCATAAAGAAATACCACTATGCAAAGCAAAACCTAAAGCTACCCTTTTTGAAAATTTAATTCTACAACATCTTTAGGATTATTTTCATTTCATTAATCTTATTAATGAAGTCCCATCATTTATGCTTCCTAAGCATCACAGATAAAGAAACGAAAATACAATGTACGCTTATGCCATCCGCATTCACTACGGGGTCCCGTCATGCACCGTTAGGTTAGATAACTAACGGCAGAGTGGGAGCAGGACTAGCGTGGATGCAAAACATAAGCAACGTTTATTATATATCATATATATAATATAAAGCATTCATCTCAGGCAATTATATGGTCTCATCACAGAACATTGCAGGAGAAGTGAACATATGAAATATTGGATATACTAGAAGGTCCGTATTTTAAATTAATGATAGCTTACTATCATTTCGAGCAAGAAAGTCCTCTCTATATATATCCAAGCATCCATTATAATATACATCATATGTACAACAATGGCTTCTAGGGCATATACATAACTAACAATCTCCCACTTGTACTAAGACCAGCTGTTGTAGTATCTCATAACCAACAACCCGAAGAGTCTCTCAAAATGTATCTGGTGTATGGCCTTCGTGAGTGGATCCGCAGTGTTGACCTTCGTATCAACTCTCCTGACCTCGATCTCCCGGCGATCAACTATCTCCCGGATCAGGTGATACCGCCTCAGATTATGCCTGGATCGCTGATGGGACCTGGGTTCCTTGGCCAAAGCCACAGCTCCATTGTTATCACAATACAGAGGTATTGGATGCTCAATGGACGGAACCACACCAAGTTCAGTAATGAACTTGTTCATCCAGACAGCCTCTTTGGCAGCATTATTGGCAGCGATATATTCGTCCTCTATCATCGAGTCTGCCATGGTTTCCTGTTTGGAACTCTTCCAACAAGCCGCCCCTCCATTTAGGGTAAATTAAGGTGTTGGGCAAAGAAAAGAGTGAGAGAGATTTCCTTCTCTCAAACTTTCCTTCTTCTGCCCTAACAAGTGAGAGATTACTCACCCATTAAAAAGATAAAAATAAAAAGGAAGGTAGAAAGAAATGAGGTTAAGAAGAAATTACAACTAGCTATTTGAGACCTCACATTGGCAAGGATCTTACTCAAGCATCATCGTTGTTAAGGATAAAGAAAATAGAAGAAGAGAAAACAAAAGAAAAACAACGATAAAATAATACAACTAAATTAGCAAATAAAAATTGCAAAGATAAACATGCAAGATAAAAAGGAACTCTATTTTTTATTTTTTTTTAATCAACGCTCATAAACTCACCACAATTTTTCATAGAGAAAGATAAAGAAGAACAGAATTTAATTCTAAAATCTAAATAAAGAAAGGCACCCTTTATTTGGCTTTAAGCTCTACTATTTATAGGCAGGAGAGTGAAACCCTAAGTATACATTCTGAGCTAAACACGAGATTACAAAACTGCCCCAAGAGAGCCGAGTCAACGCTGCTTCAACTGCCACCGACACTATTCAGACGCGGCCGCGGAACCGCGGCAGAAGTGCCTATTTGCCCGCGGTTCCGCGGCCATTTGGTGGATTTGGTGGATCATCTTTTCAGGGCTTCTCGATGTTTCTGTTCTTTTATGTTTTGTACACTTGGTTTCTCATAATCTCTTCAGTTTTCTTCCAGATTTTCAGCAGTTGACTTTTGTTTGTTGAGCTCCGTGTTGATGTCTTGGATCTTGTGCCGCCCTTATGCTTTATGCAGTGAAGTGACCAATGATTTGCCATTTTGTCCCTTGAAATGGTAGGCGGCATCATACATATGGTTAGCGGAGATCAGTATTCATCTGTTGTTGGTCGTAGTCCCGCATTCCTTGCGACTTTTCTTGAATTTCACTGTAAAGAGCTGAGAACCTGTAACCTGCAATTATTCAGCAAACACGGATCAAAAGTACCTACCTATATGCATTGTGATCAAGAATGGGCGGTATAAAAATGCAAAAATCTGATATGAACATGTCACCCAACTTAATTTGAATTGATTGGATTTATGCTAGAATGGTGTAGTATTCAACAATTGAACAACCATTTCAATGAAGCCCTAGGTCTCCTTTTATAGTCCTTCGAATCTTCCACTAGAAGCTAGGTTTATCTTCCACTAGAAGCTAAGTTGTAATGATCTTGCATGAGAATCTTGGCAGTTATAGGGAAGCTTCTGGAGAAAGCTAGGGAGTTCAAAACGTCCTGAGGAAGATAGGAAGTTACAAGGGAGTGTCTGTAAAAGTACCGACCGCCGACGAGCAAACTAGACCGCAGATCCGCGGCGGATCGCGTTGAATCGGCGGCGGTTCCGCGGCCGTTTGGAGAGATCTTTGAATTATTTCTTCTGTGCAGTCTTCTGTTGGCATTTAGGTCTTCTTCTGATATCTGGAATCTTATTTTATTTTCTAAATCTCTGCCAGATTCTAAGTCTTTGACCTGCTGCGTTTTATCAGCAAATTTGTGATTCCGGTTCTTTGACCTGAATAATTTTCTGCACAAAATCTCACTGAAACATGTCAAGATATATAATATCATGCATGAAATAATAAACACATAATTTCCTATAAAGAATGATGAATATATATATAACACGGGGTAATTAGTATTTTCCAGACAAACTGGAAATATGTGGTATATTTATATCAACTATTAAAAAACACGGATTCAATGGTCATGATGAATAGCCAAACCCACATCCCTAGACCCCTACGAGAGCGGCGAGAAACCCTACCAATTCTAGAGTTAGGAGACCCGGACTCGACTCCTCGAGATGGTCTCCCACTGGACTCTAGAACCCGGTTACTTGTGCTCTCCGCCTTGGGTCTATCCTAATGCGGAAAAGTAAATAATATACATCAATAGTGACATCATCCTCAACCCGGAAGTGCCCCAATAAAAGAATATTACATACAAGTTTTTACATGAATGAAAATGAAAAACTCTCATCTCACACAAAACCCCCCGACTATTCAAACACGACGATCCAATATAACATATCACAGCAACACATAACATCACATGTCATCAACGTAAGTAAATATGCGTATCCCAATTATCGTTGACATATAGCAACGAGACCGGCGATACACCACATATTACACTTACGATCGCAGAAAAGAAAGTGAAAACTATAATAATTAGAATCCGTAACCATCTTAGACATCATAAACCCGGAATATCACATACTCCGCATTTCATGCCTAACACTATAAACCCAGCATTTTAGTCTCAAATTGAAAACACTTTTCAATATCCAGTCGGGCAACTCAACAAGATTCCCAACAGTTGATTGGATGCTCGTCGGAAATATTAGTAGACGGCCGCACCCCCGATGCCGTCGACGAAGTGCACTTAGGCGGAACACCGCGGTCGCGAGCACCCGAACGTATGCTCTTGGCTATGGAGTTCTCCTACAGTCACTTGGTCGGGGCTATAGGGCGTGGCTATCTGGTAATGTTACCCGGCGAGTTTCGCGTACTATACGTGATTGCAACGGAGTTTTGATCCGAATCAAAACCCCGCGCCTTTCGGGTTTTCATCCGTGCCCATTTCGCTTGTGGACAAACCCTTTTTTCGAATGGCGAAACTCTCGAAAGTAGCTTCGTCACAGGTGACCCATCTTTCTACCGGTGGGATTTGGAGGTGGCTTCATCGCTGGAGTAGCTGTGTAGCCGGTAGGACTTGAGTTGCAACCCTCACCATTCAGACTTCGATTGCAATATAGATCTCAAGAGAGGATATCGCCGTATTTAGGGCGATGCGCCATGTTTGAAGCGATGCACCATGTTTGAAGCGATGCACTAGTTTAGGGACGGTTCGGTCCATTATCACCATTTTTTAGGCGACGTGCTAGTGTAAGGACATTCCGGTCCATTATTAGTTTAGGGACATCTCGGTCCGTTATCGCCATATTTGAGGCGAATTTCTAGTTTAAGGACTTTTCGGTCTTTCATCGCCATGTTTGAGGCGACGGAGCTTCTCTGCATACTACTCTCAGAGTTCTGACTTAGGAAGATATCGAGCGAACATGAGCGTCGTCATCTATCATTGACCTAAGTCGTGACTCGTCAAGCGTAGTATTTTTTGAGGAATCGGACGTTTATTGGCTAGAAGGGTCTTTCGCCATGCATATTCATGAGCAGGTAGGCTCCACCTTGGTAGACTTTGTCTATGATGTACGGGCCTTCATAGTTCGGCTAGAATTTCCCCCGTTTTGCACGATTGGGGATCATAGGTCGTTTGACGACTAGCATGAGCTCGCCTTGGCAGAATGTTCTTGGCCTGGTCAGTTTTTCTTATGACCCCGTCATCCTTGTCTTATAAGCCTCCAGATTTTGCTGTGCTCTAAGGCAAATTTCATCGAGGGCATCGAGCTCCTTAAGCCGAAGATGATCATTTTCTTCATCTGTCAGCTCGTATCGAACCGCTACTCGTAGAGAAGGGAGATCTATTTCCAGGGGAAGCACTGCTTCCGTGCCGAATACCAACGCGTATGGTGTTGTATTCGTGGCCGTTTTAAACGTTGTTCAGTATGCCCAGAGAGCTTCATGCAGCCTTTCGTGCCAGTCTCTTTTGTTTCTAGACATTGTTTTCTTTATAATCTTTGTCAAGGTCTTGTTGAAAGCTACAGCTAAACCGTTGGCACGAGGATTATAGACTGAAGAGTATCTCCAATCTATCTTATGCTGTTGTACGAAGCGGCTGATTTTATGGCTTCTATAAGATGGCCCATTATCCGAGAAAATTCGTCGTGGAGTGCCGAACCGATAGATGACATGTGTCCTAAAAAATGGAGGATATTCTCCGTCTTCACCTCCCTTAGTCATACTGCTTCTTCCCACTTAGAGAAGTAGTTGGTCTTTGCCAATATAAACCGATATCCTTTGGACGATACTGGTTCAATGGGGCCAATTATATCGGTTCCCTACATTTCAAATAGGCAGCTAGCCATTGTTGGGTGTAGCGGATTTGGATGTTGGCAGATGAAGTCCCTGTGGATTTGGCACGAGTGACACTGCTTCGCATATTCGAGACAGTCCTGAATCATTGTAGGCCAACAGTAACCCATCTTTTTTATCTTCAGCTTCATCTTCGACCCAGCTTGATGAGAACCGCAAAGTCCGTCGTGAGTTTCTTGGACAACTCTCTTCGCTTCCTCTGGTCCCAGGCATCTTAGCCACAGACAGTCGAACGATCTCTTATATAGAGTATCATTGACGAAGGCAAAGGACAGAGCTCGTTTCATGAGCTAATATCTAGAAGACGCATTTTTGGGCGTTCGTTGGGATTTGAAGTAGTCTATGAAGACTTCCCTCCAGTCGATGACCTTTTCTTCGTCCTCTTTTTGAAGGGCTACTTGTTCGGTCGTTTCTTTTGTTTCGGATGACTCTATCAGGTCTTCCGAAGATATATTTGTTGGCACGAGAATCATGCCGCTTTGCACAATGATCCTTACATCATCGAGGTCTTCATCGGCCAGTTTTCTAGCCAATTTGACCAATGCGTCTGCCTTGCTGTTTTCTGTACGCGGTATACACTCCAGAATGTAGAAGGGGATTTGTGTCAGCAGTTGCTGCACTCTTTCGCCATACCTTATCAGCTCTGGTTTGCATGTTCGATAGTCGCCATTTACTTGGCTAACGATCAACTGGGAGTCTCCATATATGAGGAGGTCTTTGATTCCCATGTCGATAGCGATCTCGAGACCTGCTATCAAAGCTTCATATTCAGCTTCATTGTTAGTTCTTGGCAACGTTAAGGAGAGGGTGTAACGTAATATCCCTCCTTATAGAGTCACGAAGATAAGGCCTACCCCGGCTTTGGTTATGGAGGTGTTTTGCTTTCGCTTCTTCATGGAAGATACTCCATCGAAGTAGAGTTCCCATTGGAAATCATTTTCTTCTTTCTCTTCTTTGATTGCATCAAATGCATGTTCATCCGGCAACTCTCATTTTAAAGGGGAGTCGGCCGGTATCGGATGCTCCGCAAGAAAGTTAGCTATGGCCTGACCTTTTACTGCTTTGAGGGGTCGATACGTCACTGAGAACTCCATCAGGAGGAAGGCCCATTTGGCAAGCCTTCCTGTTAGTATGGCCTTTGACATCAGATATTTGAGAGGATCCATATTTGATATGAGATGGTCCTCATGTGCCAAGGCATAATGTCTGAGCTTCGTTATCACGAAGATCAGTGCCAGGCAACACTCTTCGATGGGGGAGTAGTTGCTTCCTACCCCCAGGAGAACTCGACTCAAATAGTACGGAGCTCTCTCCTTTCTCTGATCATTCTCTTGTGCCCATAGCACGCTTAGATAACCTTCAAGGGCTGTCGTATATAGGATAAGGGGTTTTCCCTTAACCGGAGTGGTCAATACCGGCGGATTGTGCAGGTATTGCTTGATTTCATCTTGTGCATTTTGGCACTTTTGATCCCCAGAGGAACGGGGTCCCCTTCTTCATCAAATGACTGTAGGGACGGTATTTTCCGGAGAGCTTGGCTATGAACCGCCGGATATATGTGAGCTTTCCTTGAAGAGATCGCAATTGTTTGAGAGTTCATGGCATGGGCATTTCCATAATCGTCGTGATCTTTGAGAGATCGATTTCGATACCCCGGTGTCATATGATGAATATTAGGAATTTGCCTGAAGAAACTCCAAACGCACATTTTAGAGGATTCATCTTCAGATTATACTTTCGAAGACGTCGGAACACTATTTTTAGATGTTCCTAATACTCCTTATGAGATTTGCTCTTTACCATTAGGTCGTCAATGTAGCATTCGACGATCTCGTGTATGAGATCATCGAAGATCTTCGTCATGGCCCTTTGGTAGGTAGCGCCAGCGTTCTTTAAACCGAAGGGCATCACCTTATAGAAGAATATGCCCAGCGGGGTCCAGAAGGCGGTATGCTTTTGGTCTTCAGGATGCATTTTTATTTGACTGTATCCTGAAGATCCATCCACGAAGGAGAAGTCCTCGTGGGTAGACGTGTTATCGATCATTAGCTCGGTAAGAAGTACTGGGAAATCATCCTTCAGGCAAACTTTGTTAAGGTCCCGAAAGTCCACGCAGATGCACACCATCCCATTTTTCTTCATCACTGGAACGATGTTGGAGATCCAGTCAGGATATTAAACCTCTTGGATGCGCACCATCCCATTTTTCTTCAGCGTTAATACTCATCTCAAGTTCGAGCCGCATTCTTCTTGGCGCCTATTTGATGGGCTTTATGTCCGGCGATATGGCCAGTTTATATACTGCTACTTTCAGATCTAGACCTGGCATTTCGGAATAGTTCCATGCGAAACAATCTTTGTACTGCATAAGCACATCCTTTAACGTGGCTACCTGTTTTTCAGATAGTAGCTCACTGACGAATGTTGGCCTCGGATCATTTTTCGTCCCTAAGTCAATTTTCCTTAGGTTGTCCGCCGCAGTGTGTATCCCATCTTCCAGCTCTTTTGGTGCTGGTGGAAACTTGGAGATCATCACGTCCTCGTCTTCATTTGCGAAGCACATGTGGAAGGCATCCATAGTCTCGTGCCCTCCCTCTTTTGAGAGTGTTATCATATGGCAGGTAAGGGTCTACTTCCCTTTTTGTGGTTGAGTTGGTCATATCCTTATAGTATAGATCCTCTTTGGCTCATGCTTTTGCGACGGGGTTACCCTCCAGCTGCCGGATAAAGCGAACCTACCTTACTGATACTGGTCTTCTACCCAGTCTTTGAAGGTGAAGCAGTCTTCAAGGGGATGACCTATTTCTCGGTGGTAGGAGCAATAATCCGGATGATAGACATCATTTATTTGTTCGGAATGCCGAGACTCCGAAAGCGTCATCATTTGGCGCTTCATGACAAGGTTGAATATTTTTCTTGTCTTGTCTTGGGAGAAAGAGTATTCCCGACCCATCTTCTTTATAAAGGACGGGTTTCAATCGACCTTTTCTCGATTGCATGGCTTCTTCGATCCGCTTCGTTGTTTTCGAACGTTGTTTGCGTTCTTTACCCTGTTTTTGCCTCTATTTCGGGATTTTTCCCTTTCGCGAAGACATACAGCAAGTCGGGGATGAAGAGCATTATAGTATTCCTTCTCCGCCGATTGCTGATTGAGGTATTGCGTCCTGGACTTTTCATAAATGGCCATTTCGCGGCTGTGATCGTCTCGGCTCTTTCGACAAGCTTCTTTTATTAGCTTGTCTATTTGTTCTTCGAGTGACGAACTTAACGTTTTTAGAGTGGGATATCGCTCTGTTCCAACGTCATGACCATTAAGAAGAGCATTTTCCCATTCGCAGGAGCTGTTTATGAAACGGCAGCTGTAGAACTGCTCCCATTTCTTGGACCGACCGTATCCAAGCCCCCTTGTCTCCATCTTCCTATTGGGCATCTTTCGCTTAGTCCCGGGAATATCCCAAATCTTTTTGTAAAATTGGGCTTGCCGAACAGTTTGTTCGAGAGGTACATCTTGGCATCTCAACAGCCTTTTCAATCCCTCCGCGTAGTATCTTGGCAGACAGATTGGTTGAAGCCTGTCGAGTGAAAAATCGGCACTGTTCACCACCGAAAGACGCGACCGGGACGTTGGGACGTCTGGCCTGAATTTTGGGGGCAGATACTATTTGGATTTATCCGTCCACCTCCCTGAAGATACCAAATTGATTTATGGTACCGTGTATCGGAGGTTTGGATGGATGCGGCCGTTGTAGCAGATTTCGTCAGATTCCCCCTTGTTTGCGAGGGGTTTTTGATTATGGGGACGCTCTTCCCTGTAGGCGCAAGCCCCTGCAGTTAATTACGTTACCGCATCACAGTAACAACTTTCTCCTGCTCCGGATGTTCACTTCGTGTCATGTGTGTTTGTTTTATTTTTGGTTGCCCGTGGATTGTATACGGAGACTAATTTGGGTTGTCGCCCGTAGGGCATGGATTAGTCCAAATCCGTATATTCTTAGATTTGGATTTGGTTGATTTAAGGATCATTAATCTCATTTGAGATTAAAATCAACTTAAATGTTTGTTAAGGATACATTAGTCTAAATTTAGACTAAGATCTACTTAACAAGATTTTAGGATCATTTAGATCCAACGAAAGAGCATTTAGGCCCCATCATTTTAGTTTAGGGACGTTACGGTCCATTAGGTTTAAGGACATCACGGTCCATTGGGTTTAAGGACATCATAGTCCGTAGAATTTAGTTTAGGGACGTTGCGGTCTATTAATTTAAGGACATCATAGTCCATGTTTAAGGACATCATAGTCCATGGAGTTTTTGGCTCATCAGTTTGAGGGTGCGCCAAGAGTTATTGGTTATTGGGACCCACCACCTTCCTGAAAACGTTGAAGAATTACAACGACATGTATCAGAGGTGTGGAGAGATGTACCCTTAAACTAATGTCCCGACTAAGGGGGGATAGGATGAACATCATTTTAGATGCCATCTGTTAGGAGCTCATTAGCTATCTTTGGGACTGAGATCGGTTTAGGGGACCCTGAGTGTGAGGGGCTCGGTTGATTGGTGACCAAAAAGGTCTTGGCCTCAGGAGACTTGGCTAATTTGGGTAAGGTTGATTTCCCTTAGTTACCCCACAGTGCTAAGCACTGAATCAGTGTTAAACACTATATTTTGGAGGCGCTCACGTGTGGACATGTGAGGGGCCCCGAAGTGGGGGCTATTCCTTGAGTTTATTCCCTCTTTTATATATAAAAGTGCTGAGCACTTGGCTCACGTGAGGCGCCTAAGATGGAAACTGTTCTCTGGATTTTATTTCTTTTTCACTTATAAGTGCTAAGTACTGGGTTTATCAAACGGTCACGTGCGGACATGTGAGGCGCCTTCAAAATGTGAGTGTTGTCTTTGGAATTTTCCCTTTTTTATATATACAACTGTTCGGGGGCCACATGGGAACATGTGAGGCGCCCTAAAATTGAAACTGTCTTTGGGTTTATTCCTTTTTTCATGTAATTGCTGAGTGCTCGCTTTAAAGGGTCATGTGGTAGCACGTGATTCAGTCTCAGTCATTCTTTTTGTTCATCAGAGGTGCTCACGTGGGAACACGTGGGCATTGTTATGTAGCATTGAACGGTAATGAATCACCAAGCTGTTCTTCTATAGTTCTGAGGAATCAAGTTTTCCTTTTGTTCTTTGCAGGGATTAAATTCTTTTTAAAGGGTTAAACCCTAGTTTCAGAGGAATTAAATTCCCATATGTTTTGTAAGAGTTAAACTTTTTTGGATTCAGTTCTTTCCCCTAGGTTTTGAATCTGAATGACAGAATCTCCCCGATAAGAATTAAATTCTCAACTTGTGGGGAGATCTGCTTCTGTAGATCTTAACCAGAGGAAGAACTAAGTTCTTTGAGAAGAGTTAAACCCTTGGTTTGATAATCAAATTCTTTTTTTCTGGGAGTTTTTGGGAGGGGTTTCTCTTCTTCAGAGAATTAAATTCTCTCTCTATTTTTCTTCCCCTCTCCCTCTGTGTGTTTTTTTTCCTCCTCTCCTTACTCCTATTTATATGAGAAGAAAAAGAATCAATTTTTTAAGCGAATCCCTCATTGAGAGATCATGATTGATTTCATGATCTTTTAGATCAATCGGTGAATTTTATTCACCGTTGGATTTTTAATCCAAAGGCTCTCTGTTTAACAGAGAAGGATTTTTTTTTGTTTAACAAGATTATGAATATCTTGTTAGTTTTAACAAGATTAGAATTTTATTCTATCATATCTTTTTTAGTTTAACAATATCAGAAATATATTTTCTTAATATAGAATTTAATTCTATCATATAGATATCTTGTTGGTTTAATAAAATTAGAATTTTATTCTAATATAGAATTCTGATCATATGAATATCTTGTTAATTTAATAAGATAAGGAAAATATTTTCCTATGATAGAACTTTATTCTACCAGATGATCACCGTTGGATCTTTGATCCAAAGGTCCCCTGTTTAACAGAGAAGATCTTTTTAGTTTGAGAAAAATCAGGAAAATATTTTCCAAAATAGAATTTAATTCTGGAATTTGATAGGAGCATTTTAAATTGGGGCGCTCACATGCTTTGCATGTGAAAGACAAGAGAACTTGTGTGTTTAACACGTGACCCCTGCTGTGGGTTTTAGCCTGTTTATGTTCAGCGCTTATATGTTTTGCATATGAGCGCTCATATGTTTTACATGTGAGGCTTGTTTAGCCATTGGTGATTTATTTTCAGCGCTTATATGTTTTGCATATGAGCGCTCACGTGTTTTACACGTGAGGCCTGTTTGGCCCTTTAAATTTATTTTATTCAGCGCTCATACGCTTTACATATGAGCGCTTACGTGTTTTACCCGTGTGGCTTGTTTAGCCATTTAAGTTTATTTTATTCAGCGCTCATATGCTTTGCATATGAGCGCTCACGTGTTTATCACGTGATGCCTATTTGGCCCTTAATTTTTTTATTCACCGCTCATACGCTTTGCATATGAGCGCTCAAGTGTTTTACACGTGAGGCTTGTTTGGCCATTAATTGTTTTATTTTCAGCGCCCATATGCTTTGCATATGAGCGCCCATGTGTTTAACACGTGAGGCCAAATTTTGAAGACTCTCCCCCTTCTTTATAAGGGAACAAGTAGCTCTTGGCTGAAAATTTTGGCGGAAACAAATGCCCCCCACTACTTTGCCCATGTATGTATGTACGTGGGTGAAGTAGTGCAAAGTAATGTGTGACCATAGAATTGATGGCCTAGGAGACAAGTTTAGGGTCCTTGTAACCTAAGACTTTCCAACTTTATGAGCCATGAGTCGAGATGGGTCGAGAAGTTCTCGCAGGAACATTATTTTCCCTCCGAGTCGAGACGAATCGAGAAGTTCTCGCAAGGACAGTAATTTCCTTACGAGTCGAGACGAATCGAGAATTTCTCGCAAGGACACTAATTTCCTTACGAGTTGAAACGAATCAAGAAATTATTGGTTGACTTGATTCCGAGACGGAGCATTGTTCCGACGGGGAGGTCATTGGTTGACTTGTTTCCGAGAAGGAGCATTGCTCCGGCAGGGAGGTCATGTAGGGTTCCTAGGCACGCTAATGAGGTCTCACAAGGCACCAACCATGCCAATTTCAAATTTTACAAGTGCCGGGAAACCCTAATACGGATCATTGACTAGAGTTTAGGCGAAACATGCAACTAGTTAACAACTTAACTAAGTGAACGGAAATACAACCTTTGTAGATCCGGTCCTCCACCTCCATAGCTCCATGATGAAGTCTCCTTGCTGTCCAAATCGAATCCCGGGCTCTAGCGTCGTCTTCATCAGAGAAATGGGCGGGCTTGGTCGTCGGTTTCGATGCCGAAGATGATCTACGTCGAGGCATCACAAGATCAAGCTCCCAACTTCACTAAGCCATGAAACTTGTGAAGAAAACACCCTATACTACTTGGCAAGTGGTAGAGGATGAAGAAATAGGAAGTGGGTTCACTTTAGAATTGGATTTCTCACTCTTGTTCTCAAGTTGCCATTAAAGGAGGCAAGGTTTCTTCTTGAAGAAGAAGGAGAAGAAGAAGATAGAATATAATAAGTGTTATTTTTTTAAAAGGAAAATAATATGAATACTTATCATATACTAACCATGGTCAAGTGTAGAGAGTAAACTAGGGTTAGGTGAATGGTTAGGGTTAAGCATGAAGACAAAAATGGTCACTTAGTCAAAGCTTCATGAAGCTTCAATAACAAACAAAGAAAGCCACCATTTCTCTTCATCTTTTCCATAATAAATAAATAAATAAATAGATATGAAAAACAAAACCCTAACCATTTAAATAACCATGGTTTAATCTTTACACAAACTCAAGTAAGCATGTATCATCAAACATGATACAATCAAGTGCACACAAAAATTTATCACATATACAATGTGCACATCAAGTGAGAAAAACCATTTAAAATGAACCAATACTAGTTAATGCAAAGTAATATATCAAATATATAATTATGCATTAAATCATTAAATCAACACTTGATTTAACGATCCGGTCATATCGCATATGACCGAATAATATACAATGTATCGGCTTATCGAATCAATCCTCGATTCGATAACTAGGTTATATCGCATACAACCAATCGATACATTCATCGCGAGAATGGAATACGGTATCACATACACGCATTATTCTCGGTCCCGCACATATCTCATATGCGCTCCTATTTTGTTTCGCTTGAGCCAGGAAACCTCTGTGAAGGACTCTAAAGACTCGTCAATACGCCGGTAGCAGGTGATGATCATATCAAACACCCACAAGCCGCAAGCGGTCTGCTAAACGTAACGGCCACCCGGGTATTGAGCGATCAGAAGATCGACGAGCAAGCCCGCTCATACTCCTGTGAATCCAACCAGTAACACTTACCGTACAATCCGGTCTCGTCGTCTGATATGTCGCATATCTCGCCTAGGGGTGGTAAACGTCAGACCCCAATAACTCGATAAGTCGTGTCGATATGAGGTCTATAACAGTTCGAGAAACTACTGGTAACACTTACCAGTAAATCTCAGCAACCCTGGCCAGGGATTTCCGGTTATAGCCAATCGAACACAGCGCAACATCAACTCCCTATACCGGGAGAGACGAATCCCCTCCTATCGCTCATTGCCTCCATGTGATTCGGGACTGTACCCAAAAACCACCGTTTTGCACGCCCTCTTGGACGTGGTAAGGTGGAAATCAAAGCACAGTGGGAATCACACAAGACTCTATGACGATCTCGGGTCAACAGACTACTCTGTACCAGTGTCACCAGAGAACTGCCATCTGACGTAAGGTATAATACCATCTGAGAGTTCTCGGCGAGTCCGTCCAGTGTACCCAGTCTCCACTGAGCACCCGTATATCATCTCCGATGTCAAACACCAATGGATATGGGATCATCCATCGCCCATCTGTATGGGTCGAGAAGGTATACGCTAGTCTACTCTGGTATATCGATGCCCCGTCTCGATATACCCACGACTAGGGACTTTGAAGGATGTACTTATGGACTACCATGTCCCCACTAGTATGATCCGCATCATAGTCCAGATAGTCAAGTACACATCCTAAGGGCTTTACCAACATGTAACAGAGAGACAATCAGTGTACACGTTAAGGTAAAGAGTAACCAGATAGCATACTATCATATCGAGCAAGAAAGTCCTCCCTATATATGTCCAAGCACCCACTACAATATACATCCTATGTATAGTAATGGCCTCTAGGGCATACATATAACTAACAGGTCATTGGTTGACTTATTTCCGAGACGGAGCGTTGCTCCGGCAGGGAGGTCATTGGTTGACCTGTTTCTGAGACGGAGCGTTGCTCCGGCAGGGAGGTCATTGGTTGACCTGTTTCCGAGATGGAGCGTTGCTCCGGCAGGAAGGTCATTGGTTGACCTGTTTCCGAGACGGAGCGTTGCTCCGGCAGGGAGGTCATTGGTTGACGTGTTTCCGAGACGGAGCGTTGCTCCGGCGGGGAGGTCATTGGTTGACTTGTTTCAGAGACGGAGCGTTGCTCCGGCGGGGAGGTCATTGGCTGATTTGTTTCCGAGACGGAGCGTTGCTCCGGCGGGGAGGTCATTGGCTGACTTGTTTCCGAGACGGAGCATTGCTCCAGTGGGGAGGTCATTGGCTGACTTGTTTCCGAGATGGAGCGTTGCTCCGGCGGGTAGGTCATTGGCTGACTTGTTTCCGAAACGGAGCGTTGCTCCGGCGGGGAAGTCATTGGTTGACTTGTTTCCGAGACGGGGCGTTGCTCCGGCGGGGAGGTCATTGGTTGACTTATTTCCGAGACGGAGCATTGCTTCGGCAGGGAGGTCATTGGTTGACTTGTTTCCGAGATGGAGCGTTGTTCCAGCGGGGAGGTCATTGGTTGACTTGTTTCCGGGTCGAAGCATTGTTCCGACGAGGAGGTCATTGGTTAATTTGTTTCCGAGATGGAGCATTGTTCCGGCGGGGAGTTCATTGGCTGACTTGTTTCCGAGACGGAGCATTATTCCGACGAGGAGGCCATTGGTTGACTTGTTTCCGAGACGGAGCGTTGTTCCGGCAGGGAGGTCATTGGCTGACTTATTTCCGAGACGGAGCGTTATTCCGGAGAGGAGGTCATTGGTTGACTTGCTCCGCTTTCTGCGGTATCGGGGTTGACTCTAGATTGTTTGTGAACCGTAGAGTCTTGGAACTGGAGACTTTGTCGTGGATTCGATCGGTGATGTCGCATCCGTACCCTGCTGGAATGAGGAGGAACGCCGTTGTTGGTCTCTAGGCTGTAGATGTGACCGTCGAGATTTGGAACTAGGGACTTTGCCGTGGCTACGCTTCATTGCGACCCTGAGGTCGATTGTTGACGTTATGTTTGCATCCTGCTGGAGTTGAGAAGGAACGCCGTGTTGATCTTCTAGGATGCAGATGTTGCCGTCGAGATCTGACTCTCCCTTTGACAGAGTCTGGTGGGGAAATGTGGTTCCCTTTTCGTTTATGCCCATGGATTGTATACAGAGGTTAGTATGGACTCACCTGTAGGGCAAAAGTTTCATCTCTCTTTTGTTGTTTCTTTCGGCGATGCTCTATCATTCCAGCTTTTTATATCACGAAAGTCGCGATTGCCCAATCATTTCAGCTATTTTTTGCGGTGCCCAATAATTTCGGCTATTTTTTTTACTCGCTGCTTTTTATTACGTGTTGCCCAATCATTTCGGCTATATATATTTTTTTTGTATTTTTGGCTCCCTGATTTTGTCGCGAGTATGGTCCTGAGATCTGATATCAATCTTAGCATCAGCATCGCTGCGACTGGAATGTTGCCAGGAGCAAATCATCACTTGCCGTGAAAGGATTTGGAATTTGTTACCGGTTTAGGCATCAGTATCGCTACAACTGGGAGATTGCCAGGAGCGAATCATCATTTGCCTTTGTTAACTTGAACAAAGGTGGCTTAGCAAACAGGGTTAGGATCCTGTCGACTAAGGCTTTTGACTTCATGAGCCGTAAGGGTCTCATAAATGTGTTTCTCCCTACGAGTCCTGAGGATCACGTAGGTGCGTTTCTCCTTAGGAATCGTGAGGATTCTTAAGTGTGTCTTGTCTTATAAGTCGTAAGGATCTTACAAGAGTTTTCTCCTTATAAGTCGAGAGGACATACAGGTGTCGCTCACCATATGAGGACATTTCGCGCCATTGGTAGAACTTGGTGAGGGAGACGTTTATTTATGCCCGTGGATTGTATACAAGGGTCAATATTGACCGCTTGTAGGGCAGCTTGGGGGGATATGATGGCTTAAGAATAGGTTCAGGTCCCTGCATCTTAAGACTTTTGAATCCTGTGAGCCGTGAGGGTCTCATATGGGGGAATTCTCCTTACAAGTCGTGAGGATCTTGTAAGTGTAATTTCTCCTTAGGGATCGTGAGGATCTCTAAGTGTTTTGCTCCTTTATGAGTCGTAAGGATCTCACGCGGGTATTTTCTCCTTACAAGGTCGAGAGGACCCTGCAAGTGCACAGGAAATTTTTTACGAGTCTGCGCCATTTCAGGTTTTCACAGACATGCCGGTAGCCCTGCTGTTTTTTTACTCACGGAGCCGTTTCGGATTTTCATCCGTGCCCATTTCGCTTATGGATATACCATTTTTTGTTTTTTTTTGCTGGGTTAGCCTAAGGATACTGCGGTTCGTAGTAGTTTAAGGACGTTTCAGTCCGTAGCTAGCTTCAGGACATTTCGGTCCGTCGTTAGTTTAGGGATGTTTCGGTCCGTAGCTAGTTTCAGAACATTGCGGTCCATTGTTTGTTTAGGGACGTTTCGGTCCGCAGCTAATTTAAGGACGTTGTGGTCCTTAGTTAGTTTTGAGGCGAGATTTCGCCGAATACTACTTATAGAGTTTGGACTCGGGAAGATAGCGAGCGGACATAGGCGTTGTCATCTATCATTGACCTGGGCCGTGACTCGTCATGCGTAGTATTTTTTTAGGAATCGGCCATTTATTGGCCGGAAGGGTCTTTCGCCACGCATATCCATGAGCAAGTAAGCCCACCTTGGTAGACTTTGTCTATGATGTACGGGCCCTCATAGTTTGGCTCGAATTTCCCTAGTTTGGCACAATTAGGAATCATAGGTCGTTTTACGACTAGCACAAGTTCGTCTTGATGGAATGTTCTCGGCCTAGTCAATCTTTCGTATGAGCGTGTCATCCTTACTTTATAGGCTTCCAAGTTTTCTACGCCATGAGACGAGTTTCCTCGAGGGCTTCGAGCTCCTCAAGCCGAAGACAAGCATTCTCTTCGTCTGTTAGCTCGTAATGAACCACCACTCGTAGAGAGGGTAGCTCTATCTTGAGGGGGAGTACCGCTTCTGTGCCGAATACCAACGCGAATGGCGTTGTATTTGTGGCCGTTTTGAACATAGTCCAATACACCCAGAGAGCTTCATGCAGTCTCTCGTGCCAGTCCTTTTTATTTTTGGACACCATCTTCTTTATGATCTTTGTCAAGGTCTTGTTAAAAGTCTCAGCTAGACCGTTAGCTTGGGGATTATAAACTGAAGAATATCTCCAATCTATATTATGCTGCTGCACAAAGCGGCTGATTTTGTGACATCTATAGGCTGGCCCATTATCAGAGATAATCTGTCATGACCCAAAATTTAGGACGTGACGGCCCTTAAACCACATAACGTCTACAGGCGTAACGCAATTTAAGTAATCCGAAAAACCCAGCAATCTAAACCATCAAAAGTAGTAAGTGAAAGAACATTGTTAAAACTTTTGGAATCTCAATCAAAAATCTTTAAAGTCCAAATTTATTTCTTTTAAAATTTGGCAGCACCTCTTTTATAAAACAAGCCCCCAAAAAGGGTACAACAAAAGATATAAGTAAAGCATCCCCAAACGGGAGCAAATCCACGCCCATAGGCGGAAAACAACCACCATAACAGGTATACAACGCCGTAGCGAAGAAAAAGACGATATAAAGTGACAACAGCATAAAAGATACCCAAAGTCACAAAATAAAATACAATATCGTCCTCACAACTCGTCTCTAAGTCAATACATGAAAGTAGTATATGGAGAGTACTAGATACAACAAGATATACAATGAGCATCATCGGATAACCGCAAAACCCACCTATAGCAAAACTGCACACGGTCAGCCGTAACGGTATCCGCTGCAAAAGATGATACGATAAGAAGAAGCCGTGCCGCGACTGCTCTGAGGGACACCTGCAAAACACTGTGGCACAACGGGGGTGAGTTTCCAACTCGTGAATATTAAATAACATATGCAGGTAATCGCAGGTATGCACGCACTGCGATAATCTATCACATGCAAGCTGTTAGCAATAAATGGCAATATATATATGCAATAGTCATGAAAGGTACTCTATCATGTACTACTAATATATGAAGCAATGCATATCAAATAAATGCTGAGTATAGGATAAAACATGTCATCCTCACGGAATCTTCATCGTGGCAGGACTAGTGTCCATCAAGACAATCTAAATCCCAATACCAAGGCACCGCATTCTCAGATCGGCCATCGTATCCTGTAAGTCTCATGCAACCTAAGTGTCTAACATCGACACCCGAAACCTCATGAAAATTAGTGTCCAGTATCGACACGTAAATACTCATCTGTCAGGCGCCGTCACCACGACTGGCCCTGATGTCCGTACATCTCATGGGACCTGGGTGTCCACATCGACATTCGCAATCCACGTAGCATGTCTGAACCTGACTCCGGTCGGTATCCCCCAGATATCCGCCGAGTCCAAATAATATCACCGGTAGGTAGTGGTCCCTCTGCCAGGCCCATCGTCTACACCACGAAATCACCTCTCGCCTCGGGGTACCATACCGGGTCTACCATGTACCCGCAGATGGTGCCTACCGCTCCTCAAATCGGGTATCTAACACAAGTCTCAGAACCGAGAAAACTTATGGTGGACGCATCGAAATATCATATCAAGAGAATCAGAATACTTGCATAGATCATTAAGATGATATTTTATATATATATACATATATATATACATATATAACAGCGTCCCATACCACTGATATATATATACATATATAACAGCGTCCCATACCACTGATATATATCATCAGCAGTAAAATATCCAGAAAACATCATATGAAATCCACATCTCAATGCGTAAACCCATGAAATATAATATATGCAACATAAAACAGTAATATGGGCATATAAAGAAAAAACCGCTATTTAAATGCAACAAGTTATTAAATATTTCATGCGGTTCCTAATTTCTCCAAAATCCAACGCAACATCATATAAGGTGAACATGTGGCTACAGCAAGGTATAAGGGTGTACATGTAAGTATGTATGTATGATGTACATGTAGCTATATCTCATATGTGTATACACCTGTCATAATGATGCAATACCCTCCAAGTATATATGTAGCTGTAGCAAGCTAGGTATGTGTATATACATGTCAATAATGATGCGATACCCTCCAGATATATGTATAGCTGTAGCAAGCTAGGTATGTGTATATACATATCAATAATGATGCAATACCCTCCAGGTATATGTATAGCTGTAACAAGCTAGGTATGCGTATATACATGTCAATAATGATGCAATACCCTCCAGGTATATGTATAGCTGTAGCAAGCTAGGTATGTGTATATACATGTCAATAATGATGCAATACCCTCCAGGTATATGGGTAGCTGTAGCAAGCTAGGTATGTGTATATACATATCAATAATGATGCAATACCCTCCAGGTATATATGTAGCTGTAGCAAGCTATAGCAAGGCATATGTGTAAGCATGTAGGTATACAGGTATGCTATATCTCATATGCACAAAGAAAATAAGGATCATGTCTCAATGTCCCTAACCAATACAATATCACGTATGTATAGATGTTGTGCGTGTCATGGCAATTATCGACGGTGTGGGTGTAGCATACAATTTATGCTCGTGCAACATGAACCGTCAATAATGGTGTTGTGTCTCATTAATACTATGTCCATATACAATAGGAAATGAGATATGCAACAATGGTATACATGCACAATCAATGTCCATATACTTGTAACTAATAATCATGTCATTTAATCTAGCCCAGACGCATAACGCCATGCGGGCGATTCTCCTGTAGATGTTAAATCTACTCACAGATGATCTTGGGTTAAGTAAAGCCAACCACTCGCTTTCCCTTCTTCGCAACATCCGAAATCCCCGCCTGCGACCCTAAGATCATAAAACAACAATATAACAAGTTCATATTAGAAATCGACCAATAACACGTAACCACTACGTTTGACCGACGCACAAACTCCAAACATACTCTCAAGTGTTCGTCTAGTGGCTAACGTGCGTAGCGACACACGAAACCAACCCAAGAGCAAAAGCTACACAAGGTACACGTACAGTGCCGGATAACGTAACACACGTATTCGAAACACTAGAAACTAGCAAAGTGATCCCAGATTTTGTATACTATCAAAACTCAAAAATCAAACAGTACCAAACACCTCTAAACAACTGCAGACAGCTACCCTACAAAAACCAAGCCGAAACTCCAACAAATGGCCGAGGTCGCCGGAATTTGCCTATGTGTCGCCGGCCAAATCCGAGCAGAAGGGGTTCGTGCTTCAGGTGAAATCTTATGGTCTCTAGTACAACACAACTACACTGCTAGATTTTCTAGTACACACTCTGGGTCACAGTAGATCACAAATATCATATAATGACACTAAAAATACGATATGTGCACGAAACTAAAGTTTAAGTGTTCTAAACTGAAACTAATAAGCTATGCAACATTAAAAAGACCTACTTAACATATAAAGATCATTACCTAACCACAAAATCTCAAAGATCTTAGCTTTCCAAGCTCCAAGGGATCCTAGAGGCAAAACAAGTCTTGAGAAGTGATTTGATGAAGGTTTAATGAAGTTTAGTGAAAGTTTAGTGAAGGATGGTGAAGGGTTTCAGTTGAGAGTGAAGATGAGTTGAAGAAAAAAGAGAAAGAGATAGAGTGAGAGAGAATGAGAGTGTGTGAGATGAGCAAGAGATAAGAGGGTGAGTGTAGGGTAAGTGCACCATTGCACTTACTCTCTCCCTCTCCATTAATGCAAGCATGCTCATCCCATGAGTCACCTTACCACCTCCTCTCCAAACAAAACACAAAGGAAAAATATCTACTCTCACACAAATATCTAAGGGTTAGGGTTAAGGTTAACAAAGCAAGGATTAACAAGGCTTGGATAAGCTTAAGATTGTCATGGTCACTAAACAAGATTAATACAAACTAACCCTCACATTAACATGCACAAGTGTGTGCAAGCCATAACAAATAACAATAAATTATTAATTAAATGTTATAAAATGTGAGGAAACCAAATTGGTAAACTTTTTACCAAAAACCCGCATTATCGCTAATTAACACTAATCGCATTCTAAGGTGTTACATAATCCGTCGCGGAGTGCCGAACCGATAGATGACGCGTGTCTTGAAGTAATAAAGAATATTCTCCGTCTTCACTTCTCCTAGCGGTATGGCTTCTGCCCACTTAGAGAAGTAATCGGTTGTCGCCAATATGAATCGATGTCCTTTGGATGACGCTGCTTCGATGGGCCCAATTATGTCGGTTCCCCACATTTCTAACGGCCAGCTAGCCACTGTTGGGTGTAGCGGGTTTGGATGCTGGTGGATGAAGTCTCCATGAATTTGGCACGAGTAGCACTACTTCGCGTATTCAAGGCAGTCCTGAATCATCGTGGGCCAATAGTAGCCCATTCTTTTGATCTTCAGCTTCATCTTTGGCCCGGCTTGATGAGAACCGTAGAGTCCGTCATGAGTTTCTTGGATGACTCTCCTTGCTTCTTCCGGTCTCAGGCATCTCAGCCACAGAGAGTCGAACGATCTCTTATATAGAGTATCATTGACGAAGGCAAAAGACAGAGCTCGTTTAATGAGCTGATGTCTTGAGGATGCATCTTCCGGTGTTTGACGGGATTTGAAGTAGTCTATAAAGACTTCTCTCCAATCCTTAGCTTTTTCTTGGTCCTCTATTTGTAAGGCTATTTGCTTGGTCGCTTTCTTTTCTTCAGACGACTCCGGAGATATTTCTGCTGGTGCAAGAACCCGACGGCTTTATACAATGATCCTTACGTCATCAAGGTTTTCATCAGCCAGTTCTTTAGCAAGATTGGCTAATGCGTCCGCTTTGCTATTTTCTGCATGCGGTATGCTTTCCAGGGCGTAGGAGGGAATTTGAGTTAGTAACTGTTGCACTCTTTCACCATACCTGATCAGTTCTGGCTTGCACGTTTGATAGTCGCCATTTACTTAACTAACGACCAGCTGGAAGTCTCCGTATATGAGGAGGTTTTCGATTCCCATGTCGACAGCGATCTCAAGACCTGCTATCAAAGTCTCATATTCTGCTTCATTGTTTGTCCTAGGCTCTGTTAAAGAAAACGCAAAGCGTATTATCCATCATTGCGGAGTCACGAAGTTAAGTCCTACCCCAGATTTGATTATAGGGGTGTTGTGTTGTCGCTTCTTCACGGAAGATGCTCCGTCGAGATAGAGTTCCCATCGGGTATCACTCCCTCCTTTCTCCCCGTCGATCGTTTCAAACGCGTGCTCATCTGGCAGTTCGCAATTTAAAGGTGAGTCGCCAGGTATCGGATGCTCGGCGAGGAAGTCGGCGATGGCTTGGCCTTTCACTGCCTTGAGGGGTCGATAGATTATCGAGAACTCCATTAAAATGAGGGCCCATTTAGCGAGCCTTCCTATTAGTATGGCTCTTGACATCAAATATTTGAGAGGATCCACTTTTGATATGAGATGGACCTCATGCGCTAATGCATAATGCCGAAGCTTCGTTATCGCGAAGATTAACGCCAGGCAGTATTTTTCGATAGAGGAGTAGTTGTTTTCTGCCCCCAGGAGAACTTGACTCAAATAGTAGAGGGCTCTCTCTTTCCCTTGGTCGTTCTCCTGTGTCCATAGCGCGCCTAAAGAACCTTCAAGGGCGGTTGTGTATAGGATGAGGGGCTTTCCCTTGACCGGAATGGTCAGTACCGGCGGATTCTGCAGGTATTGCTTGATTTCGTCCAGTGCGCTTTGGCATTTACGATCCCAAACGAACGGGGTTCCCTTCTTCATCAGGTGACTGTAGGGACGGTATTTTCCAGAGAGTTTGACTTTGGAGTTTGACACCTGTTTAGGCATCTGTATCGCTACAACTGGGATAATGCTAGGAGCGACTCATTATTTGCCTTAAGAGGACTCAGAATTTTATACCCATCAAGGAATCAGTATCGCTACAACTGGGATAATGCCAGGAGCGAATCATCATTTGCCCCTGTCAATTTGAACAAAGGTGGCTTAGTAAACAGGGTTAGGATACTGTCGACTAAGGCTTTTTGACTTTACGAGCCGTAAGGGTCTCATAAAGGGTTTTCTCCTTACGAGCCGTGAGGATCTCGTAGGCGTGTTTTCTCCTTAAGAATCGTGGGGATTCCTAAGTGATGTCTTCTCTTGTAAGTCGTAAGGATCTTCCAAGAGTGTTTTCTCCTTATATGTCGAGAGGACCTACAAGTGTTATTCACCATATGGGGATATTTCTTGCCATTTGTAGAACTTGGCAAAGAAATATTTATTCATGCCCATAAATTGTATACAAGGGTCAATATGGACTGCCTGTAAGGCAATTTAAGAAATATGACGGCTTAAGAACAGGTCTAAATCCCTGTTTAAGGCTTTTGAATCCTATGAGCCGTGAGGGTCTCACAAGGGAATTCTCCTCACGAGTCGTGAGGATCTTGTAAGTGTATTTAACGAGGTTGTGCCCTTCCGGGTTTTCACAAACTCGCCGGTAGCTCTGCTATTTTTACTCACGGAGACCTTTTGGGTTTTCATCCGTGCCTATTTTGCTTGTGGACATACCGTTTTTTTTAACGAGATTGCGCCCTTCTGGGTTTTCACAAACTCGTCGGCAATCCTACTGTTTTTACTCACGGCGTCCTTTCGGGTTTTCATCCGTGCCCGTTTCGCTTATGGATATACCGTTTTTTTTAAAACGAGATTGCGCCCTTTCGGGCTTTCACAAACTCGCCGGTAGCTCTGCTATTTTTACTCACGGAGCCTTTTCGGGTTTTCATCCGTGCACATTTTGCTTGTGGACATACCTTTTTTTTAACGAGATTGCGCCCTTCCGGGTTTTCACCAACTTGTCGGCAATCCTGCTGTTTTTACTCGCGGCGCCCTTTCGGGTTTTCATCTGTGCCGGTTTCGCTTGTGGATATTCTGTTTTTTTTAAAACGAGATTGCGCCTTTCCGGGTTTTCACAAACTAGTCGGCAGTCCTGCTGTTTTTACTCACGGCACCCTTTCGGGTTTTCATCCGTGCCCGTTTCACTTGTGGATATACCAATTTTTTTAACGATGAAACTCTTGAAAATAGTTTCGCCGCAGTGACCTATTTGTTTGCCGGTGGGACTTGGAGGTGGCTTCATTGCTAGAGTAGCTGTGTAGCCGATAGGACTTGAGTTGCAACCTTTGCCGTTGGGACTTCGATTGCAATATAGATCTCAAGAGGATATCGCCGAATTTAGGGTGATGCGCCATGTTTGAGGCAACACACTAGTTTAGGGACATTTCGGTCCATTATCACCATATTTGAGGCGAATTTCTAGTTTAAGGATATTTCGGTCCAACACTCTCATTCGGTCGCGAAGTTGCATAACTCGCCCCTTCCAACTCTTGGTTGCTAAGACGCTGCTGCTTGTCCTTTGTTTGCATGGACACTTCATGCCTTAGACTATTTTTACCTTCTTGGACTTCTTCATCTATCATCGTGCCAATTGGGTTGTTTTGCAGGAAGTACTAGGCATTTTAAATAGCACCTTCCCCTAGCTTATCAATGTCGCTTTCTGATACTGATGGAGCATCTTCTTCACCTACAAAGGAACGAGATATTACGTCATTCCCTCTCCCGAGTCTTCCTCTTCCTTGGAAGAATGAATTTGACTTGGGGGTTTTTTCCTCATTATCTAATTTGGAGTGGGACATAGGTTTCACATCTCTCACATGGTTTTTTGGTTCAAGTAGGATATTCCACTTGATTGCAGAACCCGCCTGTAAGTCCCTTGATATTCTATCTGCTCCTTGAGAAGAAAGGACCATCCCACGTAAAGATTCTTCCTCCAGTGAGAAATATGCCCCCCTTGTGTATATCTCGGGGGGACCGAGTACCCACGCCATCGCTATTTTGGCAACAGGTTGCTTTAAAGCCTCTTCTTTTTGTTGAGCGTAGGCGACAAATGCCATCTTTCCTCCGCTTTTCACTCGTCATCATTGGATGAGAAAAAGTATTGACCCATTTGATCCAATCAAGCCATTTTATCCATGAGTTCTTGGAAAGTCGTCGGCTTGAAGAGGGCCATATACGAGGACGCCTTTTGAATTTGGGTCAAGGGTGGCTATGAACATTCCCACAACTGCCGCTTCGTCGATACGTTGCTCGCATTTTGACAAGAGATTTCGCCATCGGGTAACATATTGAACCCAGGTTTCATTCCGTCTAACCCTTTCATTGACCAATGTCGTTACGGTAGTGCGTTTATTCATACTAGCGAATCTCAGATAGAAGAGCATCTCCATCTCATCGAAACTATTCACAGAGTCATTCGGGAGTTCCGCATACCATTCGAAGGCGATGTCCGCCGGACCGCTGACGAACTGTTAGAGGAGTAGTATATCATTTTCTCTAAAATTGCCGCACGTGGATTTAAATCGCGCAATGTGCTGGCGAGAATTCCCAGTTCCTTTGTACATGTGGAACATTGGAAATGTGTACTCTGGAGGGTACTGTATTTGATCGTACCACGTCGGATACGGTCGACCAGTCTTGATTGGTCTATTTGCGGCTTCACTGGCGTAGTGAGCTTTGATTTGCTGAGCGATATATGTGTCCAGCTTTTCTTTATGAATCATTTCCTCCTCAGCCGTTGATGAGGTTTGCAGAGAATTTGAAATGTCACCCTTGTCTTTAAGACCGACTACCGGCGGTTTATCTGCCAGTTGTTCCGATTGAACCATCATTCCAGCCATATTTTGAATTAGAAGGGTCATATGGTTCATTTGAGTGGACATTTCTGCCGCTTCTGCATCTCTCTTTTTCAGAGCGCGCTTTAGGAAATCAATATCCAACTCCTTCTCTACTCTTTCTTCGGGTGTGTCCTCAGGATTTTCCTTAGGCGATGGATTAGCGTTTGCTGCCGCCTGAGCGAGCATCTCCTGCAGCTTTTCACGTTGCAGTTGAACTTTTGTCAGGAACCGAGTTTGAGGTCAGTGACTAGTAGAAGCTTGAACTTCGTCTTTGGAATTTACCACATAGATTACGTGAACTACCATGTCCCCAGGCTTAGGGTGTATGGAGTTTGCTCCGGACACACGAGCTTTAATAGGCCTCTCTTCTTCGGAGGAACCACTGTATCAGGATTCGTCATGGGATGAGTCACATTATATTTGAAAGGAGATTTGTCAGAATTTGGCTGACGTCTAGGGGAAAAGCCGCGGTTGATGACAGAGACCTTCATCTGCTTCCACACCTTATATATTGATGAAGAAAGTTGTTTTAGGGAGCGAACTAGTTTCTTCTCTCATGGTGTCACGCCCCGCTTCCCAGAGTGCGCTAAGATCGGCATGTGACAGAGCCAACCATGCTACCTATGGATAGGAAACATCCCTCCACAGTCACATTACGGCTGTCAATATGATATCAAGAACAGGAAAGTAAAATAAACTATCTAGTACATGTCCATGAGCCAGAATAACGAGTCAAGAAATAATATGCAGAAGTAATAGATCCAATAAACAATAATAATCTGGAAGGTAAAACATAACTAAACTGGATACTAACTGGATCTTCACTGCTCGGCCTAACAGCGGAAGTACTCCTGATCAGCCTGCGATAAAGGTAGAGGATCTGGGCCATGCAAAACTCAGACATCAGTGCGTCATAATATCAAACAATAATAAATGAACAGGAGGTAACAAGACATGCAGACATGAGTTCTAAAAGGGTACATGAATGTAATAAGTGAGCAGGGATATAGAACAGTGAAGTGTAACAGTATATGTGAAGTGCAGTGGTGAAACTAAACTGTGCTACTGGGTTAACTACTCTCAAGTCTGTGAAATCAATTTGATGAATCGTCGATGTAACTCAATAGTATCCCATGCATGCCCGGGACCACGGTCAAGATTCTCGGGCTGAATCCGAGACGTGCCGCTAGGCAGTAAACAGGTAACATGTACAGATGAATGATGTCAGCAGCATCATCCCGGGGCTGGCCTAGCCCGTAAAACTGATCAGTATAAGCATCGAACTGTCGAGTTACAAGTCAGGTTTCATAATTTATTTCCCCATACCCCAAGTTATGTGTTCAAGTCGGGTATTGATAAATCTAAAGCTAATGCCAACACAGGATCAAGCAGGAACAGGTTTGTCTATACAGACAACAGGATATGTCCATCGGGACAACATGTCAGGATTGTCGGCATTAGAAACAGGATCACGTAACATGTCAAGTAGTGATATATCAGGTCATGTCAGGTAGTGCACAGGTATCAAGCGGATGCCTAACAGTAAAATCTAGCAAGTATCGAATCGCGGTAAAGGTATGGATGTACGGTGAAAGCATGGATGCACAAACATCTATCACGGGTTACATCATGACTATGTAGGATGCACATTATCAAGCATGGTGTACTAAGACAACAGTAACATGAAATAATATGGTCTCGGCGTGCAACTAGATATGTAATAAACCGTACGGATACAGACGGATACTATAAAACTGTAAATCGGTAAAATTTGCTGAATATTAAAACACAAGCACTATTATTTATTAAATAGATATTGATATAATAATATTAACATTGATAACATATTCAAACCGATTAATAACTATAAAAGTGGTATTGATTAACCATGCACAAGAAAGTTCCGTTCAGAAATTCAGCGTCACCCTGATTTGTAAAATAACTTAAAAATAACAAACGTTCTCCAAAAGGGACGTGTCTTATACCAAAACAAAGCTAATTAAATAAGGTTTTCATTTTTATAAGTTGAAGTATCTCAGCTTGTTCCTACAAAAAGCTATGAACATTCGAACTTGAAATTTTGCTGCTGGAATTTTCCTGGATAGCAATTTACAGATATTTTCATTTGCATTTTACGTTATTTAAACAATTTATTTTGCAAGTAAATATTTCATAGAGTTATAGTATTCTGAGTCAGCTTCATAACGAACTAAAGAACGTATAATAATAATTTTTCTATGATTTATAATGAATTTTATAAGGTAAGGTGTACAGTAAATTTCAGATTTGTCGCATCCGCTTTGCAACGACGTTTCATGTGTAAACTATAATATTTTCAAACTATATTTTGTATAACATTATAAAATGCAGATTATAAACTAATTAAAGATAATAATAAGAAATATTACGACGATATATATTTTAAATGATATGGATGCAAACGGGTATCCAAAAACGGTAAAACTGTAATATGGATGCATAACTAAACAATATGTAATACTATTATTCAAATGGATATAGTATATTGTAGTATAGTATGTAACAAGATAGGTTTGCATGCACTAGATGTGAAATAACCTGTACGGATGCATACGGATGTCGTAAAACTATAAAACTAAATATGGGATGCGTGATTTAAAATACAAGTGTTATATTTATTCAAATAAATGTAAATACAGTAATATAACATGTAGCAAGATAAACTTGCCTCGATCGAATCACGCGACGGATACGCACGGCACGTCCGACGTCGGTAAATCGTGCAACGTACACGCGGCACGCGTGACGGGTCCAGGCCAGACAAGAGGGTGATCACACAGGCAAGGTACGTTCACTGGATCACTCGGATCGTCAGCGACGAGCACGGCTCCGGCGGTGATCACCGGAATCAAAAAACAAGATCAAGAAAAAAAAAGAAGAAGAAGAAGTAAGAAGAAGAGGCTGTGTATTAAATATGGAAAGAAAAAAATAAATAAATAAAAAATATATAAATATATATATATATATGTAGAGGAGAGAGAGAGAGAGAAAAGGGTTGTCAGTTTGTTAGGAAATTAGTTTAGATTTAAATTTAAAAAATCTTTTATTAGTTAACTAAATTTTAATTTGTATCAGTTTATAGAATTAATATTATATAAATAAAATTTGATATTCTGGTAAATACAAACATGGTCCAAAACATGCCCGGGTCGGGTCTAAAATTTAGTTTCAAAATATGAAAAATATATGCGACGACCAAAGTAAAAAATGAATGTCCGGCTGACGAAAATGCATACCCCCAAGAACGGATGCAGGTACGTGCGCGTAGCCATCCAAACAAGTCCGTTTTACTGAACGGGACGAGAACAAGATGCGCGGATGCTACCACGGGGCTGGGGTATCATGCAGGCCATGCAATGTATTTTTAAAATATTTTATGTGACTTAAAATGTTATATTGAAAATGCAGATGCCAGATAAATACCAGTATGCAGGATGTATAAATTAAAATGA
This sequence comes from Agapanthus africanus, assembly GCA_030015575.1. NCBI lineage: Eukaryota > Viridiplantae > Streptophyta > Magnoliopsida > Asparagales > Amaryllidaceae > Agapanthus > Agapanthus africanus. The sequence continues at coordinate 395,941,468 of JASDDO010000029.1, read as the reverse complement.
AAGTGCACGATTCTACGTAACAAGTCAGGATAAACCATATACATGAATCAAGACAGGTTTCAAGCATGCAGGTCGGGTCGGATGCAAATACAAATGTCAAATATACTATTTGCACCCAAAACACAATAAATCAGGAAAATACCATAAATAAAGAAATACATGAACTAGAACTGGTATAAATGAACTAGGGTGTTACACATGGGTTCTCCATAGGCTGCGAAGATTTCTTCAATATTGCGGTAGGAGAATTTTGTCTCATCCCTCGCAACAGTTTAAAGCTGTTCCCAGTTGGAACAACAACACTCATCACTGGGGTTGAAATAGGACCATACAAAGAACTGCCTCCAGCTCTTTTTGTATGATGCCGATATCGACGTCGACTGTTTCTTACGGCCAGGATTTGATTAGCCTCAGGATTTTGCTGAGCGTACCCCTGTTTCCTTTGAGAGCTTGAATATTCTGCCAACTGTGTCGACCTTGGTCCTTGGCAGGTGCCAGTTGTTTGAGGACTGGTTCCATTGGTAAAGCTGCAGCTTGGGGAACCAGCCTGTGGAAGACAGATTTCCACCGGGCTTCCTCCATCGGTGTTGAAGCACCGAGGGTGGGAGGTGGGAGTATCAACCCAAAGAGAAGCCCGTAGATTTCTTGAAGAGCCGGATTGCAGAGATTTGAGACTGCAAGTGGCCCATACTTGACACCACCAAATATGACAAAGCCTGAGTTGCTAAGGTGGAAGCAAACGCCATTCTTCAAAGAGACAAAACGCCGGCTTCAGTATCCCATCACCCAAGGGCAACCACAAACATATATTCCGCGATTATTTGATCGCAGAAAAACACGATACATGAAGTGTGGAGTGGAAAGAGGAAAATATCCCACCGAGCGTGCCAGAATTTGTTCACCGCCGAAAAACACGACCGGGACGTTGGGACGTCTGGCCTGAATTTTTGGGGCAAATGCTATTTGGATTTATCCATCCACCTCTCCGAAGATGCCAAGTTGATTTATGGCACCGTGTATCGGAGGTTTGGATGGATGCGGCCGTTGTAGCAGATTTCGTCAGATCCCCCCTCGTTTGCGATGGGTTTTTGATTGCGGGGATGCTCTTCCATGCAGGCGCAAGCCCTTGCAGTTAATTACGTTACCGCATCGCGGTAACAACTTTCTCCTGCTCCAGATGTTCACTTCGTGTCCTGCATGTTTGTTTTATTTTTGGTTGCCCGTGGATTGTATACGGAGACTAATTTAGGTTGTCGCTCGTTGGGTGTGGATTAGTCCAAATCCGTATTTTCTTAGATTTGGGTTTGGTTGATTTAAGGATCGTTAACCTCGTTTTAGATTAAAATCAACTTAAATGTTTGTTAAGGATACGTTAGTCTAAATTTAGACTAAGATTTACTTAACAAGGTTTTAGGATCATTTAGATCCAACGAAAGAGCATTTGGGCACCATCATTTTAGTTTAGGGACGTTACGGTCCATTGGGTTTAAGGATATCATAGTCCATAGAGTTTAGTTTAGGGACGTTGCGGTCCATTGGGTTTAAGAACACCATAGTCCATGTTTAAGGACATCATAGTCCATGGAGTTTTTGGCTCATCAGTTTGAGGGTGCGCCAAGAGTTATTGGTTATTGGGATCCTCCACCTCCCCGAAGACGTTGAAGAATTACAACATGTATCAGAGATATGGAGAGATGTACCCTTGAACCAATGTCCCGACTGAGGGGGGATAGGATGAACATCATTTTAGATACCATCTGTTAGGAGCTCATTAGCTATCTTTGGGACTGAGATTGGTTTGGGGGACCCTGAGGGTGAGGGGCTCGGTTGATTGGTGACCAAAATGGTCTTGGCTTTGGGAGACTTGGCTAATTTGGGTTAAAATTGATTTTCCCTAGTTACCCCACAGTGCTAAGCACTGAATCAGTGTTAAACACTAGACTTTGGAGGCACTTACGTGTGAACACGTGAGGGGCCCCGAAGTGGGCGCTGTTCCTTGAGTTTATTCCTTCTTTTATATATAAAAGTGCTGAGCACTTGGCTCACGTGTGAGCACGTAAGGCTCCCAAGATGGGAACTGTTCTCTGGATTTTATTCCTCTTTCACTTATAAGTGCTAAGCACTTGGTCATCAAACGGTCACATGCGGACACGTGAGGCGTCTTCAAAATGTGAGTGCTATCTTTGGAATTTTCCCTTTTTTTATATACAATTGTTCGGGGGGCACGTGGGAACACGTGAAGCGCCCTAAAATTGATATTGTCTTTGGGTTTATTCCTTTTTTTCATGTAATTGCTGAGTGCTCAGTTTAAAGGGTCATGTGGGAGCATGTGATTCAGTCCCAGTCATTCTTTTTGTTCATCAGAAGTGCTCACGTGGGAACACGTGAGCTTTGTTATGTAGCGTTGAACGCTAATGAATCGCCAAGCTGTTCTTCTATGGTTCTGAGAAATCAAGTTCTCCTTTTATTCTTTGCAAAGATTAAATTCTTTTTAAATGATTAATCCCCAGTTTCAGAGGAATTAAATTCCCATATGTTTTGTAAGAGTTAAACTCTTTTGGATTCAGTTCTTTCCCCTAGATTTTGAATCTGCATGATAGAATCTCCCCGATGAGAATTAAATTCTCAATTTGTAGGGAGATCTGCTTCTGCAGATCTTAACCAGAGGAAGAACTAAGTTCTTTGAGAAGAGTTAAACTCTTGGTTTGATAATTAAATTCTCTTTTTATGGGAGCTTTTAGGAGGGTACCTCTTCTTTAGAGAATTAAATTCTCTCTCTATTTTTCTTCCCCTTTCCCTCTGTGTGTTTTTTTTCCTCCTCTCCTTGCTCCTATTTATATGAGAAGAAAAAGAATCAATTTGTTAAGCGAATTCCTCATTGAGAGATCATAATTGATTTCATGATCTTTTAGATCAATCGGTGAATTTTATTCACCGTTGGATTTTTAATCCAAAGGCTCTCTGTTTAACAGAGAAGATTTCTTATTTGTTTAACAAGATTATGAATATCTTGTTAGTTTTAACAAGATTAGAATTTTATTCTATCATATCTTTTTAGTTTAACAATATCAGAAATATATTTTCTTAATATAGAATTTAATTCTATCATATGGATATCTTATTAGTTTAATAAGATTAGAATTTTATTCTAACATAGAATTCTGATCATATGAATATCTTGTTAATTTAACAAGATTTGGAAAATATTTTCCTATGATAGAACTTTATTTTACCAGATGATCACCGTTGGATCTTTGATCCAAAGGTTCTCTGTTTAACAGAGAAGATCTTTTTAGTTTGAGAAAGATCAGGAAATTATTTTCCAAAATAAAATTTAATTCTAGAATTTGATAGGAGCATTTTAAATTGGGGCGCTCACATGCTTTGCATGTGAGACGCAAGAGAACTCGTGTGTTTAACACATGACCCCTACTGTAGGTTTTAGCCTGTTTATGTTCAACGCTCATATGCTTTGCATATGAGCGCTCACGTGTTTTACACGTGAGGCTTGTTTGTTCATTGGTGATTTATGTTCAGCGCTTATATGCTTTGCATATGAGCGCTTACGTGTTTTACACGTGAGGCCTGTTTGGCCCTTTAAGTTTATTTTATTCAGCGCTCATACGCTTTGCATATGAGCGCTCACGTATTTTACACGTGAGGCCTGTTTATCCATTAAAGTTTATTTTATTCAGCGCTCATATGCTTTGCATATGAGCGCTCACGTGTTTAACACGTGATGCTTGTTTGGCCCTTAATTTTTTTATTCAGCGCTCATACGCTTTTCATATGAGCGCTCACATGTTTTACACGTGAAGCATGTTTGGCCATTAATCGTTTTATTTTCAGCGCCCATATGTTTTGCATATGAGCGCCCACGTGTTTAATACGTGAGGCCAAATTTTGAGGACTTTCCCCCTTCTTTATAAGAGAACAAGTAGCTCTTGGCCGAAAATTTGGCGGGAACAGGCACCATGCCAAACTTCTTTTTCTACTCTGGTCTCCATAGATCGGTAGAAGAGAATCGGCTTTTCACCCCTTCGCCTAGGAAGGACGTAGAAAGTCTGTAGTTTTTGTACAATGTATGTATCGAGCGCATCAAGTTCCTTGTAATGCCGAGGCGGAGCCATAGTGATTTGCAGACTCTGATCTGCTGCGGCGAGGGTTTGCACTGATAGGCGGATGGAGAACACTGCGTTGGCTTCGTCCTCAAAGTCGCTGCCAAAGACCAGAATAGGAGTAGATGGTCTGGGCCTGTTGTTTTCTTTCTGGGGTTGCCCAGAGTAGACTATTTCTTCATCTTCCTCGGAATCGCTCCCAAAGATCGGAATGGTGGTGACAAGCTTCTGTTTATCCTCCATCCTATGATACCTTTCCGTATCCTCGAAGTCTGGAAAGAAGTACTTTGCGTCTTCATATTTTCGGACCTCGTTTACGGAGAACGGATTTAGCTCCCCTGTGACGGTGTATTCCAAGCCGTCTTTGAAATACTTCATACACTGATGTTGTGTAGAAGGTATGACGTTGTACTTATGTAACCAAGGCCTGCCGAGAAAAGCATTAAAGCAAGTCTTGGCATCAATGACATGAAATTTGATGTCAGTGATAAGCAACCCGAAGCGCAGCGTCAGTATTACGGACCCGAGCGTCCGTGACGACTGTGAGTCGAATCCGGAGATGGTAATTTTGTCTCGGGCTAGGTGTTGAACGTTCATCCAAACTCCTTCAGCACTCTCACATTGAGAAGGTTGACGGAGGATCCGTTGTCAGGGCAGTACCCGGTGACTGTAAGTCTACGGTAGCGCCCCGGCCGTCAATCCGAGGCCATATGCGGAACAAAAACTTTATAGGAAACCGGCGCTATCATAGTCTTTCACCCGGATCGAACCATAACGCTAAACTATCTAACTACTAAGAAGTGAGAGTGGCTATACCGATCGATCCGTGTCCTTCGGTTTTTGGTCACTATCCCAAGCTCCTCGTGGCATCTCCGATCTCCGGTCTCCTCGTCGGAAGGACACCACATCAATGAGTCTTTTTACGGGCTTCCGCTTCATCCGAAGCAACTCGGACACGAAGTTTGCTAGCCGACATGTCCAAGGTGAAGTAGAGAATGTGTGAGATAATTTTATCTCCTGACACTCTAGGATTCTCAACACATGAGATGGTTAGAGTGGAGGTAGAAGATGATGCCAATGGTGGAGCTTGTGAGCAAGAAGAAAAAAGAAAAGAGAGGAGCCTTTTTTGTTATTGTGTTGAATTATTGTTGTGAGCATAAGAATGAAAACCTAAGAGCCAACCCCAAGCCTATGGCTGCCCTCTCTCTCTCCATCCATCAATTCAACACAATAAACAAATCCTAATGTGACATTAGCACAAATAAAAAGATCATGAGTCACTAAACATGTCCATGTCACATTAAATGCACCTCATCATGAAATCCACTCACAATTTCCATATGTAAACATTAATCCAAATGTTTACAACAATAAAAAGATATGGCAACATCTAAAGTAAACTCGTGACGGATCACAAGGATACCCTTCACCTGTATATACATACCTGCATCCGTATTCCGACTGAATACAAATACGACGAGACTAAAGTAATCCAACAAATCTAATATTAGGATCCGGCTTAAACCAAAGCCCACTAGTATGATCCACCCGATCATGATCCGTGCACGACTGCACGTATATGATCGAACCCTGCCATAATACCATACGGCCTCTACAACGTTTCGCCCGAAACTTGAGAAACTGTCTGTGGGGGACTCTAAAGACTCGTCAATACTTTGGCTGTGGATTTAACCACTAGCACGTCAGTGGTGCTACCGGGTATTGACCAAAAGGGAAGTCGATGAGCGAACTCATCCTGACACCCTACTGAGCCTGTCAGTGACAATATTCGTACAGTCCAGTCCGTTCGTCTATGAGTATCGCATGTCGGGCCTAGGGGGTTGGTAAAAGTCAGACCCCCAAAAGCGGTACAAGTCGTGTCGGAGTGTAGCCCAGAACACCCTGAGATACTACTGGAATACCTACCAGTAAATCTCCTGCCTTGGCCAAGGACTTCATGTAATGGCTCTCCTAGACACAGCGCGATCTCACCCCCAATACCGGGAGAGACAAAACCCCTGCCGATCCGCTCACTGCCTCCATATGGCTCGGGACTGTACCCAACTAAAACATCTTTGTACGACTCCTTTGAGCCGTGGTAGGGTAGTAATCAAAGCACAGTAGGAACTCACACGAGATAAATGACGATCTCAGGTCGATGAACTAACCTGTACGCATGTCACCAGGGAACTGCTATCTAACGTCAGGTCTAATACCAACTAGCATGTTCCCGGAGAGTCATGTCCGGTGTACTCATAACCCAATGAGGACCTGTATACATCTTAGGTGAAACAACTGACACCAATGTCTTGTGAGACCGACCACCGTCCCTCGTCGGGGTCTCGACTGTATACACTAGTCTACTCTGGAGTATCGATGCCCTATCTCGAAACTCCCTCGACTAGGGGCCTGTTAAGAATGTGCTTATAGACCCCAGCTCCCACATATATGATCGCCATCATACTGCTGGCCGTCAAGCAAGAATCCTAAGGGCTCTATTAACATGTAATAGTAATCTGTAATATCACCTAAAGCATGTACACGATGATAAAGATAAACCAGATAGCATACTATCATCTTGAGTAAGACTGTCCTTCCGGCATAGGTCATCCCTCAATCATTGCAATCACGTGCCTGCGATCCAATAATTGACTTTGAGGGCACTATATCCAACAATCTCCCACTTGCATTCAAGGCTAATTATTGCGATGTCGCATACTCACAGCCCGTGTGATACCGAACACCCAACTCCTCTACTGATCAGTCTCACAAAGTCCATTTGTGAAACTATTGCGTTCGAGGAATAGCCTCAGTGGGTGGATCCGCTCTGATGTTTCTTTCTATGTCTCTCTTTATCTCAAGTCCGCGGAGAAAGCCATCTCCCGAAATGAGCATTACCTGTCTTAGAATATGTCTGGATATCTGATGGGACCTAGCTCATAAATGAACTCCAAATCCAAACTTCTTAGACTGTATCGTCAATTGAACTTAATCAGTATCCTGCGCCATGCCTCCCTCCGTATCCGCTTGGACCTCCTGTCCAAACTACTGCCCCTCATCAGAGGGAAAACTATAACTCTGGCAGTCACTCTGTCATCCAGGTCACCTTGGAAGCTTGGAATGATAACCGTCTCCCGAAGGAGGTTTTCGTTATCATATCCCTAGAACATCCACTTATGTTCTAAAACTGCTTCCGAATGTTTCTCCAGGATTGGATTAATATCAACTTATTGTATCTAGTGCAAAAACAACATCTGGTGTGGTACTTGACATCTCATGATTGACTCAATTGCCTAATCATGCACATCCCTCTCCCTTTAGTCTGTAAGACACCTTTAGAGAGGGTGACTCCATCACCTACAGGTATACTACCGTACCAGGAGTCGTCCATTCTAAAACACCTTCAGAATGCTGTCTTAGTACCCAGATTGGGAAACTACCAAAATCTAGATCTAAAACCATAGATCTAGTAACCATAATGTCTGATATAATATCCATATCCTATATGGAGAAACCACTGTGTGACAACCAAAGTATAACCGATCGTAGTATAGGAATTTCACTTCCTACTCTGTGTATGTCATCCAAATACCAGAACATCACACCCTACTACCTTCTTAACGGATCCATCCCCTATTCTGATGAAATCAAAGCCCATGACTTTCACATCAAAATAGATGATCTATCTCCGCTATATCCGCTTTAGTCTATAAATAGACATAAGCTACTTGCCCACTATTCTTCCGCTGCTCCCACTGACTACGGCAACCCTCTGGCAGAGTCATATACACGTGCACTTCTAAAGTTAGTTTAGAATGATGCTATACTCATCCTCCTGCCGGGTCTCATAGCCTGGAACAACAGTAGTGTCAAGTCTGGGTAAACAAGAACCTCCCTGTCACCGTCCTTGAGGATACCGGAGTACCTCTCGGGTGCTTGAGGTTACCCTACATATCTGCGGAGTGGCTAATGGAATGACAATCCAGATTGAATCTTTAGGTCCTATTAAATTTTTAGTAATCATTTGCGGTTCTGGAATCACTTCCAGTTCTACCATACTCCCACTACTGTTTTCTAAAAAAGTCCATTTTATTAAAACTGTGGCGAGTCAAGAACAATATCACTATTGATCTTCCAGATGGTAGAAAATCAACCCTCGTCATAGCATGGGTCAACCCACAAACAGCCATTACAGAAACGTGCCTTGAGCTATCCAGAGTCTGGATTTAAGCATAAGCCAGACAACTCCCCGTACCTTAACATTGTTAAGATATGAATCGTTCTATATCCAATATAGAAACAGAGGCACTGATTTAATTGGAACCAGATTCAAATCTTGCAGCTGTCTCCAGTGCATGTCAACTAAATGGAAGGAGGCCGATCAGCGTTACTCAACATAGGAATGCATCCAGATATGAGTAACCTGAAAGAGAAACAAGTTTCTCAAAATCATTACTATCAACTGAATACCATACACAGATATCTACATCTTCGATCACCTTGAAGAATACTGATACTTGCAACACCTGGTTCCCTACTTTATTCTTATACCTATAACTTCTCAAAACTTAGACCTTGCATTTCTACGAAACACGTGTCTAAGAACTAGAGAAGTCACAAGTAAACAGAATATAGTACGAGTACCAATCCCTCTGTCCTAATGGACACAGGACAATATACAATACTCTGTATAAGTCCCCTGAGTCTAATAACTTATTCCCTGTGTGTCGCAGGTTGAAAACTGTACTTATGGTTAAGAAGAATTACACCGCTGTTTAATACTCCTTACCTAACCATCCACTGATATAGGTAAATGTCATGGACATAATTTCAAAAAGTTATATCTCACTTTATAAAAATAAAAGTACAGATATATCAATTTGCAATTGGTGCATAACAACGGATATTCAAAACTAAATATTTGCCGTCCGGCAAACAACCCAGGCGATTTCCTCAAATATCACCAATTACAACGAATCCCGATATAATGAGGATGATCACCCAATTCCCAATAACTTACTACCACTCATCATCTGTAAAACCATACAGATGTGAGAATCATATCTGGTAAATACATACCCTGGAGTAAGGGCTAATTGGGAAATCAGTTTTCTTTTAACAATACACAGTGAAACCGAAACATGAAAATGTTTCGAAGGGGTATCCTGGTATTCCTAGTAATGCCTCTTCCATTATCCAGATTCATGACTGTAACCGTATATTTCTCTGCCATCTCTCCAAATCCCTTTATATGTCTTTAGTCATTACCTTCTGTACACCACCTTTAGGCCAAATGGTTTTCTTCCTTCCCTACCGTTCGGCACCAGCCTATGGTTTGGAAGAAGACTATCCAATAAGCATAATGGGTGTACTCTCCTAATCCTAGGAGCACTCGCAACACGAGAGAAGGTAAAGATAAAAGGCAACTGAATAAACCTTATTCCTATTTCTCCTGAACCAGAATCCATTTCCAAATTGGAAAAAGTTCCTTCGAGTTCGTATATAACCATACGATGGATTATCTAAATAACCGTGGATCTTCGTAGTGATACGGGGCGTTCTGGAGAAATACAAAGGTGAAGCAGGAGTGGCGATGAAATACTTGGTTTGGTCGTGAATAGCAGTTGCAATTTACTTTGCCCTCTTTCTAATCCTTTTACTTGTCTTTACTTATTATCTTCTGTACACCTTACTTAGGCTAATCGTTTTTTTCATTCCCTACCTTTCGGCACCTGCCTATGGTTTGGATGAAGACTATCCAATTAGCGTAATAGGTGTACCGTCCTAATCCAAGGAGCACTCACAACCTGAGAGAAGGTAAAAGGAAAAGATAACTGAATAGTCCTATTCATTTTCTCCAGAACCGGAAACCATCCTCGAATCTGGAACAAGTTCCTTCGAGTTCGTATATAACCATACGATGGTTTTATCCAATAGAAGTGACGTTCGTAGTGATACGAAATGTTCCGGAGAAAAGGGGTAAAAGTAGGAATGGCAATGAGGTATGCAGCTCAGACAATCCAAAAGCCAGTGTTTTAAGAAGGTTCAGTTAACTTGGTCATTGAGTCATAGTCAAGGGTCGGGCCATGGTCGCTGTCAAAAAGAGAGAGAAGAAACACTCTGCGTGCACTCTAACCTATATCAGAATGGTTATCAATTTATCTAATCAGGAAACCTCCCACTGTATCCTCAAATTCTCCTCGAAACCTGAAAGAAGAATTAGTCGGGATCACCCGAGGAGTAAACCAACTCATCAGTGGGAATCGGGATCCAACTATCATCGCATGATAACGTGATGGAATCCACTCACATTATCACACTCCAGAAGGTATGCGCATGCCTGGTAAATTTCAGTTTCTTAGAAACTCCCGAAGTGATTTTTACCCCTAGGACCCAAGTGACCTTGACTGAGCCAACATATCAAAGGATGCTAGCCAAGTTCAACCCGTCATTATCTTGATTGCATTAGACCCACCCGCATGAGACCTTGACTGAGCCAAAATGACCATACGACTGTCCTAACCAATCACATATCCATAAGACAGAAAAGCATTACGGAGCTACCGCACACTACGCCTCGGCTGAGCAATACATACGTAGCACGAATACTAAGCAATACTAATCTGAAATGACGGAGGGATATGGTTGGTTTTTGGCGAAAAACCTTTAACGTAATGAACTTGATATCGTTGAAGGAACTGTATAACTTTTTATAAATATAGTGGCGAAAACCTTTGCTAAAGAGGTCACTCCCGGTGAAGGGATCTCGGCTCTGTCCCCGTAGAATGAGGTGCAGGATATTCTAACTGAATACAGCGATGCAAAGCAAAAAGTAATCGACTATAGTGAAGTTATTACCCTGACGCTAACTTCTGTCCAAGGGGTAACTCCCGATGAAGAGATCTCGGCCCTTGCCCCGTCGAATGAGGTGCTGGATATTCATAACCGAATAACTCTGTGCAAAACAAAAGAGAACGACCTTGTAATAAAAGCTTTTTGAAAATTGTTCCAACAGCATCAAAAAGGTTAGTTTATCTTGCATTGATCCGAATCAATGCGGTCCCATCAATTGATCACACCACAAAAGAACGAAAATATGATGTACGTATATGCCATCCGTATTCTCCACTGGGTCCCATCATCACCCGTTAGGTTACTTAACTAACGACAGAGCGGGGACTGGACTAGCGCGGATGTAAAACATATACAACATCTACTAGTATATATATATATCAATATATAATAATCGCTCATGGCGTGATAAATGCAACATCACATAAATGTAATAAGCATCACAGAACAATACAGATAATCTGGGATCCCCGGGTTTCCTTTGAGCCGCAAGTGAAACCCGACGTTCCTCTGGTCGTGTGGATAGCCTGTGCAATGAAATCCTAGACCCCTACAGGTGCGGCAAGTTACCCGCCAAAATCTGAAGCGAGGCAGCCCCCTTCAACAAAGTGAATGGACCACCCAGCACTTCTCAGAATCCGGTAACTTGAGCACCCCTCCTTGGGTCAAGCTATACCCCCTACGAGTGCGGCGAAAAGCCCGCCAATTTTAGAGCAAAGCCCCCTCCGTCTCAAAGCCATGAGATGCGGGCCCGTTGCCCTCTAGAACCCGGCTATCCGTGCACCCCACCGCGGGGTAATCCTAGTACAGAAAATAAAAATATGTACAACGGGTGCATCGACCTCAACCCGGTCGTGCCCTAAAAGAATAATTTACAAACAGGTAGTGACGGCAGTCCACATGTCGGACGCTTGCCCCGCAATATCAAATGTACAAATGCAATCAAACTGTACTACCATTGCTCCAGGCTATCCACTACGACAAATCCGCAACATCACAGCACAACACAGAACAACAACGTGAATGTCACGTTCGCAAATCCGTCTAAAAGAGCTATAGCAATTAGACAAGATTTACCGCCCGATTGACATTCACGGTCGCAGATATAATGTAAGTACTGTAAACTAATGTATTTAAAATTCCGATCGACAAAACTTCCCGAAGTGGGCCCCAAGTACAATTCCAGCACTCAAAATAATCTGGGCCAAAACTATATACCCAAAAATCATATTTCCATGAACTAAACCCTCAGAAAAAATTTAGGTCACTGTAGCCCAAAAAGGGCCATGGAAGGGCCGCCAAATGCGACATTTCACGGCGGTTCCGCGGTGGAATTTTGGACTTAGGTCTCCAAATTTTTTCTGTAGCTTTAGTTATGCATGCATGTATTTTTAAGATGCCTAAAATAATTTTTTGAACAACTTTGAAATTCGACAGCAAGCACACTGTAACACCCGAGCCCAATACTACCATTTTCTGTTACTGGCTGAGCATTAGATAAGACTTATTTCATTTATTTTGCTTGTGTGGGTCTTACTGTAAAATTTTATCTGGAAAGGTCATTTCTGCATATAACAAATTTTAGCGTCTAAAATGAAATTAAAAATATCCATCTTGGCCTACTCGACACCCCTAGCCTCGTGGTAGCGTCCGTGCATCGAGTTCTCGTCCTGTTCGGTGAAAACGGGCGAGTTTGGCCGGCTACGCGCGCGTACGGGTGTCCGTCTTAGGGGTATGCTTTTTAATCATAAAACACCTCATTTTAAAATTTGGAACCCGCTTAAAATCCTATTATTTAAATTTCAAATTTTTGGACCCAACCCGGGCGCGATTTGGAAATGTTTCATTTAGCGCCAAAATCCCAAATTAATATAATATTTAAAACCATATAATATTTCGTTTATATATATTTTCACTGTTCGGGAATCTATTAAATCTTTAATTTATATCTTTCTTTAACCACTTATTATCTTCCTCAGCCAATCAGCGTAGGCTTTGACCCGTGGGCCCCCTCCAATATCTTCCTCTCTCTTTCTCTGTCTCTCTCTCTCTCTCTACCTTTCACTATCTCTCTCTCTCTAACTTTCTCTCTCCCCTATTATATATTTTCCTCTCTTTTCCTCATGAGAACAGCAACCCTCGCGAGCAGAACCCATCGAACCTAAACCCTAGCCGCCTCGTCACCGTCGCCGCCGCAGCCCCGACGCCGGCGTCAACATCACCGTCGCCCTCGCCTCCGCCTCCTCGCCTGAACCAACCCTTGTTTTCTCCCCCGCGCACCCTGCACGTCTGCTGTGACCACCTGCAGAACTCCCTGCCGTCGCCTGCTCGTCGGCGGCCCTCGTCGTCGCCATCCGCGCCATCACCAGCGCCTTCCTCATCACCTGCGCACTCCAGCACCCCGACCATCTCCTCTCCCTCTCCGTTTTCCTTTCACCGAACTTCCATACCCGAGCCCTAACCCTCACCGCTGCAACCTCCTCGCCGGCGCCTCACCGCCGTCGATCACATCGCCGTCACACCCTCTGCAACACCAGTAAGCCTTCTCTCCCCTTCCTCCTTCCATTTTCCCTCCTGTTTATCCTTTGGCTGTGCATTACATTTCTGGTTTTTGTTGTCGCTGTTCGCCGGAATCCGGCCGTGCCGGTGATGTGTCTCGACGATCCAGCGGAGTGCTCTGATCCGTGAGGTCCCTTGGTTCGTTGTTTGGGCTCAATCCGTGAACCGTGCGTTCGTCGCGTGTTTCCCTGCCGACGTTACGTTCCGTTTTTCCCGGTTCGCGACCCGTCGAGGCAAGTATCCCTTGCTACATGCTATACAGTATGTTTATATATGTATTGACACCCTAAACTTATAAAACTTAACTTGGTATAGTCGTTTCCCATTTGGTTACAATATGTCATTATATCATTTTACTGTTAACATGGAATTTACAATTTAAACCTACTAATCAAATCTACCTGTTTAGTCACATTTTACTGTTTAAGAGATGGTAGCACTTACCCATGTAGTTCTATTACATTCGGACATTCGTATTCAAAGGCTTGATATAACTGTATTGCATCAATATCTAAGTTATTGCACCGCTAAGGGTGCTCAAACCTGTTGATATAATAAAACGGCTGCACTGTATTACTGCACTCTTGAGATTGAATGGAACATGCTTATTATTTAATCCATTGCTTATGTCATGTTGTTAAATACCCTGTTCGATTATATATCTGTTTGTGAGCACACCCACGTTATTGTTATATCTGGACTTGACATTGTCACACATGGTATATATTGATACACCTGACATGGTACCGTATACTGTTGACTTGACCTTATGTACCATGACCCGACCTGTTACCTGATCTCGTGCCTAATGCCAACAAACCTGACATGTAGTCCTCATGGACCGTTCCTGTTGTCTATCCAGACAAACCTGCTTGTACCTGATCCTGTGTTGGCATTAGTTCTTGATTACTGAATACCTGACTTGACTTGCACTTATAACTTGGGGGTATGGGAAAATCAAAGGTGAAACCTGACTTGTAACTCGACAGTTCACTACCTGTCCTGAGTGTACACATTCATGTTTTGTGCCTAGCGGCATGTCTCGGTTTCCGCCGAGAATATTGTGGCCGTGGTCCCGGGTATGTACGGGATACTATCGAGTGTACACATTCCTGTTTTGTGCCTAGCGGCATGTCTCGGCTGCAGCCGAGAATATTGTGGTCGTGGTCCCGGGTATGTACGGGATACTATTGAGTTACATCGACGATTCATCAATTGATTTCAAAGACTTTAGACTAGAAAACCCGATAGAACAGTTTAGTTACCCACTGCACACTACCCTGCACTGCTTGTTTCACATTATTGCTTTATTCATGCTTATTTTGGATTGCCTGTTATATTTTCATATTATATTACTAGTTGACATGACGCGCTGACGTCTGGGTTTTGCATGGCCCAGATTCTGTACCACTGTCGCAGTCCGAGCAGGAGTACTTCAGCCAGCAGGCTGAGTTGTGAGTCCAGTAGTGGTTAGTTTTATTTCCTGCATTTATTTTCAGATGTGAGCCCGCATTATGGGACATACTTTTCAGTATTGTATTGGATCATTTGCTTCCGCATTTATTTATCATTGACTCTTGTTATTCTGGATTATGGACATGTTTTTAAATAGTTTTATCTTGTTCTTGATATCTCTACAGCCGTAATGTGACTGTGGATGGATACTTCCTACCCACAGGTAGCATGGTTGGCTATGTCACGTGCCCAATCTAGCGTACTCTGGGAAGCGGGGCGTGACATGGTTCTTTTGGTATCAGAGCCATAGGTTAGTTGGGTTGATTCTTTTGTAGTTGGGTATTGTACCCAATACATGAATCAGAATACCCGCGTTAGGAAACATGTCCTGCCACTTTGCCGTTTACCATTCTTGAATCACATTCTTCCTGATTATCTTTTACGACGTGCAAACTTACTTTGCAAGTCGACTCGAAAAACCTGATTTCTTGTTATCTCTAGGACTTAGGCGACTTGGGTGGAGTTAAGTAATTGTGGCTATGATACCGCGGCATAGTTACAATGCGGTACTCTATTTATGTATCTTGGAATTCTAGCCTTGATCTATATATTGAATCTAACATCATGCTAATGTTGGGTGTTCTTGATTTCAGGAATATGGCAGATAAGAATTCGAAGACGTACCAGAGGCGTGTGGACGAAGCCGCCATGCTTGGAGTGATAAGGGGAATGCTGGAGAATCAAAAGAGACTGGCCGAGCTGATCCAGCAGCAAGCAAATTCGTTTCAGGAAGGTTTGCAGATCGTTCAGCAGTCTGTAAACAACGTTGGAGCTAAACCAGTTGACCGAGTAGGGACCGTGGCAGATTTCAGACGTTTGGGTCCGTCTACATTCACTGGTTTGGAGGAGCCGTTGCCAGCCGAGCAGTGGCTAGTTGACACGGAGAATTTACTGATTGCGGCACAGATTCCAGAGGACAAAAGAGTTGACGTGGTGCGCATTCAGCTAGTGGATTACACCCGAGAGTGGTGGCTTGTGGAAGAGACATGCTTGCCCAAGCCGATCAGTTGGGCGGATCTTTCTAAGAGTTTCCTGGAGAAGTTCTTCCCGCGGACTACACGGGAGGAAATGGAAGAGAAATTTATTGGGCTGAGGCAGAATGGAGCACCCGTGGACGTGCATGCAGCTGAGTGGACGAGACTCAGCCGATTCGCTGGACCTTTAGTAACCAACGAGGCAGACAGGGCACGAAGGTTCATGCGCAATTTGGATGTGGACATCCAGAGGCAGATTGTCTCCCTGGGTTTGACCACTTTCTCACAGGTTCTTACGGCAGCTCGGGAACAACAGAGTTTATCTGGGATGAAAGGGAGCTTGCAGCAGACAGCAGTTACGGCCAGGAAGCCCGCATTTGTACCTAACCGAGCTCATGGTCGCAAGGGTATTCCAGTGGACCGTCGTGGTGTAGCACCAATGAAGAAGCCTGTGATTGTTGATCAAAGAAATAGCATGAATTGTAACTACTGCAATTTACCTGGCCACATGCAAAAGGATTGTCGAAGGAGGCTGGGACTTTGTTTGGTTTGTAGAGCGGCTGATCACGCAGTTAGTGCCTGTCCGTCGAAGCTTCGCACGAGAGATGATATACAGAAGCCTCCACAGAGACCGTTCCAAGGGCAAAAACAGCTGACTCAAGGACCTAATCAGGCTCGAGCTTTTACCTTGACAGCTGAGGAGGCCAAGCATCAGGAGAAGTTGTTTCTGGTACTTTACTCGTTCATGGTTTTCCCGCATTGGCATTATTTGATTCCGGTGCATCCCACTGTTTTATGTCATCCAAATTTATAACTACACACTCGATTACCTGCACGACCCTGTCTAGTTTCTGGGACATACACACTGGGAATGGGAAAATCATATCTAGTAGGGAGTGTAGAGATTGTACGGTTGTTGTGTGCGAACGGGAACTCTTTGCAGATTTCTTGGTGATTGATACGGGCAGCTATGAAGTCGTCATGGGAATGGATTTTCTTGGTACTTTCCACGCTCACATTGACTGTAGGGCAAAGAAAGTAATTTTCCAGATTCCTGGACATCCTGAGTTTACCTTCAACGGAGGAAGCAGTTCTGTCGGGCCAGTCGAGTTTAGGGCTAGGCCGACAAACAATATTCTTGCAGCAATGGAAGTTGATAGTGGTGAAGAGCCGGCGGTTGTTCACGATTTTATGGACGTATTTGAAGATATATCGGGTCTACCGCTGAAGCGAGACGTGGAGTTCGCAATTGACCTTATTCCTGGTGCAGCGCCAGTATCTAAAGCGTATTATCCAATGGTACCAGTAGAATTGGAAGAAGTAAAGAAACAGGTTGCTGAATTGCTTGAGAAGGATTGGATTCGAAGCAGCAACTCGCCTTGGGGAGCTCCAGTTCTTCTAGTAAAGAAGAAAGATGGCACGAGAAGGATGTGCATCGACTATCGAGAATTAAACCGGATGACTATTAAGAACAAGTACCCGATCCCTCGCATTGGAGAACTTTTTGAGCAGCTTAGTGGCGCGAGGGTATTCTCGAAGCTGGATTTGCGATCCGGATATCATCAGGTTCGAGTGAAAGCAGAAGATATTTGCAAGACGGCGTTTCGAACTCGGTACGGACATTACGAGTACTTAGTGATGCCCTTCGGAGTAACGAATGCGCCAGCAGTATTCATGGACTTGATGAACCGAATCTTTTCACTGTTCTTGGACCAGTTTATAGTGGTATTCATTGACGATATTCTGGTTTACTCGAAGAGTTTTGAGGAGCATGCTGAGCATTTGAAGATCGCACTGCAGACATTGAGACAGGAGAAATTGTATGCGAAGATGAGTAAGTGCGAATTTTGGCTGGAGGAAGTGAAGTTTCTGGGGCATGTTGTGTCTGGCGATGGAATCGCCGTCGATCCTGAAAAGATTGCAGCAGTTCGAGATTGGCCGATTCCAAAGAATGTTGCTGAGATAAGAAGATTCCTTGGTTTAGCCGGATACTACAGGAGATTTGTAGAGAACTTCGCTCGTTTGGCAAAGCCGTTGACCAAGCTTACGCGCAAGGAGGTACCTTTTGTATGGACGGATAAATGTGCGTTAGCTTTTGAGACGTTGAAGCAGAAGTTGATAACCGCCCCTATTCTGACCGTGCCAGACAATTCCGGAGGATTGGTGATTCACAGCGACGCATCTGGGAAAGGATTGGGATGTGTTTTGATGCAGCATGGGAAGGTTGTAGCATACGCATCGAGACAATTGAAGACCCATGAGAAGAATTATCCGACTCATGACTTGGAGCTTGCGGCTGTGATCTTCGCTTTGAAGATTTGGAGACACTACCTCTTGGGCGAGAGAGTCGAAGTTTTTACAGATCACAAGAGTTTGAAGTATGTGTTCACTCAGAAGGAGTTGAATATGAGGCAGCGTAGATGGTTGGAGCTGATGGCCGACTACGATCTTGATCTTAAGTACCATCCGGGGAAGGTTAACGTCGTGCCGGATGCGCTTAGTCGGTTACCAGAAATTCAAGTGTTAACTACGCAGAAGGGGATTATTGCAGATTTTCGAAGATTTGACTTGGAGGTTGTGCAACCGCGTTCCACGGGACAGATAATGCAGTTGCAAGTACAGTCGTCTTTAATTGAGAAAATTAAAGCAGCACAATCGCAGGATCCTAGACTGCAAAAGTTTCGAGAGCAAGTTGAAGCCGGACTACGAACAGATTTATTGATCCACGAAGATGGTTCGTTGAGGTATGATAGCCGTTTGTGTGTGCCAAAGGAAGATGTTCGTGAAGAGCTTATGAAGGAGGCACACAGTTCAGCTTACTCTGTACATCCAGGAGGCACAAAGATGTACTGAGATATTCGACAGCATTTCTGGTGGGAAGGCATGAAACGGGAGATTGCTCGCTTTGTGGCTAAGTGCTTGGTGTGTCAGCAAGTTAAGGCTGAACACCAAAGGGTTGCTGGTCTATTGCAACCACTTCCGATTCCTCAGTGGAAGTAGGAATATATAACCATGGATTTCGTGACGGCTTTACCGCGGAGTCCAATGGGCAACAATGCAGTATGGGTGATTGTTGATCGGTTGACCAAGGCCGCTCACTTTATTCCTTTCCGAGTGGGTCAATCAACGGAGACTTTGGCAGAGCGGTACATGCAGTAGATTGTAAGATTGCATGGTGTACCGGTGAGCATCGTGTCCGATCGGGACACTCGGTTCTTATCACACTTCTGGAGGAGTTTACAGGAAAGTTTGGGGACTCGATTAAAATTTAGCACAGCTTATCATCCTCAAACTGATGGTCAGTCGGAGAGAACGATCCAAACTCTTGAAGACATATTGAGAGCATGCATGTTAGACTTCAAGGGTTCGTGGGAGGATCATCTACACTTGGTGGAGTTTTCTTACAACAACAGTTTTCAAGCAACTATCCAGATGGCTCCGTTTGAAGCTTTGTATGGTCGTAAGTGTCGTTCACCTGTTTGTTGGGATGATGTTGGTGAACGAAGATTATTGGGACCAGATTTGGTGGTGCAGACAGTTGAGAAGGTTAACACAATCAGAAAGCATATGAAGGCAGCTCAAGACCGACAGAAGAGTTGGGCTGACACGTCAAGAAGACCTCTAGAGTTCGCCGTGGGTGATTTGGTTTTCTTGAAGATATCAACGACTAGAGGGGTGATTCGTTTTGGGAGTCGAGGAAAGCTTAGTCCTCGATTCGTTGGACCCTTTAAGATATTGGAGCGTGTTGGAGAGGTAGCGTACCATTTGGCGTTACCGCAGTCCTTGGCAGGTGTGCACGATGTGTTTCATGTATCTCAACTACGAAGGTATGTTCGAGATGAAACACACGTTTTGGATCATTCAGAGTTAACAGTACGGGAAGACCTAACTTTTGAAGAGCGGCCGGTGGAAATCGTGGATCGAAGGGAAAAGGTTATCAAGAACAAGGTTATCCCCCTTGTGCTTGTTTCTTGGGGTAATCGATCGCATGGAGAGTCCACTTGGGAACGAGAAGATGAGATCCGGCATAAGTTTCCTCACCTTTTTCTGTAGTTTTCTATCTTGTATTCTTGAAATTTCGAGGACGAAATTCTTTTGTAGTTGGGTATAATGTAACACCCGAGCCCAATACTACTATTTTCTGTTACTGGCTGAGCATTAGATAAGACTTATTTCACTTATTTTGCTTGTGTGGGTCTTACTGTAAAATTTTATCTGGAAAGGTCATTTCTGCATATAACAAATTTTAACGTCTAAAATGAAATTAAAAATATCCATCTTGGCCTACTCGACACCCCTAGCCTCGTGGTAGCGTCCGTGCATCGAGTTCTCGTCCCGTTCGGTGAAAACGGGCGAGTTTGGACGGCTACGCGCGCGTACGGGTGTCCGTCTTGGGGGTATGCTTTTTAATCATAAAACACCTCATTTTAAAATTTGGAACCCGCTTAAAATCCTATTATTTAAATTTCAAATTTTTGGACCAAACCCGGGCGCGATTTGGAAATGTTTCATTTAGCGCCAAAATCCCAAATTAATATAATATTTAAAACCATATAATATTTCGTTTATATATATTTTCACTGTTCGCTATTAAATCTTTAATTTATATCTTTCTTTAACCACTTATTATCTTCCTCAGCCAATCAGCGTAGGCTTTTACCCGTGGGCCCCTCCAGTATCTTCCTCTCTCTTTCTCTGTCTCTCTCTCTCTCTACCTCTCTCTATCTCTCTCTCTCTCTCTAACTTTCTCTCTCCCCTATTATATATTTTCCTCTCTTTTCCTCACGAGAACAGCAACCCTCGCGAGCAGAACCCATCGAACCTAAACCCTAGCCGCCTCGTCACCGTCGCCGCCGCAGCCCCGACGCCGGCGTCAACATCACCGTCGCCCTCGCCTCCGCCTCCTCGCCTCAACCAACCCTTGTTTTCTCCCCCGCGCACCCTGCACGTCTGCTGCGACCACCTACAGAACTCCCTGCCGTCGCCTGCTCGCCGGCGACCCTCGTCATCGCCATCTGCGCCATCACCAGCGCCTTCCTCATCACCTGCGCACTCCAGCACCCCGACCATCTCCTCTCCCTCTCCGTTTTCCTTTCACCGAACTTCCATACCCGAGCCCTCACCGCCGCAACCTTCTCGCCGGCGCCTCACCGCCGTCGATCCCATCGCCGTCACACCCTCTGCAACACCAGTAAGCCTTCTCTCCCCTTCCTCCTTCCATTTTCCCTCCGGTTTATCCTTTGGCTGTGCATTACATTTCTGGTTTTTGTTGTCGCTATTCGCCGGAATCCGGCCGTACCGGGGACGTGTCCCGACGATCCAGCGGAGTGATCTGACCCGTGAGGTCCCTTGGTTCGTTGTTTGGGCTCAATCCGTGAACCGTGCGTTCGTCGCGTGTTTCCCCGCCGACGTTACGTTCCGTTTTTCCCGGTTCGCGACCCGTCGAGGCAAGTATCCCTTGCTACATGCTATACAGTATATTTATATATGTATTGACACCCTAAACTTATAAAACTTAACTTGGTATAGTCGTTTCCCATTTGGTTACAATATGTCATTATATCATTTTACTGTTAACATGGAATTTACAATTTAAACCTACTAATCAAATCTACCTGTTTAGTCACATTTTACTGTTTAAGAGATGGTAGCACTTACCCATGTAGTTCTATTACATTCGGACATTCGTATTCAAAGGCTTGATATAACTGTATTGCATCAATATCTAAGCTATTGCACCGCTAAGGGTGCTCAAACCTGTTGATATAATAAAACGGCTGCACTGTATTACTGCACTCTTGAGATTGAATGGAACATGCTTATTATTTAATCCATTGCTTATGTCATGTTGTTAAATACCCTGTTCGATTATATATCTGTTTGTGAGCACACCCACGTTATTGTTATATCTGGACTTGACATTGTCACACATGGTATATATTGATACACCTGACATGGTACCGTATACTGTTGACTTGACCTGATATACCATGACCCGACCTGTTACCTGATCTCGTGCCTAATGCCAACAAACCTGACATGTAGTCCTCATGGACCGTTCCTGTTGTCTATCCAGACAAACCTGCTTGTACCTGATCCTGTGTTGGCATTAGTTCTTGATTACTGAATACCTGACTTGACTTGCACTTATAACTTGGGGGTATGGGGAAATCAAAGGTGAAACCTGACTTGTAACTCGACAGTTCACTACCTATCCTGAGTGTACACATTCCTGTTTTGTGCCTAGCGGCATGTCTCGGTTTCAGCCGAGAATATTGTGGTCGTGGTCCGGGTATGTACGGGATACTATCGAGTGTACACATTCCTGTTTTGTGCCTAGCGGCATGTCTCGGCTGCAGCCGAGAATATTGTGGCCGTGGTCCCGGGTATGTACGGGATACTATTGAGTTACATCGACGATTCATCAATTGATTTCAAAGACTTTAGACTAGAAAACCCGATAGAACAGTTTAGTTACCCACTGCACACTACTCTGCACTGCTTGTTTCACATTATTGCTTTATTCATGCTTATTTTGCATTGCCTGTTACATTTTCATATTATATTACTGGTTGACATGACGCGCTGACGTCTGGGTTTTGCATGGCCCAGATTCTGTACCACTGTCGCAGTCCGAGCAGGAGTACTTCAGCCAGCAGGCTGAGTTGTGAGTCCAGTAGTGGTTAGTTTTATTTCCTGCATTTATTTCCAGATGTGAGCCCGCATTATGGGACATACTTTTCAGTATTGTATTGGATCATTTGCTTCCGCATTTATTTATCATTGACTCTTGGTATTCTGGATTATGGACATGTTTTTAGATAGTTTTATCTTGTTCTTGATATCTCTACAGCCGTAATGTGACTGTGGATGGATACTTCCTACCCACAGGTAGCATGGTTGGCTATGTCACATGTCCAATCTAGCGTACTCTGGGAAGCGGGGCGTGACACACACTGAAATGAAAATACGATTCGGAAATTTCGATCGATCGATATTTTAAACACGTTGGAACAAGCTAGTAAAGGTTAATGGCGTGGCTCTGATACAATGTAAGTCTACGGTAGCGCCCCGGCCGTCAATCCGAGGCCATATAGGAACAAAAACTTTTTAGGAAACCGGCGCTATCGTAGTCATTCACCCGGATCGAACCATTAACGCTAAACTATCTAACTACTAAGAAGTCAGAGTGGCTATACCGATCGATCCGTGTCCTTCGGTTTTTGGCCACCATCCCAAGCTCCTAGCAGCATCTCCGATCTCCGGTCTCCTCGTCGGAAGGGCACCACATCGATGAGTCTTTTTACGGGCTTCCGCTTCATCCGAAGCAACTCGGACATGAAGTTTGCTAGCCGACGTGTCCAAGGTGAAGTAGAGAATGTGTGTGATAACTTTGTCTCTTGACACTCTAGGATTCTCAAAACATGAAATGGTTAGAGTGGAGGTAGAAGATGATGCCAATGATGGAGCTTGTGAGCAAGAAGAAGAAAGAAAAGAGATGAGCCTTTTGTGTTATTGTGTTGAATTATTGTTGTGAGCACAAGAATGAAAACCCAAGAGCCAACCCCAAGCCTATGGCTGCCCTCTCTCTCTCCATCCATCAATTCAACACAATAAACAAATCATAATGTGACATTAGCAGAAATAAAGAGACCGTGAGTCACTAAACATGTCCATGTCACATTAAATGCATCTCATCATGAAATCCACTCACAATTTCCACATGTAAACATTAAACCAAATGTTTACAACAATAAAAAAATATGGCAACATCTAAAGTAAACTCGTGACGGATCATAAGGATACCCCTCACCTGTATATACATACCTGCATCCGCATTCTGACTGAATGCAAATGCGATGAGACTAACCTAATCCAACAAATCTAATACTAGGATCCGGCTTAAACCAAAGCCCACTAGTATGATCCGCCCGATCATGATCCGTGCATGACTGCACGTATATGATCGAACCCAACCATAATACCATACGGCCTCTATAACGTTTCGCTCGAAACTTGAGAAACCGTCTGTGGGGGACTCTAAAGACTCGTCAATATTTTGGCTGTGGATTTAACCACTAGCACGTCAGTGGTACTAGCTGGACGTTACGGGATACCAGGTATTGACCAAAAGGGAAGTCGATGAGCGAACTCATCCTGACACCCTACCGAGCCTGTCAGTGACAATATCCGTACAGTCCGGTCCGTTCGTCTATAAGTTTCGCATGTCGGGCCTAGGGGGTTGGTAAAAGTCAGACCCCCAAAAGCGGTACAAGTCGTGTTGGAGTGTAGCTCAGAACACCCTGAGATACTACTGGAATACCTACCAGTAAATCTCCTGCCTTGGCCAAGGACTTCGTGTAATGTATCTCCTAGACATAGCGCGATCTCACCCCCAATACCGGGAGAGACGAAACCCCTGCCGATCCACTCACTGCCTCCATGTGGCTCGGGACTGTACCCAACTAAAACCTGTTTGCACGACTCCTTTGAGTAGTGGTAGGGCAGTAATCAAAGCACAGTGGGAATTCAAACGAGACAAATGACGTTCTTAGGTCGATGAACTAACCTGTACACATGTCACCAGGGAACTGCTATCTAACGTCAGGTATAATACCAACTAGCATGTTCCCGGCGAGTCCTGTCCGGTGTACTCATAACCCAATGAGCACCTGTATACATCTTAGGTGAACCAACTGACACCAACGGCTTGTGGGACCGGCCACCGTCCCTCGTCGGGGTCTCGACTGTATACACTAGTCTACTCTGGAGTATCGATGCCCTGTCTCGAAACTCCCTCGACTAGGGGCCTTTTGAGGATGTGCTTATAGACCCCAGCTCCCACGTATATGATCGCCATCATACTGCTGGCCGTCAAGCAAGAATCCTAAGGGCTCTATCAACGTGTAATAGTAATCTGTAATATCACCTAAAGCATGTACATGATGATAAAGATAAACAAGATAGCATACTATCATCTTGAGTAAGACTGTCCTTCCGGCATAGGTCATCCCTCAATCATTGCAATCACGTGCCTGCGATCCAATAATTAATTTTGAGGGCACTATATCCAACAGTGACGTATAACGGGCGATTATGTTCGCACGTACCGAGGAGGAAATCTTCATCGCTGAATGTAATATCAGCCATATGGACCTCTGCCAGCTCATCTTTTATCTTCTCTTCCGTGAGGAAAGCTTGGAACTGATCGGGCTCTTGTAATGCTTTGATCAGAGAATCTCGTGTCTCTTTGGACAGGAGGAGAGTATCCAATACAATCAGTTGTGAGGGTATTTTCCTCAAATGTGCTAAGACATTGTAATCTACCATGTTTTTCTTTGGCGAGTCTCTTGCTGCGAGCTCTTTGACAACTCCACCGTCGAGGGCAATTTCCTCAGGGATTTTTTCCTTCCCTTTGTCCTTTTTGCTCGAACCTTTGTTTGTTGGTCCGATTTTCTTTTCAGGCAGTGTGCGGTTACGCAGCTAAATATTCTCCCAGTTCTTTTGCTCCTTTTCTTTTTAAGAGGTGGAGTCTTTGAAGAGAGGGCTGAAGGGTATTTCATCCTCAGAATTGCTCTCGAAAGTAAGAACTTGGGGTTTTTCCCCTTCTGAGCTGGTATCAAACATATGACAGTTGCCAGTCGTTTTTTCATGCGCATCTGTCGCACTATTATGTCGTGGACGAGTTTCGCGCTTCACCTTCTTGAAGTGTTTTTTATGGGCAACGTATCCTTGCGACCACTTCTTGAAGGCACTGCATTCCTCGGTGGGGTAGATAACCCTCCGATGATACATGCAGTAGTTTGGATGTGAATCCCCTATGTCGAGGCATATAACCCTGGGAATGTTTCCTACGAGAGGCGGGAGCTTCATTCCCATTGACAAGGTTTTCGCGAACCGCTTCTCTGCCTTGATCCTACTCTTATTTGTCGCAGGTATGCTTTGGTTTAGTTGAAGTACTTTACGACTCCTCCTTGCTGTGGCTTCTTCATCCTGATGCTGACGCGTAGCCTTTTCGTATATGGCTGTTTCGCGTTCTCGGTCAGCTATACTTTTTCGAAAGGCTTCGTTTAACAGCCTATCGATCGGGTCTTCTGGCAGTTCTGGAGATTTTAGTGCCGATCCTACCCCCTATTCCTCTGCATTATTTTCTGACACTGAGGGAGTTTCTTCGTCATTTAACGATGAATGGAAAACAATATGGCAACTTGCTACATAGTCTTCGGTTTCTTCTGATGAGTCATTTTCCTCATCATTGTCACTATCTTTGTTCTCAAGAATATGCTTGAGAAACTCTTCGAGCGTGAACGGTGTCCGCTCCTTCTGGTTGTACTCCTCCAGCGCGTCAATGTACTTTTGTAGGTCTGTGCGCTTGTCGTCATACTCGGCAGGGTGCACGGGCTTCTTGGTCTTCTTCTTTTTCTTTGAAGACTTCGAAGACTTGACTTGGGAGTTTTGCCCTTTGTTAACGACTTTCGGTACAGTACGGGGTTTCAGCATCCCTTCAATGATTTTGGGTTCAAGTGGGCTTTTCCACCTGACTGCTGTACATGCATGTAGATCTTTCAACATTCTTTTGGTTTTAGCTGAAAGAGCAACTTCTCATGGAGTTTCTTCCATGAGCGAGCATGATGCCCCCGGCGCAACCACCTTTTTGGGAATGTGCTTCTATGGTGGGTTCACCCTCCAGTTATCAGACATCGCTAATTTCCCCTGTTGATACTGGTCCTCGACCCAGTTCTTGAAGATGTAGCAATCCTCAATTGGCTGGCTCACCATTCTGTGACAGGAGCAGTAGTTGGGGTTATTGATGTCGCCGGGTTGTAGTGGAAATCGTGGGTCTGGCAATGTAATGAGTTTGTTACGCATTGCCAACTCAAATAGTCTCCTCGTCTTAATGCGGGGAAATGAATAAGTGCGCCCCAGTCTTTCCTCCAAGGATGGGTGCGGACGCGCGTTGTTTTGTCGAGCAGCTGGTTTTGCGCCACTCAGTTGTTGTTGCGTGTTGGAAACTAAGGCTACTTTCCCTCTACCCTTGTTATTTCGTAGGTCCTTATTCGAGAAGGAAGATCCGTGGCCCATCTGGTCCATTTAGGCCAGCTTATCGATCAGAGCCTGAAAGGTCGTCGGTTTGAAGAATGTCATGAATTGGGACACTGTCGTTTGAGGATCAAGAGTCCCTATGAACATGCCCATGGCAAGGGATTCTTCGATGCACTGTTCGCACTTAGACCATAGGTTCCTCCACCGGATCGCGTATTGAACCCAAGTTTCTCCTAGCCTTACCCTGGCATTGACTAATGCCGTGATCGGAGTGCGCTCGCTTGCGCTGGCGAACCGCTGGGTGAACAGCAGTTCCATCTCTGTAAATGTCTTTACGGAGTCATTTGGGAGCTCCGAGTACCATTCAAAGGTCGTTTTTGACAGGCTGCTGATTTATCAAAGAATATTTATAACCGCAATCAAGAACGGCGTCGCTTAGTAGCTAGCCGGTGAGTACGGGTCGGTCCACAGGTATGTTGTGTATTTCCTAATTTGGTCTAACGAGTTAATTCCAAACGGTGTGAATGGATTATCGCTAAAAACAAAACTGATTTATACTAAGACTAGAATCTTGCTAGGGTTAGGTTTAGGTTAAGTTTGGAAATTGAAGATTTCCCCACCGCTTTCAATGCCCTAATTTAGATCTCTTTAGGTATTATGGTAACAATTAATAAAGAGGATTAGTACCATCGGGAAGAAACGATGTTTCTTCCTCTAGGTTCTAGTCCTTCCTTTCTTAATTCTTACCCTAACCTCCATGGAAAACATACACAACCGGTTGTTTATACTACGGTATCACCGTTACCTCGTGAGGTAAGGTGCCGTAGGGAACGGTGTGTGTATGTATGCATGGAGTCCTATTAATTATATGTGATGGGCAAGAAAGGGGTGAGAGATTTTCATCTCTCAAGCCTTCCCCAAATCTAACCCTAACAACCGAGGAGACTACTCACTCATTAGAGAATTGAAAAACATTTCTAACTATCTAACTAGGGCAGATAATAAAATTATACTAAGGCAGAATAAAAATTAACTAAGACAATGAAATAAAATTACTTACTTTATTGATGGCTCTCTCCAAACATTTACACAGGAATTAAATTCTGAATAGATGAAATAAAAAGAGGCATAACCTAAAACAGGTTTTATGATTTCTATTTATAGAACATAGAAAGCCTAGGGTTACAATCGAGTCATATCTGCAATTACAAGTTTACCCCCTAAGAAAAGAACTAGTCGACGCGCCGCCACAAAAATTTCCACCGGCACGTGTCTCGTACGGCCGCCGTTCCGCGGCCAAACCCCATGTTTGGCCGCCGTTCCGCGGCCATAAAGAGAGATCGTGGGCTGTGTTCTTTTGGGCTGATTCCTGTTGCATTTTTCTTGTCTTTTCTTCACTTGGTTCTTCAGAATGTTTTCTAGTTTCTTCCAGATTTCCACAGTGCATAATGTCGTGGACTTTTACCGTTTGCTTCGTGTCGAAGTCTTGAATCTTGCGCTGCCTTTGTACTTTGTGAACTTGTTCATTGATCTTCGTTTATTCTCCAAACTGTAGGCTTGATCAAGATTCTTCCATTTGTTGGTCGTAGTCTCACTTTTGTATCGTCTTTTCATCTTTTTCACTGTTTTTGATCCGAGAACCTGTAACCTGCAACTATGTAGCAGATATGGATCAAAAGCACCTGTTTATTTGTAAAATAAATAAGAATAGGGAATATAATAATGCAAAATTATGATATGAACGGCTGCCAACAAACTGGCGAAGCAACGGTTTGTCGTCGCCTCCAGTGTTGCGCACAGAGCTCTGAACTGAGCGACGTGTTGATAGGGATTGCCTGTCCCTTTATATACATGGAACTTGGGGACGTATATCCTGGCAGTTACTTGATTTGGTCATACTAGCCTGGATACAGTCGTCTAGTTCTGACGATTTGGCCAGCCACTTCATTTGCTTGATGTGCTCTTATTTATTGAGCTATATAATCACCAAGCGAAGCCTTGGAGATCGTTTTCTCCTTGACCGTTGATAGAGCCGGAAGAGGGTTTGATGTTTCCCCCTGTCATCCTCGACGATTATTGGCGGATCTTCGGCTGGGGGTTTGTAACAACCCTAAACTTTCTGTACGGTTTTTTTCAAAAAAATACAAAAAGGGGTACTTGAGCCTGAGCACAAGTTATAAATTTGATTTGCTTTTTAACAGCAAGAAGGAGCTTGTAGCTCATTGGTAAGACCTTACACTGCTGAACCAAAGAACCAGAGTTCAAATCCCATCGCCACATTATCTTTTTTATTTGATTTCTTTTAATCTTTTTAAAAGCCCAAGAGTCTACACGTGCATAACCCGTAAAACCAAGAGTCACACATAAAACAAACGAGTCCACTGCAGTAGTAAAAGCGTCGAGGACACGTGGCGTTGAGGGGAGCTTTGACTCGGGCCAAACACCAATTTTCTTGAACCCCTGTGACCCTTGAACTCCCCCCATTAACCCTGTACTATTCTTTTTCCCTGCACATTTACAGAGCAATTTAAAACCCCATTTAATCCATTTTTTAATACAAATTTTAATACACCTTTTCACTACCCTAAAATCCTAATTTTTCCTATAAATACCACACCAAAAATCATCCCTCCTCACTCTCAAATCTCTGCCCAAACTCTCAAAAAAAAATCCCAAGACTTTTGTGTGCAAGTGGAGTTAGCAAAGGGCGAAACTCCGACGAACTTCCGGCGGTGATCCGAGGAGATTCCGGCAACGAAATGACGCACCGGCATCTCCTACTTCTTCATTTTCCTCTCCTCTCCACTACAATCCAGTAATTCCCTTCTCCCCTTTCTCTTTACTATTTTAAAAACTTAGAATTCTAAAACCCGATGGAAGTGGAGTTAATCCGACTTCCGACTCGGTTTTTCCTTAAAAATCATATTTTCTTAAACACAATAATACCAAACTCTCACATCATGATCATTAAACATTAACAAAACATATTGACAAGTTTCATATCAAAAGAATTTATATTTCAATTTTTATAGCACTTTTACAGAAAAATACCATATAGTTTAGTTTCGACATAAAACATCATTACCCCTTGCTATACTTTTAGATAGTTCACGAGGTAAGACCTACCTCCTCACAATACTCATATGTAACATAGCACGATGATCTTTGGGAGCATAGTTTTGAAAAAATACAATTTTATACAAAACTATCTCCAACTTATAAAAGCCATTTTCTACAAGATATGTATCTTTAACAAATCTTTGCAATGTGCCGCTGCAACCCATTTCGGAGAACCCGTTCGGGATGGTGCGGATTATCGCACATTCTCGGGCTTAGTAGTGCGAGATGCAGACCTCCGCAAGGAGCATACGGTCTCGAAAGATTTAAAATACAATTTTCTTTAGAAAATATGATTACTATTATAAATAAAACATATATTTTTAATAAATAAATATATATGTAATTAATATCAAAATATCTATTTTAATATTTATAATATTCCACATTTCCAAAATTCAAGAAAAACATCTTATTTATAAGAAAATACCATACAATTCCAATATTACAAATAAATACCATATATTATGAAATTAGGCTTTATTCACTAGAAATGTCATATTGATAAAATATACATCCATGAAAATTCTAAAGACGACAATAAAATACTTGAGTTGTATTTTGAAAATTATACAAAATTATTTTTACATAAAACCCCCTCAAGTTATACTAAATTACAATAAAGACCCTAGTAAACATAGGTTTAAGCGGCCGGTCTCTTGAGTCTCAGGGAGCCGGAGATATGGGTGCTTGCCTATTTAAGGTAGACAACTTAACAAATGGTTTTATCAATACGGTAATCGTCTTTGAAAAAGACACAAATTCTGCCGTCCATGTGCAGCGGTTACTGATAACACCAAAACCTAATTCAGGATTCAATTTCTTTTCTAATTGTCTGACTCAGACTGGGTCTCAATATAATCAATCTGACTTGAATGAGATTCAAGTACATATAACAATTCAATATGAATTCATATATTCAATCTGTTCAATCTATCAATCTATACAACTTGACCGAACCGAACCATGGATATATATCCATCTACATGATTCTCCAGTTACATCCATTTACTGATATCATGGTTTCGGCAAGTCATCCATCTATACAATCAATAATACAAGACAATATAATTTACAATACAATACAAACAATACAAACAAACCAACGGGAGGTTAATAAGGGGTAGATTGGTACGGAAGGTGTTAGAAGTGGCACGAAACAACAACCATAAAGACACCCAACCTGAATTCAATCGTCGTTGTTCCGGGTATTATTGACGGAGCCTTGTACTCTATATACCGTAGTTTCTGGTCTAGTGAGACTCTTCTCGTATACACTGGCCTCTTATGTACCAAGATACAAACAACTGCGTTAACACTAAATACAACATTATAACAATATAATACCACTTTAAAAGTTACACACACACTCTCTCTCTCTCTCTCTCTGTCTATTCTACTTCTCCCTTGTCTTTGGGACTTACCGAGCGATTTGTTCGCTGACGATATTCTCTTTCTTCTTCTTTGGAATGTCGTCAGGTGATTCACGGGAGATCGAGCCCACCAGCGAAGATTTGGACCAGCTAGCTTTCGACCCGGAGCTCTAGTTACTTGTACATTCCATTTCTGTATTTTCATTTCTGTTATGCCACTATTTAGGTATTGCTTTTTATTCCATGTATTTACTTTTAAGATGTATTGTAAAAAGAATGTGAATAAATAAAATTGTTGTTCATTTATATCTATTGTCTCTATCTCTTGTGCAGTTTACTTATATTGTTTAGATACACTTAGCGTGTTTACTTTAGAATAAATACGTAGTGGGCCCATTGCACCCTCTGCCCGTACACCGGGAAGCGGGGCGTGACAGGGTTCTGGTTGGATCATCATTCCAACAATATCTTGGAACAAGAGCACCATCTGCTTCATGTTAGCAGTTTGTTCGTCGGCTTCTTTATCTTTTCTTTCAATCACCTTGCGCAGGAACTCTGTGTCCGTCTCCTGCTCCTGGCGCTGTTCGGCCGTCACGTCCAGGCTTTCTTTCTGCCCGGTAAGTGTTGCCATTTTTGTCAGCATTTCCTGGAGTTTTTGTTATTGCTCCTGAGTTTTAGTCAACGACCGAGTTTGTGGTCGGTGACTCGCCGAAGCACGGCTTTCTTCTTTCCTGGAAGCCATGTGGACCGTATGCACGATCATGCCCCCAGACTTAGGGCGTTTGGGTCCATCACCTTTGGAACTTTCCCTAGACGGTGGGATTTTCTCCAGCCTCATCTTTTTGTGGGAGGTCGAAGTTGAAGGAGCCGTTGTAACAGGTACCTATGTAGAAGAAGCCACTCGCTGTATGACAGAGGGATGGTCTTTCTCTTACCGAGCCTTCGATTTCTTCGGTCGATGAGAGTAATCTTTGTTGATCACAGAGTACTGGACTTTCCGTCATACCCTGTGAATTTGTTAAGAGAGTTGTTGATGGGGGCGCTCCGGCTTGGCCTGCACTGTGGTTTCTTCAGGCGGGGGCGATTTCTTTAGCACCGCCGTTGGAGAGTTCTTCCACACCCTCTAGAGCAGGTCAAAGATGTTCCCGGTTGGAACAACAGCGTCAACTTTCACCATTAGAGCCGGTGGGGTAAGTCCAGAGGAGGAGTTGCCTCCATCTTTTCTCACTCGGCGCCAGTGGCGACGTCGAGCGTGTCTTGCAGACGGGATCGCCTCAGTTTTGGAAGCGGCTTCTGTTGGATATATGTATACCTTAGAGGCCATTATATGATAGTGTATGTACCAGTATGTGTGTGTGTGTGTGTGTGTATTCAGGGGACATTCTTTCTTGACATGATAGTATACTATCTGTTTTTATCTTGACATGTTCTTTTGATCGTGCTTTCATTCATTTGGTACATGTTGATATAGCCCTTTGGATATGCAGGACTACGGAGATTATGATGCGGATCATACAAGTGGCACATGTGTGGTCTATGAGCATATCCTTGAAATGTTCCTAGTCGTGGGCGTGTCGAGACGGGGCATCGATATCACCATAGTAGACTAGCATATACGTTGCTTGTCGCATATGATGGGCGATGGATGATCCCATATCCATTGGTGTGGTGACACCAAAGACCGTATACGGGTGCTCAGTGAGACTGGGTACACTGAATGGACTCGCCGAGAACTTCTATGTGGTATTATATCTATCGTCGGATAGCAGTTCTCAGGTGACACTGGTACAGGTTAGTCTGTAGACCCGAGATCGTCATAGAGTCTTGTGTGCCTCCTACTGTACTTTGATCTCCACCCTACCACGGCTCTACCGAGTCATTCAAACAGGTGGATTTTGGGTACAGTCCCGAGGCACATGAAGGCAATGAGCGATAGGAGGGGTTTCGTCTCTCCCGGTATTGGAGGTTGATGTTGCACCATGTACGATTGGCTATAACAAGAAGCCCTGGACAGGGCTGCTGAGATTTACTGATAAGTGTTATCAGTGGTTTCTCGATCTATTATGAGCCATATACCGGCATGACTTATTGGGTTATTGGGATCGACGATACCATCCCTAGACTCACATATACAGCATATTTGACGAAGAGACCGGACTGTACGGTAAGTGTTACCAGTTGGCTCGACGGGAGTTTTAGCATGTTTGCTTGTATTTCTTCTGATCGCTCAATATCTGGGAGCCGTTATGTACAACTTGTGCCACTGACAGTTTGTGAGCATGTGATGTGATCACTGCCTACTGCTAGCGTATTGATGGGTCTTAGAGTTCCACAAAGGGGTCTCCTAACTCAGGCGAAAAGATGTGGGGGTGTATATGAGATATGCGTGGGAGCTCGATTAAATGCGTGTATAGGATACCGTATTTTAATCGGGAGTTTTCTATTGGACGGGTCGTATGTGATATGACTGGGCTATTAAATCAAGTGTTGATTTAATATTAAATCCATTAGCTCATTTATTAAAACATATTTCTTTATGATGCATGCATAAGTGTATGTATATGTTGATATGGATGCACACATGCAAGCATACATGTGTCATGGTTGATGATACATTGGTGGTGGCAATGCAAGACTGGTAACATTTTTTAGATATTTTGTTTATTTGAGAAAAGCAAAATGGCAACATAATCATGGTTGACTATTCAACTCTCTTGAGTTGACAATAGTCAATGGTTTTTTAGCCCATGGTTTTGTTGCCCATGGTTTTGCTTAAATTCAAGTTACAAAATATCTTGATATTTTGTAACCATGGTTTAGTATGGATGACTTCACTTACTCTCTTGAGTTTAGAGAGAATTATCACATTATTCTCTTGAGTTTGTTTGGTGCCATCTCTTTCTTCCTCTCTCTCCTCAAAGCTCTTTAGGGTTTTAAAAGAAAGAGAAAGAATCAAAAAGAAAAGGTTTTCTAGTGAGATCCAAACCCACATCGCCATTCTACTTTAGTCTAGCCCACCAGTGTGGAGTGTTTGCTTCATCTTCATGCTTGATCAAGTGATGCTTGGAGCTTGGTGCAAAGGGACTTCGTGGTGGATCATCGTGGACTTGGAAGGACACAAGCCAACCGATTCAAACCCCCACTTGATCCAAGGAGTCAAGGAGGGGGTCTACAAAGGTTATATTTCTCCCCACTTAGTGTTAGACACTTGAGGGGGTCTACAAAGGTTATATTTCTCCCCACTTAGTGTTAGACACTTGTAGTATATGATACTAGCATGATGTTACTCTATTTTTCTAGTTCGATTCATGGTTGGAATTGTTTAGCACCCCCTTAAATTTTTGTTATAGCATGTATGATGTAACCCTAAACCTAGGATGGTGCTAGAGAATCCCTACAGTGGTATCAGAGCCAAGCTAAAGTTTAAGAGTAACCTAGACGACGTTAAAAACTTCGTACGAACGAAAACAGACACCCAAAGTAATGCTTTCTGGAAATTTTTCAAAAGTTGGAATTTTTCATATTAAAAATACTCAGAAAATCATGCAGGGTATTATATGGGCCCCCAAGAAGAACGAAGTCCTAACTCGACTTAACGACCGCGGAACCGCTGCCAAAAGGTTCTTTTGGCGGCGGTTCCGTGGCGCCGTTGGTGAGGCTTGGACTGTGCCTTCTTGTGCTGGCCCATATGTGCTTGATGCGGTCTCTGGTATATTTTGATCTGACTCAAGTGTTGAGCCATCTGAGAATTCTTTGGATGATTGATCGATCGATCGAATGTTTTAATTGCGCCTAGTTTATTTATGAATGCGATACAATAATTGGAATCTACACTAATTAGTTTTGTGAAAAGTAATTAGCTGCATGTAAATCTAATATTTTGGTCTCAGTAGAATCGGGAATCTTGTTGAATTACCCGGTTTCTTTTGAAAAGGTGTTCATGGTTGAGACCTAAATATAAGATTTGTATTGTTATGCATGAAATCCTGAATATGTGATATTCCGGGTTTATGATGTCTAAAGGCAGTGTTGATTCCAATTGTTGTAGTTTTTCACTTTCTTTTCTGCGACCGTAATTGTAGTATGTGGTGTATCGCCGGTTTCGTTGCTATATATCAACGATAATTGGGGTACACATGCTTACTTACGTTGATGATATGTGATATTATGTGTTGCTGTGATATGATGTACAGGATCGTCGCGAATGAATAGCCGGGGGTTTTATGTGAGATGGGAGTTTTTCTTTTCATTCATGTAAAATTAATTATATATAATATTCTTTTATTGGGGCACTTCTGGGTTGAGGATGATATCACCATTGTTGTATATTATTTACTTTTCCGCATTATGATAGACCCAAGGTGGGGAGCACAAGTGACCGGGTTCTGGGGTTCAGTGGGAGGCCATCTCGAGGAGTCGAGACCGGGTCTCCTAAACTCTAGAATTGGTAGGGTCACTTGCCGCTCTTGTAGGGGTCTAGGGGTGTGGGGTTGGTTATTTATCGCGACCGTAGAATCCGTATTTTCTATTATTGGCTAAATACAAAATACGGACCTCCTAATATATCCTATATTTTCATATATGTGCTTCTGCTGTGGATATTCTGTGATATGGTCACTTTATATATTGAGACAAATGATGTATTATATATATGATATATAATAAACGTTACTTATGTTTTGCATCCACGCTAGTCTCACCCCGCTATACCGTTAGTTAAGTAACCTAACGGTACATAACGCGACATTGTGGCGAATGCGGATGGCATAAGCGTACGTTCTATTTTCGTTTCTTTTCTGTAATGGCTTAGGACTTAAATGATGGGACTACATTTTCTCAGGATCAACGGCGATTCCATCTCTGCTCTCTGCTGCGTTCTTCGGAATCGGTCGCAATTTTCTCAGGATCAACGGCGATTCCATCTCCGGATACGACATGCCCCCAAAAAACTTCACTTCTTCAAGCCAAAACTCGCACTTGCTCATCTGTGCGTACAATCTTTCATGCCTCAATGTTTGCAGTGCGATCTTCAAGTGTTCTGTATGCTCTTCAATGCTCCTCGAGTAGACCAGAATATCATCGATGAACACCACTATAAACTGGTCCAAGAATGGTGAAAAGATTCGGTTCATGAAGTCCATAAATATCGCCGGTGCATTCGTGACTCCAAATGGCATCACTAAATACTTGTAATGTCCATACTGAGTTCGGAACGCGGTCTTGCAAATATCTTCTGATTTAACTCGGACCTGATGATATCCGGATCGTAAATCCAGCTTCGAGAACACCCTCACGCCACTGAGTTGCTCGAATAATTCGCCAATGCGAGGGATCGGGTACTTGTTCTTAATAGTTACCCGGTTTAATTCTCGATAATCGATGCACATCCTCCTTGTGCCATCTTTCTTCTTGACTAGAAGAACTGGAGCTCCCCAAGGTGAATTGCTGCTGCGAATCCAATCCTTCTCAAGTAATTCGGTAACCTGCTTCTTGACTTCTTCCAACTCTACTGGTGCCATCGGATAGTATGCCTTTGAGATTGGCGCTGCACCAGGAACAAGATCGATCGCGAACTCCGCATCTCGTTTTGGCGGTAAACCCGAGATGTCCTCGAACGTGTCCATGAACTCTCGAACTACAACTGGCGCTTCCTCCTTATCAACTTCCATCGCTGAAAGAACACTGTGTATCGGCCTAGCCCTAAACTCGACTGGCCCGACAGAACTGCTTCCTCCAGCAAAACAAACTCCGGATGTCCGGGAATCTGGAAAATCACTTTCTTTGTCCTACAATCAATGTGAGCGTGGAAAGTGCCGAGAAAATCCATTCCTAAGACAACATCAAACAATGGGATGCACCAGAATCGAATGATGCTAATGCAGGAAAACATGAACGAGTAGGATACTGAAATGACTTCATCCGAAACCAAGATACTGAAGAAGATTAAGCACGGTAAACAGGATTCAAGCTTGCGATAAAACATGAACTAGAAAGCAAGAGAAGCAAGGTAATATAACGACCATGAAACAAGGAAGTGAATCAAGACTAGGATTCCAAGTTACTTAAATAGAGTACCACATTGTAACCATGCCGCGGTACATAGTTACAATCACATAACTCCACTCAAGTCGCCCAAATCCTAGTATCAGAATCAAAGGAACAGGGAGAAACAATAAGGAACCAAAAGGTTTCAAGCCGAGATGCAAAGTTGTTTGCATATCGTCAAGACAAGGATCAAGAGAAAGATATGATTCAAAAATCACGATAACAATGTGGCATGACATGTTCCTAATTACAGGTTTTCTGATTCGTGTATTGGGTCCAATACCCAACTACAAAAGAATCAAACCCGATTAACCTAAATCCAATGGCACTGATACCAAACAAACCCTGTCACGCCCCGCTTCCCAGAGTGCGCTAAGATCGGCACGTGACAGAGCTAACCATGCTACCTGTGGATAGGAAACATCCCTCCACAGTCACATTACGCATGTCAATAAGATATCAAGAACAGGAAAGTAAAATAAACTATCCAATACATGTCCATAAGCCAGAATAACGAGTCAAGAAATAATATGTGGAAGCAATAGATCCAATAAACAATAATAATCTGGAAGGTAAAACATAACTAAACTGGATACTAACTGGATCTTCACTGCTCGGCGTGACGGCGGAAGTACTCCTGATCAGCCTGCGATAAAGGTAGAGGATCTGAGCCATGTAAAACCCAGACGTCAGAGCGTCATAATATCAAACAATAATAAATGAACAGGAAGTAACAAGACATGCAGGCATGAGTTATAAAAGGGTACATGAATGTAATAAGTGAGCAGGGATATAGAATAGTGAAGTATAACAGTATATGTGAAGTGCAGCGGTGAAACTAAACTATGCTACTGGGTTAACTACTCTCAAGTCTGTGAAATCAATTTGATGAATCGTGGATATAACTCAATAACATCCCGTGCATGCCCGGGACCACGGTCAAGATTCTCGGGCTGAATCCGAGACGTGCCGCTAGGCAGTAAACAGGTAACATGTACAGATGAATGATGTCAGCAGCATCATTCCGGGGCTGGCCTAGCCCGTAAAACTGATCAATATAAGTATCGAACTGTCGAGTTACAAGTCAGGTTTCATCATTGATTTTCCCATACCCCCAAGTTATGTGTTCAAGTCAGGTATTGATAAATCTGGAGCTCATGCCAACACAGGATCAAGCAGGAACATGTTTGTCTATACAGACAACAGGATATGTCCATCGGGACAACATGTCAGGATTGTCGGCATTAGAAACAGGATCAGGTAACATGTCAAGTAGTGATATATCAAGTCATGTCAGGTAGTGCACAGGTATCAAGCGAATGCTTAACAGTAAAATGTAGCAAGTATCGAATCACGATAAAGGTATGGATGTACGGTGAAAGCATGGATGCACAAACATCTATCACGGGTTACATCATGACTATGTAGAATGCACATTATCAAGCATGGTGCACTAATACAACAGTAACATGAAATAATATGGTCTCGGCGTGGAACTAGATATGTAATAAACCGTACGGATACAGACGGATACTATAAAACTGTAAATCGGTAAAATTTACTGAATATTAAAACACAAGCACTATTATTTATTAAATAGATATTGATATAATAATATTAACATGGATAACATATTCAAACCGATTAATAACTATAAAAGTGGTATTGATTAACCATGCACAAGAAAGTTCCGTTCAGAAATTCAGCGTCACCCTGATTTGTAAAATAGCTTAAAAATAACAAACGTTCTCCAAAATGGACGTGTCTTATACCAAAACAAAGATAATTAAATA
The DNA here is from genome assembly GCA_030015575.1 of Agapanthus africanus. Taxonomy (NCBI): domain Eukaryota; kingdom Viridiplantae; phylum Streptophyta; class Magnoliopsida; order Asparagales; family Amaryllidaceae; genus Agapanthus; species Agapanthus africanus. The sequence continues at coordinate 395,902,079 of JASDDO010000029.1, read as the reverse complement.
AGGTTTTCATTTTTATAAGTTGAAGTATCTCAGCCTGTTCCTACAAAAAGCTATGAACATTCGAACTTGAAATTTTGCTGCTAGAATTTTCCTGGACAGCAATTTACAGATATTTTCATTTGCATTTTACGTTATTTAAACAATTTATTTTGTAAGTAAATATTTCATAGAGTTATATTATTCTGAGTTAGCTTCATAACGAACTAAAGAACGTATACTAATAATTTTTCTATGATTTATAATGAATTTTATAAGGTAAGATGTACAGTAAATTTCAGATTTGTCGCATCCGCTTTGCAACGACGTTTCATGTGTAAACTATAATATTTTCAAACTATATTTTGTATAACATTATAAAATGCAGATTATAAACTAATTAAAGATAATAATAAGAAATATTACGACGATATATATTTTAAATGATATGGATGCAAACGGGTATCCGAAAACGGTAAAACTGTAATATGGATGCATAACTAAACAATATGTAAGACTATTATTCAAATGGATATAGTATATTGTAGTATAGTATGTAACAAGATAGGTTTGCATGCACTAGATGTGAAATAACCTGTACGGATGCATACGGATGTCGTAAAACTATAAAACTAAATATGGGATGCGTGATTTAAAATACAAGTGTTATATTTATTCAAATAGATGTAAATACAGTAATATAACATGTAGCAAGATAAACTTGCCTCGATCGAATCACGCGACGGATACGCACGGCACGTCCGACGTCGGTAAATCGTGCAACGCACACGCGGCACGCGGGACGGGTCCAGGCCAGGCAAGAGGGTGATCACACAGGCAAGGTACGTTCACTGGATCACTCGGATCGTCAGCGACGAGCACGGCTCCGACGGTGATCACCGGAATCAAAAAACAAGATCAAGAAAAAGAAAGAAGAAGTAAGAAGAAGAGGCTGTGTATTAAATATGGAAAGAAAAAAATAAATAAATAAAAAATATATAAATATATATATATATGTAGAGGGGAGAGAGAGAGAAAGGGGTTGTCAGTTTGTTAGGAAATTAGTTTAGATTTAAATTTAAAAAATCTTTTATTAGTTAACTAAATTTTAATTTGTATCAGTTTATAGAATTAATATTATATAAATAAAATTTGATATTCTGGTAAATACAAACATGGTCCAAAACATGCCCGGGTCGGGTCTAAAATTTAGTTTCAAAATATGAAAAATATATGCGACGACCAAAGTAAAAAATGAATGTCCGGCTGACGAAAATGCATACCCCCAAGAACGGATGCAGGTACGTGCGCGTAGCCATCCAAACAAGTCCGTTTTACTGAACGGGACGAGAACAAGATGCGCGGATGCTACCACGGGGCTGGGGTATCATGCAGGCCATGCAATGTATTTTTAAAATATTTTATGTGACTTAAAATATTATATTGAAAATACAGATGCCAGATAAATACCAGTATGCAGGATGTATAAATTAAAATGAAAGTGCACGATTCTACGTAACAAGTCAGGATAAACCATATACATGAATCAAGACAGGTTTCAAGCATGCGGGTCGGGTCGGATGCAAATACAAATGTCAAATATACTATTCGCACCCAAAACACAATAAATCAAGAAAATACCATAAATAAAGAAATACATGAACTAGAACGGGTATAAATGAACTAGGGTGTTACACATGGGTTCTCCATGGGCTGCGAAGATTTCTTCAATATTGCGGTAGGAGAATTTTGTCTCATCCCTCGCAACAGTTTAAAGCTGTTCCCAGTTGGAACAACAACACTCATCACTGGGGTTGAAACAGGACCATACAAAGAACTGCCTCCAGCTCTTTTTGTATGTTGCCGATATCGACGTCGACTGTTTCTTACGGCCAGGATTTGATTAGCCTATGGATTTTGCTGAGCGTACCCCTGTTTCCTTTGAGAGCTTGAATATTCTGCCCACTGCGTTGACCTTGGTCCTTGGCAGGTGCCAGTTGTTTGAGGACTGGTTCCATTGGTAAAGCTGCAGCTTGGGGAACCATCCTGTGGAAGACAGATTTCCACCGGGCTTCCTCCATCGGTGTTGAAGCACCGAGAGTGGGAGGTGGGAGTATCGACCCAAAGAGAAGCCCGTAGATTTCTTGAAGAGCCGGATTGCAGAGATTTGAGACTGCAAGTGGCCCATACTTGACACCACCAAATATGACAAAACCTGAGTTGCTAAGGTGGAAGCAAACGCCATTCTTTAAAGAGACAAAACGCCGGCTTCAGTATCCCATCATCCAAGGGCAACCACAAACATATATTCCACGATTATTTGATCGCAGAAAAACACGATACATGAAGTGTGGAGTGGAAAGAGGAAAATATCCCACCGGGCGTGCCAGAATTTGTTCACCGCCGAAAAACACGACCGGGATATTGGGACGTCTGGCCTGAATTTTTGGGGCAAATGCTATTTGGATTTATCCATCCACCTCTCCGAAGAAGCCAAGTTGATTTATGGCACCGTGTATCGGAGGTTTGGATGGATGCGGCCGTTGTAGCAAATTTCGTCAGATCCTCCCTCGTTTGCGAGGGGTTTTTGATTGCGGGGACGCTCTTCCATGCTGGCGCAAGCCCCTGCAGTTAATTACGTTACCACATCACGGTAACAACTTTCTCCTGCTCCAGATGTTCACTTCGTGTCCTGCGTGTTTGTTTTATTTTTGGTTGCCCGTGGATTGTATACGGAGACTAATTTAGGTTGTCGCTCGTAGGGCGTGGATTAGTCCAAATCCGTATTTTCTTAAATTTGGGTTTGGTTGATTTAAGGATCGTTAATCTCGTTTTAGATTAAAATCAACTTAAATGTTTGTTAAGGATACGTTAGTCTAAATTTAGACTAAGATTTACTTAACAAGGTTTTAGGATCATTTAGATCCAACGAAAGAGTATTTGGGCACCATCATTTTAGTTTAGGGACGTTACGGTCCATTGGGTTTAAGGACATCATAGTACATGTTTAAGGATATCATAGTCCATAGAGTTTAGTTTAGGGACGTTGCGGTCCATTGGGTTTAAGAACATCATAGTCCATGTTTAAGGACATCATAGTCCATGGAGTTTTTGGCTCATCAGTTTGAGGGTGCGCCAAGAGTTATTGGTTATTGGGATCCTCCACCTCCCTGAAGACGTTGAAGAATTACAACATGTATCAGAGATATGGAGAGATGTACTCTTGAACCAATGTCCCGACTGAGGGGGATAGGATGAACATCATTTTAGATACCATCTGTTAGGAGCCCATTAGCTATCTTTGGGACTGAGATTGGTTTGGGGGACCCTGAGTGTGAGGGGCTCGGTTGATTGGTGACCAAAAAGGTCTTGGCTTCGGGAGACTTGGCTAATTTGGGTTAAGATTGATTTTCCCTAGTTACCCAACAGTGCTAAGCACTGAATCAGTGTTAAACACTAGACTTTGGAGGCGCTTACGTGTGAACACGTGAGGGGCCCCGAAGTGGGCGCTGTTCCTTGAGTTTATTCCTTCTTTTATATATAAAAGTGCTGAGCACTTGGCTCACGTGTGAGCACGTAAGGCTCCCAAGATGGGAACTGTTCTCTGGATTTTATTCCTCTTTCACTTATAAGTGCTAAGCACTTGGTCATCAAACGGTCACATGCGGACACGTGAGGCGCCTTCAAAATGTGAGTGCTATCTTTGGAATTTTCCCCTTTTTTATATACAATTGTTCGGGGGGCACGTGGGAACACGTGAAGCGCCCTAAAATTGATATTGTCTTTGGGTTTATTCCTTTTTTTCATGTAATTGCTGAGTGCTCAGTTTAAAGGGTCATGTGGGAGCATGTGATTCAGTCTCAGTCATTCTTTTTGTTCATCAGAAGTGCTCACGTGGGAACACGTGAGCTTTGTTATGTAGCGTTGAACGCTAATGAATCGCCAAGCTGTTCTTCTATGGTTCTGAGAAATCAAGTTCTCCTTTTATTCTTTGCAGAGATTAAATTCTTTTTAAATGATTAATCCCTAGTTTCAGAGGAATTAAATTCCCATATGTTTTGTAAGATTTAAACTCTTTTGGATTCAGTTCTTTCCCCTAGATTTTGAATCTGCATGATAGAATCTCCCCGATGAGAATTAAATTCTCAATTTGTAGGGAGATCTGCTTCTGCAGATCTTAACCAGAGGAAGAACTAAGTTCTTTGAGAATAGTTAAATTCTTGGTTTGATAATTAAATTCTCTTTTTGTGGGAGCTTTTGGGAGGGTACCTCTTCTTTAGAGAATTAAATTCTCTCTCTATTTTTCTTCCCCTTTCCCTCTGTGTGTTTTTTTTCCTCCTCTCCTTGCTCCTATTTATATGAGAAGAAAAAGAATCAATTTGTTAAGCGAATTCCTCATTGAGAGATCATAATTGATTTCATGATCTTTTAGATCAATCGGTGAATTTTATTCACCGTTGGATTTTTAATCCAAAGGCTCTCTGTTTAACAGAGAAGATTTCTTATTTGTTTAACAAGATTATGAATATCTTGTTAGTTTTAACAAGATTAGAATTTTATTCTATCATATCTTTTTAGTTTAACAATATCAGAAATATATTTTCTTAATATAGAATTTAATTCTATCATATAGATATCTTATTAGTTTAATAAGATTAGAATTTTATTCTAACATAGAATTCTGATCATATGAATATCTTGTTAATTTAACAAGATTAAGAAAATATTTTCCTATGATAGAACTTTATTTTACCAGATGATCACCGTTGGATCTTTGATCCAAAGGTCCTCTGTTTAACAGAGAAGATCTTTTTAGTTTGAGAAAGATCAGGAAATTATTTTCCAAAATAAAATTTAATTCTGGAATTTGATAGGAGCATTTTAAATTGGGGCGCTCACATGCTTTGCATGTGAGACGCAAGAGAACTCGTGTGTTTAACACGTGACCCCTACTGTAGGTTTTAGCCTGTTTATGTTCAACGCTCATATGCTTTGCATATGAGCGCTCACGTGTTTTACACATGAGGCTTGTTTGTCCATTGGTGATTTATGTTCAGCGCTTATATGCTTTGCATATGAGCGCTTACGTGTTTTACACGTGAGGCCTGTTTGGCCCTTTAAGTTTATTTTATTCAGCGCTCATACGCTTTGCATATGAGCGCTCACGTATTTTACACGTGAGGCCTGTTTATCCATTTAAGTTTATTTTATTCAGCGCTCATATGCTTTGCATATGAGCGCTCACGTGTTTAACACGTGATGCTTGTTTGGCCCTTAATTTTTTTATTCAGCGCCCATACGCTTTTCATATGATCGCTCACATGTTTTACACGTGAAGCATGTTTGGCCATTAATCGTTTTATTTTCAGCGCCCATATGCTTTGCACGTGTTTAACCGTGAGTCACTAAACATGTCCATGTCACATTAAATGCACCTCATCATGAAATCCACTCACAATTTCCATATGTAAACATTAATCCAAATGTTTACAACAATAAAAAGATATGGCAACATCTAAAGTAAACTCATGATGGATCACAAGGATACCCCTCACCTGTATATATATACCTGTATCCGTATTCCGACTGAATACAAATACGATGAGATTAAAGTAATCCAACAAATCTAATACTAGGATCCGGCTTAAACCAAAGCCCACTAGTATGATCCACCCGATCATGATCCGTGCACGACTGCACGTATATGATCGAACCCTGCCATAATACCATATGGCCTCTACAACGTTTCGCTCGAAATTTGAGAAACTGTCTGTAGGGGACTCTAAAGACTCGTCAATACTTTGGTTGTGGATTTAACCACTAGCACGTCAGTGGTGCCACCGGGTATTGACCAAAAGGGAAGTCGATGAGCGAACTCATCCTGACACCCTACTGAGCCTGTCAGTGACAATATCCGTACAGTCCAGTCCGTTCGTCTATGAGTATCGCATGTCGGGCCTAGGGGGTTGGTAAAAGTCAGACCCCCAAAAGCGGTACAAGTCGTGTCGGAGTGTAGCCCAGAACACCCTGAGATACTACTGGAATACCTACCAGTAAATCTCCTGCCTTGGCCAAGGACTTCATGTAATGGCTCTCCTAGACACAGCGCGATCTCACCCCCAATACCGGGAGAGACAAAACCCCTGCCGATCCGCTCACTGCCTCCATATAGCTCGGGACTGTACCCAACTAAAACCTCTTTGCACGACTCCTTTGAGCCGTGGTAGGGTAGTAATCAAAGCACAGTAGGAACTCACACGAGATAAATGACGATCTCAGGTCGATGAACTAACCTGTACGCATGTTACCAGGGAACTGCTATCTAACGTCAGGTCTAATACCAACTAGCATATTCCCGGCGAGTCATGTCCGGTGTACTCATAACCCAATGAGGACCTGTATACATCTTAGGTGAACCAACTGACACCAATGTCTTGTGAGACCGGCCACCGCCCCTCGTCGGGGTCTCGACTGTATACACTAGTCTACTCTGGAGTATCGATGCCCTATCTCGAAACTCCCTCGACTAGGGGCCTTTTAAGGATGTGCTTATAGACCCCAGCTCCCACATATATGATCGCCATCATACTGCTGGCCGTCAAGCAAGAATCCTAAGGGCTCTATCAACATGTAATAGTAATCTGTAATATCACCTAAAGCATGTACACGATGATAAAGATAAACCAGATAGCATACTATCATCTTGAGTAAGACTGTCCTTCAGGCATAGGTCATCCCTCAATCATTGCAACCACGTGCCTGCGATCCAATAATTGACTTTTAGGGTACTATATCCAACAATCTCCCACTTGCATTCAAGGCTAATTATTGCGATGTCGCATACTCACAGCCCGTGTGATACCGAACACCCAACTCCTCTACTGATCAGTCTCACAAAGCCCATTTGTGAAACTATTGCGTTCGAGGAATAGCCTCAGTGGGTGGATCCGCTCTGATGTTTCTTTCTATGTCTCTCTTTATCTCAAGTCCGCGGAGAAAGCCATCTCCCGAAATGAGCAATACCTGTCTTAGAATATGTCTGGATATCTGATGGGACCTAGCTCATAAATGAACTCCAAATCCAAACTTCTTAGACTGTATCGTCAATTGAACTTAATCAGTATCCTGTGCCATGCCTCCCTCCGTATCCGCTTGGACCTCCTGTCCAAACTACTGCCCCTCGTCAGAGGGAAAACTAAAACTCTGGCAGTCACTCTGTCATCCAGGTCATCTTGGAAGCCTGGAATGATAACCGTCTCCCGAAGGAGTTTTTCGTTATCATATCCCTAGAACATCCACTTATGTTCTAAAACTACTTCCGAATGTTTCTCCAGGATTGGATTAATATCAACTTATTGTATCTAGTGCAAAAACAACATCTGGTGTGGTACTTGACATCTCATGATTGACTCAATTGCCTAATCATGCTTATCCCTCTCCCTTTAGTCTGTAAGACACCTTTAGAGAGGATGACTCCATCACCTACAGGTATACTACCGTACCAGGAGTCGTCCATTCTAAAACACCTTCAGAATGCTGTCTTAGTACCCAGATTGGGAAACTACCAAAATCTAGATCTAAAACCATAGATCTAGTAACCATAATGTCTGATATAATATCCATATCCTATGTGGAGAAACCACTGTGTGACAACCAAAGTATAACCGATCGTAGTATAGGAATTTCACTTCCTACTCTGTGTATGTCATCTAAATACCAAAACATCACACCCTACTACCTTCTTAACGGATCCATCCCCTATTCTGATGAAGTCAAAACCCATGACTTTCACATCAAAATAGATGATCTATCTCCGCTATATCTGCTTTAGTCTATAAATAGACATAAGCTACTTGCCCACTATTCTTCCGCTGCTCCCACTGACTACGACAACCCTCTGGCAGAGTCATATACACGTGCACTTCTAAAGCTAGTTTAGAATGATACTATACTCATCCTCCTGCCGGGTCTCATAGTCTGGAACAACAGTAGTGTCAAGTCTGGGTAAACAAGAACCTCCCTGTCACCGTCCTTGAGGATACCGGAGTACCTCTCGGGTGCTTGAGGTTACCCTACATATCTGCGGAGTGGCTAAAGGAATGACAATCCAGATTGAATCTTTAGGTCCTATTAAATTTTTAGTAATCGTTTGCGGTTCTGGAATCACTTCCAGTTCTACCATACTCCCACTACTGTTTTCTGAAAAAAGTCCATTTTATTAAAACTGTGGCGAGTCAAGAACAATATCACTATTGATCTTCCAGATGGTAGAAAATCAACCCTCGTCATAGCCTGGGTCAACCCACAAACAGCCATTACAGAAACGTGCCTTGAGCTATCCAGAGTCTGGTTTTAAGCATAAGCCAGACAACTCCTCGTACCTTAACATTGTTAAGATATGAATCGTTCTATATCCAATATAGAAACAGAAGCACTGATTTAATTGGAACCAGATTCAAATCTTGCAGCTGTCTCCAGTGCATGTCAACTAAATGAAAGGAGGCCGATCAGCGTTACTCAACTTAGGAATGCATCCAGATATGAGTAACCTGAAAGAGAAACAAGTTTCTCAAAATCATTACTATCAACTGAATACCATACACAGATATCTACATCTTCGATCACCTTGAAGAATCCTGATACTTGCAACACCTGGTTCCCTACTTTATTCTTATACCTATAACTTCTCAAAACTTAGACCTTGCATTTCTACGAAACACGTGTCTAAGAACTAGAGAAGTCACAAGTAAACAGAATATAGTACGAGTACCAATCCCTCTGTCCTAATGGACACTGGACAATATATAATACTCTGTATAAGTCCCCTGAGTCTAATAACTTATTCCCTGTGTGTCGCAGGTTGAAAACTGTACTTATGGTTAAAAAGAATTACACCGCTGTTTAATACTCCTTACCTAACCATCTACTGATATAGGTAAATGTCATGGACATAATTTCAAAAAGTTATATCTCACTTTATAAAAATAAACGTACAGATATATCAATTTGAAATTGGTGCATAACAACGGATATTCAAAACTAAATATTTGCCGTCCGGCAAACAACCCAGGCGATTTCCTCAAATATCACCAATTACAACCAATCCCGATATAATGAGGATGATCACCCAATTCCCAATAACTTACTCCCACTCACCATCTGTAAAACCATACAGATGTGAGAATCATATCTGGTAAATACATACCCTGGAGTAAGGGCTAATTGGGAAATCAGTTTTCTTTTAACAATACACAGTGAAACCGAAACATGAAAATGTTTCGAAGGGGTATCCTGGTATTCCTAGTAATGCCTCTTCCATTATCCAGATTCATGACTGTAACCGTATATTTCTCTGCTATCTCTCCAAATCTCTTTATATGTCTTTAGTCATTACCTTCTGTACACCACCTTTAGGCCAAATGGTTTTCTTCGTTCCCTACCGTTCGGCACCAGCCTATGGTTTGGAAGAAGACTATCCAATAAGCATAATGGGTGTACTCTCCTAATCCTTGGAGCACTCGCAACGCGAGAGAAGGTAAAGATAAAAGACAACTGAATAAACCTTATTCCTATTTTTCCTGAACCAGAATCCATCTCCAAATTGGAAAAAGTTCCTTCGAGTTCGTATATAACCATACGATGGATTATCCAAATAACCGTGGATCTTCGTAGTGATACGGGGCGTTCTGGAGAAATACAAAGGTGAAGCAGGAGTGGCGATGAAATACTTGGTTTGGTCGTGAATAGCAGTTGCAATTTACTTTGCTCTCTTTCTAATCTTTTTACTTGTCTTTACTTATTATCTTCTGTACACCTTACTTAGGCTAATCGGTTTTCTTCATTCCCTACCTTTCGGCACTTGCCTATGGTTTGGATGAAGACTGTCCAATTAGCGTAATAGGTGTACCGTCCTAATCCAAGGAGCACTCGCAACCTGAAAGAAGGTAAAAGGAAAAGATAACTGAATAGTCATATTCATTTTCTCCAGAACCGGAAACCATCCTCAAATCTGGAACAAGTTCCTTCGAGTTCGTATATAACCATACGATGGTTTTATCCAATATAAGTGACGTTCGTAGTGATACGAAATGTTCCGGAGAAAAGGGGTAAAAGTAGGAATGGCAATGAGATATGCAGCTCAGACAATCCAAATGTAATACCCCAGGTGGAGTTGGGGTTGAATACCACCTACCCCGTGAAGAAGTGAGGTGTTATCCGGTATCGAGGTGGGGATGTAAACGATACGGATACACACGGGGAACCACTATAGAACAATGGGGAGTATCGAATTGCATTCCGAAAGAGGGCACGATCTGAACTATAAATGGAAATGACACACTCCTATAACACAGAGGCGCCTTTTGGATGAATCGGAACTCCGGAGTTTGAAGAACTCCGTAGTTAAGCGTGCTTGAGCCAGAGAAATTCTGGGATGGGTGACCTACTGGGAAGTAGCCCCGGGTTCATTCAAAGGGACAAAACCGTGCGGTTTCGGCCAGAGCGGACAATATCATCTGTGTTTGGGGGTGGGTCGTGACAAATATGGTATCAGAGCCGGTCCCTCAAAAGTAGGTCTGTGGTTCGAGGTCGAACCATTGTTCTAAGTGGGGGGGAATGTAATACCCCAGGTGGAGTTGGGGTTGAATACCACCTACCCCATGAAGAAGTGAGGTGTTATCCGGTATCGAGGTGGGGATGTAAACGATACGGATACACACGGGGAACCACTATAGAACAATGGGGAGTATCGAATTGCATTCCGAAAGAGGGCACGATCTGAACTATAAATGGAAATGACACACTCCTATAACACAGAGGCGCCTTTTGGATGAATCGGAACTCCGGAGTTTGAAGAACTCCGTAGTTAAGCGTGCTTGAGCCAGAGAAATTCTGGGATGGGTGACCTACTGGGAAGTAGCCCCGGGTTCATTCAAAGGGACAAAACCGTGCGGTTTCGGCCAGAGCGGACAATATCATCTGTGTTTGGGGGTGGGTCGTGACACCAAAAGCCAGTGTTTTAAGAAGGTTCGGTTAACTTGGTCATTGAGTCATAGTCAAAGGTCGGGCCATGATCGCTGTCAAAAAGAGAGAGAAGAAACACTCTGCGTGCACTCTAACCTATATCAGAATGGTTATCAATTTATCTAATCAGGAAACCTCCCACTGTATCCTCAAATTCTCCTCGAAACCTGAAAGAAGAATTAGTCGGGATCACCCGAGGAGTAAACCAACTCATCAGTGGGAATCGGGATCCAACTATCATCGCATGATAACGTAATGGAATCCACTAACGTTATCACACTCCAGAAGGTATGCGCATGCCTGGTAAATTTCAGTTTCTTAGAAACTCCCGAAGTGATTTTTACCCCTAGGACCCAAGTGACCTTGACTGAGCCAACATATCAAAGGATCCTAGCCAAGTTCAACCCGTCATTATCTTGATTGCATTAGACCCACCCGCATGAGTCCTTGACTGAGCCAAAATGACCATACGACTGTCCTAACCAATCACATATCCATAAGACAGAAAAGCATTACAGAGCTACTGCACACTACGCCTCGGCTGAGCAATACATACGTAGCACGAATACTAAGCAATACTAATCTGAAATGACGGAGGGATATGGTTGGTTTTTGGCGAAAAACCTTTAACGTAATGAACTTGATATCGTTGAAGGAACCGTATAACTTTTTATAAATATAGTGGCGAAAACCTTTGCTAAAGAGGTCACTCCCGGTGAAGGGATCTCGGCTCTGTCCCCGTAGAATGAGGTGCAGGATATTCTAACTGAATACAGCGATGCAAAGCAAAAAGTAATCGACTATAGTGAAGTTATTACCCTGACGCTAACTTCTGTCCAAGGGCTAACTCCCGATGAAGAGATCTCGGCCCTTGCCCCGTCGAATGAGGTGCTGGATATTCATAACCGAATAACTCTGTGCAAAACAAAAGAGAACGACCTTGAAATAAAAGCTTTTTGAAAATTGTTCCAACAGCATCAAAAAGGTTAGTTTAGCTTGCATTGATCCGAATCAATGCGGTCCCATCAATTGATCACACCACAAAAGAACGAAAATATGATGTACGTGTATGCCATCCGTATTCTCCACTGGGTCCCATCATCACCCGTTAGGTTACTTAACTAACGACAGAGCGGGGACTGGACTAGCGCGGATGTAAAACATATACAACATCTACTAGTATATATATATATATATATATATCAATATATAATAATCGCTCATGGCGTGATAAATGCAACATCACATAAATGTAATAAGCATCACAGAACAATACAGATAATCTGGGATCCCCGGGTTTCCTTTGAGCCGCAAGTGAAACCCGACGTTCCTCTGGTCGTGTGGATAGCCTGTGCAATGAAATCCTAGACCCCTACAGGTGCGGCAAGTTACCCGCCAAAACCTGAAGCGAGGCAGCCCCCTTCAACAAAGTGAATGGACCACGCAGCACTTCACAGAATCCGGTAACTTGAGCACCCCTCCTTGGGTCAACCTATACCCCCTACGAGTGCGGCGAAAAGCCCGCCAATTTTAGAGTAAAGCCCCCTCCGTCTCAAAGCCATGAGATGCGGGCCCGTTGCCCTCTAGAACCCGGCTATCCGTGCACCCCACCGCGGGGTAATCCTAGTACAGAAAATAAAAATATGTACAACGGGTGCATCGACCTCAACCCGGTCGTGCCCTAAAAGAATAATATACAAACAGGTAGTGATGGCAGTCCATATGTCGGACGCTTGCCCCGCAATATCAAATGTACAAATGCAATCAAACTGTACTACCATTGCTCCAGGCTATCCACTACGACAAATCCGCAACATCACAGCACAACACAGAACATCAACGTGAATGTCACGTTCGTAAATCCATCTAAAAGAGCTATAGCAATTAGACAAGATTTACCGCTCGATTGACATTCACGGTCGCAGATATAATGTAAGTACTGTAAACTAATGTATTTAAAATTCCGATCGACAAAACTTCCCGAAGTGGGCCCCAAGTACAATTCCAGCACTCAAAATAATCTGGGCCAAAACTATATACCCAAAAAAAATATTTCCATGAACTAAACCCTTAGAAAAAATTTGGGACACTGTAGCCCAAAAAGGGCCATGGAAGGGCCGCCAAATGCGACATTTCACGGCGGTTCCGCGATGGAATTTTGGACTTAGGTCTCCAAATTTTTTCTGTAGCTTTAGTTATGCATGCATGTATTTTTAAGATGCCTAAAATAATTTTTTGAACAACTTTGAAATTCGACAGCAAGCACACTGTAACACCCGAGCCCAATACTACCATTTTCTGTTACTGGCTGAGCATTAGATAAGACTTATTTCATTTATTTTGCTTGTGTGGGTCTTACTGTAAAATTTTATCTGGAAAGGTCATTTCTGCATATAACAAATTTTAGCGTCTAAAATGAAATTAAAAATATCCATCTTGGCCTACTCGACACCCCTAGCCTCGTGGTAGCGTCCGTGCATCGAGTTCCCATCCTGTTCGGTGAAAACGGGCGAGTTTGGACGGCTACGCGCGCGTACGGGTGTCCGTCTTGGGGGTATGCTTTTTAATCATAAAACACCTCATTTTAAAATTTGGAACCCGCTAAAAATCCTATTATTTAAATTTCAAATTTTTGGACCCAACCCGGGTGCGGTTTGGAAATGTTTCATTTAGCGCTAAAATCCCAAATTAATATAATATTTAAAACCATATAATATTTCGTTTATATATATTTTCACTGTTCGGGAATCTATTAAATCTTTAATTTATATCTTTCTTTAACTACTTATTATCTTCCTCAGCCAATCAGCGTAGGCTTTTACCCGTGGGCCCCCTCCAGTATCTTCCTCTCTCTTTCTCTGTCTCTCTCTCTCTACCTTTCTCTATCTCTCTCTCTCTAACTTTCCCTCTCCCCTATTATATATTTTCCTCTCTTTTCCTCACGAGAACAGCAACCCTCGCGAGCAGAACCCATCGAACCTAAACCCTAGCCGCCTCGTCACCGTCGCCGCCGCAGCCCCGACGCCGGCGTCAACATCACCGTCGCCCTCGCCTCCGCCTCCTCGCCTCAACCAACCCTTGTTTTCTCCCCCGCGCACCCAGCACGTCTGCTGCGACCACCTGCAGAAATCCCTGCCGTCGCCTGCTCGCCGGCGGCCCTCGTCGTCACCATCCGCGCCATCACCAGCGCCTTCCTCATCACCAGCGCACTCCAGCACCCCGGTCCGTTCGTCTATAAGTATCGCATGTCGGGCTTAGAGGGTTGGTAAAAGTCAGACCCCCAAAAGCGGTACAAGTCGTGTTGGAGTGTAGCCCAGAACACCCTGAGATACTACTGGAATACCTACCAGTAAATCTCCTGCCTTGGCCAAGGACTTCGTGTAATGTATCTCCTAGACACAGCGCGATCTCACCCCCAATACCGGGAGAGACGAAACCCCTGCCGATCCGCTCACTGCCTCCATGTGGCTCGGGACTGTACCCAACTAAAACCTGTTTGCACGACTCCTTTGAGTAGTGGTAGGGCAGTAATCAAAGCACAGTGGGAACTCAAACGAGACAAATGACGTTCTCAGGTCGATGAACTAACCTGTACACATGTTACCAGGGAACTGCTATCTAACGTCAGGTATAATACCAACTAGCATGTTCCCGGCGAGTCCTGTCCGGTGTACTCATAACCCAATGAGCACCTGTATACATCTTAGGTGAACCAACTGACACCAACGGCTTGTGGGACCGGCCACCGTCCCTCGTCGGGGTCTCGACTGTATACATTAGTCTACTCTGGAGTATCGATACCCTGTCTCGAAACTCCCTCGACTAGGGGCCTTTTGAGGATGTGCTTATAGACCCCAGCTCCCACGTATATGATCGCCATCATACTGCTGGCCGTCAAGCAAGAATCCTAAGGGCTCTATCAACGTATAATAGTAATCTGTAATATCACCTAAAGCATGTACATGATGATAAAGATAAACCAGATAGCATACTATCATCTTGAGTAAGATTGTCCTTCCGGCATAGGTCATCCCTCAATCATTGCAATCACGTGCCTGCGATCCAATAATTAACTTTGAGGGCACTATATCCAACAGTGACGTATAACGGGCGATTATGTTCGCACGTACCGAGGAGGAAATCTTCATCGCTGAATGTAATATCAGCCATATGGACCTCTGCCAGCTCATCTTTTATCTTCTCTTCCGTGAGGAAAGCTTGGAACTGATCGGGCTCTTGTAATGCTTTGATCAGAGAATCTCGTGTCTCTTTGGACAGGAGGAGAGTATCCAATACGCTCAGTTGTGAGGGTATTTTCCTCAAATGTGCTAAGACATTGTAATCTACCATGTTTTTCTTTGGCGAGTCTCTTGCTGCGAGCTCTTTGACAACTCCACCGTCGAGGGCAATTTCCTCAGGGATTTTTTCCTTCCCTTTGTCCTTTTTGCTCGAATCTTTGTTTGTTGGTCCGAGATTCTTTTCAGGCAGTGTGCGGTTACGCAGCTGAATATTCTCACGGTTCTTTTCCTCCTTTTCTTTTTAAGAGGTGGAGTCTTTGAAGAGAGGGCTGAGGGGTATTTCATCCTCAGAATTGCTCTCGAAAGTAAGAACTTGTGGTTTTTCCCTTTCTGAGCTGGTATCAAACATATGACAGTTGCCAGTCGTTTTTTCATGCGCATCTGTTGCACTATTATGTCGTGGACGAGTTTCGCGCTTCACCTTCTTGAAGTGTTTTTTATGGGCAACGTATCCTTGCGACCACTTCTTGAAGGCACTGCATTCCTCGGTGGGGTGGATAACCCTCCGATGATACATGCAGTAGTTTGGATGTGAATCCCCTATGTCGAGGCATATAACCCTGGGAATGTTTCCTACGAGAGGCGGCAGCTTCATTCCCATTGACAAGGTTTTCGCGAACCGCTTCTCTGCCTTGATCCTACTCTTATTTGTCGCAGGTATGCTTTGGTTTAGTTGAAGTACTTTATGACTCCTTCTTGCTGCGGCTTCTTCATCCTGACGCTGACGCGTAGCCTTTTCGTATATGGCTGTTTCGCGTTCTCGGTCAGCTATACTTTTTCGAAAGGCTTCGTTTAACAGCCTATCGATCGGGTCTTCTGGCAGTTCTGGAGATTTTAGTGCCGATCCTACCCCCTATTCCTTTGCATTATTTTCTGACACTGAGGGAGTTTCTTCGTCATTTAACGATGAATGGAAAACCATATGGCAACTTGCTACATAGTCTTCGGTTTCTTCTAATGAGTCATTTTCCTCATCATTGTCACTATCTTTGTTCTCAAGAATATGCTTGAGAAACTCTTCGAGCGTGAACGGTGTCCGCTCCTTCTGGTTGTACTCCTCCAGCGCGTCAATGTACTTTTGTAGGTCTGTGCGCTTGTCGTCATACTCGGCAGGGTGCACGGGCTTCTTGGTCTTCTTCTTTTTCTTTGAAGACTTCGAAGACTTGACTTGGGAGTTTTGCCCTTTGTTAACGACTTTCGGTACAGTACGGGGTTTCAGCATCCCTTCAATGATTTTGGGTTCAAGTGGGCTTTTCCACCTGACTGCTGTACATGCATGTAGATCTTTCAACATTCTTTTGGTTTTAGCTGAAAGAACAACTTCTCATGGAGTTTCTTCCATGAGCGAGCATGATGCCCCCGGCGCAACCACCTTTTTGGGAATGTGCTTCTATGGTGGGTTCACCCTCCAGTTATCAGACAGCGCTAATTTCCCCTGTTGATACTGGTCCTCGACCCAGTTCTTGAAGATGTAGCAATCCTCAATTGGGTGGCTCACCATTCTGTGACAGGAGCAGTAGTTGGGGTTATTGATGTCGCCGGGTTGTGGTGGAAATCGTGGGTCTGGAAATGTAATGAGTTTGTTACGCATTGCCAACTCAAATAGTCTCCTCGTCTTAATGCGAGGAAACGAATAAGTGCGCCCCCGTCTTTCCTCCAAGGATGGGTGCGGACGCGCGTTGTTTTGTCGAGCAGCTGGTTTTGCGCCACTCAGTTGTTGTTGCGTGTTGGAAACTAAGGCTACTTTCCCTCTACCCTTGTTATTTCGTAGGTCCTTATTCGAGAAGGAAGACCCGTAGCCCATCTGGTCCATTTAGGCCAGCTTATCGATCAGAGCCTGAAAGGTCGTCGGTTTGAAGAATGTCATGAATTGGGACACTGTCGTTTGAGGATCAAGGGTCCCGATGAACATGCCCATGGCAAGGGATTCTTCGATGCGCTGTTCGCACTTAGACCATAGGTTCCGCCACCGGATCGCGTATTGAACCCAAGTTCTCCTAGCCTTACCCTGGCATTGATTAATGCCATGATCGGAGTGCGCTCGCTTGCGCTGGCGAACCGCTGGGTGAACAGCAGTTCCATCTCTGTGAATGTCTTTACGGAGTCATTTGGGGGCTCCGAGTACCATTCAAAGGTCGTTTTTGACAGGCTGCTGATTTATCAAAGAATATTTATAATCGCAATCAAGAACGGCGTCGCTTAGTAGCTAGCCGGTGAGTACGGGTCGGTCCACAGGTATGTTGTGTATTTCCTAATTTGGTCTAACGAGTTAATTCCAAACGGTGTGAATGGATTATCGCTAAAAACAAAACTGATTTATACTAAGACTAGAATCTTGCTAGGGTTAGGTTTAGGTTAAGTTTGGAAATTGAAGATTTCCTCACCGCTTTCAATGCCCTAATTTAGATCTCTTTAGGTATTATGGTAACAATTAATAAAGAGGATTAGTACCATCGGGAAGAAACGATGTTTCTTCCTCTAGGTTCTAGTCCTTCCTTTCTTAATTCTTACCCTAACCTCCATGGAAAACATACACAACCGGTTGTTTATACTACGGTATCACCGTTACCTCGTGAGGTAAGGTGCCGTAGGGAACGGTGTGTGTATGTATGCATGGAGTCCTATTAATTATATGTGATGGGCAAGAAAGGGGTGAGAGATTTTCATCTCTCAAGCCTTCCCCAAATCTAACCCTAACAACCGAGGAGACTACTCACTCATTAGAGAATTGAAAAACATTTCTAACTATCTAACTAGGGCAGATAATAAAATTATACTAAGGCAGAATAAAAATTAACTAAGGCAATGAAATAAAATTACTTACTTTATTGATGGCTCTCTCCAAACATTTACACAGGAATTAAATTCTGAATAGATGAAATAAAAAGAGTCATAACCTAAAACAGGTTTTATGATTTCTATTTATAGAACATAGAAAGCCTAGGGTTACAATCGAGTCATATCTGCAATTACAAGTTTACCCCCTAAGAAAATAACTAGTCGACGCGCCGCCATAGAAATTTCCACCGGCACGTGTCTCGTACGGCCGCCGTTCCGCGGCCAAACCCCATGTTTGGCCGCCGTTCCGCGGCCATAAAGAGAGATCGTGGGCTGTGTTCTTTTGGGCTGATTCCTGTTGCATTTTTCTTGTCTTTTCTTCACTTGGTTCTTCAGAATGTTTTCTAGTTTCTTCCAGATTTCCACAGTGCATAATGTCGTGGACTTTTACCGTTTGCTTCGTGTCGAAGTCTTGAATCTTGTGCTGCCTTTGTACTTTGTGAACTTGTTCATTGATCTTCGTTTATTCTCCAAACTGTAGGCTTGATCAAGATTCTTCCATTTGTTGGTCGTAGTCTCACTTTTGTATCGTCTTTTCATCTTTTTCACTGTTTTTGATCCGAGAACCTGTAACCTGCAACTATGTAGCAGATATGGATCAAAAGCACCTGTTTATTTGTAAAATAAATAAGAATAGGGAATATAATAATGCAAAATTATGATATGAACAGCTGCCAACAAACTGGCGAAGCAACGGTTTGTCATCGCCTCCAGTGTTGCGCACAGAGCTCTGAACTGAGCGACGTGCTGATAGGGATTGCCTGTCCCTTTATATACATGGAACTTGGGGACGTATATCCTGGCAGGTACTTGATTTGGTCATACTAGCCTGGATACAGTCGCCTAGTTCTGACGATTTGGCCAGCCACTTCATTTGCTTGATGTGCTCTTATTTGTTGAGCCATATAATCACCAAGCGAAGCCTTGGAGATCGTTTTCTCCTTGACCGTTGATAGAGCCGGAAAAGGGTTTGATGTTTCCCCCTGTCATCCTCGACGATTATTGGCGGATCTTCGGCTGGGGGTTTGTAACAACCCTAAACTTTCTGTACAGTTTTTTTCAAAAAAATACAAAAAGGGGTACTTGAGCCTGAGCACAAGTTATAAATTTGATTTGCTTTTTAACAGCAAGAAGGAGCTTGTAGCTCATTGGTAAGACCTTACACTGCTGAACCAAAAAACCAGAGTTCAAATCCCATCGCCACATTATCTTTTTAATTTGATTTCTTTTAATCTTTTTAAAAGCCCAAGAGTCTACACGTGCATAACCCGTAAAACCAAGAGTCACACATAAAACAAACGAGTCCACTGCAGTAGTAAAAGCGTCGAGGACACGTGGCGTTGAGGGGAGCTTTGACTCGGGCCAAACACCAATTTTCTTGAACCCCTGTGACCCTTGAACTCCCCCCATTAACCCTGTACTATTCTTTTTCCCTGCACATTTACAGAGCAATTTAAAACCCCATTTAATCCATTTTTTAATACAAATTTTAATACACCTTTTCACTACCCTAAAACCCTAATTTTTCCTATAAATACCACACCAAAAATCATCCCTCCTCACTCTCAAATCTCTGCCCAAACTCTCAAAAAAAAAATCCCAAGACTTTTGTGTGCAAGTGGAGTTAGCAAAGGGCGAAACTCCGACGAACTTCCGGCGGTGATCCGAGGACTTTCCGGCAACGAAATGACGCACCGGCACCTCCTACTTCTTCATTTTCCTCTCCTCTCCACTACAATCCAGTAATTCCCTTCTCCCCTTTCTCTTTACTATTTTAAAAACTTAGAATTCTAAAACCCGATGGAAGTGGAGTTAATCCGACTTCCGACTCAGTTTTTCCTTAAAAATCATATTTTCTTAAACACAATAATACCAAACTCTCACATCATGATCATTAAACATTAACAAAACATATTGACAAGTTTCATATCAAAAGAATTTATATTTCAATTTTTATAGCACTTTTACAGAAAAATACCATATAGTTTAGTTTCGACATAAAACATCATTACCCCTTACTATACTTTTAGATAGTTCACGAGGTAAGACCTATACTTTTAGATAGTTCACTAGAAATGTCATATTGATAAAATATACATCCATGAAAATTCTAAAGACGACAATAAAATACTTGAGTTGTATTTTGAAAATTATACAAAATTATTTTTATATAAAACCCCCTCAAGTTATACTAAATTACAATAAAGACCCTAGTAAACATAGGTTTAAGCGGCCGGTCTCTTGAGTCTCAGGGAGCCGGAGATATGGGTGCTTGCCTATTTAAGGTAGACAACTTAACAAATGGTTTTATCAATACGGTAATCGTCTTCGAAAAAGACACAAATTCTGCCGTCCATATGCAGCGGTTACCGATAACACCAAAACCTAATTCAGGATTCAATTTCTTTTCTAATTGTCTGACTCAGACTGGGTCTCAATATAATCAATCTGACTTAAATGAGATTCAAGTACATATAACAATTCAATATGAATTCATATATTCAATCTGTTCAATCTATCAATCTATACAACTTGACTGAACCGAACCATGGATATATATCCATCTACATGATTCTCCAGTTACATCCATTTACTGATATCATGGTTTCGGCAAGTCATCCATCTATACAATCAATAATACAAGACAATATAATTTACAATACAATACAAACAATACAAACAAGCCAACGGGAGGTTAATAAGGGGTAGATTGGTACGGAAGGTGTTAGAAGTGGCACGAAACAACAACCATAAAGACACCCAGCCTGAATTCAATCGTCGTTGTTCCGGGTATTATTGACGGAGCCTTGTACTCTATATACCGTAGTTTCTGGTCTAGTGAGACTCTTCTCGTATACACTGGCCTCTTCTGTACCAAGCTACAAACAACTGCGTTAATACTAAATACAACATTATAACAATATAATACCATTTTAAATGTTACACACTCTCTCTCTTTCTGTCTATTCTACTTCTCCCTTATCTTTGGGACTTACCGAGCGATTTGTTCGCTGACGATATTCTCTTTCTTCTTCTTTGGAATGTCGTCAGGTGATTCACTGGAGATCGAGCCCACCGGCGAGGATTTGGACCAGCTAGCTTTCGACCCGGAGCTCTGGTTACTTGTACATTCCATTTCTGTATTTTCATTTCTGTTATGCCACTATTTAGGTATTGCTTTTTATTCCATGTATTTACTTTTAAGATGTATTGTAAAAAGAATGTGAATAAATAAAATTGTTGTTCATTTATATCTATTGTCTCTATCTCTTGTGCAGTTTACTTATATTGTTTAGATACGCTTAGCGTGTTTACTTTAGAATAAATACGTAGTGGGCCCATTGCACCCTCTGCCCGTACACCGGGAAGCGGGGCGTGACAGGGTTCTGGTTGGATCATCATTCCAACAATATCTTGGAACAAGAGCACCATCTGCTTCATGTTAGCAGTTTGTTCGGCGGCTTCTTTATCTTTTCTTTCAATCACCTTTCGCAGGAACTCTGTGTCCGTCTCCTGCTCCTGGCGCTGTTCGGCCGTCGCGTCCAGGCTTTCTTTCTGCCCGGTAAGTGTTGCCATTTTTTTCAGCATTTCCTGGAGTTTTTGTTATTGCTCCTGAGTTTTAGTCAACGACCGAGTTTGTGGTCGGTGACTTGCCGAAGTACGGCTTTCTTCTTTCCTGGAAGCCATGTGGACCGTATGCACGATCATGCCCCCAGACTTAGGGCGTTTGGGTCCATCACCTTTGGAACTTTCCTTAGACGGTGGGATTTTCTCCAGCCTCATCTTATTGTGGGAGGTCGAAGTTGAAGGAGCCGTTGTAACAGGTACCTATGTAGAAGAAGCCACTCGCTGTATGACGGAGGGATGGTCTTTCTCTTACCGAGCCTTCGATTTCTTCGGTCGATGAGAGTAATCTTTGTTGATCACAGAGTACTGGACTTTCCGTCATACCCTGTGAATTTGTTAAGAGAGTTGTTGATGGGGGCGCTCCGGCTTGGCCTGCACTGTGGTTTCTGCAGGCGGGGGCGATTTCTTTAGCACCGCCGTTGGAGAGTTCTTCCGCACCCTCCTGAGCAGGTCAAAGATGTTCCCGGTTGGAACAACAGCGTCAACTTTCACCATTAGAGCTGGTGGGGTAAGTCCAGAGGAGGAGTTGCCCCCATCTTTTCTCACTCGGCGCCAGTGGCGACGTCGAGCGTGTCTTGCAGACGGGATCGCCTCAGTTTTGGAAGCGGCTTCTGTTGGATATATGTATACCTTAGAGGCCATTATATGATAGTGTATGTACCAGTATGTGTGTGTGTGTGTGTATCCAGGGGACATTCTTTCTTGACATGATAGTATACTATCTGGTTGCATTTTTTATCTTGACATGTTCTTTTGATCGTGCTTTCATTCATTTGGTACATGTTGATATAGCCCTTTGGATATGCAGGACTACTGAGATTATGATGCGGATCATACAAGTGGGACATGTATGGTCTATGAGCATATCCTTGAAATGTTCCTAGTCGTGGGCGTGTCGAGACGGGGCATCGATATCACCATAGTAGACTAGCATATACGTTGCTTGTCGCATATGATGGTCGATGGATGATCCCATATCCATTGGTGTGGTGACACCAAAGACTGTATATGGGTGCTCAGTGAGACTGGGTACACTGTATGGACTCACCGAGAACTTCTATGTGGTATTATATCTATCGTCGGATAGCAGTTCTCAGGTGACACTGGTACAGGTTAGTCTGTAGACCCGAGATCGTCATAGAGTCTTGTGTACCTCCTACTGTACTTTGATCTCCACCCTACCACGGCTCTACCGAGTCATTCAAACAGGTGGATTTTGGGTACAGTCCCGAGGCACATGGAGGCAATGAGCGATAGGAGGGGTTTCGTCTCTCCCGGTATTGGAGGTTGATGTTGCACCATGTACGATTGGCTATAACAAGAAGCCCTGGACAGGGCTGCTGAGATTTACTGATAAGTGTTATCAGTGGTTTCTCGATCTATTATGAGCCATATACCGGCATGACTTATTGGGTTATTGGGATCGACGATACCATCCCTAGACTCACATATACAGCATATTTGACGAAGAGACCGGACTGTACGGTAAGTGTTACCAGTTGGCTCGACGGGAGTTTTAGCATGTTTGCTTGTATTTCTTCTGATCGCTCAATATCTGGGAGCCGTTATGTACAACTTGTGCCACTGACAGTTTGTGAGCATGTGATGTGATCACTGCCTACTGCTAGCGTATTGATGGGTCTTAGAGTTCCACAAAGGGGTCTCCTAACTCAGGAGAAAAGATGTGGGGGTGTATATGAGATATGCGTGGGAGCTCGATTAAATGCGTGTATAGGATACCGTATTTTAATCGGGAGTTTTCTATTGGACGGGTCGTATGTGATATGACTGGGCTATTAAATCAAGTGTTGATTTAATGTTAAATCCATTAGCTCATTTATTAAAACATATTTCTTTATGATGCATGCATAAGTGTATGTATATGTTGATATGGATGCACACATGCAAGCATACATGTGTCATGGTTGATGATACATTGGTGATGGCAATGCAAGACTCACATGGTAACATTTTTTAGATATTTTGTTTATTTGAGAAAAGCAAAATGGCAACATAATCATGGTTGACTATTCAACTCTCTTGAGTTGACAATAGTCAATGGTTTTTTAGCCCATGGTTTTGTTGCCCATGGTTTTGCTTAAATTCAGGTTACAAAATATCTTGATATTTTGTAACCATGGTTTAGTATGGATAACTTCACTTACTCTCTTGAGTTTAGAGAGAGTTATCACATTATTCTCTTGAGTTTGTTTGGTGCCATCTCCTTCTTCCTCTCTCTCCTCAAAGCTCTTTAGGGTTTTAAAAGAAAGAGAAAGAATCAAAAAGAAAATGTTTTCTAGTGAGATCCAAACCCACATCGCCATTCTACTTTAGTCTAGCCCACTAGTGTGGAGTGTTTGCTTCATCTTCATGCTTGATCAAGTGATTCTTGGAGCTTGGTGCAAAGGGACTTCGTGGTGGATCATCGTGGACTTGGAAGGACACAAGCCAACCGATTCAAACCCCCACTTGATCCAAGAAGTCAAGGAGGGGGTCTAAAAAGGTTATATTTCTTCCCACTTAGTGTTAGACCCTTGTAGTATATGATACTAGCATGATGTTACTCTATTTTTCTAGTTCGATTCATGGTTGGAATTGTTTAGCACCCCCTTAAATTTTTGTTATAGCATGTGTGATGCAACCCTAAACCTAGGATGGTGCTAGAAAATCCCTACAGTGGTATCAGAGCCAAGCTAAAGTTTAAGAGTAACCTAGACGACGTTAAAAACTTCGTACGAACGAAAACAGACACCCAAAGTAATGCTTTTTGGAAATTTTTCAAAAGTTGGAATTTTTCATATTAAAAATACTCAGAAAATCATGCAGGGTATTATATGGGCCCCCAAGAAGAACGAAGTCCTAACTCGACTTAACGACCGCGGAACCGCTGCCAAAAGGTTCTTTTGGCGGCGGTTCCGTAGCGCCGTTGGTGAGGCTTGGACTGTGCCTTCTTGTGCTGGCCCATATGTGCTTGATGCGGTCTCTGGTATATTTTGATCTGACTCAAGTGTTGAGCCATCTGAGAATTCTTTGGATGATTGATCGATCGATCGAATGTTTTAATTGCGCCTAGTTTATTTATGAATGCGATACAATAATTGGAATCTACACTAATTAGTTTTGTGAAAAGTAATTAGCTGCATGTAAATCTAATATTTTGGTCTCAGTAGAATCGGGAATCTTGTTGAATTACCCGGTTTCTTTTGAAAAGGTGTTCATGGTTGAGACCTAAATATAAGATTTGTATTGTCATGCATGAAATCCTGAATATGTGATATTCCGGGTTTATGATGTCTAAAGGCAGTGTTAATTCCAATTGTTGTAGTTTTTCACTTTCTTTTCTGCGACCGTAAGTGTAGTATGTGGTGTATCGCCGGTTTCGTTGCTATATATCAACGATAATTGGGGTACACATGCTTACTTACGTTGATGATATGTGATATTATGTGTTGCTGTGATATGATGTACAGGATCGTCGCGAATGAATAGCCGGGGGTTTTATGTGAGATGGGAGTTTTTCTTTTCATTCATGTAAAATTAATTGTATATAATATTCTTTTATTGGGGCACTTCTGGGTTGAGGATGATATCACCATTGTTGTATATTATTTACTTTTCCGCATTAGGATAGACCCAAGGTGGGGAGCACAAGTGACCGTGTTCTGGGGTTCAGTGGGAGGCCATCTCGAGGAGTCGAGACCGGGTCTCCTAAACTCTAGAATTGATAGGGTCACTTGCCGCTCTTGTAGGGGTCTAGGGGTGTGGGGTTGGTTATTTATCGCGACCGTAGAATCCGTATTTTCTATTATTGGCTAAATACAAAATACGGACCTCCTAATATATCCTGTATTTTCATATATGTGCTTCTGCTGTGGATATTCTGTGATATGGTCACTTTATATGTTGAGACAAATGATGTATTATATATATATGATATATAATAAACGTTACTTATGTTTTGCATCCACGCTAGTCTCGCCCCGCTATACCGTTAGTTAAGTAACCTAACGGTACATAACGCGACATTGTGGCGAATGCGGATGGCATAAGCGTACGTTCTATTTCGTTTCTTTTCTGTAATGGCTTAGGACTTAAATGATAGGACTACATTAATAAGATTATTGTAAACAAAAGAGACCTAAAAAGATGTTGTACAATCAAATTTGAAACCTACTCGGCTTTTTATGAAAAAGCAAGATTTCAAAAGGCGGGGCTGAAGCCACTCCTTTTTAAACCATTAGATTCTACAACGATATCAAGTTCGAAGCATTAAAAGTTTTTTTTTAAAACTATTCGCAACCCTCCGTCATTTTAGGAAGTAGAGTACTTAGTATTCGTGCTGCGTATTTTGACTATAGTTAAGGCGCAGTGTACGATAGCTAAGTGATGTCTTCCTACACAGCATATGATGCGATTAGTTAGGACATTCATATGATTATATTGACTATAGTTAAGGGTCATAAGGGTGGGTCTAGTTAATCACGAAATGACGGGAAGAACTTGACTAGTACTTATGATATGTTGACTATAGTTAAGGTCATGGGTACTCGGGGTAAAAACCATATCGGGAGTTTCAAGTGTTGAAATTTGCAATAAGATTGCATACCTTCTATATGATAGTAGGATCCCGATCCCACTGTGAGCAATAGTTGCTCCCGGGAGAGTTTTGCACTTTAAACTCATTAGGTGTCTAGAAAGGTGTCAACGGGGCTACGCCTCGAGGAAAATGAGGTTTATTTTAATTAGATCCGTGTGAAAGCACGGGGAACCTCCATCAGAAGTACCGGCACTGGCCTGGCTGAACGATTAGCGAAGTTGTAAAATGTAATTAATCCTGACTAATTTTTCCCTTTTAAGGTTTGAAGGAAAATTTGATAAAAGCAGTGGGAGACGTAAATTAGATAAGATAATAAACCAATCTAATCTTTACAAGAGCTTTCGCTGAGTGTATTCTTTTCTTTCTCCTAATGGCAGATAACCATGACTGAACTTAAGCTACTATTAGAGAAAAATAAGCTTACCGGACCGAATTATAAAGATTGGCTGAGGAACATTAATATTGCTTTCACATATAATAAAGTATCATATATCCTCGCTGCCACAGCCCCGTCCAAACCAGGCCCTGAATCTTCTGTTGCGGATAGGAAAATCCGCAAAACGTGGGATATTGACCGTGCCACTGCCAAATGCCTCGCGCTTGCATCGATGGACAATACACATCAAAAGCAGCACGAGGAGATGGATGTTCAATCCATCTTTCTCCATACAAAGGAGTTGTATGGAGAGCAATCTCGTATCTTACGATACGAAGCGTTTGGAAAGCTGTTTCAGATGCGGATGGCTCCTGGCACATCAGTAGGTGACTACGTTCTGAAGATGATAGCTCTTATTGAAGAGGTTGAGGGCCTCGGATGGACAATGGATAAGGAGCAATATACGGATATTATTCTACAGTCTCTTCCCTCTGCCTTTGCTCCTTTCATAGTGAACTTCAACATGCACAATATGGAGAAGTCACTACCCAAACTTCTCAATATGTTGAGAAATATGGAGAGAGCGTTTAAGGCGAAGTCTCCCTCCCTGCTTGTTGGACAATCTTCTTCTTCCGTCCCAAAAACCAAGGCCAAGGGAAAGAACAAGAAGAAATCCACCAAGCTGAGAGGTGGAATAAAAAAGGCAAAAGAGAAAGACAAATCCAAAGCTGCGAAGTCAGGAAATGGAGAATGTTTCTACTGCAAGAAAATGGGACACTGGAAGCGGAACTGTACTGAGTACCTTGGTCTCAAGAAAAGGAAGCATGGTGATGCTTCAGCTTCAGGTGTGTTCGTAACTGAAAACTGTTTTTCTATAAACTCTGCTTCCTAGGTATTGGATACCGGTTCGGGTTCTCATATCTGCAATTCTATGCAGGAGCTGAGAAATAGCAGAGTTTTGAAGACAGGTGATCATACTCTCCGGGTTGGAAATGGTTCCAATGTACATGCAGTTTCAGTGGGAGAATATCATCTGGGGTTGCCATCGAGTTGTATATTGGTTTTGAACCCATGTTATTTTGTACCAAGCATGCTTTGTAATAGTGTATCCGTTTCTTTGTTAGACAATGAAGGATATCATTTTGAATTGCAGCATAATGTTATGAACATTAAACTGAATCAAGAGTTGATTGGTTATGGTACACTTAATAACGGGATATACGTCCTGAATCAACACACAGTTTTCAACATACAACACACAAATAAAAGAAAGTTTTCAGATATAAATGAAGCTTTTCTTTGGCATTGTAGATTTGGTCATATTAATGTAACAAGACTAAACAAGCTTCATAAAAATGGATATTTAAATTCTTTTGTGTATAAATCTTATGCGACTTGTCAGTCTTGTATCAAAGGGAAAATGACCAAAACTCCGTTTACTGGACACGGAGAAAGAGCTACTGAGCTCTTAGGCCTCATACATAATGATGTATGTGGGCCAATGTCTACACATGCAAGAGGCGGTTTCTCTTACTTCATAAATTTTACTGATGATTTCTCAAGATTCGGTCATGTGTTTTTGTTGAAGCATAAGGCTGAAGCTTTCAAGAAATTCAAGGAGTATAAACTTGAAGTAGAAAAACAAACTGGAATGAGCATCAAGAGACTTCGATCAGATCGAGGTGGAGAGTATCTTAGTACTGAGTTTTCGAACTTTCTAAAAGAGAATGGGATTCTCTCTCAGCTCACTCCCCCTTACACACCACAGCACAACGGTGTGTCAGAGCGATGGAATCGAACCCTATTAGATATGGTACGATTCATGATGAATGATGCTGAGTTGCCCCTCTCCTTTTGGGGGCATGCATTGGAGACTGCAGGTTTTCTGTTGAACAAAGTTCCAACCAAGACCGTGTCTACCACTCCATATGAGATATGGTATGGGAAGAGACCATCTCTTAAACGAGTTAAGATTTAGGGTTGTCCGGCTTTTGTTAAAAAGCAGAATCCAGACAAACTCGAGACACGATCGGTCAAGTGTACATTTGTGGGATATCCGAAACATTCGTTTGGGTATCTTTTCTACCATAAGGAGGAACAAAAGGTGTTTGTTTCTCAGTATGCCACGTTTTTGGAAAATGAGATTTTTCCAAACGATGCTGATGGCAGTGTTGTAGATCTAGAAGAAATTCTAGAGACATAAGTTGCAAATGACGATTTGGTTGAACCTGAAGTTGCAACAAAACCTAATGAACTTCAACCACTCCGTAGATCTGGTAGGACTTCTCGCCCACCGGAGAGATACTACAGTTTTCTCGTTGATGGCGATGGAGAAGATTGCATCATGGATGATGATGATCCTACCAGCTTTCAGCAAGCTATCACGAGTGGTGACTCTGTGAAGTGGCTGGATGCCATGAGATCAGAATTAGAGTCTATGTATACCAACAAAGTATAGACTTTGGAAGTTGTACCCTCTGGGGTAAAACCCGTAGTGTGCAAATGAATCTTTAAGAGAAAGATCGGTGTAGATGGGCAGGTGGAGACATATAAGGCAAGGCTTGTGGCAAAAGGATTTCAACAAAGACCAGGACTGGACTATGACGAAACCTTTTCTCCTGTAGCCATGCTTAAATCCATTCGGATCCTACTTGCTATTGCTGCTCACTACGACTATGAAATCTGGCAAATGGACGTTAAAACGGCTTTTCTAAATGGTGATTTAGAAGAGTGTGTTTATATAGATCAGCCAGAGGGCTTCATCGATAGTGGGAGCAGCGGGAAAGCATGTAGGTTGCTTAAATCCATTTATGGATTAAAACAGGCATCACGGAGTTGGAACATCTGTTTTGATGATGTTATCAAAGAGTTTGATTTCGTCAAAAATCCAGATGAACCTTGTGTTTATAAGAAGATTGTAGGAAGTACTGTCATATTCCTCGTATTGTATGTAGATGACATTCTTCTGATAGGAAACGACGTTTCTATGCTACAATCGGTCAAACTGTTCTTATCACAAAAGTTCTCCATGAAGGACCTGGATGATGCCTCGTACATATTGGGCATGAAGATCTATAGGGATAGATCAAACGGTTATTGGGATTGTCCCAAACCAGGTACATTAACATCATCCTAAAGAGGTTTAGTATAGAAGACTCCAAGCGGGGTTCCTTACCCGCTAGTCATGGAGTCACTCTCTCTAAGGACTTTTGCCTAAAGACTGATGAAGAGAGAGCTCGCATGAGCATTATACCCTACACTTCTGCTATAGGATCTATAATGTATGGGATGTTATGTACACGCCCTGATGTAGCTTATGCACTAGTTGTAGTAAGCAGGTATCAATCCAACCCAGGAGAGAACCACTGGACTGCTGTGAAGAACATTCTTAAGTACTTGCGAAGGACTAAAGAAATGTTCTTGGTGTATGGTAACGGGGATCTCCAAATGGAGGTCTTTACCGATTCAAGCTTCCAGAGTGATAAGGATGACAACAAATCTATCTCAGGGTTTTTCTTTACCCTCAATGGAGGGGCGGTGTGTTGGAAGAGTTCCAAACAGGATACCGTTGCAGACTCCACTATGGAAGCTGGGTATATTGCTGTAAATGATGCTGCTAAAGAAGCCGTCTGGATGATGAAGTTCATCTCGGAGCTAGGAGTAGTTCCGACCATTATTGATCCAATACCATTGTATTGTGATAATAATAGGGCTATGGCGTTAGCTAAAGAGCCCAGGTCCTATCAGCGATCCAGACACATCCTCAGGCGATATCATTTGATCCGGGAGATAGCTGATCGCCGCGAGATCGAGATTCGGAGAGTAGATACAAAAGATAACACCGCGGATCCACTCACCAAGGCCCTCCCTTTGCCACAGCATGAGCGACTTTTTGAGAGGTTGGGTATGAGATCCGCCAATAATTGGCCTTAGTGCAAGTGGGAGATTGTTAGATATATGTATGCCCTAAAGGCCATTATATGATAGCGTATGTACAAGTATGTATGTGTGTGTGTGTGTATTCAGGGGACATTCTTGCTCGACATGATAGTATGCTATCTAGTTGCACCTTTTATCTTGACATGTTCTTTTGATCGTGCTTTCATTCATTTGGTACATGTTGATATAGCCTTTTGGATATGCAGGACTACTGAGATTATGATGCGGATCATATTAGTGGGACATGTGTGGTCTATGAGCATATCCTTGAAATGTTCCTAGTCATCGGTATGTCGAGACGGGGCATCGATATCACCAGAGTAGACTAGCGTATACGTTGCTTGTCCCATATGATGGGCGATGGATGATCCCATATCCATTGGTGTGGTGACACCAAAGACCGTATACGGATGCTCAGTGAGACTGGGTACACTGAACGGACTCGCCGAGAACTCCTATGTGGTATTATATCTATCGTCGGATAGCAGTTCTCAGGTGATACTGGTACAGGTTAGTCTGTAGACCCAAGACATAGAGTCTTGTGTGCCTCCCACTGTACTTTGATCTCCACCCTACCACGGCTCTACTGAGTCGTGCAAACAGGTGGATTTTGGGTACAGTCCCGAGGCACATGGAGGTAATGAGCGATAGGAGGGGTTTCGTCTCTCCCGGTATTGGGGGTTGATGTTGCACTATGTACGATTGGCTATAACAGGAAGGCCCTGGCCAGAGCTGCTGAGATTTACCGATAAGTGTTATCGGTAGTTTCTCGATCTGTTATGAGCCATATACCGGCATGACTTATTGGGTTATTGGGGTCGATGATACCATCCCTAGACTCACATATGCAGCATATTTGATGAAGAGACCGGACTGTACGGTAAGTGTTACCAGTTGGCTCGATGGGAGTTTTAGCAGGTTTGCTTGTGTTTCTTCTGATCGCTCAATACCTAGGAGCCGTTAGGTATAGCTTGTGCCACTAACGGTTTCTTGGCATGTGATGTGATCACTGCCTAATGCTAGCGTATTGACGAGTCTTAGAGTCCCACAAAGGGGTCTCATAGTTCAGGCGAAAAGATGTGGGGGTGCATATCAGATATGCGCGGGAGCTCGATTAAATGCGTGTATAGGATACCGTATTTTAATCGGGAGTTTTCTATTGGACGGGTCGTATGTGATATGACCGGGTTATTAAATCAAGTGTTGATTTAATATTAAGTCCATTAGCTCATTTATTAAAACCTATTTCTTTATGATGCTTGCATGAGTGTATGTATATGTTGATATGGATGCACACATGCAAGCATACATGTGTCATGATTGATGATACATTTGTGGTGGCAATACAAGACTCACATGGTAACATTTTTTAGATATTTTGTTTATTTGAGAAAAGCAAAATGGCAACATAATCATGGTTGACTATTCAACTCTCTTGTGTTGACAATAGTCAATGGTTTTTTAGCCCATGGTTTTATTGCCCATGGTTTTGCTTAAATTCAAGTTACAAAATATCTTGATATTTTGTAACCATGGTTTAGCATGGATGACTTCACTTACTCTCTTAAGTTTAGAGAGGGTTATCACATTATTCTCTTGAGTTTGTTTAGTGCCATCTCCTTTTTCCTCTCCCTCCTCAAAGCTCTCTAGGGTTTTAAAGGAAAGAGAGAATAAAAAAGAAAAGGTTTTGTAGTGAGATCCAAACCTGTCACGACCCAAAATATTAGCTCGTGACTAGCACTTGAATCACGCAACGTCTAAAGGCGTAACGGAATTCAAGTAAGCTGGACCCCAGAAATCTAAACCTTTTTAAGAAAATAAAGGAGGTGGAGTTTTTGAAATAAAGGTATAATAAAATCAAGTGTGCTTAATGCATAGATATAAACATGAATGATGCGAATGAAATTTCTAGTTTGAAAACATGTTTCGCCTTTTGAAAAAAAATTGGCAGCACCTCCTTTGTATATTTTGATCCAAAACCACAAATACATAGCAAGAATAATGGCATCCCTAAGCGGGAGCTAGCTCTTTGCCAAATGGCGGATCACAACCACGCAATACAGTATAAATAAGTATACGACGCCCAACGGTGAAGTTCACCACAAAAGAATAAAAGAAAAGTAAGACATATAAATCACAAGTAGCGGAAAACCCCTCGCTCTAAGTCTCACAACCACAATCCCACTAAGTCTCATTACTTATAAAAATTCTAATTTTGATTAATTGATGGAGTTAACTTGATACAATATGAAATATAATACAAGAGTGGATACGATACAAATATCCCATCTACCAATGCAAAAACACCCAAATGAAGCTGTGTGCCAGCGAATCCGCTACTGATCCAAGCGATCAACCTGCAAGAACCGTGGCACAACGGGGGTGAGTTGCCAACTCGTGAATAGAAATATATCTACAAGTAGAAATCGAATAAACATCGACTCTTAGGTCAACTATATCAAAGGGTAATACTATGATATCTAGGGCGACCGGGTCGTATATGTGCCAACAAGGTAGTCAATATCTATATGCACGTGGATAACATCCAACAGTAATAATCAATGCATGCGGATATGTGGATCTCGTCCACCCATAAATCAATATCTCTAAGCACGTGCAAAACCTCCGATAGTAGCATCGGTGTATGTATATATGTATGTGGATCTAGTCCACGCGTCAACCACTGACGCAACAATATCATGCATGTAAATATCATAAAAGAGTGCGCATGAAAGTATGAGGATATATATATATCAACAGTGTCCCTCCCGACACATCAAATCATGGAACCTGAGTGCTTAGCATCGACACTTGAAAACATCATGAAAACCGTGCCCAGTATCGGCATGTAAATCCTCATATATCTCAGGCGCCGCATCCTCAGATCGGCCCTCAGGCACCGCACTCCCTGGTCGGCCCTCATATCCATCTCGCTACTCCGGTCGGTATCCTCCGAATAACCGCCGAGTCTACATACTATCACCGGTAGGTTAGTGCTCCCCCTGCCGGGCTCACCGTCTAACATATACGAGTCTTCTTGCCCCGGGATACCTCACCAGGTCCACCATGTACCCGCAATCGGTGCCTACCACTCCTCGAATCGGGTTTCATATGCCACTCTCAGAACCGAGAAAACGCATGGTGGACGCACTGAAATATCATATCAAGAGAAACCGGGTTTTTTTTAAAACAATATATGCTTTCTTTTGAAATATCCACGGTTCTCAAATCCAGAAATCTCATAAAAACAGCACATCTCAATGCGTAAAATAATAGAGTATGATGTATGCGACATGTAAAAAGAAATGCGAGCATATCCGTGTATCATGCAATATGGAATAGTGATATGACATATTAAGGGGAAAACCGCTCCTTTAAAATGTTTACATTTTTTAAAATATAACTTGCGGTTCCCAATTTCCCAATAAAACCAGTTATCTATATAGGTACAATATGAATATGCGCAAATATAGTTGTACCAATGTATGTGTGCACAAATATGGAGGTACAAGTGTGTGTATCTGCAAGTATAAATGTATCAATGTATATGTCATGATGCAGCAACCCTAATGTGTAGTGACATGGCAATTATCGATGATGAAGTGTGTGAGCCGGCAAATATGTGTACGTGTAACATACGCATCATCGATAATGGTGTAGGTGTACTATCACAAGTATATGCGATGCAATAATAATATCATGAATGCAGCACAAGGTAAATCATCAGCTAACAGCTATAAGGTATACGTAACTATCATATGTCCGAGTCGGTGAATCTATCAATCGGCATCTAGCCCAATAACACCGCATACGGTATAATCCATCGTACGGCAACCTCTAGTCAAGGGTAAGGATCAATCATCAATTCAAACTCATCATGCACGGAATATCATCGTGCGGCGGCATTATACTAAAAGGGATCCTATCATCCTATACGACAAATGAGGGTACGGCCTAATATCACATACGGCCTATCATCCATGATTCACAACATTCTATATATATATATATAACCATATATACCTATGTCCCAGGTCACATCTGCAATAATCTCATATCAGGGGACCGGCAGGGTATAAATCATCTCGCATCCGTATACCATCATATCATATCATCATTTCATCATATCACCAAATTCATCTTGTATCCTTTTCATCGCATTTATAACTCATATCAAGCCAAGTTTACCTAAACCTTCTATCTCTACTATAAGTATAGGTATCTAATCTAGCATACACACCCGAACCATACAAGCAGATTTTAAAGAAGGGAATCGTGGTTTTGAAAATAGGGGTTATGGTGTTTTTAAGGAAGAGATGTCATTTGAAAATCCGTAACATCCCTCAAGGTACATATTTAAAAGTTACATACGATTCTTCGGTTTAGTAAAAGGTATGGTTCGGATGACGCATCTACATCGACTATCTAATCCTACAGTACCCTAAACGGTAATATCACTAAACGACATCCTATGATAGTCGTAACGTATCATTCTAACTATCCTCTAGTTTCTAATATGGTTTCGTAGCTATTTCATTCTAACCCTAGTTTCTTAATCTAGGTTTCCTAACCATATTTTATAAATCGGTTTTCCATCAAAAGTTTGCGGGGGTGCTATACGCCATCCACCCGACTTCCCCAGTAGACATAGATCTACTCACCTTGCTTCTCGCTTGCCGAATTCGATGATGCCACGCTCCGTCGCCTTGGAATCCACGCGAAGGTACCTACAATAATCAACAATCGCAATACGTATTAAAATCGAGGCAGAAAACCGATACGGCGCACGGCGTGCTCATAGGTTAGAACCTTTGGCCTAAACGTGCAAATCAATCAAACAACCCCTGTTGTCGATGTACAAACACCCGACAACCAAATACAAATCCAAATATCAAGAAAGTTCATTTTAAAATACGGAAAACATAGCCTAAAACACACCAAAATGCTTCCAGATTTTCCCCAGGTGACAATTAGCCAAAACTGCATATAGGAGGGGTCTATTTTAGTGCAAAAGGAGCCATGGAACAAAACTGGAACATTTCTACCCTACTCTGGCCGCAAATTGCGGCCAGAATTAATATATCTGCAGCCACAGGTTTGAATTAGGGGCTCGGGTCTCAGTGGTAGCTTCCTAGGTGCATGCACGACTCCCAGTAATTCCAAAATCAATTCTAGTGTCCCCGGGTTGCTCCAGATTCCAAAATACCTCCACAGATCACACATTTATCCGATGTCGGGTTTCTAAATCCATGTTTTGGGGTTTCTATGGTCTGGTCTAGGTCACTAAACAACACCTAAGTTTAGTTAACAGCTACGATCCATCATCCAATTCAAACCAACACTCAAATCTTCACTAGGGTTTCCCAATGTTCACTACCTCTATAATATCACATCTAAACACATATAAATACTTAAGTAAATGGAAAACTACCCAATTAGTGAAGGGACTACCTCATAAAGCACCCATGAATCCCCCAAGATCATCAAAACTGATTTTTTCTTGGTCCCATGTGTAGAGGTTGAAGAGAGGATTAATATTTGTGAAGGGTGTGTAGGGTTTTGGGGCATGGTTGGAGATAGATCTAGGGATTTTTGTGGAGGGTTGTGGAGTTGAGGAGATGAAGGAGAGAAGAAGAAAAAAGATGGGGCAATGAATGGGCAGCAGTTCCCTTCCCTCTCTCACTAATTCACACTCTCTTTCTCTCTCCAAAGCTTACCTAACCTAATCATTATGTCTCCTTGACTTTTCCCTTAATCATTTCTCTTTTCTCTA
Source organism: Agapanthus africanus (assembly GCA_030015575.1). NCBI lineage: Eukaryota > Viridiplantae > Streptophyta > Magnoliopsida > Asparagales > Amaryllidaceae > Agapanthus > Agapanthus africanus. The sequence goes on along the minus strand of JASDDO010000029.1, from coordinate 395,865,633 downwards.
CACCAATAAACCCTAATAAAAAACCCAAACGAAATGAAACATGTAACAAAATGAGCATGTCATGGTGCACTAACCATGGAAACTGTAAAAACGCGGATTTGGCTTAATCGCGATTAGCAGTGCACTAATCGGGTTTTTATCGAAACTGCATATAATAAAATTTTAAAATTGCCAAATCCTTTAAATATATTTTTAAATGAATAAATCATTTTAATTTCTATTTATTTCATAATTATTGGTATATATTTATACCCTCTTTCGAAAACCCCAATTTCGCAAATCGGCAGTTTTCGGGAAATATATTATTTTAATATTAAATTCCCAAAAATAATATTTTATATTTTCTGAAATGTTACAAAACCCACATCACCATTCTACTTTAGTCTAGCCCACTAGTGTGGAGTGTTTGCTTCATCTTCATCCTTGATCAAGTGAAACTTGGAGCTTGGTGCAAAGAGACTTCGTGGTGGATCATCGTGGACTTGGAAGGACACAAGCCAACCGGTTCAAACCCCCACTCGATTCAAGGAGTCAAGGAAGAGGTCTAAAAAGGTTGTATTTCTCCCCACTTGGTGTTAGACACTTGTAGTATATGATACTAGCATGATGTTACTCTATTTTTCTAGTTCGATTCATGGTTGGAATGGTTTAGCACCCCCTTAAATTTTTGTTATGGCATGTGTGATGCAACCCTAAACCCAGGATGGTGCTAGAGAATCCCTACAGCTTCTTCGTGCCGCCGGCTTTGCTGAGGGGCTGCTGTTGGCGTCAGCCTGTTGAAAACTGACGGCCTTGGCAGAGTTTGAGAAGGGTCAGCCAATCTTTCAAAGTCCGTCTTTCTGGTACGGGATGCACCTTTGACGACTTCGCCCGTAGTAAGAGTTGGGAAGGCTATCCATTTTGGGGCAGCCCTTTCAGGTATCACAAGCCTCTTTGCGGGTTTGTTTGAGCTTTTGCTTAGCCTGTTGAAGCTTGAGACACCCGATCTGGACGGCCCGTTGAGAGGGGCCATTGTGGTTGCAAGTCGATCGAAAACCGACCTCTTGGGAGCTTCCTCTTGCAGCGCGGAGGCACCAAACTTCATCGGTGGGAGCATGGTCCCGAAGAATAATCCAGTGGTGGCTTGTGTAACTTGCCCCACCAACATTGAAAAGATAGATGTCGCGTTGGGCCCGTAGGTCACTCCTCCAGCTGGGGTGGAGCGAGAGTTGCTGTTGCAAGAAGTGCAGCTGGAAGCCATCGATTTTCTATGCAGAGGAGCAAGACACCAAGTTTTAGTACCTCGAATCCAAGGGCAACCATAAAGAACCGCGATTTTGTTCGCGAAACACGACACACGAAGTGTGGAGTGGAAAGAGAAAAAGGTCCCACCGGACGTACCAGAATCTGTTCACCGCCGGAGACGGGAATGAACCGGGATGGGTCGTCTTGCCTGAATCTGGGGGCAGATACTATTTGGATTTATCCGTCAACCTCTCCGAAAATACCAAGTTGATTTATGGCACAATATATCGGAGGTTTGGACAGATGCGACCATTGCAACAGACTTTATCAGATTCCCCCTCATTTTATGAGGGGTTTTTGATTATGGGGACGCTCTTTCCTGCAGGCGCAAGCCCCCGCAGTTAATATATTACCGCATTGCGATAACCACTTTTTCCTACTTTGGCAGTTCACTTCGTGTCATGTGTGTTTTTGTTTGTTTAGGTTGCCCGTGGATTGTATACGAAGACTAGTTTATGTCGTCGCCCGTAGAGCGCGGATTAGTCCAAATCCGTATATTTTAGATTTAGGCTTAGGTCAAGGATTTGCTTGACGGGGTTTTGAATTTAGGTTGTATATTCCTTTGATTCAAAAATATTTTGTTTTATTTAAGGACCGTTAATCTAGTTTGAGATTAAGGTCAACTTAAATATATAAGTGAACATTTGGGCTCGTTTTGTTTTGCTAAGGATATGTTAGTCTTATTTGAGACTAAAATCAACTTAACAATGTTTTTATGATCATTTTTACTTAAAATTCAACAAAAGAGCATCTGGAGTCAGCTGCAAAAAAAAATTCAGAGACTTAACCAATTTAGACTTGGTCTACTTATACTTATTCTTTTTCTTTTTCATTCAAAAGTGCTAAATACTTATTTGGGCTCTGTTTGTTCAGCCATTTTCTTTTTATGTAAAAATGTTAAGCACTTATTTGAGCTCTGATGCTTACATCTATGTCATGTGAAGCGTTCAGTCATAGGCGCTACCCAATGAATGTTGAACACTTTAATCTTTTTGACTAAATGTGAAGTGCTGAGCACTTCCAATGGCGTCCACGTGAGGTGCACGTGCGGCGCTGCCTAATTAGTGTTAAGCACTCTGTCGTTTTGGCTGTATATGGAGTGTTAAACACTTTTTATGTGGCGCCCACATGAGGAGCATGTGGGGCGCTGGGCACTGCCCAATCAGTGCTAGGCACTCAGCCGTTTTAGCTGTATATGGAGTGCTAAGCACTTTATTCAGCGCCCACGTGTGTTCCATATGAGGCGCTGGCCTTCTGTTTTGGGCGCCCATATGTTTTTTATGTGAGATGCTACGCGCTGTTAAAAGGGTGCCCACGTGGGAAACACGTGAGGCGGTAGTCTTTTCCTTTTTTAGGGATTAATCTATGTTAATGGCATTTTGATCATTATTGATCAACAAGATCTTTGGGTTTTATTTTTTGAAGATCCGGGATCAAGTTTTTTGCTTAAGAACTAAGATCTTTTATAGGTTCCTTTTCTTTTTGTTTTTCTTTTTGGACCTAGTTCTTTTCTGAATGTTTGATTCTCAAGAACAAGATCTTCCCGATGAGAATTAAATTCTCAATTTGTGGGAGACTTGTCTTGTGAATCTCTGATCCAGAGAAAGAACTAAGTTATTTGAGAAGGGTTAAACTCTTAAAATAGGTTAAAAAATATTTTTGATCTCTGCTTTTCTTTACCTAGGTTTCTTCTGAAAGGGAAGTCTTTCTCTTTGAGAATTGAATTCTCTCTTGTTTTTGGAAGCTTTCTGTATTTTTCAGAAGCTTATGGGGGATTTTTTCTGAGACTTGAAATCTCGAGTTCTTTATATAGTAGAGGCAGATTGTTAATTGGTTTTGAGAAAATCTCTCATTGAGAGATTCCAATTGATTTAATTGGTCTCAAAATTGATTTGGGGAGTTTTAACCACCGTTGGATTTTTGATCCAAGGACTTTTGTTTTACAGAATATGTTGTTCTTGTTTTTGACAACATTAGGAAAATATTCTCCCATATACAGAATTTATTTTGTCAAGTGATGGTTTTTAATCACCACTGGATTTTTAATCAAAGGGTTCTCTGTTTTACAGGGAGCAATCTTTTTGTTTGGAAAAATTGAGGGAATATATTTCAAAAATATAATTTTATTCTATTATTGGATCATTGATCCAACCGAGAGTATCTTTCTTATTTAGAAAAACATGGGAGATATTTTCTCCTAATAGAATTTGATTCTATATTTTGATAATTTATCATCTCCGTTGGATTTTTTATCCAACGGCTCTATTTAATATAGAGTATTGTAGAATTTAATTTTAGCTGGGCGCTGGCGCTCACATTTTATGCACGTAGACACCACTTAAGAATTTAATTCTTAAGATGGATATTCCTATACTTTGCACATTGGCGTCCGCGTGAGGAGCACGTGCGGCCCCATCTAAGAGTTTAACTCTTATGTTATAAATTCTTTTGTGCTTTGCATATTGGCGCCCGCGTGAGGCGCCACCATAGAATTTCATCCTATAAGAGTGGCTCTGGCGCTGACGCCTTCGTGAAGAGCACGTGAGACACTGTCTCATTAAATTCAACAGAGCTTTGCTCTTTTATTAGGTTAAATATTGAGGAACACTTGGGACCTCACGTAGACAAGAATCACACTTGAGCATTATAGTTGCAAGGATAAAGGAAAAGAGAAGAAGAAGAAAAAGAAGAAGAAGGCAATAAAAACCAACAACTATTTATCAAAGAAAATGGCAAAGAAATAAATACAACTAAATCACTAAATGAGACAAGACAAAAAATAACTCACAATTTTCATTTATCATTCACTCAAATTCTCTCACTGCAATTTTAATCGAGGAAAGATGAAGAAGAATAAGAAAACCATACTATTTTAAAGAAAAATATATATGGTTATTTCAATTCAGATTTGGAGTATTTATAGGGGCTGGAATGGGCAACTGTAACAGTGAGAAGACCCAATTTGACAAGATCAAGTGGTGCCTGAAATTTCGGAGTGTTCGGCGCTCATACCGCTACGTCTTTCAATGATCCCGCCGTGCATTTTTGGAGTTGGGTCCCAATTTTTTCAGTGGTCTTCTGGACATATTTCTGGGTTTTTGGACTTCTGATATTTTTATTTGGGCTTTATCGATATCTCCAGTAGTTTAACCATTGAACTATTGATTTTGACTAGTCCAAATTGCCATATTTTAGGCTCATAAGTCCATCAATTTCTCTTGTACATGTTTTCCTGCACTTATTGAGCAAACACAGATCAAAAATACCTATCTACATACAATGCGATAAAAAATAGATGGTATAATTATGCAAAATTCTGATATGAACAACACCTAGCTTGTTTGCGGGCCAAAATCGGTGCGAACACTTATCATGACAAAATTTATGTTAAGCTAAAATAAAACATCAATATTTTAATTGATAAGAGTATCTATATATATATATATATATATATAGAAACCTGTTAGTAAATGCCATTAATTTAATAAAACTTGTTATATTGTTAATTATATTATAAAATAATATTAATAAATTTTCAAGATGTTACAATAATCTTGAATTAAGTGTATCACGAGCAAACCCTGGAAGATTTCTCTCGAATCTCTCTAAATCTAAGCCGTCACCCTCTCAATACAATAATCTCTCTTTTTGATAGTAAATAATACATATACGAGGTCCCCTTATATAGGCAAACCCCGATCTTATAGTAAACGGGAGAAAAATCTTATTTTACCAAATATAGATTCGTCAAGATCTGTCGACGGCAAATGTCAGACCCACACTTAGGCAGACGTCTATCTACACTCTGTAGATTTCCATCTTTCAGGGGCAGACGTCTAGCCCACACCTGACCAGACGTCTGCCTACACTTTGGATTGGGCTTCATGGCTTTTGCAGACGTCTGAATGGCTAGCATTCAGACGTCTGCCAATCCTTTGGTATTCTGACATACTCTTCTGTGCACATCATCCAGACGTCTGCCTCTCCCTTCATCAAACGTCTAACCTGAAATATTTCTCCGTAAATTCAACAGCCGTATGACAGACTTTTCATCTATGCTCGTGCGCATTTCAAGTTAGTTCTAATGTGGGATTATCCCAACACGGCCTCTCGTCAAAAAAAATACCTATAAGAGATTATACAACCGTAACAATCACAAGCAAAAGAAAAAAAAGGACATTTTATATGGATCCCAGCTATATTGAAAGCCTTTCCACACTCGTAAAAAACTCAACGCTTCGAATACCAAACTTTAACTCAACAATACCAAACTCTAAATGGCGTCAAAAAATCCTTGTCAACAATATATATGAAAGAGCAATCTACCAACACACAAAAAAGAACGTATTTGAGAAATTAACTCAACAAATATCATGTGATTTCGTGACAATCACAAAAAAATAGCACAAAACTTTTCCCCTACATCACCCAAGAAAATGCCATTAAATTGTCTACCGTTTTACCTTTCTCTTTCTTCTTAAATCAGCGAAAATGCAAATGCTAAGAAACCATCTTATCTTTCCAAACCTTTTAGTCATCTTTTCAACCATCTTAATCCCGACTTTAGACATATTTAAGAGAGGAGGGCTAATTTAGGAAATAAACATCAAAACTAGCTAACCCAGACAGTTAACTGTGAAATTAACGACACTCTGTCAACGAAACAGATATGGGAATTACATTTATAAAAAGAATAAACGGGCATTCCACTATCCTTATAGGATATCCTACAGAAAAGCATTTGCAACATAATTCTACCCGGCTTTACATATATTTCACTGTGGGATGCACCACGGACAATGCAGGCTCCGTTTACCCGTAGAACAAGGAACTGGAGCTGGACATGTTGGGATGTAGACATTTATTGCTGGACCAGTTTAAGTTCGTAGTCACCTTTGTTTTGTTGGTCTCCAGAACATGCCAAACGACCCCATCGACCCTTCAACCCTCTGCAGTACTTCCCCATCGCCCCCTGCGGTCCGCTGCACCCGAGAGACAGCCCCCGGGCCCCACCACCATGCACCTCCTCATCCTCCACCCACTCCTCACACGACACGTGACCCGAACGTCACATCAACGTCAATCAATGATTTGACAGCTATAAATACGGGCGTCCCCCACTTCCCGCCACTATTCCCACGCCCCATCCCCCCGCCCCCGCCACTCCCACGTGCGAATCCAGCAGCCCCTTTCCTCTTCCTCCCCCGTCCCCTCACCCAACAGTCCTCACACACACACTCACACTCTCTCTCTCTCTCTCTCTCTCTCTCACACACACACACACACACAGAAAGCAAATCTCAAACAAATAATTAAAAAGATGGAAGATCTATACAGCATACACCCCGGGATCGCCCGCGGGTTCCGATCGGCGAGCTCAGATCTCCCGGATCTGATGAAATCCCAGATCGCCAGTCACCCGCGCTACCCGTCCCTCGTCTCCGCCTACATCGAATGCCGCAAGGTACGCGGAAAAAGAAATATTTTCCGTTGAAATAAAAATGGTTATAATTTATGATTTCATCTTCCTAGGTTGGGGCGCCGCCGGAGATGGTGACGGTGCTGGAGGAGATCGAGAGGGAGAAGCACGGGTGCGGACGGAGAGGAGAGATCGGCGCGGATCCGGAGCTGGACGAGTTCATGGAGTCCTACTGCTCGATCCTCGAGAAGTACAAGGAGGAGCTCTCCAAGCCCTTCGACGAGGCGGCGACGTTTCTGAACAGCATCGAGACGCAGCTCAGGAGCCTCTGCAGGGAATGCGCCGCCACGACTAATGGTAAAAGGATTCACTTTATTTTTATTTTTGAAAGTACCTTGAAAAGAGATATTTTCTCTCTCTAGAAAAAAAAACTCTACTATATATCTTGGTGGTGGCTTTCTCTCTCCTGGGTTCTTTCCATTGTCCGCCCTAATTTTAGAAAGAAGAATCTTTGGGAAGCCTTGTGCTACAAGGAATGCAATAAATTTAGATTAAAAAATACTACTTTTTCCACTGTTTAGAAATTTATTTTTGGTGGAGGAGGTCAAATCAACATCTTGTCACACAATTTTTTTTTAATGGGAGGAGGATTTAGGCAGTGGTTATGGATATGATCATCTTATTTTACGATGCTAATTTTGTTGAAGGTTTGTGATTTCATGTTCATTTTTCTTGGCTTTGGACGGGTTGATGGTGTCAACAGTTTGTTGGACTTTCTTCCCTTTTTAGGCAAAAAAAAATGCGGTCTTGGATCTGACAAGAACGTACTCATATTGATTGTTGCATCACCTGATAAAATAGTATCACTGTTCATTTTTTTGGCTACTTGTTATGTGATCAAGGTTTTGTTTATAGGTAATGTTTGATAAAATAGAGGGCTAAATTTAAGAAATCGCAAAGGGTGTATTAGCTTAGTTTTGGGTATTTTTAGTCTCGTATAGATGATATGATACTTGAACCGAAGAGCCACATCAACAAGATAGATTTGATTTTATTTCGGTTGTTTTTTGGATGGGTGATCATTGCCACGTCACTGTTTAGGGGTTTTTATAGCAAATTTTATAGATCGTTTTTTGGTAAGCATCAAAGAAAATGAAACTTGTAGCATAAAGTGCAATATAAAACTAATTTTTCAAGCATATTTTGCAACACATCTGGTTGCACCTTTTGTTGTAACTTTAAAAATGCGGTTGGAACATTTATTAGGAGTTTTGCATTAATCCCTAATTTCCCCTTAATTATTGCAAATTCACAGTTAACAAATGTTACATTTTCTAACTTCTCATTTGTTCAATGCATCTATAGATTGAATGAAACCAAACAATACATTTAAGGTCATTTACTTGCAACAAATATTTTTTCCCCCAAAGAAAACTTGCAACAGATGTTGATACAACTGTGATGCATTTTGTATTGCAACCTATCAAGCAATCCCTTGGTCTTGGACTGTTGAAGTACATATGCTCATAGCTTTACTTTAGAATTCACAACTTGTTTCTCTATTACGGGTTATTTATTCATAATAATGAGCATGATAATGTTGTCTTCCCATTATTGCATTGCGAAAGGCAAGGCTCAGATGACAAGGTTGTATATTGCTTGAATCGTGGGTTAAAAAATGAGACAACCACATGAGGAAATGACACGCGGTAAATATAAAAATGGTTCTCTCCGAATTCTCCATTTGCCCCCTCTTCCTCTAAAATCTGTATCTCCGTTTTCAAATCTCTCATCTCCAATTCAATTATTCTGGATCATCCATCTTCATTTTCAATTTCCACATCTCCGGTTTCAATTTCCAAACTCCGATTCAATTCCCCTAGTTTTGCCCTCAATTCTCCGATCTCCTCTCATGTTTCCGACATATCCATACCCACGACAGCTAAAACGAGGGAATAATAAAGAAGTCGGAAATTAGGGCAAACAATAAAAAGAGGTCAAACATCAATAAAGAGGATGGGTTTAGAAAGAAGATGGGTTTAGAAAAGAAATTAGGGCAAGCAATGATAAGGAGAGAATAATAAAATTTTAGGCACATAATAAAAAAAATCCCATGTTCTAATGGAAATCAAAAAAATCTCATGTTCTTATATCTTAATAAAAAATATTAAAAGGGCATTATAGGCAATGCATACATAAATACACATACAAATGATGGTATGTGTTTAAAATAGTGTCGAAGTATATTTTTGTTTTTTTAATAATTTTGGAACTTCATGGGTTTAAAAATAAGCCATCTCTCTAAAGTGGGCTGGGAAACAATTTTCCCTAAATAATATAATTGACAATTATTTGTATGTAATAACTCATTTTAGTAACTGGTTTAAATGATAATAAAAGATCATTTCATAAACAACATACTAAAGAATCAATCTACCATTAAAGCTATGGTTGGAAATCTCAGTTCCAAGCCTTAAACAAATGTTTAAGTAATGGTACCGAGTTTCAAGATGGGTTTGTAAATTAATCAAGCTATTTAAGAATCCTGTCAATTTTCTTTCATATTCCATTTTAATTGATCAATAATATGAGTAATTATAAATAGCTTAAGATAAAGACCATTCTATTTAAAAAATAATTTGATGCCAGATAATTTCGACGATGATGTTAATTTTCTTCCAGCAGATGCATGATAATTTTTCACTGAAAGATACTGAAAAAAGTTTTATTTAGTTTAACAATTTTTATAAAATATTTGGTTACTTTCTGTTAGGAAAAACAAGCTACTCTACATATCATCATTAAAAAATGATTTCAAAAAAAATATACATATCATTAAATACAAAAAAATATGCAATACAAGTAATAGTTATTAGTTATTTTAATATGTATTTATAAGATCACTCTAGACATCATTTATCATTAAAAATTATCAAATCGTTTATAGTTATATTTGTTACTTATAGTGATTTTAGTGATTTTAAAAATTATTTTATTTAAATTATTAGAAAAATCTGAGATCTCCGAGACGATTGATATAGCTAGCCAAGATAACAGATCCCGATCTTAAAATAAAATGACCATACGATACTAGTCCCAATATTGATGTATTATACCCTATATAAACCTTTTAGAACTTGTATAAACGAATATTACTTCCAACCCTTTGAAATATCTATCTATTATGCAAACTATTTATTTGCCATTATGAAAAGCAATACTAACAAATTATTAAATCATATCTATAATATTTTATACGAAGACCCATGGTAGAAAATTTTGAAGATTATTTCCTTGCAAAAAACAAAATTTTTGCACAAGGTTAGAAAATAAATATTGAAATTTTATATTTACTAATAATGAATCGAAGTTTTCAGGCAAATAGATATCTGATCTTTCAGGTCAGATGTCTGACCAAGACGACAAACGTTTGTCCTTTCCAGTTCAGACGTCTGTCGTTGGTTAGTGAAACAACAGAACATAGCTAGACGTCTGCACATGTAAGGGACATACGTCTGGATTTGGCTTGCGCTCTAACAGAGCATAACCAGACGTCTGCACTTGTGCAGGACAGACGTCTGGATTTGGCTTGCGCTCTAACAGAGCATAGCCGGACGTCTGCACTTGCACTACATGGTATGGCTTCGGTCACGGTTATAACCGTGACCGAACACACTTTTGGTCCACCGTGACACAACGTTGCCTAAAACCTCATCATAAGAAACCTAGTCACACCTAAAACAGTGACCATAGCTCTTTATCGTCACGGTTAAGACCGTGATCATATACCTGACGTTTCCAAAAAAGGTTCAAACAACTAAATAAGATCTGTGTGGGGTCCATATATATAATCATGGTTTTAACTGTGACCATAAGGTAAAGTCGTAATCAAGAATAGCTGCTACTAGTAGGTAACCGTGATCATATAGATCCTATGGTCATGGTTTAAACCGTGACCATAAGGTGAAACCATAATGAAGGATATCTGCTGGTAGCAAGTAACCGTGACTACATTGTGTGGTCACGGTTAAAACCGTGTCCAAATATATATAATTTTTTAAACAAATCAGAAATCTACACGCTTTACGTACGGTGCTTTCATTTGCAACCAACAATAGATAATAATATGATCAAATCTCACGCAATTATAATAATCAAGAAGTAATATGATTAGAATCACACGCAATTATAAACAATAAACCAACAAAACAAATGTTTGTATCAACATATCAATAATCTAATGTTTGTATCAATAAATCAATTATCTAATGTTTTGCATCAACAAATCAATAATATATACACCAAACAGTATTATCAATAAACCATCAAAACAAATGTTTGTATCAAAAAATCAAATGTTTGCATCAACAAATCAATAATCTTTGGACGTTGGGACGATCCAGCTCCATCGCACCGTGATCTGAACATACTTCCAAACTCGTCTCGTATGGCTTGACTGATGGAAATTGTGTTCGACCGTCCCAGCTCCTTGATTTGCGCCGCAAGCGTATTGTCACGACCCACTCCCAAACACAGATGGTATTGTCCGCTCTAGCCGAAACCACACGGTTTTATCTTTTTGAATGAACCGGACTCAAGAAGGGGGCTACTTCCCAGTAGGTCACCCATCCCAAAATTTTCCTAGCTCAAGCACGCTTAACTACGGAGTTCTTCAAACTCTGGAGTTCCGATTCATCCAAAAGACGTCTCTGTGTTATAGGAGTGGTATCATTCCATTTATGGTTCAAATCGTACCTTCTTTAGGAATGGAATTCGATACTCCTCATTGTTCTACAGTGGGTCCCCGTGTGTATCCGTATCGGTTACACCCCATCTCGATACCGGATAACATCTCTCTTTTCACGGGGTAGATGGTATTCATCCCCAACTCCACCTGGGGTACTACATTCCCCCTACTTAGAACAATGGTTCGTTCTCGAACCACAGACCTACTTTTGAAAGACTGGCTCTGATACCATATTTGTTATGACCCACCCCCAAACACAAATGGTATTGTCCGCTCTGGCCAAAACCGCATGGTTTTGTCCTTTTGAATGAACCGAACTCAAGAAGGGGGCTACTTCCCAGTAGGTCATCCATCCCAGAATTTCCCTAGCTCAAGCATGCTTAACTACGGTGTTCTTCAAACTCTGGAGTTCTGATTCATCCAAAAGGCATCTCTGTATTATAGGAGTGGTATCATTCCATTTATAATTCAGATCGTGCTCTCTTTCGGAATGGAATTCAATACTCCCCATTGTTCTACAGTGGGTCTCCGTGTGTATCCGTATCGGTTACATTCCCACCTCGATACCGGATAACATCTCACTTCTCACGGGGTAGGTGGTATTCATTCCCAACTCCATCCGGGGTATTACACGTATCCACCCGCTCATTCTGCTGCTCCAGCGATCTTGGAGCCGACGAATCTCTTCCTACGACGCAGCGGCCACATTTGTCCGTGTCAGGGCCACAGCATACTCATGGATTGACAAACGCCATGCAAAGTATTGGTGGGCCCTGGTACCAACCCCGCGCTCATAGCTACCGTGATCTCCGCCGGATATCGAATCCAGAACAAAGATAATGGCGATAATGGAGTCGTTGGGGCCAAGTCTTAAGGCGTCCGTCCTCGCTTGGAACTGGTTCTGTGAAGAATATATACTTACATATATAAACGTGTTAATTTAAATATTGAATCGACTTGATTATATGAAACTTACCATGTACTTGCACGTGTCCCTGTGTAACACGGACCATCCCTAGGCAACAGTGCAGTTGGCGGGGTCTTTTTCTGCAATAAAATTCGGATTTATTTCAATAAGTAATTTGCGACAAAGAAAACATATATTCTTAAACGTCGAAATACTCACGAGCACCGGCGCTAGCCTGCGACCGCTTCCCTTGGATCGGGATATCGCGTTTTCTGACGTCGTTCCGGTTCTCCCTGTTGTGAACTGACGCCGTGTTGCAAATATAAAGAAGATAATATTATATATCACAGAATATGATTTCATGTTATATTATTATAATCTTAAAAATTAAATTTATACCCGAACATTACCGCGCTCGTAATATGCGACCAGCAGCGTCCATTACCTCCCTCTTCTAACCAGCCGCCGCGGACAGGAAATATAATGATCCTTCTTTACTTCATATTAGCATCTCCTTTTGATAGCCTGACACTCGGATATGACCCAGTCTATGACACTATGTGCATCGAATGGCGTAGGCACGCCGATGACGTCGATGAATCTGTAATGTCCCTGGGTCTGAAATCAGAAAAATTTAAATATATTTATATATATAACGATGATTAAATTTAAATATATAAAAGGGTATGTAATACCGTGGCCGCTGTAAAAAACTGCCAATCATAGTCGGTCTGGTGTGGGCTCTACCTAATATGGAGCGGGTACCTATAATAAGTACGGATCTCCGCTCCCATGCAATCCTCCCACTTGGTTGAGTAATCACCAACAGGCACACCTGACGTGGTCCACTCCAGCGTCCATGGAGCAGCGCCTGGAAAAGGAGGGCCCGGTAGGACCCCGCGTCCTAACACTGGTGGAGCTTGCGAAAAGATAGATATACGGACACGATAATATAATATTCAGAGTATGTATACAACATTTGACAAATTTAAATTACAATCGTTATTTAAAACCTTTAAGCAATAACGATTATACCTGGCGTGACGCTAGAATTGACGCCAGACCTCATATCGTCAGTACTATACGGAACAGTAAACTGTTAGATAATTCGATAAAATTATTTTAATAGAAAACTAAAAATGAATAGATAATTATATACCATGTGTGGAGGGAGTGATACCCTGCTAATAGAGGTAGGCAGCGGGTCCTGTGGCTTTGTGGTTGCTGGGGTGGGGGGCCCTGTAGGAGACAAGGTTCGAGAACTCGGTTTCGATCTCGGTCTCTTATAATTTTATTAGTTTCGCTGGGTTTCGGCTAGTTTCGCTAATTTCGGTCCGGGTTTCAATTTCAACAGTAATACAATATACATAAGTGAAGATATATTAAATACTTAAATTTATACATCTATATTACAAGACAATGATCCAAGTATTTAAAAATCCAGTCATGATGTAAAATATATTGAAAAGTATACTTAGATAAGTATTAACATAGGGTTTGGTTCACTTTTTATGGTTTTCTAATAACGAAGGTCTACAATGATCATAAGGACAGTAAAAATGTATAAAAATAAGTTTGTAAAGGTTTTGGCTAAAACAATATTGTATGATTGGTTCGTATCGGTCTCCACCGAAATCGATACGAAACCGCCATGTATCGGTAGTTTTAGCCGAAACCTCGCCTTGGTAGGAGAGGCACCAGTAGGAAGGGCCATGGTAGGAAGGGTGGTAAGAGGGTCGCCGGTAGAGGGGCCATGGTAGGAGGGGTAGTAAGAGGGTCGCTAGTATGTGGGGCGCTAGCACGACGGACGTGGGTAAGGATATGCGCTGTTGCTGCAGCGACTAACATCCCGTCAATCTCATCTGGATGTCCTTTTTTATGACGTCCAAAGCCTGATCCACAGCCTCCCATCAGACCCTACATATTTATTCAAATATTAAAAATTTACTTATAATCATTATACAATTTAAAATATTTAGTTTGATTTCATTACCTAGCACGTTTCTTTGTTTGTTTGGTGCATTTGCTGAAAATTTGTTGGGTGGATTATTGAAATTTTGATCTTTGACAAACTTGTCCAATGTCAGTTCTTACTAACGTATTGATGGACGGCGCAGAATAGTTTGGATCGTTGGTACCTTTAATAGAAGGCCTGAGACGTGTTATCGCCTTTTTGTCGTCACTCTCATTTTCAAAGTCAATCAACGTCGGCACATTATAATAATCTCTTGGTTTCCAACGACAAACAACATCCCAATTAACCTTCAAGTTCCGAGAATAATATATCCGTGTTTCCATTGAGGGTAAGATAAAGTTATCGTATTCGTAGACTACCCGTTTGGTGTTTACCAAAGTGAGTTTGTATTCATCGACCTTCATGCCCTGTTAAGACTTGGTATCGTACCATCTGCATTGGAATATAAAAAATGGGACAACCTTATGCATGTATAAGACCGCTATAATCTGTCCAAGAACACCGTAGTAGGGATTTCCTTTGTCGTCGGAGGTTACGACACCGTTATTTTGCGTAGCTCTAATACGTTCCGTACTTTCGATCTCAAATTTGTAGCCGGAAATCCCTTAACTGTTGTAAAACGTACTGTAATCGATGGACCGATTAAAAGATCCTGGATCTGCTCACCACGATTCATCTGTCCGTCGACTTCTCTACACCAAGCGACGAAAGTGCGTCTCTGTTCTTCGATTCTATCATCCGACCACGTCTTAGGATTTGAACTTTTGAGCATAGTTTTGTGCGCTCTTTTCGTTAATTTACTTTTATATCGGTTAGATTAAACTTATTGCAAACGGTTTAAATGGATGAAATTAGAAATACTTGCTCTGCATATTTAGCAAAACATTCGTTGTTTAGCAAGATGAACATATGTAAACCGTGAATGAGATCGTAAGACATGTTTTTTAGCCTTCCTGCTCCAATTGGACCGTCAGGAACACGCGGCGGTTTGTTCAGCTTCGTCCTGACATCGTCGTTCAGGAAACGAGCACAGAATGACGTTACTTCTTTCAAAAGATAACCATCCACAATCGAACTTTCAGGACTATACTTGTTGCGGATATAATTTTTTAAATTTAATAGACATCTGTTGAAAATAATAGATATTAATAATCCACGATAATGTTTTGCAATTTAAATGATTAATAATAAACATTTTCATACCTCTCGATAGGTTGCATCCAACGATAATGCGCCGGACCGTCAATTTTGACCTTGATTGCCAAATGGACGGACATGCGAACAATAATGTCGAAAAAGGAAGGTGATAAGATAGTTTCGAGCTTGCAGAGGATCAAAAGAATATCTTTTTCAAGCTCTGCTATCTTATTGACGTCCATGTTTTTCGAACACAATTGGCGAAAACACGTGCAAAAGTCGTTAAGAACGAGACCAATTTCGGATTTTATCGATGCTCTGAGGCATAAAGGAAGAAGATGCCATATCAATATGGGATAGTCGAGGCTCTTGAGTCCTATGATTTTTCCATTTTCTACATGTACCTGATTGAAAATGTTTGATGAGAAACCATCACGGACTTTCAATTCTTTCAACACCCGCAGGAACCGTCGCTTCTTCTTTTTGTCCAGGTTGTAGATTGTTGATGGGATCTCGTAATAACCTGGTTTACCAGCCAAAGGTCGAGAATGCAATTCTTCTTTAATGGACAAACCATCCAAATCCGTCAAATCACGGCGGGCCTTAAGATTGTCCTTCGTTTTTCCATCCTTGCACAGTAGAAAATTGATGACGTGTTCAGAGACCCTTCTCAATATGTATAACATCTAAATTGCGGCGCAGTAGATCGGACCAGTACGGAAGTTGAAATAAACCACTTAGCTTCTAATCGGTTGGGCATTGCATTGCATCTTTGTTTTGTTTCTTTCCGAATGTGATATTCTCCATTGCTGCAATATGTCGTTACCGGACAATGGTTTAGAAGGCCTATCGGTCTCCGTCTTGCCATTGAACAATTCTTTATTCTTTCTGAATCTGCGAGTGTCACGCCCTGCTTCCCAGCGTGCGCTAAGATCGGTACGTGACAGAACCAACCATGCTACCTGTGGTTAGGAAATATCCCTCCACAGTCATATTATGGATGTCTATAAGATATCAAGAACAGTAGAAATAAAATAAACTATTTAGTATATGTTCATATGCCAGAATAAATGAGTCAAGAAATAATATGCGGAAGCAATAAATCCAAAAACAATAACAATCTGGAAAGTAGGTCCCAAAATACTGGCTCACATCAGGAATGAAAGTACGGAAATAAAACTAACTAGCTACTAACAGGATCCTCACTGCTCGGCCTGTTGGCTGAAATACTCATGTACGGCCTGCGACAAAGATAGAGGATCTGGGCCATGCAAAACCCAGACGTCAGTGCGTCATAATATCAATGATAATAAGCAATCAGGATGAAACGATATATGCAGGCATGAAAAGTAAATGAATGTAATGAGTAAACACGGATATAGAGCGGTGAAGTGTATCAGTGTATGTGACGTGCGGTGATCAATCTAAACTGTGCTACTGGGTTGTCTATTCTAAAGTTTGTTTGAAATCAATTAGTGTACTCCTCCATGTAACTTAAAGAATATGTCCTGTTATCCCAGGGACCACGGATCAGGTAGTGGGAGTCATGAATGACTCTGTCCCGTTATTCTCCGGGACCACGAATCAAGTAAGAATCACGAATGATCCTGTCCCGTTATCCTCCGGGACCACGGATCAAGTAATACCCTTTGAGCTACACTTCAGTTATACTTTTGATTTTCCCATACCCCCAAGGTTATGTGCTCAAGTCAGGTATTGATAATCTGGAGTTAATGCCAACACGGGATCAAGCAGGTACACGTTTGTCTAAATAGGCAACAGGATATGTCCGTCGGGACAACAGGTCAAGATTGTCGGCATTAGTAACAAGATCAGGTATCAAGTCAAGCAGTGGTGCATTGGGTCATGTCAGGTAGTGCACATGCATCAAATGGATGCTCAACACTAAAATGTAGCAAGTATGAAATCAGGATAAAAGTACGGATGTACGGTAAAGCATGGATGCACGAATATCTATCAGGGGTTACATCATGACTATGTAAGATGCACTTTATCAAGCATAGGGTACTAATGTAACAATAATATGAGTTAATGTAATGTGGCATGCAACTAGGTATGCAGAATTAATGGTATGGATACATAATAAAATATGGATGCTCAATTAACTATCAGGGGTTATAACTACAGTTCCACGATTTGTAGAATGCACATTATCAAGCATGGGGTGTTAGTATAATAGTAATATGAAATAATATGACATAGCATGCAACTAGATATATAATTAATGGTATGGATGCACAAATATCGATCGGGGTTACATTTACAGTTCCAAGACTATGTAGGATGCACACTATTAAGCATGGGGTGATACAACAATAACATGGATTTAATAAGATCTGTAGATGCAGCTACATGTATAATAAACGATATGGATGCATATGGGTATCCGAAAAATAGTAAAACCTTAATATGGATGTACAATTCAATTGACATGTAATATTTTTATTCATATGTATGCAAGATAAGTATTATAGCATGTAGTAAGATAAACTTGCCTGAACGGAACACGCGACGGGTGCGTACGGCACGTCCGACGTCGGGTAATCGTCGTAACGCACACACGGCACGCGGGACGGGTCCAGGCAGGGCAAGAGGACAATCACGCAGGTAAGGGACGTTCACTAGATCGCCTGGATCGGCAGCGACGAGCACGGCTCCGGCGATGATCACCGGAAAAGAACAAGAAATCAAGAAAGGAAGAAGGAAGAAGAAGAAGAAGGGTGCTCTGGAGTTGGTTTCTGGTGTGGTGTTGGGATTTGGGAGAAGGCGAGGAGGTGGTTGCGCGGGTGTGAGGTGACGGCAAGGGATTGCCGGCGAGGAGCAGGTGATGGCAGAGAGGTTAAGTTCTTGAAATCGGGTTCTGCAGGGAATGAGCTCGGGTGTAAGGTTCTTTTGGGAAAGGAGAGAAGAGAACGAGCTGTGGAGGAGGAGGAGGCGGCGAAGGGGCGTCGATGGTGGGTTTCACGGCAAGGCGATGTGTATGCAGGGGACGCTCGGGTGAGGGTTAGGTTCTTGGGTTCGTCGTTGGGTGCTCGGGAAAGGAGAGAGGTTGAAGGGAAGAGAGAGGAGGAAGGAGATAAGGAGAAGAGGAGGAAGCGACGACGAAGAAGAGGAGGCCGCGGAGTTAGGGTTAGGGTTGTGGGTTCCTCGTCGCGAGGCAGTTGCATGGGTTTTAAAAGAAGAAAGAATGAAGGAGGTGACGCTAAGGAGAGAAGGGAGGTGAGCGGATTCGAGAAGGAAACAGTGTCGCGAGAGGTGAGAGAGAGGGAGAGAGAGAAAGAAAGAGAGAGAGAGAGAAAGAAAGAGAGAATAATGTTTTAATTTTTTTTAAAAAAGATTTCTTAAAAATTTAAAAAGATATTTTTCGTTAGGAAAATTTTTAAGTGTAATAATATAATATTAATAAAATATTTGATATTTGGCTAATGCAAAAATAGTCCAAAACACGCCATGGTCGGGTCTAAAAATCCAGTTTTAAAATGCGGAAAATATACGTGTCAACCAAAACTAAAACAGGATATCCGGGTCACAAAAAAGCATACCTCCAAGAACGCATGCACGCACGTACACGTAGCCATCCAAACGAGTCCGTTTCACTGAACGGGACGTGAACAAGATGCGCGGATGCTACGACAGGGTTAGGGGTATCATCCAGGCCATGCTAGATATTTTTAAAATATTTTATTTGACTTTACTTAATATATTGAAAAAAATGCAGATGTCAGATATAATGCAAGTATGCAGCATAAAAATAATAAAGTGTACGGATCCACATAACAAGCCAGAATAAATCATAAACAAGAATTAAGATGGGTTTCTAGCAAGCGGGTCGGGTCGGATGCAAATACAGATGTCAAATACAATATTCGCACCAAAAACACAGTAAATCAGGAAAATAGCATAAATAACGAAATACTTGAACTAGAACTGGTATAAATGAAATAGGATGTTACAGCGAGTTATAGGCAAAAACGTTGGTGATCCATAAACAACTTACCTGCTGAACTTCAAGCGTACGACGCTCGTATGAATATGACAACTGGGGCACGCAAGCTTATCTTGAGTTGTCCAACCTGACATCATGTCGTGGGCAAAAAAATCATTAATAGTCCACAATAAAGCATCCCGCATATGAAAAAATTGTTTGCCATCTGCGTCATACGTTTTCACGTCATGTTCCCACGGGAACATTAACTCATCGATTAAGGGTTGAAGGTGAACGTCGATATTTTTCTCAGGAGACGAGAGACCGTCGATTAAAAGCGCCAACATAAAATAAGACTGCGTTATAGCCCTCCATGGCGGCAGGTTGCATATAGTCACCACAACTGGCCTATTGTGAGTACGCCCGCCACGAACCATCCCAAATGGACTGAAATTGTCGTTTGCAATTTCCAGCCGCACGTTATGAGGGTCTGCGCTGAATGAAGAATGTTTTTCATCTAAAACTTTCCACGATATCTAATCTCTAGAATGACTCATTTTTCCCTTTTCACGAGGCGCTTTATGGTGCCACTGAATTTCGGACGCCGTCTTCTCATACATAAATAACCGTTGCACGCTCGGTATTAATAGAAAATGACGAAGAATCTTCACGGGCATATCACTCGACTGAGGGTTTTTCTTAGGCTTGAATCAACTAATCCCGCACACGGGGCAGTTTTTGAGTGTAGCGTGTTCATTCCGGAATAAAACACAATCATTCTCACATGCATGTATCTTATGATATTTCATGTCGATGTTTGTGTTTATCTTTTGCGCCTCGTAGCAGCTCGGTGGCACCTCATTTCCGTCGGGAAAATTTCTTTCAACAATTCGAGGAGATCGATGAAAGACTGGTCGCTCCATCTATTCTTGCACTTGATCTGGAAAAGTCGTATGAAAAATGACAGTTTTGAAGACCTTTTGCAATTTGGATATAGCGGAATTCTAGAGTCAGCCTTGTATTTTTCCAATAACGAGGATCCAGTGCTTTTTGTATCATAAGGAAGTCCAGCGGCATTTATAAACTCATCCATGTCATCGATCGGTGCGAGTACAGTATCATCTTCTTTGACGGCTTCATCTTCTTCAAACTGTCATTTCTCTCTTCTTTTATTATCCCTTGCCACTCTGCGGTTTCCGTTTCAATGAATTTGTTTTCCGTCTCTTGCCCCCATGCCCCGTGTAACACCCGAGCTCAATGCTACTAATTTCCGTTATTTTATGAATGGAGTGTGACCTTCATTTCATTTATCTTGCTTGATTGTTACTTACTGTAAATTTCATCCGGCAAATTCATTTCTGCATATAACAAATTTTGGCATCTAAAATAAAATTAAAAATATTCATCTTGGCCTACTTGACACCCCTAACCCCGTTGTAGCGTCCGCGCATCGTGTTCTCGTCCCGTTCAGTGAAACATGCGAGTTTGGATGGCTACGTGCACGTACGTGTGTCCGTTTTGGGGGTATGCTTTTTGATCATAAAACACTTCATTTTCACTTTTGGATCCCGCTTAAATTTCTATTATTTCAATTTCAAATTTTTGGACCCGACCCGGGCGCGATTTGGAAATGTTTTATTTTGCGCCAAAATCCCAAATTTTATATTTCTTAAACCATCGCATATTTAATTTTTTTTAACCAATCTAATATTTCTTTTAAAACCATATAATATTTTCTAATCTTATAAATCCCTATAAATCCCACGAATCTTAAATTCCAGG
Organism: Agapanthus africanus; assembly: GCA_030015575.1. NCBI lineage: Eukaryota > Viridiplantae > Streptophyta > Magnoliopsida > Asparagales > Amaryllidaceae > Agapanthus > Agapanthus africanus. Next base: position 395,844,436 of record JASDDO010000029.1, on the reverse strand, counting down.
CAATCACAACCTTTTCCGTGGGCCCCTCATCCCCGATCTCTCTCTCTAACTTTTCTCTCTCTCTCTCCCCTGAATCTCTATCTCTCTCTCTCTAACCTTTCTCTCTCTCTTCTCTATATAATTTTCCATCCTTCCTTTCTTTTTTTTTAAACCACAGAACGTAACCCATCGCGAACCCTAGTCTCCGGCTCCCTCGCCGCCGCAGCCCCGACGCCGACGCCTCTACCGCCGACCTCCTCGCCTCCTCAGCCTCATCGCACCCACGTCCTCCTTCATCGATCACCGCGCGTCCTGCACCCTCACCGCGACACACCCCCTGCACGCGTTGGACCGCCAGATCTGTCGTCGCCGACGGCCTCGTCTCCGTGTCCGGGCCTTCGTACGACCTCTGTAAGCCTTACCTACCCGTCTCCTTCCTCCTTCCTTCTGTTCTGTAATCATTTGGTGATCTGCAGTTTTCGCAGTCGCTGTTTGCCGACCGCCGGAGTTCGTCGACGAACGTCGACCGTCACCACCCGTCCCCCCGACCAGTGTAAGCGCTTTCTCCATCTCATTCTTCCTTCTTTCTCTGTTTTCTCATCTCTTCTTGTTTGCATGTATTGATAGTTCACTGTTCATTCCTCGGCCGGAATCCGATGATGCCGACGACGTGATCCGACGTTCCAGCGAGGTATCCCGACCCGCGTGGTTCCATTGTTCGTCGTTTGGGTTCATTCCGTGAACCGTGCGCCCGTCGCGAGTTTCCCCGCCGACATTTATCGTTCCGTATTCCCGGTTCGCGACCCATCGAGGCAAGTACCCCTTGCTACATGCTATACAATATTTACAGATATATATTATGACACCTTAAACCTGTAAATTTAACTTTGGTACGATCATTTCTCATTTTCATGTACAATATTGTTATATATCTTTTTATCTTTAAAATTGGAACCTACACCTAATAACCACATTTACCTGTTTAAATACATTTTTAATATTAACATAGCTTATGGAATTTGTCTCTATAGTTTTGTTCCATTTATGCATGTTAACCTGTAATAGCTGTATTGAATCTTTATATAAATCATTGCCTTCTCAAGTTCTTAAACTGTTAACATGATTAAAAGGCCATAATTGTCATACTGCATTCGCATAACATTGAAATCATCTCTGTGACGTGACTGATTACTGTACTGCAAATTGAGTAAATCTGCCTATTGCTTGATTTATTGCTTATATCATGTTGATGATAACCATGCTTGCTTGTATAACTGATTGTGAGCACATCCATGATATTGTTTACATCTTGACCTGACTTGTTACATATATATTGTTCTATCCGACATGGTACCGTATTCTGCTTGACCTGACCTGATGTACCATGACCTGATCCGTTACCTGATCTTGTGTCTAATGCCAACAAACCTGACATGTAGTCCTCATGGACCGTTCCTGTTGTCTATCCAGACAAACCTGTTTACCTGATCCTGTGTTGGCATTCGTTTCTTGATTTCGGGATACCTGACTTGACTTGCACATATAACTTGGGGGTATGGGGAAATTAAAGGTGAAACCTGACTTGTAACTCAACAGTTCACTACCTGTACTGATCAGTTTTAGAGGCCAAGCCCGCCTCGTGATGATGCTGCTGACATCGTTGGTCTTTATCCTTTCCCTGTTAGTGCCTAGCGGCACGTTTTGGTTTCAGCCCGAGAGTCTTAGACCGTGGTCCCGGGCATGCACGGGATACTATTGAGTTACATCGATGATTCATCAATTGGTTTCAAAGACTTTAGGACAGAAAACCTGATAGAACAGTTTAGTTTACCCACTGCACATTACCCTGCACTGCTCTGATTCATATTATTGTTACCCTTGCTTTATTCATGTTTATACTCGCATTGCCTGTTTATTATATTATTATTTGATGACTTGACGCGCTGACGTCTGGGTTTTGCATGGCCTAGATTCTGTACCGCTGTCGCAGTCCGAGCAGGAGTACTTCAGCCGACAGGCTGAGTTGTGAGTGTCAGCAGTAGTTAGTTTTCTTTCCTGCATTTATTTCCTGATGTGGGCTCGCATTATGGGACATACATTCCAGTTATTGTGTATTGGATCTTTCGCTTCCGCATTTTATTATTCTTGACTCATGATTTATCTTGGTTTATGGACATGTTTAGATAGCTTTATTTTGTTCTTGATATCTCTACAGCCGTAATGTGACTGTGGATGGATACTTCCTACCCACAGGTAGCATGGTTGGCTATGTCACGTGCCCATTTTAGCGTACTCTGGGAAGCGGGGCGTGACATGGTTCTTTTGGTATCAGAGCCATAGGTTAGTCGGGTTGATTCTTTTGTAGTTGGGTATTGTACCTAATACACGAATCAGAATACCCGTGTTTAGGAAACATGTCCTGCCACCTTGCCGTTTACCATTCTTGAATCACATCCCTCCCGATTATATCTTTTACGATGTGCAAACTTCCTTTGCATATCGACTCGACAACCTGATTCCTTGTTATCTCTAGGACTTAGGCGATTTGGGTGGAGTTACGTATTTGTGGCTGTGATACCGCGGCATAGTTACAATGCGGCACTCTATTTAAGTATCTTGGAGTTCTAGCCTTGATCTATATTCAGAATCTATCATCATGCTGATGTTGGGTGTTTTGATTTCAGGAATATGGCAGATAAGAATTTGAAGACGTATCAAAGGCGTGTGGATGAAGCCGCCATGCTTGGAGTGATAAAAGGAATGCTGGAAAATCAAAAGAGACAGACCGAACCGATCCAGCAGCAAGCGGAATCTTTTCAGGAAGGTTTGCAGATCGTTCAGCAGTCTGTGAACAATGTTGGAGCTAAACCAGTTGACCGAGTAGGGACCGTAGCAGATTTCAGACGTTTGGGTCCGTCTACATTTACTTGTTTGGAGGAGCCGTTGCCAGCAGAGCAGTGGCTAGTTGACACAGAAAACTTGCTTATTGCGGCACAGATTCCGGACGAGAAAAGAGTTGATGTGGTACGCATTCAGTTAGTGGACTACGCCCGAGAATGGTGGCTTGTGGAAGAGAACCGTTTGCCCAAGCCGATCAAGTGGGCGGATTTTTCAAAGAGTTTCCTGGAGAAGTTCTTCCCGCGGACTGCACGGGAGGAAATGGAAGAGAAATTCATCGGGCTAAAGCAGAATGGAGCAACCGTGGATGTGCATGCAGCAGAATGGATAAGACTCGGCAGATTCGCTGGACCTTTGGTTGCCAACGATGTAGACAGGGCACGAAGGTTCATGCGCAGCTTGGACGTGGACATCCAGAGGCAGATTGTCTCCCTGGGTTTGACCACTTTCTCGCAAGTTCTTACGGCAGCTCGAGAACAGCAGAGCCTATCGGGAAAAACTGGGAGTCCACAGTAGACAGCAGTTGCGGTAAGGAAGCCGGCATTTGTACCCAACCGAGCTCATGATCGCAGAGGTATTCCAGTAGACCGTCGAGGCGTAACACCGATGAAGAAGCCTACTGTCATTGATCAGAGGAAGCGCGTGGTCTGTAGCTATTGCCACTTACCTGGACATTTGCAAAGGGAGTGTCGCAGGATGCAAGGACTCTGTTTAGTTCGTGGAGCGGCAGATCACACGATTAACTCGTGTCCGTCGAAGCTTCGTACAAAGGATGATATTCAGAAGTCTCCGCATAGACCGTTTCAGGGACAGAAACAGCTGACTCAAGGACCTAACCAGGCTAGAGCTTTTACCTTGACAGCAGAAGAAGCTAAGGCGTCAGGAGAAGTTGTTTCAGGTACTTTACTCGTCCATGGTTTTCCCGCATTGGCGTTATTTGATTCTGGTGCATCCCATTGTTTTATGTCATCCAAGTTTTTAACTACACACTTGATTGACTGCACGACCCTGCCTAGTTTCTGGGACATACACACTGGGAATGGGAAAATCATAGTTAGTAGGGAATGTAAAGATTGTACAGTTGTTGTGTGCGGACGGGAGCTTTTTGCAGATTTCTTGGTGATTGATACAGGCAACTACGAAGTCGTCTTGGGAATGGATTTTCTTGGCACTTTCCACGCTCACATTGATTGTAGGGCAATGAAGGTAATTTTCCAGATTGCCGGACATCCCGAGTTTAGCTTCACTGGGGGAAGCAGTTCTGTCGGGCCAGTCGAGTTTAGGGCTAGGCCGACAAACAATACTCTTGCGGCAATGGAAGTTGATAACAGTGAAGAGGCGGCTGTTCGCGATTTTATGGACGTGTTTGAAGTTATATCGGGTTTACCACCGAAGCGAAACGTGGAGTTCGCAATTGATCTTATTCCTGGTGCAGCGCCAGTATCTAAAGCGTATTATCCAATGGCACCAGTAGAGTTGGAAGAAGTAAAGAAACAGGTTGCTGAATTGCTCGAGAAAGGTTGGATTCGAAGCAGTAACTCGCCTTGGGGAGCTCCAGTTTTTCTAGTAAAGAAGAAGGATGGCACAAGAAGGATGTGCATCGACTATCTAGAATTAAACCGGGTGACTATTAAGAACAAGTACCCGATCCCTCGCATTGGCGAACTTTTCGAGCAGCTTAGTGGCGCGAGGGTATTCTCGAAGCTGGATTTGCGATCCGGATATCATCAGGTCCGAGTGAGAACAGAAGATATTTGCAAGACGGCGTTCCGAACTCGGTATGGACATTACGAATACTTAGTGATGCCTTTCGGAGTAACGAATGCGCCGGCAGTATTCATGGACTTGATGAACCGAATCTTTTCACCGTTCTTGGACCAGTTCATTGTGGTGTTCATTGACGATATTTTGGTTTACTCGAAGAGTTTTGAGGAGCATACTGAACATTTGAAGATCGCACTGCAAACGTTGAGACAAGAGAAGTTGTATGCAAAGATGAGTAAGTGCGAGTTTTGGCTGGAGGAAGTAAAGTTTTTGAGGCATGTTGTGTCTGGCGATGGAATTGCCGTCGATCCAGAAAAGATTGTAGCAGTTCGAGATTGGCCGATTCCAAAGAATGTTGCGGAGATAAGAAGCTTTCTTGGACTCGCCGGGTATTCCAGGAGATTTGTGGAGAACTTTGCTCGTCTGGCAGAACCGTTGACCAAGCTTACGCGCAAGGAGGTACCTTTTGTATGGACGGATAAATGTGCGTTAGCTTTTGAGACGTTGAAGCAGAAGTTGATAACCGCCTCTATTCTGACCGTGCCAGACAATTCCGGAGGATTGGTGATTCACAGCGACGCATCTGGGAAAGGATTGGGATGTGTTTTGATGCAGCATGGGAAGGTTGTAGCGTACGCATCGAGACAGTTGAAGACCCATGAGAAGAATTACCCAACGCATGACTTGGAGCTTGCAGCTGTAATTTTCGCACTGAAGATTTGGAGACACTATCTTTTAGGCGAAAGGGTCGAAGTTTTTACTGATCATATGAGCTTGAAGTATGTGTTCACGCAGAAGGAGCTTAATATGAGGCAGCGTAGATGGTTGAAGCTGATGGCTGACTACGACCTTGATCTTAAGTACCATCCGGGGAAGGTTAACGTCGTGTCGGATGCGCTTAGTCGGTTACCAGCAATTCAGATGTTAACTATGCAGAAGGAGATCGTTGCAGATTTTCGAAGATTTGACTTGGAGGTTGTGCTACAGCATTCTTCGGGACAGTTGATGCAGCTACAAATACAGTCATCGTTGATCGAGAATATTAAAGCAGCACAATCGCAGGACCCTACACTGCAAAAGTTTCGAGGACAGATTGAAGCCGGACTACGAACAGATTTATTGATCCACGAAGATGGTTCGTTGAGGTATGGTAGCCGTTTGTGTGTGCCAAAGGGGTATTCGTGAAGAGCTTATGAAGGAGGCACACAGTTCAGCTTATTCTGTACATCCAGGAGGCACAAAGATGTACCGAGTTATTCGACAGCATTTCTGGTGGGAAGGCATGAAACGGGAGATTGCTCGTTTTGTGGCGAAGTGCTTGGTGTGTCAGCAAGTTAAGGCTGAACATCAAAGGGTTGCTGGTTTATTGCAACCACTTCCGATTCCTCAATGGAAGTGGGAACATATAACCATGGATTTCGTGAGGCCTTACCGCGGAGTCTGAAAGGCAACAATGCAGTATGGGTAATTGTTGATCGTTTGACCAAGGCAGCTCACTTTATTCCTTTTCGGGTTGGTCAATCAACAGAGGCTTTGGCGGAGCGGTACATGCAGGAGATTGTAAGATTGCATGGAGTACCGGTGAGCATCGTGTCCGATCGGGACACTCGGTTCTTATCACACTTCTGGAGGAGTTTACAGGAAAGTTTGGGGACTCAATTGAAGTTTAGTACAGCTTATCATCCTCAAACTGATGGTCAGTCGGAGAGAACGATCCAAACTCTTGAAGATATGTTGAGAGCATGCATGTTGGACTTCAAGGGTTCTTGGAAGGATCATCTGCATTTGGTGGAGTTTTCTTACAACAACAGTTTTCAGGCAACTATCCAGATGGCTCCATTTGAAGCCTTGTATGGTCGTAAGTGCCGTTCACCTGTTTGTTGGGATAATGTCGGTGAACGAAGATTATGGGGACCAGATTTGGTTGTGCAGACCGTTGAGAAGGTTAACACTATCAGGAATCATATGAAGACAGCACAAGACCGACAGAAGAGTTGGGCAGACACGTCAAGAAGACCTCTAGAGTTCGTCGTGGGTGATTTGGTATTCTTGAAGATATCACCGACTAGAGGGGTGATTCGTTTTGGATGTCGAGGAAAGCTTAGTCCTCGATTCGTTGGACCCTTTGAGATCTTGGAGCATGTTGGTGAGGTAGCGTATCGTTTGGCGTTACCGCAGTCTTTGGCTAATGTGCACGATGTGTTTCACGTATCTCAACTACGAAGGTATGTTTGAGATGAAACGCACGTATTGGATCATTCAGAGCTAACTGTACGAGAAGACTTGACTTTTGAGGAACGACCGATTGAAATCGTGGATCGAAGGGAAAAGATTCTTAAGAACAAGGTGATCCCTCTTGTGCTTGTTTGTTGGGGTAATCGCTCGCATGAAGAGTCCACTTGGGAACGAGAAGATGAAATCCGGCAGAAGTTTCCTCACTTTTTCTTGTAGTTCTCTATCTTTGTATTCTTGGAATTTCGAGGACGAAATTCTTTTTGTAGTTGGGTATAATGTAACACCCGAGCCCAATACTACTAATTTCCGTTACTTTATGAATGGCGTGTGACCTTCATTTCATTTATCTTGCTTGATTGTTACTTACTGTAAATTTCACCCGGCAAATTCATTTCTGCATATAACAAATTTTGGCATCTAAAATAAAATTAAAAATATTCATCTTGGCCTACTTGACACCCCTAACCCTGTTGTAGCGTCCGCGCATCGTGTTCTCGTCCCGTTCAGTGAAACGGGCGAGTTTGGATGGCTACGTGCACGTACGCGTGTCCGTTTTGGGGGTATGCTTTTTGATCATAAAACACTTCATTTTCACTTTTGCATCCCGCTTAAATTTCTATTATTTCAATTTCAAATTTTTGGACCCGACCCGGGCGCGATTTGGAAATGTTTTATTTTGCGCCAAAATCCCAAATATTATATTTCTTAAACCATCGCATATTTAATTTTTTTAACCAATCTAATATTTCTTTTAAAACCATATAATATTTTCTAATCTTATAAATCCCTATAAACCCCACGAATCTTAAATTCCAGGCAATCACAACCTTTTCCGTGGGCCCCTCATCCCTGATCTCTCTCTCTCTCCTGAATCTCTCTCTCTCTCCCCTGAATCTCTATCTCTCTCTCTCTAACCTTTCTCTCTCTTCTCTATATAATTTTCCCTCCTTTCTTTTTTTTAAACCACAGAACGTAACCCATCGTGCCTAGTCTCCGGCTCCCTCGTCGCCGCAGCCCCGACGCCGACGCCTCTACCGCCGACCTCCTCGCCTCCTCAGCCTCATCGCACCCACGTCCTCCTTCATCGATCACCGCGCGCCCTGCACCCTCACCGCGACACACCCCCTGCACGCGTTGGACCGCCAGATCTGTCGCCGCCGACGGCCTCGCCTCCGTGCCCCGGCCTTCGTACGACCCCTGTAAGCCTTACATACCCGTCTCCTTCCTCCTTCCTTCTGTTCTGTAATCATTTGGTGATCTGCAGTTTTCGCAGTCGTTGTTTGCCGACCGCCGGAGTTCGTCGACGAACGTCGACCGTCACCACCCGTCCCCCCGACCAGTGTAAGCGCTTTCTCCATCTCATTCTTCCTTTCTCTGTTTTCTCATCTCTTCTTGTTTGCATGTATTGATAGTTCACTGTTCATTCCTTGGCCGGAATCCGACGATGCCGACGACGTGACCCGACGTTCCAGCGAGGTACCCGACCCGCGTGGTTCCATTATTCGTCGTTTGGGTTCATTCCGTGAACCGTGCGCCCGTCGCGAGTTTCCCCGCCGACATTTATCGTTCCGTATTCCCGGTTCGCGACCCATCGAGGCAAGTACCCCTTGCTACATGCTATACAATATTTACAGATATATATTATGACACCCTAAACCTGTAAATTTAACTTTGGTACGATTATTTCTCATTTTCATGTATAATATTGTTATATATCATTTTATCTTTAAAATTGGAACCTACAGCTTGCAATTGATCGTTCCGTATTCCATTCGGACACTCGTATGCATGTTAACCTGTAATAGCTGTATTGAATCTTTATATAAATCATTGCCCTCTCAAGTTCTTAAACTGTTAACATGATTAAAAGGCCATAATTGTCATACTGCATTCGCATAACATTGAAATCATCTCTGTGACGCGACTGATTACTGTACTGCAAATTGAGTAAATCTGCCTATTGTTTAATTTATTGCTTATATCATGTTGATGATAACCATGCTTGCTTGTATAACTGATTGTGAGCACACCCATGATATTGTTTACATCTTGACCTGACTTGTTACATATATATTGTTCTACCCGACATGGTACCGTATTCTGCTTGACTTGACCTGATGTACCATGACCTGATCCGTTACCTGATCTTGTGTCTAATGCCAACAAACCTGACATGTAGTTCTCATGGACCGTTCCTGTTGTCTATCCAGACAAACCTGTTTACTTGATCCTGTGTTGGCATTAGTTTCTTGATTTCGGGATACCTGACTTGACTTGCACATATAACTTGGGGGTATGGGGAAATCAAAGGTGAAACCTGACTTGTAACTCAACAGTTCACTATCTGTACTGATCAGTTTTAGAGGTCAGGCCCGCCTCGTGACGATGCTGCTGACATTGTTGGTCTTTATCCTTTCCCTGTTAGTGCTTAGCGGCACGTCTCGGTTTCAGCCCGAGAGTCTTAGACCGTGGTCCTGAGCATGCACGGGATACTATTGAGTTACATCGATGATTCATCAATTGGTTTCAAAGACTTTAGGACAGAAAACCTGATAGAACAGTTTAGTTTACTCACTGCACATTACCCTGCACTGCTCTGATTCATATTAATGTTACCCTTGCTTTATTCATGTTTATACTCGCATTGCCTGTTTATTATATTATTATTTGATGACTTGACGCGCTGACGTCTGGGTTTTGCATGGCCCAGATTCTGTACCGCTGTCGCAGTCCGAGCAGGAGTACTTCAGCCGACAGGCTGAGTTGTGAGTGTCAGCAGTAGTTAGTTTTCTTTCCTGCATGTATTTCCTGATGTGAGCCCGCATTATGGGACATACATTCCAGTTATTTTGTATTGGATCTTTCGCTTCCGCATTTTATTATTCTTGACTCATGATTTATCTTGGTTTATGGACATGTTTAGATAGCTTTATTTTGTTCTTGATATCTCTACAGCCGTAATGTGACTGTGGATGGATACTTCCTACCCACAGATAGCATGGTTGGCTATGTCACGTGCCCATTTTAGCGTACTCCGGGAAACGGGGCGTGACACCTTGTCTCCTGTTACGACGACTTTTTCTTCGTGAAGTTCTTACGTAGTGTAGTCTCTAACGAAACCGTATTTCACGATGTACCTCAACTTCCGACTTCTTGAGCAATAACTTGTTCATACACTTAAAGCAATGCCAATAGATTTCGTTCTCTTTCGGTAACCCAAAACGTGCGTAGGCAAAATCGGTGAAAAAGCTAACACCGTCAACGAAAAAGACATTGACTCTCCAGGGAGCATCCACTTACATCCAACTGTTGTCGTGGATGTACGAGAATGTCATATTGGAACAGTCCGGACGAAGTAAGGTTTCTATAGACAAGACACATCGGATTAAGATTTCTTGACCAATACACGATAGACGGTATACTAAGAAGCGTTAATGCTAGGTTTAATTGACGACTTGGTTAATTTAAGTTTCAATTGACGATTTAGCTATAAAGATTATCAAGGACCGGGAGCAAATGTTCATAAATAGGCAGTTGGATTCTTCCAAGAAAGATATTAAATGTTTTATATTGGATGTCGAGGGTAGCGTTTGTTGGGGATAAGACACATATCCGATTAAGAATGCATAAAGTACACTCATTCACTTGTGCTTTCATCTGTTTCGAGAAAATTTTAGCAGCATTTCCCCGTTGTTCTTCGAGTACACTGTAATAGAAAAGATGATCATTTCAATGTTGATAAACAGAGAACCAGCGGAAAGGTACCGACGAAATATCTCAAAACGAATTAAATACATAAATGAATGCATGTGTTTACTTTATACATTCTTAAGTTTTCCAGACGGGAAAAATCCGTCGTCTATCATACGATTGATGTCACGCCCCGCTTCCCAGAGTGCGCTAAGATCGGCATGTGACAAAGCCAACCATGCTATCTGTGGCTAGGAAACATCCCTCCACAGTCACATTACGGCTGTCTATAAGATATCAAGAACAGTAGAAATAAAATAAACTATCTAGTACATGTCCATAAGCCAGAATAAACGAGTCAAGAAATAATATACGGAAGCAATAGATCCAATAAACAATAATAATCTGAAATGTACGTCTCAAATACGGGCTCACATCAAGAATGAAAATACTGAAAGAAAACCAAACGAAAATACTAACAGGTCTTCACTGCTCGGCCTGTTCACTGAAATACTCCTGATCGGTCAGCTGCAAAGGTGGAGGATCTGGGCCATGCAAAACCCAGTCGTCAGTGCGTTGTAATATCAAACAATAATAACTGAACATGATACACGAGATATACAGGCATGAATCATAAACAGTAACATAAGTGTAATAAGTAAAACACGGATATAGAACAGTGAAGTGTATCAATATATGTGACGTGCAGTGGTCAATCTAAACTGTGCTACTGGGTTATCTATTCTAAAGTTGTTCGAAATCAATTAATGTAATCCTCCGTATAACTCAAAGGATATGTCCCGTTAACCCCCGGGACCACGGATCAGGTAGTGGGAGTCATGAATGACTATGTCCCGTTATCCCCCAGGACCACGGATCAAGTAAGAATCACGAATGATTTTGTCCCGTTACCCCCCGGGACCACGGATTAAGTAATACCCTTGTAAGCTACACTTTAGTGTATACTTTTGATTTCCCCATACCCCCAAGCTTATGTGTTCAAGTCAGGTATTGATAAATCTGGAGCTAATGCCAACACAGGATCAAGCAGATACAGGTTTGTCTAAATAGACAACAGGATATGTCCGTAGGGACAACATGTCAAGATTGTCGGCATTAGTAACAAGATCAGGTATCAAGTCAAGCAGTGGTATAACAGGTCATGACAGGTAGTGCACATGTGTCAAGCGGATGCTCATAATAAAACTGTAGCAAGTACGGATGCACGATAAAAGTATGGATGCACAAATAATTACTAGGGGTTACACCATGACTAAGTAGGATGCACAATATCAAAAATGAGGTGCTCATGTAACAATAATATGAGTTAATATGACATGGCATGCAACTGGATATAAAGAATTAATGGCATGGGTGCACAATAAAACATGGATGCATGAATAACTATTAAGGATTGCGACTATAGCTCCATTACTATGTAGGATGCACATTTTCTGGCCTGGGGTGTTAATGTAGCAGTAATATGAAATAACTGTTTACCTCAATCAGAGCAAAGCTCTGTTCAAATTCCAAGGTGGGAAAAGAAGCAATGCTTCTGTTTTTCTCCAATCAGAGCAAAGCTCTGTCTTGAAAATTAAAGAGAAAATTAAAGTTAAAATAAATGAAGTAACGCTTCAGATCCCCTGCGCTGCACGCAGAGCGTCACGTGTCAAAATCAGACACGTTAGCGCAGGGAGCGCAGTGCCCAAAGTAGCGTACTCCATCAGAGCAAAGCTCTGCACAAAAAAAACAAAACAAAAAAAACTTGCGCAAGCGCTGCTGCGCTGTGCGCTACGCGACACGTGTCAGCGCAGCGCACAGTTGCGCTGCGCAAAAAAAAAAAAAACCTTGCGCAAGCGCTGCTGCGCTGCGCGACACGTGTCAGCGCAGCGCCCAAAAAAAAAAAATCAGCTGCGCGACACGTGTCAGCGCAGCGCGACACGTGTCACGCTCTGGAGCATTTGCGCCAAGCAGAATTAAAATTCTGAGAAATCTTTTCTGTTCTTGTTAAAACATGAAGATTTTCTTCTGTAAAACAGAGGCATTCGGATCAAAGATCCAACGGTGGGGAAAATTCCCCAAATCACTCAGAGAATGATCTATTTAACAAACTTTAACTAATTTATGAGCACTATAAAAAGGACCCTAGACCTCAATTCAAAGGCATCAAAAATTTCTTGAAAAATCAAGAGCTTCAAACAGAGAACTCCGAGAAAAATTTCAAGAAAAAGGTAAAAACCTTCATAAGAGAGAAGAAATTTCTTCTAATAGATCATTGATCTAAAAACAAGATCAATGATCTTCACATAATAAACAGTGCTTTGCACTTCTTATGAACTACTGGTTCTTTAAAAACAAGAAAACAACGAAATAAAATAGTGCTTTGCACTTTTATGAACCTCTGGTTCTTGGAAAAAAAAAACTTATTTTTCCTTGATCCAGAAATCAAATAGTGCTTTGCATTTTTATGAACCTTTGGTTCTTGAAATAAAAAGAAAAACTTGTTTTTTCTTTGATCTAAATTAGATCAAGAAATCAAACAGTGCTTTGCACTTCTTTTATGAATCATTGGTTTTTGAATCTAAAAGATTCTCAAATTATTAGTGCTTTGCACTTATAAATCTGCACTGTTGCGCTCTTGGGTTGGCGCAAGCCACCAGAGAGCGCCACGTGTCAGCATCTGAACCAGTTGCGCTACGCGCTTTTGAAATAGAGATTTGCTCTCTGAAATTGGCGCAACTCACCAGAGCGCGCCACGTGTCAGCAGCGCAAGCGCAGCGCACTGCGCTGCTTGACACGTGTCATCGTCATAAGCGCTTGCGCTCTTTGATTGGCGCAAAGCGCCTGTAAATGCAATGCATTTTCTCTGTTAAAAGGGCCAGGCCCAAGTCAAAATGACCTAACAGGCCAAAATAAATTGCAAGGCAATAAATGGGCAGAGCCCAAATAAATTGATGCTTTGCATCCTTTATACAAGGGCAGAGCCCAAATAAAATTGATGCCTTGCATCATTCTTAAAAGAACAGAGCCCAAAACAAATTGATGCTCTGCATCCTTTCTGGGCAAAGCCTAAATAAAAATAAAAAAAAAGAAATGCAATGCAAAAGCAAATAAAATGTTGAACATTTTCAATTGGACTTAGCCCAATTTTGGCCGTAAGTCCTTAAATTAAATTGACTGAGCACGACTGCTCTTTTAAATTAATTTATATCCGGTTCGGGGGTACATCTCCGAGCTCCTCTGACACTTATCGTTGTAATCCTTCAACGACGTCAGAGAGGTGACGGGTCCCGACGACCACATATGTCAATATGGACTGCGGGGTCCTTAAACTCGTGGACCGAGATGTCCTTAAACTAATATTGGACCGAAACGTCCTTAAACTAATATCGGACCGAAACGTCCTTAAACTAACGGTGGACCATTATGTCCTTAAACTGGTATTGGACCACCATGTCCCTAAACTGGCACAATAAAGCCCAAATGCTCTTTTGTCGGATCTAAACGATCCCGTTAAGTTGATCTTAGTCTCAAATTGGACTAACGTATCCTGAACAAACGATTAAGTTGATCTTAGCCTCAAATATGGCTAACGTGTTCTTAAATCAAACCTTCAAATAAACTTTAGTCCCAAATTGGACTATAGATCTCTCAACCAACTTTGGTTCAAGGGCACATCTCTGAACTCCTCTGATATTTGTCGTTGTAATCCTTCAACGTCGTCAGAGAGGTGACGGGTCCTGACAACCACACATTAATACGGACTGTGGGGTCCTTAAACTCATGGACTTATGCGTCCTTAAACCAATATCCGCCCCCAAAATGGGAATGTTGGACCACTATGTCCCTAAACTGGAACAATAGAGCCCAAACGCTCTTTTGTCGGATCTAAACGATCCCGTTAAGTTGATCTTAGTCTCAAACTGGACTAACGTATCCTTAACGAACGTTTAAGTTGATCTTAGCCGCAACGCGACTAACGCATCCTTAAACTAAAAACACCAAACCCAAATCTAAGTAAATACGGATTTGGACTAATCCACGTCCTACGGACGACGACATTACTCAGTCTCCGTATACAATCCACGGGCAATCACAAACAAAACAAACACCCACGACACGAAGTGAAATTCTGGAGAAGGAGAAAGTTGTTACCGCAAAGCGGTAGCGTAATTAACTGCAGGGGTTACGCCTGCAGGGAAGAGCGTCCCCACAATCAAAAACCCCTCAAGCGAGGGGGAATCTGACGAAGTCTGCTACATCGGTCGCATCCGTCTAAACCTCCGATACACAGTGCCATAAATCAACTTGGCATTTTCGGAGAGGTGGACGGATAGCACCAATTAGCATCTGTCCCGAACCTCAGGCGAGACAGCCCAAAGTCGTCGGCCGCCGTTCGGAGGGGAACAATAACGTGACATGGAATGCAAATAGATATATAATTAATGTGATTTATAGATGCATTTATATATATTTTAAATGATATGGATGCAAACGGGTATCCGAAAACTGTAAAATTGTAATATGGATGCATAACTAAACAATATGTAATACTATTATTCAAATGGGTGCAGTATATTGTAGTATAGCATGTAGCAAGATTAACTTGCCTCGATGGATCACAATACGGATACGCACGGTACGTCCGACATGGGTAAAACGTCGCAACGCACGCACGACACGCGGGACAGGTCCAAGCAATGCAAGAGGGTGATCACACGAGCAAGGGTCGTTCACTGGATTGTCTGGAACGGCAGCGGCGACGCGACTCCGGCGATCGCTGCAATTCCAAGATTCAAGAACAAGAAAAGAGAAGGAAAAGAAAAGAAGAGGAAGAAGAAAGGAGAAGGGTTGTGCTCACTGGGGTTGTGCACCGGGGTCAGGAGAGAGGTGATGGTGGCGACGGGATCAACGGCGGTGAGGTGCGCCTGTGAGATGAGAGTTAGGGTTTGGGTGTGCGGGCTTGGGCTCGGGTGCAGAGATCTTGGGTGTAGGTGGGAGAAGGTTTATGGTGTTTGAGTGTGCAGGGGAGAAGAAGGGTGATGGTGGTGAGAATGGCGGCGACAAGGGATCTCCGGCGATAGAGGTTTGCAGGTTTGGGTGATGGGTTCTGTGGGTGTGCAGGCTCGGGGAAAGGAGGAAGGAAAAGAAGGAGATGACGAGAATGAGAAGATGGGGCTCGGTTGAGGTCGAGGGAGATGAGACAGTGAGGAGTTTTAGGGTTAGAGTTTGAGGAGGCTGTGGGGTCTCGTGGCGGCTCTGGGGTTTTATTAGGAAGGAGGGAAAGAAGGGATTTGTTAAGGGAGGTGACCCTAAGCGCGCGAGGAGGCGACGAGAATCGAGGAACACACAATATCTCCGAGAGGAGAGAGAAAGCGCGGAAGGAGAGAGAAAGCGCGAGAGAGAGACTGGGTGCTGCGGAGAGAAAGAGAAAGAGAAAGAGAGAGCTGGTGGGGTCGGAGAGAGAGGGAGAGAAAGTTGTTTTTAGAAAAGATTTTTAATTTTAAAAAGATTTGTTAGTTTAATAAATTTAAACTGTTATAATTTTAAATTTAATAAAGATATTATATTTAATAAAATTGGATTTTCTGGTAACTACAAATTTAGTCCAAAACACGTCCGGGTCGGGTCTAAAAATTCAGTTTCAAAATACGAAAAATATATGTGTCGACCAAAATTAAAATTAAATGTCCGGGTAACGAAAATGTATATCCCCAAGAACGGATGCACGTACGTGCGTGTAGCCATCCAAACAAGTCCGTTTCCCTAAACGGGATGAGAACAACATGCGCAGATGCTACCACGGGGTTAGGGGTATCAAGCAGGTCATGCAATATATTTTTAAAATATTTTATGTGACTTAAAATGTTATATTGTAAAAATGCAAATGCCAGATAAAATGGCAGTATGCAGTATTTATGAAAGTGCACAAGTTTACGTAACAAGTCAGGATAAATCATAACTTGAATTAAGACAAGTTTCAAGCAAGCGGGTGGGGTCGGATGCAAATACAAATGTCAAATATACTATTCGCACCCAAAACACAATAAATCAAGAAAATACCATAAATAAAGAATACTAGAATTGGTATAAATGTACTAGCATGTTACATTATACCCAACTACAAAAAGAATTTCGTCCTCGAAATTCCTAAGACAAGAAAAGATAAACAATCATGAATCTACAAGAATAGATGTGGAAACTTCTGTCGAATTTCGTCTTCTCGTTCCCCAAGTCGATTCTCCATGTGAGCAATTCCCCCAAGAAACAAGTATGAGAAGGATAACCTTGTTCTTAAGGAACTTTTCTCTTCGATTAACAATCGACATCAGTCGTTCCTCAAAAGTTAAATCCTCTCTTACAGTCAGCTCCGAATGATCCAGTACGTGTGTTTCATCTCGAACATACTTACGGAGTTAAGATACATGAAACACGTCATGAACATTCGCCAAAGATTGTGGTAAAGCCAATCGATAAGCCACTTCTCCAACACGCTCCAAAATCTCGAAAGGCCCCACGAATCGAGGACTAAGCTTGCCTCGACTCCCAAAACGAAACACTCCTCTAGTCGGTGATATCTTTAAGAACACAAGATCACCAACAACGAACTCTAGAGATCTTCTCGATGTATCGGCCCAACTCTTCTGCCGATCTTATGCTGCCTTCATATGAGTTCGGATAGTATTAACTTTCTCAACTGCTTGCACGATCAAATGCGGTCCCAACAATGTTCGTTCTCTAATATCGTCCCAACAAACAGGTGAACGACACTTGCGACCATACAACGCTTCGAATGGAGCCATCTGAATAGTCGCCTGAAAACTGTTATTATAAGAAAACTCCACCAAGTATAGATGATCCTCACATGAACCCTTGAAGTCTAACATGCAAGCTCTCAACATGTCTTCAAGTGTTTGAATCGTTCTCTCTGACTGGCCATCTGTCTGAGGATGATAGGCTGTGCTAAACTTCAATCGCGTCCCCAAACTTTCCTGTAAACTTCTCCAGAAGTGCGATAAAAATCGAGTGTCACGGTCGGACACGATGCTCACAGGTGCTCCATGCAATCTTACAATCTCCTGCATATACCGTTCTGCCAACGCTTCCGTTGATTGACCAACTCGAAATTGTATGAAATGAGCTGCCTTGGTCAATCGATCAACAATCATCCAAACTGCATTGTTGCCTTTTGGACTCCGCGGTAAAGCTGTCACGAAATCCATGGTTATATGTTCCCACTTCCATTGAGGAATCGGAAGTGGTTGCAATAAACCAGCAACCCTTTAATGTTCAGCCTTAACTTGCTAACACACCAAGCACTTCGCTACAAAGCGAGCAATCTCCCTTTTCATGCCTTCCCACAAGAAATGCCGTTTTAGATCACGGTACATCTTCGTACCTCCTGGATGTACGGAATACGCGGAACTGTGTGCCTCCTTCATAAGTTCTTCGCGAATATCTCCTTTTGGCACACACAAACGGTTACCATATCGCAACGAACCATCTTCATGAATTAACAAGTTCGTACGAAGTCCAGCTTCAACCTGTTCTCGAAACTTCTGCAATCTTGGGTTCTGCGACTGCGCTGCTTTAATATTATCGATCAACGACAACTGTACTTGCAGCTGCATCAACTGTCCCGAAGAATGCGGTAGCACGACCTCCAACTCGAATCTCCGAAAATCTGCAATAAGCTCTTTCTGTGCAGTCAACATCCGAATTGCTGGCAATCGACTAAGCGCATCCGGCACAACATTAACTTTCTCCGGATGGTACTTAAGATCAAGATCGTAGTCAGCCATCAGCTCCAACCATCTACGCTGTCTCATGTTAAGCTCTTTCTGTGTGAATACATACTTCAGGCTTTTGTGATCGGTAAATATTTCGACCATTTCGCCCAATAAGTAGTGTCTCCAAATCTTCAAAGCGAAAATTACTGCTGCAAACTCCAAATCATGAGTTGGGTAATTCTTCTCATAATCTTCAACTGTCTCGATGCGTAAGCTATAACCTTCCCATGCTGCATCAAAACACATCCCAAACCTTTTCCAGATGTGACGTCGTGAATCACCAATCCTCCGGAACTGTCTGGCACAGTTAGAATAGGAGCGGTTATCAATCTCTGCTTCAATGCCTCAAAAGATGACGCGCATTTATCCGTCTATACGAATGGTACCTCCTTTCGCGTAAGCTTGGTCAAAGATTCAGCCAAACGAGCAAAATTCTCCACGAACCTTCTGTAATAGCCGGCAAGTCCAAGAAAACTAATAATATCTGCTACGTTCTTCGGAATTGGCCAATCTTGAACTGCTGTAATTTTCTCGGGATCAACGGCGATTCCATCTCCGGATACGACATGCCCCAAAAACTTCACTGCTTCAAGCCAAAACTCGTACTTGCTCATCTTTGTATACAATCTTGCCTCAATGATTGCAGTGCGATCTTCAAGTGTTCTGTATGCTCTTCAATACTTCTCGAGTAGACCAGAATATCATCGATGAACACCACTATAAACTGGTCCAAGAACGGTGAAAAGATTTGGTTCATCAAGTCCATAAATATCGCCGGTGCATTCGTGACTCTGAATGGCATCACTAAATACTCGTAATGTCCATACCGAGTTCGGAACGCAGTCTTGCAAATATGCTCTGATTTAACTTGGACCTGATGATATCTGGATCGCAAATCCAGCTTCGAGAATACCCTCGCGTCACTAAGTTGCTCGAACAATTCGCCAATGCGAGGGATCGGGTACTTGTTCTTAATGTCACCCGGTTTAATTCTCGATAATCGATGCACATCCTCCTTGTGCCATCTTTCTTCTTGACTAGAGGAACTTGAGCTCTCCAAGGTGAATTGCTGCTGCGAATTCAACCCTTCTCAAGTAATTCGGTAAGCTGCTTCTTGACTTTTTCCAACTCCACTGGTGCCATTGGATAGTACGCTTTTGATATTGGCGCTGCACCAGGAATAAGATCGACCGCGAACTCCATATCTCGTTTTGACGGTAAACTCGAGATGTTCTCGAACACGTCCATGAACTTTCGAACTACAGCTGGCGCTTCCTTCTTATCAACTTCCATTGACGAAAGAACGGTGCTTGTCGGCCTAGCCCTAAACCCGACTGACCCGACAGAATTGCTTCCTCTAGTGAAAACAAACTTCGGATGTCCGGGAATCTGGAAAATCACTTTCTTTGCCCTACAATCAATGTGAGCGTGGAAAGTGCCGAGAAAATCCATTCCCAAGACAACTTCATAACTGCCGGTATCAATCACCAAGAAATCCGCAAATAACTCCCGTCCACAAATAACAACTGAACAATCTTTACATTCTCTACTAGCTATGATCTTTCCATTCCCAGTGTGTATGTCCCAACAACTAGACAGGGTCGTGCAAGAAATCGAGTATGCAGCAATAAACTTGGACGACATAAAACAATGGGATGCACCAGAATCGAATAATGCTAATGCGGGAAAATCATGAACAAGTAGGATACCTGAAATAACTTCCTCTGAAGCCTTGGCCTTTTCGGCCGTTAGGGTAAAGGCTCGAGCTTGATTAGGTTCCTGAGTCAACTGCTTCTGCCCCTGAAACTGCTTCTGCGGTGGCCTCTGAACATCATCCTTCAAACGAAGCTTCGATGGGCAAACACTAATAGTATGATCAGCTGATCCGCAAACCAAACAAAGTCCAAACTTCTTCCGACAATCCTTCTGCTGATGTCCGGGTAGATGGCAAAAGTCACACATCATTCTTCCTCTCTGCTCGGGTACGACGGGCTTCTTCATCGGTACTACGCCACGTTGGTTCACCGGAATACCTCTGCGTATAGGCGCTCAGTTCCGCGCAAACGCCGGCTTCCGCATTGCAACTGCCTACTGCTGCGTACCCCCGGTCTTCACCGATAAGCTCTGCTGCTCTCGGGCCGCTTTAAGCACTTGCGAAAAAGTGGTTAATCCCAGAAATATAATGTGCCTCTGGATTTCCACGTCCAAACTGCGCATGAACCTTCTTGCCCTATCAACATCGTTGGCAACCAAAGGTCCAGCGAATCTACTGAGTCGTGTCCACTCAGCCGCATGTACATCCACGAGTACGCCGTTCTGCTTCAAACTGATATACTTTTCTTCCATTTCCTCCCGTGCAGTCTGCAGGAAGAACTTTTCCAAGAAACTCTTCGAAAAATCTGCCCAATTGATCGGCTTGGGCAAGCGGGTCTCTTCCACAAGCCACCATTCACGAGCATAGTCAACCAATTGGATGCGTACAACATCTACTCTCTTGTCCTCTGGAATCTGTGCCGCAACGAGCAAATTCTCCGTATCAACCAGCCACTGCTCTGCTGGCAACGGCTCCTCCAGACCAGTGAAGACGGACAGACCAAGTCTTCTGAAATCCGCCACGGTACCCACACGCTCAACTGGTTTGGCCACAACATTGTTTACGGACTGTTGGACGGTTCGCAAACCTTCCCGAAAAGTTTCGGCTTGCCGCTGGTTCAGCTCGGTCTGCCGTTTCTGGTTCTCCAGCATCCCACGAATTACTCCAAATAAAGCGGCGTCATTAACACGCCTCTGGTACGCTCGCAGAATTTTGTCCGCCGTGATTCTGAAGCCAAAACACCGAAGAGGATTAGCAAGATGAACAAGATTCAATAAACAAGATACAAGAAGCAAGATAGTTATGGATTCAAGGATGGCAAGATAGCAATAAGGCAGGACATGCTTCTAGTTATGAGTATTCTGATTCATGTATTGGGTCTAATACCCAACTATAAAAGAATCAAACCCGATTAACCTATATCCTATATCTCTGATACCAAACAAACCTTGCCACGCCCCGCTTCCCAGAGTGCGCTAAGATCGGCACGTGACAAAGCCAACCATGCTACCTGTGGCTAGGAAACATCCCTCTACGATCACATTACGGCTGTCTATAAGATATCGAGAACAGTAGAAATAAAATAAACTATCTAGTATATGTCCATAAGCCAGAATAAACGAGTCAAGAAATAATATGCAGAAGCAATAGATCCAATAAATAATAATAATCTGAAATGTATGTCCCAAATACGGGCTCACATCAAGAATGAAAATACTGAAAGAAAACCAAACTAAAATACTGACAGGTCCTCACTGCTCGGCCTGTTCACTGAAATACTCCTAATCGGTCAGCTGCAAAGGTGGAGGATCTGGGCCATGCAAAACCCAGACGTCAGTGCGTCGTGATATCAAACAATAATAACTGAACAGGATACACGAGATATGCATGCATGAATCATAAACAGAAACATGAGTGTAATAAGTAAAACACGGATATAGAACAGTGAAGTGTATCAATATATGTGACGTGCAGTGGTCAATCTAAACTGTGCTACTGGGTTATCTATTCTAAAGTTGTTCGAAATCAATTAATGTAATCCTCCGTATAACTCAAAGGATATGTCCCGTTAACCCCCGGGACCACGGATTAGGTAGTGGGAGTCATGAATGACTATGTCCCGTTATCCCCCGGGACCACGGATCAAGTAAGAATCACGAATGATTTTGTCCCGTTACCCCCCGGGACCACGGATTAAGTAATACCCTTGTAAGCTACACTTTAGTGTATACTTTTGATTTCCCCATACCCCCAAGCTTATGTGTTCAAGTCAGGTATTGATAAATCTGGAGCTAATGCCAACACAGGATCAAGCAGATACAGGTTTGTCTAAATAGACAACAGGATATGTCCGTAGGGACAACAGGTCAAGATTGTCGGCATTAGTAACAAGATCAGGTATCAAGTCAAGCAGTGGTATAACAGGTCATGACAGGTAGTGCACATGTGTCAAGCGGATGCTCATAATAAAACTGTAGCAAGTACGGATGCACGGTAAAAGTATGGATGCACAAATATTTACTAGGGGTTACACCATGACTAAGTAGGATGCACAATATCAAGAATGAGGTGCTCATGTAACAATAATATGAGTTAATATGACATGGCATGCAACTGGATATAAAGAATTAATGGTATGGGTGCACAATAAAACATGGATGCATGAATAACTATTAAGGATTGCGACTATAGCTCCATTACTATGTAGGATGCACATTTTCTGGCCTGGGGTGTTAATGTAGCAGTAATATGAAATAACGTGACATGGAATGCAAATAGATATATAATTAATGTGATCTATAGATGCATTTATATATATTTTAAATGATATGGATGCAAACGGGTATTCGAAAACTGTAAAACTGTAATATGGATGCATAACTAAACAATATGTAATACTATTATTCAAATGGGTGCAGTATATTGTAGTATAGCATGTAGCAAGATTAACTTGCCTCGATGGATCACAATACGGATACGCACGGTACGTCCAACGTGGGTAAAACGTCGCAACGTACGCACGGCACGCGGGATAGGTCTAAGCAATGCAAGAGGGTGATCACGCGAGCAAGGGTCGTTCCCTAGATCGTCTGGAATGGCAGCGGCGACGCGACTCCGGCAATCGCTGCAATTCCAAGATTCAAGAACAAGAAAAGAGAAGGAAAAGAAAAGAAGAAAAGAAGAAAGGAGAAGGGTTGTGCTTATTGGGGTTGTGCATTGGGGTGAGGAGAGAGGTGATGGTGGCGACGAGATCAACGGCCGTGAGGTGCGCCAGTGAGATGAGAGTTAGGGTTTGGGTGTGCAGGCTCAGGCTTGGGTGCAGGGTCTTGGGTGTAGGAGGGAGAAGAAGGGTGATGGTGGTGAGAATGGCGGCGACGAGGGATCGCCGGCGATGGAGGTTTGCAGGTTTTGGGTGATGGGTTCTGTGGGTGTGCAGGCTCGGGGAAAGGAGGAATGAGAAGAAGGAGATGACGAGGAGGAGGAGAAGATGGGGCTCGGTCGAGGTCGAGGGTGATGAGGCAGTGAGGAGTTTTAGGGTTAGGGTTTGAGGAGGCTGTGAGTTTTCGTGGAGGCTCTCGGGGTTTTATAAGGGACAAGAAGGACGGAAAGAAGGGATTTGTGAAGGGAGGTGATCCTAAGCGTGCGAGGAGGTGACGAGAATCGAGAAACGCACAGTATCTCCGAGAGGAGAGAGAAAGCGCGAGAGGAGAGAGAAAAGAGAGAGAGACTGGGTGCTGCGGAAAGGGAGAGAAAGAGAAAGAGAGAGAGCTGGTGGGGTCTGAGAGAGGGGGAGAGAGAGTTGTTATTAGAAAAGATTTTTAATTTTAAAAAGATTTGTGAGTTTAATAAATTTAAACTGTTATAATTTTAAATTTAATAAAGATATTATATTTAATAAAATTGGATTTTCTGGTAAATACAAATTTAGTCCAAAACACGCCCGGGTCGGGTCTAAAGATTCAGTTTCAAAATACGAAAAATAAATGTGTCGACTAAAATTAAAATTAAATGTCCGGGTAACGAAAATGCATACCCCTAAGAACGGATGCACGTACGTGTGCGTAGCCATCCAAACAAGTCTGTTTCCTTCAACGGGACGAGAACTAGATGTGCAGATGCTACTACGGGGTTAAGGGTATCAAGCAGACCATGCAATGTATTTTTAAAATATTTTATGTGATATAAATGTTATATTGTAAAAATGCAAATGCCAGATAAAATGCCAGTATGCAGTATTCATGAAAGTGCACGAGTTTACGTAACAAGTCAGGATAAATCATAACTTGAATCAAGATAAGTTTCAAGCAAGTAGGTCGGGTTGGATGCAAATACAAATGTCAAATATACTATTCGCACCCAAAACACAATAAATCAAGAAAATACCATAAATAAAGAATACTAGAATTGGTATAAATGAATTAGGGTGTTACAATTGAATATTCTCGTCACATAGACTACATGATGGTTGTTAGAACCGAATGATATCGTTCGATATTTAACAACTTTCGTGTAGTTTTATGTCATGGCGAATATCGAACGTATGTTAACCGATAGGCGGGAACTAAGTCGCGTTTTCATTTTCATACATGATTATCGATGGGAATATGAAAATTTCATATTATCATTGAGTATCGTACACTTGGTTTAAGATTTAATTTGAATTAGTTTTACGTTTACGTTTCAATTTCAAGTTTTCTTAGTTTTTCGTGTAGTGTATAGTTTTTTTAAATCAAGGGTTTTCTTAATCAAGTTTAATATTTTGGATTTAGGTGTGGGGTTAGGGTGGGTGTCGGGACCCGGATCTTGCTCACGGAACAAAGTGCCACGCTAAGTGTCATGTTTAAGTGGGCGGAGGCCACCTCTTGAATCCGTGGGGGCCACCTCTTGAGTCCGTGGGACCCACTGTAGAACAATGGGGAATGTTCGGAATACATTCCGAAAGAGGGCAGATCCGTACTATAAATGGAATGATACTACTCTTCAATACAGAGGCGCTTTTTAAGTGAACCGGCTCTATAGGAGCTTCAGAACTCCGTAGTTAAGTGTGCTCGAGCCAGGGAAGTTTTAAGATGGGTGACCTCCTGGGAAGTGGCCTCTGGTCGGGTCCGGTTCACCCCGAAGAATAAAACCGTGCGGCTTCGGCCAAAGTGGACAATACTCTTTGTATTGGGGGTGGGGCATGACATAATGGTATCAGAGCTGGTCCGTCAATAGTAGGTTTGTGGTTCGAGGACGAACCATTGTTCAAAGGAGGGGAGAATGTCGGGACCCGGTTCTTGCTCACGGAACAAAGTGCCACGCCAAGGGTCATGTTTAAGTGGGCGGGGGCTACCTCTCGGATCCGTGGGGTCACCTCTCGAGTCCGTGGGATCCACTGTAGAACAATGAAGAATCTTCGGAATACATTCTGAAAGAGGGCATATCTGTACTATAAATGAAATGATACCACTCTTCAACACAGAGGCGCCTTTTAAGTGAACCGGTTCTACAGGAGCTTCAGAACTCCGTAGTTAAGCGTGCTTGAGCCAGGGAAGTTCTAGAATGGGTGACCTCCTGGGAAGTGGCCTCTGGTCGGGTCCGGTTCGCCCCTAAAGGATAAAACCGTGCAGGTTCGGCCAGAGCGGGCAATACTCTCTGTATTGGGGGTGGGGCATGACAGTGGGATTTGACAATAGTTCTATGTAGAGGAGAACGATGAATTAAGGTTCGGCCTTTAGTGAGCGCGCGCGCAATTGTGTGTGTATGTGTGTACACACATACATACACAAGCATACACACATTTACTAAATTACCATAAAACACCTTAATTTTTTTCCACTAAATTGTGTGTACACATACACATGGACACAAGCATACAGACACATTTACTAAATTACGATAAAACACCTTAAAAAAAATTCTCTATACTACCTTTAGCTAATGTTTTTACACTAAACTACTTTAACAAATTTAAATAAACAACTCATCATCTTAAATTAACTAAATTACTATAAATTTCACTAAAATGCCCTTAACTATTGTTGTTTTTCACTAAAATTATGATCAAAATTTTAAGCAAAAAATCCCTAGCTCAATTTTATTTTTTCACTAAAATACCCTCAACTTTTGTAGCTTTGTCACTAAAATACCCTTAATTATTGTTGAAATTTACTAAACTTCCTAACCTTAACCCAAACCCTATTTATAAACCCTAACCTAACCCAACCCTAACCGGCCTAACCTAACCCTAACCCTATCCAACGGCAGTAGCAACAACAACAAAACCAAATTAACAACCTATTTCAAAGATTTTAACCAAATTAAATAACAATTAACATTTATAAAAATTTAAATTAACAAAATTTAAATTGAACAGTAACCTTTTTAACGCAGGGGTGGCATCGGGGGCTTTGAACTGCTGGGAGTGGCAAGAACGGCGGGGGCTTCGAGCGACGGAGCTGATCTCAAGTAGCAACGACACGAGGGGAGGCCACCGGCGACGAGAGGTGACGAGAGGTGACGAGAGAGGAGATCGACAACGCGAGGGGAGACGATCGAGGAAGAGAGTGGACTTCGAGCGGCTGGAAACGGTGAGGAGAGGGAAGGTGTGATCGACGACGAGGGGGGACTTCGAGCGGCGGGGAACGACGACGAGGGGGTTTCGAGCGGCGGGGAACGACGACGAGAGGGGGCTTCGAGCCGGAGCAGCGAGGAGGCGGAGGCGGGAGAATTTAGCGCGGAATTCTTTTGTTGGAGGGAATTGAAGATCTCGAGGAAAAGAAAAGGGAAAATTTAGGGTTTTATCACCAGTGGATTGTAGAGCCCGCCAAGGGGGGCAATCGGTCACAGTTCAAACTGTGACCAATTCTTCTACGTCTATTAACGAAATCCCGTTGCCTTTGAGCATTTTTGTAGTAGTGTTGTGCAGGGCGGACGTCTGACCCTGTGCGATTATATTAGTTTGGACAGAAATCTTTGTTGGTTGTTTGTTTGGAAAGATTTTGATAGATTGGATTGTGGGATTTAATTGTAACAGAATATTTGAGAGATTGATTATATGAAATAATACATAAAAGAAAGCCATAAAGAGAAGAATCTCAGGGGCTTCTTTATGGTATTAGAGCCATAAAGGCTAACACCATTAAAAAATTTATTCTCCGTATTTCTACTACTACAATGACAACCAACCAAGATCACTCATCCGTCTCATCAACCCCGCTCCTCCCCCAAACACCAATTCCTAACCTTAATGCATCGTCGTCCTTTTCAACATATGGACTGAATGTGATGTTAGTTTGAATCCGTCCTCAAGTTTCAAGGGTACATGGGTTTCGTCGATGGCATAGAGAAGTGCCTGCCCATGACTGTTCCTGATGAACAAAATGCGTTTGTTTCAGCATACAATCCGGCATATGTTGTCCGGCATATGCTGTATGGATCCAAAAGGATCAATTGACCGGAAGTTGGATGTTAGCGTCTTTGACGGAGACTTTCGTTCCCTTAGTGGTCGGTCGAACTACAACACGGGCAGTATGAGAGACACTTGCCAAAGCCTCCACATCGCACTCATGCTCGCAACCTTCAACTGAAGACAATTTCAGAATATCAAACGAGGATCCGCCTCTATCACAGAGTACATTCAGAACATCAAGATTGTCTCCGACAATCTTGCAGTCATTGGACATAGAATTTTCGATGTCGATCTTGTCATGCATGTTTTGGCCGGCTAGAGATCGGCCTATGACTCTTTTGTTCTTGCTATCACAACCCGCATAGATGATATCTCGCTTGAAGATCTGCATGGCATGCAACTTGCACACAAGAGCTTTAGCTACATCAAGATAAGTCTATTGATACTACTCCCTTTCCATATCAACACGGCAACCATGGGTCGTCGAGGTTCTTCAGATTCTTATCAGCGTGGCTATAACACCGAGCGCGGCGGTCGTGGGGGTCGCACTTATGGCCGGGGTTATGGTCGTGACCGCGGTTGTGGTCCGCTTCGATGCCAAATCTGCATGACAACTGGCCAATATGGCAATAGCTGCCTACAACGCTTCAATCAGACTCTCTGGCGGTCCAAGGGGTGCTCCGCAATTTTCTCCCCGCGGTCTCAGAATGGACGATCGGATGGATACTATCAAGGACCTGCACCACCTGCCATGTTGTCATAAACATCTCTACCATATTCCTCAAATGGTCCAAGTGTTGCTTCTTCTGACTAGTATCCTGACTCGGGGATACCTCATCACATCACGCCAGACTATATTCAACTTCTCTCGGCAACTCTTTGCAAAGGTACGGATACAGTACACGTAAGTAATGGTACATGTTTGCGTATTCTTAACTATGGTCACACATCAATTTCATCGTCTTCTCGATCACTTCACATGCACAATGTTCTACATGTTTCGTCAATAATGAAAACTCTCTTATCTGTTCATAAATTTGTCAGAGATAACAATGTTATTTCTGAGTTTCACCCATTTGATTGTTTTGTGAAGGATCCGAAGTCGGGGACAGTTCTACTTCAAGGCCACCTTAATAATGGATTGTACCAATTGCCTTTTCCAAATGTCTCGACTTCCACCCTGTTTGTTGGCAAACGTACCTCTGCTCCATGGCACGCTCACTTGGGTCATCTTGCCTTAAAAACTGTAGTCAAAATTCTATTTAATTTAACTGTTAAGAGTCGTGGAGAGTCAGTTTGTTCTACCAGCAAGAAGGCCAAAAGTCATAAACTATCTTTTGAATTGACATCAACAGTGTCTTCGGCACTTTTAGATTTAATTTATTCTGATGTTTGGGATCTTGCTCCTATTTTATTTTACACTGGTTTTTGTTACTATGTTACTTTTGTTGACTATAGAAAATTTACCTGGTCGTTTCTGATGCGTAATAAGACTGACTTGTTTGATGTCTTTTTTTGGGTTCAACGTAATGTTGAACGTTATTTCAATAGGAAAATACGCATGTTTCATTTCGCTTGGGGTAGTGAATATCAATCTCTTCATCGTCACCTAGCTATGGAGGGTATTCTCCATTATGTTTCCTACCCCCACACTCCCAAACAAAACGGGGCAGCGGAATGCAAACGTTACATTATAGATACCGCCCGTGCTCTTCTTGCTCACACTTCCATCCCTTCTAATTAATCATTCAAACCGCAGTCTTTCTAATTAATCGTCTCCCTACACCAGTCATTCGCAACGATATCTCTCTCCATAAATTATTTGGTCACCATCCTAATTATACCTCTTTCCACACATTTGGATGTGTGTTATCCTAGGCTTCGTCCATACGCCCCATATAAACTTGCTATTCAGTTCGAGCGCTTGTGTTCATTGGTTATAGTACTCAACACCATGATTGCCGTGGTCTTCAGTACAATCCGGCTGAATGTATGTTTCTGGGCATGTTATTTTTAATGAAAATTGCTTCCCCTTTTCAGGTTCAGATTCTCCCATGAGTTTGCCTCAGAACATTTAGCCCCTTCCAGGAGCAGGCATCCTTGGCTCTGGCCCGATTTCGAGCCCAGCTTCACCACTAGTGTCGGCCACCGCCTTCCCTTGTGCGGTTGGCATCCTTAGACCTCCCCATGCCAGTCACTGTGACTTGCTCCATCCAGCCGCTCATCCACGGTCGCTCCTCCAGCAAGCTCCCCACCATCAACTCCCAGTCCCGCTCATTCATGCTCCTCAATCGCCACCTGCATATGAACCTATTCCCCAACTTTCAGCACGATCCTCCCTACTTCTGGACTCCCCTTCCACCACCTTGTCGAGCACTTCCGACGAATCCCCTATTCTTCGCATGCACTCTCTTGTCGACATCTATGCCTCTACTGATCCGGTCATTGATTTTCCACCACCTCGCGCTCTCACCAGCCGTCATGGATTACCTTCAACATTTCTTGCCATCGCTTATGTCGAGCCTACCTGCTTTACCTAGACATCCAAGGACCCGTCGTGTCTTGCGGCTATGTCCTCTGAATTTGATGCTCTATTTCGCAATGGAACTTGGTCGCTCGTCCCTCGCCAATCTCATTTCAATTTCGTCAGGTGCAAATGTGTGTTTAAGCTGAAACATCGTGTTGATGGTTCGGTTGAGCGTCACAAGGCGCGGCTCGTGGCCAAGGGGTTTCGGCAACAATCCAGTGTCGACCACTTCGACACTTTCAGTCCGGTTATCAAGATCACCACGGCTCGTTTGATTCTTGCAATTGCGATCAACTCTGGTTGGCCAGTGCGACAGTTGGATGTATCGAATGTGTTTTTACATGGTTATCTTAAGGAAGTGGTCTATATAGATCAGCCACTGGGCTTTACTCATCCTCAATTTCCCAATCATGTTTGTCGACTACATCGCTCTCTTTACGGACTTCGCCAGGCTCCTCGTGCCTGCTCAAACGTCTACTCGACTCTTTCAGCTTGGCTTCCTTGGTTCCAAGACTGATACTTTGTTGTTCTTTCGTTGAGACCGATGCCAACGAATTTATGTCTTGATATATGTTGATATTCTAATCATTGGTTCCGATCAAGGGGTGTTACTAACCTTATTGCCTCTCTTCAACGGGAATTCTCCATTCGTGACCTTGGAGCCGCTCATTATTTTCTTAGGATCGAATTCTGTCCTCATCCTGGTCGCTTGATTCTTGCAATTGCGGTCAGCTCCGGTTGGCCAGTGCGGCAGTTGGATGTATCGAAAGCGTTTTTACATGGTTATCTTGAGGAAGTGGTCTTTATGGATCAACCACCTGCTTTACTCATCCTCAATTTTCCAATCATGTCTGTCGACTACATCGCTCTCTTTACGGACTTCGTCAGACTCCTCGTGCCTGTTCAAACGTCTACTCGACCCTTTCAGCCTAGCTTCCTTGGTTCCAAGACTGATTACTTTGCTGTTCTTTCGTTGAGACCATTGACGATATTCTAATCATTGGTTCCGATCAAGGGGTGTTACTGACCTTATTGCCTCTCTTCAACGGGAATTCTCTAATCGTGACCTTGGCACCGCTCATTATTTTCTTAGAATCGAATTTTGTCCTCGTCCCAATGGTTGCCTTTTATCTCAATCTCAATATATTGTGGATATTCTTAAGCGCTACAAAATGATTGCCGCACGCCTGTTGTGTACACCCATGACCACTGTCACGGCTGTCGATGATCTTCTTTCCACTCCCCTTGCTGATCTTTCTATATACCGCAGCATTGTGGGCGCTCTTCAATATGTCACCATCACTCGCTCTGATGTCTCCTTCGCCGTCAATCGGGAATGTCAGCAAATGCATGTCCCTACTAAGCAACATTGGTCGCTAGTTAAACGCATTCTCCGCTATTTTCATGGCACGCACTCTCATAGCCTTCTCTACCGAGATTCGCCACGACATCTGCATGTTTTCATTGATGCTGACTGGGCTGGGAATACTGCGGATCGTCATTCCACCAGTAGTTATACTATTTTCTTGGGTCGCAATCTCATTTCATGGAGCTCTAAAAAACAAGCAACGGTCGCTCGCTCAAGCGCAGAGGCCGACTACAAGACGCTCGCAAATGTTATGGTCGAGCTCATTTGGCTTCAATCCTTGCTTCACGAGCTAGGATTCAATCATTTCCCACATGTGTTGTGGTGTGATAATATTGGCACTACGTACTTTGCTGCTAATCCTGTTTTCCACGCTCGCACCAAACACGTTGAAATTGACTTTCATTTTGTTCGTGAATGTGTCGCTGATAACCAACTTATTGTGCGCTACATCTCCTCGCGTGATCAACGTGACTAAGCCATTATCGAGACAACGCTTTGTCAAACTGCGTTTCAAGCTCAATATCGTCCAGCCACCGTTCAGCTTAAGGGGGTGTAATAATGAATCGAAGTCATCAGGCAAACAGACGTCAGGCCCTTCACGTCAGACGTCTGATCAAGACGACAGACGTCTATCTTTTTCAGGTCAGACGACTGTCGTTGGTTAGTGCGACAACATAACGCAGTCAGACGTCTGCACCTGTAAAGGACAGACGTCTGGATTTGGCTTGCAACATCCCCACTTGTGTGGGGTAGATGTCTGGCCTTGTGCGATTGTGTTAGCTTGGAAAGAAATCTTAGTTGTTTGGAAAGATTTTGAAAGATTAGGTGGTGGTATTTAGTTGTAACAGAATATTTGAGAGATTGATTTGGTTGTAACAAATATTATATATGAAATGATATATAAAAGAAAGCCACAAAGAGAAGAATCTCTAAGGCTTCTTCTTCCTTCAATATCTTCTTCCTCTATCTCTTTCTACTTCTTAATTTACCATTCATTAAATAATCTGCAAACTATTTATTGTGTTTTTCTTTTAAATTTAAATACACATGTGCATTGCATGTTTAAAATGCTAGTGTGAATAATTAGTATCCTAGACAGAACATTATTCTATTAATATTTTGAGGAATGTTTTATAATCAAGAGGAGATCATAAGCCTCTTTATAACATATAAATATGAAAAAGGTTTTGTCAATATACCCAAAAAATTTGCTAATTTGATATGTCTCTATTAATCTTAGATATTCAACACGCCCTCATATTAAATTCTCATAAAATTTTCAAATGCCTCCTAACTTTGTTAAATCGATAGTTTAAGCGTGTAAGATGGATATATCCTTTTTATCTTCTCTCTCTCTTTTAAGAGATGAATGAATGCTCTATATTTCTTTTTATATTTCATCAACTTAAAAAGCAACATGAACAAAACTAACAGCATCATCATCGTTTCTTTACTTAATTTATTCTACTTTCTATAAGCTCTTTCTCCATTTTCAATCGAAGCAAGTTTCGTTCAAACCGTAATCTCTCACCAACCACCCAATTCCTTCTAAAGCTTCCAAACTCTTCTTTAATCTTGGCTATCGACTCCTCTTTCTTAACCCAAATTCATATATCTCGATTTCTTAAAAAAATTAGAACCACCTTCATCATTGTTGGTAATTTCTTTTCTTTATATGATGTTTGGATATCAGAGGGAGAGAGACGAAATAAAAAAAGTAGATGGTAAGAAAAAAGAAAAGTGAACAAGTTATTAGGGAGAAGAGAAGAAAGAATAGCTAGATGAGTTAAGAATAATGGAGTGGGTTTATGAAGAAGGCTAAGGGTAAGATTGGTATATTAAAAATAAATTATATTAAAAATAAAGATGACTCACTACAACTTAACGATTTGATTTCATTTTTGTAAATTTTAAAAGAAATTTGGGTGGTGTAAGAATTTCCAAAGTGTGTATCAAAGTAGCAAAGGATTTGGGGGGATTTCGGAGAAAGCATCCATATAAAAATGAGCAAATTGAAGTGAATTTGGGGCGGGGGGGGGGGGAGAGATTATTTAGCCTCTTATTACCATATGGCGGATTGTTATTCTCAACACTCTCACTTAGAGAGGGTGAGAGCTTATTCAATCTTTTCTTGTTATATGACGGATTGTTATTCTCAAATCTATGACTTAAGATGTACAGATGCAGACACGGACACAGAAAACGGGAAATTTCTAAAGAGGACAAAGAAACACCTCTATATTATATGTATGTGTGAATATGTAGGAGTGTGTATGTATATGTGAGAGAGAGTGTGTGTGTGTATGCCTGTCTATGTATAAGAAACATGCACCAGTATAATTTTAAAATCATAATAAAATAAAAACAATATAACTATCATAAGTTTTCTTGAGCACAAACATATACATATGTAAAACTATAAGTAAAACATATAAGAATATTATCCATAAAAGTTTAAACTAACAAACTATTAACCCGACTTTTATTGACCCAACCTTTTCATTCGCATCAATTTGGATGAACCTTTATTCCTAGCTCTAGGCAGCCGTGAGAGTTGAAATATATCATATTGTTGTATCCTCAACGGTGTCAAATTTGTCCCCACACATTTTAGATTTTTGTTTCTCAACTTCCTACGCTATGTAGAAGTTTTGGACACTGCCCAAGCATGTAGGAGTGTCGGGAAGAATGTCTAAGGGTCCGATACACGGACATGGCGCGCAAATAGAAGTGTCCGTGCTTCTTAGCTCATGACGAATTGCTATTCTCAACCTTGCCATATGAGAGTTATTCTCAACCTAACAATTTTTGTTCATTGTATACATAAAGTTTAGAAGGGAGAAACATATATAGGATTAAAAAAAAGGTTGGAATGCCACCTTGCTAGTCTAGTTTCAAGTGGATACCTCAGCACGTCGCCTTTGGTGCGTGAGGTGATCGCCTGAGGGCCTAAGGTAAGCGGATGCCTTAAGATTAAGATTAGCGGCTGATTACAATCAAGACACCATAGCCAAATTTCACTTAAATAAGCGCCTGAGACACCAACTGCCAAGGTAAGCCTCCTTCAAATCCGTACTACCCTTATTGCCATTCTATAACTAAATCTGGACATATTACAACCCAAACATGAGTATCAACCAAAACATAATATATTTATGCTGGATGAAGCTGCATGGACACTTGTTTGATAATTTTTTGTTTGCTTTACTTTCTTTCTTTTTTGTTATTGCATTATCCAATGGTTTCTCTGTTGGAGCTAACATCATCTATTTTACCTTCATGCCTTGTGATTTTGTTGCAGATAACTAAGAACTGTTTCTTCTCTCTTTACTTCAAGTGTACCTCGTATTGATTCTCACTAACATTTCTTTCTTAGACGTACGTACACATAACCTTGGAATGCAGCTTTGGCAAGTGCAAGCAGCGTCTGTATGTTTGCGTGAATCATATATTATTTTAGTGGTCACCAACATTATTTTACGCATGAAGTTGGTTATAGAAACTTACGTGTGGACCTTCTGAGATGATTACTTGAACCGAACATTAGTAGACGCTGAATAGAGATATTCAGTGTTGTTCATCTTACTTAATAGGTAAGTACAAGGTGTATATTTTAGGGTTAACATGTTATCTAATACAATGAATCCTTTTCTATTCTCTCTCTAAATCATCTCTGCAACCTATCATGTCTTTCAAAATGCAAATTTACATGCTAACTGATCCTTTCTGTCCCATTCCTCTCCCATCTAAACCCATCATCCAAGACTCATATGTAATCCTCTGTAATGGCATATCTATGAAATTAGTGCCGTATAAGTAGAATATACAAATTTGGTTGAATGCATGCAGAGTATCTATGAAAATTTGGCTAAAATACATGTTTACCAAATCTTTATGACTATATAAAAGCCTATACAGTGACAAACCTTCAGCGATTTACTTTGATATTCAACTCTATTTAAAAAAATCTTTATGCTAAACCAAAATACATTTTTACTAGATGATCTTAATAACCGCTCTAATCATAGATGAATTATCACTTTAAATATCCGTATCATTAAGTTAACCAGCTATAATTGGCGACTAGCTACTCGTAGTATAACTTTTGGAATGAATGTTGCTGCTATATGCTTTGTTTAATAACATATTGAACAAGAGAGCTTGCGGGCTTTTCTGAAGGGCTAATCATGCGACATGGCTTGAAAAATCGTTGCCAAATGGCCAGACATTATAGATCGCATAATATACAGATTCATACCACTTATTTTTAGTTGGTTGCATCCACACGTGTTGGTGTACGTGTCGATGTGGTGGAGGATGATTTTGTTTGGTTAATTGTATTAATATTAGGCTCTTGAACCCACTGGTTATGTTCCTATTTATCTCATGTTTATGAAGAACGATCTCCTTTTTCGATTGTATCTCAGGCAGCGTTTGTTTTATGTTAGATTCACTCTAAACCATGTAAAAAACTTCTCATGGAGCCCAGGTTGTGTGCTTTCCTTGTTTGAATTCAAAACAGATCATTACTAACGACGGCCCAAAACTATTTCCTTTCAGACTATGGCCTGTTTCTAGCCTTATGTAGTTATATGATCTTTTGTTTCGTTTGTAACTAGAAATTTATAAGTAGCCTAGCTACTTTAGATGGTCAGGTATACAAATTTAAGTTGTATGGTTGTGGGATTGGTTTCGCCATGGTACATGTATACTTTTCAACTTACTAAGGGTAGGTTGCGTTGCTAATTTCAGATATCAGTCAACTATATGCATCATATTTATCTTGCCAATAATTTCCATTTTCTTGGCCTTTTAATTGTGTTTTTATAGTGGGGCATGTGGTTAATGTGATTCTCTCCGAATATATCCTGAAAAAACACCTCTTTTATATAGTGTATTTTATTTTATAATTTCATTGTTCCGATGCTGTATCTTGTCTTGTGGTATGTGCTCAATTGAGATGAATAATTGGTATTGCGAGATTGGAGTGACCAATGCATTCTTTTTTGGTTTTGCCTTACCCTATTGTTACTAGAATGAAGAATTTAGGCCCGTGAGGTTATGTAAGTCAATGATTGTGTATATAGCCCTAATAATTCCTGACTTTTATTAGGAATTTTATGTTTTATCTGTTTTTTTCCTCTTCAGATGAAGCTGTAGGTTCGTCTGAAGAGGAGCTAAGTTGTGCAGACATCGAGACATCAGAAAGCCAGGACGGCGCATCAAGGGTAGCCGACCACGAATTGAAGGAAATGCTTCTTAAAAAATATAGCGGCTATTTGAGCAGTCTTCGGAAGGAGTTCTTGAAGAAGAGGAAGAAAGGGAAGCTGCCCAAAGACGCAAGGTTAACTCTGCTCGAGTGGTGGAACACTCACTACAGATGGCCCTATCCAACGGTAATGTCTAAACCGTCCGTTCTCACCATATAGCGTTTATTTGATTGAGTGTAGTTGGAGTCCAATGCAGTCCCATTGCACCAAAATTGAAAAGCATGTTTGATTTCGAATAGCTACCCAAAATATATAGTCGGAGCTGTGCTAATCTAAAATAGTACATCAAACTGTTGGAACATAGGAAAATAAAGGGATTAGTCAAATAGGTGTCCTTGCTACAATCGACCATAATGTTGAGTTCTAAAACATGTGAATATAATTGCAACCTGATAAAAAATATGGACTATTGTATTAGCTGTGATGCTTGGATTTGTAGGGTGTTTGCTATTGTTGAATTGAAGCACGCTGACTCCGAACCGTTTTTTCTCACTTGCAATGTTATTTTCACAAATTAACTTAAAGCCACCACTTCATTTTTAGAAGAGAAGCTCTCAAAAATTGGCTTGCTTTTCATTCACAAATGGATGCTCTATATATAGCCTCTTGATAAATGGATGGTTACATATGAATTTAACCTTATGAGTGACATAAATTGAAGCGACTACGTCGATTAGTAACATAAGCTCCAAAGAGTAACATAAGATCTATTTGTTAAATGTATGTAATTTCTAGAAACCTATTAGCTCTAGGGCTGTGCTTTTATTAGCATAACTCCAACAATGTGTTTGTTAGTGTAACTCAAACCCTCTTAAACCTAAGCGTGCTCATTCCAAGTATATCTCGAAACCTTTTGAAAGAGTCCGTTGGTAGGGGCTTCATGGATGTATCAACAACTTGCTCCGTAGTATTGTAATACTTGAGCAAGATCCTCTTCTGCTTCACATGGTCCCTGAGAAAATTGAACCTTGAATGTGTTTGCTTATTCCAGGTTGCACCGCGATCTTGGCTAGCTTTCTAGCCATTTTGTTGTCTACATATATCACGATCGGCTCTTCTCAATGATCTAGCTCTTTCAAGAAATTTTGTAGCCATATCGCCAAGGTTCAAGAACTCAGTTTCGGTCTCTCATAATTTTAATAGTTTCGCTGGGTTTCGGCTAGTTCGCTAATCTCGGTTCGGTTTTCGGTTTCGACGGTAATACAACATACATAAGTGTAAATATATTAAATACTTAAATTTATGGTTCTACATTACAAAATAATGATCCTAATGGTTAAAAATCCAGCTATGATGTAAAATATATTGAAAAGTGTACTTAGATAAGTATTAATATAGGATTTGGGTTCACTTTTTTGCGATTTTCTAACAACGAAGGCCTACAGTGATCCCAATGACAGAAAAAAGAGTATTAAAAAACAAGTTTTTAAAGGTTTCAGCCAAAACGATATTGTATGGTTGGTTTCGTATCGGTCGCCACCGAAACTGATACGCAACCACCACGTGCTAGTGGTTTCGGCTGAAAAACCTTGAATCTTGCATATCGCTTCATGAACGGTAGATGATGCAGCTACATACTCGGCCTCACATGTTGATAAAGCGACAACTTCCTGCTTCTTCATTGTCCAAGTAAAAGCCGGCGAGCCAAGATAGGAGGCATACCTCATGGTGCTCTTCTTCACATCTTGATCACCTCTCCAATCATGATCAGAGTAGCCGACTAGTTTTGCATCTTATCCATTAACATAAAAGAGACCATGACTTAGTGTCTTTGATATGCCTGAAGATTCTCTTTGCTTTGATCTAGTGCTTTTGACATCGCTAAGTATCTACTTACAAGTCCGACTAAATAGGCTATGTCAAGTCTTTGTAATAGTCAGGTAGCTCACTCTTCGAACCAATCTCATATATCGAGTTACTTCAACAACTCTACCATTTTCTTCTTTGAATAGTTTGCATCCTGGCATGATTGTGTGTTCACAAGGCTGCAACTGTCCATATTGAACTTCTCTAAGACCTTCTCATTTCACTTTTGAAGATATAAAAACCCAATCAACCTGCTGGTGTATTTCTATGCCAAGAAAGTACGACATCAGTCCATAAGTGTCATCTCGAACTCCTTGAACATAGCTTGCTGAAATTCGTGGAACATCTCGTTATTTCCAGAAAATAATAAGTGATAAATCCATATGATTAGAGTACCTTGCCATTGCCTTTCTTCACATAGAGTGCAGGCTCAAATGGACATTTGGTGAAATCATTGGCAAGTAAGTAGTTGTTAATGCGTGCAGTCCATACTCGTGGTGCCTGCTTCAGGCTATACAGTGCTTTTCGAGGTGGGGGGGGGCACCTTGTTTTGCCTTTAACCACCATCAGATCGTCCCACACACTTTTGCCTAAGAACACTACTGCGAAAACCTGACTTGACATCTAGTTGGTATATTTTTCCATTATGATGTGCAACAAGCGAGATAACAATCTTACAATGTCAAGGTGTGCAATTAGGGCAAAAACTTCTTTATAGTTGACCATGTAGTTATGCTAGAAACCTTTTTCAACTAGCCTTGCTTTGTATCGATCAACCTTGCTATTTACCGTACGCTCGATCTAGCACACCTGTTTGACACTGATTACATGTTTCCCAGGAGAGTGAAATTAGCTTCCAAGTCTTGTTCTTCAGAACTACATGAATCTCTTCTTCTAGAGCGTATTTTTCAGTTTTCTTCTACTACTTGATATGTGAGAAGTTCACGAACAACATAGAGATAAAAGGGATTTGTCTAACCATCTTCGGTCTACTCATTAATCTTTTTCAAACTCATCTTGGTATGGTCCGTCTCGTAGAAAATCCACTAACGCTGCCACGTTCTCGTGTGAAAGAATTTTGTTATGGTGATGGTGTTTTTTGAGTTGGAGGTGGACATCATGTCCAGTGGGTGTTTGCATGCTTTCCTGCCGTTTGTGTTGCTCTTGTTATCACCGTCTCGTCCATACTTATCCTTCACTAAATATTACGTCTCTAGTCACCACAATTTTCTTGCTTTGTGAATTACTAGCAAGAGCTCCAGCACAATGCGCAGGTACGAAATTCAAAGTAAAAAAAAACATATTAATTTATAGGTTTATTATTGTATGATTTTTAAGTTGCAATATCTTATATTTATGCATTTTATTTGTAACATATATGAAGACCAAAGTCTATTTTTCCTGCAGAGGAAAATCGTGAAATTTATAGAAATACCAATTTTTTTCTTCTGTTTTTCAATATTATTTCCGTTAAAAGCACTAGAATCATTTAAATGTACCAAATTCCCAAAAATTGTTCGTTTTCTTCAAATCTTCGACATTTTGCATTCTACAAAATACGAGTATCGCAAAACGTCAAAAATCTCGAAATATCCATTTTTTTTTAGTTTTTCAATATTTTGCTTGGTATATAGCACAAGAAAATCATGAAATTTTCAAAAATAATTTTTTTAATGTTTTCTTCGGTTTTTGAATAAATTTTTTATGACATGTAGCACACGAAATTCGCAAAAAGTTTCAAGAATCTCAATTTTCCCCCTTTAAAATTATTATGCATTCAAAAATCATGAAATTTTCATAATATCAAAATTTTATATTTTCTTCTGTTTCTTTTTGTTTTGCACGCATATGACAACAATCTTGAAATTTACAAAATTTCCAAAATTATAATTTTTTTTTCCAAACTGACAATATTTAGCACGCTACCACATAAATTTTGTAATTTTCAAAGATTTCAAACAAATCTGTTTTCTTTCAGTTTTTCATTATTTTTCTGTGGCATAAAAATAACGAAATTTTCTCAAATTTTAGTTTTCTTCGATTTTTCAATATTTTGCATGCTATAGCACACAAAAATTGTATAATTATAAAAAATTCCAAACTTTTCTGTTTTGTTTATTTTGAATGGCACATGAAAATTACGAAATTTTCAAAAAATCTCAAATTTTTTCTATATTCTTTGATTTTCAAATATTTTGCATGTTGTGATACATTGTGAAATTTGATACAAACATTGCGAAATTTTCAATTATCTCGTAAATTTTCAGTTTTCTTAGCTATTTCAATATTTTGCATAACACGAAAATTATGGCATTTTCAAATATCTCAATTTTTTGTGCTTGTCGTTTTATCAATGTTTTGCTGCCAAATGAAAATCATGATCTTCAAAAATCTCAAAATTTTATGTTTACATCATATTTTAAATATGTTGCATGATGTAACATACGAAAAGAGCTTTTTTTAAAAAGGCTTAAATCCAACAAACTCCTCTGTAATTTCGGCCCGTAGCAGCAAATCATCCTATAGTTTTTTTGGCATAAAACTGGCTTATCCAACGGATCAAAAATCAAAACCGTTAATTTGGGGGTAGAAAGGCAATTCTACCTTCATTATTTTTCTTGAGAAAATATAAAGATTCTAAAAACTAAAGGGATGGTCGGAGAAGGAAGGGGTTCGAGGGGAGGCCGGAGGAAGGGGTGGTGGTGATGATGATGAAGCGATGGAGAACGGGGGGCGGCGTCGATGATGGTGGAGGTGGTGTTGATGATGGAGGTGGTGGCGATTTTACGTGATCGAGGAAGGGGTTGGTGGAGATCGATGGAAGGGGTTGGTAATGTTGATGATTATGATGAAGTGGTGGAGAAGATGGAGGTGGCGTTGATATAAGTCGGGAAAGGGTGGGGAATAATTGAATATTTTGATGACGTGGCGGCTGATGCTGACGTGGCGATATGGATCGTTAATGCTAACGGAGAAATGTTAGGGTAGTTTTTTGCCAAAAAACCGTCACGACCCGAAATTGGCATGTGACGGCCCTAATACTACGCAACGTCTACAGGCGTAACGTAGTAAAAGAAAGCCAAAACCCAGCAATCTAAACCATCAAAAGTAGCAAGAAAGTGATAATAGTATTTTCAAAACCTTTGAAATCACAACCCAAATTCTTTAAAGTCTCACTTTTATTCCTTTAAAAATTTTGGCAGCACCCCCTTTGTAAAACAAGCCCCCAAAAATGGGTACAACATAATATATAAGTAAAAGCATCCCAAACGGGAGCAAAAATCCACGCCCAACGGCGGAAAACAATTACCACAACAGATATACGACGCCGTAACGAAGAAAGAGACGATATACATAAAACTGCATAAAAACCTCCAAGTCACAAAATAATATACAATATCGTTCTCTCATTAAGTCTCTAAGTCATACATAATAATGGTGGATGGAGTGTACATGATACAACGAATATACAACAAAAAACATTGGATAACCGCAAAACCTACCTAAGCAAAACTGCACACTGTCAAGCGAAGAGGTATCCGCAGTGGCACAATGGGGGTGAGTTGCCAACTCGTGAATAGTAAATAACATATGCAGACAATCGCAAGTATGCACGTACAACGCGAATCTAACATATGCAGGTTAAAAGCAGTAACATGTCATATGAATGCAATAGTCATGCAAGGTACGCTAACAGGTACAACTAATACATGAAGCAATAATAGTATGACAATCTGTATGCAGCACTCATGTAAGATACTATATCGGTACTATTAATACATGAAAAAATGATATGAATAAAGGTATGTAAATGCAACAGTCATAGAAGGTACTCTAACAGGTACACTAATGCATGAAACAGTGCATATATTAGTATGTAAATGCAACAGTCATGGAAAGTACTCTATTAGGTACAAATAATACATGAAGCAGCGCATAAACAATAAATGTGGAGTATGGAATACATGTCATTTCCATGGAAATCCTAACCTCGTGGTAGGACCAAAATCCAATAAGACAGTCCAACTCCCAATTTCCACAAATCAGCCCGCAAATTGGCTCTTATATCATGTAAATCTCATATATCCTGAATGTACAATATCAAGTATATCTCGTATATCCTGTGTGTACAACATCAAGTAGATCTCACATATCCCATATGTACAATATCAAGTATATCTCGTATATTCCGAATGTACAACATCAAGTAGATTTCACATATCCCATATGTACAATTTCAAGTATATCTCGAATGTACAACATCAAGTATATCTTGTATAACCTGTGTGTTTTCATAAATAAATATGATGATGTATATAAATTAAAGTCAATACACATAAATTAGCGTCCCATTCCACTAATATTGGTGTAAGGGCATATATAACAGCGTCCCATTCCACTGTTATATA
Organism: Agapanthus africanus; assembly: GCA_030015575.1. Lineage (NCBI taxonomy): Eukaryota > Viridiplantae > Streptophyta > Magnoliopsida > Asparagales > Amaryllidaceae > Agapanthus > Agapanthus africanus. The sequence goes on along the minus strand of JASDDO010000029.1, from coordinate 395,801,715 downwards.
TACAAAGAAGTAAAATATCATGAAAACAATGTGTCAAGCATCGACACAGAAAGGCTGATCTATCAGGTGCTGTCACCAAGACTGGCATCTTGATAGGTACGTATCATACGCTATCCCGAAAGCTCGAGTGCTTAGCTCTGACCCTCGCCTCTCGACGTATATATACGTACATAACTTCCGTCGGTATCCCATGATAACCGCCGAGTCATTGGTAACGTCACCGGAAAGTATGGTTCTCCCACTGACTCATCTTCTCACTGAGATTCTTGCCTCGGGTACCTCCGGGCCCCACCATGTACCCACAGACGGTGCCTCCCGCTCCTCGAATCGGGTATATAATCAGAACCGATAAATCTCATGATGGATGTTGTAATATCATATCTAGGGAAACCGGGTTTTTCAAATAATGCATAATTTCATGAACTCCCACGGTTCCAAAATCCAGAAAACATCATGAAAAATCTTATCACAATGTGAAAATCCATGAATATAATATATGCAACATAAAACTGGAATGTAAGCATATAAAGGAAAAGCCGCTAATTAACTGCAACAAGTTAATATAAAATATCATGTGGTTTCTATTTTCTCCAATTCTAAATAATATCAAGTAAGGTAAACATGTAGCTATAACCAGATATATGTGTAAACAATGAGGTATAGCAAAATATATGTATCTATCTATGAGTAATGATGTAATGTACCTCCTGGGTATAAGTGAAGTATGTAAGGTATACCTGTAGCTATATCATGAAGTGTGTATGTACCTATCGCTAATGGTACAATACTCTATAGGTATACAAGTAACTAGCACGTAGGTATGTCAAGGCATATGTGTAAGCATGTAGGTATACCGGTATGCTATAAGTCATATGCAATAAGAAATATGATTCAATGTCGCAATGTCCCTAACCAAACAACATCATATCTATAAGTGGGTTGTGCGTGACATGGCAATTATTGACGGTATGTAGCATACAATCAGTGCTCGTGCAACATGAGCCGTCAATAATAGTGCAGTGTCCTAAGGATACTAGTCCAAGCACAACAATTACCAAGCAGTAGGGTAAATGCGCAATTCTAAATATGACATAGAATATGCGACAAGTTAAGTCATTTCTAGCCCAGACGCATAACGCCATGCGGGCGATTTCCCTGTAGATGTTAAATCTACTCACAAACGCTCCTGGCTAAGTGAAACCAACCTTTTGTTTTCCCCTTGTAGATGTGTCCGAAGCCCCCGCCTGCGAACCTAAAACAACATAACGATAACACAAGTATATATATATATATATATATATATATATATATATATATATATTAATAAACGACCAAAAACATGCACAAACTACGTTTTTACCGACACACCAACTCAAAATATGCTTTCACGTGTTCGTATTGTGGCTAACGTGCGTAGCGACGCGACGAAACTAACCCAAGAGCAAAACCACACAAAATGCACGATCCGTGTCATATAACGTATCGCGCGAACACAAAACACTAGATTATAGGAAAACGATCCCAGATTTTGCATACTGTAAATACTAAAAACGTAAACAGTACCAAACACCCATAAGCCACAGCAGACCACTACCCACAAGAACCCAACACCCCAACTCCTTTACAAAACCGGGGTCGCCGGAATTCCTATTTGGGTCGCCAGCCAAAGCTAGTGGGGTGGGTTTCGTGTCTTAGATGGTGCTCCAGGTCACTAGTACATCACTACAATTTTGTTTGATTTTTCTATACGAAATCCAGGTCATAGCAGGTCACAGATATCACAAACCGACACTAAAATAATACGATATTACACACCAATCCTAACTTTACATTATCTAAACTGAAATAAAAAGGCGACACATCACTACCACAACAAAAAGAACAAATAGAGATCATATCTATCCTCAAGAACACAAAGATCCAAGCTTTCCTAGCTCCAAGATGCTAAATCAAGACTTGGGGTATTTTTGTGATTTATTTGGGAATTTTGGGGATTTATTGGCTTGGATTGATGCAAAAATGGAAGGGAAATGATCAAGAGCAGAGGGGGAAAGAGGGATCTCGGCCAAGTGAGAAGGAAAGGGTTTTGTGTAAGGTTTTCTAGCTCATTTCATCAATAAATGCAATTTAATGTATTCACACATGCATGCACCTCTTCCAATTCTTTTCTTTTCTTTGAATTTTTAATCCATATCTCCAAACAAATATCTAGATATTAAGTGGAAGTTGAATTAACTCAAACTTAAAGTTGAAAAGATCACCAAAGAGAAATTTCCCAAAATGTGAATACCGCATTAAAATAATATTTAAATTGGGAAAAAATCAAATTGAACCAAAACGTCCCATATACCCCCAAAACTTGCGCACTAACTTTATTTTAGCTAAACCAGGTGTTGGTAAGTCTATATGGTCGTTTGATCACAGTCGGGTTAAAACCGAAAATACCGACAATTTTACCCTAAAACGGAAAAATTGGCACAACGATTTCTAAAACGTTACAATCTCCCCTCTTATAAAAATTCGTTCCCGAATTTAAAATTCTCACAAAGCGTACCTTCAAAGAGAAGATTACAAAGTCTCATATCTCGATCGCAGCCTCTCAAGTGACCATCTTACTATTTAGCTACGTCTAAGAAAACTCTCCACAGATGGCAAGACCCTTGACCGAAGTTTCTCCACCTGCCGAGCCACTAACACAAATAGCTGCCGGTGAACGAAAAGATCGCGTCAAAGTTAATGGTCTGATGCTGAATCATGTGAGAAAGGTCATGAAGGTATTTGCAAAGTATCGACACAAGGAATACGGGGTGAAAACTCAATAATCTGGGTGGAAGTGCCAAATTAAAGGCAACGAAACTAACTCACTAAAAGGATCTCAAAAGGACCAACAATCCTGGGACAAGCTCCCCAAAACTCAACACGTCACTCATTGGAAAAATCCGTAGGAATACATGATCTCCCAATACGAACTCAAGTCTGCGACCACTATGGTCGGCATAAGACCTCTGTCCGCACAAGACTGTGATCATCCTGACCTGAACCAATTGGATCATCTCCGAAGTCTCTAGACTAGATGGAGTCCAAAATCCTATTCGCGCAGAGTCAGAAAAACAGTATGGCGATCGACACAATCGAACAACAAAACCTAAAGGTTGCCAATTGGAGTGTATCCTGATAACAGCTATCGAAGGAGAACTCTAACAATGGCAAGTGACGATCCTAACTACCGACAACAACAAGTACGTACGCACAAGCATATCCTCCAGAGTCGGTATAGCCCGCTCTCACAAAACCATCATCCTGCGGATGGAAAGACGGAGCTAAAGCTTAACCAGTACCCAAAGCTTCCTGAAGTTCCTGCCCAAGACGGCAAGCGAATAGGGTGCCTTATTTGGATACGACCCATGAAGGAACTCCATGCAACGCACAAATTTAACAAAGAACAACTGAGCAAACTGAGAATAACCGGACAACAAACACCCAAATGGAGTCACACCCTCTCTAAACCTGGGTAGACGCCACAACGAATACTCATGGAGATCTGCTCCCATTCCCACTCCGGAAACGGTTAAAGGTCGCAACTCTCCAACCGGTCTCAGATGCTCAACCGAAACACACAACAACAAGACAGACACCTCGAAACGAAATCCGAAACTTCACTCTTCATTCCTGCCCACCCGTAACTACCTCACGAGTCACGTCACACAATGATGGAACTCGAATGAACACCGAAAGCTGACTGATGTGTCTGTTCTAGGATTTCACGTCTCTGCCTATCAGCAACAGGTACACAAACGCGTCCTAAAATGTAGCACATCTGATCACAAATCAAGGACTCCGAATCATTACACAGCCGAGTACGCTCAAGTATCTCTGACGAACGAGCATCGGCGGGCTGTGCCTCGCGAAAGCGATTAAGGAAAGTGGTCGGGCGCGGACATGAGCAAGCTGTCCCCTTAGTAGAGGCAAACCTAGCCGTACTCGACGATCGCACAAGACTGAAAATCTGCAGAAGACTATCTCAACAATCAAAACCCGCTGCAGGAAAATGTACATTAAGCTCTGGTGGTCCATGAAAATCTGACACAACTTTCCACACAAGTAGTGTCCTCGGATCTTCAACGCACGACCACCTCGGCCATCTCCAGATCATGAGTGGGATGTCCTACTCGTACTTCCTCCAACTGTAGGGAAGCAAAAGCGATAACACTATAATGCTACATCAGCGCAAAATCGAGCCCCACTCACGAAACATCACAGTTAAACAACAAGATCGCCCGAACCAGACAGCAAAGAAAGAACTGGTGCAGTTGTCAACTGAATCTCCAACTGCTGAAAACTCCGCACACATACCTCGGTCCACAGAAAAAGAATCTCCTTCCCGGTCAGTTCAGTCAATGGTGCAGCGATACACAAGCAATCCTGTACGAAACGGCGGTAAAAACCTGCTAAGCCCAAAATCTGCGGACCTCTGTCCCGAATATAAGTATGGGTCAAAACTATACGGCCTCGATCCTCCTCGGGTCCATACAAAAACCGTCTCCCGTAACTACTAGACCTAGGAGTCAACACAAACAAGCCTGAAAGAACACTCCGAGAATTTAGCAAATAGCCGGTGCTCTCCCAATGTCTGCAAAACAAATCCTCAAGTGTTGTTCCTATTCCTCACGACACATTGGAATAGACCAGAATGCCATCAATGACACAACAATAAACTGGTCGAGGAACGGCCTGAAGAAATCTGGTTCATCACATCCACAAATGCTGCTAGGGCACTGGGGAGTCCAACGACACCACCAAAACACATAAAGCCCATAACACGCACAACAGCAGCCTCCGAAATGTCATCACTCCGAACCCGCAACATTGATGACCTGATCCTAAACAAACTTAGAAAAATGTCTCGCACTTTGGAGCTGATCGAAGAAATCGTCAATGCGAGATAAAGGATACCTATCCGCACCGTAAGCCGGTTAAATTGACGATCAATCAATATACAACCTCAAACTGCCGTCTCTCTCCTTGACGAGTAGAAATAGTAGCTCCCTAATGCGAAACACTCAGACGCACAAACCCTCCCCAACAAAACAACTCTGCAGCTGATCCTTAAGTTCCTTAAGCTTCGCTGGCTCACCTAGAACGTCGGAAAACTCTCGCACGAAAGAAAATCGGTCCAACAAACCCATTGTGGCTACGTTTCACGAATCAACGTCAAGAATCCTTGACATCTCCTCAAAAGCCGACTAGTGAAAAGGCTGAATTCAAGCCGTGAGAGGCGACACAACTGTCCCCCTACACAACAAGAACTGACTCTCTGGGAAAACAAAACCTGACTGTTTTCTCGCGGCAGTCCACAGACGCCTAGTACGTAGCTAACCAGTCCGTGCTCAGAAGAACGTCAAATCCCACATCTCTAGAAGGATCAAAATGACAGACGAATCTCTATCTCCTAACCGATTGGTACGCGACCGAAATACGTATTGCGCAACAAAAGAATCGCTGACAGAAGTTAACACAACAAACGGCTGATTTAGCTAACACGACTCTCCTCGTCCCAAACCTCTGCTATTCCCGTGACGGTCACGAAAGCTGTCTCGACAACTAAGCCTCTGTCTCTAGGCTGGTATCCTGGTACGAGTCCTCCACGGTTCCGGAACTCCTAAAGTCTCTGGAATACGTGTCTCGTCAACTAGGGCTGCATCTACTGGTGCTATGTAGGTGACGGAATATTGTGTGCTGATCGCAAGAAACAACTGGGTAGTAGGGGTGACAACCTCCTGTCGCTGCGCTCGAATGGTCTCAACCAATGAACTCATTGTCTGGCGCATGTCCTGCATCTCTGCCACAAGCTTACCGATACTATCTGTCGAAGGTGAATCCGTCTGCTCCTGTGCAACGAGTGTGCCATCCTGGTCAGTCCTCGTCCTACCCGAGTCAAATCTGATCTCGGCCCTCGCTGCACCTCTCTGAGTCCCCATAGTCATCGGCGGCAAAGGCTATAAATAGATATAGGATTCGATATGAACACGGAAATCGAATCACAAGGATATGAATCATCAAGGAAGGAATTTCAAGCAATTTATACTTAGGTCACTTTTAGATGGAGTACCGCATCGTGAGTATGCTGCAGACATACACACACTACGTTACTCTGCTTAAGCTACCTACTCCATTATACCAAGGTCATCCTACACTCCGAAAGGTAAAACCTAGCCGGAATTCCTATTTGGGTCGCCGGCCAAAGCCGGTGGGGTGGGTCTCGTGTCTCAGGTGGTGCTCCAGGGTCACTAGTACAACACTACAATTTTGTTTGATTTTTCTGTACGAAATTCAGGTCATACTAGGTCACAGATATCACAAACTGACACTAAAAAAATACGATTGCACACCAATCCTAACTTTACACTATCTAAACTGAAATAAAAAGGCTACACATCACTACCACAACAAAAAGAACAAATAGAGATCATACCTATCCTCAAGAACACAAAGATCTAAGCTTTCCTAGCTCCAAGATGCTAAATCAAAACTTGGGGTATTTTTGTGATTTATTTGGGAATTTTGGGGATTTATTGGCTTGGATTGATGCAAAAATGGAACGGAAGTGATCAAGAGCAGAGAGGGAAAGAGGGATCTCGGCCAAGTGAGAAGGAAAGGGTTTTGTGTATGGTTTTCTAGCTCATTTCATCAATAAATGCAATTTAATGCATTCACACACACATGCATGCTCCTCTTCCAATTCTTTTCTTTTCTTTGAATTTTTAATCCATATCTCCAAACAAATATCTAGATATTAAGTGGAGGTTGAATTAACTCAAACTTAAAGTTGAAAAGATCACTGATTCGTATGTCAAAAATATTTCTAAACCGCAATCAAGAACGGCGTCGCTTGGTAGCTAGCCGGTGAGTACGGGTCGGTCCACAGGGATGTTGTGAATTTCCTAATCGCTCTTACGAGTTAATTCCGAACGGTGTGAACGGATTAATTAAATCTAAAAATTAAATTAATCTAGATCTAAATCTTGCTAGGGTTAGATTTAGGTTAAGTTTGGAAAGTCAATAAATCTTACCGCTTTCTATACCCATATTAAGATTTATTAGGAGTTATGGTAATTATTAATAGAGGGGATTAAAACCATTTGGAAAGATGTTTCTTCTTCTAGCTTCTTGTCCTTCCTTTATCAATCCTTACCCTAACCTCCATGGAAAACACGCTCAACCGGGCCTTTATACTACGGTATCACCGCTACCTCGAGGGATACGGTGCCGCAGGGAGCGGTGTGTGCATGTATACATGGAGTCCTATTAATTATATGTGATGGGTAAGAAAGGGGTGAGAGATCTTCATCTCTCAAACCTTCCCCAAAGCTAAGCCTAACAAGCGAGGAGACTACTCACTCATTAGGGAATTGAAGAACATTTATCTAGGGCAGAGCATAAAAGATCTAACTATCTAACTAGGGTAAGGAATTAAAGATCTAACTAGGGCAGATAAGAAATTTAACCTAAGGCAGAAAAATAAATTAAGAACTTACAAATTGATGCTCTCCAAAAAGAATTCTGAATTTTATTAATGAAAGGAGGCATGACCTAATACAAGAATTTGGGCTTCTATTTATTGGACATAGAAAACCCTAGGTTTACAATCGCCGCATGTATGCTTTTACAAAAATACCCCTAGGAAGACTAGTCAGCGCCGCCACAGCATTATGGAAAATTTTCACCCACTACGGGCCATACACGGCCGCGGAACCGCGGCCGCAGCCCTGGTTTGGCCGCGGTTCCGTGGCCAAATGAGAGATTTGTGTGCTCAATTTTTCTGTGCTGGCTCGGGTCTTGATTTTCTTCCTAGTTCTCTGGTTGGTTCTGCAGAACAGCTTCTAGGTTTTTTCCAGATCTCCCAGTGAATAATTGTAGTGGACTTTCACCGTTGCTTCGTGACGAAGTCTTGAACCTTGCACTGCCTTGTACTTTGTGAACTGATCTTCGTGTAGGCTTGATCAAGATCCCACCATTTATTGGTCTTAGTCTCACTTTGTATCATCTTTTTCATCAATTTCACTGTTTTTGCTCCGAGAATCTGTAACCTGTAACTAAGTAGCAGACATGGGTCAAAAGCACCTGTTTATTTGTAAAATGCATAAGAATGGGGAATATAATAATGCGATATTATGATATGAACAAATACCCCCAAACTTATCTTTTGCTCGTCCTCGAGCAAATCTAGTTTTATTCTCGACAAAAACCTAACCTCACTTTCGCAGGGAGACGCGATTGCACTGAGCTCGTGTAACAAGTCGTTAAACCTCTAGGTGTCCCTAGTAGGAGGAGTGTTGTCTCCTTAGGGTTTTCAACGGATACTACCCACAAAATCCTATCAATTCGGCCCATTAACTTTTATTCTCCAATTAGGTTTTCTAATAAGGAATTCTATTATTTTTGACTCATAAATTATCCACCCATATTTTTTACGCTTCCTTATCATTTAACTTAAGATTATGTATGTTCTGCAGACCTACTTAGCTTTCGACATCTCTTAAGTTTTCCTTGTAGGGTTCTATCTCAACTTAGGACTTTTTATCATCTCTACTAAAGATACAAGTTCTATTCTTCATTCCTATCTCTTATCTAAATCCCAATCACATACCCCTACGTGTGTGTATAAATCATCCCTACACTTGGAAATTCAAATCAAGCAATCATACTCTTGTCCGTTGTCCAAAGCACTTCTTAATAGGTGAATTTTTAAATGAATTTTGCTTACACATCCTTCATGCGACCGTTAATACTTCTTGAGGTACCAACGACCGATTACAAAATGCATTTACACTTTAAAGCGTAATTCCTAGTCTTGTAACACCTAAGGCTTTAGCAGTGACTTCCAAACCAGTTGGTCTAAGGCACTAGGTGATGAAGCACCCTCGCTAAATATTTTTCTATTTTTTTTGCAGCCTTAAGTAATCATAAAAACCAGTGTTCATTTTTTTCTTTATTCACACTTGTATTTTTTTCATCGTACTAAGGACTTTAGACAAAAGCATTTCAAGGTCTCTTCAACTAGTCCAAGTTTCAAGGTTCGTGTTTGTGCAATTTGTAGGGTATATATTTTCAGAATTTAGACTTAAGCTAGGAATTATTTTTCAAACTCATACTCTAATAAAAATATCAATACTTTTCTTTTGTTTTGACTTAGCCCAAGAAGTCAACTCAAAATTTGCCTATTTCTAAATAAATTACAAAGACATACTTTCTACCGTTAAATTTTAAGAAAGTTTATTTTTAGGGTTTTTAATCTACTAAGTCTAAGATCTAGTTGTTCATAGCTAGTTAACCTTTTTATCAAACTTAAGTCAATTATGGCCAAAATTGAATACTTTCATTTTTATAATTTTTGAAATTTTTCAATTTTTATGGGTTTTAAAATAAATATGCAAATGCAAAAAATATACATATGAATGCGAAGGAAGAAGGCTTACCGAGCATACCCCCAAACTTAAACTTGACAGTGTCATCACTGTCTTGCTACACCAAGAGAGTCAAAATGTCGGCACTCCCCTGTTTATTTATTTATTTAAATTTTTTTTATTGTTAATAGAGAAAGAAAACAAAAAATATATATACATATATACAATAAGGTCCTCCCCAAACTAAACAAGGCCTTACACAAGCCAAAGGCTAGCACCAACCATTCAAAAATTCTATCGTGATAATGGTGGGGTTGATGAAAGAATGGAGTGGAAAGAAAAGAAATGAGAATCACACGAGACCGTGTGGAGATAGAAACGGTAGACGGTCTCGGTGGAGGAGAATGGCGGAGGGAAAAAAGAAATGGTAGTGGTTCTACTTCTTCGAGTGGAGGTTGATTAATTACAAAATTCGTATCGTTTAAGAAAGCGAGTTCGTCGGCGAAAATATCTTCGAAACTTTCATCGAAGGTCCAATTGAAAATTATCGAACTCAAAATATCGGATTGTAATTCATCAACACTCGGTATCATTAAAGGAAGATTAGAAGAACCAAAGGAGGTAGGAATACTAACTTGGGGGTGGGGATGGAGTGTATAAATTATCACAATTTGTAATGACCGATGTGTAAAAAGCGATTGTGCTAATCTATCAACCCGCGGAAAAATTAGATTAAATCCCTCAAGATTCGTGAGCAAACATGGGTACGTCGAACTTGGTATTGGAGATGAAAGCATAACGGTCTCTTGCAAGGTCGGAACGAAGACGGAGGGAAGTGAGTGAGGAAGGGTATCAGTTAAAGATTCAGGAGGGTGTACACAATCAGTGGAGGGGACATGATGAATTGGGAAGTCCGACTCATCAAACAAAACTGGTTCATCCTCAATAATTTCCTCAATATTCTCCTCAAAATTTTGCTTATCCATGCCATTATCATCAAAATCAAGACGCATATGAAGTTCGGGAGAAACATTTAATGACTCGGGATGATGAATTGGACAAAAAATTTCAATCAAATCTACGGATTCATCATCCAAAATATTCTCAGCGTCTATATCCTCAATCAAGTGAAAATCAATATTTTCTGACACCTCATCAAAAGCATGGATATTTATCAATTTAGGTTCTAGAGTGGAGGTGTATAGGTCAAAAGGATTAGGTGTGGTTTCATTCGAAAGGGATTCTTCACAATCTGGCAAATCAAGCACTCCAAAGTCACACAACTTGTTAGATGTTTTATTTTCAACTTGTGAATCATTTGGGACAATCGATGGAAAACCGGAGTTGTAGGCTTCAATTGGGTATGGGTAGGTTTGATTTGGAAAGGTGTAGAACTCACTCGCTCCTCTCAAATTCTCATTCTGTCCAACCGCCTCCTCATACATTGGAATTTTTGGAGCTAGTTGGAAACTAGCAACCGGTTCATTAGGTTGCATAAGGGCGGCCATGGACGCATCCACATTCCTCATCATTTTGTTTGTTGCTAAAATATAAGCTTCCAACAACTGTTCCAAACTAGACATGGGTTGTGAAGGGGTTTCGGTAAAAGATTCGAAATTGTTTGGATACGTGAAACTCCCAAATGGTTGAGTAGAAGCAATATCTCGTGAAGGTGGGAAAGTCGGGTAGGACTGGTAGGAATTGGATAGTTGAACAGGAGTAGGATCAACATTTGTATAAAAAGGTGAATGGACTTGTTGATCCCTAGAACTGGATGTGTGGAAAGGAGTGAAAGATCGGCTATGAGATTGTGCAATATGCTCAGCAATAGATATCGGTTTAGGAGTTACAACAGGACTCTAAAAGGTGGTGTCAACGTACGAAGGTGGTGAAGCTTGACATGGTTGACACAAAGTGGATTGCAACGTCGAACCTGTTCTCCTAGACGCTTCTATTTGATCTTTCAAAGAAATTTTGGGCATGGAGGGATATTCCTTAAAACACCGAAACAATTCACGTACGAAGCAAAGTTAGGTTCAGGATACCAAAGTTCGGCAAGAGATTTATGAGGTGGGGTACCCATGATGTCAGGAAGAGAAGAGAAAGAAGGTTGGGGTGCACGGATTTCTTAGCGACAAAAGCTGCAAGTCTTTTTTTTTTGTAAAAAAAAAAATTTCCATTTTTTTTTATTTGGAACTTTCTGCAAAAAAAAAATTTCGATAAAGGGCTTAGACACACTTTCGATCAACCAAAAATGCACAATCAGGCCAAGATCTAGGGTCACCTAGGTCAGCTAGACAGCTCGTAACCGTTCCAAAGGGCTAGAAATAGGACCGCAAACCGCCTCTTCACCGCCAATTGCGGCCAGGTAAGTGCCAGGTGAGTGGGAGGCTCCCTACTACAAGTAGTAGTCCTAATTAAGTAATCACTCGCCTTAGACACACTTGCCTTAGACCCCGTAAAGTCAGGTTTGGATTAACGGCCGATGCCTACAACTAGTCCTCTGTCCTATTGAGCGCGACGTCCTTAGAGCTGAGTCTAGTATTTTTTAATTAAATACGGTCAATGGAAATGCCTTATGTGATTTCTGGGGTCCTAGGAAGGGTGCTGAAATCCCCATCCAATCTGAATTGGTCTCAAGCCTCTTAAAGTCCGATTAAAGATATGCAAAACAGAAAAAAAATCACTTGCAATCAATTTTTTATTTTAAGCGCGGTGCAAAGAATCCTGCACAAGATCAATTATTTGGAAGGGGAAAGATTTTTTAGGCGCAAAGAATCCTGCAGGAGATTTTACAGAAGATATATTTTAGGTTGCAGAGGAGAGAGAAAGGGAGATTACAGAGCAACTTTAACTTGCTGACGTCACCACGGCGCCGCTCTTCCGCGGCCAAAGCGCGCCTCTTACCGCGGTTCCGCAGTCTTCTAGCCTGCACGATTCCCGAAAAAAAATTTAGATGATGATGTCACCTAACCGCCGCCCTTCCGCGGTCAGAACGAAGTAATGCGCCGGATCCGCGGTGAACAAAGAGGCTCAGTTCCCAAAAAAAATTGTTCTCCTCTGGTTTGACTTTTCTCCTCTGTTCAGATCTGCCGTTTTTTGTTTTGATCTCTGGATTTTTCCAGATCCGAACTTCTTTTGTAAATCCTGCAAAATTCAAACAAAAATACCCTTCACAAAATACAAAATGATAAATTTTTATATTCCATTTGATTCGTATGTCAAAAATATTTCTAAATCGCAATCAAGAACGGCGTCGCTTGATAGCTAGCCGGTGAGTACGGGTCGGTCCACAGGGATGTTGTGAATTTTCTAATCGCTCTTACGAGTTAATTCCGAACGGTGTGAACGGATTAATTAAATCTAAAAACTAAATTAATCTAGATCTAAATCTTGCTAGGGTTAGGTTTAGGTTAAGTTTGGAAAGTCAATAAATCACACCGCTTTCTATACCGATATTAAGATCTATTAGGAGTTATGGTAATTATTAATAGAGGGGATTAAAACCATTTGGAAAGATGTTTCTTCATCTAGGTTCTTGTCCTTTTTTTATCAATCCTTACCTTAACCTCCATGGAAAACACGCTCGACCGGGCCTTTATACTATGGTATCACCGCTACCTCGAGGGATAGGGTGCCGTAGGGAGCGGTGTGTGCATGTATGCATGGAGTCCTATTAATTATATGTGATGGGCAAGAAAGGGGTGAGAGATCTTCATCTCTCAAACCTTCCCCAAAGCTAACCCTAACAAGCGAGGAGACTACTCACTCATTAGGGAATTGAAGAACATTTATCTAGGGCAGAGAATAAAAGATCTAACTATCTAACTAGGGTAAGGAATTAAAGATCTAACTAGGGCAGATAAGAAATTTAACCTAAGGCAGAAAAATAAATTAAGAACTTACAAATTGATGCTCTCCAAAAAGAATTCTGAATTTTATTAATGAAAGGAGGCATGACCTAATACAAGAATTTGGGCTTCTATTTATAGGACATAGAAAACCCTAGGTTTACAATCGCCGTATGTATGCTTTTACAAAAATATCCTTAGGAGGACTAGTCAGCGCCGCCACAGCATTATGGAAAATTTTCGCCCACTACGGGCCATACACGGCCCCGGAACCGCGGCCGCAGCCCTGGTTTGGCCGCGGTTCCGTGGCCAAATGAGAGATTTGTGTGCTCAATTTTTCTGTGCTGGCTCGGGTCTTGATTTTCTTCCTAGTTCTCTGGTTGGTTCTGCAGAACAGCTTCTAGGTTTCTTCCAGATCTCCCAGTGAATAATTGTAGTGGACTTTCACCGTTGCTTCGTGACGAAGTCTTGAACCTTGCACTGCCTTGTACTTTGTGAACTGATCTTCGTGTCGGCTTGATCAAGATCCCACCATTTATTGGTCTTAGTCTCACTTTGTATCATCTTTTTCATCAATTTCACTGTTTTTGCTCCGAGAACCTGTAAGCTGTAACTAAGTAGCAGATATCGGTCAAAAGCACCTGTTTATTTGTAAAATGCATAAGAATGGGGAATATGATAATGCGATATTATGATATGAACAATCACCAAAGAGAAATTTCCCAAAATATGAATACCGCATTAAAATAATATTTAAATTGGGAAAAAATCAAATTGAACCAAAACGTCCCATATACCCTCAAAGCTTGCGCACTAGTTTTAATTTAGCTAAACTAGGTGCTGGCAAGTCTATATGGTCGTTTGATCACAAGTCGGGTTAAAACCGAAAATACCGACAATTTTACCCTAAAACGGAAAAATTGGCAACAACGATTTCTAAAACGTTACAAAAACTATAAGTTAGTTTACTATTACGGTGAACCGTTAGATAAGTTAGTTTTTTGCAAAAAAATTATAGGGTAGTTTACTGTCACGAGCCGAAACTAAAAGGAAGTTTGTTAAGTTAAGCCTTTTTAAAAATTCAATTTTTTTGTTTTCTTCAATTTTTCAATATTTTGCATACCAACACTTAAATTGTGAAATTTTGAAAAATCTTAATATTTTATGTTTTATCCAATTTTTCACTATTTTGTTTCCGTACACAGATTGCGAACTTTTCAAAATTATCAAATGTTCCATTTTTCAATATTTTGCTGATTATAGGTTATAGCACACGAAAATCGGTAAATTTTTAAAAATCTCAAAAGTATCAACAAAATATTCATTTTCACCTTTTCAGTATTTTGCATGATATGGCACATGAAAATAGAAAATTTTCAAATATCTCAAAAATTTCATTTTCAATAGTTTGCATGATATAGCACATGAAAATTAAGATGTACCATTTGACATTTCAAAATGTCAATATAAAAATTTCAAAATGTCATTATAAAAATTTCAAAAATCTAAAAAACAATCCGTTTTCTCATTATTTTGCATGCTATATAGCACACAAAAATAATGAAATTTACTAAATCTTAGAATTTTTTGTTTTGTTTGGTTTTCCAATATTATTTATGGAATGTACCATTTGAAAGTCTTAATATTTTCTTTTTCTTCCATTTTCTATATTTTTCAAGCTACGGCGAAAGTAAAATTGCAAAATTTTAAAAATTTTCTAAATTTTCTGATTTCTTTATTTTTTTTAATATTGTGCATGCTATAGCACATAACAATCGGGAAAAAATTGTCTTAAATTTTCCGATTAATATTTTGGATGCTATATGACATATGAAGATAGTGAATTTTTAAAAAAATGTATGTTTTTCTTTGTTATTTCTATTTTTTGTCGCGATACCAAAAAAATTGCGAAATATTTTACTGTAGTTTTTTTTCCTTTTCTTCGTTCTTTGAAAAATTCTGAGCACTATTTTTGCTCTTCGACACTATGAAATTTTTCTATATTTTGTTTGATTTTTGTGGGCATTAGAAGGTGTAGGGACTCTCGTATTCAACATATACATAATTAGACTGTTGATAACGATTTGTTGGCCTTCATATCATTTTGATACGTTTATCGAAGTCGAAAAATGCATCGCATTTTCCAGCAAAAGTAGGGAGCCTAAGCATAGGGCCGGCCCATCCCAAGGAAGAAAAATGTCATGTAAATATGGAATAAAAATAGAGATAAATGTATAAAAAAAAGGGGCAAAAAACCAAATTTATAAAACCAAAGGTTAAAGTGCACATGTAAGAGATATAAAACCCATTTAAATGAAGAAATGAACATTTTATTCTCCCCATAACTTTTTATGGTTTTGGGCCTCTATATCTTTTTATATGTGATTTCTCTCGTCCTCATCTCAGTTTCTTCTTTTACAAACTCATAAATAATAGATCTAGTTTCTTCTCAAAATCTAAAGGAAAAAAAAAAAAAGAGCTCTTAGGGTGATAAAGCCCTTTGCTTTCATCCCAGGAAAACTTCCCCGATGAAGAACCTCGATGAAAGCAATCATCAAGCCACGCATAGTCGATCTCTTAGGGGCGAACACTCCACGGAGCTTTGTCGTCCCCGGATCCCTCACAAGATCTATTGGGACATGGGCCACAACCCGCATACCGCCATTGTTGTCGACGTGGGCTACAACCCGCATACTGCCATTGTTGTTGATGGATATCCCGGCAAGAGGAGTATCCGCCTCAGGTATCCCAAGGAGATACCCACATGAGGGAACCCCCCAAAGAAGATACCCGCTTGCGGGAGCCCCACAGGGAGTTACCCGCATGCAGGAACCTCCAGGGAGATACCCATAGCAGATATCCCCGGAGGGATATTCTCTCTTTCCCCCTTGTTAGACATTTGACTTGGCCTAAACACTCCAATGCTAGAATTTTTTTTTTTGGGATGCTGCCCCAAGCCCGTAAGGGGGCCACTAGCCCTCTTAACCCCCAGCACGCTGACCGGACATTAGGACCCCGTGTGAGGCCTATGTAATGTTCAAAGTAGGCCCAAAAAGGTTTTCAGACACTCTAGTATGCACATATTTTATAGAGAGTTAGCATGATAGCATGAACCGTTAATAGGAGGTACTCATGTCAAAACGAGAGGTAATTAACAGCAGTTTTGTCCGCGGTTGCTGGAGATTACAACTCCACAATCAATAAATGCATGCTTGTAACGGGAAGGGGGAATTTGTACAGGCTTGAAGCACATGGCTTGAAGCACATGAGAATCCATCTCAATGGGGTGACGAAAAATATCTTACAACGTAATGTGTTACAGTTGCAATATTGGATACTCAGATTGCAACGACCACGAGCAGATTGTCACTTGGTAGCTCGTCTATCGTGATTTCCGCCTGTGTCTTCTCTTTCTGTTTGGTATTGGCCACCTCGTCTTCAGCGTTTGCTGCCCGTGACCACATCTTTGATCGCCTAGAGATGTTTTGATCCCAATGCTTGTTTTTTTTAGGAAAAGTGGTGGATAATTAAGCCATCCCGAATATCATTAAAGAGATCTTAATGATCACCAAAAACTAATCCCATATAAGCAAGCATCATACATCATATAGTTTAGTACAGAAATCTAAATAGAGTTATACAGGTCAGGTCTCCAGCAAGCAAGCAACAGATACAAATACATCAAGATAAAACGGGAAAACATTCCCCCGCCCAATACCTATCATAGCCATGTATCAAATACTCCCCTCAATGTCATCATTGCCTCCATCTCCATCGTCACTGGCCCCAGCGCCATCCTCATCGGCCTTCCATGTCCCTATATCATGCTGTATCCCCTTGAGGAATCATCTTCCTCATCCTGAGCCTCGCCGGATCTGGCTTCCTTATGTGATCCTTTCTCGTGCTTGCCTTTTCTGTTAACCGATCTTAATGATTCCAATGCTTGTTCAATACTTCACGGTTTGAGTATTCTTTTGCATGCGTTGCGCATAACTTTTTAGAGCGCTTATTAACTAATATCGTCTCAAAATTGTTTGACTGTTCGAGTGCTGGAACCAAGGTCAAATTTTGAAGCTAAAGATCACATTATCTTCTCTATAACTCCACTCGGTTGGTAGTTCATCATTTCTTCCAAGTTATTTTATAGTAACCTTATCTCTTGAAAAATATTCATGAGTAGACTCGGATTCTTTCATTTGTGAAATTTCAAACTAACATCAAAAAATTTGGAAAATTTTCTTGCCTTTCTAGCTCCTTTATATGATTTATATAAAGAGCTCCCATGCTTCTTTTGATGTTTTCGCTGCTGTGATTATCTTGAACATGGTCTTGCCAATGCCTTGATGGTGAAGAGGGCATTGTTGTCTTTTTTCAACAATGCCCTTTTGAGTTGATCCTTACTTCTTTGCCATCGTCACTTCATCGGCTGACGCAGGCTCCTTGTTGCCACTTTGTTCAACCTCCCAAGCATCCATTGTGGTGAGTAGTGTTTTCATTTGTGTTAGAATACCCGTAGTGTACATGGATTTATTATATGTAAGTAGATGCTTAATAGGGGTGTAATAGCAAAATGGATTTTGCCTATATAAAGAGGAGGATTAGGTCTAGGCCAATTCATCCATTATATTCTCCAAAACATTTCTCTTAATCTTCCCTCTAATTCTTCATATGGTATCAGACCCATCCATTTTCCACCTAATCTGAACCCTTTATTCTACAAAATAACAAATCCTCACCATTTATCATCAACCTCAACAAACAAACCCTAACCCAAGTCACCGCTGCCCGCCCTAGTGGACCTCACTGGAGCTCGCCCCACTCCAGCAGCCTTGCCTGACCTCAGTTGACTCAGATCGAAGCCTCATCTGATCGATGGCCTTCACTTGAAGCCTCGACGACGACCATCGATCTCGATATCGAGATGGAGACCATCGATCTTTCTGTGGAGGCATCGATCTGCATGCAGTAGATGATTTGGACCTTGGATGCTTCAATCGACCTTCGTTCTTGCTTCGATTCTTCATCTCAACCTCACCGATCTTGTTTTGGTTCGATTTCTCACTGTTTTTAGTTGATTTCTTGCTGTTTTTGGGCCAGTTCTTGCCTGATTTGGATTGATTCTTGCTGATTGAGGGCATATTTTTTGCTGATTTGGCCATCTCTTGCTGTTTGGATGTGATTTGAGGAGATATAGGACTGTTTTTTTATTTGGGTCGATTGCTACATTAAACCAAGAGTTGGGATTTTGGAGGTTTCTCATGTTTATTTTTACGATGCTTTGGTGTATTGATTGTGTTGTTAAAAGGTTTGCGCTCTTGGAGATTATGATCCGATTGAAGTTGGTGTTTGCTTGATTTGTGGTTGGTTGGTTGCTTTTGGAGTTTAGGAGATCGATCGTTGTGATTCCCTTTCTTGGAAGCGGTTCTTAGTTGAGTGTTAGAAATGGATAACAAAGTAGAAGGGAAGTCGATCGTTTTGACGGATGTTTTAGCCACAAAAATAGTGGATTTCAAGCTTGATGATCAGAACTTCCATAGCTGGAAGCTTATGGTGGAGTGTTGTATCAAGGGGAGGAAGAAGGGCGATCATTTGACGAAACCTCCTCCTGATCCGATGATCGTCGATTGGGAGGCGGATGATGCTCTGCTTAGTCATCTCATGCTTAGTTCTATGGAGAGGCGTATCATGAATGCGGATACGCTTGTTCATTTGGGATCCGTTAAGGCGATTTGGGATCAGCTCCATGAGTTCTATTCTTCACAGCAGAGACTCTCGAAGGCCTATGATTTAGTACATCTGTTGTACAAGATGCAGTAAGGAACTCGCTCACTATAGTATTACTCAAAGTTTCAGCGTCTTGTATAGCTTGTCTCGGAGTTCTTCTCGATTAATAGTGACATTATGGAAATGAGGAGGCGACATGATGCCCTTATGATCATTTTCCTTGGTGGGCTACGGCCCGAGTATCAGTCAGCATGTCCAGCCTTGGGAAGGCGGATATTACCCTTGCAACCACTTGTTATGCACTTAACCAGATATTTCAATCAGAGACCACTGATGAGCAGATTCCATCTGGTGAACACAGTGCTCTTATCATGCCAGAGAGCTTTCTCATATATTACTCTCCACGATGGAGAGGGAGCAGGTCGTGGGGGAGGTAGAGTCAGCGATAGAGGCCAAGGAGCCCCCATTTTTGCGATTACTGCCATCAAGAGGGGCATATTCATAGTACTTGCTGGAAGCTGAATGGGAGGCCTCCTCGCCCTGCTGCTCGTGCTCATGTTGGGACATCTTCTGCATCGTCCACTACGTAGACGGGCTCAGCGTCATCCGAAAGTTTCGTCAAGTCCATGGAGAATATTGCTCGATTGAGGCTTCTTATGACTGTTTGCATCTACCCGTCAGGTTGGATCTACACCTTGGGCTACGGCTTTGACCACTTTGGGTCTCTCGGGAGGTAACCATACAGCTTTTATTACTTCGACTCTTGTATGTCATCCTTGGGTGATCGAATCAGGCGCGATGGATCATATGACAAGAGAGGCATATTGTTATCATATAGGCTAAGGCCTGGGTGTACCCTAGTGATCTTAGCAAACGACACTACCTCTACTATAGAGGGAGTGGGGTCTGTTCGTAACACATCACAGTTTCCTCTCTGCAGTATTATATTGCCTGGCTTTTCTTTCAATTTATTGTTTATTAGCCAGTTGACTCGAGATTTGAACTGTCACGAAACTTTTTTTGCCGGTGGCTCTATTTTTCAGGAGTTTGGGACAAAGCGGACGATTAGCACAAGGACTGAGGTTGACGGGTTGTACTATCATGATGAGCATCCACACCCTATAGCCTGCGCAACAACTTCCACATCCGCATTTGATGCTCATTGTCGGTTTGTTCATGCTTCCCTACAGACTCTGAAAAGAATTGTTCCTTCTCTTAGTACTTTATCTAGCTTAAGAGGGTCTGTGAGGTAATCATCGTCCTTCTTGCTATCCATCTCGTGTGTTGAAAAACCTTTCGTTTTAGTACATTCTGATGTTTGGGGGCCGTGCCCTGTTGCTAAATGAGGCATTCGCTATTTTGTGACCTTTATCGATGATTTTTCTCGATTCTCATGCTTATATTTGATGAAATCTAGATGGAGTGTTTTTTCATTTCCAGATATTATGTTTCGAAGTTCAGACTCGGTCTGGAGTCATTGTCGGTACCTTGAGAAGTGATAATGCCAATTTTAGTACGCCATTTAAAGATTATATGGAGAAACCTGGTATTATTCATGAATCTTCTTGTCCTTATATCCTAACAAAATGCGGTGTCAGAAAGGATGAATCGGCATTTACTAGAGGTTACTTGCACCGCTTTGTTTCATATGCGAATGCCTAAATCCTTTTGGGGATGCGGTTGTTACTGCTCATTACTTGATTAATCGTATGCCTGTCTATCCTAGATGGATAGCTTTCTCATTCTACACTATTCCCTTCGGTGGTATCTTTCCTTGTTTCTCAACGGATCTTTAGGTGTCTGCTTTGTCAATGATCTACATCCCGGGGTTCTAAATTGGACCCTAAGGTTAAGTGTGTTTCTTGAGTACTCTCATGCTCGAAAGGGATATCGGTACTATAGTGTTAGTGTATATGCCCTAGAGGCCATTACTGTATCATACTAGTTTGTATATTACTTGATGGAAGCTTGGGATATTCATCTTGTATAAACAATCTTGCTCAATATAGTAGTATGCTACTTGGTTTGTTTCTACTTCAATGTGTACATGTGTTTATTTTAGTATATCACCTATACACATTAGTGGAGCCCTTAGGATCTTTGCTTGATCACCAGCGTTGTGATGGCAGTCACACTAGTGGGGGCTGGGTAATCTATAAGCACGGCCTTATGCAGGTCCCTGGTCGCAAGACTTTCGAGACAGGGCATCGATACTCCGGAGTAGACTAGCGTATGCGTTTCTCATCCCAGTGTGGGAGACGGTCTGTCCCACAGCCGTCAGTACGTCGTACTTGAGATAGTATGCGGGTGCTCGTTAGGTTACGAGTACACTGGACATGACTCATCGGGAACTGATTGGTTGGTATTATACCTATCGTCAGTTATCAGTTCCCAGGTGACATGAGTACAGCTTAGTCCGCTGACTTGACACTGTCACTTCGCCTCGACTGTGTTCCCACTGTATTTTGATTACTACCCTACCATGGCTCAAAGGAGTCGTGCAAACAGGTAGTTTTTGGGTGCAGTCCCGAAGCATTTGGAGGCAGTGACGGTTAGACATGATTCGTCTCTCCCGGTATTGGGGGTTGACATCGCGCTGTGTCTAGGAGAGCCATTACACGAGTAGTCCCTGGCCATGGCAAGCGAGATATACTGGTAGGTTTCCAGTGTTATCTCAGGGTGTTCTGGGCTTCACTCCGACACGACTTGTACCGCTACTAGGGGACTGGCGTTTACCCCCCAGGCCTGCCATGCGATGTATCAGACGAACAGACCGGACTGTACGGAGATTGTCACATTCAGGCTCAGTAGGAGTTCAGATGGGTTTCACCTCGTCGGTCTTCTTGTCGGCATCTACCTGGGGACCGTTACGCACAGCTAGTGCCGCTTGCGGTCTGTGGTTAAACCCACTGCCAGCGTAGTGTCGAGTCTTTAGAGTCCCACACAGAAAGCTATTCGCCTTTAGGCAAAAGAGTAGAGGTCGTATTGTTTTGCGACAGGGTTCGGTCACATCCGTGCATTTATGCACGTTTAGTGTCCGGACAGTTAACATTAGCGGGCTTTGGTTTAAGCCAGATCCTAGTGTACGTTTGGGGATTGGTTTTATCTCGTATGTATTCGTGTTCCTCGGAACGCGGATGCGGGTGTGTATGCACAGTTGACAGAGAGACAGAGGCAGGGGATTCTCATTAGGGTTGTTGACCGTTGACTGTGGACTATTGACTTTTTGCTAAACCCTAATGAGAATATGAAATATAATTAACAATAATATTAATTAAGTATTATAGTGAAATGGTTGTTGAGGGGTTGACTTTGTTGACTTGTTGACTTTATTGACCGGTTGACTAGGTTGGACTAGTTGACCATCATCATGACAATGGCTATCATTTCATGGCAAAGACTTTTGCTTGCTTGTTTATCTTGTGCAAAATGAGTGCATGAAATGATATGGCTATTTTGACTTAAACCATCACATAATACTTGATTGCTATTATTTGTTTTGATGACTTTGGATTATGAGAGCCAAGAGGGAAAAAGTCTTTCTCATTCTCTCATTTGCTTTCTCTCTCTTGCTTGAGCTCTCCCTCTTCTTCTTGCTCTCTCTCTAGTCTATGGTTCACTTGTCTCATGTGTTGAGAAGCAAGAACCATAGAGAAAAATCCCAACACACTCTCCTCTATTCACTCTAGTTCACAAGGTTTAACAAACCGAGTGAACTAGTTTCTTCGAAGTTCGAAGAAGAAGCCAAAGGTAGAAGCTTTCGGGTGGATCGATCTTCGACGTAAGGAGACGACGGGGTGAAACCGATCCGTACACCATCACGAGTTGAAGACGAAGGAGTTCAAGAAAGGTATAACCCCCTAACATAGTAGTTAACAACTCCTAGTTAGGATGTTAGGTAGATAGTTTAACAAAGATCCGTTTTGAGTCCATGTTACCACCTCTAGAAAATTGTTTTTCATCATTTCCGCAAGCCCGTAAGTACCGGGAGAGCTAGCATGGACTTACAGTGGTATCAGAGCCTAGTTAAACACTAACATGTTAGCAAAGTTAGTAGAAATTCGATCGGAGAAAAAGTCGCGAAATACACCCGGAAATCAAACTTGCTGTCGATTTTTAAAGTGCTGTAAAAATAATAAATCATGCTTCAAAAATCGACTCAGGGTTTTTATAGTGTACTGCAGAAAAACGATCCACAGATCCCATCAAAGCGCCGCAGAAACGCTTGCTCCCGCCGCGGTTCCGCGGGCGTTTTAACTCGGCAGTGGATCGTCTTCACTGCAGAATACTTTATGGGGTATTTTGGGATTTTTGGGATATGTTTTTTCTGCCAAGATTTTTCAGAAAGAAAATTTTGTTTTTGGGGCTTTAAAAACCGTATTTTGATCGAGTTTCTAATGACTTAAACTGACAGGTATATATCTGTGATGTGTTATTTGTATTGAACGTCTGCTAATCGCTATATGTCGATTAGTGGGGGTTATACAAATCTGTGATCTGTAATGTTGATGGTATGTGTATATGAATTCATTGGATTGTCGCGGGTGAATAGCCGGGGGTTGTGAGATGAGAGTTTTCTTTTCTTTCAATTCATGTAAATATGTAAATTGATGTAATATTATTTGTATGGCCGCACAACCGGGTCGGGGTTGTAGCCGTCATTGTATAATTTCTTTTTACTGTTTTTGCTTCTAGGATAGACCCATGGAGGGGATGCACAATTTACCGGGTATCTCGAAGTGCCGAGTGGCCTACTCACGGTGTTGAGGGAGGTTGCTCCG
Source organism: Agapanthus africanus (assembly GCA_030015575.1). NCBI lineage: Eukaryota > Viridiplantae > Streptophyta > Magnoliopsida > Asparagales > Amaryllidaceae > Agapanthus > Agapanthus africanus. Next base: position 395,777,955 of record JASDDO010000029.1, on the reverse strand, counting down.
CTTCGGGTACTTGGCGGGTAGTTTGCCGCACCCGTAGGGGTCTTGGGTGGGGTTTTGGCTATTCACCGCGACCGTGTAATCTGCTTTTCGTTACAGGCTCGTACGGATTGCGGATTCCTAGTATATCTAATGTGTTCATCTGTGATCTGAAATGGCTATCATTGTAATATATCTATATATGATATTATTTAGGCGTTGCTTATGTTTTACAGCCGCGCTAGCCCAGCCCCCGCTCTGTCGTTAGTTAAGTAACCTAACGGGTAATGACAGGACCCCGTGGCGAATGCGAATGGCATAAGCGTACGTCATATTTTGGTTGTTTTCTGCAATGGTAGGATTAAATGATGGGACGCATTAAAAGAACTAATGCAAGAAAAATAAACCAAGTAAAAGTCGTTGGAACACTTTCAAAACCACTTGGTTCTTTTCAAAACCAACTTTTAAATGCGGAGCTTGAGCCACTCCTTTTAAAAGCTATCTCGTTCCATCGATTATATCAAGTTCACTACGTTCACGGTTTTGCCAAAACCATCCGTAGCCCTCCATCATTTCAGTTAAATATTCGGTAGTATTCAAGCTATGTATTTTGACCTCACGCCAAGGCATAGTGATTGGTAGCTACCGGATATTTATCTGTTGTATAGATAGAATGCGTTGGTTTGAGACAGTCGTACTGCCATTTTGGCCTACGTCAAGGGTAGGTACGGGTGGGTTCAAATTAACCTGGATAATGATGGGAAGAACTTGACATGTGACTTATGACATTTTGACCTCACGCCAAGGTCATAAGAGCATGGGGCAAAAATCCACATCGGGAGTTTCAAAAGAACTGAAACTTGCTAGCGCTGCATACCATTTGGAGTGATGATTCTGGTAGGATTCCTTTAGTTTTGTCACGCAATGATATTTGGATCCCGATCCTGCTGTGAGTATATGCCACTCCTCGGGAAATTTCTCACTTAACGATCAATGCTATAAACCAAGTAGGTATCTAGAAAGGTGTTAGCGGGGCTACGCCCACAGGGAAAAGAGGTTATTTAATTAAGGAACTTCGCGAAAGCGTTGGAAAACCTCCCTCGAAGTACCGACACCAGCCTGGCCGAACGGTTAAGCAAGTATTGTACGGTGAGATTGATCCTGACTAATTCTTCCTTTTTGGTTTGAGGAGGGATTCGAGAGACAGTGGGAGCCATCCTGTTGAGACAAACTAAAAACCACTCTAAACTTGCAAGAGTATCATGCTGAGTGTTTTTTCTCTCTCTCCTAATTGCAGCGACCAATCGACATGACCGGACTTAAGTTATTACTAGATAAAAACATACTGACAGGGCCAAACTACAAAGATTGGCTCAGGAATGTCAAGATGGCAATCACTTATGACAAGTTGGGGTATCTCCTTACCACCAAAGCTCCCTCTGTCCCAGGTCCCAAAACCAGCATCGCGGATAGGGAAATCCGTAAGACCTTGGAATCGATTGCGCGAAGGCCAAGCGCCTCGTGCTTGCCTTTATGGACAACGAACATCAGAGGAGGCACGAGAATATGGACTTCGAATCCATATTTCTCCATACAAAAGAACTGTATGGAGAGCAATCTCGTATCGCAAGATACGAAGTGTCGAAGAAGTTATTTTCGGCAAAGTTGGCCGTCGGATCATCGGTAGCGGAACACGTGCTTAAGTTGATTGGCTTCATAGAGGAGCTCGCGGACCTTGGGACCACGTTGGAGAATGAGCTCTATACGGACTTGATTCTTCAGCCCCTTCCTTCCACTTACGCCCAGTTTATCCTGAACTTCAACTTGCAAGAAAAGGAAGTTGAACTTTCAGAACTCCTCAACATGCTGAGGAGCGCAGAGGGCGCCCTACAGAAAGGTATGGAAACATCCACTTTATTTGTAGGAGGATCTTGCTCTTCTAGGTCCAAGGCGAAAGCCAAGGGAAAGAAGAAGAAAGCCCCCGCCAAACCAAGGGGCGGTGTTAGTAAAGTGGATACGAAGGGAAAGGCAAAAGCAACAAAGAAATTAGGGAAGCTTGTGGATAAGGAAGAATGCTTCTACTGTCATAAGAATGGACACTGGAAGAAAGATTGCAGGGCTTGGAAAGCCAGAACACAGGATCTGAAGCAGGTTGCGGCTTCAGCTTCAGGTGTGTATGTTATTGAAAACTGTCTATCAATAAACTCTACGTCCTGGGTATTGGATACCGGATCAGGATCTCATATCTGTAATTCTTTGCAGGCGTTGAGAAAGCGTAGGTTTTTGAAAACAGGTGACATGACCCTCAAAATTGCAAACGGAGCTAGCATGGATGCTAAGGCCGTGGGGGACTATCATCTGGGAATGTCAGATGGACATGTTTTGGTTTTGCGTAATTGCTTTTTTATACCCAACGCAACTTGTAATATCATTTCTGTATCTTTGGTTTCTAAAGAAGGTTATGAATTTGCGTTTGTAAGCAATGTTGTAAACATTCACCTTAATCAAGTTCTGATTGGGTCAGGTACATTGAGCAATGGTATATACGTATTAAACCAACCACAGATTTTCAATGTCCAGAATACACACAAAAGAAAGTCTCCAGAAATCAATCAGACTTTCTTGGCATTGTAGACTGGGTCACATCAATGAGAGAGGTTGACTAAGTTACATACAGAAGAATATTTGGATCCGTTCGAATATCAATCGTATGCCACTTGTCAATCCTGTCTCAAAGGAAAGATGACAAAAACTCCGTTCACTGGACACGGAGTAAGAGCGAGCGAGCTCTTAGGACTCGTACACAGCGACGTGTGCGGTCCAATGTCTACACATGCGCGAAGCGGTTTTTCTTCATTACTTTTACGGATGATTTTTCAAGATTCGGACATGTCTTCTTAATGAAACATAAGTCCGAAACCTTTGGAAAATTCCAGGAATATAAGAATGAGGTAGAAAAACAAACCGGCAAAAGTATCAAGACACTAAGATCTGATCGAGGTGGTGAATACTTGAGTGCCGAGTTCCTGGATTACTTAAAAGAGAATGGAATTCTCTCTCAGCTTACTCCTCCATACACTCCGCAACATAATGGTGTATCGGAGAGACGGAACCGCATCCTATTGGATATGGTACGGTCCATAATGAGTAACGCTGAGTTACCGCGATCATTCTGGGGATATGCGCTAGAATCAGCCGCATACCTTTTGAACCGAGTTCCCACTAAGACTGTGCCTACCACACCATATGAGTTATGGAGTGGGAAGAAACCCTATCTTCAATATCTGAAGATCTGGGGATGTCCAGCTTTTGTCAAAAAGCAGCATGCGGACAAACTCGAGGCACGCTCAGTACTGTGCAAGTTTGTGGGATACCCAAAGAACACCAGGGGTATCTTTTCTACCACGCAGAGAAACAAAAGGTCTTTGTTTCTCGTAATGCCCACTTTCTAGAACACCAGTTCTTGGAAAAGGAAATTAGTGGGAGCGCAGTAGAACTGGAAGAAATTCCAGAACCACAGACTATTACTGAAAGCTTAGTAGAACCAGAGAGTTCAAAAGAACAGGACATTCCTACGCCGCTCCGCAGAAGTAGTAGGCAGTCTCATCCTCCCGAGAGATACTACGGTTTTCTCATAGACGGGGATAGAGAGGATTGCATCATTGATTATGATGAGCCTACTAGCTTCCAGCAGGCCGTTCAGAGCGTTGACTCGGTAAAATGGCTGGATGCAATGCGGACTGAGATGGAGTCCATGTACACCAACAAAGTATAGACGTTGGACATTGCTCCAGATGGGGTAAAACCCGTAGGATGCAAGTGGATCTTCAAAAGGAAGATTGGTGTAGATGGACAGGTTGAGACCTATAAAGCTAGACTTGTTGCAAAGGGTTTTCGTCAAAGACCTGGTTTGGACTATGACGAAATATTTTCTCCAGTGGCTATGCTGAAATCCATTCGGATCCTTCTTGCCATTGCTGCCTTCCACGATTATGAGATTTGGCAGATGGACGTAAAGACCGCTTTTCTAAATGGAAATTTAGAGAAGTGTATCTATATAGACCAGCCAGAGGGTTTCATTCAGAGTGGGAGCAGCGGAAAGGTGTGCAAGTTGCTTAAGTCCATTTATGGACTAAAGCAGGCATCGCGGAGTTGGAACATCTGTTTTGATGAGACAGTCATAGAATTTGGCTTTATCAAAAATCCAGATGAACCATGCATCTATAGTAGATTTGTAGCGAGAACTGTAGTATTCCTCGTTTTATACGTGGATGACATTCTCTTAATAGGAAATGACATTCCTATGCTATAATCTGTCAAAGGGTTCTTGTCACACAGGTTCTCCATGAAAGACCTGGGTGATGCCTCATACATTCTGGGGATCCGGATCTATCGTGACAGATCCAAGAGGATACTGGGACTCTCACAGTCCAGGTACATCGACACCATACTGAAAAGATTCAGTATGGAAGATTCCAAGCGCGGTAATCTACTGGCTTGTCACGGGATCACCCTCTCCAAAGAGATGTCTCCCAAGACTGATTTGGAAAGGGATCGCATGTCTATTATACCCTACGCTTCTGCGGTAGGCTCTATAATGTATGCGATGTTGTGTACCAGACCAGATGTAGCTTATGCATTGAGTGTGGTAAGCCGGTATCAGTCAAACCCTGGGGAGAAACACTGGATAGCGGTAAAGAACATTCTCAAGTACCTGAGAAGGACTAAGGAGATGTTCTTGGTGTATGGCGGAAAAGACTTCCAGATCGAGGCCTTTGCTGACTCCAGCTTCCAGAGTGACAAGGATGATTCCAAGTCCATATCGGGTTATGTCTTTACCCTCAATGGAGGGACGGTGTGTTGGAAGAGTTCCAAACAGGAAACCGTTGCTGACTCGACGATGGAAGCGGAATATATCGCTGCTGCAGATGCCGCAAAAGAAGATGTCTGGATAAGGAAGTTCTTAACTGAACTTCAGGTGGTTACGTCCATTGTTGATCCAATACCGCTGTATTGCGACAACAACGGGGCTATAGCTTTAGCGAAGGAACCCAGGTCCCATCAGAAATCCAGACACATCTTAAGGCGGTATCACCTGAGCAGGGAGATCGTGGGTCGCCAGGAGATCGAGGTTCGGAGAGTTTCTACGGAAGATAACACTGCTGATCCACTCACAAATGCCTTACCCCAGACTCAGTTCGAGCGGCTGATCGAGATGATAGGTCTTCGATACGCCAGTACATGGCCTTAGTGCAAGTGGGAGATTGTTAGTGTATATGCCTTAGAGGCCATTACTGTATCATACTAGTTTGTATATTACTTGATGGAAGCTTGGGATATTCACTTTGTATAGACAATCTTGCTCAATATAGTAGTATGCTACTTGGTTTGTTTCTACTTCAATGTGTACATGTGTTTATTTTAGTATATCACCTATACACATTAGTGGAGCCCTTAGGATCTTTGCTTGATTACCAGCGTTGTGATGGCAGTCACACTAGTGGGGGCTGGGTAATCTATAAGCACATCCTTATGCAGGTCCCTAGTCGCAGGACTATCGAGACAGGGCATCGATACTCCGGAGTAGACTAGCGTATGCGCTTCTCATCCCAGTGTGAGAGACGGTCTGTCCTACAGCCGTCAGTACGTCGTACTTGAGATAGTATGCGGGTGCTCGTTAGGTTACGAGTACACTGGACATGACTCATCGGGAACTGATTGGTTAGTATTATACCTATCGTCAGTTATCAGTTCCCAGGTGACATGAGTACAGCTTAGTCCGCTGACTTGACACTGTCACTTCGCCTCGAGTGTGTTCCCACTGTATTTTGATTACTACCCTACCACGACTCAAAGGAGTCGTGCAAACAGGTAGATTTTGGGTGCAGTCCCGAAGCATTTGGAGGCAGTGACGGTTAGACATGATTCGTCTCTCCCGGTATTGGGGGTTGACATCGCGATGTGTTTAGGAGGGCCATTACACGAGTAGTCCCTGGCCAGGGCAAGCGAGATATACTGGTAGGTTTCCAGTGTTATCTCAGGGTGTTCTGGGTTTCACTCCGACACGACTTGTACCGCTATTAGGGGACTGACGTTTACCGCCCTCTAGGCCCGCCATGCGATGTATCAGACGAACAGACCGGACTGTACGGAGATTGTTACATTCAGGTTCAGTAGGAGTTCAGATGGGTTTCACCTCGTCAGTCTTCTTGTCTGCATCTACCTGGGGACCGTTACGCACAGCTAGTGCCGCTTGCGGTCTGTGGTTAAACCCACTGCCAGCATAGTGTCGAGTCTTTAGAGTCCCACACAGAAAGTTATTCGCCTTTAGGCAAAAGAGTAGAGGTCGCATGGTTTTGCGACAGGTCGCATGGTTTTGCGACAGGGTTCGGTCATATCCGTGCATTTGTGCACGTTTAGTGTCCGGACAGTTAACACTAGCGGGCTTTGGTTTAAGCCAGATCCTAGTGTACGTTTTGGGATTGGTTTTATCTCGTATGTATTCGTGTTCCTCGGAACGCGGATACGGGTGTGTATGCACAGTTGACAGAGAGACAGAGGCAGGGGATTCTCATTAGAGTTGTTGACCGTTGACTGTTGACTATTGACTTTTTGCTAAATCCTAATGAGAATATGAAATATAATTAACAATAATATTAATTAAGTATTATAGTGACATGGTTGTTGAGGGGTTGACTTTGTTGACTTGTTGACCGGTTGACTAGTTGACCATCATCATGACAATGGCTATCATTTCATGGCAAAGACTTTTGCTTGCTTGTTTATCTTGTGCAAAATGAGTGCATGAAATGATATGGCTATTTTTACTTAAACCATCACATAATATTTGATTGCTATTATTTGTTATGATGACTTTGGATTATGAGAGCCAAGAGGGAAAAAGTCTTTCTCATTCTCTCATTTGCTTTCTCTCTCTTGCTTGAGCTCTCCCTCTTCCTCTTGCTCTCTCTAGTCTATGGTTCACTTGTCTCATGTGTTGAGAAGTAAGAACCATAGAGAAAAATCCCAACACGCTCTCCTCTACTCACTCTAGTTCACAAGGTTTAGCAAATCGAGTGAACTAGTTTCTTCAAAGTTCAAAGAAGAAGCCAAAGGTAGAAGCTTTCGGGTGGATCGATCTTCGGCGCAAGGAGACTACGGGGTGAAACCGATCCGTACACCATCACGAGTTGAAGACGAAGGAGTTCAAGAAAGGTATAACCCTCTAACCGAGTAGTTAACAACTCCTAGTTAGGATGTTAGGTTGATAGTTTAACAAAGATCCGTTTTGAGCCCATGTTACCACCTCTAGAAAATTGTTTTTCATCATTTCCGCAAGCCCGTAAGTACCGGGAGAGGTAGCTTGGACTTACATATAACCCCGGGTTACGTCGATTTATATCGACTGACGTAACTTTTCATGAGTCCATCCCATACTTTTCTACGTCTCATACACCTATAGACATGAACAGTGACTTTCCTTTAGATATCTTATATCTTTTGTCGCACGACAGTACCCTTTTTGAGTCGGTTGAATTTCCACCCTGCGTATTGGATGCCACCCGTACTGTTTCTCTTGACCCACCTCTCATCCCTGATTCTCCACTGTTGGGCCCCACACCATTGGTTACAAGGGTGTATGCTCGTCAGGCCCATACGGCTCCTGAACCTCATGTCTCCTGCTGCTGATGTTCTAGAGTCCCAAGTTCCGCTGGAGGCTGGCATTGATCTCCCTATTGTCTTACAAAAACACACCCGCAATTGCTATTCTCATATTATAGCTCATCATGTGGACACTTCTGATTTATCTCCGGCATACCGGGTGTTTCTCTCGTCCCTCGACTCACATGTTTTATCCAAGTCCCTATCTGTTGCTTTGTTTCATAAAGGGTGGACCGATGCGATGATTAATGAGATGCTTGCCCTTGAACAGAATCAGGCTTGGGATTTGGTTCCTCATCTAAGTAGGAAGAAGGCAGTAGGGTACTGCTAGGTATACACCGTGAAGCTTCATCTTGATAGAATCCTTTTCTGTTTGAAAGCACGTTTGGTCGCTAAAGGGTATTCGCAGACTTCCAGCATTGATTATGAGACATTTTCACTTGTGGCCAAGATGACTTGTGTTCGTCTACCTATGTCTTTTGCAGCTACCCATCATTGGCCACTGCATCAGCTTGATATGAAGAATGCGTTTTTTCGTGATTCTTTGGTCAAGGTCTATATGGAGCAACCACCGGGGTTTGTTGCTCATGAGAGTCTGGGTTAGTTTGTCAATTGAAGAAGTTATTGTATGATTTGAAACCGTCTACTCGAGCGTGGTTGGGGAAATTTACCGAGGTGATTATTTTGTTTGGCCTCAGACAGTGTGCACATAACCATTTGGTGTTATACCGTAATAACACCAAGGGCCTTCGCATTCTTTTGTGGTATATGTCGATGACATAGTGATTACTAGTGATGATGCAGCTGCTATTGCACAGTTTAAGTATCACCTTCAAACGAAGTTTTAGACTAGGAACTTTTAGAGCCATAAATATTTTTTTGGTATTGAAGTTGCTCGATCGTAGGATGGCATCTACATCTCATAGCGGAAGTATATGCTTGATATACTGACTGAAGCGGGGATATTATGATGCAAATCCATAGAGGCTTCAATGGATCTTAATACTAAGCTGCTTTCGGGACAAGGTGGCTCAGTTGAAGATCCCGGAAGATACCGACGGTTAGTCGGTAAGCTGAATTATTTCACCGTCACTCGACTTGATATCTAATACCCCGTAAGCGTTGTGAGCCAATTCATGGTTGATCTTCGAGTGGCTCGTTGGGATGTGGTGATTCAAATATTACGCTATTTGAAGAATGTTCCAGAGAAAGGTCTACTGTACTCGGATCATCGACATTCTCGTGTAGCAGGTATTACTGATCCAGATTGGGCCGGATCTCCATCCGATCGCAGATCTACTACAGGATATTGCGTGTTTGTAGGAGGTAATTTGGTTTCTTGGAAGAGTAAAAATGTAGAGTGTAGTGTCGCACTCCAGCGCCGAGTCTAAGTACCGGGTCATGGCGAATACCCCTGTGAGCTTGTATGGATTCGCTTCCTGTTGGGAGAGCTTGGTTTTGAACCCACTTTCTCTATGCGACTATATTGTGATAATAGGTTGCAATCTATATTTCCTCTAATCCTTTGTTCCATGAGCGAACGAAACACATTGAGGTGGATTGGCACTTCGTGATGGAGAAGGTTGAAGATAGGATCATTGATACTTACTATGTTCAATCTGCTCATCAGTTAGCAGATTTATTCATAAAGCCCTTAGGAAGGAATAGAGTGCAGTTTGGCATGTTTGATATATATGCTCCAGCTTGAGGCGGAGTGTTAGAATACCCGTAGTGTACACGGGTTTATTATATGTGAGATGCTTAAATAGGAGTATAATAGCAAATGGCTTTAGCTATATGAAGAGGATGATTAGGTTTAGGCCAATCCATCCATTACATTCCCCAAAAAATTCTCTCTTAATCTTCCCACTTTCCTCTAATTCTTCATAATTTGGATGCACCAATTATTATAATTTTCTTTGCTTAATTTAGGAACTTGCGGTTGATACATACTGGATGCTGGTGGAGGTCGTCTGAGTGGATCGTTGAGCCTCTAATACCAATTTGCAGGGTGTTTGCGATTGTGGCATTGTTGATTTCCTAACTCCGAACTTTTTTTCACAACCAAACTCAAACCTACTGATATATTATTAAAAGAAGTATTTTGCCCTGCTTTTCATTTACAAATGGAGGTTCAATATATAGCCTACATGGAAGATTACAAATGAATTTACCTTGAGTACATCAATTGAATGAACTAGCAACACAAGTTCTAACGAGTAACTTAGCTTTATATGTATGTAATAGCTAGTAAACTATTTGCTTTAGGTTTATGCTTTTATTAGCGTAACGAACAATATTTTTTTTAGCGTAACTCGAACAATATTTTTATTAGCATAACTCCAAAAGGGTTTACATGTAGCTTCAACTATAGTTTTGTCATCTCTCGCTTCTACTGCCAACGTAATGTATTTGCGTTTTAGTTTGAGACTGCACGGGACTTCAAATGCAACAACCAAACAGCCTTGTAGTTTCGTGCTGTTTGGAGATGCATAGTATACTAATGCATCAACCGTATTCTTTTAATCAACAAAAAAATTGATAACCAATATATAGAAGACCAGTCGATGGCAAGAGAGATATAAAGCCTTTTTTTTTTCAGGAAGAGGAAAAGGCGAAGCTTGCAGAAATGACAGGGCTCGATCAAAAGCAGATTAACAATTGGTTCATAAACCAAAGGAAGCGGCACTGGAAGCCATCTGAGGACATGCGATTTGCTCTAATGGAGGGAGTTAGTGGCGGATCTAGTGGCACCACATTGTACTTCGACACCGGCATGATTGGTCCTGGAACTACATAAGCGATTCATATGTGGTTTTTCGTTTCCTTTTCTTATTTTCCTCCTGTTACAAATTACCGGTTACCCTGATGATATGCATGCATGAAATTTTACTGAATCATGTTGAAAATGTACCATTGAAGTGCAAATAAGCATATTTTTTCAGTTATGTGTAGCCTGAGAATTTTACTGCAGTTTTTATTCCCAATGCTTGTATTTATTTTAGATGTTGCAGGAATATGCTAGCAGCTATATATGTTCAAGAGTAGTGATTTTCTTGCAAAATTTTATTCCAAGAATGACCTGAGAAAACTATCATCATATTTCATCATTTATTGGTGATGATTACACTCTTAATTGCCTGTTATTCTAATGGTATTGATCATGTAAATGCGGTGTTCATGATCAAATTACAACAATTACAATTATTTATTAACTGGCTGTTTGCTTCATCTTTACTCTTTTAATGCATGCTTATGCAGTGATTTTCTCGTTCTCTCCCCTTTATTCTCTCCTCTCTCAAGAATCCATGTCAACCTTTCTTGTATTAATAAAGTATGAAACACCCTTCCCCACCAAAATATGAAAATTCATCTATTCATATATCCGATGTTCTCACTTCATGTGCGTCACGTGCAGAAAACCAGTCTTGATTCAATGAATTTGCCAATTTGTTGGTTTACTTTTAGGGTAAATTACCAAAACTCCCTAAATTATTTTTCGCTCTGTCAGAAACCCACTGGACTGGAAGTGGTGGTCAAAAATCTCCTGCAATTTTTTCATGCAGTATCTGTATCAACATGCAACCACATGAATATCGTATGCAACTGTATAGATATCACATAACAACTAGATATTGCAGGCAACTATACATATGTCTTAGGCTGAGCGGTTTTTTTTGACAACTGAAAAAAAATTCAAAGGGATTTTGACAACCGTTTCGAGACCGGAGGGTTTTGTCAGCGGAAAAAACTGCTTGGGGGTGTTTTGACAATTTACACTTATTTTTTATACTTGTAACTTTGTTCTGAGGTGGGTCCTTGGAGCGGCAGTGAAACTTAGTGGAATCAATAGCCATTATCACTGGGTTTCCATATATCAGACGTCTGCATGTTAACTTTTCTACCCAAAAGTTATTTTAGAAAACAATCGAATTCTAGAATGCATTTATTTCTTAAATCATCCATAGGATACACACTGATTAGAGTAGCAGGAAATTAAGGAAACAAGAGTCTAATACAAGCACTAATACAAGCTTCAAAATGCAAATCGAACACTCGAAAAATTAAATATAATAGTCTAGAACCATAATTCCCTCCAATTTGCCAAGTTTCAAGAGTGTTGCCCCTCAATTGCTAGCTCCTCATATCCAAGATGATTCACCAAAGGTTCACAACACTTGCAAGGTATCACAATTCCTTTCTTCCTCGCCACGATCACCGAATTCACCACGTCGTCGTTTGGATGGTACACGGAGAGCACATCAAAACCGATCAGATCCTCCATCTCCACTATTGGGTATAGGAATGTTCGTGCCCCATGCGCACTGCGGACCACCAGCAGTGCTCCTGGCTTCATGTGGCGTGCCAAGTGTTCGATCGTGCATCTTTTTTCTTCTCTTTCCATCCCTACCAGCGCAGCTAAAAACACCACATCGTACCTGGTTGAAGACAGAATTATCGATGTCGATCGGTTAGTAATAGTGAAGGGTTTAAATTATTGGTGGCATGCACACTACAACCGTTGGTGAAGATAAATAGGCAAGTAATAATTTGATATGGTTCAATGTTGGGTCAAACCGTTGGTGACGTTATTTTCTAACTTAAAATTTAGAGCAAAACTTTAAATTAAGCATGCTCTACATACAGATCGAGCAAATTTCACATCAAGCTATGAAGAAAATATAAATTTGTCCTAATTTTCTGCTTAACAAAACAACTTTAAAAAATAGTTCTCAATTCACAAATCTTCAGAAAATATATTAAAAATCGGCAATCTTACGTATAAACCAAAATAGGTAAATGTATTTTGAGGGGAAAAAGCAATAAAAAATAAAATAAAAACTACATTTTCAAAGGGAAAATATATGTAAAAATGTGTTATAATACCCATAACTATATTTTCTCCAAATAGGAAAAAGAAAGCCATAAGTTTAAATACCGGCTCAGCGCCCGCTTCACATCCATCACATCCGAAGTCCGAAACACGACTCGCTCCGCGAGACCTGGATCCGCCTCCACCAACTTTCTAGCCTTCATCGTTGCATTCGAATCCAAATCATAGTTATCAAAACCCGTGCCCGTTAAATACCGGGTCGCAAGAATAAGCGAAGAGAGCGGTAACGGACCCGACCCGACAAACGCAACTTGCATAGGAGGACTTGTCACATACCTCGACAACAAACCAAACTCCAACTTGGTAAGTTGCTCATAGTTAGAGTAATAAGGAAAAATTGTCAAACTCTTCAAAGGTTCGTCTTTGTCCGCGATAATCGAAGAGTAGTGAGACTCCAAGAGCCCTTCGGCCTCGGCGCATAGTTTGATGAGACTTTCACGCATTTCCCGGGTGTTTTCGGGGAGAGACGAAACTTGGATGGATGAAGGAGGGATGCAGGTGAGGACTAGCTTGGTGAAGAGTTGGTTGACTAGTGGTGATGGTGAGAGAGAGGGGAGAGTTGAGATTGAGGAGTAGAGAGATGTTATTGTTTTGATTAGTTGGAGCTCTTCTTGGTTTGCCATTGATTTTTTCCCCCACCTTTCTTTCTTGTTGCTATGAGTTTTGGAAAGTGTTTGGGGAGTGTGCAAGAGTTGTGGAAGCACGCTTGATGAATAAGAGAGGGGAGAGGGTATTTATACAAGTGTTTTGATTGGTAAATATTAATTAGGGGCCTTTTTTTTTTTAATTTGGCATGGGGCGGTCTTTTGTGTGTGCCCCGTATCATGCCTCCTTGTTTGTATTATAGTTTTTGACCTTTTCTTTCAAATTATATATATATATATATATATATATATATATATATATATATATATACACACATATATTAGTATGCGGTTATTTTTGTTGTCGTCACATAATAATAATCGGGACGGCTAGGTTAGATTTTTGCAAATTATTAGGCATTCTGATAACTTAAAAGTCCCAAGCAAGTAAGAAGTAAATACTACTTTTGAATGGTAAATATTATGTTATTGTCTGAAATCTACGCCAATGAAAAATCTTATTTACATACGCATCCCAAAGGTCCGCATCCAATTATGGAAGGTTCGGCATGAATACTAGATATATATCACAATACATTCAAAGAACACTCTTAATTACAATCATAAGACATAAAACAACGCGGTGATTCCAAGAGTTGACATATACATGTAAGCTCTTGTGTATACGTGCATCACAGCAAATAAGGCACAAAGGACATTTTTATATCTATAGGGAGATGTAAAAGTTATCATTGTATATACATATATATATACTATATATACATGTGCATGTATATGCTAGAAAACAATCCATCCACGAGAGAAAAAAAAGAGAGTCAAAATTTGTTAACTACCAAGCGTATCATGTAAAATATGTATACATAGAGCACGCATGTTTGCATAGAAACATAATCAATAAGTTAAGTACACGAAAAGGCATCTCATCATTTTGGATTCTTCTCAACTTTTGCTTTCACAAACAACATGCAACTATTTTGGTGCAATTTCACAAAAACAAAATCAAATATTGTTGCCAACAAAATGTTCAGCTTTAAATGATTGAATATCTGGCCCACCCGAATTTGGGATGGATGTTATTGCTTCCATACTATCTTGGTGCTATTTGTGAATCATAACCTCACATCAAGATCATAAGACCATGGACTCCTTTGTTTGACTCTATTGGCCACCGTTGAATCATGAATAACACAAATACTGTATGCTCAAATCAGCACTCACCTGTATCCCCCCCACCCATGCATTTATTCGATTCAATGACTAGACTTGAAAAAAGTTCTTGCAAATTAACCGAATTTTTTACCAAAATAATACAATGTAATAAAATATTTCCCAAACTAATACCGGACCAAAACTATTTATCAAAATAGACCACCGGACTGCCACGTAAGAATAGGCCTCAGACGGCAATTGGATGGAGAAAGAAAACGCTATTGTCCACTACTGACGGTAGCTTTTTCCTTTATATGAAAATGCTACTGACAGTAGCGTTTTCTTCCTAATGAAAACGCTACTGTCAGTAGCGTTTTCAAACAGGCATATCAAACCATCACGAGAAGTCTCGGTGTAAGTCGATGTCGCACACTCCACAAGATTTGTAGAGAGACGGAATTAACAAACAATAATTTTATAGCAAGCAACATCGACTAAACTTCCAAGATCGACCATAAACCCTAACTAGCAATACTAACAAAGGTTCTAATCTACTATGAAGTGATTTATACCTATGTTCAAGTCCATCGGGTCTTCTTATACTCTTCTTAAGCTCCTCATTTGTACGGATCGAGCTTGGTTATCGGTCTCTTCGTGTCGAAGAAGATCCACCCGAGAGTCTATGGTTCAAGCTGTAATCTCTAGAATGAGGTAATTAAAATACCTAGTTTGCTAATCTAGATAGCTTATGAGATGTAGAGAATGTTTATTGGATTAATTTGTCTCAATAAGTCTAGGTTTCTCAACTCATGAGAGTGTTTAGGGTTTTAGGAAGAAGAAGAGAGTAAAGAAGAAAAAAGAGTGTCAAGTGAAAAATGAGTTGAAAAATGACCAAGTGTTGATAATATCAAGTATATCATTTATCATAAAAATAACGTGACATGCTTCAATAGTTATCCAAATGAGTGAGTCATCTAATTTAGCCATGCTTCAACCATGCTTAAAAAACACCTCATACCTCCATCTTATTATCCATTTAAACAAAATGGATTTATCACAAATGATGTGTCTTCTTTTAGAAGCACTCTTGTGAAAATACAAGAATACTATATATATACCCATATCCGTACTACGAATACCAAGAGATGAAAATAATCCAATATTATAATACTAGAATCCGGCTTAATCCTAAACACGCTAGTATTATCCGTCAGATCAAAAATACGTGTAGCTAGTACACGTATATGATCGAAATTCTGCACGTAAAACCATACGACCTCAATATCGTTTCACCTGAACCAGCGAAACCCTCTGTGTGGGACTCTAAAGACTCGACAGTACGCTGGCAGTGGGTTTAACCATAAGCACGTCAGTAACACTAGCTGTACGTAACGGCTATCCAGGTCTCTGTCGAAAAGAAGGCCGACGAGCAAACTCGTCCGAACACCTACTGAGCTTATCCGTGACAATATCCGTACATTCCGATCTGTTCGTCTGAGAGTATTGCATGCCGGGTCTAGGGGGTGGAAAATGTTAGACCCTTAATAATCTAACAAGTCGTGCGGATGTGACTCAAGACATCCGAGAATCTACTGATTTAACTATCAGTAATTCTCAATCCGCCATGACCAGGGACTTATGGTGTCACGCCGCGCTTCCCAAAATACGGAAAACGAGGGGTGACTAGGCCAGCCATGCTCCTACGGTCAAGGAATCATCCCGCCGTAGTCACACTTCGGCTTCTAGCACTACATGGTAATCAGTAAATAAAGCACAATATTAAAGGAATCACATCACTAATTTATTACATTAAAATTCCATTGTTCACAATTTACAGATAATAAGAACAATAACTAACCAAGTTCGATCTCACGATCACTTTTATGGAAAGCAGTAAATGAAGAAGGTACACCAAACTATATCTCCGTGAACTCAAAGGGTAGATCTGTCTCCTGTGCTGGTCCTCCCGCGGAATCTGAGCATGCATACTCAGGTCGTCAGAGCGACACAATAACAATATTATTATAATAAGATGAAACAGGTATATGAGGTAATACTGGTGTAGAAACAATACAAGTAATCACTATGTCACTATATGATGCAGAATATATTATGTGTCCCTATCGGTCTCTTGGTCATGTTTGAAATCACATAGCGGAAGGAGGATCATGTTTAACAGGAGTCTCGTACATACCCGAGACAACGGCCCACATGCCCGGGACATAACCCTGTCAGCCGGATCGCTAGATTCTACCCTACACGTATCAGTATCACGGTTCGAATGATCATCCTCTAAACACGGTCCCGTTAAATACGATACTCTTTCCACTTTGATTTCCCTTTTTTCCCCAGGTTCTCACTAGTTATGATCTTGATTTAGTCGTGTACGAGTATACCAATGGCACGGTTTTGTCACTGTTCACTATATCAATCACTGTCACGAATATTCACTTTCCATTGGTGTACTCGTCACTCCTAAACCAACATCTATCACGCACGATAATGCAATGTCCACACGCACTAACACTGAGTATATGGCAAGGGTATGATATATGTATTGCATGCTACCAATAAACTCTGTATGTTATGAATCGACATGCATGTCATTAACTAAACTAATTTACATAAATTAATATGTTAGGAATTCAGCAAAATGATACAAGTAAAATAAATAGAACACTCAGTCAGCAATTCATCAAAATTTGTTTCAGTTCAATCGGAATTCCGGTTTTTAAGATATAGCTGTTTCATTCTAAGTACTCGCGGCTGGAAATTCAGTTTCAGAACTGAACGTCCGTTTCGCGACCCGAATTGCACCTAGTTGGGCTCAGAATTTAGCGATGTTACAGTTAAATGAAATCTAGGGTTTCCGATAGGGTATTCAACGCAACATACGGATCCTCCATCGCATCTGTACGTTGAAAGTTATACACAGTTTAATGTCAGTATATCACTTCTGAATCTGTTCTGGACAGATATACGTTCTGCCCTTTTAAATACAGTTTAAAATAGCAAATGGCGATGAAACGGAATGGAACCACTTGTTTTATTTAGCTAACAGAATTATCTTTAATCTACTGTAGAGTTCCGTAACATACGACTTCAGAAAACAGAGTGACGCAGGTCTTTGGACAGAACGCAATAATCAGAAACGCTCTGGACTGCAGTCCAGAGTCGCATTCCGATCCAATTATCATCATGGTTACGGAACAGAAATCATTAGAATTTTACATAGGGTTAAAGTTCGTCGAGTCGGCTTTGATTTAAGCCCTCGAACACAACATTCCGGTTTGAATATAATTTATGGTGATTTTATTCGTTTTCAGGTACGAGAAAATTCTAGTTTTAACGGCATATTTGGGGGTATCAATTTTTGTCACGAACAATCGTATTTTCCAGCGAGATTCATATACGATATTCATCATCGAAAGGGCCAACAGAAAATATCAGTTTCCGTCAAAATAAACTATTATCTCCATTGGGATCTAGCATCGAACACTTAGGTCATGATATATATCGGTAATCGGTAAATTTAATAACTATATGATTTAGGTTTATATTACAACTATATTAGCATGAAGCAAGTAAATACTTGCCTGGAAAATGTCTCGGGGTCGCACGACAGCAACGATGTCGCGAACGCGCGTTGTACGCCGCTGAACAAGTTCGCGCGAGCTTGGCTCGAGACACGGGTTTGACGTCGGAGTTTCCCGGAGTCGTCTTGTGCGCGCTGGAAGTGTAGAGTAGGCTCTGTGGATCTCCTGAGTAGTGCTGAGATTGACGATGGTCGGCGGCGGCGCTCCGGCGAAGTGCAACAGTGAAGTGTTTGAAAATGGGTTTGGGTGATTTTTGAAGAGAGGGAAAAGTTGAGCAATGGGGCTAGGGAATTATGGTGATGGTGATGATGCTGAGGAGATGGAGGTCGACGACGTGGTGGGGGTCGCCGGCGTCGAGGAGGCGTGCAGGGGTGAGTCGAGCTCGGTCGGGTGATGGGTTTCTGTGTGCAGAGGTGTGGGTGCAGGGGGTCTCGAGTTGGTGGGGGTGGAGTCGTGGAGGGAGGAGGTTGGTGGAGGAGGCGTGAGGGATCGCTGAGGAGCTGTCGAAGAGGTGGGTGATCGCCGGCGGTGGGGTGCAGTGGGTTCGAGGGAAGTTTAGGTGCTCGGTGGATTTTTGGAGAATGGGGAGAGTCAGGGATTTCCAAAAAGAAAGAGAAGAGAGAGGTGAGGTTGTGATAGGGAACGGCGGCAACGGCACTGCGTGGGCGTGGGCGTGGGCGACGGCGGAGGAGGTGGGTCGCGCGCGTAAATTATGGGAGGTTACCGTTGGGGGAAATTTTTGAAGGAAGATGAACAGGAGAGTGGGTCGGGTAGGGTCTAAAGTGATGAGGAAGCGGGCCGCGGGAAAAAGGCTGGGCCGGCAGAAATAATTCCTTTTTTAAAAAAAAAGTGGGCTGAGGGTTGAGAGAGAACGGGCCGGGGCTTTTTAAATAAAAAAAAATCTAATGTGTTTGGGCTGTGGGATTTTGATTAAAAGGGTTTGGGGTTAAAATTTTGTTTAAATTAAATTGTTTAGTTAAGTTGGGCTGGGGATTTTAGATTAAGGATTTAAATAAATTTTGGCTGCTGTTGGAATTTTTTTGATAGTTTAAAATTTGATTTTGAGTAGTTGGGCTTAGGGTTCAAATATAGTTTGGGTTAAGATTTTATTAGCGACATTTTGGTTTTAGTTTTATTTAGCTTTGATTTTGAATCTTAGATTTTAACTTTTAGGGTTTGGAAAAAATATAAATATTAAGCTTAAACAACCAATTCAAAGTATGAAGGAAAAGAAAAGAAACCATTGGGATTCAGAGAATAGGAAACTTTTATTAAAAATGGAGACGGGGATTTACATATGGTGTTGGTCAACCGAACACAGCACGAAATCGACTCTCTATACCGGGAGAGACGAATCCCCAACAATCGCTCACTACCTCCATGTGGCTTGAGACTGTACCAAAAAACCCTGTTTGCACGACTCAGTAGAGCCTTGGTAGGATAGTAATCAAAGGACAGTGGGAACTCAAACGAGACAAATGACGATCTCAGGTCGACAAACTATCTGTACTCATGTCACCTGAGAACTGTTATCTGACGATAGGTATAATACCATCTAGCCAGTTCTCGGCGAGTCCGTCCAATGTACTCACCCTCAGTGAGCACATGTATACAATCTTAGGTGCATCACACCAATGGCCGCAGGACCAACCATCGCCCATCGTCAGGGTCTAAAAATGTATACACTAGTCTACTCTGGAGTATCGATACTTAGTCTCGATACTCCCACGACTAGAGACATTTAAGGATATGTTTATCGACTACCCAGCTCCCACAAGTATGATTTCCATCATAATACTAGTAGTCAAGCAAGAATCTTGAGGGTTTTATCAACATGTATAAACGATATGAAATAACAAGTAAAACATATTGCATGTTAAGATAAAAGCAAACCAAATAGCATACTATCATATTGAGCAAGATTATCATATACATATATATCCCTAGCATCCTATACAATGAAGGCCTCTAGGGCATACATATCCAACAATCTCCCACTTGCACTAAGGCCTGTTATTGGCGTATTGAGTACCTAATGTCTACACTAGAGCCAATTGCTGGCGTATCGCATACCCAACATCTCGAACAGTCTCTCGAACTGGACTTGAGGGACTGCCTTGGTGAATGGATTTGCCGTGTTGTCCTTTGTATCTACTCTCCGCACCTCGATCTCCCGGCGATCCACGATCTCCCTGATCAGGTGATACCGCCTTAAGATATGTCTGGAATTCTGATGGGACCGTGGTTCCTTTGCCAAAGCCATGGCTTCATTGTTATCACAATACAAAGGTATTGCATCTGCAATGGATGGAACCACCTGAAGTTCAGAAACAAATTTTCTCATCCAAACTGCCTCTTTTGCGTCATCGTTAGCAGCGATGTACTCAGCCTCCATCGTCGAGCCTAACTACAGTGTCCTGTTTGGAGCTCTTCCAACAGACCGTCCTTCCGTTGAGGGTAAACACATAACCCGAGACGCATTTAGAATCATCCTTGTCACTTTGGAAGCCAGAATCGGTAAAAACCTCGATCTGGAGGTCCCCATTACCGTACACCAAGAACATTTACTTAGTCCTTCTCAAGTACTTAAGAATGTTCTTTACTGCTATCCAATATTTCTTACCTAGGTTGAACTGATACCTGCTTACGATGCTGAGTGCGTAAACTATATCTGGTCTGGTATACAACATCGCATATATTATCAACCCTACCACCGAAGCATAGGGTACAATGCTCATGCAAGCCCTCTCCTCATTAGTCTTGGGAGGCATCTCTTTGGAGAAGGTGATTCCGTGACAAGCAGGTAAATTACCGTGCTTGAAATCTTCCATACTAAACCTTTTTAGTACGGTATCTATGTACCTTGACTATGAAAGTCCCAACATTTTTTTGGATCTGTCACGATAGATCTTAATCCTCAGAATATATGAGGCATCACCCAGGTCTTTCATAGAGAACTTCTGTGACAAGAACAGCTTAGAATGTCATCTACGTATAAAATGAGAAATACCACAGTTCTCCCTGTAATCTTCTTATAAATACATGGTTCATCTGTATTTTTGATAAAGTCGAATTTCTTGACTGTATCCTCAAAACAGACGTTCCAACTCTGCGATATCTGTTTTAATCCATAAATGGATTTAAGCAATTTTCACACCTTTCCGCTGCTCTTACTGTCTATAAAACCCTCTGGTTAATAAACACACTCTTCTAAAATTCCATTTAGAAAATCAGTTTTAACATCCATCTACCAGATGTCATAGTCATGGAAAGCAGCGATGGTAAGTAGGATCCGAATGGATTTAAGCATAGTCTCTGGTAAAAAAGTTTCATCATAGTCCAATTCTGGTCTTTGACGAAAACCTTTAGCAATAAGTCTAGCTTTGTAGGTTTCTACCTGTCTATTTACACTAATCTTTTTTTTGAAGATCCATTTGCATCCAACGTGTTTTGGCCCAAGAGGAGCAACATCCAAAGTCCATAATTTTTTGGTGTACATGGATTCCATCTCGGATCGCATAGCATCCAGCCACTTCATCGAGTCTCTACTCGTGAGGGCTTGCTGAAAACTAGTCAGCTCATCATCATCAATGATGCAATCCTCTCGATCCCCGTCTACGAGAAAACCGTAGTATCTCTCGGACGGATGAGACTGTCTACTAGATCTGCAGAGTGGCGTAGGTACATCCGGTTCTATTGAAACTTCATATTCTACTAAGTTTTCAGTAATAGTTTGTGGTTCTGGAATTTCTTCCAGCTTTATTGCGCTCCAACCAATTTCTTTTTCAAGAAATTGAGTTTCAATATAGTGGGCATGATAGAAACAAAGACCTTTTGTTCCTCAGCGTAATGGAAATAAAAATCCCCAGAGTTCTTGGGGTATCCCACAAACTTACACAATACTGAGCGTGCCTCGAGCTTGTCCGGATGAATCTTTTTGACAAAAGCAGGACAACCCTATATCTTAAGATACTTAAGACAGGATTTTTTCCCACTCCACATTTCATTTGGAGTGCTAGGCACAGACTTAGTTGGAAGCTTATTCAATAGGTATACAGCAAATTCTAGTGCATAACCCTAGAAGGATGGCGGCAACTCTATTGGCTATAATGCCTTCAAGTCAATTATTAGATCGCAGGCACCTCATTATAATGATTGAGGGAGGACCTATACCGGCAGAACAGTTTTACTCGAGATGATAGTATGCTATCTGGTTTGTCTCTATCATCGTGTACATGCTTTAGGTGACATTACATATCACTATTACACATTGATAGAGCCCATAAGATTCTTACTTGACTACCAACAGTATGATGATGATCATATACGTGAGAGTTGGGTGGTCTATAAGTACATCCTTAAAGTGTCCCTAGTCGTAGGAGTTTCAAGACTGGGTATCGATACTCCGATAGTAGACTAGTGTATACGGATTGAGACCCCGACGAAGGGCGGTGGCTGGTCTCATAAGCCATTGGTGTCAGTTGGTTCACCTAAGATAGTATATAGGTGCTCATTGGGTTATGAGTACACCGGACGGACTTGCAGGGGCACTGCTGATTGGTACTATACCTATCGTCAGGAGCAGTTCCTAGGTGACATGAGTACAGCTTAGTCCATTGACTTGACACTGCTACATTGCCTCAAGTGTGTTCCCACTGTTCTTTGATTGCTACCCTACCACAGCTCAAAGGAGTCGTGAAAACAGGTAGTAGTTGGGTACAGTCCCGAAGCACTTGGAGGCAGTGGCAGTTAGACAGGATTCGTCTCTTCCGGTATTGGGAGTTGATATCGCGCTATGTCTGGAGAGCCATTACACAAAATCCTTGGCCAAGGCAAGTGAGATTTACTGGTAGGTATTCCGGTAGTTTCTCAAGGTGTTCTGGGCTACACTCCGACACGATTTATACCGCTATTGGGGGTCTGACGTTTACCATCCCCCTAGGCCCGATATGCGATACTCATAGACGAACAGACCGGACTGTACGGACATTGTCACAGATAGGCTCAGTAGGGTTTCAGGATGAGTTCGCTCGTCGGCCTCCCTTTTGCTCAATACCTGGGCAGCCGTTACGTACAGCTAGTACCACTAACGTGCTTGTGGTTAAACCCACTGCCAGCGTATTGACGAGTCTTTAGAGTCCCCCACAGAAAGTTTCCCAAGTTCGGGCGAAACGTTGTAGAGGCCGTATGGTTTTATGGCAGGGTTCGATCATATACGTGCACTTGTGCACGGATCATGATCGGACGGATCATACTAGTGGGTTTTGGTTTAAGCCAGATCCTAGTACTATATTTGTTGGATTATTTTCGTCTCATTGTATTCGTAGTCAGTCGGAATGCGGATGCAGGTATGTATATACAGGTGAGGGGTATCCTTGTGATCCGTCATGAGTTTACTTTAGAAGATGCCATTCTATTTATTGTTCTAAACATTTGGGTTAATGTTTATTAAGTGGAAATTGTGAGTGCTAGTCATGATGAAGAGCATTAAATGTGGCATGTGCATATTTGGTGACTCATGGTGTTATTTTTTGTGCCATACCAATTTTCTTGATTGATTATTATGTGGAATTGATATGTGGAGAGAGAGGGGGCAGCCACTAGAGGTAGGGCTTGGCTCTTGATTTGGAGAGAGAGCTCTCACAATTTATCCCATACAATAAGCAAGCTCTTTTTCTTCCTCACTAGTTTTCTTCTTGTGCTCACAACTTCCATTAATGGCTTGTTCTTCAACCTCCATCCATGCCATCTCATGTGTTGAGAATCAATGGATATCATGAGACAAACTAATCACACACATTCTCTACTTCACCTTGGACATGTCGGCTAGCAAACTTCATGTCCGAGTTGCTTCGGTTTTGAAGCGGGAGCCCGTAAAAAGATTCCTTGACGTGGTGCCACTTCGACGAGGAGACCGGAGATCGAGCGAGATTGGAGATACCGCGAGGAGCTAAGGATGGTGGCTAAAAACCGAAGGACACGGATCGATCGGTATAGCCATTCTGTCGTCTTTGTAGTTAGCTAGTTTAGGGTTAATGGTACGATCCGGGTGAAAGCCTACGTTAGCTCCAGTTTTATAAAAGTTTTTGTTCCGCATTTGGTCTCGGATTGACGGCCGGGGCGCTACCATAGACTTACATGGTATCAAAGCCAACCCATTAACCCTACTAACTAGTTTGCACAAGCTTAAAATCTCGATTGACAAATTTTTCCGAATCACGAATCTATATTCATGTGCTTGCTGTCGAATTTCAAAGTTGTTCTAAAAATTTTTCTGGGTATCTTAGAATTATGTACATGCAAAATTATAGCGACAAAAAAAAATTTGGGGATCTAATTCCAAAATTCCGCCCGGAAAGGGAGTAAAATGTCGCATTTTGTGGTCCTTCCGCGGCGCTTTTTGGGCTACAGTACCCCAAAATTTTTCTGGGGCTCTAGTTCATGAAAATATGATTTTTGTGATATATAGTTTTGGCCCAGATTTTTTTGAGTGCTGAATTTGCATTTGGGGCCTATTTGGAAAAGTTTAGTCAATCAAAATTTTAATGTTGTATTTTACAGTGCATTACATTTCTATCTGCGATCGTGAATGTCATTCGAGTGGTAAATTGTCTGATTGCTATAGCTCTTTTGGACGAGTTTGCAAACATGATATTCATGTTGATGTTCTGTGTTGTGCTGTATTGTTGCGGATTTGTCGTGGTGGATAGCTTAAGTGCAATGTTGGTGCAGTTTGGATTTATTTGTACATTTGGATCGCGGGGCGAGCGTCCGACATGTGGACTGCCATCACTGCATGTTTGTATATTATTCTTTTGGGGCACAACCGGGTTGAGGTCGATGTCACCGTTGTACATATTTTCTTTTCTGTACCAGGATTACCCTGCGGTGGAGTGCACAGATAGCCAGGTTCTGGAAGGCAATGGGCCCGCATCTCATGGATTTGAGACGAAGGGGGATTCACTTTAGAATTGGCGGGCTATTCGCCGCACTCGTAGGGGGTACAGGTTGACCTAAGGAGGGGTGCTCAAGTTACCGGATTCCGTGAAGTGCTGGGTGGTCCATTCACTTTGCTGAAGGGGGCTGCCTCGCTTCAGGTTTTGGCGGGTAACTTGCCGCACTCGTAGGTTTTCATTGCACAGGCTATCCACACAACCATGGGAACGTTGGTTTTCAGTTGCGGCTCAAAGGAAACCCTGAGCTCCCAGATTATCTGTATTGTTTTGTGATGCTTATAACTTTTCTGTGATGTTGCATTTATCATGCCTGGAGCGATTATTATATATTGATATATATATATACTAGTAGATGTTGTATATGTTTTACACCCGCGCTAGTCCAGTCCCCACTCTGTCGTTAGTTAAGTAACCTAACGGGTGATGACGGACCCAGTGGCGAATGCGGATGGCATATACGTACATCATATTTTCGTTCTTTTGTGGTGTGATTAAAAGATGGGACTGCATTGATTCAGATCAATGCAAGGAAAACAAACCTATTCGATATTGTTGGAACAATTTTCAAAAAACTGTTATTACAAGAACGTTCTCTTTTGCTTTGCATAGAGGTATTCGGTTATGAATACCCAACACCTCATTCGACGAGGCAAGGGCCGAGATCCCTTCATCGGGAGTGACCTCTTGGGCAGAAGTTTGCGTCAGGGTAATAACTTCATTGTAGTCGATTACTTTTTGTTTTGCATCGCGGTATTCAGTTGGAATATCATACACCTCATTCTACTGGGAAAGAGCCGAGATCCCTTCACCGGGAGTGACCTCTTTAGCAAAGGTTTTTGCCACTATATATTTATAAAAAGCTATCTGGTTCCTTCAACGATATCAAGTTCGTTACGTTAAAGGTTTTTCGCCAAAAACCATTCGTAGCCCTCCGTCATTTCAGATGGGTAGCACTTAGTATTCATGCTATGTATGTTGGCCTTCGTCAAGGCATAGTGTATGGTAGCTATTTGTTATTTTTCTGTTGTATAGATAGATGCGTTGGTTTGGGACAGTCGTACTACTATTTTGGCCTTCGTAAAGGGTATGTACATGTGGGTTCAAATTAATCTGGATGATGATGGGTAGAACTTGACATGTGACTTATGATATGTTGGCCTTCGTCAAGGTCATAAAAGCATGGGGTAAAAATCACATCGGAAGTTTCAAACATACAGGAAACTTGCCAGGCTTCCGCATACCTTCTGGAGTGTGATAACTTGAGTGGATTCCATCAGGTTATCATGCGATGATAATTGGATCCCGATACCTACTGATGAGTTGGTTTACTCTTTGGGTGATCCCGACTAATTCTTCTTTCAGGTTTGGAGGAGAATTTGAGGATACAGTGGGAGACATCCTAATTAGATAAAGTGATTAACCATTCTGATCTAGATTAGAGTGCACGCTGAGTGTTTCTTTCTCTCTCTCTCTTTGACAGCGACCATGTCCCGACCCTAGACTATGACTCAGTGACCAAGTTAACCGAACTTTCTTAAAACACTGGATTTTGGATTGTCTGAGTTGCATACATTATTGCCACTCCTTCTTTTACCCTTTGCATTTCTCCAGAACACCCCGTATCACTATGAACATCCACTTCCATTGGATAAATCCATCATATAGTTACATACGAACTCGAAAGAACTTATTCCAGATTCGAGGATGGATTCAGGTTCTGGAGAAAATGAATAGGACTATTCAGTTGTCTTTTCTCTTTACCTTCTCTCAAGCTATAAGGGCTCCTAGGATTAGGAGAGGGTATACTTATTACGCTTATTGGATAATCTTCTTCCAAATCATAGGCAAGTGCCGAAAGGTAGGGAATGAAAAAAACCAATTAACCTAAGTGTGGTGTACAGAAGGTAATAAGTAAAGACAAATAAAGGGATTAGAAAGAGGGCAAAGTAAATTGCGACTGCTATCATTCACGACCAAACTACATATTTCATCGCCACTCCTACTTCACCTTTGCATTTCTCCAGAACACCCCGTATTACTATGAACATCCACTTCCATTGGATAAATCCATCGTATGATTATATACGAACTCGAAGGAACTTGTTCCATTTCGAGGATGGATTCTGGTTCAGGAGAAATATGAATAAGGTTTATTCAGTTGTCTTTTATCTTTAACTTCTTTCAGGTGGCGAGTGCTCCTAGGATTAGGACAGTACACCTATTACGCTTATTAGATAGTCTTCTTCCAAACCATAGGCTGGTGCCGAACGGTAGGGAAGGAAGAAAACCATTTAGCCTAACGATGGTGTACAGAAGGTAATGAGTAAAGACAAATAAAGGGATTTAGAAAGATAGCAAAAAATATACGGTTACAGTCATGAATCTGATAATGGAAGATGCATTACTAGGAATACCCGGATACCCCTTCAAAACATATTCATGTTTCAGTTTCACTATGCGTTGTTAATTGAAAATTGATTTCCCAATTAGATCCTTACTCCAGGGTATGTATTTACCAGGTATGATTCTCACATCTGTATTGTTTTACAGATGATGAGTGGAAGTAAGTTATTGGGAATTAGGTGATCATCCTCATTATATCGGGATTCATTATAATTGGTGATATTTGAGAAAATCGCCTGGGTTTTTGTCGGACGGCAAATATTTGGTTTTGAATATCCGTTGTTATGCACCAATTTCAAACTTATATATCTGTATGTTTATTTTATAAAGTGAGATAAAACTTTTTGAAATTATGTCCATGATATTTACCTATATCAGTTGATGGTTAGGTAAGGAGCATTCAACGGCGTTGTAATTCTTCATAACCATAATACAGTTTTCAACCTACGACGCACAGGGTTTGAGTTATTCAACTCAGGAGACTTATACAAAGCATTGTATATTGTCCAGTGTCTATTAGGACAAAGGAGTTGGTCCTTGTACTATATTCTGTTTACTTGTGACTTCTCTAGTTTTTAGACAAGTGTTTCGTAGAAATACAAGATCTAAGTTTTGAGAAGTTATATGTATAAGAGTAAAGTAGAGAACCACATGTTGTAAGTATCAGGATTCTTCAAGGTAATCGGAGATGTAGATACTTGTGTTTGGTATTCAGTCGATAGTAATGATTTTGAGAACTTGCTTCTCTTTTTCAAGTTACTCATAATTGGATGCACTCCTAAGTTGAGTAATGCTGATTGACCTCTCTTCATTTAGTTGACATGCACTGGAGACAGCTGCATGATTTGAATCTGGTTCTAATTCAATCAGTGCTTCTGTTTCTATATTGTATATAGAATGGATCATATCTTAATGATGTTAAGGTATATGGAGTTGTCCGGTTTATGCTTAAAACCAGACTCTGGATAACTCAAGGCACGTTTCTGTAATGGTTGTTTATGGGTTAACCCGGGTTATGATGAGGGTTAACTTTCTACCATCTGGAAGATCAATAGTGATATTGTTCTTGACTCGCCACGGTTTTAAGAAAATGGACTATTTCAGAAAACAGTAGTAGGAGTATGGTAGAACTGGAAGTGATTCCAGAACCACAAACGATTACTGAAAATTTAATAGGACCTAAACATTCAATCAGGTTTGACATTCCATTAGCCACTCCACAGATATGGTGGGTAACCTTAGGCACCTGAGAGGTACTCCGGTAGCCTCAAGGACGGTGACATGGAGGTTCTTATTTACCCAGACTTGCCATTGCTGCTGTTCTAGACTGTGAGACCCGGCAGGAGGATGTGTATAGCGTCGTTCTAAACTAGCTTTAGAAGTGCACGTGTACACGACTCTGCCAGAGAGTTGTTATGTCAGTGGGAGCAACGGAAACATAGTGGACAAGCAGCTTATGTCTGTTTATAGACTAAAGCAGATATAGCGGAGATAGATCATCTATATTTTATGTGACAGTCATGGGCTTTGACTTCATCAGAATAGAGGATAGATCTGTTGAGAAGGTAGTAGGGTGTGATGTCCTGGTATTTGATGACATACACGTTGTAGGAAGTGACATTCCTATACTACGATCGGTTATACTGTGGTTGCCATACAGTGGTTTCTCCACAAAGGATATAGATATTATATCAAGCATTCTGGTTACTAGATCTATGGTTTTAGATTTAGATTTGGGTAGTTTCCCAATTTGGGTACTTAGACGGTATTCTAAAGGTGTTTTAGAATGGACGACTCCTGGCATGGTAGTGTACCTACAGATGATGGAGTCACCCTCTCTAAAGGTGTCTTACAGACTAAAGGGGAGAGGGATGTACATGATTGGCATATCACTTGCTTAGGCAATTGAGTTAATCATGAGATGTCAAGTACCACACCATATGTTGTTTTTGCACTAGATGCAATAAGTTGAGATATTAATCCAATCCTGGAAAAACGTTCGGAAGCAGTTTTAGAACATAAGTGGATATTCTAAGGAATTTGATAACGGCAGCCTCATTCAGGAGACGGTTATCATTCCAGGCTTTCAAGGTGACCTGGTTGACAGAGTGACTGTCAGAGTTATAGACATTCCTCTGTGAGGGGCAGCAGTTTGGATAGGTGGTCCAGCGGATACCGAGGGAGGTATGGCACATGATACTAATTAAATTCAGTTGACGATACAGTCTAAGAAGTTTGCTGGATTTGGAGTTCATATGTGAACTGGGTCCCATCAGATATCCAGATATATTCTAAGACAGGTATTGCTTATTTCGGGAGATGGCTTTCTCCGCGAACTTGAGATAAAGAGAGACATAGAAAGAAACATCAGAGCGGATCCACTCACTGAGGCTATTCCTCGAAAGCAATAGTTTTACAAACGAGTTTTGTGAAACTGATTAGTAGAAGAGTTGGGTGTTCGGTATCACACGGGCTGTGAGTATGCGACATCGAAATAATTAGCCTTAAGTGCAAGTGGGAGATTGTTGGCTATAGTGCTCTCAAGTCAATTATTGGATCGCAGGCACGTGATTGCAATGATTGAAAGATGACCTATACCGGTAGAACAGTCTTACTCTAGATGATAGTATGCTATCTGGTTTGTCTCTATCATCGTGTACATACTTTAGGTGATATTACAGATCACTATTACACGTTGATAGAGCCCATAGGATTCTTGCTTGACTACCAGCAGTATGATGGTGATCATATACGTGAGAGTTGGGTGGTCTATAAGCACATCCTTAAAGTATCCCTAGTCGTGGGAGTTTCGAGACTGGGCATCGATACTCCGATAGTAGACTAGTGTATACATATCGAGACCCCGACGAGGGGCGGTGGCTGGTCTCACAAGCCATTGGTGTCAGTTGGTTCACCTAAGATAGTATACAGGTGCTCATTGGGTTATGAGTACATCGGACGAACTCGCAGGGGCACTGCTGATTGGTACTATACCTATCGTCAGGAGCAGTTCCCAGGTGACATGAAATACAGCTTAGTCCGTTAACTTGACACTGCTACATTGCCTCAAGTGTGTTCCCACTGTTCTTTGATTGCTACCCTACCACGGCTCAAAGGAGTCGTGCAAACAGGTAGTAGTTGGATGCAGTCCCGAAGCACTTGGAGGCAGTGGCAGTTAGACAGGATTCGTCTCTCCCGGTATTGGGGGTTGATATCACGCTGTGTCTGGAGAGCCATTACACAAAGTCCTTGGCCAAGGCAAGTAATATTTACTGGTAGGTATTCCACTAGTTTCTCAAGGTGTTCTGGGCTACATCCCGACACGACTTATACCGCTATTGGGGGTCTGATGTTTACCATCCCCCTAGGCCCGATATGCGATACTTATAGACGAACAGACCAGACTATACGGAGATTGTCACAGATAGGCTCAGTAGGGTTTCAGGATGAGTTCGCTCGTCGGCCTCCCTTTTGCTCAATACATAGGCAGCCGTTACGTACAGCTAGTACCGCTGACGTGCTTGTGGTTAAACCCACTGTCAGCGTATTGACAAGTCTTTAGAATCCCCCACAGAAAGTTTCCCAAGTTCGAGCAAAACGTTGTAGAGGCCGTATGGTTTTATGGTATGGTTCAATCATATACGTGCACTTGTGCACGGATCATGATCGGACGGATCATACTAGTGGGCTTTGGTGTAAGCCAGATCCTAGTATTAGATTTGTTGGATTATTTTCGTCTCATTGTATTCGTATTCAGTCGGAATGCGGATGCAGGTATGTATATACTTTAGAAGATGTCATTCTATTTATTGTTCTAAACATTTGGGTTAATGTTTATTAAGTGGAAATTGTGAGTGCTAGTCATGATGAAGAGCATTAAATGTGGCATGTGCATGTTTGGTAACTCATGGTGTTATTTTTTGTGCCATGTCAATTTTCTTGATTGATTATTGTGTGGAATTGATATGTGGAGAGAGAGCGAGCAGCCACTAGAGGTGGGGCTTGGCTCTTGATTTGGAGAGAGAGCTCTCACAATTTATCACACATAATAAGCAAGCTCTTCTTCTTCACTAATTTTCTTCTTGTGCTCACAACTTCCATTAATGGGTTCTTTTTCAACCTCCATCCATACCATCTCATGTGTTGAGAATCAATGGATGTCATGAGACAAAGTAATCACACACATTCTCTACTTCACCTTGGACATGTCGGCTAGCAAACTTCATGTCCGAGTTGCTTCAGTTTTGAAGCGGGAGCCCGTAAAAAGATTCCTTGACGTGGTGCCACTTCGACGTGGAGACCGGAGATCGAGCGAGATCGGAGATGCCGCGAGGAGCTAAGGATGGTGGCAAAAGACCGAAGGACACGGATCGATCGGTATAGCCATTCTATCGTCTTTGTAGTTAGCTAGTTTAGAGTTAATGGTACGATCCGGGTGAAAGCCTACGTTACCGCTAGTTTTATAAAAGTTTTTGTTCCGCGTTTGGCCTCGGATTGACTGCCGGGACGCTACCGTAGACTTACAAACTCAGCATTACTCATCATGGAACGCACCATATCAACCAAAGTGCGATTCCGGCTTTCTGATACACCGTTGTGTTGTGGTGTGTATAGAGGAGTAAGCTGAGAGAGAATTCCATTTTCTTTTAGATATTCCAGGAACTTGGCACTTAAGTATTCACCACCCCGATCAGATCGGAGCATCTTGATACTTTTGCCGGTTTGCTTTTCCGCTTCATTCTTATACTTCTGGGATTTCTCAAAGGCCTCGAATTTATACTTCATCAAGAATACATGTCCATACCTTGAGAAATCATCGGTAAAAGTAATGAAATAGGAATAACCACTTCTTGCATGCGTAGACATTGGCCCACACACGTCGCAGTGTATGAGTCCCAGGAGCTCAGTGGCTCTTTCTCGATATCTAGTGAACGGA
This sequence comes from Agapanthus africanus, assembly GCA_030015575.1. Taxonomy (NCBI): domain Eukaryota; kingdom Viridiplantae; phylum Streptophyta; class Magnoliopsida; order Asparagales; family Amaryllidaceae; genus Agapanthus; species Agapanthus africanus. Next base: position 395,745,778 of record JASDDO010000029.1, on the reverse strand, counting down.
GTTTTGGTCATCGTTCTTCTGATACATGATTAACAAGTTGCATATGATTGATATTCAAATGAATCTAAATATATATCTTTATGTAATTTAGTTAATTGTGTTTCATTGATATGACCAAGTATACAATGCCATAAGAAAGCTTGATTTGATTCTGAAGTCTTTCTTTTTAGCGTGTTTTGGACGTTGAAAACTTAATGTTGATTGAGAACGTATATTCCATTATTCATTGTACCTCGCCCAATCATTTCATGATTTAGGTGAATGTTTATGACATTGCTTTCAAGTGCAAAAGTATACCATTCATTAGATAACAAAGATACAGATATAATATTACACATCATACTATGTATACAAAAGCAGCTATGTAATAACAAAATATGTTCATTCGTCAATCAAAGGTGATATTTTCCTACTGCAACAGCATCCACACTGGTTCCGTTGCCAACCCTGAGGGTCGTATCATATTTTCTCAAAACTCTACGGCTTCTCGGCGCCTGCAAAGAATTATAGATGTGAAATCCTGATCCGGTATCCAATACTCAGGAAGTAGAGTTAACATAGAAACAGTTTTCAATCATGAACACACCTGAAACCGAAGCTACAACTTGCTTCGTGTCCTGATTCATGGCTTTTAAAACCCGGTAATCCTTCTTTTAATGTCCCTTCTTATGATAGTAGAAACACTCTTCCTTTGTAGCTGCTCCCCCAATCTTTTCCTTTCCCTTACCCTGCACCTTCTGCACACCTCCTCTCGGTTTGGTGAGGGCTTTCTTCTTCTTCCCCTTGGCCTTAGCCTTGGATTTAGCGGAAGAAGATTCCTCGACAAACAGAGCGGGTGTTTTCTTGGATTTCTTCAGAGTGCCCTCTGCCACCCTCAACATGTTGAGGAGCTCAAAGAAGTGTGACTTCCAGCTTCTGCATATTGAAGTTCAATACGAATTGGGTATAGGTGGAGGGAAGGGACTATAGAATTAAGTCAGTATATAACTCATTCTTCAACGTAGTTCACAGGTCCGCGAGCTCTTCGATAAAAGTAATCATCTTTAGGACGTGGTCCCCAATAGATGATCCAACAGCCAAGCTCGCTTGAAATAATTTCTTCGAGGTATGGAAGAAGATGAAAGCAAGGTTCATCTTCTCGTGCTGCCTTTGATGTTCATTATTCATAGAAGCCGGCACGAGGAACTTGGCTTTCGCGCAATCCAGATCCTAAGTCTTACGGACCTCAATGTCCACAACCGAGGATGTCGGACCTGGAACAGGAGGGTTTTAGCCATGAGGGCGTATGCAACCTTATCATAAGTAAAGGCCATTTGGACGTTCCTCAGTCAGTCTTTATAGTTTGGCCCAGTTAGTTTGTTTTTATCTAGTATAAGCTTAAGTCCCATCATGGTCGCTGCAATTAGGAGAGAGAGAAAAGAAACACTCGGTATATACTCTTGCAAATTTAGATTAGTTATTAATTTATCTAATCATAATGGCTCCCGCTGTTTCCTCAAATTCTCCTTCAAACTCTAAAAGAAGAATTAGTCAGGATTAATCGCACCCTACAGGTTCGCTTATCTTTCGGCCATGCCAGTGTTGGTACTTCGGAGGGAGGCCCCCCGTGCTTTCGCATGGACCCAATTAAATAACCTCGTTTTCCCAAAGGCGTAGCCCCGTTAACACCTTTCTAGACACCTACTTGATTAGCTAATTGCAAAGTGAAAAATTCTCCCGAAAAGTTGCGGATACTCAAAGTAGGATCGGGACACAACTATCATTGTGTGATAATTTTGAAGAAAGCCTACCAAAACTACCACACTCCAGAAGGTATGCAACACTGGCAAATTTCCTGTATGTTTGAAACTCCCGATGTGATTTTTGCCTTGAGCGCTTATAATCTTGACGAAGATCAAAATATTATAAGTCGCAAGTCAAGTTCAACTCGTCATTATCGAGAATAATATAGACCCATTCGTACAAGCTCTTGACGAAAGCCAAAACAGTTGTACGTCTGTCTTAGATTAATGCATCTATCAATGTTATAAATAAGCACCCACTAGTTACCAAACACTATGCCTCGACGAAGATCAAAACACATAGCATGAATACTAGTAGATACCTATCTGAAATGACGAAGGGCTACGGCTGGTTTTACCGAAAACCGTTAACGTAATGAACTTGATATAGTCGAAGGAATCGGATAGCTTTTGAAAAGGAGTGGTTTAAGCTCCGCTTTTAAAAGTTGTTTTTGAAGAAAACCGAGTGGTTTTGCAATTGTTCTAACGACATCAGATTTTAGGTTTATTACTTTTTCATTAAGTGAGATTAATGCGGTCCCATCAATTAACCTTATCACACCATAAAAAGAACGAAAATAGAATGTACGTATATGCCACCCGCATTCGCCACGGGGCCCCGTCATGCACCGTTTGGTTACTTAACTAACGGCAGAGTAGGGGCAGGACTAGTGCGGATGCAAAACATATATAACATTTATTTATAATAGATTTATATATATATATATCACATACATGATAAGCAACACAGGCAGATATAAGCATCACAGAGAATGGAAAAATAGATCAAGTAGGAACATTTGCATTTCAATGAGCCACCTATAAAACACAGTCCTCCGCGGTCGTGTGAATAGTCAAGTGTGAATCCTAGACCCCTACGAGTGCGGCAAGCTACCCACCAATCCTAAAATTGGGTGACCCGGGTCTCGAATCCTCGAGATGGCCACCCACTGAATCCTAGAACACGGTAGTTTGTGCACTTCTCCGTGGGTCAAACTTAGATGCGAAAATGAAAAATAATATACAGCCGGTAACTACATTCTCAACTCGAATGCGCCCCAATAAAAGAATATACATGAATTACAAAAAATCCACTTACATCTCACATCTAAATTCACACCAGGCCATTCATACGATGATCCATGAAACCATTTGCATCCGAACATCACAAGATATGTGCAACCCCTTCTAATCGATGTATAGCGATTAGAAGATGTTTAAGAACACATATACACATCAATAAAGCAAGTAAAGAAAACCACAACGTTAGAATTCCGCGCATAATTACCGAATGAAACTAATTTTTCAAGACTTGAAAAGCTGTCCACTAAAGTCACCAAAAAATTCGTTTTAAACCAATCCGGGAGTCGAAACGAACTCGAAACCCGTCCGAATCTTCACGAAGGCGAAGAGGAAAAATTAACTATCGATTCGGGGGATTGGGGTAACCCACTCCCAGGGGCCACCACGAGGTGGCCCCTAAGGGTGGGCAGACCCGAAAGCACCCTATTGGGGTGCTCTCGGGTCACCATCCCCAAGGCCGCCTTGTGGTGGTCTTGGGGGGTGGGCCCGGCCTTGGTTCTTCCCAGGTATCCCCGGGATGCCCATGCTTCACCCCGCGGCTTCCTGTTCAAACCGTGAGCCTGCAGGGTGTGCAAACATCTCAAAATTTCATTTTTAGGGACTATTTTTGTCGGCAGTTCGTGCGCGACAAAAACGGCGGATTTCAAACGTCGCAACGAGCTATATAAGGCTTATGGAGTGGCTCTGATACCATGTAAGTTGATATCGCACACTCCAAAGGGTTTGTAGAGAGGCGGAATTAACAAACAATAATTTTATAGCAAGCAATATCGACTAAACTTCCAAGATCGACCATAAGCCCTAACTAGCAATACTAACAAAAGTTCTAATCTACTATGAAGTGATTTAAACATTTGTGTTCAAGTCCTTCGGGTCTTCTTATCCTCTTTTTAAGCTCCTCGTTTATACGGATCGAGCTTGGTTATCATCCTCCTCGTGTCGAAGAAGATCCATCCGAAAGTCTATGGTTCAAGCTCTAATCTCTAGAATGAGGTAACTAAAATATCTAGTTTGCTAATTTAGGTAGTTTAGGAGATGTAGAGAATATTTATTGGTTTAATTTGTCTCAATAACCCTAGATTTCTCAACTCTTGAGAGTGTTTAGGGTTTGAGGAAGAAGAAGAGAGCAAAGGAGGAAAGAGAGTGTCAAGTGAAAAATGAGTTGAAGAATGGCTAAGTGTATATCAAGCATATCATTTATCATAAAAATAATGTGACATGTTTCAATAGTTATCCAAATAAGTGAGTCATCTAATGTAGTCATGCTTCAACCATGCTTAAAAAACACCTCATACCTACACCTCATTATCCATTTAAACAAAATGGATTTATCACAACTGAGGTGTCTTCTTCTAGAAGCACTCTTGTGAAAATACAAGAATACCCCTCACCGTATATACATACTCGTATTCATATTACGAATACTAAGAGATGAAAATAATCCAATATTATAATATTAGAATGCGGCTTAATCATAAGCCCGCTAGTATTATCCGTCCGATCAAAAATACGTGTAGCTAGTATATATATATGATCGAAACCCTGCACGTAAAACTATACAGCCTCTACATCGTTTCGCCTGAACCAGGAAAACTCTCTGTGTAGGACTCTAAATACTCGACAGTACACTGGCAGTGGGTTTAACCACAAGCACGTCAGTGGCACTAGCTGTACATAACGGCTATCTAGATATCTGTCGAAAAGAAGGCCAACGAGCAAACTCGTCCGAACTCCTACTGAGCCTATCCGTGACAATCTCCGTACAGTCCGGTCTGTTCATCTGAGAGTACGCATGTCAGGTCTAGGGGGTGAAAAACGTCAGACCCCTAATAACGTGACAAATCGTGCCGATGCGGGTCAAGACCATCCGAGAATCTACTGATCTAACTATCAGTAATTCTCAATCTGTCCTGGTTAGGAACTTATGGTGTTGGCCAACCGAACGCAGCGCGATATCGACTCTTTATACCGGGAGAGACGAATCCCCAACAATCGCTCACTGCCTCCATATAGTTTGGGACTGTACCCAACTAAAACCTGTTTGCACGACTCAGTAAAGCCGTGGTAGGATAGTAATCAAAGCACAGTGGGAACTCACACGAGACAAATGACGACCTCAGGTCGACAGACTATCTGTACTTACATCACCTGAGAACTGCTATCCGACGATGGGTATAATACCATCTAGCCAATTCTTGGCGAGTCCGTCCAGTGTACTTACCCCCAGTGAGCACCTGTATACAATCTTAGGCGAATCACATCAATAGCTGCGGGACCAATCATCGCCCCTCATCAGGATCTAGAAATGTATACACTAGTATACTCTAGAGTATCGATGTCCAGTCTCGATACTCTCACGACTAAGGACATTTAAGGGTGTGCTTATCGACTACCTAGCTCCCACAAGTATGATTGCCATCATAACACTGGTAGTCAAGCAAGGACCCTAAGGGATTTATCAACATGTATAAGCGATATGAAATAACAAGTAAAATATATCATATATTAAGATAAAAGAAAACTAAATAGCATACTATCATATTGAGCAAGATTGTCATGTACATACATATCCCTAGCATCCTATACAATGAATACCTCTAGGGCTAAGGCATACATATCCAACACTCGGGTTAGGGCCAGGGGATTTATGCTAAATGAAAATGCTACTACCAGTAGCGTTTTCAATACAAGTAAAACGCTACTGCCAGTAGCGTTTTCCTTAGAACTACCAACCATCTGAAACCAAAAATCCCTTAGCAACTGACATCCATGAAATATAGAATCAGATTTATAGTTAATACAATTTTCTTGATGCCAAATGGCCGCATTGGCTTCCTGCGAATACTTATGTAAACATGTTTTAAAAATAAAACGGACAGTATCTCCTTTGCATATATTAAGACTCATGGTGCCATATAGCACTACACACCACATTCAACGGTAAACAAATATCACCTCGAAAGGTGGAATCACAAAACTAATACCAAAAAAGAGATCACACCTCAAAGGGTAGATACCATCACAACATCAATGCTAATATCACTACATGAACGATACAAGGCCTCGATACAATATAATACTACAAAATACATAATCAAATAAAAACGAGATAAAATCTTTTCTTCTTCGGATGTGGTCATGGTATCTGTGAAGGTCCTGCGATATCTATCTGAGTCAACTGTGACACAAGTGGCTGCGAAGGTCGAGGCTCACCGGGCTCATCCGGTGCATGCGAAGGTAAAGACTCATGGTGCTCCTCCTGTGCATGCAAAGGTCCAGCTTGACTGGTCTCCTCCTGTGCATGTGTAACGACTCTGAAATCCATGTACATAATTATTTTTTTAATTGTATAGAAAAGGGTGTTTCAGTCTGTATAGGAGTTATAAGTTATTTTTGTTCAATAAAAACAAGAAGCAATTTGTAACTCACTGGTAAAATCTCTACACTGCTGTGACATAGCCTGAGTGTTCGATTCCCATCAGTCCCAATTATTTTTAAGATTTTTTCTTTTTAATTTTTCGGAAGCCCAAGAGTTATACGTGCAATACACGGAGAAACGAAAAGTTTCAAAAAAATCAAACAGGCGCAATGAGGAGTAAACACTGATTAAAGCACATAGCACGAATCTTGAGGCAATTGACTTAAATCCAACCGCCCGTTTCTCCATATTGGCCGCCACCAACGGTCCTCCTTGCCTCAATCGCCTCCGTGTTCTGCACATATGTCCCTTCGACTCCCCTCCACTTCCGTGCACTGTTTGATTTCCCTACAATTAAACGGTGACCATTCAATTCATCATTTAACACCAATTTTAATTCTTTTAATATAATTTTTAATTCTCAAACTCTAAATTCTTCACTATAAATACCACACAATTTTCCTAGTTCTTCCCTATTCTGAAATTCTATCAAAAAATCCTCAAAACTCTCTAAGTACAAGTGGAGTTAAGACTATTCAAAAAAGAGTTAGCGATCAAGTCTCTTTCGTTGAAGATTGGAATTGTTACCGGAGCTACCGCGACGCCACGGAACCCCCTATCCCTTCTTTACCCTCTTTCTAACACTACTCAACCGGTAAGTCTCTTCATCTCTCTCTCTTTTCACTTCAAAATAATTTTTAAAATATATCGACAAAAGCGTAGTTAACATATATTCTAAACATTTAACTAAATTTTATCACTTTGCCATGTTTAAAAGTTTATACGAATTCTCTAATATCACTTCAATGTAATATGCACATCAATTGCCTTTCCATGTAACGAAAATTTCACGTCCAATGATCATATAAATGAACTTTTTCATAAAAATACAATGAGCTTTAATATAACTGTATTATCGATAACTAGCATATGTACCTGTAGAATATTCACGGGGTAAAGACCTACCCCACACGCATACTTTTGATTCATAGTATGAGATTTAGATGTATGGTTAATTTAAGAGAATACGTTTTTCGAATAAATACCACCACTTTTATAAAAATACATTTTTATCGATATTTTTAAATTCTTGGCAATTGCGCCTCTACAACTCTCATTAGGAGACCCGCTAATGGATGATGCAGATTATCGCATATTCTTGGGATGGTAGAGCGAGATGCAGAGCTCCTCACGGAGTATTCGGTCTCGAAGGAAATAAAAATACGATTTTTAAGAATTACGACTTTTCTAAACAAAACAATCTTTGAAAAATTTATATAAAACTACCGATCCGTATTTTCAATAAAAACTTGTAAAAATATATTTTTAAAATGAATATTGAAATTTTAATAAAATACCATCAAGTTTTCAAAAGAGCTGGTTTTCATAAAAATGCCATGAACTTTTAAAAACTAGGTTTTATCACTAAAACACCATCTAAATTATAATACATGTTCATAAACTTCTAAATATTATAAATTACCTTCGAGCTTTATTTCTAAACAACATTAAAGTATTTTTCACAAAACCCCTCGAGAAATGCAAATAATATAAATACAAAGTAAACAATAAAAAAATATTTAAGGACTCTAGATTAATATAGATGTTCCTGCCAAAAAAAAATTATGCGCAAAAGAGCCCAAGGTATCAAATGGCAGCGATACGTTTAAGAAAATATGAACCAGTCTTTTCCGGGCTTTATTTTGACAAACTCCCGAATGTGAAACAGCTAAATTCTGATGGTATCGAAAGCGTCTCGAAAAATCCTTCGATTTGGTATATTATGGGCTTTATAATTCATCCGGGATCAAAAGTTATGAGCAAATATGCTATGCACGTGTAATCTAAGGAAGAAAATGCGAACCAGTATTTTCCAGGCTGCATTTTGAAAAACTTCCGAATGAGAAATAGCTAAATTCTGATAGTATCGAAAGTGTCTCGAAAAATCCTTCGATTTGATATATTATAGGCCTCATAATTCATCTGGGATCAAAAGTTATGAGGCATCGCATGCCCACACATGACCGGGCATCACGTGCCCACACGTGACCGGGCATCACGTGCAGACACGTGACCATTTATAGGCAAAGCCTGTAGGCACTGAATAAAATAAATAATTGAAAATAATTAATCAGTGGGGTCACGTGCCAACACGTGATAGGCTCTTAAACCCTCTGAAACAATAGAATTAAATTCTAATTGGAAATAATTAATCGGTGGGATCACGTGCCAACACGTGATAGGCTCTTAAACCCTCTGAAACAATAGAATTAAATTCTAATTAAATAATTAATCAGTGGGGTCACGTGCCAACACGTGATAGGCTCTTAAACCCTCTGAAATAATAGAATTAAATTCTAATTAATTGGTCAATCAGTGGGGTCACGTGCTAACACGTGATAGGCTCATAAACCTTCTGAACTAATAGAATTAAATTCTAATTATGGGAAATCAAAAACCCTAATTGGAAAAATATTTCCCTAGATCTTTCCAAACAAAAACATTGTGCTCTGTAAAGTGAAGTACCGTTGGATTAAAAATCCAATGGTGATTAAAAATCACCAATTTATAGAAAAATTCTATATAAGGAAAGATTTCCCTGAAATTTGCCAGGAATAACAGATAAAAGATCTTTTGGATTAAAAATCTAATGGTGAATAAAATTCACTGAGTGATCTAAAACATCATGTTGGTTACAAAATCAATTAAAATCTTTCAATGAAAGATTGACTAAACAAACTGATTCTTTTCCTTCTCCTATAAATAAAAGCCAAGAGAGAAGAAAAAAGAGATACAATAAGAGAGAGAAAAAAGAAGAGAATTTAATTCTCCAGAGAGAAAAGAAGGTCTTTTGAAAAAAGAAAGAAATCCTAGGTGAGAGATTATTCTAGAAGCTCCCACAAAAGAAAAAAGAGAATTTAATTCTCAAATTAAGAGTTTAACTCTTCTGAATAAGAACTTAGTTCTTCGTTTGGTTGAAGATCAGCTCATAAGTTGAGAATTTAATTCTCATCGGGAAGATTCTGCCATGCAGATCCAAAACTTAGAGGGAGAATTGAGTTTGAAGAATTTAATTCTTTCAAATACTTAGGAATTTAATTCCTCCAAATACTTAGGAATTTAATTCTTTCAACAGAAACAGGGTTTAACCCTTAAAACAAGAACTTAGTTCTTCTTCATGTTTGAAGATCTGCAAAAGCAGATCTCCCCATAAGTTGAGAATTTAATTCTAATCGGGGAGATTCTGCCATGCAGATCCAAAACTTAGAGCGAGAGTTGAGTTTAAAGAATTTAATTCTTCCATATACATAGGAATTTAATTTCTCTAAACAAAATTAGGGTTTAACCCTACCAAAGAATTTAATTCTTAAACAAGGGCCTTAAAACTTTCCATGCACGTAAAGAAATCAGTATCCAACTCGATCACGTGTGTCCACGTGACTCCCTTCCTCAATGATCAAAAGAGAACAAATAAAATTGGGTCACGTACTCCCACGTGACCCTTGGATAAATTCCTCAAAATAAAGGGAACAAAGCCAAGGCAGAACAGACTTTGGGCGCCCTCACGTGTCCCCACGTGACCCCTGACAAACACCTCTTTAAAAAAGATAAGATGGAAAGAACTGAAGGATTAAAATCCAATGCATGGACGCCCTCACGTGTCCCCACGTGACCCCTAGCATATCCCTTTAATATCCAGTGCATGGATGCCCATCACGTGCCACACGTGATGGCCTGGAAGATTGAAAGTGTTTAACACTATTTTAAGCATTGCATCCTTAGTGTTTAACACTATTTTATATGCATCACGTGGGAACACGTGACCGCCCGATATGTGCTAGTGTTTAACACTATTTTCAAACTGGTCTTAGCCCAAATTGGTTAAGTCTTTATGAGTCAAGACTCCCCTTTGACTGAGCCTCAAATACACTTTTGTCTTCCAAAGTTGGTCATCTCATATGACATTTAAGTGCTCAGCACTCAATAAAAGACAAAACACGACCAGAACCCAGATTCATGTTTAGCATTGCTAAATAATGGGGGGCTGAACCCAGACAAATTTTCAACAGTCCAAACAAAGGTCCAACATTTTAAACTTAATTGGACTTAGCCCAAGTTGGCCATAAGTCCTCAACTCAGATTAACTAAGCCCATATGCTCATTAATCTTTTGATCTTAGTCCCAAATTAGACTACAGATCTCTCAATTAACTTTGGTTCGAGGGTGCATCTCTTCACACCTCTGATACATGTCGTTGTAATTCTTCAACGTCTTCAGAGAGGTGGTGGGTCCCGATGACCAATAACTATTTGGTACATTTCCAAACCCATGCTTACATCTGAACTTGGACCGCAATAGAGCCCAAATGCTATTTTGTTGGATCTAAATAATCCTGTTAAGTAGATCTTAGTCTAAAATTAGACTAACGTATGCTTAACAAACATTTAAGTTGATCTTAATCTCAAACGAGATTAACGATCCTTAAATTAATCCAATTACAGATTCCCTAACCAATATTGGTTCAAGAGTACATCTCTTCACTCCTCTAATATATGTTGTTGTAATCTTTCAACGTCTTCAGAGAGGTGACGGGTCCCGACAACCAGATTTTACATGGACTATGATGTCCTTAACCTTAGACTGTGGGGTCCCTTTAAACCCACGGACTATGATGTCCTTTACCTTGGACCACCATGTCCTTAAACTGGTAATCGACCGCAATGTCCCTAAACTAAACAATAGAGCACAAATGCTCTTTTGTTGGATCTAAATGATCCTATTAAGTTGATCTTAGTCTAAAATTAGACTAACGTATCCTTAACAAATCGTTAAGTTGATTTTAGTCTAAAATTAGACTAACGTATCCTTAACATACATTTAAGTTGATCTTAGTCTCAAATGAGACCAATGTATCCTTAAACCCAACCCCTAAACCCAAATCTAAGAAAATACGGATTTGGAATAATCCACGCCCTACAGGCGACAACATAAATTAGTCTCCGTATACAATCCACGGGCAACCAAAAATAAAACAAATACCCACGACACGAAGTGACCATCTGGAGAAGGAGAAAGTGGTTACCGCTATGCGGTAGCGTAATTAACTGCAAGGGCTTACGCCTGCAGGGAAGAGCATCCCCACAATCAAAAACCCCTCAACGAGGGGGAATCTGACGAAGTCTGCTACATCGGCTGCATCCGTCTAAACCTTCGATACACGGTGTCATATATCAACTTGGTATTTTCGGAAAGGTGAACGGATAAATCCAAATAGCATATGCCCCCAAATTCAGGCAAGACGGATCTACGCGGTCGCATCTCTGTGTTTCGGCGGGAAACAATAGATTTAAGCGGTATCATTTTTCTTGAGCCTCAGAGAGCCGGAGAAAGTGAGTGCTTGCCTATTCAGGTTAGACAAGTTTAACGGAATTATCAATTGCAATTGTCTTGGAAAAAAACATAAATCCTGTCGTCCATGTGCAGCAGTTGCTCGATTACTCCCGAACTTAAGAATTCAAGCATTAAATCCTTTCATAAGATTCTGACTCCAACCTGAATCCAAAATCAAATACGAACTCGAATACTTGATCATAAATCTGAACACTCGAATTCAAATATCAAACTCATACTTGAATACCTGACCGAACCATGGTTATAACTTGACATGAATATCTGAATACATGATTGCATCTTGAACATGAACCTGTATATTTTATATCCATGGATTCGGCCAAGACCTATAATCTTAATTTATATAATACAATACGCGGGGATAAAGGGGTAGATTGGTACGGAACGTATATCGTGGCACGAGAGGTCACTTTAAAAGACACCTATATGAATTCACGTGTCGTTGTCCCGTAGGTTATGACGGAGCCTTATATTACATGTTACCATAGTCCACGGGGTAAGATGGACCCCTCTCGTATACATGAATATTTTCTTTATCAAACTATAAATAACCACATTAGAATAACTATCTTATACCTGTAAATGAGCATACACAACTTTACCGTTCACGGTTCATTTGGTTTCTATTCACATTATATACTATTTTCTCTTACTTCTTTTGGGACTTACCGAGCACTAGTTCGCTGACGACATTCCTTCCTGTTTTCTTTCTTTGGAATGTTCGTCAGGAGGACTAGACTCTGAGAACATAGAGCCGAGCCAAGAGGACTTGGACCGGTTTGCTACTCCGCCTGTAACGACTCTGAAATCCCTGTACAGAATTATTTGTTTAAATATATAGAAAAGGGTATTTTAGCCTGTGTAGGAGTTGCAAGTTATTTTTGTTCAATATAAACAAGAAACAATTTGTAGCTCACTGGTAAAAACCTCTACACTGCTGTGACATAGCCTGTACATTCGATTCCCATCAGTCCCAATTATTTTTAAAGATTTTTCTTTTTAATTTTTTGGAAACTCAAGAATTGCATGTGCAAATCACGGAGAATCGAAAAGTTTCAAAAAAATCAAGTAAGCACAAAGAGGAGTAAACTCCAAGCTTGACACGTGGCACGAATCTCGAGGCAATCCATCGAGATCCGACCGCCTGTTTCCCTACTTTGGCCGCTACCAACGATTGGATCACCCCTAATCGCCTCCGTGCTTTGTACACAAGTCTCTTCAGCCCCCCTCAACTTCTCTGCACTGTTTGATTTTCCTGCAATCAAACAAAGACTCTTCAAATCCCTAATTAACACCATTAAATCTATTTTAATTCATTTTTATTTCACACCCTCTCTCATTTTTACCCTATAAATACCACTCCATGTCCTAACTCTCATCTATTCTGAAAATCTTCTCAAAATTCTCTAAGTTCAAAAAGGGTTAAAGCTATTCAAATGGAGTTAAGCAAGCCAAAAGGAGTAGCGATCAAATTCCGACGACCAGAGCATCTCCGACGAGACCAAGACCCCCTCTCTCTTCCTTAACCTCTTCCTAGCACTACACAACCAGTAAGTCTCTTCATCTCTCTCTCTCTCTTCACCTTTATATAATTTCTAAGATATATCGACAGAAGCGGAGGTAGCATATAAGCCTTGTCTTTAAAACAATTTTTGTCACTTTGCCATATTTAAAAATTTATACACATTCTTTAATATCACTTCAAGATAATATTTACATCAATTGTTTTTTGACATAACCGAAATTTCATGTTCAATAATCATATAACGCAAAAAAATTCAGAAAAATACCATGAACTTTAGTATAACCCCTGTTTTGATAACTACCATATATAGCTCTAGAAAATTCACGGGGTAACGACATACCCCACACGCACACTATGGTTTCATAGCACAAGGTTCTAAACATAGAGTTTATTTAAAGAATAAGTTTTTACATTAAAATACCACATTTTTACAAAAACGGGTTTCTTTTAAACAATATTTTAAATTCTTGGAAATTGTGCATTTACAATCCTTGTTAGGAGACCCGCTAATGGATGATGCGGATTATCGCACATTCTTGAGATAGTAGAGCGAGATGCAGAACTCCTCACGGAGTATTCGGTCTTGAAAGGAAATAAAATACGGTTTTTACGAAATACGTCTTTTCTAAACAAAACTAAATTTTGGAAAATTATATAAAACTATGAATTCGTATTTTCAATAAAAACAAATTATGAAACTATTTATTTTTTTAAATGAACGATTAGAATTTTAATAAAATACCAATAAGTTTTCAATAATAGTAGTTTTCATAAAAAAAAAAACCATAAACTTTTAAAACCTAGGTTTTTATCACTAAAATACCATAACAATTAAAATACATGTTCATGAAAACCCTAAATATTACAAATCACCTTCGAAGTTTATTTTTAAACTATATTAAAGTATTTTCATAAAACCCTCTCGAGATATGCAAACAATATTTAAGGACTCTAGATTAATATAAGTTTAAGCGATATCATTTCTCTTGAGACCCAGAAAGTCGGAGAAAGTGAGTGCTTGCCTATTCAAGTTAGAGAACTTAACGGAGTTATCAATGGCAATTGTCTTGGAAAAAGACACAAATCCTGCTGTCCATGTGCAGCAGTCGCCGATTACTCCCGAACCTAAGAATTTCAAGAACTAAATCCTTTCATAAGATTCTGACTTCAACCTGAATCCAAAATCAAACACGAACTTGAATACTTGATCATGAACCTGAACACTCGAATTCAAATATCAAACTCAAACTTGAATACTTGACTCGATTGACCGAACCATGCTTATAACTTGACATTAACTTGACTTGAATACCTGAACACATGATTACATCTTGAAAATGAATATGTACATTTTATATCCATGGATTCGGCCAAGACATGTAATCTTAATCTATACAATACAATTCGCGGGGATAAAAGGGTAAATTGGTATGGAACGTATATCGTGGTACGAGAGGTCACTTTAAAAGACACCAACATGAATTCACGCGTCGTTGTCCCGTGGGTTATGACGGGGCCTTATACTATATATATCATAGTTCATGGGGTAAGATGGACTCCTCTCGTATACATGAATACTTTTTTTTATCAAACTACAAATAATCACGTTAGAATAACCATCTTATACTGGTAAATAAATATGCTTAGATACTCTCTTATATAATCGTGCATGTTCACTTTTACTTGATTTTTCTTCACTTTATATACTATCTTCTTTAACTTCTTTGGGGACTTACCGAGCGCTAATTCGCTAACGACATTCCTATATGTTCTTTCTTTGGAATGTTCGTCAGGAGGACCAGATTCGTAGGAGATAGAGCCGAATCCGGAAGACTTGAACCAGTTCGCTTCTCAGACTGATTTTTAGCTCCTGCTTGTATTTATTTCCAGTATGCCATTGTTTAGGCATTTGTTTTATCATTGTATCTTTTTATTACAAACAGTTGTATGTAAATTTGAATGTAAATAAAGTTGTTGTTTCATTTTATTACTCTTGTTATTCTTGCGCATTGTTATATTGCTTAATTACGCTTAACATATTTTCACAATAAATACGTTGCGAGCTTGCCACGTCACCGTTTCCGTCCACTGAGAAACGGGGCATGACACAGCCAGACTATTAGCTTCTTACTGCCTGTACTTATTTTCATTATGCCATTGTTTAAGCATTTGCATTATTATTGTATCTTTTATTTCCAGACAGTTGTATATAAAGTTGAATATAAATAAAGTTGCTATTTCATTTTATTACTTTTGTCATTCTTGCTCATTATTATATTGCTTAATTACGCTTAACGTATTTTCATAGTAATATGTTGCGGGCTTGCCACATCACCGTTTTCGTCTATTGGGAAGCGGAGCGTGACAGCATGCGAAGGTGCAGCCTGACCGGTCTCCTCCTGTATACGTGAAGGTCCAGCCTAGTCTAACTGTCGTGGTAAGTTGTTGCGTCTACGCACGGAAGAAAGGGGAGCTGCAACCGTCGCCTCTAATCTGGTGGCCTCTCCCATCTCAGTCACAATGCAGTGGCACTCCCTAAAGGTAATCTGTGTAAACTCCCTCACTCCAGCCACAACATCACTCGCTAGAATCTGGATGGTGAGACGTATAAGTGTCCATGCATGTGATACCTGGAAAAAAACATGAAATATTTTAGTACAATGATAATATGAATCGTACTGTATGAAAATCACATGATAGGACTACAAAGTAAAATATCATACCATCCTGACTGTTGAAGGAGCTCGAGACTGGTACATAGGTCGAGCGATCGAGGGAGCAGCATCGTCGACTCTAGAAAGTCGTCTATGATCGGGCAAGACAACATACAAACGAGTGATCGAGTGATACCAAGACATGTACTCCTCGCGGCGGGCTGCATCGTACTGTGGGGTGTCTCGAATAACGCAAGCAGCCCGCTCCACATCCCATCGGTGTACGTAATCATGATGCACCACTCTCTAGTCCTCAGTAGCTCTGCCTCGCCCATCGATCCTGTGCAGAGCACGGTCATATACTCGCTCGTGAGGGATGGCCTGGTGCAGGCCGAACTGCCGCATCACCCTGTCCGGATAATAATTCTCGACGATAGCAAAGTGGATGAGTGGAGCCGTGGTCAACCATATCTCATGATGAACTGAGCACGGTGGTGGTAGGGATGCAACTACATCCCCTCTGTAAGGACGCCATGGTACGACCTTGTCCCGGAGTGTGTTCAGCTCATTCATGTAGTAATCGAGGCACTAGAATGGGCTCTCCGTCCATGTGTGTGCACCTGCCCAATATACCCCGAGTGGGGACCTCCGCTCCGCAGGACCAGTCTGGACCCATCTATCCGTGACCTGTGTAATACCAGATCGTCCGAGATGCAATCTTTCCCAAGCCCAAAACTATAAGAACACAGAACATCTAGTCATTTGTGTTTCATCCAGCGACGCTCGACACAACCCGCAATATAAGTAAAAAAGAGCCACGCTACCCCAGTTGTACGCTCCTGTGCCCGCAGCAGTCAAATGTGTAAGCAAAGGTAAATACCAGAACAATACCATATCGCCGGCGGAGGACGGGAATACGAGACCCACAAAGAGGGACAGAATATAAGCTCTCGCATAACACTCGATCCGATGCTCTGACGAATCCTGGGTGATAGTGTCGAGAAACTAAGCACGCAACCAGGTGAACCATACGCGTGAACCTTGAATCACACCATCTACTGGCACGACACCTAAATACTCCGCAACCAAGGTCGACCAATCATGTCGTGCCATACCAGTCACTGCTTTGCCCTCAACTGGGAGTCCTAGTATCATGTTGACGTCCTGCAGTGTAGGCGTCATCTCATCAACCAGTAGATGGAAAGTATGTGTCTCTGGCCTCCAACGCTATATCAACGCCGTCAGGAGGGCATGGTCTAGATGAATACTCCCAATGAGACTAATGCCGTATAAGCCGACCTCTACTAACAACGGACGTATCTGATCTATCATAAGCAGGTACTCATGCGAACGAAAAGTAATGTCTGAAACTACAGTGTCTGCCCAGACAACCTGTGATCTATGCTGCCGCTGTAGCATCAGGAGTGTCCGATCAGTAGGGCCCGTGTGCATCCTATGTGACTTACTGTACACCTGCTCTGTGGGCTGATCCCTACCACGACCATGAATCGGAGCTCCATGACCACCTACAGGGGTCCACCAACATCAGGAGGTCCACGACCACCGCGACTGCCTCAACCACCAGCAACTCCACCAACAGGAGCTCCAGCACCACACATCCGTGAAGGCATCAGTGCGACAGACTTGAAAAACGTCAACGATTGTCAATATTTGCATGGAAAATTTATAATGAACATATAAAACAATTATCAACGAATAGCATTCTATATAGCTTAACAGTATATGGGCTAACAGAATAAAGAAACATCTACGAATAGGATTCTACAAGTGGTTATAGTATAAAGAAACATAAATGACTAAGATATTCAATATAAATGCATGCTTCGCCGCGTTTTGGGCAACAACGCATGTTGTGCCCCTCCTGATGACAAATATTGTATCGTGCACCCGATATTCTATCCTGCCTCGCATCCATGTCATTCCGAATCTGTGACGACTTTGGCTGACCTTTCTTATTCCTTCACGAAGACTCGTCATGGATAATAAGTGGACCCTGATGAAGAATCCAGTACTTTTTGTCGAGAATCGGAAAGAAATTGGATGCCTAGGTGGATGCCAAGTAATTTGATGAATGGTGTATATCGACGTAGGCACGATAATCCAATGACCGTGATGCGCAAGCAGTTATAATATGCGAGCATGGAAGGTGATGAAGTTGCATTTTCCCACATGAACACATTGGCTGATTAGTAAGATTAACAATCTGCGTCCTGCCAGCTCTGACTCGGCCACCTACTTACCGCGTTCCGGTCTTAACTGAAAATAATCCCGGTTGATCATGAAACATTATCACCTCATGACAGTTTGCTTTGGCTCGCTGGTTGTCTAGGATTGCTTAAACTCTTGGAGGCAACATTTGTTTGTCCATCATCAACATATTGTTGAGCCGCGCGTCTTCTCTCGGTGAAATAGGTATTTAATCCGTAGAATGTAAACTGCACAATTGCCGTAACCGGCAAACTACGAACCCCCTTCAATACGGAGTTGAATATCTCCGATAAATTTCTAGTCATCATGCCATATCGTCTGCCTTCATCGAATGCAAGGGCCCACTTTTCACGAGCTTCTTTGTCAAGCCAACCAACCATTTCTTGGTTTACATCTCTAATCCTTTTTAACTACCTTTTCAAATTTTCTTATTTGATTCTCCATAGCAATGACCTTTAGTTTATACATCATCTGCATATTGCCAAACTTTGTGTAAAAGTTCACCGCATAGTGTCGCATACAAATTCTGTGGTAAGCAAGTGGCTCAGTCCATCCAAGATGTGAATCCTTCATCGTGTTTAAAATCTCAACATGACAATCAGATATGACACAAAGCCCTATACGGTTTGTTATGAATACCCGTATACAGCTCATAAACCAACTCCAATTGTCAAAGTTCTCTGATTCAACTATGGCAAATGCGAGCGGAAAAAACTAATCATTTGCATCCGGAACGACTGCAATCAACGTGCCTTTATATTTCCCATATAAAAACGTCCCATCGATGCTAATGATCGGCCGGCAGAATTTGAAACCCTCGATGCTAGGACAGAATGTCCAAAACACCCTTCTAAACTGTTCCTTTCCCTACTCAACAGTTACAGTCACCCACTGAACAACAGTATTAGGGTTAGCGGCCTGCTATGCTACCATGAACTTAGGCAGTTCAGAATAAGACATAGTGAAGTCCCCGAACATCATTTCCATGGCTTTACACCTAGCCCACCAAGTTTTTTTTATAGCTTATAACATAATCGAACATGGCTTTAATGATTTCAACGATAGCTTGTGGCGTTATATTCAAATTCACCTTCACAATATCAATAACTGCTTTTGCAACAAAATTTGAGTCAATTTGCAAGTAATCTTTATTTAGAATAGGATTGACACATGTGCGAGACTCTTTGAGTGTATTGATCGTGAATAGCTCATCAATATTCCACCTAGAAGCATGAAACACCTACGGACAACCTCCACCGATCTTGCACACAACCCTCCAGGCTGATGGGTTTGACTTTATAGTCGTATATTGCTGATGTTTTCTAACTGAATACATCGCGACTGCATGTTTCAAATCTATGTTACATTGAAACTATTGACCTTTGTACAGTTCCAGACCACTGCCTCTGGTAACATCGTGTGCTTAGCTATTGTTCACTTCAGCATCTCCAATCCAATCTGTGGAGGTAAACGCGGCTGCTGGTGCACTTTGATAAGTCATATTCACCGTGTTCTGTGCAACTGGATCATCCTCATCATCATCGTCACCTACTTCATGAATGCCCTCATCATCATCATCATCATCATTGTTTATCAATTCATTGTTCACGTAGGCAGTTGCAAATAATTCAGAAGGATCCTCATTCAACGAACTTATAAATGTTACCATACCACCATCTTCACCGCCAGCATGCGCTGGTGATACGACATGCTCATTTGCTGGAAATTCATCAAAAATATTCTCACTTGGTGGATTTACTTCATGCTCACTTGTCGGGACTTCATAAAAAACATTCTCACTTAGCGGATTTCCCCCCGTGAGTGGAACTTCATTCTGTGACGGGAATTCAGGCTGTGGCGTGAACTGCACTTCAGAATGCTGACGTTTTTCAACATACAACTCCAACGCACCCATGGCGAATTTGGCGATGATACATACTCGATCATAAACTGTAGAGATTCATTATCTACGATATTCACAAGTTTGAAGTATGATCTTTCCCCTACCAATATCATATCGTGCCTGAATTATCAAACATCATGTTCTAGGATCGAGTGCTAATTTTTCAAAAATCAACCCAAACAATTCTTCCAACATTCCATACCAACGGAGCCAAATTGATTCTTGAATAATAGAGTCCTCATATTCAAACACCATGAGTTCTACTATTCACAACTCGCCCACCGAAATACAACCAAGCCGGAATAAGGTTGTCCTCCATAATTACGATATCGCCACCCTTCAGTAATAACAGATTTTCATCAATACACATTTTGAATACAAACGAATATATTACTAAACTATAATTAATTGCATAAAAGCCCCTACAACGTTGAAAAAACTCCATCTACTTCATCACCAAAAAGTTAGGTATTCTTGAATATAGATTACGAACTGCTTAACCATCTAACTACAACAAATCCCTCTGCTTCACCATTTACCCCCCACCGATTTAAATTTGGATTACTTCATCTCTAGATACAATGGAACTTGAGCAATTTTAAAAATTTATTGTAATTTACTATAATTTTTTTTAATAAAACATTTTCACAATATCATGATTTGTAAAAATCGTTACCCAACAAATTTAATTTTATACGTACCTTGAATCGACAGCAGAATCAAAGACGAGAGCGACGAACGAGGGCTGTGGAGAGAGGCGCGGGGGAGGGAGGCTGCAGAAAGAGAAGCGTAGGGTGGCTACGGAGGGAAAGTCCCGGCGAGGGATTCTGCGGCGAGAGGATCGGTGGGCAAGACGAGGTTGCCAGAGAGGGGAAGGTGAGAGGTCAGAGAAAGGGGAGCTGGGCGTAGAGGGAGGCACGGAGGAGATCACCAGGAGAGGCTGGAGGAGGCCAGCGAAAGGAGCCGATGAGGGGGGGTTGGGGCTAGGGATTTGAAAAGAGATATTGAAGTGAGAGAAGAGGTTGGGAAGAATGAGATTGGGGTTCGATCATATATAAAGAAGTGGGCCCAAATGAAAAATCTACTTTCAGTAGCATTTTTCTCTAAATAAAAACGATATTGGCATTAGCGTT
Source organism: Agapanthus africanus (assembly GCA_030015575.1). Lineage (NCBI taxonomy): Eukaryota > Viridiplantae > Streptophyta > Magnoliopsida > Asparagales > Amaryllidaceae > Agapanthus > Agapanthus africanus. The sequence continues at coordinate 395,724,640 of JASDDO010000029.1, read as the reverse complement.
TTCATTTGCTTTAATTTAGCCCAACCTGAGACTCTCCCCTAACCCAATCCGAGACATCTGGATATGTTTGTTTGAAAATGCTACGTAGCGTTTTCATTAGGGGAGGAAACGCTATTGTCGGTAGCGTTTTCATAAAAAGGAAGACGCTGCCGTAGGTAGCGTTTTTCTTTCTTCACCAACTGTCACGCGGGGCATATTCCTACGTGGCAATACAAAGGTCTATTTTGGGAATCGGTTTGGGACCCGAATTATTTTTGGAAATATTTTATTTAATAGTATTATTTTGGTAAAATATTCCAAATTGGCCTAGAAAAATTGTGGGTATCAAAGTCATACTAAGGTTTTTCTCCTTTATTGGTCAATAAGTCAGCTTTGCACAATTTTTTTGATGTCAAATAAGTCAACATTTTTTTTTTTTGAGGAGACATCGCCTATGTTGATCTTCATGGCATGTGTGTAGGAAAGATACCATATGAGGAATTCCTTCCTACGGGATCAAAGAATTAATACACCCTCCACGATTTTCCTTCATGATTTTTTTCAACGATTGTCATTCATCATTTTCACCTTTATCTTCTAAGATGTGGATACACCAAATTTTATATGATTTTACCACTTTTCACCATTGATTTACTAGGTGCAAAATTAACGGTTTACCGACAATAGAACTTTTTACATTGCTTATTCAATGGTGAAAAAATGGTAGAATCGCATGAAACTTGGTGTATCCACATTTTAGAGGATAAAGATGATGATGAATGTCGATTGTCGAAAAAATCACAGAAGGTTAAAAATCACAGATGTTGTATTTTTCCGATGCCATGGAAGGAAATTCCCTCCTATGGACTCTTTCCTGAATTACTCTCTATGTGTGTGTGTGTGTGTGTGTGTGAGAGAGAGAGAGAGAGAGAGAGACTTTGATACTCTTGGTTGGACCTTCGATTTGCTTACACTCCAACACGAGTGTAGGAAGATTAGAAGAATCGAAATCACATGCATTTCTTATCTATGCATGACTAAAAATAAGTTGCTCCCTCCCTCCCTCCCTCCCTCTCTATATATGTGTGTATGTGAGAGAGAGAGAGAGAGAGATATTTTGAAACTCTTGGTTGGACCCTCGATTTGCTTACACTCCAACGGGTGTAGGAAGATTAGAAGAATCGAAATCTCATGCATTTCTTATCTATACATGACTAAAAATAAGTTGCTCCCTCCCTCCCTCCCTCCCTCCCTCTATGTGTGTGTGTGTAAAAGAGAGATATTTTGATACTCTTGGTTGGACCCTCGATTTGCTTACACTCCAACGCAAGTGAAGGAAGATTAGAAGAATCGAAATCACATACATTTCTTATCTATGCATGACTAAAAATAAGTTGCTCCCTCTCCCCTCCTCTCTCTCTCTCTCTCTCTATATATATATATATATAGAGAGAGAGAGAGAGAGAGATTTTGATACTCTTGGTTGGACCCTCGATTTGCTTACACTCCCAACACAAGTGTAGGAAGATTAGAAGAATCGAAATCACATACATTTCTTATGTATGCATGACTAAAAATAAGTTGATCAAGATGAACAATGTCTTTCATTAAAAAAAAAGTTCATAAACTGTTGACTTTTTGATCAACAGTTTTGAAGGGGGGTTTTCTTCTATTACATTGACCCCAACATTTCACCAAATCTTGCAATTTACAATTCGGACCGTCTATACTTTCTTATTAACATGTTTAAATTATACCATACATAACATATTGGTTGACTTTCTATGTCTCAAAGGCCAAAATGATAGATAGCATCAGTATAACATACATTGTTAACAACTTATCACGCAACCTATAACATTAGAGATACTCACCTATAACATTAGAGATACTCGGTTGGTACCAATTTCCTACCCAATATGAGAGGTCGTAAGTTCGATCCCCCAAAGGGGTTGATTTCAAAAAATAAAATAAAATTGAGATAGGGTTGCTTTGGGTCAGGTTGGCTCAAACCTAATCCGACACAACACTATACCGTCCAAACCTTTTAAATCCAGGTTTTTCTAATCCACCATTTTACCAATCAAGATCCAGAACGCCGTAAACACGGTTACCTATCTAAACCGATACCCACTCAAAAATTTGCACCAAAACGGCAATATATAACATTGTATACCTGTTAATATCGGATGGGTTTTGGGTTTGAAGTCCATTTCCAGATCGGTTATGAAATTCATGAAATATGCAACCAACCCGACCCGACCCAATTGCACCCTCAATGGAGAAGATCAAATATAGGCGATGTCTTAAGAAGTTAATTCATTGTTCTTCCTTGGATACACAATATCATGAAATTAATGAAGACCAAATGTTATTTCCTTCAGATGCTGTAGAATAAACCTTGACCAAATCTTGAATTCTATTATAATGACTGATGAAAATGACATCACACATTCCTATGCCAGCTATGTAAATGGAATATCTTGTGTTCACACTCGAGCATTTGGCTACAGAAGGCATTCACATATACCTCCCCTAGTGAATCATGGTTAGAACTTTTGGCACCTGCTTAGATTATTAGCACCATGTATAGAGAAGAAAAACATGCATATCTTATATAATCTCCACGAAGAGTGGTAGAATCCTTATTTGATGCAAAAATATATATACAGATTATCCACCGTTCAGAATGTAATACATGGACGGTTGAGATTGAATGGAAAAAAAACCTATCTCCTTTTAATAACATGCATATATACTCCAAGAACACAGAATTGTCAATTCTTCTACATTTTTTGACAAAAAACTGAGACAAGAAAACATTACTATCACATGACTGCAATTTGGCACTCGTAAAAATCATCTTCATGAAGATTGGTGAATACTTGACCCCTCTGGTACACCGGTTCAGGACCCATCACTCTACCGTAGCCTTGTCGGCGCTCTATAGTACGTCACATTTACCCGGCCTGATCTCTCCTATGGTGTCCAGCAAGTGTGTCTCTACATGCATGATCCTCGGGAGCCTCACTTCAACGCTCTCAAACGCATCTTGTGCTATGTTCGTGGCACAGTGGATCATGGCCTGCACCTATATCCGTCCACCGCCACCGGATTAACCTTGCATTCATTTGTATTTATAGATGTACAAGAGATGTACAGGAGGATATTTAGGAGATAATCTCTCCTATTTACATGTATAGCCTAATTATAGCTACCTAATTAGTAATAGAATATTAACATATATTTTCTAATTAGTAACATATATTGTCTAATTAGTAATAGAATATTAACATATATTTTCTAATTAGTAATAGAATATTAACATATATTTTCTATTATCACACCCCCGCGGGCGGAGCGGGAGGAGGTCGGACGCTCAGGCTGGAGCGAAAATCAGTGAAGAGTGAAGTAGGAAGTCCCTTGGTGAAGATGTCGGCATATTGTGAGCTGGAAGGGACGTGGTGAACCCGGACGTGGCCCAAAACTACCTTTTCACGAACAAAGTGAATATCGATCTCAATATGTTTCGTACGCTGGTGTTGCACTGGATTAGTGGATAGGTAGACAGCACTAACATTGTCACAATATACAAGGGTCACATGAGCAAGTGGGCAATGAAGTTCCAAAAGCAGGTTGCGGAGCCAACAAGTCTCAGCAACGGCACTGGCAACCCCATGATATTCGGCTTCGGCACTGGAGCGAGAGACAGTAGCTTGACGCTTTGAGGACCAAGAGAGAAGATTATCACCCAGGAACACACAGTAACCGGAGGTAGAGCGGCGTGTGTCGGGACACCCACTCCAATCCGCATCAGAGTAAGCAGTTAATCCGGTGGCGGTGGACGGATATAGGTGCAGGCCATGATCCACTGTGCTACGAACATAGCGCAAGATGCGTTTGAGAGCGTTGAAGTGAGACTCCCGAGGATCATGCATGTAGAGACACACTTGCTGTACACCGTAGGAGAGATCAGGCCGGGTAAATGTGAGGTACTGTAGAGCGCCGACAAGGCTACGGTAGAGTGATGGGTCCTGAACCGGTGTACCAGAGGCGCCAAGTTTGGACTTAGTGTCCACTGGAGTCGCACACGGCTTGCAATTAGCCATGTTGGCTCGATCAAGTATTTCAAAGGCATATTTCTGCTGTGACAGAAAGAGACCATCCTTTGTGCGAGTTGCCGCGATCCCAAGGAAATAATGGAGTGGGCCCAGGTCAGTCATGGCGAACTCGGAGTTGAGGGACGCAATAATCCGCCGTAGTAGAGCATCTGACGTAGCCGTGAGGACGATGTCGTCCATATAGAGTAAGAGAAATGCTAGGTCGCCCCCATGACGGTAAATGAAGAGAGAAGTATCTGACAGACTGTTGCAGAACCCAATGCGCGCCACATACTCGGCAAACCGCTGGTACCAGGCACGGGGTGCCTGTTTAAGACCATAGAGGGATTTACGGAGACGACAGACATGGTCGGGATGAACAAGATCAATAAAACCCGGTGGTTTATGCATATAGACCGTTTCATGTAAGGCTCCATGAAGGAAGGCGTTTTTCACGTCTAACTGATGTATAGGCCAGGAGCGTGATAAGGCAAAGTTAAGTACAGTGCGGATAGTAGCTGGTTTGACCACCGGACTGAAAGTGTCGTCACAATCAACTCCCGGCCGTTGGCTCTTGCCGTTGGCAACCAGGCAAGCCTTGTGTCGCTCAAGTGACCCATCAGAGTGAAGCTTGTGCTTGTACAACCACATAGACTGAACCACATTCACCCCAGGTGGGCGAGGCTCCAGAACCCAAGTTCCATTTTTAATAAGAGCATCATATTCATCCTGCATAGCTGCACGCCAGTAAGGATCCTTGAGGGCTTGGATATGAGAGCGGGGAATAGGGGAGGGAGTGGATATGTGGAGGTTGAGTTTTTTAATTGGTTTGGATATCCCGTGCTGTGCACGGGTGACCATGGGATGCGAGGGAGGTGGAAGGGAAGGGGGAGGTGAAGTCGTGGATGCCGTTGAAGGGGAGGTTGAGGCTGTGGAATTCGTAGAGTGGGATGGTGGGGTGGTGGAGGCCGTGGGGCTAGTGGGGGGCACCCTCGTAGTGTGAGGGGTCGTATTGATGTTGAGGACAACGGGCGACTCTAGGAGACGACGTGAGATATGTGACGGTTCGGAGGAGACGTCGAGGAAGTTGTATGTGGTGGGACGGAGTAGGAGATAGAGAGTTAAACGGGAAGACGGAATCGTCGAAGGTGACATGACGAGAAATGATGATTTTTCTAGTGGTGAGATCAAAGCATCGGAAACCCCGATGATTAGTCGGATAGCCGAGGAAGACACATGGGGTAGACCGTGAGGCTAGTTTATGAGGAGGTGAGAGATGGGGATAGCATAGGCACCCGAAAATTCGAAGATGAGAGTATGAGACAGGCTTTTGGAAGAGTTTAGAGAAAGGAATGTCATTTTGTATTGAGGTGGATGGGAGGATATTGAGAAGATGTGTGGCCATATGGAGGGCTTCTACCCAATACCCAGGAGGAAGGTGGGCTTGAATGAGAAGAGTGCGGACAATATTGTTAATAGTCCGTATCATCCTTTCTGATTTGCCGTTTTGTTGGGAGGTATGGGGACACGAAAAACGAAGCATACCATTAGCAGCAAAGAGATCATGAAAGGGAGTATTATCAAATTCACCACCGTGGTCACACTGAAAGGCTTTTATTTCCCGATTAAATTGAATGTGGACATAAGCACGAAAATGTAAGAATTTTGAAAAGAAATCAGATTTACGCCGTAAGGGATAGACCCACAAGAATTGTGAGAAGTGATCCAAAAAGATAACGTAGTATTTAATGCCACTAATACTGGAAATAGGCGAAGTCCATAAATCCGAATGAATAATATCAAATGGGGACTCAACAATAGACTCTGAACGATAAAACGGAAGCCTAATATGTTTTCCTAATTGACACGCATGACATAACTTTTGAGTTTTGTCTTTATTACAAGAAATAAAACCATGAGACACTAGAGACTGAAGAACAGTGTCGCCCGGACGACCCAAACGTCTGTGCCATGTGGAGGGACTGGAGGTGAGGAGGGCGAGAGGTGGAGCGCTAGTGGAGTTGGTGGTGACGGGTAGAGATCACCAGTGCTATTACACCGATGGATAGTTTGCTGTGTCCGGAGATCTTTCACAGAAAAACCATGAGGGTCAAATTCAACAGTACAATTATTGTCTTTGGTAAATTGACGCACGGAAATGAGATAAGCACATTCTGTAGTGAAAGGGGATGGTGGGGATTGGATAAATGTCCATGGCCCATGTGAGTAATAAGGATTGAGGATCCGTCACCAACAAGTACGGACTGTATGATGATATTATTAAAAACAGAATGTAAGTTACCTACGTCGGATGTCAAGTGGGCGGAGGCTCCCGTGTCCATATACCATCCTCCGTTGTCATGAAGGGCCAGGGTGTGTAAGGCCTGAGGAAGAGAAGTAGTGGGCACAACCGAGGCAGTGGGCTGATCGACAGGCGCAGACATGAACCAAGTCCATGGCGGAGGAACGGAGACCGAGAGAGCCTGTTGGGATGATAGACGTGGGCTGGGGCCAAGTAGTCCAGGCGCGGTAGTAGGGCGTAGCTTTGCAGCAGAGTGGCCGGGCCACGGGTTGGCAGTAGGAGGTGCAGCGGGCCAGTTTGGAGACCAGAAGTACGGGCCCCAGGCATAAGGGTTGGGTGTCGGATGCTGGGCCGAGGGCTGGCGCAGTGATGCTTAGTTGGACTGCTGACGGTTGCGGTTGTAGTTCCGGCCAGGACGACCGTTGTTACGGCGGGCGAAGTTGCTGTTGGAGGACTGAGGAGGAGGGGTGGCGTCATGACCGGCCATGAGGGAGAGAATAGGAGAGAGAAAAGAAGAGATTAGAGCTTTGTTGGCTCTGATACCATGAAGATTGGTGAATTCCCTTTGGGGATTAATCTTGCATTCATTTGTATTTATAGATGTACAAGAGATACACATGAGGATATTTAGGAGATAATCTCTCCTATTTACATGTATAGCCTAATTATAGCTACCTAATTAGTAATAGAATATTAACATATATTTTCTAATTAGCAACATATATTGTCTAATTAGTAATAGCATATTAACATATATTTTCTAATTAGCAACATATATTGTCTAATTAGTAATAGAATATAACGTATATTTTCTAATTAGTAATAGAATATTAACATATATTTTCTATTATCACTTCAGACCTGGAATACCTTATTTCCGGTAGAAATAAGAGATTATCATCATACAAATATGAATGAGTCTATTCACCAACAGCTCGGGGCCTGTTTGTTTCATTGATTTGGAACTTGAGTAGCTTGACTTAAGAGAACAGCTATTATAACATAGCTATTGTAAAATGTCTGCTAATTAAGCCCAACTTGCTAGTTTGGTATTTGTTTGGGGGCTTGAGTTGAGATGATCGACTCCACTTTTATAGTAGCCCATCTCCTTGGTAGCCAAGCATTGAGGCCCGGCCTTCAAGGCTCATCTTGGACTGAGTTAAGTTCCAGGTCAGCCTTTAACATTAAAATAATTGGGGATGAGTTGGGTTACCCCTCTTTCCCACTTATCTTTATTTCTTTTCTTGAAGGTGATAATTGTATGCCTATCCACATCCCAGGTCAAGAAAATCAAACTCAATACCGAAGTTTATGCAAAACAAACAGAGAATCTAAATCATCCGACTCAACATTTTCAAATTCCACCACACAAACACTGGACTAATAACCCAAGGAGACAACACCACCCTTAACTTGTCCCACAACTCAATTCAACAAAAAAATTCTTTTGCAACCAGACATGCCCTCAATCTCAAGGCTACAGTGATAGATCTATTATGACAACTTCAATCTTTTGCTATAGTGAGATATTAGACTTCTATGCAGGGAAAAAAAAAAGTTATCTCATCACAATCAAAAGATAAATGTCTAACCACTACTTTATACACTGTGGGTCACTAGAAAAAGATATAATAACTGACTAAAGTTTAGGCCAAGAACAAATATATAAAGGGTGTCGACATATTTTAGACATTCATTCATAAGAGCTGCTGCTCCTGAAACCAAATGACTACATATTGTTCTCTTTATTCCACTAAAATTCACTTTATAAGATATGTACTATTATAAGATGAGGACATTGTGTTGATGAGATGCACTAGATATGGTTAGTTTATTGTATGTCTTTCGCTGGTTCGTCAAATTGGCCACTACACTTTTAAAAGCATAGAGCCATAATGGCAAAATGCGACGACTCGAAGCAGAAATGAAAAGTTTTTCTATCTGTTGTCGCTCGTCGTCTAAAAGCAGCGGACATGGTACTGTTTGCCTTTCATTCCACTAGTTTAGACCTCTATTTAGATTGCCTATCAATGATTCCCCACTTTCTCGAATTATGTACTTCTGGTCAAACTAAATCAAAGTCTATGTACTAATTAAGTTTCATGAGGACTAAAGATCCAAGCAGAAATCAGATCTTAATCTACACATCCTATGATAATAAAGACAATAGAAACTAAGAACACCCTTATCAACCAAAATACAATAACATCAACTAACCTTCATCCTAAAATTTTGGGGTCGGCTATATGAATCCTACTTTTCCATTCTGCTCTGTCAAGAGCCGTTTCCTCTGTTCTGTTAATAATTGACATGGCGTTCTTAATAGCCTCTATCTATATTCGTTAGGTCTGCCCCTACCCTTACTTGCGCCAAGAACTACAATTTTATCACTTTTTCTAACCGGAGAATCAACTGTACTTCGTTGCATATATCTAAACCATCACAATCGGTTCTCTCACATCTTATCCTCTATGGAAGCTACCTCTACATTGTTACGAATACACTCATTTTTTATCCTATCTTTTTGTGTATTACCCTTATCAACCAAAAATATTTTATATCTTTGGTTGTTATACTGGAGTAGAATGAATATTTCCTGTAGCAGAACTAAATTCTTTTACCATGTTCTATACTTTAGAGGAACACAACCTCTTATATAATTGTTTCTAATGAATCACATGATGCGTAGTTGACTTGGGGTAAAAGAGAGTTTGATGTCAGGCAGACAACCGGTAACAAAATGCAATCAAATTTCCATGTCAACTTGTGCAACATAGTCGACCCCATTTTGATTTTTAGGTAACGATGACCATGAAAAGAAAAGATTGGCTGGTGGCATGAACTATTGCTTGGGATTAGGTTGGAAAAAATAATGTTCTCGACACAGCGAACCTATGGCATTGACTAGGCATATGATTTGGCCTAAAGAAGTTAACAACACATATAACAAGATGATGATATAATGTTAAAGTGGCAAGTAAAGAAATTTCACTAAGGATTATTCAATGCCAAAGATTTGAAGATGTCTTACAAATCGTTAGTTATTCCCAAAGTTCTAACAGACCATGATTAACAAAATGATTTTGCAGGTTTTCCTTGGCAAATGATGAAACACGGTATTTTCTGACAACTTAAAATCGCACATGGATCCATATAATATGAATGCTAATTCGGAAACAAGGGCAGTTAAAAGCGTATTCAGAAAATTAAGTAGCAGAATCAATGACCCAGATATTACTAATTATTATCACAGCATGATACAGATGAGCATGAATAATCGTTCAATCAACAGAAATTTCGATAAGGATTGAATAGTGTACATACCCAGAACGTATATTATGAAAGACTGCATGGTTTGTTAAGAATAAGGCTGCAGTTTAGCAAAGATTGCGTACATTACTGGAGTTGATGCAGGGTAGATAGGTCTTGGCTGCTGTTATTCTTTAATCACAGAGAGTAATTTTATCCAAAGAATCAAATTTTCCATGCTGGGCAAGTTTGAAGCCCAAATACGTCGTATCCTGCTGCTTCTTCATGAAGATATATATAATGCTCTGCACAACATAATCATTGCAAGTAGTCTCATTAGGGGGGAAATGCATGCATTGGAGATAATTATGCAGTAATTGTTTTGTAGCATTACTGCATTCCTAAATTGGTCAAAATAGAATGTGGTTGCACACATATGTACAGGCTTGATTGCACCATGAGTTCGATGTCAAATAATCATTAATAAACTAATTTTGCTTTGGGATTCGTGTACCAACCATTATTTAACTAAACAAATATTCCCACATTAGAAAGTTATTAAAATCTAAAAGGACATCATATACCATGAGTTCTGTTCCAAGATTCATTTATCAAAAGTTGCTTAGTTAATTCTACAATCCTATCGCGTTGGGGGAAAAAAGAAAAATCCTCCTTAATTTAGCTCCCTTTTTATTGTGCTAAGCAGTGAGAGAGAAACAGTGGTATTAAGTTGCATATGATAAGTCATCAACATTATATCCATATGAGTGGGTGTGTGAGTATTAAGTCACTGATTTTTTTTTTTGTTTGTTATTTTTTCAGGGTTGGGGCTGCGCAATGTTGGCATACATTGAATTCAACACAAATACGTCTTATCCATGGTTTTAAATCTTTAGCTGATACCTATCTGAATGGCCATTTTGACCCCAAAAATGATTGGTCGAATAACGATACCGAGATTTAAATTGTTTACCAATTGATTAGTGGAGTTTCGGTATTAAGTTTAGTATATTATGATTAATAATATGTTAATAGGTTTATTAATGGTTTATTGGTATATTTGACATCTTTATTTATTGGGGAAATTCCCAAAACTATTCTGGAATCATTAATTTCTGAAATATGTCAGATTATTTATAGTTACAGTTAAATGTTTATAAATTTTACAAACTTCTAGAAATTGCTATAGTCAACCGATAAAAAATCTGATACCCTAATCTGCAGCGGTCAATGCAGTCTAGATGGCCGATTTCGAACCAAAAATGACCATCCGCTACCAGTACCGAGATTTTCAACCTTGGTTATATCATATTAAATAAATTGCATTAACATGCAACACGTAGAATCGACATTATTTGCGAAAAAATTAAACTCGTAGCTTTAGAACGCTGGTGACATATACAGCTAATAGAATGATATTGGTGAAAGTTAAATCACATCTTTAATATCCAAGTGCAGCAGAAAGATAGAAGGCCTTACTCATAAAATTTTCTCAAACTATTATTCTTTAAACAGAAAAAAAAAAAAAGAATCAAGAATGTGATGCTACCATAATAATGATCTTGGTTGTGAGTGTGATCCATCCGGCTCGCCTTCTTTATTAGCACCACCTCCGGTAGCAGAAAGAACCTTCTTCTCACCATCATCGAGAGCATCGGTCTTTCCGGTGGCATCAATATCTGCAATCTTATCGGAATTATTTACACAATATGTCTGCAGCCAACGATCCGTCTCCCATAGAACATGCAAGATGCTTTCTCTAGCAGAATAACCATGACTCTCAAAGGGGAGAATCACCAATCGGCAGAGGGCTCCATGGCCTTTTAAAGCATCGAAGAACCGATCGGACTAGAGAGCACATAAAGAAGAAAAATCAGCAAATAAATCAACCGAGTATTTGCTTGTAAGAGAAATATCAGGGTATTAATCTGTGAACTTTATGATGTTATATAAACTTGAAAAAAATATTAAACTGAAACAAAGTGATAAATTAATGCTTTAGTAATTCTAAAAATATTGAAGAAACTGCTCTTAGTGCAGTGTGATTCATATGATTCTATTTTTGTATAACTGCAAGTCACACTCCCCTTGATACATTAACCTTAAAATAGCTAAGCCAAGATTTCTACAATAAAATGTAAGCAAAAATTACAGGTATAAATTATACTAGCATGGACCCCTGCGCAAGCGCGGGGAAAGCTTGGCTGTTCGAATACCATCTAAAATAAAGATAAAAATTACGAAAACCATCTGAAAAAATATAGGTAAAATTCTATAAAACTAAATGAATCCATTCTATTACCCTATCAAAATCAAAGTTTTAACCAAATTACAGCCCGGCCATAGTTATTGAGTGCATGGAATTTTTTTACTGGCTATCCTCCAGTAAAATACTATTTAAATTACGAAATACAATTAATCTAAAAATATCATGTACCATTTTATCTTCAGACTAATTTAGTAAAGTACTGATTAATAATAAAAGTCAAGTTCAACCATTTGAGAGAAAGTTTCCGTGCGATAATAATTGAATCAATTCCTCAGCCGAAATATTTGTTGGTGTATTCTAATCAATATAGCCGAATCCATACCATTACTCTCTCGAAATAACAATTAGTTTTATTAATGTATAAGTTAAGGTATTTTTTTGTGAAATGCTGAAAAAGAAAGATACTTTTGTGGAATGTATAGCTTTATCGTGGGACTACAGTCCTAATTTCAAATATGGATGCTAATCAAATTTGAAAACAATTGACGGTTGTAAATTATTTTTACAATTCAAATGCAGGTCTTAATCAAATTTTAAAACAATTGAGGGTCATAAATTAGTTTTACAAGGAGCATTATGAGGGACAAGTGAAGTGAAAAGTAAGCTAAGGGTTACATATAATTTTTGCAGGATTTGGGTGCGCATTTGCTAGGCGGAAGAGGACAAAATCGGGCTTAATTTTTCCTCTTCCGAATTGCTTTCTATATATATAAAAGATAGGAAACATATGAGGGAAAATGAACTGTAATAGTTTTGAGCATCTGTAGAAGTAAAGCATGCCAAGATTTATGAAGTGTGACCATGTGACTAGTAAAGATATAAGGAAAAATCCTTGTTAAAAATATGGGTTTAAGTTTGGATCAGTTAAATCTCAGCAAGCCAAAGTTCAAACCAGCACCCAAAATGCAACACTATTAGTTAAAGATGTCGGCTCAAATTTTGGCTGGTTACATCCCTCATAGCCCAACCAATTCTAAGCAGAGCTACTAAGAAGAAACTACAAACTTCCTTTTAGGTAATTATAAAACTCAATAGAATTGTTGCTGACCTGCATTGTGAGTGTTCCTGAATTGTTATCTTCTTCACCATGGATTAGTAGAATCGGCTTTTTAATCTTGTTTGCTGACATAAAAGGGCTCATCTCAACATATGTATTGGTTGCCTCCCAAAGAGTTCTGTCCTCATTCTACACACAAGAGGTCAAAAGGTAACCAGGTTGATAACAAGAAAGGTTAGAAAGATTAATTAAAATATATTATACCATAAAATTTAGATATTTTCTTAACCTGGAATCCAAATGGTGTAAGCGTCCTGTTATAAGCTCCAGAACGAGCAACGCCACAGCTGAAAAGATGGGGAGAATGCGCTAAGAGATTAGCCGTCATGAAAGCTCCATAAGAATGACCTCCAATAGCAATTTTATTTGGGTGTGCCACCTAAAGAATCAAGAGTACATAAGATAACGCTTACGTATTAAAACAATCTAAAATACTTTAACAGATGTTCGATTAGAAATGTAATGCTCAACCCTCTCTTAATAACTTCCTCAACTGCAGCCTCTGCACTACCAACCAATTGCTCCACATACCTGTTCAACACCGCTAGTCAAACTATGTGACGAGTTGAGCGAAATCAATTTGACTTCTGGCTAACAGATAGTTGACGAATAACAACTTCCAATTGTTATTTGCATCAGGAACATTTGGTGGAGGTTTCAGAGATTAAACGATTTATATTGTACCTCATGCTCTAATAAAGATAAATTTAGAAATTTTCTACATGAGAATAGATGAAGCCATTGAGCAGAAGTCAACAGTACTGCCAAATGATGTTCTTGTGATGCAAAAGATATAAATGTCCTAGGAATGCACAGTACTAGCCACAGATTTTCCTGAGAAGGCAATAATTTGGGGAAATTCAAGAATACTTCTATATGCTAATTCTTTCTCTTAACATTGCAAATGTTTATGCAAAGGAGAACATCTCAGAAAAGATCAAAGTAGCATGAACAGCACATAGATAACCCAGTACCAGCACTAACAGAAAAGAGAACATGCATATGACATTGTAAATCTTTAAATTTACTTTGGTTATGTCGGGTATCAATCCAAGTAATTCTCACAACACAGAAAAGCTAGTTGACAATAAGTTGAGAGCATACCTATCATTTGCCTCTTCATCACCCTCCCCGATGATTGGGATTGTTGGTCCAGATAATACGGCAAATCTGTTAGGAAGAAGATGGTGAAGTTTGTCAGGGTGTACTCACACGTACCATTTGTATCTCATTCTCAATCAATACACAAAAAGTAAAAATAAATAGGAAAATCATGAGATATTACGTTAAAGCCACACAACTATATAGCAGTAGCATTGACACTAGTATCATCAGGTCATACATGTGTCGAGCATGCCAAAGAGTTCGAGTATGTTTCCCAAACAAATATATAGAGTATTCTTGTAGAGTAAGGAATCTTCTTGAAGGCATGTTCTATATGCCCCCCCCCCCCCAAAAAAAAAGAAAGAAAGAAATAAAGAAAGAAAGAAAAATAATCTTCATGCTTATTATACATTACATGTTGAGATTTTAATACCTACATGTACATATCGAATACAGGTAGTTATGAATAATTGACGTCAGCTATTGACTTATATGATATTAGAAATGTTTTGATATATGTTTGTTAGGGAACAGTAAGTTAAGGAGAAGAAACACTCGTAGCCTCATAGAAGGATCAAGTGATAACTGAGAAATGCTTAAATGGTAAAACACATACTAAGAAAGACAGGCTCAGGTGGACCTACATGATGGAAGTGATCATGATAGAATTGCTTCAGTAGCGCAGACACGCTGGTCTTAGCTGGCTTTATGCCAATAAACCAAAGTAATTTAGAAACACATACTGATGGTGCATAAATACCATACTGATATCAACTAAAATATAGAATGCAATTGTACAAGATAATTATGTCAGAACAGATCGGCCAAATTATTGGATTAATGTGTACGTGACCCATGTCATTGGAAGAATTTAAAAATAGAGCAGATATTCTTATAGTATTGGTATGCCATCAAGTTGACCTAAATGTGGGATTGGTCCTTTTCAACTCAGGCCAAAACACCCTTATAACTACAAATAATAATGTTAATCCTTTCAACTAAGAAAAAATGCAGCATAGAGAAGTAAGTTCTCCAGCCAGTCACATAGAGCTGAAAAAATACAATAACAAGGTTGCAAACTTTCAATCAATCTTAAACTTAACAAGCAAGTTTATTAATCAGAATCTTGCCTTCTTCCAGTTTGCCAAAGGATGGTTTCAACAAATACGTGAATCATAAAAAGCAACCACCTAATGAGAGAGAAGCATCTTACCCTCTAGCCAACCAAAGAAGAGGCGATGTTGGACCTATGCCAGCAAACTCATTAGGAGAGCCACGAACTTGTCCAGCTGCATCTTTGCTTTTAAATTCTCCAGGGTAAGACCAAACTAAACACGGAAGAGACCCGTCTGTTGATGGGTTGTAACCTGGAGGCAAGTAAAGCGTGGCAGTGAGTTGAACACCATCCTTCCTCTGATATCTGATCATCTCTTTCTGCAATGACGCCAATTGTGGATATGGATGTGGGAAATTCGTTATCTGAAAGGCTTTCTTCTCCGATAAGTTCTGTATAAAATATTGAGTATTTTCTGTTTTTGACTCTTTGGACATAAGTACTTTCAATTGATCAAGGTCCAGTTCACCATCTATGTACTCTGACATCAACGCGACAACCGTTTCAAAATATTTTTCCTTGTCGCTTTGCCATATACGTTCTTTACTTCCTGTATTTCTGCGGAAAAAATAGCATTTCCCTTTTCCCTTTAGTAGATTTACAGGACATACCTTTTTAGAATAAGGGTTAACACCCCACCCCCCACCAAACCCAAAAGTTTATACCGTATAAACCCAAAAGTTTATACCGTATAACACTTATACCTCCTCAAGTAATTTATAAGTGGATGCACTTCATCTGCTCCTCGACCAAACCCAAACACTCAAGCTCTATTCTAAACAACACAAACAAATTCTACAGTTAAATTCGATGATTGTTTGTGTTGAAAGTAAAAAAAACCAAATGATGGGACTTTAAAGATGGTCCCACATTGGAAACAACAAAAGACACACATGGGTATAAAATATAAAATGGGTGACGCCTCAACAAAGCTTGAGTCTTATTGTTGGAATCCACTTATCATTAAAATCCATGTATAAAAGCACATCACTCCAACTCACGTGAGGGAGAGTCTTGAAAGTAAAAAAACCAAATGATGAGACTTTAAAGATAGTCCTACATTGGAATTATTGTTGGAACCCACTCACATTAAAAGCCATGTGTAAAAAAAGCCCATCACCCCTTTAACTCTTCTCTGACTTTAAAACTCTGCTCTACTTTTAAAAAATAACTTGAATAGTTTAGTGTTGAATTTGAGTGTTTTAAGGGTTTTGGTTGAGCAGAAGGGTTATTTTTTCAAGGGCTTCGGTCGATTGAAAGAGGTGTTTGTTCTAAATATTTCAATTGAAGGGGTATATGTGCTATATGGGTAAATTACTCTCTTTTTTTGTTGCCAATAGGCCCAAAAAACAAAGTAGAAACTTACATATCAAATAAGTCAAGGAATGGAATGTTCCCTTCTGGGGTTGCACCACTTCCATTGAGTAAAACGTAACTTCCCCTGTCTTGCTTTTTAATCTTTGCAATAACGTGGGTTCCAGCTGGTGTTCTCCTGGACATTGGAGATCCAGGATCAGAATAGACATCTTCTGAGGATCGATCAAATAATATGCTTGGGTTTATTTCCTTATTGCCTGGAGAGATCACCCATGTTCTAGTTCGCCGTGTTTTGTACCAAGATTCATACACTAATGCAAGGGAATCGTCACACCAAGAGATACCTCTGCAAGAAAAATGCATCCAAATCATCCAAGGGTACACCAATTAGAAAAACAATATCCCAATTTTGGGGGTCCACTGAATTGATAGTTTACACATTCAACTCTCTCGGAGATTAATCCAAAGATCAAACGAAATTACAATTATAAGGAATGAAGCACAATGGAATAGGCATCAGTATCACATAATTCAAGAAATCATATGTGACTCCCATATTATTTCTTGTAAATGGAAATGGAAATGCAAGGAATCCAGTGAACCAGATGATATTTAATTTGGTTTCATATCACTGGGTTATGATGGAGGCGCAAATAGTCTCTTGTTCTTTCACTACCTGTCTCACCCCACAAAATATGACGATGTTTGCATTAGAAAGCTAAAACATAGCGAGACCAGACATGCATAAAAATCATGTAGATATGCAAGCAAATACTCATTTATCTAGACATGTGCAGATTTAAAAAATATAATAAAAACTTTTTATAATAAAGCAGACCATTAATGAGTGCTTTATACACATACCCATAACGAAGATCAAGTTTTTGCAAAACCTCAGGTTCTTCACCATCTACAACCTCAGCAAGCTGCATATAAACTATATCGCGTGGAGAAACTTCCACCTTTGCATCCCCTCCATCTTGTGTCTCAACCCTAGAAAATTATTTTGAAAAAAAAATGATGGAAGCAAAAGAAGCATTCTCTAAAGTGCAGAAGAGCATACTATTTGAATATAAGATGCAGGAATAGTAATATGTGCAATATGCAAGCAAGCTGTAATGAATGTTTGTCCTAATATCAAACCAAGAAGCAGCTAAGCTCCTTTGGAAATTGCATAATGAACTCAACCAACCCGCAACCTCCCCCCCCCCCTCCAGAAAAAAAACCCAACAAAACACACACACACACACACACACATTTTTGGTGATGAGGATGCCTGTGATGGGGTGCAATATTATGCCAGCATCACTAAACTATATCAAATCGTTCAAGATTACAGGATAAAGTACAAAAACTATGTTTATATCTCTTTTCTGTAAATACTTCTCACATCAAAAATGATGATTTGTTTATTGGTCTCCTTTTAATTGAATCTCATTGCCAATGGTTACAAGGTAAGCTCGCATCTACTTGTAAAGGGGTTGATCAAAAATAGGTGTTAAAAGTTAGAAAAAGAAAAAGAAATAATCTTCTTACCTTGTTAGGCATATTGGTGTTGGGCATTATAGACGATAACTACCAAAATATTGGTTGGTGATATCCTCAAAATCATCACAGGCAACTAATATCATGCCCTGCCATTTATAATATCCTTGCGCTACACTAGTTACCATGATAAGTTGTTAGTAGGCTAGATCAAAAGTCTCAAGTATAGTTCCCGCATTATCATCAGAATGCATTGCAGTCCAAACAAAATTTCCAGCTTGAACATATATGCGTAAATCTTAAATAAGCAAACACCTACTTATATAGAAAACAAAATCTAAAGTTCTAAACCATGAAACAAACAAATGTAAATGTGGGCTAAAGCTACAAGTTTCCATAATTTGCTACCAAAGTATCAGATAAGCTTGATGGTAGTAAAAAAGCTTACCAGTACAGAGTTGAAGGCTTGTCCGACCTCCAATTGATTGATCGTTTTCCTCTCCTCACACTGTTAAAAGCAATTGGGATGTCCTCGGCAAGAGGCAAATCACAAATTTCTCTAACAAATTTCCCATCGGTAGTCCAAAGATCAACTTTCTTTGGAAACCTTCCACATGGTACAATGAAAGAATAGGGCCTATGAAACGAAGAAACTAAGAGATATTTCTCATCTGGTGATGGATCAATTGATGTCTAGACAGCAGGGGGACCGATTGGCTTCATTGTCCCATCTAAAGAAGCCAATACTAGCTGAGAGGTGGCATAATAATCAAACAAGTCTTCATCATACTCATCTTTGAGAAGGTCTTGGAATGTTCTAACTTGAATAATGTTTTGCTCCTCGTTAGATTGAATTTTTGGGCCAAGAGGAACTAAGGGTTTCTTTGGCGGTGCTCCACGAGAAAGAGGAATAGTACAGACCACCAATGTTGAATTGTCAACCCAAACATAACTGTGAAGCCGCAGATAGAATAGAATTAGCACAATAAACATGAAATTCGAAAAATTTAATGAGCCAAGAATGAAAGCTAACTCTTACTTGTCAAAGATTGCGTTTAAGTGTATATCTGGTGATTGGAAAAGTGGTCTAGCTTTTCCCGAGTCCACATCAGCAACCCAAACTCGAAGCTTGCTACTGTTGTCTTCCTACTCGATGATATATAGCGTCAAAACAAAAAATAAAAGGAAGCAAGATGATATCTCAACTTAAAACATAAGGTCATTACCTCATCAACCCGAATACTGAAGGATAAATGCCGACCATCACGTGACCTGATTTCGTTAGAAAAAAAAGAGAGATATTAAACACAACGCATAGGCTATGTGCAATAGTGAGGCTACATAGTGACTCAAATATAAGCATAACTAATTGTTTACATACAATATACACTGAAACGAAAGAAGACCCCATTCATGAAGCAGAGAGAAATATTAAATAAGTAGATCAACCTGACAACTACCATGCGTATCAAACTAGATGTCGGCCACGATTAACAGATAACTAACAGATTTCATAGCACCAGAAAAGAAAAGCATGAGAGTTTGGAAATTACCAGCTGACAAAATTGATCCTGGCACCATCAGGGAAGCCATGCACCTCTTTCTCAGGCCCTAATGTGCCATCATCCAACAAGGAGTGGATCCCAAGCCCGGTGTAGAAAGACCTAAGCAATAAGAACAAACGGCAAACACAATCGTGAGAAGCTTAACCAGTAATTAAAATAAAATTTGCAGTGCAAACTTACATTCTACTTCTTGCATTGTAGCTTCCATCAATCCGCATGCCGGCTAGTTTCTCCTCCGGTCTTGCGAGGTCCGACAATGGCGGCAGAGATCTGCGCTTCAAGAAAAGGACCCTATCCAGATGAGGAGAAAACGACAGCACGGGAAGAGGAGGCGCATCGACGATGTCTCTTATCTCTTTCGGAGGAATGCGATACCCATTGCCTAGGGACGAATTATCTACACCAATGCGGATAAAATAATCGATTACTTAATTGGTTAATACAAGCTTTAAACCTAATCATCAGTCTATAGTCTATTGCCAACATCATCCAAAATAGAAAACACAGAAGACATCAACAAAATGCGCTCCATAACTTGTTTTTTAACATTTATTCTCATGATATGCAACAGAATCTCGCTATGAATCAGTAAAGTTTCAGATTAAAGATTCAGTATCCTGCACCCAATTTATCATCCCCCAGCAAACCTAGAAACCAGCAAGATTCAATCTTTTTGCATCAAGATTCAATCTTTTTGCATCAAAACCTAAACAATCAACGAAAACAACGATGCCCGAATCAAAACAAATCACCGAAATCAGTACCTTGAGCTTCTCCATTCGCTGCGCCATTGGGCTCGTCAGCGCTGTCCTCAGCCAGGGAGGAGATGGGGGCGAGCTTAGTGAACCTAGAGGCGGCGGCGCTGGACTTCATGGGCTTGGATTTAAAGCTCCTTTGATGGAGGCGAAGAAGGAAGGGGGTTTGGGATTGAGGGGAGAGAGGGAAATGGGAGGAGAGAGAAAGTGGAGGATAGAGGAGAGAGAAACGATTGTACACTTTGTTAAGAAACATTTTCTCTTGGTTTTTAGTAGTAAGAGAGGGTAGGCTTTGATGGAAAAGGAGTCGTTGGGAAGGAAAAAAAACAAGTGGTGATATGCTTTAGCCTAATCATGAATCATGCAACGGTGTTTGTTTGACACAAATATCGACAGTTGATTTCAATTTTAGATGAATCTAGACTGTTTCGTTCAATTGTATGGGTGCTATTTTACTGCTCATAGCAGTCACTCTGAATCCGGCTTTGATGATGATGGCCTTCGCCACTTTACTCCACTCTAGTGCTGCTTTTTTCCTTCTTTATTTCAATTAATTTTTTTATTTCTTTATAGGAAACATCCGACTCCGCCAGTGTGTTTTTTCACTATCTGTCACAATCCTGGTTAAAGGAAAAAAGAACAATCGTGTTAAGTAGGCTATATCCAGCATTAATAGAGTCGGATCTCTATAAAATGAATCATATGGAAAAAAAATTATATATATAGCTGACCTATAAATTTTGGATGAAGGCTTGTTGTTGTTGTTGTTATGGCAAAATATCTATGGGCAAGTTTGAATTTTTTTCCTAATACAAGAAGGCTTTTAAAGATCTTACAAAGAACAAACCTCTCAATCATTGCAGACCGACTACAATAAAATTATCAGAACTGCTGTCTTGTTATACATGATATTACAAGCATTTATTTCATGAAATTTGCGGAAGGGTGGAATAAATTTATTCTGCTTAACTCTTAAATTTTTGGTCGAAATTAACAGCTGAGCTTTTTTAAGTGATTCGCCTTCTTTTTTGGGTTTTAAGATTATATAGTTTTCATTATTTTAGTAATGTGTTTTCTTTCTTTAGGTTTTGGAGGAAGAGCGTCCACAAAAATATTCCACATAATGCTGTGATTTTGAATGAGAGAAAACATGGATGATTTTTTGATGATGTATAAAATCAAGATACTTTGTTTATATATATTATCATCTTTGATGTGACAAATGCTACCAGATTATATTTTTTTGTCCTTGGGTTGCTTTCATTCTTTGCATTATAACACTCCTTCTACGGCTTCCATGTTAAAATTTGGTTTCATTGTTAAATTTTGCTTTCATTCTTTTCTTTTATAACGTTTAAATGTCCGTGTGTGTGTGGGTAAGGATGCAGTAAGACGCTTTTTTATATGAGACAAATGAGACGCAACTCTATAACATCGCACTCCCGTATATTGCACTGATTCAGACCGTTCACCGTGATCTGCATGTCACGCATACCCTACGTATCAATTTTCATGAGATTCCTACACCTCTAACCCGATCGATAGTATCATTTTTCAGACTGCTAAGAGATGTTCATTTTTCGTTCACTTGAATCTCATGAAAATTGATGCGTAGGGTATACATGACATGCAGATCACGGTGAACGATCTGGATCAGTGCAATACACGGGGGCGTGATGTTATAAAGTGCGTCTCATTTTTCTCACATATTGTCTCCCTGGATTATATAGAGAGAGAGAGAGAATAACGGAGGAAAGAGGCCATATGAAGAAATTTCCTTCTATGGCGTTGAAAAGGTACACCCTGCCTTATTTTTTTCAACGACCAGCATCCATTATCTTCATCATTATCATCTAAGATGTGGGTACACCAAATTTCATGTGATTCAACAACCTTTTCACTGTTGATTTAGCAATATAAAAAGTTAAAAAGTCATTTTTTCCGACGATCAGCACCCATTATCTTCATCATTATCATCTAAGATATGCGTACACCAAATTTCATGTGATTCAACCTTTGCATTGTTGATTTAGTGGGTTCAAAATTAACAGTTTACCGACAACATAACTTTTTATATTGCTAAATCAACAGTGAAAAGGTTGTAGAATCACATGATATTTGGTGTACCCACATTTTAGATGATAACGATAAAGATGATGGATGCCGATCGTCGGAAAAAATGAGCACGGGTATACTTTTTCGACGCTATGGGAGAAAATTTCCTCATATGATGTCTTTCTTCCATTATTCTCATATATATATATATATATATATATATATATATATATATATATATATATATATATATATATATGAGAATAATAGAGGAAAGAGGCCTTATGAAGCCTTTTACGTTAGGTGGCGGCAAAATATACGCCTTTTACCATTTTATTCGACGATCGACACTTTCTAATTTGATATACATCCTCTAATTTGCCGATACACCAAATTTCATATAACTACAACACCATTTCACCGTTAATTTAGTAATGTAAAAAGTTCTATTGTCGGTAAACCATTAATTTTGCACCCACTAAATCAACGATAAAATGGTGTTGTAATCATATGAAATTTAGTGTATCGACAAATTAGAGGATGGATATCAAGTTGGAAGGTGTCGATCGTCGAATTAAATGGTGGAGGGCGTATTTTTTGCTGCCACCTAACGTAAAAAACCTCACAGGGTATCTTTCCTCCATTATTCTCTTTCCATCTCTCTCTATATAATGTACCATAAGAGGAAATTTCCTCCTATGGTGTCAATAAAATATACCCTTCATGATTTTTTTCGACGATCGGCATTTATTATCGTCATCTTTATCAGCTAGGATGTGGACATACTAAATTTCATATGATTCTACTATATTTTCACCGTTGATTTAATGAGTGCAAAATTAACGGTTTACCGACAATAGAAATTTTTGCATTGTTAAACCAATAGTGAAAAAGTGGTAGAATCAAAAGAAATTGTTGTGTCCTCATCTTAGATGATAAAGATAATGATGATAGATACTAGTCATTGGATAAAATATTGGAAGGTATATTTTTTCGACGCCACCTGACGAAAAACCCTTCTAAGGCCTCTTTCCTCTTGTCACGCCCCGCTTCCCAGTGTACGGGTAAGGAGACGCGGCGAGATCCGCTACGTATTTACTCAGAAGTAAACACGCTAAGCATATCTAAGGAGTATAAAGTAAAATGTATGTAGGGTGTTTTTCGTCACCCTATTGAGGTAGGAATACGCGCGCGCTTGTCAGGCGTACTACAGATTCCCTCTGCCTAGGGCAGACGGAAGGTTATTGATTGTGGGAGTCCGAATCTCCGGCAGCCGCGGACTAAGCTGCCGTTAATTACCCCTCGCCTTTGGAGCAAGAGAACCTCCGATTAACGGGTTAAACTGGTCATGCGAACTCAATGTGCAGTGTGCGTATGTTTTGTTTTGGAGGGGGCTAGGGTATATCGGGAGCCACGCAGAGTTTTTACGGGGGTCCCGTTACCCGGATAGCGGGCTGGGGGTCAAGGGGGCTAACAGCTCGCTTACGGGGTGCGGGGCAGTGCCCCGGTCCAATTTTTTTTGAAAGGGATAGTGTTGTAGAGTGTGTGTGTGTGTGTGTGTATACATATATATATATAATAAAAAAAGGAAAGGGGCATCCAAAGGATGCGTGGGAAAAACGCCAGCGCTTTGGGTGCCAGCTTTTGGGTGCAAGAGCGTTAGCGCTTTGAGCGCTAGCGCACCACGTGTCAGTACGTGGACGCTAGCGCTTTGAGCGCAAGGGCGCCAGCGCTTTGAGCGCTAGTGTCAGCACGTGGATGCTCCTGGCGCTAGCGCTCCGGACGCCAGCGCTCTGGGCGCAAGGACGCTAGCGCACCACATGTCAGCACGTGGGCGTTCGGACGCTGGCGCTTGGGACGCGAGCGCACCACGTGTCAGCACGTGGGCGCTCGGGCGCTAGCGCTCTAAGCGCAAGAGCGCTAGCGCTTTGAGCGCTAGCGCACCACGTGTCAGCACGTGGGCGTTCGAGCGGCAAAAGGGACTTGGTCCCTGCAATGGGAGTTGTACTCCCAGAAGAGGATTTAGGGTGGAGTTAAACTCCTAAGATGTTTTGGAGTTGATGAAAGGGTTTCTCCCTTTGAGCCCTAGTTCTTTACCTAAAGTGGGGTTTCTGGAGATGGGTCTCCTTCTTCCTTCTCTGTTGGCAGGATCTTGAAGATCAAGAGATGTGGGATTTTAAAAATCTCTTCTTTTTGAGATCTGATGGAAGATCTAAGCTCTTCTTTGTAGGTTTTGTGGTGAAAAACTATTTAGTTTTGGAAAAGGAAGAGTAAAACTCTTAATTTAATTTCAAAAGAAAGAAGAAGGTTTAGAACCTTCAAAAAGGAGAAAGAGGCACAAACCCTAGATTTTTGAGGGGGATGAAAAAAGTATCCTTTATTCATCATCATGTTGCCTTATATAGGCTTACATATTTACATATAGCCCCTTGGGCTTTACAAAATGGCATTTTGCCCATCCCATGGCTCATGTGCCATTTCTTTTTGCACATAAGCCATGGGCTCACAAAAATTTGGCTTTATGCCCATAAAAATTATATCAAAATTATTTTTTACATGATTTGCTTGGGGAGGCCGGCCGCATCATGTTCCGGCTCGACTCGGGCATGGGCCCACTGATCTGGGCTTGGGCCCACCTGGCTTGGGGTTGACCTTGACTTTGACTTGGTCAACCGGGGTGCAATTTTCGACCCCAACAAAGTGCCCCCATCAATAAATGCACACCACATATTTAGGTCGTGTGCATGAAATTGATGGATCTTCTTTCGCGTGGAGGCGACTTGCTTTGGCTCCCCATTTTTGGGACGCACTGCCCTTTTTACGACATGGACGGTCGACGCTTGACGCGTCTCCGAGACGGAGTGTCCGTGGTAAACATTTCCCTGGCCCAGAGTGATCGGGTTCCCACTTTGTAGGAAGCCTGCACTGCCCTTTTTGCGACATGGACGGTCGACGCTATGATCCGAAGCGATTTGGTTCCTGATTTGTGGGAATCCTGCACTGCCCTTTTTACGACATGGACGGTCGACGCTCTGATCCAGGGCGATTTGGTTCCCGATTTGTGGGAAGCCTACACTGCCCTTTTTGCGACATGGACGGTCGACGCTCTGATCCGGAGCGATTTGTAGGAAGCATGCACTGCCCTTTTTGCGACATGGACGGTCGACGCTCTGATCCGGAGCGATTTGGTTCTCGATTTGTGGGAAGCCTGCACTGCCCTTTTTGCGACATGGACGGTCGACGCTCTGATCCAGAGCGATTTGGTTCCCGATTTGTGGGAAGCCTGCACTGCCCTTTTTACGACATGGACGGTCGACGCTCTGATCCGGAGCGATTTGGTTCCCGATTTGTGGGATGCCTGCACTGCCCGTTTTGCGACATGGACGGTCGACGCTCTGACCTAGAGCGATTTGGTTCCCGATTTGTAGGAAGCCTGCACTGCCATTTTTGCGACATGGACGGTCGACGCTCTGATCCGGAGCGATTTGGTTCCCGATTTGTGGGAAGCCTGCACTGCCCTTTTTGCGACATGGACGGTCGGTGCTTGATTTGACTTGCTCTGCTTCTTACAGTGTCAGGGGTGGACTTGACTTGCTCCGCTTCTTGCGGTGTCGAGATTGGATTCTGACTTGCTCCGCTTTCTGCGGTGTCGGGGTTGAAATTGACTTGTTGATTGTGATTTGGGTTGACATCAGCATCGCTATACTGGGATATGGTACCAGGAGCGAATCATCATCTATCATGAGAGGATTTGGGGATTTGGTTTTGGTTTGGCATCTGCATTGCTGCACTGGAATAATGCCAGGAGCAACTCATCATTTGTCCCGGGAGGATTTGGGAATTGGTTTTTTGCTTGGCATCAGTATCACTACACTGGAATATGGTACCATGAGCAAATCATCATTTGTGCTTGCTTATCAGGAAGCGATGGCTTAGGAGATAGGATTTAGGTTCCTATCACCCAAGACTTTTCAATTTTGTGAGCCGTAAGGGTCTCACAAAGCATTTTCTCCCTATGGGTCGTAAGGATCCCGTAGGTGTATTTTTTCCTTAGGAGTCGTGAGGACCCCCAAGTGTGTTTCTCTTTTATGAGTCGTAAGGATCTCACGCGGGAATTTTCTCCTTGCAAAGTCGAGAGGACTTCGCGAGTGCATTTCATCTCTTTTTTTTACGAGTTTGTGCCCTTTCGGGTTTTCACAAACTCGCCAGCAGTCCTGCTGTTTTTACTCACGGAGCCCTTTCGGGTTTTCATCCGTGCCCATTTTACTTGTGGACATGCTATTTTTTTTTTTTGTGGGACTTTGAATGTGGTCTCACCGATAGGACTTAGGAGAGATTAGGATCGTTTTACGCCCGTGGATTGTATACGGTTTTGCAGGATATATGATCCAGACCGTAGGGCCGGAAAAAATTTCGGGACTTTGTTGGTGTCTGCATCGCTGCACTGGAATATGGTACCAGGAGCGACTCATCATTCGCCGTTGGGGTATGGGATTTGGAATTTGGTTGGCGTCTGCATCGCTGCACTGCAATATGGTACCAGGAGCGACTCATCATTCGCCATTGGGATATGGGATTTGGAATTTTGTTGGCGTCTGCATTGCTGCACTGGAATATGGTATCAGGAGCGACTCGTCATTCGCCATTGGGGTATGAGATTTGGAATTTGGTTGGCGTCTGCATCGCTGCACTGGAATATGGTACCAGGAGCGACTCATCATTCGCCACTTGGGATTGGGAAGCGACGGCTTAGGAGACAGGTTTAGGTCCCTATCACCTAAGACTTTTCAATTTTATGGGCCGTAAGGGTCCCATAAAAGCATTTTCTCCCTGCGAGTCGTAAGGATCTCGTAGGTGTATTTTCTCCTTAGGAGTCGTGAGAACTCCTAAGTGTGTTTTTCCTTTATGAGTTGTAAGGATCCCACAAAAGTTTGTTCTCCTCATGTATCGTGAGGATACATGAGTGGGGCTTCCCAATAGAGCATAATTCCAAGGGCGGAGACCAACCGCTGGACTGGTGATTGCGGTGGGGCATGGGTATGATGAGAATTATTTGAGCCCGTGGATTGTATACAGTAATCAATTTAGGGACTAACCGTAGGGCCGGGAGAATTTTGAGAAATTGGATTTCGATTGGCGTCTGCATCGCTGCACTGGAATATGGTGCAAGGAGCGACTCATCATTCGCCTTTTTTTGTTTTTGTTGTTTTTTTTTGTTTTACCACGATAGCTCTATCATTTCAGCTTTTCTTATCGCGAAGATCGTGATTGCCCTATCATTTCGGCTTTTATTCGCGGTTGCCCCATCATTTCGGCTTTATTTTCATCTTTATTTTACTCGCTGATTTTTATTGCGAGTTGCCCCATCATTTCGGCTTTTCCTTATTTTTCTTTTATTTACACATTTTTTGTTTATTTACATTTTTTTTAATCCCAGTTTAACGACTTAGAGGTCGATTATTCCCAGTTTAATGACATGGTGGTCTGTTATTCCCAGTTTAAAGACTTGGTGGTCTGTCATTCCCAGTTTAACGACGTGGTGGTCATCTTTGCCTACCCCGGCTCCTTGAATTTTGATCTTGGCGGAGCTATGTTAATGACCGTAGCTCTGTGGCTTGCCGATACATCCGAGGAATATGAGGTTTTTCCAAGCTTGTATTGGTCATCTTCCCAATCTTTGAAAACACAGCAGTCTTCAATGGCATGACTCACCACCCTATGGTATGGGCAGTATACGGGATTGCCGGTCATATTCATTTCATGTAGCCTCTTCGGAATAGGCAATTGCAGACCGTTGTTCAAGGCTTCCTCGAATATATTGCAGACCTCATCCCTCCTGAAGGAGTACACCTTCTTCTTTCTCTCCATTAGAGTAGGTGCCCTTACTGATGCTGGTCCTTGAGGCCGATCAGTCTTTGGTTCGCCCTTTTCAGATAATGGCACATGTCTGGGAGGATTGGTTTCCCGAAAGATTTCGGTCTCCATTTGTATGACATCGGCGGTCGTAGCTTGACTGTTTGTTAACACGCCTTTAGACAGTTCTATCTCTCCCGTCTTGTATTTCCTTTTTACCCAATCTTTGAAGACGAAGCAGTCCTCAATGGCATGACCTATCACTCTGTGATAGGGGCAATATTTTGGGTCATCGGTCATATTCGCTTCTTGCGGTCTCTTTGATTCTGGCAATTGTAGACCGTTTCTTAGGGCGTCTTTGAATATTTTACGGATTTTGTCCCTTCTGAAGGAATAAATCTTATCCAGCTTCTCTTTCAGTGGAGATTCTCCTCCGGTGTATGTATCGGAGGGACTGGAGGCTGCTCGCGGCCGTTTTTCACGAAGGCGCTCCGCTCTTAGGTTGAAGGGGGTATCAGTTGGCTGCTCTCGGGTATCAATCCCTGGCTCATGAACCAAAATTTGATTTTGCTGTAATTGCAATCAGGTGACTTGGGTCGCGAGATCTGCCACGACGTTTGTCAATTCGTCGACCTTAGATTGTACCTTGGCTAACTTCTCATCCCTGTCCTGAAGCTGCCTCTGAAGCCACCGGAATAACACTTGTTCTGTAGTTCCGGTTATGACAACCGGGTCATCCTTATTCTCTGAGCTCAATTCCGCAGGAACCACGGGCTCCTCTGGCTTATCGGCCTGAGCGGGCTCTTCATCATTCAGATCGAGTTGACGTTGGGTAGCGTCCACTGCATCATCACCCTGGCTGTGAAGCATAGGAGGGATCATTTCTTCATGTCCGACCATATAGACAGTGTGGACCGCATACCCAGCCATCTCTTTATCTTCGGTGGCTGATTTCGCGGAGCGGTACGGGCTTTGGAAATTCATAAATTTTAACATGGCCAGAGCCCTAGCCCTTTTGTTGGCTCTGTATCTGAGCCGCTTCTGCCTCAGCTTCTCTGCCTTGAGCGCTTGGCAGGCTTCTGCTCTTTGGGAAGCCGCCATAGGCTGAGTGATGTGGAGGCTTGAGAAAACACCCAATCGAGCAGTTGTCAGAGGCGCCGCTGGAGCTTGCCCGAGATGCCTTGTTGCTTTGTTGGTGTTGATGGCCTTGCCCCCAGCTGGGGCCAAGGAAAGTCGTTCAAACACCGACTTGCGTTTGTGTTGGGGTGCCCTTGCGACCATGGCATTCGGCCTTTTCCCCTTTGAGACCGGTTTGTCTGTTACCAGAGCTTGAGGAACTGGGACGGCGTTAGCTGACACGAACATAATAGAGCCAAATGGTAGCGGCTCCTCCTCCTATTGTTGCCCGAGACTGGCCGGAAGGACCGTCCTGGAGTCCATCTTCATCGTGTAGGAGACGGGAGCTGTATCGAGAGCTGAGCTTGTCTTTGGAGACATTTTTGCTGGGACCGGAGATTGCAATTTGAAATTTGTTAACCTGCATAAAGAAGCATGATTTCAGTACAGGCGGTCGATATGTATATTGATTGAGTTCGCATGAACGTTTAACCCGAAACATGGGAGGAGAGAAAGGTCCCACCGGGCGTGCCAGAATCTATAGGGTGTTTTTTGTCACCCCATTGAGGTGGGAATACACGCGCGCTTGACAGGCGTACTACAGATTCCCCCTGCCTAGGATAGGCGGGGGGTTATTGATTGTGGGGGTCCGAATCTCCGGCAGCCGCGGACTAAGCTGCCGTTAATTACCCCTCGCCTTTGGAGCGAAGGAACCTCCGATTAACGGGTTAAACCGGTCATGCGAACTCAATGTGCAGTGTGCGTGTGTTTTATTTTGGAGGGGGCTTGGGTATATCGGGAGTCACGCAGAGTTTTTACGGGAGTCCCGTTACCTGGATAGCGGGCTGGGGGTCAAGGGGCTAGCAGCCCCCTTACGGGGTGCGGGGCAGCGCCCCGGCCCAAATTTTTTTGAGAGGGATAGTGTTGTAGAGTATGTGTATGTGTATATACATATATATATAAAATAAAAAAAGAAAAGGGGCATCCAAAGGATGCGTGGGAAAAGCGCCAGCGCTTTGGGTGCAAGAGCGCTAGCGCACCACATGTCAGCACGTGAGCGCTCGAGCGCTAGCGCTTTGAGCGTAAAGGCGCTAGCGCCCCACGTGTCAGCACGTGGGCGCTCCGGCGCTAGCGCTCTGAGCGCAAGGGCGTTAGCGCTTTGAGCGCTAGCGCACCACGTGTCAACATGTAGGCGCTCGGGTGCTAGCACTTTGAGCGCAAGGGCGCTAGCGCTTTGAGCGCTAGCGCACCACGTGTCAGCACGTGGGCGTTCGAGCGGCAAAAGGGACTTGGTCCCTGCAATGGGAGTTGTACTCCCAGAAGAGGATTTAGGATGGAGTTAAACTCTTAAAATTTTTTGGAGTTGATGAAAGGGCTTCTCCCCTTGAGCCCTAGTTCTTTCCCAAAGTGGGGTTTCTGGAGATGGGTCTCCTTCTTCCTTCTCTATTGGTAGGATCTTGAAAATCAAGAGATGTGAGATTTTAAAAATCTCTTCTTTTTGAGATCTGATGGGAGATTTAAGCTCCCCTTTGTGGGTTTTGTGGTGAAAAACTATTTAGTTTTGGAAAAGGAAGAGTAAAACTCTTGATTTAATTTCAAAAGAAAGAAGAAGATTTAGAACCTTCAGAAAGGAGAAAGAGGCACAAATCCTAGATTTTTGAGGGGAATGAAAAAAAGTATCCTTTATTCATCATCATGTTGCCTTATATAGGCTTACATATTTACATATAGCCCCTTGGGCTTTACAAAATGGCATTTTGCCCATCCCATGGCTCATATGCCATTTCTTTTTGCACATAAGCCATGGGCTCACAAAAATTTGGCTTTATGCCCATAAAAATTATATCAAAATTATTTTTTACATGATTTGCATGGGGAGGCCGGCCGCATCATGTTCCGGCTCAACTCGGGCATGGGCCCACTTGATTTGGGCTTGGGCCCACCTGGCTTGGGGTTGACCTTGACTTTGACTTGGTCAACCGGGGTGCAATTTTCGACCCCAACAATGTACACAAGAGATATGAATATAAATGAACAACTTTTATTTATTCAATATTTCTTTACAATACAACTGGAAATATAAATACAAGTCTGAAATGCAATACCTAAACAATGGCATGAACTGAATGAAAAGTAAATACAAGTAAAGTCAATGCTCAGGATCTTCTGTGAACTGCTCCAAGTGCTCCTGGCTGGTCTCGAACTCCTCAGAATCGGGTCCTCCTGACAACATTCCAAAGAAGAAGAGAAATAGGAATGTTGTCAGCGAACAATCGCTCGGTAAGTCCTAAAGAAAGAAGGAGAAGAATAGACAGAGAATAGAACATGTGAAGTAGATATGTTATATTTGCTATACTAACGTAGTTGTTGTAGCTTGGTACAGAATATGCCAGTGTATACGAGAGGAGTCCAACTTACACCGTGGACTTTGGTAACCCGTAATACAAGGCTCCGTCGATAATACCGCGGAACAACGGCATGGATGTAATTACGTCTTTTAGTGACCACCTTGTGCCACCGTTAACATGTTCCGTATCAGTCTACCCCTTTATAAACCCCGTAATGTTTATTGTATTGACTGTACCGATTGTCTTATATTGTCTTATAGTAAATGGAAGACTTGCCTAAACCATGATATCAGTAAACGGAATGGATATAAATGGATAGTCATGTAATAAGAGTATATCCATGGTTCGGTTCGGTCATGTTCATATTGATACTTGTTCTCACAATCAAGCACGACGATTTCATCAGGATTGTTTACACAGTACTTTTGCAGTCACCGATCCATCTCCCAAAGAACATGCATAACGCTTTCCCTGGAGGAATAGTGATGTCTCTCTAAGGGGAGAATCACCAATTCGCATAGAGCTCGGCGACCTCGTAAAGCGCTGAAGAAACGATCAGACTGGAGAAAGAAAATACATACGTTAAGGTATTTCCTTGAAAAGCATGTGAGCATTATAGTATTATTATATAAAAAAAATTAGCGAAAATACTAACAAGAGAGAGTTAATAAATGTGTTAGTTCTTTACAGACGCGCCTCTTAGAAAACGTGGTATACATACACTATAGGAATTGAGAGACACGGCAACACACTTTCCATTAATCCGGGTGTAGAGCTATTTTGCAAATTCAAGAATCTTTATGTGTGCATGAAAAATGACATGGATGAATATGTTGTGTTGGCATGCGTCCCGCCACTGTATGAAATTCCTAGAGCGGCACTGTATACCCCATACCCTCCCCCCCTCTAGTAATGTATGTTTGTAGGTATGCAAGTATATGTGTGCGTATGTGTATGCATGGATGCGCGCGTGCGCTTTGCTTGCGCGAGTATGCACGTGCGTGGGCATGAGCGTGGGCGTGTGTGTGAAGCTAATCCTATGAGAGAGGAATAGTCCTACGAGAATCAACTTATGGCGAGAGCAATGAAAGGAAAAATCGGTAACCATTAGATCACAATTTGACTGCTCAGTTATTATGTAAGTTACACAATATCTAAAGAAATCTCATAAAATCAAAAGCAAATATGGATGAATCGATATAATAAAATCCACTTCTTTCTCTTTTGGCATGCATTCCTTTCTTTTTCCTTCATGCATTCTCTTTCTGCTATGATTCTTCAATCGCTGTAAGTTTAGAACAATGATTCTATTAACTTCAACCTCGAAAGCCAATATCAATGAATTTAATTAAAATCAATTCTTTAGTCTTCCACTCTTATGTTAAGCAGTTTTTCAGAAAAAATTGTATTCCATTCATATCAATCTACCGAACAATTGAATTATGTGACAATACGTTAAAAGAATCTTGAATTAGCCACAGATATTTAGTTATTTACCAACTATTAACACAAGGTATCATTCAACATCTGGGAATATATCAGATCAAAGACATGCATTCATCCATACTATTGATTAAGTTCTTGAATACAATTAGGAAAAAACTCAGACATTTGAGATCTACTTCTTTTAATTAGGTTTTTAGTGTGGGGTGGGGAAGGGTGAGAGAGAGAGAGAGGGGATAATGGGAGAAAGGTGCAATAGGATGGAATTTCCTCTTATTACGTCGAAAAAATACACTCTCGATTCTTTCCGATGATCGGCACCCATCATCTTTATCTTTATCATATGGTGTCATATCCCGCTTCCCAAAAGAACGGTAATGACACGTGACGATACCCACGATATATTTATTCGGAGAAGTTCATTTCCGAAATAAATACGCTAAGCGTTTATAAACAATATAACCACAGTCAAGAATTACCATGAGTAATTAAAATTCAACGGTAATTTTATTTACATTCATTTTCATAAAGTTTTGATATAAGTTAACTGAAAAGAAAAGTGCAATGAAAATGCTTAACAGATGGTACACTGAAAATAAACCGCTGAAAGATCTAGTAGTCTGGCTTAACTGAAAGCCGATTGAAGTCCTCCTAATTTGGCTCGATCTTTTCTGTCTCTAGATCATTTAACGAATATTTCAAAAAAACAAAAGATGGCGAACTTGCGCTCGGTAAGGCGCCAAAAGAAAGGTATAATGAGAATGTGGAAAGTATATATAGACAAAATGATAGGGTGATTAAGTATAGCAATTAATATATTATGACAGTTCTAATATAATATAACAATGTAAATGAAAAACTATGTAAGCATGGTAATTTAATATGAGCATAAAAACCAAATATATCATGGTCGTGTATTGTAGATATAGTTAACCTGAAGTGCATATAAGTGTCATAAAAGAGCCTCTATAAGGGTAAAATAACTAATGTGAATGTGAATGTCAACCGATCTCAAAAGTGTTCTCGAACCCAACAGGCTATCATCCAGAAGTAAGGAACCACGGACCCGAATTAAGAGTGTTAGTAACAGGACTTCAACCTAATGCTGAAATATTCCAAACCCTACGGGCTATAGTCCAGGGGCTTGGAAACACGGGCTCTCATGATAGATTACTTGTGTCAGTAGATATTGATTTATGACTTAGGGGGATTCATGAGATTTCGTTAGATTCACACTTAAACTACCCTAACACCCCACGCATTTTAAACTATGATTAAGATTACAAGTCTTGATCGAATACATGAATACAAAAGGTGACATAATATCAAGATTGAGTTCATGCAGTCATGTAGTTATGTCAAATGTAATTCATGTCATTTGTATTCAGGGTTCGAGTCAAGTTGGTTTCAGGTATACTTGTTGAGTTCATGTCTACATGTCAAGTTTTCAAGCAGATAGTTCATATTCAATTTCGTGTTCAAGTCAAATTGGAATTTAAGTTTAAGTTCGAGTTTAAATTAGATTAGAATTCAAGTCAATTTGTGATTCGAGTTTAAATTCTAATCATATCTTATTACAAAATTTATCCTTTGAAGTTCTTAAGTTTTGGGAATAATCAGGCAACCGCTGCATATGGACGGCATGATTTGTGTCTTTTTCCAAGACGATAACTATTGATAATTCTTTTAATTTGTAATGTTATCTAATCTGGATAAACAAATACTCATTTTCTCCGGTTCCTCGAGGCTCAAGAGATTTGATACTGCTTAATCCATGATTAATCTAAGGTTATTAAATATTTATTCAAGTTATTTATTATGTGTATTTGCATATTTGCATTTCTTGAGAAGGTTTTATGTAAAATTGTTTTATTATTGTCTTAAAAATAAACCTCGAAGGTGTTTTTGATAAAAACATGTTAATTAAAATTTCATGAGTTTTTATAAAAATGATTTTAGATTTAGAGATATTTTAGTGATAAAACCTAGCTTTTAAAACTTTATGGTATTTTAATGAAAAAAATCTACCTGAGGACCTAATCTTTTAATTTAGAGTATTTTATTGAAATTATATTTACAAAAACGTTTTCTTTTAAGTTACAAGTATATAATATTTAAGTTATTTTTAAATTGTTTTAATTTTATTTTAAAAATTCCGTATTTTCTTTTCCTTCAAAAGCACGCTCCGTGAAGAGCTCTGATCTCACCCACTAAACACAAGATATGCGATAATCTGCACTATCTTTTAATAGGGCTCTCCTAAAGAGAATTGTGTTGAGCTTAATTGCCAAGGTAAAATGATTTCGGTTTAAAATTCTATGTTTCAAAGCTTGAAGGAAGTTTAATGAAAAACATTTCCATAAAACGCTACAATCGATTGATCGTGTAATGAATCCAAATGTGCGTGAGTGGGGTAGGTCATTACCCCGTGTATATTATCTAAAAATATATTTAACAAATTCTAAATATTTATATTAAACATAAAAGAATGATAAAGGTATGTATTGTTAAAAATCTATCATTAAAATTCGGTTTTAACAACAATCTGTTTGAGATGATTCTATAGACTTAAGTAGAAAGTTAATTTCACAAAGTTAATTTCATGAAGTAGATTATGATGGCATGAGTGAATTATAATAGCACAGATTCATAGAGGTAGTTCAAAATATAGGGGTGTTTAGCGACATAACAAAGGGTGGATTCAAAAAGGAGAAGAAGAAAGGAGACTTACTCACGTCGTGAATTGGTATAACAACCAACTCACCGCTAGCTAGATGTTAGAGAATTCGATTGCGTGGAAAGATGATTCGATTAGACTGGCCTTCGACTTCGGAAGCTTGGACACTTCAACTTAAAACTTGAGCAACTTCTTGGGTGTTTGAGAGTGAATTTTCTTTGATAATTTTAGAGGGAAGAGTATGGATATGTGCTAGGGTATTTGTAGGGATGGAGAAAGAGTATATGGTGAAATAAAAGAAATTAAAATGGATTAAAGAGGGGATTAAATGAGGAGATGAAAAGCATGGGGGTTCTCTGTTTTAATTCAGGGTTTTTAAAATATCAAAATATCAAAACGAGCTAAGGACACCAGTGCACGAGACGGGCTTGATTGGGAATAGCCTGGCCGCCCGAATCACCCCTACTTCAGGATTTGTGCTTGGGGCTCAGGGTTTGGGTTCGAGTCAGTATAAATAACCTATTTTAATATATCTTTTCTGTTATAATGTTTCTTAATCTCGTGTTTAGCCTGTGAAAACTTTTGGGCTCCCAAAACGTCAAAAGAAAAAAATATTAAAATAATTGAGGCTGATGAGATTCGAATACGCGGGCTAAGGAATAGCAGTGGAGAGGCTTAACCAGTGAACTACAAGTAGTTTCTTACTTTTATTTAACAATAATTACTTATAACTCATAGTCAGAAATAGAAATACCCTTTATATAACATAAAACTGGTACAAATGCACAGGGATTTCAGGATCATTACATCCTATCCACCTTAGAAAAAATTATGTCCTCGAAATTTAAACAAGGAGGATATTCTAAATGATTCAAAGAAAATTTTAAGTCAATACAATCGTGAAGGCTGGGTATGGATTTTCTGGAACAGTGAGAAAGAATCAAAGAATGCAAGAATTTGAATTGGCTGAAAAAGATGTAAGGAATTTACCAGTGTTATTTTGACCTATGGTTTCGTCCTCTGCGACTGACAAAGTGAAAGTATGGCGTCTCGGCACTTTTCTCTGTGCCTGATGATACACTCGTTGTTGAGGGGGTAAAGGCTATTCGCGTTGAGTAGGTGCTGGAAGAGCTAAACGGGTAGGAGAAGCTTGAATAGCTGGTCTAGCTGCAGGGGCTGAGCCAGCTTGGTTCTGTGGACATGTTCCTATAGCGTGTGTAGGTGATCCACAGATCAGGCAGTGTAACGTTTTAGAAATCGTTATGCGATTTTTCCGTTAATAGGTAAAATAGTCGGTGTTTTCCATAAAAACCCGGAAGTGATCAATTTTCTGTATAGACTTGACTGCACCTAATTTAACTAGAATATTGCTAGTTTGCGGTTTTTAGTGGTCACTTGAAAAAAAATTGGTTCACTTAAATATTTTTCCTAAATTAAAATATTATTATAAGTTATTAATTATGCACTTATTAGTGGTAATTACAATTTTGGTTTGGGTTAATTATTTCTAAAGTGAACCCATGCTAGTTTAATCACTAGATTAAGCTTAATCCTTCTCTCCAAAATATCTAGATATTTGTGAATTAAAAGAAAATTTTAAATGAAAAGAGAAGAGGTGGCATAAGATATTTGTTGCATTAATGAGCATTAATTAATGTTTTGCACTAGATTTTTCCACACAATTCCTAACCTCCTCATCTTTTCCCCCTTGGCCGAGCACCCCTTTGCTGCCCTTTGAATTTCCTCACCCCATTTTCATCTCTCCAAACTCAAATAAATCATCAAAATGCTTAAATAATCCCACAAACTCACAAACAAATCCCTACCCATCATTCTTCAACACTAATCAAGCTTGGATCTTCATGAAAATCATCATTTTGGAGGCTAAAATTTGAGTTTAGTTGCTAGTTGTGAATCTAGTCGAGGTATAAATCCTAACCCTAAACTTTAATTGTTGTTTAAATACATTAAGCTAGCTTATTAGATATTTATTATAGTTTTAAATTTCATGTTTAGAAATTCATGAAAATTTAGTGAAGATCAAGTTAGGGTTTAATTGGTGGAAATGGTTAATTGAAAAGTGTAGACTTGGGAAAACATAACCTAGTGGGAGAATGTTATTTGTTAATTTCCTGATTTGTCTAATTGAGTTAATAGCAAACTAAGTTTTACTAAATCATATTTGGGTGATATTAAAATTGCAGTAAAGGTTTGGGTGACTTAGTTAAGCTACTTTGCGATGATTGTGATCGCTAGAATTTGTGTAAACTTTTAGACTTGAGCTAAAATGAGAAAAGTGCTTACTAGGTTTTCGGATAAATTAGGCGTGGGCTTCATTTGGCGTTGCGATGGTTGTATATTATCTTCCACACGATATATTTTGTTGTGAATGCGCGATCGGTACGATCGGGGTCTAGACTTGGTGGTTGCGTAGTTTAGCGATCCTAACTAGGGTTGTACCGATGTCGTACGTGTTTTGTGCACTAGGTGCACAGTGTGTTTATCTTGTGGGCGTTATCCTTGCGTTTCGTTATCTTTGTGTCGGCGTAGGATATTTAGCCTTATGTGTTGTGTTTGTGAAATTTTAGGATCGCAAGCGGGGACTTCGGACGCTGCGAAGAAAGGGAAGCAGGTGGTCGGATTTTCTTAGTTCGAAATCATCGGTGAGTAGATTTAACATCTACGGAGAAATCGCCCGTATGGCGTTATGTGTCAGGGCTGGATATGATATTATAGCTGCATGTTTATACGCATATGAGTTGATTGCGCATGAGTGTCATTGCATATTATTACCTGTTGTGTACCTATTGGACACTGCACCATTACTGACGATTCATGTTGCATGAGCACTAAATTGTATGCCGCACTCACTCAGTCAGTAATTGCCATGACACGCACTACATATATACATATGTGATATTGTATCGGTTATTGTCATCGAGACATGGATTCTTATTCCGTTGCGTATATGAAATGTAGTATACAGGTTATACTTACATGCTCACACATATATTTTGCTATAGCTACATGTACATCATGCATACATAGTTACGTGTACACCCACATACCTTACTACAGCTACATGTATATCATGCAAACATACTTACATGTATACCCACATATCTTGCTATAGCTACATAAACCCCTAAATAGATTGTAATGTCATTTGACATTGAGACGTTGATTATTGTGCTATCGCGCTTATGAAATGCATCATACATAATTTCTTACATGTAGATACATATATCTTGCTATAGTTACATGTACACCTCATATGATGTTGCACTTAATTTCGGAGGATTTGGGAACCGCATGATATATTTTAAAACCGGATTCATTTAAAAGAGCGGTTTTCCCTTAATATGCTCATATTTCTGTTTATGTTGCACATATCAGTTTTCATGGATTTACGCATTGAGATATGGATTTCATGTGATTTATGGATTTGAGAACCGTGGAGGTATTTTAAGAAATTTATATATATTGTTTGAAAACCCGGTTTCTCGTGATATGATATTTCAGTGCGTCCACCATGAGTTTTCTCGGTTCTGAGACTTGTGCTAGATACCCGATTCAAGGAACGGTAGGCACCGTCTGCGGATACATGGTGTTCCCGGTATGGTACCCCGGGGCAAGAAAGGTATGTCGATGGATTTGCCGATGAGCCTGGCAGAGGGACTACTGCCTACCGGTGATAGTATTTGGACTCGACGGATATCTGGAGGATACCGACCGGAGTCGCGAGATAGTACGGGCCGATCCGGACTGACGGAGCCCGTAGGCCGATCCGGACTGATAGAGCCCGAGATATTGATGAGGGCCGATCTGGACTGACGGAGCCCGATATATGAAGATTTGCGTGTCGATACTGGACACGAGTATTTCATGATGTTTCGAGTGTCGATATTGGACACTCGGGTTCCATAATTTTTATGTGTCGTTGATGGACACACGAGATAGATATCCTTATACACACACACACACACAGGCATATATTTTCATGATGTTTTGAGTGTCGGTGTTGGACACTCAGGTTCCATGCGACTTACAGGTCATGAGGGCCGATCTAAGGATGCAGTGCCTGAGGTATTGGGATTTGGAGTGTCATTGATGGACACTAGTTTTCCACGATGAGGATTCCGTGTTGATGATATGTTTTATCCCATACTCAGCATTTATTTGATATGCATTTTTATTCATGTAGATGTAGCACCCTGATGGTGTACCTTGATCATGATTGTTGCATATTTATATTGCCATACTTATGCTATCAATTTACATGTGATAGATTTATCGTTGTTCGTGCATACTTGCGATTACAGTATGATGTTATTTATTATTCACGAGTTGGCAACTCACCCCCGTTGTGCCACAGTGTTTTGTAGGACTTACCCTCAGAGTAGTCGCAGTAGGACTTCTTGTTATCTCTACTTTTGCGGATACCGTGACAGTTGGCTGTGAGGCCTTTGCTATTAGGTGGGTTTGCGGTTATCCGTTCTTGTACTTTGTATATCTTTTATTGGATCTAGTACTCTCTATCTACCACTTCATGTATTTGACTTAGAGACGAGTTGTGAGGATCGGTGTTGTATTATTTTGTGACTTTGGGTGCCGTGCTCGTGGGAGCCGGTCTTGTTATAAAGTTTTACCTCCTTATGTTGTTTTCATTTATATTTCTTCGCTACGGCGTCGTATATATGCTTATGGTGGTTGTTTCCGCCGTTGGGCGTGATTTTGCTCCCGTTTGGGATGCTTTATTTATATTCTATGTTGTACCTGTTTTCGGGGTTAGTTTTTACAAAGGAGGTGCTGCCGAAATTTTTGAGAAAAGTAAAACTTAAGTTTAAAGATTTTTACTTGGGATTTCCGAAGGTTTTAACTATGTTTTCTCCACTTATCCATTTTTGGGTGGTTTTAGATTTCTGGGTTTCGGCTTACTTAAGTTGTGTACGCCTGTTGACGTTACGCAGTTTAAGTGCCGGTTACGGGCCTAAATTTGGGTCGTGACAAAGTTAATATCAGAGCGCTAGATTACCTTTCGGAGTGTAGCATGACCTTGGTATGATGGAGTAGGTAGCTAAAGCAGAGTGACGTAGCGTGTGTATGTTCTACGGTATACTTACGACACGGTACTCCGCCTAAGTGACCTTAGAACTTATTGATTGAAATTCCTTCCGTGATTATATACATCCTTGTGATTCGATTTCTATGTCCTTATCGAATCTTGTTTTCATTTCCAGCCTTTATGCCGCCGAAGACTAGGAAGGCACAGAAAGCGGCCGCGAGGGCTGAGGTCAGAGTTGACTCGTCAGAGACGAGGACTTATCAGGGCAGTACGCCAGTTGTACCATGGTAGATTGATCCACCTTCGACAGACCATATTGCTATGCTAGGGGCTGGTATGCAGGATTTGCGCCAGATGATGGGGTCACTAGTTGAGGCCATTCGAGCGCAGAGATAGGAGGTTATTCCACTTGTTGCGGGGACCGCGATGGTGCCTACTGTTCCGGCAGTCGCAGCTGCAGCTACGGAGGTTATCACCATATCACCGTCAGAGTTCATGAGGCTGAGGCCTCCGGTTTTCACTGGCACTGATGCGGCTGAGGATCCGTAGTCGTTTATCGACCGGATGGCCAGGATATGCCGTTCGCTGAGATGCTCCGACGCGAGATGGGTAGAGTTCGCGAGTTTTCGTCTGGAGGGTCTGGCCCAGAATTGGTGCGAGTCGTTGGAGAGGGGCAGAACCCCAGGTCTTGCTCCTATGACCGGGGCTGAGTTCGTGACGGTGTTTCTGGCCTATTTTCTTCCGCAGAGCGTCAGGGATGCTCGAGCTCGCAGATTCGAGTCGTTACGCCAGACTCCGGGGATGACGATGGCCGAGTACGATGTGCTGTTTACCAAGCTATCTGTGTATGCTCCGTATTTGGTAGCTACTGAGGAGATGCGGGTGAAGAGGTTCGTTCGAGGCCTGCTTACCCAGCTGTTCCTCGCTATCAGCATTCAGCATTGCGACACGTATGCAGCAGCGGTAGACGCGGCCTTATTGATTGAGAATCGTCTTTCTGAGTCGTCGGTTGTTCCGGAACCGAAGAGGGTTCGTACTGGTATGCCAGCATGGAGACAGACGTTTAGACGCCGTGATAGATTCCTTTCAGGTACTGGGGGTAGTGGAGGCTCGGGACGAGGCCAGTTATTCAGTACTTACCCCTAGGAGGGTCAGCAGTCGACGTCGGGGTGCTTTAGGTGTGGCAGTCTACATCACCTTGTTAGGGATTGTACTGCGATACGCCAGTGAGAGGTAGCCGTACCACATGTTACCTTACCACCTTCTCCACCTCAGAGAGCGTTGCCTCTTACGTCTGTTATTGCTTCGCGTCAGACTTTTGCTCAGAGAGGTCGTGGTCGCGGAGGGTTTGTTCAGGGAGGACGGGGTGGCAGAGGCAGAGGACAGCCAGTCGCGGGTAAAGGGCAGGCTCGGGTGTTTGCCTTGACTCACCAGGACGCACATGCATCCAATGCAGTGGTTTCAGGTACCCTTTCTGTATGTTCTTTTGATGCACACGTTTTATTTGATCCGGGATCTACGTATTCGTATGTTTCTACGCACTTTATGCCGAGGTTAGGCCGAGAGTCGTGTTTGCTAGATCAGCCGCTTGTGGTGACTACTCCTGTTGGAGAGTCGTTTCTTATGCGACACGTGTTTCGGTCGTGTGCTGTTCGTATAGGAGACCGAGATTTGTCCGTCGACTTGATCCTTCTTGAGATGTTGGACTTTGACGTTCTCCTGGGCATGGACTGGTTAGCTA
Source organism: Agapanthus africanus (assembly GCA_030015575.1). Taxonomy (NCBI): domain Eukaryota; kingdom Viridiplantae; phylum Streptophyta; class Magnoliopsida; order Asparagales; family Amaryllidaceae; genus Agapanthus; species Agapanthus africanus. The sequence continues at coordinate 395,682,046 of JASDDO010000029.1, read as the reverse complement.
CTTGCTACGCGTCCGTGGACTGCCGCGAGAAGACGGTTAGGTTTTGTTTTCCTGGTGAGTCAGTGTTTGTTGTGTAGGGGGACCGTGGTGCCACCCTCACAGTTTGATTTCTGTCCTTTGCGCTAGTCGGCTTTTGAGGAGAGGATGTCGGGGATTCTTGGCTTTCATTCATGATACTGGAGCCACAGTGGAGTCGTTGGACCGGGTTCCTACCGCGCGAGAGTTCCCTGACATTTTTCCCGATGAGTTACCTGGGTTGCCGCCAGAGCGCGATATTGAGTTTTGCATTGATCTGATTCCCGGCGCGGGGCTTATTTCTATACCGCCTTATCGGTTGGCTCTGGCGGAGCTTAGAGAGCTTAAAGATCAATTGCAAGAGTTGCTTGATAAGGGACTTGTGCGTCCGAGTGTTTCGCCGTGGGGAGCTCATGTTCTGTTTGTCAAGAAGAAGGACGGCAGTTTGAGATTGTGTATGGATTATCGTCAATTGAACCGAGTTACGGTGCGGAATAGGTATCCTTTACATCGTATTAACGATTTGTTTGATCAGCTCCAGGGTGCGAAATATTTTTCTAAGATTGATTTGCGTTCGGGTTATCATCAGTTCCGGGTTCGGAATGATGACATTCCGAAGACTGCTTTTCGTACGCGCTACGGCCATTATGAGTTTTTGGTGATGTCGTTCGGACTCACCAATGCACCACCGGCATTCATGGATCTGATGAACCGGATTTTCAGGCCGTTCCTCGACCAGTTTATTATTGTGTTTATTGATGACATTCTGGTTTACTCTAGGAGTCAAGAAGAGCATGAGCAGTACTTGAGGATTGCTTTGCAGACATTGAGAGAGCACCAGCTATATGCTAAATTCTCAAAGTGCGCGTTTTGGCTTGATAGAGTTGATTTCCTGGGTCATGTGGTGACTGAAGATGGTATTCTTGTGGACCCGAGGAAGATCGAGGCTGTGCAATTTTGGCCCAGACTGGTATCTGTGACTGAGGTCCGCAGCTTTTTGGGCTTAGCTGGTTATTATCGCCGTTTCGTGTAGGGTTTTTCGAGTATCGCTGCACCGCTGACCGGACTGACTCGGAAGGGGGTTCCTTTTCTTTGTACTAATACGTGGGAGCAGAGTTTCCAGCAGTTGAAGACTCGATTGACGACGGCACCAGTTCTATCTTTGCCTTCTGGATCGGGCGGCTATGTTGTTTACTGTGATGCTTCTCGAGTGGGGCTCAGTTGTGTATTGATGCAACATGATAGAGTTATCGCTTACTATTCTCGGCAGTTGAAGAAGCACGAGCAGAATTACCCCACTCACGATCTTGAGATGACCGCGGTGGTCTTTGCGTTGAAGATTTGGAGACACTACTTGTATGGGAGGTCGTGTCAGATTTTCACGGACCACAAAAGCTTGAAGTACATCTTCCAGCAGTGGGATCTGAATCTGAGACAATGCCATTGGATGGAGTTTGTGAAGGATTATGATTGTGAGATCCTTTATCACCCGGGCAAGGTGAATGTGGTAGTTGATGCTTTGAGTCGTAGGCCTGGGGGTAGCTTGTCCCAGTTGAGCGCAGTTCAGCTACAGTCTTCTGCAGATTGGCAGATCTTGTGCGACGGTAGAGTACAGTTTGAGTTCACTTCCACTGGGGGACAGCTTGCTCATGTCCGCGCCCGTCCACTACTTTTTGATCGCATCCGTGAAGCGCAGCCCAGTGATGCCCGTTTGTCTGAGATTCTTGAGCTTGTTCGGCAGGGTACGGTTTCAGAGTTTATGATTGATGACCAGGGTGTGGTACGATGTGGGACTCGTTTATGTGTACCATATGCTAATGGGTTGAGACGTGAGATCCTAGAGCAGGCACATCAGTCGGCCTTTAGCGTTCATCCAGGTTCCACCAAGATGTACCGTGACTTAAGAGACTTTTACTGGTGGGAAGGGATGAAGCACGATATTTCGGACTTCGTTTCGAGGTGTCTGACTTGTCAGCAAGTCAAGGCTGAGCATCGGAGGCCGGCAGGTGAGTCAGCCTTTACCTGTTCCGGAGTGGAAATGGAGCAGATTTCCATGGACTTCGTTGTGGGTCTACCCAGGACCAGTCGAGGGTATGACTCCATTTGGGTGATTGTTGACCGGTTGACGAAAGCGGCCCAATTCCTTCCAGTGAAGACCACTTTCGGTTATGCTCAGTATGCTCAGTTGTATATAGATGAGATTGTGCGTTTGCACGGCGTTCCCACATGCATCGTATTCGACAGGGGCACCCAGTTTACTAGCCATCTTTGGCAGAAGCTTCAGGAAGCTTTGGGTACCCGGTTGAGTTTTAGCACCGCTTTTCATCCACAGACCGATGGTCAGTCGGAGCGGACTATACAGACTCTGGAGGATATGCTTCGTGTGTGTGCGCTTGATTTTGGTGGCAGTTGGGATCGTCACTTGCCGTTGATTGAATTCTCCTACAATAACAGTTATCAGGAGACGATTCAGATGGCTCCTTTTGAGGCTTTGTATGGTAAGAGGTGCCGATCGCTAGTCTGTTGGACCGAACTCAGCGAGAGTAGGGTTTTGGGACCCCAGCTAGTTCAGGAGACTACGGAGAAGATCCAGCTGATTCAGGACAGGATGAGAGCAGCCCAGTACAGACAGAAGTCCTATGCCGACCGTCGTCGTCGCAGACTTGAGTTCGCAGTGGGGGATCATGTATTCCTGCGGATTTCTCCGATGAAGAGCGTTATGAGATTTGGGAAAAAGGGGAAGCTCAGTCTCAGATTTGTAGGTCCTTTCGAGATCCTTGAGCGAGTTGGGGCTGTTGCCTATCATTTGGCACTTCTGCCCAGTTTTCCGGATGTTCATCCCGTTTTCCATGTGTCGATACTTCGAAGATACCTTCATGATCCTTCTCACATGATTTAGCACCAGACCGTTCAGCTTGAGCGTGTTCTTTCGTTCACCTAGCAGCCGGTAGTTATATTGGATCGGCAGGTGAAGAAATTTCGGTCAAAGGCCTTGCTATGTGAAGGTTCTTTGGCGTGGCCTTACCAGTGAAAAAATCACTTGGGAGGCCGAGAGCGAGATGCGGAAGAAATTCCTTTATCTCTTCGAAAGTACGCGTAGTTAAATTTTAAATTCGGGGATCGAATTTCTTTAAGGGGGGAAGACTGTAACGTTTTAGAAATTGTTATGCGATTTTTCCGTTAATAGGTAAAATAGTCGGTGTTTTCCGTAAAAATCCGGAAGTGATCAATTTTCTGTATAGATTTGACTGCACCTAGTTTAACTAGAATATTGCTAGTTTGCTGTTTTTAGTGGTCACTTGAAAAAAAATTTGGTTCACTTAAATATTTTTCCCTAATTAAAATATTAGTATAAGTTATTAATTATGCACTTAATTAGTGATAATTATAATTTTGGTTTGGGTTAATTATTTCTAAAGTGAACCTATGCTAATTTAATCACTAGATTAAGCTTAATCCTTCTCTCCAAAATATCTAGATATTTATGAATTAAAAGAAAATTTTAAATGAAAAGAGAAGAGGTGGCATGAGATATTTGTTGTATTAATGAGCATTAATTGATGTTTTGCACTAGATTTTTCAATACAATTCCTAACCTCCTCATCTTTTCCCCCTTGGCCGAGCACCCCCCTTGCTGCCCTTTGAATTTCCTCACCCCATTTTCATCTCTCCAAGCTCAAATAAATCATCAAAAATCCTCAAATAATCCCACAAACTCGTAAACAAATCCCTACCCATCATTCTTCAACACTAATCAAGCTTGGATCTTCATGAAAATCATCATTTTGGAGGCTAAAATTTGAGTTTAGTTGCTAGTTATGAATCTAGTGGAGGTATAAATTCTAACCCTAAACTTTAATTGTTGTTTAAATAGATTAAGCTAGCTTATTAGATGTTTATTATAGCTTTAAATTTCATGTTTAGAAATTCATGAAAGTTTAGTGAAGATCAAGTTAGGGTTTAATTGGTGGTAATGGTAATTTGAAAAGTGTAGACTTGGGAAAACTTAACCTAGTGGGAGAATCTTATTTGTTAAGTTCCCAATTTGTATAATTGAGTTAATAGCAAACTAACTTTTACTAAATCATATTTGGGTGAGATTAAAATTATAGTAAAGGTTTGGGTGACTTAGTTAAGCTACTTTGCGATGATTGTGATCGCTAAAATTTGTGTAAATTTTTAGACTTGAACTAAATGATAAAAAGTGCTTACTAGGTTTTCGGATAAATTAGGCGTGGGCTTCATTTGGCGTTGCGATGGTTGTATATTATCTTCCACGCGATATATTGTGTTGTGAATGCGCGATTGGTACGATCGGGGTCTAGGCTTGGTGATTGTGTAGTTTAGCGATCTTAGCTACGGTTGTGCTGATATCGTATGTGTTTTGTGCACTGAGTGCACAGTGTGTTTATCTTGTGGGCGTTATCCTTGCGTTTCGTTATCTTTGTGTCGGCGTAGGATATTTAGCCTTATGTGTTGTGTTTGTGAAATTTTAGGATCGCAAGCGGGGACTTCGGACGCTGCGAAGAAAGGGAAGCAGGTGGTCGGATTTTCTTAGTTCGAGATCATCGGTGAGTAGATTTAACATCTACGGGGAAATCGCCCGTATGACGTTATGCGTCAGAGCTGGATATGATATTATAGCTGCATGTTTATACGCATATGAGTTGATTGTGCTTGAGTGTCATTGCATATTATTACCTGTTGTGCCTTGACTTGGTACCTATTGGACACTGCACCATTACTGACGATTCATGTTGCACGAGCACTAAATTGTATGCCGCACTCACACCGTCAGTAATTACCATGACACGCACTACATATATACATATGTGATATTGTATCGGTTATTGTCATTGAGACAGGGATTCTGATTCCGTTGCGTACATGAAATGTAGTATACAGGTTATACCTACATGCTTACACATATATCTTGCTATAGCTACATGTACATCATGCATACATATTTACATATACACCCACATATCTTGCTACAGCTACATGTATATCATGAAAACATACTTACATGTATACCCACATATCTTGCTATAACTACATATACCCCTAAGTAGATTGTACTGTCATTTGACATTGAGACGTTGATTATTGTGCTATTGCGCTTATGAAATGCATCATACATATTTGCTTACATGTAGATACATATATCTTGCTATAGTTACATGTACACCTCATATGGTGCTGCACTTGATTTCGAAAGATTTGGGAACCGCATGATATATTTTAAAACCGGATTTATTTAAAAAAGCGGTTTTTCCTTAATATGCTCATATTGCTGTTTATGTTGCACATATCAGTTTTCATGGATTTACGCATTGAGATATAGATTTCATGTGATTTATGGATTTGAGAACCGTGGAGGTATTTCAAGAAATTTATATATATTTTTGAAAACCCAGTTTCTCGTAATATGATATTTCAGTGCGTCCACCATGGCTTTTCTCGGTTCTGAGACTTGTGCTTGTAACAACTCCAATTTTTGAATACCTAAATTTGAATTAAATTTGAAGTATACTTGGAGTATTAATGTTGCTGATAACACTTTAAGTATCTATCTCTCTACAATAATTACAAGAAGGAGCTTGTAGCTCATTGGTAACACCTTGCACTGCTGAACCAAGCCACCAGAGTTCGAATCCCATGCCCCACATTATTTTTAGTTTATTTTTCTTTAAAAATTCTTGGAAGCCCAAAAGTCCACAGGCCATAACTCCTAAATATTGAACTGAACTCAAAAATTGAAGTATGCCATAACCTTAGTCAGAAGACCCCACACCCGACGATGGCCGAACCCTGCCGGGATCGGCCAACTCGGCCGGCCGGCCGGCCGGAGTTGGGCCGATGGCCGGGGTCCCAACACAAAAAGTGTGGCTTTTGGTCTTCTGAAACTCTCTGTTAACTCCAATTTATTTGTTCAGTTCCAGAATTCTTAATACATCCTATTTAATACAAAATTTTAATGATTTTCTTTAATTTTTACAATTTTTTTAAATAAATAAAACCCTTCACCTACCCTACCCTAGCTACCCTATAAATAGACCCCTACCCTCTACCCTCTCATCCCAAAACCCTAGGTTTACTTTCTCAAAATTTCTACAAGAAAGGTGTGCTTTGAAACCGAGTTCACGGCGAAGCGCTGACGGATTCCGGCGACGTCCTTGGAAGCAACCGGCGACGAAACCACACTTCGGCCTTCTCCCTAGTTCCTCTTCACTCTTTAGAAGAGTTTGAAACCCGTAAGTCCCAATCTTCTCTCTTTTCTATTTCTAAAAATACGACTTTATGAAACTCGACGGAAATCGGAACAAACCGATTTCCGATTCGGTTTTTCTACAAAATCTCACTTGTCACCTAATCCATAATACCTAAACATATCCATGATGACTATTAATCACATAGAAATTAATTTAAACAAAGTTTCTCAAATGAAATGATAACTTTCTTGTAATATCGTATTCTTTTCATAAAAATACCATAAAGTTTATTTTTCTACTTCTAGTCAATTCCCTCATTCCTAAACATGTTCATCTTGATAAATAAACTTGTAAAAATCAATTTGAATGAGTTTTCACACATGAAATGATAACGTTTTCAAATACCGTATTCTTACACTTAAATACCCTTATGTTTAAGTTAACATGTTTAACCTCTAAACTTCACTAAACCTTAAAATAAGTCACGAGGTAATGACCTACCTCTACACACACACAAATATAACCTTAATTGATATTCCCAAAATTTAGAATACGAAAATACAAGACTTTTCGCTAAAATACCATATTCTTTATAAACCTTTTCTAAAAGTTTTAAGTTGTACACAATTCTAAAATAAAATCTTTTAAAATGAAAGTACGATTTGTCATGGACATCGATCGTTTATCTAAACTGACTTTGTGGTGTCTAGGCAAGTGTGTCTAGGCTAGTGGTTTTTAATTAGGCCCACTATTGTGGTTCCTTCCCACTTACCTGGCACTTACCTGGCCGCAATTGGCGGTGAAGATGCGATTTGAGGCTTCTAATGACTTGTCGTTTAGACCTTAGAAATGGGCTAGTTGGCTTAGGAAACCCTAGAAACTAAATTACGGAAAACTATACCTTTTTACAAATAAATACCTTATATTTATAAAACCGTTTTTCTAAATGAATAGTATTTATTAAACCTAAGCAAAGCGCCGCTACAACCCATCTTTGGAGAACCCGTTAGGGATAGTACGGTTCATCGTGCACCCGCGGGCTAGCAGTGCGAGATTCAGACCTCCGCAAGGAGCATTCGGTCTCGAAAGGTTTAAAATACGACATTTAAGAAAAAAATGAGATTTTGGAAAATAAAATATTTATATAAAATTATTCTTGTATTAATATATATATAATTATCATTTAAACAACTATTTTATCATAAGATAAAGTTTCCACGTTTTTCTAAAATTACAAAATTAAAAGTTACATTAAAATACAATGAATTTCAAATAAATCAATATTATAAATTAATACTTTTATTAGGATATTTTCACTAGAATAACACAAATAAAATCCACACTCATTATAACTATAAAGACGAATAATAAATACTTGAGGTGTATTTTGAAAACTATACAATAGTACTTTTTACATAAAACCCCCTCAAGTTTTATAAATTATAATGAGACCCCTAACAAGTACAGAACTTCAAATTACTTTTCTTTTAGTCTGACTCGGGTTAGAGTCTGACTATTTCTGACTTGAATATGATTCAAGTCAATCTATATTCTTTTATATTCCAACTCAATATGAATACATGAATCCCTGAATTCAGTTAACAATCAATTCAATTTTGACTGAATCAAACCATGGATATACATCCATTATCCTGTTATTCCATTTACCTGATTATGCAGTTACAATATGTTTACTGATATCATGGTTTTGGTCAGTCACCTAACTTACACAATACAATACAACAATACTGTTAAAACACTACGGGGTTTAAGGGGTAGATTGGTACGGAAGGTGTTAAAGGTGGCACGAGGTGGTCAGATTAAGACACCTAACCAATATTCCGTTGCTGTTGTACCGTGGCTTAACGGTTCCTTGTACTTTCCGTTTGCCCTGGTCTCTAGCATATAGAGACCCCCCTCGTATACACTGACATCCTTATGTACCAAGCTACAAACAACAGCGATAACATAACATTATAACAATAGTTTACATTCTAAAAATGTACCTTCTTATTCTGTCTTCTCCACTTCCCTCTTACCTTTGGGACTTACCGAGCGATCTGTTCGCTGACGACATTCTGTTTCTCTCTTCTTTGAATATCGTCAGGTGACTTGGACCCGGCAGAAGTTGAGCCAACACAAGAAGACTTGGAGCAATTTGCCGAAGACCCTGTAGTATAATTTCATTGTACACTTTTCCATTCAGTACTTTACATTCCTGTTATGCCACTGTTTAGGCATCTTTTTATTTCAGTTGTATTTCCTTTCATGTATTGTACAAAGAATGTTAATAAATAAAAGTTGTTGTTCTTTTACATTTTGTCTCTTGTGTACTTATTTTATATTGCTTAGATACGCTTAGCGTATGTACTTCTGAGTATATACGTAGCGGACCTCGTCGCGTCCATTTCGCCGTACACTGGGAAGCGGGGCGTGACAGGTTTTGTTGGTAGCCCATGCAGGTCAGAGCTGTATGAATCCCTGTCATGCAGTTCTGGTCTGCGTGAACAACATAAGCAATATAACACAAGAACCAGCAACTAAAACATTCTTTACAATTCATGTTCTTTGAATCTGGCAAATTTCTATTCCTTGAATCTTATCATTTCATGTATTTGAATCTGTCCTAACCCAAATTTTTCTTCAAGGTTATGGATTCCCCGAACAACACCAGCACCAACGTCAACAACACCCCTTCAGCACTACCTCTCACACCAGCTGTTCCTGCACCACCCACTGAGCAAACGATGCTATTCGAGGCGATCCGCAGTCTTCTCGAGGGACAGCAACAACTTTTGAACCGTCCTGAGACCGATGCACCGGAAGTAAAGCAATTCAGGGCTTTACATCCAAAGCAGTTCTCTGGTAAAGGAAGCCCTCTTGAAGAGGAAGAATGGGCACAAAGCATCGAGGACGATCTGGCAGCAGCTCAAGTGCCAGATAACGCTTGGGTCCGTGTAGCGAAGCTACAGCTCACGGATAATGCTCGCAATTGGTGGAAGGCGGAAGAAAGCCGTCTGGTACAGCCGATTGAATGGAAGACATTTCGCGAGAAGTTCGACGCGAAATATTTCCCTATGACTGCCAGGTTCGCCATGGAGCAGCAGTTTATTCATCTACAGCAAGGATCAATGTGGGACAAATCGGTAGATGAATACGACGCTGAATTTACCATGTTGAGCCGGTAAGATATGTCGCAATAGTTCAATTTTTGATTATCACATACTACACAGCTAACACAATCTTTAAACAGATTCGCGGCACACTTGATACCGACGGACGATATCAAAGCCCGTCGCTTTCAATAAGGACTGGACACAGAGATTCAGGCTGCTCTAGCCACAGGAAAGTTTTTGACTCATGAGGATGCTCTAGAAGCTGCCCGCAGCTATGAGACAGTAATAAAAGCAAGGGGCAGAGCTCAGTCTGCAGGAGTCAAACGCCTTGCCAACCAGATGGCAGGTGGAGCCTCGTTCAGGCCACCTTTCGTGCCAAGGCGACCCGGAGTACCAACCCATCGTCCTAGCCCAGCTTTTTGCACCTACTGCAAGAGACTTGGACATATGATGAAGGACTGCCGTCGAGCCAACCGCCTTTACTTAGTCTGCGGCTCAGCTACTCACGATATTGGGTCTTGTCCCCAAAGACAGAACTCAGTTACTGCACCCAGGCCAGCAAATACCTATCCGCAGCAACCATCTCTTCAGGCACCTGCTCCCAGACTTGCACTGCCTGCACCACCCAGGGGACCTCAAGCTACACCACCTCCTCGACAGTTCCATCAAGCTCAAAGGAACGTTCAGAGGAATGCTCCTCAGGCCAGGAGGAATGTACCAAAGCGCCAGGCTTTCATGATGTTTGTGGAAGAAGCTGAGGCCACTGGCCAAGTCATTACTGGTAAACTTTTCTTCTCAAACTTATCTTTTAGTCTTGTTTACACACTTTCCCTATACCTAAAACCTACCCCATATACCTTAGGTACAATCCTAATAGCTTCACTACCTGCACTTGCACTGTTTGATACTGGAGCATCCCACTGCTTTATGTCACAACGGTTTGTCCGAACCCATGCGATTCCAGTCTCACCGCTTGTATCCAGCTGGAACGTCAGTTCCGGAAATGGTGTTCTAAAGGCAACTATGGGATACATCATGTGTCCAGTCGTCGTCTGCAGTCGAGAGTTTTATGCTGACTTCAAAGTACTGGACATACCAAACTTCGATGTGGTTCTAGGAATGGACTGGCTTGGAACCTTTTATGCTACCATCGACTGTCGTCAAAGGAGGGTAGTATTTGAGATTCCAGACCATCTGGTCTTCTATTTTAAAAGTGGAGACCGTACATTGGAGCCAAGTACCTACAAAGCGAAGCCAAGAGAAGCAGTAGTTGCGGCAGCTCAACCAGAGGAAGAATCAAGACCGGAGGTAGTTCGAGAGTTCGATGATGTATTTCCTGACGATATATCAGGTTTGTCTCCCGATCGAGCTCTTGAATTCAGTATTGACTTAGTACCAGGAGCACAACCGGTGATCAAAACACCGTATAGACTAAGTCCGGAAGGATTGAAGGAAGCTCGAACACAGTTGGACGAATTACTGGTGAAAGGATGGATTCGTTCCAGCACTTCAAGTTGGGGAGCACCTGTACTACTGGTAAAGAAGAAGGAAGGTTCATACAGAATGTGCATCGATTATAGGGCCTTGAACGAAGTTACTATAAAGAACAAATATCCACTTCCGCGCATCGATGATTTATTCGATTAGCTAAGTGGATCTTGTGTTTTCTCTAAATTGGATCTTCGTTCAGGTTATCATCAAGTGAAGGTCAAGGAAGCTGATATTCACAAAACAGCTTTCAGAACTAGCTATGGACATTACGAATTTCTGGTAATGCCATTTGGAGTGACCAATGCACCAGCATTCTTCATGAACCTAATGAACCAAGTTTTCCGGGAGTATTTAGACAGGTTTGTTGTCATCTTTATCGATGACATCCTGGTATATTCTAAGAATCGGAAAGAGCATGCGGAGCACCTACGAATTGTCTTGGAAACTCTTCGACAACATAAGCTTTATGCCAAGTACAGTAAGTGCGAGTTTTGGCTAAATCAAGTTGGTTTTCTTGGACATATCGTATCAGGAGAAGGAATTTATGTGGATCCAGTAAAAGTTTTGGCAGTTAGCGAATGGCCTACACCAAAGTCAGTGAAGGATATTCGAAGTTTCTTGGGTTTAGCTGGAATTACAGAAGGTTTATTGAAGGCTTTTCGAAGATAGCAATACCCCTGACCAAGCCCACACGTAAAGATGAAGAATTTGTGTGGTCAGAAGCATGCGAGCAAGCTTTCGTAGAACTTAAGTCAAGGTTGACATCAGCACCTATTCTCGTAATACCGGATCAATCTGGAGGATTCGAAGTACATTGTGATGCATCCGGTAAGAGATTAGGATGTGTTCTACATCAGCACGGTAAGGTTGTAGCTTATGCTTCAAGACAACTGAAGACTCATGAGCGCAATTATCCGACGCATGATCTGGAGTTGGCAGCCGTCATTTTTGCTCTCAAGATTTGGTGTTATTACCTACTTGGTGAACGAGTGAACATCTACACAGATCATAAGAGCTTGAAGTACGTGTTTACTCAGAAGGAGTTGAATATGCGGCAGAGAAGATGGTTAGAACTCATGGCGGACTTTGACATCAACTTGCAATATCACCCGGGAAAGGTGAACGTAGTACCTGATGCTCTTAGTCGCCAACCATTATCAATGAATCTCACCACTCAGTGGAAGCTTCAGCAAGACCTACATCAGATGGAGATTGGAGTAGTCATGCCAGGAGATGCTTCAAGTTTGATGAATCTACAAGTTCAATCAACCATTGTCAATCAGATCAAAGCAGCTCAAGCCAGCGATGCTAAGTTGCAAAAGATCAGAGAACAAGTGGAGAATGGACTCAGAACAGACTTCATCATCCATGAAGACGGATCTTTGAGATACGGCAGCAGATTGTGTGTATCAAAAGGTCCTGTTCGGGAAGAGTTAATGAAAGAAGCTCATAGCCCTCCCTATTCAGTACATCCTGGAGGTACCAAAATGTACAAAGATCTACGTCAGAATTATTGGTGGCATGGAATGAAGCGTGAAGTAGCCAGAAGTGTCGTAAAATGCTTGGTGTGTCAGCAAGTAAAGGCTAAACATCACAGGACAGCTGGACTACTTCAACCGTTACCAATCCCAGAATGGAAGTGGCAACACATCACGATGGACTTTATGACTGCTCTTCCTCGCAGCACAAAGGGTAACGATGCGATATGGGTCATTGTGGATCGACTTACAAAGTCGGCTCATTTCATCCCATTTCGAGTTGGCCAATCAACTGAGACACTGGCAAAGAAGTACATGGAGGTAATAATCTAATTAAGATTTAAACACTTCATAATGTACTATCTCTGATACCCATGAACTCATACAGGAAATTGTGAGACTTCATGGAGTACCGGTCTGCATTGTCTCCAATCGTGACACCAGGTTCTGATCGCAATTTTGGCAGAGTCTGCAAGCTAGCTTGGGAACAAGTCTGAACTTCAGCACGGCTTATCATCCACAAACAGATGGTCAGTCGGAACGAACTATTCAGATCTTGGAGGATATGCTCAGAGCATGTATGCTCGACTTCAAAGGATCGTGGGAAGATCACCTGCATCTTGTGGAGTTCGCATACAACAACAGCTACCAAGCAAGCATCGGAATGGCACCTTTTGCAGCATTATATGGAAGGAAGTGTCGATCACCATTAAGTTGGGACGACATCGGAGATAGGGAACTTCTTGGACCAGAGATGATAGTAGCGACTGTTGATGTGGTTCGTACTATCAGGGAACGGATGCGCATAGCCCAAGATCGACAGAAGCACTGGGCCGATGCAAAGAGACGACACTTGGAGTTCCAGCCAGGAGACCATGTATTCTTGAAGATATCTCCGGACCGCGGAGTGATCCAATTTGGAAGACGGGGTAAGCTAAGTCCGAGATACATTGGACCGTTCGACATACTCGAATGAGTCGGTGAAGTGGCATACCGATTAGCGCTTCCACCCTCATTGGAAGGAGTGCATAACGTGTTCCACATATCCCAACTCAGAAGGTATGTGAGTGACCCCAGCCATGTACTTGATCATTCTGAGCTCACTATACAGACCGATTTGTCTTGTGAGCAACAACCTGTGGAAATCCTGGACAGGAAAGTAAAGACACTACGGAACAAGGAAGTTAACTTAGTCCGGGTAATGTGGAGAAAAGACACTCCAGGAGAATCCACGTGGGAAAGGGAAGATGAAATGCGTGCAAGATATCCGCACCTTTTTGTAAACTAGTCCTCAAATAAAAGTTGTAAATTTCGAGGACGAAATTTTTGTAAGGAGGATAGATTGTAACAACTCCAATTTTTGAATACCTAAATTTGAATTAAATTTGAAGTATACTTGGAGTATTAATGTTGCTGATAACACTTTAAGTATCTATCTCTCTACAATAATTACAAGAAGGAGCTTGTAGCTCATTGGTAACACCTTGCACTGCTGAACCAAGCCACCAGAGTTCGAATCCCATGCCCCACATTATTTATAGTTTATTTTTCTTTAAAAATTCTTGGAAGCCCAAAAGTCCACAGGCCATAACTCCCAAATATTGAACTGAACTCAAAAATTGAAGTATGCCATAACCTTAGTCAGAAGACCCCACACTCGACGATGGCCGAACCCGGCCGGGATCGGCCGGCTGGAGTTGGGCCGATGGCCGGGGTCCTAACACAAAAAGTTTGGCTTTTGGTCTTCTGAAACCTCCTGTTAACTCCAATTTATTTGTTCAGTTCCAGAATTCTTAATATATCCTATTTAATACAAAATTTTAATGATTTTCTTTAATTTTTACAATTTTTTTAAATAAATAAAACCCTTCACCTACCCTACCCTAGCTACCCTATAAATAGACCCCTACCCTCTACCCACTCATCCCAAAACCCTAGGTTTACTCTCTCAAAATTTCTACAAGAAAGGTGTGCTTTGAAACCGAGTTCACGGCGAAGCAATGACGGATTCTGGCGACGTCCTTGGAAGCAACCGGCGATGAAACCACACTTCGGCCTTCTCCCTTCACTCTTTAGAAGAGTTTGAAACCCGTAAGTCCCAATCTTCTCTCTTTTCTATTTCTAAAAATACGACTTTATGAAACCCGACGGAAATCGGAACAAACCGATTTCCGATTCGGTTTTTCTACAAAATCCCACTTGTCACCTAATCCATAATACCTAAATATATCCATGATGACTATTAATCACATAGAAATCAATTTAAACAAAGTTTCTCACATGAAATGATAACTTTCTTGTAATATCGTATTCTTTTCATAAAAATACCATAAAGTTTATTTTTCTACTTCTAATCAATTCCCTCATTCCTAAACATGTTCATCTTGATAAATAAACTTGTAAAAATCAATTTGAATGAGTTTTCACACATGAAATGATAACGTTTTCAAATACCGTATTCTTACACTTAAATACCCTTATGTTTAAGTTAACATGTTTAACCTCTAAACTTCACTAAACCTTAAAATAAGTCACGAGGTAATGACCTACCTCTACACACACACAAATATAACCTTAATTGATATCCCCAAAATTTAGAATACGAAAATACAAGACTTTTCGCTAAAATACCATATTCTTTATAAACCTTTTCTAAAAGTTTTAAGTTGTACACAATTCTAAAATAAAATCTTTTAAAATGAAAGTACGATTTGTCATGGACATCGATCGTTTATCTAAACTGACTTTGTGGTGTCTAGACAAGTGTGTCTAGGCTAGTGGTTTTTAATTAGGCCTACTATTGTGGTTCCTTCCCACTTACCTGGCACTTACCTGGCCGCAATTGGCGGTGAAGAGGCGATTTGAGGCTTCTAATGACTTGTCGTTTAGACCTTAGAAATAGGCTAGTTGGCTTAGGAAACCCTAGAAACTAAATTACGGAAAACTATACCTTTTTACAAATAAATACCTTATATTTATAAAACCGTTTTTCTAAATGAATAGTATTTATTAAACCTAAGCAAAGCGCCGCTACAACCCACCTTTGGGGAACCCGTTTGGGATAGTACGGTTCATCGTGCACCTGCGGGCTAGTAGTGCGAGATTCAGACCTCCGCAAGGAGCATTCGGTCTCGAAAGGTTTAAAATACGACATTTAAGAAAAAATGAGATTTTGGTAAATAAAATATTTATATAAAATTATTCTTGTATTAATATATATATAATTATCATTTAAAAAACTATTTTATCATAAGATAAAGTTTCCACATTTTTCTAAAATTACAAAATTAAAAGTTACATTAAAATACCATGAATTTCAAATAAATCAATATTATAAATTAATACTTTTATTAGGATATTTTCACTAGAATAACACAAATAAAATCCACACTCATTATAACTATAAAGACGAATAATAAATACTTGAGGTGTATTTTGAAAACTATATAATAGTACTTTTTACATAAAACCCCCTCAAGTTTTATAAATTACAATGAGGCCCCTAACAAGTACAGAACTTCAAATTACTTTTCTTTTAGTCTGACTCGGGTTAGAGTCTGACTATTTCTGACTTGAATATGATTCAAGTCAATCTATATTCTTTTATATTCCAACTCAATATGAATACATGAATCCCTGAATCCAGTTAACAATCTATTCAATTTTGACTGAATCAAACCATAGATATACATCCATTATCCTGTTATTCCATTTACCTGATTATGCAGTTACAACATGTTTACTGATATCATGGTTTTGGTCAGTCACCTAACTTACACAATACAATACAACAATACTGTTAAAACACTACGGGGTTTAAGGGGTAGATTGGTACGGAAGGTGTTAAAGGTGGCACGAGGTGGTCAGATTAAGACACCTAACCTATATTCCGTTGCTGTTGTACCGTGACTTAACAGTTCCTTGTACTTTCCGTTTACCCTGGTTTCTAGCATATAGAGACCCCCCTCGTATACACTGGTATCCTTCTGTATCAAGCTACAAACAACAGTGATAACATAACATTATAACAATAGTTTACATTCTAAAAATGTACCTTCTTATTCTTTCTTCTCCACTTCCCTCTTACCTTTGGGACTTACTGAGTGATCTGTTCGCTGACGACATTCTGTTTCTCTCTTCTTTGAATGTCTTCAGGTGACTTGGACCCGGCAGAAGTTGAGCCAACACAAGAAGACTTGGAGCAATTTGCCGAAAACCCTGCAGTATAATTTCATTGTTCACTTTTCTATTCAGTACTTTACATTCCTGTTATGCCACTGTTTAGGCATCCTTTTATTTCAGTTGTATTTCCTTTCATGTATTGTACGAAGAATGTTAATAAATAAAAGTTGCTGTTCTTTTACATTTTGTCTCTTGTGTACTTATTTTATATTGCTTAGATACGCTTAGCGTATGTACTTCTGAGTATATACGTAGCGGACCTCGTCGCGCCCATTTCGCCGTACACTGGGAAGCGGGGCGTGACAGTGCTAGATACCCGTTTCGAGGAGCGGTAGGCACCGTCTGCGGGTACATGGTGGACCCGGTATGGTACCCCGGGACAAGAAAGGTATGTCGATGGATTTGCCGATGAGCCTGGCAGAGGGACTACTGCCTACCGGTCATAGTATTTGGACTCGGAGGATATCTGGAGGATACCGACCAGAGTCGTGAGATGGTACGGGCCGATCCGGACTGACGGAGCCCGATATATGAGGATTTGCGTGTCGATGCTGGACACGAGTATTTCATGATGTTTCGAGTATCGATGTTGGACACTCAGGTTTCATGATTTTTATTTATCGTTGATGGACACACGAGATAGATATCCTTATACACACACACACAGGCATATGTTTTCATGATGTTTTGAGTGTCGGTGTTGGACACTTAGGTTCCATGAGACTTACAAGACATGAGGGCCGATCTGAGGATGCGGTGCCTGAGGTATTGGGATTTGGATTGTCGTTGCTGGACACTAGTTTTCCACGATGAGAATTCCGTGTTGATGATATGTTTTATCCCTTACTTAGTATTTATTTGATATGCATTTTTATTCATGTAGATGTAGTACTATGATGGTGTACCTTGATCATGATTGTTGCATATCTATATTGCCATACTTATACTATCAGTTTACATGTGATAGATTTATCGTTGTTCGTGCATACTTGCGATTACAGTATGATGTTATTTACTATTCATGAGTTGGCAACTCACCTCCGTTGTGCCACAGTGTTTTGTAGGACTTACCCTCAGAGTAGTCGCGGCATGACTTCTTATTATCTCCACTTTTGAGGATACCGCTACGGTTAGCTGTGAGGCCTTTGCTATTAGGTGGGTTCACGGTTATCCGTTCTTGTACCTTGTATATCTTTTGTTGGATTTAGTACTCTCCATCTACCACTTCATGTATTTGACTTAGAGACGAGTTGTGAGGATCGGTGTTGTATTATTTTGTGACTTTGGGTGCCGTGCTCGTGAGAGCCGGCCTTGTTATAAAGTTTTACCTCCTTATGCTGTTTTCATTTATATTTCTTCGTTACGGCGTCGTATGTATGCTTGTGGTGGTTTTTTCCGCCGTTGGGCATGATTTTGCTCCTGTTTGGGATGCTTTATTTATATTTTATGTTGTACCCGTTTTCGGGGTTAGTTTTTACAAAGGAGGTGCTGCCGAAATTTTTGAGAAAAGTAAAACTTAAGTTTAAAGATTTTTATTTGGGATTTCCGAAGGTTTTAACTATGTTTTCTCCGCTTATCCATTTTTGGGTGGTTTTAGATTTCTGGGTTTCGGCTTACTTAAATTGCAAACGCCTGTTGACGTTATGTAGTTTAAGTGCCTATTATGGGCCTAAATTTGGGTCGTGACAAATGTTTCCCCCAATCAGAGCAAAGCTCTGTTTTGAATTTCAAAATTCAAAAATTGAAGTAACACTTCAGATTCTGCGCGTTACGCGCCACCTGTCAAACGCAGACGCGCTAACGCCAGGTGCGCTGCGCCCTAGGCAGCGCATCCCCAATCAGAGCAAAGCTCTGTTTTAAAATTCAAAATTTAAAAGTTAAAGCAACGCTTCAGATCCAGCTCTCTGCGCTGTGCGCCACGTGTCAAATATAGGTGCGTTAGCGCAGTTGCGCTGCGCTCTGCGCTGCATGCCACATATCATCAGACGCGGGTGCGCTAGCGCAGTTGCACTGCGCTCTACGCTGCGCGCCACGTGTCGAACGTAGGTGCGCTAGCGCTGGAATTAAAAATTCCCCACCGTTAGATCAAAAGATCTACTAATAATAAATTATTAATTAAGCAGAACTAAAATTCTGTTATGGAAAGATTTTTCAATCTTATTAAAATAAGAAGATTATCTTCTGTAAAATAGAAGCCTTAGGATCAAAGATCCAACGGTGGGAAATATTCCCAAATTAATCAGAGAAAGACCTCTTAAAACTGATTCAACAAATCAATTGGCCCTATATAAAGGCCCCTAGACTTTAAGTCTAAAATATATAGAAAGAGAGAGAAAACTCTCTGCAAATTTTGAGAAAACTCAAAGAGAAAGAAAGGCAAGCCTTTAGGAAAAGAAGATCATTTCTTCACCTTTAAGGTAAAGAACTAGTTCTTGAACCACAGAGATGAAATCATCTCGTAAAAAGAAGAACTATCTTCTAAAAAGATCATAGATCTACAAAAGACCAAGGTCTTTAATAAAAACAAAAAAAAGAGAGAGATCAAAAGATCTAACCATAAAAAACAAAAGAAGTATTTTACTTCATTCACAGATCTTTGATCTATAAAGGCAGAGCCTTTTTACAAAACAAGAACTTTTGTTCTTGAATCTTGAGGCAAAACTTCCTTTAAGAAGAACATAAATTTATTCTTTGATCTTGAAAGTGCCTTGCACTCATGAATTGCGCTCTTGCGCTCATTGGACCGGCGCTCAGCGCCAAAACCTGCCACGTGTCGACCAAAGACATAATCTGCGCTTTGCGCTTCTGAAACAGCGCATTGCGCTCATGGGCTGGCGCAAAGCGCCTGGCGTGCCACGTGGCGCATGTCAGAGCACAATTTGTTCTGATGAAGACAAAAGATGTCAGAACCCAATGCTTGGCATTATTAAAAGGGCCGAGCCCAAATAAAGGCTTAATAGCCAGAACAAAAAAAATGTTAAACATTTTATTTAGACTTAGCCCAATTCTGGCCATAAGTCCTTAACTTATCTTGAACTGAGCACATCTGCTCTTTCTACCAACTCACCTTGGTTCAAGTGTACATCTCTTCACTCCTTTGATATTTGTCGTTGTAATTCCTCAACGTCTTCAAAGAGGTAACGGGTCCCGACGACCACACCTTTCATAGACTATGACGTCTCTAAACATCGGACTGTGGGGTCCTTAAACCCATGGACTATGATGTCCTTAACCTCGACCGTGATGTTTTTAAACTAACATTGGACTGTGAGGTCTTTAAACTCATGGACTATGATGTCCTTAACCTCGACCGTGACGTCTTTAAACTAACAATGGACCGAGATGTCCTTAAACTAACATTGGACCGTAATGTCCTTAAACTAATTATCGACCGCAATGTCATTAAACTAAACAATAGAGCCCAATTGCTCTCTTGTTGGATCTAAACAATCCCGTTAAGTCGATCTTAGTCTAAAATGAGGCTAACGTATCCTTAACAAACGTTTAAGTAGATCTTAGTCTCAAATGAGGCTAACGTATTCTTAAACCCAACCCCTCAAACTCAAATCTAAGAAAGATACGGATTTGGACTAGTCCACGCTCTAAGGGCGACAACACAAACTAGTCTCCGTATACAATCCACGGGCAACCAAACACAAAACAAACACCCATGACACGAAGTGACCATCTGGAGAAGGAGAAAATTGTTACCATGATGCGGTAGCGTAATTAACTGCAGGGGCTTGCGCCTGCAGGGAAGAGCGTCCCTACAATCAAAAACCCCTCAAACGAGGAGGAATCTGACGAAGTGTAATGACCCCAAAATCTTTATACATTTGTATTATCCCTCTTCAATAATATACCGTATTTATTTGTACTTGGTATTTTCCTTTTTCTATTAAATTTATTATTATTTTATTCCTCAATCTATTATGTATTTTTTTTCTAGGTACAATTTCTTTTTCTTATATTTAAGTTTTTAACTTCTCATTCTTATTTTTCCTTTCATAAATATTTAACCCAAATCCATTATTCTAATTCTCTACAGCCCATCTAAAAAGCCCATTTTCTTTTTAAGCAACATCATATATTTAATTCTAGTTAAATATATGCATGAACAATCTTATAGCTCATTGGTTAAGTCCTTGCATTGTTATTCCATAAGTCACATGTTCAAATCCCCATTCTTGCAATTATTTTTTTTATCATTTTTTTTATTCTTCTCATAACCTACAAATGAGACCTTTCATTTCCAAAATGAATGGTGACCTTTCATTTCTCTTTTAATTCTTATGTTAAATGCATATATTATTATACATAATTCACCATTACACCATCTTAATTGTCCTCCTCCATCTTTTCCTTCCTCATATTTTTTTCTATCTCTCATTTCTCCTTCTTCATCTAAAGTCCAAGAAGAAGAACATGAAGAACTCTTCAAGAAGGTCTCGCTAGTAACGCGAGGCTGTCGGCGGATAGACAAGCCCGGTGACAATACCGGCTTGTGCATGTAAGTCCCTTCACTTTTTCCTCCCTCCATCTCTTTCTTTTTCTCTTTATATTTCTCTTGTTTTATATTGACATGAAAAACTTCCCTTAGCATATCATAGTTCCTAAATAATTAATTAAGTTGATACATATATAAATAATGAACACACAAACATACACACATATATAGTTTGTAAAGTCTTTTTCATTACCCTCCTCAGTTCACATGTTAAGATTTCATAGTGACCAATTAGGATTGCATGTTTGTTGTTTTATTTTAAATCACTTTATTTAAAGTATGTAAAAAAAATGAAGTTACGAATAAATACCATGGTTTTCTCATTTCTCACATATGACATATCAATACCTTTAGTTTTAAATTAATTTTTATAAATTAATTTTTAATTCTGAAAATTTCATGAAATTTACATATGATAAAATATATTATTTTGTACACGCTGTAAAATTTTTAGATCGATCCGCATAACGGTTTAGGAATTACATTGTTTTTATTCACTGATCGTAAAACAGAAAACTGCAGTTATCGGTCAATTTCTAAGACACATAACTTGGTATACCGGTATCCAAATTGAGCAAAATCAGGTGTTTTTGATATCTACATCGAATGATCTAGATTTTCATAGTTTTATAGTTTTACTGAAAACCTATCTAAGATAAAGAAAACTGCTTTACAATATTAAGTGACGGATCTGGACAGAATCTCTCCTGATTCGCACACTGTTTTTAAATTAGACATAACTCAAACTCCCGATGTCCGTTCGTGATAAAATTTAGATGTGTAGATGCAAAATTGATAGAAATATAATTTTATGTATACTTGATTACTTAGAAATGCATGAAACATCCCAATATAGGCTTTGCAATACAATATATAGTTGCTGTCCAGAAATCTGAATTTCTGTTTTAAATGCTGATATTAAAATGATCATAATTAGAGCTTAAGAAATCCAAATTGTATGAATCTTGGTGTTTTCGATAAGTACATCGAAATACCTACAATTTTCTAATAATTTTCGTAACCTGAAACCTGATACAAATTAACTCAAACTGCGTTTTAAAAATATGTGACGGTGCCGAATAGATTCTGATCTGTTTTGCGCGACGATACGAAAACATATATATCTCTCAAACCGGTAGTCATATTTAGGTAAAACTGGAACTCACGCATGCAAAACATTTAGAGCCATATTTATGTTTATATTTCGCATTCGTTCAACTTGATTAATTAGTCGTACATAATATTTCTTTACAGCATTGTTTATGGTAGTTACTCGAATAATATACTTGACTCATTTCATGTTATTCGAACATGTATACATATTTATCTTGATCATTAAATTGTTGTATGTACATAAAGACGATAATTAAATACTTGAGGTGTATTTTGCAAACTATACAATATTACTTTTTACAATAAACCCCCTCAAGTTTTATAAATTACAATAAGGCCCCTAACAAATAAAGAACTACAAATTATCTTTCTTTTAGTCTGACTCGGGTTAGAGTCTGACTAATTCTGACTTGAATATAATTCAAGTCAATCTATATTTCAATCATATTCCAACACAACTTGAAATCATGAATCCCTGAATACAGTTAACAATATATTCATTTTTGACTGAATCAAACCATGGATATTCATTCCATTATCCTGATATTCCATTTACCTGATTATACAGTTGCAACATGTTTACTGATATCATGGTTTTGGTCAGTCACTCAATTTACATATTCCATTACTACAACACTGTTAAAACATTACGGGGTTTAAAGGGGTAGATTGGTACGGAAGATGTTAAAAGTGGAATGAGGTGGTCAGATTAAGACACCTAACATGAATACTGTTGCTGTTGTACCGTGGCATAACGGTTCCTTGTACTCTCCGTTTGCACTGATCTCTAGCATATAGAGATCCCCCTCGTATACACTGGCATCCTTCTGTACCAAGCTACAAACAACGGCGTTAAACAATATTCCATAATATTCAACAACATAATACTTTAGAAAATACTGCTACTCTGCCATTCTCATTCTTCTTTTCTTTGGGACTTACCAAGCGACCTGTTCGCTGACGACATTCTATTTCTTTCTTCTTTGAATGTCGTCAGGTGCGTTGGACCAAGTTGAGACCGAGCCCACAAGTGAAGGTTTGGAGCAGTTCCAAGAAGACCCAGAGCTCTAGATAATTGTACTTTGTTCTTTCCAGTATTTCCTTTTATTATTATGCCACTGTTTAGGCATTGCTTTTCCATTCCAGTTGCATTTTCATTTCATGCATTGTACAAAGAATGATATTAATAAAAGTTGCTGTTATTTCAATATCATTTGTCTCTTGTGATTATTTTATATTGCTTAGTTACGCTTAGCGTATGTACTTCTGAGTACATACGTAGCGGGCCTCGTCACGTCCACTTCGCCGTACACTGGGAAGCGGGGCGTGACAGGTTTTGTTGGTGGCCCATGCAGGTCAGAGCTGTATGAATTCCTGTCATGCAGTTCTGGTCTGTATGAACAAGCTAGGCAATATAACACAAGAAACAGCAACTGATAACATTCTTTACATTACATATTCCTTGAATCCATCTTGAACTCCACCTTCGGTTTCCTTGAACTCCATCTCTCCACTTTTGAATCCTTAATTCTTATTCATCCTTTCTATTTGTATCTTATAGACTTATTAGCTCAATTGGTTAGAGTATCAATTGACGGAGCTCGAAAAAGATATCATCCTGTTTCCTTACTCTGTTACATCATCCTTCTTGAGTAATTTCGAGGACGAAATTATTTTTAAGGAGGGTAGAATGTAATGACCCCAAAATCTTTATACATTTGTATTATCCCTCTTCAATAATATACCGTATTTATTTGTACTTGGTATTTTCCTTTTTCTATTAAATTTATTATTATTTTATTCCTCAATCTATTATGTATTTTTTTTCTAGGTACAATTTCTTTTTCTTATATTTAAGTTTTTAACTTCTCATTCTTATTTTTCCTTTCATAAATATTTAACCCAAATCCATTATTCTAATTCTCTACAGCCCATCTAAAAAGCCCATTTTCTTTTTAAGCAACATCATATATTTAATTCTAGTTAAATATATGCATGAACAATCTTATAGCTCATTGGTTAAGTCCTTGCATTGTTATTCCATAAGTCACATGTTCAAATCCCCATTCTTGCAATTATTTTTTTTATCATTTTTTTTATTCTTCTCATAACCTACAAATGAGACCTTTCATTTCCAAAATGAATGGTGACCTTTCATTTCTCTTTTAATTCTTATGTTAAATGCATATATTATTATACATAATTCACCATTACACCATCTTAATTGTCCTCCTCCATCTTTTCCTTCCTCATATTTTTTTCTATCTCTCATTTCTCCCTCTTCACCTAAAGTCCAAGAAGAAGAACATGAAGAACTCTTCAAGAAGGTCTCGCTAGTAACGCGAGGCTGTCGGCGGATAGACAAGCCCGGTGACAATACCGGCTTGTGCATGTAAGTCCCTTCACTTTTTCCTCCCTCCATCTCTTTCTTTTTCTCTTTATATTTCTCTTGTTTTATATTGACATGAAAAACTTCCCTTAGCATATCATAGTTCCTAAATAATTAATTAAGTTGATACATATATAAATAATGAACACACAAACATACACACATATATAGTTTGTAAAGTCTTTTTCATTACCCTCCTCAGTTCACATGTTAAGATTTCATAGTGACCAATTAGGATTGCATGTTTGTTGTTTTATTTTAAATCACTTTATTTAAAGTATGTAAAAAAAATGAAGTTACGAATAAATACCATGGTTTTCTCATTTCTCACATATGACATATCAATACCTTTAGTTTTAAATTAATTTTTATAAATTAATTTTTAATTCTGAAAATTTCATGAAATTTACATATGATAAAATATATTATTTTGTACACGCTGTAAAATTTTTAGATCGATCCGCATAACGGTTTAGGAATTACATTGTTTTTATTCACTGATCGTAAAACAGAAAACTGCAGTTATCGGTCAATTTCTAAGACACATAACTTGGTATACCGGTATCCAAATTGAGCAAAATCAGGTGTTTTTGATATCTACATCGAATGATCTAGATTTTCATAGTTTTATAGTTTTACTGAAAACCTATCTAAGATAAAGAAAACTGCTTTACAATATTAAGTGACGGATCTGGACAGAATCTCTCCTGATTCGCACACTGTTTTTAAATTAGACATAACTCAAACTCCCGATGTCCGTTCGTGATAAAATTTAGATGTGTAGATGCAAAATTGATAGAAATATAATTTTATGTATACTTGATTACTTAGAAATGCATGAAACATCCCAATATAGGCTTTGCAATACAATATATAGTTGCTGTCCAGAAATCTGAATTTCTGTTTTAAATGCTGATATTAAAATGATCATAATTAGAGCTTAAGAAATCCAAATTGTATGAATCTTGGTGTTTTCGATAAGTACATCGAAATACCTACAATTTTCTAATAATTTTCGTAACCTGAAACCTGATACAAATTAACTCAAACTGCGTTTTAAAAATATGTGACGGTGCCGAATAGATTCTGATCTGTTTTGCGCGACGATACGAAAACATATATATCTCTCAAACCGGTAGTCATATTTAGGTAAAACTGGAACTCACGCATGCAAAACATTTAGAGCCATATTTATGTTTATATTTCGCATTCGTTCAACTTGATTAATTAGTCGTACATAATATTTCTTTACAGCATTGTTTATGGTAGTTACTCGAATAATATACTTGACTCATTTCATGTTATTCGAACATGTATACATATTTATCTTGATCATTAAATTGTTGTATGTACATAAAGACGATAATTAAATACTTGAGGTGTATTTTGCAAACTATACAATATTACTTTTTACAATAAACCCCCTCAAGTTTTATAAATTACAATAAGGCCCCTAACAAATAAAGAACTACAAATTATCTTTCTTTTAGTCTGACTCGGGTTAGAGTCTGACTAATTCTGACTTGAATATAATTCAAGTCAATCTATATTTCAATCATATTCCAACACAACTTGAAATCATGAATCCCTGAATACAGTTAACAATATATTCATTTTTGACTGAATCAAACCATGGATATTCATTCCATTATCCTGATATTCCATTTACCTGATTATACAGTTGCAACATGTTTACTGATATCATGGTTTTGGTCAGTCACTCAATTTACATATTCCATTACTACAACACTGTTAAAACATTACGGGGTTTAAAGGGGTAGATTGGTACGGAAGATGTTAAAAGTGGAATGAGGTGGTCAGATTAAGACACCTAACATGAATACTGTTGCTGTTGTACCGTGGCATAACGGTTCCTTGTACTCTCCGTTTGCACTGATCTCTAGCATATAGAGATCCCCCTCGTATACACTGGCATCCTTCTGTACCAAGCTACAAACAACGGCGTTAAACAATATTCCATAATATTCAACAACATAATACTTTAGAAAATACTGCTACTCTGCCATTCTCATTCTTCTTTTCTTTGGGACTTACCGAGCGACCTGTTCGCTGACGACATTCTATTTCTTTCTTCTTTGAATGTCGTCAGGTGCGTTGGACCAAGTTGAGACCGAGCCCACAAGTGAAGGTTTGGAGCAGTTCCAAGAAGACCCAGAGCTCTAGATAATTGTACTTTGTTCTTTCCAGTATTTCCTTTTATTATTATGCCACTGTTTAGGCATTGCTTTTCCATTCCAGTTGCATTTTCATTTCATGCATTGTACAAAGAATGATATTAATAAAAGTTGCTGTTATTTCAATATCATTTGTCTCTTGTGATTATTTTATATTGCTTAGTTACGCTTAGCGTATGTACTTCTGAGTACATACGTAGCGGGCCTCGTCACGTCCACTTCGCCGTACACTGGGAAGCGGGGCGTGACAGGTTTTGTTGGTGGCCCATGCAGGTCAGAGCTGTATGAATTCCTGTCATGCAGTTCTGGTCTGTATGAACAAGCTAGGCAATATAACACAAGAAACAGCAACTGATAACATTCTTTACATTACATATTCCTTGAATCCATCTTGAACTCCACCTTCGGTTTCCTTGAACTCCATCTCTCCACTTTTGAATCCTTAATTCTTATTCATCCTTTCTATTTGTATCTTATAGACTTATTAGCTCAATTGGTTAGAGTATCAATTGACGGAGCTCGAAAAAGATATCATCCTGTTTCCTTACTCTGTTACATCATCCTTCTTGAGTAATTTCGAGGACGAAATTATTTTTAAGGAGGGTAGAATGTAATGACCCCAAAATCTTTATACATTTGTATTATCCCTCTTCAATAATATACCGTATTTATTTGTACTTGGTATTTTCCTTTTTCTATTAAATTTATTATTATTTTATTCCTCAATCTATTATGTATTTTTTTTCTAGGTACAATTTCTTTTTCTTATATTTAAGTTTTTAACTTCTCATTCTTATTTTTCCTTTCATAAATATTTAACCCAAATCCATTATTCTAATTCTCTACAGCCCATCTAAAAAGCCCATTTTCTTTTTAAGCAACATCATATATTTAATTCTAGTTAAATATATGCATGAACAATCTTATAGCTCATTGGTTAAGTCCTTGCATTGTTATTCCATAAGTCACATGTTCAAATCCCCATTCTTGCAATTATTTTTTTTATCATTTTTTTTATTCTTCTCATAACCTACAAATGAGACCTTTCATTTCCAAAATGAATGGTGACCTTTCATTTCTCTTTTAATTCTTATGTTAAATGCATATATTATTATACATAATTCACCATTACACCATCTTAATTGTCCTCCTCCATCTTTTCCTTCCTCATATTTTTTTCTATCTCTCATTTCTCCCTCTTCACCTAAAGTCCAAGAAGAAGAACATGAAGAACTCTTCAAGAAGGTCTCGCTAGTAACGCGAGGCTGTCGGCGGATAGACAAGCCCGGTGACAATACCGGCTTGTGCATGTAAGTCCCTTCACTTTTTCCTCCCTCCATCTCTTTCTTTTTCTCTTTATATTTCTCTTGTTTTATATTGACATGAAAAACTTCCCTTAGCATATCATAGTTCCTAAATAATTAATTAAGTTGATACATATATAAATAATGAACACACAAACATACACACATATATAGTTTGTAAAGTCTTTTTCATTACCCTCCTCAGTTCACATGTTAAGATTTCATAGTGACCAATTAGGATTGCATGTTTGTTGTTTTATTTTAAATCACTTTATTTAAAGTATGTAAAAAAAATGAAGTTACGAATAAATACCATGGTTTTCTCATTTCTCACATATGACATATCAATACCTTTAGTTTTAAATTAATTTTTATAAATTAATTTTTAATTCTGAAAATTTCATGAAATTTACATATGATAAAATATATTATTTTGTACACGCTGTAAAATTTTTAGATCGATCCGCATAACGGTTTAGGAATTACATTGTTTTTATTCACTGATCGTAAAACAGAAAACTGCAGTTATCGGTCAATTTCTAAGACACATAACTTGGTATACCGGTATCCAAATTGAGCAAAATCAGGTGTTTTTGATATCTACATCGAATGATCTAGATTTTCATAGTTTTATAGTTTTACTGAAAACCTATCTAAGATAAAGAAAACTGCTTTACAATATTAAGTGACGGATCTGGACAGAATCTCTCCTGATTCGCACACTGTTTTTAAATTAGACATAACTCAAACTCCCGATGTCCGTTCGTGATAAAATTTAGATGTGTAGATGCAAAATTGATAGAAATATAATTTTATGTATACTTGATTACTTAGAAATGCATGAAACATCCCAATATAGGCTTTGCAATACAATATATAGTTGCTGTCCAGAAATCTGAATTTCTGTTTTAAATGCTGATATTAAAATGATCATAATTAGAGCTTAAGAAATCCAAATTGTATGAATCTTGGTGTTTTCGATAAGTACATCGAAATACCTACAATTTTCTAATAATTTTCGTAACCTGAAACCTGATACAAATTAACTCAAACTGCGTTTTAAAAATATGTGACGGTGCCGAATAGATTCTGATCTGTTTTGCGCGACGATACGAAAACATATATATCTCTCAAACCGGTAGTCATATTTAGGTAAAACTGGAACTCACGCATGCAAAACATTTAGAGCCATATTTATGTTTATATTTCGCATTCGTTCAACTTGATTAATTAGTCGTACATAATATTTCTTTACAGCATTGTTTATGGTAGTTACTCGAATAATATACTTGACTCATTTCATGTTATTCGAACATGTATACATATTTATCTTGATCATTAAATTGTTGTATGTACATAAAGACGATAATTAAATACTTGAGGTGTATTTTGCAAACTATACAATATTACTTTTTACAATAAACCCCCTCAAGTTTTATAAATTACAATAAGGCCCCTAACAAATAAAGAACTACAAATTATCTTTCTTTTAGTCTGACTCGGGTTAGAGTCTGACTAATTCTGACTTGAATATAATTCAAGTCAATCTATATTTCAATCATATTCCAACACAACTTGAAATCATGAATCCCTGAATACAGTTAACAATATATTCATTTTTGACTGAATCAAACCATGGATATTCATTCCATTATCCTGATATTCCATTTACCTGATTATACAGTTGCAACATGTTTACTGATATCATGGTTTTGGTCAGTCACTCAATTTACATATTCCATTACTACAACACTGTTAAAACATTACGGGGTTTAAAGGGGTAGATTGGTACGGAAGATGTTAAAAGTGGAATGAGGTGGTCAGATTAAGACACCTAACATGAATACTGTTGCTGTTGTACCGTGGCATAACGGTTCCTTGTACTCTCCGTTTGCACTGATCTCTAGCATATAGAGATCCCCCTCGTATACACTGGCATCCTTCTGTACCAAGCTACAAACAACGGCGTTAAACAATATTCCATAATATTCAACAACATAATACTTTAGAAAATACTGCTACTCTGCCATTCTCATTCTTCTTTTCTTTGGGACTTACCGAGCGACCTGTTCGCTGACGACATTCTATTTCTTTCTTCTTTGAATGTCGTCAGGTGCGTTGGACCAAGTTGAGACCGAGCCCACAAGTGAAGGTTTGGAGCAGTTCCAAGAAGACCCAGAGCTCTAGATAATTGTACTTTGTTCTTTCCAGTATTTCCTTTTATTATTATGCCACTGTTTAGGCATTGCTTTTCCATTCCAGTTGCATTTTCATTTCATGCATTGTACAAAGAATGATATTAATAAAAGTTGCTGTTATTTCAATATCATTTGTCTCTTGTGATTATTTTATATTGCTTAGTTACGCTTAGCGTATGTACTTCTGAGTACATACGTAGCGGGCCTCGTCACGTCCACTTCGCCGTACACTGGGAAGCGGGGCGTGACACGAAGTCTGCTATATCGGCCGCATCCGTTTAAACCTTCGATACATGGTGCCATAAATCAACTTGGCATCTTCGGAGAGGTGGACGGATAGCACCAATTAGCATCTGCCCCGAATTTCAGGCAAGACGGACCTGCACAGTCGCGTCTCTGTGTTCGGAGGGGAACAGATTCTGGCACGCCCGGTGGGACCTTTTCCTCTTTCCACTCCACACTTCGTGTGTCGTGTTCGCGAACGAATCGCGGTTTGCTAATGATTGCCCTTGGGTTCGGGATACTAAGATTTGGCGTTTTGCTTGGTGCAGAAAGCGAAGGATCAATGGTGTCTGCTTGCACAAAGTGTTCCAACTGCAATTGCAATCCACATTTCGCCTCATCTTGAGGCATAGTTTACGGGCCTCAAGCGGCTTCCCTGTTCACGATGCCGGTGGAACAGGTCACTCAGGCCACTACTGGATTGTTTTTCGGGACCGTGCTCCCGCCAACGAGCTTCAGCGCCCCCGTACCAACACCAGAAGCTCCCAAGAAGTCGGTCTTTGATCGGCTTACAACTACTGTGGCCCCTTTCAACAGGTCGTCCAGCCCCAACACCTCGGTCTTCGCCAGATTGGGCCAAAGTTTCTGTGGGCCCATGATGAAGCCTGCAATTTAAGAAAAGGTTATTCCGAAGAGAGTAGCCAACCCTGCTCCCGAAGTCGTCAAGGCGGCTCCTCCTGCCAAAGGATCAGTCTTTACAAGACTGACTGTTCCAGCTCCCGCTCCGGTTCCTGTCCTTGCTCAGAAGTCTGTTTTTGACCGGTTGGATACCGCTTCTCAACTGATATCAGTCTTCAAGAGGCTGACACCAGCAACAGCCCCTCACCTGGATAGGGGGTAAGACAAAGCCATCCCCATCGCTGAACCAACCCCAACAGCTCGACACGCTCGACGTCGCCACTGGCACCGAGTAAGGAAGGCTGGGGGCAACTCTCACTCTGGGCTAACTCCACCAACCCCAACAGTGGAAGGCAATGCTGCTGTTCCAACCGGGAACAACTTTGAGCTGCTGAACAAGGTGCGCAGAAACTCGCCTACCTCCGTACTGAAAAGATCTCCGCCACCGGTGGAGACTGTCACAGAAATAAAGCTGAATCAGTCCCCTCAACGGCTGTCCTCCAAAGTTCACAAAATCTGGCGAAAAGTCCGAGAGTCGGTGGTCGATCAAGACTATCCTCGCCGGCAGAAGAAGCTGAAGATCCGATAGGAAGAAAACCGTCCTGTTAAGCCACAGAAGGCTACGGCTACTTGGGTGCCTATTGCAACGCCCCCCTCAACATCAACTGCTCATAAGAGGAGAAGGCCGGAGAAAATCCCCATATTTGCGACAAATGTTAAAGGCACTGAGCCTAAACGCCCCAAGTCTGGGGGCATGGTGGTGCATACCGTCTATATGGCATCCGGAAAAGAGGATAGCCGTATCTCCACAGGTCATCAACCGCTTACATGATCAGTGACTAAGGCTCAGGAGCAACAACAACAAAAGCTCTAAGAGATGTTAACGACTATGGCCGCACTCACAGGACCAAAAGCAAGCCCGGAGACATTCTCGGAGCAGCGCCGTGAGCAGGAAACTGATACCGAATTCCTTCGGAGAATGCTTGAGAAGAAGGACAAAGAGGCTGTGGAACAAGCAGCCAACATAAAACAAATAGCCCTTTTATTTCAAGATATGTTGGGCATGATGATCCAGCCGGACCCTCCAGCCGAAGATCCTCCAGTAATAATTGAAGATGATAGAGGGGAAACATCAAACCCTCTGCCAGCTCTTTCAACAGCCAAGGAAGAAACTATTTCCAGGCCGCCCTGGATGACTATATCGCTTAGCAAATACGAGCTCACCAGGCAAATGAAGCGGCCGGCCAAGTCATCAAAACTGGGCGACCGTATCCAGGCTGGTATGATCAAATAAAGTACCCGCCGGGCTACACGATCCCCAAATTCCATGTGTACAAGGGGACATGCAATCCCCATCAACATGTCGCTCAGTTCAGGTCTCTTTGCGGCAACACCGGGGGTGATGACAAGCTTTTGCTCCGCCAATTTGTCGGCAGCTTGTCGGAGACAGCATTTGAGTGGTACTCCGAACTTCCAAACGACTCCGTCAAGACTTTCACAGAAATGGAGTTGTTGTTCACCCAGCGATTCGCAAGTGCTAGTGAACACACCCCAATAACGACATTGATTAATGCTAGGGTGAAGCCAGACGAGACGTGGGTTCAGTACGCAATCCGATGGCGGAATCTGTGGTCGAAATGCGAACAGCGCATCGAAGAAGCACCAGCGGTGGGCATGTTCGTGGGCACTCTAGACCCTCATGCAACTATTTCACAGTTCATGATTTTCTTCAAACCGACTACATTCCAAGTTTTAATCGACAAGCTAGCCCAGATGGACCAGATGGGTCATAGACCGTCTCCTCCGAAGCCGGAGCCGCGGAACGAAAAGGGTAAATGGAAGGCGACCTTCGTTGCGAATACCCAACAGCAGCCCAGTGCCCCAAAATTAACGGATCAACTGGAAGAGAGATGGCGCTATTATAATGAGAAAATGAAGCGTCCTTTCTCGTTCCCACGGGACAAAACGAAGAGACTTTTTGAGCTGGCAATGCGCAACCGGCTTATTAATCTGCCGAATCCAAAGCGGCCATTGCAACCCGGCGAAGCGAATAATCTCAATTATTGCCCTTACCACCAAACGGTAAGCCATCCAATCGAAGATTGTTTCGTCTTTAAGGGATGGATCGAGAATCAGTACCAACAAGGCAAGTTTGCATTGTCTGAGAAGTGGAAAGTAAGCCCACCACAACCGCACACTCCTAAGAAGATGGACACACCGGGGGCAACGTGCTTTTTTGTTGAAGAAGCTCCATGGGAGGTGGCTCTTTCGGCCAAAACCAAAAGGATGCTGAATGATCTCCAGACATGCCCGGCGATCAGGTGGAAAAATCCGTTAGAACCTGAGATCATCGAGGGGATGCTAAAACCGCGCCCGACTCCAAGAATCAGTGGTGATAGCCAAGTGTTCACACCCAGCCGTCGAAATCTTCGAAAAAGAAGAAGAAATCCAAAAAGCCTGTGAAGCCTGGCGACAAGCTCACGGACCTGCAGAAACAGATCGACGCGCTGGAAGAGTATAACCAGAAGGCGCGGACTCCAATCACGCTCCAAGAGTTCCTCGGCCACGTCCTTGAAGACGGAGATGATGGAGAAGACTCGTCGGATGGATCTGAGGATTACGTAGCAAGCTGCCATGTGATCTCTCACTCGTTGATAAACGATGAAGACGCTCCTTGCACTTAGAAACCGGGGGCACATCCTGAACCGGAGCTTCCAGGGCCGTCAGACGAAATGATCGATGCATTTTTAAACGAAGTTCTTCTGAAAAGTAAAGCTGATGGGAGCGTGAGATGGCCATATTTGAAAAGGCCAAACGCCGGCGACTGGACGAAAGAGTCGAGACACTCCCGCCGAATCAAAGGACATCCGTCGTAAATAAAAACAAGTTCAAGACGAGAAAAAGGTTTGCTAAAGCCATATCAATGGGAATGAAGCTACCACCCTCCGAAAGAAACACTCTCGGTGAAGCAGCGATGCATCCTAGCTACTGCCTATATCATTGAAAGATTACACACCCTACCGAAGAGTGCAGCTGTCACGCCCCGCTTTCCAGAGTACGCAAGATTGGGCACGTGACATAGCCAACCATGCTACCTGTGGGTAGGAAGTATCCATCCACAGTCACATTACGGTTGTAGAGATATCAAGAACAAGATAATAAACTAATCTAACACATGTCCAAATCCATAATAACAAGAGTCAATAAACAATAGTGCGGAAGCAAATGATCCAATACAATAAATAAACAGTATGTCCCATAATGCGGGCTCACATCTGGAAATGAAATGAAATAAATAAACTAATCACTAAGGACTCACAGTTCAGCCTGCTGGCTGAAGTACTCCTGCTCGGTCGTCGACAGTGGTAAGGAATCTGGGCCATGCAAAACCCAGACGTCAGCGCGTCATGTCAACCAAATAATATAATATAAACATGGTAATAAGCAATGCAGGTATGAACATGAATAAAGCAGTACTAAGAAATAACAGTGCAGGGTAATGTGCAGTGGTAACTAAACTGTCCTATCAGGTTTCTACTCTATAGTCTTTGAAATCAATTGATGAATCGTCGATGTAACTCAATAGTATCCCGTGCGTGCCCGGGACCACGGTCAAGACCCTCGGGGCTGAATCCGAGACGTGCCGCTAGGCAGTAATAGGTAGCAGGATGGGCGAGTGATGTCAGCATCATCACTCCGGGGCTGGCCGAGCCCGTAAGACTGATCAGAACAGGTATCGAACTGTTGAGTTACAAGTCGGTTTCACCTTTGATTTCCCCATACCCCCAAGTTATGTATGTCAGGTCAGGTATTCAGTAATCAGGGACTAATGCCAACACAAGATCAGGTAAAAGCAGGTCTGTCTGGATAGACAACAGGAATGGTCCATGAGGACCCCAAGTCAGGTTTGTCGGCATTAGACATGAGATCATGAAATAAGTCAGGTCGTAGTACAATAGGTTGAGTCGGTATGTACAGGGTGTCATGTCCGGTGCATCAGTATGTAAACATGTGTCAGGTGTAGCAGGGTCGGATCAATATGTAATGTAATCGAGTATGTGGTCTCAACAGGTATACAATCGAATAAGTAACAGCGGCAAGAATTTAAAGGAAACAGTACTAATGGTCATTTGATCACAGTGGTACATGATTATGATGCAGTTGTATCATACTAACAGGTTCAAGCACCCTTGGGGTGCAATAGTCACAAGGTGAAACAATATCAACAACAGAAAGTAATGAAGCTACATGAATTTAAAACTAAAGCTTAAATAATAGTCACATGGATGATCTAGCAAATTAAGCAAGTACGTTCTAATTGATTTAATTAGTTAAAGCATGGATTGATAGTAGACCAATTAATTACAAGAAACTACTATAATGATTCAATGTTAAAGATACTTGCAACCGTCAATTCTAAGTTATACCAAATATCGATATTACCATCAACTGTGTGGTTAAATTAAGTAATGTGATCATTAAATGTATAGCAAGACTTGATCTTGTATTAGCATGTTAGAGCAAGTATTCGGATACTTGCCTCGACGGTTTCGCAAACCGGAAAGCACGGATGTAATGTCGGCGGAAAACACGAGACGGATGCACGGACCACGGATCGAGTCCTAACAGCGAACAGCGGGACCACACGGACCGGAGTACTTTGCTGGAGCGTCGGGTCCAAACGACGGCACGGCCGGAATCCGGCAAAAGTCAAAGGCGACGAAGTTAGCAAACACGATACACGTAAACAAAGACCAGCGAGGGGGTTATACATGAATGGAAAGCTAAAGAGGTGCTTACAGGGAAGAACCAGGGGGCAACTACGACGGGCCCGACGGCGATGGGCGCGTCGGCGGCGAACAGGAGATGCGGCGAGGGCTTGGAGGTGGCTGGATCGAGATGCAGCGAGTAGGGGATAAGCAAGGGCTTGGTCTGGGTTGCAGGAGGAAGAGGAGGTGGCCGTCGGTGCTCTGGCGACGACGAGGGGGTCGACGGCGTACCTTTTCCGGCGAACCAGAGGGTTAGGTGATGGGGGGTTGGGCTCGGGTTGGTGGTGGTCCGGTGAGGGGAGGAGGAAGAAGACGATGAGGTTGGGACGAGGGTGAAGAGAGGGAGTCTCTGGCGTCGTCGGCGATGGGAGGCGGCGGCGATGGCGAGACCTGCGTGCAGGTGGTGGCGTCGGGGTTGGGTCGCGGGCTCTGAAGGAGGGAGGAGAGGAGGTAGGGAGGGTGCGGCTAGGCTGAGGAGGCGAGGACGGTGACGGCGAGGTCGCGGGGAGGTCGACGGCGATGGCAGGAGGTGGCTAGGGTCAGGGTTCGGGGGGTTCTCGTGGGGTTTTCTCGTGATGGAGAAGAAGAAGGAGGCGGCTGCGTAAATATATAGGAAGAGAGAGAGAGAGATTGTTAGATATAGAGAAAGATTTGAGAGAGAGAGAGAGAAGGAGATTAGAGAGAGATAGAGAGAGATAGAGAGTGGATCGGGGGCCCACGAGGGATTTAAATCCCTCGTGATTGGCTGGGGAAGGGGTACGGTAGGTAAAATATTTTAAAAGATTTAAAAAAAGATGTTAAACGATTAAACAGTAACAGAATATATATTTCATAGTTTTAAATATATTTAATCAAACGGGCATTTTTGGCGCTAAATGAAACATTTTCAAATCGCGCCCGGGTTGCGCCCAAATGTTTCAAATTCAAATTATAGGATTTTAAGCGGGTTCCAAATTTTGAAAAGGGGTGTTTAATGATTAAAATGCATGCCCCCAAGTCGGACACTTGCACGCGCGCGTAGCCGTCCAAACTTGCCCGTTTAGCCGAACGGGAAGAAATCTCGACACGCGGACGCTACCACGCGACTAGTGGCGACGAGTAGGCCAACATGGATATTTTTAATTTCATTTTAGGTGTTAAAATTTGTTATGTGCCAAAATGACTTAACCGGTTAAAATTTAGCAATAAGCACCAAACCATCAGGATAATCGAAATGAGCAATGTATAACACTCAACTAGTACCAGAAATAGTATTATTGGGCTCGGGTGTTACATCATACCCAACTACAAAAAGAATTTCGTCCTCGAAATTCCAAGAACACAAGATAGCTAACTACAGGAAAAGGTGAGGAAATTCCTGCCGGTTCTCGTCTTCTCGCTCCCAATTGGATTCTCCATGCGATCGATCGCCCCAAGAAACTAGCACAAGAGGGATAACCTTGTTCTTAAGAACCCTTTTCTCTTCGATCCTTGATTTCAACCGGTCGCTCCAACATCTCGAAGGGTCCAACGAATCGAGGACTAAGCTTTCCCCGACTCCCAAAGCGAATCACCCCTCCAGTCGGTGATAACTTCAAGAATACCAAATCACCCACGGCGAACTCTAGAGGTCTTCTTGACGTGTCGGCCCAACTTTTCTGTCTGTCTTGAGCTGCCTTCATATGCTTCCTGATTGTATTCACCTCCTCGACTGTCTGTACTATGAAATCTGGTCCTAGTAACCTTCGTTCACCAACATCATCCCAACAAACCGGTGAACGGCACTTACGACCATACAATGCTTCAAACGGAGCCTATCTGAATAGTCGCTTGGAAGCTATTGTTGTACGAAAACTCCACCAGGTGTAGATGATCCTCCCAAGAACCTTTGAAGTCCAACATGCAAGCCCTCAATATATCTTCAAGGGTCTGGATCGTTCTCTCCGATTGTCCATCAGTCTGAGGATGATAAGCTGTGCTAAATTTCAATCGAATCCCCAAACTTTCTTGTAAACTCCTCCAAAAGTGCGACAAGAACCGAGTGTCCCGATCGGACACGATGCTCACCGGTACTCCATGCAATCTTACAATCTCCTGCATGTACCGCTCTGCCAAAGTCTCCGTTGATTGACCAACCCGAAAAGGAATAAAGTGAGCTGCCTTGGTCAACCGATCGACAATTACCCATATTGCATTGTTGACCTTTGGACTCCGCGGTAAAGCCGTCACGAAATCCATGGTTATATGTTCCCACTTCCACTGAGGAATCGGAAGTGGTTGCAACAAACCAGCAACCCTTTGATGTTCAGCCTTGACTTGCTGACACACCAAGCACTTAGCCACGAAGCGAGCAATCTCCCGTTTCATACTTTCCCACCAGAAGTGCTGTCGAATATCTCGGTACATCTTTGTCCCTCCTGGATGTACAGAGTAAGCTGAACTGTGTGCCTCCTTCATAAGCTCTTCACGCACATCCCCTTTTGGCACACACACACGGCTACCATATCTCAACGAACCGTCTTCGTGGATCAGTAAATCGGTTCGTAGTCCGGCTTCAACCTGCTCTCGAAACTTCTGCAGTCTAGGATCCTTCCATTGCGACGCTTTAATCTTCTCAACTAGGGACGACTGTACTTGCAACTGTATCAACTATCCCACAGCATGTGGTAGCACAACCTCCAAGTCAAATCTCTGAAAATCCGCAATGATCTCCCTTTGTGCGGTCAATACCCGAATTGCTGGTAACCGACTTAGCGCATCCGGCACGACGTTAACTTTTCCCGGATGGTACTTAAGATCAAGGTCGTAGTCGGCCATCAGCTCCAACCATCTGCGTTGCCTCATGTTCAACTCCTTCTGAGTGAACACATACTTCAAACTCTTGTGATCTGTAAAGACTTCGACTCTTTAGCCCAAAAGGTAGTGTCTCCAAATCTTCAGGGCGAAGATCACGGCTGCAAGCTCCAAGTCATGAGTCGGATAATTCTTCTCATGAGTCTTCAGTTGTCTCGATGCGTAAGCGACGACCTTCCCATTCTGCATCAAAACACATCCCAATCCTTTTCCAGATGCGTCGCTGGGAAAACACAAGTCCTCCTGAATTATCCGGTACAGTTAGGATAGGGGCGGTTATCAACTTCTGCTTCAACGTCTCGAAGGCCAATGCACATCCATCCGCCCAAACAAACGGTACCTCCTTGCGCGTGAGCTTGGTTAACGGCTCAGCTAAACGAGCGAAGTTCTCCACAAATCTCCTGTAGTATCCGGCGAGTACAAGAAAACTTCTTATCTCCGCCACATTCTTTGGAATAGGCCAATCTCGAACTGCTGCAATCTTTTCGGGATCGACGGCAATTCCATCGCCCGACACGACATGCCCCAGAAACTTCACTTCTTCCAGCCAGAATTCGCATTTACTCATCTTCGCGAATAATTTCTCCTGTCTCAGCGTCTGCAGTGCGATCTTTAAATGCTCAGCATGTTCCTCCGGACTATTCGAGCACACCAGAATATCGTCAATGAATACCACAACAAACTGGTCCAAGAATGGTGAAAAGACTCTGTTCATCAAATCCATGAATATTGACGGCGCATTCGTCACTCCGAAGGGCATCGCTAGATACTCGAAATGTCCATATCGAGTTCGAAACGCCGTCTTGCAAATGTCTTCTGATTTAACTCGGACCTCATGATATCCTGATCGCAAATCCAGTTTCAAGAATACCCTCACGCCACTAAGCTGCTCAAAAGTTCTCCAATGCGAGGGATCGGGTATTTGTTCTTAATAGTCACCCAGTTCAATCCTCGATAATCAATGCACATCCTTCTCGTACCATCCTTCTTCTTTACTAAAAGAACTGGAGCTCCCCAAGGCGAGTTGCTGCTTCGAATCCAACCCTTCTCAAGTAATTCAGTAACCTGCTTCTTGACTTCTTCCAATTCCACTGGTGCCATTGGATGGTAAGCTTTAGATACTGGCGCTGCATCAGGACTAAGGTCAATCGCGAACTCCACATCTCGCTTCGGCGGTAAGCCTGATATATCTTTAAATACGTCCATAAAAATCGCGAACAACTGCCGGCTCTTCATTACTATCAACTTCCATTGCTGCAAGAATATTGTTTGTCGGCCTAGCCCTAAACTTGACTGGCCCGACAGAACTGCTTCTTTACCGCAACTGCTGTCTGCATCGTTGGCCGCGAAAGGTCCAGCGAGACTACTGAGTCTCGCCCATTCTGCTGTATGCACGTCCACGGTTGCTCCATTCTGCCTTAGTCCGATGAACTTCTCTTCCATTTCCTCCCGTGCAGTCCGCGGGAAGAATTTCTCCAGGAAACTCTTAGAGAAATCCGCTCAACTGATTGGCTTGGGCAAACGGGTCTCCTCCACAAGCCATCACTCTCGGCGTAAACCACTAGCTGAAAGCGCACCACAACAACTCTCTTGTCCTCTGGGATCTGTGCCGCAATCAGCAAATTCTCCGTGTCACTAGCCTCTGCTCGGCTGGTAACAGCTCCTTTAAACCAGTAAATGTAGACGGACCCAAAGTCTGAAATCTGCTACGGTCCTTACTCGTTCGACTGGTCTAGTTCCATCGTTGTTTACAGACTGCTGAACGATCTGCAAACCTTCCTGAAACGAATCTGCTGTTGCTGAATCATCTCAGTCTGTCTCTTTGATTTCCAGCATTCCTCTTATCACTCCAAGCACGGCGGCTTCGTTCACACGCCTCCGGTACGTCTTCAACTTCTTACCTGTCATAATCCTGAACTCAAAACACCCAACATTAGCATGATGATAGATTCTGAATGTGGATCAAGGCTAGAACTCCAAGATACTTAAATAGAGTACCGCATTGTAGCTATGCCGCGGTATCATAGCCGCAATTACTTAACTCCACCCAAGTCGCCCAAGTCCTAGGGATAACAAGAAATCAGGTTTCCGAGTTGACATGCAAAGTAAGTTTGCACGTCGTAAAAGATATAATCCGGAAGAATGTGATTCAAGAATGGTAAAACGGTCAAGGTGACAGGACATGTTTCCTAAGCACGGGTATTCTGATTCGTGTACTGGGTACAATACCCAACTACAAAAGAATCAACCCAACTAACCTATGGCTCTGATACCAAAAGAACCATGTCACGCCCCGCTTCCCAGAGTACGCAAGATTGGGCACGTGGCATAGCCAACCATGCTACCTGTGGGTAGGAAGTATCCATCCACAGTCACATTACGGTTGTAGAGATATCAAGAACAAGATAATAAACTAATCTAACACATGTCCAAATCCATAATAACAAGAGTCAATAAACAATAGTGCGGAAGCAAATGATCCAATACAATAAATAAACAGTATGTCCCATAATGCGGGCTCACATCTGGAAATGAAATGAAATAAATAAACTAATCACTAAGAACTCACAGTTCAGCCTGCTGGCTGAAGTACTCCTGCTCGGTCGTCGACAGTGGTAAGGAATCTGGGCCATGCAAAACCCAGACGTCAGCGCGTCATGTCAACCAAATAATATAATATAAACATGGTAATAAGCAATGCAGGTATGAACATGAATAAAGCAGTACTAAGAAATAACAGTGCAGGGTAATGTGCAGTGGTAACTAAACTGTCCTATCAGGTTTCTACTCTATAGTCTTTGAAATCAATTGATGAATCGTCGATGTAACTCAATAGTATCCCGTGCGTGCCCGGGACCACGGTCAAGACCCTCGGGGCTGAATCCGAGACGTGCCGCTAGGCAGTAATAGGTAGCAGGATGGGCGAGTGATGTCAGCATCATCACTCCGGGGCTGGCCGAGCCCGTAAGACTGATCAGAACAGGTATCGAACTGTTGAGTTACAAGTCGGTTTCACCTTTGATTTCCCCATACCCCCAAGTTATGTATGTCAGGTCAGGTATTCAGTAATCAGGGACTAATGCCAACACAAGATCAGGTAAAAGCAGGTCTGTCTGGATAGACAACAGGAATGGTCCATGAGGACCCCAAGTCAGGTTTGTCGGCATTAGACATGAGATCATGAAATAAGTCAGGTCGTAGTACAATAGGTTGAGTCGGTATGTACAGGGTGTCATGTCCGGTGCATCAGTATGTAAACATGTGTCAGGTGTAGCAGGGTCGGGTCAATATGTAATGTAATCGAGTATGTGGTCTCAACAGGTATACAATCGAATAAGTAACAGCGGCAAGAATTTAAAGGAAACAGCACTAATGGTCATTTGATCACAGTGGTACATGATTATGATGCAGTTGTATCATACTAACAGGTTCAAGAACCCTTGGGGTGCAATAGTCACAAGGTGAAACAATATCAACAACAGAAAGTAATGAAGCTACATGAATTTAAAACTAAAGCTTAAATAATAGTCACATGGATGATCTAGCAAATTAAGCAAGTACGTTCTAATTGATTTAATTAGTTAAAGCATGGATTGATAGTAGACCGATTAATTACAAGAAACTACTATAATGATTCAATGTTAAAGATACTTGCAACCGTCAATTCTAAGTTATACCAAATATCGATATTACCATCAACTGTGTGGTTAAATTAAGTAATGTGATCATTAAATGTATAGCAAGACTTGATCTTGTATTAGCATGTTAGAGCAAGTATTCGGATACTTGCCTCGACGGTTTCGCAAACCGGAAAGCACGGATGTAATGTCGGCGGAAAACACGAGACGGATGCACGGACCACGGATCGAGTCCTAACAGCGAACAGCGGGACCACACGGACCGGAGTACTTTGCTGGAGCGTCGGGTCCAAACGACGGCACGGCCGGAATCCGGCAAAAGTCAAAGGCGACGAAGTTAGCAAACACGATACACATAAACAAAGACCAGCGAGGGGGTTATACATGAATGGAAAGCTAAAGAGGTGCTTACAGGGAAGAACCAGGGGGCAACTACGACGGGCCCGACGGCGATGGGCGCGTCGGTAGCGAACAGGAGATGCGGCGAGGGCTTGGAGGTGGCTGGATCGAGATGCAGCGAGTAGGGGATAGGCAAGGGCTTGGTCTGGGTTGCAGGAGGAAGAGGAGGTGGCCGTCGGTGCTCTGGCGACGACGAGGGGGTCGACGGCGTACCTTTTCCGGCGAACCAGAGGGTTAGGTGATGGGGGGTTGGGCTCGGGTTGGTGGTGGTCCGGTGAGGGGAGGAGGAAGAAGACGACGAGGTTGGGACGAGGGTGAAGAGAGGGAGTCTCTGGCGTCGTCGGCGATGGGAGGCGGCGGCGACGGCGAGACCTGCGTGCAGGTGGTGGCGTCGGGGTTGGGTCGCGGGCTCTGAAGGAGGGAGGAGAGGAGGTAGGGAGGGTGCGGCTAGGCTGAGGAGGCGAGGACGGTGACGGCGAGGTCGTGGGGAGGTCGACGGCGACGGCAGGAGGTGGCTAGGGTTAGGGTTCGGGGGGTTCTCGTGGGGTTTTCTCGTGATGGAGAAGAAGAACGAGGCGGCTGCGTAAATATATAGGAAGAGAGAGAGAGAGATTGTTAGATATAGAGAAAGATTTGAGAGAGAGAGAGAGAAGGAGATTAGAGAGAGATAGAGAGTGGATCGGGGGCCCACGAGGGATTTAAATCCCTTGTGATTGGCTGGGGAAGGGGTACGGTAGGTAAAATATTTTAAAAGATTTAAAAAAGATGTTAAACGATTAAACAGTAACAGAATATATATTTCATAGTTTTAAATATATTTAATCAAACGGGCATTTTTGGCGCTAAATGAAACATTTCCAAATCGCGCCCGGGTTGCGCCCAAATGTTTCAAATTCAAATTATAGGATTTTAAGCGGGTTCCAAATTTTGAAAAGGGATGTTTAATGATTAAAATGCATGCCCCCAAGTCGGACACTTGCACACGCGCGTAGCCGTCCAAACTTGCCCGTTTAGCCGAACGGGAAGAAATCTTGACACGCGGACGCTACCACGCGACTAGTGGCGACGAGTAGGCCAACATGGATATTTTTAATTTCATTTTAGGTGTTAAAATTTGTTATGTGCCAAAATGACTTAACCGGTTAAAATTTAGCAATAAGCACCAAACCATCAGGATAATCGAAATGAGCAATGTATAACACTCAACTAGTACCAGAAATAGTATTATTGGGCTCGGGTGTTACAACAGCGCTTTTAAAAGATGGTTGCAGGGGTATGTTGCTCACCGGCAACATTTTAAGCGGATGAAACTCAGAACTCGTCGGGAGCAGAGAAGTACGACCGAGGAGCATAAATGAATCACCGGCAACTGTCGCACGGTCAACACCAGAGGATCACAGGTTCTCACCTTCGGGAGTGACTCTGACGAAGAAATGACTCTTGGCCCTCTCTTCAAAGAATCCATCTCGCGAAAAGAGGAAGAACCGAAGACCTGTGAAAATATTCAGCGGCGCAATCGTACGCTGCCCGAAAAGAATCTCGGACCCACG
Organism: Agapanthus africanus; assembly: GCA_030015575.1. Lineage (NCBI taxonomy): Eukaryota > Viridiplantae > Streptophyta > Magnoliopsida > Asparagales > Amaryllidaceae > Agapanthus > Agapanthus africanus. The sequence continues at coordinate 395,637,758 of JASDDO010000029.1, read as the reverse complement.
AATAGAAAAGATAAGGGAAAAGAAAAAGTCTCTGAGGATATTTCCCTAGATGACCAAGTCATGAAAGAGCTGACCGCCAAGGACCCGCCAAAGAAAAGTAAGGTGGACTACAACGTTCTGGCACACTTGAGTAAGTTACCCTCGCAGCTCAGCATTCTCGATACCCTGGTGCTATCAAAAGAGGCGAGAGATTCATTGATCAAGGCGCTACAAGAGCCAGAGCAATTCTAAGCTTTCCTCGCCGAAGAAAGAATGAAGGACGAGCTAAAAGAAGTGCACACAGCCGATATCACCTTCGGCGACGAAGATCTCCTCCTTGGGACGTCCGAACACAACCGTCCCCTATATGTCTCTGGATACTGTCATGATGTCAAGATAGGCAAGATTCTGGTCGACAATGGGTCCTCCGTCAATCTCCTCAACGTGCGAGTGTTGAAGGAAATCTGCATGAGCGTTCAGCACCTCCCTCGCGATAAAATCACCATCTCCCGGTTTGACTTCCAGTCATCACGGACGCTCGGGTCTGTGATACTAACGCTACGCTTCGGGCTACTAGTCACTGACATCAAGTTTCACGTCATTGACTCTAAGACCTGCTATAATGCTTTGCTCGGTAGGCCTTGGTTACACGAGTACAACATTATCCCTTCTACACAACATCAGTGTATGAAGTATTTCAAGGATGGTCTTGAGTACACTGTGACGGGGGAGATGAACCCATTCTCCGTGAATGAAGTCCGAAAATACGAAGATGCAAAATATTTCTTACCGGATTTTGAGGACACGGAAAGATGTCACAGACCGAAGAACGAAGCCATCACTACTATTCCGGTCTTCGGGAGTGATACCGAGGAGGAAGAAGAGATGGTTTATTCAGGTCCGCCCCAGTGCAACGAGCCGGGACCGTCCGCTCCTATATTGATCTTCGGCAGCGATTCGGAAGATGAGGTCAATGCCGTATTATCTGCTCGGCCATCAATACAAGTCTTCGCTGATGAAGATCAAAGTTTGCAAGTTGCCATAGTTCCGCCAAAGCATCATAAAGAGCTAGACGCGCTTGATACCTACAGTGTGGAAGAACTGCAGACATTCTACGTCCTTCCCAGGCGAAAAAGTGAAAAGGCGATCCTATTCTACTGATCCGGGGAAACCAAAGTAGAGAAAGAAATTTGGCATGGTGCGGATTCTACACTTGACAGGCTCCAGCCCATCCGTTTGCCCAGATATTACACAGACGGACTAAAAAGACTGTTGGGGCGCCAAGGCGTACCCCTTAAGCAGACTGCTCGACAAGCTCAGTTCTACAACAGGGTCTGGAGCGTCCCCGGAACTCAACGAAAGTTGCCCAACGGGAGAATGGAAACGATCGGGCTTGGATATATTCAATCCAAGAAACGGGGGCTATTCCGCGATTGCTACGTCATACATGACTTCAATGAGGAAGGAGATGCTCTATGGGAAGATGCTAACCCTGAACCAAAACGAGATCCCGTCATGAAAATACCAAGTCCGTCATTCAAAGAACAGATGGACAAGCTCATAAGGGAAGCGGGTCAAAAGGTTTGAGACGATCATAATCGCGAAATGGTTATCTACGAGAAAGCTAGGACACAGCGCCTCTTTCAGCAGACTGCAGAAAGTGACAATGCCCTTTGTCGCCAGCCCGTCATACAAAAGACCCGACGCAGAGGCAAAAATAAACCAAAGAACGGGAAGAGCGTTTGACAGCGACAAAGTGGGTCCAAGAAGCCACGCGGCCGAGAACCAAGCAATCCGGATTCGTCTCTTATTAAGAAGATGGGTCGAGCATATTCTTTTCCCCAAGACAAGACAAAGAAGATATTCGATCTTGTCATCAAACACCAGATGATGACACTCCCGGAGTCCAAGCACCCCGAGCAAGCAAGCGAAGTCTCTCACCCAGACTATTGCTCCTATCACAGGGCAATAGGACATCCTCTCGAAGACTGCTTCACCTTCAAGAACTGGGTCGAAGACCAATATCAATAGGGCAGATTCGCTCTATCCAGCAGCTGGAGGGTAACCCCGCTGCAGAAACATGAACCCAAAGCCGCAAGAGTAGAACCAGAACAATATCGGTCTTGGAAACGATCTCGTACTTGTCATATGATAATGTTGTCGGAAGAAGAACCCGAGGATATAGGTGAACTCTCCTGGTGCTTCGAAAATGATGATGACGAGGTAACCTCAGAATTTCCACCGACACCAAAAGAGCTGGAAGATGGAATACATACTACTGTAGATAACCTCAAGAAAATTGATTTGTGGACGGCAAGTGACCCGCGACCAACATTCGTCAGCGAGCTGCTGTCTAAAGAAAGCGTGGCTACACTAAAGGACGTGCTCATGCAGTATAAAAATTGCTTCGTGTGGAACTATTCCGAGATGCCAGGACTAGATCCAGAGATTGCCGTCCACAAACTGGCAATATCCCCGGACGTCAACCCAATCAAACAAGCACCGAGAAGAATGCAGCTCGAGCTTGAGATGAGCATCAACGCCGAGGTTAAGAAGCTGATCGACTCTGGTTTCATCCAAGAGGTTCAGTATCCTGACTAGATCGCCAACATCGTCCCGGTGATGAAGAAAAATGGGACAGTACGCATATGTGTGGATTTTTGGGATCTCAATAAAGCCTGCCCGAAAGACGACTTCCCAGTACCGGTCACCGAGCTAATGATAGACAATACGTCAACTCATGAGGTTTTCTCCTTCATGGACGGCTCATCAGGATACAATCAGATAAAGATGCATCCTGAGGACCAGAAGCACACCGCTTTCCGGTCCCCCTTGGGCATATTCTGCTATAAGGTGATGCCTTTCGGTCTAAAGAACGCCGGTGCCACCTATCAGAGGGCCATGACAAAGATCTTCGATGACCGCATACATGAAATCGTCGAATGCTATATCGACGACCTCGTGGTGAAAAGCAAATCATACGAGGAACATTTAGAGCATCTGAGGATCGTGTTTCAACGCCTCTGGCAATACAACTTGAAGATGAACCCTCTCAAATGCGCGTTCGGTGTTTCCTCGGGAAAATTCCTAGGATTCATCGTCCGACACCGAGGCATCGAGATAGATCCGTTAAAAATTAAGGCGATTATGGAAATGCCTCCGCCAAGGACTCTCAAGCAATTGCGGTCTCTCCAAGGGAAGCTCGCGTATATCCGGCGATTTATAGCCAATCTTTCGGGCAAGTGCCGTCCTTACAGCCACCTGATGAAGAAGGGAACCCTTTTCGTCTGGGATCGCAAATGCCAAAGCGCGCTGGACGAGATCAAGCAGTACCTACAGAATCCGCCAGTACTGGCTGCCCCGGTCAAGGGAAAGCCTCTCATCCTTTATACAACAGCCCTTGAAGGTTCCTTAGATGCATTATGGGCACAAGAGAACGACCAAGGGAAGTAGAGAGCGCTCTACTATTTGAGTCGAGTTCTGCTGGGGGCAGAAAGCAATTATTCTCCCATCGAAAAACACTGCCTGGCATTGATCTTCGCAATAACGAAGCTCAGGCACTATGCGTTGGCGCATGAAGTCCATCTCATATCGAAGGTGGATCCTCTCAAATATTTGATGTCAAAGGCTATATTGACATGGCGGCTCGCTAAATGGGCCTTGCTCTTGATGGAGTTCTCAATAACTTATCAGCCTCTTAAGGCAGTAAAAGGCCAAGCCATCGCCGACTTTCTCGTTGAGCATCCAATACCTGCCGATTCTCCTTTGAATTGCGAACTGCTAGACGAGCATGCGTTTGACACGATCGACGGTAATGGCATCCGATGGGAACTTTACTTCGATGGAGCATCCTCCATGAAGAAGCGCAAACAAAACACCCCTATAATCAAATCAGGAATAGGCCTCATCTTCGTGACTCCACAAGGAGGGATAATGCGCTTTGCCTTCTTCTTAATAGAGCCGAGGACAAACAATGAAGCCGAGTATGAAGCTTTAATAGCAGGTCTCGAGATCGCCATCGACATGGGGATTGAGAATCTCCACATATACGGAGACTCCCAACTAGTTGTTAATCAAGTAAACGACGACTATCAAACGTGCAAACCAGAACTGGTGAAGTACGGCGAGAGAGTACAGCAACTGCTGACCCAAATTCCTTCCTACACCTTGGAAAGCATACCGCGTGCAGAAAATAGCAAGGCGGATGCATTAGCCAAGCTCGCTAAAGAACTAGTTGACGAGAACCTCGATGACGTGAGGATCATTGTGCAAAGCCGTCGGGTTCTTGCACCGGCAGAAATATCTCTGTAGTCGTCCGAGGAAAAGGGAGAGACCGAGCAAACGACCCTGCAAATAAAATACCAAGAAAAGGTTGAAGATTGGAGAGAAGTCTTTATAGACTACTTCAAATCCCGTCGAACGCCCGAAGATGCGTCCTCAAAACACCAGCTCATGAAGCGAGCCCTATCTTTCGCTTTCGTCAATGATATTCTGTACAAGAGGTCATTTGATTCTCTGTGGTTAAGATGCCTGGGGCCTGAAGAAGCAAAAAGAGTCATCCAAGAAACTCACGACGGACTCTGCGGTTCTCACCAAGCCGGGTCGAAAATAAAGCTGAAGATCAAACGGATGGGTTATTATTGGCCCACGATGATCCAGGACTGCCTCGAGTATGCGAAACAATGCCACTCGTGCCAGATCCATGGGGATTTTATCCACAAGCATCCAAATCCACTACATCCAACGGTGGCTAGCTGGCCGTTCGAAATGTGGGGAACTGACATAATCGGCCCCATTGAACCAGCATCGTCCAGAGGATATCGATTCATTTTGGCGACAACTGATTACTTCTCCAAATGGGCAGAAGCAGTACCGCTGAGGGAAGTGAAGACGGAGAATATTCTCCATTTCTTCAAGGCGCACGTCATTTATCGGTTTGGCACTCCGAGACGAATCATCTCCGATAATGGACCAGCCTACAGAAGCCACAAAATCAGCCGCTTCACACAACAACACAACATAGACTGGAGATACTCATCAGTCTATAATCCTCGAGCTAACGGTCTGGCTGAGGCTTTTAACAAAACATTGACGAAGATTGTAAAGAAGATGGTGTCTCGAAACAAAAAGGACTGGCACGAGAGACTGCATGAAGCTCTCTAGGCATACCGAACGACGTTCAAAACAGCCACGAACATAACTCCATACGCATTGGTATTCGGTACAGAAGCGGTACTCCCCCTCGAGATAGAGCTACCCTCTCTACGAGTGGCGGTTCATTACGAGCTAACGGATGAAGAGAACGCTCACCTTTAGCTCGAGGAGCTCGATACCCTTGATGAAACCCGGTTCATAGCGCAACAAAATCTGGAGGTTTATAAGGCAAAGATGACGCGCTCATATGAAAGATTGACCAGGCCGAGGACATTCCGCCAAGGCGAACTCGTGCTAGTGGTCAAAAGACCTATGATCCTCAATCGTGCTAAACGAGGGAAATTCGAGCCGAATTATGAAGGCCCGTATATTATAAACAAGGTCTACCGGGGTGGGGCCTATCTACCCATGGACATGCATGGTGAAAGACCTTTCAGGCGTTTCTTCCTTAAGAAGTACTACGCTTGATGAGTCATGGCCTAGGTCAATGATAGATGATGACGACTATGTCCGCTCGCTATCTTCCTAAACCTAAACTCCATAAGTGGTAATCGGCTTCCTTAACAACGGACCGAAACGTCTTTAAACTAACATCGGACCGAAACGTCCTTAAACTAACAACGGACCGAAATGTCCTTAAACTGACGACGGACCGAAACGTCCGTAAACTAACAACGGACCACTATGTCCTAAAACTAGCCGTTGACCGAGATGTCGATGAACTACGGTGGATTGCAGCATCTCAAAGCTGATACAACAAAAAAAAGAGAATAAAAAAAGAGAGAAAAAAAAGAAAACGGTATGTCCATAAGCAAAATGGGCACAGATGAAAACCCGAAAGGGCTCCGTGAGTAAAAACAGCAGGGCTACCGGCGAGTTTTGTGAAAACTCGAAAGGGCGCAATCTCGTTAGAATAAAAAAAAAAGAATAAAAAAAAGAGGAAAAAAACGGTATGTCCACAAGCAAAAAGGGCACGGATGAAAACCCAAAAGGGCTCCGTGAGTAAAAACAGCAGGGCTACCGACGAGTTTTGTGAAAACCCGAAAGGGCGCAATCTCGTTGAAAGACACTTTCAAGGTCCTCTCGATTTTGTAAGGAGAAACCACCTGCGTAAGATCCTTACGACTCATAAGAGAGCAACACACTTAGGGATCCCCACGATTCCTAAGGAGAAATTACACTTGCGAGATCCTCACGACTCGTAAGGAGAATCCTTTTATGGGACCCTCACGGCTCATAAGATTCAAAAGTCTTAATCTACAGGGATCTGAACCTATTCTTAAGCAGCCCCCACAACCTCCAATATTTCCCTACAAGCGGCTTAACGCTGACCCTTGTATATAATCCACGGGCGCGAATAAATATTTCCCTAACAAAGCCCCATCCGTGACTAGGGATATGTCTACACGGTGAACAGCCCTTGTAAGTCCTCTCGACTTATAAGAAGAAAGCACTCTTGTAAGATCCTTACGACTTATAAGAGACCATGCACTTAGGAATCCTCACGATTCCTAAGGAGAAAACACACCTACGAGATCTTCACGACTTGTAGGGAGAAATACCTTTATGAGACCCTTACGGCTCATAAAATCAAAAGCCTTAGCCGACAGGATCTTAACCCTGTTTGCTAAGCCACCTTTGTTCGACATCGACAGAGGCAAATGATGATTCGCTCCTGGCAATATCCCAGTTGTAGCGGTGCTGATGCCGGAATCGGTGTCTAATTCCAAGCTTGCAGCAAAATGCCAGCAAGCCACACGTGCATACGAAATAGCCAAAATGATGGGGCAACTTGCAACAAAATCAGCAAGTAAAAATATATGCATGCAAAATAGCCGAAATGATTGGGCAAAAAAAGCAGCGAGTAAGAATAAAAAATAGCCGAAATGATTGGGCACCACGAAAAATAGCCGAAATGGTTGGGCAGTCACGACCTTGGCGATATAAAAGTTGAAATGATAGAGCATCACGGAAAGAAATAAAAAAATGAAATTTATACCCTACATGTGATATCACATCAATCCCTGTATACAATTCAGCGGCGCAAACAAAGAGAGAATCACACCTTCCCTCCCCAGGCTCCATAAGAAGAAGAAGCCAAATCTCAACGGTTCACAGATAGCCTGGAGATCATCTCAACAAGCGTCTCATTACAACGGACACAACATCAAGTAAAGCGGAACAGCGGCAACCCCCAGTTCCATGACTCGGCGATGCACAGATGACCGAGAGTCAAACTCCTGACTCCGCGAAATACGGATAAAGTCAACACTTCCTGGTTACGTGGAACGCGGCTTATGTCAATCCTGATCCCATGGGAAATGTCCAGAGAGGATCCTGGTCCTCGCAGAGCACGGCAGTGAACCCGTGTGAAGCATCCAGAGCGGAACCTGGTCCTTGCCGAACACGGCAGTGAACCCGTGGGAAGCATCCAAAGCAAAATTTCTGGTCACGTGGAACGCGGATAATGTCAATCCTGACCCCGTGGGAAACGTCCAGAGCGGATCCTGGTCCTCGCAGAGCACGGAAATGACCCCATGTGAAGCATCCAGAGCAAAGCCTGGTCCTCTTCGAACACGGCAGTGAACCCGTGGGAAGCATCCAAAGCAAAATTCCTGGTCACGTGGAACGCGGCTTATGTCAATCTTGACCCCGTGGGAAACATCCAGAGTGGAGCCTGGTCCTCGTCGAACACGGCAGTGAACCCATGGGAAGCATCCAGAGCAAAATTCCTGGTCACGTGGAACGCGGATAATGTCAATCCTGACCCCGTGGGAAACGTCCAGAGCGGATCCTGGTCCTCGCAGAGTACGGCATTGACCCCGTGTGAAGCATCCAGAGCGGAGCCTGGTCCTCGCCGAATACGGCAGTGAACCCGTGGGAAGCATCCAGAGCAAAATTCCTGGTCACGTGGAACGCGGATAATGTCAATCCTGACCCCATGGGAAACGTCCAGAGAGGATCCTGGTCCTCGCAGAGCACGGCAATGACCCGTGTGAAGCATCCAGAGCGGAGCATGGTCCTCGCCGAATGCGGCAGGGAACCCGTGGGAAGCATCCAGAGCAAAATTCCTGGTCACGTGGAACTCGGCTTATGTCAATCCTGACCCCATGGGAAACGTCCAGAGCGGATCCTGGTCCTCGCAGAGCACAGCAATGACCCCGTGTGAAGCATCCAGAGTGGAGCCTGGTCCTCGCCGAACACGACAGTGAACCCGTAGGAAGCATCCAGAGCAAAATTCCTGGTCACGTAGAACGCGGATAATGCCAATCCTGACCCCGTGGGAAACATCCAGAGCGGAGCCTGGTCCTCGCCGAACACGGCAGTGAATCCGTGGGAAGCATCCAGAGCAAAATTCCTGGTCATGTGGAACGCGGATAATGTCAACCCTGAACCCGTGGGAAACGTCCAGAGTAGAGCCTGGTCCTCGCAGAACACGGCAGTGAACCCGTGAAAAGCATCCCGAGCAACTCCTGACTCCGTGAAATGCGGATAAGGACAACTTCACCCATCTCTTGCGGGTCCTCACGACTCGTAAGGGAGTAAATTCTCTTGTGAGATTCTTACGACTTTCAAGAGAAAACACATTTAGGAATCCTCACGATTCTTAAGAAGAAATTACACCTACGGGATCCTCTCGACCGGTTGGGAGAAAATTCTTTATGAGACCCTTACGGCTCATAAAATTGAAAAGTCTTAGGTGACAGACCCTAACCCTGTTTTCTAATCCATCACCACTCTATAAAGAGCCCAAGATTGACAGCTATATACTATCTGTAGACCGCACTTGCTAAAATCACCTGGCAACAACACAGCAAGGAGAAGAAAGCAACAGTATAACAAAAAATATGTATCTTTTATTCATGAATTCAATTGAGTACAAGGCAAATCGTATAAAAGAATAAAAAATGGATACATGTTGTTCAAAGATTACAAGTGTTCAATCTATACAAAAGCAGCTGTTGGGAGGGAGGCGCCTTCAATAGACCAGCTAGCTGCTCGCGCACTCTTCTCAACTCTTCTTCGCGATCAGCCGTCGCAGCCAGCTCTGCTTCAACTTGGGCCCGTTGCTGCAACAGGATGAGAGTTTATGATCAACTTCCCGCTGGGCAGCCTCCTGACTCTGCGCGACCTGCTCATTAAGATCAAGCTTCTTCCTTAACACCAGCCCGTCAGAGATACACCGTTGAAGGTTTTCAAAAATGGTGTTCAACTGGGCAGCATTAGCTGCAACCTCAGCGCGCAGTTGGGCAGATTCAGCAGCAGTCGCCTCACGTTCCTTACGCTTAAGGGTTTCCTCTCGTTCGAAATGGCGAAGGAACGGAACACTCTGCTCAACCCATGCGGCCTGCTGGGAGTTCAAAGCCTGAGTCTCAGGAGCAGGACGCATAAGCTCAAGATCATGCAGACAGGCTTCAATCTTCATGCAGTGATTAACCCAAGACTCGACGATGCCTTCATTATGGAAATTCACAAGCGTCGCCAGCATTGGATTAACCTCGGCAACGAAATCTGCGACAGATGTAGGAGCCTTTGCGTCAAGCTCCTCGACTTATTCGCTCAGCATACGCAGACTGGTCACGGCACCTTTTGAGGATGGACGTCTGGAAAAGGGCCCTGCCGGCATCATAATGCGAGACTCGAAAGAAGCCGGAGTCAAAGCGACCGCTGCAAAACAAATCACAATCAGACGATGGATCAAGAAATATAAGAGGTTTATGAACAATGGGATTTACTATACCAGCTGCAGCAGGCGGCAAAGCCGGGAGGACCAGTGGCGCAACCGTTCTCTCATCTCCTCCGTCAATCTGTAGTACTACAATCAAAGCAAAGAAGAATCAGAAATGATTTCACTATTGGTAAAAGAAAGAACATTAACTGAAGACTGTATTCACCAGTGCCACTGGATGAAGCAATCTCCGACGGGAAGGAGAAGTGGGGGTGCAGCACCTGGTACAGGTAGTCAAAAAGGACTCCTACAAAGACATAATAATGCAACGTCAGTACATAAATTATACAGCCTAGAGATAAGACTGATGGGTCACAAATCCATACCTTCCAGCATCTAAGACGGTGCGAAAGAAGGTAGAGAGGTGGTCACCGTCAGGGCGGTAACTGATGGCGCTGCCTCGGGTAGCGCGACATCAGCACCAACCGCACCTGCATTAGAAACAAGATAAACCCTGTCAGGAAAGATTGAAAAAGATTGCAGAATGAAAAGAAGGGCGGTGACCTAAAATCTACCTGATGAGTCGCCGGTCGGAACCGTGACGAGGGCGTCGCTTGATACAACAGCGGCGTTTCCCTCCTCTATCGGGGTGGTCTCACCTCCCGTCGCCTCATCCCCTGACTCCACGAGAGCCGTCATCACACTTGCGACGCCGGGAGACGGCAAAGAACCGTAGGCGGGAAGAGCGATGATCGGGGCGGTGCCCGACTCTTGAGAGAGAGCGGCCACCTCGGGCCTAGCAATTGTACCCATTTCGCTCGCCACCACCTCAGGCTCAGTAATTGTAGCCGTCTCATCCACCGCCGCCTTGGGCTCGGCCATGGTAGCCGTCTCACCCGCATCCACCTCGGGCTCAGCAATGGTAGCTATCTCGGGCATAGCAATCATGACTGTCTCGTCAGCCACTACCTCGAGCCCGGCAATTGCGGCCGCCTCGTCTCCCGTCGCCCCGGGTTCAGCAATCACAGCTACCTCCTCCACCGCTGCCTCAGGCTCAGCGGTCGCCGCCGCTTCTTCGGTAAGGCTCGGCCTTGCAGGATAAGGTATATGAGAACTGATAATTTAAAACTTTGACAACGGAACCTCACGGCACGTTACCTGGAGTTGATTTACCGTTTGCTTCCCGAGCCGCACGTGCCGCCCGTCTGTAAGCAGTAGACAAGGCAACCGGAGACTCCTCTGAAGGAGTAGAAGCAGGGATGGCGGTGCTCGAACCCGCTCCCGCAGCTAAAGCAGCGCTATGCTCCCTTGCTGCGCGCCTCCGGCGCTTCCTTTCCTCCCGGGCCGTCAAAGCAGACCTTCTAGAAGCCTCCTTCAACAGGACGTCATCGTCCGCATCCAGGGTTACCTCTGGAGCCGTCAAGGCTTCCGTCATCGGTCATTTAAGCAAGGCCTCTTTCGGCAGTGCCGAAGAGGCCGGGACTTCGGTAGCTGGCCCGGGAGGAATTTCCGCATCAGCTTGCAGGATCGGCGTTGTGGTCCCTGCGATAAGACAAAGAAAGGGTCAGATTACTCATAAGAAACGGGAGCAGGAACATGGTGAACCGAAATGTACCGATACCTAAGGATGCTCGAAGTCGTTCCTCTTCCTCAAAAGTCTTGAGAGAAGCAGCGAGAGCTTCTTCGGTAGAAATGCCTGTTAAAGAAGAAAAAAACGTCAGTCAAAACACGATAATAGAAATACGATGTAATGGCGGAAAATACAGCTAATGAGTACCTGATCGTGCGAGGATAGCCAACCCCTCTTCGTGGCTGGCCAATTGTTTAGAAGCTGCAATGGCAGCTGGCAGATCAGTATCGTCTGGCGGCATGAATAAGCCCTCATTTGTCCCATACTTGCTCAGGCCCTCGCCGTAAGGAGCGTGAGGCTCCTGGCCAAGTACAACGTCGATAGAAAAGATCGACTTCTTTTTCTTCTTCTGTGAGCGAGCTCTGGTTGCAGCCAGCACCAGCTTGCGCTTCGTGGGCACTTTAGGACGGCGAGTCCCGATATCCGAGCCCACGCCAGATTCGGGTGAAGCTACATTTACCGTCTCCACGAGAGCGCGGGGCACCGATGGCACATCCATCGTCTCCACAGGAGCATGGGGCAATCCACGCGTGGGGCTTAGCACACGTGGAGGCTCAACTGCAGCAACCCCTCTTAGCGGAGGGAGGACAGCGATCCGTCGCTTTAAAGGGACGTTGCGATCACTGGCAGGGGGCGCACTCTTGCGATTGAGCAGCAGCCGTCTCTCATCCCTGATAACAGCGCCCATCGCGTGTTGATACCAGGTCCCGTGTATGTTAAGGGCTCTCGGAATGCAACTCGGCTCGCTAATAAAGAAGTGGGAGCCCATATTCAAGCGCATAAAGTGATGCATCGCACCCCGTATTCTTTCTTTGGTAGCAGTAGGTTCTTCCAAGAACGCCTCCAGTGGAACCCCCTGGTTATAACTCAGCTGCTGGGCAAAATGATGGGGGTTGTATCTCATAAAAAGCGCCGCATCATTTTGCCTGAATACAAGAAAGCCCGGCCTGATGGAGTATAGATGTAGAATCTCCCGGGCTTTCAACACGGAGGCCCCATCTTTAAAAACGTCGCGCAATGCCAGCACCGTCTTGGAAGTTTCTTGGCTGATCGTCAGAACTTTGTCCGTAAAAGACATACCAGCTCCGACCGTGCGCGGAGGAAGAAGCAAGCCCCTAGCTTCCCGCTGAGACGGATTCACGATAGAAGCGTCAACCAGCCATATAATTCTCGGGAATTTGCATTTCTCGAAAAACGAAGGTCTTTTATGAATGCCGAATACCCCGAGAACGTGCATTTCCATCCATGAAGTAAAGTAATGCATTGGGAAGTTGGCGGCATGCACCCCCGGTTCAGTTGTATCCGCCGCCACGCTAAGACTATGGTACAGGTGGGCTAACCCAGCAATCCCAATGGCCACTTGTATCCCGGTAACCATTCGATGCGCTGGGTAGAAGAGGGACGGCCTCATATAGCGAGGGTGTATAGGGAGCGCGAACCAGCACAACCACAGCCCAAGAAACCCAAGAAAGAAAGCCTCCTCGTCAAACCCGGAGCGGCGATTTCTGACAGAAGAATGATTACGGCATCAGGAAGAAAAAAGCCATTCTGATCATCTTCCAGTACTGGTCGACGGTCCAAGCCAAAGCCGAAGGGGTCGTCGAGCTTGGCAAATTTTTCGCCTCGTTGCGATAGAATCTCCGGGCGAAGAAACTGGGCAATAAAGTCTTCGAAACTGACCCCCCGGCCTCCAGATTCCAAGAAGAGGCTCTCGTACATGTTCAGCACCTTTATCAGACTAGGAAACTGGTGCTGAATGGCGTTTTTCGGTGTTAGGCCCATCACCACCGGCTTGGTGGCAAAAACGTATTCATCTGGAGGAAGCGGCTCCTCATAGTGCTCCCCCCTAACTGGCAGACCGGAAATCTCAGCAAATTCTTCTAAGGAGATGGAGACTTCTCTGTCCAGCAGAAGAAATGTATGGGTTGGGATGTTCCACTGCTCCAAGAAGGCCTTAATCCACCATGTCGGAGGAGCAAAATATTGGAACAACGAAGCATAAACCGCAAGATATAGGCCGAGCTTCAGCAGTTGCGTTTTCTTCGCCGACAAAATGTACCTGGCCCACTGCAAATACCCGGCCGAATGTCGGGGAGTCAACCCAATGTTGTAGGGTTGTCCCCAAGGGCGCGACTCGTCCTGGCATATGCGCCGACCCAAAATATCCAAAGCTGCCGGCAGCTGCATGGGTATGGCGGCAATCGAAGGTTGAAGAAAACCCTCCGAAGTCCAATTGACAACCTCCACGGCATAGTTCACCGGGGGTGCATCTGCATACGAAATCGACGAGATCGGCTCCGACGGCGTCGCACAAGAGAAGCTTTGATGACCTTTGATAATCTGGTCATACCACCTACCCCACAGGTGAAGGTTTTTGTGTTCCGGGTCATAGTCTCTGATGAGCGCGAGAACCTCCCGGTTTACAGGTGCCTCAGGGAATCCTCCCTCTGAACGAAAAAACGGGAAAGAGAGATCGGAAGACATGTCGCTTGCGAGAAAGAACAGAATTCGATTGTCGGTACTATAATTTAATTTTAAAATTCTGACACTCGGCACTTTAAAATTTGTACCGCACTGCAATGCAGTGGAAAGGGGACCAAAGGGGGACCCACAAAATCCAGATGACAATGCGTCAATTAATAAAACAGCCTCATCATTGGATGAGACTGTTACTTATGAGGAAATCCTCAAGGAAATTCTCATTGAATGAGAAATCCTTCGGGAGAAGGAGAAAATCTCCCTTTGAGAGCAAAACTCTATGACAGAGTGACACTTGTCAAACTCTGATCATGAAGGAATAAAATTCCTTAAAGAGCCTGGCTCTGTAATGATGATGGAAAACTCATCAAAGATTAATTAAAATTAATTTTTTAGAATTAAAAATTCTGGGATCTTCAAGATCCATGAAAAAACTCTTAAGAGTTCTTCATCAAAGATCAAAAGATCCACATATTATCAAAGAGCAGAGCTCTGATTCATGGGATAAGAAACCCCAACAAAAGATCTCTTTAGATCTTTGGGTTCATGAGAGCAAGGCTCTATTAATGAAACCCTAAAAGGGTTTTCTTTAGATTAAAGATCTATGAAGAGCAAGGCTCTGTTAATGGGTAAAAACCCTAAATTATTATAAAAAAAATTTAATTTTATCTAAGTTTGGAAAGAGTTCTGACTTTTGAAAGTTCTTAATTGAAGAGCAAGGCTCTGAATAAAATTCTCAAGAAAGAAGATGATAATCATCTAAGGGACCAAAGGCCCTATTTATAGGCACTGAACCGCCTCTTTAATTTCTGAGTTGATCCAAGGGCTCAGATGTTGCCACCGCTGCACTTACGTGTGCGCCACATGAGCGCAACGGTGGGGGGCATTTGTTTCCCCCAATCAGAGCAAAGCTTTGTTTTGAATTTCAAAATTCAAAAATTGAAGCAACGCTTCAGATTCTGCGCGCTGCGTGCCACGTGTCAAACGCAGACGCGCTAGTGCCAGGTGGGTTGCGCCCTAGGAAGCGCATCCCCAATCAGAGCAAAACTCTGTTTTAAAATTCAAAATTTAAAAGTTGAAGCAACGCTTCAGATCCAGCTCTCTGCGCTGCGCGCCACGTGTCAAACACAGGTGCGCTAGCGCAGTTGCGCTGCGCTCTGCGCTGCGTTCTGCGCTGCGCTCTGCGCTGCGTACCACATGTCAAACACAGGTGCGCTTGCGCAGTTACGCTGCGTTCTGCGCTGTGCGCCACGTATCGAACGTAGGTGCGTTAGCGTAAGGTGCGCCAGCGCTGGAATTAAAAATTCCCTACCGTTAGATCAAAAGATCTACTAATAATAAATTATTAATTAATCAGAACTAAAATTTTGTTATGGAAAGATTTTTCAATCTTATTAAAACAAGAAGATTATCTTCTGTAAAACAGAAGCCTTAGGATCAAAGATCCAACGGTGGGAAATATTCCCAAATCAATCAGAGAAAGATCTCTTAAAACTGATTCAACAAATCAATTGGCCCTATATAAAGGCCCCTAGACTTCAAGTCTAAAATATACAGAAAGAGAGAGAAAACCCTCTGAAAACTTTGAGAAAACTCAAAGAGAAAGAATAGCAAGCCTTTAGGAAAAGAAGATCATTTCTTCATCTTCAAGATAAAGAACTAGTTCTTGAACCACAAAGATGAAATCATCTCGTAAAAAGAAGATTCTTCTAAAAAGATCATAGATCTACAAAAGACCAAGGTCTTTAATAAAAAGAAAAAAAAAGAGAGAGATCAAAAGATCTAATCATAAAAAATAAAAGAAGTATTTTACTTCATTCACAGATCTTTGATCTATAAAAGCAGAGCCCTTTTACAAAACAAGAACTTTTGTTCTTGAATCTTGAGGCAAAACCTCCTTTAAGAAGAACATAAATTTATTCTTTGATCTTGAAAGTGCCTTGCACTTATGAATTGCGCTTTTGCGCTCATTAGACCGGCGCTCAGCGCCAAAACCTGCCGCGTGTCAACCAAAGACACAATATGCGCTTTGCGCTTCTGAAACAGCGCACTGCGCTCATGGGCTGGCGCAAAGCGCCTGGCGCGCCACATGGCGCATTGTCAGAACACAATTTGTTCTGATGAAGACAAAAGATGTCAGAACCCAATACTTGGCATTATTAAAAGGGCCGAGCCCAAATAAAGGCTTAATAGCCAGAACAAAAAAAAATGTTAAACATTTTATTTGGACTTGGCCCAATTCTGGCCATAAGTCCTCAACTTATCTTGAACTGAGCACATCTGCTCTTTTAACCAACTCACCTTGGTTCAAGGGTACATCTCTTCACTCCTTTGATATTTGTCGTTGTAATTCTTCAACGTCTTCAAAGAGGTGACGGGTCCCGACGACCATACCTTTCATAGACTATGACGTCTCTCAATATCGGACTGTAGGGTCCTTAAACCCATGGACTATGATGTTCTTAATCTCGACCGTGATGTCTTTAAACTAACATCGGACTGTGAGGTCTTTAAACTCATGGACTATCATGTCCTTAACCTCGACCGTGATGTCTTTAAACTAAGAATGGACCGAGATGTCCTTAAACTAACATTGGACCGTAATGTCCTTAAACTAATTATCGACCGCAATGTCATTAAACTAAACAATAGAGCCCAATTGCTCTCTTGTTGGATCTAAACGATCCTGTTAAGTCGATCTTAGTCCAAAATGAGGCTAACGTATCCTTAACAAATGTTTAAGTAGATCTTACTCTCAAATGAGGCTAACGTATCCTTAAACCCAACCCCTCAAACTCAAATCTAAGAAAGATACGGATTTGGACTAGTCCACGCCCTACGGGCGACAACACAAATTAGTCTCCGTATACAATCCACGGGCAACCAAACACAAAACAAACACTCATGACATGAAGTGACCATCTGGAGAAGGAGAAAGTTGTTACCGCGATGCGGTAGCGTAATTAACTGCAGGGGCTTGCGCCTGCAGGGAAGAGCATCCCCACAATCAAAAACCCCTCAAACGACGGAGAATCTGACGAAGTCTGCTACATCGGCCGCATCCGTTTAAACTTTCGATACATGGTGCCATAAATCAACTTGGTATCTTCGGAGAGGTGGACGGATAGCACCAATTAGTATCTGCCCCGAATTTCAGGCAAGACGGACCTGCGCGGTCGCGTCTCTGTGTTCGGAGGGGAACAACAAGGCAGAGACTATTAGCTCGACGGCATTCCTTGACCTAATATCCATGTTTCTTATAGTAGCTGCAAAATTCTGGCCTACGATTGACAAATGGCCCTTTTGGCCTCAAAGGTGGCGCTGAAAAAGTTGGCCTTGAAGAAACTCTTCACGCAATCTAGCTAACTGGACGTTTCATGCCGGTCGAATGTGGCATGCCCTTCTTCTTCACAAGGGCTTCATAGCGACGAGCTACTTTCAGAGCAAGTTCGTGAGTTGGATAGTCCCCTGTTGTTAGAGAAGCCTGGATCTCGGGGTCTAATCCTTATTGCAAGCGCCTGGCCTAGATTTCGGCGGTAGGGATCAAATGGGAAGCGAACCTGCCGAGTATAGTAAATTCAGCATCATACTCATCCATCGACTTAACCCACATCGATTCTTGTCACAGGTGGATGCATTTCCGTTCCATCTCGAAATATGCGGTCTCTGGAAATAATTTGGTATCGAAGAGATCGCGAAACTTTCTCCATTTGATCGGTTGCTTAAGACGGCTCTCTTCAGCCTTCCACCAGACTCTGGTATTGTCAGTAAGTTGAAGTTTTGCTACATGAACCTAAGCTACATCTGGAATTTGTGCTGCCGCCAGGTCATCCTGAATGCTCTAAACCCATTCCTCGCTTCACGTCAGGTGCCTCCACTTCAGGACGAGTTAGTTCTTGGTGAAAGAGTGCAGTTTGCTCCTGCTGTCCCTCTAGTAGGCTCTTGATCGCCTCCAAAAGAATCGCCTGTTCGTTGAGCGGTGTTGCAGCAGATAGTGGTGGTAGAACTGCGACAGTGGGCGGCGGTGGCGGCGGTGTACTGCCATTGATGTTGGCGCTGGTGTTGTTGTTAGGAGAATCCATCACCTTAGATAGAAAATGATTGATTAGAATAGATTCAAATGGAATTGTTATTGAAAGAAATTTTAAAATTGAAAGGAATGTAAAAGTTGTTGAATTTCATAATTCTTGTGGTATATTGCTTACGACTTCATGCAGAGCCGAACTGCATGGGCCACTAGTAAAACCTGTCATGCCCCGCTTCCCAAAAGAGCGGCAACGACACGTGACGAGACCTGCGACGTATTTATTCCGAGAAAGTCATTTCCGAAATAAATACGCTAAACGTTTATAAGCAATATAACAACAGCCAAGAATTAATAAGAGTAATTAAAATTCAACAGTAACTTTATTTATATTCATTTCCATAAAGTTTTGATACAAGATAAATAAAAAGAAAAGTGCAATGAAAATGCAGATGGCATACTGAAAATAAACTGCTGACGAATCTAGTAGTCTGGCCGAGCTGAAAACTGATTGAAGTTCTCCTAATTTGGTTTGATCTTCTCTGTCTCTAAATCACCTGACGAATATTCCAAAGAAACAAAAAATGGGTGGAATACCCGTTAGTGAACTTGCGCTCGGTAAGTCCCTAAAAGATAGGTATAATGACAAGGTGGAAAGTATAGACAAAATGATAGGGTGATTAATATATCATGATAGTTCTAATATAACATGACAATGCAAATGAAAAACTATATAAGCATGGTAATATAACATCAGCATAGAAACCAAATATATCATGGCCATGTAGTGTAGATATAGTTAACCTGAAGCGCATGTAAGTGTTCTAAAAGAGTCTCTATAAGGGTAAGCTAAATAATGTGAGTTCAAGTATGAATGTCAACCAATTTTAAGAGTGTTTTCAAACCTAACAGGCTATCATCAAGGAGTAAGGAACCATGCGCCCGAATCAAGAATGTCAGTAAAGGGATTTTAACCTAGTGCTGAAGTATTCCAAACTTAATATGTTATAGTCCAAGGGCTTGGAAACGCGGGCCCTCATGATAGATTGCTTGTGTTCGTAGATATGAATTCATGATCTATAGGGACTTCTGAGATTTCATTGGATTTACACTTAAACTACCTAACACCCCACATATATTAGACTATGATTAAGATTACAAGTGATCGAGTCCATGAATACAAAAGATGATATAATATCAAGATTGAGTTCATGTAGTCATGTCAAGTGTAATTCATGTCATTTGTATTCATGGTTCGAGTCAAGTTGGTTTTAGGTATATTTGTTGAGTTCATGTATACATGTCAAGTTTTCAAGCAGATAGTTCATGTTCAATTTCTTGTTCGAGTTAGATTAGAATTCAAGTCAATTTGTGATTCGAGTTTAACTTCTAATCATATCTTATTACAAGATTTATCCTTTAAAGATCTTAAGTTTTGGGAATAATCGGGTAACCGCTGCATATGGACGGTAGGATTTATATCTTTTTCCAAGACAATTGTCATTGATAATAACTTTAATTTGTAATGTTATCTAACCATGATACGCAAGCACTCACTTTCTCCGGCTCCCCGAGGCTCAAGAGATTTGATACCGTTTAATCATGATTAATCTAAGGTCCTTAAATATTTATTCAACTTGTTTATTATGTGTATTTGCATGTTTGCATTTCTCGAGGGGTTTTATGTAAAATTATTTTATTATTGTTTTAAAAATAAACTTCAAGAGTGTTTTTGATAAAAACATGTTAATTAGAATATCAGGAGTTTTTATAAAAATAATTTTAGATTTAGAGGTACTTTAGTGATAAAACCTGGTTTTTAAAAGTTTATGGTATTTTAATGAAAAAATTTAACTTTTGAAAAACTTGAGGTATTTTAATAAAAACCTAATCTTTTAATTTAGAGTATTTTATTGAAATTATATTTACAAAAACATTTTCTTTTAAACTACAAGCATATAATATTTAAGTTATTTTTAAATTGTTTTAGCTTTGTTTTAAAAATTCCGTATTTTCTTTTCCTTCAAGAACGCGTTCCGTGAAGAGCTCCGATCTCACCTACTAGACCCAAGATGTACGATAATATGCATTATCTTTTAACAGGGATTCCCTAAAGAGGGTTGTGAGGGGTGTAATTACCAAGAAAAAATGATTTCGGTTTAAAATTCTATGTTTCAAATCTTGAGAGAAGTTTAATGAAAAATGCTTCTATAAAACGCTACAATCGATTAATCGTCCTATGAATCCAAATGTGTGTGAGTGAGGTAGGTCATTATCCCGTGTGTATTATCTAAAAATATATTTAACAAAATTCTAAATATTTATATTAAATATAAAGGAATGATAAAGGTATGTATTGCTAAAAATCTATCATTAAAATACGATTTTAATAACAATCTGTTTGAGATGATTCTATAGACTTGAGTAGAAAGTTAATTTCACAAAGTTTACTTCATGAAGTAGATTAGGATGACATGAGCGAATTATAATAAGATTATAATAGCACGGATTCATGAAGGTAGTTCAAAGTATAAGGGTGTTTAGGGACATAATAAAGAGTGGATTCAAGAGAAGGAGAAAAAGATGGGAGACTTACTCACGTCGTGAATTGGTATAACAACCAATTCACCGCTGGCTAGATGTTGGAGGATTCGATTGCGCAGAAAGAAGATTCAATTAGGCGGAACTTCGACTTCGAGAGCTTGGGCACTTCAACTTGGGACTTGAGCAATTTCTTGAGGGATTTGTGAGTGAATTTTCTTTGATAATTTCAGAAGGGAGAGTATGGGGATGTGCTAGGGTATTTATAGATATGGGAAAGAGTTTATGATGAAATAAAAGAATTTAAAATATATTAAAGAGGGAATTAAAGGAGGAGATGAAAGGTCTGGGGGTTCTATGTTTTAATTCAGGGTTTTTAAAATATCAAAACGAGCTGAAAGGAAGCCAAAGGACACCCGTGCACGAGATGGGCTCGATTGGGCATAGCCTGGCCGCCCGAACCTCCCCTGCCTCAGGATTTGTGTTTGGGGCTTGGGTTCAAGTCAGTATAAATAGCCTATTTTAATATATCTTTTCTGTTATAATATTTCTTAATCAACGTCAAAAGAAAAAATATTAAAATAATTGGGGTTGATAGGATTCAAACACGCGGGCTAAGGAACAGCAGTGGAAAGGCTTAACTAATGAGTTACAAGTAGTTTCTTGTTTTTACTTAACAATAATTACTTATAACTCATAGCCAGGAATAGAAATACCCTTTATATAACATAGAACTATTACAAATACATAGGGATTTCAGGGTCATTACATTTAGGATGTTGACACACCAAATTGCATGTGATTTTACCACTTTTTCACCGTTGATTTAGTGGGTGCAAAATTAACGGTTTACCGAAAATAGAACATTTTACATTGCTAATTCGACGGTGAAAAAATGGTAGAATCAAATGAAATTTGGTGTCCTCATCTTAGATGATGATGGATATCGATCGTTGAATAAAATGTTAAAAGGTGAATTTTTTCGACGCCACCTGACTGAAAACCCTCATCCTCTTTTCTTCATTATTCTTATATATATATATATATGAGAATAATGAAGAACAGAGGCCCCATGAGACCTCTTTTCTTCATTATTCTTATATATATATATATATGAGAATAATGAAGAACAGAGGCCCCATGAGGTTGTCAGGTGGCGTCGAAAAAATTCACCTTCCAATATTTTATTCAACAATCGGAATCCATCATCATCATCTTTATCAACTAAAATGCGGACACACCAAATTTGATTTGATTCTACCATTTTTTCACCGTCGAATTAGCAATGTAAAATGTTCTACCGTGGGTAAACCGTTAATTTTGTACCCACTAAATCAATGGTGAAAAAGTGGTAAAATCTCCACATCTTAGATGATAAATGTCGATCGTCGAAAAAAATTTGTGGGTGTATTTTTTCGGCGCCATAGAAAGAAATTCCCTCCTATGGCACATTTTCTCCGTTATTCTCTCTCTCTCTCTCTACACACACACACACATATTATTGGTAGGATTTTGAAACAAGTCCTACCGATGTTTTAGCCATTGGATATGCACTGAGATAAAGCTATAAGAACACCATAGCTCAAGGTTGCAATCACATGTTAAACTCAACAAACAAGTTTGCTAATCAAAATTTTCCTTGTTCTTACAATTTGCTAATATTCAATATATGAGTAATTTATTTAATATAATAACAAAGTAACTGCCTGATCGAGTGAAAAACATCATACCCTCTATCCAACCAAAGAAGAGGTGATGTAGCACCTATGACAGCAAACTCATTAGGAGAGAGACGGACGTGTCCGGTTGCATCTTTTGTTTCAAATTCCTTGGGGTAAGCCCAAACTAAACAGGGAAGAGGTCCACCTTCTGATGAATTGCAACCTGGAGGCAAGTAAAGCATAGCGGAGAGTTCAACGCCGTCCTTTCTCTGATATCTGATCATCTCTTTCTGGAACAGATGTGGGAAATTTGTTATCTGAACTGTTTTGATTGCTTTCTTCTTTGACCAGTTCCGTATAAAATATTGAGTATTTACTATTTTCGGCTTCTGACTCTTCGGAAGTAAGTAATTTCAATTGATCAATCTCCATTTCACCGTCTTTACAAACTGACATCGATTTTACAACTGTCTCATAATATTTTTCGTTGTCACTTACCCGAATACGCCATTTTCTTCCCGTATTTCTGCAAAAAGAAATATCTTCAGGTTATACTTACAACTTACAAAACAGACTTATAAAGCAATAATAGAAACTTACATATCAAATAATTCAAGGAAGGGAATACCCCCTTTTGGATTTGCGCCACTTCCCTTGAATAAAACGTAACTTCCACCGTCTTGTGTTTGTAATATTTGCAGTAACAATGTATCCAGCTGGCGTTATCCACTTAATTGGAGATCCGGGATCAGAATAGGCATTTTCTGATGATCTTTCAAATAATACGTGTGGCGTCACTTCCTTGTTGCCTGGATCGATCACCCATTTTCTGGTTTTGCGTGTTTTCCCCAGGATTCAGACACTAATGCAAGGGAATCATTACACCAGGAGACACCCCTGCCTAAAAAAAAGAGGAAAAGCAAATAAAAAAATCCGAATCATTTAATAAATCACCGAGAAGAAAGATGAAATCCTAAATCTTCCGCGTCCACTACATGAATACGTTTTGCCCATTCAACTATATCAAAGATCGTTTAAAAAATAAAATAGATTACAGTTATGCAAGAGAGCAAATAAAGATCAATGGCATAGACACCGCTTATTTGAGGAAAGTTTAGTACTTTCAAGAAATGGAAATGCAAAGAATCAACTGAAGGAGACAATACTTCCTTTCATATTATAAATCTACGAAGTATGCTCCTTCAGAGAATCATAGTTTCCATACCAGAGAAATTGGATGACCAAGCAGAGTCTTCTCTCTCTCGGCATGGTCCCAGTCCCGAGGTGGGGGAGCGGAGACCTGGGGAGCCTGCCCCGCCGTTTGGACACGGACGAGCGCATCCATGACGGACGTGAGTCGGTCTATCCGGGCGGCTAGGGCGTTGATGGCTTTCGGGGGAGTAGATTTGTCTGTGCCTCTATTATGGGGGAGGCGGCGGCTAGTGCTTAGATTGTCGTGGTGATTTCTCGCCATTGAGTCGAGGTCGGAAGGTGAACTTTGTTCAGTGGAATCAAGAATTTCCCACAGACGGCGCCAGTTGACGTGCATCATATCACGTCAGGATGTTACCTTCACCAGATCTGCTGTCGAGCGACGATGGACGGCTGAGATTGATTTGGAGGTTGACTCCTGAAGCGTGTGGATTCTCAATAGGTTTTAGGTTGTGGTGGCCGAACTACCTGCAAGGAAGTCCCGGGGTGGTTGTACCACCGAGGACCCTCTGACGATCAAGTTAGTGGTGCAATTTGGGCAGAGAAGCGGCCTAGTAAGGAGATAATCGCGTATCTTGATCGTCTGAAAGAGGGGTTTATATAGTGGCAGCGATGGGCAGGCAGGCACGAGAATCACGCCGGCCGTTATGCTCCCGACGTCACACCCGCGTGATAAGCGGGATCCCGCATTAATGGCGAGACAGGCTCGTTATGCTCCTAATCATTGCTCTTTCTACCTGCGACCCTTTGCCATCTCCTGGCGTCGCGAGCGTTACAACGGCTCTGGTAGAGTCAGGGGATGAGGCGATAGGAGGTGAAACTCTCCCGATGGAAGAGGATGGAGTAGTTGCTGTGTCAAGTGACGCCCTTGTCGCGGTTCCGACTGGCGACTCACTAGGTAGATTTTGGATTATTGCTTTTTCTTTTTATTCTGCAATCTTTTTCAATCTTTCCTGACAGGGTTTATCTTGTTTCTAATGCAGGCGCGGCTAATGCTTATGTCGCGCTATCCGAGATAATGCCCTCAGCTACTACCTTGACGGTGACACCTCCTCTACCCTCTCTCATACCATCTCAGATGTTGGAAGGTGCGGATTCATGGCCCATCAGTCTTTTTTTTAAGCTGTATAACTTATGTACTGACGTTGCATTACTGCGTCCTAGCAGGAGTCCTTTTTGACCACCTGTATCAGGTGTTGTACCCACACTTCTCCTTCCTGTCAGAGATTAGTCCGCCTGCTGGTGTCGGTGAGTATCTTTTCTAAACGACGTCCTTTCTTTAACGGGCAGTTGCATTACCGCTAACTCTTCTTTATATTACTTGTAGCCTTACAAATTGAAGGAGGGGACGAGGCTGTCGTTGCGCTACCAGCACTCCCAGCTCTGCCCCCTGTTGCAGCTGGTATAGTAGACTCTTTTTTGTGTATGTATATTCTTTATTTCTCGAGCCGTGATTTGATTGTGATTTATTTTGCAGCAATCACATCGACTCCAGCCTCTTTCGAGTCTCGCATTATGATGCCGGCAGGGCCCTTTTCCAGACGTCCTTCCTCGAAAGGCGCCGCGAATAGTCTGCGCATGCTGAGCGACTACATTGAGGAGCTCGACGTGGAGACTCCCACATCTGCTGTGGATTTTGCCGTGGAGGTTAACCCTATGCTGGCGACGCTCGTGAACTTTCATGGTGAGGGCGTCGTTGAGTCCTGGGTTAATCGCTGCAGGGAAATCGAGGCTTGCCTACATGAGCTTGAGCTTAAGCGTCCTGCACCCGAGATTCTGGCTGCGGGCACGCAACGGGCTGCGTGGATCGAGCAGAGCACTTCTTATTTCCGCCATCTTGAACAAGAAGTGGCTTTAAAGCAGAAGGAATATAAAGAAACTTCAAGCGAAACTGCTCGACTGCATGCTCAGGTTGATGCGAATGCTGCCGAGTTGAAAGTTATCCTCGAAGGCCTTTTGCGATGCATTTCTGATGGGTTAACATTGAGGCAGAAGCTCGACGTCGTCAATCAGGATGCACAAGATCGTGAAGCAGCTCAGCGGGCCGCCGAGGAACAACTTTCGTCTTATTTGCAGCAGCGAGCCCAAGTCGAAGCAGAGTTGGCCGCGGCAGCCGATCAAGAAGAGGGGCTGAGGGACGTGTGCGAGCGGCTGATTGGATTATTGAAAGTGCTTCCTTCTCAATGATTTTTTTTGTACCATTTGCAATTTTGAATAAAATGTATTCGTTCTTTTATTCTTTCATATGATGTATTTTGTATCCAATTGAATTCATGAATAAAAGATACCCATTTTTTTTGTTTTTTTTTTGCAATATCTTGTGTCATCTCTCTGCTTCTTCTTTCTTTTGTTATCAGCATATCACCTTAGCAAACATGGTCGGCAGATGATAGAGTGAGCATCTTGTCTTGGTTTCTTCGAGGGATAGTGATGGCTTAGGAAACAGGGTTAAGATCTGTCACCTAAGACTTTTCAATTTTATGAGCCTTGAGGAAACAACCGCTTAGGAAACAGGGTTAAGATCTGTCACCTAAGACTTTTCAATTTTATGAGCCTTGAGGGTCTCATAAAAATTTTCACCCTACGAGTCCTGAAGATCTCGTAGGTGTATTTTCTCCTTAGGACTCGTGAGGATTCCTAAGTGCATTTTTCCTTATAAGTTGTAAGGATCTTATAAGAGAATTTTCCCTCTTACGAGTCGAGAGGACCCGTAAGCGGTTGTTTCCCTCCTTGTCGAGATTCGACTTTGGAGAGTGTGGCCCATGAATAGTATGCAAGAGTCCATTTTGGACCGACTTGCAGGGCCCCAGTGCTTAGGAAACTGGTTATTATCCCCATTGCTTAAGGCTTTTCCTCACGAGTTGAGACGAATCGAGAAGTTCTTGCAAAGACACTAATTTCCTCACGGGTCGAGATGAATCGAGCAGTTCTCGTAAGAATATCCTAACGTCACAGTTAACCTCTACTCTTTACGACAGAGGTCCGTTAGGGTCTGTGGTACTAGGGTTTTGTCCGTCGTACCGTCGCGTTGGCTGATGTATTTCTCGATAGGCAATCTTGTTGTTCGAGTAGCCTTGCGACTGTCGTGTCTCTGATCCCTTCGGGGGCTGGACAAGACGTCTTCAAGCAATCCTCCTAGGCAGTTTGACCGTCGGAAGAGCAAGCGTTAGGAATTTTGCCATACCGCTTTTTACTTGAGGTTAGGGTCATTTTGGAGAGCCCCGATGAGTCATAACCACTCCGCGCTGGGGTAGGATGATCTCCGATAGTCTTTCAGGTTTTATATGAATTGCCGTCAAGACCCTAAAGCTAGGAATTTGGCCTTCGCTTCGTTTGCTGGCATTGCGTCTGCTGTATCGAGACGAATGTCACGGTTTTCTCTAGGTTGCTGGTGAACCGTCGAGGTTTGGAACTAGGGATTTTGCCGTGGCTCCGTTGTTTGATTGTAGCGTCTGAATCCTGCTGGAGGAAGAACGTTGTGGTGACATCTCGTCTGCTGTATCGAGATGAACGTCGAGGTGGTGACTACTCCGCGCTGGTGTGAGATGATATTCGATGGTCTTTCAGGTTTTATATGAGTTGCCGTCAAGACCCTGAAGCTAGGAATTTGGCCTTCGCTTCGTTTACTTTGGTGTGTCCGAATCCTGTTGGACGCTGTAGTGACATCTCGTCTGCTGTATCGAGACGAACGTCGAGGTGGTGACCACTCCGTGCTGGTGTGGGATGATCTCCGATGATCTTTCAGGTTTTATATGAGTTGCCGTCAAGACCCTGAAGCTAGGAATTTGGCCTTCGCTTTGTTTTCTTTGGCGTGTCCGAATCCTGTTGGAAGAAGGATGCTGAAGTGACATCTCATCTGCTGTATCGAGACGAACGTCGAGGTGGTGACCACTCCGCGCTGGTGTGGGATGATCTCCGATGGTCTTTCAAGTTTTATATAAGTTGCCGTTAAGACCCTGAAGCTAGGAATTTGGCCTTCGCTTCATTTGCTTTGGCGTGTCCGAATCCTGTTGGAAGAAGGACGCTGTAGTGATATCTCGTCTGCTGTATCGAGACGAACGTCGAGGTGGTGACCACTCCGCGCTGGTGTGGGATGATCTCCGATGGTCTTTTAGGTTTTATATGAGTTGCCGTCAAGACCCTGAAGCTAGGAATTTGGCCATCGCTTCGTTTGCTTTGTCGTGTCCGAATCCTGTTGGAAGAAGGACGCTGTAGTGACATCTCGTCTGCTGTATCGAGACGAACATCGAGGTGGTGACCACTCCGCGCGAGTGTGGGATAATCTCCGATGGTCTTTCAGGTTTTATATGAGTTGCCGTCAAGACCTTGAAGCTAGGAATTTGGCCTTCGCTTTGTTTGCTTTGGCGTGTCCGAATCCTGTTGGAAGAAGGACGCTGTAGCGACATCTCGTCTGTTGTATCAGGACGAATGCCGCGGTTGTCTCTAGGTTGCTGGTAAACCGTCGAGGTTTGGAACTAGGGATTTTGCCGTGGCTCCGTTTGGTGATGTTGCGTCTAAGTCCTGCTGGAATGAGGAGGAACACTGTTGATGATCTCTAGGTTATAGATGTGGCCGTCGAGACTTGGCTTTCTTTCTGATGGAGCCTTGGGGGGGAGGTGTGGTTCCTTCTTTGTTTGTGCCCCTAGATTGTATACAGGGATCAATGTGATATCACCTGTAGGGCATAAATTTTATTTATATATTTTTCTTTATTTCTTTCCGTAATACTCTATCATTTCAGCTTTTATATCGCGAAGGTCGCGATTGCCCAATCATTTCGGCTATTTTTCGCGATGCCCAATCATTTCGGCTATTTATTTTATTTTTACTCGCTGCTTTTTATTGCGAGTTGCCCAATCATTTCGGCTATTTTCCATGCATACATTTTTTTACTTACTGATTTTGTTGCAAGTTGCCCCATCATTTCGGCTATTTCGTATGCATGTGTGACTCGCTAGCTTCTTGCTGCAAGCTTGGAATTAGACACCGATTTCGGCATCAGCACCGCTACAACTGGGATATTGCCAGGAGCGAATCATCATTTGCCTCTGTCGATGTCGAACAAAGGTGACTTAGCGAACAGGGTTAGGATCCTGTCGACTAAGGCTTTTGACTTCAAGAGCCGTAAGGGTCTGATAAAGATATATCTCCCTGCGAGTCGTGAGGATTACGTAGGTGCGTTTTCTCCTTAGGAATCATGAGGATTCCTAAGTGTATGTTTTCTTATAAGTCGTAAGGATCTTATAAGAGTGTTTTCTCTTTATAAGTAGAGAGGACTTACAAGGGTTGTTCACCATGTACACATATCTCTAGTCGCGGGTAGGACTTTGTTAGGGAAATATTTTTTCACGGCCGTGGATTGTATACAAGGGTCAGCATTGAGCCGCTTGTAGGGCAGCATCGGAGGTTGTGGTGGCTGCTTAAGAACAGGTTCAGATCCCTGTAGGTTAAGACTTTGGAATCTTATGAGCCGTGAGGGTCTCATAAAAGGGTTCTCTTTACGAGTCGTGAGGATCTCGCAAGTGTAATTTCTCCCTAGGGATCGTGGGGATCCCTAACTGTGTTGCTCCCTTGTGAGTCATAAGAATCTCACGCAGGTGGTTTCTCCTTACAAAGTCAAGAGGACCTTGCAAGTGTCTTTTAACGAGATTGCGCCTTTTTGGGTTTTCGCAAAACTTACCGGTAGCCCTGCTATTTTTACTCACGGAGCCCTTTCGGGTTTTCATCCGTTCCCATTTTGCTTATGGACATACCATTTTTTTTACCACATCAGCCTGAGGGTGCCGCGGGTTGGTAGTAGTTTAACGACGTTTTGGTCATAAGTCGCCGCACGATTACGCAGCTAGATTTTGCCGCAAATCTTCGCATGTTTTGTGTCGGAGGTGGATTCCTTGAAGAGAGGGCTGAGGGCGATTTCTTTGTCGGAGTCGCTTCCAAAGGTGATAACTTGCGATCCCTTGGTGTCGGCAATGTGACGGTTGCCAGTAGCTCCTTCGCGCTCATCTGTCGTTCTTTTCTGTTCCCGACGAGCCTTACGCTTCACTCGTTGAACGTGTCGTCGATGGGCAACATATCCCTGCCACCAGTTTTTAAAGGTTATGGACTCCTTGGTAGGGTGTGCAATCTTCTGGTGGTATAGGCAGAAGTTAGGATGTATGTCCGCTTCCTCAAGACGTATATTGCCAGGGGAATTTTCTTTGAGAGAGGGCAACTTCATTTCTATTGCCAGGGCCTGTTCATAACATAATATTGCATTTTGTATTCCCCATTCTTATGCATTTTACAATAAAAATAGGTGCTTTTGACCCATGTCTGCTACATGTTACAGGTTACAGGTTGTTGGAGCAAAAACAGTGAAAAACACAAAAGACGACACAAAAAGAGACTTTTGACCAACAAATAGGAGGATCTTAGTCAAGCTTAAAAACGAAGAACGGTTCACCATCAACAAGGCGACGCAAGGTCCAAATTGTCATGGCAAACGGTTAAAGGATCGGTACAAGTGTTCACTGAAGATCTGGAATCACTGCAGAAGCCCAAATGGAAAAAGAACTCAAGAAATGAAAAGCCCAGAAGAACCTGAAGAAGCCCAGAAGAAACCATCACATGATCACACTAAAGGGCCGCGGATCCGCGGCCCAAGCCAACCCATGCCGCGGATCCGCGGCCGTCCTGTGCCCTAGTGCGCAGGAAATTTTGCCATAATTTTTGGCGGCTTTGGAAAGATTTTTCTAGGGGTATATTTGTAATTGTAGACATGCGGTGCAATTGTAAACCTAGGGTTTCTATGTCCTATAAATAGAACCCAAAGCCTTGTATTTTCTTATGCCTCTTCTCATGAATAAAATTCTGTTTTCTTGAAGTTAGAGCGCATCAACAGTAAGTAGGTTATTTTCCTTGCAGTAGTTTTCTTTTTTCATATCTGTTCTTATTTTCTCGCCTTAGTTTAATTTAGTTTAGTTTTTATTAACTTGCAATCGATGTTTTCTCTCTTTAATAAACTCTTGTTTTTTGTCATCCCCTCAATGAGCGAGTAGTTTCCTCGCTTGTTAGGGTTAGGAATAGGGAAGGATTTGAGAGATGAAGATCTCTCATCTCTTTTCGTTGCTAAACTTTTATGAACATTAGAACTCCATATATACCTTTTTATTCCGCTCCCTACGGCACTTTTACCCTCAAGGTAACAGTGATTCCGTAGTCTAAAGGCCCGGATTTTAAGGTTTTCCATGGAGGTTAGGGTAAAGATTAAGAAAGGAAGGACAAGGATCTAGAGGAAGAATCAATCTTCCCAATCATCCTAATCCCCTTTGTTAAGATTTACCATAACACTAATATGATACATTTAATTAATGGCAATGGAAAGAGATGTAGATCTTTGTTTACCAAATTTTCCCTAGACCTAATCCTAGCAAGTTTCTAATCCTAGTCTCATACAACTTCAATTTTTAGGTTTAACTATAAATCCAAACACCATTTGGAATTAACTCGTAAGAACTTAAAGGAGATTTACACATCCCTGTGGACCGACCCGTATTCACCGGCTAGCTTCATGCGACGCCGTTCTTGATTGCGGTAAATATTTTTGATCGACAAAACTTCTCTTAATCAAATGGCGTCGTTGCCGGGGATGGCGTAAAATTTTCTTTGTGTAATTTCGGGTTAATATAAAATCTAAAAAATCATAAAAATCTGAAAAATTTCAAAAATAAATAAAAAATTTATCATCTTTTATTGTTTGAAGGGTTTTCTTTGTGGATCTTTGCAGGATTGACGGATCTGAAACAACACAGAAGGGGACACAGAAAAAGATACATCAAAACAGCAGGAGATTGAAAGAACAGAGCAGCTGAAGAAATTTGGAGAGCTAAAGCCCCCAAGGAGCCGCGTTTCCGCGGCACTTACCTGGTCAAGACCGCTCTTCCGCGGCGCCTTGTGGAGTTCTCTGTGGTTTGATTTCTTTCTCCTTCCTCTGCAAATCCCCATATATCTTCTGTCAAATCTTCTGCAGGATTCTTTGCGCTAAAAATCTTCTTCCCCCTTCTAATAATTGATTTTCTGCAGGATTCTTTGCGCCGCGCTAAAAAGCAAATTGATTGCAAGTGATTTACTGCTTTGCATACTTTAATCTGACTTTAAGAGGCTATTGACCAATTCAGATTGGGTGGGGATTTCATCACCCTTCCCAGGACCCCAGAAATCACTTAAAGCATTTGCATTGACCACTTTTAATTTAAAAAATATTAGACTCAGCCCTAAGGACCTCGAGCTCAATAGGACAGAGGACTAGTATAAGCATCGGCCGTTTATCCTAACCGACATTGCGGTGTCTAGGCTAGTGGTTTTTAATTAGGCCCACTGTAGTGGTGGTTCCTTCCCATTTACCTGGCCGTACTTGTCCGTGAAGAGGCGGTTTGAGGTCCTATCTCTAGCCCTTTGGAACAGTTAGGAGCTGTCTAGCTGACCTAGGTGACCCTAGACTTAGGCCTGATTGTGCATGTGTGGTTAATTGCATTTGTGTCACTAGTCTCTTTTCAAAATCTTTTTGCACAAAGCTCACTTAAAAAGAAAAAAAAAGGAAAATCGTTTCAAAACTTGCAACTTGTCGCTAAAGAATCTTTGCACTCACTTACACCACTTCTCCTCATTGACGTTTTCTTACCTTCACATTCTATCTTTCATCTTTCGACTACACTAACCCTTTTAGTGTATGTCCGGTTGGACTAGGGACCCTAGCGCCGGATTAGTCCGCGTTTCGTTGGTACCGACCGACGAACCTTTCGACTCCGAAGTCGAAATCTTGTCCACTTCTTCACTTTCACCATCACATTCTTCCGAAGGTATGTCGGGATACGATCCTAACAACACCTTACCGACGGGAATGATTCCACCTCCGTTAGGTGCGAATAACCCGAATCTCCCGCCTGTCGAAGCGCCCGCACGAGTCGCGCTCCAGGAACTTTTCTACCCCGTCCGCACCGCCCTTCCCACTTGTCTTTCCCTCCCACCGGCTAATGGGGACAACTTTGAGATCAAACCCCACTTTATCAACATGCTGCCTAAGTTTCATGGTTTGGAATCCGAAGATGCATATATCTTTATCAACAAATTCCAAAACGTTTGCGCCATGATGAAAACTACCCAATTAAGTGATGACGCTATAAGGCTAAGGGTCATTCCTTTCACCTTATGTGACCTAGCCGAGAAGTGGCTATACAGCACCGCATCACACTCAATTAGAAATTGGGACGAGTTTGTGAAAGCTTTTCTTAAAAAGTTCTATCCTCATCACAAAACTGCAAAAATCCGTAATGAAATTATACAATTTTCACAGCTTCCTGCCGAACCATTTTGGAAATGTTTTGAAAGATTCAAAGACCTACTCGTTCAATGCCCTCACCATGGGATCGAAAGATGGCAACTTTGCCAAACACTATACGAGGGATTGAACCCGGCAACGAAGCAGTTGCTAGAAACCATTAGTCAAGGTCACTTTCTGTCCAAATCTAGTGAGGAAGCATGGCAGTTTCTTGAGGATCTTAGTAAACAAACAATTCAGTGGGAGAGCACCAAGACCACATCATCATCTTCTTCTATTGGTCAACCTAGGGCAGGCATACATCAAGTAGAGATGTCAATTGCTATGAAGGCCGAGATGGCCGCTCTTACGAAAAAGCAGAAGCGCTTGAGACCAAAATCTCAGCACCTTCTCCTGCCCCCATTGTGCCTCCACGAACTGTTTGTGCTTGTTGTTCGGATCCATCACATCTCACTGAAGAGTGTCCTTACACTGCATCCACTCAAGGACAAGATCAAGTCAATGCTGCCTTTCAGCAACGACAAAGAAATGATCCATACTCTTCGACATACAATCCGGGTTGGAAGAGCCACCCTAATTTCGCTTGGAACCAAAATCAACAATCCTAAGGAAACAACAATTTTCAGAGGGCTCCTCCTCCACAACAACAAGCACCTCCACAAACTCAATTTCAGCAACCTCTCCAACAGCAACTGTACCCTAATCAGATGAACAATTTTGTACCCAACAATTTCGTTCCCCCTCAAAATGCTGTTAGCTCGCTCGAAAGAAGTCTAGAAGCATTCCTAAAGCAATCGGCACAATCCATAGCTAGGATAGAGACTTCTGTTCAATCTTTGGTGCAAAACAGTGCCTCACACAATCAAAGCATCAAAGCTATTGAGGCACAAATTGCACAACTCAACGCAGCATTGAAAGAGCGAGAGAAAGGAAAGCTTCCGTCTCAACCACTCCCAAATCCTGGTCACGCACATGTTGCACATGAACAGCAGAATCATAACGTGAATGCGGTGACTACGTTGAGATCCGGAAAAGTGCTGCAAAACAATGTGGGTATTCACCATGACACCTCTGCCGGTGGTTCTTCATCTTCCTCTTCTTCTTCGTTAGAGCCTATTCTCCATCCTTCACATGGCTCTACTTCTTCTAGCTCGAACGGACCCTCTCCTCACAACACGAACACATCTACACGGGGTTCCGTTCCAACTCAACAATCTGATCCGCAAAAATTGGACTCAACAACTTTTCAAAATGTTCCTTTTCCAAATCGGTTGAGATCCAATAAACCAACTCCACAGATGGAGAAGATTGTAGAGTTGTTCAAACAGGTTAGCATAAATATCCCTCTTTTGGATGCAATCCAACAAGTTCCTTCATATGCAAAAATCTTAAAGGACTTATGCACCAAAAAGAGGAAGTCACAAGTACCAAAGAAAGTTTTCGTGGCTAGTGCTGTTAGTGATGCTCTTGTCAATTCTTTACCTCCAAAGCACAAGGACCCCGGTTGTCCTACTATTTCGATCATAATTGGGAACAAGACCATCAATAGAGCACTATTAGATCTTGGTGCTAGTGTCAATTTGCTACCTTATTCGGTGTACGAACAATTAGGCGTTGGAGAGCTTAAGCCTAGTCATTGTACTCTCCAAATGGCCGACCGATCAATCACCCATCCTAGGGGAGAGTTGGAGGATGTGTTAATTAGATTAGGAGATTTCATTTTCCCCGTTGACTTTATTGTTATGGATACACAACCTGTCGCTAACCCCTGTAATCAAATTCCGGTGATACTTGGTCGACCATTCCTCGCGACTTCTAACGCGGTAATCAACTGTCATAATGGTTCAATGAATCTATCTTTTGGCAAGATGACAGTTGAACTTAACATTTTCAAGTTAGGAAGTCAGCCTTGCGAGCCTAATTCTAGCGTACTTGATGTGTGCTCGATCGATGAGATCGCGGAGGAGGACTGTGAGTTCGAGAATTTCATGTTTGATCACAGTAATATTGACGCCACTAGTGCGTTCCTCCTAGAATCCGACACAGCTTTCACGACGGACAAAGATTATGAGTGTTTCACCTTTGTTGATGATCTTGAAGACTCTCCACCCGAGTTTGAGTCTTTTGCTTTTGCGGATGAGTTAGTTGAACCATCCGACTCGGTAGCGTACACTCAATTTGAACCTTTGATGGAATCCTTCGAGTTTGAAACAGTTACTCCATTGTTACCATCTATTGTTTCACCACCTAAACTCGAACTAAAGCTTTTGCCGTCGCACCTAAAATATGCTTATCTAGGTGAAAACGAGACCTTACCCGTTATCATAGGCTTCCTCTCTAGCTCTTGAGCAAGAGAAGGCTCTTTTAACGGTCTTATACAATAATCGGCAAGCTTTCGGCTGGTCTATGGCGGACATCAAGGGGATTAGTCCCCTCATAGTCGAACATCATATACACTTGATGGATGATGCCAAGCCGGCAAGGGATCCTCAAAGACGCCTCAACCCCATCATGAAAGAGGCGGTCAAGAAGGAGATTGTTAAGTGTCTTGATAGCGGTATTATTTACCCTATCTCGGATAGCCAATGGGTTAGCCCCATTCATGTCGTGCCAAACAAATCGAGCATCACGGTCATCACCAATGAGGCAAATGAGTTAATTCCCACTCGCACCCAAACTGGGTGGCGAGTTTGCATCGACTACCGGAAACTCAATGCCGCGACAAGGAAGGACCACTTTCCTTTACCATTCATTGACCAAATGCTAGAACGATTAGCGTGGCACGAATTCTACTGCTTTTTAGATGGCTATTCCGGTTATAATCAAGTCCCCATAGCCAAAGAGGATCAAGACAAGACTACATTTACTTGTCCCTTTGGCACTTTTGCTTATCGTCGCATGCCCTTTGGGTTATGCAATGCACCCGCTACATTTCAGCGGTGTATGATGGGGATCTTTTCGGACATGGTGGAGAAGTTTTTAGAAATCTTTATGGATGATTTCTCCATTTTTGGTGACTCCTTCGATGAGTGTTTACGACATCTTGACGCAGTTCTCACCCGCTGTAGGGAGAAGAACCTAACTTTGAATTGGGAGAAATGCCACTTTATGGTACGAGAAGGCATTGTCTTAGGACATGTGATCTCGCAAAACGGCATAGAGGTTGATAGAGCTAAAATCGAAGTCATTTCTAATCTTCCTCCTCCTAAATGCGTCAAAGATATTCGAGCTTTCCTTGGCCATGCCGGTTTTTATAGACGGTTCATCAAGGACTTTAGCAAGATTGCTAGACCCTTGACTCTCTTGTTGGCCAAGGACACTACTTTTGTTTTTGACTCAACTTGCATGAAAGCGTTCGAGTCTTTGAAACACTCACTCATTTCTGCGCCCATCCTTTCATCTCCAGACTGGATGCACCCTTTTGAAATTATGTGCGACACATCAGATTTTGCCATTGGTGCTGTTCTTGGACAGCATATTAACAAGATGCCGCATGTAATTTACTATGCTAGTCGAACATTAAATGAGGCCCAATTAAACTACACAACAACAGAAAAAGAGTTTTTAGCGGTTGTGTTTGCACTTGAAAAATTTCGGCCTTATTTAATCGGCTCTCCAGTTATAGTGTACACGAATCACTCAGCTCTTCGCCACCTTTTTGCGAAGAAGGATGCTAAGTCTAGGCTAATACGTTGGATCCTTTTGCTGCAAGAATTTGACCTTGTTATAAGGGACAAAAAGGGATGTGAAAACGTAGTGGCCGATCACCTTTCACGACTTCCTTCTTCGCCTACACTTGAACTGCCTATCACTGATGCTTTCCCCGATGAGCAACTCTTGACCGTCTCTTGCGAACCATGGTTCGCCGATATTGTAAACTACTTAGCCACCGGGTTGATACCTAACGATTGGTCGAAACAAGATAAACTTCGATTTTTGTCCCAAGTAAAGCATTTTTACTGGGATGAACCTTATCTTTTTAAATACTGTTCCGACCAAATCATTCGTCGGTGTGTACCTGAAAATGAGGTTAAGAGTGTGCTGTCTTTTTGCCACGATCAAGCATGTGGCGGGCACTTTGGCCCAAAGAAGACAGCCGAGAAAGTTTTGCAGTGTGGTTTCTATTGGCCACGACTCTTCAAAGATGCATTCGAATACTGCAAAACTTGCTCCCGGTGCCAACACTTGGGCCGGATATCGCGGAGAAACGAAATGCCGCTCCAACCAATTTTGGTTGTAGACATTTTTGATGTTTGGGGTATAAACTTCATGGGACCATTTCCTAACTCTTTTGGAAATGTGTACATTCTTTTGGCTGTTGACTATGTTTCCAAGTGGGTCGAGGCTGTACCAAGTCGAACGAATGACAACAAGGTTGTCGTTCGATTTCTAAAAGAACACATCTTTTCTCGATTTGGGCACCCTCGCGCAATAATAAGTGATAATGGTTCTCACTTTTGCAATAGGACTTTTGAGTCCCTAATGCGCAAATACTCTATCACCCATAAGCTGTCAACGCCATACCATCCCCAAACATGTGGGCAAGCCGAGATCTCGAATCGACAAATTAAGCAAATCTTGGAGAAAACGGTTTCTAAAAACCGTAAAGATTGGTCACTAAAATTGATCGATGCACTATGGGCTTTCCGTACTGCATATAAGACCGATCTTGGCATGTCCCCATACCGGCTTGTCTATGGGAAGGCGTGCCACCTCCCAGTAGAAATTGAGCATAAGGCATTTTGGGCCATTAAAGAGCTGAATCTATCTTTAGGAGATGCGGGCAGCAATCGAAAGCTGCAATTGAATGAATTGGAGGAGCTGCGGAATGAGGCATATGATAATGCCGTGATTGCTAAGAACCGAGTTAAGGTATTTCATGATAAAAACCTTTTGCGAAAAACATTTAAACCAGGTCAACAGGTTTTATTATATGATACTCGGTTACATTTTCATCCCGGCAAGCTCCGTTCTAGATGGAGAGGACCTTTTGTAGTCCGCACCGTTTATCCGCACGGTGCGGTTGATCTTGAGAATCTAGAAGACGGTACTTTATTCAAAGTAAATGGACATCGATTGAAACCGTTCTTCTCGGCGGACCATTCGGAGGAGCTCCTGCTTTTACGGGAGCCGATTTACACCGCTTGATTCTCCTCCACCTTCACCCTCGAATTTCCATTTTTCCAAAACTTTAT
Source organism: Agapanthus africanus (assembly GCA_030015575.1). Classification (NCBI taxonomy): domain Eukaryota; kingdom Viridiplantae; phylum Streptophyta; class Magnoliopsida; order Asparagales; family Amaryllidaceae; genus Agapanthus; species Agapanthus africanus. The sequence goes on along the minus strand of JASDDO010000029.1, from coordinate 395,599,899 downwards.
TTCAAATAAGTTTGGGGGTGTATATAATATGTAAATATTATAATAAGCAGGAACTTGCCGATATTATCAACCCACTTGGTGCAGCATGACAGTGAGGACACTGTCCATTGTAAGTTTGGGGGTATGTTCGGTAAGTTTTCCTTTTGCATTCATATGTATATTTCTGCATTGCATCTTTATATAAAAAAATCATAAAAATTTGAAATTTTGAAAAATACAAAAAAAAAAAATTAGAAAACAGAAAAACCCATAAAAATTGAAAAAATTCAAAAATTATAAAAATTAATGTATTCAATTCTGGTTAATTGACTTAAGTTTGATAAATAGGTTAACTCGCTAGGAAAAACTAAATCTTAGACTTAGCAAATTAAAAACCCTAAAAAAAACCTTCCTTAGAGTTTAACTGTGGAAAGTATATGTCTTTGTAGGTTATTTAGAAATAGGCAAATTTTGGGTTCACTTCTTGGGCTAAGTCAAAATGAGGGAAGAGTATTGATGTTCTTATTAGAGAATAAGTTTGAAAAATAGTTCCTAGCTTAAGTCGAGATTCTGAAAACATATACCCTACAAAATGCACAAACACGCACCTTGAAACTTGGATTAGTAGAAGAGACCTTGAAATATTCTTGTCTAAAGTCCTTAGCACAATAAAAAAAAAAAGAGAAAAAAAAGAGTGAATAAAGAAAAAAATGGACACTGGTTTTTGTGATTACTTAAGACTGTAAAAATAGAAAAATATTTAGCGAGGGTGCTTCATCACCTAGTGCCTTAGACCAACTGGTTTGGGAGTCACTGCTAAAAGCCTTGGGTGTTGCAAAACTAGGAAGTACGCTTTAAAGTGCTAACGCATCTTGTAATCGGTTGTTGGTACCTCAAGAAGTATTAACAGTCGCATGAAGGATGTGAAAGCGAAAATTCACCTACTAAGAAGTGCTTTGGACAATGGACGGGAGTACGATTGCTTGATTTGAATTTCCAAGTATAGGGGTGATATTTACACACACGTGGGGATATGTGATTGGAGTTTAGATAAGAGAAAGGAATGAAGAATAGAACTTGTATCTTTGATAGAGTTGAGAGAAATTCCTAAGTGGAGATGAAACTCTAGAAGGAAAACTTAAGAAATGCTGAAAGCTAGGTAATTCTACAGGATATATATAATCTTAAGTTAAATAATGAGGAAGTGTGAAGAATATGGGTGGATACTTTGCGAGTCGACGATAATAGAATTCCTTGTTAGAAAACCTAATTGGAGAACAAAAGTCGAAAAACCAAATTGATAGGATTTTGTGGGTGAAATCCGCTGAAAACCCTCAGGAGACAACACTCCTCCTACTAGGGACACCTAGAGGTTTAACGGCTTGTTGCACGTGCTCAGTGCAATCGCGTCTCCCTGCGAAAGTGCGGCTAGGTTAGATTTTTATCGAGAATAAAAAATAAGTTTGCTCGAGGACGAGCAAAAGATAAGTTTGGGGGCATTTGTTCATATCATAATATTGCATTATTATATTCCCCATTCTTATTCTTTTTACAAATAAACAGGTGCTTTTGACGCATGTCTGCTACATATTACAGGTTACAGGTTCTTGGACAGAAAACAGTGAAAACGATGAAAAGACGATGCAAAAGTGGACTTTGACGAACAAACAGAAGACTCTTGATTAAGCCGACATCAAAGATAAAATTCACAAAGTACAAGGCAATGCAAGGTCCAAGATTACAAAGCGAACGGTTAAAAGCCCACCGCAATTATTCACTGGAGATCTGGAAGAAACATAGAAGCTATTTTAATAAAGAACCAAATAATAAGGAAGCCCAAAGATCCAAGGCCCAATACTTTCTTTTAAAGAGACATAAAATTTTACCAAAGCTTGAAGTCTACTTTGACTAGGTCTTCCTAAGGATATTTTGGTAAATGTAGACATGCAAATTAATTGTAACCTAGGGTTTCTATCTCCTATAAATAGAAGCCCAAATCATTGTATTCTTTTCATGCCTCCCTATGCCTCCTTTTAATAATAAATTGAGAATTCTTTATGGAGAGCATCGGTGTTTCTTTTCAATTCATGAATTCAGATCTGACAACCCTGCGTTGATGATTGGAGAGATGCATCTGTAAGTAGATTTAATTCCTTGCTCTAGTTTAGATTTCAATTCTTACCCTAGGTAATTTTTATTCTCTGCCCTAGATAAATGTTCTTCAATTCTTTAATGAGTGAGTAGTTTTCTCGCTTGTTAGGGTTAGGAATGGGGAAGGATTTGAGAGACGAAGATCTCTCATCTCTTTTCTTTGCCAATCTTTTATGAAAATTAGAACTCCATGCATACCTTCTTATTCCGCTTCCTACGGCACTCTATCCCTCGAGGTAGCGGCGATATCGTAGTATAAAGGCTCGGATTTTAAGGTTTTCCATGGAGGTTAGGGTAAAGATTAAGAAAGGAAGGACAAAGATCTAGAGGAAGAATCAATCTTCCCAATCATCCTAATCCCCTTTGTTAAGATTTACCATAACACTAATATGATATCTTTAATTAAAAGGCAATGGAAAGAGATGTAGATCTTTGTTTACCAAATTTTCCCTAAACTTAATCCTAGCAAGTTTCTAATCCTAGTATCATACAACTTTAATTTTTAGATTTAATAATCAATCCGAACACCCTTCGGAATTAACTCGTTAGCGCGATTAGGAAATTCACAACATACCTGTGGACCGACCCGTACTCACCGGCTAGCTTCATGCGACGCCGTTCTTGATTGCGGTTACAAATATTTTTGATATATCTTTTAGAAAACGCAGGCACGTTAAATCAATCAATCAAATGGCGCCGTTGCCGGGGATGGGCAACATATCCCTGCCACCAGTTTTTAAAGGCTATGGACTCCTTGGTAGGGTGTGCAATCTTCTGGTGGTATAGGCAGAAGTTAGGATGTATGTCCGCTTCCTCAAGACGTATATTGCCAGGGGAATTTTCTTTGAGAGAGGGCAACTTCATTCCTATTGCCAGGGCCCTAGCGAATCGTTTCCTTACTTCAAGCTTGCTTTTGCTGGCGATAGGGATGTTTTGCTCCAGTTGGGGCGTCTCGACCTTTTCCTCCAGTCGTCGGCGTTTGGCTTTTTCGAATATAGCCAGTTCACGCTCTCGATTGGCTTTGCTTTTCTGACGGGCTTCGTTCAGTAGCAAGTTGATCATCTCGTCAGACGGCTCTAAGGGTTTTGGCTTCGATCCTGGCCCCAGTTTCTCGGTGCAAGGAGCTTCCTCATTGTCTACTGACGAGTGAGAGATCACATGGCAGCTTGCTACGTAATCTTCAGATTCACTCGACGAGTCTTCTCCATCATCTTCGTTCTCAAGGACGTGGCTGAGAAACTCTTGGAGTGTGATTGGAGTCCGCGCCTTCTGGTTATACTCTTCCAGCGCGTCAATCTGCTTTTGTAGGTCCGTGCACTTGTTATCAAGCTTCACGGGCTTTTGGGTCTTCTTCTTCTTCTTCGAAGACTTTGGCGGCTGGGTGAGAGCGCTTTGACTATCTCCACCAATTTTTGTAGTTGGGCGCGGTTTCAGCATTCCCTCGACAATCTCGGGTTCCTGTGGATTTTTCCACCTGATTGCCGGGTACGTTTGGAGATCCTTCAGCATTATTTTAGTTTTGGCTGAAAGAGCGACCTCCTACGGAGTTTCTTCTATAAAAGAGCACGATGCCCCCGGCGTGTCCACCTTTTTCGGGGCATGAGGTTGTGGCGATTTCACCTTCCAGTTTTCCGATAACGCGAACTTGCCTTATTGGTATTGGTCTTCAACCCAGTTTTTGAAGACGTAGCAGTCCTCGATCGGATGGCCCAATACTCGGTGGTAGGGGCAGTAATTGGGATCATTGACGTCGTTTGGCTGTAACGGACGTTTTGGATTCGGTAAATTTATGAGCCTGTTGCGCACTGCCAGCTCGAACAGTCTCCTTATTTTATCTTGGAGAAACGAGTAAGGACGTCCTATTCTCTCCTCGAGGGATGGGCGTGGACGCATATTATTTTGGCGAACAACCGGCTTTGAGTTGCTCGGCTGTTGTTGAGTATTGGCGACAAAAGTTGCTTCTCCTTTCTCCTTTTCATTCCGAGGATCCGTCTTTGGAGGAGACGGTTTATGACCCATCTGGTCCATTTGGGCCAACTTGTCAATCAAGGCCTGAAAAGTAGTTGGCTTGAAGAACATCATGAACTGGGAGATGGTCGCCTGCGGATCAAGAGTGCCCACGAACATGCCTACCGTCGGCGCTTCTTCGATGCGCTGTTCGCATTTCAACCACAGATTCCTCCATCGGATTGCGTATTGAACCCACGTCTCGCCTGGCTTCACCCTGGCATTGATCAATGCCGTTATTGGGGTGCGTTCACTAGCACTCGCGAATCGCTGGGTGAATAACAACTCCATTTCTGCGAAAGTCTTGACGGAGTCGTTTAGAAGTTCGGAGTACCATTTGAAGGCTGTCTCCGACAAGCTGCCGACGAATTGACGGAGCAAAAGCTTATCATCGCCCCTGGTGTTGCCGCAAAGAGCTCTGAACTGGGAGACGTGCTGGTGAGGATTGCCTGTCCCCTTATACATGTGGAATTTAGGGATCATATATCCCGGCGGGTATTTTATTTGATTATACCAGCTTGGATACGGTCGCCCAGTTTTGACAACTTGGCCGGCCGCTTCATTCGCCTGGTGAGCTCGTATTTGCTGAGCTATATAGTCATCGAGTGCGGCTTTGGAAATGGTTTCCTCCTTGGCTGCTGAATGAGCCGGAAGAGGATTGGATGTCTTCCCTCTATCGTCTTCAATAATGATCGGAGGGTCTTCAGCTGGAGGATCCGGCTGTAATATCATCCCTACCATGTCTTGGAAAAGAAGCGCCATTTGTTTTATGTTGGCAGCTTATTCTGCAGCTTCTCTGTCCTTCTTTTTAAGGACCCTGCGTAGGAAGTCAGTATCGGTTTCTTGTTCATGACGCTGTTCTGATGATGCCTCCGGGCTTTCTTTCGGCCCGGTAAGTGCGGCCATTTGCGTTAGCATTTCTTGAAGCTTCTGTTGCTGCTCCTGGGCTTTTGTCACGGATCGAGTGAGCGGTCGATGACCTATAGAAGCACGGCTTTTTTCTTTTCCGGAAGCCATGTAAACAGTATGCACCATTATGCCCCCAGACTTGGGGCGCTTGGGCTCGGTGTCTTTGCGATCTGCCGTAGTCATAGGGGATTTCTCTGGACTCCTTCTCCTTTGAGCAGTTGACGTTGAGGGGGCAGTTGACGTTGGCACCCATGTAGTTGTCATCCTTTGTGGGTTGCCAGGACGGTTATCTTCCTGCTGAACTTTCGCCCTTTTCTGTCGACGAGGGTAGTCTTGATCGATCACTGACTCCTGGACCCGTCGCCAGACTTTGTAAACTTTGGAGGACAGCCGCTGAGGGGGCTGTTCCTGCTTTGCCTCTGTAACATTCTCCATGGGTGGAGGAGATCTTTTCAATACGGCGGTAGGATAGTTCCTGCGCACTTTGTTCAGCAATTCAAAGCTGTTCCCGGTTGGAACAACAGCATTGACTTCCACCATTGGGGCTGGTAGAGTTATCCCAGAGGGGGAGTTGCCCCCAGCTTTCCTTACCCGGTGCCAGTGGCGACGTCGAGTATGTCGAGCCGCTGGGATTGTTTCAGCATGAGGGGCGACTTCGTCATGCCCCCTGTTCTGGTGAGGCACTGCTGGTACCAGCCTCTTAAAGACCGACGTTCGTCGAGCAACATTGTCTAACCTGTCAAAGACAGACCTCTGGGCGGGGGAAACAGCTTTGAGGACTTCGACTGGAGCGGGAGCCGGAGCAGTCAGTCTTGTGAAGACCGACCCTTTGGCAAGAGAAGCCGTCTTGACGACTTCGGAAGCAGGGATGGCTATCCTCTTCGGAATAACTTTTTCTGGAACTGCAGGCTTCATCATGGGCCCATATGAACTTTGGCCTAATCTGGCGAAGACTGAGGCGCTGGAGCTGGACGACCCACTGAGAGGGGTCGCAGTAGTGGTAAGTCGATCGAAGACCAACTTCTTTGGGGCTTCTTGCGACAACATTGGGGCATTGAAGCTCATCGGTGGGAGCATAGTCCAGAAGAATAGCCCAGTGGTGGCCTGAGTCACCTGTTCCACTGGCATAGCGAAGATGGAGGCCGCTTGGGGCCCGTAAATCACTCCTCAAGATGGGACGGAGTGAGAGTTGCAGTTGCAGTTAGTGCAGTTTGAAGCCATTGATCTTCTGTTTTCTGCACGGAGCAAGACACCAAATCTAAGTACCTCGAATCCACAGGCAACTATAGAAAACCGCGATTTGTTTGCGAACACGACAGACGAAGTGTGGAGTGGAAAGAGGAAAAGGTCCTACCGGGCGTGCCAGAATCTGTTCTCCTCCGAAACACGGAAACGAGACCGCGCAGGTCCGACTTGCCTGAATTTCAGGGCAGATGCTAATTGGTGCTATCCGTCCACCTCTCCGAAAATACCAAGTTGATTTATGGCACCATGTATGGAAGGTTTAAACGGATGCGGCCGATGTAGCAGACTTCGTCAGATTCCTCCTCGTTGATGAGGGTTTTTTGATTGTGGGGACGCTCTTCCCTGCAGGCGCAAGCCCCTGCAGTTAATTACGCTACCGCATCACGGTAACAACTTTCTCCTTCTCCAGATGGTCACTTCGTATCGTGAGTGTTTGTTTTGTTTTTGATTGCCCGTGGATTGTATACGGAGACTAATTTATGCTGTCGCCCGTAGGGCGTGGATTAGTCCAAATCCGTATTTTCTTAGATTTGGGTTTTGGTTTTGGTTTAATGATACGTTAGTCTCATTTGAGACTAAGATCAACTTAAACGTTTGTTAAGGATACATTAGTCTAATTTTAAACTAAGATCAACTTAACAGGATTATTTAGATCCAACAAAAGAGCATTTGAACTCTATTGTTTAGTTTAGGGACATTGCGGTCGATTACCAGTTTAAGGACATGGTGGTCCATTGCCAGTTTAGGGACATTGTGGTCCAAGGTTAAGGACATCATAGTCCGTGGGTTTAAAGGGACCCCACAGTCCAAGGTTAAGGACATCGTAGTCCGTGGGTTTAAAGGGACCCCACAGTCCTGGTTAAGGACATCGTAGTCCGTGGGCTTAAGGACCCCACAGTCTAGTTTAAAGACATCATAGTCTGTAGAATGTATGGCTGTCGGGACCCGTCACCTCTCTGAAGACGTTGAAGGATTACAACGACAAATATCAGAGGAGTTCAGAGATATACCCTTGAACAAATTTTGGTTGAGAGATTTATAGTCCAATTTGGGACTAAAGTTTGTTGAGCATATGGGCTCAGTTGATATGAGTTGAGGACTTACAGCCAATCTTGGGCTAAGTCCAATAAAAATGTTTAACATTTTGTTGTTCTGACTATTGAGCCTTTATTTGGGCTTGGTCCTTTTAATAATGCTAAGCATTGGGTTCTGACATCTTTTGTCTTATATTGAATGCATAGCATTCATCAGCGCACCACGTGGCGCGTCAGGCGCTTTGCGCCAATTAAAGAGCGCATTGTGCTTCTGTCAGGTAGCGCACACGAAGAGGACACGTGTCGCGCTTAGCGCTAAGCGCCAGTTTATTAGCGCATTGCGCTTTCCATTTATGAGCGCTTTGCGCTGATTTAGGGGCGCGCCAGTGGGTGACACGTGGCATGCTTGTCGCCAAGCGCCAGCCCATGAGCGCAGTGCTTTGTTTTAAAAGCGCAAAGCGCAAGTAGTGTTTATGGTTGACACGTGGCGCGTTTTGGTGTTGAGTGCTGGTCTAAGGAGCGCAAAGCTCTGTTTTAGAAGCGCAAAGTGCAAGCGGTGTCTGTGGTTGACACGTGGCACGTTTTGGCGCTGAGCGCCGGTCCAAGGAGCGCAAAAACGCGGTTCATGAGTGCAAGGCACTGTTCAGTAGCGCAAACCGCATCTGATCAAATTTATGATCGGAGAACAAGTTTATGTTCTTCTTTTAAATGAGGCTTTGCCTCAAGATTCAAGAACTAAAGTTCTTGTTTATAAAAGGGCTCTGCCTTTGTAGATCAAGGATCTGTAAATGAAGTAAATACTTCTTTTATTTTTTTGATTAGATCTTTTGATCCTTTTCTTTTTACCAAAGACCTTGGTCTTTTATAGATCTATGATCTTTTAAGAAGATAGTTCTTCTTTTTTAATGAGATGATTTCATCTCTGTTGTTCAAGAATTAATTCTTTACCTTGAAGAAAATGATCTTCTTTTGCTAAAGGCTTGCCTTCTTTCTCTTTGAGTTTTCTCAAACTTTGTAGGGGGGTTTCTCTTTATCAGACTTTAAGTCTTGGGGCCTTTATATATGGCCAATTGATTTGTTAAGTCAGTTTTAAGAGATCTTTCTCTGATTGATTTGGGAATATTTCCCACCGTTGGATCTTTGATCCTAGGGCTTCTGCTTTGCAGAAGATAATCTTCTTGTTTAAATAAAATTGGAAAGATCTTTCTATAACAGAATTTTAATTCTGATTAATTAATAATTTATTATTATTATTAGATCTTTTGATCTAACGGTGGGGAATTTTTAATTCCAGCGCTGGCGCACCTTATGCTAGCACACCTACGTTCGACACGTGGCGCGCAGCGCAACTGCGCTAGCGCACCCGTGTTTGACACGTGGCGCGCAGCGCAGAGCGCTGGATCTGAAGTGTTGCTTCAACTTTTGAGTTTTGAAATTTTAAAATAGAGCTTTGCTCTGATTGGGAGTGCGCTGCCTAGGGCGCAGCGCACCTGGCGCTAGTGCGTCTGTGTCTGACACGTGGCGCGCAGCGTGCCTAGCGCTGAATTCGAAGCGTTGCTTCAATTTTCAAATTTTGAATTTTAAAATAGAGCTTTCCTCTGATTGGGGGGGAACAGTAGACAGGGTTAGGGCTCTGTCGATCAAGACTTTTGACTTTATGAGCCGTAAGGGCCTCATAAATGGTTTTCTCCCTACGAGTCGTGAGGATCTCGTAGGCGTATTTTCTCCTTAAGAATCGTGGGGATTTCTAAGCGATGTCTTTTCTTGTAAGTCGTAAGGATCTTCCAAGAGTGTTTTCTCCTTATAAGTCGAGATGACCTACAAGTGTTATTCACCATATGGGGACATTTCTTGCCATTTGTAGAACTTGGCAAAGAAGTATTTATTCGTGCCCATGCCTTTAGGGCAATTTGAGAGATATGACGGTTTAAGAACAGGTCTAGATCCCTGTAACTTAATTCTTTCGAATCCTATGAGCCGTGAGGGTCTCACAGGGGGATTCTCCTTACGAGTCGTGAGGATCTCGTAAGTGTATTTATTTTAACGAGGTTGCGCCCTTCTGGGTTTTCACAAGCTCGCCGGTAGTCCTGCTGTTTTTACTTACGGCGCCCTTTCGGGTTTTCATCCGTGCCCATTTTGCTTATGGACATACATTTTTTTTAACGAGATTGTACCCTTCCGGGTTTTCATAAGCTCGCTGGTAGTCCTGCTGTTTTTACTCACGGCGCCCTTTCGGATTTTCATCCGTGCACATTTTGCTTGTGGACATACCATTTTTTTAGAGCGTGATTTAGGAAATCAATATCCAACTCGTGCTCTGTTCTTTCTTCAGGCGCGTCTTCGGGATTTACCTTAGACGATGGATTAGCGAGTGATGCCACCTGAGCAAGCATCTCCTGCAGATTTTCACGTTGCAGTTGAACTTTTGTCAAGGACCGAGTTTGAGATCGGTGACTAGTAGAAGCTCGAATTTCGTCTTTGGAATTCACCATATAGACTATGTGAACTACCATGCTCCCAGGCTTGGGATGTTTGGAGTTTTGGCCTTTGGAGTTTGCTTCGGGCACTTGACTTTATTGGGCCTCTCTTTTTTGTGAAAAGCCACTTTGGTTTTGGGAGGAACCGCTGTATCAGGATCCGTCTTGGGGTGAGTCCCCTTCACCTGCTTCCACACCTTATATATTGATGAGGAAAGTTGTCTCAGGGAGCGAACTGGTTTCTGCTCTCGTGGGATCTCCATGGGCTGTGGAGATTTCTTCAATATTGCGGTAGGAGAACTTTCTCTTACCTTTCACAACAATTTGAAGCTGTTCCCAGTTGGAACAACAACATTCACCACTGAGATTGAAACAGGACCATATGGAGAACTGCCCTCGGCTCATTTTGTATGACGTTGATATCGACGTCGACCATTTTTTACGGCCGGGATTTGACTAGCTTCAGTATTTTGCCGAGCCTGCCCCCTTTTTCCTTTGAGAGCTTGAATATTCTTCCCCCTGCGTCGACCTTGGTCCTTGGAATGTGCCAGTTGTTTGAGGACTGATTTCGTCGGCAAAGCTGCTGGTTGGGAAACCTACCTATGGATGACAGACTTCCTCTGGGCTTCCTCCATCGGCGTTGAGGCACTGAGGGTGGGAGGTGGGAGCATCGACCCAAAGATAAGCCCGTTGATTTCTTGAAGAGCCGGATTGCAGAGATTTGAGCCTGCAAGTGGCCCGTACTTGACTCCAGCAGATATGACAGAGCCTGTGTTGCTAAGGTGGGAACAAACGCTACTCTTCATAGAGACAAAGCGCCGACTTCAGTATCCACTCCCCTAAGGGCAACCACAAATATACACATCGCGATTATCTGATCACGGGAAAAACATGACACACAAAGTGTGGAGTGGAAAGAGGAAAAGGTCCCACCGGGCATGCCAGAATTTGTTCTCCGCTGAAAGACCGGGGAAGACTGATGTCTTGCCTGAATTTGGGGGCAGATGCTATTTGGTTTTATCCGTCCACCTCTTCGAAGATGCCAAGTTGATTTATGGCACCATGTATCGAAGGTTTAGACGGATGCGGCCGTTGTAGCAAATTTCATCAGATTCCCCCTTATTTTAGGGGTTTTTGATTGTGGGGACGCTCTTCCCTACAGGCGCAAGCCCCTGCAGTTAATTACGCTACCGCATTGCGGTAACAACTTTCTCCTTCTCCAGATGGTCACTTCATGTCGTGTGAGTTTGTTTTATTTTTGGTTGCCTGTGGATTGTATACGAAGACTAATTTATGTTGTCGCCCGTAGGGTATGGATTAGTCCAAATCCGTATTTTCTTAGATTTGGGTTTGTGTTGGGTTTAAGGATCGTTAATCTCATTTGAGACTAAGATCAACTTAAATGTTTGTTAAGGATGCATTAGTCTAATTTTAGACTGAGATCAACTTAACTATTTGTTAAGGACACGTTAGTCTAATTTTAGACTAAGATCAACTTAACAGAATCATTTAGATCCAACAAAAGAGCATTTGAGCTCTATTGTTTTAGTTTAGGGACTTTGCGGTCCAGTGGGTTTAAGGACATCATAGTCCATGGAGTTTAGAGACATCATAGTCTGTAAAGTTTAAAGACATCATAGTCTATGAGTTTAAGGACCCCACAGTCCATAAAGTTTAAAGACATCATAGTCCATTTTAAAGACGTCATAGTCTGTGTGGTTTTTGGTTTAACCATTTGGGATGCACCAAAAGTTATCGGTTATTGGGACCCTCCATCTCTCTGAAGACGTTGAAGGATTACAACGATATGTATCAGAGATATGAAAAGATGTACCCTTGAACCAATTTCCCGATTTGGGGAATGGGATGAACATCAGTTTAGATGTCATCTGTTAGGAGAACACTAGTCATGTTTAGGACTAGGATTAGTTTGGGGAGACCTGGACATGAGTGCTCGGTTGATTGGTGACAAAAAGGGTCTTGGCTTCGGAAGACTGGCTAATTTGCGCTAAAGTTGATTTCCCTTAGTCACCCCATAATGCTAAGCACTGAATCAGTGTTAAACACTGGACTTTGGAAGCTCACGTGTGAATACGTGAGGGGCCCCGAAGTGGGCATTGTTCCTTGAGTTTATTCCCTTATATATATATATATATATAAGTGCTGAAAACTTGGCTCACGTGTGAGCACGTGAGGCACCCGAGGTGAGAACTGTTCTCTGGATTTTATTTCTCTTTCATTTATAAGTGCTAAGCATTTGGTTCATCAAAAAGTCACGTGCAGACACGTGAGGTGCCTTCAAAATGCGAGCGCTGTCTTTGGAATTTTCTCTCACTGTTATACACCATTGTTTGGGGGTCACGTGAGAACACGTGAGGTTCCCCCAAAATGGGAGCTATCTTGGGTTTATTCCCTTTTCCTTTTTTTAGTGCTAAGCACTATTGGGTCACGTAAGGCACTCTGAAGAATGAAAATTGCCTTTGTTTTATTCTCCTTTTCTTTTTCTGAGTGTTAAGCACTATCAAGGGATCACGTGAGGTCACGTGAGACGCCCCCAAATTGAGATGTATTTTAGATTTACTCCCCTTTTTGAAAAGCTTGTTCGGGGGTGCGCCAAGAGTTATTGGTTATTGGGACCCTCCACCTCTTTGAACACGTTGAAGAATTACAACGATATGTATCGGAGGTGTGGAGAGATGTACCCTTGAACCAAATTCCTGATCGAGGGGAGAGATCATGGTGGGATGAACATCATTTTAGATGCCAAATGTTAGGAGCTCATTAGCTATTTCTGGGACTCAGATCGGTTTGGGGGACTCTGAGCATGGGGGGCTCGATTGATTGCCCTTGGGAGATTTGATCTAGGTTTGGATAATATTGGCCTCTCATAGTATTAAACACTAATATATGATCGACGCTCGCGTGCTCCCACGTGAGGCTTTAAAGTAGTGTTAAACACTAGTGTATGATCAGCGCTCACGTGCTCCCACGTGAGGTTCTTGAAATAGTGCTAAACACTAAGAATTTGAGGCACTCACGTGGGGTCACGTGGGGCGCTTGAAGTAGTGTTAAACACTAAGAATTTGACGCGCTCACATGGGGTCACGTGAGGTGCTTGAAGTTGGCGCTTCTCCTCTGGGTTTATTCCCTTGTTTTTTTTCTAAGCGCTATTGGGTCACGTGGGATCACGTGAGGCGTCCCAAGAATGGAAATTGCCCTTTGATTTATTCCCTTTCTGCTTTATAAAAGTTAAGCATTACTTGGGGGTCACGTGCGGCGCTCCAAAAATAGGGTTTATTCCCTTTTCTATTTCATAAGTGCTGAGCACTTCTCAAGGGTCATGTAGGGTCACGTGAGCTTTTATGTAGCGTTTGAATGCTAACGAGTCATCAGGCTGTTCTTCTATGGTTCTGAGGGATCAATTTCTCCTTTTGTTCTTTGTAGAGATTAAATTTCTTTTTAAAGGGTTAAATCCTAGTTTCAGAGGAATTAAATTCTTATATATTTTGTAAGAGTTAAACTCTTTTGGATTCAGTTCTTTCCCCTAGGTTTTGAATCTGCATGACAGAATCTTCCCGATGAGAATTAAATTCTCAACTTGTGGGGAGATCCGCTTCTGCAGATCTTAACCAGAGAAAGAACTAAGTTCTTTTAGAAGAGTTAAACTCTTAATTTGAGAATTAAATTCTCTTTTTGTGGGAGCATTTGGGAGGGGTTCTTCTTCTTTAGAGAATTAAATTCTCTTTCTATTTTTTTCCTTCCCCTCTCCCTCCTTCTCTCTTTTCTCCTTCTCGACTCCTATTTATACGAGAAAGAAAAGAATCAGTTTGTTCAGCAAATCTCTCATTGAGAGATTTTGATTGATTTTATAACCAACATGATCTTTTAGATCACTCAGTGAATTTTATTGACCGTTGGATTTTTAATACAAAAGATATTTTATTTGTTGTTTGGCAAATTCTAGGAAAATATTTCCTTGTATGGAATATTTCTATAAATTGGTGATTTTTAATCACCATTAGATTTTTAATCCAACGGTGCTCCATTTTACAGAGTACAATCTTTTTTGTTTGGAAAGATCTAGGGAAATATTTTTCCAATTAGGGTTTTTGATTTCCTTTTAATTAGAATTTAATTCTATTAGTTCAGAGGGTTTAGGAGTCTATCACGTGTTGGCACGTGAACCACTGATTAAGCAATTAATTAGAATTTAATTCTATTGGTTCAGAGAGCTCAGAAACCCATCACGTTTTGGCACGTGAACCCACCGATAAAGCATTTCCAATTGTTTATTTCATTCAGCGCATATAGGCTTTGCCTGTAAAAAGTCACGTGCCTGCACGTGAGATCCGGTCACGTATGGGCACGTGATGCCCCTTTGGGGTTTTTCCTTACTGCTTTATTTGTATTTTATTCAAATCCCATGAGGAAACAGGAGAGGTGGCGGCTAGTGCTTGGATCGTCGTGGTGATCGCCCGCCATTGAGTCGAGGTCGGAAGGTGAACTTTGTTCAGTGGAATCAAGAATTTCCCACAGTCGGCGCCAGCTGACGTGCGTCGTATCACGTCAGGATGTTACCTTCCGCAGATCTGCTGTCGACCAACGATGGACGGCTGAGATTGATTTGAAGGTTGACTCCTGAAACGTGTGGATTCTCAATGGGTTTTAGGTTGTGGTGGCCGAGCTACCTGCAAGGAAGTCCCGGGGTGGTTATACCACCGAGAACCTTCCGACGATCAAGTTAGTGGTGCAATTTGGATAGAGTAGCGGTCTAGTGAGGAGAGAATCGCGTACCTTAATCGTCTGAAAGAGAGGTTTATATAGTGGCAGCGATGGGCAGGCAGACGCGAGAATCACGCCGGCCGTTACGCTTCCGACGTCACACCCGCGTGACAAACGGGATCCCGCATTAATGGCGAGACAGGTTCGTTAATGGGGATCGTGATGGCGTGGAATGTGGAATCGTGGGCGGCGGATATCTCGCGTATGGAGTGATTTGCGGAGCCATTGCGTGGGAGCCTGTGGTCAGCGCTGCGGGTCTGTCACGATGAGACTGAGGAGGATGAGCTCAGCGGGAAGCTCGGGGACGAGCGGGAGACCGAGGTGTCCTTGTTCTGCTAAAGCCCGGAGACGAGCTGAGGAGGCCGAGGAGGCCAATTGTGCGGGGACTTGGAGTTGAGCCAACAGTTGTTTGTAAGGCGGGAATAGGAGTTGTGTGGTTGGTCACAGAAGGCCGGCCACATCCAAGGGTCGCAGACCCGGGTGTTCTTCCGACGTGCTGTTTTTGATCCTTCCTTGCGGGCTTCGGGACACGTTCTCAGCCACGTGCCACGATCTAGGAGATCGCCGACATCGTGCATCATCAATATGCCAGCATCTCTCAATTATTCACCATTTCCAGTTAAACAGCTAAAGTAGAAGTTCTGCATTTTTATTGGTTTTTTCTTTAAAGGCTTTCGATTTGAACTCCATAGCTAAACCCCTATCAACAGGGAAAAGCTTTAATGACAACGATGATTTGTTAATTGGTTGTTGTTCTTCAATCATATCTCATTGCTAAAGGTTACAAGGTAATCTCTGGCAAAAAACTGTTGGAAGAAAGAAAATGCCATTCTTGTCTCATCGGATCTTAAAACAATAAATTATAGCAAGTGATCGGATCACCAGCAAATATATATCACCAATTAATTTCATATCATGCCGTTCTAAAATATTTCGGCACAAGATTCGTTAAATACAATAAATTGTTACTAGAATCTTGATTTAATTGATAGCCCACTGCAGGATATTACAAGAATGCCTTGAAGTCCCAGCAAACATTCTGATCAATTTGAACCAGAACTTAATCCACTAAGCAAATCAATGTTTAAATAAAAACAAAGAATGCAAGAACTAGTAGAACCTAAAGCTTTAACAATAAAACAAGCAATTATTGTTCTGGACTAATGATACTTTTCATATTTAATACTAAACTATCAGCTAGATGCTCATGCATCTGCCAGTATGAACAACCTATAGCTACCAAACCATATGAAGTAATAAAGTCTAGCGGAACAAAGTTGAGGGTTTGTCTGCCCTCGAGCTGATTTTCCGTTTTCTTTTGCGTCAGATGTCATAATCCATGATATCATCGGCAAGAGGCACATGATAAATTTCTCTGACCAATTTCCCGTCAATAGTCATAGCTCACCTTTCCTTGGAAACTGATGGCTGGCATGTTACAGTGAAAGAATACGGCCTATGGATCGAAAATAGCAACATATATTTCTTGTCTGGTGATGGCTTGACGCCTGTATATACAGCTGGAGGACCAATCGGCTTCACCTTCCCATCTAAAGAAGCCAATACTAGTTGAGAAGTGGCGTAATGATCAAATAGATCTTCATCATGTTGATCTTTCAGAAGGTCTTGATATGAAGTTCTAGCAATATCTTGCTCCTCATTAGATTGTATTTTTGGGCCAAGGGAAAGTAATGGTTTCTTCGGTAATACTCCGCGTGGAGGGCCAGTACAAACTACCAATGTTGAATTATCGACCAGGCGTAACTGTAAATCACTAAATAGAGAAGTATCCCCAGATAGAGAAGTATTAGGCTATTATCGTATTAGATATGTGTATCTCGATCAACAATGAAAGATAATTCATACTTGTCAAATGTTGCATTTAAGTGAATGACTGGTGATTGAAAAAGCGGTCTAGTTTGTCCGGAATCCACGTCAGCAACCCACACACAGCTTGCCATTGTAGTTTTTCTACTCATAAACGAATAGTGGCAAGAACAAGAATCAAATAACAGAAGCTGAAATATCAACTAAAGTACAAGTTTATTACCTCATCAATCCAAATACTGAAGCACAGATGCCGACCATTAGGCGACCTGGTTTGGTTGGAAAAGATAACTTATTATAACAGATGCATACATTATATGCAATAGCAAGTCTTCAAAGAACTAAATATTAGAAATCAATAGATCTATTTAGAATATGAAATATACATACTACTAAACTTTTGGCACCGGCCCAAATGGGCATGCGACTAAGTGAGTGAGTCATTGAGTTGGCTGCAGGTTGGGATCGGGGGCGGATCTACATGGGGCCCAGCAGGGGCAATTGCCCACACTGAATTTTTGCTTAAAAAAAGATTTATATCGGTAGAAAGAAAATATTATATTTTAGAATATATTTTATACATACATATCCTTTAAACCATAAATATTGCAATCTAGCTTAGATGGTAAGTTACACAATTGCCTAGTTGAAGGTTAATGGGTTCAATTTCTAATGTGTGCATTTTTTATTTTTACTAGATTTTTTGCACGTGCTATGCACATGTGTATGTATTAAGACTTGTGCAAAATAAATGTAAAGCACAAATTTAGAGAGGGAGAGGGACAGGGAGAGGAAAGATAGATACTCTTAGAAGTTCGAAATAAATGCAAAGCACAAGTTTAGAAAAGGAGAGGGAAAAGAGAGGGTCTTAGAAATAAATCGCAAAGCCCAAATTTAGAGAGAGAGAGAGAGAGAAGAGATAATTGTTTTTTTTTTTGGATTTTCTTTTAAAAAATGAGAAAATGGCAATTGGGTTCTAATTATAATAGTAAAGATACTTCATGTTAATGGCATGAGTTCCAATATATCTTAATAATATGGAAATTTTCAAATGCTTAAATTATTTTAAAGATTATTTTTTACTTTTTAAATTGTGTAATTTTTTTTATATATTATTTTGTATGACTTTTCAATAGAGTATAATTGTCTTTATTTTGCCCCCACTGACCAAAATTTCTGCATCACCCCTAGTTGGGATCACTTGGATCTGGCCCGTCTGCGAGTTGGGGCCCGAGCCTGAACGGCTCAAGGAAGCCGAGTCAGGTTCGGGGACATGCCCTATTATGACTTGGTTTTAGTCTCTCTCTACCGTAAAAATGTATGATGTATAGGATATGGTTTGACACATCCTCCACATCTATGAGAGCCGGCCGTTTCTTTATTTCTCCTATTCTTCACTTTAAATGTTATTGGTCCATGTTTTTGCTTCTGATATGTGTATATGATTGCTGCTACTTTGTTGGATCTAATTGTGATCTGTTATTATTAAATATCCATGAAATTCAATTCGACACATACAAATCTCATTCATAAAGCAGAGAAAAAAATTTAAATAAGCCAAATGAATCAAAATAAATTTTGGGAATAACTCGGAACAGGAGATGTAAACAACACAACCAGTTGGAAATTACCAGCTAATAAAGTTGATCTTAGCGCCATCAGGGAAACCATGCACCTTTTTTTCAGGTCCTAATGTGTCATCGTCCAAGAAGGAATGGATTCCAAGCTCAGAGTAAAATAAGTAACCTTAGCACAGATACCAAACTCAGCAGTGAGATGCCTAACAAGTCAGAATAAAAGACATGTCAAGTTCAGTTAAGAAATACAAATGTCGCATACATTCTACTTTGTGCGTTGTAGCCTCTGTCTATTCGAATGCCGGCAATTGTTTCCTCTGGTCTTGCGAGGTCTGCCAATGGTCGCAGAGATTTGCACTTTAGGAAAATGATCTTATCGTGCTGAGGTGAAATTGACAGCTTGGGGAGATTAGGTGCGTCCACAATATCTCTGATTTCTTTTGGAGGAAGACGTTGCCTACAGAAAAACTACCACACCAAATGAAACTATCGGCCACAATTTAACGGGGTTAATAACTTAATTATTAGTCTAGAACTCCATGTCATTTATGCATATGATTAATTATTAGTATACGCCAATCTGAGGCATAATGCTTATTACATTACAAAAATCCGAACGAATCTGAAGTAAACAATTAGCTGAACAGTTGTTAATAATATATCAACCAACAAATTAAGATTCCTAAACACATCATTCGCTTCAAGATGTTGCCAGGATGCACCAAATTCTCACAGGCTAAGAAAGATCACATACATTCAAAATCACAATTACATTGGCCAAGGCTTTTATGTTAAGCCAAACCTCTGCAAATAACCTTGAGGTCCATGACAATTTACATCCAATTTATCATCACCAACAAATCTGGGAAAAAAGAAATCTCCCCAGAACCAATGGTTCAAGAACCAAGAAGAAACACATCCCCAAGATAACAAGAATCGGATAAAAGATGAAGCAACACGAGAACCCTGATCAGAGAAACCATCATTAGTCTCTCAAATTCAAAATGAAGATATCCACATCAATTAGAGCCCCCATATTAATTAAACCCATGAGGCAAGGTGCCTTCCACACCTTTAGAACCGGCGCTGGACTCCATGGGCTTCCCTTGATTACTTCGATGGAATCGAAGAACACAGAGTCTTTGGATTCGAGAGGAGAAAGAAATGATCCTTCCCTCTTACTATTGGAAAAGAAATGGCCACTCTAGGTGTTATATGGTAGAGTGGCTTCTTGAAAATGGCTTCTTTTTTCCCTCGATGCAGATTTTTTTTCAGTGTTTTTATTTTTTGGCCCCCCTAACTAACTATCCCAACATACACACACACACAGAAATGAATGCCACAAAAATAATCTGCGGTAAAAAAAATCAACATAAAACACTAACCTTTTCAGTTATCATCCAACAACAGAATTGATGTGATTATCATCTGAATTCCAACAATCACATAGAGAGAGCGTTGTCAGCTCAAATCATCAGCAGCCAACGTCGCTCGAACGAGGGTTAGGGTTTCATACGATCAAATTGGGGAGCTTGATGCGGCTGTAGTTGAGGTTAGGGTTAGGGTTTTAGTACTGGCCATTGTGGCCATTAGGCTTAGGGTTAGGGTAGCGAGCGTCGGGCTGAGGTGGCGGTGAACGGTAAAGGCGGCGGTACCGGAGAAGGAGGCGGCGTGGGTGGTCGAGGATCGCCCGTGACCACGGAGGGTTCCGGATCGCGGGAATCGCATTGTGGAACTCATCTAGTTTCCAGGGTTTTGGGGGAGAAGGAAATTGCGCGCTTATTGATTCGGTTTATTCGCTTTATGGAGTGGTCCCCACACAATTAAGGAAAAAATAACAGTTTGTGGGCCATAGGGTCGGCCACGCGAGAAAAGTAAATAAAAGAATGATCCTCCGTGCTGATGTCCGAAATTCTAAATAAAAGAATGATTCTCCGTGCTGATGTCCGAAATTCTTCATCTCTTTCTTTATCGTGTATAGTGTATTATACCGGACATAATGAATAATTTCTTATGGTTATGCAATTATTCAGTAGCCCTCTTAAATTACAGGTGTTAATGAGTTAGTATTCCAAACTTCGATTTAGTCTCCCAAGCCTTCCTAAACGTATGTTTAGCTTATAAGTGATCGTTTATAATCCAGCCCATGTGATTTTTTGATCATTTCGCAATCATTAGCTTGATTTTTGGTTTGGAGTCCAAAATGGAAATCGTTGAATTTTAATTTGGGAAAGGAAAAATGTAGTTAGGCCCTTAGAGGTGGAAACCAATAGTGATGGAATTGAAGTTCAGGATCTGATTGGGTTACGACAATAGTTCGGATGGTGATGATGCTCGATACCGGTGATTCCCCAAATCATGACACGTGGCAGATGACGAGTCCCAGAGCTTACAAGAAAGGATCAAGAACGGTAAATTGGAAGCATACCCGGGCCTCCGACTCGAGGATGATCCCGACCTTCTATGGCCTTCCAGACCACTCTTACGCTCGCCCTACAAACAACCATCGGCTCGCCTCCAAGCGCTGAGTTCCCTTGGTCCTCTAGCTCGTCTCCAAGCTACCGCAGAACCAAGCTCGCTCGGCGTCCAGCTCGTTCCCGAGCCTCCCGCCGAGCTTAGCTTCCTCGGTCTCATCCTTCCGACCCACAGCACTGATCACAAGCGTCTCCGCCACGGATCCGCGAATCTCGCCAGACGCGAGATATACGCCGCCCACGATCCCGCGTTCCACGCCACCGCGTTCCTCCATTAACAAGCATATCTCGTCGTTAATGGGGAATCCCGCCTTTCACGCGGGCGTAACGCAGGGGCGTAACGGCCGGCGTGAATCTCGCGCCCGCCTGCCCATGGCTGCCACTATATAAACCCCTCTCTCAGACGACTCAGTTAAGCCAACTTGACCACAATAGGCCGTTACTCTGCCAAAATACCTCAACTAACTTGATCGTTGGAGGGCCCTCGGTGGCACAACCATCCCGGGACTTCCTTGCAGGTAGCTCGGCCTCAGCCATATCCAGCCCATTGAGATCCACACGCATTGAGAGGCAACCCTCAAATCCAATCTCAGCCATCCATCAGCGCTCGCTGCAGATCAACGAAAGGTAACATCTGAAGGAGATCCAGAGCTCCATCAGTTGGCGCCGTCTGTGGGAACTAGTTCCATTCAACGAAAGTCCACCTTCCGATCTTAACTTCATGGCGAGCGATCACCGCGACGATCCAAGCACTAACCGCCGCCTTCCCCACAATGGAGGCGCAGATGGATCCCCTCCTCCCTCGAACGCCATTCACGCCCTATCTGCTCGGATAGATCGGCTTGCGTCCGTCGTGGATGTGCTCGTCCGTGTCCAAACAGCCGGGCAAACTCCCCAGGTCGTCGCTCCCCCACCTCGGGACCGGGACCCCTACAGAGGGAGAGAAGACGCTGTTCACGTCGGCACTATCGAGCACCGCCTCGCTGCCTCCGGCGGCCGCAAATACCCCGAGCCAACCAATTCAATGACCCGTTGGGCGCCACACAGCTCAACACCGAGGTCTCTCGCCAGAGCACCCCGCCTTGAGGCCTATCGCGCCCCTGTCCTTTCCGAGAAAGTGTCGGTCAGCTCGCCTGCACCCAGGCATGACCAACACCCTCTCCCTCGACGGGGTCGCGCGGACGGGACTCACCTCGGTAGCTCGAAGACTACCTCGCCAGGGGACCTAAGGAACCTCATCGAATGGAACCGGAGCCGCGGTCAGGCGCAGGTCGCCAGCAAAGGCCATAAATCAGAATATGTCGAATCGTCGGGATACCACGACCGACTAGACGCCCTCGAAAAGAAGATCGAAGGCATGCATCGGGACAATCGTCCTTCGAGCGACGGGGCTAAATATGTCTCCGACTCGCTCACGAAACCCTTCACCAAAGAGCTTCTCTCCGTCCACGTCTCCTCCCGGAACAAGCCCCCGAAGGTCTCCCTCTTCGACAGGAAGTCCGACCCAAAAGATCATTTGGACGTGTTCACAGCCGGGATGAGTTTCCAGGACAATTCCGACGCCGCGCAATGCCGCGCTTTCCCCGTCACTCTCATCCGCTCTGGACGAGACTGGTTCCGAGGACTCGCGCCACGCTCAATCTCTACCTTCGATGAGCTTGCCACCCAGTTCCTCGGTCATTTCGTCGGGAACAGACGGCAGAAGCGGACCGTTGATCATCTCTACACCATAAAGAGCGGGGACAAAGAACCCTTTAAAGGATACGTCACCCGCTTTTACAACGCCCTCCTTGAGGTCCTAGAGCACCGGGACGAGACGGTCATTATGGCCCTTAGGTCGGGTCTTAAGCACAAGGAGTGGCTACGCTCCTTTGCATTAGCGCAACCTAAGACCATGGCTGAGGTAAAGGCCTGGACCGAACGCGAGATCCAGCTTGAGTCCGAGGTGAATGCCAACCTGCCCCGGATAGAGCAAGCCGATCAGAAGAAAAGGGCCAGGGAGGAGAAAAAGAAGATTGAGCGGCCAAAGCCCTACTCCCCGAAGTTTCAGGAGTACACCCCGCTCAACGTCTCCCAGACAGTACTGTTGGAAGAGGCTAAAGGTGAGAGGTTCTTCAAACTCCCCCCAGTCTCGAATAGGGCGGCAAAGCGTACCCAGGGCCCCTACTGTGCTTTCCACAGGTCGCAGGGCCACTCCACCGAGAACTGCAAGCAGCTCTGAGACTACATCGAAGAGTTAATCCGCTCGGGGCACCTAGCAACGTACTTGCGAGACAAGCGGCAAGCCGACCGTGAGCAAGAGCACCATCCCCTCCCGGCGAGTTGACAATCGACCAAATCATGGCCGTGTCAGCGGGGGGTGCAACGAAGACCGACGAGACGCGACACCCCTCACCGATCAAAGGGACCGGCAGCCACTCAAGGAAGAAGGCTAAAGCGGCCGAGCCGATCATTTTTACCGACGAGGACCTCCACGGTATATCCCTGCCTCACAACGACTCACTGGTGATCACAGCCCGGGTCCACCGCTACGAAGTGCAGAGGATATTGGTCGACTCGGGAAGCTCGGCTGACATTCTTTTTTATGACTGCTTTCTGCGTATGGGACCTACCCCATCGGACCTAAGGCCGACCACCCACGTCCTGTCGGGGTTCACTAACCACTCCATCCCTGCGGAAGGGGTAATCACCCTCCAATTTAACATCGGGGAAGCGGGCCGTACGCGCACCGTTCCTGTGGAGTTTATCGTCGCAAGAATTCCATCGGCCTACAACGTCCTCTTAGGTCGCCTGACACTGAACTCCCTCCGAGCCCAGATATCGACCTACCACCTAGCGATAAAGTTCCCGCTCGACCAAGGCGGAATAGGTCGAGCCTACGAGGACCAATGAACCACAAATGTTTGCTTCATCACAACATCTACGTTTGAGCGGCCAAACAATGACATTGAGGGCGAGGGTGATATCAAGGGTTCTCTGGACACTCGAGATGAGCAAAAAGAGGTCCGAGGGATCCCGGTGGAGCCACTAACAGAGGTCCCCCTCGTAGAAGGGGACGATGAACTAACCGTTTAGATCGGGTCGCTCTTAACAGGGACTCAGCGAGACGACCTGATCCACTTCCTCAGAAATAACTCGGACGTATTCGCCTGGGTGCCTGCCAACATGCTTGGGATCGACACAAAAATCATATCGCATAAGCTCGGAGTAGACCCTACGGTCCGGCCCGTCAAGCAGAAAAATCGAAGCTTCGCCCTGATCAAACAAAAAGCAATCGAGGACGAGGTAGACAGGCTTTTCACCGCCAACTTCATTCGGAACGTGCCTTACTCGGAATGGTCGGCGAACGTAGTTTTGGTTAAAAAGTCTAACGGGAAGTGGCGCATGTGCGTTGACTTCACTGACCTTAACAAGGCATGCCCGAAAGACAACTATCCCCTCCCTCGGATAGATTAGCTCATCGATAGTTCGGTAGGCCATGAGCTACTTAGCTTCATGGATGCGTTCTCCGGCTACAACCAGATCCGTATGAATCCGGCGGACGAGGATCTCACCGCATTCACAACAGACCGGGGGGTATACTGCTATAAGGTGATGCCCTTCGGCCTAAAAAACGCCGGAGCTACGGACCAACGCTTGGTTAATCGGATGTTCAAGCTGCAGATGGGCAGGAATATAGAGGTTTACGTCGACGACATGCTCGTTGATCAGTCGAAAATATTGCATTCTTAACACATCAATTTCCCTACTCTTTCTAATCATCTAAAGGTGTTTGGTATAAATATAGCACATATTAGCAATTCGTCTGCAAAATATCAAATAACATGTGTTATACATTATAACCGGTATTTTGAGGGAAATTGAGTGTTTATTACTACATGCATGATTTTGTATATCTCAACACTTTCATTAAGATTGTGTGCAGGAAATTCTTCAGGTAAACGAATGGAATCGCAAAAGTGCCGATAAAGTACAGCAAGTCAAAGACTTGAAATCTGGCAGCAACCAAGAAAGAATTATAAGATTCCAGATATCAAAAGAACATTCCAAAGATAACACCATACAACCCAGTAAAAATCAGGCAGAGATCTCCTCAAATGGCCGCGGATCTGCGGCCGATCCAGGCCGAGTCGCCGCGGTTCCGCGGCTGAGTTGACTCATCAGTGCTCGATACTTTTCCAGATCCATCCTTGTAACGGCCTACCTTCCTCAAGGCGCTCCATTTTCACGTGGCATCTTCTGGAAAGCTCTGCATAACTACCAAGCAATGGAGGGAAGATTCATTGGAAATTATAAAAAGGGATTTAGATCTACAATTTTGGGGCTATTAAGTTGTTCAATAGTTAGTTGCACATTTGGAGCCAAAATTCAAATTCAAGTTGAGTGACACAACTTGAGATCTAAACTCTAACCCAAATTCAATTCCAAAGCCAAATCAAGATCCATTGAGAAGCAAATCAAGCAAGCAATTAACGATCCTTTATCCGCGAAGCCAATCTTCATCAAGAGCGCGAGATCCACGACGATCCAAGTCTCACGGAGATCGAGCGGAGCGAATTTCGACGGATCTAGTTACCTCTTCAAAGGAGCGATCGAGAGCAACTCTTGTAACCTCGAATTGAGGGAATGTGTAATTAGTCGTCGATTTAATAAAGGTGATAATTAGTTAATTCTTGCTTTCTTTATATTCTACTATGAAATTTCTAGATCTTGAATCTTTTATTTTCATGATGCTTGAGTAAATCTCTGCTTGTGACGGAATCGAGAGATTTGGTAGATCTAGTGATGATAAAATCCTAATACTAATCTTAAGTCTTATGAGATTTGTGAACTTTAGGAAAAAGAATCATCAATGACCTAATTTGGATCGAGATCACATTCTTGATTATTTCGTTGCAAATTAAGGATCAAATAATTGATGATTCTCTTTGCTAGAGGCTAGATCTGAATGATGATCAATGAAAAGACAAGGGATAGAGAAGGAGAAACCCTAGTTTCTTCAATAGATCCCTAATCTTCATTCATCACCATCAATCTAGCTACAAATGATCAATAAATAAGATTAGTCATTATTAGAATCATCATTGATACCAATTCGATTGATTCCTATAAGCTATTCTTCATTATCTTAATAAATCAAATTGATTTGGACATCTTCTTGATTCTTGATCTATTTTCTTTATGTTTCTTAAAGTCAAATCTCATAAATCTTGAATCATTTTCTTTACTATTTCATTTCAATTCATCTAAAACAAAATCGATCAAAACACACATCTCGGTGGACGATTCGTTCTCATTGACGAAACTACAATAGACACCGTCAATTGATTGTGGTATAAATTTCTTTGATTGTGATTACTTTTCAAATTCAAGTTGAGTGACACAACTTGGGATCTAAACCCTAACCCAAATTCAATTCCAAAGCCAAATCAAGATCCATTGAGAAGCAAATCAAGCAAGCAATCAACGATCCTTTATCCGTGAAGCCAATCTTCATCAAGAGAGCGAGATCTACGACGATCCAAGTCTCACGGAGATCGAGCGGCGAACTTCGATGGATCTAGTTACCTCTTCGAAGGAGCGATCGAGAGCAACTCTTGTAACCTCGAATTGAGAGAATGTGTAATTAGTCGTCGATTTAATAAAGGTGATAATTAGTTAATTCTTGCTTTCTTTATATTCTTGCACTATGAAATTTCTAGATCTTAAATCTTTTATTTTCATGATGCTTGAGCAAATCTCTGCTTGTGACGGAATCGAGAGATTTGGTAGATCTAGTGATGATAAAATCCTAATACTAATTTTAAGTCTTATGAGATTTGTGAACTTTAGGAAAAAGAATCATCAATGACCTAATTTGGATCGAGATCACATTCTTGATTATTTCGTTGCAAATTAGGGATCAAACAATTAATGATTCTCTTTGCTAGAGGTTAGATCCGAATGATGATCAATGAAAAGACAAGGGATAGAGAAGGAGAAACCCTAGTTTCTTAAATAGATCCTTGATCTTCATTCATCACCATCAATCTAGTTACAAATGATCAATAGATAAGATTAGTCATTATTAGAATCATCATTGCTACCAATTCGATCGATTCCTACAAGCTATTCTTCATTATCTTGATAAATCAAATTGATTTGGACATCTTCTTGATTCTTGATTCTTGATTCTTGATCTATTTTCTTTATGTTTCTTAAAGTCAAATCTCATAAATCTTGAATCATTTTCTTTACTATTTTCATTTCAATTCATCTAAAACAAAATCGATCAAAACACACATCTCGGTGGACGATCCGTTCCCATTGACGAAACTATAATAGACACCGTCAATTGATTGCGGTATAAATTTCTTTGATTGTGATTACTTTTCAAAACACAATTTAGACGATCAATCAAATGGCGTCGTTACTGGGGATGTGTGCTATTTTATTCGTTTTTGTTATTTGAGTTGGAAAAATTATTATTCCATCAGAATTTTTTTGAGATCAAATTCGCATCAAGCGCTTAACGATTAGTTGTGAATTTTTGCGAGGGAATCTGGAATCATTGTAGCAGTGCGATCAAGATTCAGAGAAGTTCTGCAAATTCCAGAGGAGTCAAAGAAGCTACAGAAAAATTTCGAAACCCTAATTCCTCCTTTTCACCGCGGATCCGTGGCCAATGGTAGGTTTTTGCAGCGGTTCCGCCGCCGTTTAGGAAATTCAGTGTTCCAAATTTCTCAGGTATACCTCTGACTTTCTTATCTTCTCTCTGATCTTGTCCAATAATCAATTTATGCAGGATTCTTTGCAAAAATTCGCAGCGCCGCTAAAAGAAAAATTGTTGCATGTTTGATCTTGGTTGTTTGCATATTTTAACACGGAAATTAAGGGGCAAAGACCAAATTAAAATTAGGTGGGAAGTTCATTACCCTTCCTAAGCCCCGGAAATCACAAACTTGCATCTGCATCACCCTCATTAACTAAAAAATATCTAGACAAGACTCTAAGGACCGTCGCGCTCAATTATGACAGAAGGAGGTCGTGGGTAATCTATTGCTTATCCGCATTTCTTTTGTGGTGTCTAAGGCAAGTGTGTCTAAGGCAAGTGGTTACTTAATTAGGCCCTCTACTTCATAGCGGAGAACCTCCCACTTACCTGGCGCTTACCTGGCCACAGAAGGGGCAAAGAGGCAGTAGAGGATCTATCTTGCGACTTGTCTTCTGGAAGTCTAGGTGTGGTCTAGAGACTTGACCTAGGTGACCACTAGATTTAGGGTTGCTTGTGCATTGTTTGTGGGAATTTTTCAAAAATCCGTAATTTTTTCAAAACAAACACCAATCCACATTTTCCCTAATTATCACAACGCTGCCACTTGTGCTAAACTATTAGTGCAAGCTCGGATGGACACGGGATTCTAGTGCCTGTTTTGTCCGTGTTTCCCTTATCGACCCCAAAGTCGGTATTTCTACATTTTCTTTTTCCCACCACCCACCACGACCACGATGGACAGATTTCCATCACACTTTAACACCACTCTACCATCGCCTGCAGGTGCGCAGAACCTTCCACGCATTTCTCTCCAAGAGAGATGCTATCCTACACGTGTTCCCCTTCCCACCTGCCTTTCTATTCCACTTGCCAACGGGGAAAATTTTGAAATCAAACCCCAATTTATCAAACTGTTACCCAAATTTCACGGTCTTGATTCTGAAGACGCATACGTTTTTATAAACAAATTTGAAAACGTATGCGCAATGATTGGAACGTCACAACTGTCTTTGGATGCTCTGCGTTTACGTCTTCTCCCATTCACTTTGCGCGATTTAGCCGAAAAGTGGCTTTATAATACAACCGCACATTCTATTTCAAAATGGGATGAATTTGTTACAGCATTCTTTAAGAAATTTTATCCCAATCATAAGACTAGCCATGTTTGGAGCGAAATCTTCAAATTTACCCAACTTCCCAATGAACCATTCTGGAAATGCTTTGAACGGTTCAAGAATCTTCTTTTACAATG
Organism: Agapanthus africanus; assembly: GCA_030015575.1. NCBI lineage: Eukaryota > Viridiplantae > Streptophyta > Magnoliopsida > Asparagales > Amaryllidaceae > Agapanthus > Agapanthus africanus. Next base: position 395,571,431 of record JASDDO010000029.1, on the reverse strand, counting down.
CCCTCATCACGGAATTCCTAGATGGGATCTGTGTCGAGTTATCTATGAGGGTATTGATCTCACAACTAAACAGATGCTTAAAACCATATGTCATTGTCAATTCTTGTCTAAAGATGATGGTGAAGCTTGAAAATACCTAGAAGATTTAGCTCAAAACACATTACAATGGGAAAGTGTTAGACCACCATCACCTAGGGAATATACCAATCAGCTCGATGTTTCTGTCACAATGAGAGCCGAAATGGCTGCAATACAAAGGAAAGTCGACGCTATTGAAAACAGAATCTTTTCAACCTCCCGAAACCATTACACACTTCCCAAAACTGTGTGTGGTTGCTGTTCAAACCCATCACATTTAACGGAAGAATGTCCTTTGAATGTACCGTTTCAAGATCACACTAATGCTGCATTTCAGCAACAACCTAGAAACGATCCTTCTTCTTTCACAGATAATCAAGGTTGGAGGAATCACCCTGATTTTGTTTGGAACCAATACTAAACTCAAAATACGGTTCCAAATCAAACCAACTTTCAATGGGTCCCTCCACAGCAACAGCAACCACCACAACTGAGTCAGCACCCCTTTCAACCACAAAATTTTCAAAACCCGGCCAACAACTTTGATCCATCTTCTGCCGGTATTGCTACACCCTCTGCACTCGATATGTTCATTGCACAGTCCATGCAAACGAATGACATTTTAACATCTTCTATCCAAACGTTAGTGCAAAACACTGTCTTCCACGGTGAGAGTATCAAATTGATAGAAGCACAAATTGCACAACTGACTGCAGCAATGAGTGCTAAAGAGACAGGAAAACTTCCAGCTCAACCCCTACCTGATCCTGGACCCTCACATTATAATGATGTGAGTGCTATTACCATGTTGAGATCTGGAAGAGTGCTAGACAATCATGTGGGTGAACAGATTAATATTGAGAAATCAATTGAACACCCGACTTCCACTTCCGCTCCCACTTCTACTCCTTGTCCTATTTCATCTACTTTACCTTCTTCTTCCGAGCCTATTCTCCGTTTTCCCAAAGGCTCGAACCCTCCACCCACCACATCCTTTCCACCACCACAAACTTCTCTACAAATGTTGGACCCAATACTTATTGATAAAGCTCCATTTCCAGATAGGTTGAGGTCCAGTAAACCGAATGCACAAATGGAGAAAATTGTGGATATGTTTAAGCAAGTTAACATCAATATCCCTCTTCTAAATGTTATCCAACAAGTTCCGTCTTATACGAAAATTCTTAAGAACTTGTGTACTAGGAAGAGGAAGACTCAAGTGCCGAAAAAAGTGTTCATGTCAAGTACTGTAAACACAGCTTTTCCCCAACAATTACCAAGGAAACGAAAGGACCCTGGCTGTCCTACAATTTCTATTTCTATTGGTTGTAAAAATATTAACCGTGCTTTACTTGACCTTGGCGCTAGTGTTAACTTGCTTCCATATTCTATGTATGAGCAATTAGGTGTCGGAGAGTTAAAACCATCGCAATACACTTTACAGATGGCTGATCGATCTATCACCAAACCTAGGGGTATGCTTGAGGATGTGTTGATAAAAGTCGGGGAATTTATATTCCCTGTGGATTTTATTTTTTTAGATACACAACCTATAGCGAACCCACGGAACCAAATTCCGACGATTCTAGGTCGATCTTTTCTTGCGACTTCCAACGCTGTAATCAATTGTCGAAACGGTTCTATAACCCTATTCTTCGGGAATAGGTCAATTGAACTTAACATTTACAAGTTGAGAAGTCAAGCCTCCAAACCCTATGTTCATATTTGTTCTGTCGAATTAATGGATGTCGACAGCAGCGAATCTGAACAGCTTCACGATACAGATCCAGACTTCCTTAGTACGTTGTTGTTTGACCCAGCGATGTATTATATATATGCGGACCCTTCTTTTGAGTTGTCCGGGTCAACATATAACGCTTATTCTGAACCTTTCATGGAGTCTGAGTATCATCCCGTTCTTTCCAATGACATTATTCTTCGGGATATCGATGAAAGCTTCGTTGATGAACTCGCATTTTTAGCAAACATGGGTGTTGAGATGAATCAACTCCAAAAAGAAATTGAACATCCACCCCTTCTTCTGGACAATCACAAGAATGCGAGTAATCCATCATCACAATCACTGTGCCGTCTCTCCAAATTAAGACACAATCCTTTTCTTTTACACCACTTATCGTTTCACCACTTCTTCCTAGCTCTATACAATATGTTCTTCCACCAACCGGTGCATTACACTGATAAAATCTTCGAATGGTTGGTATTAACTTTCGGTCTTTGCAAAGCTTGGTATTGACCAGTAACTTTGACCCCCCTCCTCTTGTGATTTTAAAAGCTCAACATTGTTTAACTCAAGATTGGGGGGGTGTATTTTTTGCTCTTGAAAATAAAACTAGTCCTCAAAATTGTGAGCCAAAAATAAGTTTGGGGGAGATTTTCACATCCATATATTCTTGTCCCCGTTAATAAATTTTCCTCCCAAGCCTACAGGTTTCTGAGATTTAACAGATAGTAACAGTGAGGACACTGTTATAAACAAGTTTGGAGGAGGTTTGTGCTTATTTACGCATCACTTTGCATCATACTTTGCATAAGCACAAAACATATATAATAAAATAAAAAAATAAAAAAAATTTTGTTTATAATTAAGATAATAAAATATTAGAAAGTGAAAAATTACATCCAAAAGATTAGAAAAATTTAAGAAAACCAAGAAAGTTAGAAGTTTTCTTAAACGAACTAGTAATAAGTAGTTATGAGCCGTTGTCCCAAGGGTTAGTAAGATGAAAGAAGTCACTAATCTGAGGATAAAAATAAGTCTGAAAAATAGTTCCTATTCTGGAAGCCGAACATTTGAACGTTGATACCCTACTATACACACTTACACGCGTCTTGAAAGTCGGGATAGTAGAGGATACCTTGAAATACTCTTGTCTAAAAGCCAAAGTATGAAGAAAATAATAAATGAAGCATAAAAAGATAAAATGATGGAAAAAAACGAACACTGGTTTTGTTATCACCAAGGCAGCATAAAAAAAATATAGCGAGGGTGCTTCATCACCTAGTGCCTTAGACCAACTGGTTTGGGAGTCACTGCTAAGCCTTAGGTGTTGCAAGACGAGGAAAATGCTACTTACGCCTAATCAGCGAGCACATGAGTAATCGGTCGGTTAGTACCTCAAGAAGTATTAACGGTCGCATGAAAAATGTGTGAGCAAATCTATCTAAATATTCACCGATTAAAAAGTACTGAGGTCGATGGACAAGAGTATGATAGCTTGAATTGAATTCTCTGAGTGTAGGGATGTCTTTTACACACGCGTAGGGGTATATGATCAATGTTTGGAAGAAAGGTAGGAATGGAGAATAAAGATGATGTTTTATTGAGTGATGATATGATTTCTAACATCTTTTCATGACTATTAAGATAGGGCTCATGACAATTGAAAAGCTAGTGTAGTTGGAAACTCTAATTTTTAAAGTCTTTCTTTTATAATTCTTATCTTTACATGTAACTTTCACAGTCTTCCTTTTATTATAGGATTTTGTGGATGCAATCCGCTGAAAACCCTCAGGAGACAACACTCCTCCTATTAGGGACACCTAGAGGTTTAAAGACTTGCTGCACGTGCTCGGTGTAATCGTGTTGTCTACGAAAGTGTGCTAGTTAGTTTTTCTTTTTCTTATATTTTCTCCTTCCCTTGAATAAAAGATGTTTGCTCGAGACGACCAAAATTAAGTTTGGGGGAATTTGATCGGTCGAAAATATTGCATTCTTAACACATCAATTTCCCTACTCTTTCTAATTATCTAAAGGTGTTTGGTATAAATATAGCACATATTAGCAATTCGTCTGCAAAATTTCAAATAACATGTGTTATACATTATAACCTGCATTTTGAGGGAAATTGAGTGTTTATTACTACATGCATGATTTTGTATATCTCAACACTTTCATCAAGATTCTGTACAGAAAATTTTTCAGGTAAACGAACTGGAATCGCAAAAGTGCCGATAAAGTGCCGCAAGTCAAAGACTTGAAATCTGGCAGCATCCAAGAAAGAATTATAAGATTCCAGACATCAAAAGAACATTCCAAAGATAATACCAGACAACCCAGTAAAAATCAGGCAGAGATCTCCTCAAATGGCCGCGGATAGGCAGCCGATCCAGGCCGAGTCGCCGCGGTTCCGCGGCCGAGTTGACTCATCAGTGCTCAAGACTTTTCCAGAGCCTTCCTTGTAATGGCCTAGTTTCCTCAAGATGCTCCATTTCCACGTGGCATCTTCTGGAAGGCTCTGCATAACTACCAAGCTTTGGAGGGAAGATTCATTGGAAATTATAGAAAAGGATCTCGATCTACAATTTTGGGGCTGTTAAGTTGTTCAATAGTTAGTTACACATTTGGAGCCAAAATTCAAATTCAAGTTGAGTGACACAACTTGAGATCTAAACCCTAACCCAAATTCAATTCCAAAGCCAAATCAAGATCCATTGAGAAGCAAATCAAGCAAGCAATCAACGATCCTTTATCCGCGAAGCCAATCTTCATCAAGAGCACGAGATCCACGACGATCCAAGTCTCACGGAGATCGAGCGGAGCGAACTTCGACGGATCTAGTTACCTTTTCAAAGGAGCGATCGAGAGCAACTCTTATAACCTCGAATTGAGGGAATATGTAATTAGTCATCGGTTTAATAAAGGTGATAATTAGTTAATTCTTGCTTTCTTTATATTCTTGCACTATGAAATTTCTAGATCTTGAATCTTTTATTTTCATGATGCTTGAGTAAATCTCCGCTTGTGACGGAATCGAGAGATTTGGTAGATCTAGTGATGATAAAATCCTAATACTAATCTTAAGTCTTATGAGATTTGTGAACTTTATGAAAAAGAATCATCAATGACCTAATTTGGATCGAGATCACATTCTTAATTATTTCGTTGCAAATTAGGGATCAAACAATTGATGATTCTCTTTGCTAGAGGCTAGATCCAAATGATGATCAATAAAAAGACAAGGGATACAGAAGGAGAAACCCTAGTTTCTTCAATAGATCCCTAATTTTCATTCATCACCATCAATCTAGCTACAAATGATCAATAGATAAGATTAGTCATTATTAGAATCATCATTGCTACCAATTCGATCGATTCCTACAAACTATTCTTCATTATCTTGATAAATCAAATTGATTTGGACATCTTCTTGATTCTTGATCTATTTTCTTTATGTTTCTTAAAGTCAAATCTCATAAATCTTGAATCATTTTCTTTACTATTTTCATTTCACATCATCTAAAACAAAATCGATCAAAACACACATCTCAGTGGATGATCCGTTCTCATTGACGAAACTACAATAGACACTGTCAATTGATTGCGGTATAAATTTCTTTGATTGTGATTACTTTTCAAAACACAACTTAGACGATCAATCACTCGTCAAATCAACCTCGTCGGAGCTTATCGTTTACAAGATGCGAATGGTCGCAAATTTCTACGGCTTTACAACACCGAGAAGCTCAAACTGTACTTCTGAAAAGAATGTCTATGATTGTATATTTCTTCTTTCACAAAAGCGATGTAAATTCTTCTAAGTTCTTTTTATTTAAATAATAAGAAGGAAACAATAGAGCATCGCAAAAAGGAGAATTTTATCCATTCAAAAGGTATTGTAGGCTCCTCAGCCTTACATCAAAAAGAAAAAATTTACAACATAGGGGGAACGGGATCGAGGGAGTACTCCTGGTGATACTCAGAGTAGGTTTCCGCCAACTGGGCCTAAGCCCCTGCAACCCGTTCCCGCCGATGCTGCGCGCGAACCCAGGACGCCACGGAAGCACCCGACGCTCTGTCCTCCGCGCCCTGGCTCATGATGTACCTCTTTTGGAAGCACTCCAAAATGAGGGCCAAGGATCGGTCCTGCCTAGCCTTCGAGATGAGGCTGAGCATATAGATCGAGCGCACCTTGTCGAGCGCCTCGTCCAGCAACTCCTCGGAGAGGGGGTTGTACAAACCCGGGGACCTCCTCCAGATGGCGTACATCAGTAACTGTAGGAGGGGTGACCGCCGAGGGAGAAGCCGGCCGACGTGACTCTCGAGGCACTGAACCACATCCCAGTACCTGTCCCTGGCCAGGGCCTGGTCATACATGAAGACGTTGTTGAAGGTGATGATCTCTTCGATCGAATACGTGCGACCAATCATCTCAAAAAGCGACGCTGAAGAGTTGCCGTCTCCTTCTCTATTTATGACCTCCAACAGAATCCTGAAGGACACAAATTCACGCGCGAATGGGCGCAAACCCTGGGATTCACCCAAATTACTCTAATACCGCACCGCCACATGGCGGAACTGACGCGGCTCTTCTAAACGCTTAGCCTTCCCCATGCGTTCCTGAAATGTGTCGTCCGCGACGGTCACTCTTCCCGATGTTAGCACACCAAGGAAGGTCAGCCCGAGCAACCCTGCTCGGTCCATCCTTAGCAAGCAACTCCTTGCCCTCCCGCGCTAAGGATCGAAGCCCTCATCAAGAGGCCACCGAGCAGCTTCCCTGCTCGGTCCATCCTTGGCTGGTAATCTGTTACCCGACGACGCCAAGGATCAAAGCCCTCATCAAGAGGCCACTGAGCAGCTTCCCTGCTCGGTCCATCCTTGGCTGGTAATCTCTTACCCGACGACGCCAAGGATCAAAGACCTCATCAAGAGGCCACCGAGCAGCTACCCTGCTCGGTCCATCCTTGGCTGGTAATCTCTTACCCGACGACGCCAAGGATCAAAGCCCTCAGAAAGAGGCCACCGAGCAGCTACCCTGCTCGGTCCATCCTTGGATGGTAATCTCTTACCCAACGACACCAAGGATTAAAGCCCTCATTAAAAGGCCACCGAGCAGCTTCCCTGCTCGGTCCATCCTTGGCTGGTAATCTCTTACCCAACGACGCCAAGGATCAAAGCCCTCATCAGGAGGCCACCGAGCATCTTCCCTGCTCGGTCCATCCTTGGCCGGTAATCTCTTACCCAGCAACGCCAAGGATCAAAGCCCTCATCAAGAGGCCACCGAGAAGCTTCCCTGCCCGGTCCATCCTTGGCTGGTAATCTCTTACCCAACGACGCCAAGGATCAAAGCCCTCATCAAGAGGCCACCGAGCAGCTTCCCTGCTTGGTCCATCCTTGGCTGGTAATCTCTTACCCAACGACGCCAAGGATCAAAGCCCTCATCAAGAGGCCACCAAGTAGCTACCCTACTCGGTCCATCCTTGGCTGGTAATCTCTTACCTAATGGCGCCAGGGATCAAAGCCCTCATCAAGAGGCTACTGAGCAGCCACCCTGCTCGGTCCATTCTTGGCTAGTAATCTCTTACCCCACGACGCCAAGTATCTAAGCCCTCATCAAGAGGCCATCGAGCAGCTTCCCTGCTCGGTCCATCCTTAGCAGGCAACTCCTTGCCCTCTCGCGCTAAGGATCCAAACCCTCATCAAGAGGCCATCGAGAAGCTTCCTTGCTCGGTCCATCTTTAGCAGGCAACTCCTTGCCTCCCCCGCTATAAGGATCCAAGCCCTCATCTAGAGGCCATCGAGAAACTTCCATGCTCAATCCATCCTCAGAGGGTGACTTCTTACACGTTTTTTACTAAGTGATCCCCACTTCGACTTCGGGGCCATGGAGATATCGACCTTGCACTGGTCTTTGCGCACTTGGCAAATGGTTGAATTCAACTCGACGGGCGATCGCTAGATGAAAAACCGATCTCCGACCTAACGCATTATGAAAGAAGTACCGCACAATAAAATTTTTACCACAAACAAAGGGAAAATATGTGCTTAAAGAACACTGCAAAAAGATTTCATTCACAAAGTCGGAAGTCTTTAAAAGGGTATTATGGGCTCCCCAGCCTTACAAAAACGCCCGGAGGCTTACAAAATCTCGGCGATAAAGAAAATAAGGAGGCGAGGAGATTCAGGCCTTAAGGCCAGGGAGAACCTTAACGAGCTCTGCATCTACCACCACGACCGGGGTGGCGTCTTGAAGGTCGGTGTCCACCGCAGGAGCCTCGGCGCTGGTAGCCGGGGCGACCGACTTCTCCCCGACGCTCCCACCAGGGGCCTTTCCCCCAGCAGTGCTTCCGGGGGCATTCCCCTACGCCTCATCCTCGAGGGGATACTCACCCCGGAGCTCGCCGTCATGAAACTCCGGCATCAGGGTCTTGAAGGCGTCGAGGGCCTCATGCCAAACGAGGGCAGCGGCTCCAGTGAGGTCGGTGTAGTACTGGTCCGACTTCTTATAGCTCTCCACCGCCTTCGACGCTCGGAGGTCGGCACGCCTCACTCCTTCCTTTGCCGCCTTGCTCTCCCTCCGGAGGGTGTTTGCCGTCTTCTTCAGGGTGGCGACAAGCACCCTGGAATCTTCCAACTTAGCTTCGGCGGCTTGGGCGGCCTCTCGGCAACCGGCGATCTCCCGATCCCTGGCCGTCACCCGGTCTTCGAGGGCGGCAACCCTCTCCATCGCCTCTTACAGCTCCATCCTAGAGCTCTCCTCCCACGAGGAGAGCTCTCCCGCGGCCTGCATCACTGGGGCAATTTCCTTGTCCTCCATGTTGACGATGAGGGCGCAGTGCTGGAGGACCTGAAGAAAACAAAGGAGAGTCAAAAAGAGAAGGGGGCACCCAATCTTGCGAATAGAAAAGTACTGGATGAAGACCCAAATGAGGTGCGAACGCTGATCTGCACAGCCTCCTGGGCTATGGCCACTATTTGGGCCCTGAGGGTCCCCCGAGGGATTCTGCCCCCGGCCGACCTTTCCATCTCCGAGAGCAGGCTGTCGGCAACAGAAAGCCCCGAGGGTACCTCGAAGCGAAACTCCCCTTCGTCTACGATGATCGGGGAAGCTGGGGAGCGGGGCTCCATCCTATGGTACCTTTTGAGGAGAGACACAGGGGAACCAGTCTCACCTCCCGCCTCCAAAACCCGGGGCTCCTGCTCCCGAGCGCGTTTTCGGCTCGGCGCATGGCTGGACTCCAGGGCCCGGGGCTCGCTTGGGCGCCTAGCTGGAGCGACCGCCGGTGGAGCCGGAGCCTACGACGGGTGAGAGGGACCGGCACCTCCGGCCTTCTTCCCCTTCTTCTATTCGACCAGGGCCGCCCGAAATTTAACCATGTCCATAGGTCCTGCACAAGACGAAAATACAAAGAAGTTAGCAATGCCTGAAAAATTGGAAGAATACTCAAGTCTAAACAGGCCGTCTAAAAACTCCCAACTTACCCGTAGATTGAGCGGGGCTGAGCCCAGCCTAAATAAGGGCCTGCTCGAACAACAGCACATCGGCCCGGGGAAAGGGCTCCCACTCCGACACTGCCACCGTGTCGGGATCATTCGCCTACCCCAGCCGCGGGCAGTCGGCCCTGTGCCATTGGACGGGCACAGGCCAATCCTCACCCTCGGGTGGCCCGACAAATAAAAACTTCTTCTTCCATTCATGGATGGAAGAAGGTGCTTGTTCTCCGCCGAAAGACGTGACCGGGACGTTGTGATGTCAGGCCTGAACTTCGAGGGCAGATGCTATTTGGTGCTATCCATCCACCTCTCCGAAGATACCAAGTTGATTTATGGCTCCATGTATCGAAGGTTTAGACGGATGTGGTCGTTGTAGCAGACTTCGTCAGATTCCCCCTCGTTGAGGGGTTTTTGATTGTGGGGACGCTCTTCCCTGCAGGCGCAAGCCCCTGTAGTTAATTACGCTACCGCATCGCGGTAACCACTTTCTCTTTCTCCAGATGGTCACTTCGTGTCGTGTGTGTTTGTTTTGTTTTTGGTTGCCCGTAGATTGTATATGGAGACTAGTTTATATTGTCGCCCGTAGGACGGGGATTAGTCCAAATCCGTATTTTCTTAGATTTGATTTTGGGTTGGGTTTAAGGATCGTTAATCTCATTTGAGACAAAGATCAACTTAAACGTTTGTTAAGGATACGTTAGTCTAATTTTAGACTAAGATCAACTTAACCGTTCGTTAAAGATGCATTAGTCTAATTTTAGACTAAAATCTAATTAACAGGATCATTTAGATCCAACAAAAGAGCATTTGGACTATATTATTTTAGTTTAAGGACTTTGCGGTCTAGAAGTTTAAGGACATCATAGTCCATGAAGTTTAAGGACATCATATTCCATAGTTTAAAGACGTCATAGTCTATAAAATTTAAGGACATCATAGTCCATGAGTTTAAGGACCTCACAGTCCATAAAATGTCTGGTTATCGGAACCCGTCACCTTTCTGAAGACGTTGAAGGATTACAACGACAAATATCATAAGAGTGAAGAGATGTACCCTTGAACCAATATTGGTTGGGGGATCTGTAGTTGGATTGATTTAAGGATCGTTAATCTCGTTTTGAGATTAAGATCAACTTAAATGTTTGTTAAGGATACGTTAGTCTAATTTTAGACTAAGATCTACTTAACAGGATCATTTAGATCCAACAAAAGAGCATTTGGGCTCTATTGTTTAGTTTAGGGACATTGCGGTCCAAGTTTAGATGCAAACATGGGTTTGGAAATGCACCAGATAGTTATTGGTCATTGGAACCCACCACCTTTCTGAAGACGTTGAAGAATTACAACGACATGTATCAGAGGTGTGAAGAGATGTACCCTCGAACCAAAATTGATTGAAAGGCTCTGGGTTTTGCTTTGAATGTCATATGAGATGACTAATTTTGGAAGGCAAGAGTGTATTTGAGGTTCAGTCAAAAGGGAAGGTCCTGTCTCTGGAAGACTTAGCTAATTTGGGCTAAGATTGGCTCGAATATAGTGTTAAACACTAAAGTAGACTCGTCTATCACGTGCTCACACATGATGCGCACAGAATAATGTTAAACACTAAAAAAAGAAGCGCTCACGTGGGGTCACGTGAGGCGCTTGAGTGTTGGGCCCAAACTTCCTTTATTTTATTCTCAGAATATGCAAGTAAGTGTTGAACACTTTAGTCCTCATGGCCATTACGTGTGGGCACGTGATGGATACCTATGCACTGGATATTAAAAGGATTTGTTAGGGGTCACGTGGGGACACGTGAGGGCGCCCATGCATTGGGTATTAATCCTTCAGTTTTTTCCATCTTCTTCTTTTTTTTAGAGAGGTGTTTACCAGGGGTCACGTGGGGACACGTGAGGCACCCAAAATAGATTCTGCCCTTTTTATTTTGCGAAGTCTGTTTAGGGGTCACGTGGGAGCACGCGACCTAATCTTATTTGTTCTCTTTTGGTCATTGGAGGGGAGAGTCACGTGTTGCCACGTGATCATGTTGGGTACTTGATCTTTTTACGTGCATGGAGAGATGAATCCCTTGTATAAGAATTAAATTCTCTTATAGGGTTAAACCCTAATTGTATTTAGAGGAATTAAATTCCTATATGTTCGAAAGAATTAAATTCTTTAAACTCAATTCTCTCTCTAAGTTTTGGATCTGCATGGCAGAAGCTCCCCGATGAGAATTAAATTCTCAACTTATGGAAAGATCTGCTTCTGCAGATCTTCAACAAAAGGAAAAACTAAGTTCTTATTCGGAAGAGTTAAACTCTTAGTTTGAGAATTAAATTCTCTTTTGTTTTATGGGAGCTTATAGAATGATCTCTTTCCTTCTTTTACCTAGAGTTTCTTTCTTTTCTGAAGAGATCTTCTTCATTTTGGAGGATTAAATTCTCTTCTTTTTTCTCTCTGTTGTTGTCTCTCTTCTCTTTTTCTTCATTTTTTTGCTCTTCTTTTCTTGGCTCCTATTTATAGGAGAAAAAAAAGAATCGGTTTGTTTAGTCAATCTTTCATTGAAAGATTTTGATTGATTTTGTAACTAACATGATCTTTTAGATCACTCGGTGAATTTTATTCACCATTGGATTTTAATCCAAAAGATATTTTATTTGTTGTTCCTGGCAGATTTTAGGAAAATCTTTCCTTGTATAGAATCTTTCTATAAATTGGTGATTTTTAATCACCATTGGATTTTTAATCCAACGATGCTCCACTTTACAGAGCGCAATCTTTTTTGTTTGGAAAGATTTAGAAAAATATTTTTCCAATTAGGATTTTTGATTTCCTCTTAATTAATATTTAATTCTATTAGTTCAGAAGGTTTATGAGATTATCACGTGTTGGCACGTGACCCCATTTGATAAAGCATTAAATTAGAATTTAATTCTATTGTTTCAGAGGATTTAAGAGCCTATCACGTGTTGGCACGCGACCCTACTGATTAAGCATTCAATTTAGAATTTAATTCAGTGTCTACAGGCTTTGCCTGTAGATGGTCACGTGTCTGCACGTGAGACCTGGTCACGTGTTGACACGTGACCCCACTGACACAGCGTTTCCAATTTGTTTATTTTATTCAGTGTCTATAGGCTTTGCATGTAAATGGTCACGTGTCTGCATGTGAGGCCTGGTCACGTGTGTGCACGTAATACCCGGTCACGTGTGGACACGTGATGCCTCATTTGAGGTTTCCCTTGCTGCTGTATCTGTATTTTATTTAATTCCCATAAGGGAACAAATGCCCCCACAACGTTGTTCTCACGTGTTTGCACATGAGTGCAATGCTGTAACTTTTGTGGCCGTTGGATTCGCCTAGAGAACGGGGAAGATGAACCGTTTCCTATCACGTCCTATAAATGCAGCAGTCTCATCAGAACGCCTCCATTCCTTCATCTTCTTCCTTGTTCGCTTTCTTTGAGAATTTAATTCTCTTCCTTAGAGTTCAGTTCTCTGTTATGCACGTGGGCTCTGCTGATGGGGTCGTTTCGTCTCCTTGCACTGATTTCAACGAGTCACCTCTTTTCATTTCCAACGCTCTCCCTTTTTTCCGGTCTTTGGGAATAGTTCCACCATGCACAACATTTTCTGTTCAAAGTATTGAATGCTCCCCTTTATAAACCGAAGCCGTGCCTTTCTTTCTCTCTTCAATGAGAAACCCATTTAGACCTTAAGGTGATCATCTTTGAGAAACCGGTCAAGTGTTATGGCTTGCAACCGCCCCCACGCTCGTCGACAACCATGGGAGGTGCCCGTCGAGGAGATGATTCCTCGCCTTGCTGGACGGCTGGTGGAACCTCTTCTCATGGATGCCGAATGCGACGCGGTGACGTATGAACTCCTAATTCGCAGGGGATCTCCCCTGTTTACCGCCGGAAACCGGGAAAGACTGACGTCTTGCCTGAATCTGGGGGCAGATGCTATTTGGTTTTATCCGTCCACCTCTCCGAAGATGCCAAGTTGATTTATGGCACCGTGTATCGGAGGTTTAGACGGATGCGGCCGATATAACAGACTTCGTCAGGTTCCCCCTCATTTGAGGGGTTTTTGATTGTGGGGACGCTCTTCCCTGCAGGCGCAAGCCCCTGTAGTTAATTACGCTACCGCATCGCGGTAGCAACTTTCTCCTTCTCCAGAATTTCACTTCGTGTCATGTGTGTTTGTTTTGTTTGTGGTTTCCCGTGGATTGTATACGGAGACTAAGTTATGCCGTCGTCCGTAGGACGTGGATTAGTCCAAATCCGTATTTACTTAGATTTGGATTTGGTGTATTAGTTTAAGGATACGTTGGCCATATTGAGGCTAAGATCAACTTAAACGGGATCGTTTAGATCCGACAAGAGAGCAATTGGCTCTATTGTTTAGTTTAATGACATTGCGGTCGATTGCCAGTTTAGGGACATGGTGGTCCATCATTCCCATTTGGGGACGAACATTAGTTTAAGGACATTTCGGTCCAACATTCCTATTTCGGGACGAATATTAGTTTAAGGACGTTTCGGTCCACGAGTTTAGGGACCCCGCAGTCCGTATCGATGTGTGGTTGTCAGGACCCATCACCTCTCTGACGTCGTTGAAGGATTACAACGATAGGTGTCAGAGGAGTTCAGAGATGTACCCTTGAACCAGATGTAAATTGATTTAAGAGAGCAATCTTGCTCAGTCAATTTAATTTGAGGACTTACGGCCATGATTGGGCTAAGTCCAGTTGAAGATGTTCAACGTCTTTATCTTTGGCCTATTAGGCCTGTGCTAGGGCTTTGCCCCTGTTTAATAATGCTCTGCATTTCATTCTGGCCTGCTAGGCCTTTTTGATTTGGGCTCAGTCCCTTTGTAAATGACGCAGAGCATCTGTTTTGGGCTCTGCCCTTTTTTAAAATAATGCATTGCATTTAATTTGGCCTGTTAGGCCTTTTTTAATTGGGCTTGGCCTTTCTGTAAATAATGCACTGCATTAATTACTTGACAGTGGTTTGTCAGGCGCTTTGCGCCAATTATTGAGTGCAAGCGCATGTGGATGTGACACGTGTCACGCTAGCGCGGTGCGCTGCGTCAGTGCGCTGCGCTGTTACGCTGCTGACACGTGGCGCGCTCTGGTGGAGTTGCGCCAACTTTAAAGAGCAATGCTCTATTTTTAAAAGCGCATAGCGCAAGTGGTTATGGTGCTGACACGTGGCGCTCTCTGGTGGCTTGCGCCAACCCAGGAGCGCAACAGTGCAGTTTGTTCCCCTCCGAAAGACGGCGACGACGTGAAGACGTCTTGCCTGAGATTCGGGGCAGATGCTATTTGGTTTTATCCGTCCACCTCTCCGAAGATGCCAAGTTGATTTATGGCACCGTGTATCGGAGGTTTAGACGGATGCGGCCGATATAGCAGACTTCGTCAGATTCCCCCTCGCTTGAGAGGTTTTTTTATTGTGGGGACGCTCTTCCCTGCAGGCGCAAGCCCCTGCAGTTAATTACGCTACCACATCGCGGTAACAACTTTCTCCTTCTCCAGAATTTCATTTCGTGTCGTGGGTATTTGTTTTGTTTGTGGATGCCCGTGGATTGTATACGGAGACTAAGTTATGCCGTCGCCCGTAGGACATGGATTAGTACAAATCCGTATTTACTTAGATTTGGGTTTGGAGTTTTTGGTTTAAGGATGCGTTAGCCGTATTGAGGCAAAGATCATCTTAAACGTTCGTTAACGATACGTTAGTCCTGTTTGAGACTAAGATCGACTTAACGGAAAGAGCATTTGAGGGCTCTATTGTTCCAGTTTAGGGACGTAGTGGTCCGTTGCATGTATGGCCATCGGGACTCATCACCTCTCTGACGACGTTGAAGGATTACAACGACAGATGTCAGAGGAGTTCAGAGATGTACCCTAGGACCAAAGTTGATTAAGGGATCTATAGTCCGATTTAGGACTAAAGTCTGTTTGAAGGTTTAAGGATACGTTAGTCATGTTTGAGGCTAAGATCAACTTAAACGGGATCGTTTAGATCCGACAAAAGAGCATTTGGGGGCTCTATTATTCCATTTTAGGGACATGGGGGTCCATTGCCAGTTTAGGGACATGGGGGTCCATTTCCAGTTTAGGGACATGGGGGTCTATTGCCAGTTTAGGGACATGGGGGTCCATGTTCCCAATGTGTGGTTGTCGGGACCCATCACCTCTCTGACGACGTTGAAAGATTACAACGACAGGTGTCAGAGGAGTTCAGAGATGTACTCTTGAACCAAGTGTAAATTGATTTAACAGAGCAGCCATGCTCAGTCAATTTAATTTGAGGACTTACGGCCATGATTGGGCTAATTCCAGTTGAGAATATTCGATGTTTTTATCTTTGGCCTATTAGGCCTGTGCTAGGGCTTTGCCCCTGTTTAATAATGCACCGCATCTTCTTTTGGCCTGCTAAGCCTTTTTGATTTGGGCTCTGCAGAGCATTTATTTTAGTTCATTGGGCCTCTTAATTGGGCTCTGCCCTTTAATAATGCGCTGCATTAATTAGTCTGACAGAGCGCCACGTGGCTTGTCAGACGCTTTGCGCCAATTGAGGAGCGCAAGGCGCAAACTCATGTGGGGGTGACACGTGTCACGCTCTGATGAGCGCAAGCGCAGTGTGCTGCGATGGTGCGCTGTGCTGTTGTGCTGCTGACACGTGGCACGCTTTGGTGAGTTGCGCCAATGAGAGCAGTGCTCTGTTTTTAGAAGCGCATAGCGCAGATCATTATGGGGCTGACACGTAGCGCTCTCTGGTGGCTTGCGCCAACCCGAGAGCGCAACAGTGTAGATTTTGCAAGTGCAGAGCACTGTTTTATTATTTTGATCAATTTAAGATCAAAGAAAACAAATTTTCTTGTTTTCAAAGAACCAGTGGTTCATCAAAAGGCAATGCCCTTGTTGTTTATTATATTTTTTATTGAAGATCCTTGATCTTGTTTTTAGATCAATGATCTTTTCAGAAGAAATTCTTCTTTTTTATTCAAAGGGTTTACCTTTTTCTCTGTTTGAGTTCTTCTCAAAATTTTCTTTAGAGGAGTTCTCTCTGTGTTGTTGATCCTTTTTTGAATTGGGGTCTAGGGGCCTTTTTATAGTGCCATTTGGTTTGTTAAATTAGTTAAAGAGATTTTTCTCTGAGTGATTTGGGGATTTTCCCCCACTGTTGGATCTTTGATCCAAGGGCTTCTGTTTTACAGAAGAAAATCTTCTTGTTTTTAACAAGATTGAGAAAGATCTTTCCAGAATTTTTCTGTTTGGCGCAAGCGCACCTACGCTTGACACGTGTCGCGCAGCGTAGAGCGCAACGCAACTGCGCTTGACACGTGTCGCACAGCGCAGAGCGCAGCGCAACTGTGCTAGCGCATCTGCGCTGCCACGTGCCACGTGAAGATTGTAACACCCAAGGATGTGTTTAGTGGCTAACTATATTTTAATATGTGAATTTTAATAAAAAGTTTACCAAATTGGTTTTCAAATAATTTTTCAAATTTAATAAATATTTTTCTAGAATTTTCTTAAGCTTGCACAAACTTGTGCATGTAAACTAGGGTTAAAAATGAGGTTAAACCATGTTTAACAACCATGGTAGATTAAATCCTCCTTACTAAGTTAACATGATTTTAATTAAGGGTATTTTTTTTAATGAAATGGGATTTAAAATGTATTTTGGTTGACTTGAGAGAATGAGAGAGAGAGAATGCATCATGGCTAAGCCATGCTTGCATTAAATAGGAGAGAGGGGGGGAGTGCATCATGGCAAGCCCATGCTTGCATTTAATGAAGCAAGAGAGAAGATGAGGGTTTGACCCTCTTGTGTTATCATTTTCTTTGTTGCATACTCTCATTTCTCACTCACTCACTCTCTCACTCTCACACACACAACCCCAGCACCAACAGCAACTACATCAGCATCAGCTTCAACCCCAGCAGCAGTGCAAGCAGCAGCAACACCAAGCAACAACAGCAGCTCCTGGCAGCAACAACAGCAACAACAGCTTCAGTAGCACCAGCATCCACCCCAATAGCTTCAGCACAGCAGCAACAAGAGCAGCACCAGCATCAGCAGCCGCAGCCCAAGCAACAGCAGCAAGCACAACATCAACAGTAGCAGCTACAGGCAGCAGCAGCAGCTCTAGGCAGCAGTAGCAACACCCCAGCAGCTCCATTCCCTCTTCTTCTTCTTCTTCTACTTGCTTGTGAGATCCCTTGAGGGTATAATCTCTAAATTTATTCTTGTCTTTGCTTAGTTGTGTAGTTTAGCTTCGATTAGTATAAAAATTGTGTTTTTAGCGCGATATGTGGTAATTAGTGTGAACTTTGCTTAGGTAAGGTTAGTTTTGGTTGGACAAGGTTAGTTAGGTGTTATTAAGGCCAAGTGAACTTAGGTAAACCCCAGATTACACAAAAATACCCTAAGTTTTCAAATTATGCAAAATTTGACGTTTTAAGCAAAATCTTAGCTTTTTAAAATCTGCTGTTACCACAGTGAGTTCAAAATAAAATTAAGTGGACTGTAGCCTACCTGAGGGACCCTGACCCCACCACTAGAGCCCGACCCCACCACCTTCAGTTCAGGTCGCCGGAAAATTCTTTCTGGCCGCAAATTGCGGCCAGACTGGGGAGTTAGGAGCTAGGGTTTTTGGTACAGGTGTCTGCTACATTTTGTAGGTCTATGGTATATATAGTTTTGTAATATTTTAACCTGGGTAGAATCTGGGACGATATATCATTTTCTGGTGTTTTTAGTTTGCACGATACACGCGATACGCGAGGGGGTTCTGTGATTCAGCGTATTGCGGCGTGTCGGGATGAGTCGTAGACACGTGCACACACGTTTCAGCGTATCTCACACACGCGCGTTAATTCGCGACGCGAGTTTCTCGTTTTGTTTCGATATCGCGTTTTGCAAGATTCTTGCTTATATAATTGGATTTCTTGTGTAAATTCCAGCTTCACAGGCGGGTATGTCAGACGTCGCCAGGAAAGGGAAGCAGGTGGTCGGCTATACTTAGCACGCGACCGGGTGAGTAGATTTAACATCTACGGGGAAATCGCCCGTATGGCGTTAAGCGTCAGGACGTAATAGGATTTGTAGTCATGAGTGTCCATATGGATATACTGGTAGTATAGAACACTGCACTGTCACTAACGGTCCAAGTTGCACGAGCACGATTTATATGCTACACTCACACCGTTAGTGATTGCCATGACACTCACATTATATGATTGCTATAAACCGCATATCATATTGATTCTGCTTATTTGACGTTGTCATGATTTGCCGCATACTATCATATGTATATTCATACCATGCACACTGTACGCACTTTTGTGCGTACCTTCATTGATATATCACTACCACATCACATATATTCATACTTGGGCACATATACATCATATGTCTACATTAGTGCACATGTACATTGCTATATTCACTTTGCGTACTTATCCATTCGCACATCCATACCTATACCCATATTCATATGTTACATACATGGATGATATTGACTTGATTTAAAACTAAGGGACCGCAAGCGATATTTCAAAACTGGATCCTTTTAAAGAGCGGTTCTCCCTTTCTTTTACTCTTAGTGTCATACGACACATTGTATGGATTTACGTATTGGATTTGATTTATGTGATTTCTGGATTTGGGAACCGGAGTACTATTTTAAGAAAATACGCACTGTTTAAAAAAAATCCGGTTTCCCTTGATATGATATTTTAGTGCGTCCACCATGAGTTTTCTCGGTTCCAGAGAGCTTGTGTGAGTATACCCGATTCGAGGAGAGGTAGGCACCGATTGCGGGTACATGGTGGACCCGGTACGGTACCCCGGGACGAGAAGACTCGTATTGTTAGACGGTGAGCCCGGCGGAGGGACTACTACCTACCGGTGATTGGTTGGACCTGGCGGTTATCCGAAGGATACTGACCAGAGTCGATTGATGGATACGGGACGATGCGTACTGCCGGGGCGAGGGCCGATTCCGCAGACGGAGCCCGTAGGCAGATCCGATGGACGGACGCCCCATATTGGAGGATTTGCGTGTCGATGCTGGACACGGCTGATTTTATGATATTTTGAGTGCTGATGATGGGCACTCCCGATTTTATGAGATTACAGGATTTGAGGACCGATGTGGATGATGGCGCTTGAGTTGTACTGGGTTTTGGTGTATTGATAGACACCAGTTATTTTCCACGTTGATATTCCGTGTAGACATTATTTCTTCCCATACTCAGCATTCAGTACTTGACATCTCATCCTGTAGCTAGCATACCTGATAGAGTATACATGCATGCATATCATTGCGTACCCTGCTCATCATATATAGGGTTGGTAGATTGCATTGCCATGCCTGATTATCACATATCTTGCTCATCACATAGAGATGTTATTAGATCGCACTTGTTGCATGATATTGAGCATCCAGTTCATCATATAGATGTTATCTGTTGGCATAGGTTAGAGTATCGCAGCACGTGCATACTCGCGATTACCTTTATATGTTATCTACTATTCACGAGTTAGCAACTCACCCCCGTTGTGCCACAGTGCTTGCAGGTTGCCCTTTGGAGTAGTCGCGGCTGGCTGTTCATCGCATCTTTTGACACAGATACCACTGCGGAGGCGTGCTAGCCTTTTGCTATTAGGTGGGTTTTGTGCGGTATCTGTTTACTTTTAGTTGTACATTGATGTATCTAGTATTCTCCATCTACCTTCATGTATTGTCTTAGAGACAGTTGTGAGGACGATGTATGTTTATTTTGTACTCTGGTGTCGAGCTCGCTGTGAGCCGACTTTATTTATGCAGTCTTTATCTTTTATGATATTTGTCTTTGCTTTACTGCTCATTCTTCGCTACGGCGTCGTATATCATATTATGGTGATTGTTCCGCCGTTGGACACGATTCTCCCATTGTGATGCTCTATTTATTTCACATGTTACTTCTTCTACACCTTGCCTTTTACCCGATTTTCGGAACAAATTTTTATAAAGGAAATGTTGCCAAAATTATTAAAATATAACTCTTGCACTAAAAAGGATTTCTACTAAATTACTTAAGGTTTTCTAAACATTTTACAAATGCTTCTACTAAAATGTTTTAATACTCTATATTTTAAATGGTTTTGATTTCTGGGTTTTGGCTTACTTAGTCGCGTTACGCCTGTAGACGTTACGTGGTTAAGTGCCGGTCATGGGCCGAACTTTGGGTCGTGACACAATAAAACTTAATTAATATTATTAATCATATTTCTCATTCTCATTAGGGTTTAGAAAAAGTCAACGGTCAACAACCCTAATGAGAATCCTCTGCCTCTGCCTCTGTCAACTGTGCATACACACCCGCATCCGTGTTCCGAGGAACACGAATACAATGAGATAAAACCAATCCCAAAACATATAGTAGGATCTGGCTTAAACCAAAGCCCGCTAGTAATAACTGCCCGGACAGCAAACGTGCACAAGTGCGCGGATGTGAACGAACCCTGTTGCAAAACCATGCGACCTCTACTCTGTTTTGCCTAAAGACGAACAGCCCTCTGTGTGGGACTCTAAAGATTCGACACTACGCTGGCAGTGGGTTTAACCACAAGCCGCAAGCGGTACTAGCTGTACGTAACGGTCCCCAGGTAGATGCCGATAAGAAGACTGACGAGGTGAACCCATCCGAACTCCTACTGAGCCTGAATGTGACAATCTCCGTACAGTCCGGTCTGTTCGTCTGAGAGTATCGCATGTCGGGCCTAGGGGGCGGTAAACGTCAGTCCCCTAATAGCGGTATAAGTCGTGTCGGAGTGTATCCCAGAACACCCTGAGATAACACCGGAAACGCTACCAGTACATCTCGCTTGCCCTGACCAGGGACTTTGTATAATGGCTCTCCTAGACACAGTGCGATATCAACCCCCAATACCGGGAGAGATGAATCCTGTCTAACCGTCACTGCCTCCAAGTGCTTCGGGACTGCACCCAACTAATACCTGTTTGCACGACTCATTTGAGCCGTGGTAGGGTAGTAATCTAAGAATAGTGGGAACACATTCGAGGCGAAGTGACAGTGTCAAGTCAACGGACTATGTTGTACTCATGTCACCTGGGAACTGATAACTGACGATAGGTATAATACCAAAACAATAGTTCCCAGTGAGTCCTGTCCTGTGTACTCGTAACCTAACGAGCACCTGCATACTATCTCCAGTA
This sequence comes from Agapanthus africanus, assembly GCA_030015575.1. Lineage (NCBI taxonomy): Eukaryota > Viridiplantae > Streptophyta > Magnoliopsida > Asparagales > Amaryllidaceae > Agapanthus > Agapanthus africanus. The sequence goes on along the minus strand of JASDDO010000029.1, from coordinate 395,549,890 downwards.
CAACGTACTGATGGCTGTGGGACAGACCATCTCCCTTCCTGGGATGAGAAGCGTATACACTAGTCTACTTTGGAGTATCGATGCCCTGTATCGATAATCCTACGACTAGGGACCTGTATAAGGATGTGCTTGTAGATTACCCAGACCCTACTAGTGTGACTGCCATTACAACGCTGGTAATCAAGCAAAGATCCTAAGGGCTCCACTAATGTGTATAGACGATATGCTAAAAGAAACACATGCACACATTAAAGTAGAAACAAACCAAGTAGCATACTGCTATTTCGAGCAAGATTTTCTATACAACTGTGAATATCCTAAGCTTCCATTAAGTAATATACAAACTAGTATGATACAGTAATGGCCTCTAGGGCATATACACTAACACCTAAGACTTTTAAAATTTATGAGCCATGAGGGTCTCATAAAGTCTTTTCTCCCTACGAGTCGAAGGGATCTCGCAGGTGTGGTTTCTCCTTAGGAATCGTGAGGATTCCTAAGTGCTTTTCTCTTGAGAGTCGTAAGGATCTCACAAGAGAATTTTTCTTTCTTACGAGTCGAGAGGACTTGTAAGTGATTGATGAGTTGACCTGCTCCCGAGTCAAAGCATTGCTCTGATGGGGAGTTCGAGGGTTTACTCTGGCTGTTTCCCATGGAGTCAGGATTGACTTTGGTCGTGTTCTACGGGGCCAAGAGGGGTTGACTTTAGCCATACGGAGTTAGGATTGACTTTAGCCGTACGAGGTCAGGGGTTGCTCTGGCCGTTTCCCACGGGGCCAAGATTGACTTTAGCCATGTTCTACGGGACCAAGATTTGCTCTGGTCGTTTCTTACGGGGTCAGGATTGACTTTAGCCGTATTCTACGGGACCAGGAGGTGCTCTAGCTGTTTCCCACGGGGTCAGGATTGACTTCAGCCGTGTTATACGGGACCAGGAGGTGCTCTGGCTGTTTCCTACGGGGTCAGGATTGACTTTAGCCGTGTTCTACAGGACCAGGATTTGCTCTGGCTGTTTCCCATGGGGTCAGGATTGACTTTAGCCGTGTTCTACGGGGCCAGGATTTGCTCTGGCCGTTTCCCACGGGGTCAAGATTGACTTTAGCCGTGTTCTACGGGACCAGGAGGTGCTCTGGCTGTTTCCCACGGGGTCAGGATTGATTTTAGCCGTGTTCTACAGGACCAGGATTTGCTCTGACCGTTTCCCACGGGCCAGGATTGACTTTAGCCGTGTTCTACGGGGCCAGGATTTGCTCTGGCTGTTTCCCACGGGGCCAGGATTTGACTTTAGCCGTGTTCTACGGGACCAGGAGGTGCTCTGGCCGTTTCCACGGGGTCAGGATTGACTTTAGCCGTGTTCTACAGGACTGGGAGGTGCTCTAGCCGTTTCCCACGGGGTCAGGATCGACTTTAGCCGTATTCTACGGGGCCAGGAGGTGCTCTGGACGTTTCCCACGGGGTCAGGATTGACTTTAGCCGTGTTCTACGGGACCAGGATTTGCTCTGACCGTTTCCCACGGGGTCAGGATTGACTTTAACCGTGTTCTACGGGATCAGGAGGTGCTCTGGCTGTTTCCCACGGGGTCAGGATTGACTTTAGCCGTGTTCTACGGGACCAGGATTTGCCCTCGCCATTTCCCACGGGGTCAGGATTGACTTTAGCTGTGTTCTACGGGACCAGGAGGTGCTCTGGTCGTTTCCTACGGGGTCAGGATTGACTTTAGCCGTGTTCTACGGGACCAGGAGGTGCTCTGGCCATTTCCCACGGGGTCAGGATTGACTTTAGCCGTGTTCTACGGGACCAAGAGGTGCTCTGGCCGTTTCCCACAGGGTCAGGATTGATTTTAGCCGTGTTCTATGGATTGACTTTAGCCGTGTTCTACAGGACCAGGAGGTGCTCTGGCCGTTTCCCACGGGGTCAGGATTGACTTTAGCCGTGTTCTACGGGGCCGGGATTTGCTCTGGCCGTTTCTCACGGGGTCAGGATTGACTTTAGCCGTGTTCTACGGGGCCAGGATTTGCTCTGGCCGTTTCCCACGGGGTCAGGATTGACATTAGCCATGTTCTACGGGGCCAGGAGTTGCTCTGGCCGTTTCCTACGGGGTCAGGATTGACTTTAGCCGTGTTCTACGGGGCTACGATTTGCTCTCTCGGTTGTCTGTGAACCGTCGAGGTTTAGAATAGGGACTTTGCCATGGCTCCAAGGTTGATTATCGTGTCTGAATCCTGCTGGAATGAGGAGGAACGCTGTTGGTGATCTCTAGGCTGTCTGTGAATCGTCGAGATTTAGAACAGGGACTTTGCCATGGCTCCAAGGTTGATTGCCGCGTCTGAATCCTGCTAGAATGAGGAGGAACGCTGTTGGTGATCTCTAGGCTGTCTATGAACCGTTGAGATTTAGAACATGGACTTTACCATGGCTCCTAGGTTGATTGTCGCGTCCAAATCCTGCTGGAATGAGGAGGAACGCTGTTGTGGGTTTTCAGGCTGTAGATGTGGTCGTCGAGACTTGGAACTAGGGACTTTGCCATGGCTTCGCTTGATTGTCGCGTCCAAATTCTGCTGGAATGAGGAGGAACGCTGTTGTGGGTCTCTAGGTTGTAGATGCGGCCTTCGAGACTTGGCTCTCTTTCTGATGGAGTCTGGTGGGAAGGTATGGTTCCCTATTTGTTTGTTCCCCTGGATTGTATACAGGGATCGATGTGATCTCATCTGTAGGGCAAAAAGTTTCATTTCATTTTTTTTATTTCTTTCCGCGATGCTCTATCATTTCAGCTTTTTATATCACGAAAATCGCGATTGCCCAATTATTTCGGCTATTTTTCGCTGTGCACAATCATTTCTGCTATTTTTCTTTTTACTCATTGCTTTTTATTGCTAGTTGCCCAATCATTTCGGCTGTTTTTGCATACATTTTTACTTGCTGATTTCATTGCAAGTTGCCCCATCATTTCGGCTATTTCATATGCGTTTTTGGCTCGCTGATTTTTATCGCGAGTATGAGATTTGGGATCTAATACCGATTTAGGCATCAGCATCGCTACCACTGGGATATTGCCAGGAGTGAATCATCATTTTCCTTTGTCGGTTCGAATAAAGGTGGTTTAGCAAACAGGGTTAAGATCCTGTCGACTAAGGCTTTTAATTTCATGAGCCGTAAGGGTCTCATGAAGGAATTTCTCCCTACGAGTCATGAGGATCTCGTAAGTGCGTTTTCTCCTTAAGAATCGTGAGGAGTCTTAAGTGTATGGTCTCAAGTCGTAAGGATCTTATAAGAGTGTTTTCTCCTTATAATTCGAGAGGACTTACAAGGGTCGTTCACTGTGTGAACATGTCCCTAGTCGCGGGTGGGACTTTATTAGGGAAATGTTTATTCGTGTCCGTGGATTGTATACAAAGGTCGATATTGAGACGCTTGTAGGGCAGCATTGGAGATTGTGATGGCTTAAGAACAGGTTCAGATCACTGTAGCTTAAAGCTTTTGAATCCTATGAGCCGTGAGGGTCTCAAAGGGGAATTCTCCTTACGAGTCGTGAGCATCTCGTAAGTGTAATTTCTCCTTAGGAATCGTGGGGATCCCTAAGTGTGTTGCTCCCTTGTGAATCGTAAGGATCTCACGAAGGTATTTTCTCCTTACAGGGTCGAGAGGACCTTGCACGTGTCTTTTAACGAGATTGAGCACTTTCGGGTTTTCACAAACTCGCCGGTAGTCCTGCTGTTTTTACTCACGGAGCCCTTTTAGGTTTTCATCCGTGCCCATCTTGCTTATGAACGTACCGTTTTTTTTTTGCGTCAGCCTTGGGATGCTGCGGTTCGTAGTAGTTTATCGACGTCTCGGTCAATTGTTAGTTTAGGGACGTTTCGGTCCATTGTCAGTTTTAGGACATCTCGGTCCGTTGTTAGTTTTAGGACATCTTGGTCCGTTTGCCGACTACTACTTATAGAGTTTGGGCTTAGGAAAATAGCGAGCGGACATAGGCGTCGTCATCTATCGTTGACCTAGGCCGTGACTCGTCAGGCGTAGTATTTTTTCAGGAATCGACCATTTATTGGCTTGAAAGGTCTTTCGCCATGCATTTCCATGAGTAGATAGGCTCCACCTTGGTAGACCTTGTCTATGATATACGGGCCTTCATAGTTCGGCTCGAATTTCCCCCACTTGGCACGATTGGGGATCATAGGTCTCCTGACCACTAGCACGAGTTCGCCTTAGCGGAATGTTCTCGGCCTAGTCAGTTTCTCGTATGAGCGCGTCATCTTTGCTTTATAAGCCTCCAGGTCTTGTTGCACCATAAGCCGGGTTTCATCAAGGGCGTCGAGCTCCTCAAGCCGAAGGTGAGCATTTTCTTCGTCTGTTAGCTCGTAGTGAACCGCCACTCGTAGAGAGGGTAACTCTATTTCGAGAGGGAGTACCGCTTCTGTGCCGAATACCAATGCATACGGCGTTGTGTTTGTGGCCGTTTTGAACGTAGTTCGATACGCCCAGAGAGCTTCATGCAGTCTCTCGTGCCAGTCCTTCTTATTTTTGGACACCGTCTTTTTCACGATCTTCGTCAAGGTCTTGTTGAAAGCCTCAGCTAGACCGTTAGCTCGGGGATTATAGACCGAAGAGTATCTCCAGTCTATATTATGTTGCTGCGCAAAGCGGCTGATTTTGTGACTTCTATAGGCTGGCCCGTTATCGGAGATAATTCGTCGCGGAGTGCCGAACCGATAGATGACGTGTGTCTTGAAGAAATGGAGAATGTTCTCTGTCTTCACTTCTCTTAGTGGTACTGCTTCTGCCCACTTAGAGAAGTAGTCGGTTGTTGCCAGTATGAACCGATGTCCTCTGGACGATACGGGTTCAATGGGCCCGATTGTGTCGGTTCCCCACAGTTCGAATGACCAGCTAGCCACCGTTGGATGTACGGATTTGGATGTCGGTGGATAAAGTCCCCGTGAATCTGGCACGAGTGGCATTGCTTCGCGTATTCGAGACAGTCCTGAATCATCGTGGGCCAATAGTAGCCCATCCTTTTGATCTTCAGCTTTATTTTCGGTCCAACTTGATGAGAACCGCAGAGTCCGTCGTGAGTTTCTTGGATGACTCTCTTTGCTTCTTCAGGTCCCAGGCATCTTAGCCACAGGGAGTCGAACGATCTCTTATATAGAGTATCATTGACAAAGGCAAAGGATAGAGCTCGTTTCATGAGCTGATGTCTTGAGGACGCATTTTCAGGCATTCGACGGGATTTGAAGTAGTCTATAAAGACTTCTCTCCAATTTTTAGCCTTTTCCTGGTTCTTTATTTGTAGGGTCGTCGGCTTGGTTGCTCCCTTTTCTTCGGAACACTCGGGAGATATTTCTGCCGGTGCAAGAACCCGACGACTTTGCACGACGATCTTTACGTCATCGAGGTTTTCATCGGCCAGTTCTTTAGCGAGCTTGGCTAATGCATCCGCCTTGCTATTTTTCGTGCGCGGTATGCTTTCCAGGGCATAGGCAGGGATTTGAGTCAGCAATTGTTGTACTCTCTCGCCGTACTTTACCAACTCCAGTTTGCACGTCTGATAGTCGTCGTTCCCTTGGCTAATGACCAGTTGGGAGTCTCCGTATATGAGGAGGTTTTCAATTCCCATGTCGACAACAATCTCAAGACCTGCTATCAAAGCTTCATATTCAGCTTCATTGTTTGGCCTCGGCTCTGTTAGGGAAAAGGCAGAGCGCATTATCCCTTCTTGTAGAGTTACGAAGATGAGGCCCACCCCAGATTTGATTATGGGTGAGTTGTGCTTTCGCTTCTTCATAGAAGATGCTCTGTCGAAGTAGAGTTCCCATTGGGTATCACTCTCTCTTCTCTCCCCGTCGATCGTGTCAAACGCGTGTTCGTCTGGCAATTCGCAGTTTAGGGGTGAGTCGGCAGGTATAGGATGTTCAGCGAGCAAGTCGGCGATGGCCTGGCCTTTCACTATCTTAAGAGGTCGGTATGTTATCGAGAACTCCATCAAGAGGAGGGCCCATTTAGCAAGCCGTCCCGTCAGAATGGCTTTTGACATCAAATATTTGAGAGGATCCATGTTTGATATGAGATGGACCTCATGCGCCAACGCATAGTGTCTAAGCTTCGTTATCGTGAAGATCAACGCCATGCAGTGTTTTTTGATGGGGGAGTAATTGCTTTCTGTCCCCAGGAGAACTCGACTCAAGTAGTAGAGGGCTCTCTCTTTCCCTTGGTCGTTTTCTTGTGCCCACAGCGCGCCTAAAGAACTTTCGAGGGCTGTTGTGTACAGGACGAGAGTTTTTCCTTTAACGGGAGCGGCCAGTACTGGCGGATTCTGCAGGTATTGCTTGATTTCGTCCAGTGCGCTTTGGCATTTGCGATCCCAGACGAAAGGAGTCCCTTTCTTCATTAGGTGACTGTAAGGACGGCACTTGCCGGAGAGATTGGCTATGAATCGCCGGATATACGCGAGCTTTCCTTGGAGAGACCGCAGCTGCTTGAGAGTTCTTGGTGGAGGCATTTCCATAATCGCCTTGATCTTCGACGGGTCTATCTTGATGCCTCGGTGTCGGATGATGAATCCTAGAAACTTGCCCGAGGAAACTCCGAACGCGCATTTGAGAGGGTTCATCTTCAAGTTATACTTCCGAAGGCACTGAAACACGACCTTCAGATGCTCTAAATGTTTCTCGCATGATTTGGTTTTAACTACGAGGTCGTCAATATAGCATTCGACGATTTCATGTATGAGGTCATCGAAAATCTTCGTCATGGCCCTCTGATAGGTGGCACCGGCGTTCTTTAGACCAAAGGGCATCACCTTATAGCAGAATATGCCCAAAGGGGTCTGGAAAGCGGGATGCTTCTGGTCCTCGGGATGAATCTTTATCTGATTGTATCCTGATGAGCCGTCCATGAAGGAGGAAACTTCATGAGTGGACGTATTATCTATCATCAGCTCGGTGACCGGTACTGGAAAGTCGTCCTTCGGGCAAGCTTTGTTGAGGTCTCGAAAATCCACGTAGATGCGCACTGTCCCATTTTTCTTCATTACTGGGATGATGTTGGCAATCCAGTCAGGATATTGGACCTCTTGGATGAAGCCGGAGTCGATTAGCTTCTTGACTTCGGCATTGATGCTTATTTCAAGCTCGAGCCGCATTCTTCTTGGCGCTTGTTTGATTGGATTGACGTCCAGAGATATCGCCAATTTGTGCACAACAATTTCTGGATGTAGTCCCGGCATCTCGGAATAGTTCCATGCGAAACAGTCTTTATACTGCATTAGCACGTCTTTGAGCGTAGCCACCTTTTCTTCAGACAACAGCTCACTGACGAACGTCGGTCGTGGGTCGTTTGTCGTCCCCAAGTCGATTTTCCTTAGGTTGCTTGCAGTAGTGTGTATCCCGTCTTCCAGCTCTTTTGGCACCGGTGGATACTCTGAGATCACTTCATCATCATTTTCGAAGCACCAGGAGAGGTCATCCATATCTTTGGGCACTTGAGCTTTATTGGGCCTCTTGTTGTGAAAATCCGCTTTGGTTTTGGGAGGAACCGCTGTATCAGGATCCGTCTTGGGGTGAGTCCCCTTCACCTGCTTCCACACTTTATATATAGATGAGGAAAGTTGTCTCAGGGAGCGAACTGGTTTCTGCTCTCGTGGGATCTCCATGGGCTGCGGAGACTTCTTCAATATTGCGGTAGGAGAATTTTATCTAACCCTTCACAACAATTTGAAGATGTTCCCAGTTGGAATAACAACATTCACCACTGGGATTGAAACAGGACCATGCGGAGAATTGCCTCCAGCTCATTTGGTATGATGCCGATATCGTTGTCGACCGTTTCTTATGGCCGGGATTTGATTAGCTTCAGGATTTTGCCGAGCCTGCCCCCTATTTCCTTTGAGAGCCTAAATATTCTGCCCCCTGCGTCGACCTTAGTCCTTGGCAGGTGCCAATTGTTGGAGGACTGATTCTGTCGGCAAAGTTGCAGCTTGGGGAACTAGCCTGTGGAAGACAGATTTCCCCCAGGCTTCCTCCATCGGCGTTGAGGCACCGAGGGTAGGAGGTGGGAGCATCGACCGAAAGAGAAGCCCATTGATTTCTTAAAAAGCCGGATTACAGAGATTTGAGCCTACAAGTGGCCCATACTTGACTCCACCAGATATGACAGAGCCTGAGTTGCTAGGGCGGGAGCAAACGCCATTCTTCATAGAGACGAAACGCCGGCTTCAGTACCCACTCCCCTAAGGGCAACCACAAACACATACACCGCGATCACGGGAAAAATACGACACACGAAGTGTGGAGTGGAAAGAGGAAAAGGTCCCACCGGGCGTGCCAGAATCTGTTCTCCGCCGAAAGACGCGACCAGTACGTTGGGATGTCGGGCCTGAACTTCGAGGGCAGATGCTATTTGGTGCTATCCATCCACCTCTCCGAAGATGCCAAATTGATTTATGGCACCATGTATCGAAGGTTTAGACGGATGCGGCCGTTGTAGCAGACTTCGTCAGATTCCCCCTCGTTGAGGGTTTTTTTTATTATGGGGACGCTCTTCCCTGCAGGCGCAAGCCCCTGCAATTAATTACGCTACCGCATCGCGGTAACCACTGTCTCCTTCTCCAGATAGTCACTTCGTGTCGTGTGTGTCTGTTTTTTTTTTGGTTGCCCGTGGATTGTATACGGAGACTAGTTTATGTTGTCGCTCGTAGGTCGGGGATTAGTCCAAATCCGTATTTTCTTAGATTTGGTTTTAGGTTGGGTTTAAGGATCGTTAATCTCATTTGAGACTAAGATCAACTTAAACGTTTGTTAAGGATACGTTAGTCTAATTTTAGACTAAGATCAACTTAACCATTCGTTAAGGATACGTTAGTCTAATTTTAGACTAAGATCTACTTAACAGGATCATTTAGATCAAACAAAAGAGTGTTTGGACTCTATTGTTTTAGTTTAGGGACTTTGCGGTCCAGAAGTTTAAGAATATCATAGTCCATGAAGTTTAAGGACATCATAGTCCATAGTTTAAAGACGCCATAGTCTGTAAAGTCTAAGGACATCATAGTCCATGAGTTTAAGGACCCCACAGTCCATAAAATGTCTGGTTGTCAGGACTCGTCACCTCTCTAAAGACGTTGAAGGATTACAACGATAAATATCAGAGGAGTGAAGAGATGTACCCTTGGACCAATATTGGTTGGGGGATCTGTAGATGGATTGATTTAAGGGTCGTTAATCTCGTTTGAGATTAAGATCAACTTAAATATTTGTTAAGGACACGTTAGTCTAATTTTAGACTAAGATCTACTTAACATGATCATTTAGATCTAACAAAAAAGCATTTGGGCTCTATTGTTTAGTTTAGGGACATTGCGGTCCAAGTTCAGATGCAAACATGGGTTTGGAAATGCACCAGATAGTTATTGGTCATTGGGACCCACCACCTCTCTGAAAACGTTAAAGAATTACAACGACATGTATCAGAGGTGTGAAGAGATGTACCCTCGAACCAAAATTGATTGAAAAGCTCTGGGTTTTGCTTTGAATGTCATATGAGACGACCAATTTTGGAAGACAAGATTGTATTTGAGGTTCAGTCAAAAGGGAAGGTCCTGCCTCTGGAAGACTTAGCTAATTTGGGCTAAAATTGGCTCGAATATAGTGTTAAACACTAAAGTAGACTCGTCTATCACGTGCTCCCACGTGATGCGCACAGAATAGTGTTAAACACTAAAAAAAGAAGCGCTCACGTGGGGTCACGTGAGGCCCTTGAGTGTTGGGCCCAAACTTCCTTTATTTTATTCTCAGAATATGCAAGTAAGTGTTGAACACTTTAGTCTTCATGGCCATCACGTATGGGCACGTGATGGGTACCCATGCACTGGATATTAAAAGGATTTGTTAGGGGTCACGCAGGGATACGTGAGGGCGCCCATGCATTGGGTATTAATCCTTCAGTTTTTTCCATCTTCTTCTTTTTTTTAGAGAGGTGTTTGCCAGGGGTCACGTGGAGACACGTGAGGCACCCAAAATCGATTCTGCCCTTTTTATTTTGAGAAGTCTATTCAAGGGTCACGTGGGAGCACGTGACTTAATCTTATTCGTTCTCTTTTGGTCATTGGAGGGGAGAGTCACGTGTTGCCACGTGATCATGTTGGGTACTTGATCTTTTTATGTGCATGGAGAGATGAATCCCTTATATAAGAATTAAATTCTCTTATAGGGTTAAACCCTAATTTTATTTAGAGAAATTAAATTCCTATATGTTCGAAAGAATTAAATTCATTAAACTCAATTCTCCCTCTAATTTTTGGATCTGCATGGCAGAATCTTCCCGATGAGAATTAAATTCTCAACTTATGGAGAGATCTGCTTCTGCAGATCTTCAACCAAAAGAAGAACTAAGTTCTTATTCAGAAGAGTTAAACTCTTAGTTTGAGAATTAAATTCTCTTTTGTTTTATGGGAGCTTATAGAATGATCTCTTTCTCCCTCTTACCTAGGGTTTCTTTCTTTTCTGAAGAGATCTTCTTCTTTTTAGAGAATTAAATTCTCTTCTTTTTTCTCTCTGTTGTTGTCTCTCTTCTCTTTTTCTTCTTTTTTTTGCTCTTCTCTTCTTGGCTCCTATTTATAGGAGAAAGAAAAGAAACAGTTTGTTTAGTCAATCTTTCATTGAAAGATTATGATTGATTTTGTAACCAGCATGATCTTTTAGATCACTCGGTGAATTTTATTCACCATTGGATTTTAATCCAAAAAATATTTTATTTGTTGTTCCTGACAGATTTTAGGAAAATCTTTCCTTGTATAGAATCTTTCTATAAATTGGTGATTTTTAATCACTATTGGATTTTTAATCCAACGGTGCTCCATTTTACAGAGCGCAATCTTTTTTGTTTGGAAAAATTTAGAGAAATATTTTTCCAATTAGGGTTTTTGATTCCCTCTTAATTAGAATTTAATTCTATTAGTTCAGAAGGTTTAGGAGTTTATCACGTATTGGCACATGACCCCATTTGATAAAGCATTAAATTAGAATTTAATTCTATTGTTTCAGAGGGTTTAAGAGCCTATCACGTGTTGGCACGTGCCCCTACTGATTAAGCATTCAATTTAGAATTTAATTCAGTGTCTACAGGCTTTGCCTGTAGATGGTCACGTGTCTGCACGTGAGACCTGGTCACGTGTTGACACGTGACCCCACTGACACAGCGTTTCCAATTTGTTTATTTTATTCAGTGTCTACAGCCTTTGCCTGTAAATGGTCACGTGTCTGCACGTGAGGCCTGGTCACGTATGGGCACATGATGCCCGATCACGTGTAGACACGTGATGCCTTATTTGAGGTTTCCCTTACTACTGTATTGTATTTTATTTAATTCCCATGATGGAACAGTGCTACGACGACCCCCGACCCAGCAGCATCTCCCCGACGCTTTCTAAAAGAAATGTATACCCAGCTCGGCTCGTCCTTGCGAGTGCCAGGGTGGTTTTTATAGCAGAGAGAGGATATGAGAAGGTTCCGACTGAAAGGGATCTGCTGCAATTTCAACCGGACCAGGAACCTGAGGAAAATCCTCCAAGATTTCGACACTAACTGGCCCAGGGCTAACTCAAAATAATTCAACGCCGCACTCATCTCGGGGGAGAAGGGCAGGCGCATCCCGGCCCAAAAGGCTTCCAGGTATAAGGTAATCTCCTTGCCCCGTACCTGATCTGCCCTCTCCCCCTCCCCGCCCAGACGAAGCGAGTAGCCGGGAGGGATATGGAAGCGAGTTCGGATGGTGGCAAGCTCGTCCGCATGACTCAGTATGGAAGACGCGTCACGAACGCCCCTGACCTGCGCTCTGGGGACCACCCCCGTCGCACGACCCCGGGGAGCATGACCAACCCTAACTTCCCGAGGGGACTCCGACTCGAACGATGAAGAGGAAGAAGCAGAAGAGGAAGCTGCAGAAGATTCCCTAGACTCTACCCGGACCATTTCTACAGAATCCTCGGCAGAAGATATCTAACCTGATCAAAAGGATGAGTCCTCACAGGAGAAAACGCAAGGAATCCGACCTAAGGAGAAGGACGCCGAGCTAACACGCAAAGGGACGAGGAAATTATGGTGAGGTATGGACCCTGAAGAGGATCCCACCTCTATTTATAGCAGCCGGCGTACACGTCCTACGGCTCCGATCGTCTCCCACCAAAACAACACTTAGCATTCAACAGCCATCAGCGCTCCACTTGTCGCACGCACATTGGGCGTGTCTCATCAGGCGTGAGAAAACCAGCGGCCCGTCGCGTCATCCAACCAGCGCCAGACACATAGGCTGGCGCTTCGACGAACGTACGCACGAATCGGCGCCTCCTCTTTAGTGCGAGATCTCCCCCCTGATCCGCTGACGTCATCAATAAAATACAACTAATTGCTCAGGAATACGCACCGACGATATCTTCAAATAAAAGCTTACCCCGGGTGACCAGTTTGACCACTCTCGACCCGACCCATGAATGGGTCGAGACGAAAGTGGGGGGCTAAATGATGATGCTCGATATCGGTGATTCCCCAAATCATGACACGTGGCAGATGACGAGTCCCAGAACTTACAAGAAATGATCAAGAACGGTACATTGGAAGCATACCCCGGGCCGGAGGCCCGAGGATGATCCCGACCTTCTATGGCCTTCCAGATCACTCCTACGCTCGCCTTATAAACAACCATCGGCTCGCCTCCAAGCGCTGAGTTTCCTCGGCCCCCTAGCTCGCCTCCGAGCTACCGCAGAACCAAGCTCGCTCGGCCTCCCGCTCGTTCCCGATCCTCCCGCCGAGCTTAGCTTCCTCGGTCTCATCCTTCCGACCCACAGCACTGATCACAGGCGTCTCCGCCACGGTCCCACGAATCTCGCCAAACGCGAGATATACGCCGCCCACGATCCCGTGTTCCACTCCATCGTGTTCCCCCATTAACGCGCATATCTCGTCATTAATGGGGAATCTCGCCTTTCACGCGGGCGTAACGGCCGGCGTGAATCTCGCGCCCGCATGCCCATGGCTGCCACTATATAAACCCCTCTTTCAGACGACTCAGGTAAGCCAACTTGACCCCAATAGACCGTTACTCTGCCAAAATACCTCGACTAACTTGATCGTCGGAGGATCCTTGGTGGCACAACCATCCTGGGACTTCCTTACAGGTAGCTCGGCCTCAACCATATCCAGCCCATTGAGATCCACACGCATTGAGAGGCAACTCTCAAATCCAATCTCAGCCATCCATCAGCGCTCGCTGTAGATCAACGGAAGCTAACATCTGAAGGAGATCCAGAACTCCATCAGACGGCTAGAGGAGATTGGAGAGATTTCTCATCCAAAGTGGTTAAAAAAGCCGGCTTTGCACCGCTTTTCGATGATCGGCATTGCCAATCTTAATTTTATACTTTAAAACATATGTGCATCAATTTTCTTTCATATGATCGATACAATTTTACCATTGATTTGGATATGAACATCTTCCTATTATTGGTAAACTGTGAAATTTACGAACCGCGAGTGCAATTATTATTGAAATCATATGGCTTTTTGGTGACTCCGCATTTTCTCCTTGATACACGTGCATTGCACGTGAAAACACCAGCAATGCTATAGGCCCGGACGCTGACCCATTATGACTCCGAATCGAGAAATGGAAGGAGGCGGCGGTAGCACGCCGGCGACGATCGCCACGTGGATGAGCCGCCACCGTCCGATGTACGAGCGGGCAACACGTCACCCGTTCATCCTCAGCATCGGCGACGGCACCGTTGACTTCGCCGCTTTCCGACGATGGCTCGTAAGCTTCAACCTCCCCTTAATTTCCCCTTAATTTACTCTTTTTAGGGTTTATTAAAGATTAGGGTTTTATTTTCTGTGCTTTGATTTCGCTTTTAATGATTTATGCAAACTATGATGTCACTAAAAAAACAACATTTTTTTTGAAATTTGTAATTGAGAAGATTTAGCGAAAGGTACATGAAAGCAAACCAAAAGAATGGATTTGGAGCTCAATTTTGATATAAAAGCAACTTTGATGCAGTTAATCAATCAGGCCCTTGGTAGTTACTGGAACGTGAATATGTGATACTGGATGAAAACAAAATAGATAAAAGTTGTTATTTTTGGTAGATCGTGAGGGAAATTGAGAATTTATATTGTAGTATTTGATATTTCATTCAGTAGTAGGGCTACCTTAAGCATATTAATCTCTTTTGGATTGTGCTCATTCACGAAAACAACTATTTTTATAATTTGGTTAAATTGCTCTTTTTAGAGGATGAACTTTACCCCATAATTGAACCTGCATTGATAAATCCATTTTCTGCAATCTTTTGTTTTCGAAACATCGTTGACTTTCTGCCTCTTTTTCTGCCGCTTTTAACTGACATTGCATGATCAAGATTTTCAATGAGAGTGTAAAAGTCCACATCTGTTAGAATAAGGAGTAAAGCATAGATTTTGAAAAGAAAGGGAGGTATCATGCATGCATTCTATACGACTATATGAGCAAAAGCGAGAGAGGTTTATTGTGAGATCCAACAAATGTCGCTTGAACAATAAATGTGGAGCTCGTTTCCCACAATAATTGCTGCATCTTTCCAACAGTATACCAAACACGGCCTTCATATAAATCTATGAAAAGGCTTTCATGTTTATGTATTTGTGTTTTCTAGCTTTCACCACATTTACTCAAGAAAGTCATTGAAACTGGACATGTACCAAGAAAATTAATGCTTTTCCATAACTAACAATTTTTTCACCACATTTATTCAGCTGGTATGACACTTCCCTCTCTGGAGAGAGTGAGAGAGTGCGGGGGTTCGATCCCGGCAAGTGGCCACAATTTAACGTTTCGGGGCAAATTCGTGGGTCCCCAGTGTGTGCGTGCGCGTGTGATGTGTGTGGGGGTGTGTAGTGTGTTGTATGCACAGGTTAGGGCTTACGGGTGCCAAAAAAACTAACAGTTTTTAAAAACATGACTCAAAGTAAAGAAGCTTTAATTCCTTCAAGTTGTTGCTGACTCATTTTGTTTTACACTTCTTATTCTATGATGATATTTTTCTTCAGTTTAGTTGATCCAATTCTGGTTATAAAAATTTATAGGGGCAGGACTACATATTTGTGAGGGAATTTATCCCATTTGTTGCAAGCCTTCTGCTAAAGGCTTGTAAACAATCAGACGACCAATCAGATGTCGAAGCAATTTTAGGTGGTATGGCTTCTCTGAATGACGAGATTGCATGGTTCAAAAAGGAAGCATCCAAATGGGATGTTCATCTACTTGCTACTGCTCCTCAAAAGGCAAATATTGAATATTGCAGGTACTTTCTGATTCTAAAAGAACGTGGAAAAAGAAATCTCCAACAAAATGCAAATTTTATCCCTTCACTATTAAGATTCTTTTTTTTTAGTCATACACTAGCTATAAACTTATAACAATAACAACAAGTCAACAGAAAAGCTTTTATCCCACTTTTTGGTGGTCAGCGCATGATTTTGTTTTCTTCTTTCTAAATATTCGTCGGCCATTAAATCTGGCGTAGTTGCTCGTGAACTTGGCCCGACTTGATATATAATTCACTTGAGTTCTTTGATTTCAGCTTATCAAAGTTTCAAACTTGAATAGGCCAAGCTCGAACCTTTCATGCTTGACCTGTTTAAATGTAATTAAGCCCTGATTATGTATAATTAAAGTAGAAGTGAAACTTTATTATATTTTTTTCAGAATATCCTAGGAATATGTTTTTAATATTTTCTTATAAACTTATTAAAATATGTGGAGATTTTTATAAAGATTCTAATATTTGCACAATTATAATATATCCTAAATATTCATGTGTGGGCGATTGACTACAAGTCTACAAACAGGCTTTTCACATTATCAAACACACCCCCTTTCACTTTTTCTTCTATTTTGTTGCTGTCTAATGATTTCTCCAACTTTCCAGTACTTATGTAAGGATTTTGACCTTTATACGTAAACCTTTGAAGGGGCATCCAGTCTAATTCAGAATAAAAGAAGGAAATGATTTCCTCCAATGAACAAGAAGAAGCAGATAAAGCTCTAAATATCAAAACTGCCGCAGAAAAGAGAGAGAAAGAAAACCTGCAAGAGCCTTCTTTGGCTCAATTATAACCAATCAAGTTTGAACTTTCCCCGATCCATTAAGGTTGTTTCATTTAGACATTTACACTTCGAGACACTTCCGACATCCCTAGTTTAATTAGCATCACCATGTCTTTTGTCCTTTTTTCTTTTTAATTCCTGAATCTATATCTACTTCAGTCTTTTTTCTTCTTCTTCTTATTCGTTTTTTTATTAAAAAAATTCCCCCTGAATACATATCTATTTCAGATTGCCCTAAGTTAACATTTTTTTCATTATGCTCCTTGTATCTGATGAAACTCATTTGTCACCATTCACATTCTAAACCATTACCAGCATATTGCATCATCTTATCCTAACTCAAACCACCTCAATCTTTTATCAACAAGCTCATTTCTTAACCTTCTATTACACATCTGCAGCCATCATGTACATTTTATATTGGTGGGATTATTTTTTTGAGCTCCATCAACCAATTTATATGAACATATTTGTCCGCATATATTTGTATCACATCGTAGATCCATATGTGTGTTTTACACATAAACCAGTCATGATACAAGTAGTTGATGTTGCTTACAATAAAACTTTTTCTCACATCTCTTAATAAATTTTTTCTCATAATATTGCCCTCCTTTTCTTGACCCAATTAATTAATTGAGCGATGTATATATGAAGTTAATCATTTATCATTGCAATGCCATTATGTCAGATTTCTGCAAAGCCTAACCGTGCCAGAGGTCAGCTACACTGTTGCCATTGCCGCCTTTTGGGCCATTGAAACTGTGTACCAAGAAAGCTTCGCCTTTTGCTTGGAAAGCGGCTTGAAGACTCCTCAAGAACTTAGAGAGACTTGCCAGAGATGGGGAAATTCAGGTTTCGCTCAGTATTGCATCTCTCTTCGGAAAATTGCAGAGAGGTGCTTGGAAAATGCACCAATCAATGAAGTTGCAAAAGCTGAAGAGGTGTTTGAAAATGTCCTGTTGCATGAAGTCAACTTCTGGAACATGAGCTCAGGTGAATCTTAAGTATTCCGGGTTTTTTTTGCTTGTAAACTGATACAAGTTGATATGCTTAGGAATTTGAGTTTTAAAAATAAAATCTCTGCTATCAGCGTTCTTCCACCATATCATGCAACAAAAAAAATTACAGTAAAATTTCTGTTTAACTGTATTTTTCCTCTTTGAGATACTATAACCGTTGCCGCCAATTTGATCGCAATGCCCATTGCTGTAACTGGTGCGATTGCAACCAGACATCCTTGAAAGTTTTAAGCTTGTGCTAAAACTATTTTTGCATATTACTTTTTTGGTGCTTAATGTCATTTCATCTTGCACATTTTTTCCTGTCCAAGAGAATTTAGGATAATTTGGATAATGCGTAGATGTCAGCTGAATGTAAAATTGTCAAAACTTTCATGGAGCGTTGTGCTTATTTGATTAGAAAATGCTCGACGATGACCAATTGAGATGCCGTATACTTTTAAGTTCACACCTGTATTGACAATGTTCTAAGAGTTGAGACACCAAACTGTTAAACATCTTGCATAGATCCAATCACGTCGTTATCGGGCATGAATCAAGTGTTGCTATGAGAAAATGTGCATCAATCTGGCCCATACACTCTGGTGTTAAAGCTAGCTATCTCTCCTCAATTCAGATCTTTTTTCGATAGCTAGTATCTAGGCCTCTTTTACATAGACCATCCAGCTGAATGTTGTTCGGATTTGATATTGGGTTTATCTGTACCTAAAAGGTTGAATTTCCTTATAAAATTCCGACCACCGCACCGAAACTCTGAAGTTACTATATAACGGTTGAAAACTTTAAAGTTGTGGCACAGTTGATATATATTTTTATTCTTTTACATGCCATCTAGGTTGAGCGTAATTCTCCAAGTCAAAACCCGGACTTTGTGTAGCATCCCCCCCTCCTAATATGCCTTAATTGCACATTTGTACCTAGGTAAATCAAATATCATCCTAAAGTTTCCGCTACAACAGAACTTCAAAGTTGTTAAAAGGGTTGAAGAATATAATTCTATATTCGAACACTATGTTTTCTCTTCTTCTAATTTGTTCTCTTGAGCCAGTAGAATTTGGAGGATGCAGACTAACTGGTTGTTTAGGAGTAGTTTAAGTCTCTTGTCGATGATGCTAACTAAGATAGAAAGAACACAATGTTGCAGTTTGTTATAAATCTTGCTAAATCTACATATAGCAAGGGGTTGACTTTTCTAATTTTTATTTTGGGTTAATTGCGCAGAATAACCCTGTAGTTTACCACGTATAGCACTTATACATTCTTCAGGATATATTAGCGCAAACTACCCCATGTTCATTGACCAAAGCTCTAAAATACACTCTATTTCTACCCTAAACAACCCAAAAATTTCAAAATCTTGTGTTAAGTTAGAGAATAATTTGAGGTGCTTAGAGTTGGATTTGTGTGTCTTTAAGGGTTTTGACTGACAAGCAAGGGGAATGTTTCTTGTTTGCGCTAATAAATCACTTGAAGGGGTATAAGTTAGGGATGTAAACGGATCGGATATATATAACTGTATCTGTATCCGATAGTCGTTGGCGGATGCAAGTACGGATGCGGATAATGAAAGCCACTATCCCGTATTTGAAAAAAATTGGATACGGGAACGAATACAAAATGAATATTGTAAAAATTGTATTCATACATACTATAAAAGTCAGATATAAAATCAGATAAGGATGCGGAGTGAATATATGAGTTACCATATGTGTATCCGTTTGTCATTGGCGGATATGAATACGGATACGGATAGTCATCGGAAATGAAAATCAATATCCGTATTTGATAAAAAATTGGATACGTCTACGGATTCCAATTGGATTATCCATACCCGTTCCATACCCGTTTATGTCCCTAGCATAAGTGCAATACATGGTAAACTATAGGGTTTTTTTTTTGTGCAATTACCATTTTGTTATGTTCATACCTCTCAAATCGATTCATGTTGGCAAAATCAGTAAAAAAAATATCTGAAGCGCACACTGACTTGTCCTCTGCTCATTGGTTCCCCAAATGATAAGAAATGAGTGAACCCTAAACCAAGCCCCACCCTATCAAAAATCTCCCTATCCCCTCTCATTTAACTCCCGTATCCCCCCTCACCCATCCCCATATCTTCTCATTGCACCATTCTAGCAGAGAGCAATGGCAACTGCTCTCTCTAGTTTAACTCTCACAACCCCAAAAACCCTCATCTCCAACAAAATCCAAACCCCAAATACCCCAAAGATTTGCCTTGTCTCATCCAAAACCAAGTTTAGCTATGGCGCTGGCCGTGTTTGGATGGTGCGCCCGATAATGAGCTCACCGACACCACCGGGGATATCAGATAAAGTCGAAGAGAGCATAGGGAAGGCGAAGGAGGCGTGCGCAGGGGACACAGAGAGCGGGGAGTGTGCGGCCGCATGGGACGAGGTCGAGGAGCTCAGCGCGGCGGCTAGCCATGCAAGGGACAAGGCGAAGGACGCGGACCCGCTCGAGGCATACTGCAAGGATAACCCTGAGACTGATGAGTGCAGGACCTATGAAGATTGAAGATGACTGAAGTGATTTGTGGAAGCAAGTTTTAGTTTTATTTGTATGGTTTAGTGTTATATATGTGATTTTACTTCACATAAATGGACATTTAAGAATACTTCAGTTTTTTCTTTGAATGTTGTTTTTGCTGTGATTTGTACACTTGGTGTCATATATGTGATTTTATTTCACATGAATTGAAGCAGTGATTGGTCATCAGTGGTTCAAATTTATGCTGATGTAGGATAATGTCATAATGATGGTCGTGCGGGGGATAAGAAAATATTAAGATTGCACATTAACAAAATTTGCGCGTGCCATTATAGTAGCCTATCTGGAGTTGAGCAAGAGGTCGAGGGTTCAAAACCTATGCAACTGGCAGCATGTTAGGTTCAATTATCAGAAAGAGTGAAAAATTGCTTCTCGTCTTGATTTTGCTTTGAAGATTCTTATTTCCATAAGCACTGACCATTCGAGCAATGACGGATTTGAGAAATATTAGGAGCTTATGAGTAGTAATAGACATGATTTTGTTTTATTTTTATTATTTTGTGTTTCTTGAAGCCTATTCGCATTAGATATCTCTAACCTTTGTTTCGATAGCAGGAAAGATCTCTAACTCTCTAAAACCTATAGTTTGCCTCCTAACTTTGACTCGGTTAATTTTTCGTTTATTGTGTTCCGAATGTGCCGCTCATTGAATTAAATGTAGGTAAAATCCTCCCGACATGATTTCATCCCAAAAATTATCTTTATCCACATTTTCTCTCAAAATTTCCTTTGCTTTAAATCTCTGTGTCTTTTACTTTAAGTAGATGCAAAGTAGAAATAACAGATCAGAATGCAATCTCTATAGAAATTCAATTCCTAGGTTCATCTTGCTGCGGTTTATCGTTGGAATCAAGAGTTTAAAAATGTTAGGGAAGCATAAGGGAATTAAAGGAGGTTGCAAAGTGAAATTAAGAAAGAAGATGAGGGCTAATCAAATAAGTAGAAAGAGAGAAAAAGAGAACAAATAATCAAATAGAGGATATTTTCACAAATCATCAAATGGAAAAGACTCGCATGGGATCACTGATTTCAGAAAATCAGGGAAATTTTTTGTTATCGGGGCAAAAATTAAGAGTGTATCCAGGAATTTAGACCTTCAAGCAGCTATCCAAAAACTTAATGGAGATTTTATGCCTCTCTAAATTTTACCGCAAGTGTACAGTAAATCTATTGTAGCACTTACGGATCCTACCACAAAGAGGCTTTCAGAATTCTAATTAATTCTAAAAACAAGTTAAAATAAAGGGTTGCATATTTAATTAAACTAAAATAAACGTGCATGAAATAAAAGTGCAGGTTTAAATTAAAAAACGGGTTTTAAATATTAAAGCGGGTTTAGGGTGTCGAATTACCTTTATCATGGTTGGTTTATAGGATTATATTCTTTTCTAACTCACTTGTTTTAATTAATTAACTATTAATCATATAAAAACATAAGGTAAAATATTTTAGCAATGAAATATCAAACAAATAAGTAAGCATACTTCATGCAATATAGATCTACCATATCAACCATATAAAATCATGTAGAAGAATAATTAAAACAAGTAATTCTAATTATCCAACAATCAACATAGTTTTACCCTTCTATTAAATAACTCTTAGGTTGTCAATCTACAGATTATCATATTATCGGCGTAATCCATATTACCCTAGTTAATTGGATTGAATTTACCTTGATCAAAACAACATCTTACCTTCTCTATTTAGTTTTCTAAGTTGCCAATTTATCATTAAACTAAATAGTTTATCGGTGTTACCATCTTTCCCTAAACCAATTCAACAGCGTCAATCTATCATAATTAAATTTAGTCTATCAGCATGATAACAAAAAGATGTAATTTTGATCAAAAACTCACAATGAAAACATAGAAAAGAGGTAGAGAGATTAAAACCGCACAATCATGATAGCAAAGAGTAATTCTAATCTTAGACAGGAATTTAGCTAGCCATGATACGAGGAGAAGAATTTATAACATAAAATAAATTCATATCAAAATAATTTACAAAAATTGTTTATCTCAAAATGCTTATCCAAAAGGGTGATGACAAATATGAGTTGGTTGATTGCACGCAACTCCATTTTCTAAGGAGTAAGAAGTTCATCTTGGTTTAATCGAGAAAATGCAAAGTCATACAAAACTATGATATTTTCAACTAATTTTCCGACAAATGCCGTGAACCTTAAAATTTATATTAAAAGCCTTAAACTTGATTGCTTGCTAAAATATTTTCTATTAGTTATCTTTTCAACACTTAGCAGAGTAGTCATGCTAGGTTTAAACAAACATCATATTTTTTTATTTTTTTAGGAAGAAGCGGAATTTTTTTTTTGTATATGTATTTTTCCATACATCACTTTCTTACCAACATATGAGAAAGTGACGAAAATAAAAAAAAAGTGAATATTATATTATTATTTAATCTCTACAATTATAATTAGAACATGTAGGGGAGGACAAAAAAAAACTTCTCTTTTTTCTATTAAGCAATAGGGTAGAAAAGAGAGAAATCCTTAGCAAACTCTAAATCCACAAAATGCTACCTCATACTTTCATATAGATATTATTAACTTTTTACCTTTTTCATTAAAATGCTAAAAAAGAGCAATTATTACCATGGACCCCCTTCTCTCTCACTCACATTTATTACTTAAAAAAAGATAAAATAAAAAATAAAAAATCATATACATGCATCATGAATTTGAACAATTTATAGATCACCCGTTAAACATTTCATTTTTCATTTTAAATTTTTTCATAGCTTTGTCCATGACATCTAATATATACCCAGTGCAAAACATTACTAATATAATATATAGAAAGATGTTTTTTAAAACTTTGATAATATTTGAACAATTAGATAGAAGAAAAGGCTAAATGGGAGTAAATTCCCCTAACATTTATCTCAATAGCATAAAACACCGTTGACTTTATAAAACCATCATTTTGCCTCTCAACTTTAATTGATTCTCAAAATACCTTTTATTTAAATAACATATTTGCACCAGAAATTCCGTTTTCTCTTATATCAAAGGTTTTTTGAAATCCCCTAAAATTCTATGCAAATTTGATATGCCCCCGTTATTCTTCGATATTAACTACACCTTCCAAAATTCTTTATATTTTTTTTCAAAGACAACATCATTAAATGATGGTTAATTTTGATAGAAATAGATTAAAAAATTTAACCATCATCACAATTCATTATTATTTCTAACGTGCTTTCAAATTCCCCAAACAACAATTGCGTTATTGAGTTAGGTTTTCTTATAAGATTTGATTAATTTAGATATTCTATTTTGTAAATGTTGATTGATTTGGTTTTTTACGGTAAGATTTGCATAATTCTCGGTTTTTGTTGGGTTAGAATTTTATAAAATTTGGGTTCAGGTTATTTTCCATTCACTCAACTATGTGTTTTTCCCCGGATGCATACACTCCATAAGGAATCGTATAATTATTTATGATAAAATTTAATGCCAAGGAATATTTAGTGAAATAACTTATTAAAAATAGCAGTAGAAATCAACGTGAATGAAAATTTGTACATGAATTATTCCAAAGTAAACTCATTAGTTTTGTTTGAACAAACCGAATGAAATATTAGTACAATTTACCGTAGTTTTTTTGATAGTTTTAAAGATATTAGTAATTATGTGATTCTGGTCCAAACTTGCTTGATGTTTTCAGTAAATAAGTCAAAATAAAAATTTTGAGACTAAGAAAGACGTTCATGATTGCATGATGAAATTTATGGGTTTTCAAGAGCAAGTTAGGAGGATTTTGTTAATAATTTGAGACTAAGAAAGACGATTCATGATTCATGAGAATGCGAAGAGAAAGAAGGAGAGGCTGACCCAAAATGACGGTGGTCTTAACAAAATAGTAAAAAAAAAGACCTGTCAATTCTTGTCGGAGGCTCTTCATGGGCAGAGATATAAACCGACAAGCGTCACTTTGTTATTGGTGAAACCGATATTTGGATAGTACACTTTCCAAGAAAATTTTTGGAACCACCGATTAATTTTCCATTTCCACTTGTTGCCTCCTATCCACCCATTGAATTTACATTCGGTTTTATCAAGAATATAAGCCCACAACGTCGGTACCAACATAGATACACCAAAATGTATGCTACCGTCATCGCTTTCCGGTGGTGTGATGATGATACATCTCTAAAAAGCTTTTTATCGGTAATCTTTCTTTTTTGTTTCGATCTGTCTTCCTTGAGATTGCTTTGAATGATGATCATTACATGCAGGATTACTCTTTCATGTCAATGTTGTCAAGCCATTTTTCCTTTTAAAAACACGGACTTTGTATTTTTATCGAACAATAGATCATATTTAACGTTAAAACTCAAAGAAATCATTCAACCCTGCATGTTAAAAAGTTAACTCAGTTAATAATTACTTCTCTATCAACTTTGTGGGGGTAAACATGTTATTGTGTATGCAAATCCTGAATAATAAAACCTAGATGATGGAACACAAATAGAGAACAGATGCAAGTGTTAAGTCATGCAAACCATAAGAAAAAAGAGATCAAACATTTGATAATTGCAAGAAATAAATAATACAAAGTTGTCATTTTAGTATCATCAATTCAATTCAAAGGGCTAAAGCTTTGATTAGCGAAGACAATCAAGTCAGCGCAAATCACAAAACTAGTACATATAATGAATCCAAAGTTAAATTTCAGAAATTAGATCAAATATCTAAGTTGTTTTGCTTCAGCTACAATTGTAAATAAAGAAAATCCTTTCAAAACCAGCACTTAAGGTAATCTATTGCAATAAAATAATGTTATGATATTCTAGTGAAAAAATAATACAGTTAAGGGTGTGTTAGCATAATTCTCCCTACTTCAGCTACAAATCAAATAAAGAATTTATCTTTTTATGCTTAATAATGAAAAATGCTTAACCTACTGGACTTGAATCTGCTGCAATCCATCCAAAAGACAAAAACCATGGACCCACTTGTTTAGCACTAGTATCTAGTTGTTGTGGGCCCCACCATTTTGTCTTTTGGTTGGATTGTTGTGGGATTTCAAGCCCGCTAGGTAAAGTATTACTCCTTGATCATATTGTCATAGGAATCATTGCACTTCTTTTTTCTTTCCGATGAACGTGAAGCTTTCAGGCTAGTGCTCGACATTATAGACCCTGCAACCAACAATAATAATTGTTTTTGCAACAAAACTTCAGTCGATATGCGAATGATCTTTGTTTAGAATAGATTGACACATGTGTGAGGCTCTTTGAGTGTCTTGATCGTGAATAGCTCGTCAATATTCCATCTAGAAGCATGGAGCGCCCACGGACAGCCTCTACCGATCTTTTGCACACGACCCTTCAGGCTGCTGGGTTTGACTTTACAATTATATATTATTAATGTTTTTTAACTGAATATATCGCCACTGCATGTTTCAAATCCGTCTTACATTGAAACTGTTGACCTTTGTACAGCTTCAGACCACTGCTTTCGGTAACGTGCTTCATTATTATTCACTACCGCATTTCCAATCCAATCTGTGAAAATAAACGTGGCTGCCGGTGCATTTTGATAAGTCATATTCACCGTATTCTGCGCAGCTGGATCATTCTCATCATCATCCTTACCTACGTCATGAATATCCTCATCATGATCATTGTATACTAATTCATTGTTCACATAGGCACCTGCAAATAATTGAGAAGGGTTCTCATTTAACATACTCATATATATTACCATGTCACCATCTTTATGGCCAGCATGCGGTGGTGATACGTCATACTCACTTGTCGGGACTTCATAAAAAACATTCTCACTTAGCAGATATACTTTCTGCTCATTTGACAGGACTTCATTAAAAACATTCTCACTTAGCGGATTTCCCCCTGCAAGTGGAACTTCATTCTGTGATGGAAATTCAGGCTGTGGCGTGAACCGCACTTCAGGGAGCTTGTGCTCTTCGATATACAACTCCAACGCACCCCACGACGAATTTGGAGCCAATACGTACTCGATCATAGATTGTAGTGATTTATCGTCTGCGATGTTCACAAGCTTGAAGTGCGATCTTCCTCCCTTCCAACATCATACCGTATCTGAATTATCAAACGGCATGTTCTACGATCGAGTACTAATTTTTCATAGATCAATGCTACCAAATCTTCCATTGCTGCTTGTCGACGGAGCTAAATTGATTCTTGTGCAGTAGAGTCCTCATATCCAACACCATGAGTTTTGTTGTTCACAACCTACCCACCGAAATACAACAAAGCCGGAAGATAACAACCATGATCACGACAATATCACCCTTCAGAATAAAAAGATTTTCATCAATGCACATATTGAATAATGCACATATTGAATACAAAGGAATATATTTCTAAGCGATAATTGCATAAAAGCCCTCTCCAATTGTACAAAACCCTCTCTAATTCACCATGGAACCATAAATTTACATATCAACCTCCACTGATCCATCAACCTACTAACCAAAACCCTAATTTTTATATAATTTAATTTACTCTTAATTTTTTTAAAAAAAATCACTTGATTGAACCCGATTTTCACGGCAAGAATAAGGCCAGGGGCTGGATCGACATCGTCGAGGGCTGGATCAATGGAGAAACGAGGGAGACGGCTGAATCAACGGCGAGACGAGAGCGGGGGCTGGATCTACGGCTGGAACAAGAGCAGATTGACGGCGACGGAGGAGGAAAGGCCTGCGAGCGTAGGAGGCCAAGAAATTCGAGCGGGTGAGGGGGAGGGAGGAGGAAGTGGATCGGAGGGTATTGAAAGGGGGCTGCGACGGTTTTTGTGAGGAGTAACGAATGAGTAAGTGAAGAGAAGAGGAAGGGCTCGACTGTTTTATATGACTAGTGGATGGGGCCTAACGCTATTGACACTAGCGTTTTCCTTGGGTTGAAAACGTTATTATTGTCAATAGCGTTTCTAGCGACAATAGCGTTTCCGTTTGACATAGTTTTGCCAAACTGCCATATCCCAACCCGAGACTTCTTCTGGGTTGGGATATGGCCTGGCCAAATGAAAACACTACTGTCAATTGCGTTTTCATTTGGCTGAAAACGCTATTGACAATAGCGTTTTAACTCAAAAGAAAACGCTATTGTCAATAGCGTTTTTCTTTTCCATATAACTGCCGTGTCCAGGCCTAATTCTACGTGGCTGTATGGAGGTCTATTCTCGGAATTATTTTGAGATTAGTATTATTTTGGGAATTATTTATTTAAATAGGGAAAAAATTCGTTAACATGAGTCCATGCTTAGTGTAGGGCTGACTTGAGTTAGATTCTAAAAGAAAAACCCATCTACCCCTTATTCTCTTACTTGCGCGGCTCTCAACTTTTCCAAGCATGGAGACTTCTTCTCTTCATGCACCCATGAAACTCCCTCAACCCTGCGAGCGCATCCGATCCTTATGTTTCTATTCCTTATGTTTTCTTTTTGTGTAGAGATAAATAACCTTAAGGCAAATTACAATGCAAACTCCCTTTCATGAGAGAGTTCAAAATTTTGAGTTTATCCAAAAATTCACTTCGTTTTCTTATCCTTGTTCGAAATTCAAATCTATTTTTTTTTTATAGATAATCATATAAAAAACAACAACGTTTTATCGATTTTTTTTGTTATGGAATTTAAATTTATCATTATCTATGAACATTCAATCTAAAATTTCAGTTTCTAAAGAAAATCTCCAGAAACACAGCAATCCCTGCTGCCTCCAAAAAAAATTTTGAGCTTAAAAAATAGTTAAGATTTAAAAAAAAAATTTAATTCCTTTCAACTAACTTTTGTACTTTTGTCAATATCCTCAGAGCATACAGCCATTTAAATTTAAATAAGTATCTCATCTTTATCTCAATTTTCTCTTTGAAAAATAATTGTGAACAGAATTAAGATTTATCTTTTTCTATTAAGCTTCAATTTACCTTCCTTTGTTGAAATAAACTTGGAAATCAACAACCTCTACTTGAGTCAGAATCTGAATAAATAATCAAAAAATAATTCTGAAATTTGAGAAAATAAAATTTAAGATTTGAGATAATTATGAATTTAATCCTATCCAACTAAATGGTTTGTCTCTATAAATATTTCCCTCCACATTGGTCATTGTTTCATATCCTTCGCTTCTGTTTTTCTCCCTCATCCTCTGTTTTAGAAAACAGAGGACCCTCTATTCTGGTAATTTTCTCTCTTTCTCTATAATAAAATTATTGCCTTTATTTTAATTTTATATTCTTGTTAATTCTCTATTCTTTTATGTAGAGTTCTTGAATCAGATTACTCTTATGGATTAATAGAGTAAGGCTTTGGGTCAATTCTCAACGATTACACTGTCAAACAAAATCATGGCAATCGAAAGTGATGGAAGTCCTTTTCGGGGATGTTGTCTTCCGTCGATCTCTCGATGGGTTTTGGAGGTGATTTCCTGTTGCGTGTGAGTCTCAATGGGTTTTGAGGATATTGGTGATTTGAGAAGTTTAGCGCCGAGTACCTGCAAAGAAGCCCCGGGGTGGTTTGGTACCACCGAGAACCCTCCGACGATCAAGTTCGTACCAGATCCGAGCTGAGTAACGGCTAAGTGGAATAAAACTCGCTTACTTGACCACTCTGTGATGGGGGTTTATATAGCGGCGGCAGCACGCAGCAGGCGCGAGAATCTTGCCGGCAGTTACGCTTTCGACGCCACGCCCGCGTAAAGAGCGGATCGCCCATTAATGGGGATCGTGATGGCGTGGGACGTGGGGCGTTGCTGGCGGAGAATCTGCGTGTGGCGAGATTTGCGGAGCGGCGGTTATGCCTGTGAGTGATGGAGTTGGTCAGTCGGAGGGACCGAGGAAGAAAGTCTCGGCTGGGGAGCTCGGAGACAAGCAAGAGGGCCGAGGAGTCTTGGTCCTGTGGCAGCTCGGGGCGAGCTGAGGGGCCGAGGAGGCCAATTTGCAGGAGGGGCCCGGGGAGGGCTAGCTTGTGCTGGCAGGTCGGGTACCGGGGTAGCCTGGTCGGCCTCTGTGAGCCCTTTCTTCCGAGTTCTGGGACACGTTATCTGCCACGTGTCATGATCATGGAGATCGCCAATATTGAGCATCATCATTAGCCCCCCATTCTTATCCCGACCAGCTAGTGGGTCGGGTTAGGAGTGGACTGCCGGGCCGCCCGGGGTGAGCTCCATCCTAAGGTTTCGTCGGGACGCGTCCCCGGGCTGTCAGTTGTCTTTTCTGCCAGCGAATCAGGGCGAGATCTCTGCATTTAAGGAAGGTGCGCCGGTTCGTGCATCCTGCCGCTGAAGCGACGGTCCACGTGTCAAGCGTCGGTTGGCCGACGCGACATATGTAGGCTTGCAGCGTCTGATGGGATGCGGCCCAGTGCGGTAACGACACGTGGAGCGATCGGAGCCGTTGGACACGAGGAGGCGTTTTGGCGGGAGATGACGGGCGCCGTTGGATGAGGTTGTTTTTTGGTGATAAATAGGGGCGAGGCCCACTCCGGGGGCCCCTACTCCTTCATATTTCCTTGCTATAAGCCCTGGTTGCTTGGCGCCCGTCTCCTTTCTTCTGCTTTCATTTCCCGAGGATCCCTCTTCTCCAGGTTAGATGTCTTCTTTCGTAGAGTCTGTAGATGTCGTACGAGTAGGTTCTAGGGACCCTTTAGTTGAGCATGAGTCTTCTTGGGGAGTAGGGATCGGACCCTCTTCTCGGGATCGTGCGGCGGGGGCAGCCCTCAGGGAGGAGGCGGTAGATGCTGCCCCCGGTACCTCGTGTTGGGTGAGGCATGAGGACGATCTTGCCAATGCTCGGTCTTGCTTCCATATCCCCTCACGTTATACACTTCGTCTGGCCAAGGAGGGAGAGATGGCAGACCAAGTACGGGGTAGGGAGATCGCCTTGTACTTGGAAGCTTTTTGGGGTGGAATGCGCCTGCCCTTCTCTCTCGAGGTCGTCGAAGCGCTGAACTTCTTCGGGTTAGCCCCCGGCCAGTTAGTGCCGAACTCGTGGAGGATTCTTCTTAGATTCCTGATCCGCTTGAAGTTACAGGCGGTTCCCTTCAGCCTCTCTCTCCTCGATTCTTCCCTCGTCTTCAAAAATCATCCTGGTGGTCGAGCGGGCGACCCGAGGTGGGTATACTTCTCTTTTAGAAAGCGACTGGGGGACGCAGCCGGGACAGGGGTTGTGGCCCTGCCTTCTTCCATTCACGACTGGAAGAAGAAGTTCTTCTTCGTTTCCCCTCCCGAAGGCGATGACTGGCCCGTGCCTACAAAGTGGTCGAGGGAGAAATGCTTGCTGGGGAACCAGTTCAATGACCCCGCCGCGGTGAGAGTGGCGTCGTGGGAGCCCATCCCCCGATCAGACGTGCTGCTGTCTGAGAGGGTCTTGAGTTGGGCCGGGCTCAGTCCCGTTGAGTTCGTGGGTAAGTTAGGCTTGCCTTTTGGCTTGTATATTGCTTGTGTCGCTGACTTCTTTGTATTTGGTTTTGTGCAGGACCCATGGATATGGACGAGCTCAAAGCCTCCATGCGCCAGCCGAGGAAGGTCACGAAGGCTGGGGGCGCCAGCTCTTCTCGTGCGAAGCCTGCCCCGGCTCCCTCTCCTCCGGTGGTCGCGTCCCGTGGGCGCCCGGGGGCGGATCCCGCCCCGGGGCCTAGCAGAGCGTCGGGCCGGAAGCGAGCTCGGATTCTGGATGACCCGGCCTCGGAGGAGGAGGAGATCGGCTCTCCATCGGAGCCGCTTTAGAGGAGTTCCCAGAGGTCTTCCCGAGGCCCGCCCTCGCCGATCATGGTGGAGGAAGGGGGCCTCCAGTTCACGGTGCCCTCAGGGTTATCCATCGCGGATAGCCTGCTGCACGAAATAGAAAAATCGGCAGGGGGTAGGGTCCCCGGGGGACCTTCAGGGCCCAGATGGAGTCCATCGCCCAGGAGTCTGTGCAGGTAAGTGTTTGGGTTTTTTTGTGAGATTCGGTGCTTCCTTCGTCTTTCTGATCTCTTTCCTATTTTTTAGGTTCTCCAGCACATTGCCCTTGCCTTGCGCATGGAGGCCGAGGTGATAGCCCCGGCGATGAAGGCCTCGGGCCAACTTGCCTCGCTGGAAGAGAGCTCCAAGCGGGAGCTGGAAGCGGTGATGGCGAGGGTTGCCGCCTTGGAAGGCGAGGTGGAGGCCGGGAAACGGGAGATTTCTCGGTACCGCGAGGCCGTCGTGGCTGTCGAGGTCAAGCTTGAGGACGCTCAGGTGCTCGTCGGCAACCTGAAGAGGACGGTGAAGACCCTCCGGAAGGAGCTGGGGGCAGCGGTCGAGTCGGCGAGGTCGGCCGACCTAAGAGCGACAAAGTTGGCCGACCTCTCGGCGGCGAAGGCGGTGGAGGGCTACAAGAAGTCGAAGGACTTCTATGATGACCTGGCCATGGCCACAACCCGCATCGGCATGAGGCCCTCGACGCCATGAAGGCCCGGATGCCGGAGTTCGCCGATGGAGAGTTCCGGGCCGAATTCCCCCTTGCGGACGCCGATGAGCAGGGGGAAGAGATTCCTGACGAGGAAGTCGCCGAGGACCCTGCCCGTCACGCGGTGGACGTCGAGGACCACGAGGTCGCACCTGGCCCCGAGGCTTAAAGCCCTCTGTTCAGTTGATAAAACTGCACATTTGTTATTACATTTTTCCTACCATTTCCATATTAAAAAAGGTCTTTATTATAATATATCATACATATGAGGGTTTGTGTGTAAAAATACTATTTTCCATGTGTTGATATATTATAATTAGCATTTGGTAGGAAAATGTATATAATATTATTGACCTAATCCTAGTAGAACTAAGTCTACTAAATATTATTTAAGTTGTTGTGTAGAATTTTCAGATCTTAAATTAAGGAAATCAAGTTGTTAAAGCTAACCTGCCTAATTAAGAAATCAAAATTAAGAAATCAATTCTGGCAGAAGAAAAGAAAAGATTTCCAAATTCTGAAGGTTCCAAGGATCGCCAAATGTCACAACGAGCCAGCCCCAGAAAATTGATCAACGGACCTGATCATCAGGCCGCGGATCCGCGGCCCTAGCCCCTTGATGCCGCGGATCCCCCGCGTTGGTGAGGAGTTAGAGGGTGGTATTTCTCTGGTGGAATCCTAACTAAAAGTTTCCAATTTAGGAGACTACATTTCTGGCCTTTGGACTATAAATAGGGACCGAGAGCCTCTTGGAAAATTTATCAAGCCGACGAGATCACGAAGTCCCAGACGGCTCACTCATCCAGGCTGATCATCAACTGTTCGTCTACCTCCTTAGAAGAGATCGAGAAGCAACTAGTACTTGTAATAATTTTCTAAGGAATCAAAGTGTAATGAATATTGTTGATTAATAAAGGTAGCTTTCTTTTTCTTATTCTATTTCTTCGTAGTTTAATTATGCAATTTCTCTCCATCTCTTTTTCTCCCAACATGCGCGAGTAATTCTCCGCTTGTTAGGGTTCGTAGGATTAGGGTAGGCTAATGGATGATGAACATCTCTAAACCCTTTTTAAGTCCTATAAAGTTTATAAACTTTATCAAAAGAATCATTAACATTCTAATCGGGCGCGCTAACAATTCATTGTTAGTCCCGACCGCGATTAGAGATTAGATTAATGATTGTTTTGGTAAAGGCTAGATATGAACGGAATTCCGTGTCGAGATAAGGGTTAAGAGTGGGATTCCTTTTCCCTCCAGAAATCCTAATCTACATGCATCACCGTCGTTCTAGTTTTAAATCTATTAAAAGATAAAAAGGGCAACTTTTAATTAATCGTCCATAACTACTAAATCCTAACGAACCCTACAAGCTCTCTTATTATATTAACTACATCCATAAATAATCTAGATCTATATTTTGCATTAGTGCCTAACGTAGATCTAGAAACCATTCCACAAAATTCTTTATCCCTCCTCTCTTTTTCAACACATCTAAAGTAAGAGTAAAAGATTCAACGTTTCCCTGAGGACGACCCGTACTCATCTCGGTCTAGCTACGCGCGACACCGTTCTGATTGCGGTTATTCTACAAAACACAAATTTTCACATCAATCAAATGGCGCCGTTGCCGGGGATACGTACGTAATTTTTTATTCTTACTATTTGTGTTGAATTCTTAGACGATTCATATCATTATTAAAACAAAACTGCAAATTGCATATTTAACGATTTGTGCGTGAATTTTTGCAAGGAGATCTGGAGTCACAGACTTGAGGAAACAGGAGATCTAGGGTTCCAAACTTCTCTGGTATCTTTCCCAACTCTTTCTCTCTCCTCTAAAATCCAATAAAATCTATTTTCTGCAGGATTCTTAGCAAAATAGCGCCGCTCAAAAATCTTTGTGCAAAAGTTTTGTGATTGGTTTTGTTTTGCATATTTTAATACGGACTTTAAGGGGGCAAAGACCAAATCAAGATTAGGTGGGGATTTCATCACCCTTCCTAAGCCCCACAAATCACAAACCGAGCATCTAGATCAACCCTTCATTAATTTAAAAAATATCTAGACCAGACTCTAAGGACTGTCGTGCTCAATAAGGACAGAGGAAGGTCGTGGGTAATCTATCGTTTATCCGCATTACTTTTGTAGTGCCTAGGCAAGTGTGTCAAAGGCTAGTGGTTTTTAATTAGGCCCACTACTGTGGTTCCTTCCCACTTACCTGGCACTTACCTGGCTACAAGGGTAGTACGGAGGCGGTAGAGGATTGATCCTGCGGCTTATCTTTTGGAAGTCTAGGAGCGGTCTAGAGACTGGACCTAGGTAACCTTAGTTCTAGGGTTGTTTGTGCATTTTAGAGTGATTTGTCTTGAGTCCCACTTTTTTCAAAACAAACCAATTTTAAATCACACACACGCTGCCACTTGCACTAAACCCGCTTAGTGCATGCTCGGCTGGACACGGGATCCTAGTGCCCGTCTTGTCCGCGTTCCTGCTATCGACGCCAAAATCGGTACTTCTTCATCTTCTTTTCCCCCACCACACACCACGACTGAGATGGACGGCACTCCATCAGATTATAACACCACGCTGCCACCGCCCGTAGGTGCGCAGAATCCACCGCGCATCTTTCTCCAAGAGAGATGCTATCCTATCCGTGGTCCTCTTCCTACTTGTCTATCTCTTCCACCAGCTAACGGGGATAATTTCGAAATTAAACCCCACTATATCAATCTGCTGCCTAAATTTCACGGGCTTGAGTCGGAAGACGCGTACGTTTTCATCACCAAATTTGAAAACATATGCGCAATGATGGGTACTTCACAGTTGACTGTCAATGCTGTGCGCTTGCGTCTTCTCCCATTCACTCTGTGCGACTTGGCAGAAAAATGGCTTTATAATACTGCCGCACACTCTATTACCAACTGGGATGAATTCGTAATTGCATTTCTTAAGATGTTTTACCCAAACCATAAGACCGCCCGTGTTAGGAGTGATAACCAGTTCACCCAGCTTCCCAATGAACCATTTTGGAAGTGCTTTGAACGTTTCAAAATCTGCTTGTCCAATGTCCTCATCATGGAATCAATAGATGGGATTTATGCCGAATTATATATGAGGGCATTAATCCAGCGACAAAGCAGATGCTTGAAACAAATTGTCAATGCAATTTCATGTCTAAAGATGACGGTGAAGCTTGGAAATATCTGGAAGACCTTCCTGAACACACTTTGCAGTGGGAAAGGGTAAGACCACCTTCATCTAGGGGAGGTATTCACCAGCTCGATATTTCCATCGCAGTGAAAGCCGAAATAGCAGCGATGCAGAAGAAACTCGACGCTATTGAGAACAAGTTCTCATCTTTCTCCCTAAATCAGGTCATGCTTCCCAAGACTGTCTGTGGTTGCTGTTCAGATCCTTCACACTTAACGGAAAAATGTCCTATGAATGCACCGTTTCAAGGTCACGAGCAAACTAATGCTGCTTTTCAGCAGCGACCTAGAAATGATCCTTATTCTTCCACGTACAATTAAGGATGGAGGAATCATCCTAACTTTGCTTGGAACCAAAACCAACAAAGCAATTATTAAAGACCTCCTCCACAGCAACCACAACCACAAAGTCAGCTCCCCTTTCAGTCACAAAATTTCCAAAGTCCGGCCAACATTTCTACACCACAAGTGGCCGGTACTGACAACTCTTCACTCGCACAAACTTTGGACTTGTTCATGAAACATTCCATGCAATTGTCGGCTGAGATGAAGTCTTCTATTGATACCATACAGAAAGACTCCGCCTCCCACGGCGAGAGTATTAAATCAATAGAAAACCAACTCGTACAGTTAAACGCCGCAATGAGTGCGAGAGAGAAAGGGAAACTCCCATCTCAACCCATACCTAATCCTGGCCACTCACAAAATTATAATGTGAGTGCTGTTACCACGTTGAGATCGGGAAAAGTGCTGAATAACCGAGTGGGTGAGCAATGTGATGATAGTGACACCAATGATACCCCAGCTTCTTCTTCTTCCCCTAATTCGTCTAGTGTCCCACCTTCATCCGAGCCTATTCTCCGTTTTCCCCAAGGCTCGAACCCTTCGCCCATTTCCTCAAATCTACCAAAAACGATCCCCACTCCAATTCTGGGATCCACTCCATCCCCACAATCCTCTCCAATGTTGGACCAAACCCTTATTGATAAAGCACCTTATCCAAACAGGTTAAGGGGCAACAGACCAAGTCTACAAATGGAGAAGATTGTGGAAATTTTTAAGCAAGTTAACATAAACATTCCTCTCCTAGATGCTATTCAACAAGTTCCGTCATATGCGAAAATCCTAAAGGACTTGTGCACTAGGAAGAGAAAAGTTCAAGTACCTAAAAAAGTTTTCCTTGCGAGTAATGTGGGCACTGCTTTTACACAACAACTACCCAAGAAACGAAAGAACCCGAAAGTCCTACAATTTCTATTTCCATTGGGGGTAAAAATATCAATCGTGCTCTACTCGATTTAGGTGCTAGTGTTAACTTGCTTCCATATTCTGTTTATGAGCAATTAGGGATCGGAGAGTTAAAACCTGCGTATTGCACTCTTCAGATGACCGATCGATCTATCACCCAACCAAGGGGTGAGCTAGAGGATGTGTTATTCAAAGTCGGGGAATTCATATTCCCTGTGAACTTTATCGTTATAGATACACAACCTGTGGCAAACCCACGCAATCAAATCCCGGTGATACTCGGTCGACCCTTTTTGGCCACTTCCAACGCAGTAATCAATTGTAGAAACGGCTCTATAACCCTATCCTTTGGAAAGAAGTCAATTGAGCTTAACATTTACAAGTTGGGAAGTGAACCCTCCGAACCCTATACTCATGTGTGTTCTGTCAAATTAATGGATGTCGACAGCGGCGGATTTGATCAACCTCATAATTCTGACTCTTTTCATATATTGTTGCTTGACACGGACTCTTCCACCGAGTTGTCCGGGTCAACATCTAACACTGATGAGGAACTTTTTATAGAGTCTGACGATCACCCCATTTTTTCTGAAGACATTATTCTTCGGGATATCGATGAAAGCTTTGAGGAAATTTTCGCTGATGAGCTCGCATTTTTACAAGACACTGGTGTTGAGATGAATCAAATCCAAGATGAAGAAATTGGACCTCCACCCCTTCTTTTGGATAATCATGATAATGCGAGTAATCCATCATTACTATCACTGTGTCGTCTCTCCAAATTGAGACGCAATTCTTTTCCATTACACCTCTTATCACCTCCCCATTTCTTCACGTCGAAAGGTGACATGTTCTTCCACCAACCTTGGTGCTTCATCGATAAAATTTTTGAATGGTTGGTGTTGACCTTCGGTTTTTGCAAAGCTTGGCATTGACCAATAACCTTGACCCCCTCGTGTGATTTTAAAAGATTAACATAGTTTAACTCAAGTTTGGGAGGGAATATTTTGGCTCTTGAAAGAAAATGATTTTTACAAAATTGTGAGCCAAAAATAAGTTTGGGGGAGGATTTTCATTTCATATATTCTTGCCCGCATTAATAATTTCCTCTCAAGTCTACAGGTTTTTGAGCTTAACGGATGATATCAGTGAGGACACTGCTGTAAACAGGTTTGGGGGAGGTTTGTGCTTATTTACGCATCAATTTGCATCATGCTTTGCATAAACACAACATTTTCAAAATTTTTTTAAAAAAAATAAAAAAAAATTCTTTTATAAAAAAAGAGTAGAAAGTGAAAAATTACATCCAAAAGATAGGAATAGTTTAAGAAAACCAAGAAAATTAGAAGTTTTCTTAAACGAACTGGTAATAAGTAGTTATGAGCTGTTGTCACAAGGGTTAGTAAGATGAAGGAAGTCACTAATCTGAGGATAAAAATAAGTCTGAAAAATAATTTCTATTCTGGAAGCCAAACATTTGAATGTTGAAACCCTACTATATGCACTTGCACACGTCTTGAAACTCGGGATAGTAGAGGATACCTTGAAATGCTATTGTCTAAAAGCCAAAGTATTAAGAAAAATATAAAAATGGTGAAGAGAAAAATGAACACTGGTTTTGTTATCGCCAAGGCAGCAATAAAAAAATATAGCGAGGGTGCCTCTTCACCTAGTGCCCTAAGGCCAACTGGTCTGGGAGTCACTGCTAAGCCTTAGGTGGTGCAAGACGAGGAAAATACTATCACCTAATTAGCAAGCACATGAGTAATCGGTCGGTTAGTACCTCAAGAAGTATTAACGGTCGTATGAAAATGTGTGAGTAAATCTAAATATTCATCAAGTTAAAAAGTACTGAGGTAGATGGACAAGAGTATGATAGCTTGAATTGAATTCTTCGAGTGTAGGGATGTCCATTTCACACACGTAGGGTTATATGATCGATGTTTGGATGAAAGGTAGGAATGAAAAATAAAGACGATATTTTATTGAGGGATGATGTGATTTCTAACATTTTTTCATGACTATTAAGATAGGGCTCATGACAACTGAAAAGGTAGTATAGTTGGAAACTCTTATTTTCAAAGTCTTTCTTTTATGGTTCTTATCTTTATATGTAAATTTCACCATCTCTCTTTTATTATAGAATTTTGTGGGTGTAATCCGCTGAAAACCCTCAGGAGACAACACTCCTCCTACTAGGGACACCTAGAGGTTTAACGGCTTGTTGCACGTGCTCAGTGCAATCGTGTTTGCCTACGAAAGTGTGCTTAGTTTTCTCCTTTCTTTTTTCTCCTTCTCTTGAATAAACTAGTTTGCTCGGGACGATCAAAGATAAGTTTGGGGGTATTTGTTCAGTTGATAAAACTGCATATTTGTTATTACATTTTTCCTACCATTTCCATATTAAAAAAGGTCTTTATTATAATATATCATACATATGATGGTTTATGTGTAAAAATACTATTTTCCATGTGTTGATATATTATAATTAGCATTTGGTAGGAAAATGTATATAATATTATTGACATAATCCTAGTAGAACTAAGTCTACTAAATATTATTTAAGTTGTTGTGCAGAATTTTCAGGTCTTAAATCAAGGAAATTAAGTTGTTAAAGCTAACCTGCCTAATTAAGAAATCAAAATTAAGAAATCAATTCTAGCAGAAGAAAAGAAAAGATTTCCAAATTCTGAAGGTTCCAAGGATCGCCAAATGTCACAACGAGCCAGCCCCAGAAAATTGATCAACGGACCTGATCATCAGGCCGCGGATCCACGGCCCTAGCCCCATGATGCCGCGGATCCGCCGCGTTGGTGAGGAGTTAGAGGATAGTATTTCTCTGGTGGAATCCTAACTAAAATTTTCCAATTTAGGAGACTACATTTCTGGCCTTTGGACTATAAATAGGGACCGAGAGCCTCTTAGAAAATTTATCAAGCCGACGAGATCACGAAGTCCCAGACGGCTCACGCATCCAGATTGATCATCAACTGTTCGTCTACCTCCTTAGAAGAGATCAAGAAGCAACTAGTACTTGTAATAATTTTCTAAGGAATCAAAGTGTAATGAATATTGTTGATTAATAAAGGTAGCTTTCTTTTTCTTATTCTATTTCTTCGTAGTTTAATTATGCAATTTCTCTCCATCTCTTTTTCTCCCAACATGCGCGAGTAATTCTCCGCTTGTTAGGGTTCGTAGGATTAGGGTAGGCTAATGGATGATGAACATCTCTAAACCCTTTTTAAGTCCTATAAAGTTTATAAACTTTATCAAAAGAATCATTAACATCCTAATCGGGCGCGCTAACAATTCATTGTTAGTCCCGACCGCGATTAGAGATTAGATTAATGATTGTTTTGGTAAAGGCTAGATATGAACGGAGTTCCGTGTCGAGATAAGGGTTAAGAGTGGGATTCCTTTTCCCTCCAGAAACCTTAATCTACACGTATCACCGTCGTTCTAGTTTTAAATCTATTAAAGGATAAAAATGGTAACTTTTAATTAATCGTCCATAACTACTAAATCCTAACGAACCCTACAAGCCCCCTTATTATATTAACTACATCCATAAATAATCTAGATCTATATTTTGCATTAGTGCCTAACATAGATCTAGAAACCATTCCACAAAATTCTTTATCCCTCCTCTCTTTTTCAACACATCTAAAGTAAGAGTAAAAGGTTCAACGTTTCCCTGAGGACGACCCGTACTCATCTCGGTCTAGCTACGTGCGACACCGTTCTGATTGCGGTTATTCTACAAAACACAAATTTTCACATCAATCACCCTCGTCTTCCTCCTTTTATTTTGTTGTTTTTGGAATTTTTGTAAGCCTCCGGGCATTTTGTAAGGCTGGGGAGCCCAAAATACCCTTTGTAAAGCCTTTGCCTTTGGTAGTAATAAAACTTTTTCTTTGGTTTCATCGATTTGCACTTTATCTTCTGTTTGCACTGTTGGGCTTCCATGTCAGGTCGGCCGTCTGTCTAGCGATCGTTCGTCGAGTTGATTTCGATCACTTGCCAAGTGCTGCTGAGAAGGAGGCATCTCCGTAGCCCCGAAGTCGAGGGGGGATCGTTTAGACTTGGATAGACCTGATGCCTCTTATTGGGGCCTCGGATCCTCTGCATGTGATGGGCAGAGGGCTGTTCGCCGTATTTGTGTCGAGCATGAATGGGAAGCTGCTCGGTTGCCCCTCGGTGGGAGCCTTTTGACTTCTGGAAATGCGAGTAACGACCACTAGCCGGGGATGGTCGAGCGAGGGTCGGGCTCGACTGTCTCTGGGAGGACTTTAGATCTTTAGCGTTGGAGGGGCTGTAAGAAGCCCACTAAAGATGACCGGGTAGGGAAGCTGCGCGGTCACCTCTTGGCGAGGGCTTTGATCTCTGGCGTCGCAGGTAGGCAACTACCAGCCTAGGATGACCGAGCATGGTAGCTGCTCGGTTGCCTCTTGCGAGGGATTTGATCCTTAGCGTTGGAGGGGCTGTAAGAAGCCAACTAAGGATGACTGGGCAGTGAAGCCGCACGGTCGCCTCTTGGCGGGGGCATTGATCTCTGGCATCGCGGGTATGCAACTACCAGCCTGGTATGACCGAGCGGGGCAGCCGCTCGGATGCCTCTTGTGAGGGCGTCGATCCCTGGCATCATGGGTAGGGGGTACCAGCCAGAGTGACCGAGCTGGGTAGCTGCTTGGTTGCCTCTTGCAAAGGCTTTGATCCTTCAGGACGGGGAATGAGCAGGGTTACTACCCAGTGCCTCTTGGCGAGGACTTTGATCCCTGTCGGTTGTGGTAGGAAGCTACCAGCCGGGGATAGCCGAGCAAGGACTCGACCGCCTCTGGAAGGACTTTGGTCCTTAGCGCAGGAGGGGCTGTAAGAACCTACCAATGACCCTTGGCCGGGCAGGGTTACCGTCCGGTGCCTCTTGGCGAGGGCTTTTGTCCTGAAGGATAGCCGAGCGAGGGATCCTCGGGCTCGACTGCCTCTGGGAGGGCTTTTGATCCCTGTCGGTCGTGGTAGGAAGCTACCAGCCGGGGATAGCCGAGAAAGGACTCGACTGCCTCTGGGAGGGCTTTCGATCCCTGTCGGTCGTGGTAGGAAGCTTCCAGCTGGGGATAGCCGAGCAGGGTAGATGCTGAGCTGCCTCTAAGGAGGGCTTGGATCCTTAGCGTTGGAGGGGCCGTAGGAGGTCTGCTAAGGATAACCGGGCAGTGATTCCGCTCGGCTGCCTCTTGGCGAGGGCTTCAAACCCTGGCATTGTGAGCAGGGAAGCTACCAGCCAGGTATAGCCGAGCAGGGCAGCCGCTCAGCTAATTCTTCATGAGGTTTCGCCCGACCATCCAGTTGCAGGTATGGGGAACAGGAACGGTCGCGGTGACCGTGCGCGTAGCATACGAATTGAACGTGGGGGGAGGCGAAGCGCCAGGGTCGCGTCGTTTCGATTCCGCCAGAGAAGGCTCGTTGATCGCCGCGTGGTAGCGACTTTTTAGGCGAAAGCGGGCGACTGTTGAGATCCGTTGGGGCGCAGTGGGTTATATAAGGCTGAAGGAGTACTGGCCCTTCCTTTCTTCATAGATAGATCGTTGAGAATGCAGGACTTCCCCTTCACCATCCCAGAAATCATCCACTTCGAAGACGTATACCTCTATGACCAGAACTGCACCGAGGACATGGTGCAGTTGGTCTACGGGAGCATCGAAGACCACTTCGGCCGGTTGCTCCCCCGACGCTCCTCCCTGCTGCAGCTGCTGATGTACTCCATCTGGAGGGCGTCGCCGGGGCTTTACAACCCCTTATCCGAGCAGCTCTATGACGAGGCCGTGGGTAAGCTGCGATCTCTGAGGCGCTTTGGGCTGATCTCCGTGAATCGGCTGGCTCGCTCAGAGGCACTCGTCCGTGAGTGCTACGAACTGAGGCTCGGGGTCAACGCGCATGGTGGGGATCGAGGGCTGAGGTTGGATCTCGCAAGGCCTCGGGTGACGGAGATCTTCACCGAGTACCATGAGCAGTGCTCTCTGTACCCCCTTCCCCCGCTGTTGCAATTTTCTTTTTCTTTCGTATGTATGGCTGAGGAGCCCATAATACCTTTTTGAATAAACAAGATCTTTCCTTCTTTTTCGCAATATTCCATTGATCTTTATTAAATTAACAACAGACCCTAGGAGGAGTTTACATTGCCTTAAGAGAAAAGTACATGCTAATAGATGATCTTATTAGCGCGGCCCGAGCTCCCCGGAGGCCTGTTGGTTTCGGTGCTCGGCACCGGGTACGGGGCTTCCTGAGCGCTGGGATGGTCGTCTGCCGAAACAAGCATGATCTGGCCGATGGTCAGCTCGGCGGGAGGCGGCGCTGCCCCTGCTCGCGGTCGGCCTGCCGTTTGTCTCTCAAGTAGGCGGCGAGATACCCCGATCGGATGAGCTCTTCGATGTAGTCCCGGAGTTGCTTACAATCCTCCGTGGAGTGGCCCAGTGTCCGGTGGAAGGTGCAGTAAGGGCCCCGGGTGCGCTTCGAGGCCTGACGCGGGATTGGAGGGAACTTGAAGAACCCCTCGCTCTGGGCCTCCTCTAGCAACATTGCAAGGGAGACGTTGAGTGGGGTGTACTCCTGGAACTTCGAGTGAAAGGGCTGCTGACGCTCCGGCCTTTCTTCCCGGGCCCTCTTCTTCTGGTCCGACCGAACTGCTCGAGGGAGGTTCGCGTTCACCTCGGACTCCAGTTGAACCTCACGTTCGGTCCACGCCTTGACCTCGACCATGGTCTTAGGCTGTGCCAACGCAAAGGAGCGCAACCATTCCTTATGCCTGAGACCGGATCTGAGCGCCGTGATGACGGTCTCGTCCCGGTGCTCGGGGACCTCGAGAAGGGCGTTGTAGAAGCGGGTGATGTAAGTTTTGAACGTCTTCTTGTCCCCGCTCTTAATTGTGAAGAAGTAGTCGACAGTGCCCTTCTGCCGACGGTTCCCGACGAAATGGCCGAGGAACTGAGTAACCAGCTCGTCAAAGGTCGAGATTGAGAGGGGCTCGAGTCCTCGGAACCAGTCCCGACCAGAGCGGGCGAGGGTGGCTGGGAAGGCCCTGCACTGGGCGGTGTCGGAATGGTCCTGGAAGCTCATCCCCGCGGTGAAAGCGTCCAAATGGTCTTTCGGGTCTGTTTTTCCATCGAACAGAGAGACCTTCGGGGGCTTGTTGCGCGAGGAGACGTGGACAGCGAGCAGTTCCTCTGTAAACGGCTTGGTGAGCGAGTTGGCAGCGTACTTAGCCCCGTCGCCCGAGAGGTGTCCTTCCCGGCGCATGCCCTCGATCTTCTTTTCGAGGGCGTCGAGACGGCCGTGGTACCCCGAGGATTCAGCTCCTGGTGATCCCTGGCTTCTTCCGTGGGAGATCCGCGTATGGGCGCGGCCCCGGTTCCTCTCGATGAGCTTCCTCAGATCCCCGGGCGAGGTGGCCCTCGAGCCGTCGTGGCAGGCCTCCTCTGTGCGACCCCGTCGGGGGAGGGGGCGTCGATCATGCCTGGGGATAGGCGAGGTGACCGACATCTCCTCAGAGGGGTAAGGGTCGCGAGGAGGTTCGAGGCGAGGCGCTCTGGCGGCGGATCCCGGTGTGGAGCCGTGGGGCGCCCAGCGGGCCTCAGGGAGTATCAGCTCGTGAGATCCGTGGCCGAGGGTCGTAGCCTGCTGGTGGTCAGCCGTGCTGGCAAGGGTGGAGCCTTCTGGAGGCGGAGGAGCGGCAATCTGGGGCCCTAGCCCGGCCGTTTGAACGCGGATGAGCGCCTCCACGAGGGACTGCGACCGATCTATTCGACTGGCAAGGGCGTTGATGATGGTCGCTGGGGGAGGTTCATTCGCGCCTTCGGTGAGGCGGCGGCTGGTACTAGGATCTTCAGGGTGGTCGCTTGCCATATGGATGGAGATCGGAATGCCAACTTTGTTTTTTTGTGGAGTTTCCGTTCCCAC
Organism: Agapanthus africanus; assembly: GCA_030015575.1. Lineage (NCBI taxonomy): Eukaryota > Viridiplantae > Streptophyta > Magnoliopsida > Asparagales > Amaryllidaceae > Agapanthus > Agapanthus africanus. The sequence continues at coordinate 395,506,316 of JASDDO010000029.1, read as the reverse complement.
AGACGGCGCCAACTGATGGAAGTCCTTTTCGGGTCTCCTTCAGATGTTGTCTTCCGTCGATCTCCCGATGGGTTTTGGAGGTGATCTCCTATTTCGTGTGGGTCTCAATGGGTTTTGAGGAGATTGGTGATTTGAGAAGTTTAGCGCCGAGTACCTGTAAAGAAGTCCCGGGGTGGTTTGGTACCACCGAGTGTTAGTTATGTATATGCCCTAGAGGCCATTGTTGTACATATGATGTATATTATAGTGGATGCTTGGATATATATAGAGAGGACTTTCTTGCTCGATATGATAGTATACTATCTGGTTTCACTTTATCTTAACGTGTTAACAAATACTGTTTTGTGATCACATGTTGATGAAGCCCTTAGGATATGTACTCGATTATTAGGACTATGATACATATCATACTAGTGGGGCCAAGGTAGTCTACGACTACATCCTATAATTGTTCCTAGTCGAGGGTGTATCGAGACAGGGCATCGATACTCCAGAGTAGGCTATCGTATACGCATCTTGACCCATATGATGGGCGATGGATGATCCCATATCCATTGGTGTTGGACATCAAAGATGGTATACGGGTGCTCAGTAGAGACTGGGTACATTGAACGGACTCGCCGAGAACTCTTGGATGGTATTATACCTATTGTCAGATAGCAGTTCTCCGGTGACACTGGTACAGGTTAGTCTGTAGACCCGAGATCGTCATAGAATCTTGTGTGATTCCTACTGTGCTTTGATTTCCACCTTACCACGTCCAAGAGGGCGTGCAAAATGGTGGCTTTTGGGTACAGTCTCGAATCACATGGAGGCAATGAGCGATAGGAGGGGTTTCATCTCTCCCGGTATAGAGAGTTGATGATGTGCTGTGTTCGATTAGCTATAACTGGAAGCCCCTGGCCAGGGCTGATATGGAGATTTACTGGTAAGTGTTATCAGTAGTTTCTCAACCCGTTATGAGCCTTACATCGATACGACTTATTGGTTACCGGGGTCTGACGTTTACCACCTCTAGACTAGATATACAACATATCAGACGAAGAGATCGGACTGTACGGTAGTGTTACTGATTGGATTTGCAGGAGAATGTACAGGCTTGCTTGTCGATCTTCTGATTGCTCAATATACGGGTGGCTGTTACGTTTAGCTGACCGCTTGCAGCTTGTGGGTGTTTGATATGATCATCACTTACTGCCGGCGTATTGACGATTCTTTAGAGTCCTACACAGAGGTTTCCTGGCTCAGGCAAAACGGAGTAGGAGCACATATGTGATATGTGCGGGACCGAGAATAATACGATATGATATACCATATTATATTCTCGCGATATGAGATATCGGCCGGGTATATGTGATATGGCCAGGTATATGTGATATAGCCGGGTCATCGGATCAAGTGTTGATTCGATGAATAGGTACATGTTATATTAATCGGTTATATGCAATATAACCGGATTGTTGGATCAAGAGTTGATTCGATAATTTAATATATAATTATATATGTGATATATTACATTACGTTAACTAATATAAGCTCGTTTTATTGATTCATTTTCTCATTGGATAATATATTGATGTATATGCGATATATGTTAATTGTATTATTTTCTTTTGTTGCAAAATATATTATATATGTGATATATAATATTGTAACAAGTTAGGGTTACAAATGCAACATGTTTTGTGGAGTTTAAATATGGTTAGGGTTTGGATTAGGGTTAAGCTTAGATGAAGCTTCCATGAAACTTCATGAAGCTTTGACTTTGACTTTATTCTATGATATTTTGAAGATATGTGTTAACCCAACCCAAACTTCAACCCATGGTTTATTTTCTACAAGGGTTAAGGATGTGATCTTTAACCCATGGTTGCAATTCTAACCTCATAACAATAATTCATTATTCATCACAAAAGCTTTCTTCTTCTTTCTTCTTGAAAAAGCTTTCTAGTTTTTTATGAAATGATGATTTAAAGTGAGAAAATGGAAAAAAAGAGAGCAAAATTCCTACTTCATCATCCTAATCTATTCTAGCCACTTAGATTACGGTGTTCACTTCATTAATACCTGATTAGAGAAGTGAGAACTTGAGTTTGAGATTCTTCAAGGTAGATCATCTTCGAAAAGAAGACTTCTAGCAAGCATGGATCATTCGACTTGTGGAGCCTCTCTAGAGTCCGGGAGTTCATGGATCGCGGCGAAGGGACTACTACTCGGAGCTTATGAAGCGAAGGAACGGACTACAAAGGTTGTAATCCCTCTCTCTTAGATGTAAAGTTGTTTACATGCATGTTAACCCTAATTCTCTAGTTAAGATCTTGGTTAGGGTTTGTTTAGCACCCCAAAAATTTATAAAGTAGCATGATTGATGCTTGCCAAAACCTTCATAAGGTGCTATGCTAACCCTACAGTGGTATCAGAGCCAAGCTAGAGCATTAGGAGTTGTCTAGACGAAGTTAGAAGTCCGATCGAACCCCGAAACCCCGAAATGAACCCTTTTCTGGAATTTTTCAAAAAATTGACATTTTTCATATTAAAAATACTCAGAAAATCATGCAGGGAATTCTATGGACCCACCTGAAGAATGAATCCCTAACTCGCTACAATGACCGTGTAACCGCGGCCAAAACCTGGTTTTGGTGGCGGTTCCACGGCGCCACTGTGGAGGCTTGGGACGGGCACTTCAGCGACGGTCCATAGGTGTTGGGGCATGCTACTGGGAATTTTTATTTCTGCTCAAGTGTTGAGCTCAATGGGGTATTTGGGAATTCGTTGTATCTATCGAATTATCTAACTTCGCCTAGCTATCTGTGATGATTATGTGTTGCCGTGATATGTTGTATTGGATCGTTGTGTATTGAATAGCCGGGGGTTTTATGTGAGATGAGAGTTTTCTTTTTCATTCATGTAAAATTCTTTTGTATGTAATATTCTTTTATTGGGGCACTTCCGTGTTGAGGTTGATGTCACCATTGTATATTATTTACTTTTCCGCATTAGGATAGACCCAAGTCGAAGAGCATAACTAACCGGGTTCTAGGGTCCAGTGGGAGGCCATCTTGAGGAGTTGAGACCGGGTCTCCTAACCCTAGAATTGACAGGGTTACTTGCCGCTCTCGTAGGGGTCTAGGGATGTGGGTTTGGCTATTCATCACAACTGTGGAATCCGTGTTTTATATAGGCTCAAAATAAAACACGGATGTCCTAATATATCCAATATTTCATATATTGACTTCTGCTGCAATGTTCTGTGATGAGATCATATTACTGCCTGAGACGAATGCTTATACTATATGTTGATATATAAATATTGTTGATTTCGTTTCTGCTGTGATGCTTAGGAAGCTTAAATGATGGATTTTATTAATGAGATTAATAAAAGAAAAGAAACCTAAAAGATGTTGTAGAATCAAATTTTCAAAAAGGGTAGCTACAGTTTTTTGCTTTGCATAGCGGTATTCCTTGTAGAATATCCAGCACCTTATTCGATAAGGAAAGAGCCGAGATCCCTTCACCGGGAGTGACCTCTTTAGCAAAACTGGCAGATGCTACAAACTCACGGTTTAGTTTTTGATTGCTTCTATAATTCTTGCTTTGCACGACGGTATTTATGAAATATCCTGCACCTTATTCGATGAGGAAAGAGCCGAGATCCCTTCACCGGGAGTGACCTCTTTAGCGAAACTAGAAAAGCCTCAAAAACACTCTTTTTCAAAATCACTTGTTTCTACAAACGATATCAAGTTCATTACGCAAAAGGTTTTTATAAAAACCTGTTGTAACCCTCCGTCATTTCAGATAAGTAATATTTAGTATTCGTGCTACGTTTGTTGACTTAGTCAAGACGTAATGTACGGTAGCTAAATAGTGTTTATCTGCAAAAGCATGAGATACGATTGGATTCGGGTAGTCGTACGGCCTTGTTGACTTAGTCAAGGGTCGTACGGATGGGTTTAATTCAATCGGGAAATGTACGGGTTGAACTTGACTTGCGATTTATGGTTTATTGACTTAGTCAAGATCATAGATCGCTAGGGGTAAAATCATTATCGGGAATTTCAAGTGTTGAAATTTGCAATGAGATTGCATACCTTCTATGAGATAGTTGGATCCCGATACCCACTGCGAGTAAGAGTTACTCCTGGAAGAGTTTTACACAGGACAATTAGCCAATCAAGTAGGTGTCTAGAAAAGTGTTAACGGGGTTATGCCTCTGGGAAAACGAGGTTTATTTTAATTAGGTCCGTGCGAAAGAACGGGGAACCTCCCTCAAAGTACCAACACTGATCTGGCTGAAAGATTGATGAACTTGTAAAGGTGTAATTAATCCTGGCTAATCTTACCTTTTAGGGTTTGAAGGAAGATTTGATTAAAACAGTGGGAAACATCCTGATTAGATAAGATAATAACCAATCTAATCTTGCAAGAGCGCACGCTAAAGTGTTTTCTTCTCTCTCTCTCCACGTAGCGACCATGTCAGTCCTTAATCAAGATAATAATATGGATGTATTGACTGAACCCACTTGTTATACTGAGCAGGAGAACATTGGTCCTACTCCCACTTATAATTGTTATAAGTCCGAGCAGGGAATATGAGAATATCTGGATTCTCACGCCACCCAAACGAAGAATAAGTTTATTGATGTATCTTCTTCTGGTGTGTTAGTTACCGAGAACTGTTTCTCAGTTCACTCTACGTCCTGGGCATTAGATACCGGATCAGGATCCCACATATGCAATATATTGCATAGGCTAAAGAGAGGTAGAGAACTGGGAATGGGTGATCATTCCGTAAGAGTAGGGAATGGTGCAAATGTTGCAGCCAAAGCAGTTGGCGAATATCACCTTGTATTACCAAGTGGTAATACATTGATTCTGAATGAATGCTATTATATACCGAACATGATATGCAACATTATATCAGTTTCTTTATTAAGTAAAGAAGAATATAATTTTGTAATACAGGATAATGTTATGAATATCTTTCTAAATCAAAAGTTGATTGGATCAGACTCGTTAAATAATGGCATATACGTTCTAAATCAAAACACAGTTCTTAATATACAGAACACACACAAGAGGAAAAGTTCAGAAATGAACGAATTCTTCTTGTGGCATTGTACACTTGGTCATATCAATGCGACACGACTTGCTAAGTTATATAAAGATGGTTATTTAAATACGTTCGAATTATCATCTTATGAAACTTGCCATTCATGTCTCAAAGGCAAAATGACCAAAACTCCGTTTAGTGGACACGGAGAAAGAGTTATAGAACTCTTGGGACTGATACATAGTGATGTATGTGGTCCCATGTCTACACATGTCAGGAACGGTTCTTCCTACTTCATTACATTCACTGACGATCTCTCAAGATACGGACATGTGTTCCTGATGAAACACAAGTCTGAAGCTTTTGAGAAATTCAGGGAATATAAGCACGAAGTAGAGAATCAAACGGGCAAAAGTATTAAGATCCTTCGATCTGATCGAGGAGGAGAATACTTGAGCAATGAGTTCATGGATTATCTAAAAGAGAATCGGATTCTCTCTCAGCTTACTCCTCCTTATACACCACAGCACAATGGTGTATCAGAGCGGAGGAATAGCACCCTATTAGATATGGTGCGCTCTATGATGAGCACTGCTGAGTTGCCTATTTCCTTTTAGGGGTATGCGCTTGAGACAGCCATATACCTATTGAATCTAGTTCCATCTAAATCTGTACCCACCATACCATATGAGATATGGAGTGGGAAGAGACCATATTTTAAACGAGTTAAGATATGGGGTTGTCCGGCCTATGTCAAAAGGAAAAATCCGGACAAGCTCGAGGTACGATCAGTTCTTTGCAAATTTGTTGGATATCCAAAGAATTCTCAAGGATATTTTTTCTACCACGCTGAGGAACAAAAGGTCTTTGTTGTTCAACATGCCACCTTTTTATAAAGGGAATTTCTTATAAAAGAAATTAGTGGCAAAGAGGTAGAGTTGGAAGAAGTTCCAATAACACAAACTGCAACCGAAGATTTAGTGGAACCAGAAGATTCAGTAGTTCCCGACGAACCTCAGCCGCTCCGCCGATCTAGTAGGGTTCCTCATCCACCTGAGAGATACTACGGTTTTCTCATCGATGGTGGGAGCGAGGATTGCATCATGGAAGATGATGACCCGACTAGTTTCGAGCAGGCCATCATGAGTGGAGACTCTGTGAAATGGCTGGATGCAATGCGATCTGAGATGGAATCCATGTACACCAACAAAGTATGGATTTTGGAAGTTGCTCCTGAAGGGGTAAAACCCATTGGGAGCAAATGGATCTTTAAGAAGAAACTTGGTGTAGATGGAAAAGTTGAGACTTTCAAAGCTAGACTTGTTGCAAAGGGTTTTCGTCAACGACCAGGTGTGGATTATGACGAAACCTTTTCTCCAGTGGCTATGCTTAAGTCCATCCGAATCTTACTTGCCATTACTGCATACCATGACTACGAAATCTGATAAATGGATGTTAAGACCGCCTTTCTAAATGGTGATTTAGAGGAGTGCGTGTACATAACTCTGTTGGGGTAAAAATTTACACCCCGGTTGACCAAGTCAAAATCCAAGTCAACCCTAAGCCAAGTGGGTCCAAGCCCAGACCCAGTGGGGCCCATGCCCGGGTCGAGCCCGAACATAAAGCGGCCGGCCTCCCCCACGCCAAGATAAAAATTTTGTAATAAATAATTTTGTTGTATTTCTTTTATTTTATTTTTGGATAAATGTAAGAAAAATAGGCATAAAGCCAAATTTTTGTAAAGCCCATGGCTTATGTGCAAAAAGAAATGGCACATGAGCCATGGGATAGGCAAAATGCCATTTTGTGAAGCCCAAGGGGCTATGTGTAAAGTGTATGGCCTATAAAGGCAAGGATAATGAAATATCCCAACAACTTTTTCTCTCTCCAAAAAAAAAAAAACTTTCTCTCTCTCCAAACAAAAAAGTCTCAGAGCTGAGCTCTTTCTTCCATCTTCAAGGTTCCAAAACCTTCTTCTTTCTCTTGAATTAAATCAAGAGTTTTACTCTTCCTTTTTCAAAACAAATTAGTTTTTCACCACAAAACCCACAAAGGGGAACTTGGATCTATCATTAGATCTGAAAAAGAAGAGATTTTGAGATTTCACATCTCTTGATCTTCAAGATCCAGCAAGCAACAGGAGGAAGAAGAACATCGTTCACTAAACCCCAAAAAAAAAACACACACTCAGGAGTCCAACTCCTTTCTGATTTCTCTTTTGAGAAATTTGTTTTAGCAGCGCGCAGTGCAAGTGCGCAAAGCCCCCGCGTGCCGACACGTGGCGCGCGCGCGCTTGCGCACCTGCGCGCTTGCGCAAGTGCGCAAAGCGCCCGCGTGCCGACACGTGGCGCGCGCGTTTGCGCACCTGCGCGCTTGCGCAAGTGCGCAAAGCGCCCACGTGCCGACACGTGGCGCGCTTGCGCACCTGCGCGCTTGCGCAAGTGCGCAAAGCGCCCACGTGCCGACACGTGGCGCGCTTGCGCACCTGCGCGCAGCGCTCATGCGCAAAGCGCCCACGTGCCGACACGTGGCGCGCTTGCGCCTGAGCGCACAGCGCCCAAGGTGCTGCCCCACGCATCCTTTGGATGCCCTTTTCCCCTTTATTTATATATACATGTATATATATACATATGTATACAAATGTACACATACACATACTCCGCCACACTCTCCCCCTCAAAAAAATTTTCGGGCCGGGGCGCTGCCCCGAACCCCGCAAGGGGGCTGCTAGCCCCCTTGACCCCCAGCCCGCTATCCGGGTAGCGGGACCCCCGTAAAAACTCTGCGTGGCTCCCGATATATCCAAAAAACCCCTTTCAGAACAGAACACACGTACACTGCACATTGAGTTCGCATGACCAGTTTAACCCGTTAATCGGAGGTTCCCTCGCCCCAAAGGCGAGGGGTAATTAACGGCAGCTTAGTCCGCGGCTGCCGGAGATTCGGATCCCCACAATCCTTAAACCCCGGCCTACCCTAGGCAGGGGGAATCTGTAGTACGCCTGACAAGCGTGCGCGTATTCCCATCTCAATGGGGTGACGAAAAAACACCCTACAGAATCTGGCACGCCCGGTGGGACCTTTCTCTCCTCCCATATTTCGGGTTAAACGTTCATGCGAACTCAATTAATATACATATCTATTGTCTATACTGAAATGATATTTTCTTTTCTATGCAGCAATCAACCTTCGACGACAATGTCTCTCCAGACGAATTCAGCTTCCAACGTGACCCCGATTCCATACGTGGTCAAGATAAACGCTCGTGTGGTTCTCCCTGCAAGCCTCAGTCGACAGTGGGAGGAACCGCCCCGCCAGTTTGGCTCCGTCATCATCTACCCTGCTGGAAGCGCTCATCTGGCGGAAATCCCGGCGGAACAGGTGGTCAAGCCGGTCCCAAGGGGCAAGAGGCCGAATGTTGTGATTGCTAAGGCACCACAACCGAAACTTAAGATGGTGTCTGAACGATTCCCTGACGCTCTAACTGGGGGCAAGACTTCCGGTGCGAAGGGCAACAACAAATGTCGCGGACGAGCTCAAGCGATGACTCCAGCAAACGCACAATCGAGCGTATCTCCAAAGCCCTCCATCGCCCAGTCTACGGTGTCTTCCCGAAAAGTCGAAGTCTTCCAGGTGCTTAGAACAGAAAAGTTAAGGCAGAAGTGGCTCAGGTATCGAGCCAACAAGAGGGCCAAGGCTTCGGCCAAATGGAATCGTGTGAAGTTCCAAGTGCAGGGTTGCCCAGCGACGACGGTTGAGTCGGACGTAAGAATCAGCAATTCCTTCGAGCCTCTGAAGTGGGTTCAGAAAAATACCATGACTGCCAGAATCAAGAAGACAGCGGTCCGAACAGTGCTACAAAGAGACGTGTCCCGGCCCCAACATAAAAAGTATGACACCGTCTCTTCAAGGGTCTATCAGGCGCTCTGTGCTGCACGAAAGCAGCGGGGCAAACCCAGAAAAGAAGCGCCGGCACCAGTCAAGAACCCGGTTAAACCAGCCGCCTTCAATCAACTACCAGCTACCGAAACAAGGGGGTCAAGACAGCAATCCGTGAAATCAGCTGCCAATGATAGAAAGACGGCCGGATATATCATCCATACGGTCTATATGGCGGGCGGGCGCCCTAGCGACAACCTTCGCAGCAAAAGCAAGGACGGGGCCACCACATCCCAAGCCCAATCTAGCCTGAATGTGGTTGCCGCCGCCCAAGAACATCCGCCCCCGCTAGATGAAGAAAACCCTCTCGATGAGGATGATAGGCAGAAAGACCCCTCGGTCCATGCAGAGTCAAGCTCAGACAGCGAGGAAGAGCCGACTTTCCGCCCCAGGACTGCGGAGCAAGAGCTGCTTCAAGAGCTTCGAAAACAGCTCAGGAGCAAAGATAAAGAGATGGCCAAGCTCTATTCGAAGATTGACGACTTAACGAACGTGGTGATGCAGCTTACGGCTTAAATTGCTCGAGCGCCTCCCAATCAAGCACAAGCCGCTGGTAATCAGCCGGGTGATGACAATCCGAGGCAGCCAATGCCTGTTCCTTTAGGACCAAGACTGGTCGAGCCGCATGAAAGCCGGCCGCACTCCGCTTCGGGGGACGCCTTGGCCCCTGATAGCACTATCCCGCTAACACAGGATCGGATAATGGATCTGGTCACCAGAAAGGTTAAAACATTGGTGACCGAAGCTGAAGCTCAGAAAGAAATCGGCAGTAGTGGGCGGCCATACCCCGCGCAGTACGATCTGATTGAGTTCCCAAGCGGCTACGTCATTCCTAAGTTCGGAAGATTTGATGGAACGGGGAATGCAAACCAGCACGTCGCCCACTTCAAAGCATCGTGCGGAAATACAGGGGGCTATGATGCGCTCCTTCTTCGTCAGTTTGTCAACAGCCTGACCGGCGTCGCTTTCGACTGGTACGCGAGCATACCAGACGGGTCCGTCATTACCTTCGCCCAAATGGAGTCTCTGTTCCGGCAAAGGTTCATGAGCGTCAGTGATAAAATCTCCATTGCCGACCTTGTGAGGACCAAGCCGGGGAAGAATGAAAGCAACACCGACTTTATCGCCCGATGGCGTAATCTCACAGTCAAGTGTGAACCGCCGCTGGAACAGGACCAGTCCGTCATCCTTCTCATTGGGAACCTCAGCAATTGGATGGTCCCATTCTTGTGTACAGCGGGCCTCAAGACATTTCAGGAGCTAACCAAGAAAGTCCAGATGCTGGAACGCTCGAAGCAAGAGTCCCCGCCGGACTCTCAGAGAGACAAAACTTGGAAAAGCAAGCGGGATGACAACCGTAGAAGCGGGAGCTCCAGTAGTACCAATGTCTTCAATGCGTCCGACAGTGAAGAAAAGCGAAGGGCGGCCGAATCCAAAACTAACCGGTCTCGAAAGCCATTGCTGGGAGGAGATGGGCCCACCCTAGAGGAGAAAAAGAACAAGGTTTACTCTTTCAGAAGGGACAAGGTTCGCAAGATATTTAAAGATGCCTTGAACAACGGCCTACAATTGCCGGAGTCGAAAAGACCCCAAGAAGCAAAAATGACCGACAATCCTCTGTATTGCCCGTACTACCGAGTAGTGAGCCATGCGATCGAGGATTGCTATATCTTCAAAGACTGGGTCGAGAAGCAGTACAAGGCTGGATAGATCGAGCTGTCCAAAAGCGTGTTGGTGAACAATCAAGTTGCAACCGCCAACTTTATACAGACAAAAATTGAAGCCTTCTGGGAGCAGACAGCTGAACCTGCTGCCCTGTCAAACGAAACTGACTCATCGCGGCCTCCGTGGAGTACACACATATCTAATAAGACGGAGAAGATGATAAAGCTACTTCGGAAGGAACCCAGGATGGAATGGGAAGGGCAGAAGAAGCCTACCAGTCCAGCTGCCAATGCGGCTCCATCAGGCTCAAAATCCAAGAAGCTGAAGAAGAAGAAAAGTGCAGCTCGGCGCGAAAAAGTGTCTTCAGGGAAATCGACCATTCAAAAATATATCGATTCCCTCGAAGAATATGAACAAAAGGAAAGAACAATGATTCAATTGAAGGAGTTCTTCCCTGTACAAGCGGCTGAAATTCTGGAGGAGTTAGAAGAAGACCCCAATGAAGAGATCCCCGTAGTGACCTGCTATGCCATCCATCTCGGCAGCGACTCCGAGGATGAGCTCTGTTTTCCCGAAGAGGACGAAGAGCTCACCACAATGGCCAATCAAATCCAGCTCAGAAGCGGCAGGGCTCTACCGCAAAATCAGGGCAACGCCCCAAAAGGGAAGGAAAAACAAGTCGCTAATGAAGAAGATGACAGAGAACCAGCCGATGAAAACACAAGTCCTTCCTCGGTGGACTATAATGTCTTGGCGCATCTCCGGAAGCTTCCGTCTCTCCTGAGCATCTATGACGCCTTGGTCCTATCTAAGGAGCTTAGAGATGTTCTCATTCACTCTCTACAAAACCCCGAGCGGTATCAGGCTCATTTTGCGGAAATTAATATGAAAGAAGCCCAGCACGCTTTGCCTGCCGCCGCAGTCACATTTAAGGATGAAGACTTGCTACTGGGAACGGCTGAGCATAATCGGCCGCTTTACATTACCGGGTACAGCGACGGAGATCGAATTAATCGCATATTGATTGATCCGGGGTCCTCAGTGAACATCATGAACTTGCGAACTCTGAAGAGTTTATCAATGGACGTCCGACACCTGTCAAGGGAAAGGATTGTCATTCAAGGCTTCAACCAAAATTGCCAGCAAGTTCTGGGGTCTATAGCTTTGCCAATCAAATTTGGGGATCTGCAAACTGAAGCTAAGATATACGTGATCGACGCCGACACGTCTTATAAGATTCTCTTAGGGCGGTCGTGGCTCCACGATTACGGCATCATTCCGTCAACTCTCCATCAATGCATGAAGTATACTAAAAATGGCGAAGAAAGACGCATTGACGGAGACATTCAGCCGTTCGGTGTGCATGAAGTCCGGTATGAGGATTCTCGGTACTTTATGAACCACCAAAATGCTAAGCCACAACTGACTGAGGATAGACCAGCCCCAAGGCTCAAAAGCAAATCTGCGCCGGCTGTCACATTCAAAAGTAAAAACGCCCAAGTGCGCCCACATTTCGGTAGCGACACTGACGAGTCCGACGCTGGAAGCCCGTCCTTCCGTAAAACTCGCCCTCGTTTCGGCAGCGATACGGACGAATCTGTTACTGAAGGCCCATCTAGCAGCAAAGTCCGCCCTCATCTTGGTAGCGACACTGAAGAGTCGGAGGAAGAGGACCTGCCGTGCAACAGCGATGCAGATTGGACCCCTATGCAACAAGCGAAACTACGAGAGACCTTTGAAGTTGCAGAAGGGTCCCTAGCCGTCACAAGGGTACCAGAGCAAATGTGCAAAGAGCTCGATGCATTATCAATCTCCACCATGGACCAGCTGAAAACTTTCTACGTTCCCGGGAGGAAAAGTGGACAGAAGGGCATCCTGTTTTATGGGTCAAACCCCGTTGTGCACCCGGACGATCTTTCTGTCGCGTGCCTTCCCTATGAGAGAGGCATAAGAGCCGTTCTCAATCCCAGATACTATGCGCCCGAGATGCGGGAATACTTTAAAAAGTGCGGATGCCGGTTATATCAAACGGAGTCCGAAGCAAAGTTTTACGAAGGGCTATGGTATCCGCCCCAGGTCCGAGCACTCATCGATGGACGAATTCCAGATAGACGGGGCATAGGTTACATTCAACCTGATTCCAAAGCGTGCTACATGATCCATGTTGGTGAGGCCAGCGAAAGATCAAATGATGATGACGAGATAGCCGAGCCAGAAGAAGCTCCTCAAGAACTCGAAGATGGCGGACAAGCAACCTTTGATGTGCTAGCCGAGATTGACTTAGGAACGCCCGATAATCCAAGGCCGACCTACATCAGCTCGCTCTTGTCAGAGGAAATGAAAGAGCAGATAATTGCCCTGCTGCGTGAGTTCGTCGACTGCTTCGCGTGGACATACAAAGAAATGCCTGGCCTTTCCCCTGAGGTAGCCGTGCATAAGCTGGCTATATCTCCTGATGCTAAGCCAGTCAAACAAGCTCCTCGAAGAATGAGAAGGGAGTTGGAAGAAAAGGTTATCGAGGAAACCAAGAAGCTCATCGATGCCGGCTTCATCAGGGAAGAGAAATATGCAGACTGGATCGCATGCATAGTCCCAGTGAAGAAGAAAAATGGGCAGATCCGAGTTTGTGTCGATTTCAGGGATCTCAACAAGGCATGTCCTAAAGACGACTTTCCGCTACCGGTCATGGAAATGATGGTCGATGACACCTCAAATTACGAGTTGTTCACCTTTATGGATGGCTCGTCTGGATATAATCAGATCAAGATGTCGCCTGAGGATGAGAAGCACACGGCATTTCGAACCCCGATCGGAATATATTGCTACAAGGTGATGTCGTTCGGATTGAAGAACGCAGGTGCTACATATCAAAGGGCAATGACCAATATCTTCGATGACCTAATCCATAAAGTCGTCGAATGCTATGTTGATGATCTGGTCGTCAAGACTAAAGCCAAGGCCGATCATATCCAAGATCTCAGGACCGTTCTCACCAGACTGAGGGAATACGATCTGAAGATGAATCCTCTGAAGTGCGCTTTTGGCGTGTCATCGGGAAAATTCCTGGGCTTCATAGTCCGACATCGAGGGATCGAAGTTGACCCATCAAAGATAAAGGCCATCATGGAGATGCCCCCTCCGAAGAGTCTGACGCAGCTAAGATCTTTTCAAGGCAAGCTTGCTTATATACGGAGGTTTATCTCAAATTTATCAGGGAGATGTAGGCCCTTCTCAAAGCTCATGAAGAAAGGAGCTCCTTTTATCTGGAATGCCGAATGTCAAGCAGCGTTCGAAAGCATCAAACAATACTTATTGCACCCTCCAGTGCTGGCCGCTCCCATTCCAAATAAACCGCTGATTCTCTACACTGCCGCACTGGATGAGTCACTCGGTGCGCTCCTGGCCCAGAATAATGAGGAGGGAAAAGAAAATGCCCTCTACTACCTCAGTCGAACTCTAGTCGGGGCGGAACACAACTATTCCCCAATCAAAAAGCAATGCCTGGCTCTGATATTTGCAGTGAAGAAGCTGAGGCACTATCTGCTTGCTCATCGGGTTATGCTGATCTCCAAGGTCGACCCGCTCAAACACTTGATGACCAGAGCGAGCCTAGCCGGCAGAATGGCAAGATGGGCTGTCATGCTACTTGAGTTTGACATAGTTTATACTCCTCAGAAAGCAGTAAAAGGGCAAGCTCTTGCGGACTTTCTCGCTGCTCATCCCATACCAGAAGGGTCGTCGCTAAATTGTGAGTTACCCGACGAACAAGTGCTGCACCTCGAGGAAGATGAGCCATGTTGGGAGCTCTACTTCGATGGGGCCTCATCAATAAGGAGCTCCGGCAGATCAAGCGTCCCGGAGGTAAAAGCAGGGATAGGATTGGTGTTCATCACGCCATCAATGGGAACCCTACGACGTTCTTTTGCTCTCACCGAGCCTCGAACGAACAATGAAGCTGAGTATGAAGCTCTGATAGCTGGTTTGGAACTCGCCATAGAAATGGAAATCCTTCGGCTACGAGTTTACGGTGACTCCCAGCTTGTCGTCAACCAAGTAAGCGGCGACTATAAGATATACAAACCTGAGTTAGCTCGGTATAGAGGCCGGGTGGTGGAACTCATGAAACGGTTCACTCACATTGAACTAATGAGAGTCCCTAGAGCGTTGAATGGAAAGGCTGACGTACTCGCTCGCTTAGCCAAGGAGCTGGCTGATCCTGACATGGACGAAATTCTGATCACAGTCAGGAGCCGACAAATTCTACCCCTAGTCTCTCTACGAGAAGAGGAAAGCGCGGAACAGAAGAGCAGTCCTGCCGAAGAAACTTCGATCATCCAAGACGAGCCCGATTGGAGAGAACCCTTCATAGAGTACCTCCGATACGACAGGCTGCCCGAAGAAAAATCTGCGAGGATTCAGCTGAAGAAGAGAGCTCTCCGGTACGTGTTTGTAAATGACACGCTATACCGCAGGTCATATGACCAACTCTGGCTCAGGTGTCTGTCATTGGCCGAAGCCCAAAAGGTCATGAAAGATGTTCACTCGGGTGTTTGCGGTGCTCACCAATCCGGCCCCAAGATGCGACTTCAAATCAAAAGGCTTGGGTATTACTGGCCCACCATGATACGGGATTACGGAGATCATGCGAAGAAATGTCCGATCTGCCAAATCCATGGTGATTTCATTCACAAGCATCCCAATCCGTTGCATCCTACGGTGGCGTCGTGGCCCTTCGAAGTCTGGGGCACCGACATTGTTGGCCCAATTGATCCTCCGTCATCTAAAGGCCACCGGTTCATACTGGCCGCGACAGACTACTTCTCCAGATGGGCTGAAGCTGTCCCGCTAAAAGAAGTCAAGACAAAGGATATTCTGACATTCTTCCAGCATAATATTCTATACCGCTTCGGTACACCAAGAAGAATCATTTCTGACAACGGGCCTTCTTTCAAGAGCTTCAATGTCTCAAGGTTCGCTACCCAGCATAAGATAGACTGGAGATATTCCTCCATCTATAATCCAAGGGCCAATGGGCTAGCCGAAGCCTTCAATAAGACTCTATGCAAGCTCCTCAGGAAAAATGCTTCAGCCAACAAGAGAGACTGGAATCTCAAGCTTCACGAGGCATTGTGGGCATATCGTACCACGCACCGTACTCCAACTCAGTCCACTCCATACTCATTGCTCTTCGGAGTGGAGGCGGTCCTCCCCCTCGAAATCGAAGTTCCAAGCTTAAGAATGGCCGTTCAGCATGAGTTGACAGAGGAGGAAAACGTGCTCCTTCGACTTGAAGAGCTCGATGCCCTCGAAGAAAAGAGGCTCGCGGTGCAGCAAAATCTAGAGCTATACCGAGCCCAAATGTCACGGGCCTATGACAAGATAACTCGTCTCCGCGCTTTCAAGAAAGGTGAATTGGTGCTGGTCCTCAAAAGACCGATCATCCCCAATCGACATGCCAAGGGAAAATTCGAGCCGAACTGGGAAGGACCATACGTCATCGAGAAAGTGTTCGACGGAGGATCCTACCAACTAATAAGTGCCGAGGGAGAAAGGCCCATGCCACCCATCAATGGCCGATATCTCAAGAAATACTACACATGAATGCTCCAAGTCGCAGGCGAATTGAGCACATCAGCCCTACGGTCTGGATCAGACATCCTGCAAAACCGTATACAATCCACGGGCGTAAATGACCCCTATTTCTCCCAAATCCTGCCGGTGAGACTGCTTTGAAAGTCCCACCAGCGGCAAAAAAAAAAAAAAAAAGGTATGTCCACAAGCAAAACGGGCACGGATGAAAACCCGAAAGGGCTCCGTGAGTAAAAACAGCAGGACTACCGGCGAGTCTGTGAAAACCCGAAAGGGCACAAACTCATGAAAAGAGATGAAATACACTCGCAAAGCCCTCTCGACCTTGCGAGGAGAAAACCCCTGCGTGAGATCCTTACGGCTCACAAAGGAGCAACACACTTATGAATCCTCACGATTCCTAAGGAGAAAATACACCTCCGGGATCCTTACGACTCGTAGGGAGAAAATGCTTTTATGGGACCCTCACGGCCCATAAAATTGAAAAGCCTTAGGTGATAGGGACCCAAACCTGTCTCCTAAGCCATCGTTCCCCAACGGGCAACGGCAAATGATGAGTCGCTTCTGGCATTTCGCTTCAGTGTTAGCGGTGCTGATGCCGACCAAAAACCCAAATCCCAAGTCCTCCCAAGGCAAATGATGAGTTGCTCCTGGCGTTATTCCAGTGCAGCAATGCTGATGCCAAACAAGGTCCAAATTCCAAGTCCCCAATCCCCAAATGGCGAATGATGAGTCGCTCCTGAAACCATATTCCAGTGCAGCGATGCAGACGCCAACCAAATTCCAAATCCCATACCCTAACGGCGAGTGATGAGTCGCTCCTGGTACCATATTCTAGTGCAGCGATGCAGACGCCGGCAAAGTCCCGAAATTTTTCCGGCCCTACGGTCTGGATCATACATCCTGCAAAACCGTATACAATCCACGGGCGTAAAACAATCCCAATTTCTCCTAAATCCTCTCGGGGCAAATGATGATTCGCTCCTGGCATTATTCCAGTGCAGCAATGCAGATGCCAAACGAAAACCCCAATTCCCAAATCCTCTCAAAGACAGATGACGATTCGCTCTTGGTACCATATCCCAATGTAGCGATGCTGATGTCAACCCAAATCAAAATCAACAAGTCAACTTCCACTCCGACACCACAGAAAGCGAAGCGAGTCAGAATCCAATCTCGACACCGCAAGAAGCGGAGCAAGTCAAGTCGACCCCTGACACTGCAAGAAGCAGAGCAAGTCAAATCAAGAACCGACCGTCCAAGTCGCAAAAAGGGCAGAACCGACCGTCCAAGTCGCTAAAATGGCAGCACCGACCGTCCACGTCGCAAAAAGGGCAGCATCGACCGTCCAAGTCGCTAAAAGGGCAACATCGACCGTCCACGTCGCTAAAATGGCAGCATCGACCGTCCAAGTCGCAAAAAGGGCAGAACCGACCGTCCAAGTCGCTAAAATGGCAGCACCGACCGTCCAAGTCGCAAAAAGGGCAGAACCGACCGTCCAAGTCGCTAAAAGGGCAGCACCGACCGTCCAAGTCGCAAAAAGGGCAGAACCGACCGTCCAAGTCGCAAAAAGGGCAGAACCGACCGTCCAAGTCGCTAAAATGGCAGCACCGACCGTCCACGTCGCTAAAAGGGCAGCATCGACCGTCCAAGTCGCTAAAATGGCAGCACCGACCGTCCAAGTCGCAAAAATGGCAGCATCGACCGTCCACGTCGCTAAAAGGGCAGCAACGGCCGTCCAAGTCGCAAAAAGGGTAGCACCGACCGTCCACGTCGTAAAAAGGGCAGCACAGGATTCCTACAAAGCGGGAACCAGATCACTCCGGGCCAGGGAAACGTCTATCACGGACACTCCGTCTCAGAGACATATCAAGCAACGACCGTCCATGTTGTAAAAAGGGCAGTGCCAGCTTCCCAAAAGGTGGGAACCAAATCAAGCCGCCTCCACGTGAAAGAAGATCCATCAATTTCATGCACACGGCCCACATATGTGGTGTGCATTTATTGATGGGGGGCAATTTGTTGGGGTAAAAATTTACACCCCGGTTGACCAAGTCAAAATCCAAGTCAACCCCAAGCCAAGTGGGCCCAAGCCCAGACCCAGTGGGGCCCATGCCCGGGTCGAGCCCGAACATGAAGCGGCCGGCCTCCCCCACGCCAAGATAAAAATTTTGTAATAAATAATTTTGTTGTATTTCTTTTATTTTATTTTTGGATAAATGTAAGAAAAATAGGCATAAAGCCAAATTTTTGTAAAGCCCATGGCTTATGTGCAAAAAGAAATGGCACATGAGCCATGGGATAGGCAAAATGCCATTTTGTGAAGCCCAAGGGGCTATGTGTAAAGTGTATGGCCTATAAAGGCAAGGATAATGAAATATCCCAACAACTTTTTCTCTCTCCAAAAAAAAAAAAAACTTTCTCTCTCTCCAAACAAAAAAGTCTCAGAGCTGAACTCTTTCTTCCATCTTCAAGGTTCCAAAACCTTCTTCTTTCTCTTGAATTAAATCAAGAGTTTTACTCTTCCTTTTTCAAAACAAATTAGTTTTTCACCACAAAACCCACAAAGGGGAACTTGGATCTATCATTAGATCTGAAAAAGAAGAGATTTTGAGATTTCACATCTCTTGATCTTCAAGATCCAGCAAGCAACAGGAGGAAGAAGAACATCGTTCACTAAACCCAAAAAAAAAAAACACACACTCAGGAGTCCAACTCCTCTCTGATTTCTCTTCTGAGAAATTTGTTTTAGCAGCACGCAGTGCAAGTGCGCAAAGCGCCCGCGTGCCGACACGTGGCGCGCGCGCTTGCGCACCTGCGCGCAGCGCTCATGCGCAAAACGCCCGCGTGCCGACACGTGGCGCGCTTGCGCCTGAGCGCACAGCACCTAAGCGCACAGCGCCCAAGGTGCTGCCCCACGCATCCTTTGGATGCCCTTTTCCCCTTTATTTATATATACATGTATATATATACATATGTATACAAATGTACACATACACATACTCCGCCACACTCTCCCCCTCAAAAAAATTTTCGGGCCGGGGCGCTGCCCTGAACCCCGCAAGGGGGCTGCTAGCCCCCTTGACCCCCAGCCCGCTATCCGGGTAGCGGGACCCCCGTAAAAACTCTGCGTGGCTCCCGATATATCCAAAACCCCCCTTTCAGAATAGAACACACGTACACTGCACATTGAGTTCGCATGACCAGTTTAACCCGTTAATCGGAGGTTCCCTCGCCCCAAAGGCGAGGGGTAATTAACGGCAGCTTAGTCCGCGGCTGCCGGAGATTCGGATCCCCACAATCCTTAAACCCCGGCCTACCCTAGGCAGGGGGAATCTGTAGTACGCCTGACAAGCGGGCGCGTATTCCCATCTCAATGGGGTGACGAAACAACACCCTACAGACTCAGCCAGAGGGCTTCGTAGATAGTGGGAGCAGCGGAAAGGTATGCAAGCTGCTTAAATCCATCTACGGGTTAAAGCAGGCATCACGGAGTTGGAACATCTGTTTTGATGTTGTAGTCAAAGAGTTTGACTTCATCAAAACATAGATGAACCTTGTATATACAAGAAGGTGGCAGAGAGTAAGGTTGTCTTCCTCGTATTGTATGTAGATGACATACTCTTGATAGGAATTGATATTCCTATGCTGCACTTGGTTAAGCTCTTCTTATCACATAGATTCTCAATGAAAGATCTAGGTGATGCCTCCTTCATTTTGGGAATTAAGATCTATAGAGATAGATCTAGACGGATACTGGGATTGTCCCAATCCAGGTACATTGACACCATACAAAAGAGGTTTAGTATGGAAGAATCCAAGCGTGGGAATTTACCCACGATCTTTGGACTCACTCTCTCCAAAGAGATATCTCCCAAGACTGATTTGGAAAGAGCTCGCATGTAAGGGATACCCTATGCTTCGGCAGTAGGTTCTATCATGTACGCGATGCTATGTACCAGACCCGATGTAGCATACTCACTAAGTGTAGTGAGTAGGTATCAAGCAGATCCTGGAGAGAATCACTGGACAGCTGTGAAGAACATTCTCAAGTATTTGAGAAGGACTAAAGAGATGTTCTTGGTGTATGGTAACGGAGAACTCCAGGTGGAGTCCTTTACCGATTCGAGCTTCCAGAGTGATAATGACGACTCTAAGTCGCACTCGGGATTTGTCTTTACCCTAAATGGAGGGGCGGTTTGTTGGAAGAGTTCCAAACAGGAAACTGTGGTAGACTCGACGATGGAGGCTGAATACATCGCTGCCAACGATGCTGCCAAAGAGACTGTCTAGATAAAGAAGTTCATCACTGAACTTGGTGTGGTTCCGTCCATTGAGTATCCAATACCTCTGTATTGTGATAACAATGGAGCTGTGGTTTTGGCCAAGGAACCCAGGTTCCATCAGAAGTCCAGACATATTCTGAGGCGGTATCACCTGATCCGGGAGATAGTTGATCGCCGGGAGATCGAGGTTAGGAGAGTTGATACGAAAGACAACACTGCGGATCCACTCACAAAGGCCATTCCTCAGATACAATTTGAGAGACTCTTCGGGATGTTGGGTATGAGATACCACAACAGCTGGCCTTAGTGCAAGTGGGAGATTGTTAGTTATGTATATTCCCTAGAGGCCATGTTCCCGCCAAAAATATTTGCGCAAAAGAGCCCAAGGTATCAAATGGTAGCGATACGCTTAAGAAAATGTGAACCAGTATTTTCCGAACTGTATTTTGACAAACTCTCAAATGAGAAACAACTAAATTCTGATGGTATTAAAAGAGTCTCAAAAAATCCTTCGATTTGATATATTATGGGCCTCATAATTCATCCGGGATCAAAAGTTATGGGGCATCACGCGCCCACACGTGACCGAGCATCACATGCCCACACGTGACCATTTACAAGCAAAGCCTGTAGGCACTGAATAAAATAAATAATTAAATGGGGTCACATGCCAACACGTGATGGGCCTTTTAAACCCTGTTCTCACCGAAAATTTCTGCGCAGAACAGTCCAAGGTATCAAATGGAAGTGATACGCTTAAGGAAATGTGAACCAATATCTTCCGGCCTGTATTTTAATAAGTTTCTGAAGGAGGAACTATTAAATTCTGATGGTATTGGAAGTATCTCAAAAAATCCTTCGATTTGATATATTATGGGCCTCATAATTCATCCGGGATCAAAAGTTATGAGGCATCACGTGTCCACACGTGATTGACCTTTAAGAACACGCTGGAGGAGTTAAAAGATATAATAAAAACTCAGAAAAGATCCCAATGGGGCATCACGTGCTCACACGTGACCATGGATCACGTGCAGACACGTGATGGGGTTTTAAAGCCTCTAAAATAATGAATAGAATTTAATTCTAAAAGTCAGAAAATACCTCAACGAGGTATCACGTGCTTACACGTGACCAATGGTCACGTGTTGACACGTGATGGTTAAAACAACAACATAAACAAGCGGCTGTTAAAGGAACCAATTTGGGGGTCACGTGCTCACACGTGACCAAGGGTCATGTGCCAGCACGTGACAGGCTTTGAAAGCCTTACAGTTTAATAGAATTAAAATTCTAAATTTCTCTAAAATCTTTCGAAATAGAATTAAAATTCTAAATTTCTCTAAATCTTTCTAAATGGAAAAGGATTATGAGGACCGTTGGATTAAAAATCCAATGGTGATTAAAAACCACCAATTTATGGAAAAATCTTAAATAAGGAAAGATCTCCCCAAAGCTCACCGAAATAACAAACAGAATATCTTTTGGATTTAAAATCCAACGGTGAATAAAATTCACTGAATGATCTAAATGCTTATATTAAATACGAAAACAAATCAAATCTTTCATTGAGAGATTTGCTGAACAAATTGATCCTTTTCCTTCTCCTATAAATAGGAGCCAAGAAAAGAAGAGCAGGGATCTTTTTTTGGGAGAGAAAAACAGAGAGAGGAGAATTTAATTCTCAAGAGGGAAGAAAAGAAAGGAGAATTTAATTCTCAACAAAGAAAACCCTAGGTGAGAAAAGAGAAAAAGATCAACTTCAAAAAGAGAATTTAATTCTCAAAATTTAAGAGTTTAACTCTTCTGCAAATAAAGAACTTAGTTCTTTCTCTGGTTGAGGATCTGCAAAGTGCACATCTCCCCATGAATTGAGAATTTAATTCTTATGGGGTTGAGATCCTGCCATGCAGATCTAAAACACAAATGAGGAATTGAGTTCTGAGAATTTAATTCTCCCAAACTCACAGGAATTTAATTCCTCCTAAAACAAAACTAGGGTTTAACCCTAATCAAGAATCTGATTCTTTTACATATCTGGGAATTTAATTCCTTTAAAAAGAAATCAGGGTTTTATCCTAAATAAGAATTTAATTCTTTCACAATAGGAATTTAATTCCTCCAAAATCATAATTAGGGTTTAACCCTACAGAGAATTCAATTCTTAAAAGGTCTCTGTTCATGAAAAGAACTAGGGTCACGTGCCCCCACGTGACCCTTGAAAAAATCCCTGAAGAAAAGAAGCTTTGAGGCAATGCCTCACGTGCTCCCACTTGACTCCCAAAACGCAGAAAGAAAAAACAAAAGAAAAGAAGCTTTGGGCGCTCTCACATGCCCCCACGTGACCCCTCAGCAAGTGCTGTAATTATCGATGCATAAATCCCCATCACGTGCCAACACGTGATGCTCTAAAATAAAGATGAAAAGTGTTTAACACTTATTCGCAGATTTGAGGATAAAACAAAAGGAGATCTGGCTCCACATTTAGGGCGCTCTCACGTGTCCCCACGTGACTCCTAACAAATCTCTTTAATATCCAATGGATGGATGCCTATCACGTGCCCGCACGTGATGGCCAGAGAGTCAAAAAGTGTTTAACATTTATTTGCAGAACAAAGTAAAAGGAAATCTGGCCCCATCTTTAGATGCCTCACGTGCTCACACGTGATGGCCTGAAAGCTAAGTGTTTAACACTTATTTGCAGCCTTAAGGGTAAAATAAAGGAGTTTCGGCCCAATCTCAGGCGCCTCACATGACCCCACGTGACCACACCATTTTTAATGTTTAACACAATTTTTAAAGCGCATCACGTGGGAACACGTGATCGTCAAATACCTTCTAGTGTTAACACTATTTCAAAACCAACCTAGCCTAAATGGCTAAGTTTTTCCAGAGGCAGGATTCTCCTTTGACTGAACTTCAAATATACCCTTGTTTTCCAAACTTGATCATTTCACATGACATTCAAAGTAAACTCCAAAGCCATGATGAATGGTCAGTGCCTAATAAAAGCCAAAATGTTGTCAGAGCCCCCAAACCTCTGTTTAGCACTGCTACATGATGAGGGGCTGAACCCAGACAAATGTCTAATGGCCCAAAGGGCCAATATTTCAAACGTAATTGGACTTAGCCAAAACTGGTCATAAGTCCTCAAATCATCTTGAACTGAGCACATCTGCTCTTTCAACCAACTCATTGGTTCAAGGGTACATCTATGAACTCCTCTGATATTTGTCGTTGTAATCCTTCAACGTCTTCAGAGAGGTGACGGGTCCCGACAACCACACATTAATACGGACTGTGGGGTCCTTAAACTCATGGAATAATGTGTCCTTAAACTAACATTTGTCCCCAAAACGGGAACGATGGACCACTATGTCCTAAAACTGGTATTGGACCACTACGTCCTTAAACTGGTATTAGACCACCACGTCCCTAAACTGGCATTGGACCACCATGTCCCTAAACTGGAACAATAGAGCCCAAACGCTCTTTTGTTGGATCTAAACGATCCCGTTAAGTTGATCTTAGTCTCAAATTGGACTAACGTATTCTTAACAAACGTTTAAGTTGATCTTAGCCTCAAATACGGCTAACGTATCCTTAAACCCTCAAACATACTTTAGCCCCAAATTGGACTACAGGTCTCCCAACCAACTTTGGTTCAAGGGTACATCTCTGAACTCCTCTGATATCTGTCGTTGTAATCCTTCAACGTCGTCAGAGAGGTGACGGGTCCCGACGGCCATATATTCAATGGACCACTATGTCCCTAAACTAGAACAATAGAGCCCCTAAACGCTCTTTTGTTGGATCTAAACGATCCCGTTTGAGTTGATCTTAGCCTCAAATATGGCTAACGTATCCTCAAACCAAAACCCCAAACCCAAATCTAAGAAAATATGGATTTGGACTAATCCACGTCCTACGGGCGACGACATAAATTAGTCTCCATATACAATCCATGGGCAACCACAAATAAAACAAACACCCACGACACGAAGTGAAATTCTGGAGAAGGAGAAAGTTGTTACCGCGATGCGGTAGCGTAATTAACTGCAGGGGCTTGCGCCTGCAGGGAAGAGCGTCCCCACAATCAAAAACCCCTCGAGTGAGGGGGAATCTGACGAAGTCTGCTATATCGGCCGCATCCGTCTAAACCTCCGATACACGGTGCCATAAATCAACTTGGCATCTTCGGAGAGGTGTACGGATAACACCAATTAGCATCTGCCCCGAATTTCAGGCAAGACCCCCATGTCTTAGCCGCCATTCGGAGGGGAACAGATTCTGGCACGCCCGGTAGGACCTTTTCCACTTTCCACTCCACACTTCGTGTGTCGTGTTCGCGAACGAATCGCGGTTTACTGTGGTTGCCTATGGATTCGAGGTACTAAGATTTGGTGTCTTGCTCCGTGCAGAAAACAGAAGATCAATGGCTTCAAACTGCAATGCCTGCAACTGCAACTCTCGCTCGGTCCTTGCTAGAGGAGTGACTTATGGGCCCTAAGCATCCTCCCTTTTCAGGATGCCAGTGGAGCAGATAACTCAGGCCAACACTGGATTATTCTTCGGGACCATGCTCCCATCGTTGAGCTTCAATGCCACAATGACGTTGCAAGAAGCCTCAAGGAAGTCGGTCTTTGATCGGCTTACCACTGCCGCGACCCCTCTCAACGGGTCGCCCAGCTTCAATACCTCAGTTTTCAACAGACTGGGCCAGAACGTCTGCAAACCCGCGATACCCGAAGCTGCCATCCCAAAGCGGATAGCTATCTTGGCTCAAGCGGACGAAATCATTGGAAAGGCTCCTCCTTCCAAGAAGTCAGTTTTTACAAGGCTGGCCATTCCGGTTGCTGCTCCAGGCGAGGTCCTCAAAGCTGCTTCCCCTGCTCAGAGGTCTGTCTTTGACAGATTAGACATTGCTTCTCAACGGGCGTCAGTTTTCGATAGGCTAGCATCAATAACAGTCTCTCCTCAAAGCAGGGCGCATGAAGAAGCTTATCCAATAATGGAGGTGATCTCATCCACATGACATGCTCGATGTCGCCACTGGCGCCGAGTGAGGAAGGCTGGGGGCAACTCCCCCTCTGAGATAACTCCGCCAGCTCCAACGGTGGGGATCGATGCTGCTGTTCCAACCGGGAACAGCTTTGAATTGCTGAACACGGTGCGCAGAAACTCTCCTACCGCCGTACTAAAAAGATCCCCTCCTCCGGTGGGAAATGTTGAGGAAGCCAAGCCAGAACAGTTCTCTCAGCGGCTGTCCTCTAAAATCTACAAGGTCTGGCGCCAAGTCCAAGACTCGGTGATTGATCGAAATTTCTCCCGCTAGCAGAAGAAGCTGAACGTCCGGCAGGAAGAAAACCGTCCTGTTAAGCCACAAAAGATGACGACTACTTGGGTGCTCACGACAGCGGCCCCCTCAACGTCAACCACTCAGAAAAGAAGGAGGCCAGAGAAAGCCCCAGTAAACGTGGCAGACCATAAAGACGCTAAGCCCAAAAGCCCCAAGTCTGGGGGCATGGTGGTGCACACCGTATACATGGCTTCTGGAAAGGAGGAAATCCGTGCTTCGATGGGTCACCGACCGCTCACCCGATCCGTGACAAAAACCCAGGAGCAGCATCACAAGCTTCAGGAGATGATGATTGCAATGGCCGCACTCACCGGGCCAAAAGAAAGCCCGGAGGCATCATCAGAGCAGCGTCATGAACAAGAAACTGATGCTGACTTCTTACGCAGAGTCCTCGAAAAGAAGGACAGAGAAGCCGCAGAGCAAGCGGCTAACATAAAGCAAATGGCGCTCCTCTTCCAAGATATGGTAGGGATGATGCTATAGCCGGACCCTCCAGTTGAAGACCCTCCAATCATTACTGAAGACGATAGAGGAGAGACATCTAATCCTCCTCCGACTCTTTCAACAGCCAAAGATGAAACCATTTCCAAGGCTGCGCTGGATGACTATATAGCTCATCAAATATGGGCTCATCAAGTGAATGAAGCGGCTGGGCAAATTGTTAGAACTGGATGACCCTATCCGGGCTGGTATGACCAAATCAGTTACCCACCGGGATATACGATCCCTAAGTTCCACGTATATAAAGGGACAGGGAACCCACATCAGCATGTCGCTCAATTCAGGGCCTTATGCGGCAATACTGGAGGCGATGACAGACTGTTGCTTCGACAATTTGTCGGCAGCTTAGCGGAAACGGCATTCGAATAGTATTCGGAGCTATCTAACGACTCTGTCAAAACATTTACGGAGATGGAGTTGCTGTTTACACAAAGATTCGCGAGTGCTAGTGAACGCACCCCGATAACAGCACTGATCAACGCCAGGATAAGGCCAGGCGAAATGTGGGTTCAATACGCAACACGATGGCGGAATCTGTGGTCAAAATGCGAACAGCGGATCGAAGAAGCACCTGTGGTAGGTATGTTCGTGGGCACTCTTGATCCGCAAGCAACCATCTCGCAATTCATGATGTTCTTCAAACCGACCACGTTCCAGGCTTTAATTGATAAGTTGGCCCAAATGGATCAGATGAGTCACACACCATCTCATTCAAAGACGGATCCTCGGCATGAAAAGGGGAAAGGGAAAGCAACTTTCGTCGCTAATACTCAACAACAGTCGAGCAACTTAAAGCCGGTTGTCCGTCAAAACAATATGCGTCCATGCCCATCCTTTGAGGAAAGACTGGGACGTCCTTACTCATTTCCTCAGGATAAAACGAGAAGACTGTTCGAGCTGGCAGTGCGCAACAGACTCATCAATCTGCCGAGTCCAAAGCGTCCGTTGCAGCCAGGCGATGTCAACGATCCCAATTATTGCCTTTACCACCAAACGGTAAGTCACTCGATCGAGAATTGCTTCGTCTTTAAAGGATGGATCGAGGATCAGTATCTACAAGGCAAGTTTGCGCTGTCCGAGAAGTGGAAAATAAGCCCACCACAACCGCACACTCCAAAGAAGACAGACACACCGGGGGAAACTTGTTCTTTTGTTGAAGAAGCTTCGTGGGAGGTCGTGCTGTCAGCCAAAACCAAAAAGATGCTAAATGATCTCCAGACATGCCCGGCGATCGGGTGGAAGAACTCGCTAGAACCCCAGATCGTCGAAGGGATATTGAAGCCGCGCCCAACTCCAAAGATCGATGGTGAAGGCCCCAGCACTCACACCCAGCCGTCAAAATCTTTAAAGAAAAACAAGAAGAAATCCAAGAAGCCCGTGAAGCCCGGCGATAAGCGCACGGATTTGCAGAAATAGATTGACGTGCTGGAAGAGTATAACCAGAAGGCATGGATTCCAATCACGCTCCAAGAGTTCCTCAGCCACATCCTCGAGGACGAAAATGATGGAGAAGACTCATCAGATGAATCTGAGGACTACGTAGCAAGTTGTCATGTGATCTCTCACTCATTGATAGATGATAAAGAGGCTCCTTGCACCGAGAAACCAGGGGCGGGTCCTGAACCAGAACTTCTGTGGCCATCAGACGAGATGATCGATGCCTTCCTGAACGAAGCCCTTCTTAAAAGCAAAGCTGATCGAGAGCGCGAGATGGCCATATTCGAGAAAGCCAAACGCCGGCGACTAGATGAAAGGGTCGAAACACTCCCACCGGATCAAAGTACATCCGCCACAAATAAAAGCAGGTTCAAGATGAGGAAAAGATTCACCATAGCCATATCGATGGGAATGAAGCTCCCCTCTTTCAGAGGAAATCCTCCCACCGATATATATCTTGATGAAGTGGACATGCATCTTAACTTCTGCTTATATCATCAGAAGATTGCACACCCTACTGAAGAATGCAATGCCTTT
Organism: Agapanthus africanus; assembly: GCA_030015575.1. Classification (NCBI taxonomy): domain Eukaryota; kingdom Viridiplantae; phylum Streptophyta; class Magnoliopsida; order Asparagales; family Amaryllidaceae; genus Agapanthus; species Agapanthus africanus. The sequence goes on along the minus strand of JASDDO010000029.1, from coordinate 395,477,950 downwards.
AAAAACTGGTGGCAGGGATACGTTGCTCACCGGCAGCACGTTCAACGATTGAAGCGCGAAACTCGTCGGAAACTGAACACGACAAATGAGCATATGAAAACTGCCGGCAACGGTTACATGGTTGACGGCAGAAGATCGCAAGCTCTCACCTTCGGGAGCAATTTTGAAGAAGAAATGACTCTCAGCCCTTCCTTCAAAGAATCCACCTCAGGAAAAGAGGAAGAAAAAGCCGCGAGAACGTTCAGCTGCGCAATCACACGCTACCCGAAAAGAATCTCGATCCCGCAAACAAGGGATCGAACAAAAGGGATAAGGGGAATGGAAAAGCGACTTTCGTCGCCAACGCACAACAACAGCCGAGTAACCCGAGACCGTTTTGTCGTCAAAACAACAAGCCGTGATACCTCAATGAGAAGTTGAAACGTCCTTACTCGTTTCCCAAAGATAAAACAAAGAGATTGTTCGAGCTAGCAGTGCGCAGCGTGCTCATCACTCTGCCAGATCCAAAACGTCCGTTGCAGCCAGGTGACGTAAATAATCCTAACTATTGTCGCTACCACAGAGTAATGGGTCACCCACTCGAAAATTGCTACGTCTTCAAAAACTGGATTGAAAACCAATACCAACAAGGCAAACTCGCGCTGTCCGAAAACTGGAAGGTGAGCCCGCCACAACCACATGCCTCGAGAAAGATGGATATGCCGGGGGTATCATGCTCATTCATAGGGAAAGCCCCATAGACCGAAAAGTCAGTAAAATAGAGATTCGCCTCAAATACGGCGATGCTAGACCGAAAAGTCAGTAAACTAGAGATTCGCCTTAAATACGGCGACGACGGACTGCAATATCCTAAAATTTGCAAATGACCGAAACGTCGTTAAACTACTATCAACCCGCGGAATTTTTAGGCTGACGTAAAAAATTTAAAAAAAAACGGTATGTCCATAAGCAAATGGGCACGGATGAAAACCCGAAAGGGCGCCGTGGGTAAAAACAGCAGGGCTACCGGCTAGTCTTGTAAAAACCCGAAAGGACGCAACCTCGTTAAAAAAAAAAGAGAATAAAAAGAAAAAAAAAAATAAAAGACGGTATGTCCAGAAGCAAAATGGGCACGGATGAAAACCCGAAAGGGCTCCGTGAGTAAAAACAGCAGGGCTACCGGCGAGTGTTTGTGAAAACCTGAAAGGGCGCAACCTCGTTAAAAGACACTTACAGGGTCCTCTCGACCTTGTAAGGAGAAACCACCTGCGTGAGATCCTTATGACTCACAAGGGAACAATACACTTAGGGATCCTCACGATTCCTAAGGAGAAATTACGCTTGCGAGATCCTCACGACCCGTAAGGAGAACTCTCTTATGGGACCCTCACGGCTCATAAGATTTGAAAGTCTTAAGTTACAGAGACCTGAACCTGTTCTTAAGCAACCCCCACAACCTTCGATATGGCCATACAAGAGGCTCAATACTGATCCTTATATATAATCCACGGACGCGAATAAACATTTCCTTAACCAAGTCCCATCCGTGACTAGGGATATGTTCGCACGGTGAACAACCCTTGTGAGTCCTCTCGACTCATAAGGAGATAACACTCTTGTAAGATCCTTACGACATATAAGAGAACATACACTTAGGAGTCCTCACGATTTCTAAGGAGAAAACGCACCTGCGAGATCCTCACGACTCGTAGGGAGAAATACCTTAATGAGACCCTTACGGCTCATGAAGTCAAAAGCCTTAGTCGACAGGATCCTAACCCTATTTGCTAAGCCACCTTTGTTCGACATCGACAGAGGCAAATGATGATTCGCTCCTGATAATATCCCAGTGGTAGCGATGCTGATGCCTAAAACGGTATCAAATTCCAAGTCTTTTTAAGGCAAATGATGATTCGCTCCTGGTAATATCCCAGTGGTAGCGATGCTGATGCCTAAAACGGTATCAAATTCCAAGTCCTTTTATGGCAAATGATGATTCGCTCCTGGCAATATTCCAGTCGCAGCGATGCTGATGCTAAGATGGGCATCAGATCCCAAATCCCATACTCGCGAGAAAAAATCAGCGAGCCAAAAAAAATGCATATGAAATAGTTGAAATGATGGGGCAACTTGCAACAAAATCAGTAAGTAAAGATATATGCATACAAAATAGCCGAAATGATTGGGCAACTCGCAATAAAAAGCAGCGAGTAAAAATAAAACAAATAGCCGAAATGATTGGGCAACTCGCAATAAAAAGCAGCGAGTAAAAATAAAACAAATAGCCAAAATGATTGGGCACCGCGAAAAACAGCCGAAATGATTGGGCAATCGCGATTTTTGCGATATAAAAAGCTGAAATGATAGAGCATCGCGGAAAAAAAGGAATGAAATGAAAGAATGAAACTTTTTGCCCTACAGGTGAGATCACATCGATCCCTGTATACAATCCAGGGGTACAAACAAAGAGGGAACCATACCTTCCCAACAGGCTCCATCAGAAAGCAAAGCCAAATATCGACAGTTCATAGACAACCTAGAGACAATCTCGACATTTGTCGCAATATCGCAGACACAATGTCAACAAGTGAAGCAAAGGAAGATCCCTAGCTTCAGGATCTCGACGTCAACATCGACAACTTAGAGATCACCAACGGCGTTTCTCTTCACTCCAACCAGATACAGACATGACATCAACAATCGACCTCAGAGTCGCAACGAAACGGAACCATGGCAAAGTTCCTAGATCCAAATCTCAATGGCCACATCTGCAGCCTGAAGACCAACAACGGTGGGCCTCCTCATTCCAGCATGACACAGATGTTACACCATCAAGCGGAGCGACGGCAAAATCCCAGCTCCACCTCAGCATTCGTCTCAATACAGCAGACGAGATGTCAACAATGGCGTTCCTCCGCAGTCCAGCAGGATGCAGATGCAACGTCAACAAAAGACCTCACGGTCGAAACAAAGCGGAGCGACAGCAAAATCCCAGCTCCACCTCAACATTCGTCTCGATACAGTAGACGAGATGTCAACAATGGCGTTCCTTCGCAGTCCAACAGGATGCAGAAGCAACATCAACAAAAGACCTCATGGTCGAAACAAAGCGAAGCGACGGCAAAATCCCAGCTCCACCTCAGCATTCGTCTCGATACAGCAGACACAGTCAAAGAAAACGAAGCGAAGGCCACATTCCTAGCTTCAACGTCTTGACGGTAACTCATATAAAACTGGAAAGACAATCGGAGATCATCTCGCACCAGCGCGGAGTGGTCACCACCTCGACGATCGTCTCGATACAGCAGATAAAATGTAACCCCAGCGTTCTTCCCCCAGCAGGATTCGGACACGCCAAAGCAAACGAAGCGAAGGCCAAATTCCTTGCTTCATGCGTCTTAACAGCAAGTCATATAAAGCCTGAAAGACAATCGGATATTATCTTGCACCAGCGCGGAATGGTCACCACCTCGACAATCGTCTCGATACAACAGATGAAATGTCACCCCAGCGTTCTTCCCCGAGCAGGATTCAGACGCGCCAAAGCAAACGAAGAGAAGGCCAAATTCCCAGCTTCAGGGTCTTGACGGCAAGTCATATAAAGCCTGAAAGACAATCGGAGATCATCTCGCACCAGCACGGAGTGGTCACCACCTCGACGATCGTCTCGATACAGCAGATGAAATGTTACCCCAGCGTTCTTCCCCCAGCAGGATTCGGACGCGCCAAAGCAAACGAAGCGAAGGCCAAATTCCTAGCTTCAACGTCTTGACGGTAACTCATATAAAACCGAAAAGACAATCAGAGATTTTCCCACATGGAGTGGTCACCACCACGACATTCGTCTCGATACAGCAGACGAGATGTCAACAACAACGTTCTTCCTCCAACAGGATTAGGACACACCAAAGCAAACGAAGCGAAGGCCAAATTCCTAGCTTCAACGTCTTGACGGTAACTCATATAAAACCGGAAAGACAATCAGAGACCATCCCACATGGAGTGGTCACCACCACAACATTCGTCTCGATACAGCGGACGCAATGCCAGCAAACGAAGCGAAGGCCAAATTCCTAGCTTCAGGGTCTTAACGGCAAGTCATATAAAGCCTGAAAGACTATCGAAGATCATCCCACACCGGCGCGGAGTGGTTATGACTTATCAGGGCTCTCCAAAATGAGCCTAACCTCAAATAAAAAGCGGCATGGCAAATTCCTAACGCTTGCTCTTCCGACGGTCAAACTGCCAAGGAGGATTGCTTGAAGACGTCTTGTCCAGCCCCCGAAGGGATCAGAGACACGGCGGTCGCAGGGCTACTCGAACAGCACGATTGCCTATCGAGGAATATATCAGCTGATGCGATGGTACGACGGCCAAAACCCTAAGTACCACAGACCCTAACGGACTTCTGTCGTAAAGAGCAGAGGTTAACTGTGACGTTGGGATATTCTTGCGAGATCTGCTCGATCCATTTCGACTCGTGAGGAAATTGATGTCTTTGCGAGAACTTCTCGATTCGTCTCGACTCGTGAGATAAAGCCTTAGGCAGTAGGGATTAAAAAACCTGTTTCCTAAGCACTGGGACCCTACAAGTTGGCCCAAAACGGTCTCTTGCATACTATCCAAGGGTCACACTCTCCAAATTCGAATCTCGACAAGGAGGGAAACAACCACTTACGAGTCCTCTCGACTTATAAGCGGGAAAATTCTCTTGTGAGATCCTTACGACTTTCAAGAGAAAACACACTTAGGAGTCCTCACGACCCCTAAGGAGAAAATACACCTGCGGGATCCTCTCGACTCGTAGGGAGAAAAGTCTTTATGAGACCCTCACGGCTCATAAAGTTGAAAAGTCTTAGGTGGCGGATCCTAACCCTGTCTCCTAAACCATCACCGCCCAGCAAAGAGGTCAAGATGGACTATTTATGAGCCACACTTGCCAAAACTACATGCCACTGAAATGGAGAAGCTACTCATGAGCATATAAACTACTTCACGCCAGAGTAAGACATAAAAAATGGAAGGGTGCGGCTCATGGGGATGAGGGTTTGGAACTATATCTCTTAAGAGTCGAGATTTGAGTCAATGATAAATGACGACGCTTGTGTCCGCTCGTTATCTTCTCAGATCAAGATTCTGAAAGTAATATACCAACCCGAAATTGGTCATACGCTATGCATTACTTTGCACTACTTCACCCACGTATATACTTACGTGGGCAAAGTAGTGGGGGGCATTTGTTCCCGCTGAAAATTTCTACGCAGAAGAGTCCAAGGTATCAAATGGAAGCGATACGCTTAAGGAAATGCGAACCAATATCTTCCGGCCTTTATTTTGATAAGTTCCCGAAGGAGGAACTATTAAATTCTGATGGTATTGGAAGCATCTCGAAAAACCCTTCGATTTGATATATTATGGGCCTCATAATTCATCCGGGATCAAAAGTTATGAGACATCACGTGTCCATACGTGATTGACCTTTAAGAACCCGCTGGAGGAGTTAAAAGATATAATAAAAACTCAGAAAAAACCCCAATGGGGCATCACGTGCTCACACGTGACCATGGGTCACGTGCAGACACGTGATGGGGTTTTAAAGCCTCTAAAATAATGAATAGAATTTAATTCTAAAAGTCAGAAAATACCTCAACGAGGTATCACGTGCTTACACGTGACCAATGGTCACGTGTTGACACGTGATGGTTAAAACAACAACATAAACAAGCGGCTATTAAAGGAACCAATTTGGGGGTCACGTGCTCCCACGTGACCAAGGGTCACGTGCCAGCACGTGACAGGTTTTGAAAGCCTTACAGTTTAATAGAATTAAAATTCTAAATTTCTCTAAAATCTTTCGAAATAGAATTAAAATTCTAAATTTCTCTAAATCTTTCCAAATGGAAAAGGATTATGGGGACCGTTGGATTAAAAATCCAATGGTGATTAAAAACCACCAATTTATGGAAAAATCTTAAATAAGGAAAGATCTCCCCAAAGCTCACCGAAATAACAAACAGAATATCTTTTGGATTTAAAATCCAACGGTGAATAAAATTCACTGAATGATCTAAACGCTTATATTAAATACGAAAACAAATCAAATCTTTCATTGAGAGATTTGCTGAACAAATTGATTCTTTTCCTTCTCCTATAAATAGGAGCCAAGAAAAGAAGAGCAGGGACCTTTTTTTGGGAGAGAAAAACAGAGAGAGGAGAATTTAATTCTCAAGAGGGAAGAAAAGAAAGGAGAATTTAATTCTCAACAAAGAAAACCCTAGGTGAGAAAAGGGAAAAAGATCAACTTCAAAAAGAGAATTTAATTCTCAAAATTTAAGAGTTTAACTCTTCTGCAAATAAAGAACTTAGTTCTTTCTCTGCTTGAGGATCTGCAAAGTGCACATCTCCCCATGAATTGAGAATTTAATTCTCATGGGGTTGAGATCCTGCCATGCAGATCTAAAACACAGAGGAGGAATTGAGTTCTGAGAATTTAATTCTCCCAAACTCACAGGAATTTAATTCCTCCTAAAACAAAACTAGAGTTTAACCCTAATCAAGAATCTGATTCTTTTACATATCTGGGAATTTAATTCCTTTAAAAAGAAATCAGGGTTTTATCCAAAATAAGAATTTAATTCTTTCACAATAGGAATTTAATTCCTCCAAAATCATAATTAGGGTTTAACCCTACAGAGAATTCAATTCTTAAAAGGTCTCTGTTCATGAAAAGAACTGTAACGTTTGGAAAATCGTTTCGGTGAAATTTCGAAAAATCGGTAAAATAAGGGGGTTTTCTGTAAAAAGTCAAAATATAAATATCTTATTATAAAAATTAAATATACATATTCTAGCTATGTAATTGCTATTATTTGGTGTTTATTGAGCCGCTGGTGAAATTTCAAATTTTCTGAAAAAAATATTATTTTATTATTATTTAAGCCGTCACTAATACATTTAATTAGGGAAAATTACAAATTGGAATGAGTTGAAACAAATTTTGTGCATCATAAAACATTAAATAAAATTTTATCATGTGGTTTTTGGAATGAAATCATTTCCCAAAACGGTTTAGAAATTATTGAAGAAAAAAGGCTTTTTTTTAGCGTAAATGGATGTTTGGGGTATTATATTTATCATTTTTCATCACCCCACACGCGTACCCACATCCACACACTCCCATTTACTTCTCCCCTTGAAGAATTCAGCAGCCCACTTCTCCCCCTCAAAAATTTCTCCATCTCATTTGTATGGGTGAAATAGAGTTTATAGGTGTAGGTTAAGATGTATTGTTTTGGAGGCTCATTGTACCTTGATTTGAGAGGGGTTGATTTGACCAATTGTGCACAACACCCACACCATTCCCCCCATGACCCCATGGCCGAAATTCTGCAGCCCTTCCCCCTTCATTTTCCCTCTTTTCATTTCCTTCAATTTAAATCAAAAAATTGCTCCAAAATCCAATTTAAATCTCACTAAATTATGGAAACAGTTCTTCATTTACATGTATTCTGTTTTCATGCATTCATACCTCATTCATATGATATATTGCTACCCTTGGGCACTGACACGGGCATATGAGATTACACTCGGGTTAGATATTTACCCTAGCCTTGTTATAGGCTACGTGTTATTCATATATTTGAGGATATATTATGATCATTGACCTAGGTTGCGTTATTTATGCGATTTCTGTGCGTAGATATTTTTCTATTCACGAGTTGGCAACTCACCCCCGTTGTGCCCCAGTTTCTTGCAGGTTGCCGTACAGGTTTCATTACGGCTTTGCGGGGTTAGTTTCATTCGGGTGACTTGCTAGTAGGTGGGTTTTTCTTGTATCGTACCCATCATATTACCTTGTATAATATTATTCCGTTGTATCTAGTAAATTCTATCAACCAAACATGTATTTTTTTGAGATAGAGACCAGTGTTGTTTATTGTTTCGACCTTAGAGTTGCTCGTTATATTTCTGGTGGTTTTGAGTTTCCTTTTGAGTTTTGATCCTCGCCGTTGGCGTTGTATATTATATTGTTTGTGTGGTTGTGACCGTCGATTGACGAAGAGCTAGCTCCCGCTTGGGGATGCCCTTTTCTTGTTTTCATATACTATTCATGTTGTATCCCGTTTGGGGGCCTGTATTTACAAAGGAGACTCTGCCGAAATTTTCAGTAAATTTTTGATGTTTTAAAAACCGCATAATTCAGCTTATGCTATTAAAACTACTTGTTTTAAATTGGTTTTCCTTCACTCTACTTCTTTTCTTGGTTTGGATTTCTGGGTTTTCGGTTTACTTAGATTACGTACGCCTCGAGACGTTTCGTAGTTTAAGTGCCGGTCATGTTCCGTACTTTCAGGACGTGACAAAGTTGGTATCAGAGCGTTAGGTTTTAACCTTCGGAGCGTAGGATGACCCTTGGTTGATGGAATAGGTGACTAAAGTAGAGTGACGTACCGTTGGTATGTTCCGCGGCATATTTACGACACGCCACTCCACTTAAGAAGCCTTAGGATGTACATTTCCTTGTTCAGTATTATATTCCTTCCTGATCTAGCCTCATCGTTACCAGTTTGGTTTTGCTGCCACGATTTCGGGCAGGGAGAGATACGGCTAGAGTTGCGGTCAACAGGAGCTCGTCACAAATGAGGACTGACCAGGGCATGATTCCGGCGACACCCAATTGCAGAGATGTTTCTTTTTACTGTGTTTCCGCGCCACGAGCGTTTGGCGGATCGCCTTTATGAGGTTACTCGGAGGTGCTGATCGACACTAGAGAATTGAGCCAATGATGGAGGCCAGCCAGATTTTGATGACCGTTGGTGTGTTGCTTACTCCTGATGATTGAGGCACGGTTCAGCATGCAGACGAGTGAGCCAGTTATTGCTGCGAACGACGAGATATCGCCCCAGATGTTGGAGCTATTGCAGTATAAGTTGTACTAAGAGATGATAGAAGGTCGCTAGTCATCGAGGATGAATGACTAGGACATGTGGATCGTTCGCCTACCCCGATGCGAGGTCATCAGATGATTGATTCCAGCTAGAGACGACTTCACGCGGAGACGTTGGGAGTCGACAGAGACGATCGAATGTCAGAAACCTATTATTCCAAGTTTAAAGTGGTCGGAAAGACATGCAGGCAATTCTATGGTCCCTCTAGAAGAATGAAACCCTAACTCGACTTAATGACCGTGTGAAAGCCTTTGAACCTTCGGGTTTGCGGCAGTTCTACGGCGCCATTAGTGAGGCTTGGGTTTGCCCTTCTACGGCTGGACCACCGATGCTGTGGTACGTACCCGATACTATTATACTGTACCCGATACTATTATACTGTACCCAAGATATTGAGCTCTTGGGGGATTATGAGGTTTTGACGACTCGATTGGATGGCTCGACTTAATTCGGATGCTAGGTGGTGAGATGCATTTCTTGGGAGACTCCCGATATGAGGATAGCCGTTAGAGCTCAGTCCATGCAGCCACGACGAGACGAGTCCGAAACGGTCGACCTTGGAGAAAAGTGGAGTAAGCGGTGCGTACGAGATCTTGATAAGATGATGTTCTACTCTGCCGACATCATAGATGCGATACGCATGCCGAGGCATTGTACTTGGATATACCTTCCAGAAGGAGTCGCGGTGAGTATGCAGCCGTTCCGGAACAAGGAGCAGATATAGTAAAGGACGATGACTCCCGGACAGTTGGCAGAGATGAGACTGGAAGAGACCTTGAGTAGGATTCCTTTCAGGACAATGCTGCAATGATATTTGCACCTAGGATCAGATGTGTCACGTGCATTTAGAGAGCCAGAGGCCGACTCCAGTGACATGTTGCTTTACGAGTGGTCGTGCGGATTGACCGAGAGATGACCAGAGAAGTGCCAAAACGGAATCGTCCCCGTTAGCACACCTGACAGGGCCGATGAGCCGATGGACCGAAAGATTGGTAATTCACAGTGAAGACCTTGACCCAGGAGTGGTCATGGTTACGGACGCCAGCAGGACAGAGTTCATGATCATCGACGAGACGTCCCACTAGTGACCGCGACAGTTGGCCGAGATTCTTAGAGAATGCGCTTGAGCAGTACTATTCCGCCATTATTGATTATGATGTTTTGGGTGATTTATTCGTATGATTTGATTTTGATGATTGAGGATTTACGATCTTTGCACAGTGTTGCACTTGATATCTTTTTCGTGCTTCAGTTTCACATGTTTGTGATTTTACGATTTTAAACAGTTGAGTTGGTTTTGTGCGTATGCATGCACACGATTTCGTTCCTGCACTCGGTATAGTTTATATATGCTTGCAGTGCAGTGATACGCCTTTTGTGCACTTAGTTGCACTGGACTTCGATTTCGATTGTGATACCCGATATTTGTTTTGTGCACCTTATGCACCTGATTGATTTTGCGCACGTTCGGCGCTTGATATTGGATTTCATGATTTCGTGCACGATAGATGCACCTGATTTTGCTGTCAGGCACACATGTTGCCTACGACAGATGTTTCGTGCACACCCGATACACTTAGATGTTGTTTCTGTGCGCATGTATGGCACATTCATGGATTTTGATTTCCGTGCGCACCAGACGCACGTAGCATTCATGTGCATATTTTGGGATTGATTTCGTATAGAGCAGTACGTTTTTATGATATTGCTATGTATTTTCGTACTGAGCAGGACTAGTCAGAGGACAGTACCTGAATATATTTTGCATGCATTGATAGTTATTGAAGGGATTTCCAAAAAGCGAGCTATAGCCTCAGTATTTACCTACGTGTCTGATATGACACGAAATGTTTAAAACAAGGAGACCCTTCTAAATTGTTTCCAAAATGGCGGAACGTACATTTCAAACAAAGGTATATATGTATATAGTTATTTTCTTATGATAGACGTCCGCCACTGTGCAGTGTTATACGCGTTGCACAGCGACTTAAAGAGATTTGGCATGCATTTCCTTCAGATACTTACAGATATAGATTCGATGTTTACATGTATAGTTTCGAGTTATATCATATTGGTTTGATTTAGATTTGGCATTGATGTCTTCTCCATGACTCCGATGATTGCGGGATGCTTGACGGAGTTTTGATTTGAGTTATATACTCATTTTTCAAGCGCATGCGCTGCGCTACGATTTGTTTTATGTAGTTACAATTTCGGAGCCCCGACGACTTGATGGTTTTTCTTAGATGTTTTAGTATTTGGGGGAGTTTGAATTTAAATTCGGGGACCGAATTTCTTTAAGGGAGGAAGATTGTAACGTTTGGATAATCGTTTCGGTGAAATTTCGAAAAATCGGTAAAATAAGAGGGTTTTCTGTAAAAAGTCAAAATACAAATATCTTATTATAAAAATTAAATATACATATTCTAGCTATGTAATTGCTATTATTTGGTGTTTATTGAGCCGCTGGTGAAATTTCAAATTTTCTGAAAAAAATATTATTTTATTATTATTTAAGCCGTCACTAATACATTTAATTAGGGAAAATTACAAATTGGAATGAGTTGAAACAAATTTTGTACATCATAAAACATTAAATAAAATTTTATCATATGGTTTTTGGAACGAAATCATTTGCCAAAACGGTTTAGAAATTATTGAAGAAAAAAGGCTTTTTTTTAGCGTAAATGGATGTTTGGGGTATTATATTTATCATTTTTCATCACCCCACACGCGTACCCACATCCACACACTCCCATTTACTTCTCCCCTTGAAGAATTCAGCAGCCCACTTCTCCCCCTCAAAAATTTCTCCATCTCATTTGTATGGATGAAATAGAGTTTATAGGTGTAGGTTAAGATGTATTGTTTTGGAGGCTCATTGTACCTTGATTTGAGGGGAGTTGACTTGACCAATTGTGCACAACACCCACACCATTCCCCCCATCACCCCATGGCCAAAATTCTGCAGCCCTTCCCCCTTCATTTTCCCTCTTTTCATTTCCTTCAATTTAAATCAAAAAATTGCTCCAAAATCCAATTTAAATCTCACAAATTGATTTCCATTCTTCATCCCATTCTCCTTAGCTTTTATCACTTGGATCATGGTGTTATGAAGCCATCATTGGAGGCAAATTCTTCTTGCTAGATCACTAGATTTTAAGGTATAATTTCTACCCATTTAAATTCTTATGTTTAGATTTATTTAATTGAGTTGTTTTAGTGTTAATTTTAGTGCTATTTGCATACTAGTTTTTTTTAAAAAAAGTTTATGGCTTGAGTTGAATTAGGGTTTTGTTGTGGAAATGGGTTATGATAAATTGTACATGGTTTTGTGTTGTGGATTAATATCTTAAGTTTTATAGAAAGCTAATTTAGTTGTTAATTCCAAACCATTACTTATAAAATGCCCTAATTAAGTTATTTTGCTAACTAGAGTTTTGGAAAATTATTAAATTCCTTAGATTAAATTATAATTATGGTTTCATGTCATTATAGATAATATATTGAGTGGGTTAATGCTTTTAGTTCATGAAAATCCTAGCTAAATTGTTGTTTGTGCATTTTTGCTATAAATTGTAAAAAAAATTGGATATTTTGTAAACTAGAATTTTGGGGTTAATGGAATTTAATGAGATTAAATTATGGAAATTGTTTTTATGACTTATTTAAGATATTTAATAAGTATTATGGCCACTAGATTTGTTTAAACATCATGTTTTGTACTAAAACGGCGAATTGTGCTTGCTAGATTTTCGGAAAAATGACTTTTTAAGTGAAATTGGGGTTTTTGTGAATTTTAACCTATTTTATATTAAAATTAGTGTTCGTGAATGTGCAAATGAGTGTATTTGGGTTTTTCTCGATGATTTGGTGTTTGTACGCCGACGTCGAGGGTTTTCGGGTTGATTTGTGAAAGCAATCATAGGTTTTGACCTGTGTGGGATTCGTGTGTCGTTTTGGTCATGAGTCGGATTTTAATACGATACGGTGCGTTATGATATGTAGGTACCCTATGTGGACTTCGAGACGACAAGCAAGCGCGTGGCGACGTCGGCACCGGCGAACGAGGACCAGGTGAGTAGATTTATATCTACGGGGAGAAGTCGGGTGGATGGCGTATAGCACTCCCGCAGTTCGTGGTGATGTATACGAATACGTATACACACAGATATTGATTATATGTTGTTGAGATAATTGATGATAAGATGGATATTTGGTATTTTTGGATTGGTTTAGTGTAGTTGCGAAACCCTAGAGTAGTGGTCGCACTCACACACGCACACACACACATACTTGCATACATTCTTCTTTTATATGTGCGTATATGGGAGTATATATTTATGTGTTCACATGGGTATGTTACTATGTGTTCATATACTGGATTTGAGGATAGTATTTGGAATTTGAGATGAGTTGATGATATTGGGCCTGAGGCCAGAAGATCGGTGATGTGATTTGGTTCGTATTGAGATACGACATGATGTTTTAGCGGGTCTTTTGACGTAGTAATTCTTACACCTGTATGCATGCTTAGGCGGTATCAGTATTGTACTAGACGTAGGACATTGTCCCGGATCATGATATTTGATAAAGAAGATACCAGATGAATAGTGTGATTGAATGTGATATTAACCCGTACCCAGATTTGGGGATGCCGTACGACGGATTTACGTACGAGCTATATTGATGATTGATCTGCACTCTTGACTTGGGATGCCTGATTATAGATATGGTATCGGATATGATATTATTGAGGCGGGATCACCGACTATACATATACAGGTATGTATATGTATCGACTCAGATGATAGGCGGTTTCCTTACCTGTAGTTCAGCTTGTTAGTTCAGCCGTATAGTTTAGTGTAGTTGTTAGATTAGATTAGACTTCTTACCTATTTCAAAAACTAACGAATCGTGGGCATTTTTAAAGACAGCCCAAGGGATCCTACGGATATTTCAAAAGACGTATCTTTTCATAAAAACACCGTAGCCCCTATTTTCAAAACCCCATGATTCGTGTTATTTCAAAAGGCACCATTTGTAGGACTGATATTAGATTAATGCAGATTAGTTATAGTTGCGTCTAGTTTTCAGCTCCCGCTTATTTTTGTGGTCCGCTTCGCATCGCATGCTTATTTTATGTTTCATACTCCATTATTGATATCATGCTGTTAGGACACCAGCACCATTACCGATGATGCGTATGTACCACGTACACTTAATTGCCGGCTCACACACATCTTCATCGATAATTGCCATGTCACGTACACCTTAGAAAATGTTATTGCTTGACATAGCCTGTTAGCTAATAGTTAGACATGATATTAGTGTACTTGCCTTATATGTTAGTTTAGACATTGTAGTTATTACCTGCTACTTCATGCATACTGTTATTCATTGTTATGCCGCATTCATGGATTCTCATGCATATATTCACTATTTTACGTGTTATTGAGGTTTTGGACTCGGATTTCCATGAGATTTTCTGGATTTGGAGGAAAACCGCAAAAACTTATATGAACTGATTTCTCTCTTTTTAAAATAAAAAGTGCGGTTTTCCCATGATATATGAGTCGTCCACCATGAGTTTGCTGATGGATTTCGAGACCCGATTCGAGGAGACGGATGAACCGTTTCGGGTACATGGTGGACCCGGTAAGGTACCCCGGGGCAAGAAGCGCGTGATGATGACGATGTGAGCCTGGCAGGGGAGCACTACCTACCGGTGATTTTACCCGACGCGTCGGATATCCGGAGGATACCGTCGTGGTCTTGAGATGGATGGTAGGGGCCGGTCTGGACTGACGGCGCCCTAGATATTGAGGTACAGAGACTGTGATACAGAGATATCGAGATATTGGGATTACGTTTTGTGCCGATGCTAGGCACTGTTTTATGCTGATTTCATTATGATACCTCATTTTAAAAATACAAAGGAAATCTCACTAAATTATGGAAACAGTTCTTCATTTACATGTATTCTGTTTTCATGCATTCATATCTCATTCATATGATATATTGCTACCCTTGGGCACTGACACGGGCATATGAGATTACACTCGGGTTAGATATTTACCCTAGCCTTGTTATAGGCTACGTGTTATTCATATATTTGAGGATATATTATGATCATTGACCTAGGTTGCGTTATTTATGCGATTTCTGTGCGTAGATATTTTTCTATTCACGAGTTGGCAACTCACCCCCGTTGTGCCCCAGTTTCTTGCAGGTTGCCGTACAGGTTTCATTACGGCTTTGCGGGGTTAGTTTCATTCGGGTGACTTGCTAGTAGGTAGGTTTTTCTTGTATCGTACCCATCATATTACCTTGTATAATATTATTCCGTTGTATCTAGTAAATTCTATCAACCAAACATGTATTTTTTTGAGATAGAGACCAGTGTTGTTTATTGTTTCGACCTTAGAGTTGCTCGTTATATTTCTGGTAGTTTTGAGTTTCCTTTTGAGTTTTGATCCTCGCCGTTGGCGTTGTATATTATATTGTTTGTGTGGTTGTGACCGTCGATTGACGAAGAGCTAGCTCCCGTTTGGGGATGCCCTTTTCTTGTTTTCATATACTATTCATGTTGTATCCCGTTTGGGGGCCTGTATTTACAAAGGAGACTCTGCCGAAATTTTCAGTAAATTTTTGATGTTTTAAAAACCGCATAATTCAGCTTATGCTATTAAAACTATTTGTTTTAAATTGGTTTTCCTTCACTCTACTTCTTTTCTTGGTTTGGATTTCTGGGTTTTCGGTTTACTTAGATTACGTACGCCTCGAGACGTTTCGTAGTTTAAGTGCCGGTCATGTTCTGTACTTTCAGGACGTGACAAGAACTAGGGTCACGTGCCCCCACGTGACCCTTGAAAAAATCCCTGAAGAAAAGAAGTTTTGAGGCAATGCCTCACGTGCTCCCACGTGACTCCCAAAACGCAGAAAGAAAAAACAAAAGAAAAGAAGCTTTGGGCGCTCTCACGTGCCCCCACGTGACCCTCAGCAAGTGCTGTAATTATCGATGCATAAATCCCCATCACGTGCCAACACGTGATGCTCTAAAATAAAGATGAAAAGTGTTTAACACTTATTCGTAGATTTGAGGATAAAACAAAAGGAGATCTGGCTCCACATTTAGAGCGCCCTTACGTGTCCCCTCGTGACTCCTAACAAATCTCTTTAATATCCAATGGATGGATGCCTATCACGTGCCCGCACGTGATGGCCAGAGAGTCAAAATGTGTTTAACATTTATTTGCAGAACAAAGTAAAAGGAAATCTGGCCCCATCTTTAGATGCCTCACGTGCTCACACGTGATGGCCTGAAAGTTAAGTGTTTAACACTTATTTGCAGCCTTAAGGGTAAAATAAAGGAGTTTCGGCCCAATCTCAGGCGCCTCACATGACCCCACGTGACCACACCATTTTTAATGTTTAACACTATTTTTAAAGCGCATCACGTGGGAACACGTGATCGTCAAATACCTTCTAGTGTTAACACTATTTCAAAACCAACCTAGCCCAAAATGGCTAAGTTTTTCCAGAGGCATGATTCCCCTTTGACTGAACTTCAAATATACCCTTGTTTTCCAAACTTGATCATTTCACATGACATTCAAAGTAAACTCCAGAGCCATGATGAATGGTCAGTGCCTAATAAAAGCCAAAATGTTGTCAGAGCCCCCAAACCTCTGTTTAGCACTGCTATATGATGAGGGGCTGAACCGAGACAAATATCTAATGGCCCAAAGGGCCAATATTTCAAACGTAATTGGACTTAGCCAAAACTGGTCATAAGTCCTCAAATCATCTTGAACTGAGCACATCTGCTCTTTCAACCAACTCATTGGTTCAAGGGTACATCTCTGAACTCCTCTGATATTTGTCGTTGTAATCCTTCAATGTCTTCAGAGAGGTGACGGGTCCCGACAACCACACATTAATACGGACTATGGGGTCCTTAAACTCATGGACTAATGCGTCCTTAAACTAACATTTGTCCCCAAAACGGGAACGATGGACCACTATGCCCTTAAACTGGTATTGGACCACTACGTCCTTAAACTGGTATTAGACCACCACGTCCCTAAACTAGCATTGGACCACCATGTCCCTAAACTGGAACAATAGAGCCCAAACGCTCTTTTGTCGGATCTAAACGATCCCGTTGAGTTGATCTTAGTCTCAAATTGGACTAACATATTCTTAACAAACGTTTAAGTTGATCTTAGCCTCAAATACGGCTAACGTATCCTTAAACCCTCAAACAGACTTTAGCCCCAAATTGGACTACAGGTCTCCCAACCAACTTTGGTTCAAGGGTACATCTCTGAACTCCTCTGATATTTGTCGTTGTAATCCTTCAACGTCGTCAGAGAGGTGATGGGTCCCGACGGCCATACATTCAATGGACCACTATGTCTCTAAACTAGAACAATAGAGCCCCTAAACGCTCTTTTGTTGGATCTAAATGATCTCGTTTGAGTTGATCTTAGCCTCAAATATGGCTAACGTATCCTCAAACCAAAACCCCAAACCCAAATCTAAGAAAATACGGATTTGGACTAATCCACGTCCTACGGGCGACGACATAAATTAGTCTCCGTATACAATCCACGGGCAACCACAAATAAAACAAACACCCACGACACGAAGTGAAATTCTGGAGAAGGAGAAAGTTGTTACCGTGATGCGGTAGCGTAATTAACTGCAGGGGCTTGCGCCTACAGGGAAGAGCGTCCCCACAATCAAAAACTCCTCGAGTGAGGGGGAATCTGACGAAGTCTGCTACATCGGCCGCATCCATCTAAACCTCCGATACACGGTGCCATAAATCAACTTGGCATCTTCGGAGAGGTGGACGGATAACACCAATTAGCATCTGCCTCGAATTTCAGGCAAGACGCCCATGTCTTGGCCGCCATTCGGAGGGGAACAAACCCACTAAAAAGAATTAAAAGTATAATAAAATCAGGAATTACCTTAATGAGGTATCACGTGCTCACACGTGACCAATGGTCACGTGTTGACACGTGATGGTTAAAACAGAAACAAAAACAAACGGCTGAAGGAGGACCCAATTGGGGGTCACGTGCTCACACGTGACCAATGGTCACGTGTTGACACGTGATAGAAATAAAAAAACAAACGGCTGAAGGAGAAACCAGGGGTCACGTGCCGGCACGTGACAGACTTTGAAAGCCTTACAGTTTAATAGAATTAAAATTCTAAATTCCTCTGAATGTTTCCAAATGAAAAAGGGTTATAGGGAACCATTGGATTAAAAATCCATGGGTGATTAAAAATCACCAATTTATGGAAAGATTTTAGACAATGAAAGATTTCCCTAAAAATCTCACCAGAAATAACAAACAGAATATCTTTGGATTTAAAATCCAACGGTGAATAAAATTCACTGTGTGATCCAAAGGATCATATTAATTATGAAAACAAACAAAATCTTTCAATGAAAGATTTACTAAACAAATTGATTCTTTTCCTTCTCCTATAAATAGGAGCCAAGAGGAGAAGAAAAGGGAGGAAATTTTGATATAGAGTTTTGGAATATTGAAATTACAGAGAGAAAAAAATAGAGGAGAATTTAATTCTCAAGAGAGAAAAAAAGGAAGGAGAATTTAATTCTCAACAAAGAAAATCCTAGGTGAGAAAAGAAAGGGAATCAAAACTTCAAACAGAGAATTTAATTCTCAAAATCTAAGAGTTTAACTCTTCTGCAAACGAACTTAGTTCTTCCTCTAGTTGAAGATCTGCAGAAGCACATCTCCCCATAGGTTGAGAATTTAATTCTCATCCGGTTGAGATCCTGCCATGCAGATCCAAAACTTAGAGGGGGAATTGAGTTTAGAGAATTTAATTCTCCCAAAACAAAATTAGGGTTTAACCCTATATGAGAATTTAATTCTCTCAGAATTACAGGAATTTAATTCCTTCAAGATGGATAAAACTAGGGTTTAACCCTAATTGAGAATTTAATTCTCTCAAATTCACAGGAATTTAATTCCTCTTAAAATGAAATTAGGGTTTCACCCTATACAAGAATTTAATTCTTTTACATATATGGGAATTTAATTCCTCTGAAAGAAATGAGGGTTTAACCCTACATAAGAATTTAATTCTTTCATAATAGAAATTTAATTTCTCCAAAATCATGATCAGGGTTTAACCCTACAGAGAATTTAATTCTTAAAAATAAAGAGACTTAAAAGATCTCTGAGCATGAAAAGAGTTAGGTCACGTGCCCCACGTGACCCGTGAAGAGATCCCCAGAAATGAGAAGCAGGAAGCTTTGAGGCAACGCCTCACGTGCTCCCACGTGACTTACAAAAACACAGAAAGAAAAAGCAAAGGGAAGCAAAGCTTTGGGCGCTCTCGCGTGTCCCCACGTGACCCCTCAGCAAGTGCTTTGATAATCGATGCATGAGTCTCCATCACGTGTCGACACGTGATGCCCAGAATAAAAATATAATAAAAAAAAGTGTTTAACACTTAATTGCAGAACGAAGTAAAAAGGGATTCGGTCCCACCTTCGGGCGCCCTCACGTGTTCACACGTGACCCCTCTTTCTCTAGTGTTTAACACTAATTTGTGAGCTTTATTCCCAGTGTTTAACACTGATTGCCTTCTAGTGTTTAACACTAATTTGAGAACTTTACTTTTAGTGTTTAACACTAATTTGAAAACGTTATTTTCAGTATTTAACACTAATTATCTCTTAGTGTTTAACACTAATTTGGGGATTTACTTTCAGTGTTTAACACTGTTATTTTCTAGTGTTTAACACTAACTTGAGAGCTTTAACACTGTTGTTATCTAGTGTTTAACACTAGTTTTAACCAAATTGGTTAATCTTCCAGCGGCAAAGCCTCCCACTCAAAATTGAGTAAAATTCAGAGTTATAATTTTCCATGCTCAGTCAAAGACAAAATGTTCCCAGAGCCCTCAAACTCTTGTTTAGCATTGCTAAATAATGAGGGGTTGAACCCAGATAAATGTTCAACAGGCCAACAAAGGGCCAACATTTCAAACTTAATTGGATTTAGCCCAAATTGGCCATAAGTCCTCAATTCAGATTTAACTGAGCCAATGTGCTCATAATCTAATTAATTGATCTTAGTTTCAAATTGGACTACAGGTCTCCCAATCAACTTTGGTTCAAAGGTATATCTCTGAACTCCTCTGATATTTGTCGTTGTAATCCTTCAACGTCTTCAGAGAGGTGACGGGTCCCGACAACCATACATTTCATAGACTATGACATTTTTAAAATGGACGGTGGGGTCCTTAAACTCATGGACTATGATGTCCTTAACCTTGACTGTGAGGTCTTTAAACTCACGGACTATGATGTCCTTAACCTTGACTGTGAGGTCTTTAAACTCACGGACTATGATGTCCTTAACGTTAACTGTGAGGTCTTTAAACTCACGGACTATGATGTCCTTAACCTTGGACTACTATGTCCTTAAACTGGTATCGGACCACTATGTCCTTAAACTGGTAATGGACCACCATGTCCTTAAACTGGCAATTGACCGCAATGTCCATAAACTAAACAATAGAGTCCAAATGCTCTTTTGTTGGATCTATATGATCCCGTTAAGTTGATCTTAATCTAAAAATTAGACTAACGTATTCTTAACAAATCGTTAAGTTGATCTTAGTCTAAAATTAGACTAACGTATCCTTAACAAACGTTTAAGTTGATCTTAGTCTCAAATGAGACTAAAGTATCCTTAAACCCAACCCCCAAACCCAAATCTAAGAAAATACGGATTTGGACTAATCCACGTCCTACGGGCGACGACATAAATTAGTCTCCGTATACAATCCACGGGCAACTACAAATAAAACAAACACCCACGACACGAAGTGAAATTCTGGAGAAGGAGAAAGTTGTTACCGCGATGCGGTAGCGTAATTAACTGCAGGGGCTTGCGCCTGCAGGGAAGAGCGTCCCCACAATCAAAAACCCCTCGAGTGAGGGAGAATCTGACGAAGTCTGCTACATCGGCCGCATCCATCTAAATCTTCGATACACGGTGCCATAAATCAACTTGGCATCTTCGGAGAGGTGGACGGATAGCACCAATTAGCATCTGCCCTCGAATTTCAGGCAAAACATCAGTCTTTCCCGGCTTTCGACGGAGAACAGATTCTGGCACGCCCGGTGGGACCTTTTCCTCTTTCCACTCCACACTTCGTATGCCGTGTTCGCGAACGAATCGCAGTTTGATATGGTTGCCCTTGGGTTCGAGATACTAAGATTTGGTGTCTTACTCCGTGCAGAAAACAGAAAATCATTGGCTTCAATCTGCACCAACTGCAACTGCAACTCCCGTTCCGCCTCATCTGGAGGTGTAACCTACGGCCCCCAAGCGGCCTCCCTGTTCAAGATTCCGGTGGAGCAAGTAACTCAAGCCACCACGGGGCTATTCTTCGGGACCATGATCCCACCAATGAGCTTCAACGCCCCTGTACCATTTCCAGAAGCTCCGAAAAAGTCGGTCTTTGATCGATTCACCACTACCGCGACCCCTCTCAACGGGTCGTCCAAACCAAGCGCCTCAGTTTTCAGCAGATTGGGCCAAAGCTACAACGGGCCCGTGAAGAAGCCCGCAATACCAGAAGGAGTTATCCTGAAAAGGATAGCCATTCCTGCTCCCGAAGTCTTCAAAGTGGCTTTTCCTGCTAAAGGGTCGGTCTTCACAAGACTGACTATTTCAGCTCCCGTTCCAGGCGAAATCGTCAAGGCTGCTTCCCCTACTCGGAAGTCTGCCTTCGATAGGTTGGCCATCCCCACTAAGTGGACATCAGTCTTCAATAGGCTGACAACGACAATTTCTGACCAAGACAGGGGGCATGATGAAGCCACCCCCATAGCTGAGCCAGTACTGTCGGCTCGACACGCGCGACGTCGCCACTGGCGCCAAGTAAAGAAGGCTGGGTGCAACTCCCCTTCTGGACTAACTCCGCCAGTTCCGATGGTGGAAATCAATGCTGCTGTTCCAACTGGGAACAACTTTGAACCGCTTAGGAGGGTTCGCAAGAACTCTTCGACTGCTGTGCTGAAAAGATCTCCTCCACCCATGGAGAATGCTACAAAGGTGAAGCTGGAGCAACCCCCTCAGCGGCTGTCCTCTAAAATTTATAAAGTTTGGCGACAGGTTCAGGACTCCGTGATAGATCAAGACTATCTCCGCCGACAGAAAAAGATGAAGGTTCGGCAAGAAAAGAATCACCCTGTCAAGCCACAGAAGGCGACAGCTACTTGGGTGCCCACTGCAATGGCCCCCTCAACTTCGACCGCCCATAAGAGGAGAAGGCTGGAGAAAATTCCCATGTCTGCGACAAATATCAAGGGTATTGAGCTTAAATTCCCTAAGCCTGGGGGTATGGTGGTGCATACCGTCTATATGGCATCCAGGAAAGAGGATGGCCGTATCTCTACGGGCCATCGACCGCTCATCAGATTTGTAACAAAGGCCCAGCAGCAACAACAGAAGCTCCAGGAGATGTTGATGCAGATGGCCGTACTCACAGGGCCAAAAGAAAGCCCGGAAACGTCGTCAGAGCAACGTCAAGAACAAGAAACTAATGCCGAGTTCCTCCGCAGAATCCTCGAAAAGAAAGACAAAGAAGCCACAGAACAATCGGCTAATATAAAATGAATGGCGCTTCTCTTCCAAGACATGGTCAGGATGATGTTACAGCCGGATCCTCCAGCTGAAGACCCCCCGATTATCGTTGAAGATGACAGAGGGGAGACATCGAACCCTTCTCCGGCCCTTTCAGCAGCCAAAGAGGAAACTATTTCCAAAGCCGCTCTCGATGACTATATTGCTCAGCAAATACGAGCTCACCAGGAAAATGAAGCGGCCGACCAAGTCGTAAAAACTGGGCGACCATATCCAGGCTGGTATGATCAAATAAAGTATCCGCCGGGATATACGATCCCTAAATTTCATGTATACAAAGGGACGAGCAATCCCCACCAGCATGTCGCCCAGTTCAGGGCTCTTTGCGGCAACACCGGGGGTGATGATAAACTTTTGCTTCGTCAGTTTGTTGGCAGCTTGTCGGAGACGGCATTTGAGTGGTATTCCGAACTTCCAAACGACTCCGTCAAGACTTTCGCGGAGATGGAGCTATTATTTACCCAGCGTTTCGCGAGTGCTAGTGAACGCACCCCAATAACGGCATTGATCAATGCCAGGGTGAAGCTAGGTGAAACATGGTGCAATACGCAATACGATGGCGAAACTTATAGTCAAAATATGAGCAGCGCATCGAAGAAGCGCCGGCAGTGGGCATGTTCGTGGGTACTCTCGACTCTCAAGCGTCCATCTCACAATTCATGATGTTTTTCAAGCCCACCACCTTCCAAGCCTTGATTGACAAGCTGGCCCAAATGGACCAGATGGGCCATAGTCCGTCCTCCTCAAAGATGGATCCTCGAAATGAAAGTGGAAAAGGGAAAGCAACCTTCGTCGCCAATACTCAGCAGCAGCCGAACAACTCAAAACCGGTTGTTCGCGAAAACAACGTGCGTCCACGCCCATCCCTCGAGGAGAGACTGGGACGTCCCTACTCATTTCTCCAGGATAAAACGAGGAGACTGTTCGAGCTGGCAGTGCGCAACAGACTCATTAATCTGCCGGACCCAAAATGTCCGTCGCAGCCAGGCGATGTCAACAATCCTAATTACTGCCCTTACCACCAAGCAGTAAGCCATCCAATCGAAAATTGCTTCGTCTTCAAAGGCTGGATTGAGGACCAATACCAACAGGGCAAATTTGCGCTATCCGAAAATTGGAAGGTGCACCCGCTTCAGCCGCACGCTCCCAAAAAGATGGACACGTCGGGGGCATCATGCTCTTTTATAGAGGAAGCTTCGTGGGAGGTCGCTCTTTCAGCTAAAACAAAAAGAATGCTGAAAGATTTCCAAACATGCTCGGCAATCGAGTGGAAAAGTCCGCTAGAACTCGAGATCATCGAAGGAATGCTGAAGCCGCGCCCATCGCAAAGAATTGATAGCGATGGTCAAAACGCTCGAGCCCAGCCGTCAAAATTTTCGAAAAAAAAGAAGAAGATAAAAAAGCCCGTAAAGTTTGGCGACAAGCGCACGGACCTGCAAAAGCAGATTGACGCGCTTGAAGAGTACAAGCAGAAGGCGCGGACTCCAATCACACTCCAAGAATTTCTCAGCCACGTCCTTGAGGACGAAGATGATGACAGTGGAGAAGACTCTTCGGATGAATCTGAAGGTTACGTAGCAAATTGCCATGTGATCTCTCACTCATCGATAAACAATGAAGACGTTCTTTACACAGAGAAACTGGGGGCAGATCCTGAGCCTGAGCCTGAACTTCTAGGACCATCAGACGAAGTGATTGATGTATTCCTGAACGAAGCTCGTCTTAAAAGCAAACCTGATCGGGAGCGTGAGATAGCCATATTTGAAAAAGCCAAACGCCGACGACTGGATGAAAAGGTCGAGACGCCCCAACCGGAGCAAAACATCGCTATCGCCAACAAAAGTAAGTTTAAAGTAAGGAAACGATTCACTAGGGCCCTGGCAATAGGAATGAAGTTGCCCTCTTTCAAAGGAAATTCTCCTGGAGATATACATCTTGATGAAGCGGATATACATCCTAAGTTCTGTTTATATCATCAGAGGATTGCACACCCTACCGAGGAGTGTGCAATCAAAAAGTTCAGAGATATCAAAGATGCGAAACATGAAGCGGAGAAATGTGGTTATAAGACCTGTCATCTTGGCGCAAGTAAAATCAGGATCGGCGAATATTTGGTAATTATAATCATGATTTTATAAATTCAAAATGTCTACCATTTTAATTAACGATTATTTTTCCTGAAAATTGTATTTTCTAATTTGGGGAGAGAGGCAAAGACCATAAATGATATAATGTTCAAGTGTTACTTTAAACGGAAGAAACTCGTGTGAGAGATACTTTGCGATGTTACAAAATTTAAATAGAGATTGAATGGTCGAAGTTTCAACATTCAAAGCTGCCTGGGGAGGGGAGGAGAAGGGAAACTTGAAGTTCAAACAATTGAGGTACAAATTTTTTTTTTTTTGGAATAATATTTGGAGTTATAATGGTTATGTGAAGTTCCACAATGTCTTCGGACACACACATACACACACATAAAATTCACGATATTTTGAGAACTCTAGCATATCCATCAAGCGATCATATTTTTCATCTATCGAAGAGCCGTTAGTTTTTAAATCCACCTAATCGATGTGCTAGAGATCTTCAAATTTTGTGCTTTTATATAAGTAACCTTCTATGACATGTTGATCATGATTGACTGGTCGGATCGGTGAAAAATTCGGGGGTTTGAAAATTTGAGGAGTTGGCCTCATTGTATAAAATGAGCACCGGATCACCAATATATATATATATATATATATATATATATATATATATATAAAGCTACAAGCTTTTCTTTTAGATCAATAAGTAAACTTAGTCAGATGCAAAATGAAAAGTTTCATGAATTTTCATACTATATACATTAAAAAAATAGCTATATGTTCATGGTATTTATTTGCGATTAAGTATCTATCCAAAGATCGACGATAGCCTAGGGTATGTTAGTGAAATTTTAGCTAAATATAAACAAGGATAGAAAAATAGTCACATACTAATAAGCTAAGAAACTAATGAGCGTTTATTTGACGGTTGAAAAATCCGCCGAGTTTCTTCTTCAAAACGAAGCTACTATCGGGAAAGCCTATAGAGTGGATGGAATGCGGTGATTTTACATATTATTCTGAGGCTTCAAGAATCAGGTGATTATCAGTAACACTACTAGTTATTTTTTAAATCATGGTAATTTCTTCTTTTTTCTAACTTTTTTTTTTCTTGTATATGCTTATAGGTGGCGTTATCTTTCATTTACTAATGGAATTCTAATGGAACACAACGACGGAATTTTAAACTGGGCCCGGAACTGAGTTTTTGCAGCGAGATTTAGAGACTGTTACATGCAGATCCAGAATTTGTCTTGGATGAAATAAAGTTAAAACGCGCGTTAACCGCGATGTGCGGGAATACTCATTAGTTCTAAAAATATGTTGTTTTAATAAAAAAAATAAATTAAATACTAATTATATTCTTTTCCTGTGCTTGATATTATGTAAGGAAAGTATCTTATTCAAAATCTTAAATTGTATATTCCTACAGCGACATTAATTGTTATAGAGGAACTTGAGGGCAGGTTGTAAATTCATTACATGTAAACATCGATCAGAGCTTGAATCTAGATTTTTGGATAACATATGAAGATTATGATATTAATTAATTTAGACGTAATTGTGATGGCTCATAAGACAATTCTGCTATCAACAAAGCATGTTTTGGAAGGTTAAGTAGGTTTGGCATGACTTTTTTCTCTCTTTTATATTTTTAATTTTTCAATCATTGATTTTATAGCCTAAGGTATTATTAGAATTTCAGATGGAAGACTCCTATGCAAATTTCCACGACATTAGGATATTGGAAGAAATTAAATTGAGATTATGAGTGATGAATATAAGGTAGGGAACTGTGCAGAAAACCCCCTTGATAATTATTGTTTATATTAATCATAATTACCATCGCCCCTCTCTCTCTATATATATACACATATATATAGAGAGAGAGAATAATGGAGGAAATATGCCATAAGAGGGAATTTCCTCCTATGGAATCGAAAAAGTACCCCCTACTTCATTTTTTCCGACGATCGGCACACATCATCCTCATCGTTATTATTTAACATGTGGGTACACCAAATTTCATGCGATTCTACAACCTTTTCATCGTTGATTTAGTGGGTTCAAAATTAACGGTTTACCGACAACAGAACCTTTTACATTGCTAAATCAATGGTGAAAAAGTTGTAGAATCACGTGAAATTTGGTATACCCACATTTTAGATGATAACGATGAAGATGATGGACGCCGATTGCCGAAAAAAATGAGGTAGAGCGTAATTTTTTGACGCCATAGGAGGAAATTCCCTCCGCCTCTTCCCTCCTTTAACCTCATTTATATATTTCCTTCTCTATCGGTCTCTCTCTAAAATTACTATCATATCTTCTTAAATTTTGTTATGGTGCAAGGCTTTGGGAACCCTACATATTTATTTTTTAGAGAATTAGAATAGAGCTAATTTTTTATTCTTGTTAATCCTCAATTCTTTTATTCAGAATTCTTGAATCAGATTACTCTTTTGGCTTAATGGAGTAAGGCTTTGGGTCAATTCTCTGTCCAACAAAATCATGGAAATCGAAAGGTTCCAAACTCGTATACTTTTTGTTTGTTAATGATAAGATATGCGGCCGAATACGGATACGGATACAAATACAGATACATATTAAATATTCTTCCAGATACGGATACAGATACTGTTTTAACAAAATTATCCGGATACGGATACAGATATCCGGATATATAAATTTGTATATACGGATATTCGCAGAAAAATTCAAGAAAATACACCTTTTTAAATTAATTTTTTCTTTAATGATGCCTATTTAAATCATACGTTTCTTACCCACTTTATATGCTATGCATTTAAAAGAATATTATGACATTATTTCATCAATTCTTTATAATTTTTTTTAAAAATATGCTAGTTATATTAAATATATTTGTTAACATATTTATTTATTCATATAATATTTATTTCCATGCAAATTTGTCTCTATCAAATAATTTTTAAGTCATACAAAATAAACAGTCAATGAAATATATCGATTACATACACATTTCCGCTTTACATTTACATTTATTTTATATCATATCTTATTTATATAAATATCTGATTTGTAGCCATATCCGTTTCTTTAATATCCGCTCCGTATTGTTATCTGTTTTTTCAGATACGAATATGAATATTTCTTACCGGACCACATCTGTATCCGTATGTGAAACTAGAAAGCCGATACTGATATGGTACGCAATTCTCATATCTGATCCATAACCGATCTGGATGCAACCCTAATCACTATCCATGAATTGGACCGTTTTTCTATCAATTAATGAAGATATAATAATTAGGAAATACGATCAGATGAAGAATTTTAGATCGTTTCTTGTTGCCGCATTATTTCTTTATTAGTTTGTTTAATTCTATATAATTTTCTTTTGTATGATAGTTCTCTTCCAAGAGTTTTGAGTTCCTTGAATATTTAATTGATATATTAATTATTTAATTTTTAATTTTGTTTGAAATTTTTTAACAATAAGATTTTATGAAAAATTGGGGTTTTAAAAATATTCTATGTTAATTATTTGTATATGTATGATAAATTTATCAATATATTTTTACTTCTAAAAAATTATTGCTTTAAGTTTTAGAAATTCTGGAAGTTCAGTGGAACAAAAATAGTTGGTCTTATTTATTAATTTCATACTTGCATTTTCCTGTTTAAACTTGGATACAAATTGCAAAAGAACTCTGTTTAAAACAGCCACATTGCAATATCTTCCAAAATTACAATATGTAAAAATTATTCATATTTATAAATTATTGTATTTAACATTTTTTCTTTTACAGAACAAAAATGTTTCGTTTAGAAGACCTATACTAGCATTTGACGATAGTGATCCACGCATACAAGAGCTCCTGGCAGAAAAACAAGCACCAAACGAAATCAAAAAGTTCAGAGATATCAAAGATGTGAAAGATGAAGCGGAGAAATTTGGTTTTAAGATTTGGTAACTTTACGCAAATAAAATCAGGATAGGAAAATATTTGGTGATTATAATCATGATCTTATAAATTCGAAATGTTTAACATTTTAATTAAATATTATTTTTCCTGGAAATTGTATTCACTAATTTGTAGAGAGAGACAAAGACCATAAATGATATAGTGTTCAAGTGTTGCTCCAAACTGAAGAAACTCGTGTGGGAGATAGCTTACGATGTTACAAAATTTAAAATAGAGATTGAATGGTCGAAGGTTGCAACATTCAAAGCTCTCCGGGGAGGAGAAGGGAAACCTGATGTTCTAGTAGTCCAGGTACAAAAAATTTTTGGAATAATATTTTGAGTTATAATGGTTATGTGAAGTTCTACAATGTCTTTAGACACACACACATACACACACATAAAATTCACGAGATTTTGAGAGCTCTAGCATATCCATCAAATGATCATAATTTTCATGTATCGAAGAGCCATTAGTTTTTAAATCCACCTAATCGATGTGATAGAGATCTCCAAATTTTGTGCTTTTATACAAGTAACCTTCTATGACATGTTGATCATGATTGACTGGTCCGATCGGTGAAAAATTCGGGGGTTTGAAAGTTTGAGGGGTTGGCCTCATTTTATAAAATGAGCACCAGCCTTAATAGATCACCTCTCTCTCTCTCTCTCTCTCTCTCTCTCTCTCTCTCTCTCTCTATATATATATATATATATATATACACACACACACACACACACACACACACACACACAAAAGCGGCCTAGGGTATGTTAGTGGAATTTTAGCTAAAATATAAACAAGGATAGAAAAACGGTCACAAACTAATAAGCTAAGAAACTAATGAGTGTTTATTTGACAGTTGACAAATCCACCGAGTTTCTTCTTCGAAACGAGGCTACCATCGAGAAAGCCTATAGAGTGGACGGAATGCGGTGTTTTTACATATAATTCTAAGGCTTTAAGAATCAGGTAATTATCAGTAACAATACGAGTTATTTTTTAAATCTTGGTAATTTCTTTTTTTTTAAACTTTTTTTTTCTTGTATATGCATATAGGTGGCATTATCTTTTATTTGCTGATAGAATTCTAAAGGAACACTGCGACAGAATTTTAAACTGGGACCCGGAACAGAGTTTTTACAGCGAGATTCCGAGACCGTTACATGCAGATCCAGAATTTGGTTTGGATAAAATAAAGTTAAAACGCGCCTTAGCTGCGATGGACGGGAATGCTCATTATTCCTAAAAATATGTTTTTTATGAAAAAAGATATAATTAAATACTTATTATTATATTCTTTGTCTGTGCTTAATGTTATGTAAGGGAAGTATCTTATGCAAAATTTTAAATTGTATATTGCTACAACAACATTAATTGTTATAGAGGAACTTAAGGGCAACTTGTAAATGCATTTACATGTAAAAATCGATCAGAGCTTGAATCTAGATTTTTGGATAACATATGACGATTATGATATTAATTAATTTAGAGGTAATTGTGATGGCTCATAAGACAATTATGTTATCAAAAAAAACATGTTTTGGATGGTTAAGTGCTTTTGACATGACTTTTTTTTTCTCTCTTTTATATTTTTAATTTTTCAATCATTGTTTATATAGCCTATTAAATTGAGATTATGAGTGTTGAATATAAGGTAGGGAACTGTGCAGAAAAACCGTTGATAGTTGGTAAAAATTAGCGGTTAAGATTTTAATTGTT
Organism: Agapanthus africanus; assembly: GCA_030015575.1. Lineage (NCBI taxonomy): Eukaryota > Viridiplantae > Streptophyta > Magnoliopsida > Asparagales > Amaryllidaceae > Agapanthus > Agapanthus africanus. The sequence goes on along the minus strand of JASDDO010000029.1, from coordinate 395,447,552 downwards.
GTTTATATTAATCTTAATTACCAGCAACATTGCCTATATATATATATAGATGGAGAGAATACGGAGGAAAGAGATCATAGAGGGGATTTTCTTATATGGCGTCGAAAAAATACAACCTACATCGTTTTTTCCGACGATCGGCATCCATCATCATCACCGTTATCATCTAAGATGTGCATACATCAAATTTCATGTGATTCCACAACTTCTTCACCGTTGAATTAGCAATGTAAAAAGTTCTATCGTCGGTAAACCACTAATTTTGCACCAACTAAATCAACGGTGAAAAAATGGTATAATCACATGATATTTGGTGTATCCACATCTTAGATGATAAAAATGAAGATGATGTATGCGGATCGTCGAAAAAAATCATGAAGGATGGATTTTTCCGACGTCATAGAAGGAAATTCCCTCTAGCACATTTCCTCCATTATATATATATATCCTTCTCTCTCTTTCTCTCTAAAATTACTATCATATCTGCTTAAATTTTGTTATGGAGCAAGGTTTTGGGCACCCTTACAAGTTCCAGATATTTCTACATATTTATTTTTTAAAGAATTAGAATAGAGGTAATGTTGTATTCTTGTTAATCCTCTATCCTTTTTCTATTCTTTTATGCAGAGTTCTTGAATCAGATTACTCTTTTGGATTAATGGAGCAAGGCTTTGAGTCAATTCTGGACGATTACCCTGTCCAACAAAACCATGGTAATCGAAAGGTTCGAAATTCGCAGACTTTTGTTTGTTAATGATAACTATTAGGGTTGCATCCGGATCCGGACGCGGACACGGATTTTGATATCCGGCCAGATACGAATACGGATACGGATACATAGTAAATATTCTTACAGATATGGATACAAATACGGTTTTAGCAAAATCATCCGGATACGGATACAGATATCCGGATATATAAATTTGTATATACGGATATTCGAAGAAAAATTCAAGAAAAAAACACCTTTTTAAATTAATTTTTTCTTTAATGATGCCTATTTAAACCATACGTTTCTTACTCACTTTATATGCTATGCATTTAAAAGAATATTATGACATTATTTCATCAATTCCTTATAATTTTTAAAAATAATATGCTAGTTATATTTAATATATTTGTTAACATATTTATTTATCCATATAATATTTATTTCCATGCAAATTTGTCTCTATCAAATAATTTTTAAGTCATACAAAATAAAAAGTTGATGAAATATATTGATTACATACATATTTCCGCTTTACATTTATATTTGTTTTATATCATATCTTATTTATACAAATATCTGATTCGTATCCATATCCGTTTCTTTAATATTCACTCCGTATTGGTATCTATTTTTTTCCAGATACGAATATGAATATTTCTTACTGGACCATATCTGTAGACGTATATGAAACTAGAAAACGGATGCGGATATTGTACGTAATTCTCATTTCCGATTCATATCCGATCCAGATGCAACCCTAATCACTATCCATGAATTGGACTGTTTTTCTATCAATTAATGAAGATATAATAATTAGGAAATACAGTCAGATGAAGAATTTTAGATCCTTTCTTGTTGCCGCATTTTTTCTTTATTAGTTTGTTTAATTCTATATAATTTTCTTTTTTATGATAGTTCTCTTCCAAGAGTTTTGAGTTCCTTGAATATTTAATTGGTATATTAATTATTTAATTTTTAATTTTGTTTGAAATTTTTTAACAATAGGTTTTTATAAAAAAATTCGGTTTTTAAAAATATTCTATGTTAATTATTTGTATATGTATGATAAATTTATTAATATATTTTTATTTCTAAAAAAATATTGCTTTAAGTATTAGAAATTCTGGAAGTTCAGTGGAACAAAAATAGTTGGTCTTATTTATTAATTTCAATACTTGCACTTTCCTGTTTAAACTTGGACACAAATTGCAAAAGAACTCTGTTAAAAACAGCCACATTGCAATATCTTCAAAAATTACAATATGTCAAAATTATTCATATTTATAAATTATCGTAGTTAACATTTTTTCTTTTACAGAACAAAAATTCTTTGTTTAGAAGACCTGGCATTTGACGATAGTGATCCATGCATACAAGAGCTCCTGGCAGAAAAACAAGCACCGAACGAAATCAAAAAGTTCAGAGATATTAAAGATGCGAAAGATAAGCTGAGAAATGTGGTTATAAGACCTGTTATCTTGCAGCAAAGAAAATCAGGATCGGCAAATATTTGGACACAATAATTCCGTTACGTCAACAAACCGTGCAGAAATAAATCAATGCGAAGCACCCGAATCAAATAGAACTCTACCCGGTACAGAATGAATAAGGAGAGTACCTGCAACCACTTCTCCAGAAGCTTCTGTCTGCTCGGAGGTCAGGGTGAAAATCCGCCCCCGATTCCGACCCGTACCAGTCTGCTTCTGATCGAATAATCGCTGCTGGGATACCAGAGGTGGACCCCTCTGAGCTGAAGTGCCGAACGACGTCTGTTGTTGCTTGGACGCTCCATGTAGCTCGGATCTCTAAGGACACCCGCTGACCCTGTGCTCGCCGAATCCGCAAATTAGACACCGCCCCTTGACTCTGCGACAATCTCTCTGCATGTGCCCTGGGCTCTGGCAATAGTCACAAATCAGAGCCCTCCGCTGCGGCTGCTGAGATGAGAAAGTACGCTTCATCTGCGTTATCCCTGGCCTGTGAAATGGGATTGCTCCACGAGAAAAAGTGGAAGCTCGTGATGGAACTACATGGTGTCTCCTATCCACTGATCGCTGGCCTTTGGACTTCTCTGCCAGCCTTTCTTGTACCCGGGCAGCGTTCAACACCTGTACAAAGGTCTGTAGATCGAGTGACGCGATAAGCTGCTGCTGCTCGATATCAAGCCCCTGCTGAAACCGTCTGGCCCTGACGGCTTCGGTGGCTACCATGTATGGTGCAAAACGACTCAACCTGTTAAACTCGGCGGCGTAGACATCCATTGGATGACCATTCTGCTTCAACGTGATAAATTTCTTCTCCATCTCGGCCTTGGCAGTGGCCGGAAAATAATGATCTAGGAAACACGCAGAGAATGTGTCCCAACCGATAGATTTCTCTAGCTTGTTTATGTAATACCCAGTCCCTATAAATAATTATTGTATTTTAATTAATAAGTCTTCAAATTTTTTCACCAAATTTTCTACAAATTTTCCATATTTCTCCCAAATTAAAATTTCCCTAACCCTAATTTAATCTAATTCCTTTTATTTTCCTAAACAATTCCCCAGCCCAAGCCCAAGCCCAAGCCCTAACTCTCCTTTTCCTTTTCTTCTGCTCTCTGAGCCCAGCCCACCATCACTCCCCTCCCTTCCCAATTTCTTTTAATTTCCTCACGAACCCGGCCCATCTTCCCCAACCCGACCCGCTTCCCCTTCTTCCTCCCTCTCCTCCATTTTCCTGCTCGTTTTCCTCTGCCTCGCGACCGCTTCTCGCGTGCGCACCCACGCCCTGCGACGCGCGCCTCCCTCAACAATCCAACGGTCGCTTCCCCACGACCCGCTCTCCCATGACTTCCATCTCCCTCGCCCACGTCTCGCCACTCTCACGCAAGACTCGCTCCCCTCAACAACCGCGATCCCCATCGCCTCCTCTACCACTCCATCCCGTTCTCTTTCCCTCACTCTCAATCTCCCTCACTCACTGCCTCACCCGACCACGTCCTTGCTCCCGCCGCGACGACGAGCCCTCCCCTCTCTTCGTCGCCTCCGTCTTCCTACCCCTTCACCGAGTTTCTCTACTGCCCCCCTCTCACCGCCGGCGATCGCCTAGCTCCCCTCGCCAAAACCCCGAGGCTACCTCACTGCAACTCTCCCCTCTCTCCTCTCTCTTCTCCTCCCATCCCCGACGACGAACCCTGCACCGTGAAAACCCATCACCATCGCCTTCCCGAGCTCCTGCCCCATCGCCGACGAGCCACCCTGCCTCACCATCGACGCCTCACCGTTCTCGTCACCGTCCCTGTCACCACACCTCGCCGGCACTTCAGCTGCTCTGCCACCACCTCCCCTCACCACTAACCTCCGGCTCCCCTAACACCCACACCCAAGGCCCCGAGCTCGCCTCGCCACCTTTCCCGAGCTGCGATCCCCGCCAGCAGTCCTCGTCGTCGGAGCTCCACCACTCACCATCGCCCCAGTACCACCAAGGACCCCCTTCATTGCCACCCTCATCCTCAACTCTAATCACCAACCAAAACCCATCTCCTCACTGTACCCCCTCCTCTAAGCCTCGCCCCATGTCACTGCACCCTCACCGGCGACCACTTTAGCCACCGCCGTGCACATCGCCGTCTCCTCCTCTTCCGACCACCGCCACAGCCCAACGACCCTGCACCCACCACCTCCAGCCGTCGTCCAAGCTCGCCGCCGCCGCCGAGAACTCGAGCTCGAGCCAAGTCGAGGTTGCCGTGCTGCGCTCGTGTCGCGATCGTGCCGCTGCCGTTGCCATACCATCGTCGATACGTCACCAGGCAAGTACATTGCTTGCTTCATGCTATTATTATGTATTTAACCCAATTTCGAATTAATGTCGTGTATATATAATTCGTGCAAACCAATATGATGCAAGTGTTTGATACGAAACTATATGTGAAAACCGGACCTTAAATGGCGGAACTTGTGATCATTAAACCCTCCTATTGTTTACCGATATTCTGTAGAAATTTAGTTCAAAACCACGGTCGTTTCACCTATGTAATGTTGCTCCCGATAGTCGGTACGAAATCTGAATTTCCTGAACATGCTAGACCGTTAAATTCACGTTAAATCTTCTACGAATCGGATTTTGGTGTTCCATGGCTCGTATCGAAGCTAACGGAATAAGCTACAGAACCTTATAGTTGATATATAAAATTGAACTAGTTACGATAGAGAAAACTGCGGGGAATTACGATTCTGGACTGCAGTCCGGAGCGGTAATTCCAGATAACCCCTGTTTTTAACTCACTGTATTTTCCTTGCTCAAATGCGGAAATGTGCAGAACCCTATATCGTTACAAATAGAATTGAGTTATCTTCCTTATCCCACTGGTCTCACTGGATTCCTCAACTGTATGATATTTTTAACACATTTTATAATGTCGATATGTTCTGCTGAATTCTGCAGTGACAGATTTTACACATTGAACATAACCTGTCCATAACTCCCTGTTGATATAGGGTATTCCTGATCCGCCAATTGAGTTGGAAACCTAACTGATAAACCTAAATTTTTTCAACTATAGCCTCTCCTGATTACGATCCCAACTGAGATTAAAATGTGTTAAGAAACGGACTTCCAATTCTGAAATCGGATTTCCAGCAGTGAACACTTAAATTGAAATGGCCGCATCTAGCAAACCTGAAACCCGATTGATGCGAAACCAATTTTAATGGATAGATAATTGAACATACTACCTACCCCTTTTATATTGTTTCGCTAAATTCTGCATGTATAATTTATAGTAAATTATGCAAGTGGTAGGACATTGGTTGATGACATTTTATTCATATCATGATTATTGCATTATCATCATATCATGTAGAGCTCATATGCATTGGTAACTTAGTGGTCGTATACATTACCCAGTATTAGATATTAGTGTTTTAAATGTGGCAAGTACGTCAGTGTTAAAGTGTGAATGAATAAGCGAAGTGACACGTACTTGTACACAATCAGCGGACCCTATTGAGTTATTGCATTGTCGACGTTTATGGGACATGTATAAGTGTGACTACAATTGGTATGGGACGATTATGGAAGCACTTATATGGGTGTCATAGGTAAGGCACCAAACACTGTCCATTTACCTTGGGTATCAGTCGAGACATACTTGATGGAGATCCTGTCTCCAGTTCTCGCGTAGACTTGTCATGGACCGACTAGTATTTGAGTTTATGCTTGGTGTTTGATGTAGACCACGGAGTGTGGGGTAGTTTAAGTGTGAGTTCGACGGAATCTCGGGAGTCCTATTGCCGGCACATACAGCGATTCTGGATATATATGGGTGATATTACTGATTATTAGCGAGCGACTCGGGTCCGTGTTCCCTTGCCCCTGGGTCTTACCCTTGGGTGGAGGATACTCACGAGTGGTTGACTCTCACACTTGGACTGACGATAGGTTTAGCGACCTGGACAGCGAGACTTAGAGACTGATAGGTTTAGTGACATGCATTGGTTACTGATTTGATATACCCGCCTTACTGGTTACCTGTACTGGTTACTTCATGCTCATATTATCACTTCATGCGTACTGTCTCATATTCATCATTATTGCACGTGTTCACATTTGTATTTATATATATTGCTATTGTGTTCCTCTGACGACATGAGTATGCATGCTCAGAGTGAGAAGTGGATTTAGCTTGGACCAGGACCTGACGTACCTCGAGGACATTCCGGATATCTGGACTAGCGACTCAGAGCTATACTTCCTTGATCTCTCTCTGGTTAGTTTTTTGTATTTGTTTCGATTTAGTGACTGTATTTCTCATTACCTGTGCATTGATTACTGATTACCACGTAAAGTTAGAAGCCGAAGTGTGACTACGGCATGATATTTCCTCGACCGTAGGAGCATGGCTGGCCTTGTCAACCCCTCGTATTCCGTATTTTGGGAAGCGGGGCATGACATGGTTTTGTTGGTATCAGAGCCAGGTTGGTTTAGAATGAGATCACAGTTTCCGTGTAGGGCTTGACAATCTAAGACGTCCTTCGGCCTAGATTGTAAACTTGTTATCCTTGATCTTGATTCACATAGTGTGTTCTACTACATATTTTGATCCATCCGCTAGAGTTTTGGGTGAGTTAGTAGAGTTACGTGATTGTAATTATGAACTGCAGTATAGTTACATTACTGTACTCTGTTTGAGTGACTTGGAGTTCTACACTTGATTCCCGCTCGATTGAGTTTCACTCACCACCTATCCTTGCTTCGTCTTATACCTTATTCTGATTCTTATATCTTGTACCTTATACCGTCCTAAAATTTGTTGTTTCAGGACCATGTCTTCCAACGACGTTTATTCCATCTCCACTCCCCAGAGTCCGATCGTCGAGATTTTGGGTGTACTGCAAGGCTTGAAGGAAGCCCAGAAGCGAACGAACGACCTTTTAGTTGAAGGATTAAGAAGACAAATGGCTTAAGCGCCAGCGGAAGCCTCCAATCGTAAGGGAATCCCTGTTAAACAAGGAAAGGATGTGAAGATGAAGCGCCCGGTTGTTCCTCAGCAATGGAAGCAGCGGAGAGCTCAATGCTGTGGATACTGTAAGAGGCCAGGACACCTTCAGAAAGACTGTCGCAGGGCTAAGGGGCAATGCCTGATTTGTGGATCCAACGAGCATCTTATCGATGGTTGCCCTCGAAGGAAAGAGCTACAAGGAGGAGATTCGTCCAAACTCTCCACTCCTGCTAAGTGACTTGGTTATTTCGTAGTTCAAGCTTCAAGGATAGTACGGACCCAGCGCAGAATTCCACTCGCTTGACGAGAATGCAGCGGTCTAGATATCAACGAAGAATTATCACCCTTTCTGCTTTCAATAAAAGTATTGTTGCCCTTTAGTAAATGTTTCCTTCGTCTAAAATCTTGTATCCGTTGGACTTTTTAGTTGGAATGCAATAAAATTCTGAGTTGTGATGTATGTATCGTCCCTTTGCCACTCATCTTCCTTATACTGCTTATTACACAAGTATTCTAAATTTTGATTTCAGTCCTTACCCATCGTATATTTTCCCTGTGCTCTATACCCCCGGTTATTTTTCTTGGTGTTCCACTGTCTGATCATGACTCCTTCTTTTCAGGCCATGGCCAATCCTGGAGCAGCTCCGCTTATCGACGAGGACACTCGATCCTGCGTTTCCTTGGACTGCATGATGGTGAGTTTAGATGACGAGATCAACGGCCCCCAGGTTATTTTCAGAAACAGCGATTCCGAGGACGAGGGAGTCGCAGCCCCAGAAGTCGACATGATCAGCGACTCTGACAACGAAGAAGAGGACCCCAAAGAGGACCTGATAGAGGAAGATCCCGAGGAGGACCTGATAGAAGAAGATCCCGAGGAAGACCCGATAGAAGAAAATTCAGGAGAGGAAGGCCTTGAGAGGAAGGCCTTGAGGAGAATCCAGTGGAAGGAAATCCCGTGGAAGAAGATCCAGAAGAAGTGAATCACGTGGAAGCATACCACGATGAAGAAGCTCCAGCCGAGGAAGAAGGACTAGAAGAAGAAGACCCCATGGCAGAAGAACTCCAAAGGAAATCCCTGCGAGGCGTTATAGAAATGGACGCCCCTATCTCAGCGCGCGAGCTTACCGTAACCTGCTGAACTTTCATAACCGCGACTGACGTGATTTATTTTTTGTTTCCACTGGCTAAATAAAATCTATGTATAGTTAAGGGCCACCTTTTGTCTTTCGAGAATGCTTTGTTTGAAATTTGCTGGAATAATAAAGTTTCTGAGTTCGCCAATCTTTTGAGCATTGATTCGCATGATGCATTGACTGTTTTTCCCTCCCCAATAAATTTCTGTCCCTTCTGAGATTAATTACTCTTCACCCTTGCATCATGTGCTGACCTGACCCCAGCCTCTTCGACATTCAGATTGAAGTACCACTTTCCGACTTTTTGAATGGACCATACTCCATTGTAATCCCTACCCTGACTAGCCCCCATACATTTTTAGTGCTATCTCCTATTACCATACTTACATGCAGTGACATTGCTATTTGAAATCTAGTTTTCGTTATTGTATGTTTATCAAATATATATATATATATGTATATATATATATATATATATATATATATATATTGAGTGTTATTAACTACTTCCGTTTTACTATTTCCGAATACTTTACTATTCTTCACATTTCCAATAGCGCAATTATATGTCGCACATACTGTTTGTTTTATCATCTATTGTTTCGCCATATGGGTTTTCTCAAGTTATTTTAAAATTGTTTGATCGATATATTTATTCTAAAATACTTTGGCCTATCGGCAAACCCTTCACTATTGCTTGTTATTGCTATTTTACTCTCTTGTACATATAGTTTATCCTTATAGATGGTTCTGCCTTGTGCTTACTTAGACCTATCCTTTTAGTTGCGTTATTTCTTATACATATATAGACCTAAGATTTTATCTAGCTGATTTTAAATAAATCACCATATGTTAGTGTTTGATTTTGTGGCTTTCGCATTTCACTCTATAGCTTATTGTTATTTTAAATTTCGAGGACGAGATTTTCTTTCAGGGGGATATGATGTAATACCTAGTCCCTATAAATAATTATTGTATTTTAATCAATAAGTCTCCAAATATTTTCACCAAATTTTCTACAAATTTTCCATATTTCTCCCAAATTAAAATTTCCCTAACCCTAATTTAATCTAATTCCTTTTATTTTCCTAAACAATTCCCCAGCCCAAGCCCAAACCCTAACTCTACTTTTCCTTTTCTTCTACTCTCTGAGCCCAGCCCACCATCACTCCCCTCTGTTTACCCCAATCAGAGCAAAACTCTGTTCAAATTCTAAGGCGGGAAACGAAGCAACGCTTCTGTTTCTCCCAATCAGAGCAAGGCTCTGTTCTGAAAATTAAAATAAAAAATTAAAAAGTAAAAAATTAAAGAAGCAACGCTTCAGCTGACTTGCGCTCTGCGCTGCGCGCCACGTGGCAGCGCAGTTGCGCTGCGCTCTGCGCTGTACGACACGTGGCAGCGCAGTTGCACTAGCACAGTTGCGCTGCGCTCTGCGCTGCGCGACACGTGGCAGTGCAAGTGCAGTTGCGCTAGCGCAGTTGCACTGCGCTCTGCGCTGCGCGACACGTGTCAAGCGCTGGTGCGTTTATGCCAAACAGAATTAAAATTCCAATAAGATATTTCTGTTCTTGTTAAAACAAGAAAATTGTCTTCTGTAAAACAGAAGCCCTTGGATCAAAAGATCCAACGGTGGGGAAAAATCCCCAAATCACTCAGAGAAAGATCTCTCTAACCAATTCAACAAATCATGGGCACTATATAAAGGCCCCTAGACCCCAACTCAAAAATAGGAAGAACAACAACAAGAACACAGAGAATAGAAAAACTCTAGAAACAGAGAGAAAACTCTAAAGAACTCTGAGAAGAAATTCAGAAGGAAATAGAAGGTAAAACCCTTTAAAAAAGAAGAATTTCTTCTGAATAGATCATTGATCTAAGAACAAGATCAATGATCTTCAATAAAAAATAAATAATGACAAAAACATTGTTTTTTCATGAACCATTGGTTCTGAAATTTTAAAGATTCTTTTCTTGAATCCAAAATTGGATCAAGAAATTAAAACAGTGCCTTGCACTTGCAGATCTGCACTGTTGCGCTCCTGGGTTGGCGCAAGCCACCAGATAGCGCCATGTGTCAGCACTATAACCACTTGCGCTATGCGCTTTTAAAAATAGAGCACTGCTCTCTTAAATTGGAGCAACTCACCAGAGCACGCCACGTGTCAGCAGCGCAACAGCGCAGCGCACTGGCGCAGCGCAATGCGCTTGCGCTCACCAGAGTGTGACACATGTCACCTCCACATGCGCTTGTGCTCATCAATTAGCGCAAAGCGTCTGACAAGCCACGTGGGGCACTGTCAGAATAAAAATGCAATGCATTATTAAAGGGCAGAGCCCAATAAAAAGGTCTATCAGACCCAGATAAAAAATGCTATGCATTATTAAAGGGCAGAGCCCAATTAAAGGTCCAATGGGCCCAAATAAAAAATGCAATGCATTATTAAAAAGGGCAGAGCCCAAACAAAGGCCTAACAGGTCAAATGCAAATAAAATGTTGAACATCTTCAACTGGACTTAGCCCAATCACGGCCGTAAGTCCTCAAATTAAATTGACTGAGCAAGACTGCTCTCTTAAATCAATTTACATCCGGTTCAAGGGTACATCTCCGAACTCCTCTGACACCTATCGTTGTAATCCTTCAACGACGTCAGAGAGATGACGGGTCCCGACAGCCATACATGCAATAGACCATCACGTCCCTAAACTGGAACATGGACCCCCATGTCCCTAAACTGGAACATGGACCACCACGTCCCTAAACTGGAACAATAGAGCCCCAAATGCTCTTTTGTCGGATCTAAACGATCCCGTTTAAGTTGATCTTAGCCTCAAAAATGGCTAACGTATCCTTAAACTTTCAAACAGACTTTAGTCCCAAATCGGACTATAAATCCCCTAATCAACTTTGGTTCAAGGGTACATCTCTGAACTCCTCTGACACCTATTATTGTAATCCTTCAATGACGTCAGAGAGGTGACGTGTCCCGACGGCCATATATTAATTGGACCACTATGTCCCTAAACTGGAACAATCGAGCCCTCAAATGCTCTTTTGTCGGATCTAAATGATCCCGTTAAGTTGATCTTAGTCTCAAACTGGACTAACGTATCCTTAATAAACGTTTAAGTTGATCTTAGCCTCAAACATGGCTAACGTATCCTTAAACCAAAACCTCAAACCCAAATCTAAGAAAATACGGATTTGGACTAATCCACGTCCTACGGGCGACGACATAAATTAGTCTCCGTATACAATCCACAGGCAACCACAAACAAAACAAACACCCACGACACGAAGTGAAATTCTGGAGAAGGAGAAAGTTGTTACCGCGATGCGGTAGCGTAATTAACTGCAGCGGCTTGCGCCTGCAGGGAAGAGCGTCCCCACAATAAAAACCCCCTCGAACGAGAGGGAATCTGACGAAGTCTGCTACATCGGCCGCATCCGTCTAAACCTCCGATACACGGTGCCATAAATCAACTTGGCATCTTCGGAGAGGTGGACGGCTAAAACCAAAAAGTATCTGCCCCGAATCTCAGGCAAGACGTCTTCACGTCTTGGCTGTCTTTCGGAGGGGAACAGATTCTGGCATGCCCGGTGGGACCTTTTCCTCTTTCCACTCCACACTTCGTGTGTCGTGTTCGCGAACAAATCGCGGTTTGCTGTGGTTGCCTGTGGATTCGAGGTACTAAGATTTGGTGTCTTGCTCCATGCAGAAAACAGAAGATCAATGGCTTCAAATTGCACTACCTGCAACTGCAACTCTCACTCCGTCCTTGCTGGAGGAGTGACTTACGGGCCTCAAGCGGCCTCCCTTTTCAAGATGCCAGTGGAGCAGGTAACTCAAACCACCACTGGACTATTCTTCAGGACCATACTCCCACCCATAAGCTTCAATGCCCTAATGACGTTGCAAGAAGCCCCAAAGAAGTCAGTCTTTGATCGACTTACCACTGCCGCGACCCCTCTCAACGGGTCGCCCAACTTCAATACCTCAGTTTTCAACAGACTGGGCCAGAACGTCTACAAGCTGGCGATACCCGAAGCTGCCATCCCAGAGCGGATAGCCATCCCGGCTCAGGCGAACGAAATCATTGGAAAGGCTCCTCCTTCCAAGAAGTCAGCTTTTACAGGGTTGGCCATTCCGGTTGCTGCTCCAGGCGAAATCACCAAAATTGCTTCCTCTACTCGGAAGTCTGCTTTTGATTGGTTGGCCGTCCCTGTTTCCCCCAATCAGAGCAAAGCTCCGTTGAAATTCAAAATTCAAAATTTTGAAGCAACGCTTCAAATCTCGGGCGCAACGCGCCACATGTCAGGCGCTGATACGTCAGCACAGCGCCCAAGAAGGCGTGCCCAATCAGAGCAAAGCTCTATTTAAACTAAAATTAAAGGAAGCAACGCTTCAGTTGCGCAAGCACTGCGCTGCGTGACACGTGTCAGCGCAGTTGCGCTGCGCTGTGCGCTGCGCGACACGTGTCACGCGCTGGGGCATTTGCGCCAAACATAATTAAAATTCTAAAGAAATCTTTTCTGTTCTTATTAAAACAAGAAGATTTTCTTCTGTAAAATAGAAGCCCTTGGATCAAAGATCCAACGGTGGGGAAAATTCCCCAAATCACTCAGAGAAAAATCTCTTTAACGAATTTAACTAATTTATGAGCACTATAAAAAGGACCCTAGACCTCAATTCAAAGGCATTAACATTTTCTTGAAAAATCAAGAAGCTTCAAACAGAGAGAACTCTAAGAAAAATTCCAAGAAAAAGGTAAAAACCTTCATAAAAGAGAAGAAATTTCTTCTAATAGATCATTGATCTAAAAACCAGATCAATGATCTTCATATAAAAAATAATAGTGCTTTGCACTTCTCATGAACCACTGGTTCTTTAAACAAGAAAAAACAAAAATAAAAAAAATAGTGCTTTGCACTTTTATGAACCATTGGTTCTTGAATCTAAAAAGATTCCTAAATCATAGTGCTTTGCACTTGCAAACTGCGCTGTTGCGCTCTTGGGAGAGCGCCACGTGTCAGCATCTGAACCACTTACGCTATGCGCTTTGAGATAGAGCTTTGCTCTCTGTAATTGGCGCAACTCACCAGAGTGCGCCACGTGTCAGCAGCGCAAGCGCAGCGCGCTAGCGCAGCGCATTGCGCTTGCGCGACACGTGTCAACACTACAAGCGCTTGCGCTCTCTGATTGGCGCAAAGCGCCTGAAAATGCAATGAATTTCCTAAAGGGCCAGGCCCAAATCAAAAAGACCAAGCAGGCCTAATTAAATTGATGCTCTGCATCATTTATAAATGGGCAGAGCCCAAACAAAATAATAAAAATGCTATGCATTTTAAAAGGGGCAGAGCCCAAACAAGGTAAATACTTTGCATCATTTACAAATAGGCAGAGCCCAAAACAAACTGATGCTCTGCATCTTTTATGGGTAGAGCCCAAATAAAAATGCAATGCAAAAACAAATAAAATGTTGAACATTTTCAACTGGACTTAGCCCAATTTTGGCCGTAAGTCCTCAAATTAAATTGACTGAGCAAGATTGCTCTCTTAAATCAATTTACCTCCGGTTCGAGGGTACATCTCCGAACTCCTTTGACACTTCTCGTTGTAATCCTTCAACGACGTCAGAGAGGCGACGGGTCCCAACGACCACACATGAATATGGACTGCGGGGTCCTTAAACTCGTGGACCGAAACGTCCTTACACTAATGTCGGACCACTACGTCCCTAAACTGGAACATAGACCACCACGTCCCTAAACTGGAACACGGACCACTACGTCCCTAAACTGGAACACGGACCACTACGTCCCTAAACTGGAACAATAGAGCCTCCAAACGCTCTTTTGCCGGATCTAAACGGTCCCGTTTAAGTTGATCTTAGCCCCAAATACGGCTAACGTATCCTTAAACATTCAAATGGACTATAAAACTCCAAATCAACTTTGGTTCAAGGGTACATCTCTGAACTCCTCTGACACCTATCATTGTAATTCTTCAACGACGTCAGAGAGGTGACGAGTCCTGACGGCCATATAATAAATGGATCACCACGTTAAGTTGATCTTAGTCTCAAACAGGACTAACGTATCCTTAACGAACGTTTAAGTTGATCTTAGCTGCAATACGGCTAACGTATCCTTAAACTAAAAACACCAAACCCAAATCTAAGTAAATACGGATTTGGACTAATCCACGTCCTACGGGTGACGGCATTACTCAGTCTCCGTATACAATCCACGGGCAACCACAAACAAAACAAACACCCACGACACGAAGTGAAATTCTGGAGAAGGAGAAAGTTGTTACCGCGATGCGGTAGTGTAATTAACTGTAGGGGCTTGCGCCTGCAGGGAAGAGCGTCCCCACAATCAAAAACCCCTCAAGCGAGGGGGAATCTGACGAAGTCTGCTATATCGGCCTCATCCGTCTAAACCTCCGATGCACGGTGCCATAAATCAACTTGGCATCTTCGGAGAGGTGGACGGATAAAACCATATAGCATCTGCCCCGAATCTCAGGCAAGATGTCCCCGCGTCGTCGCCGTCTTTCGGAGGGGAACAGATTCTGGCACGCCCGGTGGGACCTTTCCCTCTTTCCACTCCACACTTCGTGTGTCGTCCTCGCGAACCAATCGTGGTTTGTTAAATGGTTGCCTTTGGATTTCAAGTTACTAAGATTTGGTCTTTTGCCTGGCGCAGAACTCAAGCATCAATGGCCTCTAACTGCACCAACTGCTCGAAGTGCCACTGCAACGGACGCTCCACCTCCCCCGGAGGTGTGGCATATGGACCCCAAGCGACTTCCTTCCTCGCTCTGCCGGTAGAACAGGTGACCCAGGCCACCCCTGGCCTGTTTTTCGGGACCATGATCCTGCCTGCAAGCTTCCCTATGCCAATACCTGCACCGGAAGTGAACAAAAAGTCGGTCTTTGACCGGCTCACTGCCACGACGGCCCCTGTCAACGGGTCGCCCACTACCAAACCAACAACCTTTGTTTTCGCCAGGCTGGATCAGAACTCTAAATTGGCTATCCCAAGGAAGGCAATAATCGCTGCTCCAGAAGTCGTCAAGATGGCTTCCCCTGTCAAAGAATCAGTCTTTTCAAGACTGACGATTCCTGCTCCTGCCCTCGCTCGAGGATCCGTCTTCGACAGGTTGAATATCAACCCTAAAAAAACAACCTCAGTCTTTAAGAGGTTAACACCGACGGCGCCTCATTCAGGCAGGGGGCAAAAAGAAGCTATCTCTATCTCCGAGCCAGTCCCAACGGCTCGTCGTGCTCGACGTCGCCATTGGCGACGAGTGAGGAAGGCAGGGGGCAACTCCCCCTCAGGGTTAACTCCACCGACTCCAGTGGTGGAAGTCAACGCTGCTGTTCCAACTGGGAACAGCTTTGAACTGCTAAGGAGGGTACGTAAGAACTCTCCAACCGCTACACTAAAAAGATCTCCTCCACCCGCGGAGAAAGTTCCGGAAATGAAGCAGGAACAGCCCCCTCAACGGCTGTCCTCAAAAATTTATAAAGTTTGGCGGAGAGTTCAAGACTCCATAATTGACCCAGATCGCTCTCGTCAACAGAAAAAGGCGAAAGTGGAAAAAGAAAAGGACCGTCCGATCAAACAGGAAAAGATGACAGTCGCTAGGGTGCCCACTGCAACGGCCCCTCCAACCTCAACGGCCCACAAAAGAAGAAGGCCGGAGAAAACCCTTGCGCCGGTGACAAATATCAAAGGTGGTGAACCCAAACGCCCTAAGTCAGGGGGCATTGTAGTTCATACCGTCTATGTGACATCTGGTAAAGAGGGCAGTCGCATATCTACGGGTCATCGACCGCTTACGCGATCAGTGACCAAAGCGCAGGAGCAGCAGCAGAAGCTCCAAGAGATGATGAACGCTATGGCCGCACTTACAGGGCCAGAAGAAAGCCCTGAAACGTCCTCGGATGAACGCCAGGAGGAAGAAACCGACGCCGAATTCCTTCGTCGAATATTAGAGAAGAAGGACAAAGAGGCTGCTGAACAAGCAGCCAACATACAGCGTATGAGCCTCCTCTTCCAAGACATGATAGGGATGATGATACAATAAGATTCTCCGGCTGAAGAGCCCCCGATTGTCCTTGGAGACGATAGGGGAAAGACATCAAATCCTCCGCCAGCTCTGTCCACGGCTAAAGAAGATACAATCTCTAAAGCTGATTTGGACGAGTACATAGCCCAACAAATACGGGTTCATCATGCGACTGAAGCAGCTGGCCAGATCGTAAAAATGGGACGGCCATATCCAAGTTGGTACGACCAAATCAAATATCCGCCAGGTTACACAATTCCCAAATTCCATGTCTACAAGGGGACGGGCAATCCTCACCAGCATGTTGCCCAGTTCAGAGCGCTCTGCGGCAACACCGGCGGTGACGACAAGCTGTTGCTTTGCCAGTTTGTTGGAAGTTTATCAGATACGGCGTTCGAATGGTACTCTGAGCTCCCGAACGACTCTATCAAGACCTTTGCGGAGATGGAGCTGTTGTTTACTCAGCGTTTTGCAAGCGCCAGTGAACGCACCCCGATGACGGCACTGATTAACGCCAGGGTAAAACCAGGCGAGACGTGGGTTCAATATGCTATACGGTGGCGGAACTTGTGGTCGAAGTGTGAGCAGCGCATTGAAGAAGCTCCCGCAGTGGATATGTTTGTGGGAACCCTTGATCCGCAAGCAACCATCTCACAATTTATGATGTTTTTCAAGCCGACTACCTTCCAGGCCTTGATTGACAAGCTAGCGCAAATGGACCAGATGGGCCATAAACCCCCTCTTCCAAAGCCGGACTCCCGAAATGACAAAGGGAAGGGAGAAGCGATCGTTGTCGCTAATGCTCAACAACGACCGAGCGACTCGAAGCCAGTTGTTCATCAAAATAATGTGCGTCCGTACGTAGCCCTTGAGGAGAGGCTAGGACGTTCTTATTCTTTTCCCCGCGATAAAACGAGAAGGTTATTCGAGCTGGCATTGCGCAACCGACTCATAAATCTGCCAGATCCAAAACGTCCGTTGCAACCAAATGATGTCAACGAGCCCAACTACTGTCCTTATCATTGAGTACTGGGTCATCCGATCGAGGATTGCTACATTTTCAAAAATTGGCTTGAAAACCATTACCGACAGGGCAAATTCGCGTTATCCGACAAATGGAAGGTGAATCCCCCGCAGCCCCACACATCTAAGGGGACGAATACGCCAGGGGCAACATGCTCCGTCGTTGAAGAAGCTCCTTGGGAGGTTGTATTATCAGCCAAGACAAAGAGAATGCTAAACGATCTTCAAACATGCCCAGCGATCAAGTGGAAGAACCCGTTGGAGCCGCAGATCATCGAAGGGATGTTGAAGCCTCGTCCAACTCAAAAGATCGATGGAGGTGGCCCAAGCATTCATAACCAGCCGTCGAAATCTTCAAAGAAGAAGAAAAAGAAGTCAAAGAATCCCGTGAAGCCTGGCGACAGACGTACGGACTTGCAAAAACAAATTGACGCGCTAGAGGAATACAACCAGAAGGCACGGACGCCCATTACATTCCAAGAATTCCTCAATCACGTCTTTCAAGAGGAAGATGAGGGAGAAAGTTCATCTGATGATTCTGAAGAATGCGTGGTGAGTTGTCATGTGATTTCCCACTCGTTCATAGACGATGAGGAGACTCCTTGTACTGAAAAGCTGGGGGCAGATCCTGAACCAAAAATTTCGGGGCCGTCGGATGAAGTAATTGACGCATTCCTTAATGAAGCTCTCTTAAAAAGTAAAGCTGATCGGGAGCGTGAGGCAGTCATATTTGAAAGGGCCAAGCGCCAGCGACTTGATGAAAGAGCTGAGACGATCCCGCTGGAGCAAAATGCCTCCAACATCGACAAAAGCCAATTCAAGATGAGGAAAAGGTTTGCTAAGGCCATATCAATAGGCATGAAGCTACCATCCTCCGAAGGAAAAATTACTGGTGAAATAGAAATGCACCCCTCCTATTGCTTATATCATCAGAAGGTTCGCACCCCACTCAAGAGTGCAAAGCTTTCGATAAATGGTGGTAAGGATACGTTGCTTGTAGACAACGCTTCAAGCGGGAAAAGCGCAAAACTCGTCGGGAGCGAAGAAATACAACCGAAGGGCTTAAAAGAACTACTGGCGATTGTTGCATGGTTAACACCGGCAGGTCACAAGTGCCTACATTCGGGAGCGATTCTGATGAAGAGCTGGAACTTGCCCCTCTCTTTAAAGAGTCCACTTCGGGAAAAGAAGAAGAGCCAAAGGTTTGCGAAAATATTCGGCTGCGGAATTGGACGCTGCCCGAAAAGAATCTCGGACCCCTAAACAAAAAAGATAAAGGGAAAGAAAAGGTCTCTGAGGACATTGCCCTAGATGACCAAGTTATGGAAGAGCTAGCTGCCAAAGACCCGCCGAAGAAAAATAAAGTGGATTACAACATCTTAGCGCATCTGAGGAAACTACCATCGCAGCTCAGCATTCTTGACGCCCTTTTACTATCAAAGGAGGCGAGAGATTCGTTAATTAAGGCACTAGACCCGGAGCAGTTCCAAGCTTTCCTGGCCGAAGAAAAAATAAAGGATGAATTGGAGGACGTGCACACGGCAGATGTCACTTTTGGCGATGAAGACCTTCTCCTTGGGACGTGCGAACACAATCGCCCCCTCTACGTCTCAGGATACTGCCATGATATAAAGATAGGAAAAATCCTGATCGACAATGGATCCTCCGTTAACCTTCTCAATGTGCGGGTGTTAAAAGAAATCTGCATGAGCGTCTAACACTTTGCTCGGGACAAGATCACCATCTCCGGGTTCGACTCCCAATCATCAAAGACTCTTGGATCTGTGATACTGACGCTACGCTTCGGACTGCTCGTCACGGACATTAAATTCCACGTCATAGATGCCAGAACATGCTACAATGCTCTGCTCGGCCGACCATGGTTACACGAGTACAACATCGTCCCTTCTACACAGCATCAGTGTATGAAATATTTTAGAGATGGTCTCGAGTATACCGTAACGGGAGAACTGAATCCGTTTTCCGTGAATGAAGTTCGCAAATATGAAGATGCCAAATACTTCTTACCGTGTTTCGAAGACACGGAAAGGTGTCACAAGCCGGAGAATAAAACTAACGCTACCATCCCTGTCTTCGGCAGTGATACCGAGGAGGAAGAGGAGATAGTGTATTCGGATCCACCCCAATACACCAAGCCGGGACCATCGGCTCCTACATTGATCTTTGGTAGTGATTCGGAGGATGAGGTCCATGCTGTATTCTCTGCTCGACCTTTGATACGAGCTTCTGCTGATGAAGAGCAAAGTCTACAAGTCGCCATGGTGCCGCTTAAACATTATAAAGAACTGAATGCGCTCGACATCTACAGTGTAGAAGAGCTGCGAACGTTCTATATCCCTCCCAGGCGAGAAGGCAAGGAGGCAATTCTATTCTACCGCTCTGAAGAAAACAAAGTGGAGAAAGAAATCTGGCACGGGGCAGATCCTACGCTGGACAGACTTCAACCCATCCGTCTACCCAGATATTATACAGAAGGCTTGAAGAGGCTGTTGAAGCATCAAGGGATACCCTTCCAACAGACCGTTAGAAAGGCCAAATTCTATGACAGGGTCTGGAACGCCCCCGGAACTCAGCACAAGCTGCCTAATGGCAGGATGGAGACGATCGAGCTCGGATACATTCGCTCCAAGAAACGAGAGCTGCTCCGCGACTGTTATGTCGTGCACGACTTCAATGAAGAAGCAGATGCGCAATGGGAGGACACCAATCCTGAACCAGTAAAAGTTCCTGATGCAAAAGTGCCCAGTCCGTCGTTTGAAGAACAAATGGACAGGCTTATAAGGGAAGCTGGTCAAAAAGTCCGAGATGATCACAACCGCGAAATGGCCATCTACGAGAAAGCCAAAACGTAACGCCTCCTCCAACAGGCCGTCAAAGATGAAAGTGCCGCCCCCTGTCAACCTGTTATAAAAAGGGCTCAACGCAGAGGTAGAAACAAGTCGAAAGGCCAAAAAGACGCTCAACAGCAACAAAGCGGGGCTAAGAAGCCACGCAAGCGGGAGTCGAGCGTTATTGATCTATCCCTCATGAAGAAAATGGGTCGAGCGTACTCGTTTCCTCGGGACAAGACGAAGAAGATACTTGATCTTGCTCTAAAATATCAAATGCTTACACTGCCGGAGTCCAAAAACCCCGAACGAGCAGGTGAAGTATCTGACCCAAATTATTGCTCTTACCATCGAGTAATAGGGCACCCGCTCGAAGACTGCTTCACCTTTAAGAATTGGGTCGAAGATCAGTACCAGCTCGGCAAGTTCGCTCTGTCTGACAACTGGAGGGTAACGCCGCCACAGAAGCACGAACCCAAAGCCACGAGAACGGAATCAACTCCACATTGGGATTAGAAGTGGATTCGCACTTGTCACATGATAACAATATTAAAAGATGGGTCCGAGAACACGGACAATCTTCCCTGGTGCTTCGAAAACAACAATGATGAGGTGATCTCGGAATTTCCGCCAGCTCCGAAAGAACTGGAGGATGGAATACATACCACCGCAGATAACCTCAAGAAAATCGAGTTGGGGACAGCTGATGACCCACGACCGACGTTTGTCAGTGAGCTGCTATCTGAAGAAAGGGTGACTACGTTAAAAGACATCCTTGTACAGCACAAAGATTGCTTCGCGTGGAACTATTCCGAAATGCCGGGACTAGATCCAGAAATTGCTGTGCATAGGTTGGCAATATCTCCGGACGTCAAACCGGTAAAACAGGCGCCGAGAAGAATGCGGCTCGAGCTTGAGATGAGCATCAACACTGAGGTCAAAAAGTTAATCGACTCTGGCTTTATTCAGGAGGTTCAATATCCTGAATGGATCGCTAACATCGTCCCGGTGATGAAGAAAAATGGGACAGTGCGCATATGCGTAGACTTCCGGGATCTCAATAAAGCCTGCCCGAAGGGCGATTTCCCAGTGCCAGTCACCGAACTGATGATAGATAATACGTCCACTCATGAGGTTTTCTCCTTCATAGACGGCTCATCAGGGTATAATCAGATAAAGATGCACCCCGAAGACCAGAAGCACACCGCTTTTCGGACTCCTTTGGGAATATTCTGTTATAAGGTGATGCCCTTCGGATTAAAGAACGCCGGTGCCACTTACCAGAGAGCCATGACGAAGATCTTCGATGACCTCATACACGAAATCGTCGAATGTTATATCGACGATCTCGTGGTTAAAAGCAAATCATACGAGGAACATCTCGAGCATCTGAAGACCGTATTTCAGCGCCTTCGACAATACAACTTGAAGATGAACCCTCTCAAGTGTGCATTCGGAGTTTCTTCTGGGAAATTCCTGGGATTCATCGTCTGACACCGAGGTATCGAAATAGATCCGTCTAAAATCAAGGCGATCATGGAAATGCCTCCGCCGAGAACTCTCAAACAGTTGCGGTCTCTCCAAGGAAAGCTCGCGTATATACGGCGATTTATAGCCAACCTTTCAGGTAAGTGCCGCCCTTACAGTCACCTGATGAAGAAGGGAACCCCGTTCGTCTGGGACCAAAAATACCAGAGCGCGCTGGACGAGATTAAACAGTACCTGCAGAACCCGCCAGTGTTGGCTGGTCCAGTCAAGGGAAAGCCCATCATTCTTTATACAACGCTCTCGAAGGCTCCTTAGGCGCATTATGGGCACAAGAGAATGATCAAGGGAAAGAAAGAGCACTCTATTACTTAAGTCGAGTTCTGCTGGGAGCAGAAAGCAACTACTCTCCCATTGAAAAACACTGCCTGGCGTTGATCTTCGCGATAACAAAGCTCAGGCACTATGCGTTGGCGCATGAGGTCCGTCTCATTTCGAAGGTGGACCCTCTTAAGTATTTAATGTCAAAGGCCATACTAACGGGACGGCTCGCTAAATGGGCCCTGCTCTTGATGGAATTCTCGATAACATATCAACCTTTCAAGGTAGTCAAAGGCCAGGCCATCGCCGACTTCCTCGCTGAGCATCCGATACCCGCCGATTCTCCTTTGAATTGCGACCTTCCAGACGAACATGCGTTTGATGCGATCGACGGTAGTGATACCCGATGGGAGCTTTATTTTGACGGAGCATCTTCCATGAAAAAGCGCAAACACAATATCCCTATAATCAAATCGGGAGTAGGGCTCATCTTCGTAACTCCACAAGGAGGGATTATGCGCTTCGCCTTCTCCTTAACAGAGCTAAAGATGAATAACGAAGCCGAATATGAAGCCTTGATTGCAGGTCTCGAGATCGCCATCGACATGGGAATTGAAAACCTCCTCATATACGGAGATTCTCAACTGGTCGTTAGTCAAGTAAACGGCGACTACCAAACGTGCAAGCTAGAGCTGGTGAAGTACGGTGAAAAGGTGCAACAACTGTTGACCTAAATTCCTTCCTATAGTTTGGAAAGCATACCGCGCGCGGAAAACAGCAAAGTAGACGCGTTGGCCAAACTTGCTAAAGAACTGGCTGACGAGAACCTCGATGATGTTAGAATCGTGGTACAAAGCCGTCGGGTGCTTGCCCCAGCAGAAATATCTCCGGAATCATCCGAAGAAAAAGGAGCGAGCGAGCAGATGACCCTGCAAGTAAAAGATTGGGAAAATACCGAGGATTGGAGAGAAGTCTTCATAGATTACTTCAAGTCCCACCGAATGCTTGAAGAAGCGTCCACAAGACATCAGCTCATGAAACGAGCTCTGTCTTTCGCCTTCGTCAACGATACTCTGTACAAGAGGTCATTTGATTCTCTTTGGCTGAGTTGCTTAGGACCTGACGAAGCGAGAAGGGTCGTCCAGGAAGTTCATGACGGACTCTGCGGTTCTCACCAAGCGAGCCCAAAGATGAAGTTGAAGATCAAACGGATGGGCTACTACTGGCCCACGATGATTCAAGATTGCCTCGAATATGCGAAGCAATATCACTCATGCCAAATCCATGGGGACTTCATCCACCAACATCCAAATCCATTACATCCAACGGTGGCTAGCTGGCCGTTCGAGATGTGGGGAACTGACATAGTCAGCCCCATCGAACCAGCATCGTCTAGGGGACATCGTTTCATCCTGGCGACAACTGACTACTTCTCCAAATGGGCAGAAGCAGTACCACTGAGGGATGTGAAGACGGAGAATATTCTCCATTTCTTCAAGACGCATGTCATATATCGATTTGGAACTCCGCGACGGATCATCTCCGATAACGGGCCAGCCTACAGAAGTCACAAGATCAGCCGCTTCGCGCAACAGCATAATATAGACTGGAGGTATTCCTCGGATTATAATCCGCGAGCCAACGGTCTCGCCGAGGCCTTCAACAAGACCTTGACGAAAATCATAAAGAAAACGGTGTCCCGAAATAAGAAAGATTGGCACGAGAGACTGCAAGAGGCTCTTTGGGCATATCGAACCACGTTCAAGACAACCACGAACACAACGCCGTACGCGTTGGTATTTGGGACGGAAGCAGTACTCCCCCTCGAGATAGAGTTACCCTCTCTACGGGTGGCAGTCCACTACGAGCCGACGGACGGAGAAAATGCTCACCTTCGGCTTGAGGAGCTTGACGCCTTTGAAGAAACACGGCTCATAGCGCAACAAAATCTGGAAGCTTATAAAGCAAAAATGACGCGCTCATATGAAAGATTGACCCGACCGAGGACATTCCGCCAAGGCGAACTCGTGCTAGTGGTCAAAAGGCCTATGATCCCCAATCGCGCTAAGCGGGGAAAATTCGAGCCAAACTATGAAGGCCCGTACATCATAGATAAGGTCTACCAGGGTGGGGCCTATCTACTCATGGACATGCACGGTGAAAGGCCTTTCAGGCCAATAAACGGTCGCTTCCTAAAGAGATACTACGCTTAATGAGCCACAACCTTGGTCAATGGTAGATAACGACGACTATGTCCGCTCGCTATCTTCCTATGCTCAAGCTTTATAAGCAATAGCCGGCCTTCTCCATGACGGACCGAAACGTCCTTAAACTAATAACGGACCGAAACGTCCTTAAAACTAATACCGCAGCATCCGTAGGCTAAAAAAAATATTAAAAAAATATAAATAAATAAAAACGGTATGTCCATAAGCAAAAAGGGCACGGATGAAAACCCGAGAGGGCTCCGTGAGTAAAAACAGCAGGACTACCAGCGGGTGTTCGTGAAAACCCGAAAGGGCGCGACCTCGTGGAAAAATGTATATAAAAAGAAAAAGAATTAAAAAAAATGGTATGTCCACAAGCAAAATGGGCACGGATGAAAACCCGAAAGGGCTCCGTGAGTAAAAACAGCCGGACTACCGGCGAGTGTTTGTGAAAACCCGAAAGGGCGCAACCTCGTTAAAAGAACACTTACAAGATCCTCTTGACCTTGTAAGGAGAAACAACCTACGTGAGATCCTTACGACTCACAAGGGAGCAACACACTTAGGGATCATCACGATTCCTAAGGAGAAAATACACACGCGAGATCCTCACGACTCATGAGGAGAACTCTCTTATGGGACCCTCATGGCTCATAAGATTTGAAAGTCTTAAGTTACAGAGACCTAAACCTGTGCTTAAGCAAAACCCCCACAAACTTCCAATATTTCCCTACAAGTGGCTCAATACTGACCCTTGTATATAATCCACGGGCGCGAATAAACATTTCCCTAACTAAGTCCCATCCGAGAATGTGGATATGTTCGCATGGTGAACAACCCTTGTAAATCCTCTCGATTTATGAGGAGAAAACCTTCCTGTAGGATCCTTACGACCTACAGAAGAACAAAACACTTAGGAATCCTCACGATCCCTAAGGAGAAAATACACCTACAAGATCCTCACGACTTGTAGGGAGAAATACCTTTGTGAGACCCTTACAGCTCATGAAGTCAAAAGCCTTAGCCGACAGGACCTTAACCCTGGTCGCTAAGCCACCTTTGTTCGACATCGACAGAGGCAGATGATGATTCGCTCCTGGTAATATCCCAGTTGTAGCGGTGCTGATGCCGAAATCGGTGTCTAATTCCAGGTTTACGGCGGAAAGCCAGTAGACCGCACATGCATACGAAATAGCCGAAATGATAGGGCAACTTGCAATAAAAAGCAGCGAGTAAAAATGTATGCGTGCAAAATAGCCGAAATGATTGGGCAACTCGCAATAAAAAGCAGCGAGTAAAAATAAAAAAAATATAGCCGAAATGATTGGGCAACTCGCAATAAAAAGCAGCGAGTAAAAATAAAATAAACAGCCGAAATGATTGGGCACCACGAAAAATAGCCGAAATGATTGGGCAATCGCGACCTTCGCGATATAAAAGCTGAAATGATAGAGCATCGCGGAAATAAAAAAAAAAGAAATGATAAAACTTTGGCCCTACAGTTAAGATCACATCGATCCCTGTATACAATCCAAGGGCGTAAACGAAGAGGGAACCATACTTTCCCAACAGGATCCGCCAGAAAACGAAGCCAAATTCCGACGGTTCATCCCAACGCTAGGGAAACAAATAATCCCTAGCAAATTCCTCAACTCACGGATACAAACACTCCTTGACGAGAGCCTCCTGATTCGCGTCGACTCGCAGAGCAACCAGTGCCTCCGTGGGAAATTCTCGACTCGTTTCAAACCCCAAGGAAACAAATAATCCTTGGCGCTAGGGAAACAAACAATCCCTAGCAAACACCTCAACTCACGGATACAAACACTCCTTGATGAGAGCCTCCTGATCCGCGTCGACTCGCAGAGCAACCAGTGCCTCCGTGGGAAATTCTCGACTCGTTTCAAACTCCAAGGAAACAAATAATCCTTGGCGCTAAGGAAAAAAATAATCCTTAGCAAACACCTCGACTCAGGGAAACAACAATCTCTGACGAGAGCCTCCTGATCCGCGTCGACTCGTAGAGCAACCAGTGCCTCTGTGGGAAATTCTCGACTCGTTTCAACCCCAAGGAAACAAATAATCTTTGGCGCTAGGGAAACAAATAATCCTTAGCAAAATCCTTCGACTCAGGGAAACAAACAATCTCTGACGAGAGCCTCCTGATCCGCGTCGACTCGCAGAGCAACCAGTGCCTCCGTGGGAAATTCTTGACTCGTTTCAACCCCAAGGAAACAAATAATCCTTGGTGCTAGGGAAACAAATAATCCTTAGCAAAATCCTTCGACTCAGGGAAACAAACAATCTCTGACGAGAGCCTCCTGATCCGCGTCGACTCGCAGAGCAACCAGTGCCTCCGTGGGAAATTCTCGACTCGTTTCAACCCCAAGGAAACAAATAATCCTTGGCGCTAGGGAAACAAATAATCCTTAGCAAAATCCTTCGACTCAGGGAAACAAACAATCTCTGACGAGAGCCTCCTGATTCGCGTCGGCTCGCAGAGAAACTAGCATCTCCGCGGGAAAATTCCCGATTCGTCTCAAATTGCAAGATGAAGCCTCAGGCAGCAGGAATTAAAAAGCTTGCTTCCTGAACAATGGGACCCTGCAAGTCGATCTAAAACGGTCTCTTGCATACTATTCACGGGTCTCACTCTCCAAACTCGAGTTTCGACAAGGAGGGAAACAACCGCTTACGGGTCCTCTCGACTTGTAAGAGGGAAAAATTCTCTTATAGGATCCTTACGACTTATAAGAGAAAACCACACTTAGGAGTCCTCACGATTCCTAAGGAGAAAAACCCACCTACGAGATCCCCTCGATCCGTAGGGAGAAAGAATCTCTACGAGACCTTCACGGCTCATAGAGTTGAAAAGTCTTAGGCAGCAGATCTGAACCTGCGGCCTAAGCCATCGCTATTTCTTGAGATAGTCAGGATACTCGCTCTAATCATCCGTCAACCATGTTTACTAAGGTGGCATGCTGATAATAAAAGAAAGAAAAAGCAAAGAAATAGCACGAGACATTACAAAAATGTGTATCTTTTATTCATAAACTTGATTGAGTATAGGATACATTATGCTAAAGAATAAAAAAATATATATATACATTTTTTATTTACAAGTACAAACGATATAAAGAGGGATAACTACTGAGGAGGAAGTGTCTTTAACAAATCTGCAAGCCGCTCTCGTACTTCCTTCAGCGCCTCCTCCTGAGTGGCTGCCGCGGCCACTTCTGCTTCCACCTGGGCTCGCTGCTGCAAGAAGGATGCAAGTTGCTCCTCCGCTGCCTTCTGGGCTGCTTCCTGGCTGGGTGCATCTCGCTCGACAACGTCAAGCTGTTGCCTCAATGATAACCCTTCGGAAAGACATTTCAGAAGGCCCTCAAAGACAGCCTTCAGCCGTGCAGCATTGGCCTCCACCCGAGCATGCAGTTGGGCAGACTTGCTCGAAATCTCACCACGCTCCTTACGCCTTGAAATGACTTCTTGTTCGAGATGGCGGAAGTAAGAAGCGCTCTGCTCAATCCACGCTGCTTTTTGATTGCTGGCGGCCAAGGTCTCGGGAGCGGGACACAGCGACTCCAACTGATGCAGGCGGGCCTCGATCTCCCTGCAATGGTTAACCCAAGATGCGATGATACCCTCGTCATGAAAGTTCACGAGTATCACCAGCATCGGGTTAACCGCTGTAGCGAAATCCGAAGCAGAAGTAGGGGTCTCGACGTCGAGCTCCTCAATGTAGTCGCTCAACATACGCAAGCTGTTCGCGGCGCCTTTCGAAGATGGACGTCTCAGGTAAGGACCTGCCGGCATTGTGATGCAAGACTCGAAGGGCGCCGAGACTGGAACGACAGCTGAAAAGAAACAGGATGTGATCAGATAACAGTACAGAAAATAAAAAAGGGGGGAGTTATCGATGTGATATTCGCCATACCAGATGAGACAGGTGGCAAGGCCGGAAGAGCCGGTGGCGTAGCCGATCTTTTATCCCCTCCTTCAATCTGTAGCACTGCAGTCAAGATGAGAAAAAATGGGTTTAGAAGTAATTCCATCAATCAAAAAGGAAGATATCAATGGAAATCATGCTCACCAGCGCCACCAGAGGAAGAGGCGAGTTCGGATGGGAAGGAGAAGTGTGGGAGCAACATCTGATAAAGATGGTCAAAAAGCACTCCTGAAAGACATAACAGTATGACTTTAGTACACAAATTATACGTCTGAAAAGTGAGATTAATAAGTTGCAAACCCATACTTTCCAACATCTTCGACGGTATGAGAGAGGGCTGAGAGGTGACCACCGCCAAGGCAGTAGAAGAAGGCGCTCCCTCAAGCAATGGGGCATCGGTGCTGGCTGCACCTGTGTTACGAAAAAAGGTGAACTTGTCAGAAAGGATTGTGAGGTAAAGAAAGACAACAACCTGGGATTTACCTGATGAGCTGCCGGCTGAAACGGAGGCGACTCCCTCCTCTATTGACATGTGAGGCCACCACCTGTGGCCTCATCACCCGACTCGATGGGGACCGTCGTCGTGCTCGCGCGGCCAGGAGACGGCGGAAGATCGTAGGCGGGGAGGGCAATGATCGGAGCATTGCCGGACTCTTGAGAGAGAGCGGCTGACTCTTCCCCAAGAGTCGTGCCCATCTCACCTGCTACTTCCTCGGGCTCCGCGATCTCCATCGGCTTATCCGCCGCCACCACAAGGTCGCCGGCCTCAAGCGCCTCGTCCGCCACCACCCTGGGCTCGGTTGTAATGATCATTTCATCTGCCGCCACTTCGGGCTCGGCATCAATGACCTTCTCGGCTACAGACCCCCCAACCTCCATCTCAGGCTCCGAAGCCTCAGCGAAGTTGCCCACCATCGGCTCAGGTTCGGTAGGAGCCGCTTCCTCTGTTTCCTTGGGTTCAACGGTCTCCGCCTCCCCCTCGGTTGGACTTGGCCCTATAAGATAAAATATATAAGAACCGATGGAATTATAAATCTTACAACAAAATCTTAGGAGAAATATTACCTGAAGTGGATTTATCATTTGCGCTCCGAGCTGCGTGCGCCACTTGTCTGCGAGCAGTGGATAGGAGGACGACAGGGGCCTCTTCGGAAGGAGTATCAGCACGAGGGACGGTGCTGGGGCCCGCTCCCATAGCCAAGGCAGCCATGCGTGCCTTTGCTTCGCGCCTCGATCGCTTCCGTTCCTCCCGGGCTGTCGCGATGGACCTCTGTGACGCTTCCTTCAAGGCGTCGTCATCCTCGTTCAGAGATGCCTCCAGAGCCTTTAAGGCATCTCTCATCGGCTCTTCAAGACGAACCTCCTGCGGTGGCCCAGAGGAAGCGGGAACATCGGCAGCTGGCGGAACATCTGCATCACTTGGCGGGAGTGGCATTGAGATTCCTGTGGTAAAAAGGGAAAGTTAGATCCACCATAACACAAGGGAAATGAAAACTTGATGAATCGAAACTTACTGAGGCCTAAAGACGCTCTAAGGCATTCCTCCTCTTGGAAGGTCTTGAGCGAAGCGGCAATGGCTTCCTCATCAGTGATGCCTGTTGGAAGAAAAGAAAGAAAAACGTTAATCAAAGGCAATGAGAAGAATATGATGCAATAAAGAAAATGCGACTAATAGTTACCTGATTGGGCAAGCTCAGCTAGCCACACGTCACGCTTTGCCAACCACGCTGAAATTTCGAGAGCGGCTTCCAAGTCTGTGTCATCCGGTGGCGGCATGACTAATCCCTCGTTAGTCCCATATTCGATCAGGCCCTCGGCGTAGGGAGCATGGGGTTCCTGACCGAACATGACATCTGCAGCGAAGAGCGATTTCTTTTTCTTCTGCCCTCCGACCCTAGGCTCACGTGGGATCGACTTCCGCTTAGCAGCCACCTTGAGACGGCGGGTCCCGATGTCCGCACCCACGCCAGACTCCGGCGAGGATACAACCGCTGTCTCCACTGGAGCACAGGGTACGGGAGGTGCATCTGTGATATCAGGGAGCGGCAATCCGCGTGGAGGACTTTGCGCACGCGGTGGCCCGGTTCTAACCTCTTTTAGAGGAGCAACAACTGGAGTCCTAGGAACCAAAGGAGCGTTGCGGTCGGTACCTGGAGGCACACCCTTACGATCGACCAGCAATCACCTTTCCTCCTTTATAACGGCTCCTGTTGCATGATTGTACTAG
Source organism: Agapanthus africanus (assembly GCA_030015575.1). Classification (NCBI taxonomy): domain Eukaryota; kingdom Viridiplantae; phylum Streptophyta; class Magnoliopsida; order Asparagales; family Amaryllidaceae; genus Agapanthus; species Agapanthus africanus. The sequence continues at coordinate 395,417,083 of JASDDO010000029.1, read as the reverse complement.
TCTTTGTACACATTAAGGAGTCGCGGAGCGCAAGCCGGTGCACTGATAAAAAAATGAGAGCCTGTATTCAGGCGCATGAAATGATGCAGCGCGTTCTCCATCTCTTCTTCAGTGGCAGCGGGTTCGAGCAAGAAGGCTTCCAAGGGGACCCCTTGATCGTAGTCCAGTTGTTGGGCAAAACGATGTGGGTTGTACCTCATAAAAATTGCCACACCGTTCTGCCTAAAATCTAGGAAGCCCGATCTAATGGAATATAAGTGAAGGGTCTCCCGGGCTGTCAAAACTGAGGCTCCATCCTTAAAGACATCTTGTAATGGCCTCATCGCAGTGGTAGACGCCTTTCCAATGGTCAATACCTTATCGACAAAGGACATCCCGGCTCCAACGGTATGAGGGCGAAGGAGTAAACCCCTGGCGTTCCGCGGTGATGGGGTTACAATTGATGCGCCGATCAGCTGTATAATGCGAGGAAAATCGCACTTGTCAAAGAACGAGGGCCTTTTATGCATGCCGAAGACACCCGCCGTGTGTAGCTCGAGCCACGATGCAAAGTAATGCATCGGGAAGACCACATGCAATACCCCGGGCTCATTAGCATCCGCTGCTCGATTGAGGCCATGATATAAGTGTGCCAAGCCGGCGATCCCCACAGCCACCTTTACCCCGATGGCCATCCGATGGGCTGGATAAAAGACGGAGGGCCGCATACGATGAGAGTGCATTGGGATCGCAAACCAACTCAGCCACAATCCGAGAAATCTTAAGAAAAAGGCCTCCTCGTCCATCCCGGGGGCCGCAATTTCTGCAAAAGATATAGTCGGGAAGTCCGGAAGAAAAAAACTCTTTTGGTCTATCTCCTTCGCCGGCAGGTTATCCAAACCTAGACCGAAAGGGTCATCCAGGGTAGCAAACTTGGTTGCTTCTGATGAGAGAACGCTTGGGCGAAGGAACCGAGCGATGAAATCCTCAAAATTAACTCCCCGACTCCCATGTTCGATAAAAAGAGACTCATAAATGTTCAACAATTTAATCAAGCTTGGGAATTGGTGTTGAACAGCATTCTCCGGTGTGAGCCCCCTTACCACCGGCCTAGCGCCAAAGACGTACTCGTCTGTCGGGAGCAACTCCTCATAGTGTTCCCCTATAACCGGTAAACCGGATACCTCTGTAAACTCTTCCAAAGAGATTGACACTTCCCGATCCATGGCGAGGAAAGTGTGGGTAGGAATGTTCCACTGCTCCAGGAAGGCCTTGAACCACCAGGTCGGGAGCGTGGGATACTGGAACAGAGAGACGTACACTGCGGTGTACAATCCTAACTTTATCAACTGCGACTTCTTCGTCGACAGGATGTACCGGGCCCACGGCAGATAACTGATCGGGTGACGGGGGATCAGACCAATGTTATATGATTGCCCCCAAGGTCGCGCCTCACCCTGACAGATACGGCGTCCTAGGATATCCAAAACCATAGGACGCTGGACCGGGATGGCATCTATAGCCGGATGAAGAAAACCCTTCGATGTCCAATCCACCATCTCCACGGCATACTGCACCGAGGGTGGGGTAGCATAGTGAATCGCCGTGATGGGTTCTGACGGCACCGCGCATGTGAAGCTCCATCGGCCCATGATGATCTGATTATACCACGACCCCCAAAGGTGGAGACTCTTGTATTCCGGGTCGTATTCCTTGATCATGGCCAAGACTTCACGGTCCAAGGGCACTTCAGGAAATCCCTCCTCCGAACGAGCAAACGGGAATGAGGTGTCGAGAGACATGATCGCTGCAAGTGAACAGAAATTAGCCGTTAGTGTTGCAATTCCAACGCTTAGCGTTTAAGAAAGGAAAAAAATGCATTAATTAATCAATTAAATTAAAAATTAATTTAATTAAAATTAATTAATTACACCACACAGTAGTGCAGTGGGTAGGAGACCGAAGGGGGACCCACAAAATCTGGATGACAATACGTCAGTTAATAGGACACCCTCATCATTGGATGAGATTGTCAGTTGGTCCCCAGGAAAACATTCCCATTAATAAAAAAAGGGGGGGAAGAATCCCTAGAGACAAGGAGAAAATCTCCTCTTTCAGAGCAAAGCTCTGTCACAGAGTGACACTTGTCAAACTCTGGTCTCAGGGAAATAAGATTCCTTAAAAGAGCATAGCTCTATGGTAATAATGGAAAGGTCCATCAGAAAATGTTTACACCTAAAAGAATTAAAATTTTTGGAATCTTGAAAAATCCATGAAAAACTTATGAAAATTTCTTCATTTTTCAGATCTAAAAGATCTACAGATGATTCAAAGAGCAAAGCTCTGTACATGGGTTAGAACCCATGAACAAGATCTCTGCAGATCTATAAGTTTTTGAGAGCAAAGCTCTGTTTATGAAACCCCAATGGGGATCTCTTTAGATCAAAAGATCTGTAAGAGCAAAGCTCTTTGGTTAAGGTTAATTTAAGTTAATTTGATTTAAATTAATTTTACCTAAAGTTTTTAACTTTGGAAATGAGCAAAGCTCTGAAATTCTTAAGCAAGAGCAAAGCTCTGGTAATTAAAATCTTGAAGATGGTGAAGATTTTCCAAGGGCCAAGAGTCCTATTTATAAGGCGCTTGCGCCCCTTGATCCAACGATCAGGAGTTTGCCACCGCTGCACTCACGTGTGCGCCACGTGAGCGCAACGGTGGGGGGGCATTTATTTCCCCCAATCAGAGCAAAGCTCTGTTGAAATTCAAAATTCAAAATTTTGAAGCAACGCTTCAAATCTCGGGCGCAACGCGCCACATGTCAGGCGCTGATACGTCAGCACAACGCCCAAGAAGGCGCGCCCAATCAGAGCAAAGCTCTATTTAAACTAAAATTAAAGGAAGCAACGTTTCAGTTGCGCAAGCACTGCGCTGCGCGACACGTGTCAGCGCAGATGCGCTAGCGCAGTTGCGCTGCGATGTGCGCTGCGCGACACGTGTCAGCACAGATGCGCTAGCGCAGTTGCGCTGCGCTTTGCGCTGCACGACATGTGTCAGCGCATCTGCGCTAGCGCAGTTGCGCTGCTCTGTGCGCTGCGCTGTGCGCTGCACGACACGTGTCACGCGCTGGGGCATTTGGCCAAACAGAATTAAAATTCTAAAGAAATATTTTTTGTTCTTATTAAAACAAGAAAATTTTCTTCTGTAAAACAGAAGCCCTTAGATCAAAGATCCAACGGTGGGGAAAATTCCCCAAATCACTCAGAGAAAGATCTCTTTAACGAATTTAACTAATTTATGGGCACTATAAAAAGGACCCTAGACCTCAATTCAAAGGCATCAACATTTTCTTGAAAAATCAAGAAGCTTCAAACAGAGAGAACTCTGAGAAAAATTCCAAGAAAAAGGTAAAAACCTTCACAAAAGAGAAGAAATTTCTTCTAATAGATCATTGATCTAAAAACCAGATCAATGATCTTCATATAAAAAATAATAGTGCTTTGCACTTCTCATGAACCACTGGTTCTTTAAACAAGAAAAAACAAAAATAAAAAAAATAGTGCTTTGCACTTTTATGAACCATTGGTTCTTGAATCTAAAAAGATTCCTAAATCATAGTGCTTTGCACTTGCAAACTGCGCTGTTGCGCTCTTGGGAGAGCGCCACGTGTCAGCATCTGAACCACTTGCGATATACGCTTTGAGATAGAGCTTTGCTCTCTGTAATTGGCGCAACTCACCAGAGTGCGCCACGTGTCAGCAGCGCAAGCGCAGCGCATTGCGCTTACGCGACACGTGTCAACATGATTGGAAGAATTAAAGTTAACCGCAATCAAGACGGTGTCGCTTTGCAGCTAGCCGGTTGAGCACGGGTCGATCCACAGGGAGATGGTTGTATGTCCTTTCTTGTTTTAGACGAGTTAATAAAGAATTTGTGTATGAGTTGTTCGATTCTATCCTAAGTGTATTATTTGCAAGTATAAAGTTGTTAAGAAAAAGATACGAGATTATAAGCTAAAGAAATCCGTACTCAAAACCTTTGAGCCGAATCTTGACCAATTGAAGCTAGAGCAATCGGCAACAACGTGGATTAGGGGATTTAAGCGCGGTATTCGTGGAATCCGGCTTATTTACTCTTGTCCTTCCGTTCTTGTCTCTTGCTTTCGCCTCCGGCCAAACCGAACGCAACCGGTCGCGGTTAGGAATCACCGTTACCTTGTCAGGGTACGGTGCCTAACGGATGCGCTTGCGTAACGTTTGGGCGGAGTTCAATGGAAAATACGGGAAAAGGAAATGGGTAAAGAAATGTTAACTTATAATACCGTATTTCTTCTTAACAATAATAATTACATTCATTCACAAAAAAGAACCAAAAAGAGAGAACAAAAAGAAAAGAACAAAGAAAAGAAAAGATTACAAGAAATTAAGTGCATGAATTAAATTGCAAGAAAGTAAAGCAAGATAATAATAAGCAAGTAATAAAAAGCGATAAAAAGAACAAGAAAGTAGAACTCAAGACAAGCATGTGATCAATAGCCAACCCTTAAACTTGCAAGCTCAATCAAGAGGTTGCAAGATCAAGAGAAGGGTAGAGAACGCATGTGAAATGAAGCGCTAATTCCATGAAAGAATACGACCCTTGAGATCAATAACTAACCCTTAACCATTCAAGCTCAATGAAGAGGTTGAATGATCAAGAGAAAGCAAGAATCTCAAGGGGAAGAAGAAACAAGAGAGAATGATACAAAAATCCCTCATCTTCATTGATCTCCCACTCAAAAAGCTCTCACTACAATTTTCATGGAAAAAGAATGAAGAAGAAGAAGAAAAAGACTAAATCCTAAAAAGAAAGAAGAACAAAAGAATGACCCTTGAGCTTGGCAAGTTCTGGGGTATTTATAGGAGGTGAACTGAAAACCTAGGGCAATAATCTGCCTCAATATGAAGTTACTAAACTGCCCAGAAAAAACGACAGGGAGAGGGGCCCACTTGGCCGCGGATCCACGGCCAATACCCCCTATTGGCCGCGGATCCGCGGCCATCTAGGTGAGTTAGGTCATGGTCTTTTGGGTGCTTCCCTGGTTTCTTGTCCTGTGTTGTTCTACATGTACCAATCTGCAATTTGGTTCCACAGTTGCTTCAGATTTGCAATGGTCCAAAGTGGCAACAAAAATAATACTTTTGACCTTTTCTCCCTCGAGCTCCGCGCACCCATTGATTCTTGTGCTGCCCCCCTCGTGCTCTGTGCATGTCCCAGACACGAATGACCACTGTCACATGTCTTGTATCTGGAACCGGTACTCGGCACTGGACGGATATGGATGACCGGAACCCGGCTTTTATCTGCAGTGACAGATGTTCTGTATTTTGACTTAACTGTGGAGATTTTGTCTTGATTTGCAATATTTGGACTGGAAACCTGTAATCTGTAAACATGTAACAAACACGGATTAAAAGCACCAACCTATAAACAACTGAGCGTAAGAATGGGCGGTATAAAATGCAATATTCTGGTATGAACAAATACCCCCAAACTTAACCTTTGCTCGTCCCGAGCAAAACCAATTTATTCACAAAAAATAAAATCCTAACCGCATTTTCGCAGGGAACGCGATTGCACTGAGCGCGTGCAACAAGCCGTTAAACCCCTAGGTGTCCCTAGTAGGAGGAGTGTTGTCTCCTGAGGGTTTTCAGCGGATACTACCCATAAAATCCCGTCTAGCTAGTTTCATAAGTTAACATAGATTCTACTCCTACAGTTCAGTATTTATGTTAGAAATTCTATCATCCTAAGTTAGAAATATCCAACCCTTATTCTTCACACCTTTTATCTATTTAACTTTAGATTATATACGTACCAAAAAAGTTTAAAAAGATATCGGTATCTCCTGAGTTTTCCTTCTAAAGTGCGGCCTCAAATCAGGGATTTTTATCAACGTTACAGAAAACACAAGTCTTATTCTTTATTTCTATCTTTCATCCAAACATCGATTGTATACCCCTACGTGTGTGTATTTGCACCCCTACACTCAAGAATTCAATTCAAGCTATAATACCCTTGCACTAATACCTAATACTACTTCTTTTCATTAAGGATGGACGGATTTGCTCACATATCTTTCATGCGACTATTAATGCTTCTTGAGGCACTAACGGCCGATTACTGAATGTGTGAACTTTAAAGCGTAAATAGCAGTTTCCAGGTCTTGACTTTATTCTATTTTTTTTTCTTCTTTTTTTTTTCTTTTTCAAGACCGGATATATTTTTCAACATGCCCTTTTTGGTGTTTAGCTTTAAATACCGTTTTTTCTTTCATACTAGGCTTTCAGGCAAGAGTATTTCTAGGTATCCTCTACTATCCCAAGTTTCAAGGTGCGTGTAAGTGCAGTTTGTAGGGTATATACTTTCTAAATTTGAACTCAAGAAAAGAAACTATTTTTCAGACTTATCCTCCAGTAAAGCATCAATACTTTCCCTTCATCTTGACTTAACTCAAGAACTGAACTCAATTTTACCTATTTCTCAAAAAAAACTGTAAGGACATATACTTACCAAGTTTAAACAGAATGAGGGTTATTTTTAGGGTTTTCAATTCCTAAGCCTAGAATTTAGTTATTTCTAACATATCAACTAAACTTTCAGAATAAAAATCTAAGTTACCCTATTAGCTAACTTGACGACAAAGTTTTTATATTTTTTGGAAAATTTTCAATTTTTGTGGGTTTTTAATAAGGTATGCAAATGCAAAATATACAAATGAATGCGAAGGAAGAAAGCTTACCGAGCACACCCCCAAACTTAAACCTGACAGTGCCCTCACTGTCAGGCTACACCAAGAGGGTCAAAATTGTCGGTGCTCCCTAGAAACAAAATTATATACAAAACAAAAAGGAAAACAAAAATATATACAAAAAAAGTGTCCCCCCCAAACATTAAGTAAAACAGTGTTTCCACTGTTAAGCGTTGAAGTTCAGGATTAGGGGGGAAAAAGAATAGTATTAATCTATACAAGGCCTTACACAGGCCAAAAGTTAACACCAACCATTCAAAAATTTTATCTCTATAATGTGCTGATTGGGGAAAGAAGGCGTAGAGAAAAGAGATGGACAATACGCGAGACCGTATGCGAAGAGAAGCGGGATACGGTCTCGGTATATGAGAGGAGGGAGAATGGCGGAAGGGAAAAAGAAGTTGAATACGAACTTGAGGGTGCAAATGGAGTAAATAGATTAGGACAATTTGTGATGAGCGATGTGTAAAAAGCGATTGTGCTAATATATTTACCCGTCGAGAAATGGGGTCAAATCCCTCAAGATTCGTGAGAAACCATGGGTACGCCGAACTTGGTAAACCAGACATAGTAAATGAAAGTGAGACGGGTTCTTGCAAGGTCGGAACGATGGAAAAGATGGAGGGAAGTGGTTGAGGAAGGGTATCGGTTAAATGTTCAGGATGGTGTACACAGTCAGTGGAAGGAACAGGATGAATTGGAAAATCCGACTCATCTAGCAAAACTGGTTCATCCTCAAAACTATCCTCAATATTCTCTTCAAAATTTAGCACATCCATGCACTTCTCTTCAAAGTCCAGACGCATATGGGGTTCGGGAAATACATTTAATGACTCGGGATGATGATTCGAAGAGACAAACTCAGCCAAATCTACGGGTTCATCATCCAAAATATCCCCAGCGTCAATATCCTCAATCAAGTGAAAATCAATATTCTCAGACACCTCATCAAAAGCATGGATATTAATCGATTCTGGTTCTAAGATAGAGGTGTAGAGGTCAAAAGGATTGGGATTGGTTTCACTTGGAAGGGACCCTTCACAATTGGGTAAATCAAACACTACAAAGTCGCACAACTCATTAATCATTCTATCTTCAATTGATAAATCATGTGGGATACTCGATAGACTTTCAACACAGGAGTTGTGGGATTCAATTTGGATCGGGTAGGATTGATTCGGAAGGGGGTACAGCTCACTCTCTCCACTCAATTTCACAGCCTGTCCTGCCGCCTCATCATACATTGAAAAATTAGGAGCTAGTTGAAAACTAGCTACCGGGTTAGTATGTTGTACGAGAGCGGCCATGGACGCATTCAAAATCCATCATCTGTGGGCTTGACGCTACCCTAAAATCTTCCAACGACTGTTCTAGACTAGACATCGGTTGTGAAGGGGTTTCAGTAAAAGATTCAAAGTTGTTTGGATACTGAAAACTCCCAAATGGCGGTTCTGATGCAATGTCTAGGGAAGGTGCAAAAGTAGGATAGGATTGGTAGGAATTGAATGGCTGGACAGGAGCAGGATCAACATTTGGATAGGAAGGTGAATGGAATTGTTGATCCCTAGAATTAGAAGTGGTGAACGGAGTGAAAGATCGGCTACGGGATTGTTCAATATGTTCAGCGATGGACAAAGGACGACTTGCAAAAGGGGTATCAACATAAGCGGGTGGGGGAGGTTGAAAAGGTTGATACAAAGTGGATTGCGAAGGGCAAGTGTTTGTCCTAGACGCGTCTATCCGATCTTTCAAAGAGATTTTGGGCATGGAGGGATTGTTTGACGTTCGGCCAAAGCAAGAACCGTAAGAAGTAATGTCTGGTTGTGGGTACCAAAGTTCGGCAAGAGTTTTTCGAGGTGGGGTACCCATGATATGAAGAGAGAGAAAGAAAGGTAGAGAAAAGGAGGAGAAAAAGAATGTGATATATATATATATATTTTTTATATTAACAAAAGAATAAAAAAGAATAAAAAACAATCACGACACAAAAATACCACACACCTAATCGTTCTAGGGTTCACCTAGGTCAACTAGACCTGCTCCAGAACTTGATTGTCGAAGTAAAACTGTGTCGAGAAACGGGCTCAAGATACACTGATCACGAGGCCAGGTAAGTGCAGAGATAAGGGGAGGTTTTCCAACGCTTTCGCGAAGTTCCTTAATTAAATAACCCTTTCTCTTTTGGCGGTTGCGCCGTTAACACTTTCCTAGACACCCCGTAAGCAATATACCGTTAAGCGAGGTTCTAAACACAGTTAACTTCTCCTAGTGAGCGCGAAGTCCTTAAGGCTTAAAGTCTAATTTCTTTTAAAATTTGTGCGGGTAAACGTTATGCTCAAGTTCGTGATTTGTGGGCCACGGAAAAGGTGATGAAATCCTTTACCGTATGTTGTGGGGTTCGTTTGCCCTTAAGTCCGTATTAATTGATGCAATGCGCAATTCAATAAAAATTCTATAAAGAATCAAAAAAATCGTTTTTTTTAAGCGCGGCACTGCAACAAATACGGGTTAGTCAATTTTTAGCGTTTGCTAGCGAACTTGCAAAGAATCCTGCAAAGAATAGTATATTGGATGCGTCGGATTTGAGAAGAATGTGTTAGGAAAGTACGTACCGTTAAGTTTTTGGGTTAGGAAACCCCCGTTGAATCAAATCCGGTAAGCTTGAAAGGTTCGCTTGCGCGGGTCAAACTACCCGGATCTTTGGCACTGTACTTCGTAATCACCTTTGCCTTGAATGCACACTTTGCTCCCCACAATCGCAGTTTGCAAATACGCAAAAATCTGCACACTTGCCCACAAAAATGATCAAAAAAAAAAACAAAACAAAAAGAATTTTTTTTTTATAAATATATACAAAAGGAATATTATCCCGAATAACAAGAAAGAAAATACGCTACCGTCTCCCCGGCAACGGCGCCATTTGATTGGAAGAATTAAAGTTAACCGCAATCAAGACGGTGTCGCTTTGCAGCTAGCCGGTTGAGCACGGGTCGATCCACAGGGAGATGGTTGTATGTCCTTTCTTGTTTTAGACGAGTTAATAAAGAATTTGTGTATGAGTTGTTCGATTCTATCCTAAGTGTATTATTTGCAAGTATAAAGTTGTTAAGAAAAAGATACGAGATTATAAGCTAAAGAAATCCGTACTCAAAACCTTTGAGCCGAATCTTGACCAATTGAAGCTAGAGCAATCGGCAACAACGTGGATTAGGGGATTTAAGCGCGGTATTCGTGGAATCCGGCTTATTTACCCTTGTCCTTCCGTTCTTGTCTCTTGCTTTCGCCTCCGGCCAAACCGAACGCAACCGGTCGCGGTTAGGAATCACCGTTACCTTGTCAGGGTACGGTGCCTAACGGATGCGCTTGCGTAACGTTTGGGCGGAGTTCAATGGAAAATACGGGAAAAGGAAATGGGTAAAGAAATGTTAACTTATAATACCGTATTTCTTCTTAACAATAATAATTACATTCATTCACAAAAAAGAACCAAAAAGAGAGAACAAAAAGAAAAGAACAAAGAAAAGAAAAGATTACAAGAAATTAAGTGCATGAATTAAATTGCAAGAAAGTAAAGCAAGATAATAATAAGCAAGTAATAAAAAGCGATAAAAAGAACAAGAAAGTAGAACTCAAGACAAGCATGGGATCAATAGCCAACCCTTAAACTTGCAAGCTCAATCAAGAGGTTGCAAGATCAAGAGAAGGGTAGAGAACGCATGTGAAATGAAGCGCTAATTCCATGAAAGAATATGACCCTTGAGATCAATAACTAACCCTTAACCATTCAAGCTCAATGAAGAGGTTGAATGATCAAGAGAAAGCAAGAATCTCAAGGGGAAGAAAAAACAAGAGAGAATGATACAAAAAGCCCTCATCTTCATTGATCTCCCACTCAAAAAGCTCTCACTACAATTTTCATGGAAAAAGAATGAAGAAGAAGAAGAAAAAGACTAAATCCTAAAAAGAAAGAAGAACAAAAGAATGACCCTTGAGCTTGGCAAGTTCTGGGGTATTTATAGGAGGTGAACTGAAAACCTAGGGCAATAATCTGCCTCAATATGAAGTTACTAAACTGCCCAGAAAAAACGACAGGGAGAGGGGCCCACTTGGCCGCGGATCCGCGGCCAATACCCCCTATTGGCCGCGGATCCGCGGCCATCTAGGTGAGTTAGGTCGTGGTCTTTTGGGTGCTTCCCTGGTTTCTTGTCCTGTGTTGTTCTACATGTACCAATCTGCAATTTGGTTCCACAGTTGCTTCAGATTTGCAATGGTCCAAAGTGGCAACAAAAATAATACTTTTGACCTTTTCTCCCTCGAGCTCCGCGCACCCATTGATTCTTGTGCTGCCCCCCTCGTGCTCTGTGCATGTCCCAGACACGAATGACCACTGTCACATGTCTTGTATCTGGAACCGGTACTCGGCACTGGACGGATATGGATGACCGGAACCCGGCTTTTATCTGCAGTGACAGATGTTCTGGATTTTGACTTAACTGTGGAGATTTTGTCTTGATTTGCAATATTTGGACTGGAAACCTGTAATCTGTAAACATGTAACAAACACGGATTAAAAGCACCAACTTATAAACAACCGAGCGTAAGAATGGGCGGTATAAAATGCAATATTCTGGTATGAACAAATACCCCCAAACTTAACCTTTGCTCGTCCCGAGCAAAACCAATTTATTCACAAAAAATAAAATCCTAACCGCATTTTCGCAGGGAACGCGATTGCACTGAGCGCGTGCAACAAGCCGTTAAACCCCTAGGTGTCCCTAGTAGGAGGAGTGTTGTCTCCTGAGGGTTTTCAGCGGATACTACCCATAAAATCCCGTCTAGCTAGTTTCATAAGTTAACATAGATTCTACTCCTACAGTTCAGTATTTATGTTAGAAATTCTATCATCCTAAGTTAGAAATATCCAACCCTTATTCTTCACACCTCTTATCTATTTAACTTTAGATTATATACGTACCAAAAAAGTTTAAAAAGATATCGGTATCTCCTGAGTTTTCCTTCTAAAGTGCGGCCTCAAATCAGGGATTTTTATCAACGTTACAGAAAACACAAGTCTTATTCTTTATTTCTATCTTTCATCCAAACATCGATTGTATACCCCTACGTGTGTGTATTTGCACCCCTACACTCAAGAATTCAATTCAAGCTATAATACCCTTGCCCTAATACCTAATACTACTTCTTTTCATTAAGGATGGACGGATTTGCTCACATATCTTTCATGCGACTATTAATGCTTCTTGAGGCACTAACGGCCGATTACTGAATGTGTGAACTTTAAAGCGTAAATAGCAGTTTCCAGGTCTTGACTTTATTCTATTTTTTTTTTCTTCTTTTTTTTTTCTTTTTCAAGACCGGATATATTTTTCAACATGCTCTTTTTGGTGTTTAGCTTTAAATACCGTTTTTTCTTTCATACTAGGCTTTCAAGCAAGAGTATTTCTAGGTATCCTCTACTATCCCAAGTTTCAAGGTGCGTGTAAGTGCAGTTTGTTGGGTATATACTTTCTAAATTTGAACTCAAGAAAAGAAACTATTTTTCAGACTTATCCTCCAGTAAAGCATCAATACTTTCCCTTCATCTTGACTTAACTCAAGAACTGAACTCAAGATTATCTATTTCTCAAAAAAAACTGTAAGGACGTATACTTACCAAGTTTAAACAGAATGAGGGTTATTTTTAGGGTTTTCAATTCCTAAGCCTAGAATTTAGTTATTTCTAACATATCAACTAAACTTTCAGAATAAAAATCTAAGTTACCCTATTAGCTAACTTGACGACAAAGTTTTTATATTTTTTGGAAAATTTTCAATTTTTGTGGGTTTTTAATAAGGTATGCAAATGCAAAATATACAAATGAATGCGAAGGAAGAAAGCTTACCGAGCACACCCCCAAACTTAAACCTGACAGTGCCCTCACTGTCAGGCTACACCAAGAGGGTCAAAATTGTCGGTGCTCCCTAGAAACAAATTATATACAAAACAAAAAGGAAAACAAAAATATATACAAAAAAAGTGTCCCCCCCAAACATTAAGTAAAACAGTGTTTCCACTGTTAAGCGTTGAAGTTCAGGATTAGGGGGGAAAAAGAATAGTATTAATCTATACAAGGCCTTACACAGGCCAAAAGTTAACACCAACCATTCAAAAATTTTATCTCTATAATGTGCTGGTTGGGGAAAGAAGGCGTAGAGAAAAGAGATGGACAATACGCGAGACCGTATGCGAAGAGAAGCGGGATACGGTCTCGGTATATGAGAGGAGGGAGAATGGCGGAAGGGAAAAAGAAGTGGAATACGAACTTGAGGGTGCAAATGGAGTAAATAGATTAGCACAATTTGTGATGAGCGATGTGTAAAAAGCGATTGTGCTAATATATTTACCCGTCGAGAAATGGGGTCAAATCCCTCAAGATTCGTGAGAAACCATGGGTACGCCGAACTTGGTAAACCAGACATAGTAAATGAAAGTGAGACGGGTTCTTGCAAGGTCGGAACGATGGAAAGGATGGAGGGAAGTGGTTGAGGAAGGGTATCGGTTAAAGGTTCAGGATGGTGTACACAGTCAGTGGAAGGAACATGATGAATTGGAAAATCCGACTCATCAAGCAAAACTGGTTCATCCTCAAAATTATCCTCAATATTCTCTTCAAAATTTAGCACATCCATGCACTTCTCTTCAAAGTCCAGACGCATATGGGGTTCGGGAAATACATTTAATGCCTCGGGATGATGATTCGAAGAGACAAACTCAGCCAAATCTACGGGTTCATCATCCAAAATATCCCCAGCGTCAATATCCTCAATCAAGTGAAAATCAATATTCTCAGACACCTCATCAAAAGCATGGATATTAATCGATTCTGGTTCTAAGATAGAGGTGTAGAGGTTAAAAGGATTGGGATTGGTTTCACTTGGAAGGGACCCTTCACAATTGGGTAAATCAAACACTACAAAGTCGCACAACTCATTAATCATTCTATCTTCGATTGATAAATCATGTGGGATACTCGATAGACTTTCAACACAGGAGTTGTGGGATTCAATTTGGATCGGGTAGGCTTGATTCGGAAGGGGGTACAGCTCACTCTCTCCACTCAATTTCACAGCCTGTCGTGCCGCCTCATCATACATTGAAAAATTAAGAGCTAGTTGAAAACTAGCTACCGGGTCAGTATGTTGTACGAGAGCGGCCATGGACGCATTCAAATCCATCATCTGTGGGCTTGACGCTACCCTAAAATCTTCCAACGACTGTTCTAGACTAGACATCGGTTGTGAAGGGGTTTCAGTAAAAGATTCAAAGTTGTTTGGATACTGAAAACTCCCAAATGGCGGTTCTGATGCAATGTCTAGGGAAGGTGCAAAAGTAGGGTAGGATTGGTAGGAATTGAATGGCTGGACAGGAGCAGGATCAACATTTGGATAGGAAGGTGAATGGAATTGTTGATCCCCAGAATTAGAAGTGGTGAACGGAGTGAAAGATCGGCTACGGGATTGTTCAATATGTTCAGCGATGGACAAAGGACGACTTGCAAAAGGGGTATCAACATAAGCGGGTGGGGAAGGTTGAAAAGGTTGATACAAAGTGGATTGCGAAGGGCAAGTGTTTGTCCTAGACGCGTCTATCCGATCTTTCAAAGAGATTTTGGGCATGGAGGGATCGTTTGACGTTCGGCCAAAGCAAGAACCGTAAGAAGTAATGTCTGGTTGTGGGTACCAAAGTTCGGCAAGAGTTTTTCGAGGTGGGTTACCCATGATATGAAGAGAGAGAAAGAAAGGTAGAGAAAAGGAGGGGAAAAAGAATGTGATACATATATTTTTTTATATATATTAACAAAAGAATAAAAAAGAATAAAAAACAATCACGACACAAAAATACCACACACCTAATCGTTCTAGGGTTCACCTAGGTCAACTAGACCTGCTCCAGAACTTGATTGTCGAAGTAAAACTGTGTCGAGAAACGGGCTCAAGATACACTGATCACGAGGCCTGGTAAGTGCAGAGATAAGGGGAGGTTTTCCAACGCTTTCGCGAAGTTCCTTAATTAAATAACCCTTTCTCTTTTGGCGGTTGCGCCGTTAACACTTTCCTAGACACCCCGTAAACAATATACCGTTAAGCGAGGTTCTAAACACAGTTAACTTCTCCTAGTGAGCGCGAAGTCCTTAAGGCTTAAAGTCTAATTTCTTTTAAAATTTGTGCGGGTAAACGTTATGCTCAAGTTCGTGATTTGTGGGCCACGGAAAAAGTGATGAAATCCTTTACCGTATGTTGTGGGGTTCGCTTGCCCTTAAGTCCGTATTAATTGATGCAATGCGCAATTCAATAAAAATTCTATAAAGAATCAAAAAAATCGTATTTTTTTAAAGCGCGGCACTGCAACAAATACGGGTTAGTCAATTTTTAGCGTTTGCTAGCGAACTTGCAAAGAATCCTGCAAAGAATAGTATATTGGATGCGTCGGATTTGAGAAGAATGTGTTAGGAAAGTACGTACCGTTAAGTTTTTGGGTTAGGAAACCCCCGTTGAATCAAATCCGGTAAGCTTGAAAGGTTCGCTTGCGCGGGTCAAACTACCCGGATCTTTGGCACTGTACTTCGTAATCACCTTTGCCTTGAATGCACACTTTGCTCCCCACAATCGCAGTTTGCAAATACGCAAAAATCTGCACACTTGCCCACAAAAATGATCAAAAAAAAAAAAAACAAAAAGAATTTTTTTTTTATAAATATATACAAAAAGAATATTAACCCGAATAACAAGAAAGAAAATACGCTACCGTCTCCCCGGCAACGGCGCCATTTGATTGGAAGAATTAAAGTTAACCGCAATCAAGACGGTGTCGCTTTGCAGCTAGCCGATTGAGCACGGGTCGATCCACAGGGAGATGGTTGTATGTCCTTTCTTGTTTTAGACGAGTTAATAAAGAATTTGTGTATGAGTTGTTCGATTCTATCCTAAGTGTATTATTTGCAAGTATAAAGTTGTTAAGAAAAAGATACGAGATTATAAGCTAAAGAAATCCGTACTCAAAACCTTTGAGCCGAATCTTGACCAATTGAAGCTAGAGCAATCGGCAACAACGTGGATTAGGGGATTTAAGCGCGGTATTCGTGGAATCCGGCTTATTTACCCTTATCCTTCCGTTCTTGTCTCTTGCTTTCGCCTCCGGCCAAACCGAACGCAACCGGTCGCGGTTAGGAATCACCGTTACCTTGTCAGGGTACGGTGCCTAACGAATGCGCTTGCGTAACGTTTGGGCGGAGTTCAATGGAAAATACGGGAAAAGGAAATGGGTAAAGAAATGTTAACTTATAATACCGTATTTCTTCTTAACAATAATAATTACATTCATTCACAAAAAAGAACCAAAAAGAGAGAACAAAAAGAAAAGAACAAAGAAAAGAAAAGATTACAAGAAATTAAGTGCATGAATTAAATTGCAAGAAAGTAAAGCAAGATAATAATAAGCAAGTAATAAAAAGCGATAAAAAGAACAAGAAAGTAGAACTCAAGACAAGCATGGGATCAATAGCCAACCCTTAAACTTGCAAGCTCAATCAAGAGGTTGCAAGATCAAGAGAAGGGTAGAGAACGCATGTGAAATGAAGCGCTAATTCCATGAAAGAATACGACTCTTGAGATCAATAACTAACCCTTAACCATTCAAGCTCAATGAAGAGGTTGAATGATCAAGAGAAAGCAAGAATCTCAAGGGGAAGAAGAAACAAGAGAGAATGATACAAAAATCCCTCATCTTCATTGATCTCCCACTCAAAAAGCTCTCACTACAATTTTCATGGAAAAAGAATGAAGAAGAAGAAGAAAAAGACTAAATCCTAAAAAGAAAGAAGAACAAAAGAATGACCCTTGAGCTTGGCAAGTTCTGGGGTATTTATAGGAGGTGAACTGAAAACCTAGGGCAATAATCTGCCTCAATATGAAGTTACTAAACTGCCCAGAAAAAACGACAGGGAGAGGGGCCCACTTGGCCGCGGATCCGCGGCCAATACCCCCTATTGGCCGTGGATCCGCGGCCATCTAGGTGAGTTAGGTCGTGGTCTTTTGGGTGCTTCCCTGGTTTCTTGTCCTGTGTTGTTCTACATGTACCAATCTGCAATTTGGTTCCACAGTTGCTTCAGATTTGCAATGGTCCAAAGTGGCAACAAAAATAATACTTTTGACCTTTTCTCCCTCGAGCTCCGCGCACCCATTGATTCTTGTGCTGCCCCCCTCGTGCTCTGTGCATGTCCCAGACACGAATGACCACTGTCACATGTCTTGTATCTGGAACCGGTACTCGGTACTGGACGGATATGGATGACCGGAACCCGGCTTTTATCTGCAGTGACAGATGTTCTGTATTTTGACTTAACTGTGGAGATTTTGTCTTGATTTGCAATATTTGGACTGGAAACCTGTAATCTGTAAACATGTAACAAACACGGATTAAAAGCACCAACCTATAAACAACCGAGCGTAAGAATGGGCGGTATAAAATACAATATTCTGGTATGAACACAACACTATAAGCGCTTGCGCTCTCTGATTGGCGCAAAGCGCTTGAAAATGCAATGCATTTCCTAAAGGGCCAGGCCCAAATCAAAAAGACCAAGCATGCCTAATTAAATTGATGCTCTGCATCATTTATAAATGGGCAGAGCCCAAACAAAATAATAAAAATGCTATGCATTTTAAAAGGGGCAGAGCCCAAACAAGGTAAATACTTTGCATCATTTACAAATAGGCAGAGACCAAAACAAACTGAAGCTCTGCATCTTTTATGGGTAGAGCCCAAATAAAAATGCAATGCAAAAGCAAATAAAATGTTGAACATTTTCAACTGGACTTAGCCCAATTTTGGCCGTAAGGCCTCAAATTAAATTGACTGAGCAAGATTGCTCTCTTAAATCAATTTACCTCCGGTTCGAGGGTACATCTCCGAACTCCTTTGACACTTCTCGTTGTAATCCTTCAACGACGTCAGAGAGGCGACGGGTCCCAACGACCATACATGAATATGGACTGCGGGGTCCTTAAACTCGTGGACCGAAACGTCCTTAAACTAATGTCGGACCACTACGTCCCTAAACTGGAACATAGACCACCACGTCCCTAAACTGGAACACGGACCACCACGTCCCTAAACTGGAACATAGACCACCACGTCCCTAAACTGGAATACGGACCACTACGTCCCTAAACTGGAACACGGACCACTACGTCCCTAAACTGGAACAATAGAGCCTCCAAACGCTCTTTTGCCGGATCTAAACGGTC
The DNA here is from genome assembly GCA_030015575.1 of Agapanthus africanus. Taxonomy (NCBI): domain Eukaryota; kingdom Viridiplantae; phylum Streptophyta; class Magnoliopsida; order Asparagales; family Amaryllidaceae; genus Agapanthus; species Agapanthus africanus. The sequence continues at coordinate 395,399,016 of JASDDO010000029.1, read as the reverse complement.
CCGTTTAAGTTGATCTTAGCCCCAAATACGGCTAACGTATCCTTAAACATTCAAATGGACTATAAAACTCCAAATCAACTTTGGTTCAAGGGTACATCTCTGAACTCCTCTGACACCTATCGTTGTAATTCTTCAACGACGTCAGAGAGGTGACGAGTCCTGACGGCCATATAATAAATGGATCACCACGTTAAGTTGATCTTAGTCTCAAACAGGACTAACGTATCCTTAACGAACGTTTAAGTTGATCTTAGCCGCAATACGGCTAACGTATCCTTAAACTAAAAACACCAAATCCAAATCTAAGTAAATACGGATTTGGACTAATCCACGTCCTACGAGCGACGGCATTACTCAGTCTCCGTGTACAATCCACGGGCAACCACAAACAAAACAAACACCCACGACACGAAGTGAAATTCTGGAGAAGGAGAAAGTTGTTACCGCGATGCGGTAGTGTAATTAACTGCAGGGGCTTGCGCCTGCAGGGAAGAGCGTCCCCACAATCAAAGACCCCTCAAGCGAGGGGGAATCTGATGAAGTCTGCTACATCGGCCGCATCCGTCTAAACCTCCGATGCACGATGCCATAAATCAACTTGGCATCTTCGGAGAGGTGGACGGATAAAACCATATAGCATCTGCCCCGAATCTCAGGCAAGACGTCCCCGCGTCGTCGCCGTCTTTCGGAGGGGAACAGTCCCCATCCAACGGACGTCGGTCTTTAAGAGGCTGATACCAGCAAATTCTGACCAACACAGGGGGCATGACGAAGTCACCCTTATAGCTGAAACAACTCCATCCGCGAGACACGCCCGTCGTCGCCACTAGCGCCGAGTGAGGAAGGCTGGGGGCAACTCCCCCTCTGGGATAACTCCCTCAGCTCCAACGGTGGGGATCGATGCTGCTGTTCTAACTGGGAACATCTTTGAATTGCTGAACACGGTGCGCAGAAACTCTCCTACTGCGGTATTGAAACGAACTCCTTCATCTGTGGAGAATACTCCAGAGAAGAAGCTAGAGCAGCCCCCTCAACGGCTGTCCTCTAAAATTTACAAAGTCTGGCGACAGGTCCAAGAGTCGGTGATTGATGAAAACTATCTCCGCCGACAGAAAAAGATGAGGGTTCGGTAGGAGAAGGATTACTCCGTCAAGCCACAAAAAGCAACAGCTGCCTGGGTGCCCACTGCAACGGCCCCCTCAACTTCGACCACTCAAAAAAGAAGGAGGTCGGGGAAGATCTCTTTGTCTTTGGCAAATCGCAAAGACACTGAATCTAAACGCCCCAAGTCTTGGGGTATGGTAATGCACACTGTTTATATGGCTTCCGGAAAGGAGGAAGGCCGCGCTGCGACGGGTCACCGACCACTCACTCGATCCATAACCAAAGCTCAGGAGCAGCAATAGAAGCTTCAAGAGATAATGACTGCTATGGCCGCACTTACCGGGCCAAAAGAAAGCTCGGAGGCATCATTAGAACAGCGCCACGAACAAGAAACTGACGCCGACTTCTTACGCAGAGTCCTCGAAAGGAAGGACAAAGAAGCCGCAAAGCAAGCAGCTAACATAAAACAAATGGCGCTCCTCTTCCAAGATATGGTAGGAATGATGTTACAGCAGGATCCTCCTGCTGAAGATCCTCCGATTATCCTTGAAGATGACAAAAGAGAGACATCGAGTCCTCCACCGGCTCTGTCAGCAGCCAAGAAGGAAACCATTTCTAAGACCGCACTGGATGACTATATAGCTCAGCAAATACGAGTTCATCAGGTGAATGAGGCGGCTGGGCAAATTGCTAGAACCGGACGACCTTACCCGGGTTGGTATGACTAAATCAGTTACCTGCCGGGATATACGATCCCTAAATTCCATGTGTACAAGGGGATATGGAATCCACATCAGCATGTCGCTCAATTCAGGGCCTTATGCGGCAATACTGGAGGCGATGACAAATTGTTGCTTCGACAATTCGTTGGCAGCTTAGCAGAAACAGCCTTTGAATGGTATTCGGAGCTATCTAACGACTCTGTCAAAACATTTGCGGAGATGGAGCTACTGTTTACACAAAGATTCGCGAGTGCTAGTGGACGCACCCCGATAACAGCACTGATTAATGCCAGGGTAAGGCCAGGCGAGACGTGGGTTCAATACGTAACGCGATGGCGGAATCTATGGTCGAAGTGCGAACAATACATTGAAGAAGCACCTGCGGTAGGCATGTTTGTGGGCACTCTTGATCCGCAAGCGAGCATTTCCCAGTTCATGATGTTTTTTAAGCCGACGACTTTCCAGGCCTTGATTGATAAGCTAGCCCAAATGGACCAGATGGGCCATGGACCGTCTCCTCCAAAACCGGACTCTCGAAATGAGAAGGGGAAAGGGAAGGCGATCGTCGTTGCCAATGCTCAGCAACAGCCGAGCAGATCAAAGCCGGTTGCTCGCCAAAACAACGTGAGTCCACGCCCATCCCTCGAGGAGAGACTGGGACGTCCTTACTCGTTTCCTCAGAATAAAACAGGAAACTGTTCGAGCTGGCCACGCGCAACGGACTCATCAATCTGCCGAGTCCAAAACGTCTGTTGCAGCCAGGCGATCTCAATAATCCCGATTATTGCCCTTACCACCACACGGTAAGTCACCCGATCGAGGATTGCTTCGTCTTTAAGGGATGGATCGAGGATCAGTACCTACAAGGCAAGTTTGCGCTGTCTGAAAAGTGGAAGGTAAACCCACCACAGCCGCACACTCCAAAGAAGACGGATGCACCGGGGGAAACTTGTCATGTGATCTCTCACTCATTGGCGGATGATAAAGAGGCTCCTTGCACCGAGAAACCGAGGGCGGACCCTGAATAATAAATTCTGCGGCCGTCAGACGAGTTGATCGATGCCTTCCTGAATGAAATTCGTCTGAAAGTTAAAACCAATCAGGAGCATAAGATGGCCATACTGGAAGGAGCCAAGCACCGATTACTAGACCAAAGAGTCGAGGCACTTCCGTTAAATCAAAAGTCATCCGCTGCGGATAAAAACAAATTCAAGAAGAGGAAAAGGTTAGCCAAGGCCCTATTAGTGGGAATGAAGCTACCACCCTCTGAAGAAAATACTCTCGGTGGAGTAGAGATGCATCCTAACTTCTGCTTATATCATCAGAAGATCATACATCCTACCGTAGACTGTGACTCCTTTAAGTGTTGGTGGCAAGTGTATGTTGCACAAAAGCAACACTTCAATATGACAAAGCGTGAAGCTCGTAGACATCAGAAAAATGCGATAGATGAGCGCAAAAGAGCCACCGACGACTGTCACATAGCCGATTCCAAGGGATCGCAAATTATCACCTTTGGAAGCGACTCTGACGAAGAAGCTGCCCTCAACCCTCTCCTCAAGGAATCCATTTCAAAAATGAAAGAATTGAGGAGCTGTGAGAACGTTCAGCCGTGCAATCGCACGCTACCCAAAAAAAATCTCGGCCCCGCAAACAAAGGATCGAGCAAAAAGGATAAAGGGAAGGGAAAAACAGCCCTCGTAGCCAACACTCAACAGCAATCAAGTGGCCTTAGACCGGTTGTTTGCCGAAACAACAAGCGGCAACCCCTCCATGAAAAGTTGAAACGTCTTTACTCGTTTCCTCAAGATAAAACAAGGAGACTGTTCGAGCTGGCAGTGCGCAACAGACTCATCAATCTACCAAGTCCAAAACGACCGTTGCGGCCAAGTGATGTTAATGATCTCAATTATTGCCCTTACCACCAAACGGTAAGTCACCTGATCGAGAATTGCTACGTCTTCAAAAACTGGGTTAAAAACCAATACCAACAGGGCAAGTTCGTCATCTCCGAAAACTGGAAGGTGAGCCCGCCACAACCACATGCTCCGAGAAAGGTGGACACGCCGGGGGCATCATGCTCAATCATAGAGAAAGCCCCGTGGACCGAAAAGTCGGTAAACTAGAAATTCGCCTCAAATACGGCGACAGCGGACCGAAACGTCCCTAAACTAACAATGGACCGAAACGTCCTTAAACTAACAGTGGACCAAAACGTTCTTAAACTAACGACGGACCACTACGTCCTAAAACTAGCTGACAACCGAAACGTCATTAAACTACTACCACAGCATCCTCAGGCTGACGAAAAATAAAATAAAATAAAATAAAATAAAGAAAAAACGGTATGTCCATAAGCAAAATGGGCACGGATGAAAACCCGAAAGGGCTCAGTGAGTAAAAACAGCAGGGCTACCGGCGAGTGTTTGTGAAAACCTGAAAGGGCACAACCTCGTTAGAAAAATAAAAAGAATAAAAAAAAAGAAGAAAGACGGTATGTCCATAAGCAAAATGGGCATGGATGAAAACCTGAAAGGGCTCTGTGAGTAAAAACAGCAGGGCTACCGGCGAGTGTTTGTGAAAACCCGAAAAGGCGCAGTCTCGTTAAAAGACACTTACAGGGTCCTCTCGACCTTGTAAGGAGAAACCACCCGCGTGAGATCCTTACGACTCACAGGGAAGCAACACACTTAGGGATCCTCACGATTCCTAAGGAGAAATTACACTTGTGAGATCCTCACGACTCGTAAGGATAACTCTCTTATAGGACCCTCACGGCTCATAAGATTTGAAAGTCTTAAGTTACAGAGACCTAAACCTGTGCTTAAGCAACCCCCACAACCTTCGATAGTGCCCTACAGGCGGCTCGATACCGACCCTTGTATACAATTCACGGGCGCAAATAAACATTTCCCTAACTAAGTCCCACCCGTGACTAGGGATATGTCCATACGGTGAACAACCCTTGTAAGTCCTCTTGACTTATAAGGAGAAAACCCTTTTGTAAGATCCTTACGACTTACAGGGGAACACGCACTTAGGAATCCTCACGATTCCCAAGGAGAAAACACACCTACGAGATCCTCACGACTTGTAGGGAGAAATACCTTTGTGAGACCCTTACGGCTCATGAAGTCAAAAGCCTTAGTCGATAGGACCCTAACCCTGTCTATTAAGCCACCTTTGTTCGACATCGACGGTGGTAAATGATGATTCGCTCCTGGCAATATCCCAGTTGTAGCGATACTGATGCCTAAACCGGTATCAAATTCCAAGCCCTTTCATGGCAAATGATGATTCGCTCCTGGCAATATTCCAGTTGTAGCGATACTGATGCTGAAATTGGCACCAGACTCCAAGTTCCACACTCGCGATAAAAAAAAAAAAAGCGAGCCATACATGCATACGGAATAGCCGAAATGATTGGGCAACTCGCAATAAAAAACAGCGAGTGAAAATAAAATAAATAGCCGAAATGATGGGGCAACTCGCAATAAAAAAATAGCGAGTAAAAATAAAATAAATAGCCGAAATGATTAGGCAGCTCGCAATAAAAAGCAGCGAGTAAAAATAAAGAAAAAACAGCCGAAATGATTGGGCACCTCACAATAAAAAACAACGAGTGAAAATAAAATAAATAGCCGAAATGATGGGGCAATCGCGACTTTCGCGATATAAAGCTGAAATGATAGAGCATCGCGGAAATAAAATAAAAAAAAATGAATGAAACTGCCGCCCCACAGGTGAGATCATATCGATCTCTGTATACAATCCAGGGGCACAAACAAAGAGGGAATCATACCTTCCCAACAGGCTCCACCAGAAAGCGAAGCCAAATCTCGACGGTTCATAGTCAACCTAGAGACAACCGCGACATTTGTCGCAATACTACAGACACAATGTCAACAAACGAAGCAAAGGAAGATTCTTAGCTTCAGGGTCTCGACGTCAACATCGACGACTTAGAAATCACCAACGGCGTTTCTTCTTATTCCAACCAGATGCAGACATGACGTCAATAACCGACCTCAGAGTCGCAACGAAACGGAGCCACGGCATAGTCCCTAGTTCCAAATCTTAACGACAATATCTACAGCCTAAGAATTAGCAACGACGTTCCTTCGCAGTCCAGCAGGATGCAGATGCAACGTCAACGAAAGACCCCATGGTCGAAACAATGCGGAGTAACGGCAAAATCCTGGCTCCACCTCAACATTCGTCTCGTTACAGCAGACGCAATATCAGCAACGGCATTCCTTCGCAAAGTCCACCGGGATGCAGATGCAACGTCAACAAAGGACCCCATGGTCAGTAAAGCGGAGTGACGGCAAAATCCCAGCTCCACCACGACATTCGTCTCGATATAGCGGACGCAATGCAAGAAAACGAAGCGAATGCCAAATTCCTAGCTTCAGGGTCTTGACGGCAAGTCATATAAAGCCTGAAAGACAATCGGAGATCATCTCGCACCTGCGCGGAGTGGTCACCATCTCGACGATCGTCTCGATACAGCAGATAAAATGTCACCCCAGCGTTCTTCCCCCAGCAGGATTCAGACACGCCAAAGCAAATGAAGCAAAAGGCCAAATTCTTAGCTTCAGGGTCTTGACGGCAAGTCATATAAAGCAAGTCATATAAAGCCTGAGAGACATTAGGAGATCATCTTGCACCAGTGCGGAGTGGTCACCATCTTGACATTCGTCTCGATACAGCAGACGAGATGTCACGACAGCGTTCTTCCTCCAACAGGATTCGGACGTGACAAAGCAAACGAAGTAAAGGCCAAATTTCTAGCTTCAGGGTCTTAACGGCAAGTCATATAAAGCCAGAAAGACGATCGGAGATCATCTTGCACCAGTGCAGAGTGGTCACCATCTTGACGTTCGTCTCGATACAGCAGACGTGATATCACCCCAGCGTTCTTCTTCCAACAGGATTCAGACGCGACAAACAAACAGCGGAGCCACGACAAAGCCTCTAGTTCCAAACCTCGACGGTTCACCAACAACCTAGAGACAACAGCGACATTCGTCTCGATACAGCAGATGCGATGCCAGCAAATAAAGCAAAGGCCAAATTCCTAGCTTCAAGGTCTTAACGGCAAGTCATATAAAGCCTGAAAGACAACCGGAGATCATCTCACACCAGTGCGGAATGGTCACCACTTCAACGTTCGTCTCGATGCAGCAGACAAGATGTCACCCCAGCGTTCTTCCTCCAGCAGGGTTCAGACGCGACAATCAAACAAATGGAGCCACGGCAAAGTCCCTAGTTCCAAATCTCTACGGTTCACCAACAACCTAGAGACAACAGCGACATTCATCTCAATACAGCAGACGCGATACCAGCAAACGAAACAAAGGCCAAATTCCTAGCTTCAAGTTCTTAACGGCAAGTCATATAAAGCCTGAAAGACAACCGGAGATTATCTCACACCAGTGCGGAATGGTCACCACCTCGATGTTCGTCTCGACACAATAGACGCAACATCATCAAACAAATGGAGCCACGGCAAAATTCCCAGTTCCAAGCCTCGACGGTTCACCAACAACCTAGAGACAACTGCGACATTCGTCTCGATACAGCAGACGCAGTGCCAGCAAACGAAGCGAAGGCCAAATTCCTAGCTTCAGGGTCTTGACGGCAACTTACATAAAACCTGAAAGACTATCGGAGATCATCCCACACCAGCGCGGAGTGGTTATGACACATCGGGGCTCTCCAAAATGAGCCTAACCTCAAGTAAAAAGCGGCATGGCAAAATTCCTAACGCTTGCTTTTCTGACGGTAAGATTACCTGGAAGATTACTTGAAGTCGTCTTGTCCAGCCCCCGAAGGGATCAGAGACACGACAGTCGCAGGGCTACTCGAACAGCACGATTGCCTATCAAAGAATATGTCAGCTGATGAGACGGTACGACGGCCAAAACCCTGAGTACCACAGACCCTAACGGACTTCTGTCGTAAAGAGCAGAGGTTAACTGTGATGTTAGGACATTCTTGCGAGAAATGCTCGATACGTCTCGACTCGTGAGGAAATTGATGTCTTTGCGAGAACTGCTCGATTCGTCTCGACTCGTGAGGAAAAGCCTTAGGCAGCAAGGATTAAAAAACTTGTTTCCTAAGCAATGGGATCCTGCAAGTCGGCCCAAAACGGTCTCTTGCATACTATCCACGGGTCTCGCTCTCCGAAGTCGAATCTCGACAAGGAGGGAAACAACCGCTTACCGGTCCTCTCGACTCATAAGAGGGAAAATTCTCTTATAAGATCCTTACAACTTATAAGAGGAAACGCACTTAGGAATCCTCACGATTCCTAAGGAGAAAATACACCTACGAGATCCTCTTGACTCGTAAGGAGAAAAGTCTTTATGAGACCCTCACGGCTCATAAAGTTGAAAATTTTTAGGCAGCAGATTTGAACTTGCGGCCTAAACCATCACTATCTCTTGAAGGAACCAAGACAGGATGCTCGCTCTATCATCTATCGACCATGTTTACTAAGGCAACATGCTGATAATCAAAGAAAGAAGAAAGCGACAGAAAGAAGATCCGATTTGCATTTGATCAAGCGTTCGAGACCCCTCTATTCATGCATGTGCAAAAGACTCAGAACGAGAAATAAGACAAGCTGAAATGAGAAATTTTCCATTCATATTGCAAAAGGTTCTTACAATTATAAAGAAATAGACAAAAACATTATCGAGATGGTTACAATGGCAAAACCTCAAATCCAGGACATGGATTGAGGAACGCATAAGTGACCTTGTCCAGAACTTTCCAAGCCTGGCGAACCATCTTAGTGTACTTCTTTTCGCGAGCACGGGCGTCGAGATCCCCACTGATGTCCTCCACCCTCCGATAGGCAGCAAGAATGGCGGACTGTTGAAAAGCCTGGTGCAAGAGATCGACAAGATTGTCTCGCCGCCTCTTCGAGATTAAGTTCATCAGATACACCGAGTGCACCTTATCCTCAGCGGCATCCAATGCTCCAAGCGGCACGCCGGTACAGAATAAAAGGAGTGCTTCCCAGATCGCTCCCACGATAAGTTTCAGGAGAGAGGAGCGCCGAGGAAGCAGTTGGCCGTTGTATGCGTCGAAGCGGCTCATGATTTCGGCACACTCGGTATTGGTAAATTCTCGGTTCTGAGAACGGCCGAGTCGGCGGATGTCCCCGTAAGAGATAATCTCGTCGAGATCGTACATGTGGGCGTCCATTACTTCTGTAAAAGAGAATCAACAAAATTATCAGAAAGACTGATTAAGCAAAACGATATAATTCATCGAAGAATAAAAGGCCATCTTTAAACTCCAAGATCCATGAAAAACTCCTAAGAATTCTTCTGTATGATTTGGAAGGAGCAAAGCTCCATTAATGAATTAAGAAAATGCAAGAAAAATCTTTTAGAGAGCAGAGCTCTATTAATGGAACCCTAATAGGGTTCTCCTTAGTTCTCTTTAGACCCCTTTAGAAACCCTAAATGGGTTTTGTTTAGATCAGGGATCTATTGAGAGCAAGGCTTTGTCAATGAAAATTAATTTAATTTAATTTAAATTAAAAATTTTACCTAAAAGTTTTAAGAGTTTAACTCTAAGAGTTCTTGAAAATAAAGAGCAGTGCTCTAAGATTCTGAAAGTAAAAATTTTGAAGATGATAATCATCTGCTGAGGGACCAAAGGTCCTATTTATAGGCATTGAGAGCCATTTCAACTTCCAAGGGATGGCGCGACGGTTGGAATTCTGCCACCGCTGCGCTCACGTTTGGAGGGCCACGTAAGCGCAACGGTGGGGGGGCATTTGTTTATCCCAATCAGAGCAAAGCTCTGTTCAAATTCCAAGGCGGGAAACGAAGCAACGCTTCTGTTTCCCCCAATCAGAGCAAGACTCTGTTCTGAAAATTAAAATAAAAAATTAAAAAGTAAAAAATTAAAGAAGCAACGCTTCAGCTGACTTGCACTCTGCGCTGCGCGCCACGTGGCAGCGCAGTTGCGCTAGCGCTGCTGCGCTGCGCTCTGCGCTGCGCGACACGTGGCAGCGCAGTTGCGCTAGCGCAGTCTGCGCGACACATGGCAGTGCAGTTGCGCTAGCGCAGTTGTGCTGCGCTCTGCGCTGCGCGACACGTGTCAAGCGCTGGTGCGTTTTCGCCAAACAGAATTAAAATTCCAGTAAGATCTTTCTGTTCTTGTTAAAACAAGAAAATTGTCTTCTGTAAAACAGAAGCCCTTGGATCAAAGATCCAACGGTGGGGAAAAATCCCCAAATCACTCAGAGAAAAATCTCTCTAACTAATTCAACAAATCATGGGCACTATATAAAGGCCCCTAGACCCCAACTCAAAAACAGGAAGAACAACAACAAGAACACAGAGAATAGAAAAACTCTAGAAACAGAGAGAGAACTCTAAAGAACTCTGAGAAGAAATTCAGAAGGAAAAAGAAGGTAAAACCCTTTAAAAAAGAAGAATTTCTTCTGAATAGATCATTGATCTAAGAACAAGATCAATGAGCTTCAATAAAAAATAAATAATGACAAAAGCATTACTTTTTCATGAACCGTTGGTTCTGGAATTTTAAAGATTCTTTTCTTGAATCCAAAATTGGATCAAGAAATTAAAACAGTGCCTTGCACTTACAGATCTGCACTGTTGCGCTCCTGAGTTGGCGCAAGCCACTAGATAGCGCCACGTGTCAGCACCATAACCACTTGCGCTATACGCTTTTAAAAATAGAGCACTGCTCTCTTTAATTGGCGCAACTCACCAGAGCACGCCACGTGTCAGCAGCGCAACAGCGCAGCGCACTGGCGCAGCGCAATGCGCTTGCGCTCACCAGACCGTGACACGTGTCACCTCTACATGCGCTTGCGCTCATCAATTGGCGCAAAGCGTCTGACAAGCCACGTGGGGCACTGTCAGAATAAAAATGCAATGCATTATTAAAAGGGCAGAGCCCAATAAAAAGGTCTATCAGACCCAGATAAAAAATGCTATGCATTATTAAAAGGCAGAGCCCAATTAAAGGTCTAATGGGCCCAAATAAAAAAATGCAATGCATTATTAAAAAGGGCAGAGCCCAAACAAAGGCTTAACAGGTCAAATGCAAATAAAATGTTGAACATCTTCAACTGGACTTAGCCCAATCACGGCCGTAAGTCCTCAAATTAAATTGACTGAGCAAGACTGCTCTCTTAAATCAATTTACATCCGGTTCAAGGGTATATCTCCGAACTCCTCTGACACCTATCGTTGTAATCCTTCAACGACGTCAGAGAGGTGACGGGTCCCGACAGCCATACATGCAATGGACCACCACGTTCCTAAACTGGAACATGGACCACCACGTCCCTAAACTGGAACATGGACCACCACGTCCCTAAACTGGAACAATAGAGCCCCAAATGCTCTTTTGTCGGATCTAAACGATCCCGTTTAAGTTGATCTTAGCCTCAAAAATGGCTAACGTACCCTTAAACTTTCAAACAGATTTTAGTCCCAAATCGGACTATAAATCCCCTAATCAACTTTGGTTCAAGGGTACATCTCTGAACTCTTCTGACACCTATCGTTGTAATCCTTCAATGACGTCAAAGAGGTGACGGGTCCCGACGGCCATATATTAATTAGACCACTATGTCCCTAAACTGGAACAATCGAGCTGTAACACCCGAGCCCAATACTACTATTTTCTGTTACTGTTTGAGCATTAATGTGATACTCATTTCATTTAGCCTGTCTGTTTGTCATTTACCGTAAAATTTTATCTGGCAAAGTCATTTCTGCATATAACAAATTTTAGCACCTAAAATAAAATTAAAAATATCCATCTTGGCCTACTCGACACCCCTAGCCTTGTGGTAGCGTCCGTGCATCGAGTTCTCGTCCCGTTCGGTGAAACGGGCGAGTTCGGACGGCTACGCGCGCGTACAGGTGTCCGTCTTGGGGGTATGCTTTTTAATCGTAAAACACTTAATTTTAAAATTTGGAACCCGCTTAAAATCCTATTATTTAAATTTCAAATTTTTGGACCCAATCCGGGCGCGTTTTGGAAATGTTTTGTTTAGCGCCAAAATCCCAAATTATTATAATATTTCGTTTACATATAATCTTTACTGTTAATCTTTTAAAATCTTTTAAATATTCTTTTTAAAACCTTTGCAATCTTTCCAGCCAATCACGTGGGCATATTTCCCCGTGGGCCCCAGCTCCTCAGATTTCTCTCTCTCTTTCTCTCTAACTCTCTTTCTCTTTCTCCCTTATATATATTTTCCCCTCACCTTTTTCATTCTTCACGAGAACTGTAGCAACCACGAACACAAAACCCAGCGCGCCTCAACCCTAGCCGCCTTCACCGTCGCCGCCGCAGCCCCGATGCCGGCGCCAACGTCACCGTCACCCTCGCCTCCGCCTCCTCCTCTCAACCTCAACCTTGTTTCCTCCCCGCGCACCCTGCTCGACAGCTGCGGCCACCTGCAGAATTCGCTGCAGCCGCCTGCTCGTCGGCGGCCCTCGTCGTCGCCATCCGCGCCACCACCAGCGCCCTCCTCACCACCTGCGCACTCCAGCACCCCCGACCATCTCCTCTCCTTCTCCGTTTTCCTTTCCCTGCACCGAAGTTCCATACCCGAGCCCTAACCCTAACCGCTGCAACCTCCTCGCCGGCGCCTCACCGCCGTCGATCTCACCGCCGTCACACCCTCTGCAACACCAGTAAGCTATCTCTTCTCTTCCTCCTTCCATTCCCTCTTCCTGTTTCTCCTTTGGCTGTGCATTAAATTCTGGAATTTTGTAGTCGCTGTTCGCCGGAATCCGGCCGTGCCGGTGACGTGTCCCGACAATCCAGCAGAGTGCTCTGACCCGTGTGGTTCTTTGGTTCGTTGTTTGGGTTCAATCCGTGAACCGTGCGTCCGTCGCGTGTTTTCCCCGCCGACGTTACGTTCCGTTTTTTCCGGTTCACGACCCGTCGAGGCAAGTACCCCTTGCTACATGCTATACAGTATATTTATATATGTATTGACACTCTAAACTTATAAAACTTAACTTGGTATAGTCGTTTCCCATTTGGTTACAATATGTCATTATATCATTTTACTGTTAACATGGAATTTACAATTTAAACCTACTAATCAAATCTACCTGTTTAATCACATTTTACTGTTTAAGAGATGGTAGCACTTACCCATGTAGTTCTATCACATTCGGACATTCGTATTCAAAGGCTTGATATAACTGTATTGCGCCAATACCTAAACTATTGCACCGCTAAGGGTGCTTAAACCTGTTAACATAATTAAACGGCTGCATTGTATTACTGTACTCTTGTGATTAAATGAAACATGCTTATTATTTAATCCATTTCTTATTTCATGTTGTTAAATACCATGTTCGATTATATATCTGTTTGTGAGCACACCCACGATATTGTTACATCTGGACTTGACATTGTCACACATGGTATATATTGATACACCTGACATGGTACCGTATGCTGTTGACTTGACCTGATGTACCATGACCCGACCTGTTACCTGATCTTGTGTCTAATGCCAACAAACCTGTCCTGTAGTCCTCATGGACCGTTCCTGTTGTCTATCCAGACAAACCTGCTTTTACCTGATCCTGTGTTGGCATTAGTTCTTGATTACTGAATACCTGACTTGACTTGCACATATAACTTGGGGGTATGGGGAAATCAAAGGGGAAACCTGACTTGTAACTCGACAGTTCACTACCTGTCCTGAGTGTACACATTCCTGTTTTGTGCCTAGCGGCATGTCTCGGTTTAAGCCGAGAATATTATGGCCGTGGTCCCGGGTATGTACGGGATACTATCGAGTGTACGCATTCCTGTTTTGTGCCTAGCGGCATGTCTCGGCTGCAGCCGAGAATATTGTGGCCGTGGTCCCGGGTATGTACGAGATACTATTGAGTTACATCGACAATTCATCAATTGATTTCAAAGACTTTAGAATAGAAAACCTGATAGAACAGTTTAGTTACCGACTGCACACTACCCTGCACTGCTTGTTTCACATTATTGCTTTATTCATGTTTATTTTTGCATGGCATGTTACATTGTTCATATTATATTTACTTGTTGACATGACGCGCTGACGTCTGGGTTTTGCATGGCCCAGATTCTGTACCGCTGTCGCAGTCCGAGCAGGAGTATTTCAGCCAGCAGGCTAAGTTGTGAGTTCAATAGTGGTTAGTTTTATTTCCTGCATTTATTTCCTGATGTGAGCCCGCATTATGGGACATACCTTTCAGTTATTTGTATTGGATCATGTGCTTCCGCATTTATTTATTATTGACTCTTGTTATTCTGGATTATGGACATGTTTTTAGATAGTTTTTTCTTGTTCTTGATATCTCTACAGCCGTAATGTGACTGTGGATGGATACTTCCTATCCACAGGTAGCATGGTTGGCTATGTCACGTACCCAATATAGCGTACTCTGGGAAGCTGGGCGTGACATGGTTCTTTTGGTATCAGAGTCATAGGTTAGTTGGGTTGATTCTTTTTGTAGTTGGGTATTGTATCCAATACACGAATCAGAATACCCGTGTTAGGAAACATGTCCCGCCACTTTGCCGTTTGCCATTCTTGAATCACATTCTTCCTGATTATATCTTTTACGATGTGCAAACTTCCTTTGCATGTCGACTCGAAAAACCTGATTCCTTGCTATCTCTAGGACTTAGGCGACTTGGGTGGAGTTAAGTAATTCTGGCTATGATACCACGGCATAGTTACAATGCGGTACTCTATTTAAGTATCTTGGAGTTCTAGCCTTGATCTATATATTGAATCTATCATCATGCTAATGTTGGGTGTTCTTGATTTCAGGAATATGGCAGATTAGAATTTGAAGACGTACCAGAGGCGTGTGGACGAAGCCGCCATGCTTGGAGTGATAAGGGGAATGCTGGAGAATCAAAAGAGACAGACCGAACTGATCCAGCTGCAAGCAGATTCGTTTCAGGAAGGTTTGCAGATCGTTCAGCAGTCTGTAAACAACGTTGGAGCTAAACCAGTTGACCGAGTAGGGACCGTGGCAGATTTCAGACGTTTGGGTCCATCTACATTCACTGGTTTGGAGGAGCCGTTGCCAGCCGAGCAGTGGCTAGTTGACACGGAGAACTTGCTGATTGCGGCACAGATTCCAGATGACAAAAGAGTTGACGTGGTACACATTCAGTTAGTGGACTACATCCGAGAGTGGTGGCTTGTGGAAGAGACCCGCTTGCCCAAACCGATCAAGTGGGCGGATTTTTCTAAGAGTTTCCTGGAGAAGTTCTTCCCGCGGACTGCACGGGAGGAAATGGAAGAGAAGTTTATTGGGCTAAGGCAGAATGGAGCACCCGTGGACGTGCATGCAGCAGAGTGGACGAGACTCAGCAGATTCGCTGGACCTTTAGTCACCAACGATGCAGACAGGGCACGAAGGTTCATGCGCAGCTTGGATGTGGACATCCAGAGGCAGATTGTCTCTCTGGGTTTGACCACTTTCTCACAGGTTCTTACGGCAGCTCGGGAACAACAGAGTTTACCTGGGATGAAAGGGAGCTTGCAGCAGACAGCAGTTGCGGCCAGGAAGCCCGCATTTGTACCTAACCGAGCTCATGGTCGCAAGGGTATTCCAGTAGACCGTCGTGGTGTAGCACCAATGAAGAAGCCTGTGATTGTTGATCGGAGAAAGATCATGAATTGTAACTACTGCAATTTACCTGGCCACATGCAAAAGGATTGTCAAAGGAGGCTGGGACTCTGTTTGGTTTGTGGAGCGGCAGATCACACCGTTAATGCTTGTCCGTCGAAACTTCGTACGAGAGATGATATTCAGAAGCCTCCGCAGAGACCGTTCCAAGGGCAGAAACAGCTGACTCAAGGACCTAATCAGGCTCGAGCTTTTACCTTGACAGCTGAGCAAGCTAAGGCATCAGGAGAAGTGGTTTCAGGTATTCTACTCGTTCATGGTTTTCCCGCAATAGCATTATTTGATTCTGGTGCATCCCACTGTTTTATGTCATCCAAATTTATAACTACACACTCGATTGCCTGCACGACCCTGTCTAGTTTCTGGGACATACACACTGGGAATGAGAAAATCATATCTAATAGGGAGTGTAAAGATTGTACGGTTGTTGTGTGCGGACGGGAACTCTTTGCAGATTTCTTGGTGATTGATACGGGCAGCTATGAAGTCGTCTTGGGAATGGATTTTCTTGGCACTTTCCACGCTCACATTGACTGTAGGGCAAAGAAAGTAATTTTCCAGATTCCCGGACATCCCGAGTTTACTTTCGCTGGAGGAAGCAGTTCTGTCGGGCCAGTCGAGTTTAAGGCTAGGCCGACAAACAATATTCTTGCAGCAATGGAAGTCGATAGTGGTGAAGAGCCGGCGGTTGTTCACGATTTTATGGACGTATTTGAAGATATATCGGGTTTACCGCCGAAGCAAGATGTGGAGTTCGCAATTGATCTTATTCCTGGTGCAGCGCCAGTATCTAAAGCGTACTATCCAATGGCACCAGTAGAGTTGGAAGAAGTTAAGAAACAGGTTGCTGAATTGCTTGAGAAGGGTTGGATTCGAAGCAGTAACTCGCCTTGGGGAGCTCCAGTTCTTCTAGTAAAGAAGAAGGATGGCACGAGAAGGATGTGCATCGACTATCGAGAATTAAACCGGGTGCCTATTAAGAACAAGTACCCGATCCCTCGCATTGGAGAGCTTTTTGAGCAGCTTAGTGGCGCGAGGGTATTCTCGAAGCTGGATTTGCGATCCGGGTATCATCAGGTTCGAGTGAAAGCAGAAGATATTTGCAAGACGGCGTTTCGAACTCGGTATGGACATTACGAGTACTTAGTGATGCCCTTCGGAGTAACGAATGCGCCGGCAGTATTCATGGACTTGATGAACCGAATCTTTTCACCGTTCTTGGACCAGTTTATTGTGGTGTTCATTGACGATATTCTGATTTACTCGAAGAGCTTTGAGGAACATGCGGAGCATTTGAAGATCGCACTGCAGACGTTGAGACAGGGGAAATTGTATGCGAAGATGAGTAAGTGCGAATTTTGGCTGGAGGAAGTGAAGTTTCTGGGGCATGTTGTGTCGGGCGATGGAATCGCCGTCGATCCCGAAAAGATTGCAGCAGTTCGAGATTGGCCTATTCCAAAGAATGTAGCTGAGATAAGAAGTTTCCTTGGATTAGCCGGATACTACAGGAGATTTGTGGAGAACTTTGCTCGTCTGGCAGAGCCGATGACCAAGCTTACGCGTAAGGAGGTATCTTTTATTTGGACGGATAAGTGTGCGATAGCTTTTGAGACGTTGAAGTAGAAGTTGATAACCGCCCCTATTCTGACCGTGCCAGACAATTCCGGAGGATTGGTGATTCACAGCGACGCATCTGGGAAAGGATTGGGATGTGTTTTGATGCAGCATGGGAAGGTTGTAGCATACGCATCGAGACAATTGAAGACCCACGAGAAGAATGATCCGACTCATGACTTGGAGCTTGCGGCTGTGATTTTCGCTTTGAAGATTTGGAGACACTACCTTTTGGGCGAAAGAGTCGAAGTTTTTACAGACCATAAGAGTTTGAAGTATGTGTTCACGCAGAAGGAGCTTAATATGAGGCAGCGTAGATGGTTGGAGCTGATGGCTGACTACGACCTTGATCTTAAGTACCATCCGGGGAAGGTTAACGTCGTGCCGGATGCGCTTAGTCGGTTACCAGCAATTCAGGTGTTAACTACGCAGAAGGATATCATTACAGATTTTCGAAGATTTGACTTGGAGGTTGTGCTACCGCGTTCTACAGGACAGTTGATGCAGTTGCAAGTGCAGTCGTCTTTGATTGAGAAAATTAAAGCAGCACAATCGCAGGATCCTAGACTGCAAAAGTTTCGAGAGCAAGTTGAAGCCGGACTACGAACAGATTTACTAATCCATGAAGATGGTTCGTTGAGGTATGGTAGCCATTTGTGTGTGCCAAAGGGAGATGTTCGTGAAGAGCTTATGAAGGAGGCACACAGTTCAGCTTACTCTGTACATCCAGGAGGCACCAAGATGTACCGAGATATTCGACAACATTTCTGGTGGGAAGGCATGAAACGGGAGATTGCTCGCTTTGTGGCTAAGTGCTTGGTGTGTCAGCAAGTTAAGGCTGAACATCAAAGGGTTGCTGGTTTATTGCAACCACTTCTGATTCCTCAGTGGAAGTGGGAACATATAACCATGGATTTCGTGACGGCTTTACCGCGGAGTCCAAAAGGCAACAATGCAGTATGGGTGATTGTTGATCGGTTGACCAAGGTTGCTCACTTTATTCCTTTCCGGGTTGGTCAATCAACAGAGACTTTGGCAGAGCGGTACATGCAGGAGATTGTAAGATTGCATGGAGTACCGGTGAGCATCGTGTCCGATCGGGACACTCGGTTCTTATCACACTTCTGGAGGAGTCTACAGGAATGTTTGGATACTCGATTGAAGTTTAGCACAGCTTATCATCCTCAAACTGATGGTCAGTCGGAGAGAACGATCCAAACTCTTGAAGACATGTTGAGAGCATGCATGCTGGACTTCAAGGGTTCGTGGGAGGATCATCTACACTTGGTTGAGTTTTCTTACAACAACAGTTTTCAGGCAACTATCCAGATGGCTCCGTTTGAAGCTTTGTATGGTCGTAAGTGCCGTTCACCTGTTTGTTAGGATGATGTCGGTGAACGAAGATTATTGGGACCAGATTTGGTTGTATAGACGATTGAGAAGGTTAACACTATCAGGAGTCATATGAAGGCAGCACAAGACCGACAGAAGAGTTGGGCTGACACGTCAAGAAGACCTCTAGAGTTCGCCGTGGGTGATTTGGTATTCTTGAAGATATCACCGACTAGAGGGGTGATTCGTTTTGGGAGTCGAGGAAAGCTTAGTCCTCGATTTGTTGGACCCTTCGAGATATTGGAGCGTGTTGGAGAGGTAGCGTACCGTTTGGCGTTACCGCAGTCCCTGGCAGGTGTGCACGATGTGTTTCACATATCTCAACTACGAAGGTATGTTCGAGATGAAACACACGTTTTGGATCATTCGGAGTTAGCAGTACGGGAAGACTTAACTTTTGAGGAGCGACCGGTTGAAATCGTGGATCGAAGGGAAAAGGTTCTTAAGAACAAGGTTATCCCCCTTGTGCTTGTTTCTTGGGGTAATCGATCGTATGGAGAGTCCACTTGGGAACGAGAAGATGAGATCCGGCAGAAGTTTCCTCACCTTTTCCTGTAGTTTTCTATCTTTGTATTCTTGGAATTTCGAGGACGAAATTCTTTTGTAGTTGGGTATAATGTAACACCCGAGCCCAATAGTACTATTTTCTGTTACTGTTTGAGCATTAATGTGATACTCATTTCATTTAGCCTGTATGTTTGTCACTTACCGTAAAATTTTATCTGGCAAAGTCATTTCTGCATATAACAAATTTTAGCACCTAAAATAAAATTAAAAATATCCATCTTGGCCTACTCGACACCCCTAATCTTGTGGTAGCGTCCGTGCATCGAGTTCTCGTCCCGTTCGATGAAACGGGCGAGTTTAGACGGCTACGCGCGCGTACAGGTGTCCGTCTTGGGGGTACGTTTTTTAATCGTAAAACACTTAATTTTAAAATTTGGAACCCGCTTAAAATCCTATTATTTAAATTTCGAATTTTTGAACCCAACCCGGGCGCGTTTTGGAAATGTTTTGTTTAGCGCCAAAATCCCAAATTATTATAATATTTAAAACCATATAATATTTCGTTTACATATAATCTTTACTGTTAATCTTCTAAAATCTTTTAAATATTCTTTTTAAAACCTTTGCAATCTTTCCCGCCAATCACGTGGGCATAATACCCCGTGGGCCCCAGCTCCTCAGATTTCTCTCTCTCTCTCTCTCTAACTCTCTTTCTCTCTCTCCCTTATAAATATTTTCCCCTCACCTTTTTCATTCTTCACGAGAACTGTAGCAACCACGAACACAAAACCCAACGCGCCTCAACCCTAGCCGCCTTCACCGTCGCCGCCGCAGCCCCAACGCCGGCGCTAACGTCACCGTCACCCTCGCCTCCGCCTCCTCCTCTCAACCTCAACCTTGTTTCCTCCCCGCGCACCCTGCTCGACAGCTGCGGCCACCTGCAGAATTCGCTGTAGCCGCTTGCTCGCCGGCGGCCCTCGTCGTCGCCATCCGCGCCACCACCAGCGCCCTCCTCACCACCTGCGCACTCCAGCACCCCCGACCATCTCCTCTCCTTCTCCGTTTTCCTTTTCCTGTACCGAAGTTCCATACCTGAGCCCTAACCCTAACTGCTGCAACCTCCTCGCCGGCGCCTCACCGCCGTCGATCTCACCGCCGTCACACCCTCTGCAACACCAGTAAGCTATCTCTTCTCTTCCTCCTTCCATTCCCTCTTCCTGTTTCTCCTTTGGCTGTGCATTAAATTCTGGAATTTTGTAGTCGCTGTTCGCCGGAATCTGGCCGTGCCGGTGACGTGTCCCGACAATCCAGCAGAGTGCTCTGACCCGTGTGGTTCCTTGGTTCGTTGTTTGGGTTCAATCCGTGAACCGTGCGTCCGTCGCGTGTTTTCCCCGCCGACGTTACGTTCCGTTTTTCCCGGTTCGCGACCCGTCGAGGCAAGTACCCCTTGCTACATGCTATACAGTATATTTATATATGTATTGACACTCTAAACTTATAAAACTTAACTTGGTATAGTCGTTTCCCATTTGGTTACAATATGTCATTATATCATTTTACTGTTAACATGGAATTTACAATTTAAACCTACTAATCAAATCTACCTGTTTAATCACATTTTACTATTTAAGAGATGGTAGCACTTACCCATGTAGTTCTATCACATTCGGACATTCGTATTCAAAGGCTTGATATAACTGTATTGCGCCAATACCTAAACTATTGCACCGCTAAGGGTGCTTAAACCTGTTAACATAATTAAACGGCTTCATTGTATTACTGCACTCTTGTGATTAAATGAAACATGCTTATTATTTAATCCATTGCTTATTTCATGTTGTTAAATACCCTGTTCGATTATATATCTGTTTGTGAGCACACCCACGATATTGTTACATCTGGACTTGACATTGTCACACATGGTATATATTGATACACCTGACATGGTACCGTATGCTGTTGACTTGACCCGATATACCATGACCCGACCTGTTACTGATCTTGTGTCTAATGCCAACAAACCTGTCCTGTAGTCCTCATGGACCGTTCCTGTTGTCTATCCAGACAAACCTGCTTTTACCTGATCCTGTGTTGGCATTAGTTCTTGATTACTGAATACCTGACTTGACTTGCACATATAACTTGGGGGTATGGGGAAATCAAAGGTGAAACCTGACTTGTAACTGGACAGTTCACTACCTGTCCAGAGTGTACACATTCCTGTTTTGTGCCTAGCGGCATGTCTCGGTTTAAGCCGAGAATATTGTGGCCGTGGTCCCGGGTATGTACGGGATACTATCGAGTGTACACATTCCTGTTTTGTGCCTAGCGGCATGTCTCGGCTGCAGCCTAGAATATTGTGGCCGTGGTCCCGGGTATGTACGGGATACTATTGTGTTACATCGATGATTCATCAATTGATTTCAAAGACTTTAGAATAGAAAACCTGATAGAACAGTTTAGTTACCGACTGCACACTACCCTGCACTGCTTGTTTCACATTATTGCTTTATTCATGTTTATTTTTGCATGGCATGTTACATTGTTCATATTATATTTACTTGTTGACATGACGAGCTGACGTCTGGGTTTTGCATGGCCCAGATTCTGTACCGCTGTCGCAGTCCGAGCAGGAGTATTTCAGCCAGCAGGCTAAGTTGTGAGTTCAGTAGTGGTTAGTTTTATTTCCTGCATTTATTTCCTGATGTGAGCCCGCATTATGGGACATACCTTTCAGTTATTTGTATTGGATCATTTGCTTCCGCATTTATTTATTATTGACTCTTGTTATTCTGGATTATGGACATGTTTTTAGATAGTTTTATCTTGTTCTTGATATCTCTACAGCCGTAATGTGACTGTGGATGGATACTTCCTACCCACAGGTAGCATGGTTGGCTATGTCACGTGCCCAATCTAGCGTATTCTGTGAAGCGGGTCCCGACGGCCATATATTAATTGGACCACTATGTCCCTAAACTGGAACAATCGAGCCCCCAAATGCTCTTTTGTCGGATCTAAACGATCCCGTTAAGTTGATCTTAGTCTCAAACTGGACTAACGTATCCTTAACAAACGTTTAAGTTGATCTTAGCCTCAAACATGGCTAACGTATCTTTAAACCAAAACCTCAAACCGAAATCTAAGAAAATACGGATTTGGACTAATCCACGTCCTACGGGCGACGACATAAATTAGTCTCCTTATACAATCCATGGGCAACCACAAACAAAACAAACACCCACGACACGAAGTGAAATTCTGGAGAAGGAGAAAGTTGTTACCGCGATGCGGTAGCGTAATTAACCACAGGGGCTTGCGCCTGCAGGGAAGAGCGTCCCCACAATCAAAAACCCCTCGAACGAGGGGAAATCTGACGAAGTCTGCTATATCGGCCGCATCCGTCTAAACCTCCGATACACGGTGCCATAAATCAACTTGGCATCTTCGGAGAGGTGGACGGGTAAAACCAAATAGCATCTGCCTCGAATCTCAGGCAAGACGTCTTCACGTCTTGGCCGTCTTTCGGAGGGGAACACCCTCCCTTCCCAATTTCTTTTAATTTCTTCCCGAACCCGACCCATCATCCCCAACCCGACCCGCTTCCCCTTCTTCCTCCCTCCCCTCCATTTGCCCGCTCGTTTTCCTCGGCCTCGCGAACGCTTCTCGCACGTGCACCCACGCTTCGTACCCACGCCCTGCGACGCGCGCCTCCCTCAACAACCCAACGGTCGCTTCCCCACGACCCGCTCACCCATGACTCCCATCTCCCTCGCCCACGTCTCGCCACTCTCATGCGAGACTCGCTCCCCTTAACAACCGCGATCCCCATCGCCTCCTCTACCACTCCCTCTCGTTCTCCTTCCCTCACTCTCAATTTCCCTCACTCATTGCCTCACCCAACCCCGTCCTTGCTCCCGCCATGACGACGAGCCCTCCTCTCTCTTCGTCGCCTCCGTCTTCCTACCCCCTTCACCGAGTTTCCCCACTGCCCCCCTCTCACCGCCGGTGATCGCCTAGCTCCCCTCGCCAAAACCCCGAGGCCACCTCACTGCAACTCTCTCCTCTCTCCTCTCCTCCCATCCCCGACGACGAACCCTGCACCGAGAAACCCCATCACCATCACCTTCCCGAGAACCTGCCCTATCGCCGACGAGCCACCCTGCCTCACCATCGACGCCTCACCGTTCTCGTCACCGTCCCCGTCACCACACCTCGCCGGCACATCAGCTGCTCTGCCACCACCTCCCCTCACTACTAACCTCCTTCTCCCCTAACACCCACACCCAAGGCTCCGAGCTCGCCTCGCCACCTTTCCCGAGCTGCGAAGACGAGCCCTCCTCTCTCTTTGTCGTCTCCGTCTTCCTACCCCTTTCACCGAGTTTTCCTACTGCCCCCCTCTCACCGCCGGCGATCGCCTAGCTCCCCTCGCCAAAACCCCGAGGCCACCTCACTGCAACTCTCTCCTCTCTCCTCTCTCCTCTGCTCCCATCCCTGACGACGAACCCTGCACCGAGAAAACCCATCACCATCGCCTTCCCGAGCTCCTGCCCTATCGCCGATGAGCTACCCTGCCTCACCATCGACGCCTCACCGTTCTCGTCACCGTCCCCGTCACCACACCTCGCCGGCACTTCAGCTGCTCTGTCACCACCTCCCCTCACCACTAACCTCCGGCTCCCCTAACACCCACACCAAAGGCCCCGAGCTCGCCTCGCCACCTTTCCGGAGCTGCGACCCCCGCCAGCAATCCTCGTCGTCGGAGCTCCACCACTCACCGTCGCCCAAGTACCACCAAGGATATAGGATATTACTGATCCGCCAATTGCGTTGGAAACATAACTGATAAACCTAAATTTTGTTCAACTATTGTCACGCCCCGCTTCCCAGAGTACGCTAGATTGGGCACGTGACATAGCTAACCATGCTACCTGTGGGTAGGAAGTATCCATCCACAGTCACATTACGGCTGTAAAGATATCAAGAACAAGATAAAACTATCTAAAAACATGTCCACAATCCAGAATAACAAGAGTCAATGATAAATAAAAGCGGAAGCAAATGATCCAATACAATAACGGAAAAGTATGTCCCATAATGCAGGCTCACCTCTGGAAATAAAATGCAGGAAATAAAACTAACCACTACTGGACTCACAACTCAGCCTGCTGGCTGAAATACTCCTGCTCGGACTGCAACAGCGGTACGGAATCTGGGCCATGCAAAACCCAGACGTCAGCGCGTCACGTCATCAAGTAATATAATATGAACAGTGTAATAGGCAATGCAGAACTAAACATGAATAAAGCAATAATGTGAAACAAGCGGTGCAGGGTAATGTGCAGTGGGTACTAAACTGTTCTATCGGGTTTCCTAGTCTAAAGTCTTTGAAATCAATTTGATGAATCATCGATGTAATATAATAGTATCCCGTACATACCCGGGATCACGGCCACAATATTCTCGGCTGCAGCCGAGACATGCCGCTAGGCACAAAACAGGAAAGTGTACACTCGATAGTATCCCGTACATACCCGGGATCACGGCCACAATATTCCCGGCTGCAGCCGAGACATGCCGCTAGGCACAAAACAGGAATGTGTACACTCGAACAGGTAGTGAACTGTCGAGTTACAAGTCAGGTTCACCTTTGATTTCCCCATACCCCCAAGTTATGTGTGTCAGGTCAGGTATTCAGTAATCAAGAACTAATGCCAACACAGGATCAGGTAACAGTAGGTTTGTCTGGATAGACAACAAGATTGGTCCATGAGGACTACATGTCAGGTTTGTTGGCATTAGGCACGAGATCAGGTAACAGGTCAGGTCATGGTACATCAGGTCAGGTCAACAGTAAACGGTACCATGTCAAGTGTATCAATATATACCATGTGTGACAAAGTCAAGTCAAGATGTAACAATATCGTGGATGTGCTCACAGACAGATATAT
The DNA here is from genome assembly GCA_030015575.1 of Agapanthus africanus. NCBI lineage: Eukaryota > Viridiplantae > Streptophyta > Magnoliopsida > Asparagales > Amaryllidaceae > Agapanthus > Agapanthus africanus. Next base: position 395,374,008 of record JASDDO010000029.1, on the reverse strand, counting down.
AATCGAACAGGGTATTTAATAACATGGAATGAGCAACGAGCTAAATAAGCAGTTTCATTTGATCACAAGAGTGCAGTAATACAGTGCAGCCGTTTTATTATATTAACAGGTTTTGAGCACCCTTCGCGGTGCAATAGTTTAAATGATGATGCAATACAGTTATATCAAGCCTTTGAATACGAATGACCGAATGTGATAGAACTACATGGGAAAGTGCTACAATCTATTAAACGGTAAAAATGTGATTAACAGGTAAACTTGGTTCTTAGGTTGAAAGTGGCAAACTGTAATTTTTATGTTAACTGTAAAATGATATATGTCATATTGCAACCAAATAAGAAATGACTAAACCGAGTTAAGTTTTGCAGGTTTAATGAGTCAAAACATATATAATTGTATAGTATAGCATGTAGCAAGTGATAGTTGCCTCGACGGGTCGTGAACCGGGAAAAACGGAACGTAACGTCGGCGGGGAAACACGCGACGGACGCACGGTTCACGGATTGAACCCAAACGACGAACCAAGGGACCTCGCGGGTCAGAGCACTCCGCTGGAACGTCGGGACACGTCCCCGGCACGGCCGGATTCCGGCGAGCACAAAAACAGTAAGTAGGGTTTCAAGCGGGTATAGACTTGGAAAGAAGGAAAAGACCAAAGAAGAAGATGACGGGGGAATACTCACTGGTCCAGAGGGTATTTACGACGACGGCGGCGAGGACGGCGTCTCCGGCGATCTGCAAAACTCCCAGCGGCTGTTTTCAGTTCTTGAAGAAGAGAAGAGGAAAGGAAAGGTGGAGGGGCATACCTACAAGGTGTCTGGAGGTGGTCGGGGCTCGTCGGCGACGGCCAGGGGCGGCGCAGGGGTCGCCGGCGACGTCTCAGGCAGTACAGAGAAGACACGGGGGGGTAGCCGGGGTTGCTGCAGCACAGTGCGCTCAGGGAGAAGGAAGGAGATGTTGAGGTTGGAACGAGGAGGCGAAGGCGAGGGCGAAGGCGGCGTTGGCGCCGGCGTCGGGGCTGCGGCGGCGACGGTGAAGGCGGCTAGGGTTAGGGTTCGCGATGGGTTCTCGCGTGGGGCTGCATCTCGTGAAGAAAGAAAAGGTGAAGGAATTTATATATTAGGGAGAGAGAGAAAGAGAGTTAGAGAGAGAAAGAGATAGAGAAAGGTAGAGAGAGAGAGACAGAGGAAGAGAGAGAGGAAGAGTTAATGGGGGGCCCACGGGAAAACTGCCTCGCTGATTGGCTGGAATCAGTAAGGATTCGTGGGTAAAATATTTAAAAGATTTTATAAACAGTAAGTATATTTTATAAACGAAATTTTATATGGTTTAGAATATTTTATTAATTTGGGATTTTGGTGCTAAATGAAACATTTTCAAATCGCGTCCGGGTTGGGTCCAAAAATTTGAAATTTAAATAATAGGATTTTAAGCGGGTTCCAAATTTTAAAATGAAATGTTTTATGATTAAAAAGTGTACCCCCAAGTCGGACACCTGTACACGCGCGTAGCCGTCCAAACTCGCCCGTTTCACTGAACGGGACGAGAACTCGATGCACGGACGCTACCACGCGGCTAGGGGTGTCGAGTAGGCCAAGATAGATATTTTTAATTTTATTTTATGTGCTAAAATTTGTTATATGCAGAAATGACTTAGCCAGATAAAATTTCACGGCAAGTGTCATACAGGCAAGCTAAATGAAATGAGTAATATCTAACGCTCAACCAGTAACAGAAAATAGTAGTATTGGGCTCGGGTGTTACATTATACCCAACTACAAAAAGAATTTCGTCCTCGAAATTCCAAGAATACAAGATAGAAAACTACAGGAAAAGGTGAGGAAACTTCTGCCGGATCTCCTCTTCTCGCTCCCAAGTGGACTCTCCATGCGATCGATTACCCCAAGAAACGAGCACAAGGGGAAAACTTTGTTCTTAAGAACCTTTTCCCTTCGATCCATGATTTCAACCGGTCGCTCCTCAAAAGTCAGGTCTTCCCGTACTGTTAACTCCGAATGATCCAAGACGTGTGTTTTATCTCGAACATACCTTCACAGTTGAGATACGTGAAACACATCGTGCACACCCGCCAAGGACTGCGGTAACGCCAAACGGTACGCTACCTCTCCAACGCGCTCCAATATCTCGAAGGGTCCAACGACTCGAGGACTAAGTTTTCCTCGACTCCCAAAACGAATCACCCCTCTAGTCGGTGATATCTTCAAGAATACCAACTCACCCACGGCGAACTCTAGAGGTCTTCTTGACGTGTCAGCCCAACTCTTCTGTCTGTCTTGAGCTGCCTTCATAAACTTTCTGATTGTGTTAACCTTCTCAACCGTCTGTACCACCAAATCTGGTCCCAACAATCTTCGTTCACCAACATCATCCCAACAAACAGGTGAACGGCACTTACGACCATACAAAGCTTCAAACGGAGCCATCTGGATAGTTGCTTGGAAACTATTGTTGAACTCTACCAAGTGTAGGTGATCCTCCCATGAACCCTTGAAGTCCAACATGCATGCTCTCAACATGTCTTCAAGAGTTTGGATCATTCTCTCCGACTGACCATCAGTTTGAGGATGATACGCTGTGCTAAACTTCAATCGAGTTTCCAAACTTTCCTGTAAACTCCTCCAGAAGTGTGATAAGAACCGAGTGTCCCGATCGGACACGATGCTCACCGGTACGCCATGTAATCTTACAATCTCCTGCATGTACCGCTCTGCCAAAGTCTCCGTTGATTGACCAACCCGGAAAGGAATAAAGTGAGCTGCCTTGGTCAACCGATCAACAATCACCCATACTGCATTGTTGCCCTTTGGACTCCGCGGTAAAGCCGTCATGAAATCCATGGTTATATGTTCCCACTTCCACTGAGGAATCGGAAGTGGTTGCAACAAACCAGCAACCCTTTGGTGTTCAGCCTTGACTTGCTGACACACCAAACACTTAGCCACAAAGCGAGCAATCTCCCGTTTCATGCCTGATTTGTATGTCAAAAACTATCTATAACCGCAATCAAGAACGGCGTCGCATGAAGCTAGCCGGTGAGTACGGGTCGGTCCACAGGGATTTTGTGAATCTCCTAGTCGCGCTTACGAGTTAATTCCGAAGGGTGTTCGGATTAATTATTAAATCTAAAAACCTAATTAACCTAGGGCAATTATCTAGATCTACTCTTGCTAGGGTTAGGTTTAGGGATGGTTTGGAAATGTAATTAAATCTCACCGCTTTCAATACCCGAATGAAGATCTATGAGGAGTTATGGTAATTATCAATAAAGTGGATTAGATCCGTTCGGGAAGGTGTTCCTTCCTCTAGGTTCTTGTCCTTCCTTTAGAGATCCTTACCCTAACCTCCATGGAAAACACGCGCAACCGGTCCTTTACACTACGGTGTCATCGTTACCTCGAGGGGTAGGATGCCGTAGGGCGCGGTATGTGCGTGTATGCATGGAGTCCTATTGTAAATATTTGGTGGGTAAGAAAGGGATGAGAGATCTCATCTCTCAAAATCCTTCCTCAAAGCTAAACCCTAAACAAGTTCCTAGGGCATGAAATTAAATCTACCTAGGGCAAGGAATTGAAATCTACACTAGGGCAAGAAATTAAATTACTTACAAATGGATCCCTCCAATCATCCTTGCAGGTTTGTCAGATCTGAATTTCTGAATGGAAAAGAAGCACCGATGCTCTCCAAAAGATTTCTAAATTTTATTCATTAAAGGGAGGCATGAAGAGTTACAATGATTAGAGTTCCTATTTATAAAGAATAGGAAACCCTAGGGTTACATTTGTTTCGCATGTCTGAAATTACAAAAATACCCTTATGAAAACCAGTCAACGCCGCCCCTTTATTTTTCTAAAAAAATTACTTTTTAAATCCTTTAAACTACCGCGGAACCGCGGCCCGAGGCGTGGTTTGGCCGCGGTTCCGCGGTCAAACAGTGGAATTGGCTCTCTGGATTTTTAGGGCTAGCTCTGGTACTTTTTATCTTCTTATTTCTTTATGTCTTTTCTCAATTTAGCTTCTGGTTCTTCTCCAGATCTTCCAGTGAATACTTGTAGTGAACTTTAACCCTTCGCTTTGAGTCGATATCTTGAATCTTGCTTTATGAATTGTTCCTTATGTCGGCTTGATCAAGAGACTTCTGTTTGTTGATCAAAATCCACTTATGCATTGTCTTTTCATTATTTTCACTGTTTTCTGTCCAAGAACCTGTAACCTGTAATATGTAGCAGACATGCGTCAAAAGCATCCGTTTATTTGTAAAATATATAAGAATGGGGAATATAATAATGCAATATTATGGTGTGAACAAATACCCCCAAACTTATCTTTTGCTCGTCCTCGAGCAAACTTATTTTTATTCACTAAAATCCTAACCATACTTTCGCAGGGAAACACGATTGCACTGAACACGTGCAACAAGCCGTTAAACCTCTAGGTGTCCCTAGTAGGAGGAGTGTTGTCTCCTGAGGGTTTTCAGCGGATTACACCCACAAAATCTTATCAACTCGGCCCATTGACTTTTGTTTTCCAATTAGGTCTTCTAACAAGGAATTCTATTATCTTTTACCCGTAAATTATCCACACACATTCTTCACACTTCCTCATCATTTAACTTAAGATTATATATGTTCTGCAGACCTACTTAGCTTTTGGCATTTCTTAAGTTTTCCTTCTAGGGTTTCATCTCTACTTAGGAATTTTTATCAACTCTACTAAAGATACAAGTTCTATTCTTCATTCCTTTCTCTCATCTAAACTCCAATCATATACCCCTACGTGTGTGTATAGATCACCCCTACACTTGGAAATTCAAATCAAGCAATCATACTCTCGTCCGTTGTCCAAAGCACTTATTAGTAGGTGAATTTTTAATTGAATTTTTGCTTACACATCCTTCATGCGACCGTTAATACTTCTTGAGGTACCAACAACCGATTACAAGATGCGTTATCACTTTAAAGCGTACTTCCTAGTTTTGCAACACCCAAGGCTTTAGCAGTGACTCTCAAACCAGTTGGTCTAAGGCACTAGGTGATGAAGCACCCTCGCTAAATATTTTTCTATTTTTACAGCCTTAAGTAATCACAAGAACCAGTGTCCATTTTTTTATTCTTTATTCACACTGATATCTATTTTTTTATTTTCATTGCACTAAAGACTTTAGACAAGAGCATTTCAAGGTCTCATCTACTATTCCAAGTTTCAAGGTGCGTGATTGTGCAAGTTGTAGGGTATACATTTTCAGAATCTAGACTTAAGCTAGAAACTATTTTTCAAACTTATACTCTAATAAAAGCTTCAATATCGTTCCTTCGTTTCGACTTAGCCCAAAAAGTGAACCCAAAATTTGCCTATTTCTAAATAAACCACAAGGCATATACTTTCTACCGTTAAACTTTTAAAGAAGGTTATCTTTAGGGTTTTTAATTCACTAAGTCTAAGATCTAGTTGTTCCTAGCCAGTTAACCTATTTGTCAAACTTAAGTCAAATATGGCCAAAATTGAATACAATTATTTTTATAATTTTTTAAAATTTTACAATTTTTATGGGTTTTCAAATAAGTATGCAAATGCAAAAATATGTACAAATGAATGCTAAGGAAGAAGACGTATCGAGCATACCCCCAAACTTGAACTTGACAGTGTCCTCACTGTCATGCTAAACCAAGAGGGTTAAAATACCGGCACTTCCCTGCTTATTTATTTATAATTTTTTATTGTTAAGAAAAACAAAAAAAAATATACAAAAAGGCCCTCCCCCAAACTTCATTTAAACTATGTTAGATATTACCGCCAAACTTTGCATAGACCAAAAGTCAACACCAACCAGTTGAAAAATTTATCGGTAAGGAGTATTGGTTGGTGGAAGAATAAGTTGTGGCGGTCCAAAAAGAATTGGGGAAGATAGAAGTGGTGGTATGGAAAGTATGGAGGTGAATAGACAGGAGGTGGTGATGAATCAAAACGAGAATGCGAATGATCAGCAATCAGTGGAATGTTGGCATTCTCGTAGCTTATTAAAAGAAATGGGGGTGGTTCAACTTCTAAAGGAGGAGGTTGACTAACCACAATACCCCCAAAATGTTCCTGTGGGTCCTCTATTGACTTGGCATCATCCATCAACTTCATATGATATTCAATTATAAGGGAACTGATCTCCTCGATGTCCGCCATAGTCCAACCGAAAACTTGCCGCCTATCTTGTAAGACTTTTAAAATAGCGTTCTCTTGCTCGAAGGCTAGAGAGGCTGATATTATAATGGGAAAAGTCTCATTCTCACCTATGTAAGCATATTTAAGGTGAGGCGGTAAGGACATGAGTTCGAGTTTCGGAGGCGAAAGAATCATTGCGGAATCTACCTCGAACTCAAAGGACTCCAACACAGGTTCGAAATCACTGCAAACAACCGATTCGGATGGTTCAACTAACTCATCCAAAAATTCAAAAGACTCATATTCAGGCTGTGAGTCGTCATCATCCGAAAAAATGAAACATTCATAATCAATATCGGTTGTGTCAACGGTGGTAGGCTCAAGGAGGGACGCACTAGTGGCGTCAAAACTGTTTTCATCAAATAGAAATCGTTCAAGCTCGCCGTCCTCCTGCGTGATTTCATGAACAGAGCAAACTTCTCGTGTACTAGTTTTAGGCACGGGGGGCAGACTTCCCATCTTATAAATATTGAACTCACTAGATATCTTCCCAAAGGATAGAGTCATGGAGCTATTGCGACAGTTTATTACAGCATTGGAAGTGGCCAAAAATGGTCGACCGAGGATCACCGGACTTTGGTTTCTTGGGTTAGCAACAGGTTGTGTATCCATAACAATAAAATCAATGGGGAATATGAACTCCCCAACTTTGATCAACACATCCTCTAGCTGACCCCTTGGATGGGTGATTGATCGATCATCCATTTGGAGAGTACAACGAGTGGATTTCAACTCTCCAACCCCTGATTGTTCGTACACGGAGTAGGGAATCAGGTTAACACTAGACCCAAGATCTAACAGTGCTCGATTAATTTTCTTATCCCCAATTGTGATTGAAATCGTAGGACAGCCGGGGTCCTTTCGTTTTTGGGGTAAGATTGATGGTGGTTAATAGCATTGCTCACTGCACTAGCCACTAGCACTTTCTTGGGTACTTGAGATGCCTTTCTCTTCAAGGTGCATAAGCCCTTTAAGATTTTCGCGTATGAAGGGACTTGTTGGATAGCATCCAAGAGAGGTATATTTATGCTAACCTGCTTAAATAATTGCACAATCTTCTCCACTTGTGCAGTTGGTTTATTGGGACTCAACCTGTTTGGAAATGGAGCATTTTGAAAATTTGTTGAGTCAAATGTCTGTGGAGTAGAATGTGGAGTAGGAACGGATCCCAGTGTGGATATGTTCGTGTTGTGAGAAATGGGTCCGTTCGAGTTAGAAGAAGTAGAGCCGTGTGAAGGGTGGTGAATAGGCTCTAAAGAAAAAGGTGAAGAAGAAAGTGAAGAAAATGAAGAAGGGGAAGATGACGATGGAGAAGAAGAAGAAGAACCACCGGCGGGGATGTCATCACTAATTTCCACATTATTCTGCAACACTCTTCCGGATCTCAACGTGGTCACCGCATTTACATTGTGATTGTGATATGCGTTTTGTGTGTGACCGGGATTTGGCAATGGTTGAGATGGAAGCTTTCCCTTTTCTCTCTCGCTCAATGCAGCAGTTAATTGTGCAATTTGTGCCTCAATAGATTTGATACTTTGATCGTGTGAGGTATTGTTATGCATCAAAGACTGAACATAATTTTCAAATCTTGCTGCGGATTCTGTAGATTGCTTAAGAAATGCATCTAGACTTTTTTCGAGCGAGATAACCTTATCATCATTTGGTTGAATCAAATTGTTCGTTTGATTTGTATAAGGTTGTTGTTGGAAAGGTTGCTGGTTTTGAGTTTGTGAAGGTGCTTGTTGTTGTTGTGGAGGAGGTCTTTGAAAATTGTTATTTCCTTGGACTTGTTGATTTTGGTTCCAAGCGAAATTTGGGTGACTCCTCCACCCGTGATTGTATGTCGAAGAGTACGGATCGTTTCGTTGTCGTTGCTGAAATGCAGCATTGACTTGATCTTGTCCTTGAATAGGTACATTATAAGGACACTCTTCGGTTAGATGCGATGGATTCGAACAACAAGCACAAACAGTTCGTGGAGGTAAAACAGGGGCAGGAGAAGACGATGAGATTTTGGTCTCAATGGCTTCTAGCTTTTTCATAAGTGCGGCCATCTCGGCCTTCATAGCAATCGACATATCTACTTGATGTATGCCTGCCCTAGATTGGCCAACAGAAGAAGATGATGTGGTCTTGGTACTCTCCCACTGAATTGTTTGCTCACTAAGATCCTCAAGAAACTGCCACGCTTCGTCGCTAGACTTGGAAAGAAAATGACCTTGACATATAGTTTCTAGCAACTGCTTCGTTGCCGAGTTCAATCCCTCGTATAATGTTTGGCAAAGTTGCCAACTTTCGATCCCATGATGAGGGCATTGAACAAGTAGGTCTTTAAATCTCTCGAAGCACTTCCAAAATGGTTCGGAAGGAAGCTGTGAAAATTGTATAATCTCGTTACGGATTCTAGCAGTTTTGTGATGAGGATAGAACTTTTTCAGAAAAGCTCTCACAAACTCGTCCCAATTTCTAATGGAATGTGATGCGGTGCTGTATAGCTACTTCTCGGCTAGGTCACATAAGGTAAAAGGAATGACCCTTAGCCTTATAGCGTCATCACTTAATTGGGTAGTTTTCATCATGGCGCAAACGTTTTGGAATTTATTGATAAAAATATACGCATCTTCTGATTCCAAACCATGAAATTTTGGCAGCATATTGATGAAATGTGGTTTTATTTCAAAATTGTCCCCATTTGCCGGTGGGGGTGAAAGACATGTAGGTAAAGAAGTGCGGACGGGGTAGAAGAGATCCTGGAGCGCAACTCATGCGGGCGCTACAACAGGCGGAAGATTCGGGTTATTCGCACCTAACGGAGGTGGAATCATTCCCGTCGGTAAGGTATCGTTGGGGTCGTGTCCCGACATACCTTCGAAAGAATTTGAAGGTGGAGGTAAGGAAATGGAGGGAATTTCAACTTCGGTGTCGAAAGGTTCGTCGGTCGGTACCAATGAAACACGGACTAATCGGACGTTAGTATCCCTAGTCCAAAGTGACATACACTAAAGGAGTAGTGTAGTCAGAAAAATAGAAAAAACAGAATGTGGGGGTAAGATAACGTCAATGGAGGGAAGTGGTGGAAGTGAGTTGCAAGTTTTCTTAGCGACAAGCTGCAAGTTTTGAAAAGATTTTTTCTTTTTTTTTATGTGAGTTTTGCAAAGAAGTTTTGAAAAGAGACTCGTGACACAAATGTATCAACCACACATGCACAATCAGGCCTAGATCTAGGGTCACCTAGGTCTGCTAGACAGCTCCTAACTAGGGCTAGAAATAGGACCTCAAACCGCCTCTTCACCGACAAGTACGGCCAGGTAAGTGGGAAGGAACCACCACTACAATGGGCCTAATTAATAACCACTAGCCTAGACACCGCAAGGTCAGTTAGGATAAATGGTCGATGCCTATACTAGTCCTTTTCCTATTGAGCTCGATATCCTTAGGTCTGAGTCTAGTATTTTTTTAATTAATTGTGGTCGATGCAAAATGCTTTAGGTGTTTTCTGGGGTCCTGGGAAGGGTGATGAAATCCCCACCCAATCTGAGTTTGGTCAATTAGCCCCTTAAAGTCCGATTAAATTATGCAAAACAATAAAATTCACTTGCAATCAATTTTTTAGCGCGGCGCAAAGAAACCTGCAGAAAATCTGTTATTTAGAAGGGGAGAGAAGATTTTTAGCGCAAAGAAATCCTGCAGAAAGTTTTCACAAAAGATATATGGTAGGTTGCAGAGGGGAAGAAAGAGAAACAAAACAACTAATTTTTAGGTGGTGACGTGGCCAAACAGCCGTGGTTCCGCGGTCTGGGGTGCTCCTTGGCCGCGGTTCCGCGGTCTGGTGAAGAGATCAGGCTCTGAAAAAAAAATTGTAGCTCCTGTTCACCAATTCTCCTCTGTTCTGATGTTCACTTTTCTGATTTGCCCTCTGTAAAATTCCAGATCCTAGAATCTTCGCTATTCCTGCAAGATTCAAAAAATACACCCTTCAAACAGATCAAAATTGATAATTTTTTATATTTTTTTATTTTCAGATTTTTATACTGTAATGACCCCAAAATCTTTATACATTTGTATTATCCCTCTTCAAAAATATACCGTATTTATTTGTACTTGGTATTTTCCTTTTTCTATTAAATTTATTATTATTTTATTCCTCAATCTATTATGTATTTTTTTCTAGGTACAATTTCTTTTTCTTATATTTAAGTTTTTAACTTCTCATTCTTATTTTTCCTTTCATAAATATTTAACCCAAATCCATTATTCTTATTCTCCATAGCCCATCTAAAAAGCCCATTTTCTTTTTAAGCAACATCATATATTTAATTCTAATTAAATGTATGCATGAACAACTTTATAGCTCATTGGTTAAGTCCTTGCATTATTATTCCATAAGTCACATGTTCAAATCCCCATTCTTGCAATTATTTTTTATCATTTTTTTTTATTCTTCTCATAACCTACAAATGAGACCTTTCATTTCCAAAATGAATGGTGACCTTTCATTTCTCTTTTAATTCTCATGTTAAATGCATATATTATTATTCACCATTACAACATCTTTATTTGTCCTCCTCTATCTTTTCCTTCCTCATATTTTTCTATCTCTCACTTCTTCCTCTTCACCAAGATGACAAGAAGAAGAACATGAAGAAGTCTTCAAGAAGGTCTCGCTAGTAACGCGAGGCTATCGGCGGATAGACAAGCCCGGTGACAATACCGGCTTGTGCATGTAAGTCCCTTCACTTTTTCCTTCCTCCATCTCTTTCTTTTTCTCTTTATATTTCTCTTGTTTTATATTGCCATGAAAACTTCACTTGACATATCATAGTTCATAAATACTTAATTAAATGGATATATATATAAATAATGAACACACAAACATACACACATATATAGTTTGTAAAGTCTTTTTCATTACTCTCAATTCACATGTTAAGATTTCATAGTGACCAATTAGGCTTGTATGTTTGTTGTTTTATTTTAAATCCCTTTATTTAAAGTTTGTAAAAAAAAATGGAGTTACGAATAAATACCATGGTTTTCTCATTTCCCACATATGACATATCAATACCTTTAGTTTTAAAATAATTTTTATAAATTAATTTTTAATTCTGAAAATTTCATGAAATTTACATATGATAGAATATATTATTTTGTACATGCTGTAAAAATTTTAGATCGATCCACATAACGGTTTATGAATTACATCGTATTTATTCACTGATCGTAAAACAGAAAACTGCAGTTATCGGTCAATTTCTACGACATATAACTTGGTATACCGGTATCCAAATTGAGCAAACTCATGTGTTTTTGATATCTACATCGAATGAACTAGATTTTATTAGTTTTATATTTTTACTGAAAACCGACGTAAAATATAGAAAACTGTGTTACAATATTAAGTGACGGATCTGGACAGAATCTGTTCCGATTCGCACACTGTTTTTAAATTGGACATAACTCGAACACCCGATGTCCGTTTGTGACAAAATGTATATTATATACTTAGGAATGCATGAAACAACCTGATATAGGCTTTACAATACCAATATATAGTTGCTGTCCAGAAATCTGAATTTCTGTTTTTAAATGCTGATATTAAATGATCATAACTAGAGCTTCATAAATCCAAATCGTATGAATCTTGGTGTTTTCGATAAGTACATCGAAATACCTACAATTTTTATAATAATTTTTGTAACCTGAAACCCGATAGAAATTAACTCAAACTGCGTTTTAAAAATATGTGACGGTGCCGAATAGATTCTGATCTGTTTTGCGCGAGCGATACGAAAACATATATATCTCTCAAACCGCGGTAGTCATATTTAGGTAAAACTGGAACTCACGCATGCAAAACATTTAGAGCCATATTTCTGTTTATATTTCGCATTCTTTCAACTTGATTAATTAGTCGCTACATAATATTTCTTTACAGCATTGTTTATAGTAGTACTCGATATAATATACTTGACTCATTTCATGTTATTCGAACATGTATACATATTTATCTTGATCATTAAATTGTTGTATGTACATAAAGACGATAACTTAAATACTTGAGGTGTATTTTGCAAACTATACAATATTACTTTTTACAATAAACCCCCTCGAAAGTTTTATAAATTACAACAAGGCCCCTAACAATTATTGAACTTCAACCCACTTTCTTTTAGTCTGACTCGGGTTAGAGTCTGACTATTTCTGACTTGAAAATGATTCAAGTCAATCTATATTCTTTCATATTCCAACTCAAGATGAATACATGAATCCCTGAATCCAGTTAACAATCTATATAACTTGACCGAACCGAACCATGGATATTCCTTCTACATGATTCCAGTATTCCATTTACATGACTCTACGGTTATAACCGTTCCCAGATATCATGGTTTTCGGTCAGTCAGTTAATCACTCATACAATCAACACAATTTTACAAGATAACAATACAAACAAGACATCGCGGGGTTTAAGGGGTAGACTGGTACGAATAAGTTAAAGGTGGCACGAGGTGGTCACTTAAGACGTAATTACATCCATGCCGTTGTTCCGTGGTATTATCGACGGAGCCTTGTACTACAGTTACCAAAGGTCCCCGGTGTAAGTGGGACTCCCCTCGTACACACTGGCATCTTCTGTACCAGGCTACAAACAACAGCGTTAATACAACATTACAATATTATAATACAACATTAAAAGCTACACTCTCCCTCTCTTACTCTCTGTCTATTCCTCTCTTATCTTTGGGACTTACCGAGCGGACCTGTTCGCTGAACGACATTCTGTTTCTCTTCTCTTTGAATGTCGTCAGGTGATTTGGAACCCGCCGAGATTGAGCCATCGCAAGAAGACTTGGAGCAGTTTACTGAAGACCCTGCACTGTAGTTTTCATTGTACACTTTTCCTTTCTGTACTTTTCATTTCCTGTTATGCCACTGTTTAGGCATTGCTTTTTCATTTCAGATGTATTTCTCATTTCATGCATTGTATAAAGAATGTTATTAATAAAAGTTGCTGTTATTTCTATTATTCGTCTCTTGTGATTCATTTTTATTTGCTTAGTTACGCTTAGCGTATGTACTTCTGAGTACATACGTAGCGGGCCTTGTCACGTCCACATTCGCCGTACACTGGGAAGCGGGGGCGTGACAGGTTTTGTTGGTGGCCCATGCAGTGTCCCTCAATAGGTAGGGTCCTGTGGTTCGAGGACGAACCATTGTTCTTAGATGGGGGGAATGTAATACCCCAGAGCAGTGCGGTCTTAAGACATCATGGTGATCTGCTCTGTCCACAACTCAGTGCGGTCTGTTGCGGACATCTTGGTGATCTGAGTGAGGGAGCCATTTCAGAACAATGGGGATCGGGTCCTTAAAGCACATTCCGAAAGAGGAACCGAACTGCATTATAAATATAATGATACCACCCCTCAATTACAGAGGCGCCTTTTAAGTGGAACCGGAACTAACAGGAGCTTGAGAACTCCGTAGTTAAGCGTGCTCGGGCCAGGGAAGTCTTGGGATGGGTGACCTCCTGGGAAGTGGGCCCCCTGGTCGGGTCCGGTTCACTCTAAAGGAAAAAAAAACCGTAGCGGTTTCGGCCAGAGCGGACAATACCATCTGTACTGAGGCGTGGGGCGTTACATTTATGGTGGCCCATGCAGGTCATTATACATTTGTACGGCGAAAGTGGACGTGACAAGGCCCGCTACGTAATGTACTCAGAAGTACATACGCTAAGCGTAACTAAGCAATATAAAATGAATCACAGAGAACGAATAATAGAAATAACAGCAACTTTTATTAATAACATTCTTTATACAATGCATGAAATGAAAATACATCTGAAATGAAAAAGCAATGCCTAAACAGTGGCATAACAGGAAATGAAAAGTACAGAAAGGGAAAAGTGTACAATGAAACTACAGTGCAGGGTCTTCAGTAAACTGCTCCAAGTCTTCTTGCGATGGCTCAATCTCGGCCGTGGTCCAAATCACCTGACGACATTCAAAGAAGAGCAGAAACAGAATGTCGTCAGCGAACAGGTCGCTCGGTAAGTCCCAAAGATAAGAGAGAAATTAGACAGAGAGTATAGAGAGGGAGAGTGTAGCTTCTTAATGTTGTATTAGTAATATTGTAATGTGTGTATTAACGCTGTTGTTTGTAGCCTGGTACAGAAGATGCCAGTGTATACGAGGGGAGTCCCCACTTACACCGGGGGACTTTGGTAACTGTAGTACAAGGCTCCGTCGATAATACCACGGAACAACGGCATGGATGTAATTACGTCTTAAGTGACCACCTCGTGCCACCTTTAACATATTCCGTACCAGTCTACCCCTTAAACCCCGCGATGTCTTGTTTGTATTGTTATCTTGTAAAATTGTGTTGATTGTATGAGTGATTAACTGACTGACCGAAAACCATGATATCTGGGAACGGTTATAACCGTAGAGTCATGTAAATGGAATACTGGAATCATGTAGAAGGAATATCCATGGTTCGGTTCGGTCAAGTTATATAGATTGTTAACTGGATTCAGGGATTCATGTATTCATCTTGAGTTGGAATATGAAAGAATATAGATTGACTTGAATCATTTTCAAGTCAGAAATAGTCAGACTCTAACCCGAGTCAGACTAAAAGAAAGTGGGTTGAAGTTCAATAATTGTTAGGGGCCTTGTTGTAATTTATAAAACTTGAGGGGGGTTTATTGTAAAAAGTATATTGTATAGTTTGCAAAATACACCTCAAGTATTTAATTATCGTCTTTATGTACATACAACAATTTAATGATCAAGATAAATATGTATACATGTTCGAATAACATGAAATGAGTCAAGTATATTATTCGAGTAACTACTATAAACAATCGCTGTAAAGAATATTATGTACGACTAATTAATCAAGTTGAAAGGAATGCGAAATATAAACAGAAATATGGCTCTAAATGTTTTGCATGCGTGAGTTCCAGTTTTACCCTAAATATGACTACCGGTTTGAGAGATATATATGTTTTTCGTTATCGTCGCGCAAACAGATCAGAATCTATTCGGCACCGTCACATATTTTTAAAACGCAGTTTGAGTTAATTTCTATCGGGTTTCAGGTTACAAAAATTATTAGAAAATTGTTAGGTATTTCGATGTACTTATCGAAAACACCCAAGATCATACGATTTGGATTTATGAAGCTCTAGTTATGATCATTTTAATATCAGCATTTAAAACAGAAATTCAGATTTCTGGACAGCAACTATATATTGTATTGTAAAGCCTATATCAGGTTGTTTCATGCATTCCTAAGTAATATAATATTACAGAAAATTATATTTCTATCAATGGTGCATCTACACATCTAAATTTTGTCACAAACGGACATCGGGTGTTCGAGTTATGTCCAATTTAAAAAACAGTGTGCGAATCGGAACAGATTCTGTCCAGATCCGTCACTTAATATTGTAACACAGTTTTCTATATTTTACGTCGGTTTTCAGTAAAAATATAAAACTAATAAAATCTAGTTCATTCGATCTGTAGATATCAAAAACACATGAGTTTGCTCAATTTGGATACGCGTATACCAAGTTATATGTCGTAGAAATTGACCGATTAACTGCAGTTTTCTCTGTTTTACGATCAGTGAATAAATACGATGTAATTCATAAACCGTTATGTGGATCGATCTAAAATTTTTACAGCATGTACAAAATAATATATTCTATCATATGTAAATTTCATGAAATTTTCAGAATTAAAAATTAATTTATAAAAATTATTTTAAAACTAAAGGTATTGATATGTCATATGTGGGAAATGAGAAAACCATGGTATTTATGTCGTAACTCCATTTTTTTTTACAAACTTTAAATAAAGGGATTTAAAATAAAACAACAAACATACAAGCCTAATTGGTCACTATGAAATCTTAACATGTGAATTGAGAGTAATGAAAAAGACTTTACAAACTATATATGTGTGTATGTTTGTGTGTTCATTATTTATATATATATCCATTTAATTAAGTATTTATGAACTATGATATGTCAAGTGAAGTTTTCATGGCAATATAAAACAAGAGAAATATAAAGAGAAAAAGAAAGAGATGGAGGAAGGAAAAAGTGAAGGGACTTACATGCACAAGCCGGTATTGTCACCCGGGGCTTGTCTATCCGCCGATAACCTCGCGTTACTAGCTGAGACCTTCTTGAAGACTTCTTCATGTTCTTCTTCTTGTCATCTTGGTGAAGAGGAAGAAGTGAGAGATAGAAAAATATGAGGAAGGAAAGATAGAGGAGGACAAATAAAGATGTTGTAATGGTGAATAATAATATATGCATTTAACATGAGAATTAAAAGAGAAATGAAAGGTCACCATTCATTTTGGAAATGAAAGGTCTCATTTGTAGGTTATGAGAAGAATAAAAAAAAATGATAAAAAATAATTGCAAGAATGGGGATTTGAAACATGTGACTTATGGAATAATAATGCAAGGACTTAACCAATGAGCTATAAAGTTGTTCATTGCATACATTTAATTAGAATTAAATATATGATGTTGCTTAAAAAGAAAATGGGCTTTTTAGATGGGCTAATGGAGAATAAGAATAATGGATTTGGGTTAAATATTTATGAAAGGAAAAATAAGAATGAGAAGTTAAAAACTTAAATATAAGAAAAAGAAATTGTACCTAGAAAAAAATACATAATAGATTGAGGAATAAAATAATAATAAATTTAATAGAAAAAGGAAAATACCAAGTACAAATAAATACGGTATATTTTTTGAGAGAGGGATAATACAAATGTATAAAGATTTTGGGGTCATTACATTCTACCCTCCTTAAAAATAATTTCGTCCTTGAAATTACTCAAGAAGGATGATGTAACAGAGTAAGGAAACAGGATTAGGATGATGTCTTCTTCGAGCTCCGTCGATTGATACTCTAACCAATTGAACTAATAAGTCTACAAGATACAATTAGAAAGGATGAATAAGAATTAAAGATTCAAAAGTGAGAGATGGACTTCAAGAAAACCGAAGGTGGAGTTCAAAATTGGATTCAAGGAATATGTAATGTAAAGAATGTTATCAGTTGCTGTTTCTCTGTGTTATATTGCCTAGCTTGTTCATACAGACCAGAACTGCATGACAAGGATTCATCACAGCTCTGACCTGCATGGGCCACCAACAAAACCTGCACGTCACGCCGCTTCCCAGTGTACGGCGAAGTGGACGTGACAAGGCCCGCTACGTATGTACTCAGAAGTACATACGCTAAGCGTAACTAAGCAATATAAAATGAATCACAAGAGACGAATAATAGATAATAACAGCAACTTTTATTAATAACATTCTTTATACAATGCATGAAATGAAAATACATCTGAAATGAAAAAGCAATGCCTAAACAGTGGCATAACAGGAAATGAAAAGTACAGAAAGGAAAAGTGTACAATGAAACTACAGTGCAGGGTCTTCAGTAAACTGCTCCAAGTCTTCTTGCGATGGCTCAATCTCGGCCGGGTCCAAATCACCTGACGACATTCAAGAAGAGAGAAACAGAATGTCGTTAGCGAACAGGTCGCATCGGTAAGATCCCAAAGATAAGAGAGGAATAGACAGAGAGTAAGAGAGGGAGAGTGTAGCTTTTAATGTTGTATTATAATATTGTAATGTTGTATTAACGCTGTTGTTTGTAGCCTGGTACAGAAGATGCCAGTGTATACGAGGGGAGTCCCACTTACACCGGGGACTTTGGTAACTGTAGTACAAGGCTCCGTCGATAATACCACGGAACAACGGCATGGATGTAATTACGTCTTAAGTGACCACCTCGTGCCACCTTTAACATAATTCCGTACCAGTCTACCCCTTAAACCCCGCGATGTCTTGTTTGTATTGTTATCTTGTAAAATTGTGTTGATTGTATGAGTGATTAACTGACTGACCGAAACCATGATATCTGGGAACGGTTATAACCGTAGAGTCATGTAAATGGAATACTGGAATCATGTAGAAGGAATATCCATGGTTCGGTTCAGGTCAAGTTATATAGAGTTGTTAACTGGATTCAGGGATTCATGTATTCATCTTGAGTTGGAATATGAAAGAATATAGATTGACTTGAATCATTTTCAAGTCAGAAATAGTCCAGACTCTAACCCGAGTCAGACTAAAAGAAAGTGGGGTTGAAGTTCAATAATTGTTAGGGGCGCCTTGTTGTAATTTATAAAACTTGAGGGGGGTTTATTGTAAAAAGTAATATTGTATAGTTTGCAAAATACACCTCAAGTATTTAATTATCGTCTTTATGTACATACAACAATTTAATGATCAAGATAAATATGTATACATGTTCGAATAACATGAAATGAGTCAAGTATATTATTCGAGTAACATACTATAAACAATTGCTGTAAAGAAATATATTATGACGACTAATTAATCAAGTTGAAAGAATGCGAAATATAAACAGAAATATGGCTCTAAATGTTTTGCATGCGTGAGTTCCAGTTTTACCTAAATATGACTACCGGTTTGGAGAGATATATATGTTTTCGTATCGTCGCGCAATAACAGATCAGAATCTATTCGGCACCGTCACATATTTTTAAAACGCAGTTTGAGTTAATTTCTATCGGGTTTCAGGTTACAAAAATTATTATAAAATTGTAGGTATTTCGATGTACTGTATCGAAAACACCAAGATTCATACGATTTGGATTTATGAAGCTCTAGTTATGATCATTTTAATATCAGCATTTAAAACAGAAATTCAGATTTCTGGACAGCAACTATATATTGTATTGTAAAGCCTATATCAGGTTGTTTCATGCATTCCTAAGTAATATAATATACAGAAAATTATATTTCTATCAATGGTGCATCTACACATCTAAATTTTTGTCACAAACGGACATCGGGTGTTCGAGTTATGTCTCCAATTTAAAAACAGTGTGCGAATCGGAACAGATTCTGTCCAGATCCGTCACTTAATATTGTAACACAGTTTTCTATATTTTACGTCGGTTTTCAGTAAAAATATAAAACTAATAAAATCTAGTTCATTTCGATGTAGATATCAAAAACACCATGAGTTTGCTCAATTTGGATACCGGTATAACCAAGTTATATGTCGTAGAAATTGACCGATAACTGCAGTTTTACATGTTTTACGATCAGTGAATAAATACGATGTAATTCATAAACCGTTTTGTGGATCGATCTAAAATTTTTACAGCATGTACAAAATAATATATTCTATCATATGTAAATTTCATGAAATTTTCAGAATTAAAAATTAATTTATAAAAATTATTTTAAAACTAAAGGTATTGATATGTCATATGTGGGAAATGAGAAAACCATGGTATTTATTCGTAACTCCATTTTTTTTTACAAACTTTAAATAAAGGGATTTAAAATAAAACAACAAACATACAAGCCTAATTGGTCACTATGAAATCTTAACATGTGAATTTGAGGAGTAATGAAAAAGACTTTACAAACTATATATGTGTGTATGTTTGTGTGTTCATTATTTATATATATATCCATTTAATTAAGTATTTATGAACTATGATATGTCAAGTGAAGTTTTCATGGCAATATAAAACAAGAGAAATATAAAGAGAAAAAGAAAGAGATGTGAGGAAGGAAAAGTGAAGGGACTTACATGCACAAGCCGGTATTGTCACCGGGCTTGTCTATCCGCCGATAGCCTCGCGTTACTAGAGACCTTCTTGAAGACTTCTTCATGTTCTTCTTCTTGTCATCTTGGTGAAGAGGAAGAAGTGAGAGATAGAAAAATATGAGGAAGGAAAAGATAGAGGAGGACAAATAAAGATGTTGTAATAAGGTGAATAATAATATATGCATTTAACATGAGAATTAAAAGAGAAAATGAAAGGTCACCATTCATTTTGGAAATGAAAGGTCTCATTTGTAGGTTATGAGAAGAATAAAAAAAAATGATAAAAAAATAATTACAAGAATGGGGATTTGAACATGTGACTTATGGAATAATAATGCAAGGGACTTAACCAATGAGCTATAAAGTTGTTCATGCATACATTTAATTAGAATTAAAATATATGATGTTGCTTAAAAAGAAAATGGGCTTTTTAGATGGGCTATGGAGAATAAGAATAATGGATTTGGGTTAAATATTTATGAAAGGAAAAATAAGAATGAGAAGTTAAAAACTTAAATATAAGAAAAAGAAATTGTACCTAGAAAATAAAATACATAATAGATTGAGGAATAAAATAATAATAAATTTAATAGAAAAAAGGAAAAATACCAAGTACAAAATAAATACGTATATTTTTGAAGAGGGATAATACAAATGTATAAAGATTTTGGGGTCATTACATATACTTTTTAAAATTTATATCAACCCCGAAATTACACATAAGAATTTTTTACGCCATCCCCCGGCAACGGCGCCATTTGATTTGTATGTCAAAAACTATCTATAACCGCAATCAAGAACGGCAATCGCATGAAGCTAGCCGGTGAGTACGGGTTGGTCCCACAGGAATTTTGTGAATCTCCTAGTTCGCGCTTACGAGTTAAATCCGAAGGGTGTTTCGGATTAATTATTAAATCTAAAAATCTAATTAACCTAGGGCAATTATCTAGATCTACTTTTGCTAGGGTTAGGTTAGCGTATGGTTTGGAAATGTAATTAAATCTCACCGCTTTCAATACCCGAATGAAGATCTATGAGGAGTTATGGTAATTATCAATAAAGTGGATTAGATCCGTTCGGGAAGGTTGTTCCTTCCTCTAGGTTCTTGTCCTTCCTTTAGAGATCCTTACCCTAACCTCCATGGAAAACACGCGCAACCGGTCCTTTACACTACGGTGTCATCGTTACCTCGAGGGGTAGGATGCCGTAGAGCGCGGTATGTGCGTGTATGCATGGAGTCCCTATTGTAAATATTTGGTGGGTAAGAAAGGGATGAAAGATCTCATCTCTCAAAATCCTTCCTCAAAGCTAAACCCTAAACAAATTCCTAGGGCATGAAATTAAATCTACCTAGGGCAAGGAATTGAAATCTACACTAGGGCAAGAAATTAAATTACTTACAAATGGATCCCTCCAATCATCCATGCAGGTTTGTCAGATCTGAATTTTCTGAATGGAAAAGAAGCACCGATGCTCTCCAAAAGATTTCTTAAATTTTATTCATTAAAGGGAGACATGAAGAGTTACAATGATTAGAGTTCCTATTTATAAAGAATAGGAAACCCTAGGGTTACATTTGTTTCGCATGTCTGAAATTACAAAAATACCCTTATGAAGACCAGTCAACGCCGCCCCTTTATTTTTCTAAAAAAATTACTTTTTAAATCCTTTAAACTGCCGCGGAACCGCGGCCCGAGGCGTGGTTTGGCCGCGGTTCCGCGGTCAAACAGTGGAATTGGCTCTCTGGATTTTTAGGGCTGGCTCTGGTACTTTTTATCTTCTTATTTCTTTATGTCTTTTCTCAATTTAGCTTCTGGTTCTTCTCCAGATCTTCCAGTGAATACTTGTAGTGAATTTTAACCCTTCGCTTTGAGTCGATATCTTGAATCTTGCTTTATGAATTGTTCCTTATGTCGGCTTGATCAAGAGACTTCTGTTTGTTGATCAAAATCCACTTTTGCATTGTCTTTTCATTATTTTCACTGTTTTCTGTCCAAGAACCTGTAACCTGTAACATGTAGCAGACATGCGTCAAAAGCACCCGTTTATTTGTAAAATATATAAGAATGGGGAATATAATAATGCAATATTATGGTGTGAACAATGCCTTCCCACCAGAAATGCTGTCGAATATCACGGTTCATCTTTGTGCCTCCTGGATGTATAGAATAAGCTGAACTGTGTGCCTCCTTCATAAGCTCTTCACGAACATTTCCCTTTGGCACACACAAACGGCTACCATAGCTCAACGAACCATCTTCGTGGACCAGTAAATCTGTTCGTAGTCCAGCTTCAACCTGCTCTCGAAACTTTTGCAGTCTAGGATCCTGCGATTGTGCCGCTTTAATCTTCTCAACCAAGGATGACTGTACTTGCAACTGCATCAACTGTCCCGTAGAACGCGGTTGCACAACTTCCAAGTCAAATCTTCGAAAATCTGCAATGATCTCCCTCTGCGTAGTTAACACCTGAATTGCTAGTAACCGACTAAGCGCATCCGGCACGACGTTAACCTTTCCCGGATGGTACTTAAGATCAAGGTCGTAGTCGGCCATCAGCTCCAACCATCTACGCTGCCTCATATTCAACTCCTTCTGAGTGAACACATACTTCAAACTCTTGTGATCTGTAAAAACTTCGACTCTCTCGCCCAAAAGGTAGTGTCTCCAAATCTTCAAAGCGAAGATCACAGCCGCAAGTTCCAAGTCATGAGTTGGGTAATTCTTCTCATGGGTCTTCAGTTGTCTTGATGCGTATGCTACGACCTTCCCATGTTGCATCAAAACACATCCCAATCCTTTCCCAGATGCGTCGCTGTGAATTGCCAATCCTCCGGAATTGTCTGGTACGGTCAGAATTGGGGCGGTTATCAACTTCTGCTTCAACGTCCCGAAAGCTAACGCACACTTATCCGTCCATACAAAAGGTACCTCCTTGCGCGTAAGCTTGGTCAACGGTTCTGCCAGACGAGAGAAGTTCTCCACAAATCTCCTGTAGTATCCGGCTAATCCAAGGAAACTTCTTATCTCAAGTACATTCTTTGGAATCGGCCAATCTCGAACTGCTGCAATTTTTTCGGGATCGACGGCGATTCCATTGCCCGACACAACATGCCCCAGAAACTTCACTTCTTCCAGCCAAAATTCGCACTTACTCATCTTCGCATACAGTTTCTCCTGTCTCAATGTCTGCAGTGCGATCTTCAAATGCTCAGCATGCTCCTCAAAACTCTTCGAGTAAACCAGAATATCGTCAATGAATACCACAATAAACTGGTCCAAGAACGGTGAAAAGATTCGGTTCATCAAGTCCATAAATACTGCCGGCGCATTCGTTACTCCGTAGGGCATCACTAGGTACTCGTAATGTCCATACCGAGTTTGAAACTCCGTCTTGCAAATATTTTCTGCTTCCACTCGGACCTGATGATATCCGGATCGCAAATCCAGTTTCGAGAATACCCTCGCGCCACTAAGCTGCTCAAAAAGTTCTCCAATGCGAGGGATCGGGTACTTGTTCTTAATAGCCACCCGGTTTAATTCTCGATAGTCGATGCACATCATTCTTGTGCCATCCTTCTTCTTTACTAGAAGAACTGGAGCTCCCCAAGGCGAGTTACTGCTTCGAATCCAACCCTTTTCAAGCAATTCAGCAACCTGTTTCTTAACTTCTTCCAATTCCACTGGCGCCATTGGATAATACGCTTTAGATACTGGCGCTGCACCAGGAATAAGGTCAATTGCGAACTCCACGTCTCTCCTTAGCGGTAAACCCGATATATCTTCAAACATGTCCATAGAATCACGAACAACAGCCGGCTCTTTACTTTCATCACTTCCATCGATGCAAGAATATTGTTTGTCGGCCTAGCCCTAAACTCGACCGGCCCAACAGAACTGCTTCCTTACCGCAACTGCTGTCTGCTGTGAACTCCCAATTTTCCCGATATGCTCTGCCGTTCCCGAGCTGCCGTAAGAACTTGTGAGAAAGTGGTCAAACCCAGGGAGACGATCTGCCTTTGGATGCCCACATCCAAGTTGCGCATGGACCTTCGTGCCCTGTCTGCATCGTTGGCGACTAAAGGTCCAGCGAAACTGCTGAGTCTCGTCCACTCTGCTGCATGCACGTCCACGGGTGCTCCATTCTGCCTCAGCCCAATAAATTTCTCTTCCATTTCCTCCCGTGCAGTCCACGGGAAGAACTTCTCCAGGAAACTCTTAGAAAACTCCGCCCAACTGATCGGCTTGGGCAAGCGGGTCTCTTCCACAAGCCACCACTCTCGGGCGTAATCCACTAGCTGAATGCGCACCACATCAACTCTTTTGTCCTCTGGAATCTGTGCCGCAATCAGCAAATTCTCCGTGTCGACCAGCCACTGCTCGGCTGGCAACGGCTCCTCCAAACCAGTGAATGTAGTCGGACCCAAACGTCTGAAATCTGCCACGGTCCCTACTCGGTCAACTGGTTTAGCTCTAGCGTTGTTTACAGACTGCCGAACGATCTGCAAACCTTCCTGAAACGAATTTGCTTGCTGCTAGATCAGCTCAGTATGCCTCTTCTGATTTTCCAGCATTCCTCTTATTACTCCAAGCATGGCGGCTTCGTCCACACGCCTCTGGTATGTCTTCAATTTCTTACCGGCCATAATCCTAAACTCAAAATACCCAACATTAGCATGATGATAGATTTTGAATATAGATCAAGACTAGAACTCCAAGATACTTGAATAGAGTACCGCATTGTAACTATGCCGCGGTATCATAGCCACAATTACTTAACTCCACCCGAGTCGCCTAAGTCCTAGGGATAACAAGAAATCAGGTTTTCGAGTCGACATGCAAAGTAAGTTTGCACGTCGTAAAAGATATAATCAGGAAGAATGTGATTCAAGAATGGTAAATGGCAAAGTGGCAGGACATGTTTCCTAAACACGGGTATTCTGATTCGTGTATTGGGTACAATACCCAACTACAAAAGAATCAACCCAACTAACCTATGGCTCTGATACCAAAAGAACCATGTCACGCCCCGCTTCCCAGAGTACGCTAGATTGGGCGCGTGACATAGCCAACCATGCTACCTGTGGGTAGGAAGTATCCATCCACAGTCACATTACGGCTGTAAAGATATCAAGAACAAGATAAAACTATCTAAAAACATGTCCACAATCCAGAATAACAAGAGTCAATGATAAATAAAAGCGGAAGCAAATGATCCAATACAATAACGGAAAAGTATGTCCCATAATGCGGGCTCACCTCTGGAAATAAAATGCAGGAAATAAAACTAACCACTACTGGACCCACAACTCAGCCTGCTGGCTGAGATACTCCTACTTGGACTGCAACAGCGGTACGGAATCTGGGCCATGCAAAACCCAGACGTCAGCGCGTCACGTCATCAAGTAATATAATATGAACAGTGTAATAGGCAATGCAGAACTAAACATGAATAAAGCAATAATGTGAAACAAGCGGTGCAGGGTAATGTGCAGTGGGTACTAAACTGTTCTATCGAGTTTCCTAGTCTAAAGTCTTTGAAATCAATTTGATAAATCATCGATGTAATATAATAGTATCCCGTACATACCCGGGATCACGGCCACAATATTCTCGGCTGCAGCCGAGACATGCCGCTAGGCACAAAACAGGAAAGTGTACACTCGATAGTATCCCGTACATACCTGGGATCACGGCCACAATATTCCCGGCTGCAGCCGAGACATGCCGCTAGGCACAAAACAGGAATGTGTACACTCGAACAGGTAGTGAACTGTCGAGTTACAAGTCAGGTTCACCTTTGATTTCCCCATACCCCCAAGTTATGTGTGTCAGGTCAGGTATTCAGTAATCAAGAACTAATGCCAACACAGGATCAGGTAACAGTAGGTTTGTCTGGATAGACAACAAGATTGGTCCATGAGGACTACATGTCAGGTTTGTTGGCATTATGCACGAGATCAGGTAACAGGTCAGGTCATAGTACATCAGGTCAGGTCAACAGTAAACGGTACCATGTCAAGTGTATCAATATATACCATGTGTGACAAAGTCAAGTCAAGATGTAACAATATCGTGGATGTGCTCACAGACAGATATATAATCGAACAGGGTATTTAATAACATGGAATGAGCAATGAGCTAAATAAGCAGTTTCATTTGATCACAAGAGTGCAGTAATACAGTGCAGCCGTTTTATTATATTAACAGGTTTTGAGCACCCTTCGCGGTGCAATAGTTTAAATGATGATGCAATACAGTTATATCAAGCCTTTGAATACGAATGACCGAATGTGATAGAACTACATGGGAAAGTGCTACAATCTATTAAACGGTAAAAATGTGATTAACAGGTAAACTTGGTTCTTAGGTTGAAAGTGGCAAACTGTAATTTTTATGTTAACTGTAAAATGATATATGTCATATTGCAACCAAATAAGAAATGACTAAACCGAGTTAAGTTTTGCAGGTTTAATGAGTCAAAACATATATAATTGTATAGTATAGCATGTAGCAAGTGATAGTTGCCTCGACGGGTCGTGAACCGGGAAAAACGGAACGTAACGTCGGCGGGGAAACACGCGACGGACGCATGGTTCACGGATTGAACCCAAACGACAAACCAAGGGACCTCACGGGTCAGAGCACTCCGCTGGAACGTCGGGACACGTCGCCGGCACGGCCGGATTCCGGCGAGCACAAAAACAGTAAGTAGGGTTTCAAGCGGGTATAGACTTGGAAAGAAGGAAAAGACCAAAGAAGAAGATGAAGGGGGAATACTCACTGGTCTAGAGGGTATTTACGACGACGGCGGCGAGGACGGCGTCTCCGGCGATCTGCAAAACTCCCAGCGGCTGTTTTCAGTTCTTGAAGAAGAGAAGAGGAAAGGAAAGGTGGAGGGGCATACCTACAAGGTGTCTGGAGGTGGTCGGGGCTCGTCGGCGACGGCCAGGGGCGGCGCAGGGGTCGCCGGCGACGTCTCAGGCAGTACAGAGAAGACACGGGGGTGGGGGTAGCCGGGATTGCTGCAGCACAGTGCGCTCAGGAAGAAGGAAGGAGATGTTGAGGTTGGAATGAGGAGGCGAAGGCGAGGGCGAAGGCGGCGTTGGCGCCGGCGTCGGGGCTGCGGCGGCGACGGTGATGGCGGCTAGGGTTAGGGTTCGCGATGGGTTCTCGCGTGGGGTTGCATCTCGTGAAGAAAGAAAAGGTGAAGGAATTTATATATTAGGGAGAGAGAGAAAGAGAGTTAGAGAGAGAAAAAGATAGAGAAAGGCAGAGAGAGAGAGAGACAGAGGAAGAGAGAGAGGAAGAGTTAATGGGGGGCCCACGGGAAAACTGCCTCGCTGATTGGTTGGAATCAGTAAGGATTCGTGGGTAAAATATTTAAAAGATTTTATAAACAGTAAGTATATTTTATAAACGAAATTTTATATGGTTTAGAATATTTTATTAATTTGGGATTTTGGCGCTAAATGAAACATTTTCAAATCGCGTCCGGGTTGGGTCCAAAAATTTGAAATTTAAATAATAGGATTTTAAGCGGGTTCCAAATTTTAAAATGAAATGTTTTATGATTAAAAAGTGTACCCCCAAGTCGGACACCTGTACACGCGCGTAGCCGTCCAAACTCGCCCGTTTCACTGAACGGGACGAGAACTCGATGCACGGACGCTACCACGCGGCTAGGGGTGTCGAGTAGGCCAAGATAGATATTTTTAATTTTATTTTAGGTGCTAAAATTTGTTATTTGCAGAAATGACTTAGCCAGATAAAATTTCACGGCAAGTGTCAAACAGGCAAGCTAAATGAAATGAGTAATATCTAACGCTCAACCAGTAACAGAAAATAGTAGTATTGGGCTCGGGTGTTACAACTATAGCCTCACATGATTACGATCCCAACTGAGATTAAAATCTGTTACGAAATGGACTTCCAATTCTGAAATCGGATTTTCAATAGTGAACACTTAAATTGAATTGGCCGCATCTAGCAAATATGAAACCCGATTGACGCGAAACCAATTTTAATGGATAGATAATTGAACATACTGCCTATCCCTTTTACATTGTTTCGCTAAATTCTGCATTTATGATTTATAGTAAATTATGCAAGTGGTAGGACACTGGTTGATGACATTTTATTCATATCATGATTATTGCATTATCATCATATCATGTAGAGCTCATATGCATTGGTAACCTAGTGGTCGTGTACATTACCCAGTATTAGATATTAGTGTTTTGATTGTGGCAAGTACGTCAGTGTTAAAGTGTGAATGAATAAGCGAAGTGACACGTACTTGTACACAATCAGCGGACCCTATTGAGTTATTGCATTGTCGACGTCTATGAGACATGTATAAGTGTGAATACAATTGGTATGGGACGATTATGGAAGCACTTATATGGGTGTCATAGGTAAGGCATCAAACACTGTCCATTTACCTTGGGTATCAGTCGAGACATGCTTGATGGAGATCCTGTCTCCAATTCTCGCGTAGACTTGTCATGGACCGACTAGTATTTGAGTTTATGGTCGGTGTTTGATATAGACCACGGGGTGTGGGGTAGTTTATACCAGTTCTAGTTCAAGTATTTCATTATTTACGGTATTTTCCTGATTTACTGTGTTTTGGGTGCGAATAATGTAATTGACATTTGTATTTGCATTCTACCCGACCCGCTTACTTGAAACCTGTCTTGATTCATATTTATGATTTATCCTGACCTGTTACATGGACTTGTGCACTTTCATTTTAATTTATACATCTTGCATACTGGCAGTTTATCTGGCATTTGCATTTTTACAATATAACATTTTAAGTCACGTAAAATATTTTAAAAATACATAACATGGCATGCATGATACCCTAACCCCGTGGTAGCATCCGCGCATCTTGTTCTCGTCCCGTTCAGTGAAACGGACTTGTTTGCATGGCTACGCGCACGTACGTGCATCCGTTCTTGGGGGTATGCTTTTTCGTTACCCGGATATCATATTTTTGTTTTGGTTGACACGTATATTAACCGTATTTTCAAACTATAATTTTAGACCCGACCCGGACGTCTGTTAGACTATTTTGTATTTAGACTAAAACTCAAATTTTATTAATATTATATTTTTACTATTCTAACAGTAAAAAAATCAATACTTTTAAACTGACGTTTATATATATTTTAAAAACTAAAAATAATATTTTACCTAATTAAATCTTACTCACCTTCTCTCTCTCGCTCTCTCTCTTCTAATATAAATATTTTATATATTTATATCCTAACAGATATCTCTCTTCTCTCTCTATATATTCATTCTTTATTTTTTTAAATTTTTTTTGAAACACTCATACACACCCCACGTCTTCTCTTTCTCCCTCTGCTTCTTTCTTTTCCCGCCTCGTCCACGAGTGAACCCACGCCTGAGTCGTGCGCGTCCCCGTCGCCACCACCGCTGACCTCACCCTCGCCTCCATCACCTCGTCGCCGACACCACCTCCACCGCCTTCTCTTTTCCCGACTGCAACCCATCCCCGCATCAACCCATCACCGCACGACCCATCGTCGCCTGCAGTACTCGTCGCCACCGCGCGTCGCCGTCGTCGGCACCTTCCTCCCTCTTTGCCTTCACCCTGACGGCGAGAACCACAAGATCCCCGCTAACCCTGCACCAAGCCTGATCACCAGAACCCATTTCCTACAGAACCCGACCCCGACGAAAACCCATCGTTGCCGTCGCCTCCGGCGCCGGCACCCTCGTTCGCCTTCCCTTCATCACCACCACCACCTCCATCACTCCCTCTTCCTAAAAGCCCGAGATTTTCACTGCACAGAACCCACGCCTGAACCCCCGACCTCGTCGCCGTTCCCTCACCTCCGACGACCCCAGCTTCATCCCATCATCATCATCATCTCCCCCTCGCCTTCCTCTCTGAATCCAGAGCACCACCACGACCAAGTCCTAGTCTCTTCTTCTTTTTCTTCTTCTTTCTTCTTATCTTGCTTTTCTTGATCTCGTATTTTTCCGGTGATCGCCGGAGCCGTGCCGCTGCCGACGATCCGAACAGTCCTGTGGACACCCCCAACCAGCGTGGTCGTGCTCTTGCCTTTCCCGGACCCGTCCCGTGCGCGTGTGTGGTTTTGCGACGTTTACCAGACATCGGACGTGTCGCGCGCATCTGCCGCGTATTCCGTTCAGGCAAGTTAATCTTGCTACATGTTATATGACTCATTATATACCTATTTATTTAAATATCACACCTGTATTTTAAATCAAGCACCCCATGTTTCATATTACAGCTTTTCAACGTTCCGTTTATATCTGTATAGTGCATTTCAGATTTAGGGCATGCAAACCTATCTTGTTACATACTATACTATCATATACTGCATCAAATTGAATAATTACATTTCATATTGCTTAGTTATATATTCTGCACTTGTTAGCTTATCATTTTACGGTTATATGATGTCCGTTGGCATCCATACCATATAGAATACATATAGCTGCATTTACCGATCTCATTAATAACCTAATACTGTTGTTTAAATAACCCATGTTTAATAAAGGGCAATCTAATTAGTTTTAGAACTATAAATGTAACCATAATCGATAATTGTGCATCCATATCATTGATTTTACATTAATTTGCATACCATGTCACATTATATCCTTTTATTATTATATTAGTACTCCATACTTGATTTTGTGCACCCATACTTATTACAGTTTGATCATGAGCACCCACTTGATACATGTATACTACTTACCATGATCTGATACACCATTACTTGACCTGACTTGATACTTGTACACTACTTGACATGACCTGATATGTTACTACTTGACTTGTTACCTGATCCCGTTTCTAATTCCGACAATCCTGACCTGTTGTTCCGATGGACATATCCTGCTGTTTGTATAAACAAACCTGTTCCTGCTTGTTTCCTGTGTTGGCATTAGTCTCAGATTTATCAATACCTGATTTGAACACATAACTTGGGGGTATGGGGAAATCAATGATGAAACCTGACTTGTAACCCGACAGTTCGATTCCTTTACTGATTAGTCTTACGGGCTAGGCCAGCCCCGGGATGATACTGCCGACATCATTCTTCTTTACATACTACCTTTTACTGCCTAGCGACACGTCTCGGATTCAGCCCGAGAGTCTTTGACCGTGGTCCCGGGCACGCACGGGATACTATTGAGTTACATCGACGATTTATTAAATTGATTTCACAGACTTGAGAGTAGTTAACCAAGTAGCTTAGTTCAGATTACTCACCGCACGTCACATGTGCTTATACCCTATACTGTTCCTTATTCATGTTATTGTTATACCTTATTTACTGTTTATATTCATGCCTGCATGACTTGTTACCCCCTTATTATATTATGGTTGATATTATGACGCACTGACATCTGGGTTTTGCATGGCCCAGATCCTCTACCTTTGTTGCAGGCTGATCAGGAGTATTTCCGCCGTCAGGCCGAGCAGTGAGGATCCTGTTAGTATCCAGTTAGTTTAGTTATTTCCGTACTTTCCAGATGTTACTATTTATTGGATTTATTGCTTTCGCATATTATTTCTTGACTTGTTTATTCTGGCATATGGATATGTACTAGATAATTTATTTTACTTTCCTGTTCTTGATATCTTATAGACAGCCGTAATGTGACTGTGGAGGGATGTTTCCTATCCACAGGTAGCATTGTTGGCTCTGTCACGTGCCGATCTTAGCACACTCTGGGAAGCGGGGCGTGACAAGCTTTGTTTGGTATCAGAGCCATAGGATTTTTGTTAATCGGGTTTGATTCTTTTTGTAGTTGGGTATTGGACCCAATACACGAATCAGAATACTCGTGATTAGAAACATGTCCTGCCACATTGTTATCGTAATTCTTGAATCATATCTTTCTCTTGATCCTTGTCTTGACGATATGCAAACAACTTTGCATCTCGTCTTGAAATCTTTTGGTTCCCTATTGTTTCTCCCGTCCTATTCCTTTGATTCTGATACTAGGATTTGGGCGACTTGAACGGAGTTATGTGATTGTACCCATGAATTGCAGCATGGTTACAATGCGGTACTCTATTTAAGTAACTTGGAGTCCTAGTCTTGATTCATTTCCTTATTTCATGGTTGTGATATTACCTTGCTTCTCTCGGTTTCATTGCTTACCAGTTCATGTTTTGCAGATTTCTTGGTGATTGATACCGGCAGTTATCAAGTTGTCTTGGGAATGGATTTTCTCGGCACTTTCCACGCTCACACTGATTGTAGGGCAAAGAAAGTGAGTTTCCTGATTCCCGAACATCCGGAGTTTGTTTTCACTGGAGGAAGCAGTTCTGTCGGGCCAGTCGAGTTTAGGACTAAGCCGGCAAACAGCGTTCTTTCGTCGATGGAAGTTGATAAGGAGGAAGCGCCAGCTGTAGTTTGAAAGTTCATGGACGTGTTCGAGGACATCTCAGGTTTTACCGCCGAAACGAGATGTGGAGTTCGCAATCGATCTTATTCCTGGTGCAGCACCAGTCTCAAAGGCGTACTATCCAATGGCACCGGTAGAGTTGGAATAAGTCAAGATGCAGGTTACTGAATTACTTGAGAAGGGTTGGATTCGCAGCAGTAATTCACTTTGGGGAGCTCCAGTTCTTCTAGTCAAGAAGAAAGATGGCACAAGGAGGATGTGCATCGATTATCGAGAATTAAACCGGGTGAATATTAAGAACAAGTACCCGATCCCCCGCATTGGCGAATTATTCGAGTAGCTTAGTGGCGTGAGGGTATTCTCGAAGCTGGATTTGCGATCCGGATATCATCAGGTCCGAGTTAAATCAGAAGATATTTGCAAGACGGCGTTCCGAACTCGGTATGGACATTATGAGTATTTAGTGATGCCATTCGGAGTCACGAATGCACCGGCGATATTTATGGACTTGATGAACCGAATCTTTTCACCGTTCTTGGACCAGTTTATAGTGGTGTTCATCGATGATATTCTAGTCTACTCGAGGAACCTTGAAGAGCATGCAGAACACTTGAAGATCGCACTGCAGACATTAAGGCAAGAAAGATTGTATGCAAAGATGAGCAAGTGCGAGTTTTGGCTTGAAGAAGTGAAGTTTTTGGGGCATGTTGTATCTGGAGATGGAATCTCCGTTAACCCTGAGAAGATTGCAGCAGTTCAAGATTGGCCGATTCCGAAGAACGTAGCAGAGATCAGAAGTTTTCTTGGAAGTGCCGGATATTACAGAAGATTCGTGGAGAATTTTTGCCCGTTTGGCTGAGCCTTTGACCTTGCTTACGCGTAAGAAAGTACCGTTCGTATGGACGGATAAATGTGCGTAAGCTTTTGAGGCGTTGAAGCAAAGGGTGATAACCGCTCCTATTTTGACCGTACCAGACGGTTCTGGAGGATTGGTGATTCACAGCGACGCATCTGGGAATGGTTTGGGATATGTTTTGTTGCAGCATGGGAAGGTTATAGCGTACGCATCGAGACAGTTGAAGACTCATGAGAAGAATTACCCAACTCATGATTTGGAGCTAGCAGCAGTGATTTTCGCTTTGAAGATTTTGAGACACTATTTATTGGGCGAAAGGGTCGAAGTATTCACCGATCACAAAAGCCTAAAGTATGTGTTCACACAGAAAGAGCTTAACATGAGGCAGCTTAGATGGTTGGAGCTGATGGCTGACTACGATCTTGATCTCAAGTACCATCCAGGGAAAGTTAATGTAGTGCCGGATGCGCTTAGTCGGTTGCCAGCAATTCGGATGTTGACTGCACAGAAGGAACTTATCGAAGATTTTCAGAGATTCGAGTTGGAGATCGTGCTACCGCATTTTTCGGGACAGTTGATGCAGCTGCAAGTACAGTTGTCGTTGATCTATAATATTAAAGCAGCGCAGTCACAGGACCCAAGATTGCAGAAGTTTCGAGAACAGGTTGAAGAAGGACTTCGAACAGACTTGTTGATTCATGAAGATGGTTCGTTGCGATATGGTAGCCGTTTGTGTGTGCCAAAAGGAGATATTCGTGAAGAAGTTTTGAAGGAGGCACACAGTTCCGCATATTCCTTACATCTAGGAGGCACGAAGATGTACCGAGATCTATGACGGCATTTCTGGTGGGAAGGCATGAAAAGGGAGATTGCTCGCTTTGTAGCAAAGTGCTTGGTGTGTCAGCAAGTTAAGGCTGAACATCAAAGGGTTGCTGGTTTATTGAAACCACTTCCGATTCCTCAATGGAAGTGGGAACATATAGCCATGGATTTCATGACGGCTTTACCGCGGAGTCCAAAGGGCAACAATGCAGTTTGGGTGATTGTTGATCGATTGACCAAGGTAGCTCACTTCATACCATTTCGAGTTGGTCAGTCGACGGAAGCATTGGCAGAACGGTACATGCAGGAGATTGTAAGATTACATGGTGTACCTGTGAGCATCGTGTCCGACCGTGACACCCGTTTCTTATCACATTTCTGGAGGAGGCTTATAGGAAAGTTTGGGGACTCGATTGAAGTTTAGCACAGCTTATCATTCTCAGACAGATGGCCAGTCGGAGAGAATGATCCAAACTCTTGAAGACATGTTGAGATCTTGCATGTTAGATTTCAAGGATTCGTGGGAGGATCATCTACACTTGGTGGAATTTTCTCAAAATAACAGTTTTCTGGCGACTATTCAGATGGCTCCATTCGAAGCATTGTA
Source organism: Agapanthus africanus (assembly GCA_030015575.1). Taxonomy (NCBI): domain Eukaryota; kingdom Viridiplantae; phylum Streptophyta; class Magnoliopsida; order Asparagales; family Amaryllidaceae; genus Agapanthus; species Agapanthus africanus. Next base: position 395,339,376 of record JASDDO010000029.1, on the reverse strand, counting down.
TGGTCGCAATTGTCGTTCACATGTTTGTTGGGACGATATTGGAGAACGAAAATTGTTGGGACCGGATTTGATCGTGCAAACCGTGGAGAAGTTAACATTATCTGGAATCATATGAAGGCATCACAAGATCGGCAGAAGAGTTGGGTCGATACATCGAGAAGACATCTAGAGTTCGATGTTGGTGATATGGTGTTTTTGAAGATATCACCTACTAGAGGAGTGATTCGTTTTGGGAGTCGAGCTAAGCTTAGTCCTCGATTCGTTGGGCCTTTCGAGATTATTGAGTGTGTTGGAGAAGTGGCTTATCGATTGGCGTTACCACTGTCCTTGGCGAATGTTCATGACGTGTTTCATGTATCTCAACTCCGTAAATATGTTCGAGATGAAACACACGTGCTGGATTATTCGGAGCTGACTGTACGAGATGATTTGACCTTTGAGGAACGACCGATGTCGATTGTTAATCGAAGAGAAATGGTCCTTAAGAACAAGGTTATCCCTCTCGTACTTGTTTCTTGGGGGAATCGCTCGCACGGAAAATCGACTTGGGAACGAGAAGACGAGATTCGACTGAAGTTTCCAGATCTCTTCTTGTAGATTCATGGTTGTTTATCTTTTCTTATTCTTGGGATTTTCGAGGACGAAATTCTTTTTGTAGTTGGGTATAATGTAACACCCTAGTTTATTTATACCAGTTCTAGTTCAAGTATTTCTTTATTTATGCTATTTTCCTGATTTACTGTGTTTTGGGTGCGAATAGTGTAACTGACATTTGTATTTGCATTCTACCCGACCCGCTTGCTTAAAACCCGTCTTAATTCATGTTTATGATTTATCCTGACCTGTTACATGGACTCGTGCATTTTCATTTTAATTTATACATCTTGCATACTGGCAGTTTATCTGGCATTTGCATTTTTACAATATAACATTTTAAGTCACGTAAAATATTTTAAAAATACATAATATGGCCTGCATGATACCCTAACCCCGTGGTAGCATCCGCGCATCTTGTTCTCGTCCCGTTCAGTGAAACAGACTTGTTTGGATGGCTACGCGCACGTACGTGCATCCGTTCTTGGGGGTATGCTTTTTCGTTACCCGGATATCATATTTTAGTTTTGGTTGACACGTATATTAACCGTATTTTCAAACCATAATTTTAGACCCGACCCGGGCGTCTTTTGGACTATTTTGTATTTAGCCTAAAACTCAAATTTTATTAATATTATATTTTTACTATTCTAACAGTAAAAAAATCAAACATTTAAACTGACGTTTATATATATTTTAAAAACTAAAAAAAATATTTTACCTAATCAAATCTTACTCACCTTCTCTCTCTCTCTCTTCTAATATAAATATTTTATATATTTATATCCTAACAGATATCTCTCTCTTCTCTCTATATATATTCCTTCTTTATTTTTTTTTGAAACACCCATACACCCCCCACGTCTTCTCTTTCTCCCTCTGCTTCTTTCTTTTCCAGGCTAGTCCATGAGTGAACCTACGCCTGAGTCGTGCGCGTCCCCGTCACCACCACCGCTGATCTCACCCTCGCCTCTATCACCTCGTCGCCGACACCACCTCCACTGCCTTCTCTTTCCCCGACTGCAACCCATCCCCGCATCAACCCATCACCACATGACCCATCGTCTCCTGCAGTACTCGTCGCCGCCGCGCGTCGCCGTCGTCGGCACCTTCCTCCCTCCTTGCCTTCACCCCGACGGCGAGAACCACAAGATCCCCGCTAACCCTGCACTAAGCCTGATCACCAGAACCTATTTCCTACAGAACCCGACCCCTACGAGAACCCATCGTCGCCGTCGCCTCTAGCGCTGGCACCCTCGTTCGCCTTCCCTTCATCACCACCACCACCCCATCACTCCCTCTTCCCAAAAGCCCGAGATTTTCACTGCACAGAACCCATGCCTGAACCCCCGACCTCGTCGCCGTTCTCTCACCTCCGGCGACCCCAGCTTCATCCCATCATCATCATCATCTCCCCCTCGCCTTCCTCTCTGAATCCAGAGCACCACCATGACCAAGTCATAGTCTCTTCTTCTTTTTCTTCTTCTTTCTTCTTTTCTTGCTTTTCTTGATCTCGTATTTTTCCGGTGATCGCCGGAGCCGTGCCACTGCCGACGATCCAAACAACCTGTGGACACCCCCAACCAGCGAGGTCGTGCTCTTGCCTTTCCTGGACCTGTCCCGTGCGCGCGTGTGGTTTTGTGAAGTTTACCAGACGTCGGACGTGCCGCACGCATCCGCCGCGTATTCCGTTCAGGCAAGTTAATCTTGCTACATGCTATATGACTTATTATATACCTATTTAAATAAATATCACACCTGTATTTTAAATCAAGCACCCCATGTTTCATATTACAGCTTTTCGACGTTCCGTTTACATCTGTATAGTGCATTTCAGATTTAGGGTATGCAAACCTATCTTGTTACATACTATACTATCATATACTGCATCAAATTGAATAGTTACATTTCATATTGCTTCGTTATATATCCCGCACTTGTTAATTTATCATTTTACGGTTATATGATGTCCGTTGGCATCCATACCATATAGAATACATATGCTGCATTTACAGATCTTATTAATAACCTAATACTGTTGTTTAAATACCCCATGTTTAATAAAGCGCAATCTAATTAGTTTTAGAACTATAAATGTAACCATAATCGATAATTGTGCATCCATATCATTGATTTTACATCAATTTGCATACCATGTCATATTATATCATTTTATTATTATATTAGTACTCCATACTTGATTTTGTGCACCCATACTTATTACAGTTTGATCATGAGCACCCACTTGATACATGTATACTACTTGCCATGATCTGATACACCATTACTTGACCTGACTTGATACTTGTACACTACTTGACATGACCTGATATGTTACTACTTGACTTATTTCCTGATCCCGTTTCTAATGCCGACAATCCTGACCTGTTGTCCCGATGGACATATCCTGCTGTTTGTATAAACAAACCTGTTCCTGCTTGTTTCCTGTGTTGGCATTAGTCTCAGATTTATCAATACCTGACTTGAACACATAACTTGGGGGTATGGGGAAATCAATGATGAAACGTGACTTGTAACCCGACAGTTCGATGCCTTTACTGATCAGTCTTACGGGCTAGGCCAGCCCCAGGATGATGCTGCGGACATCATTCTTCTTTACATACTACATTTTACTGTCTAGCGGCACGTCTCGGATTCAGCCAGAGAGTCTTTAACCGTGGTCCCGGGCATGCACGGGATACTATTGAGTTACATCGACGATTCATTAAATTGATTTCACAGATTTGAGAGTAGTTAACCCAGTAGCTTAGTTCAGATTATTCACCGCACGTCACATGTGCTTATACCCTACACTGTTCCTTATTCATGTTATTGTTATACCTTATTTACTGTTTATACTCATGCCTGCATGACTTATTACCCCCTGATTATATTATGGTTGATATTATGACGCACTGACGTCTGGGTTTTGCATGGCCCAGATCCTCTACCTTTGTCGCAGGCTGATCATGAGTATTTCCGCCGTCAGGCCGAGCAGTGAGGATCCTGTTAGTATCCAGTTAGTTTAGTTATTTCCGTACTTTCCAGATGTTACTATTTATTGGATTTATTGCTTTCGCATATTATTTCTTGACTCGTTTATTCTGGCATATGGACATGTACTAGATAATTTATTTTACTTTCCTGTTCTTGATATCTTATAGACAGCCGTAATGTGACTGTGGAGAGATATTTTCTATCCACAGGTAGCATGGTTGGCTATATCACGTGCCGATCTTAGCGCACTCTGGGAAGCGGGGCGTGACCAGAATGGACCATACTCTATTGAAATTCCTACCCTAACTAGCCCCTATACATTTTTAGTGCTATCTCCTATTACCATACTTACTTGCAGTGACATTGCTATTTGAAATCTAGTTTTCGTTATTGTATGTTTATAAAAAATAAAAATAAAAATAAATAAATACATACATACATACATACATACATACATATATATATATATATATATATTGAGTGCTATTAACTACTTCCGTTTTACTATTTCTGAATACTTTACTGTTCTTCACATTTCCAATAGCGCAATTATATGTCGCACATACTGTTTGTTTTATCATCTTTTGTTTCGCCATATGGGTTTTCTCAAGTTATTTTAAAATTGTTTGATCGATATATTTATTCTAAAATACTTTGGCCTATCGGCAAACCCTTCACTATTGGTTGTTATTGCTATTTTACTCTCTTGTACATATAGTTTATCCTTATAGATGGTTCTTTCTTGTGCTTACTTAGACCTATCCTTTTAGTTGTGTTATTTCTTATACATATATAGACCTCGGATTTTATCTAGCTGATTTTAAGTAAATCACCATATGTTAGTGTTTGATTTTGTGTCTTTCGCATTTCACTCTATAGCTTATTGTTATTTTAAATTTCGAGGACGAAATTTTCTTTAAGGGGGATATGATGTAATACCCAGTTCACATAAATAATTATTGTATTTTAATCAATAAGTCTCCAAATATTTTCACCAAATTTTCTACAAATTTTCCATATTTCTCCCAAATTAAAATTTCCCTAACCCTAATTTAATCTAATTCCTTTTATTTTCCTAAACAATTCCCCAGCCCAAGCCCAAACCCTAACTCTCCTTTTCCTTTTCTTTTGCTCTCTGAGCCCAGCCCACCACCACTCCCCTCCCTTCCCAATTTCTTTTATTTTCCTCCCGAACCCGGCCCATCTTCCCCAACCCGACCCGCTTCCCTTTCTTCCTCCCTCTCCTCCATTTTCCCACTCGTTTTCCTCTGCCTCGCGAGCACTTCTCACGCGCGCACCCATGCTTCGCACCTACGCCCTGCAACGCACGCCTCCCTCAACAACCCAATGGTTGCTTCCCCATGACCCGCTCACCCATGACTCCCATCTCCCTCGCCCACGTCTCGCCACTCTCACGCGAGACTCGCTCCCCTCAACAACTGCGATCCCCATCGCCTCCTCTACCACTCCCTCTCGTTCTCCTTCCCTCACTCTCAATCTCCCTCACTCACTGCCTCACCCGACCCCGTCCTTGCTCCTGCCGCAACGACGAGCCCTCCTCTCTCTTTGTCGCCTCCGTCTTCCTACCCCCTTCATCGAGTTTCCCACTGCCCCCTTTCACCACCGGCGATTGCCTAGCTCCCTTCGCCAAAACCCCGAGGCCACTTCACTGCAACTCTCTCCTCTCTCCTCTCCTCCCATCCACGACGACGAAACCTGCACCGAGAAAACCCATCACCATCGCCTTCCCGAGCTCCTGCCCCATTGCCGACGAGTAACCCTGCCTCACCATCGACGCCTCACCATTCTCGTCACCGTCCCCGTCCCCACACCTTGCCGGCACTTCAGCTGCTCTGCCACCACCTCCCCTCACCACTAACCTCCGGTTCCCCTAACACCCATACCCAAGGCCCCGAGCTCGCCTCACCACCTTTCCCGAGCTGCGACCCCCGTCAGCAGTCCTCGTCGTCGGAGCTCCACCACTCACCGTCGCCCCAGTACCACCGAGGACCCCCTTCATCGCTACCCTCATCCTCAACTCCAATCACTAACCATAACCCATCTCCTCACTGCACCCTCTCCTCCGAGCCTCGTCCCACGTCACTGCACCCTCACCGGCGACCACCTCAGCCACCGCCGTGCACCTCGCCGTCTCCTCATCTTCCGGCCACCGCCACAGCCCAGCGACCCTGCACCCACCACCTCCAGCCGCCGTCCAAGCTCGCCGTCACCTCCGAGAACTCGAGCTCGAGCCAAGTCGAGGTTGTCATGCAGCGCTCGCATCGCGATCGTTCCGTTGCTGCTTCCGTACCATCGTCGATACATTACCAGGCAAGTATATTGCTTGCTTCATGCTATTATTATGTATTTAACCCAATTTCGAATTAATGTCGTGTATATATAATTCGTGCAAACCAATATGATGCAAGTGTTTGATACGAAACTATATGTGAAAACTGGACCTTAAATGGCGGAACTTGTGATCATTAAACCCGCCTATTGTTTACCGATATTCTGTAGAAATTTAGTTCAAAACCACGGTCGTTTCAGCTATGTAATGCTGCTCCCGATAGTCGGTACGAAATCTGAATTTTCTGAACATGCTAGACCGTTAAATTCACGTTAAATCTTCTACGAATCGGATTTTGGCGTTCCATGGCTCATATCGAAGCCAATGGAATAAGATACAGAACCTTATAGTTGATATCTAAAATTGAACTAGTTACAATAGAGAAAACTGCGGGGAATTACGATTCTGGACTGCAGTCCAGAGCAGTAATTCCAGATAACCCCTGTTTTTAACTCACTGTATTTTCCTTGCTCAAATGCGGAAATCTGCGGAATCCTATATCGATATGAATAGAATTGAGTTAGCTTCCTTATCCCACTGTTCTCACTAGATTCCTCAACTGTATGATATTTTTAACACATTTTATAATGTCGATATGTTCTGCTGAATTCTGCAGTGACAGATTTTACACATCGAACATAACCTGTCCATAACTCCCTGTTGATATAGGATATTTCTGATCCGCCAATTGCGTTGGAAATCTAACTGATAAACCTAAATTTTGTTCAACTATAGCATCACTTGATTACGATCCCAACTGAGATTAAATTGTGTTACGAAACAGACCTCCAATTCTGAAATCGGATTTCCAGCAGTGAACACTTAAATTGAAATGGCCGCATCTAGCAAACCTGAAACTCGATTGACACGAAACCAATTTTAATGGATAGATAATTGAACATACTGCCTACCCTTTTTATATTGTTTCGCTAAATTCTGCATTTATGATTTATAGTAAATTATGCAAGTGGTAGGACAGTGGTTGATGACATTTTATTCATATCATGATTATTGCATTATCATCATATCATGTAGAGCTCATATGCATTGGTAACCTAGTGGTCGTGTACATTACCCAGTATTAGATATTAGTGTTTTGATTGTGACAAGTATGTCGGTGTTAAAGTATGAATGAATAAGCGAAGTGACACGTACTTGTACACAATCAGCGGACCCTATTGAGTTATTGCATTGTCGACGTCTATGGGACATGTATAAGTGTGACTACAATTGGTATATGACGATTATGGAAGTACTTATATGGGTGTCATAGATAAGGCACCAAACACTGTCCATTTATCTTGGGTATCGGTCGAGACATGCATGATGGAGATCCTGTCTCCAGTTCTCGCGTAGACTTATCATGGACCGACTAGTATTTGAGTTTATGGTTGGCGTTTGATGTAGACCACGGGGTGTGGGGTAGTTTGAGTGTGAGTTCAACGGAATCTCGGGATTCCAATTGCCGGCACATACAGCGACTCTGGAGATATATGGTTGATATTACTGATTATTAGCGAGCGACTCGGGCCCGTGTTCCCTTGTCCCTGGGTCCTACTCTTGGGTGGGGGATACTCACGAGTGGTTGACTTTCACACTTAGACTGACGATAGGTTTAGCGACCTGGACAGTAAGACTTAGAGACTGATAGGTTTAGTGACATGCATTGGTTACTGATTTGATATACCCGCCTTACTGGTTACCTGTACTGGTTACTTCATGCTCATATTATCACTTCATGCGTACTGTCTCATATTCATCATTATTGCACGTATTTATATTTGTATTTATATATATTGCTATTGTGTCGTTCTGATGACCTGAGTATGCATGCTCAGAGTGAGAAGTGGATTTAGCTTGGACCAGGACCTGACGTACCTCGAGGACATTCCGGATATCTGGACTAGCGACTCAGAGCTATACTTCCTTGATCTCTATCTGGTTAGTGTTTTGTATTTGTTTCGATTTAATGACTGCATTTCTCATTATCTGTGCATTGATTACTGATTACCACGTAAAGCTAAAAGCCGAAGTGTGACTACAGCAGGATGTTTTCTCGATCGTAGGAGCATGCCTGGCCTTGTTGCAACACCCGAGCCCAATGCTACTATTTTAGTTACTGTTTGAGCGTAGTGTGGTGCTCATTTCGTTTAACCTGCTTGATTGTTATTTACTGTAAATTTTACCCGGCAAAGTCATTTCTGTATATAACAATTTTTGGCATCTAAAATAAAATTAAAAATATTCATCTTGGCCTACTTGACACCCCTAACCCCGTTGTAGAGTCCGTGCGTCGTATTCTCGTCCCGTTCAGTGAAACAGGCGAGTTTGGATGGCTACGTGCACGTACGTGTGTCCGTTTTGGGGGTATGCTTTTTGATCATAAAACACTTCATTTTAAAATTTGGATCCCGCTTAAAATCCTATTATTTCAATTTCAAATTTTTGGACCCGACCCGGGCGCGATTTGGAAATGTTTTACTTTGCGCCAAAATCCCATTTTTAATATATTTTAAAACCGACGTATATATTTCACTAACCATACAATAAATTTCACTGTTCCCCTAATCTTATAAATCTTTTTAATAAATTTTCTTAACCTCCTACAGTTACTTAGCCAATCAAATCCTTATTCCAGTGGGCCCCACTCTCTTCTCTCTCTCCATCTCTCCTCTCTCTCTCCGTCTCTAGCTCTCTCTATCTCTCTCTCTCTCTCCCTCATATCTCTCTCTCCCTCAAATCTCTTTTTCTTTCTCTTATATTTTTTAAAAACTCTTGTTCCCTCCTCCATCCTTCTCATGAGAACCCTGAACCCCATCTGCAGCGAACCCTAGCCACCGCCGTCTCCCTCCTCGCCGCCGCAACCCCAACACCGACGACACCAGCACCCTCGCCTCCTATTCCTCGTCTCAACCACAGGTCCTCTTCCTCCTTCTCCCTTCTCCCGGTACACCCCCGACCAGACCCGCGACCACTTGCCCTCGCCGCTGCAGCCCACCGCCGACGACACCATCACCGGCTTCCTCGTCCTCGTTATTCCCTCACCATCCTCGCCCTCTCTCTCATCGATTCCCGAGTGCCTACACACCCCGACCAGCGCCACAGCCAGCTGCACATCCTCTGCACATGTACGACTACCGGATCTGTCGCCGCCGGCGATCTCGCCTCTGTAACCGGCCTTCGTACAACCCACTGTAAGCCTTCTACTCCTTTTTCCTCCTTCCTTTCTTCTCTGGTTCCTTTCTATTCTTGATTGCACATCTTGATGGTTCACTGTTCACATTTTCGCCGGAATCCGACGATGCCGACGACGTGATCCGACGTTCCAGCGAGGTACCCCGACCCGCATGGTTCCATTGTTCGTTGTTTGGGTTCAATCCGTGAACCGTGCGCCCGTCGCGAGTTTCCCCGCCGACGTTTACATTCCGTTTTTCCCGGTTCGCGACCCGTCGAGGCAAGTACCCCTTGCTACATACTATACAATATTTACATATATATTATGACACCCTAAACCTGTAAATTTAACTTGGTATGATCATTTCTCATTTTCGTGTACAAAATTGCATTATATCATTTTACCGTTAAACTTGGAACCTACAGTTGCAAATTGAACCTAATAACCATTTTACCTGTTGAATCACATTTTTAATGTTAACATAGCTTATGGCGTTTGTCTTTATAGTTTTGTTCCATTCGGAAACTCGTGCGCATTTTAACCTGTAATAGCTGTACTGAACCGTTATACAAATCATTGCACCTCTAAGGGTTCTTAAACTTATTAGCATGACTAAACGGCTATACTTGTCTTACTGCACTCTTGTAATCATCTCTGTGACAAATTTGATAACTGTATTGCAAATTGAATGAAACTGCCTATTACTTAATTCATTGCTTATCTCATGATTGTTAACACCCATGTTTGATTATATAACTGATTGTGAGCACACCCACGATATTGTTTACATCTTGACCTGACTTGCTACACATATATATTGATATACCTGACATGGTACCGTATACTGTTGACTTGACCTGATGTACCATGACCTGACCCGTTACCTGATCTTGTGTCTAATGCCAACAAACCTGACATGTAGTCCTCATGGACCGTTCCTGTTGTCTATCCAGACAAACCTGCTTTTACCTGATCCTGTGTTGGCATTAGTTCTTGATTACTGAATACCTGACTTGACATACATAACTTGGGGGTATGGGGAAATCAAAGGTGAAACCTGACTTGTAACTCAACTGTTCGATACCTATTCTGATCAGTCTTACGGGCTAGGCCAGCCCCGGAGTGATGATGCTGACATCACTCGCCTATACCTGCTACCTGTTACTGCCTAGCGGCACATCTCGGTTTCAGCCCGAGAGTCTTAGACCGTGGTCCCGGGCAGGCACGGGATACTATTGAGTTACATCGACGATTCATCAATTTGGTTTCAAAGACTTTAGAATAGAAAACCTGATAGAACAGTTTAGTTTACCCACTGCACACTACCCTGCACTGCTATGATTCATATTATTGTTACTCTCGTTTTATTCATGTTTATATTGCATTGCCTGCTACACTGTTCATATTATATTACTTGATGACATGACGCGCTGACGTCTGGGTTTTGCATGGCCCAGATTCCGTACCGCTGTTGCAGTCCGAGCAGGAGTACTTCAGCCAGCAGGCTGAGCTGTGAGGTGTCAGTAGTAGTTAGTTAGTTTTTATTTCCTGCAGTTTATTCCTGATGTGAGCCCGCATTATGGGACATACATTTCAGTTATTTTTATTGGATCATTTGCTTCCGCATTTCACTATTCTTGACTCATGTTATATTGGATTATGGACATATTTTAAATAGTTTTATTTTGTTCTTGATATCTCTACAGCCGTAATGTGACTGTGGATGGATACTTCCTACCCATAGGTAGCATGGTTGGCTATGTCACGTGCCTATTTTAGCATACTCTGGGAAGCGGGGCGTGACATGGTTCTTTTGGTATCAGAGACATAGGTCAGTCGGGTTGATTCTTTTGTAGTTGGGTATTGTGTCCAATACACGAATCAGAATACCCGTGTTTAGGAAACATGTCCTTCCACTTTGCCGTTTACCATTCTTGAATCACATTCTTCCTGATTATATTTTTTACGATGTGCAAACTTCCTTTGCATATCGACTCGAAAAACCTGATTTCTTGTTATCTCTAGGACTTAGGCGACTTGGGTGGAGTTAAGTAATTGTGGCTATGATACTGCGGCATAGTTACAATGCGGTACTCTATTTAAGTATCTTGAAGTTCTAGTTTTGATCTATATTTTGAATCTATCATCATGCTAATGTTGGGTGTTTTGATTTCAGGAATATGGCAGATAAGAATTTGAAGACGTACCAGAGGCGTGTGGACGAAGTCGCCATGCTTGGAGTGATAAGGGGAATGCTGGAGAATCAAAAGAGACAAACCGAGCTGATCCAGCAGCAAGCAGAATCATTCCAGGAAGGTTTGCGGACCGTTCAGCAGTCCGTAAACAAGGTTGAAGCTAAACCAGTCGACCGAGTAGGGACCGTGGCAGATTTCAGGCGATTGGGTCCGTCTACATTTACTGGTTTGGAGGAGCCGTTGCCAGCAGAGCAGTGGCTAGTTGACACAGAGAATTTGCTTATTGCGGCACAGATTCCAGATGAGAAAAGAGTTGATGTGGTACGCATTCAGCTAGTGGACTACGCCCGAGAATGGTGGCTTGTGGAGGAGACCCGCTTGCCCAAGCCGATCAAGTGGGCAGATTTTTCTAAGAGTTTCCTAGAGAAGTTCTTCCCGCGGACTGCACGGGAGGAAATGGAAGAGAAGTTTATTGGGCTAAGGCAGAATGGAGCACCCGTGGATGTGCATGCAGCAGAATGGACGAGACTCGGCAGATTCGCTGGACCTTTAGTTGCCAACGATGCAGACAGGGCACGGAGGTTGATGCGCAGCTTGGATGTGGACATCCAGAGGCAGATTGTCTCCCTGGGTTTGACCACTTTCTCACAGGTTCTTACGGCAGCTCGGGAACAGTAGAGTTTATCTGGGATGAAAGGGAGTTTGCAACAGACAGCAGTTGCGGCAAGGAAGCCCGCATTTGTACCTAACCGAGTTCATGGTCGCAGAGGTATTCCAGTGGACCGTTGGAGTGTAGCACCCATGAAGAAGCCTGTGATCGTTGATCGAAGAAGGAGCGTGATTTGCGACTACTGCCGTTTACCTGGGCACGTGCAGAAGGAGTGTCGAAGGAGGCTGGGACTTTGTTTGGTTTGTGGAGCGGCTGATCACGCCGTTGGTGCTTGTCCGTCGAAGCTTCATACGAGGGATTGTTCCCCTCCGAACGGCGGCGCACAAGACTGCGAAGTCCTGGCGCTGAGATTCGGGGCAGATGCTATTTGGTTTTATCCGTCTACCTCTCCGAAGATGCCAAGTTGATTTATGGCACCATGTATCGGAGGTTTAGACGGATGCGGCCGATGTAGCAGACTTCGTCAGATTCCCCCTCAGGGTGAGGGGTTTTTGATTGTGGGGACACTCTTCCCTGCAGGCGCAAGCCCCTGCAGTTAATTATGCTACCGCATCGCGGTAACAACTTTCTCCTTCTCCAGAATTTCACTTCGTGTCGTGTATGTTTGTTTTGTTTGTGGTTGCCCGTGGATTGTATACGGAGACTGAGTAATGCCGTCGCCCGTAGGACGTGGATTAGTCCAAATCCGTATTTACTTAGATTTGGGTTTGGTGTTTTTAGTTTAAGGATACGTTAGTCGCGTTGCGGCTAAGATCAACTTAAACGTTCGTTAAGGATACGTTAGTCAGTCATGTTTGAGACTAAGATCAACTTAACGGGACCGTTTAGGTCTGACAAAAGAGCATTTGGGCTCTATTGTGCCAGTTTAGGGACGTGGTGGTCTATCGCCAGTTTAAGGACGTGGAGGTCCATTGCCAGTTTAGGGACGTGGTGGTCTACGTTTAGTTTAGGGACGTTTCGGTCCGATATTAGTTTAGGGACGTTTCGGTCCACGAGTTTAGGGACCCCGCAGTCCATATGGGTTTGTGGTCGTTGGGACCCGTCACCTCTTTGACGTCGTTGAGGAATTACAACGACGGATGTCAAAGGAGTTCGGAGATGTACCCTCGAACCGGATGTAAATTGATTTAGAAGAGCAATTTTGCTCAGTCAATTTAATTTAAGGACTTATGGCCAAAATTGGGCTAAGTCCAGTTGAAATGTCCAACATTTTATTTGCTTTTGCATTGCATTTCTTTGTTTTTATTTTTATTTTTATTTGGGCCTTGCCCAGAAAGGATGCAGAGCATCAATTTGTTTGGGGCTCTGCCCTTTTATTGCCTTGCAATTTAATTAGGCCTACTAGGTCTTTTTGGTTTGGGCCTGGCCCTTTAGAAAATGCATTGCATTTGTCAAGCGCTTTGCGCCAATCCGAGAGCACAACAGTGCAGATTTGTAAGTGCAAAGCACTATTAATTTTAGAATCTTTTAGATTCAAGAACCAATGGTTCATAAAAGAAGTGCAAAGCACTATTTGATTTCTTGATCTAATTTGGATCAAAGAAAAACAAGTTTGTTTATTTCAAGAACCAAAGGTTCATAAAAGTGCAAAGCACTATATTTCTGTTTTTCTTGTTTTAGAGAACCAGTGGTTCATAAGAAGTGCAAAGCACTATTAATTTAAAAACCTTTTAGGTTCAAGAACCGATGGTTCATACAACAAGTGCAAGGCACTATTTGATTTATTTCTAAAAACAAGTTTTTCTTGTTTTTCTTATCTCAGAGAACCAAAGGTTCATAAAAGTGCAAAGCACTATTTTATTATATTTTATTTTTATTAAAGATCATTGATCTTGTTTTTTAGATCTATGATCTGTTCATAAGAGAAATTTCTCTTCTTTTAAAGGTTTTTACCTTTTTTTTTTTATTCTTCAAGAGTTCTCAAGAGTTCTCTTCTTTCTTTCTTTTTAGCAAGATCTTCCTCCTTTTTAATTGAGGTCTGGGGTCCTTTTTATAGTGCCCATAAATTAGTTAAATTTGTTAAAAAAATCTTTCTCTGAGTGATTTTGGGAATTTTCCCTACCGTTGGATCTTTGATCCAAGGGCTTCTGCTTTGCAGAAGAAAATCTTCTTGTTTTAACAAGAACAGAAAAGATTTCTCAAGTCTTTTAATTCTGTTTGGCGCAGTGCCCCAGCGCGTGACACGTGTCACGCTGTGCTGACACGTGTCGCGCACCTTTTTTTTTTTTTTTTTTTTTTCCGCCGCGCTGCGCAGCGCACAGTTGCGCTGCGCTGACACGTGTCGCGCAGCGCGCAACTGCGCTGCGCGCGATTTTTTTTTTTTTTTTTTTTTTTTTTTTTTGCGCGCGCGCGTTGCGCAGCGCACAGTTGCGCTGCGCTGACACGTGTCGCGCAGCGCGCAACTGCGCTGCGCGCGCGATTTTTTTTTTTTTTTTTTTTTTTTTTTACCTTGGAATTTGAACAGAGCTTTGCTCTGATTGGGGTAAACAAATGCCCCCCCACCGTTGCGCTTACGTGGCCTCCTAATGTGAGCGCAGCGGTGGCAGACTCCGAACCGTCACACCATCCCTTGGAAGCTGAAAGGGCACTTGATGCCTATAAATAGGACCTTTGGTCCCTTAGATAATTCTTATCTCTAAAATTTTACTTTCAGAACTCAGAGCCCTGCTCTTTATTTTCAAGAATTTTAAGAATTAAACTCTTAAAACTTTTAGGTGAAAATTTTAATTTGGATTAAATTAAATTAATTTAATTCTCATTGATAGAGCCTCGCTCTCAATAGATTCCTGATCTAAAGGAAACCTATTTAGGGTTTCACTTAGCAGAGTTTTGCTCTACAGGTCTTAAAAGGATCTAAAGAGAACTAAAGGGGGACCCTACTAGGGTTCCATAGAGCTCTGCTCTTTGAAAGATTTTCCTTGTATTTTCTTAATTCATTAATGGAGTTTTGCTCCTCCCAAATCATATAGAAGAACTCTTAAGAATTCTTCACGGATCTTGGAACTCAAAGATGGCATTTTATTTCTCAGTGCATTATATCGTTTTGCTTAATCTGTCTTTCTGATAATTCTGTCGATCCTCTTTCACAGGAACAATGAACGCCCACATGTATGCTCTTAACGAGATCATCTCTCATGAGGACATCCGCCGACTTGGCCGCTCTCAAAATCGGGAGTTCACAAACGAGGAGTGTGCTGAAATAATGAGTCGTTTCGACGCATACAACGGTCCATTGCATCCCCGACGTTCCTTTCTTCTTAAACTTATCGTGGGAGCTATCTGGGAAGCGCTTCCCCTATTCTGTTCCGGTGTGCCGCTTAAGGCGTTGGATGCCGGCTGAGGACAAGGTGCACTCTGTGTACCTATTGAACTTTATCTAGAAGAGACGGCGAGACAGTCTTATCGACCTCTTGCACGAGATCTTTCAACAGTCTGCCATACTCGCTGTTTATCGGAGGGTGGAAGACATCGGGAGGGACCCTGACGCTTGTGTTCGCGAAAGGAAGCACACTAGGATGGTCTGCGAGGCTTGGAAAGTCATAGATAGGATCGCTTTTGAATTCCTCAATCCATGCCCTGGATCTGAGGTTATTCCATTGTAACTTTCGTTTATTGTTTTTATGACTGTAAGAACTTTGGGCAATATTAATGGAAATTTTTATCCCAGCTTGTCTTTATTATATATCTTTGTCCTGAGTCTTTTTTGCCCATGCATGAATGAATACGTCTTGAACGCTTGATCAAACGTAAATCGGGTGCTCTTTCTGTTGCTTTTCCTCTTTCTCAGCATGTCGTCACAATTAGCAGGTAATAGAGTAAGCTTCTTGATTTCTTCATGAAATAGCGAGGGCTTAGGCCGCAGGTTCAGATCTGCTGCCTAAGACTTTTCAACTCTATGAGCCGTGAGGGTCTCATAGAGACTTTTCTCCCTACGGATCGAGAGGATCTCGTAGGTGGGTTTTCTCCTTAGGAATCGTGAGGATTACTAAGTGTGGTTTTCTCTTATAAGTCGTAAGGATCCTACAAGAGAATTTTTCCCTCTTACGAGTCGAGAGGACTTGTAAGCGGTTGTTTCCCTCCTTATCGAAGTCCGATGTTGGAGAGTGAGACCCGTGGATGGTATGCAAGAGACCAGTTTGGATTGACTTGCAGGGTCCCAGTGCTTAGGAAACAGACTTCTTTTATGCCCACTGCCTAAGGCTTTATCTCACGAGTCGAGCCGCCTCGACAATTTTTCACAAGTCGAGACGAATCGAACGTTTCTCGCAAGAACATCTTAACGTCGCATTTAACCTCTGCTCTTTACGACAGAAGCCCATTAAGGTCGGTGGTACTTAGGGTTTTGGCCATCGTACCGTCGCATAAGCTGATATAGTCCTCGATAGGCAATCGTGCTGTTCGAGTAGCCCCGCGACTGCCGTGTCTCTGATCCCTTCGGGGGCTGGACAAGACGTCTTCAAGCAATCCTCCTTGGCAGTTTGACCGTCGGAAGAGCAAGCGCTAGGAATTTGCCATGCCGCTTTTTACTTGAGGTTAGGCTCATTTTGGAGAGCCCCGATGAGTCATAACCACTCCGCGCTGGTGTGGGATGATCTCCGATAGTCTTTCAGGCTTTATATGACTTGCCGTTAAGACCCTGAAGCTAGGAATTTGGCCTTTGCTTCGTTTGCTGGCATTGCGTCCTCTGTATCGAGACGAATGTCATGGTTGTCTTTAGGTTGCTGGTGAACCGTCGAGGTTTGGAACTAGGGATTTTGCCGTGGCTCCTTTTGGTGATGTTACGTCTGCTGTATCGAGACGAACGTTAGGGTGACATCTCGTCTACTGTATCGAGACGGACGTCGAGGTTGTCTCTAAGTTGCTGGTGAACCGTCGAGGTTTGGAACTAGGGATTTTGCCGTGGCTCCATTCGTTTAATAACGTTGCGCCTGCTGTGTCGAGACGAACGTTGGGGTGACATCTCGTCTACTGTATCGAGACGGACGTCGAGGTGGTGACCATTCTGTGCTAGTGCGAGATGATCTCCGGTTGTCTTTCCGGTTTTATATGAGTTACCGTCAAGACGTCGAAGCTAGGAATGTGGCCTTCGCTTCATTTGCTTTGGTGTGTCCAAATCCTGCTGGAGGACGAACGCTGGGGTTAACATTTCGTCTGCTGTATCGAGACGAACGTCAAGGTGGTGACCACTCTGTGCTGGTGCGAGATGATCTCCGATTGTCTTTCCGGTTTTATGTGAGTTACCGTAAAGACATTGAAGCTAGGAATGTGGCCTTCGCTTCGTTTGCTTTATCATGTCTGAATCCTTGCTGGAAGAAGAATGCTAGGGTTGACATTTTGTCTGCTGTATCGAGACGAACGTCGAGGTGGTGACCATTCTGTACTGGTGCGAGATGATCTCCGATTGTCTTTCCGGTTTTATATGAGTTACCGTCAAGACGTCGAAGCTAGGAATGTGGCCTTCGCTTCGTTTGCTTTGGTGTGTCCAAATCCTGTTGGAGGACGAACGCTGGGGTTAACATTTCGTCTGCTGTATCGAGACGAACGTCAAGGTGGTGATCATTCTGTGCTGGTGCGAGATGATCTCCAATTGTCTTTCCGGTTTTATGTGAGTTACCGTAAAGACGTTGAAGCTAGGAATATGGCCTTCGCTTCGCTTGCTTTGTCACGTCCGAATCCCTGCTGGAGGAAGAACGCTGGGGCGACAACTCGTCTGCTGTATCGAAACGAACGTCAAGGTGGTGACCACTCTGCGCTGGTGTGAGATGATCTCCGATTGTCTTTCAGGCTTTATATGACTTGCCGTCAAGACGTATGAAGCTAGGAATTTGGCCTTCGCTTCGTTTGTTTCGACCACGGGGTCTTTTGTTGATGTTGCTTCTACATCCTGTTGGACTGCGAAGGAACGCCGTTGTTGACATTGCGTCTGCTGTGTCGAGACGAATGCTGAGGTGGAGCTAGGATTTTGCCGTCACTCCGCTTGTTTCGACCATGGGGTCTCTTGTTTACGTTGCTTCTACATCCTGCTGGACTGCGAAGGAATGCCGTTGTTGACATTGCGTCTGCTGTGTCGAGACGAATGCTGAGGTGGAGCTAGGATTTTGCCGTTGCGTCTGCTGTGTCGAGACGAATGCTGAGGTGGAGCTAGGATTTTGCCGTCACTCCGCTTGTTTCGACCATGGGGTCTCTTGTTGACGTTGCTTCTACATCCTGCTGGACTGTGAAGGAATGCCGTTGTTGACATTGCGTCTGCTGTGTCGAGACGAATGCTGAGGTGGAGCTAGGATTTTGCCGTCACTCCGCTTGTTTCGACCATGGGGTCTCTTGTTGACGTTGCTTCTACATCCTGTTGGACTGCGAAGGAACGCCGTTGTTGAGATTGCGACTGCTGTGTCGAGACGAATGCTGAGGTGGAGCTAGGATTTTGCCGTCACTCCGCTTGTTTCGACCATGAGGTCTTTTGTTGACGTTGCATCTGCCTCCAGCTGGACTGCGGAGGAACGCTGTTATTGATCTTTAAGTTGTCGATATTGACGTCGAGACCCTGAAGTTAGGGACCTTCCTTTGCTTCATTTGTTGACATCGCGTCTGTAATATTGCGACAAATGTCGAGACGGTCTCTAGGTTATCTATGAACCGTCGAGATTTGGCTTCGCTTTCTGGTGGAGCCTGTTGGGAGGGTATTGTTCCCTTTTTATCTGTGCCCCTGGATTATATACAGGGATCGATATGATTTCACCTGTAGGGCAAAAGTTTCATTCTTTTATATATTTTTTTTTATTCTTTCCGCGATGCTCTATCATTTCAGCTTTTTATATCGCGAGAATCGCGATTGCCCAATCATTTCGGCTATTTTTCGCGGTGCCCAATAATTTCGGCTATTTTTTCTTTTTACTCGCTGCTTTTTATTGCGAGTTGCCTAATCATTTTGGCTATTTATTTTATTTTTACTCGCTGTTTTTTTATTGCGAGTTGCCCAATCATTTCGGCTATTTTGCATGCATACATTTTTACTTGCTGATTTTGTTTGCAAGTTGCCCCATCATTTCGGCTATTTCGTATGCATATATATATATGTATATATTTATTTATTTTTTTTTTTTTTGGCTCGCTGATTTTTTTTTATTTTTATTTTTTGCGAGTAGGGGATTTGGGATCTGATACCAATCTTGGCATCAGCATCGCTGCGACTGGGATATTGCCAGGAGCGAATCATCATCTGCCGTGAAAGGACTTGGAATTTGATACCGGTCTAGGCATCAGCATCGCTGCAACTGGGATATTGCCAGGAGCGAATCATCATCTGCCGTGAAAGGACTTGGAATTTGATACCGATTTAGGCATCGGCATCGCTCCAACTGGAATATTGCCAGGAGCGAATCATCATCTGCCTCTGTCGATCCCGAACAAAGGTGGCTTAGTAAACAGGATTAAGGGTCCTGTCGGCTAAGGCTTTTGACTTCATGAGCCGTAAGGGTCTCACAAAGGTATTTCTCCCTACAAGTCGTGAGGATCTTGTAGGTGTATTTTTTCCTTAGGAGTCGTAAGGATTCCTAAGTGTATGTTCCTCTTATAAGTCGTAAGGATCTTACAAGAGTGTTATCACCTTATGAGTCGAGAGGACTCACAAGGGTTGTTCACCGTGTGGACATATCCCCAGTCACGGATGGGACTTGGTTAGGGAAATGTTTATTCGCGCCCGTGGATTGTATACAAGGGCCAATATCGGACCACTTGTAGGGCAAAGTCGAAAGTTGTGGGGGTTGCTTAAGTACAGATTTAGGCCTCTATAACTTAAGACTTTCAAATCTTATGAGCCGTAAGGGTCCCACAAGAGAGTTCTCCTTACGAGTCGTGAGGATCTCGCAAGTGTATTTTCTCCTTAGGAATCGTAGGGATCCCCAAGTGTGTTGCTCCTTTGTGAGTCGTAAGGATCTCACGCAGGTGGTTTCTCCTTACAGGGTCGAGAGGATCCTATAAGTGTTTCTTTAACGAGGTTGCGCCCTTTCGGGTTTTCACAAACACTCGCCGGTAGCCCTGCTGTTTTTACTCACGGAGCCCCTTCGGGTTTTCATCCGTGCCCTTTTTGCTTATGGACATACCTTTATTTTTTTTCTTTTTTTTTTTACGAGGTCGCGCCCTTTCGGGTTTTCACGAACACTCGCCGGTAGTCCTGCTGTTTTTACTCACGGAGCCCTTTCGGGTTTTCATCCGTGCCCATTTTGCTTGTGGACGTACCGTTTTTTTTTTTATCTTTTATTTTATTCTTTTTTTTTTTAACGAGGTCGTGCCCTTTCGGGTTTTCACGAACACTCGCCGGTAGCCCTGCTGTTTTTACTCACGGAGCCCTTTCGGGTTTTCATCCGTGCCCATTTTGCTTGTGGACGTACCGTTTTTTTTATTTTTTTTATTTTTTTTTTACTAACACGTCAGCCTGAAGATGCTGCGGGTTGGGAGTAGTTTAACGACGTTTCGGTCATTTGCAAGTTTTAGGACATTGCGGTCCGTCGTTAGTTTAAGGACATCTCGGTCCGTTGTTAGTTTAAGGACGTTTCGGTCCGTCGTCGCCGTATTTGAGGCGAACATTTAGTTTATTGACCTTTCGGTCTATGAGTCCTTCTCCATGAATGAACATGATGCCCCCGGCGTATCCATCTTCTTCGGAGCGTGCGGTTGTGGCGGACTCACCTTCCAATTCTCAGACAGCGCAAACTTGCCCTGTTGGTATTGGTCTTCAACCCAGTTTTTGAATACATAGCAGTCCTCGATCAAGTGACCTACTGTTTGGTGGTAAGGGCAATAATTAGGATTATTAACATCGCCTGGCCGCAACGGACGTTTTGGACCCGGCAGATTGATGAGTCTGTCGCACACTGCCAGCTCGAACAGTCCCCTTGTTTTATCTTGCGGAAACGAGTAAGGACGTTTCAACTTTTCCTGGAGGGATTGCCGCTTGTTGCTTTGGCAAGCAACCGGTCTAGGGTCACCTGATTGCTGGTGAGTGCTGGCGACGAGGGCCTTTTTTCCTTTTCTTTTATCCTTTTTGTTCGATCCTTTGTTTACGGGGCCGAGATTTTTTCCGAGTAGCATGCGATTGCACGGCTGAACGTTCTCGCAGCTTCTCAATTCCTTTATCTTTGAAATAGATTCCCCGAGGGAAGAGTTGGGGGTAGCTTCTTCGTCAGAGTCGCTTCCAAAGGTGATAATTTGTGATCCCTTGAAGTCGGCTATATGACAGTCGGCGGTGGCTCTTTTGCGCTCATCTATCGCATTTTTCCGATGTTCACAAGCTTCACACTTTATTCTGTCGGAGTGTCGCTTTTGAGCGACATACCCTTGCCACCAACAGTTAAAGGATTCGCAGTCTTCGGTAGGATGTATGATCTTCTGATGATATAAACAGAAGTTAGGGTGCATCTCTACCTCAGAGAAAGAATTTTCTTCAGAGGGCGGTAGCTTCATTCCTACTGATAGAGCTTTGGCGAACCGTTTCCTCGTCTTGAATTTGTTTTTACCCGCAGTGTGTGGCTTTTGATTTGACGGGAATACCTTGGTTCTTTCCAGTATGGCCATTTCATGCTCTTGATTGGCTTTTGCTTTCAGACGAATTTCATTTAGGAAGGCATCGATCAACTTGTCTGACGGCCGCGGAATTTCTGTTTCAGGGTCCGCCATTGATTTCTTAGCGCAAGGAGCCTCCTCATCATCCGTCAGTGAATGAGAAATCACATGACAAGTCGCTACGTAGTCTTCGGATTCATCCGATAAGTTTTTTCCATCGTTTTCATCCTCGACGAAAGAACAAGTTGCCCCCGGCGTGTCCGTCTTCTTTGGAGAGTGCGGCTGTGGGGGGTTTACCTTCCAGCTTTCGGACAGCGTGAACTTGCCTTGCAGGTATTGATCCTCGATCCATCCCTTAAAGACGAAACAATCCTCAATCGGGTGACTTACCGTTTGGTGGTAAGGGCAATAATTAGGATTATTAAGATCGTCTGGCTGCAACGGACGTTTTGGATTCGGCAGATTAATGAGTCTGTTGCGCACTGCCAGCTCGAACAGTCTTCTCGTTTTATTCTGAGGAAACGAGTAATGACGTCCTAGCCTTTCTTCGAGGGATGGACGTGGACGCACGTTGTTTTGGCGAGCGACCGGCTTTGAGTTGCTCGACTGTTGCTGAGCGTTGGCGACGATGATCGCTTTTCCTTTCTCATTTCGGGGATCGAGTCTTGGAGGAGACGGTCTATGGCCCATCTGGTCCATTTGGGCTAATTTGTCGATCAAGGCCTGGAAGGTGGTCGGCCTGAAGAACATCATGAATTGCGAGATGGTCGCCTGCGGATCGAGAGTGCCCACAAACATGCCTACCGCAGGTGCCTCTTCTATGCGTTGTTCGCATTTCGACCATAGGTTCCGCCATCGTGTTGCGTATTGGACCCATGTTTCGCTCGGCCTTATCCTGGCGTTTATCAGTGCTGTTATCGGAGTGTGTTCACTAGCACTCGCGAATCTTTATGTAAACAGCAGCTCCATCTCTGCAAATGTTTTGATAGAGTCGTTAGGCAGCTCCGAATACCATTCAAAGGCTGTTTCTGCTAAGCTGCCGACGAATTGACGTAGCAACAATTTGTCATCGCCTCCAGTATTGCCGCATAAGGCCCTGAATTGAGCGACATGCTGATGCGGATTCCCTGTCCCTTTATATACGTGGAATTTAGGGATCGTATATCCTGGCGGGTAATTAATTTGGTCATACCAGCTCGGATACGGTCGTCCGGTTCTAACAGTTTGCCCAGCCGCTTCATTCGCCTGATGAACCCGGATCTGCTGAGCTATATATTCGTCTAGGTCGACTTTGGAGATTGCCTCCTCCTTGGCTGTTGATAGAGCCGGCGGAGGATTTGACGTTTCTCCCCTGTCGTCTTCAAGGACAATCGGAGGATCTTCAGCAGGAGGGTCCGGCTGTAACATCATCCCTACCATATCTTTGAAGAGGAGCGCCATCTGTTTTATGTTAGCCGCTTGCTCTGCAACTTCTTTGTCCCTCTTTTCGAGGACTCTGCGTAAAAAGTCAGCGTCAGTTTCTTGTTCTTGACGCTCATCCGAAGACGTTTCAGAGCTTTCTTTTGGCTCAGTGAGTGCAGCCATTGTAGTCATCATTTCCTGAAGCTTTTGTTGTTGCTCCTGGGCTTTCGTCACGGATCGGGTGAGCGGTCGGTGGCCCGTAGAAGTGCGGCTTTCCTCCTTTCCAGAAGCCATATAAACAGTATGCACCACCATGCCCCCAGACTTGGGGCGTTTGTGTTCGGTGTCTTTGCGATTTGCCGAAGACACAGGGGCTTTTTGCGGCCTCCTTTTTTGAGTGATTGGAGTTAAGGGAGCCGTTGTAGTGGGCATCCGAGTAGCTTTTGCTTCTTGTGGTTTGATAGAGTAATCCTTCCCCTGCCGAACCTTCATATTTTTCTGTCGTCTGAGGCAGTCTCGATCGATCACCGACTCTTGGACCTGTCGCAAGACTTTGTAAATTTTAGAGGACAGCCGTTGAGGGGGCTGCTCTAGCTTCTTCTCTGGAGTATTCTCCACAGGTGAAGGAGTTCGTTTCAACATCGCAGTAGGAGAGTTTCTGCGCACCTTGTTGAGCAACTCAAAGCTGTTCCTGGTTGGAACAGCAGTATCGATCTCCACCATTAGAGTTGGAGGAGTAAGTCCAGAGGGGGAGTTGCCCCCAGCCTTCTTCACTCGGCGCCAGTAGCGACGTCGGGCATGTCGTGCTGATGGAGTTGTTTCAGCTATAGGGGTGACCTCCTCATGCCCCCTGTGTTGGTCAGAATATACCGGTACCAGCTTTTTAAAGATCGACGTCCGTTGAACGGGGACAGCCAACTTGTCAGAAGCGGACTTCTGAACATGGGAAGCAACCTTGGTGATTTTGCCAGGAACGGGAGTTGGGATGGCTATCCGCTTCGGGATAACGCCTTCTGGTATGGCAGGCTTCTTCATGGGCCCGATGGAGCTCTGGCCTAATCCATTAAAACCTGAAGCAGTGGAGTTGGGCGACCTGTTGAGAGGGGTCGCGGCAGTGGTGAGTCGATCGAAGACCGACTTCTTTGGAGCTTCTTGCAATGTCATTGGGGCGTTGAAGCTCATTGATGGGAGCATGGTCCCAAAAAATAGTCCAGTGGTGGCTTGAGCCACCTGCTCCACCGGCATTTTGAAAAGGGAGGCCGCTTGGGGCCCATAAGTCACTCCTCCGGACGGGATGGAGCGAGAGATGCAGTTGCAGGTAGTGCAGTCTGAAGCCATTGATCTTCTGTTTCCTGCACGGAGCAAGACACCAAATCTTAGTACCTTGAATCCACAGGCAATCACAGCAAACCGCGATTTGTTCGCGAACACGACACACGAAGTGTGGAGTGGAAAGAGGAAGAGGTCCCACCGGGCGTGCCAGAATCTGTTCCCCTCCGAACGGCGGCGCACAAGACTGCGAAGTCCTGGCGCTGAGATTCGGGGCAGATGCTATTTGGTTTTATCCGTCTACCTCTCCGAAGATGCCAAGTTGATTTATGGCACCATGTATCGGAGGTTTAGACGGATGCGGCCGATGTAGCAGACTTCGTCAGATTCCCCCTCAGGGTGAGGGGTTTTTGATTGTGGGGACACTCTTCCCTGCAGGCGCAAGCCCCTGCAGTTAATTATGCTACCGCATCGCGGTAACAACTTTCTCCTTCTCCAGAATTTCACTTCGTGTCGTGTATGTTTGTTTTGTTTGTGGTTGCCCGTGGATTGTATACGGAGACTGAGTAATGCCGTCGCCCGTAGGACGTGGATTAGTCCAAATCCGTATTTACTTAGATTTGGGTTTGGTGTTTTTAGTTTAAGGATACGTTAGTCGCGTTGCGGCTAAGATCAACTTAAACGTTCGTTAAGGATACGTTAGTCAGTCATGTTTGAGACTAAGATCAACTTAACGGGACCGTTTAGGTCTGACAAAAGAGCATTTGGGCTCTATTGTGCCAGTTTAGGGACGTGGTGGTCTATCGCCAGTTTAAGGACGTGGAGGTCCATTGCCAGTTTAGGGACGTGGTGGTCTACGTTTAGTTTAGGGACGTTTCGGTCCGATATTAGTTTAGGGACGTTTCGGTCCACGAGTTTAGGGACCCCGCAGTCCATATGGGTTTGTGGTCGTTGGGACCCGTCACCTCTTTGACGTCGTTGAGGAATTACAACGACGGATGTCAAAGGAGTTCGGAGATGTACCCTCGAACCGGATGTAAATTGATTTAGAAGAGCAATTTTGCTCAGTCAATTTAATTTAAGGACTTATGGCCAAAATTGGGCTAAGTCCAGTTGAAATGTCCAACATTTTATTTGCTTTTGCATTGCATTTCTTTGTTTTTATTTTTATTTTTATTTGGGCCTTGCCCAGAAAGGATGCAGAGCATCAATTTGTTTGGGGCTCTGCCCTTTTATTGCCTTGCAATTTAATTAGGCCTACTAGGTCTTTTTGGTTTGGGCCTGGCCCTTTAGAAAATGCATTGCATTTGTCAAGCGCTTTGCGCCAATCCGAGAGCACAACAGTGCAGATTTGTAAGTGCAAAGCACTATTAATTTTAGAATCTTTTAGATTCAAGAACCAATGGTTCATAAAAGAAGTGCAAAGCACTATTTGATTTCTTGATCTAATTTGGATCAAAGAAAAACAAGTTTGTTTATTTCAAGAACCAAAGGTTCATAAAAGTGCAAAGCACTATATTTCTGTTTTTCTTGTTTTAGAGAACCAGTGGTTCATAAGAAGTGCAAAGCACTATTAATTTAAAAACCTTTTAGGTTCAAGAACCGATGGTTCATACAACAAGTGCAAGGCACTATTTGATTTATTTCTAAAAACAAGTTTTTCTTGTTTTTCTTATCTCAGAGAACCAAAGGTTCATAAAAGTGCAAAGCACTATTTTATTATATTTTATTTTTATTAAAGATCATTGATCTTGTTTTTTAGATCTATGATCTGTTCATAAGAGAAATTTCTCTTCTTTTAAAGGTTTTTACCTTTTTTTTTTTATTCTTCAAGAGTTCTCAAGAGTTCTCTTCTTTCTTTCTTTTTAGCAAGATCTTCCTCCTTTTTAATTGAGGTCTGGGGTCCTTTTTATAGTGCCCATAAATTAGTTAAATTTGTTAAAAAAATCTTTCTCTGAGTGATTTTGGGAATTTTCCCTACCGTTGGATCTTTGATCCAAGGGCTTCTGCTTTGCAGAAGAAAATCTTCTTGTTTTAACAAGAACAGAAAAGATTTCTCAAGTCTTTTAATTCTGTTTGGCGCAGTGCCCCAGCGCGTGACACGTGTCACGCTGTGCTGACACGTGTCGCGCACCTTTTTTTTTTTTTTTTTTTTTTTTCCGCCGCGCTGCGCAGCGCACAGTTGCGCTGCGCTGACACGTGTCGCGCAGCGCGCAACTGCGCTGCGCGCGATTTTTTTTTTTTTTTTTTTTTTTTTTTTTGCGCGCGCGCGTTGCGCAGCGCACAGTTGCGCTGCGCTGACACGTGTCGCGCAGCGCGCGCGATTTTTTTTTTTTTTTTTTTTTTTTTTTTTTTCCGCGCGCGCTGCGGAGCGCACAGTTGCGCTGCGCTGACACGTGTCGCGCAGCGCGCAACTGCGCTACGCGCGCAACTTTTTTTTTTTTTTTTTTTTTTTTGTTCTTTCCTCTGCGCAGCGCACAGTTGCGCTGCGCTGACACGTGTCGCGCAGCGCGCAACTGCGCTGCGCGCGCAACTTTTTTTTTTTTTTTTTTTTTTTTTTTTTTTTTTTTTGCGCGCGCGCTGCGGAGCGCACAGTTGCGCTGCGCTGACACGTGTCGCGCAGCGCGCAACTGCGCTACGCGCGCAACTTTTTTTTTTTTTTTTTTTTTTTCTTCTTTCCTCTGCGCAGCGCACAGTTGCGCTGCGCTGACACGTGTCGCGCAGCGCGCAACTGCGCTGCGCGCGCAACTTTTTTTTTTTTTTTTTTTTTTTTTTTTTTTTTTTACCTTGGAATTTGAACAGAGCTTTGCTCTGATTGGGGTAAACAGGGATGATATTCAGAAGCCTCCGCAGAAACAGTTCCAAGGGCAGAAGCAGCTGACTCAAGGACCTAATCAGGCTCGAGCTTTTACCTTGACAACTGAGGAAGCTAAGGCGTCGGGAGAAGTCGTTTCAGTTATTCTACTCGTTCATGGTTTTCTCGCATTGGCATTAATTGATTCTGGTGCATCCCATTGTTTTATATCATCCAAATTTATAACAACACCCTCGATTGCCTGCACGACCCTGTCTAGTTTCTGGGACATACACACTGGGAATGGGAAAATCATATCTAGTAGGGAATGTAAAGATTGTACAGTTGTTGTGTGCGGACGGGAGCTTTTTGCGGATTTCTTGGTGATTGATACGGGCAGCTATGAAGTCGTCTTAGGAATGGATTTTCTTGGCACTTTCCACGCTCACATTGACTGTAGGGCAAAGAAAGTAATTTTCCAGATTCCTGGACATCCTGAGTTTACCTTCACTGGAGGAAGCAGTTCTGTCGGGCCAGTCGAGTTTAGGGCTAGGCCGACAAATGATATCCTTGCATCGATGGAAGTTGATAATAGTGAAGAGCCGGCGGTTGTTCGCGATTTTATGGATGTGTTTGAAGATATATCGGGTTTACCGCCGAAGCGAGACTTGGAGTTCGCAATTGATCTTATTCCTGGTGCAGCGCCAGTGTCCAAAGCGTATTATCCAATGGCACCAGTAGAGTTGGAAGAAGTCAAGAAACAGGTTGCTGAATTGCTTGAAAAGGGTTGGATTCGAAGCAGTAACTCTCCTTGGGGAGCTCCAGTTCTTCTAGTAAAGAAGAAGGATGGCACAAGAAGAATGTGCATCGACTATCGAGAATTAAACCGGGTGATTATTAAGAACAAGTACCCTATCCCTCGCATTAGAGAACTTTTTGAGCAGCTTAGTGGCGTGAGGGTATTCTCGAAACTGGATTTGCGATCCGGATATCATCAGGTCCGAGTGAAAGAAGAAGATATTTGCAAGACGGCGTTCCGGACTCAGTACGGACATTACGAATACTTAGTGATGCCCTTCGGAGTAACGAATGCGCCGGCAGTATTTATGGACTTGATGGACCGAATCTTTTCACCGTTCTTGGACCAGTTTATTGTGGTATTCATTGACGATATTCTGGTTTACTCGAAGAGTTTTGAGGAGCATGCTGAGCATTTGAAGATCGCACTGCAGACATTGAGACAGGAGAAACTGTATGCGAAGATGAGTAAGTGCGAGTTTTGGCTGGAGGAAGTGAAGTTTTTGGGGCATGTTGTATCTGGCGATGGAATTGCTGTCGATCCAGAAAAGATTGCAGCAGTTCGAGATTGGCCGATTCCAAAGAATGTTACAGAGATAAGAAGCTTTCTTGGACTCGCCGGATATTACAGGAGATTTGTGGAGAACTTTGCTCGTCTGGCGGAGCCGTTGACCAAGCTTACGCGCAAGGAGGTACCTTTTGTATGGACGGACGGATGTGCGATAGCTTTTGAAACGTTGAAGCAGAAGTTGATAACCGCCCCTATTCTGACCGTGCCAGACAATTCCGGAGGATTGGTGATTCACAGCGACGCATCGGGGAAAGGATTGGGATGTGTTTTGATGCAGCATGGGAAGGTTGTAGCATACGCATCGAGACAATTGAAGACCCATGAGAAGAATTATCCAACTCATGACTTGGAGCTTGCGGCTGTGATTTTCGCTTTGAAGATTTGGAGACACTACCTTTTGGGCGAAAGAGTCGAAGTCTTTACTGATCATAAGAGCTTGAAGTATGTGTTCACACAGAAGGAGCTTAATATGAGGCAACGTAGATGGTTGGAGCTGATGGCTGACTACGATCTTGATCTGAAGTACCATCCGGAGAAGGTCAACGTCGTGCCGGATGCGCTTAGTCGGTTACCAGCAATTCAGGTGTTAACTACGCAGAAGGAGCTCGTTGAAGATTTTCGAAGATTTGGCTTGGAGGTTGTGCTACCGCGTTCTACGGGACAGTTGATGCAGCTGCAAGTACATTCGTCATTGATCGAGAATATTAAAGCAGCACAATCGCAGGATCCTAGACTGCAGAAGTTTCGAGGACAGGTTGAAGCCGGACTACGAACAGATTTATTGATCCACGAAGATGGTTCGTTGAGGTACGGTAGCCGTTTGTGTGTGCCAAAGGGAGATATTCGTGAAGAGCTTATGAAGGAGGCACACAGTTCAGCTTATTCTGTACATCCGAGAGGCACAAAGATGTACCAAGATATTCGACAGCATTTCTGGTGGGAAAGCATGAAATGGGAGATTGCTCACTTTGTGGCAAAGTGCTTGGTGTGTCAGCAAGTTAAGGCTGAACATCAAAGGGTTGCTGGTTTATTGCAACCACTTCTGATTCCTCAGTGGAAGTGAGAACAGATAACCATGGATTTTGTGACGGCTTTACCGCGGAGTCCAAAAGGCAACAATGCTGTATGGGTGATTATTGATCGGTTGACCAAGGCAGCTCACTTTATTCCTTTTCGGGTTGGTCAATCAACAGAGACCTTGGCGGAGCGGTACATGCAGGAGATTATAAGATTGCATGGAGTACCGGTGAGTATCGTGTCCGATCGGGACACTCAGTTCTTATCACACTTTTGGCGGAGTTTACACGAAAGTTTGGGGACTCGATTGAAGTTTAGCACAGCTTATCATCCTCAAACTGATGGTCAGTCGAAGAGAACGATCCAAACTCTTGAGGATATGTTGAGAGCATGCATGTTGGACTTCAAGGGTTCGTGGGAGGATCATCTACATTTGGTGGAGTTTTCTTACAACAACAGTTTTCAGGCAACTATCCAGATGGCTCCGTTTGAAGCTTTGTATGGTCGTAAATGCCGTTCACCTGTTTGTTGGGACGATGTCGGTGAACGAAAATTGTTGGGACCAGATTTGGTTGTGCAGACTGTTGAGAAGGTTAACACTATCAGAAATCATATGAAGGCAGCACAAGACCGACAGAAGAGTTGGGCTGATACGTCAAGAAGACCTCTAGAGTTCGCCGTGGGTGATTTGATATACTTGAAGATATCACCGACTAGAGGGGTGATTCGTTTTGGGAGTCGAGGAAAGCTTAGTCCTCGATTCGTTGGACCCTTTAAGATTTTGGAGCGTTTTGGTGAGGTAGCGTATCGCTTAGCGTTACCGCAGTCCTTGGCGAATGTGCATGATGTGTTTCACGTATCTCAACTCCGTAAGTATGTTCGTGATGAAACGCATGTATTGGATCATTCGGAGCTAACAGTACGGGAAGACTTGACTTTTGAGGAGCGACCGATTGAAATTGTGGATCGAAGGGAAAAGGTTCTTAAGAACAAGGTGATCCCTCTTGTGCTTGTTTCTTGGGGTAATCGCTCGCATCGAGAGTCCACTTGGGAACGAGAAGATGAATTCCGGCAGAACTTTCCTCACCTTTTCTTGTAGTTATCCATCTTTGTATTCTTGGAATTTCGAGGACGAAATCCTTTTTGTAGTTGGGTATAATGTAACACCCGAGCCCAATACTACTATTTTAGTTACTGTTTTAGCGTAGTGTGGTGCTCATTTCGTTTAACCTGCTTGATTGTTATTTACTGTAAATTTTACCCGGCAAAGTCATTTTTGCATATAACAATTTTTGGCATCTAAAATAAAATTAAAAATATTCATCTTGGCCTACTTGACACCCCTAACCCTGTTGTAGCGTCCGTGCGTCGTATTCTCGTCCCGTTCAGTGAAACGGGCGAGTTTGGATGGCTACGTGCACGTACGTGTGTCCGTTTTGGGGGTATGCTTTTTGATCATAAAACACTTCATTTTAAAATTTGGATCCCGCTTAAAATCCTATTATTTCAATTTCAAATTTTTGGACCCGACCCGGGCGCGATTTGGAAATGTTTTACTTTGCGCCAAAATCCCATTTTTAATATATTTTAAAACCGACGTATATATTTCACTAACCATACAATAAATTTCACTGTTCCCCTAATCTTATAAATCTTTTTAATAAACTTTCTTAACCTCCTACAGTTCCTCAGCCAATCAAATCCTTATTCCTGTGGGCCCCACTCTCTTCTCTCTCTCCATCTCTCCTCTCTCTCTCCGTCTCTAGCTCTCTCTATCTCTCTCTCTCTCCCTCAAATCTCTTTTTCTTTCTCTTATATTTTTTAAAAACTCTTGTTCCCTCCTCCATCCTTCTCACGAGAACCCTGAACCCCATCTGCAGCGAACCCTAGCCACCGCCGTCTCCCTCCTCGCCGCCGCAACCCCAACACCGACGACACCAGCACCCTCACCTCCTATTCATCGTCTCAACCACAGGTCCTCTTCCTCCTTCTTCCTTCTCCCGGTGCACCCCCGACTAGACCCGCGACCAATTGCCCTCGTCGCTGCAGCCCACCGCCGAAGACACCATCACCGGCTTCCTCGTCCTCGTCATTCCCTCACCATCCTCGCCCTTTCTCTCATCGATTCCCGAGCGCCTGCACACCCCGACCAGCGCCACAGCCACCTGCACATCCCCTGCACGTGTTCGACCGCCGGATCTGTCACCGCCGGCGATCTCGCCTCTGTACCCGGCCTTCGTACAACCCACTGTAAGCCTTCTACTCCTTTTTCCTCCTTCCTTTCTTCTCTGGTTCCTTTCTATTCTTGATTGCACATCTTGATGGTTCACTGTTCACATTTTCGCCGGAATCCGACGATGCCGACGACGTGATCCGACGTTCCAGCGAGGTACCCCGACACGCGTGGTTCCATTGTTCGTTGTTTGGGTTCAATCCGTGAACCGTGCACCCGTCGCGAGTTTTCCCGCCGACGTTTACGTTCCGTTTTTCCCGGTTCGCAACCCGTCGAGGCAAGTACCCCTTGCTACATGCTATACAATATTTACATATATATTATGACACCCTAAACCTGTAAATTTAACTTGGTACGATCATTTCTCATTTTCGTGTACAATATTACATTATATCATTTTACCGTTAAACTTGGAACCTACAGTTGCAAATTGAACCTAATAACCATTTTACCTGTTGAATCACATTTTTAATGTTAACATAGCTTATGGCGTTTGTCTTTATAGTTTTGTTCCATTCGGAAACTCGTGTGCATTTTAACCTGTAATAGTTGTACTGAACCGTTATACAAATCATTGCACCTCTAAGGGTTCTTAAACTTGTTAGCATGACTAAACGGCTATACTTGTCTTACTGCACTCTTGTAATCATCTCTGTGACAAATTTGATAACTGTATTGCAAATTGAATGAAACTGCCTATTACTTAATTCATTGCTTATCTCATGATTGTTAACACCCATGTTTGATTATATAACTGATTGTGAGCACACCCACGATATTGTTTACATCTTGACCTGACTTGCTACACATATATATTGATATACCTGACATGGTACCGTATATTGTTGACTTGACCTGATGTACCATGACCTGACCCGTTACCTGATCTTGTGTCTAATGCCAACAAACCTGACATGTAGTCCTCATGGACCGTTCCTGTTGTCTATCCAGACAAACCTGCTTTTACCTGATCCTGTGTTGGCATTAGTTCTTGATTACTGAATACCTGACTTGACATACATAACTTGGGGGTATGGGGAAATCAAAGGTGAAACCTGACTTGTAACTCAACAGTTCGATCCCTGTTCTGATCAGTCTTACGGGTTAGACCGGCCCCGGAGTGATGATGCTGACATCACTCGCCTATACCTACTACCTGTTACTGCCTAGCGGCACGTCTCGGTTTCAGCCCGAGAGTCTTAGACCGTGGTCCCGGGCATGCACGGGATACTATTGAGTTACATCGACGATTCATCAATTTGGTTTCAAAGACTTTAGAATAGAAAACCTGATAGAACAGTTTAGTTTACCCACTGCACACTACCCTGCACTGCTATGATTCATATTATTGTTACTCTCGTTTTATTCATGTTTATATTGCATTGCCTGCTACACTGTTCATATTATATTACTTGATGACATGACGCGCTGACGTCTGGGTTTTGCATGGCCCAGATTCCGTACCGCTGTTGCAGTCCGAGCAGGAGTACTTCAGCCAGCAGGCTGAGCTGTGAGGTGTCAGTAGTAGTTAGTTAGTTTTTATTTCCTGCAGTTTATTCCTGATGTGAGCCCGCATTATGGGACATACATTTCAGTTATTTGTATTGGATCATTTGCTTCCGCATTTCACTATTCTTGACTCATGTTATATTGGATTATGGACATGTTTTAAATAGTTTTATTTTGTTATTGATATCTCTACAGCCGTAATGTGACTGTGGATGGATACTTTCTACCCACAGGTAGCATGGTTGGCTATGTCACGTGCCTATTTTAGCGTACTCTGGGAAGCGGGGCGTGACACTTGTCAACTCCTCGTATTCTGTATTTTGGGAATCGGGGCGTGACAGTTTTCCTCTACGGACCACCATGTGCGGACCTCTCCCTCTAGCTGGATCTTCACTACGTTTATTCTGTTGTTGTCAGGGACCTGAGCGGCCGTCAAAAGATTCTCCACATTGATTAGCTATTGCCCGGCCTCAAGTGGATCTGCTGCTCCCGTGAATACCGTCGGATGAAGTCTCTTGAAATCTGGGAATATGATTTCCAGTAACTGTATCATTGCTCAGGTAACATTGTGTCATATCATGAAACAAAAGAATATATAAATCATGTCACAAATTTCATGTATATGCTATTCAGATTGAAAAATTCATTATAAATTATACGTGCAGAAACAGACAAAACAATATAAAAGTCATAAAAAAGTATACTCATTTATCTAAACAGTAAAATTGGTTTCAACTCAATTGGGTTACTGGTTAGGGAGATGTGATCGTCTTAAAACAGAGGTTCATTACTGGTATTCCAGTTTCGGAATTGGAAATCCAACTTCGAACACATTTTGCTATAAGTTATGTACAAAATTATACATCGTTACATTTCAATAAAATATAGATAATCAGTTAAGTTTTTAATGAAAAATATGGATTCATAATAGCCATTATATACAGGAAGTTATGTTCATTTTAAGTTCAATACGTATTATTTGTCACTGCAGAAAATCAGCTGGACATGTCGACAACTAAAAATACTTTTAAAATAACAATCGGAATTTAAATTAAATGAAACAAACACCATCAGTTAGCTATTATATACATAACAATATGGGTTCCCACAGAATATGAAATTCTTACAGCGAGATATGGATGTTTCAAATCAGGCTTCGACTGGAAGTATTGCTCTGAGCTGCAATCGAGACCCGTGTTTCTCACAACTTTTCGTTATCTTAACATGGCAATATTCAGAAGAAACCTACATAGGTTTATAGGTTATTTAATTGGTTTCGATATGAGCCCTGGAATGTTACATTCCGATATGTATTTAATTTAATATTAATTTTTCAAGTCGACATGCGCGGTAAATTCCATATTTGATCTAAACCCTATAATTCTATTAAAACCCAAATTTTCATGAAAACCAAGTTACAAACTCATTAAATATAGGATCTTTACACTAATTTAAGGGAAAAGGGATGGTCCATACTTGTAGGAGGCCACTAGGTTTAATTAAATTATTTCACATGAGATATACTTGGAAAGATACCAAGTTTAAACGATGAGGGTGTAGATTTTCGGTGTAGGGTTTGAACTTGGTATATGTGTGTGAGCGGAGGTTTTTGGGTTACCTTAAATTATTCATGTTTAATATTATAAGAACTAGATGATCAGTTTAACAAATCTTTAATCAAAACTAACCAAACTAATAATTATATTAATATAATTCAAAGTATCTTAAAAATAAATTTCAAATCAAGAACTAAATTAATCAAACATGCATAACAAATAAATTAAACATTTGCATGAATCCAAATTTTCATGTCTAAATACTTTAAATTAGGGTATGAGAACTAGAGGATAAATTTTAAACAATCAATTACATGAAACTTATCTAGTTAACAACTAATCATTATTAGAATATTTGAATGGTATTAAGAATTAACCTATCAAGTTTACTACTATAATAAAAATATTGAACAACCCAGAAATCAAGAATCTAGTTTCAAGTCAAGTAACAATTTAATTAAATAAATAAATTAACCATAATTAAAATGCATAAGAATACTTGCATAAAACTTGATCTTAAAAAATAAATTGAAGCACTTGCTTTGTACTTCTTGACATTGAAATCAAGTAATTCAAATATAAAAATAATTCAAGAAATAGAACACTTGTCTTAATCTACAAATTTCTTCTTGCTTCTCCTTCTTGAAATTTTGTAAAATTTGGATTGAATTGTTGGTAAAGAGGAGAAAGGAAAAAGAAGAAATGATTTTTTAAAGAAAGATGAAAAAGAAATAAAAAGAAATGGAGAAAGGCTTAAAGAGGAAGGAAGAATTAATTAATGAATTACTTGGAGGTGAAGTAAAGAATAAAGAAAAAGAAAAGAAAAGAAAACTTGGAGAAAAAGTAAAGAAAAAGAAAAAGAAAAAGAAAATGAAAAATCTAGAATAGGAAAATTTGCATTTTACCCCCCTCAATTTTAAATAATTACACAAAACCCCCTCAAGGTTTGCATAACTAAAATATGTAAAATTAAATTTACATTTAAAATTTTAAGAAGAATATTTTTTAATCAAAAATACGATTAGTTTTAAAATATCAGAAATTTCGTAAATATTTTTCAAATACAAATACAAGTATTTTCTAATTTCAAGAAAATTCATGTTCTCAAATACGGATACAAGTGCTAAAATTTCTACACATACTTAGAAGTACTAATACAGGTATATTAGGATCCAGGGTTACATAGACACTTAATAGGTTTAATTGTTTCGTAATTAGTATTTTCCGAAGAGGGGCTATATATTTTGGAAATAAAGTTATCATAAATGTGTGCGCGAGTTTCAAAATTCCCAATTCATTTTTTTTCATAAATCAATTGATTTATATATGTTATTCATGTTTAAGAATTCACTTACTATAAATTCGATTAAATTTTAGGCTAAATGCCAGGGAATACCTCCTAATATTTACCCCCAATAGCAGGAAATATCCTTAACTTTCTAAAATAAGCACTTTTCATCCCTGAACTTTAATTGATTTCCAAAATGCCTTTTATATAAGTATTTAATTAAAAGCTATTTCTTTTTCTCTTCTTCTTATATAACTTCATTATTTTCCGATATTATCCACGCCTTTCAAAATTCTTTAAATTATTTTAAATACTTCCAAACTTATAAAGTGACTGTTAAGTTTATTTTTTTCAATTTAATTTATTTTTCAAATACCAATTATTCTCTCATCGTTACCATCTTCTTCTTTATCACAACCAGACAAAACCCCACCTTCATCTTCTTTCTTCCCATCCTTCATCCTATTCATTTTTATTCTCTTCTCTTATTCTTTGTTTTCATAAGCTCTTTATTTTTCTTTTCTTTTCTTTTCTTTCCTATTTACTTCTAAATTAAAAAAAAAACCTAATATAAAAGACACCAAATTTTTGAAAGTTCCTGACACAAAAGAAACCTAGAATTATGCAAATCGGAACATAAGAAATCAAATCAATCATCACTTACAAAATAGAAAATCTAAATCAATCAAATCCTATAAGAAGATCCGATCAATCAATTTTTGTATTGGGAATTTAAAAGCATGTAAAGAATAAGAAGGAACTATGAGGACATTTGCATATCTTTTTTTTTATATCTACTTATGTCAAAATTAACCATCGTTTAACTAATGATGTTGTATTTAAAAAAAACTTAACTTTGGGAGGTGTAAGTAATATTAAAGAATAACGGGGGTACATCAGTTTTGCATAGAAATTTAGGAAGTATTTCAAAAAAAAACCCGATATAAATATTTCAATTAAATATTTAAATGAAAGGTATTTTGGAAATCAATTAATGTCGAGAGAGGAAAGGTGCTACATTTAGAAAATCAAGAGTATTTCCTATTGTTGGGGTGAATGTTACGGGTATTTCCTACCGTTTAGCTTAAATTTTATGCCGGTTATTAGCTACTAACGCAATTCTAAAAACATTTAAACGGTGATAAAATTTATTCTTACAAATGATAGGTTAATTACATTAATTTTATGAGAAATAAGGATGCAGTAACATCCAATTGAATGTTGCCCATCATTAAACTAGCTAAGCTAGCAGAACACTAGAGTTCTGAACTCCACTGACGTTTGCTATCAAAGTTGATACGACTAAATGTTTAACTTATCATTCAATAGAAGAATATATCATACAGATTTCGTACCTCAATAGCGTCTGGCCTATAAAGACACGGGCAGAGTCTGTTTATGTGGATCAAGATATGTTTTCTCAATTAAAAGCCTAATTTTTAATTGATATCTCCATCTCAGCTTAGGAAACACAAATAAAGTTAGCACTTTTAATAGGAAGGCTTTCCCCCAAAAAAAGGTATGGAGTTCAGAACTCTTATTAATTTGAATAAAATGTTGGAATCGACGGATTTGTGACATCAGTCATGTTATCGACACCATCCATCTGATCACATACTGGAGAACTGCTTGAAACAGAAGCTGATGATCCGAATGATAATCCTGTTGTTCGGGAGGTAATAGAACTAGTGGTGGAAGCAGGCATGGATGATGTCGATGCCTGAGAACTCAAAACACAGACCCGTAGCATCGGAAGAACCAGTACGAGATTAAAAAAAAACGAAGAATTCTTGCTCAAACCAAGCGTGGGAGATGAAGAAAATGTACCAAAACTGGCCTGTTCGCATCAGAAGTCAATGATGTTTAACAGGAAGAGGTAAACAGATGATATAATTTATAAGAAGGCGATATAAATGGCAAGGGGGGAATGTTAGGATTTTCACAACTTTATGTTCGGTCTACGATGTAGCCGAATGTGTTTGGAGGAGAGAATGGATAGAGAATGTAGAAAGTATCAATAAACTATTCTTATATTTTCCTTGCTCTTTTAAAACTTTACAAAACATCTCCTTATATAGGAGTTTACATGCCCCTTCATTATGACTCTTCATAATACCAATTGATTACAATAACCGTTACATATCCTTTCATTAAACCTATTCATGAATTGGTATCCCTTCCTTTTATAACCGATGTCTCTTCAATTCTTTGTAACCGAAAACAAGTTTAATTTCTAACATGCTCCCTTAAACTTGTTTTACCATGCCGATCTTTCCTCGCAATTTTGCGAACACTTCAAATTTTAGGGGCTTTGTAAAAATGTCGGCCAGTTGATCTTGTGATTTGACATGAACGAGTTCGACCTCTTTCTTCCTCACATGTTCTCTGATAGAGTGATACCGAGTATCAATGTGCTTGCTTCGTTCATGAAACACTGGATTCTTCGCCAGTGCTATAGCAGATTGGTTGTCCGCATACATCTTCGTAGGTCCTTCCTGTTCAACCTTTAGATCTTTCAGCAGATTTCTTAGCCATATAGCATGGCAAACTCCAGCCGATATAGCAACGTATTCGGCTTCACAAGTTGATAGTGTCACTATCGGTTGCTTCTTGGAACACCAAGTAAATGCTGATTCACCGATGACGAAAATGTACCCTGTCGTACTTTTCCGGTCATCTATATCTCCTCCCCAATCGCTATCGGTATATGCATATAATTCAAAATTGTTAGATTTCGAATAGAACAAACCGAAATTTGGTGTACCTTTGATATATCTCAATATCCTTTTCGCCGCTGATAAATGTGTCAATTTCGGTTCTTCCATGTATCGGCTGATCAAGCCGACTCCATATAGAATATCCGGTCTTGTGCATGTAAGATACCGAAGACTGCCTACCAAGCTTTTAAAATGCGTCGAGTCCACATTGCTCCCTTCATCGAACTTTGATAATTTTGTTCCGCAGTCTACTGGGGTATTGACCGAATTGCTTTGCTCTATATTGAACTTTCTCAAAATCGACCGAGCATATCCTTCTTGGGATAAGAAAATCCCATTCGGTTTTTGCTTTACCTCTATTCCCAAATAATATGCCATCTGACCGATGTCGGTCATTTCAAATTCTTTAACCATCGAGCTTTTGAAGTCATCGAACATACGTGGATTGTTTCTTGTGAAGATGAGATCATCCACATATAAACATACTATAAAAATATCACCTTTTTCGGACTTCTTTATGTATAATGCATGCTCATAAGGACACTTCATGAAACCGTGTGCTTGGAAGTATATGTCGATTCGACTATTCCATGCTCTCGGTGCCTTCTTCAGGCCATATAAAGCCTTCTTTAGCTTCAGTACTTTCGACTCATGTCTTTTCTTCTCATAACCGAGTGGTTGCTCGATGTAGACTTCTTCTTCAAGATATCCATTGAGGAATGCCGATTTAACATCCAATTGATATATCTTCCAACTTGCCTTGTATCGCTCAATTTCTCCCTTAGTGTTCTTTTTCTCCTTGTACACCCATTTCACTCCTATGGGTTTCTTGCCTTTGGGAAGTTCGGTGATCTCCCAAGTTCCATTTCTCTCAATAGCACTGATTTCTTCGTCTATTGCTTCTTTCCACCTTCGGTCTTTGACCGCTTCTTCAAAATTCATTGGCTCGCATTCGGCAAACAAACAAAATAATGTTAGATTATTTTGCATTTCGGTTACCTCATATAACTCGGTCATAGTCCTCGTCCTTGGATTTCTTGGTGGAGTTGAACTTGACGACGCTTCGGTTTGTGGAGAACCGACTTGAGGCGAATTGAACCGAGGTGTTGTTGCAGGTGATGGAACATCAACTTCGACTTCATTTCTTTTCTTTTCTTCTTGACCGAGTACTTCATTCGGTCTGCTGCTTTCGGCTTCATCGCTCCAACTCCATGAGCTTTCTTCATCAAATTCGACATCTCGGCTAACAATGACCTTCTTATTGACTGGATCAAACAGCTTGTAACCTTTGGTTCTTAGATCATAACCGATAAAAATCAACCGAGAACTTCGGTCATCAAGTTTTACTCTCTTTTGTTCGGGGACATGAGCATATGCTATGCTCCCGAAAATTTTAAAGTGACTTACATTCGGCTTATAACCATGCCACATCTCCTGCGGTGTTATATTTTATAGACTCTGGGTTGGGCATCGGTTTAGAATGTACACAGCACATGCAACCGCTTCTGCCCAAAATTCCTTCGGCATATTTTTACTACTCAACATACATCTCACCATGTCTAATATGGTTCTATTTTTTCGTTCGGCCACTCCATTTTGTTGTGGTGAATAGGAGGCCGTTAAGAAATGCCGAATCCCATTTTCTTTGCAAAAATTTTCAAACTCATTTGAAGTGAATTCTCCACCTCGGTCTGACCTGACCGATTTCAAATAAAACCCACTTTCTTTTTCCACATTCATTTTGAATCTTTTAAAATTTTCAAAAACTTCCGATTTATTTTTTAGAAAATATACCCATGTTTTCCTTGTGAAATCATCAATAAATGTTAGAATGTACCTTTTTCCACCAAATGAATTTGGAGTAATTGGACCACATACATCGGTGTGGACAAGTTGTAATGGCTCCTTGGCTTTAAACTCGGCTTCTTTTGGAAAACTTGCTCGGTGATGTTTACCAAGTAAACACCCTTCACATAACTCTTTCGGTTCATTCATAATCGGCAAACCTTTGACCATGTTCTTCCTCGCCAACAAGTTTAGTCCGCCGAAATTGAGATGTCCATACCTCATATGCCATAACCGAGCCGAATCTTTCACCGATGATTTTAGACACTTTGCTTCACCATATTTGATATCCAATAGAAATAGCCGATTCTTCGTCATCTGCACTTTTGCTATCAACTTCATTCGGTTATCTCTTAAGAAAAGAGTTCGATCCTTTAAATGAATATCGAAATTCTTTTCTAAGAGTTGTCCCAAACTCAAGATGTTGTTTTTCATATTCGGCACATAATACACATTTTCGATATATTTTTGTGATCCATCTTTCAGTCGAATTAAAATTTTACTTTTGCCTTTTACTGGTACCTACGAACAGTCACCGAATGTGACTTGGCCACTCACCGATTCGTCCAAGTCTACGAACATGTTTCGCTTGCCACACATATGATTACTTGCACCAGTATCGAGATACCAAGTGTCGGCACTTTCTTCGTCACCTTTAAAAGCCAGCAGAAGTACATCGTCATTGTAATCTTCTTTCTCCACAAAGTTTGATTTTTCCTCGACTGTTTTTCCCCAACAGTCTGCTGCGTAGTGACCGAATTTCTTGCAATTATAGCATTGAACATTCGGTCTCCCTCTTCCACCAGTCGATCGTCCTCGGCCTCGACCTCGGCCGAAATTTTGGCTTTGGCTTCTATCGTCATTGTTTTGATCTCCTCGACCACCTTGTCCTCGACCGAATTGACCTCGGCCACGGCCTCTTCCTCGGCCGCGTGTATTTCCTCGATTTCGGTCATTTTGACCATTTTCAACCGAATCACCTTTCAAATTAACTTGTGTTTGTAGTAATTTTTCAATCGGTTCTTGCTTTTTCACGAACCGTTCTTCGTGGGCTTTTAGTGAACCCATCAACTCATCTATCGTCATTTCTTCAAGATTCTTTGACTCTTCAATTGAATACACAATGAAGTCAAACTTCGGTGGTAGTGACCGAAGAATTTTCTCTATCACCCTTACATCCTCCATTTTTTCTCCGTTCCTCTTCATTTGGTTGACCACCGTAAGCACTCGGGCATTATAGTCAGTCACCGATTCATTCTCCTCCATTTTTAACAATTCAAACTCCCTCCTTAGTGATTGTAAGCGTACCTTTTTAACCTTCTCGACTCCTTGGAAGGTTTTCTCAAGTATCTCCCACTGTTGCTTTGCATTAGTGGCAGCCGAAATCTTCTCGAAAGTCGAATCATCGACACCTTGCTCGATAAAGTATCTTGCGGTACAATCTTTCTCGAATAATTTTTCGTGGGTCGTTCTCTGAGCTGCCGTCAGTGCAGCTTCATCTTGAGGCCGATCATAGCCTCGGACCACCACATCCCAAGCGCCTACTGCTCCCAAAACAGTCTTCATTTTGATGCTCCAATTTTCATAGTTATCTTTGGTGAGGCGTGGGGCGTTGTACGAGAGTGTTGTCTTCGACATTTTCTTCGAACCTTGCTCTGATACCACTTTGTTAGGATCTTCACAACTTTATGTTCGGTCTACGATATAGCCGAATGTGTTTGGAGGAGAGAATGGATAGAGAATGGAGAAAGTATCAATAAACTATTCTTATATTTTCCTTGCTCTTTTAAAACTTTACAAAACATCTCCTTATATAGGAGTTTACATGCCCCTGCATTATGACTCTTCATAATACCAATTGATTACAATAACCGTTACATATCCTTTCATTAAACCTATTCATGAATTGGTATCCCTTCCTTTTATAACCGATGTCTCTTCAATTCTTTGTAACCGAAAACAAGTTTAATTTCTAACAGGGAATTGGGTTGTTACCTTTATGATTCATTAACCGATATGGCATGAATCGATCGATAAATCTCAACCTGAAATAATCCGACTTCGACGATAAAATACAGCCTTTCTACTCTCTTCAAGTATCTCCACTTCATATAACTTCCAGTACTATAACATGGGATTATCCTTGCCAAATTTAATATAAGACTTTATGAGAAGCAGTCACTGAACTTGATACAGCTATAAGAAACCACAAACAAACTCACTCACACGGTAAGAATTTCCTCTCCAAGATGAGAGGTCACCGGTTCACCAAAACCAGGTTCTACAAGTGCTTCAATGTATGATGAAAATTGGGTTAATTGCTATGTAATACCCCAATGTTTCACCTAAACTTGCACTTATATACCTTGTTGATTTTTTCGCTGGACTTAGATACCCTAA
Organism: Agapanthus africanus; assembly: GCA_030015575.1. NCBI lineage: Eukaryota > Viridiplantae > Streptophyta > Magnoliopsida > Asparagales > Amaryllidaceae > Agapanthus > Agapanthus africanus. Next base: position 395,296,439 of record JASDDO010000029.1, on the reverse strand, counting down.
AATATAAACCGTATAGATTTTGTTTAAAATAGTGATGGCTTCGAGAGCCAGCCGGTGGGAGCAAAGAATTAACGGTTCGTACTTTAATGTCTATAAGTGCAGCGAAAAAATCAATTATGTATATAAGTGCAAAGTGGATGAAACATTGGGGTATTATTAAGCAATTAACCCATGAAAATTCACATAGACAAGAAAATAAGCTTCCTAAACATTGGGGTATTATTAAGCACATGAGATGCAGCAAAATTTTTACTGTAAAAGTAGAGACGAATCTTGAAGGTGTAAAGATGTTTTTAACTGCTAGTGTTTGTTTTTTAATGAAGGTGTAAAGGTAAGAATATGTGTATCATTATCAACTTTATGCAACAGTAACTCTTGCTCTTGCCTATCAAGAATATATAACTGTTTTTAACACTCTAGTTATTTGTTGTTATTTTATAGTAGTTTTGATTGTCTAATTATATTCCACTGCTTATTATAGAAATTCAGAATATGATAAACAAAATTTCAGAAATTTAAAATAGCAACTAATCTTGATATTGATGTTAATTACAGTAGGATCGATGCGAAAAATTTAACAAAACCAAAAAAAATGGAGAAGAAAATAGTTATATAAGTCTGTAAACATCATCACCCCAATAAACTAATCTCATCAAATTAACTTCATTACAAAATCAAAAGATATAAATCTGTGGAAGATGAAAACAAAACATGCGTTATCATGCAACTTCCCCCATTTTCCATCTTTCCATGTGATCATGGCAAGACGAGATCATCCTTTCAGTTTAGTTCTAGCAACTATTACTTCAACTGCTTTTGATTTTTTTTTCACTCAATTAATTTTAGGCTTAATTCTAAAAAACTATCAAAAATTTTGGCTCAATTAAAAAGAAACTACCAAATACTCTCAAAACTATAGAAAACTATCACAAAACTTTAAAAGCTACCAGAAACAATCTGCAATAAAACACCCCTAGCAAACATATTTAAAATCGAAAAAGGAAAATGCATAATTTTATTAATTTTAAAAGGTGGGAATTGGATCCTGACCTTTGTGATTCGTTCCGAGCGATCCCACACGAATCGAAAGAAAAAAAACTACCCTAAAAGGGCTTGCATGGTGCAAGTCTCTTTAGAGCCCTTGGATGAGCTACCCTTGTACGTGGGAAAAGCCCATTTAAGGGCTATGCAAGAGCTGCAAGCTCTTGCATAGTAGATTTTTCCAATCGAAACCCTCAATCTAGAAATCTCAGATTTGGAGGCCGTGACGGTCCCACTTTCTCACAGAATCCTTTCGGTCCCATGCATGCTCTTTTTACATATAACCCCCAATGAAAAACTAACCATTTCTTCTTGAATAACTAGAATATAGCCCGTACAATCTGCGTGGATAAATAGGAAAGTCCGCGGATAAATAAGGGAAAGTCCAATCTGTATTTTGCAGTAAACAAACCAATTGAAGAAAAATATTATCCAATCTATTATGCTTTAGTCAGCAATTGTTTATTTCTAACTGATGTTTCCAGAGATGGATCATGTTGCATACTCATAGTATACATCATTGAGTGTATTCCAATAATAGGCACAAAGTTGAAGAGAATACATATAGCAGCAAACAAACACTTTACAAGGTCATTAGAAACACGGATGCGAAAATTTGGTGGTAAAACTTGCAGTTCCAAAACATGTATTTCCCTCTTAAAGATCAATTGATGAATAAATTAATCAGCAGAATGCAAAGCAGTCAGCTTTTGCTTAGCTCCCTACGATTAGTCATCAATATGCAAAGCAATCAATTTGCTGTCTACATACAAATTTTTTTCCAAGCTTCATCCATTATAACTTTTTGAACTGAACTTTGGATAAAGAAGGAATTTTATGTACTATAGTTTGAATTATCAGGTTTATCCCATGTCTATATATACATAAAATGATATTAGTAAGATAATACAGTTGTTTAATTGCAGTCAATGTTAATTTTTCAATCCAAAATTTAGAAAATAAAAGCTACTGCAGTAGAGGAAGAATTTTAGAAATTGTGGTAGCATGTTGAGGGTCTTTTTATGACATAAATTCAGGAATATTTTACAACATATTTTATAATCTATTTTTTAAATGTAGAAATCAGATTCTGAATTGTTAAATCTAGTGCATCAAAACTCTAACTGGTTTCCATGCTAGTGCATCCAAAATCTAAGTTAAGTCCACGGAGCGATAGAATTTGTGAACTAAAAATTAGAGAAAAATATATATAAGGAAAGAAATATAAATGTCAATCAAAGTCAATATACTAAAACGAATTGTGTGCGTGCGTGCATGCGTGTGTGTTTATTCTTTTCTAATATTTTGAAAAGTAGTCGAACCATCATCTATGGAAAAAAATTCAATTCTTATAATATAAAACTGGAAATAGATATATCCCTAACACACAAACACATGCATTTAGACATAATGTATACATCTAAATACACAAACATATTTAGACATAACATATTTCAGAACTTTTTCTCAAGTTGATAGATGACTGATTGAAGATCGAGGATGTTGAAATAAGGAACTTATATGAACCATCCTAAAAGTACCCGAGAAAAAAGGAATAAATTATATTTTTGTTAAAAGTATATAATCCATAAGAGAAGCAAATGAAAAAAATTTCATGCATCTTGCACGCCCAAATCAGTTGAATTATCATACAACAACCATCATGTATGCTTCATTAGGTAATTATTATAAGTGCACGGCGGCGCCCCGGCCTCCATCCCGAGGCCAAATGCGGAAGCGATGGTTAACTTTAATTTTCTTGAACCGGCATCACCGCGCACTAAAATCCGGATCGGGCCATTAACTAGTACTAGCTAACTACAAGATGGGGATGAGAAATATACCGAGTGATCCGAGTCCTCCGGTCTTCTCGTCGTCGTCCCGATCTCCCGCGGAATGTCCAGTCTCCACCTCCTCGCCGGAAGGGCACCACGTCGCCGGCTTCTTTTACGGGCTCCCACCTCTATACCGAGGCAACTCGGGCACGAAGCTGGCGAGTCGACGTGCCCAAGGTTTGCTGTAGAATGTAGTGTGGAACTTGTGTCTCATTTTGGGGTTTGTGGAATTGCCATATGGTGGAGGTATGAACTATGGAGTTTTTCTTGGGAATTTTGGTGAAGGAAAATGATATGAGATCATCCAAATATCACCCACCACAAATTGGACAGCCCCTTCTTCTCTTTTGGCCGGCCAAAAACTAGAGGGAATGAGAGAGTGGTGTGTGTGTATCAAAAGGAATGAGTGAGCCAACCAATCAATCAAGAGAGAGAAAGGGTGATGATAACAAACAATGATCACAAACTAAAACCCACACACCAACAACCTAATCACATCTCATCACAAGGTCAAGCCATCATATTTCCACAAGTCAAACCATGATGACAAGAAGAAGTCAAAAGGTGGAGGAATTATCATGATATGACAAAATGCAAATAACACCCTCCACAATGCTTATTTGCACAAATACAAATAAGCCCTCCTCTACCAATCTTCGGCCAATGAAAGATACAAAGAAATATGGCCGAAACGGAAAGCAAACTGACAACTCCAGAAAACTGGTCCCGTAATAAATTACAGGAAAACCCCGATACTGTGTATACACACCCGCATTTGTATTCCGACCGAAATACAAATGCAATGAGACAAAATCTACACTGTACTATACTAGGATCCGGCTTAAACCAAAGCCGGCTAGTAATATCCGTCCGATCCTGATCCGTGCAATACCGCACGTATCTGATCGAACCCTGCCATATATCCATACGGCATCTAGTACTACCTGTCCGATCCTGATCCGTGCAATACCGCACGTATCTGATCGGACCCTGCCATATCTCCATACGGCCTCTACAGCGTTTCGCCCGAAAGCTTGAGTAACTGAATGTGGGGGACTCTAAAGACTCGTCAACACCTTGGTTGTGGATTTAACCACTAGCACGTCAGAGGTATAAGCCAATACGTAACGGGCTACCAGGTATTGACAAAAAAGGGACGTCAATGAGCGAACTCATCCTGACACCCTACTGAGCCTGTCAGTGACAATATCCGTACAGTCCGGTCCGTTCGTCTATGAGTATCGCATGGCGGGCCTAGGGGGTTGGTAAAAGTCAGACCCCCAAAAGCGGTACAAGTCGTGTCGGAGTGTAGCCCAGAACACCCTGAGATACTACTGGAATACCTACCAGTAAATCTCCTGCCTCGGTCGAGGGCTTCGTGTAATGGCTCTTCTAGACACAGCGCGACCTCACCACCAATACCGGGAGAGACGAACCCCTGAAGATCCGCTCACTGCCTCCATGTGGCTTGGGACTGTACCCAACTAAAACCTGTTTGCACGTCTCCTTTGAGCGTGGTAGGGTAGTAATCAAAGTACAGTGGGAACTCACACGAGACAAATGACGATCCCCAGGTCGATGAACTAACCTGTACACATGTCACCAGGGAACTGCTATCTGACGTCAGGTATAAGACCAACTAGCATGTTCCCGGCGAGTCCTGTCCGGTGTACTCATAACCCAATGAGCACCTGTATACATCTTAGGTGAACCAACTGACACCAGTGGCTTGTGAGACCGGCCACCGCCCCTCGTCGGGGTCTCGAATGTACACACTAGTCTACTCTGGAGTATCGATGCCCTGTCTCGAAACTCCCACGACTAGGGACCTTTTAAAGATGTGCTTATAGACCCCAGATCCCACTTATATGATCGCCCTCATACTGCTGGTTGTCAAGCAAGGATCCTAGGGGCTCTATCAACGTGTAATAGCGACATGTCAGGTCACCTAAAACAGTACACGATGATAAAGATAAACCAGATAGCATACTATCAACTCGAGTAAGACTGTCCTACCGGGATAGGTCCTCCCTCAATCATTGCAATCACGTGCCTGTGATCCAATAATTGACTCTGAGGGCACTATCTCCAACAATCTCCCACTTGCACTCAAGGCTAATTATTGCGATGTCGCATACTCACAGCCCGTGTGATACCGAACACCCAACTCCTCTACTTGTCAGTCTCACAAAGCTCGTTTGCGAAACTATTGCGTTCGAGGAATAGCCTCAGTGAGTGGAACCGCTTTGATGTTTCTTTCTATGTCTCTCTATATCTCAAGTTCGCAGAGAAAGCCATCTCCCGAAATGAGCAATACCTGTCTTAGAATGTGTCTGGATGTCTGATGGGACCTAGCTCATAAATGAACTCCAAATCCAAACTTCTTAGACTGTATCGTCAACTGAACTTAATCAGTATCCTGCGCCATGCCTCCCTCAGTATTGCCTTGGATCACCTGTCCAAAATACTGCCTTTCGTCAGAAGGAAAAACTATAGCTCTGACAACCTCCTTGTCGTCCATGTCACCTTGGAAGCCTGGAATGATAACTGTCTCCCGAATAAGGCTGTCGTTATCATATCCCTAGAACATCCACTTATGTTCTAAAACTGCTTCCGACTGTTTCTCCAGGATTGGATCAATGTCAACTTATTGCATCTAGTGCAAGAACAACATCTGGTGTGGTACTTGACATCTCATGATTGACTCAATTGCCTGAGCAAGTGATCTGCCAATCATGCACATCCCTCTCCACTTTAGTCTGTAAGACACCTTTAGAGAGGGTGACTCCATTACCTGCAGGTACACTACCGTGCCAGGAGTCGTCCATTCTAAATACTCTTAGAATGCTGTCTAAGTACCCTTAATTGGGAAACCACCCAAATCTAGATCTAAAACCATAGATCTAGTAACCAGAATGTCTGATATAATGTCCAAGTCCCATGTGGAGAAACCACTGTGTGACGACCAAAGTGTAACCGATCGTAGTATAGGAGTTTCTTTTCCTATTCTGTGTATGTCATCCAAATACCATGACATCACACCCTACTACCTTTTTAACAGATCCATCCCCTATTCTGATGAAGTCAAACCTATGACTGTCACGTCAGAAATAGATGATCTATCTCCGCTATATCTGCTTTAGTCTATAAATAGACATAAGCCACTTGTCCACCAATGCTTCCGCTGCTCCCACTGACTACGACAACCCTCTGGCAGAGTCATATACACGTACACTTCTAAAGCTAGTTTAGAATGACGCTATACTCATCCTCCTGCCGGGTCTCACAGTCTGGAACAACAGCAATGGCAAGTCTGGGTAAACAAGAACTTCCCTGTCACCGTCCTTGAGGCTACCGGAGTACCTCTCGGGTGCCTGAAGTTATCCACCTTATCTGCGGAGTGGCCAATGGAATGTCAGACCAGATTGAATCTTTAGGTTCCTATCAAATCTTGAGTAATCGTTTGTGGTTCTGGAATCACTTCCAGTTCTACCATACTCCCACTACTGTTTTCTGAAAAAAAAATCCATTTTATTTAAAACTGTGGCGAGTCTAGAACAATATCACTATTGATCTTCCAGATGGTAGAAAATCAACCCTCGTCATAGCCTGGGTCAACCCACAAACAGCCATTACAGAAACGTGCCTTGAGTTGTCCAGTGTCTGGTTTTAATCATAAGCCGGACAACTCCCCGTACCTTAACATCGTTAAGATACGAACTGTTCTATGTCCAATATAGAACCAGAGGCACTGATTTAATTGAACCAGATTCAAATCATGCAGCTGTCCCCAGTGCATGTCAACTAAAATGGAAAGAGGCCGATTAGCGTTACTCAACTTAGGAATGCTTCCAATTATGAGTAACCTGAAAGAGAAGCAAGATCTCTTTATCATTACTATCAACTGAATACCATATACAAGTATCTACATCTTCGATCGCATTGAAAAATCCCGATACTTGCTACACCTGGTTCTCTACTCTATTCAAATACCTATAACTTCTCAAAATTCGGACCCTGTGTTTCCACGAAACACCTGTCTAAAAACTAGAGAAGTCATAAGTAAACTGAATATAGTACGAGGACCAACCCCTCTGTCCTGATGGACCCTGGACAACATACAATACTCTGTATAAGTCCCTTGAGTCTGATTACTCATTCACTGTGTGTCGTAGGTTGAAAACTGTACTTATGGTTAAGAAGAATTACACCGCTGTTTAATGCTCCTTACCTAACCATCCACTGATATAAGTAAATGTCACAGACATAATTTCAAAAAGATATGTCTCACTCTATAAAAATAGACGTACAGATATATCAATTTGAAATTGGTGCATAACAGCGGATATTCAAAACCAAATATTTGCCGACCGGCAAACATCCCAGGTGACTTTCTCAAATATCACCGATTACAACGAATCCCGACATAATGAGGATGATCACCCAATTCCCAATAACTTACTCCCACTCAATATCTGTAAAACCATACAAATGTGAGAATCATACCTGGTAAATACATACCCTGGAGTAAGGACTAATTGGGAAATCAGTTTTCCTTTAACAGTACACAGTGAAACTGAAATATTGAAATGTTTCGATGGGGTATCCCGATATTCCTAGTAATGCCTCTTCCAGATTCACGACTGTAACCGTATAATTCTTTGCCACCTCTCCAAATCCCTATATATGTCTTTAGTCATTACCTTCTGCACACCCCTTAGGCCAAATGGTTTTCTTCCTTCCCTACCGTTCGGCACCAGCCTATGGTTTGGAAGAAGACTATCCAATAAGCATAACGGGTGTACTGTCCTAATCCTAGGAGCACTCGCAATGCGAGAGAAGGTGAAGATAAAAGACAACCGAATAAACCTTATTCCTATTTCTCCTGAACCAGAATCCATCCCCGAACTGGAACAAGTTCCTTTCGAGTTCGTATATAACCATACGATGGAGTATCCAATAAACTGTGGATCTTCGTAGTGATACGGAGTGTCCTGGAGAAATACAAAGGTGATTTAGGATTGGCGAAGGAATATTTGGTTTGGTCGTGAATATCAGTCGCAATTTACTTTGCCCTCTTACTAATCCCTTGCTTTGTCTTAACTTAATACCTTCTGTACACCATCGTTAGGCTAATTGATTTTCTTCATTCCCTACCGGTCGGCACCAGCCTAAGGTTTGGAAGAAGACTATCCAATTTGCGTAATAGGTGTACTATCTCCTAAACCAAGGAGTACTCGCAACCTGAGAGAAGGTAAAAGGAAAAGACAACTGAATAGTCCTATCCGTTTTCTCCAGAACCTGAAACCATCCTCGAATAAATTCCTTCGAGTTCGTATATAACCATACGATGGTTTTGTCCAATGGAAGTGGACGTTCGTAGTAATACGGGGTGTCCTGGAGAAAAGGGTAAAAGTAGAAGTGGCAATATGGTCTGCAACTCTGACAATCCAAAAGCCGGTGTTTAAGAAGGTTCGGTCAACTTGGTCACTGAGTCATAGTCTTAGGGTCGGGTCAATGGTCGCTACCAAAGAGAGAGAGAAAAGAAACACTCAGCGTGCACTCTAACCTAGATCAGAATGGTTACCAATTTATCTAATCTGGAAACCTCCCACTGTACCGTCAAATTCTCCTCCAAACCTGAAAGAAGAATTAGTCAGGGTCACCCGAGGAGTAAACTAACTCATCAGTGGGAATCGGGATCCAACTATCATCGCATGATAACGTGACGGAATCCGCTCACGCTATCTCACTCCAGAAGGTATGCGCATATCTGGCAAGTTTCAGTTTCTTTAGAAACCCCCGATGTGATTTTTACCCCATGCTCTTATGACCTTGACTTTGGCCAACATATCATAAGTCACATGTCAAGTTCTACCCGTCATTCTCCAGGTTAATTTGAGTCCACCCGTATCTACCCTTGACTTTGGCCAAAATGGCAGTACGACTGTCCCAAACCAACGCATCTATCTATGCTGCATATGAATACCCCAATAGCTACCAATTACTGTGCCTTGACTTTGGCCAACATACACAGCTTGAATACTATTGACCACCCATATGAAACGACGGAGGGCTGCGAATGGTTTCTGGCGAAAACCTTTAACGTAATGAACTTGATATCGTTGAAGGAACGGATAGCTTTTAAAAATATAGTGACGAAAACCATTGCTAAAGAGGTCACTCCCGGTGAAGGGATCTCGGCTCTTTCCCCGTAGAATGAGGTGCAGGATATTCCAACTGAATACCACGGTGCAAAGCAAAAGTAATCGGCTATAGTGAAGTTATTGCCCTGACGCAAACTTTTTGTCCAAGGGGTCACTCCCGGTGAAGGGATCTCGGCCCTTGCCTCGTCGACTGAGGAGCAGGATATTCCAACTGAATACCACGATGCAAAACAAAAGAGAACGTCCTTGCAATAACAGCTTTTTGAAAAGTGTTCCAACAACATCAATTTAGGTTTGTTTTAACTTGCATTGATTCGAATCAACACAGTCCCATCAATTGATCACACCAAAAAGAACGAAAATATACTGATGTACGTATATGCCATCCGCATTCGCCACTGGGTCCCGTCATTACCCGTTAGGTTAGCTAACTAACGACAGAGCGGGGACTGGACTAGCGCGGATGTAAAACATATACAACATCTACTAATATATATACCAATATATTATATTCGCTCAAGGCGTGATAAAAATGCAACATCACAGAAATGTACAGTATCACACAACAATACAGATATCTGGGATCCCCGGGTTTCATAGAGCCACTACTGAAACCCGACCTTCCCCTGGTCGTGTGGATAGCCTGTGCAATGAAATCCTAGACCCCTTACGGGCGCGGCAAGTTACCCGCCAAAACCTGAAGCGAGGCAGCCCCTTCAGCAACGTGAATGGACCACCCAGCACTTCACGGAATCCGGTAACTTGGGCACCCCTCCTGGGTCAACCTGTACCCCCTACGAGTGCGGCGAATAGCCCGCCAATCCTAGAGTGAAGCCCCTCCGTCTCAATGCCATGAGATGCGGGCTTGTTGCCCTCTAGAACCCGGCTATCCGTGCACCCCTCCGCGGGGTAATCCTAGTACAGAAAGTAAAATATACATTCAAAGGGTACATCGACCGCAACCTAGCCGTGCCCCAAAATAATAAAACAATCAGGCAGTGACGGCAGTCCACATGTCGGACGCTCGCCCCGCAATATAAAATGTACATAATACAACAAAAATTGTACTAGCATTGCATCCAGGCTATCCCCACGATCGATCCGCAACATCACAGCATAACACAGAACATCAACGTGAAAGTCATGTTCGCAAATCCGTCTAACCGGGCTATAGCAGTTAGACAGGATTTACCGATCAAGTGACATTCACGGTCGCAGATATAATGTAAATACCGTGAACTAATGTGTTTAAAATATCCGATTGATCAAATTTTAACAAGTGGGCCCCAAGTACTACTGTAGCACATCAAGAAATTCTGGGCCCAAAATTAATTTTCCAAAACCCCTATTTTCAGCCCAAAAGCCCACTGGAAAAAATTGGCGACGTGAATCCAAATTCCTGCGGTAGAACCGCGGCCAAAGAGGGGTTATGGCCGAGGTTCCGCGGTCGTACGGAAGGATCAGTTGACCAAAATTCTACAGTGTTCTTAGGATTCCCTGCACATCATTCTGCAACACCCTGAAAAAATTTTCGAGACAAAAAAATTTCAACAGAAACTGATATGCATGAAAACGCGGGTTTTGGGATTTTTGTTCGATCGGAAATGTAAACACGTTAGACCAAGCTAGACTATGTTAATGGCGAGGCTCTGATACCACTGTAAGTGCACGGCGGCGCCCCGGCCTCCATCCCGAGGCCAAATGCGGAAGCGATGGTTAACTTTAATTTTCTTGAACCGGCACCACCGCGCACTAAAACCCGGATCGGGCCATTAACTAGTCCTAGCTAACTACAAGATGGGGATGAGAAATATACCGAGTGATCCGAGTCCTCCGGTCTTCTCGTCGTTGTCCCGATCTCCCGCAGAATGTCCAGTCTCCACCTCCTCGCCGGAAGGGCACCACGTCGCCGGCTTCTTTTACGGGCTCCCACCTCTATACCGAGGCAACTCGGGCACGAAGCTGGCGAGTCGACCTGCCCAAGGTTTGCTGTAGAATGTAGTGTGGAACTTGTGTCTCATTTTGGGGTTTGTGGAATTGCCATATGGTGGAGGTATGAACTATGGAGTTTTTCTTGGGAATTTTGGTGAAGGAAAATGATATGAGATCATCCAAATATCACCCACTACAAATTGGACAGCCCCTTCTTCTCTTTTGGCCGGCCAAAAACTAGAGGGAATGAGAGAGTGGTGTGTGTGTATCAAAAGGAATGAGTGAGCCAACCAATCAATCAAGAGAGAGAAAGGGTGATGATAACAAACAATGATCACAAACTAAAACCCACACACCAACAACCTAATCACATCTCATCACAAGGTCAAGCCATCATATTTCCACAAGTCAAACCATGATGACAAGAAGAAGTCAAAAGGTGGAGGAATTATCATGATATGACAAAATGCAAATAACACCCTCCACAATGCTTATTTGCACAAATGCAAATAAGCCCTCCTCCACCAATCTTCGGCCAATGAAAGATACAAAGAAATATGGCCGAAACGGAAAGCAAACTGGCAACTCCAGAAAACTGGTCCCGTAATAAATTACAGGAAAACCCCGATACTGTGTATACACACCCGCATTTGTATTCCGACCGAAATACAAATGCAATGAGACAAAATCTACACTGTACTATACTAGGATCCGGCTTAAACCAAAGCCGGCTAGTAATATCCGTCCGATCCTGATCCGTGCAATACCGCACGTATCTGATCGAACCCTGCCATATATCCATACGGCATCTAGTACTACCTGTCCGATCCTGATCCGTGCAATAACGCACGTATCTGATCGGACCCTGCCATATCTCCATACGGCCTCTACAGCGTTTCGCCCGAAAGCTTGAGTAACTGAATGTGGGGGACTCTAAAGACTCGTCAACACCTTGGTTGTGGATTTAACCACTAGCACGTCAGAGGTATAAGCCAATACGTAACGGGCTACCAGGTATTGACAAAAAAGGGACGTCGATGAGCGAACTCATCCTGACACCCTACTGAGCCTGTCAGTGACAATATCCGTACAGTCCGGTCTGTTCGTCTATGAGTATCGCATGGCGGGCCTAGGGGGTTGGTAAAAGTCAGACCCCCAAAAGCGGTACAAGTCGTGTCGGAGTGTAGCCCAGAACACCCTGAGATACTACTGGAATACCTACCAGTAAATCTCCTGCCTCGGCCGAGGGCTTCGTGTAATGGCTCTTCTAGACACAGCGCGACCTCACCCCCAATACCGGGAGAGACGAACCCCTGAAGATCCGCTCACTGCCTCCATGTGGCTCGGGACTGTACCCAACTAAAACCTGTTTGCACGTCTCCTTTGAGCGTGGTAGGGTAGTAATCAAAGTACAGTGGGAACTCACACGAGACAAATGACGATCCCCAGGTCGATGAACTAACCTGTACACATGTCATCCGGGAACTGCTATCTAACGTCAGGTATAAGACCAACTAGCATGTTCCCGGCAAGTCCTGTCCGGTGTACTCATAACCTAATGAGCACCTGTATACATCTTAGGTGAACCAACTGACACCAGTGGCTTGTGAGACCGGCCACCGCCCCTCGTCGGGGTCTCGAATGTACACACTAGTCTACTCTGGAGTATCGATGCCCTGTCTTGAAACTCCCACGACTAGGGACCTTTTAAGGATGTGCTTATAGACCCCAGCTCCCACTTATATGATCGCCCTCATACTGCTGGTTGTCAAGCAAGGATCCTAGGGGCTCTATCAACGTGTAATAGCGACATGTCAGGTCACCTAAAACAGTACACGATGATAAAGATAAACCAGATAGCATACTATCATCTCGAGTAAGACTGTCTTACCGGGATAGGTCCTCCCTCAATCATTGCAATCACGTGCCTGTGATCCAATAATTGACTCTGAGGGCACTATCTCCAACAATTATTACCCCTTTCAAGTTGTTTATAAGCATCAACACCTCCGAGATGACGAATGATCATCTCTAGAAATTTAATCTAACATGATTATCAACTAATACAAGGGTGTGGGGGTGCTAAAATGTTATAAGTCATGGCTGAGATGTAAATGGAGAGAGTTTATGCAATTAACTCTATAAGAATATTTCAAGGGTACCGATTGAAAAAAAGGGAAGCAAGACCCGAATATTAAATAATGGAAGTAACCCAACATCAAAAGTTACTATTTTCAGCACCACGAATCCATCAACAATTTAAAAAATTTTAACTTGGGCATTTCAACAAGCATCCTTAATGCATGAAGCAAAAATCAAACAACCACCATGTAGTCTATAGAACATGTTATTAATTCATAATATTCTTCTGGTCGATACCGCAAACTACAAAAAACCCAAAATCCAAAAAGACAAAACTTTTGAATGTATATCGGTTCTTTTTCAGTTATATCATACATGCACTCTCAGGAATCAATATTTTCTTAGCAGATCTTCTTTGTGATTCAATCTTAGTTGGAGATGGACGAGGAGAGTTGATGGTGAGACTGTAAAAATAAGTGAAGGGAGGAGACTCAGGGGAGAATCAAAGAAGAAGGGGGAAAATGAGAGAAGTCATAAAAAAATCAAGAAGTAAAATATGTTTTGAGGACCTCCCAAGAAGACACGTAATGTCATGCCCCAAACCATATAGATAAATTTATTACATATCATGTGTGACTGGACGCAAATTCTTATCAATTGGAAGGTTGCAAGGCCTAACTATATCTAGTAAATATTGAAATCATTAACGACAAAATCAAGTTACATAACACTGATAGAAATCTAATATCAAAATAATGGCATTCACCTTAACTACATAAAATCCTCGATCCCGAAATGATATTTGTCTATATAAATATCTTAAAAAGTATTGCCAACAAAACTCGAACTTAGGACGATCTCCAAATCTAGCTACAAACCTTGTATAAACTATGTGCCCACCTCAAGTCCTGCAACAATATCACCATTTTCTTTGCTAACATGAAAGCTTTCCGTTCTTACAATAACATCCCGCATTTTGACTAACAGACACATAAAACGTGGGTGAGCTTTACAACCTAGTAAGGAACGGATACATGGGTTAGACAATACAGTTCAAAAAATATAGAATGTATCTTGAAAATAGTAATAATCATGCCTTAACTGTAATAAGACTCATTCAATACAAATGCAATAATTCAAAATAATTTTCTTGCGAAGGAAGTTAGGCTGGGTTACAGCTAAGTACGGTCAATATCTCTAGCTCGGTTGACATAAGAAAAACACAACTATAAATAGCCAGTGGTAGGGAAAATCGACATTGACCTGCGGTGAAGCTGCCATACAGCACGCGGAATAATCTCAGCGAAACTACATTACTAGCCTTTCTTGTAACCTGCTTAGCTTTTCTTATTCATACCGGTATTGACCTATGAGATGCATACAATAAATGTGTCCAAATTGAATAAAAAAACTCATACAATAAATGTGTCCAAATTGAATAAAAAACTTATATAAATAACGCAACTATGTGCCACTTGTGTCATATACACAAGTCCAACAATTTAAAGTATTTAAACCAGGAAACATGAGTGATAGCATCTCATTATTAATTATATGAAAAATACGATTTCGTAATACAAATCTTATCTCACAATTTCATATAAAATCTATCAGTGACAACGATAAGCATAATAGACGTTGCGTAAATAACACACTATAGCATACTTTTATAAACTCTGTTTACTCGTAAGTATATGACGCCTACACAATGAAATATATTCTACGATTCCATATAAATATAAGCATCGCGTACATGACATCAACCACCACTAACAATGATACATGAATATAATAAAGTTCTACAAAACATAAAATAATATAATTTGATAAATAATATACCACCATTTACAGGACTAACGAGTCATGTGACTCTAAGTCATCTCCTCAACTTTAGTAGATTCTCTTAAATTTGACAAGATCGAGATAAGAAAATTGATTCCTTATTACCATCTCCAATAGAAATTAATGTAAGTCCACGTTGCCCACCCCGGTGCTTGCGGGGAGGCGGAAACGTTATGAAAAATCGGATTTTTACAACACTAGGCAACATGGACTATGTAAAGGAGGGATCATTGCTAAACAAAACTAACTACCAAAGCTAAAAGAGTTTAGCTACTCGGAAAATGGGTTATACCTAGGTCTTCAAGTCCTTCTCTTCTTGCTCCTTGGAGTGAAAGAACGGATCGTCTCGTCGCCTTCTCTTGCCGAAGAAAGATCCACCCGAGGGCTTCTACCTTTGGCTCCAACGTCAAACTAGAAGTAACTAAGGTGCTTGGTGTGCTAAACCTAGGACCTTAGAAAGAGTAGAGAGTATTTTTGAAGGGATTATCTCAAGCTCAAATGGTTCTCAACTCATGAGAGGGGAGAGCTGAGAGAGAGGAAGAGGAGGAGAGAGAATGAGAATGATAGAATGAGAAGAATAATGCAACCTTCTCACATATATGTGAATTATGAAAAATAGATAATTAGCTAAAGATAATTGTGATGGTTAATCAAGAAATGACCATTATCATTTCACATTAAATGCTTTTGCAAGGATCAAAGAGCATCTTTCATATGGAATGATGATAGTCAACTTGTCAACCTAGGTCAACAAGTCAAGTGTAGTCAAATGGTCAACAACCCTAACCATGCACAATTATAATTAACTAATATTAATAAATCATATTTCACACACAAACATTATGGTTAAGAAAATGACAATGGTCATCAACCCTAATGAAAGTCCTCTGCCTCTGCCTCAGTCAACTGTGCATACACACCCGTATCCGTGTTCCGAGGAACACGATACAATGAGATAAAACCAATCCCAAATCATATACTAGGATCCGGTTTAAACCAAAGCCCGCTAGTATAAGCTGTCCGGACACCAAACATGCACAAGTGCGCGGATGTGAACGAACCCCGTCGCAAAACCATGTGACCTCTACTCATTTTTCCTAAAGGCGAATAACCCTCTGTGTGGGACTCTAAAGACCCGACACTACGCTGGCAGTGGGTTTAACCATAGACCGCAAGCGGCACTAGCTGTACGTAACGGTCCCCAGGTAGATGCCGATAAGAAGACTGACGAGTAAAACCCATCTGAACTCCTACTGAGCCTGGATGTGACAGTCTCCGTACAGTCCGGTCTGTTTGTCTAAGAACATCGCATGGTGGGCCTAGGGGGGCGGTAAATGTCAGTCCCCTACTAGCGGTACAAGTCGTGTCGGAGTGTAGCCCAGAACACCTGAGATAACACTGGAAACCTACCAGTCTATCTCGCTTTCCCTGGCCAGGGACTTTGTGTAATGGCTCTCCTAGACACAGCGCGATATCAACCCCCAATACCGGGAGAGACGAATCCTGTCTAACCGTCACTGCCTCCAAGTGCTTCGGGACTGCACCCAAAAACTACCTGTTTGCACGACTCCTTTGAGCCGTGGTAGGGTAGTAATCAAAGTACAGTGGGAACACACTCGAGGCGAAGTGACAGTGTCAAGTCAATGGACTAAGCTGTACTCATGTCACCTGGGAAATGATAACTGACGATAGGTATAATACCAACCAACAGTTCCCGACGATTCCTGTCCAGTGTACTCGTAACCTAACGAGCACCCGCATACTATCCCAAGTACGACGTACTGACGGCTGTGGGACGGACCGTCTCCCAAACTGGGATGAGAAGCGCATACGCTAGTCTACTCCGGAGTATCGATGCCCTGTCTCGATAGTCCTGTGACTAGGGACCTGCATAAGGATGTGCTTGTAGATTACCCAGCCCCCACGAGTGTGACTGCCATCACAACGCTGGTAATCAAGCAAAGATCCTAAGGGCTCCACTAATGTGTAAAGGTGATATGCTAAAAGAAACACATGCGCACATTAAAGTAGAAACAAACCAAGTAGCATGCTACCATTTTGAGCAAGATTGTCAATACAAGGTGAATATCCCAAGCTTCCATCAAGTAATATACAATCTAGTATGATACAGTAATGGCCTCTAGGGCATATACACTAACAATCTCCCACTTGCACTAAGGCCATGTACTGGCGTATTGAAGACCTATCATCTCGATCAGCCACTCGAACTGAGTCTGGGATAAGGCCTTCGTGAATGGATCAGCAGTGTTATCTTCCGTAGCAACTCTCCGAACCTCGATCTCCTGGCGACCCATGATCTCCCCGATCAAGTGATACCGCCTCAAGATGTGCCTGGACTTCTGATGGGACCTGGGTTCCTTCGCTAAACCTATAGCCCCGTTGTTGTCGCAATACAAAGGTACTGGATCAACAATGGACGGAACCATTTGAAGTTCTGTTAGGAACTTCCTTATCCAGACAGCTTCTTTTGCGGCATCTGCAGTAGCGATGTATTCCGCTTCCATCGTCGAGTCAGCAACGGTTTCCTGTTTGTAACTCTTCCAACACACCGCTCCTCCATAGAGGGTAAAGACATAACCCGACATGGACTTGGAATCATCCTTGTCACTCTGGAAGCTGGAGTCAGCAAAGGCCTCGATCTGGAGGTCTTTTCCGCCATACACCAAGAACATCTCCTTAGTCCCTCTCAGGTACTTGAGAATATTCTTTACCGCTATCCAGTGTTTCTTCCCAGGGTTTGACCGATACTGGCTTACCACACTCAGTGCATAAGCTATATCTGGTCTGGTACACAACATCGCATACATTATAGAGCCTACCGCAGAAGCGTAGGGTATAATAGACATGCGATCCCTTTCCAAATCAATCTTGGGAGACATCTCTTTGGAGAGGGTGATCCCGTGACAAGCCGTTAGATTACCGCGCTTGGAATCTTCCATACTGAATCTTTTCAGTATGGTGTCGATGTACTTGGACTGTGAGAGTCCTAATATCCTCTTGGATCTGTCACGATAGATCCGGATCCCCAGAATGTATGAGGCATCACCCAGGTCTTTCATGGAGAACCTGTGTGACAAGAACCCTTTGACAGATTTTAGCATAGGAATGCCATTTCCTATCAAGAGAATGTCATCCACGTATAATACGAGGAATACAACAGTTCTTGCTACAAATCTACTATAGATGTATGGTTCATCTGGATTTTTGATAAAGCCAAATTCCTTGACCGTCTCATCAAAACAGATTTTCCAACTCCGCGATGCCTGCTTTAGTCCATAGATGGACTTAAGCAATTTGCACACCTTTCTGCTGCTCCCACTCTGAATGAAACCCTCTGGCTGGTCTATATAGACACACTCCTCAAAATTTCCATTTAGAAAAGCGGTCTTTACGTCCATCTGCCAGATCTCATAATCGTGGAAGGCAGCAATGGCAAGAAGGATCCGAATGGATTTCAGCATAGCCACTGGAGAAAAGGTTTCGTCATAGTCCAAGCCAGGTCTTTGACGGAAACCCTTTGCAACAAGTCTAGCTTTATAGGTCTCAACCTGTCCATCTACACCAATCTTCCTTTTGAAGATCCACTTGCATCCTACAGGTTTTACCCCATCTGGAGCAATGTCCAACATCCATACTTTGTTGGTGTACATGGACTCCATTTCGGTCCGCATTGCATCCAGCCATTTTACCGAGTCAACGATCTGAATGGCCTGCTGGAAGCTAGTCGGCTCATCACTATCAATGATGCAATCCTCTCTATCCTCGTCTATGAGAAAACCGTAGTATCTCTCGGGCGGATGAGACTGCCTACTACTTCTGCGGAGCGGCGTAGGAATGTCCTGATCTTTCGAACCCTCTGGTTCTACTAAGCTTTCAGTAATAGCTCGTGGTTCTGGAATTTCTTCCAGTTCTACTGCGCTCCCACTTATCTGATTTTCCAAAAACTCAGTTTCCAAGAAGTGGGAAAGATAAGAAACAAAAACCTTTTGTTCCTCTTCGCAATAGAAGAGATATCTCTTGGAGTTCTTTGGATATCCCACAAACTTGCACTGTACTGAGCATGCCTCGAGCTTGTCCGCATGCTTCTTTTTGACAAAAGCTGGACATCCCCATGTCTTAATGTGATTAAGATAGGGTCTCTTCCCACACCACATCTGATATGGTGTAGTAGGCACAGTCTTAGTTGGAACTCGGTTCAAAAGGTATGCAGCTGATTCTAGTGCATATCCCCAGAATGATCGCGGTAACTCAGCGTTACTCATCATGGACCGTACCATATCTAATAGGGTTCGGTTCCGTCTCTCCGATACACCGTTATGTTGCGGAGTGTATGGAGGAGTAAGCTGAGAGAGAATTCCATTCTCTTTTAAGTAATCCAGGAACTCGGCACTCAAGTATTCACCACCTCGATCAGATCTCAGTGTCTTGATACTTTTGCCTGTTTGTTTTTCTACTTCATTCTTATATTCCTAGAATTTTCCAAAGGTTTCGGATTTATGTTTCATTAAGAAGACATAACCGTACCTTGAAAAGTCATCCGTAAAAGTAATGAAGTAAGAATAACCGCTTCGTGCATGCGTAGACATTGGACCGCACACGTCGCTGTGTACGAGTCCCAAGAGCTCGCTCGCTCTCACTCCGTGTCCAGTGAACGGAGTCTTTGTCATCTTTCCTTTGAGACAGGATTGACAAGTTGCATATGATTGATATTCGAACGGATCCAAATATCCTTCTGTATGTAACTTCGTCAACCTTCTCTCATTGATGTGACCCAGTCTACAATGCCATAAGAAAGTCTGATTTGTTTCCGGAGACTTTCTTTTCTGTGTATTCTGGACATTGAAAATCTGTGGTTGGTTTAATACGTATATACCATTGCTTAATGTACCTGACCCAATCAGAACTTGATTAAGGTGAATGTTTACAACATTACTTACAAACGCAAATTCATAACCTTCTTTAGAAATCAAAGATACAGAAATGATATTACAAGTTGCATTGGGTACAAAAAAGCAATTACGTAAAACCAAAACATGTCCATCTGACATTCCCAGGTGATAGTCCCCTACGGCCTCAGCATCCATGCTAGCTCCGTTTTCAACTTTGAGGGTCATGTCACCTGCCTTCAAAAACCTACGCTTTCTCAATGCCTGCAAAGAATTACAGATATAAGATCCTGATCTGGTATCCAATACTCAGGACGTAGAGTTTATTAATAGACAGTTTTCAATAACATACACACCTGAAGCTGAAGCCGCAACTTGCTTCAGATCCTGTGTTCTGGCCTTCCAAGCCCTGCAATCTTTCTTTCAGTGTCCATTCTTATGACAGTAAAAGCACTCTTCCTTATCCACAAGCTTCCCCGCTACCTTTGTTGCTTTCGCCTTTCCCTTCGTATCTATTTTACTAACACCGCCCCTTGGTTTGGCGGGGGTTTTCTTCTTCTTTCCCTTGGCTTTCGCCTTGGACCTAGAAGAGGAAGATCCTCCTACAAACAAAGTGGATGTTTCCCTACCTTTCTGTAGGGTGCCCTCTGCACTCCTCAGCATGTTGAGGAGTTCTGAAAGTTCAACTTCCTTTTCCTGCAAGTTGAAGTTCAGGATGAACTGGGCGTAAGTGGAAGGAAGGGACTGGAGAATCAAGTCCGTATAGAGCTCATTCTCCAACGTGGTCCCAAGGTCCGCGAGCTCCTCTATGTAGCCAATCATCTTAAGCACGTGTTCCTCTACCGATGATCCGACGGCCAATCTTGCCGAAAACAACTTCTTCGACACTTCGTATCTGGCGATACGAGATTGCTCTCTATACAGTTCTTTTGTATAGAGAAATATGGATTCGAGGTCCATATTCTCGTTCCTCCTCTGATGTTCGTTGTCCATAGAGGCAAGCACGAGGCACTTGGCCTTCGCGCAGTTGATTTCCCAGGTCTTGCGGATTTCCCTATCCACGACGCTGGTTTTGGGTGGGACAGGGGGAGCTTTGGTGGTAAGAAGATACCCCAACTTGTCATAAGTGATTGCCATTTTGACATTCCTGAGCCAATCTTTGTAGTTTGGCCCTGTCAGTATGTTTTTATCTAGAAGTAACTTAAGTCCAGTCATGATAAATGGTCGCTGCAATTAGGAGAGAGAGAAGAAACACTTTAGCATGATGCTCTTGCAAGTTTAGAGTGATTTTTAATTTGTCTAAACAGGATGGCTCCCACTGTCTCTCGAATCCCTCCTCAAAGCATAAAGGAAGAATTAGTCGGGATCAATCTCACCGTACAATACGTGCTTAACCGTTCAGCCAGGCCAGTGTCGGTACTTCGAGGGAGGTTTTCCAACGCTTTCGTGAAGTTCCTTAATTAAGTAACCTCTTTTCCCTGTGGGCGTAGCCCTGCTAACACCTTTCTAGACACCTACTTGGTTTATAGCATTAATCGTTAAGTGAGAAAGTTCCGGAGGAGTAGTATATACTCACAGTAGGATCGGGATCCAAATATCATCGCGTGACAAAACTGAAGGAATCTTACCAGAATCATCACACTCCAAATGGTATGTAGCGCTAGCAAGTTTCAGTTCTTTTGAAACTCCCGATATGGATTTTTGCCCCATGCTATTATGACCTTGACTTTGGCCAACAAATCATAAGTCACATGTCAAGTTCTACCCGTCATTCTCCAGGTTAATTTGAGCCCACCCGCACATACCCTTGACTTTGGCCAACAAGGTAGAACGACTGCCCTAAACCAACACATCTATCTATGCTGCACATGAATACCCAATAGCTACTAATCACTATGCCTTGACTTTGGCCAACAAACATAGCTTGAATACTTATTGACCATTCATGTGAAACGACGGAGGGCTACGAATGGTTTTGGCGAAACCGTAAACGTAGTGAACTTGATATAATCGATGGAACGAGATAGCTTTCAAAAGGAGTGGTTCAAGCTCCGCATTTAAAAGTTTGGTTTTGAAAAGAACCGAGTGGTTTTGAAAGTGTTCCAACGACTGTTACTTGGTTTATTTTTTTCTTGCATTAATTCCAATGCGTCCCATCATTTAATCCTACCATTGTAGAAAACAACGAAAATATGACTTACGCTTATGCCATCCGCATTCGCCACGGGGTCCCGTCATCACCCGTTAGGTTACTTAACTAACGACAGAGCAGGGGCTAGACTAGCGCGGATGCAAAACATAAGCAACGCCTAAATAGATATCATATAGATATATATAAACATTCGTCACATGCAATAATAGCCATTCCAGATCACAGATGAATACATTGGATATACTAGGAATCCGCAATTCGTACGAGCCTGTGCAATTCGTACGAGCCTGTAACGAAGAACGGATTACACGGTCGCGATGAATAGCCAAACCCCACCCTAGACCCCTACGGGTGCGGCAAACTACCCGCCAAGTATCCGAAATAAAGCAACCTCCCTCAACAACGTGAGTGTTTACCCCAATCAGAGCAGAGCTCTGTTCAAATTCCGAGGCGGGAGATGAAGCAACGCTTCATCTTCCCCCAATCAGAAGCAAAGCTTTGCTTTGAAAATTTAAACTTCAATAAATGAAGTAGCGCTTCAGATCCTTTGCGCTGCGCTCAACGCGCCACGTGTCTGGCGCAGATGCATTAGCGCGGCATCCAAAAAGGCGCGCTCAATCAGAGCAAAGCTCTGTTAAAGGAAGCAACGCTTCAGCTACACGAGCGTTGCGCTACGCGACGCGTGTCAGCGCAGACACGCTAGCGCAGTTGCGCCGCGCTTTGTGCCGCGCGACACGTGTCAGCGCAGATGTGCTAGCGCAGATGCACCGTTTCATAGAAGAGAAAAGGCTAAGTGATAAAGGCAATTTACCCTTGCAAGATTACATGTACTTGATAATAACAAATTAAAACTATACGATGCACAAACGCAACAGAGAACTAAAATAAAAGAACCCTTAACAGATAATGAAATACTTGATTAAAAAGAAAAATACTTATTCATTATTGTCATTATTACATTTAAAAAAGATCACCGAATACGGGATCAGAAAGACTGGGGTTCACAAAAAGAAAGAGAAGATTATTCAGCTCCCTCTCCGTCTTCTCCATCATGTCGAAACGGCGATCCTCCCGAGGGGTAGCCATCCAACGGTCGACGCCGCACTCCTGGGAAAAAGTGGCGATGACAACCCGACGAGCCCGTATCTGGCTCAGCAAGTGGAGAGAGCAGTCCCTCAGGGCTTTGGTGATTAAGTGTGCTTTGAGAAAGCACTCAATCTTGCCCTCGGCGGTATCCATCATTGCCGAGGACATCTCTGCTGGAGGAGGGAGAATGTCGGCGAGCACCGAGGCAAGGATCATCCGAAGCCAAATGGAATTCGGAGGGAGAGGAGACCCCACACGAGTCAAAAGCTCGTGCAGTGCAGCATCACACTGCTCGTCCGAGAGAGAAGGGTCCACCAGGCGCGCAGCAAAACGGGGAACAATGTCCCGAATCGGCACCTCCCATGGCTGTCGGCGGGCATGAGGACGGTTGCAAGCCATGATCGAAGAAGTTCTCTGAAGATGAGAAAAGAAAAGGCTCAGCCTTGACTTATATATATAGACCCAAGCACAGAAAATCCTGTGCACAATGAAATCATTTCCAAGGCCCGGGAAATCAGAATTTTGGAAATACAAGTTTGACTTGAAAAAAGGAGATGAAAAGATATCTCAGGCAAAGCGACGCTTCCGATTTTCCCAAAAATCTAAGCTTTAATAAATGAAGCAACGCTTCAGATCCTCTGCGCTGAGCGCAGGGCGACACGTGTCAGCGCAGTTGCGCAAGCGCTGCGCTGCATGACACGTGTCAGCGCAGATGCGCTAGCACAGTTGCGCTGCGCTTTGCGCCGCGCGACACGTGTCAGCGCAGATTCGCTAGCGCAATTGCGCTGCGCTGTGCGCTGCGCAACACGTGTCACGTGCTGGGGAATTTGCGCTAAACAGAATTAAAATTCTAAGTGATCTTTTCTGTTCTTGTTAAAACAAGATTTTCTTCTGTAAAACAGATGCCCTTGGATCAAAGATCCAACGGTGGGGAAAATTCCCCAAATCACTCAGAGAAAGATCTCTTTAACAAATTTAACTAATTTATGGGCACTATAAAAAGGACCCCAGACCTCAATTCAAAGGGATGAACATTTTCTATAAAAAAAAAAAGAAAGAAAGAGAACTTTGAAGAACTCTTCAAGAACAAAAAGGTAAAAACCTTTAGAAGGAAGAGAAAGTTCTCTTATGAACAGATCATAGATCTAAAAAAAAGATCAATGATCTTTAATAAAAATAAAAAAATATATAATAAAAGAGTCATTTGCACTTTTATGAACCTTTGGTTCTTTGAGATAAGAAAAACAAGAAAAAACTTATCTTTTCTTTGATCTAAATTAGATCGAAAAATCAAATAGTGCTTTGCACTTCTGTTCTTGAATCTAAAAGATTCTTAGTGCTTTGCACTTCCAAACTGCGCTGTTACGCTCTTGGGAGAGCGCCACGTGTCAGCTACAGAACAACTTGCACTACGCGCTCTAGAAATAGAGCTTTGCTCTCTGGAATGGGCGCAACTCACCAGAGCGCGCCACGTGTCAGCAGCGCACTAGCGCAGCGCACTGCGCTGTTGCGCTTGCGCTCACCAGAGCAAGACACGTGTCCTCATCATAAGCGCTTGCGCTCAATAATTGGCGCAAAGCGCCTGACAAGCCACTATCAGATGATTAATGCACTGCATTATTTACAGAAGGGCCAAGCCCAATTAAAAAGGGCCTAACAGGCCAAATTAAATGCAATGCATTACTTTAAAAAGGGCAGAGCCCAAATAAAAACAGATGCTGTGCATCATTTATAAAAGGGCAGAGCCCAAATAAAGGTCTAATAGACCAAACAAAAATGCCATGCATTATTAAACAGGAGCAGAGCCCCAGTAAAGGCCTAACAGGCCAAATGCAAATAAAATGTTGAACATTTTCAACTGGACTTAGCCCAATTGTGGCCGTAAGTCCTTAAATTAAATTGAACTGAGCACAAATGCTCTCTCAAATCAATTTACCTCCGGTTCGAGGGTACATCTCCGAACTCCTCTGACACTTCTCGTTGTAATTCTTCAACGACGTCAGAGAGGCGACGGGTCCCAACGACCATATATGGATATGGACTGCGGGGTCCTTAAACTCGTGGACCGAAATGTCCTTAAACTAATAGTGGACCACCACGTCCCTAAACTGGAATGCGGACCACCACGTCCCTAAACTGGAATACGGACCACCACGTCCCTAAACTGGAATGCGGACCACCACGTCCCTAAACTGGAATGCGGACCACTACGTCCCTAAACTGGCGATGGACCACCACGTCCCTAAACTGGAACATGGACCACCACGTCCCTAAACTGGAACAATAGAGCCTCCAAATGATCTTTTGCCGGATCTAAACGGTCCCGTTTAAGTTGATCTTAGCCCCAAACATGGCTAACGTATCCTTAAACATTCAAATGGACTATAAAACCTGAAATCAACTTAGGCTCAAGGGTACATCTCCGAACTCCTCTGACACCTATCGTTATAATCCTTCAACGACGTCAGAGAGGTGACGAGTCCCGACGGCCATATATTAAATGGATCACCACGTTAAGTCGATCTTAGTCCTAAACGGGACTAACGTATCCTTAACGAACGTTTAAGTTGATCTTAGCCTCAATACGGCTAACGTATCCTTAAACTAAAAACACCAAACCTAAATCTAAGTAAATACGGATTTGGACTAATCCACGTCCTACGGGCGACGGCATTACTCAGTCTCCGTATACAATCCACGGGCAACCACAAACAAAACAAACACACACGACACGAAGTGAAATTCTGGAGAAGGAGAAAGTTGTTACCGCGATGCGGTAGCGTAATTAACTGTAGGGGCTTGCGCCTGCAGGGAAGAGCGTCCCCACAATCAAAAACCCCTCAAGCGAGGGGGAATCTGACGAAGTCTGCTACATCGGCCGCATCCGTCTAAACCTCCGATACACGGTGCCATAAATCAACTTGGCATCTTCGGAGAAGTGGACGGATAAAACCAAATAGCATCTGCCCCGAATCTCAGCGTCAGGACATCGCAGTCTTGTGCGCCGTCTTTCGGAGGGGAACAGATTCTGGCACGCCCGGTTCCCAGTTGGAACAGCAGCGTTGACTTCCACCACTGGAGCCGGTGGAGTTAGCCCTGAGGGGGTGTTGCCTCCTGCCTTCCTCACTCGTTGCCAATGGCGACGTCGAGCATGACGAGCCGTTGGGACTGGCTCGGAGATAGAGACAGCTTCTTTTTGCCCCCTGTCTGAATGAGGCGCCGCTGGTGTTAACCTCTTAAAGACTGAGGTTGTCCTTTGAGGGGTAATACTCAACCTGTCGAAGACAGATCCTCGAGCAGGGGCAGGAATAATCAGCCTTGAAAAGACTGACTCTTTGACAGGGGAAGCCGCCTTGATGACTTCTGGAGCAGCGGTTATTGCCTTCCTTGGGACAGCCACCTTAGAGTTCATGGGCTTCCCAGCGGGCCCCTCGTAGTTCTGATCCAGCCTGGCGAAGACGGAGGCTGTTGGTTTGGTAGTGGACGACTCGTTGACAGGGGCCGTCGTAGCAGTGAGCCGGTCGAAGACCGACTTCTTGTTCGCTTCTGGTGCAGGCATTGGCATAGAGAAGCTTGCGGGTGGGATCATAGTCCCGAAAAACAGGCCGGTGGTGGCCTGGGTCACCTATTCTACCGGCAGAGCGAGGAAGGAGGCCGCTTAGGGCCCATATGCTACACCTCCAGGTGAGGTGGAGCGTCCGTTGCAGTGGCACTTCGAGCAGTTGGTGCAATTAGAGGCCATTGAATCTTGAGTTCTGCGCCAGGCAAAAGACCAAATCTTAGTAACTTGAAATCCGAAGGCAACCATTTCACAATTTATGATGTTCTTCAAGCCGACTACCTTCCAGGCCTTGATTGACAAGCTAGCGCAAATGGACTAGATGGGTCATAGACCACCCCCTCCAAAGCCGGACTCTCGAAACGAGAGGGGGAAGGGAAAGACGATCATCATCGCTAATGCTCAACAACAGCCGAGTAACTCGAAGCCGGTTGTTCGTCAGAATAATATGCGTCCGCAGGTACCCCTTGGGGAGAGACTAGGACGTCCTTACTCGTTTCCCCGAGATAAGGCGCGAAGATTATTCGAGCTGGCGTTGCTCAACCGACTCATAAATCTGCCGGATCCAAAACGTCCGTCGCAACCAAATGATGTCAACGATCCCAACTACTGCCCCTATCACCGAGTACTGGGTCATCCGATCGAAGATTGCTACGTCTTTAAAAATTGGCTCGAAGACCAGTACCAACAGGGCAAGTTCGCGCTATCCGATAGGTGGAAGGTGAATCCGCCGCAACCTCACGCCTCTAAGAGGATGAATATGCCGGGAGCAACGTGCTCTCTCGTCGAAGAAACCTTATGGGAGGTTGTGCTGTCACCTAAAACAAAGAGGATGCTGAACGATCTTCAAGCATACCCAGCGATTAGGTGGAAGAACCCGTTGGAACCTCAGATCATTGAGGGAATGTTGAAGCCGCGTCCAACTCAAAAGATCGATAGTAGTGGCCCAAGCACTCACAACCAGCCGTCAAAATCTTCGAAGAAGAAGAAGAAGAAATCCAAGAAGCCCGTGAAGCCTGGCGACGAGCGCACGGACTTACAAAAACAAATTGACGCGCTGGAGGAATACAACCAGAAAGCGCGGACTCCCATTACACTCCAAGAGTTCCTCAACCACGCCTTTCAAGAAGAAGATGAGGGAGACAGCTCGTCGGATGAATCTGAAGAATACGTGGCGAGCTGTCATACGATTTCCCATTCGTTTACAGACGACGAGGAAATTCCTTGCGCTGGGAAGCTAGGGACGGACCCTGAACCAGAAATTCTGCGACCGTCAGATGAGATGATTGATGCTTTCTTGAATGAGATTCGTCTGAAAGTAAAATCCAATCAAGAGCGTGAGATGGCCATACTGGAAGGAGCCAAACACCGCCGACTAGACGAAAGAGTCGAGGCACTCCCATCAAATCAAAAGACATCCGCTGCCGATAAAAACAAATTCAAGATGAGGAAAAGGTTCGCCAAAGCCCTATCATTGGGAATGAAGCTACCACCCTCTAAAGAAAACACTCTCGGTGGAATAGAGACGTATCCTAATTATTGCCTATATCATCAGAAGATCGCACACGCTACTGAAGACTGTGACTCCTTTAAGTGTTGGTGGCAAGGGTATGTCACTCATAGGCATTACATCAACAAAACAAAGCGGGAAGCTCGTAGACGGCGGGAAAATACGACAGATGAGCATAAAAGAGTCGCCGGCAATTGTCGCAGGAACGACCCCGATGAAGAAACAGCCTTCAACCCTCTCTTCAAGGGATCCGTCTCTGAAGAATTGAAGAGTCATGAGAACATTCATCCGTGTAAGGGCTTCATCCGTGCAAGGGCGTGCTACTCGGAAAGAATCACGGACCCGCAAACGACGGAGTGAACAAAAGGGATAAAGGAAAAGGAAAAATGACCTTCGTCGCCAATACTCAACAACAGCCGAACAACTCAAAATCGGTTGTTCACCAATACAACATACGCCCACGCCCATCACTCGAGGAAAGACTGGGACGTCCTTACTCGTTTCCCCAAGATGAAACGAGGAAACTGTTTGAACTGACAGTACGCAACGGATTCGTCAATCTGACGAATCCGAAACGTCCGCTACAGCCGGGAGATGTCAACGATCCTAATTACTGCCCCTGGCATCGAGCAGTAAGTCATCCGATCGAGGACTGCTTCGTTTTCAAAAATTGGATTGAAGACCAGTACCGACAGGGCAAACTCGCGCTGTCCGAAAACTGGAAGGTGAGCCCGCCACAACCGCATGCTCCGAGAAAGATGGATATGCCGGGGGCATCATGTATAGTCATAGAGAAAGCCCCATGGACCGAAAAGTCAGTAAACTAGAGATTCGCTTCGAATACGGCGACCACGGACCACAACGTCTTTAAACTAACGTTGGACCGCAACGTCCTTAAACTAACGGCGGACCGCAACGTCTTTAAACTAACGGTGGACCACAATGTCCTAAAATTTGCAAACGACCGAAACGTCTCTAAACTACTGCAGCAATATTCTCAGGCTGACAAAATATATATATATATATATATATATATATATATATATATATATATATATATATATATATATAAAACGGTATGTCCATAAGCAAAAATGGCACGGATGAAAACCCGAAAGGGCTCCGTGAGTAAAAACAGCAGGGTTACCAGCGAGTGTTCGTGAAAACCCGAAAGGGCGCGACCTCGTAAAAAAAAAACGGTATGTCCATAAGCAAAACGGGCACGGATGAAAACCCGAAAGGGCTCCGTGAGTAAAAACAGCAGGACTACCGGCGAGCGTTTGTGAAAACCCGAAAGGGCGCAACCTCGTTAAAGAACACTTACAAGATCCTCTCGACCTTGTAAGGAGAAGCCACCCGCGTGAGATCCTTACGACTCACAAGGGAGCAACACACTTAGGGATCCCCACGATTCCTAAGGAGAAAACACACTTGCGAGATCCTCACGACTCGTAAGGAGAACTCTCTTATGGGACCCTCACGGCTCATAAGACTTGAAAGTCTTAAGTTACAGAGACTTGAACCTGTTCTTAAGCAACCCCCACAAACATCGATATTGCCTTACAAGTGGCTCAATACTGACCCTTGTATACAATCCACGGGCACGAATAAACATTTCCCTAACCAAGTTCCATCCGTGACTGGGGATATGTACGTACGATGAACAACCCTTATAAGTCCTCTCGACTTACAAGGAGAAAACCCTCTTGTAGGATCCTTACGACTTACAGAGGAACATACACTAGGAATCCTCACGATTCCTAAGGAGAAAATACACCTACAAGATCCTCACGACTTGTAGGGAGAAATACCTTTGTGAGACCCTTACGGCTCATGAAGTTAAAAGCCTTAGACGACAGGACCCTAACCCTGGTCGCTAAGCCACCTTTGTTCAACATCGACAGAGGCAGATGATGATTCGCTCCTGACAATATTCCAGTTGTAGCGGTGCTGATGCCGAAATCGGTGTCTAATTCCAGGCTTACAGCGAAAAGCCAGTAGGCCGCACATGCATACGAAATAGCCAAAATGATGGGGAAACTTACAATAAAAAGCAGTAAGTAAAAACGTAGGGACACAAAATAGCCGAAATGATTGGGCAACTCGCAATAAAAAGCAGCGAGTAAAAATAAAATAAACGGCCGAAATGATTTGGCAACTCGCAATAAAAAGCAGCGAGTAAAAATAAAAATAAACGGCCGAAATGATTGGGCAGCTCGCAATAAAAAGCAGCGAGTAAAAATAAAAATAAACGGCCGAAATGATTGGGCAGCTCGCAATAAAAAGCAGCGGGTAAAAATAAAAATAAAAAGCCGAAATGATTGGGCAGCTCGCAATAAAAAGCAGCGGGTAAAAATAAAAATAAATAGCCGAAATGATTGGGCAGCTCGCAATAAAAAGCAGCGAGTAAAAATAAAAATAAACAGCCGAAATAATTGGGCACCGCGAAAAATAGCCGAAATGATTGGGCAATCGCGACCTTCGCGATATAAAAGCTGAAATGATAGAGCATCGCGGAAATAAAACAATAAAAAGAAATATATGAAACCTTTTGCCCTACAGTTAAGATCATATCGATCCCTGTATACAATCCAAGGGCACAAACAAAGAGGGAACCACACCTTCCCAACAGGCTCCGCCATAAAGTTAAGCCAAATCTCGACGATTCACCAACAGCCTGGAGACTAACAGCGGCTTTCCCCCTCATTCGAGCAGGACACGGACGTGACATCACCAATCGGAGTCACGGCAAAGTCCCCAGTTCCAAGACTCTACGGTTCACAGACAACCTAAAGTCAATCAAAGACCTCCGTCTCGGAAACAAGTCAACAGCAACCTCCGACCCGGAAACAAGTCAATCAAAGACCTCCGGAAACAAGTCAACAGCGACCTCCGACCCGAAAACAAGTCAATCAAAGACCTCCGTCTCGGAAACAAGTCAACAGCGACCTCCGACCCGGAAACAAGTCAATCAAAGACCTCCGTCTCGGAAACAAGTCAACAGCGACCTCCGACCCGGAAAAAAGTCAATCAAAGACCTCCGTCTCGGAAACAAGTCAACAGCGACCTCCGACCCGGAAAAAAGTCAATCAAAGACCTCCCTCTCGGAAACAAGTCAACGGCGACTTCCGACCCGGAAACAAGTCAATCAAAGACCTCCGTCTCGGAAACAAGTCAACAGCGACCTCCGACCCGGAAACAAGTCAATCAAAGACCTCCATCTCGGAAACAAGTCAACGGCGACCTCCGACCCGGAAACAAGTCAATCAAAGACCTCCACCTCGGAAACAAATCAACCGACGACCTCCCCTGCAGAGCTATACTTCGACTTAGAAATAAGTCAACTCACCAACCACTTAGGGATTCTCTCGATTTGTAAGGGGAAAAATTCTCTTATAAGATCCTTCCGACTTATAAGAGAAAATACACTTAGGAATCCTCACGATTCCTAAGGAGAAAAACCACCTACGAGATCCTCTCGATCCGTAGGGAGAAAAATCTCTATGAGACCCTCACGGCTCATAGAGTTGAAAATTCTTAGGCGGCAGATCTGAACCTGCGGCCTAAGCCCTCGCTATCTTACTCTATTACCTGCTAATTGTGACGACATGCTGAGAAAGAAGAAAAGCAACAGAAAGAGCATCCGATTTACATTTGATCAAGCGTTCAAGACACATTCATTCATGCATGGGCAAAAAGACTCAGGACAAAAGATATATAATAAAGACAAGCTGGGATAAAAAATTTTTTTTATTGCCCGAAGTTCTTACAGTCATAAAAACAATAAACGAAAGTTACAATGGAATAACCTCAGATCCAGGGCATGGATTGAGGAATTCAAAAGCGACCCTGTCTATGACTTTCCAAGCCTCGCGGACCATCCTAGCGTGCTTTCTTTCGTGGGCACAAGCGTCAGGGTCCCCCCTGATGTCTTCCACCCTCCGATAAGCAGCGAGTATGGCAGACTGTTGAAAGACCTCGTGCAAGAGATCAATAAGACTGTCTTGCCGTCTTTTTGAGATAAAGTTCAACAGGTACACCGAGTGCACCTTATCCTCAGCGGCATCCAGCGCCCTAAGCGGCACACCGGAACAGAACGGGGGAAGCGCTTCCCAGATGGCTCCCACGATAAGCTTAAGAAGGAAGGAACGCCGGGGAAGCAGAGGACCGTTGTACGCGTCGAAGCGGCTCATGATTTCAGCACACTCCGCGTTTGTGAACTCTCGATCTTGAGAGCGGCCAAGTCGGCGTATGTCCCCGTAAGAGATGATCTCATTAAGAGCATACATATGGGCGTCCATTGTTTCTGTGAAAGAGAATCAACAAAATTGTCAGAAAGACTGATTAAGAAAAGCAATATAATGTACCGAGGAATAAAATGCCATCTTTAAACTCCAAGATCAATGAAAAACTCCTAAGAGTTCTTTTGTATGATTTGGAAGGAGCAAAGCTCCACTAATGAAATGAGAAAATACAAGAAAAATCTTTTATAGAGCAAAGCTCTATTAATGGAACCTTAACAGGGTTCTCCTGAGTTCTCTTTGGACCCCTTTTAGAGCAAAGCTCTGCTAAGTGAAACCCTATCTTTAGATCAGGGATCTATGGAGAGCAAGGCTCTGTCAATTAAATTAAATTTAATTTAATTTAATTTAATTCTAATTTAAATTTGCACCTAAAAAGTTTTAAAGAGTTTAACTCTTGGAGTTCTTGAAAATAAAGAGCAGGGCTCTGAGTTCTGAAAGTAAAATTTTGAAGATGAAAATCATCTAAAGGACCAAAGGTCCTATTTATAGGCATCAAGTGCCCTTTCATCTTCCAAAGTTGCCGCAACGGTTGAAATTCCGCCACCGTTGCGCTCATGTTTGGCGCCACGTAAGCAAAAACGGTGGGGGGGCATTTGTTTACCCCAATCAGAGCAGAGCTCTGTTCAAATTCCGAGGCGGGAGATGAAGCAACGCTTCATCTTCCCCTAATCAGAAGCAAAGCTTTGCTTTGAAAATTTAAACTTCAATAAATGAAGCAGCGCTTCAGATCCTTTGCGCTGCGCTCAACGCGTCATGTGTCTGGCATAGATGCATTAGCGCGGCGTCCAAAAAGGCGCGCTCAATCAGAGCAAATCTCTGTTAAAGGAAGCAACGCTTCAGCTACACGAGCGTTGCGCTACGCGACGCGTGTCAGCGCAGACGCGCTAGCGCAGTTGCGCTGCGCGACACGTGTCAGCGCAGATACGCTAGCGCAGTTGCGCTGCGCTTTGCGCCGCGCGACACGTGTCAGCGCAGATGCGCTAGCGCGGATGCACCGTTTCATAGAAGAGAAAAGGCTAAGTGATAAAGGCAATTTACCCTTGCAAGATTACATGCACTTGATAATAACAAATTAAAACTATACGATGCACAAACGCAACAGAGAACTAAAATAAAAGAACCCTTAACAGATAATGAAATACTTGATTAAAAAGAAAAATACTTATTCATTATTGTCATTATTACATTTAAAAAAGATCACCGAATACGGGATCGGAAAGACAGGGGTTCACAAAAAGAAAGAGAAGATTATTCAGCTCCCTCTCCGTCTTCTCCATCATGTCGAAACGGCGATCCTCCCGAGAGGTTGCCACCCAACGGTCGACACCGCACTCCTGGTAAAAAGTGGTGATGACAACCCGACGAGCCCGTATCTGGCTCAGCAAGTGGAGAGAGCAGTCCCTCAGGGCTTTGGTGATCAATTGCGCTTCGAGAAAGCACTCAATCTTGTCCTCGGCGGTATCCATCATTGCCGAGGACATCTCTGCTGGAGGAGGGAGAATGTCGGCGAGCACCGAGGCAAGGATCATCCGAAGCCAAATGGAATTCGGAGGGAGAGGAGACCCCACACGAGTCAAAAGCTCGTGCAGTGCAGCATCGTACTGCTCGTCCGATAGAGAAGGGTCCACCAGGCGCGCAGCAAAACGGGGAACAATGTCCCGAATCGGCACCTCCCATGGCTGTCGGCGGGCATGAGGACGGTTGCAAGCCATGATCGAAGAAGTTCTCTGAAGATGAGAAAAGAAAAGGCTCAGCCTTGACTTATATATATAGACCCAAGCACAGAAAATCCTATACACAATGAAATCATTTCCAAGGCCCGGGAAATCAGAATTTTGGAAATACAAGTTTGACTTGAAAAAAGGAGATGAAAAGATATCTCAGGCGAAGCGACGCTTCCGATTTTCCCAAAAATCTAAGCTTTAATAAATGAAGCAACGCTTCAGATCCTCTGCGCTGAGCGCAGGGCGACACGTGTCAGCGCAGTTGCGCAAGCGCGGCGCTGCATGACACGTGTCAGCGCAGATGCGCTAGCGCAGTTGCGCTGCGCTTTGCGCCGCGCGACACGTGTCAACGCAGATTCGCTAGCGCAGTTGCGCTGTACGCTGCGCAACACGTGTCACGCGCTGGGGCATTTGCGCTAAACAGAATTAAAATTCTAAGAGATCTTTTCTGTTCTTGTTAAAACAAGAAGATTTTCTTCTGTAAAACAGAAGCCCTTGGATCAAAGATCCAACGGTGGGGAAAATTCCCCAAATCACTCAAAGAAAGATCTCTTTAACAAATTTAACTAATTTATGGGCACTATAAAAAGGACCGCAGACCTCAATTCAAAAGGATGAACATTTTCTATAAAAAAAAAGAGAGAAAGAGAACTCTGAAGAACTCTTCAAGAACAATAAGGTAAAAACCTTTAGAAGGAAGAGAAAGTTCTCTTATGAACAAATCATAGATCTAAAAACAAGATCAATGATCTTTAATAAAAATAAAAAAATATATAATAAAAGAGTGCTTTGCACTTTTATGAACCTTTGGTTCTTTGAGATAAGAAAAACAAGAAAAAACTTATTTTTTCTTTGATCTAAATTAGATCGAGAAATCAAATAGTGCTTTGCACTTCTGTTCTTGAATCTAAAAGATTCTTAGTGCTTTGCACTTCCAAACTGCGCTGTTGCGCTCTTGAGAGAGTGCCACGTGTCAGCTACAGAACAACTTGCACTACGCGCTCTTGAAATAGAGCTTTGCTCTCTGGAATGGGCGCAACTCACCAGAGCGCGCCACGTGTCAGCAGCGCAACAGCGCAGCGCACTAGCGCAGCGCACTGCGCTGTTGCGCTTGCGCTCACCAGAGCAGGACACGTGTCCTCATCATAAGTGCTTGCGCTCAATAATTGGCGCAAAGCGCCTGACAAGCCACTATCAGATGATTAATGCACTGCATTATTTACAGAAGGGCCAAGCCCAATTAAAAAGGGCCTAACAGGCCAAATTAAATGCAATGCATTACTTTAAAAAGGACAGAGCCCAAATAAAAACAGATGCTGTGCATCATTTATAAAAGGGCAGAGCCCAAATAAAGGTCTAATAGACCAAACAAAAATGCCATGCATTATTAAACAGGAGCAGAGCCCCAGTAAAGGCCTAACAGGCCAAATGCAAATAAAATGTTGAACATTTTCAACTGGATTTAGCCCAATTATGGCCGTAAGTCCTTAAATTAAATTGAACTGAGCACAAATGCTCTCTCAAATCAATTTACCTCCGGTTCGAGGGTACATCTCCGAACTCCTCTGACACTTCTCGTTGTAATCCTTCAACGACGTCAGAGAGGCGACGGGTCCCAACGACCACATATGGATATGGACTGCGGGGTCCTTAAACTCGTAGACCGAAACGTCCTTAAACTAATAGTGGACCACCACGTCCCTAAACTGGAATGCGGACCACCACGTCCCTAAACTGGAATACGGACCACCACGTCCCTAAACTGGAATATGGACCACCCCGTCCCTAAATTGGAATGCGGACCACTACGTCCCTAAATTGGCGATGGACCACCACGTCCCTAAACTGGAACATGGACCACCACGTCCCTAAACTGGAACAATAGAGCCTCCAAATGATCTTTTGCCGGATCTAAACGGTCCCGTTTAAGTTGATCTTAGCCCCAAACACGGCTAACGTATCCTTAAACATTCAAATGGACTATAAAACCCGAAATCAACTTAGGCTCAAGGGTACATCTCCGAACTCCTCTGACACCTATCGTTGTAATCCTTCAACGACGTCAGAGAGGTGACGAGTCCCGACGGCCATATATTAAATGGATCACCATGTTAAGTCGATCTTAGTCCTAAACGGGACTAACGTATCCTTAACGAACGTTTAAGTTGATCTTAGCCTCAATACGGCTAACGTATCCTTAAACTAAAAACACCAAACCTAAATCTAAGTAAATACGGATTTGGACTAATCCACGTCCTACGGGCGACGACATTACTCAGTCTCCGTATACAATCCACGGGCAACCACAAACAAAACAAACACACACGACACGAAGTGAAATTCTGGAGAAAGAGAAAGTTGTTACCGCGATGCGGTAGCGTAATTAACTACAGGGGCTTGCGCCTGCAGGGAAGAGCGTTCCCACAATCAAAAACCCCTCA
This sequence comes from Agapanthus africanus, assembly GCA_030015575.1. NCBI lineage: Eukaryota > Viridiplantae > Streptophyta > Magnoliopsida > Asparagales > Amaryllidaceae > Agapanthus > Agapanthus africanus. The sequence goes on along the minus strand of JASDDO010000029.1, from coordinate 395,259,857 downwards.
AGCGAGGGGGAATCTGACGAAGTCTGCTACATCGGCCGCATCCGTCTAAACCTCCGATACACGGTGCCATAAATCAACTTGGCATCTTCGGAGAGGTGGAAGGATAAAACCAAATAGCATCTGCCCCGAATCTCAGCGTCAGGACATCACAGTCTTGTGCGCCGTCTTTCGGAGGGGAACAGTGAGTAGGCCACTCGGCACTTTGAGGTACCTGGTAGTTTGTGCACCCCACCTTGGGTCTATCTTAGGAGCAAAAACAGTAAAAGGAAATTATACAATGACGGCTATGTTGGAGATAGTGCCCTCATAGTCAATTATTGGATCGCAGGTACGTGATTGCAATGATTGCGGAGGACCTATCCCGGTAGGACAGTCTTACTCGAAATGATAGTATGCTATCTGGTTTGCCTTTACCAGTTGTGTACATGTTCAGGTGACTGATTGCATGTTACACTTTGATAGAGCCCTTAGGATCTTGCTTTACTACCAACTGTATGAGGGCGATCATATACGTGAGAGTTGGGTAGTTTATATGCATATCCTTAATTGTGGTCCCTAGTCGTGGGAGTTTCGAGACAGGGCATCGATACTCCGGAGTAGACTAGTGTGTACAGTCGAGACCCCGACAAGGGGCGGTGGCCGGTCTCACAAGCCACTGGTGACAGTTGGATCACCTAAGATGTATACAGGTGCTCATTGGGTTATGAGTACACCGGACAGGACTCGCCGGGAATCTGCTAGTTAGTATTATATCTACCGTCAGATAGCAGTTCCCTGGTGACATGTGTACAGGTTAGTTCATCGACCTGAGGTCGTCATTTGTCTCGTGTGAGTTCCCACTGTGCTTTGATTTCTACCCTACCACGGCTCAAAGGAGTCGTGCAAACAGGTAGCTTTTGGGTACAGTCCCGAGCCATATGGAGGCACGTGAGCGGATCGGCAGGGGATTCGTCTCTCCCGGTATTGGGGGCGAGATCGTGCTGTGTCTAGGAGAGCCATTACACAAATCCATGGCCATGGTAGGAGATTTACTGGTAGGTACTCCAGTAGTATCTCAGGGTGTATTTGGGCTTCACTCCGACACGACTTATACTGCTTCTGGGGGTCTGACGTTACTAGCCCCCTAGGCGGATATGCGATACTCATTGACGAACGGACCGGACTGTATATACATTGTCACTGTTAGGCTCAGTAGGGTTTTCGGAGGAGTTCGCTCATCGGTCTCCCTTGAGTTCGCTCCTCGGCCACCCTTGAGGTCAGTCCGTGGGCAGCCGTTACGCATTGCTAGTGCCGCTGACGGTTTGTGGTTAAACCCACTGCCAGGGTGCTGACGAGTCATTAGAGTCCCCCACAGGCAGTTTCCCAAGTTCGGGCGAAACGTTGTAGAGGCCGTATGGTTTTATGGCAGGGTTCGGAAAATGCACGTGCGTTTACGCACGTGTTATTTTTCGGGCAGATAATACTGGTCGGCTTTGGTTTAAGCCGGATCCGAGTATTATATTGAGTAGGTATAATATCTTTGTCTCAGTTGCATTTGTATTCGGTCGTAATATAAATGCGGGTATATTTATACTGTTTCGGGGTTGTCCTGAAATTCGTTTCAGGATCACTTTTGGAAGTTGCCAGTTTCCAGTTTTCTATCAGCCGTCTTTTAACATTCTGTTAAAGACGGATTTATCTTTTCTTGGATGAGAGTGAGTCGTGCTTCTAGAAGGTTCTAGAAGGTTCTAGGATTTGTGACTAAGCTTTGTGACTCATGCTTTGATTTCATTACTTTCTTGTTTTGCTTAAGATCTTTAAGCAAGATATTTGTTTGTGTTCACATATGATATTTATCATATGGTCACCCCCCTCTCCTACGGTCACCTCCCTTCATTCTATATATATGATAAGCCTCCTCTCTCTCTCATTCACACTCTCACTTGAGTTTTCATTTCGGTTAGAAAAAGATTATGATAGTTTGGGGTGTATGGAATTTACAGTTCATTTCATTCCATCACCCGATTTCCACGGCAACTTCATTAACCGATCGTCCACGGATTTGGACGAAGTGAGACAAAGTCTTCTACTCATATTCTACATCATTCTTGGTCGTCTCTTTTAGCAAACTTGACGATCGAGTTGCCTCGAGTCAGAGGCGGGAGCCCGTTTAAAGAACCGATCATGTGGTGCCACTTCGACGATGGACTTGGAGATCGACGAGATCGGAGCAGCCGCAACGGAGCGTGGGATGATGGTTGAAGAACGAAGGACTCGGATCGTTCGGTACAATCCTTCTTCCCTCTTTGTAGATTGTTAGTTTAGCAATAATGGCAGATCCGGGTTAAAGTATACGATAGCGCCAAGTTTAAAAGTTTTATTCCGCATTTGGCGTCTGTAGACTGCCGGGGCGCTAACGTAGACTTACAGTGGTATCAGAGCCTCACCATTTTGCTATACTAACTTGTGCTAACGCGTTTAAAACATCGATCCGACCGAAAATCGAAAACTGCAAAAATCGCATTTTTCTTCACTTGACAGTTCTGTTAATTTTAAACGGTATCAAAATTGATTTCTGGATATCTTAAAAATCCGAGCAGGTGATTGTAAGACCCACGACAAAATTTGGACTCGTGACTCCTCCAAGTTGCCGCGGAACCGCGGCCAAACCCATGGTTTGGCCGCCCTTCCGCGGCCATGTGAGGAGAACGTGCTCCCAATTTTTGCCAGTGGGTTCTAATTTGGATTTTGTAATTTTTGCGATATATAGTTTTGGCCCAGGTTTTGTTACTGTTCACCAGTAAGCAGTGGGGCCCACTTTTTAATATTTCGTCTTTGGTCGATCGAAATTTAAACACGTTAGTTTACAGTGCTTACATTATATCTCCGACCGGGAATGTCATTTGATCGGTAAACCGCGTTTAATTGCTATAGTTCTTTTAGACGGGCTTGCGAACGTGACATTCGCGTTGATGTTCTGTGTTGTGCTGTATTGTTGCGGACTTGTCGTGGTGGATAGCAGTGTGCAATGGTAGTACAGTTTGAGTTTATTTGTACATTTGATATTGCGGGGCGAGCGTCCAACTTGTGGACTGCCGTCACTGCCTGTTGTATAATATTCTTTTGGGGCACGACCAGGTTGCGGTCGATGTACCTATTGTACTATTTTTCATTACTGTACTAGGTTTTACCCCGCGACGGAGTGCACGGATAGCCGGGTTCGGGAAAGCAACGGGTCCGCATCTCATGGCTTTGAGAGGCAGAGGGGCCCCAATTCAGAATTGGCAGACTATTCGCCGCACTCGTAGGGGGTACAGGTTGACCCAAGGAGGGGTGCCCAAGATTACCGGATTCCGTGGAGTGCTGGGTGGTCCATTCACTATGCTGTAGGGGGCTGCCTCGCTTCAGGTTTTGGCGGGTAACTTGCCGCACCCGTAGGGGTCTAGGTTTCATTGCACAGGCTATCCACACGACAGGGGAACGTCGAGTTTCAGCAGCGGCTCTGTGAAACTCGGGGATCCCAGATATCTGTATTGTTCTGTGATGCTTATTACTTTTCTGTAATGTTGCATATTATCACGCCTGGAGCGATTATGTATATTGGTTTATATACTATTAGATGTTGTATATGTTTTACACCCGCGCTAGTCCAGTCCCCGCTCTGTCGTTAGTTAAGTAACCTAACGGGTGATGACGGGACCCAGTGACGAATGCGGATGGCATATACGTACATTTTATTTTCGTTCTTTTCTGGTGTGATTGATTGATGGGACTGTGTTGATTCTGATCAACACAAAGTAAAACAAACCTGTTTGAGTTGTTGGAACAATTTTAAAAAGGTGTTATTGCAAAGACGTTTCCTTTTGTTATGCATAGAGGTATTCAGTGGGAATATCCAGCACCTCATTCGACGAGGCAAGGGCTGATATCCCTTCACCGGGAAAGACCCCTTGGACAGAAGTTTGCGTCAGGGTAATAACTTTACTATAGTCGATTACAAGTTGCTATGCATAGCGGTATTCAGTGGAATATCCTGCACCTCATTCCACGAGGAAAGAGCCGAGATCCCTTTGCCGGGAGTGACCTCTTTAGCAAAAGGTTTTCGCCACTATATTTTAAAAAAACTATCAGGTTCCTTCAGCGATATCAAGTTCACTACGTTAAAGGTTTTTCGCCAAAAACCAACCGTAGCCCTCCGTCGTTTCTTATGGATGGTCAGTAGTATTCAAGCTATGTTTGTTGGCATACGTCAAGGCATAGTGTTTGGTAGCTGCTGGGTATTCATTTGTTGCATAGATAGATGAGTTGGTTTGGGACAGTCGTATTACCTTGTTGGCATACGTCAAGGGTATGTACGGGTGGGTTCAAATTAACAAGATAATGACGGGCAGAACTTGACATGTGACTTATGATTTGTTGACATACGCCAAGGTCATAAGAGCATGGGGCAAGAAAATGATATCGGGAGTTTCTAAAGAAACTGAAACTTGCCAAGTGTGCGCATACCTTCTGGAGTATGAATAACGTGGATGCATTCCATCACGTTAACATGCGATGAGAGTTGGATCCCGATTCCCACTGATGAGTTGGTTTACTCTTCGGGTGATCCCGATTGATTCTTCTTTAGGTTTGGAGGAGAATTTGACAGGACAGTGGGAGGTTTCCGGATTAGATAAAGTGATGACCATTCTGATCTAGGTTAGAGTGCACGCAGAGTGTTTCTTTTCTCTCTCTCTCTTTGGCAGCGACCTTTGACCGACCCTAGACTATGACTCAGTGACCAGGTTGACCGAACCTTCTTAAAATACTGGCTTTTGGATTGTCTGAGTTGCATAAGTCATTGCCACTCCTTCTTTTACCCTTTGAATTTCTCAGAACACCCGTATTACTACGGATATCCACTTCCATTGGATAGATCCATCGTATGGTTATATACGAACTCGAAGGGACTTCTTCGGGGATGGATCCAGGTTCAGGAGAAATAGAATTGGTTTATTCAGTTGTCTTTTATTATCACCTTCTCTCAGGTTGCGAGAGCTCCTTGGTTTAGGAGAGTACACCTATTACGCTTATTGGATAGTCTTATTCCAAACCATAGGCTGGTGCCGAAAGGTAGGGAATGAAGAAAACCAATTAGCCTAAGTAGGGTGTGCAGAAGGTAATATGTAAAGACAAAATAAAGGGATTAGAAAGAGGGCAAAGTAAATTGCGACTGATATCATTCACGACCAAAACCGCGTAATTCATCGCCACTCCTATTTCACCTTTAAAAGAATAAGGTATTATTCAGTTGTCTTTTATCATCACCTTTTCTCGAGATGCGAGTACTCCTTGGTTTAGGAGGGTACACCTATTATGCTTACTGGATAGTCTTCTTCCAAACCATAGGCTGGTGCCGAACGGTAGGGAAGGAAGAAAACCATTTAGCCTAACAATGGTGTACAGAAGGTAACGACTAAAGACAAATAAAGGGGTTTGGAGAGATGGCAACAAAATATACGGTTGAAGTCATGAATTGGATTATGGAAGAGGCATTGCTATGAATACCAGGATACACCTACGAAACATTTTCATGTTTCAGTGCATTGTTAAAGAAAAACTGTTTTCCCGATTAGATACTTACTCCAAGGGTATGTATTCACCAGGTTTCATTTTCATATCTGTATGGTTTTACAGATGATGAGTGGGAGTAAGATATTGGGAATTAGGTGATCATCCTCATTATATCGGAATTCGTTGTAATTGGTGATATTTGAGGAAATCGCCAGGGTACAGTTTTCTACCTACGACGCACAGGTTTTGAGTTGTTTAACTCAGCGGACTTATACAGAGTATTGTATGTTGTCCAAGTGTCCTTCAGGACAAAGGGGTAGGTCCTCGTACTTTGTTCTGTTTACTTATAACTTCTCTAGTATTTAGACGAGTGTTTCGTAGAAATACAAGGTCTAAGTTTTGAGAAGTTGTGGGTATAAGAATAAAGTGGAGAACCAGGTGTCACAAGTATCGGGATTCTTCAAAGAGATCGAAGATGTAGATTCTTGTGATTGGTATTCAGATGATAGTGATGGTTTTGAGAAACGTGTTTCTTTTTCAGGTTACTCATAATTGGATGGTTTCCTAAGTTGAGTAATGCTGAATAGCCTCTTTCCATTAAGTTGATATGCACTGGAGACAGCTGCATGGTTTGAATATGGTTCCAATTAAATAAGTGCCAAAGTTTCTGTATTGGATATAGAATGGATCGTACCTTAAAAGAAATTAAGGTATGGGGAGTTGTCCAGCTTATGCTTAAAACCAGACTCTGGATAACTCAGGGCACGTTTCTGTAATGGCTGTTTTGTGGGTTGACCCTGGCTATGACGAGGGTTGATATTCTACCATTTGGAAGATCAATAGTGATATTGTTCTTGACTCGCCACAGTTTTAGTAAAAATGGATCTTTTTTCAGAAAACAGTAGTGGGAGTATGGTAGAACTGGAAGTGATTCCAGAACCGCGAACGATTACGGAAAATTTAATAGGACCTATACATTCAATCAGGTTTGACATTCCAATAGCCACTCCGCAGATTTGGTAGGTAACCTCAGACACCCGAGAGGTACTTCGGTAGCCTCAAGGACGGTGACAGGGAGGTTCTTATCTACCCAGACTTGACACTACTGTTGTTCCAGGATATGAGACCCGGTAGGAGGGTTGTCGTAGTCAGTGGGAGCAGCGGAAGCATAGTGGGCAAGATGCTTATATCTATTTATAGACTTGAGCAGTTATAGCGGAGATAGATCGTCTAATTTTGATGTGACAGTCATGGGTTTGACTTCAATCAGAATAGGGGATGGATCAGTTAAGAAGGCAGTAGGGTGTGATGTCATGGTATCAGGATGACATACACAGAGTGGGAAGTAAAATTCCTTTACTACGATCGGTTGTACCGTGGTCGTCACACAGTTGTTTCTCCAGACAGGACATGGATATAATATTTGACATTCTGGTTTCTGGATCTATGGTTTTAGATCTAGATTTGGGTGGTTTCCCAATGTGGGTACTTTGACAGATATTCTAATGGTTTTTAGAATAGTTGACTCCTAGCATGGTAGTGTACCTGCAGGTGATGGAGTCACCCTCTCTAAAGGTGTCGTATAGACTAAAGGGGAGAGGGATGTGCATGATTGGCAGATCACTTGCTTAGGCAATTGAGTCAATCATGAGATGTCAAGTACCACACCAGATGTTGTTTTTGCACTAGATGCAATAAGTTTGTATTAATCCAATCCTGGAGAAACATAAGGAAGCAGTTTTAGAACATTGGTACATGTTCTACGGATTTGATAACGGCAGCCTCTTTCGGGAGACGGTTATCATTCCAGGCTTCAAAGGTGACATGGATGACAGAGTGATTGTCAGAGTTTTAGTTTTCCCTCTGACGAGGGACAGTGTTATGGACAGGTGGTTCCAGAGGATACTGTGGGTGGCATGGTGCCGGATACTGATTAGGTTCAGTGATCCATACAGTCTAAGAAGTTTGGATATGGAGTTCATTTATGAACTAAGGTCCCATCAGATATCCAGACATATTCTAAGACAGGTACTACTCAATTCGGGAGATGGCTTTCTCCGCGAACTTGAGATTATGAGAGATACAGAAAGAAACTTCTAGGCGGATCCACTCACCGAGGCTATTTCTCGAACACAATAGTTTTACAAACGGGCTTTGTGAAACTGATTAGTAGAGGAGTTGGATGTTCGGTTTCACACGGGCTGTGAGTAGTCGACATCGCAATATTAGCCTTGAGTGCAAGTGGGAGATTGTTGGAGATAGTGCCCTCATAGTCAATTATTGGATCGCAGGTACGTGATTGCAATGATTGCGGAGGACCTATCCCGGTAGGACAGTCTTACTCGAAATGATAGTATGCTATCTGGTTTGCCTTTACCAGTTGTGTACATGTTCAGGTGACTGATTGCATGTTACACTTTGATAGAGCCCTTAGGATCTTGCTTTACTACCAACTGTATGAGGGCGATCATATACGTGAGAGTTGGGTAGTTTATATGCATATCCTTAATTGTGGTCCCTAGTCGTGGGAGTTTCGAGACAGGGCATCGATACTCCGGAGTAGACTAGTGTGTACAGTCGAGACCCCGACAAGGGGCGGTGGCCGGTCTCACAAGCCACTGGTGACAGTTGGATCACCTAAGATGTATACAGGTGCTCATTGGGTTATGAGTACACCGGACAGGACTCGCCGGGAATCTGCTAGTTAGTATTATATCTACCGTCAGATAGCAGTTCCCTGGTGACATGTGTACAGGTTAGTTCATCGACCTGAGGTCGTCATTTGTCTCGTGTGAGTTCCCACTGTGCTTTGATTTCTACCCTACCACGGCTCAAAGGAGTCGTGCAAACAGGTAGCTTTTGGGTACAGTCCCGAGCCATATGGAGGCACGTGAGCGGATCGGCAGGGGATTCGTCTCTCCCGGTATTGGGGGCGAGATCGTGCTGTGTCTAGGAGAGCCATTACACAAATCCATGGCCATGGTAGGAGATTTACTGGTAGGTACTCCAGTAGTATCTCAGGGTGTATTTGGGCTTCACTCCGACACGACTTATACTGCTTCTGGGGGTCTGACGTTACTAGCCCCCTAGGCGGATATGCGATACTCATTGACGAACGGACCGGACTGTATATACATTGTCACTGTTAGGCTCAGTAGGGTTTTCGGAGGAGTTCGCTCATCGGTCTCCCTTGAGTTCGCTCCTCGGCCACCCTTGAGGTCAGTCCGTGGGCAGCCGTTACGCATTGCTAGTGCCGCTGACGGTTTGTGGTTAAACCCACTGCCAGGGTGCTGACGAGTCATTAGAGTCCCCCACAGGCAGTTTCCCAAGTTCGGGCGAAACGTTGTAGAGGCCGTATGGTTTTATGGCAGGGTTCGGAAAATGCACGTGCGTTTACGCACGTGTTATTTTTCGGGCAGATAATACTGGTCGGCTTTGGTTTAAGCCGGATCCGAGTATTATATTGAGTAGGTATAATATCTTTGTCTCAGTTGCATTTGTATTCGGTCGTAATATAAATGCGGGTATATTTATACTGTTTCGGGGTTGTCCTGAAATTCGTTTCAGGATCACTTTTGGAAGTTGCCAGTTTCCAGTTTTCTATCAGCCGTCTTTTAACATTCTGTTAAAGACGGATTTATCTTTTCTTGGATGAGAGTGAGTCGTGCTTCTAGAAGGTTCTAGAAGGTTCTAGGATTTGTGACTAAGCTTTGTGACTCATGCTTTGATTTCATTACTTTCTTGTTTTGCTTAAGATCTTTAAGCAAGATATTTGTTTGTGTTCACATATGATATTTATCATATGGTCACCCCCCTCTCCTACGGTCACCTCCCTTCATTCTATATATATGATAAGCCTCCTCTCTCTCTCATTCACACTCTCACTTGAGTTTTCATTTCGGTTAGAAAAAGATTATGATAGTTTGGGGTGTATGGAATTTACAGTTCATTTCATTCCATCACCCGATTTCCACGGCAACTTCATTAACCGATCGTCCACGGATTTGGACGAAGTGAGACAAAGTCTTCTACTCATATTCTACATCATTCTTGGTCGTCTCTTTTAGCAAACTTGACGATCGAGTTGCCTCGAGTCAGAGGCGGGAGCCCGTTTAAAGAACCGATCATGTGGTGCCACTTCGACGATGGACTTGGAGATCGACGAGATCGGAGCAGCCGCAACGGAGCGTGGGATGATGGTTGAAGAACGAAGGACTCGGATCGTTCGGTACAATCCTTCTTCCCTCTTTGTAGATTGTTAGTTTAGCAATAATGGCAGATCCGGGTTAAAGTATACGATAGCGCCAAGTTTAAAAGTTTTATTCCGCATTTGGCGTCTGTAGACTGCCGGGGCGCTAACGTAGACTTACAGGCTACAACCCTGACCCGGTTGTGCGGCCATACAAATAATATTACATCAATTTACATATTACAAGAATTGAAAGAATAAGAAAACTCTCATCTCACAACCCCCCGGCTATTCATCCGCGACAATCCAACGAATTCATATACACAAATCATCAACATTACAGATCACAGATATGTATAACCCCCACTAATCGACGTATAGCGATTAGCAGACGTTCAATACATATATCACATCACAGATATAACCCATTAGCCAAAGTGTAAAGAAATTCGATCAAAATACGGATTTATGACCACCCCAAAAACTAACTTGTTCTCTGGAAAATCTGGGTGGAAACAAACTATATTAAAAATCCCAAAACCTCAACAGAAGAACACTGCACCAAACTCGGTCCACGGCCGAGTCAACTCGGCCGCGGATCCGCGGCAAGAAGCATGTTCTTGCCGCGGAACCGCAGCGCTTTGACCGGTTCAGTGGACCGTTTTTGGTGGGTGTCTTTAAAAAACCCTGAGCCGATTTTTGAAGTATGATTTATTATTTTTAGAGCAGAAATAAAAATCGACAGAAACTTAGGGTTTTAGAAAAATGTTTTGCGATTTTTTCCGATCGAAGTTCTAGATAATTTGCTAACTAGTTAGTTTGTGTTTAGCTAGGCTCTGATACCACTGTAAGTCCACGTTTCCCACCCCGGTGCTTGCGGGGAGGCGGAAACGTTATGAAAAATCGGATTTTTACAACACTAGGCAACATGGACTATGTAAAGGAGGGATCATTGCTAAAAAAAACTAACTACCAAAGCTAAAAGAGTTTAGCTACTCAAAAAAGGGGTTATACCTAGGTCTTCAAGTCCTTCTCTTCTTGCTCCTTGGAGTGAAAGAACGGATCGTCTCGTCGCCTTCTCTTGCCGAAGAAAGATCCACCCGAGGGCCTTTACCTTTGGCTCCAACCTCAAACTAGAAGTAACTAAGGTGCTTGGTGTGCTAAACCTAGGACCTTAGAAAGAGTAGAGAGTATTTTTGAAGGGATTATCTCAAGCTCAAATGGTTCTCAACTCATGAGAGGGGAGAGCTAGAGAGAGAGGAAGAGGAGGAGAGAGAATGAGAATGATAGAATGAGAAGAATAATGCAACCTTCTCACATATATGTGAATTATGAAAAATAGATAATTAGCTAAAGATAATTGTGATGGTTAATCAAGAAATGACTATTATCATTTCACATTAAATGCTTTAGCAAGGATCAAAGAGTATCTTTCATATGGAATGATGATGGTTAACTTGTCCACCTAGGTCAACAAGTCAAGTGTAGTCAAATGGTCAACAACCCTAACCATGCACAATTATAATTAACTAATATTAATAAATCATACTTCACACACAAGCATCAGGGTTAAGAAAATGACAATGGTCATCAACCCTAATGAAAGTCCTCTGCCTCTGCCTCAGTCAACTGTGCATACACACCCGTATCCGTGTTCCAAGGAACACGAATACAATGAGATAAAACCAATCCCAAATCATATACTAGGATCCGGCTTAAACCAAAGCCCGCTAGTATAAGCTGTCCGGACACCAAACGTGCACAAGTGCGCGGATGTGAACGAACCCCGTCGCAAAACCATGCGACCTCTACTCATTTTTCCTAAAGGCGAATAACCCTCTGTGTGGGACTCTAAAGACTCGACACTACGCTGGCAGTGGGTTTAACCACAGACCGCAAGCGGCACTAGCTGTACGTAACGGTCCCTAGGTAGATGCCGATAAGAAGACTGACGAGTAAAACCCATCTGAACTCCTACTGAGCCTGGATATGACAGTCTTCGTACAGTTCGGTCTGTTCGTCTAAGAACATCGTATGGCGGGCCTAGGGGGGCAGTAAACGTCAGTCCCCTACTAGCGGTACAAGTCGTGTCGGAGTGTAGCCCAGAACACCTGAGATAACACTGGAAACCTACCAGTCTATCTCGCTTGCCCTGGCCAGGGACTTTGTGTAATGGCTCTCCTAAACACAGCGCGATATCAACCCCTAATACTGGGAGAGACGAATCCTGTCTAACCGTCACTGCCTCCAAGTGCTTCGGGACTGCACCCAAAAACTACCTGTTTGCACGACTCCTTTGAGCCGTGGTAGGGTAGTAATCAAAGTACAGTGGGAACACACTCGAGGCGAAGTGACAGTGTCAAGTCAACGGACTAAGCTGTACTCATGTCACCTGGAAAATGATAACTGACGATAGGTATAATACCAACCAACAGTTCCCGACGAGTTCTGTCCAGTGTACTCGTAACCTAACGAGCACCCGCATACTATCCCAAGTACGACGTACTGACGGCTGTGGGACAGACCATCTCCCAAACTGGGATGAAAAGCGCATACGCTAGTCTACTCTGGAGTATCGATGCCCTATCTCGAAAGTCCTGCGACTAGGGACCTGCATAAGGATGTGCTTGTAGATTACCCAGCCCCCACGAGTGTGACTGCCATCACAACGCTGGTAATCAAGCAAAGATCCTAAGGGCTCCACTAATGTGTAAAGGCGATATGCTAAAAGAAACACATGCACACATTAAAGCAGAAACAAACCAAGGAGCATACTACCATTTTGAGCAAGATTGTCAATACAAGGTGAATATCCCAAGCTTCCATCAAGTAATATACAATCTAGTCTGATACAGTAATGGCCTCTAGGGTATATACACTAACAATTAAAAGGTCGATTTGAGATTTGAAATATGATTTTATGGTGTTGGGATGAGATAGAGAGAGGAAAAAGGGGGAGGCAAGGGAAGGAGGGAGAGAAAGGGGAGAGAGCCAAGGGAAAGTGAGACCGAGAGGGAGAGAGAGAGGAGCGATCTAGAGAGAGAAAGAATTGTATATGCAAGTAAAGTAAGTTTTAGGCACTTTATTCAAGACACTCTAATGTTCTTATATTTACACTTTATGTTAATTTGGAAATGTATTAAACTTTCAAATTTTTTTCTTTTGAATATTACACGTAGTATTTTGAGTACACATAACTTCAAAAGAAATATATTTACTGTTGGCAGGATTCTTTTGGAATTTATTGAAAAGTTCACTTTTTGACACTAACCCCACCTCTATTTCAGCATAGTATAAAGATATAGATAGATAGATTCTGAACTTTTATCCTTTTTGTGCAACTATTCAGTAACTAGTATTTTGTCATATGCTATTTTGGAAACAAAATTACTTTTTCCACTACAATTTGTTTACCCAAATTCTTACCCAAGAGACAAGTACACCATGGACCCACCTGTTTGACACTAATTACCTAGACCATGGACCCACAACATCTAGGTAATTAGTGTCACACATGTGGACCCATATATAGTGTTTGTCTCTTAGGTAACGTTTTGGGTAGACAAACTACGGGTAGGAAAAATATTGCACGGAAACCTGGGTGATAATATTTATTCATTAAAATAATAAATTATTAAGGGAAAATTATCAAAAACCCTTGACAAACTTTTCCGTTGTTGTCAAAAAAACCCTAGCTCAACGAATCATGTTAACAACCCCTGATAAACTTTTCCGCTGTCAAAAACCTCATGGCTGCAATATTTGTTTAGTTTCCCGCAATATGTATTCAGCTAACTAGATATTGGAAAAAACTATACAAATATTGCATTCAGGGGATTTTTGATTGCGGAAAAGTTTATCAAGGGTTCTTTGATCGGACTCATTAGGCCAAAGATTTTTTACAGCCGAAAAGTTTGGCAATCTATTGCTGAAATCCACGTGGCACGGGTGCACAAAAACTTGAATTGTGGGAATTTCTTGAAACTTTGTCAAATTCCCTTGTAAGTTCAAGGATAATAAGACAGTATCTGAAAATGCATATTTCTATTTATGAAGGATGCCATGCTCTCTGAAACATACCTTTTTTTGGTTCTTGGGTAAATTACAATAAAATACCTTAATTATCATAGTTTTTTCACTAGACTATGTTTTCTTAAATTACAGTATAATACCTTAAACCATGGTTTTCAAGGAATTTTTGCCAACTAAAATATACCTTCGGAGTTTTTTACTGTGATAAAAATCCACTTCAGTGCAAAAAATCCATGGTTAACGTAAACCTCGGAGTCTTTTGCTGTTATAATACCTTAAACCTCAGAGTCTTTTACTGTGATAATACCTTAAACCTCAGAGTCTTAAACCATGGTTTACTGTGATAAAAATCTTCTGCCTCATAAGCAATTGTAATTTACCCCACAATAGATAGGGGTATTTTAGTGTAATTTACCCTTTTGTTTTCTTTTACAATTTATCGTTGTTAGCCTGGGTCGTAAAGAAACATATACAAATCCTGTACATGCATTCTTCTCTTCAAGTATTCATGACCACCATTACAATTTATCTTTGATAGAGTCCGGATATTTAATTCAAAGCAGCAAAAGCAATAGAATTTAAACATAGAATTGATGCATAAAACCCCAATAAAAGCTCCTATTTTGGCACATCAAGGCTTGATTTGCTTCTATCATTATGTAATCTTAACATCTTACTAAATTCGTGCACACGAAGAAGCAATATTTTCTAACTCATCTAGCCTCTTCATTAACTTTGTTTTGAGTGAAATGGGCGCCACAAACTCCTTTTCCATTTTAAAGCCTTTCCGTATAGCATCAAGTGGAAGAGGAAGGTGATTGACCTGGTCTTTAAGACGTCTGTACTTGATGGAGCTTCGGGATCTCCTTCAGATGATGTCTTCCGTTGATCCTGCGATGGCGGTCTTGGACGCCTGAGATTTGGTTTTGGTGTTGTTGGGTGTGGATCTCAATGGGTTGGTGTTGGACGCCGAGCTACCTGCAAAGAAGTCCTGGGGTAGGTGACCACCATAGGACCCTCCGATGATCAAGTTAGAGCCGAGGAATAAGAGCAAAGTAGCGGCGTATTGAGATAATTCGAGTTACCTGAGTCGTCTGAGAGAGGGGTTTATATAGGGGTCGCGTGGAGCGAGCGGGCGCGAGAACACCGCCGTCAGTTACTCCCCAGCGTTATCTTCGCCTTGAATGGTGGGATGCACCCATTAATGGAGGGATGCGCGCTAGCGAGGCGGATATCTCGCCCTGTCGATATATGTGGAGCCGTTCCAGGGCACATAGGATTTGCGCTCCCGGTAGATCGGGGGGCCGAGGAAGCTTGGAATGTCGGAGGCTCGGAGACGAGCCTGGAGGCCGAGGAAGCTCGGCACGTCGGATTCTCGGAGACGAGCAAGGAGACTGAGATAGCTCGGAGGCGAGCTGTTGGTAGATTCCCAGATGAAGGTGGAATATATTCAGGGAGGTCTCCTGAAAGGTTGGACACGTTCCTCAAGACGAAGTCCCGAGGAATCTTCAAAATGCAACTCATTTATTCCACCTCCGTAGCCTTCGGGACACGTCATCCGCCATGTGTCATAATCCGAGGAGACACCACTTGTGAGCATCATCATGAGCCCCCCACTCTCATTCCGACCTATCCAAGGGTCGGGTCGAGAGTGGTCTGCTCAGTCTTTCTTCCGCTCAATTTGGCACCAAGGATCATAATGCGGAACGCTTGGGAACGGCACGGCGTTTGGCGGTCGCGTCGTTTCGATCTTTTAGGCCCACATGTCGCCTCGTCATGCGCCTAAATCTTCACGCATATCCCCGATGGCATCAGCGGATCAAATGAAATGATCATGCTTTAAAGAAGGGGCACCGTTTCAGTCGGTCGCCAGTTAGGATACGGGCCACGTGTCAGACGTCGGTTGACGGACGTGACAGGCTGTCGCTGCCAACTTCAACCGAAGGGACGTCCCCAATGGCCGATAGCCACGTAGATCTCTGACGGCCGGCAGACACGATGTTTCATTTTGGCGGGAGTCGATCTGGGCGTTCGGATGCTTTCTTTGGGGTGTATAAATAGGAAGGGACCCCTCTAGGGCCAACACTTCCGCCATAACTTACTTTCACTGTCGAAGATTGCTCGGCGCTCCTTCCTTTAAGATCGGATCACCCGTGATTTTTCCTCGGCGAGCCCATTCCCTTGAATCAGGTTAGATGTCTTCATCTGAGGAGTCTGTAAAGATAGTTAGGGTTGATTCGGGCGATGAGGCTCCAGTTGTTGGAGCTGAGTCCAGTGGGTCTTCCTCCTCCCCAGCTTCAGATAGCCAGGAAGGTTCTTCTGCTGCGTCATCTGTGTCGGGCTCGCCCTCTAGATCCAGAGCCACCCGTGTCATTCATCGTCGGGTGGTGACAAGGGCCCCTAAGGCGTGCATCGGGAATGCCCGCGATGCGCCCTCTGTTTTGAGGAATGTGGACGAGCTTACCGAGATTCGGGCTTGATTCTATATTCCCTCCAACTATTCGCTTCGCTTAGCTAGAGAGGGTGAGCGGGAGGACCAGGTGCAGGGTAAGGAGATTGCCCTGTATTTGGAAGCATTTCGGGCCGGAATATGTCTGCTCTTCTCAGCCGAGGTATGTGGGGTGCTTCGCTGCTTCCATCTTGCCCCGGGCCAGCTAGCGCCGAACTCATGGAGAATCCTCCTCGGGTTTCTGGTCCGGTTGAAACTTGAAAATATCCCCTTCAGTTTGACCCTCTTCATTTCTTTCCTCTGTTATAAGAATCACCCTGGCACCAGCAGGGATGAGCCGAGCTGGGTGTATTTTTCCTTCAAAAAACGTAAGGGCGGGGTGGCCGGATCGGGTGTGGTAGCCGTCCTTCTTTCCATCCATGAATAGAAGGAGAAGTTCATTTTTGTCGGGCCTCGCGAGGGCGAGGATTGGCCCGTGCCTACACAGTGGCACAGGGCTGACTGCCCGAGAGCGAAACAACCATCTTCATCCGAGGCAAGGGTGGTGTCTTTGTGGGAGCTTATCCAGTAGGATGACGTCCTGCTTTCTGAGCAGGCTCTGAGGTAGGCTGGGCTCAACCCCGTGCGCTTTCTGGGTAAGTTAGGGTAGTGGACGGTCCATTTAGACTTTGATGAATTTTCTTTGCCCTTTTCAACATCACTAACTCTCTTTATGTATTCCCCCTTTTAGCAGAGAAAATGGAACGATCTAAGTTCTTAGCTGCCATAGCCGCGAAGGCCGAAAAGAAGACTGGGGGTGGAAGCTCGTCCCGACCGGGTTCGAGCTCGTCCTGACCGGGTTCGAGCTCGGCCCCGAGGCCTACCCGTCGAGCAAGCCTTCAGCTGTGTCATCCCGAGACCCCGAAGAGCGCCGCGGGGGGGGGGGGGGCAGAAGCATGCGCGGGATCCGGCGCCCCGGGCGAGGGAGGAGGAGGAGGAGGCCGAGCCCACCGACGCCCCGCTCAAAAGGCACAAAAGTACAGTTTCTCGGGCGCCTTCTACCGGGATCCCAATGCAGGAAAGGGACTTCTGCTTCGAGGTGCCCTCGAGGGTTTCCGTCGCCAACAGCTTGCTCTTCGACATGGAGCAAGCAGCTGGGGGCAAGATTCCCCGGGGGACCCTAAAGGCCCAGGTGGCCGTCATCGCTCAGGAGGTAGTTCAGGTTGGTATCCATTTTCCTTTAAGAATCTTCTTAAGCATTTTTTTCAATTTGAATATTTCTAACTGCTTTTGCTGCTTTCCTCAGGTCCTCCACTACTGCGCCCTCATTGTAAATATGGAATCTGAGAAGATAGCCCCGGCCATGAAGAAGGCAGGCGAATCATCCTCACGGGAGGAGGATCTGTGCCTTCGGCTGCAACAGGCGGAGGAGAAGATAGCCTCCCTCGAAACCCGGGTGGTCGCTGAGGAGCTGATGAACTCCAAGTATAAGGAATCTCACCGACTTCTTAATGAATCCAACCGGGCTATCCAGACCAAGTTGGAGGAGGTTGGTAACCTCTATAACGCAATGAAGAAGTCAAGGGACGTCAGCAGGAAGGACGCCCGGGTGCCGCTCGAGGCCATGAAGCTTGCCGAGGTCCGAGCGGTGAAGTCCGTGGAGAGGTATAAAGCGTCGGACCGGTTCTACACCAACCTCGCCTAAGCCTCAGCCATCGTTTGGCACGAATCTCTCGATGCCGTCAAGTTGTTAATGCTGGAGTTTGCGAATGGTGAGCTCCGTGCTAAGTACCCGCTTTCTGAGGATGTGCCACAGGGGATGGGCACCGAGGTGGCTGCAGAGGGCGAAGCCGTCCCAGAGTCCGAAGCTCCGACCCCCGAGGGAGGTGTTGAGCAGGGCGCGATCCCGGCGGAGCCCACGTTCCGGGAATTTTTGTAAGGCTGAGTAGCACATAATACCTTGTAAAATTTAGGAATATAAATAAAGTTGAGCTCATTTTTCTCTGCATGACTGTCTGCTTTCTGCGTGAGTACTTTAGCTCATCCATCTTCTTCTTATTTGAATTTCATTCTGCTGCAAGTGTTAGATCGTAGGTCGTTGCCCGGCTTTTTAGATGACGATCACGCATCGAGTGTAAGTTGAATAATAGCCAAGTGTAGGAAGGTCGGTACCCTCCCGCTCTCCGGAGTCGAGGTGGCGATCGTTCAGTTAGGATGAATCAAAAGGTATCCCAAGGCTAGGAAGGTCGGTATCAGTCCATACCTCGGAGTCGAAGTGACGACCACGTGTTCTAGCATGATTAAAAAATCAGTCAAGTTAGAATACGTCGGCCATAACTAATTCTTCCTCAATGTGGGCCCTAGATCCATGTCTTCATAGGGTAGGAATTTACCCTTCGGAGATTAGCCAAGCAGGAATCTGCACGGTGGCCTCTGTTGATGGGTAGGAAACTACCCGCTAGGGATGGATCGGGCAGGGAAGCTGCTCGGTGGTCTCGAGAGGAGGTCTTCGGTCCACTGTGTTGTTGGGAAGGAAGCTGCCCGCTGGTGGATGACCGAGCAGGAAGCTACTCGGTCGCCTCGTGAGGCAGGGATTTCGATCCCTTAGCGTTGTTGGGTAGGAAGCTACTCGTTAGGGATGGACCGGGGCAGGGAAGCTGCTCGGTGGTTTCATGATGAGGGCTTCGATCCACAGCGTTGTTGGGCAGGGAAGCTGCCTGCTGGTGGATGACACCGAGCAGGGAAGCTACTCGGTCGCCTTGCGAGGAGGGCTTTCGATCCTTAGCATTGTTGGGTAGGAAGCTACCCGCTAAGGATGGACCGGGCAGGAAAGCTGCTCGGTTGGCCTCGTGATGAGGCTTCGATCCACAGCGTTGTTGGGGAGGAAGCTGCCTGCTGGTGGATAACCGAGCAGGAAGCTACTCGGTCGCCTCGTGAGGAGGGCTTTCGATTCTTAGCGGGAAGCTACCCGCTAGGTATGGGCCAGCAGGAAAGCTACTCGGTGGCCTCGAGAGGAGGGATTCGATCCACTGCTTTGTTGGGGTAGGAAGCTGCCCGCTGGTGGATGACCGAGCAGGAAGCTACTCGGTCGCCTCGTGAGGAAGGCTTTTGATCCTTAGCGTTGTTGGGTAGGAAACTACCCATTAAGGATGGACTAGGTAGGAAAGCTGCCCGATGGCGTCGTGATGAGGAGCTTCGATTTACAGCGTTGTTGGGCAGGAAGCTGCCTGCTGGTGGAGGACCCGAGCAGGAAGCTACTCGGTCTCAGCCTCGTGAGGGGGGGGGGCTTTTGATCCTTAGCATTGTTGGGGTAGGAAGCTACCCTGCTAGGGATAGACCGGGCAGGGAAGCTGCTCGGTAGCCTCGTGATGAGGGCTTCGATCCACAGCGGTGTTGGGTAGGAAACTGCCTGCTGGTGGATGACCGAGCAGGAAGCTACTCGGTCGCCTCGCGAGGAGGGCTTATCGATCCTTAGCGGAAGCTACCCACCAGGGATGGGCCAGCAGGAAAGCTGCTCGGTGGCCTCGAGAGGAGGACTATCGATCGATCAACAGCGTTGTTGGGCAGGAAGCTGCCTGCTGGTGGATGACCGAGCAGGAACCTACTCGGTCGCCTCGCAAGGAGGGCTTTATCCACAGCGTTGTTTCCACAGCGTTGTTGGGCAAGAAGCTGCCCGCTGTGGATGAGCCTAGCAGGAAGACATTCGTCGGCCTTGCAGGGAGTTTTAGCACGGAACAAAGAGAAGTAATTCAGATTGCAGGGAAGAAAGAATCTTTATTATTGAATAAAATACAGATTATGTGGTTCAATTTAAATTCTCCTGCATTGAATGACCGGTTTCGGTAGGTGTTCTTGCTGCTCAGACATGGGTCAGTCGGTGATGACCATGATCTGTCTGATCGTCAGCTCTCCGTATTTAATTTGATCGGCTTGCCCCTATCTGCTTGACGTTTATCCCACAGGTACTTTGCCAAGTGACCAGAGAGGATCAGCTCCTCGATGTAATCACGCAGCAGTTTTTAATCCTCGGTCGGATGTCCTTGCATCCGGTGATAGGCGCAATACGGGCCTCGGAGCCGCTTGTCCGTGCTTTGGGTAGCCGGCGAGAGCCTAAAGAACCTCTTGTCCTTAACTTCCTCCAACAGCTTGGTCTGGGAGATGTTAAGAGGAGTGTACTCTTGGAACTTCGGGGAGTAAGGTTTTGGTCGGTCGATCCAATTTTTCTCTTCTCTGCCCCTCTTCTTTTGGTCGGCTCGGTCGCCTCTGGGTAGATTTGAGTTCACTTCCGATTTGAGTTGGATCTCCCGCTCGGTCCAAGATTTTACTTTATCCATGGTCTTAGGTTGCGCTAATGCAAAAGAGCGGTGCCACTCTTTGTGCCTAAGACCCGACCTCAGCACGGTGATAACCGTTTCATCGCGGTGCTCGAGGACCTTGAGGAGCGCGTTGTAGAAGCGGGTGACATATCCTTTGAAGGATTCTTTGTCTCCGCTCTTGATGGTGAATAGATAGTCGACCGTCCTCTTCTTCCATCAATTCCTGACGAAGTGACCGAGGAATTGGGAGGCTAGTTCGTCGAAGGTCGAGATAGAGCATGGCGTAAGTCCTCGGAACCAGTCCCGTCTAGCCCGAATGAGGGTAGTGGGGAAGGCCCGGCATTGGACCGCGTCGGAGTTATCCTGGAAGCTCATGCCCGCCGTAAATGCATCTAGATGGTCCTTTGGGGAGAATTTCCCGTCGAAGAGGGCCACCTTGGGCGGTTTTTTCCTGGACGAGACGTGCTCAGCCAGCAGTTCTTCCGTAAGGGTTTCGTCAGCGAATCGGCAGAGTATCGGGCCTCTTTGCCGGACGCTTGGCCATACCGGCGTATGCCCTCAATTTTCATCTCAAGGGCCTTGAGTCGGTGGTAGTAACCCGATGATTCTGCACAGTCGGAGTGGTGGCTATCCCCGCTCTGGGTCTACGCCAGGGTGCGGCTTCGATTCCTCTCTGTCAGGTGTCTCAGGTCTTCGGACGAGGCCCTTCTCGAGTGGTCCCCGCGCTCGTCGTTCGTAGCGATCTCGGCGAGAGTGGGGGCGTAGGTCATGCCTGGAAGCAGGAGAGCTGACCGTGTCACACCCCGCTTCCCAATATACGGGCGGAGGACGCGACGAGGCCACTACGTATTTACTCTGAAGTAAACACGCTAAGCGCATCTAAGCAATATAAGTAAAATGCACAAGAGACAATGGCAATGGATATAATTGAACAACAACTTTATTTATTAAACATTATTTTTACAATACAACTGAAAAGTAAATACATGGAATAGAAAGCAATGCCTAAACAGTACCATAACAGAAATGGAAAGTACTGAAATGAAATGTACAAGTAACTAGAGCTCCGGGTCGAAAGCTAGCTGGTCCAAATTATCGCTGGTGGGCTCGATCTCCAGTGAGTCCGAATCACTTGAAGAAATTCCAAAGAAGAAGAAAGAGAATGTCGTCAATGAACAAATCGCTCGGTATGTCCCGTAAATAGACAAGAATGGAATAGAAAAAATAGAGAGTATATTGTTATAATGTTGTATTAAGTGTTAACGCTGTTGTTTGTAACTTGGTACAGAAGAGGCCAGTGTACACTAGAGGAGTCTCATTAGACCAGAGACTACGGTATACGGAGTACAAGGAACCGTTCAGCCACGGTACAACGGCAATTGAATTCAGATTATGTGTCTTTATGGTTGCTGTCTCGTGCCACTTCTAACACCTTCCGTACCTATCTACCCCTTATAAACCCCGCGATGTCTTGATTGTATTATTTGTATTGTATGAATTGTATATTGTATATAGATGGATGACTTGCCGAAACCATGATATCAGTAATGGAACGGATATAATGGATGATCATACAAATGGAATATATCCATGGTTCGGTTCAGTCAAGTTGTATAGATTGAATATATGGATTCATGGATTCATGTTGAATTGTAGTTTGATACTTGAATCATATTCAAGTCAGGTTGATTGTATTGAGACTCGGTCTGAGTCAGACAATTAGAAAAGAAATTTTAGTCCTGAATTATGTTTGGTGCTATCGGTAACTGCTGCATATGGACGGCATGATTTATGTCTTTTTCAAAGACAATTACTATGTTGATAACACCGTTTGTTAAGCTGTCTACCTTAAATAGGCAAGCACCCATATCTCCGGCTCCGTGAAGCTCAAGAGACTGGTCCCTCTTAAACCTATGTTTACTAGGGTCCTTATTGAAATTTAGTGTAACTTGAGGGGGTTTTATATAAAAATAATCTTGTATAATTTTCAAAATACACCTCAAGTATTTTATTATCGTCTTTAGAGTTTTCATGGATGTATATTTTATCAATGTGACATTTCTAGTGAATAAAACCTAATTTCATAATATATGGTATTTATTTGTAATATTGGAATTGTATGGTATTTTCTTATAAATGGAATGTTTTTCTTGAATTTTGGAAATGTGGAATATTATAAATATTAAAAATAGATATTTTGATATTAATTACATATGTATTTATTTATTAAAAATATAAGTTTTATTTATAATAGAAATCACATTTTCTAAAGAAAATTGTATTTTAAATCTTTCGAGATCGTATACTCCTTGCGGAGGTCTGCATCTCACTCTACTAAGCCCGAGGATGTGCGATAATCCGCACCATCCCGAACAGGTTCCCCGAAATGGGTTGTAGAGGCGTATTTGCAAAGATTTGTTAAAATACACTTCTTGTAGAAAAATGTTTTTATAAATCGGAGGTAATTATGTGTAAAATCGTATTTTTCCCAAATCTATGTTCCCAAATTTCATCGTACTATGTTACATATGAGTGTTTTGAGAAGGTAGGTCATTACCTTGTGGGTTTTCTAAGGTAATACGGTTTTAAAAATTTTAAGCATGTTGAAATAAAACATAAGGGTATTTTAATGTAAAAGTGGAATAAAACTTGCTACGGTTATTATTTTGATGCCAAACTTGTTCTATTATCTTCGTTAATATTTAATGGTCATGACATAAGAGTTTGGTATTATTGTGTTTAAGAAAAATAGAACTTTTTAAGGAAAAACCGAATCGGAAGTCGGATTAACTCCGCTTCCGTCGGGTTTTAGTTTTGAATATTTTTATAATAGAGAAAAGAAGAAGAATTAGGGACTTACAGGTTATTTGACTATAAGAGAGAAGGAGGAAGAGGTGGGAGGTGCCGGTGCGTCGTTTCGTCCTTGGAATCTCCTCGGATTGTCGTCAGCGCTTCGCCCTTTGCTAACTCCACTTGCACACAAAAAGTCTTGGGAATTTTATTGAGAGTTTGGGAAGGGATTTGTGAGTAAGGAAGGGTGATTTGAGGGTGGTATTTATAGGAAAATCTAGGGTTTAGGGTAGTGAAAGGGTGTGATAAAAATTGTATTTAAATTTGCATTAAAAAGGATTAAAAGGGGGTATTTTAATTCTCTGGTTAATTGCAGAGAATTTAAACAGTGCAGGGGGAGTGGGGGAGTCCAAAGGGTGCAAAGGGTTCGAGAAAAAGTAGGATCGGACTGAGTTGACCCGGCTGCGCCGGCCGATTCGAGCACTTCGCCGGCCCGAGTCGGGCGAGTCGGGGCTCGTCTCTTTGCCACGTGTCCCTGACGCTTGGTCTACTACAGTGGACTCGTTTGTTTTTTGTGTGACTCTTGGTTTTATGTGTTGGGCACGTGTAGACCTTTGGGCTTCTAAAAGATTAAAAAAATTTAAATAAAAAGAATGTGTGGCTGATGGGATTTGAACTCTGGTGCTTTGGTTCAGCAGTGCAAGGTCTTACCAATGAGCTACAAGCTCCTTCTTGCTGTTCAAAAGTAAAACAAACTTATAACTTGTGCTCAGGAAAAAGTACATCTTTCGGTATTTTTTGAAAAAAAAACTGTACATAAAGTTTAGGGTTGTTACAGACCGACACCTCCTAAGGTGGAGAGAACGCGCGACGGGCATTGGGGCGACGACTCAGTCTTCCCTATGACCGTAGCGTGGAGCTGTCCAGCGCCCAGCGGGTCATTGAATTAGTCGCCGCGTGTGGGTTGAGGTGGCCGGAGTCGGCCCGCCGGCGCTGTGACGAGGGTGAGGTAGATCGAGGGCTTGAGTGTGCCCGTCCGACCTTCGGCGGACGTCGTTATCCCGGGAGGCGGATCCGTGCTCTGGTGGTTAGGACCCGACGCTTAAACGCGGACGAGGGCATATACCGGCTTCGTAAGCCGGTCTATCCGGGCGGACAAGGCATGGATGGAATTAGGAAGGGGAGGCGAGCCGCTACCGCCTCCGTTGCGGCGGCTCGTGTTTGGATCATTGCGGTCGTCGCTCGCCATTGGATCGAAGGCGGGAGATCAACTTTTTTTTGGTGGAACAAAATAAGTCTTTCGTTCCCACAGACGACGCTAACTGATGGAGCTTCCGGATCTCCTTCAGATACTGTCCTCCGTCAATCCTGCGATGGCGGTCTTGGACGGCTGAGATTTGGTTTTGGTGTTGTTGAGTGTGGATCTCAATGGGTTGGTGTTGGACGCCGAGCTACCTGCAAAAAAGTCCCTGTTTCCTCCAACCAGAGCAAAGCTCTGTTCAAAATTCAAAATTTAAATTGAGGCAGCGCTTCACGTGCAAAGCACGAGAGCGCTTTCGCCAAGAGCGCCAGTGCTAAGAGTTAATGACTCTGAGGCAGCGCCTCACATGCAAAGCACGAGAGCGCCAGCGCCAGCGCCAAGAGTCAAAGACACTGAGGCAGCGCCTCACATGCAAAGCACGAGAGCGCCAGCGCTAGAACTAAATGTTCTCCACCCTTGGATCAAAGATCCAACGAAGATGAATAAATCATCAAAATTACAGAATTTAATTCTGTTGAGGAAATACTCCTCAAATCTTTCCAAACAAGAAAGATTGCGCTCTATAAATCAGAGCACCGTTGGATCAAAGATCCGATGGTGATTAAAAATCACCAAGATACAGAATAAGTTTTGTATGGGAAGATATTTTCCTAATCTTGTTAAAAACAAGAAAGATCTCTTCTGTAAAACAGAAGTCCTTGGATCAAACATCCAACGGTGGATAAAATTCACAAATCAATCAAAGATCTCTCAATGAGAGATTTCTTTAACTGATTCAACAAATCAACCTCCCCTATATAAAGGACCCAAGACTTCAAGTCTTGTATAGAAGAACCCCCCATAAACTTCAAGTTCTGAAGAAACTTCAAAGACAAGAGCAAGCTCTAAGAAGAAGAACCTTCTTCAAGGTAAAGAAGAGAGATCATAACATCTCCTCCATATTTGAGAGTTTAACTCTCACATCAAAAGAACTTAGTTCTTTTTTCTAGATCACAGATCTATAAGACAAAGTCGTTCACAAAAACAGAAGAGATCATAGCGTCTCTTCGTAAAAAGGACAACTTAGTTCTTAGATCCATGAGACAAAGTCTCTCATAAAGAAAAACAAAAGAGATCACAGTATCTCCTCATAAGGAAGAATTTAGATCCGTAAGACAAAGTCTCTTATAAACCGAGAATTTAATTCTCAGAGCACAGAACTGATCAGAGCTGCCAAAAAAGCGCCTTAGCGCTCCAATTTAAAAGAAGCACTTTAGCACTCCAAGTCTAGCGCTCAGCGCCAAGCGCTCCACGTGCTCCTCATGTGGGCGCTATTTTATAAGAAGCGCCTTAGCTCTCCAATTTAGAAGAAGCGCTTTAGCGCTCCAAATCTGGCGCTCAGCGCCAAACTCTCCACGTGCTCTTCACGTGGGCGCTATTTTATAAGAAGTACCTTAGCGCTCCAATTTAAAAGAAGCGCTTTAGCGCTCTAAATCTGGCGCCAAGCGCTCCACGTGCTTCTCACATGGGCGCTGAGGAAACATAAAGCGCTCTGTACATAAGGCCCCAGCACCATAAAAAGTGCTCAACACTTAATAAAAGACAAAAAGAAAAAGGGATGTCAGAATCCAAATCAATGCTCAGCATTGCTGAACAAAAAAGTGCTGAGCCCAAACAAATGTTTAACATTTTATTCAAAACTAAGTGGACTGAGTCCAAACAAATGTTTAACATTTTATTCAAAAAAATGAGTGGACTGAGATGTTTAACATTTTATTCAAAAAAAATGAGTGGACTGAGCCCAAATTGGCCACAAGTCCCTGATTCAGATTAATCGAGCCCATGTGCTCGTAATCTCTTTAATTGGTCTTAGTCCCAAACCTGATTGCAGATCTCCCAACCAACATTGGTTTAAGGGTACATCTCTTCATACCTCTGATACATGTCGTTGTAATTCTTCAACGTCTTCAGAGAGACGGAGGGTCCCAATAACCAATAACTTTTGGTACATCCCCAAACGGTTAAACCAAAACCTTATAGACTATGATGTCATTAAACCAGACTATGATGTCTTTAAACCTCCCAGACTATGATGTCTTTAAACCAGACTATGATGTCTTTAAACCTTACAGACTATGATGTCTTTAAACCTCACAGACTATGACGTCTTTAAACCTGACTATGATGTCTCTAAACCTTACGGACTATGAGGTCCTTAAACTCATGGACTATGATGTCCTTAAACCCAATGGACCGTAACGTCCCTAAACTAAAGTGATAGAGCCCAAATGCTTTTTCGTTGGATCTAAATGATCCTAAAATCCTGTTGAGTAGATCTTAGTCTAAAATTAGACTAATGTATCCTCAATAATGATTTAAGTTGATCTTAATCTCAAATGAGATTAACGATCCTTAAACCAACCAAAACCCAAATCTAAGAAAATATGGATTTGGACTAATCCACGCCCTACGGGTGACAACATAAATTAGTCTCGGTATACAATCCACGGGCAACCAAAAATTAAACAAACACACACGACACAAAGTGACCTTCTGGGGCAGGAGAAAGTGGTTACCGCGACGCGGTAGCGTAATTAACTGCAGGGGCTTGCGCCTGCAGGGAAGAGCGTCCCCACAATCAAAAACCCCTCACAATGTGGGAGAATCTGACGAAGTCTGCTACATCGGCCGCATCTGTCTAAACCTCCGATACACGGTACCATAAATCAACTTGGCATCTTCAGAGAGGTGGACGGGATAAAACCAAATAGCATCTGCCCCCAAATTCAGGCAAGACGATCTACGCGGTTCCGTCTCCTATTTTCGACGGCGAACAGATTCTGGCACGCCCGGTGGGACTTTTTCCTCTTTCCACTCCACACTTCGTGTGTCTTGTTTTGCGAACGAATTGCGGTTTGCTATGACTGCCCCTGGATTCGAGGTACTAAGATTTGGTATCTTGCTCCGTGCAGAAAAGAAGAGCAAATGGCCTCCAGCTGCACTAACTGCAACAACAACTCCCACTCTGTCCTCGCCGGAGGAGTGACCTATGGGCCCCAAGCGGCCTTCATTTTCACAATGCCGGTGGAACAGGTGACACAGGCCACCACTGGGTTGTTCTTCGAGACCATGCTCCCGCCAATGAGCTTCAACGCTTCAATGCCGTTACAGCAAACTTTAAAGAAGTCGGTCTTTGATCGGCTTACCACTACCACAGCCCCTTTCAACGGGTCATCCAAATCCAATGCCTCGGTCTTTAACAGACTAGGTCAATGCTCAAGTGGGCCCGTGAAGAAGCCTGCAATACCTGAAGGGGTTATCCCGAAGCGGATAGCCATTCCAGCTCTGGTATATGAAATCATCAAAGCGGCTTCTCCCTTTAAAGGATCGGTCTTCATAAGACTGCCCGTTCCAACTCCCTCTTCAGGCGAACTCACCAAGGCTGCTTCCCATGCCCAAAGGTCAGGCTTCGACAGGTTGGACGTTTCTTCTCAGCGGACGTTAGTCTTCGATAGGCTGGCACCAACAGCAACCCTTCACCAGAACAGGGGGCATGATGAAGCCACCCCCGTAACTGAGCCAGTACCATCCGCACGACATGCTCGACGTCGCCACTGGCGCCGAGTGAGGAAAGCTGGGGGCAGTTCCCCTTCCGGGCTTGCCCCACCAGCTCTTACGGTGGAAGTTGATGCTGCTGTTCCAACTGGGAACAACTTTGAGCCGCTCAGGAGGGTGCGCAAGAACTCTCCAACTACCGTGTTGAAAAGGTCTCCTCCACCCGCTGAAAATATCATAAAGGCGAAGCCGGAGCAGCCCCCTCAACGGCTGTCCTCTAAAATCCACAGGGTCTGGCGAAAAGTCCAAGACTCTGTAATCAACAAAGACTACTCACGCAAACAGAAGAAAATGAAGGTCTGCCAAGAGGAGGATCATCCTGCTGTCGTACCACGGAAAAAATCGTCTGCAATAGCCCCCTCAAATTCGACCGTTCATAAAAGGAGAAGGACGGAGAAGATCCCCGTGTCCACGACAAATCTCAAGAGCACTGAACCTAAACGCCCCAAGTCTGGGGGTATGGTGGTGCACACCGTCTATATGGCCTCCGGGAAAGAGAATAGCCGTATCTCCACGGGTCATCGACCACTCACCCGGTCTGTGACAAAGGTTCAGGAGCAACAACAAAAGCTCCAGGAGATGGTAACGAAGATGGCCGCGCTCACTGGGCCGAAAGAAAGCCCGGAGACGTCGTCGGAGCAGCGCCAGGAACAGGAAACCGACGCCGAGTTCCTCCGAAAAATGCTCGAGAAGAAAGACAAAAAGGCCGCGGAATAGGCGGCTAACATAAAGCAAATGGCGCTTCTATTCCAAGATATGGTCGGGATGATGATACAGCCAGATCCTCCAGTTGAAGACCCTCCAATAATCCTTGAAGACGGCAGAGAGGAGATATTAAACCCTCTTCCGGCTCTATCAGCAGCCAAAGAGGAGACCATCTCCAAAGTTGCCCTTGTCGACTATATAGCTCAACAGATACGAGCTCATAAGGCGAGCGAAGCGGCTGGCCAAATCGTCAAGATTGGACGACCCTATCCAGGCTGGTACGATCAAATAAAGTACCCGCCGGGATATACGATCCCCAAATTCCATGTGTATAAGGGGACAGGAAATCCACACCAGCACGTCGCTCAGTTCAGGGCTCTGTGTGAAAATACCGGGGGTGATGACAAACTGCTGCTTCACCAGTATGTTGGCAGCTTGTCGGAGACAGCGTTCGAATGGTACTCCGAACTCCCGAATGACTCCGTCAAGACATTTGCAGAATGGAGCTACTGTTTACACAAAGGATCACTAGCGCCAGCGAACGTATCCCGATCACGGCATTGATCAATGCCAGAGTAAAGCTGGGAGAGACATGGGTTCAGTATGCAATTCTGTGGCGGAACCTATGGTCGAGATGCGAACAACGCATAGAGGAAGCTCCTGCCGTGGGCATGTTCGTCGGGACCCTCGATCCTCAGGCTACCATCTCCTAATTTATGATGTTCTTCAAGCCTACCACTTTCCAGTCCTTGATTGACAAGCTGGCCCAAATGGATCAGATGGGCCACAGGCCGTCCTTTACAAGAACGGAGCTTCGAAATGAAAATGGGAAAGGGAAAGCGACCTTCGTCGCCAACGCTCAGCAACAGCCGAGTGATCCGAAACCAGCTGCCCGCCAAGGAAAAAAAAGAGCGATTCCTCGACGAGAAATTGAGACGTCCCTACTCGTTTCCCCGGGATAAAACGAGAAGACTGTTCGAACTAGCAGTGCACAACAAGCTCATCACCCTGCCGGATCCAAAACGCCCACTGCAGCCCGGTGACGTCAACATTCCTAACTATTGCCCCTACCATCGAATAATAGGCCATCCAATTGAAGATTGCTTTGTCTTCAAAAACTGGATTAAGGACCGGTACCAGCAAGGCAAATTCGCGTTGTCTGAAAATTGGAAGATAAACCCGCCACAACCACATGCTCCGAAAAAGATGGACACGTCGGGGCATCATGCTCATTCATAGAGGAAGCTCCATGGGAAGTTGTTCTTTCGGCAAAAACTAAAAGAATGCTGAAAGATCTCCAAGCATGCCCAGCAATCAGGTTGTCATGCCCCGCTTCCCGGTATACGGCGAAGGGGACGCGACTGGTCCGCTACGTGTTTACTATGAAGTAAATACGCTAAGCGTATCTAAGCAATATAAAAATAAAGCACAAGAGACAAGATATAATAAAAACAACAACTTTATTTATTCACATTCTTTCTGTACAATGCATGGAAAGTAAATACAACTGAAATAAAGCAATGCTTAAACAATGGCACAACAGAAATGAAAAGTACTGAATGGAAAGTGTACAATGACTAGAGCTCGGGGTCTTCACTGAACTGGTCCAAGTCTTCAGCAGTAGGCTCGATCTCTGAAGTGTCCAGATCACCTGATGACATTCAAAGAAGAAAGAAAGAGAATGTCGTCAACGAACAGGTCGCTCGGTAAGTCCTAAAGATAAGGGAGAAATAAAATAGACAGAATAAGAAGGTAGCTTTTAAAGTTGTAGTATATTGTTATAATATTGTGCTAACGCTATTGTTTGTAGCTTGGTATAGAAGGATGCCAGTGTATACGAGAGGGGTCTCTATATGCTAGAGACCAGGGCAAACGCAATATACAAGGAACCGTTAAGCCACGCTACAACAGCAACGGAATATAGATTAGGTGTCTTAATCTTACTGTCTCGTGCCACTTTTAACACCTTCCGTATCAATCTACCCTTTAAACCCCGTAGTGCTTTGATTGTATTGTTGTATTGTATTGTATAGATTGTATAGTTGGATGACTGACCAAAACCATGATATCAGTAAACGGATGTAACTGTATAATCATGTAAATAGAATAACTGTAGAATCATGTAAATGGATGTATATCCATAGTTCGGTTCAGTCAAGTTGATTGAATGTATTGAATAGATTGAATATAGGGATTCATGTTGAATCAGAATATTGTAGATTGTAGATTTTAGATTGTAGATTGTAGATTGTACTTGAATCATATTCAAGTCAGATTATAATGAGACTCAAAGTAAATTGAAGTCCTAATTGTTTTGATGTTATCGGTAACCGCTGCACATGGGCGGCAGGATTTGTGTCTTTTTCAAAGACGATTACCGTATTGATAACACCGTTTGTTAAGTTGTCTACCTTAGATAGGCAAGCATCCACTTCTCCGGCTCCCTGAGGCTCAAGAGATTGGTCCCGCTTAATCCCATATTTACTAGGGTCCTTAGGGTAAATTATAGAACTTGAAGGGGTTTTATGTAAAAATACTTTTATATACTTTTGAAAATACACCTCAATTATTTATTAATCGTCTTTAGAGTTATAATGAATGTAGATTTTATATTGTGATATTTCTAGTGGAAATATCCTAATTTCATAATAAATGGTATTTATTTGTAATATTGATTTTGTATGGAATTCTTGGTATTTTAGTGTAAAATTGATTCTTGTGATTTTTAGAAAAAAGGTGGAATATTTATATCATAACAAAATAGGTATTTTAATGATAAATATACATATATTTATACAAAAGTATTTTAATATATATTTTATATTCTAAAATATTATTTTCTTAAGATGTCGTTTTTTAAATCTTTCGAGACCGAATGCTCTTTGCGGAGGTCTGAATCTCGCACTACTAAGCCCGAGGATGTGCGATAATCTGCACCATCCCGAACGGGTTCCCCAAAATGGGTTGTAGCGGCGCTTTGCAAAAATTGTATAAATACTAAATCCTTTAGAAAACGGTTTTATTAAGTAAATAGTATTTAAATGAAAATGTGTCGCTTTCCAGTATTCTATGTTCCCAAGGGTTTGGTGATATGTTGTATATGAGTGTGTGAGGAGGTAGGTCATTACCTCGTGATCTACTTAAATGTATAACAAGTTTTGTGATGTTATATGTAGAATTGAAACTATGTGGTATTTAAATGAAAATACTGTAAAATGAAATAGCAATTACTTTTGATTTGAAACTTAATCAATATTGTTGATTAGTGATTAATAGTCAATATGTAAGGGTTTAAGAATAATTGTATTAAAGAGAAGTGAAGTTTTATAAAGAAAACCGAATCGGAAATCGGATTTATTCCGATTTCGTCGGGTTTTGTAAATCCGTATTTTAGAAAAGAAAAGAGAGGTAGAATTTGGGGACTTACTGACTTAGAGCGTAGAAAGGAGGAAGAGGAATCGGGAGGAGGCGTCGGTGCGTCGTTTCGTCGCCGGAAGCACCTAGGGTTGTCGTCGGAATTTCGCCGAAGCTTCGCCCCTTTGCTAGCTTGAATTGTACACAATTTCACTTGGGTTTTCTTGAGAGTTTTGATCAGAATTTTGGAGTGAAGGGGTAGTGTTTAGGGGTTGTATTTATAGGGCTAGGCTAGGGTTAGGGTAGATGAAATGTTAAAATGAAAAAAATGTATTAAAAGTGGAGAAATTGTGGTTTTAAAAGAGCTCTGGAAATGGTCTGAAGACAAAATTTTGCAGGTGTACAGGGGAGACCAAAAGACATAATTTTTGTGTTGGGGTCGTCGCCGGAATCGGCCGACTCGGCCGTGACTCGGTCGGGGGACTGAGTCGGCCGAGTCGAGGCCGATTTGGCCGATTCCCGGCCGAGTCAGGTGGCCGGGATCCCCTCGACGGTTCATCTAACCTCTGGCAATGTTACATTTTTGGGTGTAGTGGGGTTTTTGTGAGATATGCATGTGTAAACCCTTGGTATTCTAAAGGTTTTAAAAAAAATAATGTGGGGTATGGGATTTGAACTCTGGTGGCTTGGTTCAGCAGTGCAAGGTATTACCAATGAGCTACAAGCTCCTTCTTGTAATTATGGAGCTAATTAATTACTTAAAATAATAACAGCAGAAGTAAATACTCCAAGTATATATTAATTTTAAAGCAAATTTTTTTTGTACACTAAAAATGGAGTTGTTACATTCTTTTAACTTGTAATTAAAAAGCAAAATAATTACTTATATCTTGTGCTCAGACTAAAATACCCATTTCTGGATTTTGAAAAAAAAAATTGTAAAGAAAGTTGTATAAGAAAATTAGGATTGTTACATTCTACCCTCCTTATAAAAATTTCGTCCTCGAAATTTGTAAAAAGAAAGTGTAACACATTCAAGAAGGTTTAGTGACTGAAGTATTGACAGTGTGTGAAAAAAATAACAAGGTGGTGCAAGGGTTTTAAAAATGTGAAAAATGTGTGACGGAATGAAAGAATGCGAAGGTTTTGGTAAGATTGTAAAAGAGGTGAGGGAATTTTGGGTTAGGACAGATTCAAAGTATATGAAATGATAAGATTCAAGGAACATGAATTATAAAGAATGTTTTAGTTGCTGGTTCTTGTGTTATATTGCTTAGGTTGTTCACGCAGAACAGAACTGCGTGATAGAGTTTCATACAGCTCTGACTTGCATGGGCCGCCAACAAAACCTGTCACGCCCTGCTTCCTGGTATACGGTGAAGGGGACGCTAATGGTCCGCTACGTATTTACTGTGAAGTAAATATGCTAATCGTATCTAAGCAATATAAAAATAAAGCACAAGAGACAAGATATAATAAAAACAACAACTTTATTTATTCACATTCTTTCTGTACAATGCATGGAAAGTAAATACAACTGAAATAAAGCAATGCCTAAACAATGACATAACAGAAATGAAAAGTACTGAATGGAAAGTGTATAATGACTAGAGCTCGGGGTCTTCACTGAACTGTTCCAAGTCTTCAGCAGTAGGCTTGATCTCTGAAGTGTCCAGATCACCTGACGACATTCAAAGAAGAAAGAAAGAGAATGTCGTCAGCGAACAGGTCGCTCGGTAAGTCCCAAAGATAAGGGAGAAATAAAATAGACAGAATAAGAAGGTAGTTTTTAAAGTTGTAGTATATTGTTATAATATTGTGTTAACGCCGTTGTTTGTAGCTTGGTACAGAAGGATACCAGTGTATACGAGAGGGGTCTCTATATGCTAGAGACTAGGGCAAACGGAATGTACAAGGAACCGTTAAGCCACGATACAAAAACAACGGAATATAGGTTAGGTGTCTTAATCTTACTGTCTCGTGCCACTTTTAACACCTTCCGTACCAATCTACCCTTTAAACCCTGTAGTGTTTTGATTATATTGTTGTATTGTATTGTATAGATTGTATAGTTGGATGACTGACCAAAACCATGATATCAGTAAACGGATGTAACTGTATAATCATGTAAATGGAATAACTGTAGAATCATGTAAATGGATGTATATCCATGGTTCGGTTCAGTCAAGTTGATTGAATATATTGAATAGATTGAATATAAGGATTTATGCTGAATCAGAATATTGTAGATTGTAGATTTTAGATTGTAGATTGTAAATTGTACTTGAATCATATTCAAGTCAGATTATAATGAGACTCAAAGTAAATTGAAGTCCTGATTGTTTTGATGTTATCGGTAACCGCTGCACATGGGCGGCAGGATTTGTGTCTTTTTCAAAGACGATTACAGTATTGATAACACCGTTTGTTAAGTTGTCTACCTTAGATAGGCAAGCACCCACTTCTTCGG
The DNA here is from genome assembly GCA_030015575.1 of Agapanthus africanus. NCBI lineage: Eukaryota > Viridiplantae > Streptophyta > Magnoliopsida > Asparagales > Amaryllidaceae > Agapanthus > Agapanthus africanus. The sequence goes on along the minus strand of JASDDO010000029.1, from coordinate 395,225,186 downwards.
CTCCCTGAGGCTCAAGAGATTGGTCCCGCTTAAACCCATATTTACTAGGGTCCTTAGGGTAAATTATAGAACTTGAGGGGATTTTATGTGAAAATACTTTTATATACTTTTCAAAATACACCCCAAGTATTTATTAATCGTCTTTAGAGTTGTAATGAATGTAGATTTTATATTGTGATATTTCTAGTGGAAATATCATAATTTCATAATAAATGGTATTTATTTGTAATATTGGTTTTGTATGGAATTCATGGTATTTTAGTGTAAAATTGATTCTTATGATTTTTAGAAAATGGTGGAATATTTATATCATAACAAAATAGGTATTTTAATGATAAATATACATATATTTATACAAAAGTAATTTTAATATATATTTTATATTCTAAAATCTTATTTTCTTAAGATGTCGTATTTTAAATCTTTCGAGACCGAATGTTCATTGCGGAGGTCTAAATCTCGCACTATTAAGCCCGAGGATGTGCAATAATCCGCACCATCCCGATCGGGTTCCCCAAAATGGGTTGTAGCGGCACTTTGCAAAGATTGTATAAATACTAAATTCTTTAGAAAACGGTTTTATTAAGTAAATGGTATTTAAATGAAAATGTGTCGCTTTCACGTATTCTATGTTCCCAAAGGTATGGTGCTATGTTGCATATGAGTGTGTTGGGAGGTATATCATTACCTCGTGATCTACTTAAAGATATAGCAAGTTTTGTGATGTTATATGTAGAATTGAAAGTATGTGATATTTAAATGAAAATACTGTAAAATGAAATTGCAATTACTTTTGATTTGAAACTTAATCAATATGGTTGATTAGTGATTAATAGTCAACATGTAAGGGTTTAAGCATAATTGTATTAACGAGAAGTTGAGTTTTATAAAGAAAACCGAATTGGAAATCGGATTTATTCCGATTCAGTCGGGTTTTGTAAATCCGTATTTTAGAAAAGAAAAGAGAGGTAGAATTTGGGGACTTACTGGCTTAGAGCTTAGAAGGGAGGAAGAGGAATCAGGAGGAGGCGTCGGTGCGTCGTTTCGTCGCCGGAAGCACCTAGGGTTGTCGTCGGAATTTCGCCGAAGCTTCGCCCCTTTGGTAGCTTGAATTGTACACAATTTCACTTGGGTTTTCTTGAGAGTTTTGATCAAAATTTTGGAGTGAGGGGTTAGTGTTTAGGGGTTGTATTTATAGGGTTGGGTTAGGGTTAGGGTAGATGAAATGTTAAAATGAAAAATGTAATAAAATGTATTAAAAATGTATTAAAAGTGGAGTAATTGTGGTTTTAAAAGAGCTCTGGAAATGGTCTGAAGACAAAATTTTGCAAGTGTACAGGGGAGACAAAAAGACACAATTTTTGTGTTAGGGTCATCGCCGGAATCGGCCGACTCGGCCGTGACTCGGTCGGAGGACTGAGTCGGCCGAGTCGAGGCCGATTTGGCCAATTCCCGGCCGAGTCAGGCGGCCGGGATCCCCCCCGACGGTTCATCTAACCTCTGGCAATGTTACATATTTGGGTGTGGTGGGGTTTTTGTGAGATATGCACGTGTAAACCCTTGGTATTCTAAAGGTTTTAAAAAAAATAATGTGGGGTATGGGATTTGAACTTTGGTGGCTTGGTTCAGCAGTGCAAGGTATTACCAATGAGCTACAAGCTCCTTCTTGTAATTATGGAGCCAATTAATTACTTAAAGTAATAACAGCAGAAGTAAATACTCCAAGTATACATTAATTTTAAAGCAAATTTTTTTTGTACACTAAAAATGGAGTTGTTACATTCTTTTAACTTGTAATTAAAAAGCAAAATAATTACTTATATCTTGTGCTCAGGCTAAAATACCCCTTTCTGGATTTTTAAAAAAAATTTTGTAAAGAAAGTTGTATAAGAAAATTAGGGTTGTTACACAGATGGAAAAGCCCGCTGGAACCTGAGATCATTGAAGGGATGCTGAAACCGCGCCAAACTCCGAGAATGGGTAACGAGGGGCAAAGCACCCGGGCCCAGCCGTCAATGTCTTCGAAGAAAAAGAAGAAGACCAAGAAGCTCGCGCAGCCAGACGATAAGCGCACGGAGCTGCAAAAGTATTTTGACGCGCTGGGAGAATATAACCAGAAGGCATAAACCCCGGTCACACTCTAAGAGTTTCTCAACCACGTCCTTGAGGGCGGAGATAACGACAATGATGAAGGAGAAGACTCGTCGAAAGAACCTGAGGATTATATGGAAAGTTTCCACATGATCTCTCATTCGTTGCTAAATAGCGAAGAAGATCACTCGGCGTTAAAAGATAACAAAGTGGAGCTGGGGGCAGGATCGGTGCCAAAATCCTTAGAACCGTCAGACGAGATGATCGACATGCTGCTGAGCGAAGCTCTTCAGAGAAGCAAAGCTAACTGAGAGCGTGAAACGATAATATACGAAAGGGCCAAGCATCGGCGTCAAGTTGAAGAAGCTCCTGTATTGAGAAGCCATAGAGTACCCCAACCGGATCGAAGCACGCCCGCGGCAGACAGAAATAGGCTTAAGACGAGGAAACGGTTCGCTAAGGCCCTATCGATGGGAATGAAACTGCCGCTTTTTAAAGGAAATACTCCTGGCAGCATACACCTTGACGAAGCGGATGCACATCCAAACAACTGCTTATACCATCGGAGGATCACGCACCCTACCAAAGAATGCGACACCTTTAAAAACTAGTGGCAGGGATATGTTGCCCACCGACAACACGTCAAGCGATTGAAGCGTAAGACTCGTCGGGAACAGAGAAGCATGACAGATGAGCGCAAAAGAACTGCCGGCCACTGTCACATGGTTGATACCAAGGGATCGCAAATTCTCACCTTCGGAAGTGACTCTGACGAAGAAATAGCCCTCGGCTCTCTCTTCAAGGAATCCACCTCCGACACAAAAGATATGAAGACCTGCGAGAACATTCAGCTGCATAATCGTACGTTGACCAAAAAGAATCTCAGACCTATGAACAAGGGGTTGAATAGAAAGATAAGGGGAAGGAAAAAGTCCTTGAGGATATCGCCCTCGATGAGCGAGTCGTCGAAGAGCTAGCAGCCAAGGACCCGCCTAAGAAAAGCAAGGTGGATTACAATATCCTAGCGTATTTGAGGAAAATACCCTCACAACTAAGCATACTGGATGCCCTCTTTCTGTCTAAAGAAGCACGGGATTCCTTGGTCAAGGCATTACAAGAGCCCGATCAGTTCCAGGCCTTCATCGCAGAAAAGAAAATGCAAGATGAGCTGGCAGAAGTCCACACGGCTAACATTACATTCAACGACGAGGATCTCCTCCTTGGTACGTGCGACCACAACCGCCCTCTATATGTCACTGGATACTGCCGTGACATCAAAATAGGGAAAATACTTGTTGACAACGGGCTCTCTGTCAACCTTCTCAATGTGCGGGTGCTAAAAGAAATCTGCATGAGCGCTCAGCATTTAGCCCGAGACAAAATCATTATCTCTGGGTTTGATTCGCAGTCGTCACAGACGCTCGGGTCTGTGATACTGACATTGCGCTTTGGGCTTCTCGTCACAGACATCAAATTCCATGTCATCGACGCTAAGACTTGCTACAACCCTCTACTTGGCCGGCCGTGGTTACACGAATATAACGTCATCCCTTCTACACAACACCAGTGTATGAAGTATTTCAAAGAAGGCCTTGAGTACACCGTTACGGGAGAGCTAAACCCATTCTCTGTGAACGAAGTCCAAAAATATGAAGACGCCGAGTATTTCTTGCCAGACTTCGAAGACATGGAGAAGTGTCATAAGACGAAGCTTAAACAGAAGCCCGTCACTCCCATTCCTATCTTTGGAAGTGACACCGAGGAGGATGAAGAAATAGTCTACTCAGGATAGCTTCGGAAGCGGAATGATAAACCCGGACCATCCGCTCCGATCTTGGTCTTTGGCAGTGACTCCGAAGATGAAACCAACGCCGTATTCTCCGTTCGCCCGTCGATGCAGACCTTCGTTGGAGTAGACCAAAGTTTGCAAATCGCCATGGTTCCGCGGTAGCACTATAGAGAGCTTGATGCGCTGGAAACATATAGTGTGCAAGAGTTGCAGACAATCTACGTCCCTCCCAAACAAAGAGGTGAAAAGGCGATCCTATTTTATCAGTCCACTGAGACTAAAGTTGAAAGAGAAGTCTGGCATGGTGCCAATCCTGTGCTCGACCGGTTCCAACCCATTCGTCTACCCAGGTACTACACGGAGGGATTGAAAAGGTTATTAAGATGCCAAGGCATACCTTTCAAACAGACTCCTCGACAAGCTTAGTTCTACTAAAGGATTTGGAACGTCCCCGGAACTCAGCGAAAATTGCCCAACGGAAAAATGGAAATGATCGGGCTTGGATATGTCCAGTTCAAGAGACAGGAGCAATTTCATGGCTTCCATGTCATAAAAGACCTTGATGAAGAAGGGGATGCTCTTTTAAAAGACGCTGACGATGAACCAGAACGAGATCCTGCCATAAAAATGCCAAGTCCATTGTTTGAAAAACAGATGGACAAGCTTATAAGGGAAGCGAGTCAAAAGGTTCGGAACGACTACAGCCGCGAAATGGCCATTTACAAGAAGGCCAAGATGCAACGTCTCCTTCGGCAAGCTATGAAGGACGACAATGCCCTTCGCCGTCAGCCCCCCATGCATTCCCAAGACAAGAAAAAGGCCCGACGCTGAGGCAAAAACAAGTCAGAGAACGGAAAAAACGTTCGACAGAAGCAAAACGGATCCAAAAGGCCACGCGATCAAGAAAAGGTCAGCCGAAATCCGTCTTTAACGAAAAAGATGGGTCGAGCATATTCTTTCCCTCGAGAAAAGACAAGGAAAATCTTCGAACTCATCATGAAACATCAAATGATGACACTCCCGGTGTCTCGGCATCCCGATCAAGTAAACGAGGTTCATCACCCAGACTACTGCTCCTATCACCGAGCGATAGGATATTCTCTGGAAGACTGCTTCACTTTCAAAGACTGGGTTGAAGACCAGTATCAGCAAGGTGGGTTCGCTCTATCCGACAACTGGAGGGTAACCCCACCACAAAAACATGAACCAAAAGCAACGTATATAGCGAGAGTAGAACTAGATCAACATCGGTCTTGGAAACGGTCTCGTACCTGCCATGTGATAACACTGTCAAAAGAAGGAGAGCGCGATAATATGGATGGCCTATCCTGGTGCTTCGAAAATGAGGATGAAGAGGAATTGATCTCGGAATTTCCACCGGCGCCAAAAGAGTTGGAGGATGGGATACATACCACTGCAGACAACCTAAGAAAGATCGACTTGGGTATGAAAAATGATCCGCGACCAACGTTCGTCAATGAGCTTCTATCTGAAGAAAAGATGGCTACGCTAAAATATGTCCTCATGCAGTATAAAGACTGCTTCGCATGGAACTACTCCGAGATGCCGGGACTAGATCCAGAGATTGTTGTGCACAAATTGGCGATATCTCCGGACGTCAAGCCAGTTAAACAGGCACCGAGAAGAATGCGGCTCGAACTTGAGATGAGCATCAACGCCGAGATCAAGCAGCTAATCGACTCCGGCTTCATCCAAGAAGTTCAATACCCTGACTGGATCGCCAACATTGTCCCAGTGATGAAGAAAAATGGGACGGTGCGCATCTGCGTATACTTTCGGGACCTCAACAAAACTTGTCCGAAGGATGACTTCCCAGTACCTGTCACCGAGCTGATGATAGATAATACGTCCATTCACGAAGTCTTCTCCTTCATGGACGGGTCGTCAGGGTACAATCAAATAAAGATGTATCCCGAAGACCAGAAGCATACCGCTTTTCGGACTCCTCTGGGTATATTCTGTTACAAAGTGATGCCTTTCGGTCTGAAAAACGCCGACGCTACTTATCAGAGGACCATGACGAAGATTTTCGATGACCTCATACATGAAGTCGTCAAATGTTATATTGACTACCTCGTGGTGAAAAGAAAATCGCACGAGGAACATTGGGAGAATCTGAAGATAGTGTTCCAACGTCTTCGGAAATACAACCTGAAGATGAACCCTCTCAAATGCGCGTTCGGAGTTTCCTCGGGCAAATTCCTAGGATTCATCGTACGACACTGGGGCATCGAAATAGACCCGTCAAAGATCAAGGCGATTATGGAAATGCCTCCGCCAAGAACTCTCAAGCAACTGCGGTCTCTCCAAGGAAAGCTCGCGTATATCCGGCGGTTCATAGCTAACCTCTCCGACAAATGCTGCCCCTATAGTCACCTGATGAAGAAAGGAACCCCGTTCGTTTGGGATCGCAAATGCCAAAGCGCACTGGACGAAATCAAGCAATACCTGCAGAATCCGCCGGTATTGACCGCTCCGGTTAAAGGAAAGCCCCTCATCCTGTACACAACATCCCTCGAAGGTTCGTTAGGTGCACTATGGACACAAGAGAATGACCAAGGGAAAGAGAGAGCCCTCTACTATTTGAGTCGAGTTCTCCTGGGGGCAAAAAACAACTACTCCCCTATCGAAAAACACTGCCTGGCGTTAATCTTCGCGATAACGAAGCTTCGGCATTATGCTTTGGCGCATGAGGTCCACCTCATATCAAAAGTGGATCCTCTCAAATATTTGATGTCAACAGTGTAGGGTTCCTAAGCACACCCAAGAGGTTCTACAACTGATCAACCATGTCAAAATCAAATTTTTCTATGTACCGAGAAACCCTAATCGAGATCGTTAACTAGAGGTAAAGGCGAAAAACATGCAAGTAAACAACTTTACTAAAAAGTGAAAGGGATTACAACCTTTGTAGATCCGGTCCTCCACTTCTATAGCTCCGTGATGATGTCCCTCCGCTGCGATCGTCGGGATCCCGGACTCTAGCGATGGTTTCGTCGGAGAAATGAGCTTGCTAGGTCGTTGACTTCGGTGCCGAAGATGATCTACGTCGAGGCGACTCAAACTCAAGCTCTATCTTCACTTGGTCATGAACCTTGTGAAGAAAACACCTTATACAACATGGCAAGTGGTAGAGGATGAAGAAATAGGAAGTGGGTTCACTTTGGATTTGGATTTCTCACTTGATTTCATCACTTGAAAATTTTCAAGAAAGGTTTCTTCACTTCATGAAGAAGAAGAAGAAGAAGAAAAGAAAATCAATTATCTTAAAAGAAAATTCAAGTGATGCTTATCATATTGCAACCATGGGTGAGTTAACACATGTAGAGAATAAACTAGGTTTTAGGTGTAATGGTTAGGTTAAAGGAAAAAAAAATGGTCAAAGATGCTAAGAAGCTTCATGAAGCTTAAAGCAAAGAAAGAAAACCACCATTTTATTTTTTGCCAAAAATAAATAAATAAAATAAATAAATAAGTTAAAACCCTAACCATTAACCTAAACATGGTTTAAAGCATACACACCCATTAGGGTGCCTAGGAACCCTACAGTGGTATCAGAGCCTAGCTAGAGCCTTAGGCGATGCGTAGACGGAGTTAGAAGTCCGATCGACCCGAAACCCCGACTTTAAAATGCTCTCTGGACTTTTTTGTAAAATGTGGATTTTTGCAAATTAAAAATATGCAGAAAAATCAGCAGGAAAATCTAAGAATTACGATGCAAAAATTACCTAATGATCTTTCTAAAGTGCGGCGGAACCACGGCATTAGCGTGCTAATGCGGCCCTTCCGCGGCCCTTTTGTCTTATCTGCCATTAAATTTTGCACAGTAACTCCTATTTTTCAGTGCTGGTTTTCATGGGAATTTTTAATATGCAGTAAACAGTTGAGCATTTTTGGGTTGTATTGGGAATCAAAGATTCGATCGGATTGTCAAACTTTGTCTATGCGTCGTTCCGGATAATTTTTTTGAATATGTTAAAAAGTTCGACCGGATATAAATACCCAATTTTTTCCCTGTCGGGAAATTTCCAAGTGTTGGATATTTCTGTAGTTTAATCACGTTCTAAGTAGTGCAAGTAACACGATGGTCCCTCTAGAAGACAACAAACCTTAACTCGATTATGTGACCGTCTTGAACTACCCTTTGAACCTTCGGGTTTGGGGCAGTACGGCGTACCACATGTGAGGCGTTGGATTGATCCTTCTACGGCTGGACCGTTGGTACTGAGGCACGAACTGAATGTTTTTAGACTTGTTTCATGTGTTGATCTGTATCGGGAAAACTTGGGTGTTCGATTGTTCGATCGGAAAGTTTAACATTTTCTATTTATCCGGAATGGGATACAATAATTGGAATTCACAAGTAGTTATGAGATAACTAAATGAATGTTATAAACGTAGCAGTTTAGTCTCACTTGATCGGTTGCCACGGAATTTTGATGTGATCAAAAGTCCGTTGCAATCACGTAGCGTACGCGGATACTCGCCGGGTAAACTTAATAGACAGCCTCGCTCCATAGCCCCGACCAAGTGACTGTAGGAGAACCCCGTCGCCGAAAGCATCCGTTCGGGTGCTCGCGGTGGCGGTGTTCCGCCTTGGTGCACTTCGTCGACGGTATCGGGGGTGCGGCCGTCTACTGAAGTTTGCGACGAGCATTCGATCAGGATGTCGGGAATCTTGTTGAATTACCCGACTTCGTATTGAAAAGTGTTTTCGATAATGAGACTAAAATGCAGGGTTTATAATTGTTAGGCATGCGATGTCTAAGTAATTCATTTGGTCAGGCATGCGATGTTTGAGGAGGTTGCGAATTCCAACTGTTGTAGTTTTACACTTTCTTTTCTGTGACCGTAAGTGTAATATGTGATATCGCCGGTTTCGTTGCTATATGTCAACGACAATTGGGATGGACATATTTACTTACGTTGATGACATGTGATGTTATGTGTTGCTGGATATGTTATATTGGATTGTCGTGTTTGAATAGCCGGGGGTTTTTATGTGAGATAAGTGTTTTTCATTTTCATTCATGTAAAAACTTGTATGTAATATTCTTTTATTGGGGCTCTTCCAGGTTGCGGGAGTTGTCACCTGTTGTATATTATTTACTTTTCCGCACTAGGATAGACCCAAGGAGGAGGGCACAAGTAACCGGGTTCTGGAGTCCAGTGGGAGACCAACTCGAGGAGTCGAGTCCGGGTCTCCTAACTCCAGAATTGGTAGGGTTGCTTGCCGCTCTCGTAGGGGTCTTGGGGTGTGGGTTTGGCTATTCATCATGACCGTGGAATCCGTGTTTTATACTGGCTCGTATTGAAAACACGGACGTCCTAGTATATCCAATATTTCATATGATTCTTCTGCTGCGATATCTGTGATGTGATCATGTGATGTTCTGTGATAGATACAGTATATAGTATATATGATATATTATATAGACGTTACTTATGTTTTACACCCGCGCTAGCCCTGCCCCGCTCTGCCGTTAGTTACCTAACCTAACGGTGCACGAGGGGACATCGAGGCGAATGCGGATGGCATAAGCGTACGTCGTATTTATCTGTGATGTTTAGGTAATTAAATGATGGGACTTCATTAATGCGATTAATGAAATAAAAGAAACCTAAGATGTTTTAGAATCGAATTTCAAAATAAAACAGGTAGCTACAGTTCCTGCTTTGCACAGCGGTATATATGATATATCCTGCACCTTATTCGATGAGGAAAGGACCGAGATCCCTTCACCGGGAGTGACTCCTTTAGCAATAACTGGCAGATGCTACACACTCGGTTTGTCTTTTGATTGCTTTTAAGTGTTTTTGCTTTGCACAGTGATATATATGATATATCCCGCACCTCATTCGACGAGGAAAGGACCGACGATCCCTTCACCGGGAGTGACTCCTTTAGCAAAACTAGAAAAGCCTCAAAAACACTCCATTTCAAAATTCATTCGATCCTACAACGATATCAAGTTCATTACGCAATAGGTTTTCAGAAAAACCTGTCGTAGCCCTCCGTCATTTCAGATAAGTATTAGTTAGTATTCGTGCTGCGGTTGTTTGGCATGCGTCAAGGCGTAGTGTACGGTAGCTAACTAGTGCTTATCTGCCAGCATATGATGCGATTGGATTAGGGTATTCGTACGGCGTTGTTTGGCATGCGTCAAGGGTCGTGCGGGTGGGTTTAATTCAATCAAGAAATGTACGGGTTGAACTTGACTAGCAGACTATGGGTTGTTTGGCATGCGTCAAGGTCATAGCGAGCTAGGGGCAAAATATTATCGGGAATTTCAAGTGTTGAAATTTGCAATGAGATTGCATACCTTCTATGAGATAGTTGGATCCCGATACCCGTTGCGAGTAAGAGTTACTCCTGGGAGAGTTTTATACATTACAATTAGCCGATCAAGTAGGTGTCTAGAAAGGTGTCAACGAGGTTACGCTTCTGGGAAAACGAGGTTTACATTAATTAGGTTCGTGCGAAAGCACGGGGGACCTCCCTCAAAGTACCGACACTGGCCTGGCTGAAAGATTGGCGAACTTGTAGTGTGTAATTAATCCCGGCTGGTCTTTCCTTTTAGGGTTTGAAGGAAGATTTGATAAAAAGCAGTGGGAGCCATCCTGATTAGATAAAATAATAACCAATCTATTCTTGCAAGAGCGCACGCTGAGTGTTTTCTTCTCTCTCTCTCCAGGTAGCGACCATATCATGCCTTAATCAAGATAATAATACGGAATATTGACCGAACCCGCTTGTTATACTGAGCTGGGGAACGTTGGTCCCGCTCCAACTTATAATTGTTATAAGACAGAGCAGGAAATTGGGGATTACCAGAATTCCCGTGCCGCCCAAACGAAGAGAGTGCATGCTGATGCATCGTCTTCGGGTGTGTTCGTTATACAGAACTGTTTCTCAGTATCCTCTACGTCCTGGGTATGTGATACCAGATCAGGATCCCAGATATGTAATCTGTTACATAGGGCTACAGAAAGGTAGAGAACTGAGAACGGGTGATAAGTTTCATGAGGCAGAAAACGGGGCAAGAGTTGCAGCCAAGTCTGTCGGTCACTGTCACCCTGTATTACAATACATTGATTCTGAACGAATGTTATTAGATACCGAACCTGATATACAAAATCATATCTATCTCTTTATTAGTAAAGAAATGATACAATTTTGTATTGTTGGATAATGTTTTGAACATTTCCTATATCAAAAGTTGATCGGTTCAGGCACGTTATCTAAAAGCATTAATGTTCTAAATCAAACTACAGTTCTTGGTATACGGAATACACACAAGAGGAAGAGTTCAGAAATGAACGAATCCTTCATGAGGAATTGTAGACTAGGTCAGATCAATGCGACCCGACTGGCTAGAGTTACATAAAGATGTATATTTAAATCAGTTTGAATTTACATCTTGTGAAACTCGCCAGTCATGTCACAAAGATAAGATGACCATAGCTCCGTTTATTGGAAACAGAGAAAGAGTTAGTGAACTCTTGGGATGATACATGTTGATGTATGTCAGGTCTTCTGTCTACACATGCCAGGACTGGTTCTTTATACTTCATTACATTCTCTGATGATCTTTCGAGATTCAGACCTATGTTCCTGTTGAAACACAAGTCCGAACCTTTTGAGATATTCATAGAATATAAATTAGAAGTAGAGAACCAAAATACGGGTAAAAGTATTATGTCCGTTGATGAGATCAAGGAGGAGAATACTTGAGCACGGAAATACTGGAATATTCTAAAGGAGAATGAGATTCTCTCTCAGCATTACTCCTCTGTATACACCATAGCACGATGGTATATCAGGGCGGAGCAATCACACCCTATATGATAAGGTGTGCTCTATGATGAGTACTACTGAGTTACCTATTTCCCTTTTGGGAGTTATGCACTTGAGAAGCTGCATACCTATTGAATAGAGTTCGAATCAAATCAGTTGCCTACCACTTCATATTTGATATGATGAGGGAAGAGCCTATCTCTCAAGTTAGTTGAGATTTGGGGTTGTCCAGCCTATTTCTGAAAAGCAAAATCCGGACAAGCTCAAGGCAAGGTCTGTTATGTAGAGCTGGAATGGTTTCAGCTATACAAACTACAGCATTTGATTTGGTAGAACCAAAGGATTCAATAGTAACCAACGAACCTCAGCCTCTCCGCCGATCTAGTAGGGTTCCTCACCCACCTGAGAGATACTTCTGTTTCTCTATGACAGTGGGAGCGAGGATTGCATCATGAGATGATGACCCAACTAGTTTCGAGCTGGCCATCTGGAGTGGGACTCTGTAAGAATGGCTGGATGCTTAGCGATCTGAGATGGAATCCTTATATACCAACAAAGTATGGACTTTGGTTGCTATATATGAAGGGTTAAATCCCCATCAGGAGCAAGTATATCTTGAGAAGATTACTTGGTGTAGATGGAAAAGTTGAGACTTTCAAAGCTAGACTTGTTAAAGGTTTTCGTCATCGACCAGGTGTGGATAATGATGAAACCTTTTCAAGTAGCTATGCTTAAGTCTATCCAGATCCTACTTACCACGGCTGCATACCATGACTACGATCTCTGGTGGTTGGGTGTCTTAACTGCTTTTCTAAATAATGATTTGGAAGAGAGCGTCTATAAGTACACAGCCAGAGGGCTTCGTAGACAGTGGGAGCAGCGGAAACGTGTGCAAGATGCTTTATAGGATAAAGCAGGCATCGCGGAGTTGGAACGTCAGTTTTGATGGATTAGTCAAAGAGTTTGACATCATCAAAATGGTAGATGAACCTTGTATAAACAAAAAGGTAGTAGGGAGTATGGTGGTGATCCTCGTAGAGTACGTGGATGACATACTCTTGATAAGAAAGGAGTTTCTTATGCTACGCTCGATCAATCTCCGTTTATCACATGGATTCTCCACATAAGGATCAAAGTGATACCTACTAATTCCTGGATTTTGAATCTATGAGATAGATCTAAATGGATGTTAGGAATCTCACTAGTTGTAGTGAGATGGTATCAATCGATCCTGGGGAGAATCACTGGAAAGGTTCCAGGGTGATAAAGACGACTGAATGTCAGTCACAGGCATTGTCTTTACCCTCAGTGAAGGGACGGTATGTTGGAAGAGTTCCAAGCTAGATACCGTGACATACTAGACGATAAAGGCAGGATACATCGCTACTCAAGATGCTACCAAAGAGGATGTTTGGGTGTATATTGGTTCATGAGATGAACTACGTTCCAACCATTGTGAGACAATGGAGTAGTGGCTTATGCCAAGGAACGTCGGTCCCATCAGTGATCCAGACATATTCTAAGGAAGTGTCACCTGATCATGGAGATGGTTGATCTCCAGGGAGATCGAGGATAGGAGAGTAGACTCAGAGGACAACACAGCGGATCCACTCACAAAGGCCTGTTCCCAGAGAGAGACTTTTATGGGATGGTTGAGTATGAGATACTACAACCACTGCTACAGATGGCCCACCTAATGAGGTCTCACAAGGCATCGAACATGCCAATATAAAATTTTACGGGTGCCGAGAGACCCGACTACGGATCGTTTGCTAGAATACTAGGCGAAAAAGCTAACTAGTTAACACTTAACTATGAGATACGGAAATACAACCTTTGTAGATCCGGTTCTCCACCTCCACGGCTCCGAGATGAGGTCCTCTCCGCTGTCCAAAAAGAATCCGGGCTCTAGCGTCGACTTCATCGGAGAATAAGCGAGCTAGGTCATCGATGTCCATGCCGAAGATGATCTACGTCGAGGCATCGCTAGATCAAGCTCCACCTTCACCAAGCCATGAAACTTGTGAAGTAAACACACTCTACTACTTGGCAAGAGGTAGAGGATGAAGAAATAGGAAGTGGGTAGACTTTAGATTTGGATTTCTCACTCATTTTCTTCACTTGCCATTGGAGTAGCAAGCTTTCTTCATGAAGTGAAGAAGAGGAAGAAGATGATAATTATTATGATAAGAATTATTTAAAATGAAAAGAATAATCCATTCTTATCATAAGTGAACCATGGTAAAGTGTAGAGAGCTAATCATGGTTAAAGGAATGGTTAGGGTCAAGCTAGAGACAAAATGGTCACTTAGTCAAAAGATCAAGAAGCTTCAACTAGAATCCAAAAATAGCAACCATTTCATTTCATTTTCTTTTATTCATTTATCATAAATAAATGGATAATTAAATAAGATAAATGAATAACAAATAATAAACCCTAACCTATTCATTAACCAAGGTTTAACACTTTACACTTAACCAAAAAGCATGTATCATCAAACATGATACAAGCTAGTGCACAAAATCATATCACATATATAATGCGCACACCCGAGTGAGAAAATCCATTTAAAGTGAACCGATACTAGTTAATGCAAAGTAATATATCAAATATACAATTATGCATCAAATCATTAAATCAACACTTGATTTAACGATCCGGTCATATCGTATATAACCGACTAGTATGCAATGCATCGGTTTATCGAATCAACCCTTGATTCGATAACTAAGGTATATCGCACATAACCTAATCGATACATTCATCGCGAGAATGAAATACGGTATCACATACACGCATTATTCTCGGTCCCGCACATATCTCATATGCGCTCCTATTTCGTTTCGCTTGAGCCAGGAAACCTCTGTGTAGGACTCTAAAGACTCGTCAATACGCCGGCAGCAGGTGATGATCATATCAAACACCCACAAGCCGCAAGCGGTCTGCTAAACGTAACGGCCACCCGGGTATTGAGCGATCTGAAGATCGACGAGCAAGCCCGCTCACACTCCAGTGAATCTGACCAGTGACACTACCGTACAGTCCGGTCTGATCGTCTGATATGTCGCATATCTCGCCTAGGGGTGGTAAACGTCAGACCCCAATAGCTCGATAAGTCGTGTCGATATGAGGTCTATAACATTTTGAGAAACTACTGGTAACACTTACCAGTAAATCTCAGCAACCCTGGCCAGGGATTTCCTGTTATAGCCAATCGAACACAGCGCAACATCAACCCCCTATACCGGGAGAGACGAATCCCTTCCTATCGCTCATTGCCTCCATGTGACTCGGGACTGTACCCAAAAACCACCGTTTTGCACGCCCTCTTGGACGTGGTAAGATGGAAATCAAAGCACAGTGGGAACCACACAAGACTCTATGACGATCTCGGGTCAACAGACTACTCTGTACCAGTGTCACCAGAGAACTGCCATCTGACGTGAGGTATAATACCATCTGGGAGTTCTCGGCGAGTCCGTCCAGTGTACCCAGTCTCTACTGAGCACCCGTATATCATCTCTGATGTCAAACACCAATGGATATGGGATCATCCATCGCCCATCTGTATGGGTCGAGAAGGTACACGCTAGTCTACTCTGGTATATCGATGCCCCGTCTCGATACACCCACGACTAGGGACTTTGAAGGATGTACTTATAGACTACCATGTCCCCACTAGTATGATCCGCATCATAGTCCAGGTAGTCAAGTACAGATCCTAAGGGCTTTACCAACATGTAACAGAGAGACAATCAGCATACACGTTAAGGTAAAGGGTAACCAGATAGCATACTATCATGTCGAGCAAGAAAGTCCTCCCTATATATGTCCCAGCATCCATTACAATATACATCCTATGTACAGTAATGGCCTCTAGGGCATACATATAACTAACACACCCAAGTTTGCATGTATTATCAAACATGATACAAACTAGTGCACAAACATATATCATATATACAATGTGCACAATCTAGTGAGAAAAATAATCTTAAGTGAACCAATACTAGTTAATGTAAAATAATATATCAAATATATAATTATACATTAAATCATTAAATCATTAAATCAACACTTGATTTAATGATCCGGTCATATTGCATATAACCGACTAATATCAATAGTAACAACTTATCGAATCAACACTTGATCCGATAACCCGGCTATATCGTATATAACCGATCAATGTCACAAATCGTGAGAATCGAATACAGTATCACATACTGGTATTATTCTCGGTCCCGCACATATCTCATATACGCTCCTATTTCGTTTCGCTTGAGCCCGGAAACCTCTGTGTAGGACTCTAAAGACTCGTCAATACGCCGGCAGTAAGCGATGATCATATCAAACACCCACAAGCCGCAAGCGGTCTGCTAAACGTAACGGCCACCTGGGTATTGAGCGATCAGAAGATCAACGAGCAAGCCTGCTCACACTCCTGTGAATCCAACCAGTAACACTTACCGTACTGTCCGGTCTGTTCGTCTGATATGTCGCATATCTCGCCTAGGGTTGGTAAACGTCAGACCCCAGTAGCTTGATAAGTCATGTCGATATGTGGTCTATAACAGTTTGAGATACTACTGATAACACTTACCAGTAAATCTCAGCAACCCTGGCCAGGGATTTCCGGTTATAGCCAATCGAACACAGCGCAACATCAACTCCCTATACCGGGAGAGACGAATCCCCTCCTATCGCTCATTGCCTCCATGTGATTTGGGACTGTACCCAAAAACCACCGTTTTGCACGCCCTCTTGGACGTGGTAAGGAAGAAATCAAAGCACAGTAGGAATCATACAAGACTCTATGACGATCTCGTGTCTACAGACTAACCTGTACCAGTCTCACCAGAGAACTGCCATCTGACGTAAGGTATAATACCATCTGGGAGTTCTCGGCGAGTCCGTTCAGTGTACCCAGTCACCACTGAGCACCAGCATACCATCTCTGATGTCAAACACCAATGGATATGGGATCATCCATCTCCCATCACATGGATCGAGAAGATATACGCTAGTCTACTCTGGAACATCGATGCCCCGTCTCGATATTCCCACGACTAGGAACATTGAAGGATGTACTCATTGACTACCCAAGCCCCACTAGTATGATCTACATCATAGTCCTAAAAGTCGAGTACACATCCTAAGGGCTTTATCAACATGTAATAGAGAGACAGCAAGTATACATGTTAAGATAAAGAGCAACCAGATAGCATACTATCATGTCGAGCAAGAAAGTCCTACCTATATATGTCCCAGCATCCACTACAATATACATCTCATGTACAGTAATGGCCTCTAGGGCATACATATAACTAACAATCTCCCACTTACACTAGGGCCATCTGTAGCAGTGGTTGTAGTATCTCATACTCAACCATCCCATATAAGTCTCTCTCTGGGAAAAGGCCTTTGTGAGTGGATCCGCCGTGTTGTCCTCTGAGTCTACTCTCCTAACCTCGATCACCCTGGAGATCAACTATCTCCATGATCAGGTGATGCTGCCTCAGAATATGTCTGGGTCACTGATGGGATCGGGGTTCCTGGGCCAAAGCCACACTTCCATTGTCATACAATGGTAGGAACCTAGTTCATCTTATGAACCAATATACACACAAACTGCCTCTTTGGTAGTATCTTTAATAACGATGTTACCAGTCTTTATCGTCTAGTTTGCCACGGTATCTAGCTTGGAACTCTTCCAACATACCGTCCCTTCACTGAGGGTAAAGACAATGCCTGCGACTGACATTCAGTCGTCCTTATCACTCTGGAACCTTTCCAGTGATTCTCCCCAGGATCGATTGATACCATCTCACTAAACCTAGTGACAACCCTAATATCCATTTAGATCTATCTCATAGATCCAAATCCCAGGATTTAGGAGGTATCACCTTTATCCTATTTGGAGAATCCTTGTGATAAGAGGAGATTGACCGTGTGTAGTATAGGAAACTCTTTTCCTATCAAGAGTATGTTGTCTACGTACAATACGAGGATCACTACCATACTCCCTACTACCTTTTTGTATATACAAGGTTCATCTACCATTTTGATGAAGTCAAACTCTTTGACTACCACATCAAAACAGATGTTCCAACTCCGCGATGCCTGCTTTATTCTGTAAAGCAACTTGCACACGTTTCTGCTGCTCCTACTGTTTACGAAGCCCTCTGGCTGTGTTCTTATAGACATTCTCTTCTAAATCATTATTTAGAAAAGCAGTCATGGCACCCAACCACCAGATATCGTAGTCATGGTATGTAGCAATGGCAAGTAGGATCCGGATGGACTTAAGCATAGCCACTGGAAAAGGTTTCATCATTATCCACGCAGTAACGAAAACCTTTAACAAGTCTAGCTTTGAAAGTCTCAACTTTTCCATCTACACCAAGTAATCTTCTCAAGATATACTTGCTCCTGATGGGGATTTAACCCTTCAGATACAGCATCCAAAGTCCATACTTTGTTGGTGTACATGGATTCCATCTCAGATCGCTAAGCATCCAGCCATTCTTACAGGGTCCCCACTCTTGATGGCCTGCTTGAAAATAGTTGGGTCATCATCTCATGATGCAATCCTCGCTCCCACTGTCATCGAGAAACCGAAGTATCTCTCAGGCGGATGAGGAACCCTACCAGATCGGCGGAGAGGCTGAGGTTCGTCGGGGACTATTGAATCCTTTGGTTCTGTCAAATCATCAGCTGCAGTTTTTGTATAGCTAGAACCTTTCCAGTTCTACAGAACTGACCTTGCCTCGAACTTGTCCTGATTTTGCTTTTGACATAAGCCGGACAATCCCAAATCTTAACTTACTTAAGAGATAGGCTCTTCTCATACCATATCTTATATGGAGTGGCAGGCAACTGATTTGATTGGAACGCCATTCAATAGGTATGCAACTTCACAAGTGCACAACTCCCAAAAGGAAATAAGAAACTCAGTAGTACTCATCATAGAGCACACCATATCACATAGGGTGCTATTGCTCCACCCCGTTATACCATCGTGCCATGGTGTATACGAAGGAGTAATGCTGAGAGAGAATCTCATTCTCCTTTAGAATAGTCCAGGAATTCCGTGCTCAGGTATTCTCCTCCTTGATCACATCAAAGGACATAATACTTATACCATTTTTGGTTCTCTCCTTCTAACTTATATTCTGTGAATATCTCAAAAGGTTCGGACTTGTGTTTCAACAGGAACATATGTCTGAATTTTGAGAGATTATCAGAGAATGTAATGAAGTACAAAGGACCGGTCTTGGTATGTGTAGACATGGGACTTTCATACATCAGCATGTATCAATCCCAAGAGTTCACTAACTCTTTCTCTGTTTCCAACAAACAGAGCTATGATCATCATATCTTTGTCACATGACCGGCAAGTTTCACAAGATGTAAATTTAAACAGATTTAAATATGCATCTAAATGTAACTTAGCTAGTCGGGTCGCATTGATATGACCTCGTCTACAATGCCTCAAGAAGGATTCATTCATTTCTGAACTCTTCCTCTTGTGTGTGTTCTGTATACTAAGAACCGTAGTTTGATTTAGAACGTCAATGCTTTTAGATAACGTGCCTAAACCGATCAACTCTTGATATAGGAAATGTTCAAAACATTATCCAACAATACAAAATTATATCCTTTCTTTACTAATAAAGAAACTGATATGATGTTGTATATCAGGTTCGGTATCTAATAACATTTGTTCAGAATCAACGTATTCTGGTAATACAGGGTGACAGTGACCAACAGACTTGGCTGCAACACTTGCACCGTTTTCTGTCTCATGAAACTTATCACCCGTTCTCAGTTCTCTACCTTTCTGTAGCCCATGTAACAGATTACATATGCGGGATCCTGATCCGGTATCTCATACCCAGGATGTAAAGGATACTGAGAAACAGTTCTCTGTAATGAACACACCCGAAGATGATGCATCAACATGCACTTTCTTCATTTGGGCGGTACGGGAAATCTGGTGTTCCCCAATTTCCTGCTCTGTCTTATAACAATTATAAGTTGGAGCGGGACCAACGTTCCCCAGCTCAGTATAACAAGCGGGTTTGGTCAATATATCCGTTTTATTATCTTGATTAAGGCGTGACATGGTCGCTATCTGGAGAGAGAGAGAAGAAAACACTCAGCGTATGCTCTTGCAAGATCGGATTGGTTATTATTTTATCTAATCAGGATGGCTCCCGCTGTTTTAATCAAATCTTCCTTCAAACCCTAAAAGGAAAGACTAGCCGGGATTAATTACACGCTACAAGTTCGCCAATCTTTCAGCCATGCCAGTGTCGGTACTTTGAGGGAGGTTTCCCGTGCTTTCGCACGGACCTAATTAAAGTAAACCTCGTTTTCCCAGAGGCGTAACCCCGTTAACACCTTTCTAGACACCTACTTGATCGGCTAATTGTAATGTGTAAAACTCTCCCAGGAGTAACTCTTACTCGCAGCGGGTATCGGGATCCAACTATCTCATAGAAGGTATGCAATCTCATTGCAAATTTCAACACTTGAAATTCCCGATAATATTTTGCCCCTAGCGTCCTATGACCTTGACAAAGGCCAACAAACCATAGGCTGCTAGTCAAGTTCAACCTGTCATTTCTTGATTGAATTAAACCCACCCGCACGGCCCTTGACAAAGGCCAACAAGGTCGCACGACTACCCTAATCCAATCTGCATCATATGCATAAGCAGATAAGTACTATTCAGCTACCGCACACTACGCCTTGACAAAGGCCAACAAATGCAGCACGGATACTAAACAGTTCTTATCAGAAATGACGGAGGGTTACGACAGGTTTTTCTGAAAACCTATTGCGTAATGAACTTGATATCGTTGTAGAATCAAATGATTTTAAAATGGAGTGTTTTTTAGGCTTTTCTAGTTTTGCTAAAGGGGTCACTCCCGGTGAAGGGATCGTCGACCCTTTCCTCATCGAATAAGGTGCAGGACATATCATATATATCACTATGCAAAGAAAAACTCCAAAAGCAATCAAAAAACAAACCGAGGGGTGTAGCATCTGCCAGTTATTGCTAAAGGGGTCACTCCCGGTGAAGGGATCTCGGCCCTTTCCTTATCGAATAAGGTGCAGGATGTTCTACAAGGAACACCGCGATGCAAAGCAAGAACTGTAGATACCTGTTTTTGAAAATTCGATTCCACAACATCTTTAGGTTTCTTTTTCTTTCATTAATCATATTAATGAAGTCCCATCATTTAAGTTACCTAAACATCACAGATAAATACGACGTACACTTATGCCATACGCATTCGCCTCGATGTCCCCTCGTGCACCGTTAGGTTAGGTAACTAACGGCAGAGCGGGGCAGGGCTAGCGCGGGTGTAAAACATAAGTAACGTCTATATAATATATCATATATACTATATGCAGCATTTATCATAGCACATTAAATGATCACATCACAGATATCGCAGCAGAAGAAACATATGAAATATTGGATATATTAGGACGTTCGTGTTTTATTTTGAGCCTGTATAAAACACGGATTCCACGGTCGTGATGAATAGCCAATCCCACACCCCTAGACCCCTACGAGAGCGGCAAGCAACCCTACCAATTCTAGGGTTAGGAGACCCGGACTCGACTCCTCGAGATGGTCTCCCACTGGACCCTAGAACCTGGTTACTTGTGTTCCCCTCCTTTGGTCTATCCTAATGCGGAAAAGTAAATAATATACATCAACGGTGACATCTTCCGCAACCTGGAAGTGCCCCAATAAAAGAATATTACAAACAAGTTTTTACATGAATGAAAATGAAAAAACACTCATCTCACATAAAAAAAACCCGGCTATTCAAACACGAAGATCCAATATAACATATCCAGCAACACATAACATCACATGTCATCAACATAAGTAAATATGCCCATCCCAATTGTCGTTGACATATAGCAACGAAACCGGCGATATCACATATTACACTTACGGTCACAGAAAAGAAAGTGTAAAACTACAACAGTTGGAATCCGCAAACTCTTTAGACATCGCATGCCTAACCAAATGAACTCCTTAGACATCGCATGCCTAACAATTATAAACCCCGCATTTTAGTCTCAAAATCGAAAACTGTTTTCAATATCAAGTCAGGCAATTCAACAAGATTCCCGACGTCCAGAACGAATGCTCGTCGCAAACTTTAGTAGACGGTCGCACCCCCGATACCGTCGACGAAGTGCACTAAGGCGGAACACCACTACCGCGAGCACCCGAACGGATGCTTTCGGCGACGGGGTTCTCCTACAGTCACTTGGTCAGGGTTATGGGGCGTGGCTATCTATTAAGTTTACCCGGCGAGTATCCGCGTACGCAACGTGATTGCGATGGACTTTCGATCACATCAAAATTCCGTGGCAACCGATCAAGTGAGACTAAACTGCTAGATTTATAACATTCATTCAGTTATCTCATAACTACTTGAGGATTCCAAATATTGTATCACATCCCAGATAAATAGACAATGTTAAACTTTCCGATCGAACAATCAAACACCCAAGTTTTCCCGAAAAGCTCAACACATGAAATAAGTTTAAAAAATATCCACTTCATGCCAAAGTACCAACGGTCCAGCCGTAGAAGGGTCAAGCCAACGCCTCAAATGTGGCACGCCGTACTGCCCCAAACCCTAAGGTTCAAAGGGCAGTTCAAGACGGTCACATAATCGAGTTAAGGTTTGTTGTCTTCTAGAGGGTCCATCGCGTTACTTGCACTAGTTAGAATGTTCTTAAACTATGGAAAGATCCAACACTTGGAAATTTCCCGTCAGGGGAAAACGTGGGTCATTCATATCCGGTCGAACCTTTTAACTTGTTCTAAAATATCCGGAAAAACACAGACAAAGTTAAACTTTCCGATCGAATTAACGAAATCCCAATACAACCCAGAAAACTCAACTGTTGAGTAGAAGTTAAAAATTCCCAGAAAACACAGCACTTGCAGATAGGAATTACTAAGCAAACCACGTGGCAAGATTCACCACTATGGCCGCGGAACCGCCGCGCAAGCCAGGGTGGGGCCGCGGTTCCGCGGCGCATTGGACGAGTTGGGGTCACGTGTTGCACAGAAACTTCTAGAAAACCCTGCTGAATTTTTTGACAATTTTTAATTCACAAAAATCCATGATTTTAAAAAATGTACAGAGAGGGGTATTCGATTAGGGTTTCGGGTTCGATCGGACTTCAAACTTCGTCTACACATCGCCTAAAGCTCTAGCTAGGCTCTGATACCACTGTAGGGTTCCTAGGCACACCCAAGAGGTTCTAAAACTGATCAACCATGTCAAAATCAAATTTTTCTATGTGCCGAGAAACCCTAATCGAGATCGTTAACTAGAGGTAAAGGCGAAAAACATGCAAGTAAACAACTTTACTAAAAAGTGAAAGGGATTACAACCTTTGTAGATCCAGTCCTCCACTTCTATAGCTCCGTGATGATGTCCCTCCGCTGCGATCATCGGGATCCCGGACTCTAGCGATGGTTTCGTCGGAGAAATGAGCTTGCTAGGTCGTTGACTTCGGTGCCGAAGATGATCTACGTCGAGGCGACTCAATCTCAAGCTCCATCTTCACTTGGTCATGAACCTTGTAAAGAAAACACCCTATACAACATGGCAAGTGGTAGAGGATGAAGAAATAGGAAGTGAGTTCACTTTGGATTTGGATTTCTCACTTGATTTCATCACTTGAAAATTTTCAAGAAAGGTTTCTTCACTTCATGAAGAAGAAGAAGAAGAAGAAAAGAAAATCAATTATCTTAAAAGAAAATTCAAGTGATGCTTATCATATTGCAACCATGGGTGAGTTAACATATGTAGAAAATAAACTAGGGTTTAGGTGTAATGGTTAGGTTAAAAGAAAAAACAAAATGGTCAAAGATGCTAAGAAGCTTCATGAAGCTTAAAGCAAAGAAAGAAAACCACCATTTTATTTTTTGCCAAAAATAAATAAATAAAATAAAATAAATAATTTAAAACCCTAACCATTAACCTAAATATGGTTTAAAGCATACACACCCAAGTTTGCATGTATCATCAAACATGATACAAACTAGTGCACAAACATATATCATATATACAATGTGCACAATCTAGTGAGAAAAATAATCTTAAGTGAACCAATACTAGTTAATGTAAAATAATATATCAAATATTTAATTATACATTAAATCATTAAATCTACACTTGATTTAATGATCCGGTCATATTGCATATAACCGACTAATATCAATAGTAACAACTTATCGAATCAACACTTGATCCGATAACCCGGCTATATCGTATATAACCGATCAATGTCACAAATCGCGAGAATCGAATACAGTATCACATACTGGTATTATTCTCGGTCCCGCACATATCTCATATGCGCTCCTATTTCGTTTCGCTTAAGCCCGGAAACCTCTGTGTAGGACTCTAAAGACTCGTCAATACGCCGGCAGTAAGCGATGATCATATCAAACACCCACAAGCCGCAAGCGGTCTGCTAAACGTAACGGCCACCCGGGTATTGAGCGATCAGAAGATCAACGAGCAAGCTTGCTCACACTCCTGTGAATCCAACCAGTAACACTTATCGTACAGTCCGGTCTGTTCGTTTGATATGTCGCATATCTCGCCTAGGGGTGGTAAACGTCAGACCCCAGTAGCTTGATAAGTCATATCGATATGTGGTCTATAACAGTTCGAGATACTACTGATAACACTTACCAGTAAATCTCAGCAACCCTGGCCAGGGATTTCCGGTTATAGCCAATCGAACACAGCGCAACATCAACTCCCTATACCGGGAGAGACGAATCCCCTCCTATCGCTCATTGCCTCCATGTGATTCGGGACTGTACCCAAAAACCACCGTTTTGCACGCCCTCTTGGACGTGGTAAGGTGGAAATCAAAGCACAGTGGGAATCACACAAGACTCTATGATGATCTCGGGTCTACAGACTAACCTGTACCAGTGTCACCAGAGAACTGCCATCTGACGTAAGGTATAATACCATCTGGGAGTTCTCGGCGAGTCCGTTCAGTGTACCCAGTCACCACTGAGCACCCGCATACCATCTCTGATGTCAAACACCAATGGATATGAGATCATCCATCGCCTATCACATGGATCGAGAAGATATACGCTAATCTACTCTGGAACATCGTTGCCCCGTCTCGATATTCCCATGACTAGGAACATTGAAGGATGTACTCATTGACTACCCAGGCCCCACTAGTATGATCTACATCATAGTCCTGGAAGTCGAGTACACATCCTAAGGGCTTTATCAACATGTAATAGAGAGACAGCAAGTATACATGTTAAGATAAAGAGCAACCAGATAGCATACTATCATGTCGAGCAAGAAAGTCCTACCTATATATGTCCCAGCATCCACTACAATATACATCTCATGTACAGTAATGGCCTCTAGGGCATACATATAACTAACAAAGAGCCATACTAACGGGATGGCTCGCTAAATGGGCCCTACTCTTAATGGAATTCTCGATGACATACCGACCTCTCAAGGCAGTGAAAGGCCAGGCCATCGCCGACTTCCTCGCTGAGCATCCGATAGCTTCCGATTCACCCTAAATTGTGAGCTGCCGGATGAGCAGGTGTTTGACACGATTGACGGGGAGAAAGGAGGGAGTGATACCCGATGGGAACTCTACTTCGACGGGGCATCTTCCATGAAGAAGCGAAAGCACAACACCCCTATAATCAAATCGGGGGTGGGCCTTATCTTCGTGACTCCGCAAGGAGGGATAATGCGCTTTGCCTTTTCCTTGACAGAGCCGAGGACAAACAATGAAGCAGAATATGAAGCTTTGATAGCAGGTCTTGAGATCGCTGTCGACATGGGGATCGAAAACCTCCTTATATACGGAGACTCCCAGCTGGTCGTTAGTCAAGTAAGCAATGACTATCAAACGTGCAAACCAGAGTTAGTAAAGTACGGCGAGAGAGTACAACAACTGCTGACTCAAATTCCCTCCTACGCTCTAGAAAGCATCCCCCGTACAGAAAATAGAAAACTGGATGCGTTAGCCAAGCTTGCTAAAGAACTGGCCGACGAAAACATCGATGACATAAGGATCGTTGTACAAAGCCGTCGGGTTCTTGCACCAGCGGAAATATCTCCGGAGTCGTCTAAAGAAAAGGAAGCGACTAAGCAAACAACCCTACAAATAGAGGACCAAGAAAAGGCTAAGGATTGGAGAGAAGTCTTTATAGACTATTTCAAATCCCATCAAACACCTGAAGATGCATCCTCAAGACATCAGCTCATGAAACGAGCTCTATCTTTCACCTTCGTCAATGATACTCTGTATAAGAGATCGTTCGACTCTCTATGGCTAAGTTGCCTGGGACCAGAAGAAGCAAGGAAAGTCGTCCAAGAAACTCACGACGGACTCTGCGGTTCTTATCAAGCTGGACCAAAGATGAAGCTGAAGATCAAAAGGATGGGCTACTATTGGCCCACGATGATTCAGGACTGCCTTGAATACGCGAAGCAGTGTCACTCGTGCCAAATTCACGGGACTTTATCCACCAGCATCCAAACCCGCTACACCCAACAGTGGCTAGCTGGCCGTTCGAAATGTGGGGAACCGACATAATCGGGCCCATCGAACCAACGTCATCCAAAGGACATCGGTTCATATTGGCGACAACCGAGTACTTTTCTAAGTGGGCAGAAGCCATACCGCTAAGAGAAGTGAAGACGAAGAATATTCTCCATTTCTTCAAGACACACGTCATCTACCGGTTCGGCACTCCGCGATGGATTATCTCTGTTAACGGGCTGGCCTACATAAGTCATAAGATCAATCGCTTCGCACAGCAACATAATATAGACTGGGGATACTCTTCAGTCTATAATCCCCGAGCTAACGGTCTAGCCGAGGCTTTCAACAAGACCTTGACGAAGATCATAAAGAAGACGGCGTCCAAAAATAAAAAGGACTGCCATGAAAGACTGCATGAAGCTCTCTGGGCGTATCGAACCACGTTCAAGACGGCTACGAATACAACACCATATGCATTGGTATTCGGTACAGAAGCGGTACTCCCTTTAGAAATAGAGCTGCCCTCTTTACGAGTGGCGGTTCATTACGAGCTAACAGACGAAGAAAATGCTCATCTTCGGCTCGAGGAGCTTGATGTCCTTGATGAAACTTGTCTCATAGCGCAGCAAAACCTGGAAGCTTACAAAGCAAGGATGACGCGCCCATACGAAAGGTTAACCAGGCCGAGAACATTCCGCCAAGAAGAACTTGTCCTAGTCGTAAAAAGACATATGATCCCCAATCGTGCTAAACGTTGGAAATTCGAGCCAAACTATCAGGGCCCGTACATCATAGAAAAAGTCTACCAAGGTAGGGCTTACTCGCTCATGGATATGCATGGCGAAAGACCATTCTGGCCAATAAACGGTCGATTCCTGAAGAAATACTACGCCTGACGAGTCACGACTCAGGTCAATGATAGATGACGACGTCTATGTCCGCTCGCTATCTTCTTAAGTCGAGACTCTGAGAGTAGTATCCAACAAAACCATTGTCTCCAAAACGGCAACAAGGGACCGCAATGTCCTAAAACTAACAACGGACCGAAACGTCTCTAAACTATTACAACCGCAGCATCCTAGGGCCGACGCAATTTTTTTTTTTAAAAAAATAATAAAAATAATAAAAAAAACAAAAAAAACGGTACGTCCATAAGCGAAATGGGCACGGATGAAAACCCGAAAGGGCGCCGTGAGTAAAAACAGCAGGGCTACCGGCGAGTTTGTGAAAACCCGAAAGGGCGCAATCTCGTTAAAAGACACTTGCAAGGTCCTCTCGACCTTGTAAGGAGAAAATACCTGCGTGAGATCCTTACGACTCACAAAGGAGCAACACACTTAGGGATCCTCACGGTTCCTAAGGAGAAAATGCACTTACAAGATCCTCACGACTCGTAAGGAGAACCCCCTTATGAGACCCTCACGGCTCATAAGATTCAAAAGCCCTAAGCTACAGGGATCTGAACCTGTTCTTAAGCCGTCACATTTCCTAGACTGCCCTATAAGCGGTTCAATGCCGACCCTTGTATACAATCCACGGGCATAAATAAACGTCTCCCCCACTAAGTTCCACCAACGGCGGGAAGTCCCCCTATTCGGTAAATAAACACTTGTAAGTTCTCTCGACTTATAAGGAGAAAACACTCTTATAAGATCCTTACGAATTATAAGGGAACACGCACTTAAGGGTCCTCACGATTCTTAAGGAGAAAATGCACCTATGAGATCCTCACGACTCGTAGGGAGAAATACCTTTATGAGACCCTTATGGCTCATAGAGTCAAAAGCCTTAGTCGACAGGATCTTAACCCTATTTGCTAAGCCACCTTTGTTCGAACCGACAAAGGCAAATGATGATTCGCTCCTGGCAACGTTCCAGTAGTAGCGATACTGATGCCTAAATCGGCAGCAAATTCCAAGTCCTTTTACGACAAGTGATGATTCACTCTTCAAAATATTCCAGTCGCAACGATGTTGATGCCTAAATCGGTATCAAATTCCAAGTCTAAACTCGTGATAAAAATTAGCGAGCCAAAAATGCATATGAAATAGCTGAAATGATGGGGCAACTTGCAACAAAATCAGCAAGTGAAATATATGCATACAAAAACAGCCGAAATAATTAGGCAACTCGCAATAAAAAGCAGCGAGTAAAAAGAAAAATAGCCGAAATGATTGGGCAATCGCGACTTTCGTGATATAAAAAGCTGAAATGATAGAGCATCACGGAAAGAAAACAAAAAATATAATTTTTGCCCTGCAGGTAACTCTATACTGACCCCTGTATACAATCCATGGGCATGAACGAAAAGGGAACCACACGTCCCAACAAACTCTGTCAAAGGGAATGTCAGATCTCGACAGCAACATCTGCGTCCCAGAAGATCAATACGGCTTTCCTTCTCAACTCCAGCAGGATGCAGACGTAATGTCAACAACCAACCTCAGGGTCGCAACGAAGCGGAGCCATGGCAAAGTCCCTAGTTCCAAATCTCGACGGCCACATCTACAGCCTAGAGACCAACAACGGCGTTTCTCCTCATTCCAGCAGGATACGGACGCGACATTACCGATCGGAGCCACGACAAAGTCTCTGGTTCCAAGACTCTACGGTTCACAGACAACCTAGAGTCAACCCCGATACCATAGAAAGCGGAGCAAGTCAACCCTGACACCGCAGAAAACGGAGCAAGTCAACCTCGACACGGTAGAAAACGGAGCAAGTCAACCCTGACACTGTAGAAAGCGGAGCAAGTCAACCCTGACACCGTAGAAAATGGAGCAAGTCAACGCTGACACCGTCATAATCGGAGCATGTCAACCCTGACACCGTCGCAAACGGAGCAAGTCAACCAATGACCTCCCCGTCGGAGCAATGCTTCGATTCGGAAACAAGTCAACTCACCAATCACTTACGAGTCATCTCAACTTGTAAGGGAGAAAATTCTCTTGTGAGATCCTTACGACTATCAAGAGAAAACTCACTTAGGAATCCTCACGACTCTTAAGGAGAAAATACACCTACGAGATCCTCACGACTCGTAGGGAGAAAAGTCTTTTTGAGACCCTCACGGGTCATAAAGTTGAAAAGTCTTAGGCAGCAGACCTGAACCTGTTTCCTAAGCCATCGCTACCCTATAAAGAGTTCAAGATGAATTGTTATCTATCATCTAAGGGCTACACTTACTAGAGTAACATGACAACGACACGGCAGAAAAAAGCGATAATAGGAGACAAAAAAAACATGTCCTTTATTCATGAATATAATTGAATACAAGATACATCATATAAAAGAATAAAAAATGAATGAATACATGATATTCATAGATTACGAATTTTCAGTCGATACAAAGACGGCTATTAAGAAGGAGGCGTCTTCAGTATGTCAGCAAGCCGCTCTCGCACTACTCTCAATTCCTTTTCATGATCAGCCGCCGCGGCCAACTCCGCTTCAATTCGATCCCGTTGCTACAAACAGGACGAAACCTTCTCATTGATTTCCTGCTGAGCGGCTTCATGGGTCTGCGTAACGCGCTCAGTGAAGTCAAGCTTCTTCCTCAGCACCAGCCCGTCGGAAATACATCGTTGGAGACCTTCAAAAATAGCTTTTAGCTATGCAGCGTTCGCTTTGACCTGGGCATGCAATCGGACAGACTCCGCGAAAGCCGCCTCACGTTCCTTTCGCCTAAGGGTCGCCTCTTGTTCAAAATGGCGAAGGAAAGGAACACTCTTCTCAGCCCATGCAGCTCGCTGGGAGTTCAAAGTCGATACTTTTGGAGCGGGACGCTTGAGCTCAATCTCATGCAGGCAAGCCTTGATCTTTCTGCAGTGATTAACCCAAGACTCGATGACGTCTTCGCTATGGAAGCTCACGAGCATCGCCAACATAAGATTAAGCTCAGCAGCAAATGCGAAGGCCTCGACATCAAGATCCTCGATGAATTCACTCAACATTCGTAGGCTGTTCACAGCACCCCTGGAAGATGGGCGTTTAGCAAACGGCCCTACCGGCATTGGGATTCGAGACTCGAAGGGAGCTGGAGTCGGTGTGATTGCTGCAAAACAACTTATGGTCAGATGTCGACTCGGGAGGTAAAAAAATATACACGAGCGATGGAGTCTACTATACCGGCGGCGACAGGTGGCAAAGTTGGGAGTACCGGAGGCGCGGCTATTCTCTCATCCCCTCCTCCAATCTGTAACTCTGCAATCGATTCAATAAAGAATTAACAATGACATGGTCACCCGTAAAAGAAAGGAAAGGATGTCGGTTAAAAAACTATACTCACCGACATCTGCAGGCGGAACGATTTCTGACTGGAAGGAGAAATGTGGGTTCAACACCTGATACAGATGGTCGAAAAGGACTCCTACATAATTGTGACAATCTACTATCAATGCAAGGAAAATAGTATCCACAATTTAAATTAAATAAATCACAAACCCATACCTTCCGGCATTTGAGAGGACACAAGAGAAGGCGAAGGGACGGCGCCCGTCAGAGCAGCAACTGGTGACGCTTCTTCGGATGGCACAACCTCAGCGCTCACTACACCTACATTCGAAATGAACAAAATATCTTCAGAGGGGACTGAAAGGGATTGCGAAACAAAAAGTAAACATCTACCCAAGACCTACCTGATGGGTCATCAGCCAAAACCGTGACGGAAGCATCACCGGGCGTTGCGGCTTTTTCGCTCTCCTTCAGTGGAATAGTTTCGGCGCCCATGGATTCATCCCCTGATTTAACGAGGCCGTCGTAACACTCGCAATGCCCGCCGATAACAGGGAACCACAAGGAGAAAGAGCGGCAGTTTGAGCAGTCCCAGACTCCTGAGAGAGTAGCCACTTCAGGCTCTGTGGTCGCCATCGTCTCAGCTACCATCTCATCGCAAGGACTTGGACCTGCAGGATATGGTATATAAGAATTCGAAAATCAAGTTCTAATAAAAGACTCAGCGTTACGTTACCTTCGGGCAGCTTTTCAGTTTCTTCCCGAGCCGCACGCGCAACCTGTCTATGGGCGGTAGACAGAGCAGCTGGAACATCCTCTGCAGGAATAGCGACAGATGGAGTGGTGCTTGAGCCTGCATCTACAGCCAAAGCGGCATAACGTTCCTTCATTGCGCGCTTCCTGCATTTCTTTTCAGTTTGGGCCATGAGAGCTGATCTCCTCAAGACCTCCGTCAAAGGGATGTCATCGTCCGAACCAAGCTCCGCCTCTGGAACCATTATAGCGTCTGTCATCGGTCACTTTAGCGAAGCCTCTTGCGGTAATGTTGGAGGAGCCGGGGATACAATAGCTGGCTCTGGAAGCGTTGCCGCATCGCCACTCGGGATCGGCACTACGCTCGTGATAACCGGGGTCAAGGTAGTCCCTGCAATAAGACAAAAGAGAGAGCTAAGCCGCGAATGAAGAAAAAGGGAATGAAGGCACAATTGAGCCGAAGTATACCAAGGCCTAAAGAAGCACGGTGTCTCTCTTCCTCTTCGAATGTCTTGACGGAAGCCGTGAGAACCTCTTTGGCAGAGATACCTGTTGAGGAAGAAAACGTCGGTGAAAGCATAATAAAAAAAGATAACTGCGGAAAGATACGACTGAAGTCTACCTGACTGCGCGATAGTGATCAGTGCCGCTTCATCGCGAGCCAGTAGCTCGGAGGCCACAAAGGCAGCTTGAAGATCGGTATCATCCGTCGCAATGAATAAACCCCCATTGGTCCTATATTCGCTAAAGCCCTCGCTGTAAGGAGCATGTGGCTCCTGGCCGAGCACGATGTTGGCAGAAAATAGCGACTTTTCTTCTTTTTTGAATGAGCGTCGGCAGCCAGCAACAGGAGCTTACGCTTGGCGGGCAATTTTGGGCAACGAGTCCCAATCTCCGTACCCACGCCAGATTCAGGAGACGCTGCAGCCACCGCTTCTACAGGCACACGAGGTAGAGGCTTATCGGGGAAGGCACGCGGGACCACAATCGCAGCAGCTTCTCTCAAGGAAGGACGAACAATGGTCTGTCGCTTCAAAGGGACAGTTGGATTGCCAGCAGGGACAGCACCCTTGCGATCAAGCAATAATCTCTTTTCTTCCCTAATTACAGCACCCATCACATGCTGGTACCACGCCACGTATACGTTCAAGACCTTCGGGACGCAGCTCGGCTCACTGATAAAGAAGTTAGACCCGATGTTAAGGCGCATGAAATGGTGTAGCGCGTTGCGGATACCCTCTTCCGTGGCAACCGGCTCAGCTAAGAAGGCCTCAAGCGGGACACCCTGATTGTAGCTTGATTGTTGAGCGAAACGGTGCGGGTTGTATCTCAATGAACAACGCCGAATCGTTCTGCCTAAACACTAAAAATCCCAGCCTGATTGAATATAAGTGAAGAATCTTCCGAGCTTTCAAGGTAGAAGCACCGTCTTTAAAGGTGTCGCGCAGCGGCTGCACCGTCTTTATGGATTCCTTGCCGATGGTTAAGACCTTATCGACGATGGTCATGCCATCCCCGACCGTACGAGGGCGAAGAACCAAGCCCCGAGCCTCTCGCTGAGTCGGTTCCAAAGAGGAAGCGTCAACTAGCCGCATAACCCGAGGAAGGCTATAACTTTCGTAGAAACGGGGCCGCTTGTGGATTCCAAAAGAGCCGAGCACATGCAGCTCGAGCCACGAAGTGAAATAATGCAGCGGGAAATTTACAGACTGCACCCCCGGTTGAGTGGTGTCTGCCGCCAAGCTAAGTCCATGATACAAGTGAGCTAGCCCAGCGACCTCGACGGCCACTCGCATCCCAATAACCATTCACTGAGCCGGGTAGAAGACGGATGGACTCATATGGCGAGGGTGCATTGGGAGCACAAACCAACTTAACTATAGGTCGAGAAACCCCAAAAGGAACGCCTCTTCGTCAATATCTGAAGCTGCAAGCTCTGCAAAGGGGACGACCGGGGTATCCGAAAGAAAGAAATTCCTTTGATCGGCGTCCGCTGTTGGCTGGTGTTTACCGCCGAAGGACGCGGCCATGACATTGGGACGTCAGGCCTGAATTTCGGGGCAGATGCTAATTGGTGCTATCCGTCCACCTCTCCGAAGATGCCAAGTTGATTTATGACACCATGTATCGAAGGTTTAAACGGATGCGGACGATGTAGAAGACTTCATCAGATTCCCCCTCGTCGAGGGGTTTTTTGATTGTGGGGACGCTCTTCCCTGCAGGCGCAAGCCCCTGCAGTTAATTACGCTACCGCGTCGCGGAAACAACTTTCTCCTTCTCCATATGGTCACTTCGTGTCGTGGGTGTTTGTTTTGTATTTGGTTGCCCGTGGATTGAATACGGAGACTAATTTATGTTGTCGCCCGTATGACGTGGAATTAGTCCAAATCCGTATCTTCTTAGATTTGGGTTTTGGTTTGGGTTTAAGGATACGTTAGTTTTATTTGAGACTAAGATCAACTTAAACGTTTGTTAAGGATACGTTAGTCTAATTTCCAGACTAAGATCAACTTAACAGGATCATTTAGATCCAACAAGAGAGCATTTGGGCTCTATTGTTTAGTTTAGGGACATTTTGGTCACTTTCCAGTTTAAGGACATGGTGGTCCAATGTTAGTTTAAGGACATCCCGGTCAAGATTAAGGACATAAGAGTCCGTGAAATGTATGGCTGCCAGGACCCATCACCTTTCTGAAGACGTTGAAGGATTACAACGACAAATATCAGAGGAGTTCAGAGATGTACCCTTGAACCAATATTGGTTGGGAGATCTATAGTCCAATTTGGGACTAAAGTCTGTTTAAAGGTTTATGAGCATATGGGCTCAGTCGATATGAGTTGAACATTTTATTGTTCTGGCTATTGAGCCTTTATTTGGGCTCTGCCCTTTTAATAATGCTAAGCATTGGGCTCTGACTTTTTTGTCTTGTATTGAATGCATAACATTTATCAGAACAAAGTATGTTCTGACAGTGCGCCACGTGGCGCTTCAGGCGCTTTGCACCAAGGAAAGAGCGCATTGCGCTTCTGTTGGATAGCACACACGAGGAGGACACATGTCGCGCTTAGCGCTAAGCACTAGTTTGTTAGCGCATTGCGCTTTTAATTTATGAGCGCGATGCGCTAGTTTGTGGGTCCGCCAGTGAGTAACACGTGGCGCACTTGGCGCTGAGCGCCAGTCCATGAGCGCAGTGCGCTGTTTCAGAAGCGCAAAGTGCAGATTGTGTCTCTAATTGACACGTGGCAAGTTTGGGCGGTGAGCGCCGATCCAATGAGCGCAAGGGCGCAATTCATGAGTGCAATGCACTTTTCCATAGCGCAAAGCGCATTTGATCAAATTTGTGATCAGAGAACAAGTTTATGTCCTTCAAAGGAGGCTTTGCCTCAAGATCCAAGAACAAAAGTTCTTGTTTATAAAAGGGATTTGCCTTTATAGATCAAAGATTTATGAATGAAGTAAAATACTTCTTTTGTTTATTATTATTAGATCTCTTGATCTTTTCTTTTAAATCAAAGACCTTGGTCTTTTTATAAATCTAAGATCTTTTTAGAAGATGGTTCTTCTTTTTACGAGATGGATTCATCTCTGTTATTCAAGAACATAGTTCTTTTACCATGAATATGAAGAAATGATCTTCTTCTTTCTAAGAGCTTTCTCTTCTTTTTGCAAAGGGTTTTTCTCTCTCCTTTCTCTATATATCTTTTAGACTTGAAGTCTAGGGGCCTTTATATAGGGCCAATTGATTTGTTAAATCAGTTTTGAGAGATTTTTCTCTGATTGATTTGGGAATATTTCCCACCGTTGGATCTTTGATCATAGGGCTTCTGTTTTACAGAAGGTAATTTTCTTATTTTAATAAGATTGAAAAATCTTTCCATAACAGAACTTTAGTTCTAATTAATTAATAATTTATTATTAGTAGATCTTTTGATCTGACGGTGGGGAATTTTTAATCCCAGCGCC
This sequence comes from Agapanthus africanus, assembly GCA_030015575.1. Lineage (NCBI taxonomy): Eukaryota > Viridiplantae > Streptophyta > Magnoliopsida > Asparagales > Amaryllidaceae > Agapanthus > Agapanthus africanus. The sequence goes on along the minus strand of JASDDO010000029.1, from coordinate 395,189,926 downwards.
GGCGCACTTTGCGTTAGCGCACCCGCGTTCGACACGTGGCGCACAGCGCAACTGCGCTAGCGCACCCGCGTTCGACACGTGGCACGCAGCGCAGCGCAACTGCGCTAGCACACCCGCGTTTGACACGTGGAGCGCAGCACGCCTAGCACTGGATCTGAACCGCTGCTTCACAATGTTTTAACTCTTGGCTTTGAGGCATTTGTTACATTCTTTGCATGTGGAGTTTTTCCCTTCATTTTTTCTTTTTTTTAATTTTATTTTATTATTATTTTTTATTTTTTTTATAAGGGAGCAGGTTGTGAGCCAAAATTTTGGCGGGAGCAGCTGGCTGTCCAAGCCGAAACCAAATGGGTCGTTAAGCTTAGCGAATTTCGCAGCTTGTTTTGATAAGACTTCCGGACGAAGAAAACGTGCGATGAAATCCGTGAAGCTGACTCCATGCTCTCCGGATTCAAGAAACAGACTTTCGTAAATTTTCAACACCTTAATCAGACTTGGGGATTGATATTGAATGGCATTCTCCGGGGTAAGTCCCATCACCACTGACTTAGCAGCAAATATGTACTCGTCAGGAGGAAGTAGCTTCTCTTAATGTTCTCCCCTAATAGGTAAGCCGGAGATCTCCGCGAACTCCTCCAAAGAGATGGAACTTCCAGATCTGATAGAAGGAAGGTGTGAGTTGGTACATTCCATTGTTCCAAGAAAGCTTTGACCCACTATACAGGGGGCATGGAATATTGGAAAAGAGACGCATAAACTGCGGGGTACAACCCAAGCTTTAGCAGCAGTGATTTCTTGGCCGATAAGATGTATCGAGCCCACTGCAAGTACCCGGCTGGCTGGCGAGGAGTTAAGCCTATCATGTACGGCTGTCCCCAAGGGCACGACTCGCCTTGACATATACGCCACACCAGAATATCCAAAGCCATTGGTGGCTGTACGGGTATCGCGGCCATAGAGGGCTGAAGGCAACCTTCCGAAGTCCAGTTGACCTCCTCTACGGCATAGTTCACTGGGGGTGAGTCGGCGTAGTGGCTCGCCAAAATGGGCTCCGAAGGCACCACACAAGAGAAGCTACGTCGAACCCAGATGATTTGATTGTACCACGACCCCCATAAATGAAGAAACTTTTGCTCCGGGTCGTGATCTTTGATCAGCGCGAAGACTTTCCTATCCACGGGCACGTCAGGGAATGCGCTTTCCGGACGAACGAATGGGAAAGAGGTGTCAAAAGACATAGTATCTGCGTGAAAAAGAAACAAGAGTTAGTTGTCAAGGCTACAGTTCAAATTCTGACATTTGGTACTTTAAATTTTGTACCGCACTGCAATGCAGTGGAAAAGGACCAAAGGGGACCCACAAAATCAAGATGATGGCTCATCATTGATGAGACAGTCACTCATTAAATAGAAAATCCTTAAAGGATTCTCATTTAATGAGAGGCCCCTCAGGCCAAGGAGTTAAACTCCCTCGAGAGCAACGCTCTGCTGACAGAAATGACATCTGTCAAAATTAATGATGAAAGGAATAAAAATTCCCCCAAAAATTCTAAAGAGCTATGCTCTGTGAGAACGATGGAGTAATCCTTCAAAACTCTAGAAATCAAAACTTTTACTGAGTTAAAAACTCCGAGATCTTTAAGATCTGCAAAATGAACTCTAAGAGTTCTTCATTAATGGGTTAAGAAACCCTAAAAAAGATCTCTTTAGATCTATGATCTAAGAAGAGCAAAGCTCTGTTGAGAAACCCTAAAAATCGCTTTTAGATCTATGATCTGAGAAGAGCAAGGCTCTGTTAATAGGTGAAACCCTAGATTATGAAGTAATCCCTTCAAAGATTTAATCTTTACCTAAATTTTTGGATGGGGTTTTGACTCTAAGAGAGTTCTTGAGGCAAAGAGCTTAGCTTTGAAGAGAGAATAAAATTCTCAGAAGGCAAGAAGATGAACATAGGTCATCTCAATGGGCTAAAGATCCTATTTATAGACGGAGGAAGCCGATTCAACTTCTAAGTTGATCTAATGGTGGAAAGGCCGCCGCCGCTGCACTCACGTGTAAACCATGTGAGCGTAACGGGGGGGGGGGCATTTGTTTCCCCCAATAAGAGCAAAGCTCTGTTCAAAATTCAAAATTTAAATTGAGGCAGTGCCTCACGTGCAAAGCATGAGAGCGCTGGCACCAAGAGCGCCAGCGCTAAGAGTCAAAGACTCTGAGGCAGCGCCTCACGTGCAAACCACGAGAGCGCCAGCGCCAAGAGCGCCAGCGCCAAAAGTCAAAGACTCTGAGGCAGCGCCTCATGTGCAATGCACGAGAGCGCCAGCGCTAGAACTAAATGTTCTCCACATTTGGATCAAAGATCCAACGAAGATGAATAAATCATCAAAATTACAGAATTTATTTCTGTTGAGGAAATACTCCTCAAATCTTTCCAAACAAGAAATATTGCGCTCTGTAAATCAGAGCACCGTTGGATCAAAGATCCGATGGTGATTAAAAATCACCAAGATACAGAATAAGTTCTGTATGGGAAGATATTTTCCCAATCTTGTTAAAAACAAGAAAGATCTCTTCTGTAAAACAGAAGTCCTTAGATCAAAGATCCAATGGTGGATAAAATCCATAAATCAATCAGAGATCTCTCAGTGAGAGATTTCTTTAACTGATTCAACAAATCAGCCTCCCCTATATAAAGGACCAAAGACTTTAAGTCTTGTACAGAACCCCTCCCCCCCCCCCCCCCAAATTTCAAGTTCTGAAGAAACTTCAAAGACAAGAGCAAACTCTAAGAAGAAGAACCTTCTTCAAGGTAAAGAAGAGAGATCATAACATCTCCTCCATATTTGAGAGTTTAACTCTCACATCAAAAGAACTTAGTTCTTTTTCTAGATCACAGATCTATAAGACAAAGTCGTTCACAAAAACAGAAGAGATCATAGCGTCTCTTCGTAAAAAGGAGAACTTAGTTCTTAGATCCATGAGACAAAGTCTCTCATAAAGAAAAACAAAAGAGATTATAGTATCTCCTCATAAGGAAGAATTTAGATCCGTGAGACAAAGTCTCTTATAAATCGAGAGTTTAATTCTCATAGCATAGAATTGATCAGAGCTGCCAAAGAAGCGCCTTAGTGCTCCAATTTAAAAGAAGCGCTTTAGCGCTCCAAGTCTGGCGCTCAGCGCCAAGCGCTCCACGTGCTCCTCACGTGGGCGCTATTTTATAAGAAGCGCCTTAGCGCTCCAATTTAAAAGAAGCGCTTTAGCGTTCCAAATCTGGCACTCGGCGCCAAGCGCTCCACGTGCTCCTCACATGGGCGCTATTTTATAAGAAGCGTCTTAGTGCTCCAATTTAAAAGAAGCGCTTTAGCGCTCCAAATCTGGCGCTCCACGTGCTCCTCACGTGGGCGCTGAGGAAACATAAAGCGCTTTGTACATAAGGCCTCAGCACCATAAAAAGTGCTCAACACTCAATAAAAGACAAAAAGATAAAGGGGTGTCAGAACCCAAATCAATGCTCAGCATTGCTGAACAAAAAAGGGCAGAGCCCAAACAAATGTTTAACTTTTTATTCAAAATTAAGTGGACTAAGTCTAAACAAATGTTTAACATTTTATTCAAAAAAAATGAGTGGACTGAGCTCAAGTTGGCCATAAGTCCCTAATTCAGATTAATCGATCCCATGTGCTCGTAATCTCTTTAATTGGTCTTAGTCCCAAACCTGATAATAGATCTCCCAACCAATATTGGTTCAAGGATACATCTTTTCATACCTCTGATACATGTCGTTGTAATTCTTCAACGTCTTCAGAGAGACGGAGGGTCCCAATAACCAATAACTTTTAGTGCATCCCCAAACGGTTAAACAAAATCCATACAGACCATGATGTCTTTAAACCTGAATATGATGTCTTTAAACCTCCCAGACCATGATGTCTTTAAACCATACAAACTATGATGTCTTTAAACCTCCCAGGCTATGATGTCTTTAAACCAAAATATGATGTCTTTAAACCTCCCAGACTATGATGTCTTTAAACCTCATAGACTATGACGTCTTTAAACCAGGCCATGATGTCTCTAAACCTTACGAACTATGAGGTCCTTAAACTCATGAACTATGATGTCCTTAAACCCAATAGACCGTAACGTCCCTAAACTAAAGTGATAGAGCCCAAATGCACTTTCGTTGGATGTAAATGATCTTAAAATCCTGTTGAGTAGATCTTAGTCTAAAATTAGACTAATGTATCCTCAACAAACATTTAAGTTGATCTTAATCTCAAATGAGATTAACGATCCTTAAACCAACTCAAACCCAAATCTCAGAAAATACGGATTTGGACTAATCCACGCCCTACGGGAGACAACATAAATTAGTCTTCGTATACAATCCACGGGCAACGAAAAATAAAACAAACACACACGACACGAAGTGACCTTCTGAGGCAAGAGAAAGTGGTTAATGCGATACGGTAGCGTAATTAACTGCAGGGGCTTGCGCCTGTAGGGAAGAGCGTCCCCACAATCAAAACCCCCTCACAATGAGGGGGAATATGACGAAGTCTTCTATATCGGCCGCATCCGTCTAAACCTCCGATACACAGTGCCATAAATTAACTTGGCATCTTCGGAGAGGTGGACGGATAAAACCAAATAGCATCTGCCCCCAAATTCAGGCAAGACGACCTATGCGGTTCCGTCTCCCGTTTTCGGCGGCTGTTTCCCCCAATCAGAGCAAAGCTCTGTTTGAATTTCAACATTCAAAAATTGAAGCAACGTTTCAAATCCCTTGCGCTGCGCGCTACGTGTCAAAAGCAGACATGCCAGCGCCAGGAGCGATGCGCCCTAGGCAGCGCACCCCCAATCAGAGCAAAGCTCTGTTTCAAAATTCAAATTTTAAAATGAAGCAACGCTTCACATCCCCTGAGCTCTGCACTGCGCGCCACGTATCAAACACAGGCGCGCTAGCGCAGTTGCACTGTGCTCTGCGCTGCGCGCCACGTGTCAAACACAGGCGCGCTAGCGCAGTTGCGCTGCGCTCCGCGCTCATGCGCCACGTGTCAAACGCAAGTGCGCTAGCGCCAATTGTGCCAGCACTGGAATTTAAATAATAAATTATTAATTAATCAGAATTAAAATTCTGTTCTAGAAAGATCTTTCCAATCTTATTAAAATAAGAAGATTATCTTCTGTAAAACAGAAGGCCTAGGATCAAAGATCCAACGGTGAGGAAATATCCCCAAATCAATCAGAGAAAGATCTCTTCAACTAACTTAACAAATCAATTGGCCCTATATAAAGGCTCCAAGACTTTAAGTCTCAGATAGAGAGAACCCTCTGCAAACTTTGAGAAAAACTCAAAGAGAAAGAAAGGCAAGCCTTTGAAGAAAGAAGATCATTTCTTCATCTTTAAAGGTAAAAAACAAATGATTCTTGAACAGAGGAGATGAAATCATCTTATTAAAAAAGAAGAACCTTCTTCTAAAAGATCAAAGATCTATGAACAAGATCAAGGTCTTCAATAAAAAAGAAAAAGATCAAGAAAGATCCAAATATAAAAGATCTAAAAGAAGTACTTTACTTCATTAACAGATCATTTGATCTATAAAGGCAGAACCTTTTGATAAGAACAAGAACTGTGGTTCTTGGATCTTGAGGCAAGGCCTCCTTTGAAGAACAAAAAACTTGTTTTTTGATCTTAATTTGATCAAAATGCGCTCTGCGCTATTGGACAGTGCCTTGCACTCTTGAATTACGCCTTTGCGCTTATTGGACTGGCGCATAGCGCCAGAACGCGCCACATGTCAACCACAGAACAGTTTGCGCTTTGCGCACTGCGCTCTTGGACTGGCGCACAGCACCAGAGCGCGCCACGTGTCACTCACTGGCGCACCCATAAATTGGCGCAGCGCACTTATGAAGCGCAGTGCGCTAACAGACTTGCGCTTAGCGCTGAGCGTGACATGTGTCACCTTCGCATGCGCTAGCGCAATACGCTCTTTAATTGGTGCAAAACGCCTGACGCACCACGTGGCGCACTATATGAACATCATTTTGCTCCTGATAAATGCTAAGCATTTAATTGCATCCAATATCAGAGCCCAATGCTTGGCATTATTAAAAAGGCCGAGCCCAAACAAAAGCCTAACAGGCAGAACAAAAATAAAATGTTAAACATTTTTAACTGGACTTAGCCCAATTCTGGCCATAAGTCCTCAATTTAAATTGAACTGAGCTCATCTGCTCTTCTAATCAATTTACACCCAGTTCGAGGGTACATCTCTTTACTCCTCTGACATCTGTCGTTGTAATCCTTCAACGTCGTCAGAGAGGTGACGGGTCCCGACGACCACACATTACTACGGACTGTGGGGTCCTTAAACTCATGGACTATGATGTCCTTAACCTCGACCGTGATGTCTTAAAACTAACAACGGACTGTGGAGTCCTTAAATCCACGGACTATGATGTCCTTAATCTCGACCGTGATGTCTTAAAACTAACATCGGACTGTGAAGTCCTTAAATTCACGGACTATGATGTCCTTAACCTCGACCGTGATGTCTTAAAACTAACACCGGACTGTGAGGTCCTTAAACTCACGGACTATGATGTCCTTAACCTCGACTGCAATGTCTTAAAACTAACAATGGACCGTAATGTCCTTAAACTAATTATCGACCGCAATGTCATTAAACTAAAAATTATGGCCCAATTGCTCTCTTGTCGGATCTAAACGATCCCGTTAAGTTGATCTTAGTCTAGAATTAGACTAACGTGTCCTTAACAAAAGTTTAAGTTGATCTTAGCCTCAAATAAGGCTAACGTATCCTTAAACACAACCCCCCCAAACCCAAATCTAAGAAAGATACGGATTTGGGCTAGTCCACGTCCTACGGGCGACAATATAACTTAGTCTCCATATACAATCCACGGGCAACCACAAACAAAACAAACACCCACGACACGAAGTGACCATCTGGAGAAGGAGAAAGTTGTTACCGCGATGCGGTAGCGTAATTAACTGCAGAGGCTTGCGCCTGCAGAGAAGAGCGTCCCCACAATCAAAAACCCCTCAAACGAGGGGGAATCTGACGAAGTCTGCTACATCGGCCGCATCCGTTTAAACCTTCGATATATGGTGTCATAAATCAACTTGGCATCTTCGGAGAGGTGGACGAATAGCATGTAAGTGCACGGCGGCGCCCCGGCCGTCAATCCGACGGCCAAACGCGGAAACGGTGGTAAACTTAAATTTTTGCGGACTTGGCAAAACGGCACCACCGCGCACTAAACCCCGGATCGTTAACCATTAACAAGTCTAAGCTACTAAGAGGATGGGTTAGAGATATACCGACGATCCAAGTCCTCCGGTCTTCATCTCCACTCCGATCTCCTCGCGGGATCTCCGTCCATCTCCTCCTCGTCGGAAAGGGCACCACGAAGCCGGGTACTTTTACGGGCTCCCACCTCAATACCGAGGCAACTCGCGCATGAAGCCGGCAACTCGACATGCTCAAGATATGCTGTAGGAAGATAGTGTAGAGTGTATGTCTCACTTTGGGGTTGGTTGCCATTTGTGGATGATGGAGGAAACAAGGTAAGAAAAATGGTGCTTGCATTTTTCTAGCATCAAAAATGAGATCAAGAATGCTACTCTCTCAAAAATGAAGCTCTCATTTTCTTCTCTTTTCTTCTTCTCTCTTTTCTTCTTCTCTCTTTCTTCTTCTCTCTTTCTTTCTACCATTTTTCATCAAGTCATAAGAATAAGGTGGAGGAATGAATATGAAGCATAACCATAGAAGGAAGGTGAGTGTAGGAAAAGTAGAAAGGTGACTATATCCTAAACATCATCATAACAATCTTTCTTATCAACCTCAAATCCTTTCTAATCTCATTAATACAAATCAAGTGATGGTTGAAAAGAAAAGATGCTTTCATAAAAAAATCATCTTACAAATAAAACCTCCACCAAAGTGTTATTTGCAAAACTGCAAATAACCCCCTCCATCAGAAAAGTCCGGCCGGGAAAGAACAAAGGAAAACCGGCCGGAACGGAAAGCAAACTGGCAACTCCAGAAAACTGGTCCCGTAATAAATTACAGGAAAACCCCCATACTGTGCATACACACCCGCATCTGTATTCCGTCCGGATACAAATGCAATGAGACAAAATCTACACTGTACTATACTAGGATCCGGCTTAAACCAAAGCCGGCTAGTAATATCCATCCGATCCTGATGCGTGCAATACCGCACGTATCTGATCGAACCCTGCCATATAACCATACGGCCACTAGTACAAACTGTCCGATCCTGATCCGTGCAATACCGCACGTATCTGATCGGACCCTGCTATATCTCCATACGGCCTCTACAGCGTTTCGCCCGAAAGCTTGAGTAACTGAAAGTGTGGTGGACTCTAAAGACTCGTCAATACTATGGTTGTGGATTTAACCACTAGCACGTCAGAGGTATAAGCCAATACGTGACGGGCCACCAGCTATTGACCAAAAGGGACGTCGATGAGTAAACTCATCCTGACACCCTACTGAGCCTGTCAGTGACAATATCCGTGCAGTCCGGTCCGTTCGTCTATGAGTATCGCATGGCGGGCCTAGGGGGTTGGTAAAAGTCAGACCCCCAAAAGCGGTACAAGTCGTGTCGGAGTGTAGCCCAGAACACCTTGAGATACTACTGGAATACCTACCAGTAAATCTCCTTGCCTTGGCCAAGGACTTTGTGTAATGGCTCTCCTAGACACAGCACGACCTCACCCCCAATACCGGGAGAGACGAACCCCTGAAGATACGCTCACTGCCTCCATGTGGCTCGGGACTGTACCCAACTAAAACCTGTTTGCACGACTCCTTTGAGCCTTGGTAGGGTAGTAATCAAAGTACAGTGGGAACTCACACGAGACAAATGACGATCCCCAGGTCGATGAACTAACCTGCACACATGTCACCTGGGAACTGCCATCTGACGTCTGGTATATGACCAACTAGCATGTTCCCGGCGAGTCCTGTCCGGTGTACTCATAACCCAATGAGCACCTGTATACATCTTAGGTGATCCAACTGACACCAGTGGCTTGTGAGACCGGCCACCGCCCCTCGTCGGGGTCTCGACTGTATACACTAGTCTACTAATGGAGTATCGATGCCCAGTCTCGAAACTCCCACGACTAGGGACCTTTTAAGGATATGCTTGTAGACCCCCAGCTCCCACTTATATGATCGCCCTCATACTGCTGGTGGTCAAGCAAGAATCCTAGGGGCTCTATCAATGTGTAATAGCGACGTGTCAGGTCACCTAAAACAGTACACGATGATAAAGGTAAACCAGATAGCATACTATCATCTCGAGCAAGACTGTCCTACCGGGATAGGTCCTCCCTCAATCATTACAATCACGTACCTGTGACCTAATAATTGACTCTGAGGGCACTATCTCCAACAATCTCCCACTTGCACTCAAGGCTAATTATTGCGATGTCGCATACTCACAGCCCGTGTGATACCGAACATCCAACTCCTCTACTAGTCAGTCTCACAAAGCTCGTTTGCGGAACTATTGCGTTCGAGGAATAGCCTCAGTGAGTGGATCCGCTTAGTTGTTTCTTTCTATGTCTCTCTATATCTCAAGTTCGCGGAGAAAGCCATCTCCCGAAAAGAGCAATACCTGTCTCAGAATATGTCTGGATGTCTGATGGGACCTAGCTCATATATGAACTCCAAATCCAAACTTCTTAGACTGTATCGTCAACTGAACTTAATCAGTATCCTGCGCCATGCCTCCCTCAGTATTGCCTTGGATCACCTGTCCAAAATACTGCCCCTCGTCAGAGGGAAAACTATAACTCTGACAACCTCCTTGTCGTCCAAGTCACCTTGGAAGCCTGGAATGATAACTGTCTCCTGAATAAGGCTGTCGTTATCATATCCCTAGAACATCCACTTATGTTCTAAAACTGCTTCCGACTGTTTCTCCAGGATTGGATTAATGTCAACTTATTGCATCTAGTGCAAGAACAACATCTGGTGTGGTACTTGACATTTCACGATTGACTCAATTGCCTGAGCAAGTGATCTGCCAATCATGCACGTCCCTCTCCCCTTTAGTCTGTAAGACCCCTTTGGAGAGGGTGACTCCATTACCTGCAGGTACACTACCGTGCCAGGAGTCGTCCATCCTAAATACTTTTAGAATGCTGTCAAGTACCCTGATTGGGAAACCACCCAAATCTAGATCTAAAACCATAGATCTAGTAACCAGCATGTCTGATATAAAATCCATTTCCTTTGTGGAGAAATCACTGTGTGACGACCAAAGTATAACCGATTGTAGTATAGGAGTTTCTTTTCCTACTTTGTGTATGTCATCCAAATACCATGACATCACACCCTACTACCTTCTCAACAGATCCATCCCCTATTCTGATGAAGTCAAACCCATGACTGTCACGTCAGAAATAGATGATCTATCTCCGCTACATCTGCTTTAGTCTATAAATAGACATAAGCTACCTGTCCACCAATGCTTCCGCTGCTCCCACTGACTACGACAACCCTCTGGCAGAGTCATATACACGTGCACTTCCAAAACTAGTTTAGAACGACGCTATACTCATCCTCCCGCCGGGTCTCGCAGCCTGGAACAACAGCAATGGTAATTGTGGGTAAACAAGAACTTCCCTGTCACCGTCCTTGAGGCTACCGGAGTACCTCTCGGGTGCCTGAAGTTACCCACCTTATCTGCGGAGTGGCCAATGGAATGTCAATCCAGATTGAATCTTTAGGTTCCTTATCAAATCTTCAGTAATCGTTTGTGGTTCTGGAATCACTTCCAGTTCTACCATACTCCCACTACCGTTTTCTGAAAAAAAACATTTTTAATAAAACTGTGGCGAGTCTAGAACAATATTGCTATTGTTCATCCAGATGGTAGAAAGTCAACCCGCGTCATAGCCTGGGTCAACCCACAAACAGCCATTACAGAAACGTGCCTTGAGTTGTCCAGTGTCTGGTTTTAATCATAAACCGGACAACTCCCCGTACCTTAACATCGTTAAGATATGAACTGTTCTATATCCAATATAGAAACAGAGGCACTGATTTAATTGAACCAGATTCAAATCATGCAGCTGTCCCCAGCGCATGTCAACTAAATGGAAGGAGGCCGATCAGCGTTACTCAACTTAGGAATACTTCCAATTATGAGTAACCTGAAAGAGAAGCAAGATCTCTTTATCATTACTATCAACTGAATACCATACACAAGTATCTACATCTTCGATCTCTTTGAAGAATCCCGATACTTGCTATACCTGGTTCTCTACTCTATTCAAATACCTATAACTTCTCAAAATTCGGACCCTGTGTTTCCACGAAACACCTGTCTAAAAACTAGAGAAGTCATAAGTAAACCGAATATAGTACGAGGACCAACCCCTCTGTCCTGATGGACCCTGGACAACATACAATACTCTGTACAAGTCCCTTGAGTCTGATAACTCATTCACTGTGTGTCGTAGGTTGAAAACTGTACTTATGGTTAAGAAGAATTACACCGCTGTTTAATGCTCCTTACCTAACCATCCACTGATATAGGTAGATGTCATAGACATAATTTCAAAAAGGTACATCTCACTCTATGAAAATAGACGTACAGATATATCAATTTGAAATTGGTGCGTAACTGCGGATATTCAAAACCAAATATTTGCCGACCGGCAAACAGCCCAGGTGATTTCCTCAAATATCACCGATTACAACGAATCCCGATATAATAAGGATGATCACCCAATTCCCACTAACTTACTCCCACTCATCATCTGTAAAACCATACAGATGTGAGAATTATACCTGGTAAATACATACCCTGGAGTAAGTGTCTAATCGGGAAATCAGTTTTCCATTAACAGTACACAGTGAAACTGAAACATTGAAATGTTTCGTTGGGGTATCCTGGTATTCCTAGTAATGCCTCATCCATTATCCAAATTCACAACTGTAACCGTATAATTCTTTGCCACCTTTCCAAATCCCTTCATATGTCTTTAGTCATTACCTTCTGTACACCCCTTTAGGCCAAATGGTTTTCTTCCTTTCCTACCGTTCGGCACCAGCCTATGGTTTGGAAGAAGACTATCCAAAAAGCATAAAGGGTGTACTGTCCTAATCCTAGGAGCACTCGCAACGCGAGAGAAGGTGAAGATAAAAGACACCTGAATGTACTTTATTCCTATTTCTCCTGAACCAGGATCCATCTCCGAACTGGAACAAGTTCCTTTCGAGTTCGTATATAACCATACGATGGATTATCCAATAAAATGGGATCTTCGTAGTGATACGGAGTGTCCTGAAGAAATACAAAGGTGATTTAGGATTGGCGAAGAAATACTTGGTTCGGTCGTGAATAGCAGTCGCAATTTACTTTGCCCTCTTACTAATCCCTTGCTTCGTCTGAACTTAATACCTTCTGTACACCGTTTAGGCTAATTGGCTTTCTTCATTCCCTACCGGTCGGCACCAGCCTATGGTTTGGAAGAAGACTATCTAATTTGCGCAATAGGTGTACTACTCCTAAACCAAGGAGTACTCGCAACCTGAGAGATGGTGAAAAGAAAAGACAACTGAATAATCCTATTCGTTTTCTCCAGAACCAGAAACCATCCTCGAATTCCTTCGAGTTCGTATCTAACCATACGATGGTTTTGTCCAATGGAAGTGGACGTTCGTAGTAATACGGGGTGTCCTGGAGAAAAGGGTAAAAGTAAGAGTGGCAATGAGGTTCGCAACTCAGACAATCCAAAAGCCAGTGTTAAGTAGGTTCGGTCAACTTGGTCACTGAGTCATAAGTCTAGGGTCGGGTCAATGGTCGCTGCCAAGAGAGAGAGAAAAGAAACACTCAGCGTGCACTCTAACCAAGATCAGAATGGTTACCAATTTATCTAATCTGGAAACCTCCCACTGTACCTCAAATTCTCCTCCAAACCTGAAAGAAGAATTAGTCGGGGTGACCCGAGGAGTAAACTAACTCATCAGTGGGAATCGGGATCCAACTCTCATCGCATGATAACGTGACGGAATCCGCTCACGGTATCACACTCCAGAAGGTATGCGCATATCTGGCAAGTTTCAGTTCTTTTGAAACTCCCGATGTGATTTCTGCCCCACGCTCTTATGACCTTGACGAAGGTCAACAAATCATAAGTCACATGTCAAGTTCCACCCGTCATTGTCCAGGTTAATTTGAACCCACCCGTACAAGCCCTTGACGAAGGTCAACAAGGCTATACGACTGTCCCAAACCAACGCATCTATCTATGCAGCAGAAAGATAACAAGCAGCTACCATACACTATGCCTTGACGAAGGTCAACAAACATAGCATGAATACTACGTGCTACCCATCTGAAACGACGGAGGGCTACGAATGGTTTCTGGCGAAAACCTTTAACGTAATGAACTTGATATCGTTGAAGGAACGGATAGCTTTTTAGAAAATATAGTGACGAAAACCTTTACTAAAGAGGTCACTCCCGGTGAAGGGATCTCGGCTCTTTCCCCGTAGAATGGGGTGCAGGATATTCCAAATGAATACCACGGTGCAAAGCAAAAGTAATCGGCTATAGTGAAGTTAATGCCCTGACGCAAACTTATTGTCCAAGGGGTCACTCCCGGTGAAGGGATCTCGGCCCTTGCCTCGTCGATTGAGGAGCAGGATATTCCAAATGAATACCACGATGCAAAACAAAAGTGAACGTCCTTGCAATAACAGCTTTTTGAAAAGTGTTCCAACAACATCAGATTAGGTTTGTTTTAACTTGCATTGATCCGAATCAATGCAGTCCCATCAATTAATCACACCAAAAAGAACGAAAATATACTGACGTACGTATATGCCATCCGCATTTGCCACTGGGTCCCGTCATCACCCGTTAGGTTAGCTAACTAACGGCAGAGCGGGGACTGGACTAGCGCGGATGAAAAACATATACAACATCTACTAATATATATACCAATATATAGTATTTCGCTCAAGGCGTGAATGAAATGCAACATCACAGAAATGTACAGCATCACAGAACAATACAGATATCTGGGATCCCCGGGTTTCACAGAGCCACTACTGAAACCCGACGTTCCCCTGGTCGTGTGGATAGCCTGTGCAATGAAATCCTAGACCCCTACGGGTGCGGCAAGTTACCCGTCAAAACCTGAAGCGAGGCAGCCCCCTTCAGCTCCGTGAATGGACCACCCAGCACTTCACGGAATCCGGTAACTTGGGCACCCCTCCTGGGTCAACCTGTACCCCCTACGAGTGCGGCGAATAGCCCGCCAATCCTAGAGTGAAGCCCCCTCCGTCTCAATGCCATGAGATGCGGGCTTGTTGCCCTCCAGAACCCGGCTATCCGTGCACCCCTCCGCGGGGCAATCCTAGTACAGAAAGTAAAATATACATACAACGGGTACATCGACCGCAACCAGGTCGTGCCCCAAAAGAATAATACAAACAGGCAGTGACGGCAGTCCACATGTCGGACGCTCGCCCCGCAATTTCAAATGTACATAATACAACAAAGACTGTACTAGCATTGCGTCCAGGCTATCCCCCACGACCGATCCGCAACATCACAGCAAATACATAGAACATCAACGTGAAAGTCACGTTCGCAAATCCGTCTAACCGGGCTATAGCAGTTAGACGGGATTTACCGATCGAGTGACATTCACGGTCGCAGATATAATGTAAATACTGTGAAAAATGTGTTTAAAATTTTCCGATTGATCAAACATTAACAAGTGGGCCCCCAAACAAAACTGTAGCCACCACAGAAAACCTGGGCCCAATTTTAATAATCCAGAAACCACATTTATCAACCAGGAACATACTACAAAAATTTGGGATCATGAACAGTTACAACCGCCGCGGAAGCGCGGCCCAAGCAGGGGTTTGGCCGCCCTTCCGCGGCGGAACAGTGAGATCATGGTACCAATTTTTTACAGAATGCTTATATTTCCCTGCATATCATTCTGAGACAACCTGAAAAATTTTTGGACTCAAAAAAAATTCGACAGAAACTGATGTGCTTGAAATACGTGTTTTCGGGATTTTGTTCGATCGGAAACGTTAAACACATTAAACAAAGCTAGACGAAGTTAATGGCGAGGCTCTGATACCACTGTAAGTGCACGGCGGCGCCCCGGCCGTCAATCCGACGGCCAAACGCGGAAACGGTGGTAAACTTAAATTTTTGCGGACTTGGCAAAACGGCACCACCGCGCACTAAACCCCGGATCGTTAACCATTAACAAGTCTAAGCTACTAAGAGGATGGGTTAGAGATATACCGACGATCCAAGTCCTCCGGTCTTCATCTCCACTCCGATCTCCTCGCGGGATCTCCGTCCATCTCCTCCTCGTCGGAAAGGGCACCACGAAGCCGGGTACTTTTACGGGCTCCCACCTCAATACCGAGGCAACTCGCGCATGAAGCCGGCAACTCGACATGCTCAAGATATGCTGTAGGAAGATAGTGTAGAGTGTATGTCTCACTTTGGGGTTGGTTGCCATTTGTGGATGATGGAGGAAACAAGGTAAGAAAAATGGTGCTTGCATTTTTCTAGCATCAAAAATGAGATCAAGAATGCTACTCTCTCAAAAATGAAGCTCTCATTTTCTTCTCTTTTCTTCTTCTCTCTTTTCTTCTTCTTTCTTTCTTCTTCTCTCTTTCTTTCTACCATTTTTCATCAAGTCATAAGAATAAGGTGGAGGAATGAATATGAAGCATAACCATAGAAGGAAGGTGAGTGTAGGAAAAGTAGAAAGGTGACTATATCCTAAACATCATCATAACAATCTTTCTTATCAACCTCAAATCCTTTCTAATCTCATTAATACAAATCAAGTGATGGTTGAAAAGAAAAGATGCTTTCATAAAAAAATCATCTTACAAATAAAACCTCCACCAAAGTGTTATTTGCAAAACTGCAAATAACCCCCTCCATCAGAAAAGTCCGGCCGGGAAAGAACAAAGGAAAACCGGCCGGAACGGAAAGCAAACTGGCAACTCCAGAAAACTGGTCCCGTAATAAATTACAGGAAAACCCCCATACTGTGCATACACACCCGCATCTGTATTCCGTCCGGATACAAATGCAATGAGACAAAATCTACACTGTACTATACTAGGATCCGGCTTAAACCAAAGCCGGCTAGTAATATCCGTCCGATCCTGATGCGTGCAATACCGCACGTATCTGATCGAACCCTGCCATATAACCATACGGCCACTAGTACAAACTGTCCGATCCTGATCCGTGCAATACCGCACGTATCTGATCGGACCCTGCCATATCTCCATACGGCCTCTACAGCGTTTCGCCCGAAAGCTTGAGTAACTGAAAGTGTGGTGGACTCTAAAGACTCGTCAATACTATGGTTGTGGATTTAACCACTAGCACGTCAGAGGTATAAGCCAATACGTGATGGGCCACCAGCTATTGACCGAAAGGGACGTCGATGAGTAAACTCATCCTGACACCCTACTGAGCCTGTCAGTGACAATATCCGTGCAGTCCGGTCCGTTCGTCTATGAGTATCGCATGGCGGGCCTAGGGGGTTGGTAAAAGTCAGACCCCCAAAAGCGGTACAAGTCGTGTCGGAGTGTAGCCCAGAACACCCTGAGATACTACTGGAATACCTACCAGTAAATCTCCTTGCCTTGGCCAAGGACTTTGTGTAATGGCTCTTCTAGACACAGCACGACCTCACCCCCAATACCGGGAGAGACGAACCCCTGAAGATACGCTCACTGCCTCCATGTGGCTCGGGACTGTACCCAACTAAAACCTGTTTGCACGACTCCTTTGAGCCGTGGTAGGGTAGTAATCAAAGTACAGTGGGAACTCACACGAGACAAATGACGATCCCCAGGTCGATGAACTAACCTGCACACATGTCACCTGGGAACTGCCATCTGACGTCTGGTATATGACCAACTAGCATGTTCCCGGCGAGTCCTGTCCGGTGTACTCATAACCCAATGAGCACCTGTATACATCTTAGGTGATCCAACTGACACCAGTGGCTTGTGAGACCGGCCACCGCCCCTCGTCGGGGTCTCGACTGTATACACTAGTCTACTAATGGAGTATCGATGCCCAGTCTCGAAACTCCCACGACTAGGGACCTTTTAAGGATATGCTTGTAGACCCCCAGCTCCCACTTATATGATCGCCCTCATACTGCTGGTGGTCAAGCAAGAATCCTAGGGGCTCTATCAACGTGTAATAGCGACGTGTCAGGTCACCTAAAACAGTACACGATGATAAAGGTAAACCAGATAGCATACTATCATCTCGAGCAAGACTGTCCTACCGGGATAGGTCCTCCCTCAATCATTACAATCACGTACCTGTGACCTAATAATTGACTCTGAGGGCACTATCTCCAACATAGCACCAATTAGCTTCTGCCCCCAGATTCAGGCAAGACGTTCAGTCTTCCCGGCTTCCGGCGGTAAACAGATTCTAGCACGCCCGGTGGGACCTTTTTCTCTTTCCACTCCACACTTCGTGTGTCGTGTTCGCGAACCAATCACGGTTTGCTAATGGTTGCCCTTGGGTTTCGAGGTACTAAGATTTGGCGTTTTTCTTGCTGCAGAAAGCAAAGAATCAATGGCGTTCACTTGCGAAAAGTGTTCCAACTGCAATTGCAACCCACACTCCGCCTCATCTGGAGGCATAGCCTACAAGCCTCAGGCGGCTTCCCTGTTCACAATGCCGGTGGAACAGGTCACCCAAGCCACCACAGGATTGTTTTTCGGGACCATGCTTCCGCCGACGAGCTTCAGCACCCCCGTGCCCGTACCAGAAGCTCCCAAGAAGTCGGTCTTTAATCGGCTTACAGCTACTGCGGCCCCTCTCAACGGGTCGTCGAGCACCGGGGCCTCGGTCTTCTCCAGATAGGGCCAAAATTCCTGTCGGCCCACAATGAAGCCTGCAATCCCAGAGAAGGTTATTCCGAAGAGAGTAACCAACCCTGCTCCTGAAGTCGTCAAGGTGGCTTCTCCTGCCAAGTGGTCGGTCTTTACAAGACTGACTGTCCCAACTCCCGCTCCTGCTACTCAAAGAACATCAGTCTTTAACAGGCTGACACCGGCAACGGCCCCTCACCTGAACAGGGGGCAAGACAAGGCCATCCCCATCACCGAGCCTACTCCATCAGCTCGACATGCTCGATGTCGCCACTGGCGCCGAGTAGGGAAGTCAGGAGGCAACTCCCCTTCTGGGCTAACTCCACCAGCCCCGACGGTGGAAATTAATGCTGCTGTTCCAACTGGGAACAGCTTTGAGCTGCTGAATAAGGTGCGTAGGAATTCTCCAACCGCCGTACTGAAAAGGTCTCCTCCTCCACTGGAGAAGGTTGCAGAAGCAAAGCCAGAACTGTCCCCGCAGAGGCTGTCCTCCAAGGTCTACAAAGTCTGGCGGCAGGTCCGGGACTCGGTGATCGATCCAAATTGCTCCCGCCAGCACAAGAAGCTGAAGGTCCGACAGGAAGAAAGCCATCCTGCCAAGCCACGAAATGCTGTCTGGGTGCCCACTGCGACGGCCCCTTCAACTTTGACCGCTCATAAGAAGAGAAGGCCGGAGAAGACCCCCATGCCTGCGACAAATGTCAAAGGCACTGAACCCAAACGCCCTAAGTCTGGGGGCATAACGGTCCATACCGTTTACATGGCATCTGGGAAAGAGGATAGCCGCGCTTCTACGGGCCACCGACCACTCACTCGATCCATCACAAGAGCCCAGGAACAGCAGTAGCAGAAGCTTCAAGAGATGCTGACTGCCATGGCCGCACTCACCGGACCAAAAGAAAGCCCGGAGGCGTCATCAAAACAACGTCGCGAACACGAGACTGAAGCTAAATTCCTTCGGAGAATGCTCGAAAAGAAGGAAAAGGAGGCTGCGGAACAAGCGGCCAATATAAAGCAAATGGCACTTCTCTTCCAAGACATGGTCGGCATGATGATCCAGCCAGATCCCCCAGCTGAAGATCCTCCGATTGTCCTCGAAGACGACAGAGGAGAAACGTTAAATCCACCTCCGGCTCTTTCAACAGCCAAAGAGGAAACAATCTCTAAGGCATCCCTGGATGATTATATTGCTCAACAAATACGAGTTCACAAGGCAAATGAAGAGGCCGGCCAAGTCGTCAAAACGGGGCGACCATATCCAAGCTGGTATGATCAGATAAAGTACCCGCTGGGCTACACAATCCCGAAATTCCATGTCTACAAGGGGACAGGCAATCCCCATCAACATGTCGCCCAGTTCAGGGCTCTTTGTGGTAACACCGACGGCGATGATAAGCTCTTGCTTCGCCAATTCGTCGGCAGCTTATCGGAGACGGCGTTTGAGTGGTACTCCGAGCTTCCAAACGACTCCGTCAAAACTTTCGCAGAGATGGAGTTGCTGTTCACCCAGCGATTCGCGAGCGCCAGCGAACGCACCCCAATAATGGCATTGATTAATGCAAGGGTGAAGCCGGGCGAAACTTGGATTCAATACGCAATCCGATGGCGGAATCTGTGGTCGAAGTGCGAACAGCTCATCGAAGAAGCACCAGCGGTGGGCATGTTCGTGGGCACCCTAGACCCTTATGCAACTATTTCATAGTTCATGATGTTATTTAAACCGACCACGTTCCAGGCTTTAATTGATAAGCTAGCCCAGATGGATCAAATGGGTCACAGACCGTCTCCCCCGAAGCCGGAACCTCGGAACGACAAGGGTAAAGGGAAGGCGACCTTCGTTGCGAACACCCAACAGCAGCCCAGTGTGGGGTTCCTAGGCACGCTAATGAGGTCTCACAAGGCATCAACCATGCCAATTTCAAATTTTACAAGTGCCGAGAAACCCTAATACGGATCGTTAACTAGATTTTAGGCGAAACAACAAGCTACTAAACTACTTTAGTGCTAAGTGAACGGAAATACAACCTTTGTAGATCCGGTCCTCCACCTCCATAGCTCGGTGATGAAGTCCCCTCGCTTTCCATATCGGATCCCGGACTCTAGCATCGGCTTCATCGGAGAAATGGGCGGGCTAGGTCGTCGGCTTCGATGCCGAAGATGATCTACGTCGAGGCAACACAAGATCAAGCTCCAACTTCACCAAGCCATGAAACTTGTGAAGAAAACACCCTATACTACTTGGCAAGAGGTAGAGGATGAAGAAATAGGAAGTGGGTTCACTTTGGAATTGGATTTCTCACTCATTTTCACAAGTTGCCATTGATGGAGGCAAGCTTTCTTCATTGTTGAAGATGAAGAAGAAGAAGAAGGAATATCATAAGTCTATTTTAAAATAGAAAATAAAATGAATACTTATCATATACCAACCATGGTTAGTTGTAGAGAATAAACTAAGGTTAGTTTGAAGGGTTAGGGTTAAGCATGAAGACAAAATGGTCACTTAGTCAAAGCTTCATGAAGCTTCAACTACAAACAAAGAAAGCCACCATTTTCTCTTTACCTTTTCCAAAATAAATAAATAAATAAATAAACAAACAAAACCCTAACCATTCATATAACCATGGTTTAATTCTTTACACAAACTCAAGTTAGCTTGTATCATCAAACATGATACAAACTAGTGCACACAAAAATATATCACATATATAATGTGCACATCAAGTGAGAAAATCCTTTTAAAGTGAACTAATATTAGTTAATGCAAAGTAATATATCAAATATATAATTATGCATTAAATCATTAAATCAATACTTGATTTAACGATCCGGTCATATCGCATATAACCGACTAATATCCAATATATCGACTTATCGAATCAATCCTCGATTCGATAACTAGGTTATATCACATACAACTAATCGATACATTCATCGCGAGAATGGAATACGGTATCACATACACGCATTATTCTCGGTCCCGCACATATCTCATATGCGCTCCTATTTCGTTTCGCTTGAGCCAGGAAACCTCTGTGTAGGACTCTAAAGACTCGTCAATACGCCGGCAGCAGATGATGATCATATCAAGCACCCACAAGCCGCAAGCGGTCTGCTAAACGTAACGGCCACCCGGGTATTGAGCGATCAGAAGATCGACGAGCAAGCCCGCTCACACTCCTGTGAATCCAACCAGTAACACTAACCGTACAGTCCGGTCTCGTCGTCTGATATGTCGCATATCTCGCCTAGGGGTGGTAAACGTCAGACCCCAATAGCTCGATAAGTCATGTCGATATGAGGTCTATAAAAGTTCAAGAAACTACTGGTAACACTTACCAGTAAATCTCAGCAACCCTGGCCAGGGATTTCCGGTTATAGCCAATCGAACACAGCGCAACATCAACTCCCTATACCGGGAGAGACGAATCCCTTCCTATCGCTCATTGCCTCCATGTGATTCGGGACTGTACCCAAAAGCCACCGTTTTGCACGCCCTCTTAGACGTGGTAAGGTGGAAATCAAAGCACAGTGGGAATCACACAAGACTCTATGACGATCTCGGGTCAACAGACTACTCTGTACCAGTGTCACCAGAGAACTGCCATCTGACGTAAGGTATAGTACCATCTGGGAGTTCTCAGCGAGTCCGTCTAGTGTACCCAGTCTTTACTGAGCACCCGTATATCATCTCTGATGTCAAACACCAATGGATATGGGATCATCCATCGCCCATCTGTATGGGTCAAGAAGGTATACGCTAGTCTACACTGGTATATCGATGCCCCGTCTCGATACACCCACGACTAGGGACCTTGAAGGATGTACTTATGGACTACCATGTCCCTACTAGTATGATCCACATCATAGTCCAGGTAGTCAAGTACTCATCCTAAGGGCTTTACCAACATATAACAGAGAGACAATCAGTATACACGTTAAGGTAAAGAGTAACCAGATAGCATACTATCATGTCGAGCAAGAAAGTCCTCCCTATATATATCCCAGCATCCACTACAATATACATCCTATGTACAGTAATGGCCTCTAGGGCATACATATAACTAATAATCTTCCACTTGCACTAGGGCCATCTGTAGCAGTGGTTATAGTATTTCATACTCAACCATCCCATAAAAGTCTCTCTCTGGGAAAAGGCCTTCGTGAGTGGATCCGCCGTGTTATCCTCTGAGTCTGCTCTCCTAACCTCGATCTCCTTGGAGATCAACCATCTCCACGATCAGGTGACACTGCCTTAGAATATGTCTGGATCACTGATGGGACGAACGTTCCTTGGCATAAGCCACAACTCCATTGTCACACAATGGGAGGAACTAAGTTCATCTCATGAACAGATATACACCCAGACAGCCTCTTTGGTAGCATCTTAAGTAGCGATGTATCCAGCCTTTATCGTTTAGTATGCCACGGTATCTAGCTTGGAACTCTTCCAACATACCGTCCCTTTACTGAGGGTAAAGACAATGCCTGTGACTGATACTTAGTCGTCTTTATCAGCCTGGAACACTTCCAGTGATTCTCCCCAGGATCGATTGATACCATCTCACTACATCTAGTGAGTATCCTAACATCCATTTAGATCTATCTCATAGATCTAAAACCCAGGATTTAGTAGGTATCACTTTGATCCTATGTGGAGAATTATTGTGATAAGCGGAGATTGACCGAGCGTAGCATAGGAAACTCCTTTCTTATCAAGAGTATGTCATCCACGTACTCTACAAGGATCGTCACCATACTCCCTACTACCTTTTTGTATTTACAAGGTTCATCTACCATTTTGATGATGTCAAACTGTTTGACTAATTCATCAAAACAGACGTTCCAACTCCGCGATGCCTGCTTTATCACATAAAACATCTTGCACACGTTTCCGCTGCTCCCACTATTTACGAAGCCCTCTGGCTGTGTACTTATAGACGTTCTTTTCTAAAACATCATTTAGAAAAGCAGTCATGGCACCCGACCGCCAGATATCGTAGTCATGGTATGTAGCCGTGGCAAGTAGGATCCGGATGGACTTAAGCATAGCCACTGGAAAAGGTTTCATCACTATCCACGCCTGGTCGATGACGAAAACCTTTAACAAGTCTATCTTTGAAAGTCTCAACTTTTCCATCTACACCAAGTAATCTTCTCAAGATATACTTGCTCCTGATGGGGATTTAACCCTTCAGATATAGCAACCAAAGTCCATACTTTGTTGGTGTAGATGGATTCCATCTCAGATCGTTAAGCATCCAGCCATTCTGACAGAGTCTTACTCCTGATGGCCAGCTCGAAACTAGTTGGGTCATCATCTCATGATGCAATCCTCGCTCCCACTGTCATAGAGAAACAGAATTATCTCTCAGATGGGTGAGAAACCCTACTAGATCGGCGGAGAGGCTGAGGTTTGTTGGTATCTACTGAATCCTTTGGTTGTACCAAATCATCTGCTGTAGTTTGCATAGCTGGAACCTTTCCAGTTCTACATAACTGACCTTGCCTCGAGCTTGTCCGGATTTTGCTTTTAGACATAGGCCGGACAACCCCAAATCTTAACTAGCTTAAGACATGGGCTCTTCCTATACCATATCTTATATGGAGTGGTAGGCTGTGATCTGATTCGAACCTAATTCAATAGGTATGCAGCTTCTCAAGTGCATAACCCCCAAAAGGAAATAGGCAACTCAGTAGTACTCATCATAGAGCATACCATATCAAATAGGGTGTATCTGCTTCACCCCGATATACCATCGTGCAATGGTGTATACGGAGGAGTAATGCTGAGAGAGAATCTCATTCTCCTTTAGAATAATCCAGGAATTCCGTGCTCAAGTATTCTCCTCCTTGATCACATCAAAGGACATAATACTTTTACCCGTATTTTGGTTCTCTACTTCTAACTTATATTCTATGAATATCTCAAAAGGTTCGGACTTGTGTTTCAACAGGAACATATGTCTGAATCTTGAGAGATCATCAGAGAACGTAATGAAGTATAAAGAACCAGTCTTGGCATATGTAGACAGGGGACCTACATACATCAACATGTATCATCCCAAGAGTTCACTAACTCTTTCTCTGTTTCCAATAAACAGAGCTATGGTCATCTTATCTCTGTGACATGACTGGCAAGTTTCACAAGATGTAAATTCAAACTGATTTAAATATGCATCTATATGTAACTTCAGCTAGTCGGGTCGCATTTGATATGACCTAGTCTACAATACCTCAAGAAGAATTCGTTCATTTCTGAACTCTTCCTCTTGTGTGTGTTCTGTATACTAAGAACTGTAGTTTGATTTAGAACATCAATGCTTTTAGATAATGTGCCTGAACCGATCAACTTTTGATATAGGAAATGTTCAAAACATTATCCAACAATACAGAATTTTATCATTTCTTTACTAATAAAGAGACTGATATGATTTTGTATATCAGGTTCGGTATCTAATAACATTCGTTCAGAATCAATGTATTGGTAATACAGGGTGACAGTGACCAACAGACTTGGCTGCAACACTTGCCCCGTTTTCTGTCTCATGAAACTTATCACCCGTTCTCAGTTCTTTACCTATCTGTAGCCCATGTAACAAATTACATATGCGGGATCCTGATCCGATATCTCATATTCAAGACGTAAAGAATACTGAGAAACAGTTCTGTATAATGAACACACCCGAAGATGATGCATCATATGCACTTTCTTCGTTTGGGCGGCACGGGAATTCTGGTAATCCCCAATTTCCTGCTCTGTCTTATAACAATTATAAGTTGGAGCGGGACCAACGTTCCCCAGCTCAGTATAACAAGCGGGTTCGGTCAATATTCCGTATTATTATCTTGATTAAGGCGTGATATGGTCGCTACCAGGAGAGAGAGAGAAGAAAACACTTTGCGTGCGCTCTTGCAAGAATAGATTGGTTATTATTTTATCTAATCTGGATGGCTCCCACTGCTTTTTATCAAATCTTCCTTCAAACCCTAAAAGGAAAGACTAGCCGGGATTAATTACACCCTACAACTTCGCCGATCTTTCAGCCAGGCCAGTGTCGGTACTTTGAGGGAGGTTCCCCGTGCTTTCGCACGGACGTAATTAAAGTAAACCTCGTTTTCCCAGAGGCGTAACCCCGTTGACACCTTTCTAGACACCTACTTGATCGGCTAATTGTAATGTGTAAAACTCTCCCAGGAGTAACAATTACTCGCAGTGGGTATCGGGATCCAACTATCTCATAGAAGGTATGCAATCTCATTGCAAATTTCAACACTTGAAATTCCCGATAATATTTTGCCCCGAACGATCTATGACCTTGACAAGGTCAACAAACCATAGACCGTAAGTCAAGTTCAACCCGTCATTTCTTGATTGAATCAAACCCATCCGCACGACCCTTGACAAGGTCAACAAGGCCGCACGACTACCCTAACCCAATCTGCATCATATGCATAAGCAGATAAATACTGGTTAGCTACCGCACACTGCGCCTTGACAAGGTCAACAAACGCAGCACGAATACTAAACATGACTTATCTGAAATGACGGAGGGCTACGACAGGTTTTTCTGAAAACCTATTGCGTAATGAACTTGATATCGTTGTAGAATCGAATGATTTTTGAAATGGAGTGTTTTTTAGGCTTTTCTAGTTTTGCTAAAGGAGTCACTCCCGGTGAAGGGATCGTCGGTCCTTTCCTCGTCGAATGAGGTGCGGGATATATCATATATATCACTGTGCAAAGCAGAAACTATAGAAGCTATCAAAAGACAAACCGAGTGTGTAGCATCTGCCAGTTATTGCTAAAGGAGTCACTCCCGGTGAAGGGATCTCGGTCCTTTCCTTATCGAATAAGGTGCAGGATGTTCTACAAGGAACATCGCGATGCAAAGCAAGAACTGTAGCTACCTGTTTTATTTTGAAATTCGATTCCACAACATTTTTAGGTTTATTTTCTTTCATTAATCATATTAATGAAGTCCCATCATTTAAGTTACCTAAACATCACAGATAAATACGACGTACACTTATGCCATCCGCATTCGCCTCGATGTCCCCTCGTGCACCGTTAGGTTAGGTAACTAACGGCAGAGCGGGGCAGGGCTAGCGCGGGTGTAAAACATAAGTAACGCCTATATAATATATCATATATACTATATACAGTATTTATCACAGAACATCACATGATCACATCACAGATATCGCAGCAGAAGAATCATATGAAACATTGGATATACTAGGACGTCCGTGTTTTCAATACGAGCCAGTATAAAACACGGATTCCACGGTCGCGATGAATAGCCAAACCCACACTCCTAGACCCCTACGAGAGCGGCAAGCAACCCTACCAATTCTAGAGTTAGGAGACCCGTACTCGACTCCTCGAGTTGGTCTCCCACTGGACTCCAGAACCTGATTACTTGTGCCCTCCTCCTTGGGTCTATCCTAGTGCGGAAAAGTAAATAATATACGATGGGTGACATCTTCCGCAACCTGGAAGTGCCCCAATAAAAGAATATTACATACAAGTTTTTACATGAATGAAAATGAAAAAAAAACACTCATCTCACATAAAAAAAACCCCGGCTATTCAAACACGACAATCCAATATAACATATCCAGCAACACATAACATCACATGTCATCAACGTAAGTAAACATGCGTATCCCAATTGTCGTTGACATATAGCAACGAAACCGGCGATATCACATATTACACTTACGGTCACAGAAAAGAAAGTGTAAAACTACAACAGTTGGAATCCTCAACCTCCTTAGACATCGCATGCCTAATCAAATGAATTCCTTAGACATCGCATGCCTAACAATTATAAACCCCGCATTTTAGTCTCATTATCGAAAACTCTTTTCAATATCAAGTCGGGCAATTCAACAAGATTCCCGACATCCTGATCGAATGCTCGTCGCAAACTTCAGTAGACGGCCGCACCCCCGACGCCGTCGACAAAGTGCACCAAGACGGAACACCGCTGCCGCGAGCACCCGAACGGATGCTTTCGGCGACGGGGTTCTCCTACAGTCACTTGGTCGGGGCTATGGAGTGAGGCTATCTATTAAGTTTACCCGGCGAGTATCCGCGTACGCTACGTGATTGCGACGGACTTTTGATCACATCAAAATTCCGTGGCAACCGATCAAGTGAGACTAAACCGCTAGATTTATAACATTCATTCAGTTATCTCATAACTACTTGTGAATTCCAAGTATTGTATCACATTCCAGATAAACAGAAAATGTTAAACTTTCCGATCGAACTGTCAAACACCCAGGTTTTCCCGAAACAGCTCAACACATGAAACAAGTTTAAAAACATCCAGTTCATGCCTCAGTACCAACGGTCCAGCCGTAGAAGGGTCAAGCCAACGCCTCACATGTGGCACGCCGTACTGCCCCAAACCCGAAGGTTCAAAGAGCAGTTCAAGACGGTCACATAATCGAGTTAAGGTTTGTTGTCTTCTAGAGGGTCCATCGCGTTACTTGCACTACTTAGAACGTTATTAAACTACGGAAATATCCAACACTTGGAAATTTTCCGGCAGGGGAAAAAATGGGTATTTATATCCGGTCGAACTTTTTAACATATTCTAAAATTATCCGGAAAACTACATAGACAAAATTAGACAATCCGATCGAATAATCGAATCCCCAAAACAACCCCAGAAAACTCAACTCTTGAGTAAAAGTTAAAATATCCCAGAAAATACAGCACTAAAATGTATGAGTTACTGTGCAAATTTTATTGCAAGAACCAACCTTACTGCCGCGGAACCGCCGCATTAGGCATGCTAATGCCGCGGTTCCGCGGCCGTTTCATCGAATTAGGATCACGAATTTCACAGTAACTCCTAAAATTGCCTGCTGAATTTTTTGGGTATTTTTAATTTGGAAAAATCCACAATTCCAGAAAATGTACAGAGAGCATTTTGGAGTTAGGGTTTCGGTTCGATCAGACTTCTAACTCCGTCTACGCATCGCCTAAGGCTCTAGCTAGGCTCTGATACCACTGTGGGGTTCCTAGGCATGCTAATGAGGTCTCACAAGGCATCAACCATACCAATTTCAAATTTTACAAGTGCCGAGAAACCCTAATACGGATCGTTAACTAGATTTTAGGAGAAACAACAAGCTACTAAACTACTTTAGTGCTAAGTGAACGGAAATACAACCTTTGTAGATCCGGTCCTCCACCTCCATAGCTCGGTGATGAAGTCCCCTCGCTGTCCATATCGAAACCCGGACTCTAACATCGGCTTCATCGGAGAAATGGGCGGGCTAGGTCGTCGGCTTCGATGCCGAAGATGATCTACGTCAGGCAACACAAGATCAAGCTCCAACTTCACCAAGCCATGAAACTTGTGAAGAAAACACCATATACTACTTGGCAAGAGGTAGAGGATGAAGAAATAGGAAGTGGGTTCACTTTGGAATTGGATTTCTCACTCATTTTCACAAGTTGCCATTGATGGAGGCAAGCTTTCTTCATTGTTGAAGATGAAGAAGAAGAAGAAGGAATATCATAAGTCTATTTTAAAATAGAAAATAAAATGAGTACTTATCATATACCAACCATGGTTAGTTGTAGAGAATAAACTAAGGTTAGTTTGAAGGGTTAGGGTTAAGCATGAAGACAAAATGGTCACTTAGTCAAAGCTTCATGAAGCTTCAACTACAAACAAAGAAAGCCACCATTTTCTCTTTACCTTTTCCAAAATAAATAAATAAATAAATAAACAAACAAAACCCTAACCATTCTTATAACCATGGTTTAATTCTTTACACAAACTCAAGTTAGCTTGTATCATCAAACATGATACAAACTAGTGCACACAAAAATATATCACATATATAATGTGCACATCAAGTGAGAAAATCCTTTTAAAGTGAATTAATATTAGTTAATGCAAAGTAATATATCAAATATATAATTATGCATTAAATCATTAAATCAATACTTGATTTAACGATCCGGTCATATCGCATATAACCGACTAATAACCAATGTATCGACTTATCGAATCGATCCTCGATTCGATAACTAGGTTATATCACATACAACTAATCGATACATTCATCGCGAGAATGGAATATGGTATCACATACACGCATTATTCTCGGTCCCGCACATATCTCATATGCGCTCCTATTTCGTTTCGCTTGAGCCAGGAAACCTCTATGTAGGACTCTAAAGACTCGTCAATACGCCGGCAGCAGATGATGATCATATCAAGCACCCACAAGCTGCAAGCGGTCTGCTAAACGTAACGGTCACCCGGGTATTGAGCGATCAGAAGATCGACGAGCAAGCCCGCTCACACTCCTGTGAATCCAACCAGTAACACTTACCGTACAGTCCGGTCTCATCGTCTAATATGTCGCATATCTCGCCTAGGGGTGGTAAACGTCAGACCCCAATAGCTCGATAAGTCGTGTCGATATGAGGTCTATAACAGTTCGAGAAACTACTGGTAACACTTACCAGTAAATCTCAGCAACCCTGGCCAGGGATTTCCGGTTATAGCCAATCGAACACAGCGCAACATCAACTCCCTATACCGGGAGAGACGAATCCCCTCCTATCGCTCATTGCCTCCATGTGATTCGGGACTGTACCCAAAAGCCACCGTTTTGCACGCCCTCTTGGACGTGGTAAGGTGGAAATCAAAGCACAGTGGGAATCACACAAGACTCTATGACGATCTCGGGTCAACAGACTACTCTGTACCAGTGTCACCAGAGAACTGCCATCTGACGTAAGGTATAGTACCATCTGGGAGTTCTCGGCGAGTCCGTCCAGTGTACCCAGTCTTTACTGAGCACCCGTATATCATCTCTGATGTCAAACACCAATGGATATGGGATCATCCATCGCCCATCTGTATGGGTCGAGAAGGTATACGCTAGTCTACACTGGTATATCGATGCCCCGTCTCGATACACCCACGACTAGGGACCTTGAAGGATGTACTTATGGACTACCATGTCCCCACTAGTATGATCCGCATCATAGTCCAGGTAGTCAAGTACACATCCTAAGGGCTTTACCAACATGTAACAGAGAGACAATCAGTATACACGTTAAGGTAAAGAGTAACCAGATAGCATACTATCATGTCGAGCAAGAAAGTCCTCCCTATATATATCCCAGCATCCACTACAATATACATCCTATGTACAGTAATAGCCTCTAGGGCATACATATAACTAACACCCAGTGCCCCAAAGCTAGCAGATCAACTGGAAGAGAGACGACGCTATTATAATGAGAAAATGAAGCATCCTTACTCATTCCCGCGGGATAAAACGAAGATGCAGTTTGAGCTGGCTATGCGCAATAGGCTTATCAACTTGTTGAATCCCAGGCGACCGCCGCAGCCTAGCGAAGTGAATAATCCTAATTATTGCCCTTACCACCAAACGGTAAGCCATCCGATCGAGGATTGCTTCGTCTTTAAGGTATGGATCGAAGATCAAAACCTACAAGGCAAGTTCGCGTTGTCTGAGAAGTGGAAAGTAAACCCACCATAACCGCACACTCCTAAGAAGACGGACACACCGGGGGCAACGTGTTATTTTGTTGAAGAAGCTCCATGGGAAGTCGTGCTTTCAGCCGAAACCAAAAGGATGTTGAATGATCTTCAGACATGCCCGACGATCACATGGAAGAACCCGCTTGAACCCCAGATCATCGAAGGGATGCTGAAGCCGCGCCCAACTCCAAAGATCGATGGTGATGGCCCAAGCACTCACACCCAGCCGTTAAAATCTTCAAAGAAGAAGAAGAAGAGATCCAAAAAGCCCATGAAGCCTGGCGACAAGCGCACGGACCTGCAGAAACAGATCAACGCGCTGGAGGAGTATAATCAGAAGGCGCGGACTCCCATCACTCTACAGGAGTTCCTCAGCCACGTCCTTCAGGAGGAAGATGATGGAGAAGGCTCGTCGGATGGATCTGAGGGTTACGTAGGAAGTTGTCATGTGATCTCTCACTCATTTACAGATGATGAAAAGGCTTCTTGCACAAAGAAACTGGGGGCAGAGCCTAAATCGGAACTTCTGGGGCCGTCAGATGAAATGATCGACGCATTCCTAAACGAAGCTCTCCTGAAAAGTAAAGCTGATCGGGAGCGTGAGATAGCCATATTTGAAAGAGCCAAACGCCGTCGACTAGACGAAAGAGTCGAGACACTCCCACCGAATCAAGGAACAGCCGTCATGGATAAAAACAAGTTCAAGACGAGGAAAAGGTTTGCTAAAACTATATCAATGGGAATGAAGCTACCACCCTCCGAAGGAAACACTACCGGCGAAGCAGAGATGCATCCTAGCTACTGCTCATATCATCGAAAGATTTGGCACCCCACCGAGGAGTGCAATGCTTTTAAAAGATGGTGGCAGGGATATGTTGCTCACCGGCAACATTTTAAGCGGATGAAACGCAAAACTCGGCGGGAGCAAAGAAGCACGACTGAGGAGTATAAAAGAAATACCGGTAACTGTTGCATGGCCAACACCGGGGGATCGTAAATTCTCACATTCGGGAGCGACTCTGATGAGGAGATGGCTCTTGGCCCCCTCTTTAAAGAATCCGCATTGGGGAAGGAGGAAGAACCGAAGTCCTGTGAAAACATCCAGCTGTGCAATCGCACGCTCCCAGAAAAGAATCTCCGACCCACGAGTAGAAAAGATAAGGGGAAAGAAAAGGTCTCTGAGGATATCGCCCTAGATGACCAAGTCATGAATGAGCTGACTGTCAAGGACCCGCCAAAGAAAAGTAAGGTGGACAACAATGTTCTGGCGCACTTGAGGAAGTTACCCTCGCAGCTTAGTATTCTCGACGCCCTTCTACTATCGAAAGAAGCGAGAGATTCATTGATCAAGGCGCTACAAGAACCGGAGCAATTCCAAGCTTTTTTCACTGAAGAAAAGATGAAAGACGGGCTAGAAGAAATACACAGCTGATATCACCTTCGGCGACGAAGACCTCCTCCTTGGGACGTGCGAGCACAACCGTCCCCTCTATATCTCAGGGTACTGCCACGATATAAAGATAGGCAAAATCCTGGTCGACAATGGGTCTTCCGTCAATCTTCTCAACGTGTGACTGTTGAAGGAAATCTGCATGAGCATCTAGCATCTCGCTCGTGATAAAATCACCATCTCTGGTTTTGACTCCCAGTCATCGCGGACTCTCGGGTCTATGATATTGACATTGCGCTTCGGACTGCTTGTCACAGACATTAAATTTCATGTCATTGACGCCAAGACATGCTATAATGCTTTGCTCGGCCGGCCTTGGTTACACGAGTACAACATCATCCCTTCTACACAACATCAGTGTATGAAATACTTTAAGGATGGTCTCGAGTATACCGTAACAGGAGAGTTGAACCCATTCTCCGTGAACGAAGTCCGCAAGTATGAAGATGCAAAATATATCTTGCCAGATTTCGAGGACACGGAGAGATGTCACAAACCGGAGAACAAAGCTATCACCACCATTCCGTTCTTTGGGAGTGATACTGAGGAAGAGGAATAGATAGTTTATTCAGGCCCACCCCAGTACAACAAGCCGGTACCGTCCGCTCCTATGTTGATCTTTGGCAGCGACTCAGAAGATGAGGTCCATGCTATATTCTCCGCTCAGCCACCAATACAAGCATTCGCTGGTGATAATCAGAGTTTGCAAATTACCATGATTCCGCGGGAGCATTACAAAGATCTCGACGCATTTGAAGCTTATAGCGTCCAAGAGCTACAAACATTTTACGTCCCTCCCAGGCGAAAAGGTGAACAGGCAATCCTATTCTACCGATCCACGGAAACAAGAGTGGAGAAAGAAGTTTGGCATGGCGCGGATTCTATACTTGACAGGCTCCAGCCCATCCGTCTGCCTAGATATTACACAGAAGGCTTGAAAAGGCTATTGAAGCACCAAGGAATACCCTTCAAACAGACCGCTCGAAAAGCTAAGTTCTATGACAGGATCTGGAACGTTCTCGGAACTCAACGCAAGTTGCCCAACGGGAGAATGGAAGCGATTGGGCTTGGATATGTCCGGTCCAAGAAACGGGAGCTTCTCCGCGACTGCTATGTCGTACATGACTTTGATGAAGAAGGAGACGCTCAATGGGAGAATGCTAACCCTGAACCAGAGAGAGCCCCCGACGTGAGAATGCCCAGACCACGTTCGAGGAACAAATGGACAAGCTTATAAGGGAAGCTGGTCAAAAAGTTCGAGACGACCATAATCACAAAATGGCCATCTACGAGAAAGCCAGGACGCAGCGCCTTCTTCAACAGGCTGCGAAAGATGAAAATGCCCCTCCCTGTCAACCTGTTGTACAAAAGGCTCGACGCAGAGGCCGAAACAAGTCAAAGAGCGGAAAAGGCGTTCGACAGCGACAAAGCGAGACCAAGAAGTTACGCGATCGGGAATCGAGCGGTCCGGATTTGTCCCTTAAGAAGAAGATGAGTCGAGCATACTCTTTTCCTCAGAGCAAAACACGGAAGATACTTGATCTCGCCATAAGACATCAAATGATTACACTTCCGAAGTCTAAACACCCCGAGCAAGCCAACGAGGTCTCTCACCCAGACTATTGCTCTTATCATCGAGCAATAGGACATTCTCTCGAAGATTGCTTCACCTTCAAGAACTGGGTCGAAGATCAATATCAGCAAGGCGGGTTCGCTTTATCCAACATCTGGAAGGTAACCCCGCCACAGAAGCATGAACCTAAATCCACGAGGGTAGATCCAGATCCACATCGGTCTTGGAAGCGAGCCCGTACCTGTCACATGATAACACTACCAAAAGAAGAGCCCAAGGATATGGATGGCCTCCCACGGTGCTTCGAAAACAACGAAGATGAGGTGATCTCGGAGTTTCCGCCGGCACCGAAAGAGCTGGAAGATGGAATACATACCACTGCAGATGATCTCAAGAAAATTGATTTGGGGACGGCAAGTGACCCGCGACCGACGTTCGTCAGCGAATTGCTGTCTGAAGAAAGGGTGGCTATACTAAAGGACGTGCTCATGCAGCATAAAGATTGCTTCGCATGGAATTATTCCGAGATGCCGGGACTAGATCCCGAGATTGCTGTACACAAGTTGGCAATATCCCCAGACGTCAAGTCAATCAAACAAGCACCGAGGAGAATGCGGCTCGAGCTTGAGATGAGTATCAACGCCGAGGTCAAGAAGCTAATCGACTCTGGTTTTATCCAAGAGGTTCAGTATCCTGATTGGATCGCCAACATCGTCCCGGTGATGAAGAAAAATAGGACCGTGCGCATATGTGTGGACTTTCGGGATCTCAACAAAGCTTGCCCGAAAAACGACTTCCCGGTACCGGTCACCGAGCTAATGATAGACAACACGTCCACTCATGAAGTCTTCTCCTTCATGGACGGATCGTCAGGATACAATCAGATAAAGATGCATCCCGAAGACCAGAAGCATACCGCTTTTCGGACCCCTTTGGGCATATTCTGCTACAAGGTGATGCCCTTCGGTCTAAAGAACGCTGGCGCCACCTATCAGAGGGCCATAACGAAGATCTTCGATGATCTCATACATGAAATCGTCGAATGCTATATGGACGACCTCGTGGTGAAAAGCAAATCATACGAGGAACATTTAGAGCATCTGAAGATCATGTTTCAACGCCTTCGGCAATACAACTTGAAGATGAACCCTCTCAAATGCGCGTTCGGAGTTTCCTCGGGCAAGTTCCTAGGATTCATCGTCCGACACCGAGGCATCGAGATAGATCCATCAAAGATCAAGGCAATTATGGAGATGCCCCCGCCAAGGACTCTCAAGCAATTGCGGTCTCTCCAAGGGAAGCTCGAGTATATCCGGCGATTTATAGCCAATCTCTCAGGCAAGTGCTGTCCTTACAGCCACCTGATGAAAAAGGGAACCCCTTTCGTTTGGGATCACAAATGCCAAAGCGCGCTGGACGAAATCAAGCAATACCTGCAGAATCCGCCAGTGCTGGCTACTCCCGTTAATGGAAAACCTCTCATTCTATATACAACTGCCCTTGAAGGTTCCTTAGGCGCATTATGGGCACAAGAAAATGACCAAGGGAAAGAAAGAGCTCTCTATTACTTGAGTCGAGTTCTACTGGGGACAGAAAGCAACTACTCCCCCATTGAAAAACACTGCCTGGCAGTAATCTTTGCGATAACGAAGCTCAGGCACTATGCGTTGGCGCATGAAGTCCGTCTCATATCGAAGGTGGATCCTCTCAAGTATTTGATGTCTAAAGCCATATTTATGGGACGGCTCGCTAAATGGGCCTTGCACTTGATGGAGTTCTCAATAACTTATCATCCTCTTAAGGCAGTGAAAGGCCAGGCCATCGCTGACTTCCTCGCTGAGCATCCGATACCTGCCGATTCTCCCTTGAATTGCGAACTGCCAGGCGAACATGCATTTGACACGATCGACGGTAGTGGCACCCGATGGGAACTTTATTTTGATGGAGCATCTTCCATGAAGAAGCGCAAATAAAGCACCCCCATAATCAAATCAGGGGTAGGCCTCATCTTCGTGACTCCACAAGGAGGGATAATGCGCTTCGCCTTCTCCTTGACAGAGTCGAGGACGAACAATGAAGCCGAATATGAAGCTTTAATAGCAGGTCTCGAGATCGCCATCGACATAGGGATTGAAGACCTCCTCATATACGGAGACTCCCAACTAGTCGTTAGTCAAGTAAACGGCGACTACCAAACATGCAAGCCAGAGTTGGTGAAGTACGGAGAGAGGGTGCAGCAACTGCTGACCCAAATACCTTCCTACACCTTGGAAAGCATACCACGTGCGAAAAATAGCAAAGCAGATGCATTAGCCAAGCTTGCTAAAGAAATGGCTGACGAAAACCTCGATGATATGAGGATCGTGGTACAAAGCCGTCGGGTTCTTGCATCAGCAGAAATATCTCCAGAATTGTCTGAGGAAAAGGGAGCGATCAAGCAAACGGCCCTACAAATAAAAGACCAAGAAACGGTTGAGGATTGGAGAGAAGTCTTTATAGACTACTTCAAATCCCGTCGAACGCCCGAAGATGCGTCCTCAAGACATCAGCTTATGAAACGAGCCCTATCTTTTGCCTTCGTCAATGATACTCTGTACAAGAGGTCATTTGATTCTTTATGGTTGAGATGCCTGGGACCTGAAGAGGCGAAAAGAGTCGTCCAAGAAGTTCACGATGGACTCTGCGGTTCTCACCAAGCCGGGCCGAAGATGAAGCTAAAGATCAAACGGATGGGTTATTATTGGCCCACGATGATCCAAGACTGCCTCGAATACGCGAAGCAGTGCCACTCGTGCCAAATTCACGGGGACTTTATCTACCAACATCCAAATCCACTACATCCAACGGTGGCTAGCTGGCCGTTCGAAATATGGGGGACTGACATAATCGGCCCCATCAAACCAGCATCGTCCAGAGGACATCGATTCATTTTGGCAACAACTGACTACTTCTCCAAATGGGCAGAAGCAATACCGCTGAGGGAAGTGAAGACGGAGAATATCCTCCATTTCTTCAAGACACACGTCATTTATCGGTTTGGCACTCTGCGACGGATTATCTCCGATAACGGACCAGCCTATAGAAGCATAAGATCAGCCGCTTCGCACAACAGCATAACATAGACTGGAGATAATCCTTAGTCTATAATCCCCGAGCTAACGGTCTAGCTGAGGCCTTCAACAAAACCTTGATGAAGATCATGAAAAAGACGGTGTCCCGAAATAAGAAGGACTGGCATGAAAGACTGCATGAAGCTCTCTGGGCATATCGAATTACGTTCAAAACGGCCACAAACACAACTCTATACGCATTGGTATTCGGTACAGAAGCAGTACTTCCCCTCGAGATAGAGCTACCCTCTCTACGAGTGGTAGTTCATTACGAGCTAACGGACAAAGAGAATGCTCACCTTCGGCTTGAGGAGCTCGATGCCCTTTGTTGGGGTAAAAATTTACACCCCGGTTGACCAAGTCAAAATCAAAGTCAACCCCAAGCCAAGTGGGCCCAAGCCCAGATCCAGTGGGCCCATGCCCGGGTCGAGCCCGAACATGAAGCGGCCGGCCTCCCTCCACGCCAAGATAAAAATTTTGTAATAAACAATTTTGTTGTAATTCTTTTATTTTATTTTATGGATAAATGTAAGAAAAATAGGCATAAAGCCAAATTTTTGTAAAGCCGATGGCTTATGTACAAAAAGAAATGGCACATGAGCCATGGGATAGGCAAAATGCCATTTTGTGAAGCCCAAGGGGCTATGCGTAAAGTGTATGGTCTATAAAGGCAAAGATAATGAAAAAATCCTAACAACTTTTCTCTCTATCTCAAAAATTTTCAGATCTGAGATCTTTTCTCCTTCAAGGTTCCAAAACCTTCCTTTTTCTCTTGAATTAAACCAAGAATTTTACTCTTCTTTTTATAAAACAAATTAGTTTTTCACCACAAAACCCATAAAAGGGAACTCAGATCTTCCATTAGATCTCAAAAAGAAGAGATTTTTAAAAATCCCGCATCTCTTGATCTTCAAGATCCAGCTAACAGAGGAGGAAGAAGAAGAACATCTTTCACTAAACCCAAAAAAAACACACTCAGGAGTCCAACTCCTCTCTGATTTCTCTTCCGAGAAATTTTTTAGGCTAAAAGCCTCTTTTTCTCGCCGGCGCTCAAGCGCAGAGCGCCCGCGTGCCGACACGTGGCGCGCTTGCGCTCAAGCGCTCAGTGCTCGAGCGCAAAGCGCCCACGTGCCGATACGTGGCGCGCTTGCGCTCGAGCGCAAGTCGCCCTGGTGCCGACACGTGGCGTGCTTGCGTTCAAGCGCAAGCGCTCGAGCGCAAGTCGTCCCGGTGCCGACACGTGGCGCGCTTGCGCTCAAGCGCCCAGCGCTCAAGCGCAAGTCGCTCCTGTGCCGATACGTGGCGCACTTGCGCTCGAGCGTCAGGCGCTGAAGCGCAAAATGCTCACGTGCCGACACGTGGCGCGCTTGCGCTCAAGCGCCCAGCGCTCAAGCGCAGAGCGCCCACGTGGCACTCTAGTGCCTGAGAGCACAGCACCTAGGCGCACAGCGCCCAAGGTGCTGCCCCCACGCATCCTTTGGATGTCTTTTCCCCTTTTTATATATATACATGTATATCTATACATATGTATACATATGTACATACACACATACTCCACGACACTGTCCCTGTTAGAAAAAAATTTCTAACGGGGTGCTGCCCCGCACCCCGCAAGGGGGCTGCTAGCCCCCTTGACCCCCAGCCCGCTATCCAGGTAGCGGGACCCCCGTAAAAACTCTGCGTGGCTCCCGATATATCCAGAACCCCCTTTCAAAACAAAACACACGTACACCGCACATTGAGTTCGCATGACCAGTTTAACCCGTTAATCAGAGGTTCCCTCGCCCCAAAGGCGGGGGGTAATTAATGGCAGTTTAGTCCGCGGCTGCCGGAGATTCAGATCCCAACAATCATTAAACCCCGGCCTACTCTAGGCAGGGGGAATCTGTAATATGCCTGACAAGAGCGCGCGTATTCCCATCTCAATGGGGTAACGAAAAACACCCTACAGATTCTGGCACGCCCGGTGGGACCTTTCTCTCCTCCCATATTTCGGGTTAAACGTTCATGCGAACTCAATCAATATACATATCGATTGTCTATACTGAAATGATGTTTTTTTCCCGTGCAGCAATCAACTTTCGACGACAATGTCTCCCAAGATGAATTCGGCTTCCAACGCGACCCCGATCCCGTACGTGGTCAAGGTCAACGCTCGTGTAGTTCTCCCCGCAAGCCTCAGTCGACAGTGGGAGGAACTGCCACGCCAGTTTGGCTCCGTCATCATTTACCCTGCCGGAAGCGCTCATCTAGCAGAGATCCCGGCGGAACAGGTGGCCAAGCCGGTCTCAAGGGGTAAGAGGCCGAATGTCATGATCGCCAAGGCACCACAACCAAAACTTAAGACGGTATCTAAACGATTCTCTGGTGCTCCAGCGGGGGGTAAGAACTTCGGTACAAAGGGCAACATCAAATGTTGCGGACGAGCTCAGGCGATGACTCCAACAAATGCATAATCGAGCGTATCTCCAAGGCCCTCCATCGACCGGTTTGCGGCGTCTTCCCAAAGAGCCGAAGTCTGCCAGGTGCTTAGAACAGAGAAGTTAAGGCAGAAGCGGCTCAGGTATCGAGCCAACAAGAGGGCCAAGGCTTCGGCCAAATGGAATCATGTGAAGTTCCAAGTGCAGGGTTGCCCCGCGACTACGGCTGAGTCGGACGTAAGAATCAGCAATTCCCTCGAGCCTCTGAAGTGGGTTCAAAAAAATTCCATGACCGCCAGAATCAAGAAGACAGCGGTCCGAACAGTGCCACAAAGAGACGTGTCCCGGCCCCAACAGAAAAAGTATGACACTGTCTCTTCAAGAGTCTATCAAGCACTCTGTGTCGCACGAAAGCAGCAGGGCAAACCCAGAA
Organism: Agapanthus africanus; assembly: GCA_030015575.1. Classification (NCBI taxonomy): domain Eukaryota; kingdom Viridiplantae; phylum Streptophyta; class Magnoliopsida; order Asparagales; family Amaryllidaceae; genus Agapanthus; species Agapanthus africanus. Next base: position 395,150,415 of record JASDDO010000029.1, on the reverse strand, counting down.
AAGAGGCGCCAGCACCATTCAAGAACCTGGTTAGGCCAGCCGCCTTCAATCGACTACCAGCTACCGAAACAAGGGGGTTAAGACAGTGATCCGTGAAATCAGCTGCCAATGATAGAAAGACGGCTGGATATATCATCCATACGGTCTATATGGCGGGCGGGCGCCCCAGTGACAACCTTCGCAGCAAAAGCAAGAATGGGGCCACCACATCCCAAGCCCAATCTAGCCTGAATGTGGTTGCCGCTGCCCAAGAACAGCCGCCCCCGCTGGATGAAGAAAACCCTCTCGATGAGGATGATAGGCAGAAAGACCCCTCGGTCCATGCAGAGTCAAGCTCGGACAATGAGGAAGAGCCGACTTTCCGCCCCAGGACTGCGGAGCAAGAGCTGCTTCAAGAGCTTCGAAAACAGCTCAGGAGCAAAGATAAAGAGATGGCCAAGCTCTATTCGAAGATTGACGACTTAATGAACGTGGTGATGCAGCTTACGGCTCAAATTGCTCGAGCGCCTCCCAATCAAGCACAAGCCGCTACTAATCAGCCGGGTGATGACAATCCTAGGCAGCCAATGCTTGTTCCTTCGGGTCCAAGACTGGTCGAGCCACATGAAAGCCGGCCACACTCCGCTTCTGGGGATGCCTTGGCCCTAGATAGCACTATCCCGCTAACATAGGATCGGATAATGGATTTGGTCACCAGCAAGGTTAAAACATTGGTGGCCAAAGCTGAAGCTCAGAAAGAAATCGGCAGTAATGGGCGGCCATACCCCACACAGTACGATCTGATTGAGTTCCCAAGCGGCTACATCATTCCTAAGTTCGGAATATTTGATGGAACGGGGAATGCAAATCAGCACGTCGCCCACTTCAAAGCATCGTGCGGAAATACAGGGGGCAATGACGCACTCCTTCTTCGTCAGTTTGTCAACAGCCTGACCGGTGTCGCTTTCGACTGGTATGCGCGCATACCAGACGGGTCCGTCATTACCTTTGCCTAAATGGAGTCTCTGTTCCGGCAAAGGTTCATGAGCGTCAGTGATAAAATCTCTATTGCCGACCTTGTGAGGACCAAGCGGGGGAAGAATGAAAGTAACACTGACTTTATCGCCCGATGGCGTAATCTCACGGTCAAGTGCGAACCGCCGCTGGAGCAGGACCAGTCCGTCAGCCTTCTCATTGGGAACCTCAGCAATTGGATGGTCCCATTCTTGTGTACAGCGGGCCTCAAGACATTTCAGGAGCTAACCAAGAAAGTCCAAATGCTGGAACGCTTGAAGCAAGAGTCCCCACTGGATTCTCAGAGAGAGAAAACTTGGAAAAGCAAGTGGGACGACAACCGTAGAAGCGGGAGTTCCAGCAGTACCAATGTCTTCAATGCGTCCGACAATGAAGAAAAGCGAAGGGCGGCCGAATCCAAAACTAACCGGTCTCGAAAGCCATTGCTGGGAGGAGATGGGCCTTCCCTAGAGGAGAAAAAGAACAAGGTTTACTCTTTCAGAAGGGACAAGGTCCGCAAGATATTTAAAGATGCCTTGAACAACGGCCTACAATTGCCGGAGTCGAAAAGACCCCAAGAAGCAAAAATGACCGACAATCCTCTGTATTGCCCGTACCATCGAGCAGTGAGCCATGAGATCGAGGATTGCTATATCTTCAAAGACTGGGTCGAGAAGCAGTACAAGGCTGGAGAGATCGAACTGTCCAAAAGTGTGTTGGTGAACAATCAAGTTGCAACCGCCAACTTTATACAGACAGAAGTTGAAGCCTTCTGGGAGCAGACAGCTGAACCTGCTGCCCTGACAAACGAAACTGACTCATCATGGCCTCCGTGGAGTACGCACATATCTAATAAGACGAAGAAGATGCTAAAGCTGCTTCAGAAAGAGCCCAGGATGGAATGGAAAGGACAGAAGAAGCCTACCAGTCCAGCTGCCAATGCGGCTCCATCAGGCTCAAAATCCAAGAAGCTCAAGAAGAAGAAAAGTGCAGCTCGACGCGAAAGAGAGTCTGCAGGGAGATCGACCATTCAAAAATATATCGATTCCCTCAAAGAATATGAACAAAAGGAAAGAACATTGATTCAATTGAATGAGTTCTTCCCTGTACAAGCGGCTGAAATTCTGGAGAAGTTAGAAGAACACTCCAATGAAGAGATCCCAGTAGTGACCTGCTACGCCATCCATCTTGGCAGCGTCTCGGAAGAGGAGCTCTGTTTTCCCAAAGAGGACGAGGAGCTCGCCACAACGGCCAATCAAATCCAGCTCAGAAGCGGCAGGGCTCTACCGCCAAATCAGGGCAACATCCCAAAAGGGAAGGAAAAACAAGTTGCTAATGAAGAAGATGGCAGAGAACTGGCTGATGAAAACATAAGTCCTTCCTCGGTGGACTATAATGTCTTGGCACATCTCCGGAAGCTTCCGTCTCTCCTGAGCATCTACGACGCCTTGGTCCTATCTAAGGAACTTAGAGATGTTCTCATTCACGCTCTACAAAACCCCGAGCGGTATCAGGCTCACTTTGCGGAAATTAATATGAAAGAAGCCCAGCACGCTTTGCATGCCGCCGCAGTCACATTTAAGGATGAAGACTTGCTACTGGGAACGGCTGAGCATAATCGGCCGCTTTACGTGACCGGGTACAGCGACGGAGATCGAATTAATCACATATTGATTGATCCGGGGTCTTCAGTGAACATCATGAACTTACGAACTCTAAAGAGTTTTTCAATGGACGTCCGACACCTGTCAAGGGAAAGGATTGTCATTCAAGGCTTCAACCAAAATTGCCAGCAAGTTCTGGGGTCTATAGCTTTGCCAATCAAATTTGGGGATCTGCAAACTGAAGCTAAGATATACGTGATCGACGCCGACACATCTTATAAGATTCTTTTGGGATGGCCGTGGCTCCATGATTACGGCATCGTCCCGTCAACTCTCCATCAATGCATGAAGTATACTAAGAATGGCGAAGAAAAACGCATCAACGGAGACATCCAGCCGTTCGGTGTGCATGAAGTCCGCTATGAAGATTCTCGGTACTTTATGAACCACCAAAATGCTAAGCCACAACCGACTGAGGATAGACCGGCCCTAAGACTCAAAAGCAAATCTGCGCCGGCTGTCACATTCAAAAGCAAAAACCCCCAAGTGCGCCCGCATTTCGGCAGCGACACTGATGAGTCCGACGCTGGAAGCCCGTCCCTCCGTAAAACTTGCCCTCGTTTCGGCAGCGATACGGACGAATCTGTTACTGAAGGCCCATCTAGCAGCAAAGTCCGCCCCCATCTTGGCAGTGACACTGAAGAGTCAGAAGAAGAGGACCTGCCGTGCAACAGCTGTGCAGATTGGCCCCCCATGCAGCAGGAGAAACTACGAGAGACCTTCGAAGTCGCAGAAGGGTCCCTGGCCATCACAAGGGTCCGGGACGGATGTACAAAGAGCTCGACGCATTGTCGGTCTCTACCGTGGACCAGCTAAAAACTTTCTATGTACCCGGGAGGAAAAATGGACAGAAAGGAATCCTGTTTTACAGGTCAAACCCCGTTGTGCACCCGGACGATCTTTCTGTCGCGTGCCTTCGCTATGAGAGAGGCATAAGAGCCGTCCTCAATCCCAGATACTATGCACCCGAGATGCGGGAATACTTTAAGAAGAGCTGATGCCGGTTATATCAAACGAAGTCTGAAGCAAAGTTTTACGAAGGGCTATGGTATCCGCCCCAGGTCCGAGCACTCATCGATGGGCGAATTCCAGATAGACGGGGTATAGGCTACATTCAACCTGATTCCAAAGCGTGCTGCATGATCCATGTTGGTGAGGCTAGCGAAAGATGAAACGATGATGACGAGATAGCCGAGCCAGAAGAAGCTCCTCAAGAGCTCGAAGATGGCGGACAAGCAACCTTTGACGAGCTAACCGAGATTGACTTAGGAACGCCCGATAATCCAAGGCCGACCTACATCAGCTCGCTCTTATCAGAGGAAATGAAAGCGCGGCTAATTGCCCTGCTTCATGAGTTTGTCGACTGCTTCGCGTGGACATACAAAGAAATGCCTGGCCTTTCCCCTGAAATGGTCGTACATAAGTTGGCTATATCTCCTGATGCTAAGCCAGTCAAACAAGCTCCTCGAAGAATGAGAAGGGAGTTGGAAGAAAAGGTCATCGAGGAAACCAAGAAACTCATCGATGCCGGCTTCATCAGGGAAGAGAAATATGCGGACTGGATCGCATGCATAGTCCCAGTGAAGAAGAAAAATGGGCAGATCCGAGTTTGTGTCGATTTCAGGGACCTCAACAAGGCATGTCCTAAAGACGACTTCCCGCTACCGGTCATAGAAATGATGGTCGATGACACCTCAAATTACGAATTGTTCACCTTTATGGATGGCTCGTCTGGATATAATCAGATCAAGATGTCGCCTGAGGATGAGAAGCACACAGCATTTCGAACCCCGATCGGAATATATTGCTACAAGGTAATGCCGTTCGGACTGAAGAACGCAGGTGCTACGTATCAAAGGGCAATGACCAATATCTTTGATGACCTAATCCATAAAGTCGTCGAATGTTACGTTGATGATCTGGTCGTCAAGACTAAAACCAAGGCCAATCATATCCAAGATCTTAGGACCGTTCTCACCAGACTGAGGGAATACGATCTGAAGATGAATCCTCTGAAGTGCGCTTTTGGCGTGTCATCGGGAAAATTCATGGGCTTCATAGTCCGACATCGAGGGATTGAAGTTGACCCATCAAAGATAAAGGCCATCATGGAGATGCCCCCTCCGAAGAGTCTGACGCAGCTAAGATCTTTTCAAGGCAAGCTTGCTAATATATGGAGGTTTATCTCAAATTTATCAGGAAGGTGTAGGCCCTTCTCAAAGCTCATGAAGAAAGGAGCTCCTTTTATCTGGGATGCCGAATGTCAAGCAGCGTTCGAAAACATCAAACAATACTTGTTGCACCCTCCAGTGCTGGCCGCTCCCATTCCAAATAAACCGCTGATTCTCTACACTGCCGCACTGGATGAGTCACTCGGTGCGGTCCTTGCCCAGAATAACAAGGAGGGAAAAGAAAATGCCCTCTACTACCTCAGTCGAACTCTAGTCGGGGTGGAATACAACTATTCTCCAATCGAAAAGCAATGCCTGGCTCTGATATTTGCTGTGAAGAAGCTGAGGCACTATCTGCTCGCTCATCGGGTTATGCTGATCTCCAAGGTCGACCCGCTCAAACACTTGATGACCAGAGCGAGCTTAGACGGTAGAATAGCAAGATGGGATGTTATGCTACTTGAGTTTGACATAGTTTATACTCCTTAGAAAGCAGTAAAAGGGCAAGCTCTTGCAGACTTTCTCGCTGCTCATCCCATACCAGAAGGGTCGCCGCTAAATTGCGAGCTACCTGACGAACAAGTGCTGCATCTTGAGGAAGATGAGCCATGTTGGGAGCTCTACTTCGATGGAGCCTCATCAATGAGGAGCTCCGGCAAATCAAGCGTCCTGGAGATAAGAGCGGGGATAGGATTGGTGTTCATCACGCCATCAATGGGAAAACTACGGCGTTCTTTTGCTCTCACCGAGCCTCGCACAAACAATGAGGCCGAGTATGAAGCTCTGATAGCTGTCTTGGAGCTCTCCATAGACATGGAAATCCTTCGGCTGCGGGTTTACGGTGACTCCCAGCTTGTCGTCAACCAAGTAAGCGGCGACTATAAGATATACAAACCCGAGTTGGCTCGGTACAGAAGCCGAGCGGTGAAACTCATGAAACGGTTCACTCACATTGAACTAACGAGAGTCCCTAGAGCGTTGAACGGAAAGGCTGACATACTCGCTTGCTTAGCCAAGGAGCGGGTTGATCCTGACATGGACGAAATTCTGATCACAGTCAGGAGCCGGCAAATTCTACCCCCTGTCTCTCTACGAGAAGAGGAAAGCGCGGAACAGGAGAGCAGTCCCGCAAAAGAAGCTTCGATCGTTCAAGATGAGCTCGATTGGAGAGAACCCTTCATAGAGTACTTTCGATACAATAAGCTGCCCGAAGAAAAATCTGCGAGGATTCAGCTGAAGAAAAGAGCTCTCCGATACGTGTTTGTAAATGACACGCTATACCGTAGGTCATATGACCAACTCTGGCTCAGGTGTCTGTCATTGGCCGAAGCCCAAAAGGTCATGAAAGATGTTCACTCAGGCATTTGCGGTGCTCACCAATCTGTCCCCAAGATGCGACTTCAAATCAAACGGCTTTGGTATTACTGGCCCACCATGATACGGGATTGCGGAGAGCATGCAAAGAAATGTCAGATCTGCCAAATCCATGGTGATTTCATTCATAAGCATCCCAATCCGTTGCATCCTACGGTGGCATCGTGGCCCTTCGAAGTCTGGGGCACCGACATCGTTGGCCGAATTGATCCTCCGTCATCCAAAGGCCACCGGTTCATACTGGCCGCAACTAATTACTTCTCCAGATGGGCTGAAGCTGTCCCGCTAAAAGAAGTCAAGACAAAGGATATTCTGACATTCTTCCAGCATAATATTCTATACCGCTTCGGTACACCAAGAAGAATCATTTCTGACAACGGGCCTTCTTTCAAGAGCTTCAATGTCTCAAGGTTCGCTACTCAGCACAAGATAGACTGGAGATATTCCTCGATCTATAATCCAAGAGCCAATGGGCTCGCCGAAGCCTTCAATAAGATTCTATGCAAGCTCCCGAGGAAAAATGCTTCATCCAACAAGAGAGACTGGAATCTCAAGCTTCACGAGGTGTTGTGGGCATATCGTACCACGCACCGTACTCTAACTCAGTCCACTCCATACTCATTGCTCTTCGGAGTGGACGCGGTCCTCCCCCTCGAAGTCGAAGTTCCAAGCTTAAGAATGGCCGTTCAGCATGAGTTGACGGAGGAGGAAAACGTGCTCCTTCGACTTGAAGAACTCGATGCCCTCGAAGAAAAGAGGCTCGCGGTGCAGCAAAGTCTGGAGCTATACCGATCCCAAATGTTACGGGCCTATGACAAGATAACCCGTCTCCGCGCTTTCAAGAAAGGTGAATTGGTGTTGGTCCTCAAAAGACCGATCATCCCCAATCGACATGCCAAGGGAAAATTCGAGCAAAACTGGGAAGGACCATACGTCATCGAGAAAGTGTTTGACGGAGGATCCTACCAACTAATAAGTGCCGAGGGAGAAAGGCCCATGCCACCCATCAATAGCCGATATCTCAAGAAATACTACACGTGAATGCTCCAAGTCGCAGGCGAATTGAGCACATCAGCCCTACGGTCTGGATCATACATCCTGCAAAACCGTATACAATCTAGGGGCGTAAATGACCCCTATCTCTCCCAAATCCTGCCGGTGAGACTACTTTTAAAGTCCCACCAGCGGCAAAAAAAAAGAGAAAAAGAGAAGGAAAAAAAAGAAAAATAAAAGAAATAAAAAAATAAACGGTATGTCCACAAGCAAAACGGGCACGGATGAAAACCCGAAAGGGCTCTGTGAGTAAAAATAGCAGGACTACCGGCGAGTCTGTGAAAACCCGAAAGGGCGCAAACTCGTGAAAAGAGATGAAATACACTCGCAAAGTCCTCTCGACCTTGTGAGGAGAAAACCCCTGCGTGAGATCCTTACGACTTACAAAGGAGCGACACACTTAGGAATCCTCACGATTCCTAAGGAGAAAATACACCTGCGGGATCCTTACGACTCGTAGGGAGAATGCTTTTATGGGACCCTCACGGCCCATAAAATTGAAAAGCCTTAGGTGATAGGGACCCAAACCTGTCTCCTAAGCCATCGTTCCCCAACGGGCAACGGCAAATGATGAGTCGCTCCTAGCATTTCGCTTCAGTGTTAGCGGTGCTGATGCCGACCAAAAATCCAAATCCCAAGACCTCCCAAGGCAAATGATGAGTTGCTCCTGGCATTATTCCAGTGCAGCAATGCTGATGCCAAACAAGATCCAAATTCCAAGTCCCCAAATGGCGAATGATGAGTCGCTCCTGGTACCACATTCCAGTGCAGCGATGCAGACGCCAACCAAAATCCAATTTCTCAAAATTCTCCCGGCCCTACGGTGGGTCCCCAAGTTGACCATCGTATACAATCTATGGGCTCAAATAATTCTCATCATACCCATGCCCCACCGTAATCACCAGTTACGCGGCTGGTCTCCGCTTTGGGAATGATGCTCCATTGATAAGACCCACTCATGTGTTCTCACGATATATGAGGAGAACAAACCTTTGTGGGGTCCTTACGACTCATAAAGGAAAAACACACTTAGGAGTCCTCACGACTCTTAAGGAGAAAATACACCTGCGGGATCCTTACGACTCGTAGGGAGAAAATGCTTTTATGGGACCCTCACGGCCTATAAAATTGAAAAGCCTTAGGCAATAGGTATCTAAACCTGTCTCCTAAGCCATCGCTCCCCAATCCCCAAATGGCGAATGATGAGTCGCTCCTGGTACCATATTCCAGTGCAGCGATGCAGACGCCAACCAAATTCCAAATCCCATACCCCAACGACGAATGATGAGTCGCTCCTGGTACCATATTCCAGTGCAGCGATGCAGACGCCGACAAAGTCCCAAAATTTTTCCGGCCCTACGGTCTGGATCATACATCCTGCAAAACCGTATACAATCCACGGGCGTAAAACAATCCCAACCTCTCCCAAGTCCTACCGGTGAGACCACATTCATAGTCCCACCAAAAAAATAAAATAATAATAATAAAAAAAAAACAATTCCTAAATCCTCCCGGGGCAAATGTGCAGGGTTACTAGGCACGCTAATGAGGTCCCACAAGGCATCAACCATGCCAATTTCTAATTTTACGGGTGCCGAGAAACCCTAATACGGATCGTTAACTAGATTTTAGGCGAAAGAAGTAACTAGTTAACAATTTAACTAAAAGAACGGAAATACAACCTTTGTAGATCCGGTCCTCCACCTCCATAGCTCCGCAATGAAGTCTCCTCGCTGTCCAAATGGAATCCCGGGCTCTAGCGTCGGCTTCATCGGAAATATGGGCGGGCTAGGTCGTCGACTTCAATGCCGAAGATGATCTACGTCGAGGCATCACAAGATCAAGCTCCCACTTCACCAAGTCATGAAACTTATGAAGAAAACACCCTATACTACTTGGCAAGAGGTAGAGGATGAAGAAATAGGAAGTGGGTTCACTTTAGAATTGGATTTCTCACTCATTTTCAAGAGTTGCCATTGATGGAGGCAAGCTTCTTCTTGAAGAAGAAGAAGAAGAAGAAGATGAAAAATGTTATGATTAGTCTATCTCAAAAAGAAATTAAAATGAATACTTATCATAATCAAACCATGGTCAAGTGTAGAGAATAAACTAGGGTTAGGTCAATGGTTAGGGTTAAGCATGAAGACAAAAATGGTGACTTAGTCAAAGCTTCATGAAGCTTCAACATGCATCCAAATAAAGCCACCATTTTTCTTTTCTTTTGCCAAAAAGAAATAAATAAATAAATGAATAAATAGATATGAAAAACAAAACCCTAACCATTTAAATAACCATGGTTTAATCTTTACACAAACTCAAGTAAGCATGTATCATCAAACATGATACAATCAAGTGCACAAAAGTATATCACATATACAACTTGTGAACTTCAAGTGAGAAAATCCATTTAAAGTGAACCAATACTAGTTAATGCAAAGTAATATATCAAATATATAATTATACATTAAATCATTAAATCAACACTTGATTTAACGATCCGGTCATATCGCATATAACCGACTAGTATCCTATGTTTCGGCTTATCGAATCAATACTTGATTCGATAACTAGGTTATATCGCATACAACCAATCGACACATTCATCGCGAGAATAGAATACGGTATCACATACATGCATTATTCTCGGTCCCGCACATATCTCATATGCGCTCCTATTTCGTTTCGTTTGAGCCAGGAAACCTCTGTGTAGGACTCTAAAGACTCGTCAATACGCCGGCAGCAGGTGATGATCATATCAAACACCCACAAGCCGCAAGCGGTCTGCTAAACGTAACGGCCACCCGGGTATTGAGCGATCAGAAGATCGACGAGCAAGCCCGCTCACACTCCTGTGAATCCAACCAGTAACACTTACCGTACAGTCCGGTCTCGTCGTCTGATATGTCGCATATCTTGCCTAGGGGTGGTAAACGTCAGACCCCAATAGCTCGATAAGTCATGTCGATATGAGGTCTATAACAATTCGATAAACTACTGGTAACACTTACCAGTAAATCTCAGCAACCCTGGCCAGGGATTTCCGGTTATAGCCAATCGAACACAGCGCAACATCAACTCCCTATACCGGGAGAGACGAATCCCCTCCTATCGCTCATTGCCTCCATGTGACTCGGGACTGTACCCAAAAACCACCGTTTTGCACGCCCTCTTGGACGTGGTAAGGTGGAAATCAAAGCACAGTGGGAACCACACAAGACTCTATGACGATCTCGGGTCAACAGACTACTCTGTACCAGTGTCACTAGAGAACTGCCATCTGACGTAAGGTATAATACCATCTGGGAGTTCTCGGCGAGTCCGTCCAGTGTACCCAGTCTCTACTGAGCACCCGTATATCATCTCTGATGTCAAACACCAATGGATATGGGATCATCCATCGCCCATCTGTATGGGTCGAGAAGGTATACGCTAGTCTACTCTGGTATATCGATGCCCCGTCTCGATACACCTACGACTAGGGACCTTGAAGGATGTACTTATAGACTACCATGTCCCCACTAGTATGATCCGCATCATAGTCCAGGTAGTCAAGTACACATCCTAAGGGCTTTACCAACATGTAACATAGAGACAATCATTGTACACGTTAAGGTAAAGATCAACCAGATAGCTTACTATCATGTCGAGCAAGAAAGTCCTCCCTATATATGTCCAAGCATCCACTACAATATACATCCTATGTATAGTAATGGCCTCTAGGGCATACATATAACTAACAAAATGATGAGTTGCTCCTGGCATTATTCCAGTGCAGCAATGCAGATGTCGAAAAAAACCAATTCCCAAATCCTCCCGGGGCAAATGATGAGTTGCTCCTGGCATTATTCCAGTGCAGCAATGCAGATGCCAAACAAAAACCAAAATCCCAAAATTCTCTCAATGACAGATAATGATTCGCTCTTGGTACCATATTCCAGTATAGCGATGCTGATGTCAACCCAAATCAAAATCAACAAGTCAACTTCCACTCCGACACCGCAGAAAGCGGAGCAAGTCAGAATCCAATCTCGACACCGCAAGAAGCGGAGCAAGTCAAGTCTACCCCTGACACTGTAAGAAGCAGAGCAAGTCAAATCAAGCACCGACCGTCCAAGTCGCAAAAAGGGCAGAATCGACCGTCCAAGTAGCAAAAAGGGCAGCATCGACCGTCCACATCGCTAAAAGGGCAGCATCGACCGTCCAAGTCGCAAAAAGGGCAGAACCGACCGTCCACGTCGCTAAAAGGGCGGCACCGACCGTCCAAGTCGCAAAAAAGGCAGAACCGACCGTCCACGTCGCTAAAAGGGAAGCACCGACCGTCCAAGTCGCTAAAAGGGCAACACCGACCGTCCAAGTTGCAAAAAGGGCAGCATCGACCGTCCACGTCGCAAAAAGGGCAGCACCGACCGTCCACGTCGCTAAAAGGGCAGCACCGACCGTCCAAGTCGCTAAAAGGGCAGTACCGACTGTCCAAGTCGCTAAAAGGGCAGAACCGACCGTCCACGTCGCTAAAAGGGCAGCACCGACCGTCCAAGTCGCAAAAAGGGCAGAACCGACCGTCCAAGTCGCAAAAAGGGCCGCATCGACCGTCCATGTCGTAAAAAGGGCAGTGCCAGCTTCCCAAAAGGTGGGAATCGAATCAAGTCGCCTCCACGTGAAAGAAGATCCATCAATTTCATGCACACGACCTACATATGTGGTATGCATTTATTGATGGGGGCAATTTGTTGGGGTAAAAATTTATACCCCGGTTGACCAAGTCAAAATCAAAGTCAACCCAAAGCCAAGTGGACCCAAGCCCAGATCCAGTGGGCCCATGCCCGGGTCGAGCCCGAACATGAAGCGGCCGGCCTCCCTCCATGCCAAGATAAAAATTTTGTAATAAACAATTTTGTTGTATTTCTTTTATTTTATGGATAAATGTAAGAAAAATAGGCATAAAGCCAAATTTTTGTAAAGCACATGGCTTATGTGCAAAAAGAAATGGCACATGAGCCATGGGATAGGCAAAATGCCATTTTGTGAAGCCCAAGGGGCTATGTGTAAAGTGTATGGCCTATAAAGGCAAAGATAATGAAAAAATCCCAACAACCTTTCTCTCTATCTCAAAATTTTTCAGATCTGAGATCTTTTCTCCTTATTCAAGGTTCCAAAACCTTCCTTTTTCTCTTGAATTAAACCAAGAGTTTTACTCTTCTTTTTATAAAACAAATTAGTTTTTCACCACAAAACCCATAAAGGGGAACTCAGATCTTCCATTAGATCTCAAAAAGAAGAGATTTTTAAAAATCCCACATCTCTTGATCTTTAAGATCCAGCTAACAGAGGAGGAAGAAGAAGAACATCTTTCACTAAACCCAAAAAAAAAAACACAGGAGTCCAACTCCTCTCTGATTTCTCTTCCGAGAAATTTTTTTAGGCTAAAAGCCTTTTTTCCTCGCCGGCGCTCAAGCGCAGAGTGCCCGCGTGCCGACACGTGGCGCGTTTGCGCTCAAGCGCTCAGCGCTCAAGCACAAAGTGCCCACGTGTCGACACGTGGCACGCTTGCGCTTAAGCGCAAGCGCTCGAGCGCAAGTCGCCCTGGTGCCGACACATGGCGCGCTTGCGTTCAAGCGCAAGCGCTCGAGCGCAAGTCGCCCCGGTGCCGACACGTGGCGCGCTTGCTCTCAAACGCAAGCGCTCGAGCGCAAGTCGCCCCCGTGCCGACACGTGGCGCGCTTGCGCTTAAGCGCAAGTCGCCCCCGTGTCGACACGTGGCGCGCTTGCGCTGAAGCGCAAGTCGCCCCCGTGTCGACACGTGGCGCACTTGCGCTCAAGCGCAAGTCGCCCCCGTGCCGACACGTGGCGCACTTGCGCTCGAGCGTCAGGCGCTGAAGCGCAAAACACTCACGTGCCGACACGTGGCGCGCTTGCGCTCAAGCGCAGAGCGCCCACGTGCCGACACGTGGCACTCTAGCGCCTGAGCGCACAGCACCTAGGCGCACAGCGCCCAAGGTGCTGCCCCCACGCATCCTTTGGATGTCTTTTCCCCTTTTTATATATATACATGTATATCTATACATATGTATACATATGTACATACACACATACTCCACGACACTGTCCCTGTTAGAAAAAAATTTCTAACGGGGCGCTGCCCCGCACCCTGCAAGGGGGCTGCTAGCCCCCTTGACCCCCAGCCCGCTATCCGGGTAGCGGGACCCCCGTAAAAACTCTGCGTGGCTCCCGATATATCCAGAACCCCCTTTCAAAACAAAACACACGTACACCGCACATTGAGTTCGCATGACCAGTTTAACCCGTTAATCGGAGGTTCCCTCGCCCCAAAGGCAGGGGGTAATTAACGGCAGCTTAGTCCGCAGCTGCCGGAGATTCGGATCCCCACAATCATTAAACCCCGGCCTACCCTAGGCAGGGGGAATTTGTAGTACGCCTGACAAGCGCGCGCGTATTCCCATCTCAATGGGGTGAAGAAAAACACCCTACACCCTTGATGAAACCCGGCTCATAGCGCAATAAAATTTGGAAGCTTATAAAGCAAAGATGACGCGCTCATATGAAAGATTGACTAGGCCGAGTACATTCCGCCAAGGTGAACTCGTGTTAATGGTCAAAAGACCTATGATTCCCAATCGCGCCAAGCGGGGGAAATTCGAGCCGAACTATGAAGGCCCGTACATCATAGACAAGGTCTACCAGGGTGGAGCCTATCTACTCATGGACATGCATGGCGAAAGGCCCTTCAGGCCAATAAATGGTCACTTCCTGAAGAAATACTACGCCTAACGAATTACGGCCTAGGTCAATGATAGATGACGACGACTATGTCCGCTCGCTATCTTCCTAAGCCTAAACTCTTTAAGTAGTAACCGGTTTCCTTAACTATGGACTGGAATGTCCTTAAACTAACAACAGACCGAAACGTCCTTAAACTAACAACGGACCACTATGTCCTAAAACTAGCTGTTGACTGAGATGTCGAGAAACTACGGTGGATTGCAGCATCCCAAAGCTGATGCAAAAAAAGAAAGAAGAAAACGGTATGTCCATAAGCAAAATGGGCACGGATGAAAACCCGAAAGGGATCCGTAAGTAAAAACAGCAAAGCTACCGGCGTGTGTTTGTGAAAACCCGAAAGGGCGCAACCTCGTTAGGAAAAAAAGAGAAAAAATAAAAATAAAAATAAAAACGGTATGTCCATAAGCAAAATGGGCATGAATGAAAACCCGAAAGGGCTCCGTGAGTAAAAACAGCAGGGCTACCGGCGAGTGTTTGTGAAAACCCGAAAGGGCGCAATCTCGTTAAAAGACACTTACAGGGTCCTCTCGACCTTGTGAGGAGAAACCACCTGCATGAGATCCTTACGACTCATAAGGGAGCAACACACTTAGGAATCCTCACAATTCCTAAGGAGAAATTACACTTGCGAGATCCTCACGACTCGTAAGGAGAATCTTCTTATGAGACCCTCACGGCTCATAAGATTTGAAAGTCTTAAGCTACAAAGACCTGAACCTGTTCTTAAGCAATCCCCACAACCTCCGATACTTCCCTACAAGCGGCTCAATACTGACCCTTGTATACAATCCACGGGCGCGAATAAACATCTCCCTAACCAAGTCCCACCCGTGACTAGGGATATGTTCACACGGTGCACAACCCTTGCGAGTCCTCTCGACTTATAAGGGGAAAACTCTCTTGTAAGATCCTTACGACTCACAGGAGAACATACACTTAGGAATCTTCACGATTCCTAAGGAGAAAACACACTTACGAGATCCTCATGACTTGTAGGGAGAAATACCTTTGTGAGACCCTTACGGCTCATGAAGTCAAAAGCCTTAGTCGACAGAATCCTAACCCTGTTTACTAAGCTACCTTTGTTCGATATCGACAGAGGCAAATGATGATTCGCTCCTGGCAATATCCCAGTTGTAGCGGTGCTGATGCCGAAATCGGTGTCTGATTCTAAGCTTGCAGCGAAAAGCTAGAAAGCCACACATGCATATGAAATAGCTAAAATGATGGGGCAACTTGCAACAGAAGCAGCAAGTAAAAATGTATGCATGCAAAATAGCCAAAATGATTGGGCACTGCGAAAAATAGCCGAAATGATGGGGCAATCGCGACCTTCACGATATAAAAAGCTGAAACGATAGAGCATCGCGGAAAGAAATAAAATAAAAATAAAAATGAAATTTATGCCCTACAGGTGATATCACAGCAATCCCTGTATACAATCCAGGGGCGCAAATAAAGAAGGAACCACACCCCTCTCCCCCAGGTTTCATCAGAAGAAGAAGCCAAATCTCGATGGTTCACAGACAACCTAGAGATCATCTCAACAATCTTCTCATTACAGCAGACACAACATCAAGCAAAGCGGAACAGTGGCAACCCTCAGTTCCATGACTCGGCGGTGTACAGATAACCAAGAGTCAAACTTCGACTCCGTGAAACGCGGATAAAGTCAAAAATTCCTGGCTACGTGGAACGCGGATTATGTCACTTCTGACCCCATGGAAAACATCCAGAGCGGATCCTAGTCCTCGCAGAGCACGGCAGTGAGCCCGTGTGAAGCATCCAGAGCGGATCCTAGTCCTCGCCGAACACGGCAGTGAACCCGTGGGAAGCATCTAGAGCAAAATTCCTGGTTACGTGGAAGGCGGATAACGTCACTTCTGACCCCATGGAAAACGTCCAGAGCGGATCCTGATCCTCGCAGAGCACGGCAGTGAACCCGTGTGAAGCATCCAGAGCGGAGCCTAGTCCTCGCCGAACACGGCAGTGAACCCGTGGGAAGCATCTAGAGCAAAATTCCTGGTTACATAGAACACGGATAACGTCACTTCTGACCCCGTGGACAACGTCCAGAGCGGATCCTGGTCCTCGCAGACCACGGCAGTGAACCCGTGTGAAACATCCAGAGCGGAGCCTAGTCCTTGCCGAACACGGCAGTGAACCCGTGGGAAGCATCTAGAGCAAAATTCCTAGTTACGTGGAACACGGATAACGTCACTTCTGACCCCGTGGAAAACGTCCAGAGCGGATCCTGGTCCTCGCGGAGCACGGCAGTGAACCCGTATGAAGTATCCAGAGCGGAGCCTAGTCCTCGCCGAACACGGCAGTGAACCCGTGGGAAGAATCTATAGCAGAATTCCTGGTCACATAGAACACGGATAACGTCACTTCTGACCCCGTGGAAAACGTCCAGAGCGGATCCTGGTCCTCGCAGAGCACGGCAATGAACCCGTGTGAAGCATCCAGAGCGAAGCCTGGTCCTCGCCAAATACGGCAGTGAACCCGTGGGAAGCATCCAGAGCAAACATCGGACTGTGAGGTCCTTAAACTCATGGAATATGATGTCCTTAACCTCGACCGTAATGTCTTAAAACTAACAATCAACCATAATGATTTTAAACTAATTTTACCTTGGTTCAAGGGTACATCTCGCTACTCCTTTGATATTTGTCGTTGTAATTCTTCAACGTGTTCAAAGAGGTGACGGGTCCCGGCAACCATGTTAGTTATATGTATGCCCTAGAGGCCATTACTGTACATTGGATGTATATTGTAGTGGATGCTGGGACATATATAGGGAGGACTTTCTTGCTCGACATGATAGTATGCTATCTGGTTACTCTTTACCTTAACGTGTACACTGATTGTCTCTCTGTTACATGTTGGTAAAGCCCTTAGGATGTGTACTTGACTACCTGGACTATGATGCGGATCATACTAGTGGGGACAAGGTAGTCCATAAGTACATCCTTCAAAGTCCCTAGTCGTGGGTGTATCGAGACGGGGCATCGATATACCAGAGTAGACTAGCTTATACCTTCTCGACCCATACAGATGGGCGATGGATGATCCCATATCCATTGGTGTTTGACATCGGAGATGATATACGGGTGCTCAGTAGAGACTGGGTACACTGGACGGACTCGCCGAGAACTCCCAGATGGTATTATACCTCACGTCAAATGGCAGTTCTCTGGTGACACTGGTACAGAGTAGTCTGTTGACCCGAGATCGTCATAGAGTCTTGTGTGGTTCCCACTGTGCTTTGATTTCCATCTTACCACGTCCAAGAGGGCATGCAAAACGGTGGTTTTTGGGTACAGTCCCGAGTCACATGGAGGCAATGAGCGATAGGAGGGGATTCGTCTCTCCCGGTATAGGGGGTTGATGTTGCGCTGTGTTCGATTGGCTATAACAGGAAATCCCTGGCCAGGGTTGCTGAGATTTACTGGTAAGTGTTACCAGTAGTTTCTCGAATTGTTATAGACCTCATATCAACACGACTTATCGAGCTATTGGGGTCTGACGTTTACCACCCCTAGGCGAGATATGCGACATATCAGACGATCAGACCGGACTAGACGGTAGTGTTACTGGTTGGATTCACTGGAGTGTGAGCGGGCTTGCTCGTCGATCTTCAGATCGCTCAATACCCGGGTGGCCGTTACGTTTAGCAGACCGCTTGCGGCTTGTGGGTGCTTGATATGATCATCATCTGCTGCCGGCGTATTGACGAGTCTTTAGAGTCCTACACAGTGGTTTCCTGGATCAAGCGAAATGAAATAGGAGCGCATATGAGATATGTGCGGGACCGAGAATAATGCGTGTATGTGATACCGTATTCCATTCTCGCGATAGATGTATCGATATGGTTGTATGCGATATAACCTAGTTATCGAATCAAGTATTGATTCGATAAGCCGATACATTGAATACTAGTCGGTTGTGTGCGACATGACCGGATCATTGAATCAAGTGTTGATTTAATGATTTAATGCATAATTATATATTTGATATATTACTTTGCATTAACTAGTATCGGTTCACTTAAGATGGATTTTCTCACTCGGATGTGTGCATTGCATATGCGATATGATTTTGTGCACTTGCTTGTATCATGTTTGATGATGCATGCCTTTTGGTTAAGTGTAAAGAATTAAACCTTGGTTAATGAAATGGTTAGGGTTTACTTTTTCCTTATTCATTTTATTCATTTACTTATTCTTTTGGAAAAAGAAATGCAAAGAGAAAATGGTGGAATTCTTTTGTTCATTCATGAAGCTTCATGAAGACTTTGACTTTGTGACCATTTTGTCTCATGCTTTAACCTAACCATTCCACTTAACTCTAATTAATTCTCTACACCTAACCTTGGTTAGCTTATGATAAGAATTGTTTTCTTTTCTATTTTTAATAATCTTATCATAATACTAGCTTCTTCTTCATCATCTTCTTCATTGAAGAAAACCTTTCTTCATCAATGGTGGATTGATGAAACAAGTGAGAAATCCAATTCTAAAGTCTACCCACTTCCTATTTCTTCATCCTCTACCTCTTGCCAAGTAGTAGAGTGTGTTTTCTTCACAAGTTTCTTGACTTGGTGAAGTGAGAGCTTGATCTTGCGATACTTCGACGTAGATCATCTTCGGCATGGACATCGACGACCTAGCTTGCCCATTCTCCGATGAAGCCGACGCTAAAGCCCGGATTTGATTTGGACAGCGGAGTGGACCTCATCTCAGAGCCGTAGAGGTGGAGGACTGGATCTACAAAGGTTGTATTTCCGTATCTCTTAGTTTAGTGTTAACTAGTTAGCTTTTTCGCCTAGTTTTCTAGCAAACGATCCGTAGTCGGGTCTCTCGGCACCTAGAATTTTTGAAAATGGCATGTTCGATGCCTTGTGAGACCTCATTAGGTTGCCTAGGGACCCTACAGTGGTATCAGAGACTAGCTAGAGCCTTAGGCGAAGTCCAGACGGAATTTGAAAGCCGAACGAACCCGAAACCCACACCCGAGAATGCTCTCTGGACATTTTTGAAATATCTGGTTTTTTGTGAATTAAAAATTGCTAAAAAATTCAGCAGGGAAATATATGAGTTACGGCGCAAAATTGGACCCATGATTCATCCAACAGAGCGCGGAACCGCGGCAGAAGCCCAGCTTCTGCGGCGGTTCCGCGGCTAGGTGATGACGTCACCTCCCAATTGTTGCACAGTAATTCCTATTTTAATTTGCTGGGTTTTCTGGGAATTTTTAATATTTATTCAAGAGTTGAATTTTCTGGGGTTGTTTTGGGGACTCGGTGTATCGATCGGATTATCAAATTTTGTCTGTGTGGCTTTCCGGATAAATTTTAGAATATGTTAAAAAGTTCGACCGGATATAAATACCCAATTTTTCCCCTGTCGGGAAATTTCCAAGTGTTGGATTTTTCCGTAGTTTAACGATGTTCTAAGTAGTGCAAGTAACTCGATGGTCCCTCTAGAAGACAACAAACCTTAACTCGATTATGTGACCGTCTTGAACTGCCCTTTGAACCTTCGGGTTTGGGGCAGTACGGCGTGCCACATGTGAGGCGTTGGCTTGACCCTTCTACGGCTGGACCGTTGGTACTGAGGCACGAACTGAATGTTGTTAGACTTATTTCATGTGTTGATCTGTATCGGGAAAACTTGGGTGTTCGATTGTTCGATCGAAAAGTTTAACATTTTCTGTTTATCTGGAATGGGATACAATAATTGGAATTCACAAAAGTTATGTGATAACTGAATGAATGTTATAAACATAGCAGTTTAGTCTCACTTGATCGGTTGCCACGGAATTTTGATGCGATCAAAAGTCCGTCGCAATCACGTAGCGTACGCGGATATTCGCCGGGTAAACTTAATAGACAGCCTCACTCCATAGCCCCGACCAAGTGAGTGTAGGAGAACCCCGTCACCGAAAGCATCCGTTCGGGTGCTCCCGGTAGCGGTGTTCCGCCTTGGTGCACTTCGTCGACGGTATCGGGGGTGCGGCCGCCTACTAAAGTTTATGACGAGCATTCGATCAGCATTTCGGGAATCTTGTTGAATTGCCCGACTCGATATTGAAAAGTGTTTTCGATTTTGAGACTAAAATGCGGGGTTTATAATTGTTAGGAATGCGATGTCTAAGTAATTCATTTGGTCAGGCATGCGATGTCTGAGGTGGTTGCGGATTCCAACTGTTGTAGTTTTACACTTTCTTTTCTGCGACCGTAAGTGTAATATGTGATATCGCCGGTTTCGTTGCTATATGTCAACGACAATTGGGATGCGCATATTTACTTACGTTGATGACATGTGATGTTATGTGTTGCTGGATATGTTATATTGGATCGTCGTGTTTGAATAGCCGGGGGTTTTTATGTGAGATGAGTGTTTTTCATTTTCATTCATGTAAAAACTTGTATGTAATATTCTTTTATTTGGGGCACTTCCAGGTAGCGGAAGTTGTCACCGTTTGTATATTATTTATTTTTCCGCACTAGGATAGACCCAAGGAGGAGGGCACAAGTAACCGGGTTCTGGAGTCCAGTGGGAGACCAACTCGAGGAGTCGAGTCCGGGTCTCCTAACTCTAGAAATGGTAGGGTTGCTTGCCGCTCTCGTAGGGGTCTAGGGGTGTGGGTTTGGCTATTCATCGCGACCGTGGAATCCGTGTTTTATACTGGCTCGTATTGAAAACACGGACGTCCTAGTATATCCAATATTTCATATGTTTCTTCTGCTGCGATATCTGTGATGTGATCATGTGATGTTCTGTGATAGATACAGTATATAGTATATATGATATATTATATAGACGTTACTTATGTTTTACACCCGCGCTAGCCCTGCCCTGCTCTGTCGTTAGTTACCTAACCTAACGGTGCACGAGGGGACATCGAGGCGAATGCGGATGGCATAAGTGTACGTCGTATTTATCTGTGATGTTTAGGTACTTAAATGATGGGACTTCATTAATGTGATTAATGAAATAAAAGAAACCTAAGATGTTGTAGAATTGAATTTCAAAATAAAACAGGTAGCTACAGTTCTTGCTTTGCACAGCGGTATATGTGATATATCCTGCACCTTATTCGATAAGGAAAGGACCGAGATCCCTTCACCGGGAGTGACTCCTTTAGCAATGACTGGCAGATGCTACACACTCGGTTTGTCTTTTGATTGCTTTTAAGTGTTTTTTGCTTTGCATAGTGATATATGTGATATATCCCGCACCTCATTCGACGAGGAAAGGACCGACGATCCCTTCACCGGGAGTGACTCCTTTAGCAAAACTAGAAAAGCCTAAAAAACACTCCATTTTAAAATTCATTCGATCCTGCAACGATATCAAGTTCATTACGCAATAGGTTTTCAGAAAAACCTGTCGTAGCCCTCCGTCATTTCAGATAAGTAGTAGTTAGTATTCGTGCTGCGTTTGTTGGCCTTTGTCAAGGCGCAGTGTGCGGTAGCTAACTGGTGCTTATCTGCTTATGCATATGATGCAGATTGAGTTAGGGTAGTCATGCGACCTTGTTGGCCTTTGTCAAGGGCCGTGCGGGTGGGTTTAATTCAATCAGGAAATGACGGGTTGAACTTGACTAGCATCCTGTGGTTTGTTGGCCTTTGTCAAGGTCATAGGAGGTTAGGGGCAAAATATTATCGGGAATTTCAAGTGTTGAGATTTGCAATGAGATTGCATACCTTCTATGAGATAGTTGGATCCCGATACCCGCTGCGAGTAAGTGTTACTCCTGGGAGAGTTTTATACATTACAATTAGCCGATCAAGTAGGTGTCTAGAAAGGTGTTAACGAGGTTACGCCTCTGGGAAAACGAGGTTTACATTAATTAGGTTCGTGCGAAAGCACGGGGGACATCCCTCAAAGTACCGACACTGGCCTGGCTGAAAGATTGGCGAACTTGTAGTGTGTAATTAATCCCGGCTAGTCTTTCCTTTTAGGGTTTGAAGGAAGATTTGATAAAAAGCAGTGGGAGCCATCCTGATTAGATAAAATAATAACCAATCTATTCTTGCAAGAGCGCACGCTGAGTGTTTTCTTCTCTCTCTCTCCTGGTAGCGACCATATCACGCCTTAATCAAGATAATAATACGGATTATTGACCGAACCCGCTTGTTATACTGAGCTGGGGAACGTTGGTCCCGCTCCACCTTATAATTGTTATAAGACAGAGCAGGAAATTGGGGAATACCAGATTTCCCGTGCCGCCCGAACGAAGAGAGTGCATGCTGATGCATCATCTTCGGGTGTGTTCGTTACACAGAACTGTTTCTCAGTATCCTCTGTATCCTGGGTATTTGATACCGGATCAGGATCCCAGATATGTAAGATGTTACATAGGGCTACAAAAGGGTAGAAAAACTGAGAACGGGTGATAAGTTTCATGAGGCAGAAAACGGGGCAAGTGTTGCATCCAAGTCTGTTGGTCACTGTCACCCTGTATTACAATACATTGATTCTGAACGAATGTTATTAGATACCGAACCTGATATACAAAATCATATCAGTCTCTTTATTAGTAAAGAAATGATAAAATTTTGTATTGTTGGATAATGTTTTGAACATTTCCTATATCAAAAGTTGATCAGTTCAGGCACGTTATCTAAAAGCATTAATGTTCTAAATCAAACCACAGTTCTTAGTATACAGAACACACACAAGAGGAAGAGTTCAGAAATGAACGATTCCTTCTTGAGGTATTGTAGGCTAGGTCAGATCAATGTGACCCGACTAGCTAGAGTTACATAAAGATGCATATTTAAATTAGTTTGAATTTACATCTTGTGAAACTCGCCAGTCATGTCACAAAGATAAGATGACCATAGCTCCGTTTACTGGAAACAGAGAAAGAGTTAATGAACTCTTGGGATGATACATGTTGATGTATGTAGGTCCCCTGTCTGCACATACCAGGACTGGTTCTTTGTACTTCGTTACATTCTCTGATAATCTCTCGAGATTCAGACATATGTTCCTGATGAAACACAAGTCCGAACCTTTTGAGATATTCACGGAATATAAGTTAGAAGTAGAGAACCAAAATACGGGTAAAAGTATTATGTCCTTTGATGTGATCAAGGAGGAGAATACTTGAGTACGGAAATCCTAGACTATTCTAAAGGAGAATGAGATTCTCTCTCAGCATTACTCCTCCGTATACACCATAGCACGATGGTATATCGGGGCGGAGCGGATACACCCTATATGATAAGGTGTGCTCTATGATGAGTACTACTGAGTTACCTATTTCCTTTTGGGAGTTATGCACTTATGAATTTGCATACCTATTGAATAGGGTTCCAATCAAATCAGTTGCCTACCACTTCATATGTGATATGGAAAGGGAAGAGCCCATCTCTTAAGTTAGTTAAGATTTGGGGTTGTCCGGCCTATGTCTAAAAGCAAAATCCGGACAAGCTCGAGGCAAGGTGAGTTATGTAGAACTAGAAATGTTCCAGCTATACAAACTGCAGCTGATGATTTGATAGAACCAAAGGATTCAGTAAAAACCAACGAACCTCAGCCTCTCCGTCGATCTAGTAGGGTTCCTCACCCACCTGAGAGTTACTCCGGTTTCTCTATGACAGTGGGAGCGAGGATTGCATCATGAGATGATGACCCAACTAGTTTCGAGCTGGCTATCAAGAGTGAGACTCTGTAAGAATGGCTGGATGTTTATCGATCTGAGATGGAATCCTTATACACCAACAAAGTATGGACTTTGGATGCTATATCTGAAGGGTTAAATCCCCATCAGGAGCAAGTATATCTTGAGAAGATTACTTGGTGTAGATGGAAAAGTTGAGACTTTCAAAACTAGACTTGTTAAAAGTTTGCATCATTGACCAGGTGTGGATAATGATGAAACCTTTTCAAGTAGCTATGCTTAAGTCCATCAAGATCCTACTTGTCACGGCTACATACCATGACTACGATATCTGGTGGTTGGGTGTCATGACTGCTTTTCTAAATGATGTTTTAGAAGAGTGCGTCTATAAGTACACAGCCAGAGGGCTTCGTAGACAGTGGGAGCAGCGGAAACGTGTGCAAGATGCTTTATAGGATTAAAGCAGGCATCGCGGAGTTGGAACATCTGTTTTGATGGATTAGTCAAAGAGTTTGACATCATCAAAATGGTAGATGAACCTTGTATAAACAAAAGGGTAGTAAGGGGGTATAGTAACGATCCTCGTAGAGTACGTGGATGACATACTCTTGATAGGGAAGTAGTTTCCTATGCTACGCTCGATCAATCTCCGATTATCACAAAGATTCTCGAAATAGGATCAAAGTGATACCTACTAAATCCTGGATTTTGGATCTATGAGATAGATCTAATTGGATGTTAGGAATCTCACTAGCTGTAGTAAGATGGTATCAGTTGATCCTGGGGAGAATCATTGGAAGTGTTCCAGGGTGATAAAGACGACTGAATGTCAGTCGCAGGCATTGTCTTTACCCTCAATCGAGGGACGGTATGTTGGAAGAGTTCCAAGCTAGATACCGTGACATACTAGACGATAAAGGCAGGATACATCGCTACTTAAGATGCTACCAAAGAGGTTGTTTGGATGTATAATGGTTCATGAGATGAACTATGTTCCTACCATTGTGAGACAATGGAGTTGTGGCTTATGCCAAGGAACGTCCGTCCCATCAGTGATCCAGACATATTCTAAGGCAGTATCACTTGATCGTGGAGATGATTGATCTCCATGGTGATCAAGGTTAGGAGAGCAGATTCAGAGGACAACACAGCGGATCCACTCACAAAGGCCTGTTCCCAGAGAGAGACTTTTATGGGATGGTTGAGTATGAGATACTACAACCACTGCTACAGATGGCCCTAGTGCAAGTGGGAGATTGTTAGTTATATGTATGCCCTAGAGGCCATTACTGTACATTGGATGTATATTGTAGTGGATGCTGGGACATATATAGGGAGGACTTTCTTGCTCGACATGATAGTATGCTATCTGGTTACTCTTTACCTTAACATGTACACTGATTGTCTCTCTGTTACATGTTGGTAAAGCCCTTAGGATGTGTACTTGACTACCTGGACTATGATGCGGATCATACTAGTGGGGACAAGGTAGTCCATAAGTACATCCTTCAAAGTCCCTAGTCGTGGGTGTATCGAGACGGGGCATCGATATACCAGAGTAGACTAGCGTATACCTTCTCGACCCATACAGATGGGCGATGGATGATCCCATATCCATTGGTTTTTGACATCGGAGATGATATACGGGTGCTCAGTAGAAACTGGGTACACTGGACGGACTCGCCGAGAACTCCCAGATGGTATTATACCTCACGTCAGATGGCAGTTCTCTGGTGACACTGGTACAGAGTAGTCTGTTGACCCGAGATCGTCATAGAGTCTTGTGTGGTTCCCACTGTGCTTTGATTTCCATCTTACCACGTCCAAGAGGGCGTGCAAAACGGTGGTTTTTGGGTACAGTCCCGAGTCACATGGAGGCAATGAGCGATAGGAGGGGATTCGTCTCTCCCGGTATAGGGGGTTGATGTTGCGCTGTGTTCGATTGGCTATAACAGGAAATCCCTGGCCAGGGTTGCTGAGATTTACTGGTAAGTGTTACCAGTAGTTTCTCGAATTGTTATAGACCTCATATCAACACGACTTATCGAGCTATTGGGGTCTGACGTTTACCACCCCTAGGCGAGATATGCGACATATCAGACGATCAGACCGGACTAGACGGTAGTGTTACTGGTTGGATTCACTGGAGTGTGAGCGGGCTTGCTCGTCGATCTTCAGATCGCTCAATACCCGGGTGGCCGTTACGTTTAGCAGACCGCTTGCGGCTTGTGGGTGCTTGATATGATCATCATCTGCTGCCGGCGTATTGACGAGTCTTTAGAGTCCTACACAGAGGTTTCCTGGATCAAGCGAAACGAAATAGGAGCGCATATGAGATATGTGCGGGACCGAGAATAATGCGTGTATGTGATACCGTATTCCATTCTCGCGATAGATGTATCGATATGGTTGTATGCGATATAACCTAGTTATCGAATCAAGTATTGATTCGATAAGCCGATACATTGAATACTAGTCGGTTGTGTGCGACATGACCGGATCATTGAATCAAGTGTTGATTTAATGATTTAATGCATAATTATATATTTGATATATTACTTTGCATTAACTAGTATCGGTTCACTTAAGATGGATTTTCTCACTCGGATTTGTGCATTGCATATGCGATATGATTTTGTGCACTTGCTTGTATCATGTTTGATGATGCATGCCTTTTGGTTAAGTGTAAAGAATTAAACCTTGGTTAATGAAATGGTTAGGGTTTACTTTTTCCTAATTCATTTTATTCATTTACTTATTCTTTTGGAAAAAGAAATGCAAAGAGAAAATGGTGGAATTCTTTTGTTCATTCATGAAGCTTCATGAAGACTTTGACTTTGTGACCATTTTGTCTCATGCTTTAACCTAACCATTCCACTTAACTCTAATTAATTCTCTACACCTAACCTTGGTTAGCTTATGATAAGAATTGTTTTCTTTTCTATTTTTAATAATCTTATCATAATACTAGCTTCTTCTTCTTCATCTTCTTCATTGAAGAAAACCTTTCTTCATCAATGGTGGATTAATGAAACAAGTGAGAAATCCAATTCTAAAGTCTACCCACTTCCTATTTCTTCATCCTCTACCTCTTTCCAAGTAGTAGAGTGTGTTTTCTTCACAAGTTTCTTGACTTGGTGAAGTGAGAGCTTGATCTTGCGATGCTTCGACGTAGATCATCTTCGGCATGGACATCGACGACCTAGCTTGCCCATTCTCCGATGAAGCCGACGCTAAAGCCCGGATTTGATTTGGACAGCGGAGTGGACCTCATCTCGGAGCCGTGGAGGTGGAGGACCGGATCTACAAAGGTTGTATTTCCGTATCTCTTAGTTAAGTGTTAACTAGTTAGCTTTTTCGCCTAGTTTTCTAGCAAACGATCCGTAGTCGGGTCTCTCGGCACCTAGAATTTTTGAAAATGGCATGTTCGATGCCTTGTGAGACCTCATTAGGTTGCCTAAGGACCCTACAAACCACACATTTCACGGACCGTGGAGTCCTTAAATCCACGGACTATGATGTCCCTAACCTCGACCGTAATGTCTTAAAACTAACATTGGACTGTGGAGTCCTTAAATCCACGGACTACGTTGTCCTTAACCTCGACCGTGATGTCTTAAAACTAACATGGGACTGTGAGGTCCTTAAACTCATGGACTATGATGTCCTTAACCTCGACCGTGATGTCTTAAAACTAACATTGGACGGTGAGGTCCTTAAACTCATGGACTATGATGTCCTTAACCTCGACCGCGATGTCTTAAAACTAACAACGGACTGTAGAGTCCTTAAATCCACGGACTATGACGTCCTTAACCTCGACCGCGATGTCTTTAAACTACGGTATCCTGGAAAACGTCCAGAGCGGAGCCTGGTCCTCGCAGAACACGGCAATAAATCCGTGGGAAGCATCCAGAGCAACCCCTGACTCCGTGAAATGCGGATAAGGGCAACTTCACCAATCACTTGCGGGTCCTCACGACTCGTAAGGGAGTAAATTCTCTTGTGAGATCCTTACGACTCTCAAGAGAAAACACACTTAGGAATTCTCACGATTCTTAAGGAGAAGATTACACCTACGGGATCCTCTCAATCGGTAGGGAGAAAATTCTTTATGAGACCCTCACGGCTCATAAAGTTAAAAAGTCTTAGGTGACAGATCCTAACGCTGTTTTCTAAGCCATCATTACCTTACAAAGAGCACAAGATTGACAGTTATATACTATCTACAGACCGCACTTGCTAAAATCACATGGCAAACAAAACAGCAAGAAAGAAGAAAGCAGAGAAATGACACAAGACATTATGAAGAACGTGTATCTTTTATTAATGAATTCGATCGGGTACAAAATACATTGTATTAAAGAAAAAAAGAGCAGAATACATTTATTTCAAAATTACAAGTGGTACAAAATCTTTTATTGAGAGGAAAGCGCTTTCGGTAGTCCAATCATCCGCTCGCGCACTTCCCTCAGCCCCTCTTCCTGATCAGCTACCGCGGCCAACTCTGCTTCGACCTGGGCTCACTACTGCAAATAGGATGAGAGTTGTTCTTCGACGGCTTGCTGATCTGCTTCACGATCTTGTGCATCATGCTCAACGACATCGAGCTTCTGCTTCAATGTTAACCCATCAGAGATACATTGCAGAAGGCCCTCGAAGATAACTTTCACCTGGGCAGCGTTCGCGTCGACCTCAGCATGTAGTCGAGCAGACTCGCTTGAAGTTTCTTTGCATTCCCTTCGCTTTAAAGCCACTTCTTGTTCAAGATGGCGGAAGTAAGAAGTGCTCTGCTCAATCCATGCCGCCCGTTGAGTGCTCATAGCCAGGACCTCAGGTGCGGGACGCTTAAGCTCGAACTCATGCAAGCAAGCCTCGACCTCCCGGCAGCGATTAATCCAAGACTCGACGACGCCCTCACCATGAAAGTTCATGAGCGTCGCCAGCATAAGATTAATCTATGCAGAAAAATCCGCGGCAGATGTGGGAGCCTCTACGTCGAACTCCTCGATATACTCGCTTAGCATGCGTAGGCTGGTCACAGCACCTTTGGATGATAGACGCCTTAAAAAGGGCCCGGCCGGCATTATAATACGAGACTCGAATGGAGTTGGAGTCAATGTGATTGCTGCAAAATAGATCATAATCAGAGGTCGGCTCAGGAAGTAAAGAAAACACGCAAAAGTAGAGTCTATTATACCGGCTGCAGCAGGGGGCAAAGTTGGGAGTGCTGGTGGCGCAACGACAGCCTCGTCCCCTCCTTCGATTCGTAAGGCTACAAGCAATATAAAGAAGAGTTAGCAATAATGCGACTACCCGTCAAACAGGAGTACATCGTTTAGAGAAAACACTCACCGACACCAGCAGGCGGACTCGTCTCGGACAAGAAGGAGAAGTGTGGGTGCAACACCTGGTACAGGTGGTCAAGAAGAACTCCTACAAAAACGCGATGACTCGACGTCAGTACATGAATTATACGCCCGAGGGATAAGACTAATGGGTTACAAATCCATACCTTCCAGCATTTGCGACGGTGCGAGAAAAGGCAGAGGGGTGGTCACCGTCAGGGCGGTAACTGGCGGCGCCGTCTCGAGCAGCTCGATTTCAGCACTAGCCACACCTGCATTAGAAACAAGATAAACTTTATTAGGAAAGATTGCAGAATAAAGAAAGAACGGCGGTGAACCAAGATTTACCTGAAGAGTCGCCGGCCGGAGCCCTAATGAGGGCGTCACTTGATGCAATGGTGGTGTCTCCCTCCTCCATTGGGATGGTCCCACCTCCCGTTGCCTCATCGCCCGACTCTACAAGAGCCGTCGTCACGCTCACGACGCTGGGAGACGAAAAGGAACCGTAAGCAGGGAGAGCGATGATCAGAGCGGTGCCCGACTCTTGATAAAGAGCGGCCATCTCGTGCTCAGCGACTATAGCAGCCGTCTCACCCGCTACCACCTCGGGCTCAGTGGTCGCAGCCGTCTCGTCCATCACCACCGTAGGCTTGCCCGTAGTAGCCGTTTCATCCACTGCTGCCTCAGGCCCGTCCATAGTAGCCGTCTCACCCGCCGTCACCTCAGGCTCGGCATTGGTAGCCATCTCGGGCCTAGCAGTCGTGACTGTCTCGTCAGCCACTATCTCGGGCCCGGCAACTATGGTTATATCGCCTACCGTCGCCTTGGGTTCAGTGGCTACCTCCTCTACCGTCCTTTCAGGCTCGACGGTAGCCGCCACTCCTTCAGTAATACTTGGCCCTGCAGAACATGATATATAAGAACTGATAATTTAAAACTTTGACAACAAAGCCTCAAAAACCATTACCTGAGGCGGATTTACCATTGGCTTCCCGAGCTGCACGTGCCGCCCGTCTATGAGCAGTAGACAAGGTGAACGGGAGCTCCTCTGAAGGAATAGCAGCGGGAGTAACGGCTCTTGAGCCTGCTCCCGCAGCCAAAGCAGCGCTACGCTCCCTTGTTGCGCACCTCAGACGCTTCCTTTCCTCCCGGGCCGTCACGACAGACCTTTTGGAAGCCTCCTTCAGCAAGGCGTCGTCGTCAGCGTTCAGAGTTGCCTCCAGAGCCGTCAAGGCTTCCATCATCAGCTTTTTAAGTAGGGCCTCTTGCGGCAATCCCGAAGAGGTCGGGATTTCGGTAGCTGGCTCGGGAAGCATTCCCGCATCGGCTTGCGAGGTAGATCTTGTGGTCCCTGCGATAAGACAAAGAGAGGGTCAGATTACTCATAAGAAATGAAAGGAGAAACATAGCGAACCGAAATGTACCAAGGCCTAAGGACGCTCTAAGTCGTTCCTCCTCATCAAAAGTCTTAAGAGAAGCGGCGATGGCTTCTTCGGTAGAAATGCCTGTTAAAAAAGGAAAAGCGTTAGTCAAAAAAAACGGTAGAAGTACGATGCAATGATGAAAAATACAACTTGTGATTACCTGATTGCGCGAGTTTAGCCAACCACTCGTCGCGCCTTGCCAATTGCTCAGAAGCTGCGATGGCGGCCGCCAGATCAGTGTCATCTGGCGGCATAAAAAGGCCCTCGTTGGTCCCGTACTCACCCAAGCCCTCGCTATAAGGAGCATGAGGTTCCTGACCAAATGCAACGTCAGCAGAGAGGATCGACTTTTTCTTCCTCTTTTGCACGCGAACCCCGGTCGCACCCAAAATCAGCTTACGCTTCGTGGGCACCATGGGACGGCGGGTCCTGATGTCCGAGCCCACACCGGATTCGGGCGAAACCACGTTTACCGTCTCCACGGGAGCACGGGGCGCTGCGGGCACATCCACAGGATCACGGGGCAATCCACGCGTGGGGCTTAGCACACGTGGAGGCTCATCTCCAGCATCTCTTCTTAGTGGAGGAGGGACAGGCGTTCTTCGCTTTAGAGGGACGTTGCGATCGCTGGCGGGGGGCGCACCCTTGCGATCAAGCAGCAGCCGCTTCTATTCCCAGATAACAGCGCCCATCGCATGCTGATACCAAGCCCCGTATATGTTGAGGGCCTTTGGAATGCAACTCGGCTCGCTAATGAAAAAGTGGGAGCCCGTGTTTAACCGCATAAAGTGATGCAGTGCGCTCCGTATTCCCTCCCTGGTGGCCGCAGGCTCTTCCAAAAACGCCTCCAGTGGGACCCCCTGGTAATATCTTAGTTGTTGGGCAAAACGTGTTGGAGATAGTGCCCTCATAGTCAATTATTGGATCGCAGGTACGTGATTGCAATGATTACGGAGGACCTATACCGGTAGGACAGTCTTACTCGAGATGATAGTATGCTATCTGGTTTTCCTTTATCAGTCGTGTACATGATCAGGTGACTGATTACATGTTACACTTTGATAGAGCCCTTAGGATCTTGCTTTACTACCAACAGTATGATGGCGATCATATACGTGAGAGTTGGGTAGTTTATATGCATATCCTTAATTGTAGTCCCTAGTCGTGGGAGTTTCGAGACAGGGCATCGATACTCCGGAGTAGACTAGTGTGTACAGTCGAGACCCCGACGAGGGGCGGTGGCCGGTCTCACAAGCCACTGGTG
This sequence comes from Agapanthus africanus, assembly GCA_030015575.1. Lineage (NCBI taxonomy): Eukaryota > Viridiplantae > Streptophyta > Magnoliopsida > Asparagales > Amaryllidaceae > Agapanthus > Agapanthus africanus. The sequence goes on along the minus strand of JASDDO010000029.1, from coordinate 395,118,687 downwards.
TCAGTTGGATCACCTAAGATGTATACAGGTGCTCATTGGGTTATGAGTACACCGGACAGGACTCGCCGGGAATCTGCTAGTTAGTACTATACCTATCGTCAGATAGCAGTTCCCTGGTGACATGTGTACAGGTTAGTTCATCGACCTGAGGTCGTCATTTGTCTCGTGTGAGTTCCCACTGTGCTTTGATTTCTACCCTACCACGGCTCAAAGGAGTCGTGCAAACAGGTAGTTTTTGGGTACAGTCCCGAGCCATATGGAGGCACGTGAGCGGATCGGCAGGGGATTCGTCTCTCCCGGTATTGGGGGCGAGGTCGTGCTGTGTCTAGGAGAGCCATTACACATAGTCCATGGCCATGGCAGGAGATTTACTGGTAGGTACTCCAGTAGTATCTCAGGGTGTTATTGGGCTACACTCCGACACGACTTATACTGCTATTGGGGGTCTGACGTTTCTAGCCCCCTAGGCAGATATGCGATACTCATTGACGAACGGACCGGACTGTATATACATTGTCACTGTTAGGCTCAGTAGGGTTTCTGGATGAGTTCGCTCATCAGCCTCCCTTGAGGTCAGTCCATGGGCAGCCGTTACGCATAGCTAGTGCCGCTGACGGTTTGTGGTTAAACCCACTGCCAGGGTACTGACGAGTCATTAGAGTCCCCCACAGACAGTTTCCCAAGTTCGGGCGAAACGTTGTAGAGGCCGTATGGTTTTATGGCAGGGTTCGGAAAATGCACGTGCGTTTACGCACGTGTCAGTTTTCGGGCAGATGATACTGGTCGGCTTTGGTTTAAGCCGGATCCGAGTATTATATTGAGTAGGTATAATATCTTTGTCTCAGTTGCATTTGTATTCGGTCGTAATACAAATGCGGGTATATTTATACAGTTACGGGGTTATCCTGAAAGTCGTTTCAGGATCACTTTTGGAAGTTGCCAGTTTCCAGTTTTCTATCAGCCGTCTTTTAACATTTGGTTAAAGACGGATTTATCTTTTCTTGGATGAGGGTGAGTCATGCTTCTAGAAGGTTCTAGAAGGTTCTAGAAAATGGTGACAAGGATTGTGACTCATGCTTTGTTTTCAACCATTTCTTGTTTTGCTTAAGATCTTTATGCTTGATATTTTCATGTGTTCACACATGATATTTTCTCCTATGGTCACCCCCCTCTCCTACGATCACCTCCCTCTTTGCTATAAGAGGCCGGCCCCCTCTCTCTCTCGATATACACTCTCTCACTTGAGGTTTTCACTTGAAAAGATTATGATAGGTTTTATCGGTGTATGGAATTTCACAGCTCATTTCATTCCATCACCCGATTCCCTCGGCAACTTCATTAACCGATCGTCCATGGACTTGGACGAAGTGAGACAAAGTCATCTACTCATTCTCTACATCATTCTTGGTCGTCTCTTTTAGCAAACTTGACGACCGAGTTGCCTCGAGTCAGAGGCGGGAGCCCGTTTAAAGAATCAGTGATGTGGTGCCACCAGGACGAGCAGATCGGAGATCGAAGAGATCGGAGCAGCCGCAACGGAGCGTGGGATGATGGTTAAAGAACGAAGGACTCGGATCGTTCGGTATAACCTTTCTACACTCTTTACAGTTTGTTAGTTTAGCAATAATGGCAGATCCGGATTAAAGTATACGATAGCGCCAGTTAAAAAGTTTTTGTTCCGCATTTGGCGTCTGTAGACGGCCGGGGCGCTACCGTAGACTTACAGTGGTATCAGAGCCTAACCATTTTGCTATACTAACTTGTACTAACGCGTTCAAAACATCGATCGAACCGAAAATCAAAAACGGCAAAATCCAAGCTTGACAGTTTCTGTCGATTTTAAATGATGTCCTAAAATTATTTCACATATCACAGAAAGTTGTGCAGGGTCTCAGAAGCACACGGACCAAATTTGGTCACGTGATCCCACCAAAGAGCCGCGGAACCACGGCCAAACTCATGGTTTGGCCGCGCATCCGCGGCCGTTCTAAGGGATCAGTGTACCAAATTTTTCCTGTGTCTTCTCTGTTGGAATTTGGGGTTTTTGGTATATATCTTTTGGGCCCAGATTTTTTTACTGTTCACCAGTTGTTCGTGGGGCCCACTTTGTGATATTTAGTGGATCAAAATTTAAACACGTTAGTTTACAGTGCTTACATTATATCTCCGACCGGGAATGTCATTTGATCGGTAAACCGCGTCTGATTGCTATAGTTCTTTTAGACGGGTTTGCGAACGTGACATTCGCGTTGATGTTCTGTGTTGTGCTGTGATGTTGCGGATTTGTCGTGGTGGATAGCAGTGTGCAATGGTAGTACAGTTTGAGTTTATTTGTACATTTGATATTGCGGGGCGAGCGTCCAACATGTGGACTGCCGTCACTGCCTGTTGTATAATATTCTTTTGGGGCACGACCAGGTTGCGGTCGATGTACCTGTTGTACTATTTTTTATTACTGTACTAGGTTTTGCCCCGCGACGGAGTGCACGGATAGCCGGGTTCTGGAGGGCAACAGGTCCGCATCTCATGGCTTTGAGAGGCAGAGGGGCCCCACTCTAGAATTGGCAGACTATTCGCCGCACTCGTAGGGGGTACAGGTTGACCCAAGGAGGGGTGCACAAGATTACCGGATTCCGTGAAGTGCTGGGTGGTCCATTCACTTTGATGTAGGGGGCTGCCTCGCTTCAGGTTTTGGCGGGTAACTTGCCGCACCCGTAGGGGTCTAGGTTTCATTGCACAGGCTATCCACACGACAGGGGAACGTCGGGTTTCAGCAGTGGCTCTGTGAAACCCGGGGATCCCAGATTATCTGTATTGTTCTGTGATGCTTATTACTTTTCTGTAATGTTGCATATTATCACGCCTGGAGCGATTATTGTATATTGGTTTATATACTATTAGATGTTGTATATGTTTTACACCCGCGCTAGTCCAGTCCCCGCTCTGTCGTTAGTTAAGTAACCTAACGGGTGATGACGGAACCCAGTGACGAATGCGGATGGCATATACGTACATTTTATTTTCGTTCTTTTCTGGTGTGATCGATTGATGGGACTGCGTTGATTCTGATCAATGCAAAGTAAAACAAACCTGTTTTCAGTTGTTGGAATAAATTTAAAAAGTGTTATTGCAAAGACGTTTTCTTTTGTTATGCATAGCGGTATTCAGTGGAATATCCTGCACCTCATTCGACGGGGCAAGGGCCGATATCCCTTCACCGGGACTGACCCCTTGGGCAGAAGTTTGCGTCAGGGTAATAACTTCACTATAGTCGATTACAAGTTGCTTTGCATAGCGGTATTCAGTGGAATATCCTGCACCTCATTCCACGAGGAAAGAGCCGAGATCCCTTTACCGGGAGTGACCTCTTTAGCAAAAGGTTTTCGCCACTATATTTTAAAAAGCTATCAGGTTCCTTCAGCGATATCAAGTTCACTACGCTAAAGGTTTTTCGCCAAAAACCAGCCGTAGCCCTCCGTCACTTCTTTTGGGTATTCAGTAGTATTCAAGCTATGTATTTTGACCTAACGCCAAGGCATAGTGTTTGGTAGCTGCTGGGTATTCAATTGTTGCATAGATAGATGAGTTGGTTTGGGACAGCCGTTCTGCCATTTTGACCTAACGCCAAGGGCATGTGCGGGTGGGTTCAAATTAACAAGATAGTGACGGGTAGAACTTGGCATGTGACTTATGACATTTTGACCTAACGCCAAGGTTATAAGAGCATGGGGCAAAAATCAGATCGGGAGTTTCTAAAGAAACTGAAACTTGCCAAGTATGCGCATACCTTCTGGAGTATGAGTAACGTGGATGCATTCCATCACGTTATCATGCGATGAGAGTTGGATCCCGATTCCCACTGATGAGTTGGTTTACTCTTCGGGTGATCCCGATTGATTCTTCTTTAGGTTTGGAGGAGAATTTGACAGGACAGTGGGAGGTTTCCGGATTAGATAAAGTGATAACCATTCTGATCTAGGTTAGAGTGCACGCAGAGTGTTTCTTTTCTCTCTCTCTTTGGCAGCGACCTTTGACCGACCCTAGACTATGACTCAGTGACCAGGTTGACCGAACCTTCTTAAAATACTGGCTTTTGGATTGTCTATGTTGCATAAGTCATTGCCACTCCTTCTTCTACCCTTTGAATTTCTTGTAAGTCGATGTAGTACACCCCAGTACTTGTGGGGAGGCGGAATTTTCAAAAACGATCAAGTTTAAAGAACGAACATCGACTAACCGCTTGAATCGAAGCTAAACTATAAATAACCGTACACAAAGAGTTTCTTAACTATTGTGTTTAGGGATTATACCAAATGAAACTAGTCCTTCGTCTTTACGATCTCCTTGTTCTCCTCGGCCTTCTCTAGGTAGTAGACGATCCACCCGAGAGCAAAACTCCAAGCTACACCTCTAACTTGAGGCAACTAATCTACTTTGATTGCTAATCAAAGAAGAAAGGATGATATAGAGTGAAGGTAATGGATGTTTAAGTCTAACTAAACCTTTGATCTCAACACATGAGGATTAAGGATTAGTCTCTTGAAGATGAGAGCTTAAGGAGAGAGAATGTGAGATAAGATAATGAGATGAGAGAGAGTGTATCATAATATATTATGAAGCATTCTTATTTTAGAATAATGAATAATAGAAATGAATAAGCATGCTTCATAAATGAAAAGAGGTGATTCATTAACATGAGTCATTAAGCATTTATGGTGCATTAATGACCATGATGAATCACCCTCATGACTCACTAATCTTATCCAAAGCTTATGTCACCTTAACCTCCTTAGTCACATCTTCTAGAAGCTTCTCGTATAATTACGAGAACGCCCCTCCAATCCGCAAAAATACGGAAAAACTTTTAGACTGTAAAATCCAATAACCGGATACCAGTAACTGGCTTAAACCAAAGCCGACTGGTAAAAACTGTCCGAAAGTCGTACGTGCGTAAACGCACGTATGCGTCCGAACCCTTTGTCGCAAAACCATGCGACCTCTATATCGTTTCGCCTGGAGTAGGAAACTCTCTGTGTGGGACTCTAGAGACTCGACTACTACGCTGGCAGTGGGTTTAACCACAGACCGCAAGCGGCACTAGCTGTACGTAACGGTCCCCAGGTAGTTGTCGATAAGAAGGTCGATGAGGAAACCCATCCGAACTCTTACTGAGTCTGATGTGACAATCTCCATACAGTCCGGTCCGTTCGTCCAAGACTATCGCATATCGGGCCTAGGGGGGCGGCAAGCGTCAGTCCCCTAATAGCGGTATAAGTCGTGTCGGAGGGAAGCCCATTACACCCTGAGAAACTACTGGAACCTACCAGTAAATCTCGCTTGCCCTAGCCAGGGACTTTGCGTAATGGCTCTCTGACACAACACGATATCTACTCCCAATACCGGGAGGGACGAATCCTGTCTAACCGCCACTGCCTCCAAGTGCTCGGGACTGCACCCAACTGCTACCTGTTTGCATGACTCCTTTGAGCCGTGGTAGGGTAGCAATCTAAGAACAGTGGGACACACTCGAGGCGAAGTAGCAGTGTCAAGTCTGCGGACTACGCTGTACTCATGTCACCTGGGAACTTCTCACTGACGACTGGTATCAAACCAACCAACAGTTCCCCGTGAGTCCTGTCCGGTGTACCCGTAACCTAACGAGCACCTGCATACTATCTCTAGTACGACGTACTGACGGCTGTGGGACAGACCATCTCCCCAACTGGGATGAGAAGCGTACACACTAGTCTACTCCGGATATCGATGCTCTGTCTCGATAATCCAACGACCAGGGACCTGAATAAGGATGTGCTTGTAGACTACCCAGCCCCCACTAGTGTGACTGCCATCACAACGCTGGTAGACAAGCAAGATCCTAAGAGCTCTATCAATACGTACACTCACATATTAAGATAGAAAAACCAAGTAGCATACTACCATGTTTAGCAAGACTGTTATACACATGCGAATATCCCAAGCTTCCATTAAGTAATATACAAACTAGTATGATACAGTAATGGCCTTCTAGGGAATAAACACTAACAATCTTCCACTTGCACTAGGGCCATGTACTGACATATCGTAGACCAATGATCTCGAGTAGCCTCTCGAACTGAATCTGAGGAAGGGCCTTCGTGAATGGATCAGCAATGTTCTCTTCTGAAGCAACTCTCCGAACCTCGATCTCCTGATGATCAATGATCTCCCTGATCAGGTGATACCGCCTCAAGATGTGTCTGGACTTCTGATGGGACCTTGGTTCCTTCGCTAAAGCTATAGCTCCGTTGTTGTCGCAATACAGAGGTATTGGATCAACTATGGTAGGAACCACCTGAAGTTCTGTTAGGAACTTCTTCATCCAGACTGCTTCTTTTGCGGCATCGCAAGCAGCTATATACTCCGCTTCCATCGTCGAGTCAGCAACGGTGTCCTGCTTGGAACTCCTCCAGCACACCGCCCCTCCATTGAGGGTAAAGACATAACCCGACATGGACTTGGAATCGTCCTTATCACTCTGGAAGCCGGAATCAGCAAAGGCCTCCAACCTGAGGTCTTTAGCGCCGTAAACCAAGAACATCTCCTTAGTCCTCCTCAGGTACTTGAGAATGTTCTTTACTGCTATCCAGTGTTTCTCCCCTGGGTCTGACTGATACCGGCTTACCACGCTCAGTGCGTAAGCTACATCTGGTCTGGTACACAACATCGCATACATTATAGAGCCTACCGCAGAAGCGTAGGGTATAATAGACATGTGTTCCCTTTCCAAATCAGTCTTGGGAGACATCTCTTTGGAGAGGGTGATTCCGTGACAAGCCGGTAGATTACCGCGCTTAGAATCTTCCATACTGAATCTTTTCAGTACAGTGTCGATATACCTGGACTGCGAAAGTCCCAACATCCTCTTGGATCTATCACGATAGATCCGGATCCCCAGAATGTACGAGGCATCACCCAGGTCTTTCATGGAGAAGCTGTGTGACAAGAATCCTTTGACAGATTGTAGCATAGGAACGTCATTTCCTATCAATAGAATGTCATCCACGTACAAGACGAGGAATACGACACTTCTGGCCACAACTTTACTATATATGCACGGTTCATCTGGATTTTTGATAAAGTCATACTCTTTGACTGTCTCATCAAAACAGATGTTCCAACTCCGCGATGCCTGCTTTAGTCCATAAATAGACTTAAGCAGCTTGCATGCTTTCCCGCTGCTCCCACTCTGATTGAAACCCTCTGGCTGATCCATATAGACGCTCTCTTCTAAATTTCCATTCAGAAAAGCCGTCTTTACGTCCATCTGCCAGATTTCATAATCATGGAAGGCAGCAATAGCAAGAAGGACCCGAATGGATTTGAGCATAGCCACTGGAGAAAAAGTTTCGTCATAGTCCAAACCAGGTCTTTGACGAAAACCCTTTGCAACAAGTCTAGCCTTATAGGTTTCTACCTGTCCATCTACACCAATCTTTTTCTTGAAGATCCATTTGCATCCTATGGGTTTTACCCCATCTGGAGCAAAGTCCAAAGTCCATACTTTGTTGGTGTACATGGACTCCATTTCGGTCCGCATTGCATCTAGCCATCGTACCGAGTCGCCGCTCTGGATGGCCTGCTGGAAGTCAGTAGGTTCATCATCATCTATGATGCAATCCTCTCTATCCCCATCTATGAGAAAACCGTAGTATCTCTCAGGCGGATGAGACGGCCTACTACTCCTGCGGAGGGGTGCGGGAATGTTCTGTTCTTCTTGAACTTCCTGTTCTACCAAACTTTCAGTATTAGTTTGTGGTTCTGGAATTTCTTCCAGTTCTATTTCGCTCCCACTTATTTCCTTTTCTAAAAACTGATTTTCCAGAAAATGGGCATTACGAGAAACAAAAACCTTTTGTTCCTCTGCGTAATAGAAATAATATCCCTTGGAGTTCTTTGGATATCCCACAAACAAACATTTTACTGATCGTGCCTCGAGCTTGTCCACATGCTGCTTTTTAACAAAAGCTGGACATCCCCAAATCTTCATATGCTGAAGATGGGGTTTCTTCCCAGTCCACATCTGATATGGAGTGGTAGGCACAGTCTTGGTAGGAGCCCTGTTCAGAAGATATGCCGCTGATTCTAGCGTATAACCCCAGAAAGATCGCGGTAACTCAGCATTACTCATCATGGATCGTACCATATCCAATAGGGTTCGATTCCGTCTCTCCGATACACCGTTATGCTGTGGAGTGTATGGAGGAGTAAGCTGAGAGAGAATTCCTTTCTCTTTTAGGTAACCTAGGAACTCGGCACTTAAGTATTCTCCACCTCGATCAGATCTCAGTGTTTTAATACTTTTGCCTGTTTGGTTTTCTACTTCATTCCTATACGCTTGGAATTTTTCAAAAGCCTCGGATTTATGTTTCATCAGATAAATGAATCCGTATCTTGAGTAATCATCCGTGAAAGTAATGAAATAGGAAAAACCACCTCTCGCATGTGTAGACATTGGACCGCATACATTGCTGTGTATGAGTCCTAAGAGCTCGCTCGCTCTTACTCCTTGTCCAGTAAATGGAGTCTTTGTCATCTTTCCTTTGAGACAGGATTGACAAGTGTCATAAGATTGATATTCGAACGTGTCCAAATATCCTTCTCTATGCAACTTAGTCAACCTTCTCTCATTGATGTGACCCAGTCTACAATGCCATAAGAAAGCCTTATTTAAATCTGGAGACTTTCTTTTTAGTGTGTTCTGGACATTGAAAATTTGGAGTTGGTTTAAAACATATATACCGTTATTTAGAGTACCGGACCCAATCAAACCATGATTAAGGTGGATGTTGACAATATCTCTTACAAACGTGAAATCATAACCTTTATTTGATAACAAGGAAACTGATATGATATTACACGTTAAGCTTGGTACAAAATAACAGTTATGTAAAACCAAAATGTGTCCACTCGTCAATCCTAGGTGATAATCCCCGACGGACGCAGCTCCCACGCTAGCTCCGTTAGCAACCCTGAGGATCATATCACCTTCCTTCAGCACTCTACGGTTTCTCAGTGCCTGCAATGAATTGCAAATATGAGATCCTGATCCGGTATCCAATACCCAGGAAGTAGAGTTGATTGACAGACAATTCTCAATTACAAACACACCTGAAGTCGAAGCCACAGCTTGCTTCGGTTCCTGGTTCTTGGCGTTCCACGCCTTGCAATCCTTCTTCCAGTGCCCTTTCCTGTGACAATGGAAGCACTCATCCTGGCCAACTATCGGTACTGCTATCTTTTTCTTTCCCTTCTTTCCCACCTTACTAACACCTCCTCTAGGTTTGGGTGCGGCCTTCTTCTTCCTTCCTTTGGCCCTAGCCTTGGACCCGGAAGAAGATGCACCGCCAACAAACATAGCGGGTGTTTCCCTTGCTTTCTTCAAGGTGCCCTCTGCACTCCTTAACATGTTTAGGAGTTCCGCAAGTTCAACTTCTTTTCCTTGAAGATTGAAGTTGAGGATAAACTGGGCGTAGGTGGGAGGAAGGGACTGGAGAATAAGGTCTGTATACAGCTCATTATCCAAAGTCGTCCCAAGGTCTGCGAGCTCTTCAATATAGCCGATCATCTGTAGGACATGTTCACCTACCGATGACCCGACAGCCAACCTCGCTCGAAACAAGTTCTTAGAGGTCTCGTATCTTGCTATACGAGATTGCTCTCCATAAAGTTCCTTTGTATGGAGAAATATGCCATCCAGGGACATATCCTCGTGCCTCCTCTGATGTTCATTGTCCATAGAGGCAAGCACGACGCACTTGGCTCTCGCGCAATCTAAATCCCAGGTTTTGCGGATTTCCTTATCCGCATTGCTGGATTTGGGATCAGGGACAGCAGGTGCCGTAGCGGTGAGGACGTACCCCAGTTTGTCATAGGTCAAAGCCATTTTGACATTCCGCAGCCAATCTTTATAGTTTGGCCCCGTCAGTATATTCTTTTCTAAAAGTAACTTAAGTCCAGTCATTTTCAGGGTCGCTGCAATTAGGAGAGAGAGAAGAAAACACTTTAGCATGATGCTCTTGCAAGTTTAGAGTGGTTTTTAGTTTATCTAAACTGGATGGCTCCCACTGTTTCTCGAATCCTTCCTCAAACCATAAAAGAAGAATTAGCCAGGACTATTCTCACCGTACAATACTTGCTTAACCGTTCAGCCAGGCCAGTGTCGATACTTCGAGGGAGGTTTTCCAACGCTTTCGCGAAGTTCCTTAATTAAATAACCTCTTTTCTCTGGGGGCGTAACCCCGCTGACACCTTTCTGGACACCTACTAGGTTTATAGCATTGATCGTTAAGTGACGAATATCCTGATAAGTAGCATATACTCACAGTAGGATCGGGATCCAAATATCATCGTATGATAATGTTGAAGGAATCCTACCAACATTCATCAAACTCCAAATGGTATGCATCTCTTTGCAAATTTCAGTTTCTTTAGAAATTCCCGATATAAGTTTTTGCCCCATGCTCTTATGACCTTGGCTTTGGTCAAAATGTCATAAGTCACATGTCAAGTTCTACCCGTCATTATCTTGTCAATTTGAACCCATCCGTATATACCCCTGACTTTGGTCAAATGGTAATACGACTGTCCCAAACCAACTCATCTATCTTATGCAACAAATGAAAACCCAGCAGCTACCAAACACTATGCCTTGACTTTGGCCAAAATGCATAGCTTGAATACTACTGAATACCCAAATGAAATGACGGAGGGCTACGAATGGTTTTGGCGAAACCGTGAACGTAGTGAACTTGATATAACCGAAGGAACCTGATAGCTTTTAAAAGGAGTGGTTAAAGCTCCGCATTTAAAAATATCTGTTTTAAAAATAACCGAGTGGTTTCTTTTAAATTGTTCCAACGATTAAACTTTGGTTTGTTTTCTTTGCATTACAGATAATGCGTCCCATCATTAACCTATCATTGCAGAAAACAACGAAAATTCAACGTCCTCTTATGCCATCCGCATTCGCCACTGGGTCCCGTCATCACCCGTTAGGTTACTTAACTAACGACAGAGCGGGGGCTGGGCTAGCGCGGGTGTAAAACATAAGTGACGTCTAAATAGCTATCATATATATAGATATTTTACATTCGTCTGACGCAATGATATTCATTCCAGAACACAGATAAACAATATTGGATTTGCAAGCAATCTGTATTTCTTTTGAGCCTGCAAGAAAAGACAGATTACACAGTTGTGATGAATAGCCGATACCCCACCCTCGACCCCTACGGGTACGGCAAACTACCCGCCCGGCAGTTTGTGTACCCCACCTTGGGTCAGTCCTAGGAGCAAAAACAGTAAAATGAAATAATACAACGGTGGCTACAACCGCAACCTGGATGTGCCCCGCAAAAATAATATTACAACAAATTACATTTACAACAAATGAATTAAACAATAACCCATTGCAAACCCCGGCTATACACCACAACAGTCCAATACAGTTTATATGCACAAACAGATATAACCATTACAGAAATGTGCAACCCCCTGCCAACCGACATACTAGTAGTTAGGGGAGGTTTACGAACACATTAAACAATCACAGATATAATCCAATATGCAAATACTGTACAATTTCGATCGATTAAACAACATCAATATTGCTCCAAAATCTGCTCTGTTAAACTGTAACCTGAGCAAATATTAAATATTCCAGAAAACCCCAAATAATACACAGAAGCAGCAGAAGAAAAATCGGCTCCTGACTCGCCAACTCGGCGGCGGAAGCGCGGCGACTCAGTAGGCTGAGGCCGCGGTTCCGCGGCGAGTTAGGCGATTCAGGTGACTGTTTTTCTTGGGTGTTCTTCTGGTGTCTTTTCAAGCTCTCTGAACTTACCTGAAAAATTTTTGGACATCATTTTAAGTTCGACAGAAACTGAACAGATTTAGGGTTTTCCGGCTTCGTTTTTCCGTTCGAAATTCGTACAAATTTGCAATCAAGTTATTTAGTGTTTAGCGAGGCTCTGATACCACTGTAAGTCGATGTAGTACACCCCAGTACTTGTGGGGAGGCGGAATTTTCAAAAACGATCAAGTTTAAAGAACGAACATCGACTAACCGCTTGAATCGAAGCTAAACTATAAATAACCGTACACAAAGAGTTTCTTAACTATTGTGTTTAGGGATTATACCAAATGAAACTAGTCCTTCGTCTTTACGATCTCCTTGTTCTCCTCGGCCTTCTCTAGGTAGTAGACGATCCACCCGAGAGCAAAACTCCAAGCTACACCTCTAACTTGAGGCAACTAATCTACTTTGATTGCTAATCAAAGAAGAAAGGATGATATAGAGTGAAGGTAATGGATGTTTAAGTCTAACTAAACCTTTGATCTCAACACATGAGGATTAAGGATTAGTCTCTTGAAGATGAGAGCTTGAGGAGAGAGAATGTGAGATAAGATAATGAGATGAGAGAGAGTGTATCATAATATATTATGAAGCATTCTTATTTTAGAATAATGAATAATAGAAATGAATAAGCATGCTTCATAAATGAAAAGAGGTGATTCATTAACATGAGTCATTAAGCATTTATGGTGCATTAATGACCATGATGAATCACCCTCATGACTCACTAATCTTATCCAAAGCTTATGTCACCTTAACCTCCTTAGTCACATCTTCTAGAAGCTTCTCGTATAATTACGAGAACGCCCCTCCAATCCGCAAAAATACGGAAAAACTTTTAGACTGTAAAATCCAATAACCGGATACCAGTAACTGGCTTAAACCAAAGCCGACTGGTAAAAACTGTCCGAAAGTCGTACGTGCGTAAACGCACGTATGCGTCCGAACCCTTTGTCGCAAAACCATGCGACCTCTATATCGTTTCGCCTGGAGTAGGAAACTCTCTGTGTGGGACTCTAGAGACTCGACTACTACGCTGGCAGTGGGTTTAACCACAGACCGCAAGCGGCACTAGCTGTACGTAACGGTCCCCAGGTAGTTGTCGATAAGAAGGCCGATGAGGAAACCCATCCGAACTCCTACTGAGTCTGATGTGACAATCTCCATACAGTCCGGTCCGTTCGTCCAAGACTATCGCATATCGGGCCTAGGGGGGCGGCAAGCGTCAGTCCCCTAATAGCGGTATAAGTCGTGTCGGAGGGAAGCCCATTACACCCTGAGAAACTACTGGAACCTACCAGTAAATCTCGCTTGCCCTGGCCAGGGACTTTGCGTAATGGCTCTCTGACACAACACGATATCTACTCCCAATACCGGGAGGGACGAATCCTGTCTAACCGCCACTGCCTCCAAGTGCTCGGGACTGCACCCAACTGCTACCTGTTTGCATGACTCCTTTGAGCCGTAGTAGGGTAGCAATCTAAGAACAGTGGGACACACTCGAGGCGAAGTAGCAGTGTCAAGTCTGCGGACTACGCTGTACTCATGTCACCTGGGAACTGCTCACTGACGACTGGTATCAAACCAACCAACAGTTCCCCGTGAGTCATGTCCGGTGTACCCGTAACCTAACGAGCACTTGCATACTATCTCCAGTACGACGTACTGACGGCTGTGGGACAGACCATCTCCCCAACTGGGATGAGAAGCGTACACACTAGTCTACTCCGGATATCGATGCTCTGTCTCGATAATCCAACGACCAGGGACCTGAATAAGGATGTGCTTGTAGACTACCCAGCCCCCACTAGTGTGACTGCCATCACAACGCTGGTAGACAAGCAAGATCCTAAAAGCTCTATCAATACGTACACTCACATATTAAGATAGAAAAACCAAGTAGCATACTACCATGTTTAGCAAGACTGTTATACACATGCGAATATCCCAAGCTTCCATTAAGTAATATACAAACTAGTATGATACAGTAATGGCCTTCTAGGGCATAAACACTAACATTTCTCAGAACACCCGTATTACTACGGACATCCACTTCCATTGGATAGATCCATCGTATGGTTATATACGAACTCGAAGGGACTTCTTCGAGGATGGATCCAGGTTCAGGAGAAACAGAATTGGTTTATTCAGTTGTTTTTTATTATCACCTTCTCTCAGGTTGCGAGGGCTCCTTGGTTTAGGAAAGTACACCTATTACGCTTATTGGATAGTCTTATTCCAAACCATAGGCTGGTGCCGAAAGGTAGGGAATGAAGAAAACCAATTAGCCTAAGTAGGGTGTGCAGAAGGTAATATGTAAAGACAAAATAAAGGGATTAGAAAGAGGGCAAAGAAAATTGCGACTGTTGTCATTCACGACCAAACCGCGTACTTCATCGCCACTCCTATTTCACCTCTAAAAGAATAAGGTATTATTCAGATGTCTTTTATCATCACCTTCTCTCAAGATGCGAGTACTCCTTGGTTTAGGAGGGTACACCTATTATGCTTACTGGATAGTCTTCTTCCAAACCATAGGCTGGTGCCGAACGGTAGGGAAGGAAGAAAACCATTTAGCCTAACGATGGTGTACAGAAGATAACGACTAAAGACAAATAAAGGGATTTGGAGAGATGGCAATAAAATATACGGTTGAAGTCATGAATTGGATTATGGAAGAGGCATTGCTATGAATATCAGGATACCCCTACGAAACATTTTCATGTTTCAGTGCATTGTTAAAGAAAAACTGTTTTCCCGATTAGATACTTACTCCAGGGTGTGTATTCACCAGGTTTCATTCTCATATCTGTATGGTTTTACAGATGATGAGTGGGAGTAAGTTATTGGAAATTAGGTGATCATCCTCATTATATCGGAATTCGTTGTAATTGGTGATATTTGAGGAAATCGCCGGGGTACAGTTTTCAACCTACGACGCACAGGTTTTGAGTTGCTTAAACTCAGCGGACTTATACACAGTATTGTATGTTGTCCAGTGTCCATCAGGACAAAGGGGTAGGTCCTCGTACTATGTTCTGTTTACTTATAACTTCTCTAGTATTTAGACAAGTGTTTCGTAGAAATACAAGATCTAAGTTTTGAGAAGTTGTGGGTATAAGAATAAAGTAGAGAACCAGGTGTCACAAGTATCGGGATTCTTCAAAGAGATCGAAGATGTAGATTCTTGTGATTGGTATTCAGATAATAGTGATGGTTTTGAGAAACGTGTTTCTCTTTCAGGTTACTCATAATTGGATGGATTCCTAAGTTGAGTAATGCTGATTAGCCTCTTTCCATTAAGTTGATATGCACTGGAGACAGATGCATGATTTGAATATGGTTCCAATTAAATAAGTGCCAAAGTTTCTATATTGGATATAGAATGGTTCATACCTTAAAAGATGTTAAGGTACGGGGAGTTGTCCAGCTTATGCTTAAAACCAGACTCTGGATGACTCGGGGCACGTTTCTGTAATGGCTGTTTGTGGGTTGACCCTGGCTATGACGAGGGTTGATTTTCTACCATTTTGGAAGATCAATAGTGATATTGTTCTTGACTCGCCACAGTTTTAGTAAAATGGATCTTTTTCAGAAAACAGTAGTGGGAGTATGGTAGAACTGGAAGTGATTCCAGAACCGCGAACGATTACGGAAAATTTAATAGGACCTATATATTCAATCAGGTTTGACATTCCAATAGCCACTCCGCAGATATGGTGGATAACCTCAGACACCCGAAAGGTACTTCGGTAGCCTCAAGGACGGTGACAGGGAGGTTCTTATCTACCCAGACTTGACACTACTGTTGTTCCAGGCTATGAGACCCGGTAGGAGGGTTGTCGTAGTCAGTGGGAGCATCGGAAGCATAGTGGGCAAGTAGCTTATGTCTATTTATAGACTAGAGCAGTTATAGCGGAGATAGATCATCTAATTTTGATATGACAGTCATGGGTTTGACTTCAATCAGGATAGGGGATGGATCTGTTAAGAAGGTAGTAGGGTGTGATGTCATGGTATCTGGATGACATACACAGAGTAGGAAGTAAAATTCCTATACTACGATCGGTTGTACTGTGGTCGTCACACAGTTGTTTCTCCAGACAGGATATGGATATAGTATCAGACATTATGGTTTCTGGATCTATGGTTTTAGATCTGGATTTGGGTAGTTTCCCAATGTGGGTACTTTGACAGTATTCTAATGGTTTTTAGAATAGTTGACTCCTAGCATGGTGGTGTACCTGCAGGTGATGGAGTCACCCTCTCTAAAGGTGTCGTATAGACTAAAGGGGAGAGGGATGGGCATGATTGGCAGATCAGTTGCTTAGGCAATTGAGTCAATCATGAGATGTCAAGTACCACACCAGATGTTGTTTTTGCACTAGATGCAATAAGTTTGTATTAATCCAATCCTGGAGAAACATAAGGAAGCAGTTTTAGAACATAAGTACATGTTCTACGGATTTGATGACGGCAGCCTCCTACGGGAGACGATTATCATTCCAGGCTTCAAAGGTGACATGGTTGACAGAGTGATTGTCAGAGTTATAGTTTTTCCCTCTGATGAGGGACAGTATTATGGACAGGTGGTCCAATAGGATACTGTGGGTGGCATGGTGCCGGATACTGATTAGGTTCAGTGATCGATACAGTCTAAGAAGTTTGGATTTAGAGTTCATTTATGAACTAGGTCCCATCAGATATCCAGACATATTCTAAGACAGGTATTACTTGATTCGGGAGATGGCTTTCTCCGCGAATTTGAGATTAAGAGAGATATAGAAAGAAACTTCTAGGCGGATCCACTCACCGAGGCTATTTCTCGAACACAATAGTTTTACAAACGGGCTTTATGAAACTGATTAGTAGAGGAGTTGGATGTTCGGTTTCACACGGGCTGTGAGTAGTCGACATCGCAATAATTAGCCTTGAGTGCAAGTGGGAGATTGTTGGAGATAGTGCCCTCATAGTCAATTATTGGATCGCAGGTACGTGATTGCAATGATTGCGGAGGACCTATACCGGTAGGACAGTCTTACTCGAGATGATAGTACGCTATCTGGTTTGCCTTTATCAGTCGTGTACATGATCAGGTGACTGATTACATGTTACACTTTGATAGAGCCCTTAGGATCTTGCTTTACTACCAACAGTATGATGGCGATCATATACGTGAGAGTTGGGTAGTTTATATGCATATCCTTAATTGTAGTCCCTAGTCGTGGGAGTTTCGAGACAGGGCATCGATACTCCGGAGTAGACTAGTGTGTACAGTCGAGACCCCGACGAGGGGCGGTGGCCGGTCTCACAAGCCACTGGTGTCAGTTGGATCACCTAAGATGTATACAGGTGCTCATTGGGTTATGAGTACACCGGACAGGACTCGCCGGGAATCTGCTAGTTAGTACTATACCTATCGTCAGATAGCAGTTCCCTGGTGACATGTGTACAGGTTAGTTCATCGACCTGAGGTCGTCATTTGTCTCGTGTGAGTTCCCACTGTGCTTTGATTTCTACCCTACCACGGCTCAAAGGAGTCGTGCAAACAGGTAGTTTTTGGGTACAGTCCCGAGCCATATGGAGGCACGTGAGCGGATCGGCAGGGGATTCGTCTCTCCCGGTATTGGGGGCGAGGTCGTGCTGTGTCTAGGAGAGCCATTACACATAGTCCATGGCCATGGCAGGAGATTTACTGGTAGGTACTCCAGTAGTATCTCAGGGTGTTATTGGGCTACACTCCGACACGACTTATACTGCTATTGGGGGTCTGACGTTTCTAGCCCCCTAGGCAGATATGCGATACTCATTGACGAACGGACCGGACTGTATATACATTGTCACTGTTAGGCTCAGTAGGGTTTCTGGATGAGTTCGCTCATCAGCCTCCCTTGAGGTCAGTCCATGGGCAGCCGTTACGCATAGCTAGTGCCGCTGACGGTTTGTGGTTAAACCCACTGCCAGGGTACTGACGAGTCATTAGAGTCCTCCACAGACAGTTTCCCAAGTTCGGGCGAAACGTTGTAGAGGCCGTATGGTTTTATGGCAGGGTTCGGAAAATGCACGTGCGTTTACGCACGTGTCAGTTTTCGGGAAGATGATACTGGTCGGCTTTGGTTTAAGCCGGATCCGAGTATTATATTGAGTAGGTATAATATCTTTGTCTCAGTTGCATTTGTATTCGGTCGTAATACAAATGCGGGTATATTTATACAGTTACGGGGTTATCCTGAAAGTCGTTTCAGGATCACTTTTGGAAGTTGCCAGTTTCCAGTTTTCTATCAGCCGTCTTTTAACATTTGGTTAAAGACGGATTTATCTTTTCTTGGATGAGGGTGAGTCATGCTTCTCGAAGGTTCTAGAAGGTTCTAGAAAATGGTGACAAGGATTGTGACTCATGCTTTGTTTTCAACCATTTCTTGTTTTGCTTAAGATCTTTATGCTTGATATTTTCATGTGTTCACACATGATATTTTCTCCTATGGTCACCCCCCTCTCCTACGATCACCTCCCTCTTTGCTATAAGAGGCCGGCCCCCTCTCTCTCTCGATATACACTCTCTCACTTGAGGTTTTCACTTGAAAAGATTATGATAGGTTTTATCGGTGTATGGAATTTCACAGCTCATTTCATTCCATCACCCGATTCCCTCGGCAACTTCATTAACCGATCGTCCACGGACTTGGACGAAGTGAGACAAAGTCATCTACTCATTCTCTACATCATTCTTGGTCGTCTCTTTTAGCAAACTTGACGACCGAGTTGCCTCGAGTCAGAGGCGGGAGCCCGTTTAAAGAATCAGTGATGTGGTGCCACCAGGACGAGCAGATCGGAGATCGAAGAGATCGGAGCAGCCGCAACGGAGCGTGGGATGATGGTTAAAGAACGAAGGACTCGGATCGTTCGGTATAACCTTTCTACACTCTTTACAATTTGTTAGTTTAGCAATAATGGCAGATCCGGGTTAAATTATACGATAGCGCCAGTTAAAAAGTTTTTGTTCCGCATTTGGCGTCTGTAGACGGCCGGGGCGCTACCGTAGACTTACAAAACGATGGGGGTTGTACCTCATAAAAAGCGACGCCTCATTCTGCCTGAACACGAGGAAGCCCGGCCTATTGGAGTATAGATGTAGAATCTTCCGGGCTTTCAATACGGAGGCCCCGTCCTCGAAATTATCGCGCAACGCCAACACCGCCTTGGAGGTCTCCGGGCCGATTGTCAGGACATTTTCCGTGAAAGAAATACCCGCTCCGACCGTGCGCGGACGAAGAAGCAACCCCCTAGCCTCCCGCGGAGGCGAATTCACGATAGAAGCACCGATCAGCCGCATAACTCTCGGGAATCTATACTTCTCGTAAAACGAGGGTCTTTTATGAATACCAAATACCCCGAGCACGTGTATTTCCATCCACGAAGTAAAGTAGTGCATCGGGAAATTAGCGGGTTGCACCCCTGGTTCAGTTGCGTCGGCCGCCACGCTAAGACCGTAGTACAGGTGGGCCAACCCGGCAATCCCGATGGCCAATTGTATGCCAGCCACCATTCGATGTGCTGGGTAGAAGACGGACGGCCACATATAGCGAGGGTGCATGGGGAGCGCGAACCAGCACAACCATAGCCCCAGAAACCCGAGAAAGAAAGTCTCCTCGTTGATGCCCGGAGCAGCGATTTCCGACAAAGGGATGATTGCAGCATCGGAGAGGTAAAAACCTTTTTGATCGGCTTCCAGTGCTGGTCGACGATCTAAGCCAAGGCCGAAGGGGTCATCAAGCTTGGCAAATTTTTCGCCCCGTTGCGATAGAATCTCCGGTCGAAGAAAGCGGGCGATGAAGTCTGCGAAACTAACTCCCCGGCCTCCCGATTCCAAGTAAAGACTTTCATACATATTCGGCACCTTTAACAGACTCGGAAACTGGTGCTGAATAGCGTTCTCCGACATTAAGTCCATCACCAACGGCTTGGTGGCAAAAACGTATTCGTCCGGGGGAAGTAGCTCCTCATAGTGCTCCCCCCTCACCGGCAGACGGGAAATCTCAGCAAATTCTTCTAGCGGGATGGAAACTTCCCTGTCCATTAGAAGAAAGGTATGGGTGGGGATGTTCCATTGCTCCACGAAAGCCTTAATCCACCATGTCGGAGGAGCAGAATACTCGAACAGCGAGGCGTAAACTGCAGGGTATAGACCGATCTTCAGCAGATGCACCTTCTTCGCTGACAAAATGTACCTGGCCCACTGCAAATACCCTGCCGAGTGTCAAGGAGTCAACCCGATGTTGTAGGGTTGTCCCCAAGGGCGCGACTTGCCCTGGCATATGTGCCGCCCCAAGATATCCAAGGCTGCCAGCAGCTGATGGGTATGGCAGCAATCGAAGGTTGAAGAAGACCCTCCGAATTCCAATTTACGACCTCCACGGCATAGTTCACTGGGGGTATATCTGCGTACGAGATCGACGAGATCGGATCCGATGGCGTCGCACACGAGAAGCTTCGGCGACCTTTAATTATTTGGTTGTACCACCTACCCTACAAGTAAAGGTTTTTGTATTCCGGGTCATAGTCTTTAATGAGTGCAAGAACCTCCCGATCCACCGGCGCCTCAGGGAATCCTCCCTCTGAACAGAAAAACGGGAAAGAAAGATCGGAAGACATGTCGCCTGCGAAAAAGAAAAGAATTCAATTATCAGTACTATAATTTAATCTTAAAATTCTGAGCGACACTTTAAAATTTGTACCACACTGCAATGCAGTGGAAAGGGGACCAAAGGTGGACCCACAAAATCCAGATGACAATGCATCAGTTAATAAGACAGCCTCATCATTGGATGAGACTGTCAATTAATGAGGAAATCCTCAAAGAATATTCTCATTGAATGAGAAACCCCTCGAGACAAGGAGAAAATCTCTCTTTCAGAGCAAAGCTCTGTAACAGAGTGACACTTGTCAAACTCTGGTCACGAGGGAATAAAATTCCTTAAAGAGCCTAGCTCTGTAATGATGATGGAAAATCCATCAAAAGTTAATGAAAGTTAATTCCTAAGAATTAAAATTCTAGGATCTTAAAGATCCATGAAAAACTCTTAAGAGTTCCTCATCAAAAGATCAAAAGATCTATACATTGTCAAAAGAGCAGAGCTCTGACCCATGGGCTAAGAAACCCTAAGGAAAGATCTATTTAGATCTACGGGTTCTTGAGAGTAAGGCTCTGTTTATAAAACCCTAAAGGGGTTTTCTTTAGATCAAAAGATCTATGAGAGCAAGGCTCTGTTAATGGGTAAAACACCTAAGTTATTAAAATTAATTTAATTTAATTTAATTTTTACCTAAAATTTTCTAGAGAAGAGCAAGGCTCTGAGAAATAAAATTCTTGAAGAGAGATGATAATCATCTGAGGACCAAGGGTCCTATTTATAGGCGTTGAAGCGCCTCCTCAACTTCTGAGTTGATCCAAGGGCTCAGATGTTGCCACCGCTGCACTCACGTGTGCGCCACGTGAGTGCAACGGTGGGGGGGCATTTGTTTCCCCCAATCAGAGCAAAACTCTGTTTGAATTTCAAAATTCAAAAATTGAAGCAACGCTTCAGATCCCTTGAGCTGCGCGCTGCGCGCCACGTGTCAAAAGCAGATACGCCAACGCCAGGAGCGCTGTGCCCTAGGCAGCGCACCCCCAATCAGAGCAAAGCTCTGTTTCAAAATTCAAATTTTAAAATGAAGCAACGCTTCAAATCCCCTGCGCTCTGCGCTGCGCGCCACGTGTCAAACATAGGTGCGCTAGCGCAGTTGCGCTGCGCTCTGCGCTGCGCGCCACATGTCAAACACAGGCGCGCTAGCGCAACTAGCGCAGTTGCGCTGCGCGCCACGTGTCAAACGCAAGTGCGCTAGCGCCAATTGCGCCAGCACTGGAATTTAAATAATAAATTATTAATTAATCAGAATTAAAATTCTGTTCTAGAAACATCTTTCCAATCTTATTAAAATAAGAAGATTATCTTCTGTAAAACAGAAGCCATAGTATCAAAGATCCAACGGTGGGGAAATATCCCCAAATCAATCAGAGAAAGATCTCTTCAACTAACTTAACAAATCAATTGGCCCTATATAAAGGCCCCAAGACTTCAAGTCTCAGATAGAGAGAACTCTCTGCAAACTTTGAGAAAAACTCAAAGAGAAAGAAAGGAAAGCCTTTGAAGAAAGAAGATCATTTCTTCATCTTTAAAGGTAAAAAACAAATGATTCTTGAACAGAGGAGATGCAATCATCTTATTAAAAAAGAAGAACCATCTTCTAAAAAGATCTAAGATCTAAGAACAAGATCAAGGTCTTCAATAAAAAGGAAAAAGATCAAGAAAGATCCAAATATAAAAGATCTAAAAGAAGTACTTTACTTCATTAACAAATCATTTGATCTATAAAGGCAGAGCCTTTTGATAAGAACAAGAACTGTGGTTCTTGGATCTTGAGGCAAGGCCTCCTTTGAAGAACAAAAAACTTGTTCTTTGATCTTAATTTGATCAAAATGCGCTCTGCGCTATTGGACAGTGCCTTGCACTCTTGAATTGCGCCTTTGCGCTTATTGGACTGGCGCATAGCGCCAGAACGCGCCACGTGTCAACCACATAACAGTTTGCGCTTTGCGCACTGCGCTCTTGGACTGGCGCACAGCGCCAGAGCGCGCCACGTGTCACTCACTGGCGCACCCATAAATTGGCACAGCGCACTTATGAAGCGCAGTGCGCTAACAGACTTGTGCTTAGCGCTGAGCGTGGCACGTGTCACCTTCGCATGCGCTAGCGCAATGCGCTTTTTAATTAGCGCAAAGCGCCTGACGCACCACGTGGCGCACTATATGAACATCATTTTGCTCCTGATAAATGCTAAGCATTTAATTGCATCCAATATCAGAGCCCAATGCTTGGCATTATTAAAAGGGCCGAGCCCAAACAAAGGCCTAACAGGAAGAACAAAAATAAAATGTTAAACATTTTTAACTGGACTTAGCCCAATTCTGGCCATAAGTCCTTAATTTAAATTGAACTGGGCTCATCTGCTCTTCTAATCAATTTACACCCGGTTCGAGGGTACATCTCTTTACTTCTCTGACATCTGTCGTTGTAATCCTTCAACATCGTCAGAGAGGTGACGGGTCCCAACGACCACACATTACTACGGACTGTGGGGTCCTTAAACTCATGGACTATGATGTCCTTAACCTCGATCGTGATGTCTTAAAACTAACAACGGACTGTGGAGTCCTTAAATCCACGGACTATGATGTTCTTAACCTCGACCGATGTCTTAAAACTAATATCGGACTGTGAAGTCCTTAAATTCACGGACTATGATGTCCTTAACCTCGACCGTGATGTCTTAAAACTAACACCGGACTGTGAGGTCCTTAAACTCATGGACTATGATGTCCTTAACCTTGACCGCAATGTCTTAAAACTAACAATGGACCGTAATGTCCTTAAACTAATTATCGACCGCAATGTCATTAAACTAAACAATAGGGCCCAATTGCTCTCTTGTCGGATCTAAACGATCCCGTTAAGTTGATCTTAGTCTAGAATTAGACTAACATGTCCTTAACAAAAGTTTAGGTTGATCTTAGCCTCAAATACGGCTAACGTATCCTTAAACACAACCCCCCCAAACCCAAATCTAAGAAAGATACGGATTTGGACTAGTCCACGTCCTACGGGCGACAACATAACTTAGTCTCCGTATACAATCCACGGGCAACCACAAACAAAACAAACATCCACGACACGAAGTGACCATCTGGAGAAGGAGAAAGTTGTTACCGCGATGCGGTAGCGTAATTAACTGCAGGGGCTTGCGCCTGCAGAGAAGAGCGTCCCCATAATCAAAAACCCCTCAAACGAGGGCAAATCTGACGAAGTCTGCTACATCGGCCGCATCCGTTTAAACCTTCGATATACGGTGTCATAAATCAACCTGGCATCTTCAGAGAGGTAGATGGATAGCACCAATTAGTATCTGCCCCCAGATTCAGGCAAGACGTTCAGTCTTCCCGGCTTCCGGCGGTAAATAGCGGCGAACAGTCCCGGGGTGGGCGACCACCATACGACCCTCCGACGATAAAGTTAGAGCCGAGGAATAGGAGCAGAGTAGCGGCGTATTGAGATAATTCGAGTTACCTGAGTCGTCTGAGAGAAGGGTTTATATAGGGATCGCGTGGAGCGAGCAAGCGCGAGATTACCACCGTCAGTTACGCTCTAGCGTTATCCTCGCCTTGAATGGCAGGATGCGCGCATTAATGGCGGGATGCGCCCATTAATGGAGAGATGCGCTAGCGTAGGACGCGGATCGTGGGGAGGTGGATATCTCGCCCTGGCGATATACGCGGAGCCGTTGCGAGACACATGGGATCTGCACTCCGGGTAGATCGGAATGTCGGAGGCTCGGAGACGATCCTGGAGGCCAAGGAAGCTCGGCACGTCGGCGGCTCGGAGATGAGACTGGAGGCCGAGGAAGCTCGGCACGTCGGAGGCTCGGAGACGAGTCTGGAGGCCGAGGAAGCTCGGCACGTCGGATGCTCGGAGACGAGAAAGGAGACCGGGATAGCTCGGAGGCGAGCTGTTGGTAGATTCCTAAGTGAAGGTGGAATGTATTTAGGGAGGTCTCCTGGAAGGTCGGACATGTTCCTCGAGACGAAGTCCCGATGAATCCTCAGAATGCAACTCATTTATTCCACCTCCGTAGCCTTCGGGACACTGTTCTCCGCCGAAGGACGCGACCGGGACGTTAGGACGTCTGGCCTGAGCTTCGAGGGCAGATGCTATTTGGTGCTATCCGTCTACCTCTCCGAAGATGCCAAGTTGATTTATGACACCATGTATCGAAGGTTTAAACGGATGCGGCCGAATTTTAGACTAAGATCAACTTAAACGTTTGTTAAGGATACGTTAGTCTAATTTTAGACTAAGATCAACTTAACCGGATCGATTAGATCCAACAAAAGAGCATTTGGGCTCTATTGTTTAGTTTAGGGATATTGCGGTCCATTAGTTTAAGGACATTACGGTCCAAGATTAAGGACATCATAGTCCATGGGTTTAAGAACCCTACAGTCCGAGGTTAAAGACATCATAGTCCATGGGTTTAAGGACCCCACAGTCCGAGACATCATAGTCCATGGGTTTGAGGACCCCACAGTCCGAGGTTAAGGATATCATAGTCCATGGGTTTAAGGACCCCAGAGTCCGAGGTTAAGGACATCATAGTCCATGGGTTTAAGGACCCCACAGACCAAGAAATGTTTGGTTGTCGGGACCCGTCACCTCTCTGAAGACGTTGAAGGATTACAACGACATATATCAGAGGAGTGCAGAGATGTATCCTTGAACCAATTTTGGTTGGGAGATCTGTAGTCCAATTGGTACTAAGATCTGAGATTTATGAGCATATGGGCTCAATTAATCTGAATGAGGGATTTATGGCCAATTTAGGCTCGGCCCACTTAGTTAAATGTTAAACATTTGACAATGCTGGGCATTGATTTGGGTTTTGACAGCCTTTCTGTCTTTTATTGAATGCTGAGCATTCATCATAGCTCTAGGGCTTTATTTAAAGAACAGTTTATGTTCTATCAGCGCACACGTTAGGAACACATGGCACGCTAGGCTCTAGCGCCAGTTAATGAGCGCAAAGCGCTTCTGTGATATAGCACACACGTGAGGAGCACGTGGCGTGCTTGGCGCCAGCACCAGTCTATGAGCGCAAAGCGCCAGTTTATGAGCGCAAAGCGCTATTTGTTAAGTGGCGCACACGTAAGGAGCACGTTGTGCGCTTGGCACTGAGCGCCAGTCTATGAGCGCAAAGTGCTATTTGTTAAGCGGCGCACATGTGAGGAGCACGTGGTGCGCTTGGCGCTGTGCGCCAGTCAAAGAGCGCAGAAGCGCTTCTGATCAGTTTTATGATCTGAGAAATAAATTCTCGTTTATAAGAGACTTTGTCTCAAGGTTCTAAAAACAAAGTTCTTATTTTATATGAGATGTTTCAATCTCTTATTTTAGTGAAAGGCTTTGCCTTTATGGATCTGTGATCCTAAGAGAATTGAATTATTCTCCCCTCCTTTTTTTATAATGAGATGTTCATGATCTCCTTTTGTAAAAGACCTTAGTCTTATGGATCTATGATCTGTGAGAAGAATTATGTTCTTCTTCTTTAATGAGATTTTTCTTATCTCTGTTTTTTTTACCTTGAAGAAAAGTTCTTCTTCTACCGAGAGCTTGCTCTTCTTTCTGAGATTTCTCAAAGTTTATAGGGGTTCCTCTATTTTTTTCTGTATATATGTGACTTGAAGTCTCAGGGCCTTTATATAGGGCAAGCTGATTTGTTCAATCGGTTAAGGAGATCTTTTCTCCAATTTATTTGGGGATTTCCCCACCGTTGGATCATTGATCCAAGGGCTTCTGATTTACAGAAGGCAATCTTCTGGTTTTTTTAACAAGATTGGGAAATCTTTTCCTATACAGAATTTATTCTGTATCTTGGTGATTTTTAATTACCATTGGATCATTGATCTAACGGTGCTCTGATTTTCAGAGCATAATCTTTCCTATTTGGAAAGATTCTGAGGAATGTTTCCTTAACAGATTTTTATTCTGGTCAATTGATGATTTTTAATCATGTTCGTTGGATCTTTAATCCAAGGGCCGAGAACATTTTGTTCTATCGCTAGCGCTCACGCGCTTTGCACGTGGTGCGCTGCTTAGAGTGCAGCGCTCTTAGCGCTAGCACTCACACGCTTTGCATGTGGGTGCGCTGCTTAGAGTGCAGCGCTCTTAGCGCTAGCGCTCACGCGCTTTGCACGTGGTGCGCTGCTTAGAACGCAGCGCTCTTAGCGCTAGCGCCATGCGCTTTGCACGTGGTGAGCTGCTTAGAACACAGCGCTCTTAGCGCTAGCGCTCATGCACTTTGCACGTGGTGCGCTGCTTAGAACGCAGCGCTCTTAGCGCTGCGCTCGTGAGGCACTGCCTCATTACTGAAGGTTTCTTTTCACCTATCTTCTCCACTTTTCCTGAGTCAAGCTTCTATTTCCTACAGCTTGAAAATATTTCCATCATGCACAACATTTTCTGTGGCTAGACTTAAATGTCTCCCTTCATAATTTGAAGCAATGCTTCTTTTCTCTCTCATTTTCAGAGAAGCATTTTAACAGAGAAGAGATATGGCTTGTAATCGCCCACATGCTCGCCGTCAGCCATGGGAGGTGCCCATTGAGGAAATTGTTTCTCGTTTTGCTGAGCGCTTGGTGAACCCTACTCTTACAGATGACCAATATGACACGGTGTTGCACGAGCTCTTGACTCGTATAGGATCTCCTCTCCCTATCGGCTCCATTTGGCTCCGGATGGTTTTCTTATCTGTGATCAATGATATTCCCCCTCCTCCGGCGGAGATGACTCCGGCAATGCTCGACGCCGCAGAAGACAAGATTGAGTGCTTCTACGAGGCACTTTTGATCATCACAGCTCTGAGGGATCGCTCTGTCCGGCTGCTAAGCCAGATATGGGCTCAGCGGGTCATCATGTCTGCCTTTGCTGATAGGTGCGGTGCTGACCGATGGGTAGCTACTCCTCGTGAAGATCGTCGCTTTGTCATGGTGGAGAAGGCAGAGAGGGAGTTAGATAATTTTATCCATATCTTTGTGAATCCCTGTACTTTCAATCCCATGTTTGGCGATCTATTTCCTGTAGAATAGAATGTTCAATTAAATGCTTTGTCTTTGTCATTGAACACCTGTTCTTCCTCTGATGTGTGCATGTGCGTACATGAATGAGCCTGGTTTCACACATATCTATAAACAAAACTTAAGCTGGCATAAACAGGAACTAATAGTTCTTGGCCGAAGATTTTGGCGGGAACAAATGCCTCCCCACTACTTTGCCCATGTAAGTATATACGTGGGTGAAGTGGTGGAGTAATTCATAGCGTATGACCAGTTTCGGGTTGGTATATAACTTTCAGAATCTTGATCTGAGAAGATAACGAGCGGACACAAGCGTCGTCATTTATCATTAACTCAAATCTTGACTCTTAAGGGATATAGTCCCAAACCCTCAGCTCCATGAGCCGCACCCTTCTATTTCTTTATGTCTTACTCTGGCGTGAAGTAGTTTATATGCTCGTGAGTGACTTCTCCATTTCAATAGCATGTAGCTTTGGCAAGTGTGGCCCATAGATGGTAGATAGTTGTCCATCTTGGACTCTTTGCAGGGTAGCGATGGCTTAGGAAACAGATTCAGATCTGCTTCCTAAGACCTTTCAACTTTATGAGCCGCAAGGGTCTCATAAAGGCTTTTCTCCTTACGAGTCGAGAGGATCTCGTAAGTGTATTTTCTCCTTAGGAATCGTGAGGATTCCTAAGTGTGATTTCTCTTGAGAGTCGTAAGGATCTCACAAGAGAATTTTCCCTCTTACAAGTTGAGAGGACTCATAAGTGGTTGTTTCCCCTCCTTGTTGAGATTCGACTTTGGAGAGTATG
Organism: Agapanthus africanus; assembly: GCA_030015575.1. Taxonomy (NCBI): domain Eukaryota; kingdom Viridiplantae; phylum Streptophyta; class Magnoliopsida; order Asparagales; family Amaryllidaceae; genus Agapanthus; species Agapanthus africanus. Next base: position 395,090,281 of record JASDDO010000029.1, on the reverse strand, counting down.
GTCCGTGAATAGTATGCAAGAGTCCATTTTGGACCGACTTGCAGGGCCCCAATGCTTAGGAAACAGGTCCTTATCCCCATTGCCTAAGGCTTTTCCCTACGAGTCGAGACGAATCGAGAAGTTCTCGCAAGGATTTCCTAACGTCACAGTTAACCTCTGCTCTTTACGACAGAGGTCCGTTAGGGTCTGTGGTACTAGGGTCTTTGTCCGTCGTACCATCGCGTCGGCTGATGTATTCCTCGATAGGAAATCTTGCTGTTTGAGTAGCCTCGCAACTGTCGTGTCTCTGATCCCTTCGAAGGCTGGACAAGACTTCTTCAAGCAATCTTCCTAGGCAGTTTGACCGTCGGAAGAGCAAGCGTTAGGAATTTTGCAATGCCGCTTTTTACTTGAGGTTAGGCTCAGTTTGGGGAGCCCCGATGAGTCATAACCACTCCGCGCTGGTGTGGGATGATCTCCGATAGTCTTTCAGGTTTTATTTGAGTTGCCGTCAAGACCCTGAAGCTAGGAATTTGGCCTTTGCTTCGTTTGCTGGCATTGCGTATGCTGTAACGAGACGAATGTCGCGGTTGTCTCTATGTTGCGTGTGAACCGTCGACGCTTGGAACTAGGGACTTTACCGTGGCTCTATTGTTGGTGTCGCGTCTACATCTTGTTGGAGGAAGAACGCTCGGGTGACATCGCGTCTACTGCATCGAGACGGGCATCGAGGTGGTCTCTAGGTTGTTGGTGAACCGTCAAGATTTAGAACTAGGGACGTTGCCATAGCTCCATTGTTTTGACCCTGGGTCAGTTGTTGACGTTGGATCTGCATCCTGCTGGACTGTGAAGGAACGTTGTTGTTGACATTGCATCTGCTGTAATAAGACGAATGCTGAGGTGGAGCTGGGATTTTGCCATTACTCCGCTTTGTTTCGACCGTGAGGTCTTTCGTTGACGTTGCATCTGCATTCTGCTGAACTGCAAAGGAACGCTGTTGTTGACATTGCGTTTGCTGTAATGAGACGAATGCTGAGATGGAGCGGGATTTTGCCGTCACTCCGCTTTGTTTCAACCATGGGGTCTTTCGTTGACGTTGCATCTGCATCCTGCTGGACTGCGAAGGAACGCCGTTGTTGACATTGCGTCTGCTGTAACGAGACGAATGCTGAGGTGGAGATGGGATTTTGCCGTCACTCCGCTTTGTTTCGACCATGGGGTCTTTCATTGACGTTGCATCTGCATCCTGCTGGACTGCGAAGGAACGTCGTTGTTGACATTGCGTCTGCTGTAACGAGACGAATGTCGAGGTGGAGCTGGGATTTTACCATCACTCCTCTTTGCTGATGTTGCATTTGCTGTAACGAGACGAATGTCGAGGTGGTCTCTAGGTTGTCTGTGAACCGTCGAGATTTGGAACTAGGGACTATGCCGTGGCTCCGCTTTGGTGACGTTGCGTCTGCTGTAACGAGATGAATGTCGAGGTGGTCTCTAGGTTGTCTGTGAACCGTCGAGATTTGGAACTAGTGCTTTGCCATGGCTCCGTTGTTTTGATCCTGGGGTCAGTTGTTGACGTTGGATCTGCATCATGCTGGACTGCGAAGGAACGCCGTTGTTGATATTGCGTATGCTGTAACGAGACGAATGCTGAGGTGGAGCTGGGATTTTGCCATCACTCCGCTTTGTTTCGACCGTGAGCTCTTTCGTTGACGTTGCATCTGCATCCTACTGAACTGCGAAGGAATGCCGTTGTTGACATTGCGTCTGCTGTAACGAGACGAATGCTGAGGTGGAGCTGGGATTTTGCCGTCACTCCGCTTTGTTTTGGCCATGGGGTCTTTCGTTGACGTTGCATCTGCATCCTGCTGGACTGCGAAGGAACGCCGTTGTTGACATTGCGTCTGCTGTAACGAGACGAATGTCGAGCTGGAGCTGGGATTTTGCCGTCACTCCGCTTTGCTGACGTTGCGTCTGCTGTAACGAGACGAATGTCGAGGTGGTCTCTAGGTTGTCTGTGAACCGTCGAGATTTGGAACTAGGGACTATGCCGTGGCTCCGCTTTAGTGACGTTGTGTCTGCTGTAACGAGACGAATGTCGAGGTGGTCTCTAGGTTGTCTATGAACCATCGAGATTTGGAACTAGGGACTTTGCCATGGCTCCGTTGTTTTGACCCTGGGGTCAGTTGTTGACGTTGGATCTGCATGCTGCTGGACTGCGAAGGAATGCCGTTGTTGATATTGCATATGCTGTAACGAGACGGATGCTGAGGTGGAGCTGGGATTTTGCCATCACTCCGCTTTGTTTCGACCGTGAAGTCTTTCGTTGACGTTGCATCTGTATCCTGCTGAACTGCGAAGGAATGCCGTTGTTGACATTGCGTCTGCTGTAACGAGACGAATGCTGAGGTGGAGCTGGGATTTTGCCGTCACTCCGCTTTGTTTCGACCATGGGGTTTTTCGTTGACGTTGCATCTGCATCCTGCTGGACTGCGAAGGAGCGCCGCTGTTGACATTGCGTCTGCTGTAACGAGACAAATGTCAAGGTGGAGCTGGGATTTTGCCGTCACTCCGCTTTGCTGACGTTGCGTCTGCTGTAACAAGACGAATGTTGAGGTGGTCTCTAGGTTGTCTGTGAACCGTCGAGATTTAGAACTAGGGACTATGCCGTGGCTCCGCTTTAGTGACGTTGCGTCTGCTGTAACGAGACGAATGTCGAGGTTGTCTCTAGGTTGTCTGTGAACCGTCGAGATTTGGAACTAGGGACTTTGCCATGGCTCCGTTGTTTTGACCCTGGGGTCAGTTGTTGACGTTGGATCTGCATCCTGCTGGCTGTGAAGGAACGCCGTTGTTGACATTGCGCCTGCTGTAATGAGACGAATGCTGAGGTAGAGATAGGATTTTGCCATCATTCCGCTTTGTTTCGACCGTGAGGTCTTTCGTTGACATTGCATCTGCATTCTACCGAACTGCGAAGGAACGCCGTTGTTGACATTAAGTCTGCAATAATGAGACGAATGTTGAGGTGGAGCTAGGATTTTGCCGTCACTCCGCTTTGTTTCGACCATGGGGTCTTTCGTTGACGTTGCATCTGCATCCTGCTGGACTGCGAAGGAACGCCGTTGTTGACATTGCGTCTGCTGTAATGAGACGAATGTTGAGGTGGAGCTAGGATTTTGCCGTCACTCCGCTTTGCTGACGTTGCGTCTGCTGTAACGAGACGAATGTCGAGGTGGTCTCTAGGTTGTCTGTGAACCGTCGAGATTTGGATCTAGGGACTATGTCGTGGCTCCGCTTTGGTGACGTTGCGTCTGCTGTAACGAGACGAATGTCGAGGTGGTCTCTAGGTTGTCTGTGAACCGTCGAGATTTGAAACTAGGGACTATGCCGTGGCTCCGCTTTAGTGACGTTGCTTATGCTGTAACGAGACGAATGTCGAGGTGGTCTCTAGGTTGTCTGTGAACCGTCGAGATTTAGAACTAGGGCATATGTCGTGGCTCCACTTTGCTGACGTCGTATATTCCTGCAGAGACATTGATTTCTCTGCGGGTCGGCACGAACCGAGATGTTCTCGTCAAGGACGCTGATTTCCCTGAATCGAGGTATTTTCCAAGGACACTGATTTCCCTGGGATTGATTGACTTGTTTCTGAGACGGAGCGTTGATCCGGCGGGGAGGTCATTGGTTGACTCTAAGTTTTCTATGGACTGTAGAGTCTTGGAACTAGGGACTTTGTCGTGGCTCCTCTTTGTTGACATTGCGTCCGAATCCTGCTGGAATGAGGAGGAACGCCATTGTTGTTCTTCTAAGATGCAGATGTTACCGTCGAGATCTTACTCTCCCTTTGACAAGGGCTGGTGGGGAAATGTGGTTCCCTTTCGTTTATGCCCATGGATTGTGTACAGGGGTCAGTATGGACTTAGCTGCAGGGGAAAAGATTCATTTTGTATGTATTCTTTTGTTTTCTTTCCATGATGCTCTATCATTTCAGCTTTTATATCGCGAAAGTCGCGATTGCCCAATCATTTTGGCTATTTTTTTGCGGTGCCCAATCATTTCAGCTATTTTTTTTACTCGCTGCTTTTTATTGCGAGTTGTCCAAACATTTCGGTTATTTTGTATGCATATATTTTTACTTGCTGATTTTTTTGCAAGTTGCCCCATCATTTCGGCTATTTCACATGCATTTGTGGCTCGCTGACTTTTCGCTGCGAGTTTGGGATTTGATACCGATTTAGGCATCAGTATCGCTACAACCGGGATATTTCCAGGAGCGAATCATCATTTGCCTCTGTCGATGTTGAACAAAAGTGGCTTAGCCAACAGGGTTAAGATCCTGTCGACTAAGGCTTTTGGCTTTATGAGCCGTAAGGATCTTATAAAGGTATTTCTCCCTACGAGTCGTGAGGATCTCGTAGGTGCGTTTTCTCCTTAAGAATCGTGAGGACTCTTAAGTGTATGGTCTCTTATAAGTCGTAAGGATCTCACAAGAGCGTTTTCTCCTTATAAGTCGAGAGGACTTACAAGGGTCGTTCACCATGTGAAGATATCCCTCGTCAGTAGTGGGACTCTGTTGGGGAAACGTTTATTTGTGCCCATGAATTGTATACAAGGGTCAGCATCGAACCACTTGTAGGGAAATCTGGGGATTATGATGGCTTAAGAACAGGTTCAGATCCCTGTAACTTAAGGCTTTTGAATCTTATGAGCCATGAGGGTCTCATAAGAGGGTTCTCCTTACGAGTCGTGAGGATCTCGTAAGTGTATTTTCTCCTTAGGGATCGTGAGGATTCCTAAGTGTGTTGCTCCTTTGTTAGTTGCACGGATCTCACGCAGGTATTTTCTCCTTACAGGATCGAGAGGACCTTGCAAGTGTCTTTTAACGAGATTATGCCCTTTCGGGTTTTCACAAACTCGCCGACAGTCTTGTTGTTTTTACTCACGAAGCCTTTTTAGGTTTTCATCCGTGTCCATCTTGCTTATGGATGTACCGTTTTTTTTTACCACATCAGACTGAGGATGGCGCGGGTCGGTAGTAGTTTAACGACGTTTCGGTCAGGCGTTAGTTTAGGGACGTTTCGGTCCAGCGTTAGTTTAAGGACATTACGGTCCGTAGTAGCTTTGAGGCAAAGTTTCGCTAGATGCTCTATGAACAAGTAGGTTTCTCCTTGATAGATCTTGTCACATAATCCAAGGATTTTGGCACTGCTCCTGCTCCCAGCTCCTCTACGTTATCTTCTAGCGCCGAGTGAGCTTCTTTGTTATCTAGCGACGAATGAGAGATTATGTAGCAACTTGCCAGATAATCTTTGGGTTCCTCTGACAAGTCGTCTCCCTCATCATTGTCGTTATTTTGACTTTCAAGGATGTGATTGAGAAACTCTTGAAGCGTGACCGGGGTTCATGCCTTCTGCTTGTATTCCTCCAACGCGTCAATATGCCTTTGCAGATCCATGCGTTTGTCGTTAGACTGTGCGGGCTTTTTGGTCTTCTTCTTTTTCTTCGAAGACCTTGACGGCTGGGCCTGAGCGTTTTGATTATCGCTACCAACTCTTGGCTTTGGGTGCAGCTTCAGCATTCCTTCAATGACCTCGGGTTCTAGCGGACTTTTCCACCTGATGGCCGGGCATATATGAAGATCCTTCAGCATTCTTTTCGTCTTGGCTGAAAGAGCGACCTCCCATGGAGCTTCTTCTATAAAAGAGCACGATGCCCTCGGCGTGTCCACCTTTTTAGGAGCGTGAGGTTGTGGCGGGTTCACCTTCCAGTTTTCGGATAATGCGAACTTGCTTTATTGGTATTGGTCCTCAATCCAGCCTTTGAAAACGAAGCAATCTTCGATTGGATGGCTTACTGCTCGGTGGTAGGGACAGTAATTAGGATTGTTGGCATCGCCTAGCTGCAGCGGACGTCTTGGCTCTGGCAGATTGATGAGTCTATTGCGCACTGCCAGCTCGAACAATCTTCTTGTTTTATCCCAGGGAAACGAGTAAGGACGTCCTAGTCTCTCCTCGAGGGATTGGCGTTGACGCACGTTGCTTTGGCGAACAACAGGTTTTGAGTCATTCGGATGTTGTTGAGCGTTGGCGATGAAAGTTGCTTTCCTTTTGCCCTTTTCATTTCGAAACTCCGTCTTTGAAGAGAAAGGCCTATGACCCATCTGGTCCATCTGGGCCAGCTTGTCTATCAGGGCCTGGAAGGTGGTCGGCTTGAAGAACATCATAAACTGAGATATGGTCGCCTATGGATCGAGGGTTCCCACAAACATGCTCATCGCAGGCGCTTCTTCGATGCGCTGCTCGCACCTCGACCATAGATTCCGCCACTGTATCGCGTACTGCACCCTTGTTTCGCTTGGCTTCACTCTGGCGTTAATTAATGTTGTAATTGGGGTGCGTTCGCTAGCGCTTGCAAAGCGCTGGGTGAACGGCAATTCCATCTCTGTAAAACTTTTGACTGAGTCATTGGGAAGCTCCGAGTACCATTCGAACACCGTTTCCGCTAAACTGCCGACGAATTGGCGAAGCAGTATCTTATCATCCCCTCCAGTGTTGCCGTAAAGAGCCCTGAACTGAGCGACATGTTGATGGGGATTGCCTGTCCCCTTGTACACATGGAATTTAGGAATCGTGTATCCTGGCGGGTACTTTATTTGATCGTACCAACCCGGATAGGGCCGTCCAGTTCTGACGACTTAGCCAGCTGCTTCATTCGTTTGATGAGCTCGTATTTGTTGAGCTATATAATCATCGAGTGTGGCTTTGGAGATGGTCTCCTCCTTGGCTGCTGACAGAGCCGGCAAAGGATTTGATGTCTCTCCTCTATCATCTTCAATTATTACTGGAAGATATTCGGCTAGAGCGTCCGGCTGGATCATCATTCCCACCATATCTTGGAATAGAAGAGCCATCTGTTTTATGTTGGTCGCTTGTTCCGCGGCCTCTTTGTCCTTCTTCTCAAGTATTCTCCGAAGGAATTCGACATCAGTTTCTTGCTCATGACGTTGTTCTGAGGACGTCTCTGGGCATGCTTTTGGTCCCGTGAATGCGGCCATGGCTGTTAGCATCTCTTGGAGCTTTTGTTGTTTTTGCTCCTGAGCCTTAGTCACTGATCGCGTAAGCGGTCGATGACCTGTGGAGATACGGCTATCCTCTTTTCCAGATTCCATATAGACGGTATGCACCACCATGCCCCTAGACATAGGGTGTTTAGTCTCAGTGCCTTTGGCATTTGTCGCAGACACGGGGATCTTCTCCGGCCTTCTCTTTTTATGGACTGGTGGAGTTGAGGGGGCTGTTGCAGCGGGCATCCAAGTAGACGTCCCCTTCTGTGGTACGACAGAGTGGCCCTTCTCTTGCTGAACCTTTATCTTCTTTGGTCGGCGGGAATAATCTACATCAATCACCGAGTCTTGGACTTGACGCCAGACCTTGTAAATTTTAGAGGACAGCCGCTGAGGGGGCTGTTCAAGCTTCGCCTTCGTAGCATTCTCCACGGGTGAAGGAGATCTTTTGAGTACAGCAGTCGAAGAGTTCTTACGGACCCTCCTGAGTGGTTCGAAGCTGTTCCCAGCTGAAACAGCAGCATCAATTTCCACTATTGGAGCTGGCGGCGTAAATCCAGAGGGTGAACTGCCCCCAGCTTTCCTCACTCGGCGCCAGTGGCGACGTCGAGCATGTCGTGCAGCCGGGATCACCTTTGCTGTTGGTTAAGCTTCCTCATGCCCCTTATTTTGAGGAGAGACTGTTATTGGAGCTAGCCTGTCGAAGACCGACGTCCGTTGGGAAGGGATAGTCAGCCTTGCGAAGGCCGACTTTCAAACAGGGGAAACAACCTTCATAACTTCACCTGGAGTGGGAGTTTGAACGGTCGGTTTTTCAAAGACTGACTCCTTAGCAGGGTAAGCCGCTTTGACGACTTCAGGGGCAGGAATGGCTATCCACTTGGGGATAACCTCTTCAGGAATTGTGGGCTTCTTCATGGGCCCATCTGAGCTTCGGCCCAGTCTGTTGAAAACTGAGGCAGTGGACTTGGACGACCCGTTGAGAGGGGCTGTAGTAGTTGCAAGCCGATCAAAGATCGACTTCTTCGGAGCTTCTTGCGATGGTACAGGAGCGCTGAAGCTTGTTGGCGGGATCATGGTTCCGAAGAATAGCCCAGTGGTGGCTTGGGTCACTTGTTCCACCGGCATTATGAAAACGGAGGCCGCTTGGGGGCCGTAGGTTACTCCTCCAGATGAGGCAGCACGGGAGTTGCAGTTGCAGTTAGTGCAGTTTGAAGCCATTGATGTTCTTTTTTCTGCACGGGAGCAAAACCAAATCTTAGTACCTCGAACCCAAGGGCAACCATATCAAACCGCGATTCGTTCACGAAACACGACACACGAAGTGTGGAGTGGAAAGAGGAAAAGGTCCCACCGGGCGTGCCGGAATCTGTTCTCTGCCGAAGGACGCAACCGGGACGTTGGGACGTCCGGCCTGAACTTCGAGGGTAGATACTATTTGGTGCTATCCGTCCACCTCTCCGAAGATGCAAAGTTGATTTATGACACCATATATCGAAGGTTTAAACGGATGCGGCCGATGTCGCAGACTTTGTCAGATTCCCCCTCGTTGAGGGGTTTTTAATTGTGGGGACGCTCTTCTCTACAGGAGCAAGCCCCTGCAGTTAATTACGCTGCCGCATTGTGGTAACCACTTTCTCCTTCTCCAGATGGTCACTTCGTGTCGTGGGTGTTTGTTTTGTTTTTGGTTGCCCGTGGATTGTATACAGAGACTAATTTATGTTGTCACCCGTAGGGCGTGGATTAGTCCAAATCTGTATCTTCTTAGATTTGGGTTCGGGGTTGGGTTTAAGGATGCGTTAGTCTCATTTGAGACTAGGATCAACTTAAACGTTTGTTAAGGATACGTTAGTCTAATTTTAGACTAAGATCAACTTAGCAGGATCATTTAGATCCAACAATAGAGCATTTGGGCTCTATTGTTTAGTTTAGGGACATTGCGGTCCATTAGTTTAAGGACATTACGGTCCAAGGTTAAGGACATCATAGTCCATGGGTTTAAGGACCCCACAGTCCGAGGTTAAGGACATCATAGTCCATGGGCTTAAGGACCCCACAGTCCGAGGTTAAGGACATCATAGTCCATGGGCTTAAAGATCCCACAGTCCGAGGTTAAGGACATCATAGTCCATGGGTTTAAGGACCCCACAGTCCCAGGTTAAGGACATCATAGTCCATAGGTTTGAGGACCCCACAGTCCGAGGTTAAGGACATCATAGTCCATGGGTTTAAGGACCCCATAGTCCGAGGTTAAGGACATCATAGTCCATGGGTTTAAGGACCTCACAGTCCAAGGAATGTTTGGTTGTCGGGACCCGTCACGTCTCTGAAGATGTTGAAGGATTACAACAACATATATCAGAGGAGTGCAGAGATGTACCCTTGAACCAATTTTGGTTGGGAGATCAGTAGTCCAATTGGGACTAAGATCTGAGATTTATGAGCATATGGGCTCAATTAATCTGAATGATGGATTTATGGCCAACTTGGGCTCGGCCCACTCAGTTAAATGTTAAACATTTGGCAATGCTGGGCATTGATTTGGGTTCTGACAGCCTTTGTATTTTATTGAATGCTGAGCATTCATCATAACTCTAGGGCTTTATTTAAAGAACAATTTATGTTCTATCAACGCACACGTTAGGAACACGTGGCACGTTTGGCGCTAGCGCTAGTTAATGAGCGCAAAGTGCTTCTGTGATATAGCGCACACATGAGGAGCACGTGGCGCGCTTGGCGCCAGCTCCAGTCTATGAGCACAAAGCGCCAGTTTATGAGCGCAAAGCGCCAGTTTGTTAAGTGGTGCACACGTGAGGAGCACGTAGTGCGCTTTGTGCTGAGCGCCAGTCCGTGAGCGCAAAGCACTATTTGTTAAGTGGCGCACACATGAAGAGCATGTGGTGTGCTTAGCGCTGTGTGCCAGTCAAAGAGCGCAGAAGCGCTTCTGATCAGTTTTATGATCTGAGAAATAAATTCTCGTTTATAAGATACTTTGTCTCAAGGTTCTAAGAACAACGTTCTTATTTTATGTGAGATATTTCAATCTCTTATTTTGGTGAAAGGTTTTGCCTTTATGGATCTGTGATCCGAAAAGAATTGAATTATTCTCCCCCTTTTTTATAATAAGATGTTCATGATCTCCTTTTGTAAAAGACCTTAGTCTTATGGATCTATGATCTGTGAGAAGAATTATGTTCTTCTTCTTTAATGAGATTTTTCTTATCTCTGTTTTTTTTACCTTGAAGAAAAGTTTACAGGAGGGTTCCTCTATTTTTTTTTGGTATATCTGTGACTTGAAGTCTTAGGGCCTTTATATAGGGCAAGCTGATTTGTTCAATCGATTAAGGAGATCTTTTCTCCAATTAATTTGGGGATTTCCCTACCGTTGGATCTTTGATCCAAGGGCTTCTGATTTACAGAAGGCAATCTTCTTGTTGTTTAACAAGATTGGGAAATCTTTTCCCATACAGAATTTATTCTGTATCTTGGTGATTTTTAATCACCATTAGATCATTGATCCAACGGTGCTCTGATTTTCAGAGTATAATCTTTTCTGTTTGGAAAGATTCTGAGGAATGTTTCCTTAACAGAATTTTATTCTGGTCAGTTGATGATTTTTAATCATGTTCGTTGGATCTTTGATCCAAGGGCCGAGAACATTTTGTTCTATCGCTAGCGCTCACGTGCTTTGCACATGGTGCGCTGTTTAGAGTGCAGCACTTTTAGCGCTAGCGCTCATGTGCTTTGCACGTGGTGCGCTGCTTAGAGTGCAGCGCTCTTAGCGCTAGCGCTCACGCGCTTTGCACGTGGTGCGCTGCTTAGAACGCAGCGCTCTTAGCGCTGGCGCTCACGTGCTTTGCACGTGAGGCGCTGCCTCATTACTGAAGGTGTCTTTTCACCTATCTTCTCCACTTTTCCTGAGTCAAGCTTCTATTTCCCAGAGCTTGGAAATAGTTCCATCATGCACAGCATTTTCTGTGCCTAGACTTAAATGTCTCCCTTTATAATCTGAATCAATGCTTTTTTTCTCTCTCATTTTCAGAGAATCATTTTAACAGAGAAGAGATATGGCTTGTAATCGCCCACATGCTCGCCGTCAGCCGTAAGAGGTGCCCATTGAGGAAATTGTTCCTCGTTTTGCTGCGCGCTTGGTGAACCCTACTCTTACGGATGACCAATGTGACACAGTGTTGCACGAGCTCTTGACTCGTATAGGATCTCCTCTTCCCATCATCTCCATTTGGCTCCGGATGGTTTTCATATCTGTGATCAATGATATTCCCCCTCCTCCGACGGAGATGACTCTGGCAATGCTCGACGCTGTGGAAGACAAGATTGAGTACTTCCACGAGTTAATTTTGATCACCACAGCTCTGAGGGATCGCTCTGTCCGGCTGCTAAGCCAGATATGGGCTCAGCGGGTCGTCATGTCTGCCTTTGCTGATGGGTGCGGTGCTGACCGATGGATAGCTACTCCTCGTGAAGATCGCCGCTTTGTCATGGTGGAGAAAGCAGAGAGGGAGTTGGATAATTTTATCCATAGCTTTGTGAATCCCTGTACTTTCGATCCCATGTTTGGCGATCTATTTCTTGTAGAATAGAATGTTCAATTAAATGCTTTATCTTTGTCGTTGAACACCTGTTCTTCCTCTGATGTGTGCATGTGCGTGCATGAATGATCCTGGTTTCACACATATCTATAAACGAAACTTAAGCCGTCATAAACAGGAACTAATAGTTCTTGGCCGAAGATTTTGGCGGGAACAAACACGTCATCTGCCACGTGTCATAATCCGAGGAGACACCACTTGTGAGCATCATCAGTACTCTAATTCATTGAGTACATCTTCTTCCTCATAAGCAGCACCTTTCAGTTTGTTCAGAAATGGTTCAAGCCGAGCAATCGGAAATGTTTCTCCTGCATCGAAGACAGCATCTTAGAAAAGAATGTATAGTTGTCTCCAAATGCTGCAACTTCTCAGCAGTAAAATCGCCTCCAAAGTAACGGGAAGCTTTGTTAGCCAGCATAGTAATCATGGGAGAGACAAATGCTACGGCCACTTTTAGTATTACTACTGATTCTGTCATCTGATCACAAGCAAGAACAAAAATTAAGGCATACCAACCAAAAAGGGATTAACAAAAGGAATAAATCACAAAAATTAAGAGATACTGCGAAAGGAGGGAAATCTCATTATCAGACATGATTGGTCGAATTATAAATGAATACTATAAACTTCGTATCCTTAAGATCTTCATTGGGTTTGTTCCATTTTGTTCACAAGGGTACGAACATTTTTTTTCTCTTCCCATGACCAAGCTGGTAAGGCATCATGGTGTAGTTACTGGTATGCATAATCACTTTAATATATGTAGCATTTAGGTACATATATCTTAATATCAAATCATGGTAGTGGAAATAGAAAATCTACAAACAAGGTTCTACATGAATTATCTTAACTCGAAAGTGGTGGGATCGTTATCCTTGCACACGTTACCACAACGAACTTTGACCTTCGCCTTCTTGCAAGGGTCAGAGAGAAACAACATCCTTGATGAGCGAGAATCTCCTAACGTGATCATCTCACAAGCCAACTCTTGATAGAACTTGGACAAGAGAAGACGACGGCTCAAACCTTAGCAATCTCATAGAGCCTCCCGTCTCTTATTTTAGATTAATTAACCCTAGCTCCATATATCATACATATATGTAGGGGCTACTAGAAGGGGCGGGTATTGGGCCGGGTGAGACCCAACAGCCAACATACTCCTACTCGCTTATTCAAGTGGGCGACGTCCATAGCTCTTTGAGCCGGTTTCCTGAACCATTGACTCCCTGAGTTAATTTTCTTCTTGAGAATCTCCTTTTCTGTCTTTATTCATACCCATCCATGTTGGTGTGAGGTGGACCGTTAAGAACCTGCAAGCGGGTAGTCTTGTAGCCAGATCCGTTAGGACCAATATAAGGATCTCCCTAAAAAAACAACATAAACAAAATATATGCTAGGCTCGTGAAATCTAGTATCTTAGATCCGATCAGGCAAGTCTGCCCAAGTACCTTCGATCCCTCTGGAAGCGTACTCGAACAACACGGTAGTTCCTCGATTCATCATACTCTTAAACTTCGCCACCATGGCATCAATAAGAGTTGGTCATGCGATGCAATCAGGAGACATCACAATGGATCTTCCTCCAATTCTGAATAGCTAGGTTTGCAATTTGCCTATGAAGTAGGTCGTCATAAAGGCTCACACAGTGAGGAAGATGGGATCCATCCCTCAACCTCCTTATATGCACGGTCTCAATACACGTTGTATGGTAATGTGTTACGGTATAAAATTCATTCACTAAGAGCATACGCTAAGTTATACCATATGGATACAAATCCAATCACCCTGTGATTGACTTGCCCGGCTATATTTCCATGCGACATGCCTGGGATCTCCGGACAATCTCGCACCCTGTGCGATGAGCCAGACCCCTAGTCCAGGTATATGTGACAAAAAGTAAAGTGGTCATGGGATAACCACTTTGGTCGCTCGGTATATAGCACATCGCAACATCATCCTTATCCAGTCGGGACAACTTTGTTAAGCGCTCCTACTGTCGCCATACCCTGTATGCAACAATACGGTTACTACTCCGAGCAGATGACGTCTTGAACTTAGTTTCACCTTCGTATACTTCCCTAACATAAAGAGGATCTCTCGTGTGAAAGGGTTCCTACCTGCTGACGTATTTTGTTAAATGTGTGCCATGCACACATCGTGTACCTCGTACACATAAATTTGTACTCCATGCCAGAAATAATCAAACAAAATAGGCATATCCATCTCAGATAATAAAAAAAGAAAGAAGGCTACACACCATTTATCATAAAATATACGTCTATAAAGTCGCCACCCATAAATGAATAATTTCAAACATAATAGAAAGCCACTACATGTCTAAATACATGGTCGTCACCAAGGATGTAGCCCTAAGGCCCTAGTATGCTGTACAAAATGCACCTTGGCAATTCATTTCGTCAGTAGGTCTGCGACCATCTGATCCGTAGGGATGTACTGCAGCTTGACTTACTCTTTCTCCTGCCTCCTAATAAAATAGTACAGAATCTGAATGTGCTTGGACTTGTCGTAGTACATCGGATCCTTCGAGTACGCAATGGCCGACATGTTATCGCAATTAAGGATCATCATATCCTTCGCATGTGGCACTATAGTCGGATTCTCCAAGAATCTGCATAACCAAACTTCCACTTATGCCGCAGCATAAGCCGCCACGTATTCCGCCTCCATGGTGGAAACGGAAATGCAATCCTGCTTCTTACTTCACCAAGAGATGGCCCTGCCATTTAGTAAGAAGGTATATCCCAACGTGGACTCTCGCTCATCCAAATTGCCAGCCTAGTCGGCATCTGTATAGCCCTACAGGCGAGTGTCTAATTCTCCATAGCACAAAGTATAGTGGGCTATCCCACTTAGATACCGCAAGATCCGCTTCTCCCCCTTCAAATGAGCAACACCGGGGTTGGACTGATATCTACTCATCAGTCCCACTGCATAAGATATATCGGGTCTCGTACACACGATAGCATACATGAGACTCCCGATAGCGCTCCTATAAGGAATATTCTGCATCTGCCTTTTCTCTGTTTCGTTCTTAGAACACTTCTCTAGACATAACTCATGATTCTTTGCAGTTGGAGTCCTAATGGGTTTGCAACCGTTCATGAAAAACTGTTCCAGGACTTTTCTAATATAAGTCTCCTGAGACAAACCTAAGGGCCTTTTAGAGCGGTCCCTCAAAATCTAAATACCGAGCACAAACCGGGCATCGCCTATGTCCTTCATCTTAAAGGTGGAGAACAGCCAACTCCAAGTGGCATTTATGGTCTCCATGTTGTTCCCTACCAGCAAGATATCATTGATATATGACAATAGAATCTCGAAACTCTTACTAGCTTGTCATAGGTAGACAGAATTATCCAGATCGATCATCTTAAAACAATAGCCCAGTACGGTTTTATAAAATCGAAAATACCTGAAACACTGTTTCAATCCATAAATAAACCTTCTCAATTTGCACACCTTGTGCTCGAGACCTTTGGCTTTGAAACAGGTGGGCCGATCTATATAGATCTCCTCTTCCAGTTCCCCATAGAGAAAAGCCATCTTGATGTCCATTTGGACTAATTCAAGATCCATCTACGCTATTAAAGCCAGAACTAGGAGAATGGAGACAATTTTCACAACAAGGGAAAATGTCCCATCATAGTCAACGCCACTCCTTTGGGGGCCCTTCGCCACCAAGCGTGCCTTGCAATGCTCGATTGTCACATCCGCCTTCCTCTTAACTTTGAAAACCTACTTGTTCTCAATGGTCTTGCGACTGACAAGAAGATCCACCAAGTTCCAGACTTGATTCTTCCTCATGGACTCAAACTCATCCATTGCGGCCTTCCACTCTTCCGCTACAGATCCTGAAATAGCGTCCTTGTAGGACATGGGTTCCGCAACATCATGCGGCGCAACCATTAACGCTTCCCCCTCGATCTCGAAGTGTCGACAAGGTCCTTGTCCACAGGACGATCTACAAGACGGTTGAGATTCCGCAAATGGCTTCATGTCATATGCAGGTATCTCACTCCCACTGTCCCCAAGTAGTAGAAGAACCGATTCCTTTTCCAATTCTAGATGATCGGTGATCTCCTCGAATTCGTATAACCCCAAATCTCTAACTACTTCGCCTTTTTACAGAAATTCCTTCTCGAGGAATTCGACATCTCGTGACTCAATCTCGGTTGTTGTCCCATCGTCATGGTCACCTAAGAAGAAATATCCCTTAGAGTTTGTGGAATAGCGTATAAATATGCACTTCTTTCCTCTATGGCCCAACTTCCTATACCGATGTGAAGTGTTGTGCACATAGACAGCGCAAACCCATGGACGTAAGTGATCCAATACTGGTTTATCGTCCGTCCATAACTCATAGGGTGCAGACTGAACCGATTTAGAAGTCACTCGGTTAAGAACATAAGCTGTTGTCATTAGCGCATCTCCCCAAAACGATATAGGAAGATTAACATCACCATCATGCTCCTAACCATATCTAGCAACGTCCAATTTTGTCTCTCTGCAACACCATTTTGTGGCGGAGTGTAGGACATCGCCAGCTGTCTGACGAACCCTTTCTCTTCACACAGTTCCCTGAACTGATCCGACAGATATTTTTTACTGCGGTCCGTGCGTAAAGCCTTAATACTTTTGCTCAATTGATTTTCCACTTCGCCGATATAGCGCTTGAAACAATCCAAGGCTTCAGACCGGTGGGAAATCAAAAACGCGTGCTCGTAATAGGAGTAATCGTTTATGAAGGTGATGAAATAAGGCGCACCGCCATGTGCCTTCACGTTGATTGGTCTGCATATGTCAGTGTGAATAAGTTGCAATGGAGTACTCGCTCTCTTTACCATTCTAAATGGCTTCCTAGTGGGCTTACCTACGTGACAATACTTGCACGTAGACAGATCGAACTTGGCAAGTGTGCCAAATAGGCCGTCTCTGGCAAGCATTATCATCCTTTCCTACCCAATGTGACCTAACCTTCTATGCCATAATATAGATTCATTTATAAAACTATTCATAGCATATGAATAAGCAAATAAAGCATCTTTATTGCCAAAAAAGTCACAATCCAAATAATAAGGCCATTTATAAGGCATCCGAAACAAAACAGAGAATTATTAAAATAAGTATTACAGGGTTATTCTTATATAAAAAGCTAAATCCTACGCTAACTAGCCTAGCCACTGATAAAAGGTTCCACCGTATCTTTGGAGCATATAAAATGTCACGGAGAAGTCACTCATTTCCTGAACTCGTAGGTAGCCGATATGTCCCGATGCCCTGCACCTCGAATACGACTCGTTCCCCATGTAAATCTTTTGGCTCCCAGTGGGTACTCTCTTATACTCTACGAACCCTTCCATATCTCAAGAGATGTGGTCCGTGACTTTCGAATCTACAATCCACAAATTTGTAGAGTCAGCCATCATCACTGTAATAGCAACTAATGCTGTATAGTGAGAAGAGAAAGAATTTACCTTTCTAGGCCCCTTGCAATCACAAGCAAAGTGACCTTGCTGCCCACAGTTGAAGCATGCATTCCTCTTAGCTGATCTTTTCCCATGCATCTTGGGCTTCTTGGGCTTCACATTTTCATTATTTGCCTCTTTGTTCGATTCCTTGTAGGACCCCTTGCGTCTAGGCCTCTTGGCCTTTGGCTTGGAGCCTTCAGCTACCATAAATAAGGATGATGGCTTCTTAGGCTTGAGGGCGTCCCTATGCTTCGCTTTAAACTCAACTTTAGCCCTTACGTCCTCGAACATATTCACGTTCTCAGCATGGCTTAAAAGGAGCTTGAGATCATCCCATGAATCGGGCAGAGCCCAGATGACGGCCTGAATTTGCTACTTATTGCTGAGTGCAACTCCAGCAATTTCGAGATCCCTGATCATCGATTCCATCATACGAAGATAAAACTTGATGTTCTACCTTGCAGTCATCTTGTATGAATCCAACTTGATAGTCAACGTCCGGATCCACATCGGTAAGACATGTCCAAAGTGAGTCTCAAGAGCCTCCCAAGATCACTTCTCTGTCAGATAGTTCTCAAACTCACTGATGAGATCGTTCTTCACTGCGGCTAACATGATATGCCGTGCCGAACGATCTTTCTGGACCCAGCTCTTGTACTGCTTCTCAGCCCTCCTATGTTGCTGAGTGAAGCTCTGCACCGGTTCAAGCATTTCTGTTTCGGTACAGTCTTGTATTTCTTGCTCATTTAGTAAGAATCGGATCTTTCGACGCCAGTCGAAAAAATTATCACTGGTTAGCTTTTCACCCTTGGTGAGATCTGCGATAATCGTTTTAGAAGTCATCTATTTAAGAAAAAAATTCATTTTAAATTCGTTAAGACTATTGGCTTTTAATGGAGTATCATTTTTTTCTAAAAAACGCTTCATCTTCAATCCATCTTAACAAAAATAATGACTTACACCCTGAAGAAAGAGAAGAAGGCCTACGGCCCCAACCACATCCTTTAAAAGTATTAAATTTAAGATTTTGTTAAAATGATTGAAAAACGGTTTAAAAATTTCTAGAAACGGAATAAATAGGGTAGTTGAATCTTAATTCATGCTTCTATCATGAAATCTTCTGCTTGAAACTTGTCAGATTTTATTAATGATTACAGCATGCGTCTTTATTCATTAAGTATGCCATGCACATTACAATATGCAACAAAACAATCTAACAAATTTCACTTTTTATTACACTACCCTATTTAATCTTGTCCTTTTTATTAGGATTTTTCGTTTTTCGTTAAATTGGCACGCGTCCCGGACGTTCCCACTGGACCAAACTACCCATACAATCTCTAATATTTTACGTGAGAATAAATTTTGAAACTTTTGATGAAGGAAAAAAACTCCGAAAAAAAATATAACTCCCAAAATTAAAATAGTATAACCTCATAACCCTGCGGAAAACTTTGAGTGGAAATTTTTTTCTTCAATATGTCCCTTAAACCCCAAGATAATTTTTTTTGAAAGCATATATGGACCCTCTCTAAAAATTTCCCAAAATTTTAGAATTAGTCAAAAGAGAAAAAAATATTTTCTGAATTTTAAGAAAATTTTAGAATAGTAAAAACCTTTTCTGTTTTTTTTCTTTAAAAAAATCTGACCCAGCAAGCCTAGCTTGCTGGGTCAGCCCAAGCCCAATGGGGCCTAGCTTGCACGTGGCTTAGCCTGGGCTACCCTGCACATGCAGGATCAGCCTAGGCCTAACTGGTCCTGGCCTGCACATGCCCAGCACGTGCAGGTGCACGTGGTTCTGGGTTGTTCCAAACCCCAAACATATCTTTTTTTAATTTAAAAAATATTTAAATTTTCTGGATTTATTTTTAAAATAAAAAAATCCTAAAAAATAATTTAAAATCTTTTACAAAATCTACAAAAATTTCAAAAAAATTTCTAGATTTGTTTTTCAAATAATAAAATATTTGAACTAACCAAATATCTTATTTCAAATCCCACATATGTACCAAAAAAATTAAGCCTAGGGATTTTGCTTTTCCAAAAAAAAATTATGTCCTAACTAACATAAAATTTCACCAAAAATTTACAAACAAGATCCAATTTTTAGCAAAAAAAAAGATATTCTCGCAATTTTGATTCATGGTCAATCCCTACATCAAGAAACATTTTTTAATTATCACAGCGTCACAAGAAAAATAGATCTAATTAAGAGGACATATGATGCATAAAAAATAGATCTAAATATCTGTTTCTGTCAACAGCCCTAATAATTGTATATCTATAAAAATTGATTAAAAAAAATCTGATCTAACTTTTAGACTAAAAAAACACAACTTTGAGTTGCTATAAGTTTTAAAATATAGATCTAACTACAAACTACGAACGCGGACATTGAAGGCTCTGATACCAATGTAGCATTTAGGTGCATAGATCTTAATATCAAATCATGGTAGTGGAAATAGAAGATCTACATAAGGTTCTACATGAATTCTCTTAAACTGAAAGTGGTGAGATTGTTATCCTCGTCTACATTGTCCCAACGAAGTTTGACCTTTGCCTATTTGCAACGGCCGGAAAAAAAAAACCACAACCATGATGAGCAAGAATTTCCCACGTGATCATCTCGTAAGCCAACTCTCGACAGAACTTGAAGAAGAGAAGACGACGGCATAAACCCTAGCAATCTCTTAGATCACTTCTTTATCTTATTTTACACCATATCTATCTCTCTCACACACAGGGGCCACTAAAAGGGGCGGGTATTGGGCCGGATGAAGCCTAATAGCCAACAATATAAGAAACAACAACCCCTTCTGGTATAATTAGTTTCTATTATGTCCTTGCAGAAACTATTATTCAAAGCGAAGCTTTTGACGCTGCTCTAGGAGATCTTCTCCAGGTCATGGGTACGGCGAGCAGCAGACAGGTTACGGGTACGGGCTGGAGAGAGGGATCGGAGAAGGGAGTGAAGGATGTGTATATACAGCATAGCATAGCATGCATGTATGGGTAGCTAGCAGGCAAGTCGGTAGCTAGGCTAGTATGAGAATAAGAAAGTCGCATGTGGGTTATGTCATGTAGGGGTGTTTGTGTATCCTGTTTGCTTTGTATTAGAAAGATCACATGTATATATGTGTGTGTGCGATATATAATTATATATATGAGAATAATGGAGAAAAGAGGCCATAGGAGGAAATTTCCTCCTATGGCGTGGAAAAAATACAACCTCCACCAATTTTTTTGACGATCGGCCCCCATCATCTTCATCGTTATCATCTAAGATGTGGGTACACCAAATTTCATATGATTCTACAACTTTTTCACCGTTGATTTAGAAATGTAAAAAGTTCTATTGTCGGTAAACCGTTAATTTTGAACCCACTAAATCAACGGTGAAAAAGTTGTGGAATCACATGAAATTTGGTGGACGCACATCTTAGATGATAACGATGATGATGATGGGTGCCGATCGTCGGAAAAAATGGTGCAGGTTGTATTTTTTCCACGCCATAGGAGGAAATCCCCTCCTATGGCCTCTTTCCTCCATTAATCTCTCTCTATATATATAATTAATGTATGAGGAGATACTAATATATATGTAAATATGTGTATGATTAGTTTTGCAACTGGTTTCACTTTTCTCTAAACATGGACTTGATTCTATAAAACCTTTTTCTTTTTGTATTCAATACGGTCAATTTATCAATCATATTACTTTCACTAATTAATATACCACTTTTTTTTGTACTAATTCAATTATTACAACCATTACAATACTAATTTAATATAAAAGAGTGAGACTATAATAATTAGGGGTGGACATATATACATCGATCATATTTTATTAAATGCATTGGATAAAACAGATGTGAAGGCAGACACATAAATACTATAACCGCCTGCTTAATACAATTGTGAAGGCAGACACTCATCAAAATATTCCGGACAAATATATAAATTATATACAAACAAAACATTTTTATAATTTGCACAGCTTCTCCTCTTCTTAATTACAATGTTGTAACCGCTGCTAGCCTGAGTCATTAGGAAAGAGGTGGCTGCGGCACTTGATTTCACAAGCTCGACGTCACCAAATTTGACAGGCATTGTGCTGCTTCTCTCTCTCTCTCTCTCTCTCTCTCTCTCTCTCACACACACACACACACACACACACACACATATATATATATATATATATATATATATATATATATATATATATATATATATATATATATTGCGGCTTAATTGCAAAAACTGGCTTCAGTAGACCCTTCAATGTTTTTGAATAGGGCTGGGGAACTGTTCTGCTCTCAATATTCTTCATACACGACAGAGACTCTCAGCCTCGTCAGCATTAATTTAAGAATATATAATATATTCCCTTTTCTTCCATTTCCTTTGGATGTCCAGCTAGAAATCAAACCTGCGCATAAAAGACAAACAACTAACATCAGTAGTACCAATATAATATATAAATATAAATGCGCTTTTTCCAAAAGATCCTATATAGTCTTGATGTGATCTCTGGAATTATTATTATTATTTTTTATTTAAGAGAAGAAGAAAAAAGCACACAAACAAAAATTAAGGACCGATCCATAAAAAAAACTAATCAACTCATTGTGCGTCTAAATATCCATGGTTTCAAAAACAACTGCCCAAAATGTATGAAGTGTAAGCAATATTAGCTTTACCTTATATCGGGGATGTGACTAATCTGGTGGTGAAGTGGGCCGCCCTCTCCGTACTTGTCCTTCAACTGTGGGTTGCAATCCCATAAGTCTAGTATTTGCAGAGAAGAGGGCAGGTTGGGTAGTGACTCAATCATAGGGCACCCAGATATATACAACTTCTCGAGGGAAGAGAGCTTCTCCAGGTTGCCGGGCAACGAAGGAAGATACTCACAATCTTCGAACTCCAGGATTTCGAGGGAGGTTAGTTGCTGAAGCAGGTCCTCTTGCTCAGTAGTAAATGGTGTGTCCTGCTCGCATTCATAGATGTTTATGCTTGGGAGAGAATCGAGGCATTGTTCCTTTAACAACACAGGAAGCAGCAATGGGTCGTCGATCAAGAGTTCTCCATAAAACCATGACAGGCGGCTGTCCATGTCTCCTTCCAATGATCCGGTTGTTGTTGTGAGCAGCTGGGGGCATCCATGAACTTCTAACCGCTCCAAGGATGTGAGTGCCTGCAAATTCCCCACGCATGTAAGGTCCGGAAGATCACTAATGGTCAGCGTCTCAAGTGCAATCAGATCACGTAGATCAGGAAGTGACCGCATGCTTGGAGAGAATGAGCAGTTGGATATCTCCAACGAGGAAAGAGAGGTGAGGCCACTCAGGCATCTTTCCCATACATTGACATCCCCGCTCATGTCCACTCTGGATATTTCCAGCGATAAGAGGGATGGGGGCAGAGCGATTGCACCCTCACCATGCTGCGGCGATAGAATCAGCTTGGGACACTCATCAATAGTTAGATCCTCGAGGGAAGGGAGAGTTCCTATTCCCTCGAGCGACCTTAGATTCACACAGGAATAAATGGATAGCTCCTTCAGCGCTGTCAGCATGGGACCAAGGAGAAGGGATGTGATCGATGGTAATTCACGCAGCCACAGACGTGAAAGAGAGTCGAAGTTTCGCATGGATGCGTTGAGCGTGTTCTCATCTAGTCCAGAGCAAGCTGCAACTGACAAATCATCGAGGGAAAAGGGCCGCCGCCGCCGCCGCCGCTCGTCTTTATCACCATCATTAATGCTGGTGGACATTAATAGAGTATTAATTCCTGGGCATCTGTCTATTCTGACAGTTACAAGGCTGTGAGGGAAAGGGGACAGTTGCATCAGCTTAGGGCAATCTTTTACATCAAGATTTTTCAGACGGCTTGGGAGATGAGGAACCACCATCAGATTGAGGCAATGGGACAATTCTAGACACTGCAGATTGGGAAGCCAATCTTGATTATTTAGCATCCAATTTGGTGTCTTGGAACCCAGGTACCCATTGATCTCAAGCTCCCTGAGATTCGGATGGGGCTCGAGGCCTTCAAGAACATTCTCACTACCAGCTATGTCATGAATGCCATCCATGCCCCACTTCAATTGCAAGCTTTCCAGATGCCTCTTGAGATTTAACTTTGCCTCGGTCGCTTCCGCCTTATTTTTAACATACTCAAGGCTTTTAATTCGGAGTGATTCTCGAAGCTGCTGCAAATTCTTCAGTTGTCCTATCCCGTGTTGTCGGCTCCTCTTGGAACAATCAAAGTAGTCTAGCGTCTGAAGCGAAGTTAGTTTCCCAATATTTGGTATCATTGAACATATATACCCACTTGGTTTCAAATATTGCAAGTTCACTAAATTGCTGAAGCTTTTTGGTACTCTGGTAACTCCTTCATCGTGTAAATATAAAAATTGCAGGTGGTAGAGTTTCCCCAGTGACTCTGGTAATAAATCATGCGCAGATGGTAAATGTAAATGCAAATACCTTAGATGTTGCAGCTGACCTATAGAAGAATCCAGAGATTGCGCCGTCATAATACCGGTATCAACATGCAGAACCCTAAGCCTTGTTAATTTCTCAAATACTGCCTTTGTGCCGTCAAAGATCAGAGGATGGCCGAAGCTTGTATTCAAGTACATGAGCGTGCGCAAGTTCACGAACTTCGGTATGTCAGGTATGGGTGTGTCAACGAAAGATAAATGAACCACCGTTGCTGGAATACGACCTGGATCATCATCATCATTTTCGACTCGAAAACAATAGCCTTTAGAGGCTCTTTCGGCCACATCATGCAGCAGGTCATGAATGACATACTTAACTTCTTTGGTTGGGTGACTCTGGAAGAAAGAATAGGACAACAATTCATCGAAGTATTCTTTTCCTTTCTCCGACACTGTCATCCCAGTCTCATTAGGCGGTGCCTCAACAAAGCCTTGTGCAACCCAGAGCTGCACCAACCTATCCCGATATTCATAACCTTTAGGGAACAAGCTGCAAAATGCAAAGCAACGTTGTAGATGGGGGGGCAGATGCTGAAAGCTCAACTGAAGATAATCCAAAGTGTCACCCATCATATCTTGTTTAAGAATATTTCTCCATGCATCCACACCAAGTTTCTTCCTCAACAGACTTCCCACTAACCTTGCTGCTAAAGGAGACTTCTTCAGCTTGTACAATATCTCCACTCTTATATCTGCTAATTTGTCATCTTCTATCGCTTTATTTTCATCGTCGAATGCATAATACTTCAATATGGACCAGCAAACTTCGGCTTCTAATTCCTTCAGGGGGACGACATTTTCATATTTGATTCCTAACGTCAAGGCCACTCTTTCCATGCGAGTTGTTATGAGAATTCTGCATCCTATATTCCAAGCCTTAGCTAGAGGAATGAGCAATTTATCCCATTCACCCCTATCTTCACACCAAACATCATCTAAAACAATAAAAAACTTCATCGATTTCAACATTTTCTCGAGTTTCATCTGAAGTGCATCAAGATTATCAATGTTAGCGCATTCATCTCCACGTAGCCCAATAGATTCTATAATCTCTCTTGTAACTCTACGCATATCGAAATTACGCGACACGTGAGCCCAAATCCTCTTACTAAAATGACTCTTAACACGCTCGTCATTATAGACGTATTGAGCAAAAGTAGTCTTTCCAGCCCCTCCAATGCCACATATAGCATAAGCAATGACAGGGTTAGTGCTAGTGGACTCATGGGGTTGCTCGTTAATCAACAAATTGATGAGATGATCACGTTCCTCGTCCCTCCCGAAAACAGGGGTCGACAGACCAGAGACAGTAGTTTGTTGGTGCTTCGTTGTATCGGGCTGTGGATTGGTTTTAGCGGCGAGATTAAGAAGTGGAACCAAACTGTCTGCCTCGTCAGCGGAACATTTCAGTTTCTCCATACTACCCTTCAATGTTGTTTTGAGTGAAAGAGGAGCAAAGCACATTTTTGCCTTCCCCTTTAACTTTTTGATGCAACTAGGAAGGGGGCTGACCTTGTTTTTGATGATCTCGTATTGGTACTGGTCGAGCACGTCTTCGGCCTCGTAAGCGGCGGCTTTCAGCTCCATCAGCCACGGCTTCAACTTATCCGCACGGATCGTCTCTGCCGCCTCAATGACAACCTGGATCTTGGGGAGGATGACGGTCTGTAAATTTCGAAGCTCTTTGGATGTGATGTCGCCTCCAAAGTAGGAGTAGTAAACCGTGTTACCCAATTTACCGATGATTAGGGAGACGGTTGAAGCAATGAGGCTCAATGCTGCTTTCTCCATTGCCTTCAATCTAGAGAAAAGAGGAGAGAGATGAACACAAGAGTAATTAAGGTGACAGAGTGAAATTTGGTGCATGAAACGAGGGTGATAGGGCGGAAATGGATGAGTTTAGCTAATCTTTGCATGATAAATTCTTGCCTTGGTGCACACAACAAAATATATGCTATTCCTTTCCAAGAGTGAAACCAAGTAAAGAATCAATCTCCAAATATATATATATATATATATATATATATATATATATATATATATATAAGTAAAAGGAAAGCAAGAAATGAAGAATCTGATCCTTTTCCTTCTCCATCATTAGGTTGATGATGCGTTGCTTTCCTTAAGGTGGTTGTGCTACTCAATTTGAATGACTTTTGCATCAAATAATAAGATTCTGATCATTTTGAAAAAAATTCTTGTATGATTGTCAAACAAATCATATACAGTTTTAAGATATATACACTACTGCGTAATCGCTTGCCCCTACGGATATATCTGTAGGGACATAAAATTCGTTCGTAGATCCAAAAGCCGCAGGTGTAAATCTTCGTCGAACATATCCCTACGGAGTAATAGTTACCTCTACACCACTACTGCAATAATGGGTTGCCCCTACGGATATATGACACAAAATTCCGTCGTAGGTGCAAAAACCGCAGGTGTAAGTTTTCGTCCTGAACATTCCCCTACGGAGCAATAATTGCCTCTATGCCTTACTCCATAGAGACATATATTCCTTCGGATTAATCCGTAGGGACAAAATATTTATTTAATTTATTGTCTTATAAAATAAAATAACTGTCCCTACGGATTTATCTGTAGGGCATGATACTTACTCCTACGGATTTATCCGTAGGTCCCGATAAATGTCCTTACGGATAAATTCGTAGGGGCAAGTTTAACGCCTGTTACTAAGTCCATAGGAACAAAATATCAGGTATCCTGATATTTTGTCCCTACGGCTAACTGTGTAGGGGCAAACTTTGCACTTACAGATTAATCCGTAGGTGCAACAGATGACCTTACGGATTAATCCGTAGAGATAAAATATCATGGTTTTTTTAAAAAAATGGACTTCCTGTTTTTCCCCCGTCCTGTGCACAATAATATATATATCATATAACCAAATACAGAAATATTCATAATCAACATCTCACGCATAATATATAAAAGAAATAAACAAACAGAATACGATATTAATCTAAATCATCGTGAACAAGCAAACAATACCAATATCGTCCAAAATATATACAATATGTATCATATAAGTACATACATTCTCAAAATATGAAAAAAAAGCTACCCTGGCTCGGTCTAGCTCCTCCACCTCTGATAAACGCTGTAATATGGCGCATCTGCTCCTCGGTGCAGCCCTGAATCGTCAAAAACTCGTCTAATGAAGAAGCGTACTGTGCGGGAGTCTGAGCAAGCAATGGAGCTGCAGGAGTGGTCTGCGCAACCGCAGCCGAGGTAGTGGCTTGAGGAGCCGCAGCTGAAGGAGATGCATAGGGAGCCGCAACCAAAGTATCCTGTCGCATCTGTTAAATTTTGTATGTAATAAACGAGTAAGAATGTTGTATTAGATTTTAGTCAAATTCGTATCATTATCAGGTTATTGCGAAACCCCAATCGAAGAATACTTAGAGACTTAGGCCTCGTTTGGGTATCTAGTTTGGAAAACCGTAGTTTATTTTAATTAGATAGTTTTATGTAAGTATGATTAATCAAAGCTAAGTCTACAACCAAATAAGCTCAGGCTACTAATATTGCATATGTTACTATAATATTTTACTATTAAGAAATATACGTACCAACTTCTCTTTGAACTCCTCGACGGTGGTCTTCAAGGCGGCAACATCATGTTCTAAACGTCGCTCACGGGAGGTAGGGGAAATAACCACCGAAGTGGAGACCAACCTCATATGGGCCCTGCTAGGACCCAGTCCTCGGCCTCTCTCCCAACCTCCGTGGTGCCTTCCGTATCCGGCGTCTAGAACTGGGGTCAGTAGTGTCGGATCGATCTGTCCAGTAAAATCGATCCCTGATGCCTCCGTCTGCTCCACCACCCGCTCTTACACCCACATTAACCATTAAAATTTAAGTATATCATTTACATATGAACTTTTCAAAACAAAAATTTCAAGCCCATTAGAATAAATATTAAGACTTACGCAATACTCCTGGGTAGCGGTGTCAGGGAATCGAAGCTTTCCCGTGGCGGGATCTGTCGAGGTTCCGTGGAAGGCAAGATACGCGGTCAGCACGCTCGGTGTACCGTTCTGTGCAATGGTCTGAGCTCTCTGCAATTCGCCAAAAATTTACATATATTATAAAATAACTCTTAATATTACATTATATCAAAATAGATCTATTGTAATTTACCGATGCCTTCATGGCACGAGTAATGTTCCTCGAGCCATCTGTAGAAGTAGGGTGACCCCACATCGCCGACTTCCTATTCTCCTTATTTTGATCGGCATATTTCTGCACAACACATTCAAATTTAGTTTTCTAATTAAGCAACACAAAAAAATAAATTATATACTAAATAATGAATTACATTTAAATTACAAAGCTGTTTGCGCTGAGAGTCGAAATATTGGCATAAGAGAGGCCATATATCTACGTCGACTCTCGAAAAGGCTGGAGTATGTAGGAGAGCCGCTCTCTCTGCCTCGGGAGTCACTATCCATAGGGAATAGCAGTCGATCTTCAGCTCATTCCTATTATATCGGACCTTTGATTGCATATTCTTCATCAGGCCCTGGTACAGAGCGTGAAGATCGAGCACTCTCTCAGGGTGATCAGGGTCGGGTATAGGCTGAAAGTCGTAATCCAACTGCAAATACAAAAAACAATATATTTAAATTGCAAGTGTTAAATAATAATAAATATATTGGATAAGTCAAATGAAAATATATATTAATACCCGAGCCTGATTCCAGAAAAAGGCAAATGAACGCCGGTGCAAATCGTCTCACTCAACGTGAAGTGGATACTTCTTTAGGATGAGGCTCGCATCCCTCATATACCGGCCGAACCTCTCAGAATAATTGCCGATATAGCGATAATCGTGGGTAAA
This sequence comes from Agapanthus africanus, assembly GCA_030015575.1. Lineage (NCBI taxonomy): Eukaryota > Viridiplantae > Streptophyta > Magnoliopsida > Asparagales > Amaryllidaceae > Agapanthus > Agapanthus africanus. The sequence goes on along the minus strand of JASDDO010000029.1, from coordinate 395,061,774 downwards.
GAAGAAGGGGAATGGTGCCTTCTCCTATCTCTGTCGGGCCTCAGCCTGTGGGACTGATTCGGCCCTCGAGTCCGCCTCTCGGGATGGGGCTGCCCTGCATCTACAAGAAATATCAAAACAAGCAATATTTAAGACAAAGTGGTATTAAGAAATCAAGGATTAATAAAAAATTGAAGTGCGATATATACCTCCGGCGACAGCAGCACGAGCCTGGGCCCGGACAGCAGCACGAGTGGAACGATTGTTCCTCCGGTGAGGAACAGCCGGTGACTTGGTCGTGGACGCATCCCCTCCAACTAGAAAATAAATATTGACGATAAAATTACAAGAAGTTCATGTTTATTCTCAGAGGATATGTAAAATGAATAAATATTTTATATTTATTCATACTAATATGCAGACTGGGCGGAGGGTACGGAAGTGGCGGGAGTGGCTTCTGGGCCAGATGTGGATGCACTACCTATAATTAGACAATTAAAAATAGATTATATACGTAATTGCAAAAAGAATGTGTATAACAATAATATAACATTTTAAATTAATATGCATGCAATATAGAATATATAAATATACACGCAGGTGCGGTAGTGGCCTCTGCCCGAGATGTGGAGGCACAACCTATAGCTAGACAATCAAAAAATGATTATCTAAGTAAGAGCAAAAAGAATGTGTGTATATTTATGATATAATATTCTAAATCAATATGCATGCATTATACGATATATAAACATACCTACAGGTGCGGTAGTGGCCTTTGCCTCTGATGTGGACGCACCACCAACTACTAGACAATTAAATATTAACTATATAGGTAATTTTGAAATAAATATGCGTGTATATCTATAATAGTATATTCAAAATGAATATGCGTGCAATATACCTGGAGGTGTGACAAAGTCCACATGGAAGGAGTCATCCGAAGGGGATACCGATCGAGATGCAAGACCGGCCCTATGAAGCTCCCTACACAGCTTTCCGGGTGGCAGAACCACTCTGCCTCTGCCTCTGCCGCTGCTGCGGCTGGTGCTCCTGTCGCCCTTCGCTGCTCCGGTCGTCGTCATCAAACCTAGATAAGAGTACAATCATTACATATGCATGCAATATATGTATAGATCGTAGAAATGTGAAGTAATAATATAACATTACTGATAACCTTTTTCGTTTTGTGGACGCATTAGACATATCTACTTGAATTTTATCATCGATATCATTTCTAACCCACGTAACTTCATGATCAGCCGAAAACTACCCGTCTTTTGAAACAGACGGTCGGAGCACTCTAAGTCTTCTCTCTTCTTCATCCTCATCGCTGTCCTCCATACGATCCTAGAATTCTGGGACATCGTAAACATCCTTGAATTTCCAACGGCATACGACACTCCATCCCGGATGCTTCAAGCATTGTGGGTAGTATACTTGGAATGCTTGGTTCGAAAAGATAAATGGACCGTCCTGACCGTAAAATCGAAGTGTGTTCACACTAGTCAATCCATATTCATCTTTCCAAGTCCCGAGATTGTTTCTCCACTTATCCGTATCGTTTCGTGTATCGTACCAAGTACATTGAAATATATAAAACGGTTCTGATCGTCCGGGATATTGGATGTCAAGTATGCAATTTAAGTATCCATAATAAATCATACCATCCGATCCTACATTCGCAATCCCACTATTCTGAATGGTTCGAGATATTTCTATGTCCTTAACTTTAAATTTGTATCCAAGGATACCGAATCCTTTATAATATGCAGCCTCCATACTAGGAAACTGAGATAAACACCTTGAATCTCTCTACTGATGCAAACAAGTTCGGATCGTGGATTTGACAAAATAAATTCTACGAAAAATACATAATGATATAAGTTTAGATTAAAACTAGTAGCAATAACATATTATTTTTCACGCCCCGCTTCCCGGTATATGGCGAAGGGGACGGGACGAGTCCGCTACATATATACTCAGAAGTACATACGCTAAGCGTATCTAGGCAGTATAAAATAAATACACAAGAGACAAGATATAAAAAGAACATCAACTTTTATTTATTAACATTCTTTGTACAATGCATGAAAGGAAATACAACTGAAATAAAAGATACCTAAACAGTGGCATAACAAGAAATGTAAAATACTGAATGGAAAAGTGTACAATGAACTAAAGTGCTGAATTTTCGGCAAACTGCTCCAAGTCTTCTGCAGATGGCTCGATCTCTGCCGGGTCCGAATCACCCGACGACATTCAAAGAAGAAAGAAATAGAATGTCGTCAGCGAACAGGTCGCTCGGTAAGTCCCAAAGGTAAAAGGAAAGTAGAATAGACAGAATAAGAAGATATCTTTTAAACTTGTATACTATTGTTGTAACGTTGTGTTAACGCTGTTGTTTGTAGTTTGGTACAGAAGGATGCCAGTGTATATGAGGGGGTCTTTATATGCTAGAGACCAGGGCAAACGGAATGTACAAGGAACCGTTAAGCCACGGTACAACAGCAATGAAATATAGGTTAGGTGTCTTAATCTGACCGCCTCATGCCACTTTTAACACCTTCCGTACCAATCTACCCCTTAAACCCCGCGATGTCTTTTTTGTATTGTTATCTTGTAAATTGTGTTGATTGTAAGATTGATTGACTGACTGACCGAAACCATGATATCAGGAAACGGTTGTAACCGTAGGGTCATGTAAATGGAATAACTAAGAATCATGTAAAAGGAATATATCCATGGTTCGGTTCAGTCAAGTTGTATAAATTGATAATTGAATTCATAGATTTATGTGTTCATATTGAATTAGAATATTGTAGATTGTAAATTGACTTGAATCATATTCAAGTCAGATTAATCAAACTCAAACCCGAATCAGACAGTTAGAAATGTAAATCGAAGTTCTATAATTGCTAGGGTCCTTAGGGTAATTTATAAAGCTTGAGGGGGTTTTATGTAAAAATACTTTTATATACTTTTCAAAATACACCTCAAGTATTCATTATTCGCCTTTAGTGTTGTAATGAGGGTAGATTTTATATTGTGACATTTCTAGTGAAAATATCCTAGTTTTTATAAATAAAGGTATTTATCTGTAATATGGATTTATTTGAAGTTCATGGTATTTTAGTGTAGAATTTATTCTTGTGATTTTTAGAAAAAGGTGGAATATTTATATTATAATAAAATAGATATTTAATGATAAATATAAATATATTTATACAAAAACAATTTTAATAAATATTTTATATTCCAAAAATCTCATTTTCTTAAGATGTATTTTAAACCTTTCGAGACCGAATGCTCCTTGCGGAGGTCTGAATCTCGCACTACTAAGCCCGAGGATGTGCGATAATCCGCACCATCCCGAACGGGTTCCCCAAAAATGGGTTATAACGGCGCTTTGCAAAGATTGTAAAATACTAAATCCTTTAGAAAACGGTTTTATAAAGTAAAAGGTATTTATTTGTAAAAATGTCAATTTTCCGTATTTTAGATTCTAGGGTTTCCTAAGTCAACTAGCCTATTTCTAAATGGTCTAAACGACAAGTCGTTAGATACCTCAAATCGCCTCTTCACCGCCAATTGTGGCCAAGTAAGTACAAATGAGGAAAGGAGGAATCCGCTCACGAATCACCGTGAGACGGGCCTTTTAAAATTACCTCTCTCACTTGCCTAGCCTAGGCACCACAAAGTCAGGTTTAGATAAACGATCGATGTCCACAACTTATCGTGTTTTCCTAATAAGAGGTATTTATTTAAAAGTGTATCAAAGCTAAAACTTTTAGGAATGGTTTTATTAAGAATATGGTATTTAAATGAAAGTATTATTTTATCGTATTCTAAGTTGTTGATGATATCGTTTTCGGTTTTATATGCGTGTGTGTGGAGGTAGGTCATTACCTCGTGTTCTACTTTAAATGTATAGCAAGGTTAAGGGGGTTAAATATGAAATCGAAATATTGTGGTATTTAAGTGAAAAATACCATAAATTGAAAGGCTATCATTTCATGTGATGAAACTTGTTCAAATTATTTGTTAAATGTTTAATAGTCAACATTAAGATGTTTAAGTATGATTGAATTGGTGAGAAGTGAAATTTTATAGAAAACCGAATCGGAAATCGGATTTGTTCCGATTCCGTCGGGTTTTGTAATTTCGTATTTTAGAGAATAAGAAAGAGAGATAGAATGGGACTTACGTGTTTCTATTAAGCAAGGGAGTGAGGGGGGACTAAAGGGGTTGCCGAGGCGTTGCTTCGTCGCCGGTTGTTCCTAAAAACGTCGCCGGAATTTCCGCCGGAATTTCGTCGGAGCTTCGCCGCGAACTTGTTTTCAAAGTACACAACTCTTGAGAAGCTTTTGAGAGAGTGGGTTCAGGATTTTGGGATGATAGGATAGAGGGTAGGGGGTGTATTTATAGGGTAGGCTAGGGGTAGGGTAGGTGAAGGGTTTTTAATTAAAAAAAATTGTAAAAAGTGTGAAAATCATTTTAAAAAATTTGGTTTAAATGGGGCATAAATTCTTCTCTAGAACCGATCTATTAAATTAGGGTATGCAGGGGGTTAGAGAATACAAAAAGACAGACTTTTTGTGTTGGGGACTCGGCCGAGTCGGGCCGAGTCAGGTAGTCGGTGGGTGGGGGTGTTCATATCATAATATTGCATTATTATATTCCCCATTCTTATTCATTTTACAAATAAACAGGTGCTTTTGACCCATGTCTGCTACATAGTTGCAGGTTATAGGTTCTCAGAATAAAAACAGTGAAAAAGATGAATAGACGATACAAAAGTGAGACTACGACCAACAAATGGAAGAATCTTGATCAAGCCTACAATTTGGAGAATAAACGAAGATCAATAAACAAGTTCACAAAGCACAAAGGCAGCGCAAGATTCAAGACTTCGACACGAAGCAAATGGTAAAGTCCACGACATTATTCACTGTGGAAATCTGGAAGAAATCTAGAAGCTAATCTGAGAAAACAACTGAAGTAAATAGAAGGAAAAATGCAACAGAAGAATACCTAGAAACATAGGCCTAAGACCCCTCTACCTGGCCGCGGAACCGCAGCCAAACCTGGCTATTGGCCGCGGATCTGCGGCCGTGCATTGCGCGTGCGTGGCACGTGTCGGTGGTGTCTGTAACACCCGGCTCTTTTTATACCAAGTCCGTATTTCGTTATTTTAAAATTCCATTTTATTTTATCTATAATTTTAAGTGTTTTGCTTAAGAAATTATTTGTTTAGTATAACCTCTTCTTTAAACACCAAACCCTATTTCTCTTCTAATTATACCAAACTTCCTTACTAATTTATAAGTGAGCCCATCAGCTATTCTATTTTTTCCTAATAACTATTTCTCCCCTGGCCCGGCCCACTTCCTTCCCATCAAATTGGTTTTAATAATCACTCAACCCAAATCCCTCAACCCATTAGGTTTGATAAAAACCCTTAAAATATTCCATTCACTCAGCCCAGCCCTCATCTCTTTTATTTTGTTATTTTCCTTTTAATTTTCTTCAGACCAGCCCAGTCCCTCTTCTTCAATCAATTTCCTTTCTATTTTATCAAGCCCAACTCCGGACCACTCTTTTCTGTTTCCCTTATTAATCTCTTCCTTTTTATATTTTTCCTTCTCCTTAGCCCAACCCCAAGCTCAGCCCACTTGATTTTAATTAAACCCTTCAAATAAATTGCTGCGGCCCATCTCTATCTCCTCCAAATTCCTTCAGAGCCGGCCCGTGTCTCTTTTTTCCCTTTTTTTTTTATCTTTCTCGGGCCCAGCCCAGCTCTCCTCTTATCTAATTCCTTTAAATATTATCATGGCGAGCCCAGCCCAGCCTGTTTCCCTATTTCCTTTAAATTCTCTTAATTCTGTTCAGCCCAAGCCCAAGACTGGCCCGTCCCTGTTCATCTTCCATTTAAAACCCCCAACGGCTACCCCCTGAACTCGCGCGCGCGTTTCCTCCGACCACGCCGCCTCCTTCGCCCACGTTGCCGCTCGTCGCGCGCCACGCTCGCGAACGTTATCACGACGCCCTCCCCCACGTTCTCTTTCTCTTTCCCTCGCGTTTTCCCCTCTCTCTCTGCTCCCGTTCTCTTCTTCTCGAACCCACTCACCCCGAGCCCTTCTTCTTCCTCGATCACCCGAATCCTTATCTCTTTCTCACCCTCGACCCGAGACACCATCACCCATCACCTCCTCTTACCGCGCCGCCGACCTCCTAGCCCCACACCCGAGCTCCCCTCACCACCGTGACCACGAGCCCCGACTCCCTCTCACGGTGACCAACCACCTCACCGACATCCCCTTCACCGCTGACAAACCCTCCTCCAACAGCAACCACCTTCGACCACTACCCGATTCTCCACCTCCCAACAACCCTGCACCCACGAGTTCCCTCCTTCACAGCATCCAAGCTCGCATGCGCCATTTCCCGAGCTGCGCCCCTCGACGGCGGCCTACTGCTCCTCGTCGGCCCATCGTCATCATCCACATCATCGTCGACGCCTTCTCTCTCACTCTGTCTTTCTCCTCTCTCTTCCCCTGCATCACTCTCTCTCTCCCTCGTTCTCTCTGTGTTATCCCCTCTCATTCACTGCCTTTTCTCTCTAACTTCTCTCTCTTTCCCTCACTATTTCTCTGCCTACCCTCTTCCTTGCTTCCCCACTCTCAATCTCCCCCTCTGTCTCTAACTCTCTTGCACCCTCAGATCTTTCTTCCTCACTCACTTCTGTCCCCTCTAACTCACTCTCTGTCTCTCTCTCTCTCCTTCTCTCTCTCTCTCTCTCTACATTCCTCTCTCCATTTTCTCTCTCTAACTCTTCCTCTCTGTTAATTGCCTCCCTCTTCAAAACTAACAAAACCGCGCATACAACCACGGTAACGAGCCGTCAAGCACAGAGCTCAATCCAAGATCGAGCCAAGGCCAATCCTTGCCGTGATCGCGTCGGGCCATCACAAAGGACCGCGTCGCTGCCGTGCATCCCCGAGTCGCTCCCAGGCAAGTTCTTACTTGCTTACATGCTATTTTACTTAAGTTATAATTGTTAAATGCATAGATTATTAAAGTTGCAAGCTTAGATAAATATTGTCACAAACTGTTCGATGCTTGTTCCCTTAGGAAAATATTATCAGATTTGACGGAACTCGATAGTGTAGGTTGGCCCGTAGGGCTGTGAGCACAGTGTATGAATTTCGTGGGATAATTTGATCATTTACGACTAAAACAACTGCCCCCAAATTTAACCGTAAAACTGGAATTCTACTGTACCTGAAAATCGTTAATTCCACCATAAATCATATACACACTAGAATGGTGCGTTCGAGGGCTCAAATCGAAGCCAACTCGACGAACTTTTACCTTGTACTAATTTCCAGACATACCTGTACTTAAACTGTGGTGAAAATAGGATCGGAGAGCGACTCTGGACTGCAGTCCAGAGCGACTCAAATTGTGCTTTCTGTCCCGTAATGGATACCATAGGATTTCCTTAACTCGTAGGTTGCGGAACTCCGCTGCTTATTGTAGGTAACTCTGATAGCTAGACAACACGATTGGTCTCATTCTGCTTCGTTACCGTTTGATATTTAAACTGTAATTTAGAAGATCGGGACGCATAACAGTCCCAACAAAATCAGAACTGACATATTAGTGTTAAATAGATTGTAACTCCTAACGTACAGACGCGATTGAAGATCCGTTTGTTGCGTTGAAAACTTTACTGAAAACCCTAGAATTCCTCCAACTGTAGCGTCGCTAAATTATGATCCCAACTGGGGTTAAAATGCGTTGCGAAATGGATTCCTGATTCTGAAATTGGATTTCCAGCCGCGTGCGCTTAAAATGAAACAGTTATAACTAATGATCCTGAAACCCGTTTGACCTGAAACAAAATTCTAAGGATAGATAGCTGAACATATTAAATACTACCTGTTTATCATTTCGCTAAATTATATACATATGTTTCATGATAAATCGTGCAAGTGATAGACTGCTGTTTTTATGATACCTTAGTTGTGCTTCTTATACTGTTCATGCATCATATCATACCTATATCGTTGTAGTGATAACCTAGTGACATCGTGTATTTACCCAGTGTTAGATTTTAGTGTTGATTGTGGCAAGTACGTCAGTGTTCGTGTATTCGTGATTAAGTGAAAGTGATATGTACTTGTGCACAATCAGTGTCCCTTTTATTCTATTGCATTGTCGACGTCTGTGGGATGCGTGTACGTGTGACTATAAGTGGTATGGGACACTTATGGAAGCGCTTGCACGGATGTCACAGATAAGGCATCCGACACTGCCATTTATCTTAGGTATTAGTCGGGACGTGCTTGATGGAAGTCCTGCCTCCAGTTCTCGCGCAGACTTGTCACGGATCGATTAGTATTTAGGGTTATGGTTAGCGTTTGATGTAGACCTCGGGGTGTGGGGTAGTTCAAGTGTGAATTCAACAGAATCTCGGGAGTCCCATGCCGGCTTATATATTTAGGGAGTTATATGGAGATTTACAGGGTATGTGCTATATCACCGTGATACATTCGTTACATGTTGGGCCCGTGGTCCCTTGCCCTTGGGTTCTACCCTTGGGTGGAGGACACTCGCGAGTGGTTGACTCTCACACTTGGACTGACGATAGGCTTAGTGACCTGTACAGTGAGACTTAGAGACTGATAGGGTTACTGTCATTTACATTCCTTCTATACTGTGTTGACATTCGTGACATATTGTTATACTGCTTTACTTTTCCGCTGCATTGATTACTGTACTTTCATATTCATGCTATTATTGATTCACTGATATTCATGTCCATTACTACTGTTAGAATTGTCACTTGTTTTCATATATAATATATTGCTATTGTGTCGCTCTGACGACCTGAGTATGCATGCTCAGTGTGAGGAGAAGAATTAGCCTGGACCAGTGCATCACAGACTTCTTGACTTGCCTTCTCGAATTACATTCATTTGTTCCACCTCAGGTCAGTCTTTACATTGTTTACTTCAGTTACTGCATTTCTCATTACCTGCGCATTATATACTGTTTACCATGATAAACTAGAAGCCGAAGTGTGACTACGGCAGGATATTTCCTTGACCGTAGGAGCATGGCTGGCCTTGTCTACCCTTCGTATCCCGTATTTTGGGAAGCGGGGCGTGACATGTCGGTGCGACGGTGCATTTATTAGATTTTTCTTGAGGTAAAATTGTAATTGCAGATGTGAGTCGATTGTAACCCTAGGGTTTCTATGATCTATAAATAGAAACCCTAAAACCTCTTTTGAGGTATGCCTCTTCTTGTGCCTCATTTCATTTTATCAAAATTCAGGTCTGTAAATTTCTGCAATGTATGAAGAGAGCATCAAATAAAGTAAATAGTTTTTTATTTCCATGCCCTAGGTAATTTCTTTTCTGCCATAGTATAGAACTTTTATTATCTGCCTTAGTTTAACTTTTATTATCTGCCCTAGTTAATTAGTTTAGAACATGTCTTTTAATTCCCTAATGAGTGAGTAGTCTCCTCACATGTTAGGGTTAGATTTGGGGAAGGCTTGAGAGATGAAGATCTCTCACCCTTTTCTTGCCCATCACACGTTTTTATAGGACTGCATGCATACATGCGCACACCGCTCCCTACGGCACCCTATCCCACGAGGTAGCGGTGATACCGTAGTATAAACGAATGGTTGCGCATGTTTTCATAGAGGTTAGGGTAAGAATTAAGAAAGGAAGGACAAGAACCTAGAGGAAGAAACATCGTTTCTTCCCGATGGTACTAATCCACTTTATTAATTATTACCATAACACCTCATAAATCTTAAACAGGGCATAGAAAGCGGTGAGGAATATTGACTTTCCAAACTTAACCTAAACCTAACCCTAGCAAGATTTAGATTAACTTAGTTTTAGATTTAATCAATCCGACAACAATCGGAATTAACTCGTTAGAACAAATCGAGAATACACAAAATTCCTGTGGACCGACCCGTACTCACCGGCTAGCTACCAAGCGACGCCGTTCTTGATTGCGGTTATAAATATTCTTTGATAAATCAGGGGGTTGTCAAGTGAAGGCTCTGGTATATTTACTTTTTCAGGTGAAGTTCAAGTTTTGGAAGTTACGGTGTGTGGACTGTTGGGCTTCCTAAGAATTTAAAACAAAAACAATATAAAAATAATGTGGAATATTATTTTTATAATGTTTCTTCCCGATGGTACTAATCCACTTTATTAATTATTACCATAACACCTCATAGATCTTAAACAGGGCATAGAAAGCGGTGAGGAATATTGACTTTCCAAACTTAACCTAAACCTAACCCTAGCAAGATTTAGATTAACTTAGTTTTTAGATTTAATCAATCCGACAACAATCGGAATTAACTCGTTAGAACAAATCGAGAATACACAAAATCCCTGTGGACCGACCCGTACTCACCGGCTAGCTACCAAGCGACGCCGTTCTTGATTGCGGTTATAAATATTCTTTGATAAATCAGGGGGTTGTCAAGTGAAGGCTCTGGTATATTTACTTTTTCAGGTGAAGTTCAAGTTTTGGAAGTTACGGTGTGTGGACTGTTGGGCTTCCTAAGAATTTAAAACAAAAACAATATAAAAATAATGTGGGGAAGGGGATTTGAACTCTGGTGGCTTGGTTCAGCAGTGCAAGGTGTTACTAATGAGCTACAAGCTCCTTCTTGTAATTATTGTGGGAAAATAAATACTTAAAGTGGTGACAGCAACATTAAATACCCCAAGTATACTTCAAATTTAAATCAATTTTATGTATAAAAAATGGAGTTGTTACAATCTACCCTCCTTACAAAAATTTCGTTCTCGAAATTTACAACTTTTATTTGAGGATTAGTTTATAAAGAGGTGAGGATATCTTGCATACATTTCATCTTCCCTTTCCCAAGTGAATTCTCCTGGAGTGTCTTTCCTCCACATTACCCGGACCAAGTTAACTTCCTTGTTCCGAAGTGTCTTCACTTTCCTGTCCAGGATCTCCACAGGCTGTTGCTCACAAGACAAGTCGGGCTGTATAGTGAGCTCGGAATGATCAAGAACATGGCTGGGGTCACTCACATACTTTCTGAGTTGGGATACGTGGAACACGTTATGCACTCTTTCCAATGAGGGCGGAAGTGCTAAGCGGTATGCCACTTCACCGACTCGTTCGAGTATGTCGAACGGTCCAATGTATCTCGGACTTAATTTACCCCGTCTTCCAAATCGGATCACTCCACGGTTCGGAGATATTTTCAGAAATACGTGGTCTCCCGGCTGGAACTCCAAGTGTCGTCTCTTTGCATCAGTCCAGTGCTTCTGTCGATCTTGGGCTATGCGCATCCTTTCCCTGATAGTACGCACCACATCAACGGTTGCTACTATCATCTCTGGTCCAAGAAGTTCCCTATCTCCGATGTCGTCCCAACTTAATGGTGATCGACACTTCCTTCCATACAATGCTGCAAAAGGTGCCATTCCTATGCTTGCTTGGTAGCTGTTATTGTACGCGAACTCCATAAGATGCAGGTGATCTTCCTACGATCCTTTGAAGTCTAGCATACACGCTCTGAGCATATCCTCCAAGATCTGAATAGTTCGTTCTGACTGACCATCTGTTTGTGGATGATAAGCCGTGCTAAAGTTCAGACTTGTTCCCAAGCTTGCTTGCAGACTCTACCAAAATTGCGATCGGAACCTGGTGTCACGATCGGAGACAATGCAGACCGGTACTCCATGAAGTCTCACAATTTCCTGTATGAGTTCATGGGTATCAGAGATAGTACATTATGAAGAGTTTAAATCTTAAATAGATTATTACCTCCATTTACTTCTTTGCTAGTGCCTCAGTTGATTGGCCAACTCGAAATGGGATGAAGTGAGCCGACTTTGTGAGTCGATCCACAATGACCCATATAGCATCATTACCCTTTGAGCTGCGAGGAAGAGCAGTCACAAAATCCATCATGATGTTTTGCCACTTCCATTCTGGGATTGGTAACGGTTGAAGTAGTCCAGATGTCCTGTGATGTTCAGCCTTTACTTGCTGACACACCAAGCATTTTGCGACACTTCTGGCTACTTCACGCTTCATTCCATGCTACCAATAATTCTGACGTAGATCTTTGTACATTTTGGTACCTCCAGGGTGTACTGAGTAGGGAGAACTATGAGCTTCTTTCATTAACTCTTCCCGAACAGGACCTTTTGGTACACACAATCTGCTACCGTATCTCAAAGATTCGTCTTCATGGATGATGAAATCTGTTTTGAGTCCATTCTCCACTTGTTCTCTGATCCTTTGCAACTTAGCATCACTTGCTTGAGCTGCTTTGATCTGATTGACAATGGTTAATTGAACTTGTAGATTCATCAAACTTGAAGTATTACCTGGCATGACTATCTCAATCTCCATCTGATGCAAGTCTTGGTGAAGCTTCCACTGAGCGGTGAGATTCATCGATAAATGGTTGGCGACTAAGAGTATCAGGTACTACGTTCACCTTCCCTGGGTGATATTGCAAGTTGATGTCAAAGTCCGCCATGAGTTCTAACCATCTTCTCTGCCGCATATTCAACTCCTTCTGAGTAAACACGTACTTCAGACTTTTATGATCTGTGTAGATGTTCGCTCGTTCACCAAGTAGATAATGGCGCCAAATCTTGAGAGCAAAAATGACGGCTGCCAACTCCAGATCATGCGTCGGATAATTGCGCTCATGAGTCTTCAGTTGTCTTGAAGCATAAGCCACAAGCTTATCGTGCTGATGTAGAACGCATCCTAATCCCTTACCGGATGCATCACAATGCACTTCGAATCCTCCAGATTGATCCAGTATTACGAGAATAGGTGCAGTTGTCAACCTTGACTTGAGTTCTACGAAAGCTTGTTCGCATGCTTCTGACCACACAAATTCTTCATCTTTACGTGTGAGTTTGGTCAGGGGTGTTTCTATCTTTGAAAATCTTTCAATGAACCTTCTGTAATATCCAGCTAAACCCAAGAAACTCCGAATATCCTTCACTGACTTTGGTGTAGGCAATTCGCTAACTGCTGAAACCTTTCCTGGATCTACAGAAATTCCTTCTCCTGATACGATATGTCCAAGAAAACCAACTTGCTTTAGCCAAAACCCGCACTTGATGTACTTGGCATAGAGCTTGTGTTGTCGAAGAGTTTCTAGGACAATTCGTAGGTGTTCTACATGCTCTTTCCGACTCTTAGAATACACCAGGATGTCGTCGATGAAGATGATAACAAACCTGTCTAAGTACTCCCGGAAAACTTGATTCATTAGGTTCATGAATATTGCTGGTGCATTGGTCACTCCAAATGGCATCACTAGAAATTCGTAATGTCCATAGCGAGTTCTGGAAGCTATTTTGTGAATATCAGCTTCCTTGACCTTCACTTGATGATAACCTAAACGAAGATCCAATTTAGAGAAAACACAAGATCCACTTAGCTGATCGAATAAATCATCGATGCGTGGGAGTGGATACTTGTTCTTTATAGTGACTTTATTCAAGGCTCTATAATCGATGTACATTCTGTATGAACCTTCCTTCTTCTTCACCAGTAGTACAGGTGCTCCCCAACTTGAAGTGCTGGGACGAATCCATCCTTTCGCCAATAATTCGTCCAACTGTGTTCGGACTTCCTTCAAACCTTTCGGACTTAATCTATAAGGTGCTTTGATCACCGGTTGTGCTCCTGGTACTAAATCAATACTGAATTCAAGAGCTCGATCGGGAGGCAAACCTGATATATCGTCAGGAAATACATCGTCGAACTCTCGAACTACCTCTGGTCTTAATTCTTCTTCCGCTTGAGCTGCTGCAACTATTGCTTCTCTTGGCTTCGCTTTGTAGGTACTTGGCTCCAGTGTACGGTTTCCGCTTTTGAAATAGAAGACCGGATGGTCTAGAATCTCGAATATTACCCTCCTTTGACGACAGTCGATGGTAGCATAATAAGTTCCAAGCCAATCCATTCCTAAAACCACATCGAAGTTCGGTATGACCAATACTTTGAAGTCAGCATAAAACTCTCTGCTGCAGACGACGACTGGACACAAGCTGTATCCCATAGTTGCCTTTAGAACGCCATTTCTGGAACTGACATTCCAGCTGGATACAAGCGGTGAGAATGGAATCGCATGGGTTCGGACGAACCGTTGCGACATAAAGCAGTGGGATGCTCCGGTATCAAACAGTGCAAGTGCAGGTAGTGAGGCTACTAGGATTGTACCTAAGGTATGTGGGATATGTTTTAGGTATAGGGAAAGTGTGTAGATAACCAAGACTAAAGATAAGTTTGAGAAGGAAAGTTTACCAGCGATGACTTGGCCAGTGGCCTCAGCTTCTTCCACGGACATCGTGAAATCCTGGTTCTTTGGTACATTCCTCCTAGCCTGAGGAGCATTCCTCGGAACGTTCTTTTGAGATTGATGGAACTGACGAGGAGGTGGTGCAGCTTGTGGTCCTCTGGGTGGTGCAGGTAGTGCAAGTCTTAGAGCAGGTGCTTGGATGGCTGGACGCTGTGGGTAATTGTTTGCTGGCCTGGGTGCAGCAACTGGGTTTTTCCTTTGGGGACAAGACCCGATATCATGAGTAGCTGAGCCGCAGACTAAGCAAAAATGATTGGCTCGCCAACAGTCTTTCATCATATGTCCAGCTCTCTTGCAGTAGGTACAAAAGGCTGGGCTGGGACGATGGTTCGGTACTCCGGGTCGCCTTGGCATAAAAGGTGGCCTGGACGAGGCTCCACCTGCCATCTGGTTGGCAGGGCGCTTGACTCCTGCAGACTGAGGTCTGCCCTTTGCTTTTATCACTGCCTCATAACTGCGGGCAGCTTCCAGAGTATCCTCATGAGTCAGAAATTTTCCCGTGGCTAGAGCATCCTGAATCTCTGTGTCCAAACCTTGTTGAAAGCGACGGGCTCTAATCTCGTCCGTCGGTTTCAAATGTGCCACGAATCGACTTAGCATGGTGAATTCAGCGTCATATTCATCCACTGACTTGTCCCACATCGAACCTTGTTGTAGATGAATGAACTGCTGCTCCATGGCAAACCTGACAGTCACAGGGAAGTATTTCGCGTCAAACTTCTTGCGAAAAGTCTTCCATTCAATAGGCTGCACAAGACGGCTTTCTTCCGCCTTCCACTAGTTGCGAGCATTGTCCGTGAGCTATAGTTTCGCCACATGGACCCAAACTATGTCTGGCACT
Organism: Agapanthus africanus; assembly: GCA_030015575.1. Lineage (NCBI taxonomy): Eukaryota > Viridiplantae > Streptophyta > Magnoliopsida > Asparagales > Amaryllidaceae > Agapanthus > Agapanthus africanus. The sequence continues at coordinate 395,046,541 of JASDDO010000029.1, read as the reverse complement.
TGTGCTGCTGCCAGATCATCTTCTATGCTTTGTGCCCATTCCTCCGCTTCAAGAGGACTTCCCTTTCCGGAGAACTGCTTGGGATGTAAAGCCCTGAATTGCTTTACCCCAGGTGCGTCAGTCTCGGGACGGGTCAGAAGTTGTTGCTGTCCCTCAAGAAGGCTGCGGATCGCCTCAAGTAGCATTGTTTGCTCAGTGGGTGGCGCAGGAACAGCAGGAATGACTGGTAGTGGAGGTGGAGGTGTGTTGTTGACGTTGGTACTGGTGTTGTTCGGGGAATCCATAACCCTGAAGAAAAATTTGGGTTAGGACAGATTCAAGTACATGAAATGATAAGATTCAAGGAATATGAAATTGCAAGATTCAAGGAACATGAACTGTAAAGAATGTTTTAGTTGCTGGTTCTTGTGTTATATTGCTTAGGTTGTTCACGCAGAACAGAACTGCATGATAGGGATTCATACAGCTTTGACCTGCATGGGCCACCAACAAAACCTATCACGCTCCGCTTCCCGGTATACAGCGAAGGGGACGGGACGAGTCCGCTACGTATATACTCAGAAGTACATACGCTAAGCGTATATAAGCAATATAAAATAAATACACAAGAGACAAGATATAAAAAGAACAACAACTTTTATTTATTAACATTCTTTGTACAATGCATGAAAGGAAATACAACTGAAATAAAAATATGCCTAAACAGTGGCATAACAGGAAATGTAAAATACTGAATGGAAAAGTGTACAATGAACTAAAGTGCTAGATTTTCGGCAAACTGCTCCAAGTCTTCTGCAGATGGCTCGATCTCTGCCGGGTCCGAATCACCTGACGACATTCAAAGAAGAAAGAAATAAAATGTCGTCAGCAAACAGGTCGCTCGGTAAGTCCCAAAGGTAAGAGGAAAGTAGAATAGACAGAATAAGAAGATATCTTTTAAAGTTGTATACTATTGTTGTAATGTTGTGTTAACGCTGTTGTTTGTAGTTTGGTACAGAAGGATGCCAGTGTATACGAGGGGGGTTTCTATATGCTAGAGACCAGGGCAAACGGAATATACAAGGAACCGTTAATCCACGGTACAACAGCAACGGAATATAGGTTAGGTGTCTTAATCTGACCACCTCATGCCACCTTTAACACTTTCCGTACCAATCTACCCCTTAAACCCCGCGATGTCTTGTTTGTATTGTTATCTTGTAAATTGTGTTGATTGTAAGATTGATTGACTGACTGACCGAAACCATGATATCAGGAAACGATTATAACCATAGGGTCATGTAAATGGAATAACTGAGAATCATGTAAAAAGAATATATCCATGGTTCGGTTAAGTCAAGTTGTATAAATTGATAGTTGAATTCATGGATTCATGTGTTCATATTGAATTAGAATATTGTAGATTGTATGTTGACTTGAATCATATTCAAGTCAGATTAATCAGATTCAAACCCGAGTCAGACAGTTAGAAATGTAAATCGAAGTCCTATAATTGCTAGGGTCCTTAGGGTAATTTATAAAGCTTGAGGAGGTTTTATGTAAAAATACTTTTATATACTTTTCAAAATACACCTCAAGTATTCATTATGCGTCTTTAGAGTTGTAATGAGGGTGGATTTTATATTGTGACATTTCTAGTGAAAATATCCTAGTTTTTATAAATAAAGGTATTTATCTGTAATATGGATTTATTTGAAGTTCATGGTATTTTAGTGTAGAATTTATTCTTGTGATTTTTAGAAAAATGTGGAATATTTATATTATAATAAAATAGATATTTAAATGGTAAATATACATATATTTATACAAAAACAATTTTAATAAATATTTTATATTCCAAAAATCTCATTTTCTTAAGATGTCGTATTTTAAACCTTTCGAGACCGAATGCTCCTTGCGGAGGTCTGAATCTCGCACTGCTAAGCCCGAGGATGTGCGATAATCCGCACCATCCCGAACGGGTTCCCCAAAAATGGGTTGTAGCGGCGCTTTGCAAAAATTGTAAAATACTAAATCCTTTAGAAAGCGGTTTTATAAAGTAAAAGGTATTTATTTGTAAAAATGTCAATTTTCCGTATTTTAAATTCTAGGGTTTCCTAAGTCAACTAGCCTATTTCTAAATGGTCTAAACGACAAGTCGTTAGATGCCTCAAATCGTCTCTTCACCGCCAATTGTGGCCAGGTAAGTACAAATGGGGAAATGAGGGATCCGCTCACGAATCACCGTGAGACGAGCCTTTTAAAGTTACCTTTCTCACTTGCCTAGCCTAGACACCACAAAGTCAGGTTTAGATAAACGATCGATGTCCACAACTTATCGTGTTTTTATAATAAGAGGTATTTATTTAAAAGTGTATCAAAGCTAAAACTTTTAGGAATGGTTTTATTAAGAATATGGTATTTAAATGAAAGTATTGTTTTATTGTATTCTAAGTTTTTAATGATATCGTTTTAGGTTGTATATGCGTGTGTGTGGAGGTAGGTCATTACCTCGTGTTCTACTTTAAATGTATAGCAAGATTAAGGGGGTTAAATGTGAAATCGAAACATTGTGGCATTTAAGTGAAAAATACGATAAATTGAAAGGCTATCATTTCATGTGATGAAACTTGTTCAAATTATTTGTTAAATGTTTAATAGTCTACAATAAGATGTTTAAGTATGATTGAATTGGTGAGAAGTGAAATTTTATAAAAAACCGAATCGGAAATCAGATTTGTTCCGATTCTTTCGGGTTTTGTAATTTCGTATTTTAGAGAATAAGAAAGAGAGATAGAATGGGACTTACGGGTTTCGATTAAGCAAGGGAGTGAGGGGGGACTAAAGGGGTTGCCAAGGCGTTGCTTCGTCGCTGGTTGTTCCTAAAAACGTCGCCGGAATTTCCGCCGGAATTTCGTCGGAGCTTCGTCGCGAACTTGTTTGCAAAGTACACAACTCTTGAGAAGGTTTTGAGAAAGTGGGCTCAGGATTTTGGGATGAGAGGGTAGGGGGTGTATTTATAGGGTAGGCTGGGGGTAGGGTAGGTGAAGGGTTTTTAATTAAAAAAATTGTAAAAAGTATGAAAATCATTAAAAAAAAATGGTTTAAATGGGGAATAAATTCTTCTCTGGAACCGATCTATTAAATTAGGGTATGCAGGGGGTTAGAGAATACAAAAAGACAGACTTTTTGTGTTGGGGACTCGGCCGTCCGGCCGAGTCCGGCCGGCGGCACTGGCCCGAGTCTGCCGGTCCGCCGGCCGACTCGGCCGAGTCGGGCCGAGTCAGGTGGTCGGTGGGTGGGGGGTTGTCAGGTGAAGGCTCTAATATATTTACTTTTTCAGGTGAAGTTCAAGTTTTGGAAGTTACGGTGTTTGGACTGTTCGGCTTCCTAAGAATTTAAAACAAAAACAATATAAAAATAATGTGGGGCAGGGGATTTGAACTATGGTGCCTTGGTTTTGTAGTGCAAGATGTCACCAATGAGCTACAAGCTCCTTCTTGTAATTATTGTGGGAAAATAAATATTTAAAGTGGTGACAGCAACATTAAATACCCCAAGTATACTTCAAATTTAAATCAATTTTATGTATACAAAAAAATGGAGTTGTTACATTATTCGAACAACTTATATGATATGCAATCCAATAGAAAAAATTATACTGATGATATTTTTCCAATTGTTCATCATTCCAATCAGGATTCCCCTCACATACCTCATTAAAATGAATTTTGTTCTCAACAATAAATTATGATATTAATATTATATTATTTCATACACACACAAACACAAATATAACAATTAATCCATAAAAAACTTACTCTCTAATTTTTTCAAGACATACGTTATTGAGGAGGATAAAACGATATATCTTGTTGATAAAAACATAGTGTCTACTCTCTTATAATCTGCTTTACCGTATGGCCCGTCCTGAATTCTCCGAGGCCGGTTAAGTTTCGTCTCAATATTCTCGTCAAGATAGCGGGAACAAAATGTGGTTATTTCATCTAGAAGATAACCTTGCATGATAAAACCCTTTGATCGATTTCTATTGCGTATATATTTTTTTAGAGTGTAGAGATAGGTAAAGAAAAATATGTTAAATAAATAAATATGGGCATATAGGACAACAATAATTTTACAAATTGCAGGAAACGCCGATGACCACAATAACAAACCTTCCTGCTAAAATTCAAAAATTTCGATATTGTATATTGATGGCAATAAGGGCATGCTTTGTAACCATGTACGGACCAACCTGATAGCATTCCATATGCAGGAAAGCCATTAATTGTCCACATTAAAGCCGCACGCAGTGTGAAGGTTGTATCTGTGTTTGCATCGTAAGTCTCTACACCATCAATGAATAAAGATTTTAACTCATCGATTAGAGGTCGGAGGTAGACGTCGATATTGTTTCCTGGTGAGTTTGGTCCGTTAATAAGAAGAGACATCATAAAGTAGGATTGATCCATAACTAACCAAGGAGACAGATTATAAACTATTATTACAACAGGCCATGTGCTGTGGCTTCTAGCCATATAGTTGAATGGGAAAAAGCCATCACTATCGAGTCTGAGCCTTACATTGCGAGGATCACAACTGAATATTTCGTGCCTTCTATCGAAATCCTTCCATGCAGGTGAATCTCTTGGATGACTTATTTTTGCACGGTGATGCTAAATAATTGCATCGGCTGTTTTCTTGCACCTGAATAGCCTCTGCAGCCTCTATGTTATGGGAAAGTATCGTGCTATCTTGACAGGTATATCAGGCTTCTTATCAGATTCTTTCAGTTTATACCTGGTATCTCCGCATGTTGGACAATCTTTCAAATCTGAATTCTCTTTCCGGTATAACACGCAATCTTTAGGACATGCATGAATCTTCTCACACTTTAGACCCAAATCAGATATCATATTCTGGGCTTCATACCAGCAGTCGGGCACGTTATTTCCCGGGGGCATAGAATCTTTCAGGAACTTCAGAAACATCGTGAATGACTTGTTGCTCCATCCATTTAGGCACTTAATCTGGAAAAGTTGGACGGACCATGATAAGGTGGAATACTTTGCATTCTCATAAATTGGTCTTCTAGCATCACTCATGAACTTTTTATACTTATCCGCACGTGGTCCTTGACCGAAAGGAATGTCATCTTCTGTAGGAATACTATCACCTAGGGCAGTCTCTACCATATCCTCCATTTCTTCTCCTGAAAAGAAGTTATCGTCTTCTTCTTCTTCTGCCGCATTACCGTCTTCTCCTTCTTCTTCTGCCGCATTATCGTCTTCTTCTGCCGCATTACCGTCTTCTTCTTATCCTTTCCCATGATATAGCCAGGTTGTATAAAGTCTAGTAAACCATGTTTAACGAAGTGAAGCTCTACGATTTCTATCTTCTGCCAGAACTTATTCCCACATCTATCGCACGGGCAGAGAACCTTCTCTAACACGATTTTATTATGTGCGCGTGCAAATTCAATGAAAGAAGCAACTCCTAAGACAAACTTAGATTGCATGCGTTGTTACCAATCCACGTACATCCGGTCCTTAACTCTGATATACTCATGGGCCATATTAGACTGTATAACATATAAATTGTAGGTTATGGTAATTATATTGAGAAATCTAAGAACGGGATGATTACTGACAAAGAAGAAAATCCATAGAGGCAAGTTTGTCATTGAAAAGAATAAATTATCGATAAACAAAGTTAGATTTAAAAATACACAAGTATGAGTTGTATTCTGTGTATGTGTGTTTCAATTTATGATTTCACTTAAGTGTAGGGTTGTTAGTATGTATGTGCTTTGTGTGTGCATTTGTTATGTATTCGTGTAGTATGTGTGTGTTTCGGCTGTCGGGGGTAAGGCTTCTATCCCATTAAGAATGTATAGAACAGACACCCATTCGCTTGTGCTTTCATCCGTTTCGAGTAAATTTCGGCAGCACCTCCCTGTTGTTCTCCGAGTACACTGTAATAGAATAGATAATCATTTCAATGTTGTGAAACAACGTTGAAATGAACATCTAATCTATATTTGTACACGGAGAACCAGCGGAAAAGTACTGATAAAATAACTCGAAACGAATGAAAACACAAGTGAATGCAGGTGTTTCCTTTATACATTCCTAACTTGTCCACACTGGACAAATCTATCGGTTATCACACGATTGAATCTTCTCGTCACATAGACTACATGACGGTTGTTAGTACCGAACTATACCGTCCGATATTTAACAACCTTCGTATAGTTCTATGTCACGATGAATATCAAACGCATATTAACCGATAGATAGGGACTAAGTCGCGCTTTGATTTTCACATATGAGTAGTCGATGAGAATATGAAAGATTCATATTATCATAGAGTATCATATATTGGTTTTAACTTGAACATTTGACTTGGATAGGTTTTACGTTTATGTTTCGTAATTAAGGGTTCGAAATTTTTAGTTTTGGGTAATTTTTTTTTTGCGTTTATGATAAAGTTGTGTGTTTAGGTTATCATCGAGTATCCTACTGAAAGGACTAGTGCACCCTAAATCCTAACCCTAATTAACCCAAATTAACCTAATTAACCTAAATTAACCATAATTATCACCTTAACTCAAATTATCCCTAATTAACCAAAAAATAACCCAAATTAACCCTAATCATCACCCTAACTCAAATTATCTCTAATTAACCCAAAATTAACCCAATTAACCCAAATAAACCCTAATCAACACGTTAACACAAATACACTCTATTTTACCTAATTAACCCAAATTAACCCTAGCCCGAACCCTAACCCAAATTAACCTAACCCTAATCATCACCTAAACCCCAAGCCAAATTAACTCTAGCCCAAACCAAAATTAACCCTAATTAATCTAATTAACCCTAACCCTAACCATCACCAACCCTATTTTACCTAATTAACCCTAACTAACCCTAACCCTAACTCTAAACCGACCCCTAATCCTAACCCTAAACCGAATCCTAACCCTAAATCGAACCCTAACCCTAACCCTAATTAACCCCTAATTAACCCGGAATTAACACTAACTCAAATCAACAATAACACAAAAAAGCATAATTATAAGTTCAAAATGGAAATTAACTCACCTCGGTTGTAGTTTTGCCGGCGGATAGAGCTCGACGAGGTGGAGGAGGCCGGGGATGGAACTCGACGAGACTATGGTGGCGGCAAAGATGGGGACGAGCATATGGTGACGAGACTGTGGTGGCGGCAATGGTGGGAAATTTTGGCGACAGGAAGTGGAGGAGGCGGGTGATTGATCATGCGGGAGTACTTGGTGAGGAAATTTGGGGACGGTGGGAAATTACTGAGCTTTATTTTTTTTATGAATAACCCTTTGATGCCCCTACGGATTAATCCGTAGGGCCTTCTTTTGTGGCTCCATAGGGCCAAATAAAATATTACATTTTAATATTTTTTAATTAATCCGTAGGGTACCGTAGGGGCAAACCGATGGCCCTAAGGATTAATCCATAGGGGCAATAAAAAGTTGACCCTACAGATTCCTATCTCCGTAGGGGCAACCCCTTATTGTAAAAGTGTGCCTTACTCCGCAAGGACATTTATCCCTACGGAGTACTCCGTAGGGACATAATCTTAATTTAATTTATCGTTTTATAAAATAAAATACATGTACCTACAGATTTATCCGTAGGTGTTGATAAATGCCCCTAGGATTTATCCGTAGGTCCTGATAAATGCCCCTACGGATTAATTCGTAGGGGTAAGTTTTACCCCTGTTACTGAATCCATAGAGACAAAATATCAGATATTCTGATATTTTGTCCTTATGGAGAAATGTGTAGGGGCAAATCTTGCTCCTACGGATTAATCCGTAGGTGCAACAGTTGTCCCTACATTATATCAGGGTTTTTTTAAAAGGGGGCTTCCCGTTTCTTCTCTGCCATGTGCACAATAATATATACATCATATAACCAAATACAGAAATATTCATAATCAACATCTCACGCATAATATATGAAAGAAATAAACAAACAGAATACGATATCAATCTAAATCATCGTGAACAAGCAAACAACCACCAATATTGTCAAAAATATATACAATATGTATCAGATAAGTACATGCATCCTCAAAAATATAAATAAAGCTACCCTAGATCGGTCCAGCTCCTCCACCTCTGATAATCACCGTAATCTGGCGCATTTGCTCCTCGGTGCAACCCTGAGTCGTCAAAAACTCGACTAATAAAGGTGCGGACTGTGCGAGAGTCTGAGCGGGCTGTGGTACTATAGGAGTGGTCTGCGCAACCGCAGCCGAGGTAGTGGCTTGTGGAGCCACAGCCAAATGAGATGCATGTGGAGCCGCAGCCGATGTAGCCTGTCGAATCTGTAAAATTTTGTATGTAATAGACGAGTAAGAACGATGTATTAAATTTTAGTCAAATTCGTATCATTATCAAATTATCGCGAAACCCAAATCTAAGTATACTTAGGGACTTAGGCCTCGTTTGGGTATCTGGTTTGGAAAACCATAGTTTATTTTAATTAGATAGCTTTATGTAAGTATGATTAATCAAAACTAAGTCTACAACCAAATAAGCTCAGGCTACTAATATTGCATATGTTACTATCTATAATGTGATATAATATTTTACTATTAAGAAATATACGCACCAACATCTCTTTCAACTCCTCGACGGTGGTCTTCAAGGCGAAAACATCATGCTTCAGACATCCTGCACATTTGTATTACATTTTTCCTACTATTTTCATATTAAAAAAGGACTTTATTATGATATATTATACATATGAGGGTTTATGTGTAAAGACACCATTTTCCATGTGTTAATATATTTTAATTAGCATTTGGTAAGAAAATGTTTGTAAATAAATCCATTGACCAAATCCTAGTAGGAATGAGCCTACTAAATATTATTTGAGATTATTGTGCAGAATTTTCCAAGTTGTTATGCAGAATATATCAAGGAAATCAAGTTGTTGAAGAAGACTTGCCTAATTAAGAAGCAAAACTTGAAGACCAAGTCTGGAAGCAACCGAGAGAAGATTTCTGAAATCTGAATATGCCTAGGATTGCCAAATGTCACAAAGACAGAGACCCCAAAATTTGATGAAGAGTTGTGATCAAATGGCCGCGGATCCGCGGCCATACCCCCCCTTTGGCCGCGGATCCACGGCAATCTAGAGAGATCTTTTGCTACAATTTTGGGAGATCAATCACTGCTGAATTTTACCAAGTTTCCAACCTAAAGATTCTGGCTTTGCACTATAAAAAGGCACCGAGAGCCTCTTGGAAAAGCTATCAAGCCGAAGAGATCACGAAGTCCAAGACGGCTCACGCATCCAGGCTGATCATCGACTGTTCGACTACCTCCTTAGGAAAGATCGAGAAGCAACTAGTTTGTAATCATTTTCTACGGATTAAAGTGTAGTTTGTTCAAGTCGATTAATAAAGGTAGTTATTTTTATTTAATTGTTTTTGCATCTTACCTTATGTTTTCCCTCTCTCTCTCTTCATCTTCTTCTCCCAACATGCGCGAGTAATTCTCCACTTGTTAGGGTTCGTAGGATTAGGGTAGGCTAATGGACGATGAAAATCACTAAACCCTTTTTAAGTCCTATAAAGTTTATGAACCTTATCAAAAGAATCATTAACATCCTAATCGGGCGCGCTAGCAATTCTTTGCTAGTTCCGACCGCGATTAGCGATTAGATTAATGATTGTTTTGGTAAAGGCTGGATATGAACGGAATTCCGTGTCGAGATAAGGGTTAAGAGTGGGATTCCTTTTCCATCCAGAAACCCTAATCTACACGCATCACCGTCATTCTAGTTCTAAATCTATTAATGGATAAAAAGGGTAACTTTTAATTAATCGTCCATAACTACTAAATCCTAACGAACCCTACAAGCCCTCTTATTATATTAATTACATCTTTAAAATAATCTAGATCTATATTTTACATTTTTGTTTAACGGAGATCTAGAAATCTTTCTATAAAATTCTTTATCCCTCATCTCTTTCTCAACACATCTAAAGTAAAAGTAAAAGGTTCACGTTCCCAGAGGACGACCCGTACTCATCTCGGTCTAGCTACGTGCGACACCGTTATTGATTGCGGTTAAACTACAAAACACACATTTTCGTATCAATCAAATGGCACCGTTGCCGGGGAAACGTGCGTAATTTTTTATTTTTGCTATTTGTGTTGAATTCTTAGACGATTTATATCATTATTAAAACAAAACTGCAAATTGCATATTTAACGATTCGTGTGTGAATTTTTTGCGAGGGAATCTGGAGTCACGGACTTGAGGAAACATGAGATCTAGGGTTCCGAACTTCTCTGGTATCTTTCTTAACTCCTTCTCTCTCCTCTCAAATCCAATAAAACCTATTTTCTGCAGGATTCTTTGCAAAATAGCGCCGCTCAAAAATCTTTTTGCAAAGTTTTGTTTCGCGGTTTGTTTTTGCATATTTTAATACGGATTTTTAAGGGGCAAAGACCAAATCAAGATTAGGTGGGGATTTCATCACCCTTCCTAAGCCCCACAAATAAAAAACTGAGCATATAGATCAACCCTTCATTAATTTAAAAAAATATCTAGACCAGACTCTAAGGACTGTCGCGCTCAATAAGGACAAAGGAAGGTCGTGCGTAATCTATCGTTTATCTGCATTATTTTTGTAGTGCCTAGGCAAGTGTGTCAAAGGCTAGTGGTTTTTAATTAAGCCCACGACGTGGTTCCTTCCCACTTACCTGGCACTTACCTGGCTACAAGGGTAGTACGGAGGCGGTAGAGGATTAATCCTGCGGCTTGTCCTTTGGAAGTCTAGGAGCGGTCTAGAGACTGGACCTAGGTAACCATAGTTCTAGGCTTGTGCATTTTTGTGTGATTTGTCTTAATCCGTCATTTTTCAAAACAAACCAATTACTTTCTCTCCTTTTTACCCCTTCCCCTTCTTCTCTTCTTATAATGGGTGACCTAAACAGAAGAACACTCGCCGAGCTTTGCTGTCCACAACCAGATATCTCTTGTTTTCGAAATCCCTTCGGTATACCGTCCAGCTCTTCCATGTCCTTAAGAGATCATATAGAACAAGCAGGAAGAAACAGTTGGCCACCTCAGTCTAGGTCTTATCAACCGTATCCTAATCCGACACCTATTTCAGTTCATACCCAGAGTGAGGAAGCCCCTAGACGAATGTCCATTGCTGTGCACATAGCTAGGTCTAGAGGCCAAAGTTTCAACACGGACCAATATCAACCATCACCACCACTGTCCGGAGAAGAGTTTGATATGCGGTTTGTATATAGCCAACCAACCAACCCATATCAATATTCTTCTTATCATAATATTGATCCTACTCCTACCCAAGTTCAGCAACCATTCTGTTCCTATCAATCCAATCCGACTTTTCCACCTACTCTAGACAGTTCTTCTAATCGGTCATTTGGGAGTTTTAATTATCCACAGGAATTTCAATCTTATACTGAAACCCCTTATCAACCCAAGACTAGTCTGGAGCAGACATTAGAAAAATTTATGGAACTGACGAATCAAATTATGAAGGATTTGGGTAGTAAGACAGAACTGTACACCCTTCCTAATCAAACCTCCCCATTCCAAACTGAAATCCACAACTCCAGTTTCATAGATTCATCAAGTACAATGTCTGATAAGTTGTGTGACTTTGTAGTGTTTGATTTACCCAACTGTGAAGGGTCCATTTCAAGTGAAACCATACCCAACCCTTGTGATCTCTACACCTCCACTCTTGAACCAAAACTGATTGAAAACCATACTTTTGATGAGGAGTTTAAGAATTTTAACCTTCACTTGAATGAGGTGATTGACATTGGGGATATTTTGATTGATGAACCCGAAATATTGGATGATTTTGTCCCACCAATTCATCAAATCCTTTCACTTCCTTGTGGTCATCATCTTGAGCCTTTAATTCTTCCCGAACACCAAATATGTCTTGAAGTTGATGATAATGGTATACCCGAAGATCAGACCGAAATACAGCCTCCATCTTCCACATCTGGTTCAGCAACACTCGACACACCAATTTGTTTACCCATTTCACTTTCTACTTTCTCCAGTTCTTCTTCTGTTCCTATAGTTTCAGTGAGTTTTGATAAATCACAATCCGTTAATTCAAGTTCAATAATACCAGAGATTCAACTTGATTTAGATATTTTTGAAAATGAGGTAGATGAGTTTTTCGAGTCCTCTACCTCAATGATTTTTGATAAATCAAGTAGAATAAACTCTGGCACAAAACTCTTTGACAGCAAAATGTTCAATCACACCATCGATAAAAGTTTTGAAGAACTTTTTGCTGACGAACTTGAATTTTTAAACAATACGGATTTTGTGACTAATCAATCTCCACTTATAGCGGTTGAACCGTCCCCATTCTTTCTTCCTAATCATTCACATTCATCCTCATTCTTTCATTTCTCTAATTTCAAACCCTTTCCAGACCACCTCTTATCCCTTCCCCATTTTTTCTTGACTCAATACAACATGTTCTTCCACCAACCTATACGCTATACTGATAAAATCTTTGAATGGTTGGTGTTAACTTTTGGTCTTTGTAAAGCCTTACTTTGACCAAATGACTCACCCTCTCTTAAAATGCTTCATACTGTCTAACTCATGTTTGAGGGGGGGGGTATATTTTTGGCTCTTGAACATAACTTTTGTCCTCAAATTGGTGAGCCAAAAATAAGTTTGGGGGAGGATTTTCACTTTCATATATTTTTGCCCCCATTAATAATTTCCTCCCAAGTCTACAGGTTTTTGTGCTTAATGGATGACATCAGTGAGGACACTGCTGCAAACAGGTTTGGGGGAGGTTTGTGCTTATTTACACATCAAATTGCATCATATTTTGCATAAGCACAAATTTTCAAAAATTTTAAAATTAAAAAAAATATATTTTTATAACAAAAGAGTAGAAAGTGAAAAATTACATCCAAAAGATAGGAATAGTTTAAGAAATCCAAGAAAATTAGAAGTTTTCTTACACGAACTAGTAATAAGTAGTTATGAGCTGTTGTCCCAAGGGTTAGTAAAATGAAGGAAGTCACTAATCTGAGGATAAAAATAAGTCTGAAAAATAGTTTCTATTCTGGAAGCTAAACATTTGAATGTTGATACCCTACTATATGCACTTACACATGTCTTGAAACTCGGGATAGTAGAGGATACCTTGAAATGCTCTTGTCTAAAAGCCAAAGTGTGAAGGAAATGAAAAAAACAATGAAGAAAATATAAAAATGGTGAAAAGAAAAAAATGAACACTGGTTTTGTTATCGCCAAGACAGCAATAAAAAAATATAGCGAGGGTGCCTCTTCACCTAGTGCCCTAAGGCCAACTGGTCTGGGAGTCACTGCTAAGCCTTAGGTGGTGCAAGACGAGGAAAATACTATCACCTAATCAGCAAGCACATAACTAATCGGTCGGTTAGTACCTCAAGAAGTATTAACGGTCGCATGAAAATGTGTGAGCAAATCTTAATATTCATTAAATTAAAAAGCACTAAGGCAGATGGACAAGAGTATGATAGCTTGAATTGAATTCTCCGAGTGTAGGGATGTTCTTTACACACACGTGGGGTTATATGATCAATGTTTGGATGAAAGGTAGGAATGAAGAATAAAGACGATGTTTTATTGAGGGATGATGTGATTTCTAACATTTTTTCATGACTATTAAGATAGGGCTCATGACAACTGAAAAGCCAGTATAGTTGGAAACTCTTCTTTTCAAGGCCTTTCTTTTATGGTTCTTATCTTTATATGTAAATTTCACCATCTTTCTTTTGTTATTGGATTTTGTGGGTGTAATCCGCTGAAAACCCTCAGGAGACAACACTCCTCCTACTAGGGACACCTAGGGGTTTAACGGCTTGTTGTACGTGCTCAGTGCAATCGTGTCTGCCTACGAAAGTGTGCTTAGTTTTCTCCTTTCTTTTTCTCCTCTTAAATAAACTAGTTTGCTCGGGACGATCAAAGATAAGTTTGGGGGTATTTGTTCAGTTGATAAAACTGCACATTTGTATTACATTTTTCCTACCATTTTCATATTAAAAAAGGACTTTATTATGATATATTATACATATGAGGGTTTATGTGTAAAGACACCATTTTCCATGTGTTAATATATTTTAATTAGCATTTGGTAAGAAAATGTTTGCAAATAAATCTATTGACCAAATCCTAGTAGGAATAAGCCTACTAAATATTATTTGAGATTATTGTGCAGAATTTTCCAAGTTGTTATGCAGAATATATCAAGGAAATCAAGTTGTTGAAGAAGACTTGCCTAATTAAGAAGCAAAACTTAAAGACCAAGTCTGGAAGCAACCGAGAGAAAATTTCTGAAATCTGAATGTGCCTAGAATTGCCAAATGTCACAAAGACAGAGACCCCAAAATTTGATGAAGAGTTGTGATCAAATGGCCGCGGATCCGCGGCCATACACCCCCTTTGGCCACGGATCCGCGGCAATCTAGAGAGATCTTTTGCTACAATTTTGGGAGATCAATCACTGCTGAATTTTACCAAGTTTCCAACCTAAAGATTCTGGCTTTGCACTATAAAAATGCACCGAGAGCCTCTTGGAAAAGCTATCAAGCCGAAGAGATCACGAAGTCCAAGACGGCTCACGCATTCAGGCTGATCATCGACTGTTCGACTACCTCCTTAGGAAAGATCGAGAAGCAACTAGTTTGTAACCATTTTCTACGGATTAAAGTGTAGTTTGTTCAAGTCGATTAATAAAGGTAGTTATTTTTATTTAATTGTTTTTGCATCTTACATTATGTTTTCCCTCTCTCTCTTTTCATCTTCTTCTCCTAACATGCGCGAGTAATTCTCCGCTTGTTAGGGTTCGTAGGATTAGGGTAGGCTAATGGACGATGAAAATCACTAAACCCTTTTTAAGTCCTATAAAGTTTAGGAACTTTATCAAAAGAATCATTAACATCCTAATCGGGCGCGCTAGCAATTCTTTGCTAGTTCCGACCGCGATTAGCGATTAGATTAATGATTGTTTTGGTAAAGGCTAGATATGAACGGAGTTCCGTGTCGAGATAAGGGTTAAGAGTGGGATTCCTTTTCCCTCCAGAAACCCTAATCTACACGCATCACCGTCGTTCTAGTTCTAAATCTATTAATGGATAAAAAGGGTAACTTTTAATTAATCGTCCATAACTACTAAATCCTAACGAACCCTACAAGCCCTCTTATTATATCAATTACATCTTTAAAATAATCTAGATCTATATTTTACATTCTTGTTTAACGGAGATCTAGAAATCTTTCTATAAAATTCTTTATCTCTCCTCTCTTTCTCAACACATCTAAAGTAAAAGTAAAAGGTTCACGTTTCCCAGAGGACAACCCGTACTTATCTCGGTCTAGCTACGTGCGACACCGTTATTGATTGCGGTTAAACTACAAAACACACTTTTTCGTATCAATCAAGCAGCACGAACCTAGGCCCGGACAGCAGCACGAGCGAGACTATAGTTCCTCCGATGAGGAATAGCTAGTAACCCGGACGTAGACGCATCCCCCCTCCAAATAGAAAATAAACATTGAAGATAAAATTACATGAAGTTCATATTTATTCTTAGAGGATATGTAAAATGAATAAATATTTTATATTTATTCATACTAACCTGCAGACTGAGCAGAGGGTACAGAAGTGGCGGGAATGGCCTTTGCGCCAGATGTGGATGCACCACCTATAATTAGACAATTATAAATAGATTATATAAGTAATTTTAAAAAGAATGTATATATCAATAATATAACATTCTAAATCAATATGCATGCAATATAGGATATATAAATATACCCACAGGTGCGGTGGTGGCCTCTGCCCGAGATGTGGAGGCACCACCTACAGCTAGACAATCAAAAAATGATTATCTAAGTAAGAGCAAAAAGAATGTGTGTATATTTATGATATAACATTCTAAATCAATATGCATACACTATAGGATATATAAACATACATGCAGGTGCAGTAGTGGCATCTGCCTCTGATGTGGACGCACCACCAACAGCTAGACAATTAAACATTGACTATATAAGTAATTTTAAAATAAATATGCGTGTATAACTATAATATTACATTCAAAATGAATATGCGTGCAATATACCTGAAAGTGTGGCAAAGTCCACACGGAAGGAGTCATCCGAAGGGGATACCGATCGGGGTGCAAGACCAGCCCTCTGAAACTCCCTACGCAGCTCCCCGGGCGGAAGAACTGCTCTACCTCTGCTGCGGCTGGTGCTCCTGCTGCCCCTCACTGCTCCAGTCGTCGTCATCAAACCTAGATAAGAGTACAATCATTACATATGCATGCAATATATGTATAGATCGTAGAAATGTGAAGTAATAATATAACATTAATGATAACCTTTTTCGTTTTGTGGACGCATTAAACATATCTACTTGGATTTCATCATCAATATCATTTCTAACCCACTTAACTTCATGATCAGCCGAAGACTACCCGTCTTTTGAAACAGACGGTCGGAGCTCTCTAAGTCTTCTCTCTTCTTCATTCTCATCGTTGTCCTCCATACGATCCTCGAATTCTGGGACATCGTAAACATACCTGGGTTTCCAACGGCATACGATACTCCATCCCAGATGTTTCAAGCACTGTGAGTAGTATACTTGGAACGCTTGGTTCGAAAAGATAAATGGATCGTCCTGACCGTAAAATTGAAGTGTGTTCACACTAGTGAATCCATGTTCATCTTTCCAAGTCCCGAGATTGTTTCTCCACTTATCCGTATCGGTTCATTTATCGTACCAAGTACACTGAAATATATAAAACGGTTCTGATCGTCCGGGATATTGGATGCCAAGTATGCAATTTAAGTATCCATAATAAATCATATCATCCGATCCTACCGTCGCAATCCTACTATTCTGAATGGTTCGAGATATTTCTATGTCCTTAACTTTAAATTTGTATCCAAGGACACCGAATCCTTTATAATATGCAGCCTCCATACTAGGAAACTGAGATAAACATCTTGAATCTCTCTCTAATAATGCAAACAAGTTCGGATCGTGGATCCGACAAAACAAACTTTATGGCAAATACATAACGATATAAGTTTAGATTAAGACTGGTAGCAATAACATGTTAATCGGACAACTTACATGATCTTCAACCCAATCGCAAAAATTATCCTGATGATATTTTTCCATTCGTTCATCATTCCAATCAAGATGCCCCTCATGTACCTCATCAATATGAATTCTGTTCTCAACGATAAATTATGACATTAATATTATATCATTTCATATACACAAACACAAATATAACAATTAATCCAAAAAAAACTTACTCTCTAATTTCTTCAAGACATACGCTATTGAGAAGGATAAACCGATATATCTTGTTGATAAACATAGTGTCTACTCTCTTATAATCAGCTTTACCATATGGCCCGTCCTGAATTCTTCGAGGCCGGTTAATCTTCGTCTCAATGTTCTCGTCCAAATAGCGGGAACAAAATGTTGTTACTTCATTTAGAAGATAACCTTACATGATAGAACCCTCTGGTCGATTTCTATTGCGTATATACTTTTTTAGAGTGTAGAGGTACCTAAAGAAAAATATGTTAAATAAATAAATACGGGCATATAGGACAACAACAATTTTACAAAATGCGTGAAACGAAAAATTCCACGTACCTTTCGACGGGTTACATCCATCGATATTGTACCGGTCCGGTAAACTTAGTCTCGGTTGCAAGATGAACCGTCAGGTGTATTATGATATCGAAGAACAACGGTGGGAAAATAAGCTCAAGCTTGCAAAGTATCAATGAAATAGAATTTTCTAGATTCTCCGGCATCACAACATCCAAGATTTTAACGCATAATTCTCTAAAAAAGCAACAAAGGTCATTGATTACTAGAACAACCGATTCGGGAAAGGAAGTCCTGAGGGATAATAGGAGAAAGTGCTCCATAATAACATGGTGATCATGACTTTTCAGCCCATCGATCTTGTCTTTCATAATTTTTATCTTCTTGCTAAATGACCCTGAGAAACCTGTAGGAACTTTCAAATCATGCAACACCTGCAGGAATCTTCTCCGGTTGTGACATATGATACGCGGCATTAGAAAGTACAAACTTGCCTTGTTTACCCGCTATCGGTTTACGATGCAATTCACTTCTAATTTCCCAGTCCCGAAGCCATCCGAGCACGGAAGTTGTCTTTCGATTTTCCGTCTTTACAAATAAACAAGTTGAGTATGTGCTCGGATACTCCCTTCTCTATGTGCATGACGTCCAGAAAATGACGCACTAAATTTTTTGACCGGTACAGAAGCTCATAGAAAATGCTTAACTTGTTCTAGTAGGGTGGTTTGATCTGTTTTGCCGGATCTATCCCGAAAATCACATTATTGTAACCATCCCACTGAGCAGTCACGTCCTTTCCGGATAATGAGGCTGGAGGCCCAAGAAGCTCCTGATGACTATTAAAGTAAGCAGTATCTAACCTGTAGGGATGGTCTAGTGGTAGGAAATGCCAATGACCACAATAACAAATCTTCCTGCTAAAATTCAATCATTTCGATATTGTATATTGATGGCAATAAAGGCATACTTTGTGACCATGTACAGACCAACCTGATAGCATTCCATACGCAGGAAAGTCATTAATTGTCCACATTAAAGCCGCACGCATTATGAAGGTTGTATCTGTATTTGCATCGTAAGTCTCTACACTATCAATGAATAAAGATTTTAACGCATCGATCAGAGGTCGGAGATACACGTCGATATTGTTTCTCAGTGAGTTTGGCCCATCAATAAGAAGATGCATCATAAAATAGAATTGATCCATATCCAACTAAGGCGACAGATTATAAACTATCATTATAACGGGCCATGTACTGTGGCTTCCAGTCATATAGTTGAATGGGCAGAAACCATCACTAGCGAGTCCGAGCCTGGCATTGAGAGGATCACTACTGAATATTTCGTGCCTCCTATCGAAATCCTTCCATGCCGATGAATCTCTTGGATGACTCATTTTTCCATCTTCGTTTAGAGCAGCACGGTGATGCCAAATCATTGCCTCGGCTATTTTCTTGCACCTGAATAGCCTCTGCAGCCTCTATGTTATGGAAAAGTATCGTGCTATCTTGACAGGTATATCTGGTTTTTTTTCAGATTCTTTCAGTTAATACCTGGCATCTCCATATGTTGGACGCTTTTTCAAATCTAAATTTTCTTTCCGGTACAACACGCAATCTTTGGGATATACATGAATCTTCTCATACTTCATACCCAAATCAGACATCATCTTTTGGGTTTCGTACCATCTGTCGGACACGTTATTTCCTGAGGGCACAGAATCTTTCAGGAATTTCAGAAGTATTGTGAATGACTTGTTGCTCCATCCATTTAAGCACTTAATCTGGAAAAGTTGGACGAACCATGATATGGTGGAATACTTTGCATTCTCATAAATTGGTCTTCTAGTATCATTCATGAACTTTTTATACTTATCCGTATGTGGTCCTTGACCGGAAGGAATGTCATCTTCGGTAGGAATACTATCACCGAGGGCAGCCTCTACCATATCCTCCATTTCTTCTCCTGAAAAGAAGTTATCGTCTTCTTCTTCTGCTGCTGCATTACCGTCTTCTCTTTCTTCTTCTACCACATTACCGTCTTCTTCTTGTCCTTCCCCGTGATATAGCCAAGTTGTATAAAGTCTAGTAAAACCATGTTTAACGATGTGAAGCTCTACGATTTCTACCTTCTGCCAGAACTTATTCCCACATCTATCGCATGGAAAGAGAATCTTCTCTAACACGATCTTATTATGTGCGCATGCAAATTCAATAAAAGCAGCAACTCCTGCGACGAACTTAGATTTCATGCGTTGTTGCCAATACACATACATCCAGTCTTTAACTCTGATGTACTCATTGGCCATGTTAGATTGTATAACATATAAATTGTAGGTTATGGTGACCATATTGAGAAATCTAAGAACGAGATGGTTACAGACAAAGAAGAAAATCCGTAGAGGAAAGTTTGTCATTGAAAAGAATAAATTATCGATTAACAAAATTATATTTGAAGATACTCAAGTATGAGTTGTATTCTGTGTATGTGTGTTTCAATTTATGATTTCGCTTAGGTGTAGGGTTGTTAGTGTTTATATGCTTTGTGCGTGCGTTTATTGTGTATTCGTGTTATATGTGTGTGTTTCGGCTGTCGGGGGTAAGGCTTCTATCCCATTAAGAATGTATAGAGAAGACACCCATTCGCTTGTGCTTTCATCCGTTTCGAGTTAATTTCGGCAACACCTCCCCGCTGTTCTCCGAGTACACTGTAATAAAATAGATAATCATTTCAATGCTGTGAAACAACATTGAAATGAATATCTAATCTATCTTTGTACACGGAGAACCAGCGAAAAAGTACCGAAGAAATAACTTGAAATGAATGAAAACATAAGTGAATGCAGGTGTTTGCTTTATACATTCCTAACTTGTCCACACTGGACAAATTTATCGGTTATCATACGATTGAATCTTTTCGTCACATAGACTACACGACGGTTGTTAGCACCGAACTATACCGTCCGATATTTAACAACCTTCATATAGTTTTATGTCACAACGAATATCGAACGTATGTTAACCGATAGACATGGACTAAGTCGCGCTTTGATTTTCACATATAAGTATTGATGAGAATATGAAAGTTTCATATTATCATCGAGTATCATATATTGGTTTTAACTTGAACATTTAACTTAAATAGCATTTACGTTTACGTTTCGTTTTTAAGTTTTCAAAGTTTTTAGTTTAGGGTAAAATTTTCTTACATTTAAGGTAAAATCATACGTTTACGTTATCATCGAGTATCCTACTGAAGGAACTAGCGTATCCTAAACCCTAACCCTAATTAACACAAATTAACCCTAATCATCACCCTAACTCAAATTACCCCTAATTAACCCAAAATTAAGTTAATTAAACCAAATTAACCCAAATTAACCCTAGTCATCACCCTAACTCAAATTATCCCAAATTAACCCAAAATTAAGCTAATTAAACCAAATTAACCCTAATCAACACCCTAACACAAATTAACTCTATTTTACCTAATTAACCCAAATTAATCCTAACCCTAATCATCACCCAAACCCAAATTAACCATATTTAACCTAATTAACCAAAATTAACCCTAACCCAAACCCAAATTAACCCTAACCCAAACCAAAATTAACCCTAATTAATCTAATTAACTCTAATCCTGATCATCACCAACCATATTTTACCTAATCAACCCAAACTAACTCTAACCCTAACCCTAACCCTAATCATCAACCAAACCCTAACCCTACCTAATTAACCCTAACCCTAAGCCTAATCATCACCCAAACCCTAAACCTAACCCAAATTAACCCCTAATTAACCCGACCCTGTAACCCTAACCTTAACCTTAACCTTAAAATCAACAACAATAACACCAAAAACAACATAATTATAAATTAAACTTGAAATTAACTCACCTCGGTAGTCACCGGCCGGCGGCAAAGAGCTCGAGGAGGTGGAGAGCAAGAGCTCGACGAGGTGGAAGAGGCCGGGAAGATGGAGCTCAAAAAGGTGCTCGCGGCGACGAGGAAAGTTGGCGACAACGAGGTCGATTAGTGGTGGCGAGGAACTCCACGATGACTTCGAGCGACTCCTGCGACGGAGGAGGAACTCGGCGACGAGGAAGTTGGCGATGAGGAAGTTGATGACGAGAGTGTGGTGGCAACGATGCGCGAGGAAGTCGACGATGATGGGTGCTCGGGAATTGGTGGGAAATTTTGGGGAGGGTGGGAAATTACTTAGCATTATTTTTTTTTATAAATAACCCTTTGTTGTACCTACAGATTAATCCGTAGGGCTTTCTTTTGCGGCATCGTAGGACCAAATAAAAAGATTATATTTTAATATTTTTTAATTTATTTATGCCCCTACGAATGGCACCGTAGGGGCAATAAAAAAATGCCCTAACGAATTCCTCTATCCGTTGGGGAAACCCCTCATTGTAGTAGTGTCGTCAATATTCCATCTAGAAGCATGGAGCGCCCATGGACAACCTCCACCGATCTTGCACACGACCCTCCAGGCTGCTGGGTTTGACTTTACAATTGTATATTATTAATGTTTTTTAACTGAATATATCGCCAGCGCATGTTTCAAATCTGCCTTACATTGAAACTGTTGACCTTTGTACAGTTTCAGACCACTGCTTTTGGTAACATCTTGTACTTCACTATTATTTCCCCAATAATAGAGCAAAGCTTTGTTAAAAAATGAGGCAGTGCCTCACGTGCTTCCCGCGAGGCCGCCAGCGCCAAGACCAATCTAATTGGAATCAATCCTATGGTGGCGCCTCACATGCTCTTCACGCGGGCGCCAATGTGCAACGCGGGCGCCAATGTGCAAAGCACATGAATACCCATTATAAGAATTAAAACTTTAAGTAGCACCCACGTACACAACACGTGAGCGCCGGCGCCCAAGTAGAATTAAATTATACTTTCTGTTAAACAGAGCCGTTGGATCAAAGATCCAACGGAGATGATAAATCATCAAAAATACAGAATTAAATTCCGTCGGGAGAAAACATCCCCCAAATTGGATTATAGAATAAAATTCTATTTTGGGATATATTCCTTCAATCTTTCTAAATAAGAAAGATTTCCCTCTGTAAAACAGAGAACCGGTGGATTAAAATTCCAACGGTGATTTAAAAAATCACTGTTTTACAGAATAAATTCTGTGTAAGGGAAAATATTTCCCGAACCTTGTTAGAAACAAGAAAATATATTCTGTAAAACAGAAACTCTTGGATCAAAGATCCAATGGTGGGTAAAAATCCCCAAATCAATTGGGATATCTTAATGAGAGATTTCTTCAGAGTTAATTAACAAGTTGCCTCTACTATATAAATGACCCAAGACTTCAAGTCTGACACAGAGGAACCCCCTATAAGATTCTAAAAATTAAAGCAGAAAGCTTCAAAAGAGAACAGAAAAGAAGATCTCCCTCCTCAAAAATTCTAGGGAAATAAAAAGAACAGAGATTAAAACATTGCATTTACATATCTAAGAATTTAACCCTTTTTTAAAAAAGAACTCAGTTCTTTCTCTGGATCTGAGATCTACAAGAGCAGTCTCCCATAAGTTGAGAATTTAATTCTCATCGGAAAGAATTTGTTCTTGAAAATCGGAGATTCAGAAAAGGACTAGGAATTGAATTCCTTGAAACGAAGCATATAAAAGAAACCTGGTTCTCATAAAAGAACTTGGTTCTTAAGAAAACGAAAGCTTGATCATTAATGGGCGCCACAGAAGAAAAGAGTGCTTAGCACTCACTGGGCAGTGCCCAGTGTCTCATGTGTCCCTCACATGGGCGCCACAAAAGAAAAGAGTACTTAGCACTCACTAGGCAGCACCCAGCGCCTCACGTGTCCCTCACGTGGATGCCACAGAAGAAAAAAGTGTTTAGCACTCAATGGGCAGCGCCCAGCGCCTCACGTGGGCACCACAGAAGAGAAGAGTGCTTAGCGCCCATGGGGCAACGCCCAGCACCTCACGTGGGCGCCATAGAAGAAAAGAGTGCTTAGCACTCACTGGGCAGCATCCAGTGCCTCACGTGTCCCTCACATGGGCGCCACAGAAGAAAAGAGTGATTAGCACGCACTGGGCAGTGCCCAGCGCCTAGCGCCTCACGTGCTTCGCATGTAGATACCATAAAGAGTGCCTAACACTCTATATAAAGACAAAAGGAGTAAAATGTTTTACACTTATTGGGTAATCCCCCATGACTGAAAACTCCACATGATCATATGTGGGCGTCAGAACTTATATAAGTGCTCATCACTTTTTTCATAAATGGGGGACTGATTAAACAGAGCCCAAGAAAGTGCTTAGCACTATTGTTTTTCAATAAAAAAAGACCACTGAGCAGATCAAGCCCAAATTGGCTAGGTCCTCTGAGGATAGAACCTCCTTGATTCAAATCAACTGAGCCCATATACTCATGATTGCCCAAACTGATCTCAGTCTCACATATGACTATTGATCTTTCAATTGATGATATACAAAATGATATTCATCCCATATCTCCTAAGGTAATCTTAGTGTCAAAATATGACTAACGATTCCTAGGGCCACCATAACCCGTCTCCCTCAAATACGGGATTTGGTTTAAGGGTACATCTCTCCACACCTCTAATATACATCGTTGTAATTTTTCAACGTCTTTAGAGAGGTGGCGGGTCCCGACAACCAACAATTCTTCAGTGCATTCCCAAACCGTCCAAACCGACGTGCACACCTCAAATCAGACCGCACCCCATACTGGGTGCATTCTATATCGCCCTTGTTCATTCCGTCACGTAATAAATACACGTGCGCGCAAGATGAATACAATGGACCATAAACTGGCAATGGACCGAAATGTCCCTAAATTAATATTAGCCTCCAAAACGGCGATAATGGACCGAAATGACCCTAAACTAATATTCGCCTCCAAAATGACGATAATGGACCGAAATGACCCTAAACTAATATTCGCCTCCAAAATGGCGATAATGGACCGAAACGTCCTTAAACTAAAACAATAGAGCCCAAATGCACTTTTGTTGGATCCTAAATAAAAATGATCCGGAAACCCCGTTAAGTGGATCTTAGTCTCAAATTAGACTAATGTATCCTTAACAGAAACAAATTGAGCCCTAAATGCTCACATACATTTAATTCGATCTTAATCTCAAACTAGATTAACGGTCCTTAAATAAAAACCACAAATCTAAGATATACAAATTTGGACTAATCCACGCCCTACGGGCGACAACATAAATTAGTCTCCGTATACAATCCACGGACAAGATAAACAAACAAAAAAACACATGACACGAAGTGAACTTCCGGAGCAGGAGAAAGTGGTTATCGCGATGCGGTAACATAATTAACTGCAGAGGCTTGCGCCTGCAGGAAATAGCGTCCCCACAATCAAAAACCTCTCACATAAATGAGGGGGAATCTGACGAAGTCTGCTACAACGGCCGCATCCGTCCAAACCTCCGATATACGGTTCCATAAATCAACTTGGCATCTTCGGAGAGGTGGGAGGATAAATCCAAATAGCATCTGCCCTCAAATTCAAGCAGGACGATCCATCCCGGTTCGTCCCCATTTTCGGCGGTGAACAGATTCTGGCATGCCCGGTAGGACCTCTTCCTCTTTCCACTCCACGCTTCGTGTGTCGTGTTCGCGAACAAAATCGCGGTTTGCTATGGTTTCCTTTGGATTTGAGATAATAAGATTTGGTGTCTTGCTCCTGTGCAGAAAGAAGAAGTGAACATCAATGGCTTCCAACTGCACAAACTGCAACAGCAACTCCCGCTCCGCCCCAACTAGAGGAGTGATATACGGGCCCAATACAGCCTCCATCTATTCAATGCCGGTGGGGCAAGTGACTCACGCTACCATTGGATTGTTCTTCAGGACCATACTCCCGCCAGCAAGCTTCAGTGCCCCAGTGCCGCCATAGGAAGCTCCCAAGAAGTTGGCCTTCGATCTACTTGCAACCACCACGGCCCCTCTCCACGGGTCATTTAAGTCTGCCAAATCAGTCTTCAATGGGCTGAGTCGAAGCTCAAGTGAGCCCGCAAAGAGGCTCGCGATACGTGAAGGGGTTATCCCAAAACGGATAGTCCTCCCAACTCCTCCAGCAAGTGAAGTCGTCAAAAGTGCTTCCCCTATCAGAAAGTAGGCCTTCGAAAGATTGGTCATTCCCTCTCAACGGACTTCAGTCTTCAACAGGCCGGCACCAACAGTAGCCCCTCATCAAAGCCGGGGGCATGACGGAGCCGCTTCCACAACCAAGGTAATCCCGTCTGCAAGACACGCTCGACGTCGCCACTGGCGTTGAGTGGGTAAAGCCGGGGGTAAATCCCCTTCTGGATTTACCCCACCAGCTCCAATGGTGGAAGTTGACGCTGCTGTTCCAACCGGGAACAGTTTTGATCTGCTTAGGAGGGTGCGAAAGAACTCTCCAACCGCGGTGTTGAAGAAATCTCCTCCGCCAGCTGAAAACATGATGCAGGCAAAGCCGAAGCAACCCCCTCAGCGGCTCTCTTCCCAAATCCACAGAGTCTGGCGGAAAGTCCAAGATTCTTTGATCAACAAGAATTACTCTCGTCAACCGAAGAATTTGAAGGTTCGACAAGAGGAAAACTATCCCTCCACCATACAGCGAGGGACGTCTTCAACACAGGCGCCTGATACAACAACTCCTTCAACTTTGACCTCCTACAAAAGGAGAAGCCAGAGAAAATCCCACTGCCCGCGGCAAATTCCAAAGGTGACAAACCCAAATGCCCTAAGTCTGGGGGCATGATAGTGCACACGATCTACATAGCTTCCGGGAAAGAGGAAAGTCGTGCTTCTGTGGGTCATCAGCCGCAAACTCGGTCGTTGACAAAAACTCAGGAGCAACAACAAAAGCTCCAGGAAATGCTTATCAAAATGTCAGCACTCACCGAGCAGAAAGAAAACCTGGAATCGGCATCTGAACAGCGCTAGGAGCAGGAGACAGATACAGAGTTCATGCGAAGGGTGCTAGAAGAAAAGATAAGGAGGCCGCGGAATAAGCTTCTAATATAAAGCAGATAGCGCTTTTATTCCAAGATATGGTTGGAATGATGATCCAGCCAGAACCTTCAGCTGAAGATCCGTCGATAATCATCGAGGATGACGGAGGGAAAATATCAAACCCTCTTCCGGCTCTATCAACAGCTAAAGAGGAAACAATCTCCAAGGCCGCTCTCGATGACTATATAGCTCAACAAATACGAGCTCATCAAGCTAGTGAAGCGGCCAGCCAAACCATCAGAACTGGGCGACCGTATCCAGGCTGGTATGACCAAATCAAGTACCCGCCAGGATATACGATCCCCAAGTTTCATGTGTACAAAAGGACAGGCAATCCGCATCATCATGTCGCTCAGTTCATAGCTCTATGCGGAAACACTGGAGGCGACGACAAACTGCTGCTTCGCCAGTTTGTCGGTAGCCTATCGGAGACGTCATTCGAATGGTACACGAAGCTCCCAAATGACTCCGTCAAAGCATTCACCGAGATGGAACCGCTTTTCATACAGCGGTTAGCTAGCGCAAGTGAGTGCACCCCGATCACTGCATTAATCAATACCAGGGTGAAGTCAAGAGAAACCTGAATCCAATATACAATCTGATGGCGGAACTTATGATCGAAATGCGAACAATGCATTGAAGAATCTCCCACCGTGGATATGTTCATCGGGACACTAGATCCTCAAACGAAGGTGTCCCAGTTCATGACGTTCTTCAAGCCGACCACCTTCCAGGCACTGATCAACAAACTGGCCCAAATGGACCAGATGGGCCACAGGCCTTCCTTCTCAAAAATGGACCCTCGAAATGCCAAGGGTAAAGGGAAAGCGGCCTTCGTTGCCAATACTCAACAGCAACCAAATGACCTGAAACCGGTTGCTCGCCAAAACAATGCACGTCCACGCTTATCCCTGGAAGAAAGGCAAGGATGCGCCTACTCGTTTCCCCATGACAAGACGAGGAGACTGTTCGAGCTGGCAGTGCGCAACAAAATTATCTCATTGCCAGACCCACGACGTCCACCACAACCTAGCGATGTCAACAATCCCAACTACTGCTTCTATCAAAGAATGGTGATCCACCCAATTGAAGATTGCTACGTCTTCAAAAGTTGGGTCGAGGACCAGTATCAACGGGGAAATGCATTCTTTCTAAGAACTGTAAGGTGAACCTGCCACAGAAGCACACTCCTAAAAAGGTGGATACGCCAGGGGCATCATACTCGCTCATAAAAGAAGCTCCATGGGAAGTTGTCCTTTCAGCTAAAACTAAAAGAATGCTGAAGGATCTCCAGGCATGTTCGCCAATCAGGTGGAAGAGCCCGCTTGAATCGGAAATCATCGAAGGGATGCTGAAACCGCATCCCGTACCGAAAACAGTTGACAAAGGGAAAAATCCCAAAGTCGAACCTTCAAAGTCTTCGAAGAGAAAGAAGAAAACTAAGAAGCCTGTGCAACCTGCTGAGTATGACGACAAACGCACAGACTTACAGAGGTACATTGACGCGCTGGAGGAGTACAACTAGAAGGCGCGGATACCGGTCACTCTCGATAAGCTGTTAAATGAAGCTTTTCGAAAAAGCAAAGCTGACCGAGAACGCGAAACAGCCATATACGAAAAGGCTAAGCGTCGGCGTTGGGACGAAGAAGCTGCGGTATGGATGAGTCGTAAAGTACTCCAACTAAGCCAAAGCACGCCTGCCACAAACAAGAGCAGGATCAAAGCGGAGAAGCGGTTCGCCAAAGCCCTGTCAATAGGAATGAAGCTGCCCCCTCTCGTGGAAAACACTCCCGGGGTCATATGCCTCGACGGAGCGGATATACATCCAAACTACTACCTATATCATCAGAAGGTTACCCACCCCACTGAGGAATGCAGTGCCTTCAAGAAGTGGTGGCAAGGATACATTGCCATCAACAGCACTTCAAGAGGATGAAACACGAAGCTCGTCGGCAGCAAAGAAGTTCGACAAGTGCATGTGAAAAAACGACTCGCAACTGTCATATGGCTGATACCAGTCGGCAAAGCGAAAAACTCCAAGTTCTTACCTTCGGGAGCGATTCTGAAGAAGAAATGACTCTCGGCTGTTTCCCCCAATCAGAGAAAAACTCTGTTTGAATTTCAAAAATTCAAAAATTGAAGCAACGCTTCAAATCACTTGCGCTGCGTGCAATGCGCCACGTGTCAGAAGCAAGCTGATACATCAGTGCAGCGCCCAAGGCAGCGCGCCCAATCAGAGCAAGGCTCTATTTAAAACAAAATTAAAAGAAGCAACGCTTCAGATGATCTGCGCTCTGCGCTGCGCGACACGTGGCAATGCAGTTGCACTGCGCTCTGCGCTGCGCGACACATGACAGCGCAGTTGCGCTGCGCTCTGCGCTGCGCGATACGTGGCAACGCAGTTGCGCTTGCACAGTTGCGCTGCGCTCTGTGTTGTGCGACACGTGTCAAGCGCTGATGCATCTGCGCCAAATAGAATTAAAATTCCAGTAAAATCTTTCTGTTCTTGTTAAAACAAGAAGATTGTCTTCTGTAAAATAGAAGCCCTTGGATCAAAGATCCAACGGTGGGGAAAATTCCCCAAATCACTCAGAGAATGATCTCTTTAACAAATTTAACAAATTAATGGGCACTATATAAAGGCCCCTAGACCCCAATTCAATAAAGAAGAACATCAAGATCAAAAAGAACAACACAGAGAATAGAGAGAGCTCTGAAAAATTGTGAGAAGAACTCAAGAAAAAAGGTAAAAACCTTTATAAAAAAGAAGAATTTCTTCTGAATAGATCATTGATCTAAGAACAAGATCAATGATCTTCAATAAAAAATAAATAATAACAGTGCCTTGCACTTTTTTATGAACCATTGGTTCTGGAATCTTAAAGATTCTTTTCTTGAATCCAAAATTGGATCAAGTTATTGAAACAGTGCCTTGCAGTTGCAAAAACTGCATTGTTGTGCTCCTGGATTGGCGCAAGCCACGAGAGAGCAACACGTGTCAGCACCATAACCACTTGCGCTATGCGCTTTTAAAAATAGAGTATTGCACTTTAAAGTTGGCGCAACTCCACCAGAGCGCGCCACGTGTCAGCAGCGCAACAGCGCAGCGCACTGCGCTAGTGTGACACGTGTCACCTCCACATGCGCTTGCGCTCAATAATTGGCGCAAAGCGCCTGACAAGCCAATATCAGACAATTAATGCACTGCATTATTTACAGAAGGGCCAAGCCCAATTAAAAAAGGCCTAACAGGCCAAATTAAATGCGAAGCATTATTTTAAAGAAGGGCAGAGCCCAAACAGATGCTCTGCATCATTTATAAAGGGACAGAGCCCAAATAAAAAAGGTCTAGCAGGCCAGAATGAAATGCAGTGCATTATCAAACAAGGGCAAAGCCCTAGCACAGGCCTAATAGGCCAAAAATAAAAAAACGTTGAACATCTTCAACTGGACTTAGCCCAATCATGGCCGTAAGTCCTCAAATTAAATTGACCGAGCAAGATTGCTCTCTTAAATCAATTTACACCCGGTTCAAGGGTACATCTCTGAACTCCTCTGACACCTATCGTTGTAATCCTTCAACGACGTCAGAGAGGTGACGGGTCCCGACAACCACACATCGATACGGACTGCGGGGTCCTTAAACTCGTGGACCGAAACGTCCTTAAACTAATAATCGTCCCAAAATGGGAATGTTGGACTGAAATGTCCTTAAACTAATGTTCGTCCCCAAATGGGAATGATGGACCACCATGTCCCTAAACTGGAAATCGACCGCAACGTCATTAAACTAAACAATAGAGCCAATTGCTCTCTCGTCGGATCCAAACGATCCCGTTAAGTTGATCTTAGTCTGGAGATTAGGCTAACGTATTCTTAAAAAAAGTTTAAGTTGATCTTAGCCTTAAACAGGGCTAACGTATCCTTAAACCAAAACCCCAAACCCAAATCTAAGAAAATACGGATTTGGACTAATCCTCGCCCTATGGGCGACGACATAAATTAGTCTCCGTATACAATCCACGGGCAGCCACAAACAAAACAAACACCCACGACACGAAGTGAAATTCTGGAGAAGGAGAAAGTTGCTACAGTGGTGCGGTAGCGTAATTAACTGTAGGGGCTTACGCCTGCAGGGAAGAGCATCCCCATAATCAA
Source organism: Agapanthus africanus (assembly GCA_030015575.1). NCBI lineage: Eukaryota > Viridiplantae > Streptophyta > Magnoliopsida > Asparagales > Amaryllidaceae > Agapanthus > Agapanthus africanus. The sequence continues at coordinate 395,015,655 of JASDDO010000029.1, read as the reverse complement.
AAACCCCTCAGATGAGGGGGAATCTGACGAAGTCTGCTATATCGGCCGCATCCGTCTAAACCTCCGATACACGGTGCCATAAATCAACTTGGCATCTTCGGAGAGGTGGACGGATAAAACCAAATAGCATCTGCCCCCAGATTCAGGCAAGACGTCAGTCTTTCCCGATTTCCGGCGGTAAACTGATTCTGGCACGCCCGGTGGTACCTTTTCCTCTTTCCACTCCACACTTCGTGTGTCGTCTTCGCGAACGAATCGCGGTTTGTTAATGGTTGCCTTTGGGTTTCAAGTTACTAAGATTTGGTCTTTTGCCTGGCGTGGAAAACAAGCATCAATGGCCTCCAACTGCTCGAGCTGCTCAAAGTGCCAGTGCAACCAACGCTCCGCCTCACCTGGAGGTGTAGCCTATGGGCCTCAAGCGGCCTCCATCCTTGCCATGCCGGTGGACCAGGTGACCCAGGCCACCACCGGTCTGTTTTTCGGGACCATGCTCCCGTCTGCAAGCTTCACCATGCCAGTGCCCGCACCAGAAGCGAACAAGAAGTCGGTTTTCGATCGGCTCACTGCTACAACGGCCCCTTTCAACGGGTCGTCCAATATCAAATCGGCAGCCTCTGTCTTTGCCAGGCTCAGCCAAAACCCTGATGGGCCCGCCAGGAAGCCTATGAACCCTGAAATAGCCGTCCCGAGAAAGACAGCCACCCCTGCTCCAGAAGTCGTCAAGGCGGCTTCTCCTGTTAAAGAGCCAGTCTTTTCAAGGCTGACTATTCCGGTTCCTGCTCCTGCTCAAGGATCTGTCTTTGACAGATTGAACATCGCCACTCAAAAGACAACATCAGTCTTTAAGAGGCTGACACCAGCAACACCTCATTCGGACAGGAGGCAAGAAGAAGCTGTCTCTATCGCCGAGCCAGTCCCAACGGCTCGTCATGCTCGACGTCGTCACTGGCGCCGAGTAAGGAAGGCCGGGGGGAACTCCCCCTCAGGGCTAACTCCACCCACTCCAATGGCGAAAGTTAATGCTGCTGTTCCAACTGGGAACAGCTTTGAACCGCTAAGGAGGGTATGTAAGAACTCTCCGACTGCCACACTGAAAAGATCTCCTCCAACTGTGGAGAGAGTTACAGAAACTCAGCTGGAGCAGCCCCATCAACGCCTGTCCTCCAAGATTTATAAAGTCTGGCAGAGAGTTCATTACTCAGTAATCGACCAAGATCACTCTCGCCGGCAGAAAAGGGTGAAAGTGCAGGAAGAAAAGAACCGTCCTGTTAAACAGCAAAGGACGACAACCGCCAGGGTGCCCACTATAACGGCCCCTTCAACTTCAACAGCCCATAAGAGAAGAAGGCCGGAGAAGGCCCCTATGCCTGCGGCAAATGCTAAAGGCGGCGAGCCCAAACGCCCTAAGTCCGGAGGCATTGTAGTCCATACCGTCTACATGGCGTCTGGTAAAGAGGACAGCCGTGCATCTACAGGTCATAGACCGCTTACACGGTCAGTGACCAAAACTCAGGAGCAACAGCAGAAGCTCCAAGAAATGATGAATGCGATGGCCGCACTCACTGGGCCAAAAGAAAGCCCCAAAGTGTCCTCGGATCAATGCCAGGAGCAAGAAACTGACGCTGAATTCCTTCGCAGGATATTGGAGAAGAAGGATAAAGAGGCCGCGGAACAAGCAGCCAATATAAAGCGAATGGACCTCCTGTTACAGGACATGGTGGGTATGATGATCCAACAAGATCCTCCTGCTGTAGAAGATCCTCCCACCGTCCTTGAAGATGACAGGGGAGAAACGTCAAATCCTCCACCGGCTCTGTGAACAGGCAAGGAGGAGACAATCTCCAAAGCTGACTTGGACAAATATATAGCCCAACAGATACGGGTTCATCATGTGACTGAGGCAGCCGGTCAGGTCGTAAAAACAGGACGACCATATCCGAGCTGGTACGATCAGATCAAGTACCCACAGGGCTATACAATACCGAAATTCCATGTCTATAAGGGGACGGGCAATCCCCACCAGCATGTTGCCCAGTTCAGGGCGCTTTGCGGTAACACCAGCGGTGATGATAAATTGTTGCTTCGCCAGTTCGTCGGCAGCTTGTCAGATACAGCATTCAAGTGGTACTCTGAGCTCCCAAACGACTCTATCAAGACATTCGTGGAGATGGAACTGCTGTTTACCCAACGTTTCGCAAGCGCCAGCGAACGCACCCCGATGACGGCATTGATTAATGCCAGGGTGAAGCCAGGCGAGACATGGGTCCAATACGCGATACGGTGGCGGAACTTATGGTCAAAATGCGAGCAACGCATAGAAGAGGCTCCGGCAGTAGGCATGTTTGTGGGAACCCTCGATCCGCAAGCGACCATCTCGCAATTCATGATGTTCTTCAAGCCGACTACCTTCCAGGCCATGATCGACAAACTGGCCCAAATGGACCAGATAGGTCATAGACCGCCCCCTCCAAAGCCGGACTCTCGAAACGAGAAGGGGAAGGGAAAAGCGATCGTTGTCGCTAATGCTCAACAACAGCCGAGCAATTTGAAACCGGCTGTCCGTCAAAATAATATGCGTCCACACCTGTCCTTCGAGGAGAGGCTGGGACGTCCTTACTCGTTTCCGCGAGATAAAACGAGGAGATTGTTCGAGCTGGCCTTGCGCAACCGACCTATAAATCTGCCGGATCCAAGACGTCCGTCGTAGCCAAACGACGTCAGTGATCCCAATTACTGTCCCTATTACCGAGTATTGGGTCACCCGATCGAGGACTGCTACGTCTTCAAAAATTAGATTGAGGACCAGTACCAACAGGGCAAGTTCGCGTTGTCCGACAGATGGAAGGTGAATCTGCCACAACCTCACACCTCTAAAAGGACAAATACGCCGGGGGCAACGTGCTCCCTCATTGAATAAGCCCCGTGGGAGATTGTGCTATCATCCAAAACAAAGAGGATGCTGAATGATCTTCAAACATGCCCAGCGATCAGGTGGAAAACCCCGTTGGAACCTCAGATCATTGAAGGGATGTTGAAGCCGCGCCCAACTCCAAAGATCGATGATGGTGGCCCGAGCACTCACAACCAGCCGTCAAAATCTTCAAAGAAGAAGAAAAAGAAATCCAAGAAGCCTGTGAAGCCTGGCGACAAGCGCACGGACTTACAAAGGCAGATTGACACGCTGGAGGAATATAACCAGAAAGCACGGACTCCTATTACAATCCAGGAGTTTCTCAACCACGTCTTTCAAGAGGAAGATGAGGGAGAGAGTTCGTCGGATGAATCCGATGAATACGTGGCGAGCTGTCATATGATTTCCCATTTGTTTACAGACGATGAAGAAATTCCTTGCGCTGAGAAGCTGGGGGCAGACCCTGAACCAGAAATTCTGCGGCCGTCAGATGAGATGATCGATGCCTTCCTGAATGAGATTCGTCTGAAAGTTAAAGCCAATCAAGAGCGTGAGATGGCCATACTGGAAGGAGCCAAACACCGCCGACTGGACGAAAGAGTCGAGGCACTCCCATTAAATCAAAAGACATCCGCTGCCGATGAAAACAAATTCAAGACAAAGAAAAGGTTTGCTAAAGCCATATCGATGGGAATGAAGCTACCACCCTCTGAAGAAAACACTCTCGGTGGAATAGAGATGTATTCTAATTATTGCCTATATCATCAGAAGATCGCACACGCTACTGAAGACTGCGACTCCTTTAAGTGTTGGTGGAAAGGGTATGTCACTCACAGGCATTACGTCAACAGAACAAAGCAGGAAGCTCGTAGACAGCGAAAAAATACAAGAGATGAGCATAAAAGAGTCGCCGGCAATTGTCACAGGAACGACCCCGATGAAGAAACAGCCTTCAACCCTCTCTTCAAGGAATCCATCTCTGAAGAATTGAAGAATTATGAGAACATTCATCCGTGCAAGGGCATATTACCCGGAAAGAATCTCGGACCCGCAAACTACGGAGCGAACAAAAGGGATAAAGGAAAGGGAAAAATGACCTTCATCGCCAACACTCAACAACAGCCGAGCAATTCAAAATCGATTGTTCGCCAAAACAACATGCGTCCACGCCCATCACTCGAGGAAAGAATGGGACGTCCTTACTCGTTTCCCCATAATAAAACGAGGAAACTGTTTGAACTGGCGGTGCGTAATGGATTTGTCAATCTGCCAAATCCGAAACGTCCGCTATAGCCAGGAGATGTCAACGATCCTAATTACTGCCCCTACCATCGAGCAGTAAGTCATCCGATCGAAGATTTCTTCGTCTTCAAAAACTGGGTTGAAGACCAATACCAACAAGGCAAACTCACGCTGTCCGAAAACTGGAAGGTGAGCCCGCCACAACAATATGCCCCAAAAAAAGATGGATATGCCGGGGGCATCATGCTTATTCATAGAGAAAGCCCAACGGACCACTACATCCTAAAACTGGATAACGGACCGAAACGTCCTTAAACTAACGACGGACCGAAACGTCCTTAAACTAACGACGGACCGAAACGTCCTTAAACTACTACTGCAGCATCCTTAGGCTGACGAGATGAATAAAAAAAATATATAATATATATATATATAAATATATATAATAAACGGTATGTCCATAAGCAAAATGGGCACGGATGAAAACCCGAAAGGGCTCCGTGAGTAAAAACAGCAGGGCTACTGGCGAGTCTTGTGAAAACCCGAAAGGGCGCAACCTCGTTAGAAAAAAGAATAAAAAGAAAAAAAATGGTATGTCCATAAGCAAAAAGGGCACGGATGAAAACTCGAAAGGGCTCCGTGAGTAAAAACAGTAAGACTACCGGCGAGTGTTTGTGAAAACCCAAAGGGCGCAACCTCGTTAAAAGACACTTACAGGGTCCTCTCGACCTTCTAAGGAGAAACCACCCGTGTAGGATCCTTACGACTCACAAGGGAGCAACACACTTAGGGATCCCCACGATTCCTAAGGAGAAAATACACTTGCGAGATCCTCACGACTCGTAAGGAGAACTTTCTTATGGGACCCTCACGGCTCATAAGATTTGAAAGTCTTAAGTTACAAAGACCTAAACCTGTGCTTAAGCAATCCCCACAACTTTCGATATTGCCTTACAAGTGGTTCAATACTGACCCTTGTATACAATCCACGGGCGCGAATAAACATTTCCCTAACCAGGTCCCATCCGTGGCTAGGGATATGTCCATATGATGAACAACCCTTATAAGTCCTCTCGACTTACAAGGAGAAAACCCTCTTGTAGGATCCTTATGACTTACAGAGGAACATACACTTAGGAATCCTCATGATTCCTAAGGAGAAAATACACCTACAAGATCTTCACGACTTGTAGGGAGAAATACCTTTGTGAGACCCTTACGGCTCATGAAGTCAAAAGCCTTAGTCGACAGGACCTTAACCCTGTTCGCTAAGCCACCTTTGTTCGACATCGACAGAGGCAAATGATGATTCGCTCCTGGCAACATCCCAGTTGTAGCGGTGCTGATGCCGAAATCGGTGTCTAATTTCAGGTTTACGGCGGGAAAAAAAGCCAGTAGGCCGCACATGCATACGAAATAGCCGAAATGATGGAGCAACTTGCAATGAAAAAGTAGTAAGTAAAAACGTATGCATACAAAATAGCCGAAATTGGTTAACTCGCAATAAAAAGCAGCGAGTAAAAATAAAATAAACAGCCGAAATGATTGGGTACCGCGAAAAATAGCCGAAATGATTAGGCAATCGCAACCTTCACGATATAAAAGCTGAAATGATAAAGCATCGCGGAAATAAAGCAATAAAAAAATGATGAAACTTTTTCCCTACAGGTGAGATCACATCGATCCCTATATACAATCCAAGGGCGTAAACAAAGAGGGAACCATACCTCCCCAACAGGCTCCGTCAGAAAGCAAAGCCAAATCTCGACGGTTCTCCAACAACCTAGAAACAACCATGACATTCGTCTCGATACAGCAGGCGCAGTGCCAGCAAACGAAGCGAAGATCAAATTCCTAGCTTCACGGTTTTGACGATAACTTATATAAAACCTGAAAGACCGCCACAGATCAGTTCAATCCCCAGGGAAACCAATGTCCCTGGCAACTACCTCAATTCAGGAAAATTAGCGTCCTTGATGAGAGCCTCCTGATTCGCGTCGGCCCGCAGAGAAACCAGTGTCTCCGCAGGAATACTCCGATTCGTTTCAACCCCGAAGAAACCAGTGTCTTCGGAAAAATCCTTCGACTCAGGGAAACCAGTATCCTTGACGAGAACATCCCGATTCGCGTCGACCGGCAGAGAAACTAGCGTCTTTGCAGGAATACATCGATTCGTTTCAACCCCAGGGAAACCAATGTCCCTGGCAAATACCTCAATTCAGGGAAACCAGCGTCCTTGATGAGAGCCTCCTGATTCGCGTCGGCCCGCAGAGAAACCAGTGTCTCCGCAGGAATACCCCGATTCATTTCAACCCCGAAGAAACCAGTGTCTTAAGCAAAATCCTTCGACTCAGGGAAACCAGTGTCCTTGACGAGAACATCCTGATTCGCGTCAACCTGCAGAGAAACTAGCGTCTTTGTAGGAATACATCGATTCGTTTCAACCCCAGGGAAACCAGTGTCCCTGGAAAATACCTCAATTCAGGGAAACTAGCGTCCTTGATGAGAGCCTCCTGATTTGCGTCGGCCCTCAGAGAATCCAGTGTCTCCACAGAAATACTTCGATTCATTTCAACCCCGAAGAAACCAGTGTCTTCGGCAAAATCCTTCGACTCAGGAAAACCAGTGTCCTTGACGAGAACATCTTGATTCGCGTCGACCCGCGGAGAAACTAGCGTCTTTGCAGGAATACATCGATTCATTTCAACCCCAGGGAAACCAGTGTCCTTGGCAAATACCTCAATTCAGGGAAACTAATGTCCTTGACGAGAACATCCTGATTCGTGTCGACCCGCAGAGAAACTAGCGTCTTTGCAGGAACGCCTCGACTCGTTTCAACCCCAGGGAAACCAGTGTCCTTGGCAACTACCTCAATTCAGGGAAATTAGCATCTTTGATGATAGCCTCCTGATTCACGTCGGCCCGCAGAGAAACCAGTGTCTCCGCAGGAATACTCCGATTCGTTTCGACCCCGAAAAAACCAGTGTCTTCGGCAAAATCCTTCGACTCAGGGAAACCAGTTTCCTTGACGAGAACATCCTGATTCGCGTCGACCCGCAGAGAAACTAGCGTCTTTGTAGGAATACATCGATTCGTTTTAACCCCAGGAAAACCAGTGTCCTTGGTAAATACCTCAATTCAGGGAAACTAGCGTCCTTGATGAGAGCCTCCTGATTCGCGTCAGCCCTCAGAGAAACCAGTGTCTCCGCAGGAATACTTCGATTCGTTTCAACCCCGAAGAAACCAGTGTTTTCGGCAAAATCCTTCGACTCAAGGAAACCAGTGTCCTTGACGAGAACATCTTGATTCGCGTCGACCCGCGGAGAAAGTAGCGTCTTTGCAGGAATACATCGATTCGTTTCAACCCCAGGGAAACCAGTGTCCTTAGCAAATACCTCAATTCAGGGAAACTAGTATCCTTGACGAGAACATCCTGATTCGCGTCGACCCGCAGAGAAACTAGCGTCTTTGCAGGAACGCCTCGACTCGTTTCAACCCCAGGGAAACCAGTGTCCTTGGCAACTACCTCAATTCAGGAAAATTAGCATCCTTGATGAGAGCCTCTTGATTCGCGTCGGCCCGCAGAGAAACCAGTGTCTCCGCAGGAATACTCCGATTCGTTTCGACCCCGAAGAAACCAGTGTCTTCGGTAAAATCCTTCGACTCAGGGAAACCAGTGTCCTTGACGAGAATATCCTGATTCGCGTCGACCCGCAGAGAAACTAGCGTCTTTGCAGGAATACATCGATTCGTTTCAACCCCAGGGAAACCAGTGTCCCTGGCAAATACCTCAATTCAGGGAAACTAGCATCCTTGATGAGAGCCTCCTGATTCGCGTCGGCCCACAGAGAAACCAGTGTCTCCGCAGGAATACTCCGATTCGTTTCAACCCCGAAGAAACCAGTGTCTTCGGCAAAATCCTTCGACTCAGGGAAACCAGTTTCCTTGACGAGAACATCCTGATTCGCGTCGACCCGCGGAGAAACTAGCGTCTTTGCAGGAATACATCGATTCGTTTCAACCCCAGGGAAACCAGTGTCCCTGGCAAATACCTCAATTCAGGGAAACTAGCGTCCTTGATGAGAGCCTCCTGATTCGCGTCGGCCCTCAGAGAAACCCGTGTCTCCGCAGGAATATTCCGATTCGTTTCAACCTCGAGGAAACCAGCGTCTTCGGCAAAATACTTTAACGCAGGGAAATTAGTGTCCTTGACGAGAACTGCTCGATTCGTCTCGACCCGTGAAGAAATTGGTGTCTTCGCGAGGACTCCCCGATTCGTTTCGACTTGGAAGATAAAGCCTTAGGCAGCAGGGATTTAAAAACTTGTTTCCTAAGCACTGGGATCCTGCAAGTCTGTCTAAAACGGTCTCTTGCATACTATCCACGGGTCTCACTCTCCAAAGTCGAATCTCGACAAGGAGGGAAACAACCGCTTACGAGTCCTCTCGACTCGTAAGAGGGAAAATTCTCTTATAAGATTCTTACGACTTATAAGAGAAAACGCACTTAGGAATCCTCATGATTCCTAAGGAGAAAATCCACCTACGAGATCCTCTTGATCCGTAGGGAGAAAAGTCTCTATGAGACCCTCACGGCTCATAGAGTTGAAAAGTCTTAAGCGACAGATCCGAACCTGTGGTTTAAGCCATCGCTATCTCTTGAAGAAACCAAGATGCTTACTCTATTATCTGTCAACCATGTTTCTCAAGACAGCATGCCGATAATAAGAGAAGGGAGAAAGCAAAGAAATAGTACAAGACATTGCAAAGAAAAAATGTGTATCTTTATTTATTAATTCAATCAAATACAAGGCGAATCATACAAAAGAATAAAGAATGGATACATCTTATTCGAAAAAGAAAATTTTTACAAGCATATTGATACAAGGACAGCTACTGGGAAGGAAGCGTCTTAAATAGCCCTATCAGTTGTTCATGCACTTCCTTCCACGCCTTTTCCTGATCGGCCGTCACCGCCAGTTCTGCTTCCACTTGAGCCCGCTGCTGCAAGAAGGATACAAGCTGCTCCCCAACGACCTGCTGAGCTGCTTCGCGGCCTTGGGCATCACGCTCGGCAGCATCGAGCTTCCGCTTCAGTGTTAGCCCATTAGAGATACGCTCCAGAAGGCCCTCGAAGATAGCCTTCACCTAGGCAGCGTTCGCCTCAACCTCAGCACGCAGACGAGCCGTCTCGCTTGAGGCTTCTTGGCATTCCCTCAGCCTTAAAGCCGCTTCTTGTTCCAAGTGACGGAAATAAGAAGCGCTTTGCTCAATCCATGCCGCTCTTTGATTGCTTGCGGCTAAGGTCTCGGGAGCAAGGCGCATAAACTCCGATTGATGCAGGCGAACCTCGATTTCCCTGCAGTAATTGACCCAAAGCTCGACGACGCCTCCATCGTGAAAATTCACAAGTGCCGCCAACATTAGGTTAACCTCCGCAGCGAAATCCGCAACAGATGGGAGAGCATCTGCGTCAAGCTCCTCGACGTATCCGCTCAGCATGCCCAAGCTCATTACGGCACCCTTTGAAGACGGACGTCTCAGGAAGGGGCCTGCTGGCATTATAACGCGAGACTTAAAGGGCGCCGGGATTAGAACGACAGCTGAAAAAACAAAATACGATCAGATGACGGTTCAAGAAATACAAAAAAAAGTCATCAATGTGATAGTTTACTATACCAGCTGCAGCAGGTGGCAAGGCCGGGAGGGCCGGTGGCGTGACCGATCTTTCAGCCCCTCCTTCGATTTGTAGCACTGCAATCAGGATGAGGGAAAGTCAGAAATAATTCCATTACTGAAAAAAGAAAAGACATCAAATGGAAATTATACTCACCAGAGCCACCGGAGGAAGAAGCGAGTTCAGATGGGAAAGAGAAATGCGGGTGCAACAGCTGATAGAGATGATCAAAAAGCACTCCTGAAAAGACGCAATAGTACGACATTAGTACATAAATTATGCGACTGAAAGATAAAACTAATGGGTTGCAAATCCATACCTTCCAACATCTGTGATGGTACAAGGGAAGGCTGAGAGGTGACCACCAGCAAGGTAGTAGTTGACGGCACTCCCTCGAGCAATGGAGCATCAGCACTAGCCGCACCTGCGTTAAAAACAAAGATAAACTTGTCAGAAAGGATTGCAAGATAAAAAGGGACAGTAACTCGAGATTTACCTGATGAGCTACCGGCCGAAATAGAGGCGTCTCCCTCCTCCATCGATATGAGTCCACCTCCCGTGGCCTCATCACCGGACTCGACAGGGGCTGTGGTCGTGCTCGCACGACCAGGAGACGGCGGAGGACCACAAACGGGGAGAGCAATGATTGGAGCATTGCCAGACTCTTGAGAAAGAGCGGCTGGCTCGTCTCCGGGAGTCACGCCCATCTCACCCGTTACTTCTTCGGGATCGGTGGTCGCCATTTTCTCGTCCGCCATTACCATGGGGTCACCAGTTTCAGATGCTCCGCCCGCCGCTGCCTCAGGCTCAGTTATAGCGGTCGTTTCATTTGCCGCCACCTCAGGCTCGGCATCAACGACCTTCTCTGGTGCAGCTCCCTCAGCCCCCAGCTCAGGTTCAGCAACCCCGGCGACGTTGCCCACCGTCGGCTCGGGTTCGGCCGGTGCCTCTTCCTCTGTCCCCTTAGGTTCGACGGTTTCCGCCTCCCCTTCGGTTGAACTTGGCCCTGCAAGACAAAGATATATAAAAACCGACAAATTTACAATTCTTACAACAAAATCTTGAAAGATACGTTACCTGAGTTGGACTTATCATTAGTGTTAGTGTTTATGCCCTAGAAGGCCATTACTGTATCATACTAGTTTGTATATTACTTAATGGAAGCTTGGGATATTCACATGTATATAACAGTCTTGCTAAACATGATAGTATGCTACTTGGTTTTTCTATCTTAATATGTAAGTGTACGTATTGATAGAGCTCATAGGATCTTGCTTGTCTACCAGCGTTGTGATGGCAGTCATACTAGTGGGGGCTGGGTAGTCTACAAGCACATCCTTATTCAGGTCCCTGGTCGTTGGATTATCGAGACAGAGCATCGATACTCCGGAGTAGACTGGTGTGTACGCTTCTCATCCCAGTTGGGGAGATGGTCTATCCCACAGCCGTCAGTACGTCGTACTGGAGATAGTATGCAGGTGCTCGTTAGGTTACAGGTACACCGGACAGGACTCACAGGGAACTGTTGGTTGGTTTGATACCAGTCGTCAGTGAGCAGTTCCCAGGTGACATGAGTACAGCATAGTTCGCAGACTTGACACTGCTGCTTCGCCTCGAGTGTGTCCCACTGTTCTTAGATTGCTACCCTACCACGGCTCAAAGAAGTCGTGCAAACAGGTAGCAGTTGGGTGCAGTCCCGAGCACTTGGAGGCAGTGGCGGTTAGACAGGATTCGTCTCTCCTGGTATTGGGAGTAGATATCGTGCTGTGTCAGAGAGCCATTACGCAAAGTCCCTGGCCAGGGCAAGCGAGATTTGCTGATAGGTTCCAGTAGTTTCTCAGGGTGTAATGGGCTTCACTCCGACACGACTTATACCGCTATCAGGGGACTGACGCTTGCCGCCCTCCTAGGCCCGATATGCGATAGTCTTGGACGAACGGACCGGACTGTATGGAGATTGTCACATCAGACTCAGTAGGAGTTCGGATGGGTTTCCTCATCGGCCTTCTTATCGACAACTACCTGGGGACCGTTACGTACAGCTAGTGCCGCTTGCGGTCTGTGGTTAAACCCACTGCCAGCGTAGTAGTCGAGTCTCTAGAGTCCCACACAGAGAGTTTCCTACTCCAGGCGAAACGATATAGAGGTCGCATGGTTTTGCGACAAAGGGTTCGGACGCATACGTGCGTTTACGCGCGTACGACTTTCGGACAGTTTTTACCAGTCGGCTTTGGTTTAAGCCAGTTACTGGTATCCGGTTATTGGATTTATACAGTCTAAAGTTTTTCCGTATTTTTACGGATCGGAGGGGCGTTCTCGTAATTACTCGAGAAGCTTCTAGAAGATGGTGACTAAGGAGGGTTATGTGTCATTTGCATTAAATGAGTTTAGTGAGTCATGAGGGTGATTCATGCATATCATTAATGCATGATAAATGCTTAGTGAGTCATGACAATGAATCACCATTAGATATTTGTGAAGCATGCTTATTCATTATGCATTATTCTTTTTCTCATAAATAAGAATGCTTCATATTTATTATGATAGATTTACTATTCTCATTTGATATTCATTCTCACCTTCTCTCTCCTCAAGCTCTCCCTCTTCAAAGACTAATCCTCCCCTCTCATGAGTTGAGAACAAGGGTTAGTAAGACTAATCAATCCATAACCATCACTCTATTTCATCCTAGCTTCTTTGATTAGCAATCCAAGAAGGTTAGTTGCCTCAAGTTTAGAGGTTTAGCTTGGAGTTTTGCTCTCGGGTGGATCGTCTACTACCTAGAGAAGGCCGAGGAGGACAAGGAGATCGTAAAGACGAAGGAGTTGGTTCATTAGGTATAATCCCTAAACACAGTAGTTTAGAAACACTTTGTGTTCGGTTATTTGTAGTTTAGCTTCGATTCAAGCGGTTAGTCGATGTTCGTTCACTAAACAAGATCGTTTTTGAAAATTCCGCCTCCCCACAAGTTCTGGGGTGTAGTACATCGACTTACAGTGGTATCAGAGCCTTGCTAAACAATAAATAACTTTATTGCAAATTTGTACGAATTTCGAACGGAAAAACGAAGCCGGAAAACCCTAAAAATGTCAAGTTTCTGTCGAAATTTAAATGAAGTCCAAAAATTTTTCGGGTTTGCTCAGAAAGCTTGAAAAGGGTCCAGAAGAACACCCATGAAATTTGAGCCAATGAATCGGCTAAAGCGCCGCGGAAGCGCGGCGGATCCTACCGATCCGCCGCGGTTCCGCGGCCGAGTTGCCGAGTCATGGACTCATTTTTCATGTGTGGGTCCTCTCTGGTATTTGGGGTTTTCTGAAATATTTTAATTTTGCTCAGGTTTCCAGTTTACAGAGCAGTTTTTGGAGCAATATTAAAGATGTTTAATCGATCGAAATTGTACAGTATTTGCATGTTGGATTATATCTGTGATTGATAAATGTGTTCGTAAACCTCCCCTAACTGCTAGTATGTCGGTTGGCAGGGGGTTGCACATTTCTGTAATGGTTATATCTGTTTGTGCATATGAACTGTATTGGACTGTTGTGGTGTATAGCCGGGGTTTAGCAACGGGTTATTGTTTAATTCATTTGTTGTAAATGTAATTTGTTGTAATATTATTTTGCGGGGCACATCCAGGTTGCGGTTGTAGCCACCGTTGTATTATTTCATTTTACTGTTTTTGCTCCTAGGACTAACCCAAGGTGGGGTACACAAACTGCCGGGCGGGTAGTTTGCCGTACCCGTAGGGGAGGGTGGGGTAACGGCTATTCATCACAACTGTGTAATCTGTCTTTTCTTGCAGGCTCAAAAGAAATACAGATTGGTTGCAAATCCAATATTGTTTATCTGTGTTCTGGAATGTATATCATTGCGTCAGACGAATGTAAAATATCTATATATATGATAGCTATTTAGACGTCACTTATGTTTTACACCCGCGCTAGCCCAGCCCCCGCTCTGTCGTTAGTTAAGTAACCTAACGGGTGATGACGGGACCCCGTGGCGAATGCGGATGGCATAAGAGGACGTTGTATTTTCGTTGTTTTCTGCAATGATAGGTTAATGATGGGACGCATTATCTATAATGCAAAGAAAAACAAACCAAAGTTTAAATCGTTGGAACAATTTAAAAGAAACCACTCGGTTAATTTTAAAAACAGATATTTTTAAATGCGGAGCTTTAACCACTCCTTTTAAAAAGCTATCAGGTTCCTTCGGTTATATCAAGTTCACTACGTTCACGGTTTCGCCAAAACCAGTCGTATCCCTCCGTCATTTCTTATGGATAGTCAGTAGTATTCAAGCTGTGTTTGTTGGCTTTCGTCAAGACATAGTGTTTGGTAGCTGCTGGGTATTCATTTGTTACATAGATAGATGTGTTGGTTTGGGACAGTCGCATTACCTTGTTGGCTTTCGTCAAGGGTATATACGGGTGGGTTCAAATTGACAAGATAATGATGGGCAGAACTTGACATGTGACTTATGATTTGTTGGCATACGTCAAGGTCATAAGAGCATGGGGCAAAAATATATATCGGGAATTTCTAAAGAAACTGAAATTTGCAAAGAGATGCATATCATTTGGAGTTTGATGAATGTTGGTAGGATTCCTTCAACATTATCATACGATGATATTTGGATCCCGATCCTACTGTGAGTATATGCTACTTATCAGGATATTTGTCACTTAACGATCAATGCTATAAACCTAGTAGGTGTCCAGAAAGGTGTCAGCGGGGTTACGCCCCCAGAGAAAAGAGGTTATTTAATTAAGGAACTTCGCGAAAGCGTTGGAAAACCTCCCTCGAAGTATCGACACTGTCCTGGCTGAACGGTTAAGCAAGTATTGTACGGTGAGAATAGTCCTGGCTAATTCTTCTTTTATGGTTTGAGGAAGGATTCGAGAAACAGTGGGAGCCATCCAGTTTAGATAAACTAAAAACCACTCTAAACTTGCAAGAGCATCATGCTAAAGAGTTTTCTTCTCTCTCTCCTAATTGCAGCGACCCTGAAAATGACTGGACTTAAGTTACTTTTAGAGAAAAATATACTGACAGGGCCAAACTATAAAGATTGGCTGCGGAATGTCAAAATGGCTTTGACCTATGACAAACTGGGGTACGTCCTCACCGCTACGGCACCTGCTGTCCCTGGTCCCAAATCCAGCAATGCGGATAAGGAAATCCGCAAAACCTGGGATTTAGATTGCGCGAGAGCCAAGTGCATCGTGCTTGCCTCAATGAACAATGAACATCAGAGGAGGCACGAGGATATGTCCCTAGATGGCATATTTCTCCATACAAAGGAACTTTATGGAGAGCAATCTCGTATAGCAAGATACGAGACCTCTAAGAACTTGTTTCGAGCGAGGTTGGCTGTCGGGTCATCGGTAGGTGAACATGTCCTACAGATGATCGGCTATATTGAAGAGCTCGCAGACCTTGGGACGACTTTGGATAATGAGCTGTATACAGACCTTATTCTCCAGTCCCTTCCTCCCACCTACGCCCAGTTTATCCTCAACTTCAACCTTCAAGGAAAAGAAGTTGAACTTGCGGAACTCCTGAACATGTTAAGGAGTGCAGAGGGCACCTTGCAGAAGGCAAGGGAAACACCCGCTATGTTTGTTGGCGGTGCATCTTCTTCCGGGTCCAAGGCTAGGGCCAAAGGAAGGAAGAAGAAGGCCGCACCCAAACCTAGAGGAGGTGTTAGTAAGGTGGGAAAGAAGGGAAAGAAAAAGTTTGCAGTACCGGTAGTTGGCCAGGATGAGTGCTTCCATTGTCACAGGAAAGGGCACTGGAAGAAGGATTGCACGGCGTGGAACGCCAAGAACCAGGAACCGAAGCAAGCTGTGGCTTCGACTTCAGGTGTGTTTGTAATTGAGAATTGTCTGTCGATCAACTCTACTTCCTGGGTATTGGATACCGGATCAGGATCTCATATTTGCAATTCATTGCAGGCACTGAGAAACCGTAGAGTGCTGAAGGAAGGTGATATGATCCTCAGGGTTGCTAACGGAGCTAGCGTGGGAGCTGCGTCCGTCGGGGATTATCACCTAGGATTGACGAGTGGACATATTTTGGTTTTACATAACTGTTATTTTGTACCAAGCTTAACGTGTAATATCATATCAGTTTCCTTGTTATCAAATAAAGGTTATGATTTCACGTTTGTAAGAGATGTTGTTAACATCCACCTTAATCATGGTTTGATTGGGTCCGGTACTCTAAATAACGGCATATATGTTTTAAACCAACTCCAAATTTTCAATGTCCAGAACACACTAAAAAGAAAGTCTCCAGATTTAAATAAAGCTTTCTTATGGCATTGTAGACTGGGTCACATCAATGAGAGAAGGTTGACTAAGTTGCATAGAGAAGGATATTTGGACTCGTTCGAATATCAAACTTATGACACTTGTCAATCTTGTCTCAAAGGAAAGATGACAAAGACTCCATTTACTGGACAAGGAGTAAGAGCGAGCGAGCTCTTAGGACTCATACACAGCGATGTATGTGGTCCAATGTCTACACATGCGAGAGGTGGTTATTCCTACTTCATTACTTTTACAGATGATTTCTCTAGGTATGGACATGTTTTCTTAATGAAACATAAATCCGAGGCCTTTGAGAAATTCAAGGAATACAAGAATGAAGCGGAAAACCAAACAGGCAAAAGTATTAAGACACTGAGATCTGATCGAGGTGGAGAATACTTAAGTGCCGAGTTCCTAGGTTACCTAAAAGAGAAAGGAATTCTCTCTCAGCTTACTCCTCCATACACTCCACAGCATAACGGTGTATCGGAGAGACGGAATCGAACCCTATTGGATATGGTACGATCCATGATGAGTAATGCTGAGTTACCGCGATCTTTCTGGGGTTATGCGCTAGAATCAGCAACATATCTTTTGAACAGAGTTCCAACCAAAACTGTGCCTACCACACCATATCAGATGTGGAGTGGGAAGAAACCCTATCTTCAGTACCTGAAGACATGGGGATGTCCAGCTTTTGTAAAAAAGCAGCATCCGGACAAGCTCGAGGCACGCTCAGTAGAGTGTAAGTTTGTGGGATATCCAAAGAACTCTATGGGATATTATTTCTATTACGCAGAGGAACAAAAGGTTTTTGTTTCTCGTCATGCCCGCTTCTTAGAAACTGAATTTTTGGAAAATCAGAAGAGTGGGAGCGTGGTAGAACTGGAAGAAATTCCAGAACCACAAACTGCTACTGAAAGTTTGGTAGAACCAGAGGTTCAAGAAGAACAGAACATTCCCGCACCCCTCCGCAGGAGTAGTAGGCCGTCTCATCCGCCTGAGAGATACTACGGTTTTCTCATAGATGGGGATAGAGAGGATTGCATCATAGATGATGATGAACCTACTGACTTCCAGCAGGCCATCCAGAGCGGCGACTCGGTACGATGGCTAGATGCAATGCGGACCGAGATGGAGTCCATGTACACCAACAAAGTATGGACTTTGGACTTTGCTCCAGATGGGGTAAAACCCATAGGATGCAAATGGATCTTCAAGAAAAAGATTGGTGTAGATGGACAGGTGGAAACCTATAAGGCTAGACTTGTTGCAAAGGGTTTTCGTCAAAGACCTGATTTGGACTATGACGAAACTTTTTCTCCAGTGGCTATGCTCAAATCCATTCGGGTCCTTCTTGCTATTGCTGCCTTCCATGATTATGAAATCTGGCAGATGGACGTAAAGACGGCTTTTCTGAATGGAAATTTAGAAGAGAGCGTCTATATGGATCAGCCAGAGGGTTTCAATCAGAGTGGGAGCAGCGGGAAAGTATGCAAGCTGCTTAAGTCTATTTATGGACTAAAGCAGGCATCGCGGAGTTGGAACATCTGTTTTGATGAGACAGTCAAAGAATATGACTTTATTAAAAATCCAGATGAACCGTGCATATATAGTAAAGTTGTGGCCAGAAGTGTCGTATTCCTCGTCTTGTACGTGGATGACATTCTATTGATAGGAAATGACATTCCTATGCTACAATCTGTCAAAGGATTCTTGTCACACAGGTTCTCCATGAAAGACCTGGGTGATGCCTCTTACATTCTGGGGATCCGGATCTATCGTGATAGATCCAAGAGGATGTTGGGACTTTCGCAGTCCAGGTATATCGACACTGTACTGAAAAGATTCAGTATGGAAGATTCTAAGCGCGGTAACCTACCGGCTTGTCACGGAATCACCCTCTCCAAAGAGATGTCTCCCAAGACTGATTTGGAAAGGAAACGCATGTCTATTATACCCTACGCTTCTGCGGTAGGCTCTATAATGTATGCGATGTTGTGTACCAGACCAGATGTTGCTTACGCACTGAGCGTGGTAAGCCGGTATCAGTCAGACCCAGGGGAGAAACACTGGATAGCAGTAAAGAACATTCTCAAGTACCTGAGGAGGACTAAGGAGATGTTCTTGGTTTACGGCGGAAAAGACCTCAGGTTGGAGGCCTTTGCTGATTCCGGCTTCCAGAGTGATAATGACGATTCCAAGTCCATGTCGGGTTATGTCTTTACCCTCAATGGAGGGGCGGTGTGCTGGAAGAGCTCCAAGCAGGACACCGTTGCTGACTCGACGATGGAAGCGGAGTATATAGCTGCTTGCGATGCCGCAAAAGAAGCAGTCTGGATGAAGAAATTCCTAACAGAACTTCAGGTGGTTCCTACCATAGTTGATCCAATACCTCTGTATTGCGACAACAACGGAGCTATAGCTTTAGCGAAGGAACCAAGGTCCCATCAGAAGTCCAGACACATCTTGAGGCGGTATCACCTGATCAGGGAGATCATTGATCGTCAGGAGATCGAGGTTCGGAGAGTTGCTTCTGAAGAGAACATTGCTGATCCATTCATGAAGGCCCTACCTCAGATTCAGTTCGAGAGGCTACTCGAGATCATCGGTCTACGATATGCCAGTACATGGCCCTAGTGCAAGTGGGAGATTGTTAGTGTTTATGCCCTAGAAGGCCATTACTGTATCATACTAGTTTGTATATTACTTAATGGAAGCTTGGGATATTCACATGTATATAACAGTCTTGCTAAACATGGTAGTATGCTACTTGGTTTTTCTATCTTAATATGTAAGTGTACGTATTGATAGAGCTCATAGGATCTTGCTTGTCTACCAGCGTTGTGATGGCAGTCACACTAGTGGGGGCTGGGTAGTCTACAAGCACATCCTTATTCAGGTCCCTGGTCGTTGGATTATCGAGACAGAGCATCGATACTCCGGAGTAGACTGGTGTGTACGCTTCTCATCCCAGTTGGGGAGATGGTCTGTCCCACAGCCGTCAGTACGTCGTACTGGAGATAGTATGCAGGTGCTCGTTAGGTTACGGGTACACCGGACAGGACTCACAGGGAACTGTTGGTTGGTTTGATACCAGTCGTCAGTGAGCAGTTCCCAGGTGACATGAGTACAGCATAGTCCGCAGACTTGACACTGCTGCTTCGCCTCGAGTGTGTCCCACTGTTCTTAGATTGCTACCCTACCACGGCTCAAAGGAGTCATGCAAACAGGTAGCAGTTGGGTGCAGTCCCGAGCACTTGGAGGCAGTGGCGGTTAGACAGGATTCGTCCCTCCCGGTATTGGGAGTAGATATCGTGCTGTGTCAGAGAGCCATTACGCAAAGTCCCTGGCCAGGGCAAGCGAGATTTGCTGGTAGGTTCCAGTAGTTTCTCAGGGTGTAATGGGCTTCACTCCGACACGACTTATACCGCTATTAGGGGACTGACGCTTGCCGCCCCCCTAGGCCCGATATGCGATAGTCTTGGACGAACGGACCGGACTGTATGGAGATTGTCACATCAGACTCAGTAGGAGTTCGGATGGGTTTCCTCATCGGCCTTCTTATCGACAACTACCTGGGGACCGTTACGTACAGCTAGTGCCGCTTGCGGTCTGTGGTTAAACCCACTGCCAGCGTAGTAGTCGAGTCTCTAGAGTCCCACACAGAGAGTTTCCTACTCCAGGCGAAACGATATAGAGGTCGCATGGTTTTGCGACAAAGGGTTCGGACGCATACGTGCGTTTACGCGCGTACGACTTTCGGACAGTTTTTACCAGTCGGCTTTGGTTTAAGCCAGTTACTGGTATCCGGTTATTGGATTTATACAGTCTAAAGTTTTTCCGTATTTTTACGGATCGGAGGGGCGTTCTCGTAATTACTCGAGAAGCTTCTAGAAGATGGTGACTAAGGAGGGTTATGTGTCATTTGCATTAAATGAGTTTAGTGAGTCATGAGGGTGATTCATGCATATCATTAATGCATGATAAATGCTTAGTGAGTCATGACAATGAATCACCATTAGATATTTGTGAAGCATGCTTATTCATTATGCATTATTCTTTTCTCATAAATAAGAATGCTTCATATTTATTATGATAGATTTACTATTCTCATTTGATATTCATTCTCACCTTCTCTCTCCTCAAGCTCTCCCTCTTCAAAGACTAATCCTCCCCTCTCATGAGTTGAGAACAAGGGTTAGTAAGACTAATCAATCCATAACCATCACTCTATTTCATCCTAGCTTCTTTGATTAGCAATCCAAGAAGGTTAGTTGCCTCAAGTTTAGAGGTTTAGCTTGGAGTTTTGCTCTCGGGTGGATCGTCTACTACCTAGAGAAGGCCGAGGAGGACAAGGAGATCGTAAAGACGAAGGAGTTGGTTCATTAGGTATAATCCCTAAACACAGTAGTTTAGAAACACTTTGTGTTCGGTTATTTGTAGTTTAGCTTCGATTCAAGCGGTTAGTCGATGTTCGTTCACTAAACAAGATCGTTTTGAAAATTCCGCCTCCCCACAAGTTCTGGGGTGTAGTACATCGACTTACAATTAGCACCCCGAACTGCACGTGCCACCTGTCTGCGAGCTGTGGACAAGACGACCGGGGGCTCTTCCGAGGGAGTATCAGCACGAGGGACGGTGCTTGGGCCCGCTCCCACAACCAAAGAAGCCCTGCGTGCCTTCACCTCGCGCCTTAGCCGCTTTCTCTCCTCCTGAGCCGTTGAGACAGACCTCTTCAAAGCCTCCTTCATTGAGATGTCATCGTCTGTGAACAGTGATGCCTCCAAATTCTTCAAGGCATCCCTCGTCGACTTGTCGAGTTGAGGCTCTCGAGGCAGCCCCGAAGAGACCGAGACTTCAGTAGCTGGCCCGAGGAGAGTCCCTGCATCAGCTGGCGCAGCCCCTGCAAAGAGACAAAGGAAGAAGTTTAGGTTGGCCATCAGAAAAGAGGACAAAAACTTAATAAGGCGAGACGTACCAACGCCCATTAAAGCGCGCTTCTTTTCCTCCTCCTGGAAGGTTTTTAAAGAGGCAACGATGGCTTCTTCAGTAGTGACACCTGTTAAAAAAAGGGGGGGAAAAGCATTAGTCGAAGATAATAATAAGAATGCGATAAAATGACAAAGAGTGCAGCTAATGATTACCTGCTCGAGCGAGTTTATCCAACCACGCTTCGAGTCTGGCTGATCGCTCAGAATCCGCAATGGCGGCCACCAGATCGGTGTTTGCTGGATCTACCGAGAGGCCCTTATTGCTGCCGTACTCGCTTATACCTTCGGTAAGAGGGGCCTCAGGCTCTAAACCGAGGATAGCATCGAGAGAGAGGAGCGAATTCTTCTTCCTCTTCTGCCCGCCAGCCCTGGATGCACCCGAGATCGACTTGCGCTTTGCAGGCACCTTAGGACGGCGGGTCCCGATATTCGCGCCCACGCCGGACTCCGGCGAAACCGCATTTACCGTCTCCACTGGAGTACGGGGCGCTGGTGGCGCATCCACAGTATCACGGAGCGGCAATCCGCGCGGTGGGCTCAGCACGTGCGGTGGCACAACTCCGGCATCTTTCAGCGGAGGAATGACCAGAATCCTTGGCTTCAAGGGAACCTTGCGATCGCCGCCGGGAGGCGCACCTTTGCGATCAACCAATATGCGCTTCTCCATAAGGATAACCGGACCCATTTCATGCGCGTACCAAGCCACGTACGCGTTGAGGACCTTGGGAACACAGCTTGGCTCACTGATGAAGAAGTAGGAGCCCGTGTTAAGCCGCATGAAATGGTGCATCGCACTTCTTATCCCCTCCCGGCTGGCCACGGGCTCTTCCAAAAACGCTTCCATCGGGATCCCCTGGTGATAGCTCGATTGCTGAGCGAATCGGTGAGGGTTATACCTCATGAAAAGTGTCATCTCATTCTGCCTGAACACCAGGTAGCCCGGCCGAATAGAGTAGAGGTGAAGGATCTCCCTGGCTTTCAATATTGAGGCCCCGTCCTTAAAATCATTGCGCAGCGGCACCACTGACTTGGTGGTCTCTGAGCCTATGGTTATGACTTTATCCAAAAAAGAAACCTTCGCTCCGACCAGGTGCGGACGGAGGAGCAACCCCCTAGCCTCCCGCGGAGGCGCAACCACGATCGAAGCGCCAACCAACCGCATGACTCTTGGGAGTCTACACTTCTCAAAAAACGGAGGGATCTTATGGGCGCCGAACACCCCGTGCACATGCATTTCCATCCAAGAGGTGAAGTAGTGCATCGGGAAGTTAGCAAGCTGCACCCCAGGCTCATTAGCGCCCGCCGCTACGCTAAGTCCATTATAGAGCTGAGCCAGCCCGGCGATTCCTACTGTCAACTGCAGGCCAGCCACCATCCGATGCGCTAGGTAGAAAACGGATGGCCGCATGTGGCGCGGGTGCATGGGGAGCGCAAAGCTGCACAGCCACAATCCCAGGAACCCTATAAAAAAGGTCTCCTCATCCATGCCCGGGACGGCGATTTCTGATAAGGGCATGACGGCGGCGTCGGGGAGATAAAAGTCCTTTTGATCATCCTCCGATGTGGGTCGACGGTCCAAGCCGAAGCCAAAAGAGTCATCAAGCTGGACGAACTTCTCGCTCCGCTCCGATAGAAACTCCGGTCGAATGAAGCGGGCGATAAAATCTGCGAAACTGACTCCCCGGACGCCTGATTCCAGATAGAGCCCTTCATAGATGTCCATCACCTTCACCAAGCCCGGAAACTGGTGCTGAATAGCGTTCTCCGGAGTCAGATCAAACACCAGCGGCTTGGTGGCAAAGACGTATTCATCAGGAGGAAGCAGATCCTCGTAATGCTCCCCCTTCATCGGCAGACCCGAGATTTCAGCAAATTCCTCCAAAGAGATAGAGACTTCCCTGTCCGTCATCAGGAAGGTGTGGGTGGGGATATTCCATTGTTCAATAAAAACCTTAACCCACCACGTTGGAGGAGAGGGATACTCAAAGAGCGAGACATAGATGGCCGAATACAAACCAATCTTCATCAGATGAGTCCTCTTCGCTGATAAGATGTACCGGGCCCACTACAAATATCCGGTGGGCTGTCGCGGGATCAATCTAATGTTATAGGCCTGTCCCTAAGGGCGTGCTTCACCCTGACAGATTCGCTTCCCCAAAATGTCTATTGCCAGCAGCGGCTGCACGGGAATAGCCCCAATTGCAGGCTGGAGGAGGTCATCCGAATTCCAATTTTTGACCTCTACGGCATACTTCACCGGGGGTTCATCCGCGTAGGGGATCGAAAATATTAGCTCGGACGGCGTAGCAAAATCGAAGCTTCGGTGACCCTGGTGTTGGAGATAGAGCCCTCAAAGTCAATTATTGGATCGCAGGTACGTGATTGCAATGATTGAGGCAGAACCTATACCGATATGACAGTCTTGCTCGAGATGATAGTATGCTATCTGGTTTGTCTTTATCATCGTATACATGCTTTAGTTCACTATTGCATGATGACAGAGCCCATAGGATTCTGCTTGACAGCCAGCAGTATGATGGTGATCATATACGTGGGAGATGGGGTCTATAAGCACATCCTTAAAATGTCCCTAGTCGTACTCCAGGGTAGACTAGTGTATACAGTCAAGACCCCGACGAGGGGCGATGGCTGGTCTCACAAGCCATTGATGTCAGTAGGTTAACCTAAGATGTATACAGGTGCTCATTGGGTTATGAGTATACCGGACAGGACTCGCCGGGAACATGCTAGTTGGTATTATACATATCGTCAGATAGCAGTTCCCTGGTGACATGTGTACAGGTTAGTTTTTCGACCTGAGATCGTCATTTGTCTCGTGTGAGTTCCCACTGTGCTTTGATTTCTACCCTACCACGCTCAAAGGAGACGTGCAAACAGGTAGTTTTTGGGTACAGTCCCGAGCCACATGGAGGCAGTGAGCGGATCGTCGGGGATTCGTCTCTCCCGGTATTGGGGGTTGATGTCGCACATTGCACGGGTGGCCATCACTAGAAATCCTCGGCCGAGGTAGTGGAGAATTACTGATTTGGATCAGTAGTTTCTCAGGTGGTGATGGGTTTCATGCCGACACGATTTATCGCGTTATTAGGGGTCTGACTTTATCCACACCCTAGACTCGATATGCGATACTCTTTAGACGAACGGACCGGACTGTATGTATATTGTCACTGTCAGGCTCAGCAGGGTTTATGGATGAGTTCGCTCGTCAGCTTCCCTTCCAATCAATACATAGGCAACCGTTACGTACAGCTTGTACCTCTGACGTGCTAGTGGTTATACCCAGTGCCAGTGTGTTGATGAGTCATTAGAGTCCCCCATAGACCGTTTCCCAAGTTTGGGCGAAACGTTGTAGAGGCCGTATGGTTTTATGGCAGGGTTCGGAAAATGCACGTGCGTTTACGCACGTGTCATTTTTCGGGCAGATAATACTGGTAGTCTTTGGTTTAAGCCGGATCCCAGTATTATACTGTGTAGATATAATATCTTTGTCTCAGATGCATTTGTATTCGGTCGTAATACAAATACGGGTATGTTTATACTGTTACAGAGTTATCCTGAAATTCGTTTCAGGATCACTTTTGGAAGTTGCCAATTTCCAGTTTTCTATCGGCCGTATTTAACATTCGGTTAAATACGGATTTATCTTTTCTTCTTGAGGGTGAGTCATGAGGTGAGTCATGAGTGTGGAAGCTTCTTGGATGATGACTAGGTTAGTGAGTCATTCATTTGCATTAATGGTTGATGAGGTGTTATTAGTGAGTCACCTATTCATTAATATCTTTTGTTCTTGCTAAGATATTTGAGTGAGATCTTTTGTGTTATGATAAGCTTAGCTTAAGGTCACCCCCTTGCTCCTACACTCACCCCCTCTTCTATAAGTGGCCGGACCCCTCTCTTGATAGAATCATGGTTGTTGATTTGGAAAAAGATTATAGTTTAGGTGTATAGAAATTTCATAGCTCATTTAATTCCATCACCCGATTCAAATGGCAACTTCATTAACCGTTCGTCCATAGCCTTGGACGTAACGAGACAAAGTGTTATACTCATTCTCTACATCATTCTTGGTCATCTCTTTTAGCAAACTTGATGATCGAGTTATCTCGGTTCAGAGGCGGGAGCCCGTTTAAAGATCCGTCGACGTGGTGCCACCTAGACGAGGAGACTGGAGATTCAGGAGATCGGAGCAGCCGCAACAAAGCGTGGGATGATGGTTGAAGACCGAAGGACTCCGATCGTTCGGTATAACATTTCTACCCACTTTGTAGTTTGTTAGTTTAGCTTTAATGGCAGATCCGGATTATAGTACGCGATAGCGCCAGTTGTAAAAGTTTTTATTCCGCATTTGGCGTCTGTTAGACGGCCGGGGCGCTACCGTGGACTTACAGTGGTATCAGAGCCTCACCATTAAGCTATGCTAACTTGTGCTAATACGTTTAAAATATCGATCGAACCGAATTTCGAAATTTACAATTTTTCTGTTCAATGTTTCTGTCGATTTTTAAAAGGGTCTAAAAATTATTTTGCATATCACAGAAAATTGTGCAGGGTTTTTCAAGCATTCTGGAAAAATTTGAGCACGTGATCCTACAGTAACGCCGCGGATCCGCGGTCAAAGCTAGGGTTTGACCGCGGTACCGCGGCCGTTATGTGGGAACAGTGATTCAATTTTTTCCAGTGAGTTTGTCTTGGGAAATTATGGGTTTTGGTATATTTCTTTTGGGCCCAGATTTTGTTACTGTACAGCAGATGTACGTGGGGCCCACTTCGGGAAATTTTGTCGATCGAAATTTTAAACTTGTTATTATGCGGTACTTATATTATATCTCCGACCGGGAATGTCATTCGAGCGGTAAATTGCGTCTAATTGTTATAGTTCTTTTAGACGGGTTTGCGAACGTGACATTCGCGTTGATGTTCTGTATTGTGCTGTGATATTGCGGTTTTGTCATGGTGGATAGCAGGGTGCAATGATAGTGCAATTTGGATTTATTTGTACATTTGATATTGCGGGGCGAGCGTCCAACATGTGGACTGCCGTCACTGCCTGTTGTATAATATTCTTTTGGGGCACGACCGAGCTGAGGTCGATGTACCCATTGTACATATTTTTATTTCTATACTAGGTTTACCCCGCGACGGAGTGCACGGATAGCCGGGTTCTGGAGGGCAACGGGTCCGTATCTCATAGCTTTGAGAGGCAAAGGGGCCTCACTCTAGAATTGGCAGACTATTCGCCGCACTCGTAGGGGGTACAGGTTGACCCAAGGAGGGGTGCTCAAGTTACCGGATTCCGTGAAGTGCCGGGTAGTCCATTCATTTTGCTGTAGGGGGCTGCCTCGCTTCAGGTTTTGGCGGGTAACTTGCCGCATCCGTAGGGGTCTAGGTTTTCATTGCATAGGCTATCCACACGACCAGGGATACGTCGGGTTTCAGTAGCGGCTCTGTGAAACCCGGGGATCTCAGATTATCTGTATTGTTCTGTGATACTGATTACTTTGCTGTAATGTTGCATATTATCACGCCTGGAGCGATTATTGTATATTGGTATATATACTATTAGATGTTGTATATGTTTTACACCCGCGCTAGTCCATCCCCCGCTCTGTTGTTAGTTAAGTAACCTAACGGGTGATGACGGGACCCAGTGACGAATGCGGATGGCATATACGTACATTTTATTTTCGTTCTTTTCTGGTGTGATTGATTGATGGGACTGCGTTGATTCCTATCAATGCAAGATAAAACAAACCTATATTTGATATTGTTGGAACAAATTTTAAAAGTGTTATTACAAAGACGTTTCTTTTTGTTTTGCATAGTGATATTCAGTTTAGAATATCCTGCACCTCATTAGACGAGGCAAGGGCCGAGATCCCTTCACCGGGAGTGACCCCTTGGGCAGAAGTTTGTGTCAGGGTAATAACTTTACTATAGTCGATTACAAATTGCTTTGCATAGCGGTATTCAGTTAGAATATCCTGCACCTCATTCCACGAGGAAAGAGCCGAGATCCCTTCACCGGGAGTGACCTCTTTAGCAAAAGGTTTTCGTCACTATATTTTTATGAAAAGCTATCAGGTTCCTTCAACGAAATCAAGTTCATTACGTTAAAGGTTTTTCGCCAAAAACCAGTCATAGCCCTCCGTCATTTCTTATGGATAGTCAGTAGTATTCAAGCTATGTTTGTTGACTAAAGTCAAGGCATAGTGTTTGGTAGTTGCTGGGTATTCATCTGATGCATAGATAGATGTGTTGGTTTGGGACAGTCGTATTACCTTGTTGATTAAAGTCAAGGATATGTACGGATGTGTTCAAATCAACCTGGACAATGACGGGTAGAACTTGACATGTGACTTATGATTTGTTGACTAAAGTCAAGGTCATAAGAGCATGAGGCAAAAATCATATCGGGGGTTTCTAAAGAAACTGAAACTTGCCAAGTATGCGCATACCTTCTGGAGTGTGATAACTTGAGTGGCTTCCATCGAGTTATCACGCGATGAGAGTTGGATCCCGATTCCCACTGATGAGTTGGTTTACTCTTCGGGTGATCCCGACTAATTCTTCTTTCAGGTTTGGAGGAGAATTTGAGATTACAGTGGGAGGTTTCCTGATTAGATAAAGTGATAACCATTCTGATCTAGGTTAGAGTGCACGCAGAGTGTTTCTTTTCTCTCTCTCTCTTTGGCAGCGACCTTTGACCGACCCTAGACTATGACTCAATGACCAAGTTGACCGAACCTTCTTAAAATACTGGCTTTTGGATTGTCTATAGTTGCATAAGTCATTGCCGCTCCTTCTTTTACCCTTTGTATTTCTCAGAACACCCCGTATTACTACGGACATCCACTTCTATTGGATAGATCCATCGTATGGTTATATACGAACTCGAAGGGACTTCTTCAAGGATGGATCCAAGTTCAGGAGAAATAGAATTGGTTTATTCAGTTGTCTTTTATTATCACCTTCTCTCAGGTTGCGAGGGCTCCTTAGTCTAGGAGAGTACACCTATTACGCTTATTGGATAGTCTTATTCCAAACCATAAACATGTGCCGAAAGGTAAGGAATGAAGAAAACCAATTAGCCTAAGTAGGGTGTACAGAAGGTAATAACTAAAGACAAAATAAAGGGATTAGAAAGAGGGCAAAGTAAATTGCGACTGTTATCATTCACGACCAAACCGCGTAGTTCATCGCCACTCCTATTTCACCTTTGCTTTTTCCCAGTTCGGGAGAAATAGAATAAGGTATTATTCAGTTGTCTTTTATCATCACTTTCTCTCAAGTTGCGAGTACTCCTAGGATCAGGAGAGTACACCTATTATGCTTCCTGAATAGGCTTCTTCCAAACCATAGGCTGGTGCCGAACGGTAGGGAAGGAAGAAAACCATTTAGCCTAACGATGGTGTACAGAAGGTAATGAATAAAGACAAAATAAAGGGATTTGGAGAGATGGCAAAGAAATATACGGTTATAGTCATGAATTTGATTATGGAAGAGGCATTACTAGAAATACCAAGATACCCCTACGAAACATTTTCATGTTTCAGTGCATTGTTAAAGGAAAACTGATTTTCCGATTACATACTTACTCCAGGGTATGTATTTACCAGGTTTCATTCTCATATATGTATGGTTTTACAGATGATGAGTGGGAATAGGTTATTGGGAATTAGGTGATCATCCTCATTATATCGGAATTCGTTGTAATTGGTGATATTTGAGGAAGTCGTCTGGGTTTTTGCCGGACGGCATGTATTTGGTTTTGAGTATCCGTTGTTGTGCACCAATTTCAAAATGATATATCTGTACGTTTATTTTTATAAAGTGAGATATAACTTTTTAAAATTATGTCCGTGACATTTACCTATATCGGTTGACGATTAGGTAAGGAGCATTGAACAACGGAGTAGTTCTTAACCATAAGTACAGTTTTCAACCTACGATGCATAGATTTTGAGTTATTCAACTCAATGGACTTATACAGAGTATTGTATGTTGTCCAGTGTCCGTCAGGACAAAGGGGTAGGTCCTCATACTATGTTCTGTTTACTTATGACTTCTCTAGTTTTTAGACAAGTATTTCGTAGAAATACAATGTCTAAGTTTTGAGAAGTTGTGGGTAAAAGAATAAAGTAGAGAACCAGGTATCGCAAGTATCAGGATTCTTCAAAAAGATCGAAGATGTAGATTCTTGTGATTGGTATTCAGATGATAGTAGTGGTTTTGAGAAACTTGTTTCTCTTACAGGTTACTCATAATTGGATAGATTCCTAAGTTGAGTAATGCTGATTAGGCTCTCTTCATTAAGTTGATATGCACTGGAGACAGCTGCATGATTTGAATCTGGTTCCAATTAAATTAGTGCCTCTATTTCTATATTGTATATAGAATGGTTCATATCTTAATGATGTTAAGATACAGGGAGTTTTCCATCTTATGCTTAAAACCAGACACTGGATAACTCAAAGCACGTTTCTGTAATGGCAGTTTGTGGGTTGACCCTGGCTTTGACGAGGGTTGACTTTTCTACCATCTGGAAGATCAATAGTGATATTGTTCTTGACTCGCCACAGTTTTAGTAAAATGGATTTTTTTCAGAAAACAGTAGTGGGAGTATGGTAGAACTGGAAGTGATTCCAGAACCGCAAACGATTACGGAAAATTTAATAGGACCTATATATTCAATCAGGTTTGACATTCCATTAGCCACTCTGCAGATATGGTGGGTAACCTCAGACACCCGAGATGTACTCCGGTAGCCTCAAGGACGGTGACAGGGAGGTTCTTGTTTACCCAGACTTGATACTACTGTTGTTCCAGACTATGAGACTCGGCAGGAGGATAAGTACAGCGTCGTTCTAAACTAGCTTTAGAAGTGTACGTATATATTATTCTGCCAGAAGGTTGTTGTGGTCAGTGGGAGTAGCGGAAGCATAGTGGGCAAGTAGCTTATGTCTATTTATAGGCTTGAGTAGATATAGCGGAGATAAGATCATCTATTTTTTATGTGAAAGTCATAGGTTTGACTTCATCAGAATAGGGGATGGATCTGTTAAGAAGGTAGTAAGGTGTGATGTCCTGGTATTTGAATGACATACACAGAGTAGGAAGTAAAATTCCTATACTACGATCGGTTGTACTGTGGTTGTCACACAGTTGTTTCTTCACAAAGGACATGGATATAATATCAGACATTCTGGTTACTAGATCTATGGTTTTAGATCTAGATTTGGGTAGTTTCCCAATATGGGTACTTTGACAATATTCTAATAATATTTTAGAATAGATGACTCCTGGCAGGTGGTGTACCTGCAGGTGATGGAGTCACCCTCTCTAAAGGTGTCTTACAGACTAAAGGAGAGAAGGATGTGCATGATTGGCAGATCACTTGCTTAGGCAATTGAGTCAATCATGAGATGTCAAGTTCCACACTAGATGTTGTTTTTGCACTAGTTGCAATAAGTTTATATTAATCCAATCCTGAAGAAACATAAGGAAGCAGTTTTAGAACATAAGTGCGTGTTCTACGGATTTGATGACGGCAGCCTCCTTCGGGAGACAGTTATCATTCCAGGCTTCCAAGGTGACATGGATGACAGAGTGATTGTCAGAGTTATGGTTTTCCCTCTGACGAGGGACAGTATTATGGACAGGTGGTCCAAGGGAATACTGTGGGAGGCATGGTGCTGGATACTGATTAGGTTCAGTTATCAATAAAGTCTAAGAAGTTTGGATTTGGAGTTCATTTATGAACTAGGTCCCATCAGATATTCAGACATATTCTAAGACAGGTATTACTTGATTCGAGAGATGGCTTTCTCCGCGAACTTGAGATTAAGAAAGACATAGAAAGAAACATCAGGGCGGATCCACTCACTGAGGTTATTTCTCGAACACAAGAGTTTTACAAACTAGTTTTGTGAAACTGATTAGTAGAGGAGTTGGATGTTCGGTATCACACGGGCTGTGAGTATGCGACATCGCAATAATTAGCCTTAAGTGCAAGTGGGAGATTGTTGGAGATAGCGCCCTCAAAGACAATTATTGGATCGCAGGTACGTGATTGCAATGATTGAGGCAGGACCTATACCGATATGATAGTCTTGCTCGAGATGATAGTATGCCATCTGGTTTGTCTTTATCATCGTATACATGCTTTAGTTCACTATTGCATGATGATAGAGCCCATAGGATTCTGCTTGATAGCCAGCAGTATGATGGTGATCATATATGTGGGAGCTGGGGTCTATAAGCACATCCTTAAAATATCCCTAGTCGTAGGACTTTCGAGACAGGGCATCGATACTCCAGAGTAGACTAGTGTATACAGTCGAGATCCTGACGAGGGGCGATGGCCGGTCTCACAAGCCATTGGTGTCAGTTGGTTCACATAAGATGTATACAGGTGCTCATTAGGTTATGAGTACACCGGACAGGACTCGCCGGGAACATGCTAGTTGGTATTAGACATATCGTCAGATAGCAGTTCCCTGGTGACATGTGTACAGGTTAGTTTGTCGACCTGAGATCGTCATTTGTCTCGTGTGAGTTCCCACTGTGCTTTGATTTCTACCCTACCACGCTCAAAGGAGACATGCAAACAGGTAGTTTTTGGGTACAGTCCCGAACCACATGGAGGCAGTGAGCGGATCGTCGGGGATTCGTCTCTCCCGATATTGGGGGTTGATGTCGCACATTGCACGGGTGGCCATCACTAGAAATCCTCGTCCGAGGTAGTGGGGAATTATTGATTTGGATCAGTAGTTTCTCAGGTGGTGATGGGCTTCATGCCGACACGATTTATCGCGTTATTAGGGGTCTGACTTTATCCACACCCTAGACTCAATATGCGATACTCTTTAGACGAACGGACCGGCTGTATGTATATTGTCATTGTCAGGCTCAGTAGGGTTTATGGATGAGTTCGCTCGTCGGCTTCCCTTCCAATCAATACATAGGCAACCGTTACGTACAGCTTGTACCTCTGACGTGCTAGTGGTTATACCCAGTGCCAGTGTGTTGATGAGTCATTAGAGTCCCCCGTAGACCGTTTCCCAAGTTCGGGCGAAACGTTGTAGAGGCCGTATGGTTTTATGATAGGGTTCGGAAAATGCACGTGCGTTTACGCACGTGTCATTTTTCGGGCAGATAATACTGGTAGGCTTTGGTTTAAGCCGGATCCGTATTATGCTGTGTAGATATAATATCTTTGTCTCAGTTGTATTTGTATTCGGTCGTAATACAAATGCGGGTATGTTTATACTATTACGGGATTATCCTGAAATTCGTTTCAGGATCACTTTTGGAAGTTGCCGGTTTCCAGTTTTCTATCGGCCGTATTTAACATTCGGTTAAATACGGATTTATCTTTTCTTCTTGAGGGTGAGTCATGAGGTGAGTCATGAGTGTGGAAGCTTCTTGGATGATGACTAGGTTAGTGAGTCATTCATTTGCATTAATGGTTGATGAGGTGTTATTAGTGAGTCACCTTTTCATTGATGTCTTTTGTTCTTGTTAAGATATTTGAGTGAGATCTTTTGTGTTATGATATGCTTAGCTTAAGGTCACCCCCTTGCTCCTACACTCACCCCTCCTCTATAAGTGGCCAGCCCCCTCTCTTGATAGAATCATCGTTGTTGATTTGGAAAAAGATTATAGTTTAGGTTTATGAAAATTTCATAGCTCATTTAATTCCATCACCCGATTCAAATGGCAACTTCATTAACCGTTCGTCCATAGCCTTGGACGTAACGAAACAAAGTGTTCTACTCATTCTCTACATCATTCTTGGTCATCTCTTTTAGCAAACTTGATGATTGAGTTGCCTCGGTTCAGAGGCGGGAGCCCGTTTAAAGATCCGTCGACGTGGTGCCACCTGGACGAGGAGACTGGAGATTCAGGAGATCGGAGCAGCCGCAACAAAGCGTGGGATGATGGTTGAAGACCGAAGGACTCGGATCGTTCGGTATAACATTTCTACACACTTTGTACTTTGTTAGTTTAGCTTTAATGGCAGATCCAGATTATAGTACGCGATAGCGCCAGTTGTAAAAGTTTTTGTTCCGCATTTGGTGTCTGTTAGACGGCCGGGGCGCTACCGTGTACTTACACCTGGATGATATCGTTATACCACCTACCCCACAAGTGAAGGTTCTTGTGCTCGGGGTCATGATCCTTTATGAGAGTGAGCACCTCTCGGTCCAGTGGTGCCTGGGGAAACCTCCCTCCGAGCGAACAAACGGGAATGATAGGTCAGTAGGCATGTTTCCTGTGGAGGGACAAAAATTAGCCGTCAGTGTTGTAATTTCAACGCTTGGCATTTTAAAAATTTATATCACACTGCAATGCAGTGAGTAGGGGACCAAATGGGGCCCCACAAAATCTGGATAACAGTGCATCAGTTAATAAGACAGACCCATCATTGGATGAGACTCTCAATTAATGAAGAGATCCCCAGGAGAATATTCTCATTAAAGGGAAATCCCTAGAGACAAGGAGAAAATCTGCTCTTTCAGAGCAAAGCTCTGTCACAGAGTGGCATTTGTCAAACTCTGGTCTCAAGGGAATAAAATTTCATAAAAAGAGCCTAGCTCTGTAATAATGATGGAAAGATCCATCAAAAGAAAATTTTTACTCCTAAAGATTAAAAATTTGGGGTCTTAAAAATCCATGGAAACTTATAAAAAGTTCTCCATTTTTAGATCAAAAAAGATCTATGTTTGATCCATGAGCAAAGCTCTGTTCATGGGTTAAAACCCATGAACAAGATCTCTGTAGATCTATGGACTTTTGAGATTAAGGCTCTGTTGATGAAACCCCAAAGGGGTTTTCTTTAGATCAAAGATCTATAAGAGCAAGGCTCTGTTAATTAAATTAAATTAAATTTAATTTAATTTAAATTTTACCTAAGTTGTTCTAAAAATCTGAACTCCGGAGTTCTTGAAAAGAAACGAGAGTAAGGCTCTAAAGTTCTCAAAAGCAAGAGCAAGGCTCTGAAAATCAAGATTCTTAAAAATGGTAAAACATTTACTAAGGACCAAGGGTCATATTTCTAGGTGCCTGCGCCCTTTCAACTCACCAGTTGATCCAACGGCCAAGATCTTGCCACCGCTGCACTCACGTGTGCACCACGTAAGCGCAACGGTGGGGGGGCATTTGTTTCCCCCAATCAGAGCAAAACTCTGTTTGAATTTCAAAAATTCAAAAATTGAAGCAACGTTTCAAATCCCTTACGCTGCGCGCAACGCGCCACGTGTCAGAAGCTGATACGTCAGTGCAGCGCCCAAGGCAGCGCCCAATCAAAGCAAGGCTCTATTTAAAACAAAATTAAAAGAAGCAACGCTTCAGATGATCTGCGCTCTGCGCTGCGCGACACATGGCAACGCAGGTGCTCTGCGCTCTGCACTGCGTGACACGTGGCAGCGCAGCTGCGCTGCGCTCTGCGCTGTGCGACACGTGTCAAGCGCTGGTGCATCTGCGCCAAACAGAATTAAAATTCCAGTAAGATCTTTCTGTTCTTGTTAAAACAAGAAGATTGTCTTCTGTAAAACAAAAGCCCTTGGATCAAAGATCCAACGGTGGGGAAAATTCCCCAAATCACTCAGAGAATGATCTCTTTAACAAATTTAACAAATTAATGGGCACTATATAAATGCCCCTAGACCCCAATTCAATAAAGAAGAACATCAAGATCAAAAACAACAACACAGAGAATAGAGAGAGCTCTGAAAAATTATAAGAAGAACTCAAGAAGAGAAAAAAGGTAAAAACATTTATAAAAAAGAAGAATTTCTTCTGAATAGATCATTGATCTAAAAACAAGATCAATGATCTTCAATAAATAAATAAATAATAACAGTGCCTTGCACTTTTTTATGAACCATTGGTTCTGGAATCTTAAAGATTCTTTTCTTGAATCCAAAATTGGATCAAGTTATTGAAACAGTGCCTTGCACTTGCAAAAACTGCATTGTTGCGCTCCTGGGTTGGCGCAAGCCACCAGAGAGCGCCATGTGTCAGCACCATAACCACTTGCGCTGTGCGATTTTAAAAATAGAGCATTTCTCTTTAAAGTTGGCGCAACTCCACCAGAGCGCGCCACATGTCAGCAGCACAACAGCGCAGCGCACTGCGCTAGCGTGACACATGTCACCTCCACATGCGCTTGCGCTCAATAATTGGCGCAAAGCGCCTGACAAGCCAATATCAGACAATTAATGCACTGCATTATTTACAGAAGGGCCAAGCCCAATTAAAAAAGGCCTAACAGGACAAATTAAATGCGAAGCATTATTTTAAAAAAGGGCAGAGCCCAAACAGATGCTCTGTATCATTTATAAAGGGATAGAGCCCAAATCAAAAAGGCCTAGCAGGCCAGAATGAAATGCAGTGCATTATCAAATAGGGGCAAAACCCTAGCTCAGGCCTAATAGGCCAAAAATAAAAAACGTTGAACATCTTCAATTGGACTTAGCCCAATCATGGTCGTAAGTCCTCAAATTAAATTGACTGAGCAAGACTGCTCTCTTAAATCAATTTACACCCGGTTCAAAGGTACATCTCCGAACTCCTCTGACACCTATCGTTGTAATCCTTCAACGACGTCAGAGTGGTGACGGGTCCCGACAACCACACATCGATACGGACTACGGGGTCCTTAAACTCGTGGACCGAAACGTCCTTAAACTAATAATCGTCCCAAAATAGGAATGTTGGACCGAAATGTCCTTAAACTAATGTTCGTCCCCAAATGGGAATGATGGACCACCATGTCCCTAAACTGGAAATCGACCGCAACGGCATTAAACTAAACAATAGAGCCAATTGCTCTCTCGTCGGATCCAAACGATCCCGTTAAGTTGATCTTAGTCTGGAGATTAGGCTAACATATCCTTAACAAAAGTTTAAGTTGATCTTAGCCTTAAATAGGGCTAACGTATCCTTAAACCAAAACCCTAAACCCAAATCTAAGAAAATACGGATTTGGACTAATCCACGCCCTACGGGCGACGACATAAATTAGTCTCCGTATACAATCTACGGGCAACCACAAGCAAAACAAACACCTACGACACGAAGTGAAATTCTGGAGAAGGAGAAAGTTGCTACCGCGGTGTGGTAGCGTAATTAACTGCAGGGCCTTGCGCCTGCAGGGAAAAGCGTCCCCATAATCAAAAACCCCTCAGATGAGGGGGAATCTGACGAAGTCTGCTACATCGGCCGCATCCGTCTAAACCTCTGATACACGGTGCCATAAATCAACTTGGCATCTTCGGAGAGGTGGACGGATAAAACCAAATAGCAGCTGCCCCC
The DNA here is from genome assembly GCA_030015575.1 of Agapanthus africanus. NCBI lineage: Eukaryota > Viridiplantae > Streptophyta > Magnoliopsida > Asparagales > Amaryllidaceae > Agapanthus > Agapanthus africanus. Next base: position 394,979,177 of record JASDDO010000029.1, on the reverse strand, counting down.
AGATTCAGGTAAGACGTCAGTCTTTCCCGGTTTCCGACGGTAAACATCGGCCCTCTCTTCAAGAACTCCACCTCCGAAAAAGAAGAGGAGGAGAAGAACTGCGAGAACATTCAGCTGCATAACCGCACGCTGTCTGAGAAGAACCTCGGACCTACAAATAAAGGTTTGAGTAAAAGAGATAAGGGGAAAGGAAAATTCCCTGAGGAAATCACCCTTGATGATGGAGTCATTAAAGAGATTGCAGCCAAGGACTCACCTAGGAAAAACAAGGTAGATTACAATGTCCTAGCACATCTGAGAAAAATGCCTTCACAACTAAGCATACTGGATGCTTTCCTCCTGTCCAAATAGGCATGAGATTCTCTGATCAAGACATTGCAAGATCCTGATCAATTCCAAGCTTTCTTAGCTGAAGAAAGGATGAAGGACAAACTGGTAGAGGCTCATACAGCTGACATCATATTTAGCGATGAGGTTCTCCTCCTCGGAACGTGCAAGCATAACCGCCCATTATACGTCACTGGGTACTGCCATGATATCAAGATAGGCAAAATCCATATCGACAATGGGTCTTCTGTTAACCTCCTCAATATGAAGGTGCTGAAGGAGATTTGCATGAGGGAGATTTGCATGAACGTTCAGCACCTGGCCCGAGATAAAATTACTATCTCCGGTTTTGATCACAGACATCTCGGACGCTCGGGTCCGTAATGTAAGTGCACGGCGGCGCCCCGGCCGTCAATCCGACGCCGGAATGCGGAAGCGATGCTTTACTTTAACTTTTAAAACCGGCACCACCGCGCACTATAAACCCGGATCGTGCCATTAATCTAGTCCTAGCTTTCTAGAAGATGGGTGTAGAGAGATATACCGAGCGATCCGTGTCCTTCGGTCTTCTCGTCGCCGTCCCGATCTCCCCGCGGAATCTCCGGTCTCCACCACGTCGCCGGAAGGGCACCACGTCGCCAGCTTCTTTTACGGGCTCCCACCTCTGGACCGAGGCAACTCGGGCACGAAGTTGGCAAGTCGACGTGCCCAAGATTTGCTGTAGAATATAATGTAGAAAGCTATGTCTCATTTTGGGGTATTGGAAATTGCCTTTGGTGGAGGAAATGTACTTGTGGAATTTTGTGATGAACTTGGGGATTTTTGCAAGCATGAGAGAACCAAAAATCCCCACACAAAATATAGGCAGCCCTCCTCCTCTCCTTGGCCGGCCATGGCAAGTGAGGAAATCAAAATAGGGAGAGAGGAGAAAAGAATGAAGAAGCCTAAAACAATAATGCAAGAGTAAGAAGAGGTTATCATGATCAACCATGATCACAAAACAAGTTCAACACTCCAAATCAACCATCATGAACCCAAAGTCAAGCAATGATGAAGTCAAGAAAGTCAAGGTCATGGTGCAACCATCACGACACTACAATGTGCAAAGACAACCCTCCAAAATGCTTATTTGCACAAATGCAAATAAGCCCTCCTCCACCAATCTTCGGCCAATGAAAGATACAAAGAAATATGGCCAAAACGGAAAGCAAACTGGCAACTCCAGAAAACTGGTCCCGTAATAAATTACAGGAAAACCCCGATGCTGTGTATACACACCCGCATTTGTATTCCGACTGAATACAAATGCAATGAGACAAAATCTACACTGTACTATACTAGGATCCGGCTTAAACCAAAGCCCGCTAGTATTTTCCGTCCGATCATGATCCGTGCAATACCGCACGTATCTAATCGAACCCTGCCATATCTCCATACGGCCTCTACAGCATTTCGCCCGAAAACTTGAGCAACTGCCTGTGGGGGACTCTAAAGACTCGTCAATACTATGGCTGTGGATTTAACCACTAGCACGTCAGAGGTATTAGCCATACGTGACGGGCTACCAGCTATTGACCAAAAGGGATGTCTGTGAGCGAACTTAGCCTGACACCCTACTGAGCCTATCAGTGACAATATCCGTACAGTCCGGTCCGTTCGTCTATGAGCATCGCATGGCGGGCCTAGGGGGTTGGTAAAAGTCAGACCCCCAAAAGCGGTACAAGTCGTGTTGGAGATCAGCCCAGAACACCCTGAGATACTACTGGAATACCTACCAGTAAATCTCCTGCCTTGGCCAAGGACTTTATGTAATGGCTCTCCTAGACACAGCGCGACCTCACCCCTAATACCGGGAGAGACGAACCCCTGAAGATCCGCTCACTGCCTCCATGTGGCTCGGGACTGTACCCAACTAAAACCTGTTTGCACGTCTCCTTTGAGCGTGGTAGGGTAGTAATCAAAGTACAGTGGGAACTCACACGAGACAAATGACGATCCTCAGGTCGATGAACTAACCTGTACACATGTCACCAGAGAACTGCTATCTGACGTCAGGTATAAGACCAACTAGCATGTTCCCGGCGAGTCCTGTCTGGTGTACTCATAACCCAATGAGCACCTGTATACATCTTAGGTGATCCAACTGACACCAGTGGCTTGTGAGACCGGCCACCGCCCCTCGTCGGGGTCTCGACTGTATACACTAGTCTACTCTGGAGTATCGATGCCCTATCTCGAAACTCCCATGACTAGGGACCTTTTAAGGATGTGCTTATAGACTACCAGCTCCCACGTATATGATCGCCCTCATACTGCTGGCAGTCAAGCAAGAATCCTAGGGGCTCTATCAACGTGTAATAGCGACCTGTCAGGTCACCTAAAGCAGTACACGATGATAAAGATAAACCAGATAGCATACTATCATCTTGAGTAAGACTGTCCTACCGGGATAGGTCCTCCCTCAATCATTGCAATCACGTGCCTGTGATCCAATAATTGACTCTGAGGGCACTATCTCCAACAATCTCCCACTTGCACTCAAGGCTAATTATTGCGATGTCGCATACTCACAGCCCGTGTGATACCGAACACCCAACTCCTCTACTAGTCAGTCTCACAAAGCTCGCTTGCGAAACTATTGCGTTCGAGGAATAGCCTTAGTGAGTGGATCCGCCTTGATGTTTCTTTCTATGTCTCTCTATATCTCAAGTTCGCGGAGAAACCCATCTCCCGAAATGAGTAATACCTATCATAGAATGTGTCTGGATGTCTGATGGGACCTAGCTCATAAATGAACTCCAAATCCAAACTTCTTAGACTATATCGTCAACTGAACTTAATCAGTATCCTGCGCCATGCCTCCCTCAGTATTGCCTTGGACCACCAGTCCAAAATACTGCCCCTCGTCAGAAGGAAAACTATAACTCTGACAACCTCCTTGTCGTTCAGGTCACCTTGGAAGCCTGGAATGATAACTGTCTCCCGAATGAGGCTGTCGTTATCATATCCTTAGAACATCCACTTATGTTCTAAAACTGCTTCCGACTGTTTCTCCAGGATTGGATCAATGTCAACTTACTGCATCTAGTGCAAAAACAACATCTGGTGTGGTACTTGACATCTCATGATTGACTCAATTGCCTAAGCAAGTGATCTTCCAATCATGCACATCCCTCTCCCCTTTAGTCTGTAAGACACCTTTAGAGAGGGTGATTCCATCATCTGCAGGTACACTACCGTGCCAGGAGTCGTCCATTCTAAATACTCTTAGAATGCTGTCTAAGTACCCAGATTGGGAAACTACCCAAATCTAGATCTGAAACCATAGATCCAGTAACCAGAATGTTTGATATGAAATCCATTTCCTTTGTGGAGAAACCACTGTGTGACGACCAAAGTATAACCGATCGTAGTATAGGAATTTCTTTTCCTACTCTGTGTATGTCATCCAAATACCATGACAACACACCCTGCTACCTTCTTAACAAATCCATCCCCTATTCTGATGAAGTCAAACCTATGACTGTCACATCAGAAATAGATGATCTATCTCCGCTACATCTGCTTTAGTCTATAAATAGACATAAGCCACTTGTCCACTATGCTTCCGCTGCTCTCACTGACTACGACAACCCTCTGGCAGAGTCATATAGACGTGCGCTTCTAAAGCCTGTTTAGAATGACGCTATATTCATCCTCCTGCCAGGTCTCACAGTCTGGAACAACAGCAATGGAAAGTCCGGGTAAACAAGAACCTCTCTGCCACCGTCCTTGAGGCTACCGGAGTACCCCTCGGGTGTCTGAGGTTACCCACCATATCTGCGGAGTGGCCAATGGAATGTCAAACCAGATTGAATGTTTAGGTTCCTATCAAATCTTCAGTAATCGTTTGCGGTTCTGGAATCACTTCCAGTTCTACCATACTCCCACTACTGTTTTATGAAAAAATCCATTTTTATTTAAACTGTGGCAAGTCAAGAACAATATCACTATTGATCTTCCAAATGGTAGAAAGTCAACCCTCGTCATAGCCTGGGTCAACCCACAAACAGCCATTACAGAAACGTGCCTTAAGTTATCCAGAGTCTGGTTTTAAGCATAGGCCGGACAACTCCCCATACCTTAACATCGTTAAGATATGAACTGTTCTATATCCAATATAGAACCAGAGACACTGATTTAATTGAACCAGATTCAAATCATGCAGCTGTCTCCAGTGCATGTCAACTAAATGGAAGGAGGCCGATCAGCGTTACTCAACTTAGGAATGCTTCCAATTATGAGTAACCTGAAAGAGAAGCAAGTTCTCTTAATCACTACTATCAACTGAATACCATACACAAGTATCTACATCTTCGATCACATTGAAGAATCTCGATACTTGCAACACCTGGTTCTCTACTCTATTCTTATACCTATAACTTCTCAAAATTCAGACCCTGTGTTTCTTCGAAACACTTGTCTAAAAACTAGAGAAGTCATAAGTAAACCGAATATAGTACGAGGACCAACCCCTCTGTCATGATGGACCCTGGACAACATACAATACTCTGTATAAGTCCCTTGAGTCTGATTACTCATTCACTGTGTGTCGTAGGTTGAAAACTGTACTTATGGTTAAGAAGAATTACACCGCTGTTTAATGCTCCTTACCTAACCATCCACTGATATAGGTAAATGTCACAGACATAATTTCAAAAAGATATATCTCACTCTATAAAAATAGACGTACAGATATATCAATTTGAAATTGGAGCATAACAGCGGATATTCAAAACCAAATATTTGCCGACCGGCAAACAGTCCAGATGACTTCCTCAAATATCACCGATTACAACGAATCCTGATATAATGAGGATGATCACCTAATTCCCAATAACTTACTCCCACTCATCATCTGTAAAACCATACAGATGTGAGAATCACACCTGGTAAATACATACCCTGGAGCAAGTGTCTAATTGGGAAATCAGTTTTCCTTTAACAGTACACAGTGAAACTGAAACATTGAAATGTTTCGATGGGGTATCCCGGTATTCCTAGTAATGCCTCTTCCATTATCCAGATTCACAACTGTAACCGTGTAATTCTTTGCCACCTCTCCAAATCCCTTTATATGTCTTTAGTCATTACCTTCTGTACACCCTTTTAGGCCAAATGGTTTTCTTCCTTCCCTACCGTTCGGCACCAGCCTATGGTTTGGAAGAAGACTATCCAATAAGTATAATGGGTGTACTATCCTAATCCTAGGAACACTCGCAATGTGAGAGAATGTGAAGATAAAAGACAACCGAATAAACCTTATTCCTATTTTTCCTGAACCAGAATCCATCCCCGAACTGGAACAAGTTCCTTTCGAGTTCGTATATAACCATACGATAGAGTATCCAATAAACTGTGGATCTTCGTAGTGATACGAAGTGTTCTGGAGAAATACAAAGGTGATTTAGGATTGGCGAATAAATACTTGGTTTGGTCGTGAATAGCAGTCGCAATTTACTTTGCCCTCTTACTAATCCCTTGTTATGTCTTTACTTAATACCTTCTGTACACCATTGTTAGGCTAATTGGTTTTCTTCATTCCCTACCGGTCGGCACCTGCCTATGGTTTGAAAGAAGACTATCCAATTTGCGTAATAGGTGTACTGTCTCCTAAACCAAGGAGCACCCGCAACCTGAGAGAAGGTAAAAGGAAAAGACAACTGAATAATCCTATCCGTTTCCTCCAGAACCGGAAACCATCCTCGAATAAATTCCTTCGAGTTCGTATATAACCATACGGTGGTTTTGTCCAATGGAAGTGGACGTTCGTAGTAATACGGGGTGTCCTGGAGAAAAGGGTAAAAGTAGGAGTGGCAATGAGGTTTGCAACTCTGACAATCCAAAAGCCAGTGTTTAAGAAGGTTCGGTTAATTTTGGTCACTAAGTCATAGTCTTAGGGTCGGGTCAATGGTCGCTGCCAAAGAGAGAGAGAAAAGAAACACTCAGCGTGCACTCTATCCTAGATCAGAATGGTTACCAATTTATCTAATCTGGAAACCTCCCACTGTACCGTCAAATTCTCCTCCAAACCTGAAAGAAGAATTAGTCGGGATCACCCGAGGAGTAAACCAACTCATCAGTAGGAATCGGGATCCAACTATCATCGCATGATAACGTGACGGAATCCGCTCACGTCATCACACTCCAGAAGGTATACGCATATCTGGCAAGTTTCAGTTTCTTTAGAAACTCCCGATGTGATTTTTGCCCCATGCTCTTATGACCTTGACGAAGGACAACAAATCATAAGTCACATGTCAAGTTCTACCCGTCATTGTCCAGGTTAATTTAAACCTACCCGTACAAGCCCTTGACGAAGGCCAACAAGGCTATATGACTGTCCCAAACCAACGCATCTATCTATGCAGCAGAAAGGTAACAAGCAGCTACCATACACTATGCCTTGACGAAGGCCAACAAACATAGCATGAATACTACGTGCTACCCGTCTGAAACGACGGAGGGCTACGAATGGTTTCTGGCGAAAACCTTTAACGTAATGAACTTGATATCGTTGAAGGAACCGGATAGCTTTTAAAAATATAGTGACGAAAACCTTTGCTAAAGAGGTCACTTCCGGTGAAGGGATCTCGGCTCTTTCCCCGTAGAATGAGGTGCAGGATATTCCAACTGAATACCACGGTGCAAAGCAAAAATAATCGACTATAGTGAAGTTATTGCCCTGACGCAAACTTTTGTCCAAGGGGTCACTCCCGGTGAAGGGATCTCGGCCCTTGCCTCGTCGACTGAGGAGCAGGATATTCCAACTGAATACCACGATACAAAACAAAAGTGAACGTCCTTGCAATAACAGCTTTTTGAAAAGTGTTCCAACAACATCAGAATAGGTTTGTTTTTAACTTGCATTGATCCGAATCAACGCAGTCCCATTAATTGATCACACCACAAAGAACGAAAATAATGACGTACGTATATGCCATCCGCATTCGCCACTGGGTCCCGTCATTACCCGTTAGGTTAGTTAACTAACGACAGAGCGGGGACTGGACTAGCGCGGATGCAAAACATATACAACATCTACTAGTATATATATCAATATATAATATTTCGCTCAAGGCGTGATAAAATGCAACATCACAGAAATGTACAGCATCACAGAACAATACAGATATCTGGGATCCCCGGGTTTCACAGAGCCACTACTGAAACCCGACGTTCCTCTGGTTGTGTGGATAGCCTGTGCAATGAAATCCCAGACCCCTATGGGCGCGGCAAGTTACCCGTCAAAACCTGAAGCGAGGCAGACCCCTTCAGCAACGTGAATGGACCACCCAGCACTTCACGGAATCCGGTAACTTGGGCACCCCTCCTGGATCAACCTGTACCCCCTACGAGTGCGGCGAATAGCCCGCCAATTCTAGAGTAAAGCCCCCTCCGTCTCAATTCCATGAGATGCGGGCTCATTGCCCTCTAGAACCCGACTATCCGTGCACCCCTCCGCGGGGTAATCCTAGTACAGAAAGTAAAATATACATACAACGGGTACATCAACCTCGACCTGGTCGTGCCCCAAAAGAATAATATATAATCAAGCAGTAACGGCAGTCCACATATCGGACGCTCGCCCCGCAATATCAAATGTACATAATACATCAAAAACTGTACTAGCATTGCATCCAGGCTATCCCCCACGACCAATCCGCAACATCACAGCACAATCACAGAACATCAACGTGAAAGTCACGTTCGCAAATCCGTCTAACCGGGCTATAGCAGTTAGACAGGATTTACCGATCAAGTGACATTCACGGCCGCAGATATAATGTAAATACTGTGAACTAATGTGTTTAAAATATCCGATCGATCAAATTTACCCAAGTGGGCCCCAAGCACTACTGTAGCACATAAAGAAATTCTGGGCCCAAAAAGAATGTTCCAAAAACCCTATTTTCAAGTCAGGAGGCCTCTGTAAAAAATTGGTGCATTGAACAGTGAAAGGCGCGGCGGAACCGCAGCCCAAGCATGGGTTTGGCCGCGGTTCCGCGGTGGAGTAGTGAGATCACGCAACCAAAATTTTACAGAAGGCTTATAATTCCCTGCACAGTATTCTGCAACACCCTGAAAAAAATTTCGAGACAAAAAAATTTCGACAGAAACTGATTGTACATGAAAACGCGGTTTTGGGATTTTTGTTTGATCGGAAGTGTAAACACGTTAGACAAAGCTAGACTATGTTAATGGCGAGGCTCTGATACCACTGTAAGTGTACGGCGGCGCCCCGGCCGTCAATCCGACGCCGGAATGCAGAAGCGATGCTTTACTTTAACTTTTAAAACCGGCACCACCGCGCACTATAAACCCGGATCGTGCCATTAATCTAGTCTTAGCTTTCTAGAAGATGGGTGTAGAGAGAAATACCGAGCGATCCGTGTCCTTCGGTCTTCTCGTCGTTGTCCCGATCTCCCCGCGGAATCTCCGGTCTCCACCACGTCGCCGGAAGGGCACTACGTCGCCGGCTTCTTTTACGGGCTCCCACCTTTGGACCGAGGCAACTCGGACACGAAGTTGGCGAGTCGACGTGCCCAAGATTTGCTGTAGAATATGATGTAGAAAGCTATGTCTCATTTTGGGGTATTGGAAATTGCCTTTGGTGGAGGAAATGTACTTGTGGAATTTTGTGATGAACTTGGGGATTTTTGCAAGCATGAGAGAACCAAAAATCCCCACACAAAATATGGGCAGCCCTCCTCCTCTCCTTGGCCGGCCATGGCAAGTGAGGAAATCAAAAAAGGGAGAGAGGAGAAAAGAATGAGGAAGCCTAAAACAATAATGCAAGAGTAAGAAGAGGTTATCATGATCAACCATGATCACAAAACAAGTTCAACACTCCAAATCAACCATCATGAACCCAAAGTCAAGCAATGATGAAGTCAAGAAAGTCAAGGTCATGGTGCAACCATCATGACACTACAATATGCAAAGACAACCCTCCAAAATGCTTATTTGCACAAATGCAAATAAGCCCTCCTCCACCAATCTTCGGCCAATGAAAGATACAAAGAAATATGGCCAAAACGGAAAGCAAACTGGCAACTCCAGAAAACTGGTCCCGTAATAAATTACAGGAAAACCCCGATGCTGTGTATACACACCCGCATTTGTATTCCGACTGAATACAAATGCAATGAGACAAAATCTACACTGTACTATACTAGGATCCGGCTTAAACCAAAGCCCGCTAGTATTTTTCGTCCGATCATGATCCGTGCAATACCGCACGTATCTGATCGAACCCTGCCATATCTCCATACGGCCTCTACAGCGTTTCGCCCGAAAACTTGAGCAACTGCCTATGGGGGACTCTAAAGACTCGTCAATACTGTGGCTGTGGATTTAACCACTAGCACGTCAGAGGTATTAGCCATACGTGACGGGCTACCAGCTACTGACCAAAAGGGACGTCTGTGAGCGAACTTAGCCTGACACCCTACTGAGCCTGTCAGTGACAATATCCGTACAGTCCGGTCCGTTCGTCTATGAGCATCGCATGGCGGGCCTAGGGGGTTGGTAAAAGTCAGACCCCCAAAAGTGGTACAAGTCGTGTCGGAGATCAGCCCAGAACACCCTGAGATACTACTGGAATACCTACCAGTAAATCTCCTTCCTTGGCCAAGGACTTCGTGTAATGGCTCTCCTAGACACAGCGCGACCTCACCCCCAATACCGGGAGAGACGAACCCCTGAAGATCCGCTTACTGCCTCCATGTGGCTCGGGACTGTACCCAACTAAAACCTGTTTGCACGTCTCCTTTGAGCGTGGTAGGGTAGTAATCAAAGTACAGTGGGAACTCACACGAGACAAATGACGATCCTCAGGTCGATGAACTAATCTGTACACATGTCACCAGGGAACTGCTATTTGACGTCAGGTATAAGACCAACTAGCATGTTCCCGGCGAGTCCTGTCCGGTGTACTCATAACCCAATGAGCACCTGTATACATCTTAGGTGATCCAACTGACACCAGTGGCTTGTGAGACCAGACACCGCCCATCGTCGGGGTCTCGACTGTATACACTAGTCTACTCTGGAGTATCGATGCCCTGTCTCGAAACTCCCATGACTAGGGACCTTTTAAGGATGTGCTTATAGACTACCAGCTCCCACGTATATGATCGCCCTCATACTGCTGGCAGTCAAGCAAGAATCCTAGGGGCTCTAACAACGTGTAATAGCGACCTGTCAAGTCACCTAAAGCAGTACACGATGATAAAGATAAACCAGATAGCATACTATCATCTTGAGTAAGACTGTCCTACCGGGATAGGTCCTCCCTCAATCATTGCAATCACGTGCCTGTGATCCAATAATTGACTCTGAGGGCACTATCTCCAACACGTAATACTGACGTTACGCTTCGGGCTGCTCGTCACTGACATCAAATTTCATGTCATTAACGCTAAGACTTGCTACAACGCTCTGCTCAGCAGGCCTTGGTTACACAAGTACAACGTCATCCCTTCTACACAACACCAGCATATGAAGTATTTCAAAGACGGCCTCGAGTACACCGTTACGGGGGAGCTAAATCCATTCTCCGTAAACGAAGTCAGAGAATATAAAGACGCAAAGTACTTCCTACCAGATTTCAAAGATACGGAAAGATGTCATAAGCCGGAGGATAAACAAAAAGCTGTCGCCACTATCTCGATCTTTGTGAATGATATCGAGGAAGATGAGGAAATAGTCTACTCAGGGCAACCCCAATGCAACAGGCCCGGGCCATCTACTCCTATTTTGGTCTTTGGCAGTGACTCTGAGGACGAAACCAACGCCGTGTTCTCCACTCGCCCGTCAGCACAAATCGTTAATGGAGCTGATCAGAGTTTACATATCACCATGGTTCCGCTACGATATTACAAAGAACTTGATGCGCTTGATACATAAAGCGTACAAGAGCTGCAGACTTTCTACGTCCCTCCCAGACGAAAAAGTGAAAAGGCGATCCTCTTCTATCAATCTACGGAGACCAAAGTGGAGAAAGAAGTCGGCATGGTGCCGAGCTTGCGCTTGACAGGCTTCAACCAATCAGTCTACCCAGATTTTATGCAGAGGGTTTGAAAAAGTTATTAAGATGCCAAGGCGTATCCTTCAAACAAACCGTTCGACAAGCCCAGATCTACAACAAGATCTGGGACGTTCCCGTGACTCAGCGAAAGATGTCCAACGGAAGGATGGAGATGACTGGGTTTGGATACATTCGGTCAAATAAACGGGAGCAATTCCACAACTGCCGCGCCATAAATAATTCCGGTGGAGAAAGGAATGCTTTTCCAGATAGCTGTGACATTGAAACGAAGCAAAATCCCGCTATAAGAACGTCAAGTCCATCGTTCGAAAAGCAAGTGGACAAGCTAATAAGAGAAGCCGATCAAAAGGTTCCGGATGATAACAACCGCGAAATGGCTATTTACGAAAAGTCCAGGACGCAGCGTCTCAATCAGCAGTCTGCGGAAAGAGAAGATTATGATGCCCTTCACCCTCAGCCCGCTGTACGTTCTCGCGACAAGAGAAAAGCCCGAAACAGGGGCAAAAAAAAAGTGAAGAACGAGAATGACGTTCGGAAACAATGAAGCAGATCTAAGAAGCCACGCAATCAAGAAAAAGTCAGCTGGAATCCATCTTTTATGAAGAAGATGGGTCAGGAGTACTCTTTCCCTCAAGACAAGACAAGGAAAATATTCTACCTTATCATGAAGCATCAAATGATGACGATCTCGGAGCCTCGGTAGGACCATCACCCAGATTATTACCCTTATCATCGAGCAATAGGACATCCCCTTGAAGACTGCTTCACCTTTAAAGACCGGGTCAAACACCAATATCAACAGGGTAGGTTCGCTTTATCCGACAGCTGAAGGGTGACCCCACCGCAAAAGCATGAGCCAAAGAGAACCTATATCGCGAAGGTAGGACCGGCTCAACAGCAAGAATGGAAGCGAACTCATACTTGCCACATGATAACACTCTCAAAAGGGGGGAGAACGAGAATATGAATGACTTCTTCAAGTGATTCGCAAATGAGGACGAGGAGGAGGTGGTCTCAGAATTTCCACCAGCACCAAAAGAGCTGGAAGATGGGATACATACGGACAACCTAAGAAGAATTGACCTGGGGACAGAAAAAGAGCCGAGGCCTACGTTCGTCAGTGAGCTGTTTTCTAAAAAACAGGTGGCCACACTAAAGGACATGCTTATGCAATATAAAGACTGCTTCGCATGGAACTATTCCGAGATGCCGGGACTAGACCTAAAAATAGCGGTGCATAAACTGGCTATATCGCCGGACATCAAGCCAGTCAAACAGGCGCCAAGAAGAATGCGGCTCGAACTCGAGATGAGCATCAATGCTGAAGTCAAGAAACTAATTAACTCCGGCTTCATTCAAGAAGTTCAATATCCCGACTGAATTGCCAACATTGTTCCAGTCATGAAGAAAAATGGGACGGTGCGCATCTGCATAGACTTTCGGGACCTCAATAAAGCTTGCCCAAATGATGACTTCCCAGTACCAGTTACCAAACTGATGATAGATAACACGTCTACCCATGAGGTCTTCTCCTTCATGGATAGATCTTCAGGGTATAACCAAATAAAAATGCATCCTGAAGACCAAAAGCATATCGCCTTCCGGACTCCGTTGGGCATATTCTGCTATGGGGTAATGCCTTTCGGTCTGAAGAACACTGGCGCTACCTATCAGAGGGACATGATGAAGATCTTTGATGACCTTATACACGAGATTGTCGAATGCTATATTGACGACCTTGTGGTGAAAAGCAAATTGTATGAGGAACACTGGGAACATTTGAACATAGTGTTCCAATGTTTTTGGAAATACAATCTGAAGATGAATCCTTTAAAATATGCGTTTAGAGTCTCTTCGGGAAAATTCATAGGATTCATCATACGACACTGAGGTATCGAAATAGACTTATCAAAGATCAAAGTGATTACGGAAATGCCCACGCCGAGAACTCTCAAACAACTGCGGTCTCTCCAAGGAAAGCTTGCGTATATCCGGTGGTTCATAGCCAACCTCGCCGGAAAATGTCGTCCCTACAGTCATCTAATGAAAAAGGGGACCTATTCGTCTAGGATCAAAAATGCCAAAATGCACTAGACGAGATTAAACAGTACCTACAAAATCCACCAGTATTGACTGCCCCGATTAAAGGAAGGCCCCTCATCCTATACACAACGGCCCTTGAAGGTTCCATGGATGCGCTATGGGCACAGGAGAATGACCAGGGAAAGGAAAGAGCTCTGTACTATTTGATTCGAGTTCTCCTGGGGGCAGAAAACAACTACTCCCCTATCGAAAGCATTGTCTGACGCTGATCTTCATGATAACGAAGCTCAAACACTGCGCCTTGGCATATGAGGTCCATCTCATATCGAAGGTGGATCCTCTCAAATATTTGATGTCAAGGGCCATACTAACAGGAAGGCTTGCCAAATATGTCCTCCTCCTGATGGAATTCTCGATAACGTATCGACCTCTCAAAGCAGTGAAGGGCCAGGCCATCGCCGATTTTCTCGCCGAACATCCGATACCCGCCGACTCCCCCTTAAATTGTGAGTTACCGGATGAACATGCGTTCGACGCAAAGGAAGAAAAGAATGATGCCCGATAGAAACTCTACTTTAATGGATTATCTTCTATGAAAAGGTGGAAGCATAATACCCCCATAATCAAAGCTTGGGTGGGTCTCATCTTCGTGACTCCGCAAGGAGGGATACTGCGTTATGCCTTTTCCCTGACGGATCCAAGGACTAACAATGAAGATGAATATGAAGCTTTGATAACAGGTCACGAAATCACTGTTGACATAGGAATCAAAGACCTCTTCATATATGGAGACTCCCAGCTCATTGTCAGCCAAGTAAATGGCGATTATCAGACATGCAAGCCAGAACTGATCAGGTATTGTGAAAGAGTGCAGCAACTGCTGACACAAATCCCCTCCTACATGTTGGAGAGTATACCGTGTGCGGAAAACAGCAAAGCGGATGCATTGGATAGATTACCTAAAGAATTGGACGACGAAGACCTCAATGACGTAAAGATCATCATGCAAAGCCGCCGGGTTCTCGCGCGAGCAAGGTTACCTTCAGAGAATTTAACAGGGTCATCTAAAGAAAAGGAAACGACCAAACAAGCAGTCCTCCAGATAGAAGACGAAGGAAAGATCAAGGATTGGAGGGAAGTCTTTATAGACTACTTCAAATCCCATCAAACGCCCGAAAACGCATCGTCAAGATATCAGCATATGAAACAGGCTCTGTCTTTCACTTTTGTCAATGATACTCTATACAAGAGATCGCTTGACGGTTTATGGCTAAGGTGCTTGGGGCCAGGAGAAGCAAGGAGAGTCATTCAAGAAACTCATGACGGACTCTGCGGTTCTCAACAAGCCGGGCCAAAGATGAAGCTGAAGATCAAAAGGATGGGTTATTATTGGCCCACAATGATTCAGGACTACCTCGAATATGCGAAGCAGTGTCACCCGTGCCAAATTCACGGGGACTTCATCCACCAAGATCCAAATCCGCTGCATCCAACGGTAGCTAGCTGGCCGTTCAAAATATGGGGAACCGATATAATCGGTCCCATTAAGCCAGCATCATCCAAAGAACACCGGTTCATACTGGCAACGAGCGACTACTTTTCTAAGTTGGCAGAAGCAGTACCACTAAGGGAGATGAAGATGGAGAATATTCTCGATTTCTTCAAGATATATGTCATCTGCTGGTTCGGCACTCCGCAATGGATAATCTCGGATAATGGACTAGCCTACAGGAGCCGTAAAATCAGCCGCTTCGAAGAACGGCATAAAATAGACTGGAGATACTCTTCCGTCTATAATCCCCGAGCTAACGGTTTAGCTGAAGCTTTCAACAAGTCCTTGACCAAGAGTATAAAGAAAAAGGTGTCCAAAAGTAAAAAAGATTGGCACGAAAGGCTGCATGAAGCTCTCTGGGCATACCGGATGACATTCAAAATAGCCACGAATACGACCTCATACGTGTTGGTATTCGGAATGGAAGCAGTCCTTCCTTTAGAAATAGAACTCCCTTCTCTTCGAGTAGCGGTTCAATATGAGCTAACAGATGACGAAAATGCTCATCTCCGGCTTGAGGAGCTCGACGCCCTCGACGAAATCCGCCTTATAGCGCAACAAAATCCGGAGGCTTATAAGGCAAGGATGACACGGTCATACGAAAAACTGACCAGACCGAGAACATTCCGCCAAGGCGAACTCGTGCTAGCCGTCAAAAGACCTATGATCTCAAATCGTGTAAAATGGGAAAAATTCGATCCGAACTATGAGGGCCCGTACATCATAGACAAGGTTTACCATGGTGGGGCCTACCTGCTCATGGATATGCATGGTGAAAGACCCTTCCGGTCAATAAATGGCTGATTCCTCAAAAGATACTACGTCTAATGGGTTACGATTCAGATCAATGATAGATGACGACGCCTGTGTCCGCTCGCTAACTTCTTGAGTTAGAACCTTGAAAGTAGTATACAGAAGATCTATTGCCTAAAAAATGGTAACAGTGGACCACTACGTCCTTAAACTGGCCATGGACCGAGATGTCCCTAAACTAACAATGGACCGAGATGTCCTTAAACTAAAACTTCCGACCGAGATGTCCTTAAACTAAAATTTTGCCGACTTTAGACCGAGGAGTCCTTAAACTAGAAATTATATGCCTCAAACATGGAGATAACGGACCGAGATGTCCCTAAACTAGCACGTCGTATCCAAAACGGCAATCTCTACCCTTGAGATCTACATTGCAATTGAAGCCACAATGGCATAGACTGAAACTCAAGTCTCACTGGCTACATAGCTACTCCAGCGGTGAAATCACCCCTAAATCCCATTGGCAAACAGATGGGTCAAAAAAAACGATGTGTCTACAAGCAAAATAGACACGGATGAAAACCCGAAAGGACGCCGTGAGTAAAAACAGCAGGACTGCCGGCAAGTTTGTGAAAACTCGGAAGGGCGTGATCTCGTTAAAAAAATCCATGTGCACTTGCAAGGTCCTCTCGACCTTGTGAGGAGAAAATACCTACGTGGGATCCTTACGACTCATAAAAGAGTAACACTTAGAGAACCTCATGATTCCTAAAGAGAAATTAAACTTACGGGATCCTTACGTCTCGTAAGGAGAATTCCCCATATGAGACCCTCACGGCTTATAAGATTCAAAAGCCTTAAGCTACAGGGATTTGAACCTGTTCTTAAGCCGTCATATCCCCCAAATTGCCCTACAAATGGTCCAATATTGACCCCTGTATACAATCCACAGGCATGAATAAATACTCCCTTACCAAGTTCTACCAATGGCGAGAAATATCCCATATGGTGAATGACACTTGTAAGTCCTCTCGACTTATAAGGAGAAAACACTCTTGTAATATTCTTACGACTTGCAAGGGAAAATACCACTTAGGAGTTCTCACGACTTCTAAGGAGAACCTAAACCTACAAGATCCTCTCGACTCGTAGGGAGAAATACCTTTATGAGATCCTTACGGCTCATAAAATCAAAAGCCTTAGTCGACAGGATCCTAACCCTGTGTGTTAGGCCATCTTTCTTCAAATCGACAAAGGCAAATGATGATTCTCTCCTGGCATCATTCCAGCTGTAGCGATACTGATGCTTAAATAGGTATCAAATTTCAAGTCCTCGCAAAGGCAAATGATGATTCGCTCCTAGCAATATTCCGATTGTAGTGATGTTGATGCCAAGATTGGTATCGGATCTCAAGTTCCTGACTCACAATAAAACTCAGCGAGTCACAAAAAAAATGCACATGAAATAGCCGAAATGATGGGGCAACTCGCAATAAAAATCAGCGAGCAAAAAATATGCATAAGAAATAGCCGAAATATTTGGGCAACTCGCAATAAAAAGAAGAGAGTAAAAAAATAATAATAGCCGAAATGATTGGGCACCGCGAAAATAGCCGAAATGATTGGGCAATCGCAACTTTTTGCGATATAAAAAGCTGAAAAGATAGAGCATCGTGGAAATCAAAAATAAAATAAAACAAAAGGAAATTTTCTTTGCCCTGCAAGTGAGTCTACACTGACCCCTGTATACAATCCATGGGCACAAATGGAAAAGGGAACCATGTTTTCCCATCAGGCTCTGTCAAAGGGAGACCAAGTGTTGACGGTCCATACACAATCCAAAGACTACCCGACGTACCTTCTCATTCCGACAGGATGCAGACACGACGTCAACAAAAGGCCCAAGGGTCAAAACAAAAAGGAGTGACGGCAAAATCCCAGCTCCAGCTCGACATTCTTCTCGTTACAGCAGACGCAATATCAACAAAGGCTCTAAATAGCCAAATCAAAAAGGAGTGACGGCAAAATCCCAGCTCCAGCTCGACATTCTTCTCGGTACAGCAGATGCAATGTCAATAAAGGCTCCAAATAGCCAAATCAAATTGAAGCAACGGCATATTCCTGGCTTCAGGGTCTCGACGGCAAGTCATATAAAGTCTAAGAAACTATCGAAGATCATCCTACACTAACGCGGAGTGGTTATGACTCATCGGTGCTCCAAACTGAGCTTAACCTCAAGTAAAAAGCGACATGGCAAATTCCTAACACTTGCTCTTCCGATGACCATATAGCCTAAGGAGATTACTTAAAAACGTCTTGTCCAGCCTCCGAAGGGATCAGAGACACGACAGTTACGGGGATACTCGAACAATAGCTTCAAGACTGCATATCGAGGAATACATCAGCCAACGCGACGGTACCACGGACCAAAGCCTTAGTACCACAAAACCTAACGGACCTCTGTCGCAAAAAGCAGGGGTTATCTATATATAACGTTAGGATAAGTTTACCTGTTAAACCAAGGGAGGTAAACTAAACAAACTCCGAAATGAGTTCATAAACTAGAGACTCCGAAATGAGTGAATAAAATAAACAAACTCCGAAATGAGTTCATAAACTAGAGACTCCGAAATGAGTGAATAAACTACAAACTCCGAAATGAGTGAATAAACTAGAGACTCCGAAATGAGTGAATAAACTACAAGCTCCGAAATGAATTCATAAACTAGAGACTCCGAAACGAGTCCATAAACTAGATACTCCGAAATGAGTGAATAAACTATAAGCTCCGAAATGAGTGAATAAACTACAAACTCCAAAACGAGTAAATAAACTAATTAGCGCCACATTAAGACACAGATAAGCGCATGCAAAAAATGTATATTCTTATTCACGAATCAAGGTGTTTAAGAGATACAATTAATACAAAAGGGGGAATACAATTACAATCATTAAGAAGGTAGGGCTTTTAACAAGTTGGCAACCCGCTCACGTGCTCCCCGCAGCCCCTTCTCACATGCTTCTACTGCGGCCAACCCCGCTTTAATTTATGCCCGTTGTTGCAAGCATGATGAAAGCTTCTCAGCGATTTTCTGCTTGGCAACTTCGCAATCTTGCATACCCCACTCGGTAAAATCCAGTTTCCGTCTCAGCGCCAGCCCATCAAAAATACATTGTTGGAGGTTTTCAAAAATAACTTGCAGCTGCACGGCATTCGCTTTAAGCTGGGCGTGCAATTTGATGGATTTGCCAGAAGTCGTCTCATGCTCCATCCATGCGACCCGCTGAGCCTTCAAGGTCAATACTTCAGGAGCGAGACGCTTGAGCTCGATCTCATGCAGACAGGCCTCGATCCTCTAACAATAGTCGACCCAAAAGCCGACGAAATCTCCGCTATAGAAGTTCACAAGCATCGCCAACATAGGATTGACTTCGTCAGCGAAATCCGCTGCAGAGGTGAGAGCTTCGGTATCAAGATCTTCGATAAAATCGCGTAACATCCGCTTGCTAGTTGCCGCACCCCTGGAAGATTGATGCTTAGCAAAAGGCCCCGTAGGCATGGGAATGTGAGACTCAAAAGGAACCGAAGCCGGTGTATTCGCTGCAAAATAAATCACACACGAAAGAGGGTCATATTTCGATTTGAAAAAATAAAGAAGACGGCTGATGGACGAGATCTAACATACCATCTGTTGAAAGCGGCATGACATGGAGCACAGGAGACTCGGCTATCCCTTCACCTCCTCCCTCGAGCCGTGCTACTGTGGTCAATTTGGGGAAAGCTTAGCAACAGAATGAAAAGAAGAAACACCAAGCATGGAGTATACTAACCAATGCCGGAAGGAGGAACGAATTCCGACTGGAAGGCAAAATGCGAGCTTAACACCTGGTGTAAGCGATCAAAGAGCACACCTGTACGATTGCAACAATATGTGGTCAATACAGGAAAATGGTATGTATATGAAGCAAAGAATGGTAAATCTTCACCTTCCAGAGTTCGGAGAGACGCAGAAGAAAGGGGTGGAACCGTGGCAGTCAGAGCAATGACCGGCGGCAATTCTTCAGTCAATACAGCATTGGGGTCTACTGTGCCTATACTAAGGATAAAGGAGATATCATTAGATGCCTAGTGGGATTAAAAACTCAAAGATAATAACTCAAGAAGTGCCTGACAGAGCAGAAACTGAAACAGTGCCCGAAACGTCACCAGTTGTGACGGCTTCCTCGGTTGCCACTGGGAAAGTGGATTCAGCACCCATCTTCATCCCCTGATTTGATAAGGGCAGTTGTAATGCTGGCATCCCCTGCTGATATCAAGGATCCACAGGGAGAAGAAGCGACAGTCGGAGCGGCCTCAGATTCCAGAGAAAGGTTGGCCACTTCAGGCTCTTTAGTCGCCGGCACTTCACCTACCAGGCCACCACCAGAATTTGGCCCTGCTTTAAAAAAAATGTGTCATGATTCGAGGAAAAGCGGTTACTAAGTTCTAATAAAGGACTGTGCGTTGTTATACCTTGAAGCAACCGCTCGGCCTCTTCCCGAGCCGTACGCGCTACTCCCCTATAAGCAATAGACAAGTCAAAAAGGACATTCTCCATGGGAACGACAGAAGGTCGAACTTCACTCGAACCTGCGCCCGCGGCCAAGACAGCCTGACGTTCCCTCGCAGCATGCTTTCTACACTTCCTTTCAGCCTGGGCTATATGAACCGACCTCCTTAAAACTTCTGATAGGGGGAAGTCGTCATCCAAACCGAGCTCGTCCTCCGGATCCTTATGGCATCCATCATAGGCAGCTTCAGCAACACCTCCTGCGGTGGCCTTGGAAGGGCCTCAGACGTAACCGATGTCTCTGAAAGCTTTTCTACATCACCACCCAGGACTGGCATTACATTTGGAACAACTTGGGTTGTGGTGGTTCCTGTAATAGGATAAAGAAAAGGGTCAGATCATAAATAAAAAGAATTAAAAATATAAATGTGTAGTGAAGCAAAGCATACCAAGGCCTAAGGAGACACGGAGCCTATCCTCCTCCTCAAACGTCTTGAGAGAAGCCGAGAGAGCCTCTTCAGCAGAAATACCTATTAAGGAAGAGAGCGTTAGTAAAACATAATAAATTAAAAAAAGGAACGTATATATATAGGAGAGTATAAATAAAGTATACCGGACTCCACAATAGAGGCTAACACTGCCTGTTCACGTGCCAGTCGTTTCGACGCTTCAATGGCGGCCTGAAGATCGGTATCAGTTACAGGCGCATCAAACAGACCGACATTAGTGCCATACTCGCACAAGCCCTCACTATAGGGAGCATAGGGCTCCTGGCTGAATACGACGTCAGTAGAAAATAAGGATTTCTTTTTCTTCTGCGAACTGGCGCCAACACCCACTGATAAGAGTTTTCGCTTGATGGGTCTCTTCGGGCGGCGATTCCCAATCTTCGAACCAATGCCCGACTCCGAGGACACCATGCCTATCGTAGTCGCAAGAACATCTGGTCGAAGCTTATCAGGAAAAGCTCATGGGAATATAGCCGTAGCAGTATCCCTTAAGGAAGGACGAACCATTGTTCGTCGCTTCAGCGGGACCGCTAGATTAGCAGGAACGGCATCCCAATGGTCAAGCAGCAGCTGCCTCTCCTCCCTAATGATAGTATCCATTGCATGTTGATACCAAGCAACGTAAGCATTCGATGCCCTTGGAGTATAACCCGGCTCACTGACAAGGAAGTGGGACCCCGTATTTAGACGCATGAAGTAATGTGTCGCATTACAAATACCTTCCTTAGTAGTGACGGGGTCAACGATGAACGTCTTGAGAGGAACGCCTTGGTTGTAATCCAATTGCTGAGCAAAGCAATGCAGGTTATACCTCATAAACATGTAACAACCTTAAACTTTCTGTACAATTTTTTTTCAAAAATACAGAAAGAGGTACTTGAGCCTGAGCACAAGTTATAAGTTTGATTTGCTTTTGAACAGTAAGAAAACACTTGTAGCTCATTGGTAAGACCTTGCACTGCTAAACCAAAGCAACAGAGTTTAAATCCCATCAGCCACATATTCTTTTCATTTTAAATTCTTTTAATCTTTTAGAAACCCAAGAGACTACACGTGCACTGCATGTAAACTGAAGAGACACAAGATAATTAAACACGTGCACTGTAGAATACCAAACGACCCTGACCTAATACCCCAACACCAACCCCACCCGACAGTACAGACCCGGTGAGAAGGCTAAAAAAATCTGACGTCGCCGGGTCAAACCGTCCCAAATGCTTCCAAACATCACCCTTGCACCTCTTCAACTACCCCACTAACTCCACATTGCTTGTTTATTCTGAATATTTTCAGAGAGCAATAAAATGCCATTTAATCCCAATTTTAATGCATATTTCAATGCATTCTTTAAACACCCTAAACCCTAATTTTCCCTATAAATACCACCCTCATTTCACACTTTCTCACTCACAATTCCCTGCCAAAACTCTCAAGAAATTTCCAAGTTCCCATAATGTGCAAGTGAAGTTAACAAAGGGCGAAGCTCCGACAAAGTTCCGGCGACGATACAAGGAGTTTCCGGCAACAAAATGAAGCACCGATGAATCTTAGACCTCGTTTACCTCTCCCCTCTCATCAAAGCTAGTAAGTCCCCCTTCTCTCTCTCTCTTTTTCTATTCCCAAACTCTTCATTCTTAAAACGTGTCGGAAGCGGAGTTATCCGGCTTCCGATTCTCTTTTCTTTTAAAAATACAACTTTTTCTTAATAACAAACCTATAACTTTTGATATATTATTTTGTAATCATTAACAAAGACAATAGAACAAGTTTGACATCAAATTGATAACCATAGCAAGTTGTATTTCAATTTTACATTAAAATACCTTTATGTTTCATATCGACATGTTTATACCTTTTAACCGTGTTATCTTTAGAAAACTCATGAGGTAATGACCTACCTCCTCACAAGACACATATCTATCATAGCACGATGAATCTTGGGACAATAGAATACGGGAAATACGACTTTACAAATAAATCCCTATAACTTATAAAACCGTTTTCTTTAGAAAGTGTATTTAACTTTCTATGCAATTGAGGCTCTACAACCCATTTTGCGCACACCATTTGGGATGGTGCGGATTATCGCACATCATTGGGCTTAGTAGAGCGAGATGCAGACTTCCGCAAGGAGCATTCGATCTCGATGGAATTTTTTAATACATTTAATTATGTATATATAATTATTACCAAAATACTTATTTTAAATATATATATATATATATTATTCCATGTTTCCAAAACTCAAGAAAAGAATTCAAATATTACATGAAACTACCATGATAACTCAAAACAATATTCATATTACAAATAAATACCATATATTATGAAACTAGGTCATATTCACTAGAAATTTCATATTGAATAAAAGAAACATCTATGAAAACTCTAAAGACGATAATTAAATACTTGAGCTATTTTTTGAAAGTATAACAAAACTATTTTACATAAAACCCCCTCAAGTTATACTAAATTACAATAAGGACCCTAGTAAACATAGGTTTAAGCGGAACCAGTCTCTTGAGCCTCAAAGAGCCGGAGATATGGATGCTTGCCTATTTAAGGTAGACAATAGAACAAACGATGTTATCAACACGGTAATTGTCTTGGAAAAAGAAAAAAAATCCCGTCGTCCATGTATAGTAGTTACCGATAATATCAAAACTAATTCAGGACTTCAATGTCTTTTCAAATGTCTGACTCAAACTGAGTCTTGATACAATCAAACTGACTTGAATATGATTCAAGTATATATTCAACATGAATCCATGAATCCATATATTCAATCTATTCAATCTATACAACTTGACTGAACCGAACCATGGATATACTCCATTTACACGTTCATTCATTATATCTATTCTATTACTGATATCATGGTTTCAGCAAGTCATCCGTCTATATTCAATAGACAATACAATCCATACCATCAATATAATCAATACATAAACACTATGGGGTTATAAATGGGTAGACTGGTACGGAACATGTTAAAGGTGGTACGAGGTGGTCATTTAAGACGTAATTACATCGATGTCGTCGTTCCGTGGTATTATCGACGAAGCCTTGTACTATGGGTTACCAAAGTCTCTGGTGTAAGTGGGACTCCTCTCGTATACACTGGCATTTTCTGTACCAACCTATAAACAACTGCACTAACATTATAATAAAATATTATAAAACTATACTCTCTCTCTCTGTGTGTGTCTATTCTACTTCTCCCTCATCTTTGGGACTTACCGAACGATTGTTCGCTGACGACATTCATATTTCTCTTCTTCTTTAGAATATTGTCAAGAGGACCCGACACTGAGGAGTACGAGACCAGTCAGGAGCATTTAGAGCTGGCCCCTGAGCAGTACACCGAAGACCCAGAGCTGTAACCACTTGTACTTATTCCATTTTCTGTTATGCCACTGTTTAGGCATTGATTTCATTCCATGTATTTACTTTTCAGTTGTATTGTAAAAAGAATGTTAATAAATAAAGTTGTTGTTTATTTACATCTTGTTTCTTGTGTATATTTTATTTTATATTGCTTAGATACGCTTAGCGTGTTTGCTTCTGAATAAATACATAGAGACCTTGTCGCGTCCTCTGCCCGAATAATGGGAAGTGGGGCGTGACAAAACAGCACCGAAACATTCTGTCTAAATACTAGAAAACCCGGCCTGATAGAATACAGGTGTATAACCTCTCGAGCCCTCAACACAGAAGCCCCGTCCTTTAAAGCATCGTGCAACGGCTGGACCGCTGTTAAAGGTTCTTTGCCAATGGTCGGGACTTTGTCGACGAAGGCCATGCTATCCCCGACCATGCGCAGGAGAAGGAGCAGTCCCGAGCCTTCCGTTGTGTCAGGTCGGGTGAAGAAGCATCGACTATGTGCATGACCAGAGGAAAATTGTATCCTTCGTAAATTTTGGGTCGTTTATGCATACCAAAGGCACCAAGTACATGCATCTCAATCCATGAGGTGAAGTAATGCAGTGGGAGATTGATGGGCTTCAAACCTGGCTGAGTAGTGTCGGCTGCTCAGCTCAGGCCTTGATATAAGTGAGCTAATCCCGCGACCCCAACGGCCACACGCGCCCCCGCGGCGATACGATAAGCCGGATGCAAAACAGATGGTCTCATGTAGCGAAGGTGCGTCGGAAGCGCAAACCAGCTCAACCATAAGCCGATAAACCCTATAAAGAACGTCTCTTCGTTAACGTCCGGGGCGGCAATCTCTGCGAAGGGGACGACTGGAGTATCTGGAATAAAGAATTTCTTTAAATCCACTTCCGCAATCGGCAAGTTGTCCAAACCAAATCTGAACGTGTCGTCGAGTTTGGCAAACTTCGCAGTAGACAGAGCCTTTGGATGAAGAAAGCGGGCGATAAAATCTGCGAAGCTAATTTCATGCCCACCAGACTCCAGGTATAAACTCTCGTACATGTTCAACACCTTGATCAAGCTCGGGAACTGATGTTGAATGGCTTTCTCTGGAGTAAGGCTCATTACCACTGACTTGGTGGTGAAGATATACTCGTCGGGGGGAAGTAGCTCCTCATAGTGCTCCCCTCTTACAGGTAAGCCGGAGATCTCCGCAAACTCTTCCAATGAAATCGAAACCTCCCAATCTGATAAGAGAAAGGTATGGGTCGGGATATTCCATTATTCCAAAAAAAAGATTTGATCCACCATACATGAGGAGCGTGGTAGTGAAAGAGGGACGCGTAGATCGCGGGATACAACCCGGTCTTTAATAACAGCAAATTCTTGGCCGACAGGATATATCAAGCCCACTGTAGATAGCCAGCTGAATGATGATGAGTCACTCATATCATGTAAACTTTCTCCCAAGGATGCGAATCTCCTTCGCATATGCCCCGCCCTAAAATGTCCAAGGCCATCGACGACTGCACTGGTATTGAGGCCATGGAAGGCTGAAGACGACTTTCCGAGGTCCAGTTGACCTCTTCTACTGTGTAGGTCATCGGTGGCGGATCGGCATAATGGATCGCTGGGATCGGTTTCGAAGGCGCTGTGCAAGTAAAACTACGCCGACCCCGAATAATTTGACTGTACCATGACCCCCACAAATGAAGAGACTTTTGCTTTGGGTCATGGTCCCGAATAAGTGCGAAGACCTCCCGATCTATAGGTGCGTCGACGAAAGTACTCTCCGAGCGAACGAATGAAAGAAGGAATCAAAAGCCAACGTACCTGCACAAAAAGGGAGGGGTTAAGTATCGGCACGATATTCAAGACTTTAACATTCTTTTACACCTAAAATTGTACTGCACCGAGGTTCAAAGAGAAAGGGACAGGGGACCCTACAAAATCAAGATAACACCCCATCAATGATGGGACGGTCACTCATTGAAAGAATCCAAAAGGATTCTCATTTAATGAGATAATATTATGGAGTCAAACTCCCTCGAGAAACGTGTTCTGCAAACAGATTTCGAATTTGCAAGGAAAATAAGAAAGGGAATAAAATTCCCAAAAGAATTTCTTTAAAAGAAATTTTTTCAAAGTCAAGCTCTGTAGAATAATGGGATAACATCCCAGAACTCCGCTCGAGAAACGGAATTAAATTCCAAATAAAATCACAGTTAATAACAGGGTAAAACCCTAAAGATCTTTAAGATATACGATCTACTCAAGTAAAAGTTTTAGATCTCTAAGAGATCATTAAATTTGTTAGTGGGTTAAAAACCCTAGAACACGAAGAGATTCCTCCAAAGATTACTTCAGGAGATAAATCATGAGCATGATTCTTACCAATTTTTGATAGAGTTTTAACTCTAGGGGAAGTTTCTTTAAACAGAGATCTGAGCTCTGGAAAGAGAATTAAATTCTCAGATAATGAAGAAGACTAAAGAAGATGAACATCAGTCATCTCAAGGGCCAAAGGCCCAACTTATAAACACAAGGAGACGGTTCAACTCGCCAGGAGATCGAACGGTGGAAAAGATGTCACCGCTGCACTCACGTGCGAGCCACGAGACCGCAACAGTGGGGGGGCATTTGTTTCCCCAATAAAATAGCAGAGCTCTGTTAAAAATATGAGGCAACGCCTCACGTGCTTCCCACGAGGGCACCAGCGCTAAGACCAATCTGATAGGAATTGATCCTATGGTGACGTCTCACGTGCTCCTCACGCGGGCGCCAATGTTCAAAGCACATGAATACCCATTATAAGAATTAAAACTTTAAGTAGCGTCCACGTGCACAACACGTGAGCGCCGACGCCCAAGTAGAATCAAATTCTACTCTCTGTTAAACAGAGCCGTTGGATCAAAGATCCAACAGAGATAATAAATCATCAAAAATACATAATTAAATTCCGTCGAGAGAAAACATCTCCCAAATTGGATTATAGAATAAAATTCTATTTTGGGATATATTCGCTCAATCTTTCTAAACAAGAAAATTTGCCCTCTGTAAAACAGAGAACCGGTAGATTAAAAATCCAACGGTGATTTAAAAAATCACCGTTTTACAGAATAAATTCTGTGTAAGGGAAAACATTTCCTCAATCTTATTAGAAACAAGAAAATATGTTCTGTAAAACAGAAACCCTTGAATCAAAGATCCAATGGTAGGTAAAAATCCCCAAATCAATTGGGATCTCTTAATGAGAGATTTCTTCAGAATTAATTAAAAAATTGCCTCTACTATATAAAGGACCCAAGATTTCAAGTCTGACACAGAGAAACCCTCCCCATAAACTTCTAAAAACTAAAGCAGAAAGTTTCAAAAGGGAACAGAGAAGAAGATCTCCCTCCTAAAAAACTCTAAGTAAATAAAAAGAACAAAGATTAAAAAATCTTGTTTACATATCTAAGGGTTTAACCCTTTTTTAAAAAAGAACTTAGTTCTTTCTCTGGATTTGAGATCCACAAGAGCAGTCTCCCATAAGTTGAGAATTCAATTCTCATCGGGAAGAATTTGTTCTTGAGAATCGGAGATTCAGAAAAGGACTAGGAATTGAATTCCTTGAAACGAAGCATATAAGAGAAACCTGGTTCTCATAAAAGAACTTGGTTCTTAAAAAAATGAAATCTTGATCATTAATGGGCGCCACAGAAGAAAAGAATGCTTAGCACTCATTGGGCAGCGCTCAGCGCCTCATGTGTCCCTCACGTGGGCGCCACAGAAGAAAAGAGTGCTTAGCACTCACTAGGCAGCGCCCAACGCCTTACGTGTCCCTCACGTAGGCGCCATAGAAGAAAAGAGTGCTTAGCACTCATGGGGCAGCGCCCAGCACCTCAAGTATCCCTCATGTGGCCGCCACAGAAGAAAAGAGTGCTTAGCACTCACTGGGCAGGCCCAGCGCCCTGTGCCTCACGTGTCCTTCACATGGGTGCCACAAAAGAAAAGAGTGCTTAGCACTCACTGGGCAGCGGTCAGTGCCTAGCGCCTTACGTGCTTCGCACATGGACGCCATAAAGAGTGCTTAGCACTCCATATAAAGGCAAAAGGAGTAAAGTGTTTTACACTTATTGGGTAATCCCCCATGACTGAAAACTCTACATGATCATATGTGGGCGTCAGAACTTATATAAGTGCTCGGCACTTTTTGCATAAAAGGGGACTGATTAAACAGAGCCCAAGTAAGTGCTTAGCACTCTTGTTTTTCAATAAAAAAAAGACCACTGAGCAGATCAAGCCTAAAATTGGTTAGGTCCTCTGAGGATAGAACCTCTTTGATTCAAATTAACTGAGCTCATATACTCATGATTGTCCAAACTGATCTCAATCTCACTTATGACTATTGATCTTTCAATTGATAATATCCAAAATGATATTCATCCCATATCTCCTAACGTAATCTTAGTCTCAAAATATGACTAATGATTCCTAGGGCCACCATAACCCGTCTCCTTCAAATACGGGATTTGGTTTAAGGGTACATCTCTCCACACCTCTGATATACGTCGTTGTAATTCTTCAATGTTGTAGGGTGTTTTTCGTCACCCCATTGAGATGGGAATGCGAGCGCATTGGTCAGGCGCATTACAGATTCCCCCTGCCTAGGGTAGGTAGGAGTTTATTGATTATGGAGATCCGAATCTCCGACAACAGCGGACTAAGCTGCTATTAATTACCCCTCGCCTTTGGAGCGAGAGAACCTCCGATTAACGGGTCAAAACAGGTCATGCGAACTCAATGTGCAGTGTTGTGTTTTGAAGGGGTTTTGGATATATCGGGGGGCCCGCAGAGTTTTCACGGGGGTCCCGCTACCCGGATAGCGGGCTAGGGGTCAGGGGGCTAGCAGCCCCTGTGCGGGGTGCGGGGCAGCGCCCCGTTAGAAATTTTTTTCTAACAGGGACAGTATCGTGGAGTATGTGTGTGTGTTTGTATATGTATATATCCATATACATGTACATGTATATGCATATGTACATGTACATGTACATGTACATGTATATATATAAAGGAAAAGGACATCCAAAGGATGTGTGGGAGAAAGCGCTCGGGCGCTAGCGCTTTGAGCGCTAGGGGCCACATGTGCCAGGCATGTGGGCGCTCAGGCGCTAGCGCTTTGAGCGACAGGGCGCTAGCGCTTCGAGCGCAAGGGCGCTGGCGCTCGGGAGGCAAAAAGGACTTGGTCACTGCAACGGGAGTTGTACTCGTAGAAAGGAATACTTATTATTATTTTTTTTTTTTTTGTGTGTGTGTGTGTGTGTGTGTGTGAGGAGTTAAAATCCTAGGATATTTTGAAGCTGATGAAGGGGCTTCTCACCTTG
This sequence comes from Agapanthus africanus, assembly GCA_030015575.1. Lineage (NCBI taxonomy): Eukaryota > Viridiplantae > Streptophyta > Magnoliopsida > Asparagales > Amaryllidaceae > Agapanthus > Agapanthus africanus. Next base: position 394,949,610 of record JASDDO010000029.1, on the reverse strand, counting down.
AGCCCTGGATCTTTCCCAAAGTGGGGTTTCTGAAGATGGGTCTTCTTCTTCTTCCTGTCGTTTGGCCGGATCTTGGAGAAAGGGGGTGAGATTTAAAAATCCCCCCCCCCTTTTGAGATCTAATGGAAGATCCAAGCTCCCCTTTGTGGGTTTTGTGGCGAAAAACTATTTAGTTTTGGAAAAAGAAGAGTAAAACTCTTGATTTAATTCAAAAGAAAGAAGAAGGTTTTAGAACCTTGAGAAAGGAGAAGATCACAGATCTTGATGTTTTTTGAGAGAGAGAAAAAGTTGTTGAGATATTTTCATTATCTTTGCCTTTATAGGCTACACACTTTACATATAGCCCTTGGGCTTCACAAAATGGCATTTTGCCTATCCCATGGCTCATGTGCCATTTATTTTTGTACATAAGCCATGGGCTTTACAAAAATTTGGCTTTATGATCATTCATGCATAAAAAATTACATAAAAACTATTTATTACATGATTTCATCTTGGCATGGAGGGGGGTCGGCCGCTTCATGTTCGGACTCGACCTGGGCATGAGCCCACTTGATCTGGGTTTGGGCCCACTTGATCTGGGTTTGGGCCCACTTGGCTTGGGGTTGATCTTGACTTTGACTTGGTCAACCGGGGTGCAATTTTCGACTCCAACAAACGTCTTCAGAGAGGTGGAGGGTCCCGACAACCAACAATTCTTCAGTGCATTCCCAAACCGTCCAAACCGACGTGCACACCTCAAATCAGACCGCACCCCAAACTGGGTGCATTCCATATCACCCTTGTTCATTCCGTCACGTAACAAATATACGTATGCGCAAGATGAACACAATGGACCACTACGTCCTTAAACTGGCAATGGACCACTACTCGTTAAATCGGCAATAGACCGAAATGTCCCTAAACAATATTCGCCTCCAAAACGGCGATAATGGATCGAAATTTCCCGAAACTAATATTCGCCTCCAAAATGGCGATAATGGACCGAAACATGCTTAAACTAAAGCAATAGAGTCCAAACGCTCTTTTATTGGATCTTAAATATAAATGATCCTGAAACCCCGTTAAGTGGATTTTAGTCTCAAATTGGACCAATGCATCCTTAACAGAAACAAATCAAGCCCCAAATGCTCACATATATTTAAGTTGATCTTAATCTCAAACTAGATTAACGGTCCTTAAATAAAAAAAACCCAAATCTAAGATATACGGATTTGGACTAATCCACGCCCTACGGGCGACAACATAAATTAGTCTCCGTATACAATCCACGGGCAATCTAAACAAAAAAAAACACGACACAAAATGAACTTCCGGAGCAAGAGAAAGTGGTTATCACGATGCAGTAACGTAATTAACTGCAGAGTCTTGCGCCTGCAGGAAAGAGCGTCCTCACAATCAAAAACCCCTCATATAAACAAGGGGGAATCTGACGAAGTCTGCTACAACGGCCGCATCCGTCCAAATCTCTGATATACGGTGTCATAAATCAACTTGGCATTTTCGGAAAGGTGGACGGATAAATCCAAATAGCATCTGCCCCCAAATTCAGGCAGAACGATCCATCCCGGTTCGTCCCCGTTTTCGGCGGTGAACAACTATTGTTCACTACCGTATTTCCAATCCAATCTGTGGAAATAAACACGGCTGCTGGTGCATTTTGATAAGTCATATTCACCGTATTCTGCGCAGCTGGATCATTCTCATCATCATCCTTACCTACGTCATGAATATCCTCATCATCATCATTGTATACTAATTCATTGTTCACATAGGCACCTGCAAATAACTGAGAAGGGTTCTCATTCAGCATACTCATATATATTACCATGTCACCGTCTTTACGGCCAGCATGTGGTGGTGATACGTCATGCTCACTTGCCGGGACTTCATAAAAAACATTCTCACTTAGCAGATTTATTTTCTGCTCATTTGACAGGACTTCATCAAAAACATTCTCATTTAGCGGATTTCCCCCTATAAGTGGAACTTCATTCTGTGATGGAAATTCAGGCTGGGGCATGAACCGCACTTCAGGGAGCTGGTGTTCTTTGATATACAACTCCAACGCACCCCACGACGAATTTGGAGCCAATACGTACTCGATCATAGATAGTGACTTATCGTCTACGATGTTCACAAGCTTAAAGTGCGATCTTCCCCTTTCCAACGTCATACCGTATCTGAATAGTCAAACGGCTTATTCTACGATTGAGTACTAATTTTTCATAGATCAACGCTACCAAATATTCCATTGTTGCTTTCCGACGGAGCTAAATTGATTCTTGTGCAGTAGAGTTCTCATATTCAACACCATGAGTTCTGTTGTTCACAACCCACCTACCGAAATGCAACCAAGCCGGAAGATAACAATCCATGATCACAATAATATCACCCTTCAGAATAAAAAGATTTTCATCAATGCCCATATTGAATACAAAGGAATATATTTCTAAGCGATAATTGCATAAAAGCCCTTTCCAATTGCACAAAACCCTCTCTAATTCACCATCTAACCATAAATTTACATATCACATAAAATTAGCTATTTTAGACAAATTATTTTAACCCAACTACTACCCAAAATTCCGCAACCTCCATGATCCATCAACTTACTAACGAAAACCCTAATTTTTTATATAATTTAATTTACTCAATTTTTTAATTTATTGTTAAATTAAAAATATTTGCTGTAAATTTTCATAATTTTTTTTTTAAAAATCACATGATTGAACCTGATTTTCATGCCAGAACAAGGCCAGGGGCTGGATCGACGTCGTCGAGGGCTGGATCAATGGAGAAACGAGGGAGACGGCTGAATCAACGGCGAGACAAGAGCGGGGGCTGGATCTACGGCTGGAACAAGAGCAGATTGACGGTGACGGAGGAGGAAAGGCCTGCGAGCGAGGGAGGCCAAGAAATTCGAGCGGGTGAGGGAGAAGGAGAAGGAAGTGGATCGGAGGGTTTTGAAAGGGGGCTGCGAGGGTTTTTGTGAGGAGGAACGATTAAGTAAGTGAAGAGGAGAGGAAGGGCTGGATTGTTTTATATGGCTAGTGGGTGGGGCGTTTTCCTTGGGTTGAAAACGTTGCTATTGTCAATAGCGTTTCCTGCCAGAAGAAAACGCTATTGAATAGCGTTTTCATGTGGCATGGTTTTGCCAAACTGTTATATCCCAACCCGAGACTTCTTCTAGGTCGGGATATGGCCTGGCCAAATAAAAACGCTATTGTCAATAGCGTTATCATTATCCATGAACTTTCAATCTAAAATTTCAGTTTCTAAAGAAAATCTCCAGAAACACAGCAATCCCTGTTACCTCCAAAAAAAATTTGAGCTTAAAATATAGTTAAGAATTTTTTTTAAAATTTAATTCCTTTCAACTAACTTTTGTACTTTTCTCAATATCCTCAGAGCATACACCCATTTAAATTTAAAGAAGTATCTCATCTTTATCTCAATTTTCTCTTTGAAAAATAATTGTGAACAGAATTAAGATTTATCTTTATCTATTAAGCTTCAATTTACCTTCCTATGTTGAAATAAACTAGGAAATCAACAACCTCTACTTGAGTCAGAATCTGAATATATAATCATAAAATAATTCTGAAATTTGAGAAAATAACATTTAAGATTTGAGATAATTATGAATTTAATCCTATCCAACTAAATGGTTTGTCTCTATAAATATTTCCCTCCACGTTGGTCATTGTTTCATATCCTTTGCTTCTGTTTTTCTCCCTCATTCTCTGTTTTAGAAAACAGAGCATTCTCTATTCTGGTAATTTTCTCTCTTTCCCTATAATAAAATTATTGTCTTTATTGTAATTTTGTATTCTTATTAATTCTCTATTCTTTTATGAGTTCTTGAATCAGATTACTCTTATGGATTAATAGAGCAAGGCTTTGGGTCAATTCTCGACCATTACACTGTCCAACAAAATCATGGCAATCGAAAGGTTCGAAATTCGTAGACTTTTGTTTCTTAATGATAAATATTAGGATTGCATCCGGATCCGGATACGGATACATATTAAATATTCTTCCGGATATGGATACATATTAAATATTCTTCCGGATATGGATACATATTAAATATTCTTCCGGATATGGATACGGATACAGATACGGATTTTGATATCCGTCCGGATCCGGATACGAATACATATTAAATATTCTTCCAGATACGGACACAGATACGGTTTTAGCAAAATTATCCGGAGATGGATACAGATATTCGAATATATAAATTCGTATATACGGATTTTCACAGAAAAATTCAAGAAAATACACCTTTTAAAATTAATTTTTTCTTTAATGATGCCTAATTAAACCATACGTATATTACTCACTTTATATGCTATGCATTTAAAAGAATAATATGACATTATTTCATCAATTCTTTATAAAAAAATTTAAAAAAATATGCTAGTTATATTTAATATATTTGTTAACATATTTATTTATTCATATAATATTTATTTCCATGCAAATTTGTCTCTATCAAATAAATTTTAAGTCATGCAAAATAAACAATCGATGAAATATATCGATTAATACACATTTCCGCTTTACATTTATATTTGTTTCAAATCATATCTTATTTATACAGATATCTGATTCGTATCCATATTCGTTTCTTTAATATCCACTCCATATCAATATCTGTTTTTTCCGGATACAAATATGAATATTTCTTACCAGACCATATCCGTATTCGTATGTGAAACTAGAAAGCGGATACGGATATGGTAATTCTCATATCTGATCCATATCCGATCCGGATGCAACCCTAATCACTATCCATGAATTGGACTGTTTTTCTATCAATTAATGAAGATATAATAATTAGGAAATACAATCAGCTGAAGAATTTTAGATCGTTTCTTGTTGCTGCATTATTTCTTTATTAGTTTGTTTAATTCTATATAATTTTCTTTTGTATGATAGTTCTCTTCCAAGAGTTTTGAGTTCCTTGAATATTTAATTGATATATTAATTATTTAATTTTTAATTTTGTTTGAAATTTTTTAACAACAGGTTTTTATGAAAAATTGGGTTTAGTCACAAACTAATAAGCTAAGAAATAAGCTAAGAAACTAATGAGTGTTTATTTGATAGTTGACAAATCCGCCGAGTTTGTTTTCGAAACGAAGCTACCATCGGAAAGCCTATAGAGTGGACGGAATGCGGTGATTTTACATATCATTCTGAGGCTTCAAGAATCAGGTAATTATCAGTACGAGTTATTTTTTAAATCATGGTAATTTCTTCTTCTTTTTTTAACTTTTTTTCCTTGTATATGTTTATAGGTGGCATTATCTTTCATTTACTGATAGAATTATAAAGGAACACTACGACCGAATTTTAAATTAGGACCCGGATCTGAGTTTTTGCAGCGAGATTTCGAGACCGTTACATGCAAATCCGGAATTTGGCTTGGATGAAATAAAGTTAAAACACACGCTATGGGTGGGAATACTCATTAGTGCTTAAAATATGATTGTTTTTATGAAAAAAGATATAATTAAATACTAATTATATTCTTTTTCTGTGCTTAATATTATGTAAGGAAAGTATCTTATGCAAAATTTTAAATTGTATATTGATACAGCAACATTAATTTTTATAGAGGAACTTGAGGGCAGCTTGTAAATGTATTTACATGTAAACATCGATCAGAGCTTGAATCTGGATTTTTTGATAACATATGGAGATTATGATATTAATTAATTTAGACGTAATTGTGATGGCTCATAAGACAATTCTGCTATCAATAAAACATGTTTTGGATGGTTAAGTACTTTTTGCATGACTTTTTTCTCTCTTGTATATTTTTAATTTTTCAATCATTGTTTATATAGCCTAAGGTATTATTAGAATTTCAGATGGAAGACTCCGATGCAAATTTCCAAGAAATTAGGATGTTGGAAGAAATTAAATTGAGATTATGAGTGTTGAATATAAGGTAAGGAACCGTGCAGAAAAAACCATTGATAGTTGGCAAAAATAAGCAGTTAAGATTTTAATTGTTGTTTATATTAATCTTAATTACCAGCAACATTCCATATATATATATATATATATATATATATATATATATATATATATATATATATATATATATATTTCCTTCTCTATCTATCTCTCTCTAAAATTACTATCATATATGCTTAAATTTTGTTATGGAGTAAGGCTTTGGACACCCTTACAGGTTCGAGATATTTCTACATATTTATTTTTTTAAGAATTAGAGTAGAGGTAATTTTGTATTCTTGTTAATCCTCTATTCTTTTATGCAGAGTTCTTGAATCAGATTACTCGTGTGGATTAATGGAGTAAGGCTTTGGGTCAATTCTGGACGATTGTCCTGTCCAACAAAACCATGGCAATCGAAAGGTTCGAAATTCGTAGACTTTTGTTTGTTAATGATAACTATTAGGGTTGCATCCGGATCTGGATACGGATACGGATTTTGATATCCGGCTAGATACGGATACGGATACATATTAAATTTTCTTCCAAATACAGATACAGATACGGTTTTCGCAAAATTATCCGAATACGGATACAGATATCCGGATATATAAATTCGTATATACGGATATTCGCAGAAAAATTCAAGAAAATACATCTTTTTAAATTAATTTTTTCTTTAATGATGTCTATTTAAACCATACATTTCTTACTTACTTTATATACTATGCATTTAAAAAAATACTATGACATTATTTCATCAATTCTTTATAATTTTTTTTTTAAAAAATATGCTAGTTATATTTAATATATTTATTAACATATTTATTAATACATATAATATTTATTCCCATACATATTTGTCTCTATCAAATAATTTTAGGTCATACAAAATAAATAGTCGATGAAATATATCGATTACATACACATTTCCGCTTTACATTTATATTTGTTTTATATTATATCTTATCTATACAAATATCTGATTCGTATCCAAATCCGTTTCTTTAATATCCGCTCCGTATCAATATCTGTTTTTTCCAGATACGAATATGAATATTTCTTACCGGACCATATCCGTATTCATATGTGAAACTAGAAAGCGAATACGGATATGGTAATTCTCATATCTGATCCATAACCGATCCGGATGCAAGCCTAATCACTATCCATGAATTGGACTGTTTTTCTATCAATTAATGAAGATATAATAATTAGGAAATACAATCAGATGAAGAATTTTAGATCGTTTCTTGTTGCCGCGTTATTTCTTTATTAGTTTGTTTAATTCTATATAATTTTCTTTTGTATGATAGTTCTCTTCCAATAGTTTTTAGTTCCTTGAATATTTAATTGATATATTAATTATTTAATTTTTAATTTTGTTTGAAATTTTTTAACAATTGGATTTTATGAAAAATTGGGGTTTTAAAAATATTCTATGTTAATTATTTGTATATGTATGATAAATTTATCGATGTATTTTTATTTCTAAAAAATTTTTGCTTTAAGTTTTAGAAATTCTGGAAGTTCAGTGGAACAAAAATAGTTGCTCTTATTTATTAATTTCATACTTGCATTTTCCTGTTTAAACTTGGATACAAATTGCAAAAGAACTCTGTTAAAAACAGCCACATTGCAATATCTTCCAAAATTACAATATGTCAAAATTATTCATATTTATAAATTATTGTAGTTAACATTTTTTCTTTTACAGAACAAAAATGCTTCTTTTAGAAGACCTAAACTGGCATTTGACGATAGTGATCCACGTGTACAAGAGCTCTTGGCAGAAAAACAAGCACCGAACGAAATCAAAAAGTTCAGAGATATCAAAGATCTGAAAGATGAAGCGGAGAAATTTGGTTTTAAGGCCTGACATCTTACCGCGAATAAAATCGCAAATAAATCAGGATAGGAAAATATTTGGTGATTATAATCATGATCTTATAAATTCGAAATGTATAACATTTTAAATAAATATTATTTTTCCTGAAAATTGTATTCACTAATTTGTAGAGAGAAGCGAAGACCATAAATGATATAGTGTTTAAGTGTTACTTCAAACGGAAGAAACTAGTGTGGGAGATACTTTGGGATGTTACAAAATTTAAAATATAGATTGAATGGTCCAAGGTTGGAACATTCAAAGCTCTCAGGGGAGGGGAAGGGAACCCCGAAGTTCTAATTTTCAAGGTTCAATTTTTTTTTTTTTTGAATAATATTTTTAGTTATGATGTGACGCGATCTGGATCGCACCAAGATGTTACCTTCCGTTGATCTGCTGATGACGGTGATGGGCGGCTAAGATTGGATGTGGAGGCTGTCGCTCCTGAAGCGTGTGGATCTCAATGGGTTTGAGATTGTGGTCGCCGAGCTACCTGCAAGAAAGTCCCGGAGTGGTTGTACCACCAAGGACCCTCCGACGGTCAAGTTAGACTAGAGATCCGAGCAGAGTAACGGCTTAGTGGAGTAAAAATGACTTACTTGAACTGTCTGAAGAAAGTGTTTATATAGCGGTGGCAGCAGGCAAGGCAGGCGTGAGAATCACGCCGGCAGTTACGCTCTCGACGTCACGCCCGCGTGATGAGCGGGATCCCCCATTAATAGCGAGACAGGCTCGTTAATGGGGGATCGTGATGGCGTGGAACGAGGGATGTGGCCAGCGGATATCTCGCGCATGACGAGATTCACGAGATGGCGGTTGCGCCTGTGAGCGGTGCCGTTGGTCGGTCGATGAGACCGAGGAAGATGACCTCGGCGGGAGAGCTCGCGGACGAGCGGGAGAGCCGAGATATCTTGGTTCTGTGGTAGCCCGAAGACGAGCTGGTAGGCCGAGGAGACCAATTGTGTAGGGGCTCGGAGGTGAGCCAGCGTTTGTTTGTAGGACGGGCACAGGAGTGGTCCGGTTGGCCACTGTAGGTCCTTTCTTGTGAGTTGTTCAGTTGATAAAACTGCACATTTAATATGATATTTTTCCTATTATTTCTATATAATAAAAGGTGTTTATTATAAATATGACACATATGAAGGTTTATCTGCAAAAATACTATTTTCATATGTTTATATATTATAATTAACATTATGTAGGAAAAAATAAGCATATAATATCCATTTAACATTTGGCCTATTTAAATATGCTTACCTTATTAAATACTTTTGACCAATTCTTAAAACTAAAATATCATGGCAAATGGTTTAAGATAATATCTCAATAAAAACAAATTCTACTAACATCATTTATTGAGATAATTGTGCAGGAATTATATCATGACTAAAATTAAGGAAATCCAAGTTGTTAAAACAAATCTGCCGAATATATTCAGGTAAATTGAAGAAACCAATTCTGGCAGAAATATAGAGAAGATTTTCAAAATCTAGATATTCAAAAGATCACCAAGAGCTACATAGATGAAGCCCCAGAAATTTAAGGCCAAGATCCCGCCATAAGACCGCGTATCCACGGTCAAACCCATCCAACGGCCGTGGTTCCGCCACACTCTAAGGGAGTTGGGATTCTGGATTTTTTGGTTAGAATCGTAACAACTAGTTACCATTAGGAAAATAGGGTTCTAGCTCTGGGACTATAAATAAGGACCGAGAGCCTCTTGGAAAAATTATCAAGCTGAAAAGATCATGAAGTCCACGACAGGCTCACGCATCCAGGCTGATCATCAACTGTTCGTCTACCTCCTTAGAAGAGATCGAGAAGCAAACCAGCATTTGTAATCATTTTCTAAGGGAACAAAGTGTAAATGAATTTTGTTGATTAATAAAAGTAGTTGTTTTTCTTATTCTATCTCTTTGTAGTTTTAATATGATTCCTCTCTTCATCTCTTCTTCTCCCATCATGAGCGAGTAATTCTCCGCTTGTTAGGGTTCGTAGGATTAGAGTAGGTTAATGGATGATGAAGATTTTTAAACTCTTTTTAAGTCTTATAAAGTTTATAAACTCTATCAAAAGAATCATTAACATCCTAATTGGGCGCGCTACCAATTTATTGTTAGTCTCGACCGCGATTAGAAATTAGATTAATAATTGTTTTGGTAAAGGCTAAACATGAACGGAGTTCCATGTCGAGATAGGTGTTAAGAGTAGGAACCATTTTCCCTTTAGAAACCCTAATCTACATGCGTCACTGTCGTTCTAGTTTTAAATCTATTAAAAGATAAAAAGAGTAATATTTAATTAATCATCCATAACTACTAAATCCTAATGAATCCTACAAGCCCTCTTTTAATATTAAACTTACATCCGTAGTTAATCTAGATCTATATTTTGCATTCGTGTTTAACGTAAATCTAGAAGCTACAACCATTCTTCACCATTCTTTATTCTTCCTCCTTCCTTTTTCAACACGTCTAAACTAAGATTAAAAGATTCAACGTTTCCCTGAGAACGACCCATACTCATCTCGGTCTAGCTACACGCGACACCGTTATTGATTGCGGTTAACTACGACACACTACAATAAAATAGACAAATCATGAGTCCTGGGACACGTCATCTGCCACATGTCACAATCTGGGAGGTCACCGATATCGAGCATCATCATTAGCCCCCCACTCTCGTCCCGACCAGCTGACGGGTTGGGTCGAGAGTGGTCTACTGGGTCACCCGAGGTGAGCTTTCTTTCGAAAATATTGTCAGGCGTGTCCCCGGGTAATCTGTTGTATTTTCTGGATGATGTCAGCGAATCAGGGAGAGATCTATGCATTAAAAAGGGTGCACCGGATCACGCGTACTTTTGCTGAAGCGACAGACCACGTGCCGGGCGCTGGTTGGCTGACGCGACGAGTCGCAGACCTCTGGCGTCCGATGCGATACGGCTAATGCGCCTGCGACAGGTGGAGCGATCGTGGTCGTCGAATGTGAAGAGTTGTTTCGGCGGGAATCGACCGTCGTCTTTGAATGAGGATGCCGGTGGTTATAAATAGGGGTAGGGTCCGCTTTAGGGCCCATCTCTTTTCATATTTCTTTCACTCTTAATCTTGTAAGCTCGGCGCTCTCCTCTTAGGTCGGATTTCTGTGTTGCCGAGGACTTCTCTATCAGATTAGATGTCTTCTTCTCCTTTCTCCTGCTTCTTCTCCTTTTGAGTTGAGCCTATTTCTCCCTTTGGCAGGACCAATGGATCGATCCGGGACTCTTGGTGCCCTCGGTACTCAGTCCTGGAGGGGGGCCGTCGGTGCGGCCGTGCTTCCGGCTGAACCGAGTCCCGCACCAAATGTGCCGCCGATGGCGGGGCCGTCAGTCTTGTCACGAGCTCCCGATGATCGACCGGGCGGAGGCCAAAGGCGTCCATGGGTTCCCGAGCCCCAGACGAGGGATGCAGGAGAGGACAAAGATGGGGTTCCCCTTAAGAGAAGAGGACAGTCTCTCGTGCGCTACCGTCAGAGATTCCTGCGGGGGTTCCCATGCAGGAGGGGGACGCCCACTTCGTGGTCCCGTCGGGGCTTTCCGTTGCTGCCAGCCTTCTTACCGGTATGGAGGAGTCGGCCGGGGGCCAGATGCCTCGGGGGACCCTTAGGGCCCAAATGGCGGCTATCGCACAGGAGGAGGTTCAGGTATGTACTCTCTCATGTGTTGTTTTGAGCGCCCTCTTCTTAGTTCGAGTGTCCCCAAATCTCTCTGCCGTTTTTCGCCAGGTCCTTCAGCACTGCGCCCTCGTTACTCGTATGGAGGCCGAGGGGGCCTTCCATGCTGCGAGGTCAGCAGAAGAGTCTTCTTCGGAGACCGAGAATCTGCGACTCGAGTTGCGTCTGGAGAAGGAGAGGATGGCTGTCCTTAAAGCCCGATCGGCCGCCGCGGAGCTCGCTGTCTCGAAGTGCCGAGAGTCTTATCACCGCCTAAGTAAGTCCCACCGAGTTGTCGAGGCGAAGTTGATGGAACTGGCCGATCGCTTTGCAGCAATGAAGAGGGTGAGGGATGCCAGCAGGTGAGATGCCGAGGCGGCGCTTCAGGCGGCGGAGGTCGTCGAGACTCGGGCTAGAAAGGCCGTGACTGATTACAAGGAGTCAGACCAGTTCTACGTCGTCCTTGGCGAGACCTCCGCCATCGCATGGAACAAAGCTCTTGATGCCGTCAAGGAGCAGTTTCCGGAGTTTGCCAATGGTGAGCTCCATGCTTGGGTCCCACATTCGGTGGTCATTCCTCCAGCCGATGGTGATGAGGGAGGCGATGTCTAGGTGGGGCCTGTGGCCAAACCCCTTATTGTTTCTTTTTTTTTTCTTTTCCTCCTCTCTCTTTCGTAAGCCTCCAGAATTTTATAGGCCTCCGGGTATTTTGTAAGGCTGGGGAGCCCACAATACCCTTGTAAAGACTTTTTGCTTTGTGAATAAAGATTTTTGTTTTTGCAATAGTGTTTGTGCTTGTATATTCCTTTGTCCGTAGACACTTGTATTTGCGCAGTACTGCCTTCCTTTTATGTCGGTTCTTTGTCTAGCGATCACACATCGAGTTGAATCTGTTTGTTTGCTGAGTGTGCAAAGACCGGTGGGGGGACGGTATCTCCATGGCCCCGAAGTCGAGATGGAGATCGCTTAGACGTAGAACTGGATGCCTTTTGATGAGTTCATGTTCCGTAGCGTGGAAGGCTCAGAGAGGTATGTCGATGATAGACCGAGTAGGATAGCTGCCCGGGGCCTCTAAGCGAGGGCTGCGATCCCTGGAGTTGTAAAGTAGTGAATTGGCGCCGGGGATAGCCGAGCAGGGTAGCCGTTAAGATCCCTTATGCGAGGGCTTTTGTTCCTTAGCGCTAGAGGGGCCGTGAGAGGCTTACTAAGGATGTAGCCGAGCAGCATAGCTGCTCAATGCCTCTTGGCGAGGGCTTTAATCCTTAGGGTGTTGTGGTAGGGAGCTACCAGCCAGGGATAACTGAGCAAGGTTGGGCCCGGTTGCCTCTTGCGAGCGCTTTTGATCCTTAGCGTGGGAGGGGCCGTAAGTGGCCTACTAAGGATGGGGCCGAGCAGGGTAGCTGCTCGGTGCCTCTTGGCGAGGCCTTTGATCCTTGGTGTGTTGGGGTAGGGAGCTACCAGCAAGGGATAACCGAGCAAGGGCGGGCCCGGTTGCCTCTTGCGAGGGCTTTGATCCTTAGCGCGGGAGGGGCCGGAAGTGGCCTACTAAGGATGGCCGAGCAGGGTTACTGCCCGGTGCCTCTTGGCGAGGGGTTTGATCCCTGGTTTGTTGGGGTACGGAGCTACCAGCCAAGGATAAACGAGCAAGGGCGGGCCCGGTTTCCTCTTGCGAGGGCTTTGATCCTTAACGACGGGCCGAGCAGGGTTACTGCCCGGTGTCTCTTGGCGAGGGCTTTGATCCCTGGTTTGTTGGGGTAGGGAGCTACCATCCAGGGATAACCGAGCAAGGGCGGGCCCGGTTGCCTCTTGGCGAGGGCTTTGATACCTGCTTTGTTGGGGTAGGAAGCTACCAACCAGGAATAACTGAGCAAGGTTGGGCCCGGTTGTCTCTTGCGAGGGCTTTTGATCCTTAGTGCGGGAGGGGCCGTAAGTGGCCTACTCAGGATGGCCGAGCAGGGTTACTGCCCGGTGCCTCTTGGCAAGGGCTTTTTGTCCTTAAGGATGGCCGAGTAGGGTTGCTGCCTGGTGCCTCTTGGCGAGGGCTTTGATCCCTGGCGTTGTGGAGTAGGGAAGCTACCAGCCAGGAATAGCCGAGCAGGGTAGCTGCAGGGCTGCCTCTTGGTGAGGGCTTCGATCCCTGGCAGTGTGGGGTAGGGAAGCTACCAGTCAGGGATAGCCGAGCAGGGTAGCTGCAGGGCTGCCTCTTGGTGATGGCTTCAATCCTTGGCGCTGGAGAGGCCATGGTAGGCCTGCCAAGGATGAACCAAGCAGTGAAACTACTCAGTTTCCTCTTAGTGAGGGCTTAGATCCCTGGTGTTGTGGGGTAGGCGAGCTACCGGCCAGGGATAGCCGAGCAGGGTAGCTGCAGGGCTGCCTCTTGGCGAGGGCTTCGATCCCTGGCGTTGTGGGGTAGGGAAGCTGCCAGCCAAGGATGAACCAAGCAGTGAAGCTGCTCGGTTGCCTCTTAGTGAGGGCTTTGATCCCTGGCGTTGTGGGGTAGGCGAGCTACCGACCAGGGATAGCCGAGAAGGGTAGCTGCAGGGCTGCCTCTCAGTGAGGGCTTAGGTCCCAGCATTGTGGGGTAAGGAAGCTACCAGCCAGAGATAGCCAAGCAGGGTAGCTGCAGGGCTGCCTCTTGGTGAAGGCTTCTATCTTTGGCACTGAAGGGGCCGTGGGAGGCCTGCCAAGGATGAACTAAGCAGTGAAGATGCTCGGTTGCTTCTTAGTGAGGGCTTAGATCCCTGGCGTTGTGGGGTAAGCGAGCTACCGGCTAGGGATAGCCGAGCAGGGTAGCTGCAGGGCTGCCTCTTGGCAAGGGCTTCGATCCCTGGCATTGTAGGGTAGGGAAGCTACCAGCCAAGGATGAACCAAGCAGTGAAGCTGCTCGGTTGCCTCTTAGTGAGGGCTTTGATCCCTGGCATTGTGGGGTAGGCGAGCTACCGGCCAGGGATAGCCGAGCAGGGTAGCTGCAGGGCTGCCTCTTGTCGAGGGCTTCGATCCCTGACGTTGTGGGGGTAGGGAAGCTACCAGCCAAGGATGAACCAAGCAGTGAAGCTGCTCGGTTGCTTCTTAGTGAGGGCTCTGATCCCTGGCGTTGTGGGGTAGGCGAGCTACCGACCAGGGATAGCCGAGCAGGGTAGCTGCAGGGCTGCCTCATAGTAAGGGCTTAGGTCCCTGGCATTGTGGGGTAGGGAAACTACCAGCCAGGGATGAACCAAGCAGCGAAGCTGCTCGGTTGCCTCTTCGTGAGGGCTTTGGGAAGATGGACAGTCGCGAGTGACACGTGCCACGAACGCGTGGAGGAGGCGGAGCGCCAGAGCCGCGTCATTTCGACTTCGCATTGAGCGACGCGATGTCTGCCACGTGGCGGCACAGTTGCGGGCGACCATTGAACTCCGGGAGCATTGTGGGCTATAAAATAGAGAGATTATTGATGACTCCTTTCCTCACACCTGAAACGCAAGAATGGAGGACTTCCCTTTCACCATCCCCGATATCATAAGCTTCAAGGACGTGTATCTCTACGATCAGTACTGCACTGATGACACGGTGCAGTTGGTGATAGGCCGGATCGGGGATCATTTCGGTCGATTGCTCTCCCGGCGCTCCTCCCTACTTCAGGTGTTGATGTACTCCATCTGGAGGGCATCGCCGGGGCTCTACAACCCCTTATCCGAGCAGCTGAAAGACGAGGCCATTGGCAAGCTGAGGTCTCTGGGGCGTTTCGACCTGATCTCTGCGAGCCGGCTAAATCGCTCGGAGGCGCTCGTCCTTGAGTGCTACCACTTGAGGCTTGATGCCGACGCTAGCGGGGGTCATCGAGGGGAGAGGTTAGACGCCGCGAGGGCTCGGCTGGCGGAAATATCCTCAGAGTACCACGAACAGTGCTCTCCGCATGCCATTCCCCCGCTGTTGTAATATATATATTTTTATGTACGGTTGAAGAGCCAATAGTACCTCTTGAATGAATAAGATCCTTTTTCTTTTCTGCAATGCTTTATTGATCCCTTTATTATATAAACAAAAGATCTCAAGAAAGATGTACATTGCTCTGAAAAGAAAATACAAGCTTGTTCCCCGCCGAAAGACGCAGAGACGCGACCGTGCGGGTCCGTCTTGCCTGAATTTCGGGGCAGATGCTAATTGGTGCTATCCGTCCACCTCTCCGAAGATGCCAAGTTGATTTATGACACCATGTATCGAAGGTTTAAACGGATGCAGCCGATGTAGCAGACTTCATCAGATTCCCCCTCATTTGAGGGTTTTTTTTTTATTGTGGGGACGCTCTTCCCTGCAGGCGTAAGCCCCTGCAGTTAATTACGCTACCGCATCGCGGTAACCACTTTCTCCTTCTCCAGATGGTCACTTCGTGTCGTGTGTGTTTGTTTTGTTTTTGGTTGCCAGTGGATTGTATATGGAGTCTAATTTATGTTGTCGCCCGTAGGGTGTGGATTAGTCCAAATCCGCATCTTCTTAGATTTGGGTTTGGGGGTTGGGTTTAAGGATACGTTAGCCTCATTTGAGACTAAGATCAACTTAAACGTATGTTTAGGACACG
This sequence comes from Agapanthus africanus, assembly GCA_030015575.1. Classification (NCBI taxonomy): domain Eukaryota; kingdom Viridiplantae; phylum Streptophyta; class Magnoliopsida; order Asparagales; family Amaryllidaceae; genus Agapanthus; species Agapanthus africanus. Next base: position 394,933,504 of record JASDDO010000029.1, on the reverse strand, counting down.
TTAGTCTAATTTTTAGACTAAGATCAACTTTAACAGGATCATTTAGATCCAACAAGAGAGCAATTGAGCTCTATTATTTAATTTAGGGACATTGCGGTCAATTAGTTTAAGGACATTACGGTCCATTGTTAGTTTAAGAACATCTCGGTCCAATGTTAGTTTAAAGACATCTCGGTCCAAGGTTAAGGACATCATAGTCCGTGAGTTTAAAGACCTCACAGTTAAGGTTAAGGATATCATAGTCCGTAGGATTAAAGACCCCACAGTCCGTGAAATGTGTGGTTGTCGGGACCCGTCACCTCTCTGAGGACGTTGAAGGATTACAAAGACAAATATCAAAGGAGTAAAGAAATGTACCCTCGAACCGGTGTGAGTTGATTGAAAGATCTGTAGTCCAATTTGGGACTAAGATCTGTTGAAATATTCATGAGCAGATGGGCTCAATTAATATGAGTTGAGGACTTATGGCCAATCTTGGGCTAAGTCCAATAAATGTTTAATACTTTTTTTTGGGCTGTTGAGCCTTTATTTGGGCTTGCCCCTTTTAACAATGTTCTTATCTTGTACTGAATGCTGAGCATTCATCAGAGCTCTGGGTTTATTAAAGAACAATTTATGTTCTGTCAGCGCAACACGTGGTGCGCTAGGCACTTTGCGCCAATCAAAAAGCGCAGTGCGCTACTGCCAAGTAGCGCACATGTAAGGGACACGTGTCGCACTCAGCGCTAGGCACTAGATGATGAGCGCATGATACCAGTTTATGAGCGCTGAGCGCTAATTTAGTGGCGCACACGTGAGTGACACGTGGTGCACACGGTGCTGAGCGCTAGCTCATGAGCGCAGTGCGCTATTTCAGAAGCGCAAAGCGCAAGTTGTTAATTGGCGCATACGTGGTTTACACGTGGCGCATTTGGCGCTAAGCGCCGATCCAGAGAGCGCAGAAGTGCAGTTCAGGAGCGCAAGGTACATTTCAAGAGCGCAAAGAGCATTTGATTAATTTTATGATCCGAGAACAAATTTATGTTCTTTTAAAAGAGACTTTGTCTCAAGATTTAAAAACAACAGTTCTTATTTTGCAGGAGAGATTTTCAATCTCTTATTTTGATGAAAGGCTTTGCCTTTATAGATCCATGATCTGTGAGAAGAATTATATTCTTCTTTTATTTTATGATGAGATCTTTTGATCTCTTTTATGAAAGACTTTTTGTCTTAAAGATCTATGATCTTTTTGAAAAAATAAATTTTTCTTTCTATGAGATGATTTCATCTCTGTGTTCATCACCTATCATCTTTATCTTGAAGAAATGTCTTCTTGCAAGAGCTTGCTCTTTTTCTTTTAATTTCTCAAAGCTTATGGGGGGTGTTCCCGCCAAAATTTTGGCTCACAACCTGCTCCCTTATAAAAAATAATAAAATAATAATAAAATAAAAAATGAAGGGAAAAACTCCACATGCAAAGAATATAACAAATGCCTCAAAGCCAAGAGTTAAAACATTGTGAAGCAATACTTCAGATTCAGCGCCAGGTGCGCTGCGCCCTAGGTAGTGCATCCAATCAGAGCAAAACTTTGTTTTAAAATTCAAAATTTAAATTGAAGCAACGCTTCAGATTCTGCGCGCTGCTCGCCACGTGTCAAAAGCAGACACGCCAGCGCCAGGAGCGCTGTGCCCTAGGCAGCACGTCACCAATCAGAGCAAAGCTCTGTTTTAAAATTCAAAATTTAAATTGAAGCAACGCTTCAGATCCAGCGCTCTGCGCTGTGCGCCACGTGTCAAACACGGGTGCGCTAGCGCAGTTGCGCTGCGCTCTGCGCTGCGTGCCACGTGTCAAACACGGGCGCGCTAGCGCAGTTACGCTGCGTGCCACGTGTCGAGCGTAGGTGCGCTAGCGCAAGGTGCGCCAGTGCTGGGATTAAAAAAATTCCCCACCGTCAGATCAAAAGATCTATTAATAATAAATTATTAATTAATCAGAACTAAAATTCTGTTATGGAATGATTTTTCAATCTTATTAAAACAAGAAGATTATCTTCTGTAAAACAGAAGCCTTAGGATCAAAGATCCAACGATGGGAAATATTCCCAAATCAATCAGAGAAAGATCTCATAACACTGATTTAACAAATCATTTGGCCCTATATAAAGGACCCTAGACTTCAAGTCTAACGCACACACAGAGACGGAGAGAATACAAGAAAGAGAGAGAAAAACCCTCTGCAAAAGAAGAGCAAGCTCTTGGAAAAAAAAGAAGATCATTTCTTCATATTCAAGGTAAAAGAACTATGTTCTTGAACAATAGAGACGAATCCATCTCGTAAAAAGAAGAATCATCTTCTAAAAAGATCATAGATCTAAAAAAGACCAAGGTCTTTAATAAAAAGCAAAAGATCAAAAAATCTAATCATAAAGAAAATAATAATAAAAGAAGTATTTTACTTCATTGACAGATCTTTGATCTATAAAGGCAGAGCCTTTATAAAAACAAGAACTTTTGTTCTTGGATCTTGAGGCAAAGTCTCCTTTGAAGAACATAAATTTGTTCTTTGATCTTAAAATTGATCAAAATGCGCTTTGCGCTATTAGACAGTGCCTTGCACTCATGAACTGCACCGTTGCGCTCCTTGGACCGGCGCTCAGTACCAAAACATGCTACGTGTCAACCATAGACACAATCTGCGCTTTCGCTCCTGAAACAGCGCACTGCGCTCATGGGCTGGCGCTCAGCGCCAAACGCGCCACGTGTCATTCACTGGTGCACCCACAAACTAGCGCAGCGCACTCATAAATTAAAAGCGCAATGCGCTAACAAACTAGCGCTAAGTGCGACACGTGTCCTCCTTGTGTGCGCTACCCAACAGAAGCGCAATGCGCTCTTTCCTTGGCGTAAAGTGCCTGACGCGCCACGTGGTGCACTGTCAGAACATACTTTGTTCTGATAAATCTTATGCATTCAATACAAGACAAAAATGTCAAAGCCCAATGCTTAGCATTATTAAAGGGACCAAGCCCAAATAAAGGCTCAATAGCCAGAACAATAAAATGTTCAACTCATATCAACTGAGCCCATATGCTCATAAACCTTTAAACAGACTTTAGTCCCAAATTAGACTATAGATCTCCCAACCAATATTGGTTCAAGGGTACATCTCTGAACTCCTCTGATATTTGTCGTTGTAATCCTTCAACGTCTTCAGAGAGGTGACGGGTCCCGACAGCCATACATTCCACAGACTATGATGTTCTTAACCTTGACTGCAGGGTCCTTAAACCCACGGACTATGATATCCTTAACCTGGACTGTGAGGTCTTTAAACTCACGGACTATGATGTCCTTAACCTTGACTGTGGGGTCTTTAAACTCATGGACTATGATGTCCTTAACCTTGACTGTGAGGTCTTTAAACTCACGGACTATGATGTCCTTAACCTCGACCGTGATGTCTTTAAACTAACATTGGACCACCATGTCTCTAAACTGGTAATTGACCACAATGTCTTTAAACTAAACAATAGAGTCCAAATGCTCTTTTGTTGGATCTAAACGATCCCGTTAAGTTGGCCTCGGTCTAAAATTAGACTGACGTATCCTTAACAAACGTTGAGTTGATCTTAGTCTAATATTAGACTAACGTATCCTTAACAAACGTTTAAGTTGATCTTAGTCTCAAATAAGACTAACGTATCCTTAAACCCAAACCAAAACCCAAATCTAAGAAAATACGGATTTGGACTAATACACGTCCTACGGGCGACAACATAAATTAGTCTCCGTATACAATCCACGGGCAACCACAAACAAAACAAACACCCACGACACGAAGTGACCATCTGGAGAAGAAGAAAGTTGTTACCGTGATGCGGTAGCGTAATTAACTGCAGGGGCTTGGCCTGCAGGGAAGAGCGTCCCCACAATCAAAAACCCCTCAAATGAGGGGGAATCTGACGAAGTCTGCTACATCGGCCGCATCCGTTTAAACCTTCGATACATGGTGCCATAAATCAACTTGGCATCCTCGGAGAGGTGGACGGATAGCACCAATTAGTATCTACCCCCAGATTCAGGCAAGACAGTCCGTCTTCCCGGTTTCCGGCGGTAAACAGATTCTGACACGCCCGGTGGGACCTTTTCCTCTTTCCACTCCACACTTCGTGTGTCGTGTTCGCAAACGAATTGCGGTTTGCTATGGTTGCCTGTGGATTCGAGATACTTAGATTTGGTGGCTTGCTCCGTGCAGAAAACAGAAGATCAATGGCTTCAAACTGCACTGACTGCAACTGCAACTCTCGCTCCGTCCCATCCGGAAGAGTGACTTACGGGCCCCAAGCGGCCTCCATCTTCGCTATGCCGGTGGAACAGGTAACTCAGGCTACCACTGGGCTATTCTTCGGGACTATGCTCCCACCGATGAAGTTCAATGCCCCAATGCCGTCGCAAGAAGCTCCGAAGAAGTCGGTCTTTGATTGGCTTACAACTACTGCGGCCCCTCTCAACGGGTCGCCCAAATCCAGTGCCTCAGTTTTCAACAGACTAGGCCAAAGCTCAAGTGGGCCCGTGAAAAAGCCTGCGATACCTGAAGCGGCCAACCCAAAGCGGATAGCCATTCCTGCTCCTGAAGTCGTCAAGGCAGCTTCTCCTGCTAAAGGGTCGGTCTTCACAAGACTGGCTGTTTCAGCTACTACTCCACGCGAAGTCACGAAGGCTGCTTCCCCTGTTTGAAAGTCGGCCTTCGCAAGACTGACTATCCTCTCTCAACGGACGTCAGCCTTCGACCGGCTAGTGCCAATAACAGCCTCTCCTCAAAGCAGGGGGCATGAGGAAGCTCATCCAACAGTGGAGGTAATCCCGGCCACACGACATGCTCGACGCCGCCACTGGCGTCGAGTGAGGAAAGCTGGGGGCAATTCCCCTTCTGGACAGACTCCGCCAGCTCCAACGGTGGAAGTTGATGCTGCTGTTCTAACCAGGAACAGCTTTGAACTACTTAACAGAGTGCGCAAGAATTCGCCAACTACTGTGCTGAAAAGATCTCCTCTACCAATGGAGAACGCTATAAAGGCGAAGCTGGAGCAGGCCTTTCAACGGCTGTCCTCTAAAGTTTACAAGGTCTGGCGTCAAGTCCAAGACTCAGTGATTGATCCAAATTTCTCCCGCCGACAGGAAAAGATAAAGGTTCGGCAAGAAAAGGACTACCCTGTCAAGCCACAGAAGGCGACGGTTACTTGGGTGCCCACTGCAACGGCCCCCTCAACTTTGACCGCCCATAAGAGGAGAAGGCCGGAGAAAATCCCCATGTCTGCGACAAATGTCAAAGGCACTGAGCCCAAACGCCCTAAGTCTGGGGGCATGGTGGTGCATACCGTCTATATGGCATCCGGAAAAGAGGATAGCCGTATCTCTACGGGTCATCGACCACTCACCAGATCCGTAACAAAAGCCCAGGAACAGCAGCAGAAGCTTCAAGAGATGCTGACTGCAATGGCCGCTCTCACCGGGCCAAAAGAATGCCCGGAGGCATCATCAGAACAGCGTCACGAACAAGTAACCGATGCTGACTTCCTACGCAGAGTCCTCGAAAAGAAGGACAGAGAAGCAGCAGAACAAGCTGCCAATATAAAACAAATGGCGCTTCTCTTCCAAGACATGGTAGGAATGATGTTATAGCCGGATCCTCCAGCTGAAGACCCTCCGATCATTATTGAAGACGATAGAGGGGAGACATCTAATCCTCCTCCGGCTCTTTCAGCAGCCAAAGAGGAAACTATTTCTAAGGCCGCTCTGGATGACTATATTGCTCAGCAAATACAAGCTCACCAGGCGAACGAAGCGGCTGGCCAAGTTGTAAAAACTGGACGACCCTACCCAGGCTGGTATGACCGAATAAGTTACCCACCGGGATATATGATCCCTAAATTCCATGTATATAAAGGGACGGGGAATCCACATCAGCATGTCGCTCAATTCAGGGCCTTATGCGGCAACACTGGAGGCGACGACAAACTGTTGCTTCGCAAATTCGTCGGCAGCTTAGCAGAAACGGCCTTTGAATGGTATTCGGAGCTGCCTAACGACTCTGTCAAAACATTTATGGAGATGGAGCTGCTGTTTACACAAAGATTTGCAAGCACCAGCGAGCGCACACCGATCACCGCATTGATCAACGCTAGGGTAAGGCCAGGCGAAACATGGGTTCAATACGCAATATGATGGCGGAATCTATGGTCGAAATGCGAACAGCGCATAGAAGAAGCGCCGGCGGTGGGCATGTTCGTGGGCACTCTTGACCCTCAAGCGACCATCTCCCAGTTCATGATGTTCTTCAAGCCAACTACTTTCCAGGCCTTGATTGATAAGTTGACCCAAATGGATCAGATGGGTCATAGACCATCTCCTTCAAAGACGGATCCTCGGAATGAAAAGGGGAAAGGAAAAGCAACTTTTGTCGCCAATACTCAACAACAGCCGAGCAACTTAAAACCGGTTATCCGCCAAAACAATATGCATCCACACCCATCCCTCGAGGAAAGACTAGGACGTCCTTACTCGTTTCCTCAAGACAAAACGAGAAGACTGTTCGAGCTGGCAGTGCGCAACAGGCTCATAAATTTGCCGGATCCAAAACGTCCGTTGCAGCTAAACGACGTCAATGATCCCAATTACTGCCCCTACCACTGAGTATTGGGCCATCCGATCGAAGACTGCTACGTCTTCAAAAACTGGATTGAAGACCAATACCAACAAGGCAAGTTCGCATTATCGTAAAACTGGAAGGTGAAACCGCCGCAACCTCACGCCCCTAAAAAGGTGGACACGCCGGGGGCATCGTGCTCCTTCATAGAAGAAGCTCCGTGGGAGGTCGCCCTTTCAGCCAAAACTAAAAGAATGCTGAAGGATCTCCAAATGTGCCCGGCAATCAGGTGGAAAAATCCACTGGAACCTGAGATTGTCGAGGGAATGCTAAAACCGCCCCCGACTACAAAAATTGGTGGAGATAGTCAAAGCGCTCTCACCCAGCCGTCAAAGTCTTCGAAGAAGAAGACCTAAAAGCCCATGAAGGTTGATAACAAGCGCACGGATCTGCAAAAGCAGATTGACACGCTGGAAGAGTATAACCAGAAGGCGCGGACTCCAATCACACTCCAAGAGTTTCTCAGCCGCGTCCTTAAGAACGAAGATGATAGAGAAGACTCGTCGAGTGAATCTGAAGATTACGTGGCAAGCTGCCATGTGATCTCTCATTCGTCAATAGATAATGAGGAAGCTCCTTGTAACGAGAAACTGGGGGCATGATCGAAGCCAAAATCCTTGGAACCGTCTGACAAGATGATCGACTTGCTACTGAACGAAGCCCGTCAGAAAAGCAAAGCCAATCGAGAGCGTGAACTGGCTATATTCGAAAAAGCCAAACGCCGACGACTGGAGGAGAAGGTCGAAACACCCCAACTGGAGCAAAGCATCCATATCGCCAGCAAAAAAAAGCTTAGAGTAAGGAAACGATTCACTAGGGCCCTAGCAATAGGAATGAAGTTGCCCTCTCTCAAAGGAAGTTCCCCTGGCAATATACGTCTTGAGGAAGCAGACATACATCCTAACTTCTGCCTATACCACCAAAAGATTGCACACCCTACCGAGGAGTGCATAGCCTTTAAAAACTGGTGGCAGGGATATGTTGCCCATCGACGACACGTTCAACGAGTGAAGCGCAAGGCTCGTCGAGAACAGAAAAACACGACAAATGAATGCGAAAGAGCTGCTGGCAACTATCATATAGCCGACACTAAGGGATCGCAAGTTATCACCTTTAGAAGCGACTCTAACGAAGAAGTCACCCTCAGCCCTCTCTTCAAGGAATACACCTCCGACACAAAATATGCGAAGATTCGCGGCAAAATCTAGCTGCATAATCATGCGTCGACTGATAACCGAAACGTCGTTAACTACTACCAACCCGCGACATCCTCAGGCTGACGTGGTAAAAAAAACGGTATGTCCATAAGCAAAATGGGCATGGATGAAAACCCGAAAGGGCTCCATGAGTAAAAACAGCAGGGCTACCGGCGAGTTTTGTGAAAACCCGAAAGGGCGCAACCTCGTTAAAATAAAAAAAAACGGTATGTCCATAAGCGAAATGGGCACGGATGAAAACCCGAAAGGGCTCCGTGAGTAAAAACAGCAGGGCTACCGGCGAGTTTTGTGAAAACCCGAAAGGGCGCAATCTCGTTAAAAGACACTTGCAAGGTCCTCTCGACTTTGCAAGGAGAAACCGCCTGCGTGAGATCTTTACGACTCATAAGGGAGCAACACACTTAGGGATCCCTACGATCCCTAAAGAGAAATTACACTTGCGAGATCCTCACGACTCATAAGGAGAACCCTCTTATGAGACCCTCACGGCTCATTAGATTCAAAAGCCTTAAGTTACAGGGATCTGAACTTGTTCTTAAGCAGTCATACCGCCCGATTTTGCCCTACAAGCGGCTCAATGTTGACCCTTGTATACAATCCACGGGCGCGAATAAACATTTCCCTAACAAAGTCACATCCGTGAATAGGGATATGTCTACATGGTGAACAACCCTTATAAGTACTCTCGACTTATAAGGAGAAAACACTCTTGTAAGATCCTTACGACTTATAAGAGAACATGCACTTAGGAATCCTTACGATTCCTAAGGAGAAAATGCACCTATGAGATCCTCACGACTCGTAGGGAGAAATACCTTTATGAGACCCTTACAGCTCATGAAGTCAAAAGCCTTAGTCGACAGGATCCTGACCCTGTTCGTTAAGCCACCTTTGTTCGATATCGACAGAGGCAAATGATGATTCGCTCCTGGCAATATCCCAGTTGTAGCGGTGCTGATGCCGAAATCGGTGTCTAATCCCAAGATTACAGTAAGAAGCTAGCGAGCCACACATGCGTATGAAACAGCCGAAATGATGGGGCAACTTGCAAACAAAATCAGCAAGTAAAAATATATGCATGCCAAATAGCCGAAATGATTGGGCAGCTCGCAATAAAAAGCAGCGAGTAAAAAAATAAATAAATAGCCGAAATGATTGGGTACCGCGAAAATAGCCGAAATGATTGGGCAATCGCGACCTTCGCGATATAAAAGCTGAAATGATAGAGTATCGCGGGAAGAAAAAAATAAACAAAATTCTGAAAGAATGAAACTTTCGCCCTACAGATGAGATCACATCGATCCCTGTATACAATCCAGGGGCACAAACAAAGAAGGAATCACACCTTTCCTTCCCAGGCTCCATCAGAAAACGAAGCCAAGTCTCGACGGCCACGTCTACAGCCTGAAGACCCACAACAGCGTTCCTCCAGGACTCAGACGCAACATCACCAAACGGAGCCACGGCTTAGTCCCTAGTTCCAAACCTCGATGGTTCACAGACAACCTAGAGATCATCTCGACACTCATCTCGTTACAACAAACGCAATGTCAACAACGGCGTTCCTTCACAAGTCTACCAGGATGCAGATGCAACGTCAACAAAAGACCCCATAGTCGAAACAAAGTGGAGTGATGGCAAAATCCCAACTCCACCTCAGCATTCGTCCCGATACAACAGACGCAATGCTAGCAAACGAAGCAAAGGCTAAATTCCTAGCTTCAGGGTCTTGACGGCAACTCATATAAAGCCTGAAAGACAATCGGAGATCATCCCACACCAGCGCGGAGTGGTTACCACCTTGACATTCATCTCGATACAGCAGACAAAATGTCACTACAGCGTCCTTCCTCCAACAGGATTTGGACATGACAAAACAAACGAAGCAAATGACAAATTCCTAGCTTCAGGGTCTTGACGGCAACTCATATAAAGCCTGAAAGACAATCGGAGATCATCTCGCACCAGCGTGGAGTGGTCACCACCTCGACGTTCGTCTCGATACAACAGACGAGATGTCACTACAGCGTTCTTCCTCCAGCAGGATTCAGACGCGACAATCAATCAACGGAGCCACGGCAAAATCCCTAGTTCCAAACCTCGACGGTGTACCAGCAACCTAGAGACAACCGCGACATTCGTCTCGATACAGCAGACGCAATACCAGCAAACGAAGCAAAGGCCAAATTCCTAGCTTCAGGGTCTTGACGGCAACTCATATAAAACCGGAAAGACCATTGGAAATCATCTCACACCAGCGTGGAGTGATCACCACCTCGACGTTCGTCTTGACACAACAGACGAGATGCCACTACAGCGCCCTTCCTCCAACAGGATTCGGACTCGCCAAAGCAAACGAAGCAAAGGCCAAATTCCTAGCTTCAGGGTCTTGACGGCAACTCATATAAAACCTGAAAGACTATCGGAGATCATCCCACACAAGCGCGGAGTGGTCACCACCTCGACGTTCGTCTCGATACAGCAGACGAGATGTCACTACAGCGTCCTTCCTCCAACAGGATTCGGACATGCCGGTAAACGAAGCGAAGGCCAAATTCCTAGCCTCAGGGTCTTGATGGCAACTCATATAAAACCGGAAAGACCATCGGAGATCATCTCACACCAGTATGGAGTGATCACCACCTCGACATTCGTCTCGATACAGCAGACGAGATGTCACTACAGCGTCCTTCCTCCAAACAGGATTCAGACACGCTAAAGCAAACGAAGCAAAGGCCAAATTCCTAGCTTCAGAGTCTTGACGGCAACTCATATAAAACCTGAAAGACTATCGGAGATCATCCCACACCAGCGCGGAGTGGTCACCACCTCGACGTTTGTCTCGATACAAGAGACGAGATGTCACTACAGCGTTCTTCCTCCAGCAGGATTTGGAAACGCCAGCAAATGAAGCGAAGGCCAAATTCCTAGCTTCAGGGTCTTGACAGTAACTCATATAAAACCTGAAAGACTATCGGAGATCATCCCACACTAGTGTGGAATGATCACCACCTCGACGTTCGTCTCGACACAGCAGACGAGATGTCACTACAACGTTCTTCCTCCAGCAGGATTCAGACGTGACAATCAAACAACAGAACCACAGTAAAATACCTAGTTCCAAACCTCGACGGTTCACTAGCAACCTAGAGACAACCATGACATTCGTCTCGATACAGCAGACGCAATGCCAGCAAACGAAGCGAATGCCAAATTTCTAGCTTCAGGGTCTTGACGGCAACTTATATAAAACCTGAAAGACTATCGGAGATCATCCCACACCAGCGCGGAGTGGTTATGACTCATCGGGGCTCTCCAAAATGAGCCTAACCTCAAGTAAAAAGTGGCATGGCAAAATTCCTAATGCTTGCTCTTCCGACGGTCAAACTGCTAGAAGGATTGCTTGAAGACATCTTTTCCAGCCCCCGAAGGGATCGGAGACACGACAGTCGCAAGGCCACTCGAACGGCAAGATTGCCTATCGAGAAATACATCAGCCAACACGACGGTACGACGGATAAAACCCTAGTACCACAGACCCTAACGGACCTTTGTCGTAAAGAGCAGAGGTTAACTGTGACGTTAGGATATTCTTGCGAGAAATGCTCGATTCGTCTCGACTCGCGAGGAAATTAGTGTCTTTGCGAGAACTTCTCGATTCGTCTCGACTCGTGAGGAAAAGCCTTAGACAATAGGGATAAGAACCGGTTTCCTAAGCACTGGGGCCCTGCAAGTCGATCCAAAATGAACTCTTGCATACTATTCACGGGTCACACTCTCCAAAGTCGAATTTCGACAAGAAGGGAAACAACCGCTTACGGGTCCTCTCGACTCGTAAAAGGGAAAATTCTCTTATAAGATCCTTACGACTTATAAGGGAAAACACACTTAGGAATCCTCACGATTCCTAAGGAGAAAATACACCTACGGGATCCTCCCGACTCGTAGGGAGAAAAGTCGTCATGAGACCCTCTCGACTCGTAGGGAGTAAAACCTTCTTGAGACCCTTACGGCTCATGAAGACGAAGAAAATTTTAGGCTACAAGGACCCTAAATTTGTCTCCTAAGCCCTCAATTATGTGGTCATGCATAACTCTGCACTACTTCACCCACGTACATACTTACGTGGGCAAAGTAGTGGGGGGCATTTGTTCCCGCCAAAATTTTGGCTCACAACCTGCTCCCTTATAAAAAATAATAAAATAATAATAAAATAAAAAATGAAGGGAAAAACTCCACATGCAAAGAATGTAACAAATGCCTCAAAGCCAAGAGTTAAAATATTATGAATCAATGCTTCAGATTCAGCGCCAGGTGCGCTGCGCCCTAGGCAACGCACCCAATCAGAGCAAAGCTCTGTTTTAAAATTCAAAATTTAAATTAAAGCAACGCTTCAAATTCTGCGCGCTGCGTGCCACGTGTCAAAAGCAGACACGCCAGCGCCAGGAGCGCTGCACCCTAGGCAGCGCGTCACCAATCAGAGCAAAGCTCTGTATTAAAATTTAAAATTTAAATTGAAGCAACGCTTCAGATCCAGCGTTGTGCGCCACGTGTGAAACACGGGTGCGCTAGCGCAGTTGCGCTGCGTTTTGTGCTACGTGCCACGTGTCAAATACGGGTGCGCTAGTGCAGTTGCGCTGCGCTCTACGCTGCGTGCCACGTGTCGCTAGTGCAGTTGCGCTGCGTTCTACGCTGCGTGCCACGTGTCAAACACGGGCGCGCTAGCACAGTTGCGCTGTGCTCTGCGCTGTGCACCACATGTCGAGCGTAGGTGCGCTAGCGCAAGGTGCGCCAGCGCTGGGATTAAAAAAATTCCCCACCGTCAGATCAAAAGATCTATTAATAATAAATTATTAATTAATCAGAACTAAAATTCTGTTATGGAAAGATTTTTCAATCTTATTAAAATAAGAAAATTATCTTCTGTAAAACAGAAGCCTTAGGATCAAAGATCCAACGGTGGGAAATATTCCCAAATCAATCAGAGAAAGATCTCTTAAAACTGATTTAACAAATCATTTGGCCCTATATAAAGGACCCTAGACTTCAAGTCTAACACATACACAGAGACAGAGAGAATACAAGAAAGAGAGAGAAAAACCCTCTGCAAAAGAAGAGCAAGCTCTTGGGAAAAAAAAAAGATCATTTTTTCATATTCAAGGTAAAAGAACTATGTTCTTGAACAATAGAGATGAATCCATCTCGTAAAAAGAAGAATCATCTTCTAAAAAGATCATAGATCTAAAAAAGACCAAGGTATTTAATAAAAAGCAAAAGATCAAAAGATTTAATCATAAAGAAAATAATAATAAAAGAAGTATTTTACTTCATTGACAGATCTTTGATCTATAAAGGCAGAGCCTTTATAAAAACAAGAGCTTTTGTTCTTGGATCTTGAGGCAAAGCCTCCTTTAAAGAACATAAATTTGTTCTTTGATCTTAAAATTGATCAAAATGCGCTTTGCGCTATTAGACAGTGCCTTGCACTCATGAACTGCGCCCTTGCGCTCCTTGGACCGGCGCTCAGCGCCAAAACATGCCACACAATCTGCGAGTTGCGCTCCTGAAACAGCGCACTGCGCTCATGGGCTGGCGCTCAGCGCCAAGCGCGCCACGTGTCACTCACTGGCGCACCCACAAAGTAGCGCAACACGCTCATAAATTAAAAGCGCAATGCGCTAACAAACTAGCGCTTAGCGCTAAGCGCGATACGTGTCCTCCTCGTGTGTGCTATCCAACAGAAGCGCAATGTGCTCTTTCCTTGGCGCAAAGCGCCTGACGCGCCACGTGGCGCACTGTCAGAACATACTTTGTTCTGATAAGTGCTATGCATTCAATACAAGACAAAAATGTCAGAGCCCAATGCTTAGCATTATTAAAAGAGCCAAGCCCAAATAAAGGCTCAATAGCCAGAACAATAAAATGTTCAACTCATATCAACTGAACCCATATGCTCATAAACCTTTAAACAGACTTTAGTCCTAAATTAGACTACAGATCTCCCAACCAACATTGGTTCAAGGGTACATCTCTGAACTCTTCTGATATTTGTCATTGTAATCCTTCAATGTCTTCAGAGAGGTGACGGGTCCCGACAGCCATACATTACACAGACTATGATATCTTTAAACTGGACTGTGGGGTCCTTAAACCCACTGGCTATGATGTCCTTAACCTTGACTGTGGGGTCCTTAAACCCACGGACTATGATGTCCTTAACCTTGATTGTGAGGTCTTTAAACTCATGGACTATGATGTCCTTAATCTCGACCGTGATGTCTTTAAACTAACATTGGATCACCATGTCCCTAAACCGGTAATTGATCGCAATGTTTTTAAACTAAACAATAGAGTCCAAATGCTCTCTTGTCGGATCTAAACGATCCCGTTAAGTTGGCCTCAGTCTAAAATTAGACTGACGTGTCCTTAACAAACGCTGAGTTGATCTTAGTCTAAAATTAGACTAACGTATCCTTAACAAACGTTTAAGTTGATCTTAGTCTCAAATAAGACTAACGTATCCTTAAACCCAAACCAAAACCCAAATCTAAGAAAATACGGATTTGGACTAATCCACGTCCTATGGGCGACAACATAAATTAGTCTCCGTATACAATCCACGGGCAACCACAAACAAAACAAACACCCACGATACGAAGTGATCATCTGGAGAAGGAGAAAGTTGTTACCGTGATGCAGTAGCATAATTAACTGCAGGGGTTTGCTCCTGCATGGAAGAGCGTCCCCACAATCAAAAACCCCTCAAATGAGGGGGAATCTGACGAAGTCTGCTACATCGGCCGCATCCGTTTAAACCTTCGATATATGGTGCCATAAATCAACTTGGCATCTTCGGAGAGGTGGAAGGATAGCACCAATTAGCATATGCCCCCAGATTCAAGCAAGACAGTCCGTCTTCCCGGTTTCCGGTGGTAAATAGGAGGGTTTCTCTATATCAGACTTGAAGTCTTGGAGCCTTTTTATAGGGCAAGCTGATTTGTTAAATCAGTTAAAGAGATTTTTCTCTGATTGATTTGGGGATGTTTCTCTACCATTGGATCTTTGATCTTAGGGCTTCTGTTTTACAGAAGGCAATCCTTTTGTTTTTAACAAGATTGAAAAAAATCTTTCCATAACAGAATTTAATTATGATTAATGATTTATCATTATAATTAGATCTTTTGATCTAACAGTGGGGAGTTTTTTAATCCCAGCGCTAGCGCATCCATGCTTTGCACGTGGTGCGCTGCTCAGAGTGCAGCGCACCTTGCATTAGCGCACATGTGTCTTACACGTGGTGTGCCGCTCAGAGCGCAGCACACCCTGCGCTAGCGCACCCGTGTTTGACAAGTGGCGTGCTGCGCAGCGCGCCTAGCGCTAGCGCACTCATGGTGCGCTGCCTAGGGCGCAACGCACTTGGCGCTGCATCTGAAGTGTTGCTTCAATTTTTTGAAATTTGAATTTCAAACAGAGCTTTGCTCTGATTGGGAGAAACAATGCTGGTAGATGTTCTTATTCTTGCAGCTCGAGCCCCCCGGATGTCTGTTGGCATCTATGCCCGGCATAGGGTACTGAACTTCGTAGGTACCAGACGTATCCTCCGCTGACACTACCATGATTTGGCCGATGGTTAGCTCGGCTGGAGGGGGACGCTGCTCCTGCTCGCGGTCAGCTTGCCGCTTGTCCCTCAGGTATGCTGCTAGGTGTCCCGAACGGATGAGCTCCTCAATGTAGTCCCGAAGCTTCTTACAACTCTCTGTGGAGTGGACTAGCGACCTGTGGAACCCGCAGTAGGGGCCCCGGGTTCGCTTTGAGGCCATTCGCAAGATTGGGTGGAGCTTGAAGAACCCCTCGCCCAGAACCTCTTCTAGTAGCACTACCTGGGAGACATTGAGCGGTGTGTACTCCTGGAACTTTGGGAGATAGGGCTTTTGCCGTTCAGGTCCCCTTCTCTCTTCTCTTGCCCTCTTCTTCTGGTCAGTTTGCTCTGCCCAGGGGAGATTTGCGTTTACCTCAGATTTGAGCTGGACCTCGCGCTCGGTCCAGGCCTTTACCTCGGCCATGGTCTTAGGTTACGCTAGTGCAAAGGAGCATAACCACTCTTTGTGCGTAAGACCAGACCTTAGTGCCATGATGAACGTCTCGTCCCGGTGCTCGGGGATCTCGAGAAGGGCGTTGTAGAAGCGGGTGACGTATGCTTTGAACATCTCTTTATCCCCGCTCTTGATCGTGAAGAGGTGGTCGACGGTGCGTTTTTGCCGCCTGTTCCCGATGATGTGGCCGAGAAATTGGGTGGCCAGCTCGTCGAAAGTTGAGATCGAGCGTGGCTCGAGTCCTCAGAACCAGTCTCGCCCGGAGCGGATGAGAGTGGCCAGGAAAACCCGGCACTGGGCGGCGTCGGAGTTGTCTTGGAAGCTCATCCCTATGGTGAACGCATCCAAATGGTCCTTCGGGTCAGACTTGCCGTCGAAGAGGGAGACCTTTGGGGGCTTGTTGCGAGAGGAGACGTAGACAGCGAGCAGCTCCTCGGTGAACGGTTTGGTGAGCGAGTCGGCGGTGTACTTAGCCCCGTCGCTCGAACGGTGAACCTCCTAATGCAGACCCTCTGTAACAACCTAGTTCATTTATACCAATTCCAGTTCCATAGTTATTATATCTGTAGTATTTTATTGATTTATCGTGTTTGGGTGCGGATGGTATTTTACATTTTACATTGCATTCGACCCGACCCGCTTGCTTGAGCTTGTTGATTCATATTTATAGATTACCTTGACTTGTCACATAGATACGTGCATCTCATATATACTGCATACTGGCATTTTATCTGGCATTGCATCTTTTATCATATAACATTTTAGGTCATGTAAAATAATTTAAAATTGAATTGCATAGCCTGCATGATACCCCTAACCCCGTGGTAGCATCCGTGCATCTTGTTCTCGTCCCGTTCAGTGAAACGGACATGTTTGGATGGCTACACGTACGTACGTGCATCCGTTCTTGGGGGTATACATTTTCATTAACTGAGCATTCATTTTGAAATTTAGTCATCGCATATATTTTTCGTATTTTAAATCTGAATTTTTAGACCCGACCCGGGCGTGTTATGGAGTAAGTTTGTATTTACCAAAATCTCAAAACGTACTAATATTATATTAATATATTTCTAAACTATAATTATATATATATATACTATCATATATTAATCGTTATATTTTAAACAGAATCCAAACTGTTAACAAATTTTAAAACAAACAAAATATATTTTAAATTACATTCTATACCTAATTCTCACATATCTCTCCAATATCTCTCTCTCTCTCTTCACTCTATATTTTTTTATACATTAATTTTATATTAAACGCATATACTTTTTCACAGAACTCTCTCTCTCTCTCGTGACACTCTCTCTCCTCTGCATATTAATTTTTTCTTTAACCCTATTCTTTTATCCTCACGTCTCTCTCTCTCCCCCTCATATTTTCTTTTCCTTTTTCTTCTTTTTCCTTTGCGCGCTCGAACTCGTGGCCGCGCCCTTCGCCTTGACCCTGACGGCATCGTCGTCGTCGACCATCCACTCCTCGTCCTCGCGGTCGCCTCTCTCCACTCACATCTCTCTGCTCTTCCTCCCCCGCAAACCTTTCCCGAACCCTGAAACCGAGCGAACCCAACTCCCCTGCCGTCGCCTTGCCGTCGCCCTACGCCGTCGATTCCCGACGAACCATTCTCGTCGTCTTATCACCCTCGCCTCAATATTTTCGTCGTCACCTACACACCCATTCCCGGCCTTCTCTTCTTC
Organism: Agapanthus africanus; assembly: GCA_030015575.1. Taxonomy (NCBI): domain Eukaryota; kingdom Viridiplantae; phylum Streptophyta; class Magnoliopsida; order Asparagales; family Amaryllidaceae; genus Agapanthus; species Agapanthus africanus. The sequence continues at coordinate 394,915,803 of JASDDO010000029.1, read as the reverse complement.
CCCGACGAATCCCGAGCCTGCACAGAACCCATCACCTCCATCACCTACACCGCACCGGAGCTCCGACCACCCTCGTCACAGCCTCCATCTCCTCATTCTCCTCTTCCCTTTCCTATCTCCTCTCCTCGCTGCAAACCATCAACCCCGAGAACTCACATCTGAACCCGACCTAAGAAACCCCACTTTCATCACCGTTAACCCTCGCCGGAGACCATCATCGTTGTCTTCATCTCGCCTGCTTAGCCTCTGCCCAGATATCCCAAATCCAGTGCACAACCAAACCCTAGTTTCTTCTTCTTCTCTTCTCTTTTCTTTCTCTTTCTTGATCTTTTTCCGGTGATCGCCGGAAACCCGTTGCCGACGTCAACCCATCACCACGACCTCTCTCCGGCCCCAGTGCAAACCACAGTAAGCCTCTTCTTCTCATTCTTCTTCTTCATCTTTCTTTTCTTCTCTTTCTTTCTTTCTTTCTTTTCTTTTCTTGCTTTAATTCTTGATTTCTGTAGTTAGCCGGAGCCGTGACGACGCCGACGATCCAGACGACCCAGCGAACGTGTCTTGCTTGCGTGATCACCCTTGTGCATTGTTTGGAACCGTTCCATATACCGTGCACGCATCGCGACTTTTCACCGACGTGAGACGTTCCGTACACATCCGTTTCTTGATCCCCCGAGGCAAGTAAAACTTGCTACATGCTATTTATATTATTTTACACGTATTTAATTGCATAGTAAACCTGTAATTTAAATATAATACTACATGTTCCATTTTACCATTCGATGTCCCGTTTATATCATTTTAGAGTTAAACATGAAAATATATCCTGTTGCATGTTAGATTACACTATATTGTTGCCCACACCCATACTTATATCACATAGTGCTTGGTTGCATAGCCCATAGTACCCTTTTAATAGTTTGTACCCTATCGGACACCCGTTTGCATCCATTTAGCTTAATATATATATTCAATTGCATCCCTGGATCATTTACTACATATTAATGTGATTTTAACATTCCATAATTGATAAAGTGTATTGTAGTTTAATTAGTATTGGAACTTTAACTTTAACCCTAATCATAACTGTGCATCTATATGCCTTAATCTGTACCTAATAGCATATCACATCACAATGTTCCATTTTATTGTTCCATTAGTACCCCATACTTGTTTTTGTGTACCCATGCTTATTATAGTGTTGATTATGAGCACCTTTGTGACATTTTGTGCACCCCTGACATGACTTGATACCCTACTACTTGATACCGTGCACTTCTTGATATGATTGGTTTTATTTACCCTACTTGACTTGACCTGATGTACCATATCTTGACCTGTTACCTGATCTTGTTACTAATGCCAACAGCCTTGACATGTTGTCTCTACGGATATTTCCTATTGTCTATCCAAACAAACCTGTACCTGCCTGATCCTGTGTTGGCATTAGCTCCAGATTATTTAATACCTGACTTGAACATATATAATTTGGGGGTATGGGAAATCAATGATGAAACCTGACTTGTAACTCAACAGTTCGATACCTTTTCTGATCAGTCTTACGGGCTAGGCCAGCCCCGGGGTGATGCTGCTGACATCACTCGTCATTACCTACTACCCTTTTACTGCCTTGCGGCACGTCTCGGATTCAGCCCGAGAGTCATAGACCGTGATCCCGGGCATGCACGGGATACTATTGAGTTATATCGATGATTCATCAATTTGATTTCAAAGACTTGAGAGTAGTTAACCTAGTAGAACAGTTTAGAATACATCACTGCACATCACATGTGCATTACCCTTCACAGTCACTTTTATATTACTGTTATACCTTGTTCCCTGATTAAAAATTAGGAAAAAGTTTCAGAGGAAGCATCACGTGCTCATATGTGACCAGTGGTCACGTGTTGGCACGTGATGGTTGAGCAGCGGCAGAGAACAGAGCGCAGAAGAGGAGTCCCTTCAGGGGGTCACATGTTCACGTGACCCGGGGTCACGTGCTGACACGTGACCGGGGGTCACGTGCTCGCACGTGACCAGGGGTGGCCGCACGTGACTGGCTTTAAAAGCCCTGGTGTTCAACAGAATTAAATTCTGAATAAGATCATTTAAATCTTTCTAAAATAGAGAAGAATTATATAAAACCGTTAAATCAAGAATTTGAAGGTGATTAAATATCACCAATTTATGGAAAAATCTTGAACATGGAAAGATTTCCCTTAAGTCTCACCGGAATAACAAAGAAATATCTTTGGATTTAAAATCCAACGGTGAATAAAATTCACCTAATAATTTAAAGGCCCAGATCAATGATGAGAATAAATCTCTCAATAAACAGATCAAATCTTTCAATGAAAGATTTACTAAAACAGATTGATTCTGTTCCTTCTCCTATAAATAGGTGCCAAGGGAGAGAGTTAAAAAAAAGAGAGAGATACAGAGATATAGAGAGAGATAGAGCCTTGGAATCTTGAAAATTCAGAGAGAAAAGAAAGAAGAATTTGATTCTGTAAAATGAAAAACCTAGGTAAGAAAAGAAAGGGGGTAAAAACTTCAAAAAGAGAATTTAATTCTCAATCCAAGAGTTTAACTCTTATAAAAATGAAAAGAACTTAGTTCTTTCTCTGATGAAGATCTGCAAAGTGCACATCTCCCCATAGATTGAGAATTTAATTCTCATTGGGTCGAGATCCTGCCATGCAGATCTAAGCCATAGAGGAGGAATTGAGTTCTGAGAATTTAATTCTCACAAAGTTATAGGAATTTAATTCCTCCAAGATAAAATTAGTGTTCAACCCTATTTGAGAATTCAATTCTCCAAAGTTATAGGAATTTAATTCTTCTGAGAGAAAATTAGGGTTTAACCCTATATGAGGATTCAATTCTCTAAAAATTATAGGAATTTAATTCCTTCAAAATGGACAGAACTGGGGTTTAACCCTAATTGAGAACTTAATTCTCTCAACCTCACAGGAATTTAATTCCCTTAAAAAAGAGAAATTGGGGTTTCACCCTATGCCAGAACTTAATTCTTTACATATAAGGGGAATTTAATTCCCACAGAAAAGAAATTAGGGTTTAACCCTATCTAAGAATAGAATATAATTCTTCAAAAGAAAGTAGGAATTTAATTCCTTTAAAGTTATTGCTAGGATTTAACCCTATGAAGAATTTAATTCTTAAAAAATGAACAGATCTTTAAAAAAGCAAAGAACCAGAGTCACGTGCTACCACGTGACCTCTGCAAAAATCCACAGAAAAGAACTTTGAGGCAACGCCTCACGTGCCCTACGTGACCCCCGAAGCACACAAAGAAATAGCAGAAGAAAAGAAGCTCACGGGCGCCCTCACGTGTCACCACGTGACTCCTAATGAGCATTCTAATGAACCAGAGCATGAGCCCCCATCACGTGCCCACACGTGATGGCTGTCAGAATAAAAAGTGTTAAACACTTATGTCACGCCCCGCTTCCCAGTGTACGGCGAAGGGGACGCGACGAGGCCTGCTACATATATACTCATAAGTATAAACGCTAAGCGTATCTAAGCAATATAAAAGTAAATCACAAGAGGCAAGAGATATAGAAATAACAGCAACTTTATTAATAACATTCTTTTGTACAATGCATGAAAAGTAAATACAACTGAAATGAAAAGCAATGCCTAAACAGTGGCATAACAGGAAATAAAAATACTGAAAAGAACAAGGTACAATATCTAGAGCCCGGGGTCTTCGTGAAACTGCTCCAAGTCTTCACCGGTGGGCTCGATCTCTGCTGGGTCCAAAGCACCTGATGACATTCAAAGAAGAAAGAAATAGAATGTCGTCAGCAAACAGGTCGCTCGGTAAGTCCCAAAGATAAGGGAGAAATAGACAGAAAGTACGAAAGAGAGAGAGAGAGAGAGAGAGAGAGAGAGAGAGAGCTTTTAATGTTGTATTATAATATTGTAATATTGTATTAACATTGTTGTTTGTTTGTAGCCTGGTACAGAAGATGCCAGTGTATACGAGGGGAGTCCCACTTACACCGGGGACCTTGGTAACCTGTAGTAAAAGGCTCCGTCGATAATACCACGGAACAACGGCATGGATGTAATTACGTCTTAAGTGACCACCTCATGCCACCTTTAACATATTCCGTACCAGTCTACCCCTGAAACCCCGTAGTGTTATGACGGTATTATAGTATTGTATTGTATAAGTTGGATGACTGATCAAAATCATGATATCAGTAAACATGTTGTAACTGCATAATCAGGTAAATGGAATAACGGAATAATGGATGTATATCCATGGTTTGATTCAGTCAAGTTGTAATGATTGTTAACTGGATTCTGGGATTCATGTATTCATATCGAGTTGGAATATTAAAGAATATAGATTGACTTGAATCATATTCAAGTCAGAAATAATCAGACTCAAACCCGAGTCAGACTAAAAGAAATATAATTTGAAGTTCTATAATTGTTAGGGTCCTTATTGTAATTTATAAAACTTAAGGGGGTTTTATGTAGAAATACTTTTGCATAGTTTTCAAGATACACCTCAAGTATTCATTATTCGTCTTTATAGTTATAATGAGTGTAAATTTTATTTGTGTTATTCTAGTGAATATAGCCTAATAAAAGTATTAATTTATAATATTGATTTATTTGAAATTCATGGTATTTAAATGTAACTTTTAATCTTGTAATTTTTAGGAAAAGGTGGAAACTTTATCTTATAACAAAATAGACGTTTAAATGATAATTATATATATATAAATACAAGAATAATTTTAAATAAGTATTTTATTTTCCAAAATCTCATTTTTCATAAATGTCGTATTCTAAACCTTTCGAGACCGAATGCTTCTTGCGGAGGTCTGAATCTCACACTACTAAACCCGAGGGTGCACGATAAACCGTACTATCCCTAACGAATTCCCCAAAGGTGGATTGTAGTGGCGCTTTGCAAAGATTTAATAAATACTAGTCATTTAGAAAAAATGGTTTTATAAAGATGAGGTATTTATCTGTAAAAGGTGTAAATTTCCGTATTTTAGTTTCTAGGGTTTCCTAAGCCAACTAGTATATTTCTAAAGGGTCTAAATGATAAGTCATTAGAAGCCTCAAATCGCCTCTTCACCGCTAATTGTGGCCAGGTAAGTACAAGTGAGGAGGGAGGGATCCGCTCATGAATCGTGAGGCGGGCCTTTTAAAGTTACCCAAGCTCACTTGCCTAGCCTAGACACCACAAAATCAATTTAGATAAACGATCGATGTCCATGACATATCGTATTTTCCTATTAAAAGATTTTGCTTTAAAATTGTAAACGACTTAGAACATTTAGAAAAGGTTTTTAAAGAAAATGGTATTTAAATGCAAAGTCTTGTATTATCGTATTTTAAGTTTTGATGATATCAATTAGGGTTGTAATTGCGTGTGTGTGGAGGTAGGTCATTACCTCGTGATCTACGTTAAGGTATAGCAATTGTTAAGAATTAAATGTGATAACTAAATATTGTGGTATTTAAGTGAAAGAAATACGATATATGGAAACGTTATCATTTCATGTGAAAAACTTTATCCAAATTGATTTTTAAGTGATTAATAGTCAACATGAATATGTTTAAGCATTATGTAATTTGTGACAAGTGAGTTTTGATAGAAAACCGAATCGGAAATCGGTTTGTTCCGATTTCCGTCCGGTTTTAAAAAGTCGTATTTTTCTTAAAAGAAAAGAAAAATAGAAAGAGGGGGACTTACGGGTTTTGGACACGTTAGAGAGTGAGAGGGAGGTAGAGGGTTTGCCGGGCGTCGAATCGTCGTGAAGAGTCCTAGCACGATCGCCGGAATTCGCCGTCGATTTCGGCAGCGCTTCGCCTTTCGCTCGTTTTCTAATGTACCGAATTCTCTTGAGATTTTGGGAGAGTGGACTTAAGAATGTAAGGTGAGAGGGTAGAGGATAGGGGGTTTATATAGGGTAAGGCTAGGGTTAGGGTTTTAATTAAAAAAATATTAAAAACATAAAAATTCATTAAAAATTCATTAAAATTGAGAGTAAAAGAGGTTTACTGAGCATTCGGTAACCGATCTAGGAAATTAGTGTATACAGGGGGGAAGACCAAGTTAACACGGAAAAATTCCGTGTTGACGACTCGGCCGTCCGGCCGAGTCCGGCCGGCGGCGCCGGCCCGAGTCGGGCCGAGTCGAAGTATCGGGGGCCGGGGAAACTCGAGGGGGGATTTTTGGTATATTTAACTTTTTATGTGCAGTATAAATTTTGAGAGTTATGACGGTTTGACTGTTGACTTTCCAAAAATTTAAAACAAAATAATATAAAAAATAATGTGGGGCATGGGATTCGAACTCTGGTGGCTTGGTTCAGCAGTGCAAGGTATTACCAATGAGCTACAAGCTCCTTCTTGTAATTATTGTGGTATTTAATTACTTAAACTAATAGCAGCAAGAATAAATACTCCTAATATACGTTAAATTTAAAGTAAATTCTTGTACACTAAAAATGAAGTTATTACATTCTTGTAGCTTGTAATTCAAAAACAAATAATTACCTATATCTTGTGCTCATGCTAAAATACCCCTTTGTGGATTTTTGAAAAAAAATATTTGAAAAATTTTGGTGTAGAAAAAATTAGGGTTGTTACAACTTATCTGAAGAACAAAATGAAGGGGATCTGGCCCCACCTTTTGGATGCCATCACGTGCTCCCACGTGATCTCCTCTCTGTTAATGTTTAACACCAAACTGATAATTTGGTTGCCAGTGTTTAACACTGTTATTTATTAGTGTCTAACACTAATTTGAGAATCACAATTTCTAGTGTTTAACACTAATCTGATAATCTTATCTCCAGTGTTCAACACTGTTGGTCTTTAGTGTTTAACACTAATTTTAGCCCAATTGGCTAATTTTTCTAGAGGCAAAGCCTCTCCTTCAATTGAATCTCAAAATCGAGGAATTCAAAGATGAAAACAATGTGGACTAAAACCAGACAAATGTCAGATAGTTCAATGAAGGGTCAAACTTAGTTGGACTTAGCCCAAGTTGGCCATAAGTCCTCAATTCAAACTTAACTGAGCTAATGGGCTCATAATATAATAAATTGGTCTTGGTTCCAAATTGGACTACAGATCACTTAATCTAATTTGGTTCAAGGGTACATCTTTTCACTCCTTTGATACTTGTCGTTGTAATTTCTCAACGTCTTCAAAGAGGTGACGGTCCCGACAACCACACATTGATACGGACTGTGGGGTCCTTAAACTCACGGACTATGATGTCCTTAACCTTGACCGTGGTGTCTTAAAACTAACATTGGACTGTGGAGTCCTTTAATCCACGGACTATGAGGTCCTTAATCTTGACCGTGATGTCTTAAAACTAACGCCGGACTGTGGAGTCCTTAAATCCTCGGACTATGATGTCCTTAACCTTGACCGGTATGTCTTAAAACTAACAACGGACTATGAGGTCCTTAACCTTGACCGTGACGTCTTAAAACTAACGCCGGACTGTGGAGTCCTTAAATCCTCGGACTATGATGTCCTTAACCTTGACCACAACATCTTAAAACTAACATTGGACCGCAATGTCCTTAAACTACCTATCGACCGCAATGTCACTAAACTAAACAACAGGGCCCCCTTAATTGCCCTCTTGTTGGATCTAAACGATCCCGTTAAGTTGATCATAGTCTAAAAACTAGACTAACGTATCCTTAACAAATGTTTAAGTTGATCTTAGTCTCAAATGAGGCTAACGTATCCTTAAACCCAAACCCCCAAACACAAATCTAAGATAATACGGATTTGGACTAGTCCACGCCCTACGGGCGACGACATAACTCAGTCTCCGTACACAATCCACGGGCAACCACAAACAAAACAAAAACACACGACACGAAGTGACCAGCTGGAGAAGGAGAAAGTTGCTACCGCGATGCAGTAGCGTAATTAACTGCAGGGGCTTGCGCCTGCAAGGAAGAGCGTCCCCACAATCAAAAACCCCTCGAACGAGAGGGAATCTGACGAAGTCTGCTACATCGGCCGCATCCATTTAAACCTTCGATACATGGTGCCATAAATCAACTTGGCATCTTCGGAGAGGTGGACGGATAGCACCAATTAGCATCTGCCCCGAATCTCAGGAAAGACATCCCTGTCGCGCCGTCTTTCGGAGGGGAATAGATTCTGGCACATCCGGTGGGACCTTTTCCTCTTTCCACTCCACACTTCATGTGTCATGATTCGCGAACCAATCACGGTTTGCTAATGGTTGCCCTTGGGTTTCGAAGTACTAAGATTTGGCGTTTCGTTTGCTGCAGAAAGCAAAAGGATCAATGGCTGGCAACTGCTCCAACTGCAAATGCAACCGACGCTCCGCCTTACCTGGAGGTATAGCCTATGGACCGCAGGCTGCTTTCCTATTCACTATGCCTGTGGAACAAGTGACTCAAGCCACTACCGGTCTGTTCCTTGGGACCATGCTCCTGCCCGTCAACATTAATATCTCGCTGCCAAAGGAAGCATGAAAGAAGTCGGTCATCGATCGGCTCACTACTACAATGGCCCCTCTCAACGGGTCGTCCAATGCCAACTCCTCGGTCTTCACCAGACTGAGCCTGAACTCCGATGGGCCTGCCAAGAAGCCCATGACCCCTAACATGGCCATCCCGAGGAAGATAGCCATATCTGCTCCTGAAGTCGTCAAGGCGGCTTCTCCTGCTAAAGAGTCGGTCTTTACAAGACTGACTATCCCGGCTTCCGTTCCGGCTCAAAGGTCTGTCTTTGACAGATTGGACACTGCCACTCAAAAGACATTAGTCTTCAAGAGGCTGGCACCAGCGGCGTCTCATCCAGACAGGGGGCAAGACAAAACCATCCCTATCGCCGAGCCAGCCCCAACAGCCCGACACGCTCGACATCACCACTGGCGCCGAGTAAGGAAGGCCGGGGGCAACTTCCCCTCGGGGCTGACTCCACCGGCTCCAATGGTGGAAGTTAATGCTGCTGTCCCAACTGGGAACATCTTTGAACTGCTAAGGAGGGTACGCAAGAACTCTCCGACTGCCACGTTGAAAAGATCTCCTCCGCCTGCGGAGAGTGTTACAGAAGCGAAGCCGGAGCAGCCTCCTCAACGGCTGTCCTCCAAAATTTACAAGGTCCGGTGACAGGTTTAGGACTCAGTAATTGACCAAGATCACTCTCGCCGGCAGAAGAGGGTGAAGGTTCAGGAAGAAAAGAACCGTCCTGTCAAACAACAAAGGACGACAACCACTTGGGTGCCCGCTGCAACGGCTCCCTCCACGTCGACTACTCAAAAGAGAAGAAGGCCAGAGAGAGTCCCCACGCCTACAGCAAATGTCAAAGACAGTAAGCCTAAACGCCCTAAGTCTGAGGGCATGGTAGTGCATACCGTTTACATGGCGTCCGGGAAGGAAGACAGCCGTACATCTACGGGTCATCGACCGCTCACGCGATCGGTGAATAAAGCTCAGGAGCAGCAGCAGAAGCTCCAAGAAATGATGAATGCGATGGCCGCACTCACTGGGCCAAAAGAAAGCCCCGAAGCATCCTCGGATCAACGCCAGGAGCAGGAAACTGACGCTGAATTCCTTCGCATGATACTGGAAAAGAAGGATAAAGAGGCTGCGGAACAAGCAGCCAATATAAAGCAAATAACCCTTCTGTTCCAGGACATGGTGGGTATGATGATCTAACAAGATCCTCCTGCTGATGATCCTCCGATCGTCCTTGAAGATGACAGGGGAGAAACGTCAAATCCTCCACCGGCTCTGTCAACAGCCAAGGAGGAGACAATTTCCAAGGCTGACCTGGATGAATATATAGCTCAGCAGATATGGGTTCATCAGGCAACTGAGGCAGCCGGTTAAGTTGTCAAGACGGGACGACCATATCCAAGCTAGTACGATCAGATCAAATACCCGCCGGGCTACACGATCCCGAAATTTCACGTCTACAAGGGGACTGGCAATCCCCATCAACATGTGGCCAAGTTCAGGGCTCTCTGCGGCAACACTGGCGGCGACGATAAGCTCTTGCTTCGCCAATTCGTCGGCAGCTTGTCAGAAACAGCATTCGAATGATATTCTGAACTCCCGAACGACTCCGTCAAGACGTTCGCTGAAATGGAGTTGCTATTCACTCAGCGATTCGTGAGCGCCAGCGAACGCACCCCGATAACGGCGTTGATTAACGCAAGGGTGAAGCCGGGTGAGACGTGGGTCCAGTACGCTATACGCTGGCGAAACTTGTGGTCGAAATGCGAACAACGCATTGAGGAAGCACCCGCGGTGGGCATGTTCGTGGGTACCCTAGATCCTCATGCAACTATCTCACAGTTCATGATGTTCTTTAAGGCAACCACGTTCCAGGCTTTGATCGACAAGCTGGCCCAGATGGACCAGATGGGTCACAGACCGTCTCCCCTAAAGCCGGAACCTCGGAATGACAAGGGTAAAGGGAAGGCAACTTTCGTCGCGAACGCTCAGCAACAACCCAGTACCCCAAAGCTAGCGGATCAACTGGAAGAAAGACGACGGTATTATAATGAGAAAATGAAGCGCCCTTACTCATTCCCACGGGATAAGACGAAGAGGCTATTCGAGCTGGCGGTACGCAACAGGCTTATCAACTTGCCAAATCTAAGGCGACCGCCACAGCCCAGTGAGGTGAATAACCCCAATTACTGCCCTTAGCATCAAACGGTAAGCCACCCGATTGAGGATTGCTTCGTCTTCAAAGGATGGATTGAAGATCAATACCTACAGGGCAAGTTTACGCTGTCCGAAAAGTGGAAGTTGAACCCGCCACAACCGCACACTCCTAAAAAGACGGACACACCGGGGGCAACTTGTTCTTTCATTGAAGAAGCCCCGTGGGAAATCGTGCTTTCAGCAAAGACCAAAAGAATGCTGAATGAGCTCCAGACATACCCGGCGATCAGGTGGAAGAACCCGCTGGAACCCCAAATCATTGAAGGGATGCTGAAGCCACGCCCAACTCCAAAGATCGGTGGTGATGGCCCAAGTACTCACACCCAGCTGTCGAAATCTTTAAAGAAGAAGAAGAAGAGATCCAAAAAGCCCGTGAAGCCTGGCGACAAGCGCACAGACTTGCAAAAACAGATTGACGCGCTGGAGGAGTACAATCAAAAGGCGCGGACTCCCATCACACTCCAAGAGTCCTCAACCACGTCTTTCAGGAGGAAGATAATGGAGAAAGCTCGTCGAATGAATCCGAGGGATACGTGGCGAGTTGTCATATGATCTCCCACTCATTTACGGACGATGAAAAAACTCCTGGCACTGAGAAACTGGGGGCAGAGCCTGAACCGGAGCTTGTATGGCCGTCAGACGAAATGATCGACGCTTTTCTGGATGAGATTCGTCTGAAAAGTAAAGTCGACCGGGAGCGTGAGATGGCCGCATCAGAAAGAGCCAAACGCAGGCGGCTAAACGAAAGAGTCGAAGCACCCCCGCCAGATCAAAAGACATCCGATGCGAATAAAAACATGTTCAAAACGAGGAAAAGATTTGCTAAAGCCATATCAATGGGAATGAAGCTACCGCCCTTGGAAGAGAACACTCACAACGGAGCGGAGATGCATCCTAATTACTGCTCATATCACAAGAAGATTTCACACCCCACTGAGAAGTGCGACGCTTTTAAGACATGGTGGCAGGGATATGTTGCTCACCGGCAACATTTTAAGCGGACGAAACGCAAAACTCGTCGGGAGCAGAGAGGTACGACCGAAGGGCACAAAAGAACTACCGGTAACTGTTACACGGTCAACGCCGGAGGATCACAAGTTCTCACTTTTGGGAGCGACTCTGAGGAGGAAATGGCTCTGGGCCCTCTCTTTAAAGAATCCATCTTAGGGAAAGAGGAAGAACCAGAGGCCTGTGAAAACATTTAGCTGCGCAATCGCATGCTCCCGGAAAAGAATCTCGGACCCGCAACTAGAAAAGATAAGGGAAAGGAAAAGGTCGCTGAGGATATCGCCTTAGATGACCAAGTCATGAAAGAGCTAACTGCCAAGGATCCGCCCAAGAGGAGTAAAGTGGACTATAACATCCTAGCGCACCTGAGGAAGCTACCCTCGTAGCTCAGCATTCTTGACGCCCTCTTATTATCAAAAGAAGCGAGAGATTTATTAATCAAGGCGCTACAAGAGCCCGAGCAATTCCAAGCCTTCCTCGCCGAAGAAAGGATGAAGGATGAACTGGAAGAAGTGCACATAGCCGATGTCACGTTTGGTGATGAAGACCTTCTCCTTGGGACGTGCGACCACAACCGTCCCCTATATGTCTCTGGATACTGCCATGATATCAAGATAGGCAAAATTCTGGTTGATAATGGATCCTCCGTCAATCTCCTTAATGTTCGGGTGTTGAAGGAAATCTGCATGAGCGTTCAACACCTCGCTCGTGATAAAATTACCATCTCCGGTTTCGACTCCCAGTTGTCACGAACTCTCGGATCTGTAATACTAACATTACGCTTCGGATTACTCGTCACGGACATCAAGTTTCACGTCATTGATACCAAGACCTGCTACAACGCTCTGCTCGGTCGTCCCTGGTTACACGAGTACAACATCATCCCTTCTACGCAGCATCAGTGTATGAAGTATTTCAAAGATGGTCTCGAGTATACCGTAACAGGTGAGCTGAACCCGTTCTCCGTGAACGAAGTCCGTAAGTACGAAGATGTAAATTACTTTTTGCCAGATTTCGAGGACACAGAGAGGTGTCGCAAACCGGAAAACAAAGCCGCCGCCACCATTCCTGTTTTCGGGAGTGATACCGAAGAAGAAGAAGAGATAGTTTACGCAGGGCCATCTCGACGCAACAACCCGGGACCGTCCGCCCCCATATTGATCTTTGGAAGTGACTCAAAAGATGAGGTTAATGCTGTGTTCTCCAGTCGGCCGTCAATACGAGAATTCCCTGGTGGTGATCAGAGTTTGCAAATTACCATGATTCCGCGGGAGCACTACAAAGATCTTGACGCACTTGGAGCTTACAATGTGCAAGACCTACAGACATTTTACGTCCCTCCCAGGCGAAAAGGTGAAAAGGCGATCCTATTTTACCGATCCACGGAAACAAGAGTGGAGAAAGAAATCTGGCATGGCGCGGATTCTACACTCGACAGGCTCCAACCCATCTGTTAGCCCAGATATTACACGAATGGACTAAAAAGGCTATTAAAGCGCCAAGGGGTACCCTTAAAACAGACTATTCGGCAAGCTCGGTTCTACAACATGATTTAGAATGTCCCTAGGACTCAGCGCAAGTTGCCCAACGAGAGAATGGAAACGCTTGGGCTTGGATATGTGAGATCCGGGAAACGGGAACGAGTCCACGGTAGCTACGCCATATATAACTTCGATGAAGAAGAGGATGCCCTGTCAGAAAACGCCGACCCCGTATCAAAACTAGATCCCGCAATCAAAGTGCTGAGTCCGTCATTTGAAGAACGAATGGACAAACTTATCAGGAAAGCGGGTCAAAAAGCTTGAGACGACCATAATCGCGAAATGTCCATCTACGAGAAAGCTAGGACGCAACGTCTTCTTCAACAGGATGCAAAAGACGAAAATGCTCCTCCCTGTCAACCTGCTGTGCAAAAGGCCCGACGCAGAGGCAGAAATAAGTCAAAGAGCGGAAAAGGGATTCGACAACGACAACGCGGGATCAAAGAGTCATGTGATCGGGAATTGCACGGTTCGGATTTATCCCTCATAAAGAAGATGAGTCGAGCGTATTCTTTCCCTCAAGACAAGACGAAGAAGATACTTGATCTCGCTTTAAAATATCGAATGATCACACTTCCGGAGTCTAAGCACCCTGAGCAAGCTAACGAGGTCTCTCATCCGGGCTATTGCTCTTATCACCGAGCCATAGGACACCCTATCGAAGACTGCTTCACCTTCAAGAACTGGGTCGAAGACCAGTACCAGTAAGGCAGGTTTGCTCTATCCAGCAGCTGGAGGGTAACGCCGCCACAAAAGCACGAACCCAAAACCACAAGAGTAGAACCAGATCTACATCGGTCTTGGAAGCGAGTTCGTACTTGTCATATGATAACAATATCAAAAGGAGAGCCCGAGAATATGGATGACCTTCCTTGGTGTTTCAAAAACAATAACGACGAGGTAATCTCAGAATTTCCACCAGCACCGAAAGAGCTGGAAGATGGCATACATACTACTGCAGATAACCTCAAGAAATTTGAGTTGGGAACGGTGAACGACCCGCGACCGACATTCGTCAGCGAGCTGTTATCTGAAGAAAGGGTGACTGTGTTAAAAGACGTGCTTATGCAGCATAGAGATTGCTTCGCATGGAACTATTCTGAAATGCCAGGACTAGATCCAGAAATTGCTGTACATAAATTGGCGATATCCCCGGACATCAAGCCAGTCAAACAGACGCCGAGAAGAATGCGGCTTGAGCTCGAGATGAGTATCAACGCCGAGGTTAAGAAGCTAATCGACTCTGGTTTCATCCAGGAGGTTCGGTATCCCGATTGGATCGCCAACATCGTCCCGGTGATGAAGAAAAATGGGATAGTGCGCATATGCGTGGACTTCCGGGATCTTAACAAAGCTTGCCCGAAGGACGATTTCCCAGTACCGATCACCGAGCTGATGATAGATAACACGTCCACTCACGAGGTTTTCTCTTTCATGGACGGCTCATCAGGATATAACCAGATAAACATGCATCCTGAAGACCAGAAGTACACCGCTTTCCGAACCCCTCTGGGAATATTCTACTACAAGATGATGCCCTTCGGTTTAAAGAACGTCGGTGCCACCTATCAAAGGGCCATGACTAAGATCTTCGATGACCTTATACATGAAATCGTCGAATGCTATATCGACGACCTCGTGGTGAAAAGCAAATCGTACGAGGAACATCTTGAGCATCTGAGGATCGTATTTCAACGTCTTCGGCAATACAACTTGAAGATGAACCCTCTTAAATGCGCGTTCGGGGTGTCCTCAGGCAAATTCCTAGGATTCATTGTCCGGCACCGAGGCATTGAGATAGATCCGTCGAAGATCAAGGCGATCATGGAAATGCCACCGCCAAGGACTCTCAAAAAATTGCGGTCTCTCTAAGGAAAGCTCGCGTACATCCGGCGATTTATAGCCAATCTCTCAGGCAAGTGCCGCCCTTACAGTCACCTGATGAAGAAAGGAACCCCGTTCGTCTGGGATCACAAATACTAAGACGCACTGGACGAGATCAAGCAATACCTGCAGAACCCGCCGGTGTTAGCTGCTCCAGTCAAGCGAAAGCCTCTTATTCTTTATACCACAGCCCTCGAAGGTTCCTCAGGCGCATTATGAGCGCAAGAGAACGACCAACGGAAAGAAAGAACACTCTACTATTTGAGTCAGGTTCTACCGGGGGCAGAAAGCAACTATTCCCCTATTGAAAAACACTGCCTGGCGTTGATCTTTGCGATAACAAAGCTCAGACACTATGCGTTGGCGCATGAAGTCCGTCTCATTTCGAAGGTGGACCCCCTTAAATATTTAATGTCGAAGGCCATATTGACAGGGAGGCTCGCTAAATGGGCCTTGCTTTTAATGGAGTTCTCGATAACCTATTAGCCTCTTAAGGCAGTGAAAGGCCAGGCCATCGCCGATTTCCTCGCTGAGCATCCGATACCTGCTGATTCTCCTCTGAATTGTGAACTACCAGACAAACATGCGTTTGACGCGATCGACGGTGGTGATACCCGATGGGAACTCTATTTCGATGGAGCGTCCTCCATGAAGAAGCGCAAACAAAACACGCCTATAATCAAATCGGGGGTAGGCCTCATCTTCGTAACTCCACAAGGAGGGATAATGCGCTTTGCTTTCTCCTTGACAGAACCGAGGACGAGCAATGAAGCTGAATACGAAGCTTTGATAGCAAGCCTTGAGATCGCCATCGACATGGGAATTGAAAACCTCCTCATATATGGAGACTCTCAACTGGTCGTTAGCCAAGTGAACAGCGACTACCAGACATGCAAGCCAGAGCTGGTGAAGTATGGTGACAGAGTACAGCGATTGCTAACTCAAATTCCCTACTACATGCTGGAAAGCATACCGCGTGCGAAAAATAGCAAGGCGGACGCGTTAGCCAAGCTCGCAAAAGAACTGGCTGATGAAAACCTCGATGACGTCAGAATCGTGGTACAAAGCCGTCGGGTCCTCACATCGGCAGAAATATCTCTGGAATCATCTAAGGGAAAGGAAGCAACCGAGCAAATGGCTATGCAAATAAAGGACCAAGAAAGGGCTGAAGATTGGAGAGAAGTCTTCGTAGACTACTTCAAATCCCGTCGAACGCCTGAAGATGCGTCCTCAAGACATCAGCTTGTGAAACGAGCTCTGTCCTTCGCCTTCGTCAATAATACTCTGTAAAAGAGGTCATTTGATTCTCTGTGGTTGAGATGCCTGGGACCTGACGAAGCGAAAAGAGTCGTTCAGGAAGTTTACGACGGACTCTGCGGTTCTCACCAAGCAGGCCCAAAGATGAAATTGAAGATTAAACGAATGGGCTACTATTGGCCCACGATGATTCAGGACTGCCTTGAATATGCGAAGCAATGCCACTCATGCCAGATTCATGGAGACTTTATCCATCAGCACCCAAATCCTCTACATCCGATGGTGGCTAGCTGGCCATTCGAGATGTGGGAAACTGACATAGTCGGCCTTATCGAACCAGCATCATCCAGGGGATATCGTTTCATCCTAGCGACCACTGATTACTTCTCCAAATGGGCAGAAGCAGTACCGCTGAGGGAAGTGAAGACGGAGAATATTCTCCATTTCTTCAAGACGCACGTCATTTATTGGGTTGGAACTCTGCGACGGATCATCTCCGATAACGGGCCAGCCTACAGAAGCCACAAGATCAGCCGCTTCGCGCAACAACACAACATAGACTGGAGATATTCCTCAGTTTATAATCCCCGAGTTAACGGTCTAGCTGAGGCTTTCAACAAGACCTTGACGAAGATCGTGAAAAAGACAGTTTCCCGAAACAAGAAAGACTGGCATGAGAGACTGCAAGAAGCTCTTTGGGTGTATCGAACTACGTTCAAGACGGCCACGAACACAACGCCATACGCATTGGTATTCGATACGTAAGCAGTACTCCCTCTCGAAATAGAGTTACCTTATCTACGGGTGGCAGTCCACTATGAGCTGACGGACGAAGAAAATGTTCACCTTCGGCTTGAAGAGCTTGATGCCCTTGATGAAACCCGGCTCATAGCGCAACAAAATCTGGAGGCTTACAAAGCAAAGATGACGCGCTCGTACGAAAGATTGACTAGGCCGAGGACATTCCGCCAAGGCGAACTCGTGCTAGTGGTCAAAAGACCTATGATTCCCAATCGCGCCAAGCGGGGAAAATTCGAGCCGAACTATGAAGGCCCGTACATCATAGACAAGGTCTACCATGGTGGAGCTTATCTACTCATGGATATGCACGGTGAAAGACCTTTCAGGCCAATAAACGGTCGCTTCCTGAAGAAATACTACGCTTAACGGGTCAAGGCCTAGGTCAATGATAGATGACGACGACTATGCCCGCTCGCTATCTTCCTAAGCCCAAACTCTATAAGTAGTAACCGGCCTTCTTCAACATCGGACCGAAACGTCCTTAAACTAACAATGGACCACTATGTCCTAAAACTAGCTGTTGACCGAGATGTCGATAAACTACAGTAGATTGCGGCATCCCAAAACCGACAAAAAAAGAGAAAAATAAATAAAAATAAAAAAATAAAAACGGTATGTCCATAAGCAAAATGGGCACGGATGAAAACCCGAAAGGGCTCTGTGAGTAAAAACAGCAGGGCTACCGGCAAGTGTTTGTGAAAACCCGAAAGGGCGCAACCTCGTTAAAGGACACTTGCAGGGTCCTCACAACCTTGTAAGGAGAAACCACCCGCGTGAGATCCTTACGACTCACGAGAGAGCAACACACTTAGGAGTCCTTACGATTCCTAAGGAGAAATTACACTTGTGAGATCCTCACGACTCGTAAGGAGAATTCTCTCATGGGACCCTCACGGCTCATAAGATTTGAAAGTCTTAAGTTACAGAAACCTTAACCTGTTCTTAAGCAACCCCCACAAACTTCAATATTGCCCTACAAGCAGCTCATCCTAACCGTCGTATACAATCCACGGGCGCGAATAAACATTTCCCTAACCAAGTCCCATCCGTGACTAGGGATATGTTCATATAGTGAACAACCCTTGTAAGTCCTCTCGACTTATAAGGAGAAGACCCTTTTGTAAGATCCTTACGATTTACAAGAGAACATGCACTTAGGAATCCTCACGATTCCCAAGGAGAAAACACACCTACAAGATCCTCATGACTTGTAGGGAGAAATACCTTTGTGAGACCCTCACGGCTCATGAAGTTAAAAGCCTTAGTCGACAGGACCCTTAACCCTATTTACTAAACCACCTTTGTTCAACATCGACAGAGACAAATGATGATTCGCTCCTGGCAATATCCCAGTTGTAGCGGTGCTGATGCCAGAATCGGTGTCTAACCCCAAGCTCGCAGCAAAAAGCCAGCAAGCCACACATGCATATGAAATAGCCGAAATGATGGGGCAACTTGCGACAAAATCAACAAGTAAAAATGTATGCATGAGAAATAGCCGAAATGATTGGGCAACTCGCAATAAAAAGCAGCGAGTAAAAATAAAATAAATAACCGAAACGATTGGGCACCGTGAAAAATAGCCGAAATGATGGGGCAATCGCGACCTTCGCGATATAAAAGCTGAAATGATAGAGTATCGCGGAAAAAGAAGTAAAATAAAAATGAAATTTTTGCCCTACAGGTGATTTTACATCAATCCCTGTATACAATCCAGGGGTGCAAACAAAGAAGGAATCACACTCCTCCTCCCCAGGTTTCATCAGAAGAAGAAGCCAAATCTCGATGGTTCACAGACAGCCTAGAAATCATCTCAACACTCGTCTCATTACAGCAAACACAACATCAAGCAAAGCGGAACAGCGGCAACTCCCAGTTCCATGACTCGGCGGCGTACAGCCGACCGAGAGTCAAATTCCGACTTCGTGAAATACAGACAAAGTCAAAAAGTCCCGGTCACGTGGAACGCGGATAACGTCACTCTTTGACCCCATGGAAAACGTCCAGAGCGGATCCTGGTCCTCGCAGAGCACGGCAGTGAACCCGTGTGAAGCATCCAGAGCGGAGCCTGGTCCTCGCCGAACACGGCAATGAACCCGTGTGAAGCATCCAGAGCAAAATTCCTGGTCACGCGAAACGCGGATAACGTCACTCTTTGACCCCGTGGAAAACGTCCAGAGCGGAGCCTAGTCCTCGCCGAACATGGCAGTGAACCCGTATGAAGCATCTAGTGAAAAATTCCTGGTCACGTGGAACGTGGATAACGTCACTCTTTGACCCCATGGAAAACGTCCAGAGCGGAGCCTGGTCCTCGCCGAACACGGCAGTGAACCCGTGGGAAGCATCCAGAGCAAAATTCCTGGTCACGTGGAACGCGGATAACGTCACTCTTTGACCCCGTGGAAAATGTCCAGAGCGGATCCTGGTCCTCGCAGAGCACGGTAGTGAACCCGTGTGAAGCATCCAGAGCGGAGCCTAGTCCTTGCCGAACACGGCAGTGAACCCGTGTGAAGCATCTAGCGCAAAATTCCTGGTCACGTGGAAAGCGGATAACGTCACTCTTTGACCCCGTGGAAAACGTCCAGAGCGGATCCTGGTCCTCGCAGAGCACGGCAGTGAACCCATGTGAAGCATCCAGAGCGGAGCCTAGTCCTCGCCGAATACGGCAGTGAACCCATGTGAAGCATCTAGTGCAAAATTCCTGGTCACGTGGAACGTGGATAACGTCACTCTTTGACCCCGCGGAAAACGTCCAGAGCGGAGCCTGGTCCTCGCCAAGCACGGCAGTGAACCCGTGTGAAGCATCCAGAGCAAACATTGGACTGTGGAGTCCTTAAAATCCACGGACTATGATGTCCTTAACCTTGACCGTATTGTCTTAAAACTAACGATCAACCACCATGATTCTAGACTGATTTTACCTTGGTTCAAGGGTACATCTCGTCATTCCTTTGATATTTGGCGTTGTAATTCCTCAACGTCTTCGAAGAGGTGACGGGTCCCAGTAACCACACGTTTCGTGGACTGTGGAGTCCTTAAATCCACGGACTATGAGGTCCTTAACCTTGACCGTGATGTCTTAAAACTAACATCGGACTGTGGAGTCCTTAAATCCACGGACTATGACGTCCTTAACCTTGACCGTGATGTCTTAAAACTAACATCGGACTATTGAGTCCTTAAATCCACGGACTATGACGTCCTTAACCTTGACCGTGATGTCTTAAAACTAACATCGGACTGTGGAGTCCTTAAATCCACGGACTATGATGTCCTTAACCTTGACCGTGATGTCTTAAAACTAACATCGGACTGTGGAGTCCTTAATCCACGGACTATGTTGTCCTTAACCTTGACCGTGATGTCTTAAAACTAACATTGGACTGTGGAGTCCTTAAATTCTCGGACTATGATGTCCTTAACCTTGACCGTGATGTCTTAAAACTAACATTGGACTGTGGAGTCCTTAAACCCATGGACTATGATGTCCTTAACCTTGACCGTGATGTCTTAAAACTAACCTTGGACTGTGAAGTCCTTAAACCCACGGACTATGAGGTCCTTAACCTTGACCGCGATGTCTTTAAACTACGGTACCCTGGAAAACATCCCAAAGCAAACCCTGACCCCGTGAGATACGGATAAGGGCGACCGCACCCAGCACTTGCGGGTCCTCACGACCTGTAGGGAAGAAAACTCTCTTGTGAGATCCTTACGACTCCCAAGGGAAAACCCGCTTAAGAATCCTCATGATTCTTAAGGAGAACTTACACCTATATGATCCTCTTGACCTGTAGGGAGAAAAACTCTTTATGAAACCCTCACGGCTCATAAAGCTCAAAAGTCTTAGGAGGCAGATCTTAACCCTGAATCCTAAGCCATCGCTGCCCTGCAAGAAGACCAAGATAAATTGTCCGCAGAACACATTCAATAAAAAGAGACACACCATTGAGAAGAAAAATATGTCTTTTATTCATAAACCAAAATGGATACAAAGTACAATTCATGAAAAAACAAAAATATATATACTCGCATTCAGGAGTATGTATAAAAGAAAGAAAGAGATACAAGTCTTCAAGCCGGCGAGCGATTTAGCAATTTTACTAGCTCATCCTTCTTCTGCTGAGTCACGGCTTCATGATTCAGTATCGCCAGAAGGCGGGCCTCCGCCTGAGCCTGCTGGGCCTGATACGAGGCAAGCCGGCCTTCGAGCTCCTTTTCAGTGGCCTTGTGAGCCTCAACTCTCTCGCGGGTGAACACGGCAACTTTATCAAGGTCCACCACCTCTTTGATGGACTCTTGGAGTACTCGCCAGAGGTCATACGCCTTGTTGGCTTTGGCTGTAAGGCCGGTTTGGAGCTCGCTCAATGCCTTAGAAGCCAGCTCCCTTTCCGAGAATTTGCGGCCGAGCCTCTTCTCGCTTGATACCATATTTGCCGTGCACCGAGCTATCAGCCCCCGCAAGTCCGCCTTTGCAGCCACGGCCTCCTAGGAAAGGCGGGAGCACTCAAGTGCGTGCAAGCAAGCCTCCAGCTGCCGACAGAACTCCACCCAGACTCGCACCACCTCTTCGCTATGGTAGGTGGCAAGAAAAGGAAGAGAACCGTTAGCCTCGACAGCAAATGCTTCAGCTGTGGTTGCGCTGCCAGCACGAAGCTCCTCGATCAAAGACGACAGGGAGACAAGGCTTAACTGGGCCAGGCGCTCTGAGGCTCGCAAATCATAGGGGCCGGGCGGCATGGCGATACGCGATTCCAACGCTATGGGGCTGGCAAGGCTGTTCAAGATTTGAAAAATGTCAGTAAAAATCTTAAGCAAAGGAACACGTGGGACTATATTGAAATGTCACTTACCTACGGTCGTGCAAGTCGGAGCTGAAGATTCCCCTGGCCCTTCAATAACCTCGACCTCGTCATCGGCTTCCAAAACTGTAAAAGACATCAATGTCATTCCGCAAAATAACAACGATGCTATAATAAAAAATGGAGAACGACGCTAACCTTGCCCAGATGAGAGGACAATGCGCTGAGGAGATATCGCCTGCGGAGCGGCCATCTCCAGCAGATGCTGAAAGGATTGCCGGGGAGACAGATCGGCAATAGAGGCCGCTAGTCCACGCAATTCTGAAAAAACAAAAGAGTTCAGATAACAGAAAGATCGCTAATTTAAAATGTAGAAGGTTACCTTCGACACTCCTCCCATTCTGAGCTGGGGGGATAGCAGCTTCAGCGGTCTCCGCCGTGGCCTCGGGTTCCAACGAAGGGAGGATGGTCCTGACTACCTCCACCCCAGCCTCGGGGTCGCCCTCGGAAAGAGCCGGTAGGATGGCGACTACCAAAGGTGCCTCCCCCAAAGGAGCAAGTTCTCCAGGATCAACAACCGCCACAGGAGGCTCTATCGTGAGAAGCGCAGCGTCATCGACCCCCTCCACATCGAGCAATGCTTCATTGGGGACGTTAACAGGCTTTATCTTCAGCAAGCCCGTAGGGACCTCCCCCATCGCTGAAGACTCTGTACAATTCACGCAAGAATAAGGATACATACAGGGATAAACAATCTGAAATGCTACAAAGAAGTATAAAAACATACCAATACGTAGGGAAGCCTTCAATATGGTTTCTTCTAGCCGATGCTCCTTCTCAAGGAGGTGTGTTCGCCGGGGTTCAAGGGTAGACTCGTGGCCTCCCGTCCACAAGGAAAGCACGTCCGCGGCATACTCCGAAGCAGCCTGCTTAAGGGCCCTTTCTCCCCTCTCCTCCAAAGGGCCGATGAACCGCCGCCGTATCCACGAAAGATCTTCATGGAAGATGACGGCAGGATAAGGCCTCTTCGGGATCCTTACCTTCTCAGCTTCAAGCTGCGAGCGTCTTATAGCCTCAGCCAATTGTGCGGCTTCCTCGGCAGATGAACCTGGGAAAAGAAGACCATCATCCGGCGATATCATGGATATTGGTTCATCTTGAACGACAGGTTCGGATCCTTCTGAAAGATCGAGCAGACGGGCGGCTGTCTTCTTCCTCCTCTTTGGCCCGGAACTAATGCCAGAGGACGCTCGCTTCTTTTCCCGTGGAGCCTTGGCACGACGCCGACCCACCTCACCTTCAACACCCTCGTTACCGGCACCCTCGTCTGGCGGCGCTACCGAGGATGACACTGCCATTGTCGACGACATGAGCGGTGGTGCTGGTACCGGAGCCCGATTGGCCCATGACCGGGTACCCAATGGCATACCAACGGTGGGGGTAAGGTCCACCTCTGATTCCCCCGGAATGAGCGCAACACTGGTGTCCCTCAAGGGAAAGCGGACCGATGCGCGCGGCCGCAGCGGAATCCCCGCGGCCTGAGCCGAAGCAAGAGCGCCATAGCCAAGAAGCAACCTCTTCTCCTCAGCAATGACTGGGTTGACCCGATGAAGATACCAGCCTGTGAAGGCCCCCACACATTGGGGAGTATGATCTGCTTCGGGGATCATAAAGTAAGAACCAGTGTTCAACCTCACGAAGTGATGAGTAGCATCACGAACAGCTACGGGTGAAGGGACCGGCGCAACCGTAAAAGCCTCAAAGGGGACACCCTGATCATATCCAAGCTGCCGGGCGAAGCGATGCGGATTGTACCGCATAAACAGAGCTGCACTGTTCTAATGGAATACGAGATAACCCGGTCTGATCGCGTATAAGTGGGTGGCCTCCCGGGGCTTCAGAAAAGGCACCTCCCCTTTCGACTGGTCGTGGAGTTGTTGAATTGGGCCTGAAGGAGCAGATAGAACCCGATCAATAAATACCAGTCCGCCCGCGCTAGCGTAAGGAGCGATCAATACGCGAATGGCCCCAAACTGAGTCGGATCAGGGGCAGAGGCATCCACTAGCCGCATGAGTCGCGGAAAAGTGTAAGCATCATAAAAACTGGGTGGCTGATGCGCAACAAAGGCCCCCAACACATGCATTTCAATCCAAGACGTTAAGTAATGGAGGGAAAAGTTTACTACGTCCACGCCAGGAGTTGAGGTGTTAGTAGCGGCACCCAACCCATGCTATAGATGCGCCAACGCCGGGATACCAATGGCCAGCCGCGTTCCCTCAGCGATGGGATGAGCCGGATAAATAACCAAGACTCTCATGAAGCGGCGATGCATGGGAATGAAGAACTAGCTAAGCCAGACATTGACAAAGCCCATGAAGAATGTCTCTTCATCCATGCCAGGAGCTGCGATAGATTCAAAAGATACCGGCGACATAATAGGAATGTAGTACTGCGGTAAATCCGATTCCTTGGTCGGCAGCTTCTTCGGACCAAACCCAAAGGGGTCTTTGATGTTTGCGAACTTCGGAGCCGTCTTCGACAGGACATCCTCGCGGAGGAAGCAGGCAATGAAGCTCTTAAAAGTAACTCCCTGCTCCTCAGATTCCGTGAACAGCCGGTCAAAAATACCCAGCGCCTTGATCAAACTTAAACGCGTGTGGCGAACGGCGTTCTCACTAGACAAGCCGTCGGTAATTGCGGGTTCGGGCTCAAAAACATACTCATCAGGAGGCAGCAGCTCTTCATACAGTGTACCCCTGATTGGCAGCCCCGAGATCTCGTGAAATTCTTCCAGAGAGATCGAAACCTCGCGGTCTCCTAAAAGAAAAGTGTTGGTGGGGAGATTCCACTGGTTCAAGAACGCCTTAACCCACCAGACATGCGGAGATTGGTAGTGGAAGAGCGATGCATACATCGCCTGGTAAAGCCCAACCTTCTGCAGCCGCGCGCGATGGGCGGATAGGATGTAACGAGCCCAGAGGAGGTAGCCCATAGGGTGTCGAGGGGTGAGCCCTATCTTGTAGATTTGTCCCCATGGTCAGGCCTCACCCTGACAAATACGCCGCCCCAGAATATCTATAGCTGGGATCGGATGGTTCGGGATACCCGTCATCGAAGGCTCGAGCCGCCCCATCAGAGTCCAATTCGGCATCTCCACAGCAAAGACTGTCCTTGGTCGGTCCATTGGCAGAAACGGAAAGGTGGGCTCTGTCGGTACTTCGCAAAGAAAGCTTCGACGTCCCCGGATAATATAACCGTACCATGTCCCCCACAAAAGCAAGTTGGTGCAGGTCGGGTCATGGGCCTTGATCATCGCCATCACTTCCTCATCAGATGGTGATTGAGGAAAGGCGGCCTCCGAGCGAGCGAAAGGGAAATACGGAACATACGGCATTGCACCTGTAATAAAATAAGAGGAAACTGTTAAGGCAAACCCAACAGTGATTATAGATATATATACAAGGGAAAAGACAGTGATAGAAGACTCATTTTATGGGACCATGAGTTACAAAACATGTGGGTCCCACGAAATCAAGATGGCGGCTGGCTAATGATGATGCACAGCAATTATAATGAGATAAAAAGAATATTCTCATTAAATAGGCAGTAGGTTTCAAGTGACCCTACACATCCCCCTAAAAGACAGATCCATCTTAGACACCGTGATAAATCAAACAGAATCAAGGGAATTAAATTCCCAAATACCAACAGTGCAGACTTCTTCTGGATTGTGAAGAAGATGACTCAGGGCAAGAAAACCCATGAAGTTCCCTGGGAAGAACTAAGTTCTTCAAAGAAATTAAATTCCTTTTTGAAAAAGGGAATTAAATTCCCAGAAAATTTTGTTCCAGAGCCAGAACTCCTTAGGGATGGAATTAAATTCCATGGAAAGCAACCGGCATCATCATCTCCCTAAAAGATCAGATGAACCCTAAGAGATCTACTGTTTGAAGATTAAATGGTTTTATATTCCTGTTGAAGAACTTGAAGAAAATGGGTTCATGTTAAAAAGGTGAAACCCTTGATGTGGATTTAAAATCTAAAGAGTTTTTTTTCAAAAAATAAAGTTTCTTCGATTGTTCAACATCATTACCTGAAAGAAAGATTCTTTTGAAACAGAGTTAAACTCTGAAGATTTTTCGAGGCAGAGAACTAAGCTCTGGAAAAAGAGAATTAAATTCTCAAAAGAAGAAAGTTCTCAAAGGAGGAAGATGAACAGTGAAGGCTCTTCTGAAAGGACATTGGCATTTATAGGATGGGATGAAAAACGTTTCATCTACCCTACTCCCAAGGCAGATCCAACGGTCACGAAAGTGGCAGCGTTGCACTCACGTGCAGACACGTGAGAGCAATGCTGTGGGGGCATTTGTTCCCTGATTAAAAATCAGGAAAAAGCTTCAGAGGAAGCATCACGTGCTCATACGTGACCAGTGGTCACGTATTGGCACGTGATGGTTGAGCAGCGGCAGAGAACAGAGCGCAGAAGAGGAGTCCCTTCAGAGGGTCACGTGTTCGCGTGACCCGGGGTCACGTGCTCGCACGTGACCAGGGGTCACGTGCTCGCACTTGACCAAAGGTCACGTGGCCGCACGTGACTGGCTTTAAAAGCCCTGCTG
Organism: Agapanthus africanus; assembly: GCA_030015575.1. Classification (NCBI taxonomy): domain Eukaryota; kingdom Viridiplantae; phylum Streptophyta; class Magnoliopsida; order Asparagales; family Amaryllidaceae; genus Agapanthus; species Agapanthus africanus. The sequence continues at coordinate 394,889,157 of JASDDO010000029.1, read as the reverse complement.
TTCAACAGAATTAAATTCTGAATAAAATCATTTAAATCTTTCTAGAATAGAGAAGAATTATATAAAACTGTTGGATCAAGAATCTGAAGGTGATTAAATATCACCAATTTATGGAAAAATCTTGAACATGGAAAGATTTCCTCTAAGTCTCACCGGAATAACAAAGAAATATCTTTGGATTTAAAATCCAACGGTGAATAAAATTCACCTAATAATCTAAAGGCCCAGATCAATGATGAGAATAAATCAAACCTCTCAATAAACAGATCAAATCTTTCAATGAAAGATTTACTAAAACAGATTGATTCTGTTCCTTCTCCTATAAATAGGTGCCAAAAGAGAGAGTTAAAAAAAAAAGAGAGAGATACAGAGAGAGAGAGAGATAGAGCCTTGGAATTTTGAAAATTCAGAAAGAAAAGAAAGAAGAATTTGATTCTCTAAAAAGAAAAACCCTAGGTAAGAAAAGAAAGGGGGTAAGAGCTTCAAAAAGAGAATTTAATTCTCAATCCAAGAGTTTAACTCTTATAAAAATGAAAAGAACTTAGTTCTTTCTCTGATGAAGATCTGCAAAGTGCACATCTCCCCATAGATTGAGAATTTAATTCTCATTGGGTCGAGATCCTGCCATGCAGATCTAAGCCATAGAGGAGGAATTGAGTTCTGAGAATTTAATTCTCACAAAGTTATAGGAATTTAATTCCTCCAAGATAAAATTAGGGTTCAACCCTATTTGAGAATTCAATTCTCCAAAGTTATAGGAATTTAATTCTTCTGAGAGAAAATTAGGGTTTAACCCTATATGAGAATTCAATTCTCTAAAAATTATAGGAATTTAATTTCTTCAAAATGGACAGAACTAGGGTTTAACCCTAATTGAGAACTTAATTCTCTCAATCTCACAGGAATTTAATTCCCTTAAAAAAGAGAAATTGGGGTTTCACCCTATGCCAGAACTTAATTCTTTACATATAAGGGGAATTTAATTCCCACAGAAAAGAAATTAGGGTTTAACCCTATCTAAGAATATAATTCTTCAGAAAAGAAATTAGAGCTTAACCCTATCTAAGAATAGAATATAATTCTTCAAAAGAAAGTAGGAATTTAATTTTAAAGTTATTGCTAGGGTTTAACCCTATGAAGAATTTAATTCTTAAAAGATGAACAGATCTTTAAAAAAGCAAAGAACCAGAGTCACGTGCTACCACGTGACCCCTGCAAAAATCCACAGAAAAGAACTTTGAGGCAACGCCTCACGTGCCCCACGTGACCCCTGAAGCACACAAAGAAAAAGCAGAAGAAAAGAAGCTCTGGGGCGCCCTCACGTGTCACCACGTGACTCCTAATGAGCATTCTAATGGACCAGAGCATGAGCCCCCATCACGTGCCCACACGTGATGGCTGTCAGAATAAAAAGTGTTAAACACTTATCTGAAGAACAAAATGAAGGGGATCTGGCCCCACCTTTTGGATGCCATCACGTGCTCCCACGTGATCTCCTTTCTGTTAATGTTTAACACCAAACTGATAATTTGGTTGCCAGTGTTTAACACTGTTATTTATTAGTGTTTAACACTAATTTGAGAATCACAATTTCTAGTGTTTAACACTAATCTGACAATCTTATCTCCAGTGTTCAACACTGTTGGTCTTTAGTGTTTAACACTAATTTTAGCCCAATTGGCTAATTTTTCTAGAGGCAAAGCCTCTCCTTCAATTGAATCTCAAAATCGAGGAATTCAAAGATGAAAACAATGTGGACTAAAACCAGACAAATGTCAGATAGTTCAATGAAGGGTCAAACTTAGTTGGACTTAGCCTAAGTTGGCCATAAGTCCTCAATTCAGACTTAACTGAGCTAATGGGCTCATAATATAATAAATTGGTCTTGGTTCCAAATTGGACTACAGATCACTTAATCTACTTTGGTTCAAGGGTACATCTCTTCACTCGTTTGATACTTGTCGTTGTAATTCATCAACGTCTTCAAAGAGATGACGGGTCCCGACAACCACACATTGATACGGACTGTGGGGTCCTTAAACACACGGACTATGATGTCCTTAACCTTGACCGTGATGTCTTAAAACTAGCATTGGACTGTGGAGTCCTTAAATCCACAGACTATGAGGTTCTTAACCTTGACCGTGATGTCTTAAAACTAACGCCGGACTGTGGAGTCCTTAAATCCTCGGACTGTGATGTCCTTAACCTTGACCGGGATGTCTTAAAACTAACAACGGACTATGAGGTCCTTAACCTTGACCGTGACGTCTTAAAACTAACGCCGGACTGTGGAGTCCTTAAATTCTCGGACTATGATGTCCTTAACCTTGACCGTAATGTCTTAAAACTAACATTGGACCGCAATGTCCTTAAACTATCTATCGACCGCAATGTCACTAAACTAAACAACAGGGCTGTTTCCTGATTTAAAATCAGGAAAGCTTCTGGGAAAAGCTTCAAAAAGAGGGTCACGTGTTAGCACGTGACACCTAAAAGGGATCATCAAGTCAAGTTCAGTTTCCTGAATACGCTGAAGAAAATGGACTTCAGAAAGAGTCACGTGTTCCCACGTGACCAGGGTCGCGTGGCGACACGTGACATTTAAATGCAAGCGTCAAAGGCACACAAGTTCTCTGATCAAGTCAGGAAAGCTTCTATGGAAAGCTTCTGTGGAAAGCTTCTATGGAAAGCTTCAAAAGGGGGTCACGTGCTCACACGTGACTAGTGGTCACGTGTTGGCACGTGACACCTAAAAACGTCGTTAAGACAAGTTCAATTCCCTGACTGCGAAGAAGGAAAAGAAAAGCTTCAAGGAGAGTCGCGTGCTCCCACGTGACCAGGGTCACGTGTTGGCACGTGACGCTTAAATACAAGCGTCAAAGGCACGTCGGGTAACTGACCAAGTCAAGAAAAAGGCTTCAGAAGAAGTCACGTGCTCCCACGTGACCAGGGTCACGTGTCGGCACGTGACGTTCAAGGCAGCAAGCGCGTCTCCAGAACAACCAAGGAAAGAGAGCTCAAACAAAGGGTCACGTGCTCACACGTGACCAGGGGTCACGTGGTAGCACGTGATGTTTAAGCAGCAATCAGAAGACACAGCGCAGAAAGCTCGTTCCAAAGGGGGTCACGTGCTCACACGTGACCATGGGTCACGTGGTCACACGTGACCGACTTTCAAAGCCCATTTTTGACGACAGAATTTAAATTCTGAAGGAAATTCGAATCTTTCCAAAGGAAAGTAATTATTTGGGACTAATCAAATTAAAGATTCAGAGATGATTAAAGATCATCTATCTATGGAAAATCTCGGCTTTGGGAAAGATTTCCCCCTTAAATCTAACCAAAATATCAAAGGAGAATCTCTGAATTCAAGATCCAATGGTGAATAAAATTCACCTAATAATCCAAAGGCCCAAAATGAATTATGGATGCAAATCAAATCTCCCAATGAAGATTCGTCAAAAAACTGATTGATGCGGCTGCCTCTCCTATAAATAGGAGCCAAGGGACACAAAAAGAGATACATGCGCAGAGAAGAAAAGAGAAAAGGAGAAGAGCTTTGATACTTCGAAAAGACTCAGATCTTCTGCAAAAAACCCTAGGTAAGAAAGGGAAGGCATTTTGAAAGAAGCAGAATTTAATTCTCAACAGAGTTTAACTCTGATAATATAAAAGCAGAAGAACTTATTTCTTCTCTCTTTGATAGAGGATCTGCAAAGTGCACATCTCCCCTTAAGGTTGAGAATTTAATTCTCAATGGGTTGAGATCCTGCCATGCAGATCCAAAACATAGAGAAGGAGTGCAAACTTGAGAATTTAATTCTCACAGAACTATAGGAATTTAATTCCTCCAAAATAAAGTGGGGCTAGACCCTATATCATGGGAATTTAATTCCTTCAAAACAAAAAAAAGAGAAACAGGGTTTAACCCTAATTAAAGAACTTAGTTCTGTTGAAACAACGATCATCATTTCCTCAAAAATTTTATTAGGGTTCAACCCTATTCAGCCCTTCACATAAACGGGGAATTTAACTCCCGCAGAAAATTCAGAGTTAAACTCTATTCCAGAATACAAGTCTTCAAAAGAAAGAAGGATTTAATTCCTCTGAAATTAAAAAGTCTCCGGAATTTAATTCCTGAAAAAAGGAGTAACAAATCCTCTGAAAAAACCACATTAAGGCAGGGTCACGTGTCACCACGTGACCCCCCCCCCTCAAAAGCCCTACAGAAAACCCCCTTGAGGCAGCACCCCACGTGACCCACGTGACTTTCAGCAGAAGCCTTAACGCATAGGCATTTGAATGCCCATCACGTGCTGACACGTGATGCTATCAAAAGATGCAGTAATTTCAGCAGAACAAATGGAGGAAGGGCGCTCTCACGTGCTGCCACGTGACCCCTCTTGTCTTAGTGTTTAACACTAAATTGAAACCCTCGCACTCAGTGTTAAAATATTGTTGGGCCTTAGTGTTCAACACTAATTAAAAAGCTTTATCTGCAGTGTTCAACACTGATTACCTTAGTGTTTAAATACTAATCTGAGATCTTCATTTGCAGTGTTCAACACTGATCTGTTTTAGTGTTTAACACTAATTTGAGAAGCCTTATTGCTGGTGTTTAACACCAATTATTTCTTAGTGTTAAACACTAACTTGTTAAACCGCATTCCCAGTGTTCAACACTGATTGCTCTATAGTGTTTAACACTAGGCTTTGGCCCAACTGGCTAAATGGATAGAGGCAAAGCCTCTCCTTCAATGGATCAGCAAAAAGTCAATGTTTCAGACCCGACTGGACTTAGCCCAAGCTGGCCATAAGTCCTCAATTTGTGATTAACTGGGCTAATGGGCTCATAACATAATTAATCAGTCTCGACCCCAAATTGGGTCAGGGACTATTAAATCCATTCCGGTTCTAGGGTACATCTCTTCACTCCTTTGAAACTTGGCATTGTAATCCCTCAATGTCTTCAAAGAGGTGACGGGTCCCGACGGCCACTCATGATATGGACTGTGGGGTCCTTAAACCCATGCCTAATGCAAACTTCCTGGTTACGTGGAACGCGGATAACGTCACTCTTTGACCCCGTGGAAAACGTCCAGAGCGGATCCTGGTCCTCGCAGAGCATGGCAGTGAACCCGTGCGAAGCATCCAGAGCGGAGCCTAGTCCTCGCCTAACGCGGCAGTGAACCCGTGTGAAGCATCTAGTGCAAACTTCCTGGTTACGTGGAACGCGGATAACGTCACTCTTTGACCCCGTGGAAAACGTCCAGAGCGGAGCCTGGTCCTCGCCAAGCACGGCAGTGAACCCGTGTGAAGCATCCAGAGCAAATACCGGACCGCAATGTCCTTAAACTACCCATGGACCGCAATGTCCTTAAACTACCCATGGACCGCAATGTCCTTAAACTACCCACGGACCGCAATGTCCTTAAACTACCCACGGACCGCAATGTCCTTAAACTACCCATGGACCGCAATGTCCTTAAACTACCCACGGACCGCAATGTCCTTAAACTACCCACGGACCGCAATGTCCTTAAACTACCCATGGACCGCAATGTCCTTAAACTACCCATGGACCGCAACGTCCCTAAACTAGAACAATAGGGCCCTCCATATGCTCTTTTGTCGGATCTAAACGGTCCCGTTTAAGTTGATCTTAGCCTCCAAAAATGGCTAACGCGTCCTTAAACCTTCAAACAGATTGGACTACGAATCCCCTAAATTAACTCCGGCTCGAGGGTACATCTCTGAACTCCTCTGACATCCGTCGTTGTAATCTTTCAACGTCGTCAGAGAGGTGATGAGTCCCGATGGCCATACATACGATGGACCACTACGTCCCTAAACTGGAACATTAGAGTCCAAACACTCTTCTGTCGGATCTAAACGATCCCGTTAAGTTGATCTTAGTCACAAAGTTAGACTAACGTATCCTTAACAAACGTTTGAGTTGATCTTAGCCTCAAGTATGGCTGACGTATCCTCAAACCAAACTCCCAAACCCAAATCTAAGATAATGCGGATTTGGACTAGTCCACGCCCTACGGGCGACGACATAACTCAGTCTCCGTAAACAATCCACGGGCAACAAAACAAACACCCACGACACGAAGTGACCATCTGGAGAAGGAGAAAGTTGTTACCGCAACGCGGTAGCGTAATTAACTGCAGGGGCTTGCGCCTGCAGGGAAGAGCGTCCCCACAATCAAAAACCCCTCAAATGAGGGGGAATCTGACGAAGTCTGCTACATCGGACGCATCCGTCTAAACCTTCGATACATGGTGCCATAAATCAACTTGGCATCTTCGGAGGGGTAGACGGATAGCACCAATTAGCATCTGCCCCGAACCCCAGGCATTCGGACGTCCCGACGTCCCGGCCGCCGTTCGGAGGGGAACAGATTCTGGCACGCCCGGTGGGACCTTTTCCTCTTTCCACTCCACACTTCGTGTGTCGTGATTCGCGAACCAATCGCGGTTCGCTAATAGTTGCCCTTGGGTCTCAAGGTACTGAGAATTGGCATCTTGCTTATTGCAGAAAGCAAAGGATCGATGGCTTTCATCCCTGCGAAATCCTCCAACTGCTCAGACGGCAACTGCAGCCGACGCTCTGCCTCGCCAGGAGGTATAGCCTATGGACCCCAAGCTGCTTCGCTGTTCACAATGCCGATGGAACAGGTCACCCGCGCCACCACAGGATTGTTTTTTGGGACCATGATCCCGCCGACAAACTTTACCGTTCCAGTGCTGGCGAAGGAAACTCTCAAGAAGTCGGTCTTTGATCGTCTTACCCCTACCGAGGCTCCTCTCAACGAGTCGCCCAACGTCAACGCCTCGGTCTTCTCTAGACTGGGCCAGAAATCATGCGAGCTCATTACGGGGCCTACAATCTCAAAGAAGACTGCTTCTAAGAAAGTGAACGCTCCCATACCCGAAATCGCCAAGGCAACCTCTCCAGCCAAAAAGTCGGTCTTTACAAGATTGACGGCTCCGGCCTTTGCTCCCGCTTCTCAGAGGACATCGGTCTTCGATAGGTTAACGCCAACAACAACCCCCCATCCACACAGGGGGCATGAAGAAACCATTCTTACCGCTGACCCTGCACCGCCCGCTCGACACTCTCGACGTCGCCATTGGCGCCGAGTGAGGAAGGCTGGGGGCAACTCTCCCTCCGGATTGACCCCACCAGCCCCGGTGGCCGAAGTTAATGCCGCTGTTCCGACTGGGAACAGTTTTGAAATGCTAAATAAGGTGCGAAGGAATTCCCCTACGGCAGTACTGAAGAAATCTCCTCCCTTACTAAAAAAGGTGGTGGAAACAAAACCCGAACAGCCTCGATCTCCTCAACGGCTGTCTTCCAAAATTTATAAGGTCTGGCGACAAGCCCGAGATTCGATCATCGATCCAAACTTCTCCCGCCAGCACAAGAAACTGAAAATCCAACCTGAAGCTGGTCACCAGGCTAAACCCCAAAAGGCTGTTGATCAACTGACTCATAAAAGGAGGAGGCCAGAGAGGACCCCACAGCATGCAACGACGGCTAAAAACACTAGGCCTAGACGCCCTAAGTCTGGGGGCATGATGGTCCACACTGTATACATGGCCTCTGGAAAGGAGGAGAGCCGCACTTCTACAGGCCATCGACCATTAACCCGATCCGTAACAAAATCCCAGGAGCAGCAACAAAAGCTCCAAGAAATGATGAATGCTATGGCCGCGCTCACCGGGCCAAAGGAAAGCCCAGAAGCGTCCTCAGACGCACGCCGGGAGGAAGAAACCGACGCTGAATTCCTTCGCCGAACACTGGAGAAAAGGGACAAAGAGGCGGCTGAACAAGCGGCCAACATACAACGGATGGGCCTTCTCTTTCAAGATGTGATAGGAATGATGATCCAGCAAGACTTACCAGCTGAAGATCCTCCGATTATTCTGGAGGACGACCGAGGAGAGACGTCAAATCCACCTCCAGCCCTCTCGACGGCCAAGGAAGAGACGATCTCTAAGGCTGACTTGGCTGACTACATAGCCCAGCAAATCCGAGTTCATCGCGCAACTGAGGCAGCCGGTCAGACCGTGAAAACCGGGCGGCCGTATCTGAGCTGGTACGATCAAATCAAATACCCGCAAGGCTATACGATACCGAAATTCCATGTGTATAAGGGGACCGGCAATCCCCATCAACATGTCGCCCAGTTTCGGGCCCTATGCGGTAACACCGGCGGTAACGATAAATTGTTGCTTCGCCAATTCGTGGGCAGCTTGTCAGAAACAGCGTTCGAATGGTATTCAGAACTCCCGAACGATTCCATCAAAACGTTCGCTGAAATGGAGTTGTTGTTCACTCAGCGATTTGCAAGTGCCAGCGAACGCACTCCAATAACTGCACTTATTAACGCCAGGGTAAAACCGGGTGAAACCTGGGTCCAGTACGCTATACGCTGGCGGAACTTGTGGTCGAGATGTGAGCAGCGCATCGAGGAAGCACCTGCGGTGGGCATGTTCGTGGGAACTCTAGACCCTCACGCAACTATCTCCCAGTTTATGATGTTCTTTAAGCCAACCACATTCCAGGCTCTGATCGACAAGTTAGCTCAGATGGACCAGATGGGTCATAGACCACCTACACCGAAGTCGGAACCTCGGAATGACAAGGGTAAAGGAAGGGCAACCTTTGTCGCGAATGCCCAACAGCAACCTAACGCCCCGAAATCGACGGATCAACTGGAGGAAAGACGCCGGTACTATAATGAGAAAATGAAGCGTCCCTACTCGTTCCCACAAGACAAGACGAAGCGGTTATTCGAGTTGGCAATACGCAACAGACTTATAAACCTACCAAATCCAAGGCGACCACCACACCCCACCGAGGTGAATAACTCCAACTACTGCCCTTATCATCAGACGGTAAGTCATCCGATTGAAGATTGCTTTGTCTTCAAAGGATGGATCGAAGATCAATACCTCCAGGGGAAATTTGTACTGTCCGAAAAGTGGAAGGTGAACCCACCACAACCACATACTCCTAAGAAGGCCGATACACCGGGGGCAACCTGCTCCTTTATCGAAGAAGCTCCATGGGAGGTCGTGCTATCAACGAAGACCAAAAGAATGCTGAGAGACCTCCATGCATGCCCTGCGATCGAATGGAAGGACCCTCTTGAACCTCAAATTATCGAAGGGATGTTGAAGCCCCGCCCAATTATAAAGACTAACGATAAGAGCCGAAATACTCACGTCCAACCGTCAAAATCTTCGAAGAAAAAGAAGAAGAAATCCAAGAAGTCCGTGAAGCTTGGAAACGAGCACACGAACTTACAGAAGCAAATAGACGCGCTGGAAGAATACAATCAAAAGGCGCGAACTCCTGTCACACTGCAAGAGTTCCTCAACCATATCTTTCAAGAGGAAGATGAGGGGGAAAGCTCGTCGGATGAATCCGAAGGATACGTGGCGAGTTGTAACGTAATCTCCCACTCGTTTACCGATGATGGGAAAACTCCCGGCACTAAGAAGATGGAGGCAGAGCCTGTACCAGAGTGTCCATGGCCAACGGACGAAATGATCGACGCTTTTCTAGACAAGATTCGTTTAAAATGTAAAGCGGACCAGGAGCGTGAAATGACCACGCCGGAAAGAGCCAAATACGGACGACTGGACGGAAAAGTGGAGTTACCTCCTCCAGAGCGAAAAGTATCCGAGGTGGACAAGAAAATATTCAAGACAAGGAAAAGGTTCGCCAAAGCCATGTCAATGGGAATGATGCTACCACCTTCGGAAGCAAATACGCACGACGGGGCGGAGAGGCACCCTGACTATTGCGCATATCACCGGAAGATCTCACACCCCACGGGGGAGTGCGATGCCTTCAAAATATGGTGGCGAGGATATGTTATCCGTCAGCAACAGTTTAAGCGCATGAAACGCAAGAGCCGTCAGGAGCGAAGAGGTACTGTCGGAGGACATAACAAGACTACTGGCAACTGTTACATGGTTGACGCCAGAGGGTCACAAGTTCTCACCTTCGGGAGCGACTCTGATGAAGAAATGGCTCTGGGCCCTCTCTTTACAGAATCCGTTCTAGGAAAAAAGGAGGAATCAGAGGCTTGCGAGAACATCCAGCTGCGCAACCGCACGCTCCCGGAGAAGAATCTCGGTCCCGTCGGCCGAAAAGATAAGGGAAAGGAAAAGGTCATTGAAGATATCACTTTAGATGACCGGGTCATAAAAGAGCTAACTAACAAAGACCCTCCCAAAAAGGGTAAGGTGGACTATAACATCCTCGCGCACTTAAGGAAACTACCCTCTCAGCTTAGCATTCTTGATGCCCTTCTATTAGCAAAAGAAGCGCGAGACTCACTCATTAAAGCGTTGCAAGAACCTGAACAATTCCAGGCCGTTCTCGCCACTGAAAGGATGAAGGATGAACTGGAGGAAGTGCATACAGCCGATGTCACTTTCGGTGATGAAGACCTTCTCCTCGGGACGTGCGACCACAACCGTCCCCTATATGTCTCTGGATACTGCCATGACATCAAGATAGGTAAGATCTTAGTGGATAATGGATCCTCCGTCAACCTCCTTAATGTTCGGGTGTTGAAGGAAATCTGCATGAGTGTGCAACACCTCGCTCGTGACAAAATTACTATCTCCGGTTTCGACTCTCAATCGTCACGGACTCTCGGATCTGTAATACTGACGTTACGCTTCGGACTTCTCGTCACAGACATCAAATTCCATGTCATTGACGCCAAGACCTGCTACAACGCCTTGCTCGGCCGTCCTTGGCTACACGAGTACAACATCATCCCTTCTACACAACATCAGTGTATGAAATACTTCAAGGATGGTTTCGAGTACACTGTAACAGGCGAGTTAAACCCGTTTTCTGTGAATGAAGTCCGCAAATACGAAGATGCGAAATACTTTTTGCCAGATTTCGAGGATACAGAAAGGTGTCGCGACCCGAAGAACAAAACCGCCGCCACCATTCCCGTTTTTGGGAGCGATACCGAAGAAGAGGAGGAAATAGTGTATACGGGGCCATCCCAACGCAACAACCTGGGGGCACCCACCCCCGTACCGGTCTTCGGGAGTGATTCGGAGGACGAGGTTAACGTTGTGTTCTCCAATCGGCTGTCAATACAGGCACCCCTTTGCGATGACCATAGTCTGCAAATCACCATGGTACCGCAAGAACACTATAAGGATCTCGACGCGCTTCAAACCCACAGCGTGCAGGACCTGCAAACATTTTACGTCCCTCCCAAGCGAAGGGGTGAAAAGGTGATCCTATTCTATCAATCCTTAGAGTCGAAGGTGGAGAAAGAGATCTGGCACGGCGTGGATGTTACACTTGACAGGCTCCAACCCATTCGTCTGCCTAGATACTATACAAATGGATTGAAGAAGTTATTGAAGCGCCAAGGAGTACCCTTAAAACAGACTGTGCGGCAGGCTCGGTTCTACAACAGGATTTGGGATGTCCCTGGGACCCAACGCAAATTGCCCAACGGAAAAATAGAAACACTTGGGCTTGGGTACGCGAGAACGGGAAAACAGGAGCGAGCCCATGGCAGCTACGCCATATATACCTTTGATGAAGAAGAAGGCGCCACGTCAGGAGAGACCAATCCCTCATCAAAACTAAACCCCGCGATCGAAGAGCCAAACCCGTTGTTCAAAAGACGAATGGGCAAGCCTACCACGAAAGCGGATCAGAAAATTCGGGAAGATCACAACCACGAAGTGGCCATCTATGAGAAAGCCAGGACGCAACGTCTATTCCAACAAACTGCACAGGCTGCAAAAGATAAAGATGTTCACCATCGTCAACCCGTCATACGAAAGGCTCGACGCAGGGACGGGAATAAATTAAGAAGCGAAAAAAGAAGCCGACAACAACGACGCAGGATTAGAGGGTTACGGGAATTGCGCGGCTCGGACTCGTCCCTCATGGAAAAGATGAGTCGAGCATACTCCTTCCCTCGAGACAAGACGGAACGGTTACTCAAGCTCGCCCTAAAACATCAGATGATCACGCTTCCAGAGTCTAGGCATCCTGAGCAGGCTAGCAAGGTCTCTCATCCGGGTTATTGCTCTTATCACCGAGCCATAGGACATCCGACCGAAGATTGCTTCACCTTCAAGAACTGGGTCGAGGACCAGTACCGACGGGGCAGATTCGCTTTATCCGACGGTTGGAAAGTAACGCCGCCGCAAAGGCACGAGCCTAAAGCCACAAGAGCAGAACCGGATCCGCCTCAGTCTTGGGAGCGAGTTCGCACCTGTTATATGATTACGATATTAAAAGAAGAGCCCGAGAACGAAGATGACCTTCCCCGGTGCTTCGAGAACAGCGATGACGAGTTGATCTCGGAATTTCCGCCCGCTCCGAAAGAACTGGAAGACGGTATACATACTACCGCAGATAACCTCAAGAAGATCGAGCTGGGATCGGCAGACGACCCGCGGCCGACATTTGTCAGCGAGCTGTTATCCGAGGAAAAGGTGGCCGCGTTAAAGAACGTGCTCCTACGGCATAAAGACTGCTTCGCGTGGAACTACTCCGAGATGCCAGGATTGGATCCGGAGATTGCAGTGCATAGATTAGCAATATCCCCGGATATCAAGCCAGTCAAGCAGGCGCCAAGGAGGATGCGACTTGAGCTGGAGATGAGCATCAACGCCGAAGTCAAGAAGTTGATCGATTCCGGATTTATCCAAGAAGTCCAATACCCCGATTGGATCGCCAATATCGTCCCGGTAATGAAGAAGAATGGAACGGTGCGCATATGCGTGGATTTCAGGGATCTCAATAAAGCATGCCCAAAGGACGATTTCCCGGTGCCGGTAACCGAGCTAATGATAGATAACACGTCTACTCACGAGATCTTCTCCTTTATGGATGGTTCTTCAGGATACAATCAGATAAAAATGCATCCCGAAGACCAGAAGCACACCGCTTTCCGGACCCCTTTGGGTGTATTCTGCTACAGGGTTATGCCTTTTGGCCTAAAGAACGCTGGCGCCACCTACCAAAGGGCCATGACAAAAATCTTCGACAATCTCATACACGACATCGTCGAATGCTATATCGATGACCTCGTAGTGAAGAGCATGTCATACGAAGAGCATTTAAAGCATCTCGAAACCGTATTTCAACGCCTTCGGCAATACAATTTGAAAATGAATCCCCTCAAATGCGCGTTTGGAGTCTCCTCGGGTAAATTCCTGGGATTCATCGTTCGACACCGAGGTATTGAAATAGATCCGTCAAAGATTAAAGCGATTATGGAAATGCCCCCGCCAAGAACCCTCAAACAGTTGCGGTCTCTCCAAGGGAAGCTCGCATACATCCGGCGATTTATCGCAAATCTTTCAGGCAAATGCCGACCCTACAGTCACCTGATGAAGAAGGGAACCCCATTCGTCTGGGATCAAAAATGCCAAGGCGCACTAGACGAGATCAAGCAGTACCTGCAGAACCCGCCGGTATTAGCTGCGCCGGTCAAGGGAAAACCCCTCATTCCTTATACAACCGCCCTCGAAGGTTCCTTGGGCGCATTATGGGCACAAGAGAATGACCAGGGGAAAGAAAGAGCACTTTACTACTTAAGTCGAGTGCTACTGGGGGCAGAAAGCAATTACTCGCCCATTGAAAAGCATTGCTTGGCATTAATCTTTGCAGTAACGAAGTTCAGGCACTATGCGTTGGCGCATGAAGTCCGTCTCATTTCAAAGGTGGATCCCCTTAAATACCTGATGTCAAAGGCTATATTGACGGGACGACTCGCTAAATGGGCCCTACTCTTGATGGAGTTTTCGATAACATATCAACCCCTCAAGGCAATAAAGGGCCAGGCCATTGCCGACTTCCTCGCTGAGCACCCGATACCGGCCGACTCTCCTCTAAACTGTGATTTGCCGGACGAGCATGCATTTGATGCAATTGGCGGTGGAAGCACACGATGGGAACTCTATTTCGATGGAGCGTCCTCCACAAAGAAACAGAAACAGGGTAACCCGATCATCAAATCGGGGATAGGCCTTATCTTTGTAACTCCACAAGGAGGGATAATGCGCTTCGCCTTCTCCTTAACAGAGTCAAGGACAAACAATGAAGCCGAATACGAAGCTCTGATAGCAGGCCTCGAAATCGCCATCAACATGGGAATCGAAGACCTCCACATATACGGGGATTCTCAGCTGGTCGTTAGCCAAATAAATGGTGACTACCAAACATGCAAACCAGAATTGGTGAAATACGGCGTAAAAGTGCGACAACTGTTGGCCCAGATCCCCTCCTATATTCTAGAGAACATACCGCGCGCGGAAAACAGCAAAGCAGACGCGTTGGCCAAACTCGCTAAAGAACTGGCTGACGAGAACCTCGATGACGTCAGAATCGTGGTACAAAGCCGTCGAGTGCTCGCCCCGGCAGAAATACCTCCGGAATTATATAAAGAAAAGGGAGCGATTCAGCAAGCGACCCTACAAATAAAAGACCGTGAGAAGGCTGAGGACTGGAGGGAAGTCTTCATAGACTACTTTAAGTCCTACCGAATGCCCGAAGAGGCGTCCTCAAGGCATCAGCTTATGAAACGAGCTCTATCCTTCGCTTTCGTCAACGATACCCTGTACAAGAGATCGTTTGATTTTCTATGGCTGAGATGCTTGGGACCTGACGAAGTGGAACGAGTCGTTCGAGAAGTTCACGACGGACTTTGCGGTTCTCACCAAGCAGGCCCAAAGATGAAGTTAAAAATTAAACGGATGGGTTACTACTGGCCCACGATGATCCAGGACTGCCTCGAGTATGCAAAGCAATGCCACTCATGCCAGATCCATGGAGACTTCATCCACCAACATCCGAATCCACTACACCCAACGGTGGCCAGCTGGCCATTCGAAATGTGGGGGACTGACATAGTCGGCCCCATAGAGCCGGCATCAGCCCGGGGACATCGTTTTATCCTGGCGACAACTGATTACTTCTCCAAATGGGCAGAAGCGGTACCACTGAGGGAAGTGAAGACGGAGAACATTCTCCATTTCTTCAAAACACACGTCATCTATCGGTTCGGAACCCCGCGACGGATTATCTCCGATAATGGGCCGGCCTACCGAAGCCATAAGATTAGCCGCTTCGCACAGCAGCACAATATAGACTGGAGATATTCTTCAGTTTACAACCCACGAGCTAACGGTCTGGCCGAGGCTTTCAATAAGACCTTGACGAAGATCATGAAAAAGACCGTCTCCAGGAATAAGAGAGACTGGCACGAAAGGCTGCAAGAAGCCCTCTGGGCTTATCGAACTACATTCAAGACGGCCACGAACACAACGCCGTACGCGTTGGTATTTGGGACGGAAGCAGTTCTCCCCCTCGAGATAGAGTTACCCTCTCTACGAGTAGCAGTCCACCACGAGCTGACGAACGAAGAAAATGCTCACCTTCGGCTTGAGGAGCTTGACGCCCTCGATGAAACCCGGCTCATAGCGCAACAATATCTAGAAGCCTACAAAGCAAAGATGACGCGCTCGTACGAAAGATTGACCAGGCCGAGGACATTCCGCCAAGGCGAACTCGTGCTAGTGGTCAAAAGACCGATGATTCCCAATCGTGCCAAGCGGGGAAAATTTGAGCCAAACTATGAAGGCCCGTACATCATAGACAAGGTCTACCAGGGTGGAGCCTACCTACTCATGGACATGCACGGTGAAAGGCCTTTCAGGCCAGTAAACGGCCGCTTCTTGAAGAAATACCATGCTTAATAAACTGCAGCCTAGGTCAATGATGGATGACGACGACTATGTCCGCTCGCTATCTTCCTAAGCTCAGACTTTACAAGCAGCAGCCGGCCTTCCTATATCGACGGACCGAAACGTCCTTAAACTATCGTCGGACCGAAACGTCCTTAAACTATCGTCGGACCGAAACGTCCTTAAACTAACAGCGGACCGAAACGTCCCTAAACTAATGCCGGACCGAAACGTCCTTAAACTAACAACGGACCGAAACGTCCTTAAACTAACAACGGACCGAAACGTCCTTAAACTATCGTCGGACCGAAACGTCCTTAAACTATCGTCGGACCGAAACGTCCTTAAACTAACAGCGGACCGAAACGTCCCTAAACTAATGCCGGACCGAAACGTCCTTAAACTAACAACGGACCGAAACGTCCTTAAACTAACAGCGGACCGAAACGTCCTTAAACTATCGACGGACCGAAACGTCCCTAAACTACCACCGCAACGTCCTTAGGTTGACGAGATGGATAAAAAAAAAAAAAAAAAAAAAAAAAAAAAAAAAAAAAAAAAAAAAAAACGGTATGTCCATAAGCAAAATGGGCACGGATGAAAACCCGAAAAGGGCTCCGTGAGTAAAAACAGCAGGGCTGCCGGCAAGTGTTCGTGAAAACCCGAAAGGGCGCGACCTTGTAAAAAAAAAAGAGAAGAGTAAAAATGATATAAATAAAAAAAAAAAAAAAAAAACGGTATGTCCATAAGCAAAATGGGCACGGATGAAAACCCGAAAGGGCTCCGTGAGTAAAAACAGCAGGACTACCGACGAGTGTTTGTGAAAACCCGAAAGGGCGCAACCTCGTTAAAGGACACTTACAGAGTCCTCTCGACCCTGTAAGGAGAAACCACCTGCGTGAGATCCTTACGACTCACAAAGGAGCAGCACACTTAGGGATCCTCACGATTCCTGAGGAGAAAATACACTTACGAGATCCTCACGACTCGTAAGGAGAATTCTCTTATGGGACCCTCACGGCTCATGAGATTTGAAAGTCTTAAGTTACAGAGACCTGAACCTGTTCTTAAGCAAATCCCCCACAACCTCCGATATTGCCCTACAAGAGGCTCAATACTGACCCTTGTATACAATCCACGGGCGCGAATAAACATTTCCCCAGCAAAGTCCAACCCTTGTAGGTCCCCTCGACCCATAAGGAGAAAACCCTCTTGTAGGATCCTTACGACTTACAGAGGAACATACACTTAGGAATCCTCACGATCCCTAAGGAGAAAATACACCTGCAAGATCCTCACGACTTGTAGGGAGAAATACCGTTGTGAGACCCTTACGGCTCATGAAGTCAAAAGCCTTAGTCGACAGGACCTTAACCCTGTTTGCTAAGCCACCTTTGTTCAACATCGATAGAGGCAAATGATGATTTGCTCCTGGCAACATCCCAGTTGCAGCGATGCTGATGCCGAAATCGGTGTCCAAAATCCGAGCTTGCGGCGAAAAAGCTAGCAAGCCACACATGCCTACGAAATAGCCGAAATGATGGGGCAACTTGCAATAAAAAGCAGCAAGTAAAAATGTATGCATGAAAAATAGCCGAAATGATAGGGCAACTCGCAATAAAAAAAGCAGCGAGTAAAAATAAAACAAATAGCCGAAATGATTGGGCACCGCGAAAAATAGCCGAAATGATTGGGCAATCGCGACCTTCGCGATATAAAAAGCTGAAATGATAGAGCATCGCGGAAAGAATAAAAGAAATGATGGAAAAATGAAACCTTTTTGCCCTACAGGTGATACTACAACAATCCCTGTACACAATCCAGGGGCGCAAACAAAGAAAGAGTCGTACTCCTTCCCCCAGGTTTCACCAAAAAAGAAGAAGCTAGGTCTCGACGGGCCACAAGCGACCTAGAGATCATCCAAACACTCGTCTCGTAACAACGGACATGACTTCAAACAAAGCAGAGCAGCGGCAGCTCCCAATTCCATGGCTCGGTGGTATACATATCGCCAACAGTCAAACCTCCATCCCGTGAAATGCGGATACAATCAACAAAATTCCTGGTCACGTGGAACGCGGATAACGTCACTCTTTGACCCCGTGGAAAACGTCCAGAGCGGATCCTGGTCCTCGCAGAGCATGGCAGTGAACCCGTGCGAAGCATCCAGAGCGGAGCCTAGTCCTCGCCTAACGCGGCAGTGAACCCGTGTGAAGCATCTAGTGCAAACTTCCTGGTTACGTGGAACGCGGATAACGTCACTCTTTGACCCCGTGGAAAACGTCCAGAGCGGATCCTGGTCCTCGCAGAGCATGGCAGTGAACCCGTGCGAAGCATCCAGAGCGGAGCCTAGTCCTCGCCTAACGCGGCAGTGAACCCGTGTGAAGCATCTAGTGCAAACTTCCTGGTTACGTGGAACGCGGATAACGTCACTCTTTGACCCCGTGGAAAACGTCCAGAGCGGATCCTGGTCCTCGCAGAGCATGGCAGTGAACCCGTGCGAAGCATCCAGAGCGGAGCCTAGTCCTCGCCTAACGCGGCAGTGAACCCGTGTGAAGCATCTAGTGCAAACTTCCTGGTTACGTGGAACGCGGATAACGTCACTCTTTGACCCCGTGGAAAACGTCCAGAGCGGATCCTGGTCCTCGCAGAGCATGGCAGTGAACCCGTGCGAAGCATCCAGAGCGGAGCCTAGTCCTCGCCTAACGCGGCAGTGAACCCGTGTGAAGCATCTAGTGCAAACTTCCTGGTTACGTGGAACGCGGATAACGTCACTCTTTGACCCCGTGGAAAACGTCCAGAGCGGATCCTGGTCCTCGCAGAGCATGGCAGTGAACCCGTGCGAAGCATCCAGAGCGGAGCCTAGTCCTCGCCTAACGCGGCAGTAAACCCGTGTGAAGCATCTAGTGCAAACTTCCTGGTTACGTGGAACGCGGATAACGTCACTCTTTGACCCCGTGGAAAACGTCCAGAGCGGATCCTGGTCCTCGCAGAGCATGGCAGTGAACCCGTGCGAAGCATCCAGAGCGGAGCCTAGTCCTCGCCTAACGCGGCAGTGAACCCGTGTGAAGCATCTAGTGCAAAATTCCTGGTTACGTGGAACGCGGATAACGTCATTCTTTGACCCCGTGGAAAACGTCCAGAGCGGAGCCTGGTCCTCGCCAAGCACGGCAGTGAACCCGTGTGAAGCATCCAGAGCAAACACCGGACTGTGGAGTCCTTAAAATCCACGGACTATGACGTCCTTAACCTCGACCGTGATGTCTTAAAACTAACGATCAATCCCCCCGATTCCCTACGGATTTCGCCTTGGTTTAAGGGTACATCTCTTCACTCCTTTGATACCTGGCGTTGTAATTCCTCAACGTCTTCAAAGAGGTGGCGGGTCCCTGCAACCAAACACCGGACTGTGGAGTCCCTAAATCCACGGACTATGAGGTCCTTAACCTTGACCGTGATGTCTCAAAACTAACAGCGGACTGTGGAGTCCTTAAATCCACGGACTATGAGGTCCTTAACCTTGACCGCGACGTCTTTAAACTACGATACCTTGAGAGATCCCTAACCCCGTGAAACACGGAAAAAGGTGATCACACCTGGCACTTGCAGGCCCTCACGACCTGTAAGGAAGAAAAACTCTCTTGTGAGATCCTTACGACCCTCAAAGGAAAACCCGCTTAAGGATCCTCACGATCTTTAAGAAGAACTCACACCTATGGGATCCTCTCGACCTATAGGGAGAAAGACTCCTTATGAGACCCTCGTGGCTCATAAGATGCAAAGGCCTCAGGAAACAGATCCTAACCCTGAATCCTAAGCCACGGCCGTCCTGCAAGGAGATCGAGATAGAGTATCCGCAGAATACATTCAATAGAAAGGGGACACACCATTGAAGAGAAGAATATGTCTTCATTTATAAACCTCCCTTCGACAACAATACTCGATCTAAAGCCAGCACAAACCACCCGATACGGGAGATAACGTGGCAAGTTTCTGATCTGTATCCTATCAAGCACGCATTTGCAACTGTACGAATGTTTAAAAGGAAATGTTGCCGGAGGCACTGATGTGCATGCAACGTAACGATGGTGCTCGTAATTAAAGAAAAACAGACATCTCATTTACGCAAGCAAGACACACGTACAACTATCTGACAAGCATGAAAATTCAACAGAAAGCATGCAAACCACCAATGATTAAAGGAGTACATTGATTCAAACATGCTACATCAGTGGGAAAAGATTACCAAACAAGGGATCAGAAATACAAGGGTTAACAAAGCAAAACACAAAATTCTCCAACTCCCTTTCCGCCTTCTCCAGCACGTCAAAACGGCGGTTTTCGCGAGGAGTCGCTCCCCACCGGTTGGAGCCGTGCTCATCAGCGAAAGCAGACATGACGGCCCGACGAGCTCTTATCTGACTCAGTAAATGAACTGAGTGATCCTTCAGAGCTTAAGTGATTAGACAAGCCTCATGAAAGCACTCAAGCTTGTCCTCTGCCGCGTCAAGGATCGCCGAAGTCATCTCCGCCGGATGAGGGGGTATATCGGCAAGCACAGATAGGAGGATCATCCGGAGCCAAATGGAGCCCATGGGAAGAGGAGAACCCCGACGGGTCAGTAGCTCGTACATCACCGTGTCACATTGAGCGTCGGTGAGAAGGGGATCCGCCAGCCGCGCAGCGAAGCGAGGAATTATCTCCTCAAGGGGCACCTCCCATGGTTGCCGACGAGCATGGGGACGATCGCAAGCCATGGAGATTGATCGGGTTCTCAAAAATGACCACCTTAAGGTATGAATGGGTTTCTCTGTGAAGAAAAGAAGTAAGGCATAAGGTTCAGGTTATAAAGGGGCGCATTTAATGCCATGCACAAAAAATGTTGTGCATGGTGGAACTATTCTCAAAGCCCGAAAAGGAGGGGAGAGCGTTGGAAATGAAATCCAATGACGCATTGGAATTAGGTTAGGGAAATGAAACGTCCCCATCAAGCAGATCCCTGCATACGCAACACGTGAGCACTAGCCTTTGATGGAGAATGAGGCGGCACTGCACAGGCACAACAGAGAGCTAAGCTCTGAGAACGAGAATCAAATTCTTAAAAGAAAGGTTTGAAAGGAAGGACATGAAAAAGTGAAGGCGCTTCTAAAAGGACGTTTCGTCTACCCTACTCCCCCAAAGCAGGTCCAGCGGTCATAAAAGGTGACAGCGTTGCACTCACGTGCTGACACGTGAGAACAACGCTGTGGGGGCATTTGTTTCCTGATTTAAAATCAGGAAAGCTTCTGGGAAAAGCTTCAAAAAGAGGGTCACGTGTTAGCACGTGACACCTAAAAGGGATCATCAAGTCAAGTTCAGTTTCCTGAATACGCTGAAGAAAATGGACTTCAGAAAGAGTCACGTGTTCCCACGTGACCAGGGTCGCGTGGCGACACGTGACATTTAAATGCAAGCGTCAAAGGCACACAAGTTCTCTGATCAAGTCAGGAAAGCTTCTATGGAAAGCTTCTGTGGAAAGCTTCTATGGAAAGCTTCAAAAGGGGGTCACGTGCTCACACGTGACTAGTGGTCACGTGTTGGCACGTGACACCTAAAAACGTCGTTAAGACAAGTTCAATTCCCTGACTGCGAAGAAGGAAAAGAAAAGCTTCAAGGAGAGTCGCGTGCTCCCACGTGACCAGGGTCACGTGTTGGCACGTGACGCTTAAATACAAGCGTCAAAGGCACGTCGGGTAACTGACCAAGTCAAGAAAAAGGCTTCAGAAGAAGTCACGTGCTCCCACGTGACCAGGGTCACGTGTCGGCACGTGACGTTCAAGGCAGCAAGCGCGTCTCCAGAACAACCAAGGAAAGAGAGCTCAAACAAAGGGTCACGTGCTCACACGTGACCAGGGGTCACGTGGTAGCACGTGATGTTTAAGCAGCAATCAGAAGACACAGCGCAGAAAGCTCGTTCCAAAGGGGGTCACGTGCTCACACGTGACCATGGGTCACGTGGTCACACGTGACCGACTTTCAAAGCCCATTTTTGACGACAGAATTTAAATTCTGAAGGAAATTCGAATCTTTCCAAAGGAAAGTAATTATTTGGGACTAATCAAATTAAAGATTCAGAGATGATTAAAGATCATCTATCTATGGAAAATCTCGGCTTTGGGAAAGATTTCCCCCTTAAATCTAACCAAAATATCAAAGGAGAATCTCTGAATTCAAGATCCAATGGTGAATAAAATTCACCTAATAATCCAAAGGCCCAAAATGAATTATGGATGCAAATCAAATCTCCCAATGAAGATTCGTCAAAAAACTGATTGATGCGGCTGCCTCTCCTATAAATAGGAGCCAAGGGACACAAAAAGAGATACATGCGCAGAGAAGAAAAGAGAAAAGGAGAAGAGCTTTGATACTTCGAAAAGACTCAGATCTTCTGCAAAAAACCCTAGGTAAGAAAGGGAAGGCATTTTGAAAGAAGCAGAATTTAATTCTCAACAGAGTTTAACTCTGATAATATAAAAGCAGAAGAACTTATTTCTTCTCTCTTTGATAGAGGATCTGCAAAGTGCACATCTCCCCTTAAGGTTGAGAATTTAATTCTCAATGGGTTGAGATCCTGCCATGCAGATCCAAAACATAGAGAAGGAGTGCAAACTTGAGAATTTAATTCTCACAGAACTATAGGAATTTAATTCCTCCAAAATAAAGTGGGGCTAGACCCTATATCATGGGAATTTAATTCCTTCAAAACAAAAAAAAGAGAAACAGGGTTTAACCCTAATTAAAGAACTTAGTTCTGTTGAAACAACGATCATCATTTCCTCAAAAATTTTATTAGGGTTCAACCCTATTCAGCCCTTCACATAAACGGGGAATTTAACTCCCGCAGAAAATTCAGAGTTAAACTCTATTCCAGAATACAAGTCTTCAAAAGAAAGAAGGATTTAATTCCTCTGAAATTAAAAAGTCTCCGGAATTTAATTCCTGAAAAAAGGAGTAACAAATCCTCTGAAAAAACCACATTAAGGCAGGGTCACGTGTCACCACGTGACCCCCCCCCCTCAAAAGCCCTACAGAAAACCCCCTTGAGGCAGCACCCCACGTGACCCACGTGACTTTCAGCAGAAGCCTTAACGCATAGGCATTTGAATGCCCATCACGTGCTGACACGTGATGCTATCAAAAGATGCAGTAATTTCAGCAGAACAAATGGAGGAAGGGCGCTCTCACGTGCTGCCACGTGACCCCTCTTGTCTTAGTGTTTAACACTAAATTGAAACCCTCGCACTCAGTGTTAAAATATTGTTGGGCCTTAGTGTTCAACACTAATTAAAAAGCTTTATCTGCAGTGTTCAACACTGATTACCTTAGTGTTTAAATACTAATCTGAGATCTTCATTTGCAGTGTTCAACACTGATCTGTTTTAGTGTTTAACACTAATTTGAGAAGCCTTATTGCTGGTGTTTAACACCAATTATTTCTTAGTGTTAAACACTAACTTGTTAAACCGCATTCCCAGTGTTCAACACTGATTGCTCTATAGTGTTTAACACTAGGCTTTGGCCCAACTGGCTAAATGGATAGAGGCAAAGCCTCTCCTTCAATGGATCAGCAAAAAGTCAATGTTTCAGACCCGACTGGACTTAGCCCAAGCTGGCCATAAGTCCTCAATTTGTGATTAACTGGGCTAATGGGCTCATAACATAATTAATCAGTCTCGACCCCAAATTGGGTCAGGGACTATTAAATCCATTCCGGTTCTAGGGTACATCTCTTCACTCCTTTGAAACTTGGCATTGTAATCCCTCAATGTCTTCAAAGAGGTGACGGGTCCCGACGGCCACTCATGATATGGACTGTGGGGTCCTTAAACCCATGCCTAATGCAAACTTCCTGGTTACGTGGAACGCGGATAACGTCACTCTTTGACCCCGTGGAAAACGTCCAGAGCGGATCCTGGTCCTCGCAGAGCATGGCAGTGAACCCGTGCGAAGCATCCAGAGCGGAGCCTAGTCCTCGCCTAACGCGGCAGTGAACCCGTGTGAAGCATCTAGTGCAAACTTCCTGGTTACGTGGAACGCGGATAACGTCACTCTTTGACCCCGTGGAAAACGTCCAGAGCGGAGCCTGGTCCTCGCCAAGCACGGCAGTGAACCCGTGTGAAGCATCCAGAGCAAATACCGGACCGCAATGTCCTTAAACTACCCATGGACCGCAATGTCCTTAAACTACCCACGGACCGCAATGTCCTTAAACTACCCACGGACCGCAATGTCCTTAAACTACCCACGGACCGCAATGTCCTTAAACTACCCACGGACCGCAATGTCCTTAAACTACCCATGGACCGCAATGTCCTTAAACTACTCACGGACCGCAACGTCCTTAAACTACCCATGGACCGCAACGTCCCTAAACTAGAACAATAGGGCCCTCCATATGCTCTTTTGTCGGATCTAAACGGTCCCGTTTAAGTTGATCTTAGCCTCCAAAAATGGCTAACGCGTCCTTAAACCTTCAAACAGATTGGACTACGAATCCCCTAAATTAACTCCGGCTCGAGGGTACATCTCTGAACTCCTCTGACATCCGTCGTTGTAATCTTTCAACGTCGTCAGAGAGGTGATGAGTCCCGATGGCCATACATACGATGGACCACTACGTCCCTAAACTGGAACATTAGAGTCCAAACACTCTTCTGTCGGATCTAAACGATCCCGTTAAGTTGATCTTAGTCACAAAGTTAGACTAACGTATCCTTAACAAACGTTTGAGTTGATCTTAGCCTCAAGTATGGCTGACGTATCCTCAAACCAAACTCCCAAACCCAAATCTAAGATAATGCGGATTTGGACTAGTCCACGCCCTACGGGCGACGACATAACTCAGTCTCCGTAAACAATCCACGGGCAACAAAACAAACACCCACGACACGAAGTGACCATCTGGAGAAGGAGAAAGTTGTTACCGCAACGCGGTAGCGTAATTAACTGCAGGGGCTTGCGCCTGCAGGGAAGAGCGTCCCCACAATCAAAAACCCCTCAAATGAGGGGGAATCTGACGAAGTCTGCTACATCGGACGCATCCGTCTAAACCTTCGATACATGGTGCCATAAATCAACTTGGCATCTTCGGAGGGGTAGACGGATAGCACCAATTAGCATCTGCCCCGAACCCCAGGCATTCGGACGTCCCGACGTCCCGGCCGCCGTTCGGAGGGGAACAAGGGCCCCCTTAATTGCCCTCTTGTTGGATCTAAACGATCCCGTTAAGTTGATCTTAGTCTAAAAACTAGACTAACGTATCCTTAACAAACGTTTAAGTTGATCTTAGTCTCAAATGAGGCTAACGTATCCTTAAACCCAAACCCCCAAACCCAAATCTAAGATAATATGGATTTGGACTAGTCCACGCCCTACGGGCAACGACATAACTCAGTCTCCGTACACAATCCACGGGCAACCACAAACAAAACAAAAACACACGACACGAAGTGACCAGCTGGAGAAGGAAAAAGTTGCTACCGCGATGCGGTAGCGTAATTAACTGCAGGGGCTTGCGCCTGCAGGGAAGAGCGTCCCCACAATCAAAAACCCCTCGAACGAGGGGGAATCTGACGAAGTCTGCTACATCGGCCGCATCCGTTTAAACCTTCGATACATGGTGCAATAAATCAACTTGGTATTTTCGGAGAGGTGGACGGATAGCACCAATTACCATCTACCCCGAATCTCAGGTAAGACGTCCCTGTCGCGCCGTCTTTCTGAGGGGAACATACCTGTTTTACTGTTCATACACATACATGTATGTCTTGCTACCCCTGTTTATTTTATTACTTGATATTATGACGCACTGACGTCTGGGTTTTGCATGGCCCAGATCCTCTACCTTTGTCGCAGGCTGATCAGGAGTACCGCTGCTGTTAGACCGAGCAGTGAGGATCCTATTGGTATCCCGTTTTACTTTCCAGGTGTTTATTTATTGGATCCTTTACTTCCGCATATTATATTATTTCTTGACTCATTTATTCTGGCTCATGGACATGTACTAGATAGTTTAGTTTACTTTCCTGTTCTTGATATCTCTACAGCCGTAATGTGACTGTGGAGGGATTTTTCCTATCCACAGGTAGTATGGTTGGCTATGTCACGTGCCTATCTTAGCGTACTCTGGGAAGCGGGACGTGACACCCTCGATCTTCTTCTCGAGGGCATCGAGTCAGCCGTGGTACCCTAACGACTTAGCACATTCTTATCTCAGGCCTCTGCTGTTGGAGGCTTGCGTCTGGCCTCGGCCCCGGTTCCTCTTAATGAGGTTCCTTAGATCTCCCGGCGAGGTAGTCTTCGAGCCGCCGTGGCGAGTCTCATCCGCGCGACCCCGTCGAGGGAAGGGGTG
The DNA here is from genome assembly GCA_030015575.1 of Agapanthus africanus. Taxonomy (NCBI): domain Eukaryota; kingdom Viridiplantae; phylum Streptophyta; class Magnoliopsida; order Asparagales; family Amaryllidaceae; genus Agapanthus; species Agapanthus africanus. Next base: position 394,862,996 of record JASDDO010000029.1, on the reverse strand, counting down.
TCGGGAGGGACAGGTGAGCGAAGGATCTCGGGATGAGGTGCTCTGGCGACGGACCTCGGTGTTGAACTGTGAGGCGCCTAGTGGGCCTCAGAACGTATTGGCCTGGGAGATCTGTTGCTGTGGGAGGTAGCGACGCGGTGGTCGGCAGTGCCGACGTGGACAGAGTCTTCTCTTCCCCTGTAGGGGTCCCGGTCCCGAGACGGAGGAGAGGCGACTTGGGGATCTTGACCCGCCGTTTGGACACGGATGAGCGCCCCCACAAAGGACGCGAGTCGGTCTATTCGGCTGGCGAGGGCACTAATGGCATTCGGCGGAGGAGGTTCGTCCGCGCCTCCGTTGAAAGGGAGGCGGCGGCTAGTACTTGGATCTTCGTGATGATCGCTCGCCATTGGATTGAGATCGAAAAATGAACTTTTGTTTTTTTGGAATCAAAGATTTCCCACAGACGGCGCTAGCTGACGCGACCTGGATCGTGCCAAGATATTACCTTCCGTTGATCTGCTGATGGCGGCGATGGGCAGCTGAGATTGGATGTGGAGGCTGTCGCTCCTGAAGCGTGTGGATCTCAATGAGTTTGAGGTTGTGGTCGCCGAGCTACCTGCAAGGAAGTCCCGGGGTGGTTGTACCACCGAGGACCCTCCGACGGTCAAGTTAAACTAGAGATCCGAGCAGAGTAACGGCTTAGTGGAGTAAAAATGGCTTACTTGAACCGTCTGAAGAAGGGGTTTATATAGCGGTGGCAGCAGGCAGGGCAGGCGTGAGAATCATGCCGATAGTTACGCTCCCGACGTCACGCCCGCGTGATGAGCTGGATCCTCCATTAATGGCGAGACAGGCTCATTAATGGGGGATCGTGATGGCGTGGAACATGAGATGTGGCCGGCGGATATCTCGCGCATGGCGAGATTCATGGGATGGCGGTTGCGCCTGTGAGCAGTGTCGTTGGTCGGTCGATGAGACCGAGGAAGATGACCTCGGTGGGAGAGCTCACGGACGAGCGGGAGAGCCGAGGTATCTTGGTTCTGTGGTAGCCCGAAGACGAGCTGGTAGGCCGAGCAGACCAATCGTGCAGGGGCTCGGAGGTGAGCCAGCGTTTGCTTGTAGGACGGGCACAGGAGTGGTCTGGTCGGCCACTGTAGGTCTTTTCTTGTGAGCCCTGGGACACGTCATCTGCCACGTGTCACGATCTGGGAGGTCATCGATATCGAGCATCATCAAGATGGTTATGTGAAGTTCTACAATGTCATTAGACACGCACATACACACACATAAAATTCACGAGATTTTGAGAACTCTTGCATATCCATTAAGTGATCGTATTTTTCATGTATCGAAAAGCCGTTGGTTGTTAAATCCACCTAATCGATGTTCTCCAAATTTTGTGCTTTTATATAAGTAACCTTCTATGACATGTTGATCATGATTGACTGGTCGGATTAGTGAAAAATTCGGGGGTTTGAAAGTTTGAGGAGTTTGTCTCAATAGATCAAATCCCCCTGTCTCTACACACACACACACATAAGCGTTTCTTTTAGAGCAATCAGTAAACTTAGTCAGATGCAAAATGAAAAGTAACATGAATTTTCATACTATATACAATAAAAAATAATAGCTACAAGTTCATGGTATTTATTTGCGGTTTAAGTATCTATCCAAAGATGGATAATAGCGTAGGGTATGTTAGTGAAATTTTAGCTAAAACATAAACAAGGATTGAAAAACAGTCACAAACTAATAAGCTAAGAAACTAATGAGTGTTTATTTCACAGTTGACGCCGAGTTTCTTCTTCGAAACGAAGCTACCATCGGGAAAGCCTATAGAGTGGACGGAATTCGGTGTTTTTACATATAATTCCGAGGCTTTAAGAATCAGGTAATTATCAGTAACAATACGAGTTATTTTTAAATCATGGTAATTTCTTCTTTTTTTAACTTTTTTTCTTGTATATGCTTATAGGTGGCATTATCTTTAATTTGCTGATGGAATTCTAAAGGAACACTGCTACAGAATTTTAAACTGGGGCCCGGAACTGAGTTTTTACAGTAACATTCTGAGACCGTTACATACAGATCCGGAATTTGGCTTGGATGAAATAAATTTAAAACGCGCGTTAGCTGCGATGGACGGGAATACTCATTATTCCTAAAAATATGTTTTTTTATGAAAAAAGACATAATTAAATACTTATTGTATTCTTTTTCTGTGCTTAATATTATGTAAGGAAAGTATCTTATGCAAAATTTTAAATTGTATATTGTTGAAACAAAATTAATTGTTATAGAGGAACTTAAGGGCAGCTTGTAAATGCATTTACATGTAAACATCGATCAGAGCTTGAATCTAGATTTTTGGATAACATATGAAGATTATGATATTAATTAATTTAGACGTAATTGCGATGGCTCATCAGACAATTCTGCGATCAAAAAAACATGTTTTGGATGGTTAAGCACATTTGGCATGACTTTTTATTCTCTCTCTTTTATATTTTTAATTTTTCAATCATTGTTTATATAGCCTATTAAATCGAGATTATGAGTGTTGAATATGAGGTAGGGAACTGTGCAGAAAAACCACTGATAGTTGGTAAAAATTAGCAGTTAAGATTTTAATTGTTGTTTATATTAATCTTAATTACCAGCAACATTGCCTATATATATATATATATATCCTTCTCTCTCTCTATCTAAAATATCATATCTGCTTAAATTTTGTTATGGAGCAAGGTTTTGGGCACCCTTACAAGTTCGAGATATTTCTACATATTTATTTTTTAAAGAATTAGAATAGAGGTAATTTTGTATTCTTATTAATCCTCTCTATTCTTTTTCTATTCTTTTATGCAGAATTCTTGAATCCGATTACTCTTATGGATTAATGGAGCAAGGCTTTGGGTCAATTCTCGACCATTACCCTGTCCAATTAAAACCATGGCAATCGAAAGGTTCGAAATTCGTAGACTTTTGTTTGTTAATGATAACTATTAGGGTTGCATCCGGATCCGGATGTGGACACGGATTTTGATATCTGGTCAGATACTGATATGGATACATATTAAATTTTGTTACAGATACGGATATGGATACATATTAAATATTGTTACAGATACGGATACGGATATGGATACAGTTTTAGCAAAATTATCCGAATACGGATACGGATACGGATATCCGGATATATAAATTCGTATATACGAATATCCGCAGAAAAATTCAAGAAAATACACCTTTTAAAATTAATTTTTTCTTTAATGATGCCTACTTAAACCATACGTTTCTTACTCACTTTATATGCTATGCATTTAAAAGATTATTATATATGACATTATTTCATCAATTCTTTATAAAAAAAATTTAAAAAATATGCTAGATATATTTGATATATTTGTTAACATATTTATTTATTCATATAATATTTATTTCCATGCAAATTTGTCTCTTATCAAATAATTTTTAAGTCATACAAAATAAACAGTCGATGAAATATATCGATTACATACACATTTCCGCTTTACATTTATATTTGTTTTATATCATATCTTATTTATATAAATATCTGATTCGTATCCATATCCATTTCTTTAATATCCGCTCCGTATCGGCATTTGTTTTTTCCGGATACGAATATAAATATTTCTTACCGGACCATATCCGTATCCGTATATGAAACTAGAAAGCGGATACGGATATTATAATTCTCATATTTGCTCCATATCCGATCCGGATGCAACCCCTAATCACTATCCATGAATTGGAATGTTTTTCTATCAATTAATGAAGATATAATAATTAGGAAATACAATCAGATGAAGAATTTTAGATCGTTTATTGATGCCGAATTTTTCTTTATTAGTTTGTTTAATTCTATATAATTTTCTTTTGTATGATAGTTCTCTTCCAAGAGTTTTGAGTTCCTTGAATATTTAATTGATATATTAATTATAAATTTTAATTTTGTTTGAAATTTTTTAACAATAGATTTTTTTGAAAAATTGGGTTTTTAAAAATATTCTATGTTAATTATTTGTATATGTAAGATAAATTTATCAATATATTTTTATTTCTAAAAAAATATTGCTTTAAGTTTTAGGAATTCTGGAAGTTCAGTGGAACAAAAACAGTTGGTCTTATTTATTAATTTCATACTTGCATTTTCCTGTTTAAACTTGGATACAAATTGCAAAAGAACTCTGTAAAAAACAGCCACATTGCAATGTCTTCAAAAATTACAATATGTCCAAATTATTCATTTTTATATATTATCGTGGTTAACGTTTTTTCTTTCATAGAACACAAATTCTTCGTTTAGAAGACATCTACTGGCATTTAACGATAGTGGTCCATATGTAAAAGTGCTCTTGGCAGAAAAACAAGTACCGTACGAAATAAAAAAGTTCAGAGATATCGAAGATGCGAAAGATGAAGCGGAGAAATGTGGTTATAAGACCTGCCATCTTACCGCAAATAAAATCAGTAACGGTAAATATTTGGTAATTATTATCATGATCTTATAAATTCAAAATGTTTAACATTTTAATTAACTATTATTTTTCCTGAAAATTGTATTCTCTAATTTATAGAGAGAGACAAAGACCATAAATGATATAGTGTTAAAGTGTTACTTCAAAGGGAAGAAACTCTTGTGCGAGATAATTTGCGATGTTACAAAATTTAAAATAGAGATTGAATGGTCGAATGTTGCAACATTCAAAGGTCTCTGGGGAGGAGAAGCGAAACCTAATGTTCTAGTAGTCTAGGTACAATTTTTTTGGGAATAATATTTGGAGTTATAATGGTTATGCGAAGTTCTACAATGTCTTCAGACACACACATACACACACATAAAATTCACGAGATTTTGAGAACTCTAGCATATCCATCAAGTGATCGTATTTTTCATGTATCGAAGAGCCGTTAGCTATTTTTTAAATCCACCTAATCGATGTGCTAGAGGTCTCCAAATTTTGTGTTTTTATATAAGTAACTTATCTATGACATGTTAGATCATGATTGACTGTTCGGATCGGTGAAAAATTCGGAGGTTTGAAAGTTCAAGGAGTTGGCCTCATTTTATAAAATGAGCACCGGCCTCATTAGATCACCTCTCTCTCTCTCTCTCTCTCTCTCTATATATATATATATATATATATATATATATATATATATAAAGCTACAAGTGTTTCTTTTACATCAATAAGTAAACTTAGTCAGATGCAAAACGAAAAGTATCATGAATTTTCATACTATATACTTTTAAAAAATTGCTATAAGTTCATGGTATTTATTTGCCATTTAAGTATCTATCCAAAGATCGACAATAGCGTAGAGTATGTTAGTGAAATTTTAGCTAAATATAAACAAGGATAGAAAAACAGTCACAAACTAATAAGCTCAGAAACTAATGAGTGTTTATTTGACGGTTGAAAAATCCGCCGAGTTTCTTCTTGGAAACAAAACTATCATCGGGAAGCCTATAGAGTGGACGGAATACAGTGATTTTACATATCATTCTGAGGCTTTAAGTATCAGGTGATTATTAGTAACACTATACGAGTTATTTTTTAAATCATGGTAATTTCTTCTTCTTTTCTAAACTTTTTTTTCTTGTATATGTTTATAGGTGGCATTATCTTTCATTTCCTGATGGAATTCTAAAGGACCAATACGACTGTATTTTAAACTGGGGCCCGGAACTGAGTTTTTGCAGGAAGATTCCGAGACCGTTACATGCAGATCCAGAATTTGGCTTGGATGAAACGAAGTTAAAACGTGCGTTAGCTGCGATGGACGGGAATACTCATTAGTCCTAAAAATATGAATGTTTTTATGAAAAAAAGATATAATTGAATACTAATTATATTCTTTTTCTACGCTTGATATCATGTAAGGAAAGTAACTTATGCAAAATTTTAAATTGTATATTGCTATAGCGACATTATTTGTTATAGAGGAATTTGAGGGCAGCTTGTAAATGCATTTACATGTAAACATCCAGAGATTGAATCTAGATTGTTGGATAACATATGAAGATTATGATATTAATTAACTTAGACATAATTGTGATGGCTCATAGGACAATTCTTTGGATGTCTAAGTACATTTTGCATGACTTTTCTCTCTTTTATATTTTTAATTTTTCAATCATTGTTTATATAGCCTAAGGTATTATTAGAATTTCAGATGGAAGACTCCTATGCAAATTTCCAAGACATTAGGATGTTGGAAGAAATTAAATTGAGATTATGAGTGTTGAATATAAGGTAGGGAACTGTGGATTGCTACCTGGATGATATATTATTTTCGAAAGGAAAGTTGTATAATGATCCGTTTGTGATTGTTACGATTAATGAAATTCTTCAGCGCTATTAAACTTTTATTAGTCGCGAAAACTCTGAGTATCTGCATGACTCATACATGACTTGAAATGCGAACTTATCCAACCAAGATATGATCTTATTATAGAATGCAACAAATTAAGGAGGTTTCGCATCCCGAAATCGTTATAAACTTTTTTTTTTCTTTGTAGCTTGAATTTTGGATCCAGAGAACCATGGGCAACCTGACTATACCTATCCTGAAATGAACTATGGTGGCATCGCCGGCATGAATGAGAACATTGCGTTACGTAATCAAGATCAATTCTTTAATCAAGAATTCGAAGGCAGAGAAATGTGGTTTCATACAGCTCAGGATCCCAACGTGCCCGGTATGAAAGACATAATCGATCCTACGCAGTTTATAATCATGAGAAAATTTCCGATGTTCTGTTCTTTAATGCTTTTCCCCAAATAAGTCAAAATAAAGGAAGATCAAGAACGATCGATCCTACTCCACAGGTCTATAGTCATGAGCAAATTTCCCACGGTCCATCCTTCGACGGTTTTCCCCAAATGATGAGTTGAAATCAAGCAAGGTCAGGAAAGAGGTTAAGGGGGACATAGCGAACTTACTGTGCATTATCTACTTCTTGTTGTCTTACTTGTTATGTCTATGAAAATTATATAAGAAAAAAGAATGTTTAGGGATAAAGTATTCGCTAGATGAATTCCCTTTACGCAAAATATAATTTTCTATGATTATAAAACTTTGATTGAAAATTATATTTTGAAATTGATCAGTGATGCAACTTTTATTTTTTTGTTCTAGTTATTGTTTTTGGATTATGGAGAGAGTCTGGATGGGAGAATTGATGCAGACTCGCTGGGGAATTCATATTTGCTCAGTTTAACATTCTATGTACCGGTATGTTGCACATATGATGCATACGTTTGTATATTTTGATATCATAAAGATTTGAAAAGATTTTTTTAAAAACTAGTTGGAAAGATAGGAACTGTGAATGAGGAGAAGAGATAGTAAGAACCTAAAATCTTTCAGGAGTTTGTTATGAATGAACAGTAACAATAACCTTATATTTTATTTTTTATTTCAAGTATAATATGGTAGAATCCACATCATCCACAAAAGTGCTATAAAAAATAAGTTATTTAATACAAACAAGTTAGGGCTTCTTTTACAGTGAAACCCTAATTCCATATGCGATTTAATCCAAAAAAATCAACCTTACAAAAGTGCTATAAAAAAAAGAATACAAAAATCTAAAATACGAGCAAATAGTCGCAACTAAAGATGCCCCCGCATCAACTAGAAAGGGATGTTTAAGAGTTTCAATAACGCATTAAAACATATCTCAATGTTTGGATATTGATATTTTGTTTTACTTACAGACTAACCAATCATGCACAATAATATGATAGCATTTAACACAAATAAAAACATAAAAAAAAAGTAAAAAGAAATTAGCTAGAGCAAACCGGGACAGGTAGATTTTAGGGTGGGTTGAGCCCTTGGTCTCGCCTAAAATGCATGATGTATTATAAATACACATATTTATATATGTTTAGATATTAAAAATCCATAAAATAAATATCAAATGAGATTTTATGATAAAAATAATATTTAGTACGTGATGATGCTCACAAGTGGTACTTTCTCAGATTACGACACGTGGCGGATGACATGTCCCGAAGGCTACGGAGGTGGAATAATGAGTTGCATTGGGGGCGGGACCTCGTCTCCGAGGACATATCCGACCTTTCAGGAGACCTCCCTGAGTACTTTCCACCTTCAGCTAGCAAACGGCCAACAGCTCGTCTCCGAGCTTCCTCGGTCTCCTTGCTCGTCTCCGAGCCATCTGTCAGGCCGAGCTTTCTTGGCCTCCTTGCTCGTCTCCAAGCCATCTGTCAGGCCGGGCTTTCTTGGCTTCCCCGATCAACTGAGAGCGCGGAACCCAAGCGCCCCCGCAAAGGCTCTGCGTATTTCGCTAGGGCGAGATATCTGCCTCCACACAGTCAACGTCCCACGCTGGCACGTCCCTCCATTAATGAGTGTATCCCGTCATTAGTGGACGGATCCCGCCATCAACGCGGACGTAACGAGGGGATCATAACTGACGGCGGGAATCTCGCGTCGGCTCGCTCCATGCGACCCCTATATAAAACCCTTTTTCAGACGACTCAGGTAATTCCAACTCATTCCAATACGCCGTTACTCTGCACCTATTTCTCGAAACTAACTTGATCGTCGGAGGGTCCTATGGTTGTCACCCACCCCGGGACTTCCCTTGTAGATAGCTCGGCGTCAACACCAACCCATTGAGATCCACACGCTCAACGACTCCCAAACCAAATCTCAACCGTTAAAGACCGACATTATAGGATCGACGGAGGACAACATCTGAAGGAGATCACAACCTCCATCGGTTGGCCCCGTTTGTGGGAAACTTCAGAAGCTTCTCCATCCCTGAAAGTTGATCTTCTGCTCTCGACTCGATGGCGAGCGACAACCGCGACGATCTAAATACGAGCCGCCACAACGGAGGCGGGAGCGGCTCGTCTCCTTCTCCTAACGTCATCAACGTCTTATCCGATCGGATAGACAGGCTCACATCGCTGGTGGATGCCCTCGTCCGTGTTCAAGCGGCGGGCCCTACCCATCAGACTGCAGTTCCCCCTTCCCGGGATAATGACGTCCGCAGAAGGACGGATGAGCACGCTCAAGCCCTCGATCTCACTCACGCTCATCTCAGTATCACCGAACGCCGGCGTGCCGACTTCGTCCACCGTGACCCGCATGCGGCGATGGATTCTATGACCCGTTGGGCGCCGAACAGCTCCACTCCCCGATCCCAGGAAAGACTAAGTCGTCACTCCGATGCCCGCCGCGCGTTCTTGCCCCCTGAGGAGGTGTCAGTCAGCTCACCTGCTTCCAGGCATGACCGATGCCCCTGCTCCCGCAGGGGTTGCGCTAATGGCAAACGTCGGGACTACTCGAGAAGGGCCCGTCCGAAGATTTAAGAAATTTGATAGAGCGGAATCGGAGCCGCACCATCGCACAGACCCGGAACGAGGTAGCCACCACTCTAACTGTATAGAATCCTCGAGGTACCGCTATCGGCTTGAGGCTCTTGAAAAGAAAATCGAAGGCATACGTCGGGGCGGCCATACTTCCGGTGAAGGGGCCAGTTATTCCGCCGATTCACTCACAAAGCCCTTTACGGAAGAGCTGTTATCCGAGCATGTCTCTTCGAGGAAAAAGCCGCCCAAAGTGACCCTCTTTGACGGGAAGTCCGACCCGAAGGACCATTTGGATGCATTTACGGCGGGCATGAGCTTCCAAGATAACTCAGATGCAGCTCAATGCCGAGCTTTTCCCGCCACCTTGATCCGAGCTGGCCGAGACTAGTTCCGGGAGCTTGCGCCGCACTCTATCTCTACCTTTGAAGAGCTGGTTACTGAATTCCTCGGTCATTTCGTCGGTAACCGACGACAAAAGAGGACAGTCGACTACTTATTCTCTGTCAAGAGCGGGGATAAGGAATCCTTCAAAGGGTATGCCACCCGGTTCTACAATGCCTTCCTGGAGGTACCCGAATACAGTGACGAAATGGTCATCACCGTGCTGAGGTCGGGTCTTAGGCACAAAGAGTGGCTCCGCTCTTTTGCATTGGCACGGCCTAAGACCATGGCCGAAGTAAAAGCCTGGTCCGAGCGAAAAATCTAGCTCGAGTCAGAGGTAAACTCAAACTTGTCCCGAGCCGACCAAGCAGACCGAAAGAAGAGGGAGAGGGAAGAGAAAAGGAAAGCCGATTGTCCGAGACCTTATTCCCCGAGGTTCCAGGAATACATCCCTCTGAACATTTCCCAAGCCGAACTGTTGGAGGAAGCTAAGAGCGAGAGGTTCTTCAGGCTCCCGCCGGCTACCCGAAGCACGGGCAAATGGCTCTGAGGTCCGTATTGTGCCTATCACTGGACGCAAGGACATCCGACCGAGGATTGTAAGCAGCCGCGCGATTAGATCGAAGAGCTGATCCGCTCCGGTCAGTTAGCGAAATACCTGCGAAACAAACATCAAGTAGATAGGGGGCAAGCCGACCAAATTACAGCTGAAGAGCTGACAATATGGCAGATCATGGTCGTCACCAACTGACCCAAGTCCGAGAAATAAGGACACCCGCCGAATCCGTTAATTTAATACGGGAGAGTTTAAATTTAATCATTGAATATGTATTTTCTTTAATCATAAAGATTCTTGCTTCCCTGCAATCTGAACTGCTTCTCTCTGTTTCCATGCTATAACTCATACAGGGCTACCGAGTAGCCTCCTAGCTTTCTGCTCGGTCCATCCGCAGTGGGTAGCTTCCTGCCCAACAACGTTGTGGATCCAAAGCTCTCATCACAAGGCCACCGAGTAGCTTCCTGCTCGGTCCATCCACAGTGGGTAACTTCCTGCCCAACAACGCTGTAGATCTAAAGCCCTCATCACGAGGCCACCGAGTAGCTTCCTGCTCAGTCCATCCGCAGTGGGTAGCTTCCTGCCCAACAACGCTATGGATCTAAAAGCCCTCATCACGAGGTCACCGAGTAACTTCCTGCTCGGTCCATCCGCAGTGGGTAGCTTCCTGCCTAACAACGCTGTGGATCCAAAAACCCTCCTCATGAGGCCACCGAGTAGCTTCCTGCTCGGTCCAACCGCAGTGGGTAATTTCCTGCCCAACCACACTGTGGATCAAAAGCCCTCCTCATGAGGCCACCGAGTAGCTTCCTGCTCGGTCCATCCGCAGTGGATAGCTTCCTACCCAACAACGCTGTGAATCCAAAAGCCCTTCTTACAAGGCCACCGAGTAGCTTCCTGCTCGGTCCATCCGCAGTGGGTAGCTTCCTGCCCTACCACACTGTGAATCAAAAGCCCTCCTCATGAAACCACCGAGTAGTTTCTTGCTCGGTCCATCCGCAGCGAGTAGCTTCCTGCCCAACAACGCTGTAGATCCAAAGCCCTCCCCATGAGGTCATCGAGTAGCTTCCTGTTCGGTCCATTCTCAGTGGGTAACTTCCTACCCAACAACACCGTGGATCCAAAGCCCTCACCACGAGGCAACTGGGTAGAACCGAGTGATACCGACCTTCCTACACTTGACTATCAATCAGTTCATACTCGACGCGCGATCGCAACCTGTAACAACTCCAATTTCAATGTACAGAAAATTGTTTAAAAGTTAATGTACAATTGGGGTATTTGCAATCCTATGTACACTATAAGTATTTTTTTTACTTTTGAACAGCAAGAAAGCACTTGTAGCTCATTGGTAAAGCCTTGCACTGCTGTGACGTAGCCCCTGTAATCGAATCCTCCCAGCCACATTATCTTTTTATTTAATTTTCTTTTAATCTTTTAGAAGCCTAAGAGTTTGCACGTGCACTACACGTAATATATTAAGTTACAAACTAATCAAACATGTGCACTAAAGAAAACCAAGCGACTCCAACACGTGGCACAAATCCCACCGTCAACCACCGGTTTTGGACCGGCGACGCTTGCTTCGGGGACCGGCACCACATGGCTAATCCGTAGGGGCTGCTCTGATATTTTTTCCCAAGCACTCCTTGGCCTACCCCACTACCCCCATGTTGTTTGTTTACTCTGCATTCATCCAGAGAATAATAAAATGCCCTTTAAACCAAATGTTAATGCATTCTTTAACCCTCTAAACTCTAATTTTTTCTATAAATACCACACTCCATTTCACTCATCCTCACTCAGAAATTCTCTGTCAAAACTCTAAAAAATTCTCAAGTCCTTATAGTGTGCAAGTGGAGTTAGCAAAATATGAAGTTCCGACGAAATTCCGAGGAGATTCCGGCGACGAAACGACTCCTTGATGCCTTCCTTAGCCTCCTCTCTCTCTTCTCTTGTTCCTTAGCCAGTAAGTCCCCTCTCCCCCTCTCTTCTTCTACTTTAAAAACTTTAATTTATAAAACCCGACGGAAGCGGAGTTAATCTGACTTCCGATTCGGTTTTCTTTAAAACTCCATTTTTATTTATCAATAAAATACCATACTCTCATATAATATTTAACAAACATTAACAAACATATTAAAACAAGTTTCATCTCAAAAGAATCTTTTATTCAATTTTTATTGTATTTTTACGGTAAAATACCACATACTTTACATTTCGCCATAATTCACATAATACTTGTATTACCTTTAGATAACTCATGACATAATGACCTACCTCATCACAACACACATCTTTGACATAACACGATGAAGTTTTGGGAATATAGTTATGGGATAATACGACATTACAAATAAATACCATCAAACTTGTAAAACCATTTCTTTAAAAAGTGTATTAATCAATTCCTTGCAAATGCGCATCTACAACCCAATTTTGGGGACCCCATTCGGGATGGTGAGGGTTATCGCACATTCTCGGGCCTAGTAGAGCGAGATGCAGACCTCCGAAAAGAGCATTCGATCTTGATGGAATTTTTAATGCATTTTTCTTTAGAAAATGAGATTTCTATAAAAATAAATAAAATTTATTTTCATTAAATATATATATATATATAAAACTATTATCAAAATATCTATTTTAATTATATTATATAAATATTACAAGTTTTCTAAATTAAAGGAATCACCATTACATGAAAATACCATCCAAATACAAAACAATTCCAATATTTCAAGAAAATACCATATACTATGGAAAACTAGGTTCTACTCACTAGAAATTTCACTTTTATAAAATATACATCTATGAAAACCTAAAAACGATAATTAAATACTTGATGTGTATTTTGAAATTATATCAAAATTATTTTTACATAAACTCCCTCAAGTTATACTAATTTACAATAAGGAGCCTGGTGAATATAGGTTTAAGCGGGACCAATTCTCTTGAGCCTCAGGGAGCCAGAAAATGTGGGTGCTTGCCTATCTAAGATAGACAATCTAACAAACGGTGTTATCAACACGGTAATTGTCTTGGAAAAAGACATAAATCCTGCCGTCTATGTGCAACAGTTACCGATAATATCAAAACTAATTCAGGATTCTAATTTCTTTTCAAAATGTCTGATTCGGACTAAGTCTCAATCTAATCAATCTGACTTGAATATGATTCAAGTATACACTACAATACAACATGAATCCATGAATCCGTCTATTCAATCTATATCAAACTTTATTGACTGAACCGAACCATTGATATACTCCGTCTACATGACTCTCCATTTATATTCATTCCATTTACTGATATCATGGTTTCGGTAAATCATCATCTATATAACAAAATAATACAATCAATACAAAAGACATCGCGGGGTTTATAAGGGGTAGATTGGTACGGAATGTGTTAGAAGCGGCACGAGACTGTAACCTTAATACACCTAACCTGAATATCCGTTGCCGTTGTACCGTGGCTGAACGGTTCCTTGTGTTCCGTATACCTTAGTCTCCAGAATAGTGGGACTACTCTCGTATGCACTGGCCTATTCTGTACCAAGCTACAAACAAATGCGTTAACAATATAATCAAACATTACTAGCCTTATTTTTTTTCTGTCTATTATGTCTCTACTCATCTTTAGGATTTACCGAGCGATTGTTCGTTGACGACATTCCTTTCTTCTTTCTTTGGAATGTTGTCAGGTGTTTCGGACGCATTAGAGACCGAGCCCAGCACTGAGGATTTGGAGCAGTTTGCTTTTGACCGGAGCTTTAGACACTTGTACATATTTATTTCATTTCAGTTATGCCATTGTTTAGGCATCGCTTTCTACTCATGTATTTACATTTCAGTTGTACCTGTAAAAGAATGTTTAATAAATAAAGTTGTTGTTCATTTATATTACTGCCTCTTGTGTGCTTTACTTTATATTGGTTAGTTACGCTTAGCGTGTTTACTTCTGAGTAAATACGTAGCGGGCCTCTCCGCGTCTCCTCCCCATACACCGGAAAGCGGAGCGTGACACAACCTCAATTCCAGGGAAAAGGAGGACACCGACCTTCCTACACTTGGTTATCGTTCGATTCAGACTCGATGCGCGATCGCCACCTCGACTTCGAGGAAAGGGAGGATACTGACCTTCCTACACTTGACTATCGTTCGATTCAGACTCGATGAGCGATCGTCACCCAGAAAAGGTGGACACCGTGTAGGGTATTTTTCGTCACCCCATTGAGATGGGAATACGCGCGCGCTTGTCAGGCGTACTACAGATTCCCCCTGCTTAGGATAGACAGGGGTTTATTGATTGTGGGGATCCGAATCTCTGGCAGTCGCGGACTAAGCTGCCGTTAATTACCCCTCGCCTTTGAAGCGAGGGAATCTCCGATTGACGGGTCAAATAGGTCATGCGAACTAAACGTGCAGTGTACGTATGTTTTTAAAGGGTTTTGGATATATCGGGGCCCCGCAGAGTTTTACGAGGGTCGCGCTACCCGGATAGCGGGCTGGGGGTCAAGGGGGCTAGCAGCCCCCTTACGGGGTGTGGGGCAGCGCCCCGTTAGAACAATTTTCCCAACGAGAGACGTATTTTGATGTGGAGTGCATAAAAAATGGGGGGAGGAGCGTCTTAAAGACGCGTGCGTGGCACGTGGGCGAATGGTGCCTACGGGTCACGTGCGCAGCACGTGAGCGCTGGGCGCCAGAGGGTCACGTGCGCAGCACGTGACCGCGAGGCGCCCGCGGCCAACGTGCGCTGCACACGACCGAGGGGGCGTGTGCGCACGTAGGCGCTTTAGTGCCCGCGGGTTACGTGCGTGCACATGGGCGCTTTAGTGCCCGGGGTCACATGCGCTGCACACAGCCATTGGGTGCTTTAGCACCAGCGGGTCAAGTGCGCGGCACGCGAGCGCTGGGCACCCAAGGGTCACGTGCGCGGCACGCGACCGCTGGGCGCCCACGGGTCACGTGCACGGCACGCGACTACGGGGAACACCAGCGGGAAGGGACTTAGCCCTTAGGTTGGGGAGTTGAACTCCCAAGGGGTTTTGGAGTTGAACTCCTAACATAAATTTAATTTATGGAGTTAAACTCCAACAGATCTAGAAAGGAGTTAAACTCTTAGGAATCTTTGGCTCTTCTTTTGAGCCTTGGATCCCCCCAACATGGGATTTTTGGAGATGGGTCTCCTTCTTCTTCCTCTCGGTTAGCCGGATCTTGGGGGAAAAGGAGAGTGAGATCAAAATCTCCCCTTTCAGAGATTTGATGGGAGATCCAAGCTCCCCTTTGTGGGTTTTATGGTGAAAAACTACTTCTTTTTTAGAAAAGAAGAGTTAAACTCTTGATTTAATTCAAAAAGAGGAAGAAGGTTTTAAACCCTTAAGAAAGGGGAAAGAAGCACACGAACTCTAGATTTTGAGGGGAATGAAAAGTGTAATCTTTTATTCATCATCATGTTTGCCTTTATAAGCAACAAACTTTACATATAGCCCCTTGGGCTTTACAAAATGACATTTTGCCCATCTCATGTCTCATGTGCTAATTCTTTTTGTACATAAGCCACGGGCTTTACAAAAATTTGGCTTTATGCCCATTTTGCTTACATTCATGCACAAAAAATTACATCAAAATTATTTGTTACATGATTTTTATTTTGGCATGGGGAAGCCGACCGCGGGGCTCGACTTGGGCATGGGCCCACTTTCTTGGGCTTGGGCCCGCTTACTTGGGGTTGACCTTGACCTTGATCCGGTCAACTGGGGTGCAAATTTTGACCCCAACAAAGTGCCTCCCATCAATAAATGCAAACCGTGCATATGAGTTGTGTACATGAAATTGATGGATCTTGAAGCTGGATTTCGAGGTGGAACATCATTCCGGGGGCGGAGTATCCCTCGGGAAGCATGATTCCCGGGGATCGGAGCATCATTCCGATTTGCGGAGCATAATTCCACGGTCGGAGTATCATTCCGAAGAGTTGGAGTATAATTCCGAGGGTCAGAGCATAATTCTGAAGAGTCAGAGCATAATTCCGAGGGTTGGAGCATAATTCCGAGGAGTAGAGGCATGGTTCCAGGGATCGGAGCATGATTCCGATGAGCATAACTTCGGGGATCGGAGTATAATTCTGAAGATCGGAGCATCATTCCGAAGAGCGGAGCATCATTCCAGGGATTGGAGTATAATTCCGATGAGCATAACTTCAGGGATCAGAGAATAATTCTGAGGATCGGAGCATCATTCCGAAGAGCGGAGCATGATTCCAGGGATCAGTGTATAATTCTGATGAGCATAATTTCAGGGATCGGAGCATAATTCCGAGGATCGGAGTATCATTCCGAAGAGTGGAGCATAATTCCAGGGATCGGAGCATAATTTCAATGAGCATAACTTCGGGGATCGAAGCATAATTCGGAGGATCGGAGCATCATTCCGAAGAGCGGAGCATGATTCCAGAGATCGGAGAATAATTCCGATGAGCGGAGCATGATTCCAAAGGGTCGGAGCATAATTCCGACGAGCGGAGCATGATTCCAAAGGGGTAGAAACATAATTCCGACGAGCGGCAGACATTCGGACCGAAGCATAATTTCGATGCAGAAGTTGATTCCCAGACGAAGTATAATTCCGATAAGAAAAGTAGATACTCCGAGGCGAAGCATGATTTCGACACGGGGTACATTCTGAGACGAAGCATGATTTCGACGCAGAACTTGTTAGTCGACTTGATTCCGAGGCAGACCTTAATTCCGACGGGGGGGTCGTTAGTTGATTCCGAGCTGTAATGACCCCAAAATCTTTATACATTTGTATTATCCCTCTTCAAAAATATACCGTATTTATTTGTACTTGGTATTTTCCTCTTTCTATTAAATTTATTATTATTTTATTCCTCAATCTATTATGTATTTTTTCTAGGTACAATTTCTTTTTCTTATATTTAAGTTTTTAACTTCTCATTCTTATTTTTCCTTTCATAAATATTTAACCCAAATCCATTATTCTAATTCTCTACAGCCCATCTAAAAAGCCCATTTTCTTTTTAAGCAACATCATATATTTAATTCTAATTAAATATATGCATGAACAACCTTATAGCTCATTGGTTAAGTCCTTGCATTGTTATTCCATAAGTCACATGTTCAAATCCCCATTCTTGCAATTATTTTTTTTATCATTTTTTATTCTTCCCATAACCTACAAATGAGACCTTTCATTTCCAAAATGAATGGTGACCTTTCATTTCTCTTTTAATTCTCATGTTAAATGCATATATTATTATTCACCATTACAACATCTTTATTTGTCCTCCTCCATCTTTTCCTTCCTCATATTTTTCTATCTCTCACTTCTTCTTCTTCACCAAGATGACAAGAAGAAGAACATGAAGAAGTCTTCAAGAAGGTCTCGCTAGTAACGCGAGGCTATCGGCGGATAGACAAGCCCGGTGACAATACCGGCTTGTGCATGTAAGTCCCTTCTCTCTCCTTTCCCTCACCTCTTTTTTTCCTCTTGTCATGCATCGTGAACCCCTTATTCTTTTCATATCATAATCCATAAGAGAAGATACACATAAACATATACATATACATATACATAAGTTTAGATATATATGATTCTATATGGTTTAATAATATCTTATTATCTCTTGTTCAAATTAAAGTATTTTTAATTCTTTGTTCATGACTATGAATGTTTATTACAAGTTGTGAGAACATAGATTTCAATCCATAATATATCTACGACATCTCATGGAATCGGTTTGGTTATTAAAAGAAAGGATAAAGCTTGCATAAAAATACTAGTTAATTTTTTTGCCGATTTTAGTATACACATCAATACCTTTAGGTTTAAAATAATTTTTAGACATTAATTTTTACTTCTGAAAATTTCATGGAATTTACATGTGATAGATTATATTATTTTATACATGCTGTAAAAATTTTAGATCGATCCGCATAACGGTTTGTGAATTACATCGTATTTAATCACTGATCGTAAAACAGAAAACTGCAGCTATCGGTCAATTTCTAGGACACATAACTTGGTATACCGGTATCCAAATTGAGTAAACTCAGATGTTTTTGATATCTACATCGAATGATATAGATTTTATTAGTTTTATAGTTTTACTGAAAACCTACCTATGATAAAGAAAACTGCATTACAATATTAAGTGACGGATCTGGACAGAATCTGTCCTGATTCGCACATTGTTTTTAAATTGGACATAACTCGAACACCCGATGTCCGTTTGTGACAAAATTTAGATGTATAGATGCACCATTGATAGAACTATAATTTTATGTATATTATATTACTTAGGAATGCATGAACCAACCTGATATAGGCTTTGCAATAGAATATATAGTTGCTGTCCAGAAATCTAAATTTCTGTTTTAAATGCTGATATTAAAATGATCATAACTAGAGCTTCAGAAATCCAAATCTTGTGAATCTTGGTGTTTTCGATAAGTTCATCGAAATACCTACAATTTTCTAATACTTTTCATAACCTTAAAACTGATGGAAGTTAACTCAAACTGCGTTTTAAAAATATGTGACGGTGCCGAATAGATTCTGATCTGTTTTGTGCGACGATACGAAAATATGTATATCTCTCAAACCGGTAGTCATATTTAGGTAAAACTGGAACTCACGCATGCAAAACATTTAGAGCCATATTTCTGTTTATATTTTACATTCGTTCAACTTGATTAATTAGTCGTACATAATATTTCTTTACAGCATTGTTTATGGTAGTTACTCGAATAATATACTTGACTCATTTCATGTTATTCGAACATGTATACATATTTATCTTAATCATTAAATTGTTGTATGTACATAAAGATGATAATTAAATACTTGAGTTATATTTTGAAAAATATACAATAGTATTTTTACAATAAACCCCCTCAAGTTTTATAAATTACAATAAGGCCCTTAACAATTATTGAACTTCAACTCACTTTCTTTTAGTCTGACTCGGGTTAGAGTCTGACTATTTCTGACTTGAAAATGATTCAAGTCAATCTATATTCTTTATATTTCAACTCAAGATGAATACATGAATTCCAGAATCCAGTTAACAATCTATATAACTTGACCGAACCGAACCATGGATATTCCTTTTACATGATTCCCAGTATTCCATTTACATGACTCTACGGTTATAACCGTTTCCTGATATCATGGTTTCGGTCAGTCAATCAAGTCAATCAAGCAATCATTACAAGTTTACAAGATAACAATACAAATATGACATCGCGGGGTTTAAAGGGGTAGATTGGTACGGAAGATGTTAAAAGTGGAATGAGGTGGTCAGATTAAGACACCTAACCTATATTCAGTTGCTGTTGTACCATGGCATAAACGGTTCCTTGTACTATACGTGCCCTTAGTCTCTGGCATATAGAGACTCCCCTCGTATACACTGGCATCTTTCTGTACCAAGCTACAAACAACATCGTTAAACAATATTCCACAATTTACTACAATACAATACTTTAGAAAATACCATACTCTGCCACTCTCATTCTTCATTCTTCTTTGGGACTTACCGAGCGACCTGTTCGCTGACGACATTCTATTTCTCTCTTCTTTGAATGTCGTCAGGTGCGTTGGACCAAGTTGAGACCGAGCCTACAAGTGAAGATTTGGAGGAATTCCAGGAAGACCCAGAGCTCTAGACTTTGTACTTGTTCTTCCCAGTACTTCCTTTTATTATTATTATGCCACTGTTTAGGCATTGCTTTTCATTCCAGTTGTATTTTCATTTCATGCATTGTACAAAGAATGTTATTAATAAAAGTTGCTGTTATTTCAATTTCATTTGTCTCTTGTGATTATTTTATATTGCTTAGTTACGCTTAGCGTATGTACTTTTGAGTACATACGTAGCGGGCCTCGTCACGTCCACTTCGCCGTACACTGGGAAGCGGGGCGTGACACGAGCCGAAGCATAATTCCGACAGGGAAGACAGATACACCGAGGTGAAGCTTGATTTTGACGCGGGTACACTCTGAGACAAAGCATGATTCCAGCGCAGAGCTTGTTGGTCGACTTGATTCCGAGGCGGAGCTTAATTCCGGCGAGGAGGTCGCTGGTTGATTCCGAGCCGAAGAATAATTCCAATAGGGAAGGCAGATACACTGAGGCGAAACTTGATTTCGACGCAGGGTACACTCTGAGACGAGGCATGATTCCGGCGCATAGCTTGTTGGTCGACTTGATTCCGAGGTTGAGCTTAATTCCGACGAGGAGTTCGCTGGTTGATTCCGAGCCGAAGCATAATTCCGACAAGGAAGGCAGATACACCGAGGCGAAGCTTGATTTCGACGCGGGGTACACTCTGAGACGAAGTATGATTCCGACGCAGAGCTTGTTAGTCGACTTGATTCCGAGGCGGACCTTAATTCCGACGGGGAGGTCGCTTGTTGACTTGATTCCAGGGTGAAGTATAATTCCGACGAGGAGGTCACTGGTTGACTTGATTCCAGGACGGAGCATAATTCCGACGAGGAGGTCGCTGGTTGACTTGATCCCAAGACGGAGCATAATTCTGACGAGGAGATCGCTGGTTGACTTGATTCCAGGACGGAGCATAATTCCGACGAGGAGGTCGCGGGTTGACTTGATCCCAGGATGGAGCATAATTCCGACGAGGAGGTCGCTGGTTGACTTGTCCCCGGCACGGAGTGTCTGTGGTTGACATTTCCCCGGCACGGAGTGTCACTGGTTTTGATGTAGAGGATGATTCCCAGGCGAAGCATAATTCCGACAGGGCAGGTGGATACTCCGAGGCGAAGCATAATTTCGACACGAGGTACATTCTGAGATGAAGCATGATTCCGCCGCAGAGGTTGTTGGTTTGATTTGATTTGGGTTAACATCAGCATCGCTACACTGGAATATGGTACCAGAAGAGAATCAACATCTGTCTTTGAGAGGATTTGGGGATTTTGGTTTTGGTCGGCATCTGCATTGCTGCACTGGAATAATGCTAGGAGCAATTCATCATTTGCCCCGGAAGGATTTGGGAATTGGTTTTTGGGTCGGCATCAGCACCGCTACACTGGAATATGGTACCAGGAGTTAATCATCATTTGCCTTTCCCTGTTGGGAAGCGATGGCTTAGGAGATAGGCTTGGATCCCTATCACCTAAGGCTTTTCAATTTCATGGGCCGTAAGGGTCCCATAAAAGCATTTTCTCCCTACGAGTCGTAAGGATCCCGTAAGTGCATTTTCTCCTTAGGAGTCGTGGGGACTCCTAAGTGTGTTGCTCCTTTGTGAGTTGTAAAGATCTCACGCGGGAATTTTCTCCTCACAAAGTCGAGAGGTCTTTGCGAGTGCATTTCATCTCTTTTTCACGAGTTTGCGCCCTTTCGAATTTTCACAAACTCGCCGGCAGTCCTGCTGTTTTTACTCACGGAGCCCTTTCGGGTTTTCAACCGCGCCCATTTTGCTTGTGGACATACCATTTTTTTCCACCGCCGGTGGGACTTTGAATGCGGTCTCGCCGGTTGGACTAAGGAAAGATTGGGATCTTTTTACGCCCGTGAATTGTATACGGTTTTCCAGGATGTATGATCCAGACCGTAGGGCCGGAAAAATTTTGGGCCTTTGTTGGCGTCTACATCGCTGCACTGGAATATAGTACCAGGAGCGACTCATCATTCGCCGTTGGGGTATGGGATTTGGAATTTGGTTGGCGTCTACATCGCTGCACTGGAATATGGTACCAGGAGCGACTCATCATTCGCCATTTGGGATTTGAGTTTGGAATTTAGTTGGCGTCTGCAACGCTCCACTGGAATATGGTACCAGGAGCGACTCATCATTCGCCATTGGGATTTGGAATTTGGTCGGCGTTTGCATCGCTGCACTGGAATATGGTACCAGGAGCGACTCATCATTCGCCGTTGGGACATTCAGAGTTTGGTTGGCGTCTGCATCGCTGCACTGGAATATGGTACCAGGAGCGACTCATCATTCGCCGTTGATTGATTTATTTTTTTTACCGCGATTACTCTATCATTTCTGCTTTTCTTATCGCGAAGGTCGCTATTGCCCTATCATTTTGGCTTTTTATTCGCGGTTCCCCCATCATTTCGACTTTATTTTCATTTTTATCTTTACTCGCTGATTTTTATTACGAGTTGCCCCATCATTTCGGCTTTATATATATATATATATTATATTTTTTTGTTTTATTTACACATTTTTACATCCCTAGTTTAACGACTTAGAGGTCGATTATTCCCAGTTTAATGACGTGGTAGTCGACTGACGGGGAGCTTAAAGAAGAAACCCGATAGAGCAGTTGTCAGGGGCACTGCTGGAGCTTGCCCGAGATGCCTTATTACTTTGTCAGTGTCGATGGCCTTGCCCCTAGCTCGGGCCAAGGAAAGTCGTTCAAATACCGACTTGCGTTCGAAGATGGCAATTTAAAATTTGTTAACCTGCACAAAGAAGGATGATTTCAGTACAGGCAATCGATATGTATATTGATTGAGTTCGCATGAACGTTTAACCCGAAATATGGGAGGAGAGAAGGTCCCACCGGGCGTGCCAGAATCTGTAGGGTGTTTTTCGTCACCCCATCGAGATGGGAATACGCGCGCACTTGTCAGGCGTACTACAGATTCCCCCTGCCTAGGATAGGCGGGGGTTTATTGATTGTGGGGATCCGAATCTCCGGCAGCCGCGGACTAAGCAGCCGTTAATTACCCCTCGTCTTTGGAGCGAGAGAACCTCCGATTGACGGGTCAAACAGGTCATGCGAACTTAACGTACAGTGTGCGTATGTTTTGAAAAGGTTTTGGATATATCGGGGCCCCGCAGAGTTTTACGGGGGTCCCGCTACCCGGATAGCGGGTTGCGGGGTCAAGGGGGCTAGCAACCCCCTTGCGGGGTGCGGGATAGCGCCCCGTTAGAAAAAATTTCCCAACAAGGGACGTGTTTTGATGTGGAGTGCATAAAAAAATTGAGGGGAGGAGCGTCTTAAAGACGCGTGCGTGGCACGTGGGCGAATGGTGCCCACGGGTCACATGCCTGGCGCGTGAGCGCTTGGCGCCCGCTGGTCACGCGCGTGGCTCGTGGGCACTGGGCTCCAGCGGGTCATGTGCGCTGCACGCGACCACGGGGGCGTGCGCGCACGTGGGCGCTTTAGTGCCCGCGGGTCACGTGCGTGCACATGGGCGCTTTAGTGCCCGGGGTCACGTGCGTTGCACGCGACCATTGGACGCTTTAGCACCCGCGGGTCACGTGCCATGCACGCGCCCGCGGGTCACGTGCTCGGCACGTGATCGCTGGGCACCCAAGGGTCACGTGCGCGGCAAGCGACCGCTAGGCACCCGCGAGTCACATGCGCGGCACGCGACCGCTAGGCGCCCGCGGGTCACGTGCGCGGCACGCGACCACGTGGAACACCAACGGGAAGGGGCTTAGCCCCTAAGTTGTGGAGTTGAACTCCCAAGGGGTTTTGGAGTTGAACTCCTAACAGAAATTTAATTTATGGAGTTAAACTCCAATAAATCTAGAAAGGAGTTAAACTCCTAGGAATCTTTGGCTCTTCTTTTGAGCCTTGGATCCCCCAACATGGGATTTTTGGAGATGGGTCTCCTTCTTCTTCCTCTCGGTTGGCCGGATCTTGGGGGAAAAGGGGAGGGAGATTCAAAATCTCCCCTTTCAGAGATTTGATGGGAGATCCGAGCTCCCCCTTGTGAGTTTTGTGGTGAAAAACTACTTCTTTTTTAGAAAGGAAGAGTTAAACTCTTGATTTAATTCAAAAAGAGGAAGAAGGTTTTAGACCCTTGAAAAGGGGAAAGAGGCATACAAACCCTAGATTTTTAGAGGAATGAAAAGTGTATTCTTTTATTCATCATCATGTTTACCTTTATAGGCTACAAACTTTACATATAGCCCATTGGGCTTTACAAAATGGTATTTTGCCCATCCCATATCTCATGTGCTATTTCTTTTTCCACGTAATTCATGGGCTTTACAAAAATTTGGCTTTGTGCCCATTTTTCTTACATTCATGCACAAAAAATTACATCAAAATTATTTGTTACATGATTTTTATTTTGGCATGGGGAGGCCGGCCGCGGGGCTCGACTTGGGCATGGGCCCACTTGCTTGGTCTTGGGCCCGCTTACTTAGGGTTGACCTTGACTTTGACCCGGTCAACTGGGATGCAAATTTTGACCCCAACATACCAGCCTTACACTAGCAAGATAAAGAGACTTACGAGCTAAAAACACTTGTAGAATAAAGATTCGAATAATGAAAAGTATATGAACTAAAGTACTTGCAGATTGATCAGATATCTGATTGAATAAAAAGTAACTTTATTCATGATCAAAATTATATACAAAGGTATTATGGGCTCCTCAGCCTTACAAAGATGCCCGGAAGCTTACAAAAATCCCAAAAATAAAAAAAAGAGAATGGGGGATAGCTCAAGCCACCCGCTCGACCGGGATCTCTCCCTGCTCGACGCCATCACCAGGGACCAGAATGGTGACCTCAAGGTCAGCGCTCCCGCCAATAGCCTCGCCTCCTGTGGCCTGCTCGGCGCCTCCCTCCTGCAGCGCTTCCTCGGCGAGTGGGTACTTTGCATAGACCTCGCGGTCGACGAACTCCGGCATAGACTCCTTGACGGCGTCGAGGGCGCTGTGCCACACAACGGCCACGGATTCGGAGAGATCAAGGTAAAATTGATCGGACGCCTTATAATCCTCTATGGCCTTCACCGCCCGGTCCTCAGCAAGCTTCGGCACATCTAAGGCCGCCCGAGCATCCTTCTTGGCAGCATCTCTCGACCTTTTCATCGCGTTGTAGAGGCTGTTTATCTCCTCCAACTTGGCTTGGATAGCCCAGTTGGACTCATTCAGGAGCCTGTAGGGTGTTTTTCATCACCCCATTGAGATGGGAATACGCGTCGCTTGTCAGGCGTACTACAGATTCCCCCTGCCTAGGGTAGGTGGGGGTTTATTGATTGTGGGAATCCGAATCTCCGGCAACCGCGGACTAAGCTGCTGTTAATTACCCCTCGCCTTTGAAGCGAGGGAACCTCCGATTGACGGGTCAAACTGGTCACGCGAACTCAATGTGCAGTGTGCGTATGTGTGTCTTGAGGGGTTTTGGACATATCGGGGGCCTCGCAGAGTTTACGAAGGTCGTGCTACCCGGTTAGCAGGCTGGGGATCAAGAGGGCCAGCAGCCTCTTTGCGGGGTGCGGGGCAGCACCCTGTTAGAAATTTTTTCTAACGGGGAAAGTGTTGTGGAGTGTGTGTATATATATATATATAAGAGGGAAAATAGTATCCAAAGGACGTGTGGGTGCCAGTGCCTCACGTGCCCAGCACACAGGCACTGGGCGCTGGATGCCGGCGCCTCGCGTGTTTGGCATGCGGGCGCTGGACGCCGGTGCCTCATATGTTTAGCATGTGGACGCTGGGCGCCGGCGCCTCGTGTGCTTGGCACGGGGGCGCTGGGCGCGGGCGCCTCGCGTGCTTAGCACGTGGCGCTGGGCGCTGAGCGCCAGAGGGGAAAAGGGGCTTAGTCTCTATACTAGGAGTTGTACTCCTAATTGACTTTTGGAGTTAAACTCCTGAAAAAGAGGACAAAGGGGTTTAACCCCTGCACTGAGAGTTGTACTCCCAAAAAGAAAGATTTATTATATTATATATATATATATATATTAATTTTTTTGTGCAGTTAAACTCCCAAGATATTTTCGAAGATGATGAAAGAGGACCCCTTTCTTCTCCCTTGAGCCCTGGGTTTTCTCTCGAGCCTTAGATCTTCCCAAAGTGGGATTTTTGGGAATGGGTTTTCTTCTTCCTCCTCTCTATTGGCTAGATCTTGGAGAAGGGATTTAAAAATCTCACCTTTTGGAGATTTGATGGAAGATCTGCATTCCCCTTCAAGGGTTTTATGGTGAAAAGCTATTTCTTTTTGGAAAAAGAAGAGTGAAACTCTTGATTTAATTAAAAAAGAAGAAGAAGAAGGTTTAGAACCTTGAGGAAGGAGAATGAGGCACAAAAACCCTAACTTTTTGAGGGAATGAATTCTTGTTTTTTCATTTCATCATCATGTTAAATTTTATAGTCTTACAAATTTAACATAGCCTCTTGGGCTTTACAAAATGGCATTTTTGCCCATCTCATACCTCATGTGCTCATTTCTTTTGCACATGAGCCATGGGCTTTACAAAAATTTGGTTTTATGCCCATTTATTTTACATTCATGCATGAAAATTACATCAAACTTATTTATTATATAATTTTCTTCTTGGCATGGGGGAGGCCGACCACTTCATGTTCGGGCTTGATTTGGGCATGGACTCACTTGGTCTGGGCTTGAGCCCAATTGGCTTGGGGTTGACTTTGACTTGGTCAACCGGGGTGTAATTTTTACCCCAACAAAGTGCCCCCCATCAATAAATGCACACCGCGTATATGAGTTGTGTGCATGAAATTGATGGATCTAGGAGTTGGACTTCGAGGTGGAACATCATTCCGGGAGTGGAGTATCATTCCGGGAGAATAATTCCGGGGATCGGAGCATAATTCCGACGAGCGGAGCATAATTTCGGGGATCGGAGCATAATTCCGACGAGCAGAGCATAATTCCGACGAGCAGAGCATGATTCCAAAGGGAGGATATATTCTGAGACGAAGTATAGTTTCGACGCATGGTTCCGGGACGAAGCATAATTTCGATACGGAACAAGTGTATCCTGAGACGAAACTTAGTTCCGGCACAGGGCAAACATTCTGAACGATGCAGAGGTTGATTCCAAGTCAAAACATAATTCCGACAGGGAAGGCCGATACATCGAGGCGAAGCATGATTTCAACACGGGGTATACTCTGAGACGAAGTATGATTCCGACGTAGAGGTCAATTCTCAGGCAAAGCATAATTCTGATAGGGAAAGCAGGTACTCCGAGGTAAAGCATAATTTCGACACTAGGCACACTCTAAGACAAAGTATGATTCCGTCGTAGAGGTTGTTGGTTGATTCCAAGGCAGAGCATAATTCCGACAGGGAAGGCAGATACTCCGAGGCGAAGCATGATTTCGACATGGGGTACATTCTGAAACAAAACATGATTCCGATACAGAGATTGTTGGTTGACTTGATTCCAAGGTGGAGTATAATTCCGACAGGGAGGTTGATACTGCTCTTTTTGCGACTTGGACGGTCGGTGCTCGACGTGTCTCCGAGATGGAGTGTCGCTAGTTGACTTGTCCCCGATACGGAGTGTCCCTGGTTGACTTGTCCACGGCACGGAGTGTCGCTGGTGGACGTTTCCCCAGCATAGAGTGTCTGGTTGACTTGTCTCCGGCATGGAGTGTTGCTGGTTGAATTGTCCCCGGCACAGAGTGTCTGTTTGACGTTTTCCCGGCATGGAGTGTCACTGGTTGACTTGTCCCCGGCATGGAGTGTCTGTTTGATGTTCCCCGGCACGAAGTGTCGCTGGTTTACTTATTCCCAGCACGGAATGTTGCTGATCGATGTGTCCCCAAGGCGGAGTGTCGCTGGTCGACTTGTCCCCGGCACGGAGTGTCGCTGGTTGACTTGTCCCCGGCACGGAGTGTTTGTGGTCGACGTTTTCCCAGCACGGGGTGTCACTGGTTGACTTGTCCCTGACACATAGTGTCACTGGATGACTTGTCCCCTGCATGGAGAGTCACTGGTTGACTTGTACCCGGCATGGAGTGTCTGTTTGATGTTTCCCGGCATGGAGTGTCGCTGGTTGACTTGTCCCCGAGGCGGAGCTTAATTCCGACGAGGAGGTCGTTGGTCGACTTAATTCTGAGATGGAGCATAATTCCGACGGGGAGGTCAATGGTTGACTTGATTCTAGGTTGAAGCATAATTCCAACGGGGAGATCATTGGTTGACTTGATTCCGAATCGAAGCATAATTCCGACGGGGAGATCATTGGTTGACTTGATTCCGAGTCGAAGCATAATTCCGACGGGGAAAGCAGGTACTCCAAGATGGAGCATGATTTCGGCACGGGGTACACTCTGAGACGAAGCATGATTCCGCCACAAGGTTGTTGGTTGACTTGATTCCGAGTCGAAGCATAATTCCGACGGGGAGGTCATTGGTTGACTTGATTCCGAGGCAGAGCATAATTCCGACGTGGAAAGCTGGTACTCCAAAGCGAAGCATGATTTCGACATGGGGTATACTCTGAGACGAAGTATGATTCCGCCGCAGAGGTTGTTGGTTAACTTGATTCCGAGTTGAAGCATAATTCCGACGGGGAGGTCATTGGTTGACTTGCTGACTTGATGTGATTTGAGTTGACATCAGCATCGCTACAATGGAATATGGTACCAGGAGCGAATCATCATTTTCCATGAAAGGATTTGGGGATTTTGGTTTTGGTTTGGTATCAGCACCGCTGCACTGGAATATGGTACCAAGAGCGAATCATCATCTGCCGTAAGGGGATTTCCTTCATTCCTAGTTTAACGACTTAGGGGTCATCTGTTCCTAGTTTAATGACTTAGAGGTCATCTGTTCCCAGTTTAAAGACTTAGGGGTCTATTGGGTCGAAAGTTTAGAGTTTTAGGGTTGGGGTCGGCATCAGCGTTGCTAATACTGAAGCATAGGTGTCAGGAGCAATTCATCATTTGTCTTTGCCTGTTGTGGAGCGATGGCTTAGGAGACAGGTTTAGGTCCTTATCACTTAAGACTTTTCAATTTCATGAGCCGTAAAGGTCCCATAAAAGTATTTTCTCCTTACGAGTCGAAAGGATCCCGTAGGTGTATTCTCCTTAGGAGTTATGGGGACTCCTAAGTGTGTTTTTCCTTTGTGAGTCATAAGGATCCCATGAAGGTGTTTTCTTACGAGTCGAGAGGATCTCGTAAGTTTTTTCTCCTCATGTATCGTGAGGACACATGCGTGGGTCTTCCCAAATGGAGCATAATTCCAAGGGCGGAGACCGGCCGCAGGGCTTGTGATTGCGGTAGGGCATGGGTGTTATGAGAATTATTTGAGCCCGTGGATTGTATACGGTAGTCAGTTCGGGATCCAACCATAGGACTGGGGGAATTTTGGGACTTTGTTGACGTCTGCATCGCTCCACTGGAATATGGTACCATGAGTGACTCGTCATTCGCCATTTGGGGATTTGGATTTTGGTCAGTGTCTGCATCGCTGCACTGGAATATGGTACTAGGAGCGACTCATCATTCACCATTGAGACATTCAGGGATTTGAAATTTTGGTTGGCGTCTGCATCACTGCACTAGAATATGGTACCGGGAGTGACTCATCATTCGCCATTTGGGGATTTGGATTTTGGTCGGTGTCTGCATCGCTACACTGGAATATGGTACCAGGAGCAACTCATCATTCATCATTTTTTTACCGCGGTTGCTCTATCATTTCAGCTTTTTTTATCGTGAAGGTCGTGATTGCCCTATCATTTCGGTTATTTATTCATGGTTGCCCCATCATTTCGGCTTTATTTATATCTTTATTTTACTCATTGATTTTTATTGCGAGTTGCCCCATCATTTTGGCATTTTAAATTTATTTTTCATTTATTTACACTTTTTTTACATCCCCAGTTTAACGACTTAGGGGTCGAATGTTCCCAGTTTAACGACGTGGTGGTCCTCTGTTGGATCCTGGGCTTGATTCTGCAAGAACCATGGGATCCTTTGGCTTAATTGCATAAGCGGGCTTTCCGTCATCTAGATTGAGCCGGTGTTGGATGGCAACAACCACGTCATCGTCATGGTTATAAGGCGTAGGAAGACTTGTTCCTCTGGGTTCCATCATGTAGACCGTATGGGTTGTGTACCCATCTACCGCTTCTTCATTGGCAATATTGCTCGTTTTGCTCTTAGCTTGTTGCCTTGGTCCGCTCTTTTTATAGAAAGGTATATGTCTGAAAGAATGAGGTTTCCGAAAGACTTTGGTCTCCATTTGTATGAAATTAGCGGTCGCAGCTTGACTGTTTGCTAACATGCTTTTAGACAGTTATATCTCTCCTACCTTGCATTGCTTTTCGACCCAATCTTTAAAGATAAAGTAGTCCTCAATAGCATAACCTATCACACTGCGATAAGAGCAATATTTGGGGTCGTCGGTCATATTCGCTTCTTGAGGTCTTTTTTATTCTGGCATTTGTAGACCATTTCTTAAGGCATCCTTGAATATTTTACGAACTTTTTCACTTTTTAATGAATAGACCTTATCCAGCTTCTCTTTCAGTAGAGATTCTCCTCCCTCTCCGAACACTGGCTTCCGAGGCCGGTTGGCATTAGGCCCACTCATCCCTCGCTTATTTCGGTTAGCTGATTGAGAGATTTTATTTAGCGTGCTTGCGCTTTTAAAAGATGAATCAAAGAATAATTTAACCGCAATCAAGAACGGCGTCGCTTGGTAGCTAGCCGGTGAATACGGGTCGATCCACAGGGATTTTGTGAATTTCCTAATTGTTCTTACGAGTTAATTCCGAACGGTGTGAACGGATTGATTAAATCTAAAAACTAAATTAATCTAGATCTAAATCTTTCTAGGGTTAGGTTTAGGTTAAGTTTGGAAATGCAAAGATTATCCACCGCTCTCAATACCCAAATTAAGATCTATGAGGAGTTATGGTAATTATTAATAAAGGGGATTAGTACCATCGGGAAGAAACGATGTTTCTTCCTCTAAGTTCTTGTCCTTCCTTTCTTAATCCTTACCCTAACCTCCATGGAAAACACGCTCAACCGGGCCTTTATACTATGGTATCACCGCTACCTCGTGGGATAGGGTGCCGTAGGGAGCGGTGTGTGCATGTATGCATGAAGTCCTATGAAAATATATAATGGGCAAGAAAGGGGTGAGAGATCTTCATCTCTCAAGCCTTCCCCAAAGCTAACCCTAACACGAGAGGAGACTACTCGCTCATTAGGGAATTGAAGAACATATCAAAACTATCTATCTAGGGCAAGGAATTAAATCTAAACTAGGGCAAGAATAGAAATTACCTAGGGTAGATAATAAAATTAACTAGGGCAAATAAAAAGAACTACTTACAAATTGATGCGCTCCAAAAAGAATTCTGAATTTTATTAATGAAAGAAGGCATGACCTAATACAAGAATTTGGGTCTCTATTTATAGGGCATAGAAAACCCTAGGTTTACAATCGCCGCATGTATGCTTTTACAAAAATACCCCTAGGAAGACTAGTCAGCGCCGCCAACTTTATGGTAAAAAATTTCGCCACTACGGGCTTAGCACGGCCGCGGAACCGCGGCCGCAGGCCAGGTTTGGCCGCGGTTCCGCGGCCAAATAGGAGGCTTGGACTCTGTGCTTTCCTGTGCTGGTTCTGGTCTTGCTTTTCTTCCTATTTCTCTGGTTGGTTCTTCAGAATATCTTCCATTTCTCTTCCAGATCTCCACAGTGTGTAATGTAGTGGACTTTAATCATTCGCTTCGTGTCGAAATATTGAACCTTGCACTGCCTTTTACTTTGTGAACTGATCTTCCTGTAGGCTTGATCAAGATCCTTCTATTTGTTGGTCGTAGTCTCACTTTTGCATCGTCTTTTATCTTTTTCACTGTTTTTATTCCGAGAACCTGTAACCTGTAACTATATAGCAGACATGGGTCAAAAGCACATGTTTATTTGTAAAATGCATAAGAATGGGGAATATAATAATGCAATATTATGATATGAACAAATACCCCCAAACTTATCTTTTGCTCGTCCTCGAGCAAACCTAGTTTTATTCTCAACAAAAACCTAACCTCACTTTCGTAGGAAACGCGATTGCACTGAGCTCGTGCAATAATCCGTTAAACCTCTAGGTGTCCCTAGTAGGAGAAGTGTTGTCTCCTGAGGGTTTTCAGCGGATACTACCCACAAAATCCTATCAATTTGGTCTATTAACTTTTATTCTCTAATTAGGTTTTCTAGCAAGGAATTCTATTATCTTCGACTCATAAATTATCCACCCGTATTCTTCACACTTCCTTATCATTTAACTTAAGATTATATATGTTCTGTAGACTTACTTAGCTTTCGGCATTTTTTTAAGTTTTCCTTCTAGGGTTCTATCTCAACTTAGGAATTTTTATCATCTCTATTAAAGATACAAGTCATATTTTTCATTCCTATCTCTTATCTAAACCCCAATCACATACCCCTACGTGTGTGTACAAATCACCCCTACACTTGGAAATTCAAATCAAGCAAGCATACTCTTGTCCGTTGTCCAAAGCACTTCTTAATTGGTGAATTTTTAGATGAAATTTGCTCACACATTTTTCATGCGACCGTTAATACTTCTTGAGGTACCAACGACCGATTACAAAATGTGTTTGCACATTAAAGCGTAATTCCTAGTCTTGCAACAACTAAGGCTTTAGCAGTGACTCCCAAACCAGTTGGTCTAAGGCACTAGGTGATGAAGCACCCTCGCTAAATATTTTTTTCTTTTAATGCAGCCTTAAGTAATCACAAAAACCAGTGTTCATTTTTTTATTATCTCTTTATTCACACTTGAATTTTTATTTTATTTTCTTCGTACTAAGAACTTTAGACAAGAGGTCTCCTCTACTATTCCAAGTTTCAAGGTTCGTGTTTGTGCAATTTGTAGGGTATATATTTTCAGAATTTAGACTTAAGCTAGGAATTATTTTTCAAACTTGCACTTTAATAAAAACATCAATACTCTTCCCTTGTTTTAATTTAGCCCAAGAAGTGAACTCAAAATTTGCCTATTTCTAAATAAACTATAAAGACATATACTTTCTATCGTTAAATTTTAAGAAAGGTTATTTTTAGGGTTTTTAATTTACTAAGTATAAGATCTAGTTGTTCCTAGCTAGTTAACTTTTTTGTCAAACTCAAGTCAATTATGGCCAAAATTGAATACTTTAATTTTTATAATTTTGAAATTTTACAATTTTTTATGAATTTTAAAATAAGTATACAAATGCAAAAATATACACATGAATGCGAAGGAAGAAGACTTACCGAGCACACCCCCAAACTTAAACTTGACAGTGTCCTCACTGTCAGGCTACACCAAGAGGGTTGATAATGTCGGCACTCCCCTGTTTATTTATTTATAATAATTTTTTTATTTTTTATTTTTTTATTGTTAAAAAAAAACAAAAATATATATACATATATACAACAAGATCCTCCCCAAACTAAACAAGGCCTTACACAGACCAAAGGTTAGCACCAACCATTCAAAAATTTTATCGTGATAATGGTAGGGTTGGTGAAAGAATGAGGTGTAGAGAAAGGAGGTGAGAAACACACGAGACCGTATGAGAAGAAGAGTGGAATATGGTCTCGGTGGAAGAGAAGAATGGCGGAAAAGAGAAAGAAGTGTAGTACGATCTTGAGAGTGTAAATCGAGTAAATAAATTAGCGCAATTTGTGATGACCGATGTGTTAAAAGTGATTGTGCTAATCTATCAACCCGTCGAGAAATGGGGTCAAATCCCTCAAGATTCACAAGAAAACATGGGTACGTCGAACTTGGTAAACCCTCTACTGAAAATGGAAACGCGACGGAGTCTTGCGTGGTCGAAACGATAGGAAGAAGGGGTGATTTATGAAGTATCACAGTTAAAGGTTTCGGAGGATGAATTGGAAAATCCGACATATTAAACAAAAATGGTTCATCCTCAATACTATCCTCATAATTCTCCTCAAAATTTAGCTTATCCATGCCATTATCATAAAAATCAAGACGCATATGAGGTTCGGCAGAAACATTTAATGACTCGAGATGATGAATTGGACATAAAATTTCAATCAAATCTACGGGTTCATCATCCAAAATATTCCCGGCGTCAATATCCTCAATCAAGTGAAAATCAATTTTTTCAGACACCTCATCAAAAGCATGAATATCAATTAATTTAGGCTCTAGAGTGGAGGTGTAAAGTTCAAAAGGATTAGGTATGGTTTCGCTCGAAAGGGACTCTTCACAATCTGGCAAATCAAGCACTACAAAGTCGCACAACTCATTAAATGTTTTATTTTCAACTGATGAATCATTTGGAACACTTGTTTGAAACTGGAGTTGTGGGATTCAATTGGGTATGTGTAGGTTTGATTTGGAAAGGTGTAGAACTCACTTTCTCCACTCAAATTATCGATCTGTCCAACTGCCGCATCATACATTGGAATTTTTTGAGCTAGTTGGAAACTAGCTACCGGTTCACTAGGTTGCATAAGGACGGCCATGGACGCATCCACATTCCTCATCATTTGGTTTGTCGCTAACATATAAGCCTCCAACGACTGTTCTAGACTAGACATGGGTTGTGAAGGGGTTTCGGTAAAAGATTCAAAATTGTTTGGATACTTGAAACTCCCAAATGGCTGTGTATAAGCAGTGTCGAGTGAAGGTGGGAAAGTCGGGTAGGACTGGTAGGAATTGGATGGTTGGACAGGAGTAGGATCAACATTTGGTAAAAAGGTGAATAGACTTGTTGATCCCTAGAACTGGACGTGTGGAGAGGAGTGAAAGATCAGCTACGAGATTGTTCAATATGCTCAGTAATAGACATGGGTTTAGGAGTTACAACAGGACTCGAAAAAGGAGTATCAACGTAAGAAGGTGGTGAAGGATGAAATGGTTGATACAAAGTGGGTTGCGAAGTTGAACTATTTCTCCTAGATGTTTCTATTTGATCTTTCAAAGAAATTTTGGGTATGGAGGAGTCATCCTTAAATCGACCGAAACAATTCGCGTAACAGGAAAAGTTTGGTTCAGGGTACTAAAGTTCGGCAAGAGATTTGTGAGGTGGGGTACCCATGATGTAAGAAGGAGAAGAAAAGGAAGGTGGGTGTAAGTGGGGTGCAGTGGATTTCTTAGCGACAAAATTTTGCAAGTCTTTATAAAAAAATTTCCTTTTTTTCCTTTTTTCTCTTTAGTTGGAACTTTTTGCAAAAAAGATTTTCGATAAAGGGCTTAGACACACTTTCGATCAACCACAAATGCACAATCAGGCCTAGATCTAGGGTCACCTAGGTCAGCTAGACAGCTCCTAACTGTTCCAAAGGGCTAGAAATAGGACCTCAAACCGCCTCTTTACCGCCAATTGCGGCCAAGTAAGTGCCAGGTGAGTGGGAGGCTCTCCACTACAAGTAGTGGCCCTAATTAAGTAACCACTCGCCTTAGACACACTTGCCTAGACACCGCAAAGTCAGGTTAGGATCAACGACCGATGCCTACAACTAGTCCTCTGTCCTATTGAGCTTGACGTCCTTAGGGCCGAGTCTAGTATTTTTTAATTAATGATGGTCAATGCATATGCCTTATGTGATTTCTGGGGTCTTGAGAAGGGTGATGAAATCCCCACCCAATCTGGATTGGTCTCAAGCCCCTTAAAGTCCGATTAAAAATATGCAAAATAGTAACAACCACTTGCAATCAAATTTTTTTATTTTAAGCGGGCGCAAAGAATCCTGCACAAAATCAATTATTGGAAGGGGGAGATTTTTTAAGCGCAAAGAATCCTGCAGGCAAATTTTACAGAAGATATATTAGGATTTGCAGAGGAGGAGAGAGAAAGCTCACAGAAAAATTTACACGTGCTGATGTCACCAGGAGGCGGCGGATTCGCGGCGGAAGGGGGGTCCCGGCGGTGGAAACGCGGTGGGGTGTACGGTTCAAGCTTCCAGAATTTTTTCATGTCTTGACTCGACCAATCCGCGGCGGATGTGCGGTCGTAGGTGGTAATTCGCGGCGTTTCCGCAGTGGCAGGTGCGGATCACTTCTCTAGATTTCTTCTGTGGTTCTGTTGGTAAAATCCCCTGTTGTTCAGATCAGCCTTTTTCTGTTTTGATCTCTGAATTTTTCCAAATCCAAACTCGATTGTTGATCCTGCAAAATTCAAACAAAAATACCCTTCACAAAATAAAAAGATGATAAATTTTGATATATATTTTTTTATTTTTCAGTTTTTATGATTTTTTTTAATTTTATATTAACCGGAAATTACAAAAAGGAAATATTACGCTATCCCCGGCAACGGCGCCATTTTATTGAGAGATTTTATTTAGCGTGCTTGCACTTTTAAAAGATGAATCAAAGAATAATTTAACCGCAATCAAGAACGGCGTCGCTTGGTAGCTAGCCGGTGAGTACGGGTCGGTCCACAGGGATTTTGTGAATTTCCTAATTGTTCTTACGAGTTAATTCCGAACGGTGTGAACGGATTGATTAAATCTAAAAACTAAATTAATCTAGATCTAAATCTTGCTAGGGTTAGATTTAGGTTAAGTTTGGAAATGCAAAGATTACCCACCGCTCTCAATACCCAAATTAAGATCTATGAGGAGTTATGGTAATTATTAATAAAGGGGATTAGTACCATCGGGAAGAAACGGTGTTTCTTCCTCTAGGTTCTTGTCCTTCCTTTCTTAATCCTTACCCTAAGCTCCATGGAAAACACGCTCAACCAGGCCTTTATACTACGGTATCACCGCTACCTCATGGGATAGGGCGCCGTAGGGAGCGGTGTGTGCATGTATGCATGAAGTTCTATGAAAATATATAATGGGCAAGAAAGGGGTGAGAGATCTTCATCTCTCAAGCCTTCCCCAAAGCTAACCCTAACAAGCGAGGAGACTACTCGCTCATTAGGGAATTGAAGAACATATCTAAATTATCTATCTAGGACAAGGAATTAAATCTAAACTAGGGCAAGAATAGAAATTACCTAGGGCAGATAATAAAATTAACTAGGGCAAATAAAAAGAACTACTTACAAATTTATGCTCTCCAAAAAGAATTCTGAATTTTATTAATGAAAGGAGGCATGACCTAATACAAGAATTTGGGTCTCTATTTATAGGACATAGAAAACCCTAGGTTTACAATCGCCGCATGTATGCTTTTACAAAAATACCCCTAGGAAGACTAGTCAGCGCCGCCAACTTTATGGTAAAAAATTTCGCCACTACGGGCTTAGCATGGCCGTGGAACCGCGGCCGCAGGCCAGGTTTGTCCGCGGTTCCGTGGCCAAATAGGAGGCTTGGACTCTGTGCTTTCATGTGCTGGTTCTGGTCTTGCTTTTCTTCGTATTTCTCTGGTTGGTTCTTCAGAATATCTTCCATTTCTCTTCCAGATCTCCACAGTGAGTAATGTAGTGGACTTTAACCATTCGCTTCGTGTCGAAATCTTGAACCGTGCACTACCTTGTACTTTGTGAACTGATCTTCCTGTAGGCTTGATCAAGATCATTCTATTTGTTGGTCGTAGTCTCACTTTTGCATCGTCTTTTATCTTTTTCACTGTTTTTGTTCCGAGAACCTGTAACCTGTAACTATATAGCAGACATGGGTCAAAAGCACCTGTTTATTTGTAAAATGCATAAGAATGGGGAATATAATAATGCAATATTATGATATGAACATTAGCCGAAGTGTTAAAAGATTCGGCATCGTCGAAATTTCCGCCTTTGCGATTATCATCCTTTCGGTTTCTTCAGGACCTATTGTTATTTTGGGAATCAGAGGAGGACTTCTACTTTGAGCACTCCAACATCTGAACTTTCTTGATCAGCTCTTGGAATGTTTTGAGACCCGCGGTGCATAGAAACGAGGCCATCCAATTATTGAGATTTCCGACGAGGAGGCTGACTGTTAGTCCCGCTCTATCAGCGGTTCACATTTGACGGAGAGATTACGCCATCGGGTTATAAAATCCGTACTTCTTTAGTTGTTCCTTGGCTTGGTCCTTACGAGGTCGGCAATGGTGATCTTATCGCTGACACTCATGAACTTTTGTCAGAACAGAGATTCCATTTGGACAAAAGTAGTAACGGAGCCATCCGGTATCCTCGCATACCAGTCGAAAGCGACATTGGATAAGCTATTAATGAACTGGTGGAGGAGAAGCGCATCATTGCCCCCAGTTCCCGCACGAGGCTTTAAAGTGGGCAATGTGCTGATTCGCATTTCCCATCCCATCAAATCTTCCGAATTTAGGGATGACATAGCCGCTAGGAAACTCTACCAGATCATACCTAGCAGGATACGGTCTCCCACTACTGCTGATATATTTCTGCGCTTCGGCTTCAGCTGCCAATGTTTTGACTTTGTTGGCAACCCTGTTCCCCTCCGAACGGCGGCCTGGACTTTGCGTCTGTGCCTGAGGTTCGGGGCAGATGCTATTTGGTTTTATCCGTCTATCTCTCCGAAAATGCCAAGTTGATTTATGGCACCGTGTATCGGAGGTTTAGACGGATGCGGCCGATGTAGCAGACTTCGTCAGATTCCCCCTCAGGGTGAGGGTTTTTTTTGATTGTGGGGACGCTCTTCCCTACAGGAGCAAGCCCTTGCAGTTAATTACGCTACCGCGTCACGGTAACAACTTTCTCCTTCTCCGGAATTTCACTTCGTGTCGTGTGTGTTTGTTTTATTTGTGGTTGCCCGTGGATTGTATACGGAGACTGAGTAATGCCGTCGCCCGTAGGACGTGGATTAGTCCAAATCCGTATTTACTTAGATTTGGGTTTGGTGTTTTTAGTTTAAGGATGCGTTAGTCGCATTGCGGCTAAGATCAACTTAAACGTTCGTTAAGGATACGTTAGTCCTGTTTGAGACTAAGATCAACTTAACGTAGTGATTAATTTAATGTATGGCCATCGGGACTCGTCACCTCTCTGACGTCGTTGAAGGATTACAACGACATGTATCAGAGGAGCTCGGAGATGTACCCTCGAACCAGAATTGATTGGGAGTTTTATAATCCATTTGAATGTTTAAGGATACGTTAGCCGTGTTTGGGGCTAAGATCGACTTAAACGGGACCGTTTAGATCCGGCAAAAGAGCGTTCGGAGGCTCTATTATTCCAGTTTAGGGACGTAGTGGTCCGTTTGCCAGTTTAGGGACGTGGTGGTCCGATATTAGTTTTAGGGACGTTTCGGTCCGATATTAGTTTATGGACGTTCCGGTCCATTATTAGTTTAGGGACGTTTCGGTCCGATATTAGTTTACGGACGTTTCGGTCCGATATTAGTTTAAGGACGTTTCGGTCCACGAGTTTAAGGACCCCGCAGTCCGTATCGATGTGTGGTCATTGGGACCCGTCACCTCTTTGACGTCGTTGAGGAATTACAACGACGGATGTCAAAGGAGTTCGGAGATGTACCCTCGAACCGGATGTAAATTGATTTAGAAGAGCAATTTTGCTCAGTCAATTTAATTTAAGGACTTATGGCCAAAATTGGGCTAAGTCCAGTTGAAATGTTCAACATTTTATTTGCTTTTGCATTGCATTTCTTTTTTTATTTTTATTTGGGCTTTGCCCAGAAAGGATGCAGAGCATCAATTTGTTTTGGGCTCTGCCCTTTTAGGAATGATGCAAGGCATCAATTTTATTTGGGCTCTGCCCTTGTATAAAGGATGCAAAGCATCAATTTATTTGGGCTCTGCCCATTTATTGCCTTGCAATTTATTTTGGCCTGTCAGGTCATTTTGATTTAGGCCTGGCCCTTTTAGTAATGCATTGCATTTGTGCAAAGCACTGTTAATTTGAGAATCTTTTAGATTCAAGAACCGATAGTTCAAAAAAAAAGAAGTGCAAAGCACTATTTGATTTAGATCTAAGAAAAAACAAGTTTTTTCTAAAAGAAAGTTTTTTCTTGTTTTTCTTTTTATCTCGGAGAACCAAAGGTTCATGAAAGTACAAAGCACTATTAATTTAATAACCTTTTAGGTTCAAGAACCGATGGTTCATAAAACAAGTGCAAGGCACTATTGAATTTAGATTTAAAAAAATAACAAGTTTTTTCTTGTTTTTCTTATCTCAGAGAACCAAAGGTTCATGAAAGTGCAAAGCACTATTAATTTAATAACCTTTTAGGTTCAGGAACCGATGGTTCCTAAAACAAGTGCAAGGCACTATTTTATTTATTTATTTATCTATCGTTGA
This sequence comes from Agapanthus africanus, assembly GCA_030015575.1. Lineage (NCBI taxonomy): Eukaryota > Viridiplantae > Streptophyta > Magnoliopsida > Asparagales > Amaryllidaceae > Agapanthus > Agapanthus africanus. The sequence continues at coordinate 394,822,754 of JASDDO010000029.1, read as the reverse complement.
AGATCTATGATCTTGTTCATAAGAGAATTTTCTCTTCTTTAAAAGGTTTTTACCTTTTTTTTATTCTTCAAGAGTTCTCTTCTCTTTTTTTTTTAGTAAGGTCTTGATGCCTTTGGATTGAGGTCTAGGGTCCTTTTTATAGTGCCCATAAATTAGTTAAAGTTTGTTAAAGAGATCATTCTATGAGTGATTTGGGGAATTTTCTCCACCGTCGGATCTTTAATCCAAAGGTCTCTGTTTTACAGAAGAAATCTTCTTGTTTTAACAAAAAACAGAAAAGGTTTCCTTAAATTTTCATTCTGTTTTTACGCAACTCCCCAGCGCCTGACACGTGTCGCGCAGTTAAAAATTTTTATTTTTTTATTTTTTTTTAATTTTTATTTTTTAATTATTTTTTATTATTTTTTTTTTTAAAAAAGAACTGCGCACTGCGCAGCGCGCGGGCACTGCGCAGTTGCGCTTTGCAAATTTTTTTTTTCTTTCTCGCATTCAAGAGCTTTGCTCTAAACCTCCTATGGAGTACGCTATTTCATTTATTTTAACTTTAATTTTCTTTTTAATTTTCAAGACAGAGCTTTGCTCTGATTGGAGAAAAACAGAAGTATTGTTTCTTTTCCCACCTTGGAATTTAAACAGAGCTTTGCTCTGATTGAGGTAAACAAACCCAATCCATGATTTGAACTTGAGTTAGCGGGATGCTGTCATCGGTAGCCAAGACATTTCCCGAGATGGGATGCGGCTGACTTTCATGCGGCTTGCCCACCTTTGGATTTGAGGAAATAGGCGTCGGCTACCTTAGGACACCGTTTCCCGGTTTATGAGCAGAGCCCCGCGCTTGATTGTGCGGCTGAGAGGCAAGTTGGGCCGTGAAATGTAAGACGACATTTGTCAATTCATCAATCTTTGAGTAAGCTTGGCCATCTCCTTGTCTTTGTTTCTGAGCTGCTTCCGGAGCTCTTGGAGAAGTTAATGCTCTGCGGTCTTAGGACGGAAGATTGGCTCCTCTTCGCTTTCCGAGCACGACTCCTCATTGTTTCCCCCAATCAGAGAGAAAAGCTCTATTCAAAATTTGAAATTTGAAATGAAGCAGCGCCTCATAAGAGCGTTAGCGCCAAGAGCGCCAGCACTAAGAGTCAAAGACTCTGAGGCAGCGCTCACGTACAAAGCACGAGAGCGCTGGCGCTAAAGACTCTGAGGCAGCACTCACGTGCAAAGCACGAGAGCGCTGCGCCAAGAGCGTCAGCGCTAAAGACTCTGAGGCAGCGCCTCACATGCAAAGCACGAAAGCGCCAGCGCGAGAACTAAATGTTCTCCACCCTTGGATCAAAGATCCAACGAAGATGATAAATCATCAAATTACCATAATAAAATTCTATTGAGGAAATACTCCTCAAAATCTTTCCAAACAGGAAAGATTGTGCTCTGTAAATCAGAGCACCGTTGGATCAAAAATCCAATGGTGATTAAAAATCACCAAGATACAGAATAAATTCTGTATGGGAAAATATTTTCCCAATCTTGTAAATAGTAAGAAAACTATCTTCTGTAAAACAGAAGCCCTTGGATCAAAGATCCAACGGTGGGAAACATTCCCTAAATCAATCAGAGATCTCTCAATGAAAGATTTTCTTAACTGATTTAATAAATCAGCCTCCCCTATATAAAGGACCCAAGACTTCAAGTCTTGTACAGAAGAAAACCCCCATAAACTTCAAGTTCTTAGAAAAGAAAAGAGAAGAGCAAGCTCTAAGAAGAAGAACCTTCTTTAAGGTAAATAAAAAGAAGGGAGATCATAGCATCTCCTCTATAAATTTGAGAGTTTAATTCTCATATCAGAAGTCCAGATCACAGATCTATAAGACAAAAAGTCTTTCATAAAGAGAAGAGAGATCATAACATCTCCTCTGTAGGGTTACTAGGCACTGTCATAAGGTTCTACAAGGCATCAAACATGCCCGATTTAAATTTTAGAAGTGCCGAACAACCCAAAGCAAGGATCTTTGCTAGATTATTAGGGTTAAACATGCAAGTAAACATCTTTACAACTAAGAGAGGGGGATTACAACCTTTGTAGTCCGCTCCTTCGCTTCATAAGCTCCGAGTAGTAGTCCCTTCGCCGCAATCCATGATCTCCCGGACTCAAGAGAGGCTCCACAAGCCGAACGATCCATGCTTGCTTGAAGTCTTCCTTTTCGATGATGATCTACCTTGAAGTTCCTTTAACTCAAGCTCTCACTTCTCTAATCAAGTATTAGATAAGTGAACACCCTAATCTAAGTGGCTAGAATAGATAAGGATGATGAAGTAGAATTTTAGCTTTCTTTTATTTTCTTAATCTCACACTAATTCATCACAAAACCAAAAGCTAGAAAGCTTTGCAAGGAGGAAGAAGAAGATCAATCCTTTTGTGATGAATAATGAATTGTTATTATAATTACAAATGCAACCCATGGTTAAAAAATGAAAGGGCTAACCATTGTAAAGATTTAACTAGGGTAAAGGGTTTGGGTTGGGTTAGGAAATATCTCCACAAATATCAACACATAATATCTTAGCTTAAAACAAAACAAAAGCTTCTAGAAGCTTCATGAAAAAGCTAACCCAAATCAAACCCTAATCATGTTTAATCTCCACTAATCATGTTGCATTAGTAATCACAACTTGTTACAATATTATATATCACATATATAATATATTTTTGTAACAAAAGAAATAATACAATTAACATATATCGCATATATATCAATGTATTATTCGGTGAGAAAATGAATCAATAAAGAGAGCCAATATTAGTTAATGTAATGTAATATATCACATATATAATTATACATTAAATTATCGAATGAACACTTGATCCGACAATCCGGCTATTTCTCAAATAACCGACTAATATTAAACTGTATCAGTTCATCGAATCAACACTTGATCCGATGACCCGGCTATATCACATATACCCGGCCGATATCAAATATCTCGAGAATAGAATACGGTATCTCATATCATATTATTCTCGGTCCCGCACATATCACATATGTGCACCTACTCCGTTTTGCCTGAGTCAAGAAACCTCTGTATAGGACTCTAAAGAATCGTCAATACGCCGGCAGTAGGTGATGATCATATCAAACACCCACAAGCTGCAAGTGGTCAGCTAAACGTAACGGCCACCCAGGTACTGAGCGATCAGAAGATCAACAAGAAAGCCTGTACATTCTCCTGTGAATCCAATCAGTAACACTCACGTACAGTCCGGTCTCTTCGTCTGATATGTCGCATATCTTGTCTAGGGGTGATAAACGTCAGACCCCAGTAGCTTGATAAGTCATGTCGATATGAGGTCCATAACAGTTCGAGAAACTACTGATAACACTTAGCAGTAAATCTCAGCAACCCTACCTAGGGATTTCCAGTTATAGCCAATCGAACACAGCGCAACATCCACTCTCTATACCGGGAGAGACGAAACCCCTCCTATCGCTCATTGCCTCCATGTGATTCGGGACTGTACCCAAAAGACACCGTTTTGCACGCCCTCTTGGACGTGGTATGATGGAAATCAAAGAACAGTGGGAATCACACAAGACTCTATGACGATCTCGGGTCTACAGACTAACCTGTACTAGTGTCACCAGAGAACTGCCATCTGACATGAGGTATAATACCATCTGGGAGTTCTCGGCGAGTCCGTCCAGTGTATCCAGTCTCCACTGAGCACCCGTATACCTTCTCTGATGTCGAACACCAATGGATATGGGATCATCCATCACCCATCATATGGGTCAAGAAGCGCATACGCTAGTCTACTCTGGAGTATCGATGCCCTATCTCGGTACTCCCATGACTAGGAACATTTGAAGGATGTACTTGGCGACTACTCTGTCCCCACTAGTATGATCTGCATCATAGTCCTGGTAGTCAAGTACTCATCCTAAGGGCTTTATCAATATGTGACATAGAGACAATCAGAGTACATGTTAAGATAAAGAGTAACCAGATAGCATACTATCATGTCGAGCAAGAAAGTCCTCCCTATACATGTCCAAGTATCCACTACAATATACAACGTATGTACAGTAATAGCCTCTAGGGCATACATATAACTAACAATCTCCCACTTGCACTAGAGCCATCTGTTGTAGTATCTCATACCCAACAATAAGCTATAGTTGAAGTATCTCATACTCAACCATCACATAAAAGTCACTACAGGGAAATAGGCCTTTGTGAGTGGATCCGCGCTGTTGTCCTCTGTGTCTACTCTCCTAACCTCGATCTCCCTGGAGATCAACCATTTCCATGATTAGGTGATACTGCCTAAGAATATGTCTGGATCTCAGATGGGACGAGGGTTCCTCATCTCTATTGTCCCACAATGGCAGGAACGAAGTTCATCTCATGAAATAAAATATATCCAGACTGCCTCTTTGGTAGCATCCTTGGTAATGATGTATCTTGCCTTTAATCGTCTAGTATGTCACGGTATCTAGTTTGGAACTCTTCCAACATACCGTCCCTCCACTGAGGGTAAAGACAATGCCTGCGACTGACATTCAGTCGTCCTTATCACCCTGGAACCTTTCCAGTGATTCTCCCCAGGACCGATTGATACCATCTCACTACAACTAGTGAGAATCCTAACATCCAATTAGATCTATCTCATAGATCCATAACTCAGGATTTAGGAGGTATCATCTTGATCCTATATAGAGAATCTTTGTGATAAGAGGAGATTGACCGAACGTAGCATAGGAAACTCCTTTCCTATCATGAGTATGTCATCCACGTACTATACAAGGATCATCACCATACTCCCTACTACCATTTTGTATATACTTGGTTCATCTACCATTTTGATGAAGTCAAACTCTTTGACTACCACATCAAAACAGACGTTCCAACTCCGCGATGCCTGATTTATCCCATAAAACATCATGCTCACATTTCCGCTGCTCCTACTGTCTACGAAGCCCTCTGGCTGTGTACTTATAGACGCTCTCTTCCAAATAAATATTTAGAAAAGCAGTCATGACACCCAACCGCCAGATATCGTAGTCATGGTATGTAGCCGTGGCAAGTAGGATCTGGATGGACTTAAGCATAGTTTTGAAAGTCTCAACTTTTCCATGTACATTAAGTAATCTTCTCAAGATATACTTTCTCCTGATGGGGATTTAACCCTTCAGATAAAGCAACCAAAGTCCATACTTTGTTAGTGTATAAGGATTCCATCTCAGATCGCTAAGTATCCAGCCATTCTCGCAGAGTCCCACTCCTGATGGCCTGCTCGAAACTAGTTGGGTCATCATCCCATGATGCAATCCTCGCTCCCACTGTCATAGAGAAACCGAAGTATCTCTCAAGTGGATGAGGAACCCTACCAGATCGGCGGAGAGGCTGAGGTTCGTTGGTAACTATTGAATCCTCCGGGTTTACCAAATCATCAGCTGCAGTTTGTATAGCTGGAACTCCTTCCAGTTCTACCTCATGATCACTAATTTCTTCACAAGAAATTCCCTTTTTCTCAAAAATTGGTATGCCGAGAAATAAAACATCTTTTGTTCCTCGGTGTGGTAGAAGATATTCCCTTACGAATGCTTGGGATATCCAACAAACTTCCACGGAACTGACCTTGCCTCGAGCTTGTCCGGATTTTGCTTTTGACATAGGCCGGACAACCCCAAATCTTAACATCTTTAAGAGATGGGCTCTTCCCATACCATATCACATATGGAGTGGTAGGCATCTGATTTGGTTGGAACCCTATTCAATAGGTATGCAACTTCTCAAGTGCATAACCCTAAAAGAAAATAGGCTACTCAGTAGTACTCATCATAGAGCACACCATATCACATAGGGTGTAATTGCTCCGCCCCGATACACCGACGTGCTGTGGTTTATTCGGAGGAGTAATGCTGAGAGAGAATCTCATTCTCCTTTAGAATAGTCCAGGAATTCCATGCTCAAGTATTCTCTCCCTTGATCACATCAAAGGACATAATACTTATACCCGTTTTTGGTTCTCTACTTCTAACTTATATTTTGTGATTATCTTAAAAGTTTCGGACTTGTGTTTCAACAGGAACATATGTCTGAATCTTAAGAGATCATCAGTGAATGTAATGAAGTACAAAGAACCTGTCCTGGCATATGTAGACTTGGGACTATCATACATCATCATGTACCAATCCTAAGAGTTCACTAACTCTTTCTCTGTTTCCAATAAACGGAGCTGTGGTCATCTTATCTTTGTGACATGACTGGCAAGTTTTACAAGATGTAAATCCAAACTAATTTAAATATGCATCTTTATATAACTTCAGCTAGTCGGGTCGCATTGATATGACCTAGTCTACAACGCCTCAAGAAGGATTCGTTCATTTTTGAACTCTTCCTCTTGTGTGTGTTCTTTACGTTAAGAACTGTGGTTTGATTTAGAACGTCTATGCTTTTAGATAACGTGCCTGAACCGATCAACTCTTGATATAGGAAATGTTCAAAACATTATCCAACAATACAAAATTATATCCTTCTTTACTAATAAAGAGACTGATATGATGTTGTATATCAGGTTCGGTATCTAATAACATTCGTTCAGAATCAATGTATTCTGATAATACAGGGTGATAACTGCCAACAGACTTGGCTGCAACACTTGCATCATTTCCAACTCTTGAAACTTATCACTCGTTCTCAGTTCTCTACCTTTCTGTAGCCCATGTAACAGATTACATTTGCGGGATCCTGATCCGGTATCTCATACCCAGGACGTAAAGGATACTGAGAAACAATTCTCGGTAATGAACACACCCGAAGATGATGCATCAGCATGCACTTTCTTCGTTTGGGCGGCACGGGAATTCAGGTAATCCCCTATTTTCTGCTCGGTCTTATAACAATTATAAGTTGGAGCGGGACCAATGTTCCTTAGCGCAGTATAACAAGCGGGTTCAGTCAATACATCCGTATTATTATCTTGATTAAGGCGTGACATGGTCGCTACCTGGAGAGAGATAGAAGAAAACACTCAGCTTATGCTCTTGCAAGATTATATTGGTTATTAATATATCAAATCAGGATATCTCCTACTGTTTTAGTCAAATCTTCCTTCAAACCCTAAAAGGAAATACTAGCCGGGATTAATTACACCCTACAAGTTCGCCAATCTTTCAGCCAGGCAAGTGCCGGTACTTTGAGGGAGGTTCCCCGCGTTTTCGCACGGACCTAATTAAAATAAACCCCGTTTTCCCAGAGGCATAACCCCGTTGACACCTTTCTAGACACCTATTTGATCGGCTAATTGTAATGTGTAAAACTCTCGCAGGAGTAACTCTTACTCGCAGCGGGTATCGGGATCCAACTATCTCATAGAAGGTATGCAATCTCATTGCAAATTTCAACACTTGAAATTCCCAATAATATTTTACCCCTACCAGCTATATAACCTTAACATAGTCAATAAATCATAAATGCTAGTCAAGTTCAACCCGTCATTTCACGATTGAATTAAACCCACCCGCACGACCCTTAATATAGTCAACAAAGTCGCACGACTACCCTAATCCAATCGCATCATATGCTTATACAGATAAGCACTAATCAGCTACCGCACACTACGCCTTAACATAGTCAACAAACGTAGCACGAATACTAACTAATACTTATCTGAAATGACAGAGGGCTACGACAGGTTTTTAAGAAAACCCTTTGCGTAATGAACTTGATATCGTTGTAGAATCGAGTGATTTTAAATGGAATGTTTTTAGGCCTTTTCTAGTTTTGCTAAAGAGGTCACTCCCGGTGAAGGGATCGTCGGCTCTTTCCTTATCGAATAAGGTGCGGGATATTTCACAAATACCACTATGCAAAGCAAAAACTATAGAAACAATCAAAAGACAAACCGAGTTTGTAGCATCTGCTAGTTTCGCTAAAGAGGTCACTCCCGGTGAAGAGATCTCGGCTCTTTCCTTATCGAATAAGGTGCTGGATATTCTACAAGGAATACCGCTATGCAAAGCAAGAACTAGAGCTACCTGTTTTTAAACAAGTTTCTACAACATTTTTAGGTTTCTTTTAGTTTCATTAATCTCATTAATGAAGTCCCATTTTATTATGCTTCACAAGCATCACATTTGAAACGAAATCAGCAATATAACATATATCTCATATATATAATATAAACATTCGTCTCAGGCAGTAATATGATCTCATCACAGAACATTGCAGCAGAAGATAACATATGAAATATTGGATATACTAGGATTTCCGTGTTTTATGCGAGCCTGTATAAAACACGGATTCCACGGTCGCGATGAATAGCCAAACCCACATCCCTAGACCCCTACGAGAGCGGCAAGCAACACTGCCAATTCTAGGGTTAGGAGACCCGGTCTCGACTCCTCGATATGGTCTCCTACTGGACCCTAGAACCCGGTTACTTGTGCTCCCTGCCTTGGGTCTACCTAATGCGGAAAAGTAAATAATATACAATGGTGACATCATCCTCAGCCCGGAAGTGCCCCTAATAAAAGAATATTACATACAATGAATTTTACATGAATGAAAATAAAAACCGTCATCTCACATAAAACCCCGGCTATTCAAACACGACGATCCAATATAACATATCACAGCAACACATAATATCACATATCATCAATGTAAGTAAATATGCATATCCCAGTTGTCGTTGATGTATAGCAACGAAACCGGCGATACACCACATATTACACTTACGGTCACAGAAAAGAAAGTGTAAAACTATAACAGTTGGAATCCGCAACCTCCTTAGACATCTCATGCCTAACCAAATGAATTCCTTAGACATCACATGCCTAACAATTATAAACCCCGCATTTTATTCTCAATATCGAAAACTCTTTTCAATATCAAGTCGGGCAATTCAACAAGATTCCCGACATCCTGATCGAATGCTCGTCGGAAACTTTAGTAGACGGCCGCACCCCCGATGCCATCGACGAAGTGCACTAAGGCAGAACACCGCTGTCGCGAGCACCCGAACGGATGCTTTTGGCGACGGGGTTCTCCTACAGTCACTTGGTCGGGGCTATAGGGCATGGCTATCTATTAAGTTTACCCGGCGAGTATCCGCGTACGCTATGTGATTGCGACGGACTTTTGATCACATCAAAATCCCGTGGCAACCGATCAAATGAGACTAAACTGCTAGATTTATAACATTCAAATTAGTTATCTCATAACTACTTATGGATTCCAAATATTGTATCACATTCCAGATAAATAGACAATGTTAAATTTTCCGATCGAATAAACAAACACCCAAGATTTCCCAAATAGCTCAACACTTGAGCGGAGTTCAAAAAGTATCCATCACATGCCACAGTACCAATGGTCCAGCCGTAGAAGGGTCAAACCAACGCCTCAATGTGGCAACGCCGTACTGCCCCAAACCCTGAGGTTTAGAGGCAGTTCAGACGGTCACATAATCGAGTTAAGATTTGTGTTCTTCTAGAGGGTCCACCGTGTTACTTGCATGACTATGAATGTTCTTTAATTAAGGAAAAAATCCAACACTTGGAAATTTTCCGGCAGGGAAAAAAGTGAGTTATTGATATCCGTTCGAACTTTTTAACACGTTCTAAATTACCCGGAAAAAACTTAAACGAAGTTAAACTTTCCGATCGAATCAACGAATACAAAAGATCTCCAGAAAACTCAACACTTGAGTAATATTAAAAATCCCCAGAAGCATGTAAAAATACCTACGGATGTTACTGTGGAAAAATCTAACCCTAATACCTAAGTTCGGCCGCGGAACCGCCGCGCAAGGCATGGTATTGCCGTGGTTCCGCGGCGACTTGAGAGGATTAGTGGTTCGTTTTTCACAGTAATCCTTAGATTTCCCTGCTTAATTTTCTGAGTATTTTTAATACAGAAAAAATCAACATTTTAAAAAATTTCCAAAGAGGGGGTGTATTGCGACGTTTCGGGGTTCGATCGGACTTTAAATTTCGTCTAGACTTCGCCTAAAGCTCTAGCTTGGCTCTGATACCACTGTAGGGTTACTAGGCACTGTCATAAGGTTCTATAAGGTATCAACCATGCCCGATTTAAATTTTAGAAGTGCCGAACAACCCAAAACAAGGATCTTTGCTAGATTATTAGGGTTAAACATGCAAGTAAACATCTTTACAACTAAGAGAGAGGGATTACAACCTTTGTAGTCCGCTCTTTCGCTTCATAAGCTCTGAGTAGTAGTCCCTTCACCGCAATCCATGATCTCCCGGACTCAAGAGAGGCTCCACAAGCTGAACGATCCATGCTTGCTTGAAGTCTTCCTTTTCAAAGATGATCTACCTTGAAGTTCCTTTAACTCAAGCTCTCACTTCTCTAATCAAGTATTAGACAAGTGAACACCCTAATCTAATTGGCTAGAATAGATGAGGATGATGAAATAGGATTTTAGCTCTCTTTTATTTTCTTAATCTCACACTAATTCATCAAAAACCAAAAGCTAGAAAGCTTTGCAAGGAGGAAGAAGAAGATCAATCCTTTTGTGATGAATAATGAATTGGTATTATAATTACAAATGCAACCCATGGTTAAAAAATGAAAGGGCTAACCATTGTAGAGATTTAACTAGGGTAAAGGGTTTGGGTTGGGTTAGGAAATATCTCCACAAATATCAACACATAATATCTTAGCTTAAAACAAAACAAAAGCTTCTAGAAGCTTCATGAAAAAGCTAACCCAAATCATACCCTAATCATGTTTAATCTCTACTAATCATGTTGCATTAGTAATTACAACTTGTTACAATATTATATATCACATATATAATATATTTTTGTAACAAAAGAAAATAATACAATTAACATATATCGCATATATATCAATGTATTATCCGGTGAGAAAATGAATCAATAAAGCGAGCCAATATTAGTTAATGTAATGTAATATATTACATATATAATTATATATTAAATTATCGAATCAACACTTGATCCGATAATCCGGCTATTTCTCAAATAACCGACTAATATTAAACTGTATCAGTTCATCGAATCAACACTTGATCCGATGACCCGGCTATATCATATATACCCGGCCGATATCAAATATCTCGAGAATAGAATACGGTGTCTCATATCGTATTATTCTCGGTCCCGCACATATCACATATGTGCACCTACTCCGTTTTGCCTGAGTCAAGAAAGCTCTGTATAGGACTCTAAAGAATCGTCAATACACCGGCAGTGGGTGATGATAATATCAAACACCCACAAGCTGCAAGTGTTAGTGTATATGACCTAGGGGCCATTATTGTATCATACTGGGTTGTATATTACTTAATGGAAGCTTGGGATATTCACAGTTGTATATAAACAGTCTTGCTAAAAATGGCAGTATGCTACTTGGTTTGTGTCTACTTTAATATGTGCATATGTTTCTTGTAACGTATCACTTATACATATTAGTAGAGCCCATAGGATCTTTGTTTGATTACCAGCGTTGTGATGGCAGTCACACTTGTGGGGGCTGGGTAGTCTGTAAGCAACATCCTATACAGATCCCTGGTCGTTGGATTATCGAGATAGGGCATCGATATTCCGGAGTAGACTAAGTGTATACGCTTCTCATCCCAGTTAGGGAGATGGTATGTCCCACAGCCATCAGTACGTCGTACTAGAGATAGTATACAGATGCTCGTTAGGTTACGGGTACACCGAACAGGACTCGCCGGGGAACTGATTGGTTGGTATTATACACATCGTCAGTTAACAGTTCCCAGGTGACATGAGTATAGCATAGTCCGCAGACTTGACACTGCTACTTCGCCTCGAGTGTGTCCCACTGTTCTTAGATTGCTACCCTACCACGGCTCAAAGGAGTCGTGCAAACAGGTAGCAGTTGGGTGCAGTCCCGAGCACTTGGAGGCAGTAGCGGTTAGATAGGATTCGTCTCTCCCGGTATAGGGAGTTGATATCGTGCTGTGTCAGAGAGATATCGCGCTGTGTCCCTGGCCAGGGCAAACGAGATATACTGGTAGATTCCAGTAGCTTCTCAGGGTGTAGTGGGCTTCGCTCCGACACGACTTATACAGCTATTAGGGGACTGACGTTTGCCGCCCCCTAGGCTTGATATGCGATAGTCTTAGACGAACAGACCGGACTGTACGAAGATTGTCACATCAGGCTCGGTAGGGGTTCGGATGGTTTTCCTCATCGGCCTTGTTATCGACATCTACCTGGGGACCGTTACGTACAGCTAGTGCCGCTTGCGGTCTGTGGTTAAACACACTGCCAGCGTAGTATCGAGTCTTTAGAGTCCTACACAGAAAGTTTCCCTGCTCCAGGCGAAACGATATAGAGGTCGTATGGTTTTACGACAAGGGTTCGGATGCGTACGTGTGTTTACGCACGTACGACTTTTCGGACAGTTTTTGCTAGTCGGCTTTGGTTTAAGCCAGATTCTAGTATAGGGTTACTGGATTTATACAGTCTAAAGTTTTTCCGTGTTTTCACGGATTGGAGGGGCGTTCTCGTAATTTGTCGGGAAGCTTCTAGAAGAGTGGTGACTAAGGGGTTAAGGTGGCATGAGCATTAATTGCTTAATGACTCATTTGTGTGATTCATGCTTTGTATTTAATGATTCATTAATGTGTTAATGAGTCATATGATGAATCACACTAGATGAATGAATCTAACCATGATGATAAATCATTTATATTATTTATTTGATTTATTGTATGGTTGATATATTCATATGAGTTCATTATTCTTTTCATTATCATTCTCACCTTCTCTCTCCTCAAGCTCACTCTCTCTTCAAACCCTAACCCTAACCTCTCATGTGTTGAGATCAAGGGTTAGCTAGACTAATACATCCATAACCTCACTCTATATCCCCTAGGTAGCTTAGATTAGCACTTTAAGCAACCTAGTTATCTCAAGTTTGAGATTAAGCTTGGCGTAGGAGCTTTCAGGTGGATCGTCTTTGATTCGAGGAGGCCGTTGAGATGCCGATGTTCCAAGGAGCCTACGAGGAGTGGAGGACCGCGATGAAGACCCGAAGGACTAGTAACGTGAGGTATAACTTCGTATCCGAGTAGTTAAACCTCTAGTACTTTGTTAGCAATGGTTTAGAAACGATTCATGCACTCAAGTCCGTGTTACGAAGCTTTGATAATTGTTTTTCATATATTCCGCCTCCCCGCAAGTTCGTGGGGTGCGTGATATGGACTTACAGTGGTATCAGAGCCAACTAAACCATTACTAACTTGTTAGCAACTGATTAGAAGTTCAATCGATGGAAAACACGAAAACAAAAAACCGAAAACCCTATGTTGCTGTTAATTTTAAAAGTGTCTGAAAAATTATTTGAAATACCTTAAAATTCACAGCAGGGAATATAATGAAAACTGAGAAAATACGAGCCCCTAACTCGGCAACTCGGCCGAGGAACCGCGGCACAAAGGTGCTTTTGGCCGCGGATCCGCTGCCGAGTCAACTCCGAGTTGACTCGGATTTCCTCTGTAATTCATATTTTTTGGTTTTCTGTCTTCTTGTATGTTTTGTTTCTGCCCAGGTTACTTCAGTGTTGCTTTGCTTTTGGGGTAGACACGGATAAAGGTAATTGATCGATGTTCTAAATTAATTGCTAATCGGGTTATTATCTGTAATGTTTAATGTGTTCGTAAACCTCCCCTAACTGCTAGTATGTCGGTTGGCAGGGGGTTGCACATTTCTGAAATGTTTACTATTTGTGTATATGAACTGTGTTGGACTGTTGTGATGATTTGCCGGGGTTTGAGATGTGTTTAATATTCATTCATTCAATGTAAATGTAATTTGATGTAATATTCTTTTGCAGGGCACATCCAGGTTGCGGTTGTAGCCACCGTTGTATTATTTTTTTTTACTGTTTTTGCTCCTAGGATAGACCCAAGGCGGGGTATACAAACTACCGGGTACGTTGAAGTGTTTAGTGGCCTACTCACGTTGTTGAGGAAGACCGCTTCACTTCGGGTACTTGGCGGGTAGTTTGCCGTACCCGTAGGGGTCTAGGGTAGGGTAATGGCTATTCATCACAACTGTGTAATCCGTCTTTTATTGCAGGCTCAAAGCAAATGCGGATTGCTAATAAAATCCAATAAAGTTCATCTGTGATCTGGAATGCTTATTATTGCGTCTGACGAATGTACAATATCTATATATGATAGCTATCAGACGTCACTTATGTTTTACACCCGCGCTAGCCCAGCCCCTGCTCTGTCGTTAGTTAAGTAACCTAACGGGTGATGACAGGACCCCGTGGCGAATGCGGATGGCATAAGAGGACGTAGTATTTTCGTTGTTTTCTGCAATGATAGGATAAATGATGGGACGCATTATTACAATGCAAAGAAAATAAACCAAAGTTTAATCGTTGGAACAAATTTAAAAGAAACCACTCGGTTATTTTAAAAGAGCGGAATTTTTTAATTGCGGAGCTTTAACCACCCCTTTTAAAAAGTATCAGGTTCCTTCGATTATATCAAGTTCACTACGTTCACGGTTTTGCCAAAACCATTCGTAGCCCTCCGTCATTTCATTTTGGTATTCAGTAGTATTCAAGCTACGTATTTTGACCAACGCCAAGGCATAGTGTTTGGTAGCTGCTGGATATTCATTTCTTTACATAGATAGATGTGTTAGTTTGGGACAGTCGTATTATCTTTTTGGCCAACGTCAAGGATATGTACGGGTGGGTTCCAATTAACCAGGATAATGATGGGCAGAACTTGACATGTGACTTATGATATTTTGACCAACGCCAAGGTCATAAGAGCATGGGGCAAAAAAATCTATATCGGGAATTTCTAAAGAAACTGAAATTTGCAGAAAGAGCATACCATTTTGGAGTTTGATGAATGTTGGTAGGATTCCTTCAACATTATCATACGATGATATTTTGGATCCCGATCCTACTGTGAGTATATATTACTTATCAGGAGATTCGTCACTTAATGATCAATGCTATAAACCAAGTAGGTGCCTAGAAAGGTGTCAGCGGGGTTACGCCTCCAGAGAAAAGAGGTTATTTAATTAAGGAACTTCGCGAAAGCGTTGGAAAACCTCCCTCGAAGTATCGACACTGACCTGGCTTAACGGTTAAGCAAGAATTGTACGGTGAGAATAGTCCTGGCTAATTCTTCTTTTATGGTTTGAGGAGGGATTCGAGAAACAGTGGGAGCCATCCTATTTAGATAAATTAAAACCACTCTAAACTTGCAAAAGCATCATGCTAATAGTATTTTCTTCTCTCTCTTAAATTGCAGCGACCTTGTGACCACACATAGGTTACATCTAGATAATAATTTGACTGAATCTGACTTATATGACTGGCAAAGGTCTGTCCAGATATCCATTACCTATGACAAGCTGGACCACCCTATTACTACTCAAGATCCCGCCGTCCCAGGTCCAGTTTCTACTGTCGCGGATATGGATATCCGTCAAACAAAGGAAAAGGATAAAGCGAAAGCTAAGTGCCTCATGTTAGCTTCAGTTGATTGTTTATACCAGAAGCAGTACGAGAAGATGGACTTGGTTTCCATCTTTCTCCATAACAAAGATTTATATGGAGAGCAATCTCATATCGCAAGATATGAGACCTCGAACGAATTAATTCAAGCGAGGTTGGCTGACGGGTCATCTGTAGGGGACAACGTCCTTACAATGACTAGCTGTATTGATGAGCTCCAGGACCTGGAGACCGCGTTGGGAAACGAGTCAGATACTGACTTGATTCTACAGTCTTTACCTTCTACCCTGAAGGAAACCAGGGAAGTAGAAGGAAAGAGAAGGGCAAAAGTTTTGGGACTGGATATAGTAAAAGAGGGACGTTCCTATTGTTATGGGATTGGGCATAGGCAGAAAGATCGCAGGGCTTTAGAAGCCAGTAGCCAGGATACGAAGCGTGTTGCGGCTTCATCCTCAAGTGTATTAGTAATAGAGAACTGTTTGTCAATTAACTCTACTTCCTGGGTACTAGATATCGGAGCAGGATCTCATATTTGTAATTCATTACATACTTTGAGAAACCGTAGAGTTATAAAGGTAGGTGATTGGTCTCTCAGAGTTGCAAACGGAATGAGCGTGGACGCTGAATCCGTGGGAGAATATCGCCTAGGTTTGACAAGTGGGCAGATATTGATTTTACGTAACTGTCTATATGTACCTAGTATGACTTGTAATATCATATCAGTATCCTCACTTTCAAAAGAGGGATATAATTTTACATTCGAAAGCGATGTAGTATACATCCACCTAAATCAAGTTATGATTGGGTCAGGTACATTAGATAATGGTATATACGTATTAAGTCAAGCTCAGGTTTTCAATGTTCAGAATACACTTAAAAGAAAGTCTCCGGAATTAAATCAGGCTTTCTTATGGCATTGTAGACTTGGTCACATCAATGGGAGAAGGTTGACAAACTTACATAGAGAAGGATATTTGAATCCGTTCGAATATCAATCTTATGCTACTTGTGAATCTTGTCTCATAGGAAAGATGACAAAGACTCCGTTTACTGGACACGGGGTAAGAGCAAGTGAGCTCTTGGGACTCGTACACAGTGACGTGTGCGGTCCAATATCTACACATGCGAGAGGTGGTTATTCCTACTTCATTACTTTTACGGATGATTTCTCTAGGTATGGATATATCTTCTTGATGAAGCATAAATCCGAGGCCTTTGAGAAATTCCAAGAATACAAAAATGAAGTGGAAAAACAAACAGGCAAGAGTATAAAAACACTGAGATTTGATCGAGGTGGTGAATACTTAAGTGCCGAGTTCCTGGGTTACTTAAAAGAGAACGGAATTCTCTCTCAGCTTACTCCTCCATACACACCACAACACAACGGTGTATCGGAAAGGAGGAATCGAACCCTATTAGATATGGTTCGTTTCATGATGAGTAACGCTGAGTTACCGCGATCATTCTGGGGATATGCACTAGAATCAGCTGCATATCTTTTAAACCTAGTTCCTACCAAGACTGTGCCTACCACACCATATCAGATGTGGAGTGGAAAGAAACCCTATCTTCAGTATCTAAAGATTTGGGGATGTCCGGCTTTTGTTAAAAAGCAGTATGCGGACAAGCTCGAGGCACGATCAGTACATTGTAAGTTGTGGGATATCCAAAGAATTCCAAGGGGTATCTATTCTATTACGCAGAGGAACAAAAAGTTTTTGTTTCTCGTCATGCCCACTTTCTGGAACATCAGTTTTTAGAAAAAGGTGCAAGTGGGAGCGAAGTAGAACTGGAAGAAGTTCCAGAACCACAAGCTATTACTGAAAACTTGGAAGAACCAGAAGGTTCAGAAGAACGGGACATCCCGACGCCACTCCGTAGGAGTAGTAGGCAATCTCATCCACCTGAGAGATACTACGGTTTTCTCATAGACGGGGATAGAGAGGATTGCACTATTGACTATGATGAGCCTACTAGCTTCCAGCAAGCCATTCAGAGCGGTGACTCAGTAAAATGGCTAGATGCAATGCGGACCGAAATGGAGTCCATGTACACTAACAAAGTATGGAATTTGGACGTTGCTCCAGATGGGGTAAAACCCGTAGGATGCAAATGGATCTTCAAAAAGAAGATTGGTGTAGATAGACAGGTTGAAACCTATAAAGCTAGACTTGTTGCAAAGGGTTTCCGTCAAAGACCGGGTTTGGACTATGACGAGACCTTTTCTCCAGGAGCTATGCTTAAATCTATTCGGGTCCTTCTTGCTATTGCTGCCTTCCACGATTATGAAATCTGGCAGATGGACGTAAAGACGGCCTTTCTAAATGGTAATTTGGAAGAGAGCGTCTATATGGATCAGCCAGAGGGATTCATTCAGAGTGGGAGCAGCAGTAAAGTATGCAAGCTGCTTAAGTCCATTTATGGACTAAAGCAGGCATCATGGAATTGGAACATCTGTTTTGATGATGCTGTCAAAGAATTTGACTTTATCAAAAATCCAGATGAACCATGCATATACAGTAAGATTGTAGGGAGAACTGTAGTATTCCTCGTCTTGTTCGTGGATGACATTCTCCTAATAGGAAATGATATTCCTATATTACAGTCAGTCAAAAGATTCTTGTCACATAAATTCTCCATGAAAGACCTGGGTGATGCCACCTACATTCTGGGGATCCGGATCTATCGTGATAGATCAAAGAGGATGTTGGGACTTTCGCAGTCCAGGTACATAGACACCATAGTGAAGAGATTCAGTATGGATGATTCTAAGCGCGGTAATCTACCGGCTTGTCACGGAATTACCCTCTCCAAAGAGATGTCTCCCAAGACTGATTTGGAAAGGGATTGCATGTCAATTATACCCTACGCTTCTGCGGTAGGCTCTATAATGTATGCGATGTTATGTACCAGACCAGATGTAGCATACGCATTGAGCGTAGTGAGCAGGTATCAAGCAAACCCAGGGGAGAAGCACTGGATAGCAGTAAAGAACATTCTCAAGTACCTAAGGAGGACTAAGGAGATGTTCTTGGTATATGGCGAAAAGACCTCCAGATGGAGGCCTTTGCCGACTCAGGCTTCCAGAGTAACAAAGATGACTCCAAATCCATGTCGGGTTATGTCTTTACCCTCAATGGAGGGGCGGTCTGTTGGAAGAGTTCCAAACAGGAGACCGTTGCTGACTCAATGATGGAAGCAGAGTACATAGCTGCTTGCGATGCCGCAAAAGAAGCAGTCTGGATGAAGAAGTTCCTCACAGAACTTCAGGTGGTTCCTACCAGTGTTGGTCCAATACCTCTGTATTGTGACAACAACGGCGCTATTGCTTTAGCGAAGGAACCCAGGTCCTATCAGAAGTCCAGACACATCTTAAGGCGGTATCACCTGATCAGGGAGATCGTAGATCACCGGGAGATCGAGGTGAAGAGAGTAGAAACAGAGAATAACATTGCTGATCCATTCACAAAGGCCCTTCCTCAGACGCAGTTCGAGAGGCTATTCGAGATGATAGGTCTACGATATGCCAGCTCATGGCCCTAGTGCAAGTGGGAGATTGTTAGTGTATATGCCCTAGGGGCCATTATTGTATCATACTAGGTTGTATATTACTTAATGGAAGCTTGGGATATTCACAGTTGTATATAAACAGTCTTGCTAAAAATGGGAGTATGCTACTTGGTTTGTGTTTACTTTAATATGTGCATATGTTTCTTGTAACGTATCACTTATACATATTAGTAGAGCCCATAGGATCTTTGCTTGATTACCAGCGTTGTGATGGCAGTCACACTAGTGGGGGCTGGATAGTCTGTAAGCAACATCCTATACAGGTCCCTGGTCGTTGGATTATCGAGATAGGGCATCGATATTCCGGAGTAGACTAAGTGTATACGCTTCTCATCCCAGTTGGGGAGATGGTATGTCCCACAGCCATCAGTACGTCGTACTAGAGATAGTATACAGGTGCTCGTTAGGTTACGGGTACACCGGACAGGACTCGTCGGGGAACTGATCGGTTTATATTATACCCATCGTTAGTTAACAATTCCCAGATGACATAAGTACAGCATAGTCCGCAGACTTGACACTGCTACTTCGCCTCGAGTGTGTCCCACTGTTCTTAGATTGCTACCCTACCACGGCTCAAAGGAGTCGTGCAAACAGGTAGCAGTTGGGTGCAGTCCCGAGCACTTGGAGGCAGTAGCAGTTAGATAGGATTCGTCTCTCCCGGTATAGGGAGTTGATATCGCGCTATGTCAGAGAGCCATTACGCAAAGTCCCTGGCCAGGGCAAACGAGATATACTGGTAGATTCCAGTATCTTCTCAGGGTGTAGTGGGCTTCGCTCCGACACGACTTATACAGCTATTAGGGGACTGACGCTTGCCGCCCCCTAAGCTTGATATGCGATAGTCTTAGACGAACAGACCGGACTGTACGAAGATTGTCACATCAGGCTCAGTAGGGGTTCGGATGGTTTTCCTCATCGTCCTTGTTATCGACATCTACCTGGGGACCGTTACGTACAGCTAGTGCCGCTTGCGGTCTGTGGTTAAACCCACTGCCAGCGTAGTGTCGAGTCTTTAGAGTCCCACACAGAAAGTTTCCCTGCTCCAGGCGAAACGATATAGAGGTCGTATGGTTTTACGACAAGGGTTCGGATGCGTACGTGTGTTTACGCACGTACGACTTTTCGGACAGTTTTTGCTAGTCGGCTTTGGTTTAAGCCAGATTCTAGTATAGGGTTACTGGATTTATACAGTCTAAAGTTTTTCCGTGTTTTCACGGATTGGAGGGGCGTTCTCGTAATTTGTCGGGAAGCTTCTAGAAGAGTGGTGACTAAGGGGTTAAGGTGGCATGAGCATTAATTGCTTAATGACTCATTTGTGTGATTCATGTTTTGTATTTAATGATTCATTAATGTGTTAATGAGTCATATGATGAATCACACTAGATGAATGAATCTAACCATGATGATAAATCATTTATATTATTTATTTGATTTATTGTTATGGTTGATATATTCATATGAGTTCATTATTCTTTTCATTATCATTCTCACCTTCTCTCTCCTCAAGCTCACTCTCTCTTCAAACCCTAACCCTAACCTCTCATGTGTTGAGATCAAGGGTTAGCTAGACTAATACATCCATAACCTCACTCTATATCCCCTAGGTAGCTTAGATTAGCACTTTAAGCAACCTAGTTATCTCAAGTTTGAAATTAAGCTTGGCGTAGGAGCTTTCAGGTGGATCGTCTTTGATTCGAGGAGGCCGTTGAGATGCCGATGTTCCAAGGAGCCTACGAGGAATGGAGGACCGCGATGAAGACCCGAAGGACTAGTAACGTGAGGTATAACTTCGTATCCGAGTAGTTAAACCTCTAGTACTTTGTTAGCAATGGTTTAGAAACGATTCATGCGCTCAAGTCCGTGTTACGAAGTTTTGATAATTGTTTTTCATATATTCCGCCTCCCCGCAAGTTCGTGGGGTGCGTGACATGGACTTACAGCAAGCGGTCAGCTAAACGTAACAACAACCCAGGTATTGAGCGATCAGAAGATCAACAAGCAAGCATGTACATTCTCCTGTGAATCCAATCAGTAACACTCCCGTACAGTCCGGTCTCTTCGTCTGATATGTCGCATATCTCGCCTAGGGGTGGTAAACGTCAGACCCCAGTAGGTTGATAAGTCGTATCGATATGAGGTCCATAACAGTTCGAGAAACTACTGATAACACTTACCAGTAAATCTCAACAACTCTGGCCAGGGATTTTCAGTTATAGCCAATCAAACACAGCGCAACATCAACTCCCTATACCGGGAGAGACGAAACCCCTCCTATCGCTCATTGCCTCCATGTGATTCGGGACTGTACCCAAAAGCCACCGTTTTGTACGCCCTCTTGGACATGGTATGATGGAAATCAAAGCACAGTGGGAATCACACAAGACTCTATGACGATCTCGGGTCTATAGACTAACCTGTACCAGTGTCACCAGAGAACTGTCATCTGACGTGAGGTATAATACCATCTGGGAGTTCTCGGCGAGTCCTTCCAGTGTACCAATTCTCCACTGAGCACCCATATACCTTCTCTGATGTCAAACACCAATGGATATGGGATCATCCATCGCCCATCATATGGGTCAAGAAGCGCATACGCTAGTCTACTCTGGAGTATCGATGCCCTATCTCGGTACTCCCACGACTAGGAACATTTGAAGGATGTACTTGGCGACTACTCTATCCCTACTAGTATGATCTGCATCATAGTCTTGGTGGTCAAGTACTCATCCTAAGGGCTTTATCAACATATGACATAGAGACAATCAGAGTACATGTTAAGATAAAGAGTAACCAGATAGCATACTATCATGTCGAGCAAGAAAGTCCTCCCTATACATGTCCAAGCATCCACTACAATATACAACGTATGTACAGTAATGGCCTCTAGGGCATACATATAACTAACATCCTCCACATCTAAGAGTTTAACTCTCACGTCAGAAGAACTTAGTTCTTTTTCCAGATCTTAGATCTATAAGATGAAGTCTTTCACATAGGAGAATCAAATTTCTCAGAGAATTGAATTGGGCAAAACAAAAAACTCAGTGCTTAACACTCAAATGCTGGCGCTCAGCACCGAGCGTTCCACGTGCTCCTCACACGGGCGCTGCTCAAAATAAAAGAGCGCTCAACACTCAAATGCTGGCGCTCAGCGCCGAGCGCTCCACGTGCTCCTCACATGGGCGCTGCTTAAAATAAAAAGAGCGCTCAACACTCAAATGCTGGCGCTCAGCGCCAAGCGCTCCACGTGCTCCTCTCGTGGGCACTGCTCAAAATAAAAAGAGCGCTTAGCGCTAAGTGCCAAGCGCCCCACGTGCCTCCTCACGCGGGCGCTACTTAACACAGAGCACTCAGCGCTCCCCAAGAAGAGCCTGGCGCCATGAAGAGTGTTCAACACTCAATGAAAAACAAAAAAAGGAGCTATGTACATAAAGCTCAACTCTATAAAGAGTGTTCGGCACTCAATAAAAGACAAAAAGAAAAAGGGGTGTCAGAACCCAAATCGATGCTCAGCATTATTGAATAAAAAGGGGTTGAGCCCAAACAAATATTCAACATTTTATTCAAAATGAGTGGACTGAATCCTAACAAGTGTTTAAACACTTTATTCAGAACTGAGTGGACTGAGCCCAAGTTGGCCACAAGTCCCCAATTCAAATTAACCGAGCCCATGTGCTCACAATCTTTTTAATTGGTCTTAGTCCCAAACCTGACTATAGATCTCTCAACCAACATTGGTTCAAGGGTACATCTCTTCATATCTCTGATACATGTCGTTGTAATTCTTCAACGTCTTCAGAGAGATGGGGGGTCCCAATAACCAATAACTTTTGGTGCATCCCCAAACGGTTAAACCAAATCCTTACAAAATATGATGTCTTTAAACCAGAATATGATGTCTTTAAACCTCCCAGACTATGATGTCTTTAAACCAGGCTATGACGTCTTTAAACCAGACTATGATGTCTTTAAACCGTACAGACTATGTTTTCTTTAAACCAGACTATGATGTCTTTAAACCATACAGACTATGATGTCTTTAAACCTCGTCAGAGGGGAGACATCGTCGGACCAGCGCCAGGAACAGGAAACTGACGTGAGTTCCTCCGATGAATGCTCGAGAAGAAAGACAAAGAGGCCGCGGAACAACGGCTAACATAAAGCAAATGGCACTTCTGTTTCAAGATATGGTCGGGATGATGATACAGCCGGATCCTCCAGCTGAAGACCCTCCAATAATCCTTGAAGACGACAGAGGGGAGACATCAAACCCTCTTCCGGCTCTATCAGCAGCCAAGGAAGAGACCATCTCTAAATCCGCCCTTGACGACTATATAGCTCAACAGATATGAGCTCACCAGGCGAGCGAAGCTGCTGGCCAAATCGTCAAGACTGGACGACCCTATCCAGGTTGGTACGATCAAATTAAGTACCTGCCAGGATATACAATCTTTAAATTCCATGTGTACAAGGGGACGGGTAATCCATACCGGCACTTTGCTCAATTCAGGGCTCTGTGCGGTAATACTGGGGGTGATGACAAACTGCTGTTTCGCCAGTTTGTTGGCAGTTTGTCGGAGACAGCATTCGAATGGTACTCCGAACTCTCGAGTGACTCTGTCAAGATATTTGCGGAAATGGAGCTACTGTTTACACAAAGATTCGCAAGCGCTAGCGAGCGCACCCCGATCACCGCACTAATTAACGCGAGAGTGAAGCCGGGAGAAACCTAGGCTCAGTACGCCATTCGGTGGCGAAACCTGTGGTCAAAGTGTGAACAACGCAAAGAGGAAGCTCCTGCCGTGGGCATGTTCGTAGGGACCCTCGACCCACAGGCGACCATTTCCCAATTCATGATGTTTTCCAAGCCGACCACTTTTCAAGCCTTGATTGACAAGCTCGCCCAAATGGACCAGATGGGCCATAAGCCGTCCTCCACGAAAACAGATTTTCGGAATGAAAAGGGGAAGGGAAAGCGAACTTCGTCTCCAACGCTCAGCAAAAACCGAGTGGCCTGAAGCCGGTTGCTCATCAAAACGATAAACAGCGATCACTCGGAGAAAAGATGAGACGCCCTTACTCGTTCCCTCGGGATAAGACGAAGAGATTATTCGAGCTAGTGCTGCGCAACAGGCTCATTACTCTGGCGGAGCCGAGACGCCCAACGCAATCAGGCGACTTTAACAGCCCCAATTACTATCCTTACCACAGTATATTGGGTCACCCAATCGAAGATTGTTACATCTTCAAAAGTTGGATCGAAGACCAGTACCAACAGGGCAAGTTTGTGCTGTCCGAAAACTAGAGGGTGAACCCGCCACAGCCACACGCTCCTAAAAAAATGGACACGCCGGGGGCATCATGCTCGCTTATAGAGGAAGCCCCATGGGAGATGGCCCTTTCAGGTAAGACTAAAAGAATGTTGAAGGACGTTCAAGCATGTACGGCGATTAGGTGGAAGAGCCCGCTGGAGCCTGAGATTATTGAGGGGATGCTGAAGCCGCGCCCAACACTGAAAGTTGGTGATGGTGGACAGAACCTTCGGGCCAAGCTTCTGAAGTCTTTAAAGAAGAAGAAGGCCAAGAAGCCCGTCCAACTCGATGACAACCGTACAGATTTTCAGAAATACATCGATGCACTAGAAGAATATAACCAGAAGGCACGGGCCCCAATTACATTGGATAAAATCTTCAAGCATGTTCTTGAGAATGAAGACGATAACGCTGATGAAGGAGACGATTCTTCAAAAGAGCCCGAGGATTATATGGCGAGCCGCCACATGATCTCTCACTTGTTAATAGATGATAAAGAAGCTCCTGATGCAGAGAAACTGGGGCCAGATCCAGAACTGGAACTCTTGGAACCATCAGACAAGATGATTGACATGTTGCTGAATGAAGCCCATCAGAGGAGCAAAGCTGATCGAGAGCGCGAAATGGCTATATTCGAAAATGCCAAACGTCGGCGACAGGATGAAAAGGCTGAAGCACTCCAACCAGATCGAAGCACGCCCGCTGCAGATAGAAGCAGGCTTAAGACGAGGAAACGGTTCGCTAAAGCCCTGTCGATGGGAATGAAGCTGCAACCTTTTAAAGGAAATACTCCTGGTAGCATACATCTTGATGAAGCGGATGCACATCTAAACTACTGCTTATACCATCGGAGGATCACGCGCCATACTGAAGAGTGTAACGCCTTCAAGAACTGGTGGCAGGGATATGTTGCCCACCGAAAACACGTCAAGCGATTGAAGCGCAAGGCTCGTCGGGAACAGAGAAGCATGACCAATGAGCGTAAAGGAACAGCTGGTAACTGTCACATGGTGGATGCCACCCCGACACGACTGAAACCTCAAGTCCTCACCTTCGGGAGCGATTCTGACAAAGAAATGGCCCTTCACCCCCTCTTTAAGGAATCCACCTCTAAAAGAGAAGAAGAGATGAAGAACTGCGAGAACATTCAGCTGCGTAATCGTACGTTGCTTGAAAAGAATCTCGGACCTTCAAACAAAGGTTCGAACAGAAAAGACAAGGGGAAGGAGAAAATCCATGAGAAGATTGCCCTCAATGATGGAGTCATCGAAGAGCTCGCAGCCAAAGACCCGCCTAAGAAAAGAAAGGCGGATTACAATATCCTAGTGCATTTGACGAAGATACCCTTATAACTAAGCATACCGGATGCCCTCTTTCTGTCTAAAGAAGCACGGGATTCCTTGGTCAAGGCGTTACAAGAACCCGATCAGTTCCAGGCCTTCATCGCAGAGAAGAAAATGCAAGATGAGCTGGCAGAAGTCCACACGGCTAACATTACATTTAACGACGAGGATCTTCTCCTTGGTACGTGCGATCACAACCGCCCTTTATATGTCACTGGATACTGCCATGACATCAAAATAGGGAAAATACTTGTTGACAACGGGTCCTCTGTCAACCTTCTCAACGTGCGGGTGGTAAAAGAAATCTGCATGAGCGTTCAGCATTTAGCCGCGAGATAAAATCACTATCTCCGGATTTGACTCACAGTTATCACAGACGCTCGTGTCCGTGATACTGACATTGCGCTTTGGACTTCTAGTCACAGACATCAAATTTCATGTCATCGACGCTAGGACTTGCTACAACGCTCTACTTGGTCGGCCTTGGTTACACGAATATAACGTTATCCCTTCTACACAATACCAGTGTAAGAAGTATTTCAAAGACGGCCTCAAGTACACCATTATGGGAGAGCTAAACCCATTCTCTGTGAACGAAGTCCGAAAATATGAAGACGCTAAGTACTTCCTGCCAGACTTCAAAGACATGGAGAAGTGTCATAAGCCAGAGCTTATACGGAAGCCCGTCACTCCTATTCCTACCTTTGGAAGTGATACCGAGGAGGATGAAGAAATATTCTACTCGGGACAGCCTCGGAAGCGGAATGATAAACCCGGACCATCCGCTCCGATTTTGGTCTTTGGCAGCGACTCCGAAGATGAAACCAACGCAGTGTTCTCGGTCCGTCTATCAATGCAGGCCCTCACTGGAGATGATCATGTAAGTCAATGTACAACACCCCACGACTTGCGGGGAGGCGGAATAATGAAAAACGATCTTTGTTTTAGGCGTAAGCATCAACTAACCGAGAATCTTTGCATAAACAATAACTAACAACAAACATAGGAGTTAACAACTACTATGAAAAGTGATTATACCTGTAGAACCGAGTCCTTCGTCTTGTCGTTCTCTACGTCCTCTCCGGCCTTCTCTATGTAGTAGAAGATCCACCCGAGAGCTTAACTTCAAGCTTCACCTCGAACTTGAGGTAACTAGGTTTCTTAAATCGCTAATCTAAACAACCTAGGTGATATAGTGAGTGGTTAAGGATTAAGTAGTCTAATCTAATCCTTGTACTCAACACATGAGAGGGGAGGATTAGGGTTTGAAGAGAGAGAGCTTGAGGAGAAAGAAAGTGAGCAAAAGAATGAGATGAGATAATGAGCTATCATAATATATATCAAGCATAATGTTTTATCCAACAAAAGAAAATGAAGGATGAATAATCATGCTTCATAAATATCAAAGGGTGATTCATCTCCATGAGACATTAAGCATTTATGATGCATTAATGACATGGATGAATCACTCATATGACTCACTAATCCCATTTAATGCATATGCCACCTTAACCCCCAAGTCACCATCTTCTAGAAGCTTCTTGCGCAATTACGAGAACGCCCCTCCTATCCGTGAAAATACGGAAAAACTTTAGACTGTATAAATCCAATAACTGGATACTAGAAACTGGCTTAAACCAAAGCCGACTAGTAAAAACTGCCCGGATGTCGTACGTGCGTAAACACACGTATGCGTCCGAACCCTTGTCGTAAAACCATACGACCTCTATATCGTTTCGCCTAGAGTAGGGAAACTCTCTGTGTGGGACTCTAGAGACTCGACTACTACGCTGGCAGTAGGTTTAACCACAGACCGCAAGCGGCACTAGCTGTACGTAACGGTCCCCAGGTAGATGTCGATAAGAAGGCCGATGAGGAAACCCATCCGAACTCCTACTGAGTCTGATGTGACAATCTCCGAACAGTCCGGTCTGTTCGTCTATGACTATCGCATATCGGGCCTAGGGGGCGGCAAGCGTCAGTCCCCTAATAGCAGTATAAGTCGTGTAGGAGCGAAGCCCATTACACCCTGAGAAACTACTGGAACCTACCAGCAAATCTCGCTTGCCCTGGCCAGGGGCTTTGCGTAATGGCTCTCTGACACAGCGCGATATCAACCCCTAATACCGGGAGAGACGAATCATGTCTAACCGCCACTGCCTCTAAGTGCTCGGGACTGCACCCAACTACTACCTGTTTGCACGACTCCTTTGAGCCGTGGTAGGGTAGCAATCTAAGAACAGTGGGACACACTCGAGGCGAAGTAGCAGTGTCAAGTCTGCGGACTATGCTGTATTCATGTCACCTGGGAACTGTTCACTGACGACTGGTATAAAACCAACCAACAGTTCCCTGTGAGTCCTGTCCGGTGTACCCATAACCTAACGAGCACCTGTATACTATCTCCAGTACGACGTACTGACGGCTGTGGGATAGACCATCTCCCCAACTGGGATGAGAAACGTACACACTAGTCTATTCCAGAGTATCGATGCCCTGTCTCGATAATCCAACGACTAGGGACCTGAATAAGGATGTGCTTGTAGACTACCCAGCCCCCACTAGTGTGACTGCCATCACAACGCTGGTAGTCAAGAAAGATCCTAAGAGCTCTATCAATACGTATACTCACATATTAAGATAGAAAAACCAAGTAGCATACTACCATGTTTAGCAAGACTGTTATATACATGTGAATATCCCAAGCTTCCATTAAGTAATATACAAACTAGTATGATACAATAATGGCCCCTAGGGCATATACACTAACAATCTCCCACTTGCACTAGGGCCACGTACTGGCATATCAAAGACCAATGATCTTGAGTAGCCTCTCGAACTGAATCTGAGGTAGGGCCTTCGGGAATGGATCAACAATGTTCTATTCAGTAGCAACTCTCCGAACCTCGATCTCCCGACGATCAATGATCTCCCTGATCAGGTGATACCGCCTTAAGATGTGTCTGGACTTCTGATGGGACCTTGGTTCCTTCGCTAAAGCTATAGCTCCGTTGTTGTCGCAATACAGAGGTATTGGATCAACAATGGTAGGAACCACCAGAAGTTCTGTTAGGAACTTCTTCATCCAGGACGCTTCTTTTGCGGCATCGCAAGCAGCTATATACTCCGCTTCCATCGTCTAGTCAGCAACGGTGTCCTGCTTGGAGCTCTTCCAGCACACCGCCCCTCCATTGAGGGTAAAGACATAACCTGACATGGACATGGAATCGTCCTTATCACTCTGGAAGCCGGAATCAGCAAAGGCCTCCATCCTGAGGTCTTTTCTGCCATAAACCAAGAACATTTCCTTAGTCCTCCTCAGGTACTTGAGAATGTTCTTTACTGCTATCCAGTGCTTCTCCCCTGGGTCTGACTGATACCGGCTTACCACGCTCAGTGCGTAAGCTACATCTGGTCTGGTGCACAACATCGCATACATTATAGAGCCTACCGCAGAAGCGTAGGGTATAATAGACATGCGTTCCCTTTCCAAATCAGTCTTGGGGAGACATCTCTTTGGATAGGGTGATTTCGTGACAAGCCGGTAGATTACCGCGCTTAGAATCTTCTATACTGAATCTTTTCAGTATAGTGTCGATATACCTGGACTGCGAAAGTCCCAACATCCTCTTGGATCTATCACGATAGATCCGGATCCCCAGAATGTAAGAGGCATCACCCAGGTCTTTCATGGAGAACCTGTGTGACAAGAATCCTTTGACAGATTGTAGCATAGGAATGTCATTTCCTATCAATAGAATGTCATCCACGTACAAGATGAGGAATACGCCAGTTCTTGCTACAACTTTACTATATATGCCTGGTTCATCTGGATTTTTGATAAAGTCATATTCTTTGACCGTTTCATTAAAACAGATGTTCCAACTCCGCGATACCTGCTTTAGTCCATAAATGGACTTAAGCAACTTGCATACTTTCCCGCTGCTCCCACTCTGATTGAAACCCTCTGGCTAATCCATATAGTCGCACTCTTCTAAATTACCATTTAGAAAAGCCGTCTTTACGTCCATCTGCCAGATTTCATAATCATGGAAGGCAGCAATAGCAAGAAGGACCCGAATAGATTTGAGCATAGCCACTGGAGAAAAAGTTTCGCCATAGTCCAAACCAGGTCTTTGACGAAAACCCTTTGCAACAAGTCTAGCCTTATAGGTTTCCACCTGTCCATCTACACCAATCTTTTTCTTGAAGATCCATTTGCATCCTATGGGTTTTACCCCATCTGGAGCAAAGTCCAAAGTCCATACTTTGTTGGTGTACATGGACTCCATTTCGGTCCGCATTGCATCTAGCCATCGTACCGAGTCGCCGCTCTGGATGGCCTGCTGGAAGCCAGTAGGTTCATCATCATCTATGATGCAATCCTCTCTATCCCCATCTATGAGAAAACCATAGTATCTCTCAGGCGGATGAGACGGCCTACTACTCCTGCGGGGGGGTGCGGGAATGTCCTGTTCTTCTTGAACTACTTGTTCTACCAAACTTTCAGTATTAGTTTGTGGTTCTGGAATTTCTTCCAGTTCTATTTCGCTCCCACTTGTTTCCTTTTCTAAAAACTGATGTTCTAGAAAATGGGCATTACGAGAAACAAATACCTTTTGTTCCTCTGCGTAATAGAATAGGTATCCCCTGGAGTTCTTTGGATATCCCACAAACTTACACTTTACTGATCGTGCCTCGAGCTTGTCCATATGCTGCTTTTTAACAAAAGCTGGATATCCCCAAATCTTTATATACTGAAGATGGGGTTTCTTCCCACTCCACATCTGATATGGTGTGGTAGGCACAGTCTTGGTAGGAACCATGTTCAAAAGATATGCCGCTGATTCTAGCGCATAACCCCAGAAAGATCGCGGTAACCCAGCATTACTCATCATGGATCATACCATATCCAATAGGGTTCGATTCCGTCTCTCCGATACACCGTTATGCTGTGGAGTGTATGGAGGAGTAAGCTGAGAGAGAATTCCTTTCTCTTTTAGGTAACCTAGGAACTCGGCACTCAAGTATTCACCACCTCGATCAGATCTAAGTGTCTTGATACTTTTGCCGGTTTGGTTTTCTACTTCATTCTTAAACTCTTGGAATTTCTCAAAAGCCTCGGATTTATGTTTCATCAGATAAATGAATCCGTATCTTGAGTAATCATCCGTGAAAGTAATGAAATAGGAAAAACCACCTCTTGCATGTGTAGACATTGGACCATATACATCGCTGTGTATGAGTCCTAAGAGCTCGCTCGCTCTCACTCCATGTCCAGTAAATGGAGTCTTTGTCATCTTTCCTTTGAGACAAGATTGACAAGTGGCATAAGTTTGATATTCGAACGAGTCCAAATATCCTTCTCTATGTAACTTAGTCAACCTTCTCTCATTGATGTGATCCAGTCTATAATGCCATAAGAAAGCTTTATTTAAATCTGGAGACTTTCTTTTTAGTGTGTTCTGGACATTGAAAATTTGGAGTTGGTTTAAAACATATATACCGTTATTTAGTGTACCGGACCCAATCAAACCATGACTAAGGTGGATGTTAACAACATCACTTACAAACGTGAAATCATAACCTTTATTTGATAACAAGGAAACCGATATGATATTACACGTTAAGCTTGGTACATAAAAACAGTTATGTAAAACCAAAATGTGTCCACTCGTCAATCCCAGGTGATAATCCCCGACGAACGCGGCTCCCACGCTAGCTCCGTTAGCAACCTTTAGGGTCATATCACCTTCCTTCAGCACCCTACGGTTTCTCAGTGCCTGCAATGAATTGCATATATGAGATCCTGATCCGGTATCCAATACCCAGGAAGTAGAGTTGATTGACAGAAAATTCTCAATTACAAACACACCTGAAGTCGAAGCCACAGCTTGCTTCGGTTCCTGGTTCTTGGCGTTCCACGCCTTGCAATCTTTCTTCCAGTGCCCTTTCCTGTGACAATGGAAGCACTCATCCTGGCCCACTACTGGTACCGCAAACTTTTTCTTTCCCTTCCCTCCCACCTTACTTACACCTCCTCTAGGTTTGGTGGCGGCCTTCTTTTTCCTTCCTTTGGCCCTAGCCTTGGACCCCAAAGAAGTACCGCTAACAAACATATCGGGTGTTTCCCTTGCCTTCTGCAAGGTGCCCTCTGCACTCCTTAACATGTTCAGGAGTTCCAGAAGTTCAACTTCTTTTCTTTGAATGTTGAAGTTCAGGATAAACTGGGCGTAGGTGGGAGGAAGGGACTGGAGAATAAGGTCTATATAGAGCTCATTATCCAAAGTCGTCCCAAGGTCTGCGAGCTCTTCTATATAGCCGATCATCTTTAGGACATGTTCTCCTACCGATGACCCGACAGCCAACCTCGCTCGAAACAAGTTTTTTGAGGTCCCGTATCTTGCTATATGAGATTGCTCCCCATACAGATCTTTTGTATGGAGAAATATGGAGTCAAGATCCATATCCTCGTGCCTCCTCTGATGTTCATTGTTCATCGAGGCAAGCATGATACACTTGGCTTTCGCGCAATCTAAATCCCAGGTTTTGCGGATTTCCTTATCCGCATTACTGGATTTGGGACCTGGGACTTCAGGTGCCTTAGTGGTGAGGACATACCCCAATTTGTCATAAGTCAAGGCCATTTTGACATTCCGCAGCCAATCTTTATAGTTTGGCCCTGTCAGTATATTTTTCTCTAAAAGTAACTTAAGTCCAGTCATTTTCAGGGTCGCTGCAATTAGGAGAGAGAGAAGAAAACTCTTTAGCATGATGCTCTTGCAAGTTTAGAGTGGTTTTTAGTTTATCTAAACTGGATGGCTCCCACTGTTTCTCGAATCCTTCCTCAAACCATAAAAGAAGAATTAGCCAGGACTATTCTCACCGTACAATACTTGCTTAACCGTTCAGCCAGGCTAGTGTCGATACTTCGAGGGAGGTTTTCCAACGCTTTCGCGAAGTTCCTTAATTAAAGAACCTCTTTTCTCTGGGGGCGTAACCCCGCTGACACCTTTCTTGACACCTACTTGGTTTATAGCATTGATCGTTAAGTGACGAATATCCTGATAAGTAGCATATACTTACAGTAGGATCGGGATCCAAATATCATTGTATGATAATGTTGAAGGAATCCTACCAGCATTCATCAAACTCCAAATGGTATGCATCTCTTTGCAAATTTCAGTTTCTTTAGAAATTCCCGATATATATTTTTGCCCCATGCTCTTATGACCTTGGCGTTAGGTCAAAATGTCATAAGTCACATGTCAAGTTCTACCCATCATTATCTTGTCAATTTGAACCCATCCGTATATATCCTTGACGTTCGGCCAAAATGATAATACGACTGTCCCAAACTAACTCATCTATCTATGCAACAAATGAATATCCAGTAGCTACCAAACATTATGCCTTGGCGTTAGGTCAAAATATATAGCTTGAATACTACTGAATACCCAGATGAAATGACGGAGGGCTACGAATGGTTTTGGCGAAACCGTGAACGTAGTGAACTTGATATAACCGAAGGAACCTGATAGCTTTTAAAAGGAGTGGTTAAAGCTCCGCATTTAAAAATATCTGTTTTAAAATTAACCGAGTGGTTTCTTTTAAATTGTTCCAACGATTAAATTTTTGGTTTATTTTCTTTGCATTATAAATAATGCGTCCCATCATTAACCTATCATTGCAGAAAACAACGAAAATACAACGTCCTCTTATGCCATCCTCATTCGCCACGGGGTCCCGTCATCACCCGTTAGGTTACTTAACTAACGGCAGAGCGGGGGCTGGGCTAGCGCGGGTGTAAAACATAAGTGACGTCTAAATAGCTATCATATATAGATATTGTACATTCGTCAGACGGAATAATAAGCATTCCAGATCTCATATGAACTTTATTGGATTTGCAAGCAATCCGCGTTTTGTTTAGAGCCTGCAATAAAAGACGGATTACACAGTTGTGATGAATAGCCATTACCCCACCCTAGACCCCTACGGGTACGGCAAACTACCCGCCAAATACCCGAAGTGAAGCGGTCTCCCTCAACAAAGTGAATAGGCCACTAAACACTTCAAAGTACCCGGTAGTTTGTGCACCCCACCTTGGGTCTATCCTAGGAGCAAAAACAGTAAAATGAAATAATACAACGGTGGCTACAACCGCAACCTGGATGTGCCCCGCAAAATAATATTACAACATATTACAATTACATCGAATGAATTAAAATAATAACCCATCACAAACCCCGGCTAATCATCACAACAGTCTACAGTTCACATCCACAAACAGTAAAAACCATTACAGAAATGTGCAACCCCCTGCCAACCGACATACTAGCAGTTAGGGGAGATTTACGAACACATTATACAAAAACAGATATAATCAAATTAGCAAACATCGTAAAATTTCGATCGAGCAAAACACTTTAGATTCTACTGCCAAACTTCTCTGTCCACCTGAGATCTTAGCAGAAAATAAAATATCCAGAAATATCATTGTTAACACCAAAAGGTTACTGAAGAAATTTGGGCCGACTCGGCCCTAACTCGGCCGCGGATCCGCGGTGGATCGCATGGATCCGCCGCGGTTCCGCGGCAAGTTAGCCAAGTTACGCGACCAAATTTCTGCAGTACCCCTATTATTTCCTTCTTGTTATTCTGCAGGTCCCTGACAAATTTTTAGGGCCTGTTTAAAATTCGACAGAAAGTGTGTTAAAACGATGATTTTTCCGGTTCTTTTTGCGTTCGAAATTCTTACGACTTTGCTAATGAGTTAATTATTGTTTAGCGAGGCTCTGATACCACTGTAAGTCGATGTATAACACCCCACGACTTGCGGGGAGGCGGAATAATGAAAAACGATCTTTGTTTTAGGCGTAAGCATCGACTAACCGAGAATCTTTGCATAAACAATAACTAACAACAAACATAGGAGTTAACAACTACTATGAAAAGTGATTATACCTGTAGAACCGAGTCCTTCGTCTTGTCGTTCTCCACGTCCTCTCCGGCCTTCTCTATGTAGTAGAAGATCCATCCGAGAGCTTAACTTCAAGCTTCACCTCGAACTTGAGGTAACTAGGTTTCTTAAATCGCTAATCTAAGCAACCTAGGTGATATAGAGAGTGGTTAAGGATTAAGTAGTCTAATCTAATCCTTGTACTCAACACATGAGAGGGGAGGATTAGGGTTTGAAGAGAGAGAGCTTGAGGAGAGAGAAAGTGAGCAAAAGAATGAGATGAGATAATGAGCTATCATAATATATATCAAGCATAATGTTTTATCCAACAAAAGAAAATAAAGGATGAATAATCATGCTTCATAAATATCAAATGGCGATTCATCTCCATGAGTCATTAAGCATTTATGATGCATTAATGACATGGATGAATCACTCATATGACTCACTAATCCCATTTAATGCATATGCCACCTTAACCCCCAAGTCACCATCTTCTAGAAGCTTCTCACGCAATTACGAGAACGCCCCTCCTATCCGTGAAAACACGAAAAAACTTTAGACTGTATAAATCCAATAACCGGATACTAGAAACTGGCTTAAACCAAAGCTGACTAGTAAAAACTGCCCGGATGTCGTACGTGCGTAAACACACATATGCGTCCGAACCTTTGTCGTAAAACCATACGACCTCTATATCGTTTTGCCTGGAGTAGGGAAACTCTCTGTGTGGGACTCTAGAGACTCAACTACTACGCTGGCAGTGGGTTTAACCACAGACCGCAAGCGGCACTAGCTGTACGTAACGGTCCCCAGGTAGATGTCAATAAGAAGGCCGATGAGGAAACCCATCCGAACTCCTACTGAGTCTGATGTGACAATCTCCGTACAGTCTGGTCTGTTCGTCTAAGACTATCGCATATCGGGCCTAGGGGGCGGCAAGCGTCAGTCCCCTAATAGCGGTATAAGTCGTGTCGGAGCGAAGCCCATTACACCCTGAGAAACTACTGGAACCTACCAGCAAATCTCGCTTGCCCTGACCAGGGGCTTTGCGTAATGGCTCTCTGACACAGCGCGATATCAACCCCCAATACCGGGAGAGACGAATCATGTCTAACCGCCACTGCCTCCAAGTGCTCGGGACTGCACCCAACTGCTACCTGTTTGCACGACTCCTTTGAGCCGTGGTAGGGTAGCAATTTAAGAACAGTGGGACACACTCGAGGCAAAGTAGCAGTGTCAAGTCTGCGGACTATGCTGTACTCATGTCACCTGGGAACTGTTCACTGACGACTGGTATAAAACCAACCAACAGTTCCCTGTGAGTCCTGTCCGGTGTACCCATAACCTAACGAGCACCTGCATAATATCTCTAGTACGACGTACTGACGGCTGTGGGACAGACCATCTCCCCAACTGGGATGAGAAACGTACACACTAGTCTACTCTGGAGTATCGATGCCCTGTCTCAATAATCCAACGACTAGGGACCTGAATAAGGATGTGCTTGTAGACTACTCAGCCCCCACTAGTGTGACTGCCATCACAACGCTGGTAGTCAAGCAAGATCCTAAGAGCTCTATCAATACGTATACTCACATATTAAGATAGAAAAACCAAGTAGCATACTACCATGTTTAGCAAGACTGTTATATACATATGAATATCCCAAGCTTCCATTAAGTAATATACAAACTAGTATGATACAATAATGGCCCCTAGGGCATATACACTAACAGATCAGAGTTTGCAAATAGCCATAGTTCCGCGACTACACTACAGTGAGCTTGATGCGCTCGAGACATATAGTGTGCAAGAGCTACAGACGTTCTACGTCGCTCCCAGGCGAAGAGGTGAAAAGGCGATCCTATTCTATCGATCCGGGGAAACCAAAGTCGAGAGAGAAGTCTGGCGTGGGGCTGAACCTGCGCTCGGCAGGCTCCAACCGATACGTCTGCCCAGATACTATGCAGAGGGATTGAAAAGGTTATTGAGATGCCAAGGCATACCCTTTAAGCAAACTGCGCGACATGCCCAATTCTACAACAGGATCTGGAACGTCCCCGAAACTCAGAGAAAATTGCCCAATGGAAAAATGAAAACGATCGGGCTTGGATATGTCCAATCCAAGAAACGGGAGCAGTTCCATGGCTGCCATGTCATAAAGGACCTTGATGAAGAAGAGGATGCTCTTTTAAAAGACGCTGACATTGAACCAGAATGAATACCTTCCATAAAGATGTCAAGTCCGTCATTTGAAGAACAGATGGACAAGCTAATAAGGGAAGCGAGTCAAAAGTCTTGGAATGACCACAGCCGCGAATTGGCCATTTACGAGAAAGCTAAGATGCAACGCCTCCTTCAGCAGGCTACGGAAGACGACAATGCCCTTCACCGTCAGCCCGCCATGCATTCCCAAGACAAGAAAAGGCCCGACGCAAAGGCAAAAACAAGTCAAAAAATGGAAAAGACGTTCGACAGCGGCAAAACGGATCCAAAAGGCCACGCGATCAAGAAAATGTCAGCCGGAATCCGTCTCTTATGAAAAAGATAAGTCGAGCATATTCCTTCCCTCAAGACAAGACAAGGAGAATCTTTGACCTTGTCATGAAACATCAAATGATGACACTCCCGGAGTCCCAGCACCCCGATCAAGCAAATGAGGTTCACCACCCGGATTATTGCTCCTATCACCGAGCGATAGGACATTCTCTTGAAGACTGCTTCACCTTCAAAAACTGGGTCGAAGACCAATATCAGCTCGGCAGGTTCGCTCTATGCAACAGTTGGAGAGTGGTTCCACCACAAAGGCATGTGCCAAAAGCAACGTATATATCAGGAGTAGAACCAGATCAACATCGGTCTTGGAAACGATCTCGTACCTGTCACGTGATAATGCTGTCAGAAGAAGGAGTGCCTAAGAATATGAATGACCTCACCTGGTGCTTCGAAAATGAGGATGAAGATGAGTTGATCTCATAATTTCCACCGACGCCAAAAGAGTTGGAAGATGGGATACATACTACTATGGACAATCTGAGGAAAATCGACTTGGGGACGGCTAACGATCCGCGGCCAACGTTCGTCAGCGAGCTGATGTCTAAAGAGCAGGTAGCTACGCTAAAATACGTGCTCGTGCAGTATAAAGACTGCTTCGCATGGAACTATTTTGAGATGCCGGGGCTAGATCCAGAAATAGCTATGCATAAATTGGCGATATCCCCGGACGTCAAGCTAGTCAAACAAGCACCAAGAAGGATGCGGCTAGAACTTGAAATCAGTATCAACGCTGAGGTCAAGAAGCTAATCGATTCCGGCTTCGTCCAAGAAGTTCAATACCCCGACTGGATCGCCAACATTGTCCCAGTGATGAAGAAAAATGGGACGGTGAGCATCTGCGTGGACTTCTGGGACCTCAACAAGGCCTGTCCGAAGGATGATTTTCCCGTACCGGTTACCGAGCTAATGATAGATAACACGTCCACTCACGAAGTCTTCTCCTTCATGGACGGGTCATCAGGGTACAATCAAATAAAGATGCATCCCGAAGACCAGAAGTATACTGCTTTCTGGACTCCTCTGGGTATATTCTGCTACAAAGTGATGACTTTCGGTCTGAAGAACGCCGGCACTACCTATCAGAGGGCCATGACGAAGATTTTCGATGACCTCATACATGAAATCGTCGAATGCTATATTGACGACCTCATGGTGAAAAACAAATCACACGAGGAGCATTGGGAGCATCTGAAGATAGTGTTCCAACGTCTTCGGAAATACAACCTGAAGATGAACCCTCTCAAATGCGCGTTCGGAGTTTCCTCGGTCAAATTCCTAGGATTCATCGTACGACACAGGGGCATCAAAATAGACCCGTCAAAGATCAAGGCGATTATGGAAATGCCTCCGCCAAGAACTCTCAAGCAACTGCGGTCTCTACAAGGAAAGCTCGTGTATATCCGGCGGTTCATAGCCAATCTCTCCGGCAAATGCCGCCCCTACAACCATGTAATGAAGAAGGGGACATCGTTCGTCTGGGATCGCAAATGCCAAAGCGCACTGGATGAAATCAAGCAATACCTGCAGAATCCGCCGATATTGACTGCTCCGGTCAAGGGAAAGCCCCTCATCCTGTACACAACCGCCCTTGAAGGTTCCTTAGGCGCGCTATGGGTACAGGAGAACGACCAAGGAAAAGAGAGAGCCCTCTACTATTTGAGTTGAGTTCTCCTGGGGGCAGAAAACAACTACTTCCCCATCGAAAAACACTGCCTGGCATTAATCTTCGCGATAACGAAGCTCAGACACTATGCATTGGCGCATGAGGTCCATCTCATATCAAAGGTGGATCCTCTCAAGTATTTGATGTCAAGAGTCATACTAACAGGGCGGCTCGCTAAATGGGCCCTACTCTTAATGGAATTCTCGATAACATACCGACCTCTCAAGGCGGTGAAAGGCCAGGCCATAGCCGACTTCCTCACTGAGCATCCGATACCGGCTGATTCACCCCAAAACTGCGAATTGCTAGACGAGCACACATTTGACATGATCGACAGGGAGAAAGGGGGGAATGATACCCGGTAGGAACTCTACTTCGATGGGGCATCTTCTATGAAGAAGCGAAAGCACAGCTCCTCCATAATCAAATCTGGGGTAGGCCTCATCTTCGTGACTCCACAAGGAGGGATAATGCGCTTTGTCGTTTCCCTAACAGAGCCGAGAATGAATAATGAAGCAGAATATGAAACTTTGATAGCAGGTCTCGAGATCGCTATCGACATGGAAATCGAAAACCTCCTTATCTACGGAGACTCCCAGTTGGTAGTTAGTCAAGTAAACGACGACTATCAGACGTGCAAACCAGAGTTGGTAAAATACGGCGAAAGAGAGCAACAATTACTGACTCAAATTCCCTCCTACGTCCTGGAAAGCATACCGCGTACAGAAAATAGCAAGGCGGATGCATTAGCCAAACTCGCTAAAAAACTGGCTGACGAAAACCTCGATGATGTAAGGATCGTTGTACAAAGCCGTTGGGTTCTTGCACCAGCGGAAATATCTCCGAAGTCATCTAAAGAAAAGGAAGCAACCAAGCAAACAGTCCTACAAATAGAGGACCAAGAAAAGGCTAAGGATTGGAGAGAAGTCTTTATAGACTACTTCAAATCCCATCAAACACCCGAAGACACGTCGTCAAGACATCAGCTCATGAAACGAGCTCTGTCTTTCACCTTTGTCAATGATACTCTATATAAGAGATCGTTCGACTCTCTATGGCTGAGATGCCTGGGACCGAAAGAAGCAAAGAGAGTCGTCCAAGAAACTCATGACGAACTCTGCGGTTCTCATCAAGCCGGGCCAAAGATGAAGCTGAAGATCAAAAGGATGGGCTAATATTGGCCCATGATGATTCAGGACTGCCTCGAATACGCGAAGCAGTGCCACTCGTGCCAAATCCATGGAGACTTCATCCACCGACATCCAAATACGCTATACCCAACAGTGGCTAGCTGGCCGTTCGAAATGTGAGGAACTGACATAATCGGACCCATCGAACCAGCGTCATCCAGAGGACATCGGTTCATATTGGCGACAACCGATTACTTCTCTAAGTGGGCAGAAGCAGTACCGCTAAAAGAAGTGAAGACGGAAAGCATTCTCCGTTTCTTCAAAACACACGTCATCTATCGGTTCGGCACTCCGTGACGGATTATCTCCGATAACAGGACGGCCTACAGAAGTCACAGAATCAGCCGCTTCACACAACAGCATAATATAGACTGGAGATACTCTTTGCTCTATAATCCCCAAGCTAACGGTCTAGCTGAGACTTTCAACAAGACCTTGATGAAGATCATAAAGAACACGGTGTCCAAAAACAAAAAGGACTGGCACGAGAGACTGCATGAAGCTCTCTGGGCATATCGGACCACGTTCAAAATGGTCACAAACACAATGTCGTATGCATTGGTATTCGGCGCGGAAGCAATACTCCCCTTGGAGATAAAGCTACCCTCTTTACGAGTGGCGGTTCATTACGAGCTAACAGACGAAAAGAATGCTCATCTTCGGCTTGAGGAGCTCGACGCCCTCGATGAAACTCGTCTCATGGCGCAGCAAAACTTGGAGGCGTACAAAGAAAAGATGACACGCTCATACGAGAGATTGACCGGGCCGAGGACATTTCGCCAGGGCGAACTCGTGCTAGTGGTCAAGAGACCTATGATCCCCTATCGTGCCAAATGGGGGAAATTCGAGCCGAACTATGAGGGCCCGTACATCATAAACAAAGTCTATCAAGGTGGGGCTTGCTTGCTCATGGATATGCATGGCGAAAGACCCTTCAGGCCAATAAATGGCCAGTTCCTTAAAAAATATTATGCCTGACGAGTCACGGCCCAGGTCAACGATAGATGACGACGCCTATGTCCGCTCGCTATCTTCCCAAGCCCAAACTCTATAAGTAGTATCCAGCGAAACCGTTGTCTCTAAAACGGCAGCGATGGACCGAAACGTCCCTAAAACTAACAATGGACCGAAACATCCCTAAACTAAAAATGGATCGAAACGTCCCTAAACTAACAATGGACCGTAATGTCCTAAAACTAGCTATGGACTGCAATGTCCTAAAACTAGCAACGGACCGAAACGTCTCTAAAGCTACTACAAACCGCAGCATTCTTAGGTTGACGCAAAAAAAATGGTACGTCCATAAGCAAAATGAGCATGGATAAAAACCCGAAAAAGCTCTGTGAGTAAAAACAGCAGGCTACCGGCGAGTTTGTGAAAACCCGAAAGGACGCAGACTCGTTAAATTTTTTTTATGCACACTTGCAAGGTCCTCTCGACCTTGTAAGGAGAAAATACCTGCGTGATATCCTTACGACTCACAAGGGAGCAACACACTTAGGGATCCTCACGATTCCTGAGGAGAAATTACACTTACGAGATCCTCACAACTCGTAAGGAGAACCCTCTTATGAGACCCTCACGGCTCATAAGATTCAAAAGCCTTAAACTACAGGGATCTGAACCTGTTCTTAAGCCATCACTTTTCCCAGACCGCCCTACAAACGGTTGAATGCTGACCCTTGTATACAATCCACAGGCATAAATAAACGTCTCCCCCACCAAGTTTCACCAATGGTGCGAAATTTCCTCATATGGTGAATGACACTTGTAAGTCCTCTCGACTTATAAGGAGAAAACGCTCTTGTAAGATCCTTACGAGTTATAAGAGTACACACACTTAAGAATTCTCACGATTCCTAAGGAGAAATCGCACCTATAAGATCCTCACGACTCGTAGGGACAAACACCTTTATGAGACCCTTACGGCTGATGAAGTCAAAAGCCTTAATCAACAGGATCCTAACTCTGTTTGCTAAGGCAGCTTTGTTCGAATGGACAGAGGCAAATGATGATTCGCTCCTGGAAATATTCCAGTAGTAGCGATGCTGATGTCTAAATCGGTAACAAATTCCAAGTTCTTTCACGGCAAATGATGATTTGCATCTGGCAATATTCCAGTCGCAGCGATGCAGCTACTAAGATTGGTATCAGATCCCAGGTTCCATACTCGCGGCGAAAAGTCAGCGAGCCATAAATGCATATGAAATAGCTGAAATGATATGGCAACTTGCAACAAAATCAGCAAGTAAAATATATGCATACAAAAATAGCCGAAATGATTAGGCAACTCGCAATAAAAAGCAGCGAGTAAAAAGAGAAATAGCCGAAATAATAGGGCAACTTGCAACAAAATCAGTAAGTAAAGTATTTGCATACAAAAATGGCCGAAATGATTGGGCAACTCGCAATAAAAAGCAACGAGTAAAAAGAAAAATAGCTGAAATGATTGGGCCGTGAAAAATAGCCAAAATGATTGGGCAATCGCAACTTTCGTGATATAAAAGCTGAAATGATAAAGCATCGCGGAAAGAAATAAAAAAAATGAAAGAATGCAACTTTTGCCCTGCAGGTAAGTCCGTACTGACCCCAGTATACAATCCATGGGCATAAACGAAAAGGGAATCACATATCCTAACAAACTCTGTCAAAGGGAAAGTCAGATCTCGACGGCAACATCTGCATCCCAGAAGATCAACACGGCGTTCCTTCTCATGCCAACAGGGCATAGACGTGACACCACCAAGCGGAGCCATGGCAAAGTCCCTAGTTCCAAATCTCGACAGCCATATCTACAGCCTAAAAGAACAACAACGGCGTTCCTCCTCATTCCAGCACAATTCGGAAGCGACATCACCAATCGGAGCCACGGCAAAGTCCTCGGTTCTAAGACTCTATGGTTCACGGACAACCTAGAGTCAGCCAATGACCTCCGTCACGGAAACACATCATCCAATGACCCCGTCTCGGAAATACGTCAGCAAATGACCATGTCGCGGAAATACGTCATCCAATGACCCCGTCATAGAAATACGTCATCCAATGACCCCGTCTCGGAAATATGTCATCCAATGATTCCGACTCGGAAACACGTCGGCAAATGACCCCGTCACGAAAATACGTCATCCAATGACCCCGTCTTGGAAATACGTCAGCCAATGACCCCGTCTCGGAAACACGTCAGCAAATGACCCCGTCACGGAAATACGTCGTCTAATGACCCCGTCGCGGAAACACGTCATCCAATGACCCCGTCTCGGAAATACGTTAGCACATGACCCCGTCGCGGAAATACGTCATCCAATGACCCCGTCTTGGAAATACGTCATCCAATGACTCCGTCGTGGAAACAAGTCGACCAACCTCCAGGGAAATTAGTGTCCCTGGCAAGACCTCTCGATTCAGGGAAATCAGCGTTCTTGGTAAGAACCCCTCGATTCGCGTCGACCCGTAAGGAAATCAGTGTCTTTGCGAGAATCTCTCGATTCGTCTCGACCTGCGGAGAAATTAGTGTCCCCGCGCATAAAGAAAATTCTCTTGTGGGATCCTTACGATTCTCAAGAGAAAACGCACTTAGGAGTCCTCACGACTCCTAAGGAGAAAAGATACCTACGGGATCCTCTCGACTCGTAGGGAGAAAAGTCTTTATGAGACCCTCGTGGCTCATAAAGTTGAAAATTCTTAGGTGGCAGATCCTAACCTTGTCTCCTAAGCCATCACTGCCCTGGAAGGAGGTCAAGATGGTCTATCTATGGGCCACACTCTCCGAAGTCAAACATCGACGAGGAGGGAAACAGCCACTTACGAGTCCTCTCGACTTGTAAGGGAGCAAATTCTCTTGTAAGATCCTTATGATTCTCAAGAGAAAACGCACTTAGGAGTCCTCACGACTCCCAAGGAGAAAAGACACCTACAGGATCCTCTCGACTCATAGGGAGAAAAGTATTTATGAGACCCTCATGGCTCATAAAGTTGAAAAGTCTTAGGTGGCAGATCCTAACCTTGTCTCCTACGCCATCACTATCCTGCAAGGAGGTCAAGATGGACTATCTATGGGCCACACTCTCCGAAGTCAAACATTGACGAGGAGGGAAACAGCCACTTACGAGTCCTCTCGACATGTAAGAGAGCAAATTCTCTTGTAAGATCCTTACGACTCTCAAGAGAAAACGCACTTAGGAATCCTCACGATTCCTAAGGAGGAAAAACACCGACGAGATCCTCTCGACTCGTAGGGAGAAAAGTCTTTATGAGACCCTTACGGCTCATAAAGTTGGAAAGTCTTAGGCAGCAGACCTAAAACTGTTTCTGTAACACCCGAGCCCAATGCTACTAATTTCAGTTACCGTTCGAACGTAGTGTGGCACTTATTTCATTTATCTTGCTTGATGGTTAATTATTGTAAATTCTACCCGGAAATTAATTTCTGCATATAACAATTTTAGGCATCTAAAATAAAATTAAAAATATTCATCATGGCCTGCTTGACACCCCTAACCCTGTTGTAGCGTCCGTGCATCGTGTTCTCGTC
This sequence comes from Agapanthus africanus, assembly GCA_030015575.1. NCBI lineage: Eukaryota > Viridiplantae > Streptophyta > Magnoliopsida > Asparagales > Amaryllidaceae > Agapanthus > Agapanthus africanus. The sequence continues at coordinate 394,778,117 of JASDDO010000029.1, read as the reverse complement.
CCGTTCAGTGAAACGGGCGAGTTTGGACGGCTACATGCACGTACGTGTGTCCGTTTTGGGGGTATGCTTTTTGATCATAAAACACTTCATTTTAAATTTTGGATCCCGCCTAAAATTCTATTATTTCAATTTCAAATTTTTGGACCCGACCCGGGCGCGATTTGGAAATGTTTTACATTGCACCAAAATCCCAGATTTTAATATATTTAAACCATCATATATAATTTAGTTAACCATATAATATTTTTACAATCTTTTATATCCTTCTCAATTTATTCTCTCAGCCAATCGCAACCTCCCCTTTAACCCCGTGGGCCCCACTTCTCTCTCTCTTTCTCTCTCTCTCTCTCTCTCTCCCCCTCCACTTTTCTCTCTCTCTCTCATATATTCTCTCGTACTTCTCTTTATCATTCTTTCTCTTCTTGCTTCATGTCTCGTTTCTTATTTTGTTTAACTGTTCTTTTGTTACCGGAATTCCGCCGTGCCGGTGACGCTTCACGACGTTCCAGCGAGGTATCCCGACCCGTGTGGTTCCTTTGTTCTTCGTTTGGGTTCATTCCGTGAACCGTGCGCCCGTCGCGAGTTTTTCCCGCCGACGGTTAACGTTCCGTTTTCCCGATTCGCGACCCATCGAGGAAAGTTAATCTTGCTACATGCTATATAATTCATTTTATACCTATTTAAATAAATACCATACCTATAGTTTAAATCTAGTGCCCCATGTTTAATTTTATAACGTTTCGATGTTCCGTTTGCATCCGTTTATATCATATTAAATCTAGATCATGAAAACTTATCTTGTGACATACTAGATTACATTATACTGCATCCATATCAATTAAAATATATATCGTCATAATATTTCTTATTATTATCTTTAATTAGTTTATAATCTGCATTTTATAATATTATATATTTGAAAATATTATAGTTTACACATGAAACGTCGTTGAAAAGCGGATACGACAAATCTGAAATTTACTGTACACCTTACCTTATAAAATTTATTATAAATCATAGAAAAATTATTAGTATACGTTCTTTAGTTCGTTACGAAGATAACTCAGAATAATATAACTCTATGAAATATTTACTTGCAAAATAAATTGTTTAAATAACGTAAAATGCAAATGAAAATGTCTCCAAACTGCTGTCCAGGGAAATTCCAGCAGAAAACTTTCAACTTCAAATGTTCATAACTTTTTGTAGGGACAACCTGAGATTCTTATACTTATAAAACTGAAAATCTTATTGAATTATCTTTGTTTTGGTATAAGACACGTCCCTTTTGGAGAACGTTTGTTATTTTTAAACTATTTTACAAATTAGGGTGACGCTGAATTTCTGAACGGAACTTTCTGTGCATGGTTAATCAATACCACTTTTATAGTTATTAATCGCTTTGAATATGCTATCCATATTAATATTATTGTATCAATATTTATATCACATATTGCTTAGTTGTACATCCCACATTACCATTTTATAGTTTTATAACTTTTCGGATACCCGTTTGCATCCATCGCATTTAAGATACATATAATTGCATCCATAGATCACATTACTACATAATAATGTGATATTAACACTCCATGTTTAATAAATTGCATCCTAATTAATATTGGAACTATAAATGTAACCCTAATCGATAAATGTGCATCCATATCCTTGAAATTATATCTATTTGCATATCATATTAAATGTTCCAGTTTATTGTTCTGATAGTACTCATGCTTGTTTATTTATACACATGCTTATGTTAGTTTGATTATGAGCACCCACATGATATCTTGTGCTTCCTGACATGACCTGTTACACTTCCTACTTGACATGACATGGTACCGTACACTCTTGACATGACATGACACCTTTATACATTACCTGGCTTGACATGATGTACTATGGCTTTACCTGTTACCCGATCTTGTGTCTAATGCCAACAAACATAACATGTAATCCTCATGGACCGTTCCTGTTGTCTATCCAGACAAACCTGTTTACCTGATCCTGTGTTGGCATTAGTTTCTTGATTACTGGATACCTGACTTGACATACACATATAACTTGGGGGTATGGGGAAATCAAAGGTGAAATCTGACTTGTAACTCGACAGTTCACTACCTGTATTGAGTGTACACATTCCTGTTTTGTGCCTAGCGGCATGTCTCGGTTTCGGCCGAGAATATTGTGGCCGTGGTCCCGGCTATGTACGGGATACTATCGAGTGTACACATTCCTGTTTTGTGCCTAGCGGCATGTCTCGGCTGCAGCCGAGAATATTGTGGCCGTGGTCCCGGGTATGTACGGGATACTATTGAGTTACATCGATGATTCATCAATTTGGTTTCAAAGACTTTAGAACAGAGAACCTAATAGAACAATCCAGTTTACCCACTGCACACTACCCTGTACTGCTCTGATTTATATTATTGTTACCCTTGCTTTATTCATGTTTATATTCGCATTGCCTGTTTACTATGTTATTACTTGATGACTTGACGCGCTGACGTCTGGGTTTTGCATGGCCCAGATTCTTCTACCTTGCTACAGACTGATTAAGAGTTTTGCCGCTGTTAGACGAGCGGTGAGGTTCCTGTCGGTACGTAGTTTCACTCCAGGTGTTTCATTTATTGTATCTTTTGGCTTCCGCATATTGTTATCTCTTGATTCTTTTACTCTGGCTTATGGACATGTACTAGGTAGTTGGTTTACTTTCCTGTTCTTGATATCTCCACAGCCGTAATGTGACTGTGGAAGGATTTTTCCTATCCACAGGTAGCATGGTTGGCTATGTCACGTGCCCACTTTAGCGTACTTTAGGAAGCGGGGCATGACATGGTTCTTTTGGTATCAGAGCCATAGGATAGTCGGGTTGATTCTTTTGTAGTTGGGTGTTGTACCCAATACACGAATCAGAATACCCGTGTTTAGGAAACATGTCCTGCCACCTTACCGTTTACCATTCTTGAATCACATTCTTCCTGATTATATCTTATACGATGTGCAAACTTCCTTTGCATATCGACTCGAAACCTGATTCCTTGTTATCTCTAGGACTTAGGCGACTTGGGTAGAGTTATGTAATTGTGGCTATGATACCGCCGTATAGTTACAATGCGGCACTCTATTTAAGTATTTTGGAGTTCTAGCCTTGATCTATATTCAGAATCTATCATCATGCTAATGTTGGGTGTTTTGAGTTCAGGAATATGGCCGGTAAGAATTTGAAGACGTACCAAGGCGTGTGGACGAAGCCGCCATGCTTGGAGTGATAAGGGGAATGCTGGAGAATCAAAAGAAACAGACCGAGCTGATCCAGCAGCAAGCGGACTCGTTTCAGGAAGGTTTGCAGATCGTTCAGCAGTCTGTGAACAATGTTGGAGCTAAGCCAGTTGACCGAGTAGGGACAGTAGCAGATTTCAGACGTTTGGGTCCGTATACATTTACTGGATTGGAGGAGCCATTGCCAACAGAGCAGTGGCTAGTTGACACAGAGAATTTGCTTATTGCGGCACAGATTCCAAATGAGAAAGAGTTGATGTGGTACGCATTCAGTTAGTGGATTACGCCCGAGAATGGTGGCTTGTAGAAGAGAACCGTTTCCCCAAGCCGATCAAGTGGGCGGATTTTTCGAAGAGTTTCCTGGAGAAGTTCTTCCCGCGGACTGCACGGGAGGAAATGGAAGAGAAGTTCATCGGACTAAAGCAGAAGGGAGCACCCGTAGATGTGCATGCAGCAGAATGGACGAGACTCAGTAGTTTCGCTGGACCTTTAGTTGCCAACGATGCAGACAGGGCACGGAGGTTCATGCTTAGCCTGGACGTGGACATCCAGAGACAGATTGTCTCCCTGGGTTTGACCACTTTCTCACAAGTACTTGCGGCAGCCGAGAGCAACAGAGTTTATCTGGGATGAAGGGGAGTTTTTCTGTCGGGCCAGTCGAGTTTAGGGCTAGGCCGACAAATAATATTCTTGCATCAATGGAAGTGATGAAAGTGAAGAGCCGGCTGTTGTTCGTGATTTTATGGACGTGTTTGAAGATATATCGGGTTTACCGCCAAAGCGAGACGTGGAGTTCGCAATAGATCTTATTCCCGGGGCAGCACCAGTATCCGAAGCGTATTATCCAATGGCGCCAGTAGAATTAGAAGAAGTCAAGAAACAGGTTGCAGAATTGCTTGAGAAAAGTTGGATTCGAAGCAGTAACTCGCCTTGGGGAGCTCCAGTTCTTCTAGTAAAGAAGAAGGATGGCACAAGAAGGATGTGCATCGACTATCGAGAATTAAACCGGGTGACTATTAAGAACAAGTACCCGATCCCTCGCATTGGCGAACTTTTCGAGCAGCTTAGTGGCGCGAGGGTATTCTCGAAGCTGGATTTGCGATCCGGATATCAACAGGTCCGAGTGAAAACAAAAGATATTTGCGAGACGGCGTTCCGAACTCGGTATGGACATTACGAGTACTTAGTGATGCCCTTCGGAGTAACGAATGCGTCGGCAGTATTCAGGGACTTGATGAACCGAATCTTTTCACCGTTCTTGGACCAGTTTATCGTGGTTTTTTATATTGATGATATTCTGGTTTATTCGAAGAGTTTTGAGGAACATTCTGAGCATTTGAAGATCGCACTGCGGACGTTGAGACAGGAGAAGTTATATGCGAAGATGAGCAAGTGCGAGTTTTAGCTGGAGGAAGTAAAGTTTTGGGGCATGTTGTGTCTGGCGATGGAATTGCCGTCGATCCAGAAAAGATTGCAGCAGTTCGTGATTGGCCGATTCCAAAGAATGTTGCGGAGATAAGAAGCTTTCTTGGACTCGCTGGGTATTACAGAAGATTTGTGGAGAACTTTGCTCGTCTGGCGGAGCCGTTAACCAAGCTTACGTGCAAGGAGGTACCTTTTGTACGGACGGATAAGTATGCGTTAGCTTTCGAGACGTTGAAGCAGAAGTTGATAACCGCCCCTATTCTGACCGTGCCAGACAATTCCGGAGGATTGGTGATTCACAGCGACGCATCTGGGAAAGGATTGGGATGTGTTTTGATGCAGCATGGGAAGGTTGTAGCATACGCATCGAGACAGTTGAAGACCCATGAGAAGAATTACCCAACTCATGACTTGGAACTTGCGGCTGTGACTTTCGCTTTGAAGGTTTGGAGACACTACCTTCTGGGCGAAAGAGTCGAAGTTTTTTTACTGATCATAAGAGCTTGAAGTGTGTGTTCACACAGAAGGAGCTTAATATGAGGTAGCGTAGATGGTTGGAGCTGATGGCTGACTACGATCTTGATCTTAAGTACCATCCGGGGAAGGTTAACGTCGTGCCGGATGCGCTTAGTCGGTTACCAACAATTCAGGTGTTAACTACGCAGAAGGAGATCGTTGAAGATTTTCGAAGATTTGACTTGGAGGTTGTGCTATCGCATTCTACGGGACAGTTGATGTAGCTGCAAGTACAGTCATCATTGATCGAGAATATTAAAGCAGCACAATCGCAGGACCCTAGACTGCAAAAGTTTCGAGGACAGGTTGAAGCCGGACTACGAACAGATTTATTAATCCCCGAAGATGGTTCGTTGAGGTTTGGTACCCGTTTGTGTGTGCCAAAGGGAGATATTCGTGAAGAGCTTATGAAGGAGGCACACAGTTCAGCTTATTCTGTACATCCAGGAGGCACAAAGATGTACCGAGATATTCGACAGCATTTCTGGTGGGAAGGCGTGAAACGGGAGATTGCTCGCTTTGTGGCAAAGTGCTTGGTGTGTCAGCAAGTTAAGGCTGAACATCAAAGGGTTGCTGGTTTATTGCAACCACTTCCGATTCCTCAGTGGAAGTGGGAACATATAACCATGGATTTCATGACGGCTTTACCGCGAAGTCCAAAAGGCAACCATGCTATATGGGTGATTGTTGACCGATTGACCAAGGCAGCTCATTTTAGTCCTTTTCGGGTTGGTCAATCAACAGAGACTTTGGCAGAGCGGTACATGCAAGAGATTGTAAGATTGCATGGAGTACCGGTGAGCATCGTGTCCGATCGGGACACTCGGTTCTTATCACACTTTTGGCGGAGTCTACAGGAAAGTTTGGGGACTCGATTGAAGTTTAGCACAACTTATCATCCTCAAACTGATGGTTAGTCGGAGAGAACGATCCAAACTCTTGAGGATACGTTGAGAGCATGCAGGTTGGACTTCAAGGGGTCTTGGGAGGATCATCTACTTTTGGTGGAGTTGTCTTACAACAACAGTTTCTAGGCAACTATTCAGATGGCTCCATTTGAAGCTTTGTATGGTCGTAAATGTCGTTCACCTGTTTGTTGGGACGATGTCGGTGAACGAAGATTATTGGGACCAGATTTGGTTGTGCAGACAGTTGAGAAGGTTAACCCTATCAGAAATCATATGAAGGCAGTACAGGACCGACAGAAGAGTTGGGCAGATACGTCAAGAAGACTTCTAGAGTTCGCCGTGGGTGATTTGGTATTCTTGAAGATATCAACGACTAGAGGGGTGATTCGTTTTGGAAGTCGAGGAAAGCTTAGTCCTCGATTCGTTGGACCCTTTGAGATCTTGGAGCGTGTTGGTGAGGTAGCGTATCGTTTGGCGTTACCGCAATCCTTGGCGAATGTGCACGATGTGTTTCACGTATCTCAACTCCGTAGGTATGTTCGAGATGAAACACACGTATTGGATCATTCGGAGCTAACAGTACGAGAAGACTTGACTTTTGAGGAGCGACCAATTGGAATCCTGGATCGAAGAGAAAAGGTTCATAAGAATAAGGTAATCCCTCTTGTGCTTGTTTCTTGGGGTAATCACTCGCATGGAGAGTCCACTTGGGAACGAGAAGATGAAATCCGGCAGAAATTTCCTCACCTTTTCTTGTAGTTATCTATCTTTGTATTCTTGGAATTTCGAGGACGAAATTCTTTTTGTAGTTGGGTATAATGTAACACCCGAGCCCAATGCTACTAATTTCAGTTACCGTTCGAACGTAGTGTGGCACTTATTTCATTTATCTTGCTTGATGGTTAATTATTGTAAATTCTACCCGGAAATTAATTTCTGCATATAACAATTTTTGGCATCTAAAATAAAATTAAAAATATTCATCTTGGCCTGCTTGACACCCCTAACCCTGTTGTAGCGTCCGTGCATCGTGTTCTCGTCCCGTTCAGTGAAACGGGCGAGTTTGGACGGCTACGTGCACGTACGTGTGTCCGTTTTGGGGTATGCTTTTTTATCATAAAACACTTCATTTTAAATTTTGGATCCCGCCTAAAATTCTATTATTTCAATTTCAAATTTTTGGACCCGACCCGGGCGCGATTTGGAAATGTTTTACTTTGCGTCAAAATCCCAGATTTTAATATATTTAAACCATCATATATAATTTAGTTAACCATATAATATTTTTACAATCTTTTATATCCTTCTCAATTTATTCTCTCAGCCAATCGCAACCTCCCCTTTAACCCCGTGGGCCCCACTTCTCTCTCTCTCTCTCTCTCTCTCCCCCTCTCCACTTTTCTCTCTCTCTCTCATATATTCTCTCGTACTTCTCTTTATCATTCTTTCTCTTCTTGCTTCATGTCTCGTTTCTTATTTTTTTTAACTGTTCTTTTGTTGCCGGAATTCCGTCGTGCCGGTGACGCTTCACGACGTTCCAGCGAGGTACCCCGACCCGTGTGGTTCCTTTGTTCATCGTTTGGGTTCATTCCGTGAACCGTGCGCCCGTCGCGAGTTTTTCCCGCCGACGGTTAACGTTCCGTTTTCCCGATTCGCGACCCATCGAGGCAAGTTAATCTTGCTACATGCTATATAATTCATTTTATACCTATTTAAATAAATACCATACCTATAGTTTAAATCTAGTGCCCCATGTTTAATTTTATAACGTTTCGATGTTCCGTTTGCATCCGTTTATATCATATTAAATCTAGATCATGAAAACTTATCTTGTGACATACTAGATTACATTATACTGCATCCATATCAATTAAAATATATATCGTCATAATATTTCTTATTATTATCTTTAATTAGTTTATAATCTGCATTTTATAGTATTATATATTTGAAAATATTATAGTTTACACATGAAACGTCGTTGAAAAGCGGATACGACAAATCTGAAATTTACTGTACACCTTACCTTATAAAATTTATTATAAATCATAGAAAAATCATTAGTATACGTTCTTTAGTTCGTTACGAAGCTAACTCAGAATACTATAACTCTATGAAATATTTACTTACAAAATAAATTGTTTAAATAACGTAAAATGCAAATGAAAATGTCTCCAAACTGCTGTCCAGGGAAATTCCAGCAGCAAACTTTCAACTTCAAATATTCATAACTTTTTGTAGGGACAACCTGAGATTCTTATACTTATAAAAATGAAAACCTTATTGAATTATCTTTGTTTTGGTATAAGACACGTCTCTTTTGTAGAACGTTTGTTATTTTTAAGCTATTTTACAAATTAGGGTGACGCTGAATTTCTGAACGGAACTTTCTGTGCATGGTTAATCAATACCACTTTTATAGTTATTAATCGCTTTGAATATGCTATCCATATTAATATTATTGTATCAATATTTATATCACATATTGCTTAGTTGTACATCCCACATTACCATTTTATAGTTTTATAACTTTTCGGATACCCATTTGCATCCATCACATTTAAGATACATATAATTGCATCCATAGATCACATTACTACATAATAATGTGATATTAACACTCCATATTTAATAAATTGCATCCTAATTAATATTGGAACTATAAATGTAAGCCTAATCGATAAATGTGCATCCATATCCTTGAAATTATATCTATTTGCATATCATATTACATGTTCCAGTTTATTGTTCTGATAGTACTCATGCTTGTTTATTTATACACATGCTTATGTTAGTTTGATTCTGAGCACCCACATGACATCTTGTGCTTCCTGACATGACCTGTTACACTTTCTACTTGACATGGTACCGTACACTCTTGACATGACATGACACCTTTATACATTACCTGGCTTGACCTGATGTACCATGGCTTTACCTGTTACCTGATCTTGTGTCTAATGCCAACAAACATAACATGTAGTCCTCATGGACCGTTCCTGTTGTCTATTCAGACAAACCTGTTTACCTGATCCTGTGTTGGCATTAGTTTCTTGATTACTGGATACCTGATTTGACATACACATATAACTTGAGGGTATGGGGAAATCAAAGGTGAAATCTGACTTGTAACTCGACGGTTCACTACCTGTATTGAGTGTACACATTCCTGTTTTGTGCCTAGCGGCATGTCTCAGTTTCGGCCGAGAATATTATGGCCGTGGTCCCGGGTATGTACGGGATACTATCGAGTGTACACATTCCTGTTTTGTGCCTAGCGGCATGTCTCGGCTGCAGCCGAGAATATTGTGGTCGTGGTCCCGGGTATGTACGGGATACTATTGAGTTACATCGATGATTCATCAATTTGATTTCAAAGACTTTAGAACAGAGAACCTGATAGAACAATCCAGTTTACCCACTGCACACTACCCTGTACTGCTCTGATTTATATTATTGTTACCCTTGCTTTATTCATGTTTATATTCGCATTGCCTATTTACTATGTTATTACTTGATGACTTGACGCGCTGACGTCTGGGTTTTGCATGGCCCAGATTCTTCTACCTTGCTGCAGACTAATTAGGAGTTTTGCCGCTGTTAGACGAGCGGTGAGGTTCCTGTCGGTACGTAGTTTCACTCCAGGTGTTTCATTTATTGTATCTTTTGGCTTCCGCATATTGTTATCTCTTGATTCTTTTACTCTGGCTTATGGACATGTACTAGGTAGTTGGTTTACTTTCCTGTTCTTGATATCTCCACAGCCGTAATGTGACTGTGGAAGGATTTTTCCTATCCACAGGTAGCATGGTTGGCTATGTCACGTGCCCACTTTAGCGTACTTTGGGAAGCGGGGCGTGACAGTTTCCTAAGCCATCGCTACCCTACAAAGAGTTCAAGATGAATTGTTATCTATCATCTACAGGCTACACTTGCTAGAGTAACATGCCAACGACACAGCAGAGAAAAGAAAGCGATAATAAGAGATAAAAAAATGTGTGTCTTTTATTCATGAGTTCAATTGAGTACAAGATACATCATACAAAAGATTAAAAAATGAATAAAGGCATGTTATTCATAAATTATAAATTTTGAATCAATACAAAGATGGCTACTGAGAAGGAGGCGTTTTTAGCAAATCAGCAAGCCGCTCTTACACTCCTCTCAATTCCTTTTCACGATCAGCCGCCGCAGCCAGCTCCGCTTTAATTTGAGCCCATTGCTGTAAATAGGATGAAAGCTTCTCGTCGATTTCCTGCTGAGCGGCTCCTGACTCTGCGTAACCTGCTCAGTGAAGTCAAGCTTTTTCCTCAGCACCAGCCCGTCAGAAATACATCGTTGGAGGTTTTCAAAAATAGCTTTCAGCTGTGCAGCGTTCGTTTCGACCTGGGAACGCAATTGGACAGATTCGGTAGAAGTCGCCTCACATTCCTTTCGCTTTAGGGCCGCCTCTTGTTCAAAACGGCGAAGGAAAGGAACACTCTGCTCAACCCATGAAGCTCGCTTAGAGTTCAAAGCCGATACTTCCGGAGCGGGACGCTTAAGCTCAATCTCATGCAGGCATGCCTTGATCTTCCTGCAGTTATTGACCCAAGACACGACGATGCCTTCATCACGAAAGTGTACGAGCGTTGCCAGCATGGGATTAATCTCAGCAGCAAAGTCTGCAGCAGATGCGAGGGCCTCGGCGTCAAGATCCTCGACGAACTCGCTCAACATTCGCAGGCTCGTCGCAGCGCCCCTAGAAGATGGACGTCTAGAAAAGAGCCCTGCCGGCATTAAGATGCGAGACTCAAAGGGAGCTGGAGCTGGTGCGATTGCTGCAAAACAAATCATGGTCAAATGTCGACTCGGGAGGTAAAAGAAAATACAGAGCGATGGAATCTACTATACCAGCTGTGGCTGATGGAAGAGTTGGGAGTACCGGAGGCGAGGCTATTCTCTCGTCCCCTCCTCCGATCTGTGGCACTGCAATCAATACAAGGAAGGCTTAGTAACAGCATGACTATTCGTAAAAGAAAGAAAGAAACAATAGCCGAAGGATATACTAACCAACACCAGCGGGCGAAGTGACTTCCGACTGGAAGGAGAAATGCGGGTTCGACACCTGATACAGATGATCAAAAATGACTCCTGTAAAGTTGTGACAATATACTGTCAGGGGGATGATACCCACAATGAGATCAATAAATCGCAAACCTATACCTTCCAGCATTTCGGAGGACATAGGAGAAGGCGAAGGAACAACAACCGTCATGGCGGTGACTGGAGGTGCTTCAGATAGCACGATCTCATCATTCGCTGTACCTACAAAACATCGTCAGAATAAGCTAAGCGAGATTGTGAAATAAAAAGAATAATGACTCAGGATTTACCTGACGGGTCACCAACCAAAGCCGCGACGGAAGCATCACCGGGCGCAGCGGCTTCTTCGCTCTCCTTTAGTGGAATAGTTTCGGCGCCCGTGGCTTTATCCCCTGATTCGACAAGAGCCGTCGTGACACTCGTGATGCCCGCCGATAGCAGGGAACCACAAGGAGAAAGAGCGGCGGTTTGGGTAGTCCCAGACTCCCGAGAGAGAGTAGCTGCTTCGGGCTCTGTGGTCACCGTCATCTCACCTGCCATCTCATCGCCAGGACTTGGCCCTGCAGGATATGGTATATAAGAATTTGAAGATCAAATTCTAATAAAATAGACTCAGCATTACGTTACCTTCAGGCAGCTTTTCGTTTTCTTCCCGAGCCGCGCGCGCAACCTGTCTATGGGCGGTAGACAGGGCAGCTGGAGCATCCTCTGGAGGAATAGCGACAAGGGGAGCGGTGCTTGAGCCTGCACCTACAGCCAAGGCGGCATCACGTTCTTTCGCTGCACGCCTCCTGCGCTTCCTTTCGGCCTGGGCCATGAGAGCTGACTTCCTCAGGACTTCCGACAAGGGTATACCATCATCTAAACCGAGCTCTGCCTCGGGCGCCGTTACGACGTCCATCATCGGCTGCTTTAGCGTGACCCCTTGTGGTGACTTAAGGATAGCAGTGGCTGCGGTAGCCGGCTCTAACGATGTTGCGGTATCACCACTCGCGATTGGTACCGCACTTAGAATAACCCGAGTCAAGGTAGTCCCTGCAACAAAATAAAAGGAGAGGGTTAAACCACGAATAAAGAAAATGGGAATGAAGGCACAATGAGCCGAAGTATACCAAGACCCAAAGAAGTGTGGAGCCTCTCTTCCTCCTCAAATGTTTTGAGGGAAGCCGTAAGAGCCTCTTCGGCAGAGATACATGTTGAAGAAGAAGTGTCAGTAAAAGCATAATAAAAATAATAATAACCGCGGAAATATGCGATTGAAATATACCTGACTTCGCTATAGTGATCAGTGCCGCTTCATCGCGAGCCAATCGCTCGGAAGCGGCAATGGCAGCTTGAAGATCAGTATCGTCTGTAGGCGCGATAAATAGACCCTCGTTGGTCCCATACTCGCACAAACCCTCGCTGTAAGGGGCATGTGGCTTTTGGCCAAGTACAATGTCAGCAGAAAAGAATGACTTCTTCTTTTTCTGTGAGTGAGCGCCGGCAGCCGAGGACAGGAGCTTGCACTTGGTAGGAAACTTTGGGTAACGAGTCCCAATCTCCGTATCCATGCTAGACTCAGGAGACGATACAGCCACCACTTCTACAGGCACACGAGGTAGAGACTTATCATGGAAGGTGCGCGAGACCACAACCGTACTAGCTTCTCTTACGAAAGGACGAACAATGGTTCGTGCCTTCAAGGGGACAGCGGGGTTACCAGCAGGGGCTGCACCCTTGCGATCAAGCAGTAACCGCCTTTCTTCCCTAATGACAGCACTCGTTGCATGAGAGTACCACGCCACATATGCATTCGAGATTCTCGGAACTCAGCTTGGCTCGCTGATGAAGAAGTTAGACCCGGTGTTCAGCCGCATGAAATGGTGTAGCACGTTGTGGATACCCTCCTCCGTAGCGACGGGCTCAGCTAAAAAAGCTTCTAACGGGACACCTTGATTGTAGCTAGATTGTTGAGCAAAATGGTGCGGGTTGTACCTCATAAACAGAGCCGAGTCATTCTGTCTGAAGACTAAAAAGCCTGGCCTGATCGAGTACAGATGCAGAATCTCCCGAGCCGTCAAGGTAGGAGCCCCTTATTTGAAGGTGTCGTGCAATGTCTTCACCGATTTAGTAGACTCCTTGCCGATAGTTAAAACTTTATCGATGAAGGTCATGCTATCTCCAACTGTACGCGGGCGAAGGACCAGGCCCCGAGCCTCCCGCTGTGACGGATTTAAAGCGGAAGCGTCGACTAAGTGCATAATCCGAGGGAAATTATAAGTGTCGAAGAAGCGAGGTCGTTTATGAACTCCGAAAGCGCCGAGCACATGCAACTCGATCCACGAAGTGAAATAATGCAGCGGGAGAGTTACGGGTTGTACCCCTGGCTGAGTAGTGTCTGCCGCTAAGCTGAGACCATGATACAAGTGAGCCAGCCCAGCAATCCCGACGGCCACTCGTGTTTCCGCAACCATGCGGTGGGCTGGGTAAAAGACTGACAGCCTCATATAACGAGGGTGCATCGGAAGCACGAACCAGTTCAACCACAAGCTAATAAACCCTAGCAAGAACGTCTCTTCATCGATGTCTGAAGCAGCACGCTCTGCGAAAGGAACGACAGGGGTATCCGAAATAAAGAAGCTCTTTAAATCTACTTCCACCGTCGGCTGGTTATCCAAACCAAAACCAAACGGATCGTCGAGCTTGGCGAACATCGCAGCTTGCTTTGATAAGACCTCCAGACGAAGGAAGCGAGCGATGATGTCTGCGAAACTAACTCCATGCCTTCCAGACTCTTTAAATAGACTTTCGTAGATGTTCAACACCTTAATCAGACTCAGGAATCGGTGTTGAATGGTGTTCTCCGGGGTAAGGCACATCACCACTGATTTGGTGGCAAAGATGTACTCGTCAAGAGGAAGTAGCTCCTCGTAATGTTCTCCCCTGACGGGTAAGCTGGAGATCTCCGTGAATTCCTCCAAGGAGATTGAAACTTCCCAGTCTAACAGAAGGAAGGTATGAGTTGGAATATTCCATTGCTCTAAAAATGCATTGACCCACCATACAGGGGGCGTAGAATACTGGAAGAGAGAAGCATAAACTACGGGGTACAACCCGAGCTTCAGCAGTAGTGATTTCCTGGCCGACAAGATGTATCGAGCCCACTGCAAGTATCCGGCTGGATGGCTAGGAGTCAACCCTATCATGTATGGCTGTCCCCAAGGGCGCGACTCACCTTGACATATGCGCTACCCCAGAATATCCAAAGCCATCGGCGGCTGTATGGGTATCGAGGCCATAGAAGGCTGAAAGTAACCCTCTGAGGTCCAGTTGACCTCCTCTACGTCAAAGTTCACTAGGGGTGAGTCGGCGTAGTGGATCGCCAAAATGGGCTTCGAAGGCACCGCACAAGAGAAGCTGCGTCCACCCTGGATGATTTGATTGTACCACGACCCCCATAAATGAAGAGACTTCTGCTCCGGGTCATGATCTTTGATCAGTGCGAAAACTTCCCGGTCTACGGGCGCGTCATCAAATGCGCTCTCCAGACGAACGAAGGAGAAAGAAGTGTCGAAAGACATAGTACCTGCACGAAAAGGAACAAGGGTTAGCTATCAATGCTACAGTCCAAATTCTAACACTTGGTACTTAATTTGTACCACACTGCAATGCAGTGGAAAAGGACCAAAGGGTACCCACCAAATCAAGGTGACGGCTCATCATTGATGAGACAGTCACTCATTAAATAGGAAATCCTAAAAGGATTCTTATTTAATGAGAGGCCCCTCGGGGCAAGGAGTTAAACTCCCTCGAGAGCAACGCTCTGCAGACAGGAGTGATATCTGTCAACTCTAATCATGAGAGGAATAAAATTCCCTAAAAATTTCAAGAGCTATGCTCTGTGAAGACGATGGAATCATCCATCAAAACCCTAAAAAAGCAAAGCTTTTGCAGAGTAAAAACTCCAAGATCTTCAAGATATGTGAACGAACTTTAAGAATTCTTCATGGAAGATGAACATTGTTCCAGTTCATGGGTTAAAATCATCCTAAAAAGATTATATCTTGAAGATCTATGATCTAAAGATGAGCATGGCTTTGTTAATGGGTAAAACCCTAAAAACATTTTAAGATCTACGATCTGACAAGAGCAAAACTCTGTTAATAAGTTCAATCCTTACCAAATTTGGGCAGAGTTTTGACTCTAAGAAATTTCTTAAGGCAGAGGGCTTAGCTCTGAAGGAGAATTAAATTCTCAAGAACAAGAAAACAAGAAGATGAACAAGCAGTCATCTCAAGGGCCAAAGGCCCTATTTATAGGCGCTGGAAGTCGATTCAACTTCCAAGTTGATCCAACGGTGGAAAGGCTGCCACCGCTGCACTCACGTGTAAGCCACGTGAGCGCAACGGGGGGGGCAATTGTTTCCACAATCAAAGAGAAAAGCTCCATTCAAAATTTGAAATTTGAAATGAGGCAGCGCCTCATAAGAGCGTTAGCGCCAAGAGCGTCAGCGCTAAGAGTCAAAGACTCTGAGGCAGCGCTCACGTGCAAAGCACGAGAGCGCTAGCGCCAAGAGCGTCAGCGCTAAAGACTCTGAGGCAGTGCCTCACGTGCAAAGCACGAGAGCGCCAACGCTAGATCTAAATGTTCTCCACCCTTGGATCAAAGATCCAACGAAGATGATAAATCATCAAATTACCAGAATAAAATTCTGTTGAGGAAATACTCCTCAAAATTTTTCCAAACAAGAAAGATTGTGCTCTGTAAATCAGAGCACCGTTGGATCAAAGATCCAATGGTGATTAAAAATCACCAAGATACAGAATAAATTTTGTATGGGAAAACATTTTCCCAATCTTGTTAATAACAAGAAAACTATCTTCTGTAAAACAGAAGCCCTTAGATCAAAAATCCAACGGTGGGAAACATTCCCCAAATCAATCAGAGATCTCTCAATGAGAGATTTCCTTAACTGATTCAAAAAATCAGTCTCCCCTATATAAAGGACCCAAGACTTCAAGTCTTGTACAGAAGAACCCCCCATAAACTTCAAGTTCTTAGAAAAGAAAAGAGAAGAGCAAGCTCTAAGAAGAAGAACCTTCTTCAAGATAAATAAAAAGAAGGGAGATCATAGCATCTCCTCTATATATTTGAGAGTTTAATTCTCACATCAGAAAAACTTAGTTCTTGATCACAGATCTATAAGACAAAAATTCTTTCATAAAAAGAAGAGAGATCATAATATCTCCTCCACATCTAAGAGTTTAACTCTCACATCAGAAAAACTTAGTTCTTTTTCCAGATCTTAGATCTATAAGACGAAGTATTTCATAAGGGAGAATCAAATTTCTCAGAATTGAATTGGGCAAAACAAAAAACTCAGTGCTTAACATTCAAATGCTGGCGCTCAGTGCCGAGCGCTCTACGTGCTCCTCATGTGGGCGCTGCTCAAAATAAAAAAGCGCTCAACACTCAAATGCTGGCGCTCAGCGCCGAGTGCTCCACGTACTCCTCACATGGACGCTGTTCAAAATAAAAAGAACGCTCAACACTCAAATGTTGGCACTGAGTGCTCAAATGCTGGCGCTCTGCACCAAGCGCCCCCACGTGCCCCCTCACGTGGGCGCTACTTAACATAGAGCGCTCAGCGCTCCCCAAGAAGAGCCTGGCGCCATGAAGAGTGTTCAACACTCAATGAAAAACAAAAAAAGGAGAGCTCTGTATATAAAGCTCAATGCTATAAAGAGAGTTCAACACTCAATAAAAGACAAAAAGAAAAAAGGGTGTCAGAACCCAAATCAATACTCAGCATTATTGAATAAAAAGGGGCCGAGCCCAAACAAATGTTCAACATTTTATTCAAAATGAGTGGACTGAGTGCAAACAAGTGTTCAAACACTTTATTCAAAACCGAGTGGACTGAGCCCAAGTTGGCCACAAGTCCCTAATTCAAATTAACCGAGCCCATATGCTCACAATCTTTTTAATTTGTCTTAGTCCCAAACCCGACTATAGATCTCCCAACCAACATTGGTTCAAAGGTACATCTCTTCATACCTCTGATACATGTCGTTGTAATTCTTCAATGTCTTCAGAGAGATAGGGGGTCCTAATAACCAATAACTTTTGGTGTATCCCCAAACGGTTAAACCAAAACCTTACAGACTATGATTCTTTAAACCAGACTATAATGTCTTTAAACCTCCCAGACTATGATGTCTTTAAACCAAACTATGACGTCTTTAAACCGTACAGACTATGATGTCTTTAAACCGTACAGACTATGATGTCTTTAAACCTCCCATACTATGATCTCTTTAAACCAGACTATGACGTCTTTAAACCAGACTATGATGTCTTTAAACCGTACAGACTATGATGTCTTTAAACCTCCCAGACTATGATGTCTTTAAACCGTACAGACTATGATGTCTTTAAATCAGACTATAATGTCTTTACACCATACAGACTATGTTGTCTTTAAACCAGACTATGATGTCTTTAAATCATACAGACTATGATGTCTTTACACCAGACTATGATGTCTTTAAACCTCCCAGACCATGATGTCTTTAAACCAGATTATGACGTCTTTAAACCAGACTATGACTTTTTTAAACCGTACAGACTATGATGTCTTTAAACCAGACTATGATGTCTTTAAACCTCCCAGACTATGATGTCTTTAAACCTCACAGACTATGATGTCTTTAAACCACACAATGATGTCTCTAAACCTTATGGACTATGAGGTCCTTAAACTCATGGACTATGATGGACCGCAACGTCCTTAAACTAAAACGATAGAGTCCAAATACTTTTTCGTTGGATCTAAATGACCCTAAAACCTTGTTAAATAGATCTTAGTCTAAAATTAGGCTAACGTATCCTTAACAAGCATTTAAGTTGATCTTAATCTAAAACAAGATTAACGATTCTTAAACCAACCCAAACCCAAATCTAAGAAAATACGGATTTGGACTAATCCACGCCCTATGGGCGACAACATAAATTAGTCTCCGTATACAATCCACGGGCAACCAAAAACAAAACAAACACATACGACATGAAGTGACCATTTGGAGAAGGAGAAAGTGGTTACCGCGAGGCGGTAGCGTAATTAACTGTAGGGGCTTGCGCCTGCAGGGAAGAGCATCCCCACAATCAAAAAACCCCTCGCAAGTGAGGGGGAATCTGACGAAGTCCGTTACAACGGCCGCATCCGTCCAAACCTCCGATACCCGGTGCCATAAATCAACTTGGCATCTTCGGAGAGGTGGACGGATAAATCCAAATAGCATCTGCCCCAAAAATTCAGGCCGGACGTCCCAACGTCCCAGTCGCGTCTTTCGGCGGAGCACACTCATGAACCGAGAGATCTCTCTGCTTATCAGCCTTACTGGAAGGGTTTTCATTACCTTCCAGAAGAGGCTGGTCTTATGAAGTGGCAGCCATATTCATGCCAAATTGGATTTGAGATGTGATGACCCCGTCCTTGCTCTTGCTGTGAGTGTCCACCATGTAGACAGTGTGGATCACATATCCAGCCATCTTTTTATCTTTGGTGGGGTAACCCTGTTCTTGGAACCTTATGAAATTCAGCCTAGCATGAGCCCTAGCCTTTTTGTTGGCTTTATATCTAAGCCCTTTCTTCTGTAACTTCTCGATTTTGAGGGCTTGACGGGCATCTATTATCCGGGAAGCCATCCTGAGTCGATTGATGTGGAGCTTAGAGAAGATACCCGATTAAGCAGTTGTCAGGGGCACCGTTGGAGCTTGCCCGAGATGCTTTATTGCTTTATTGATGTTAATGGCCTTGCCCCCGGCTGGAGCAATGGAGAGTCGTTCGGAAACAGATTTGTTCTTGGGCTGAGGTGCCTTCATGACCATGACATTTGGCCTTTTCCCTTTTGAAGCCGGTTTATCCATCACCGGGGCTTGAGGAGCAGAGATGGCGTTAGCTGGCACGAACAGAATAGAGCCGAATGATAGCACCGACTCCTCCCATTGTCGCCCGAGACTGGCCGGGAGGACCGTCCTGACGCCCATCTTCATCGTGTAGGAGATGGGAGCTGTGTCAAGAGCTGAGCTTGTCCTTGGAGACATTGTTGAGTCTTGATTGCTTGAAATCCTGCATAAAAGAGCATCATTTCAGTATAAATATCGATATGTATGTTGATTGAGTTCACATGAATGTTTAACCCGAAATATGGGAGGATGGAAAAGGTCCCACCGGGCGTGCCAGAATCTGTAGGGTGTTTTTCGTTACCCCATTGAGATGGGAATACGCGTCGCTTGTCAGGCGTACTACAGATTTCACCTGCCTAGGGTAGGCGGGCATTTATTGATTATAGGAATCCGAATCTCCGGCAGCCGTGGACTAAGCTGCCGTTAATTACCCCTCGCCTTTGGAGCGAGGGAACCTCCGATTGACGGGTCAACTGGTCATGCGAACTCAATGTGTAGTGTGTGGGTTTTGGATATATCAGGGGCCTTGCAGAGTTTACGGGGGTCCCGCTACCCGGTTAGCGGGCTAGGGATTAAGGGGGCTAGCAGCCCCCTTGCGGGGTGCGGGGCAGCGTCCCGTTAGAAAAAATTAGAAATTTTTTCTAACGGGAAAAGCGTTGTGGAGTGTGTGTATATATATATATATAAAGAGGGAAAATAACGTCCAAAGGACGTAATGGTGCTAGCGCCTCACGTGCCCAACACGCGAGCGCTGGGCGCCGGACGCCAGCGCCTCACGTGTTTGGCATGTGGGCATCGGATGCCAGTGCCTCACGTGCTTGGCATGTGGGCGCTGGGTGGCAGCGCCTCGCGTGCTTGGCCCACAGGCGATGGGCGCAAATGAGAAAAAGGGGCTTAGCCTTATATTGGGAGTTGTACTCCCAATTGACTTTTGGAGTTAAACTTCTGAAAAAGAGGACAAAGGGGCTTAGCCCCTGCACTGGGAGTTGTTCTCCCAAAAAGGAAGATTTATTATTTTATATATATATATATATATATATATTATTTTTTTGTGGAGTTAAACTCCCAAGATATTTTCGAAGATGATGAAAGGGGACCCCTTTCTTCTTTCTTGAGCCCTGGGTTTTCTCTTGAGCCTTGGATCTTCCCAAAGTGGAATTTTTGGAAATGAGTATCCTTCTTTCTTCTCTCTATTGGCTGGATCTTGGAGAAAGGAGGTTGAATTTTAAAAATCTTCCCTTTGGAGATTTGATGGAAGACCCGCGTTCCCCTTCAAGGGTTTTGTGGTGAAAAATTATTTCTTTTTGGAAAAGGAAAAGTGAAACTCTTGATTTAATTCAAAAAAAGAAGAAGAAGGTTTAGAATCTTAAGGAAGGAGAAAGAGGCATAAAAACCCTAACTTTTTGAGTGAATGAATTCTTGTTTTTTTCATTTCATCATCATGTTGCCTTTATAGGCTTACAAATTTACACATAACCCCTTGGGCTTTACAAAATGGTAATTTTTCCCATCCCATGCCTCATGTGCTCATTTCTTTTGCACATGAGCCATGGGCTTTGAAAGGTTAGCCTAGCACCTCATGAAGGGTTTGGAAGCATCACATGAACCAAAGGTGGAGTCTTTAGGGTGCTAAGTTAACAAACATCGGATCGTTCCTAGAAAATTAGGGTTTCTAAAAATTTCACATCAACATATGAAAGAATAGATGGGGTTTTGGGAGTACAACCTTTGTAGCTCCCTACGCTAGACTCCTCGGCCACTTGGGGTTTGAAAAAGCTCCGCTTGAACTCCTCGATGTCACCGATGATCCACCCGGAGTCCGCTTTGTCCAAGCTTGCAACTTTATCCGATCAAGTGAACGAAATCAAGCTAACACTCCAAACAAGTGGGCTAGACTTGTGTAGAATGGTGTTGTGGTTCTCTTTCTCACTTCAAAATCCAATCTTGATGAGTATATTGCTCACTACAAAGAACTAGAGAGCAAAATGAGAGAGGAAGAAGAAGATGATGGCAATATCTTTTTCAAGAGTGAAAAGGATAATTCTTTTTCTAGAAAAATGAAAATATATCAATATATATTTTCTTGTTCTCGTCTCAAACCATGGTTTAAACAATGAATATTTTATTAAACTTGAGTTAAAACACAAAAGGAAAGTTTACCCAAGGTTAAAAGATGGGTGAGAATGGTTAGGTCAAGAGAAGAGTGTAGAAACAATTCAATCATAACCATTTCCTTTTTCCTTTTTGTTTTAAATCAAATGTAATAAAATTCATATTTAAAACCATGGTGTGAGTCTTATATTGCCACCATTTCCTTGTATAAGCAACCATGATAGAATGATGTATGTATGCATGTGTGCATGCACATCCATATGTGCATGAAACAATAAGGAATGCATACATGCATCCATACATCCATAGAAACATGAAAGGATTTCTAGTGAGAATCTAATGGTTAAATGATAAATCAACACTTGATTTATCAATCCGGCCATATCACATATGACCCCTACCAAAAGTAAGCCACCCGACCAATATACGGTATCCTATACGCGCATTTTAATCGGGTCCATACGCATATCGCATACGCGCACCACAACGTTTCGCCTGGACTAGGAAACTCCATTATGGGACTCTGAGACTCGTCAATACGCCGGCAGTGGGTGATGATCATATCAAGCACCCCCAAGCCGCAAACGGTCAGCTAAACGTAACGGCCACCCGGGTATTGAGCGATCAGAAGAGAACAAGAGAACCTGCTACAACTCCCGTCGAGCTGATCGGCAACACTTCCCGTACAGTCCGGTCTCCTCGTCTGATATGTCGCATATCAAGTCTAGGGGTGGTAAACGTCAGACCCCAATAACCGATAAGTCGTGCCGATGTGAGGCTCATAACAAGTCGAGAAACTACTGGTAACACTTACCAGCAAATCTCTGAATCAGCCATGGCCAGGGACTTCCCTGTTACGGCCAATCGAGCACAGTACAACATCAACCCCCAATACCGGGAGAGATGAGACCCCTCCTATCGCTCATGGCCTCCATGTGACTCGGTACTGTACCCAAAAACCACCGTTTTGCACGCCCTCATGGACGTGGTAAGGTGGAGATCAAAGCACAGTGGGAATCACACAAGACTCTATGACGATCTCGGGTCTACAGACTAACCTGTACAAGTGTCACCTGAGAACTGCCATCTGACGTGAGGTATAATACCATCTGGGAGTTCTCGGCGAGTCCGTCCAGTATACCCAGTCTCCACTGAGCACCCGTATACCATCTCTGATGTCAAACACCAATGGATATGGGATCATCCATCGCCCATCTCATAGGTCGAGAAGCGTATACGCTAGTCTACACTGGTATATCGATGCCCCGTCTCGATACACCTACGACTAGGGACCTTGAAGGATGTACTTATGGACTACCATGTCCCCACTAGTATGATCTGCATCACAGTCCAGGTAGTCAAGTACACATCCTAAGGGCTTTACCAACATGTAACTATAAGACAGTTTAAAGAGACTAGTATACATGTTAAGATAAAGAGCAACCAGATAGCATACTATCATATCGAGCAAGAAAGTCATCTCTATATATGTCCAAGCATCCAATATAATATACATCATCTGTACAATACTGGCCTCTAGGGCATACATACAACTAACAGGCTTTACAAAAATTTGGCTTTATACCCATTTATTTTACATTCATGTATGAAAATTACATCATACTTATTTATTACATAATTTTCTTCTTGGCATGGGGGAGGCCGGCCGCTTCGTGTTCGGGCTTGATTGGGCATGGGCCCATTTGGCCTGGGCTTAGGCCCAATTGGCTTGGGGTTGACTTTGACTTGGTCAACCGGAGTGTAATTTTTTACCCTAATAGAGCCGATGGTACTCCTTCAGCCTAGTGGTCGTCAGCCCCTCCACGACCAATCTCGAGTTGAGGGCGGCAGCCTTCTCCTCCGCCTGCTGCAATTGGAGGCGAAGTTCTTCCTCCCGTGAGGAGGATTCGCCCGCCTTCTTCATGGCTGGGGCTACCTCCTCAGACTCTATGGCAACATGGAGAGCGCAGTGATGAAGGACCTGAGGAAGACAGTAAACGTGTTAAAAAGCTAAAAACCGAGAAAATAAAACGTAAGGAATTTTTAAGAAAGGCTAGATACCGACCTAAACGGCCTCCTGTGCTATTGCGGCCACCTGGACCTTCATGGTTCCCCGGGGAATCTTCGTCCCGGTTGCCGTCTCCATGTCCGCCAGCAAGCTGTTGGCCACGGATAGCCCCGAGGGCACCTCAATGCAGAAATTGCCCTCCTGCACTGGAATCCCGGTAGGGGATGGCCGAGAGACCATCCGCTTATGTCTCTTGAGTGGGACCTCGGTGGCTCCTCCTCCTCCCTCGCCTAAGGGCGCCGGGTCCCGCACGTGCTTCTGACCCACCCTCCGGCGCTCCTCCCGGACTGGAGGTACTGCAGAAGGTTTGGGCGGAAGTGTTTGCCTCGGGGCCGAGCTCGGACCGGGGCGGGACGACCTTGCGCCCCCAGCCTTCTTTCCTTGGGTCTTGGCGGCCATAGCGGCTAGGATTTTTGATCGGTCCATGGGCTCTACAAAAAAGAACACACAAACAAATGGGGTTAGCGGCAAAGGAAATTTAGTAAAGTCTAAACGGATCGTCGAAAGCCCTAACTTACCTAAGAAACGCGCAGGACTGAGCCCAGCCCAGCTCAGTACCTGCTCGGAAAGCAGGACATCCGCCCACCAGATCGGTTCCCACTGGGACACCACCCTCGTCTCGGGGGAAGTCGGTTGCTTTGCCCTCGGGAAGTCAGCCATGTGCCACTGTGTAGGCACAGGCCAATTCTCGCCCTCCGGTAGCCCGACGAATACATACTTCTCATTCCATTCATAGATGGAAGAAGGGACGACCACTACCCCCGACCCATCCGCCCCACCCTTACGTTTTTTAAACGAAAAGTATTCCCAGCTCAGCTCCTTCTAACTTGTACCGGGGTGATTTTTGTAACAAAGGAAAGACACGAGGAGGGTCAAACTGAAGGAGATCCAATCTAATTTCAACCGGAGTATAAACCCGAGGAGGATCCTCCACGAGTTCGGCGCTAGCTGGCCCGGGGCAAGATTGAAGCAACGAAGTACCGTACTAATCTCGGGTAAGAAGGGTAGACGCATTCCTGCCCGGAATGCTTCCAGATACAGGGCAACCTCCTTGCCCTGCACCTGATCTGCCCGGTCACCTTCCCTAGCCAAACGAAGGGAATAATTAGAGGGAACATGGAATCGAGACTGGATATCAGAAAGCTCGACCATGCGATTCAAGACAGAGGGCGTATCGCGGGTGTTCCCGATGCGCACCTTGGGAACCCTTGTCGCGGGTGTTCTCGGGGGAGAGCCCGACAAAGAAGACGCTGAAGAGGAAGAAGAACCCTCTCGGCTATCTGAAGCCGAGGAGGAGGAAGACCCACTGAACTCGGCCCCAGAAACTGAGGCCTCATCGCCCGACTTTACCCCTACTACATCTACAGATACATCGAAGGAAGACATCTCGCCTGATTCAAAGAAAGGGACTCGCCGAGGAAAACCAACAGAAGATCTGATCTATACGGAGGAGCTCCGGGGAATATTCAAGCAACCGAAAAAAATTAAGGCAAAGTGTTGGCCCTAAGATGGTCCCCTCCTATTTATACACCCCCAAAGAGAGCATCCTACGGCCCAGATCAATTCCCGCCAAAACAAAGTGTCACGCCTAAAACGGTCGTCGAGGCTGCACGTAGCGGACGACCATTGGGGATGTTTCTTCGTTTCAGGGGTTAGGGATAGCCTGTCACGCCCGCCAACCAACGACCAACGCGTAGCCCGTACCTCAACCGACGAATTGACTGAAACGGCACCCCCTCTTTAAGGCGCAATCATTTCACGGATCCGCAGACGTTATCGAGAATACGCACGAAAATTCAGGCGCACGACGAGACATAACGTGGGCCCAAAGATCGAAACGACGCAACCGCCAAATGCCATGT
This sequence comes from Agapanthus africanus, assembly GCA_030015575.1. Lineage (NCBI taxonomy): Eukaryota > Viridiplantae > Streptophyta > Magnoliopsida > Asparagales > Amaryllidaceae > Agapanthus > Agapanthus africanus. The sequence continues at coordinate 394,752,909 of JASDDO010000029.1, read as the reverse complement.
CGTTCCCGGGCGATCTACATTATGATTCTATGCGCCAAATTGAGCAGAAGAAAAATCGAGCAGGCCACTCTCGACCCGGCCTATGAATAGGTCGGAACGAGAGTGGGGGGCTAATGATGATGCTCATAAATAGTATTTCCTCAGATTACGACACATGGCGAATGACGTGTCTCGAAGTCTACGGAGGTGGAATAAATGAGTTGCATTAGGGGCGTTCCTCGGGACCTCGTCTCCTAGGACGTATCCGACCTTTCAGGAGACCTCCCTGAGTACTTTCCATCTTCACCTAGCAAACGGCCAACAGCTCATCTTCGAGCTTCCTCGGTCTCCTTGCTCCTCTTCGAGCCATCTGTCAGGCCGAACTTCCTCGGCCTTCTTGCTCGTCTCCGAGCCATCTCACAGGCCGAGCCATCTCACAGGCCGAGCTTCCTCGGCCTCCTTGCTCGTCTTCGAGCCATCTGTCAGGCCGAGCTTCCTCAGCTTTCCCGATCAACCAAGAGCGTAGAATCCAAGCGCCCCCGCAACGGCTCCGCATATCTCGCTAGGGCAAGATATCCGCCTCCCCACAGTCAACGTCCTATGCTGGCACTGTTTCCCCTCTGTTCAAAATTCAAGAGGCAGCGCCTCACGTGCCTTCCACAAGGCGCCAGCGCCAGAGTTAAAAACTCTTATATGAGCGGCGCCAGTGTGCAAAGCACACAAAAATCTTAAGCAGCGCTCACGTGCACAACACGTGAGCGTCGGCGCCCAGTAGAATTAAATTCTACTCTCTATTAAACAGAGCTGTTGGATTAAAGATCCAACAGAGACGATAAATCATCAGGATGCAGAATTAAATTCTGTTTAGAGAAAATATTCCTCAAATCGTTCTAAATAAGAGAGATTGCCCTATGTAAAACAGAGTACCGTTGGATTAAAAATTCAATGGTGATTAAAGAGTCACCAATCTACAGAATAAATTCTGTATGGGCAAATATTTCCCTAATCATGTTAAAAACAAGAAAATACTTTCTGTAAAATAGAAGTCTTTGGATCAAAGATCTAATGGTGGGTAAAATCCCCAAATCATTGGGATCTCTTAAAGAGAGATTTCTTCGGAGCTAATCAACAAACTGCCCCTACTGTATAAAGGACCCAGGACTTCAAGTCTGAGAAGGAGGAATCCCCCATAAGCTTCTAAAAAAACAAGCAGAAAGCTCCAAAAAGGAACAGAGCAGAAGATCTCTCTTCTCAGAAAAAAAAACTCTAGGTATATAAAAAGAAGAGAGATCAAAACATCCCATTTACCTATTGAAGGGTTTAACCCTTTTAAAAGAACTTAGTTCTTTCTCTGGATCTGAGATCCACAAGATAAGTCTTTCATAAGTTGAGAATTTAATTCTCATCGGGAAGAACTTATTCTTGAGAATCATAGATTCAGAAAAGAACTAGAAAATCGAACTCCTCAAAACAAAGCAGATAAGGAAAACCCTAGCGCCCAGCGCCTCACGTGCTCCTCACATGGGCGCCACAGAATGGAGGAGTGCTTAGCACTCACTAGGCAGCGCTCAGCGCCTTACATGCCCCTCACGTGGGCGCCACAGAATGGAGGAGTGCTTAGCACTCACTAGGCGGCGCTCGGCTCCCCACGTTCCCCTTACGTGGGCGCCACAGAAAGGGAGTGCTTAGCACTCAATGAGCGGCGCCCAGTGCCCAGCACCTCACGTGCCCCTTATATGGGCGCCACAGAAGAAAGAGTACTTCACACTCAATGAGCGGCACTCAGCACCTAGTGCCCCACGTATTCCTCACGTGGGCGCCACAGAAGAGAAGAGTGCTTAGCACTCATTGGGTAGCGCCCAGCGCCTCACGTGTCCCTCACGTGGGCGCCATAAAAAAAGGAGAGTGCCCAACGCCCAGCGCCTCACGTGTTTCTCACGTGGAGGCCATAAAGAGTGCTTAGCACTCCATATAAAGACAAAAGGGATAAAGTGTTTAACACTTATTGGGCAATTCCCATGACTGAAAACCCCATATGATTATAGGTGAGTGTCGGAACTTACATATGTGCTCAGCACTTTTTGCACAAAAAAGGGGGACTGAGCCCAAACAAGTGCTTAGCACTCATTTTCAAATAAAAAGAAAACTGAGTGGACCAAGCCTAAATTGGTTAGGTCCCTTGAGAGTAGAAACTCCCTAATTCAGATCAACTGAGCCCATGTGCTCACTACTTCCCACACTGATCTTAGTCCCAAATACGACTATAGATCTTCCAACTGATGATATCCCAAAACGATATCCATCCCACATTCCCCTGAGGAAATCTTAGTCTCAAAATACGACTAGTGATTCCTGGGTTTACCATTAATCCCTTTTTACTCAAACACGGGAATTGGTTCAAGGGTACATCTCTCTACACCTCTGATACATGTCGTTGTAATTCCTCAACGTCTTCAGAGAGGTGGTGGGTCCTGACAACAAACTGCTTTTTGGTGCACTTCCCAGACTGACGTGCATATCCCAAATCAAACCACATCCCAAACTGGATGCATCCCATATCATCGTTGCTCATCCCGTCACGTAACAAATACACGTGCACACAAGATGGATAATGGACCAAAACGTCCTTAAACTAACAAAGGACTGAAACGTCCTTAAACTAACAACAGACCGAAATTTCCTCAAACTAAAATTTCACCTCCAAAATGGTGATCAACGGACCGTAACGTCCTCAAACTAAAATCTCACCTCCAAAATGGTGATCAACGGACCAAGACATCCTTGAACTAAAATCTCGCCTCCAAAATGGTGATCAACGGATCGAGACGTTCTTAAACTAAAATCTAACCTCCAAAATGGTGATCAACGGACCGAGATGTCCTCAAACTAGAACGTCGCCTCCAAAATGGTGATAATGGACCGAAATGTCCCTAAACTAAGAGAACAGAGCCCAAATGTTCTCTTGTTGGATCTAAAACAAAAATGATCCTAAGACCTTGTTAAGTAGATCTTAGTCTTAAATTGGACTAACGTATTCTTAACAAAAAACCAACCGAGCCCCAACTGCTCATATACATTTAAGTTGATCTTAATCTCAAATCAGATTAACGATCCTTAAATAAAACAAACCCAAATCTAAGATATACGGATTTGGACTAATCCACGCCCTGCGGGCGACAATATAAATTAGTCTCTGTATACAATCCACGGGCAACTAAAAATAAAACAAACATACACGACATGAAGTGAACTTCTGGAGCAGGAGAAAGTGGTTATCACGATGCGGTAACGTAATTAACTGCAGGGGCTTGTGCCTGCAGGGAAGAGCGTCCCCACAATCAAAACCCCTGGCAAACGAGGGGGAATCTGACGAAGTCATGCTACAACGGTCGCATCCATCCAAACCTCCGAAATACGGTGACATAAATTGACTTGGCATTTTCGGAGAGGTGGACGGATAAATCCAAATAGTATATGCCCCCAATTCTGGTCAGACGACCTAGCGTCCCGGTCGCGTCTTTCGGCGGCGAACAGGCATGTCCCTCCATTAATGATCCATTAATGAGCGTTGTTCTTCACAGAAAGACGCGACCGGGATGTTGGGATATCTGGCTTGAATTTTGGGGGCAGATTCTATTTGGATTTATCCGTCCACCTCTCCGAAGATTCCAAGTTGGTTTATGGCACTGTATATCGGAGGTTTGGACGGATGCGGCCATTGTAGCAGAATTCATCAGATTCCCCCTCGTTTGCGAGAGGGTTTTGATTGTGGGGACGCTCTTCCTTGCAGGCGCAAGCCCCTGCAGTTAATTACATTACCGCATCGCGATAACCACTTTCTCCTGCTCCGGAAGTTCACTTCGTGTCGTATGTGTTTTTATTTGTTTAGGTTGCCCGTGGATTGTATACGGAGACTAATTTATGTTGTCACCCGTAGGGCGTGGATTAGTTCAAATCCGTATTTCTTACATTTGGATTTTTTTTATTTAAGGATCATTAATCTATTTTGAGATTAAGATCGACTTAAACGTATGTAAGCATTTGGGGCTCGGTTGGTTTTTTGCTAAGGATACGTTAGTCCAATTTAAGACTAAAATCTACTTAACAAGGTTTTGGGATCATTTTTGTTTCAGATCCAACAAGAGAGCATTTGGGCTCTCTTGTCTCAGTTTAGGGACATTTCGATCCATTGTCGCCATTTTTTAGGCGGATATTAGTTTAAGAACGTCTCGATCCGTTGATCACCATTTTGGAGGTGGGATTTTAGTTTAAGGACGTCTCGGTCCGTTGATCACCATTTTGGAGGTAAGATTTTAGTTTAAGGATGTCTCGGTCCGTTTACTATCTTGTGCGCACGTGTATTTGTTACGTGACGGGATTAACAAAGATGATTTGGGATGCACCCAGTTTGGGGTGCGGTCTGATTTGAAGTGTACACATCAATGTACCAAAAAGCTGTTGGTTGTTGGAACCCATGACTTCTCTGAAGACATTGAGGAATTATAATGACGTAGATCAAAAGTGTAGAGAGATGTACCCTTGAACCAATTCCCGTATTTGATGGAAAAAGGAGTTAGTGGTAAACTAAGATTTCCTCGGGAGGATGTGGGATGAGTATCGTTTTGGATATCATCAGTTGGAAGATCAATAGCCATATTTGGGACTAAGATCAGTTTGGGAAAACATGAGCACAGAGGCTCGGTCGATTTGGAGATCAAAGAAGTTTTGACCTTGGGAAGAATTAACCAATTTGTGACTAGGTTTGGGTCTCCATATTTACTCTTGTAGTGCTAAGCACTGGTAAATGTAGCACTCACGTGTATCCCACGTGAGGCATTGGACCAGTGTTAAACACTGAACTTTGGAGGCGCTTACGTATGAATCACGCGAGGCGTCCCAAACTGGGCGCTGTTCTTTAGGTTTTATTCCCTTTTTTACATATAAGTGCAAAGCACTTGGTTCTTGTGGCGCTCACGTGTGAACACGTGAGGCGCCCCAAATTTGGGTACTGTCTTTTGGGTTTTATCCCCTCCTTTTTTATATAAGTGCTAAAGCACTTGATTGGAGATCGCGTGCAAAACGCGTGATTGCCTCAGGGGGCACTTCTTGTTCTTCTTTTAAGCGCTCGCGTAGGAAACACGTGCGGTCCTCGTTATAGTGTTTAAACGCTAATGAATCATCAGCCTTTCCTTCTGGGTGTTTGGAAATTTTGATCCCATGTTAATGACCCAAGGATTTGGAGGATCTCATGTCTCTTGTTTTGTAAGAATTAAATTCTTTTTATAGGGTTAAACCCTAGTTTCCAGAGAAATTAAATTTCCATGTGTTTTGTGTTAGTTGTATGTATGCCCTAGAGGCCAGTATTGTACAGATGATGTATATTATATTGGATGCTTGGACATATATAGAGATGACTTTCTTGCTCGATATGATAGTATGCTATCTGGTTGCACTTTATCTTAACATGTATACTAGTCTCTTTAAACTGTCTTATAGTTACATGTTGGTAAAGCCCTTAGGATGTGTACTTGACTACCTGGACTATGATGCAGACCATACTAGTGGGAACATGGTAGTCCATAAGTACATCCTTCAAGGTCCCTAGTCGTAGGTGTATCGAGACGGGGCATCGATATACCAGTGTAGACTAGCGTATACGCTTCTCGACCCATGAGATGGGCGATGGATGATCCCATATCCATTAGTGTTTAACATCAAAGATGGTATACGGGTGCTCAGTGGAGATTGAGTACACTGGACGGACTCGCCGAGAACTCCCAGATGGAATTATACCTCACGTCAGATGGCAGTTCTCAGGTGACACTTGTACAGGTTAGTCTGTAGACCCGAGATCGTCATAGAGTCTTGTGTGATTCCCACTGTGCTTTGATCTCCACATTACCACGTACATGAGGGCGTGCAAAACGGTGGTTTTTGGATACAGTCCCGAGTCACATGGAGGCAATGAGCGATAGGAGGGGTTTCGTCTCTCCCGGTATTGGGGGTTGATGTTGTACTGTACTCGATTGGCCGTAACAGGGAAGTCCCTGGCCAGGGCTGATTCAGAGATTTGCTGGTAAGTGTTGCCAGTAGTTTCTCGACCCGTTATGAGCCTCACATCGGCACGACTTATCGGTTATTGGGGTCTGACGTTTACCACCCCTAGACTTGATATGCGACATATCAGACGAGGAGACCGGACTGTACGGGAAGTGTTGCCGATCGGCTCGACGGGAGTTGTAGCAGGTTCGCTTGTTCTCTTCTGATCGCTCAATACCCGGGTGACCGTTACGTTTAGCTGACCGCTTGCGGCTTGGGGGTGCTTGATATGATCATCACCCACTGCCGGCGTATTGACGAATCTTAGAGTCCCACACAGGAGTTACCTAGTCCAGGCAAAACGTTGTGGTGCGCGTATGCGATATGTGCATGGACCCGATTAAAATGTACGTATATGATACCGTACATTGATCGGGCGGCTTGCTTTTGGTAGGGTCATATGTGATATGGCCGGATTGATAAATCAAGTGTTGATTTATCATTTAACCATTAGTTTTCTCACTTAAAACCTTTCTTGAATATGATGGATGTATGCATGCATGTATGTGTTTCTTTCTTTCTTTTTAGTTTCATGCATATATAGATGTGCATACATGCATACATACACCCATCTATCATGGTTGTTTACACATGGAAATGGTGGCAATATAAGACTCACACCATGGATAAATATATGGATTATTATTTAATTTTATGTTTAAAACAAAATAGAAAAGGAAAGGATAATTCTTGAGTTGTTTCTACACTCTTCTTTAACCTAACCATTCTCACCTACCCTTAACCTTGGATTAAACTTTCCTTATATGTTTTAAACCCTAATTAAATAATGACAAAAAGATTTAACCATGGTTTGTAGTGAGAAGAAATAAAATATATATAGATATATTTCATTTCTTTTCAAGGGTTATCCTTTTACTCTTGAAAAGATATTGTCATCATCTTCTTCTTCCTCTCTCATTTTGCTCTCTAGTTCTTTGTAGTGAGCAATATACTCATCAAGAAAGGATTTTAAAGTGAGAAAGAGAACCGCAACACCATTCTACACAAGTCTAGCCCACTTGTTTGGAGTGTTATCTTGATTTCGTTCACTTGATCGGATAAAGTTGCAAGCTTGGACAAAGCGGACTCCGGGTGGATCATCGGTGACATCGAGGAGTTCAAGCGGAGCTTTTTCAAACCCTAAGTAGCCGAGGAGTCTAGCGTAGGGAGCTACAAAGGTTGTACTCTCTAAACCCTAGCTTTCCTTTCATATGATGATATGAAAATTTCGAAACCCTAATTTTTCTAGGATAGATCCTTTGTAAGTTTACTTAGCACCATAAAAACTTAATCTTTGGTACATGTGATGCTTCCAAACCCTACATGAGGTGCTAGGTAAAACTTTCACTGGTATCAGAGCCGACCTAGAACATTAGGCGACCTTTTTACGAAGTTAAAACTCCGATCGAACCGAAAATACGGATTTTTGAGTGCTCTCTAGACATTTTTTTAAATCTGGTTATTTTCAGAATTAAAAATATGCAAAAAATTCTGCAGGTAAATATAAGAGTTACTGTAAAAAACGAGATCATGAACAGTTAAAACGACCGCGGAACCGCGGCTATAACCTGCTTAGGCCGCGGTTCCTCGGTCATTCTGTTGAATCATGGTCTGGTTTTTGTACAGTAATTCATGACTCTGCTTGTTTATGTTTTTGGAGTATTTGTAATCTGAATTTAGTACTGAAAATTCTGGAGATGTTTTTGGACTCGTCGATTCGATCGGAATTTTCATTTCGTGGCTTTTCCGAATAAATTAGAAAGTATTGAAGTGTTTGAACGAGTATCATTTGCTCATTTTTCACGGGGTTTGAATATTTCGGAAATACGTGCAAGTTTGTTTGTGGTGGACCCTCTAGAAGACAGCAAACCTTAACTCGATTATGTGACCATCTTGAACTGCCTTTTGAACCTTAGGGTTTGGGGCAGTACGGCGTGCCACATGTGAGGCGTTGGCTTGACCCTTCTATGGCTGGACCGCTACCACTGTGTCACACTCCGGGTTTTTGAACTCCGCTCAAGTGTTAAGCCTTAGTGAATCTTGGGTATTTGATCGTTCGTTCGAAAACTTTAATACTGTCAAATTATCTGGGATGTGATGCAATGTGTGGAATTCATATTATAAGACATGAAATACGAGGTATGTGATGCTTCGCATTTACGATGTCTATAGAGAATGTGGATTCCAAATATTGCAGTTTTACACTTTCTTTTCTATGACCGTAAGTGTAGTATGTCGATATCGACGGTTTCGTTGCTATACGTCAACGACAATTGGGGTACGCATACTTACTTACGTTGATGATATGTGATATTATGTGTTGCTGAGATATGATGTGCAGGATTGTCGCAATTGAATAGCCGGGGGGGTTTTATGTGAGATGAGAGTTTTATATTTTCATTCATGTAAATTCAAATGTAATGTAATATTCTTTTATTTGGGGCACTTCCGAGTTGAGGTTGTGTCACCAGTGTTGTATATTATTTACTTTTCCGCATTAGGATGGACCCAAGGAGGGGAGCATAGGTGACCGGGTTCTGGGGTTCAGTGGGAGGCCATCTCAAGGAGTCGAGACCGGGTCTCCTAAACTCCAGAATTGGTAGGGTCGCTTGCCGCTCTCGTAAGGGTCCAGGGTGTGGGCTTGGCTATTCATCGCGACTATGGAATCCGTATTTTCTATTGTTGGCTAAATACTAAATACGGACGTCCTAGTATATCCCACATTATATCTATGTTTCTGCTGCGATATCTGTGATGTGATCATTAGATATGTTCTGTGATGGATACAGTATATAGTATATATGATATATTATATAGGCGTTACTTATGCTTTACACCCACACTAGCCCTGCCCTGCTCTGTCGTTAGTTACCTAACCTAACGATGCACGAGAGGACATCGAGACGAATGCGGATGGCATAAGTGTACGTCGTATTTATCTGTGATGTTTAGGTGACTTAAATGATGGGACTTCATTAATGTGATTAATGAAAGAAAAGAAACCTAAAAGATGTTGTAGAATCAAATTTTCAAATAAAAGGGTAGCTACAGTTTTGCTTTGCATAGCGGTATATATGATATACCCTGCACCTTATTCGATGAGGAAAGGGCCGAGATCCCTTCACCGGGAGTGACCCCTTTAGCGAAACTGGCAGATGCTACAACACTCGGTTTGACTTTTGACTGCTTTTGGAGTTTTGCTTTGCACAGTGATATATATGATATATCCCGCACCTTATTCGATGAGGAAAGAGCCGAGATCCCTTCACCGGGAGTGACCTCTTTAGCAAAACTAATAAAAGCCTCAAAATCACTCCATTTCAAAACTTCACTTGATTCTACAACGATATCAAGTTCATTATGCTCATGGTTTTCAGAAAAAACCTGCGTAGCCCTCCGTCAATTCAGATATGTAATATTTAGTATTCGTGCTACGGTTGTTTGGCATGCGTCAAGGCGTAGTGTACGGTAGCTGATTATTACTTATCTGTGGCATGAGATGCGATTGGATTAAGGTATTCATACGGCGTTGTTTGGCATGCGTCAAGGGTCGTACGGGTGGATTTAATTCAATCACGAATTGTACGGGTTGAACTTGACTAGCGGACTATGGGTTGTTTGGCATGCGTCAAGGTCATAGCACGCTAGGGGCAAAATATTATCGGGAATTTCAAGTGTTGAGATTTGCAATGAGATTGCATACCTTCTATGAGATAGTTGGATCCCGATACCCACTGCGAGTAATTGTTACTCCCGGGAGAGTTTTACACAGGACAATTAGCCGATCAAGTAGGTGTCTAGAAAGGTGTCAACGGGGTTACGCCTCTGGGAAAATGAGGTTTACTTTAATTAGGTCCGTGCGAAAGCACGGGGAACCTCCCTCAAAGTACCGACACTGGCCTGGCTGAAAGATCGGCGAAGTTGTAGGGTGTAATTAATCCCGGCTAATCTTTCCTTTTAGGATTTGAAGGAAGATTTGATAAAAACCAGTGGGAGCCATCCTGATTAGATAAGATAATAACCAATCTGATCTTGCAAGAGCATACGCTAAAGTGTTTTCTTCTCTCTCTCTCCAGGTAGCAACCATGTCATGCCTTAATCAAGATAATAATATGGATGTATTGACCGAACCCGCATGTTATACTGTGCAGGGGAACGTTGGACCCGTTCTTTCTTATAAGAGTTATAAGACTGAACAGGGAATAGGAGAATATCTAGATTCTCAAGCCGCCCAAAAGAACATGCATGTTGATGCATCTTCTTCAGGTGTGTTAGTTATTGAGAACTGTTTCTCTGTTCACCCTACGTCCTGGGTATTAGATACCGGATCAGGATCCCACATATGTAAAATGTTACATGGGCTACGGAAAGGTAGAGAACTGGGAAAAGGTGATCATTCCGTTCAAGTAGGGAATGGGGCAAATGTTGCAGCCAAAGCAGTTGGCGAGTATCACCTAGTATTACCAAGTGGTAATACACTGATTTTAAATGAATGCTATTATATACCAAACATGATGTGCAACGTTATATCAGTTTCTTTATTAAGTAAAGAAGGATATAATTTTGTAGTAAAGGATAATGTTATGAACATATTCCTAGATCAAAAGTTGATTGCATCAGGCTCGCTACATAATGGCATATTCATTCTAAATCAAAATACAGTCCTCAATATACAAAACACACACAAGAGGAAAAGTTCAGAAATGAACGAATCCTTCTTGTGGCATTGTAGACTTGGTCACATCAATGCGACACGACTAGCTAAGTTGCATAAGGATGGATATTTAAATCCGTTTGAATTTTCATCTTATGACACTTGCCAGTCATGTCTCAAAGGCAAGATGACCAAAACTCCGTTTACGGGACACGGAGAAAGAGTTACGGAACTCTTAGGGCTGATACATAATGATGTATGCGGTCCCATGTCTACACATGCCAAGGACGGTTCTTCCTACTTCATTACATTCACTGACGATCTCTCTAGATACGGACATGTGTTCCTGATAAAACACAAGTCTGAAGCTTTTGAGAAATTCAGAGAATATAAGCACGAAGTAGAGAACCAAACGGGCAAAAGTATTAAGATCCTTCGATCTGATCGAGGAGGAGAATACTTGAGCAATGATTTTCTGGATTATCTAAAAGAGAATGGGATTCTCTCTCAGCTCACTCCTCCTTATACACCACAGCACAACGGTGTATCGGAACGAAGAAACCGCACCCTATTAGATATGGTGCGCTCAATGATGAGTACAACTGAATTACCTATTTCCTTCTGGGGATATGCGCTTGAGACAGCCATGGACCTATTGAATAGAGTTCCTACCAAATCAGTGCCTACCACTCCATATGAGATATGGAAAGGGAAGAGACTACATCTTAATTACATTAAGATATGGGGTTGTCCAGCCTATGTCAAAAGACAAAATCCGGACAAACTCGAGGCAAGATAAGTCTTATGTAAGTTTATAGGATATCCTAAAAATTCATAAGGGTATATCTTCTACCACCCCGAGGAACAAAATGTGTTTGTTTCTCGACATGCCACTTTCTTAGAAAAATGTTTTCTTATGAAACAGATAAGTGGCATTGAGGTAGAACTGGAAGAGGTTCCAGCGACACAAACTATAATAGAAGACTTGGTAGAACCAGAGGATTCAGTAGTACCTGACGAACCCCAGCCGCTCCGCCGATCTAGCAGGGTTTCTCATCCGCCTGAGAGATACTACGGTTTTCTCATTGATGGTGGAAGCGAGGATTGCATCATGGAAGATGATGACGCAACTAGCTTCGAGCAGGCCATCACGAGTAAGGACTCAGTGAAATGGCTGGATGCAATGCGGTCTGAGATGGAATCCATGTACAACAACAAAGTATGGACTTTGGAAGTTGCTCCTGAAGGGGTAAAACCCATTGGGAGCAAGTGGATCTTCAAGAAAAAACTTGGTGTAGATGGATAAGTGGAGACTTTCAAAGCTAGACTTGTCGCAAAGGGTTTTCGTCAAAGACCAGGTGTGGACTATGACGAAACCTTTTCTCCAGTGGCTATACTTAAATCCATCCGGATCATGCTTGCCATCGCTGCATATCATGACTACGAAATCTGGCAAATGGATGTTAAGACCGCCTTTCTAAACGGTGATTTAGAAAAGTGCGTGTACATGACTCAGCCAGAGGGCTTCGTAGACAGTGGGAGCAGCGAGAAGGTGTGCAAGCTGCTTAAATCCATTTATGGATTAAAGCAAGCATCGCGGAGTTGGAACATCTGCTTTGACGTCGTTATCAAAGAGTTTGATTTCGTCAAAAATGTAGATGAACCTTGTATCTACAAGAAGGTGGCAGAGAGTAAGGTTGTCTTCCTCGTATTGTACGTGGACGACATACTCTTGATAGGAAATGATATTCCTATGCTGCAATCGGTCAAGCTCTTCTTATCACAAAGATTCTCAATGAAAGATCTTGGTGATGCCTCCTGCATATTGGGAATTAGGATCTATAGAGATAGATCCAAACGGATACTGGGATTGTCCCAATCCAGGTACATTGACACCATACTAAAGAGGTTTAGTATGGAAGAATCCAAGCGTGGGAACTTACCCACGATCTCTAGAGTCACTCTCTCCAAAGAGATGTCTCCCAAGACTGATTTGGAGAGAGCTCGCATGCAAGGGATACCCTATGCTTCGGCTGTAGGCTCTATCATGTATGCGATGCTATGTACCAGACCCGATGTAGCATACTCACTAAGTGTAGTGAGCAGGTATCAAGCTGATCCTGGAGAGAGTCACTGGACAGCTGTGAAGAGCATTCTCAAGTACTTACGAAGGACTAAAGAGATGCTCTTGGTGTATGGTAACGGAGAACTCCAAGTGGAGTCCTTTACCGATTCGAGCTTCCAGAGTGATAAGGACGACTCTAAGTCGCAGTCAGGATTTGTCTTTACCCTTTACGGAGGGGCGGTTAGCTGGAAGAGTTCCAAGCAGGAAACCATGGCAGACTCGACAATGGAGGCTGAATACATCGCTGCCAACGATGCTGCCAAAGAGGCTGTCTGGATCAAGAAGTTCATTACTGAACTTGGAGTGGTTCCATCCATTGAGCATCCAATACCTTTGTATTGCGATAACAATGGAGCGGTGACTTTGGCCAAGGAACCCAGGTCCCATCAGTGATCCAGGCATATTCTGAGGCGGTATCACCTGATCCGGGAGATAGTTGATCGCCGGGAGATCGAGGTAAGGAGGGTTGACACGAAGAACAACACGGCGGATCCACTCACGAAGGCCATTCCCCAGATACAGTTTGAGAGACTCTTCGGGATGCTCGGTATGCGATATTACAGCAGCTGGCCCTAGTGCAAGTGGGAGATTGTTAGTTGTATGTATGCCCTAGAGGCCAGTATTGTACAGATGATGTATATTATATTGGATGCTTGGACATATATAGAGATGAATTTCTTGCTCGATATGATAGTATGCTATCTGGTTGCTCTTTATCTTAACATGTATACTAGTCTCTTTAAATTGTCTTATAGTTACATGTTGGTAAAGCCCTTAGGATGTGTACTTGACTACCTGGACTATGATGCAGATCATACTAGTGGGGACATGGTAGTCCATAAGTACATCCTTCAAAGTCCCTAGTCGTAGGTGTATCGAGACGGGGCATCGATATACCAGTGTAGACTAGCGTATACGCTTCTCGACCCATGAGATGGGCGATGGATGATCCCATATCCATTGGTGTTTGACATCAGAGATGGTATACGGGTGCTCAGTGGAGACTGGGTACACTGGACGGACTCGCCGAGAACTCCCAGATGGTATTATACCTCACGTCAGATGGCAGTTCTTAGGTGACACTTGTACAGGTTAGTCTGTAGACCCGAGATCGTCATAGAGTCTTGTGTGATTCCCACTGTGCTTTGATCTCCACATTACCACGTCCATGAGGGCGTGCAAAACGGTGGTTTTTGGGTACAGTCCCGAGTCACATGGAGGCAATGAGCGATAGGAGGGGTTTCATCTCTCCCGGTATTGGGGGTTGATGTTGTACTGTGCTTGATTGGCCGTAACAGGGAGTCCCTGGTCAGGGTTGATTCAGAAATTTGCTGGTAAGTGTTGCCAGTAGTTTCTCGACCCGTTATGAGCCTCACATCGGCACGACTTATCGGTTATTGGGGTCTGACGTTTACCACCCCTAGACTTGATATGCGACATATCAGACGAGGAGACCGGACTGTACGGGAAGTGTTGCCGATCGGCTCGACGGGAGTTGTAGCAGGTTCGCTTGTTCTCTTCTGATCGCTCAATACCCGGGTGGCCGTTACGTTTAGCTGACCGCTTGCGGCTTGGGGTGCTTGATATGATCATCACCCACTGCCGGCGTATTGACGAGTCTTAGAGTCCCACACAGGAGTTACCTATTCCAGGCAAAACGTTGTGGTGCGCGTATGCGATATGCGCATGGACCCGATTAAAATGTGCGTATATGATACCGTACATTGATCGGGCGGCTTGCTTTTGGTAGGGTCATATGTGATATGGCCGGATTGATAAATCAAGTGTTGATTTATCATTTAACCATTAGTTTTCTCACTTAAAACCTTTCTTGAATATGATGGATGTATGCATGCATGTATGTGTTTCTTTCTTTCTTTCTAGTTTCATGCATATATGGATGTGCATACATACATACATACATACATACATACACCCATCTATCATGGTTGTTTACACATGGAAATGGTGGCAATATAAGACTCACACCATGGATAAATATATGGATTATTATTTAATTCTATGTTTAAAACAAAATAGAAAAGGAAAGGATAATTCTTGAGTTGTTTCTACACTCTTCTTTAACCTAACCATTCTCACCTACCCTTAACCTTGGATTAAACTTTCCTTATATGTTTTAAACCCTAACTAAATAATGACAAAAAGATTTAACCATGGTTTGTAGTGAGAAGAAATAAAATATATATAGATATATTTCATTTCTTTTCAAGGGTTATCCTTTTACTCTTGAAAAGATATTGCCATCATCTTCTTCTTCCTCTCTCATTTTGCTCTCTAATTCTTTATAGTGAGCAATATGCTCATCAAGAAAGGATTTTGAAGTGAGAAAGAGAACCACAACACCATTCTATACAAGTCTAGCCCACTTGTTTGGAGTGTTGGCTTGATTTCGTTCACTTGATCGGATAAAGTTGCAAGCTTAGACAAAGCGGACTCCGAGTGGATCATCGGTGACATCGAGGAGTTCAAGCGGAGCTTTTTCAAACCCTAAGTAGCCGAGGAGTCTAGCGTAGGGAGCTACAAAAGTTGTACTCTCTAAACCCTAGCTTTCCTTTCATATGATGATATGAAAATTTCGAAACCCTAATTTTTCTAGGATAGATCCTTTGTAAGTTTACTTAGCACCATAAAAACTTAATCTTTGGTACATGTGATGCTTCCAAACCCCACATGAGGTGCTAGGTAAACCTTTCATTTTGTAAGAATCAAATTCTTTGAACTCAATTCTTTCCTTTAGGTTTTGAATCTGCATGACAGAATCTCCTCGATGAGAATTAAATTCTCAACTTGTGAGGAGATCTGCTTCTGCAGATCTCAACCAGAGGAAGAACTAAGTTCTTGCATGAAGGGTTAAACCCTTAGAGAGGCAAAAGAAAAATGTTTTTCTTTTTACCTAATGTTTCAAGGAAGCAAGTCTTTCTTTTGAGAATTCAATTCTCTTATTCCTCCAAAGCTCACTATATATATATTCTTGTTTTTTAAGCCTTTGGGGAGTTCTCTCTCTCCGCGTCTGTCTCTCCACTCTTTTTTTTTCTTTTTTGAGTCTTGAAGTCTCAGGTTCTTTATATAGTGGAAAAAAGTTTGTTTAATCCTGAGAAAATCTCTCATTAAGAGATCCCAATTGATTTAATTGGTCTCATAATTGATTTGGGAAATTTTACCCGCCGTTGGATCTTTGATCCAAGAAATTCTGTTTTACAGAAGATTTTGTTCTTATTTTTAACAAGATTGGGGTTATTCTCCCATATATAGAATCAAATTCTATCGAGCAGTGACATTTCAATCACCATTGGATTTTTAATCCAAGGGTGCTTAATTTAACAGAATATAATCTTTCTCTGTTTAGAAAGATATAGAAAATATTTTGGATGTTTGATCCATTAACTCTCTGTTTAACAGAAAATATTCTTCCCAATAGAATTAAATTTTATATTTAATCATCGTTGGATCCTTGATCCAACGGTTCATTAAGTAGGATTTAATTCTACGTAAGGAGGTGTCCTCACGTGTTTAGCATGTGAGGCTTTGTTTTAGCCTATCTGTAGTTTAATTGCAGCGCCTATATGCTTTGCATATAGGCGCTCACATGTTTAACACGTGAGGCTTTGTTTAGCCTATCTATAGTTTAATTGCAGCGCCTATATGTTTTGTATATAGGCGCTCATGTGTTTAACACGTGGGGCTTGTTTAGTAAGAAGTTTCCCCCTTTCTTTCTCTCATCTTCTTTTCTTCTTCTTTTTTTCTCTTTTTTTTATAAGGAAACAAATGCCCCCACAGCGTTGCTCTCACGTAGCTTACACGTGAGTGCAACTTTGTCACGACTCAAATATGTGGAATGTGACTGGCACTTAAATTATGCAACGTCTAAAGGCGTAGCGTAATCTAAGTAAACCAAAGCTCAGAAATCTAAACCGTTTAAAGAAATAGAGTGAAAGAAAACTTGTTTTAAAGTTAAGTTAACATAGAAAAGTCATTTTTGGAAATCTTTATAATGAGCTCAAGTTTTTATAAAAATTTCTGCAGAGTTTCCTTTGTAAAAACTGGCCCCAAATGGATACAACACATGAATATTTATAAGTAATGAATAAGGGAATCCCCAAGCGGGAGCTAGCTCTTCGCCAAACGGCAGAACACAACCACATGCAAGATATATCATCATAATATGAAATCAGCATTTAAAAACAAGAAAACGGAAATCAAGTATAAAGTCGACTCACACGAGCTCGACACCAGAATCAGAATATATACATATACACAAGTCTCTCAAGCTCGCAGTCTAAGTCCAATATACAAATGATGAAAATGGTAGATAGGGTAGATGGAGTGTACTAGATACAAAAGTAATATACAAGGTGGGAACAAAAGTGTATCCTCACAAACCCATCTACAAGCAAGCCACAAATCTATGCATAGGAGCAGAAGAAGAAATACGCCTGTAACATCCCTAAACTTTTTGTACAACTTTCTGTACAATTTTTCAAAAATACAAAAAGGAGTAATTTTTCCTGAGCACAAGTTATAAGTTTGTTTTGCTTTTTAATAGCAAGAAGGAGCTTGTAGCTCATTGGTAAGATCTTGCACTGCTGAACCAAGCCACCAGAGTTCAAATCCCATCCCCCACATTATTTTTAATATTATTTTCTTTTGAATTTTTAGAAGTCCAAGAGCCTACACGTGCATAACTCGTAAAAACCCCACTACACAAATAAAACAAACTGTCCCAGGAGTATACCCAACCGGCTAGGAACCCAAAGCACCCCCGACTCGGTCGGCGACTCGGCCGACTCGGGCCGACGCCGCCGGCCGGACTCGGCCGGACCGCCGAGTTGTCAACAGAGAAATTCTGGCTCTTCACCTCACCATCACTCCTGCACACTTTATTTCCTTGGATCGGTTTCAGAGACCCTTTAAAACCCTAATTACTCCATTTTTAATACATTTTAATACTTTTTAATACAATTTTCAATTCACCCTTTCACCTACCCTAAACCCTAGCCTTAACCTATAAATACAACCTTTAAACACACACACCCCTCACTCCAAAATTCTGATCAAAACTCTTAAGAAATCCATAGAAGTTTAGTGTACTTTGGAGTTAGCAAAGGGCGAAACTCCGGCGATTTTCCGACGACGACCCTAGGAGCTCCCGGCGAAGAAACGACATACCGGAATCTACGTTCACTCCCACTTCCTCTCCTCTAAACCAAAAACCAGTAAATCCCACCTCCCTCTTATCTTTTATTTTCTAAAAATACGAAATTCCAAAACCCGACGGAATCGGAATTAATCTGATTTCCGATTCGGTTCTTTCTAAAAATTCAACATTTTCTTAAATACAATCATACCAAACCATTACATGCTGACTATTAAACATTAATAAACATGTTGAACAAGTCTCATGACAATCTATTTTATTTTGTAACTTTTACCGCTCTTTTTCAGTAAAATACCATGTGGTTTCATTTCGACATTAAAACATCACAATCTTGCTATACCTTTAATTAGATCACGAGGTAATGACCTACCTCCTAACACACTCATATGCAACATAGCACAATACCTTTCGGGAACATAGAATACGGGAAAACGAAACTTTACATATAAATAACACTAACTATTAAAACCGTTTTCTATAAGAATTCGTATTTTTTATAAATCTTTGCAAAGCGCCGCTACAACCCATTTTGGGGAACTCGACTGGGATGGTGAGGATTATCGCACATCCCTAGGCTTAGTTGTGCGAAATGCAGACCTCCGCAAGGAGCATTCGGTCTCGAATGATTTAAAATACAAATATCTTAAGAAAATGAGATTTCTAGAAATATAATATACATATTAAAATTTATTTTTTTTATGAATATGTATATATGTATCATTAAAATATCTATTTTGTGATAATATGAATATTCCATCTTTTTCCTAAAATCACAAGAATCACTTTACATTAAAATACCGTGAATTCCATACAAGTTCAATATTACAATTAAATACCCTATATTATGAAAATAGGTTTATTTCACTAGAAATGTCACAAATATAAAATTTATATCTATGACAACTCTAAAGACGATAATTAAATACTTGGGGTGTATTTTGAAAATTATACAAAAGTATTTTTTTACATAAAACCTCCTCTCAAGTTCTATAAATTACCCTAAGGACCCTAGTAAATATAGGTTTAAGCAGGACCAATCTCTTAAGCCTCAGGGAGCTGGAGAAGTGGGTGCTTACCTATTTAAGGTAGACAACTTAACAACGGTGTTATCATTGTCTTTGAAAAAACACAAATCCTGCCGCCCATGTGCAGCGGTTACCGATAACATCAAAACAATCAGGATTTCAATTTCTTTTCTAATTGTTCTGACTCAGACTGAGTCTTATTATAATAATCCGACTTGAATATGATTCAAGTACAATCTACAATCTACAATTCAACATGAATCTATGAATACATATATTCAATCTATTCAATCTGTATTAACTGAATCGAACCATGGATATACTTCTATTTACATGATTCTCCAGTTACAACCATGATTCTCCAGTTACATCCATTTAATGATATCATGGTTTCGGCAAGTCGTCCAATTATACAATCTATATTACAAGGCAATACAAGTTCCAATACAATATAAACAATACAATCAAGACATCGCGGGGTTTAAGGGGTAGATTGGTACGGAAGGTGTTAGAAGTGGCACGAGACTGCAACCATAAGACACCTAACCTATATTCTGTTATTGTTGTACTGTGGCATAACGGATCCTTGAGTTCCTGATACCTTAGTCTCCGGGGCAAGTGAGACTCCTTTCGTATACACTGGTATCTTTCTGTACCAAGGTACAAACAACAGCGTTAACACTAAATACAACATTTTAACCATATAATACAACATTAAAAACTACTCTCTCTCTCTCTTACTCTCTGTCTATTCTACTTCTCCCTTATCTTTGGGACTTACCGAGCGATTTGTTCGCTGACGACGTTCTCTTTCTTTCTTCTTTGAATGTCGTCAGGTGTTTCGGACCTTCCAGAAATCGAGCCTAGCACTGAAGACTTGGACCAGTTTATTGAAGATCCCGAGCTGTAGTTACACTTGTACACATTTCATTTCAGTACTTTCCATTTCTTGTATGCCATTGTTTAGGCATTGCTTTCATTCAGATGTATTTACTTTTCCATGCATTGTACAAAAGAATGTTAATAAATAAAGTTGTTGTTCAGTTATACCTGTCTTTGTCTCTTGTGCATTTTTATTTATATTGCTTAGTTACGCTTAGTGTATTTGCTTCTGAGTAAATACGTAGTGGCCTCGTCACGTTCCCTTCACCGTACACTGGGAAGCGGGGCGTGACAAAGCCCACCACTACTATGCTGACGGGTCGGAACTGCAAGATGCTGTGGCACAACGGGGGTGAGTTGCCAACTCGTGAGTAGTAAGTAATATCTAATAAGGTTATCGTAAGCATGCACGCAAATGCGTCACAACCTACATATGTAATTATGATGCGATGCACTAGTATGAATGCAACATGAATGAATAATCAACACGAAACCTGGATATATCTGGTATGAGAAAATTTGTATTTTTATCTTAGTAAAACTTTTGTATAATAAAGCTGGAGTATCATCAATGAAACCGACAGAAAATCCGTGTCAAGTATCGACACAATATATGTATCTCAAAATCTCAATAGCCGTATCTCAGATCGGCTCTCAAATCTGTCACATTCTATGACTCTGGTCGGTATCCTCTGGATAACTGTCGAGCCAATAATAACCGGTAGGTAGTGCTCCCCTGCCAGGCTCATCGTCTACAACTAGAGCTTATTGCCCCGGGGTACCTTACCGGGTCCACCATGTACCCAAGACGGTTCATCCTACTCCTCGAATCAGGTCTCGAAAACCAACTCAAATCAGGAAAACTCATGGTGGACACCATATACATCATATCACGAGAAAACCGCAACTTGCATTTTTAAAATGATAATATATTTATAAAATTCTTGCGGTTTTCCCCAAAGTCTAGAAATCTCATAAATACTGAAATCTCCAAGAAGAATCACAATAAATGAACATGTCGGTGATAATGGATGTCTTTGATATCGATAATATACAATACGATGTATGACTAGGAGCTATGCATGAATGATGATGCGATGAGGTATATGACTAACAACCTACATATCCCTTCTGATGCAATGAGTATACAACTAAAATATACATATAATACATGATGCAAATGCACAAATACCGATTTTAAGCAAGTTCTATAGTGTTCATGACATAGCAATTACCAATGGCGTGTGTGTTCACATAAATAATGCACGTGCGGCATGAACCATTGGTAATGGTGCAAGTGTCCTAGATAATAATATCATATGTAAGAAGATGCAATGTCATGATATGAATGATTGGGAGACTGGGCATATAAATGCAAGAACTACTAATAATCCTAACTATTGGACGCCTTGCGCTATCCAAACGATTCCCCCATAGATGTGTATATCTACTCACCGGGATGCCTCGGCTAATCTGATCAAATCACAGCCTTTCCTTTCAGTGCCACATCCGACGTCTCCTTAACTAATCCTAGAATCGTACAGATAGTATATATGAGGTCAAACATTTAAATAGATGCGGACACAAAATGATACAAAGCAACAAATGCGCACTAGCTAGACGCGCATGCCCTTGGTGCACAAAACGCGCGCGACATCGCCACAAACAACAACTAGGGGTTGCTATGCGTAACAAACACCAATCTTAAAATCTAATCGTACTAATCGTACATTCACATTCCACTAAAAATTTTGGAAAATAGGTTGTAGATCATCACAACCTCAAACTCAACTAAAACTTATTTCTTTTAAAAACCTAGTAAGCAAAATTAAGCTATTTGTGTGCAAAACTAGGTAGATTAGCAAGCCTATTAGCCACTAATCACACTTAAACATCCAAATTAATCCATACAAAAATAAACTAAATTAAACCCTCACTATAGCACACTAAGCATGCAATTAAGTTGCAGAAACACCTAATTAAGATAATTAAAAGTAAAGATTAGTAAGCTAACAACTAGATTAAATTTGTAAAGCCATTAGATGTTAAACTACACTTAGCTAATCTAATTAAGTGATAAAAACCTTAATTTTAACCCAAACCCTTCTCTTAAAAATCAAATCTTGCAATTAAACTATATTAACACCTAATTAAAATTATATTAAAGCAAATATTAACAAAACAAATTAGGATTTGGTTTTATACCTCAAAAGATATTGGAAGATCTAACTTGCAAGCCTTGCCACCAAAATGCAAACTTGCATCAAGATCCAAGCTTAGTTTAGGAAAAGGAAATTTTGTGATTATTTTAGAAGAATTTAGAGCTGATTTGAGGAGTTTTTGAGGAGGTAGTGAGGTATTTTTTTCAATGAAAAAGAGGTAGAAGAAAGGGGGAAACTGCTGGCCGAAATTTGGGAAGGAAGGGCTGCAGTTTTGTGAGAAAGGGGGGAGAGAGAGAGGGTGTGTTCAAGTCATGGTCAACCCATACCTAATATAATATGCACCATACTTCATTATCATCTCTTCATTTTTCATTTTCCTTTATTTTATATTTAAGTTTTATATAAAACCTAGAACCATTTGGTCAAATATCTTGTGTTTAGTTGTCATGGTGCACAAATAAGTAGTAACCTATATTAATTTGTAATTAACACTAATTTAGTGTGTAAGTGCATGATTACAAAAATATATTTAAAATAAATAATTAAGGAAAATAATTAAGTAAACTAGCAATTAAATAAGTAACTAATAAAACACCCATACATAAGCCATTGCATAATTAAAATATGTATAATTAAGTTTACGTGGAAAATAATTATAACTAGGTTTTACGGAAAACACAAGTTGTATTACTAATTATCAAACAATTAACTTAAATGATTTTTAAAGCGTTACAAATGCTGTCCATTTTTACAGCCGTTAGATTGCCTAGGGGAACGGGGAAATGAACTGCTCTCCATCACGTCTTATAAATAAGGGCTTAGCCCTTGAGGTAGACACTGTTCCTTCATCTTCTTCCCAAGTCTTTTTCTTGAGAATTTAATTCTCTTCTCGGTGCTCAATTCTCTGGCCGTTGAAATTTCAGAGTTAAACTCTGTTAAAAAAACTCTTTTGGGTAAAGATCTTGAACTACACTTATCTCTTAGAAACAAGAAACCCCTTTTTCTAATTTTGTCTGGATTTTAAATCAACCGTAAGAGCTTTGCTCTCTTCTGGAACCGATCTTTTAGAGACCCAAAAAAGCATAATCTTTTGAGTAGTAAACCCCAATGTCTTTGAAGATCGGGCATTTCTCCTCTGATCTTTGAGGATTTATGGAATTTTAATTCCATTTTTTGTTTCCCTATCATGGGGGTTTCTGAAATTTAATTCCACTGTTTTAAAAGGAATTTGATTTCTCATTACAGAGCTTTGCTCTGAAAGATCAAGAAGTCCTTTTGGGAATTGTATTCCCTGGTGTTCTTGATTATATTTCCATTATAGGGGTTAACCCTTATTTCCACAAACTTGAACTTGTTGGGTATTTTAACCGAACTCATTTTTCTTTGAGGATGCCCAGAGTTTGTTTAAACTCCAGTGTCTATTTAATGAGAATCCTTTTTGATTCTCACAATGATTATCTTGTCTCATCATTGGTGAACCGTCATATTGATTTTGTGGGGTCCATTAGTTTTGCAGCCAATGGTCCAGTGAAACAAACACCACGTTTTTTTATTTTATTTTATATTATTTTATTATTATTATATATATTTTTTTAATTGGGTTTTTCCTTTGCCCTCTTATTTCAGGAATGATGGCCTCACTTCTTGACTTCCCTTACACTCGCTCAGAAGCCGCTTTTCCGCAGTCGCCATCAGACGAGAAAGTTATGGTGATGATTAAGGCACATGACAAGGACCGTACGAGTCTTCTCTTATGGAGGGTTTGGTGCGGCCACATCATCAAGGGCCGCCGTAGTTTTACCTGTGAAGTGCCAACAAAACCCATCCACCCAATTTCATTGATGGACTGCCCACGGACTGCTTATGCGTTGGAGGCGACTAATTGGACTCCCACGGGCTGGCTCGAGCCGTCAACGACCGGGATACCCAACCAGCCCCCGGTGGCTATTGATATTTTGGGGCGCCGCATATGTCAGGTGAAGCTCGACCCTGAGGGCAGGTGTATAAGGTAGGCGTTACCCCGCACCATCCAGTGGGCTACCTTTCTTGGGCTTGATACATTCTCTTGCCCAACGCGCACGGCTGCAGAAGGTTGGGTTGTACCAAGCAGTGTATGCATCGTTATTCTACTATCACGCCCCTCACATATGGTGGGTCAAGGCTTTCTTGAACCAATGGAATCTTCCTACAAACACATTCTTGCTAGGGGATCGCGAAGTCTCGATCTCACTGGAGGAGTTTCGTGAAATTTCAGGATTGCCGATCAGGGGAGAGCATTACGAAGAGTTACTGCCTCCTGATGAGTACAACTTTACTACGGCGCCTGCTATGCTTGATGGTCTAACGACTGAGAATACCGTTCACCACAAGTTCCTGAGTCTAATCAAGGTCCTGGGTATTTTTGAAAAGTTGTTCGTGATATCGGAAGGGCAAGGTGTCACATTTGACGCTTTCATTTCTCGCTTTCTCCACGAGGATGTCTTATCCAAGAAAGCTCCAAAATTCGCGAAAATTGAAGATCCTTTTGGATTCGGGTTAAAGAAACTGCCTGCCAAAGAAGAAGATCTACCGCAGTTTTATATTCCAAACTCGTCGGTCGTGGCTTTTGATGCGATCGCGGCCCCTGGCATGGACGAAGAAACTTTCTTCGTCGGCTTTATCAGTCTTTAGCTCTGCTGGTTTGCCATGTCGATGCATCGCCGCATTATGAGAGCCTCTGTCTTTTATCCTGCTCATCGCATAGCTGAAGAAGCACGATTAGCTATTGGCGTTGCGGGGTTGTCGCATATATATCACGGGTTAAGCGTTGCTGCTAATGCTTCGAACCCGGGTGCGAATACCGTGAATTTCTCCCTCCACTATTTCACGTCGTGGATCGAGATGCATGTGTTAGGAGCGTTTGTTGCACACCAGCGACCAGATTTTTATTAAGCATATACTTTCCCATGGATCATGAGGTTGGTTGATGCTTTCTCTCCCGATCCGACCCAGTTAGGGGATCTCCACATACTGCTGAATCCATACTCAAATGAAAGCGGAATGATTTTCGGCAATCGAGTCCTTTCTGCTCCAGCGGGGCCTATTCAACAATTGTTCGATTTGTCAAAGAGTGGGGTCTGGCTTTAAAGCCAAAGGAGATTATGCATCTATACTCAATCAGGCTGGGTTATTAGGTGTTCCTCCAGAATGACACTGCTCTTTTCATACGGTATAATCCGCATCGCTTCGCCCAGCAGTAAGGCTACAACTAGGGCGTTCCTCTCGAGGCATTTTAGTTGAGCTTGCCCTCTCCCTGGAAGTTACTCGCGATATCATTCACCATTTCATGTGGTTAAACACTGGCTCCCTCTTCATAATCTCGGAGTCCGACTATCTTCCGAGGACTGTGAGGTCCTTCAAGGGTAAGTATCGACACCGGGTTAGCCCCGTCATTGCAGAGGAGAGACGGGTGCTTTTCGAGTGTAGAGCTCCCGTTCCAGCTCAGGTCACCAGCGCCCCATTACGGCCGCAGTCGGTGGTTCGCCCTCTTCTGAGGGATAGCGGTTCGGTGCTTATTGCAGGGTTCTCTAGCGCGGCAGCAAGGTTTCAGAAGAGATCGTCCATACCAATTTCAAAAATTTGCCGTACTAAAGAACCCTAACCCTAGAATCTTAACTAGAGATTTAGACGAACAACCAATGCAAACAACTTTACATCTAAGTGAATAAGGAATACAACTTTTGTAGACCAGTCCTTCACTTCTAAAGCTCCGTGTAGTAGTCCCTTCCCTCCAAGTAATGAACACCCGAACTCTAATAAGGGTTCACATGAAGAAATGAACAAGCATGCTCGAAGTCTTCGAGGCCGAAGATGATTTACATTGAGGAGACTCAAGCTCATGCTACCTCTTCACTAATAGTAGATTAGTGAAGTAAACACCCTAAACTAAATGGCTAATAGAGGATGATGAAGTAGGAATTGGGCTCATTTTAGATTTATTTTTCTCACATTATTTCTTCACCATTTGAAAAGCTAGTAAGCTTTTTCATGAGGAAGAAGAAGATGAAGTGGAGATGAGAATGAAACTCTTTTGAGGTGAGAATAGAAACCATGGGTGAGTTGGTGTCATACACTAACCCATGTAGAGAATGAACCATGGCTAAGGTTAATGGTTAGGTTAATAAATATCTACAAGTGAAACAAAATGGGTAGACTTGGTCAATGGTTCCACAAGCTTCTACAAGCTTGTAGCCATGAAAGATATCCATCCAATTTTGAATTACGTAGATAAATATAAACCCTTCATTATATCAAGCATGGTGTGAGTCTCATACACCCATGAAGCATGTGGCATCAAGCATGACACATATAAAATGTACATTAATATATATCATGCACACAAGTGAGAAAAAGAATACTTAGTGAGCAAATATTAGTTAATATAAGTTAATATATCAAATATATAATTATACATTAAATTATCAAATTAACACTTGATTTAATAATCCGGCTATATCACATACAACCGACTAATATCATATGAATCAACTTATCGAATCAACACTTGATCCGATAACCCGGCTATATCTCATATAACCGTCTGATATCACATATCGCGAGAATAGAATATGGTATCACATACTCGTATTAATCTCAGTCCCGCACATATCACATATGTGCTCCTACTTCTTTTGCATGAACAAGAAAACCTCTGTGTAGGACTCTAAAAGCTCGTCAATACGCCGGCGGTAGGTGATGATCATATCAAACACCCACAAGCCGCAAGCGATCTGCTAAACGTAACGAACACCTGGGTATTGAGCGATCATAAGATCAACAAGAAAGCATGCTCATACTCCTGTGAATCCAATCAGTAACACTCCCGTACAGTCCGGTCTCTTCGTCAGATATGTCGCATATCACAGCCTAGGGGTGGTATAACGTCAGACCCTAATAGCCTGATAAGTCATGCCGATGCAAGATCCATAACGGTTCGAGAAACTACTGATAACACTTACCAGTAGATCTCAGCAACCCTGGCCAGGGATTTCCTGTTATGGCCAATCGAGCATAGCGCAACATCAACTCCCAATACCGGGAGAGACGAATCCCCTCCTATCGCTCATTGTCTCCATGTGATTCGGGAATATACCCAAAAGCCACCGTTTTGCATGTTCTCTTGAACGTGGTAAGGGGGAAATCAAAGAACGGTAGGAATTATACAAGACTCTATGACGATCTCGGGTCTACAGACTAACCTGTACCAGTGTCACCAGAGAACTGCTATCTGACGATAGGTATAATCCAACTAGGAGTTCTCGGCGAGACCGTTCAGTGTACCCAGTCTCCACTGAGCACCCGTATACCATCTTTGATGTCAAACACCAATGGATGTGGGATCATCTATCGTCCATCATATAGGTCAAGAAGCGCATACGCTAGTCTACTCTGGAGTATCGATGCCCTGTCTCGATACTCCCACGACTAGGAAAAATTGAAGGATGTACTTACCGACTACCATTGCCCGACTAGTATGATCTGCATCATAATCCTAGTAGTCAGGTACTCATCCTAAGGGCTTTATCAACATGTAATAGAGAGACTATAAGTGTACATGTTAAGATAAAGTGCAACCAGATAGCATACTATCATGTCGAGCAAGAAAGTCCTCCCTTATATATGTCCATGCATCCACTACAATATACATCGCATGTACAGTAATGGCCTTCAGGGCATACATATAACTAACAATCTCCCACTTTCACTAAGGCCATTTGTTGTAGTATCGCATACTCAATGTCCTATAGAAGTCTCTCTAGGGAAAGGACTTTGTGAGTGGATCTGCCGTGTTATCCTTCGCGTCAACTCTCCTTACCTCGATCCCTTGGAGATCAACCATCTCCTTGATCAGGTGATACTGTCCTTAGAATATGTTTGGATCGCTAATGGGACCGGTGTTCCTAAGCTAAAGCCACAACTCCATTGTAGTCACAATAACAGTTATTGGACGCTCACTTGTAGGAACCATGTTCATCTCATGAACAAGAAATGTCCAGACATCCACTTTGGTAGTATCGTTGGCAACGATGTATTCAGCCTTTATCATCTAGTATGCCACAGTATTTAGCTTGGAACTCTTCCAACATATCGTCCCTCCATTGAGGGTAAAGACAATACATGTGACTGACTTTCAATCGACCTTATCACTCTGGAAGCTAGAATTGGTAAGAATTCCTCCTGGAGTTCACCGTTACCAAAACCCCAAGAACATTTCTTTAGTGCTTCTCAAGTACTTAAGAATGTCCTACATAGCTGTCCAGTGATTCTCCCAAGATCCGATTGATTCCTGATCACTACACCTAGTGAGTCATCTATATCTGATCTGGTACATAATATTGCATACATGATAGAGCCTACTGCCGAAGCATAGGTTATCCCTTGCACGCGAGCTCTCTCCAAATCAGTCTTGGAAGACATCTTTTTGGAGAGAGTGATTCCTGAGTAAGTGGACGAACCACCATGCTTAGAATATTCCATGCTAAACCCCTTTAGTATGGTGTTAATGTACCTGGATTTGGGACACTCCCAACATCCACTTAGATTTATCACCATAGATCATAATCTACAAGAAGTAGTAGGTATCATCCAGATCTTCTATGGAGAATCCTTGTGATAAGAGGAGTTTGACCGAGTGTAGCATAGGAGACCATTTCCTATCAAGAGTATGTCATCTACGTACAATACGTGGAAGACAACCTTACTCTCTACAACCTTCTTGTATATACAAGGTTCATCTACCATTTTGATGAAGTCAAACTCTTTGACTGCCACATCAAAACAGATGTTCCAACTCCGCGATGCGTGCTTTAATCCTGATGGACTTAAGCATAGCCACTGAAGAAAAGGTTTCATCATAAACCATACCCGGTTATTGACGATAGCCTTATACTGCAAGTCTAGCTTTGAAAGTCTCAACATTTCCATTTATACCAAGAATCTTCTCAAGATCCATTTGCTCCTAATGGGTTTTACCCCTTCAGGTGCAACATTCAAAGTCATACTTTGTTGGTGTACATGGATTCCATCTTTGATCGCATAGCATCCAGCCATTTCACAGAGTCCCCACTCGTGATGGTCTGCCTGAACCTTAGTTGGGTCATCATCTACCATGATGCAATCCTTGCTCCCGCCGTCACCGAGGAAACCGTAGTATCTCTTAGGTGGATAAGGAATCCTACCAAATTCACGGAGAGTCTGACGTTCGTTGAAGACTATTGAATTCTTTGGTTTAACCAAATCATCAGCTGTTAGTTTGTCTAGCTGGAACTCCTTCCAGTTCTACCTCATGACCACTAATTTCTTCACAAGAAATTCCTTTTTCTAAAAAGGTGGCATGCTAAGAAACAAAACACCTTTTGCTCCTCAGTGTGGTAGAAAATATTCCCTCGCAAATATTTGAGATATCCAACAAATTTACAGAACTGACCTTGCCTCGAGCTTGTTCGGATTTTGCTTTTCAACATAGGCCGGACAACCCCATATGTTAACTCGTTTAAGACATGGTCTCTTCCCATACCATATCTCATATGGAGTGGTAGGCTGTGATTTGGATGGAACCCCATTCAATAGGTATGAAGCTTCTCAAGTGCATAACACCAAAAGGAAATAGGTAACTCAGCAGTACTCATCATAGAGCGCGCCATATCATACAGGGCGCGATACCTCCGCCCCAATACACCGTTGTGTTGTGGTGTATACGAAGGAGTAAGCTAAGAGAGAATTACATTTTCCGTTTATAAAATCCAGGAACTCCATGCCCAAGTATTCGCCTCCTCAATCACATCGAAGGATTTTAATACTTTTACCCGTTTGGTTCTCAACTTCAAGCTTATATTCCTTGAATTTCTCAAAAGTTTCAGACTCGTGTTTCAACAGGAACATATGTCCGAATCTTGAGAGATGAACAGTGAATATAATGAAGTACTAAGAACCAACCCTGGCATTTGTAGACATAGGACCGTATACATCATCATGTATTCGTCCCAAGAGTTCAGTAACTCTTTCTCCGTTTCCAGTAAACGGAGTATTGGTCATTTTACCTTTGTGATAAGACTGGCAAGTATTATAAGATGAAAATTCGAACAGATTCTCATATTCATCCTTATATAATTTAGCCGGTCATGTCGCATTGATATGACCTAGTCTATAATACCATAAGAAGGATTCGTGCATCTCTGAACTACTCCTCTTGTGTGTGTTCTACATACTTTGAACCGTGGTTTGATTTAGAACGTATATACTATTACATAATGTGCCTGATCCAATCAACTTTTGATTCAGGAAAATATTCACAACATTATCCTCCAATACAGAATTATATTCTTCTTTAACTTAATAAAGAAACTGATGTAATGTCGTATATCAGGTTCGGTATCTAATAACATTTGTTCAGAATCTATGTATTTACCATTTGGTAATACAAGGTGATATCTGTTAACTGATTTGGCCACAACAATTGCATCATTCTCTAACACGTAGAGATATATCATCCATTCTCAGTTCTCTAACTTTCTGTAGCCCATGTAACTCTTACATATGTGGGATCCTGATCCGGTATCTCATACCTAGGACGTAGAGGATACTGAGAAACAGTTATCGATAATGAACATACCCGAAGAATATGCATCAACATGCTTATTCCTCGTTTGGGTCGCGTAGGAATCTAGATATTCCTCTATTTCCTGCTCGGACTTATAACAATTATAAAATAGAGCGGAACCAACGTTCCCCAGCTCAGTATAATAAGCAGGTTCGGTCAATGCATCCATATTATTATCTTGATTAAGGCGTGATATCGTCGCTACCAGGAGAGAAAGAGAGAAGAAAACACTCTGCGTGCGCTCTTGCAAGATCAGATTTGTTATTATTTTATCTAATCAGGATGGCTCCCACTGTTTTTATCAAATCTTCCTTCAAACCCTAAAAGGTAAAACTTGCCGGGATTAATTACACCAAACAAGTTCGCCAATCTTTCGACCAGACCAGTGTCGGTACTTTGAGGGAGGTTCTCCGTGCTTTCGCACGGACCTAATAAAAATAAACCTCGTTTTCCCAGGGGCGTAACCCCGTTAACACTTTTCTAGACACCTACTTGATCGGCTAATTGCAATGTGCAAAACTCTCCCATGAGTAACTCTTACTCGCAGTGGGTATCGGGATCCAACTATCTCATAGAAGGTATGCAATCTCATTGCAAATTTCAACACTTGAAATTCCCGATAATATTTTACCCCTAGCGACTTATGACCTTAACTACGGTCAACAAATCATAAGCACTAGTCAAGTTCTACCCGTCATTTCCTGATTAATTAAACCCACCCACATGACCCTTAACTATGGTCAACAAAGTCATATAACTGTCCTAATTAATCGCATCATATGCTGTGTAGGAAGACATCACTTAGCAACCACACACTACGCCCTAACTATGGTCAACAAATATAGCACGAATACTAAGTACTCTACTTTCTAAAATGACGGAGGGCTACGATAAGTTTTTAAGAAAACCCTTTGCGTAATGAACTTGGTACCGTTGTAGAATCGAGTGATTTTGAAAAGAAGTGTTTTTGAGGTTTTTACTAGTTTTGCTAAAGAGGTCACCGTTCCCTTTGAAAAAATAAATAATAAATGAAAAAGCAATGGGAAAATTCCCCAAAGGAAGGACTGAAGTTGGGCCTCACGTGCCATACGTGAGCACCTATATACAAAGTATATAGGCACCTTCATAAAACAAAATAGCAGGCCAGAAGGCGCATCACGTGCCAACACGTGATGCTCTTCTGACCCGATAGAATTAAATTCTATATAAAAGGGAGCAGAACCCTATTGAGGAAATACTCCTCAAATCTTTCTAAACAAGAAAAATGGTGCTCTGTAAATAAGAGCACCGTTGGATCAAAGATCCAATGGTGATTAAAAATCACCAAGATACAGAATAAGTTCTGTATGGGAAAATATTTTCCCAATCTTGTTAAAAACAAGAAAAATGTATTCTGTAAAACAGAAATTCTTGGATCAAAGATCCGACGGTGGACAAATTCCCCAAATTAATTAAGAGATCTCTCAGTGAGAGATTTTCTTAACTAAATCAACAAATCAGCCTCCACTATATAAAGGGCCCAAGACTTCAAGTCTTACAGAGAAGAACCCCCCTAAACTGCAAGTTCAAAAGAAAAGAAGAAACCCTAGGTAAGAAGGAACAAAACACATAGAACATCTTACTTCTTCTTCGTCTCCACAAGAGTTTAACTCTTCCAAAGAACTTAGTTCTTTCTTCTGGTAAAAGATCCGCAGAAACAGATTTCCCACAAGTTGAGAATTTAATTCTCATCGGGAAGATTCTACCATGCAGATCCAAAACCTAGGGGAAGATCTAAGTTCAGATAATTTAATTCTCTCAATAGACATATAAGAATTTAATTCCTCTGATAAAACTACGGTTTAACCCTTCATATAAGAACTTAGTTCTTTCTTCTGATGAAAGATCTGCAGAAGCAGATTTCCCCACAAGTTGAGAATTTAATTCTCATCGGGGAGACTCTGCCATGCAGATCCAAAACCTAAGAAGAGAACTAAGTCCAAGGAATTAAATCCTTATAATATATATATATATATATATATATATAATAGGGGATTTGAGATTTTTTAACACTCAGAGAAAGAATTCCATGCATATTGATGATCACGTGTTCACACGTGACCACCTGTGATGAACTCAAAAGAAAGATTGAAATAGATCACGTGTTCACACATGACCCCCCTCGCTGATAATGCTTGCCACTTTTTAAAAGAAAAGGGGATAAACTCAAGGAAACAATGTCTGACTCTGAAGCGCCCTCACATGCTCACACGTGATGGCCACATGGATAAAGTGTTTAACAGTTATATAAAGATGGGGAATAAAATCAAGCGAACAACACCATCTTTAAAAGCATCACGTGGGACACGTGAGTGCTCTCAAATTCTAGTGTTTAACACTGCCTCAGAGCATCACATGGGAGCACATGAGCACTAAAGATACAGTAGTGTTTAACACTATAAGGAACCAACTTCAACCTCAAATTGGTTAAGCTCCTCCTGAGATTAAACTGGGCTTCAATGCTCAGGAGTGGTAATTCCTCAATCTAAAATTTGGTTCAAGGGTACATCTCTTCACACCTTTGATACATGTCGTTGTAATTTTTCAACGTCTTCAGAGAGGTGGAGGGTCCCAATAACCAACAACTCTTGGCGCACCCCTAAATTGATGAGCCAGAAACTCCCAATGGACCGTGATGTCCTTAAACTAACCCAATGGACCGTAATGTCCTTAAACTAACCCTATGGACCGTAATTTCCTTAAACTAAATCTATGGACAGTAATATTCTTAAACTAACCTAATGGACCGTAATGTCCTTAAACTAACTCTATGGACCGTAATGTCCTTAAACTAACCCAATGGACCGCAACGTCCCTAAACTAAACTCTACGAACTATGATGTCTTTAAACCCAATGGACCGCAACGTCCCTAAACTAAACTCTATGGACTATGATGTCCTTAAACTCCATGGACTATGATGTCCTTAAACTTATGGACCGTAATGTCCCTAAACTAAACTACATGGACTATGATGTCCTTAAACATGGACTATAATGTCCTTAAACCCAATGGACCGTAACGTCCCTAAACTAAAACGATAGAACCCAAATGCTCTTTCATTGGATTAAAAATGATCCCAAACCCCCGTTGAGTAGATCTTAGCCAAAATTTAGACTAACGTATTCTCAACAACCGTTTAAGTTGATCTTAATGTCAAACGAGATTAACGAGCCTTAAATAAACCAAACCCAAATCTAAGAAAATACGGATTTGGGTTAATCCACGCCCTACGAGCGACAACATAAATTAGTCCACGTATACAATCCACGGGCAACCAAAAATAAAACAAACATACACGACACAAAGTGACCTTCTGAAGCAGGAGAAAGT
Source organism: Agapanthus africanus (assembly GCA_030015575.1). Taxonomy (NCBI): domain Eukaryota; kingdom Viridiplantae; phylum Streptophyta; class Magnoliopsida; order Asparagales; family Amaryllidaceae; genus Agapanthus; species Agapanthus africanus. Next base: position 394,718,798 of record JASDDO010000029.1, on the reverse strand, counting down.
TGTTACCGCGATGCGGTAACGTAATTAACTGCAGGGGTTTGCGCCTGCAGAGAAGAGCGTCCCCACAATAAAAAAAAACCCCTCATAACGAGGGGAATCTGATGAAATCTGCTACAACGGCCGCATCTGTCCAAACCTTCGATACACGGTGCCATAAATCAACTTGGCATCTTCGGAGAGGTGGACAGATAAAACCAAATAGCATCTGCCCCCAAATGTGGGCACGACGTTTGTGTTCCCCTCTGAAACACGGACCGCGCTGGTCCGTCTTGCCTGAATTTCGAGGCAGATGCTAATTGGTGCTATCCGTCCACCTCTCCGAATATGCCAAGTTGATTTATGACACCATGTATCGAAGGTTTAAACGGATGCGGCCGATATAGCAGACTTCGTCAGATTCCCCTTCATTGAGGGGTTTTTTATTGTGGGGATGCTCTTCCCTGCAGGCGCAAGCCCCTGCAGTTAATTACGCTACCGCATCGCGGTAACCACTTTCTCCTTCTCCAGATGGTCATTTCGTGTCGTGGGTGTTTGTTTTGTTTTTGGTTGCCCGTGGATTGTATACGGAGACTAATTTATGTTGTCGCCCGTAGGGCGTGGATTAGTCCAAATCCGTATTTTCTTAGATTTGGATTTGGGGTTGGGTTTAAGAATACGTTAGTATCATTTGAAACTAATTAAACGTATGTTAAGGATACGTTAGTCTAATTTTAGACTAAGATCAACTTAACGGGATCATTTAGATCCAACAAAAGAGCATTCGGGCTCTATTATTTAGTTTAGGGACATTGCGGTCGATTAGTTTAAGGACATTACGGTCCAATGTTAGTTTAAGGACGTCATAGTCCATGGGTTTTAAAGGACCCCACAGTCCGAGGTTAAGGACATCATAGTCCATGGGTTTTAAAGGACCCCACAGTCCGAGGTTAAGGACATCATAGTCCATGGGTTTTAAAGGACCCCACAGTCCGAGGTTAAGGATATCATAGTCCATGGGCTTAAGGACCCCACAGTCCAGGTTAAGGACATCATAGTCCATGAAATGTATGGTTGTCGAGACCCGTCACCTCTCTGAAGATGTTGAAGGATTACAACGACAAATATCAGAGGAGTTCAGAGATGTACCCTTAAACCGATGTGGGTTGAGAGACCTGTAGTCCAATTGGGACTAAGATCTGTGATTTATGAGCATATGAACTCAATTAATCTGAATTGAGGACTTATGGCCAATTTGGGCTAAGTCCATTCAATTACAATGTTCAACATTTGTTTTTGAGTCGTTAGATGTTTGTTTGAGCCCAATCCCCTTAAAAATGCTAAGCATTGGTTTGGTCTCTGACAATATTTTGTCTTTAGTTGAATGCTGTGCATTTATCATAGCTCCAGGCTTATTCAAAGAACAGTTTATGTTCTGTCCAAACGCACATAAAAGCATGTGGCGCACTTGGCACTAGCGCCAGTCGATGAGCGCAGTGCGCTATGGTTAAAGCGCTAATGCGCTTAGCGCTTTGCGCCAGATATGAAGCGCTAATGCGCTTTGCGCTAAATGAAGAGCGCTGATGCGCTTAGCGCTTTGCGCTAGATGTAGAGCGCTGAAGCGCTATAGTTGAAGCGTTGAGGCGTTTGGCGCTGGTGCCATATAATGAGCGCAAAGCGCTTTTAGTAATGCAGTGCACACGTGAGGAGTACGTGGCGCGCTTAGCGCTGAGAGCTAGCCAATGAGCCCAGTGCGCTGTGTTTGAAACGCTCTGGCACTGCAGTGCTTTGCGCTAGATGAAGAGCACTAAGGCACTTTTAAATTAGGAGCGCTAAGGCTCTTCTTAGGTTAACTTTGCGCTCTGAAAATTATCTTTTCTTTGATAAAAGATTTTGTCTCAAGATTCTCAGAACAGAGTTAATAGTTTATAGGAGATATTTCAATCTCTTTTTGATGAAAAGCTTTGCCTTTATGGATCTGTGATCCTAAGAGAATTGAATAATTCTCCCCCCTTTATAATGAGATGTTCATAATCTCTTTTGTGAAAGACAATTTGTCTTATAGATCTATGATCTGTGAAAGAAGTAAATACTTCTCTTCATATTGAGATGATTTCGTCTTTCTATTCCTTTTTACCTTGAAAAGAATTGTCTTCTTTTGCCAAGAGCTTCTTCTTCTTCCTAAGATTTTCTCAAAATTTATGGGGGGGTCCTCTCTCTGAGACTTGAAGTCTCGGGGCCTTTATATAGGGCAAGCTGATTTATTCAATCGGTTAAAGAGATTTATTCTCTAATTGATTTGGGAATTTCCCCACCGTCAGATCTTTGATCCAAGGGCTTCTGGTTTACAGAAGATAATCTTCTTGTTTTTTAACAAGATTGGGAAATCTTTCCCCCTTACAGAATTTGTTCTGTATTTTTGTGATTTTTAATCACCATTGGATCATTGATCCAACGGTGTTCCAAATTCAGGGCATAATCTTTTCTGTTTGGAAAGATTCAACAGAATTTCATTCTTGTTAATTGATGATTTAATCATATCCGTTAGATATTTGATCCAACGGTGAGGAAAATTCAGTTCCAGCGCTAGCGCTTATGCGCTATGCCCATGGTGCGCTACATGGAGCGCAGCGCTTTTAGCGCTAGCACACACGTGTTTTGCACGTGGTGCGCTACTTGCATCTAGCGCATCTAGCTATCGCCTATGCGCTTTGCACAGGGTGCGCTAGTTGTAGCGCAGCGTTTTTATAAAAACACAGCTTTAATTCAAATTTTGAATTCTGAACAGAGCTTTGCTCTAATTGGGGAAACAAATGCCCCCCACCGTTGCGCTCACGGGCCCATACGTGGGTGCAGCGGTGGCAGCATCTCCACTCTTGGATCAACCGAGGAATTGAAACGGCGCTTAGTGCCTATAAATAGGACCCTTGGCCCTTGAGATGACTTCTGTTCATCTTCAATCCTTTTTGAAAATTTATTTTCTCCTTTAGAGCGCAGCTCTTCCTCTTAAGAATTTTCTTAAGGACATAACTCTTTCAGATTTTTCAGGTAAATGATTAAATCTTTTTGAAACATCTTTTAGGTTTTCACTCATTAACAGAGCCTTACTCTTCATAGATCTTTGATCTAAAGAAAATCCTTTTTAGGGTTTTATTAACAGAGCTTTGCTCTCTTGGAATCACAAATCTAAAAGGATCTTACTTATGATTTCTTAATCCATTAATGGAGCTTTGCTCCTTTCAGATCATATAGAAGAACTCTTAAGAGTTTGTTCATGGATCTTGAAGATCAAATTGAAATTTTATTTTTGATGGATTATTCCATCATCTTCTCAAAGCAAGGCTCTTAGGATTTTCTTGAGGAATTTTATTCCTTCATCATTAGACTTTGACAGATGTCTGTCTAGTGAAGAGCGCTGCTCTCAATGGGAGTTTTACTCCTCTGCCCGAGGGATTTCTCATTTAATGAGAATTTCTTGAGGATTTTCTCATTTAATGACAGCCTCATCAAATGATGAGGCTGTTTTATTAATGATGAACTGTCATCTAGATTTTGTAGGTCCCCTTTGGTCCCTTTTGACTGCATTACAGTGCGGTACGAATTTCAAAGTACCAAGTGTCAGAATTTAAATTATAGCACTGACAATTGACTTTTGTCCTCTTTTACGCGCAGGTGACATGTCTTTCGACCGTTTTTTTCCCATTTGTTCGTTCAGAGGGAGGATTCCCTGGAGCGCCTGTGGACCGGGAAGTCTTAGCATTGATCAGAGATCATGACCCGGAACATAAGAATCTTCATCTTTGGGGGATATGGTACAATCAAATTATTAAGGGTCAGCAGAGCTTTTCATGCGCGGTACCCTCAGAGCCTATCATGGCGATCCATTACGCCGACCCACCCCCGATGAACTATACCGTGGAAGAAGTCAACTGGACTTCGGGAGGTCTTCTTCAGCCTGCTATGGCTTCGATACCCGTTCAGCCTCCAATGGCTTTGGATACCCTGGGGAGACGTATTTGTCAAGGCGAGGCGCGTCCGTGGGGATAACCATTTATGATTGGCCTAATTCCTCATCATCCAGCTGGCAATCTACAATAGGCCCGCTATATTATGTCAGCGAAGAAGTCGCAGTTGCTGAGGTTTGGGTTGTATCCCGCAATTTATGCTTCTCTCTTCCAGTATTCTATGCTTCCCGCCTGGTGGGTTAAGGTCTTTCAGAAGCACTGGAATATTCCTACTCACACCTTCCTTTTGCTGGACCGAGAAGTATCAATTTCCTTAGAGGAATTTACATAAGTTTCTGGCTTACCGGTTATGGGGGAGTATTATGAGGAACTGCTTCCTACGGATGAATACGTTTTTGGTGCTAAGTCAGTGATGACAGGCCTTACCCCGGAGAACGCCATTCAACACCAATTCCCTAGTTTGATCAAAGTGTTGAATATTTATGAGGGCCTTTTCCTCAAATCTGGGAGCCGCGGGGTTAATTTCAAGGATTTCATCGCTCGTTTTCTCTACCCGGAAGTCCTCTCGAAGGAGGCTGCTAAATTTGCCAAACTTGACGATCCTTTCGGTTTAGGTTTAAACAACCTGCCAACGGTGGAGGCAGATCAAAAGAGTTTCTTTCTTCCCAACACCCCAGTCATTTCTTTTGCGGAGGTTGCAGTCCCTGGGATTGATGAAGAAACGTTCTTTTTGGGGTTTCTTGGGTTATGGCTGAGCTGGTTTGCGCTTCCGATGCACCCTCGCCGTATGAGGCCGTCTGTCTTCTACCCAGCTCACCGAATGGTTATTGGGGTGAAAGTGGCTGTCGGGGTTGCCGGGTTAGCTCATTTGTATTACGGCCTCAGCCAAGCGGCGGATACTACTGAACCAGGAGTGCATCATGTGAATTTCTCGATGCATTACTTCATGTCATGGCCCGAGCTACATGCACTTGGCGTTTTCGGTATCCATAAAAGGCCTTCCTTCTACGACAGGTGCAGCCTCCCCGGATTATGCGATTAGTCGACGCATCTATTGTAAATCCATCACCGTGGGAAGCTAGGGGTTTGCTCCTTCATCCTCGCACGGTTGGAGATGGCATGACCTTTACTAACAAGATTCTGACTATCAGCAAAGAGTCCGCAACAACGGTGCAGCTATTGCGGGGCATTTTTAAAGATGGAGCCTCTGTTTTAAAAGCTCAGGAAATCCTTCATTTATATTCCATCAGACCGGGCTTTCTAGTGTTTAGGCAAAATGATGCGGCGTTATTCATGAGATACAATCTGCATCGTTTCGCCCAGCAGCTGAGCTATAATTAGGGAGTCCCACTTGAGGCTTTCTTGTTAAAACCTGCTGCCATCGAAGAGGGAATGCGAAACGCGCTGCATCATTTTATGTGCGTGAACACAGGGTCCAACTTCTTTATCAGTGAACCGTGCTGTGTCCCGAAGGCCCTTAATGTGTACGTGGCCTGGTATCAGCATTCAATGAGCGCCGTCATCAGGGAGGAGAAGCGACTGCTGCTCGATCGCAAGGGTGCACCCCCTGCCGGTGATCGAAACGTCCCTCTGAAGCGACGGACCATTGTCCGTCCTCCCTTAAGAGAAGCTGCGGTAATCGAAATCCCGCGTGACAGGCCCAAGCTACCGATACCCCGTGCTCCCATGGAAACGGTGACTGTAGCTTCCCCCGAGTGTGGCGTGGGTTCAGATATCGGGACTCGTCGTCCCAAGGTGCCCACCAAGCGTAAACTTGTGCTTGCGGCGACGGGCACTCGCTCGCAGAAGAGGAAGAAGAAGTCGATCCTCTCTGTAGACGTTGTACTCGACCAGGAGCCTCATGCTCCTTATAGCGAGGGCCTGAGTGAATATGGGACCAACGAGGGTCTATTCATAGCACCGGACGATACTGATCTGGCGGCTGCCATTGCCGCTTCTGAGTGATCAGCAAGCCACAAAGCGGAACTAGCCGCCCTAGCGCAATTAAGTAAGCTTCAATCGTACCTTTTTGCTACTACGTTTTTGTTATGATGCTTTGACTGACACTCTTTCTCCAACAGGCATTTCCACTGAAGAGGCTCTCCCGGCGTCCCTCAAGACTTTCGAGGAGGAGGAAAGGATTCGCACTTCGCTGGGCGTTGGTATATTTCGGCTCATTGCGCCTTCATTTGCCTTTCTTATGGACAATCTGACCCCTTCTTATCTTATCGCAGGGACTACAATGCCAATCCCGCAGGGTGACGCGGAGATGCTTCCAGGGCCAGCCATCGAAGTCTCGGCCTCCTCAGCACTGCCAAAAGAGGCTTTACTCAAACGACCGATGACGGATGCCATAACGGCTCTAGAGGTAACTATTGGCGTGGACGATGACGTCCCGTTGACGGAGGTCTTTAGAAGATCTGCCCTCACGGCCCGGGCGGAAAGGAAGCGTAGAATGCGCGCGGCAAGGGAGCGTACCGCCGCCTTTGCTGCGGGTGCAAGTTCAAGTGCTGCTACCCCTGCCCCTACTCCTTCAGAGGATGCTTGGGCTGCCTTGTCTACCGCCCACAGACAGGCAGCACGTGCGGCTCGAGAAGCAGTCGAAAGACCGGCCCAAGGTAACGTAACATTGAGTTCTTTTTGTCAGAGTTTTAATTTTCAGATTCTCATATATCCTATCCTGCAGGGCCGAGTCTTGATGAGATAGCGGTAGGTGAGATGGCTGCAATCGCCGAGCCTGAGGTAGCGGTAGGTGAGATGGCTGCAATCGTCAAGCCTGAGGTAGCCACTCTTTCTCAAGAGTCTGGCACTGCCCTAATCGCCACTCTTTCCCCTTGCGGCTCCTTGCCGCTGCCGGGCGCTGCGAGTGTCACGACGATTCTCGTGGAGTCAGGGGATGAAGCTACGGGCGGCGAGACCATTCCGATGGGAGAAGGTGAAGCAGCCACTGCACCCAGTGATGCCCTTGTCGTGGTTTCAACTGGCGACTCACCAGGTAGATTTTGGGTTATTGCTTTCTCCTTTATTTTGCAATCCCTTTCAATCTCTTTTGACAGTGTTTCTCTTATTTCTAATGCAGGTGTGATGAGCGTTGAAGTTGTGCCACCCGAGAAAGCATCTCCAGTTGCTGCTTTGACGGTGGCCGTCCTTTTGCCTTCTCTCGTATCCTCTCAAATGCTGGAAGGTACGGACTTATGACCCATCGGTTTCATTGTAGACAATATACTTTATGTACTGACATTGTATTATTGCATCCTTGTAGGAGTCCTTTTTGATCACCTGTATCAGGTGCTGCATCCACATTTCTCCTTCCAGTCAGAGATTGCCTCTTCTAGCGGAGCTGGTGAGTACAACCTTTAGCTAATGTCTTTTCTTTTCTTTTACGGGCAGTCAAATCGTTTCTAATTCTTCTTCTTTTTTTATTGCAGCCCTACAGATCGAAGGAGGAGACGAAAGAATAGTTGCACCACCGGTACTCCCGATCTTGCCACTTGCTGCAGCCGGTATAGTAAACTCCGTTGTTCATGAACCTCCTTTATTTCCTGAACCGTTATTTGACTGTGATTTGCTTTGCAGCTGTAATACCGACTTCAGCTTCATTCGAGTCTGGAATCATAATGCCAGCAGGCCCCTTTTCCAGACGTTTATCTTCAAAAGGTGCTGTGAATATTCTGCGTATGCTAAGTGATCATCTCGAGGAGCTTGACGCGGAGACTCCTGCCCTTGCTGCAGATTTTGCTGCTGAGGTTAATCCCATGCTGGCGATGCTCGTGCACTTTCACAGCGAGGGCGTCGTTGAGTCTTAGGTTAATCACTGTAGGAAAATTGAGGCTTGTCTGCATGAGCTCGAGGTCGGACATCCTGCTCCTGAGGTCTTGGCTGTGAACTCTCAACGGGCTGCATGGGTCGAGGAGAGCACTCCCTACTTCCGCCATCTTGAACAGGAAGCGGCCTCAAAGCGTAAGGAGTGCGAAGAGACTTCAAGCGAATCTGCCCGATTGCATGCTCAAGTTGATGCAAACACTGCACAGCTGAAAGTTATCTTCGAAAGCCTTCTACGATGTATTTCTGATGGGCTCACGCTAAGGCAAAAGCTCGACCTCATTGAGCGAGAAGCACAGAATCGTGGGGCAGCTCAGCGGGTCGTCGAAGAGCAACTTTCATCCTATTTGCAGCAACGAGCTCAGGTTGAAGCAGAGTTGGCCGCGGCAGCTGACAATGAAAAGGGGCTGAGGGAAGTGCGCAAGCGGCTGATTGGTCTATTGAAAACACTTCCCTCCCAATAATTGTTTTTGCACCACTTGTAATTTTTGAATAAAATGTATCCCCCTTTTTTTACTCTTTCATATGATGTAAATTGTACGCAATTGAATTTATGAATAAAAGATACATTTCTTTCTTAATATCTTGTGTCATCTCTTGCTTTCTTCTTTTCTTTGTTACCGGTATGTCACTTTAGTAAGCATAGCCTGCAAATGATAGAGAGAGCATTCTGTTTTGAATTCTTCGAGAGGTAGCGATGGCTTAGGAAGCAGGTTCAGATCTGCTGCCTAAGGCTTTTCAACATCATGAGCCGTGAGGGTCTCATAAAGACTTTTCTCCCTATGAGTCGAGAGGATCTCGTAGGTGTATTTTCTCCTTAGGAATCGTGAGGATTCCTGTGTGTTTTTCTCTTGGGAGTCGTAAGGATCTCACAAGAGAATTTTCCCTCTTACAAGTCGAGAGGACTCGTAAGTGGTTGTTTCCCTCCTTGTCGAGATTCGACTTTGGAGAGTGTGGTCCGTGAAAAGTATGCAAGAGTCCATTTTGGACCGACTTGCAGGGCCCGGTGCTTAGGAAACATGTTTTTTAATCCCCACTGCTTAAGGCTTTTTCCTAACGTCACAGTTAACCTCTGCTCTTTACGACAGAGATCCGTTAGGTTCTTGTGGTACTAGGGTTTTGCCCGTCGTACTGTTGCGTTAGCTGATGTATTCCTCGATCGGCAATCTTGCTGTTCGAATAGCCTTGCGACTGTCGTATCTCTGATCCCTTCGGGGGCTGGACAAGACGTCTTCAAGCAATCTTCCTAGGCAGTTTGACCGTCGGAAGAGCGAGCGTTAGGAATTTTGCCATGCCGTTTTTTACTTGAAGTTAGGCTCATTTTGAGGAGCCCCGATGAGTCATAACCACTCCGCGCTGGTGTGGGATGATCTCCGATAGTCTTTCAGGTTTTATATGAGTTGCCGTCAAGACCCTGAAGCTAGGAATTTGGCCTTTGCTTCATTTTCTGGCATTGCGTCTGCTGTATCGAGACGAATGTCGCGGTTGTCTCTAGGTTGCCGATGAACCGTCGAGGTTTGGAACTAGGGACTTTGCCGTGGCTCCGTTGTTTAATTGTCGCGTCTGAGTCCTGCCGGAGGAAGAACGCTGGGGTGACATCTCGTCTGTTGTATCGAGACGAACGTCGAGGAGGTGACCACTCCACGCTGGTGTGGGATGATCTCCGATAGTCTTTCAGGTTTTATATGAGTTACCGTCAAGACCCTGAAGCTAGAAATATTGCCTTTGCTTTGTTGTTTTTGTGCGTCCGAATCCTGTTGGAGGAAGGACGCTATAATGACATCTTATCTGCTGTATCGATACGAACGTCGAGGCGGTGATCATTCCGCGCTGGTGTGAGATGATCTCCGATAGTCTTTCAGGTTTTATATGAGTTGCCGTCAAGACCCTGAAGTTAGGAATTTGGCCTTCGCTTCATTTGTTAGCATTGCGTCTGCTGTATCGAGACGAATGACGCGGTTGCCTCTAGGTTTCCGATGAACCGTCGAGGTTTGGAACTAGGGACTTTGTCGTGGCTCCGTTATTTGATTGTCGCGTCTGAGTCTTGCCGGAGGAAGAACGCTGGGGTGACATCTCGTCTGCTGTATCGAGACGAACGTCGAGGTGGTGACCACTCCGTGCTGGTGTGGGATGATCTCCGATAGTCTTTCAGGTTTTATATGAGTTGCCGTCAAAACCCTGAAGCTAGGAATATTGCCTTTGCTTCGTTGTTTTTGCTCGTTCGAATCCTGTTGGAGGAAAAACGCTGGAGTGACATCTCATCTGCTGTATCGAGACGAACGTCGAGGTGGTGACCGTTCCGCACTGGTGTGGGATGATCTCCGATAGTCTTTCAGGTTTTATATGAGTTGCCGTCAAGACCCTAAAGATAGGAATTTGGCCTTCGCTTCGTTTGCTGGCATTGCATCTGCTGTATCGAGACGAATGTCGCGGTTGTCTCTAGGTTGCCGATGAACCATCGAGCTTTGGAACTAGGGACTTTGCCGTGGCTCCGTTGTTTGATTGTCGCGTCTGAGTCCTACCGTAGGAAGAACGCTGGGGTGATATCCCGTCTGCTGTATCGAGACGAACGTCGAGGTGGTGACCACTCCGCGCTGGTGTGGGATGATCTCCGATAGTCTTTCAGGTTTTATATGAGTTGCCATCAAAACCCTGAAGCTAGGAATATTGCCTTTGCTTCGTTGTTTTGGCGCGTCCGAATCCTGTTGGAGGAAGAATGCTGGGGTGACACCGCGTCTGCTGTAACGAGATGAATGCTGAGGCGGTGACCACTCCGCGCTGGTGTGGGATGATCTCCGATAGTCTTTCAGGTTTTATATGAGTTGTCGTCAAGACCCTGAAGCTAAGAATATGGCCTTTGCTTCGTTTGCTTTGGCGTATCCGAATCCTGTTGGAGGAAGGACGCTGTTGTGACATCTCATCTGCTGTATCGAGACGAACATCGAGGTGGTGACCATTCCGCACTGGTGTGGGATGATCTCCGATAGTCTTTCAGGTTTTATATGAGTTGCCATCAAGACCCTGAAGTTAGGAATTTGGACTTCACTTCGTTTGCTTTGGCGTGTCCGAATGCTGTTGGAGGAAGGACGCTGTAGTGACATCTCGTCTGCTGTATCGAGACGAACGTCGAGGTGGTGACCACTCCGCGTTGGTGTGGGATGATCTCCGGTAGTCTTTCAGGTTTTATATGAGTTGCCGTCAAGACCCTGAAGCTAGGAATTTGGCATTCGCTTCGTTTGCTTTAGCATGTCCGAATCCTGTTGGAGGAAGGACGCTGTAGTGACATCTCGTCTGCTGTAACGAGACGAATGCTGAGGTGGAGCTGGGATTTTGCCATCACTTCGCTTTGTTTCGACCATGAAGTCTTTTGTTGACGTTGCATCTGCATCCTGCTGGACTGCGAAGGAACGCCGTTGTTGACATTGCGTCTGGTGTAACAAGACGAATGCTGGGGTGGAGTTAGGATTTTGCCATCACTCCGCTTTGTTTTGACCATGAGGTCTTTCGTTGACGTTGCATCTGCATCCTGCTGGACTGCGAAGGAACGCCGTTGTGGGTCTTCAGGCTGTAGATGTGGCCGTCAAGACTTGGCTCTTTTTCTGATAGAGCCTGGTGGGAAGGTATGGTTCCCTTGTTGTTTATGCCCCTGGATTGTATACAGGGATCGATGTGATCTCACCTGTAGGGCAAAAAGTTTCATTTCATTTTATTTTTTATTTCTTTCTGCGATGCTCTATCATTTCAGCTTTTTATATCGCGAAGGTCGCGATTGCCCAATCATTTCGGCTATTTTTCGCGATACCCAATCATTTTGGCTATTTGTTTTGTTTTTACTCGATGTTTTTTATTGCGAGTTGCCCAATCATTTCGGCTGTTTTTGTACGCATACATTTTTACTTGCTAATTTCGTTGCAAATTGCCCCATCATTTCGGCTATTTCATATGCATTTGTGGCTCACTGACTTTCATTGCGAGTTTGAGATTTGATACCGATTTAGGCATCAGCATCGCTACAACTGGGATATTGCCAGGAGCGAATCATCATTTGCCTCTGTCGATGTCGAACAAAGGTGGCTTTGTAAACAGGGTTAGGATCCTGTCGACTAAGGCTTTTAACTTTACGAGCCGTAAGGGTCTCATAAAGGTGTTTCTCCCTGCGAGTCATGAGGATCACGTAGATGCGTTTTCTCCTTAGGAATCGTGAGAATTCCTAAGTGTGTGTTCTCTTATAAGTCGTAAGGATCTTACAAGAGTGTTTTCTCCTTATAAGTCGAGAGGACTTACAAGGGTTGTTCACCATGTAGACATATCCCTGGTCGCGGGTAGGACTTTGTTAGGGAAATGTTTATTCGCGCCCATGGATTGTATACAAGGGTCAATACTGAACCGCTTGTAGGGCAGCATTGGAGATTATGATGGCTGCTTAAGAACAGGTTCAGATCCCTGTAGCTTAAAGCTTTTGAATCCTGTGAGCCGTGAGGGTCTCAAAGGGGGATTCTCCTTACGAGTCGTAAGGATCTCGTAAGTGTAATTTCTCCTTAGGAATCGTGGGGATCCCTAAGTGTGTTGCTCCCTTGTGAATCGTAAGGATCTCACGCAGGTGGTTTCTCCTCACAAGGTTGAGAGGACCTTGCAAGTGTCTTTTAACGAGTTTACGCCCTTTCGGGTTTTCACAAAACTCGCCGGTAGCCCTATTGTTTTTACTCACGGAGCCCTTTCAGGTTTTCATCCGTGCCCCTTTTGCTTACGGACATACCGTTTTCTTCTTTTTTTATTTTTTGTTATTTATTTATTTTTGTCAGCCTCGGGATGCTGCGGTCCGTAGTAGTTTATCGACGTTTCGGTCAACAGCTAGTTTTAGGACATAGTGGTCCATTGTTAGTTTAAGGACGTTTCGATCCAACGCCGGTTTTTAGGACATAGTGGTCCATCATTAATTTAAGGACATTTTGGTCCGCCGTTGCCATATTTGAGGCGAGTTTTTAGTTTACGGACTTTTCGGTCCAAGGGGCTTTCTCTATGAATGAGCACGATGCCTCCGGCATGTCCATCTTTTTCAGATCATATGGTTGTGGCGGGTTCATTTTCCATTTTTCGGACAGCGCGAATTTGCCCTGTTGGTATTGGTCTTCAACCCAGCCTTTGAAGACGAAGTAATCTTCGATCGGATGGCTTACTGCTTGGTGGTAAGGGCGGTAATTAAGATTGTTGACATTGCCTGGCTGCAACGGACGTTTTGGATCCGGCAGATTGATGAGTCTATTGCGCACTGTCAGCTCAAACAGTCTCCTCGTTTTATCCCGGGGAAACGAGTAAAGACGTCCCAGTCTCTCCTCGAGGGATGGGCGTGGATGCACGTTATTTTGGCGAACAACCGGCTTTAAGTTGCTCGGCTGTTGTTGAGTATTGGCGACGAAGGTTGCTTTCCCCTTCCCTTTTTCGTTTCGAGGCTCCGACTTCGAAGGAGATGGTCTATGACCCATCTGATCCATTTGGGCCAGCTTGTCAATCAAGGCCTGGAAAGTGGTCGGCTTGAAAAACATCATGAATTGAGAAATAGTCGCCTTGGGTCAAGAGTGCCCACAAACATGCCTACTGCAGGCGCTTCTTCGATGCGCTGCTCGCATTTCGACCATAAATTCCGCCATCGTATCGCGTATTGAACCCGTGTTTCTCCAGGTTTCACTCTGGTGTTAATCAATGCAGTGATTGGGGTGCGTTCACTAGCACTCGTGAAACGCTGGGTGAATAATAGCTCCATCTCTGCAAAATTTTTGACATAGTCGTTCGGGAGTTCAGAGTACCATTCGAACGATGTCTCTGAAAAGCTGCCGACGAACTGGCGAAGTAGCAGTTTATCGTCGCCTCCGGTGTTTCCACATAAAGCCCTGAACTGGGCAACATGTTGATGCGGATTTCCCGTCCCTTTATATACATGGAATTTAAGGATCGTATATCCCGGCGGGTACCTTATTTGGTCATACCAGCCTCGATAGGGTCGTCCAGTCTTAACGATTTGGCCGGCCGCTTCATTCGCCTGGTGAGCTCGTATTTGCTGAGTGATGTAATCATCCAGGGCAGCTTTGGAGATCGTCTCCTCCTTGACTGTTGACAGAGCCGGCAGAGGATTTGATGGCTCTCCTCTATCATCTTCAATTATTATTGGAGGATCTTCAGCTGGAGGGTCCGGCGGGATCATCATGCCCACCATATCTTGGAACAAAAGGGCCATTTGTTTTATATTGGCCGCTTGTTCCGCAGCCTCTTTGCCCTTCTTCTCAAGCATTCTCCGAAGGAATTCAGCATCAGTTTCCTGTTCCTAACGCTGCTCTGAGGTCTCTGGATTTTCTTTCGGCCCAGTGAGTGCGGCCATTACAGTCAGCATCTCCTGAAGTTTCTGCTGCTGTTGTTCCTGAGCCTTCGTTATCGATCGGGTAAGTGGTCGATGACCCATAGAAGCACGGCTTTCCTCTTTTCCTGAAGCCATATAAATAGTGTGCACCACCATGCCCCCAGACTTAGGGCGTTTATGTTCGGTGTCCTTGCGGTTCGTCGCAGACACGGGGGCTTTCTCCGGCCTCCTTCTCCTGTGAGCGGTTGACGTTGAGGGAGCCATTGCAGCGGGCACCCAGACGGATGACATCTTTTGTGGCTTGACAGTGTGGTCGTCTTCTTACTGAACTTTCACCTTTTTCTATCGGCGAGAGTAATCTTGATCAATCACCGAGTCTTGGACTTGATGCCAGACCTTGTAAATTTTAGAGGATAGCCATTGAGGGGGCTTCTCCAACTTTGCCTTTGGGGCTTTCTCCATGGGTGGAGGAGATCTTTTTAGTATGGCAGTCGGAGAGTTCTTGTGAACCCTCCTTAGCGGTTTAAAGCTGTTCCCAGTTGGAATAGCAGCATCGACCTCCACCGTTGGAGCTGGCGGACTCAATCCAGAAGGAGAGTTTCCCCCAGCCCTCCTTACTCTGCGCCAGTAGCGACGTCGGGCGTATCGAGCCGTTGGGATTGTCTCAGCTTTAGGGGTGAATTCCTCATGCCCCCTGTTCTGGCTGATGGTTGCTGTTGGTGCCAGCCTATTGAAAACCGATGTTCGTTGAGAAGCAATATACAATCTGTCAAAGACAAACCTCTGAGCAGGGGAAGCAGCTTTGAGGACTTCGCCCGGAGCGGGAGACGGAATGGCCAGCCTTGTGAAGACTGACTTCTTGGCAGGAGAAGTCTCGTTGACGACTTCACGAGCAGGAATGGCTATCCGTTTAGGGATAACCCCTTCAGGAATTGCGGGCTTCTTCACGGGCCCGTTGGAGCTTTGGCCCAGTCTATCAAAGACTGGGGCATTGGAGCTGGACGACCCGTTAAGAGGGGCCGCAGTAGTGGTAAGTGGATCAAAGACCGACTTCTTTGGGGCTTCCTGCAATGGCAGCGGGGCATTGAAGCTCATGGGTGGGAGCATGGTCCCGAAGAATAGTCCAGTGTAGCCCGAGTTATTTGCTCCACTGGTATCTTGAACAGGGAGGCCGCTTGGGGCCCGTAGGTTACACCTCCAGATGAGGCGGAACGGGAGTTGCAGTTGCAGCTGGAACAGTTGGAGGCCATTGGTGTTTTGTTTTCTGCACGGGAGCAAAACCAAATCTTAGTACCTCGGACCCAAGGGCAACCATATCAAACCGCGATTTGTTCGCAAACACGACACACGAAGTGTGGAGTGGAAAGAGGAAAAGGTCCCACCAAGCGTGCCAGAATATGTTCCCTTCCGAAACACGGAGACGCGACCGCGCGGATTCATCTTGCCTGAATTTCGGGGCAGATGCTAATTGGTGCTATCCGTCCACCTCTCCGAAGATGCCAAGTTGATTTATGACACCATGTATCGAAGGTTTAAACGGATGCGGCCGATGTAGCAGACTTCTTCAGATTCCCCCTCATTGAGGGGTTTTTTATTGTGGGGACGCTCTTCCCTGCAGGCGCAATCCCCTGCAGTTAATTACGCTACCGCATCGCGGTAACCACTTTCTCCTTCTCCAGATGGTCACTTCGTGTCGTAAGTGTTTGTTTTGTTTTTTGGTTTCCCGTGGATTGTATACGGAGACTAATTTATGTTGTCGCCCGTAGGGCGTGGATTAGTCCAAATCCGTATTTTCTTAGATTTGGATTTGGGGTTGGGTTTAAGAATACGTTAGTCTCATTTGAAACTAAGATCAACTTAAACGTATGTTAAGGATACGTTAGTCTAATTTTAGACTAAGATCAACTTAACGGGATCATTTAGATCCAATAAAAGAGCATTCGGGCTCTATTGTTTAGTTTAGGGACATTGCGGTCGATTAGTTTAAGGACATTACGGTCCAATGTTAGTTTAAGGACATCTCGGTCCAATGTTAAGGACGTCATAGTCCATGGGTTTTAAAGGACCCCACAGTCCGAGGTTAAGGACATCATAGTCCATGGGTTTTAAAGGACCCCACAGTCCGAGGTTAAGGACATCATAGTCCATGGGTTTTAAAGGACCCCACAGTCCGAGGTTAAGGACATCATAGTCCATAGGTTTTAAAGGACCCTACAGTCCGAGGTTAAGGATATCATAGTCCATGGGTTTTAAAGGACCCCACAGTCCGAGGTTAAGGATATCATAGTCCATGGGCTTAAGGACCCCACAGTTCAGGTTAAGGACATCATAGTCCATGAAATGTATGGTTGTCGAGACCCGTCACCTCTCTGAAGACGTTAAAGGATTACAACGATAAATATCAGAGGAGTTTAGAGATGTACCCTTAAATCGATGTGGGTTGAGAGACCTGTAGTCCAATTGGGACTAAGTCCATTCAATTACAATGTTTAACATTTGTTTTTGAGTCGTTAGATGTTTGTTTGAGCCTAATCCCCTTAAAAATGCTAAGCATTGGTTTGGTCTCTGACAATGTTTTGTCTTTAGTTGAATGCTGTGCATTTATCATAGCTCCAGGCTTATTCAAAGAACAGTTTATGTTCTGTCCAAGCGCACATAAAAGCATGTGGCGCACTTGGCACTAGCGCCAGTCGATGAGCGCAGTGCGCTATGGTTAAAGCGCTAATGCGCTTAGCACTTTGCGCCAGATATGAAGCGCTAATGCGCTTTGTGCTTTGCGCTAAATGAAGAGCGCTGATGCGCTTAGCGCTTTGCGCTAGATGTAGAGCGTTGATGCGCTATAGTTGAAGCGTTGAGGCATTTGGCGCTGGTGCCATATAATGAGCGCAAAGCGCTTTTAGTAATGCAATGCACACGTGAGGAGCACGTGGCGCGCTTAACGCTGAGAGCTAGCCAATGAGCACAGTGCGCTGTGTTTGAAGCGCTATGGCACTGCAGCGCTTTGCGCTAGATGAAAAGCACTAAGGCACTTTTAAATTAGGAGCGCTAAGGCTCTTCTTAGGTTAACTTTGCACTCTGAAAATTATCTTTTCTTTGATAAGAGACTTTGTCTCAAGATTCTAAGAACAGAGTTATTAGTTTATAAGAGATATTTCAATCTCTTTTTGATGAAAGGTTTTGTCTTTATGGATCTGTGATCCTAAGAGAATTGAATAATTCTCCCCCTTTTATAATGAGATGTTCATAATCTCTTTTGTGAAAGACAATTTGTCTTATAGATCGATGATCTGTGAAAGAAGTAAATACTTCTTTTTATATTGAGATGATTTCATCTTTCTATTTCTTTTTACCTTGAAAAGAATTGTCTTCTTTTGCCGAGAGCTTCTTCTTCTTCCTGAGATTTTCTCAAAATTTATAGGGGGTCTCTCTGAAACTTGAAGTCTCGGGGCCTTTATATAGGGCAAGCTGATTTGTTCAATCGGTTAAAGAGATTTATTCTCTAATTGATTTGGGAATTTCCCCACCGTCAGATCTTTGATCCAAGGGTTTCTGGTTTACAGAAGATAATCTTCTTGTTTTTTTAACAAGATTGGGAAATCTTTCCCCCTTACAGAATTTGTTCTGTATTTTTGTGATTTTTAATCACCATTGGATCATTGATCCAACGGTGTTCCAAATTCAGGGCACAATCTTTTCTGTTTGGAAAGATTCAACAGAATTTCATTCTTGTTAATTGATAATTTAATCATATCCGTTGGATATTTGATCCAACGGTGAGGAACATTTAGTTCCAGCGCTAGCGCTTATGCGCTCTGCCCATGGTGCGCTACTTGGAGCGCAGCGCATCTAGCGCTAGCGCCTATGCGCTTTGCATGGGATGCGCTAGTTGTAGCGCGGCGCTTTTATAAAAGCGCGGCTTTAATTCAAATTTTGAATTCTGAACAGAGCTTTGCTCTAATTGGGGAAACAGTTTGTCTTCCCGGTTTCCGGCAGTAAACAGATTCTGGCACGCCCGGTGGGACCTTTTCCTCTTTCCACTCCACACTTCGTGTGTCATGTTCGCGAACGAATCGCGGTTTAATATGGTTGCCCCTGGATTCGAGGTACTAAGATTTGGTGTCTTGCTCCTACGCAGAAGGGAAGATGACATCTACGGCTTCCAGCTGCACCAACTGCAGCAATAACTCCCGCTCTGCCCCGTCTGGAGGAGTAACTTACGGGCCCCAAGCGGCCTCCATCTTCGCAATGCCGGTGGAACAGGTGACACAGGCCACCACTGGATTGTTCTTCGGGACCATGCTCCCACCGATAAGCTTCAACGCTCCAGTGCCGTTACAGGAAGCTCCAAAGAAGTCGGTCTTCGATCGGCTTGCCACTACCGCGGCCCTTCTTAACTGGTCATCCAAGTCTACTGCCTCGGTCTTCGACAGGCTGAGCATAAACTCAAATGGGCCCGCGAAGAGGCTCGCAATACTGGAGAAGGCTATCCCAACTCCTGCTACAGGTGAAGTCGTCCAAACTATTTCCCCTGCTCGAAAGTCGGCCTTCGACAGGTTGGCCACTCCTTCCCAGCGGATGTCGGTCTTTAACAGGCTGGCACCAATAACAGCCTCTCCTCAAAGCAGGGGGCATGACGAAGCTACTCTGACGATAGAGGTAAAACTGGCTACACGACATGCTCGACGTTGTCACTGGTGCCGAGTGAGGAAAGCTGGGGGTAGTTCCCCTTCTGGACTTACCCCACCAGCTCTAATGGTAGAAGTTGATGCTGCTGTTCCAACTGGGAACAGTTTCGAGCCACTCAGGAGGGTGCGCAAGAACTCTCCAACTGCCGTATTGATGAGGTCTCCTCCACCCGCTGAAAATGTTACAAAGGCGAAGCCGGAGCAGCCCCCTCAGCAGCTGTCCTCAAAAATCCATAGGGTCTGGCGAAGAGTACAAGATTCTGTAATCGAAAAAGACTACTCCCGCCAGCCGAAGAAAATGAAGGTTTGGCAAGAGGAGGACCACCCTGCTGCCATGCTGCGGAAGGTATCGTCTGCATGAGTGCCTATTGCAACAGCCCCCTCAACTTCGACCGCCTACAAAAAGAGAAGGCCGGGGAAGATCCCCGTGTCTACGACAAATCTCAAGGGTACTGAACCCAAACGCCCCAAGTCTGGGGGCATGGTAGTGCACACCGTCTACATGGCTTCCGAAAAAGAGGAAAGCCGTGCTTCTAGGGGTCACCGACCACTTACACAATCAGTAACTAAGGCTCAAGAGCAACAGCAGAAACTCCAGGAGATGCTGACGAAGATGGCTGCACTTACTGGGCAGAAAGAAAGCCCGGAAGCGTCGTCGGAGCAACACCAGGAACAAGAAACCGACGCCGAGTTCTTCCGAAGAATGCTCGAAAAAAAAAGATAAAGAAGCCGCAGAACAAGCGGCTAACATAAAGCAAATGACGCTTCTGTTCCAAGATATAGTGGGAATGATGATCCAGTCGGACCCTTCAGCCGAAGATCCCCCAATAATCATTGAAGACGACAGAAGGAAGACATCAAACCCTCTTCCGGCTTTATCAATGGCCAGGGAGGAGATGATCTCGAAAGCTGTACTTGATGACTACATAGCTCAACAAATACGAGCTCATCAGGCAAGTGAAGCTAATGGCCAAGTCGTTAGAACTGGGTGACCCTATCCCAGCTGGTACGATCAAATTAAGTACCCACTGGGATATACGATCCCTAAATTTCACGTGTATAAGGGGACAAGCAACCCCCATCAACACGTCGCCCAGTTCAGGGCTCTGTGCGGCAATACCGGAGGCGACGACAAATTGCTACTTCGCCAGTTCATCGGCAGCTTAGCGGAGACGGCATTTGAATGGTACTCGGAGCTTCCGAATGACTCCATCAAAACACACGGAAATGGAGTTGCTATTCTCCCAGCGTTTCGCAAGCGCTAGCGAGCGCACCCCGATCACGGCATTGATCAATGCCAGGGTGCAGCCAAGAGAGACATGGGTTTAGTATGCAATTCGATGGCGGAACCTATGGTCGAGATGCGAACAACGCATAGAAGAAGCTCCTGTCGTGGGCATGTTCATGGGAACCCTGGACACGCAAGCGACTATATCCCAGTTTATGATGTTTTTCAAGCCGACCACTTTCCAAACCTTGATCGACAAGCTGGACCAAATGGACCAAATGGGCCATAGACCGCCCTCCTCAAAAACGGAGCTTCGAAATGAGAAGGGCAAAGGGAAAGCGACCTTCGTCGCCAACGCTCAGCAACAGCCGAATGGTCCGAAGCCAGCTGCTCGCCAAAATGATAAACAGCAATCACTCGGAGAAAAGCTGAGACGTCCTTACTCATTCTCTCAGGATAAAATGAGAAGACTGTTCGAACTGGCGGTGTGCAACAGGCTCATCACTCTGCCGGATCCGAGACGCCCACTAAAACCAGGCGACGTCAACAATCCCAATTACTGTCCCTACCACAGAGTAGTGGGTCACCCAATCGAAGATTGCTACGTCTTCAAAAACTGGATTGAGGACCAGTACCAACAAGGAAAATTCGCGATGTCTGGAAACTGGAGGGTGAACCCGCCACAACCGCACGCTCCTAAAAAGATGGACACGCCGGGGGCATCATGCTCATTTATAGAGGAAGCTCTATAGGAAGTTGTTCTGTCGGTTAAAACTACAAAAATGTTGAAGGGACTTCAAGCATGTCCGGCGATCAGGTGGAAAAGCCCGCTAGAGCCAGAGATTATTGAAGAGATGCTGAAACCGTGCCCAACATCGGGAGTTGGTAGCGATGGGTAAAATACCCAGGCCCAGCCATCGAAGTCTTCGAAGAAGAAGAAGAAGACCAAAAAGCCCGCGCCATCTGACAACAAATGCACGGATCTGCAAAGGCATATTGACGCACTGGAGGAATATAACCAGAAGGCGCGAACCCCCGTCACACTCTAAGAGTTTCTCAACCATATCCTTGAGAGCGGAGATAATGACAATGATGAGGGAGAAGACTCGTCAGAAGAACCCGAGGATTATGTGGCAAGTTGTCACATGATCTCTCATTCACCCATAAATGACGAACAAGCTCACTCGGCATCAGAAATTAATGTAGAGGAGCTGGGGGCAGGATCGGTTCCAAAATCCTTGGAACCGTCAGATGAGATGATTGACATGCGGCTGCACGAACCCCGTCAGAAGAGCAAAACTGACCAAGAGCATGAAATGGCCATATTTGAAAGGGCCAGGCGTCGGCATCAAGTTAAACGAGTCATGGTGGGGATAAGTCACAAGGCACTCCAACCAGATCGAAGCACGCCCGCGGTAGAAAAAAACAGGCTTAAGACAAGGAAACGGTTCGCTAAAGCCATGTCGATGGGAATGAAGCTGCCACCTTTCAAAGAAAATACTCCCGAGGATACGTACCTTGACGAAGCGGACGTTCATCCGAGCTACTGCTTGTACCATCGGAAGGTTACACATCCCACTGAAGAATACAATGCCTTCAAGAAATGATGGTAAGGATATGTTGCTCGCTGACAACATTTCAAGCAGTTGAAACGCAAAACTCGTCGGGAGTAGAGAAATACGACAGATGAGCACAAAAGAACTGTCGGCAACTGTCACATGGTTGATACCAGGGGATCGCAAGTTCTCACCTTCGGAAGTGATTCGGACGAAGAAGTAGCCCTCGGCTCTCTCTTCGAAGAATCCACCTCAGGAAAAGAGAAAGAGATAAAGAACTGTGAGAATATTCAGCTGCGTAACCGTACGTTGCCTGAAAAGAATCTCGGACCCACAAACAAGGGATCGGACAAAAAGGATAAGGGGAAGGAAAAATTCCCTAAAGTTATCGCCCTCGATGACCGAGTCGTCGAAGAGCTTGCAGCCAAGGACCCGCCTAAGAAAAACAAAGTAGATTACAATATCCTGGCACACCTGAGGAAGATACCCTCACAACTAAGCGTTTTGGATGCCCTTCTGTTGTCTAAAGAGGCACGAGATTCTCTGATCAGGGCATTACAAGAGCCCGGGCAGTTTTAAGCTTTCCTTGCCGAAGAAAAGATGAAGGACGAGCTGGAAGAAATGCACATAGCTGACATCACTTTCGGCGATGAAGGTCTCCTCCTCGGAACGTGCGAGCACAGCCGTCCCCTGTATGTCACCGGGTATTGCCATGACATCAAGATAGATAAGATCTTAGTTGACAACGGGTCCTCTATCAACCTCCTAAATGTGATGGTGCTAAAAGAAATCTGCATGAGCGTTCAACACCTCGCTCGGGATAAAATCACCATCTCCGGGTTTGACTCCCAGTCATCATGGACGCTAGGGTCTGTGATACTGACGTTACGCTTTGGGCTTCTCGTCACTGACATCAAATTTCATGTCATTGACGCCGGGACTTGCTATAACGCTTTGCTCGGCAGGCCTTGGTTACACGAGTACAACATCATCCCTTCTACACAGTATCAGTGTATGAAATATTTCAAAGATGGTCTCGAGTATACCGTGAGGGGGGAACTAAACCCATTCTCCGTAAATGAAGTCCGAAAGTACAAAAATGCAAAGTATTTCCTACCAGACTTTGAAGACACGGAAAGATGCCATAAACCGGAGAATAAGTAAAAAAGCTATCACCACTATTCCGGTCTTCGGGAGCGATACTGAGGAGGAAGAAGAGATAGTCTATTCGGGCCCGCCCCAATGCAACAGACCGGGACCGTCGACCCCTATTCTGGTCTTCGGCAATGACTCTAAAGACGAAGTCAACGCAGTATTTTCGGCCCGTCCATCAGTGCAAGCCCTCACTGGAGATGATCAGAGTTTACAGATTGCCATGGTTCCGCGGCAGCACTATAGAGAGCTTGATGCGCTTGAGACATATAGTGTGCAAGAGCTGCAGACATTTTACGTCCCTCCCGGGCGAAGAGGTGAAAAGGTCATCCTATTCTATCGATCCACGGAGACTAAAGTTAAAAGAGATGTTTGGTATGGTACCGATTTTGCGCTCGACAGGCTCCAACCCATCCGTCTGCCCAGATACTATGCAGAAGGATTGAAAAGGTTATTGAGATGCCAAGGCGTACCCTTTAAGCAAACCGCGCGACAGGCCCAATTCTACAACAGGATTTGGAACATCCCCGGAACTAAACGAAAATTGCCCAACGGAAAAATGGAAACGATTGGGCTTGGATATTTCCAGTCCAAGAAACGAGAGCAATTCCATGGCTGCCATGTCATAAATGACCTCGATGAAAAAGGGGATGCTCTTTTAAAAGACGCTGACGTTGAACAAGAACGAGATCCTGCCATAAAAATACCGAGCCCGTCGTTTGAGGAACAGATTGACAAGCTAATGAGAGAAGCAGGTCAAAGGGTTCGGGATGACCACAGCCGCGAAATGGCCATTTACGAAAAAGCCAGGACGCAACGTATCATTCAGCAGGCTACGGAGGATGACAATGCCCTTCACCGTCAGCCCGCTACGCATTCCCAAGACAAGAAAAAGGCCCGACGCAGAGGCAAAAACAAGTTAAAGAATGGAAAAAATGTTCGACAGCGGCAAAATGGATCCAAAAGGCCACGCAATTGAGAAAAGGTCAGCCGAAATCCATCACTGATGAGGAAGATGGATCGGGAATATTCCTTCTCTCGAGACAAGACAAAGAAGATATTCGACCTTGTTATGAAATATCAAATGATGACACTCCCGGAGTCTCGGCACCCTGATCAAACAAAAGAGGTTCATCAGCCAGATTATTGCTCCATCATCGAACAGTAGGACATCCTCTTGAAGACTGCTTCACCTTCAAAAACTGGGTCGAAGACCAATATCAACTCGGCAGGTTCGCTCTATCCAACAATTGGAGGGTAGCCCCACCGCAAAGCCATATGCCAAAAGCAACGTATACAGTAAGAGTAGAACCAGATCAACATCGGTCTTAGAAATGAGCTCGTATCTGTCACGTGATAACACTGTCAGAAGAAAGAATGCATGAGAATATGGATGACTTCTCCAGGTGCTTCGAAAATGAGGATGAAGATGAGTTGATCTCAGAATTTCCACTGGCGCCAAAAGAATTGGAAGATGGGATACACACCACGGCGGACAACCTGAAAAAGATTGATTTGGGAACGACAAACGACCCATGGCCTACGTTTGTCGGTGAGCTGCTATCTAAAGAACAGGTGGCTACGCTAAAAGACGTGTTCATGTGGTATAAAGAATGCTTCGCATGGAACTATTCCGAGATGCCAGGGCTAGATTCGAAAATCGCTGTGCATAAATTGGCGATATCTCCGGACGTCAAGCTAGTCAAACAAGCACCAAGAAGAATGTGGCTCGAACTTGAGATGAGTATCAATGCCGAAGTCAAGAACCTAATCGGCTCTGGCTTCATCCAAGAAGTTCAATAACCCAACTGGATCACCAACATTGTCCCAGTGATGAAGAAAAATGGGATGGTGTGCATCTATGTGGACTTTCGAGACCTCAACAAAGACTGTCCGAAGGATGATTTTCCCGTACCGGTTACTGAGTTGATGATAGATAACATGTCCACTCACGAAGTCTTCTCCTTCATGGACTGATCATCAGGGTACAATCAAATAAAGATGCATCCCGAAGACCAGAAGCATACCGCTTTCCGGACTCCTATGGGCATATTCTACTACAAAGTAATGCCTTTCGGTCTAAAGAACACCGGTGCTACCTACCAGAGGGCCATGACGAAGATCTTTGATGACCTCATACACGAGATTGTCGAATGTTATATTGACGACCTCGTGGTGAAAAGCAAATCGTATGAAGAGCACTGGGAGCATCTAAAGATAGTGTTTCAGCATCTTCGGAAATACAACCTGAAGATGAACCTTCTGAAATGCGCGTTCGGAGTTTCCTCAGGCAAATTCCTAGGGTTCATCATACGACACCGGGGCATCGAAATAGATCCATCGAAGATCAAGGCGATTATGGAAATGCCCATTCCAAGAACTTTAAAACAATTGCGGTCTCTACAAGGGAAGCTCGCGTATATCCGATGGTTCATAGCCAACCTCTTCGGAAAATGTCGTTCCTACAGTCACCTGATGAAGAAGGGAACCCCGTTCATTTGGGATCGCAAATGCTAAAGAGCACTGGACGAAATCGAGCAATATCTGCAGAATCCGCCAGTACTGACCGCTCCTGTCAAGGGAAAGCCTCTCATTCTGTACACAACACTCCTCGAAGGTTCGTTAGGCGCGCTATGGGCACAGGAGAATGACCAAGGGAAAGAGAAAGCCCTCTACTATTTGAGTCGAGTTCTCCTGGGGGCAGAAAACAACTACTCTCCTATCGAAAAACACTGCCTGGCATTAATCTTCGCAATAACGAAGCTTCGGCATTATGCTTTGGCGCATGAGGTCCATCTCATATCAAAAGTGGATCCTCTCAAATATTTGATGTCAAGAGCCATACTAACGGGACGGCTCGCTAAATGGGCCCTACTCTTAATGGAATTCTCAATAACATACCGACATCTCAAAGCAGTGAAAGGTCAGGCCATCGCCGACTTCCTCACTGAGCATCCGATACCTGCCGACTCACCCCTAAATTGCGAATTGCCAGACGAGCACACATTTGACACGATCGACGGGGAAAGAGGAAGGAGTGATACCCGATGGGAACTCTACTTCAATGGGGTATCTTCCATGAATAAGCGAAAGCACAACACCCCCATAATCAAATCTGGGATAGGCCTCATCTTCGTGACTCCATAAGGAGGGATAATGAGCTTTGCATTCTCCTTAATAGAGCCGAGGACAAACAACGAAGCGGATCATGAGGTTTTGATAGCAGGTCTTGAGATCGCTGCCAACATGGGAATTGAAAACCTCCTCAGATACGGAGACTCTCAGCTTGTCATTAGCCAAGTAAACGGCGACTATCAAACGTGCAAACCAGAGTTGGTAAAGTACAGCAAGAGAGTGCAATAATTGCTAACTCAAATTCCCTCCTACGTCCTGGGAAGCATACCGCGTACAGAAAATAGCAAAGCGGACGCATTAGCTAAACTTGCTAAAGAACTGGCTGACGAAAACCTCGATGATGTAAGAATCGTTGTGCAATGCCGTCAGGTTCTTGCACCGGCAGAAATATCCCCAGAGTCGTCTGAAGAAAAGGAAGCAAACAACCCTACAAATAGAGGACCAAGAAAAGGCTAAGGATTGGAGAGAAGTCTTTATAGACTACTTCAAATCCCGTCGAACACCTGAAGATGCATCCTCAAGACATCAGCTCATGAGACGGGCTCTATCTTTTGCCTTCGTCAATGATACTCTGTATAAGAGATCGTTCGACTCTCTGTGGCTGAGATGCCTGGGACCGGAAGAAGCAAGGAGAGTCGTCCAAGAAACTCACGACGGACTCCGCGGTTCTCATCAAGCCAGGCCAAAGATGAAACTGAAGATCAAAAGAATGGGCTACTATTGGCCCATGATGATTCAGGATTGCCTCGAATACGCGAAGCAGTGCCACTCGTGCCAAATTCATGGAGACTTCATCCACCAGCATCCAAACCAGCTACACCCAACAGTGGCTAGCTGGTCGTTCGAAATGTGGGGAACCGACATAATTGGGCCCATCGAACCAGCGTCATCCAAAGGACATCGGTTCATATTGGCGACAACTGATTACTTCTTTAAGTGGGCAGAAGCCATACCGCTCAGAGAAGTGTAGATGGAGAACATCCTCCATTTCTTTAAGACACACGTCATCTATCGGTTTGGCACTCCTCGACGGATTATCTCCGATAATGGGCCGTCCTACAGAAATCACAGAATCAGCCGCTTCGCACAGCAGCATAACATAGACTGGAGATACTCTTCGGTCTATAATCCCCGAGCTAACGGTCTAGCTGAGGCTTTCAACAAAACTTTGACAAAGATCATAAAGAAGACGGTGTCCAAAAATAAAAAAGACTGGCACGAGAGACATCATGAAGCTCTCTGGGCTTATTGGGCCACGTTCAAAACGGCCACAAATACAACGTCATTCACGTTGGTATTTGGTACAGAAGCGGTACTTCTCCCTTGAGATAGAGCTACCTTCCCTACGAGTGGCGGTTCATTACGAGCTAACAGACGAAGAGAATGCTCAGTTTCGGCTCGTCTCATGGTGCAACAAAACATAGAAGCTTACAAAGTAAGGATGACGCGCTCATACGAAAGATTGACTAGGCCGAGAACATTCCGCCAAGGCGAATTCGTGCAAGTTGTCAAAAGACCTATGATCCCTAATCGTGCCAAACAGGGGAATTCGAGCCAAACTATGAGGGCCCGTACATTATATACAAAGTCTACCAAGGTGGAGCTTACTTGCTCATGGATATGAATGGAGAAAGACCCTTCTGGCCAATAAACGGCCTATTCCTTAAGAAATACTACGCCTGACGAGTCACGACTCAGGTCAATGATAGATAACGACGCTTGTGTCCGCTCACTATCATCCTGAGTCAAAACTCTAAGAGTAATACCCAACAGTACTCCGTATCAAATATGGAAAACAACGGACCGAAACGACCCTAAACTAACAACGGACCGAAATGTACCTAAACTAACGATGGACCGTAATGTCCTTAACTAATAACGGAACGAAACGCCCCTAAACTAAAAATGGACCGCAATGTCCTGAAACTAGCTACGGACCGAAACGTCTTTAAACTACTACGAACCACAGCATCCTTAGGCTAACTCGGCAAAAAAAAAAGGTACGTCCATAAGCGAAATAGGCACGGATGAAAATCTGAAAGGGCTCCGTGAGTAAAAACAGCAGGGCTACCGGCGAGTTTGTGAAAACCCGAAAAGGCGCAGATTCATAAAAAAAAATCATGCACACTTGCAAAGTCCTCTCGACCTTGTAAGGATACCTTCGTGAGATTCTTACGACTCACAAGGGAGCAACACACTTAGGGATCCCCACGATTCCTAAGGAGAAATTACACTTACGAGATCCTCACGACTCGTAAGGAGAATTCCCTTATGAGACCCTCACGGCTCATACTACAGGGATCTGAACATGTTCTTAAGCCATCACATTCCCCAGATTGCCCTACAAGCGGTTCAATATTAATCCTTGTATACAATCCACGGGCACAAATAAACGTTCCTTCACCAAGTTCCACCAATGGTGCGAAATGTCCTCATGTGGTAAACGCATTTGTAAGTCCTCTGGACCTTGTAAGGAGAAAATACCTGCGTGAGATCCTTACGACTCACAAGGGAGCAATACACTTAGGGATCTCCACGATTCCTAAGGAGAAATTACACTTACGAGATCCTCATGACTCATAAGGAAAATCGTCCCCCTATGAGACCCTCACAGCTCACAGGACTCAAAAGTCTTAAGATTCAGGGATCTGAATATATTCTTAAGCCATCACATTCTTCAGATTGCCCTACAAGCGGTTCAATATTGACCCTTGTATACAATCCACGTGCATAAATAAACGTTCCCTCACCAAGTTCCACCAATGGTGCGAAATGTCCTCATGTGGTGAACGACGCTTGTAAGTCCTCTCGACTTATAAGGAGAAAACACTCTTGTAAGATCCTTACGACTTACGAGAGAACACGCACTTAAGAATCCTCATGATTCTTAAGGAGAAAACGCACATGCGAGATCCTCACGACTCGTAGGGAGAAACATCTTTATGAGACCCTTATGGCTCATAAAGTCAAAAGCTTTAGTCAGCAGGATCCTAACCCTATTTGCTAAGCCACCTTTGCTCAAGTTAACAAAGGCAAATGATGATTCGCTCCTGGCAATATCCCAGTTGTAGCGATGTTGATGCCTAAATCGGTAACAAATTCCAAGTCCTTTCGCGGCAAGTGATGATTTGCTCCTGGCAATATTCCAGTCGCAGCGATGCTGATGCTAAGATTGGTATCAGATCTCAAGTTCCAAACTCGTAATAAAATCAGCGAGCCAAAAATGCATATGAAATAGCCAAAATGATGGGGCAACTCGTAATAAAAGTCAGCGAGTAAAATATATCCATATAAAAATAGCCAAAATGTTTGGGCAACTCGCAATAAAAAGTAGCGAGTAAAAAGAAAAAAATAGCCGAAATAATTGGGCACCACGAAAAATAGCCGAAATGATTGGGCAATCGCAACTTTCGCGATATAAAAAGCTGAAATGATAGAGTATCGCGGAAGGAAATAAAAAAAATGAAACAATGAAACGTTTGCCCTACAGGTGAGTCCATACCGACCCCTGTATACAATCCATGGGAATAAACGAAAAGGGAACCACATTTCCCAACAGATTCCGTCAAAGAGAGAATCAGATCTCGATAGCAACATCTGCATCCCAGAAGTCAACACCGACACCGCAGAAAGCGGATCAAGTCAACACCGACACCGTAGAAAGTGGAGCAAGTCAAACTCGACACCGCAGAAAGTGGAGCAAGTCAGCCCCGACACCGCAGAAAGCAGAGCAAGTCAGCCCCGACACCGTAGAAAGTGGAGCAAGTCAACCCCGACAACGCAAAAAGCGGAGCAAGTCAACACCGACACCGCAGAAAGCGGAGCAAGTCAACACCGACACTGCAGAAAGCGGAGAAGTCAACCCCGACACCGCAGAAAGTGGAGCAAGTCAACCCCGACTCCGCAGAAAGCGGAGCAAGTCAAACCCGACACCGCAGAAAGCGGAGCAAGTCAAACCCGACACCGCAGAAAGCAGAAACAAGTCAGCCAATGACCTCCCTGCCGGATCAACGCCCAGTCTCGGAAACAAGTCAGCCAATGACCTCCCCGCCGGATCAATGCTCCGTCTCAGAAACAAGTCAACCAATGACCTCCCCGCCGGATCAATGCTCCGTCTCGGAAACAAGTCAACTCACGAACATCTCGACCTCAGGGAAATCGGCTTCCTTGGCGAGAACCTCTCGATTCGTGTCGACCCGCAGGAAAATCAGTGTCTTTGTAGGAATCTCTCGATTCGTCTCGACCCCAGGGAAATCAGTGTCCTTAGCACAAACCTTTCGATTCAAGGAAATCAGCGTCCTTGGCGAGAACCTCTCGATTCGCGTCGACCCGCAGGGAAATCTGTGTCTTTGCAGGAATCTCTCGATTCGTCTCGACCCTAGGAAAATCAGTGTCCTTGGTAAAAACCTCTTGATTCAGGGAAATCAGCATCCTTGGCGAGAACCTCTCAATTTAGGAAAATCAGCGTCCTTGGCGAGAACCTCTCGATTCGTTTCGACCCGCAGGGAAATCAGTGTCTTTGCAGGAACCTCTCGATTCGTTTCGATCCCAAGGAAATCGGTGTCCTTGGCAAAAACCTCTCGATTCAGGGAAATCAGCATCCTTGGCGAAAACCTCTCGATTCGTTTCGACCCGTAAGGAAATCAGTGTCTTTGCAGGAACCGGTCGATTCGTCTCGACCCCAAGGAAATCAGTGTCCTTGGCAAAACCTCTCGATTCAGGGAAATCGGCATCCTTGGCGAGAACCTCTCGATTTGTTTCTGCCCGCAGTCTTTGCGAGAATCTCTCGATTCGTCTCGACCTGCGGGGAAATTAGTGTCCCTGTGCATGAAGAAAATTCTCTTGTGAGATCCTTACGATTCTCAAGAGAAAACGCACTTAGGAGTCCTCACGATTCCTAAAAAGAAAATACACTTACGGGATCTTCTCGACTCGCAGGGTGAAAAGTCTGTATGAGACCCTCACGGCTCATAAAGTTGAAAAGTCTTAGGCGACAGATCTGAACCTATTTCCTAAGCCATCGCTGCCCTGCAAGGAGAGCAAGATAGACCATCTACAAGACGTATTTGCTAAAGAGACACGACAGTACGACTGCGTATATGTTTAAATGGAAATGATGTCTAAAATGTGCTGATTCATGTACGACACTAGCGCTCGCACTTAAAAGAGAATTCCCAAAGGTAAAGTATGAAGTTCATATACAGAGATGGGATTCATGTACGAATATATGATAAAAGGAAAACATTCAGCAGAAAACATTCAACACTCAATAATAAGGGAAGTACATCGACATAAATATACTACTCTACAGGGAAAAGATCACCAAATATGGGATCAGAGATACAGGGGTTAACAAAACAAAACACAAGGTTCTCCAGTTCCCTCTCTACCCTCTCCACCATATCGAAGCGACGGTCCTCGCGAGAGGTTGATCCCTACCGATTTGTGCCATGCTCATCAGCAAAAACAGACATGATAGCCCGCCGGGCTCTTATCTGACTCAGTAAATGAACCGAGCGATCCTTCAGAGCCTGGGTAATTAAGCGTGCCTCATGGAAACACTCAATTTTATTCTCCACGGTGTCAAGAATTGTCGAGGTCATCTCTGCCGGATGAGGAGGAATATCGGCGAGCACGGATAGAAAGATCATCCGAAGCCAAATGGAGCCCATAGGAAGAGGAGAGCCCTTACGAGTCAGGAACTCATATATCACCGCGTCACATTGAGCATCGATGAGAAGGGGATCTACTTGCCGCGCAGCAAGGTGAGGAATCGTTTCCTCGATGAGCACCTCCCATGGTTGCCGACAAGCGTGAGGGCGATTGCAGGCCATAGCTCTGGGTTTGTTTGAATTCTGTTAATAAAAAGAAGCGTTTCTCTTTGAAGAGAAGAAGGAAGGTGTAGCCTCGAGTTATAATGAGACGCATTCAAAGCTATGCACAAAAAACATCGTGCATGGTGGAGCTATTCCCAAGGCCGGAAAAAGGGGGGCATGGGAAAAGAAAAGGGTGGCTCATGGGATTCAGAGTAGGGAGGCGAAACGACCTCATCAGCAGAGCCCCACGTGCATGGCACGTGAGCACCAGTCTTGATCCCTTTTGAAAACTAAAACGGCACCGCACGTGCATAACACATGAGCGCAGGCGCTAGTGCAGGATTAAAATCCCCAGCGGTGCCTCATGCGCAAAACACGTGAACACCAACAGCAGTATAACAACGCCTCATACAGAACACATGTAAACATAAAAAGAAAGGAGGGTAAACATGAACTTTTGTCATTCATACTCCAAGAACTTATACATGGTGTAAAAATGAAAGAAAATGTTTACAATGGTAAAACACTTGATCCTGGACATGGATTAAGAAATTCAGAAGCAAGGTCGAGTAAAACGTTTCTGGCTTTTCTGACCATTCTCGTGTGCATCTTCTCGCGAATACAAGCGTCAGGATTATCGCTGATATCATCCGCCCTCTGATAGGCAGAGATTATCGTTGTCTGTTGGAAAACATGATGCAAGATATCAACAAGACTATCTCGCCGCCTCTTTGAGATCAAGTCCATTAGATACACTGAGTGTACCTTGTCTTCGGCGTTATCAAGCGCCTCTAGCGGCATGGCTTCGTAAAACCTAGGAAGGGCTTCCCAAATCGCTCCTACGATAATCTTCAACAAAGTAGAACGACGGGGGGTAGTCGACCGTTGTATTCATCGAGGCGACGCATAACCTCAGCGCATTGAGCGTCCGTAAACTCCTGGTTTTGACAATGGCCTTGGACGGGAATGTCATAGAAAATAATTTCGTCAAGATCATACAAATAAACGGCCATGATGTCTGAAAAGAAAAATCAATGAGAGTTAATAATCAAAGTGATTAAGACAGGGTTTATTATGAGGATCTAAAAAGATTCTCATTTCAACGGACACGGGGGTTTAAATAACCCTTGACATCCTCATAGAGAAGGCAAGTTCTGTTAAAATACTCAACAAATTTGAATTTACGCAAATAAAGGAAAAATCCCTTAAAAAGATTTTCAAGAACACAGGGGAATTAAATTCCCGATGAGCCCTCTTGATCTTTCAGAGCTCAGCTCTTCGGTGAGGAATTAAAATCCTATTATGCAATGGAATTAAATTCCAGAAACCCCATAAAAGAGGAAATGAAAAATCAAATGCCATAAAGGTCAGAGGAGGGATGCTCGAAGCATGGAGAGTTATTACTCAAAAATCATATCTTTGCATCTCTAAGAGATGGGTTTTAGAGGAGAGCACATAATGGATTTAAAATCCAGAAGTTTTCTTTAAAAAAAGGGTTTCTCTAAATGTTCAAGACCTTTACCTAAAAGGGTTTTTTTTCCTCCAAAAGAATTTAACTCTGGAATTGCAGTGGCAGAGAACTAAGCTCTGAAGAGGAGAATTAAATTCTCAAAGAAAATAAAGAAGGAAGAAGTTGAAAGAACAGTGTCTGCCTAAAGACCAAACCCTTGCATTTATAAGACATGACAAGAGCGGTTCATCTCCCTATTCCCTTAGGCAATCCAACGGCTGTAAAGGTAACAGCGTTGCACTCACGTGCAAGCCACGTGAGAACAACGCTGTGGGGGCATTTGTTCCCTTTGAAAAAATAAATAATAAATGAAAAGGCAATAGGAAAATTCCCCAAAGGAAGCATCACGTGCCCACATGTGATGCGCCTTGGAGCCAAAATTACAAGCATTACACTTAACAAATAGGACTGGAGTTGGGCCTCACGTGCCACACGTGAGCACCTATATACAAAATATATAGGTGCCTTCATAAAACAAAATAGCAGGCCAGAAGGCGCATCACGCGTCAACACGTGATGCTCTTCTGACCCGATAGAATTAAATTCTATATAAAAGGAATCAGAACCCTATTGAGGAAATACTCCTCAAATCTTTCTAAACAAGAAAGATTGTGCTTTGTAAATCAGAGCACAGTTGGATCAAAAATCCAATGGTGATTAAAAATCACCAAGATACATAATTAAATTCTGACTGAGAAAATACTCCTCAAATATTTCTAAACAAGAAATATTGTGCTCTGTAAATCAGAGCACCGTTGGATCAAAAATCCAATGGTAATTAAAAATCACCAAGATACAGAATAAGTTCTGTATGGGAAAATATTTTCCCAATCTTATTAAAAACAAGAAAAATGTCTTCTGTAAAATGGAAATCCTTGGATCAAAGATCCGACGGTGGATAAATTCCCCAAATCAATTAAGAGATCTCTCAGTGAGAGATTTTCTCAACTAAATCAACAAATCAGCCTCCACTATATAAAGGCCCCAAGACTTCAAGTCTTACAGAGAAGAAACCCCCCATAAACTGCAAGTTCAAAAGAAAAGAAGAAACCCTAGGCAAGAAGGAACAAAACACAGAGAACATCTTACTTCTTCTTCGTCTCCACAAGAATTTAACTCTTCCAAAGAACTTAGTTCTTTCTTCTGGTAAAAGATCTGCAAAAGCATATCTCCCCACAAGTTGAGAATTTAATTCTCATCGGGGAGATTCTGCCACGCAGATCCAAAACCTAGAGGAAGATCTAAGTTCAGAGAATTTAATTCTCCTAAAAGGCATATAGGAATTTAATTCCTCTGATAAAACTAGGGTTTAACCCTTCATATAAGAACTTAGTTCTCCCTTCTGGTGAAAGATCTGCAGAAGCAGATCTCCCCACAAGTTGAGAATTTAATTCTCATCGGGGAGACTCTGCCATGCAGATCCAAAACCTAAGGGGAGAACTAAGTCCAAGGAATTAAATCCTTATAATATATATATATATATATATATAATAAGGGATTTGAGATTTTTTAACACTCAGAGAAAGAATTCCATGCATATTGATGATCACGTGTTCACACGTGACCACCTGTGATGAACTCAAAAGAAAGATTGAAATAGATCACGTGTTCACACGTGACCCCCCTCGCTGATAATGCTTGCCACTTTTTAAAAGAAAAGGGGATAAATCCAAGGAAACAATGTCTAACTCTGAGGCACCCTCACATGCTCAAACATGATGGCCACATGGATAAAGTGTTTAACACTTATATAAAGATGGGGAATAAAATCAAGTGAACAACACCATCTTTAAAAGCATCATGTGGGACACGTGAGCGCTCTCAAATTCCAGTGTTTAACACTGGCTCAGAGCATCACGTGGGAGCACGTGAGCACTAAAGGTATAGTAGTGTTTAACACTATAAGGAACCAACTTCAACCTCAAATTGGTTAAGCTCCTCTTGAGATTAAACCGAGCCTCTATGCTCAGGAGTGGTAATTCTTCAATCTGAAATTTAGTTCAATAGTACATCTCTTCACACCTCTAATACATGTCGTTGTAATTCTTCAACGTCTTCAGAGAGGTGGAGGGTCCCAATAACCAATAACTCTTGGCGCACCCCTAAATTGATGAGCCAGAAACTCCCAATGGACCGTAATGTCCTTAAACTAACCCAATGGACCGTAATATCCTTAAACTAACTCTATGGACTGTAATGTCCTTAAACTAACCCAATGGACCGTAATGTCCTTAAACTAACTCAATGGACCGCAACGTCCCTAAACTAAACTCTACGGACTATGATGTCCTTAATCCCAATGGACCGCAACGTCCATAAACTAAACTCTATGGACTATGATGTCCTCAAACTCCACGGACTATGATGTCCTTAAACTTATGGACCGTAATGTCCCTAAACTAAACTCTATGGACTATGATGTCCTTAAACCCAACGGACCACAACATTCCTAAACTAAACTCTACGGACTATGATGTCCTTAAACCCTAATGGACCGCAACGTCCCTAAACTAAACTCTATGGACTATAATGTCCTTAAACTCTATGGACTATGATGTCCTTAAACTTATGGACCGTAATATCTCTAAACTAAACTCTATGGACTATGATGTCCTTAAACCCAATGGACCGTAACGTCTCTAAACTAAAATGATAGAGCCCAAATACTCTTTCATTGGATCAAAAATGATTTCGAACCCCGGTTGAGTAAATCTTAGTCAAAAATTAGACTAACGTATCCTCAACAACCGTTTAAGTTAATCTTAATCTCAAACGAGGTTAACGAGCCTTAAATCAAACAAACCCAAATCTAAGAAAATACGGATTTGGACTAATCCATGCCTTACGGGCAACAACATAAATTAGTCCCCGTATACAATCCACGGGCAACCAAAAATAAAACAAAAATACACGACATGAAGTGACCTTCTGGAGCAGGAAAAAGTTGTTACCGCGGTGCGTAACGTAATTAACTTCAGGGGCTTGCAACTGCAGGGAAGAGCGTCCCCACAATAAAAAACCCCTCACAACGAGGGGGAATCTGACGAAGTCTGCTACAACGGCCGCATCTGTCCAAACCTCCGATACACGGTGCCATAAATCAACTTGGTATCTTCGGAGAGGTGGACAGATAAAACCAAATAACATCTGCCCTAAATGCAGGCAAGACGTTTGTCTTCCCGGTTTCCGGCGGTAAACAGTCACTCCCGGTGAAGGGATCTCGGCTCTTTCCTCATCGAATGAGGTGCTGGATATTTCACAAATACCACTATGCAAAACAAAAACTATAAAAGCAATCAAAAGACAAACCGAGTGTGTTGTAGTATCTGCCAGTTTCGCTAAAAAGGTCACTCACGGTGAAGGGATCTCGACTCTTTCCTTATCGAATAAGGTGGTGGAATTCTATAAGGAATATCGTTATGCAAAGCAAGAACTAGAGCTACCAGTTTTTAAAATAAGTTTCTACAACATTTTTAGGTTTCTTTTATTTCATTAATCTCATTAATGAAGTCCCATCTTTTATGCTTCCTAAGCATCATAAAAGAAATAAAAGCATCAATAGTTATTATATATATCATATATATAATATAAGCATTCGTCTCAACATATCAAGTGATCACATCACAAAATATCAGCAGCAGAAGAACACATATGAAATATTGGATATACTAGGAATTCCGTGTTTTAAATTAAGCCAGTATAAAACACGGATTCCACGGTCGCGTTGAATAGCCAAACCCACATCCCTAAACCCCTACGAGAGTGGCAAGCAACTCTATCAATTCTAGAGTTAGGAGACCCGGTCTCGACTCCTCGAGATGGTCTCCCACTGGACCCTAGAACTCGGTTGCTTGTGCTCCCCTCCTTGGGTCTAAC
Organism: Agapanthus africanus; assembly: GCA_030015575.1. Classification (NCBI taxonomy): domain Eukaryota; kingdom Viridiplantae; phylum Streptophyta; class Magnoliopsida; order Asparagales; family Amaryllidaceae; genus Agapanthus; species Agapanthus africanus. The sequence continues at coordinate 394,681,725 of JASDDO010000029.1, read as the reverse complement.
GTAATGCGGAAAAGTAAATAATATACAACAATGGTGACATCATCCTCAACCCGGAAGTGCCCCAATAAAAGAATATTACATACAAGCTTTTACATGAATGAAAATGAAAAACTCATCTCACATAAAAAAAACCCGGCTATTCACAACACGACGATCCAATATAACATATCACAGTAACACATAACATCACATGTCATCAACGTAAGTAAATATGCGTATCACAATTGTCGTTGACATATAGTAACGAAACCGACAATATACCATATATTACACTTACGGTAGCAGAAAAGAAAGTGAAAAACTACAACATTTGGAATTCGCAACCACCTTAGACATCATAGACCCAATGTATCACATACTTTGGATTTCATGCCTAACCAAATGAATTTCTTAGACATCACATGCCTAACAATTATAAACCCCACATTTTAGTCTCGATATTAAAAACACTTTCCAATAACCTGTCGGGTAATTCAACAACATTCCCGATAACATGATCGAATTCTCGTTGGAAACTTTAGCAGATGGCCGCACCCCCGATGCCGTCGACGAAGTGTACTAAGGCGGAACACCACGGCCGCGAGCACCCAAACGAATGGTTTTGGCAACGGGGTTCTCCTACAGTCACTTGGTCGGGGGCTATCGGGTGTGGCTATCTAGTAAGGTTACCCGGCGAGTATCCGCGTACACTACGTAATTGCGACGGACTTTTGATCCTCATCAAAATTCCGTGGCAACCGATCAAATGAGACTAAACTGCTAGATTTATAAAATTCAAATTAGTTTTCACAAAACTAATTATTGTGGATTCCAAATATTGTATCACATTCACAAAGAGCTAGACGATGTTAAACATTTCGATCGAATCAACGAATTTCCAAAATTTCCCAGAGAGCTCAACACTTGAGCAGTGTTAGAAATACCCAGAACCATACCATAATTCCCATAGACCAGCAGCTGAAGGCCCGTCCTAAGCCTCTCAAGTGGTGCCGCGGAACCGCCGCCAAAACCATGTTTTGGCCGTGGTTCCGCGGTCACTTAGACGAGTTAGGGACTCGTGCTTCAGGTGGGTCCATGGAATTACCTACATGATTTTTAGAGTATTTTTAACATGAAAAATTCTAACTTTTTGAAAATTTTCCAGAAAGGGGTCCAAAATTGGGTTTTTGTGGTTCGGTCGGACTTCTAACTTCGTCTAGACAACGCTTAATGCTCTAGCTTGGCTCTGATACCACTGCAGGGTTCTCTAGCGCGGCAGCAAGGTTTCGGGAGGCATCGCCCATGCTAATTTCAAAAATTTGCCGTACTAAAGAACCCTAACCCTAGAATCTTAACTAGAGATTTAGACGAATAACCAATGTAAACAACTTTACATCTAAGTGAATGAGGAATACAACCTTTGTAGACCGGTCCTTCACTTCTAAAGCTCCGTATAGTAGTCCTTTCCCTCAAAGTAATGAACACCTGAACTCTAGTAAGGGTTCACATGAAGAAATGAATAAGCTTGCTCGAAGTCTTCGAGGCCGAAGATGATTTACGTCGAGGAGACTCAAGCTCATGCTATCTCTTCACTAATGGTAGATTAGTGAAGCAAACACCCTAAACTAAATGGCTAATATAGTAGAGGATGATGAAGTAGGAACTGAGCTCACTTTAGATTTATTTTTCTCACATTATTTCTTCACCATTTGAAAAGCTAGTAAGCTTTTTCATGAGGAAGAAGAAGATGAAGTGGAGATGAGAATGAAACTCTTTTGAGGTGAGAATAGCAACCATGGGTGAGTTAGTGTCATACACTAACCCATGTAGAGAATGAACCTTGGCTAAGGTTAATGGTTAGGTTAATAAATATCTACAAGTGAAACAAAATTGGTGGACTTGGTCAATAGTTCCACAAGTTTCTACAAGTTTGTAGCCATGACAGATATCCATCCAATTTTGAATTACTTAAATAAATATAAACCCTTCATTATATTAAGCATTGTGTGAGTCTCATACACCCATGTAGCATGTGGCATCAAGCATGACACATATAAAATGTACATTAATATGTATCACATATATACTATATGCACACAAGTGAGAAAAAGAATACTTAGAGAGCAAATATTAGTTAATGTAAGTTAATATATCAAGTATATAATTATAAATTAAATTATCAAATCAACACTTAATTTAATAATCCGGCTATATCACATACAACCGACTAATATCATATGTGTTGGGGTAAAAATTTACACCCCGGTTGACCGAGTCAAAGTCAAGGTCAACCCCCAAGCTAGGTGGGCCCAAGCCCAGGTCAAGCGGGCCCATGCCCAAGTCGAGCCTGCGGCCAGCCTCCCCATGCCAACAACAAAATCATGTGATAAATAATTTTTATGTAATTTTTTATACATGAATGTATGCAAAATGGGCATAAAGCCAATATTTTGTAAGCCCATGGCTTATGTGCAAAAAAGAAATGGCACATGAGTCATGGGATGGGCAAAATGCCATTTTGCAAAGCCCAAGGGGCTATATGTAAATATGTAAGCCTATATAAGGCAACATGATGAATAAAAAAAGGAACAACTCTTCATTCTCTCCATAAAAAAACCTAGGGTTCTTTGTGCCTCCTGCTCCTTCTCTAAGGTTCTAAACATTGTCATTTCTTTTGAATTAAATCAAGAGTTTTACTCTTTCTCTTCCAAAACTAAGTAGTTTTCCACCACAAAACCCACAAAGGGGAACTCAGATCTCCCATCAGATCTCAAAAAGGAGTGATTTTTAAAATCTCCTACTTCTTGATCTTCAAGATCCGGCCAAACAACAGAAGGAAGAAGAAGAACCCCCTTCATCAGCTTCAAAACATCCCAGGAGTTTAACTCCATACATATATACATAACAAATATTTCCTTTCTGAAGCACAGCTTCTATTTCTTAGGCTAAAAGCCATTTTTTTCTCGTCGGCGCTCAAGCGCAGAGCGCCCGCGTGCCGACACGTGGCGCGCTTGCGCTCAAGCGCAAGCGCCCGAGCGCAAGTCGCCCACGTGCCGACACGTGGCGCGCTTGCGCTCCAGCGCAAGCGCCCGAGCGCAAGTCGCCCCGGTGCTGACACGTGGCGCGCTTGCGCCCAAGCGCAAGCGCTCGAGCGCAAGTCTCCCCCGTGCCGACACGTGGCGCGCTTGCGTTCAAGCGCAAGCGCCCGAGTGCAAGTCGCCCCGGTGCCGACACGTGGCGCGCTTGCGCCCAAGCGCAAGCGCCCGAGCGCAAGTCTCCCCCGTGCCGACACGTGGCGCGTTTGCGCCCAAGCTCAAGCGCCCAAGCGCAAGCGCCCGAGCGCAAAGCGCCTACGTGCCGACACGTGGCGCGCTTGCGCTCAAGCGCAGAGCGCCCACGTGCCAACACGTGGCACTCTAGCGTCTGAGCGCACAGCACCTAGACGCACAGCGCCCAAGGTGCTGCCCCCACACATCCTTTGGATACCTTTTCCCCCTCTTTCTTTTATATATATACATATATACATATATATATATATACATATGTATACATATTTGCACACACACGTGCTCCACGACACTGTCCCTGTTAGAAAAAAATTTCTAACGGGGCGCTGCCCCGCACCCCGCAAGGGGGCTGCTAACCCCTTGACCCCCAGCCCGCTATCCGGATAGCGGGACCCCCGTAAAAAAAACTCTGCGTGGCTCCCGATATATCCAAAACCCCCCTTTCAAAACACAACACACGTACACTGCACATTGAGTTCGCATGACCAGTTTAACCCGTTAATCGGAGGTTCCCTCACCCCAAAGGCAAGGGGTAATTAACGGCAGCTTAGTCCACGGCTGCCGGAGATTCGGATCCCCACAATCAATAAACCCCGGCCTACCCTAGGCAGGGGGAATCTGTAGTACGCCTGACAAGCGCACGCGTATTCCCATCTCAATGGGGTGACGAAAAAACACCCTACAGATTCTGGCACGCCCGGTGGGACCAATCTCTCCTCCCATATTTCGGGTTACGCGTTCATGCGAACTCAATCAATATACATACCTGTATTTATACTAAAAATAATGCTTTTTCATACAGGTTTTCAAGCAATCACTCTCCAACAATGTCTCCAAGGACGATCTCAGCTCTCAGCACGACTCCCTTCTCCTACACGATGAAGATAGACTCCATGACGGTCCTTCCGGCCAGTCTCGGGCGACAATGGGAGGAGGAGCCGCTACCATTCGGCTCTATCATGTTCATTCCAGTTGGCGCCATCCCATCTCCTCAAGCCCCGGTGGCAGACAAACCGGTCTCGAAAGGCAAGAGACCAAATGTGGTGATCTCGAGGGCGCCCCAACCCAAACGCAAGTCGGTATCTGAACGACTTTCCTTGGCCCCAGCTGGGGGCAAGGCCATCAACACCAGCAAAGAAACAAGGCATCTCAGGCAAACTCCAGCGACGCCTCTGACAACTGCTCGATTGGGTGTCTTCTCAAGCCTCCCCATCACTCAGCCTATGGCGGCTTCCCGAAGAGCAGAAGCCTGCCAGACGCTCAAGGCAGAGAAACTGAGGAAGAAGCGGCTCGGACACAGAGCCAACAAAAGGGCCATGGCTCCGGCCATGTTAGAATTTATGAATTTCCAAAGCCCGGACTGCTCCGCGAAATCAGCCGCCAAAGATAAAGAGATGGCTGGGTACGTGGTCCACACTGTCTACATGGCCGGACAAGAAGAAACGAACCCTCCTCTTCTTCACAGCCATGGTGATGATATGGTTGACGCTACCCAGCATCAACTCGATCTAAATGATGAAGAGCCCGCTCATGCCGATAAGCCAGAGGAGCCCGTGGTTCCTACGGAATTGAGCTCAGGCAATAAAGATTACCCGGTTGTCATAGCCGGAACTACAGAACAAGCATTATTCCAATGGCTTCAAAGGCAATTTCAGGACAGGGATGAGAAGATGGCCGAGGTCTATTCCAAAGTCGACGAGCTGGCAAACGTCGTGGCAGATCTCGCGACCCAAGTCGCCCGGTTGCAATTACAGCATAATCAAGTTTTGGTTCATGAGCCAGGGGTTGATACCCGGGGGCAGCCAACTGATATCCCTTTCAACTTAAAAGTGGAGCGCCTTCGTGAAAAACGGCCGCAATCAGCCTCCAGTCCCTCCGATACATACGTCGGTGGGGAGTCGCCTCTGAAAGAGAAGCTGGAAAAGGTCTATTCCTTCAAGAGGGAAAAGGTCCACAAGATATTCAGGGACGCCCTAAGAAACGGTCTACAACTGCCAGAATCAAAGAGACCGCAAGAAGAGAATATGACCGACGACCCAAAATATTGCCCCTATCATAGGGTGATAGGTCATGCCATTGAGGACTGCTTTGTCTTCAAAGATTGGGTCGAAAGGCAATACAAGATGGGAGAGATAGAATTGTCTAAAGGCGTGTTAGCGAACAGTCAAGCTACGATCGCCGATTTCATGCAAATGGAGACCGAAGCCTTTCGGGAACCTAATCTTCCCAGACATGTGCCTCGAGGACCAGCATCAGTAAAGGCACCTACTCCAATGGAGGGAAAGAAGAAGGTATACTCCTTCAGGAGGGATGAAGTCCGCAAAATATTCATGGACGCCCTGAACAGCGGTCTGCAACTGCCTGTTCCAAAGAGGCCACAGGAAATGAACATGACCGGCAATCCCATATACTGCCTATATCATAGAGTGGTGGGACATACCATCGAAGACTGCTATATTTTCAAAGATTGGGCAGAAGACCAATATAAGCTTGGAAAAACCTCACAATCCTCGGATGTATCGGCAAGCCACAGAGCTAGGTCATCAACACAGCTCCGCCAAGATCAAAGTTCAAGGAGCTGGGATAAGCAAAAAAGACCACCACGTCATTAAACTGGGAACAATCGACCACCATGTCATTAAACTAGAAACAGTCGACCTCTAAGTCGTTAAACTGGGAATGTACAAAATATATATATATATGTGTAAATAAACAAAAAACGTGTAAATAAAAGAAAAATAAAGAAAAGTCGAAATGATAGGGCAACTCTCAATAAAAATCAGCGAGTAAAAATAAAAATGAAAATAAAGCCGAAATGATAGGGCAACCGCGAATAAATAGCCGAAATGATAGGGCAATCGCGACCTTCGCGATAAGAAAAGCTGAAATGATAGAGTAATCGCGGTAAAACAAAAAACAAAAAAAATATCAAAAAAAAAACGGCGAATGATGAGTCGCTCCTGGTACTATATTCCAGTGCAGCGATGCAGACGCCGACCAAAGTCCAGTTTTCCAAAATTCTTCCGGCCCTACGGTTAGTCCCCAAATTGACTACCGTATACAATCCACGGGCTCAAATAATTCTCATCATACCCATGCCCCACCGTAATCACCAGTTATGCGGCTGGTCTCCGCCTTTAGAGTTATGCTCCATTGAGAAGACCCACTCATGTGTCCTCACGATACATGAGGAGAACAAACCTTTGTGGGATCCTTACGACTCACAAAGGAAAAACACACTTAGGAGTCCTCACGACTCCTAAGGAGAAAATACACCTGCGGGATCCTCACGACTCGCAGGGAGAAAATGCTTTTATGGGACCCTCACGGCCCATAAAAATTGAAAAGCCTTAGGCGATAGGGACCTAAACCCGTCTCCTAAGCCATCGCTCCGCCAACAAGAGTAGGCAAATGATGAATTGCTCCTGGCACCTCTGCTTCAGTGTTAGCAACGCTGATGCCGGCCCCCACCCCAAAATTCCAAGCTCGCCATCAATAGACCCCCAAGTCTTTAAACTGGAAACAGATGACCTCCAAGTCGTTAAACTGGAAACAGATGACCACCAAGTCGTTAAACTGGAAACAGATGACCACCAAGTCGTTAAACTGGAAACATATGACCTCTACGTCTTTAAACTGGAAACAGATGACCTCTAAGTCGTTAAACTGGAAACAACAGACCTCTAAGTCGTTAAACTGGAAACAGATGACCTCTACGTCGTTAAACTGGAGACAGATGACCTCTACGTCTTTAAACTGGAAACAGATGACCTCTAAGTCGTTAAACTGGAAACAGTCGACCTCTAAGTCATTAAACTGGGAACGAGGGAAATCCACTCATGTGTCCTCACGATACATGAGGAGAACAAACCTTTGTAGGATCCTTACGACTCACAAAGGAAAAGCATACTTAGGAGTCCTCACGACTCCTAAGGAGAACATACACCTGCGGGATCCTTACCACTCGCAGGGAGAAAATACCTTTATGGGACCCTCACGGCCCATAAAATTGAAAAGCCTTAGGCGATAGGGATATAAACCTGTCTCCTAAGCCATCGCTCCCTAGTCCCCAAGTGGCGAATGATGAGTCGCTCCTGGTACCATATTCCAGTGCAGCGATGCAGACGCCAACCAAATTCCAACTCCCATACCCCAACGGCGAATGATGAGTCGCTCCTGGTACCATATTCCAGTGCAGCGATGCAGACGCCAACAAAGTCCCGAAATGTTTTTGGCCCTACAGTCTGGATCATACATCCTGCAAAACCGTATACAATCCACGGGCGTAAAACGATCCCAATCTCTCCCAAGTCCTACCGGTGAGACCACATTCAAAGTCTCACCGGCAGGGAAGATTCAAAAAAAAAAAAATAGAAGAAGAAAAAAAAAAGAAGGTATGTCCACAAGCAAAATGGTCACGGATGAAAACCCGAAAGGGCTCCATGAGTAAAAACAGCAGGACTGCCGGCGAGTTCGTGAAAACCCGAAAGGGCGCAAACTCGTGAAAAGAGATGAAATTCACTCGCAAAGTCCTCTCGACTTTGTGAGGAGAAAATTCCCGCGTGAGATCCCTACGACTCATAAAGGAGCCACACACTTAGGAGTCCTCACGACTCCTAGGGAGAAAATACACCTACGGGATCCTTACGACCCGTAGGGAGAAAATGCTTTTATGGGACCCTCACGGCCCATAAAATTGAAAAGCTTTAGGTGATAGGGACCTAAACCTGTCTCCTAAGCCACCAATTCCTAAATCCTTCTGGGGCAAATGATGAGTTGCTCCTGGCATTATTCCAGTGCAGCAATGCAGATGCCAAACAAAAACCCATTCCCAAATCCTCTCGGGGCAAATAATGAGTTGCTCCTGGCATCATTCCAGTGCAGCAATGCAGATGCCGACAAAAAAAAAATCCCCAAATCCTCTCGGGGCAAATGATGAGTTGCTCCTGGCATTATTCCAGTGCAGCAATGCAGATGCCAAACCAACCAAATCCAAATCCTCCCGGCGCAAATGATGAGTTGCTCCTGGCATCATTCCAGTGCAGCAATGCAGATGCCGACAAAAAAAAAATCCCCAAATCCTCTCGGGGCAAATGATGAGTTGCTCCTAGCATTATTCCAGTGCAGTAATGCAGATGCCAAACCAAAAAAAAAAACAATTCCCACATCCTCTCAAGACAGATGATGATTCGCTCCTGGTACCATATTCTAGTGTAGCGATGCTGATGTCAACCCAAATCAAATCAAACCAACAACCTCTATGGCGTAATCATGCTTCGTCCCAGAATTTACCCCGTGTCGAAATCATGCTTCGCTTCGGGATATCTACCTTTCCTGCCGGAATTATGCTCCGCTTCGGACTCAAGTCAACCCGACACTCCGCGCCGGGGAAAAGTCGATCAGCGACACTCCGTGCCGGGGAAAAGTCAACCCGACACTCCGTGCCGGGGAAAAGTCGATCAGCGACACTCCGTGCCGGGGAAAAGTCAACCCGACACTCCGCGCCGGGAAAAAGTTGATCAGCGACACTCCGTGCCGGGGAAAAGTCAACCCGACACTCCGCGCCGGGGAAAAGTCCATCAGCGACACTCCGCGCCGGGGAAAAGTCGATCAGCGACACTCCGTGCCGGGGAAAAGTCAACCAGCGACACTCCGCGCCGGGGAAAAGTCGATCAGCGACACTCCGTGCCGGGGAAAAGTCAACCAGCGACACTCTGCGCCGGGGAAAAGTCGATCAGCGACACTCCGTGCCGGGGAAAAGTCAACCCGACACTCCGCGCCGGGGAAAAGTCCATCAGCGACACTCCGTGCCGGGGAAAAGTCAACCCGACACTCCGCGCCGGGGAAAAGTCCATCAGCGACACTCCGTGCCGGGGAAAAGCCAACCCGACACTCCGCGCCGGGGAAAGGTCCATCAGCGACACTCCGTGCCGGGGAAAAGTCAACCCGACACTCCGCGCCGGGGAAAGGTCCATCAGCGACACTCCGTGCCGGGGAAAAGTCAAACACCGACACTCCGCGCCGGGGAGACGTCAAGCAGACACTCCGTGCCGGGGACACGTCAGCAAGCGACACTCTGCATCGGGGAAACGTCCAACATAGACACTCCGCATCAGGGATACGTCCAACAACGACACTCCGCCTCGAGGAAACGTCGGCCAGCGACACTCCGTGCCAGGGACACGTCAACCAAATCGCTCCGGATCAGAGCGTCGACCGTCCATGTCGCAAAACGGGCAGTGCAGGCTTCCTACAAAGCAGGAACCAGATTGCTCCGGGCCAGGGAAACGTCTACCACGGACACTCCGTCTCGAAGACACGTCAAGCGTCGACCGTCCACATCGTAAAAAGGGCAGTGCAGGCTTCCTACAAAGCAGGAACCAGATCGCTCCGGGCCAGGGAAACGTCTACCACGGACACTCCGTCTCGGAGACGCGTCAAGCGTCGACCGTCCATGCCATAAAAAGGGCAGTGCATCCCAAAAAGTGGGAACCAAAGCAAGTCGCCTCCACGTGAAAGAAGATCCATCAATTTCATGCACACGACCCACATGTGCGGTGTGCATTTATTGATGGGGGGCAATTTGTTGGGGTAAAAATTTACACCCCGGTTGACCGAGTCAAAGTCAAGATCAACCCCCAAGCTAGGTGGGCCCAAGCCCAGGTCAAGCGGGCCCATGCCCAAGTCGAGCCTGCGGCCAGCCTCCCCATGCCAACAACAAAATCATGTGATAAATAATTTTTATGTAATTTTTTATACATGAATGTATGCAAAATGGGCATAAAGCCAATATTTTGTAAGCCCATGGCTTATGTGCAAAAAAGAAATGGCACATGAGTCATGGGATGGGCAAAATGCCATTTTGCAAAGCCCAAGGGGCTATATGTAAATATGTAAGCCTATATAAGGCAACATGATGAATAAAAAAAGGAACAACTCTTCATTCTCTCCATAAAAAAACCTAGGGTTCTTTGTGCCTCCTGCTCCTTCTCTAAGGTTCTAAACCTTCTCATTTCTTTTGAATTAAATCAAGAGTTTTACTCTTTCTCTTCCAAAACTAAGTAGTTTTCCACCATAAAACCCACAAAGGGGAACTCAGATCTCCCATCAGATCTCAAAAAGGAGTGATTTTTAAAATCTCCTACTTCTTGATCTTCAAGATCCGGCCAAACAACAGAAGAAAGAAGAAGAACCCCCTTCATCAGCTTCAAAACATCCCAGGAGTTTAACTCCATACATATATACATAACAAATATTTCCTTTCTGAAGCACAGCTTCTATTTCTTAGGCTAAAAGCCATTTTTTTCTCGTCGGTGCTCAAGCGCAGAGCGCCCGCGTGCCGACACGTGGCGCGCTTGCGCTCAAGCGCAAGCGCCCGAGCGCAAGTCGCCCACGTGCCGACACGTGGCGCGCTTGCGCTCAAGCGCAAGCGCCCGAGCGCAAGTCGCCCCGGTGCTGACACGTGGCGCGCTTGCGCCCAAGCGCAAGCGCTCGAGCGCAAGTCTCCCCCGTGCCGACACGTGGCGCGCTTGCGTTCAAGCGCAAGCGCCCGAGCGCAAGTCGCCCCGGTGCCGACACGTGGCGCGCTTGCGCCCAAGCGCAAGCGCCCAAGCGCAAGCGCCCGAGCGCAAGTCTCCCCCATGCCGACACGTGGCGCGTTTGCGCCCAAGCGCAAGCGCCCGAGCGCAAAGCGCCTACGTGCCGACACGTGGCGCGCTTGCGCTCAAGCGCAGAGCGCCCAAGTGCCAACACGTGGCACTCTAGCGCCTGAGCGCACAGCACCTAGACGCACAGCGCCCAAGGTGCTGCCCCCACACATCCTTTGGATACCTTTTCCCCCTCTTTCTTTTATATATATACATATATACATATATATATATATACATATGTATACATATTTGCACACACACGTGCTCCACGACACTGTCCCTGTTAGAAAAAAATTTCTAACGGGGCGCTGCCCCGCACCCCGCAAGGGGGCTGCTAGCCCCCTTGACCCCCAGCCCGCTATCCGGGTAGCGGGACCCCCGTAAAAAAAACTCTGCGTGGCTCCCGATATATCCAAAACCCCCCTTTCAAAACACAACACACGTACACTGCACATTGAGTTCGCATGACCAGTTTAACCCGTTAATCGGAGGTTCCCTCACCCCAAAGGCAAGGGGTAATTAACGGCAGCTTAGTCCGCGGCTGCCGGAGATTCGGATCCCCACAATCAATAAACCCCGGCCTACCCTAGGCAGGAGGAATCTGTAGTACGCCTGACAAGCGCACGCGTATTCCCATCTCAATGGGGTGACGAAAAAACACCCTACAATATGAATCAATTTATCGAATCAACACTTGATCCGATAACCCAGCTATATCTCATATAGCCCTCCGATATCACATATCGCGAGAATAGAATACGGTATCACATACTCGTATTAATCTCGGTCCCGCACATATCACATATGTGCTCCTGCTTCGTTTTGCATGAACCAGAAAACCTCTGTGTAGGACTCTAAAGACTCGTCAATACGCCGGTGGTAGGTGATGATCATATCAAACACCCACAAGCCGCAAGTGGTCTGCTAAACGTAACGAACACCCGGGTATTGAGCGATCAGAAGATCAACAAGCAAGCCTGCTCATACTCCTGTGAATCCAATCGGTAACACTACCGTACAGTCCGGTCTCTTCGTCAGATATGTCGCATATCACAGCCTGGGGGGGTATAACGTCAGACCCTAATAGCTTGATAAGTCATGCCAATGCAAGGTCCATAATGGTTCGAGAAACTACTGATAACACTTACCAATAGATCTCAGCAACCCTGGCCAGAGATTTCCTGTTATGGCCAATCGAGCATAGCGCAACATCAACTCCCAATACCGGGAGAGACGAATCCCCTCCTATCGCTCATTGTCTCCATGCGATTCGGGACCGTACCCAAATGCCACCGTTTTGCACGTTCTCTTGAACGTGGTAAGGTGAAAATCAAAGCACAGTGGGAATCACACAAGACTCTATGATGATCTCGGGTCTACAGACTAACCTGTACCAGTGTCACCAGAGAACTGCTATCTGACGATAGGTATAATACCAACTAGGAGTTCTCGGCGAGTCCGTTCAGTGTACCCAGTCTCCACTGAGCACCCGTATACCATCTTTGATGTCAAATACCAATGGATGTGGAATCATCCATCGCCCATCATATGGGTCAAGAAGCGCATACGCTAGTCTACTCTGGAGTATCGATGCCCTGTCTCGATACTCCCATGACTAGAAACAATTGAAGGATGTACTTACCGACTACCATTGCCCCACTAGTATGGTCTGCATCATAATCCTGGTAGTCAAGTACTCATCCTAAGGGCTTTATCAACATGTAATAGAGAGACTATAAGTGTACATGTTAAGATAAAGTGCAATCAGATAGCATACTATCATGTCGAGCAAGAAAGTCCTCCCTATATATGTCCAAGCATTCACCACAATATACATCGCATGTACAGTAATGGCCTCTAGGGCATATATATAACTAACAATCTCCCACTTGCACTAAGTCTATTTGTTGTAGTATCTCATAGCATATAACTAACAATCTCCCACTTGCACTAAGGCCATTTGTTGTAGTATCTCTTGAACATGGTAAGATCAATATACATCGCATGTACAGTAATAGCCTCTAGGGCATACATATAACTAACAATCTCCCACCTGCAAGAAAGTCCTCCCTATATATGTCCAAGTATCCACTACAATTATTCCTTTTTTTTACATATAAGCGCAAAGAATTTGGTTCTTGTGGCGCTCACGTGTGAACAGGTGAGGCGCCCCAAAGTTGGGTACTGTCTTTTGGGTTTTATCCCCTCCTTTTTTATATAAGTGTTAAGCACTTGATTGGAGATCGCGTGCAAAACACGTGATTGCCCTAGGAGGCACTTCTTGTTCTTCTTTTAAGCGCTCGCGTGAGAAACGCATGCGGTTCTCGTTATAGTGTTTAAACGCTAATGAATTATCAGCCTTTCCTTCTGGGTGTTTGGAGATTTTTATCTCATGTTAATGACCCTAGAATTTGGAGGATCTCATGTCTCTTGTTTTATAAGAATTAAATTCTTTTTATAGGGTTAAACCCTAGTTTCCAGAGGAATTAAACTTCCATTTGTTTTGTAAGAATCAAATTTTTTGAACTCAATTCTTTCCCCTAAGTTTTGAATCTGCATGACAGAATCTTTCCGATGAAAATTAAATTCTCAACTTGTGGGAAGATCTACTTCTGCAGATCTCAACCAAAGGAAGATCTAAGTTCTTGCATGAAGGGTTAAACCCTTAGAGAAGCAAAAGAAAAATGTTTTTCTTTTTACCTAATGTTTCAACGAAGCAAGTCTTTCTTTTGAGAATTCAATTCTCCTATTCCTCCAAATCTCACTATATATATTCTTGTTTTTTAAGCCTCTGGGAGTTCTCTCTCTCTGCGTCTGTCTCTCCTCTCCTTTTTTCCCCTTCTTTTTTGAGTCTTGAAGTCTCGGGTTTTTTATAGAGTGGAAAGATGTTTGTTTAATCCTGAGAAAATCTCTCATTGAGATATCCCAATTGATTTAATTGGTCTCAGAATTGATTTAGAAAATTTTACCCGCCGTTGGATCTTTGATCCAAAGACTTCTGTTTACAGAAGATATTGTTCTTGTTTTTAACAAGATTAGGGGATATTCTCCCATATATATAATCAAATTCTATCGCGCGGTGACATTTCAATCACCATTGGATTTTTAATCCAAGGGTGCTTAATTTAACATAATATAATCTCTCTCTTTAGAAAGATATAGAAAATATTTTGGATTTTTGATCCATTAATTTTCTGTTTAACAGAAAATATTCTTCCCAATAGAATTTAATTCTATATTTAATCACCGTTGGATTCTTGATCCAACGGTTCATTAAGTAGGATTTAATTCTACGTAAGGAGGCGTCCTCATGTGTTTAACACATGATACTTTGTTTAACCTATCTGTAGTTTAATTGTAGCGCCTACATGCTTTGCATATAGGCGCTCACGTGTTTAACACGTGAGGCTTTGTTTAGCCCATCTATAGTTTAATTGCAGCGCCCATATGCTTTGCATATAGGCGCCCACGTGTTTAACACGTGGGGTTTGTTTAGTAAGAAGTTTCCCCCTTTCTTTCTCTCATCTTCTTTTTTCTTTTCTCTTTTTTTTATATGGAAACAAACGTATCCCGTCATTAATGGACGGATCCCGCCATCAATGCGGGCGTAACGAGGGGATCGTAACTGACGGCGGGAATCTCGCGTCGGCTCGCTCCATGCGACCCCTATATAAACCCCTCTTTCAGATGACTCAGGTAACTCGAACCCATTCCAATACGCCATTACTCTGCACCTATTTCTCGGCACTAACTTGATCGTCGGAGGGTCCTACGGTGATCACCCACCCCGGGACTTCCCTTGCAGATAGCTCGGCGTCAACACCAATCCATTGAGATCCACACGCTCAACGACTCCCAAACCAAATCTCAACCGTTAAAGACCGCCATTATAGGATCGACGGAGAACAATATTTGTAGGAGATCACAGCCTCCATTAGTATCACTGCGATAGAGTGAACCTTATTTTGACCTCTTTTAGGTTTAGCCAGCACAATTTCAATTGGTTTTATATCTTGGGTCCATGGCCAACCATACGACTCATATACTCACTTCCGGAAGTGTCACTGTATTTTATAAAGGTAGGCCCACAGCCACCATATTTTGATGGCACGTACTACCCATATTGGAAAACCCGTGTAATGTTTCATACATGGAATTTTCAAAGTTTAATGGTGCTCTCTCAAAATCTCTAAAAGTTTGATGATGTTTATTGAAATCTATCTTAAGAAGTCTTGCATTAAAAAAAAGTAAACTGCTAAAAAAAACCAAATGGTTTTTCCCGCTGTCAAAAACCCCTTCGCCTCGAAGCGGCAGCGAAAAATCCCCTGCAATGTGGTATCTATAGTTTTCTAATATATTTAATTAGGCGATGAAAATCGCAGGTAATCATATAAATATTGTATAATAACTAAATATAATAGCCAACTATATAGATACCGCGGACTAGGTCTTTGCTTTTGGCAACTGAAAATTTTTCGCGGCTTCCAGGCCGGAGTGTTTTTGTCAGTGGACAAAACTGCATCTGGGTTTTGACAATTACCTCAACCCCCAACAGAACCCGGTCTATCCTGGTCCGGTCCGGTTCACTCCATGTAAGTCCCCGCTTCTCTCTTCGTCTTCGATCCTTGATTATTAGATCGCGATCTCAAATATTCAAAGGCGACGGTTCTTTTTAGGGTTTCATCGAATTCAAACTAGATGAGCAATCGATCCTCGTAATCACTCGATCGTCGTCTGATTCAACTCGAATGCAGTGATTCTTGAAGCGATTCGCGAAGATGCAGCGGGCCCCCGCGACGATGGAGGAGCAGCTGATCTTGAAGTCGATCAAAGAGGAATGCCTGTGGGAGAATCTCCCCAAGCGACTTCAAGCCACGCTCTCGAACAAGGACGAGTGGAATCGGAGGTATAAACTGTTTTGATAAAAATCTTCTCTTGCGATTCGATTGCTCTAATTGCTGTATGTGTTGCATCGAAGTCTACTAATTTCGTTAGAATTAGGAATTTTGAAGAATATATAACTGCACATTGAAGGATTAGGGGATTTCGAATGGATTTTTTTGGGCTCCGAGAATAGCCTATTCTAGCCGATAATAAGAGATGTACGCTCTTCTCTATTTAATAGGCATTTCTCCTATTCCCTTCGGCCCAAACTGCCCAAATTTTTAGCACGATTCTCTTAACGAACGCGTTCTCAACATCTCCATGATCTCGCGCTTGACGCGATCACGAATGAGAGATTTCTCGTTCCTCTGACAACTCGATTTGGTTTCAAATTATTGGGCCATAAGGCCACAACCACTTACATCTCCCACTTGGCCGAAATGACCAAATGCTTTCCGAGCATACACCTCCAGTTCATAAGATGTGGCTTAAGATGTAATTACACATACTTCCACTATCCGTGAGATATGTACACTTCACTCTTCGTGAAAAACTGCGACCACCATTATCCATGATCTGTCTCCTTCTCATTATTTATGAAAATTCTTCAACTTAGACATTTCTAAGTCCCATCAATCCAACATGTTTGATGAATATTTCTGCTGGTATGCCCTTCGTTAAGGCATTAACTATCATGTCACTAGTAGGAATGTAAGTCATCTTGACTTCTTCCTTCTCCACAATATCATGAATATAATGATATTGTACTTCAACATGTCTTTCTTTCGAACTATTTGCACCATAATGAATCAAGCTAATAGCTGTTTGATTATCACAGTAAATCTCAATTGGTTCAAGTCCTCAAGGAACCGTCTAATCCAGACTGCATGAGTAGTTGCTATACTACATGCTATATACTCAGCTTCTTATGTGTACCTAGCAACACATCCCTGTTTCTTGCTACCCAAGAAACAACTGCACCTCCAAAGATAAACAAATGTTCTGAAGTGGTCTTCACGTCATCTTTGTCTCCTCTAAAGTCGGCATTGGAGTAACCAAAAATCTCAAGTGAGTTTGCTAGATAAACTAGTTTATGGTGCACGGTACCCTTCAGATACTTCAAAATCCTTTAAACAGCTTTCCAATATGCTGGACCAGGATTATTTTGGTATCTGCTGACTAGATCTACTAGGTATGCTAAGTCAGGTCTCGTACATAACTTGCATATATCAAGATTCCAACTGCTTGAGCATATGGGACATCAAACAGTTTTTTTCCTTCTTTAGGACTTTGTTCTTTACTTAACCGTTTTCCCATAACCAGTGGTGTAGGTATCAGATTGCTATTCTGCATCCCAAATTTTCTAAGGGCGGCATGTAGGCATTTTTCTTGGTTTAAACTTAACATCCTAGACTTTCGGTCCCGAAGAATCTATATTCCTAGAACATAAGATGCTTCTCCCATATCTTTCATCTCAAATTCTAAGTTGTAACTTGATTTCATTCAACATATTCATGCAATTTTCAGCAAGCAAAATATCATCTACATATAAAGATAATATGGAAAACTTACTCCCACTCTTCATGACATATACACAACTATCTTATTTATTTGCAATGAAACCAAATTGAGTAATTGTATTATGGAATTTGAGATACCACTGTCTAGATTGTTTTAAACTGTATAAAGATTTTTTCAATTTGTATACGTTATACTCTTGTCTTTCTACCTGAAATTCTTGAGGTTGTCTCATATATATAGTTTCCTTCAACTCTCCGTTGAGAAACGCCGTTTTAACATCCATTTGGAAAAGTTCCAAGCCAAGATGTGTAACGATGGCTAAAACCATCTTAATGGATGCAGACCTAGCTTCAAAAGAATACGTCTCCTGGAAATCTATACCTGTTTTTTGATTAAATCCCTTGGCAACTGATCGGGCCTTGAATTTATCAACGGATCCATCAACACAATATTTTTTTTTAGTACCCATTTGCATCCTATCGACCTTCTATTTTTCCGGTAAGTCGCATAGTTCTCATACCTTATTCCTTTCTATGGAATCAAGTTCTTTCATGGTTTCTAACCATAATTCTGACCGATGCGACTTCATCGCATCAATGTCATGAGATCTATATGTTCATCAATGTCTAAATCAACTGAGAAACATGATGGTTCACATGAGTACATGTAACAGTCATCCATCCATGCCGGTAACGTTCTAGCTCTTTTGTTGCCACTTCGGTTTGCAGGTTGAACATGTTCATGAACAGGTTCATTTTGAACAAGTTCAGATTGTATATCTACTATAGGTATACCATCAATTATAGGTTCATCTTCCAAAATCAGATGATCTATCTCATCTCTAATAACTGGGTCATTTACCTGAACATTATTATAATAGTCATCATCTATTACAACCAGAGGTTCTATTTCCTCCTGAACTTGTTCCTTTCTTCTAGATTTTCTAGAAATGTAGCATTTCTACTTTCAATGATCGCATTTTCTTCATGGAAGAACTTATATCCCTTTGCCTTTTCTGGATACCTTATAAATCTACACCTCAAAGTTCTAAAATTCAACTTTTCTCTAAGTTGAGATGGAATAATAACATGAGCTACACAACCCCACATCTTAAGATGACTCAACTCGGGTTTATGTCCATTCCAAAGTTCATACGGTGTAGATTCTACTGATTTAGTGGGAATTCAATTGAGAATATAATTTTCACCCAACACTACTCAAAATTTCTTGGAGAGGCCAGAATGAGATAACATACATCTTATTGCATTTAACAATGTTCTGTTCTTTCTTTCACCCACACCATTCTGTTGTGGCGAATAAGGCATTGTTGTATGCTTTTTAATTCCACATTGAATACAATAGTTATCAAATTCTTTTGAATTGAATTCCCCACCCTTGTCAGTTCTCAATATTTTAATATTCCTTACAAGTTTACATTCTACTTCAGCCTTATATTTTTTAAATCATTCAAAATCTTCCAATTTTTTATTTAAAAGATATACAAAAGTAAATTTGGAATAGTCATCTATAAATATTATGAAATATCCCTTGTTACCGTGAGTCTCAACACTTAAAGGTCCACAAATATCTGAATGACCTAAACCCAACAATTCATTGGCTCTTTGACCTCCAAAAATGGTTTTTTAGTCATTTTTCCGGTCAAGCAATGTTCACAAGGAAATGTTCTTACACTTGTAAGGGTTTAACAGGTTCATTTTAATTATCTGATTTATCTTAGATGTATCTGGATGTCCTAATCTCATATGCCAAAGATCATAATCAGATAATAACACAAGAAATGATTCAAAGCAGAAACTTTATTAATGGCATTATCGGCCGCTATAAGGAGACAAAATAAATCATGTTCCAAGTCTAAATTTGCCCATAGCAAAAAGTTTCTTATTCTTCTCTATTGACACTCGATTACTATAAAAATGGACCTCCAGTTCATTTTTCAACAATGCAGGAATTGAAACCAAATTATGCCTAGTACCTGGCGCATAATACACATATTTGAGGACCATAACACTGCTTAAGATCCAGCTTATAAGATCTATACCTTCAACATTTAGATAGGTATTATTTCCCATATAAATGCGCTGTTCTCCGTTCTTTAGTCATTTCATATCTGTCAATCCTAGCCGGGTCTTTGCAATATGCCTAGTAGCACCTGAGTCAATCCGCCAGCCATCAATGTCAGCACTTGCAGCATTACACTCGATCACATCTACGAACTTACGCTTATGTGTTGCTTTATTTCCAAAATGCTTTGATGTACCCGAATTAGCTTGTTTTCTTGGATAGTCATTTTTAAAATGACCAAACTTTTCGTAATTATAACAAGCTCCTTTTGGTACTTTCTTTCGAGCACCTTGCTATTTGGATCCCTTGAACTAAGGTTTTGAAGTCTCAATATTTGAGTTTTGCTCTTATATGCATCACGTGAAGGCTTTCGGCATAACATTCAGCTCTTCACTCTGCACAAAATTCATTTCTAGACCTTTCCTTCTGGCTACTAAATCCTGTTCTATTGCTAACTGAGATGATAAGTCGCTGACGCATTTAATGGTACCATTCAATCTAAGTGTTGTGGCAGTCATATGATGGTGGTAAGCTACTCAGAATAATTGTTATTTGCATTTTCTCTGGAATTTCAGTTCCAGCAGTAGCAAGATCCTTAGCTATGACAATCATCTTATTACAATGTTCAATTACGTTATCACCTTCTTGCATATGAGAAGAGTTATATCTATGTAATAAAAATTGTATGTTCACCTCAGATGTAGTGTCATACTTTTCCTTAATTGCATTCCATAACTCTTTTGCAGTTGCATAAATTTCAAAAACTTTTATTAAGTTATCTTCCATGAACATTAACATAAGACTTTAGCTTTCTTGTCATTTAATATCCACAGCTCATATTCCCTCTTTTGTTCTACAGTAGGATCATCTCTGAGAATAGGAGCAGTGCCTTTTAAGACGTTATCTATATTGTCATGGATAAGTCCATATCTAATCTTCCTATTCCATATATCATAGTTGGTACCATTAAGACGTTCTATCTTAGCCAATTCAAAAACAATTAATTTACTAGCCATTCTGATGAGCAAAAATGATGCGAGATCAGGATAGCTACGAGAGTAAGTGACATGATCGTGTTGATCTAGTGCGTCGGAAATGAGTCGGTTTCGTCGAAGATGGGGAACGACAGTGGCGGTCGACTGCAGGAGACTCAAAAGGGATTGAGGAAGGGAAAAGCTCGAGTAGATCGGCGGCGGCGTGCGATGAAGAACCTGGCTCTGATACCCGTGAAGGATTAGGGGCTTAGGGGATTTTGAATGGATTTTTTTTGGGCTCCGAGAATAGCCGATTCTAGTCGATAATAAGAGAGGTGCACTCTTCTCTCGTTAATAGGCATTTCTCCTATTCCCTTCGCCCCGAACTGCCCAATTTTTTAGCGCAATTCTCTCAACGAACACGTTCTCGCGATTGACGTGGTCACGAACGAGAGATTTCTCTTTCCTCTAACAACCCGATTCGGGTTCAAATTATTGGGCCATAAGGCCACAACCACTTACACACATTTGATTTGCTAGAAACGATAAAGTTAATGTTTTTGTGAATATATCTTTAGATTAAATAGCATCTTGAACCAAGGATCATGGAGATTTGTGAACTTTGATTAGTAGTTTGCTTGTGGTGGACCACTGGGATTTTGGGGGAAAGTCCTCTACTTGGTTTGGTGGCTAAATTGTGTGTGCTAGGGTTAACTATAACCTGTCTTTGTTTTCGTCTCAAGTCTTTTCCCATCAAAATGGGTTGGGATAGTATGAAGTAATCATCTTTTGAAGATTTGACAATCTTTGCCTCCATGTCGACAGTCGTTAACCCTCTCTTGATCTCTAGCCAATGCCTGCCTGTGGAAATTGGCATCAAAAGAGGGCTTTCCCATAATCCTAGACGGCAGGTTGGCATCCATTACATTCATTTAGGATGGCAAGAAAATTTAGAAGAATGGAAGAGATGATAGATTAATTGGATTGCTAAATGCTATTCATGCCTACCATGTTGTCCTCTCTTGTAGATTCTTTGGCTCATTGAAATTTGGAGGATCGCTCCTTAGTCGCATGAGCCAACACTCCATAAATAATTCAATTTTTCTCAAGAACCAGCTAGCTGTCTAGAATCTACAAACCTCTTGTCTTATTCAGTGTCAATCTAATCATGGTTACTATTGTTGGTTTGACTGAAGGATGATATCATTGATATGTCTATCCATATGTGGTGATTGCAAAGCATTAGGTATGCATCAACGTGTTAAGAAACTATGCATAACCTCCTGTTCATGTACTACTGCATACTCTTCAGGTTCATCAGTGTATAATTTTTCTGCGCAGATATTGATTCAAGTGGTAGACTTGTTTCTTTTTCCCCTCCTTTTGGTCAGTGGTCATAATCATTTGATGTAATTATTGCATGTTCTCTGCATGACCATTTGCATTGTCTTTATTTTCCTTTTCTATTAATGAAATCTTAGCGCTTAACTGAAGGACTTTTAGAATTAACTTATTTAAACGCCAATCTCTGTTTTGTCAAAAACTTATTTGATAATCTTGACTTGTCCTGTTGGATAATTTTGGGTAAATACTAAAGCACCATCGAATTGTTGGGCCTTTCAAGACAACATCATTGGTCTTTAATAATTCCATGAATCCCCCTTGGAGGGCATCATTTTTAGGGTATTTTCATCAAAATAAAATAAAATAATGTCATATTCAGTTTATTTTGGGATATTCAGTCCACACGAGGTCATTTTGGAGTTGTTCAATTCACTCATGCCATAAACGAGTTAACAAAACCAACATTTTCATACAACATTGCCGGTTCGAAGGGGGTTCATGGCATTTTTAAAATCTGATGGTGCTATCTCAAAAACCTTGAAAATTCGATGGTGCTTTATTAAATTTGCCCTATATTTTTTTTAATGCTTGCACCCATTTGTTGTTTGATTTGATCGCAGGATCATAGAATACTGCATCAGAAAACGATTGCACTGGAAAACTTCGTTTGCACGTAAAGTTTGCAAAGAAGGAGAATATTATGAAGAGATGATGCGCTATTATCGTAAGACTCTTGCAGTATGTATTGAAACCCACCTCTCTACGTTGCTCTTTGATGGGCTTGTATGTTCATACCGTTATATTTATTATTTTTATTGTTTTCAAGATGGGAGTCATGTGACTTTCTTGCTAAATCAATTTCTTGAACCTGTTAGCTGCATTATACCACTAATTTTGTTACTATTCTTACCTTCGTATATTTTAGAACCAATGATTTGATGTGACCTGCTTGCAGTTGTTCCCGTATCAGCTTGCCGAATATATTTGCCGAGTAATGAGATTGTCTCCGTTCAGATATTACTGTGATATGATCTTTGAAGTTATGAAAAATGGTATTTACTCGATCCTCTTTTATTTTTGTTGCGGTCAGGATAATTTTTACCACTTTATATCTTTTTTCCCTATTTGATAACCTCTTTGACTGTACTATAGCTTGGAAATTCCTCTCTTTCTGCTGTCCCTCCTTTGTTCTTTTATTTTGATAATCATTCTCTTTACTGCTATTCTTTTTTCCCGGTATGTGTATGTGCGTATGCATGCACGTGTCTGTGCGCTCACGCACAGTAATCCACCTTCCATTTCAGTGTTTCAGTTCGATAACCTTCCACTGTGCTGTTATCCTTATGAGTATCAAAGGAAACGGCAATTTGAAGTTCTTAATGATTAAAAATATAGGGGAAAAAAAGAAATTTCTTCTAATTTTTCTCACTCTTGCTGTAGAATCCTGCAGTTTTCTGTAGAATCCAAACTAAAAGAATTGACTACCATCCATGTGGAAGGCATATTAGAAGTGCTACTGTATAATTAAGCTTTTTCCATGTATTTTTGTGTGAGTTTCATTTTTTATTTTTCTTAATCCTTATTTATCTTTTCTTCTTTTTTTGGGGGGGGGGGGCATGGGGGTTGGTCATATGCTTACACAAAGGGCGTGTTTGTTTCGTTGGAGTATTTTTTAAGGAGTTTCTTGCATAAAAATGAGTGGAGTTGGAATTCTAGTGTTTGTTTCGGAGGAGTTATACTTTAAAATTAGGAGTTTGAAGTTTGTGTTTGGTAGGGCATTTTAAAAAAATTGGAGTTCGTAAATGAAAGTGGAGGGAAATAGGGTAGTTAAGTGAGAAGAAGCATTAAAAAAATAATTTAAAAGCACTTGATGCGACAAACACCAGCCCAACTCCACCAAAAAACCTCCGACTTCGAACTCCTGATTTCTAGGAAATTAGGACACTTTGAAGTCATGGAGTTTATTGACAAAACAAACACAAAAAGATTTTTACTCTGGGCTAAAATCAGGAGTAGCCAAACAAACAAGCTCAAAAGTGATAACATTCTGCATAAAAATTGTGGCAATTTTAAAAATAGCTGATTTGATGTGGAAGATGTTGCATTCGGGTGCTTATTTCCCATTGCACCTGCATAAGCAGATCAAGCTTAAACCAATTTAGCAGACCTTATACTCTGCTAGTTTAGTCAATGAGTATTCTTTTTACCATATTATCCAATGCAATACATAATTTCTCTTGTAGCTAATGTGTTGTTGAAACAGTAAAATTAGCTACTAGAGAGTCTATATCTGGAGATTAGCACTGAGTTTTCAGGTATGCTTTTAAAAGAGCTGAAAGGGATCTAGGGTAATAAACTGCTGGAATAAGTTGAAATAAATTTCAAAATTTTAGACTGAATTAAATTGAAATATGTTCTTGACAACTATCTTTCGCTCATTCTATCTTTTCTTGTCTCTTTCCTGTCAACTCTTCTAATCGTGGACATTGCTCTTTCCAAGAGAATTCTTTATTGCTTCATTAGCACATATTAATTTTCCCACATGCACCCTGATTTTCAAGGTTCCTTGCAGAGCAACCATATGACAGCATCCCTAATTTCAGTGCTGCAGATGCTCTAAGGCTTACAGGAATTGGACGGAATGAATTTATTGACATAATGAACAAGTGTAGATCAAAGGTAATATTTTTATTATGGTTATTACCAGTATATTTCTGGAAGTAGGAGGCACTGTATTGTGATCTTCATGCTTGGTACATCTTTTAGCATATCTTTATTTTGAGGCAACTTTTGTTATACTCGACATGATTCTCAGTCCAGCGACTTTGTTTATATGGATATAGAGACATGCCAAACCGACAATTTCTTTGTACAATTAGACATGTCGCCTCACTTATAGGCATGTATATGCATGCTGATTCTTGCACCATTCCTGATATTCAAATATATAATACAATCATATTGTACCAGTTGGTCGATTACGTGTTTCCAATTTACTAATGAATCGTTTTTTTATTTTATGAGCAGGAGAAATGATTGCAAAGCTCAATGTTCTCCAAGCTTCTTTTACGCTAAAAGTTAGCTTGATCTAAATTACATCAAACTTTTGGCCATACCTAAAGATCAAGAACAATCCAGAGAAAGAGTAATAAATTTAAAAAGACCAATGAGCATTAGCTCAGTTGGTATGGCACTTGTTCGCCTGGAGAGAGTGTGGGGTTCGATCTCCAGGTTGGGAAGTGGCCACATTTAACGCTTTCGGGGCAAATTCGTGGGTCCCGTGAGTGCATACGTGTGTCGAGTGCTTGTGTGTGCTGTGTGTGGGTGTGTTGTGTGCATGAGTTAGGCTTACGGGTCGGTTCAGAAAAAAATAATTTTTTTTATAAAGAGATCCGAATGAGTATATGCTCTAAAAATCCTGATGATGATTGTTGTTCCACCATTTTATGGAGATATGTTATGATGAACTATGGGCTGCCAGGTTATGAGGTTAGTAGTCTATAAGGTTAGATGATGCAACCACAAGTTGATGATTATTAAACTAATAATCTTAAATGGGATAGGATCCTAACATGAAAGAGACACAACAAATAACTATGGTGCAAAATATTTAATTTAGATGTTCAAGCACAAGGGAGATCCAGTTTCCTTATATGCTTATCAGTGTTAAATCATATCGACACTTGATCTCAAGATTAAATGACGATCTGAATGTGTTGAGAGCTTATACCTGAAGTTGTAATTTGATCAAGTGAGTGTTTATCAACTCCATATTTAAGATTTAATAGTCAAATATCTGAATTTTCCTTGACGTATCGCCATATTTTAGGCATGAAAACCTTGAGCGCATTAGCTGAACTGCAAGGATTTGAAATAGGACGGATCTTCCCTCAAACAGCCCTTATACTGTAACTGCATAAGTTGCAACTAAACACGAAAAGCAAATAACAGATAAAATAGCCCAGATCGACTAGAAAAATCATAAAATTAATGCATCCTTCCTCTCCTAGGATGGTTTTTGATGCTACAAGGTATTTGTGGTTCCCTTGGTGTGTCATTAAGATTTGTTTGATGTGGGGTAGAACAAGGCAATTGATCCTTGACTCCAAAGAACCTGCAAGACAAAGGGAGTTCTGAGATTTCGTTGGGGTCCTCCGTTTCTTAAGTTACCCCTCAAGATCAATGGAGTTTCTAGGGCTTAGAGCATACCGTTCATTGGGTTTGACATTGGCTTTTATAGCTCTGTGCATGGGAGGGGTAAATCTGTCATACAAAGATCTAGTTAGTTAATCTCGTGCACCTCAAGTATTATTGAGATTTACCCGTTTAACAGAGTTATAGATCTATTGCCATAAGAAGAGATTCATGAATCAAGACTTGTGTGCGGGAGGGTTGACTTTGACCCTGAGCTGGCTTTGATCGAGCCCTTTGAGTTCTTCATGTAGTTGAGCTATAGGGGTTCATTATATTGACCCCATATCAGTTTCTGTTTCCTACTCGAACTTTGTTTAATATATCAATATTCTGAAGTTCATGTACACATATGATTTGTTTGTGAGCAATTCTATTTTGTTGAATTTCAATGCATACAGTTTGCCTATCTTTCTGCCTTGCTTGAATAGTTTTCTAAAGCTTAGAATATGTAGTACGAACAAGATACTCTGTTGCATGTATATATGCATGAAATATTTAATATTATAGGAACATAGGTGATTATTTTTTCTTATTTCACACAAACCAAAAGGTTACTTAGAAATATTAAATAAATTGTGCCTTTTGTTTGTTGCTTTCTGAATCAGATATATGCATATCTCATGGTCCTGTAAAGTTTCTTTTGAAAAATATATGTGACTTTATGTTTTGAAAAAGTACTACAGTGATATCTATCATTTTTTGTTCGCCTGATAGTACAGCTTGGTTACCGCTGCAGTAGTGTTACCCCCATGCTGAGTATGGAAACTAACTCTGAAGTAGAACTACTCAATGCTTTAAACCTGATTTTATACCTTTGCTCTTTATAAAGCATACTTCTGTAAACGTAGTGTTATGCATTAAAGCTTGATATTCAAGCTGGAGTTCTTTATTGCCTTAATCCTTTCTTACTGTTACTGGTTTGGACTTTGGAGATATTCAGAAAATAATGTGGAAGCTGAACAAGTCAATTGCAAAGGAATTATTGCCCACTCAACCTGTAGACTTTACAATTGAGCCATGGTGGGGAGTATGCCTCGTTAACTTCACGTTGGAAGAATTTAAGGTACAGTTTTCTATATTTTTCAGTCATAGCATAGGAAGCACATTCCAATTAATTAAATTTATGTTATTGAGAGAAGTGCCTGATATATATTCCAATACAATTTCATTGAGTTTCATTCAGGAATATTTGCACTGTAGTACACAAGGTTCATATGCATTTCCTCATAGGTGATGTGTGGGATAAAAGCCATTTGATGTTCTGAAATTAAAATTTCGAATGGAAATGGGACCCTTCAAAGTTCCAGAAATTTTGGTCAAAATGGGTGCAATTAATTGTCATATTTAGATTAAATTTTGTTATTTTATGTTTAGCACATGAAATTAACTATACAATTACAATTAATAGATTTTTTAATTATCATTTCAAATTTGGAAAAAAATATAAATAATGTAGCCTCACTGAAATTTGATTTAACTTATGGGTAACCGGTTGCTCCATAGGACAATGTGTGGACTAATAGTACTGTATGACCAAATATTAAGATTCCGAATGGGACTGTTCTTTCCAGAAATCTCCCTCGATATGGATGCAAATTTTGTCAAATTTGGCAAAATTTTTGACTTTTTATGTTTAGCACAGGTAACTAGCTATACACTTAACAATTTAATGGATCTTTTTTAATTTTCAATTATACGTATGGAAAATTAGTTATATCAACTCAATAAATTCGATCTACCTAATGGGTAAACCAAGAGATATTTTAATTGGACCCATAGTCTGGTCATTTAAATAACTAATATGGCTGCTAGGCTCTTTAAACCCAAACTAAAAGTTTGGACAATTTTCCAGGTTAAGTCCAAGGATTGAATTTCTGCATTTTATGTGCCAATTTGAATCATGTGCACACACCATTCTTCTGACGTGAACTTTTCTCTGTACTGTAGAAACTAACAGAAGAAGAAATGGCGACCATTGACAAAATTTGCAAAGAGGAAGCAAATTCCTTTGTTCTCTTTGATCCCAATGTTATAAGGGGCCTTTACCGCAGGGGATTAGTGTATTTTGATGTTCCTGTCTATCCCGAAGACCGTTTCAAAGGTAGGCAATCAACTAAATAAGTTTGTAATTGATTCTAATCTGCATTATCATCTTCTTGGGGTTTTTCATGGGCTTGGGCGCTCAATGACATTGAGGGTAATTCATATACTTGTATTGGGCATATATATATAGGTATTCTTCATTCAGCACACTATGCTTATGTTACTGCTATGTTCTTATTCAGTTTCCAGGCTTGAAGGATTTGTGTCCAACAGGGAACAGTCTTATGAAGACCCTATTGAAGAGTAAGTATCTTGGAATCTAAAACAAATTTTTGTTGACATCGTTGTTAGATATGAAAAATTTAATCTTACGCCCATTTGGAATGGTCTTTCCCATTAGTTATGTGATGTTATGGATCTCTCTCCAGGTTATTGTATGCTGTCTTTGTCGTCTCAAGTGAAAATGCCACTGTTGCTGAATTGGCAGCCACATTACAGGCAGACCTTTCTCAGCTGCAAGCAGCCGCCTCATTTTCTTGCCGATTGGGCTGGGCCAATAAGGTTATTGATCCAGAATCTATTCTTCAGGATCTTATTGCTCCTGGCTCTCCAAATAATATACTCAGTGATGATGAAGATGAAGCCAATATTAGCGTCAGCTCAGGAAAAACTTCTGAAAAAAGAGATAACAACAGATTATTATCTGGCACTGCTCATGTCGCTCTTGTGGTGGATGCTAATATAACATCTTATCTGATGATGGGTTCCCTATCGCCAGGTTTGATTATTTCTGCGAAGAATGCTTTGTTTATTTTCTTCTTGTTTGACACATGGTTTGTTTCGAAATGTTTCATTTTCTTGTAGCATAGAGATCATAATTTTCTGACAGGTAGTCAATGTACTGTCTACTTCTTAAAAAGTTACCTGTAAAAAGAGTTTGGAAAACTAAGAAATTGTTTATCGTATCAGTAGTTATGTGAGGAAAACCGACTTTGGTCTACAATACAAATTACAAAATATTACATTCTATTTTTCGTCACTCTATTGAGATAGAGATACGCTAGCTTGTCAGGCGGCATGTAAAGATTCTCCTTGTCTAGGATAGGCTGAGTTTTATTGATTGTAGGATCCTAATCTTCGGTAGCCGTGTACAAAATTTCCGTTAATTACCCCTCGCTTTAAAACGAGGGGACCTCATATTAATGGGTCATGCGAACTCAACGTGGGATATGGGTGTTATATTTTTCTTTGTTTATTATTATATATATTTTATATTATTATTATTTTTAATCCAAAATTCAATTCCTTTCAATATTTAGAACAAAACTTCAATCTATTCATCAAACAAAATGTTTCTTTTAACAGTTTGTGCACATATGCAAATGATGCAAAAATTGAACTGCAAGTGGTGGCTTCAATTTTATATTATTATTATATTTTTTTTGTGGGAAGCTCCACAGGAAATGGGAGCCTTCCTCATGTGGGGATGTCCCCGCTAGTGGCGCTGCCTTTCCCCATGTGGGGGAAAGCCTGCGGAGACCCTCCTGCTAGGGAGGGTCCTCGAAGTGGCGGGCCCCTCTCTTGGGGGCCGAAACAAATTTATATTTTTAATATTTTTTGTTTGTTGGTTAATTTGTTTGCTTATTATTTTTTTATTATTTGTTTTAGGTCTTCGACGACGGGAACCTTTTATCTGTTTCTTTAATTATTTTATTTTATTTTATGAACGAGATTAAACGTATCGATTTCGATGGAGTTTTGGCAGCATAACTGCAAAATCCGTCGATTTGTTGTACGAAATGGTGATGCACGGAAAACTTCGCACCCACCAAAAAGGAAATACGGATCGAAATCCGCATTCCAAAGGAAAATACGGACCGAAATCTGCGTTTCCAAGCCATCGAAAGGGAAATACGGATTGAAATCCGTATTCCTGAGGGTTTCCTTAAGGGAAAAGCCCGAAGATATTCTTTTTGATGGGGTCACCCTCCGTTTCTGATTTGGGTCCCAAAAAGAATTTTCTTGAGTCTCTGCAACCTTAGATGTGAATATTGAATAATGAATAAATAAAAAAAGGCCACTTTATCTTTTGGCTTTGGATCTTGAGAGGAGAGAGAAAATCCCATCTGTTTTATAAACTCTGGATCGACTTTCTCCTCTTTTTTTTATTTGTGGCTTTGTATTCTGATACTCTTCTAAATAAATTTCTTAAAGAAAAAAATGTAGGAGGAAGAAGGAAAAAAAATAGAGGCGGCTCCAAACCCTAGGCAATGATTGAGGGAATTATTTATTCTTTATTTTATCATAGGGTTGGCTTTATATAGCCTTTACACTTTCATTTGGGCTTTACCAATTGGATTTTTGCCTATTACATTTATTCATAAAAAAAATTATATTGAACTTATTTATCGCATAATCTTTTTTTTCTTCTCTTGCCATGGAGCTAGCTTCACTTGGGTTCGAACTTTGACTCGGGTCTATCTGGGCACTAACTTTGATCCTTTGACTTGTTGACTTTCAGACATTCTCTTTTTGGGCAAAAGGGTGTAAATTTTTACCCCAACAAAATGTCTCCCATCAATGAATGTATCGTGTGCATGAAATTGATGTATCTTCTCTCATGGATATGATTTTGGGATGCTGGTCTTGCTTCTCTTTTAACGACATGAAGGTCGAGCTTGACTTGGTTTCCTTTTTGCGACATAGAGGTCGATATCCCGAGACGAAGTATTATTCCTATGCGGGGCCTATATATTCCGAGACGAAGCAAGATTCCGACGCGGGGTTGGTTCCGGGGCGAAGCATAATTCCGACACTGGAGCAGATATTCCGAGATGGAGCATAATCCCGGGAGCAGGGCAAAATTCCGAGGCGAAGTATAATTTCGACGCGGGGGCAGATTCTGAGACGAAACATGATTCCGACGCGGGGGCAGATATTCCGAGATGAAGCATGATTCCGATGTGGGGTGGTATTCCGAAACGAAGTATGATTCCGACGCGGGTTGGTTCCGAGGCAAAGCATAATTCCGACAGGGAAGGCAGTTGGTTGTCTTGATTCCGAAGAGAAATATAATTCCGACAGAGAAGACAGATACTTTGAAGCGGAGCATGATTTCGAGGAGCTTGATTCCGAGATGGATCTTGATTCCGAGGTGGAGTTCGACTTTCCGAGTCGAAACTTGATACCAACGCGAAGGTTGATTTCGAGACGGAGCTTGATTCCGACGCAGAGTTTGACTTTCTGAGACGAAGCTTGATTAGACATTGTGACGAAGCATGGTTCCGGCGTTGAGGTTGATTCCGGGGGCGAAGCATGATTCCGACACGGAAGGCAGTTGGTTGACTTGACTCCAAAACGAAGCATAATTTTGACAGGGAGGTAGACATTCTGAGACGAAGCATGTTTCCGGTGCAGAGGTTGATTCTGGGCGGAGCATGATTCCGACATAGAAGGCAATGGGCTGACTTGTTGATTTGATTTGTTTTGGAATTTTCCCATTTGTCCAGCTGGATTTTCTGAACTTGAAAGTACCGTCGGGTGAGACTTTAATTTGACTTATCTGACTTTGTCCTGGTTGGCAGGACTTCTGAGTTCGGAAGCATTTGTCGAGTTTTTTTTGAACGAATTTGCACCCTTACGGGTTTTCACAAGCTCCGCGAGTAGTCTTGCTGTTTTTATTCACAAAGCTTTTTAAGGTTTTCATTCGTGACCTTTTTGCTTATGGATTTGCCTCTTTTATCTTCCAATTTAACGACTTAGGGGTCGAAGATTGGACCCTAGGCCGGTATCAGTGTTGCTAACACTGAAGCACGTGTCAAGAGCAATTCATCATTTGCCTTGAGGGAACTTAATATCTGAGTTTTGGTTCGATATCAGCACGCTAACACTGAAATATAGTGCCATGAGCGACTCATCATTTGCCGTTGTCCATTGGAGAGCGATGGTTTAGGAGACAGGTTTAAGTCCCTGTCATCCAAGGCTTTTCAATTTTTATGAGTTGTATGGGTCTCATAAAAGTATTTTCTCCCTACATATCGAGAGGATCTCGCAATTGTATTTTCTACTTAGGAATCGTGAGGATTCCTAAGTGTTTTCTTTTTGTGAGTCGTAAGGATCTCACAAAGGTGTATTTTTCTTACGAGTCGAGGATCTCGTAAGTGCCATTCATCTCATGTATCGTGAGGACACATGAGTGAGTTTTTTCCTCATTGGTAGCTTGGTTTGCCAATGGAGGACGTCTTGTATGCAACTTGGTTGCGAGTAGCCCATGGATAATATATGGCATTCAATTTGGAGACCTGCTGCAGGGCAGCGGATACTTGGGGAGCATTGCTCGCTTTCGGGGGAACCCTGTTGAAGCATTTTTTTAATACGGCGATTGCTCTATTATTTTAGCTTTTCTTATCGTGAAGGCCGCAATTGCCTTATCATTTTGGTTATTTATTCTCGGCTGCCCCATCGTTTCAGCTATTTATTTTTATTTCTACTCGTTAATTTTTATTGCGGGTTTTCCCATCATTTCGGCTACTTATTTTTATTTTTACTCGCTGATTTTTATTGCGAGTTGCTCTATCATTTCGGCCCATTCCCCCCTCCCAGTTTAACGACCTAGTGCTCGAAGTTGTGCATATTCTTTGCTTGGCCTTACTGGCACTTTGTTGCAAAGTTCTTTGATATTCTTGGAGTTTGAATCTGATTGAGCCGGATCGGTGGTTGAGACAGTAAGTCTTCTTTGATCCTCTTATTTAATTTCGGGATTTCTTGAAAAGAAGCTTCAGTATTTCTTTCGCTTTTTGGACAAGCGTATGTCCCATGAAGACTGAGGCAGACTCAAGTCATTTCCTGGGGTGGACGATTGGATTGTTTCGTTCCGGAAAATTTCGGCCTTCGTTTGTATAACATCGGCAGTCAAGACTTGATTGGTCGCTAGCACGCCGGCAAACGGTAGGATTTTGTTTTGTTTTTTTGGGCTGGTCTGTTGATTTGGCTTATTAGAGTTTCCGCGGCAGGGACGCTGATGGAGATTGAGAAGAATATGATGGGCCCGAATTGGACTGGATGTCCTGCCCTTTCTGCATGTGATTTGTTGGAGAAGTCTCCCTGCGAGTGGTCTTGATTGTGTATGCGACGGGGGTCCCATCAGAAACTGAGCTTGTTTTCCCGGAAATTTACCATACATTAGTTTAAAGTCATTTCGAACGTAACTTAAAAACTTGAGAAACTTTAGTTTAATGTCATTTCGGATGCAGCTTGAAAACTTGAGCCTTTTAGTTTAATGTCATTTCGGACGTAACTTATAGAGCAGCTATGTGAAACGGTTCTTTGCTGGCATCCAAACATAAGGTAGAAGCGAAGAATGGCGAGCGGACTCTGGTCGTCAACCATTACTTGCGACTAACAAGTATTCAAAATGCTATCATTGTTGATTATCATTGAAAGTTGTTTGCTGCTGAAAGTTGATGATCTGCATCAAAGAACATGATTTCAATACAACAAAAATGTATATATTAAATGAGTTCGCATAATTATTTGACCCGAAATATGGGAGAAGAGATAAGGTCCCCCATCGGGCGTGCCAAAATCTGCAGAGTGTTTTTCGTCCCCTATTGAGATAGTAATACGCTAGCTTGTCAGGCATGTACATATTCCCCTGCCTAGGGTAGGCTGGGTTTTATTGATTGTAGGATTCTAATCTCTGACAGCCGTGAACTAAACTACCGTTAATTACCCCTCGTTCCGAAATGAGAGAATGTCCGATTAACGAGTCATGCGAACTCAACTTGGAATA
Organism: Agapanthus africanus; assembly: GCA_030015575.1. Taxonomy (NCBI): domain Eukaryota; kingdom Viridiplantae; phylum Streptophyta; class Magnoliopsida; order Asparagales; family Amaryllidaceae; genus Agapanthus; species Agapanthus africanus. The sequence goes on along the minus strand of JASDDO010000029.1, from coordinate 394,647,977 downwards.
TGGGTGTTATATATATTTTTATTTATTATTATATATAATTTATTTTATTATTATTATTTTTAATCCAAAATTCAATTCCTTACAATATTTAGAACAAAACTTCAATCTATTCATCAAACATAATGTTCCTTTTAACATTTTTTGCACATAAGCGAGTGGTGCAAAAATTGAACTGCAAGTGGTGGCATCAATTTTATATTTTTATTATTTGTTATTATTTATTTTTTGTGTGGAGCTTCCCTTTACCAGGAAATAGTAGCCTCCCTCACTGGGGGAGGTCCCCACAAGTGGCGGGGACCCTTCTACTAGGGAAGGTCCCTGAAGTGGCGGGCCCCCCTTTGGGGGCCGAAACAAATTTATTATTTTATTATTTTATTCTTTCTTTATTTATTATATATTTTTTGTTTGTTTGTTTGTTTGTTTGCTTATTATTTTTTATTATTATTTATTATTTTTTATTATTATTTGTTTGGGTCTCTGATGGCGGGAACCTTTTTATTTGTTTTCTTTAACTATTTTATTTTATTTTGTGAACGAGATTAAATGTACGGGTTTTTTCTTTGTTTTGGCAGCATAACTGGTAAATCTGTTAATTTATCGTACGAAACGGTGAGGCACGGAAAACTCCGCACCCACCAAAAAGAAAATATGGATCAAAATCTGCATTCCAAAGGGAAACACGGACCGAAATCCGCATTCCCAAGCCACTGAAAGGAAATACGATTCGAAATCCGCATTTCCGAGGGTTTCTCTAAGGGAAAAGCGCGAAGACTCTCTTTGATGGGATCACCCTCCGTTTCCGATTTAGGTCTCAAAAAGAATTTTCTTGAATCTCCGAAACCTTAGATGTGAATATTGAATAATGAATAAATAAAAAAAAGTCTCTCTTCCCTTTTGGCTCTGGATCGTGAGAGGAGAGAAAAAAATGAAAACCCTTCCTGTTTTATAAGCTCTGGATCTTAGAGATTGACTTTCTCCTCTTTTTTTATTTGTGGGTTTGTATTCTGATACTCTCGACTTCTAAAAAAAGTTCTTAAAGAAAAGAACGAAGGAGGAAGAAAGAAGGAAAAAAATAGAGGCAGCGGCTCCAAACCTTAGGCAATGATTGGGAGAGAATTAATTATTCTTTATTTCATCGTAGAGTTGGCTTTATATAGCCTTTACACTTTCATTTGGGCCTTTGGGCTTTACAAATTGGCTTTTTGCCTATTATATTTATTCATTAAAAAAATTACATTGAACTTATTTATCACATAATCTTTTTGTTTTCTTCTCTTGGCATGGAGCCGGCTTCACTTGGGCTCGAACTTGACTCGGGTCCACCTGGGTGCTGACTTTGATGCTTTGACTTGTTGACTTTATGATTTTGGCTTTTTGGGTAAAAGGGTGTAAATTTAATAAAATTAAACAAATAGCAACCGGAAAATGTTGCAGGTCCTGAGTCTTGATTGTAGTAGCAGTCATTGTTAAATTGACACTAGCATAAAAAAGAGTGTCATATTCTCGCCGGAAAGGCAGTGAGTTATCTATGCCATGCTAATCAGTTCTTCGATTGGCCATCTACTAGATGAAAATTTTTGGAAAATCATCTAAGTTCTAAATATTTTACGAATATGACAAAAATAACAAAACGATCTAGAAATTTGATATATACTTATTGATCATATCGTAAAATAAAACTCTTCTAAATTTTGAATCTAAATAATTTATGCATCTAAGATTATGATGGGGAAAAAATTCAAAAAGTAATTCAGTTTTGAGATCTTGACCACATAAAACTTTAGCACTCTAGATCTAGAGCCGTAAATTTCCGAAACTAATCTGTAAATTACTTACAACCGAAATGATCATTTAAGCATTCTCTAGTTGTCTGGAACAGCGCTGGTCAACATGATTTGGATGGCGTCTCCCCCTTTCACCATGTATATGACTATCTTTGTTTTGAATGCTTTGTTCAGTTTAGCAATGCCTACAACTTCAGTTATTCTACATACTTGGCCCCATTTTGTTTTGAATGGGATGTTGATACTGAATATACTAAATATATGGCAGTTCTGCCCAACTAAAGATTCACAAAAAATAAATGGGCATGATTTTGCGATCGGTTGTTATATGTATACTAAATATATGTCGGATTTCTGGCCAAGAGATTTAGCTTTTCTGGAGTGCAATTTAGAACTCATAAAGCTAAAGGAGAAAGCCTACAAATTCTCCTTGACCAGGCTAAGGGGTCAGGAGTCATATTTATCTCTGGGTTACATGATAAACCCTTGAGTGAAATTAAACTGCATTTCCGTTAGAAGAGTTCTAGGATATATTTTCCTTCGTCTCCATTGACTACAGATGGATTCTATTATTTAGTAATTCTTAGCTTTTTATATGATTGGTCATCTTAAGAACCTCATCTAATCTTACAATTTGTAATTATTCTCTCGTGTTCCTGATTTCAAACGAATCTTGAGCAGGTTTAAAATCGCATGCTGTAACACTATACGAGGCAGGAAAACTTGGTGATTCAAGTATTGCAGAACTTTGCAAGGATCTGAGTACCTTAGAAGGGAAGAAGTTTGAGGGAGAATTGCAGTATTTTGCAAACCATGCATATAGTCTGCGATGTATCCTGGAGTGTTTGCAGTCAGGTGGGGTTGCTACGGATGAATTAAACGATAAAGTTAGCTATCAAATAGAAAAACAAGATTCTTCTGATGCTGTTACTACCGTCTTAGCTGAGGAATTAGGCGGTTCAGAAACAAATAAAGTCGAGACTTCTTGCAATGACAGAATCAACGAACCTGATGGTGGTGCAAGCACTGCCGATGATCCAGTTTCAACTGCTGCTTTTGAAAACAGTATTGTTTGTGCAAATGGTGATTCATCAATTGATCAGAATAAAGTATCACCAGATGGTCCAACTGCTGAAAAAGGCACTTTAAAGAGAAAACGAAATTACCGAGTTGATATTCTTCGTTGTGAAAGCTTGGCTGCACTTGCGCCAGCCACACTAGAGCGATTATTTCTAAGGGACTATGATATTATTTGTTCAATGGTTCCCCTCCCTTCTTCATCCATTTTACCCGGACCCACTGGTCCCATCCATTTTGGTCCACCCTCCTATTCTTCAATGACTCCATGGATGAAACTTGTGTTATATGCATCAATGGGCATCGGACCATTGTCGGTTGTTTTAATGAAAGGACAATGCTTGCGATTGCTTCCTGCACCATTAGTGGGTTGTGAAAAGGCGCTGATTTGGTCTTGGGATGGAGCTACAGTAGGAGGACTAGGAGGAAAATTTGAAGGAAATTTAGTTAATGGAAATGTGCTTTTGCATTGTTTAAATTCAATTCTCAAGTACTCAGCTGTTCTGGTACATCCCTTGAGTAGATGTGATCTTGATGAGTCTGGAAAGATTGTCACAATGGATATTGCATTACCTCTTAAGAATTTTGATGGTTCCACTGTTGATATAGGAGCAGAAAGATGTGCAAACTTAGAATCATTATTAAATGATCTTTCGAATAGAAGTGAATTTTGCACAGTAGGTTATATCCGCCTTTTAAGACTCCAGAAAGTAAAAGAGTCGGTTCTGTTTCTCAACTATAAGGAAAGGTACGAATGGGTTCCATTAAGCTTGGAATTTGGGATCCCCCTCTTCAGTCCAAAGTTATGTAGCATGATCTGTGAAAGGGTGGTCGCGTCGCATTTACTTCAAACAGATTTGTTTGCTGAGCATCATGATGCCATGCAAAGTCTACGAAAGAAGTTGCGAGAGATTTGTTTTGAATACCAAGCAACCGGGCCTACTGCAAAGCTTTTGTACCAAAGAGAGCATGCAAAGGAGTCTCCTCGTCATCTTATTAATTATGCCAGTGGAAGATGGAGTCCCTTTCTTGAACCTTCAACACCGATATCTGGAGTTTTAACTGAACATCAGAGGCTCAAGCTTGCAAATCGACAGCGATGTCGAACTGAAGTTCTAAGTTTTGATGGAAATATTCTCAGGTACTTTTTTTACTGACCCTTGAATTTTTTATTGTTAGTTGTCCCGGTATTTTGAGCATGTAATATCCAACTTTGGATATATGGGGTGAGTCGGTGACACATTTGAATTGGGCTTAGTTTAACTAAACTACCAAAAACAATGATGTTGCTTCATTAAACAACCGAAAAACTTTGAAAAGTACAGGAACCTACCAAAAACTTTCATACTAACTAAATTAACTTAATGGCGTCAAAAGAATTTGGAAAAAGCTATTATGGCTGTTTAGTGAAAAAGGTTGTCTTAATATTAAAGTTTTTGGTAATTACCTGTAATTTTGAGAAGTTTTTGGTAATTATATGAAGACTGATCTATCTTTTTGGAATTGACTTTCTACAGGTCATATGCACTCACGCCTGTGTATGAGGCCGCGACAAGACCTTTTGAAGATTTGCCTTCATCAAATAAACCCAGACCTGAATCAGATGATGCAGACAGTAAAGAAGTAGTTCTGCCGGGTGTCAATCTGCTATTCGATGGATCTCTGTTACTTCCGTTTGATATAAGTGCTTGCTTGCAGGCCCGTCAACCCATATCATTGATAGCAGAGGCATCCACTGCTTCTTCCATAATGCAGACAAGTAGTGCTTTTGATTGAACATTTACTTTGTCCTGAAATAGTTTCTCTATAATTGATGGGTGCGGCCTATCTGCGCAATTAATATTCTTCTGTGGTTGGCATCATGGTGTGCTGGATGCTTGTTTGGATCTCTTGTTGCATCCTTAAAGACAGGTTGTTGCAGATGTATCGGCAATTAAGGTATGGTGTAGAGTTCTTTTTATGAAGTAATTCTAGATTCATTCAACGATCTTGCAAATTAATTTTCTTTCTCAAACTGATTCAAAACAGTTTTAGAAATATTTGCAGCTGCATAGGATACTGTTGGATAAAACAGTACAAAATGGGATTAACTAGTACGGCTCTTGAATAGATTTGCTAACTTTTACAATTTACTGCCAACTTGATATCAACCATACAACGTCAAATTTCTAATTTAGAAACTATGGATTAGAGAGGGCCCAACCATTAGCGTAAATCACCTATTGTCCTCCAAATTCTTTTAGTAGTGGGGAAGAAAGTCTAGAAAAAGTCGAAGCATGATAGATCTGTTATAGGCTGTTATGTTAAATTCTATGCAAGAAAAAGTCACAAGAAGGAAAGAAAAAGAAAACATGTAAGTTAACACTAATATTCAACATCGTAATGTGTTAAAAAGTTTTTGAAGGGGGAAAAAAAGAAATCTTGGCTATAGCTGGAGTGCTTTCAGCTGTACATATTGTTTTCAAGCTTGACAATTGTTTGGTTAATAAAAACTACACTGCTTGTAAATGATTCAATGCACAGGCAATTTATGTCCAATGCACTTCAAATATTATGTTAGGCATGTCAATGTCATGTACTGTGTTTTTCATTTGTTGTGTATTTCCATGTTACATGTCTCAAAAGATATTCTAGTAATTAGTATAGTGACTTACGTAATATTTCTTGTGTATCATATGCAAGCATGATGGAATTTTTTTTCTTGTGCATATGCATGATGTGTTATGTTTGCATCCATGGATTTGAGCCATCCATGAGGTCCCTGCTTCATAGAAAAATCATATTAATTTAAAAGTTTATTGTTATATGATTTGTTGCAATATCTCATATTTATGACTTCATATGTAAAATATATGAAGGAATAACTTGCAAATACTTGGGTATTGTTTCAGCTTTTCAATATTTTCTATGTTATAATATACGAAAATCGTGAATTTTTTATAAACCTCAAATTTTCTATTTTCAATATTTTGCTTGCTACGAAATGTTAAAAAATCCAAATTATTTTTGTTATTTTCAACATTTTGCATACTATACCACACGAAAATGGCGAAATTTTAAAAAATCTAAAAATTTCGGTTTTCTTCGATGTTCCAATATTTTGGTTGCTAGCACACAAGAAAATCATGAAAATTTCAAAAATAAAATAATTTTTGTTTTCTTCGGTTTTCAATATTGTCCATGATATAGCACTTGAAAATCGCAAAATTTTCAAAAATCCTAAATTTTTCTATTTTCTTCCTTTTTTCAATATTATGTATGTTCATACGAAAATTATGAAATTTTCAAAAATCTTAATTTTAAAAATTTTCTTCAGTTTTAAAAATATTTTGCATTCTGTAAAGCACATGACAATTGCGAAATTTACGAAAACCCCAAAATTATTTGTTTTCTTCAAATTTAATATTTTGCTTGTTATAGCATTGGAAATCATAAAATTTTCAAAAATCTTAAATTTTTTTTGTTTTCTTCGCTTTTTCGATATTTTCTGTTTTAGTATATGAAAATCGTGAAATTTCAAAGTCTAAATATTGTATGATTTCTTCCGTCTTTCTAAAATTTAACATGCAATAGCATAAGAAATCGCAAAACTTTTAAGAACTCTCAAAAATTTCTGTTTTGCTCCGTTTTTAAAAAATATTATGCATGCTAGTAAATGAAAATCGCGAAATTATCAGAAATCTCAATTTTTTCGTTTCCTTCAAAATTTTAATGTTTTACATGCTACACATGAAAATAGCGATTTTTTCAAAAATGTCAAAATTTTCTGTTTATTTGGTTTTTCTATATTTCTTTTACAATACCAAACTAAAATCGCGAATCCCCCCCCCCACCCCTAAAAAAAAATTCTTTTTTTCGATTTTTCAATATTTGCATTCAATAGCACGCAAAAATTATGAAAATTTTCAATATTTTTCCACTATATAAGCCTAGCGGTATGTGGGATAAAAGAGATAAATATCGAGTAAGGAGACGTAAAAAAATCTATGACCAAAATGTAGTGAGAATTAAATATGGGCTAGATATTAATTTTTCCACTAGAGTCCAAGCTAGATAAAGGAATATTACAAGTAATATTTTCTCATATAACTTTATATATATTATACTAGCAAGGGCCTCCGCATAATGCGTAGATACAAAGAACTAAGTTAAGAATTTTTTTAATTTAAAAGTTTGTTTTTATATAATCTGTAGGTTGTAATATCTTATATCTAAGAACTCCATATGTAAAATATATGAAGAATTAACTTGTAAATACTGTAACAATTTTTTCAGCGTTTCATATTTTACTTGCTAGTATATGAAAATCGGGATTTTTTTTAAAACTCAATATTTTATTTTTTCTTTGGTTTTCAATATTTTGTTTGTTATAGCGCACGAGAATAACGAAATATACAAAAATCCCAATTTCTTTTTGTTTTCTTTAAATTTTCAACATTTTGCATGTTATAACATGAATATAATAAAATTTTAAAAAACTCAAAATTTCTATTTTCTTCGGTTATCTAATATTTTGTTTGCTATAACACAAGAAAATCATGAAATTTTCAAAAAATAAAATAGCTTTGTTTTTTCGGTATTTCAATATTTTTCATGATATACGCATATGAAATTCATGAAAGTTTCAATGATCTCAATATTTTTTGTTTTCTTCTTTTTTTTCAATATTATGTATGCTATAACATATGAAAATCATGAAATTTTCGTAGATATCAAAATTTTTTGTTTTCTTTGGTTTTTTAATATTTCGCATGCTATACCTTGAAATTTACTTGACAATCATGAAACTTACAATAATCCACCCAAAAAAAATTCCTACAAAATTTACAATATTTTATACACTACCGCATGAAAATTGCTCAATTTTTTAAAACAACATACTTTTGTTTTATTTTCTAAGGTTTTTATTTTGTTTGCTGAAAGAGGCTTGGATCCTTTATCTCAAAGGAAATCATAGCAGGCAGTAATTGTTCTTAAATCAACGGGTTTTTCTTTGTCCATTTTTCCTTGGGTCGAATTCATAACTGTTTAAATTGTGTAATCTCCAATTACTGACATTGGTAATTGACCCAAAGCAATTTGATTATAATTCAATTCGTGTCGATCATAAGTAGAAAGTTCATATTCTTCGGTCGTCGTTGAACGGTTTATTGGACAAAACTTGACATGGTGACCAAAAAAATACAGACCCCAAAATCAATACTATGATCAAGCAATTGTTTCTTTTTACCACACGAAAATCACGAAGTTTTCAGAACTCTCAAAAATTTCGGTTTTCATCAATTTTTCAATATTTTGCATACCATACCACATGAAAATCTTGAAATTTAAAACTTAATATTTCGGTTTTTTAATATTTTGCTTCCCGTGAGCATACAAAGATCGCGAACTTTTAAAAAAAATTAAAATTTTTTGATTTCTTCCGTTTTTCAATATTCTGCTTTTAATATATGAAAATCGCTAAATTTTTAAAATTCTCAAAAATTATTTATTTTCTTTGGATTAAAATTTCTTGGTATGCTATATACAGTAAACGAAAATCATGAAATTTTAAAAATATCAATTTTTTTTCTTGTTATATAGAGCATGAAAATCGCTATACAAAAATTACATTTTGCTAGCTATATAACAAACGAAAATCACTAAATTTTAAGAAATTAAAAAAAAATCTCTTTTGCTTCTTTTCCTATTATTTTGCATGATAGCACATGAATGTCGTGAAATTTTTCGACAGTGAAAAAATTTCCGTTTTCTTCATGTTGCATATTATATAGCACACGAAAATCATGGAGTTTCAACAATATCATGATTTTCTGTTTTTCGGTTTTCAATAATTTATTTGCTCATACTTTTGGAGAAATTTTGGTATCGAGAAGAAAAAATTATATGAAGTAAAAGAAGAAAAGGTCCCCGACAATTATGGAACTTAAAAAATCCCAATTTTTGTTTTGTTTTGTTTTTTTTTCCTTTCAAATTTCCAATATTTTTGCATGAAGCACATGAAGATCGCGTGATTTTCGAAGACAATTTTTTTTCCTTTTTCTTTGGTTTTTCAATATTTTGTTTGTTATAGCATATGAAAATTGCAAAAATTTGAAAGTATCAATATTTTTTATTTTCTTCCTTTTTTATATTTTACATGCGATAACATAATAATATCTCAAAAATTTCAAAAATCTTAAAATTTCTGTTTTTTTCCGTTTTTTAGTATTATGCTTGCTACACGAAAATCGTGTAATTTCAAACTTCTGGAATTTTCTGTTTCCTTTAAAATTTTAATATTTCTCTAGAATGTTCTTTTTTCAATTTTTTTTGTTTGCTATATCATATAAAAAGCGTTAAATTTTTGAAGTCTCAATATTTTTTATTTTCTTCTGGTTTTATATATATTACATGCTATGGCACGAGGTAACCACAAAATTTTCTTTTTTCTTCCTTTTCAAAATTATGCGTGCTAGCACATGAAAGTCATGATATTTTAAAAAATATCGAATTTTCTGTTTCTTTCAAAATTTTAATATTTTGCATGCCGTAGCACACGAAAATAGTGATTTTTCTTTAAAATGTCAAAAAAAATTGTTCCTTGGTTTCTCTATATTTTTCTACTATACTAAACGAAAATAGTGAAATTTGCAACTTCAAAAAAATTTCTTTTTTTTCCCTTTAAATTTTTAAATATTTTGCATGCTATATAGCACACAAAAATCATGGAATTTTTAATATTTTGCTAATAAGACTTGAGTAATGGGAGAAGATAGAAAGAGATTTTAAAAAAGATGGCCGATCAGAATTTTTGCACCATGTAAGGTTTACATGCTAATTGTATGTGGGATAAAATGGTGATAAATAGAGTAGTGAGAAATAAATTTTTTTTCCAAGACCCAAGTGTAGTAAGAGAATTGAATAGGGTCTAAATAACACATTTTTCCACTAAAATCCAAGTTAATTTAGAGATTATTGTATGGGATAAAAAAAAGTGATGAATATTGAATAGGGAGCCAATAAATAAATTTCTTTGACTCAAATGTAGTAAGAGAACTATGGCTTTTATATATATTATATAGATAGATAGATAGATAGATTGCCGCATTTGAAGTGTTCCGACGCTATGTGAACTGACCATTTGAATTTTATTTTGTCAGGTTTTGGTTCATGGAAGCAATGTATATACAACTCCTCCTGTGCACACTGCACACTATATCTTAAGAAATGACCATGGTTGCCTCCACCGCAAAGAAAATTCGAACACATTTTGATAGCAAGTAATCATATCATCATGGATGGATAGCTGCCATCAAATTTATCTACAAATGAATCAAACATATATATATGTTATTCGAGTATGGAATGTTCTTGATGTTTGTAATTCCCTGTGTTTCAACGATGTGTGTATTAAATTTGTATCATTGTAATCTACTCCAAACCATTCATTTGTTTTCCAACCTTCTTTTTCAAATTTTTTTCCTTGGATTATAGTTGTATGGGCCAATATTGTTAGTTTTGTATGAAACACGAAACGTATTGTACGAAACGATACGAAACATGCGCAATTCAATATGAATCGTATGTTTGTATTGAGTTACTAATTTATCGGTCGATAAACATTTCGTATCGTACGAAACACGAAACTCACGGTATGTTATTTAATCATTAAAATGCATAGTCGGTCGGATATTTGGGTTATATTTGAGTTTAAAACATGTTTGGTTATATCAAATTATCAATATGGGTTATTTAAGAGTTTGTCGAGAGTGACAATGTTGAAAATGAGAAGAAAGAAGTTATCCTTTGTTATTGTAATGATAGTGATTATGTTATTGTAATGACAGTGATTAATCAATTGAAGAAAATTGATTTTTTTAGCGTCGACTTCAATTGGTAGTGATCTTTTAGTTATGAATTATAAAACTTATTATGCTTACGTTTATGAATTATAATATATTATAATATATGAATGAATATTTTGGATTGTTTTGGTAATATTTGATCATCAAATGCATGAGTTTGTGTGATTTATATACATATTTATGCAATTGCAATTCTGAAATTTGCTTTAACTTGTATGTGGCTTTACGTTGCTAATTTGACCGTTTTCAAAATTATAATTGGTCTCATGTAATTACTTCGTTATTGCAACGAGAAATTTTGTTTCTTACCATACAAAACATGAAAGCACGAAGGAGTGGTGTATATTTTTTTGCTCCGTAGACTCAGAATATCGGCAGCATGAAATGTTCATCTTCAGCTATTAATATTTCTCATATGACAATAAGAAAATGGTAAATAGTTCTCTTTCAAACTCAAAGGAGTAACTCTTTAATCATCATTGCACAATGAATTTTTGTTCGATAAATAGCCAAGATTTTCTTATTCACTTTACGAATTCATGTTTCAGCCAAAAGAAAATTAGTGTCCCTCAATTGACAAGAACCCAGCAACTAAATTGAACGCAATTCTCTCAAAGATAATCGACTCTGCAGAAACCTCGTTGGCAGAACACAAAGGAAACCCAATTCTAGTTTGAATTCTGTCAGTTTCTATTGAAATAACGGAAGAAACATTTAAAGATGAACAGTCATTAATCTCTCCATCTATGGCCACAGCTTGGATTGCAGCAGACGAAGAACAGCGCCATCCCTTCTTCTCCCCTAGCAGTAGCCTGCAAAACATCTCGAGAGAAAACATAATATCAGCTTAAGCTCACAAGTCAAAAATAAAGGAAGCATAAATATCAAATAAAAAAAATGATAATTCTCTGGGCAGCAAGGGAGGAAGCATGGGATTTTAGAAAATCCGAAACAGGAAAAACTTTGTGCGCGCGCACGCGTGTATATAAAAGAATAATGAAGAGAGGCCCTAGAAGGCTTTTTTGTTAGGCGGCGTCAAAAATCTATATCCGCGATTTTTTTCGACGATCAGCACCCATCATTATCATGTAAGATGAGGATACACCAAATTCATGTGATTCCGCCACTTTTTCACCGTTGAATTAACAATGCAAAAAGTTATATTGTCGGTAAACCGTTAATTTTGCACCCACTAAATCAACGGTGAGAAAGTGATGGAATCACATGAAAATTAGTGTCTCCACATCTTACATGATAAAGATGACGACGATGGGTGCTGATTGTTGAAACAAATCGTGAAGGGTATTTTTCGACGCCATAGAAGGAAATTCCATCATATGACCTCTCTCTCTCTCTCTCTCTCTCTCTCTCTCTATATATATATATATATATATATATATATGAGAATAATGGAGGAAAGAGGCATAGGAGGCTTTTTTCATAAGGTGGTGTCAAAAAATACATCCTCCACCATTTTATTCGACGATCATGACATGACATCTCACATCTTGATCTTCATCGTCTAATATGTTGATACAACATATTTAATGTGATTCTAACACCATTTCACCGTTCATTTAGCAATGTAAAATCTTTTGCAAACCGAGTTTTTGCATGGAAGTCAGCATTCAGAAATGCCACCTCAATACAACATTTCTCAGCAATTTACGGTCAACATCATCTTCACATTGTAACTTCATCTCTGGCTATACAATAATTTGATATCCCTTTTCTCCAAAATAATTCAATAAGAAAGCAACATGAATACTGCTAATTATCTCTTAATCAATTTGTCCTCTGTAAGCCAGGAGACACTAAAATTGTTTCCATGAAAAAAATGGTCCTGATTTGAATACAGTTTAGATATATAACACATACTGACAAAACATCTGCCCCTTACAAAGGCTTACAATGCATTTTACTTCTATATTTTTTTCCGCCAGCTTATCCTTCAATCCTGATACCACAATCTTAGAGCAACTTGATTTTACAATTATCAAAAATTTACCTCAAACACTAAATTGGATGTGCAGAAGTTTTTGCAACTAAATTCATATTTCCACCAGAAAATTTCAAGAAATATGATTGATGTTTCTACAGTAAGTTTAGAAACACAACCAAAGAGAGCAAACAGACCTGGAAAAACACAGCTTCAGGGTGACTACACACAGCACATCGAACTGTCTTAGTTCGAGGAAGAGTTGGATCCGCTGCTACATCTTGTAAGACCTGAGTGCGCTCGCCTGCGTCATGTGTTATCTCATTTCTATACACACAGTTGTTTTCAGCAACCTCCTGTGGAAAACAAAGGAAAGCACCATCAATACACAAATGATCAGGTTGAAGTAATTAAAAAAAACTTAGATCATGATTCTTAAGCCAATCTCATAAATTCAAATGGTGAACTTAAACCAAAATGTTGGAAGTTAAACATAGTTTTGAAATAAATAAGAAGGGAGTTACATTGTCCACAAGCAATTGCGAGTTTGGAGGTCAAAGCTTATGAGCTGGAAAATAAAAACCATAAATTTAAATCTCATCTAATCCCAATCCACGATGGACAATTCTGATCCAAAATATGACCAATATCAAGATCGAATATGAGATTTTAAACCTTGCGACTTGGTCTACTAATTAATTAGTAGGATTTAGGTATTAAATTTATATTGGCTTAGTTCCAAAAAACTACCAAATACTTTGGCCTACGAGAAACTACAAAGCTCTTGTTAAATACACAAAAAACTACCACAAAACATTCAAAAACTACATGAAACTACCATAAAACTTTCAAAAACTACCATAAATAAGATGCCACATCAGCAATAAATTGCAAGAAACTACCAAAAAACTAATAAATTTTTTAACCATGGTAGTTTTTCGTAATTTTGAAAGAATTTGATAGTTTCTCGTAACTGAAGCCAAGTATTTGGTATTTTTTTTGGAATTAACCCTAAATTTAGTAGGCTTGTTAATGGGTTAGTGAGTTTATTTATGGGTTGATGATTTAGTTGTCATCATTAAATTCTGAAAAAATATAGAAAATTTTATAGTTATGTTGACAATGTATTTAAAACATCATTCTAGACTTAATTAAATACCGAAAACCACGTTAAATAATTTAACTTATTTTAAATATTTATTCAAAAATTACTTTTTTAAAATAAAAGTTAGCCAAACCTTTGACAAGATAGTCAACTCCGATAGCCTTAAAATGGCCACGTGCTACCGTACTAATACCGAATTTTAAACCGTGATCCAAGTTATACACTTCGTCTAATACTTCTAGGTAACTCCAAAGATTCACTATCTTTTGTTACTAGAAATAGTGACAAGAACATCTACGTCAATCTCTTCCTATTTCTTATTTCTATACCATCGTACAAAATACTTTGTGACGATCAGTATGACATTTTTAGTTCTTTATAAGAGCTTCCACTTACATATCATTTGAGAACTTTTGCTCAAGGATCTAAATATAAGAAATTAAAAATCCAATACTCGCCTTGTCCAGGTTCGCATCATTTAAATGACCGACTACTATATCTCTTCTCACTAAAGAAGAATAGCGACTAAAAAAGAATTTGGAGGATGTCAACTTGTCATCTAGGATTATGGCAAGCCTTTTTTTATCGTAGTTTTCTGATCTAGGAATTTGGCACTTACCTAGTGAAAATTGATGTTAGGTTGACAATAAATCGTAAGACTTTTTTAGATCTTTCCTAGAGGTTTATTTCATTAATGATCCAATTGGATGAGAAAATCAGAAAAGGCTCAGATGACGATGATAATCAAAGGAGAATAGCTCTGGCAATAAAACTTCCCTTTTCAAAGTGAGGTCACCGGTTTGAAGGGGTCGCATCCAAAACAATATAATATATATCCACTCTCACCGCTTATAAACTTCTAGGAAAAGATGAAGAGTAGATAGTGTAAGGAAAAACACAGAAAATCTCTCTATATAGAGAGGGGTAAAAACCTTGAAGGTTTTGTAAAGGAAAAGCAAAGCCACAATGGTCTCTGCTGTCCTTTGAAAAAGAAGAAATAAGATCCCTAAATTTTAAAGAACAAAGATTTTAGAGAGAGAGTGAGAAAAATGATATGAGAAACACGGAGGCTTTGATGTTTTATAGCAACCAGAAGAGGCCGAAATCGCTAAAAGCCCAGACTTTTATTTATTTATTTCCAAAATGTTCTATTTTTACATTTTGCCCTTCCCTTTCATTCAAAATTTTATTTACTTTAACACCTAATAAATTTCTCCATTTTTTAACGTTGGGTCACACGAATTACCAATATTGTAAAGAAAATAAAGAATATCCGATTTATTCGGGGAATATTCTGTTTATTCGGATTATGCGGCCATCAATATTTTTATATAAATATTGTAAAAAATATTAAAAAGTAGAAAAACAATATACTGTAGCCTAAGTGTGGGTCCCACTTGTTTGTGAGGATAGTGTTTATGAAATAATAAGTGTGGGTCCCATTTTTTAAAATTCAGTTATGGATCCCACACGTTTTTTTTAGTTGTGGTTTTTTTCGTTTTCGGCCTAGTGGATCAATTCGGTTGAATATTCGCATTATTCGTCCGAATATTCGGTTTGTGTGGCAAATATTCGGTTTGACCGAATATTGCAGCGTTTGTTTTGTCGCCAAATCCGAATATTCCTTTTTTTCAACACTGTGAGTTACGAGCCATCGCATCCGGATGGCGACGTATCTCCTACTGACACCAGTCAATTAAGACCCACCGGGTGTTGACTCGGATTGGAGGGTGGTTGGTCACGTGACCCTCTGACAATTAATCACGGTCAATTTCACTTGTATACATGTCATTGTAAGTGTGCCATGTCCTCCTCAATTGGCTACATAAATATTATAACGAAATTGTCTTCAGTTGTAGTAGGACTTTACGTGTAAAGTTGAATTTTTGACGGATTTGTATTTCCTCCTTTATTGGTCCATTGATGGGATCTAGCCAAGTATCACTTGTTAGAAAACCAATTCTCTTATATATATCAAGTCGATGAATAGTCATTAATGTAAAAGTCTAGGCGGAAGCGGTCTTAGAATGCTCCGCTTTGAGGCTAAGAAGTGGAATTAAGCAGTAAAAGCTATAAACCCATTTTTATGTGGATCACGTCATTTAGGTAGTAGTTAAGCAAGTTTTCGACCTTTTATAAGTTTTAATTATCAATTTGATTATTCTTAATCATTATCCAAGTAACTTTTTTACATATTTAATCGTTTCATGCATTATGACATATATGTTCATTATATGTTTAATATATTTTTTATATTCTTTTTATATTTTAATAGGATATTAATGGATTGTTTAAGCTTTTCTTTAGGATTTTTTTCATGCGCATTATACTTATCAAAGTACATATAAAGCCACCGTCATCGGATATTGGTGGAACTTATATTTTAATAGGATATTGGTGGGTTATTCTTAACCATAATAAGAATATCATTAGGGCGTACTCTACTCAGCAACACACTATATCGAATCCCGGGTGTAGTGTTAAGTATGCAAAGGCTTCTAGGCCGTCGTCTGGAAGCGGCGCGCTACATCGGACCCAGAGTGCAGTGACAAATAAGCAAGAGTTTTATAGGATCCGTCTAATTTTTTGAAATATAGGTTCCCTTACAAGTAGACTAACAAAATTTGTGGAGGTGATGATTAGAAGAAGAATTAGTATTATGTGTTTGCAAGAAATTAAGTGGATAAGTGAAAAAGATAGTCAAAGAGCATTGGGGTATAAACTTTGGTATATGGGTAAAGATAAAAAATCGTAATGGGATAAGCGTAATTATAGATAGACGGTTGCTTAGCATGTAGTTGAGATTAGAAGAAAAGGTGATGATTTTACCAGTTAAGCTTATTCTAGATGGGAAGATCCTTAATATTTTTAGTGCTTATGCACCATAGATAGGTCTTGACGTAAGCGTCTATTCTGCAAGGATTTAGACGAAATAGTGCAAATGATACCTACTGGAGAGAAGTTAGTTATTGATAGTGATCTTAATGGACATGTAGATACTAGTCATAGTGGGTTAGATACTATCCATGGAGGTTTTGATTTTGGACAAAGGAATGAAGCAGGTAGCTCGATTCTAGATTTTGTCTTGTCTTATGATTTGATCTTAGTAAACACTTGGTTTAAAAGAAGAGAGTCATCTTATCACCTTTAGGAGCGGATCGAGTGCAAGTCAAATAAACTTTTTTCTGACGAGAAAGATAGAGATTGCTGCAACGATTGTAAGGTAGTGCCGGGTGGAAGTGTAGCCACTCAACATAGACTTTTAGTTCTACATTTTTGATTTAGAAAAGGACTTAAGGAACGTAAGGTAGAGCCTAAAATTAAGTGGTGGCGACTGAAGAAAGGTAACCAAAAAGGTTTTATAGATCGTATAGTTCAAGAAGCGGATCGGCAGTCTGAAGATAATTCAAACACAACATGGAACAAGATAGCTAGTTGTATCAACAGAGTAGTTAGAGATCTATTTGGTGAGTCGAGAGATTGTGCTCCACCATCTAAGAACACATCATGGTGGAAAGAAAAAGTAAATGCTGCTATTAAAATCAAGAGAGATTCTTATAAAAATTTGAAGAAATGCATAGATGCTGAGAGATTTGAGAAGTATAAAATGGCTAAAAAGAAAGTTAAGAAAGCTGTTTGGGAAGCTAAAACTAAGGTCTACACAGAGGTGTGCGGGATGTTGTACACTAAGGAGGTTGAAAATGATATATACAGGATTTCTTGGATGCGGGAAAAGAAAACCGGAGACTTGTGTACGGTGAAGTGTGTCAAAGATGAAGATCAGAAGGTTTTAGTTCGAGACAAAGATATTAAGAAAAAGTGGAGAGATTATTTTGATAAATTGTTCAATGAGAGCTTTCCTAAGGATTTGGATGGACTTGTCATTCAATCTCAAGATATAAACCGTGATTTCATGCGTAAAATAAGAACACTCGAGATTAAAGAGGCTTTGATGAGAATGAAATCAAGAAAAACGGTTGGTCCAGCAGGATTCCTATCGAGATTTGGAGATACTTAGGAGAGATAGGCGTTAAATGCCTGACAGATCTGTTTAATAAGATTTGGCAGACCAAAAAGATGCAAATGCGTGGAGGAAAAGTACCCTTATACCTATATAAGAACAAAGATGACATTCAAATTTCTCAAACTACTGTGGAATAAAACTTTGGAAAAAAGTGGTTGAACACAGGCTAAGGAAGGATGTTAAGATAATAGAGAATCAGTTTGGGTTCATGCCTGGACGATCAACGACAGGGACTATTCATCTGCTTTGTCAACCTGTCAAGCATTTTCGAGAGAAGAGAAGAGATTTGCATATGATATTTATTGATTTAGAGCGTACGACAGTGTACCTAGAAAGGTATTATGGGAAACAATGATGAAGAAGGGGGTTCAGTCAAGTACATTGACATAATCAAGGACATGTACGAGGAAGTAATGGCAAATGTCAGAACTTGTAGCGGCCTAACGAGCGATTTTCCGATTACAATTGGTATACATCAAGAATCTGTATTAAGTCCATTCATGTTTACCATCATGATGGATGAGCTTACTAGAACTATCCAAGATGAGATATCTTGGTGTATGCTATTCGCTGATGATATTGTTTTAGTAAATGAGACAAAAACAGGGGTTAATACCATATTGGAGTTATGGAAGCAAACGTTGGAATTTCGGGGGTTCAGATTGAACAGATCCAAGACAACATATATGTGTTGCAAATTTAGCAAACAGAGAAGTCGATACCACAGTGGTATAACACTGGATGGGCAAGAAATATCACCGAGCGATCATTTTAGATATTTAGGTTCCATCATCCAAAAGGATGAGGAGATCGATTGCGATGTCAATCAAAAGAACCAAGCTGGTTGGTTGAAATGAATGAGTGCAACAGGGATTTTGTACGATCGTAACTTTTCGTTAAGGTTGAAAGAGAAGTTTTATCGGAGCGCAATTCGGCCTGCCTTATTATATGGTACAGAATGTTGGGCTTCTAAGAAGCATCATACACAGAAAATGCATGTAATGGAAATATGCATGCTTTGTTGGATGTGTGGTAACACTAGAAAAGATAAGGTGTGAAATGAGGATATTTGTGCAAAAGCTGGTGTAGCACCTATGAAGGAGAAGATGCGGGAAAACCAGCTAAGATGGTTTGGTCATATACGACGCAGAGCTATGGAATACATCGGTTCGACGAATGGATACTCTTGATATAGGTAAGCAATATCAAAAGGGCAAAAATGAGACATGGATGGAGATGATACGAAAAGATATGGTTGCCAAAGGCCTCAATGAAAGTATATTGTTCGATAAGAGTGAGTGGAGGCGGAGGATTCATGTGCTGGGCTCGGCGTGATCTCATGTTGGTTCATGTAGCCTACCCCATATGCTTGGGATGAAAGGCTCAGTTGTTGTATATATAAAGCCGCAAAGTCAGCGCCTATGCCACATAGGCACTTAGACGCTTGGTTGTATCCCTACACGTTTCTTCTCATAGTTTATGATATTGTTTTGCTTAATATATAATTAAATACATAAATAAATAATATAGTTATGTCCGTGTGTCCTCCTATTTACAAATTTATCATGTCACGTGTCTGTGTTTGTGCTTCATAGCTGCCTGGCGCTTTCTACAACCATGTGAAAAGTTGGATCCTCATCCATGGATCTCTCCACCAATAAATTAATCAGCGGAGAGACGCCAAATCCTTATTTAACCCACTTTCATTATAATGACTCAACCAATGAGCCACTCAACATCTGTTGCTGCAATGGACAAGCAATACTGCATATCATGATAATCCCTTTGCATCTTTCTATTTACAAACCATAACATAATGTAACAGTAATCTATTGAAAAACAGAAAAGGGATCAGCTTCCCCTAGTTCTAGTATTCTAAGAAAAATGACAAATCCCAGTTCTATATCTTAACTGTATAAACCAGAAATTCTTGAATTTAGATTGTTAGCAACATGACATTTCGACACCATTCAACACACGAAGAAATAAGATTCACATTTCATTTCTCATCCACTTGTCTTTTGGCCCCAAAAACATGGAGAATGAAGATACATAGGCATGTCATTTCACAAACCCTTCATAAAAAAAAGATATTTTTTTATTTAAAAAAAATCGTTGATTTAGAGCCCAAATTTGAAATCAAGAAATGGGTTTTGTTTGTAAACCAAAATGGAGTTCCCTAATTGAAACTAGAATTTAATTGTATATTTCCACTCACAAATAATTTTAGGAATTAGGTTTTCTATGTTTTTTTTAATAAGAATTAGGGTTTGAATGTTACACATACCTCATGCCATTCTAACTTGAATCAAACAAAATGGTTAATCTGTCGAAATACCCAAGATCCAATTTTGACTCAATAACATCCAAAGAAATCTCAATGGAAAAAATACATGATAAGAATTAAAAGAGGAGGTGAGCAAAGATGAGACCTGATGATCACAGTTGCGGCAAGCATAGAGGAGGATCTTCTGCTCTCTGTCATCTTTTGGGTACAATATATTGTTGCTGCCCACAAACAATCAATCAGAAAATAAAATGAAAATCTGATTAAAACCCATGAAATGATGCACAAAAATGAGAAGAAAAAAACAAAAAAAAAGTTGGAATTTTTATTGTGAAAGAGGATACCATTCACGGCAAAACTTCATAGTACTCATGGCTGCTGCTGCTTCTTGCTTGGGCTTGCGCGATTCTTGTTTTGTTTGAGGATCAGGGATTTAGGGTTTGCGATCTTTTTTACCTTCTGTCCTTAAAATTTGAGGCTTTTTTGTATTGGCCCCTGAAGTCTCTAGTATTTGTTTTATAGGCTTTCAAATCTACCCCTATAATGCAAACTCTCTGTTGTGGTCAATATCTGTCACTCTCACGACCAATGAGAGAAGCAGTAGGAAATGGCCTGCGATCCCAGGATGACTTATAAAACAAGATATTTAATTGCATATCTCACTAATACATCTCATAAAAAACAAGATATTTAATTGCATATTTCACTAATAAATCTATTTACAACTATTCAATCATCATACTATATCTCATTTTTAATTGCATATCTCACTAATACATCTCATCTCTCTTTCCATCTCATCTCTCTTTCCATAAGAAGCAATTTTGTTTTACGATTATTGATTCTAAAAGATTTTCTCTCGCTAAAACGGTTGATGACGTGCACTTCTTAGGATGGAGATTTTTTCCGTTTCATTTTGAATATTTAGTTCCAATTAATTGTGAAAGCGCACATATACCCTCATACTCTCCTTTTGAATATACCAGTAAAGATTTATTACATGTTTCATACCCAACACATAAATATATTTATTTTGGTTGTTGGTGTTTAAAGATTTTAAAAAAAGTGTCCAAGGCGTAGCTAATAGCTTAACCTCCAAGATCTCCAACACCCACCAACTGCTCGACAAAATCCCCCAACGATCTCAGTAAGTTTCTTTCTCTGTGCATCACTTGTTTTGTCATCACACTACCGCATGAGCTTTATATAGTCATATTACTTCATTTTGTGATCAAATAGAAGCAACTTAAGAGACCCAAGCTGGCTCTGAAAGCTTGCAACTTTGATTTCTTCAATGTATATGTTAAATGGCTAATGCAATATTGATTAGCTTGCATTCACTATAGTCTAGTTTGCAAAACTCTCTAATTGATCTACTAGAGATGACAATGGCAATGCCATCAAGAGGATGTAAGATTAATGTTGGAACCATTTTGTAGTAACCTTTTCAAGCCCAAGTTCTTACAAGTTCAACCAATTCTACTCAAAATTTCAAGTGCTTTTAACACCAAAAGACTTTGAAAAGTTCAGTCATCATAGATTCCATGGTCCCCCAAAAACTCTCACATCAATTCATGAAAACCATATCTCACTGAAGTGAAGAATGGATTGTGATGGAGGTCGGAATCCCTCTCAGATGTTGTTCTCCATTGATTTTGCTGCCAGCGGGGCTTAACGGTTGAGAGTCGGTGTGAGGATTGAGTGTGTAGGTCTCAATGGATTGTTGATTGCTGCTGGCACCGAGCTACTTGCAAGGGAAGTCCCGGGATGGGAACCACCGTAGGACCCTCCGACGATCAAGTAAGTACCGAGGAGTAATTGAGCAAAGTAGCATTATCTTGGAAGTGAGTCCAACGTACCTGAGTCGTCTGGAGGAGGGGTTTACATTGGAGCGGGTCGATGCGAAATTCTCGTTGTTTGTTACGCCCCCGCGTCACGTTCGTGTTGATGGTGGGATATGCCCATTAATGGCGGGATATGCTCATTAATGGCACGATACGCTAGTGGGGGATGCAGGACGTGGAGTGACGGAGATCTCTTCGTGGCGAGATATACAGATTCGTTACGGGAGCTCTTGAGCTCCATGCTCTCGGCCGGACAGGGCAACCGATGAAGCTCGTCTCGGCGATGAGCGAGAGGGCTGAGAAAGCTTGGCTCTGCAATAGCACGGTGACGAACAAGGAGACCGAGAAAGCTCGGCCGTAGGATGGCTCGGAGGCGAGCTGTTGGTTGGTTATTAGGCGAATAGGGGAGGTAGTTCGGGGATGTCTCCAAAAGGTCGGATGCAATCTCGAGTCGAGGCGCTGAGGAATGTTCCCAATGCATCATACATACTCTATCTCCATAGCCCCCAAGAATCTAGTGGGCTTACGTGGATGATACGTAACCTGCTACGTGTCGTAATCTGGGGAATTCCTATTAACGATCATCATCATTAGCTCCCCACTCTCGTTCCGACCTATTCATGGATCGGGTCAAGAGTGGTCTGCTCGGTCTTCAATGTCACTACTACAATATGGGGTTGCCCCTACGGACTCAGAAATCCGTAGGGGCAAATATTTATTGCCCCTTCGGATTAATCCGTAGGTCCCCACTGTTGTCCCTACGGTTTTCTACGTTTTAATTTAAAAATATTTAATCGTAATTTGTTATTTGGCCCTACGGAGCCGCAAACAAAGAACCTACGGGTAAGTCCGTAGGGGCATGTATACGGGTTAATAATAAAAAAAAGGCACAGAAAATCCCTCACCGTTCCCAAAATTTCCTTCTCTCTTATTCTTCCGCGCCTCGCGACGATCGTTCCCGCGTCTCGATCTCGACCTCGTCGCCGATTGCGTCCTCATCCCCTCGCCACTGCAACCGCGCTTGACTCGTCGACTTCCACATCGCAACCGCGCTTGACTCGTCGCCGATTGCATCGTCGACTACCGGCCTCCTCCGTCGTCTCCTCCACCGCCCTACAGGTTAGTAAATCTCCAATTTTTACTTCTAATTTAATGCTTTTATTTCCCTCTTTTGATGATGTTAGGGGTAGGGTTCAGGGATCAGGGTTCGGGTTGGGGTGAGGGTTAGGTGAGGCATCGGGTCAGTTAGGGTTAGGGTTAGGGTTCGGTTGGGGTTGGGGTTGGGGTTCGGTTGGGGTTGGGGTTGGGGTTAGGGTTCGGTTGGGGTTGGGATTGGGGTTGGGGTTGGGGTTAGGGTTAATCAGTTAGGGTTAGGGTTAAGGTAATTAGGGTTAGTGTTAGGGTTAGGGTCAGGTTTAGGGTTAGAGGCTAGGGTTAATTTGGGTTAATTACAGGGTATGGTTAATTTGGGTTAATTAGTGATAATTTGAAATGGTTAGGGTGTTGATTAGGCTTAATTTGGTTAATTTGGGTAAATTTGGTTAAGTTTGGGTTGATTAGGGTTAATTAGGTTAATTTGGGTAAATTGGGTTAAGTTTGGGTTAATTAGTGATAATTTGTGTTAGGGTAACAATTATGGTTAATTGTGGTTAATTAGGTTAATTTGGGTTATTTAGGTTTATGGTGCACTAGTTTATTTAGTAGGATACACTAGTTCATTGCAATAGGATACTCGATGACAACGTAAACGTACAACTTTACCGCAAACGCAAGAAAAATTTACCCTAAACATGAAATTTCGAACCCTTAATAACGAAACGTAAACATAAAACTTATTTACGTTAAATGTTCAAGTTAAAACCAATATATGATACTCGATGATAATATGAAACCTTCATATTCTCATCGATACTCATATATGAAACTAAAAGCGCCACTTAGTCCCCGTCTATCGGTTAACATACGTGCGATGCTCGTCGTGACATAGAACTATACGAAGGTTGTTAAATATCGGACGGTATAGCTCGATACTAACAACCGTCGTATAGTCTACGCGACGAGAAAATTCAATCGTATGGTAACCGATAGATTTGTCCCGTGTGGACAAGTTAAGAATGTATAAAGCAAACGCCTTCATTCACTTGTGTTTTCATCCGATTCGAGATATTTCGTCGGTACCTTTCCGCTGGTTCTCCGTGTACAAAGATAGATTAGATGTTCATTTCAACGTTGTTTCATAGCTTTGAAATAATTATCTATTCTATTACAGTATACTCGGAGAACAGCGGGGGGGTGCTGCCGAAATTTACTCGAAACGGTTGAAAGCACAAGTGATGGGTGTTCGCTCTATAAATTCTTAATGGGATAGAAGCCTACCCCCGACAGCCGGAACACACACATACAACAAGAATACACAATAAACGCATAATTAGAGAGTGATTCGAGATGTTTAAGTTAAAACCAATATATGATAATATGAAACCTTCATATTCTCATCGATACTCATATATGAAACTAAAAGCACCACTTAGTTCCCGTCTATCGGTTAGCATACGTGCGATACTCGTCGTGACATAGAACTATACGAAGGTTGTTAAATATCGGACGGTATAGCTCGATACTAACAACCGTCGTATAGTCTACGCGACGAGAAAATTCAATCGTATGGTAACCGATAGATTTGTCCCGTGTGGACAAGTTAAGAATGTATAAAGCAAACGCCTTCATTCACTTGTGTTTTCATCCGTTTCGAGATATTTCGTCGGTACCTTTCCGCTGGTTCTCCGTGTACAAAGATAGATTAGATGTTCATTTCAACGTTGTTTCACAGCTTTGAAATGATTATCTATTCTATTACAGTGTGCTCGGAGAACAGCGGGGAGGTGCTGCCGAAATTTACTCGAAACGGTTGAAAGCACAAGTGATGGGTGTTCGCTCTATACATTCTTAATGGGAAAGAAGCCTACCCCCGACAGCCGGAACACACACATACAACAAGAATACACAACAAACGCATAATTAGAGAGTGATTCGAGATGTTCAAGTTAAAACCAATATATGATAATATGAAACCTTCATATTCTCATCGATACTCATATATGAAACTAAAAGCGCCACTTAGTCCCCGTCTATCGGTTAACATAGGTTCAATAATTTATTCTTTTCAACGACAAACGCACACACAAAGCATATACACGGATTTTCTCCTTTGTCAGTAACTATCCCGTTCTTATATTTCTCAATATAGTCACCATAACCTACAATTTATATGTTATACAGTCTAACATGGCCCATTAGTATGTCAGAGTTAAGGACTGGATGTATATGGATTAGAAACAACGTATGCAACCTAAGTTTGTCGCAGGAGTTGTTGCTTTTATTGAATTTGCACGCGCACATAATAAGATCATAATAGAGAAGATTCTCTGTCTGTGCGATAAATGTGGTAATAAGTACTGGCAGAAGGTAGAATTGGCAGAGCTTCATATTGTAAAACATGGGTTTACTAGACTTTATACAACTTGGAAATATCACGGGGAAGGAGAAGAATGCAATACTGCGGCAGAAGAAGAAGGAGAACACGATAATGCGGCAGGAGAAGAAGAAGAATTCGGTAATGCGGCAGAAAGAGAAGACGGTAATTTATTTCCATCAGAAGAAATGGAGGATATGGTGGAGGCTGCCCTAGGTGAATCTATTCGTACCGAAGATGACATTCCTTCCGGTCAAGGATCGCGTGCGGATAAATATGAAAATTTCATGAATGATGCTAGAAAACCAATTTATGAGAATGCGAAGTATTCCACGCTCTCATGGTTCGTCCAACTTTTCCAGATTAAGTGCCTAAATGGATGGAGCAACAAGTCATTCACAATACTTCTTTCGTTCTTGAAAGATTCTATGCTCCAGAGAAATAACGTGCCCGACAGCTGGTACGGAGCCCAGAAGATGATGTCTGATTTGGGTCTAAAGTGCGAGAAAATTCAAGCATGTCCTAAAAATTGCTTGTTGTACCGGAAAGAGAATTCAGATTTGAAAGAGGGTCCAACATGCGGAGAGGCCATGTATAAACCGAAAGATTCTGATAAGAAGCCTGATATACCTGTGAAGATAGACGATACTTTCCTATAACACAGAGGCTACAGAGGCTATTCAGGTGCAAGAAAACAGCCGAGGCAATGATTTGGCATCACCGTGCTCCTTCAAGTGAAGATGGAAAAATGAGCCATCCAAGAGATTCACCGGCATGGAAGGATTTCGATAGGAGGCACGCAATATTCAGTAGAGATCCTCGCAATGTCCGGCTCGGACTGGCTACTGATGGCTTCTGCCCATTCAACTATATGGCTGGAAGTCACAGCACATGGCCCGTTGTAATGATAATTTATAATCCGTCGCCTTGGTTGGCTATGGACCAATCATACTTTATGATGCCTCTTCTTATCGATGGACCAAACTCACCGGGAAACAATATCGACGTCTATCTCTGACCTCTAATCGAGGAGTTGAAATCTTTGTTCATTGATGGTGTAGAGACATATGATGCAAACACAAATACAACCTTCATACTGCGTGCGGCTTTAATGTGGACAATTAATGACTTTCCTGCGTATGGAATGCTATCAGGTTGGTCCGTACATGATCACAAAGCATGTCCTCATTGCCATGAACACACAACATCGAAATTCTTGAATTTTAGCAGGAAGGTTTGTTATTGCGGCCATCGACGTTTCCTGCCTCCAGACCACCCCTATAGGTTAGACACGGTTCACTTTGATGGTCATGCAGAGCTTCTTGGACCTCCATCCCCATTGTCCGGAGAGGACGTGACTGCTAAATGGGATGGTTACAATAATGTGACCTTCGGGATGGATCCGACGAAACAGGTCAGACCACCATATTGGAACAAGTTAAGCATTTTCTTCGAGCTTCCGTACTGGTCTACAAATTCAGTGCGTCATTGTCTGGACGTCATGCATATAGAGAAGGGAGTATCAGAGCACATACTTAACTTGCTTCTTTGTAAAGAGGGGAAATCGAAAGACAACATGAATGCTCGGATGGATCTACAAGAGTGGGGAATAAGAAGTGAATTACACCCTAGACTGGTAGCGGGTAAACCGGGCAAGTTTGTACTTCCCAATGCTGCTTATCATATGTCACAACCGGAGAAGAAAAGATTCCTGCAGGTGTTGCATGATTTGAAAGTCCCAACAGGTTTCTCAGGATCATTCAACAAGAAAATAAAAATTGTGAATGGGAAGATCGATGGGCTGAAAAGTCATGATCACCATATTATCATGGAGCACCTTCTTCTATTAACCCTCAGGACTTCTCTCTACGACTCGGTTGGTCTAGTAATCAACGACCTATGTTGTTTTTTTAGGGAGTTGTGTGCTAAAACACTAGAGGTTGTGACGCTGGATAAACTTGAAAATTCTATTGCGTTGATACTTTGCAAGCTTGAGCGTATTTTCCCACCGTCATTCTTCGATATCATAATACACTTGACGGTTCATCTTACAACTGAGGCGAAGTTAGCCGGACTGGTACAATATCGATGGATGTATCCCGTCGAGAGGTACGTGTAATTTTTCGTTTCGCGCAATTTATAAATTTATTGTTGTCCTGGATGCCCGTATTTATTTATTCAACATATTTTCATTAGGTACCTCTACACTCTTAAGAAGTATATACGCAATAAAAATCGACCAGAGGGTTCTATCATGCAAGGTTATCTTCTTGATGAAGCAACCACATTTTGTTCCCGCTATCTGGACGAGAACATTGAGACATGGCTTAACCGACCACGAAGAATTCAAGACGGGCCATATGGTAAAGCCGAGTATAAGAGGGTAGACACTATGTTTATCAACAAGATATACCGGTTTATCTTGCTTAATTGCGCATGTCTTGAACAAATTATAGAGTAAGTTTTTTTAGATTAATTGTTATATCTGTGTTTGTGTGTGTATGAAATGATATAATATTAATGTCACAATTATTTATCGAAAACAGAATTCATTTTAACGAGGTACGTGAGGGGCATCCTGATTGGAACGAAGAACGTTTGGAAAAATATCATCAGGATAATTTTTGTGATTAGGTCACAGATCATGTAAGTTATTCGAATAACATTTTATTGCTATCAGTTTTAATCTAAACTTGTAGCGTTATGTATTTGTCGTAAAATTTGTTTTGTTAGATCCACGATCCGAACTTGTCTGCATCATTTGAGAGTGATTCAAGATGTTTAGCTCAATTTCCTAGTATGGAGGTTGCATATTACAAAGGATTTGGTGTCCTTGGATACAAATTCAAACTTAAGGACATAGAAACATCTAGAACCACTCAGAATAGTGGGATTGCGACATAGAAACATCTAGAACCACTCAGAATAGTGGGATTGCGACGGTAGGATCGGACGGTGTGATTTATTATGGGTACTTAAATTATATACTCGGCATCCATTATCCCGGACGATCAGAACCCTTTTATATATTCCAGTGTACTTGGTACGATACGCAAACCGATACGGACAGGTGGAGAAGCAATCTTGGGACTTGGAAAGATGAATATGGATTGACCAGTGTGAACACACTTCGATTTTACGGTCAGGAAGATCCGTTTATCTTTCTGAACCAAGCGTTCCAAGTATACTACTCACAGTGTTTGAAGCATCCGGGATGGAGTGTTGTATGCCGATGGAAACCCAGAGATGTCTACGATGTCCCAGAATTCGAGGACAGCGATTATGACGAAGAAGAGAGAAGGCTTAAAGTGCTCCGACCGTCTGTTTCGAAGGACGGGTTGTCTTCAACCGATCATGAAGTTACGTGGGTTAGAAATGACATCGATGATGAAATCCAAGTAGATATGTATAATGCGCCCACGAAACGAAAAAGGTTATCAGTAATGTTATATTATTACTTCACATTTTACGCTCTATACATATATAGTCAATACTTTTAATGATTGTCTAATGCGTCCACGAACTGTTTATCTAGATTTAATGACGATGTCGGGAGCAGCGAGGGGCGGCAGGAGCTCCAGCCGTGGCAGAGGCAGAGGCAGAGGCAAAGCGGTTCTGCCGCCCGGAGAGCTCCGTAGGGAGCTTCAGAGGGCCGGTCTTGCACCCAGATCGGAGACCCCTTCGGATGCCTCCTTCCGTGTGGATTTTGCCACACCTCCAGGTATACTGCACGCATATCCATTTTGAATGTAATATTACAGATATTCATGCCTGTTTATGTTAAAATTACTTATATTGTCAATGTTTGATTGTCTAGTTGTTGGTGATGCGTCCACATCTGGGACAGAGGCCACTCCCGCTCCTCCAGGTATGTTTATATATCATATAGTGCATGTATATTGATTTAGAATGCTATATCATAAATACACACATTCCTTTTGCTCTTACTTAGCAATTTTTATTATTGTCTAGCTGTAGGTGGTGACACCACCGCACCTGCGGGTATGTTTATATATCCTATAGTGCATGCATATTGATTTAGAACGTTATATTATTGATCTACATATTCTTTTTGCAATTACTTATATAATCTATTTTTAATTGTCTAATTATAGGTGGTGCGCCCACATCTTCCGCAGGGGCCACTCCTGCCGCTTCCATACCCTCCGCATCGTCTGCAGATTAGTATGAATAAATATAAAATATTTATTCATTTTACATATGCTCTATAGAATAAATATGAACTTCATGGAAATTTAGCGTCAATGTTTATTTTCTAGTTGGGGGGGATGCGTCCGCATCCGGGACCCCGGTTGTTCCTCACCGGAGGAACTATCATCCCGCTCGTGCTGCTGCCCGGGCCCAGGCTCGTGCGATAGTCACCGGAGGTATATATCACACTTGAATTTTCGTTTAACCTTGATTTCTTAATACAACTTTGTCTTAATATTGATTGTCTTGATATTTCGTGCAGACGCAGGGCCTCCCCATCCCCAGAGGGGGACTCGAGGCCCGAATCAGTCCCATAGGCTGAGGCCTGACAGAGCTAGGGGGAGGCAGCATTCCCCCTCTTTTTTACCCTTTACTATCGCTATACCGGTCCTCATGCTGAGAGGTTCAGCCGGTATATGGGGGACGAGAGCCGGCTCGTGAAGAACTATCCACTTCACGTTGAGTGGGGCGAGCAGCACCAGCGCTCATTCGCCCTCTTCTTTTTGTTCAGGCTTGGGTACGTATTAATATATATTTTCATTTGATCTATCCAATATATTTATTATTAACACTTGCAATCTAATAACAATGTTTTTTTTGTATTTTCAGTTGGATTACGATTTTCAGCCTGTAGCCGACCCTGATCACCCGGGGAGGGTGCTCGACCTTCATGCTCTGTACAATGGCCTGATGAAGAACATGTAGGCCAAGGTCCGATACAACAGGAATGAGCTGAAGGCCGACTGCTACTCCCTGTGGATGGCGACCCCCGAGGCAGAGAGAGCGGCCCTCCTATCTACTCCGGCTTTTCCGAGAGTCGACGTAGAGACATGGCCTCTATTGTGTGAATATTTCGACTCCCAGCGCAAACAGGTATGTATTTTAAATGTAATTCATTGTTAGGATATAATTTATTTTTTGTGTTCCTTAATTAGAAAACTAAATGTTAATGCGTTGTGCAGAAACATGCCGCTCAGAATACAGAGAACAGGAAGTCGGCGAAGAGGGGTTGCCCTACTTGCACAGGTGGCTCGAGGAATATTACTCGAGCCATGGAGTTATCGGTAAATTACAATAGACCGACCTTTGTGATATTCTGCAATATTAAGAGTTATTTTCTAATATTTCTAATATTAAGAGTTATTTTCTAATATTGCAGACAGCTCGGACCGTGGCGTCAGGTGGTACACCGAGCGTGCTGTCTGCATATCTTGCCGTCCACGGCACCTCAACAGATCCCGCCACGGGCGAGCTTCGATATCCCGACGTCGCTACCCAGGAGTATTACGTAAGTGTTAATATTTATTCTACCCATATTTGAAATTTTAGTTTTGGAAGGTTCAAGCTTAAATTTTATACTTATACTTTACTGCTTAATGTGGGTGTAGGAGCGGGTGGTTAAGCAGGCCGAGGCCTCGGGGATTGATTTTACCGGACAGAGCGATCCGAGGCTGCTGACCCCAGTTCTGGACGCCGCACACGGAGGGCACCACGGAGGTTGGGAGAGAGGCCGGGGACTGGGCCCTAGCAGGGCCCATATGAGGTTGGACTCCACCCCGGCGGTTACTTCCTCCGTCTCCAGTGAGCGACGTGTCCAGCAGGAACTGGAGAGCTTGAGGGCCACCGTTCAGGAGTTGAAGGAGATGATGGTATGTATACTACTTTATAGTAAAATATCATGTCATATTATAGATATCAACATATCCATAATTAGTACGTAGCTTGAGCTTATTTGGTTTTAGATTTAGGTTTGATTAATCATACATACATATGTAATTAAAATAAACAACGGTTTTCCAAACTAGATATCCAAATGGGGTTTCGAAATAACTTGATAATGATACGAATTCGAATAATACACAGTTCTTACACGCTTCTTATACACGTTAGGTCCAGACGTGACAGGGTACATCGGCCGAGCCTCCACATGCATCTCCTTCGGCTGCGGCTCCGCAAGCCACTACATCGGCTGCGGTTCCGCAGACAGCTCCTATAGCTCCACCGCCCACTCAAACTCCCGCAGCCGCGGCTCCGCAAGCGACTACCTCGACGGCGGCTGCGCAGACCACATCGCCAGCTCCACAGGCCGCTCAGACTCCCGCACGCGCCGAATTGCAGGGTTTATTGACCGAGGAGCAGGCGCGCTTGATTCTATCGTTTATCAGGGGTGGAGCTGGACCGAGGTAGGGTAGCTTTTTGATTCATATTTTTGAAACATGTATTTATTTATATCATACATATTGTACTACATTTTGAAATGATATTGATATTTGATATTGGTTTATTTTTATATCATATTCAGTTTTTGGGTTTCTTTTGTATATTATATATGCATGAGATGCGATTATGAATACTGCGATATATGTTGTGTGATGATTAATTTTATATTTTATTGATATATATATTATTGTGCACAGGGCGGGAAAAAATCAGGCAGCCCTTTTTTTTTAAAAAAAATACAGATAATGTGTACCTACGGATTAATCCGTAGGTACACATGTTGCCCCTACAGCTTAAACCGTAGGGGCAAAATATCAGCAGTAACTGATATTTCCCCCCTGATCTCAGTACCAGGGGGGTTAGGAATGCCCCTACGGACATATCCGTAGGAACAAAAAAAGGCCCCTACGGGGTTATCCGTAGGGGCAAAATATCAGGATTCCTGACATTTTGCCCCTACGGATATGTACCTACGCAGATATCCGTAGGGAATAGTACTTGGCCCTACGGATATCTTCGTAGGTACAGGTAATATATTTTAAAAAACCGTAAATAAAACAACTTTTTTTACCCTACGGCCAACTCCGTAGGTGAAACTGGCCCTACACAGAACTCCGTAGGGGCAAGTTCAGGGCTTCAACTTGCACCTACGGCGTTTGCACCTACAGGTTATTTTTTCGCCCCTACGCTGATATCCGTAGGGGAAACCCTTATTTGTAGTAGTGTGTTCAGCTTGGAGCCGACAATTCTTTGCAGGGAGTTGTTTGGGAACGACGTGGTGCTTGGCGGCTGTGTCTCTTCGATTCCTAGGTCCATGTAGCGGTTCACGAAGCACCTTAATTTTTTTACATATCTTGGATGACGTCAGCGGATCAGCGAAATGGTGGCGCCATAAACGGAACGCCGCTTCGCTTGTTCAGGCCGTTGATCTTCGAGCCACATGGCCACGATGGAGTGGTGGACCGCGAGACGTCGTATCTGTCGGTTGGATCCGCGTGAAGGACGGAACGTCCAATGATTGGTTGCCACATGGCGTCCTCGTGGCCGTGGGATGCGACGCTTTGCTGCGGCAGGAACGGATTTGAGCCGTTGGATGGTTTATGCCGAGTGTATAAATAGGGGAGGCCATTCCTTGGCATACATTTTGCCCTAGTTGTCTCCTGCTATCTGAAGATTGCCCAGCGCACTATTGCTTAGGTCGGACCTTTAGCCTAAAACCCTTCTCCGGCCAATCTTTCCTTGAATCAGGTTAGATGTCTTCTTTCGAAGTTTCTATTGATGTAGTTGGGGTCAATTCGAACGATGAGGCTTCAGCTTCTGAAGCCGAGTCCAGTTGGTCATCTTCTTCCTTCTCAGCTTCCAATAACCGAGGAAGTTCTTCCTCCTCTTCGTCTTCTTCTTCTGCGTCGGGCTCGCCCCCAAGGGGTGGCGATGCCCTTGTTCTTCGTTGTCGGGTGGAAAAGAGAGCCCCCAAGGTACGTATTGAAAATACTCGCGATTCGCTCTCGATGTTGAATCGCCTGGATGAGCTTTCGGATATCCAGGCTCGCTTCCACATCCCCCTTGGTTATTCACTTCGTCTGGCTAGGGAGGGTGAGCGGGCAGACCAGGTACATAGTAATGAGACCGCTCTGTACCTGGAAGCGTTCCGAGAAGGGATGCGTCTACCCTTCTCATCCGAGATTTGTGTCGTACTTCATTGCTTCCGTTTTGTCCCAGGCTAGCTAGCGTCGAACTCGTGGAGAATCCTCCTCGGGTTTCTGGTCCGGTTGAGAATTAATCGGATCCCCTTCGACTTGAGCCTTCTTCTTTCCTTTCTTTGTTACAAAAATCATCTCGGCACTCGCAAGGACGAACCGAGCTGGGTGTATCTCTTCTTTAAAAAACATAAGGGTAGGACGGCCGGGTCAGGGGTAGTGGTCGTCCCTTCTTCCATCCATGAGTGGAAGGAGAAGTTTATGTTTGTCGGTCCTCCAAAGGGAGAGGATTGACCGGTGTCCACCAAATGGTATAGGGTGGATTGCCCACGGGTCAGGGAGTTTAACGCCTTGGAGGCAGGGGTAGTGTCGCAGTGGGAGCCGATCCAGCGGGCCAATGTTCTGCTTTCCAAGCAGGCTTTGAGCTGGGCGGGACTCAGTCCCGTGCGCTTCGGGGGTAAGTTAAGGTTTTGCCGATTAATTTAGGCTTGGCGTGATATTGTCTTTCCCATTGTTGACCTTTTTCTTCCGTTTTCTTTTGCAGAGCCAATGGATTGTTCGAAGATCATGGCCGCCATGGCCGCCAAGACGCAGGGGAGGAAGGGCGGCAGCACCAGCTCGTCCAGACCCACATCGGGCTTGGTCCCCTGGAAAGCCCCTTCCTCCAAGGTCTCCATAGCCCCTCCCGTCCCGGAGGAACGCTATAGCAGAGGGTAGAAGTATGCCCGGGATCCGGCGTCTCGGGCCAGAACAGAAGTGCCGTCTTCTGCTGAGTCTCCACTAAAGAAGGAAAAGAGAGTGGTTTCCCGACCACCCTCGGCCGGGATACAGGTGAAGGAGGGCAACATCTGCATCGAGGTGCCTTCGGGGATTTCTATGGCCGACAGCTTGCTGGCGGACATAGAGAAGACGGCGGGGACCAAGATTCCTCGGGGCACCATGAAGGCCCAAGTGGCGGCGATAGCTCAGGAGGCCGTTCAGGTTGGTAATTTTCTTGAAATTCCCAAGTGTTTTTTCCCTCTGTTTAGCTTCTAAAATGGTTCGTATTTTCCTGCAGGTCCTCTAACATTGCGCCCTTCTTGCCGCTATGGAGGCCGAGGAGGTGGCCCTGGCGATGAAAAATGTAACGACTTTGAAATCACTGTACAGAAATTTTCTTGTTATTGTACAGAAAAGAGTATTACATCCTGTGTAAGAGTTAAAAGTTATCTTTGTTAAATAAAAATAAGAAGCAACTTGTAGCTCACTGGTAAAGTCTCTACACTGCCGTGACATAGCCTGTGTGTTCGATTCCCATCAGATACAATTATTTTTTTTCAGATTTTTCTTTTTAATTTTTGGAAGCCCAAAAGTTGCATGTGCAATACACGGGAAAATGAAAAGTTTCAGAAAAATCAAACAGGTGCAATGAGGTGTACACACCCAAATACCCACGTAGCACGAATCTCGAGGCAAAACCTCAAGATCCGACCGCCTAAAACCCTCCTAGGGCCGGCACCGATGGTCGATATGGTCCCAATTGCCTCCGTGCTTTGCACACACATCCTTTCGACTCCCCTTAACTCCCCTGCACTGTTTGATTTTCCTGCAATCAAATATAGACCCTTCAATTCACCAATTAACACCTTTTTAAAGAATTTTAATCCACATTTTTAATTCCTAAACCCTAACTCTCCACTATAAATACCACCTCATGCCATAACTCTCCCCCATTCTGAAATTTTAGCAAAAATTCTCTTAAAACTCTCTAAGTACTAAGTGGAGTTAAGCCGCTCAAGTGGAATAGCGAGCCAAACTCGACGACCGGAGTATCTCCGACGAAACCACGACCCCCGAGAGCTTCTTCAATCTCTTTTTAACCACCTAAAACGGTAATTCCCTTCATCTCTATTCCTTTCCATCTCAAAACAACTTTTTAAAACAAACCGACAAAAGAGAAGTTGTCTCCGATATAGTTTTCTTTTTAATATTTGTAAGCCATGTGATAAGCAAACGAGATCAAACTAATATCCTATAATAATCTTAACCTTATTTCCCATCATTTAGTTTTTAATTTAACCAAAATTTTCATATGAAACAAACATGTAATTAACTTTTTCAATAAAATACCATGAACTTTAGTATCACCCTCTTATCGATAATTTGTTTAAATACCTTTAGAAAAACTTCATGGGGTAACGACCTATCCCACACGCACGCTATAGTTCCATAGCACGGTATTCTAGAGCTATAGTTAATTTAAAGAATAATTTTTTCATTAAAATATCACACCGTTTCAAAACGGGTTTCTTTAAATCGGTATTTCGAAATCCTTGGCAATTACGTCTCTACAACCCTCGTTATGAGACCCGCTAATAGATGGTGCGGATTATCGCACATCTTTGGGATAGTAGAGTGAGATGCAGAACTCCTCACGGAGTATTCGGTCTTGAAAGGAATAAAAATACGGTTTTTAAGAAACACGACTTTTTTTAAACAAAACTAATTTTTGAAAAATTATATAAAAATAATAAATCCATATTTTCAATAAAAACAAATTAAGAAACTATATTTTTTTAAAAAAGAAAGATTAAAATTGTTAATAAAATACCAAGTTTCCAAAAGTAGTAGTTTTCATAAAAATACCACAAACTTTCAAAAAGCTAGATTTTATCACCAAAACACCACAACAAATAAAATACATGTTCATGAAAACCCTAAATATTACAAATCACCCTCGAGGTTTATTTTTTAAACTATATTAAAGTATTTTTCATAAAAACCCCTCGAGATATGTAAACTATATTTTAATGACTCTAGAATTAATATAGGTTTAAGCGATATCATTTCACTTGAGCCTCTGGGAGCCGGAGAAAGTGAGTGCTTGCCTATTCAGGTTAGACAACTTAACGGAGTTATCAAATGACAATTGTCTTGGAAAAAGACACAAATCCTGCCGTCCATGTGCTGCAGTTGCCGATATCTCACGAACATTTTTAACAATTTATATCAATTCACATGAAAAGACATGAACTTGAATCTAAAATTGAATCTAAACTTGAACTCAAACTCGAACTCTAACCTAACTCGAATCCAAACTCAAATATGAACTCGAACCCAAACTACTCGAACCAACTTGACTCGAACCAAGATTGCCATTGTTATGACTCGCATATTACTCGGCTTACTCGAATACAATCTATATCTTTTACAATCTATGGTTTCAATCAAGACATGTTAATCAATCAATCAAACCAATTAAGTATATTAACCAGTTATATACATACATACATACACACACACACATATATATATATATATATCATACTCAGGGTGATATATATTATACTCAGGGTGCTTGGAATAGTTTCTTGTATGAATCCAATGGAGCTTTAGGAGTCCGGTATTAACCACTTTTTTATTTTACTCGAATATCATTCGGGTTGACTCATCCACAGCCTAGAGCCTTGAGGCTAACACATGAAATGGGCCTGTGTTTCCTTGCTCCTGTGGCCCCACTCTTGAGCTCGTAAATACTTCTACGACTGCGTTGACATTCACACTTGGAATTTAACGTTAACATAATGACCATATAGAGACCTATAGTATATACTTACCCATGAACATATACTTTTACTCGTCATATATATTTTTCACTTGTTATTTTCTTTACTCTTACTGTCTTTGAGACTTACCGAGCGCTAGTTCACTGACGGGCATTCCACCCACTTTTCTTCTCTTAAATGTTTATCAAATACGGTCGAGACGGAGGAGGTTGAAGCCACAGAGGAGGACTACAACCAGATCGCTACCCAGGGCTATCTCAGCTTCATTTTTCTTCAGTTTATTTATGCCACTTGTTTAGGCATTTTCCTTATTGTATTTACTTTCAAGCATAAACTCTTGTATTTGTAAATATTGAAAGTTGAATGTAAATAAAGAAATTTGTTGAAAAATTTTACAGTATCAATTTATTCTTGTATTGTGGATTATTGTTTTCAATACGCTTAGTATATTTATTTAGAGAATGACTTTCTCTGGATAAATATGCCACGGGTTTGCCACGTCACCGTTTCCACCTATTGGGAAGCGGGGCGTGACAGGTTTTATTGGTGACCCATGCAGGTCAGTTTTGCATGAAATCATAAACAATATACCATAAGAATTAATGAGTTCAACAAACATTTACATTCCTTACATTTCAAATTCTTGAATTTATCCTAACCTATCTTTTATATCAAGGTGATGGACTCTTCGAACAATACCAGCATAAATGTCAATGACAATACTCCACCGCCTACACTACCACCATCACCTACCATTGCAGCTCCTATCAATGAGTAAACGGTACTGCTCGAGGCTATCAACAGCCTATTAGAAGGTCAGCAGCAGCAGACTGTTATCCTTATGCACCGCCCCGAAGTCGAAGCATCCAGAGTTAAGCAGTTTCGGGCACTGCACCCAAAGAACTTCTCGGGTAAGAAGAGCCCGCTTGAGGCAAAAGAATGGGCTTAAGCGGTCGAGGATGACCTGTCAGCAGCTCAAGTGCCAAATATAGCCTGGGTGAGAGTTACTAAGTTGCAACTGACAGATAACGTTAGAGTATGGTGGAAGGCTGAAGAGAGCCATCTCGCACAACCGATAGAATGGAAAACATTCCAAGACCTCTTTCATGCCAAGTACTTTCTAGAGACTGCCGACTTTGACATGGAGCAGCAATTCATCCATTTACAATAAGGCTCGATGTGGGTCAATTCGGTGGATGAATATGATGCTGAGTTTACCATGCTTAGCAGGTAAGATATTGTCTCAAATTCAATTTTTTGATCTCACTCACAACACTGCTAACACAAGGTCGTAATAGGTTCACTGCACATCTTATTCCCACTGCTGAGATCCAGGCACGGCGACTTCAGCAAGGGTTGGACCTTGAAATCCAAGTTGCACTCGGTACAAGGGATTTACCAACCCATGAGCCTGCTTTGAAGACTGCCCGATGCTCTGAGGCAGTTGTGAAGAAGAAGGGCATGCCGCAGACTGTCGGTGTGAAATGCCCTGTGCACCAGATAACATGAGAGGCCTCTTTCAGGCCAGTTTTTAACGGACCATCTCGGAGGCCAGCAGGTTCGTTCGCCAACAGCCGACCATACTTTTGCATCTACTATAACACCCGAGCCTAATGCTACTGGTTTCTGTTGTCGTATGTTGGCGTATGGTATTTATTTCGTTGATCCTACTTGACTGTTGTGACTTATTGTAATTCTACCCCAAAAATTCATTTCTGTATATAACAATTTAAGGTATCTAAAATAAAATTAAAAATATCTGTCATAGCCTGCTTGACACCCCTAACCCCGTTGTAGTATCCGTGCATCGTGTTCTCGTCCCGTTCAGTGAAACGGGCGAGTTTGGACGGCTACGCGCACGTACGTGTGTCCGTTTTGGGGGTATGCTTTTTGATCATAAAATACTTCATTTTAAATTTTGGATCCCGCCTAAAATTTTCTTATTTCAATTTCAAATTTTTGGACCCGACCCGGGCGCAATTTGGAAATGTTTTACTTCACGCCAAAATCCCAATTTCTAATATTTCTTTTAAC
Source organism: Agapanthus africanus (assembly GCA_030015575.1). Classification (NCBI taxonomy): domain Eukaryota; kingdom Viridiplantae; phylum Streptophyta; class Magnoliopsida; order Asparagales; family Amaryllidaceae; genus Agapanthus; species Agapanthus africanus. The sequence continues at coordinate 394,608,890 of JASDDO010000029.1, read as the reverse complement.
CGTCAATATATATTTTTATAACCTCACAATATTTTTTTCCGTTTCCTTTAAATCTTTCAAATTTTTTTCATCCCAACCAATCACATTTCTCTTAACACCCCTGGGCCCCACTATATTTTCTACGCCTCTCTCTCTCTCCTTCTCTTCCACTAAACTCCAATTTTCTCTCTCCCCTATACCTTCTCTCTCCTCTCGATCTCTCTCCCCTCTCTATCTCTCTCCTCTCTCTCCTCTCGCAGTCCCTCTCTCTCTCTCTCCCTATCTCTCTCTCTCTCTCCTCTATATATATTTCATTCCTCCTCATTTCCTCTTCCTCCAGCAGAACCCACCTCGCGCAACCCTAGCCGCCTTGCCCCTCGCCACCGCAGCCCCAACGCCGACACCACCATCGCCGACTTCATCGCCTCCTCGCCCTCGTCATCTATCTCATCTCCACCTCCTCGCCTCCGTTTCCTTTTTCTCCCTGCGAGGCCGCGCACCCACCTACGACCGCAGCTCGTCGTGGGATCGCCGCCGGCGATTTCTATACGTCCCTAGCCTCGCTGGCACCCTCCTCTGTAAGCTTCTTCTCCTCTCTTCCTCTCTTCTCCTTTCTTCTTCTTCCCTTCCTTCTTTCTGTGCTCATTTTGGTGATCTGCAGATTTTCGCGGTCACTGTTGTCCGTGCGCCAGAGCCCCGTCGACGTGGTCGGCAATCACCACCCCTCCACAGATCCTCGTGAGCACCCTCGTCTCTATCCTCCTTCTCTTCCCTCTTCGTGATTCTTCTTTTGTCGTTTCTTGAATTCTTGAAAATTGTAGATTCGTTGTTTTTGGGTTCGCCGGAATCCGGCAGTGCCAGCGACGTGTCCCGACGATCCAGCGAGGTACTCTGATCTGTGTGGTTCCACTGTTCATCGTTTGGATTCATTCCGTGAACCGTGCGCCCGTCGCGAGTTTTCCCCGCCGACGTTTTACGTTCCGTTTTCCCGATTCGCGACCCGTCGAGGCAAGTACCCCTTGCTACATGCTAAATAATATTTACATACACATTGATGACACACTAAACCGGTAAATTTAACTTTAGTACGATCATTTCTCATTTTCGTGTTCAATATTGTTATATATCATTTTATCTTTCAAACTTGGAACCTACCTGTTGCAATTACTGTTTTGAACCTAATAACTATATTTACATGTTTTTAATTTCACTTTCACTAATGACGTAGCCTATGGCACTTTATCTATCGTTTTACTACATTCGGGCACTCGTGTACATTTAACCTGCATAAACTGTGATTTCATCCTTGGAACCTATATATATATATATATATATATATATATATATATATCATTGCATCCATATAGTTCTTAAAACTTGTTAACATGATTTAACGGCCAAAATTGGCATACTGTATTCTTATGTTGTTGAAATCATCTCTGAAACCACAAACGATAACTGTGCTGCTAAATAATCGATGCTTCTTATTGTTTAATTCGTTGCTTAAATCTATGTTGTTGATAACCATGCTTGATTATGTGACTGAGTATGAGCACACCTATGATATCGCTTACCTCTTGACCTGACTTGCTACATACATATTGTTTGACCCGACATGATACCATACACTGCTTGACTTGACCTGATGTACCATGACCTGACCCGTTACCCGATCTTGTGTCTAATGCCAACAAATCTGACATGTAGTCCCCATGGACCGTTCCTGTTGTCTATCCAGACAAACCTGTTTACCTGATCCTGTGTTGGCATTAGTTTCTTAATTACGGGATACCTGACTTGACAAACACATATAACTTGGGGGTATGGGGAAATCAAAGGTGAAACCTGACTTGTAACTCAACAGTTCGCTACTTGTTCTGATCAGTTTTAGAGGCTAGGCCAGCCTTAGAATGATGATGCTGACATCATTCATCTGTACACATTCCTGTTTGGTGCCTAGCGGCATGTCTCGGTTTCAGCCCGAGAATCTGGGGCCGTGGTCCCGGGTCTGTATGGGATACTATTGAGTTACATCGATGATTCATCAATTTGGTTTCAAAGACTTTAGAACAGAAAACCTGATAGAACAGTTTAGTTTACCCATTGCACACTACCCTGCACTGCTCTGATTTATATTATTGTTACCCTTGCTTTATTCATGTTTATATTCGCACTGCCTGTTACCCTGTTTATTATGTTCTTACTTGATGACTTGACGCGCTGACATCTGGGTTTTGCATGGCCCAGATTCTGTACCACTGTCGCAGTCCGAGCAGGAGTATTTCGGCCGACAGGATGAGCTGTGAGTGTCAGCACTAGTTAGTTTTCTTTCCTGCATTTATTTCCTGATGTGAGCCCGTATTATGGGACATACATTCCAGTTATTTTGTATTGGATCTTTCACTTCCGCATTTTATTATTCTTGACTCATGATTTATCTTGGATTATGGACATGTTTTAGATAGTTTCATTTTGTTCTTGATATCTCTACAGCCGTAATGTGACTGTGGATGGATACTTCCTACCCACAGGTAGCATGGTTGGCTATGTCACGTGCCCATTTTAGCGTACTCTGGGAAGCGGGGCGTGACATGGTTCTTTTGGTATCAGAGCCATAGGTTAGTCGGGTTGATTCTTTTGTAGTTGGGTATTGTACCCAATACACGAATCAGAATACCCGTGTTTAGGAAACATATCCTGCCACCTTGCCGTTTTACCATTCTTGAATCAAATTCTTCCTGATTATATCTTCTACGATGTGCAAACTTCCTTTGCATATCGACTCGAAACCTGATTCCTTGTTATCTCTAGGACTTAGGCGACTTGGGTGGAGTTATGTAATTGTGGCTATGATACCGCGGCATAGTTACAATGCGGCACTCTATTTAAGTAACTTGGAGTTCTAGCCTTGATCTATATTTTGAATCTATCATCATGCTAATGTTGGGTGTTTTGATTTCAGAAATATGGCTGGTAAGAATTTGAAGACGTACCAAAGGCGTGTGGATGAAGCCGCCATGCTTGGAGCGATAAGGGGAATGCTGGAGAATCAAAAGAACCAGACCGAGCTGATTCAGCAACAAGCGGAATCGTTTCAGGAAGGTTTGCAGATTGTTCAGCAGTCTGTGAATAATGTTGGAGCTGAACCAGTTGACCGAGTAGGGACCGTAGCAGATTTCAGGCGTTTGGGTCCGTCTACATTTACTGGTTTGGAGGAGCCGTTGCCAGCGGAGCAGTGGCTAGTTGACACAGAGAACTTGCTTATTGCGGCACAGATTCCCGATGAGAAAAGAGTAGACGTGGTACGCATTCAGTTAGTGGACTACGTCCGAGAATGGTGGCTTGTAGAGGAGAACCGCTTGCCCAAGCCGATCAAGTGGGCGGATTTTTCAAAGAGTTTCCTGGAGAAGTTCTTCCCGCGGAATGCACGGGAGGAAATGGAAGAGAAATTCATCGGGCTAAAGCAGAATGGAGCACCTGTGGATGTGCATGCAGCAGAATGGACAAGACTCAGTAGATTCGCAGGACCTTAGTTGCCAACGATGCAGACAGGGCACGGAGGTTCATGCGCAGCTTGGACGTGGACATCCTGAGGCAGATTGTCTCCCTGGGTTTGATCACTTTCTCACAAGTACTTGCGGCAGCCCGAGAGCAGCAGAGTTTATCCGGGATGAAGGGGAGTTTGCAGCAAACAGCAGTTGCGGTAAGGAAGCCAGCATTTGTACCAAACCGAGCTCATGGTCGCAGAGGTATTCCAGTGGACCGTCGAGGCGTGGCACCCATGAAGAAGCCTGTTGTCATCGATCGAAGAAAGAGCATGACTTGTAACTACTGCAATTTACCTGGCCACATGCAAAAGGATTGTCGAAGGAGGCTGGGACTCTGTTTGGTTTGTGAGGTGGCAGATCACGCTGTTAGTGTTTGTCCGTCGAAGCTTCGTACGAGGGATGATTTTCAGAAGCCTCCGCAGAGACCGTTCCAGGGACAGAAACAGCTGACTCAAGGACCTAATCAGGCTCGAGCTTTTACCTTGACAGCTGAAGAAGCTAAGGCGTTAGGAGAAGTTGTTTCAGGTACCCTACTCGTTCATGGTTTTCCCGCAGTAGCGTTATTTGATTCTGGTGCATCCCATTGTTTTATATCATCCAAGTTTATAACCGCACACTCGATTGGCTACACAACCCTGTCTAGTTTCTGGGACATACACACTGGGAATGGGAAAATCATAGCTAGTAGGGAATATAAAGATTGTACAGTTGTTGTGTGCGGACGAGAGCTTTTTGCAGATTTCTTGGTGATTGATACGGGCAGCTACGAAGTCGTCTTGGGAATGGATTTTCTTGGCACTTTCCACGCTCACATTGATTGTAGGGCAAGGAAGGTAATTTTCCAGATTCCCGGGCATCCCGAGTTTAGCTTCACTGGAGGAAGCAGTTCTGTCGGGCCAGTCGAGTTTAGGGCTAGGCCGACAAACAATATTCTTGCATCAATGGAAGTTGATAAAAGTGAAGAGCCGGCTGTTGTTCGCGATTTTATGAACGTATTTGAAGATATATCGGGTTTACTGCCGAAGCGAGACGTGGAGTTCGCAATTGATCTTATTCCTGGTGCAGCGCCAGGATCCAAAGCGTATTATCCAATGGCACCAGTAGAGTTGGAAGAAGTCAAGAAACATGTTGCTGAATTGCTTGAGAAGGGTTGGATTCGAAGCAGTAACTCGCATTGGGGATCTCCAGTTCTTCTAGTAAAGAAGAAGGATGGCACAAGAAGGATGTGCATCGACTATCGAGAATTAAACCGGGTGACTATTAAGAACAAGTACCCGATCCCTCGCATTGGCGAACTTTTCGAGCAGCTTAGTGGCGCGAGGGTATTCTCGAAGCTGGATTTGCGATCCGGATATCATCAGGTCCGAGTGAAAGCAGAAGATATTTGCAAGACGGCGTTCCGAACTCGGTATGGACATTACGAATACTTAGTGATGCCCTTAGGGGTAACGAATGCGCCGGCAGTATTCATGGACTTGATGAACCGAATCTTTTCACCATTCTTGGACCAGTTTATTGTGGTATTCATTGACGATATCCTGGTTTACTCGAAGAGTTTTGAAGAGCATACTGAGCATTTGAAGATCGCACTACAAACGTTGAGACAGGAGAAGTTGTATGCGAAGATGAGTAAGTGCGAGTTCTGGCTGGAGGAAGTAAAGTTTTTGGGGCATGTTGTGTCTGGCGATGGAATTGCCGTCGATCCAGAAAAGATTGCAGCAATTCGTGATTGGCCAATTCCAAAGAATGTTGCGGAGATAAGAAGTTTTCTTGGACTCGCCGGGTATTACAGAAGATTTGTGGAGAACTTTGCTCGGCTAGCGGAGCCGTTAACCAAGCTTACGCGCAAGGAGGTACCTTTTGTATGGACAGACAAATGTGCGTTAGCTTTTGAGACGTTGAAGCAGAAGTTGATAACCGCCCCTATTCTGACCGTGCCAGACAATTCTGGAGGATTGGTTATTCACAGCGACGCATCTGGGAAAGGATTGGGATGTGTTTTGATGCAGCATGGGAAGGTTGTAGCGCACGCATCGAGACAGTTGAAGACCCATGAGAAGAATTACCCAACTCACGACTTGGAGCTTGCGGCTGTGATTTTCGCGTTGAAGATTTGGAGACACTACTTTTTAGACGAAAGGGTCGAAGTTTTTACCGATCATAAGAGCTTGAAGTATGTGTTCACACAGAAGGAGCTTAATATGAGGCAGCGTAGATGGTTGGAGCTGATGGCTGACTACGATCTTGATCTTAAGTACCATCCGGGAAAGGTTAATATCGTGCCGGATGCGCTTAGTCGGTTACCAGCAATTCAGGTGTTAACTACGCAGAAGGAGATCGTTGAAGATTTTCGAAGATTTGACTTGGAGGTTGTACTACCGCATTCTACGGGACAGTTAATGCAGCTGCAAGTACATTCATCGTTGATCGAGAATATTAAAGCAGCACAATCGCAGGATCCTAGACTGCAAAAGTTTCGAGGACAGGTTGAAGCCGGGCTACGAACGGATTTATTGATCCACGAAGATGGTTCGTTAAGGTATGGTAGTCGTTTGTGTGTGCCAAAGGGGGATATTCGTGAAGAGCTTATGAAGGAGGCACACAGTTCATCTTATTCTGTACATCCAGGAGGCACAAAGATGTACCGAGATATTCGACAGCATTTCTGGTGGGAAGGCATGAAACGGGAGATTGCTCGCTTTGTAGCAAAGTGCTTGGTGTGTCAGCAAGTTAAGGCTGAACATCAAAGGGTTGCTGGTTTATTGCAACCACCTCCGATTCCTCAGTGGAAGTGGGAACATATAACCATAGATTTCGTGACGGCTCTACCGCGGAGTCCAAAAGGCAACAATGCTGTATGGGTGATTGTTGATCGATTGACCAAGGCAGCTCACTTTATTCCTTTTCGGGTTGGTCAATCAACAGAGACTTTGGTCAGTCCGAGAGAACAATCCAAACTCTTGAAAATATGTTGAGAGCATGCATGTTGGACTTCAAGGGTTCTTGTGAGGATCATCTGCATTTGGTGGAGTTTACTTACAACAACAGTTTTCAGGCAACTATCCAGATGGCTCCATTTAAAGCTTTGTATGGTCGTAAATGCCGTTCACCTGTTTGTTGGGACGATGTCGGTGAACGAAGATTATTGGGACCAGATTTGGTTGTGCAGACAGTTGAGAAGGTTAACACTATCAGAAATCATATGAAGGCAGCACAAGACCGACAGAAGAGTTGGGCAGACACGTTGAGAAGACCTCTAGAGTTCGTCGTGGGTGATTTGGTATTCTTGAAGATATCGCCGACTAGAGGGGTGATTCGTTTTGGAAGTCGAGGAAAGCTTAGTTCTCGATTCGTTGGACCCTTTGAGATCTTGGAGCGTGTTGGTGAGGTAGCGTATCGTTTGGCGTTACCGCAGTCCTTGGCGAATGTGCACGATGTGTTTCACGTATCTCAACTCCGTAAGTATGTTCGTGACGAAACGCATGTATTGGATCATTCGGAGCTGACGGTACGAGAAGACTTGACTTTTGAGGAGTGACCGATTGAAATCGTGGATCGAAGGGAAAAGGTTCTTAAGAACAGGGTGATCCCTCTTGTGCTTGTTTCTTGGGGTAATCGCTCGCATGGAGAGTCCACTTGGGAACGAGAAGTTGAAATCCGGCAGAAGTTTTCTCATCTTTTCTTGTAGTTATTTGTTGTCTATCTTTGTATTCTTGGAATTTCGAGGACGAAATTTTTTTTGTAGTTGGGTATAATGTAACACCCGAGCCCAATGCTACTGGTTTCTGTTGTCGTATGTTGGCATATGGTATTTATTTCGTTGATCCTACTTGACTGTTGTGACTTATTGTAATTCTACCCCGACAATTCATTTCTGCATATAACAATTTAAGGCATCTAAAATAAAATTAAAAATATTTGTCATAGCCTGCTTGACACCTCTAACCCCGTTGTAGTGTCTGTGCATCGTGTTCTCGTCCCGTTCAGTGAAACGGGCGAGTTTGGACGGCTACGCGCACGTACGTGTGTCCGTTTTGGGGGTATGCTTTTTGATCATAAAATACTTCATTTTAAATTTTGGATCCCGCCTAAAATTTTCTTATTTCAATTTCAAATTTTTGGACCCGATCCGGGCGCAATTTAGAAATGTTTTACTTTACGCCAAAATCCCAATTTCTAATATTTCTTTTAACCGTCAAAATATATTTTTATAACCTCATAATATTTTTTTCCGTTTCCTTTAAATCTTTCAAATTTTTTTCATCCCAACCAATCACATTTCTCTTAACACCCCTGGGTCCCACTATATTTTCTACGCCTCTCTCTCTCTCTTTCTCTTCCACTAAACTCCAATTTTCTCTCCCCCCTATACCTTCTCTCTCCTCTCGATCTCTCTCCCCTCTCTATCTCTCTCCTCTCTCTCTCCTCTCGCAGTCCCTCTCTCTCTCTCTCTCTCTCCCTATCTCTCTCTCTCTCTCCTCTATATATATTTCATTCCTCCTCATTTCCTCTTCCTCCAGCAGAACCCACCTCGCGCAACCCTAGCCATCTTGCCCCTCGCCGCCGCAGCCCCAACGCCGACACCACCATCGCCGACTTCATCACCTCCTCGCCCTCGTCATCTATCTCATCTCCACCTCCTCGCCTCCGTTTCCTTTTTCTCCCTGCGAGGCCGTGCACCCACCTACGACTGCAGCTCGTCGTGGGATCGCCACCGGCGATCTCCATACGTCCCTAGCCTCGCTAGCACCCTCCTCTGTAAGCTTCTTCTCATCTCCTCCTCTTTTCTCGTTTCTTCTTCTTCCCTTCCTTCTTTCTGTGCTCATTTTGGTGATCTGCAGATTTTCGCGGTCACTGTTGTCCGTGCGCCGGAGCCCCGTCGACGTGGTCGGCGATCACCACCCCTTCACAGATCCTCGTGAGCACCCTCATCTCTATCCTCCTTCTTTTCCCTCTTCGTGATTCTTCTTTTGTCGTTTCTTGAATTCTTGAAAATTGTAGATTCGCTGTTTTTGGGTTCGCCGAAATCCGGCCGTGCCGGCGACGTGTCCCGACGATCTAGCGAGGTACTCTGATCTGTGTGGTTCTACTGTTCGTCGTTTGGATTCATTCCGTGAACCGTGCGCCCGTCGCGAGTTTTCCTCGCCGACGTTTTACGTTCCGTTTTCCCGATTCGCGACCCGTCGAGGCAAGTACCCCTTGCTACATGCTAAATAATATTTACATACACATTGATGACACACTAAACCGGTAAATTTAACTTTAGTACGATCATTTCTCATTTTCGTGTTCAATATTGTTATATATCATTTTATCTTTCAAACTTGGAACATACCTGTTGCAATTACTGTTTTGAACCTAATAACCATATTTACATGTTTTTAATTTCACTTTCACTAATGACGTAGCCTATGGCACTTTATCTATCGTTTTACTACATTCGGACACTCGTGTACATTTAACCTGCATAAACTGTGATTTCATCCTTGGAACCTATATATATATATATCATTGCATCCATATAGTTCTTAAAACTTGTTAACATGATTTAACGGCCAAAATTGGCATACTGTATTCTTATGTTGTTGAAATCATCTCTGAAACCACAAACGATAACTGTGCTGCTAAATAATCGATGCTTCTTATTGTTTAATTCGTTGCTTAAATCTATGTTGTTGATAACCATGCTTGATTATGTGACTGAGTATGAGCACACCTATGATATCGCTTACTTCTTGACCTGACTTGCTACATACATATTGTTTGACCCGACATGGTACCATACACTGCTTGACTTGACCTGATGTACCATGACCTGACCCGTTACCTGATCTTGTGTCTAATGCCAACAAACCTGACATGTAGTCCTTATGGACCGTTCCTGTTGGTCTATCCAGACAAACCTGTTTACCTGATCCTGTGTTGGCATTAGTTTCTTGATTACGGGATACCTGACTTGACAAACACATATAACTTGGGGGTATGGGGAAATCAAAGGTGAAACCTGACTTGTAACTCAACAGTTCGCTACTTGTTCTGATCAGTTTTAGAGGCTAGGCCAGCCTTGGAATGATGATGCTGACATCATTCATCTGTACACATTCCTGTTTGGTGCCTAGCGGCATGTCTCGGTTTCAGCCCGAGAATCTGGGATACTATTGAGTTACATCGATGATTCATCAATTTGGTTTCAAAGACTTTAGAACAGAAAACCTGATAGAACAGTTTAGTTTACCCATTGCACACTACCCTGCACTGCTCTGATTTATATTATTGTTACCCTTGATTTATTCATGTTTATATTCGCATTGCCTGTTACTCTGTTTATTATGTTCTTACTTGATGACTTGACGCGCTGACGTCTGGGTTTTGCATGGCCCAGATTCTGTACCGCTGTCGCAGTCCGAGCAGGAGTACTTCAGCCGACAGGCTGAGCTGTGAGTGTCAGCAGTAGTTAGTTTTCTTTCCTGCATTTATTTCCTGATGTGAGCCCGTATTATGGGACATACATTCCAGTTATTTGTATTGGATCTTTCGCTTCCGCATTTTATTATTCTTGACTCATGATTTATCTTGAATTATGGACATGTTTTAGATAGTTTCATTTTGTTCTTGATATCTCTACAGCTGTAATGTGACTGTGGATGGATACTTCCTACCCACAGGTAGCATGGTTGGCTATGTCACGTGCCCATTTTAGCGTACTCTGGAAAGCGGGGCGTGACATCTACTGCAAAAGAACAGTGCATCTTGTGAAGAACTGGCACATGGCGAACAACTTGTGCCTGATCTGTGGGTCTTCTACTCACGCCATTAGAGCATACCCACAGAACCGAGGACCTAACAACCCTCCAGCTAGACCGGCGATCCAAGCTTCTCCTACCCGGTTAGCCCTACCAGCTCCAGCTCCCCGCACCCAGACCACTCAACCCCAACGCCGAGTGTTTAACCAAGCACAGAGGAAAGTGCCACGACGCCAAGCATTCACTATGTTGGTCGAAGAGGCCGGAGCTACGGGTCAGGTTATCACTGGTAAATCTCTCCCATATTCTCTTTCAAGTCCTTTCAATTCATATTCATGTTATATTTGTTATACCTAAATCTATCCCACACGACTTAGGTACCATCTTAGTAGCCTCCCTACCTGCACTCATGCTCTTCGATACTGGGGCATCACATTACTTTATATCGCAACGGTTCGTCCGAACTCATGCAATCCCAGTTACACCACTCGTATCCAACTGGAATGTCAGTTCAGGGAATGGAATTTTAAAAGAAACTTTGGGATACGATCTGTGTCCAGTGGTTGTCTACAGTCGAGAATTCTATGCGGACTTCAAGGTGCTGGACATACCGAATTCGACGTACTCTTAGGAACGGGCTGGTTGGGAATTTTCTTCGCTACCATCGACTGTCGCCAAAGGAGGGTAGTGTTCGAAATATCAGATTATCCAGTGTTCTATTTCAAGAGTGGAGACCGAACCTTGGAGCCTAGCGTCTACCGAGTAAAACTAAAGAAGGCAGAGATTGCAGCGTTGCAAGCGGAAGAATCGAAGCCAGAGGTGGTTCAAGAGTTCGAGGATGTATTTCCTGAAGATATATCAGGTTTGCCTCCCGATCGAGCTCTTGAATTCGGCATCGATTTACAACCCGGCGCACAACCAGTAATAAAAGCTCCGTACCGATTATGTCCAGAGGGATTGAGGGAGATCCGCATTCGGTTGGACAAACTCCTGAAGAAAGGTTGGATTCGTCCCAGTACTTCAAGCTGGGGATCTCCGATGCTACTTGTGAAGAAGAAGGAAGGTTCCTACAGGATGTATGTAAATTATCGAGCTCTGAATGAAGTGACAATTAAGAACAAATATCCACTACCATGCATCGATGACCTTTTCAATCAGTTAAGTGGATCTTGTGTTTTTTCAAAACTAAATCATCGTTCAGGATATCATCAGGTGAAGGTCAAAGAGTCCGACATTCTGAAGACGGCATTTAGAACTCGTTATGGCCATTATGAATACCTTGTAATGCCATTTGGAGTGACCAGTGGACCTGCCATCTTTATGAACCTGATGAACCAAGTTTTCCGAGAGTACTTAGACATCTTTGTTGTTATATTCATCGACGACATCTTGGTGTATTCAAAGAATCGGAAAGAATACGCCGAGCACTTACGGATTGTCATGGAGACATTACGACAACATCATCTCTACGCCAAGTACAGCAAGTATGAGTTTTGGCTAGATCAAGTTGGATTTCTCAGATATATTGTTTCAGGCGAAGGAATCTCGGTGGATCCAGCTAAAGTGTCAGCTGTCAGCGAGTGGCCGACACTAAAGACGGTGAAGGATATAAGAAGTTTCTTGGGCTTAGCAGGATACTACCGACGATTCATTGAAGAATTCTCAAAGATCGTAGCACCCCTGACCAAGCTCACACGTAAAGACGAAGCATTCGTGTGGTCAGAAGTATGTGAAAAGGCTTTTGTAGAACTCAAGTCGAGGTTAACCCTGCACCTATTCTTGTAATATTGGATCAATCTGGCGGATTCGTTGTGCATTGTGATGCGTCCAGTAAAGGATTAGGATGTGTTCTATACCAGCATGGAAAAGTTGTGGCTTTTGCATCAAGGCAATTAAAAGTTCATGAACGCAACTATCCAATACAAGATCTGGAATTGGCAGCAGTGGTCTTCGCACTCAAGATTTGGCGCTACTATCTTTTGGGAGAATGAGTGGATATATACACTGACCACAAAAGTCTTAAGTATGTATTTACTCAGAAAGAACTCAACACGCGACAGAGAAGATAGCTAGAACTTATGGCGGATTTCGACATCAACCTACAGTATCATCCTGGGAAGGTGAACGCAGTTCCTGATGCACTTAGTCGCCAGCCATTAGCAATGAACATCACCGCTCAGTGGAGACTACAACAAGAATTGCACGGATTAGAGATTGAAATAGTTATGTCAGGCAATGCTTCATATTTGATGAACTTACAAATCCAGTCCACTCTTGTAAATCAGATCAAGACAGCTCAAGCAAATGATGCCAAGCTACAAAAGATCCGAGAACATGTAGAAAGTGGACTTCGAACTGATTTCATCATCCATGAAGATGGATCCTTGCGATATGGAAGTCATTTATGCGTACCAGTCGAACCTGTTCGAGAAGAGTTGATGAAAGAAGCTCACAACTCTCCATATTCAGTACACCCTGGTTGTATGAAGATGTACAAAGATCTACGACAACACTACTGGTGGTATGGAATGAAGTGCGAAGTAGCAAGGAGTGTAGCCAAGTGTTTGATATGTTAGCAAGTGAATGCTGAATATCACAGAACTGCTGGTCTACTTCAGGCGTTACCAATCCCAGATGGAAATGGCAGCACATTACCATGGACTTCATGACTGTGCTCTCTCTCGCGGCATGAAGAGTAACGACGCAATTTGGGTTATTGTGGATCGACTTACCAAGTCGGCTTACTTTATTCCAGTCAGAGTTGGCCAGTCAACCGAGACGTTAGCAAAGAAGTACATGGAGGTGAACATAAATCTAAAGTAATATTTAAATATGCAAGATGTACCATATTTAATTCCCATGAACTCATGCAGAAGATCGTGAGATTACATGAAGTACCTATTTGCATCGTCTTCGATCGTGATACAAGATTCCGATCACAATTTTGGTAGAGTCTGTAAGCTAGCCTAGGAACGAGTTTGAATTTCAGCACGACATATCATCCAAAAATAAATGGACAGTCCGAGCGAACAATTCAGATCCTGGAATACATGCTGAGAGCCTGTATGTTAGACTTCGGAGGCTCGTGGGAAGATCACCTACACCTTGTCGAGTTTTCATACAACAACAGCTATCAGGCAAGTGTTCCCCTCCGAATGGCGGCCAAGACAGGGACGTCTTGCCTGAGATTCGGGGCAGATGCTATTTGGTTTTATCCGTCCACCTCTCCGAAAATGTTAAGTTGATTTATAGCACCGTGTATCGGAGGTTTAGACGGATGCGGCCGATGTAGCAGACTTCGTCAGATTCCCCCTCGCTTAATGGGTTTTTGATTGTGGGGACGCTCTTCCCTGCAGGCGTAAGCCCCTGCAGTTAATTACGTTACTGCATCGCGGTAACAACTTTCTCCTTCTCCAGAATTTCACTTCGTGTCGTGGGTGTTTGTTTTGTTTGTGGTTGCCCATGGATTGTATACGGAGACTAATTTATGTCGTCGCCCGTAGGACGTGGATTAGTCCAAATCCGTATTTACTTGGATTTGGGTTTGGGGTTTTAGTTTAAGGATACGTTAGCCGTATTTGAGGCTAAGATCAACTTAAACGTTCGTTAAGAATACGTTAGTCCTTTTTTAGACTAAGATCAACTTAACGGAAAGAGCATTTAGGGGCTCTATTGTTCCAGTTTAAGGACGTAGTGGTCCATAGTATGCATGTCCATCGGGACCCATCGCCTCTCTGACGTTGTTGAAGGATTACAATGATAGGAGTCAAAGGAGTTCAGAGATGTACACTTGGACCAAAATTGATTGGGGGTCTTATAGTCCAATTTGGGACTAAAGTCTGTTTGAATGTTTAAGGATACGTTAACCATATTTGAGGCTAAGATCAACTTAAACATGATCGTTTAGATCCGACAAAAGAGCATTTGGGAGCTCTATTGTTCCAGTTTAAGGACGTAGTGGTCCATAGGTAGTTTAGGGACATTGCGGTCCATTGCCAGTTTTGGGGATGGATATTAGTTTAAGGACGCATTAGTCCATGGGTTTAAGGACCCCATAGTCCATATCTTGGTTTAAGGACACATAAGTCCATTAGTTTAAGGACGCATAAGTCCGTGGGTTTAAGGACCCCACAGTCCGTATGGATGTGTTTAAGGACGCATGAGTCCATTAGTTTAAGGACGCATAAGTCCATGGGTTTAAGGACCCCACAGTCCGTATCTTGGTTTAAGGACGCATAAGTCCGTAGGTTTAAAGACCCCACAGTCCGTATCGATGTGTGGTTGTCGGGACCCATCGCCTCTCTGACATCGTTGAAGGATTATAACGATAGGTATCAGAGGAATTCGGAGATGTGCCCTCGAACCGGGTGTAAATTGATTTAGGAGAGCATTCGTGCTCAGTCAATTTAATTTGAGAACTTACGGCCAGAATTTGGCTAAGTCCAGTTGAAGATGATCAACGTTTTTATTTGTCTTCGGCCTATTAGGCCTATGCTAGGGCTTTGCCCCTGTTTAATAATGCACTGCATTTTATTTTGGCCTGTAAGGCCTATTTGATTTGGGCTCTGTCCCTTTATTTTTATGATGCAGAGTATCTGTTTTGGTCTGATGGACCTTTGCTTGGACACTGCCCTTTTAAAAAAAAATGCATGGCATTTTATTAGGCCTGTTAGGCCTTTTTCAATTGGGCTCAGCCCTTCTTTTCAGTAATGCAGTGCATTAATTAGCTGGCAGTGGCCATGTGGCCTATCAGGCGCTTTGCGCCAATTAATGAGCGCAAGCGCATGTGGAGGTGACACGTGTCACGCTCTGGTGAGCGCAAGCGCAGTTAGCACAGTGTGCTGCGCCAGTGCGCTGCGCTGCTGCGCTGCTGACACGTGGCGCGCTCTGGTAAGTTGCACCAATTTCAGAGAGCAATGCTCTATTTTAAAACTGCATAGCGCAAGTTGTTCTGGAGCTGACATGTGGCGTTTCTGGTGGCTTGCGCCAACCCAAGAGCGCAACAGTGCAGATTTTCAAGTGCAAGGCACTGTTTTAATATCCAATTTTGGATTCAAGAAAAGAATGTTTAAAGATTCCAGAACCAATGGTTCATCAAAAGGCAATGCCTTTATTATTATTATTTTTTTTTTATTGAAAATCTTTGAACTTGTTCTTAAATCAATGATCTTTTTAGAAGAAATTCTTCTTTATTCAGAGGTTTTTACCTTTTTCTTTCTTTGAGCTCTTCTCATAATTCTTTAGAGGAATTCTCTGTTTTTCTCTCTGTCCACCCCTTTGAATTGGGGTCTAGGGGTCTTTATATAATGCCCATTAATTTGTTAAATTTGTTAAAGAGATCATTCTCTGAGTGATTTGGGGAATTTTCCCCACCGTTGGATCTTTGATCCAAGGGCTTCTGTTTTACAGAAGACAATCTTCTTGTTTTAACAAGAACAAAAAGATCTTATTGGAATTTTAATTCTGTTTGGCGCAGATGCACCAGCTCTTGACACGTGTCACACAGCGCATAGCGCAGCGCAACTGCGCCGACACGTGTCGCGCAGCGCAGCGCTTGCGCAACTACGCCGACGCAACTGCGCTGACACGTGTCGCGCAGCGCAGCGCTTGCGCAACTGCGCTGACACATGTCGCGCAGCGCTTGCGCAACTGAAGCGTTGCTTCTTTTAATTTTTGTTTTAAATAGAGCCTTGCTCTGATTGGGCGCGCTGCCTTGGGCACTGCGCTGACGTATCAATTTCTGACACGTGGCGCGTTGCGCGCAGCGCACGGGATTTGAAGTGTTGCTTCAATTTTTGAATTTTGAAATTCAAACAGAGCTTTGCTCTGATTGGGCGAAACAAATGCCCCCCACCGTTGCGCTCACGTGGCGCGCACGTGAGTACAGCGGTGGTAAGATCTTGGCCGTTGGATCAACGGGTGAGTTGAAGGGGCGCAGGCGCCTATAAATAGGACCCTTGGTCCTTAGTAAATGTTTTACCATTTTCAAGAATCTTGATTTTCAGAGCCTTGCTCTTGCTTAAGAATTTTAGAGCCTTGCTCTCGTTTCTTTCCAAGAACTCCAGAGTTCAAAACCTAGAATCATTTTAGGTAAAATTTAAATTTAATTTAATTTAATTTAATTAACAGAGCCTTGCTCTTATAGATCTTTGATCTTAAGAAAACCCCTTTGGGGTTTCACCAACAGAGCCTTGCTCTCAAGAGTTCATAGATCTACAGAGATCTTGTTTCATGGGTTTTAACCCATGAACAGAACTTTGCTCTTGGATCAAATGTAGATCTTTTTGATTTGAAAATGAAGAACTCCTAAGAGTTTTCATGGATCTTTGAGATCCCAAATTTTTTAATCTTTAGGAGTTTAAAGAAAAAAAAATTTTTAATAGATTTTCTCATCATTATCACAGAGCTAGGCTCTTTTAAGGAATTTTATTCCCTTGAGACCAGAGTTTGACAAGTGTCACTCTGTGACAGAGCTTTGCTCTGAAAGAGGAGATTTTCCCCTTGTCTCTAGGGATTTTTATTAATGAGAATATTCTCTTGGGGATTAATTGACAGTCTCATCCAATGATGGGTTTGTCCTATTAACTACTACACTGTCATCCAGATTTTATGGGTCCCCATTTGGTCCCCTACCCACTGCATTGCAATGTAGTATAAATTTTAAAATGCCAAACGTTGGAATTACAACACTGACGGCTACTTTTTGTCCCTCCACAGGAAACATGCCTGCTGACCTATCATTCCCGTTCGTTCGCTCGGAGGGAGGTTTTCCCCAGGCACCAGTGGACCGAGAGATGCTCACCCTCATCAAGGATCATGACCCCGAGCATAAGAACCTTCACTTGTGGGGTAGGTGGTATAACGATATCATCCAGGGTCGCCGAAGCTTCGGTTTTGCTATGCCGTCCGAGCCAATATTTTCGATCCCCTATGCGGATGAATCCCCGGTGAAGTATGCCGTGGAGGTCAAAAATTGGAATTCGGATGACCTCCTCCAGCCTGCAATTGGGGCTATTCCCGTGCAGCCGCCGCCGGCACTAGATATTTTGGCGAGGCGAATCTGTCAGGGTGAAGCACGCCCTTGGGACAGGCCTATAACATTGGATTAATCCCGCGACCGCCCGCCGGATATTTGCAGTGGGCTCGATACATCTTATCAGCGAAGAGGACTCATTTGATGAAGATTGGTTTGTATTCGGCCATCTACGTCTCGCTCTTTGAGTATCCCTCTCCTCCAATGTGGTGGGTTAAGGCTTTTATCGAACAATAGAATATCCCCACCCACACCTTCTTGATGACGGACAGGGAAGTCTCTATCTCCTTGGAGGAGTTTGCTGAAATCTTGGGTTTGCCGATGAGGGGGGAGCATTACGAGGAGCTGCTTCCTCCTGACGAATACGTCTTTGCTACCAAGCCGCTGGTGTATGATCTGACGCCAGAGAACGCTATTCAGCACCAGTTTCCGGGCTTGGTGAAGGTGCTGGAGATCTATGAAGGGCTCTATCTGGAATCGGGCGTCCGGGGAGTCAGTTTCGCAGATTTTATCGCCCGCTTCATTCGACCAGAGTTCCTATCGGAGCGGAGCGAGAAGTTCGCCCAGCTTGATGACCCTTTTGGCTTCGGCTTGGACCGCCTACCCGTATCGGAGGATGATCACAAGGACTTTTATATCCCCGGCGCCGCCGTCATGCCCTTGTCAGAAATTGCCGTCCCAGGCATGGATGGGGAGACCTTTTTTGTAGGGTTCCTGGGACTGTGGCTGTGCAGCTTTGCGCTCCCCATGCACCCGCGCCACATGCGACCATCTGTTTTCTACCCAGCGCATCGGATGGTGGCTGGTCTGCAGTTAACAGTAGGAATCGCCGGGCTGGCTCACCTTTATAATGGACTCAGCGTAGCGGCGGACGCTAATGAGCTTGGGGTGTAGCCTGCTAACTTCCCGATGCACTACTTCACCTCTTGGATGGAAATGCATGTGCACGGGGTGTTCGGCGCCCATAAGATTCCTCCGTTTTTTGAGAAGTGCAGACTCCCAAGAGTCATGCGGTTGGTCGGCGCTTCAATCATGGTTGCGTCTCTGCGGGAGGCCAGGAGGCTGCTCCTTCGTCCACACCTGGTCGAAGCGAAGGTTTCTTTTTTGGATAAAGTCATAACCATAGGCTCAGAGACGACCAAGTCGGTAGTGCCGCTGCGCGATGATTTTAAGGACGGGGCCTCTATATTGAAAGCTCGGGAGATCCTCCACCTCTACTCCATTCGGCCGGGCTACCTGGTGTTTAGGCAGAATGAGACGGCACTCTTCATGAGGTATAACCCTCACCGGTTCGCTCAGCAATCGAGCTATCACCAGGGGATCCCGATGGAAGCTTTCTTGGAAAAGCCCGTGGCCAGCCGAGAGGGGATAAGGAATGCCATACACCATTTCATGCGGCTTAACACGGGTTCTTATTTCTTCATCAGCGAGCCGAGCTGCGTTCCCAAGGTGCTCAACGTGTACGTGGCTTGGTACGCGCATGCAATGGGTCCAGTTATTCTTATGGAGAAGCGCATGCTGGTTGACCGCAAGGGTGCGCCTCCCGGCGGCGACCGTAAGGCTCCCCTGAAGCCAAGGACTCCGGTCATTCCTCCGCTGAAAGATGCCGGAGTTGTGCCACCGCGCGTGCTGAGCCCTCCGTGCGGATTGCCTCTCCGTGATACTGCGGATGCGCCACCAGCGCCCCGTGCTCCAGTGGAGACGGTAAACGTGGTTTCGCCGGAGTCCGGCATGGGCACGGATATCGGTACCCGCCGCCCTAAGGTGCCTGCAAAGCGCAAGCCGATCTCGAGTGCACCCCGGGCTGGCGGGCAGAAGAGGAAGAAGAAGTCGCTCCTCTCTCTTGATGCTATCCTTGGTTTAGAGCCTGAGGTCCTTCTTACCGAAGGTATAAGCGAATACGGCAGCAATAAGAGCCTCTCGGTAGATCCAGCAGACACCGATCTGGCGGCCGCCATTGCGGCTTCTGAGCGATCAGCCAGACTTGAAGCGTGGTTGGATAAACTCGCTCGAGCAGGTAATCATTAACTGCACCCTTTGTCATTTTATCGCATTCTTATCATTATTTTTTTTAATACTTTCCCCCATTTTTAACAGGTGTCACTACCGAAGAAGCCATTGCTGCCTCTTTAAAAACCTTCCAGGAGGAAAAGAAGCGCGCTTTAACGGGCGTTGGTATGTCTCGTCTTATTAAGTTTTTGTCTTCTTTTCTGATGGCCGACCTAACCTTCTTCCTTTGCTTCTTTGCAGGGGCTGCGCCAGCTGATGCGGGACTCTCCCCGGGCCCGCTACTGAAGTCCTAGTCTCCTCAGGGCTGCCGCGAGAGCCTCAACTCGATAAGTCGATGAGGGATGCCTTAAAGGATTTGGAGGCATCCCTGTTCACAGACGAGGACGTCTCAATGAAGGGGGCTTTGAAGAGGTCTATCTCAATGGCTCAGGAGGAGAGAAAGCGGCTAAGGCGCGAGGCGAAGGCACGCAGGGCTGCTTTGGCTGCGGGAGCTGGCCCAAGCACCGTTCCTCGTGCGGCTACTCCTTCGGAAGAGTCTCCGGTCGCCCTGTCCACTGCTCATAGGCGGGCGTTGCGTGCATCTCGGGAGACCAACGATCAGTCTACCTCAGGTAGTGTGTCTTTCAAGATTTTGTCGTAAGAATTGCAAACCTATCAGTTCTTATATATCTCGTCCTGCAGGGCCAAGTCCAACCGAAGGGGAGGCGGAAACCGTCGAGCTTAAGGGGGCAGAGGAAGAGGCACCGACCGAACCCGAGCCAACGGTGGGCAACGTCGCCGGGGTTGCTGAATCTGAGCTTGGGACTCAGGGAGCTACACCAAAGAAGGTCATTGATGCCGAGCCTGAGGTGGCGGCAAATGAGACGACCGCTATAACTGAGCCTGGGGCAGCGGCGGACGAGGCGCTTGAGACTGGCGACCTCATGGTGACGGCGGATGAGACAATGGCGACCGCCGAGCCCGAGGGAGTAGCGGGTGAGGCGGGCATGATTCCTGAGGACGAGCCAGCCGCTCTTTCTCAAGAGTCTGGCAATGCTCCAATCATTGCTCTCCCCGCCTACGGTCCTCCGCCGTCTCCTGGCCTCACGAGCACGACGACGGCCCCCGTAGAGTCTGGCGATGAGGCCACGGGAGGTGGACTTATGTCGATGGAGGAGGGAGACGCCTCCGTCTCGACTGGCGGCTCATTAGGTAAATTTCGAGTTACTGTCCTTTTTTTTTATCTGGCAATCCTTTCTGACAAGTTTATCTTTGTCTTTAACGTAGGTGCGGCCAGTGCTGATGCTCCATTGCTCGAGGGAGCGCCGTTAACTACTGCCTTGGCGGTGGTCACCTCTCAGCCTTCCCTTGTGCCATCAAAGATGTTGGAAGGTATGGATTTGCAACCTATTAGTTTTATCTTTCAGCCGCATAATTTATGTACTAAAGTCATACTATTGTGTCTTTTTAGGAGTGCTTTTTGATCATCTCTATCAGGTGTTGCTCCCGCACTTCTCCTTCCCATCTGAACTCGCTTCTTCCTCCGGTGGCGTTGGTGAGTATAATTTCCATTCGATGTCTTTCTTTTTTTAGTAATGGAATTATTTCTGACTTTCCCTCATCCTGATTGCAGTGCTACAAATCGAAGGAGGGGCTGAAAGATCGGTCACGCCACCGGCCCTCCCGGCCTTGCTACCTGCTGCAGCTGGTATAGTAAACTATCGCATCGATGACTCTTTCTTATTTTTTTTGTATTTCTTGAACCGTCATCTAATCGTATTTTGTTCTTTCAGCTGTTGTCCCGATCCTGGCGCCCTTTAAGTCTCACGTCATAATGCCGGTAGGCCCCTTCCTGAGACGTCCGTCTTCAAAGGGTGCTGTAACGAGCTTGGGCATGCTCAGCGGATACGTCGAGGAGCTTGACACAGACGCTCTCCCATCTGCTGCGGATTTCGCTGCGGAGGTTAACCCGATGTTGGCGGCGCTTGTGACTTTTCATGATGGAGGCGTCGTCGAGCTTTGGGTCAACCACTGCAGGGAAATCGAGGTCCGCCTGCATCAGTTGGAGTTTATGCGCCCTGCTCCTGAGACCTTAGCCGTAAGCAATCAAAGAACAGCATGGATCGAGCAAAGCGCTTCTTACTTCCATCACCTGGAACATGAAGCGGCTTTACGGCTGAGGGAATGCCAAAAGACCTCGAGCGAGACAGCTCGTCTGCGTGCTGAGGTTGAGGCTAACGCTGCCTAAGTGAAGGCTATCTTCGAGGGCCTCCTGGAACGCATCTCAAATGGGCTGAACCTGAAGCAGAAACTCGACGCTGCCGAGCGTAATGCCCAAGGCCGCGAAGCAGCTCAGCAGGCCGTTGGGGAGCAGCTTGCATCCTTCTTGCAGCAACGGGCTCAAGTGGAGGCGGAACTGGCGGTGGTGGCCGATCAGGAAAAGGCATGGAAGGAAGTGCGCGAACAACCGATAGGGCTATTTAAGATGCTTCCTTCCCAGTAGCTGCCTTTGTATCAATATACTTGTAAAATTTTTCTTTTTCGAATAAGATGTATCCATTCTTTATTCTTTTGTATGATTCACCTTGTACTTGATTGAATTAATAAATAAAGATACACATTTTTTCTTTGCAATGTCTTGTATGCTCTTTTGCTTTCTCCCTTTCTCTTATTATCAGCATGCTGTCTTAATAAACATGGTTGACAGATAATAGAGTAAGCATCTTAGTTTCTTTAAGGGATAACGATGGCTTAGGCTGCAGGTTCAAATCTGCTGCCTAAGACTTTTCAACTCTATGAGCCGTGAGGGTCTTATAGAGACTTTTCTCCCTACGGATCGAGAGGATCTCGTAGGTGGATTTTCTCCTTAGGAATCGTGAGGATTCCTAAGTGCGTTTTCTCTTATATGTCGTAAGGATCTTATAAGAGAATTTTCCCTCTTACGAGTCAAGAGGACCCGTAAGCGGTTGTTTCCCTCCTTGTCGAGATTCGAGTTTGGAGAGTGAGACCCGTGGATAGTATGTAAGAGATCGTTTTGGGCCAACTCGCAGGGTCCCGGTGCTTAGGAAACAGGTTTTTTAATCCTTACTGCCTAAGGCTTTATCTTACGAGTTGAGCCGCGTCGAGAAGTTCTCGCAAAGACATCAATTTCTTCACAAGTCGAGACGGATCGAACATTTCTCGCAAGAATATCCTAACGTCGTAGTTAACCTCTGCTCTTTACGACAGAAGTCCGTTAGGGTCTGTGGTGCTTAGGTTTTTGGCCGTCGTACCGTCGCATCAGCTGATATATTCCTCGATAGGCAATCATGCTGTTCGAGTAGCCCTGCGACTGCCGTGTCTCTGATCCCTTCGGGGGCTGGACAAGACGTCTTCAAGCAATCTTCGTAGGCAGTTTGACCGTCAGAAGAGCAAGCGTTAGGAATTTTTCCATGCCGCTTTTTACTTGAGGTTGGGCTCATTTTGGAGAGCCCTGATGAGTCATAACCACTCCGCGCTGGTGTGGGATGATCTCCGATAGTCTTTCAGGTTTTATGTGAGTTGTCGTCAAGACCCTGAAGCTAGGAATTTGGCCTTTGCTTCGTTTCGCTGGCATCGCGTCTACTGTATCGAGACGAATGCCGCGGTTGTCTCTAAGTTGCTGGTGAACCATCGAGGTTTGGAACTAGGGATTTTGCCGTGGCTCCGTTTGTTTGATTGTCGCGTCTGAACCCTGCTGGAGGAAGAACGCTGGGGTGACATCTCGTTTGCTGTATCGAGACGAATGTCAAGGTTGTCTCTAGGTTGCTGGTGAACCGTCGAGGTTTGGAACTAGGGATTTTGCCGTGGCTCCGTTTGTTTGATTGTCGCGTCTGAACCCTGCTGGAGGAAGAACGCCGGGGTGACGTTTTGTCTACTGTATCGAGACGAACGTCGAGGTGGTGACCATTCCGCACTGGTGCAAGATGATCTCCGATTGTCTTTCAGGCTTTATATGACTTGCCGTTAAGACCCTGAAGCTAGGAACTTGGCCTTTGCTTCGTTTGCTGGCATCGCGTCTGCTGTATCAAGACGAATATCGCGGTTATCTCTAAGTTGCTGGTGAACCGTCGAGGTTTGGAACTAGGGATTTTGCCATGGCTCCATTAGTTTGATTGTTGCGTCTGAACCTTGCTGGAGGAAGAACGCTGGGGTGACATCTCGTCTGCTGTATCAAGACGAACGCCGAGGTTGTCTCTAGGTTGCTGGTGAACCGTCGAGGTTTGGAACTAGGGATTTTGCCGTGGCTCCGTTTGTTTGATTGTCGCGTCTGAACCCTGCTGGAGGAAGAATGCTGGGGTGACATATCGTCTGCTGTATCGAGACGAACGTCACGGTTGTCTCTAGGTTGCTGGTGAACCGTTGAGGTTTGGAACTAAGGATTTTTCCGTGGCTCCATTTGTTTGATGTTGCGTTTGCTGTATCGAGACGAACGTAGAGGTGGTGACCACTCCGCTCTTGTGCGAGACGATCTCTGATTGTCTTTTCGGTTTTATATGAGTTACCGTCAAGACCCTGAAGCTAGGAATTTGGCCTTCGCTTCATTTGCTTTGGCGTTTCTGAATCCTGTTGGAAGAAGGACGCTGTAGTGATATCTCGTCTGCTGTATCGAGACGAACATCGAGGTGGTGACCATTCCGCACTGGTGTGAGCTGATCTCCAATTGTCTTTCAGGCTTTATATGACTTGCCGTCAAGACCTTGAAGCTAGGAATTTGGCCTTCGCTTCATTTGCTGGCATCGCGTCTGCTGTATTGAGATGAATGTCGCGGTTGTCTCTAGGTTGTTGGTGAACCGTCGAGATTTGGCTTCGCTTTCTGATGGAGCCTGGTGGGAAGGTATGGTTCCCTCTTTGTTTGTGCCCCTGGATTGTATACAGGGATCAATATGATCTCACCTGTAGGGCAAAAAGTTTCATTCTTTCATCATTTTTTATTCTTTCCGCGATGCTCTATCATTTCAGCTTTTTATATCGCGAAAATCGTGATTGCCCAATCATTTCGGCAATTTTTCGCGGTGCCCATTCATTTCGGCTATTTTTATTTTTACTCGCTGCTTTTTATTGCGAGTTGCCCAATCATTTCGGCTGTTTTTGTATGCATACATTTTTACTTGCTGATTTTGTTGCAAGTTGCCCCATCATTTTTTTTTGCTCGCTGATTTTTTCTCGCGAGTAGGGCATTTGAGATCTGATCCAATCTTGGCATCAGCATCGCTGCGACTAGAATACTGCCAGGAGCGAATCATCATTTGCCATGAAAGGCCTTGGAATTTGAGACTGATTTAGGCATCAGCATCGCTACAACTGGGATATTGCCAGGAGCGAATCATCATTTGCCTCTGTCGATGTGAACAAAGGTGGCTTAGCAAACAAGGTTAGGATCCTGTCGACTAAAGCTTTTGACTCAGGAGCCGTAAGGGTCTCATAAAGGTGTTTCTCCCTACGAGTCGTGAGAATCTCATAGGTGCGTTTTCTCCTTAGGAATCGTGAGGATTCCTAAGTGTGTGTTCTCTTATAAGTCGTAAGGATCTTACAAGAGTGTTTTCTCCTTGCAAGTCTAGAGGACCTACAAGTGTTTGTTCACCGTGTAAACATATCCCTAGTCACGGATGAGACTTTGTTAGGGAAATGTTTATTCACGCCCGTGGATTATATACAAGGGTCAATACTGAACCGCTTGTAGGGCAATATCGAAGGTTGTGGGGGTTGCTTAAGCACAGGTTTAGGCCTCTGTAACTTAAGACTTTCAAATCTTATGAGCCGTGAGGGTCTCATAAGAGAGTTCTCCTTACGAGTCGTGAGGATCTCGCAAGTGTATTTTCTCCTTAGGATTCGTGGGGATCCCTAAGTGTGTTGCTCCCTTGTGAGTCGTAAGGATCTCACGCGGGTGGTTTCTCCTTACAAGGTCGAGAGGACCCTGTAAGTGTCCTTTAACGAGGTTGCGCCCTTTCGGGTTTTCACAAACACTCGCCGGTAGTCCTGCTGTTTTTACTCACGGAGCCCTTTCGGGTTTTCTTCCGTGCCCGTTTTGCTTATGGACATACCATTTTTCTATTTTCTATTTTTATTTTTTTATTTTATTCTTTATTCTTCTTTTTTTTTTATCTCG
This sequence comes from Agapanthus africanus, assembly GCA_030015575.1. Classification (NCBI taxonomy): domain Eukaryota; kingdom Viridiplantae; phylum Streptophyta; class Magnoliopsida; order Asparagales; family Amaryllidaceae; genus Agapanthus; species Agapanthus africanus. Next base: position 394,583,471 of record JASDDO010000029.1, on the reverse strand, counting down.
TCCGACTAAGGATGCTGCGGTAGTAGTTTAAAGACGTTTCGGTCGTTTGCAAGTTTTAGGACATTGCGTTCCATCATTAGTTTAAAGACGTTTCGGTCGGTCATCGCCGTATTTGAGGCGAAGCTCTAGTTTACTGACTTTTCGGTCTATGGGGCTTTCCCTATGAATGAGCATGATGCCCCCGGCGTCTCCATCTTTCCCGGCGCGTGCGGTTGTGGAGGGCTCACCTTCCAGTTTTCGGAGATGACGAACTTGCCTTGTTGGTATTGATCTTCAACCCAGTTTTTGAAGACGTAGCAATCCTCGATCAGGTGACCTACCGTTTGGTGGTAAGGGCAATAATCGAGATCATTAACATTGCCTGGCCGCAACGGACGTTTTGGACTCGGCAGATTGATGAGTCTGTCGCGCACTGCCAGCTCGAACAGTCTCCTTGTTTTATCTTGAGGAAACGAGTAAGGACGTTTCAACTTTTCATGGAGGGGTTGCCGCTTGTTGTTTCGGCAAACAACCGGTCTAGAGCCACTCGATTGCTGTTGAGTGTTGGCTACGAGGGCTGTTTTTGCCTTCCCTTTATCCTTTCTGCTCGATCCTTTGTTTGCGGGGCCGAGATTTTTTCCGAGTAGCGTGCGATTGCACGGCTGAACGTTCTCGCAACTCCTCAATTCTTTCATTTTTGAAATGGATTCCTTGAGGAGAGGGTTGAGGGCAGCTTCTTCGTCAGAGTCGCTCCTAAATGTGATAATTTGCGATCCCTTGGAGTCGGCTATGTGACAGTCGTCAGCGGCTCTTTTGCGCTCATCTATCGCATTTTTCTGATGTCTACGAGCTCCACGCTTTGTCATGTTGAAGTGTTGCTTTTGAGCGACATACCCTTGCCGCCAACACTTAAAGGAGTCGCAGTCTTCGGTAGGATGTATGATCTTCTGATGATATAAGCAGAAGATAGGATGCATCTCTACTCCACCGAGAGTATTTTCTTCAGAGGGTGGTAGCTTCATTCCCGCTGACAGGGCTTTGGCAAACCTTTTCCTTGTCTTGAATTTGTTTTTATCCGCAGCGGATGGCTTTTGATTTGACGGGAGTGCCTCGACTCTTTGGTCCAGTCGTCGGTGTTTGGCTCCTTCCAGTATGGCCATCTCACGCTCTTGATTGGCTTTAACTTTCAGACGAATCTCATTCAGGAAGGCACCGATCAACTCATCTGACGGCCGCGGAATTTCTGGTTCAGGGTCCGCCCTCGGTTTCTCGGCGCAAGGAGCCTCTTTATCATCCGCCAATGAGTGAGAGATCACATGACAAGTTGCCCCCGGTGCGTCCGTCTTCTTTGGAGTGTGCGGCTGTTGTGGTCTTACCTTCCAGTTTTCAGACAGCGCAAACTTGCCTTGTAGGTACTGGTATTCAATCCATCCCTTAAAGACGAAACAATTCTCAATCGGGTGACTTACCGTTTGGTGGTAAGGGCAATAATTAGGATTATTGAGATCAACTGGCTGCGATAGGCGTTTTGGACTCGATATTGACGAGTCTGTTGCGCACCGCCAGCTCAAACAGTCTTCTCGTTTTATTATGAGGAAACGAGTAAGGACGTCCTAGTCTCTCCTCGAGGGATGGGCGTGGACGCACATTGTTTTGGCGAACAACCGGCTGTGAGTTGCTCGGTTGCTATTGAGCATTGGTGAAGACGATCACTTTCCCTTTTCCTTTCTCATTTCGAGAGTCTGGTTTTGGAGGAGACGGTCCATGGCCCATCTGGTCCATTTGGGCTAATTTGTCGATCAAGGCCTGGAAGGTGGTCGGCCTGAAGAACATCATGAATTGCGAGATGGTCGCTTGTGGATCGAGTGTGCCCACGAACATGCCTACCGCAGGTGCCTCTTCTATGCGTTGTTCGTATTTTGACCATAGGTTCCGCCATCGTGTTGCGTATTGGACCCACGTTTCGCCTGGCCTTATCCTGGCATTTATCAGTGCTGTTATCGGGGTGTGTTCACTAGCACTCGCAAATCTTTGTGTAAATAGTAGCTCCATCTCCGCAAATGTTTTGACAGAGTCATTAGGTAGCTCCGAATACCATTCAAAGGCTGTTTCCGCTAAGCTGCCGACGAATTGGCGGAGCAGCAATTTGTCATCGCCTCCAGTATTGCCGCATAAGGCCCTGAATTGAGCGACATGCTGATGCGGATTCCCTGTCCCTTTATATACGTGAAACTTAGGGATTGTATATCCCGGCGGGTAACTGATTTGGTCATACCAGCTTGGATAGGGTCGTCCGGTTCTAACAATTTGCCCAGCCGCCTCATTCGCCTGATGAGCTCGTATTTGCTGAGCTATATGGTCATCCAGTGCGGCCTTGGAAATGGTTTCTTCCTTGGCTGCTGAAAGAGCCGGAGGAGGATCTGTTGTCTCCCCTCTGTTGTCTCCAACAATGATCGGAGGGTCTTCAGCTGGAGGGTCCGGCTGTAACATCATCCCTACCATATCTTGGAAGAGGAGCGCCATTTGTTTTATGTTGGCAGTTTGTTCTGCTGCCTCTTTGTCCTTCTTTTCAAGGACTCTACGTAAGAAATCAGCATCGGTTTATTGTTCGTGACGCTGCTCTGATGATACTTCCGAACTTTCTTTTGGTTCGGTAAGTGCAGCCATCACAGTCATCATTTCCTGAAGCTTCTGTTGCTGCTCCTGGGCTTTTGTCACGGATCGGGTGAGCGGTCGGTGACCCGTCAAAGCGCGGCTTTCCTCCTTTCCGGAATCCATATAAACAGTGTGCACCACCATGCCCCCAGACCTGGGGCGTTTGTGTTCAGCGCTTTTACGCTTCGCCATTTTCACAGGGGTTCTTTGCGGCCTCCTTTTCCTTTGAGGGATTGGAGATGAGGGGGCCGTTGCAGTGGGCACCCATCCAGCTGTTGCTTTTTCCGATTTGACGGAGTAGCCATTCTCCTGCTGAACCTTCACCTTTTTCTGTCGGCGGAGGTAGTCTTGATCGATCACTGACTCTTGAACTTGACGCCAGACCTTGTAGATTTTAGAGGACAGCCATTGAGGGAGCTGCTCTACCTTTTTCTCTGGAGCATTCTCCACAGGTGAAGGAGTTCGTTTCAACACCGCAGTAGGAGAGTTTCTGCGCACCGTGTTCAGCAATTCAAAGCTGTTACCGGTTGGAACAGCAGCATCGATCCCCACCGTTGAAGCTGGCGGAGTTATCCCAGAGGGGGAGTTGCCCCCAGCCTTCCTCACTCGGCGCCAGTGGCGACGTCGAGCGTGTCTTGCAGATGGAGTTGTTTCAGCTATAAGGGTGACTTTGTCATGCCTCCTGCTTTGAGGAGAGATTGTTATTGGTGCTAGCCTGTCGAATACTGACACCCGTTGATAAGCAATGTCCACTCTATCAAAGACAGACCTCTGGGCAGGGGAAGCAGCCTTGAGGACGCTGCTAGGAGCAGAAACCGGAATGGTCAGCCTTGTAAAAACTGATTTCTTGAAAGGAGAAGCCTTTCCAATGATTTCGTCCGCTTGAGCCGGGATGGCTATCCGTTTTGGGATGGCAGCTTCGAGTATCACGGGCTTGTAGACGTCCTGGCCCAGTCTGTTGAAAACTGAGGTATTAGAGTTGGACGACCCGTTGAAAGGGGTCGCGGCGGTGGTAAGTCGATCAAAGACCGACTTCTTTGGGGCTTCTTGCAACGATTAGGGCATTGAAGCTCATTGGTGGGAGCATGGTCCCGAAGAATAGTCCAATGGTCGCTTGAGTTAACTGCTCCACTGGTATCTTGAAAATGGAGGCCGCTCGGGGCCCATAAGTCACTCATCTAGCAGGGGCGGAGCGAGAGTTGCAGTTGCAGGTAGTGCAGTTTGAAGCCATTGATCTTCTGTTTTCTGCACGGAGCAAGACACCAAATCTTAGTACCTCGAATCCACAGGCAACCACAGCAAACCGCGATTTGTTCGCGAACACGACACATGAAGTATGGAGTGGAAAGAGGAAAAGGTCCCACCGGACGTGCCAGAATCTGTTCCCCTCCGAATGGCGGCCAAGACAGGGACGTCTTGCCTGAGATTCGGGGCAGATGCTATTTGGTTTTATCCGTCCACCTCTCCGAAAATGTTAAGTTGATTTATGACACCGTGTATCGGAGGTTTAGACGGATGCGGCCGATGTAGCAGACTTCGTCAGATTCCCCCTCGCTTGAGGGGTTTTTGATTGTGGGGACGCTCTTCCCTGCAGGCGCAAGCCCCTGCAGTTAATTACGCTACCGCATCGCGGTAACAACTTTCTCCTTCTCCAGAATTTCACTTCGTGTCGTAGGTGTTTGTTTTGTTTGTGGTTGCCCGTGGATTGTATACGGAGACTAATTTATGCCGTCGCCCGTAGGACGTGGATTAGTCCAAATCCGTATTTACTTGGATTTGGGTTTGGGGTTTTAGTTTAAGGATACGTTAGCCGTATTTGAGGCTAAGATCAACTTAAACGTTCGTTAAGGATACATTAGTCCTTTTTTAGACTAAGATCAACTTAACGGAAAGAGCATTTAGGGGCTCTATTGTTCCAGTTTAAGGACGTAGTGGTCCATAGTATGCATGGCCATCGGGACCCATCGCCTCTCTGACGTCGTTGAAGGATTACAACGATAGGAGTCATAGGAGTTCAGAGATGTACCCTTGGACCAAAGTTGATTGGGGGTCTTATAGTCCAATGTGGGACTAAAGTCTGTTTGAATGTTTAAGGATACGTTAGCCATATTTGAGGCTAAGATCGACTTAAACATGATCGTTTAGATCCAACAAAAGAGCATTTGGGAGCTCTATTGTTCCAGTTTAGGGACGTAGTGGTCCATAGGTAGTTTAGGGACATTGCGGTCCATTGCCAGTTTTAGGGATGGATATTAGTTTAAGGACGCATTAGTCCATGGGTTTAAGGACCCCATAGTCCATATCTTGGTTAAAGGACGCATAAGTCCATTAGTTTAAGGACGCATAAGTCCGTGGGTTTAAGGACCCCACAGTCCGTATGGATGTGTTTAAGGACGCATAAGTCCATGGGTTTAAGGACCCCACAGTCCGTATCTTGGTTTAAGGATGCATAAGTCCGTGGGTTTAAAGAACCCACAGTCCGTATCGATGTGTGGTTGTCGGGACCCATCGCCTCTCTGACATCGTTGAAGGATTATAACGATAGGTATCAGAGGAATTCGGAGATGTGCCCTCGAACCGGGTGTAAATTGATTTAGGAGAGCATTCGTGCTCAGTCAATTTAATTTGAGGACTTACGGCCAGAATTGGGCTAAGTCCAGTTGAAGATGATCAACGTTTTTATTTGTCTTCGGCCTATTAGGCCTATGCTAGGGCTTTGCCTCTGTTTAATAATGCACTGCATTTTATTTTGGCCTGTAAGGCCTATTTGATTTGGGCTCTGTCCCTTTATTTTTATGATGCAGAGCATCTGTTTTGGTCTGATGGACCTTTGCTTGGACTCTGCCCTTTTAAAAAAAAATGCATGGCATTTTATTAGGCCTGTTAGGCCTTTTTCAATTGGGCTCAGCCCTTCTTTTCAGTAATGCAGTGCATTAATTAGTTGGCAGTGGCCATGTGGCCTGTCAGGCGCTTTGCGCCAATTAATGAGCGCAAGCGCATGTGGAGGTGACACGTGTCACGCTCTGGTGAGCGCAAGCGCAGTTAGCGTAGTGCGCTGCGCTGCTGTGCTGCTGATACGTGGCGCGCTCTGGTAAGTTGCACCAATTTCAGAGAGCAATGCTCTATTTTAAAAGCGCATAGCGCAAGTTGTTCTGGAGCTGACACGTGGCGCTTTCTGGTGGCTTGCGCCAACCCAAGAGCGCAACAGTGTAGATTTTCAAGTGCAAGGCACTGTTTTAATATCCAATTTTGGATTCAAGAAAAGAATCTTTAAAGATTCCAGAACCAATGGTTCATCAAAAGGCAATGCCTTTATTATTATTATATTTTTTTTATTGAAAATCTTTAATCTTGTTCTTAGATCAATGATCTTTTTAGAAGAAATTCTTCTTTATTCAGAGGTTTTTACCTTTTCTTTCTTTGAGCTCTTCTCAGAATTCTTTAGAGCAATTCTCTGTTTTTCTCTCTGTCCTCCCCTTTGAATTAGGGTCTAGGGGCCTTTATATAGTGCCCATTAATTTGTTAAATTTGTTAAAGAGATCATTCTCTGAGTGATTTGGGGAATTTTCCCCACCGTTGGATCTTTGAACCAAGAGCTTCTGTTTTACAGAAGATAATCTTCTTGTTTTAACAAGAATAGAAAGATCTTATTGGAATTTTAATTCTGTTTGGTGTAGATACACCAGCGCTTGACACGAGTCGCGCAGCGCACAGCGCAGCGCAACTGCGCTGACACGTGTCGCGCAGCGCAGCGCTTGCACAACTACGCCGACGCAACTGCGCTGACACGTGTCGCGCAGCGCTTGCGCAATTGCGCTGACACGTGTCGCGCAGCGCTTGCGCAATTGCGCTTGCGCAACTGCGCTTGCGCAACTGCGCTGACATGTGTCGCGCAGCGCAGCGCTTGCGCAACTGAAGCGTTGATTCTTTTAATTTTTGTTTTAAATAGAGCCTTGCTCTGATTGGGCGCGCTGCCTTGGGCGCTGCGCTGACGTATCAAGTTCTGACACGTGGTGCGTTGCGCGCAGCGCACGGGATTTGAAGCGTTGCTTCAATTTTTGAATTTTGAAATTCAAGCAGAGCTTTGCTCTGATTGGGAGAAACAACAAGCATTGGGATGACACCATTCGCAGCACTCTACGGACGGAAGTGTCGTTCACCGTTGAGTTGGGACGACATTGGAGATCGTGAACTTCTTAGACCGGAGATGATCGTGGCAACTGTGGACGTGGTTCGCACGATCAGGGAAAGGATGCGAATAGCCCAAGACCGACAGAAGTATTGGGCAAATGCAAAGCGTCGACATCTGGAGTTCCAACCTGAAGACCAGGTATTCCTGAAGATCTCTCCAAATAGAGGAGTGATCCGTTTTGGCAAAAGGAGTAAATTAAGTCCAAGATACCTAGGACCGTTCGACATACTCGAACGAGTTGGAAAATTGGCATACCGTTTAGCACTACCAACCTCATTGGAAGGAGTGCACAACGTGTTCCATATATCCCAACTACGACGATATGTGAGCGACCCCAGCCACATACTTGATCACTCAGAGCTCACAGTATAAACTGACCTAATTTGCGAGCAACAACCAGTTGAGATACTGGACCAAAAGGTGAAGATGAGGTCCTATAGACTTCATATGATTCAAGTGCCAGTCATGTGCTATTTCGGGTCGTGACAGAATGACGAGCTGCATATCCTCAATTTTCTTCTCGAGGACCTCGATTCGTTGTTGGTACCCCGAGAATTCTCCACAGTCGGAGTGCTTGCTATCTCGGCTCCAGGCTTACGCGATGGATCGGTTTCGGCTTCGCTTTATTACGTTCCTCGGATCCTCGGGGTGTACCCTTCGTGGCTGTCCCTAACGTTCGTCATGTGCGCGGTCTCGATGAGTGTGGTGACGTCGGTCTTTCCTGAAATCAGGCGACCTGATCGATGTCTCTTTAGGGGGCGAGAAAGCGCGGCGGGCGTTGAAGTAATAGCCTGGTCTCTCCCGAGATCTCAGTGTAGAACTATTCGGCGCCCAACGAGTCATGGAATCATTTCTCGTATGGGGGTCGTGACTGCTGGAATCGGCACGCCGGTGTTTGGTGACATCGAGATGGGTGTGGGCAAGGTCGAAGGCCTGAATGCGTCCTTCCGTCGCCCTGCGCACGCCGTCATTCCGGAGAGTGGGGACAACGGTTTGGCGGACATAGCCGACCGTTTGAACACGACCGAGTGTGTCCACTATCTCCGTGAGTCTATAGATCCGGGCCGATAAGGAGTCAACGATGTTGGGAGGTAGAGTAGAACCGTCCCCGCCTCCGTCATGGAGGACGAGGCGGCTTGTGCTGGGATCGTTGCGATTATCGCTGGGTATTGAATTGAAGGCGGAAAATCAACTTTTTGGGTGGAAAAGTTTCTCGTTTCGCACAGACGGCGCCGGCTGATAGAGGTTGAAATCTCTCTCAGAATGTTTCCTTCGTTGATTTTGCTACCATCGGGGCTGAACGGTTGAGAGTCGGTATGATGATTGAGTGTGTGGGTCTCAATGGGTTGTTGGTTGCTGCCTGCACCGAGCTACCTGCAAGGGAAGTCCCGGGATGGAAAACCACCGTACGACCCTCCAACAATCAAGTAAGTATAGAGGAGTAATTGGGAAAGGTAGCAGTATCTTGGAAGTGAGTCCAACGTACCTGAGTCGTCTGGAGGAGGGGTTTATATAGGAGGCGCATTGGAGCGAGCCGATGCGAGATTCTTGCCGTCACTTACGCCCCCGCGTCACATTCGCGTTGATGACGGGATACGTCCATTATTGGTGAGATATGCTAGCGGGGGATGCGGGACGTAAAGCAGCGGAGATCTCGTCGTGGCGAGATATACGAAGCCGTTATGGGGACTCTTGGGCTTCGTGCTCTCGGCCGGACATGGCAGCCGAGGAAGCTTGGCTTGGTGGATAGCTCGGTGATGAGCGAGAGGGCTGAGGAAGCTTAGCTCTGCAATAGCTCGGTGACGAGTAAGGAGGCCGAGAAAGCTCGGCCGTAGGATAGTTCGGAGGCGAGCTGTTGACTGGTTGCTAGATGAATATAGGAGGTACTTTGGAAAGGTCTCCAAAAGGTCGGATGCAAGCTTGAGTCGAGACGTCGAGGAATGTCCCCAATATCGTACATACTCCATCTCCGCAGCCCCAGGAATTTGGAGGGCTACGTGGAAGACACGTCAGCTACTACATATTGTAATCTAGGGAATTCCTATTAACGATCATCATTAGATTGTACGGTTCTCACTTCACAGGGAAGCAGGCTCATCTGACCCAAAGACTTGGAAGAGTTAATATAGTCCCACATCCGGAAAATCGTGGACTCTCAAAAGACCTCCTCCTTGTCTCGTCACTTCCTTCTTCTCTTGACATATCTCAATATCCAGCTCCCTTTCGCGGCCGAGTCCATCACTTTTGATCAACCTCTATCTTTGCGTGCACTATCTATACCCGGCTATATGGTCCGCTTAATCTGCAACATTTTCCAGTTGGTCCTCTAGATATAACAATGGCAATAGAGAATTTTAAAAGCATTAGAAACTCGATGCAAACCGGATCGAAGGATGTATGATTATTATTGGAAGAATGTCGGATAGATAATTCCTTACGAAATCATCTGATTCGTCCAAACTGCTGCGCTAATGGGCAATTTCTCTGCATTGAAATTAAGTTTGCGCATCCTACAGATACAAGCTCGTTACTATTGTGGAGCAGAATGCAGAGAATGTACATATACTCATTTAGACTAATTTAATTTGGAATTCTGTTCTTATAAGTCCAACCAACTGCTGAAAATTCCAGGTCGTAATAAGCCGCTAAGACTTTGAAGAGTCGATCAGAATTGATTGCATTGTCACAAAAGTCTCACATTAATTCACAAAAAATGTATGGCTTTGAAAATGCCAAGCAAGAAGCAGTGATATATGCTTCTCCTTCTCTTCACGAGTCTTTTACACCAATACATGGATTCTCAAAACATCTCCTTATTTCTTCACTCCCTTCTTCTCTTGACATATCTCAATATCCATCTCTCTTTCGCGGCCGATTCCATCACTTTTGATCAACCTCTATATGGAAACCGGACCATAACCTCCGAGAGCGGAAATTTTGTGCTGGGCTTCTTTGAAAATGGCTTTAACTTCTACGTTGGCTTCTGGCACAATAACACAGCTCCTCTTTGGATAGCTAACAGAGTGTCTCCGGTCAAGCTTGCGGTTGCGTCCGTGCTAAGAATCGCCGACGATGGCAATCTAATCCTCTTAGACGAATCCCAAACACAGGTATGGTCCACTAATGTAAGCTCCACCGCGTCTAACTCCACGGCCGCTGTGCTTCTTGACTCTGGGAATTTTGTTCTCAGGGACGAGTTTGACTCGAGTAAGGTCTTTTGGCAGAGCTGCGATCACCCAACCGATACTTGGTTTCCTGGTTGTTACCTTGGGGTCAATAAGGTGACCCGAAAGAACCTCCGCCTAACTTATTGTGATCCGTGTTGGGGATCTGATGTTGAATCAGTCGTATCCTTTTTCGAGGTAGACGCCAACGGTTTTGTCTTAAAGGATGGCAACTCTAATTCTTATTGGTATAGTGGGAATTGGACCGGTGGAATGTTTAGTTCCGAGCCAGATTTTGGCGAGTATGTGAAATTCGAATACATTTCAAATGCAACGGTGAATTACTTCACCTATTCCTTGAAGGATAACGAGACTTTGGTCGTGTTTATAATTGGTAATTCAGGAATCACGAAGATGCTGCTCGACGGCGATCGGCAACCATTGAGACGGTACCCAGATGGTTACGATGGTTTCACAGGCCCATATTCAGTCAGTAAATACTGTGGTCTTTATGGCGTCGCCTATAAAAATAATAGAAGCAACTGCTTCTGCCCTCAGGGTTTTAGTATAGCATCTCCGAATTATTGGAAACTGGGTGATCACAGTGGAGGGTGTGTGAGGGATGTGCCGCTACAATGTGGGACTGATGATGTGTTTTTGGCGATGCACTACACAAGAGTCAATGATGCTCCCCGTCTTATTGAGGCTGATAGTGCCGGTAACTGCAGGTTAGCTTGTCTTCATAACTGTTCGTGTACCACATATTCTTATGGCAGAAGGTGCGCTCTATGGTACGGAGATTTGAATGAGCTGCTAATATCATCGGTCGAAAGAAGTCATCCCTTTTATCTCCGATTGGGTGTTCACCAAAGACACAATTCTTGGATCGTTTCTGGTGAAATTCTTGGTTCCTTGGCTTGTTTGATGGCTATTTTATTCGCGGTTTTGAGATGCAGAAGGCATAATATGACACATAAGATGAAAATGGCCGAGGGTTTTCTTGTGTCGTTTCGGTATAGCGAGTTGAGGCAAATTACGAGTGGCTTCTCTAAGAGGTTAGGGGGCGGCGGCTTTGGATCTGTGTTTAGTGGGAGCTTACCCGATTCCACTGCTGTAGCTGTCAAGAAACTCGAAGGCGTTGTCCAAGGAGAGAAACAGTTCCGAAGTGAGGTGAGCACGCTCGGAACGATACAGCATGTTAACTTAGTCCGTCTTCTTGGGTTTTGCTCAGATAGTCTTAATAAGTTGCTGGTTTACGAGTACATGCCAAACGGTTCTTTAGACTCCCCCTTGTTCCGAAACAAAACTTTAGCGGTCTTGGACTGGAAGACGAGGTACGCAATTTCGCTTGGAATTGCTCGAGGGCTCAATTATCTCCACGAGAAATGCAGGGATTGCATCATTCATTGCGACATTAAGCCCGAGAACATACTCTTGGATGCTTCATTTGTACCAAAAGTTGCCGACTTTGGCCTAGCAAAGCCTGTAACTCGCAATTTCAGCCGCGCCTTGACTACAATGAGAGGTGTTGTTTTCTTTCCAAACTATAGTATAAATTAAATTTTGATGTAAAAACGCCATTTCTCGGGGAATGTGATTGTTTGAGGAACAGACATCTTTTCACCAAGTGATATCTCTATATGCCTTCACAAGCCACAAGGATGATAGCAAAAATAACTACAAAACTTATTTTCTTTCTTCTTTCTACTTTATCGGGTTTGGATACTTGGTTTCCGGAATCACAAAAGTGCGCGCGTGCATGTGTGTAATACAAACATCTAAAAAGAGTCGGGCAATGTATCGATGGATCAAGGTTCCATTGATATTATCTGAAACACGGTGTGAAAATCGCCATCTTACACGCCGTGATTGTTGCACCTTACTCAATGAATTCTTTTCATGTTTTTTACTTTTCTAATCTATATATTTATCCCGAACAGGGACCATAGGCTATCTTGCGCCAGAATGGATATCAGGGGAGTCTATAACAGCCAAAGTTGATGTGTACAGTTACGGGATGATGCTTCTTGAAATTATATCCGGCAGGAGAAACACCGAGATATCAGATACGGATCTTTATTTTCCCATACTGGCAGTGAACCAAATTGCGGAAGGGGATGTTATCAGTCTGCTGGATCCGAAGCTAGAGGGCAATGCGGACTTTGAAGAGCTTGATAGAGCTTGTAAGGTTGCTTGTTGGTGCATCCAAGATAATGAGTTTTGTAGGCCGACAATGAGCGAGGTGGTTCAAATTCTCGAGGGCGTCAGTGAAGTCAGCGTGCCTCCTATGCCGAAGCTGCTTGAGGCCCTCGCCGAGAATATAAAGAGCTCAATTTACTACTCAGATGGAAAAACAGAGCTAAAAGTTGAGGAGCTTCCATGACTAGCAAGTTCTCTAAATTTTATGTTGAACTATGAAATTAAATCATTTTTGGACACATAATTGCTATGAGTGTTCTGTAAAATTTGGATGTTTAATTTATATGAATAAGTATCCAAGAATGGAGTTGATGCCTCCTACATAAATTATGTGCTCTTGCGTTACCAAAGTCGCCTCTCATTTTGAAACGGGACACGTAAATTCTGTGTCGGACACGTGTATGCACGGGTCGAGTGGGAAATGAAAATTTAAAATCAAACAGCATGAATTGTGTAAGTGGGAATGAACAAAAATAGCAGCATCACATGAGTTGGGCTTTCCCTTAGAAAAGGTGTGAATTTATATGGAAAATTTTATTTAGCCTGTTTATGTCAAGGTGATAGATAACTTCCCCATGATTTATTCCCACTATTCTCTGTTATATGTGATGCCTCAAAACACTCTGCATAAATGGAACTGCCACAATCTTAGAAGGCATTCTCATTATTGTCCTGATGATCATGGAGATTATGCTTGTATTGATTGTGACTAAAATTTCATATCAGATACGATACAGGGTCGGTTAGGCCGACCTTTAAGATATCGGCCAACCTCTCTTATAGTAAGCCCCAAACCACGAGCTGCAAGAATCGAACCAACTGAAGGATATGCCGTGTAGTACAACTGTCATCTGTCAGTCATGGAACGCGGTCATCATAACTGCCATCCTCCAAGATTCCTAAATAACCGTCTTTGGTCTAAAATGACAGATCTACCCTTCTATAAGGGGCAGTATATACCCATCACACAAAGCCTAGTCTGCTATGCTCTTATGCCAAAAATCCCATTATCTTCGGTGACTTGCGTATCAGAAGAAGAGGTACGCGTACATTATAAAACGTTTTCTCTACCCACAAAAACAAGCTGACATTCTACAGATATGAGAACTGCATAGGGATATATTTCTTAGATAAAAAGACGGATAAACTGTAATGCTCTAGATTGTATTCTTACCCCCCTTATACAAACAGTGTTTCCTAAAGATGTGAGCATGATTGAGTCGAGAAACTAGAAAGGAAGATTCTATCTTTTCAGTGCAGCCACAAACACAACAAAAGCCTAACTTTATTTGGATGGAAGCTAAAAAAATAATCAATGTCTTTCTTGGCTTGTGCTTTAGCTCTACAAAGGCTCTTTCCTTTTCCTTTGTTTGTTGCTCTTGGTTCCTAGGGCTTCACCTCAAAGCAAGAATAGTTTATTCATCAAAGTCATCACAAAACCAAAAGCAAAGACGAGATACAAAGTGTAAATTGATTTATATTGAGGGGAAGCTACACATTCTTTTTCTCTTCCCCCTTTGTAAGAGGATACATTGAATCCAAAAACAAAACAAAAAAATACATATTGAGAAAGAAATTAAAAAATAAAATTCAAACTTCCTCCTCCTTTCTTTTTTGCGTGTATAAGAGACTAATTCATTTCATTTACACTATAAACAACATCAACATTTTGGCCGTTCATGAGTGAATTTGAATTGTGTGTAGTTGCAGTTCATCTTCCTCGGTCGTTTGCATTGGTGCAGCAGCATCTCTCCTCTGTTCAAAGATAATAAGAAAATTGCGGTTAAAATAATAGATTAATTGAGATATGGACATATTCAAAATACTAAAATGGAAAGAAACAAAACATATTAACAGAAAATTTCTTTCTATTATGGCCAGAAAGTTCAATTTCGCTCTTTTATTTATATGCCGAGTTCATACATCAAATTTTATGAACTGCGGACATTTGCGTTTGGATTCGGAAAAAAAAGAAGTTGGCAAAGAAATTGAAAGAGAATGGTGGCGGGCGTATGCATTGACCGTTCATTTGATGTAGAGTGAAAAATGAACATTTTAACCGTCATTAAACGAATTTCTTTCTGGTAAAAAACGAGTCGACATACAGTCAAGAACTCACAAGAAACCGCCGTTGATGCTGCCTTTGACCATTTTGGATGGCTGTTACTATTCTCAATATCAAAAAGAATGGCAATAGAATACCACTTGCTCTAAGCAAAAGAATCTGCATATAAATGAATTTCTTAACATTAAATTCATAAAAAGTAAAAAGGGCATGACATAAGTTTGATACAACTAAAATTAACAAATAAATAAAGCTATATATGTGTACTTACGGTGGCAACCGCGAATGGATAATGGCCCACTCCGGTTGTAACTACGACGATGAGATGTCTTGCCAGTACTAACATCATGAACTGTAAATCAGTCGAAATTTTTTCGAATTAAATTGGATGCTGATAAAAGCGTAAAGATAAAAATAAAACTTCTAGTGTATGCATTATTTTTAACTTCCAAAATTTTATGGGAGCCAACTTACAATTAGAGCAATGGATCGGAAGCAAGTTGTCGTCCTATCAGATCGAGGGGAACATTCAGGGTAATCATGACCAGACTCATCGTCGAGTCCTGCATTTTGAGACTCATAGTTCAGTCTCGGAACTTCCAAACTTCCTCTGCAGGCAAAAGATGCGTTATTTTTTTTTCCAGTATTTGTTATAATTATCAACGTTATATTATATCATATTCATATCTATCGCTCTAACCTAATCTAAGAAAACTGAACTGAACTGTATGACATAGATATCGAGATGATATATACTTAGAAAGTGGGTCCTGCACTACAGTAATTTATTCAAAATCACCTGGTGATTGATTGCTGGGATTTGTACTGACAGTACTTTGATCAGTCCATTTATGGATAAGAGATTCAAATTAAAGGGCATGTACTGAATCTCTACTCACTACATAGCCTTAACTGCCCTACCCTTAACAACTAAACTGCCCTAGTAATATATATAATTAACTTATTTCATAAAGTTTCAAAAGGCTACACTATTTTAAATCCATTTGAATAATTGTTGGTATCTTCACCTGATTGTTACAGCAATATCAAGCAGTGCTAACTTGGGGGGAACAGTGTAACCTGGTTCAAATTTCTGCAAAAAAAAATTGTGGAAATAATTAAATTTCAAACCTCGGTTGCCATAGATAATTTAATTTTGGGGATGAACTAAAGGAAAAATTCTACAGCATGCCGGCCATGTGGCGGTCATGACAAAGAAAAGAGATAAAAACGCAGACTCCGCTAAATTGCCCAAAAAGTGCATGAAATCATCTCTTTCTCTCCCCTGTCTGGATGCATCACACTCGGCATACTGAATAATTTCTCGTAAACCAAGCTAAATAGAAAACTGCAATTCACAAAACTATATAGTATATACATCATTAACTAAAAACAAAGGGGGGGAAAACATAAAAAGAGGAGAAGATGGATACATTTCAATATAAGAGACCCTACAAGCACACCCCTAAGAATCTATTGGAGAGAATATACATGGGATAAGACTGATTGAAACAATAACAGACACATAAGTTTGTATCAATCAATTGATTAAGATGTCACGCCAAACATAACTTTCAACTTATTTCGCTCACAGCTGAGATAACTGCAGTTATTTCAACGAGATAACCGCAGTTAAATCAATGAATACCTCAAAAAAGGTAAAAAAAATTATCCAAGAATTATAATTTATTGAGTTTAGGAAAGCTAACAAAAACCTACCTCTAACCAAAATCCAAAGGAAAAGAAATATAGTAGCAAATAGAGCCTTGATTCATCCATGAATACATGAACCTTATAAAAATAATTTTGAACTGGCCCCTAAGCCTAAATCCACACACACACCACCCTCGCAACAAGGGCATCCACAAATTTGCTCAGAAAGCGTTAAATTGTTGCCACTTCGGCTCATGGGGATCGAACCATACACTCTCCCCCATACCAACTAAACCTTATAAAATAGAACTTTAAAAATTAACCAAAAAAAATCTCCTACTGCCAAATAGCATATCCAAATGGCTCACAAACCCAACTTTCTCCTCAAATTTTTTTTTTAAATCAAAAAAAAAAATCATGCGAAAAATTGGGTTCAAACCTGGAGGCAAATCTCACAAACAGTGCTCCCTTTCTCATCACACCACCTCTGTATGCATCCCCTATGTGCAAACTGCAACAAATTCAAAACCACAAACAAAACATAAATCATCAATCCAATCAAATCCTCATAACAAGAAAAATTATGGGTTTTCTTCAAAATTCGAAGATTTTCTTACCTTGAGAGTCCCAGAGCAAGCACAAGGTGATTCCATGCTTGTTGAGCTCTCTTCTTCCTCTTCATGGCAAATTCTACATAGCACAAATGAAGGAGGAGGAGAACAACAAGAATCTAAGCCATCATCATCATCAACAACAACAGCAACCAACCTAATATCATTTTCATATTTTGATAATTCCATCATCCAACTTTTTTTCTTCCAGATGCTTTTTTCTCTCTCTATCTCTTATTCTTCCCCTGTTTCTCTCTCTCGGGTTTGGGTTTAAATAAAGCAAGGCAGAACTTTTTCATGGGACATTGGGTGCCCTTAACAATTGCGGAAATGCCTGTGGTGTCCTTGGACTGGCTCACACAACACACGGTTTGGTTTTCTTTTGGGCGGTTAGGACTTGGTGTTTGGGTTTGACCAGGATCTAAATGGTCAACTGTTCAACTTTATGGCTTGATGTTGTTTTTAGTTGATTTTATGCAAAAGATTATTCTACAATCTATATGATGGAGACTAGGGTTTCCATGAGCTTTGGAGGGTGGAAATTGAGTCGAGCATATGAATCTATTTGAGCGTTGCAGCCAGTCGATCCAGAAGAACGAGTCGAAGAATTATCAGCTGGAGACTGAGGGTTCAAACATTTATTTGAGGTGAAAGTCTCTGAATACCATATATATTTGGTAACGCTCAGAGCCGCGTGTGGAATTTGTGGGATTTCTATCAGAGTTAAGACAACTACTTTTTGAGTGAGCTATGTTGTGTATCTGAGATTAGAGTGAGAGTTCCTCCACTAACGTTATAAATTAACTCGTAATTTCTGAGGCTATAGTAGATTGCTTCTCATTCGTTCAAGAATATAGATTGATTTGATCGAACCTCGTTAAATTTGTATGTTTCGTTTCGTTTCGATTTTTATCTTCACTTTGTCGTCCTCGTTCTGTTTTGTGATTTAATGTAAGAGCTTATGACGTTTTGGAATAAAAACTGCGATTGATAATAAAAGCTTGAGATACAAGTTAGGAATTGAAAAACAAGATAACTTGTAGATGATGGGTGTATGCATGACTTTAGACCCACACCAGAAGAATTTGCTTCCGATATGTGTGTTAGATGCTAGAAGAATTGTTATGTGCAGTAGAAACAGATTTCAACTGCTGGTAATGAAAGTAGTCACAGGTTCGAGATGCAACTGAAAAATCGAAAATACTCGGCTCATCCATACAAATTTACCTTAAGATCTAAAAGAAGAGAATTATAGTCCAAAATACCAAAAGAAGTTTTTTACATGTGAATTAAGTGTGTGTACTTTAATGTCTAATTATTTATTAATATTCTTTTATCTTTTTTTTAGAGTGATGATGCCCTTGCTTACAACAATAGGAGGAGAAACTTAGTTGACAATATACAGTTTGTTGCAGTTGCACACCTAACTTGCTTTCTTTTCAATTACGTTATGGAGTACAAATGAGTACTTTGGGTAATTAAACGAACTCAATTATATATAAATCTTTAAGTAACAACATTGTGTAAAGATCATAACAAATCATAGATGTAAAACTTGTTACTTCCATTAAAAAGTTGGTGTAAGCAATATTGTTAAAGCCGAAAATTGCATCAAGGAGCAATATACTATAAACATTCATATGAGATAAAGAAATAACAATAGAAAAAGTGGTTGTTTGATTATATTTTCTTTTGTAAAATTTGTTATGTTGACCATTTTCTTTTTTAAATTGAGCATAAATTAAATTTTAAGAAATTTGAGTACATCATTGGTTTTTTGCCCATTTGGGATGCCGAGTGGAGGTTTATTTGGTCAAGAAGAAGAAGAAACTAAAATAAATATTCAAAGAATCAATTGTAAACCCTCTATATATTAAAATTAGAGATTATATGATGGTAATTATTTGTAATTATCTCATAAATAGACAATATATTTACAATTAACAAACCTTTAGAATATCCGACCTCTCTTTATCAATCTCAAGCACACGGCTATTGCCACGTGGCCCAATGTTTACGTATCAAGAAATTATTAATCTGCATAGTTAATTCATTAATCCAGCTAATTAGTCTTATTTGGCTGCCTACTTAATACTAACATTTAGTCTCAAATGAATATATAATTAAATACATGAATAGGTTATGAATTGATGTCCTTAAAATTTCATTAATTTTGGGCGTGTGGATTGTATGTGATCAATTTAAACCTTTTTATTTTTTTCTTCTTCTTATTTTTCCCCATCTTCGTTTCAATGGCTTCCAAATGTGTAACTTGTAAGAGGATTAAATTGATAAGTCGATTGCATATGGCTTCTTTCCGCTCTGGTCAAAATAGCATATATTATTGAATGGTGAATTGAATGGTGGCATGTGTTATCTTCTCATCACATTAAGGCTGCTTAACCAGCTAGACTCGAGCGAGTAAGGGTCGGCTCGAGTTCAACTCAAGCTAGGAGAAGTCAGCTCGAGTCCATTTGCCTTATTTAACCTACCTCGAGTCGTTTCTATAATAGCTCATAGCTAAACAAGCTGAGCTCTTAACAAGCCAATGAGCTATCCAGCTCGATCTGATAGATTATTTGTGAGCTCATTGGCTCCTTTGTGCACTTGAGTCATCTGGATATTTGCGTTTTTGCCTTGTTAATCATTAGGTTATTGGGTTTAGATTTAAAGCATATAGTCTATTTATATTGGGTATTTTTATTAGTGTATTCGGGTATAAAGTTCAAATCATATATGTTACTAAACGGGCCGAACTTGAACTGAATGAGCTGGTTTAAGCTCAAGTTTGGCTCGTTAACTAAATGAGTTGGCTGTTTAGTCCAAATTTGGTTCATTAGTAAACCGAACGACCTTGAACGAGCCATCACCTAGCGGCCGAACCGGCCCCGAGGTGAACTCAAGCCAGGTCGGCTCATTTAACAGCCCTACATCACATGCATAGATTCTTCGAGACTTGATTTGAAAATCTTCAAGCTCACAAAATTTATGGAGTAATGATAATAAAGAATTGAGTTTATATTCTAACATGTCTTCTTTTACGGCGGCATAAGAGACCGAACATATATTGTTATAATATCTGTATAAATTTTAAGTCGCTATCCCAATACTCTAAAGCTGTGTTGCAGGTTGAGAATTACAAAAACTTGTAATTAAATTCGGAGCAACCCGGGCGATAAAATCAATAGCAATGAGAATAGTGTCAATATCTCTCACTCCATACAAATATAGGAAGTTAGATGCCTTGTATATGGTATGAACAAATAAATGTGGTCCAATATTTAGATGGTTGTTGGGTTAGAATTTGGGAAGGGATAGGGTTTTTGGTTAGTTTTCAGTTTAGGTAGTTAGGTGACTAATATAGAGCTCATCAAGTAAGTGAGCCAACTTTAGAAAGTTGGTGTGAGTATTAAGTGGTTAGCTTATCTAACTAAATCCCCCCTTTTCATTTAAAAAAAAGATTAAAATAGAAATTTGAGTGAGTTACTTGTTATATTATATTAAAATCTAAAGTTGAGTGTTGTTGCTTGTTATTAGAAGTAGATGAGGGAGAAGATGATAATCATATTATGCATTTTTTAAGCTTAATAAGATCGTAAAATGACAAAATCTTATGATTGGTTGTATATTTGATATCAACTTTTCTTTAAAAATTCGGTCCCCTCCGGCCGTGAAGAAAGGTTAGTGCAAAATCAAGTTTCTACGACTAATTTATAAAACTATGGCTAAATTCATGGACAAAAAATGCTAGTAACCCCGTCCTCACAAAATAATGAAGGGTTTATATAATAGATGCGATGGAGTTGCATCTACAGCAAGTGGCCCTGTCAATGGATCAGCTCTATCCCGGATCCGGCTCACACCCTTTGATAAAAATACAGATCTGGTATAGATGTATCTGGACCCAGAGACACGACCTAGACCCATTTAATAACTTAATAAATGGGTCAGGTCTAGATCTTTTTAGTCTGGACCCGTTTAGGTCTGATTTCTTGCTATGTGTTAATTTTCGAAATTTGCTTGTAATCTTTTGAGTTATAAGATGCACTTTTAAAATTGAAAAATAGATAAATGAGTGAGTCAACGGGCCTGATCTGATTATTAATGGATCTAGGCCTGGATCTAGTACGTACAAAATCCATTGGTTAAATGAACGTGTCTAGATCTATGAATAAATAAACGGATTCGGATTTGGAACATGCTAGACCCGACCCGATCCATTTATAGGTCTATACGGCAGTCCCATTGTCTGTGCTACCAGACCCAATTAAAACCAGACTCAACCTTCCAATTTAACACTCGTCGTGCCATCAAACCCTTATATGATTTAGTATATTTAAGATATCAACAAATTCATAAATTTGTTTTTTTTTTTGGTCCTTCAAAAATATTATGACCAAACATGAATTCCAAGAATATTTTAAAGAATATTTTGTGTGAAGAGATTAAGGTGGCATGCATGGGCTCCCAAGGAATATAAGAAAAATATAAGCATGTTTTGGATATATTGGGGTGTATTGAAGTGGGGCCTTCTCATTGGATAGCCTTATGAGACTCAAAATGACTTCATTCTCTTGGTTGCTTCTCATCTTTATCCTCTCCTTGATTTATGAAAGGAAAAGATGATTCAAGTTGAATACATGAAATAAATCTCTCAATTAAGATTTGAAAGTGATATCAAGTAAACTGACTGTCCATAAATTGATGACAGAATGCTCATGTCTTCGATTAAAAGAAAAGATAAATTGTCAAAAACCCTGGCAAAACTTTCCGCTGTCAAAAAATCTCTAGCCCAAAGAATCTCGTCAAAAACCTTCTAAAGAAGTTTTCAGTTGTACAACATCATGTCTGCACTATCTAATCGGCGCAAACATATTGCACGGAACTATACATATATCAGTTAACTGCATACATATTACACGATCGATACTTCACAGTAAAACGATTTCTTACTTTTAGTCTGGAACCTCTTCGGTGCTGAAAAACAGTAAAACGTATCTGCTTACGAGTAGGTTTTTCTTGCAAAAAGAGAGATGATCAATTCACTCACTCCTCTTCATTCATCTATAATAATCAAATCAAGCCCATCAAGCTTACGTAGCTCAAATCAAAATCAATGGGGTCTTAAGTCTCTCTTGAGACCCACTTCATCTAATTCTTATCCACTTCGGAGCCGAAGAAGCTACATAGAATTATATAAAATATAATAATATTTAGATGGTGATTACTCCAAATATTTAAGACTTTGACACGTGGGAGGATATTGATATTTGATTCTATTACATATATATATATATATGCTTGAGTTTGACATGCCAAATTGAGTAGGAGAAGAATTTGAGTCGACCTATGGGAGATTGAAACATGGCTTTCTTTTTAAGAAGGTGCCAAGACGAAACTTAAAAGAAGTTAAGGAGCAATGTGAAGTTCATTTAACCCATGAAAGCTCAATTTGTGACATGCTAGGGATAGAGACACAACTAGATGGCGCATAAATATAAAAGAATTACACTTGGTAAAGGTCCAGATTTCGGTCCAAAATGGCATCCGACCTGAAGGAGTAGGTTAAGATATTAAATATATTTCTGACCCTCCTCTTTTTCGGAAATTTGGTGCAGAGAAAGGAAGATCTACACGTAGAGCAACTCAAGTTTGATTCCCGCCAGACATGTAATAAATGCAAATTTTAAATTAAAATCACGCTCCGCAGAAGGTTTCAACCCACGACAATCGACCTAGAGATGCGTTAACATGTTGAATATTTTTTTCCTCGGCCCTTTGGTGTATAGGATAAATTTTGTTGTAAGAGTATAATTATTATTTCTTTTGAAAATTGTAAGAGCATACTATTCATTAAGATTTACTCGAAAAACTCATCCAAAAACATAATGGGTACCTTATAATGTATAAGCCCAATACAATTTAAGCTTTGAATACAGGCCCCTTTAAAAGTCTGTGATAGCCCACCCAAGCCCAAGTGCAATATACAAAATAAGGTAAATTGTCAAAAAGCCCCGGGCCTGGTCTAAAACCCCTTTAATTTTTGAAATTGCTGGAAAGGACCTACAGTTTGGATATTTATGAAAAAACCCTAAGCCATATTCCATGTAGGCTTTGTATTCCCT
The DNA here is from genome assembly GCA_030015575.1 of Agapanthus africanus. Lineage (NCBI taxonomy): Eukaryota > Viridiplantae > Streptophyta > Magnoliopsida > Asparagales > Amaryllidaceae > Agapanthus > Agapanthus africanus. The sequence goes on along the minus strand of JASDDO010000029.1, from coordinate 394,560,828 downwards.
TAACTGCTTGGATATTGCATGTAACCGCTCAGATATTACAGGCAAATGCAACTGCAACTGCTCAGATATTACAGGTAACTGTTTAGATATTACAGGCAGGTGGTATACAGGGGTTTTGATTGGGCCCATGGGTTTTTTAGCCAAGAGCAAAATGCTCAGGATTTTTACGCAAGTTTGAAGCTGTCTGGGGGCTTTTTGATAATTTACCCAAAAATTAAAAATGGATGTCAGCTAATTTAGATGGATTATTTTTCTTAAATAAGCCTGATTTTTTAGATGTCTGTAATATGATTTTGAATCTTTTAGTCTAAAATACATGTACATCAACTCTTCGATGTTTCTAGCTCTTGATTCAGAATTGAAGAAGTTCTGCTTTAAATTCTCAACAGGAGTAAGAGCCAAAAAGCATTGAAATCGCATAATTCTTTTACGTGGTCCAGAATATGAAGATCAACATGGGCAACGTCCATTGTAGAAATAGTGATGGTACGGTTACTTCCGAACACAAAATTCTACATTAGACAACCCACACATTTCTCATATTAGAACCTCTAAATTATTTTATGACTCGAAAATATAAACTATCATCAACTAAGAAACTGAACTCGATTCCAAAAGGGGAAGGACTTGAAATATAAATTATCAATGAGCAATAGGAAAAACGGCCACAATTTAAAGCTTTCGGGACAAATTCATGGATAATCTAAATGTGTCCGTGTAGCGTGTTCATGAGTGTTGTGTGTGTGGATGTGCTGTGAACATGGATTATGCGGGATGGTTCCCATTAAAAAGAAAGAAAGAAAGAAAAATAACTAAACTTGAACAACACAACCAATTACATGAGTGCAGATACTAAATAGAAAAGAAAGGATACATTTCAACTAACTACATGTTATTTCATTATTTACAAAACACAAGGCCATTTCTCATCTTAATCCTTCGAGGATTAGAGCATATTACCGTTTAGGCTTTTTGACAATCAGAACAGGGCACTTCACATCCTGTGCAAAGTGGCTGCTCACACTAGGCCAGGCTAATGAAGCGAATCGGCGAAGCGAATCGGCGAAGCCTCGTCATGAAGTGAATAAAATTTGCTTCGAGATGACGTGGACGAATTTGGCGAATCGATTTGCCTCGCCGGCAACGAATTGGCGAAACGAGCGGGTTCCCAACTTTTCCGACCGTGCTTCGTCGTAGTTCGTCTCGCCTAACTCGCAAACTCGCCTTGCTTCGTCTCGGGAATCGCCACGAATCGGTAAGACTCATCGATTTGCCTCGTCTCGTTGATCGATTCACCATGGATTCTTCTTGAACTCGGCCGCCAGCTTGACGGATCGCTTCGCCTCGTCTTGGGTTCACTTCGTCTCGTCTTGGAATTTTCAACCAACGGCTACTAACGGTCGGATCTAGACGAAACGAGACGAATTTCGATTCAACTCGTAACGACTATAAATGGGCAAAAAATTCAAACCCCCTAAAAACCTATAAATATCCCCAACCCCATTTCTTCTCATTCCAAACTCTTTTCTTTTTTCAGAAAAGAAAAAAATTCTCATCTTTCTAAAAAATTTTAATCTTAATCTCAATTACTATTGTGGCAATTTCCATCTCTCTACAAAATAGAAACCCCGATCCGATTCTCTGACAGTCCGACTCCGAGTTTTTGAAGTTTCGAGCCTCCGATTGAGTCATTCTTCTCTTTTTCTTATTTCTTGTTTTTAATTTATTATTTCTAATTTTCTACTCCAACACATTTTTTTTAATATTTAGTTAAAGTATTGACAGAGAAGGTTCATCCGATATGCATCAAACCAAAATTGCTCATCCCGAACAACAAACGGAAGGATCCACCCATACATTAAGAGAAACTAAAAAATGTACGACTACTGGTAATGTTTGGGATCACTAAAAAATTGAATTTAGGAACGGTGTTAGATACGCCGTTTGCAAATATTGTGGTAATGTATATAAACACAAGGATGGTACCGACACCGGTAGTTTGAATAAATATACAAAAAGAAATCATTTAGAAACCTCGTCCGGTTCCTCCACTACACAAACACAAATTGGTTTCGCCGGTCAAGATCTTTTTCAATATAATCATGACTTAAATGTTTCAAAAATGGTAAGATATGTTATGACAGATGAACAAGTTCTCGGATTCGGAGAAAGCGCAGAATTTAAGCGGTACGTTCAAACGGCGTTGCAACCGACATTCAAAAGGGTTCCAAGGACCACACTTCAAACTCGTCGTTTTAGCCTCTATAACGACGGTAAACATGCATTAATTGCCACTCTTGTTTCTTTAGATACCTGTATTTTATTAATTTCTGATGTTTGGACGGATAGAAGGGAACTTCTCTGAGTCTGTGTTACTGCACATTGGATAGATTTTGACTGGTTTTGGAAAAAAAAAATTATTGCTTTTAGACAATTTCCATACCCGCACAGTGCTTTTCATATAATTTCGGATATTAGATCTATTTTAGAAAAATATTATTGTGTAAATAAATTTATTTCCATTTCTTTTGATAATGCTAGCAACAATAATTCTGCTATTGCTGAACTCATTAGGCTATGTAAACCAATTTGCAGTGGCTGTTTTTTCATATTCGTTGTGCATGTCATATACTTAATCTTGCAGTACAAAATGCATATACCGTATGTAATGTAAATATTCAAATAATTAAAGATGTATGTATGTTTATTAAAAGTTCTGAAAAAAGAAAAGCTGAATACAAAACTAGATGCCTAGCAGCAGGTGTAAGGCCGTCTTTTAAAAAAAATGCGGCCATTAGATGGAATGGTATATATGACATGTTTCGTACTGCATTAAAAATCGCCGGAATTATTAGTAACATGTGGAATGAATAAATGTGTAATACCCAGTCCCCTTTGTATGTCAATACCCGTATTTAAAATAAAATGTTGTTCTAAATAATTTACCCATTTAAAAAACAAATTATTTATTTTATTTATATTATATTTTTCTATGCTTAAATATTCTATTTATTTTTTCCCAACACCCTAACCTATAATTTTACCGAAATGGTTTCACTGCAATCTAACCCAAAGCCCAAACCCCATTACCCCAATCCCAATCTACTTCCCAATCGCCACTTTCCCTTTTGAATTTCCCCTGTTTAAATCCCACTTAATAACCAAATCAATTCGCATTAAATTTCTATATCTCAAATTAACTACCATAATCCTTATTTAATTCTTTTAATAAAATATTAAATATCTCACTCTTTCTCCTTAAAATCCCAACTCCCCTTCCTGTTCACACACACTCTCTCTCATCTTTCGTCCTCTCTCCCTCTCTCTTTCTCGTCTCATCTCTTCTCCAAGCCCCGACTACCCATGACTACCATCCTCATCTGTGACTCGTCACCGACGAGATCCAGCAGCGCCGCTACACCACCGCTGTAACAATCTTAAACTTTCTGTACATTTTTTTCAAAAATAAAGAAAAGGGTATTTAAGCCTAAGCACAAGTTATAAATTTGATTTGCTTTTGAATAGCAAGAAGGAGTTTGTAGTTCATTGGTAAGACCTTGCAATACTGAACCATAACACGAGAGTTCAAATTCTATCAGCCACACATTTTTTTTATTTAAAATTGTTTTAATATTTTAGAAGCTCAAGAGTTTGCACGTGCACTACACGTAAACTGAAGAGTCGCAAATAAAACAAACATATACACTGAAGAATAAAAATCGACCCCGACACGTGGCCATAACACCAACCCCATCCGTCGGGAATAACCCGGCGAGATGAAGGTTTTGGCCGGCGCCGTCGGTCCAACCGACGGTAATGCCCCCCAAACTTCACCCCCTGCATCTCTTTAGCTATCCCACTAACCACACATTATTTATTTACTCTGAATATTTCCAAAGAGCAATAAAATGCAATTTAATCCCAATTTTAATGCATATTTCAATGCATTTTTTAAATACCCTAAACCATAATTTTTCCTTATAAATACCACTCTCATTTCACCCCTCCTCACTCACAATTCCCTGCCTAAACTCTCAAAAAATTCCTAAGTCTTTTGTGTGCAAGTGGAGTTAGCAAAGGGTGAAACTCCGACAAACTTCCGGCGAAAATACGAGGAGTTTTCGGCAGGAAACGACGCACCGAAGAAGCCTAACTCTTCTCCTACCTCCCCCTTCTCATCAAAACCAGTAAGTTCCATTTTCCCATCTCATCTTACTCTCTAAAAAGTTTTATTTCTAAAACCTGACGGAAACGGAGTTAGTCCGACTTCCGATTCGGTCTTCTTTAAAATCTATATTTTTTTTAATCAAGATAACTTCATATTCTTACATATTGCTTAACAAAAATTAACAAAACTATTAAGTCAAGTTTCATATCAAAATAATCATTTTTGTAACTTTTATCGCACTTTTATAGTAAAATACCATATACTTTAGTTTCAACATAAATCATTATATTTTCTTGCCATACCTTTAAATAGTTCATGAGGTAATGACCTACCTCATCATAACCCACATCTCTATCATAGCACGATGTCTTTTTAGGAACATAGAATACGGGATATACGACTTTACAAATAAATACCTTTAACTTATAAAAACCATTTTCTATAAAAAGTGTATTATTCATTTCCATGAAATTGTACCTCTACAACCCATTTTTGGAGAGCCCTATTTTCAGTATAGAGTGGATTATCGCACATCCTTGGGTCTAGTAGAGCGGAATTCAGACCTCCACAAGGAGCATTCGGATTCCGATGGAAATTTTAATATCATTTTAAGAAAATGAGTTTTATAGAAAATAATAAATTAAAATTATTATTATATATATATATATATATATCATCAAAATATCTGTTTTGATATAATATAAATATTCCAACTTTTCCAAATCAAAAGAATCACTTTACATAAAAATACCATGCAATTCCAGACAAGTTTAATATAAAACAATTAAATACCATATACTATGAAAACTAGGTTCTATTTATTAGAAATGACACAATTGTAAAATATACAATTATGAAAACCATAAAGACGATAATTAAATGCTTGAGGTCTATTTTGAAAACTATACAAAATTATTTTTACATAAAACCCCCTCAAGTTATATAAATTACAATAAAGACCCTAGTAAATATAGGTTTAAGCGGAACCAGTCTCTTGAGCCTCAGGGAGCCTGAGATATGTGTGCTTGTCTATCTAAGGTAGACAATCTAACAAACGGTGTTATCAATACGGTAATTGTCTTTGAAAAAGACACAAATCCTGCCGTCCATGTGCAGCAGTTACCGATAACACTAAAACCTAATTCAGGATTCAATTTCTTTTCTAATTGTCTGACTCATACTGAGTCTCAATATAAACAATCTGACTTGAATATGATTCAAGTATATAACACAATTCAATATGAATCCATATATTCAGTCTGTTCAATCTATATTGACCGAACCGAATCATGGATATATATCCATCTACATGATTCTCCAGTTACATCCATTTACTGATATCATAGTTTCGGCAAGTCATCCTTCTATACAATTTATTATACAATTCAACACAATACAAACAATACAACCAAGACATCGCGGAGTTTATAAGGGGTGGATTGGTACAGAAGGTGTTAGAAGTGGCACGAGACTGCAACCATAATACACCTAACATGAATCTCTATTGCCGTTGTACCGTGGCTGAACGGTTCCTTGTACTCCTTATACCTTAGTCTCAGGGGAAAGTGAGACTCCTCTCATATACACTGGCCTCTTTTGTACCAAGCTACAAACAAGAGCGTTAACAATATAAACAACATTAATAACTATACACTCTCTCTATCTATTCTACTTCTCCCTTATTTTTAGGACTTACCGAGCGGTTGTTCGCCGACGACATTACTTCTCTTTCTTCTTTAGAATGTTGCCAGGTGGATCGGACCTTCAGGAGATCGAGCCCGCCATCGAGGACTTGGATCAACTAGCTTTCGACCCGGAGCTCTAATTACTTGTACATTTCATTTCTGTTATGCCACCGTTTAGGCATCGCCTTCATTCCATGTATTTACTTTTCCATTGTACTGTAAAAAGAATGTTTAATAAATAAAGTTGATATTCATTTACATTGTCTCTTGTGTACATTTTCTTTTATATTGCTTAGATACGCTTAGCGTATTTACTTCTGAGTAAATACGTCGCGTTACTTCGCCGCGTCTCCTTCCCGTACACTGGGAAGCGGGGCGTGACAACCGCAACTCCATCTCAACCGCCACCTCCTGCCGAGCACCTCACCATCGAGCCCATCACTTTCAACACAACCGAGAACTCCGACCATCATCACACCCTCGCACCTCCACACCAACACCAACACCCACTGCCTTAACCACCTTCAACTCCTCCTGTCACACCCCGTTTCCCAGTAGACGAAACGGTGACGTGACGAGGCCCGCGACGTATTTATTTTAAGAAGGTCATTTCCCGGAATAAATACGCTAAGCGTAAAATAAGCAATATAAAAAATTAAAAGAGAATTAACATGAGATTTAAAATTCAACAGCTTTATTTATATTCAACTTGATTCATTTACAATACATGATTTCAACTGAAAGAAAGTACAAGAATGAAAATGCCTAAATAGACGGCATATATAGGCTGAAAGAAAGATAACTGATTTAGGCCTGGGTCGCGATCTGATCGTGCTCTTCTTCGGTAGTGTCCACCTCCCCCGTCTCCATGATATATGACGAACATTCCAAGAGAATAAAGAAGAGTGGAATACCCGTCAGCGAACATTCGCTCAGTAAGTCCCTAAGACAATGGAAAGAAGCATAAAGTGTAATGATAAAGAAAAATTGTATATCATAAATAATTGATTTATAAAGTATGATGTGTCAGCATGTCATTTATTGTAAATATGGCAAGTTTATGTAGTATGCAGTTCTATCGTAATATGTGAACAAGTATATATATGACAAGTAGGTGAGCATGATAATATAATATAAGCATGGCAACAAATATAATATGTCCGTGTACTGTAGGTATAGTGAATATGCAGTGGATGTAAGTGTCTTAACATGTCTCTACTTTGGTACACTAATTTAACGTAAGTTCAAGGGTGAATGTCAACCGATCTCAAAAGTGTTCTCAAACCCAACAGGCTGTAATTCAGGAATAAGGAACTACAGGCCTGAATCAAGTGTTAGTAACGGGACTTCAACCTAGTGTTGAAGTATTCCAAACTCAACAGGCTGTAATCCAAAAGTAAGGAAACACGGGCTCTCTTGATAGCTTGCTTGTATTAGTAGACATGGATTCATGATCTAGTGGGACTCCTGAGATTTCGTTGGATTCATACAAGAACTACCCTAACACCCCTTTTATGCTAAGTTACAATTAAATTGCTGAACAAGGTGCACAGGAACTCTCCTACCGCCGTACTGAAAAGATCTCCTCCACCCGTGGAAAATGCACCGAAAGAGAAACCGAAACAGCCTCCTCAGCGGCTATCCTCCAAAATCTACAAAGTCTGGCGACAGGTCCAGAAGTCGGTGATTGATCAAGATTACCCTCGCCGACAAAAGAAAGTGAAGGTTCAGCAGGAAGAGAACCATCTTGCCAAGCCACAAAAGGAAAAAGCTACTTGGGTGCCCGCTGCAATGGCCCCCTCAACGTCAACTGCTCAAAAGAGAAGGAGGCCAGAGAAAGCCCATGTGACTACGGCAGATCACAAAGACGCTGAGCCCAAATGCCCCAAGTCTGGGGGCATAATGGTGCATACTGTTCACATGGCCTCCGGAAGAGAGGAAAGCCGCGCTTTGACGGGTCACCGATCGCTCACCTGATCTGTGACAAAAGCCCAGGAGCAGCAACAGAAGCTTCAAGAAATGCTGACGCAAATGGCCGCACTCACCGGGCTAAAAGAAAGCCCGGAGGCGTCATCAGAGCAGCGTCATGAACAAGAAACCGATGCTGATTTCCTCCGCAGAGTCCTCGAAAAGAAGGACAGAGAAGCAACAGAACAAGCTGCCAACATAAAACGAATGGCGCTTCTCTTCCAAGACATGGTCGGGATGATGTTAGAGCCGGATCCTCCAGCTGAAGACCCTCCAATCATTATTAAAAACGACAGAGGGAAGACATCAAACCCTCTGCCGGCTCTGTTAGCAGCCAAGGAGGAAACCATCTCAAAAGCTACGCTCGATGATTATATAGCTCAACAAATATGAGCTCACCGAGCGAACGAAGCGGCTGGCCAAGTCGTTAAAACTGGGTGACCATATCCAGGCTGGTATGATCAAATAAGTTACCCGCCAGGATATACGATCCCCAAATTCCATGTGTACAAGGGGACAGGCAATCCCCATCAACATGTCGCTCAGTTCAGGGCTCTTTGTGGCAATACTGGAGGTGATGATAAACTTCTACTTCGCCAGTTCGTCGGTAGTTTAGCAGACACAGCTTTTGAATGGTACTCGGAGCTTCCCGATGACTCCGTCAAAACGTTTACAGAAATGGAGTTGCTATTCACTCAACGGTTCGCAAGCGCCAGTGAACGCACCCCGATCACGGCATTGATCAACGCCAGGGTAAAGCCGGGAGAGACGTGGGTGTAGTATGCAATCCGGTGGCGGAACCTATGGTTGAAATGTGAACAACGCATAGAAGAAGCTCCTGCCGTGGGCATATTCATGTGGACCCTTGACCCTCAGTCGACTATCTCCCAATTCATGATGTTCTTCAAGCCGACCACCATCCAGGCCTTGATCGACAAGCTGGCCCAAATGGACCATAGGCCTTTCCCTTCAAAAATGGGTTTCCGAAATGAAAAAGGTAACGGGAAAGCGACCGTTGTCGCCAACGCTCAGCGACAGCCGAGTAACCCAAGACCGTCTGTTCATCAGAGCAGCAAGTCGCGATCCCTCGATGAGAAGTTGAAACGTCCTTACTCATTTCCCAGGGATAAAACAAGGAGACTATTCGAACTGGCAGTGCGCAAGGGACTCATCACTCTGCCAGATCTAAAACATCCATCGCAACCGGGTGACGTTAACCATCCTAACTATTGTCCCTACCACAGAGTAATGGGCAACCCACTCGAAGATTGCTACGTCTTCAAACGCTGGATTGAGGATGAATACCAAAATGGCAAATTCGAGTTGTCTGACAACTGGAAGGTGAACCCGCCACAACCACATGCTCAGAAAAGGATGGACACGCCGGGGGCATCATGCTCTTTTATAGGGGAAGCTCCATGAGAAATTGTTCTTTCGGCAAAAACTAAAAGAGTGCTGAAAGATCTTCAAACATGTCCGACCTATGAACAAAGAGACCGAAACATTCTTAAACTAACACCGGACCACTATGTCCTAAAACTGGCAACGGACCACTATATCCTAAAACTGGCAATGGACCACTATGTCCTAAAACTAGCTGTTGACCGAGATGTCGATAAACTACGGTGGATTGCAGCATCCCAGAGCTGATACAAAAAAAAAGAATTAAAAAAAGACAACAAAACGGTATGTCCATAAGCAAAATTGGCACGGATGAAAACCCGAAAGGGCTCCGTGAGTAAAAACAGCAGGGCTGCCGGCGAGTTTTGTGAAAACCCGAAAGGGCGCAACCTCGTTAGAATAAAAAAAAAGAGAAAAAAGAAAACGGTATGTCCATAAGAAAAATGAGCACGGATGAAAACCCGAAAGGGCTCCGTGAGTAAATATAGCAGGGCTACCGGCGAGTTTTGTGAAAACCCGAAAGGGCGCAATCTCGTTAAAAGACACTTGCAAGGTCCTCTCGACTTTGTAAGGAGAAACCACATGCGTGAGATCCTTACGACTCACAAGGAAGCAACACACTTAGGGATCCTCACGATTCCTAAGGAGAAATTATACTTACGAGATCCTCACGATTCGTAAGGAGAACCCTCTTATGGGACCCTCACGGCTCATAAGATTCAAAAGTCTTAAGCTACAGGGATCTGAACTTGTTCTTAAGCGGCCACCACAACCTCCAATATTGCCCTACAAGAGGTTCGGTATTGACCCTTGTATACAATCCACGGGCGCGAATAGACATTTCCCTAACAGAGTCCCATCCGTGACCAGGGATATGTCTACCTGGTGAACAGCCCTTATAAGTCCTCTCGACTTATAAGGAGAAAATACTCTTGGAAGATCCTTACGACTTATAAGAGAACATACACTTAGGAATCCTCACGATTCCTAAGGAGAAAACGCACCTACTTGATCCTCACGGCTCGTAGGGAGAAATACCTTCATGTGACCCTTACGGTTCATGAAGTCAAAAGCCTTAGTCGACAGGATCCTAACCATGTTCGCTAAGCTACCTTTGTTCGACATTGACGGAGGCAAATGATGATTCGCTCCTGGCAATATTCCAGTTGTAGCAGTGCTGATGCCGAAATCGGTGTCTAATTCCAAGCTTGCAGTAAGAAGCTAGCGAGCCATACATGCATAAAAATAGCCGAAATGATGAGGAAACTTACAACAAAATCAGCAAGTAAAAATGTATGCATGCAAAATAGCCGAAATGATTGGGCAACTCGCAATAAAAAGCAGCAAGTAAAAATAAAACAAATAGCCGAAATGATTGGGCACCGCGAAAAATAGCCGAAATGATTGGGCAATCGCGACCTTCACGATATAAAAGCTGAAATGATAGAGCATCGCGGAAAGAAAAATATATAAAATGAAACCTTTTGCCCTACAGGTGAAATTACGTCGATCCTTGTATACAATCCAGGGGAACAAACAAAAAAGGAGGGGAACACCTTCCCACCAGGCTCCATCAGAAAGCGAAGCCAAATCTCGACGGTTCATAGACAACCTAGAGACAATCTCGACACTTGTTGCAATATTGCAGACACAATGTCAACAAACGAAGCAAAGGAAGATCCCTAGCTTCAGGGTCTTGACGTCAACATCGACAACTTAGAGATCATCAACGACGTTTCTCCTTATTCCAATAAGATGCAGACGTGACGTCAAAAACCGACCCCAGAGTCACAATAAATCGGAGCCATGGCAAAGTCCTTAGTTCCAAACCTTAACGGCAACATCTACAGCCTAAAAATCAGCAACGGTGATCCTCCTCATTCCAACAGGATTCGGACGCAGCATCACCAAACGGAGGTACGACAAAGTTCCTAGTTCCAAGACTCTACGGTCCACAGACAATCTATAGTCAACCAATGACTTCCCCGCCGGATTAACGTTTCGTCTCGGGAACAAGTCAACCAACCCCCAGGGAAATCGGTATCCTTGGCAAAAAATCTCAATTCAGGGAAATCAGCGTTCTTGACGAGAGCACCTCGATTTGCGTCGACCCACAGAGAAATTAGCGTCTTTGCAGGAATATCTCGATTCGTCTCAACCCCAGGGAAATCAGTGTCCTTGACAAAAACCTCGATTCAAGGAAATCAGCGTCCTTGACAAGAGCATCTCAATTCGCGTCGACCCGCAAAGAAATCAGTGTCTCTGCAGGAATATACGACGTCCGCAAAATGGAACCATGGCAAAGTCCCTAGTTCCAAGTCCCAACGGTTCACCAACAACCAGAGACCACCTCGATGTTCGTCTCGATACAGCAGACGCGATGTCACCCCAGCGTTCTTCCCCCAACAGGATGCAGACACGACACAACAATAGAGCCATGGCAAAGTCCCTAGTTCTAAGCCTCGACGGTTCACCAACAACCTAGAGACAAACCACGACATTCGTCTCGATATAGCAGACGCAATGCCAGCAAACGAAGCGAAGGCAATATTCCTAGCTTCAGGGTCTTGATAGCAACTCATATAAAACCTGAAAGACTATCGGAGATCATCCCACACCAGCGCAGAGTTGTTATGACTCATCGGGGCTCCCAAACTGAGCCTAACCTCAAGTAAAAAGCGACATGGAATATCCCTAATGCTTGCTCTTTCGATGATAATATCACCTGGAAGATTACTTGAAGACGTCTTGTCCAGCCCCCGAAGGGATCAGAGACACGACAGTCGCGGGGCTACTCGAACAACAAGATTATGCGTCGAGGAATACACCAGCCAACACGACGGTGCGACGGGTAAAAAACCCTAGTACCACAAGCCCTAACGAACTTCTATTAGCAGGAGTTAACTGTGACGTTAGGAAATTCCTACGAGAACTGCTCGATTCGTCTCGACTCGTGAGGAAATTTGTGTCCTTGCAAAAATTTCTCGATTCGTATCGACTCGTAGGGAAAAGCCTTAGGCAATGAGGATGAGGACCTGTTTCCTAAGCACTGGGGTCCTGCAAGTCGGTCCAAAATGGACTCTTGCATACTATTCATGGACCACACTCTCCAAAGTCGAATCTCGACAAGGAAGAAAACAACAACTTATGAGTCCCCTCAACTTGTAAGGGGGAAAATTTTTATTGCGAGATCCTTACGACTCTCGAGAGAAACCACACTTAGGAATCCTCATGACCCCTAAGGAGAAAAGACACCTACGAGATCCTCACGACTCGTAGGGAGATAAGCCTTTATGAGACCCTCACGGCTCATAAAGTTGAAAAGTCTTAGGTAGCAGATCTGAACCTGCTCCCTAAGCCGTCACTACCTCTCGGAGAGTTCAAGATGAAACGTTCTTTATTATCTATAGGCCACACTTTCCAGAGTAACATACCAACAACACAGCAAAGAGAAGAAAACGACAGTGGGAGATAAGAAAAATGTGTCTTTATTCATGAACTCAATTGAATACAAGATGCATCATATAAAAGAATAAAAAAAATGGATACATGTTATTTAAAGATTACAAGTGTGTAATTGGTACAAGGCAGCTACTCTCAACTCCTTTCAATAAGTCAGCCAGTTGCTCGCGCACTCCTCTCAACTCCTTTTCAAGGCAGCCGCTGCAGCCAGCCCCGCTTCAACTCGGGCCCGTTGCTGCAGACAGGATAAAAGTTTCTCATCGATTTCTTGCTGAACAGCCTCCTGACTCTACGTGACCTGTTCGGTAAAGTCAAGCTTTTTCCTCAGCACCATCCCGTCGGAAATACATCGTTGAAGGCTTTCAAAGATGGAGTTCAGTTGCGCAGCATTTCCTTCAACCTGGGCACGCAGTCGGACAGACTCAGCAGAAGTCGCCTCACGTTCCTTTCGCTTGAGGGTTGCCTCTTGTTCAAAATGGTGAAGGAAAATGGCACTTCGCTCAAGCCATGCAGCCCGCCGGGAGTTCGAAGCCAACACCTCCGGAGCAGGACGCCTAAGATCAAGCTCACGCAGGCAGGCCTCAATCTTCCTGCAGTGATCAACCCAAGACTCAATGACGCCCTCACTATGAAAGTTTACGAGCGTCGCCAGCATAGGATTAACCTCTGCGGCAAAATCCGCAGCAGATATGAGAGTCTCCACGTCAAGCTCCTCAATATAGTCGCTCAGCATGCGCAGACTATTCATGGCGCCTTTCGAGGATGCACGCCGAGAAAAAGGGCCGGATGGCATCATAACGCGAGACTCGAATGGGACTGGAGTCGATGTGATTGCTGCAAAATAGATCATAGTCAGATGTCGGCTCAGGAAATAAAGAAAATACACGAAAAAATAGAGTCTACTATACCTGCTGCAACAGAGGGCAGAGCTGGGAGTACTGGTGGCGCAACGATAGCCGCGTCCCCGCCTTCGATTTGTAAGGCTACAAGCAATACAAAGAGGGATTAGCAATAATGTGACTGCCCGTTAAAGAGAGGACGCCGTTTAGAAAAGATACTCACCGACACGACCAGGCGGACTAATCTCTGACAGGAAGGAGAAGTGTGGGTGCAGCACCTGATACAGGTGGTCAAAAAGGACTCCTGCAAAGACGCAGTAATGCAATGTCAGTACATAAATTATACAACCTAGAAGTAAGACTGATGGGTCACAAATCCGTACCTTCCAACATCTGAGACGGTGCGAGAGAAGGTAGAGGAGGGGTCACCGTCAAAACGGTAACTGATGGAGTTGCCTCGGGTAGAGCGACCTCAGCCCCCGCCACACCTGCATTAGAAACAAGATAAATACTGTCAAGAAAGATTGAAAAGGATTGCGGAATAAAAAGAAAAGCAATGACCCAAAATCTACCTGATGAGTCGCCAGTCGGAACCGCGACGAGAGCGTCACTTAATACAGCAATTGCTTCATCGTCTTCCATCGGGATGGTCTCACCTCCCGTCGCCTCATCCCCTGACTCTACGAGAGCCGTCGTAACGCTTGCGACGCCAGGAGATGGCAAGGAGCTGTAGGCGGAAAGAGCAATGATCGGGGCGGTGCCCGACTCTTGAGAGGGAGCGGACGCCTCGGGTTCAGCAATTATGGCTATTTCACCCATCGCCACCTCGGGCTCGACAATGGTGGTCATCTCACCTACCGCCATCTCAGGCTCGGCGATCGTGACTGTCTCACCTGCCGCTACCTCGAGTTCGGCGATCGCAGCCATCTCGCCTACCACCGCCTCGGGTTCGGCAATCACGGCTACCTCCTCTACCGCTACCCCAGGCTCAGCGGTCGCCGCCACTTCTTCGGTAAGACTCGGCCCTGCAAGATAATATATATGAGAACTGGTAGTTATAACTTTGACAACAGAACCCCATGTCACATTACCTTGAGTTGATCTTCCATTTGCTTCCCGAGCCGCACGTGCTGCCCGTCTATAGGCAGTGGACAAGGCAGCTGGGGATTCCTCTGAAGGAGTAGGGGCAGGGGTAGCGGTGCTTGAACCCGCACCCACGGCTAGTGCAGCACTACGCTCCCTTGCCATGCGCATTCGGCACTTCCTTTCCGCTTGAGCCGTCAAAGCGGACCTTCTAGACGCCTCCATTAACAGGACGTCATCGTCCGCGCCAAGGGTTACCTCTGGAGCGGAGACACGATAAACCGAATCATACCGATGCCTAAGGATGCTCGAAGTCTTTCCTCTTCCTCAAAAGTCTTGAGAGAAGCTGCGAGAGCTTCTTCAGTGGAAATGCCTGTTAAAGAAGGAAAAGTGTCAGTCAAAACATGATAATAGAAATATGATGCAATGACGAAAGATACAATTAATGGTTACCTGATCGCGCGAGGATAGCCAGTCCCGCTTCATGGCTTACCAATTGCTCAGAGGCTGCAATGCCAGCCGCCAGATCAGTATCATCCGGCGGCATGAATAAGCTTTCATTTGTCCCATACTCGCTCAAACCCTCGCCATAAGGAGCGTGAGGCTCCTGGCCAAGTACAAAGTCGACTAAAAGGATCGATTTCTTCTTCTTCTGTGAGCGAGCTCCGGTCGCAGCTAGCACCAGCTTGCGCTTGGTGGGCACTTTGGGACGGCGAGTCCCAATGTCTGAGCCCACGCCAGATTCAGGAGAAGCTACATTTACCGTCTCCGCGGGAGCACGGGGCACCGATGGTACATCCACTGTCTCCACAGGAGCATGGGGCAACCCGTACGTAGGGCTTAGCATACGTGGAGGCTCAACTGCAGCGACCTCTCTTAGCGGAGGGGGACAGTGGTCCGTCGCTTCAAAGGGACGTTGCGATCGCCGGCAGGGAGCGCACTCTTGCGATCGAGTAGCAGCCGCCTCTCTTCCCTGATAACAGCACCCATTGCGTGTTGATACCAGGCCACGTGTACGTTGAGGGCCCTCGGGACACAACTCGGCTCACTGATAAAGAAGTGAGAGCCCGTATTCAAGCGCATGAAGTGATGCAGTGCACCCCACATTCCCTCTCTGGTGGCAGCGGGTTCTACCAAGAAAGCCTCCAGCAGGACCCCCTAATTATAACTCAGCTGTTAGGCAAAATGATGGGGGTTGTATCTCATGAATAGCGCCGCATCATTTTGCCTGAATACAAGAAATCCCGGCCTGATGGAGTATAAATGGAGAATCTCCCGGGCTTTCAACACGGAGGCCCCGTCCTTAAAAACGTCGCGCAATGCCAGCACCGTCTTGGAAGTTTCCTGGCCGATCGTCAGGACTTTGTCCGTAAAAGACATACCATCTCCGACCGTGCACGGACGAAGGAGCAAGCCCCTAGCTTCCCGCTGTGACAAACTCACGATGGAGGCGTCAACCAGCCGTATAATTCGCGGGAACTTGCATCTATCGTAAAACGAAGGTCTCTTGTGAATGCCAAAGACCCAGAGCACGTGCATCTCCATCCACAAAGTGAAGTAATACATCGGGAAGTTGGCAGGATGCACCCCCGGCTCAGTGGTATCCGCCGCTACGCTATGACCATGGTATAAATGGGCAAACCCGGCGATCCCGATAGCCACTTGTATTCCAGCAACTATGCGATGCGCGGGGTAAAAGACGGAAGGCCTCATATAACGAGGATGCATAGGGAGCGCGAACCAGCTCAACCATAGCCTAAGAAACCCAAGAAAGAAAGCCTCCTCGTCAATGCCTGGAGCGGTGATTTCTGACAGAGGGATGATTGCAGCATCAGGGAGAAAAAAGCCCTTCTGATCAGTTTCCAGTACCGGCTGACGGTCCAAGCCAAAGCCGAAGGGATCATCGAGCTTAGCAAACTTTTTGCCTCGTCGCGACAAAATCTCCGGGCGAAGAAAACGGGCAATGAAGTCCGCAAAACTGACCCCTCGGCCTCCGAATTCCAGGAAGAGGCTCTCGTACATGTTCAGCACCTTTATCAGACTAGGAAACTGGTGCTGAATAACGTTCTCTGGCGTAAGGCCTATCACCACTGGCTTGGTGGCAAATACGTATTCATCCAGAGGAAGCAGCTCCTCATAGTGCTCCCCCCTGACCGGTAGACCAAAAATCTCGGCGAATTCTTCCAAGGAAATGGAGACCTCTCTATCCAGTAGAAGGAAGGTATGAGTAGGGATGTTCCATTGCTCCAAGAACACCTTAATCCACCATGTGGGAGGTTCAGAATACTGGAACAGCGAAGCATAGACCGCAAGGTATAAGCCGAGCTTTAACAGCTGCGATTTCTTTACCGACAAGATGTACCGGGCCCACTGCAAGTACCCGGCCGGATGACGGGGAGTTAGCCCGATATTATAGGGCTGTCCCTAAGGGCGCGACTTACCCTGGCATATGTGCCGTCCCAGGGTATCCAAATCCGCCGCCGGCTGTATGGGTACTGCGGCGATCGAAGGTTGAAGAAGGCCCTCCGAAGTCCAATTGACAACCTCCACGGCATAGTTCACCGGGGGTGCATCCGCATACGGGATCGCGGAGATAGGTTTTGATGGCGTTGCACAAGAGAAGGTTCGACGACCTATGATAATCTGGCCGCACCATCTACCCCACAAGTGAAGTTTTTTGTGCTCCGGGTCATGGTCTCGAATAAGCGGGAGAACCTCCTGGTCCACAGGTGCTTCAGGGAATCCTCCCTCTGAACAAACGAACGGAAACGAGGCATCAAAAGACATGTCGCCTGCAAAAAAAAGGAGGACAGAAGTCAACTGTCGGTACTATAATTTAATTTTAAATTTTAACAGTACTTTAAAATTTGTATCACACTGCAATGCAGTGGAAAGGGGACCAAAGGGGGACCCACAAAATCTAGATGGCAATTCATCAATTAATAATTAATAAAACAGCCTCATCATTGGATGAAACTGTTAATTAATGAGGGAATTCTCAAGAAAATTCTCATTGAATGAGAGATCCCTCGGGAAAAGGAGAAAATCTCCCTTTGAGAGCAAAGCTCTATGACAGAGTGACACTTGTCAAACTCTGATCATGAAGGAATAAAATTCCTTAAAGAGCCTGGCTCTGTAATGATGATGGAAAAACCCATCAGAAAAGAAAATTAAAATCAATTAATTTTTATGAATAAAAAATCCTGGGATCTTCAAGTTCCATGAAAAAACTCTTAAGAGTTCTTCATTAAAGATTAAGAAATCTACACATGATTCAAAAGAGCAAGGCTCTATTTATGGGCTAAGAAACCCCAAAAGATCTCTTTAGATCTATGGGTTCATGATAGCAAAGCTCTGCTAATGAATCCCTAAATGGGTTTTCTGTAGATCAAAGATCTATAAAGAGCAAGGCTCTGTTAATGGGTAAAACCCCTAATTTATTAAAATTTTAAAAAAAACTTTACCTAAGTTTGGAAAGAGTTTTTACTCTTGAGAAGTTCTTATACAGAAGAGCTGTGCTCTGAACAAAAATTCTCAAAGAAGGAAGATGATAATCATCTAAGGGACCAAAGGACCTATTTATAGGCACTGAACCGCCTCTTCAACTTCTGAGTTGATCCAAGGGCTCAGATACTGCCACCACTGCACTCACGTGTGCGCCACGTGAGCGCAACGGTGTGCGGGCATTTGTTTCCCCCAAATCAGAGCAAAGCTCTGTTTTAAAATTCAAAATTTAAAAGTTGAAGCAACGCTTCAGATTCAACGCTAGGCGCGCTGCGCGCCATGTGTCAAACACAGATGCGCTAGCGCCAGATGCACTGCGCCCTAGGCAGCGCACCCCCCAATCAGAGCAAAGCTCTGTTTTAAAAATTCAAAATTCAAAATTTGAAGCAACGCTTCATATCCAGCGCTAGGAACGCCGCGCGTCATGTGTCAAACACGGGTATACTAGCGCGGGCTGCGCTGCGCTCTACGCTGCGCGTCACGTGTCAAACGTAGGTATGCCAGCGCAAGGTGCACTAGCGCTAGAATTAAAAATTCCCCCCCGTTAAATCAAAAGATCTAATAATGATAAATCATTAATTAATAAGAATTAAAATTCTGTTAAGGAAAGATCTTTCCAATCTTGTTAAAAACAAGAAGATTACTTTCTGTAAAACAGAAGCCTTAGGAACAAAGATCGAACGGTGGGGAAACATCCCCAAATCAATCAGAGAAAGATCTCTTTAACTGATTTAACAAATCAATTTGCCCTATATGAAGGCCCCAAGACTTCAAGTCTGATATAGAGAAACCCCCCTATAAATTTTGAGAAAACTCAAAAGGAAGAGAGCAAGCTCTTGAAAGAAGATCATTTCTTCAAGGTAAAAAGAATGGTTCTCGAACAAAAAGATGAAATCATCTCATTAAAACAGAAGAATTATCTTCTTAAAATATCATAGATCTATAAATACCAAGGTCTTTCATAAAAGAGAGATCAAAAGATCTCATCACATAATAAAGAAGAACATATTCTTCATACAGATCATTGATCTACAAAGGCAAAGTCCTTTAAAAAATAAGAACTGTTGTTCATGAATCTTGAGACAAAGTCTTTTCTGAAAAGAACATAAACTTGTTCACAGATCATAAATTTGATCAAATACGTTTTGCGCTACTGAAAAGTGCCTTAGACTCATGAACTGCGCTTTTGCGCTCCTTGGACCAGCGCTCAACGCCAAAACGTGCCATGTGTCAACCACAGATACAACTTGCGCTTTGCGCTTCTAAAATAGCGCACTGCGCTCATGAGCTGGCGCTTAGCGCCAAGCGCTCCTCGTGTCACTCACTTGTGCGCCACTAAACTAGTGCAACGCGCTCATAAATTGAAAGCGCAATGCGCTCATAAACTGGCGCAATGCGCCCATCATCTGGCGCTTAGCGCCAAGCGCGACACATGTCATTTTCGTGTGCGCTACTTGGCAGAAGCGCAATGCGCTCTTTAATTGGCGCAAAGCGCCTGGCGCGCCATGTGGCACACTGTCAGAACACACATTGTTCTGATAAATGCTATGCATGTGTTAGGATCTAATGCTCAACATTACTAAAAGGGCCAAGCCCAAATAAAGGCTCAACAGCCCAGAACAATAAAATGTTAAACATTTTAATCTTATTGGACTTAGCCCAATTCTGGCCATAAGTCCTCAACTTATATTTAATTGAGCCCATCTGCTCACGAATATTCAACAGATCTTAGTCCCAAACTGGGCTACAGATCTTCCAATCAATTCACACCGGTTCAAGGGTACATCTCTTTACTCCTCTGATACTCGTCGTTGTAATCCTTCAACGTCTTCGGAGAGGTGACGGGTCCCGACAACCACACATTTCTACGGACTGTGGGGTCCTTAAACTTATGGACTACGATGTCCTTAAACTTCATAGACTATGATGTCTTTAAACTACGGACTGTGGGGTCCTTAAACTCATGGACTACGATGTCCCTAACCTCGGACTGTGGGGTCCCTTTAAACCCACGGACTACGATGCCCTTAACCTTGACTGTGAGGTCGTTAAACTCACGGACTACGATGTCCTTAACCTGGACCGAGATGTCCCTAAACTAACATTGGACTGCAATGTTTTTAAACTAATCGACCACAATGTCCTTAAACTAAACAATAGAGCCCAAATGCTCTTTTGTCGGATCTAAACGATCCCGTTAAGTTGATCTTAGTCTAAAATTAGACTAACGTATCCTTAACTAACGTTTAAGTTGATCTTAGTCTCAAATGAGGCTAACGTATCCTTAAACCAAACTCCCAAATCCAAATCTAAGAAGATACGGATTTGGACTAATCCATGCCCTACGGGCGACAACATAAATTAGTCTCCGTATACAATCCACGGGCAACCACAAACAAAACAAACACCCATGACACGAAGGGACCATCTGGAGAAGGTGAAAGTTGTTACCGCGATGCGGTAGCATAATTAACTGCAGGTGCTTGCGCCTGCAGGGAAGAGCGTCGCCACAATCAAAAACCCCTCAAACGAGTGGGAATCTGACGAAGTCTGCTATATCGGCCGCATCCGTTTAAACCTTTGATACATGGTGCCATAAATCAACTTGGCATCTTCGGAAAGGTGGACGGATAGCATCAATTAGCATCTGCCCCGAAATTCAGGCGAGACGCTCGCCGCGTCTTCGTCCGCGTGTTTCGGTGGGGAACAAAGTCTAAGTCTCTTAATTAAGAATTAAATTCTTTTGTAGGGTTAAACCCTAATTTTGTTTAGAGGAATTAAATTCCTATGTATTTGGAAGAATTAAATTCTCTTTAAACTCGATTCTCCCTCTAACCTTTGGATCTGCATGGCAGAATCTTCCCGATGAGAATTAAATTCTCAACTTATGGGGAGATCTGCTTCTGCAGATCTTCAACCAAAGGAAGAACTAAGTTCTTGTATTAAGGGTTAAACCCTATTTTGTTTGAAGGAATTAAATTCCTGATTGCTTTGTTGTGAGAATTGAATTCTCTAAACTTAGATCTTCCCTTAGGTTTTAGATCTGCATGGCAGAATCTCCCCGATGAGAATTAAATTCTCAACTTATGGGGAGATCTGCTTCTGCAGACCTTCAACCAAAGGAAGAACTAAGTTCTTATTCAGAAGAGTTAAACTCTTAGTTTGATAATTAAATTCTCTTTTGTTTTGTGAGAGCTTGTAGAATGAACTTCTTCTTTTTCTTCTCACCTAGAGTTTTTTCTCTGAAGAGATCTTCTTTTCTCTCTTGAGAATTAAATTCTCCTCTCTTTTTCTCTCTCTGTTGTTGTGTATCTCCAAAAAAAAAAAAAGAATCCCCCCTCTTCTCTTCTTGGCCCCTATTTATAGGAGAAAGAAAAGAATCAGTTTGTTTAGTCTATCTTTCATTGAAAGATTTTAATTGATTTTGTAACCAACATGATCTTTTAGATTACTCAGTGAATTTTATTCACCATTGGATTTTTAATCCAAAAGATATTCTGTTTGTTATTCTTGGTGAATTTCAGGGAAATCTTTTCTTGTCTAGAATATTTCTATAAATTGGTGATTTTTTTAATCACCATTGGATTTTTAATCCAACAGTGATCCACTTTACAAAGCACAATCTTTTTTGTTTGGAAAGATTTAGAGAAATATTTTTCCAGTTATGGTTTTCGATTCCCTCTTAATTAGAATTTAATTCTATTAGTTCAGAAGGCTTAAGAGCCTATCACGTATTGGCACGTGATCCCATTGTTTAATCATTTTAAATAGAATTTAATTCTATTAATTAAAGAGCTCAGGAACCCATCACGTGTTGACACGTGAACCCTTGATTAAACATTTTTAACCAGAATTTAATTCTGTTGTTTTAAAGAACTAAGGAATCATCACGTGTCAGCACGTGACCCTTGGTTACGTGTAGACACGTGATGCCCTATTGGGATCTTTCCTTGCTGTTTTATTATTCCTTTTAATTCCTTCAGTAGGGTTTTTTAAAGACCCATCAAGTGTGGGAACGTGACTCCACTAATTGCTTGCTTGATTAGAATTTAATTCTATTTCAGCAGAATTCCCAGGAAACCATCACGTGTCAGCACGTGACCCCTGGTCACGTGTAGGCACGTGATGCCCCATTGGGATTTTTTTCTGATATTTTATGAGGGAAAACCTTCGTATGTAAGCGAGCTTGCCTTGAAAGGATCTTTGCTATGTCAGATTCTTTGGAGGAGCCACCTCCATGATGGCCTTTTATTTTTGATGGGTCAACTTCGATCCCCCGATGTCGGACTATGAAGCCAAAGAATTTTCCCGATGACACGCTAAAAGTGCACTTCGGAGGATTCATCTTTAGATCCTATTCCTTCAATCTGGTGAAAATGGTTCCGAGGTCTTAGATGTGATCAGTCTTGGCTTTAGTCTTGACGACCAAATCATCAACATAACATTCGACGACTTTATAGATTAAGTCGTCAAAAATCTTGGTCATTGTCCTTTAATATGTGGCGCCCGCATTCTTCAGTCCGAACGACATCACCTTATAGTAGTATATCCCAATCAGGGTTCGAAATGCTATGTGTTTCTCATTCTCGGGCGGCATCTTGATCTGATTATATCCAGACGAGCCATCCATGAAGGTGAATAGCTCATAATTTAAAGTATCGTCGACCATCATTTTCATGACCGGTAGCAGGAAGTCGTCTTTAGGGCATGCTTTGTTCAGTCCCTGAAATAGACATAGACTCGGATCTGTCCATTCTTCTTTTTTACTAGGACGATGCATGCGATCCAATCTGCATATTTCTCTTCTCTAATGAAGCCGACATCGATGAGTTTCTTGGTTTCCTCGATGACCTTTTCTTCCAGCTCCTTTCTCATTCTTTGAGGAATTTGTTTGACTGGTTTGCCATCAGGAGAAATATCCAGCTTATGCACGGCCACTTTAGGGGAGAGACCAGGCATTTCTTTATACGTCCACATGAAGCTGTCGGCGAACTCATGCAGCAGGGCGATTATCTGCTCTTTCATTTCCTCTGACAAGAGTGAGCTGATGTAGAACGGCCTTGGATTATCGGGCGTTCCTAAATCAATCTTGGTTACCTCGTCGAAGGTTGCTTGTCCGCCATTTTCGAGCTCTTGAGGGGCTTCTTCTGGTTCGGCTAGCTCACTTCATCATTTGACTCTTCGCTGGTTGCACCAATATGGATCATGTAGCATGCCTTGAACTCAGGTTGAATGAAACCTATGCCCCGTATATCTGGGATTCGTCCATCGATGAGTGCTCGGACCTAAGGCGAGTGCCACAACTCTTCATAAAACTTCGCTTCGGAGTCCGTTTGATATAACCGACATCCACACTTTTTAAAATATTCCCGCATCTTGAGTGCTTAAAATCTGGGGTTTAGGATGGCTCTTATGCCTCTTTCATAAGTAAGGCACGTGACAGACAAATCGTCCGGGTGCACAACATGATTTGACCCATAAAATTTGATGCCTTTTTGTCCACTCTTTCTTTCGGAAACGTAGAGACTGAAAATGCATCAAGCTCTTTGCACATCTGCTCCGGCACCCTTGTGATGGCCAGGCACCCATTTGTAACTTTGAAGGTCTCTCTTAGCTCTGCTTTTTGCATGATATCCCAATCTGCACAGCTGTTGCAAAACGGGTCCTCTTCCTCTGATTCTTTAGTGTCGCTGCCTAAACAAGGGCGAATTTTGCTGCCGGATGGGCCTTTAATATTAGACTCATCTGTATCACTACCTAAATAAGAGCGAGTTCTACAGAAGGTTGGACTTCCAGCGTCGGACTCATCAGTGTCACTGCCGAAACGCAGATGCACTTGGGGTTTTTTGCTTTTGAAAGTGACAGCCAGCTCAGATTTGCTTTTATGTTTCGGGGTTGTTCTGTCTTTGGTCAGCTGTGGCTCAGCACTTTGGAATTTCACAAAGTACCGAGAATCTTCATATCAGAATTCATGCACACCGAACGATTGGATGTCTCCATCATTGCATCTTTCTTCTCCATTTTTGGTATACTTCATGCACCGATGGAGTGTTGATGGAACGATACCATAATCATGAAGCCACAACCTTCCCAGAAGAATCTTATAGGACGGGTTGGCGTCGATCACGTATATTTTAGTTTCGGTTTGCAAATCCCTAAATTTAATTGGCAGAGCTATGGAGCCCAGAACATGCTGGCATATTGAATCCTTAAATGACAATTCTTTCCTTTGACAGGTGTCGGACGTCCATTGACAAACTCTTTAGAGTACGCAAGTTCATGATGTTTACTGAGGACCCCGGATCAATCAATATGCGATTAAATTGGTCTCCATCACTTTACCCTGTCACGTAAAGCGATCGGTTGTGCTCAGTTGTTTGCAGTAACAGGTCTTCATCTTTAAATGTGACTGTGGCTGTATGCAGAGTGTATTGGGTCTCTTTCATATTAATTTCCGCAAAACGAGCCTGATACCGCTCGGGATTTTGCAGGGAGTGAATGAGAACATCTCTGATCTCTTTGAATAGGACCAGAGCATCATAAATGCTTAAGAGAGACGGAATCTTTCGGAAATGAGCCAAGACATTATAGTTCATTAGGGAAGGACTCAAGTCTTCATGAGCAAGCTCACCGCCATCTTTTTCATTAGCGACTTGTTTTTCCTTCCCTTTTAGGGCGTTTCCTTGATTTGGCGTTATATTAGAGGGAATCGATATATTTTTGAATGGTCAATCTCCCTACAGGTTCTTTTTCGCGTCGAGCTGCACTTTTCTTCTTCTTGAGCTTTTTGGATTTTGAGCTTGATCGAGCTGAATTGGTAACTAGAACGGTGGGCTCCTTCTGCTCCTCCCATTCCGTTTTGGGCTCTTTCTGAAGTAGCTTTAGCATCTTTTTCATCTTTTTAGACATATGCATTCTCTACAGAGGCCGCGGTGAATCAGTTTTGTATCTTAGGGTAGCGGGTTCAGCTGTCTGCTCCCAAAAGGTTTCAGTTTGTGTTTGTATAAAGTTGGCGATTGCATCTTAATTGTTCACCAACACACTCTTGGACAGCTCGATCTCCCCAGTCTTGTACTACTTCTCGACCCAATCTTTGAAAATATAGCAATCCTCGACCGTATAGCTCACTAATCGGTGGTATGGGCAATATAGAGGATTGCCGGTCATTTTTGTTTCGTGAGGTCTTTTCGGCTCTGGCAATTATAGACCTTTGCTCAATACATTTTTGAATATCATGCGGACCTTGTCCCTTCTGAAAGAGCAGGCTTTGTTCTTTCTCTCCTTTAGTGAAGGCCCTTCTCCTCCTAACAATGGATTTCGAGCCCGGTCTATTTTTGATCCGCCTGCCTTTCTCTTATCTTTATTGTCAGACACATTGAAGGCATTGGTCTTGTTAAAGCTCCTACTTTTACGGTTGTCGTCTTTTCTGCTCTTTCAAGACTTGTCATTCTGAGAGTCCGGGGTAAACTCATGTTTCGGGCATTCCAACATTTATGTCATGCCCCCACTTCCCAATAGACGGAAACGGTGATGTAGCAAACCTGCGACATATTTATCCAAAGAAGGTCATTCCCTAAATAAAGATACTAAGCGTATAGAAAACAATAATACACAATACAAGGATAAATTGAGACTGTAAAATTTTTCAACAAATATCTTTATTTACATTCAACTTCCAATATTTACAAATATAAGAGTTTATACTGGAAAGTAAATACAATAAGGAAAATGCCTAAACAAATGTCATATATAAACCGAAGAAAAATGAAGCTGAGCTAGCCCTGTGTAGTGATCTGGTTGTAGTCCTCCTCTGTGGTTTTAACCTCCTCCGTATCGACCGTATCTGACGAACATGTAATGACTCAAATTTTACTGTACGAAAATTTTCAAGTTAATGTACAGAATAGAGTTGTAAGCCTGAACACAAGTTATAAATTTAATTTGTTTAAGAACAGCAAGAAAGCACTTATAGCACATTGGTAAAACCTTGTTCTGCTGTGACGTAGCCCCTGTGTTCAAATCCCTCCAGCCACATATTATTTTTACTAATTTTTCTTTTAAAATTTTTAGAAGCCCAAAAGTTTACACGTGCAATACACGTAAAAATGAAAAGTCGCTGAAAATAAACATATGGAAAATGTCATATGAACAGATAGGGACATATGGCATCGATCCAGAGCCCAACCCCCTTGGATCGACCGGCGAAAATAGCCCTAGGGCCGGCGCCGCCGGCCCGCCTATACCAAACACTCCCTAACTTTGCACATCAGTCCCTTGGCCTACCCCCACTACTCCCATGATGTTTGATTTCCCTGTAAATTAACAGAGAGATTAAAAATCACCATTAATCTAAGTTTAAATGCATTTTTAATTCTCTTTTTAATTCTCAAAACCCTAATTCCATCCTATAAATACAACCCTACACCCTAGCCCTCTTTATTCTAAAATCTATTGTCAAAAATCCTCAAATTTTTCCAAGCCAAACAAGAGTACAAGTGGAGTTAGCCCTAAGTCAAGTTTTGGCGACGATTCAAGACGATTTCGGCGATCTCGCAACCCTACGAGCCCATCAAATGTTCTCTCAACCTCCCCTCTCTTCTCTAATCTAGTAATTCCTCTCTCTTCTCTTCTTTTCACATCTCAAAACTTCTTCTTTTCAATGATTTCGGTAAGTGGAGTTATACCGACCATTATTTCTAAAATTTTTAAAATAACAACTTTTCTTAAGAACTCATTTTCTAAATCGTTATACATTATTTGTTAAACATTAAACAATAATTAGAAACAGGTTTCATTCCAAAACTCCATATAAAAAAACTTTTATTACACTTTTACGTTTAAATACCTAAAACTTTACATACGACATCTTTTAATCTATTTGCTCATATTACTTTTAGAAAAATCTCACGAGGTAATGAACTACCTCTCACAACACGCATCTTGACATAGCACGATTCTCTTGTAAACAATATTTTGGGGCAAATACGACTTTACATCAAAATACCATAAACTATTAAAAACCGTTTTCTTTAAATTGTGTTATTTTAAAATTCCTTGCGATTGTGCCTCTACACCCCATGTTTGGGAAATCCGATTCGGTTGGTGCGGGTTATCACACATCCATCGGATTAGTATGGCGAGATGCAGACCTCCTCACGGAGCATACGATCTCGATGGAATTTTTAATACAATTTTTAAGAAAAATGTGATTTTCTATTTAATAAATAAATTTTGTTTTTAAATAATTATATATAAATATTATCAAACCATCTATTTTAAATATATAATAAATTCCATGTTTTCTAAACAAAGGAAAAGATTCAAAATTTTCATGAGAATACCAACAAGACTCCATACAAAGCAATTTTACACTAAAATACCCTGAACTATTTAAACTATATGAATATTCACTAACATACTTCATCCTATAAAATTTATATCCATGAAAACCCTAAAGAATATAAATAAATACTTAAGATTTATTTTGAAAGTATACTAAAAACTATTTTTCATAAAACCCTCTCAAGTTATATTAAATTACAATAAGGACCCTAGTAAATATAGGTTAAAGCGGGACCAATTCTTTTGAGCCTCGGGGAGCTGGAGAAAGTGGGTGCTTGCCTATTTAAGTTAGAAAACTAAAACGGGGTTATTAAATGGTAATTGTCTTGGAAAAAGACACAAATCCTGCCGTCCATATGCAGCAGTTATTGATAACTCCAAAATATAATTCAGGAATCCAATTTTGTTTAAGTGTATGACTCAATTTGAGTCTCAGTCTAATCTGAATACAATTCATACATTAATCCAATCTAAACTCAATCCAATACAACATAAATCCATATATACTGGAACTTGAACATGAATATCAAAATACTATCAAATATTAACATGATTTGATTTGACTGAACCATGGATATATATTGACTTGACTACATGACTATCTGTTTATATCATTATCCGTTTAAATGAACAATTTATACCATGGCCTTGACAAGTCTTACATCTATAAAACAACACAATTTATATTTACGGGGCTTTTAAGGGGTAGATTGGTACGAGATGTATTAGAAGTGGAATGAGACGGTCACTATAATACACCTAACCTGAATATCCATTGTCGTTGTCCCGTGGGTTTTGACGGGGCCTTGTACTCCATATGCCTTAGTCTACGGAGCAAGTTGGACCCCTCTCGTATATACTGATACATTCTGTACCAAGTCACAAACAACTACGTTAACATAACAAACATAATCTTATATACTTTATCTGTTCTATTATCTGTCTATTCTCCTCTATCTCTTGGGACTTACCGAGCGATTGTTCGCTGACGACATTTCTTTTCTCTTCTTTCTTTGGAATGTTATCAGGAGGACCCGACTTTCAGGAGATCGAGCCCAGCCAGGACGATTTGGAGCAATTCATTGAGGATCCCGAGCTCTAGTTTTACTTGTACATACTTTTACTTTCAGTTCATATGCCATTGTTTATGTAACACCCTAGTTCATTTATACCAGTTCTATTTTGGGTATTTCTTTATCTATGGCTATTTATTGATTTAATGTGTTTTGGGTGCGAATAGTGTAATTGGTATCCGTGTTTGCATCCGACCCGATCCGTATGCTGGAAACCCATCTCGATTCCTGTGTATGCTTTATCTCGGCTAGTTATGAAAATCTGTGCACCTTCGTATTGTTTATACTGCATACTTTCATTATATCTGGCATCTGTATTTTTTTAATAAAACAAATAAAGTCAAATAAAATATTTTAAACATATCTAGTATGGCCTACATCATACCCCTGACCCTGTGGTAGGATCCGTACATTGTGTTCTCATCCTGTTCAGTGAGACGGACTCGTTTGGATAGCTATGTGCGCGCTACGTGTATCCGTTCTTGGGGGTATGCATTTTCGTTACCCGGATATCCTATTTTGGTTTTGGTTTTTGTTGACACGCATATTATCCGTATTTTCAAACCATAATTTTAGACCCGACCCGGGCATATTTTGGACTATTTTTGTATTAGCCAAAATCTCAAAATATATTTAATATTATATTATACCGTTAAAATATATTCGTTATATTTTTTACGTTTTAAATATCTTAAAAGATTTTAGAATCCTAAATCTAAACAACAACTCTATCTCTCTCTCTCTCTCTCTACTATATATTTACTATCACCCTAAAAGATCCCGTCACCCCCTCTCACCACTATTCTCACCTCCCCATTTCTTT
This sequence comes from Agapanthus africanus, assembly GCA_030015575.1. NCBI lineage: Eukaryota > Viridiplantae > Streptophyta > Magnoliopsida > Asparagales > Amaryllidaceae > Agapanthus > Agapanthus africanus. Next base: position 394,531,480 of record JASDDO010000029.1, on the reverse strand, counting down.
TTCGCTCCCGTCTTCATCGCGAAGCCTCCCGCGCTCGAACCCACGCCCGCGCGTCATGCTCATCGCCGTTGACACTACCGTCGACTTCGCCTCTCCTCCTCGACCACCATTCTCCTCACCTCCCTCTCTCCCTTTCCCTGAGCTCCAAACCCCACGAACCCAAGAACCCACCCTCGTCATCATCGTCGTCGCCTCGTCATCGTCCTCGCCGCCTCCGATCTCGTCGTCGCCTCCTCCACCCTCTCCCGTCATCCTCGCATTTTTTTCCTGAGCTCCAAAACCCACCAACCCATAATTACAACACATACCTAAAACCCTACGACTGCAACACCTCGCCGCTGGAGCTCCTACTTCGTCGTCGCGTTACCTCCTCACCACCTTCGACTCTTGACATCACCACCACCATCGTCAACTTCATCCCCGACCACCCCGAGCTTTCCCTGCACACCCCACGACACCAAGAACTGCGCATGCAACCCTCTGCCTCGCCCACGTCGCCATTGTCGGCACCCTCACTACCGACCAGCCTCGTCGACGTCCCCTTGCCACCTCCTCTGACCCGAGACAACCCCATTGAATAGCCACAACCCTTCTCTTTCCTCTTCTTCTCTTTTCTTCATTTTCTTTTCTTTAATTTCTTGATCCGTATTTTCGGATCGTCGCTGGAGCCGTGCCGTTACCGACGGTACGGGCGACCCAGTGGACGTCTCCAGCCAGCATGGTCACCTTCTTGATTTTCCTGGTCCTGTCCCGTGCTCGTATGTACATTGCGACGTTTAACCGACGTCGGACGCAGCGTACGCATCCCGTCGTGAGATCCGATCATGCAAGTTTATCTTGCTATATGCTATGATTCATATTTTGCATCCATATTAATAATAATGCTACATGTTCATTGCATTGTGCATCCATGTTACAGTTTTACAATTTTACGATATCCGTTCGCATCCGCAAAATTTATTATATATCTAGTTGCATGCCATGTCGTATTATATAATTTTACCGTTACATTAGCACCCCATGCTTGATAATGTGCATCATACTTAGTCATGGAGTTGTAAATGTGATCCCTGATAAACACTTGTGCATCCGTGTTTTACCGTGTATTGATACTAGTTACATTTTACTGTTGGGCATCCATTGAATGCACTGTACACCACCTGACATGACCTGATACACCACTGATTGACTTGATACCTGATCCTGTTACTAATGCCGATAATCCTGACTTGTTGTCCCGACGGACATATCCTGCTCCTGTTACTTGATACCTGATCCTGTTACTAATGCCGATAATCCTGACTTGTTGTCCCGACGGACATATCCTGCTGTCTATTCAGACAAAACCTGTACCTGCTTGAACCTGTGTTGGCATTAGTTTCATATTTATCAATACCTGACTTGAATACATAACCTTGGGGGTAAGGGGAAATCAAAAATATAACCTCACGTGACCCAAAGGGCTATTATATTGTTTGCCGTTTTTCCGGGCGTTACGGAATGTTCCCCTCCGAAAGACGGCGCAGGACATACGTCTCGCCTGAAATTCGGGGCAGATGCTAATTGGTGCTATCCGTCCATCTCTCCGAAGATGCCAAGTTGATTTATGGCACCGTATATCGAAGGTCTAAACGGATGCGGCCGATGTAGCAGACTTCGTCAGATTCCCCCTCGTTTGAGGGGTTTTTTTAATTGTGGGGACACTCTTCCCTGCAGGCGCAAGCCTCTGCAGTTAATTACTCTACCGCATCACGGTAACAACTTTCTCCTTCTCCAGATGGTCACTTCGTGTCGTGGGTGTTCGTTTTGTTTGTGGTTGCCCGTGGATTATATACGGAGACTAAGTTATGTTGTTGCCCGTAGGGCGTGGACTAGTCCAAATCCGTATCTTTCTTAGATTTGGTTTTGGGGCTTTGGGTTTAAGGATACGTTAGTCTCATTTGAGACTAAGATCAACTTAAACGTTTGTTAAGGATACGTTAGCCCAATTTTTAGACTAAGATCAACTTAACAGGATCATTTAGATCCGACAAGAGAGCAATTGGGCTCTATTGTTTAGTTTAGGGACATTGCGGTCGATGACCAGTTTAAGGACATGGTGGTCCATTGTTAGTTTAAATACATCCCGGTCAAGGTTAAGAACATCATAGTCCATGGGTTTGAGGACTCCACAGTCTGACGTTAGTTTTAAGACATCACGGTCAAGGTTAAGGACATCATAGTCCGTGGATTTAAGGACTCCACAGTACGACGTTAGTTTTAAGACATCACGGTCAAGGTTAAGGACATAATAGTCCGTTGTTAGTTTTAAGACATCACGGTCAAGATTAAGGACATCATAGTCCATGAGTTTAAGGACCCCACATTCCGTGAAATGTATGGTTGTTGGGACCCGTCACCTCTTTGAAGACATTGAAGGATTACAACGACAAATATCAGAGGAGTGAACAGATGTACCCTCGAACCAAAATGGATTAAGTGATCTGTAGTCCAATTTGGAACTAAGATCAATTAATTAGAATTATGAGCACATGGGCTCAGTTAAATCTGAATTGAGAACTTATGGCCAACTTGGGCTAAGTCCAATTGGATTTGAAGTGTTGGCCTTTTGTTGGACCATTAAACATTTGTCTGGGTTCAAGCCCACATTATTTAGCAATGCTAAATCAGAATTTGAGGTCTTTGAGAACATTTTTATCTTTGATTGATCAGTAGATATTATAGTTCTGATTTTTACTCAATTTTGAATGGGAGGCTTTGCCTCTGGAAAATTAGCCAATTTGGCTAAAAGTAGTGTTAAACACTGGAGAACCTCAGTATTGAACATTGGAGATAAACTCTCAAATTAGTGTTAAACACTAAAAGATAATCAGTGTTAAACACTGGAAATATAATCCCCCAAATTAGTGTTAAACACTAGCAAACAACAGTGTTAAACACTGGAAATGAAGTTGTCAAATTAGTGTTACACACTAGAAAACACCAGTGTTAAACATTGGGTACAAAGTTCTTGAATTAGTGTTAAACACTAAAGAAAGAGGGGTCACATGGGAGCACGTGAGGGCGCCCAAAGGTGGGACCAGATCCCCTTTTATCTCATTCTGCAATTAAGTGTTAAACACTTTTTATTATTTTTTTAATTTTGAGAGTCACGTGTTGACACGTGATGGGGATTTATGCGCTGACTGTTAAAGCGTTTGCCAAGGGGTCACGTGGTAACACGTGAGAGCGCCCAAAGCCTTCATTTCCTTTGCTTTTTCTTTCTGTGTTTTGTAAGTCACGTGGGAGCACGTGAGGCATTGCCTCAAAGCTGTTTCCTTTTATTTTTGGGGATCTTTTTAGGGATCACGTGGGGACACGTGACCTAGTTTTATTCCTTCTTTTCTGATCACTATGGATTGGGGTCACGTGTCATCACGTGACCAATGTTCTTTATGTGCATGGAGATCTTTCAAGTCTCTTTATTTTAAGAATTAAATTCTCTGTAGGGTTAAACCCTAATCATGATTTTGGAGGAATTAAATTCCAGTTATGAAAGAATTAAATTCTTATGTAGGGTTAAATCCTAATTTCATTCATCTTGAAGGAATTAAATTCCTATAATTTTGGGAGAATTAAATTCTCAGACAGGGTTCAAACCCTAATTTCATATCTTTGAGGAATTAAATTCCTATGAGCCCGAGAGAATTAAATTCTCAATTAGGGTTAAACCCTAGTTCTATCCATCTTGAAGAAATTAAATTCATATAATTTTGGGAGAATTGAATTCTCATATAGGGTTAAACCCTAATTTCATATCTTGAAGGAATTAAATTCCTATAGCTTTGGGAGAATTAAATTCTCTGAACTCAATTCCCCCTCTAAGTTTTAGATCTGCATGGAAGGATCTCAACCCGATGAGTTAAATTCTCAACTTATGGGGAGATGTGCGCTTTGCAAATCTTCAACTAGAGGAAGAACTAAGTTCTTTTCATAAAAGAGTTAAACTCTTAGATTGAGAATTAAATTCTCTTTATTGATGTTGTGATCCCCCTTCTTTTCTTACCTAGGGTTTTTCTTTTTGTAGAGAATTAAATTCTCCCCTCTTTTCTCTCTGAAATTTCCAGATTCAGAAACTCTCTCTTCAAAATTCTCTATATCTCTTCTCTTCTCTTGGCTCCTATTTATAGGAGAAGGAAAAGAATCAATTTGTTTAGTAAATCTTTCTTTGAAAGATTTTGTTTGTTTTCATAATTAATATGAGCTTTTAGATCATTAAGTGAATTGTATTCACCGTTGGATTTTCATTCCAAAGATATTTTGTTTGTTATTTTCGGTGAGATTTAGGGAAATCTTTCCTTGTCTAAGATTTTTCCATAAATTGGTGATTTTTAATCACCCTTGGATCTTTAATCCAACGGTCCCCATAATCCTTCTCCATTTGGAAAGATTTAAAAGCTTTTAGAATTTAATTCTATTAACTGTAAGGCTTTTGAAGCCAGTCACGTGCTGGCACGTGACCCTTGGTCACGTGGGAGCACGTGACCGCCGATTGAGTCCTTCCCTCAGCGTTTACATATGCTTCAATTGTAACCGTCACGTGTCAACACGTGACCATTGGTCACGTGTGAGCACGTGACACCTTATTGAGGTAAGTCCTTCAGCCATTTGTTATTTTATTTCTGTTTTAATTGTCACGTGTCAACACGTGACGATTGGTCACGTGTGAGCACGTGATACCTCACTGAGGTAATTCCCGACTTTTAGAATTAAATTCTATTAAACTGTGAGTCTCTCAAAGCCTGTCACATGCTGGCACGTGACCCTTAGTCACGTGGAGCACGTGACCTCAAATTGGGTCATCTTTCAGCCTTTTGCTTTCCGTTTTGTTTGATGGGATTTTAACCATTACGTGTCATCACGTGACCATTGGTCACGTGTGAACACGTGATACCTCATTGAGGTGATTCCTGATTTTTAATCAGGAAACACGGAATATATTGTTTGCCGTTTTTTCGGGCGTTACGGAATAATCCTGTTACCGTGGTCCCGTGGGGAATGAACGGGGCATAGACTGATGGGTTACGATGAGGATTATATTAATTGATTTCGAGACTTTAGAATAGATAACCAAGCAGTATAGTTTAGATTACTCACCGCACGTCACATATACTTATACACTTCACTGTTCAATATCCATGTTACTTGTTATACACATGTTAATGTTTATATGCATACATGTATATCTTGTTACCTCCTGGTTATATTTTATTATTTGATATTATGATGCACTGACGTCTGGGTTTTGCATGGCCCAGATTCTTTATCTCTTCCATAGGCCGACCAGGAGTACTTCAGCCGACAGGCCGACCAATGAGGAGCATGTTAGTGTTTAGTTTAGTTTTCTTTCCTCCCTTTCATTTCCTGATGTGAGCCCGTATTTGGGACGTACTTTCCAGATGTTATTGCTTATTGAATTTATTGCTTCCGCACATTTATATTTCTTGACTCATTTATTCTGGCATATGGACATGTACTAGATAGTTTATTTTATTTTACTGTTCTTGATATATTATAGACAGCCGAAATATGACTGTGAAGGGATGTTTCCTAACCACAGGTAGCATGGTTGGCTCTATTACATTCCAATCGTAGCGCACTCTGGGAAGCAGGGCGTGACAGTTTAGGCATCGCTTTCCAGTATTGTATTTACTTTCCAGTTGTATGTAAAGAATGTTGATCAATAAAAAGTTGCTGTTATTTTACATTTCTTTTCTTTCTTGTGTACATTTTATTATATTGCTTATTTACGCTTAACGTGTTTACTTCTGAGTAAATACGTCGCGGGCCTCGCCACGTCCCCTTCTCCGTATACTGGAAAGCGGGGCGTGACAGAACATTCCAAGAGAAGAAAAGTGGGTGGAATGCCCGTCAGCGAACTAGCGCTCGGTAAGTCCCAAAGACAGGTATGAGTAAGGAAAATAACAAGTGAAGATATATATGACGAGTAAGAGTATATGTTCTTGGGTAAGTATATATTATAGGTCTCTATATAGTCACTATGTTAACGTTAAGTTCCAAGTGTGAATATCAACGCGGCCATTGAAGTATTCACAAGCTCAATAGTGGGGCCCTAAGAGCATGGAAATATGGGCCCATTTCATGTGTTAGAATCGGAGCTCTAGGCTGTGGATGAGTCAACCCGTCTAATATTCGAGTAAAATAAAAAAAATAGCTTTGTTATGACCAGGAATTTAGCTCATGACCGGCACTTAAATCACGCCACGTCTAAAGGCATAACGTAATTCAAGTAAGCCAAAGCCCAGAAATCTAAATCTTTTTGCGGAAAAAAGTGGAGGAGCAGTTTTGAAATAAAGGTATAATGAAGTTAAGTTTTTCTTTAAACGTATAGATAATGATATATGAAAATGCAAGTGGATAATACTATAGTTGAAAATATTTTTCGTCTTTTAAAAATTTGGGCAACACCTCCCTTATATATTTTGATCCAAAACCATATATATATATATATATATATATATATATATATATATATATATTGATCCAAAACCACATACAAGCAATATATATATGACGTCCAACGGCGAAGATCAAACACAGAAAGAACAATAAATAAAGCAAGACATCAAAACCTCAAAAGAAGCGAACATACACCCATCGCTCTAAGTCTCGCAACATAAGTATGTCTAAGTTTACCAATATACAAAGTCTAGTTTCTGATTGATGGAGTTTGACTAGCTACAATAGAAATAAAAGTGCAAGAGTGGGCACAATCTAATGTGTGTCCTACCTACCATAGCAAAACATCCTGGATGAAACTATGTGCCAGCGATTCCGCTACTGATCCCAGCGGTAAAACCTGCAAGAAAACCGTGGCACAACGGGGATGAGTTACGAACTCATGAGTAGAAAACATCAACAGGTAGAAATCGAATAAACGGCGACTCCTAGGTCATACTGTATCATGAAGGTTATACTATGATATCTAGGGTGTCCATGTATGCATACGTAACAACGATAGAGTCAATGCAATGACATGTACAAATAAACATCTGAAATTATATGCATGTATGTTGTGGATATCATCAACGTGTGTCCATCAACAAAACAATCAATATCATAGAACCTGAGTGTCCAACATCGACACTCGAATCATCATGAAAACATATGCCTGAGATATGAGGATTTACGTGTCGATACTGGACACGGGTTTTCATGATGTTTCCAGTGTCGATATTGGACACTCAGGTTCCATGATATTGATGTGTTGTTGATGGACACACGTTGGTTGATATTCTCATAAGAGGTTAATACGGGACCCGTGAAGCTCCGTTGGATTCACACAAGAAACTATCCCAAGCACTCCGAGTATAATATATATAACCGGTTAATATACTTAATAGATTTGATTGATTGATTAATATGTCTTGATCGAAACCATAGATTGCAAAATGTGTAGAATGTATTTGAATGAGTTGAGTAATATGCAAGTCATGTCAATTACAATCTTGGTTCGAATCAAGTTGGTTCTAGTAGTTTGAGTTCGAGTTCATATTCGAGTTTTGATTCGAGTTCATGTTCAACTTTAGATTCGAGTTTCGAGTTTGGGGTTTGATTTCGAATTTAGATTCAAGTTTAGATTTGAGTTTGGATTTCGAGTTCATGTCTTTTTCATATGAATTGATTTAAACTGTTAAAAGTCTTATGTTGAGAAGAAATCGGCAACTGCTGCAAATGGACGGCAGGATTTGTGTCTTTTTCCAAGACAATTGACATTTGATAACTCCATTAAGTTGTCTAATCTGAATAGGTAAGCACTCACTTTCTCCGGCTCCCTGGAGCTCAAGAGAATTAATCTCGCTTGAACCTATATTAATTCTGGAGTCATTAAAATATTGTTTTGCATATCTCGAGGGGATTTTATGAAAATACTTTAATATAGTTTAAAAATAAAACTCGAGAGTGATTTGTAATAATTAGGGTTTTCATGAACATGTATTTTATTTGTTGTGGTGCTTTGGTGATAAAACCTATCTGTTTGAAAGTTTGTGGTATTTTTATGAAAACTACTTTTTGGAAACTTGGTGGTATTTTATTAACAATTTTTAGTCTTTCTTTTTAAAAATATAGTTTCATAATTTGTTTTTATTGAAAATACAGATTTATGATTTTTTAATATAATTTTTCAAAAATTATTATTGTTTTAGAAAAGTCGTGTTTCTTAAAAACCGTATTTTTATTTCTTTTCGAGACTGAATACTTCGTGAGGAGTTCTGCATCTCCTTCTACTGTTCCAAGAATATACGATAATCCACACCATCCATTAGTAGGTCCCTTAACGAGAGTTATAGAGGCGTAATGTGTGGTATTTTAATGAAAAAGTTCTTTAAAGTAACTATAGCTCAAGAATACCGTGCCATGGAACCATAGTGTGCGTGTGGGGTAGGTCGTTACCCCATGAAGTTTTTCTAAAGGTATTTAAACTAATTATCGATGATAGGGTGATATTAAAGTTCATGGTATTTTACTGAAAAGTTCATTATATGTTCGTTTCATATGAAAATTTTGTTAAATTAAAAACTAAATGATGTGAAATTATGTTAAGATTAAGGTAGCATGTTGGTTTGTTTTAATTTGCTTAACACATGCCTTACATATGAAAATAGAATATGATATCGGAGATAACTACTCTTTTGTCGAGTTATTTTAAAATACGAATTGAGATGAAAGAAATGGAGAGAAGAGGGATTTACTGTTTTAGGTGGTTAAAAAGAGATTAAAGAAGCTCTCGGGGGTCGTGGTTTCGTCGGAGATGCTCCGGTCATCGAGTTTGGCTTGCTACTCCATTTGAGGGGTTTAACTCCACCTGGCACTTAGAAAGTTTGAGAGAATTTTTGCTAGAATTTGAGAATGGGGGAGAGCTATGGAATGGGGTGGTATTTATAGTGATGAATTAGGGTTTGGGAATTGAAATTTTGGATTAAAATGCATTAAAAAGATATTAAATGGTGAATTGAAGAGTCTCTGTTTGATTGCAGAAAAATCAAACAGTGCAGGGAAGTTAAGGGGAGTCGAAGAGAAAAGCATGCAAAGCACGGAGTGATTTGGTGCACTTTGGATCGTCGGGGCCAGCCAAATCAAGGAAACGGGCAGTCGGATTTTGTCGATCTGTCTCGAGATTTATGCCACGTGTCAAGTTGGGTGTGTACACCTCATTGCGCCTGCTTGATTTATTTAAACTTTTTCATTTCCCCGTATATTGCACGTGCAACTCTAGGGCTTCCGAAAAAACTTAAAAGAAAAATCTGAAAAAATAATTGTGTCTGATAGGATTCGAACACACATACTATGTCACAGTAGTGTAGAGGCTTTACCAATAGCTACAAGTTGTTTCTTACTTTTATTAAACAAATCTAACTTATAACTCTTACACAGGCTATAATACACTTTTCTGTACAATAAAAAGAATTTTCTGTACAGTGATTTCAGAGTCGTTACAATTTGAACTCTCTTGGTCAGCTCTTGAAATGTCTTGAGGCCTGCTGTACATAAGAATGAGACCATTCAATTACTGAGATTCCCAATGAGAAGGCTGACGGACTAGTCATGTTCTAGCGACGGTCCGTGCTTGACCGTGAGATTACGCCATCGGGCGATAAAGTCCATGTTACTTTTGTTCTTCCTCAGTTTGGTCCTCACAAGGTCGACAATGGAGATTTTATCACTGACACTCATGAACCTATGCCAAAACAGAGACTCCATTTGGACAAAAGTAGTGACGGGCCCGTTTGGGATATTCGCGTACCAGTCGAAAGCGACACCGATCATGTTGTTGACAAATTGACGAAGAAGGAGTGTATCATTATCCCATGTATTTCCGCACGACGCTTTAAAGTGGACGACATGCTAATTTGTGTTTCCTATCCCGTCAAGTCTTCCGAACTTAGGAATGACGTAACCGTTAGGGAACTCGACCGGATCGTACTGTGCAAGATATGGCCGCCCACTACTGCCAATTTCTTTCTAAGCATCGGCTTCGGCCACCAATGTTTTAACCTTGCCGGTAACCAAATCCATTATCCAATCTTATGTTAGCGAGATGGTGCTATCTAGGGTCAAGGCGTCTTCAAAAGCAGAATGTGGCTGATTTTCGTGCGGCTTGCCCAAACTTGGACCCAAGGGGACAAGCATCGGTTGCTTCGGGGCATGATTACTCGGCTCATGAGTAGAGACATGCGCTTGATTGGAAGGTGCTCGAGCAACTTGAGCCGTGAGTTGCATCACGACATTTGTCAAGTCATCAATTTTTGAGTAAAGCTTAGTCATATCTTTATCTTTTCTCCTAAGCTGTTTTCGGAGCTCTTGAAGCAGCTCCTACTCTACTGTCATGGGGCGGAAAGTCGGCTCTTATTCGCTATCCGAGCTTGACTCCACATGGACTGAGGGGTCTTTCTGCCTGTCGGCCTCATCAAGAGGGTTTTCATCATCATGCAGAGGCTGATCTTGGGAAGTGGCGGTAACATTCAAGCCAGATTAAGCTTGGGATGTGGTGGTTCCATCCTTAATTTTGCTGCGAAGGTTGTCACTGGGATGCGTTCCCGCCATGTAGACTGTGTGGATAACATGTCTGACCATCTTTTCATTATTGGCAGCAGACTTCACGGATCGCTGTCGTGGCCTTTCTGTTTCGGGAACGGACAATCGATTGAAAACAGCTGGCCTGACTGAGTTCTTGAGTGGTGCTGGCGCTTCTTTTCTGGCTTTGCTTCACTGCTTCCGTGCGGCACAGAGTGCCTGATAGACTCTTGAAAAGATGGTATCATGCTTTCTATGTTGGGGCTGGGACACATCTCTTTATAGCATCGTTCGGATTGTTGTTTTCTTGATTCTAGCGGTCATGGCGTTTTTCTGAACCCACTTCAGAGGTTCGAAGGAATTGCTGACTTTTACGACCGACTCAACTGTCGTTTCTGTTAGTGTATATGCCCTAGAGGTCATTACTGTATCATACTAGTTTGTATATTACTTAATGGAAGCTTGGGATATTCACAGTTGTATAGACAATCTTGCTCAAAATAGTAGTATGCTACTTGGTTTATTTCTACTTTAATGTATGCATGTGTTTCTTTTAGCATATCGCCTATACACATTAGTGGAGCCCTTAGGATTTTTGCTTGATTACCAATGTTGTGATGGCAGTCACACTAGTGGGGGCTGGGTAATCTACAAGCACATCCTTATATAGGTCCCTAGTCGTAGGATTATCGAGACGGGGCATCGATACTCCGGAGTAGACTAGCGTATGCGCTTCTCATCCCAGCAGGGGAGATAGTCTGTCCCACAGCCATTAGTACGTCGTACTTGAGATAGTATGCGGGTGCTCGTTAGGTTACGAGTATACTGGACAGGACTCGTCGGGAACTATTGGTTGGTATTATACCTATCGTCAGTTATCAGTTCCCAGGTGACATGAGTACAGCTTAGTCTGTTGACTTGACACTGTCACTTCGCCTCGAGTGTATTCCCACTGTTCTTAGATTGCTACCCTACCACGGCTCAAATGAGTCGTGCAAACAGGTAGCAGTTGGGTGCAGTCCCGAAGCACTTGGAGGCAGTAACGGTTAGACAGGATTCGTCTCTCCTGGTATTGGGGGTTGATATTGCGCTGTGTCTAGGAGAGCCATTACACAAAGTCCCTGGCCAGGGCTAGCGAGATATACTGGTAGCGTTTCCAGTGTTATCTTAGGGTGTTCTGGGCTACACTCCGACATGACTTGTACCGCTATCAGGGGACTGACGTTTACCGCCCTCTAGGCCCGCCATGCGATACTCTTAGACGAACAGACCGGACTGTACGGAGATTGTTACATTCAGCCTCAGTAGGAGTTCAGATGGGTTCACCTCATCAGTCTTCTTATCGGCATCTACCCGGGGACTGTTACGTACAGCTAGTACCGCTTGTGGCCTGTGGTTAAACCCACTGCCAGCGTAGTGTCGAGTCTTTAGAGTCCCACACAGAGGGTTATTCGCCTTTGGGCAAAACAGAGTAGAGGTCGCATGGTTTTGCGACGGGGTTCGTTCACATCCGTGCACTTGTGCACGTTTGGTGTCCGGACAGTTATTACTAGCAGGCTTTGGTTTAAGCCAGATCCTAGTATATGTTTTGGGATTGTTTTTATCTCATTGTATTCGTGTTCCTCGGAACATGGATACGGGTGTGTATGCATAGTTGACAGAGGCAGAGGCAGAGGATTCTCATTAGGGTTGATGACTGTTGTCTTTTTCCAAACCCTAATGAATATATGAAATATGATTGATGATATTAATTAAAGGTAATTGTGTTATGGTTAGGGTTGTTGATCATTTGACTTTGGTTGACTTGTTGACCCATGTTGACATATTGACCATCATCATTTCACATGAAAGATGCTCTTTGATTCTTGCAAAAATTCATTAAATGTGAAATGATAATGGTCATTACATATAAACCATCACAATTATCTTTGATTAATTATTAATTATCATAATTCACATATATGTGAGAATGGTTGATAATTATCCTCATTCTCTCTCATCCAAAGCTCATCCTCTTCCTCTCTCTCAAAGCTCTCTTCTTTCATGTGTTGAGAACCATTTGCTTTTGAGATAAAACACCAAAACTCCTCTCTACTCATTCTAGGGTTCTAGGTTTAGCAAGCCAAGCACTTTAGTTACCTCTAGGTTGAGATAGGAGCCAAAGGTAGAAGCTCTCGGGTGGATCTTTCTTCGGCAAGAGAAGGTGACGAGGAGGACCCGTTCAACCCACTCCAAGGAGCAAGAAGTGAAGGAGTTCAAGACTTAGGTATAACCCTCTAACTGAGTAGCTAAACCTTTTAGCTTGGTTGTTAGTTTTTTTGTTTAGCAAAGATCCTCCTTTTAGTCCATGTTGCCTTGTTTTTAAAAATCGTTTTTTACCGTTTCCGCCTCCCCGTAAGAGCCGGGGTGGGCAACGTGGACTTACAGTGGTATCAGAGACTAGTTAAACACAAACTAGCATATTAGCAAAGTATTTAGAATTTCGATCCGAGAAAAATCGCAAAACACGTCCGAAAAACTTAACTTTCTGCCGATTTTTAAAACTGCTCCAAAAATATTTCCACATACATTAAAAATCGGCTCAGGGTTTTGTAAGAGTTGTCAGCAAAAACGAGCCACTGACTCGGTCAACGCGCCGTGGAACCGTGGCGAGAACATGCTTCTTGCCGCGGCTCCTCGGCCGAGTTGACTTGGCCGCGACTCATCTTCGCTTCAGTTTCATCAGTAATCTGTTTTGGAATTTTTAGGATATGTTGTTTTTGCCCAGAATTTCCAGAGAACAAAGTTGTGTTTGGGGTAGATGCAAATCCGTAAATTTGATCGAAGTTCTATAGACTTTAGCTAATGGGTTATATCTGTGATGTGATATATGCACTGAACGTCAACTAATCGCTATACGTCGATTAGTGGGGGTTGTGCATATCTGTGATCTGTAATGTTGATGGATTGTGTATATGAACTCGTTGGATTGTCGCAGATGAATAGCCGGGGTTTTGTGAGATGAGAGTTTTCTTTATCTTTCATTTGATGTAATATGTAAATTGATATAATATTATTTTTATGGCCGCACATCCGGGATGAGCTTGTTGCCGCCATTGTATATTATTTCTTTTACTGTTTTTGCTCCTAGGATAGACCCAAGGTGGGGTGCACAAACTACCGGGTACCTTGAAGTGCCGAGTGGCCTACTCACGTTGTTGAGGGAGGTTGCTTCACTTCGGGCACTTGGCGGGTAGTTTGCCGCACCCGTAGGGGTCTAGGGTGGGGTTTGGCTATTCATCGCGACCGTGTAATCCGTCTTTCATTGCAGGCTCGAACGAAACGCGGATTCCTAGTATATCCAATGTTTTCATCTGTGATCTGGAATGGCTATCATTGCATCTGACGAATGTTTATATCTATATATGATATCTACTAGGCGTTGCTTATGTTTTGCATCTGCGCTAGTCCAGCCCCCGCTCTGTCTTTAGTTAAGTAACCTAACGGGTGATGACGGGGCCCCGTGGCGAATGCGAATGGCATAAGCGTACGTTATATTTTCGTTGTTTTCTGCAATGGTAGGATTAATTGATGGGACGCATTAAATTAATGCAAGAAAATAAACTAAAGTTAAAGTAGTTGGAACAATTTCAAAACCACTCGGTTTCTTTTCAAAACAACTTTTAAACGCGGAGCTTAAACCACTCCTTTTAAAAGCTATCTCGTTCCTTCGATTATATCAAGTTCACTACGTTCACGGTTTTGCCAAAACTATTCGTAGCCCTCCGTCATTTCATATGGATGGTCAATGGTATTCAAGCTGTGTTTGTTGGCCAAAATCAAGGCACAGTGATTGGTAGCTATTGGATGTTCATGTGTAGCATAGATAGATGCGTTGGTTTGGGACAGTCGTACTGCCTTGTTGGCCTAAGTCAAGGGTAGGTACGGGTGGGTTCAAATTAACCTGGAAAATGACGGGTAGAACTTGACATGTGACTTATGATTTGTTGGCCAAAGTCAAGGTCATAAGAGCATGGGGAAAAAATCCACATCGGGAGTTTCTAAAGAAACTGAAACTTGTTAGTGCTACATACCATTTGGAGTGTGATGATTCTGGTAGGATTCCTTCAGTTTTGTCACACGATGATATTTGGATCCCAATCCTACTGTGAGTATATGCTACTCCTCGGAAACTTTCTCACTTAACGATCAATGCTATAAACCAAGTAGGTGTCTAGAAAGGTGTTAGCGGGGCTACGCCCACAGGGAAAAGAGGTTATTTAATTAAGGAACTTCGCGAAAGCGTTGGAAAACCTCCCTCGAAGTACCAACACTGGCCTGGATGAACGGTTAAGCAAGTATTGTACGGTGAGATTGATCCCGACTAATTCTTCTTTTTTGGTTTGAGGAAGGAATCGAGAAACAGTGGGCGCCATCCTGTTTAGACAAACTAAAAACCACTCTAAACTTGCAAGAGCATCATGCTAAAGTGTTTCTTCTCTCTCTCCTAATTGCAGCAACCAAGCATCATGACCGGGCTTAAGTTATTATTAGATAAAAATATACTGACAGGGCCAAACTACAAAGATTGGCTCAGGAATGTCAAAATGGCAATCACTTATGACAAGTTGGGGTATCTCCTTACCACCAAAGCTCCCCCTGTCCCAGGTCCTCAATCCAGCGTCGCGGATAAGGAAATCCGTAAGACCTGAGAGATTGATAGCGCGAAGGCCAAGTGCCTCGTGCTTGCCTTTATGGACAATGAACATCAGAGGAGGCACGAGAATATGGACCTCGAATCCATATTTCTTCATACTAAGGATCTGTATGGAGAGCAATCCCGTATCGCCAGATACGAAGTCTCGAAAAAGTTGTTTTCGGCGAGATTGGCCATCGGATCATCCATAGCAGAACACGTGCTTAAGATGATTGGCTACATTGAAGAGATCGCGGACCTTGGGACCATGTTAGAGAACGAGCTCTACACTGACTTGATTCTCCAGTCCCTTCCTTCCACTTACGTCCAGTTTATCCTGAACTTTAACATGCAAGGAAAGGAAGTTGAACTTTCGGAACTCCTAAATATGTTGAGGAGTGCAGAGGGCACCCTACAGAAAGGTAGGGAAACATCCACTTTGTTTGTTGGAGGAGTTTCCTCTTCCAGGTCCAAGACGAGAGCCAAAGGAAGGAAGAAGAAGGCCCCACCAAACCAAGGGGCGGTGTTAGTAAAGTGGAAGCCAAGGGAAAGGCAAAAGTAGCAAAGGTAGCGGGAAAGCTTGTGGGAAAGGAAGAGTGCTTTTACTGTCACAAGAGTGGACACTGGAAGAAAGATTGCAGGGCTTGGAAGGCCAGAAACCAGGCCCCAAAGCAAGTTGTGGCTTCGGCTTCAGGTGTGTATGTTATTGAAAACTGTCTATCAATAAACTCTACTTCCTGGGTATTGGATACCGGATCAGGATCTCATTTCTGTAATTCTTTGCAGGCACTGAGAAAGCGTAGGGTTTTGAAGGCAGGTGATATGACATTCAGAGTTGCAAACGGAGCTAGCATGGATGCCGAGGTCATCGGGGACTATCACCTGGGATTGTCAGATGGACATGTTTTGGTTTTGCGTGATATTTTGTTCCCAGTTCATCTTGTAATATCGTATCTGTATCTTTAATGTCTAAAGAAGGTTATGATTTTGCATTTGTAAGCAATGTTGTAAACATTCACCTTAATCATGTTCTGATTGGATCGGGTACATTAAACAATGGTATATATGTATTGAACCAACCACAGATTTTCAATGTCTAGAATACACACAAAAGAAAGTCTCCAGAAATAAATCATGCTTTCTTATGGCATTGTAGACTGGGTCACATAAATGAGACAAGGTTAACTAAGTTGCATAAAGAAGGATATTTGGATCCGTTCGAATATCAGTCATATGCAATTTGTCAATCATGTCTCAAAGGAAAGATGACAAATCTGTTCACTGGATACGGAGTAAGAGCGAGCGAGCTCTTGGGACTCGTACACAATGGTGTATGCGGTCCAATGTCTACACATGCGCGAAGTGGTTATTCTTACTTCATTACTTTTATGGATGATTTTTCAAGGTACGGATATGTCTTCTTAATGAAGCATAAATCAGAAGCCTTTGAAAAATTCCAGGAATACAAGAATGAAGTAGAAAAACAAACAGGCAAAAGTATCAAGACACTGAGATCTGATCGAGGTGGTGAATACTTGAGTGCCGAGTTCCTGGGTTACCTGAAAGAGAATGGAATTCTCCCTCAACTTACTCCTCCATACACCCCACAACATAATGGTGTATCAGAGAGAAGGAACCGAACCTTATTGGATATGGTACGTTCCATGATGAGTAATGCTGAGTTACCGCGATCATTCTGGGGATATGCACTAGAATCAGCTGCATATCTTTTGAACCGAGTTCCAACTAAGTCAGTGCCTACCACACTATATCAGATGTGGAGTGGGAAGAAACCCTATCTTAAGCATATTAAGACATGGGGATGTCCGGCTTTTGTCAAAAAGCAGCATGCAGACAAACTCGAGGCACGCTCAGTACAGTGTAAGTTTGTAGGATATCCAAAGAACTCCAAGGGATATTTCTTCTATTGCGCAGAGGAATAAAAGGTTTTTGTTTCTCGTCATGCCTGCTTCTTGGAAACTGAATTTTTGGAAAATCAGATAAGTGGGAGCGCAATAGAACTGGAAGAAATTCCAGAACCTCAAGCTATTACTGAAAGCTTAGTAGAACCAGAGGGTTCGAAAGAACACGACATTCCTGCGCCGCTCCGCAGAAGTAGTAGGCAGTCTCATCCGCCCGAGAGATACTACGGTTTTCTCATAGACGGGGATAGAGAGGATTGCATCATTGATAATGATGAGCCGACTAGCTTCCAACAGGCCATTCAGAGCGCTGACTCGGTAAAATGGCTGGATGCAATGCGGACCGAAATGGAGTCCATGTATACCAACAAAGTATGGACTTTGGACGTCGCTCCAGAAGGGGTAAAACTCGTAGGCTGCAAATGGATCTTCAAAAGGAAGATTGGTGTAAATGGACAGGTTGAGACCTATAAGGCTAGACTTGTTGCAAAGGGTTTCCGTCAAGGACCTGGTTTGGACTATGACGAAACCTTTTCTCCAGTGGCTATGCTCAAATCCATTCGGATCCTTCTTGCCATTGCTACCTTCCACGATCATGAGATTTGGTAAATGGACGTAAAGACCGCTTTTCTAAATGGAAATTTAGAGGAGTGTGTCTATATGGACCGGTCAGAGGGTTTCATTCAGAGTGGGAGCAGCGGAAAGGTGTGCAAGTTGCTCAAGTCCATTTATGGACTGAAGCAGGCATCGCGGAGTTGGAACATCTGTTTTGATGAGATGGTCAAAGAATTTGGCTTTATCAAAAATCCAGATGAACCATGCATCTATAGTAAAATTGTAGCACGAACTGTCGTATTCCTCGTTTTATACGTGGATGACATTCTTTTGATAGGAAATGACATTCCTATGCTACAATCTGTCAAAGGGTTCTTGTCACACAGGTTCTCCATGAAAGACTTGGGTGATGCCTCTTACATTCTGCGGATCCGGATCTATCGTGATGGGTCCAAGAGTATATTAGGACTTTCACAATCCAGGTACATCGACACCATACTGAAAAGATTCGGTATGGAAGATTCCAAGTGCGGTACTTTACCAGCTTGTCACGGGATCACCTTCTCCAAAGAGATGTCTCCCAAGACTGATTAAGAAAGAGATCGCATGTCTATTATACCCTACGCCTCTGCGGTAGGCTTTATAATATATGCGATGTTGTGTACCAGACCTGATCTAGCTTATGCACTCAGTGTGGTAAGCCGGTATCAATCAAACCCTGGGGAGAAGCACTGGATAGCGGTGAAGAACATTCTCAAGTACCTGAGAAGGACTAAAGAGATGTTCTTGGTGTATGGCGGAAAAGACCTCCAGATCGAGGCTTTTACTGACTCCAGCTTCCAGAGTGATAAGGATGACTCCAAGTCCATGTCAGGTCATGTCTTTACCCTCAATGGAGGGGCGGTGTGTTGGAAGAGTTCCAAACAGGAAACCGTTGCTGACTCGACAATGGAAGCAAAATATATCGCTGCATCTGATGCCGCAAAAGAAGCCGTCTGGATGAGGAAGTTCTTGACAGAACTTCAGGTGATTCCGTCCATTGTTGATCCAATACCTCTGTATTGCGACAACAACGGGGCTATAGTTTTAGCGAAGGAAGCCAGGTCCCATCAGAAGTCCAGACACATCTTGAGGCGGTATCACCTGATCAGGGAGATCGTGGATCGCCGGGAGATCGAGGTTCGGAGGGTTGCTACAGAAGATAACACTGCAGATCTATTCACGAAGGCCTTACCCCAGACTTAGTTCGAGCGGCTGATCGAGATGATAGGTCTTCGATACGCCAGTACATGGCTTTAGTGCAAGTGGGAGATTGTTAGTGTATATGCCCTAGAGGCCATTACTGTATCATACTAGTTTGTATATTACTTAATGGAAGCTTGGGATATTCACAGTTGTATAGACAATCTTGCTCAAAATAGTAGTATGCTACTTGGTTTGTTTCTACTTTAATGTGTGCATGTGTTTCTTTTAGCAAATCGCCTATACACATTAGTGGAGCCCTTAGGATCTTTGCTTGATTACCAGCGTTGTGATGGCAGTCACACTAGTGGGGGCTGGGTAATCTACAAGCACATCCTTATACAGGTCCCTAGTCGTAGGATTATCGAGACGGGGCATCGATACTCTAGAGTAGACTAGCTTATGCGCTTCTCATCCTAGCAGGGGAGATGGTCTGTCCCACATCCATTAGTACGTCATACTTGAGATAGTATGCGGGTGCTCGTTAGGTTACGAGTACACTGGACATGAATCGTCGGGAACTGTTAGTTGGTACCATACCTATCGTCAGTTATCAGTTCTCAGGTGACATGAGTACAGCTTAGTCTGTTCGCCTCGAGTGTGTTCCCACTGTTCTTAGATTGCTACCCTACCACGGCTCAAATGAGTCGTGCAAACAGGTAGCAGTTGGGTGCAGTCCTGAAGCACTTGGAGGCAGTGACGGTTAGACAGGATTCGTCTCTCCCGGTATTGGGGGTTGATATCGCGTTGTGTCTAGGAGAGCCATTACACAAAGTCCCTGGCCAGGGCTAGCGAGATATACTGGTAGCGTTTCCAGTGTTATCTCAGGGTGTTCTGGGCTACACTCCGACACGAGTTGTACCGCTATTAGGGGACTGATGTTTACCGCCCTCTAAGCCCGCCACGCGATACTCTTAGACGAACAGACCGGACTGTACGGAGATTGTCACATTCAGGCTCAGTAGGAGTTTGGATGGGTTTACCTCATCAGTCTTCTTATCGTCATCTACCTGGGGACTGTTACGTACAGCTAGTACCACTTGCGGCCTGTGGTTAAACCCACTGCCAGCGTAGTGTCGAGTCTTTAGAGTCCCACACAGAGGGTTATTCGCCTTTGGGCAAAACAGAGTAGAGGTCGCATGGTTTTGCGACGGGGTTCGTTCACATCCGCGCACTTGTGCACGTTTGGTGTCCGGACAGTTATTACTAGCGGGCTTTGGTTTAAGCCAGATCCTAGTATATGTTTTGGGATTGGTTTTATCTCATTGTATTCGTATTCCTCGGAACATGGATACGGGTGTGTATTCACAGTTGACAGAGGCAGAGGCAGAGGATTCTCATTAGGGTTAATGACTGTTGTCTTTTTTCAAACCCTAATGAATATGTGAAATATGATTAATGATATTAATTAAAGGTAATTGTGTTATGGTTAGGGTTGTTGACCATTTGACTTTGGTTGACTTGTTGACCCATGTTGACATATTGGCCATCATCATTTCACATGAAAGACGCTCTTTGATTCTTGCAAAAATTCATTAAATGTGAAATGATAATGGTCATTTCATATAAACCATCACAATTATCTTTGATTAATTATTAATTATCATAATTCACATATATGTGAGAATGGTTGATAATTATCCTCATTCTCTCTCGCTCATTCTCTCTCATCCAAAGCTCATCCTCTTCCTCTCTCTCAAAGCTCTCTTCTCTCATGTGTTGAGAACCATTTGCTTTTGAGATAAAACACCAAAACTCCTCTCTACTCATTCTAGGGTTCTAGTTTTAGCAAGCCTAGCACTTTAGTTACCTCTAGGTTGAGGTAGGAGCCAAAGGTAGAGGCCATCGGGTGGATCTTTCTTCGGCAAGAGAAGGTGACGAGGAGGACCCGTTCAACCCACTCTAAGGAGCAAGAAGAGAAGGAGTTCAAGACTTAGGTATAACCCTCTAACCGAGTAGCTAAACTTTTTAGCTTGGTTGTTAGTTTTTTTGTTTAGCAAAGATCCTCCTTTTAGTCCATGTTGCATTGTCTTTAAAAATCGTTTTTTACCGTTTCCGCCTCCCCGTAAGAGCCGGGGTAGGCAACGTGGACTTACAGTTTCGGGGTAACCCTGTTCTTGGAACCTCACAAGGTTTAACTTTTCCAGAGCCCCGTCCCTTTTGTTTGACAGAGAGTCCAGAGAAGACGCCTGCTCGCACGATTGTTAAGGGCACCGTCTGAGCTTGCTGGGATGCTTTATGGCTCCATTGGTGTTGACAGCCTTACCCCTAGTCAGAATAGTGGAGATCCGTTCGAATACGGATTTGCATTTGGGATGAGATGCTTTGGTGACCACAACATTCGGCCTCCTACCTCTTGAGGTCCGTTTGGCCGCTTGGTTTGCCGGGACCTCTGCCAGATGAGCGCTTCCGGCAGGGTAGATGATGACGGAACCAAATTGATGGGGTGGCTCCTCCTATTGTCGGCTGGGACTTGCATGGAGAACCACGCAAACATTGATCTTGACCACGTAGGGAATCCGAGTCGCGTCAGAAATGAAGCTCGTCTAGGGATACATGATTGCTGAGTTCGATATTGTGACTAAAAACTGTTAACCTGTACACACAAAAAAATTTGACTTCAGTATAGGCAATCGATATATATGTTGATTGAGTTTGCATGAACGTTTAACCTAAAATATGGGAGGAGAGATAATGTCCCACCGGGCGTGTCAGAATCTGTAGAGTGTTTTTCGTCACCCTATTGAGATAGGAATGTGCGCGCTTGTCATGCGTATTACAGATTCCTCCTGTCTAGGGTAGGCCTGGGTTTATTGATTGTGGAGATCCGAATCTCCGGTAATCTTGGATTAAGCTGCCGTTAATTACCCCTTATCTTTGGAGAGAAAGAACCTCCGATTGACGGGTCAAACTGATCATGCGAACTCAATGTGCAGTGTGCGTATGTGTGTGTCTTGAGGGGTTTTGGGTATATCGGGGGCCTCGTAGGGTTTACAGGGGTCGCTCTATCCGGATAGCGGGTTGGGGGTCAAAGGGGCTAGCAGCCCCTTACAGGGTGTGGGCTAGCAGCCCCGTTAGAAATTTTTTCTAACGGGAGATGTGTTTTGAGTGTGGAGAATGTGGGAAAAAGAGGGATGATGAGTGTTCTAAGGACGCGTGAGATGGTATGTGGGTACTGGGTGCCAGCGGGTCACGCGCCCGCGGAAAAAGGTGCTTAGCCCTTAGACTGGGAGTTGAACCCCCGAGTGACTTTTGGAGTTAAACTCCTAAAATAGGGTTCTTTTGTGGAGTTAAACTCTTGAAAGATCTGGATATTTGGGGTTCAACTCCTTCATGAATTTGGATCTTGGAGTTGAGCTTCTCAAAAATTTGTTTGGAGTTAAACTTCTAAAGAAGAGATTCTTGTTTGGAGTTAAACTCTCAAGACATTTTCGTAGATGATGAAAGGGGACCCTTTTTTTCTTCCTTGAGTCCTGGATCTTCTCTTGAGCCTTGGATCTTACCAAAGTGGGATTTTTAGAGATGGGTCTCCTTTTTCCTCCTCTCTGTTGGCTGGATCTTGGAGGAAAGGGAGGGTAAGATTTAAAAATTTCCCCTTTTAGAGATTTGATGGAAGATCTGAGCTCCCCTTCAAGGGTTTTATGGTGAAAAACTATTTCTTTTTGAAAAAGGAAGAGTTAAACTCTTAATTTAATTCAAAAAAGAAGGAGTTTTAAAATCTTGAGGAAGGAGAAGAAGGCACAAAACCCTAGAATTTTTTAGAGAATGAAAGTTGTTATTGATTTTCTCATCATATTTGTTTTTTTATAGACTATACACTTTACATATAGCCCTTTGGGCTTCTCTAAATGGTACTTGTGCCTCCCCATATCTCATGTGCTTATTTTTTGCACATAAGCTATGGGGTTTACAAAATTTTGGCTCTTTGCCCATTTTTTAGACATTTATTTCTAAAAATTGCATTTAAACTAATTTATTGCCTCCTTTTTGGTATGGAGCCGGCCCCTTTCATGCTTGGTCTTGACTTGGGCTTGGGCCTACTTGGCTTGAGCTTGGGCCCGCTTATTTGGGCTAGGGTCCACTTGGCTGGGGGTTGACTTTGACTTGGTCAACCGGGGTGTAATTTTTGACCCCAATATTCTCCATTTAGGGTTTGAAGGAAAATTTGACAGAACAGTGGGAGCCATTCTGATTAGATAAATAAACCAATATAATTTAGGTTAGAGTGCACGCTGGGTGTTTCTTTTCTTTCTCTCTGGCACTGACCTTGGACTCACCTTAAACTAAGATTTGTTAACCATAGTGACCGATCTTTTTACAATTGATAGCTTTGTAATGTCTGGATTGCCTTAATCCACGACATAGTCGCATATGTCCTTACCTATTCTACTTCCCCTTCTGCTAACTCCAGAACCCTCTGTATTCGGTACAGAGATCCATATTGTTTGGAAGGCCATCGTATAGTTAGATACGAACTCGATAAAATTGTTTCAGTTAGAGGATGGTCATTGGTTCTGGATTAGATGAATTGTTTGTTTGTCTCTCCCTTCTACCTTATCTCAGATTTGAGAGCTCCATATATATAAGGAGTGTACACCAGTTATGCTTATTGGATATTCTTATTCCAAACCCGAAGCTGGTGTTGAAGGAATGGAAAGAAGAAAACCAAGTAGCATAAGTTCGGTATATATATAGGTAAGATGGAGAGACATCAAATGGGGTTGAAATGAAAAAAGGAAGTTGGGACCACCGTCATGAGCTGGGGCAATGGAAAATGTGTCACGCCCCGCTTCCTAGTAGACGGAAACGGTGACGTGGCAGGCCGTAACGTATTTACTAAGAAATAACTACGTTAAATGTAATTAAGCAATATATAAATGTACAAGAATGATATGAGTAAAAAATAAAACAGCAACTTTATTTACATTCAATTTTACATACAATTGTTTTGAAAAGAAAAGATGCAATGAGTAAAGCAGTGTTTAAACAATGGCATACAAAAAAGTAAGTGCAGAGGAACTATTATTCTGGCTGAGCGGTAAGCTGGTCTAAGTCCTCCTGGCTCGGCTCGATCTCCTTAGAGTCCGGTCCTCCTGACAAACATTCCAAAGAAAGAAATAGAAATGAATGTCATCAAAGAACTAGTGCTCTGTAAGTCCCAAAAGAAGAAATAGAAGACAATATGTAATGTGAGATGAACAGATAAGTTGTATATGATTTTACACAGGTAAATGATTGTTATTCTAATATGGTTGTTTGTAGCTTGATAAAGAAGGTATTCATGTATACAAGAGGAGTCCATCTTACCACGTTGACTATGATAACATGTAGTAGAAGGCCCATCATAACCCATAGGACAACAACACGAAAATTCATGTAGGTGTCTTTTAAGTGACCCCTCGTGCCACGATAAACGTTCCGTACCAATCTACCCCTTTATCCCTAGGTGTTGTATTGTATAGATTAAGATTATAAGTCATGGCCGAATCCATGGATATAAAATGTTTAAGATTAAGTTTAGAATGTAATTATGTATTCAAGTAGTCATGTCGAGTTCATGTCAAGTTATAACCATGGTTCGGTCAAGTCGAGTCAAGTATATATGTTTGAGTTGATGTTTAATTTCGAGTGTTCATATTCATGATCAAGTATTCAAGTTCTTGTTTGATTTTGGATTCATGTTTGAGTTTGGACTCGGATTGAGTCAGACACTTGTAAGCGGAATTAACTCTTGAATTATGTTCGGGAGTCATCGGCAACTGCTGCATATGGAAGGTAGGATTTTTGTCTTTTTCCAAGACAATTGTCATTGATAACTCCGTTAAGTTGTCTAACCTAAATAGGGAAGCACTCACTTTCTCTGGCTCCCTAGGGCTCAGGTATAGTTTTAACAAAAACGAAAAGAAATGATAATAAAGTTCAAGGTATTTTATGAAAGAGTTCAATTATGGTTGTTTCGTATGAGAATTTTGATTAAACTTGATTCTAAGCAGTGGTATTTAAGGTTACAAGTGATGTGGTAAAATTATATTGACTAAATTATAAAGGAAAATGGAGTTCTAGGTTTTAGAAAAGAAGGTATCGATAATAACTCCACTTTTACCGATATAAGATTTGAAGATGAATTTCAATAAAAAGAAGGAGACTTGGGAGGGACTTACGGTTTATAAATTTCAAGGAAAGATTAAAGAAGAGGGGATGAAATTCGTGGCAACGCGGAAGCTCCGGAATCGGGTTCGATCTTCGACGGAACCAACTTGCTTGCTAACTCCACTTTACTCCACTTGCACTCAGGAACTTTTTAGAGAACTTTTGCTTGAATTTTCAGAATGGTGCCAAATCAAGGTAGAGGGTAGTATTTATAGTAGAGAATTAGGGGTTGAGAATTAAAATTTTGGATAAAAAAAGTATTAAAATGGTATTAAATTGTGAAATGAAAGGTATTTGTTTGATTGCAGGGAAATCAAACAGTGCAGGGGAGTTAAGAGGAGCTGAAGAGATAAGTGTGCAAAGCACGGAGTTCATTGGCCACATCAGAGCCATCGGCGCCGGCCCATGGGCAAGTTTGGCCGGTCGATCTTGGCTCTCTGGCCTTGAGATTCGTGCCACCTGATTAATTCTCTATTTACACCATTTTGCACATGTTTGATTTTTCTGAACTTTTCATTTCCCCGTGTATTGCACGTGCAACCTTTTAGACTTCCAAAAATTCTAAAAGAAAAAATCAAAAAAAATAATTATGTTTGATGGAAGTTGAACACACAGGCTACGTCACAGCAGTGCAAGGCTTTACCAGTGAGCTATAAGTTGTTTCTTGCTTTTATTTAATAAAGGTAACTTATAACTCATACACCGGATGCAATACTCTTTTATGTATATTAACAGGAAATTTTCTGTACAGTGATTTCAGAGTCGTTACATTCTACCCTCCTTATAAAAATTTCGTTCTCGAAATTTACAATTACATATGGACTAATTTTCAAATAGTTAAGGGTATCGTGTACGCGTGTTTTCTTCTCGTTCCCATGTTGATTCTCCTGGCGAATCCTTTCTCCACATCACCCGGACCAAATTTACTTCCTTGTTCCACAATGTCTTCATTTTTTGGTCCAGGATCTCAACCGGTTGTTGCTCGTAGGTTAGGTCATTCTGTACTGTGAGCTCTGAGTGATCAAGTATGTGGCTGGGGTTACTCATATATCGTTATAACTGGGATATATGGAACACGTTGTGCACTCTTTTCGATGAAGGTGGTAGTGCTAAATGGTATGCCACTTCTCCGACTCGATCGAGTATGTCGAACGGTCCTATGTATTTTGGACTGAGGTTACCCCTCTTGAAAAAATGGATCACTCCTCTGTTTGGAGAGATCTTCAGGAATACATGGTCTCCAGGTTGGAACTCTAGATGTCAACGCTTTGCATCTGCCCAATACTTCTGTCGTCTTGGGCTATGCGCATTCTTTCCCTGATCGTGCAAACCATATCCACAGTTGCCACGATCATCTCTGGTCCAAGAAGTTCACGATCTCCAATGTCGTCCCAACTTAACGGTTAACGACACTTCCGTCCGTAGAATGCTGCGAATGGTGCCATTCCAATACTTTCCTGAAAGCTGTTGTTGTATGAAAAATGCACATGGTGTAGGTGATCTTCCCACGAACCTCCGAAGTCTAACCTACAAGCTCTTAGTATGTCCTCTAGAATCTGAATTGTTCGCTCGGACTGTCTGTTTATTTATGGATGATAAGCTGTGCTGAAATTCAGACTCGTTCCCTGGCTAGCTTGCAGACTCTGCCAGAATTATGATCAGAATCTTGTATCATGATCGGAGACGATACAGACAGGTATTCCATGTAATCTCACGATCTCCTGCATGAATTCATAGTATCAAATATGGTACATCTTAAAAGTTTAAATCTTACTTTAGATTTATGCTTGCCTCCATGTACTTCTTTACTAGCGTCTTGGTTGACTGGCCAATTTGAAATGGAATAAAGTGAGCTGATTTGGTGAGTCGATCCACAATAACCCATATTACGTTGTTACCCTTCGTGTTGCAAGGAAGGGCAATCACAAAGTCTATGGTAATATGTTGCCATTTCCATTCTGGGATTGGTAATGGCTAAAGTAGACTAGCAGTTCTGTGATATTTTGTCTTTACTTGCTGACATATCAAACACTTTGCTACGCTTCTAGCTACTTCCCGTTTCATTATATGCCACCAGTAGCGTTTTTGTAGATCCTTGTACAGTTTTGTACCACCGGGGTGTACTGAATACGGAGAGTTGTAAGCTTCTTTCATCAACTCTTCTCGAACAGGACCGTGTAGTACACATAAACGACTTCCGTATCGCAATGATTCATCTTCGTGGATGATGAAGTCAGTTCAAAGTCCACTTTCTACTTGTTCTCGGATCTTTTGTAGCTTGGCATCATTTGCCTGAGCTGCCTTGATCTAATTGACAAGAATGGACTTGTAAATTCATCAAATATGAAGTGTTACCTGACATAACTACTTCGATCTCCAATCCATGCAGTTTTCGTTGTAGCTTCCACTGAGCGGTGAGGTTCATTGCTAATGGCTGGTGACTAAGTGCATCGGGAACTACATTCACCTTCCCACGATAATATTGTAAGTTGATGTCGAAGTCCGTCATGAGTTCTAGCCATCTTCTCTGCCGCATGTTTAATTCCTTCTGAGTAAATACATACTTCGGACTCTTCTGGTCAGTGTATATATCCACTCTTTCTCCCAAAAGATAGTGGCGCCAAATCTTAAGTGCGAAGATAACGGCTGCCAATTCTAGATCATGTGTTGGATAGTTGTGCTCATGAACCTTCAGTTGTCTTGATGCAAAAGCTACAACCTTTCCATGTTGGTGTAGAACACTTCCTAATCCTTTACTGGACACATCACAATGCACAACGAATCCTCCGGATTGGTTTGGTATTATAAGGATAGGAGCAGAAGTTAATCTTGACTTGAGTTCTACAAAAGCTTTTTCACATGCTTTTGACCACACAAATGCTTCGCCTTTACGTGTGAACTTGGTCAGGGGTGCTGCAATCTTTGAAAAGCCTTCAATGAATCTTCGGTAGTATCCTGCTAATCCCAAAAAACTTCGTATATCTTTCATCGTCTTTGGTGTCGGCCACTCGCTGACAGCTGACACTTTAGCTGGATCTACAGAGATTCCTTCGCCTGAAACGATATGTCCGAGAAATCCGACTTGATCTAGCCAAAATTCACACTTGATGTACATGGCGTAGAGCTGATGTTGTCGCAATGTCTCCAGGACAATCCGTAAGTGCTCGGTGTGTTCTTTCCGATTCTTTGAATATACCAGGATGTCGTCGATGAAGATGACAGCGAACCTGTCTAAGTACTCTCGAATAACATGGTTCATTAGGTTCATAAAGATGACAGGTGCATTAGTTACTCCAAATGGCATTACGAGATATTCATAATAGCCATAACGATTCCTAAACGCCGTCTTCGGAATGTCGGACTCTTTGACTTTCACCTGATGATAACCTGAACAAAGATCTAGTTTCGAAAATACATAAGACCCACTTAACTGATCGAAAAGGTTATCGATGCGTGGTAGTGAATACTTGTTCTTAATAGTCATTTTGTCAGAGCTCGATAATCCACACACATCTTGTATGAACCTCATTCTTTTTCACTAGTAGTACCGGAGATCCCCACCTTGAAATGCTGGGTCGGATCCAACCTTTCTTCAGCAGTTCATCCAACTGAATACGGATCTCCTTCAATCCTTCCAGACTTAATCGATATGAAGCTTTGATTACAGGTTGTGCGCCAGGTTGTAAATCGATATTAAACTCAAGAGTTCAATCGAGAGGCAAACCTGATATGTCTTTAGAGAATACATCCTCGAACTCTTAAACTACTTCGGGCTTTTCTTCGTCCGTCGGTAGAGAGAACACTTCGGCATTCTTTGGTTTAGGACGATAGATTTATGGCTCCAAAGTTCTATCTCCATTCTTGAAATAGAAGACTGGGTGATCTGGTATCTCAAATACTACTCTCTTTAGACGGCAGTCAATAATAGCATAGAATACTCCCAGCCAATCTATTCCCAACATTACATCGAAATTTGGGATGTCCATTACTTTAAAATTTGCGTAGAGTTCTCGATCGCAAACTACAACTGGACACTGATCATACCCCATAGTTGCTTTCAAGACTCCATTTCCGGAACTGACATTCCAGCATAAAATGAGTGGCTTCACGGGAATCGCGAGTGTTCTCACGAATCGTTGCGATATGAAGCAGTGTGACGCTTTAGTGTCGAAAAGTGCGAGTGCAGGAAGGGTGGCTACTAGTATAGTACCTAAGTTGTGTGAAGTTGAGTTTATATATAGGAAAATTATAGTGATATACAATGATTGAAAAGATTTAAAAGAACGGGGGAATTACCAGTGATGACTTGTTCTGTGGCTTCGGCCTCCTCGACCGTCATTGTGAAAGCCTGACGTTTCGGTACATTTCTCTTTTTCGCAATAATTTGCCTTGAGTGCAAGTGGAAGATTGTTGGATAGGTGCCCTCAAGGCAATTATCGTAATTGTAGAAATGCAATTACTGAATTCATGAAGACCTATACAGCGAACAATCCTACTCGAAATGATAGTATGCTATCTGGTTTGTCTTTATCTGTCATATGTATACATGTTACTAGTTATCACGTATCGCTAATACATAAGATAAAATCCATAGGATCTTTTCTTGACTACCAGGATTATGATACGGATCATACTAGTGGGGCGGTAGTTTATAAGCACACCCTTAAATGTCCATAGTCATAGGAGTATTAAGACTGGGTTCGGTACTTCAGTTTAGACTAGTGTATACGTTTCATGACCCTAAATGGGGCGATGGCTGATTCCATAACCATTGGTATTTGACACTGATGATTGCATAAAGGTGCTCATTGGATTAGTTACACTGGACGGACTCGTTGAGAACTCCTGGATGGTATTATACTAATGTTAGATAGCAGTTCTCTGGTGACATGAGTACAGGGTAGTCCCCAGACCTGAAATCGCCACAGTGTCTTGTGTGTGTTCCCACTGTATTTAGATTACAACCCTACCACGGCTCTACCAAGTCATGCAAACAGATTTATTTGGGTATTGTCACTGCAGGGTTCCCTAGCACGCCCAAGGGGTTCCGGATGGCATCTACCATGCCAAATTATAAAAAACAGCGAGCTAAAGAACCCTAACCCTAGATCTTTAAACTAAAGCAATAGGCGTATGCAAGAAATGTAAACAACTTTACACCAAGTGAATGGGAATACAACATTTATAGACCGGTCCTTCACTTCAATAGCTCCGTGTAGTAGTCCCTTCGCACCAAGTAGTGATCTCCCGGACTCAAGTTTGGCTCCACAAGATAAAAGGAACAAGCTTGCTTGAAGTCTTCGATGCCGAAGATGATCTACGTCGAGAAGACACTAACCCAAGCTATCTCGTCACTAATTGGGAATTAGTGAAGCAAACACCCTAAACTAAATTGATAGTCTAGTAGAGGATGATGAAGTAGGAATTTTTCTCACTTTAGAAATATTTATTTCACTAATATTCTTCATCATTGGAAAAGAAAGAGAGTTTAAGGAGATGAAGAAGAAGATGATGGCAATAATAGAATGAGTGAGAATAGAAACCATGGGTGAGTTCATATCATATACTAACTCATGTAGAGACTAAACCATGGCAAAAGATAATGGTTAAGTTAATAAATATCTAATGTAAAACAAAATGAGTAGACTAAGTCAATGGGTTCTACAAGCTTCCACTAAGCATCAACCATGACTAAATTTCACCTAATTTTGATTTACTTTAAATAAATAAACCCTACATTATATCAAGTATGGTGTAAGTCTCATACACCCATGTAGCATGTAGCAACAAGCATGACACAATAATATATATCACATATATATATTAAATGTGTACAGGTGAGATAAAGAATTTCTTAAGTGGGCTAATATTAGTTAATGTAAATTAATATATCAAATATATAATTATACATTAAATTATTAAATGAACACTTGATTTAATAATCCGGCTATATCACATATAACCGACCAATATCATTTGTATCATCTTATCGAATCAACGCTTGATTCGATAACCCGGCTATATCACATATAACCGACCGATATCACATATCGCGAGAATAGAATACGGTATCACATACACGTATTAATCTCGGTCCCGCACATATCACATATGTGCTCCTACTTCGTTTCTCTTGATCCAGGAAACCTCTGTGTAGGACTTTAAAGACTCGTCGATACGCCGGCAGTACGTGGTGATCATATCAGTCATCCACAAGCCGTCAGCGGTACTGTTAGACGTAACGGCCACCTGGGTATTGAGCGATCAGAAGATCAACAAGCATGCCTACTCATACTCTTGCGAATCCAATAAGTAATACTACCGTACAGTCCGGTCTTTTCGTGTGATATGTCGCATATCTAGCCTGGGGATAGTAAACGTCAGACTCTAATAGCCCGATAAGTCGTGCCGATGTGAGGCTCATAATGGGTCGAGAAACTACTGATAACACTTACCAGTAAATCTCAGTATTAGCCATGGCCAGGGACTTCCTGTTATATCCAATCGAGCACAGCGCAACATCAACCCCCTATACTGGGTGAGACGAAATTCCCTCCTATCGCTCATTGCCTCCATGTGACATGGGACTGTACCCAAAAACCACCGTTTTGCACAACTCCTCTTGAGCATGGTAAGGTGGAAATCAAAGCACGGTGGGAATCACACAAGACTCTATTATGATCTCGGGTCAACAGACTAACCTGTACCAGTGTCACTAGAGAACTGCTATCTGACTTGAGGTATAATACCATCTAGGAGTTCTCAGTGAGTCCTGTTCAGTGTACCTAGTCTCCACTGAGCACCTGTGCACGTTCTCTGATGTCAAACACTAATGGTTGTGGGATCAACCATCGCCTCATACAGGGTCAAGAATCGTACACACTAGTCTAATCTGGAATATCGATGCCACGTCTCGATACTCCCATGACTAGGAATAATTAAAGGATGTACTTACAGACTACCCTGGCCCCATAAGTATGATCTACATCATAGTCTTGGTAGTCAAGTACACATCCTAAGGGCTTTACCAATATGTAGAAGAGAGACAGTATGTGTACATGTTAAGATAAAGAGTAACCAGATAGCATACTATCATGTCAAGCAAGAAAGCCCTCCCTATATATGTCCAAGCCTCCACTATAATATACATCATATGTACAATAATGGCCTCTAGGGCATATATACAACTAACAATCTCCTACTTGCACTAAGGCCAGTTGTTATAGTATCTCATATCCAACGTCCCCAGAAGGTCTCTCTTGGGAAAGGCCTTTGTGAGTGGATCCGCCATGTTATCCTTCGCGTCAACTCTCCTGACCTCGATCCCCTGGAGATCAACCATCTCCCTGATCAAGTGATACTGCCTCAGAATATGTCTGGATCGCTGATGTGACCGGGGTTCCTAGGCCAAAGCCACAACTCCATTGTCACCACAATGGTAGGAACGATGTTCATCTCATGAACAAGAAATATCCAGACAGCTTCTTTGGTAGCATCGTTGGTAGCAATGTATACAGCCTTTATCGTCTAGTTTGCCACGGTATCTAACTTGGAACTCTTCCAACATACTGTCCCTCCACCGAGGGTAAAAGACAAAGCCCGAGACTGACTTTCAGTCGACCTTATCACTTCTGGAAGCTCGAATTGGTAAAGGACTCCCACTGGAGTTTACCGTTACCAAACACCAGGAACACTTCTTTAGTCTTTCACTGCTATCCAGTGATTCTCCCAAGAGCCGATTGATTCTTGATCACTACACCTAGTGAGTTAGCTACATCTGGACCGGTACCACTAAATCATCAGTTGTAGTTTATATAGCTGGATCTTTTCTAGTTCTAACTCATGACCATAAATTTGTTTTTGAAGAAATTCCTTTTTCTAAAAAGGTGGCATATTGAGAAACTAAACACATTTTGTTCCTCGGTTTGGAAGAAGATATTCCCTCGCGAATATTTGGGATATCCAATAAACTTACACAATTGACCTTGCCTGGAGTTTGTCCGGATTTTACCTTTCAACATAGGCCGGACAACCTCATATCTTAACACGTTTAAGACATGGTCTCTTCCCATACCATATCGCATATGGAATGGAAGGCACTGATTTTGGCGGAATCCTATTCAATAGGTATGCAGCTTCTTAAGTGCATAACTCTAAAAGAAAACAGGCAACTCAGCAGTACTGCACCTCATAGGGTGCGATTCCTCCGCCCCGATACATCGATGTGCTGTGGTGTATCCGGAGGAGTAAGCTAGGAGAGAATCTCATTCTCTTTTAGATAATACAGGAATTCCATGCTTCAAGTATTCTCTCCCCTAATCATATCGAAGGACTTAAATACTTGTACCCACCTGGTTCTCAACTTCATGCTTATATTCTTTGAATTTCTCAAAAAACATCAGACTTGTGTTTCAACAGGAACACATGTCCGAATCTTGAGAGATCCTCAGTGAATATAATAAAGTATGAGGAACCATTCATGGCATGTGTAGACATGGGACCGCATACATCACCATGTTTCAGTCCGAAGAGTTCAGAAACTCTATCTCCGTTTCCAGTAAACGGAGTTTTGATCATTTTACCTTTGAGACATGACTGGCAAGTTTCATAAGATAAAAATTCAAACGGATTCAAACATTCATCCTTATGTACCTTAGCTGGTCGTGTTTCATTGATATGACCTTGTCTACAGTGCCATAAGAAGGATTCTTTCATTTCTGAACTCTTCCTCTTGTGTGTGTTCTGCATACTTAGAATTGTATTTTGATTTAGAACGTATATGTCATTATATAACATACCTGATCCAATCAACTCTTGATTCAGGAAAATGTTCACAACATTATGCTGCAATACAAAATTATATTCTTCTTTAACTTAATAAAGAAACTGATGTAATGTTGTATATCAGGTTCGGTATATAATAACATTCGTTCAGAATCAATGTATTACTATTTGGTAATACAAAGTGATATTTGCCAACTGGTTTGGCTGCAACAATTGCACTATCACATGTTCTCAGATCTCTACTTTTTTGTAGCCCATATAACAGATTACATATGTGAGATCCTGATCCGGTATCAAATACCCAGGACGTAGAGTATACTGAGAAACAGTTCTTGGTAACGAACACACCTGAAGAAAATGCATCAACATGCTCTTTCTTCGATTGGGTGGCATGGGAATCCCGGCATTCCTCTATTTCCTGCTCAGACTTATAACAATTATAAGATAGAGCGGAACCAATGTTCCCTAGCTCAGTATAATAAGCAGGTTCAGTCAATACATCCATATTATTATCTTGATTAAGGCATATTACGGTCGCTACCAAGAGAGAGAGAGAGAAGAAGAAAATCTGCGTATACTTTTGCAATATCAGATTGGTTATTTATTTTATCTGATCATGATGACTCCCACTGTTTTTATCAAATCTTCTTCAAACCTTAAAATGGAAGACTAGCCGGGATTAATTACACCCTACAAGTTCTCTAATTGTTCAACTATATTGGTGTCGGTACTTTGAGGGAGGTTCCCCGTGCTTTCGCACAGACCTAATTAAAGTAAACCTCGTTTTTCCAGAGGCATAACCTCGTTAACACCTTTCTAAACACCTAATGGGTTAGCTAATTATAAAGTGCAAAAATCTTCCAGGAGTAACAATTACTCACCGCGGGTATCGGGATCCATCTATCTCATAGAAGGTATGCAATCTCATTGCAAATTTCAACACTGGAAATTCCCGATAATATTTTGCCCCAAGCAATCTATGTCCTTGACAAGGTCAACAAACCATAGATCGCAAGTCAAGGTCAACCCGTACATTTCATGATTGAATTAAACCCACCCATACGACCCTTGACAAGGTCAATAAGGCCGCATGACTACCCGAATCCAATCGCATCATATGCTATAGCAGATAAGCACTAATCAGCTACCATACACTACGCCTTGACAAGGTCAACAAACGCAGCATGAATACTAAATAGTTCTTATCTGAAATGATGGAGGGCTACGACAGGTTTTTAAGAAAACCTTTTGCGTAATGAACATGATATCGTTGTAGAATCGAATGATTTTGAAAAGGAGTGTTTTTTTAGGCTTTTATTAGTTTCGCTAAAGAGGTCACTCCCGGGGATCTCGGCTCTTTCCTTATCGAATAAGGTGCTGGATATTCATCAAGGAATACCACTATGCAAAACAAGAACTAAAAAAACAATCAAAAACAAAACCGAGTGGGTTGTACCATCTGCTAGTTTCTCTAAAGAGGTCACTCCCGGTGAAGGGATCTCGGCTCTTTCCTTATCGAATAAGGTGCTGGATAATCATCAAGGAAAACCACTATGCAAAGCAAGAACTAGAGCTACCCTTTTTGAAATTCGATTCCACAACATCATTAGGTTTCTTTTCTTTTCATTAATCACATTAATGAATTCACATCATTTATGCTTCCTAAGCATCACAGATAAAGAAACGAAAATATAACGTACGCCTATGCCATCTGCATTCGCCACAGTGTCCCGTTATGCACCGTTAGGTTACTTAACTAACGACATAATGGGACGGGACTAGCGCGGATGCAAAACATAAGCAACGTTTATTATATATCATATATATAATATACCATTCGTCTCAGAAGTGATCACATCACAGATATCAGCAGTGGAAAACAACATATGAAATATTGGATATACTAGGATTTCCGTGTTTTAAATTAAGCCAGTAAAAAAACGGATTCCACGTTCGTGATGAATAGCCAAACCCACATCCCTAG
Source organism: Agapanthus africanus (assembly GCA_030015575.1). Taxonomy (NCBI): domain Eukaryota; kingdom Viridiplantae; phylum Streptophyta; class Magnoliopsida; order Asparagales; family Amaryllidaceae; genus Agapanthus; species Agapanthus africanus. The sequence goes on along the minus strand of JASDDO010000029.1, from coordinate 394,495,593 downwards.
ACCCCTATGAGAGCGGCAAGCAACCCTACCAATTCTACGGTTAGGAGACCCGGTCTCGACTCCTCGAGATGGTCTCCCACTGGACCCTAGAACCCGGTTACTTGTGCTCCCCTCCTTGGGTCTATCCTAATGCGGAAAAGTAAATAATATACAACAATGGTGACATCATTCTCAACCCGGAAGTGCCCCAATAAAAGAATATTACATACATTGAATTTTACATGAATGAAAATGAAAAACTCTTATCTCACATCAAACCCCGGCTATACAAACACGACGATCCAATATAACATATCACAGCAACATATAATATCACATGTCATCAACGTAAGTAAATATGCGTATCCCAATTGTCGTTGACGTATAGCAACAAAACTGGCGATACCCCACATATTACACTTACAGTTGTAGAAAAGAAAGTGAAAAACTACAACAGTTGGAATCCTCAATCTCCTTAGACATCATAAACCCAAGGTATCTCATACTTCGGATTTCATACCTAACCAAATGAATTCCTTAGACATCATAAACCCGGAATATCTTATATTCCGAATTTCATGCCTAACAATTATAAACCCTGCATTTTAGTCTCGTTGTCAAAAACATTTTTCAATAACAAGTCGGGCAATTCAACAAGATTCCCGACATCCTAATCGAATGCTCATCGGGAACTTTAGTAGACGGCTGCACCCCCGATGCCGTCGACAAAGTGCACTTAGGTGGAACACCGCGGCCGTGAGCACCCAAACGGATACTTTAGGCAACGAGGTTCTCCTACAGTCACTTGGTCGGGGCTATGGGGCATGGCTTGTAAGTCCGTGTTGCCCACCCCGGTGCTTACGGGGAGGCGGAAAACATAATAAAAATTTGATTTTTATCAACTATAGGCAACATGGACTATGCTTTAAGGATCTTTGCTAAACATAAACTTGCTAACCCTAACTACAAAGTAGCTAAGTGATGGAAAGGTTATACCTTGAGCTCAAAGTCCTTCTCTCCTTGCTCCTTGGAATGGTTGAAAGAGTTCACCTTGCTTGTCTTCTCCCGTCAAAGAAGGATCCACTTGAAAGCCACCACCTTTAGCTTCAACTCCAAGCTAGGAGTAACTAGAGTGCAAGAAATGCTAAGACTTGAACCCTAGAAGAGAGTAGAGAGGATCAAGTGAAGGTTTTTCTCAAGCTTTTTGTTTCTCAACACATGAGAGGGAGAGAGCTTGAGGGAGAGGATGAGCAAGAGAGAGAAATGATATGAGAGAATGAAATATTAGTGAGCCATTCTCACTAATATGTGTGGATAATTTTAATTGGATAATTAGCTTGAAAATTGTCATGATAAATCATGACATGACCATTATCATTTCAATTTTGCAAAGATCAAAGAGCATCTTCCAAATGAAATGATTATGGTCAAGTTGTCAACAAGGTCAACAAGTCAATGAAGTCAAATTGTCAACAACAACCATGCACAATTATTAAGCTAATTATCAATTAACAATAATCCACACAAAATCAATAGGGTTAATAAAATGACAAAAGCCATTAACCCTAAACAAGGTCCTCTCCCCCAATCTCAAACAACTGTGCATACGCACCCGCATTCGTGATCCGAGGAACACGAATACTCTGAGAAAAACCAATCTCAAATCATATACTAGGATCCGGCTTAAACCAAAGCCCGCTAGTATAAACTGTCCGGACAGCAAACGTGCACAAGTGCGCGGATGCGAACGAACCCTGTCGCAAAACCATGCGACCTCTACTCATTTTGCCTAAAGGCGAATAGCTCTCTGTGTGGGACTCTAAAGACTCGACACTACGCTGGCAGTGGGTTTAACCACAGACCGCAAGCGGCACTAGCTGTACGTAACGGTCCCCAGGTAGATGTCGATAAGAAGACTGACGAGGTGAACCCCATCTGCACTCCTACTGAGCCTGTATGTGACAGTCTCCGTACAGTCCGGTCTGTTCGTCTGATACATCGCATGGCGGGCCTAGGGGGGCGGTGAACGTCAGTCCCCTAATAGCGGTACAAGTCGTGTCGGAGTGTAGCCTAGAACACCCTGAGATAACACTGGAAACCTACCGGTATATCTCGCTTGCCCTGGCCAGGGACTACTCGTGTAATGGCTCTCCTGGACACAGCGCGATGTCAACCCCCAATACCGGGAGAGACGAATCCTGTCTAACCGTCACTGCCTCCAAGTGCTTCGGGACTGCACCCAAAAACTACCTGTTTGTACGACTCCTTCAAGCCGTGGTAGGGTAGTAATCAAAGTGCAGTGGGAACACACTCGAGGCGAAGTGATAGTGTCAAGTCAGCGGACTAAGCTGTACTCATGTCACCTGGGAACTGATAACTGACGATAGGTATATTACCAACCAACAGTCCCCGACGAGTCCTGTCCAGTGTACTCGTAACCTAACGAGCACCCGCATACTATCCCAAGTACGACGTACTAACGGCTGTGGGACAGACCGTCTCCCACACTGGGATGAGAAGCGCATACGCTAGTCTACTCCGGAGTATCGATACCCTGTCTCGATAGTCCAACGACCAGGGACCTGTATAAGGATGTGCTTATAGATTACCCAGCTCCCACGAGTGCGAGCGCCATCACAACGTTGGTAATCAAGCAAAGATCCTAAGGGCTCTACTAATATGTATACCAGCAATATGCTAAAAGAAACACATGCACATATTAAAGTAGAGACAAACCAAGTAGCATACTACCATTTCGAGCAAGATTGTATATACAACTGTGAATATCCCAAGCTTCCATTAAGTAATATACAAACTAGTATGATACAGTAATGGCCTCTAGGGCATATACACTAACAATCTCCCACTTGCACTAAGGCCATGTACTGGCGTATCGAAGACCTATCATCTCGATCAGCCGCTCGAACTGAGTCTGGGGCAAGGCCTTGGTGAATGGATCTGCTGTGTTATCCTCTGATGCAACTCTCCGGACCTCGATCTCCTGGCGATCCATGATCTCCCTGATCAGGTGATACCGCCTTAAGATGTGTCTGGATTTCTGATGGGACCTGGGTTCCTTCGCTAAAGCTATAGTCCCGTTGTTGTCGCAATACAGAGGTATTGGGTCAACAATGGACGGAACCACCTGAAGTTCTTTCAAGAACTTCCTCATCCAGACAGCTTCTTTTGCGGCATCAGATGCAGCGATGTATTCCGCTTCCATAGTCGAGTCAGCAACGGTTTCCTGTTTGGAGCTCTTCCAACACACCGCCCCTCCATTGAGGGTAAAGACAAAACCCGACATGGACTTGGAATCATCCTTGTCACTCTGGAAGCTGGAGTCAGCAAAGGCCTCAATCTGCAGGTCTTTTCCGCCATACACCAAGAACATCTCCTTAGTCCTTCTCAGGTACTTGAGAATGTTCTTTACTGCTATCCAATGTTTCTCCCCTGGGTTTGACTGATACCTGCTTACCACACTCAGTGCATAAGCCACATCCGGTCTGGTACACAACATCGCATACATTATAGAGCCTACCGCAGAAGCGTAGGGTATAATAGACATGCGATCCCTCTCCAAATCAGTCTTGGGAGACATCTCTTTGGAGAGGGTGATCCCGTGACAAGCCGGTAGATTACCGCGCTTGGAATCTTCCATACTGAATCTCTTCAGTATGGTGTCGATGTACCTGGACTGCGAGAGTCCTAATATCCTCTTGGATCTGTCACGGTAGATCCGGATACCCAGAATGTATGAGGCATCACCTAGGTCTTTCATGGAGAACCTGTGTGACAAGAACCCCTTGACAGATTGTAGCATAGGAATGTCATTTCCTATTAAGAGAATGTCATCCACGTATAAAACGAGGAATACTACAGTTCTCGCTACAAATCTACAATAGATGCATGGTTCATCTGGATTTTTGATAAAGCCAAATTCTTTGACCGTCTCATCAAAACAGATGTTCCAACTCCGCGATGCCTGCTTGAGTCCATAAATGGACTTGAGCAACTTGCACACCTTTCCGCTGCTCCCACCCTGAATGAAACCCTCTGGCTGGTCCATATAGACACATTCCTCTAAATGACCATTTAGAAAAGCTGTCTTTACGTCCATCTGCCAAATCTCATAATCGTGGAAAGCAGCGATGGCAAGAAGGATCCGAATGGATTTCAGCATAGCTACTGGAGAAAAGGTTTCGTCATAGTCCAAACCAGGTCGCTGACGAAAACCCTTTGCTACCAGTCTAGCTTTATAGGTCTCAACCTGTCCATCTACACCAATCTTCCTTTTGAAGATCCACTTGCATCCTACGGGTTTTACCCCGTCTGGAGCAATGTCCAACGTCCATACTTTGTTGGTGTACATGGACTCCATCTCGGTCCGCATTGCATCCAGCCATTTTACCGAGTCGACGCTCTGAATGGCTTGCTGGAAGCTAGTAGGCTCATCACAATCTATGATGCAGTCCTCTCTATCCCCGTCAATGAGAAAACCGTAGTACCTCTCGGGCGGATGAGACTGCCTACTACTCCTGCGGAGTGGCGTAGGAATGTCCTGTTCTTTTGAACCTTCTGGTTCCACTAAACTTTCAGTAATAGTTTGTGGTTCTGGAATTTCCTCCAGTTCTATTGCGCTCCCACTTATTTCTTTTTCTAAAAACTGATGTTCCAGAAAGTGGGCATTGCGAGAAACAAGGACTTTTTGTTCCTCTGCGTAATAGAAAAGATACCCCCTGGAGTTTTTTGGGTATCCCACAAACTTGCACAGTACTGAGCGTGCCTCGAGCTTGTCCGCATGCTGCTTTTTGACATAAGCTGGACATCCCCAAATCTTCAAGTATTGAAGATAGGGTTTCTTCCCACTCCATAACTCATATGGTGTGGTAGGCACAGTCTTAGTGGGAACACGGTTCAAAAGATATGCAGCTGTTTCTAGCGCATATCCCCAGAATGATCGCAGTAACTCAGCGTTACTCATCATGGACCGTACCATATCCAATAAGGTTCGGTTCCTTCTCTCCGATACACCGTTATGTTGCGGAGTGTATGGAGGAGTAAGCTGAGAGAGAATTCCATTCTCTTTTAAGTAATTCAGGAATTCGGCACTTAAGTATTCTCCTCCTCGATCCGATCTTAGGATCTTGATACTTTTGCCTGTTTGTTTTTCTACTTCATTCTTATATTCCTGGAACTTATCAAAAGCTTCGGATTTATGCTTCATTAAGAAGACATGTCCGAATCTTGAGAAATCATCCGTAAAAGTTATGAAGTAAGAAAAACCGCTTCGCGCATGTGTAGACATTGGACCGCACACGTCGCTGTGTACGAGTCCCAAGAGCTCGCTCGCTCTTTCTCCGTGTCCAGAAAACGGAGCCTTTGTCATCTTTCCTTTGAGACAGGATTGACAAGTTGCATACGATTGATATTCGAACGGATCTAAATATCCTTCAGTATGTAACTTAGTCAATCTTCTCTCATTGATGTGACCCAGTCTACAATGCCATAAGAAAGTTTTATTAATTTCTGGAGACTTTCTTTTGTGTGTATTCTGGATATTGAAAACCTGTGGTTGGTTTAAAACGTATATACCGTTGTTCAATGTACCTGACCCAATCAACACTTGATTAAGGTGAATGTTCACTACATTACTTACAAATGCAAATTCATAACCTTCTTTAGATAATAAAGATACAGAAATGATATTACAGGTTGCATTTGGTACATAATAACAACTACGCAAAACCAAAAAGTGTCCATCTGATAATCCCAGGTGATAGTCCCCCACGGCCTCAGCATCCATGCTAGCACCGTTCGCAACTCTGAGGGTCATGTCACCTGCCTTCAAAACTCTACGCTTTCTCAACGCCTGCAAAGAATTACAGATATGAGATCCTGATCCGGTATCCAATACCCAGGATGTAGAGTTTATTGATAGACAGTTTTCAATAACATACACACCTGAAGCTGAAGCTGCAACTCGCTTCAAATCCTGTGTTCTGGCTTTCCAAGCCTTGCAATCTTGTTTCCAGTGACCACTTTTATGACAATAGAAGCATTCTTCCTTCCCCACCAGCTTCCCCGCTACCTTTGTTGCTTTACCCTTTCCCTTCGTATCCACTTTACCGACACCGCCTCTTGGTTTGGCGGGGGCTTTCTTCTTCTTGCCCTTGGCTTTCGCCCTGGACCTAGAAGAGGAAGATCCTCCTACAAACAAAGTGGATGTCTCCCTACCCTTCTGTAGGGTGCCCTCAGCAGTCCTCAACATGTTCAGAAGTTCGGCAAGTTCAACCTTCTTTCCTTGCATGTTGAAGTTAAGAATGAACTGGGCGTAAGTGGAAGGAAGGGACTGGAGAATCAAATCGGTATAGAGTTCATTCTCCAACGTGGTCCCAAGGTCCGCGAGCTCCTCTATGTAGCCGATCATCTTAAGCACGTGGTCCGCTACCGATGATCCGACGGCCAACCTTGCCGAAAAGAGCTTCTTCGACACTTCGTATCTTGCGATACGAGACTGCTCTCCATACAGTTCTTTTGTATGGAGAAATATGGACTCTAGGTCCATATTCTCGTGCCTCCTCTGATGTTCGTTGTCCATCGAGGCTAGTACGAGGCATCTGGCCCTCGCGCAATCTATCTCCCATGTCTTACGGATTTCTACATCCGCGACGCTGGAGGTGGGACCTGGGACGGGGGGAGCTTTGGTGGTAAGTATATACCCCAGCTTGTCATAAGTGATAGCCATCTTGACATTCCTGAGCCAATCTTTGTAGTTTGGCCCTGTCAATATGTTTTTATCTAATAGTAACTTAAGTCCGGTCATCTTGAATGGTCGCTGCAATTAGGAGAGAGAAAAGAAACACTTTAGCATGATGCTCTTGCAAGTTTAGAGTGGTTTTTAGTTTGTCTAAACTGGATGGCTCCCACTGTCTCTCGAATCCCTTCTCAAACCGTAAAGAAAAGGATTAGCCGGGATCATTCTCACCATACAATACTTGCTTAACCGTTCAGCCAGGCCAGTGTCGGTACTTCGAGGGAGGTTTTCCAACGCTTTCGCGAAGTTCCTTAATTAAGTAACCTCTTTTCCCTGTGGGCGTAGCCCCGCTAACACCTTTCTAGGCACCTACTAGGTTTATAGCATTGATCGTTAAGTGAGAGTTTTCCCGAGGAGTAGCATATACTCACAGTAGGATCGGGATCCAAATATCATCGCGTGATAAAACCGAAGGAATCCTACCAGAATCATCACACTCCAAAAGGTATGCAACGCTAGCAAGTTTCAGTACTTATGAAACTCCCGATGTAGATTTTTGCCCCATGCTCTTATGACCTTGGCGTGAGGTCAAAATGTCATAAGTCACATGTCAAGTTCTTCCCATCATTATCCTGGTTAATTTGAACCCACCCGTACCTACCCTTGACGTAGGCCAAAACGGCAGTACGACTGTCTCAAATCAACGCATTCTATCTATGCAACGGATAAATATCCGGTAGCTACCAATCACTATGCCTTGGCGTGAGGTCAAAATACATAGCTTAAATACTACCGAATATTTAACCGAAATGATGGAGGGCTACGGATGGTTTTGGCGAAACCGTGAACGTAGTGAACTTGATATAATCGATGGAACGAGATAGCTTTTAAAAAGGAGTGGTTCAAGCTCCGCGTTTAAAAGTTTTAGTTTTGAAAAGAACCGAGTGGTTTTCAAAGTGTTCCAATCGACTTTTACTTGGTTTATTTCTTGCATTAGTTCTTTTAATGCGTCCCATCATTTAATCCTACCATTGCAGAAAACAACAAAAATATGACGTACGCTTATGCCATTCGCATTCGCCACGGGGCCCCGTCATCACCCGTTAGGTTACTTAACTAACGATAGAGCGGGGGCTGGGCTAGCGCAGCTGTAAAACATAAGCAACGCCTAAATAGTTATTATATATATAAATATATAGCAATGATAGACATTACAGATCACAGATGAATACATTGGATATACTAGGAATCCGCAATGCGTTCGAGCCTGCAACGTAAAGCGGATTACACGGTCGCGGTGAATAGCCAATACCCCACCCAAGACCCCTACGGGTGCGGCAAACTACCCGCCAAGCACCCGAAGCGAAGCAACCTCCCTCACCACCGTGAGTAGGCCACTCGGCGCTTCGAGATACCCGGTAGTTTGTGCACCCCCTCCATGGGTCTATCCTAGGAGCAAAAACAGTAAAAAGAATTATACAATGACGGCTACAACCCCGACCCGGTTGTGCGGCCATACAAAGAATATTATTACATCAATTTACATGTTACAAATGAATGAAAGAAAAACAACGCTCATCTCACATCCACCCCGGCCATTCTCCCGCGACAATCCAATCCATTCATATCCACAAACCAACAATCACAGATCACAGAGATGTATAACCCCGACTAATCGACTTATACCGATTAGCCGACGTTCAATACATGCAAGCATTACAGATATAACCGATATAGTTAAAGTGCAGTGAAGTTCGGAAAAAATACGGAATTATAGGACCCCAAAAGGAAATTTCTTTTCTGGAAAATCTGGGTACATATAATATATCCTAAAAATCCCAAAACCAACAACAACACATACTGCATGAAAAACGATGCGCAGATAACGACAAACCGAGGCGCTTCCGCCGCACATGCCTATCTCGCGCGGCGGAAGGGCGGCGGCTTGAGGGAATTAGGGTATCGTTTTTCTTGGGTGTATTCACAAAACCCTGAGACGATTTTACAAGTATAAAGTTTTTCATTTTGAGCAGAAAAAATTTTAACAGAAACTTGGATTTTGAAAAAGTTTGGTTTTGTGATTTTTCCGGTTCCGAACTTCGTTACACTTAACTACTTAGCTAGTTTAGGTTTAGTTAGGCTCTGATACCACTGTAAGTCCGTGTTGCCCACCCCGGTGCTTACGGGGAGGCGGAAAACATAATAAAAATTTGATTTTTATCAACTATAGGCAACATGGACTATGCTTTAAGGATCTTTGCTAAACATAAACTTGCTAACCCTAACTACAAAGTAGCTAAGTGATGGAAAGGTTATACCTTGAGCTCAAAGTCCTTCTCTCCTTGCTCCTTGGAATGGTTGAAAGAGTTCACCTTGCTTGTCTTCTCCCGTCAAAGAAGGATCCACTTGAAAGCCACCACCTTTAGTTTCAACTCCAAGCTAGGAGTAACTAGAGTGCAAGAAATGCTAAGACTTGAACCCTAGAAGAGAGTAGAGAGGATCAAGTGAAGGTTTTTCTCAAGCTTTTTGTTTCTCAACACATGAGAGGGAGAGAGCTTGAGGGAGAGGATGAGCAAGAGAGAGAAATGATATGAGAGAATGAAATATTAGTGAGCCATTCTCACTAATATGTGTGGATAATTTTAATTGGATAATTAGCTTGAAAATTGTCATGATAAATCATGACATGACCATTATCATTTCAATTTTGCAAAGATCAAAGAGCATCTTCCAAATGAAATGATTATGGTCAAGTTGTCAACAAGGTCAACAAGTCAATGAAGTCAAATTGTCAACAACAACCATGCACAATTATTAAGCTAATTATCAATTAACAATAATCCACACAAAATCAATAGGGTTAATAAAATGACAAAAGCCATTAACCCTAAACAAGGTCCTCTCCCCCAATCTCAAACAACTGTGCATACGCACCCGCATTCGTGATCCGAGGAACACGAATACTCTGAGAAAAACCAATCTCAAATCATATACTAGGATCCGGCTTAAACCAAAGCCCGCTAGTATAAACTGTCCGGACAGCAAACGTGCACAAGTGCGCGGATGCGAACGAACCCTGTCGCAAAACCATGCGACCTCTACTCATTTTGCCTAAAGGCGAATAGCTCTCTGTGTGGGACTCTAAAGACTCGACACTACGCTGGCAGTGGGTTTAACCACAGACCGCAAGCGGCACTAGCTGTACGTAACGGTCCCCAGGTAGATGTCGATAAGAAGACTGACGAGGTGAACTCCATCTGCACTCCTACTGAGCCTGTATGTGACAGTCTCCGTACAGTCCGGTCTGTTCGTCTGATACATCGCATGGCGGGCCTAGGGGGGCGGTGAACGTCAGTCCCCTAATAGCGGTACAAGTCGTGTCGGAGTGTAGCCCAGAACACCCTGAGATAACACTGGAAACCTACCGGTATATCTCGCTTGCCCTGGCCAGGGACTACTCGTGTAATGGCTCTCCTGGACACAGCGCGATGTCAACCCCCAATACCGGGAGAGACGAATCCTGTCTAACCGTCACTGCCTCCAAGTGCTTCGGGACTGCACCCAAAAACTACCTGTTTGCACGACTCCTTCAAGCCGTGGTAGGGTAGTAATCAAAGTGCAGTGGGAACACACTCGAGGCGAAGTGATAGTGTCAAGTCAGCAGACTAAGCTGTACTCATGTCACCTGGGAACTGATAACTGACGATAGGTATATTACCAACCAACAGTCCCCGACGAGTCCTGTCCAGTGTACTCGTAACCTAACGAGCACCCGCATACTATCCCAAGTACGACGTACTAACGGCTGTGGGACAGACCGTCTCCCACACTGGGATGAGAAGCGCATACGCTAGTCTACTCCGGAGTATCGATGCCCTGTCTCGATAGTCCAACGACCAGGGACCTGTATAAGGATGTGCTTATAGATTACCCAGCTCCCACGAGTGCGAGCGCCATCACAACGCTGGTAATCAAGCAAAGATCCTAAGGGCTCTACTAATATGTATACCAGCAATATGTTAAAAGAAACACATGCACATATTAAAGTAGAGACAAACCAAGTAGCATACTACCATTTCGAGCAAGATTGTATATACAACTGTGAATATCCCAAGCTTCCATTAAGTAATATACAAACTAGTATGATACAGTAATGGCCTCTAGGGCATATACACTAACATGGCTATCTAGTAATGTTACAAGGTGAGTATCCGCGTACACTACGTGATTGCGACGGACTTTTGATCCACATCAAAATCCCGTGGCAACCGATCAAATGAGACTATATTGCTAGATTTATAAAATTCAAACCGGTTTTCACAAAACCGATTATTGTAAATTCCAAATATTGTGTCACATTCTACAAATTGCTAGGCGATATTAAACATTTCGATCGAATCAACGAATTCCCAAAATTTCCAGAGAGCTCAACACTTGAGCAGTGTTAGAAATACCCATAACCATACCACAGTACCCATAAACCATCGGCTGAAGGCCCGTCCCAAGCCTCCGTAGTGGCGCCGCGGAACCGCCGCCAAATCCATAATTTGGTCGCGGTTCCACGGTCACTAAAGCGAGTTAGGGATTCGTTCTACAGGTGCGTCCATGAAATTCCCTGTGTGATTTTTAGAGTATTTTTAACATGGAAAAATCCAACATTTGGAAAATTTTCCAGAGAAGGGGTCAAGTTCGGGTTTTTAGGGTTCGATCGAATCTCTAACTTCGCCTAGACAACGCCTAATACTCTTTCTTGGCTCTGATACCACTGCAGGGTTCTCTAGCATGCCCAAGGGGTTCCAGATGGCATCCACCATGCCAAATTATAAAAAACAGCGAGCTAAAGAACCCTAACCCTAGATCTTTAAACTAAAGCAATAGGCGTATGCAAGAAATGTAAACAACTTTACACTAAGTGAATGGAAATACAACCTTTGTAGACCAGTCCTTCACTTCAAAAGCTCCGTGTAGTAATCCTTTCGCTCCAAGTAGTGATCTCCCGGACTCAAGTTTGGCTCCACAAGATGAAAGGAATAAGTTTGCTTGAAGTCTTCAAGGCCGAAGATGATCTACATCGAGGAGACACCAACCCAAGTTACATCTTCACTAATTGGGAATTAGTGAAGCAAATACTCTAAACTAAATGGCTAGTCTAGTAGAGGATGATAGAGTAGGAATTTTTCTCACTTTAGAAATATTTATCTCACTAATATTCTTCATCATTGGAAAAGCAAGAGAGCTTAAGGAGATGATGGCAATAATAGAATGAGTGAGAATAAAAACTATGGGTGGGTTCATATCATATACTAACTCATGTAGAGACTAAACCATGGCTAAAAATAATGGTTAGGTTAATAAATATTTAATGTAAAATAAAATAAGTGGACTAAGTCAATGTGTTCTACAAGCTTCCACTAAGTATCAACCATGACTAAATTCCACCTAATTTTGATTTACTTTAAATAAATAAACCCTACATTATATCAAACATGGTGTAAGCCTCATACACCCATATAGCATGTAGCAACAAGCATGACACAATAATATATCACACACACACACACACACACACACACACACATTAAATGTGTACAAGTGAGATAAAGAATTTCTTAAGTGAGCTAATATTAATTAATGTAAATTAATATATCAAATATATAATTATACATTAAATTATTAAATCAACACTTGATTTAATAATCTGGCTATATCACATATAACCGACTAATATCATTTGTATCATCTTATCGAATCAACACTTTATTCGATAACCCGGCTATATCACATATAACCGACCGATGTCACATATCGTGAGAATAGAATACGGTATCACATACATGTATTAATCTCGGTCCCGCACATATCACATATGTGCTCCTACTTCGTTTCGCTTGAGCCAGAAAACCTCTGTGTAGAACTCTAAAGACTCGTCAATATGCCGGTATTATGTGGTGATCATATCAGTCACCCACAAGCCGTCAGCGGTACTGCTAGACGTAACGGCCACCTGGGTATTAAGTGATCAGAAGATCAACAAGCATGCCTGCTCATACTCCTGCGAATCCAATAAGTAACACTACCGTACATTCCGGTCTCTTCGTCTCATATGTCGCATATCTAGCCTGGGGGTGGTAAACGTCAGACCCTAATAGCCCGATAAGTCGTGCCGATGTGAGGCTCATAACTGGTTGAGAAACTACTGATAACACTTACCAGTAAATCTCAGTATCAACCCTGGCCAGGGATTTCCTATTATAGCCAATCGAGCCCAGCGCAACATCAACACCCTATACCGAGGGAGACGAAATCCCCTCCTATCGCTCATTGCCTTCATATGACTTAGGACTGTACCCAAAAACCACCGTTTTGCACAACTCCTATTGAGCATGATAAGGTGGAAATCAAAGCATTGTGTGAATTACACAAGACTCTATGAAGATCTTGGGTCTACAGACTAATCTGTACCAGTGTCACCATAGAACTGCTATCTGACGTGAGGTATAATACCATTTAGGAGTTCTCGGCGAGTCCTGTTCAGTATACCCAGTCTCCACTGAGCACTTATGCACGTTCTCTGATGTCAAACACCAATGGTTGTGGGATCAACCATCGCCCCATACAGGGTCAAGAATCGTACACACTAGTCTACTCTGGAATATCGATGCCTCGTCTCAATACTCCCACGACTAGGAACAATTAAAGGATGTACTTACGGACTACCCTGGCCCCACTAGTATGATCTACATCATAGTCCTGGTAGTCAAGTACACATCCTAAGGACGAGAGACAATGTGTGTACATGTTAAGATAAAGAGTAACCAAATAGCATACTATCATGTCGAGCAAGAAAGTCCTCCCTATATATGTCCAAGCATCCGCTATAATATACATCACATGTACAATAATGGCCTCTAGAGCATACATACAACTAACAGTCACGTCCCGCTTCCCTCTAGACAGAAACGGTGACGTGCTAAGCCCGCAACGTATTTACTATAAAATAAATACTTTAAACGTCTATAAGAAACATAAAGTAACAAGAAAAAACAAAAGTATGAAATCCAACTTTGATTTATTATATTCAAGATTCATAATTGATAAAATATCTAAATGCAAGATATGATAACATGATAAGCCTTAAGAAGAAAACAAAAATAAAGTGAAATGAAATGAAAAGTTGAATGAAACTAGACGTCCGGTTGTGATGCGAACTGGTTGTACTCTTCTTCGACCGCTTCAATCTGCTCTGTCTTAATGCCACATGACGAACATTCTAAGAAAGAAAGAAAAATGGGTGGAATGCCCGTCAGCGAACTTGCGCTCGGTAAGTCTCCAAGAAAGGTGGGATGTGAATGTATATAAATGAATATGCAAGGTAACATGTGATATAGTATGAATGGAAATAAAATATGAACAAGTATAACATGGTAATGTTAATGACAACTATGTAAGTATGACAATGTAATATGAGCATAGAAAATAAGTGTAACAAAGCCGTGAAGTATAGATATAGTGAACATGAAGTGAATGCAAGTGTCCTAAAGGGTCTCTAAAAGGATAAAAGTGACTAATATGAGTTCAAGTGTGAAAATCAACCAATCTCAAGAGTATTCTCAAATCCAAGAATATCGTCCAGGGATAAGGAATCACGGGCCCAAAATAGCGGGACTTCAATTGTTATTGAAGTATTCCAAACCCAACTGGCTATCATCCAGGGGTTTGGAAACATGGGCCCTCATTCATGAATTTGTGATTTGTACCATTTCAGCTCGGTACCATAACAACATGATTTATACCGTTTCAGCCCGATACCACGGCAATATGATTTGTACCATTTCAGCCCGGTACCACAGCAACATGATTTGTATTAATGGGACTCATGAGATTCCGTTGGATTCATACTCAAACTACCTCAACACCCCATGTATATTAGTCTATAATTATTTTTACGAGTCTTGATCGAATCCATAAATACAAAAGGTGATGTATGATATCAAGTTTTCAAGATTGAGTTCATATAGTCATGTCAAGCACAAGTCATGCCAATTGTATTTATAGTTTGAGTCAAATTGGTTCAAGTGTACACATTGGGTTCAAGTATTCATTATTGAGTTATGTCAAGATCAAGTCAATTCTAGCATGTAATGGTTTAATCACAAGTCATATAAACAATAATAAATAAGCAATCACAGAACATGATATGGGATAAGTATACAACTAATGTCCAAAAACAATATTGTAAATATATGATATATACGACTAGTTAATCAAGTCAATTGAAGTCGGAAATATAAACGAAAATATGGCCTTAAGTATTATTCATACGTGAGTTCTAGTCTCGCATAAATACGACTACCGGCTTGGGAGATATATCTGTTCAGCACCGTCACACATTTTTAAAACATAGTTTGGGTCAATTTCCATCAGGTTTCAGATTACGAACATTATTAGGAAATTGTAGGCCTTTTGATTTACTTATCCAAAACACCAAGATTCATTTGATTTAGATTCCTGAAGTTCTAATTATGATCATTTTAATATCAGCATTTAAAACAGAAATTCAGATTTCTGGACAGCAACTATATATTGTATTGAAAATCCTATATTGGATTGTTTCATGCATTTCTAAGTAATATAGTATACATAAAATTATAGTTCTATCAATTGTGTATCTACACATCTAAAGTTTGGCACGAACGGATATCGAGAGTTCGAGTTATGTCTTATTTAAAAACAATGTGCAGATCAGGACAGATTCTGTTCAGATTCGTCGCTTAATATTGAAACGCGGTTTTGTATATTTTACGTCGGTTTTCAGTAAAAACTTAAAACTAAGAAAATCTAGATATTTCAATGTAAATATTCAAAACATCTGAAAAAACTTAATTTGGACATCGGTAGACTAAGTTATATGTCCTGGAATTTGGCCAATAAATGCAGTTTTCTGTTTTTTTACGAACAGTGAATAAAACGATGTAATTTTTAAACCGTTATGTGGTTAAATATGAAAATTTTTATTGTAAATTTGGAATTCTATCTATTATTTTACCTAATGTTCTAAGAATTTCCAGAAGTGGAAATTAATTTATAAAAATTATTTTAAAAATATAGGTTTTGTAAGATCGTATTTTGAAAATGATAAATCTATGGTATTTATTTATAATTTTGTTTTCTTGTTTGCAAAATTAAATATAAATAATTAAAATTCCAGCGATTAATAATACGAATTAATATATGTTAGTAAACATATGATCCGGTTATGATTAACCGTCTAAAACAACAATATATGCACCAGATTAACGCTATGGAGTTATAATATGCAATTACAGAAACCAAACCACATTATAAGCAACAAAGTCTCATTTGCAATAACTTAATTCAAGATAAATTATATTCCACACATGAAGTAACAGTGCTTACTAATAAATATGATAAAAAATTATGTTAAGAGAAACAATTTCATAAGGAATTTTACGATATCATAAGTTGACATGGTGAGACATGATAGGAGGTCAAGATTCAAATAGTGAGATTAAGGAGAAGGGAAATGATATGACTTACATAAACAAGCCGGTATTGTCACCGGACTTGTCTATCCGTCGATAGCCTCGTATTTCTAACGAGACCTTCTTGAGAGCTTCTTTATATTTTTCTTCGAGAAATCTAAATGAAAAGGGAGATGGAAAATGATAGAAATGTGTGATGAAGAAAAAAAGAGTGACATATAAAAAAGCTTTATGGCCACCATAATTCTAATAAATTATAGCTTATAACCATTCTAATCATTTTGGGAGTTAAAAGGGAAGATAAAATAAAAGGTCTCATTTGTAGGTTATGAGAATGATAAAAATTGATAAAAAAAATAATTGCAAGAATGGGGATTTGAACATGTGACTTATGAAATAACAATGTAAGGAATTATCCAATGAGCTACAAGGTTGTTCGTGCACATAATTAATAAGAATTAAATATATGTTGTTGCTTGAAAAGAAAGTGGGCTTAGAAAAAGAAAAGAAAGAAATCAAATGGAATTGTCTTGACTTGGGTTTTCGGCTTTGAAAAATTAAAGAATGGATAAAATAGATGAAGTGATAAAATAATATATTTACTAAAGAATAAAAGATACCAAAAATAAATAATTATAATATTTTATTAAAGAAATGATACGCGAGGATATAGGAATTTTAGGGTCGTTACAGGTACAGTTCCGAAGCACATGGAGGTAATGAACGGTCGAGAGAATTCCTCACTCTCAGTATTAAGAGTCAATATCGCACTGTGCAGGATACGACTATAACCAGAAATTCATGGCCACGGCAGTAGAGATAAACTGGTAAGTGTTACCAATTGTATTTTTTTTGGTTATGAGTTATCTGTCAGCACGGTTTATTGGGTTATTGGGCGTTTGATAGATTCTACCCCCAGACTCGGTATATGATACTCTTTGACGAAGAGACTGGACTGTACGGTATTGTCACTTATAAAATTTGTCGGGTTTGGATGAGTTCTCTTATCGACCTGCCTTTATCTTACTCATACCTGGATCGCTGTTACGTGCAGTTAGTGCCACCAACGAGCTTTTGGGTTAACCCGAAAGGGGATTAAATCTGAAAGTGTTTCAGATTTAATCAGATGTGATCCTGTATAAGCTACTGCCAGCGTATTGACAGGTCTTTAGTGTCCCGCAACAAAAGTGCCTGTCCGGGCAAAACGCAATGTCACGTGTGTATAGGGATACATGCATGAGTTTGATTAAACATGTATATTGGATATACGCGTTTAATCGGACGACTATTATACTAGCCGGTTTAAAAGCCGGAATGTTAAGTTAAGTGTTGACTTTGATAACCGTATTTATGATGTGGTTTTCACTATAGTGTATATTATAAACACACTCTCTACAGTATATGATACCGAGAAGATATTAATGATGTTTCGTATATATGATACATGATGTGTATGGGATATATATATATATATATATATATATATATATATATATATATTAATTCCCACCATTTTATATTATGTGTAAATTAATATAATTTTATATGTGTGTATTAATGTGTGTGTATAATATTATTTATTATACTTAATAAATGGTGGGGCCCACCCACACACATGAGAGAGGGTGGAACAGTGCAAGTGTCACTTATATATGATATGGATGGAAAATAATGATGAGAGATGAGAATTATTATTTTTTAAGCCATCATACTTCTTCTTTTTCCTCTTCATAAGAGCTTGAGCTCTCTTGAAAATGGTAAGTGTTGCCATGGTGAGAGAGTGACAAAAAGAGAGAGTATCCATCGTTCACATCGTCTTCCTCTACGTCTAACTAGTCTGTGGAGGAAGTTTCTCTCCCCGGTGACAGAGTTAGAGCTCAGGCAGCCCGTTATCAACGCTGATCATCTACGACGAGGTGGTTGGCGTTCAAACGTGTCCGGGAGCTCACGGAGTCTAGAATGGGTTTTCTGGGATTAGCCGGATACACTACAAAGGTTGTAGCTCACTTGACTTTTCTCTTTACTCTTTTCTATTTTGCACATTGGATTGATCTTGGTGATGGATTATGGTTATACTTTATAAAAAATTTCGCCGCAGCCATAATTGTCACGACCCTAACCTTCGTCCAATTACAATAGGGAGTTGAGAAAGCTCAGCTCTATGATTACTCGGAAACGAGCAATTGTCTGGTGGTTAGAAAAAGAGAGAACATACTCAGAGGAGGCCCCAAAAGGTCGGGTGTTGCTTCGGAGGCGAGGCATCGAGGAATGCCCCCATTGCATTATACTTATTCCTGCCCCATAGCTCTCAAGAATCTAGCGGATTTACTTGGACGTCACGTAGTCTGCTATGTGCCGTGATCTGGGAAATCTTCACTTACGAGAATCATCACACCGGTTGCGTCTATGGAGGGATAGACGATGCGGGGGGGGGGGACTACTAAAATAGGGGGTTGCCCCTACGGATTACAAAATCCGTAGGGGCAGATTTCGTTTGGTCCTACGGACTAATCCTAGGGCCTTAAGGTTTCTCCTATGGTTCTTACATATTAATTTAAGAATATTAAATCGTAAATTGTTGTTTGCCCCTACGGAGCCGCAAACCAAGAACCTACGGATTTATCCGTAGGGGCATGTAAATAAGGATTTAATTAAAAAGGCACAGATCGATCCCTACGCTCATTATCTTAATTATTCTCGAAGTCGCGCGCGAACCCAAAATCCCCAAATCCTCGTTCCCACCGATCACCAAATCTCTCGTCGCCGTTCTCGTTGTCGCCAGCGCAGGCCGTTTCATCGTCGCCACCGCCTGGTTCTTCCTCGTCGCCGTTTTCGTCGCCACCGATCGATCGTCTCTTCCACTGCACAGGTAATTAAATCTTCAATTAAAGAAATTTTTGATTATTTTAGGGGTTGGGGTTGGGGTTGCGGTTGGGGTTCGGCTAGGGTTGCGGTTGGGGTTGGGTTCGGCTAGGGTTGCGGTTGGGGTTGGGGTCGGGGTTGGGGTTGGGGTTAGGGTTATGGTTGGGCTGGGGCTGGTACTGGGGTTGCAGTTGGGGTTGGGGTTGGGGTTAGGGTTGGTGTTGGGGTTCGGTTGGGGCTGGGGCTGGGGTTAGGGTTAGGGCTGAAAACAATGGATCTTGCTTAACTTATATTTTCAGTTGTAGAATTTTATTTGAGGTGTTACATGAGATAGAATAACTTAGTTATATTTTCAAACAATTATAGCTATATTTTTCAGTTGTAGAATTTTAAACTAGTTAATAAATAGGCAAGATATCGTTAAGTAACTTATACGGTTCGAAGTTCAGCCGTAGATTTCGAGACTAGTTGATGCGCAAGTAAAACATTGCAATATTTGAGGGAAGTAAACAGCATGAAAACAATGGATCTTGCTTAAGATGCGACAAGTTCGTAGGAAAACCCTAGGTGAGAAAAGAATAGGGAATCAAAAATTCAAACAGAGAATTTAATTCTCAAATCTAAGAGTTTAACTCTTCTGTACAAAAGAACTTAGTTCTTCTTCTGGTTGAAGATCTGCACAGAGCACATCTCCCCATAGGATAAGAATTTAATTCTCATCGGGTTGAGATCCTGCCATGCAGATCCAAAACTTAGAGGGGGAATTGAGTTTAGAGAATTTAATTCTCCCAAAACAAAGTTAGGGTTTAACCCTATATGAGAATTCAATTCTCCAAAAATTACAGGAATTTAATTCCTTCAAGACAGAACTAGGATTTAACCATAACTGAGAATTTAATTCTCTCAAATTCACAGGAATTTAATTCCTCTTAAAAAATGAAATTAGGGTTTCACACTCTACAAGAATTTAATTCTTTTACATATATGGGAATTTAATTCCTCTAAAAAAAATTAGGGTTTAACCCTATATAAGAATTTAATTCTTTCAGGAATTTAATTCCTCTAAATCATGATCAGGGTTTAACCCTACAGAGAATTTAATTCTCAAAATAAAATAAGGAGACTTAAAAGATCTCCATGCATGCAAAGAGTTAGGGTCACGTGCCCCACGTGACCCCTGAAAAGATCCTCACAAATGAGAAGGATTTAGCCCTGAGGCAATACCTACGTGATCCTTTGTCAGTAACTATCCCGTTCTTAGATTTCTCAATATAGTCACCATAACCTATAATTTATATGTTATACAGTCTAACATGGCCCATGAGTACGTCAGAGTTAAAGACTGGATGTATGTGGATTGGCAACAACGTATGCAACCTAAGTTTGTCGCAGAAGTTGCTGCTTTTATTGAATTTGCACGCGCACATAATAAGATCGTGATAGAGAAGATTCTCTGCCCGTGCGATAGATGTGGCAATAAGTACTGGCAGAATGTAGAATTGGCAGAGCTTCATATTTTTTAAAATATGGGTTTATTAGACTTTATACAACTTGGAAATATCACGGGAAAGGAGAAGAACACAGTAATGCGTCAGAAGAAGAGGGAGAACACGATAATGCGGCAGGAGAAGAAGGAGAAGACGGTAATGCGGCAGAAGGAGAAGACGGTAATTTATTTCCATCAGAAGAAATGGAGGATATGGTAGAGGCTGCCCTAGGTGAATCTATTCGTACCGAAGATGACATTCCTTCCGGTCAAGGACCGCGTGCGGATAAATATGAAAATTTCATGATTGATGTTAGAAAACCAATTTATGAGAATGCAAAATATTCCACCCTTTCATGGTTCGTCCAACTTTTCCAGATTAAGTGCCTAAATGGATGGAGCAACAAGTCATTCATAATGCTTTTTTCGTTCTTGAAAGATTCTATGCCCCCGGGAAATAACGTGCCCGACAGCTGGTACGGAGCCCAGAAGATGATGTCTGATTTGGGTCTAAAGTGCGAGAAGATTCAAACATGTCCTAAAAATTGCGTGTTGTACCGGAAAGAGAATTCAGATTTAAAAGAGTGTCCAACATGCGGAGAGGCCAGGTATAAGCCGAAAGATTCTGATAAGAAGCTTGATATACCTGTCAAGATAGCACGATCTTTTCCCATAACACAGAGGCTACAAAAGCTATTCAGGTGCTAGAAAACAGCCGAGGCAATGATTTGGCATCACTGTGCTCCTCCAAATGAAGATGGAAAAATAAGCCATCCAAGAGATTCACCGGCATGGAAGGATATCGATAGGAGGCACGCAATATTCAGTAGCGATCATCGCAATGTCCGTCTTGGACTGGCTAGTGATGGCTTCTGCCCATTCAACTATATGGCTGGAAGTCACAGCACATGGCCCGTTGTAATGATAATTATAATCTGTCGCCTTGGTTGGCTATGGACCAATCATACTTTATGATGCCTCTTCTTATCGACGGACCAAACTCACCGGGAAACAATATCGACGTCTATCTTCAACCTCTGATCGAGGAGTTAAAATCTTTGTTCATTGATGGTGTAGAGACATATGATGCAAACACAAATACAACCTTCATACTGCGTGCGGCTTTAATGTGGACAATTAATGACTTTCCTACGTATGAAATGCTATCAGGTTGGTTCGTACATGGTCACAAAGCATGTCCTCATTGCCATCAACACACAACATCGAAATTCTTGAATTTTAGCAGTAAGGTTTGTTATTGCGGCCATCGACGTTTCCTGCCTCTAGACCACCCCTACAGGTTAGACACTGTTCACTTTGATGGTCATCAGGAGCTTCTTGGACCTCCTGCCCCATTGTCCGGAGAGGACGTGACTGCTCAATGGGATGGTTACAATAATGTGACCTTCGGGATGGATCCGACAAAACATGTCAAACCACCATTTTGGAACAAGTTAAGCATTTTCTTCGAGCTTCCGTACTGGTCAACAAATTTAGTACGTCATTGTCTGGACGTCATGCATATAGAGAAATGAGTATCAGAGCACATACTCAGCTTGCTTCTTTGTAAAGGCGGGAAATCGAAAGACAACCTGAATGCTCGGATGGATCTACAGTAGTGGGGAATAAGAAGTGAATTGCACCCTAGACCGGTAGCGGGTAAACCAGGCAAGTTTGTACTTCCCAATGCCTCTTATCATATGTCACAGCCGGAGAATAAAAGATTCCTGCAGGTGTTGCATGATTTGAAAGTTCCCACAGGTTTCTCAGGATCATTCAGCAAGAAAATAAAAATTGTGAAAGGCAAGATCGATGGGCTGAAAAGTCATGATCACCATGTTATCATGGAGCACCTTCTTCCATTAGCCCTCAGGACTTCTCTCCCCGAATCGGTTGGTCTAGTAATCATCGACCTATGTTGTTTTTTCGGAGAGTTGTGTGCTAAAACACTGGAGGTTGTGACGCTGGATAAACTAGAAAATTCTATTGCGTTGATACTTTGCAAGTTTGAGCGTATTTTCCCACCGTCATTCTTCGATATCATAATACACTTGACGGTTCATCTTGCAACTGAGGCTAAGTTAGCCGGACCGGTATAATATCGATGGATGTATCCCGTCGAGAGGTACGTGTAATTTTTCGTTTTGTGCAATTTTTAAAATTATTGTTGTCCTGTATGCCCGTATTTATTTATTCAACATATTTTCTTTAGATACCTCTACACTCTTAAAAATATATACGCAATAAAAATCGACCAGATGGTTCTATTATGCAAGGTTATCTTCTTGATAAAGCAACCACATTTTGTTCCCGCTATCTGGACTAGAACATTGAGACGAGACTTAACTGGCCTCGAAGAATTCAAGACGGGCCATATGGTAAAGACGATTATAAGAAGGTAGACACTATGTTTATCAACAAGATATACCGGTTTATCTTGCTTAATTGCGCATGTCTTGAACAAATTAGAGAGTAATTTTTTTTGGATTAATTGTTATATTTGTGTTTGTGTGTGTATAAAATGATATAATATTAATGTCACCATTATTTATCGAAAACAGAATTCATTTTAACGAGATACGTGAGGGGCATCCTGATTGGAACAAAGAACGATTGGAAAAATATCATCAGGAGAATTTTTGTGATTGGGTCACAGATCATGTAAATTATTCGAATAACATGTTATTGCTATCAGTTTTAATCTAAACTTATATCGTTATGTATTTGTCGTAAAATTTGTTTTGCTAGATCCACGATCCGAACTTGTCTGCATCATTTAAGAGTGGTTCAAGATGTTTAGCTCAATTTTCTAGTATGGAGGTTGCATATTATAAAGGATTCGGTGTCCTTGGATACAAATTCGAAGTTAACGACATAGAAATATCTAGAACCACTCAGAATAGTGGGATTGCGACGGTAGGATCGGACGGTGTGATTTATTATGGGTACTTAAATTGTATACTCGGCATCCACTATCCCGGACGATCAGAACCCTTTTATATATTCTAGTGTACTTGGTACGATACGCGGACCGATATGAATAAGTGGAGAAGTAATCTTGGGAATTGGAAAGATGAATATGGATTGACCAGTGTGAACACACTTCGATTTTACGGTCAGGAAGATCCGTTTATCTTTCCGAACCAAGCATTCCAAGTATACTACTCACAGTGTTTGAAGCATCCGGGATGGAGTGTCGTATGTCGTTGGAAACCCAGGGATGTCTACGATGTCCCAGAATTCGATGACAGCGATGATGATGAAGAAGAGAGAAGGCTTAGAGTGCTCCGACCGTCTGTTTCAAAGGACGGGATGTCTTCGGCCGATCATGAAGTTACGTGGGTTAGAAATGATATCGATGATGAAATCCAAGTAGATATGTTTAATGCGTCCACGAAACGAAAAAGATTATCAGTAATGTTATATTATTACTTCACATTTTACGATCTATACATATATAGTCAATAATTGTAATGATTGTCTAATGCGTCCACGAACCGTTTATCTAGATTTGATGATGATGACGGGAGCAGCGAGGGGCGGCAGGAGCTCCAGCCGCGGCACCGGCAGAGGCAGAGGCAGAGCGGTTCTGCCGCCCGGAGAGCTGCGTAGGGAGCTTCAGAGGGCCGGTCTTGCACCCAGATCGGAGACCCCTTCGGATGCCTCCTTCCGTGTGGACTTTGCCACACCTCTAGGTATATTGCACGCATATCCATTTTGAATGTAATATTATAGATATTCATGCATGTTCATGTCAAAATTACTTATATTGTCAATGTTTGATTGTCTAGTTGTTGGTGATGCCACCACATCAGGGACAGAGGCCACTCCCGCACCTCTAGGTATGTTTATATATCATATAGTACATGTATATTGATTTAGAATGCTATACCATAAATACACACACATTCCTTTTGCTCTTACTTAGATAGTAATTTTTTTTATTGTCTAGCTGTAGGTGGTGACACCACCGCACCTGCGGGTATATTTATATATCCTATAGTGCATGCATATTGATTTAGAATGTTATATTATTAATCTACACATTCTTTTTGCAATTACTTATATAATCTATTTTTAATTGTCTAATTATAGGTGGTGCGTCCACATCTGCCGCAGGGGCCACTCCTGCCGCTTCCGTACCCTCCGCATCGTCTGTAGGTTAGTATGAATAAATATAAGATATTTATTCATTTTACATATCCTCTATAGATTAAATATGAACTTCATGGAAATTTAGCGTCAATGTTTATTTTCTAGTTGGAGGGGATGCGTCCGCATCTGGGACACCGACTGTTCCTCACCGGAGGAACAGTCGTCCCGCTCGTGCTGCTGCCCGGGCCTAGGCTCGTGCTTTAGTCACCGGAGGTATATATCGCACTTCAATTTTCGTTTAACCTTGATTTCTTAATACAACTTTGTCTTAATATTGATTGTCTTGATATTTCTTGCAGACGCAGGGCCTCCCCATCCCCAGAGGGGGACTCGAGGCCCGAATCAGTCCCACAGGCTGAGGCCTGACAGAGCTAGGGGGAGGCAGCATTCCCCCTCTTTTTTACCCCTGATTATCGCTATACCGGTTCTCATGCCGGGAGGTTCGGCCGATATAAGGGGGATGAGAGCCGGCTCGTGAAGAACTATCCACTTCATGTTGAGTGGGGCGACCAGCACCGGCGCTCATTCGCCCTCTTCTTTGATCAGGCTTGGGTATTAATATATATTTTCATTTGATTTATCCAATATATTTATTATTAACACTTGCAATCTAATAACAATGTTTTTTTTGTATTTTCAGTTGGATTACGATTTTCAACCTGTACCCGACCCTGATCACCCTGGGAGGGTGCTCGACCTTCATGCTCTGTACAATGGCCGGATGAAGAACATGCAGACCAAGGTCCGATACAACAGGAATGAGCTGAAGGCCGACTGCTACTCCCTGTGGATGGCGACCCCCGAGGCAGAGAGAGCGACCCTCCTATCTACTCCGGCCTTTGCGAGAGTCGACGTAGAGACATGGCCTCTATTGTGCGAATATTTCGACTCTCAACGCAAACAGGTATGTATTTTAAATGTAATTCATTGTTTAGTATATAATTTATTTTTTTGTGTTCCTTAATTAGAAAACTAAATGTGAATGTGTTGTGCAGAAACAGGCCGCTCAAAATATAGAGAATAGGAAATCGGCGAAGAGGGGTCGCCCCACTTATACAGGTAGCTCGGGGAATATTACTCGAGCCATGGAGTTATCGGTAAATTACAATAGACCGGCCTTTGTGATATAATGCAATATTAAGAGTTATTTTCTAATATATCGAATATTAAGAGTTATTTTCTAATATTGCAGAGAGCTCAGACCCTGGCGCAAGGTGGTACACCGAGCGTGCTGTCCGCATATCTTGTCGTCCACGGCACCTCGACAGATCCCGCGATGGGCGAGCTTCGATACCCCGACGTCGCTACCTAAGAGTATTGCGTAAGTGTTAATATTTATTCAACCCCTATTTGAAATTTTAGTTTTGAAAGGTTAAAATTTAAATGATATACTTATATTTTACTGGTTAATGTGGGTGTAGGAGCGGGTGGTTGAGCAGGCCAAGGCATCGGGGATCGATTTTATCGGACAGAGCGATCCGATGCTGCTGACCCTAGTCCTGGACGCCGCACACAGAGGGCACCACGGAAGTTGGGAAAGAGGCCGGGGACTGGGCCCTAGCAGGGCCCATATGAGGTTGGACTCCACCCCGGCTGTTACTTCCTCCGTCTCCAGTGAGCGACGTTTCCAGCAGGAACTGGAGAGCTTGAAGGCCACCGTTCAGGAGTTGAAGGAGATGCTGGTATGTATACTACTTAATAGTAAAATATTATGTCATATTATAGATAGCAACATATCCAATATTAGTACGTAGCCTGAGTTTATTTGGTTGTAGACTTAGCTTTGATTAATCATACATACATATCTAATTAAAATAAACTACGGTTTTCCAAACTAGATATCCAAACGAGGCCTAAGTCCCTAAGTATACATAGATTGGGGTTTCGAAATAACTTCAAAACGATACGAATTCGAATAATACACAGTTCTTACTCGCTTATTACACACGTAGGTCCAGACGCGACAGGGTACATCGGCCGAGCCTCCACATGCATCTCCTTCGACTGCGGCTCCGCAAGCCACTTCATCGGCTGCGGTTCCGCAGACAGCTCCTATAGCTCCACCGCCCGCCCAGACTCCCGCAGCTGCGGCTCCGCAAGCCACTACCTCGACGGCGGCTGCGCAGACCACATCGCCAGCTCCACAGCCTGCTCAGACTTCCGCACGCTCCGCATTGCATGATTTATTGACCGAGGAGCAGGTGCGCCAGATTCTGGCGTTTATCACAGGTGGAGCTGGACCGAGCTAGGGTGGCTTTTTTATTCTTATATTTTAAACATGTATTTATTTATATGATACATATTATACTACATTTTGGACGATATTGATATTGGTGGTGTTTGTGTGTTTATATTGATATCATATTCTGCTTGTTGGTTTCTTTTGTAAATTATGCGTGATGTGATTATGAATACTGCGATATATGTTCTGCGTGATGATTAATTTTATATATGATCGATGTATATATTATTGTGCACAGGACGAGAAAAAAATAGGCAGCCCTTTTTTTAAAAAAACATGATAATATGTACCTACGGATTAATCCGTAGGGCTCAACATTGCCCCTACGGATTAATCCGTAGGGCCCCATATGTACCTACAGATTTATCCGTAGAGGAAAAATATTAGGATACTTGATATCCTATGATCTCAGTATCAGGGGTTAATCTTGCCCCTACGGTTATATTCGTAGGGGCAAACAAATGCCCCTACACAGGTATCCGTAGGGGCAAAATATCAGCTGTATTTTCTTTTCATGCATTGTACAAAAGAATATTAATAAATAAATTTGCTGTTATTTTTATATTTTATATTGCTTAGATACGCTTAGCATATTTACTTCACAATAAATACGTAGCGGACCAGTTGCGTCCCCTTCGCTGTATACCGGGAAGCGGGGCGTGACACTCTGCTAGGCCCCGGGACGGGATCCTCCCCCGAACGCTCACGGGACGCGGCCACCGGAGGAGAGGGAGCCGGGGCAGGCTTCGCACGAGAAGAGCTGGCGCCCCCAGCCTTCGTGACCTTCCTCGGCTGGCGCATAGAGGCTCGGAGCACGTCCATATCCATGGGTCCTGCACAAAACCAAATGCAAAGAAGTCAGCAACACAAGTAATATACAAGCCGAAAAGCAAGCCTAATTTACCGACGAACTCAACGGGGCTGAGCCCGGCCCAACTCAGGACCCTCTCAGACAGCAGCACGTCGAATCAGGGAACGGGCTCCCACAACGCCACTCTCACCGCGGCGGGGTCATTGGACTGGTTCCTCGGCAAGCATTTTTCCCTCGACCACTTGGTAGGAACGGGCCAGTCCTCGCCATCGGGAGGGGAAACGAAGAATAACTTTTTCTTCCAGTCGTGAATGGAAGAAGGCAGGGCCACAACCCCTGTCCCGGCGGCGCCCCCCTGTCACTTTCTAAAAGAGAGGTAGACCCACCTCGGATCGCCCGCTCGACCCCCAGGATGATTTTTGAAAACGAGGGAAGAATCAAGAAGGGAAAGGCTGAAGGGAACCGCCTGTAACTTCAGGCAGATCAGGAACCCGAGGAGAATCCTCCATGAGTTCGGCACTAACTAGCCAGGGGCTAACCCGAAGAAGTTCAGCGCTTCGAAGACCTCGGGTGAGAAGAGCAGGCGCATTCCACCCTAAAAAGTTTCCAAGTACAGGGCGATCTCCCTACCCCGTATTTGGTCTGCCCTCTCTCCCTTCTTGTCCATATGAAGCGTATAACGTGAGGGGATGTGGAAGCGAGCCCGAGCATTGGCGAGCTCGTCCTCATACCTCACCCAACACGACGCGCCGGGGGCAGCGTCTACTGCTTCCTCCATAGGGGATGTCCCCGCTGCACGATCCCGGGAAGAGGATCCGACCCCTGCTCCCCGGGAAGACTCAGGCTCAACTAAAGGATCCTTAAAACCTACTCCTATGACATCTACAGATTCCACGAAAGAAGATATCTAACCTGGAGAAGAGGAATTCTCGGGAAACGAAAGCAGAAGAAAGAAGACGAGCGCCAAGCAACCAGGGCTTATAGCGAGGAAATATGAAGGAGTAGGGATCCTGGAGTGGGCTCCACCCCTATTTGTTTCCGCAATCACCCTCATCCAAGGGCGCCCTTCATCTCCCACCAAAACGCCTCCTCGTGTCCGACGGCTCCGATTGCTCCACGTGTCGTTCCCACACTGGACCGCACCCCATCAGACACCGCAGGTCTGCACACGTCGCGTCGGCCAACCGGGGTGTTGATATGATTTTCAGTATTATCAATATCTTCCCCGACATTATTATTCAGCACTCTTCCCGATCTCAACGTTGTAATGGCATTTATATTGTAATGCCCAGGAATCTGTAGGGGTTGAGAGGGAAGTTTCCCTTTTTCTCTCGCACTCATTTCGGCTTTGAGGCGCGCGATTTCAGCTTCCATCGATCTGATACTCTCAGCTTGTGACGCTGAGTTTTTCTTTATCTCACTGACGGAAGATCTAATCTCAGTCGAAACCTCTATGAAATTTGATAAAAGTGATTTCATGGTTTGAGTGAATTGAGAGAATTCGTCAGAACTTGACAACTGCATAGGATTAGACTGTGCAGGATTGTTGTCCTGGTTTTGGAAATTTTGTGACTGGTAGGGGTGCTGAGTGAGTTGAAGGGGTTGCTGTTGAGGTGGAGGAAGAGCCCTTTGAAAATTATTCGTGTTTGGAACCGTGTTTTGAGATTGATTTTGGTTCCAAGCAAAATTCGGGTGATTCCTCCAACCCTGATTATACGTGGAAGAATATGGATCGTTTCGAGGCCTTTGAAATGCGGAATTAGAATGCTCGTGACCTTGAAACGCAGAGTTTAATGGACATTCTTCCGTTAAATGTGACGGATCAGAACAGCACCCACAAACAGTTTTGGGGAGTGACACTGGGTTTAGGGAGGCTGCTTCAAATTTGTGTTCCATAGCGTCGAGCTTCTTTTGCATTGCTGCCATTTCAGCTCGAACACCTATGGACACATCTATTTGGTGTACGCCACCCCTATTCAATGGTTGGGTTCCACTCTCCCACTGTAGTGATTTTTCAGCGAACTCTTCTAAGTATCGCCAAGCTTCCCCATCATCCTTAGTCATAAAAGTACCTTGACACATGTTTTCAAGGCTCTGTTTAGTGTTAGGGTTACTGCCCTCATATATGATTCGGCAAAGCTCCCATCTCGGGATGCCGTGATGAGGACATTGAACCAATAGATCCTTGAAACGTTCAAAGTATTTAGAGAATGGTTCAGCAGGGAGCTGGGCAAATTGATTCAGTTCGCTACGGATTTGAGCTGTCTTTTGGATTGGGTAAAATTTCTTAAGGAATGCAGCGACGAATTCTTCCCAATTCGTAATAGAATGTGCGGTAGTGTTATATAGCCACTTCTCGGCTATATCGCACAATGTAAATGGAAGAAATCGTAGACGCATCGCATCCACTGAAAGTTGTGACGTACCCATCATTGCGCATACGTTTTCAAATTTGGTAATGAAAACGTAAGCGTCCTCCGTCTCGAGTCCGTGGTATTTGGGTAAAAGATTGATATACTGGGCTTGATTTCAAAGTTATCCCCATTGGCTGGTGGTGTGGATAAGCAGGTCGAAAGAGGACCTCTATGTGGATAGCATCTCTCCTGGATAGAAATGCGGGGTGGATTCTGCGCACCAACGGACGGCGGCAGATTAGGGTTAAAGAAGTTTGATGGATTCGGGTCCATCGGTGTGGGTGTGGTAGTAGGTAAAGAAAAGGTAAATGGAGAAATATCGACTTCGGAGTCGATAAAGGGTACGCGGACTAAACGGGCACTAGAATCCCGTGTCCAGCCTATCTTGTACTAAAAAGGGTTAGTACAAGTGGCAGCGTTGGCTTATAATTAGGGGTAAATGAATGCGGTGTTTGCTTTTGAAAAAGGGACGGATTTTGAAAAAAATTATGCGACAAAACAAATGCAGCACACAAACCCTAGAATCTAGTTGTCACCTAGGTCCGGCTCTAGACCGCTCCTAACTGCCAAAAGACAAGTCGCATGATAGAATCCTCCACTGCCTCTTTGTTCCCCTGTGGCCGGATAAGTGCCAGGTAAGTGGGAAGGTACTCCACTACGTAAGTAGTGGGCCTAATTAAAAACCACTAGCCTTAGACACACTCGCCTTAGGCACCACAAGAAAACGCGGATAAGCAATGAATTACCCACGGCCTTCTCTTGTCCTAATTGAGCACGACAGTCCTTAGAGTCATCTCTAGATTTCTATTAGTTAATGTGGGTTAATGCGGATGCAAGTTTGGTGGTTTTCGGGGCCTAGGAAGGGTAATGAAATCCCCACCTAATTTGGATTTGGCCGTGCCCCTTAGTATCCGTATTGAGAATGCAAACAACCAAGAAACAAAATCACGCACAAATTTTAATTTGCAATTTGCAAGCTACGATTATTTGCAAAGAATCCTGCAGCAAAGTGTTAATTGGAGCTAAAAAGAGGAGAGAGGAGAGAGCAAGAAGTCACCTGTACTAAAAATTTTGCAGAGAACCCCCAAATGCGCGGCTGTTCCGCCGCAAATGGTAGGCAATGGCCGCGGAAACGCGGTCCTCTGGTGTGATCTCTGCACCAAAATTCACTAGGAAGCTCCTGTTGCTTCCCTCTGTTCTCTGGTACTCTCCAAAAATTTTTCTCAATTCCCAGCAAGCTTCAGATCTCCTTGCAATGAAACACGACAAATTGTTTAGGGTTTGCACGAATTTTGATCTCAAAATAACAATGGAATAATTCTTTCAATTCAAACTATAAAATGTAAACGAATTAGCGCGTAATCCCCGGCAACGGCGCCATTTGATTGATCGATTTTCTTGGATGTGTGTATCAAATCAAATAGTCCCCGGCAACGGCGCCATTTTGATTGAAACTGTTTCTTGTGTCGGTATTCAGAAAATTTATAAAGAACTTCACAACCAAAAAATATTTTGACCGCAATCAAACTACGGTGTCAATTGTAGTTCATGAATGAGTGCGGATCGTTCACAGGGATTGCACGATTCGTTTGTATTATGATATGCATTGAATTGAAAAGTTAAGTACGATAAAAGAAAACATGATTCAAGAGTTTTGATTTTCAAGTGTCACTATTCTATTCAAGAATCAAGAAAAAGATAAACAATCAAGAATCGGTGTATCGATGATATTTCCAATCAAGAATCAAGAATCTAAAAGAGGCTCGTAGGAATCGATCGAGTCTATAGACGTGATGTAATCTCTAGATTTCATGTTCTTGTCCTTCGAAGGATTGATACTAGATCGATGATCATCGACGAGAGTTAGGGTTTTCTCGTGAAACTAGAGTTTCATCTTATCCCTTGTTCTGTTGTCAATATCATTCACATTCTAGCCTCTAGCAATTTCAAGAAACGATCCTAACTCCCCAATTTCGAGCGATATCATTCAAGAAAGCATCGTAACGAAATGGGTTGTCGGTTCTTGAACTTGCTAGGGTTTACAAAACTTGTAGGAATCAAGAATCGATTAAAGCTATGTTACATCATCATTCTATTGACCGTCTCGACTCCTTGACGAGCGGAGTTTTATTCACACATCACCACACAGAAAATATTTACGAATTGTAAAGATATCATGATGCAGAATTTAAAGAAAACAAGATAAAAGAATATCACCTTTATTTATCTCAACAATTTTGATTACATTCGCTTCAAGAACTACAAGAGGAAGAATCTAGATTGTTGATCGGGCGTCGCTCGGCTTCATGAGTCATGGATCGGCTCGGATCGCTTGCTCCGTTGAAGATCGGCTCCGCTCCTAAAGGTTGTAGGGCTTCTTGCTTAATGGGTACTCGGTATCTTGGCTTTTGGAGTTGGAATTAGGGTTAGGGTTTCATACAAGCCCTGTCACTAGACTTGTGGAAGAAGAAGATGAAGAGAGAGATAGATTGGGGATAGATTCACTAATTGGATGGATAATTCCCAAGGTTGAATTCCTCCATTACAATGAGCCTAGGGTCTTATTTATAGAGCACCCAAACCCTAGGTTTAGGTTTGAAATGGTAGTTCCCTCCAAAAGTTTGTTGAGTCTTCTAGAAGATAGTTTGTTAGGAGCTAGCTTCGGGTTTATGCTAGGTTTAATTAGGCTTGGAAACCCTTGTTTGCTGATCTGGCAGAAACCCCTGGAGTCTTCTGGAAACTGAGATGCATTTCTGAACTGTAGGCCCTGAAAGAGATATTCTGCACCAAAATTGAGTTGCTGATGTGGCAAGACGGCCGCGGAACCGCGGCCTAAGCCGGCTTGCGCCGCGGTTCCGCGGCCAAGTAGTGGCTTCAGGGATTCAACTTTGCTGTGTTGTCTTGGGCTGATATTTGATGTGTTTTCTGATGTGTTAATTTGCAATCACTCCTATGTAATGATACCAGAACTGAAATCATTGAGTTGGCGTAATATTTGAGCGGTGTAAATTTGAGCGAGCTTCTCCTTTTCCTGCACAGACTTCGAAACACGGGTTGCGACATATAGAAATATTGCGATGTCATGCAATGCAGTCAATTTCCCTAGAAATGCCGGTTTTAAGGTCTAATACATGTAATCTGATAATCTGTGATAGATTTGCTAATATGTGAAATACGGATATCGAACACTTCTATATGAATGCAAATGATGAGGAAATTGCCGGCTAAAATATACAATATTTTTGACTAATCAAATACCCCCAAACTTAATTTCGATCGTCTCGAGCGAATGTTTTATTTAAAAAGAGAAGGAGAAAATAAGGAAAGAGAAAAACTAACTAGCACACTTTCGTAGGCAACACGATTGCACTGAGCATGTGCAACAAGCCTTTAAACCTCTAGGTGTCCCTAGTAGGAGGAGTGTTGTCTCCTGAGGGTTTTCAGCGGATTGCACCCACAAAATCCAATAATAAAAGCAAGATCATGAATATTTCATTTAAAGAAGAGAATCGTAAAAGAAAAGCCTTGAAAATTAGGGTTTCTAACGAAGCTAGCTTTTCGGTTGTCATGAGCCCTATCTTAATGGTCATGAAAAGATGTTAGAAATCACGTCCTCCCTCAATAAAACATCGTCTTATTCTTCATTCCTATCTTTCTTCCAAATATCGATCATATAACCCTGCGTGTGTGTAAAGGACATCCCTACACCCGGAGAATTCAATTCAAGCTATCATACTCTTGCCCATCAGCCTCAGTACTTTTTAATTAATGAATATTTAGATGAGATTGCTCACACACTTTCATGCGACCGTTAATACTTCTTGAGGTACTAACCGACCGATTACTCATGTGCTTGCTTATTTGGTGTATTTTCCTCATCTTGCACCACCTCAGGCATAGCAGTGACTCCCAGACCAGTTGGCCTTAGGGCACTAGGTGAAGAAGCACCCTCGCTATACATTTTTATTGCCCTCGGTGATAACAAAACCAGTGTTCATTTTTCTCACCACTTTATATTTTATTCATTTTTTTTATTTCCTTCATACTTTTGGCTTTAAGACAAGAGCATTTCAAGGTATCCTCTACTATCCCAGGCTTTAAGATGTGTGTAAGTGCGAATAGCAGGGTAGTAACGTTCAAAATGTTTGGCTTCCAGAATAGAAACTATTTTTCAGACTTATTTTTATCCTCAGATTAGTGACGTCTTTCATCTTACTAACCCTTGGGACAACGGCTCATAACTACTTATTACTAGTTCGTATAAGAAAACTTCTAATTTTCTTAGTTTTCTTAAATTTTTCTAATCTCATGGATGTAATTTTTCACTATCTAAACTTTCATTATCTTATTTATATACAAAAAAGTGTAAATATTAAAATTATTTTTATATTTGAAAATTTTTAAATTTTTATGGGTTTTGAAAATTTTTCAATTTTTATAGATTTTTAAAAGAAATGTTTTGTGCTTATGCAGATGATATGCAAATGATGCAAAAATAAGCACAAATCTCCCCCAAACTTGTTTTCAACAGTGTCCTCACTGTTGCCGACAGCTATATCTACAAAAACCTGTAAGTCTGGAGGGAATTATTAGTGGGGGCAAAATATATAAGTGAAGAACTTCCCCCAAACTTATTCTTTTTACTCACCTTCATTCAAAAAATGATACAATGATATACTGGATATGAAGGTGAGACGGAGGAATTTTAATCCAAATAAACTGGCTTTTGTAAGAACAAGAGCTCCTCCGTAGGGTTAGTGGAATAATACGGCTTTAATCTATGTCCATTTACTTTGAAAACAGTGCCGTTTTTAACATTTTCAACTTCTACCGCCCCGTGCGGGTATACAGACCGCACAACAAAAGGTCCCTTCCATCGAGATCGGAGCTTACCCGCATGAAGGTGTAATCGTGAATCATAAAGAAGGACTTGTTGACCAGGTAAAAATGTTTTCCTCAAAATATTTTTATCGTGAAAAACCTTAGTCCTATTCTTTGTGATTACAGCATTATCATAAGCTTCATCGCGGAGTTCGCTTAGCTCGTTTAGTTGCAGCTTCCGAAAGTTGCAAGCAAGGTTTAAATCAAAATTTATTTCTTTAATAGCCTACAATGCTTTATGCTCTATCTCGACAGGTAAATGACATGCTTTTCCAAACACTATCCTATATGGAGACATTCCTAGGTCGGTCTTATATGCAGTCCTGAATGCCCAAAGAGCATCCGTCAATTTGGTCGACCAGTCTTTTCTATTCTTAGCAACAGTTTTCTCCAGGATAAGTTTGATTTGTCTGTTTGAGATTTCAGCCTGCCCGCTTGTTTGGGGATGATAGGGTGTAGAAAGTCGGTGGTTGATTGAGTATTTCCGCATCAGAGTCTCGAAAGACCTGTTGCAGAAGTGTGTCCCATTATCGCTAATGATAGCGCGTGGGTGTCCAAATCGCGAGAAGATATTCTCTTTCAAGAACTTAATGACAACTTTCTTGTCATTAGTGCGACATGGAATGGCTTCTACCCACTTTGAGACATAATCAACTGCTAGCAATATGTACAAGTTCCCAAAGGAGTTGGGAAAGGGACCCATAAAATCAATGCCCCAAACATCGAACATTTCAACAACCAAGATGGGTTGCTGAGGCATTTCATTCCTCTGGGATATTCTACCCGTATACTGACATTGTGTACAGGTTTTGCAATGCTCAAATGCGTCCTTGAATAAGGTCGGCCAATAAAATCCACATTGCAAAATCTTTTCCGCTGTCTTTCTAGGACCAAAGTGACCCCCACAGGCCTGATCATGACAAAAAGAAAGAACACTCTTGAACTCTTCATTCGGGACGCACCGGCGAATGATCTGATCAGGACAATATTTAAACAAATAGGGCTCGTCCCAGTAAAAGTGTTTTACTTGGGATAGAAAACGGTATTTGTCCTGTTTCGACCAATCGCTCGGTATAAGTCCCGTGGCATGATAGTTCACAATATCCCTGAACCATGGTTCATTGGATACGCTCAAGAGTTGCTCGTCAGGAAACGAGTCATTGATCGGCAGGGTCACAGGAGGAGAAATGATGCGTGAAAGGTGGTCAGCTACTACGTTTTCACATCCTTTCTTATCTTTGATAATAAGATCGAATTCTTGTAACAGAAGGATCCAACGTATTAGTCGACCTTTTGCATCTTTCTTCGCCAGAAGATGTTTTAAAGCGGAATGGTCAGTATACACAACTATAGGTGAGCCAATTAAGTAAGGCCTGAATTTTTCTAATACAAATACAACCGCTAATAGTTCTTTCTCTGTAGTTGTATAATTGATTTGCGTATCATTCAGGATCTTACTAGCATAGTATATCACGTGTGGCATCTTTTCGATGTGCTGTCCTAAGACTGCACCTACTGCAAAATCAGATGCGTCACACATCAGCTCAAAGGGGTAGTCCCAGTTTGGTGATGATAAAACGGGGGCTGAAGTGAGTGAGTGTTTAAGTGAGTCGAAAGCTGTTTCGCAATCCGAGTCAAAATGGAAGGTCGTATCCTTGGCCAGGAGAAGAGTTAAAGGTCTAGCAATTTTGCTAAAATCCTTAATGAATCTCCTATAAAAGCCCGCATGGCCAAGGAAAGAGCGAATATCTTTGACGCTTTTGGGATGAGGGAGGTTTTGAATGACATCTACTTTAGCTCTGTCAACCTCAATGCCTTTCTGTGAAATGACATGTCCAAGGACTATTCCTTCTTGGACCATAAAATGGCATTTTTCCCAGTTCAAAGTCAAGTTCTTCTCTTTGCAACGAGTAAGAATAGCGTCAAGATTTGCTAGGCAATCGGAAAAAGAGTCTCCAAAAATCGAGAAGTCGTCCATAAAGATCTCCAAAAAATTCTCTACCATATCAGAGAATATCCCCATCATACACCGCTGAAAGGTAGCGGGAGCATTGCATAGCCCGAAGGGCATGCGACTGTAAGCAAAGGTACCAAAAGGACAAGTAAAAGTGGTTTTATCTTGATCCTTTTTGGCGATGGGGACCTGATTATAGCCTGAGTATCCGTCCATAAAACAATAGTACTGTCGTCCCGCTAAGCGTTCCAGCATTTGATCAATAAATGGTAGAGGAAAATGATCTTTCCTCGTAGCAGCGTTGAGTTTTCTATAATCGATACATACACGCCACCTGTTGCGCCACGGCAGCGCCCCGGCCTCTTGCTCGAGGCCAAAATGCGGAATAAAAATTTTCCTTACTCGGAAACCGGCGCTACCGCGGACAATGAAAACCCGGATCGTAACCATTAACCTAATGCTAGCAAACAAGAGATAGGGTGAGAAGTATACCGAGTGATCCGAGTCCTCCGGTCTTCTCGTCATCGTCCCGATCTCCCGCGGAAAGTGTTGCCTCCACATCGTCGCCTCCTCGCCGGAAAGGGCACCACATCGCCTTCTTCTTTTACGGGCTCCCGCCTCAATACCGAGGCAACTCGCGCATGAAGCCGGCAACTCGACATGCTCAAGATGTGCTGTAGAATGTGTAGTAGATTGTCTCACTTGGGTTTTGTTGCCATTTGAAGATGATGGAGGAAACAAGGATTAGAAAAATGGTGCTTGCATTTTTCTAGCATGAAAAAGAGATCAAGAAAGAAACTCTCAAGAATGAAGCTCTCTCTTCTTCTTCCTCTCTTTCTTTTTCTTCTTTTCTTTTCTAATGAAAAAAAACTTATCATCTAAATGAGAATGGTGGAGGAGATAATATGAAGCATGAAGGGAGGTGAGTGTAGGGTAAAGGAAGTGGTGACCACATCAAGACATAATCATCACAAACTCACATCAACTCTAATCCACATCTTATCTTCATAAAGCATGAAATGAATGGTATCTAAAAAGGTTATCATAATAAATCATTTGCAAGAAAAACCTCCACAAAGTGTTATTTGCAAAACTGCAAATAACCCCCTCCATCAGAAAAGTCCGGCCAGGAAAGAACAAAGGAAAACCGGCCGGAACGGAATGCAAACTGGCAACTCCAGAAAACTGGTCCCGTAATAAATTACAGGAAAACCCCTATACTGTGCATACACACCCGCATCTGTATTCCGACCGGATACAAATGCAATGAGACAAAATCTACACTGTACTAGACTAGGACCGGCTTAAGCTAAAGCCGGCTAGTAAAATCCGTTCGATCCTGATCCGTGCAATACCGCACGTATCTGATCGAACCCTGCCATATAACTATACGGCCACTAGTACAAAACTGTCCGATCCTGATCCGTGCAATACCGCACGTATCTGATCAGACCCTGCCATATCTCCATACGGCCTCTACAGCGTTTCGCCCGAAAGCTGAGTAACTGAAAGTGTGGTGGACTCTAAAGACTCGTCAATACTATGGCTGTGGATTTAACCACTAGCACGTCAGAGGTATCAGCCAATACGTGACGGGCCACCAGCTATTGACCAAAAGGGACGTCGATGAGCGAACTCATCCTGACACCCTACTGAGCCTGTCAGTGACAATATCCGTACAGTCCGGTCCGTTCGTCTATGAGTATCGCATGGCGGGCCTAAGGGGTTGGTAAAAGTCAGACCCCCAAAGGCGGTACAAGTCGTGTCGGAGTGTAGCCCAGAACGCCCTGAGATACTACTGGAATACCTACCAGTAAATCTCCTGCCTCGGCCGAGGGCTTTGCGTAATGGCTCTCCTAGACACAGCGCGACCTCACCCCCAATACCGGGAGAGACGAACCCCTGAAGATCCGCTCACTGCCTCCATGTGGCTCGGGACTGTACCCAACTAAAACCTGTTTGCACGACTCCTTTGAGCCGTGGTAGGGTAGTAATCAAAGCACAGTGGGAACTCACACGAGACAAATGACGATCCTCAGGTCGATGAACTAACCTGTACACATGTCACCAGGGAACTGCTATCTGACGTCTGGTATAAGACCAACTAGCAGGTTCCCGGCGAGTCCTGTCCGGTGTACTCATAACCCAATGAGCACCTGTATACATCTTAGGTGAACCAACTGACACCAGTGGCTTGTGAGACCGGCCACCGCCCCTCGTCGGGGTCTCGACTGTATACACTAGTCTACTAATGGAGTATCGATGCCCTGTCTCGAAACTCCTACGACTAGGGACCTTTTAAGGATGTGCTTATAGACCCCAGCTCCCACGTATATGATCGCCATCATACTGCTGGTCGTCAAGCAAGAATCCTAGGGGCTCTATCAACGTGTAATAGCGACATGTCAGGTCACCTAAAGCAGTACACGATGATAAAGATAAACCAGATAGCATACTATTATCTCGAGTAAGACTGTCCTACCGGGATAGGTCCTCCCTCAATCATTGCAATCACGTGCCTGTGATCCAATAATTGACTCTGAGGGCACTATCTCCAACAATCTCCCACTTGCACTCAAGGCTAATTATTGCGATGTCGCATACTCACAGCCCGTGTGATACCGAACACCCAACTCCTCTACTAGTCAGTCTCACAAAGCTCGTTTGCGAGACTATTGCGTTCGAGGAATAGCCTCAGTGAGTGGATCCGCTGTGAAGTTTCTTTCTATGTCTCTCTATATCTCAAGTTCGCGGAGAAAGCCATCTCCCGAAATGAGCAATACCTGTCTTAGAACGTCTGGATGTCTGATGGGACCTAGCTCATAAATGAACTTCAAATCCAAACTTCTTAGACTGTATCGTCAACCGAACTTAATCAGTATCCTGCGCCAAGCCTCCCTCAGTATTGCCTTGGACCACCTGTCCAAAATACTGCCCCTCGTCAGAAGGAAAACTATAACTCTGACAACCTCCTTGTCGTCCATGTCACCTTGGAAGCCTGGAATGATAACTGTCTCCCAAATGAGGCTGTCGTTATCATATCCCTAGAACATTCACTTATGTTCTAACACTGCTTCCGACTGTTTCTCCAGGATTGGATCAATATCATCTTATTGCATCTAGTGCAAGAACAACATCTGGTGTGGTACTTGACATCTCATGATTGACTCAATTGCCTAAGCAAGTGATCTGCCAATCATGAGTATCCCTCTACCCTTTAGTCTATAAGACACCTTTAGAGAGGGTGACTCCATCAACTGCAGGTACACTACCGTGTCAGGAGTCGTCCATTCTAAATACTCTTAGAATGCTGTCTAAGTACCCAGATTGGGAAACCACCCAAATCTAGATCTAAAACCATAGATCCAGTAACCAGTATGTCTTACATAATGTCCAAATCCCATACGGAGAAAACACTGTGTGACGACCAAAGTATAACCGATCGTAGTATAGGAATATCACTTCCTACTACCTTCTCAACAGATCCACCCCTATTCTGATGACGTCAAACCTATGACTGTCACATCAGAAATAGATGATCTATCTCCGCTACATCTGCTTTAGTCTACAAATAGACATAAGCCTGATGTCCACCAATGCTTCCGCTGCTCCCACTGACTACGACAACCCTCTGCCAGAGTCATATAGACGCGCACTTCTAAAACTAGTTTAGAACGACGCTATACTCATCCTCCTGCCGGGTCTCGCAGCCTGGAACAACAACAATGGCAAGTGTGGGTAAACAAGAACTTCCCTGTCACCGTCCTTGAGGCTACCGGAGTACCTCTCGGGTGCCTGAAGTTACCCACCTTATCTGCGGAGTGGCCAATGGAATGTCAAAACAGATTGAATCTTTAGGTTCCTTATCAAATCTTCAGTAATCGTTTGCGGTTCTGGAATCACTTCCAGTTCTACAAAACTCCCACTACTTTTTCTGAAAAAATCCATTTTTAATAAAAACTGTGGCGAGTCTAGAACAATATTGCTATTGTTCATCCAGATGGTAGAAAATCAACCCTCGTCATAGCCTGGGTCAACCCACAAACAGCCATTACAGAAACGTGCCTAGAGTTGTCCAGTGTCTGGTTTTAAGCATAAGCCGGACAACTCCCCGTACCTTAACAATGTCAAGATATGAACTGTTCTATATCCAATATAGAACCAGAGGCACTGATTTAATTTAACCAGATTCAAATCATGCAGCTGTCTCCAGTGCATGTAAACTAAATGGAAGGAGGCCTATCAGCGTTACTCAACTTAGGAATGCTTCCAATTATGAGTAACCTGAAAGAGAAGCCAGTTCTCTTAATCATTACTATCAACTGAATACCATACACAAGTATCCACATCTTCGATCACTTTGAAGAATCCCGATACTTGCTATACCTGGTTCTCTACTCTATTCAAATACCTATAACTCCTCAAAACTTAGACCCTGTGTTTCCACGAAACACATGTCTAAGAACTAGAGAAGTTAAAAGTAAACAGAATATAGTACGAGGACCAACCCCTCTGTCCTAATGGACACTGGACAACATACAATACTCTGTATAAGTCCGCTGAGTCTAACAACTCTTTCACTGTGTATCGTAGGTTGAAAACTGTACTTATGGTTAAGAAGAATTACACCGCTGTTTAATGCTCCTTACCTAACCATCCACTGATATAGGTAAATGTCATCGACATAATATCAAAAGGTATATCTCACTCTATGAAAATAGACGTACAGATATATCAATTTGAAATTGGTGCATAACCGCGGATATTCAAAACCAAATAATTGCCGTCCGGCAAACAACCCAGGTGACTTCCTCAAATATCACCGATTACAATGAATCCCGATATAATGAGGATGATCACCCAATTCCCAATAACTTACTCCCACTCATCATCTGTAAAACCATACAG
The DNA here is from genome assembly GCA_030015575.1 of Agapanthus africanus. Taxonomy (NCBI): domain Eukaryota; kingdom Viridiplantae; phylum Streptophyta; class Magnoliopsida; order Asparagales; family Amaryllidaceae; genus Agapanthus; species Agapanthus africanus. Next base: position 394,453,644 of record JASDDO010000029.1, on the reverse strand, counting down.
ATGTGAGAATCATACCTGGTAAATACATACCCTGGAGTAAGTGTCTAATCGGAAAATCAGTTTTCTATTAACAGTACACAGTGAAACTGAAACATTGAAATGTTTCGTCGGGGTATCCTGGTATTCCTAGTAATGCCTCTTCCATTATCCAGATTCACAACTGTAACCGTATAATTCTTCGCCGTCTTTCTAAATCCCTTTCTGTGTCTTTAGTCATTACCTTCTGCACACCCCTTTAAGCCAAATGGTTTTCTTCCTTCCCTACCGTTCGGCACCAGCCTATGGTTTGGAAGAAGACTATCCAATAAGCATAATGGGTGTACTGTCCTAGTCCTAGGAACACTCGCAATGCGAGAGAAGGTGAAGATAAAAGACACCTGAATGTACTTTATTCCTATTTCTCCTGAACCAGAATCCATCCCCGAACTGGAACAAGTTCCTTTCGAGTTCGTATATTACCATACGATGGAGTATCCAATAAACTGTGGATCTTCGTAGTGATACGGAGTGTCCTGGAGAAATACAAAGGTGATTTAGGATTGGCGAAGAAATACTTGGTTTGGTCGTGAATATCAGTCGCAACTTACTTTGCCCTCTTACTAATCCCTTGCTTTGTCTTAACTTAATACCTTCTGTACACCGTTTAGGCTAACTGGTTTTCTTCATTCCCTACCGGTCGGCACCAGCCTATGGTTTGGAAGAAGACTATCCAATTTGCGTAATAGGTGTACTACTCCTAAACCAAGGAGTACTCGCAACCTGAGAGAAGGTGAAAAGAAAAGACAACTGAATAGTCCTATTCTTTTTCTCCAGAACCAGAAACCATCCTCGAAGTCCTTCGAGTTCGTATATAACCATACGATGGTTTTGTCCAATGGAAGTGGACGTTCGTAGTAATACGGGGTGTCCTGGAGAAAAGGGTAAAAGTAGGAGTGGCAAAGAGGTCTACAACTCTGACAATCCAAAAGCCTGTGTTAAGAAGGTTCGGTCAACTTGGTCACTGAGTCATAGTCCAGGGTCGGGTCAATGGTCGCTGCCAGAGAGAGAGGAAAGAAACACTCAGCGTGCACTCTAGCCTAGATCAGAATGGTTACCACTTTGTCTAATCTGGAAACCTCCCACTGTACCTCAAATTCTCCTCCAAACCTGAAAGAAGAATTAGTCGGGGTCACCCGAGGAGTAAACCAACTCATCAGTGGGAATCGGGATCCAACTATCATCGCATGATAACGTGACGGAATCCACTCACGTCACCACACTCCAGAAGGTATGCGCATACCTGGCAAGTTTCAGTTCTTTTGAAACTCCCGATGTGATTTTTACCCCTAGGACCCAAGTGACCTTGACACAGTCAACAAATCAAAGAGTCCTAGTCAAGTTCAGCCCGTCATTATCCTGGATTGCATTAAACCCACCCGTACGAGTCCTTGACACAGTCAACAAGGCCGCACGACTGTCCTAACCAATCCACTTATCCATGTGACAGAAAAGCATTACATAGCTACCGAACACTACGCCACGGCAATGCACGACAAACGCAGCACGAATACTAAGTAATACTAATCTGAAATGACGGAGGGCTACGACTGGTTTTTGGCGAAAACCTTTAACGTAATGAACTTGATATCGTTGAAGGAACTGGATAACCTTTTAGAAAATATAGTGACGAAAACCTTTACTAAAGAGGTTACTCCCGGTGAAGGGATCTCGGCTCTTTCCCCGTAGAATGAGGTGCAGGATATTCCAAATGAATACCACGATGCAAAGCAAAAGTAATCGGCTATAGTGAAGTTAATGCCCTGACGCAAACTTCTGTCCAAGGGGTCACTCCCGGTGAAGGGATCTCGGCCCTTGCCTCGTCGACTGAGGAGCAGGATATTCCAAATGAATACCACGATGCAAAACAAAAGCGAACGTCCTTGCAATAACAGCTTTTTGAAAAGTGTTCCAACAACATCAGATTAGGTTTGTTTATCTTGCATTGATCCGAATCAACGCAGTCCCATCAATTAATCACACCACAAAGAACGAAAATATACTGACGTACGTATATGCCATCCGCATTCGCCACTGGGTCCCGTCATCACTCGTTAGGTTAGCTTACTAACGACAGAGCGGGGACTGGACTAGCGCGGATGTAAAACATATACAACATCTACTAATATATATACCAATATATAGTATTTCGCTCAAGGCGTGAATAAAAAGCAACATCACAGAAATGTACAGCATCACAGAACAATACAGATATCTGGAAGCCCCGGGTTTCACAGAGCCGCTGCTGAAACCCGACGTTCCCCTGGTCGTGTGGATAGCCTGTGCAATGAAATCCTAGACCCCTACGGGCGCGGCAAGTCACCCGCCAAAACCTGAAGCGAGGCAGCCCCCTTCAGCACCGTGAATGGACCACCCAGCACTTCACGGAATCCGGTAACTTGAGCACCCCTCCTGGGTCAACCTGTACCCCCTACGAGTGCGGCGAATAGCCCGCCAATCCTGGACTGAAGCCCCCTCCGTCTCAATGCCCTGAGATGCGGGCTTGTTGCCCTCCAGAACCCGGCTATCCGTGCACCCCACCGCGGGGCAAACCTAGTACAGAAAGTAAAATATACATACACCGGGTACATCGACCGCAACCAGGTCGTGCCCCAAAAGAATAATACAAACTGGCAGTGACGGCAGTCCACATGTCGGACGCTCGCCCCGCAATATCAAATGTACATAATACAACAACACTTTACTAGCATTGCATCCAGGCTATCCTCCACGACCGATCCGCAACATCACAGCATAAACATAGAACATCAACGTGAAAATCACGTTCGCAAATCCGTCTAACCGGGCTATAGCAGTTAGACGGGATTTACCGATCGAGTGACATTCACGGTCGCAGATATAATGTAAATACTGTGAAATAATGTGTTTAAAATATCCGATCGATCAAACAATTAACAAGTGGGCCCCCAAGTAAAACTATAGCACTCACAGAAACATTTGGCCCAAATTTAATATCCCAAAACCCCTAATTATAGCCCATAAGCCCACTGCAAAAAAAATAATCACACGACCCCACAATTCTGCGGCGGAAGCGCGGCCAAAAGGGTGGTTTGGCCGCCCTTCCGCGGTCGTACGGACGAGTCGTGTCACCAAATTTTTGCAGTTTTCTTAGAACTCCCTGCACATCATTCTGAGACCACCTGAAAAATTTTTAGACTCCAAAAAATTTCGACAGAAACTGATGTGAAGGAAAAATAGGGTTTTTGGAATTTCGGTCGATCGGATAAGCAAAACACATCAAACGAAGCTAGGTAAGGTTAATGGCGTGGCTCTGATACCATGTTGCGCCACGGCAGCGCCCCGGCCTCTTGCTCGAGGCCAAAATGCGGAATAAAAATTTTCCTTACTCGGAAACCGGCGCTACCGCGGACAATGAAAACCCGGATCGTAACCATTAACCTAATGCTAGCAAACAAGAGATAGGGTGAGAAGTATACCGAGTGATCCGAGTCCTCCGGTCTTCTCGTCATCGTCCCGATCTCCCGCGGAAAGTGTTGCCTCCACATCGTCGCCTCCTCGCCGGAAAGGGCACCACATCGCCTTCTTCTTTTACGGGCTCCCGCCTCAATACCGAGGCAACTCGCGCATGAAGCCGGCAACTCGATATGCTCAAGATGTGCTGTAGAATGTGTAGTAGATTGTCTCACTTGGGTTTTGTTGCCATTTGAAGATGATGGAGGAAACAAGGATTAGAAAAATGGTGCTTGCATTTTTCTAGCATGAAAAAGAGATCAAGAAAGAAACTCTCAAGAATGAAGCTCTCTCTTCTTCTTCCTCTCTTTCTTTTTCTTCTTTTCTTTTCTAATGAAAAAAAACTTATCATCTAAATGAGAATGGTGGAGGAGATAATATGAAGCATGAAGGGAGGTGAGTGTAGGGTAAAGGAAGTGGTGACCACATCAAGACATAATCATCACAAACTCACATCAACTCTAATCCACATCTTATCTTCATAAAGCATGAAATGAATGGTATCTAAAAAGGTTATCATAATAAATCATTTGCAAGAAAAACCTCCACAAAGTGTTATTTGCAAAACTGCAAATAACCCCCTCCATCAGAAAAGTCCGGCCGGGAAAGAACAAAGGAAAACCGGCCGGAACGGAATGCAAACTGGCAACTCCAGAAAACTGGTCCCGTAATAAATTACAGGAAAACCCCTATACTGTGCATACACACCCGCATCTGTATTCCGACCGGATACAAATGCAATGAGACAAAATCTACACTGTACTAGACTAGGACCGGCTTAAGCTAAAGCCGGCTAGTAAAATCCGTTCGATCCTGATCCGTGCAATACCGCACGTATCTGATCGAACCCTGCCATATAACTATACGGCCACTAGTACAAAACTGTCCGATCCTGATCCGTGCAATACCGCACGTATCTGATCAGACCCTGCCATATCTCCATACGGCCTCTACAGCGTTTCGCCCGAAAGCTGAGTAACTGAAAGTGTGGTGGACTCTAAAGACTCGTCAATACTATGGCTGTGGATTTAACCACTAGCACGTCAGAGGTATCAGCCAATACGTGACGGGCCACCAGCTATTGACCAAAAGGGACGTCGATGAGCGAACTCATCCTGACACCCTACTGAGCCTGTCAGTGACAATATCCGTACAGTCCGGTCCGTTCGTCTATGAGTATCGCATGGCGGGCCTAAGGGGTTGGTAAAAGTCAGACCCCCAAAGGCGGTACAAGTCGTGTCGGAGTGTAGCCCAGAACGCCCTGAGATACTACTGGAATACCTACCAGTAAATCTCCTGCCTCGGCCGAGGGCTTTGCGTAATGGCTCTCCTAGACACAGCGCGACCTCACCCCCAATACCGGGAGAGACGAACCCCTGAAGATCCGCTCACTGCCTCCATGTGGCTCGGGACTGTACCCAACTAAAACCTGTTTGCACGACTCCTTTGAGCCGTGGTAGGGTAGTAATCAAAGCACAGTGGGAACTCACACGAGACAAATGACGATCCTCAGGTCGATGAACTAACCTGTACACATGTCACCAGGGAACTGCTATCTGACGTCTGGTATAAGACCAACTAGCAGGTTCCCGGCGAGTCCTGTCCGGTGTACTCATAACCCAATGAGCACCTGTATACATCTTAGGTGAACCAACTGACACCAGTGGCTTGTGAGACCGGCCACCGCCCCTCGTCGGGGTCTCGACTGTATACACTAGTCTACTAATGGAGTATCGATGCCCTGTCTCGAAACTCCTACGACTAGGGACCTTTTAAGGATGTGCTTATAGACCCCATCTCCCACGTATATGATCGCCATCATACTGCTGGTCGTCAAGCAAGAATCCTAGGGGCTCTATCAACGTGTAATAGCGACATGTCAGGTCACCTAAAGCAGTACACGATGATAAAGATAAACCAGATAGCATACTATTATCTCGAGTAAGACTGTCCTACCGGGATAGGTCCTCCCTCAATCATTGCAATCACGTGCCTGTGATCCAATAATTGACTCTGAGGGCACTATCTCCAACACCACCCAGTTTGGGCGCGTGTCTGAATCAACTCATTCGCCTCATTTGTTATAACAGTGATGCCGGATTTCTTAGGAACGACATGTATAGGACTCACCCACTGGCTATCGGAGATGGGGTATATAATACCATTATCTAAGCATTTGAAGATCTCTTTCATGACAGCTTCCTTCATGACGGGATTCAATCGTCTCTGTGGTTCTCGGGTTGGTCTGGCATCATCCATCACATGTATATGATGTTCAACTATCAAGGGACTAATCCCTTTGATGTCCGCCATACTCCAACCAAACGCCTCTTTGTTAGATCTCAATACCGATAAAAGTGCATTTTCTTGCTCTGATGCAAGAGAAGCGGATATTATAACCGGTAAAGACTCATTCTCACCTAGATATGCATATTTAAGGTGAGAAGGTAAAATTTTTAGATCTAACTCGGGCGGAGAAATGATAGAAGGAGGTATCATAGATTGATTTTTGGATTTACAAAGAAACTCAGAGCCTGTGAAAGATACAGACTCGGGTGGAGAAAAGTTAGAAGTGCAGGACTCAAGTGTAGGTAAAGTGTCCTCACTAAGATCTTGTGCAAAGTCAAACAGAGATGTGGTAATGTCATCGAGATCAGTAAAGCAAAGTTCCTCAGTTCCACAACTATCGGGAGCGATCTTATGGACAGAGCACACATCTAAAATATGAGCAGAGGGTTCTGATGACTGACTTCCAACTTTGTAGATATTTAGTTCAATGGTCATATTTCCAAATGATAAGTTCATTGAACCGTTTCTACAGTTTATAACAGCGTTGGAAGTGGCAAGAAAAGGACGGCCCAGAATCACCGGAATTTGGCCCCGGGGGTTTGCTACAGGATGTGTGTCGAGCACAATGAAGTCTACAGGGAAAACAAATTCCCCGACCTTTATCAACACATCTTCTAATTCACCCCTTGGTTTGGTGATAGATCGGTCTGCCATCTGGAGAGTGCAATGAGCAGGTTTCAGCTCTCCAATCCCTAATTGCTCATAGACAGAATAAGGGAGCAGGTTAACACTCGCGCCAAGGTCTAAAAGAGCACGATTTATGTTTTTACCCCCAATAGAAATCGATATTGTAGGACATCCTGGGTCCTTTCGTTTCTTTAGTAGCTGGGGAATAAAAGCAGTGCTGATATTATTAGACATAAAAACCTTCTTCGGCACTTGAGTCTTCCTCTTCCTGGTGCACAAGTCTTTAAGAATTTTCGCATAAGCGGGGACTTGTTGAATCGCATCTAGGAGAGGGATATTGATGTTAACCTGTTTGAACATTTCTATAATTTTCTCCATATGAGGACTCGTTCTGTTACCCCTTAACCGGTTCGGGTAAGGAGCTTTCGCAATAAGCGCAGGGTCCATCATAAGAGAAGGAAAAGGGGGTAGACGAGGTCCCAAAAGAGGTGTAGGGACCATCTGTGGAGAAGTATAAGGGTTGGGAGAAGGTGTTGAGCCTAAAGGGAACTGGAGAATAGGCTCGTGAGAAGGTGGTATGGTAGAAGAAGAAGGATCGGAAGGAGAAGTGTGTGTGTGTGGAAAGGTCTCAGCCGGGGTGTTGATATGATTTTCAGTATTATCAATATCTTCCCCGACATTATTATTCAGCACTCTTCCCGATCTCAACGTTGTAATGGGATTTATATTGTAATGCCCAGGATTCTGTAGGGGTTGAGAGGGAAGTTTCCCTTTTTCTCTCGCACTCATTTCGGCTTTAAGGCGCGCGATTTCAGCTTCCATCGATCTGATACTCTCAGCTTGTGACGCTGGGTTTTTCTTTATCTCACTGAAGGAAGATCTAACCTCAGTCGAAACCTCTATGAAATTTGATAAAAGTGATTTCATGATTTGAGTGAATTGAGAGAATTCGTCAGAACTGGATAACTGCATAGGATTAGACTGTGCATGATTGTTGCCCTGGTTTTGGAAATTTTGTGACTGGTAGGGATGCTGAGTGAGTTGAAGGGGTTGCTGTTGAGGTGGAGGAAGAGCCCTTTGAAAATTATTCGTGTTTGGAACCGTGTTTTGAGATTGATTTTGGTTCCAAGCAAAATTCGGGTGATTCCTCCAACCCTGATTGTACGTGGAAGAATATGGATCGTTTCGAGGTCTTTGAAATGCGGCATTAGAATGCTCGTGACCTTGAAACGCAGAGTTTAATGGACATTCTTCCGTTAAATGTGACGGATCAGAACAGCACCCACAAACAGTTTTGGGGAGTGACACTGGGTTTAGGGAGGCTGCTGCAAATTTGTGTTCCATAGCGTCGAGCTTCTTTTGCATTGCTGCCATTTCAGCTCGAACACCTTTGGACACATCTATTTGGTGTACGCCACCCCTATTCAATGGTTGGGTTCCACTCTCCCACTGTAGTGATTTTTCAGCGAACTCTTCTAAGTATCGCCAAGCTTCCCCATCATCCTTAGTCATAAAAGTACCTTGACACATGTTTTCAAGGCTCTATTTAGTGTTAGGGTTACTGCCCTCATATATGATTCGGCAAAGCTCCCATCTCGGGATGCCGTGATGAGGACATTGAACCAATAGATCCTTGAAACGTTCAAAGTATTTAGAGAATGGTTCAGCAGGGAGCTGGACAAATTGATTCAGTTCGCTACGGATTCGAGCTGTCTTTTGGATTGGGTAAAATTTCTTAAGGAATGCAGCGACGAATTCTTCCAAATTCGTAATAGAATGTGCGGTAGTGTTATATAGCCACTTCTCGGCTATATCGCACAATGTAAATGGAAGAAGTCGTAGACGCATCGCATCCACTGAAAGTTGTGACGTACCCATCATTGCGCATACGTTTTCAAATTTGGTAATGAAAACGTAAGCGTCCTCCGTCTTGAGTCCGTGGTATTTGGGTAAAAGATTGATATACTGGGGCTTGATTTCAAAGTTATCCCCATTGGCTGGTGGTGTGGATAAGCAGGTCGAAAAAGGACCTCTATGTAGATAGCATCTCTCCTGGATAGAAATGCGGGGTGGATTCTGCGCACCAACGGACGGCGGCAGATTAGGGTTAAAGAAGTTTGATGGATTCGGGTCCATCGGTGTGGGTGTGGTAGTAGGTAAAGAAAAGGTAAATGGAGAAATATCGACTTCGGAGTCGATAAAGGGTACGCGGACTAAACGGGCACTAGAATCCCGTGTCCAGCCTATCTTGTACTAAAAAGGGTTAGTACAAGTGGCAGCGTTGGCTTATAATTAGGGGTAAATGAATGCGGTGTTTGCTTTTGAAAAAGGGACGGATTTTGAAAAAATTATGCGACAAAACAAATGCAGCACACAAACCCTAGAATCTAGTGGTCACCTAGGTCCGGCTCTAGACCGCTCCTAACTGCCAAAAGACAAGTCGCAGGATAGAATCCTCCACTGCTTCTTTGTTCCCCTGTGGCCGGATAAGTGCCAGGTAAGTGGGAAGGTACTCCACTACGTAAGTAGTGGGCCTAATTAAAAACCACTAGCCTTAGACACACTCGCCTTAGGCACCACAAGAAAACGCGGATATGCAATGAATTACCCACGGCCTTCTCTTGTCCTAATTGAGCGCGACAGTCCTTAGAGTCATCTCTAGATTTCTTTTAGTTAATGTGGGTCAATGCGGATGCAAGTTTGGTGGTTTTCAGGGCCTAGGAAGGGTAATGAAATCCCCACCTAATTTGGATTTGGCCGTGCCCCTTAGTATCCGTATTGAGAATGCAAACAACCAAGAAACAAAATCACGCACAAATTTTAATTTGCAATTTGCAAGCTACGATTATTTGCAAAGAATCCTGCAGCAAAGTGTTAATTGGAGCTAAAAAGAGGAGAGAGGAGAGAGCAAGAAGTCACCTGTACTAAAAATTTTGCAGAGAACCCCTAAATGCGCGGCGGTTCCGCCGCAAATGGTAGGCAATGGCCGCGGAAACGCGGTCCTCTGGTGTGATCTCTGCACCAAAATTCACTAGGAAGCTCCTGTTGCTTCCCTCTGTTCTCTGGTACTCTCCAAAAATTTTTCTCAATTCCCAGCACGCTCCAGATCTCCTTGCAATGAAACACGACAAATTGTTTAGGGTTTGCACGAATTTTGATCTCAAAATAACAATGGAATAATTCTTTCAATTCAAACTATAAAATGTAAACGAATTAGCGCGTAATCCCCGGCAACGGCGCCATTTGATTGATCGATTTTCTTGGATGTGTGTATCAAATCCAATAGTCCCCGGCAACGGCGCCATTTTGATTGAAACTGTTTCTTGTGTCGGTATTCAGAAAATTTATAAAGAACTTCACAACCAAAAAATATTTTGACCGCAATCAAACTACGGTGTCAATTGTAGTTCATGAATGAGTGCGGATCGTCCACAGAGATTGCACGATTCGTTTGTATTATGATATGCATTGAATTGAAAAGTTAAGTACGATAAAAGAAAACATGATTCAAGAGTTTTGATTTTCAAGTGTCACTATTCTATTCAAGAATCAAGAAAAAGATAAACAATCAAGAATCGGTGTATCGATGATATTTCCAATCAACAATCAAGAATCTAAAAGAGGCTCGTAGGAATCGATCGAGTCTATAGACGTGATGTAATCTCTCGATTTCGTGCTCTTGTCCTTCGAAGGATTGATACTAGATCAATGATCATCGACGAGAGTTAGGGTTTTCTCGTGAAACTAGAGTTTCATCTTATCCCTTGTTCTGTTGTCAATATCATTCACATTCTAGCCTCTAGCAATTTCAAGAAACGATCCTAACTCCCCAATTTCGAGCGATATCATTCAAGAAAGCATCGTAACGAAATGGGTTGTCGGTTCTTGAACTTGCTAGGGTTTACAAAACTTGTAGGAATCAAGAATCGATTAAAGCTATGTTACATCATCATTCTATTGACCGTCTCGACTCCTTGACGAGCGGAGTTTTATTCACACATCACCACACAGAAAATATTTACGAATTGTAAAGATATCATGATGCAGAATTTAAAGAAAACAAGATAAAAGAATATCACCTTTATTTATCTCAACAATTTTGATTACATTCGCTTCAAGAACTACAAGAGGAAGAATCTAGATTGTTGATCGGGCGTCGCTCGGCTTCATGAGTCGTGGATCGGCTCGGATCGCTTGCTCCGTTGAAAATCGGCTCCGCTCCTAAAGGTTGTAGGGCTTCTTGCTTAATGGGTACTCGGGATCTTGGCTTTTGGAGTTGGAATTAGGGTTAGGGTTTCACACAAGCCCTGTCACTAGACTTGTGGAAGAAGAAGATGAAGAGAGAGATAGATTGGGGATAGATTCACTAATTGGATGAATAATTCCCAAGGTTGAATTCCTCCATTACAATGAGCCTAGGGTCTTATTTATAGAGCACCCAAACCCTAGGTTTAGGTTTGAAATGGTAGTTCCCTCCAAAAGTTTGTTGAGTCTTCTAGAAGATAGTTTGTTAGGAGCTAGCTTAGGGTTTAAGCTAGGTTTAATTAGGCTTGAAAACCCTTGTTTGCTGATCTGGCAGAAACCCCTGGAGTCTTCTGGAAACTGAGATGCATTTCTGAACTGTAGGCCCTGAAAGAGATATTCTGCACCAAAATTGAGTTGCTGATGTGGCAAGACGGCTGCGGAACCGCGGCCTAAGCCGGCTTGCGCCGCGGTTCCGCGGCCAAGTAGTGACTTCAGGGATTCAACTTTGCTGTGTTGTCTTGGGCTGATATTTGATGTGTTTTCTGATGTGTTGATTTGCAATCACTCCTTTGTAATGATACCAGAACTGAAATCATTGAGTTGGCGTAATATTTGAGCGGTGTAAATTTGAGCGAGCTTTTCCTTTTCCTGCACAGACTTCGAAACACGGGTTGCGACATATAGAAATATTGCGATGCCATGCAATGCAGTCAATTTTCCTAGAAATGCCGGTTTTAAGGTCTAATACATGTAATCTGATAATTTGTGATAGATTTGCTAATATGTGAAATACGGATACCGAACACTTCTATATGAATGCAAATGATGAGAAAATTGCCGGCTAAAATATACAATATTTTTGACTAATCAGCGGGCGTGACGCCGGGAGCGTAGGCGAGATTCTCGTGCCTACCGCTGCGCGCTGCCGCCGCTATATAAACCCCTATCACAGAGGGGTCAAGTAAACCATTTTTATTCCACTTAGCCGTTAATCTGCTCGGATCTCGTCCTAACTTGATCGTCGAAGGGTCCTCGGTGGTGCCAAACCACTCCGGGACTGTCTTGCAGGTGCTCGGCGCTAAAACTCCTCAAATCACCAATCTTCTCAAAACCCATTGAGACCCACACGCAACAGGAGATCACCTCCAAAATCCACCGGGAGATCGACGGAAGACAACATCTGACGGAGACCCGAAAAGGACCTCCATCAATTCTAATTAATCACAAAACCATTACATAACATATAACATAACATATATAGGAGTAGGGTTTTCAGAGAGAAGATTCAAATTGCAAGATTTAGATTAATCTAAATCATACTCCAACTATGAAACCCACGTTTATTGCATGTATTCACTCTTGGCTTTTGGGCTCTTGATCTTGAACTTCGAATTTGCAATCAATTTCAATATTCTCCATCTTAATTTAAATTCATCACAATCTTGACACTTTCTCGATCCTTAAAACTTTGTTCTCGTCGCGGTTTGCCCTTAACAATCAACTAGGCATAACTTGAATTTGGATCCGAACCATCTCAGAAACGCGTCCACTGGATTCTCTAGAATACCAACTTTAATAAGAGACATTACCTTCTTCTCCGCTTTCAAGAAGAGCACTCTCGCATCGTGTGTAACTTCCAAACTGAATATCCTCCGCAAATATATGGTCTCCATAACCGTCTCCAAGACGGTTACCAAACTTACCTCTGCTGTTGATTGCGCGATATCTAGCTGAAGCGTCGATCTATCAAACTACCCTTGACTCACCGGTTGCGTCTACAGAGGGATAGACGATGCGAGGGGGCTTGGTGTAGAGGAGGACGAGGGTATCTTTCGTCTCATTTTTTGCGGTGACGACATTCTTGAGGCACTAAGTCAACACGTAGAGGCTCTCCTCACCTTGGTCAACGGCAACAACGATGAGACGACCTCCTTCCCTTGCCATCGAAAATCTTGAAGGTTAGGATGCTATTTTTAGTAGTGGATGAGTTTTTGGTTGAGAGATGTTCTTTTTAAATATTTATAGATGGGAAATGGATTCTTGTTTTTTCTAGTTTGTTTGTTTTGGGGAACCCGCAAATGCCCCCAGTTTAGGTGTCGTGCCTGTAGGGTACGATTTACCTTATTATAATAATATTAAAAATCAAAATTGCAAAATTTAAATAATTCTTGATTATTTTTCTCTTCACTTTTATAAATCTTGTAGTTACTTTCATGCTTTACTCTAACCATCCTTTTATAGGGTTGTGCTACAATACATTTTTCATATTTTTCTAATGTGGGACTAAACTCCCTAACACAACATATTGTGTAATATTCCTTCTTCTCTTCTTTGTTTTTGTAAATGAACTTTCGAAGACGATTTATTTTACTTTTCTATATTAAGGCTTTACGGTAAGACCAATTGGGTCTCACATTGAGAACTGACTGTCAGTCTCAATTAATTCGTAATTAATAATCAATTGACAATTTTAATTTAACAATCAAACTCTCATCACGCCAATTGTTCATAAAAGCTCTTTCTAATATGAGATAATAATTAACATTATTTAACATGCAATCCCTTTCAATATTAAGTTACTTTTTTTTAGGTCTTTTAATTGAGCAGGATAAAATCACCTAATCGTTTAAACCCAAATTTCAATTACCCATGAACACAATAAAATCATTTCGAAAATAAACAATTTCCAAAATACATGTACAGGATTTGAAGTTTTCATGGAATTGAACAGTAAACTTATTCTTATCAATACGAGAATGTCAGATCCTATCTATATATCCATAGTTTTCCTAGATAGATTCAAGCAGCCCAATATTTCAGGTTTCTTGTTCCTGTCTAAACGATAAGGTTGATTATGATATTAAAGCTTAGTTGTCAACAAATCGAAAACTATAATATCATCATGTCAAAGAGATTATGTAACAGTTTGAATTCTCCATCTCTATAGGTGATATATCCTAAAGAATTCAAACGAGATCATGTACTTCATATATCAATATATACGCTCAAGACATACATCTGAAAAATCTCCATTCTCAGTAATTGAGACACACCACCACATCTCATATATCAGTGTCATGCATGATAAGCTGTCATAACTTTAGTTATCCTATGCTAGTTGTAGGTTAAGTACCAAATTTAAAAATTACTAAATTAGATCATATCTCCATACAAGTGAAACATCACTGTGCATGATCTAATAATATAATTTCTAAGGATATTATAACAATTATAAATAAATAAGAATACTTATATAATAAAGTATTAAGTGCAACTATAAAACTTTATCAATATTCAACTAATAATACATGAATTGCAATAGATGTTTAATAAGGACATAAATAACTGCTCAAGTAATTTAATGCCAAATTTTATAGAGTGGCTGTGTTTATTTTGAGGAGTGATAGTTCATGTCAATTGTTAAACTTTTCTTGTAAAGTCGTATAGGACGATAACATGGTTTGATTCATTTCGAAATGAAGCATTTTATACCATTAATCAATAAGGATGTAGTAAGAAAATGTTGTCAAAATATTAAACTCATTGGCCATAGCTATTACGTTTCCACTTGCAATATGGTAGAATTTTGAATTAAATTGTAGCATAATTTTTCATAAAATAGTTTATTTTCTAAAATATGCAATTCAAATGCTTTTCCTAAAAGACATTTCTTCTTGTTCAAAATAGTACACCACTTAAACACGAAATTGATTGCAAGAAAATAATACATATAGAGATGTTAAATTCAAATGCTTTTCAAATGGAAAACGCTCTGATGAAAATGCTTATAGGTAATATTAGAGCATAGATGGTATAGATTAACGATAATGCTTTTTTTCCCTCACAGCTATTATCAATTCAAGCTTTGGGGTTTTGGATCATATTAATTTGGATATTTATTCAATAACGGATCGTTTAATTGTGATGGTTGAGAAAACATGAGCTGCTAGCGAACCATCTATATCCCATATATATCTAGCTACTGTAATATTCAGCTCATATAAGAATTTTTTTTATTATATTAACCACTAAATTATGTCATAAAAATAAAAGCCGAAACAAAATTATACATCTGTCTAGGCCTCATTATTCTTTTACATAGAAACAGAACACATATACAATCCAAGAAAATTAATAAAAATCAGAAGACTGAAAACTACACTCGGTAATAAGGTATTGTAGGGTTTCTAAATGCAGCGAAAAAGACATTAAGGTATATAAGTACAAAGTTGGTAAAACATTGGGATATTATTTAGCAATTAAGACCAGTAACAAAGACTCATATTATATGCACATCGGACAATGTCACAATTCATACAAGAATCAAGTTAAATATAAAGACTAGATAATTGATCTTGGTGAAGCATACAGATAAAACGATCTTGACGTTCAAAATTTCACATATTCTCAGTTTCTTTAAAAAATTCGAATTGGTTCCACCGCATCGAATATCATTGAGCAATATTCTGATGGTAGACCATCTTGTTAGGATCTTCACAACTTTATGTTCGGTCTACGATGTAGCCGAATGTGTTTGGAGGAGAGAATGGATAGAGAATGGAGAAAGTATCAATAAACTATTCTTATATTTTCATTGCTCTTTAAAAACTTTACAAAACATCTCCTTATATAGGAGTTTACATGCCCCTTCATTATGACTCTTCATAATACCAATTGATCATTATGACTCTTCATAATACCAATTGATTACAATAACCGTTACATATCCTTTCATTAAACCTATTCATGAATTGGTATCCCTTTCTTTTATAACCGATGTCTCTTCAATTCTTTGTAACCGAAAACAAGTTTAATTTCTAACATGCTCCCTTAAACTTGTTTTACCATGCCGATCTTTCCTTGCAATTTTGCGAACACTTCAAATTTTAGGGGCTTTGTAAAAATGTCGGCCAGTTGATCTTGTGATTTGACATGAACGAGTTCGACCTCTTTCTTCCTCACATGTTCTCTGATAGAGTGATACCGAGTATCAATGTGCTTGCTTCGTTCATGAAACACTGGATTCTTCGTCAGTGCTATAGCAGATTGGTTGTCCACATACATCTTCGTAGGTCCTTCCTGTTCAACCTTTAGATCTTTCAGCAGATTTCTTAGCCATATAGCATGGCAAACTCCAGCCGATATAGCAACGTATTCGGCTTCACAAGTTGATAGTGTCACTATCGGTTGCTTCTTCGAACACCAAGTAAATGCTGATTCACCGATGAAGAAAATGTACCCTATCGTACTTTTCCGGTCATCTATATCTCCTCCCCAATCGCTATCGGTATATGCATATAATTCAAAATTGTTAGATTTCGAATAGAACAAACCGAAATTTGGTGTACCTTTGATATATCTCAATATCCTTTTCGCCGCTGATAAATGTGTCAATTTCGGTTCTTCCATGTATCGGCTGATCAAGCCGACTCCATATAGAATATCCGGTCTTGTGCATGTAAGATACCGAAGACTGCCTACCAAGCTTTTAAAATGCGTCGAGTCCACATTGCTCCCTTCATCGAACTTTGATAATTTTGTTCCGCAGTCTACTGGGGTATTGACCGAATTGCTTTGCTCCATATTGAACTTTCTCAAAATCGACCAAGCATATCCTTCTTGGGATAAGAAAATCCCATTCGGTCTTTGCTTTACCTCTATTCCCAAATAATATGCCATCTGACCGATGTCGGTCATTTCAAATTCTTTAACCATCGAGCTTTTGAAGTCATCGAACATACGTGGATTGTTTCCTGTGAAGAGGAGATCATCCACATATAAACATACTATAAAAATATCACCTTTTTCGGACTTCTTTATGTATAATGCATGCTCATAAGGACACTTCATGAAACCGTGTGCTTGGAAGTATATGTCGATTCGACTATTCCATGCTCTCGGTGCCTGCTTCAGGCCATATAAAGCCTTCTTTAGCTTCAGTACTTTCGACTCATGTCCTTTCTTCTCATAACCGAGTGGTTGCTCGATATAGACTTCTTCTTCAAGATATCCATTGAGGAATGCCGATTTAACATCCAATTGATATATCTTCCAACTGAATTGAGCCGCAATAGCAATGATCAGTCGAATTGTCTCGAGTCGCGCTACTGGTGAGAAAACTTCATCATAATCAATGCCAGCTTGTTGTTTGTAGCCTTTGACCACTAACCTTGCCTTGTATCGTTCGATTTCTCCCTTAGCGTTCTTTTTCTCCTTGTACACCCATTTCACTCCTATGGGTTTCTTGCCTTTGGGAAGTTCGGTGATCTCCCAAGTTCCATTTCTCTCAATAGCACTGATTTCTTCGTCCATTGCTTCTTTCCACCTTCGGTCTTTGACCGCTTCTTCAAAATTCATTGGCTCGCATTCGGCAAACAAACAAAATAATGTTAGATTATTTTGCATTTCGGTTACCTCATATAACTCGGTCATAGTCCTCGTCCTTGGATTTCTTGGTGGAGTTGAACTTGACGACGCTTCGGTTTGTGGAGAACCGACTTGAGGCGAATTGAACCGAGGTGTTGTTGCAGGCGATGGAACATCAACTTCGACTTCATTTCTTTTCTTTTCTTCTTGACCGAGTACTTCATTCGGTCTGCTGCTTTCGGCTTCATCGCTCCAACTCCATGAGCTTTCTTCATCAAATTCGACATCTCGGCTAACAATGACCTTCTTATTGACTGGATCAAACAGCTTGTAGCCTTTGGTTCTTAGATCATAACCGATAAAAATCAACCGAGAACTTCGGTCATCAAGTTTTACTCTCTTTCGTTCGGGGACATGAGCATATGCTATGCTCCCGAAAATTTTAAAGTGACTTACATTCGGCTTATAACCATGCTACATCTCCTGCGGTGTTATATTTTGTAGACTCTGGGTTGGGCATCGGTTTAGAATGTACACAACACATGCAACCGCTTCTGCCCAAAATTCCTTCGGCATATTTTTACTACTCAACATACATCTCACCATGTCTAATATGGTTCTATTTTTTCGTTCGGCCACTCCATTTTGTTGTGGTGAATAGGAGGCCGTTAAGAAATGCCGAATCCCATTTTCTTTGCAAAAATTTTCAAACTCATTTGAAGTGAATTCTCCACCTCGGTCTGACCTGACCGATTTCAAATAAAACCCACTTTCTTTTTCCACATTCATTTTGAATCTTTTAAAATTTTCAAAAACTTCCGATTTATTTTTTAGAAAATATACCCATGTTTTCCTTGTGAAATCATCAATAAATGTTAGAATGTACCTTTTTCCACCAAATGAATTTGGAGTAATTGGTCCACATACATCGGTGTGGACAAGTTGTAATGGCTTCTTGGCTTTAAACTCGGCTTCTTTTGGAAAACTTGCTCGGTGATGTTTACCAAGTAAACACCCTTCACATAACTCTTTCGGTTCATTCATAATCGGCAAACCTTTGACCATGTTCTTCCTCGCCAACAAGTTTAGTCCGCCGAAATTGAGATGTCCATACCTCATATGCCATAACCGAGCCGAATCTTTCACCGATGATTTTAGACACTTTGCTTCACCATATTTGATATCCAATAGAAATAGCCGATTCTTCGTCATCTGCACTTTTGCTATCAACTTCATTCGGTTATCTCTTAAGAAAAGAGTTCGATCCTTTAAATGAATATCGAAATTCTTTTCTAAGAGTTGTCCCAAACTCAAGATGTTGTTTTTCATATTCGACACATAATACACATTTTCGATATATTTTTGTGATCCATCTTTCAGTCGAATTAAAATTTTACCTTTGCCTTTTACTGGTACCTTAGAACAGTCACCGAATGTGACTTGGCCACTCACCGATTCGTCCAAGTCTACGAACATGTTTCGCTTGCCACACATATGATTACTTGCACCAGTATCGAGATACCAAGTGTCGGCACTTTCTTCGTCACCTTTAAAAGCCAGCAGAAGTACATCGTCATTGTAATCTTCTTTCTCCACAAAGTTTGATTTTTCCTCGACTGTTTTTCCCCAACAGTCTGCTGCGTAGTGACCGAATTTCTTGCAATTATAGCATTGAACATTCGGTCTCCCTCTTCCACCAGTCGATCGTCCTCGGCCTCGACCTCGGCCGAAATTTTGGCTTTGGCTTCTATCGTCATTGTTTTGACCTCCTCGACCACTTTGTCCTCGACCGAATTGACCTCGGCCACGGCCTCTTCCTCGGCCGCGTGTATTTCCTCGATTTCGGTCATTTTGACCATTTTCAACCGAATCACCTTTCAAATTAACTTGTGTTTGTAGTAATTTTTCAATCGGTTCTTGCTTTTTCACAAACCGTTCTTCGTAGGCTTTTAGTGAACCCATCAACTCATCTATCGTCATTTCTTCAAGATTCTTTGACTCTTCAATTGAACACACAATGAAGTCAAACTTCGGTGGTAGTGACCGAAGAATTTTCTCTATCACCCTTACATCCTCCATTTTTTCTCCGTTCCTCTTCATTTGGTTGACCACCGTAAGCACTCGGGCATTATAGTCAGTCACCGATTCATTCTCCTCCATTTTTAACAATTCAAACTCCCTCCTTAGTGATTGTAAGCGTACCTTTTTAACCTTCTCGACTCCTTGGAAGGTTTTCTCAAGTATCTCCCACTGTTGCTTTGCATTAGTGGCAGCCGAAATCTTCTCGAAAGTCGAATCATCGACACCTTGCTCGATAAAGTATCTTGCGGTACAATCTTTCTCGAATAATTTTTCGTGGGTCGTTCTCTGAGCTGCCGTCAGTGCAGCTTCATCTTGAGGCCGATCATAGCCTCGGACCACCACATCCCAAGCGCCTACTGCTCCCAAAACAGTCTTCATTTTGATGCTCCAATTTTCATAGTTATCTTTGGTGAGGCGTGGGGCGTTGTACGAGAGTGTTGTCTTCGACATTTTCTTCGAACCTTGCTCTGATACCACTTTGTTAGGATCTTCACAACTTTATGTTCGGTCTACGATGTAGCCGAATGTGTTTGGAGGAGAGAATGGATAGAGAATGGAGAAAGTATCAATAAACTATTCTTATATTTTCCTTGCTCTTTAAAAACTTTACAAAACATCTCCTTATATAGGAGTTTACATGCCCCTTCATTATGACTCTTCATAATACCAATTGATTACAATAACCGTTACATATCCTTTCATTAAACCTATTCATGTATTGGTATCCCTTCCTTTTATAACCGATGTCTCTTCAATTCTTTGTAACCGAAAACAAGTTTAATTTCTAACATAGAATGAAGGTAGACCATCTTTCTTGGAGCCCTTCATTTTTCAAGATTGACTGCTTCCATAGAATGAAGGTTTTGTTGACATCCTTCCCTCATGAGTTATTTGCAAGCTTTGAGTATTGTATGCAAGCCTTTATGCTGAGCGAGGTAGGATGCCTTGCGGTGGTAATTGCAAGATGCAAGAGTACGAATGACATGAGTTATATATGTGATGTTATGTTTTGTGTGTGTCTGTTTGAGGAAACCGTTGTTGCCGACTTCTTCGTCACTGCATAGTAAACCTGGAGATGTTCTCGTCGGCCGATTGTCCATTCTCGCTTGAGAATAAAGCAAAGTCTGGAATCTTAAAGCCCCTCGGGTATTCGTACATGACGTCCTATTGCTTGCTCAGGATATGGTTATGATAAAGTTTTCGGTCGTAGTACATCGAAGGTCTATACCCTTGGTAAAAGTATTGTGCATTAGGAGCTGGGTTTAGTGCATAAGCTGCCCCTTCGGCCTGAGGAAAGTAACCCATGTTAGCGCTTGAGATAGTAGAGCAGGCATTTCCCGGACCGCTCACTGACTAGCCTCCATCATCTGACGAGCGATACTCTCTGCCACCACATTGAAGCGGTTTACCGCCTCAGCCATTGAAGGCTCATCTCGCGCTGGAGGTAATGGGATGTTCTGATGAGTTGAGCTTCGTGGAGCTGTGGCAGCCACACAACGGCATCTTTTCGATTACCGCATTTGTATCAAGCTGTCCACCCAGTAGTATAATTTCCATATTAGAGTTCGTCATTCTACCAACTCTCTTTGCTTCCCACCCAGATAACTGATACTTCGTTCCTCGGCACAGAAGCAACACCTCAGCCTTCTACACACAGAGGCCGAAGATGTTCTATATCTTTCGATCGGCTCGATTTTTGTTCACGATTTCTGGCGGTGTACTATAACTAGTTGACATCGTATCTACTATGCACTGATGGGGTCTCACTAGATGTCACGCCCCTTCCCAAAATACGGTAGCAGATACGTGACTAGGTCTGCGATATATCTATACCGAGAAAAAGGTCTTTCTCAAGATGGATACGTTGAACGTTAAAACAAGCAGTTTAATACAACAAGAATATAGCAGAAACAAATAATCCAACTATATTTATTACATTTTAAATTTCATAAGATAAAAACGATATAAGTCTGATCATCTGATTCAACTGAAAGTAGAAACAAAAGAAAGCCTTAAACAAGTAGGCATACTGAAGATAAAAATTAGTAGGTGACTAATAGTCCACTTGATATGACAGCTGCAAGAAATGCTCCATTGATAGTCCACTTGATATGACAGCGATTTAACGACGAAACATATAAACATGTATGAGTTATATAAAGAAGTGCAATGAATAACATGACAAGGTGAATAAGCAAGACAAGTGATTTAAACATGGCAATTCTACAATTGCGTGTTTTATTGTAGTTTTAGTAGTGAAAGCATATGTGTAACGGGAGTAGTCCGTCAAACCCATGGACCAACGACACAAGCTTAAGTTAGCACTCCGTTAAATCCACGAAATAACACCATACGAGATTCATGAATAGTTAGCTTCCGTTCACGCTCGGAATCACAGTATATGTAGTGGACTCTCGTGATACAAAGTTTTTCCATTATCAAAACTATCCCTTCCTCCGCGTTATCATACATAAAGTTCTATAGTTTGACAAAAGCCCTAACAAGAGTCTATGAATACGTCGAAGCAGTTTCAGGTTCATGTTAAGTTCACATATTTAAGTATTCATGTAAGCGCGTATTCATGGTTTGGGACTGGTTCGTGTCAAACAAGAATTATATAGTCGTTGCAGCATGTTCATGTAACTAAGATATCAAAAGGTTTGTGAAACACACACATCGAATGATATGAAATAAAGCATGTAAAACTCATGTATCATTAGATCAAATATACAACAGTAGTAATATTCATGTGCCGCGTAAACAAGTGCATATAAATGATAGTTCTGTAACTTTTATGAGAACAATATCAACACGAGAAATGTAGTCTTAAATGTTATGCAGCCTGGTTTTAAGTTTCGCCTAATTTCGGTTACTGGTTTAGGAGATAAATGCATTTTAGTATTGATGCGCTGATCAGGACAGAAATAGTACAGAACCGTCATAAGTTTTAGAAATGCAGAATACAATATTTTCTGTTGGTTTTCAGGAAAATAGTTGAATTAGAAAAAAATTGGTATTTCAGTCTAATTATTAAACCAACTTGGTTTTTGTTGGGGTAAAAAATTACACCCCCATTGACCAAAAGTCAAAAGATCAAAGTTAAAATCAAACCCCAAATAAATGGGTCCAAACCTAAACTCAAGTCAAGTGGGCCCAAACCAGGTCCAAGCTCAAGAATGGGGCCGGCCCCATGCCGAGGAAGAAAAAGAAAGAAATGTAATAAATAAGTTTATTATATAATTTGGTAGAAATAAATGTAAGAGAAATGGGTAAAAAACCAATTTTGTAAAATCCAAAGGCTAAGATGCGATTGTGTAAGGGTATTTAAATCCATCATATGATGAAATGAACAATTTTTACATTCCCATAAAATTTTCTACGGTTTGAGTCTTCAACAAAGAAAGAGACAAGTCTTTCTCTTCTTCCTCAAGAAAGGGGAATCCCCAAGAGAAAAGAGAGTCCTTTTTGGATCTCTCTCATCTCTTTCTTTCTCAATACAACCCATCAAAAGAGAACTTATCTTTTTGGAAAACTTCATCTTAAGAACTTAAGATCCAAGACCAAAATCGAGCAAAGGGATAACCTTTCTTTATCAAATATGAAGAACAAAAGAGGATAAGAACTCTTGAAGTGAAAGCCATAAGATTTCACCCTGAGCAAGCATATCTGAACCAATAAACTAATAAAATCGATGAAAGCCACCCGGCATTGGATCTCCCATGAGATCCATAAGGATATAGGTTACAATATATGTTCCTCATCGGAACTCCCTCTAAAAGAAGTTCCCTCTCATGAAACCTTCCCCAAAGGGAGGTTCTCGCTTTCAAAACTCCGACTAAAAGAAGTTCTCATTCTTAGAACCTCGTCTAAAGGGAGGTTCCTGCTTTCGAGACCCCTCTTGGGGTCCCATCGTTCAGAACCCTCCCCCTAAAGGGGGTTCTTGCTGTCGGAACCCCTTCCGAGGTCCTTTCCTATAGGACCCCCAACCCGCAGCCGGGACCCCTCCCGAGGTCCCCCACCTTGGGACCCCCTAAAGGGGTCCCCGCTGTCTCGGGAGGCCACCAAACACGCACACACACACACACTCTCTCTCTCTCTCTCTCTCTCTCTCTCTCTCTCTCTTCCCCTTTTGGGAGCCCCCCAACACACTCAAATCACTCCCCTTCACAAAATTTCTTTCGGGGCGCTGCCTCGAGCCCTGTAAGAGGCTGCTAGCTTCCTTAACCCCCAATTCGCTGACCGGGTAGGACCCCCATAAACTATGCGAGGCACTCGATATGTTCAAAAGGGCCTAAACATCGTTTTCAAAACACATATACACACATTTCAAAAATGAATTCGCATGATACGCATGACCCGTTAATCGGAAGTTCCCTCGCGTTAAAGTAAGGAGCAATTAACAGTATCTTTGTCCACGGTTTTCGGAGATTAGAATCCCCACAATCAATGAATCTCTGCTTACTATCGGACAGGTGGAATCTGTACACGCCTAAAATACGAGCGCATTCATCTCAACAGGATGACGAAAAACACTCTACAGATTATGACACGCTCGGTGGGACCTATCTCTCATCCAATATTTCGGGTCAAGTGATCAAGCGAACTCAATCAAGACATACATTTTTGTTTGGACTGAACCATGCTCACTCATGCAGACTAACAACCATCAACAACAAAGAACTCTCAACAATAATCAAGAATGATGGCATTTTGAAGTCGCAAGTAGCGGATGACGATCATGGTCCGCTCGCCGTTCTTCGATTCTACCTTGTGTTCGGATGCAAAAAAAGAACCGCTTCACATACTTGCTCCATAAGTTTACATTCAAAATGACTTTAAACTAATGTATGTCAAATTTCTAAGAAAACAAGCTCAGCTTTTGACGCGTCCCTGTCGCATACACAATCAAGACAACTGGCAAAGAGAATTCTCCACCAAAACACATGCAGCGGGGGGCAGGACATCCAATCCAGTTCGAGTCTATTATATTCTCTTCAGTTTCTATCAACGCTTATGCCGCGAATACTCTAAGGAGCCAAATGAACAAACCGATCTCACAAGGGAGAAGGCCAAATGTTATGACTGCAAAAACGCATGATCCAGCGCACAAGTTTGCCTCTGATCGACTCTCTGTCACTCCATTTGATGGTAAATCCATGAAGTCTAAGGGGGTAACAAGATATCTTGGCAAGCCCGAATCAGAGAAACCGCATGAAGCAGAGATGACCGGCAACCCCAATAATTGCCTATATCACAGCATACTGGGGCATATCATCGAAGATTGCTATATCTACAAATATTGGGTCGAGAAATAATACAAGTCGGGAGAAATCTCACTATCCAATGACTTGTTGACATACAATCAAGTCGCAACTGCCAATGCCGAAATCCTCCGAGAGCAAACAGATCAATTGCCAGCTCCAAGAAACGACCTCGGTCTACTACAGTCTCTATGGGATACACATCTGCCCAAAAAGTCAAAGAAAATATTTAAGTTGCTTCAGAAAGGGCCAGTGATCAAATGAGAGAATCGAATAGAGCCCACTGTCTCGGCCATCGATTCAACTCCGCTAAACTCAAAATACAAGAATCTCAAATAAATTTTGCAAAAAAGCGCCAACAAGACAAAACAAAGAATAAGTACGACATAAACCCTTAAGTCGTTAAACTGGGAACAAATGACCTCTAAGTTATTAAACTGGGAATAGATAACCCCTAGGTCGTTAAACTGGGAACAAAAAAATTCTGCAAAAGCGAATGATGAGTTGCTCCTGGTACCATACTCCAGTATAGCAATGCTGATTGCAGAAAAAAATCTAAATCCTCAAAGCCTCCAAAGGCGAATGATGAGTCGCTCCTGAAACTATACTTCGGTTGTAGCGATGCAGACACCATCCAAAAATCCAAAACTCCAAATTCTCCAAAAGGCGAATGATGACTCACTCCTAACACCATATTCCAGTGTAGGGATGCAGACGCTAACAAAAATCAAAACCCTTAAATCCACCAAAGAAGAATGACGAGTCTGTCCTGACACCATATTCCAGTATAGCTGTAACAACTCCAATTTTAGTGTACAAAAATTTGTTTAAAAATTAATGTATACTTGGAGTATATGCATTTTCTGTGAGTACCATAAATATTTGTTTTGCTAATTAATAACAAGAAGGAGCTTGTAGCTCATTGGTAAAACCTTGCACTGCTGAAACAAAACACCAGAGTTCAAATCTTATACCCCACATTATTTTTTAATATTGTTTTATTTTGAATTTTTAGAATACCAAGGGTTTACACGTGCATAACTCACAAAAACCCCACTACACTTGAAAAACAAACTGTCCCAGGAGTATACCCAAACGACTAGGAACCCAAAGCACCCCCGAATCGGCCGACGACTTGGCCGACTTAGGCCGCCGCCACCGGCCAGACTCGGCCGGACCGCCGAGTCGTCAACACCAAAGTTGTGGCTTTTCACCTCCCCAGTACTCCTGCATACTATATTTCCTTAGACCAGTACCAGAGACTCTTTAAAACCCTATTTACTCCATTTTTATTACATTTTTAATACTTTTTAATGCATTTTTCAATTCACCCTTTCACCTACCCTAAACCCTACCTTTACCCTATAAATACAACACCTAGACACACCCTCCTCATTCCAAAATTCTGATCAAAACTCTCAAGAAATCTATAGAAGTTTAGTGTACTTTTGGAGTAGCGAAGGACGGACGACAACCCTAAGAGATCCCGGTGACGAAACGACGCACCGGAAGCTACGTCCACTTTCTCTCCCTCTCCTATTTAAGCTAAACCCGTAAGTCCCATTTTCCCTCTTTCCTATTCTTTCTAAAAACACGTATTTCTAAAACTCGACGGAATCAGAGTAAATCCGATTTCTGATTCGGTTCTTCATAAAACCTCACTTTTTCTTAAAAACAATCATGTTAAACTATTACATATTGACTATTAAATATTAACAAACATGTTGAACAAGTTTCTTGACAATCTATATCATTTTGTAACTTTTATTGTTCTTTTCAGTAAAATACCATGTAGTTTCATTTTGACATTAAATCATCACAATCTTACTATACTTTTAAGTAGATCACGAGGTAATGACCTACCTCTTCACAACACTCATATGCAACATAGTACAATACCTTTTGGAAACCTAGAGTACGGGAAAACGAAACATTTCAAATAAATACCATGAATTAATAAAACTATTTTCTAAAGCATTAAGTATTTTACACAAATCTTTGCAAATCGCCGCTACAACCCAATTTGGGGAACCTGACTGGGATGGTGCGGATTATCGCACATCTCTGGGCTTAGTAGTGTGAGATGCAGATGATTGGTGTGAAAAATGTGTTTGTAGAATAGTTAACCGCAATCAATAACGGTGTCGTGTGTAGCTAGACCGAGATGAGTACGGGTCGTCCTCTGAGAAACGTTAAACCTTTTATTCTTACTTTAGGCGTGTTGAGAAAGAAAGGAGGAAGAATACAGAATGGTGAAGAATGGTTATAGGATCTAGATTTACGTTAAACACTGATGTAAAATATAGATCTAGATTAATTACGGAGGTAAATTTATATAAGAAGGGGGCTTGTAGGGTTCATGAGGATTAGTAGTTATGAATGATTAATTGAAGATTACCCTTTTTATCCTTTAATAGATTTAAAACTAGAACGACAGTGATGCATGTAGATTAGGGTTTCTGGAGGGAAAAGGAATCCCACTCTTAACCCCTATCTTGACACGGAACTCCGTTAATATCTAGCCTTTACCAAAACAATCATTAATCTAATCTCTAATCGCGGTCGGGACTAACAATGAATTGGTAGCGCGCCCGATTAGGATGTTAATGATTCTTTTGATAAAATTTATAAACTTTATAGGACGTAAAAAGAATTTAAGTATTTTCATCATCCATTAACCTACCCTAATCCTACGAACCCTTACAAGTGGAGAATTACTCGCACATGTTGGGAGAAAAAGAGATGGAGAGAAAATGCATAATTAAACTACGAAGAAATAGAAAAAGAAAGCTATCTTTATTAATCAACAAAACTCATTTACACTTTGTTTCCTTAGAAAATGATTACAAATACTAGTTTGCTTCTCGATCTCTTCTAAGGAGGTAGATGAACCGTTGATGATCAGCCTGGATGCGTGAGCCGTCTTGGACTTCGTGATCTCGTTGGTTTGATAATTTTTCCAAGAGGCTCTCGGTCTTTATTTATAGTCCCAAAGCCAGAATCCTTGCTTCCAAATTAGGAAGATAACTGTAAAGATTCACCCCACAAAATTTGCAACACTATCTCCTCAATATTGCCGCGGATCCGCGGCCCAAGAGGGGGTATGGCCACGGATCCGCGACCATTTGATCTTCTCCCTTGATCAATTTTCTATGGGTTGCTCCTTGTGACATGTGGCGATCCTTGAAACCTTTGGAACTTGAAAATATTCTCGTAGTTGCTGCCAGACTTGATTTCTAAGTTTTGGTTTCTTAATTAGGCAGGTTTGCTTTAACAACTTGATTTCCTTGATTTTAGACCTGAAAATTCTGCACAACAACTCAAATAATATTTAGTAGAGTTTAAGATTTGGTCAATGATATTATTTGCCTACATTTTCCTACCAAATGTTAATCAACATATGAAAAATAGTATTTTTACAGATAAACCCTCATATGTATGATATATTATAATAAAGACCTTTTTAAATATGGAAATAGTAGGAAAAATATAATAACAAATGTGCAGTTTTATCAACTGAACAAATACCCCCAAACTTATCTTTGATCGTCCCGAGCAAACTAGTTTATTCAAAAGAAGGAGACAAAGAAAGGAGAAAACAAAGCACACTTTCGTAGGCAAACACGATTGCACTGAGCACGTGCAACAAGCCGTTAAACCTCTAGGTGTCCCCAGTAGGAGGAGTGTTGTCTCCTGAGGGTTTTCAGCGGATTACACCCACAAAATCCTATAATAAAAGAGAGATGGTGAAATTTACATATAAAGATAAGAACCATAAAAGAAAGACTTTGAAAATAAGAGTTTCCAACCACACTAGCTTTTCAGTTGTTATGAGCCCTATCTTAATAGTCATAAAAAGATGTTAGAAATCACCTTATCCCTTAATAAAGCATCGTCTTTATTCTTCATTCCTACCTTTCATCCAAACATCGATCATATAACCCTACGTGTGTGTAATGGATATCCCTACACTCGGAGAATTCAATTCAAGCTATCATACTCTTATCCATCTACCTCAGTACTTTTTAATTTGATGGATATTTATGGATTTGCTCACACATTTTCATGCGACCGTTAATACTTCTTGAGGTACTGACCGACCGATTACTCATGTGCTTGCTGATTAGGTGATAGTATTTTTCTCGTCTTGCACCACCTAAAGCTTAGCAGTGACTCCCAAACCAGTTGGTTTGAGGCACTAGGTGATGAAGCACCCTCGCTATATTTTTTTATTGCTGCCTTGGCGATAACAAAACCAGTGTTCATTTTTCTTTTCACCATTTTTATATTTTCTTCATTTTTTTTCATTTCCTTCATACTTTGGCTTTTAGACAAGAGTATTTCAAGGTATCCTCTACTATCCCGAGTTTCAAGACGTGTGTAAGTGCATATAGTAGGGTATCAACATTCAAATGTTTGGCTTCCAAAATAGAAACTATTTTTCAGACTTATTTTCATCCTCAGATTAGTGACTTCCTTCATCTTATTAACCCTTGGGACAACAGCTCATAACTATTTAGTACTAGTTCATTTAAGAAAACTTCTAATTTTCTTGGTTTTCTTAAACTATTCCTATCTTTTGGATGTAATTTTTCACTTTCTACTCTTTTGTTATAAATTTTTTTTTAAAAGTTGTGCTTATGCAAAATATGATGCAAATTGATGTGTAAATAA
This sequence comes from Agapanthus africanus, assembly GCA_030015575.1. Classification (NCBI taxonomy): domain Eukaryota; kingdom Viridiplantae; phylum Streptophyta; class Magnoliopsida; order Asparagales; family Amaryllidaceae; genus Agapanthus; species Agapanthus africanus. Next base: position 394,424,512 of record JASDDO010000029.1, on the reverse strand, counting down.
GCATAACCCTCCCTCAAACTTGTTTACAGCAGTGTCTTCACTGATGTCATCCGTTAAGCTCAAAAACCTGTAGACTTGGGAGAAATTATTAATGGGGGCAAGAATATATGAAAGTGAAAATTCTCCCCCAAACTTATTTTTGGCTCACAATTTTGTAAAAATCATTTTCTTTCAAGAGCCAAAATATACCCCCCCCAAAACTTGAGTTAAACAATTTTAATCTTTTAAAATCACACGAGAGGGTCAAGGTTATTGGTCAATGCCAAGTTCTGCAAAGACCGAAGGTCAACACCAACCATTCAAAAATTTTATCGATGAAGTATCAAGGTTGGTGGAAGAACATGTCACCTTTTGACAAGAAGAAGTGGGGAGGTGATAAGAGGTGTAATGGAAAAGGATTGCGTCTCAATTTGGAGAGACGACACAGTGATAGTAATGATGGATTACTCGCATTATCATGATTGTCCAAAAGAAGGTGTGGAGGTCCAATTTCTTCATCTTGGAGTTGATTTATCTCAACACCCGTATCTTTTAAAATTGCGAGTTCATCAGCGAAAATTTCCTCAAAGCTTTCATCGATACCCCGAAGAATAATGTCATCAGAAAAAATGGGGTGATCGTCAGACTCTATAAAAGGTTCCTCATCAGCGTTAGATGTTAACCCGGACAACTCGGTGAAAGAGTACATGGTTGGGTCAAACAACAACATATGAAAAGAGTCAGTATCATGAGGTTGATCAAATTCGCTGCTGTCGACATCCATTAATTCGACAGAACACACATGAGTATAGGGTTCGGAGGGTTCACTTCCTAACTTGTAAATGTTAAGCTCAATTGACTTCTTTCCAAAGGATAGGGTCATAGAGCCATTTCTACAATTGATTACTGCGTTGGAAGTGGCCAAAAAGGGTCGACCGAGTATCACCGGGATTTGATTGCGTGGGTTTGCCACAGGTTGTGTATCTATAATGATAAAGTCCACAGGGAATATGAATTCCCCGACTTTGATTAACACGTCCTCTAGCTCACCCCTAAGTTGGGTGATAGATCGATCGGCCATCTGAATAGTGCAATGCGCAAGTTTTAACTCTCCAATCCCTAATTGCTCATAAACAGAATACGGAAGCAAGTTAACACTAGCATCTAGATCGAGTAGAGCACGATTGATATTTTTACCCCCAATGAAAATAGAAATTGTAGGACTTCCGGGGTCCTTTCGTTTCTTGGGTAGTTGTTGTGTAAAAGCAGTACTCACATTACTCGCAAGGAAAACTTTTTTAGGTACTTGAACTTTTCTCTTCCTAGTGCACAAGTCTTTTAGGATTTTCGCATATGACGGAACTTGTTGAATAGCATCTAGGAGAGGAATGTTTATGTTAACTTACTTAAAAATTTCCACAATCTTCTCCATTTATGAACTTGGTCTGTTGCCCCTTAACCTGTTTGGATAAGGTACTTTATCAATAAGGGTTTGGTCCAACATTGGAGAGAATTGTGGGGATGGAGTGGATCCCAGAATTGGAGTGGGGATCATTTTAGGTAGATTCGAGGAAATGGGCGAAGGGTTCGAGCCTTGGGGAAAACGGAGAATAGGCTCGGATGAAGGTGGGAGACTAGACGAATTAGGGGAAGAATAAGAAGCTAGGGTATCATTGGTGTCACTAACATCAAATTGCTCACTCACTTGGTTATTCAGCACTTTTTCCGATCTCAACGTAGTAACAGCACTCACATTATAACTTTGTGACTGGCCAGGATTAGGTATGGGTTGAAATGGGAGTTTCCCTTTCTCTCTCGCATTCATTGCGGCGTTCAACTGTGCAAGTTGGTTTTCTATTGATTTAATACTCTCGTCGTGGGAGGCGGAGTCTTTCTGTATGGTATCAATAGAAGATTTCATCTCAGCCGACAATTGCAAATGTTTCATGAACATATTCAAAGTTTGTGCGAGTGAAGAGTTGTCAGTACCGGCCGCTTGTGGTGTAGAAGTGTTGGCCGGATTTTGAAAATTTTGTGACTGAAAGGGGATCTGACTTTGTGGTTGTGGTTGCTGTGGAGGAGGTCTTTGATAATTGCTTTGTTGGTTTTGGTTCCAAGCAAAGTTAGGATGATTCCTCCATCCTTGATTGTACGTGGAAGAATAAGGATCGTTTTTAGGTCGCTGCTGAAAAGCAGCATTAGTTTGAAACGATGCATTCATAGGACATTCTTCCGTTAAGTGTGAAGGATCCGAACAGCAACCACAGACGGTCTTAGGAAGCGTGACCTGATTTAGGGAGAATGATGAGAACTTGTTCTCAATAGCGTCGAGTTTCTTCTGTATCGCTGCCATTTCGGCTTTCACTGCGATGGAAATATCGAGCTGGTGAATACCTCCCCTAGATGAAGGTGGTCTTACGCTTTCCTACTGCAAAGTGCTTTCTGCGAGATCTTCCAGATATTTCCATGCTTCACCGTTATCTTTAGACATGAAATTGCATTGACACATTGTTTCAAGCATCTGCTTTGTCGCTGGATTAATGCCCTCATATATAATTCGACATAAATCCCATCTTTGTATTCCATGATGAGGACATTGGACAAGCAGATCCTTGAAACGTTCAAAGCACTTCCAAAATGGTTCATTGGGAAGCTGGGTGAACTGATTGATCTCGCTCCTAATATGGGCAGTCTTATAGTTTGGGTAAAACTTCTTAAGAAATGCTATGACGAATTCATCCCAATTAGTGATAGAGTGTGCGGCAGTATTATAAAGCCATTTTTCTGCTAAATCGCACAGTGTGAATGGGAGAAGACGCAAGCGCATAGCATCGACAGTCAACTGTGAAGTACCCATCATTGCGCATACGTTTTCGAATTTGGTGATGAAAACGTACGCGTCTTCCGACTCAAGCCCGTGAAATTTGGGCAGCAGATTGATGTAGTGGGGTTTAATTTTGAAATTATCCCCGTTAACTGGTGGAAGAGATAGACAAGTGGGAAGAGGACCACGGATAGGATAGCATCTCTCTTGGAGAGAGATGCGCGGTGGATTCTGCGCATCTACGGGTGGTGGCAACATGGTGTTATATTCTGATGGAGTGCCATCCATCTCGGTCGTGGTGTGTGGTGGGGGAAAAGAAGATGAAGAAGTACCGACCTTGGAGTCGATAGCAAGAACGCGGACAAGACGGGCACTAGGATCCCGTGTCCAGCCGAGCATGCACTAAGCGGGTTTAGTGCAAGTGGCAGCGTGTGTGTGATTTAAAATTGGTTTGTTTTGAAAAAAGTGGGAATCAAGACAAATCACTCTAAAATGCACAAGCAACCCTAGAACTAAGGTTACCTAGGTCCAGTCTCTAGACCGCTCCTAGACTTCCAAAGGACAAGCCGCAGGATCAATCCTCTACTGCCTCTGTACTACCCTTGTAGCCAGATAAGTGCCAAGTAAGTGGGAAGGGACCACAGTAGTGGGCCTAATTAAAAACCACTAGCTTTAGTCACACTTGCCTAGACACTACAAAAGTAATGCGGATAAGCAACAGATTACCCACGACCTTCCTCTGTCCTTATTGAGCGCGACAGTCCTTAGAGTCTGGTCTAGATATTTTTTAAATTAATGAAGGGTTGATCTAGATGCTCGGTTTGTGATTTGTGGGGCTTAGGAGAGGTGATGAAATCCCCACCTAATCTTGATTTGGTCTTTGCCCCTTAAAGTCCGTATTAAAATATGCAAAACAAAACCAATCACAAAACTTTTGCAAAAAAAAAAAATTTTGAGCGGCGATATTTTGCAAAGAATCCTGCAGAAAAGATATTTTATTGGATTTCAGAGGAGAGAGAAAGAGTTGAGAATCTTACCAGAGAATTTTGTAACCCTAACTCCTTAGTTACGCCGCGTTTCCGCCGCCAAAAGGGCATTCGTGCCACGGTTCCGCCGCGAAGTGGAGGGATCAGGTGATGAAAATTTTTCTTTGGCCTCCTGTACTCCTCTGGATCTCTAAGAATGTATCTGTCTCCTATTTCCTCAATTCTGTGACTCCAAATTTCCTTGCAAAATTCACGCACAAATCGTTAAATATGCAATTTGCAGTTTTGTGTTAATTATGATATGTATCAAATAAGAATTCAACACAAATAGTAAGACTAAAAAATTACGCACTTATCCCCGGCAACGACGCCATTTGATTGGTGTGAAAAATGTGTTTGTAGAATAGTTAACCGCAATCAATAACGGTGTCGCGTGTAGCTGACCGAGATGAGTACGGGTCGTCCTCTGGGAAACGTTGAACCTTTTATTCTTACTTTAGGCGTGTTGAGAAAGAAAGGAGGAAGAATAAAGAATGGTGAAGAATGCTTGTAGGATCTAGATCTACGTTAAACACTGATGTAAAATATAGATCTAGATTAACTACGGAGGTAAATTTATATAAAAAGGGGGCTTGTAGGGTTCATTAGGATTTAGTAGTTATGGATGATTAATTAAAGATTACCCTTTTTATCCTTTAATAGATTTAAAACTAGAACGACAGTGATGCATGTAGATTAGGGTTTCTGGAGGGAAAAGGAATCCCACTCTTAACCCCTATCTTGACACGGAACTCCATTCATATCTAGCCTTTACCAAAACAATCATTAATCTAATCTCTAATCACGGTCGGGACTAACAATGAATTGGTAGCGCGCCCGATTAGGATATTAATGATTCTTTTGATAAAGTTTATAAACTTTATAGGACGTAAAAAGAGTTTAGGTATTTTCATCATCCATTAACCTACCATAATCCTACGAACCCTAACAAGCGGAGAATTACTCGCGCATGTTGGGAGAAAAAGAGATGGAGAGAAAATTCATAATTAAACTACGAAGAAATAGAAAAAGAAAGCCACCTTTATTAATCAACAAAACTCATTTACACTTTGTTTCCTTAGAAAATAATTACAAATACTAGATTGCTTCTCGATCTCTTCTAAGGAGGTAGATGAACCGTTGATGATCAGCCTGGATGCGTGAGCCATCTTGGACTTCGTGATCTCGTCGGTTTGATAATTTTTCCAAGAGGCTCTCGGTCTTTATTTATAGTCCCAAAGCCAGAACCCTTGCTTCCAAATTAGGAAGATAACTGTAAAGATTCACCCCAAAAAATTTGCAACACTATCTCCTCAATATTGCCGCGGATCCGCGACCCAAGGGGGGTATGGCCGCGGATCCGCGGCCATTTGATCTTATCTTTTGATCAATTTTCTATGGGTTGCTCCTTGTGACATGTGGCGATCCTTGGAACCTTTGGAACTTGGAAATATTCTCGTAGTTACTGCTAGACTTGATTTCTAAGTTTTGGTTTCTTAATTAGGCAGGTTTGCTTTAACAACTTGATTTCCTTGATTTTAGACCTGAAAATTCTGCACAACAACTCAAATAATATTTAGTAGAGTTTAAGATTTGGTCAATGATATTATTTGCATACATTTTTCTGCCAAATGCTAATCAACACATGAAAAATAATATTTTTACAGATAAACCCTCATATGTATGATATATTATAATAAAGACCTTTTTAAATATGGAAATAGTAGGAAAAATGTAATAACAAATGTACAGTTTTATCAACTGAACAGCAGACCTCCGCAAGGAGCATTCGGTCTCGAGAGATTTAAAATACGAATATCTTAAGAAAATAAGATTTCTAGAAAATAATACATTAAAATTATTTTATATAATATATATATATATATATATATATATATATAATCAAAATACCTATTTTTGATATGATATAAATATTCCAACATTTCTAAATCAAAAGAATCACTTTATATTAAAATACCATAAATTCCATATAAGTTCAATATTACAATTAAATACCCTATATTATGAAATTAGGTTAATTTCACTAGAAATATCACAAATATAAAATCTATATCTATAACAACTCTAAAGATGATAATTAAATGCTTAGGGTGTATTTTAAAAATTATACAAAAGTATTTTTACATAAAATCCTTCAAGTTCTATAAATTACAATAAGGACCCTAGTAAATATAGGTTTAAGCGGGACCAATCTCTTGAACCTCAGGGAGCTGGAGAAGTTGGTGCTTGCCTATTTAAGGTAGATAACTTAATAACGGTGTTATCAACACGGTAATCGTCTTTGAAAAAGACACAAATCCTGCCGCCCTTGTGCAGCGGTTACCGATAATATCAAAACCTAATTCAGGACTTCAATTTCTTTTATAATTGTTCTGACTCAAACTGAGTCTCATTATAAATTATCTGATTTGAATATGATTCAAGTACAATCTACAATACTACAATTCAACATGAATCCATGAATCCATATATTCAAACTATTCAATCTATTCAATCTATATTGACCGAACCGAACCATGGATATACTTCCATTTACATGATTCTCCAGCTTCATCCATGATTCTCCAGTTACATCCATTTACTGATATCATGGTTTCGGCAAATCATCCAATTATATAATCTATATTACAAGACAATACAATTTACAATACAACACAAATAATACAAACAAGATATCGCGGAGTTTAAGGGGTAGATTAGTACGGAAGGTGTTAGAAGTGGCACTAGACAGTAAGATTTAATACACCTAACCTGAATTCAGTTGTTGTTGTACCATGGCATAAACGGTTCCTTGTACTACACTTGCCTCTAGTCTCTGGCATATAGAGACTTCCCTTATATACATTGGCATCCTTCTGTACCAAGCTACAAACAACAGCGTTAACCATATAATACAACTTTAAAAGCTACCTTCTCTTTCTGTCTATTCTATTTCTCCCTTATCTTTGGGACTTACCGAGCGATTTGTTCGCTGATGACATTCTCTCTCTTTCTTCTTTGAATGTCGTCAGGTGATCTGGACACTCCGGAGATCGAGCCCACTAGTGAAGACTTGGACCACTTCATTGAAGACCCAGAGGTTTAGTTCATTGTACACTTTTATTTCAGTACCTTTCCTTTTCTGTTATGCCACTGTTTAGGCATTGCTTTCATTCAGTTGTATTTACTTTTCCATACATTGTACAGAAAGAATGTTAATAAATAAACTTGATGTTTCATTATATTTTGTCTCTTGTGTACTTTTACTTTTATATTGCTTAGATACGCTTAGCATATGTACTTCTGAGTATATACGTAGCGGCCTCGTCGCGTCCTCTGTCTGTACACTGGGAAGTAGGGCGAGACAATAGCGATGCAGATGCCAACAAAAATACAAATCCTCAAATCCTCCAAAGACGAATGATGAGTCGTTCTTCACACCATATTCTAGTGTAGTAATGCAGACGCAAACTAAACCCTAATTCTTAAATTCTCCAATTGTGAATATGAGTCGTTCCTGATACCCTACTTCAATGTAGCGATGCAGAGGTTAACTAAAGTCTAAATTCCAGATCCTCCAACAACGAAAGATGAATAGACCATGGTACCACTCCCGTGTAGCTATGCAGATGCCAACAAAACTTCAAATCCCCAAATTTTCCAACAACAAATGATGAATTGCTCTCGGTACCCATGCTCTAGTGTTAGCAACGCTGATGCCAACTCAAAATCCAATCAAAATTCCAAATCCCAATTCCAAAATCCAAATTCCAACTTCAAACCCAATCCCAACTCCAAAATCCAATTCCAACTTCAAAATCCAGTTTTAACTTCTAATCCAAATTTTATTCAAAATCCTCGACTTCCAATCCAACTCAACACAAATCCTGGCTAAAATCCAGACATAGTCAAAATTTCAACCCAAAAATCCGGACTTTTAAGTTCTAATTCAAATCTCAACTCAAAATCAAATCCCTCCAACTGGAAATGTACAAATTAGAAACCAAATCCCTAACTTAAATCCTCCGAGTGCAGATGATAAGTCGATTAAGAACTCAAACTTTTAAACCCTCCGTCTATAATGACGTTAAACATTCCGTATACGATGACGTTAAATCTCTTCCGTCTAGGACGACGTTAAACATTCCGTCTATGATGACGTTAAACATTCTGTTTATGATAATGTTAAACCCTTTATCAATGATAACGTTAAACCTTTTTGGTCTATGATGACGTTAAACATTCCGTTTATAATGATGTTAAACCCTCCGTCTATAATGACATTAAACCTCTTCCATCTATGATGGTGTTAAACTCTCCGTCTATGATGACGTTAAATATTTCGTCCATAATGACATTAAACCTCTTCCTTCTATGATTACATTAAACCCTTTTCGTCTATAATAACCTTAAACATTCCGTCTATGATGACGTTAAACCTACCCGTCTATGATGATGTTAAACATCACCTATATGATGACGTTTAACATCCCGTCTATGAAGACGTTAAACCTACCCGTCTATGATGACGTTAAATATCCTATCTATGACAACGTTAAACCTGCCCGTCTATGACGACGTTAAACCTGCCAACCAACTCGGGTGGCAGATGAGTTACTATGGGAACCACATTCCAGTAGTAGAGATCTTGACTCAGGTCCCAAATTAAATCAACCAAACCAGGAAAAATAGCTTATTAAATCGGGCGGCGGACGAGTTACTACTGGAACCATATTCTAGTGGTAGAGATGTTGACTCCGGTCCCAAATCAAATCAAATCAATCACTACCTCTCCTTCTGAATCAAGCTCCGTCTTGGAATGTCTGCCTCCGCCTCGGAATATCTGCGTCCACATCGGAATCAAGTAAACCATTGAGCTCTGCACCGGACTCAAGCTCTGCTTTGGAATCGAGTAAACTATCGACCTCTCCGTAGGAATCAAGCTCCGCTTCGAAATCGAGTCAACTATCGACCTCGCCGGAATCAAGCTCCGCGTCAGAATCAATTCAACCATAGACCTTCCCATCAGAATCAAACTCTGTCTCGGAATTTTTGCCTTCGCATCGTAATCAAGTAAACCATCGACCTCTGCGCCGGAATCAAGCTCTGTTTCGGAATTGAGTCAACCATCGACATCTGCGCCGGAATCAAGTCAACCATCGACCTTCCCATTGGAATCAAGCTTCGTCTCGGAATATCTGCCTCCACACTGGAATCAAGTCAACCATCAAGCTCCGTGTCAAAATCGAGTCAAATGGCATCGACCGTCCATGTCGTAAAAAGGGTAGTGCCAACCCACCAATAATGGGAATCGGTTCAAGTATCGATCGTCCATATCGCAAAAAGGAAAACCAGATTAAGTATCGAACATTCATGTCGCAAAAATGGAAGTGCCAATCCCCCAAAATAGGGACAATATCAAGTCAATCTCTCCATGAAAGAAGATACATCAACTTCATATACACAACCCATACATGTGGTGTGCATTTATTGATAAGGGACACTTGTTGGGGTTAAATATTACACCCCATTGACCAAAATTCAAAAGGTCAAAGTCAAACTCAAAGCCTAAACAAATGGGCCCAAGTCCAGCCCAAGTCGGGTCCAAGCTCATGTTGGATATAGTGCCCTAAAGACAATTATTGTAATTGCAAGCACGCGATTATGATAATTGAGGGAGGACCTATACAGGTAGAACAATCTTACTCGAAATAATAGTATGCAATCTGGTTTGTCTTTATCATTGATGTGTACACGTTTTACTTGTTATTGCATCTCGCTAATACATAATGATGAAGCCAGTAGGATTCTTGCTTGACTACCAGTATTATGATGGCAATCATATACGTGAGAGCTGGGTGGTCTATAAGCACATCCTTAAATGTCCTTAGTCGTGGGAGTATCGAGACTGGGCATTGATATTTCGGAGTAGACTAGGGTATACATTTCAAGACCCCGACGAGGGGCGGTAGCCAGTCTCACAAGCCATTGGTGTTATGTCACCTAAGATAGTATACAGGTGCTCACTGGAGGTGAGTACACTAGACGGACTTGCCGAGAACTTCTAAATGGTATTATACCTATAGTCAGATGGAAGTTCTCAGGTGGCATGAGTACAAGTTAGTCCTTTGACCTGAATTCGTCATTTATCTCGTGTGAGTTCCCACTATACTTTGATTACTACCCTACCATGGCTCAAAGGAGTCATGCAAACAGGTTTTAGTTGGGTACAGTCCTGAGCCACATGGAGGCAGTAATTGATTGTTAAGGATTCGTCTCTCCTGGTATTAGGAGTCGATGTCGCGCTGTGTTCGGTTGGCTATCACTAGAAATCCATGGTCACGGTAGGGGTATCTCAATCGGTGATGAGCTTGACTCAGACATGACTTATCGGGTTAGTAGGGGTCTAACGTTATCCACCCCCTAGATCCGATATGCGATACTCTTTGACGAAGAGACCGGACTACATGGAGATTGTCACATTCAGGCTCAGTAGGGTAAGGACATACTTGATTGTCGCCCCTCCCTTTTTGACAAGTAACTGGGTAGCCGTTACATACAGCTAGTGCCGCTGACGTGCTTGTGGTTAAACCACTACCAGCGTATTGTCGAGTCTTTAGAGTCCCACACAGAGGGTTTTCCTGGTTCAGGCGACAGATGTAGGAGCCGTACGGTGGTACGTGCAGGGGTCCGATTAAATATGTGAACGCGTTACACGGACTTTAATCGGGCGGTTGATAATACTAGACGGCTTAGGATTAAGCCAGATTATTAAATCAGGTTTTGATTTAATAATTTATATATGTATTTTAATACATATATTTTAGTATTATTGTTCACTATTCATTTTCTCTCTTTGGTACTATCCGTATTTTTTATACGGATACGCGTATATGTAGCGATACATATACCAGGTGAAGTATTCCGTATTTGTACGGTAATGCTTCTAGAAGGATTCCTCATATTTAATTTTCTATTTAGAAAATTAAATGGGAAATAAGGTATAAAGTTAGAGACAATGAAGTATGGCTACAACATTGTAGAAAGGCATGGTTTTCTTTTAAAAATGATTAAATCATTTGGGTGCACTATTCATGTATGGTTGAAAAAGAACAATCCATCCTCACTTCAACACTTGATGTTTTTCTTGACTTCCTCACTTGAGCTCCAAGCATGCTTCAACCTCCTTCACCTTCTTCTTCTTCTTGCTCTCCATTTGAGAATAGATTTTAAAGAGAAAAATTTAGTGAACTATTCCTACATCACCGACCATCCAAACCTAGCAAATTTGGGTCGTCGGTTAGAGCCTCCTCCGCGTTCACTCGGGTGGATCGTTTTCAGCAAGGTGGTCGATTCTCAAGTATGATCCTAGCGGCTACGAGCTTGGAGGGGTCTTCCACAATTGGGTGGACACGTGACAAATGTTGTATTTCTCAAATCTTGCATGTTTTAGATTTCTAGTTTAGAGTGTTTAGATCGAATTATTGGGTTTGCGCGTTGGTGCACGCAAAAAGTTTCGCCCACGGCCTTCGCGGCGCGGGTGCCGGATCCCAACATGGTATCAATGCCACCCAAATACCATAAACTAGTGTTTGACGATATTTCAAGTTTCAAAACCGAAAACATCATTTTAAAAACCCAGTTTCTGTTCAAAATATTTTTGGTCTCTAAATTTTTTTTAAACAAGTGCAGAAGCTTACACTAGACTAGATAGTGACACACAATGAAAACGAGCGGATTTCATCATGATTGGGCCGGTGAGAATGGTGATTTAGCCGGCCTCATCTTTTTACTGTTCACATTTGGAGCTCGTTTTCATGCTGTGTGCTGGGTTTTGTAAATTGGTATTTTTGGTATTGTTTGATTTATCTCAGATTTCTATTTGTGTCATCTTAGTGTAGGGTGTTTTTCGTCACCCCATTAAGATGGGAATACACGTGCGCTTGTCAGGCGTACTACAGATTCCCTCTGCCTAGGGTAGGCTGGGGTTTATTGATTGTGGGGATCCGAATCTCCGGCAGCCACGAACTAAACTGCCGTCAATTACCCCTCGCCTTTGGAGCGAGGGAACCTCCGATTGACGGGTTAAACTGGTCATGCGAACTCAATGTGCAGTGTTGTGTTTTGAAGGGGTTTTGGATATATCGGGAGCCCCGCAGAGTTTTTATGGGGGACCCGCTACTCGGATAGCGGGCTGGGGGTCAAGGGGGCTAGCAGCCCCCTTGCGGGGTGCGGGGCAGCGTCCCGTTAGAAATTTTTTCTAACGGGGAGGTGTTTTTAGTGTGGAGTATGTGTGTGTGTATAAAGGGAAAGGGCATCCAAAGGATGCGTGGGGGCCAGTGCCTCGTGTGTTGTTCATATCATAATTTTGCATTATTACATTTTCCATTTTTAATCATTTTACAAATAAATAGGTACTTTTGATCCATGTCTGTTACATAGTTGCAGGTTACAGGTTCTCGGAACAAAACAGTGAAAATGATGAAAAGACAATACAAAAGTGAAACTACGGCCAACAAATAGAAGAATCTTGATCATGCCTACAGTTTGAGGGACAAATGAAGATCAATGAACAAATTCACAAAGTACAAAGGCAGCGCAAGATTCAACACTTCAACACGAAGCAAACGGTAAAAGTCCACCACATTCTACACTGTGGAAATCTGGAAGAAACTAGAAGACATTCTGAAGAACCAAGTAAAGAAAAGTCAAGGAAAAAGCAACATAAAATATACCTGAGAAAACAGAGTCAAGAGCCTCCAAGATGGCCGTGGATCCGCGGCCAAACAAGGCAGTTGGCGGCGGATCCGCGGCCATATAGAACACGTGTCGGTGCATTTTTGACGGCGGCGGCGGTGCGTTGACCAGGCTTCTCATGGTAATTTTGTAAATGTAGATAGGGATCAGATGTAAACCCTAGGGTTTCTATAATCTATAAATAGGAACCCTACAGCTCTTTTTGGAGCATGCCTCTTCTTATGCCTCTTTTTATTTATCAAATTCAGAATTTTTATTCGTTGTAATGTTTGAAGAGTGCATCAAATAAAAAGTAAGTCTTTCTTTTCTATACCTTAATTTAATTTCTTTTCTGCCATAGTATAAATTTTATTTATCTGCCGTAGTTAATTTTATTTATCTGCCATAGTTTAGTTAATTAGGTTATTGAATTAAAATCATAAAAATGAAATTTTTATGATTTCCCTAATGAGTGAGTAGTTCCTCACTTGTTAGGGTTAGGAATATGAAATGTTTGAGAGATGAAAATCTCTCACCCCTTTCTTGCCCGCTACACATTTTAAATAGGACTCTATGCATACATACACACACCGCTCATCCTATCCCACAAGGTAGCGGTGATACCGCAGTTAAAAGACCGGTTGTGTATGTTTTCCATGGAGGTTAGGGTAACAGTTAAGAAAGGACGGACAAGGATCTAGAGGAAGAAACCTAGTTTCTTTCCGATCGTGCTAATCCCCTTTGTTAATTATTACCTTAACACCTAAACGATCTTAATTAGGGCATAGAAAGTGGTGAGAAATATTGAATTTCCAAACTTAACCTAAACCTAATCCTAGCAAGGTTTTAATCCTAATCAAACTCATTTCAGTTTTTAGTGATAATCAATCTTACCACAATTGGAATTAACCATTAGAACAACTAGAAAATACACAAAATCCCTGTGGACCGACCCGTACTCAACCGGCTAGCTACAAAGCGACGCCGTTCTTGATTGCGGTTAACTATTCTTTGATTTATCTTTTAAAAGCGCACGCATGCAAAACCCTCTGATACCAATCAAAAGGCGCCGTTGTCGGAGATCGCGTAGTTATTTTCTTTTTGTAATTTCGGGTTAATATAAAATTGAAAAATCATAAAAACTAAAAAAAAATATATATATAAAAGTTTATCATCTTGTTATTTTTTGAAGGGTTTTTGTTTGAATTGTACAGAATCGAAGAGACGAACAGATTCAGATCTGGAAAAATCCAGAGAGCGAAACAGCAAACAGCAAATCTGAACAAACAGAGGAGGACCGCAACAGAAAACAGAAGAAGTTTGGAGGCCCGAGTCAACCATTGAACCGCGGAACCGCCGCTAATTCGTGCTATTTTCCGTGGAACCGCCGCGGTCTGCTGACGTCAGCAGACCAAATCTCCTCTGTAAGTTTTCTTTTCTTCTTCTGAACCCCCTGATCTTCTCTGAAAAATTTTCCTGCAGGGTTCTTTGCACAAAAACATCTCTCCCTTCTCCAATAACTTGATCTTGTGCAGGATTCTTTGCGCCGCAATAAAAAAAATTTGGCAAGTGTGTTTTGTGTGTTTTATTGCTTTGCATCTTTAAAACTGACTTTAAGGGGCTTTAACATCAATCCAGATTGGGTGGGGATTTCATTACCCTTCCTAGGACCCCAAAAATCATAAAAAGCATATTGCATTGACCATCGAGTTAATTAAAAAAGATTAGACTCAGCCAATAAGGACTGTCGTGCTCGATAGGACAAAGGAATAGTTGTAGGCATCGATCGTTTATCTAAACCAGACTTTATGGTGCCTAGGATAGACAAGTGGGGAAAGGTAATTTTAAAAGTCCCGTCTCACGGTGATTCGTGAGCGGATTCCTCCTTTCTTTACTTGTGCTTACCTGGCCATAATTGGCGGTGAAGAGGCGATTTGAGGATCTCACAACTTGCCCTTTGGAACAGTTAGGAGCAGTCTAGTTCACCTAGGAGACCCTAGATCTAGGCTTGATTGTGCATATTGTTATTGCTTGAACGTGTGTCTAGCTTCTTATAAAAATCTTTTGCAAAAACTCCATATAAAAAAAACACAAAACAGAAATTTTTACAAAAAGACTTGCCAAATTTTGTCGCTAGAAATCCTTTGCACCCACTTCCTTCCATTGACGTTTTCTTACCCCCTCCTTCTGTTTTCACCTTTTGACTACACTACACCTCTTTAGTGTATGTCCAATTGGACTAGGGACACTAGCGCTCGTTTAGTCCATGTCTCGTTAGAACCGACTGACAACGCTTTTGACTCTGAAGTCGAAATTCCATCGACTTCTTTACCTTCACCTTCATATTCATCATCTTCTAAGGAGATGTCGGGATTCAATCCTAACAACCCCTTACCTGCGGGACTGATTCCACCTCCACTAGGTGCGAATAACGCACCACACCCACCTGTTGAAGCGCCCCAACGAATCGCGCTCTAGGATCTTTTCTATCCTATCCGCACCGCTTTACCCACTTGTCTTTCACTTCCACCGGCTAATGGGGATAACTTTGAGATTAAACCCCACTTCATCAATATGTTGCCCAAATTTCACAGGCTGGAATCCGAAGATGCCTACATCTTCATTAACAAATTCCAGAATGTTTGCGCAATGATGAAGACCACCCAACTTTCTGATGGTGCTATAAGGCTACATGTCATTCCATTCACTTTATGTGACCTAGCCGAAAAATGGTTATATAGCACATCATCACACTCGATAAAAAATTGGGAAGAGTTTGTTAAGGCTTTTCTAAAAAGGTTTTACCCACACCACAAGACCGCGAGAATTCGTAACGAAATTATTCAATTTTCCCAGCTTCCTTCCGAACGTTTTTGGAAGTATTTTGAAAGATTTAAAGACCTCCTTATTCAGTGTCCTCACCACGGTATCGAGAATTGGCAACTTTGCCAAACTTTATACGAAAGACTGAATACAGCAACTAAGCAGTTGTTGGAAACCATTTGTGAAGGTCACTTTCTTACAAAATCTAGCGAGAAAGCTTGGCAGTTTCTCGATGATCTTGCTGAACAAACACTTCAGTGAGAAAGCACTAAGACCACCTCATCTACTTCATCAGGTCAGTCTAGGGCATGCATACATCAACTTGATATGTCGATTGTAATGAAAGCTGAAATGGCTGTACTTACGAAAAATCTAGAAGCAATTGAGAGCAAATTCTCATCGTCTTCTCCTGCCCCTGCTTTACCCCCACGCACAGTTTGCGCTTGTTGTTCGGATCCGTCCCATCTTACTGAAGAGTGTCCTTACAATCCACCCGTTCAAGGATAAGATCAAGTCAATGCCGCCTTTCAACAAAGACAAAGAAATGATCCATACTCTTCGACTTATAATCTTGGTTGGAGGAGCCACCTAAATTTTGCTTGGAATCAAAATCAACAATTCCAAGGCAATAACAACTTTCAAAGGCCTCCTCCACAACAACAACAAGCACCTCAACAAACTCAATATCAGCAACCTTTCCAACCCCAACCTTACCCAAACCAAATGAACAATTTTGTACCTAACAATTCTTATCCTCAAAACAATTTTGTTCAGCCGAATAACGATAAGGTTTCCTCGCTAGAACAAAGTCTAGATGTGTTTTTAAAACAATCTACACAATCCGCAGCAAGGTTGGAGACTTCCATTCAATTTTTGGTGCAAAACAGTGCTTCACATGATCAAAGTATTAAATCAATCGAGGCCCAAATTGCACAACTAAATGCTGCGTTAAGCGAGCGAGAAAAGGGAAAGCTTCCGTCTCAACCATTGCCAAATCCCGGTCATACACATAACGCACATGTTGCTTATGAACAACAAAATCATAATGTAAATGATGTGACCACGTTGAGATCTGGAAGAGTGTTGCACAATAATGTGGGTATTAGTGATGACACCCCTGCCGGTGCTTCTTCTTCATCATCTTCTTCTTCTTCATCATTTTTTTCAGAGCCTATTCTTCATTCTTCACAAGGCTCTACTTCTTCTAATTCGAACGGACCTACATCTCACTTCACAAACACACCAACACTGGGATCCGTTCCAACTCCGTAATCTACTCCACAAATATTGGACTCAACAAATTTTCAAAATGTTTCATTTCCAAACAGGTTAAGATCCAATAAACCAACTCCCCAAATGGAGAAGATTGTGGAGTTGTTCAAACAGGTTAGCATTAACATACCTCTCTTGGATGCAATCCAACAAGTCCCTTCTTATGCTAAAATCTTAAAGGACTTATGCACCAAAAAGAGGAAGTCACAAGTACCCAAGAAAGTTTTCATGGCTGGTGCTGTAAGTGAAGCTCTTATCCAACCTTTACCCCAAAAACATAAGGACCCCGGTTGTCCTACAATTTCAATAACAATTGGGGATAAGAACATCAATAAAGAACTTTTAGATCTTGGTGCTAGTGTTAATTTGCTACCCTATTCAGTATATGAACAATTAGGCATTGGAGAGCTTAAACCCACTCAATGTACTCTCCAAATGGCCGACCGATTTATCACCCATCCTAGGGGTGAATTAGAGGATGTGCTAATTAAAGTAGGGGATTTCATTTTCCCCGTTAATTTCATTGTTATGGACACACAGCATGTAGCTAAGCCCTGGAGTCAAATTTCGGTGATACTCGGTCGACCATTCCTTGCGACTTCTAATGCGGTGATCAATTGTCGAAATGGTTCGATGAACCTATCTTTTGGAAATATGACAATTGAACTCAACATTTTTAAGTTAGGGAATCAGCCCTCCGAGCCTAATGCGAGTATGCTTGATGTTTGCTTGATCCACGAGATCACGCAGGAGGACTGTGAGCTTGAAAAATTTCTGTTCGATTACAGCAGTTTTGACGCCACTAGTGCGTTCCTCCTAGAATCTGACACAGCTTTCCCACCGGATAACGATTACGAGTGTTTCACTTTTTTGGACGATTTTGAAGACTCACCACCTGAGTTTGAGTCCTTTGATTTTTCGGATGAGTTAGCTGAACCATCCGACTCGGTTGCTTACACTCGCTTTGAACCATTGTTGGAATCCTTCTAGTTCGAGACAGTTTCACCAATTCTACCTTCAATTGTTTTACCTCCGAAACTCGAACTCAAGCTTTTGCCGTCTTAGCTTAAATACGCTTACCTATATGAGAATGAGACCCTTCCTGTTATCATATAGGTATCTCTAGCTCTCGAGCAAGAGAAAGCCCTTTTAATAGTCTTACAAAATAATCGGCAAGCTTTTGGCTGGACTATAGCGGACATTAAGGGGATTAGTCCCCTCATAGTTGAACATCATATACATATGATGAATGATGCCAAGCCAGTAAGGGATCCACAAAGACGCCTTAACCCCATAATGAAGGAGGCTATCAAAAAGGAGATTGTCAAATGTCTTGATAGTGGTATCATTTACCCTATCTCGGACAGCCAGTGGGTTAGCCCCATTCACGTTTTCCCAAAGAAATTGGGCATAACGGTCATAACCAATGAGGCGAATGAGTTAATACCTACTCGCACCCAAACTGGGTGGCTAGTTTGCATCAACTATAGAAAACTCAATGCCGCGACACGGAAAGACCACTTTCCGTTACCTTTTATTGACCAAATACTAGAACGATTGGCTGGGCACGAATTTTACTGCTTTTTGGATGGCTACTCCGGCTATAATCAAGTTCGCATCGCCGAAAAGGATCAAGACAAGACCACATTTACTTGTCCTTTCGGTACATTCGCTTACCGTCGCATGCCCTTTGGGTTATGCAATGCACCCGCTACTTTCCAGCGGTGTATGATGGGAATCTTTTCAGACATGGTGGAGAAATTTTTGGAAATTTTTATGGATGATTTCTCCATTTTTCGGCGACTCCTTCGATGAGTGTTTGCTACACATAGACGCAGTTCTTACCCGCTGTAGGGATAAGAACCCCACTTTAAATTGGGAGAAATGCCACTTTATGGTAAGAGAGGGTATTGTCTTAGGACATGCCATCTCGCAAAATGGCATAGATGTCGATAAAGCCAAGATTGAAGTCATTTCCAATCTTTCTCCTCCTAAGTGCGTCAAAGACATCCGAGCCTTCCTTGGCCATACCGGTTTTTATAGACGGTTCATCAAGGATTTTAGCAAGATAGCTAAACCCTTGATTCTTTTATTGGCCAAGAACACCACTTTTGATTTTGACTCAAGCTGCATGGAAGCGTTCGAGTTATTGAAACACTCGCTTATTTCTGCGCCCATTCTTTCATCTCCCGATTGGACGTATCCATTTGAAATTATGTGCGATGCATCTGATTTCGCCATTGGTGCTGTCCTTGGACAGCATATAAATAAGATGCCGCACGTAATTTATTACGCTAGCCGAACATTAAATGAGGCCCAATTGAATTACACAACAACAGAAAAAGAATTTTTAGCCATTGTGTTTGCACTAGAAAAATTCAGGCCATATTTAATCGGCTCTCCAGTGATTGTTTACACGGACCACTCGCCATCCTTTCGCAAAGAAGGATGCTAAATCTCGGCTAATACGTTGGATTCTCTTGCTACAAGAGTTTGACCTTGTCATAAGAGACAAGAGAAGATGTGAAAACGTAGTCGCCGACCACCTTTCACGACTTCCTTCTTCGCCTACACTTGAAATTCCTATTAAAGATGTTTTTCCCGATGAGCAGCTCTTAATCGTGTTATGCGAACCTTGGTTCGCTGATATAGTAAATTACTTGGCCACCGAACTGATACCAAAAGATTGGTCGAATCAGGACAAACTCCGATTCCTGTCCCAAGTAAAACATTTTTAGTGGGATGAACCGTATCTCTTTAAATACTGTTCCGACCAAATCATTCGTCGGTGTGTCCCCGAAAACGAGTTTAAGAGTGTATTGTCTTTTTGCCACGATCAAGCGTGTGGCGGGCATTTTGGCCGCAAGAAGACAACAGAGAAAATCTTGCAGTGTGGCTTCTACTGGCCACGACTTTTTAAAGATGCCTACGAATACTGCAAAACATGCTCCCGGTGCCAACACTTGAGCTGGATATCTCGAAGAAACAAAATGTCGCTCCAACCAATTTTTGTTGTTGATATTTTTGATGTTTGGGGAATAGACTTTATGGGACCATTTCCCAAGTCCTTTGGGAATATGTATATTCTATTGGCTGTTGACTATGTGTCAAAATGGGTCGAGGCTGTGCCCAGCCGAACGAATGACAACAAGGTTGTTATTAGATTCCTTAAAGAAAACATCTTTTCTCGGTTTTGGCATCCTCGTACAATTATAAGTGATAATGGATCTCACTTCTGTAATAGGACATTTGAGTCCTTGATGCGCAAATATTCTATTACTCACAAATTGTCAACACCATATCATCCCCAAACTTGTGGGCAAGCCGAGCTTTCGAATCGGCAGATTAAACAAATATTGGAGAAAACGGTTTCTAAAAACCGTAAAGATTAGTCAACAAAACTGATTGATGCACTATGGGTATTCCGTACTTCCTACAAGACCGATCTTGGCATGTCTCCATACCGGTTTGTTTATGGGAAGGCTTGCCACCTTCCTGTTGAAATTGAGCACAAGGCATTTTAGGCAATCAAAGAGTTGCACTTATCCATGGGAGATGCGGGCAGTAATAGAAAGCTGCAATTGAATGAATTGGATGAGCCGCGGGATGAGGCCTATGAAAATGCAGTAATTATTAAAAATCGAACGAAGTAGTTCCATGACAAACACCTTATGCGCAAAATTTTCAAACCTGGTCAACAGGTTTTTCTTTATAACACTCGGTTACACTTCCATCCCGGCAAGCTCGAATCTAGATGGAAAGGGTCATTTTTGGTATGCACCGTATATCCGCACGGTGCGGTAGATCTTGAAAACGTGGAGGACGGTACATTGTTTAAAGTAAACAGACATCGACTCAAACCATTCCTCACTGCGGATCCGTCGGAGGAGCTCCTGATTTTGCAGGAGCCGATTTATACTGACTGATCTTCCTCCATCTACCCCTAAATTTTCGATCATCTAGCCAAAACATTATTTCAAACAAGTTTGGGGGTATGTGTCATTTGTAACTATATAAATACAAAATAACATAAAAAATAAAAATAAAAATTGAATTTTTTTTGGGTATTTTTGTAAATTTCCAAATTAAATAAATAAAATAAATTTTTTTTATTTGCAAATAATTTCCTCTTTTTAGAGGGGTTTATTTGCAAATAGCCAACACTTCCCCATGTATATATAACCCCGACCCCTCTCTGTGATCATAACCCTAAAAATAAATCTCCTCAGAAAACCCTAGCCGTCGCCGCAGCCAGAGCAAAGGAAACCTCTCCAGATCGCCGCGCTTCTACCGCAGATAGCACCCATCGTCCGCGCAACCGCCGCGGATCTGTGTCTTCTCCCTCTGATTTTCTCAGAGGCAGTTCGAATTCTGAAACTCCTCTCTGTTTTTAATTTTTGTAGATCTTTAGCATATCTGATGGCACCCAATATTTAACTAGAGCATCACTTTTCACAAATTTTTTCACATGCGGTGTATGGAAATTATTTTGCGAATGAAATAGCATGTAGGGGCTGGAACTTTTTGATATATAATCACCCAAATGCTTATGCCCTTCCGGAATTAGTCACTCGTTTTTACGAGTGCATGGAAGATGGGTGTCTTGCACAATATGGCTTTATTAAATTGCAGTGGGGTGATAGGAAGATTATAATTGATAGAGACTTCATACATGAAGTCACCTTAATCCCTAGGATACCAGTTCATGATCAACCATTGCAATTTGAGGATTACATGCCCTTAATGGGCAATGATTGCTCAAGGGAACCGCGGAAGGGGATCCAAGCGAGAACCCTTTTCACCAATATTTTAACTATGTGCCGATGAGCACAAAACAATATTTTTGGGAGTTCCTACAACACCACATTTTTCACACCCTCACTGCATATCGTGCACACACTCATGACAAGAAACCCTCGTTTCGACATGTGCACGGTTTTACTGAACTCAATTGGTGCAGGCAAAAGAGCTGCGAACTATCCTTGCCCCATGCTTGTGACACAACTGTGTCGATATTTCCTCCCCATGGAGGAGTTTGAATTTTACATGGTTAGAGGCATACCCGTCAGGCCTCTCATTGAGGGCGTATCTACGTCCTATACACGCCTGACAGATGTTTGGTCAAGAACTGAACTGGCGGAACACGTGCCCGCCCGAACACCTAGCTCCAGCTCGACCGCGAGCGAGGGAGAACTAACCCCTTTAGAACATGCAAATTTAATGTGAAGAGCTGTTAGGGGGATTAACGAGTTGAGAGGAATAGCTAGGGATCATGATCGGCGGTTGACTGAAATAGAGCAGGGGATCCGAACCCCGCTGCGTAGGGAGGAGCATTCCCGTTCACGCTCAAGAGCGCGGCGTAGGGCCGAGCAGTGAGGGCACTGCTTTTGGTAAGTTTGGGGGAGTGGGTGGTTGTAAATAGTTATCATTTGCGTTGCATATTTCTTTTAAATTTTTGTATATATTTTTCTTTTTTCTTTTGCATGTTTAAATTCTGCATTGCATCTTTATAAAAAAATCATAAAAATTGAAAAAATGAAAATAAAAAAAATAGAAAAATATCTAACAATCAAATAAAAACTGAAAAATTTGAAAAATTATAAAAATTGAAAAATTCAATTTTGGTCATAATTGACTTGAGTTTAACAAGATGGTTAACTAGCTAGGAAAAACTAGATCCTAAACTTAGTAAATTAAAAACCCTAAAAATAACCTTTCTTAAAGTTTAACCTTAGAAAATATATGCCCTTGTAGATTATTTAGAAATAGGCAAATTTTGAGTTCAGTTCTAGGGTTAAGTCAAAATAAGGGAAGAGTATTGATATTTTTATTAAAGTATAAGTCTGAAAAATAATTCCTAAGCTTAAATCTAAATTCTGAAAATATATACCCTACAACTTGCACAAACACGAACCTTGAAACTTGGAATAGTAGAGGATACCTTGAAATACTCTTGTCTAAAGTCCTTAGTATGAAGTAAAATAAAAAATAAAAGTGTGAATAAAGAGATAAAAAAAATGAACACTGGTTTTGTAATTACTTAAGGCTGCATAAATAGAAAAAATATATAGCAAGGGTGCTTTATCACCTAGTGCCTTAGACCAACTGGTTTGGGAGTCACTGCTAAAAGCCTTAGGTATTACAAGACGAGAAATTACACCTTAATGCGCAAACATATTTTGTAATCGGTCGTTAGTACCTCAAGAAGTATTAACGGTCGCATGAAGGATGTGTGAGCAATTTCATCTAAAAAATTCACCAACTAAAAGTACTTTGGACAATGGACAAGAGTATAAGAGCTTGAATTGAATTTTCAAGTGTAGGGGTGATACATACACACACGTAGGGGTATATGATTGGGGTTTGGATGAGAGATAGGAATGAAAAATATGACTTATATCTTTAGTAGAGATGATAAAAATTCTTAAGTTGAGATGGAACCTTAGAAGGAAAATTCAAAAGATGCTAAAAACTAAGTAAATTTACAGAACATATACTATCTTAAGTTAAATGATAAGGAAGCGTGAAAAATATAAGTGGATAATTTCTGAGTCAAAGATAATAGAATTTTTGTTAGAAAACCGAATTGAAGAATAAAAGTCAATAGCCCAAATTGATAGGATTTTATCGGTAGTATCCGCTGAAAACCCTCAGGAGACAACACTTCTCCTACTAGGGACACCTAGAGGTTTAACTGCTTGTTGCACGAATTCAGTGCAATCGCGTTTCCCTGCGAAAGTGAGATTAGGCTTTTTCAAGAATAAACTAGTTTTGCTCGAGGACGAGAAAAAGATATGTTTGGGGTTATTTGTTCATATCATAATTTTGCATTATTTCATTCCCCATTCTTAATCATTTTACAAATAAATAGGTGCTTTTGATCCATGTATGCTACATAGTTGCAGGTTACAGTTTCTCGGAACAAAACAGTGAAAATGATGAAAAATCGATACAAAAGTGAGACTACGACCAACAAATAGAAGAATCTTGATCATGCCTACAGTTTGAGGGACAAATGAAGATCAATGAACAAATTCACAAAGTACAAAGGCAACGCAAGATTCAAGACTTCAACACGAAGCAAACGGTAAAAGTCCACCACATTCTACACTGTGGAAATCTGGAAGAAACTAGAAGACATTCTGAAGAACCAAGTAAAGAAAAGTCAAGGAAAAAACAACTTAAAATATACCTGAGAAAACAGAGCCAAGATCCTCCAAGAGGGCCGCGGATCCGTAGCCAAACAAGGCAGTTGGCGGCGGATCCGCGGCCATATAGAACATGTGTCGGTGCATTTTTTACAGTGGCGGCGGTGCGTTGACCAGGCTTCTCAGGATAGTTTTGTAAATGTAGATAGGAATCAGATGTAAACCCTAGGGTTTCTATAATCTATGAATAGGAACCTTACAACTCTTCTTATGCCTCTTCTTATGCCTCTTTTTATTTATCATATTCAGAATTTTTATTCGTTGTAATGTTTAAAGAGTGCATCAAATAAAAAGTAAGTCTTTCTTTTCTATGCCTTACTTTAATTTCTTTTCTGCCCCAGTATAAATTATATTTATCTGCCCTAGTTAATTTTATTTATCTGCCGTAGTTTAGTTAATTAGGTTATTGAATTAAAATCATAAAAATGAAATTTTTTATCAATTCCGTAATGAGTGAGTAGTTCCTCACTTGTTAGGGTTAGGAATAGAAAAGGTTTGAGAGATGAAAATCTCTAACCCCTTTCTTTCCCGCTACACATTTTAAATAGGACTCTATGCATATATACACACACCGCTCACTACGGCACCCTATCTCATGAGTTAGCGGTGATACCGTAGTTAAAAAACCGGTTGTGTATGTTTTCCATGGAGGTTAGGGTAAGAGTTAAGAAAGGACGGACAAGGACCTAGAGGAAGAAACCTAGTTTCTTCCCGATAGTGCTAATCCCCTTTGTTAATTGTTATCTTAACACCTAAAAGATCTTAATTAGGGCATAGAAAGCGGTGAGAAATATTGAATTTCCAAACTTAACCTCAACCTAACCCTAGCAAGGTTTTAATCCTAATCAAACTCATTTCAGTTTTTATTGATAATCAATCCTACCACAATTGGAATTAACTCGTTAGAACAACTAGAAAATACACAAAATCCCTGTGGACCGACCCGTACTCAACCGGCTAACTACAAAGCGACGCCGTTCTTGATTGCGGTTAACTATTCTTTGATTTATCTTTTAAAAGCGCACGCACGCAAAACCCTCTAATATCAATCACGTGTCTAACACGTGAGCGCTGGGCGCTTAGGCGCTGGCATACCACGTGCCCAGCATGTGGGCGCTCGAGCACTAGCGCGCCACGTGCCCGGTACGTGGGCGCTGGGCGCTTAAGCGCAATACGCTCGAATGCTAGCGCACCATGTGCCCGGCAAGTGGGTGCTGGGCACTTGAGTGCTAGGTGCTCGAGCGCTAGCGCACCACGTATCCGGCATGTAGGCGCTTTGAGCACAATGCGCTCGAGCGCTAGCGCACCACGTGCCCGGCATGTGGGCGCTGGGCGCTTGAGCGCTCGGGCGCCGGCGAGAAAAAGGGGCTTTTAGTCCCAGAAATAGGATTTAAAATCCTAAAAGAGGATTGAGAGTAGAGTTAAACTCCTAAGATGATTTGGAGTTGATGAAAGGAGTTCTTCTTTGGAGCCCTGGATCTTCCCCAAAATGGGGTTTTCGGAGATGGGCTTCCTTCTTCCTCCTCTGTTGGCCGGATCTTGAAGATCAAGAGATGTGAGATTTAAAAATCTCTTCTTTTTTAGATCTGAAGGGAGATCTGGGCTCCTCTTTGTGGGTTTTATGGTGAAAAACTATTTAGTTTTGGAAAAGAAAGAGTAAAACTCTTGATTTAATTCAAAAGAAAGAAGAAGGTTTAGAACCTTCAGAAAGGGGAAAGAGGCACAAACCCTGGATTTTGAGAGGAGTGAAAAGTCTATGCTTTATTCATCATCATATTACCTTATATAGACTTACACATTTACATATAGCTCTTTGGGCTTTACAAAATGGTATTTTACCCATCCCATGGCTCATGTGCCATTTCTTTTTGCACATAAGCCACGAGCTTACAAAAATTTGGCTTTATACCCATTTTATTTACATTCATGCATAAAAAATTACATAAAAATTATATATTACTGTTCCTTGCCGAAACACGGAGACACAACCGAGATGGTCCGCCTTGCCTGAATTTCGAGGGCAGATACTATTTGGTGCTATCCGTCCACCTCTCCGAAGATGCCAAGTTGATTTATGACATCGTGTATCGAAGGTTTACACGAATGCGGCCGATGTAGCAGACTTCGTCAGATTCCCCCTCGTTGAGGGGTTTTTGATTGTTGGGATGCTTTTCCCTGCAGGCGTAAGCCCCTGCAGTTAATTACGCTACCGCATCACGGTAACCACTTTCTCCTTCTCCAGATAGTCACTTCGTGTCGTGGGTATTTCTTTTGTTTTTGGTTGCCCGTGGATTGTTTACGGAGACTAATTTATGTTGTCGCCCGTAGGGCGTGGATTAGTCCAAATCCGTATTTTCTTAGATTTGGGTTTGGGGTTGGGTTTAAGGATACGTTAGTCTCATTTAAGACTAAGATCAACTTAAACGTTTGTTAAGGATACGTTAGTCTAATTCTAGACTAAGATCAACTCAACAGGATTGTTTAGATCCAACAAGAGAGCATTTGAGCTCTACTGTTTAGTTTAGGGACTTTGCGGTCCATTAGTTTAAGGATATTAAGTCCATTGTTAGTTTAAGGACATCTCGGTCCAAGGTTAAGGACATCATAGTTCGTGGGTTTAAAGGGACCCTACAGTCCGAGATTAAGGACATCATAGTCCGTGGGTTTAAAGGGACGCCACAGTCCGAGGCTAATGACATCATAGTCCATGGGTTTAAGGACCCCACAGTCCAGTTTAAAGACGTCATAGTCTATGGAATGTATGGTTGTCGGGACCCGTCACCTCTCTGAAGACGTTGAAGGATTACAACGACAAATATCAGAGGAGTGAAGAGATGTACCCTTGAACCAATTTTGGTTAGGAGATTTGTAGTCCAGTTGAGACTAAGATCTGAGATTTATGAGCATATGGGCTCAATTAATCTGAGTTGAGGACTTATGGCCAATCTTGGGCTAAGTCCAATCAAGTTAAAATGTTTAACATTTATTTTGGGCTGTTGAGCCTTTATTTGGGCTTGGCCCTGACAGTGTTTTTGTCTTTTACTGAATACTGAGCATTCCTCATAGCCTTGAGCTTATTACAGAACAATTTATGTTCTATCTGCGCAACACGTGGTGCGCTTGGCATTTTGCGCTAGTCAAAGAGCGTGGTGCGCTTCTTCCAAGTAGCGCATACGTGAGGGACACGTGTTGCGCTTAGCGCTGAGCGCCGGATGATGGGCGCATTGCGCCAGTTTATGAGCGCATTGCACTATTAATTTAGTGGCACACACGTGAGGGACACGTGTCGCGTTTGGTGCTAAGCGCCGGTCAATGAGCACAGTGCGCTATATTTGGAGCGCAAAAGCTCCGCAGCGCTTTGCGCTAGTCTTTGAGGGCTAAGGCGCTTCTATTAAGTAGCGCACACGTGAGGAACACGTGGCGCGCTTGGCGCTGTGCGCCAGTCTTGAGCGCAGAGCGCTATCTTATGAGCGCAAGCGCTAATTGATCAACTTTTTGATCCCAAGAGAGATTTTGTCTCAAGATTCTAAGAACAAAAGTTCTTATTTTTATAGGAGATGCTTCAATCTCTTGTATTGATGAAAGGCTTTGCTTTTATGGATCTATGATACTTAAGAGAATTGAATTATTCTTTCCTCCTCTCTGTTTATAATGAGATGTTCACGATCTCTTTTTGTAAAAGACAATTTGTCTTATAGATTTATGATCTGTGAGAAGAGTTATGTTCTTCTTTTTATTTTATGATGAGATCTTTTTATCCCTTTGTAAAAGACCTTGGTCTTATAGATCTATGATCTTTAAAAAAAGTAAATTATTCTTTTATATGAGATAATTTCATCTCTTTGTTCTTTTTTTCTTCTTACCTTGAATAAAGTTTTCTTCTTCTGAGAGCTTGCTTTTGTCTTTGAATTTCTCAAAGTTTATGGGGATGTTTCTCTGTATGAGACTTAAAGTCTGGGGGCCTTTATATAGGACAAGCTGATCAATTCAATCAGTTAAGAAGATCTTTTCTCCAATTGATTTGGGGATTTTCCTATCGTTGAATCTTTGATCCAAAGGCTTCTGACTTACAGAAGGCAATCTTCTTGTTTTTTACAAAGATTGGAAAATCTTTCCATACAGAATTTATTCTGCATTTTGGTGATTTTTAATTACCATTGGATCATTGATCCAACGGTGCTCTGATTTACAGAGTACAATCTTGTTGTTTGGAAAGATTTTGAAGAATCTTTCTTTAACAGAAATTAATTCTGTTTAATTAATGATTTATCATTATTATTGGATTTTTGATCTGACGGTGGAGAGCTTTTAGTTCCAGCGCTGGCGCACCCGTGCTTTGCACGTGGTGCGCTGCTTAAAGCGCAGCGCACCCAGCGCTAGTGCACACGTGGTGCGCTGCTTAGCGCGCAGCGCACCCAGCGCTAGCGCACACGTGCTTTGCACATGGTGCGCTGCTTAGAGCGCAGTGCACCCAGCGCTAGCGCACACGTGCTGCGCTGCTTAGAGCGCAGCGCACCCAGCGCTAGCGCACACGTGCTTTGCACATGATGCGCTGCTTAGAGCGCAGCGCACCCAGCGCTTTGCACGTGGTGCGCTGCTTAGGGAGTGGCGCACTTGGCGTTGCATCTGAAGCGTTGCTTCATTTCAAAATTTGAATTTTGAACAGAGTTTTTCTCTGATTGGGGGTAACAAATGCCCCCCACCATTGCGCTTACGTGGCTCACATGTGAGTGCGGCGGTGGCAGTATCTGCGTCCTTAGATCATCTCAGAAGTTGAAAAAGGTATCTCAGTGCCTATAAATAAGACCCTTGGCCCTTAGGATGATTTCTATTCATCTTCTTCCTTCTGAGAATTTTCATTCTCTTGCAGAGCATAGCTCTTTGGCTTAAGAACTTTCTTAAGGACAGAACTCTGTCAAAATCTTAGGTAAAGATTAAATTTTTGTGTAGATCATTTAATAATCTAGGGTTTCACCTATTAACAGAGCTTTGCTCTTCATAGATCTTTAATCTAAACAAAACCCTTTTAGGGTTTAATCAACGGAGTTTTGCTCTCTTGAACCCATAGATCTAAAGAGATCTTTTCTTGGGGTTTCTTAGCCCATGAACAGAGCTTTGCTCATAAAGAACTCTTAGAGTTTGTTCATAGATCTTGAAGATCTCAAAATTTTTCATTCATATATAAAAATTGATTTCAATTTTTCTGATGGATTATTCCATCATTTTTTCTAGAGCAAGGCTCTTGAGGAATTTTTATTGCTTCATCATTAGAGTTTGACAGATATCACTCTGTCACAGAGCACTGCTCTAAAATCGAGATTTACTCCTTAGCCCGAGGGGTTCTTATTGAATGAGAATCAATTGAGGATTTTCTCATTTAATTGACAGTCTCATCAAATGATGAGACCGTTTTATTAATAATGAACTATTATCTAGATTTTGTGGGTCCCCCTTTGGTCCCCTTTTCACTGCATTGCATTGTGGTACGAATTTTAAAATACCAAGTGTCAGAATTTAAATTATAACACTGATGGTTGACTTTTGTTCTTTTTCGCGCAGGTGACATATCTTTCGACGCTTCCTTCTCGTTCATCCGCTCAGAAGGCAGATTCCCTGAAGCGCCCGTAGACCGAAAGGTTATTGCGATCAAAGACCATGACCCGGAGTACAAGAATCTTCATTTATGGGGTAGATGGTACGATCAAATTATCATAGGCCGCCGGAGTTTCTCTTGTGCGACACCCTCGGAGCCTATCTCTGTGATCCCTTATACAGATGCACCCCCGATAAGCTACACTGTAGAGGAGGTGAATTGGACTTCAGAAGGTCTCCTTCGGCCTTCTATTGCCGCAGTACCCGTGCAGCCGCCGGTGGCTTTAGACACTCTACGGTGGCGTATATGTCAAGGCGAGTCACGCCCTTAGGGACAGCCCTACAACATAGGACTAACTCCCCGTCACCCGATCAGATACCTGCAGTGGGCCCGATATATCTTATCGGCAAAGAAATCACAGCTGGTGAAGCTTGGATTGTACCCTGCGATCTACGCTTCCTTGTTCCAGTATTCTGCACCTCCGACATGGTGGATCAAGGCATTTCTCGAACAATGGAACAACCCGACCCATACCTTCCTCTTATTGGATAGAGAAGTCTCCATTTCTCTAGAGGAATTTGTCGAGGTTTCTGGTTTACCCGTTAGGGGAGAGCACTACGAGGAGCTGCTTCCTCCGGATGAGTATATTTTTGCCACCAAACCAGGGGTAATGGGTCTTACCCCAGAGAACGCCATTCAACACCAGTTTCCAAGTTTGATAAGGGTGTTGAATATGTATGAGAGCCTCTTTCTCAAATCCGGAGGCCGGGGGGTCAGCTTTGCGGACTTCATTGCCCGCTTTCTTCGCCCAGAAATTTTGTCGCGACAAGGTGAAAAGTTTGCCAAACTTGATGATCCTTTCGGCTTTGGCTTGGATCGTCGGCCAATATTGGAAGCCGATCAAAAGGATTTCTTTCTTCTAAACGTCGCGATCGTCCCCTTTTCAGAAATTGCCACGCCGGGCATTGATGAGGAAGCGTTCTTTCTAGGGTTCCTCGGTTTATGGTTAATCTGGTTCGCACTTCCCATGCACCCTTGTTACATGTGGCCTTCTGTCTTCTACCCCGCGCATCGAATGGTTACCGGGATACAAGTGGCTATCGGGATTGCTGGGTTAGCCCACCTGTATCACGGCCTCAGCTTGGCAGCGGATACTACTGAGCCAGGGGTGCAGCCTGCCAACTTCTCAATGCATTATTTCACCTCATGGCTCGAGTTGCACGTGCTTGGGGTCTTCGGTATCCATAAAAGACCCTCCTTTAGATGCAAGTTCCCTCGGATAATGCGGCTGGTCGACGCCTCTATCGTAAGTCCGTCACCGCGGGAAGCTAGGGGTTTGCTCCTTCGTCCGCGCACGGTTGGAGATGGTATGTCCTTTACTGATAAAATTTTGACCGTCGGCCAGGAGTCTGCAAAAGCGGTGCTGTCATTGCAAGACATCTTTAAAGATGGGGCCCCTGTGTTGAAAGCTTGGGAGATTCTTCATCTGTACTCCATTAGGCCGGGCTTTCTCGTATTTAGGCAAAATGATGCGGCGTTATTCATGAGATACAACCCGCATCGTTTCGCCCAGCAGCTGAGCTATAATCAGGAAGTCCCGCTTGAGGCTTTCTTGGCAGAACCTGCTGCTACCGAAGAGGGAATGCCAAGCGCGCTGCATCATTTTATGCGCCTGAACACAGGGTCTAACTTCTTTATCAGCGAACTGAGCTGTGTTCTGAAGGCCCTGAATGTGTATGTGGCCTGGTATCAACATTCGATGGGCGCCGTCATTAGGGAGGAGAAGCGATTGCTACTTGATCGCAAGGGTGCAGCGCCGGTCGGTAATCCAAACGTTCCTCTGAAGTGACGGACCATTGTTTGTCCTCCCTCAAGAGAAGTTGCTACGGTTGAGGTCCCGTATGATATGCCCGAGCTACCGATACCCCATGCTCCCGTGGAAACGGTGACTGTAGCTTCTCCCGAGTCTGGCGTTGGTTCAGATATCGGGACTCATTATCCCAAGGTGCCTACCAAGCGTAAGCTTATGCTAGCGGCGACCGGTGCTCGCTCGCAGAAGAGGAAGAAGAAGTTGATTCTCTCCGCTGACGTTATATTTGGTCAGGATCCTCATGCTTCTTACAGCGAGGGCTTGGGCGAATATGGGACCAACGAGGGTCTATTCATAGCGCCGGACGATACCGACCTCGAGGCTGCTATTGCAGCTTCCGAGCGATTACCAAGCCACAAAGCGGGACTGGCCATCCTCGCGCAGTTAAGTAAACATCAGCCGTACTTTTTGTCATTGCATTACATTTTTATTATCGTGTTTTGACTGACACTTTTCCTTCTTTAACAGGCATTTCCACTGAAGAGGCTCTCGTGGCTTCTCTCAAAGACTTTTGAGGAGGAGGAGAGGATTCGCGCTTCGCTGGGTGTTGGTATACTTCGGCTCATTATGCCTTCATTCGCTTTTCTTATGGATAATCTGACCCCTTTTTCATCTGATCGCAGGGATTAGCTCGGCTCAGGTCATGCCCGGTATAGTGCCGATCCCGCAGGGTGATGCGGGGATGCTTACAGGGCCAACTATCGAAGTCCCGGCCTCCTCAGTATTTCCAAAAGAGGTTTTACTTAAGCAACCGATGACGGACACCATAACGGCTCCAGAGGTAGCTCCTAGCGTGGACAATGACGTCCCGTTGACAGAGGTCTTGAGAAGATCGGCTTTCACGGCCCGGGCAGAAAGGAAGCGCAAGAGGCGTGCGGCAAAAGAGTGTAACGCCGCCTTGGCCCTAGGTGCAGGCCCGAGCGCTTCTTCTCATGCCCCTGCTTCTTCAGAGGGTGCTTTGGCCGCTCTGTCTACCGCTCACAGATAGGCAGCACGTACGGCTCGAGAAGAATTGGAAGACCCACCCAAGGTAACGTAACACTGAGTTCTTTTGTCAAAGTTTTAATCTTCAGATTCTCATATGTCGTATCTCGCAGGGCCGAGTCTTGATGCGGAAGTGGTAAGTGAGATGGCGGCAACCGCCAAGCCTGAGGTAGCCGCTCTTTCTCAAGAGTCTAGAACTGCCCCAATTGCCACTCTTTCCCCTTGTGGTTCCTTGCCGCTGCCGGGCGCTGCGAGTATCACGACGATTCTCATGGAGTCGGGAGATGAAGTTAGGGGTGGCGAAACCATTCCGATGGAGGAGGGTGAAGCAGTCGCTGCATCAAGTGATGCCCTTATCGCGGTTCCGACCGGCGACTCACCAGGTAGATTTTGTGTTATTGCTTTCTATTTCATTCTGCAATCCATTTTCAATCTCTTCTGACAGTACTTCTCTTGTTTCAGATGCAGGTGTGGTGAGCGTTGAGGTTGTGCCATCCGAAGAAGCATCACCGGTTGCTGCTTTGACGGTGGCCGCCCCTTTGCCTTCTCCCGTATCCTCCCAAATGCTAGAAGGTACGGGTTTGTGACCCATTGGTTTCATTATAGGAAGTATACTTCATGTACTGACACTGCATTATTACATCATTGCAGGAGTCCTTTTTGATCACCTGTATCAGGTGCTGCACCCACATTTCTCTTTCCAGTCAGAGATTGCCTCATCTAGTGGCGCTGGTGAGTACAGCCTTTAGCTAATGTCTTTTCTTTTCTTTTACGGGCAGCCAAGTCGTTGTTAATTCTTCTTTGTTTTGACTGCAGCATTACAGATTGAAGGAGGACATGAAAGAACAGTTGCACCTCCGGTACTCCCGGTCTTGCCACCTACTGCAGCCGGTATAGTAAACTCCATTGTTCATGTAGCTTATCTATTTCTTGAACCGTTATTTGACTATGATTTGTTTTGCAGCAGTGACACTGACTTCAGATTCGTTCGAGTCTCGAATCATAATGCCAGCGGGCTCCTTTTCCAGACACCCATCTTCAAAAGGCGCTGTGAATAGTCTGTGCATGTTGAGCGATCAGCTCGAGGAGCTTGACGCGGAGACCCCTGCCCTTTTTGTAGATTTTGCTGCTGAGATTAATCCTATGCTGGCGACGCTCGTGAACTTTCATAGTGAGGACGTCGTTGAGTCTTGGGTTAATCACTGCAGGAAAATTGAGGCCTGCCTGCATGAGCTCGAGTTCGGACGTCCTGCTCCCGAGGTCCTGGCTATGAACTCCATACGGGCTGCGTGGGTCGAGCAGAGCACTCCCTACTTCCGTTATCTTGAACAAGAAGAGGCCTTAAAGCGTAAGGAGTGTGAAGAGATTTCAAGCGAATCTGCTCGATTGCATGCTCAAGTTGATGCAAACGCTGCACAGTTGAAGGCTATCTTTTAAGGCCTTCTAAGATGTATTTCCGACGGGCTAACGCTGAGGCAGAAGCTCGACCTCATTGAGCGGGATGCGCAGAGTCGTGTGGCAGCTCAGCGGGTCGTTGATGAGCAACTTTCATCTTACTTGCAGCAACGAGTTCAGGTTGAAGCAGAGTTGGCCGCGGCAGCTGACCGTGAAAAGAGGCTGAGGGGAGTGCGCGAGCAACTGATTGGTCTATTGAAAACACTTCCCTCCCAATAGTTGTTTTTGCACCATTTGTAATTTTTGAATAAAATGTATCCATTTTTTTTATCCTTTCATATGATGTAAATTGTAATCAATTTGACCTTATAAATAAAAGATAAATTTCTGTCGTACTATCTTGTGTTATCTCTTGCTTTCTTGTCTTTTCTGTATTGCCGGGGTGTTACCTTAGTAAGCGTATCTTGTAGATGATAGAGAGCATTTCGTCTTGAACCCTTCGAGAGGTGGTGATGGCTTAGGAAGCAGGTTCAGATCTGCTGCCTAAGGCTTTTCAACTTTATGAACTGTGAGAGTCTCATAAAGACTTTTCTCCCTATGAGTCGTGAGGATCTCGTAGGTGTATTTTCTCCTTAGGAATCGTGAGGATTCCTAAATATCATGGGAATCGTAAGGATCTCACAAGAGAGTTTTCTTCCTTACGGGTCGAGAGGACCCGTAAGTGATTGATGAGGTTGACATTATCCGCATTTCATGGAGTCAGAAGTTGCTCTGGGCGTTTCCCACGGGGTCGAGATTGACTCTAGCCGTGTTCCACGGGACCAGGATTTGCTCTTGATGCTTCCCACGGGGTCAGGATTGACATAGCCGTGTTCCGTAAGGACCAGGCTCCACTCTGGACACTTCCCACGGGGTCAAGATTGACATAGGCCGTGTTTCAATAGACCAGGATTTGCTCTGGATGCTTCCCATGGGGTCAGGATTGACATAGCCATGTTCCGTAAGGACCAGGTTCCGCTTTGGACGCTTCCCACAGCGTCAGGATTGACATAGGCCGTGTTTCACTAGACCAGGATTTGCTCTGGATGCTTCCCACGGGGTCAGGATTGATATAGGCCGTGTTCCACTAGGACCAGGATCCGCTCTGGACGCTTCCCATGGGGTCAGGATTGACATAAGCCGTGTTCCACTAGACCAGGATTTGCTCTGGATGCTTCCCACGGGGTCAGGATTGACATAGGCCGTGTTCCACTAGGACCAGGATCCGTTCTGGACACTTCTCACGAGGTCAGGATTGACATAGACCGTGTCCACTAGACCAGGATTTGCTCTGGATGCTTCCCACGGGGTCAGGATTGACATAGGCCGTGTTCCACTAGGACCAGGATCCGCTCTGGATGCTTCCCATGGGTCAGGATTGACATAGGTCGTGTTCCGCTAGACCAGGATTTGCTCTGGATGCTTCCCACGGGGTCAGAATTGACATAGGTCGTGTTCCACTAGGACCAGGATCCGCTGTGGACGCTTCCCATGGGGTCAGGATTGACATAGGCCGTGTTCCACTAGACCAGGATTTGCTCTGGATGCTTCCCACAGGGTCAGGATTGACATAGCCGTGTTCCGCATGGACCAGGTTCCGCTCTGGACGCTTCCCACGGGATCAGGATTGACATAGGCCATGTTCCACAAGGACCAGGTTCCGCTCTGGACGCTTCCCACGGGGTCAGGATTGACATAGGCCGTGTTCCACTAGACCAGGATTTGCTCTGGATGCTTCCCATAGGGTCAGGATTGACATAGGCCGTGTTCCGCAAAGACCAGGTTCCGCTCTGGACGCTTCCCACGGGGTCAGGATTAATATAGGTCGTGTTCCACTAGACTAGGATTTACTCTGGATGCTTCCCACGGGGTCTGGATTGATATAGGCCGTGTTCCACAAGGACCAGGTTCCGCTGTGGACGCTTCTCACGGGGTCAGGATTGACATAAGCCGTGTTCTGCGAAGATCAGGAAGGGTTGATTTTATCCGTATTTCACGGAGTCGGGGGTTGACTCTCGGTTGTCTGTGCACCGCCGAGTCATGGAACTGGGAGTTGCCACGGTTCCGCTTTGCTGATGTTGCGTTTGTGGTAGTGAGACGAATGTTGAGATGATCTCCAAGCTGTCTATGAACCGTCGAGGCTTGGCTCTTTTTCGGATGGAGCCTAGGGGAAGGTATGGTTCCCTCTTGTTTGTGCCCCTGGATTTTATACAGGGATCGATGTGATTTCACCTGTAGGGCAAGAGGTTTCATTTTGTATATTTTTCTTTCCGCGATGCTCTATCATTTCAGCTTTTATATCGCGAAAGTCGCGATTGCCCAATAATTTCGGCTATTTCTCTCGATGCCCAATCATTTCGGCTATTTTTTTTATTTACTTGCTGCTTTTTATTGCGAGTTGCCCAACCATTTCGGCTATTTTGTATGCATACATTTTTACTTACTGATTTTGTTGCAAGTTGCCCCATCATTTCGGCTATTTCGTATGCATTTGTGGCTCGCTGGCTTTTCACTGCGAATTTGGGATTTGACACCGATTTCGGCATCAGTATTGCTACAACTGGGATATTGCCAGGAGCGAATCATCATTTGCCTCTGTCGATGTCGAACAAAGGTGGCTTAGCAAACAGGGTTAAGATCCTGTCGACTAATTCTTTTGACTTCATGAGTCGTAAGGGTCTCATAAAGGTATTTCTCCCTACGAGTCGTGAAGATCTCGTAGGTGCGTTTTCTCCTTAGGAATCGTGAGGATTCCCAAGTGTATGGTCTCTTGTAAGTCGTAAGGATTTTACAAGAGTGTTTTCTCCTTATAAGTCGAGAGGACTTACAAGGGCTGTTCACCATGTAAACATATTCCTAGTCGCTGGTAGGACTTTGTTAAGGAAATGTTTATTCGCGCCCGTGGATTGTATACAAGGCTCAATATTGAGCCGCTTGTAGGGCAACATTGGAGGTTGTGATGGCTTAAGAACAGGTTCAGATCCCTGTAGCTTAAGGCTTTTGAATCCTATGAGCCGTGAGGGTCTCAAAGAGGAATTCTCCTTACGAGTTGTGAGGATCTCGTAAGTGCGTTTCTCCTTAGAAATCGTGGGGATCCCCAAGTGTGTTGCTCCTTTGTGAGTTGTAAGGATCTCACGTAGGTGGTTTCTCCTCATAAGGTCGAGAGGGTCTTGTAAGTGTCTTTTAACGAGATTGCGCCCCTTCGGGTTTTCACAAAACTCGCTGGTAGCCCTGCTGTTTTTACTTATGGAGCCCTTTCGGATTTTCATCCGTGCCCATTTTGCTTATGGACATACCGTTTTCTTTTATTTATTTATTTATTTATTTTTGTGTCAGCCTTGGGATGCTGTGGTCCGTAGTATTTTATCGACGTCTCGGTCAATAGCCAGTTTTAGGACATAGTGGTCCATCGTTTGTTTAAGGACGTTTCGGTCCGTCGCCAGTTTTAAGACATAGTGGTCTGCGTTAGTTTAAGAACGTTTCGGTCCGTTGTTAGTTTTAGGACATTTTGGTCCGTTGTTAGTTTTAGGACATTTCGGTCCGTTGTTAGTTTTAAGACATTTTGGTCCGTAAGCCGGCTACTACTTATAGAGTTTGGGCTTAGGAAGATAGCGAGCAGACACGGGCGTCGTCATCTATCGTTGACCTAGGCCACTCGTCAAGCATAGTATTTTTTCAGGAAGTGACCGTTTATTGGCCTGAGAGGTCTTTCGCCATACATGTCCATGAGTAGATAGGCTCCACCCTGGTAAACTTTGTCTATGATGTAATGGCCTTCGTAGTTCGGCTCGAATTTCCCCCGTTTGGCACGATTGAGGATCATAGGTCTTTTGACCACTAGCATGAGTTCGCCTTGGCGGAATGTTCTCGGCTTAGTTAATCTCTCATATGAGCGCATCATCTTTGCTTTATAAGCCTCCAGATTTTGTTGCGCCATGAGCCGGGTTTCATCAAGGGCATCGAGCTTCTCAAGCCGAAGGTGAGCATTCTCTTCGTCCGTTAGCTCGTAATGAACTGCCACTCGTAGAGATGCTAACTCTATCTCGAGGGAGAGTACCGCTTCTGTGCCGAATACCAATGCATACGCCGTTGTGTTCGTGGCTGTTTTGAACGTAGTTCGATATGCCCAGAGAGCTTCATGCAGTCTCTCATGCCAGTCCCTCTTATTTCGAGACACCGTCTTTTTCACGATCTTCGTCAAGGTTTTGTTGAAAGCCTCAGCTAGACCGTTAGCTCGGAAATTATAGACTGAAGAGTATCTCCAGTCTATGTTATGTTGTTGTGCGAAGCGGCTGATCTTGTGATTTCTGTAGGCCGGCCCATTATCGGAGATAATCCGTCGTGGAGTGCCGAACCGATAAATGACGTGTGTCTTGAAGAAATTGAGGATATTCTCCGTCTTCACTTCTCTTAGTGGTACAGCTTCTGCCCACTTGGAGAAGTAATCGGTGGTTGCCAAAATGAATCGATGTCCTCTGGACGATGCTGGTTCAATGGGCCCGATTATGTCAGTTCCCCACATTTCGAACGGCCAGCTAGCCACCGTTGGGTATAGAGGATTTGGATGTTGGTGGATAAGATCCCCATGAATTTGGCACGAGTGGCACTGCTTCGCGTATTCGTGGCAGTCTTGGATCATCGTGGGCCAATAGTAGCCTATCCTTTTGATCTTCAGCTTCATCTTCGGCCCGGCTTGGTGAGAACCGCAGAGTCTGTCGTGAGTTTCTTGGAGGACTCTCTTTGCTTCTCCAGGTCCCAAGCATCTTAGCCATAGAGAATCAAATGATCTCTTATACAGCGTATTATTGACGAAGGCAAAAGATAGAGCTCGTTTCATGAGCTGATATCTTGAAGACGCATCTTTAGGTATTCGACGGGATTTGAAGTAGTCTATAAAGACTTCTTTCCAATCCATAGCCTTTTTCTGGTCTTTTATTTGTAGGGCCGTTTGCTCGATAGCTCCCTTTTCTTCAGAAAATTCCGAAGATATTTTTGCCGGTGCAAGAACCCGACGGCTTTGTACCATGATCCTTACATCATCGAGGTTTTCATCAGCCAGTTCTTTAGCGAGTTTGGCTAACGCATCCGCTTTGCTAATTTTCGCCTGCGGTATGCTTTCCAGGGCATAGGAAGGGATTCGAGTCAGCGTCAATGACGTGAAATTTAATGTCTGTGATGAGCATCCCAAAGCGCAACGTTAGTATCACAGACCCGAGCATCCGTGACGACTGGGAGTCAAACCCGGAGATAGTGATCTTATCCCGAGCAAGGTGTTGAACGCTCATACAAATTTCCTTCAACACTCTTACATAGAGGAGGTTAACGGAGGACCCATTGTTAACCAGGATTTTGCCTATCTTGATATCATGACAGTATCCGGAGACATAAAGGGGA
Organism: Agapanthus africanus; assembly: GCA_030015575.1. Lineage (NCBI taxonomy): Eukaryota > Viridiplantae > Streptophyta > Magnoliopsida > Asparagales > Amaryllidaceae > Agapanthus > Agapanthus africanus. The sequence goes on along the minus strand of JASDDO010000029.1, from coordinate 394,385,370 downwards.
TGGTTATGCTCGCACGTCCCGAGGAGGAGATCGTCGTCTCCGAAGGTGATATCGGCTATGCGCACCTCTTCCAACTCGTCCTTCATCTTTTCTTCGGCGAGAAAAGCTTGGAATTGTTCAGGCTCTTATAACGCCTTGATCAGCGAACCTCTCGCCGCTTTCGATAGCAGAAGGGCGTCGAGAATGCTGAGCTGCGAGGGTATCTTCCTGAGGTGTGCAAGAACGTTGTAATCTACCTTACTTTTCTTGGGCGGGTCCTTAGCTGCCAGCTCTTTGACGACTCGATCATCAAGGGCGATATCCTCAAGGACTTTTTCTTTCCCCTTATCCTTTTTGTTCGAGCCTTTATTTGGAGGTCCGACATTCTTTTCAGGTAATGTGCAATTGCGCAGCTGAATGTTCTCGCAGCTTTTCGATTCTTCCTCTTTTCCCGAGGTGGATTCTTTGAAGAGAGGGCCAAGAGCTATTTCTTCATCAGAATCGCTCCCAAAGGTGAGAACTTGCGATCCCCCAACATCGACCATATGACAGTTGCCGGTCATTCTTTTGCGCTCCTCGATCATATTTCTTTGCTCCCGAAGAGTTTTGCGTTTCATCCGCTTGAAATATTGTTGGTGAGCAACATATCCCTGCCACCAGTTTTTAAAAGCGTTGCATTTTTCGGTGGGGTGCGCAATCTTTCGAAGATATAAGCAGTAGCTAGGATATATATCCGTTTCATCAGGAGTGTTTCCTTCAGAGGGTGGCAGCTTCATTCCCATCGATATGGCTTTGGCGAACCTTTTCCTCGTCCTGAACCTGCTTTTATTTGTGGTGGATGTACTTTGATCTGGTGAGAGTGTTTCGACACTTTCATCCATTCGCCGGCATTTGGCCTTTTCAAATATGTCCATCTCGCGCTCCCGATCAGCTTTGCTTTTCAAAAGAGCTTTGTTTAGAAATGCATCAATCATTTTGTCTGATGGTCCTGGAAGTTCAGGCTCAGGATCTGCCCCCAGTTTCTCTGTGTGAGGAGCTTCTTCATCGTTTATCGACGAGTGAGAGATCACATGGCAGCTTGCCACATAATCTTCAGGCTCATCTGACGAGTCTTCTCCATTGTCATCATCTCCGTCCTCAAGGACATGGCTGAGAAATTCTTGGAGTGTGACTGGGGTCCGCACCTTCTGGTTATATTCTTCCAGCGCATCGATATATTTTTGCAGGTCCGTGCACTCTCCACTAAGCTTCACGGGCTTTTTGGTCTTCTTCTTCTTCTTCTTCGAAGACTTTGACGGCTGGATGTGAGCGCTTTGACTATCACCACCAGTTTTTGGAGTTGGGCGCGGTTTCAGCATCCCCTCGATGATCTCGGGTTCCAGTGTATTTTTCCACCTGATCGTCGGGCATGTTTGGAGATCCTTCAGCATTCTTTTCGTCTTGGCTGAAAGAACGACCTCCCATGTAGCTTCTTGTACAAAATAGCATGATACCCCCGGTGTGTCCGTCTTTTTGAGAGCGTGCGGCTGCGGCGGGCTTACTTTCTAATTCTCGGACAGTGCGAACTTGCCCTATTGGTATTGGTCTTCGATCCAGCCTTTAAAGACGAAGCGATTTTCAATTGGATGGCTTACCGCTTGATGGTAGGGGCAATAGTTGGGACTATTAGCCTCACCGGGTTGCAATGGGCATTTTGGATTCGGCAAATTAATGAGCCTGTTGCGCACAGCTAGCTCAAACAATCTCCTCGTTTTGTCCCAGGGAAACGAATACGGGCGCTTTATTTTCTCATTATAATATCGTCGTCTCTCATCTAGTCGATCCGTTAATTTTGGACCACTGGGCTACTGTTGAGCATTGGCGACGAAGGTCGCTTTCCCTTTCCCTTTTTCATTCCGCGGCTCCGGCTTCGAAGAGGAAGGTCTGTGGCCCATCTAGTCCATTTGGGCCAGCTTATCAATCAAGGACTGGAAAGTGGTCGGCTTGAAAAACATCATGAATTGGGAGATGGTCGCTTGAGGGTCAAGAGTGCCCACGAACATGCCCACTGCAGGTGCTTCCTCGATTGCGTATTGCACCCACGTTTCACCTGGCTTTACCCTGGCGTTAATCAATGCTGTGATCGGGGTGCGCTCGCTAGCACTTGCGAAACGCTGGGTAAACAGCAGCTCCATTTCTGCAAATGTCTTGACAGAGTCGTTCAGAAGTTCAGAGTACCATTCGAACGCTGTCTCCGACAAGCTGTCGACGAATTGGCGAAGTAGCAGTTTATCGTCACCTCCAGTGTTGCCACATAGAGCCCAGAACTGGGCGACATGCTGGTGCAGATTTCCCGTCCCTTTATATACATGGAATTTAGGGATCGTATATCCCGGCGGGTACCTTATTTGGTGATACCATCCCGGATAGGGTCGTCCGGTCTTAACGATCTGCCCGGCCGCTTCATTTTCTTGGTGAACTCGTATTTGCTGAGCAATGTAATCATCCAGAGCGGACTTGGAAATGGTCTCTTCCTTGGCTGCTGAAAGAGCCGGAGGAGGGTTCGATGTCTCCCCTCTGTCGTCTTCAATGATAATCGGGAGGTCTTCAGCTGGAGGTTCCGGTTGTAACATCATCCCGGCCATGTCTTGAAACAAAAGAGCCATTCGTTTTATGTTGGCCGCCTGTTCCGCGGCCTCTTTTTCTTTTCTCTCGAGCATTCTTCAGAGGAATTCAGCATCAGTTTCTTGTTCCTGACGCTGCTTTGAGGTCTCCGGACTTTCTTTCGGCCCAGTGAGTGCGGCTATTGCAGTCAGCATCTCCTGAAGTTTTTGCTGTTGTTGCTCCTGAGCCTTTGTTATCGATCGGGTAAGCGGTCGATGACCCGTAGAAGCACGGCTTTCCTCTTTTCCGGAAGCCATATAAATGGTGTGTGTAACTATGCCCCCAGACTTGGGGCGTTTAGATTCAGCGTCCTTGCGGTTCGCCGCGGTCACAGGGGCTTTCTCCAACCTCCTTCTCTTATGAGTAGCTGAAGCTGAGGGAGTCGTTGCAGCGGGCACCTAGACGGATGAAATCTTCTGTGGTACTATTGGATGGCTCTTTTCTTGCTGAGTTTTAATCTTCTTTGGTTGGCGAGAGTAGTCCTGGTCAATCACCGATTCCTGGACCTGTCGCCAGACTTTGTAAATTTTGGAGGACAGCCGCTGAGGGGGCTGCTCCAGCTTCTTTTCTGTAGCATTCTCCACAGGTAGAGGAGACCTTTTCAGCACGGCAATCGGAGAGTTTTTGCGCACCCTCCTTAGCGGTTCAAAGCTGTTCCCAGTTGGAACAGCAGTATTGGTTTCCACCATGGGAGCTGGCGGAGTTAGTCCAGAAAGGGAGCTGCCCCCAGCCTTCCTTACTCGGTGCCAGTGACGACGGCGAGCGTATCGAGCCGTTGGGATTGTCTCAGCTGTAGAGGTGACTTCCTCATGCCCCCTGTGTTGGTCAGAAGTTGTCGTTGTCAGCCTATTTAAGACTGATGTGCGTTAAGAGGGAATAGCCAGTCTGTCGAAGGCAGACTTCCGAGCAGGTGAAGCAGCCTTGACGATTTTACCTGAAACGGGAGCCGGAACGGCTAGCCTTGTGAAGACTGACTTCTTGGCGGAAGAAGCCTCTCTGATAATTTCGTCCGCTTGAGCCAGGATGGCTGCTTCGGGTATCGTGGGCTTGTTGGCGTTCTGGCTCAGTCTGTTGAAAACTGAGACATTGGATTTGGACGACCCGTTGAGAGAGGCCGCGGTAGTGGTAAGTCGATCAAAGACCGACTTCTTTGGGGCTTCTTGTGATAGCGGCGGGGTATGAAGCTCATCGGTGGGATCATAGTCCCAAAGAATAGCCCAGTGGTGGCCTGAGTTACTTGCTCCACCGGCATTTTGAACAGTGAGGCCGCTTGGGGCCCATAGGTTACACCTCCAGATGAGGCGGAACGGGAGTTGCAGTTGGAGCAGTTGGAGGCCATTGATGTTCTTTTTCCTGCACGGGAGAAAAACCAAATCTTAGTATCTCAAACCCAAGGGCAACCATATCAAACCGCGATTCGTTCGCGAACACGACACACGAAGTGTGGAGTGGAAAGAGGAAAAGTCCCACCGAGCGTGCCAGAATCTGTTCCCCGCCGAAACACGGAGACACGACCGCGTTGGTCCGTCTTGCCTGAATTTCGAGGGCAGATGCTATTTGGTGCTATCCGTCCACCTCTCCGAAGATGCCAAGTTAATGTATGACACCGTGTATCGAAGGTTTAGACGGATGCGGCCGATGTAGCAGACTTCGTCAGATCCCCCTCGTTGAGGGGTTTTTGATTGTGGGAACGCTCTTCCCTGCAGGCACAAGCCCCTGCAGTTAATTACGCTACAGCATCGCGGTAACCACTTTCTCCTTCTCCAGATGGTCACTTCGTGTCGTGGGTGTTTCTTTTGTTTTTGGTTGCCCGTGGATTGTATATAGAGACTAATTTATGTTGTCGCCCGTAGGGCGTGGATTAGTCCAAATCCGTATTTCTTAGATTTGGGTTTGGGGTTGGGTTAAGGATACGTTAGTCTCATTTAAGACTAAGATCAACTTAAACGTTTGTTAAGGATGCGTCAGTCTAATTCTAGACTAAGATCAACTTAACAGGATCGTTTAGATCCAACAAGAGAGCATTTGAGCTCTATTGTTTAGTTTAGGGACTTTGCGGTCCATTAGTTTAAGGACATTAGGTCCATTGTTAGTTTAAGGACATCTCGGTCCAAGGTTAAGGACATCATAGTTCGTGGGTTTAAAGGGACCCTACAGTCCGAGGTTAAGGACATCATAGTCCGTGGGTTTAAAGGGACACCACAGTCCGAGGTTAAGGACATCATAGTCCATGGGTTTAAGGACCCCACAGTCCAGTTTAAAGACGTTATAGTCTACGGAATGTATGGTTGTCGGGACCCGTCACCTTTCTGAAGACGTTGAAGGATTACAATGACAAATATCAGAGGAATGAAGAGATATACCCTTGAACCAATTTTAGTTGGGAGATCTGTAGTCCAGTTGGGACTAAGATCTGAGATTTATGAGCATATGGGCTCAATTAATCTGAGTTGAGGACTTATAGCCAATCTTGGGCTAAGTCCAATCAAGTTAAAATGTTTAACATTTATTTTGGGCTGTTGAGTCTTTATTTGGGCTTGGCCCTGACAGTGTTTTTGTCTTTTATTGAATGCCGAGCATTCCTCATAGCCTTGAGCTTATTACAGAACAATTTATGTTCTATCAGCGTAACACGTGGGGCCCTTGGCGCTTTGCGCCAGTCAAAGAGCGCGGTGCGCTTCTGCCAAGTAGCGCATACATGAGGGACACGTGTTGCGCTTGGTGCTGAGCGCCGGATGATGGGCACATTGCACCAGTTTATGAGCGCATTGTGCTATAAATTTAGTGCCACACACGTGAGGGACACATGTCGCGCTTGGCGCTAAGCGCCAGTCAATGAGCGCAATGCGCTATATTTGGAGCGCTATGGCTCCACAGCGCTTTGCGCTAGTCTTTGAGCGCTAAGGCGCTTCTGTTAAGTAGCACACACGTGAGGAACACGTGGCGTGCTTGGCGCCAGTCTTGAGCGCAGAGCGCTATCTTATGAGCGCAAGCGCTAATTGATCAACTTTTTGATCCCAAGAGAGACATTGTCTTAAGATTCTAAGAACAAAAGTTCTTATTTTTATAGGAGATTCTTCAATCTCTTGTATTGATGAAAGGCTTTGCCTTTATGGATCTTTGATCCTTAAGAGAATTGAATTATTCTTTCCTCCTCTCTGTTTGTAATGAGATGTTCATGATCTCTTTTTGTAACAGACAATTTGTCTTATAGATCTATGATCTGTGAGAAGAGTTATGTTCTTCTTTTTATTTTATGATGAGACCTTTTTATCTCTTTGTAAAAGATCTTGGACTTATAAATCTATGATCTTTAAAAAAAGTAAATTCTTCTTTTATATGAGATAATTTCATCTCTTTTTTCTTTTTTTCTTTTTTACCTTGAAGAAAGTTTTCTTCTTATGAGAGGTTGCTCTTGTCTTTGAATTTCTCAAAGTTTATGGGGAGGTTTCTTTGTGTGAGACTTGAAGTCTGGGGGCTTTTATATAGGGCAAGCTGATCAGTTCAATCAGTTAAGGAGATCTTTTCTCCAATTGATTTGGGGATTTTCCCATCGTTGGATCTTTGATCCAAAGGTTTCTGACTTACAGAAGGCAATTTTCTTGTTTTTAACAAAGATTTGGAAATCTTTCCATACAGAATTTATTCTGCATTTTGGTGATTTTTAATTACCATTGGATCATTCATCCAACGATGCTCTGATTTACAGAGCACAATCTTGTTGTTTGGAAAGATGTTGAAGAATGTTTCTTTAACAGAATTTAATTCTGCTTAATTAATGATTTATCATTATTATTTGATTTTTGATCTGACGGTGGGGAGCTTTTAGTTCCAGCGCTGGCGCACCCGTGCTTTGCATGTGGTGCGCTGCTTAGGGTGCATCGCACTTAGTGCTAGCGCATCCATGCTTTGCACGTGGTGCGCTGCTTAGAGCGCAGCGCACCCAGCGCTAGCGCACACGTGGTGAGCTGCTTAGAGTGCAGCGCACCCAGCGCTAGCGCACACGCGCTTTGCACGTGATGCGCTGCTTAGAGCACAGCGCACCTAGCGCTTTGCACGTGGTGCGCTGCTTAGGGCGCGGCGCACTTAGCGCTGCATCTGAAGCGTTGCTTCATTTCAAAATTTGAATTTTGAACATAGCTTTGCTCTGATTGGGAGAAACAATTACATGATTTCATTTTGGCATGGGGGAGGGCCGGCCGCTTCATGTTCGGACTCGACCTGGGCATAGGCCCACTTGGCTTGGGGTTGACTTTGAATTTGACTTGGTCAACCGTGGTGCAATTTTTGACTTCAACAAAGTGCCCCCCATCAATAAATGCACACCACATATGTGAGTCATGTGCATGAAATTAATGAATCTTCTTTTGCGTGGAGGCGACTTGCTTTGGTTCCCACTTTTTGGGATGCACTGCCCTTTTTACGACATGGACGGTCGACGCTTGACGCGTCTCCGAGACGGAGTGTCTGTGGTAGACGTTTCCCTGGCCCGGAGCGATTTGGTTCCTGCTTTGTCGGAAGCCTACACTGCCCTTTTTGCAACATGGACGGTCGACGCTCTGATCCAGAGCGATTTGGTGCCCGATTTATGGGAAGCCTGCACTGCCCTTTTTGCGACATTGACGGTCGACGCTCTGATCCGGAGCGATTTGGTTCCCAATTTGTGGGAAGCCTGCACTGCCCTTTTTGCGACATAGATGGTCGACGCTTGACGCGTCTTCGAGGCGGAGTGTCTGTGGTAGACGTTTCCCTGGCCCGGAGTGATCTGGTTCCTACTTTGTAGGAAGCCTGCACTGCCCTTTTTGCGATATGGACGGTCGACGCTTGACGCGTCTCCGAGATGGAGTGTCCGTGGTAGATGTTTCCTTGGCCCGGAGTGATCTGGTTCCTGCTTTGTAGGAAGACTGCACTGCCCTTTTTGCGACATGGACGGTCGACGCTCTGATCCAAAGCGATTTGGTTCCCGATTTGTGGGAAGCCTGCACTGGCCTTTTTGCGATATGGACGGTTGACGCTTGACGTGTATCCGAGACGGAATGTCCATGGTAGACGTGTCCCTGACCCGGAGTGATCTGGTTCCTGCTTTGTAGGAAGCCTGCACTGCCCTTTCTACGACATGGACGATCGACGCTCTGATCCGGAGCGATTTGGTTCCCGATTTGTGGGAAGCCTGCACTGCCCTTTTTACGACATGGACGGTCGACGCTTGACGCGTCTCCAAGACGAAGTGTCCGTGGTAGACTTTTCCCTGGCCCAGAGTGATCTGGTTCCTGCTTTGTAGGAAGCCTGCACTGCCCTTTTTGCGACATGGACGGTCGACGCTCTGATCCGGAGCGATTTGGTTCCCGATTTGTGAGAAGCCTGCACTGCCCTTTTTGCGACATAGACGGTCGACGCTTGACGCGTCTCCGAGACGGAGTGTCCGTGGTAGACTTTTCCCTGGCCCGGAGTGATCTGGTTCCTGCTTTGTAGGAAGCCTGCACTGCCCATTTTGTGACATGAACGGTCGATGCTCTGATCCGGAGCGATTTGGTTCCCGATGTGTGGGAAGCCTGCACTGCCCTTTTTGCGACATGGACAGTCGACGATCTGATCCGGAGCGATTTGGTTCCCAATTTGTGGGAAGCCTGCACTGCCCTTTTTACGACATGGACGGTCAAATCTCTGATCTAGAGCGATTTGGTTCCCGCTTTGTAGGAAGCCTGCACTGCCCTTTTTGCGACATGGATGGTCGACGCTTGATGCGTCTCCGAGATGGAGTGTCCGTGGTAGACTTTTCCCTAGCCCGGAGTGATCTGGTTCCTGCTTTGTAGGAAGCTGCACTGCCCTTTTTGCGACATGGACGGTCGATGCTCTGATCCGGAGCGATTTGGTTCTCGATTTGTGGGAAGCCTGCACTGCCCTTCTTGCGACATGGATGGTCGATGCTCTGATTCGGAGTGATTTGGTTCCCGATTTGTGGGAAGCCTGCACTGCCCTTTTTGCCACATGGACGGTCGATGCTTGACGCGTCTCCAAGACGGAGTGTCCATGGTAGACTTTTTCCTGGACCGGAGTGATCTGGTTCCTGCTTTGTAGGAAGCCTGCACTGCCCTTTTTGCGACCTGGACGGTCAACGCTTGACGCGTCTCCGAGGCGGAGTGCCCGTGGTAGACGTTTCCCTAGCCCGGAGTGATCTGGTTCTTGCTTTGTAGGAAGCCTGCACTGCCCTTTTTGCGACATGGACGGTCGACGCTTGACGCGTCTCCGAGATGGAATGTCCATGGTAGACGTTTCCCTGGCCCGGAGCGATTTGGTTCCCGATTTGTGAGGAGCCTGCACTGCCCTTTTTGCGACATAGACAGTCAACCCGGAGCGATTTGGTTCCTAATTTGTAGGAATCCTACACTACCCTTTTTACGACATGGACGGTCGATGCTCTGATCCGGAGCGATTTGGTTCCCGCTTTGTAGGAAACCTGCACTGCCCTTTTTGCGACATGGACGGTCGACGCTTGACGCGTCTCCGAGATGGAGTGTCCATGGTAGACTTTTCCCTGGCCTGGAGTGATCTGGTTCCTGCTTTGTAGGAAGCCTGCACTGCCCTTTTTGCGACATGGATGGTCGACGCTCTGATCCGGAGCGATTTGGTTCCCGATTTGTAGGAAGCCTGCGCTGCCCTTTTTGCGACATGGACGGTCGACGCTTGACGTGTCTCCAAGACAGAGTGTTGCTGTTGGACGTTTCCCCGGTACGGAGTGTCTGTTGTTTGACACAGAGGTCGATGTTGGAATTGGTTGGTTTGATTTGTTTGATTTGAGTTGGCATCAGCATCGCTACACTGGAATATAGTACCGGGGTCGAATTATCATCTGTCATGAGAGGATTCGGGAATTGGTTTTCTATCAACATCTGCATTGCTGCACTGGAATAATCCCAGGAGCAACTCATCATTTTCCCCGGGAGGATTTGGGAATTGGTTTTTGCTTGGCATCAGTATCGCTACACTGGAATATGGTACCAGGAGCGAATCATCATTTGCGCTTGCTTATCAGGAAGCGATGGCTTAGGAGATAGGTTTTAGGTCCCTATCACCTAAGACTTCTCAATTTTGTGAGCTGTAAAGGCCTCACAAAGCATTTTCTCCCTACGGATCGTAAGGATCCCGTAGGTGTATTTTCTCCATAGGGGTCGTGGGGACTCCTAAGTGTGTTCTCCTTTGTGAGTCGTAAGGATCTCACGCGGGAATTTTCTCCTCACAAAGTCGAGAGGACTTTGTGAGTGCATTTCATCTCTTTTTCACGAGTTTTCGCCCTTTCGGGTTTTCACAAACTCGCCGGCAGGCCTGCTGTTTTTACTCACAGAGCCCTTTCGGGTTTTCATCCGTGCCCATTTTGCTTATGGACACCCTTTTTTTTTGAATCTTCACCGCCGGTGGGACTTTGAATGGTCTCACCGGCAGGACTTGGGAAGGATTGGGATCGTTTTACGCCCGTGGATTGTATACGGATTTGCAGGATGTATGATCCAGACCGTAGGGCCAGAAACATTTCGGGACTTCGTTAGTATCTGCATCGCTGCACTGGAATAGGTACCAGGAGCAACTAATCATTCGCCATTAGGATTTGGAATTTGGCTGGCGTCTGCATCGCTACACTGGAATATGGTACCAGGAGCGACTCATCATTCGCCTTTGGGATTTGGAATTTGGCTAGCGTCTGCATCGCTGCACCGGAATATGGTATCAGGAGCGACTCATCATTCGCCATTGCTTATTGGGAAGCGATGGCTTAGGAAACAGGTTTAGATCCCTATCACCTAAGGCTTTTCAATTTTTTGGGCCGTAGGGGTCTCATAAAAGCATTTTCTCCCTACTAGTCGTAAGGATCCCGTAAGTGCATTTTCTCCTTAAGAGTCGTGAGGACCCCCAAGTGTGTTTTTCCTTTGTGAGTCGTAAGGATCCCACGAAGGTTTGTTCTTCTCATGCATCGTGAGAACACATGAGTGAGTCTTTCCAATGGAGCATAATTCCAAGGGTGGAGACCAGCCACGTAACTGGTGATTACAGTGGGGCATGGGTATGATGAGAATTATTTGAGCCCGTGGATTGTATACGGTAGTCAATTTGGGGACTGGCCGTAGGGCTGGAAGAATTTTGGGAAATTGGATTTTGATTGGCGTCTGCATCGCTACACTGGAATATGGTACCAGGAGCGACTCATCATTCGCCGTTTTTTTTACCGCCATTGCTCTATCATTTCAGCTTTTCTTATCGCGAAGGTTGCGATTGCCTTATCATTTCAGATTTTATTCACTGTTGCCCTATCGTTTCGGCTTTATTTTTCATCTTTATTTTACTCGCTGATTTTTATTGCAAGTTGCCCCATCATTTCGGCTTTTCTTTTTACTTATTTATTTACACATTCCTTTTTTTATTTACACACATTTTTTTTACATTCCCAGTTTAACGACTTAAAGGTCAATTGTTCCCAGTTTAACGACGTGGCGGTCATCTTTGCTTATCCCAGCTCCTTGAATTTTGATCTTGGCGGAGCTGTATTGATGACCGTAGCTCTGTGGCTTGCCGATACATCTGAGAACTGTGAGGTTTTTCTAAGCTTGTATTGGTCCTCTGCCCAATCTTTGAAAACACAGCAATCTTCATAGTATGACTCACCACCCTATGGTATGGGCAGTATACGGGATTGCCGGTCATATTCATTTCATATGGCCTCTTTGAAATAGGCAATTGCAGACCGTTGTTCAAGGCTTCCTCGAATATATTGCGGACATCCTCCTCCTGAAGGAGTACACCTTCTTCTTTCTCTCCATTAGAGTAGGTGCCCTTACTGATACTGGTCCTTGAGGCCGATCAGTCTTTGGTTCGCCTTTTTTAGATAATGGCATATGTCTGGGAGGATTAGGTTCCCGAAAGGCTTCGGTCTCCATTTGTATGAAATCGGCGGTCTTAGCTTGACTGTTTGCTAAGACGCCTTTAGACAGTTCTATCTCTCCCGTCTTGTATTGCTTTTCGACCCAATCTTTGAAGACGAAGCGGTCCTCAATGGTATGACCTATCACTCTGTGATAGGGGCAGTATTTGGGGTCGTCGGTCATGTTCGCTTCCTGCGGTCTTTTTGACTCTGGCAGTTGTAGACCGTTCCTCAGGGCATCTTTGAATATTTTACTGATTTTGTCCCTTTTGAAGGAATAGACCTTATCTAGTTTCTCTTTCAGAGGCGATTCCCCTTCGGTGCATGTATCGAAGGGACCGGAGGCTGATCGCGGCCGTTTTTCGCAAAGGCGCTCCGCTTTTAGGTTGAAGGGGGTATCAGTTGGCTACCTCCGGGTATCAATCCCTGGCTCATGAACCAAAATTTGATTCTGCTGTAATTGCAATCGGACGACTTGGGTCGCGAGATCTACCGCGACGTTTGCCAATTCGTCGACCTTAGACTGTACCTTGGCTAACATCTCATCCTTGTCCTGAAGCTGCCTCTGAAGCCATCGGAATAATGCTTGTTCTGTAGTTCCGGTTATGACAACCGGGTCATCCTTATTGCCTGAGCCCAATTCCCCAGGAACCCTGGGCTCTTTTGGCTTATTGACCTGAGCGAGCTCTTCATCATTTAGGCCGAGTGGACATTGGGCAGCGTCCGCCATATCATCACCATGGCTGTGAAGCATGGGAGGATTTGTTTCTTCATGTTCGACCATGTAGACAGTGTGGATCACATATCCAGCCGTCTCTTTATCTTTGGCGGGGTAACCCCGTTCTCGGAGCTTCATGAAGCTCAGCCTAGTATGAGCCCTAGCCATTTTATTGGCTCTGTATCTGAGCCTTTTCTGCCTTAGCTTCTCGACTTTGAGGGCCTAGCGGGCCTCCGTTTTATGGGAATCCACCGCGAGTTGATTGATGGGGAGCTTAGAGAAGATACCCGATCGAGCAGTTGTCAAGAGCACCGCTGGAGCTTGCTCAAGATGCCCCGTTGCTTTGTTGACGTTGATGGCCTTGCCTCCAGCTGGAGCGATGGGGGGTCGTTTGGAAACGTATTTATGCTTGGGCAGAGGTGCCCTCGCAACCATGACATTCGGCCTTTTCCCTTTTGAGACCGGTTTTTCTGTTACCGGAGCTTGAAGAGCTGGGACGACGCTAGCTGGCACGAATATAATAGAGCCAAATGGTAGTGGCGGCTCCTCCTATTGTCGCCCGAGACCGGCCGGGAGGACCGTCCTGGCGTCCATCTTCATCGTGTAGGAGAGGGAAGCTGTGTCGAGAACTGAGCTGATCCTTGGAGACATCTTTGCTGCGTCCGAAGATTGCAATTGGAGAACGTTAACCTACACACAAAAAAATGATTTTAGTATAGGCAATTGATATGTATATTAATTGAGTTCGCATGAAAGCTTAACCCGAAATATGGGAGGAAAGATAGGTCCCACCGGGCGTGCCAGAATCTGTAGGGTGTTTTTCGTCACTCCATTGAGATGGGAATACGCGCATGGTTGTCAGGCGTACTACAGATTCCCCCTGCCTAGGGTAGGCTGGGGTTTATTGATTGTGGGGATCCGAATCTCCGGCAGCCGCGGACTAAGCTGCCATTAATTACCCCTCGCCTTTGGAGCGAGGGAACCTCCGATTGACGGGTTAAACTGGTCATGTGAACTCAATATGCAATGTTGTGTTTTGAAGGGGTTTTGAATATATCGGGAGCCCCGCAGAGTTTTTACGGGGGTCCCGCTACCCGGATAGCGGGCTGGGGGTCAAGAGGGCTAGCAGTTCCCTTGCGGGATGCGGGGAAGCGCCTCGTTAGAATTTTTTTCTAACGGGGAGGTGTTTTTAGTGTGGAGTATGTGTGTGTGTGTGTGTGTAAAGGGAAAGGGCATCCAATGGATGCGTGGGGGCCAGCGCCTCGCGTGTCTAATACGCGAGCGCTGGGCGCTTAGGCGCTGGCGTACCATGTGCCCGGCACGTGGGCGCAGGGTGCTTAAGCGCTAGGCGCTCGAGCGCTAGTGCGCCACGTGCCCGGTACGTAGGCACTGGGCGCTTGAGCGCAAGACGCTCGAGCGCTAGCGCACTATGTGTCCGGCACGTGGGTGCTGGGCACTTTGAGTGCAAGGCGCTAGGGCATTACGTGCCCAGCACGTGGGCGCTGGGCGCTTGAGCGTAAGGCGCTCGAGCGATAGCACACCACGTGCCCGGTACGTGGGCACTGGGCGCTTGAGCGCTCGAGCGCTAGCGCACCACGTGCCCGGCACGTGGTGCACTTGAGCACTCGCGCGCCGACGAGAAAAAGGGGCTTTTAGTCCCAGAAATAGAATTTAAAATCCCAAAAGAGGATTTAGAGTGGAGTTAAACTCCTAAGATGTTTTGGAGTTGATGAAAGGGGTTTTTCTTTGGAGCCCTGGATCTTCCCCAAAATGGGGTTTTCGGAGATGGGCCTCCTTCTTCCTCCTCTGTTGGCCGGATCTTGAATATCAAGAGATGTGAGATTTAAAAATATCTTCTTTTTGAGATCTGAAGGGAGATCTGAGCTCCCCTTTGTGGGTTTTATGGTGAAAACTATTTAGTTTTAGAAAAGGAAGAGTAAAACTCTTGATTTAATTCAAAAGAAAGAAGAAGGTTTAGAACCTTCAAAAAGGGGAAAGAGGAACAAACCCTAGATTTTGAGGGGAGTGAAAAGTCTATGCTTTATTCATCATCATGTTGCCTTATATAGGCTTACACATTTACATATAGCCCCTTGGGCTTTACAAAATGGCATTTTGCCCATCCCATGGCTCATGTGCCATTTCTTTTTGCACATAAGCCATGGGCTTACAAAAATTTGGTTTTATGCCCATTTTGTTTACATTCATGTAAGGAAAATTACATAAAAAAATTTTATTACATGATTTCATTTTGGCATGGGGGAGGGCCGGCCACTTCATGTTCGAACTCGACCTGGGCATGAGCCTACTTAGCTTGGGGTTGACTTTGAGTTTGACTTGGTCAACCGGGATGCAATTTTCGACTTCAACACTTAGCTTTGAGACAATTCGGGAGTTTTAAAAACTCAAAACTTTTGCATCGTCGGTATCTGTGATGTTGTATATGTGTTGCTGAATATCGTTTAATTGCTATATGTTCATTTAGATGGGGTTGCACACATTCTGGTGTTGCTTGCTTCTGCGGTTATATATATATATATATATATATATATATATATATATATATATATAGTTATGGTTTGTGCGGATTGTCGTGATGGATGCAGGGTTCCTAGGCACTCTAGTGAGGTCTCCCAAGCCATCAACCATGGCAATTTCAAAAATTATGGTGCCTATAAACCCTAAAGTACGGATCGTTTGCTAGATATCTAGGCGAACAAGAACTAGTTAACAGTTAACTAAATAAAATACGGAAATACAACCTTTGTAGATCCGGTGCTCCACCTCCATAGCTCCGCAACGAGGTCCTCTCCGCTGTCCAAATCAAATCCGGGCTCTAGGATCGGCTTCGTCGGAGAATGGGCAAGCTAGGTCGTCGATGTCCATGCCGAAGATGATCTACGTCGAGGCATCGATGAATCAAGCTCCACCTTCACCAAACCCTAAAATCTTGTGAAGGAAACACACTCTACTACTTGGCAAGAGGTAGAGGATGAAGAAATAGGAATTGGGTTAACTTTAGAATTGGATTTCTCACTCATATCCAACAATCACCATTGATGGACTTTGCTTTTCTTCACTTGAAGAATGAAGAAGAAGAAGAAAGATATTATGATAAGTTATTAGAAAATGAAAAGAAAATGAATTCTTATCATAATTCTAACCATGGTCAAGTGTAGAGAATGAATCATGGTTAGTGTGAATGGTTAGGGTTAAGGATGAGATAAGTATGGTTGACTTTATCAAAGCTTCATGAAGCTTCAACTAAACTCCAAATCTAGCAACCATTCTTTTCTCTTTTCTTTTTATTTTCCAAAGTGAATAAACAAATAAATAAATGAATAAATAAGTAATGGAAAATAAAACCCTAATCATTCTTTTAACCATGGTTTATTCTTTGCACTTAACCAAGTAAACTTGTATCATCAAACATGATACAATCAAGTGCACAAAATCATATCGCATATGTAATGTGCACACCCGAGCGAGAAAATCCATCTTAAGTAAACCGATACTAGTTGATGCAAAGCAATATATCAAATATATAAATATGCATTAAATCATTAAATCAACACTTGATTCAATGATCCGGTCATGCGCACATAACCGACTGGTATCAAATATATCGGCTTATCGAATCAAAGCTTGAATCGATAACTAGGTTATATCGCATACAACCATTCGATATATTTATCGCGAGAATAGAATACGGTATCACATACACGCATTATTCTCGGTCCCGCACATATCTCATATGCGCTCCTATTTCGTTTCGCTTGAGCCAGGAAACCTCTGTGTAGGACTCTAAAGACTCGTCAATACGCCGGCAGCGGATGATGATCATATCAAACATCCACAAGCCGCAAGCGGTCTGCTAAACGTAACGGCCACCCGGGTATTGAGCGATCTGAAGATCGACGAGCAAGCCCGCTCACACTCCAGTGAATCCGACCAGTAACACTACCGTACAGTCCGGTCTGATCGTCTGATATGTCGCATATCTCGCCTAGGGGTGGTAAACGTCAGACCCCAATAGCTCAATAAGTCGTGTCGATATGAGGCTCATAACGGGTCGAGAAACTACTGGTAACACTTACCAGCAATTCTCTGAGCAGCCCTGGCCAGGGACTTCCTGTTATAGCCGATCGAACACAGTGCAACATCAACCCCCATATACCGGGAGAGACGAATCCCCTCCTATCGCTCATTGCCTCCATGTGACTCGGGACTGTACCCAAAAACCACCGTTTTGCATGCCCTCTTGGACGTGGTAAGATGGAAATCAAAGCACAGTGGGAACCACACAAGACTCTATGACGATCTCGGGTCAACAGACTACTCTGTACCAGTGTCACCAGAGAACTGCCATCTGACGTGAGGTATAATACCATCTGGGAGTTCTCGGCGAGTCCGTCCAGTGTACCCAGTCTCTACTGAGCACCCGTATATCATCTCTGATGTCAAACACCGATGGATATGGGATCATCCATCACCCATCTGTATGGGTCGAGAAGGTATACGCTAGTCTACTCTGGTATATCGATGCCCCGTCTCGATACACCCTCGACTAAGGACTTTGAAGGATGTACTTATAGACTACCATGTCCCCACTAGTATGATCCGCATCATAGTCCAGGTAGTCAAGTACAGATCCTAAGGGCTTTACCAACATGTAACAGAGAGACAATCAGCATACACGTTAAGGTAAAGTTCAACCAGATAGCATACTATCATGTCGAGCAAGAAAGTCCTCCCTATATATGTCCCAGCATCCACTACAATATACATCCTATGTATAGTAATGGCCTCTAGGGCATACATATAACTAACAATCTCCCACTTGCACTAGGGCCATCTGTAGCAGTGGTTGCAGTATCTCATACTCAACCATCCCATAAAAGTCTCTCTCTGGGAACAGGCCTTTGTGAGTGGATCCGCTGTGTTTTCCTCTGAGTCTACTCTCCTTGCCTCGATCTTCCTGGAGATCAACCATCTCCATGATCAAGTGATACTGCCTTAGAATATGTCTGGATCACTGATGGGACCGGCGTTCCTTGGCATAAGCCACAACTCCATTGTCACACAATGGGAGGAACATAGTTCATCTCATGAACCAATATACACCCAAACAGCCTCTTTGGTAGCATCTTAAGTAGCGATGTATCCAGCCTTTATCGTCTAGTATGTCACGGTATCTAGCTTGGAACTCTTCCAACATACCGTCCCTTTACTGAGGGTAAAGACAATGCCTGTGACTGACACTCAGTCGTCTTTATCACCCTGGAACACTTCCAGTGATTCTCCTCAGGATCGATTGACACCATCTCACTACATCTAGTGAGTATCCTAACATCCATTTAGATCTATCTCATAGATCCAAAACCCAGGATTTAGTAGGTATCATTTTGATCCTATATGGAGAATCATAGTGATAAGCGGAGATTGATCGAGCGTAGCATAGGAAACTCCTTCCCTATCAAGAGTATGTCATCCACGTACTCTACGAGGATCGTCACCATACTCCCTACTACCTTCTTGTTTATACAAGGTTCATCTACCATTTTGATGATGTCAACTTCTTTGACTAACACATCAAAACAGACGTTCCATCTCCGCGATGCCTGCTTTATCCTATAAAGCATCTTGCACACGTTTCCGCTGCTCCCACTGTCTACGAAGCCCTCTGGCTGTGTACTTATAGACACTCTCTTCTAAATCATCATTTAGAAAAGCAGTCAAGACACCCAACCACCAGATATCGCAGTCATGGTATGTAGCCGTGGCAAGTAGGATCTGAATGGACTTAAGCATAGCTACTTGAAAAGGTTTCATCATTATCCACGCCTGGTCGATGACGAAAAGCTTTAACAAGTCTAGCTTTGAAAGTCTCAACTTTTCCATCTACACCAAGTAATCTTCTCAAGATATACTTGCTCCTGATGGGGATTTAACCCTTCAGATATAGCAACCAAAGTCCATACTTTGTTGGTGTATAAGGATTCCATCTCAGATCGATAAACATCCAGCCATTCTTACAGAGTCTTACTCTCGATGGCCAGCTCGAAGCTAGTTGGGTCATCATCTCATGATGCAATCCTCGCTCCCACTGTCATAGAGAAACCAATGTATCTCTCAGGTGGGTGAGAAAACCCTACTAGATAGGCGGAGAGGCTGAGGTTCGTTGGTATCTACTGAATCCCTTGGTTCTATCAAATCATGTGCTGTAGTTTGTATAGCTGGAACATTTCCAGTTCTACATAACAGACCTTGCCTCGAGCTTGTCCGGATTTTGCTTTTAGACATAGGACGGACAATCCCCAAATCTTAACTAACTTAAGACATGGGTTCTTCCCATTCCATATCACATATGAAGCGGTAGGCAACTAATTTGATTCGAACCCTATTCAATAGGTATGCAGCTTCTCAAGTGCATAACACCCAAAAGGAAAAAGGTAACTCAGTATTACTCATCATAGAGCACACCTTATCACATAGGGTGTGATTGCTCCGCCCCGATATACCATCGTGCTATGGTGTATGCGGAGGAGTAATGCTGAGAGAGAATCTCATTCTCCTTTGGAATAATCCAGGATTTTCGTGCTCAAGTATTCTCCTCCTTGATCTCATCATAGGACATAATACTTATACCCGTATTCTGGTTCTCTACTTCTAACTTATATTCCGTGAATATCTCAAAAGGTTCGGACTTGTGTTTCAACAGGAACATATGTCTGAATCTTGAGAGATTATCAGAGAATATAATGAAGTATAAAGAACCAGTCTTGGCAGGTGTAGACAGGGGACCTTACATACATCAACATGTATCATCCCAAGAGTTTATTAACTCTTTCTCTGTTTCCAATAAACAGAGCTGTGGTCATCTTTTCTTTGTGACATGACTGGCGAGTTTCACAAGATGTAAATTCAAACTGATTTAAATATGCATCTTTATGTAACTCTAGCTAGTCGGGTCACATTGATCTGACCTAGTCTACAATACCTCAAGAAGGATTCGTTCATTTCTGAACTCTTCCTCTTGTGTGTGTTCCATATACTAAGAACTGTAGTTTGATTTAGAACATCAACGCTTTTAGATAACGTGCCTGAACCGATCAACTTTTGATATAGGAAATGTTCAAAACATTATCCAACAATACAAAATTTTATCATTTCTTTACTAATAAAGAGATAGATACGATTTTGTATATCAGGTTCGGTATCTAATAACATTCGTTCAGAATCAATGTATTGGTAATACAGGGTGACAGTGACCAACAGACTTGGCTGCAACACTTGCCCCGTTTTCTGTCTCATGAAACTTATCACCCGTTCTCAGTTCTCTACCTTTCTGTAGCCCTATGTAACAGATTACATATCTGGGATCCTGATCTGGTATCACATACCCAGGACGTAAAAGATATTGAGAAACAGTTCTATATAATGAACATACCCGAAGATGATGCATCAGCATGCACTCTCTTCGTTTGGGCGGCACGGGAATTCTGGTAATCCCCAATTTCCTGCTCTGTCTTATAACAATTATAAGTTGGAGCGGGACCAACGTTCCCCAGCTCAGTATAACAAGCGGGTTCGGTCAATAATCCGTATTATTATCTTGATTAAGGCGTGATATGGTCGCTACCTGGAGAGAGAGAGAAGAAAACACTCAGCGTGCGCTCTGTCAAGAATAGATTGGTTATTATTTTATCTAATCAGGATGGCTCCCACTGCTTTTTATCAAATCTTCCTTCAAACCCTAAAAGGAAAGACTAGCCGGGATTAATTACACACTACAAGTTCACCAATCTTTCAGCCAGGCCAGTGTCGGTACTTTGAGGGAGGTCCCCCGTGCTTTCGCACGAACCTAATTACTGTAAACCTCGTTTTCCCAGAGGCGTAACCCCGTTGACACCTTACTAGACACCTACTTGATCGGCTAATTGTAATGTATAAAACTCTCCCAGGAGTAACTCTTACTCGCAGCGGGTATCGGGATCCAACTATCTCATAGAAGGTATGCAATCTCATTGCAAATTTCAACACTTGAAATTCCCGATAATGTTTTGCCCCTAGCACCCTATGACCTTGACGGAGGTCAACAAACCATAGGCTACTAGTCAAGTTCAACCCGTCATTTCTTGATCGAATTAAACCCACCCGCACGACCCTTGACGGAGGTCAACAAGGCCGCACGACTACCCTAACTCAATCTGCATCATATGCATTAGCAGATAAATACTGGTTAGCTACCGCACACTGCGCCTTGACGGAGGTCAACAAACGCAGCACGAATACTAAACAGCACTTATCTGAAATGACGGAGGGCTACGACAGGTTTTTCTGAAAACCTATTGCGTAATGAACTTGATATCGTTGTAGGATCGAATGAATTTTGAAATGGAGTGCTTTTGAGGCTTTTCCAGTTTTGCTAAAGGAGTCACTCCCGGTGAAGGGATCGTCGGTCCTTTCCTCGTCGAATGAGGTGCGGGATATATCGTATATATCACTGTGCAAAGCAGAACTCTTAAAAGCAATCAAAAAACAAACCGAGTGTGTAGCATCTGCCAGTTATTGCTAAAGGAGTCACTCCCGGTGAAGGGATCTCGGTCCTTTCCTCATCGAATAAGGTGCAGGATATATCACATATACCGCTGTGCAAAGCAAGAACTGTAGCTACCTGTTTTATTTTGAAATTCGATTCTACAACATCTTAGGTTTCTTTTAATTTCATTAATCACATTAATGAAGTCCCATCATTTAAGTACCTAATCATCACAGATAGATATGACGTACACTTATGCCATCCGCATTCGCCTCGATGTCCCCTCGTGCACCGTTAGGTTAGGTAACTAACGGCAGAGCAGGGCAGGGCTAGCGCGGGTGTAAAACATAAGTAACGCCTATATAATATATCATATATACTATATACTATATCTATCACAGAAACATCACATGATCACATCACAGATATCGCAGCAGAAGAAACATATGAAATATTGGATATACTAGGACGTCCGTGTTTTCAATACGAGCCAGTATAAAACACGGATTCCACGGTCGTGATGAATAGCCAAACCCACACCCCTAGACCCCTACGAGAGCGGCAAGCGACCCTACCAATTCTGGAGTTAGGAGACCCGAACTCGTCTCCTCGAGTTGGTCTCCCACTGGACTCCAGAACCCGGTTACTTGTGCCCTCCTCCTTGGGTCTATCCTAGTGCGGAAAAGTAAATAATATACAACAGGTGACAGCTCCCGCAACCTGGAAGCGCCCCAATAAAAGAATATTACATACAAGTTTTTACATGAATGAAAATGAAAAACACTCATCTCACATAAAAACCCCCGGCTATTCAAACACGACGATCCAATATAACATATCCAGCAACACATAACATCACATGTCATCAACGTAAGCAAATATGCGCATCCCAATTGTCGTTGACATATAGCAACGAAACCGGCGATATCACATATTACACTTACGGTCACAGAAAAGAAAGTGTAAAACTACAACAGTTGGAATCCGCAACCACCTCAGACATCGCATGCCTGATCAAATGAATACCTTAGACATCACATGCCTAACAATTATAAACCCCGCATTTTAGTCTCATTATCGAAAACACTTTTCAATACCAAGTCGGGTAATTCAACAAGATTCCCGACACACTGATCGAATGCTCGTCGCAAACTTCAGTAGACGGCCGCACCCCCAATACCGTCGACGAAGTGCACCAAGGCGGAACACCGCTACCGCGAGCACCCGAACGGATGCTTTCGGCGACGGGGTTCTCCTACAGTCACTTGGTCGGGGCAATGGGGTAAGGCTGTCTATTAAGTTTACCCGGCGAGTATCCGCGTACGCTACGTGATTGCGACGGACTTTTGATCACATCAAAATTCCGTGGCAACCGATCAAAAGAGACTAAAGTGCTACGTTTATAACATTCATTTAGTTATCACATAACTTTTTGTGAATTCCAATTATTGTATCCCATTCCAGATAAATAGAAAATGTTAAACTTTCCGATCGAACATTCTAACACCCAAGTTTTCCCGATACTGATCAACACATGAAACTAGTCTAACAACATTCAGTTCGTACCTCAGTACCAACGGTCCTGCCGTAGAAGGGTCAAGCCAACGCCTCACATGTGGCACGCCGTACTGCCCCAAACCCGAAGGTTCAAAGGGCAGTTCAAGACGGTCACATAATCGAGTTAAGGTTTGTGTCTTCTAGAGGGACCATCGAGTTACTTGCACTACTTAGAACGTCGTTAAACTACGGAAAAATCCAACACTTGGAAATTTCCCGACAGGGGAAAAGTTGGGTATTTATATCCGGTCGAACTTTTTAACATATTCTAAAATTTATCCGGAAAGCCACACAGACAAAATTTGATACCCCGATCGAAATACCGAAGCCCCAAATCAACTCAGAAAAATTCAACTCTTGAAAATATATTAAAAATATCCAGGAATACCAGAAATGTTAAATAGGAGTTACTGTGCTGTCAAGACCTCACAACACGACAAAACCGCCGCGCTTGCGCGGCACAAGCCAGGCTCGTGCCGCGGAAGCGCGGCGCTTTAAGGGAATTAGGGCTTACGTCTTCACAGTAACTCTTAGATATTCCTGCATGTTTCTCTGAATATTTTTAATACTGAAAATTCCCTGTTTTAAAAAAATGTACAGAGAGCAACTTTGAATCGGGGTTTCGGGTTCGTTCGGACTTCAATTTCCGTCTGGACTTCGCCTAAGGCTCTAGCTAGGCTCTGATACCACTGTAGGGTTCCTAGGCACTCTAGTGAGGTCTCCCAAGCCATCAACCATGGCAATTTCAAAAATTATGGTGCCTACAAACCCTAAAGTACGGATCGTTTGCTAGATATCTAGGCGAACAAGAACTAGTTAACAGTTAACTAAATAAAATACGGAAATACAACCTTTGTAGATCCGGTGCTCCACCTCCATAGCTCCGCAACGAGGTCCTCTCCGCTGTCCAAATCAAATCCGGGCTCTAGGATCGGCTTCGTCGGAGAATGGGCAAGCTAGGTCGTCGATGTCCATGCCGAAGATGATCTACGTCGAGGCATCGATGAATCAAGCTCCACCTTCACCAAACCCTAAAATCTTGTGAAGGAAACACACTCTACTACTTGGCAAGAGGTAGAGGATGAAGAAATAGGAATTGGGTTAACTTTAGAATTGGATTTCTCACTCATATCCAACAATCACCATTGATGGACTTTGCTTTTCTTCACTTGAAGAATGAAGAAGAAGAAGAAAGATATTATGATAAGTTATTAGAAAATGAAAAGAAAATGAATTCTTATCATAATTCTAACCATGGTCAAGTGTAGAGAATGAATCATGGTTAGTGTGAATGGTTAGGGTTAAGGATGAGATAAGTATGGTTGACTTTATCAAAGCTTCATGAAGCTTCAACTAAACTCCAAATCTAGCAACCATTCTTTTCTCTTTTCTTTTTATTTTCCAAAGTGAATAAACAAATAAATAAATGAATAAATAAGTAATGGAAAATAAAACCCTAATCATTCTTTTAACCATGGTTTATTCTTTGCACTTAACCAAGTAAACTTGTATCATCAAACATGATACAATCAAGTGCACAAAATCATATCGCATATGTAATGTGCACACCCGAGCGAGAAAATCCATCTTAAGTAAACCGATACTAGTTGATGCAAAGCAATATATCAAATATATAAATATGCATTAAATCATTAAATCAACACTTGATTCAATGATCCGGTCATGCGCACATAACCGACTGGTATCAAATATATCGGCTTATCGAATCAACGCTTGAATCGATAACTAGGTTATATCGCATACAACCATTCGATATATTTATCGCGAGAATAGAATACGGTATCACATACACGCATTATTCTCGGTCCCGCACATATCTCATATGCGCTCCTATTTCGTTTCGCTTGAGCCAGGAAACCTCTGTGTAGGACTCTAAAGACTCGTCAATACGCCGGCAGCGGATGATGATCATATCAAACATCCACAAGCCGCAAGCGGTCTGCTAAACGTAACGGCCACCCGGGTATTGAGCGATCTGAAGATCGACGAGCAAGCCCGCTCACACTCCAGTGAATCCGACCAGTAACACTACCGTACAGTCCGGTCTGATCGTCTGATATGTCGCATATCTCGCCTAGGGGTGGTAAACGTCAGACCCCAATAGCTCAATAAGTCGTGTCGATATGAGGCTCATAACGGGTCGAGAAACTACTGGTAACACTTACCAGCAATTCTCTGAGCAGCCCTGGCCAGGGACTTCCTGTTATAGCCGATCGAACACAGTGCAACATCAACCCCCATATACCGGGAGAGACGAATCCCCTCCTATCGCTCATTGCCTCCATGTGACTCGGGACTGTACCCAAAAACCACCGTTTTGCACGCCCTCTTGGACGTGGTAAGATGGAAATCAAAGCACAGTGGGAACCACACAAGACTCTATGACGATCTCGGGTCAACAGACTACTCTGTACCAGTGTCACCAGAGAACTGCCATCTGACGTGAGGTATAATACCATCTGGGAGTTCTCGGCGAGTCCGTCCAGTGTACCCAGTCTCTACTGAGCACCCGTATATCATCTCTGATGTCAAACACCGATGGATATGGGATCATCCATCGCCCATCTGTATGGGTCGAGAAGGTATACGCTAGTCTACTCTGGTATATCGATGCCCCGTCTCGATAC
This sequence comes from Agapanthus africanus, assembly GCA_030015575.1. Classification (NCBI taxonomy): domain Eukaryota; kingdom Viridiplantae; phylum Streptophyta; class Magnoliopsida; order Asparagales; family Amaryllidaceae; genus Agapanthus; species Agapanthus africanus. The sequence continues at coordinate 394,360,372 of JASDDO010000029.1, read as the reverse complement.
ACCCTCGACTAGGGACTTTGAAGGATGTACTTATAGACTACCATGTCCCCACTAGTATGATCCGCATCATAGTCCAGGTAGTCAAGTACAGATCCTAAGGGCTTTACCAACATGTAACAGAGAGACAATCAGCATACACGTTAAGGTAAAGTTCAACCAGATAGCATACTATCATGTCGAGCAAGAAAGTCCTCCCTATATATGTCCCAGCATCCACTACAATATACATCCTATGTATAGTAATGGCCTCTAGGGCATACATATAACTAACAATGGATAGCCTTGTGTGCAATGTTAGATGTACAGTTCAGATTCATTTGTATACTGATTATTGCGGGACGAGCATCCGACATGTGGATTACCGTTTCTGCCTGTTTGTATATTTTTTTATTGGGGCACGACTGGGTTGAGGCCGATGTCGCCGTTGTATATATATTTTCTTTTCTGTACTAGGATTACCTTGCGGAGGAGTGCTCGAATCGCCGGGTTCAGAGGGCAACGGGCCTGCATCTCATGGTGTTGAGACCGAGGGGTCCTTACTCTTAAATTGGTGGGTTATTCTCCGCACTCATAGGGGGTATAGGTTGACCCATGGAGGGGTGCTCAAGTTACCGGATTCCGTGAAGTACTGGGTGGCCCATTCACTTTGTTGATTGGGGTTGCCTCACTTCGGGAATTGGTGAGTAACTTGCCGCACTCGTAGGGGTCTAGGATCTTCATTGCACTGGTTATCCACATGACCGGGGAACGTCGCATTTTATTTATGGCTCAAATGAAACGCAAGGCTCCTAGATAATCCGCTATTCCATATTGTTGTTCGCATGCTTGTGATGTTTTTATCTGTCTGTGATGACCATTATCTGCCTGCGATATTAATATATATATTATATAGTAGATGCTTCTATATTTTTTGCATCCATGTTGGTCCAGCCTTCGCTCTTCCGTTAGTTAAGTAACCTAATGGTGTATGACGGGGCCCCATGGAGAATGTGGATGACATATAAAAAGTATGTTTTTTGGTTGTTTTTTTTTGTGGCTTGAAAACATAAAATAATAGGAACACGTTATCAAAATAATGCAAAGAAAAATAAACCTAAATGATGTTGTCGGAACCAATTTTAAAACTACTCGGTTTTCTTCAAAACTCATGGTCGTATTCTTTTGCTTTGCATAGAGGTATTCGGTTAGGAATATACCGCATTTCATTCTATGAGGGAAAAACCTTGATCCCTTCATTGGGAGTTCGCTCTTAAGAAAAAATTTATGTTACTAGTTTTAAAAAGCGGAGCTTAAGCCACTCCATTTCAAAGCCACTCGAGTTTCTTCAACGATTTTTTCGCCAAAAACCAGTCGTAGCCCTCCGTCATTTTAGACGGGTAGCGCCTAGTATTCATGCTATGTTTGTTGGCTTTCGTCAAGGCATAGTGTATGGTAGCTATGTGTTACTTTTCTGTTGCATGGATATACATTAATCTAGGACAGTCGTACAGCCTTGTTAGCCTTCGTCAAGGACGAGTACGGATGCGTTTAGATTAATCAGGACAATGACGGGTAGAACTTGACTTGCGACTTATGATTTATTGGCCATCATCAAGGTCATAAGACGCTTGGGGCAAAAACCATATCGGGAGTTTCAAACATACGGGAAACTTGCTAGGCATGCGAATATCTTCTGGAGTGTGGTGACTTGAGTGGATTCTGTCAGGTTATCACATGATGATAGTTGGGTCCCTATTCCCACTGATGAGTACATATTACTCCTTGGGAGATTTTTCACTTAAATTATCCCGACCAGTTCTCCTTTTAGGGTTTGAAGGAGAATTCGAGAAAACAGTGGGAGCCATCTTGATCAGATAAAGTGATAACCAATCGGATCTTGAATGAGTGCACGCAGAGTGTTTCTTTTCTTTCTCTCTTTCTGGTACGGTGACCCATAACTTACCTTACAAACTCATGAACCAATTTGACCGAACCTTCTTAGACCCTTTGGCTTTGGCCTGTCTTGATTCGCGAGAAAGTCGTACATATCCCTGCCACTTCTACTTTACCTTTGCATTTTTTCAGAACACGTCGTATCACTACGATGATCCATGTTGCTTAGAACGACCATCGTATAATTACATACGAACTCGAAGAAATTACTTCAGTCGAGGATGGCCACAGGTTCTGAAGAAATTGAATAAGATTATTCGGTTGTCTCTTCCCTTTACCTTCTCTCAGGTTGCGAGAGCTCCTTGATTAGGAGAGTAAACCTGTTACGCTTATTGGATGGTCTTCTTCCAAATTTTAGGCTGGTGCCGAAAGGTAGGGAAGAAAGAAAACCAGTTAGCGCAAGGACGGTGTACAGAAGGTAATAAGTAGAGACATATAAAGGGATTAAAGTGAGAGAAAAGGAAATTGCGACTACTATCATGAATCTGGATAATAGAAAAGGCACTGCTAGGAATATCTGACTATCCCCTATGAAACATTTTCATATTTCAGTTTTTCTGTGTCTGTGTAATATAGAACTATTTTTCCAATCAATTCTGACTCCAGAGTATTTATTTACCAGTTTTGGATCTCACATCTTTACAGTGTTATAGATGGTAAGTAAGAGTATAATATTGGGAAATGGACATTTTGATCCTCAATATCGGAATTCGTTGTAATTGGTGATATTAGATTAAATCGTCTGGTTTTTGCCTGATGGAAAATATTTGGTATCGAATAACTGTTGTTATGCACCAAATTTTAAAATGAAATATCTATACCTTTATTTTTATAAAGTGAGATATACATTTTGAAAATTGTGTTGTAAACATTTACCTTTATCAGTTGAGAATAAGGTAAGGTACATTGAATAACGGTGTAAGACATTCTTAACTAAGATACAATTTTCAATTTACAAAACACAGAATTTGAGTTAGTATATGTAGGGTTCCTAGGCACCCTAATGAGGTCTCACAAGGCATCAACCATGCCAATTTCAAATTTTACGGTGCCGAGAAACCCTAAACTACGGATCGTTGGCTAGATGTCTAAGCGAAAAACAAACTAGTTAACACTTAACTACAAGAATTCGGAAATACAACCTTTGTAGATCCGGTCCTCCACCTCCACGGCTCCGTGATGAAGTCATCTCCGCTGTCCAAATCAAAATCCGGGCTCTAGCGTCGGCTTCATCGGAGAAAGAGCGGGCAAGGTCGTCGGCTTCGTGCCGAAGATGATCTACGTCGAGGCATCGCTAGATCAAGCTCCAACTTCACCAAGTGATGAAACTTGTGAAGAAAACATACTCTACTACTTGGCAAGAGGTAGAGGATGAAGAAATAGGAAGTGGGTAGACTTTAGAATTGGATTTCTCACTTGTTTTCATCAATCACCATTGATGAAGCAAGCTTCTTCAAGTGAAGAAGATGAAGGAGAAGAAGATGAATATTATGATAAGAATAATATTATAGAAAAGAAAATCAATCCTTATCATAATTCTAACTATGGTTATGTGTAGAGAATTGACCAAGGTTAAAGCAATGGTTAGGGTTAAGGATGAGATAAGAATGGTGGACTAGGTCAAAGCATCATGAAGCTTCAACATGAAACAAAATTAGCCACCATTTTTCTCTTTATGCCTTTTTATTTATTTCCAAAATGAATAAATAGATAAATAAATGAGAAAAAAGGAAATAAAACCATAATCATAAGTTTAACCATGATTTAATTCTATACATTTAACCAAGTAAACATGTATCATCAAACATGATACAATCAAGTGCACAAAAGTATATCACATATACAACTTGTGCAATCCAAGTGAGAAAATCCATATAAAGTGAACCAATACTAGTTAGTGCAAAGTAATATATCTAATATATATAATTATGCATTAAATCATTAAATCAACACTTGATTCAATGATCCGGTCATGTCACACACAACCGACTAGTATTCAATGCATCGATTTATCGAATCAATCCTTGATTCGATAACTAGGTTATATCGCATACAACCATTCGATACATTCATCGCAAGAATAGAATACGGTATCACATACACGCATTATTCTCGGTCCCGCACATATCTCATATGCGCTCCTATTTCGTTTCGCTTGAGCCAGGAAACCTCTGTGTAGGACTCTAAAGACTCGTCAATACGCCGGCAGCAGGTGATGATCATATCAAACACCCACAAGCCGCAAGCGGTCTGCTAAACGTAACGGCCATCCGGGTATTGAGCGATCTGAAGATCGACGAGCAAGCCCGCTCTCTCCAGTGAATCCAACCAGTAACACTACCGTACAGTCCGGTCTGATCGTCTGATATGTCGCATATCTCGCCTAGGGGTGGTAAACGTCAGACCCCAATAGCTCGATAAGTCGTGTCGATATGAGGTCTATAAAAATTCGAGAAACTACTGGTAACACTTACCAGTAAATCTCAGCAACCCTGGCCAGGGATTTCCGGTTATAGCCAATCGAACACAGCGCAACATCAACTCCCTATACCGGGAGAGACGAATCCCCTCCTATCGCTCATTGCCTCCATGTGACTCGGGACTGTACCCAAAAACCACCGTTTTGCACGCCCTCTTGGACGTGGTAAGATGGAAATCAAAGCACAGTGGGAACCACACAAGACTCTATGACGATCTCGGGTCAACAGACTACTCTGTACCAGTGTCACCAGAGAACTGCCATCTGACGTGAGGTATAATACCATCTGGGAGTTCTCGGCGAGTCCGTCCAGTGTACCCAGTCTCTACTGAGCACCCGTATATCATCTCTGATGTCAAACACCAATGGATATGGGATCATCCATCGCCCATCTGTATGGGTCGAGAAGGTACACGCTAGTCTACTCTGGTATATCGATGCCCCGTCTCGATATACCCACGACTAGGGACTTTGAAGGATGTACTTATGGACTACCATGTCCCCACTAGTATGATCCGCATCATAGTCCAGGTAGTCAAGTACAGATCCTAAGGGCTTTACCAACATGTAACAGGGAGACAATCAGTGTACACGTTAAGGTAAAGATCAACCAGATAGCATACTATCATGTCGAGCAAGAAAGTCCTCCCTATATATGTCCCAGCATCCACTACAATATACATCCTATGTATAGTAATGGCCTCTAGGGCATACATATAACTAACAATCTCCCACTTGCACTAGGGCCATCTGATAGCAGTGGTTGTAGTATCTCATACTCAACCATCCCATAAAAGTCTCTCTCTGGGAACAGGCCTTTGTGAGTGGATCCGCTGTGTTGTCCTCTGAGTCTACTCTCCAAATCTCGATCACCCTGGAGATCAACCATCTCCATGATCAAGTGATACTGCCTTAGAATATGTCTGGATCACTGATAGGACCGGCGTTCCTTGGCATAAGCCACAACTCCATTGTCACACAATAGGAGGAACATAGTTCATCTCATGAACCAATATACACCCAAACAGCCTCTTTGGTAGCATCTTAAGTAGCGATGTATCTAGCCTTTATCGTCTAGTATGTCACGGTATCTAGCTTGGAACTCTTCCAACATACCGTCCCTCCACTGAGGGTAAAGACAATGCCTGTGACTGACATTCAGTCGTCTTTATCACTCTGGAACACTTCCAGCGATTCTCCCCAGGATCAATTGATATCATCTCACTACAACTAGTGAGAATCCTAACATCCAATTAAATCTATCTCATAAATCCAAAATCCAGGATTTAGTAGGTATCACTTTGATCCTATATGGAGAATCCTAAGCGGAGATTGACCGAGCGTAGCATAAGAAACTCTTTTCTTATCAAGAGTATGTCATCCACGTACTCTACGAGGATCGTTACCATACTCCCTACTACCTTTTTGTATATACAAGGTTCATCTACCATTTTGATGATGTCAAACTCTTTGACTATTTCATCAAAACAGATGTTCCAACTCCGTGATGCCTGCTTTAATCCTATAAAGCATCTTGCACACGTTTTCGCTGCTCCCACTTTCTACGAAGCCCTCTGGCTGTGTACTTATAGACTCTCTCTTCTAAAACATCATTTAGAAAAGCAGTCATGGCACCCAACCGCCAGATATCGTAGTCATGGTATGAAGCCGTGGCAAGTAGGATCTGGATGGACTTAAGCTTAGATACTGGAAAAAAGTTTCATCATTATCCACGCCTGGTCGATGACGAAAACCTTTAACTAGTCTAGCTTTGAAAGTCTCAACTTTTCCAAGTACACCAAGTAATCTTCTCATGATATACTTGCTCCTGATGGGGATTTAACCCTTCAGATATAGCAACCAAAGTCCATACTTTGTTGGTGTACATGGATTCTATCTCAGATCACTAAGCATCCAGCCATTCTTACAGAGTCTTACTCCTGATGGCCAGCTCGAAACTAGTTGGGTCATCATCTCATGATGCAATCCTCGCTCCCACTGTCATAGAGAAACAGAAGTATCTCTCATGTGGGTGAGGAACCCTACTAGATCGGCGGAGAGGCTGAGGTTTGTTGGTATCTACTGAATCCTCTGGTTCTACCAAATCATCTGATGTAGTTTGTATAGCTGGAACCTTTCCAGTTCTACATAACTGGCATTGTCTCGAGCTTGTCCGGATTTTGCTTTTAGACATAGGCTGGACAACCCAAATCTTAACTAGCTTAAGATATGGGCTCTTCCCTTTCCATATCACATATGAAGTGGTAGGCATATGATTTGATTCGAACCCTATTCAATAGGTATGCAACTTCTCAGGTGCATAACACCCAATAGGAAAAAGGTAACTCAGTAGTACTCATCATAGAGCACACCATATCATATAGGGTGTGATTGCTCCGCCCCGATATACCATCGTGCTATGGTGTATTCGGAGGAGTAATGCTGAGAGAGAATCTCATTCTCCTTTAGAATAGTCCAGGATTTCCGTGCTCAAGTATTCTCCTCCTTGATCACATCAAAGGACATAATACTTATACCCGTATTTTGGTTCTCTACTTCTAACTTATATTCTGTGAATATCTCAAAAGGTTCGGACTTGTGTTTCAATAGGAACATAGGTCTGAAACTCGAAAGATCATCAGAGAACGTAATGAAGTATAAAGAACCAGTCCTGGCATGTGTAGACAGGGGACCTACATACATCAACATGTATCATCCCAAGAGTTCACTAACTCTTTCTCTGTTTCCAGTAAACGGAGCTATGGTCATCTTATCTTTGTGACATGACTGGCGAGTTTCACAAGATGTAAGTTCAAACTAATTTAAATATGCATCTTTATGAAACTCTAGCCAGTCGGGTCGCATTGATCTGACCTAGTCTACAATACCTCAAGAAGGATTCGTTCATTTCTGAACTTTTCCTCTTGTGTGTGTTCCGTATACTAAGAACTGTAGTTTGATTTAGAATATCAACGCTTTTAGATAACGTGCCTGATCCGATCAACTTTTGATATAGGAAATGTTCAAAACATTATCCAACAATACAAAATTTTATCATTTCTTTACTAATAAAGAGACTGATATGATTTTGTATATCAGGTTCGGTATCTAACAACATTCGTTCAGAATCAATGTATTGGTAATACAGGGTGACAGTGACCAACAGACTTGGCTGCAACACTTGCCCCGTTTTCTGCCTCATGAAACTTATCACCCGTTCTCAGTTTTTCTACCTTTCTGTAGCCCTATGTAACATATTACATATCTGGGATCCTGATCTGGTATCACATACCCAGGACGTAGAGGATACAGAGAAACAGTTCTTTGTAATGAACACACCCGAAGATGATGCAACAGCATGCACTCTCTTCGTTTGGGCGGCACGGGAAATGTGGTATTCCCCAATTTCCTGCTCTGTCTTATAACATTTATAAGTTGGAGCGGGACCAACGTTCCCCAGCTCAGTATAACAAGCGGGTTCGGTCAATAATCCGTATTATTATCTTGATTAAGGCGTGATATGGTCGCTACCAGGAGAGAGAGAAGAAAACACTCAGCGTGCGCTCTTGCAAGAATAGATTGGTTATTATTTTATCTAATCAGGATGGCTCCCACTGCTTTTTATCAAATCTTCCTTCAAATCCTAAAAGGAAAGACTAGCCGGGATTAATTACACACTACAAGTTCGCCAATCTTTCAGCCAGGCCAGTGTCGGTACTTTGAGGGAGGTCCCCCGTGCTTTCGCACGAACCTAATTAATGTAAACCTTATTTTCCCAGAGGCGTAACCCCGTTGACACTTTTCTAGACACCTACTTGATCGGCTAATTGTAATGCGTAAAACTCTCCCAGGAGTAACTCTTACTCGCAGCGGGTATCGGGATCCAACTATCTCATAGAAAGCATGCAATCTCATTGCAAATTTCAACACTTGAAATTCCCGATAATATTTTGCCCCATGCGATCTATGACCTTGACTGAGTCAACAAACCATAGACCGCAAGTAAAGTTCAACCCGTCATTTCTCGATTGAATTAAACCCACCCGCACGACCCTTGACTGAGTCAACAAGGCCGCACGACTACCCTAATCCAATCGCATCATATGCTTTACAGGTAAGCAATAATCAGCTACCGCACACTACGCCTTGACTGAGTCAACAAACGCAGCACGAATACTAACTATTATCTATCTGAAATGACGGAGGGCTACGACAGGTTTTTAAGAAAACCTTTTGCGTAATGAACTTTATATCGTTGTAGAATCAAATGATTTTAAAATGGAGTGCTTTTGAGGCTTTTATAGTTTTGCTAAAGGAGTCACTCCCAGTGAAGGGATCGTCGGTCCTTTCCTCGTCGAATGAGGTGCGGGATATATCATATATATCTCTGTGCAAAGCAGAACTCTTAAAAGCTATCAAAAGACAAACCGAGTGTGTAGCATCTGCCAGTTATTGCTAAAGGAGTCACTCCCGGTGAAGGGATCTCGGTCCTTTCCTCATCGAATAAGGTGCAGGATATATCACATATACCTCTGTGCAAAGCAAGAACTGTAGCTACCTGTTTTATTTTTGAAATTCGATTCTACAACATCTTAGGTTTCTTTTATTTCATTAATCACATTAATGAAGTCCCATCATTTAAATATACCTAAACATCACAGATAAATACGACGTACACTTATGCCATCCGCATTCGCCTCGATGTCCCCTCATGCACCGTTAGGTTAGGTAACTAACGGCAGAGCGGGGCAGGGCTAGCGCGGGTGTAAAACATAAGTAACGTCTATATAATATATCATATATACTATATACTGTATCTATCACAGAACATCACATGATCACATCACAGATATCGCAGCAGAAGAAACATATGAAATATTGGATATACTAGGACGTCCGTGTTTTCAATACGAGCCAGTATAAAACACGGATTCCACGGTTGCGATGAATAGCCAAACCCACACCCCTAGACCCCTACGAGAGCGGCAAGCAACCCTACCAATTCTAGAGTTAGGAGACCCGGACTCGACTCCTCGAGTTGGTCTCCCACTGGACTCCAGAACCCGGTTACTTGTGCCCTCCTCCATGGGTCTATCCTAGTGCGGAAAAGTAAATAATATACAAAAGGTGACAACTTCCGCAACCTGGAAGCGCCCCAATAAAAGAATATTACATACAAGTTTTACATGAATGAAAATGAAAAACACTCATCTCACATAAAAACCCCCGGCTATTCAAACACGACGATCCAATATAACATATCCAGCAACACATAACATCACATGTCATCAACGTAAGTAAATATGCGCATCCTAATTGTCGTTGACATATAGCAACGAAACCGGCGATATCACATATTACACTTACGGTCACAGAAAAGAAAGTGTAAAACTACAACAGTTGGAATCCGCAACCACCTCAGACATCGCATGCCTGACCAAATGAATTACTTAGACATCGCATGCCTAACAATTATAAACCCCGCATTTTAGTCTCATTATCGAAAACACTTTTCATTATCAAGTCGGGCAATTCAACAAGATTCCCGAAAAACTGATCGAATGCTCGTCGCAAACTTTAGTAGGCGGCCGCACCCTTGATACCGTCGACGAAGTGCACCAAGGCGGAACACCGCTACCGTGAGCACCCGAACGGATGCTTTCGGCGACGGGGTTCTCCTACAGTCACTTGGTCGGGGCTATGGAGTGAGGCTGTCTATTAAGTTTACCCGGCGAGTATCCGCATACGCTACGTGATTGCGACGGACTTTTGATCACATCAAAATTCCGTGGCAACCGATCAAGTGAGACTAAACTGCTATATTTATAACATTCATTCAGTTATCTCATAACTCATTGTGAATTCCAATTATTGTATCCCATTCCAGATAAATAGAAAATGTTAAACTTTTCGATCGAACAGTCAAACACCCAAGTTTTCCCGATATAGATCAACACATGAAACAAGTCTAACAACATTCAGTTCGTGCCTCAGTACCAACGGTCCAGCCGTAGAAGGGTCAAGCCAACGCCTCACATGTGGCACGCCGTACTGCCCCAAACCCGAAGGTTCAAAGGGCAGTTCAAGACGGTCACATAATCGAGTTAAGGTTTGTTGTCTTCTAGAGGGTCCATCGAGTTACTTGCACTACTTAGAACGTCGTTAAACTACGGAAAAATCCTACACTTGGAAATTTTCCAGCAGGGGAAAAGGTGGGTATTTATATCCAGTCGAACATTTTAACATATTCTGAAATTTATCCGGAAAACCACATAGACAAAATTTGATACTCCGATCGAAACACCGAATCCCCAAAACAACCCCAGAAAATCCAACTCTTGAAAAAATATTAAAAATTCCCAGAAAAATCACCACTGGAAACTAAGAATTACTGTGCAAAATAATTTAAATACTGTGGCCGTACGGCCGCGGATCCGCCGCATGAGCCTTGCTCATGCCGCGGAACCGCGGTGGAATGGTTGAATTAAGTCCATGAAATTTACAGTAATTCCTAGAAAACCTTGCTTGATTTTCTGCATATTTTTAATTTTGAAAAATCCCAGATTTTAGAAAAAGGACAGAGAGCATGTTTGGTGTTGGGTTTCGGGTTCGTTCGGACTTCAAATTGCGTCTAGACTTCGCCTAAGGCTCTAGCTAGGCTCTGATACCACTGTAGGGTTCCTAGGCACCCTAATGAGGTCTCACAAGGCATCAACCATGCCAATTTCAAATTTTACGGTGCCGAGAAACCCTAAACTACGGATCGTTGGCTAGATATCTAAGCGAAAAACAAACTAGTTAACACTTAACTACAAGAATTCGGAAATACAACCTTTGTAGATCCGGTCCTCCACCTCCACGGCTCCGTGATGAAGTCATCTCCGCTGTCCAAATCAAAATCCGGGCTCTAGCGTCGGCTTCATCGGAGAAAGAGCGGGCAAGGTCGTCGGCTTCGTGCCGAAGATGATCTACGTCGAGGCATCGCTAGATCAAGCTCCAACTTCACCAAGTGATGAAACTTGTGAAGAAAACACACTCTACTACTTGGCAAGAGGCAGAGGATGAAGAAATAGGAAGTGGGTAGACTTTAGAATTGGATTTCTCACTTGTTTTCATCAATCACCATTGATGAAGCAAGCTTCTTCAAGTGAAGAAGATGAAGGAGAAGAAGATGAATATTATGATAAGAATAATATTATAGAAAAGAAAATCAATCCTTATCATAATTCTAACTATGGTTATGTGTAGAGAATTGACCAAGGTTAAAGCAATGGTTAGGGTTAAGGATGAGATAAGAATGGTGGACTAGGTCAAAGCATCATGAAGCTTCAACATGAAACAAAATTAGCCACCATTTTTCTCTTTATGCCTTTTTATTTATTTCCAAAATGAATAAATAGATAAATAAATGAGAAAAAAGGAAATAAAACCCTAATCATAAGTTTAATCATGATTTAATTCTATACACTTAACCAAGTAAACATGTATCATCAAACATGATACAATCAAGTGCACAAAAGTATATCACATATACAACTTGTGCAATCCAAGTGAGAAAATCCATATAAAGTGAACCAATACTAGTTAGTGCAAAGTAATATATCTAATATATATAATTATGCATTAAATCATTAAATCAACACTTGATTCAATGATCCGGTCATGTCACACACAACCGACTAGTATTCAATGCATCGATTTATCGAATCAATCCTTGATTCGATAACTAGGTTATATCGCATACAACCATTCGATACATTCATCGCAAGAATAGAATACGGTATCACATACACGCATTATTCTCGGTCCCGCACATATCTCATATGCGTTCCTATTTCGTTTCGCTTGAGCCAGGAAACCTCTGTGTAGGACTCTAAAGACTCGTCAATACGCCGGCAGCAGGTGATGATCATATCAAACACCCACAAGCCGCAAGCGGTCTGCTAAACGTAACGGCCACCCGGGTATTGAGCGATCTGAAGATCGACGAGCAAGCCCGCTCACACTCCAGTGAATCCAACCAGTAACACTACCGTACAGTCCGGTCTGATCGTCTGATATGTCGCATATCTCGCATAGGGGTGGTAAACGTCAGACCCCAATAGCTCGATAAGTCGTGTCGATATGAGGTCTATAACAATTAAAGAAACTACTGGTAACACTTACCAGTAAATCTCAGCAACCCTGGCCAGGGATTTCCGGTTATAGCCAATCGAACACAGCGCAACATCAACTCCCTATACCGGGAGAGACGAATCCCCTCCTATCGCTCATTGCCTCCATGTGACTCGGGACTGTACCCAAAAACCACCGTTTTGCATGCCCTCTTGGACGTGGTAAGATGGAAATCAAAGCACAGTGGGAACCACACAAGACTCTATGACGATCTCGGGTCAACAGACTACTCTGTACCAGTGTCACCAGAGAACTGCCATCTGACGTGAGGTATAATACCATCTGGGAGTTCTCGGCGAGTCCGTCCAGTGTACCCAGACTCTACTGAGCACCCGTATATCATCTCTGATGTCAAACACCAATGGATATGGGATCATCCATCGCCCATCTGTATGGGTCGAGAAGGTACACGCTAGTCTACTCTGGTATATCGATGCCCCGTCTCGATATACCCACGACTAGGGACTTTGAAGGATGTACTTATGGACTACCATGTCCCCACTAGTATGATCCGCATCATAGTCCAGGTAGTCAAGTACAGATCCTAAGGGCTTTACCAACATGTAACAGGGAGACAATCAGTGTACACGTTAAGGTAAAGATCAACCAGATAGCATACTATCATGTCGAGCAAGAAAGTCCTCCCTATATATGTCCCAGCATCCACTACAATATACATCCTATGTATAGTAATGACCTCTAGGGCATACATATAACTAACAGTATACTCTTGAGACTTATACATGAAAATGTATGTTGTCCAGTGTCTTTTAGGACAAAGGGGTTGGTACTCTTACTTTATTCAGGATTACCTATGTGTTCTCTGGTTTTAGACACGCATTCGTAGTAATGCAAGGTCCAAAATTTTTTAGAAGTTTGTAGGTATAAGAATAAAGTAGAGAACCATAAGTTGGAAGTATCGAGATTCTTCGAGGCGATCGAAGATGTAGATATTTATACTAGGTATTCCTTCATAGTAATATCGAGAACTTGATTCTTTCACAGGTTACTAATCCGTGAACGTGCTCCATAATAAGTAATTCTACATTGGCCTTTTTCCATTAGGTAATATGCACTGGAAACAGCTGCATAATTTTTGAATCTGGTTCCATCTAAATTAGTTCTTTGATTCTATATGGATATAGAATGGTTACATATTTTCAGGTTGTTAAGATATGGAGTTATATGGTTTTTGTATAGAAGCAGAATTCGGACAAACTCAAGGCACGCTTCGGTAATGACTGTTTGTGGATTATCCCAACCATTCGCTAGGATATTATTTCTACCATTTTCAAGATCAATAGTTATATTGTTCATGACTCGCCACCTTTTTGTAAAAGGATCTTTTTTCAAAAGAAACCAATAGGAGTATGGTAGAATAGGAAGTAATTCCAGTACCACAAACATTTACTGAAAATTTAGTAGAACCTAAGCATTCAATTGGACTTGACAAACCGTTAGCTACTCCGCAGATTTTAGTAGGTGGCCTCAGACATCCAAGAGACACTTCGGTTTTCTCGTTGTAACGACCGTGAATTTTCTTTACAAAATTTTTCTTCTTAAAGTACAGAATATAGTTTGCTAACCTGAGTACAAGTTATAAATTAAATTTGCTTAAGAACAGCAAGAAATAACTTGTAGCTCATTAGTAAAGCCTTGCACTCCTGTGATGAAGCCCCTGTGTTCAAATCCCAATAGCCACATATTATTTTTCTGCATTTTTCTTTTAAACTTTTTGAAAGCCTAAAAGTTTACACATACAATACACGTAAAAATGAAAAGACAGAAAAAATAAACATGTGCACAATATTGTATGAACAGCCGAGAACACATAGCAAGCATCCATAGCCCAACCCTTATAGAATGGCCGGCGAGATCAGGGTTTAGGCTGGCACCACCGGGCCCCCCGTAGGTAATGGCCTCCGTGTTTTGCACATAATACCCCTTGGCCTACCCCACTAACCCTGTTCTGTTTGATTTCCCTAAAATTAACAAAGAATTAAAATGAAACTTTAAATCCGATTTTAAATGCTTTTTAATTCTTTCTCAAATCCAAAACCCTAATTTCATCCTATAAATACAACCCCATAATCTAGCCCTCTTCATTCTGAAATCTATTGTCAAAATTCTCAAAAAATTTCTAAGTCCAAGAAGAGTACAGGTGGAGTTAGCCCTAGGTCAATTTCTGGCGAAGATTCGAGACGATTCCGGCAACCCCGCGACTATATGAAGGCTACCATTCTCTTCCTCTACCTCCTCTCTATTCTTTTAGCAAGTAAGTCTCATCTTCTCACTTCTCCTTCTACCATAAAAATTCTTCTTTTCAAAACTTGTCGGTAAGTGGAATTATACCGACATTCGATTCTATAATCTTTAAAATTACATTTTTCTTAAGAATCACTTATCCATATTACTATACCTTACTTATTAATCATGGAACAAATAATTAGAACAATTTTCATCTTAAAATATCATATTATGTAACTTTAAATTGCGTTTTTTGTTTAAATACCATAAACTTTACATATGACATCTTTTAATTATTTTACTTAGCATACCTTTAGAAAACCTCACGAGATAATGACCTACTGATTGATTCTATGTGAGAGTGTAATAGTAACCGCAATCAATAACAATGTCGAGTGTAGCTAGCCGAGATGAGTACGGGTCGTCATCAGGGATTCGTGGAATCTTTTAATCTTACTTTAGACGTGTTGATTGAAAAGAGAAAGAATAGAAGAATAAAGAATAGTGGAGAATAGTTTCTAGATCTATGTTAAATACGGATGTAAAATACAGTTCTAGTTTAAATACGGATATATAATATATAAGAAGAGGGCTTATAGAGTTTGTGAGGATTTAGTAGTCATGGATGACTAATAAAGATGACTCCTTTTATCTATTGATAGATTTAAAACTAAATCGATAGTGATGAATGAGAATTAGGGTTCCTTGGAAGAAACTAGGGTTTCCACAGTATTGACCCTTGTCCTTTCATTGATCTTTATTCATGTCTATCTCTTAACAAAACAATTATTAATCTGATCTCAAATCGTGGTCGAGACTAGCAATAAATTGGTAGCGCGTCCGATAAGGATGTTAACTATTCTTTTGCTAAAGTTTATAAACTTCATAAGACTTAAAAGAAGTTAAAATATTTTCTCATCCATTGTTCTACCCTAATCCTACGAACCCTATCAAGCGGAGAATTACTCGTGCATGATGGAGATAGAAGAAGAACGGATAGAGATCATGATGTAAATAAAGAAAATAAATGCAAAATAATTAATTTAATGATCTACCTTTATTAATCAAATTCATAAGTACAATTCTCCGAGTTTAGATTACAAGAGGAAGAAAAAGTTGCTCTCGATCTCTACCTCGTAGGAAGTAGATGTTCCATCGAATCTCACGTCGTCTTATCACGCCGAATCGCGGACCTGTCTTGGATCACTTGTTCTTTGACGGTGATTTGCTTCGTGTAAAAGGTGATGATTTCTAAGTTTAGCCTTTGGTCCTTTATATAGTCAAAACCAGAAACTATAAATCCCAAGAATTAGGGTTTACTGTTGAAAATCTAACCTAAAAATCCCAAATCCTAACTGATTGAATTGGCCGCGGATCCGCCGCATATGGTATGTTTTGGCCGCGGAACCGCGGCCGTTTGGTGTAATCATTGGTTCAAAATTCTGAGGCTGCCACATTATGGCACATGGAGATTTATTTGATGTCTGGAATCTTCATATCTTTTCTGAGTCTGTGCCAGTATTGATTCTTCGATTTTATTTAACTTTATCAGCAGATTTTTGATTCCCGGCATCTTAATATCTCGATCTCCTGACCTGAGCTAAACCTTGCACAATATCTCAATGAATAATGTTAGTAATATTTGGTATTTTTGAGATATTATCCTAACCATTTGATATGATATTATATTTTAAGAATATTGATTAAGGATATTTGATATGATATGCATATTTAAATTATCAAAATATTATATAAATATTATATGCATACATTTTCCTTCATAATGTTGATTATAATATATAAACATATGATAATAGATATTTTACAGATAAACCCTAATATGCTTCATATTTATAATAAACACCTTTAAATATCTAAGAAAAATAAGGAAAATGTTATATCAAATATGCGATATTTTCGACTGAATAAATACCCCCAAACTTAACTTTGATCGTCCCGAGCAAACTATTTTTTCAAGAGAGAGAGAAAGAAAAAAGAAAAACCTAAGTAGCACACTTTCGTAGGCTACACGATTGCACTGAGCACGTGCAACAAGTCGTTAAATATCTAGGTGTCCCTAGTAGGAGGAGTGTTGTCTTCTGAGGGTTTTCAGCGGATTACACCCATAAAATCCTATAATAAAAGAAAGAAAATGAAAGTTACGTACAAAGATAAGAACTATAAAAGAAAGAACTTGAAAATAAGAGTTTCCATCTACACCAGTTTTTCAGTTGCCCTGAGCCCTATCTTAATGGTCATGAAAAAATATTAGAAATCACATCATCCCTCAATAAAACATCGCCTTTAGTCTTCCTCCCTATCTTTCTTCCAAATATCGATCATATACCTCTACATGTGTGTAAAAGATATCCCTACACTTAGAGAATTCAATTCAAGCTAACATACTCTTGTCCATCTTCCAAAGTACATTATAGTTGGTGAATATTTTAGATGGAATTGCTCACGCATTCTTCATGCGACCGTTAATACTTCATGAGGTTCTAACTAACCGATTACAAAATGTGGTCGCGCATTTAGACATAATTCCTCATCTTGCAACACCTAAGGCTTAGCAGTGGCTCCCAAACCAGTTGGTCTAAGGCACTAGGTGATAAAACACTCTCGCTATATTTTTTTATGCTGCCTTAAGTAATTAAAAAAACAAGTGTTCATTTTTCTTCACCACTTATACTTTTTTTGTTTTTATTTTCCTTCATACCAAGGTTTTTAGACAAGAGCATTTCAAGGTATTCTCTACTATCCCAAATTTCAAGATGTGTGCAAGTGTGTATAGTAGGGTATCAACGTTCAAATATTTAGCTTCAAGAATAGGTACTATTTTTCAGATTTATTTTTATTCTCAGATTAGTAATTTCCTTCATCTTCCTATCCCTTGGGTCAACGGCTCATAACTACTTATTACTAGTTTTGTTTAAGAAAAAATCTAACTTTCTTATTTTTCTTAAACTTTTCCTATCTTTCGAATGTAATTTTTCACTTTCAAACTTTCATTATCAAAAATTTTTTGTCCTTATATTTATGATAATGCAAAATAATGCGTAAGTAAGCACAAACCTCCCCTAAACCTATTTGCAGCAGTGTCCTCACTTATGTCATCTGTTAACTTTTTTTTAAAAAACCTGTAGAATTGGGAGGAAAAGTTATTAAAGGGGACAAGAAAAAATGATAGAGAAATTCTCCCCCAAACTTATTTTTGGCTCAAAATTTTTGTAAAAATTTATTTTCTTTTAAGATCCAAAATATTCCCCCCACCAAACTTGAGTAAAATAATATTAAGCATTTAAAATTATGGGGGGGTTAAAATTATTGGTCAAAGTAAAGCCTTACAAAGACCAAAAGTTAACACCAACCATTCAAAAAATTTATCGATGTAACGCACTGATTGGTGGAAGATCAGAGATTTGAAGAAGTGGGGAGATAGGAGGCGATATGGTTTACATCTCGGTTGATAGACAAAACAATAAAGGTGGATGAAAACGAGAATGTGAATGATTAGGAATGGGAAGAATAGTCACATTCTCGTATGGGATAAGAAGAAATTGTGGTGGTTCAACTTCTTCAGGTGGAAGTTGATTAATCACAAAATCCGTGTTGTTTAAGAATGTGAGTTCGTCGGCGAAAATATCTTCGAAACTTTCATCGATGGTCCGATTGAACGTTTCTATGTCAATAAGTGTCGCGCCAGAATTCAACATACATGATTTGTCAAAAATTATTGAGATAGGAGACTCGAAAAACTCATCTACCTCATTCTCAAAAGAGTCTAAATCAAGTTATCTTTCTAGAATTATCGAACACGAAATATCGGATTGTGATTCATAAACACTCGCTAAAATTAAATGAAGAATATAAGAAGAACCAGAGAAAGTAGGAGATGAAATAGGTAAACAAATTGGTATGTCGAATATTGCTGAACCAGATGTGGAAAATGAAGGCTGAATTTCGTTCTGCTTTTCGGTCATACATTTATCATCAATTTCAAGACGCATATGGGGTTCGGGAAGAATGGTTAAAGGTTCGAGATGATGTCCACAGGAAAGTGAAATGACCTGATGAGTTGGTGGGACAAACTCATCCAAAATTTCGGCTTCATCATCCAATATATCCCCAACGTCAATCTCCTTAATCAAGTGAAGGTTAAAATTCTCAGACACCTCATCAAAAACATGGTTTTCAATTACTTTAGGTTCTAGAGTGGAGGTGTAGAGATCATAAGGATTGGGTGTGGCTTCATTTGAAATGGACCCTTCACAATCGGGTAAATCAAACACTACAAAGTCATACAACTCATCGGACATTCTATCTTCAATTAGTGAATTATTTGGTGTACTCGATAGATCTGTGAAACTGGAGTTGTGGATTTCAATTTGGGATGGGAAGGTTTGATTTGGAAGGGTGTATCGCTCTCTCTCACTACCAGAATTCTTGATTTTTCCTATTGCCGTATCATACATTGAAAATTTTTGAGCTGGTTCGAAACCAGTTGCTCATTCGTTTTGTTGTATGAGGGCGGCCATGGACGCATTCAATTCCTCTATGGAGCGGTGTGACGCTACCCGATATTCTTCCACGATTCATTCAAGACTACACATGGGTCGGTAAGAGGTTTCAGCATAAGATTGAAATTCTTGTAGATAGGTAAAACTCCCAAATGACTGATTAAAAGAAATGTCTAGAGAAGGTGTAAAAGTTGGGTAGGATTGATAGGAATCGAGTGGTTGTGAAAATTGGGCAGGAGTAGGATCAACATTGTGATAAGAAGAATATTGATATTGGTTGGCTGGTTGGCGAATGGCAACAGATGTCATATACACCCCAAAACGAGTAGGAAAATCTTCTCTAGAAAGTGGTGGTGTTTGTTGTCCTAACGGTTTGACCGGATTGAAACTTTGGCCGTTAGTCCTCGCTATATACTCAGCGATGTACATGCATTTAGGAGTTCCCTCACACACTTTAGATGGAGTATCAACAGAAGAAGATGTAGAATTTTGATGTGGTTGATAGAACCTAAAGTGAGGTGGCCAACTGTTTCTTTTCGTTTGCTCTATCCGATCTCTTAAAGACATGGTAGAGTCGGATGGTATACCGAAATGATTACGAAAACAAGAAATATCTGGTTCTGGATAGCAAAACTCGGCAAGAGTTCATCTATTTGGGTTACCTATTATAAGAAGGTGAAAAGAGAAAGAAAGATGAAAAGATTTAAGCTCTACTTGGATTGTTTTGCTTTGAAAGTGGGACTTGAGGGTTGACTCGACAAATCACAAAATACACAAGCAAACCCTAAAACTAAGGTCACCTAGGTCAAGCACTAGACCGCTCCTAGACTTCCAAAGGGCAAGTCGCAGGATCAATCCTCTACCACCTCTTTATTACTCTTGTGGCCAGGTAAGTGCCAGGTAAGTGGGAGGTATCCACTATATGAATCACCGAAAATAGCGGGCCTAATTAAGTAACCACTTTCCGTAGTCACACTTGCCTTAGACACCACAAAAGTAATGCGGATAAGTGATAGATTACCTACGACATTCCTCTGTCCTAATTGAGCGTGACGGTCCTTAGGGTTTTGATCTAGATATTTTTTAATTAATGTAGGTTATGCGGATGCACGTTTGCGATTTGTGGGGCTCAGGAAGGGTGATGAATTCCCACCTAATCTGAATTGTGGTCCTGCCCCTTAAAGTCCGTATTAAAATATGCAAAAACAACCCGCAAAATAAAACACGCAAAAAGATTTTTTAGCGTTGATATTTTGCAAAGAATCCTGCAGAAAAATATATTATAAGATTTTCAGAGGAGAGAGAAAGAGATAGGAAAGTTACCAGAGAATTTTGGAACCTTAAGTCCCCAACTATGTCATGGTTCCACCGCCAAAATGGACTTGTTGCTGCGGTTCCGCCCCGGAGTTGAGAGATCTTTTGAAAATTTTTGCTACGGTGGCCTCCCTTGGTCCTCTAGTTCTCTCAGAAAGTCTCTGAATATTTATCTCCTCGCTACAGTGACTCTAGATATCCTCGCAAAAATCGCACACTAATCGTTAAATATGTAAGATGTGGTTTTGTTTTATTTTATGATATGTATCGAATAGTAAGAAAAGAATATTACGCACGTATCCCCGGCAACGGAGCCATTTGATTGATTCTATGTGAGAGTGTAGTAATAACCACAATCAAAAACGGTGTCGCATGTAGCTAGCCGAGATGAGTACGGGTCGTCCTTAGGGATTCGTGGAATCTTTTAATCTTACTTTAGGCGTGTTGATTGAAAAGAGAAAGAATAGAAGAATAAAAAATAGTGGAGAATAGTTTCTAGATCTATGTTAAAAACGGATATAGAATACATATCTAATTTAAATACGGATATAGAATATATAAGAAAAGAGCTTGTAGGGTTCGTGAGGATTTAGTAGTCATGGATAACTAATAAAGATGACTCTTTTTATCTATCGATAGATTTAAAACTAGATCGATAGTGATGAATGAGGATTATGGTTCTTTGGAAGAAACTAGGGTTTCCACACTATTGACCCTTGTCCTTTCATTGATCTCTATTCATGTCTAGCCCTTAACAAAAAAATTGTTAATCTGATCTCAAATCCCGGTCGAGACTAGCAATAAATTGATAGCGCGCCCAATAAGGATGTTAACGATCATTTTGCTAAAATTTATAAACTTCATAAGACTTAAAAGAAATTAAAATATTTTCTCATCCATTGTTCTATCCTAATCCTACGAACCCTATCAAGCGGAGAATTACTCACTCATGATGGAGATAGAAGAAGGACGGATAGAGATCATGATGTAAATACAGAAAATAAATGCAAACTAATTAATCTAATGATCTACCTTTATTAATCAACTTCATAAGTACAATTCTTCGAGTTTAGATTACAAGAGAAAGAAGAAGTTGCACTCGATCTCTGCCTAATAGGAAGTAAATGTTCTTTCGAATCTCATGTCGCCTTATCACGTCGAATCATGGACCTGTCGTGGATCACTTGTTCTTTGACGGTAATTTGCTTCGTGTAAAAGGTGATGATTTCTAAATTTAGCCCTCAGTCTTTTATATAGTCCCAAAACCAGAAAACATAGATCCCAAGAATTAGGGTTTACTGTTGAAAATCTAACATAAAAATCCCAAATCCTAACTCATTGAATCGACCGCGGATCCGCCGTATATGGCATGTTTTGGCCGCGGAACCGCGGCCGTTTGGTGTGATCATTGCTTCAAAATTCTGAAGCTGCTTTATTGTGACACATGAAGATTTATTTGATGTCTGGAATTTTCATATCTTTTCTGAGTCTGTACGAGTATTGATTCTTTGATTTTATTTAACTTTATCGGCAGAGTTTTGATTCCCGACATCTTAATATCTCGATCTCCTGACCTGAGCTAAACCTTACACAATATCTCAATGAATAATGTTAGTAATATTTGATATTTTTGAGATATTATCCTAACCATTTGATATGATATTATATTTTAAGAATATTGATTAAGGATATTTGATATGATATGCATATTTAAATTATCAAAATATTATATAAATATTATATGCATACATTTTCCTTCATAATGTTGATTATAATATATAAACATATGATAATAGATATTTTACAGATAAACCCTCATATATTTCATATTTATAATAAATACCTTTAAATATCTAAGAAAAGTAAGGAAAATGTTATATCAAATGTGTGATATTTTCGACTGAATACTTATCTCTCACATACACACATTTTGACATAGCACGATTCTCTTAAACAATATTTTTGTGGCAAAATACGCCTTTTCATCAAAATACCTTAAACTATTAAAAACCGGATTTTTTAAAATTTTGTTAATTAATTCCTTGCAATTATATCTCTACAACCCATTTTGGGGAACCCGGTTTGGTTGGTGCGGATTATCGCACATCCTCGGGACTAGTAGAGCGAGATGCAGACCTCCTCACAGAGCATACGATCTCGATGGAATTTTAATACAATTTTTAAGAAAAACGAGGATTTCTATTTAATAATAAAAATTTATTTTTAACAATTATATAAATATTAGCAAACCACATATTTTAAGATATTATTAAATTCCATGTTTTCTAGAAAATAAAAGAAATATAAGGTTCATGAAAATACCATCAAGAATCAATACAAATCAAATTTTACACTAAATTATCTTAAACTATTCAAGTTTCACTAATATACTTCATTCTTTAAAAAGTTACATCCATGAAAACCCTAAATAACATAAATAAACACTTGAGATTTATTTTGAAAGTATACTAAAAATATTTTTATAAAAACCCCTCGAGTTATATCAAATTATAATAAGAACCCTAGTAAATATAGGTTTAAGCGGGACCAATTTTCTTGAGCCTTAGGGAGCCGAAGAAAGTGGGTGCTTGCCTATTTATGGTAAAAAACTAAAACGGGGTTATCAATGATAATTGTCTTGGAAAAAGACACAAATCCTGCCGTCTATATGCAGCAGTTATCGATAACACCAAAATCTAATTCAGGATCCAAATCTGTGTAAGTGTCTGACTCAATCTGAGTCTCAGTCCAATCTGAATCCAATCCAAACATGAATCTAAATATGAATACTTGAACATGAATACCAGAACAATATCAAACATGCAACATGACTTGACTTGACCGAACCATGGTTATATCTTAAACTTGACTACATGACTACCGTTTATATCCTGAATCAGTTACATGAACAACTTATACCATAGTCTCGGCAAGTCTAATAACTACAAATCAATACAATCAATACAATATACACTACGGGGTTTTAACGGGGAAGACTGGTACGGAATGTGTTAAAATTGGCACGATAATGGTCACTAAAAGTCACCTACATGAACATTCTGTGCCGTTGTCCCGTGGGTTTTGACGGAGCCTTGTACTACGGGTTACCATAGTCTATGGAAAAAGTTGGACTCCTCTCATATATACTGATACCTTCTGTACCAAGCTACAAACAACTATGTCAGCATAACAAACATATAGTTCACCTATTCTATTCTCTTTACCTATCTATTACATTCTATCTTTTGGGACTTACCGAGTGCTAGTTCGCTGAAGACATTCATGTCTCTTCTTTCTTTGGAATGTTATCAGGAGGACCCGACTCTCAGGAGATCTAGCCCAGCTAGGACGATTTAGAGCAGTTTAAAGAGGAGGCAGACTTTTAGACCTTACTTGTACTTTTCTTTTTCAGTTCATATGCCATTGTTTAGGCATCACTTTCTATCATTGTACTTTACTTTTCAGTTGTATGTAAAGAATGTTTATCAATAAAAAGTTGTTTATTTGTTACATCTCTTGTCATTCTTGTGCTTTACATTTATATTGCTTATTTACGCTTAACGTGTTTACTTCTAAGTAAATACGTCGCGGCCCTCCACGTCTACTTTCCCGTACACTAGGAAGCGGAGAATGACAGGTTTTGTTAGTGGCCCATGCAGGTCAGTTCTGCATGAAGTCTTACCATGCAGGGTCAGTTCTGCATGGAAATCTAAGCAATATATCACAAGAATTATAAGAATCGGCAACTATACATTCTTTACATTTCAATTCCTTGAATCTATCCTAACCATACTTTTTCTTTCAAGGTTATGGATTCTCCGAATAACATGAGTGCCAACGTGAATGGAAACACTCCACTTCCTCTACCGTAGCAGCTCCTATTAATGAGAAAACGGTATTACGTGAGGCAATTAAGAGCCTCTTGGAGGGACAGCGCAACAGACTGCTATCTTATTGCACCGCCCAGAATCTGAGGCACCCAGAGTGAAGCAATTCCGGGAACTGCATCCGAAGAACTTTTCTGGGAAAGAGAACCCCCTGGAGGCCGAGGAATGGGCTCAGTCCACTGAAAATGTCCTGGCAGCAGTACAAGTGCCAGAGATCGCTTGGGTGAGAGTTGCGAAGCTGCAACTCACAGACAACGCCATAGTATGGTGGAAGGCTGGAAAAAGCCGTCTTGCCCAACCGATTGAATGGAAGACTTTTCGCGACATGTTTAACGCGAAATATTTTCCCGAGACTTCCCGATTTGACATGGAACAGCAATTCATCCACCTGCAACAAGGTTCAATGTGGAACAAATCAGTGGATGAATATGATGCTGAGTTCACCATGCTTAGCAAGTAAGATATGTCTCAATATTCAATTTTCTAATATCATATATTACGCTGCTAACACAAGATTGTAACAGGTTCGCTGCACATCTCATACCGACTGCTGAGATCAGAGCTCGAAGATTTGAGTAAGGGTTGGACCTGGAGATCCAAGCTGTAATAGCTACAGGGGATTTCCCAACCCATGATCTTGCGCTGAAAGCTGCCCGACGATATGAGGCAGAAGTGAAGAAGAAGGGCAGACCTTAGACTGCCGGTGTAAAACGCCCTGCCACCCAGATGGCAGGAGGAGCCTCTTCCATGCCAACCTTTGCACCTAGGAGACCGGAAGTAACATTTAACCGGCCAAGTCCAGATTTTTGCTTCAACTGTAAGAGGAATGGACACCTAAGGAAGTACTGCAGGCGTGCAAACGGCCTGTGCTTAGTTTGTGGCGCATCTACTCACACATTGGAACATGTCCTCATAGACGCAACCTAGTTCCAGCACACATCACCTTTCTACAGTGGCCAGCCATTCACGCTCCTGCACCTCGTCTTGCCCTACCTGCTCCACCTCCTCGTGGACCTCCTGCACAGTCTCCTCATCAGTTCCACCAGGCAATGAGGAACATGCCTCTAAGACAGAGAAACATGCCCTAAGGACATAGAAATGTACCTCTAGCTAGGAGGAATGTACCCCGGCATCAGGCTTTCACTTTAGCGGCCGTAGAAGCCAAAACTATACGTCAAGGTAACACCGGTAATTCTTCTTCTTCCAAAATCCTTGCATCCTTTTGTTCTTTCAAACATATTTTTTTCATGCACTTTCAGTAGTTCTTTTCACCACCACTGTCATCAAATTTTCTTGAATTTGTTACTACTTCCTTCTATAAATTTTGAGAATGAAATTTTTATAAGGAGGGTAGAATGTAACGACCCTGAATTTTCTGTACAAAAATTTTCTTCTTAAAATACAGAATGGAGTTTGCTAACCTGAGTACAAGTTATAAATTAAATTTTCTTAAGAATAGCAAGAAATAATTTGTAGATCATTAGTAAAGCCTTGCACTGCTGTGACGTAGCCTCTTTGTTCGAATCCCATCGGCCACATATTATTTTTCTGAATTTTTCTCTTAATCTTTTTGGAAGCCCAAAAAACTACACATACACTACACGTAAAAATGAAAAGACAAAAAAATAAACATCAGCACAATGTTGTATGAACGGCCGAGAACACGCAGCAAGCATCCAGAGCCCAACCCCCATAGAATGGCCGGCGAGATCAGGGTTTAGGCCGGCACCGCCGGGCCTCCCGTAAGTAATGGCCTCCGTGTTTTACACACAACACCCCTTGGCCTACCCTACTACCCCTATTCTATTTGATTTCCCTGAAAATTAACAGAGAATTAAAATGAACCTTTAAATCCAATTTTAAATGCTTTGTAATTCTTTCTTCAATTCCAAAATCCTAATTTCATCCTATAAATACAACCCCATACCCTAACCCTCTTCATTCTGAAATCTATTGTCAAAATACTTAAAAAAATTTCTAAGTCCAAGAAGAATACAAGTGGAGTTAGCCCTAGGTCAGTTTCCGACGAGGATTCGAGATGATTCCGGTAACCCCGCAACTAGATGAAGGCTACCATTCTCTTCCTCTACCTCCCCTCTATTCTTTTAGCTAGTAAGTCCCATCTTCCCTCTTCTCCTTCTACCATAAAATTCTTCTTTTCAAAACTTGTCGGTAAATAGAGTTATACCGACATTCGATTCTATAATCTTTAAAATTATATTTTTCTCAAGAATCACTTATCCATATCACTATACCTTATTTATTAATCATGGAACAAATAATTAGAACAATTTTCATCTTAAAATATCATATTATGTAACTTTAAATTGCGTTTTTCGTTTAAGTACCACAAACTTTACATATGACATTTTTAAATTATTTTGCTTAGCATACCTTTAGAAACCTCACGAGATAATGACCTATCTCTTACATACACACATCTTGATATAGCACGATTCTTTTGAACAATATTTTTGTGGCAAAATACCACTTTTCATCGAAGTACCTTAAATTATTAAAAACCGGATTTCTTTAAATTGTGTTACTTAATTCCTTACAATTATATCTCTACAACTCATTTTGGGGAACCTGGTTTGGATGGTGCGGATTATCGCACATCCT
The DNA here is from genome assembly GCA_030015575.1 of Agapanthus africanus. Taxonomy (NCBI): domain Eukaryota; kingdom Viridiplantae; phylum Streptophyta; class Magnoliopsida; order Asparagales; family Amaryllidaceae; genus Agapanthus; species Agapanthus africanus. Next base: position 394,333,196 of record JASDDO010000029.1, on the reverse strand, counting down.
CGGAACTAGTAGAGCGAGATGCAGACCTCCTCATAGAGCATATGATCTCGATGGAATTTTAATATAATTTTTAAGAAAAGCGAGGATTTCTATTTAATAATAAAAATTTATTTTTAATAATTATATAAATATTAGCAAACCACATATTTTAAAGATATTATTAAATTACATGTTTTCTAGAAAATAAAATAATTACAAGTTTCATGAAAATACCATCAAGAATCAATACAAGTTAAACTTTACACTAAAATACCTTGAACTATTCAAGTTTCACTAATATACTTCATCCTTTAAAAAGTTACATCCATGAAAACCCTAAATTACATAAATAAATACTTGAGGTTTATAGTATACTAAAAATATTTTTATAAAAACCCCTTGAGTTATATTAAATTACAATAAGGACCCTAGTAAATATAGGTTTAAGCGGGACCATTCTCTTGAGCCTCAGGGAGCCGGAGAAAGTGGGCGATTGCCTATTTAAGGTAGAAAACTAAAATGGGGTTATCAATGGTAATTGTCTTGGAAAAATACACAAATCCTGCCGTTTATGTGCAGCAGTTACCGATAACACCAAAATCTAATTCAGGATCCAAATCTGTTTAAGTATCTGACTCAATCTGAGTCTCAGTCTAATCTGAATCCAATCCAAACATGAATCCAAGTCAACACGTATCTAAACATGAATACTTGAACATGAATACCTGAACAATATCAAACATGCAACATGACTTGACCTGACCGAACCATGGCTATATCTTGAACTTGACTATATGACTACCGTTTACATCCTGAATCAGTTACATGTACAACTTATACCATGGTCTCGGCAAGTCTGATAACTACAAATCAATACAATCAACACAATATACACTACAGGGTTTTAACGGGGTAGACTGGTACGGAATGTGTTAAAAGTGGCACGATGATGGTCATTAAAAGACACCTATATGAACATCATGTGCCGTTGTCCAGTGGGTTTTGACGGGGCCTTGTACTACGGGTTACCATAGTCCACGGGAAAAGTTGGACTCCGCTCGTATACACTGATACCATCTGTACCAAGCTACAAACAACTATGTCAGCATAACAAACACATATTTTACCTATTCTATTCTCTTTACCTATCTATTACATTCTATCTTTTGGGACTTACCGAGCGCTAGTTCACTGACGACATTCTTGTCTCTTCTTTATTTGGAACGTTGTCAGGAGGACCCAACTCTCAGGAGATCGAGCCCAACCAGGACGATTTGGAGCAGTTTACAGAGGAGGCATACTTTTAGGCCTTACTTGTACTATTTTCTTTTCAGTTCATATGCCATTGTTTAGACATCGCTTTCTATCATTGTACTTTACTTTTCAGTTGTATGTAAAGAATGTTTATCAATAAAAAGTTGTTGTTTTATTACATCTTTTGTCATTCTTATACTTTATATTTATATTGCTTATTTACGCTTAACCTGTTTACTTCTGAGCAAATACGTCGCGGCCCGCCACGTCTACTTCCCCATAGACTGGGAAACGGGTCATGACACTCGTAGATGGTGACAGGAAGGTCAGCATCAGAGTGATGATGAACTTACTAGTTATCAGTAGGTCATAGAAAATGGTAACTTCCAGGTGACCAGATACTTCATATCCAAGATCGACTCCACGCACTTTAGCAAATTATGGATTTTGCTGGGTGCTCCTGAACGAGGTAAATCACATTAGGAGCAAGTAGATCTTTCGAGATCTGTGTAGGTGGAAAGGTACTAACCTAATAAGGCTAGACTTGTTGTAAAGAATTTTCATCAAATACCCGTTGTAGATTGTGATGTGAATTTTACTTCAGTATCTATGCCGAAGTTCATATGGATATGACTTGACACTGCTATTCTCCCTACTTGTTATTAGCAGGTCATAGGAATTGGTAACTTCCAAGTGACCAGATATTTCATACCCAAAATAGACTCCACGTACTTCAGCAAATCATGGATTTTGGACTGTGCTGGGTGCTCCTGAAGGGGTAAAACCCATTAGGAGTAAAAAGATCTTTCGGGATCTGTGCAGGTGGAAAGGTGCTAACCTAATAAGGCTAGATTTGTTGTAAAGTGTTTTCATCAAATACCCATTATGGATTGTGATGTGACTTTTACTTCAGTGTCTATGCTGAAGTTCATATGGATATGTTTTGGTGTTGATGCAGTTCATGGCTATGATACCTGGAAGGTAGAAGACTATAACGTCTTTTCAAATGGGATTTTGGAAGTGCACGTATATATGACTCTGCCAGAGGGTTATCGTAGTCAGTGGGAGCAGCGGAAGGTGTGCAAGATGCTTATGTCTATTCGTAGACTAAAGCAAGGATATCGAAGACGGATCATCTGTTATTGATATGATAGTCAATATGGTTGACTGCATCAAAATAAAAGATGAACCTACTAACAAAGATGTAGGGAGTACTGTCCATGATTTAGATGACATACTCCAGATAAGAAGTGATATTCCTATACTATAATCAGTTAGATTTTAGTTGTCACACAGTGTTTTCTCCACGTTGGATGTGGATAGTATATCAGGAGTTCTGGTGGCTAGATCTATGATTTTAGATCTAGATTTGGGATGATTCCCAAATCGGGTACTTAGACAGCATTTTAAAAGTATCTTAGAATGGACGACTCCTGGCATGGCGTGGTAGTGTACCCGCAGGTGATGGAGTCACCCTCTCTAAAAGGATATCTTTTTGGACTGATGAAGCGAGGGGCAGGCATGAATGATACATCATTTGCTTAGACAATTGAATCAATCATGCAAAGTCTTGTACAACACTAGATATTGCTTTTGCACTAGATGCAACAAGCATATATTAATCTAATCATCGAGAAACGAAGGGAAGAAATAAAGAACATAAGAGGATATTCTTGGTATAGGATAACGGCAGCCTCCTCTGGGAGGCGGTTATCGGTTAAGGCTTCCAAGGTGACCTAGATGACAGAAATGCTATCAAGTTTTGAGTTTAGTATCTTCTGAGGATCAGTATATTGGATAATTTTCTAATAAGGATACTGAGGTAATCATGGTGCAGGATGCCGGTTATAACTCAACAAAGGATATAGCCCAAGAAGTTTGTTGGATAGGAGTTGTTCATTGATGAACTTGGTCCCATCAGGTATCCAAACAAATTCTTGTGGCGGGGTATCGCTCAGTTTGGGAGATTGTTGATCTCTGTAAAGTTGAGATATAGAGAGAAGAAGTTGAAACATTATAGCGGATCCACTCACTGAGGCTATTTCTTGAACGCGGATGTTCTTCAAACGAGATTTGAGAAACTGATTAGAAGAGAAGTTTGGTAATCTATAGCACACAGGATGTGGGTATGCAATGCTGCAATAATTAGTCTTAAGTGCAAGTGGGAGATTGTTGGATATAGTACCCTCAAGGCAATTATTGTAATTGTAGGCACACGATTATGATAATTGAGGGAGGCTTATACAGGTAGAACAATCTTACTCGAAATGATAGTATACTATCTGGTTTGTCTTTATCATTGATGTGTACACGTTTTACTTGTTATTGCATGTCGCTAATACATAATGATGAAGCCCGTAGGATTTTTGCTTAACTACCAGCATTATGATGGCGATCATATACGTAAGAGCTGCGTGGTCTATAAGTACATCCTTAAATGTCCCTAGTCGTGGAAGTATCGAGACTGGGCATATATATTCTGGAGTAGACTAGTATATACATTTTGAGACCCCGACAAGGGGCGGTGGCCGGTCTCACAAGTCATTGGTGTTATGTCACCTAAGATAGTATACAGGTGCTCACTGGAGGTGAGTACACTGGACGGACCCACCGAGAACTTCTATATGGTATTATACCTATCGTCAGATGGAAGTTCTTAGGTGGCATGAGTACAGGTTAGTCCTTTGACCTAAAGTCGTCATTTGTCTTGTGTGAGTTCCTGTTGGGATCCGGCGGCCGCGCCGCGTAGGCTGCAGCCGAGGCGGAAGTGAAAACAAAAACTTTTTGTGGGCATCGGACGTGCACACCCGAGGATTCGATCCAAACACCCTAAACTAGTAAGCTAAAACATGCAAGGTTGAGAAATACAACCTTTGTCGCGTGTCCACCCAATTGTGGAAGACCCCACCAAGCTCGTAGCCGCCGGGAATGCACTTGAGCATCGATCACCCTTGCCGAAAACGATCCACCTGAGGGAACGTGGAGGAGGCTCAAAATCGAAATTTGCTATGTTTAGATGGTCGGTGATGCAGGAATACTCCACTATATTTTTCTCTCTAGGATCTTACTCAAAAATGGAAGGAAGAAGAAGAAGGAGATGGAGAAGATAAAGCAACCATGATGGAGGAGATGAAGAAATAATCTCATCAAGTCAACAAGTGTAGAAAGGAATGGCTAAAAAGTCTACCATGATGCAATAGTGCTCACAAATGAATAAATCATTTTATATACAAAGCCATGCCTTTCTATAAGTCCACAACCATGCTTCATGTCTTCCTCATTCCACCTCATTTCCCATTTAATTTTCTAAAAAGGAAAATTAAATATGAGGTGTCCTTCTTCTAGGTGTATTCCCGTACAAATACGGAATACTTCACCTGGTATATATATCGCTACATATACGTGTATCCGTATAAAAATACAGATAGCACCAAAGAGAGAAAATGAATAGCGAACAATAATACTAAAATATATGTATCAAAATACATATATAAATTATTAAATCAAAACCTGATTTAATAATCCGACTTAATCCTAAGCCGGCTAGTATTATCAACCATCCTATTAAAGTCCGAGTATCGCGTACACGTATTTAATCGGACCGCTGCACGTACCATCGTATGGCTCTTACATCTGTTGCCTGAACCGGGAAAACTCTCTATGTGGGACTCTAAAGACTCAACAATACGCTGGCACATCAGCGGGTTTAACCACATGCACGTCAGCGGCACTAGCTGTACGTAACGGCTACCCAGATACTTATCAAAAGGGGGTCAGCAATCAAGTGTGTTCTTACCCTACTGAGCCGGAATGTGACAATCTCCATATATTTCGGTCTTTTCGTCAAAGAGTATCGCATATCGGATTTAGGGGGTGGATAACGTCAGACCCCTATTAACCCGATATGTCGTGTCTGAGTCTAGCTCATCACCAACTGAGATACTACTGATCAACTATCAGTAAATCTTCCCCACTGTGACTACGAATTTCTGGTGATAGCTAACTGAACACAGCACGACATCGACTCCTAATACTATGAGAGACGAATCCCTGACAGTCGACCACTGCCTCCATATGGCTCGGGACTATACCCAACTAAAACCTGTTTGCACGACTCCTTTGAGCCATAGTAGAGTAGTAATCAAAGTACAGTGGAAACTCACACGAGACAAACGACGACTTCAGGTCAAAGGACTAATATGTACTCATGCCACCTGAGAATTTCCATCTAACGATAGCTATAATACCATCTAGAAGTTCTCGGCGAGTCCGTCCAGTGTACTCACCTCCAAAAAGCACCTGTATACTATCTTAGGTGACACAACACCAATGGCTTGTAAGACCGGCCATCGCCCGTCATCGGGATCTCGAAGCGTATACACTAGTCTACTCCGGAATATCGATGCCCAGTCTCGATACTCCCACGACTAGGGACATTTAAGGATGTGCTTATAGGCTACCCAACTCTTACGTATATGATCGCCATCATAATGCTGGTAGTCAAGCAAGAATCATATGGCTCTATCAACATGTAATAGTGATCTACAATACCATATAATTCATATACATGATGATAAAGACAAACCAGATAGCATACTATCATTTTGAGTAAGACTGTCCTACCCGTATAGGTCCTCCCTCAATTATCATAATCGCGTGCCTACAATTACAAAATCTATAAATTGTTGAAGTGCGTGGAGTCCATCTTGGATATGAAGTATCTGGTCACCTGGAAGTTTCCACTTCCTATGACCTATTGATAACTAGTAGGACCATCATCTCCATGATGCCGACCTCTCTGTTACCGTCTACGAGAAAACTGAAGCATCTCTCTGGTGTCTGAGGTCACCTGCTAAAATCTGCGGAGTAGCTAACGGTTTGTCAAGTCTAATTGAATCCTTAGGTTATACTAAATTTTCGGTAACCGTTTGTGGTCTTGGAATCACTTCCAATTCTACCATACTCCCACTAATTTCTTTTGCAAAAAGATCCTTTTATAAAATTGTGGCAAGTCAAGAACAATATAACTATTGGTCTTGAAATGGTAGAAACAAAATCCTAACGAATGCTTGGGATAATCCACAAACTGTCATTACCGAAGCGTGCCTCGAGTTTGTCCGGATTCTGCTTTTAGACAGAAACCGGATAACTCCATATCTTAACAACCTGAAGATATGCAACCATTCTATGTTCATATAAAATCAAGGCACTAATTTTGATGGAACTGGATTCCAAAGTCATGCAACTGTTTCCAGTGCATATCATCTAATGGAAAAAGGCCAATACAACATTACTTATTATGGAGCACGTCCATGGATGAGTAACCTGTAAGAGAATCAAGTTCTCGATATTACTATAATGAAATACCTAGTATAAGTATCTTCATCTTCGATCACTTCGAAGAATCCCGATACTTCCAACGTATGGTTCTCTACTTTATTCTTATACCTACAAACTTCTCAAAAACTTTAGACATTGCATTACTACGAATGCGTGTCTAAACCCAGAGAACTCATAAGTAATCTTGAATGAAGTAAGAGTACCAACCCCTTATCCCGAAGGACACTGGACAACATACACTTTCATGTATAAGTCCCAAGAGTATACCAACTCAAATTCTGTGTTTTGTAAATTGAAAAATATATCTTGGTTAAGAATGTCTTGCACTGTTATTCAATGCACCTTATCTTATCCTTAACTGATAAAGGTAAATGTTTACAACACAATTTTCAAAATGTATATCTCACTTTATAAAGATAAAGGTACAGATATTTAATTTTAAAATTTGGTACAAAACAACGGTTATTCGATACCAAATATTTGCCGTCAGGAAAAAACCAGGCGATTTAATCCAATGTCACCAATTACAACGAATTCCGATATTGAGGATCAAATTGCCCATTTCCTAATATTCTGCTCTTACTCATCATCTGTAACACCATACAGATGTGAGATCCAAATCTGGTAAATACATACCCTGGAGTTAGAATTAAATGGGAAAACAGTTCTCTTTTACATATACACAGAAATACTGAAATATGAAAATGTTTTATTGGGGATGGTCAGGTATTCCTAGTAATGCATATTCCATTATCTAGATTTCATGACAGCAGTCACAATTTCCTTTGCCCTCACTTCAGTCCCTTTATATGTCTCTACTTCTTACCTTCTACACACCGTTCCTGCGCTAACTGATTTTCTTCCTTCCCTACCTTTCGTCACAAGCCTAAAGTTTGCAAGAAGACTATCCAATAAGCATAACATGTGCACTCTCCTAATCAAGGAGCTCTCGCAACCCGAGAGAAGATAAAGGGAAGAGACAACCGAATAATCCTATTCAATTTTTTCAGAACCTGTGGCCATCCTCGACTGAAGTAACTTCTTCGAGTTCGTATGTAACTATATGATGGCCATTCCAACCAATATGGATCATTGTAGTAATATGACGTGTTCTAAAGAAATGCAAAGGGTAAAGTAGGAGTGGCAGGGATACATACGACTTTGTCGCGAATCAAGTCAAACCAAAACCAAAAGGTGTAAGAAGGTTCGGTCAAATTGGTTCATGAGTTTTCAAGGTAAGTCATGGGTCGCTGTACCAGAGAGAGAGAAAAGAAACACTCAGCGTGTACTCTATCAAGATCAGATTGGTTATCACTTTATCTGATCAGGATGTCTCCCGCTGTTTCCTCGAATTCTCCTTCAAACCCTAAAAGGAGAACTAATCGGGATCATTTAAGTGAAAAATCTCTCGAGGAGTAATACGCACTCATCAGTGGGAATCGGGACCCAACTATCATCATGTGATAACCTGATGGAATCCACTCAAGTCACCACACTCTAGAAGGTATGCGCATGCCTGGCAAGTTTCTCGTATGTTTGAAACTACCGATATGGTTTTTTCCCCTAACGACTTCATAGCCTTGATAGAGACCAACGTTCCATGAGTCGCTAGTCAAGTTCAACCCGTCATTTTCCAAGATTGATCTAAACCCACCCGCACAAGCCCTTGATAGAGACCAACGTGACTATGCGGCTGTCCTAGATAATCGCATATCCATGCTACAGACAAGTATCACGCGGCTACCATATACTATGCCTTGATAGAGACCAACATATATAGAACGAATACTATGAGGTACCTATCTGAAATGACGGAGGGTTACGGCTGGTTTTTGGTGAAAAACCTTTAACGTAATGTACTTGATATCGTTGAAGGAACTCAAGCGGCTTTGAAATGGAGTGGTTTAAGCTCCGCATTTTAAAACTAGTAATATAAACTTTTTCTTAAGAGCGAACTTCCAGTGAAGGGATCAAGGCTCTTCCCTCATAGAATGAGGTGCTGGATATTCCTAACCGAATACCTCTATGCAAAACAAAAGAATACGACTAAAAGTTTTGAAGAAAACCGAGTAGTTTTAAAATTTGTTCTGACAACATCATTTAGGTTTATTTTTCCTTGCATTATTTCGATAATGCGTTCCCATCATTTTATGTTTCCAAGCCACAAAAGAAACAACCAAAATAACATGATTTTTATATGCCATCCGCATTCGCCACGGGGCTCCATCATTCACCGTTAGGTTACTTAACTAACGGCAGAGCAGGGGCTAGACTAGCGCGGATGCAAAACATATAGAAGCATCTACTAAATATATATATAATATATATATATCAACATCGCAGGCAGATAATAGTCATCACAGCAGATAAAATCATCACAAGCATCTGAACAATAATATGGAATAGCGGATAATCTAGGAATCCCGCGTTTCATTTGAGCCATAAATGAGATGCGACATTCCCCGGTCGTATGGATAGCCAGTGCAATGAAGATCCTCGACCCCTACAAGTGCGGCAAGTTACTCGCCAATCCTCGAAGTGAGGCAACCCCAATCAATAAAGTGAGTAGGCCACCCAGCACTTTACGGAATTCGGTAACTTGAGCACCCCTCCGTGGGTCAACCTATACCCCCTATGAATGCGGCGAATAGCCCGCCAATTCTAGAGTAAGTCCTCCCGGTCTTAACTCTATGAGATGCGGGCCCGTTGCCCTTTAGAACCCGGCTATTCGAGCACTCCTTCGCGGAATAATTCTAGTACAGAAAAGAAAATATATATACAACGGCGACATTGACCTCAACCCGGTCATGCCTTAATCAAAGAATATACAAACTGGCAGTGACGGCAATCCACGTGTCGGGCGCTCGTCCCGCAATAATGAATATACAAATGAATCTTAATTGTACATCTAACATTGCACACAAAGGTATCCATCACGACAATCCGCACAAACCATAACTATATATATATATATATATATATATATATATATATATATATATATATGAGAATAATAGAGGAAAGATACTATAGGAGGGAATTTCCTCCTATGGCATCGAAAAAATACACCCCTCATCATGGTTTCCGACAATCGACACCCATCATCTTCATCGTTATCATCTAAGATGTGGGTACACCAAATTTCATGTGATTCTACAACTTTTTCACCGTTGATTTAGCAATGTAAAAAGTTCTATTGTTAGTAAACCGTTAATCTTGAACCCACTAATTCAACGGTGAAAAAGTTGTAGAATCACATGAAATTTGGTGTAACAATATCTTAAATGATAACGATGAAGATGGCGGGTGCCAATCGTCGGAAAAAACGATGGAGATTGTACTTGTTCAATGCCATAAGAGGAAATTCCTTCCCATGGCATCTTTCCTCCATTATTCTCATTCCCTCTCTCTTTCTCTCTCTCTCTCTCTATATATATATATATATATATATAACCGCAGAAGCAAGTAACGCCAGAATGTGTGCAACCCCGTCTAAATGAACATATAGCAATTAGACGGCGTTCAGTAAATCTCCCCCACCGTGGCCACGGATTTCTGGTGATAGCTAACTGAACACAGCACGACATCGACTCCTAATACCATGAGAGACTAATCCCTGACAGTCGACCACTGCCTCCATGTGGGTCGGGACTGTACCCAACTAAAACCTATTTGCACGACTCCTTTGAGCCGTGGTAGAGTAGTAATCAAAGTACAGTAGAAACTCATACGAGAAAAATGACGAATTCAGGTCAAAGGACTAAACTGTACTCATGCCACCTGAGAACTTCCATCTGACGATAGGTATAATACCATCTAGAAGTTCTCGGAGAGTCCGTCCAGTGTACTCACCTCCAGTGAACACCTGTATACTTCATAGGTGACACAACACCAATGTCTTATGAGACCGGCCACCACCCCTCGTCGGGGTCTCGAAGCGTATACACTAGTCTACTCCGGAATATCGATACCCGGTTTCGATACTCTCACGACTAGGGACATTTAAGGATGTGCTTATAGGCTACCCAGCTCTTAAGTAAATGATCACCATCATAATGATGGTAGTCAAGCAAGAACCCTATGGGCTCTATTAACATATAATAGTGATCTGCAATACCATATAATGCATGTACATAATGATAAAGACAAACCAGATAGCATACTATCATTTTGAGTAAGACTGTCCTACCCATATAGGTCCTCCCTCAATTATCATAATTGTGTGCCTGCAATTACAATAATTTCCTTGAGGACACTATATCTAACAGTTCCCACTATACTTTGATTACTACCCTACCACGGCTCAAAAGAGTCGTGCAAACAGGTTTTAGTTGGGTACAGTCCCGAGCCACATGGAGATAGTGGTCGGCTGTCATGGATTCGTCTCTCCTGGTATTATGATTCGATATCGCGCTGTGTTTGTTTGGCTATCACCAGAAATCTGTGGCCACGGTAGGGGAGATTTACTGATAGTTGATCAGTAGTATCTCAGTTGGTGATGAGCTTGACTCAGACATGACTTATCTGGTTAGTTGGGATCTGACATTATCCATCCATAGATCAGATATATGATACTCTTTGACGAAGAGACTGGACTGTATGGAGATTGTCACATTCAGGCTCAGTAAGGTAAGGACGCACTTGATTGTCGACCCCCATTTTCGACAAGTATCTAGGTAGCCGTTACGCCGCTGACATGATTATGATTAAACCCACTACCAACATATTGTCGAGTGTTTAGAGTCCCACACAGAGGGTTTTCCCGGTTCAAGCGACAGATGTAAGAGTCGTACGGTGGTATGTACATGGGTCTGATTAAATACGTGTACGCGTTACACGGATTTTAATAGGGCGGTTGATAATACTAGCTGGTTTAGGATTAAGCTGGATTATTAAATCAGGTTTTGATTTAATAATTTATATATGTATTTTAATACATATATTTTAGTATTATTGTTCACTATTTATTTTCTCTCTTTGGTGCTATCCGTATTTTTTTATATGAATACGTGTATATGTAGCGATACATATACCAGGTGAACTATTCCGTATTTGTACGACAATGTTTCTAGAAGAAGGACACCTCATATTTAATTTTTTATTTAGAAAATTAAATGGGAAATGAGGTGTAAAGTTAGAGACAATGAAGCGTGGCTACAACATTGTAGAGAGGCATGGTTTTCTTTTAAAAATGATTAAATCATTTAGGGGCACTATTCATGTATGGTTGAAAAAGAGCAAGCCATCCTCACTTCATCACTTGATGTTTTTCTTGTTGGCTGTAGTGCCCTCAAGGAAATTATTGTAATCACAGACAAGTGATTATGATGATTGAGGGAGGACTTACACGGGTGGAACAGTCTTACTCAAGATGATAGTATGCTATCTGATTTTTCTTTATCATCATGTAAATGCATTATGTGGTATTACATATCACTATTACATATTGATAGAGCCCATAAGATTCTTGCTTGACTACCAGCATTATGAGGGCGATCATATACATGGGAGCTGGGTGTCTATAAGTACATCCTTAAATGTCCCTAGTCGTGGGAGTATCGAGACTGGGCTTTGATACTCCAAAGTAGGCTAGTGTGTACTTATCGAGACCCCGACGAAGGGCAGTGGCCGGTTTCACAAGCTATTGGTGTCTGTTAGTCACCTAAGATAGTATACATGTGCTCATTAAGTTATGAGTACACTGGACAGACTCTCCGAGAAAATGCTAGTTGGTATTATACCTATTGTCGTATAGCAGTTCCTAGGTGACATGTGTACAGGTTAATCTATTGACCTGAGATCGTCATTTTTCTCGTATGAGTTCCCACTGTGCTTTGATTACTACCCTACCATGACTCAAAGGAGTGATGCAAACAGGTTTTAGTTGGGTACAGTCCCGAACCATATGGAGTCAGTGAGTGGATCGTCGGGGATTCGTCTCTCCCGGTATTAGGGGTTGATGTCATGTTGTGCACGGATGGCCATCACCAGAAATTCTTGGCCAAGGTAGTCTAGAATTACTGATTTGGATCAGTAGTTTCTCAGTTGATGATGGGCTTCATACCGACACAAAATGTCGTGTTATTAGGGGCCTGACTTTATCCACCCCTTAGACTCGATATGTGATACTCTTAGACGAATAGACCGGACTGTACGGAGATTGTCACGGACAGGCTCAGTAGGGGTTTGGATGAGTTTGCTCGTCGACCTTCATTTCGCTCAATACCTGGGTAGCCGTTACGTACAGCTAGTATTGCTGACGTACTTGTGGTTAAACCCACTGTCAGCGTATTGACGAGTCTTTAGAGTCCCACACAGAGGGTTTCCCTGCTTCGGGCGAAACGATGTAGATGTCGTATGGTTTTACGGCAGGGTTCGATTATATACATGCACTTGTGCACGTATCATGATTCGGACGAATAATACTAGTGGGGTTTGGTTTAAGCCGGACTCTAGTATTATATTCTTAGATTATTTTCGTCTCTTGGTATTCGTATTTTTTGGAATACGGATATGGGTATGTATATACGGATGATAGGTATTCTTGTAATTTATTACAAGGTGCATCTAGAAGTTGCCGCCTTATTTTGGTTTTTACCATTTGTTTAAATGGTTAAATGAGGTGGAGGATGAGGCGTGCTTGGCATTTATGGAAGCATGGCTCACATGGTGACTCATGGGGTGACTCATAGTGACACTATTGAGCATTCTTGATATTTGTGGTTGTGAGATATTTTGTGAGGATTGATTATTGGTTCACAACACTTAGCCAATTTTTATTGAGTTGGTTCATGCTTCACACTCTCATCCTCAAGCTTCTTCTTCTTCTATCTCCACCCTTCAAGTCCCATGTGTTGAGAAACCTAGGGTGTTTGGAGATAAATTAATCCACCATTAGACTCTACATCTTCTAAGCTATCTAGTTTTATGAACTAGGTACCCTAGTTACCTCAACTATGAGGTAGGAGCTCGGAATACAAATCCTCAGGTGGATCATCTTCGATGGAGGGAGACCGGAGATCAAGCTTGATCATGGAGGCCTCTAGGAGCTTAGGGTGATGGTTAAAGACCGAAGGACACAGATCATCCGGTATAATCTTCGTAAACTCCTTTATATGTTTGCTAGCTTAGGGTTAATGGTCGATCCGTTTTATGGGGTTGTTCTAGTGCCGGTTTTATAAAAAAAAATTCCGCATTCGGCCACGGTTTGATGGCTAGGGCACTGGCATAACCCAACATGGTATCAGAGACAACCCATAAACCCTTAGCAAGCAGTTTAGATGATGTTAAAGTATTGAAACCGAAACAATTCCAAAACAATACCCGTATTATTCAAGTTTCTGTCAATTTTCATTTAGTCTTCAAATATTATTTAAACAATTGCAAAAGACTACTCTTATAACAACTAGAACACATATAAAAAACGAGCCCCAAATTCAAAAGAACGGCCGGCAAGATCGGTACATTTCCCGGTGTCATCGGTTTTTATAAGGAGTTGGGTCTTGGGATTTTTGGTGTTTTCTGGACTCTTGAATATTGGTTTTTAGGTATTGTTTGTTTTTTCCCAGATTGCATATTGTGTTATCTCATGGTTTGGGGAAATACGGAGTATTTCGAAGTCGCTATTTTTAACACCGTTTAAAAGTTTTCAGTACATACATTACTATCTGCGATTGTGAATGTCATTAGAGTGGTATAACTCGTCTGACTGCTATATGTTCTATTAGATGGGTTTACGAACATGACAATCACGTTGATGTTCTGTGTTGTGTTGTGGTTGTGGTTGGATCATCATGGTGGATAGCCAGTGGTGCCATGATAGTTGTACAGTTAAGATTCATTTGTACATTTGATATTGCGGGGCAAGCATCGGACATGTGGACTGCCGTCTCCGCCAGTTTGTATATTATTTGTTTGGGGCACGACCGGGTTGAGGTCGATGTCACCCTTGTACATATATTTTTCTTTTTCTGTACTAGGATTACCCCGCGGTGGAGTGCTCGAATAGCCGGGTTTTAGACGGCAATGGGACCGTATCTCATGGCGTTGAGATGGAGAGGGCCTTACTCAAGAATTGGCAGGCTATTCGTCTCACTCGTAGGGGTCTAGGTTTTCGTTGCACAGGCTATCCACACGACATGGAACGTCAGGTCTCATTCGCGGCTCAAATGAAACCCGAGGCTCCAAGATTATACACCATTCTGTGTTGCTTGCTGAGATTCTGTGATGTTTCTTATATATCATGCCTGCGACGAATGTTATTTATATTTATATATATACTAGTAGATATTGTATATGTTTTGCATCCGCGCTAGTCCAGCCCCCACTCTGCCATTCTGCATGACGGGACCCCGTGGAGAATGCGGATGGCATATATGTACATTTTATTTTTTTTCTTTTCTGGTGTGATATAGATTAATTGGTAGGACTGCATTAATTCCGATTAATGCAAGGAAAAAAAAACCTATATATGATGTTAAAACCATTTTTTTTAAAAGCAGACATTACAGACGTTTCCTTTTGCTTTGCATAGTGGTATTCGGTTATGAATATCCAGCACCTCATTCGACATGGTAAGAGACGAGATCACTTTATCGGGAGTGACCTCTTGAGCAAAAGTTTGCGTAAGTGTAATAACTTCACTATAGTCGATTCTTTTGCTTTGCATCATGGTATTCAGTTTGGAATATCCTGCACCTCATTCGACGAGGAAAGAGCCAAGATCCTTTCACAGGGAGTGATCTCTTTAGTAAAATTTTGCGCCACTATATATGAAAGGTGAGCCTAGCACCCTATGAGGGGTTTTGAAGCATCACATGTACCAAAAATTGAATTTTTAGGGTGCTAAGTTAACATACAAAGGATCGTCCTAGAAAAATTAGGGTTTCAAAAAATTTCACATCAACATATGAAAAGAAAAACTAGGGTTTAGAGAGTACAACCTTTGTAGCTCCCTACGCTAGACTTCTCGGCTACTTGGGGTTTGAAAAAGCTCCGCTTGAATTCCTCGAGGTCACCGATGATCCACCCGGAGTCCGCTTTGTCCAAGCTTGCAACTTTATCCGATCAAGTGAACGAAATCAAGCTAACACTCTAAACAAGTGGGCTAGACTTGTGTAGAATGGTGTTGTGGTTCTCTTTCTCACTTCAAAATCCAATCTTGATGAGTATCTTGCTCACTACAAAGAACTAGAGAGCAAAATGTGAGAGGAAGAAGAAGATGATGGCAATTTTAGAAGATGATAAGTTCAACTCCAAGAAAGAAAATAGAAAATATATCAATATATATTTTTATCTATCATCTCAAACCATGGTTGAATCATTATTGTACTTGAGTTAAAAACTAAAAGGAAGAGTAAACCATGGTTAAATGGTGGGTGAGAAAGGTTGGGTCAAGAAGAGTGTAGAAACAATCCAAAACTAACCCTTATCATTTTCCTTTTGTTTTTAGCTTAAATACAATAATATTCTAAATAAAATACCCATGGTGTGAGTCTTATATTTCCACCATTTCCTTGTATAATCAACCATGAAAGATGTATGTATGTATGTATGTGTATATGTACATCCACATGTGCATGAATCAAAAAGAAGGCATACATGCATGCATACATCCAACTAACTCAAGAAAGGATTTCAAGTGAGAAGCTAATGGTTAAATGATAAATCAACACTTGATTTATCAATCCGGCCATATCACATATGACCCTACCAAAAGCAAGCCGCTCGATCAATGTACGGTATCATATACGCGCATTTTAATCGGGTCCAAGCGTATATCGCATACGCGCACCACAACGTTTCGCCTGGACTAGGTAACTCCTGTGTGGGACTCTAAGACTCGTCAATACGCCGGCAGTGGGTGATGATCATATCAAGTACCCCCAAGCCGCAAGCGGTCAGCTAAACGTAACAGCCACCCGGGTATTGAGCGATCAGAAGAGAACAAGCGAACCTGCTACAACTCCCGTCAAGCCGATCGGCAACACTTCCCGTACAGTCCGGTCTCCTCGTCTGATATGTCGCATATCAAGTCTAGGGGTGGTAAACGTCAGACCCCAATAACCGATAAGTCGTGCCGATGTAAGGCTCATAACGGGTCGAGAAACTACTAGCAACACTTACCAGCAAATCTCTGAATCAGCCCTGGCCAGGGACTTCCCTGTTACGGCCAATCGAGCACAGTACAACATCAACCCCCAACACCGGGAGAGACGAAACCCCTCCTATCGCTCATTGCCTCCATGTGACTCGGGACTGTACCCAAAAACCACCGTTTTGCACGCCCTCATGGACGTGGTAAGGTGGAGATCAAAGCACAGTGGGAATCACACAAGACTCTATGACGATCTCGGGTCTACAAACTAACCTGTACAAGTGTCACCTGAGAACTGCCATCTGACGTGAGGTATAATACCATCTGGGAGTTCTCGGCGAGTCCGTCCAGTGTACCCAGTCTCCACTGAGCACCCGTATACCATCTCTGATGTCAAATACCAATGGATATGGGATCATCCGTCGCCCATCTCATGGGTCGAGAAGCGTATACGCTAGTCTACACTGGTATATCGATACCCTGTCTCGATACACCTACGACTAGGGACCTTGAAGGATGTACTTATGGACTACCATGTCCCCACTAGTATGATCTGTATCATAGTCCAGGTAGTCAAGTACACATCCTAAGGGCTTTACCAACATGTAACTATAAGACAGTTTAAAGATACTAGTATACATGTTAAGATAAAGTGCAACCAGATAGCATACTATCATATCGAGCAAGAAAGTCATCTCTATATATTTCCAAGCATCCAATATAATATACATCATCTGTACAATACTGGCCTTTAGGGCATACATACAACTAACAATCTCCCACTTGCACTAGGGCCAGCTGCTATAGTATCGCATACCGAGCATCCCGAAGAGTCTCTCAAACTGTATCTGGGGAATGGCCTTCATGAGTGGATCCGCCGTGTTGTTCTTCGTGTCAACCCTCCTGACCTCGATCTCCCGGCGATCAACTATCTCCCGGATCAGGTGATACCGCCTCAGAATATGCCTGGATCGCTGATGGGGCCTGGGTTCCTTGGCCAAAGCCACCGCTCCATTGTTATCGCAATACAAAGGTATTGGATGCTCAATGGATGGAACCACTCCAAGTTCAGTAATAAACTTCTTGATCTAGACAGCCTCTTTAGCAGCATCGTTGGCAGCGATGTATTCAGCCTCCATCGTCGAGTCTGCCACGGTTTCCTGCTTGGAACTCTTCCAGCTAACCGCCCCTCCGTAAAGGGAAAAGACAAATCCCGCCTGCGACTTAGAGTCGTCCTTATCACTCTGGAAGCTCGAATCGGTAAAGGACTCCACTTGGAGTTCTCCGTTACCATACACCAAGAGCATCTCTTTAGTCCTTCGTAAGTACTTGAGAATGCTCTTCACAGCTGTCCAGTGACTCTCTCCAGGATCAGCTTGATACCTACTCACTACACTTAGTGAGTATGCTACATCGGGTCTGGTACATAGCATCGCGTACATGATAGAGCCTACAGCCGAAGCATAGGGTATCCCTTGCATGCGAGCTCTCTTCAAATCAGTCTTGGGAGACATCTCTTTGGAGAGAGTGACTCCAGATATCGTGGGTAAGTTCCCACGCTTGGATTCTTCCATACTAAACCTCTTTAGTATGGTGTCAATGTACCTGGACTGGGACAATCCCAATATCCGTTTGGATCTATCTCTATAGATCCTAATTCCCAATATGCAAGAGGCATCACCAAGATCTTTCATTGAGAATCTTTTTGATAAGAAGAGCTTGACCGATTGCAGCATAGGAATATCATTTCCTATCAAGAGTATGTCGTCCACGTACAATACGAGAAAGACAACCTTACTCCCTGCCACCTTCTTGTATATACAAGGTTCATCTGGGTTTTTGACGAAATCAAACTCTTTGATAACGACGTCAAAGCAGATGTTCCAGCTCCGCGATGCTTGCTTTAACCCATAAATGGATTTAAGCAGCTTGCACACCTTCCCGCTGCTCCCACTATCTACGAAGCCCTCTGGCTGAGTCATGTACACGCACTCTTCTAAATCACCGTTTAGAAAGGCGGTCTTAACATCCATTTGCCAGATATCGTAATCATGATATGCAGCGATGGCAAGCATGATCCGGATGGATTTAAGCATAGCCACTGGAGAAAAGGTCTCGTCATAGTCCACACCTGGTCTTTGACGAAAACCCTTTGCTACAAGTCTAGCTTTGAAAGTCTCCACTTTCCCATCTACACCAAGTTTTTTCTTGAAGATTCACTTGCTCCCAATGGGTTTTACCCCTTCAGGAGCATTTTCCAAAGTCCACACTTTGTTGGTGTACATGGATTCCATCTCGGACCGCATAGCATCCAGCCATTTTACTGAGTCCTTACTCGTGATGGCCTGCTCGAAGCTAGTTGGGTCATCATCCTCCATGATGCAATCCTCGCTGCCACCATCCATGAGAAAACCGTAGTATCTCTCAGGTTGGCGAGGAACCCTACTAGATCGGCGGAGAGGCTGAGGTTCATTGGGAACTACTGAATCCTCTGGTTCAACCAAATCTTCTGTCGTAGTCTGTATTGCTGGAACCTCTTCCAGTTCTACCTCCTTGCCACTAATCTCTCTGTCAAGAAATTCCTTTTCTAAAAAGGTGGCATGTCGAGAAACAAACACCTTTTGTTCCTCGGTGTGGTAGAAGATATACCCACGCGAATGTTTGGGATATCCAATAAACTTACACAGAATGGACCTTGCCGCGAGTTTGTCCGGATTTTGCGTTTTTACATATGCCGGACAACCCCATATCTTAACATAATTAAGACATGGTCTCTTTCCTTTCCATATCTCATATGGAGTGGTTGGCACGGATTTGGTGGGAACCATATTCAATAGGTCTGCAGCTGTTTCCAGTGCATATCCCCAAAAGGAAATAGGTAACTCAGCTGTGCTCATCATAGAGCGCACCATATCTAATAGGGTGCGGTTCCTCCGTTCTGATACACCATTGTGCTGTGGTGTATATGGAGGAGTCAGCTGAGAGAGAATCCCATTCTCTTTTAGGAAGTCCAGGAATTCATTGCTCAAATATTCACCTCCTCGATCAGATCGAAGGACTTTAATACTTTTTCCGGTTTGGTTCTCGACTTCTTGTTTATATTCTCTAAATTTCTCAAAAGCTTCTGATTTGTGTTTCATCAGGAACACATATCCGAATCTAGAGAGATCGTCAGTGAATGTAATGAAGTACGAAGAACCATTCCTGGCATGTGTAGACATTGGACCACATACATCACTATGCACTAGTCCCAAGAGTTCCGTAACTCTTTCTCCGTGTCCCGTAAACGGAGTTTTGGTCATCTTGCCTTTGAGACATGACTGGCAAGTGTCATAAGATGAAAATTCAAACGGATTTAAATATCCATCCTTATACAACTTAGCTAGTCGTGTCGCATTGATGTGACCCAGTCTACAATGCCACAAGAAAGATTCATTCAGTTCAGAACTCTTCCTCTTGTGTGTGTTTGTTATACTTAGAACTGTTGATTGATTTAGAACATAAATGCCATTGCACAACGTGCCTGATCCAACCAACTTTTGGTTACGGAAAATGTTCATAACATTATCCTGTAATACAAAATTATATCCCTCTTTACTCAACGAAGAAACCGATATAATGTTGCATATCTGTCACGACCCAAAATTTGGCCCGTGACCGGCACTTAACCACGTAACGTCTACAGGCGTAACGTGACTAAGTAAGCCGAAAACCCAGAAATCAAACCAGTAATAGTATAGAGTGATTTAAGCAATTAATAGAACCAATTACTAAGATAACAATATACGACGTCGTAGCGAAGAAAATGAGCAACAAGTGGGAAACATCACAGATAGAATAAACTGCATAAGTAAAGTCGGCTCACAACGAGCTCGACGCCAGAATCCAAAATAATATACATCATCCTCACAACTGGTCTCTAAGTCAATACATAAGTGGTAGATGCAGAGTACTAGATACAACAATGTACATAACTGAAAGATAACAAGATACCGTACAAAACCCACCTATCAGCAAAAGAGCTAGTACACCAACTGTAGGGGTATCTGTGTCAAAAGATGCAAGAATGCAGCCTGCCGCGACTACTCCGAAGGGCAACCTGCAAACACTGTGGCACAACGGGAGTGAGTTGCCAATTCGTGAATAGAAGATAACATATAAAGGTAATCGCGAGTATGCACGTGATACTATACTCTAACCTATATCAACAGATAACATCTATATGATGAACTGGATGCTCAAACATGCAACAAGTGCGATCTAATAACATCTCCATGTAATGAGCAAGAAATGTGATGATCATGTATAGCAATGCAATCTAACAACCCTATATAGAATGAACAGGGTATGCAATGATCAGGTATAGCAATGCAATTTAACAACCCTATATAGAATGAACAGGGTGTGCAATGATCAGGTATAGCAATGCAATCTAACAACCCTATATAGAATGAACAGGGCGTGCAATGATCAGGTATAGCAATGCAATCTAACAACCCTATATAGAATGAACAGGGCATGCAATGATCAGGTATAGCAATGCAATCTAACAACCCTATATAGAATGAACAGGGCATGCAATGATCAGGTATAACAATGCAATCTAACAACCCTATATAGAATGAACAGGGTATAATAGATACAGGATGAGATATCAATTACTACATACTGAGCATGGGAAATATAACATCTACACGGAATGTCATCGTGGAAAGTAAAATCGGTACCCATCAATGTACCCAAATCCCAATACTACTCAGGCGTCGTCGTCATCCTCGGTCCTCCACATCCTTTAAATCTCATATAATCGTGAGTGCCCAACATCGGCACCCAAATATCAAGAAATACTCGTGCCAAGCATCCACACGCAAATCCTCCTGTATAGGGCATCCGTCAGTAAGGATCAGCCCACGGGCTTTGTCTGCGGTATCGGCCCTCGGCCCTGGCAGTACGAGTCGTCCCGTATCCATCCATCGTCTCTGGTCGGTATCCTCCGGATAACCGCCAGGTTCAACCAATCACCGGTAGGTAGTAGTCCCTCTGCCAGGCTCACCGTCTACTACACAGCGAAACCGTTCTCGCCCCGGGGTACCATACCGGGTCCACCATGTACCCGTAATCGGCCTCATCCAACTCCTCGATTCGGGTTCACATATATCACTCTAGTACCGAGAAAACACATGGTGGACGCACCGAAATATCATATCAAGGGAAACCGGGTTTTTAAATAATTAACTATTCTCTTTGAAATATCCACGGTTCCTCAAATCCAGAATTTACATGGAAACAACATATCTCAATGCGTAATCTAAGCAAGTATGAAGATATCAATATATGTGTGCACTGGTATGAATATACAGTGTGCATGTGCGCAGGTATGAACATCTCAATATGTGTGCACTGGTATGAATATACAGTGTGCATGTGCGCAGGTATGAACATCTCAATATGTGTGCACCGGTATGAATATACAGTGTGCATGTGCGCAGGTATGAACATCTCAATATGTGTGCACTGGTATGAATATACAGTGTGCATGTGCGCAGGTATGAACATCTCAATATGTGTGCACGTAGTACCAGTAGGGGTATGTGATGCATATGTGCCCAAATATGGATATAACATATGATGTGATGCGGCAAATCATGACAACATCAATAAGGTAGAATCAGTATGATATATGATTTATAGCAATCCTATAATGTGAGTGTCATGGCAATCACTAACGGTGTGAGTTTAGCATATCAATCGTGCTTGTGCTACTTGAACCGTTAGTGACAGTGCAGTGTTCTGTGCTATCATTTCTATATGCAACAATAATGTATGCTACTACAGTCCATATGAACATCTACAATCTAATATCATGACTCGCCCTGACGCTTAACGCCATACGGGCGATTTCCCCGTAGATGTTAAATCTACTCACCTGGTCGTGCACTACTCGTAGCCGACCACCTGCTTCCCTTTCTTAGCTTCGTCCGACGTACCCGCCTGCGAACCTGGAATTTCACAAGAATCCATATATAAGCAAATATCTCGCAAAACGTGATATCGACGTCAAACGATACGCTCGCGTCGCGAACTAAACGCGCGTGTATACAATACGCTAAACGTGTTGATTGATGTGAAAAAGTTGTGTTTTGTAGTTAACCGCAATCAATAACGGTGTCGCGCGTAGCTAGACCGAGATGAGTACGGGTCGTCCTCTGGGAAACGTGGAACCTTTTATTTTTACTTTAGATGTGTTGAGAAAGAGAGGAGGAATAAAGAATTTTATGAAAAGTTTCTAGATCTACTTTAAACAAGAATGTTAAATATAGATCTAGATTATTTTGGAGATTTAAATAATATAATAATAGGGCTTGTAGGGTTCGTTAGGATTTAGTAGTTATGGAAGATTAATTAAAAGTTACCCTTTTTATCCATTAATAGATTTAGAACTAGAACGACGGTGATGCGTGTAGATTAGGGTTTCTGGAGGGAAAAGGAATCCCACTCGTAACCCTTATCTCGACACGGAACTCCGTTCATATCTAGCCTTTACCAAAACAATCATTAATCTAATCTCTAATCGCGGTCGGAACTAGCAAGGAATTGCTAGCGCGCCCGATTAGGATGTTAATGATTATTTTGATAAAGTTCCTAAACTTTATAGGACTTAAAAAGGGTTTAATTATTTTCATCCCCCATTAACCTACCCTAATCCTACGAACCCTAACAAGCGGAGAATTACTCGCGCATGTTGGGAGAAGAAGATGAAAAGAAAGAGAGGGAAAACATAATGCAAAAAACAATTAAATAAAACTAAATACCTTTATTAATCAACTCCTTCAAACTACACTTTTTATTCCATAGAAAATGATTACAAAACTTGATTTGCTTCTCGATCTTTCCTAAGGAGGTAGTCGAACAGTCGATGATCAGCCTGGATGCATGAGCGTCGGGAGCTTCGTGATCTCTTCGGCTTGATGGCTTTTCCAAGAGGCTCTCGGTGCCTTTATATAGTGCAAACCCAGAATCTTATTGTTGAGAAGTTGGTAAAATTCAGCAGTTGTCAATCTCCCAAAATATTGCATTCTCTCTCCCCTAAATTGCGGCGGATCCGCGGCCCCAGGGTGGGTTTGGCCGCGGATCCGCGCTCAAGGGTGGGGATCATTTGATGACTTTTCTTGTGCTCTCATCTGGTGACATTTGGCAATCCTAGGCACCTTCATATTTCAGAAATCTTCTCTCGGTTGCTTCCAGACTTGGTCTCCAAGTTTGCTTCTTAATTTGGCAAGATTTCTTCAACAGCTTGATTATTCTGCATAACAACTTGGAAAATTCTGCACAACAACTCAAATAAGATTTTAGTAGACTTTGTTCTACTAGGATTAGGCCAATAATATTATTTGCATACATTTTCCTACCAAAATGATAATTAAAATATATTAACACATGGAAAATAATGTTTTTACACATAAACCCTCATATGTATAATATATTATAATAAAGTCCTTTTTTAATATAAAAATGGTAGGAAAAATGTACTACAAATGTGCAGTTTTATCGACTGAACACGTGTGCACGCGCCTAAAACTAACCCCGATACGCCGCGATACGCTGAATCATGGAACCCTCTCGCGTATCGCGCGAACCAAACGTACTAGAAATACGATATAACGTCCCAGATTCTACCCAGGCTAACAACTTACAAAACTATACATACCACTGGCCTAGAAATAACAACAGACTCCTACCCATCCAAACATCACCCAAAAATTCCCCTATCTGGCCGCAAATTGCGGCCAGAATGAATAAATCGGCGGCCTCGCTATGGGGTGGGGGTCTCGGGCTCTGGTTTGTGGTCTATACCTTGTATACAAGCTCCAGTTAACTCAATTTCAACCTGAACTACTCGGGCCTATAGCAGATCACAGAAATCCAAAAAGTTCACTTAAAAATACTAAATTTGCATAATTTGAAACCCTATGGTATTTTGGTGTAATCTGGGGTTTAACTAGGTTTACATGGCCTTAATAACACCTAATTAGGCTAGGTTAACCAATATTAACAGCACTAAACCACAAGTCCACACAAATCACCATTTCAAGCACAAAATCTCACTTTTTACACAAACTGAAGCTAAACTACACATACGTTAAACAAACAAGAAGTTGGGCTCGGATTCTATACCTTACAAGACCCTAAGTGCAAGGAGAAAGGAGGTGGAGAAGATGGGAGTGCTGCTGCAGCTGCTGGGGCTGCTGTTGATGTTGCTGCTGCTGCTGCTGATGCTGCTGCTGCCTGCTGCTGCTGATGCTGCTGCTGTTGTTGCTGCTAGTTGCTGCTGCTGTGCTTCTTCTGCAGCTGCTGCCTCTCTCTCTCTCTCTCTCAGTTGAGTGTGTGCGTGTGTGAGAGTTGGGAGAATAATGAGGAAAGAAATGAGGCACCCTAGTCAACCTCTCTCTCTCTCTCATTAAATGAGCATGGCTCAAGCCATATTGCTCATACCCTCTCTCTCCCACTAAGTCAACAAAAGAAAAGAATTTCAATAAAAAAGAATAACACCCATAATAAAAAAAACAAGAGAACAACAACCATACCAATTTAAAACCCAAACAACTTAATACAAAACTTAAAATGGCTTAAGAGAATGGTTAGTCCACTATGCTTGTTAATCATGGTTTAACCCCATCTCTTAACCCTAGTTAACATGCACAAGTGTGTGTGTGTCTAGAAAAATCCAAATAAAATATTCATTAACTAGAATAAAATATCTGAAACTTAATTTGGTAAACTTTTTACCAAAAACTATCTATTAAAATATAATTAACCCCTAAACACGACCTAAGGTGTTACAATCTTCCCCCCTTAGAGAAAATTCGTCCCCGAATTTTAAAATACAAAGCTACGCATACTTTCAGAGGGATGAGGGAACTTCTACCGCACCTCGCCCTTAGCCTCCCAGGTGACCTCTTCACTGTTTGGGATGCACCCAAATACCTTCACTGATGGCAAAACCTTCGATTAAAGTTTCTTCACCTACCGGCCCAAAATTACGGCTGGCTGTTGGGTGAACGAAGGATCACACTCGAACTTAATTGGTCTGGCGCTGAATCCAATGAGAAAGGTCATGAAGGTAATTGTAAAGTATCGACATAGGAAATACGGGGTGAATATTCAATAATCTGGGTAGAAGTGCCCAATCTTAAGGCAACGAACCAACTCGCCTTAGGAATCCTAAAAAGACTTACTATCCTGGAAAACTTCCCAAAACTCAACATGTCATTTATCGGAAATTTCCGTGGGAATACATGATCTGCCATTGCGAACTCAAATCTGCGACCCTCTTGGTCAGCATCTGATCTCTATCCGCAATAGACCATTTTCATCCTGACCCAAAACAACCGGGTCATTTCCGAAATTTCTAAACTAGCTGAGGTCCAGTAATCCTATAACACGGAGTTAGGAAAAACAGACTGGTGATCGACATGACCTAACCTCTAAACCTAAAGGTTACCAATTGGAGCGTCTCCTGATAACTGCTATCAAAGGAGAACCCTATCGATGGCAAACGACGATCCCCAACTGCCGACAACAATTTCTACATACGCACAACTTAAAAAGAACAACTGAGTATCACCGGATGACAAGCATCTGAATGGAGTCATATCCTGACATCTCCTGGGTGGACACCATAATGAAAATTCGGGGAGATCTGCTCTCGTTCCCTCTTCGGAACGGTTAAAGGTTGCAACTCTCCCGTCAGTCTCAGTTGCTCAACTCAAGCACACAATAAGACAGACACTTGAAACGAATCCAAAGACTTCTCTTTCTATCCCTGCCCACCCGTAACTACCTTACAAATCACGTTAACAGTTGGTGGGGCTTGAATGAGTACAGAGAGTTGACCGATGTGCCTGCCCTAGGATTCATCGTCTCTTCCCTATAATATTAGGTACACAGGTGTCTCTCTAGCCTAGCACACCCTTGCCACAAGTCAAGGATTCCAAAATCATTACCCAGCCGAGTAGGCTCCAATATCTCTGACGAACGAGCGTCGGCGGGCAGCACCTCGCGAAAGCGATTTAAGAAGGGTGGTCGGGCACGGACATGAGCCAGCTGTCTCCTCAGAAGAGATAAACCTATTCTGTACTCAACGATCGCACAAGAACTGTGAATCTGCGGAGGACTATCACCACAATCAAATTTCACCGCAGGAAGATGTACATTTAGCTCTGGTGGTCCGTGAGAATCTGACACGACTCTTAAACGAGTTGTGTCTATAAATTTCCAGTGCAAAACCATCACGGCCATCTCCAGGTCATGAGTGGGATATCCTTCTTGTACTTCCTCCAAATGTAGGGAAGCAAAAGCGATAACTCTATTGTGTCACCTCGGTACACCTTCGAGTCCTACTCACGAAACATCACAGTTAAACCACAAGGTCGCCCGAACCAAAAGCAAAGAAGGAGCTGATGCAGTTGTTAACCGAGTCTTCAACTGCGGAAATTCCCTACACAAGCCTCAGTCCAAAGAAAAGAAACCTCCAATCCGGTCAATTTAGTCAACGGGGCAGCATTACACTATCAATCCTGCATGAGACGGCGGTAACACCTGCTAAGCCAAAAATCTGCGGGCCTCCGTCCTGCTCACAAATTTGGGCCTAAGCTGTACGGCCACGATCTTCCTCGAAACCATACCAATTCGTCTCTGTAACTACAAAACCTAGGAGTCAACACAACAAGCTTGAAGGGAACACTCCGAGAATCTAGTAAACCGCTGGGGCTCTCCCAGTATCCGTATAACAGATCCTCAAGTGCTACCCTAACCCTCAAGGCACACTAAAAAGACTAGGATGTCGTAAATAGCACAACAATAACTGGTCGAGGAATGGCCCGAAGAAAACCAGTTCATCATACCTACGAATGCTGCTAAAGCATTGATGAGTCCAGTGACACACCCAAAACACACAAAGCCTGTAGCACGCACAAGGCAGTCTTCGGAATGTCATCACTCCGGACCCGCAACAATGATGACCTGATCCCAAATGAACTTAGACAAGGTCTCGCACTCTGGTGCTGATCGAAGAATTCGTCAGTGCGAGGTACAGGATACTTATCCGCACCGTAAGCCGATTCAAAAGACGATCCATCAAAACAACCTCAATCTATCGTTTTCCTCCTGGACGACCAGAAATAGGAGCTTCCTAAATGCGAAACACTCAGACGCACAACTCCCTCAACAACCACTCTGCAGAAGATCCTTAGCTCCTTAAGCTTCGCCGGCTCATCTTGGAATGACGTCGGAAAAATTCTCGCACGAAAGAAAACCGGTCCAACAAACCAACTGTGGATACAGCATCACGAAAAATGCCAAGAATCCACGACATCTCCTCAGAGACGACTAGCGAACAAGGCTGAATTCAAGCTGTAAGAGGTGGCACCACTATCCATCTGCACAACAAGATCTGACTTGCCCGGGAAAACAAAACCTAACTGTTTCCTCACGGTAGCCCACAATGCCTAGCACGTAGCTAACCAGTCCATGCCCAGGAGATTGCCAAATCCAACATCTTTAGGAGGTTCAAAATGACAGACGAACTTCTATCTCCTATCCGATGGGCACACGACCGAAGTACGTGTCGCGCAACAAAAGGATTGCTGACAGAAGTTAACACAACAAACGGCTAATCTACCCAGCACGACTCTCGTCCTAAACTCGGCACGAAGTGTGTAAACATACGAGTGCAACAAAAGGACATACTGAAAGAGTACCTGAAACCACAGCATTGGACGCCCGCGCGTCCCGATGAGTCGAAGCGAAAACTTGTGCCTGTCCTTCATCTGCGACTGATCGAACTCCTCCTCTACTAGCCTGACCCATTTGTACAAACCCTCCGCGTCCACGACGTCTCAGAATACGACCCTGACGTGCTGTGAAGGAACACTGCCTGATGAGGTATTGAAGGCTTCCGCATCATAAACACCTACGCGCTGAATGCTGTCCTGCCTGGGGATGGAAGCCAAACGACTGTCCTCGTCCTAAGCCTTTGCTTTGGGCTGGTACACCAGTACGATTCCACAACTATTCCGGAACTCTCACGGTCCCTGGAAGACGTGTCTCGTAAACGGGGGCTGCCTCCACCGGTGCTATGTAGGGGACGGAATACTGCATGATGATCGCAAGGAACAACTGGGTAACAGGGGTGGCAACCATCTGTCGCTGTGCTCGAACGACCTCTACCAATGAGCTCATCGTCTGGCGCAAGCTCTGCATCTCTGCCACTAGTCTAGCGATCTGACCTGTCGTAGGAGAAATAATCTGTCCTGGTACAACATGGGTACTACTCGGATCAGTCCTCATCTCAAATAAATCAACTCGAACCTCGGCTCTCCCGGCCTCTCTCTGCACCCTCGTAGTCCTTGGCGGCATAATGGCTGGAAAGAAGGTGGGATTCGATGAGGATATGAAAATCGAATCACAAGGATATATACGATCATAAAGGAAATTCAATCAATAAGTCCTAAGGTCGCTTAGGCGGAGTACCGTGTCGTGAGTATGCCGCGGAACATACGCACGCTACGCCACTCTGCTGCAGCTACCTACTCCATCATACCAGGGTCATCCTACACTCCGAAGGTAAAACCTACGCTCTGATACCAACTTTGTCACGACCCAAAGTTTGGCCCGTGACCGGCACTTAACCACGTAACGTCTACAGGCGTAACGCGACTAAGTAAGCCGAAAATCCAGAAATCAAACCAGTAATAGTATAGAGTGATTTAAGCAATTAATAGAACCAATTACTAAGATAACAATATACGACGCCGTAGCGAAGAAAATGAGCAACAAGTGAGAAACATCACAGATAGAATAAACTGCATAAGTAAAGTCGGCTCACAACGAGCTCGACGCCAGAATACAAAATAATATACATCGTCCTTACAACTGGTCTCTAAGTCAATACATAAGTGGTAGATGGAGAGTACTAGATACAACAATGTACATAACTGAAAGATAACCAGATACCGTACAAAACCCACCTATCAGCAAAAGAGCTAGTACACCAACTGTAGGGGTATCTGTGTCAAAAGATGCAAGAATGCAGCCTGCCGCGACTACTCCGAAGGGCAACCTGCAAACACTGTGGCACAACAGGGGTGAGTTGCCAACTCGTGAATAGAAGATAACATATAAAGGTAATCGCGAGTATGCACGTGCTACTATACTCTAACCTATATCAACAGATAACATCTATATGATGAACTGGATGCTCAAACATGCAACAAGTGCGATCTAATAACATCTCCATGTAATGAGCAAGAAATGTGATGATCATGTATAGCAATGCAATCTAACAACCCTATATAGAATGAACAGGGTATGCAATGATCAGGTATAACAATGCAATCTAACAACCCTATATAGAATGAACAGGGTATGCAATGATCAGGTATAGCAATGCAATCTAACAACCCTATATAGAATGAACAGGGTGTGCAATGATCAGGTATAGCAATGCAATCTAACAACCCTATATAGAATGAACAGGGCATGCAATGATCAGGTATAGCAATGCAATCTAACAACCCTATATAGAATGAACAGGGTATGCAATGATCAGGTATAGCAATGCAATCTAACAACCCTATATAGAATGAACAGGGTATAATAGATACAGGATGAGATATCAATTACTACATACTGAGCATGGGAAATATAACATCTACACGAAATGTCATCGTAGAAAGTAAAATCGGTACCCATCAATGTACCCAAATCCCAATACTACTCAGGCGTCGTCATCCTCCTCGGTCCTCCAAATCCTGTAAATCTCATATAATCGTGAGTGCCCAACATCGGCACCCAAATATCAAGAAATACTCGTGCCAAGCATCGACACGCAAATCCTCCTGTATAGGGCATCCGTCAGTACGGATCAGCCCACGGTCTCTGTCTGCGGTATCGGCCCTCGGCCCCGGCAGTACGAGTCATCCCGTATCCATCCATCGTCTCTGGTCGGTATCCTCCGGATAACCGCCAGGTTTAACCAATCACCGGTAGGTAGTAGTCCCTCTGCCAGGCTCACCGTCTACTACACAGCGAAACCGTTCTCGTCCCGAAGTACCATACCGGATCCACCATGTACCCGTAATCGGCCTCATCCAACTCCTTGATTCGGGTTCACATATATCACTCTAGTACCGAGAAAACATATGGTGGACGCACCGAAATATCATATCAAGGGAAACCGGGTTTTTAAATAATTAACTATTCTCTTTGAAATATCCACGGTTCCCCAAATCCAGAATTTACATGGAAACAACATATCTCAATGCGTAATCTAAGCAAGTATGAAGATATTAATATATGTGTGCACTGGTATGAATATACAGTGTGCATGTGCGCAGGTATGAACATCTCAATATGTGTGCACTGGTATGAATATACAGTGTGCATGTGCGCAGGTATGAACATCTCAATATGTGTGCACTGGTATGAATATACAGTGTGCATGTGCGCAGGTATGAACATCTCAATATGTGTGCACTGGTATGAATATAGAGTGTGCATGTGCGCAAGTATGAACATCTCAATATGTGTGCACTGGTATGAATATACAGTGTGCATGTGCGCAGGT
This sequence comes from Agapanthus africanus, assembly GCA_030015575.1. Lineage (NCBI taxonomy): Eukaryota > Viridiplantae > Streptophyta > Magnoliopsida > Asparagales > Amaryllidaceae > Agapanthus > Agapanthus africanus. Next base: position 394,301,901 of record JASDDO010000029.1, on the reverse strand, counting down.
ATGAACATCTCAATATGTGTGCACTGGTATGAATATACAGTGTGCATGTGCGCAGGTATGAACATCTCAATATGTGTGCACGTAGTACCAGTAGGGGTATGTGATGCATATGTGCCCAAATATGGATATAACATATGATGTGATGCGGCAAATCATGACAACATCAATAAGGTAGAATCAGTATGATATATGATTTATAGCAATCCTATAATGTGAGTGTCATGGCAATCACTAACGGTGTGAGTGTAGCATATCAATCGTGCTCGTGCGACTTGAACCGTTAGTGACAGTGCAGTGTTCTGTGCTATCATTTCTATATGCAACAATAATGTATGCTACTACAGTCCATATGAACATCTACAATCTAATATCATGACTCTCCCTGACGCTTAACGCCATACGGGCGATTTCCCCGTAGATGTTAAATCTACTCACCTGGTCGTGCACTACTCGTAGCCGACCACCTGCTTCCCTTTCTTAGCTTCGTCCGACGTACCAGCCTGCGAACCTGGAATTTCACAAGAATCCATATATAAGCAAATATCTCGCAAAACGTGATATCGACGTCAAACGATACGCTCGCGTCGCGAACTAAACGCGCGTGTATACGATACGCTAAACGTGTGCACGCGCCTAAAACTAACCCCGATACGCCGCGATACGCTGAATCATGGAACCCTCTCGCGTATCGCGCGTATCGCGCGAACCAAACGTACTAGAAATACGATATAACGTCCCAGATTCTACCCAGGCTAACAACTTACAAAACTATACATACCACTAGCCTAGAAATAACAACAGACTCCTACCCATCCAAACATCACCCAAAAATTCCCCTATCTGGCCGCAAATTGCGGCCAGAATGAATAAATCGGCGGCCTCGCTATGGGGTGGGGGTCTCGGGCTCTGGTTGTGTGGTCTATACCTTGTATACAAACTCCAGTTAACTCAATTTCAACCTGAACTACTCGGGCCTATAGCAGATCACAGAAATCCAAAAAGTTCACTTAAAAATACTAAATTTGCACAATTTGAAACCCTATGGTATTTTGGTGTAATCTGGGGTTTAACTAGGTTTACATGGCCTTAATAACACCTAATTAGGCTAGGTTAACCAATATTAACAGCACTAAACCACAAGTCCACACAAATCACCATTTCAAGCACAAAATCTCACTTTTTACACAAACCGAAGCTAAACTACACATACGTTAAACAAACAAGAAGTTGGGCTCGGATTCTATACCTTACAAGACCCTAAGTGCTAGGAGAAAGGAGGTGGAGAAGATGGGAGTGCTGCTGCAGCTGTTGGGGCTGCTGTTGATGTTTCTGCTGCTGCTGCCTGCTGCTGCTGATGCTGCTGCTGTTGTTACTGCTAGTTGCTGCTGCTGTGCTTCTTCTGCATCTGCTGCCTCTCTCTCTCTCTCTCAGCTGAGTGTGTGTGTGTGAGAGAGTTGGGAGAATAATGAGGAAAGAAATGAGGCACCCTAGTCAACCTCTCTCTCTCTCTCTCTCTCTCATTAAATGAGCATGGCTCAAGCCATATTGCCCATACCCTCTCTCACCCACTAAGTCTACAAAAGAAAAGAATTTCAATAAAAAAGAATAACACCCATAATAAAAAAAACAAGAGAACAACAACCATACCAATTTAAAACCCAAAACAACTTAATACAAAACTTAAAATGGCTTAAGGGAATGGTTAGTCCACCATGCTTGTTAATCATGGTTTAACCCCATCTCTTAACCCTAGCTAACATGCACAAGTGTGTGTGTGTCTAGAAAAATCCAAATAAAATATTCATTAACTAGAATAAAATATCTGAAACTTAATTTGGTAAACTTTTTACCAAAAACTATCTATTAAAATATAATTAACCCCTAAACACGACCTAAGGTGTTACAATATCAGGTTCGGCATGTAATAGCATTCGTTCAGAACCAATGTATTGCCAGTTGGTAATGCAAGGTGATATTCCCCGACAGTCTTAGCTGCAACAATTGCACCATTTCCAACTCTTATTTCTTTATCACCTTCTCCAAGTTCTCTACCTTTCCTAAGCCCATGTAACTGATTACATATCTGGGATCCTGACCCGGTATCTAATACCCAGGACATAGGGCAAATGGAGAAACAGTTCTCTGTAACGAACACACCTGACGAAAATGCATCATCATGTACTTTCTTCATTCGGGTGGCATGGGAATCCTGGTATTCCCCTATGTCCTGTTCATTCCTATAACTCTTATAAGAAAGAACGGAACCAACGTTCCCCAGCACAGTATAACATGCGGGTTCAGTCAATACATCCATATTATTATCTTTATTAGGGCATGACATGGTCGCTACCTGGAGAGAGAGAGAGAGAAGAAAACACTTTAGCGTATGCTCTTGCAAGATCAGATTGGTTATTATCTTATCTAATCAGGATGGCTCCCACTGGTTTTTATCAAATCTTCCTTCAAACCTTAAAAGGAAAGACTAGCCGGGATTAATTACACCCTACAACTTCGCCAATCTTTCACCCAGGCCAGTGTCGGTACTTTGAGGGAGGTTTCCCGTGCTTTCGCACGGACCTAATTAAAGTAAACCTCGTTTTCCCAGAGGCGTAACCCATTGACACCTTTCTAGACACCTACTTGATCGGCTAATTGTAATGTGTAAAACTCTCCCAGGAGTAACTCTTACTCGCAGTGGGTATCGGGATCCAACTATCTCATAGAAGGTATGCAATCTCATTGCAAATTTCAACATTTGAAATTCCCGATAATATTTTGCCCCTAGCGTCCTATGACCTTGACGCGGGCCAACAAACCATAGTGCGCTAGTCAAGTTCAACCCGTCATTTCTTGATTGAATTAAACCCACCCGTACGACCCTTGACGCAGGCCAACAAAGTTGCACGACTACCCTAATCCAATCTGCATCACATGCATTAACAGATAAATACTAGTTAGCTACCGCACACTACGCCTTGACGCAGGCCAACAAACGTAGCACGAATACTAAGTAGGATTTATCTGAAATGACGGAGGGCTACGACAGGTTTTTCTGAAAACCTATTGCGTAATGAACTTGATATCGTTGTAGAATCGAATGAATTTTGAAATGGAGTGTTCTTGAGGCTTTTCTAGTTTTGCTAAAGGGGTCACTCCCGGTGAAGGGATCGTCGGCCCTTTCCTCGTCGAATGAGGTGCGGGATATATCATATATATCACTGTGCAAAGCAGAAACTATAGAAGCAATCAAAAGACAAACCGAGTGTGTAGCATCTGCCAGTTATTGCTAAAGGGGTCACTCCCGGTGAAGGGATCTCTGCCCTTTCCTCATCGAATAAGGTGCAGGGTATATCATATATACCGCTATGCAAAGCAAAACTGTAGCTACCCTTTTTATTTAAAATTTGATTCTACAACATCTTTTAGGTTTCTTTTCTTTCATTAATCACATTAATGAAGTCCCATCATTTAAGTTACCTAAATATCACAGATAAATACAACATACACTTATGCCATCCGCATTCGCCTCGATGTCCCCTCGTGTACCGTTAGGTTAGGTAACTAACGACAGAGCAGGGCAGGGCTAGTGCGGGTGTAAAACATAAGTAACGTCTATATAATATATCATATATACTATATACTGTATCCATCACAGAACATATCTAATGATCACATCACAGATATCGCAGCAGAAACATAGATATAATGTGGGATATACTAGGACGTCCGTATTTAGTATTTAGCCAAAATAGAAAATACGGATTCCACAGTCGCGATGAATAACCAAGCCCACACCCTGGACCCCTACGAGAGCGGCAAGCGACCCTACCAATTCTGGAGTTTAGGAGACCCGGTCTCGACTTCTCGAGATGGCCTCCCACTGAACCCCAGAACCCGGTCACCCGTGCTCCCCTCCTTGGGTCCATCCTAATGCGGAAAAGTAAATAATATACAACACAGGTGGCATCGACCTCAACCCGGAAGTGCCCCAAATAAAAGAATATTACATTACATTTGAATTTACATGAATGAAAATATAAAACTCTCATCTCACATAAAAAAAACCCCGGCTATTCAATCGCGACAATCCTGCACATCATATCTCAGCAACACATAATATCACATATCATCAACGTAAGTAAGTATGCGTACCCCAATTGTCGTTGATGTATAGCAACGAAACCGGCAATATCGACATACTACACTTACGGTCACAGAAAAGAAAGTGTAAAACTGCAATATCTGAAATCCACATTCTCTTTAGACATCGTAAATACGAAGCATCACATACCTCGTATTTCATGTCTTATAATATGAATTCCACACATTGCATCACATTCCAGATAATTAGACAGTATTAAAGTTTTCGAACGAACGATCAAATACCCAAGATTCACTAAAGCTCAACACTTGAGCGGAGTTCAAAAACCCGGAGTGTAACACAGTGGTAGCGGTCCAGCCGTAGAAGGGTCAAGCCAATGCCTCACATGTGGCACGCCGTACTGCCCTAAACCCTAAGGTTCAAAGGGCAGTTCAAGACGGTCACATAGTCGAGTTAAGGTTTGTTGTCTTCTAGAGGGTCCACCACAAACAAACTTGCACGTATTTCTGAAAGCTTTTAAACCCCGTGAAAAGTGAGCAAATGATACTCATTCAAACACTTCACTACTTTCTAATTTACCCGGAAAAGTCATGAAATCAAAATTCCGATCGAATCGACGAGTCCAAAACCATCTCCAGAATTTTTCAGAACTAAAAACAAATTAAAAATACCCTAAAAAATATACTAGCAGAAGTAAGCATTACGGCATAAAAATTTTATAGTGACTGAGGTATACGGCCGCGGAACCGCGGCCTAAGCAAGCTTAGGCCGCGTTTCCGCGGCAGAAAATACTGTTCATCGAAATATTTTTATACTGTAATTCTTAGTTTTACCTGCTGAATTTTTTACATATTTTTAATTCTGAAAATAACCAGATTTTGAAAAAAGTCCAGATAGCACCCAAAAAGCCGTATTTTCGGTTCGATCGGAGTTTTAACTTCGTAAAGGTGTCGCCTAATGTTCTAGGTCGGCTCTGATACCAATGAAAGGTGAGCCTAGCACCCTATGAGGGGTTTTGAAGCATCACATGTACCAAAAATTGAATTTTTAGGGTGCTAAGTTAACATACAAAGGATCGTCCTAGAAAAATTAGGGTTTCAAAAAATTTCACATCAACATATGAAAAGAAAAACTAGGGTTTAGAGAGTACAACCTTTGTAGCTCCCTACGCTAGACTTCTCGGCTGCTTGGGGTTTGAAAAAGCTCCGCTTGAACTCCTCGAGGTCACCGATGATCCACCCGGAGTCCGCTTTGTCCAAGCTTGCAACTTTATCCGATCAAGTGAACGAAATCAAGCTAACACTCTAAACAAGTGGGCTAGACTTGTGTAGAATGGTGTTGTGGTTCTCTTTCTCACTTCAAAATCCAATCTTGATGAGTATCTTGCTCACTACAAAGAACTAGAGAGCAAAATGTGAGAGGAAGAAGAAGATGATGGCAATTTTAGAAGATGATAAGTTCAACTCCAAGAAAGAAAATAGAAAATATATCAATATATATTTTTATCTCTCATCTCAAACCATGGTTGAATCATTATTGTACTTGAGTTAAAAACTAAAAGGAAGAGTAAACCATTGTTAAATGGTGGGTGAGAAAGGTTAGGTCAAGAAGAGTGTAGAAACAATCCAAAACTAACCCTTATCATTTTCCTTTTGTTTTTAGCTTAAATACAATAATATTCTAAATAAAATACCCATGGTGTGAGTCTTATATTGCCACCATTTCCTTGTATAATCAACCATGAAAGATGTATGTATGTATGTGTGTGTGTATGCACATCCATATGTGCATGAATCAAAAAGAAGGCATACATGCATGCATACATCCAACTAACTCAAGAAAGGATTTCAAGTGAGAAGCTAATGGTTAAATGATAAATCAACACTTGATTTATCAATCCGGCCATATCACATATGACCCTACCAAAAGCAAGCCGCCCGATCAATGTACGGTATCATATACACGCATTTTAATCGGGTCCATGCGCATATCGCATACGCGCACCACAACGTTTCGCCTGGACTAGGTAACTCCTGTGTGGGACTCTAAGACTCGTCAATACGTCGGCAGTGGGTGATGATCATATCAAGCACCCCCAATCCGCAAGTGGTCAGCTAAACGTAACGGCCACCCGGGTATTGAGCGAACAGAAGAGAACAAGCGAACCTGCTACAACTCCCGTCGAGCCGATCGGCAACACTTCCCGTACAGTCCGGTCTCCTCGTCTGATATGTCGCATATCAAGTCTAGGGGTGGTAAACGTCAGACCCCAATAACCGATAAGTCGTGCCGATGTGAGGCTCATAACGGGTCGAGAAACTTCTGGCAACACTTACCAGCAAATCTTTGAATCAGCCCTGGCCAGGGACTTCCCTGTTACGGCCAATCGAGCACAGTACTACATCAACCCCCAATATCGGGAGAGACGAAACCCCTCCTATCGCTCATTGCCTCCATGTGACTCGGGACTGTACCCAAAAACCACCGTTTTGCACGCCCTCATGGACGTGGTAAGGTGGAGATCAAACCACAGTGGGAATCACACAAGACTCTATGACGATCTCGGGTCTACAGACTAACCTGTACAAGTGTCACCTGAGAACTGCCATCTGACATGAGGTATAATACCATCTGGGAGTTCTCGGCGAGTCCTTCCAGTGTACCCAGTCTCCACTGAGCACCCGTATACCATCTCTGATGTCAAACACCAATGGATATGGGATCATCCGTCGCCCATCTCATGGGTCGAGAAGCGTATACGCTAGTCTACACTGGTATATCGATGCCCTGTCTCGATACACCTACGACTAGGGACCTTGAAGGATGTACTTATGGACTACCATGTCCCCACTAGTATGATCTGTATCATAGTCCAGGTAGTCAAGTACACATCCTAAGGGCTTTACCAACATGTAACTATAAGACAGTTTAAAGAGACTAGTATACATGTTAAGATAAAGTGCAACCAGATAGCATACTATTATATCGAGCAAGAAAGTCATCTCTATATATGTCCAAGCATCCAATATAATATACATCATCTGTACAATACTGGCCTCTAGGGCATACATACAACTAACAATATATTTGTAAAACCACTCGGTTTCTTCAACGATATCAAGTTCATTACGTTAAAAGTTTTTCGCCAAAAATCAGCCGTAGCCCTCCGTCATTTCATACGAGTAGTACTTAGTATTCGTGTTGCGTTTGTTGACTCCGTCAAGGCATGGTGTACGGTAACTAAGTGGTGCTTGTTTGTAGCAAGCGATGCGATTGGTTAGGACAGTCATGCGGACTTTATTGACTCCGTTAAGGGCTCGTGCGGGTGGGTTTAATGCAATCAAGATAATGACGGGTTGAACTTGACTAGGACTCTTTGATTTGGTGACCCCATCAAGGTCAATAGGGTCCTAGGGGTAAAAATCACATCAGGAGTTTCAAACATACAGGAAACTTTCCAGGCATGCGCATACTTTCTGGAGTGTGGTGACTTGAGTGGATTCCATCAAGTTATCATGCGATGATAGTTGAATCCCGATTGCTATTGATGAGTAGGTGTTACTCCTTGGGTGATTTTAGATGATCTCGACTAATTTTCTTTTTAGGTTTGAAGGAGAATTCGAGGAAACAGTGGGAGCCATCCTGATTAGATAAAGTGATTGACCAATCTGATCTGAGTTAGAGTGCACACTGAGTGTTTCTTTTCTCTCTCTCTCTCTTTGGCAGCAACCATGGCCTAGCCTTAAAAACTCATGAACCAAGTGTTCCCCTCCGAAAGGCGGCGCATAGGACTGCGATGTCCTGACGCTGAGATTCGGGGCAGATGCTATTTGGTTTTATCCGTCCACCTCTCCGAAGATGCCAAGTTGATTTATGGCACCGTGTATCGGAGGTTTAGACGGATGCGGCCGATGTAGCAGACTTCGTCAGATTCCCCCTCGCTTGAGGGGTTTTTGATTGTGGGGACGCTCTTCCCTGCAGGCGCAAGCCCCTGCAGTTAATTACGCTACCGCATCGTGGTAACAACTTTCTTCTTCTCCAGAATTTCACTTCGTGTCGTGTGTGTTTGTTTTGTTTGTGGTTTCCCGTGGATTGTATACGGAGACTGAGTAATGCCGTCGCCCGTAGGACGTGGATTAGTCCAAATCCGTATTTACTTAGATTTGGGTTTGGTGTTTTTAGTTTAAGGATGCATTAGTCGCGTTGTGGCTAAGATCAACTTAAACGTTCGTTAAGGATACGATAGTCCTGTTTGAGACTAAGATCAACTTAACGTGATAATCCATTTAATATCTGGCCATCCGGACTCGTCATCTCCCTAACGTCGTTGAAGGATTACAACGGCAGATGTCAGAGGAGTTCAGAGATGTACCCTTGAACCAAGGTTGATTTGGAGTTTTATAGTCCGTTTGAATGTTTAAAGATACGTTAGCCGTGTTTAGGGGCTAAGATCAACTTAAACGGGATCGTTTAGATCCGGCAAAAGAGCGTTTGGAGGCTCTATTGTTCCAGTTTAGGAACGTAGTGGTCCATAGGTAGTTTAGGGACGTTGCGGTCCATGCTCCAGTTTAGGGACGTAGTGGTCCATATTCCAGTTTAGGGACGTGGGGGTCCGATATTAGTTTAGGGACGTTCCGGTCCGATATTAGTTTAGGGACGTTCCGGTCCGATATTAGTTTAAGGACATTTCGGTCCACGAGTTTAAGGACCCCGCAGTCCATATTCATGTGTGGTCGTTGGGACCCGTCGCCTCTCTGGCGTCGTTGAAGGATTACAACGACAGGTGTCAGAGGAGCTCAGAGATGTACCCTCGAACCGGATATAAATTGATTTAAAGGAGCAATCTTGCTCAGTCAATTTAATTTGAGGACTTACGGCCATGATTGGGCTAAGTCCCGTTGAGCATATTCAACATTTTTCTTGATCTTTGGCCTATTAGGCCTGTGCTGGGGCTTTGCCCATATTTAATAATGCACTGCATTTTATTCTGGCCTGCTAGGCCTCTTTGATTTGGGCTCTGTCCCTTTATTTATGATGCAGAGCATCTGTTTTGGTTTGGGCTCTGCCCTCTTTTTTTTTAAATAATGCATTGCATTTTATTAGGCCTGTTAGGCCTTCTTTAATTGGGCTTGGCCCTTTTGTAAACAATGTAGTGCATTTGTCTGGCGCTTTGCGCCAAGTAATGGGCGCAAGCTCATATGATGATGACACGTGTCATGCTCTGGTGAGCGCAAGCGCAACAGCGCTGTTCTAGAGCGCTGCGCTTGCGCTACTGACACGTGGCGCGCTGTGGTGAATTGCGCCAGTTTTAGAGAGCAAGGCTCTGTTTTAAAAGCGCATAGCGCAATTGGTTCAGATGCTGACACGTGGCGCTCTCTGGTGGCTTGCGCCAATCCAAGAGCGCAACAGTGCAGTTTTGCAAGTGCAAGGCACTATGATTTAAGAATCTTTTAGATTCAATGAACAGAAGTGCAAAGTACTGTTAGATTTTTTTGATCTAATTTAGATCAAAGAAAAAGTTAAGTTTTTTCTTATCTTAAAGAACCAAAGGTTCATGAAAAAGTACAAAGCACTATTTTTATTTTATTTATTCATTTATTTAGTTATGTTTAAAGATCAATGATCTTGTTTTTAGATCACTGATCTGTTCATAAGAGAATTTTCTCTTCTTTCAAAGGTTTTTACCTTCTATTGTTCTTGAGGAGTTCTCGAGAGTTCTCTTCTCTTTTTTTTTTAGAAAGATGTTGATGCCTTTGAATTGAGGCCTAGGGTCCTTTTAATAGTGCCCGTAAATTAGTTAAATTTGTTAAAGAGATTTTTCTCTGAGTGATTTGGGGAATTTTCCCCACCGTTGGATTTTTGATCCAAGGGCTTCTGTTTTACAGAAGAAAATCTTCTTGTTTTAACAAGAACAGAAAGATTTCTTTAAAATCTTAATTCTGTTTGGCGCAAATACCCCAGCGCGTGACACGTGTCGCGCAGCGCAACTGCGCTAGCGCATCTGCACTGACACGTGTCGCGCAGCGCACAGCGCAGCGCAACTGCACTAGCATATCTGCGCTGAAACGTATCGCGCAGCGCAGTGCTTGTGCAACTGAAGCGTTGCTTCCTTTAATTTTACTTGAAATAGAGCTTTGCTCTGATTGGGTGCACTGTCTTGGGCGCTGCGCTGATGCGTCTGCGCCAGACACGTGGCACCCTGCGCTCAGCGCAGAGAATTTGAAGCGTTGCTCCATTTATTAAAACTTAGATTTTGGGCAAATCGGAAGCGTCGCTTCACCTGAGATATCTTTTCATCTCCTTTTTTTCAAGTCAAACTTGTATTTCCAAAATTCTGATTTCCCGGGCCTTGGAAATGATTTCATTATGCACAGAATCTTCTGTGCTTGGGTCTATATATAACTCGAGGCTGAGCCTTTTCTTCTCTCATTTTCAGAGAACTTCTTCGATCATGGCTTGCAACCACCCTCATGCCCGCCGACAACCATGGGAGGTGCCGATTCGGGACATCGTTCCCTGTTTTGCTGCGCGCCTGGTGGACCCTTCTCTCTCGGACGAGCAATGCGATGCCGCAATGCACGAGCTTTTGACTCGTGTGGGGTCTCCTCTCCCTCCGAATTCCATTTGGCTTTGGATGATCCTTGCCTCGGTGCTCGCCGACATTCCCCCTCCTCCAGCAGAGATGTCCTCGGTGATGCTGGATGCTGCCGAGGATAAGATTGAGTGCTTTCTCGAAGCGCACTTGATCACCAAAGCCCTGAGGGACTTCTCCTTCCACTTGCTGAGCCAGATACGGGCTCATCGGGTTGTCATCGCCACTTTTTCCCAGGAGTGCGGCGTCGACCGTTGGATGGCTACCCCTCAGGAGGATCGCCGCTTCGACGTGATGGAGAAGACGGAAAGGGAGCTGAATAATCTTCTTTTTCTTTTTGTGAACCCTTGTCTCTCTGATCCCGTATTCGGTGATCTTTTTTAAATGTAATAACAATAATAATGAATAAGTATTTTTCTTTTTAATCAAGTACTTCATTGTCTGTTAAGGGTTCTTTTATTTTAGTTCTCTGTTGTGCTTGTGCATCATATGATTTTAATTTGTTATTATTAAGTGCATGTAATTTTGCAAGGATAAATTGCCTTTGGCACTTAGCCCCTTTATTTTATGAAACGGTGCATCTGCGCTAGCGCATCTGCGCTGACACGTGTCACGCAGCGCATAGCGCAGCGCAACTGCGCTAGCGCATCTGCGCTGACACGTGTCGCACAGCGCATAGCGCGGCGCGGCGCTTCCTTTAATAAAGCTTTGCTCTAATTGGGCGCGCCTTCTTGGACGCTGCGCTAATGCATCTGCGCCAGACACGTGGCGCGTCGCGCATAGTGCAAAGGATCTGAAGCGTTGCTTCATTTATTAAAGTTTAAATTTTCAAAGCAAAACTTTGTTTCTGATTGGGGGAAGATGAAGCGTTGCTTCATCTCCCGCCTTGGAATTTGAACAGAGCTTTGCTCTGATTGGGGTAAACAAATGCCCCCCCACCGCTGCGCTTACGTGGCCTCCAAACGCAAGCGCAACGGTGGCAGAATCCCAACCGTCGCGGCAGCTTTTAGAAGTTGAAGAGGCACTTGATGCCTATAAATAGGACCTTTGGTCCCCCACAGATGCTTATCATCTTTCAGATTTTTACTTTCAGAACTCAGAGCCTTGCTCTCTTATTTAGACACTTTTAAAAGTTCAAACTTTAGAGAATTTTAGGTAAAAATATTAATTTTGATTAAATTAAATCAGTTTTAAGAGCCTTGCTCTCAATAGATCCCTGATCTAAAGAAGACCCATTTAGGGTTTCACTTAGCAGAGCTTTACTCTAAAGGGGTCTAAAGAGAACTAAAGAGAACCCTATTAGGGTTCCATTAATAGAGCTCTGCTCTCCAAAAGGTTTCCCTTGGATTTTCTTAATTAATGGAGCTTTGCTCCTTCCAAATCATATAGAAGAACTCTTAAGAGTTCTTCATGGCATTTGATACTATTATTATTATTATATCGTTTTTTTCTCAGAGCAAAGCTCTCAATGTTCTTAGGGAATTTTCCTTAAATTCTCCTCATAACTGGTTTTTGACAAGTGTCACACCTGTCTATAGAGCATTGCTCTCGATGAGTTTTAACTCCCTATACCTTTTCCTCATTGCTAATCTTCCAATGTTTCTTCCTTCAGGCATTATGGCGGTGCATCTATACAATCTGCATGAGTTCATTACCTACGAGGATATTCGTGCACAGGGCCGTCAACAAAACCAAGAGTTTACAGACGCCCAATGTGCAGAGGTCATGGGTCGTCTGAACGCAAGCGGTGGTTGGCTGCTACCTCGTCGTTCGGCTCTTTTGAAAGTCGTGCTGGGAGCAATATGGAGAGCACTTCCGGGTCTTCACGAGACCCTACCGCTCAATGCGCTGGATGATGCCGAAGACAAGATGCATTCAGTGTTCCTGACGAGGCTGATTTCGAAGAAACGGCGGGACAGTCTCATTGACATCCTACATCAAATCTTCCAGCAGATGACGATAGTTGCTGCTTATCGAAGGCCGGAAGGGCTTGCCGAGGATCTCGACACAGAGGAGCGCGAGAGGCTGCGCATAAGAATAATTAGAAAGGCCAGAAGAACTCTGGATGGCCTTTCTTTTGAATTCCTCAATCCGTGCCCCGGATCTGAGGTTATACCGTTGTAATAATTTGAATAATGTCTCTTACTCATTGTTCTTATGATTGTAAGAATTTTTAGCAATATGAATGGAAACCCTTTTTTTTATTTTAGCTTGTCTTATTTCTCGTCCTGAATCTTCTGCCCATGCATAAATGAGTGCGTCTCAAATGCTTGATCAAACGTAAATCGGATGCTCTTTCTGTCATTTTCCTCTTTCTTTTATAGTTAGCAGGCCGTTTTAATAATCATGGTTGACGGATAATAGAGCACGCATCTTGACTTTCTTAAGAATCAGCGATGGCTTAGACCGCAGGTTTAGATCTGCTGCCTAAGACTTTTCAACTCTATAAGCCGTGAGGGTCTCATAGAGATTCTTCTCCCTATGGATCGAGAGGATCTCGTAGGTGGGTTTTCTCCTTAGGAACCGTGAGGATTCCTAAATGTGGTTTTCTCTTATAAGTCGTAAGGATCCTATAAGAGAATTTTCCCTCTTACGAGTCGAGAGGATTCGTAAGCGGTTGTTTCCCTCTTTGTCGAAACTCGACTTTGGAGAGTGAGACTCGTGAATAGTATGCAAGAGACCATTTTGGATTGACTTGCAGGGTCCCATTGTTCAGGAAGCAATTTTTTTTTAGTCCCTGCTGCCTGAGGCTCATCTTGCAAGTTGAGACGAATCGGGAATTTTCTCGCGGAGACGCTGGTTTCTCTGCGAGCCGACGCGAATCAGGAGGCTCTCGTCAAAGAGTGTTTGTATCCGTGAGTCGAGGAATTTGCTAGGGATTATTTGTTTCCCAAGCGCCAAGGATTATTTGTTTCCTTGGGGTTTGAAACGAGTCGAGAATTTCCCACGAAGGCACTGGTGGCTCTGCGAGTCGACGCGGATCAGGAGGCTCTCGTCAAGGAGTATTTGTATCCGTGAGTCGAGGAGTTTACTAGGGATTATTTGTTTCCCAAGCGCCAAGGATTATTTGTTTCCTTGGGGTTTGAAACGAGTCGAGGATTTCCCACGGAGGCACTGGTGGCTCTGTGAGTCGACGCGGATCAGGAGGCTCTCGTCAAGGAGTGTTTGTATCCGTGAGTCGAGGAATTTGCTAGGGATTATTTGTTTCCCAAGCGCCAAGCATTATTTGTTTCCTTGGGGTTTGAAACGAGTCGAGGATTTCCCACGGAGGCACTGGTGGCTCTGATAGTCGACGCGGATCAGGAGGCTCTTGTCAAGGAGTGTTTGTATCCGTGAGTCGAGGAATTTGCTAGGGATTATTTGTTTCCCAAGCGCCAAGGATTATTTGTTTCCTTGGGGTTTGAAACGAGTCGAGAATTTCCCACGGAGGCACTGGTGGCTCTGCGAGTCGACGCGGATCAGGAGGCTCTCGTCAAGGAGTGTTTGTATGCGTGAGTCGAGGAGTTTGCTAGGGATTATTTGTTTCCCAAGCGCCAAGGATTATTTGTTTCCTTGGGGTTTGAAACGAGTCGAGGATTTCCCACGGAGGCACTGGTGGCTCTGTGAGTCGACGCGGATCAGGAGGCTCTCGTCAAGGACTGTTTGTATCTGTGAGTCGAGGAATTTGCTAGGGATTATTTGTTTCCCAAGCGCCAAGGATTATTTGTTTCCTTGGGGTTTGAAACGAGTCGAGGATTTCCCACGGAGGCACTGGTGGCTCTGCGAGTCGACGCGGATCATGAGGCTCTCGTCAAGGAGTGTTTGTATCCGTGAGTCGAGAAGTTTGCTAGGGATTATTTGTTTCCCAAGCGCCAAGAATTATTGGTTTCCTTGGGGTTTGACACGAGTCGAGAATTTCCCACGGAGGCACTGGTGGCTCTGCGAGTCGACGCGGATCAGGAGGCTCTCGTCAAGGAGTGTTTGTATCCGTGAGTCGAGGAGTTTGCTAGGGATTATTTGTTTCCCAAGCGCCAAGGATTATTCGTTTCCTTGGGATTTGAAACGAGTCGAGGATTTCCTACGGAGGCACTGGTGGCTCTGCGAGTCGACGCGGATCAGGAGGCTCTCGTCAAGGAGTGTTTGTATCCGTAAGTCGAGGAATTTGCTGAAGACACTGGTTTCTTCGGAGTTGGACTGAACCGTCGAGATTTGGCTTCGTCTTCTGGCGGAGCCTGTTGGGAAAGTATGGTTCCCTCTTTGTTTATGCCCTTGGATTGTATACAGGGATCGATATGATCTTAACTGTAGGGCCAAAGTTTTATCATCATTTTTTTTTGTTTTATCTCCGCGATGCTCTATCATTTCAGCTTTTATATCGCGAAGGTCGCGATTGCCCAATCATTTCGGCTATTTTTCGCGGTGCCCAATCATTTCGGCTATTTATTTTATTTTTACCCGCTGCTTTTTATTGCGAGTTGCCCAATCATTTCGGCTATTTTATTTTTTTTTATTTTTACTCGCTGCTTTTTATTGCGAGTTGCCCAATCATTTCGGCTATTTTATTTTTTTTATTTTTACTCGCTGCTTTTTATTGCGAGTTGCCCCATCATTTCGGCTATTTTGCATGCATACATTTTTACTTGCTGCTTTTATTGCAAGTTGCCCCATCATTTCGGCTATTTTGTATACATGTGCGGCCTACTGGCTTTTCGCCGTAAGCCGGGAATCAGACACCGATTTCGGCATCGACACCGCTACAACTAGGATATTGCCAGGAGCGAATCATCATTTGCCTCTGTCGATGTCGAACGAAGGTGGCTTAGCGAACAGGGTTAGGGTCCCGTCGACTAAGGCTTTAACTTCATGAGCCGTAAGGGTCTCACAAAGTTATTTCTCCCAACAAGTCGTGAGGATCTTATAGGTGTATTTTCTTCTTAGGAATCGTGAGGATTCCTAAGTGTTTGTTTCCTCTGTAAGTCGTAAGGATCCTACAGGAGGGTTTTCTCCTTGTAAATCGAGGGGACTTACAAGGGTCGTGCGAACATATCCCCAATCACGGATGGATCTTGGTTAGGGAAATGCTTATTCGTGCCCGTGGATTGTATACAAGGGTCAGTATTGAACCATTTGTAGGGTAATATCGAAGGTTGTGGGGGTTGCTTAAGCACAGGTTTAGGTCTCTGTAGCTTAAGACTTTCAACTCTTATGAGCCGTGAGGGTCCCATAAGAGAGTTCTTCTTACGAGTCGTGAGAATCTCGCAAGTGTATTTTCTCCTTAGGCATCGTGGGGATCCCTAAGTGTGTTGCAACTTTTTGAGTCGTAAGGATCTCACGCAGGTGGTTTCTTCTTACAAGGTCGAGAGGACCCTATAAGTGTCTTTTAATGAGGTTGCGCCCTTTCAGGTTTTCACAAACACTCGCCGGTAGTCCTGCTGTTTTTACTCACGGAGCCCTTTCGGGTTTTCATCCGTGCCCATTTTGCTTATGGACATACCATTTTTTTTTCTTTTATTTTCTTTTTCTCTTTTTTTTTTACGAGGTCGCGCCCTTTCGGGTTTTCACGAACACTCGCCGATAGCCCTGCTGTTTTTACTCACGGAGCCCTTTCGGGTTTTCATCCGTGCCCTTTTTGCTTATGGACATACCTTTTTTTTATTATATTTTTTTTATTTATATTTTTTTTATTCATCTCGTCAGCCTAAGGATGCTGCGGTATTAGTTTAAGGACGTTTCGGTCCGCTATTAGTTTAAGGACATTTCGGTCCAACATTGAGAGGCTAGCTACTGCTTATAAAACTTGAGCTTAGGAAGATAGCGAGCGGGCATGGTCGTCGTCACCTATCATTGACCTAGGCTGTGGCTCATTAAGCGTAGTATTGGCCTGAAAGGCCTTTCACCGTGTATGTCCATGAGTAGATAGGCCCCACCCTGGTAGACCTTATCTATGATGTGCGGGCCTTCATAGTTTGGCTCGAATTTTCCTCGCTTGGCGCGATTGGGGATCATAGGCCTTTTGACCATTAGCACGAGTTCGCCTTGGAGGAATGTCCTCGGTCGGGTCAATCTTTCGTATGAGCGCGTCATCTTTGCTTTATAAGCTTCCAGATTTTGTTGCGCTATGAGCCGGGTTTCATCAAGAGCGTCAAGCTCTTCAAACCGGAGGTGAGCATTTTCTTCATCCGTCAGCTCGTAGTGAACTGCCACTCGCAGAGAGGGTAACTCTATCTCGAGGGGGAGTACTGCTTCCGTACCGAACACCAACGCGTATGGCGTTGTGTTCGTGGCTGTCTTGAATGTAGTTCGATACGCCCAAAGGGCCTCTTGCAGTTTCTCGTGCCAGTGTTTCTTATTTCGGGACATCGTTTTCTTTATAATTTTCGTCAAGGTCTTGTTGAAGGCCTCGACGAGACCGTTAGCTCGCGAATTATAGACTGAAGAATACCTCCAATCTATTTTATGCTGCTGCGCGAAGCGACTGATCCTGTGGCTTCTGTAAGCTGGCCCGTTATCGGAGATGATCCGTCTCGGAGTTCCAAACCGATATATGACGTGGTCTTGAAGAAGTGGAGGATATTTTCCATCTTCACTTCTCTTAACGGCACTGCTTCTGCCCATTTAGAGAAGTAGTCAGTCGTCGCCAGGATGAAACGATGTCCCCTAGACGATGCTAGTTCGATAGGGCCGACTATGTCAGTTCCCCACATTTCGAACGACCAGCTAGCCACTATTGGATGTAATGAATTTGGATGCTGATGGATGAAGTCCCCATGAATTTGGCATGAGTGACACTGCTTCGCATATTCGAGGCAGTCCTGAATCATCGTGGGCCAGTAGTAGCCCATCCGTTTGATCTTCAACTTCATCTTTGGGCCTGCTTGGTGAGAACCGCGGAGTCCGTCATGAACTTCCTGGACGACCCTTTTCGCTTCATCAGGTCCTAAGCATCTCAGCCACAGAGAATCAAATGACCTCTTGGACAGAGTATCACTGACGAAGGCGAAAGACAGAGCTCGTTTCATGAGCTGATGTCTTGTGGACGCTTTTTCAGGCAATCGGTGGGACTTAAAGTAGTCTACGAAGACCTCTCTCCAATCCTCGGTATTTTCCCAATCTTTTACTTGCAGGGTTGTCTGCTCGTTCGCTCTTTTTCTTCGGATGATTCCAGGGATATTTCTACTGGGACAAGCACCCGACGGCTTTGTACCATGATTCTTACGTCATCCAGGTTCTCATCAGCCAGTTCCTTAGCGAGTTTAGCCAATGCGTCCGCTTTGCTGTTTTCCGCACGCGGTATGTTCTCCAAAGTATAGGAGGGAATTTGGGTCAACAGTTGTTGCACCTTTTCACCGTATCCAGTTTGCACGTTTGGTAGTCCCCGTTTACTTGACTAACGACTAGTTGAGAATCCCCGTATATGAGGAGGTTTTCAATTCCCATGTCGATGGCGATCTCGAGGCCTGCTATCAAAGCTTCGTATTCGGCTTCATTGTTCGTTCTCGGTTCTGTTAAGGAGAAAGCGAAGCGCATTATCCCTCCTTGTGGAGTTACGAAGATGAAGCCTACCCCCGATTTGATCATTGGGGTACTTTGTTTGCGCTTCTTTACGGAGGATGCTCCATCGAAATAAAGTTCCCATCGGGTATCACCTCCGTCGATCGCGTCAAACGCATGTTCGTCCAGCAAATCGCAATTTAAAGGGGAACCAGCAGGTACTGGATGCTCAGCAAGGAAGTCGGCGATGGCTTGGCCTTTCACCGCCTTAAGCGGCTGATAGATTATTGAAAACTCCATCAAGAGCAGGGCCCATTTAGCGAGTCGTCCCGTCAACATGGCCTTTGACATCAAGTATTTAAGGGGGTCCACCTTTGAAATGAGATGGACCTCGTGCGCCAATGCATAGTGTCTGAGCTTTGTTATCGCGAAGATCAACGCCAGGCGGTGTTTTTCAATGGGAGAGTAGTTGCTTTCTGCCCCCAGCAGAACTCGACTTAAGTAGTAGAGTGCTCTTTTCTTTCCTTGATCGTTCTCTTGTGCCCATAATGCGCCTAAGGAGCCTTCGAGGGCGGTTGTATAAAGAATGAGGGGCTTTCCCTTGACCGGAGCAGCCAACACCGGCGGGTTCTGCAGGTATTGCTTGATCTCGTCTAGCGCGCTTTGGCATTTTTGGTCCCAGACGAACGGGGTTCCCTTCTTCATTAGGTGGCTGTAAGGACGGCACTTGCCTGAAAAGTTGGCTATAAATCGTCGTATATATGCAAGCTTTCCTTGGAGAGACCGCAGCTGTTTGAGAGTCCTTGGCGGAGGCATTTCCATGATCGCTTTGATCTTTGACGGATCTATTTCAATACCTCGGTGTTGAAGAATGAATCCCAGGAATTTGCCTGAGGAAACTCCGAATGCACACTTGAGCGGGTTCATCTTCAAGTTGTATTGCCGAAGGCGTTGAAATACGGTCTTCAAATGCTCGAGGTGTTCCTCGTATGATTTACTTTTAACCACGAGATCGTCGATATAGCATTCGACGATTTCGTGTATAAGGTCATCGAAGATCTTTGTCATGGCCCTTTGATAAGTGGCACCGGCATTCTTTAAATCGAAGGGCATCACTTTATAACAGAATATACCTAGAGGGGTCCTGAAGGCGGTGTGCTTCTGGTCTTCAGGATGCATCTTTATCTGATTATACCCTGATGAGCCATCCATGAAGGAGAAAACCTCATGAGTGGATGTATTGTCTATCATCAGTTCGGTGACTGGCACTGGGAAATCATCCTTCGGGCAAGCTTTATTGAGATCCCGAAAGTCCACGCATATGCGCACCGTCCCATTTTTCTTCATCACCGGGATGATGTTAGCGATCCATTCAGGATATTGAACCTCCTGGATAAAGCCAGAGTCGATCAGCTTCTTGACCTCGGCGTTGATACTCATCTCGAGCTCGAGCCGCATTCTCCTCGGCGCCTGTTTGACTGGCTTGATGTCCGGGGATATCGCCAATTTGTGTACAGCAATTTCTGGATCTAGTCCCGGCATTTCGGAATAGTTCCACGCGAAACAATCTCTATGCTGCAGAAGCACATCCTTTAACGCAGCTACCCTTTCTTCAGATAGTAACCCGCTGATGAATGTCGGTCGTGGATCGTTTGCCGTCCCCAACTCAATCTTCTTGGGGTTATCTACAGTGGTATGGATTCCATCTTCCAGCTTTTTTGGCGCTGGTGGGAATTCTGAGATTATCTCGTCGCTTCCGTTTTCGAAGCACCAAGAGAGCTCATCTATGTCCTCGGTCTCTTCTTTTGATATTGTTATCACGTGACAGGTGCGAATTCGCTTCCAATCCCAATATGGAACCGGTTCTTCTTTCGTGACCTTGGGCTCGTGCTTTTGCGGCGGCATTACTCTCCAGTTGTCGGACAGAGCGAACTTGCCAAGATGATACTGATCTTCGACCCAATTCTTGAAGGTGAACCAGTCTTCGAGAGGATACCCTACCACTCGGTGATAAAAGTAGTAGTCTGGGTATGAGACCTTGCCCTCTTGTTCGGGGTGTTTAGACTCCGGCAATGTAAGCATCTGATGTTTTAGAGCGAGGTCAAGTATCTTCTTCGTCTTGTCCCGCAGAAACGAGTACGCTCGACCCATTTTCTTCATGAGGGATAGATCAATAACGCTCGACTCCTGTTTGCGTGGCTTCTTAGCCCTGCTTTGTTGTTGTTGAGCGTCTTTTTGGCCTTTCGACTTATTTCTGCTTTTGCGCCGAGCCTTCTTTATAACAGGTTGACAAGGAGCGGCATTTTCATCCTTCACGGCCTGTTGGAGAAGGCATTGCGTCTTGGCTTTCTCGTAGATGGTCCTCTCGCGGTTGTGATCATCTCGGACCTTTTGACCAGCTTTCTTTATAAGTTTGTCCATTTGTTCCTCGAACGACAGACTGGGCTCCTTTGCATCTGGAATTTTCATTGGCTTAGGATTAGCGTCCTTCCATTGAGCATCCGCTTCTTCATCAAGGTCATTCACGACGTAGCAGCCGGGTAGTAACTCTCGTTTCTTTGACCGGATGTATCCAAGCCCTTTTGTTTCCATTCTCCCGTTAGGCAGTTTGCGTTGAGTCCCGGGGACGTTCCAGACCCTGTCATAGAATTTGGCCTTTCTAACGGTCTGTTTGAAGGGTATCCCCTGGCGTTTCAGCAGCTTTTTCAAACCTTCCATATAATATCTGGGGAGACGGATAGGCTGAAGCCTGTCGAGCGTAGAATCCGCGCCATGCCAGATTTCTTTTTCTACCTTGGTTTCTTCAGAGCGGTAAAACAAGATTTCCTTCTCGCTCTCTCGCCTGGGAGGGATATAGAATGTCCGCAACTCTTCTACACTGTAGATATTAAGTGCATCCAGTTCTTTATGGTGTTTAAGCGGCACTATGGCGACTTGTAGACTTTGCTCTTCGTCAGCGGACGTTTGAATTGAAGGTCGAGCAGAGAATACAGCATAGACTTCATCTTCCGAGTCGCTGCCAAAGACCAACGTAGGAGTGGACGGTCCTGGATTGTTGTGTTGGGGCGGACCCGAATACACTATCTCCTCTTCTTCCTCGGTATCACTGCCGAAGACAGGGATGGTGGCATTAGCTTTATTCTCCGGCTTGTGACACCTTTCTGTGTCTTCGAAATCCGGTAAGAAGTATTTGGCGTCTTCATATTTGCGGACCTCGTTCACAGAGAACGGGTTCAGTTCTCCCGTCACGGTATACTCGAAACCATCCTTAAAATACTTCATACACTGATGTTGTGTATACTTCATACACTGATGTTGTGTAGAAGGGGTATGTTGTACTCGTGTAACCATGGTCGGCAAAGCAAAGCGTTGTAGCAGGTCTTGGCGTCTATGACGTGGAACTTAACGTCCGTGACGAGTAGCCCGAAGCGTAACGTTAGTATCACAGACCCAAGAGTTCTTGATGACTGGGAGTCAAACCCGGAGATGGTGATCTTGTCACGAGCAAGGTGCTGGACGCTCATGCAGATTTCCTTCAACACCCGCACGTTGAGTAGGTTAACAGACGACCCGTTATCGATCAGGATTTTGCCCATCTTTATATCATGGCGGTATCCCGAGACATAGAGAGGGCGATTGTGTTCGCACGTCCCAAGTAGAAGGTCTTCATCGCCAAAAGTAACATCGGCCGTGTGCACTTCCTCCAATTCATCATTCATCTTTTCCTCGGCCAGGCATGCTTGGAATTGTTCTGGGTCTTGGAGCGCCTTAATCAACGAATCTCTCGCCTCTTTTGATAGCAAAAGGGCGTCAAGTATGTTGAGCTGTGAGGGCAGCTTCCTCAGATGTGCTAAGACGTTGTAATCCACGTTATTCTTCTTTGGTGGTCTTTGGCAGCTAGCTCTTCCACCACTTGGTCATCTAAGACGATATCTTCAGTGGCCTTTTCTTTCCCTTTAGCTTTTTTATTCGAGGGTCCGAGGTTCTTTTCGGGCAGTGTGCGATTACGTAGCCGGATATTTTCGCAAACCTTCGGTTCTTCTTCTTTTCTCGAAGCGGACTCTTTAAAGAGAAGGGCAAGTTCTAGCTCTTCATCAGAATCACTCCCGAATGTGGGCACTTGTGATCTACCAGTGTTAACCATGCAACAATTGCCGGCAGTTCTTTTAAGCCCTTCGGTCGTATTTCTTTGCTCTCGACGAGTTTTACGCTTTTCCCGCTTAAAGCGTTGTCGATAAGCAACATATCCTTGCCACCCTCTATCAAAAGCTTTGCACTCTTGAGTGGGGTGCGAAATCTTTTGATGATATAAGCAATAGGAGGGGTGCGTTTCCATTTCACCGGTGATGTTTCCTTCAGAGGATGGTAGCTTCATGCCCATTGATATGGCCTTAGCAAACTTTTTCCTCATCTTGAATTGGCTTTTGTCGGTAGCGGAGGTGTTTAGCTCCAACGGGATCGTCTCAGCTCCTTCATCAAGTCGCTGGCGCTTGGCCCTTTCAAATATAGCCGCCTTGCGCTCCCGATCAGCTTTACTTTTCAACCGAGCTTCATTAAGGAATGCGTCAATTACTTCATCTGATGGCCCCAGAACTTTTGGTTCAGGATCTGCCCCCAGCTTTTCGGTGCAAGGAGTCTCCTCATCGTTCGTGATCGAATAGGAAATTATATGACAGCTTGCCACATATTCCTCGGATTCATCGGATGAACTTTCTCCCTCATCTCCTTCTTGAAAGACGTGATTGAGGAACTCTTGGAGCGTAATGGGAGTCCGTGCCTTTTGGTTGTATTCATCCAGCGCGTCAATTTGCTTTTGTAAGTCCGTGCGCTTGTCGCCAGGCTTCACTGGCTTCTTAGATTTCTTCTTCTTCTTTTTCGAAGATTTTGACGGCTGGTTGGAAGTGCTTGAACCACCACCATCGGTCTTTGGAGTTGGACGTGGCTTCAACATCCCTTCAATGACCTGCGGTTCCAACGGGTTCTTTCACTTGATCGCTGGACATGTCTGAAGATCGTTTAGCATCCTCTTTGTCTTGGCTGATAATACAACCTCCCACGGAGCTTCTTCAATGACGGAGCATGTTGCCCCCAGCGTATTCGTCCTTTTAGAGGTGTGGGGCTGCGGGGGATTCACCTTCCATTTGTCAGATAACGCGAACTTGCCCTGTCGGTATTAGTTTTCAAGCCAATTCTTGAAAACGTAGCAATCTTCGATCGGATGGCCTAGTACTCGATGATAAGGACAGTAGTTGGGCTCGTTGACGTCACTTGGTTGCAACGGACGTTTTGGATCCGGCAGATTTATGAGTCTGTTGCGCAACGCCAGCTCGAATAACCTCCTCGTTTTATCGCGGGGAAAGGAATAAGGACGTCCCATCCTATCATCAAGGGGTACGTACGGGCGCATATTATTTTGACGAGCAATCGGCTTCGAGTCGCTCGGTTGTTGTTGAGCATTAGCGACGACGACCGCTTTTCCCTTCCCTTTGTCATTTCGGGAGTCCGGCCTTGGAAGAGGGGTTTATGGCCCATTTGATCCATTTGCGCTAGTTTGTCAATCAAGGCCTGGAAGGTAGTTGGCTTGAAAAACATCATAAATTGTGAGATGGTTGCTTGCGGATCAAGGGTTCCCACAAACATACCCACCGCGGGAGCTTCTTCAATGCGCTGCTCACACTTCGACCATAAGTTCCGCCATCGTATAGCGTACTGAACCCACGTCTTGCCGGGTTACCCTGACGTTAATCAGTGCTGTCATCGGGATACGTTCACTGGCGCTTGCAAAACGCTGAGTAAACAACAACTCCATCTCCGCGAAGGTTTTAATAGAGTCGTTCGGGAGCTTAGAGTACCATTCGAACACCGTATCTGATAAGCTTCCAACAAACTGGCGAAGCAACAGCTTGTCATCACCGCCGGTGTTGCCGCAGAGTGCCCTGAACTGGGCAACATGTTGATGAGGATTGCCCGTCCCTTTGTAGACATGGAACTTGGGAATTGTGTAACCCGGTGGGTACTTGATTTGATCGTACCAACTTGGATATGGCCGTCCCGTTTTTACGACCTGACCGGCTACTTCGGTCGTATGATGAACCCGTATTTGTTGGGCTATGTATTCGTCCAAATCAGCTTTGGAGATTGTGTCCTCCTTAGCCATCGACAGAGCTGGTGGAGGATTTGATGTTTCTCCCCTGTCGTCTCCAAGGACGATCGGGGTCTTCAGCCGGAGGATCTTGTTGTATCATCATCCCTATCATGTCTTGGAAGAGGAGGCCCATACGCTGTATGTTGGCTGCTTATTCAGCAGCCTCTTTGTCTTTCTTCTCCAATATCCAACGAAGGAATTCAGCGTCGGTTTCTTCCTCCTGACGTTCGTCCGAGGACGTTTCAGGGCTTTCTTTTGGTCCAGTAAGTGCAGCCATAGCATTCATCATTTCTTGGAGCTTTTGCTGTTGCTCCTGTGCCTTGGTCACTGATCGGGTGAGCGGTCGATGACCCGTAGATATGCGGCTATCTTCTTTACCAGATGCCACGTAGACGGTATGAACTATTATGCCCCCTGACTTAGGGTGTTTGGGTTCATCACCTCTGATATCTGTCGCCGACGCGGGGGTTTTCTTCGGCCTTCTTCTTTTGTGGGCCGTTGAAGTTGAAGGGGCCGTTGCAGTGGGCACCCTAGCGATTGTTGTCCCTTGCTGTTCAATAGAACGGTCTTTTCCTTTTTGCACCTTCGTCTTCTTTCGTTGACGGGAGTGATCTGGGTTGATCACAGAGTCTTGAACCCTCCGCCAAACTTTATAGATTCTTGAGGACAGCCATTGAGGGGGCTGTTCTTGTTTTGTTTCCGGAACTCTCTCCGCAGGTGGAGGAGATTTCTTCATTGTAGCGTTTGGAGAGTTCTTCCGTACCCTTCTCAGCAGTTCAAAGTTGTTCCCAGTTGGAACAGCAGCGTTGACTTCCACCACTGGAGCCGGTGGAGTTAGCCCTGAGGGGGAGTTGCCCCCTGCCTTCCTCACTCGTTGCCAATGGCGACGTCGAGCAAGACGAGCCATTGGGACTGGCTCAGAGATAGAGATAGCTTCTTTTTGCCTCCTGTCTGAATGAGGCGCCGCCGGTGTTAACCCCTTAAAGACTAAGGTTGTCTTTTGAGGGGTGATATTCAACCTGTCGAAGACGGATCCTCGAACGGGGGCAGGAGCAGGAAGCGTCAGTCTTGAAAAGACTGACTCTTTGACAGGGGAAACCGCCTTGACGACTTCTGAAGCAGCAGTTATTGCCTTCCTTGGGACAGCCAATTTAGAGTTCTGATCTAGTCTGGTGAAAACAGAGGCTGTTGGTTTGGCATTGTGCGACCCGTTGACAGAGGTCGTCGTAGCAGTGAGCCGGTCGAAGACCGACTTTTTGTTCACTTCCGGTGCAGGTATTAGCACAGAAAAGCTTGTAAGTGGGATCATGGTCCCGAAGAACAGGCCAGTGGTGGCTTGGGTCACCTGGTCTACCGGCAGAGCGAGGAAGGAAACCGCTTGGGGCCCATATGCTACACCTCCCGGTGAGGTGGAGCGTCCGTTGCAGTGGCACTTCGAGCAGTTAATGCAATTAGAGGCCATTGAATCTTGAGTTCTGCGCCAGGCAAAAGACCAAATCTTAGTAACTTGAAATCCAAAGGCAACCGTTAACAAACCGCGATTGGTTCGCGAAGACGACACACGAAGTGTGGAGTGGAAAGAGGAAAAGGTCCCACCGGGCGTGCCAGAATCTGTTCCCCTCCGAAAGGCGGCGCACAGGACCGCGATGTCCTGACGCTGAGATTCGGGGCAGATGCTATTTGGTTTTATCCGTCCACCTCTCCGAAGATGCCAAGTTGATTTATGGCACCATGTATCGGAGGTTTAGACGGATGCGGCCGATGTAGCAGACTTCGTCAGATTCCTCCTCGCTTGAGGGGTTTTTGATTGTGGGGACGCTCTTCCCTGCAGGCGCAAGCCTCTGCAGTTAATTACGCTACCGCATCGCGGTAACAATTTTCTCCTTCTCCAGAATTTCACTTCGTGTCGTGTGTGTTTGTTTTGTTTGTGGTTGCCCGTGGATTGTATATGGAGACTGAGTAATGTCATCGCCCGTAGGACGTGGATTAGTCCAAATCCGTATTTACTTAGATTTGGGTTTGGTGTTTTTAGTTTAAGGATGCATTAGTCGCGTTGCGGCTAAGATCAACTTAAACGTTCGTTAAGGATACGATAGTCCTGTTTGAGACTAAAATCAACTTAACGTGATAATCCATTTAATATCTGGCCATCGGGACTCGTCACCTCTCTAACGTCGTTGAAGGATTACAACGGCAGATGCCAGAGGAGTTCAGAGATGTACCCTTGAACCAAGGTTGATTTGGAGTTTTATAGTCCGTTTGAATGTTTAAGGATACGTTAGCCGTGTTTAGGGGCTAAGATCAACTTAAACGGGATCGTTTAGATCCGGCAAAAGAGCGTTTGGAGGCTCTATTGTTCCAGTTTAGGGACGTAGTGGTCCATAGGTAGTTTAGGGACGTTGCGGTCCATGCTCCAGTTTAGGGACGTGGTGGTCCATATTCCAGTTTAGGGACGTGGTGGTCCGATATTAGTTTAGGGACGTTCCAGTCCGATATTAGTTTAGTGACGTTCCGGTCCGATATTAGTTTAAGGACGTTTCGGTCCACGAGTTTAAGGACCCCGCAGTCCATATTCATGTGTGGTCGTTGGGACCCGTCGCCTCTCTGACGTCGTTGAAGGATTACAACGACAGGTGTCAGAGGAGCTCGGAGATATACCCTCGAACCGGATATAAATTGATTTAAAGGAGAAATTTTGCTCAGTCAATTTAATTTGAGGACTTACGGCCATGATTGGGCTAAGTCTCGTTGAGCATATTCAACATTTTTCTTGACCTTTGGCCTATTAGGTCTGTGCTAGGGCTTTGCCCATATTTAACAATGCACTGCATTTTATTCTGGCCTGCTAGGCCTCTTTGATTTGGGCTCTGTCCCTTTATTTATGATGCAGAGCATCTGTTTTGGTTTGGGCTCTGCCCCTTTTTTTTTAAATAATGCATTGCATTTTATTAGGCCTGTTAGGCCTTCTTTAATTGGGCTTGGCCCTTTTGTAAACAATGTAGTGCATTTGTCTGGCGCTTTGCGCCAAGTAATGGGCGCAAGCTCATATGGTGATGACACGTGTCATGCTCTGGTGAGCGCAAGCGCAACAGCGTTGTTCTAGTGCGCTGCGCTTGCGCTGCTGACACGTGGCGCGCTGTGGTGAATTGCGCCAGTTTTAGATAGCAAGGCTCTGTTTTAAAAGCGCATAGCGCAATTGGTTCAGATGCTGACACGTGGCGCTCTCTGGTGGCTTGCGCCAATCTAAGAGCGCAACAGTGCAGCTTTGCAAGTGCAAAGCACTATGATTTAAGAATCTTTTAGATTCAATGAACAGAAGTGCAAAGTACTGTTAGATTTTTTTGATCTAATTTAGATCAAAGAAAAAGATAAGTTTTTTCTTATCTTAAAGAACCAAAGGTTCATAAAAAAGTGCAAAGCACTATTTTTATTTTATTTATTCATTTATTTAGTTATGTTTAAAGATCAATGATCTTGTTTTTAGATCACTGATCTGTTCATAAGAGAATTTTCTCTTCTTTCAAAGGTTTTTACCTTTTGTTGTTCTTGAGGAGTTCTCGATAGTTCTCTTCTCTTTTTTTTTAGAAAGATATTGATGCCTTTGAATTGAGGCCTAGGGTCCTTTTTATACTGCCCATAAATTAGTTAAATTTGTTAAATAGATCTTTCTCTGAGTGATTTGGGGAATTTTCCCCACCGTTGGATCTTTGATCCAAGGGCTTTTGTTTTACAGAAGAAAATCTTCTTGTTTTAATAAGAACAGAAAGATTTCTTTAAAATCTTAATTCTGTTTGGCGCAAATGCCCCAGCGCGTGACACGTGTCGCGTAGCGCACAGCGCAGGGCAACTGCGCTAGCGCATCTGCGCTGACACGTGTCGCGCAGCGCACAGCGCAGCGCAACTGCGCTAGCGCATCTGCGCTGACACGTGTCGCGCAGCGCAGTGCTTGTGCAACTGAAGCGTTGCTTCCTTTAATTTTACTTGAAATAGAGCTTTGCTCTGATTGGGTGCGCTGTCTTGAGCGCTGCGCTGATGCGTCTGCGCCAGACACGTGGCGCCCTACGCTCAGCGCAGAGGATTTGAAGCGTTGCTTCATTTATTAAAACTTAGATTTTGGGCAAATCGGAAGCGTCGCTTCACCTGAGATATCTTTTCATCTCCTTTTTTTCAAGTCAAACTTGTATTTCCAAAATTCTGATTTCCTGGGCCTTGGAAATGATTTCATTGTGCACAGAATCTTCTGTGCTTGGGTCTATATATAATTCGAGGCTGAGCCTTTTCTTCTCTCATTTTCAGAGAACTTCTTCGATCATGGCTTGCAACCGCCCTCATGCCCGCCGACAACCATGGGAGGTGCCGATTCGGGACATCGTTCCCCGTTTTGCTGCGCGCCTGGTGGACCCTTTTCTCTCGGACGAGCAATGCGATGCCGCAATGCACGAGCTTTTGACTCGTGTGGGGTCTCCTCTCCCTCCGAATTCCATTTGGCTTCGGATGATCCTTGCCTCGGTGCTGCCGACATTCCCCCTCCTCCAGCAGAGATGTCCTCGGCGATGCTGGATGCCGCCGAGGATAAGATTGAGTGCTTTCTCGAAGCGCACTTGATCACCAAAGCCCTGAGGGACTTCTCCTTCCACTTGCTGAGCCAGATACGGGCTCGTCGGGTTGTCATCGCCACTTTTTCCTAGGAGTGCGGCGTCGACCGTTGGATGGCTACCCCTTGGGAGGATCGCCGCTTCGACGTGATGGAGAAGACGGAAAGGGAGCTGAATAATCTTCTTTTTCTTTTTGTGAACCCTTGTCTCTCTAATTCCGTATTCGGTGATCTTTTTTAAATGTAATAACAATAATAATGAATAAGTATTTTTCTTTTTAATCAAGTACTTCATTGTCTGTTAAGGGTTCTTTTATTTTAGTTCTCTGTTGTGCTTGTGCATCGTATGATTTTAATTTGTTATTATTAAGTGCATGTAATTTTGCAAGGATAAATTGCCTTTGGCACTTAGCCTCCTTTTTTTTTATGAAACGGTGCATCTGTGCTAGCGCATCTACGCTGACACGTGTCGTGCAGCGCACAGCACAGCGCAACTGCGCTAGCGCATCTGCGCTGACACATGTCGCACAGCGCAGAGCGCAGCGCGGCGCTTCCTTTAACAGAGCTTTACTCTAATTGGGCGCGCCTTCTTGGACGCTGCGCTAATGCATCTGCGCCAGACACGTGACGCGTCACGCGCAGTGCAAAGGATCCAAAGCGTTGCTTCATTTATTAAAGTTTAAATTTTCAAAGCAAAACTTTGTTTCTGATTGGGGGAAGATGAAGCATTGCTTCATCTCCCGCCTTGGAATTTGAACAGAGCTTTGCTCTGATTGGGGTAAACACCAAGTTAACCGAACCTTCTTAAAACACTTTAGCTTTTGGATTATCACAGAGTCGCATATATCATTGTCAATCCTACATCCTTTTTTGCATTTCTCTAGAACACTTCATATCACTACGAAAATCTATATTGCTTAGATATTACATCGTATAGTTACGTAAGAACTCGAAGGAACTTTTCCAGTTCGAGGTTGGATTCTGGTTCTGAAGAAATTGAATAGGATTATTCAGTTTTCTTTTCCTTTTACCTTCTCTCAGCTTGCGAGAGCTCCTAGGATTAGGAGAGTACACCTATTGTGCTTATTGGATAGTTTTCTTCCAAACCATAGGCAGGTGCCGAAAGGTAGGGAAGGAAGAAAATCAATTAGCCTAAGTGTGGTATACAGAAGATAATAAGTAAAGACATATAAAGGGATTAGATAAAAGGCAAAGGAAATTGCGACTGCTATCATTCACGACAAAACCGCATATATCCCTGCCACTCCTACTTCACCTTTGGATTTCTCCAGAATACTTCGTATCACTACGAAGATCCATATTGCTTGGATATGTCATCGTATAGTTACATACGAACTTGAAGGAACTTGTTCCAGTTCGAGAATGGTTTCTGGTTCTGGAGAAATAGAATAGGATTATTCAGTTGTCTTTTCCCTTTACCTTCTCTCAGGTTGCGAAGGCTCCTGGTATTAGGAGAGTACACCTATTACGCTTATTGGATAGTTTTCTTCCAAATTTTAAGCTGGCGCCGAAGGGTAGAGAAGGAAGAAAATCAATTAGCCTAAGTGTGGTGTACAGAAGGTAATAAGGAAAGACATATAAAGGGATTGGAGTGATAGCAAGGAAGTATACGGTTACTGTCATGAATCTGGATAGTGGAAGAGACATTACTAGGAATACCTGCTTACCCCTTCGAAACATTTTCATGTTTCAATTTTACTGTGCGTTGTTAATTGAAAACTGTTTTCCACATTAGATTCTAATTCCATGGTATCTATTTACCAGATTTGATTCTCACATCTGTATGGCGTTACAAATGGTGAGTGGGAATAAGATATGGGAATTGGGTGATTAGATCCTCTATATATCGGCTCATGACTTCTCCAGTTCTAGACAAGTATTTCATTGAAATACAAGGTCCAGATATTGAAAAGATACAGGTATAAGAATAAAGTAGAGAACCATATGTTGCAAGTATCAGGATTCTTCAAAATGATCGAAAATGTAGATACTTGTGTTAGGTATTCCGTTGTAAGTAATGGTTTTGAGAAATTGCTTCTCTTTCAGGTTACTCATAGGTGGATTCATTTCTTGATGAATAATGCTGCTTGACTTCCTTCCATTTGGTTGATATGCACTGGAAACAGCTGCATAATTTTTGAATCTGGTTCCAATTAAATTAGTGCATCTATTTCTATATTGGATATATAGAATGGATTCATATCTTAACGATGTTAAGGTATATGGAGTTATCGGCTGATACTTAAAACCAGAATCTGGACAAACTCAAGGCACGTTTCAGTAATGACAGTTTGTGGGTTATCCCGGGCTTAGTCGATGGTTAACTTTCTACCATCTGGAAGATCAATAGTTATATTGTTCTTGACTCGCCACCAGTTTTAGTAAAATGGATTCTTTTCAGAAAACATTAGTTGGAGTATGGTAGAACTGGAAGTGATTCCAGAACCACAAACAATTACTGAAAATTTAGTAGAACTTAAAGATTCAAATGGTTTCGACGATCCATTAGCCACTCCACAGATTTGGTGGGTAAGCTCAGGCACCCGAGAGGTACTTCGGTCCCCTCAGAGACGGTGACAGGGAGGTTTATGATTACCCAAACTTGCCACTATTGCTGTTTTAGACTATGAGACCTGGCTGGAGAATGAGTATAGCATCGTTCTAAATTAGTTTTAGAAGTGCACGTGTATATCATTTTGCCAAAAGGTTGTTGTAGTCAGAGGAAGCAGCGGAAGCATAGTGGGCAAGTAGTTTATGTCTATTTATAGACTGAAGCAGGTATAGCGGAAATAGATCATCTATTTTTGATGTGACGGTCATAGAGTTTGACTTCATCAGAATAAGATATGCTTCTGGTAAGAAAGTAGTAGGGAGTGATGTTTAGGTATATGGATGACATACACTTAATAGAAAGAGATCTTCCTATACTACGATCGGTTGTACTGTGGTTGTCACAAGGTGGTTTCTCCAAATAGGATATGGATATAATATTAGGAATTCTGATGACTAGATCTATTATTTTAGATCTAGATTTAGGAAGTGCCCCAATTCAGATACTTTGACATTATTCTAAAGTGTTTTAAAATGATGACTCCTGGCGTGATGGTGTACCCGCATGTGATAGAGTCACCCTCTCTAAAGAGATGTCTTCTGAGGAGAGAGATTTACATGATTAGCATATCACTTTCTTAGGCAATTGAGTCAATCATGATATGACAAGTACAACACAAGATATTGATTTTGCACAGGCTGCAATAAGTATATATTAATCCAATCCTGGAGAAACATTGGGAAGAAGTTATGAACATAAGTGGATGTTCTTGGTAAATGATAACGGCAGCCTCCTTCAGAAGGCGGTTATCATTTCAGGTTTCCAAGGTGACATGGATGACAGAGTGACTGTCAGAGTTAATGTTTTCCCTCTTTTGAGGGACAGTATGTTGGACAGGTGGTCCAAACGGATACTGTGGAAGGCATGGAGCAGGATACTGATTAAATTCAGTGGATGATACGTTTTAAGAAGTTTGCTGGATTTGGAGTTCATTTGTGAACTGGGTCCCATCAGATATCCAGACAAATTCTAAAACAGGTATTGCTCATTTCGAAAGATAGTCTTTCTCCGCGAGAGATATATAGAGAGATAAAGATAGAAACATTGGAATGGATCCACTCACTGAGGCTATTTCTCGAACGCAATAGTTTTACAAACGAGCTTTGTGAGACTGATTAGTAGAGAAGTTAGGTGTTCGATATCACACCGGCTGTGAGTATGTGACACCGCAATTATTAGCCTTAAGTGCAAGTGGGAGATTGTTGGTTATAGTTCCCTCAAGGCAATTATTGTAATCGCATGCATATGATTATGATGATTGAAAGAAGACCTATACGGATAGAACAGAGTATGCTATCTGATTTGTCTTTATCATCATGTACATGCATTATGTGGTATTACAGATCACTATTACATGTTGATAGAACCCATAGCATTCTTGGTTGACTACCAGCATTATGACGGCGATCATATACGTGAGAGCTGGATGGTCTATAAGCACATCCTTAAATATCCCTAGTCGTAGGAGTATCGAGACTGGGCATTGATACTCTAGAGTAGACTAGTGTTTACTTATCAAGTCCCCAACGAGGGACGGTGGCCGGTCTCACAAGCCATTGGTGTCTGGTAGTCACCTAAGATATTATACGGGTGCTCATTGGGTTATGAGTACACTGGACGGACTCGTCGGGAACATGCTAGTTGGTATTATACCTATTGTCAGATAGCAGTTCTCAGGTGACATATGTACAGGTTAGTCTGTTGACCTGAGATCGTTATTTTTCTCGTGTGAGTTTCCACTGTGCTTTTATTATTACCTTACCACGGCTCAAAGGAGTCGTGCAAACAAGTTTTAGTTGGGTACAGTCCCGAGCCACATGGAGGCAGTGAACGGATC
Organism: Agapanthus africanus; assembly: GCA_030015575.1. Taxonomy (NCBI): domain Eukaryota; kingdom Viridiplantae; phylum Streptophyta; class Magnoliopsida; order Asparagales; family Amaryllidaceae; genus Agapanthus; species Agapanthus africanus. Next base: position 394,268,529 of record JASDDO010000029.1, on the reverse strand, counting down.
GTCGGGGATTCGTCTCTCCCGGTATTGGGGGTTGATGTCGTGTTGTGCACTGGTGGCCATCACCAGAAATCCTTGGCCAAGATAGTCGAGAATTACTGATTTGGATTAGTAATTTCTCAGTTGGTGATGGGCTTCATACCGACATGAAATGTCACGTTATTAGGGGTCTAACTTTATCCATCCCCTTAGACTCGATATGCAATACTCTTAGACGAACAGACCGGACTGTACGGAGATTGTCACGGACATGCTCAGTAGGGGTTCATATGAGTTTGCTTGTCGGCTTTCCTTTCGCTCAATACCTGGGTAGCCGTTACGTACAGCTAGTGTCGCCGACGTGCTTGTGGTTAAACCCACTGCCAGTGTATTGACGAGTCTTTAGAGTCCCACACAGAGGATTTCCCTGCTTCGGGCGAAATGATGTAGAGGCCGTATGGTTTTACGGCAGGGTTCGATCATATATGTGCACTTGTGCACGAATCATGATTCGGATGGATAAAACTATTAGGCTTTGGTTTAAGACGGATTATAGTATTATATTATTGGATTATTTCCGTCTCTTGGTATTCGTAGTTTTCAGAATACAGATATGGGTATGTATATACGGATGAGGGGTATTCTTGTAATTTATTACAAGGTACTTCTAGAAGATGCCACCTCATTTTAGTTTTTACTAATTGTTTAAATGGTTAAATAAGGTGGAGGATGAGGTGTGCTTGACATTTATGGAAGCATGGCTCACATGGTGACTCATAGGGTGACTCATGATGGCACTATTGAGGCATGCTTGATATTTGTAGTTGTGAGATATTTTGTGAGGATTGATTATTGGTTCACAACACTTAACCAATTTTTCTTGAGTTGCTTCATACTTTACACTCTCATCCTCAAGTTTCTTCTTCTACCTCCACCCTTCAAGTCTCATGTGTTAAGAAACTTAGGGTGTTTGGAGACAAATTAATCCATCATTAGACTTTACATCTTCTAGGCTATCTAGTTTAGCGAACTAGGTACCCTAGTTATCTCGGCTATGAGATAGAAGCTCGGAATACAAATCCTCAGGTGGACCATCTACGATGGAGGGAGACCAGAGATCAAGCTCGATCATGGAGGCCTCTAGGATTGTGGGATGATGTTTAAAGACCGAAGGACACAGATCATTCGGTATAACCTTCCTAAACTCCTTTATATGTTTGCTAGCTTAAGGGTTAATGGTCGATCCGTTTTATCGGGTTGTTTTAGCGCCAGTTTTATAAAAAAAAATGTTCCGCATTCGGTCACGGTTTGATGGCCAGGGCACTGACATAACCTAACATTTCTTGACTTCCTCACTTGAGCTCCAAGCATGCTTCAACCTTCTTCACCTTCTTCTTCTTCTTACTCTCCATTTGAGCATAGATTCTAAAGAGAGAAATTTAGTGAAGTATTCCTACATCACTGACTATCCAAATCTAGCACATTGGGTCGTCGGTTAGAGTCTCCTCCGCGTTCCTTCTGGTGGATCGTCTTCGGCAAGGGTGGTCAATTCTCAAGCGCGATCCCGGCGACTACAAGCTTAGATGGGTCTTCCACAATTGGGTGGACGAGTGACAAAATTTGTATTTCTCAAACCTTGCATGTTTTAGATTTCTAGTTTATGGTGTTTGGATCGAATTCTTGGGTTCGCGCGTCCGGTGCCCACAAAAAGTTTTTATTTTCTCTTCCACCTTGCCCGCGGCCTCCGTGACACGGGCGCCGGATCCTAATAGCTCAAGCATGGGGCCGACCCCATTCCAAGGAAGAAAAAGTAATGAAGAAATGTAATAAATAGGTTTATTATGTAATTTGCTAAAAATAAATGTAAGATATGGGTAAAAAGCCAATTTTGTAAAACCCAAGGGCTAAGATGCAATTGTGTAAGGGTATTTAAACCCACCATATGATGAAATGAACAAGTTTTCCTTTCCCATAAAATTTTCTAGGGTTTGAGTCTCCACCAAAGAAAGAGGCAAGTATTTTTTTTCTTCATTTTATTTCTCAAGAAAGGGGATTCCCAAGAGGAAAGAGAGTTCCATTTGGGTCTCTCTCATCTCTTTCTTTCTCAATACAACTCATTAAAAGAGAATCTATCTTTTTTGGAAAACCCAATCTCAAGAACTCAAGATCTAAGACAAAAATCAAGCAAAGGGGCAATCTTTCTTTATCAAATTTGAAGAACACGAGAGGATAAGAACTCTCGAGGTGAAATCCATGAGCCTTCACCCCGAGCAAGCATATTTGAACCAATAAACTAATAAAATCGATGAAAGCCCCTAGCTTTCATCACCCGGCACCGGATCTCCCACGAGATCCACAGGGACATGGGTTACAATATATATTCCTCATCGGAACTCACCCTAAAGGAAGTTTCCTCTCATGGAACCTCCCCCAAAGGGAGGTAACCACTTTCGTAACCCTCCTAAAGGGAGTTTTCGTTCTTATAACCTCCCCCAAAGAAAGGTTCCCACTTTCAGGACCCCTCCTAGGGTCCCTGTAATACCCGGTTTCCTGTGTACCCATTTATTCGTATTTTAATGAAAATATTTTCCAAATAATATCTTATTTTCCCATTCTTTTCTTCTTTTATTTTCCTAACTTTTCTTTCCAAACTCTCTGACCCAAATCCAAACCCAAATCCCACACACGCACACACAACCGGCCCCATCTCTTTCTTTTATTGTTCATCTTCTTCTCCTTTTTAAACTTCCCCCCTAAAAAAATATAAACCGAAATCCCCATAATAAAACCATTAATTACTCTTAAATTCTCTATTAATTTTCATAAATCCCCGTATCTCTCCCCCTCCCTATTTTTAATATACAGAACTCTCTCTCCCAGAATTTCTCTCTCTCTCTCTCTTTCTCCCTCTCCCCATCACATTCTTCTTCTTCTTCTTCTAACCGAGTCTAACCCTAACCTCCATCGACCCCATCGGCAACCTCAACCCACACCCACCATTGGCGACCAAACCTCTCACCGTCAACCCCCTTTGCCATCACCACCAACCACGAGCAACACCTCACCTTCGAACCCATCGACCCGGCCACCACCCTAAACTCCCAGCACCCTTCATCCTTTTGTCATCGCCAGCTATCTTCAACCTTGAAGCCGAGATCATCATCGGCCATCTCCATCTCCGAAACCCAGCACCAGTCATCACCTCCGACGTCGAGCCACCTCCCTTCATCGGCAACCCCATCTCAAACCCTTCACCGCCGATGAACCTCTTCCTTTCCGTTGACACCGTCACCTCAAGCCAAGCACCCCACTTCCATCTCACACCTCCAATTACCCATCATCATAACCACTGAGCAACCTCCGCACTCGCCGTTATTGTTCTGCAACAATTGCCAGGCTCCCCGCCGCCACCTCCAACGACTCTGTCACGCTCCACTTCCCGATGTACGGTAAGGAGACGCGACGAGACCCGCTACATATTTACTCATAAGTAAACACGCTAAGCGTAGCTAAGCAATATAATAAAGTACACAAGAAAATAACAAGAGATGTAAATGAACAGCAACTTTTATTGATTAAGCATTTCTTTACAATACAGCTGAAAATGTAAATACATGAATGGAAAGCGATGCCTAAACAATGGCAAGTATTGAAAGTAAAAGTGTGTACAAGTAAAACCTAATGGTCATGCTGCTCAGTGGTCTGCTCCAAGTGCTCCTGGCTGGTCTCGAACTCCTCAGAATCGGGTCCTCCTGACAACATTCCAAAAAAAGAAGAGAAATAGGATTGTCGTCAGCGAACAATCGCTCGGTAAGTCCCAAAAAGATAAAAATAGAATAGACAAATAAGAGAGTGTAATTGATATAATATTTGATTGTTATGTTAATGCAGTTATTTGTACCTTGGTACAGAATATGCCAATGTATACGAGAGGAGTCCAACTTCTACCGTGGACTATGGTAACCCGTAGTATAAGGCTCCGTCGATAAAACCACGGAACAACGGCAATGGATTTATAGTACGTCTTTTAATGACCATCTCATGCCACTTTTAACACATTCCATGCCAGTCTACCCCTTTAAAACCCCGTAATGTCTTTTATATTGAATGTATATTATTTTTTTAATAGATGTACGACTTACTGAAACCATAATATCAGTAGTTCATGTAAACGAAAGGGATATAAATGGATAGTCATGTAAATAGAGTATATGCATGGTTCGATTCAGTTATGTTCATGTTCATGTTCATGTTGATATAAATTGAATTCTGATATAAATGGATTCATGTTGAATTGGAGTTATACTTGAATTGTATTCAAGGATAGATCGATCGATTGATTAGACTGAGACTCTGTCTGATTCAGACACTTTAAAATGAATTGAAGTACTGAATTAGTTTTAATGTTATCGGTAAGTACTGCACATGGACGGCAGGATTTGTGTCTTTTTCCAAGACAATTACCGTATTAATAACACCGTTTTTAGTTTGTCTACCTTAGATAGGTAAGCATCCATATTCTCCGGCTCCCTGAGACTCAAGAGAACTGGCCCCGCTTAAATCTATATTTACTAGGGTCCTTATTGTAAATTATTATAACTTGAGGGGGTTTTATGAAAAATAGTTTTGATATATTCTCAAAATGAATCTCATGTATTTATTTATTGTCTTTAGAGTTTTCATAATTGTAATTTTTATAAAATGAAAAATTCTAGTGGATATAAACCTAACTTTGAATAGTATATGGTATTTTCTTGTAATTTGATTTGTATTGAAATGCGATGATATTTTCATGATCTTTTGTGATTCTTTGTTTTTGATTAGAAAACATGGAATATATATAATATATTTAAAGTAGGTATTTTGATAATATTCATATATATATTTATTAAAAATAGAATTTCTTTATTAAATAGAAATCACGTTTTCTTAGAAATTGTAATAAGAATTCCATCGAGATCGAATACTCCGTGAGGAGGTCTGCATTTCGCTCTACTAGTCCGAAGACGTGCGATAACCCGCACCATCCCAATCGAGTTCCTCAAAATAGGTTGTAAAGGCTTATATGTAAGGAATTAATTAAAACAATTTAAAGAATACATGTTTTGATAGTTTAAGATATTTTAATGTAAACTGTGTTTTGTCCCACAAAAATTGTTACAAAAGCCATCATGCTATATCAAGATGAGTGTTGTGATGAGGTAGGTCATTACCTCGTGCAATTTCTAAAGGTAATATGAGCCAAACTATAAAATAATGTCATATGTAAACTAGATGGTATTTTACCGTAAAAGTTAAATAAAAGTTGTTTAACATTATATTTTGAATTGAAACTTGTTCCAAATGTTATTTAATGGTTAATAAACAATATTTAAGAAGATGGTAAATTTGTTATTAAGAAAAATTGTGTTTTTGATGAAATTAGAATCGGAAGTCAGATTAACTCCGCTTCCAACGAGTTTTAATAGATTATTGTTTTAGACTATAAAGAGGTGAGAAGTGAAGCGACTTACTGATTGAAAGAAGAGGGAAGAGGTAGAGGGAACTTTCGAAAGCATCGTGGAGTCATTTCGTCGCCGGATTTGTCCCGAAACGTCGCCGGAACTTTGCCTTGAGCTAACTCCACTTGTACAACTTTTGGACTTAGAAAATTTAGAGAGTTTTGGTAATGGATTTCTGAATGAGGAGGCTATGGTGTGATATTTATATTTATATGAGAAATTAGGGTTTTGAGGATTGAAGAATGAATTTAAAATATGCATTAAAATTTGGATTAATATCTCATTTTAATTCTCTGGAAATGTGCAGGGAAATTAAACAGACTAGGGTTAGTGGAGGGAGTCCAAGAGGTGCAGGGTAAAAATTTGGAGGTAATAAGGACGGGGGGAGACGGCACCGGCCCCAAGGAGAATCTTGCCAATCCATCTAGGGATGTGGGGGCTTGGATGCTTGCCACGTGTCCTCGGCTGTATAAATATCATTTTCTATATGTTTGTTTTTAGTGTGACTTTTCATTTTATGTGCAGTGTACGTGCAAACTTTTGGACTTCTAAAAGTTTTAAAAGAAAAATCAATAAAAATTAATATGTGGCTGGGGGATTCGAATACAAAGGCTACGTCACAGCAGTACAAGGCTTTACCAATGAGCTACAAATGCTTTTTTGCAGTTCAAAAGTAAATAAAATTTATGACTTGTGCTCAGGCTTAGGTATTCCTTTCTGTATTTTGAAAAAATTATGTACATAAAGTTCAGGGTTTTTACAGACTCCATCATGCCGTTGATCACAAGGCAAGCCTCCAAGCACCTCTCATCACCAATGCCACCACCTGCCACTTCCCCAAGGCCCAGCTTTTGTTGCAGCCCGTGTGTAGCCATGCCTGTACCGTGTTGTGCCATCGTCGCTCGCTGCCATGTCGACGATCATTTCCAGGCAAGTTTAATACTTGCTAAATCATGCTACGTGTGTATATATATATATAGTTATAGTTATAGTTATCAATATCGGTTCAGTTATTATTGAGCAACACATAGTTGAAAATCAATACTTGCCTTTACATTAAATAGCTATTTCCATTTAGATAGAACTCCTTAATTTTAGGATAAACAGTTAGTTTTAATGATAAATAGTGATATGTAGAAATTTGGGATCAAACAGTTAAGAGATCGAACATGAAATGATACCCCATTTAACGACCTTAAATCTGGAATCTTCCGTACCCGTTGCACCGTAAATTCTATATTAAATTAAATATATATTGGACTGTAATATTTTAGGGCTTGTATCGAAGCCGACTAGATAACTTAGAACCCTCTTCAAATTTTTATTTAATATTTCCATTCTACAATAATGAAAAGTGGATGGAAATACAGCTCTAGACTGCAGTCCAGAGCAGTACTTTCTGACGGCACTTGTTTTTATATATTTGTATATCTCTGTATAAATCTGAAAATATACGGAGTCCTATATCTTTGCGTAGATAATCAAGTTAGATAACTCAAGGTGTTGGTTTCATTTAATTTAAATATTGTTTGCTATTTTAAAAGTATTTTAGAACGTCGACATGTCTGGTTGTTTTCTGCGGTGACGGTTCCTACCCTTTGACCTTAAACTGAATACATATCCCTGTAAACAGAGGCTATTACCGATCCGTTTACTGAGTTGGAAATCTAACTGATAGGGCTAGATTTTCTTTAACTGTAGTGATCCTTGTTTCTTATCATAATGTATAGAAAAATGCGCCTGAAGTTGGGTTTCCAGTTCTAGAAATGGAATTCCAACAACATATCACTGTTTTAAAACGAACATAACTATGTAACCAGAATGCCTATCGATTTGAAACTAATTTTGACACTTAGATAAATGAGTTTACTTCACATATCTTTTATATCATTTCGCCTGATTATGCACGTATGAATTACTATGAATTTCCCAACATGAATGACACTGGCTGCTCATATTTTACTCGTATTCTATTTTACTGCATTTCTATCATATTGCGCGGCTATTATATCCACAGTGATTAGTAATAATTTGCATTGATACCCTAGTGACTATAGGGAATTATCAAGTGATAAGCGGTATCGATTGGGAGTGATAAGTACGTCAGTGAAAGTGATTATGAGCAAAAAGTGATATGCATGAAATCGTGATTGAACAGTGAAATTGATATGTACTTACTTGCACCCAATCTGGTACTTGAACATATACTGTAACCTGGGATAAGGATTGGTTGGGTAATGAATGTATGTCGTGGCACGAGAGTCCATTTAAAAATCACCTAACATAAATCCCGTGTGCCGTTGTCCCATGGGGTTTACGGGGCCTTATACTAAACGTGTCGTTAGTCCGTGAGGTTTATATCAGACTACTCTAGTATACACGCATACCTTCATTATTGAATTACAAACAAACAAACACATTAGAATAGAATTTCCATAATTATAATACTTGGTCATGACACATATGGTATATTATCTACATGTTCGTATTGTTTCATATCTTTATGTTACTGCTTTATAATCTCCAGTTCATGCTTATTGTTCTGCAACATAAAATATATTTTTATATTATTATATCGTGTAGCCCTGAAAACCTGAGTGTGCATGTTTAGAGTGAGAAGTGGACTTAGTCCAAATCAGGACCTACCCTACTTCGAGTATATTACAGATATCTTGATCAGCGATGTCATCGCTATCTTTTCTTTTGACTCTATCTGGTTAGTTATCTCCTTTGATATTACAGCATTGTATTCGTTCCATTCCGATTCATTTACTTATGATAAATTTAGTGAGTGCATTTCTCTTTATTAGTGTTGTGTTTACTGCTTACTTACTATGTATAGCTAGAAACCGATGTATGACTACTGCAGTATTATTCCTTGACCATAGAAATATTGCGGTTCTATTCACTCTCGTATTCCATATTTTGGAAAGCTGGACGTGACAACCCCTTCTTTTGGACCACACAAAGGGGTCCCCGTTTACTCGGGAGGCCACCAAACACTCTCTCTCTCTCTCTCTCTCTCTCTCTCTCTCTGTGTCTCTTTTCCCCTTTTGGGAACCTCCCAACACAATCAAATCACTTCCTTTCAGAAAAAAAAATTTCGAGACGCTGCCCTGAGCCCTGTAAGAAGGCTGCTAGCTCTCTTGACCCCCACCTGCTGACCAGATAGCGGAACCCTCGTAAACTCTTGGAGGCTCCTGATATATTCAAAAAGGCCTAAAAATTGTTTTCAAAACACATATACACACATTTCAAAAATGAGTTTGCATGATACGCATAACCCGTTGATCGGAGGTTCTCTCGGACCAAAGCGAAAGGTAATTAACGGTAGTTTTGTTCGCGGCAGTCGAAGATTAGAATCTCCACAATCAATAAAGCCCAGTCTACCAGCGAGCAGGGAGAGTCTGTACATGTCTAAAACAAGAGCGCATCCATCTCAACAGGACGACGAAAAACACTCTACAGTTTTATTCAATTTGGATCTCTGAAATTATAGTTATAAATTTTTGAAAGTAGGTGTTGAAAACAGTTTTCAGGACTGCAAAAAATGACGACTACGAGAGCCGTAAAACCTAAACCAGATATCGTTTATTTTTGAAATTTTTAGAGCACGCTTATAAAAATATCTATTATCTTAACTAATTTTCTTGGAATTTTCAAAAATCAAAATTGATCTCTAAAAATTTATTTTAAAGATCAAGATTATTTAAAGTCGTATTTGATAATAACAAAACTATGGTATTCATTTCCAACTTCGTTTTCTTTTTAAAAGTTAAATATAAATAACTAAAAATACAGCAATATAATGTGTACTCCCATTTATGTCTCTGAAAACTTAACATATGCATTGAGTACATCCACAAGGACTTACCCCAATGAGTACATCCACAAGGACTTACCCCAAAAATTCTTATTTTTATGAGAATTCATCAGTAGTCATGTAGTCATGTTATCAGGCACCCTTTGCTTCCACTGGTTTTCATGGTTTCATTAATTAGCATAAAATTGAATCTGCCGCATAGGCATGATATCACAAAGAAAACAGTAATTAAACATGATGCTTGAACCACGGGCAACCAATAAGTTTAACTATATACAGTAAAACCTCTATACAGTAATATCCTTGGGACCGGGGAAAAATATTACTATAGGGGGGTTATTCTTAAGTAGAGTTTTATATATAAAAATTAGATTTTTTTTTGAAAAAATAGTAGTCAAAATTCTTAGACCTTCAAAATTCATATAGACCTTCAAACTTATTAACAAGTCAAAATTCTTAGACCTTCAAAATTCATATAGACCTTCAAACTTATTAACAAGTCAAAGTACTTTATGTCATCTTAAGTTCAATTGTGTAGTTAAGTAATTTATGTCATCTTAAGTTCAATTGTAATAGCCAAGTAATTTTATGTATTTTTTATATATATAAAAAATTATTTAAAATTTAATGCCAATTTATTACTATATAGAGGTAAATTAGTACAGGCGGGACTTGGAAAAAGTATGGAATATCACACTGTGGAGGTTATTCTTATTTATAACTGGTCCCGAGTCGGGACCGGGACTTTTTATCACTATAGGGAGGTTATTCCTATATAGAGTATTCCTATACGGAGGTTTTACTGTATATATATATAGAGAGAGAGAGAGAGAGAGAGAGAGAGAATAATGGAGAAAAGATGCCATAGGAGGGAATTCCCTCCTATGGCGTCGGAAAAATACCCCCTCCACCAATTTTTCCGACGATCGGCCCTCATCATCTTCATCGTCATCGTCTAAGATGTGCGTACACCAAATTTCATATGATTCCACAACTTTTTCACCGTTGATTTAGTGGGTTCAAAATTAACGGTTTACCGACAATAGAACTTTTTACATTGCTAAATCAACGGTAAAAAAGTTGTAGAATCACATGAAATTTGGTGTACGCACATCTTAGATGATGACGATGAAGATGATGGGGGCCGATCGTCGGAAAAATTGGTGGAGGGGGTATTTTTTCGACGCCATAGGAGGGAATTCCCTCCTATGGCCTCTTTCCTCCATTATTCTCATATATATATATATATATATATATATATATATATATATATATATATATATATATATATATATATATATATATATATTGCGGATTCCTTATGACACTTATTTTTTCGTGTGACGTCTTTTCGACGATACATTCCGTCCAAGTTGTTCTACACGTTTTAGATAGTGTATGGATGAAAAATCACGTCGAACGGAGGTGTTTTGTATAAGCAAAATGTGTGAGTTTCTTTCAGCCGTGCAGTTTTTACGATTTTTAAACTTGATTTTGGACATGCAAAGCACCTCTGATCGACATGATTTTTCATTTATACACTATCTAAAAAGTGTAGAACAAATTGAACGGAGCGGATTGTCGAAAGAACGTCACACAAAAAAATTCGTGAATTTAAAAAAACACGAACCAGCCTTAACGGATCCGCACTATATATATATATATACACACGCGCGTGCGCGCGCTGTAAAGATCCTATAAGACGGGTTTGCGTTTTTAAAAATATAAACCTGAATGAAAGTCGTTGAATCTTATGTTTTTAATCAACGGTTAAAATTAATTCAGGTTAATAAATCGTTAATAAATGAAAGTCTACTATTTGATTTTAGAAAAAAAAAATTCAAAAGAAACATCAAATCAGGTGCAATTTGAGACTGCGACGTGACAAGGGCAGCGAGTTTATGGAGGAAACACCACAAGAGAAGGGGAGAGACGGGGACATATGGGTTTTGCAATACGGTATAACAACCGTATTGTCGATTTGTGAGAACAATCTCGACCGGTAGACTTTCGACGACTTGGGTATGGGGACATTCGAGTTGTTTTAGATAGAAAGGAGATAAGAGTTGCAATGAAAATTCAAAGAGGATGAAGGATTTTGTTTACAGAAATGAGAGCGGGAATACGATAAAAGATAATGAGAGAGGGAATAGAAGGGTATTGAATAAGGTTTGAAGGTGGGAAAATCAAAAGGGCTGATATCTACCGTTCCTGAACTGATTTGAATGTTTTAGAATACAAAACCCAAAGGATTACGCCCAAAAGAACTCGTGCTCAAAAACTGAAACACAAGTTTACTCTTGTATATATTCAACATGAATTAAATATACATCGGTATTCAAAAGGAAAAACGGACCTTTATTAAAGAAAATAATATAAAAGGGAATATGGATTTTGGGGTTGTTGCACCGGGCGTGCCAAAAGAGATGTTCGCTGTTTTTTGTTTTTAGTAATGGATCTGCATTGAAAAAATTCATTCTTCTTAGCAAATACGTCTCCATAAATAATTGATCTTATTTTTAAAGGAAGATGAGAACAATCTTCCTATAGATTCGGTCCTAAACTTGCACAAATTTAGGTCATGAAGACAGATCAACATTAAGCCAAAAAGTTCACTTTATTCACCATTTAAACAAAATTTCCAACTGGCTACATATGATCGATTCGTACACATTGTATTTTTTGACACAATCCAATCTTTGTGATGAAAAATGATAGAAGCACAGCCCATGTTATGACTAGAATAACTATCCAATCGGCTCAAGAAAAGGCGATTATTACAAGCAATCAAACAGTCATCGTCTTGGGAACAACCGGATATTACAAGCAATCAAATGAGTTATCGACCCAGGAATAGCTGGATATTACAAGCAACAGATAACAGATATTAAATGGCAAGCGTACTATGGTTGAACCCACCTACGCCATCGGTTTGGTGAAATTCAACCTACCGCTAACAGGCCTATGGTTGTTGAGTTGAGCATTTTGCAACTTCATGGGTACTACCCAACAACCGACCAAGACATAGCCTAAAGACCGCATTCCGGCCTAGGACTGAGCATCTAACCGGCTCGCAGTACGAGCCTTAGGCTGTGTATTGATCATCGGCTCTCTTGCTCTATCCGCCCTCGGGTTTTCAAGTGCAGAACTGAAACCACTCGATCTGACCACAGGAATTTAACTCTTGGATTGATCATTGATGCTTCAACAGGCTGAGCAGGAGCCAACCATCTTGCCTATGCGGAATCCAGCCTAGATCCACCACACTACGGATGGAGGGACATCTGAATCGTTTGTAGTGGTGGTTTCAGGACGGATCCCATCGCAGGCGTCCTGGGCCTTGACTCCGCCAAAGCCTTCAGCCATGAAGAGGTTGAACGCCGGCGTTGGGACTAAGAATTGTCCCATCTGGTGTTTCGGGGGTAGATCAGGGACAAGAAAGGCATTAACTGTCGAGGAGGACTGGGCATCTCGATCTCGAGCAGGGCCGCCACAGTAGCGGTTGATGATCTACGGCGATCACTTTACTACCATAAATCTATGGCTGTAGGGGCCAAAGATGAGCGAGAGCTAGATCTATTTTGTGTATGGATTTTTGGTTGATTTTTGCAGAGAGACGCGCTGCTCTTTGAGCTTATATAATGCTCATGTCTACCTTGGGAATCAAGTTTGGGATCTGCATCATATATCCTTTATATCCTTTATTCTTACTCGGTCCACTGAGCTCTAGGCATGCCTCCTTCTGGGCCTGATAGCTCATTTGGGGGCATCACTTGATTTAAAATATCTATGTACAAACAAATATATACAAATTTTGTATAATACTATTAACACCAAAGATTCACACTAAAGAAATACAACACCAACACATCTAAACTTTCTTCTAATTTACCAACCGGTCATGGCTTTTCTTATGATCATTCTTTCTTTATTTTCCCTCTTCTCCATTTTTTTCTTTTCTTTTGCTACCATGTATTCACACACTGCAATCCCTTCAACTCAGTCAAGCATCTCTTCTCCGTCCTGGGGTAATATAAGGCACATCCAATCTATCCAAAGCCGACCAAAGAACAACTAGAATCCATGTTTAATATACTCTTTGGCCGATCTCTAGGCCTAAACAAATTTCATTCCCGAAACCTCAAGCGAAATGTCTTATCAATTTCTACTCATCTCTGATAGGAGATGCGCATTTTCCCCTAACCCTCCACCATTTTCGCGCGCGCATAGCTTAAAACATGGAAAACCTGATCGAACTAATTAATCCACACCATTCCAAGATTGACCATCCAAAACCAACAATAAATCCAGTAATTAACACTTGCTAAAAGAATCTCATGCATGCATCATTACATAATTTTTTGATAGAAACGGTGGTCGCGCATCCGTATATTACACAGAAAAATCGTAAGGGCCTGATGCATTCATACAGGTTCCACAAAGCATGTAGAAGGATCGCAGACAGCAAGTTCTTAGACCTTGCAAAAACGATCCCTAGTATCACCCTGCTGACGCAAACCATAGAATACAACTCGTATCTTCTTGTACTTGGGCAAAATATATCGAACTTGCTATGATAGACCAAGGGAGAGGCATATATCTTGTCAGTGGCAGGATCAGAAAGCCACGATACACAATCTCCTCAAAAGATTGGCTCGGTCACTACGATCCCCACTACTTGCAATACTAAAGCCGGATAATCTCAATTAATGAACTCCAGTTCCAGTGGTCGCCGCTCATCAGATGGTGGCATGACTAAACGCTTATTAAAGCGAGTAAGCACATGAATGAGTGGGGAGAGAACAATGCCCAAAAGAAGATCGAGCTTCCAGTTCCCTTTAGGGTCACCTGGAACCAAGCAGGCGGAAGCGGCCGGAACATAAACAGGCAGAGATAAAGGATTACAACGCTGTCAAATCCCCGAAATGTATAAGAAATGAGATGATCGAGATACACATGTCCTCCATCGATGGTACTGTCTTGCCCCAGAGCAACGATTCATACTCATATTCGAGACGTACAAACTGGACGACTGTAATCCAAGTCCATGGCACTGTCTAGGGTTCGCTATATGATTTACAGAGATTGTTTGTGGTTTCTACTATTATTGATATCACATTCTTTTTCTTCCTCTCATCATCATCATCATCATCATCATCGATGGATTTAGACGAGGACATGCAGACTTGTTTGTAGCGGCGGTGACTTTGTAGAAATTCGTAGACAAGGATATCGCTCTTTCATGCTTGTATAAGTATGTAATCTAAGTATACCATTTGTAGCTTTAGAGAGCCGAGGAAGAGGAGGCAACAATGGAGGAGCCACGCAAATCATGTATGTGCCTGCAACAGCTATCTTCGAAAATTTGGATTAAATCAGAGGATTATTCCAATGTTTATTTATAGCACTTGGTTTGGGAATTTAACTTTAGCTTTGGTATAGATATTTTAGTTAATTTAGTTGAGATTCTTATGAATTCTTAGCTGAATTTTTCAGGTTTTAGGAACGATTAGATTAGATATATAGAGTGAATTTTCAAAATTTTAGATTTCTTCAATGCTGACTTATTGTGGGTCCCACCAAATTAAAAACCAGCTATGTAGCTAGGATATTCTCTTTTACTCTTTAAAAAAAAGTTATAAGAAATTAGAAAATTCCTTAATATGTTCTTTTAAGAAAAATTAAAATAAGGAAAAGTAGTGCAGTAAATAATTAAGAATTTTTCTTGTTTCTCAAAATTTCTAAGGAAAAGAGTTTATCATCTAAGCCACACAATTGATTATAAATTTGATACAACCAATATAAGCAAGTATTATAATAATAAAGATGAGAAAAGATACGATGAGATTCTGGAATTTTTATTAGAAATTATAGGTATTTTAAATAGGTTATAATAGACATTTTAAATATTTTTAAAGGCTTAATTACCGCAAACCACCCTAAATTTTCCACCATTTTCAACAAACTATCCTAAAGTTTTAAATATGAGAATAACTACGACACGTCAGTCCTAACGGCACTACGACAGCAAATTGTCATTTCATCAAAAATAAATAAAATAAATTCCTAAACTATCCTCAATCTCCATCTTCTCCAAAACCTTAACCCTAACTCTGGCCGCCACTCCCCACAGCCTCGCCATCAACCTCCTCCCCTCCTCCATGCCGTCAACCACCTCCCCCCCCCCCGCCGCCGCCTCCACCCCCACCCTCGGTCCCCCTCCTTCCCGCTTTCTCCCACACCTATCCATCCCTTCTTCCTGCCGCCTCCCTCATGTCCATCCCTCTCTCCTTCCGAACCTACCCCGCTACCATCTCCACGATCATCTTCTTCTTCATTATGATGCACTGCCTTCATCCCTCTTCCCACCGCCTCCCTCTCTTCCCACACCTTCCCGACCTCCCCCACGCCGCCGCCGCCAGCTCCATCATCATCATCTCCTCATCCTCCTTCATTACCATCATCCCGCGCCTCCCCCACGTCTTCCCATCCCACCCGTGCCTCCCACCTCCTCCGGCCACCACCTCCACTTCTGGTTCTGGCAAGAGAGCGAAGCGAACAATCCTTTTGGGAACTGACCCTGGCGCACAGCCCCGCAGGGCCGAGCGCAACGAGTTGAGTTAAAACGAGGCAAGTCAGTGAAGCGCAGCGGAACGGCGAGGCAAGTGAACGAAGTGAACGATTGAGTTGTTCGAAGGCGAGTGAAGCGAAGGAAGGAACTGACGGAGCGGAACGATAGAAGGCGCGGATGTGAGCCCCCGGCGATTGAGGGGGAGCTCCTCTGTTAAACAACTCTGTCCGGCGAGCCTGATGGGCCCGGCCGGTGAGCTCGAACAGAGAGTGGTTGCCGAGTCGGCGCCGCACGAATGTTATCGTACGGTGAGACTTGGACTATCGACTCGATTCCGGGTTCAGCGATAAGGGTGTCGAAAAGCTTTTCTTGCAAAACACCTTTCAGTTCCATCACCCTGAGATCGACTAATTCACTAGTCAGTGCCTCCCTGTAATGGTTGGCATTTAGAACATTATCGAGATGTTCCCTTACGAGTCGCTCGTATCCACCCGGGTTGAGTTGGGGTGGAAGCCCATAATAGAGTTGCAACTCGAGTAAGAGAACGGTTTGCCGATACAATGCATACAATACAGCGGGTTCTTGAAACTCCTCGTATTGAGGTCTCTCGATTCCCGCCATGAAATCTCTATTTGACCTTGCCCCCTATTTTTTTCCCGTTCCCTTGCTTCAAAAAAGATCATGTTGCACTAGCTTTTTCCCTTACTTGAGATGGGGCTTTTTTCTCTTACCTTTGCTCCCGTCCATGATACCAGTAACGCCTCCTCTACCTATTACTCGTCTTTTTCGCATTGAATCATCATCATCGCCATCTTCCTCCTCCACGCCTTCCCACGGTCACCTCCTCCACTCCGTCTCCGCCACCTCCTCCACTCCGTCTCCGTCGTCACCTTCTCGCCATCCCCGTCGGCTGTCCTATCATCTAACCCTAATCCTAGCTAATATTTAATATAATTAATTGAATTTAGTATAAGGGCAAAATGACCATAACTAGTATGTTTGAACATTGACCGTTAAAAAGGATAATTATCCCCGCATTTAAAACTTTAGGATAGTTTGTTGAAATTGATGGAAACTTTATAGTGGTTTTTGATAAATAAGCCTATTTTTAAAACAATTGAAAACTGTTATCAATTAACGTAACCTCTTCTCAAACTTGTAAAATGCCCTACTGAAATGACAGACAAATTGGAATTTCAATTTGAAGCCTCTTCCACATAACAGTTTAAATAGTAACAAAATACTAGCTTTCCTCAGAACATAAAAAGAAGTTACTAACATACTAAATGTTTTTACTGCTATAGTAAAATTGCTTATTTCAAAACATTTGTAGTTTTTAATCATATAGTGAAAGAGAATGCCAAGTATTAAGCGACAAGGCGGAAAATTTCCTATATTGAAGGCTTGAAAAATAAATAATTCATCGGTTTTTTAAACGATTGCACAAACAGTTAATCTCCATGTCCTAAATTATGGATCCATCAATTTCCATGAGATACTTTGCAATTATCCAATGCAATGCAAGGACGAATATCCAATTCACATGAACAATGACATACACAAGAACACTAACCTACCATTACTTTTGCAATCGGGCTGGAAACAAAAAAAAAGATGAAATAAAAAAAAAAACTCAAAAATTAAAAAAATGCTCGGCTTGCAGACTTGGCATCCCCTGCTATTTCTACCATCAGATTTTCCTGTTCTTGCTCGCTTCATCTGAAAGTCACCTGTTGATTTTAAGCCCTTCATCCCGAAAGTCCGGATTTCTCAAGGATTGTTATTCATCCAAAGCATCCATCACAACTTAATATATGGACCCTCCTGGTTCTCACCATTGTGGGAAAAGTCCGGATATTTTAAGGATAGTTATTCATCCAAAACATCCATCACAACTTAACATACGGACCCTCCTGTTCTCACCGATGTGGGTCGTTCGGGTTTCAGAGCGCCGGTTTTAACCCATCATCCCACAACATACTAGCACTATCGAATGATGCATTCAGAATGCTACCATAATATGATGCATACCTTGTATATTTCGAATCATTCAGATTTCCATTCAAATGGAAAATCGTCGAATAGTACCACAAACGAATAAAACCAAAGTTTGAGCAGCGCTCGCTATGGCTATATACATATGTTTTAGGAAATCAAGAAAACCAACAGATTGATAATAACCAACGACTGGTAATGCAAGACCACTGCAACATGCACCTTCAACAACACAAACTGAGCAATTTTCTTGACTAAATTGAATATGTCTGCCATTACAAACTGCAACAAATAACTATTGACCTCAAATTCTTTACACCATTCAAGACAAGCAGCTGAAGTTATTGATCAGAAACAAGACTTTGAACATGCTAACGTAGAATCACTCATTCTCAGCGGTGATCATATGTTTGAGGAAAATACGAAAAAGAGCACAGCAATACTGCTAGCTACGAGCGATGTTCCACTTTTTACTAATAGCAGAACCATGTTCCACTTTTTACTAATAGCAGAACCATCGCTTACAATATACCTATCAAGACAAACAAGTGAATAAGAAATTGGAACAATCCCATGTTGCTCTCTATATGCATGTAATGTACATACATGTACCAACACAATTGCACAGCTCTAAAGATCACTTGAGGGCAAAATAAGCTTGCAGGATACAAGGCCTAGTTTGGCAACAAGGTTTCCAAAACCACAGATTTTTTAAATTAAAACGAAACCATGGTTTGAATGCATGCAAACCGCGGTTTAGTGATATCAGGGTTTCACAGAGTTTTAGGCTCATTTGGCAATGCAGTTTATGAAACCAAGGTTTCATTTAAATTTTTCTAAAAGGTTTGTTATTTTATTGCTGGTTTGTTAACTTTTTCCCTTTTATTATTTTTTTTTATTTTTGTTTGGGGGGAGAGGGTGCAGGGGGATAAGCAGAGAGAGTCAGCAATAGACCTTGCATAACTCCAATATTTTTTTTATTCCTATTAGGTACGGAGTTAGGATAAATGGAGGCTATTTTTATGTGGAAGACGGATGCAAACTATGGTTTCCCAGCCCTAATGTTCATTTAAAAATAATGTCTAGTAATGTTATAAGAGATCTGTTTTGGGAAGAAGTTTGCATTTTGGAGTTGAGTATTACTAACTTTATGAAACTATGGGCATGTCTAGTTCCTTGAGTCCCAAAAATTGAGTCCAAAAATTGACAAAGTCAAGAGTGTGTTCTTTCAATAACTCTTTAAGTTTTGTGTTTATTTGCATAAATTTTGCCCTCGACTTAAAGACCTAACTCTAAAGTTTAAGTGGAAGTCAAAGTTTTGTGTTTGTTTTTCTTTTGAGTAAAGTAGATTGAATAACCTTATGTGTGAGCTTACCCTTAAGATTATTTGAATAAAACATTAATTGTTATAGTAATAGGAGAGAAAAGGCGGTGGTGACCATAAACAGAAGCAATCATGACAAGGGCAAGAGTCCAGAACCAAGTTTGACCACAAAAGTCTTGACTTCAACTCTTGTAAAAATGACTCAAAAGATGACGTGTGATGATGTAAATGCACTCGAGCCATGGTTGACAAGGAAACAAACACAAACTTTACACTCAAGGGAACCAAAAAAACACAAAAAGACATAACTTTGGTGCTATAACGACTATCCCTTCTCGACTCTCTACTCAAGCCTCAATTCCATGAAATAAACCACCCCTATAGTTTACAAAACTCAACTCCATTCTCAAATAGGGCCTTGGAGTTTGAATGAATGGGGATTTGACCCCAAAAACCTCATGAAACCGCAGTTTGGGAGACTATTTCGGTTGCCAAACAAGCCATGGTTTTAACTTTTGGACTTTGGCATCAAATCCCCGTGAAACCGGGGTTTCGAAAACCATGACCACATTGTTAAAACTGACCTAATTAGCCGATGATCAAAGCAACAGCTGCTAGCAAAAAATTTGGGTCGGCAGCGTAACCATGTTGTTCCATGTAACCCTATGCTATTTACCATATTCCTGATTAGTGATTAAACTGAAAACAAAGCTGTCGTTCTCGGGCTATCGAAAACGATTAGGCGAATAAACTTACAATCAGGGGGGAAAGGATCAAATTAAATATAACGAGCACATTTTCAAATATAATGTAATTTAAGCAACTAGATTCAGCAGTAGCAATTCCAAAACATGAGCAAGTTCAATTCTTACACAAAAAAAATCTAATTAACGCAGAAATAGATAATTCAAACCCTAAATCTCCATGAAATCACTGATCAAACCCTAGATTTTCAATCTTCACTCCTCTTGTTCTGATCCAGCCTCGCCGCTCTTCTTGTTGTGCTTCCTCGCGTACCGCTGGTTCCTCAAAAACTTTGGGTCCATCTGCTCAAAAGCCAATAAAAATCTCAGCTTTCAGATCCCAAAGATCAAAAGATACAAACTTTATGATGAAATTGCGATAATGACCCCTTTCGTTGAGGCGTGCCTGTGCTTCCTGGGCTTCTTGATGCCGTTCTTGTGAGCCTTGTGGGATTGGTTGTGAGCCGTGTGGTTCTTCGACTTCGCCATCTCGAAACCCTAAGAAATTCGAAGGAGATGAGCGTTTTGCCAAGAAAAAGGAAGGATTTTTAAGGGAAAATTTGGGGGGAAATTACCTGAACTATGTGTCCGCAGCAGCTTGATTGAGGGTTAGGGTTTTTCTGGACCGAAATGGAGGCGTGATGATCTTTATAGTGGGTGTTTCCAGAGCTGTCTGTTAAATGACCAAATTGCCCTTACAATGAGCCTTTTCTTCCAGATTTTATTGGGCCAGGCCAAACCCTGATGGACTTGTATTTTACTTGAGGCCCATTTTGATAAAATGAATTGAAAATTTTCAATCCGGATTTGGGTAAATTATCAAAAAGCCCCCGGCTCAGTTCAAACTTGCCTACAAAAACCCATGGGCCCAATTAAAACCCTCTTTATACTATTTGCCTGTAATATCTAAAATGTTGTATGTAATATATACGCGGTTGCTTGTAATATCTAAGCAGTTATAGAGAATAAAGGCCTAAATGAAATGCGCCCCAGGATTCTTTCACAAGAACAATAGGTCTTTCCAACAATTTTGAAAATATCAAAGGTTTTTAGAGCGGCCTAGGGGCTTTTGACAATTTAGTCTATTGACTTTGAAACTTGTTAAAAATGGGCTGCAGAATTCGTCGCGGTCAAGTGACAATACCGGGCGGGTCCTATCTTGAATTAATTTCAAAGTACACAAACCTACCGTAGCCACAACAAACTCTTTACATAAACAATATAAACATTTTGCAAGCGGTTGTTTATGATATCCATTTTCGTTGTGTTGCGCTCAAAATGCTTTTGTATTCGATCTTAAGGCTTGTGGGAGATCATGATATTGAAGACTTTGGAATGTATTTTAAGAGAGGGCTTTTTAGTATAAAAACACCCTCACTGTCGTCATCCGGAAATGGTACATGGCTGGTACTTGAATCTCATGAAATCTATAGAACTCCACCGTAATCCAAGTAAGCCGAAAATCCAAAAATCTAAACCTTTTTAGGAAAATATTGTGGAGGTGAAGTTTTGAAAGAAATGTATAAATAAAATCACGTCCTGTTTTTCAAGTATAAGTAAAATTAGTTGAAAATATAAGTAGGTTGTATTTTAAAGTTTAAAAACATTTTTTTATTTGAAATTTGGGCAGCACCTCCTTTGTAAATTTTAATTCAGAACCATTGCATATCAATAATAATATAGCTATCCCCAAACGGGAGCTAGCTCTTCGCCAATTGGCGGATACACAACCACACAAGTAAAATATACGATGCCTAAGACGAAAATCAACACACAGAAAGAGTAAAGAAAACCAAAATATTATCATAATATTTATATAAGAATATACAAGTTTCGACTCTAAATCAAAAGAATATACAAACCGGTCTCTAAATCTACCAAATATATATAGTCTGATTGATAAAGTTTTTAACTAGATACAAATAAATAATAAATATACAACGGTGGCTACATTCTGAACAGTAACCCATCTACCAATGCAAATTACCCAAAAGAAGGAATGTGCCCGCATGCCGTTACTGATCTGAGTGGTAGATCCTGCAAGAAAACTATAGCACAATTAGGGTGAGTTGCCAACTCGTGAGTAGAAAATATCATCATGTAGAAATCGAATGTATAACGATCTTTAAGGTCATACTGTAATATAATATTATTATATCGTGTGGTAACAAAGATGATCGTGTATACATAAATATAATAATATAATAATATCGTACCTGTATCAATATATGGTACTATGTGATATATATATCATCCAACGCGTGTCCATCAACGACACATTAAAATCATCATAAATCCTGAGTGCCCAGTATCGACGCTCGAAATCATCATAAAATCCGTGTCCAGTATCGACACATAAATTATCATATCTCATGCACCGTCTTATCGGACCGGCCCTCATATCCATCTGTCTTATATCACTCTGATCGGTATCCTCCGAATATCCGCCAAGTCCAATACTATCACCGGTAGGTAGTGTTTTTCTACCAGGCTCAACGCCTTTCTATACAATTTTCTTGCCCCGGAGTACCGTACCGGGTCCACCATATACCCGTAGACGGTGACTCCTCACTTTTCGAATCGGGTAATCATCATAGCTCAGCACCGAGAAATCTCATGGTGAACGTCGAAATATCATATCTGTTGGCTATAGTACCCTTAAGGTAATTATTATAATCGCAGGCAGGTGATTATGATGATTGAGAGGGTACCTATACGGGTAGAACAATCTTACTCGTCCATACGCACATCCTTAAATGTCCTTAGTCGAGAGAGTATCGAGACTGGATATCGATACTCCGTAATAGACTAATGTGTACTTTTTGAGACCCCGACAAAGGGTGGTGGCCGGTCTCACAAGCCATTGGTGTCAGTTAGTCACCTGAGATAGTATACATGTGCTCATTGGGTTATAAGTTATACTGGACGGATTCGTCGGGAACATACTAGATGGTATTATACCAATTGTCAGATAGCAATTCTCTGGTGACATGAGTATAGGTCAGTCTGTTGACCTAAAATCGTCATTTGTCTCGTGTGAGTTCTCACTGTGCTTTGATTACTACCTTACCACGGCTCAAAGGAGTCGTGCAAACAGATTTTAGTTGGGTACTGTCCCGAGCCACATAGATGCAGTGAGCGGATCGTCGGGGATTCGTCTCTCTCGGTATTGATGGTAGATGTCGCGCTGTGCATGAGGGGCCATCACCAGAAATCCTTGGACAAGGTGGACGGGAATTACTGATTTGGATTAGTAGTTTCTCAGCGAGTGATGGGCTTCACACCGACACGGAATATCGCGTTATTAGGGGTCTGACTTTATCCACCCCTTAGACCCGATATGCGATACTCTTAGACGAACGGACCGGACTGTATGGAGATTGTCACAGACAGGCTCGGTAGGGGTACGGATGAGTTTGCTCATCATCCTTCCTTTCGCTCAATACCTGGGCAGCTGTTACATACAGTTAGTACCGCTGACGTACTTGTGGTTAAACCCACTGCCAGCGTATTGACGAGTCTTTAGAGACCCACACAGATGCTTTTTCCGATTGAGGCAATATGATATAGATGACGTATGTTGATACATACAAATATCCGATTAAATACGTGTAAATACTACACTGAATTTAATCGGACGGTTGATAATACTAGCAGTTTAGGATTAAACCAGATTATTAAATCAAGTTTTGATTTAATATATATATATATATATATATATATTCTAATATTATTGTTCATTATTCATTTTCTCTTTTGCTTATTCGTATTTTTATACGAATACGCATATATATATTTTGATACGTATGTCGGGTTGTATTCCATATTTATACGGAATATCTTCTACAAGATGGACACCTCATTATATGATTTTCTTTTTAGAAAATTATTTGCAAATGAGGTGGAAGGTGAGGTGGCATGAGTATGGTTGGAGATATGTAGAGAGGAATGAGCCATTATTTGTTTATTGTAAAATGATATGAGATATTTTACATGGTAGTAAAATGGCAAGCCATTCTATTCTACATACTACTAATACTCTTCATTCTTTAAACACTTAGCTCATTCTTTCTTGAGTTGCTCATGTTTCTTCACCACATTCTCCTTCTTCTTTAGTTGCTCACTTGAGCTTTGGAAATGAGAGAAAAATATAGTGAAAAATTCCTAAATCTCCACTCTCCATTGCTAGCGACTTTGGAGCGTCGATTGCTTCGTTAGGCGAAGCTGGAGCTTAGATCGCTTCCCTAAAGTGGATCATCTTCGTCAAAGGAGGACCGGCTTGCAAGTACGATCCGGAGCACTTAAAGAAAACTTGAGGATGTGAGTATTCTACACATAGTAGATTGGTTTAGCTCACTTGGTTTTGTATGCAAGTCTTAGGTCTTTAGTTCGATTCTTGGTTTTGAAACTTTAGCGAACTAGAAACTTTTGAAATCCATGTTGCCATCTTCGAAGATTAGCTTGCTAGTGTGCCTAAGTTCCCAGCAGTGGTATCAGAGCCATGATAAATGCTAGACTTGTTTGCACCAATTTAGAGTTTCGATCGACGGAATTTTCCGAATCGCATTTCCAAAACCATTGCTTGCTGTTCGAATTTCAAAACTGTTCAAAAAAAAATTCTGGTTGCATTAAAATTATGTGCAAGCAAAATTAGAGCAAAGAAAAAAATTTGGACACCTAAGCTCAAAATTCGACCGCGGAACAAAAGTCAGATGCGCCATTTGACAATTGAACCGCGGTCCAATTTTGGCTACAGTGCCCCAAATTTTTTCTGGAGTTCTAATACATGGAAATATGAGTTTTGGAATATTTGGTTTTGGTCTAGATTTGTTTGTGTACTGGTTTGTACTTGAGGGGCCAATGCGGAAAGTTTTAGTCGATCGAAATTTTAAATTTGTGTTTTTCTGAGTATTTGTTTCTACGACCGTGAATATCATAGCGCGGTATAATCCGACTGGTTACTATATGCACAATCATACGGGTTTATGAACATGATATTTGCGTTGATATTCTGTGTTTTTCTGTAATTATGGTTGTGTTGGATTTGTCGCGATGGATAGCCCGGTGTATATAGTATTAGATGTAGTTCTTTGTGATGTAATGTATATTCATATTGCGTGACGAGCGTCCGACATGTGGACTACTGTCATTGCGGCTTATATTATTCTTTGGGGCACGTCTAGGTTGCGGACGTAGTCACCGTTGTATATTAAGTTTTTCATTACATGCACTAGGATTACCCCGCGACAGAATGCTTAAGTAGCCGGGTTTTAAAGGACAATAGGCCTGCATCTCATGGCGTTGAGATTGGGGTGCTTTACTCTAGAATTGGTAGGCTATTTTTCGCACTCGTAGGGGTATAGGATTGACCCGCGGAGGGGTGCCCTTGTCACAGGATCTTGGAAGGGTTGGATGGCCCATTTACTTCGTTGATTGTGGTTGTCTCGCTTCTGGGATTGGCAGATGGCTTGCTGCACTCGTAGGGGTCTGATACTACGGGCAATCCACATAACCGGGAAAATTGCATTTCATATTTGGCTCCATTGAAATGTACTTTTCCTTATTTATCAGCCTTTCCATATTGTGTTTGCTTCCACTGTGATTCTGCCGTGATACTTCTATGATATTACTTGATATCATGCGTGAGACGAATGTTCATATATATATATATATATATATATATATATATATATATATATAGTAGACACTATATATGTTTTGCATTTGCGCTAGTCTTGTCCACGCCCTGCCGTAAGTTAAGTACCCTTACGATAAAGACTCGGGACCCTGTAGCGAATGTGGATGGCATATATGTGCATGTCTATTTTCATTTCTTTTCTGGCATGATATGATTAATTGATGGGACTACATTAATTCTGATTAATACAAGGAAAACAAACCTAAATGATGTTGTTGGAACCAATTTTTGAAAACTGACATTACAAACGTTTCCTTTTGCCTTGAACAGAGGTATTCGGTTATGAATATTCAGCACCTCATTCGACGAGGTAAGAGCCGAGATCTCTTCATAGGGAGTGACCTCTTGGGCAAAATTTTGCTTCATTGTAATAAGTTCACCATAGTAAATTCTTTTGCTTTGCACAGCGATATTCGGTCGGTTAGGAATATCCCGCACCTCATTCGATGAGGAAAGAGCCTAGATCCCTTCACAGGGAGTGATTTCTTTGGCAAAAGTTTGCGCCACTATATATTTGTAAAACCACTCGGTTCCTTCAACGATATCAAGTTCATTATATTAAAGGTTTTTTGCAAAAAACCAGCTGTAGCCTTCCGTCATTTTCTATGAGTAGTACTTAGTATTCGTGCAGCGTTTGTTGATTAAGGCGTAGTGTGCACTCGCTGAGTGGTGCTTGTTTGTAGCATATATATGCGATTGGTTAGGACAGTCATGCGGCCTTATTGACTGTGTCAAGGGCTCGTGCAGGTGGGTTTAATGCAATCAAGATAATGACGGGTTGAACTTGACTAGAACCCTTTGATTTGTTGACTGTGTCAAGGTCACTTGGATCCTAGGGGTAAAAACCATTTCGGGAGTTTCAAATATAAAGGAAACTTATCAGGCATGCGCATACCTTCTGGAGTGTGGTGATTTGAATGGCTTTCGTCAAGTTATCACGCGATGATAGTTGGGTCCTGATTCCCACTGATGGGTAGGTGTTACTCCTCGGGTGATTTTTAGATGATCCCGACTAATTCTCCTTTTAGGGTTTGAAGGAGAATTCGAGAAAACAGTGGGAGACATTCTGATTAGATAAAGTGATTAACCAATCTAATCTAGATTAGAGTGCACGCTGAGTGTTTCTTTTCTCTCTCTCTCTCTGATAGCGACCATGACCCGATCTTAAACTAAAACTTATGAACCAAGTTAACCGGACCTTCTTACACACTTTGGTTTGGATTGTCATGATTCACGACAAAATTGCATATATCCTTACCACTCCTATTTCCTCTTTGCATTTCTCCAGAACACTCCGTATCACTATGAAAATCCATATTGTTTGTGTATTCCATAGTATAGTTACATACGAACTCGAAGAAACTTGTTTCAGTTCGAGAATAGATTCCGATTGTGGAAAAATTGAATATGATTATTCGGTTGCCTTTCCTCTTTGCCTTCTCTCAAGTTGTGAGAGCTCCTAGTATTATGAGAGTACACCTATTACGCTTATTGGATAGTCTTCTTCCAAACCTCAGGCAGGTGCTGAAAGGTAAGAAAAGTAGAAAACCAATTAGCCTAAGTGTGGTGTACAGAAGGTAAGAAATAAAGTCATATAAAGATATTAGAGTGAGGGCAAATGAAATTGCGACTTCTGTCATGATTCACGACAAAGCCGCATATATCCCTGCCACTCCTACTTCCCCTTTGCATTTCTCCAGAACACTCCATATCTGTCACGCCCCGCTTCCCAGTGTATGGTAAGGGGACGTGATGGGTTACGCGACGTATTTACTCAGAAGTAAACACGTTAAGCGTATCTAAGCAATATAAAGTAAATGTACACAAGAGACAGAAATATAAATGAACAGCAACTTCATTTATAAAATATTCTTTTACAGGTACAACTGAAATGTAAATACATGAATAGAAAGCGATGCCTAAACAATGGCATAACTAAAATGAAAATGTACAAGTAAAGTCTAATGCTCCGGGTCTTCAGTATACTGCTCCAAATGCTCCTGGCTGGTCTCGAGCTCTAGTGCGTCCGATCCACCTGACAACATTCCAAAGAAGAAGAGAAATAGGAATGTCTTCAGCGAACAATCGCTCGATAAGTCCCAGAGAAAGAGAGAAGTAGAATAGACAGAAAAGAGAGTATGACTAATATAATATTTGATTGTTAGGTTAACGTAGTGTTTGTAGCTTGGTACAGAAGATGCCAGTGTATATGAGAGGAGTCCAACTTACACCGTGGACTTTGGTAACCCGCAGTACAAGGCTCCACTGAAAATACCACGGAACAACGGTATGGATGTAATTACATCTTAAGTGACCACCTTGTGCCACCTTTAACATATTTCATACCAGTCTACCCCTTTATAAACCCCGTAGTATCTTATTATATTGATTGTATTGTATTGTCTGTATTAGATGGAAGACTTGCCGAAACCATGATATCAGTAAATGGAATGGATGTAAATGGATAGTCATGTAAATGGGGTATATCCATGGTTCGGTTCAGTCAAGTCCTGTTGATATAGATTGTATTCTGGAGTTCATGGGTTCATATTGTATTGTAGTTTATACTTGAATCACATTCAAGTCAGATTGATTAGACTGAGACTCAGTCTGAGTCAGACACTTTGAAAAGAAATTGAAATCCTGAATTAGTTTTGATGTTATCGGTAACTGCTGCACATGGACGGCATGATTTATGTCTTTTTCCAAGACAATTACCGTATTGATAACACCGTTTGTTATATTATCTATCTTAAATAGACAAGCACCCATATTCTCCGGCTCCCTGAGGCTCAAGAGACTGGTCCCGATTAAACCTATGTTTACTAGGGTCCTTATTGTAGTTTAGTATAACTTGAGGGGGTTTTATGTAAAAATAGTTTGATATAATTTTCAAAATACACCCCAAACATTTAATTATCGTCTTTAGGGTTTTCATAGATATATATTTTATAAAAGTGAATTTCTAGTGAGTAGAACCTAGTTTCATAATATATGGTATTTTATTGAAATGTTGGAATTGTTTTGTGTTTGGATGGTATTTTCATGTAATGGTGATTCTTTTGATTTGGAAAAATGTAATATTTATATAATATAATTAAAATAGATATTTTGATAATAATTATATATTTAATAAAAATAAATTTTATCTATTCTTGTAGAAATCTCATTTTCTAAAGAAAAATGCATTAAAAATTCCATCTAGATTGGATGCTCCTTTCGGAGATCTGCATCTCGTTCTACTACGCTCGAGAAAGTGTGATAACCCGCACCATCCCGATCGGGGTCCCCAAAATGCATTGTAGAGGCGTAATTGCAAGGAATTGATTAATACATGTTTTTAAAGAAATGGTTTTGTAAGTTAATGGTATATATTTGTAAAGTCGTGTTATCCCCTGAATATATTCCCAAAACTTCATCATACTATGTCAAAAATGTGTGTTGTGATGAGGTAGGTCATTACTTCATGAGTTATCTAAAGGTAATACAAGTTTTATGTTGTTTTATATCGGAAACAAAGTATGTGGTATTTTACCGTAAAAATACAATAAATATTGCATAAAAGATTATTTTGAGATGGAACTTGTTTTAAAGTGTTTTTTAATGTTTGTTAAACATTATGTGAGAGTATGGTATTTTGTTGATTAAGAAAAATAGAGTTTTAAAGAAAAACCGAATCGGAAGTCGGATTAACTCCGCTTCCATCGGGTTTTAGAATTGAAATTTTAGATAATATGAGAAGAGACGGAGAGAGGGAACATACTAACTAGGAAACAAGAGAAGAGGGAGTGGAAACTAAGGAAGGTGTCGGGACGTCGTTTCGTCGCCGGAATCTCCTCGTAACTTCGCCGGAACTTCGCCCTTCGCTAACTCCACTTGCACAAATTAGGACTTGGAAATTTTTGAGGGTTTTTGTAATAGAATTCTGAGTGTGGAGGGGTGAAATATGGTGTGGTATTTATAGGGAAAATTAGGGTTTAGGGTAATGAAGAATAGAATTAAAATGTGCATTACAAATGGATTAAAGAGGGGATTTATCATTCTCTGGATAAATGCAGAGAAATCAAACAGCATGGAGGTAATGAGGTAGGCCAAGGGGTGCTAGGGTTAAATTTTGGGAGCATTTGGTACGGTTTGGACCGATGGTGCCGGCCCAAATCACGATCTCACCGGTCCAATTTGGGTGGGTTGGGTCTGGTTTCTTGCCACGTGTCATGTTCAGTGTATAAAACATTTTGCACATATTTGTTTTTGTTGTGACTTTTCATTTTACGTATTGTGCACGTGCAAACCTTTGAGCTTCTAAAAGATTAAAAGAATAATCAATTAAAAATATATGTGGTTGGGGTAATTCGATCACAGGGGCTACGTCACAGCAGTGCAAGGCTTTACCAATGAGCTACAAGTGCTTTCTTGCTGTTCAAAAGCAAATCAAATTTATAACTTGTGTTCAAGCTTAGGTATTCCTTCTGTATTTTGGAAAAAATTTGTACAGAAATTTTAAAGTTGTTACAATATCACTACGAAGATCCATATTACTTGGGTATGCTATTGTATAGTTACATACGAACTCGAAAAAACTTGTTTCTGTTCGAGGATGGATTCCGGTTCTGGAGAAATTGAATAGGATTATTCGGTAGTCTTTTCTTTTTCCCTTCTCTCAGGTTGCGAGGGCTCCTAGTATTAGGAGAGTACATCTATTACACTTAGTGGATAGACTTCTTTTAAAGCTTAGGCTGGTGCCGAAAGGTAGGTAAGGAAGAAAACCATTTAGCCTAAATATGGTGTACAGAAGGTAAGAAGTAAAGATATATAAATGGATTGGAGTGAGGGCAAGAAAATTGCGATTACTGTCATGAATCTGGATAGTGGAAGAGGCATTACTAGGAATACCCGGCCACCCCTTCAAAACATTTTCATGTTTCAGTTTTACTGTGTGGTGTTAATTGAAAACTGTTTTCCCAATTAGATTTTGACTCCAGGGTATGTATTTACCAGACTTGATTCTCACATCTGTATGGAGTTACAGATGCAGAATGGGAGTAAGATATTGGGAATTGGATGATTAGATCCTCAATATCAGAATTCTTTGTAATTGGTGATAATTGAGGAAATCACCTGGATTTTGCCTAACGACAAATATTTGGTTTTGAATATCCGTTGTTATATACCAATTTCAAACCGATATACCTGTATGTTTATTTCATAAAGTGAGATATAATCTTTTGAAATTATGTTTATGATATTTACCTATATCAGTTGATGGTTAGGTAAGTGTAACGTTTCAGAAATCGTTTTGCGAATTTTCCCGTTTTAGGGCAAAATTGTCGGTTTTTCCCGTTTTAACCCGATTTCGATCAAACGTCCGTAGAAACTTACCGGCACCTTTTTTAGCTAAAATAAAGCTTGTGCGCGAACTTTAGGGGTATTTGGGAGGTTTTGGTTCAGATAAAAATTTTCCGTAAAAAAATATTATTTTAATATTTTTTTTATGCATACCTTTTTTTGGCCAAATTCCAATTTTTCCTTCATCATTTCTTGAAGTGGCCGAAATCTTCTTATGAGGTGAGTCAGTGTTTTGGAATTTTGGTTGAGTCATTGGATAAGCATGGTTTCTAGTGACTCATTCTTTGTTCATTGCATTTCATTAAAGCTTTTGTCTCCTTATGATCTTTTGCATATGATATTTGTGATGGGATTTCCGTTTGGTTCACCCCCTCACTGTGGCATGTTGTGGCCGGCCCCACTTGTTTAATTGATGTGTGATGATTGATTTTTGGTGTGGCTGCTTCTTTAGAATGAGGCATTAATTTATTGTGTTGTTTTTTTTAAAGTATCCTTCACACCATCATTTCTTTCATCATTCCACAGAGAGCCCCTTCTTCAACCCCCTCCTTTTCTTTGTGTGTGGCCGGCCCCCTCTCCTATTCTTTGCACATGAATTGTTTATATTAATTTGATGTGTGGCTTCAATTATATATTCATTCTCTCCACATATTTTGCTTCTCATTCCATCAGCACAATTTAACCCCCATCTCCAGCAAATATTTTGAAGTGGCCGGCCCATTATTTTTCAAGTGAGCTCATTTCCTTTGCAAAAATTCCATAGCTCATTTCATCAATTTAGAGGTATAAAATCCTAACCCTAATCCTTATAAATTGTGTTTAATTTTTAAGCTTGCTTATTTAGTGTTTATTATTGCTTAAAAAAATTCATGTTTTGCTAATTTATGATAATTAGTATAAATTGCAAGTTAGGATTTTGTATGGTTAAAATGGTTAATCTTGAAGCTTAGATTTGGAAAAGTGAAGTATTTTGTGAAAATGATAATTGTTATTTTTCCTAATCGCCTATTAAGCTTAATTACAAACTAGACTTTTTGCTAATCCTAATTAGTGAAAACTAAATTTTTAATAAAGGTTTAAATGGTTTAACCATGCTATTTGAAGATATTTGTAAATTATAGTTTTGGTAAAACTTATACTTTTGTGCTAAAATGATAAATACTGCTTACTAGATTTTGGTAACTTTTAGGCGTGGGTTCTTTTGACATTGCGACGTTAATTATATTGAGGCCACGTTTATTGTTGTGTTTTGAATGCGCGATCGGGACGATCGGAATCTAGACTAGGTGTTTCGTAGTTTGGCGACCCTAGTTAGGATTTTTGGCCGATATCGTGCGCGTTAGATGCGCTAAGCGCGCAGTGTAATTTTCAGAGCGTTATTCTTGCGTTTCGATATCTTTTCGTCGATGTAGAATATATGCTTATGTGATGTGTTTGTAAAATTTTAGGTTCGCAAGCGGGGACTTCGGACGCTACGACAAGGGGATACTGGTGGCAGGCTTCACCTAGCTTGGAGCGTTGGTGAGTAGATTTAACATCTACAGGGGAATCGCCCGCATGGCATTATGCGTCTGGGCTAGAAATATTTATATTGTCGCATATTCTATGTCATGTTTAGAATTGCGCATTTACCCTATTAGTTAGATTGTAGTGTGCCTGGACTAGTAGTAGTAGGACACTGCACATATTATTGACGATTTATGTTGCACTAGCACTGTTTGTATACTACACACACCGTCAATAATTACCATGTCACACACATAACCACTTATAGATGTTATATTGCTTGGTTAGGGACATTGTGACATTGATTCATATTTCATATCACATTGACATACAGTTATCTGTTTACCTATAGGGTATTGTACCATTTGTGATAGGTACATATACACCTAAGGACATAGCTACAGGTGTACTTGCATTTTATACTTTACTTATACCTGATAGGTATATCACATCATCATATAGGTAGATACCTATATTTCTGCTATACCATTCATGTGTTCATTTATATCTGGTGAATGCTATGCTTTTCTTTTATACGCTTTCATTACAGTTTTTATGTTGCGTATACTTTATTCATGGATTATCGCATTGTTATATGGATTTTTCATGATGTTTTTTTTCTGGATTTGGGAACCGTGGTAGTTCATGAAATTATGCATACATTAAAAGACCCGGTTTCCTTGTTATGATATTTTAGCAGCCACCATGAGATTTATCGGTGCTGATATATATACCCTACGCGAGGAAAGGAGGGATCCGTGTATGGGTACATGGTGGGGCCCGGAGGTACCCTGAAGCAAGAACGTTGTCGCTGTGTGAGTCGACATCGCGGTGCTAGGCGATGAGGCTTAGGGGAACCATACTTTCCGGTGACAGGACCATTGACTCATCGGCTATCGAGTGGATACCGACGGGAGTCATGTACGTATGGATACGTCGAGAGGCGAGGGTCAGAGCTAGGCACTCGAGCTTTCGGGACAGCGTATGATACGTACCTATCAGGGGGCCAGTCATGGAGACAGCACCTGATGGATCAGCATTTCTGTGTCGATGCTTGGCACATTGGTTTCATGGTATTTCTAATTACTCCTTTGTATATATAACAGGGGATTGAGCCGCTGTTATATATACCCTTACACCAATATTAGTGGAATGGGACGCTAATATATGTGTATTGCCCTCATTATATTTATTTATGACATTATATTAGGATGTTAGAACTGTGCTGGAGATTTGATTTGGGACTTAAGAGATTCATTGGGATTGGATACTGATACTGTACATACGAGATATGTGAGATCCACTTGCTGTTGTACATTTGATATATGTGAGATATGCTGATATTGTACATACGAGATATGTGAGATCCACTTGATGTTGTACATTTGATATATGTGAGATATACCTGATATTGTACATACTAGATATGTGAGATCTACTTGATGTTGTACATTCGATACATATGCGAGATATACTTGATATTGTGCAGTTGAGGCGATGTGACACTTAGATGATATGAGAGCCAATTTGGGGGCTGATTTGAGGAATTGGGATTTTGATTTGTCTTGCTGGATTGTGATCCTACCACGATGTCAGGATTCCGTGGAAATGACATATTTCACTCCATACCTCATCTTTATATACTTGTGCACTGTTCCATGTATTAGGAGTACCTATGAGTGTACCTTTCATAAGTGTTGCACATTTACTTTCTCATATCTCCAGTGCATGATTATTGCATACTGTTGTCATATCATTATTGCTTTATATATTGGTAGTACTTGTTAGTGTACTTTCCATTATTTCGTACTCATGACCTGTTATTACTGCAATTGTCATATATTAGATTCATGCTGTACGTACATTCTTGCGATTACCTGCATATGTTATTTACTATTCACGAGTTGGCAACTCACCCCCGTTGTGCTACAGGTGTTACAGAGTGTTCCCCAGAATAGTCGAGGCTGGCTATTCATCTATCATCTTTTGCTACGGATACCGCATCAGCTCACAGTGTGCAGTTTGCTTAGGTGGGTTTTGTGCTTATTCGTTGTATTGTATATTCGTTGTATCCCTGTACTCTCCATCTACTATTTTCATATTGAGTTAGAGACTTGGTGAGGACGATGTTGTATATTATGTTGGATTTGTTGTCTTTTATACAGTTTCCTTTCTATCGTCTTCTATTTCTTCGCTACGGCGTCGTATATTTGTTGTGGTGGTTGTTTTCCGCCGTTGGGCGTGGATTTTGCTCTCGTTTGGGATGCTTTACTTTATATTTATGTTGTACCCATTTTTGGGGCTAGCTTTTACAAAGGAGGTGCTGCCAAAATTTTAAAGAAAAAGTGGACTCTTTTAAAGAATTTGGGTTGTGATTACAAATGTTTCAAAAACTTTTTATTATCTTTTCCGTATTTTTATGGTTTAGATTTCTGGGTTTTGGTTTTCTTTTACTGCGTTACGTCTGGAGGCGTTGCGTAGTATTAGGGCCGTCACGTGCCAATTTCGGGTCGTGACAAAGTTGGTATCAGAGCGCGGTTTTACCTTTCGGAGTGTAGAATGACCTTGGTATGATGGAGTAGGTAACCTAAGCGGAGTAACGTAGTGTGTGTATGTCTGCAGCATACTCACGATGCAGTATTTCGCATAAAGTGCCTAAGTACAATTACTTGAAATTCCTTCCTTGATGATTCATATCTTTGTGATTCGATTTCCGTGTTCATATCGAATCCTATCCCTATTTATAGCCTTTGCCGACGACGACTATGGGGACTCAGTGAGGTGCAGCGAGGGCCGAGATCAGAGTTGGCTCGGGTGAGACGAGCACTGACCAGGATGACACTTTTGTTGCACAGGTGCAGACGGTTCAGCCTTCGACAGATCAGCTCGCTAGGCTTGTGACAGAGATGCAGGACTTGCGCCAGACGATGAGATCATTGGTTGATGCCATTCGAGTGCAGCGACAGGAGGTTGACACCCCTGTTACTCAGTTGTACCTTAGGATCAGCATGCAGCAGTCTGTCACCTACGTAGCACCAGTGGATGTAGCCCCAGTCGACGAGATACGTATTCCAGAGACTTTGCGAGTTCCAAGACAGTGGAGGACCCGTACATGTGTACCAGTCCAGGGACAGAGGCCTAGTCGTCGAGATAGATTTCGTGACCATCGCGGGAGCAGCAGAGGCATAGGACGTGGACAGACATTCAGCTCTTATCCCCAGGAGGGTCAACAGCGTTATATTGGATGCTATCGATGTGGGAGCCTTCACCACTTCATCAGGGGTTGTTCCTTAGCGCTGCGTCAGAGTCGTGTTCTAAGAGGTCGTGGGCGTGGAAGGTTCGCTCAGAGGGGTCAGTCTGGCAGAGGAAGAGTTTTGACAGTTCCGGGTAGAAGGCACGCACAGGCGTCCAATGCAGAGTTTTCAGGTATCCTTGTTCATATTCTTTGATGTACTTGTTGGTTTTTCGCACTTTGTGCCGTGGTTGGGACGAGGATCGTGTTAGTTAGATCAGCCGTTTTGTTGTGTTAACTTCTGTCAGCGATTCTTTTGTTGCGCGACACGTATTTCAGTCGTATGCCAATCGGTGGGGAGATTTTGCCGTCATTGGATCCTTCTAGAGATGTTGGATTTGACGTTCTCCTGGGCATGGATTGGTTAGCTACGTGTTAGGCGTCTGTGGACTACCGTGTGGAAACGGTCAGGAATTGTTTTCCCGGCGAGTCAGTTCTTGTTGTGCAGGTGGATAGTTGTGCCGCCTCTCACAGCTTGAATTCAGCCTTTTTCGCTAGTCAGCTTTGGAGGAGATGTCGTGGATTCTTAGCGTTCATTCGAGATACCGGAGCTATAGTGGGATTGTTGGACCGGGTACTTATCGTGCGAGAGTTTTCCGACGATATTCCAGGAGAGCTAGCGAAATTCAAGGAGCTTAAGGATCTGCTGCAGAGTTGTTTGTTGGGAGGTTTGTGTGTCCGAGTGTTTCGCTTTTGGGAGCTCCTATTTCTGTTCGTCAAGGAGAAAGACGACAGATTGTGGTTGTGGATTGATAGATCGTCAATTGAACCGGCTTACGGTGCGGTTAGGTATCATTTACCTCGCTTTGACGATTTCTTCAATCAGCTCCAGAGTGCGAGACTTTTTCTAAGTTTGTTTGGGATCAGGTCATCATTGTTGCGGGTTCGGAGTGGTGGCATTCCGAATACTGTTTTTGTGCGTGCTATGGGCAGTTTGTGTTTTGGTGGTGTCGTTGAACTCGCCAATGCCGTAGCAGCATTTGTAGTTATGATGCACCAGATTTCTTCAGGCCGTTCCTCGACCGGTTGCTGTTGTGTTTTGACGACATTCTGGTCTTTTCTTGGTGTCTTGAGGAATAGGAGCAGCACTTGAGAATTTGTTTTGCAGACATTGGGAGAGCCCCAGCTGTTTGCTAGATTCTCAGAGTGTTCCTTCAGGCTTGTTTGTGTTGACTCTTAGGTCTTGTAGTTACGGGAGACGGTTTCGTATGGTTCCGAGGGAGATCGAGACCGTACAGCTTAGGCCCAGACTTGTGTGCAGGACGGAGATCCGCAGATTTTGGGCTTAGCAGGTTTTTACCGCCGTTTCGTGCAGGATTACTAGCGTATTGTTGCACCGTTGACTGGACAGACCTGAAAAGAGGTTCTTTTCTTTGGACTGAGGCATGTGTACAGAGTTTTCGGCAGTTGAAGATTCAGTTAGCAACTGCATCAGTTCTTGCTTTTGATTCGGAGTCTGTGATTGTGACAAGGTTGTGCTAAGTTAGGAATGCGTTTGTGTACCTGATGTTATCGAGCAGAGACGTGAAATCCTAGAGCAAGCACATCAGTCAACTCTCTATGTTCATTCAAGTTCCGCCAATATTGACGTGACTGGTGAGATAGTTACGGGTGGACATGAATGTAAAGAGAAATTTCAGGTTTCGTTTCAAGGTGTTTGTCTTGTTGTGCGTTTGTGTTAATTGTTTGCGGCAGTTGG
Organism: Agapanthus africanus; assembly: GCA_030015575.1. Classification (NCBI taxonomy): domain Eukaryota; kingdom Viridiplantae; phylum Streptophyta; class Magnoliopsida; order Asparagales; family Amaryllidaceae; genus Agapanthus; species Agapanthus africanus. The sequence goes on along the minus strand of JASDDO010000029.1, from coordinate 394,231,055 downwards.
GATCGTCACTTGCCATTGTTAGGATACTTCTTGATAGCTGTTATCAGGAGACATTCCAATTGGCAACTTTTAAGTTTTGTTTGTTAGGTGGTGTCGATCTCCAGTCTGTTTTTCTGACTCTGCGTAGTAGGATTTTTGGACCTCAACTAGTCTAGAGACTTCGGAGATGATCCAGTTGGTTCAGGTCAGGATGAGTAGCCCAGTGCAGACAGAGGTCTTATGCCGACCATGTTGGTCGCAGACTTGAGTTCGCAGTGGGAGATCATGTATTCCTACGGACTTTCCGATGAATGACATGTTGAGTTTTGGGAAGCTTATCCCAGGATTATAGGTCCTTTTGAGATCCGTTAAGCGAGTTAGTTTTCGTTGCCTTTAATTTGGCATTTCCGTCTAGATTATTGAGTATTCATCCCGTATTCCTTGTGTCGATACTTTGCAATTACCTTCATGACCTTTCTCACATAATTCAGCACCAGACCATCTAGCTTGGACGCAATCTTTCGTTCACCAGCAGCCAATTGTGTTAATGGCTAGGCGGGTGGAGAAACTTCGGTCAAGGGTCTTGCCATCTGTGAAGGGTTTTCTTGGACGTAGCCGTATAGTGAGGTGATCACTTTGTAGACTGCGAGCGAGAATTGAGAGTTTTATACTCTTCTCTTTGAAGGTACGCTTAGTGAAAATTTTAAATTCGGGGACGAATTTTTATAAGGGGGGAGATTGTAACGTTTTAGAAATCGTTTTGCGAATTTTCCTGTTTTAGGGCAAAATTGTCGGTTTTTCCCGTTTTAACCCGATTTCGATCAAACGTCCGTAGAAACTTACCGGCACCTTTTTTAGCTAAAATAAAGTTTGTGCGCGAACTTTAGGGGTATTTGGGAGGTTTTGGTTCAGATAAAATTTTTCCGTAAAAATATTATTTTAATATTTTTTTTTGTGCATACCTTTTTTTGGCCAAATTCCAATTTTTCCTTCATCATTTCTTGAAGTGGCCGAAATCTTCTTATGAGGTGAGTCATTGTTTTGGAATTTTGGTTGAGTCATTGGATAAGCATAGTTTCTAGTGACTCATTCTTTGTTCATTGCATTTCATTAAAGCTTTTGTCTCCTTATAATCTTTTGCATATGATATTTGTGATGGGATTTCCTTTTGGTTCACCCCCTTACTGTGGCATGTTGTGGCCGGCCCCACTTGTTTAATTGATGTGTGATGATTGATTTTTGGTGTGGCTGCTTCTTTAGAATGAGGCATTAATTTATTGTGTTGTTTTTTTTTAAAGTATCCTTCACACCACCATTTCTTTCATCATTCCACAGAGAGCCCCTTCTTCAACCCCCTCCTTTTCTTTGTGTGTGGCCGGCCCCCTCTCCCATTCTTTGCACATGAATTGTTTATATTAATTTGATGTGTGGATTCAATTATATATTCATTCTCTCCACATGTTTTGCTTCTCATTCCATCAGCACAATTTAACCCCCATCTCCAGCAAGCATTTTGAAGTGGCCGGCCCATTATTTTTCAAGTGAGCTCATTTCCTTTGCAAAAATTCCATAGCTCATTTCATCAATTTAGAGGTATAAAATCCTAACCCTAATCCTTATAAATTGTGTTTACTCTTTAAGCTTGCTTATTTAGTGTTTATTATTGCTTAAAAAAATTCATATTTTGCTAATTTATGATAATTAGTATAAATTGCAAGTTAGGATTTTGTATGGTTAAAATGGTTAATCTTGAAGCTTAGATTTGGAAAAGTGAAGTATTTTGTGAAAATGATAATTGTTATTTTTCCTAATCGCCTATTAAGCTTAATTACAAACTAGACTTTTTGTTAATCCTAATTAGTGAAAACTAAATTTTTAATAAAGGTTTAAATGGTTTAACCATGCTATTTGAAGATATTTGTAAATTATAGTTTTGGTAAAACTTGTACTTTTGTGCTAAAATGATAAATACTGCTTACTAGATTTTGGTAACTTTTAGGCGTGGGTTCTTTTGACGTTGCGACGTTAATTATATTGATGCCACGTTTATTGTTGTGTTTTGAATGCGCGATCGGGACGATCGGAATCTAGACTAGGTGTTTCGTAGTTTGGCGACCCTAGTTAGGATTTTTGGCCGATATCGTGCGCGTTAGATGTGCTAAGCGCGCAGTGTAATTTTCAGGGCGTCATTCTTGCGTTTCGATATCTTTTCGTCGATGTAGAATATATGCTTATGTGATGTGTTTGTAAAATTTTAGGTTCGCAAGCGGGGACTTCGGACGCTACGACAAGGGGATACTGGTTGTAGGCTTTACATAGCTTGGAGCGTTGGTGAGTAGATTTAACATCTACAGGGGAATCGCCCGCATGGCGTTATGCGTCTGGGCTAGAAATATTTACATTGTCGCATATTCTATGTCATGTTTAGAATTGCGCATTTACCCTATTAGTTAGATTGTAGTGTGCATGGACTAGTAGTAGTAGGACACTGCACATATTATTGACGATTTATGTTGCACTAGCACTGTTTGTATGCTACACACACCGTCAATAATTACCATGTCACACACATAACCACTTATAGATGTTATATTGCTTGGTTAGGGACATTGTGACATTGATTCATATTTCATATCACATTGACATACAGTTATCTGTTTACCTGTAGGGTATTATACCATTAGTGATAGGTACATACACACCTAAGGACATAGCTACAGATGTACTTGCATGTAACACCTTAGGATGTGTTTAGTGAATAATTATACTTAAATAATGGGTTTTAATAAAAAGTTTACCAAATTGTGTTTTAAATATTTTTCCTAATTTAATAAATATTTTTCTAAAATTTTCCTAGGCTTGCACACACATGTGCATGTAAACTAGGGGTTCTAAATAAGATTTACCATGTTAAGTGACCATGGTGGGTTAATCTTGAGGGTTAAAGTCTTTTGGGTTATAAGTGAGTTTAATTAGTTAGTTAAAAGTAACTTTAATTTGAATTGTTAAGTGTTGACTTGTGTGAGAGAGAGAGGGGGCATCATGGCTCAAGCATGCTTGCATTAAATGAAGAGAGAGAGAGGGGGGTGACTTTTGTGTGATGATTTGTAGTGGCTCTCAACTCTTTTTGTTTTTCTCTCAAAACTCTCACACTCTCACATACACACACACACACTTACCTCTTCAAACCCCCAGCAGAACCCCCAGCAGCAGCAAGCACACCAACAGCAACAGCAAGAAGCAGTGGCAGCAGCAGCAAAGATCAGCAGCAGCAGCAGTGAGCACCAACAGCAACACCAGCAACTGCAGCTTCTTCCCTTCACTTCTTCTTCTTCCTGCAGCTCCTTAGGGTTAAGTATGAGGTATATTTCCTAAACTTATTCCCTAGTTAGCTTAGTTAGTGTAGTTTTGCTTCGGTTAATGGATTTTAGTGCGTTTTAGTGCGATATGGGGTGTTTAATGGGAACTTTATGCTAATGTGGTGAGAATTGGTTTCAGTAGGTCATTAGTGAGTTATTGAGGCCATAGTAACCTAGTTCAACCCCAATTACACTAAAATACCACCAGTTACACTATTCGATGCAAAATGTCGTATTTGTGCAAATTTGAGTTTTCTGGAACTGCTTTTGACCCGGTGAGTTCAGAATGATATTGAGAAGACTGCAGTATATTGGTGATGTGCTGATACCCCAGGTGAAACCCGACCCCCTAATTGCTACAGTTGGCCGCCGAATTTCTCTTTCTGGCCGCAATTTGCGGCCAGATGGGTGGGGTTTTGGGTGGTGTTTGGTCCTGTAGGTGTCTGCTAGTGTGTAGGGTTCTATAGTATATATATTTTTGTAAGTTTAGTTCTGTAGAAAAATCTGGGACCAAATACCTATTTTGCCGTTTTTCTAAACCTTCGCGACACGCGTGATACGTGAGTAGGTTTGGGTTTCTGCGTATCGCGGCGCGTCGGGGTAGTTTCAGGCGCGTGATCACACGTTTTAGCGTATCGCGCACACGCGCGATTGGTTTGCGACACGGGTTTCTAGTTTGACCGTAATGTCGCGTTTTTGTGAAATTGAGCTTATGTGTGATATATGTTATGTGATTTTAGGTTCGCAGGCCAGTGAGACGGACGCTGCAAAGAAGGGCAAGCAAGTTGTTGGATACACTTAGCACGAGGCTCGGTGAGTAGATTTCACATCTACGGGGATATCGCCCGCATGGCGTTCTACGTCAGGGCTGATAGGACCTTATAGTGTTCCTTATATATATATATTGCATGTTCATGGTTACTATCTAGTGCATTGCATACCTACTACACACATCACCTTGGATCATTGCATTGTAGCTCATCTTTGTGACATGACTTGATATACATACTTGGTGCACATATCACATCACAATTACTTATATTATTGGTTGAGATTTCATGTGATTTCTGGATTTGAAAACCGTGGCCTTTTCAAATAAGTAATAATTTAAAAACCCGGTTCCCTTGATATGATATTTTGGGGCGTCACCCCGTGTTTTCTCGGTGCTAGAGGCATGTATTGATAGAGGGCTGACCCGGACTGACGGATGCCCGATGTATTGAGAGAGGGCTGACCCGGACCGACGGATGCCCGATGTATTGATAGAGGGCTGACCCGGACTGACGGATGCCCGATATATTGAGAGAGGGATGACCCGGACTGACGGATTCCCGATATATACTTTGAGAGAGGGCTGACCCGGATTGACGGATGCCCGATACAGGTTGTTTTGCGTGTCGATGCTAGACACGAGTATTTATGATATTTGGGTGCCGATGTTGGGCACTCGTGATTCTCAGGGATATACAGGATATGAGGGCCGATGGAGTACCGGCGTCTGGGATGTTGGGATTCGCGGTGCTTACATACATATGTAGTCTACCTCGACATTTCGTGTAGATACTGTATCCCCATGCTCAGCATTCATTATCGCATCTCATCCTGTAGCTATATCACCTGATAGAGGACTTGCATGATTATTATACATACTGCTTACCTCGCATTGATATCATCTGCTGGCATTTGTTAGAGTAGCGCTGTACGTGCATGCTCGCGATTACCTTTATATGTTATCTCTATTCACGAGTTGGCAACTCACCCCCGTTGTGCCACAGTATTTGCAGGTTGCCCTTGGGAGTAGTCGCGGCTGGCTGTTTACCGCATCTTTTGGCACAGATACCATTTCTGAGGCGAGTTAGCCTTTTTGCTGATAGGTGGGTTTTGTTCGGTATCTGTTACTTTTCAGTTGTATATTGATGTATCTAGTACTCTCCATCTACCTTTCTGTATTGACTTAGAGACAGTTGTGAGGACGATATATATGATTTTATATTCTGGTGTCGAGCTCGCATGTGAGCCGACTTTATGTTATGCAGTCTTACCTTTGCTATATTGTCCTTGCTTTACTGTGTATTCTTCGCTACGGCGTCGTATATCTTGTTGGGATGCCTTATTTATTTATTTCACTTGTCATTTCTGTTACACCTTGCTTTTACCCGATTTGCGGGGCAAATGTAAAAAAAAAAGAAAAAAAGAAGGAAATGTTACCAAAATTATAAAAGTTTTAACTCTTGAACTTAAAGGGATTTTTACTAAATTAATAAGATGTTTTTCGGACACGCATGACTGTTTTTACGAAATGTTTTAAATCACTCTATATTTATTGGTTTGATTTCTGGGTTCGGCTTACTTAGCCGCGTTACGCCTGTAGGCGTTGCGTGGTTAAGTGCCGGTCACGAGTCGAAACTCTCGGGTCGTGACAAAGTTGGTATCAGAGCGTAGGTTTTACCTTCGGAGTGTAGGATGACCCTGGTATGATGGAGTAGGTAGCTGCAGCAGGGTAGCGTAGCGTGTGTATGTTCCGCGGCATACTCACGACACGGTACTCCGCTTACGCGACCTTAGGACTTATTGATTTGATCCCTCCTTATATTCTTGCGATTCGATTTCCGTGTTCTTATTGAATCCAAATTTTCTTTCAGCCATTATGCCGCCTAAGACTACGAGGGCACAGAGAGCGGCCGCGAGGGCCGAGATTCGAGTTGACTCATCCGAGACGAGGACTGATCCGGGCAGTACGCCGGTTGTACCCGAGCAGGCTGTTCCTGCCGTGACAGAGCAGATCGCCACGCTAGGGGCTGGTATGCAGGAGATGCGCCAGACGGTGGGATCTAGCATGCAGGAGATGCGCCAGATGATAGGATCGCTAGTTGAGACGCTTCGAGCGCAGCGACCAGAGGTAGCTCCACCAGTTCCAGAGACCGCTATGGTACCTACCGCACAGCCAGTTGCCCCTGCGGCTACGGAGGTGATTACAGTATCGCTATCAGAGTTCATGAGGCTGAAGCCTCCGGTCTTCACAGGCACCGATACAGCCGAGGACCCCCAGTGTTTCATCGACAGGATGGCCAGGATATGCCGTTCCCTCAGATGCGCAGATGCGAGATGGGTCGAGTTCGCGAGCTTTCGCCTAGAAGGTCTTGCGCAGAAGTGGTGTGACTCAGTTGAGAAGGGCAGAGCAGCAGGCCTTCCTCCTATGACCTGGACGGAGTTCGTGACCATATTTCTAGCCCGTTTCCTTCCCCAGAGTGTTAGGGATGCCCGAGCACGCAGATTTGAGTCCTTGCGCCAGACGCCAGGGATGACAGTGGCAGAGTATGATGTGCTATTTACAGAGCTAGCAGTCTATGCCCCATATTTAGTGGCTACCGAGGAGTTGCGAGTCAAGAGATTTGTTCGAGGCTTGCTTACACCACTGTTCCTCGCGATCAGCGCGCAGCACTACGAGACCTATTCAGCAGCTGTAGACGCAGCCCTAGTAGTCGAGGAGCACCTTGCTGAGACTTCGGTAGTTCCAGAGCCGAAGAGAGTTCGTGCGGATACATCGGCACAGAGACAGCCTTTTCGGCGCCGTGATAGACGTATTGCAGGCAGCAGAGATTCAGGGCGGGGCCGGTTATTCAGTTCCTATTCCCAGGACGGTCAGCGGTCATCGTCGGGATGTTTTCGCTGTGGGAGTTCTTACCATCGTGTACGGGATTGTCCTGAGTTACCCCGGAGGGAGGCGACAGCACCGCATGTCACATTACCACCTTCACCACCCCAGAGGGCGTTGCCTATCGTACCTACCGTTGCTCCGCACCAGACTCATACACAGCGAGGTCGTGGGCGTGGAGGAGTTGCTCTGAGAGGACGGGATGACCGAGGCAGAGGGCAGTCAGTCGCAGGTGGTGGACAGGCACGGGTTTTTGCTTTGACGCACCAGGACGCGCAGGCGTCCAATGCAGTGGTTTCAGGTATCCTTCCTGTATGTACAGTTGATGCACACGTACTGTTCGATCCCGGATCCACACACTCGTACGTATCCACGCACTTTGTGCCGAGTCTGGGTAGAGAGTCCGGCTTGCTTGATCAGCCGCTTGTGGTGACCACTCCTGTGGGAGAGTCGTTTGTTGCTAGGCACGTGTTCCGATCCTGTACCGTCTGTATTGGCGAGAGAGAGTTGCCTGTCGACTTGATCCTTCTGGAGATGTTGGACTTCGACGTTCTTTTGGGCATGGATTGGTTAGCCACGTGCTATGCTTCTGTGGACTGCCGTGAGAAGAAAGTTAGATTCTGCTTTCCCGGTGAGTCGGTTTTTGTTGTGTTGGGGGACTGTGGTGCCGCCCCTCACAGTGTGATTTCTTCTTTTCGCGCTGGACAGCTTTTGAGGAAGGGATGTCAGGGATTTCTCGCCTATGTTTGCGATGCTCGCGCTATACAGGTTCCATTGGACCAGGTTCCGGTTGTTAGCGAGTTTCCTGATGTGTTCCCTGACGAGCTTCCTGGGTTGCCGCCCGAGCGCGACATTTCTTTCTGTATTGATTTGGTTCCTGGTTCGGGGCCTATTTCCATACCGCCTTATCGGATGGCCCCAGCGGAACTTCGAGAGTTGAAGGGTCAGTTGCAAGACTTGCTGGACAAGGGACTTATCCGACCCAGTGTTTCTCCTTGGGGTGCTCCAGTCCTGTTCGTCAAGAAGAAGGACGGCAGTTTGCGTCTGTGTATCGACTACCGCCAGCTGAACGGGGTGACAGTGCGGAACAGGTATCCTTTGCCGCGTATTGACGATTTGTTCGACCAGCTTCAGGGGGCAGGGTACTTTTCGAGGATCGATTTTCGATCGGGCTATCATCAGTTGCGGGTTCGACAGGAGGACATTCCCAGGACAGCTTTCCGTACGCGCTACGGCCATTACGAGTTTTTGGTGATGTCGTTCGGACTCACCAATGCGCCAGCAGCCTTCATGGACTTGATGAACCGCATTTTCCGGCCTTACTTGGATCTGTTCATTATAGTCTTCATCGACGATATCTTGGTGTATTCCCGGAGCAGTGAGGAACACGAGCAGCACTTACGGATTACATTGCAGACCTTGAGGGAGCACCATCTTTATGCGAAATTCTCCAAGTGTGCTTTTTGGATGGACAGCGTAGACTTCTTGGGACACGTGATTTCACGAGACGGTATATGTGTAGACCCGAGGAAGATCGAGGCCGTTCAGCGTTGGCCCAGACCCACATCGGTGACGGAGATTCGCAGCTTTTTGGGGTTGGCCGGTTACTACAGGCGTTTTGTGCAGGACTTCTCACGTATTGCTACACCGTTGACCGGGTTGACCCGGAAGGGAGTTCCCTTCGATTGGACGGAGGAGTGCGAGCACAGTTTCCAGCAGTTACGGACTCGGCTGACGACGGCACCGGTGTTATCTTTACCTTCCGGACCGGGCGGATTTGTGGTCTTTTGTGATGCTTCTCGAGTGGGGCTGGGATGCGTTTTGATGCAGCACGACAGGGTGATCGCGTATGCTTCGCGACAATTGAAGAGACATGAACAAAACTACCCCACTCATGACTTGGAGATGGCTGCAGTGGTCTTTGCACTTAAGATCTGGCGACATTACCTATACGGCGAGTCGTGCCAGATATTCACGGATCACAAGAGTCTGAAATACATATTCCAGCAGCGGGACCTGAACCTTCGACAGCGTCGATGGATGGAGTTAGTGAAGGATTACGACTGCGAGATCTCCTATCACCCGGGCAAGGCAAATGTGGTGGCGGATGCTTTGAGCAGGAGGCCCGGGAGTAGTCTATCTTGTTTGAGCGCTGTACAGGGGCAGTCGTCCGCAGATTGGCAGATATTATGCGACAGCCGAGTACAGTTCGAGTTCACGCCGATTGGAGGACAGATAGCGCATGTCCGTGCACGGCCACAGTTGATCGATCGTATACGTGAGGCACAGCTCAGTGATGACCGATGTTCAGAGATCATGGCACAGATTGGACAGGGCAGATTTTCCGAGTTCGTGATCGATGATCAGGGGGTACTATGGTTTGGAGTCAAACTGTGCGTACCAGATGCTGAGGGACTGAGGCGCGAGATTCTTGAGGAGGCACATCGATCGGTGTACAGCGTCCATCCCGGTTCCACCAAGATGTATCATGATATGAGAGATGTTTATTGGTGGGACGGAATGAAGAGGGACATCGCAGATTTCGTGTCAAGATGCCTGACTTGTCAGCAAGTCAAGGCGGAGCACCAGAGGCCCGCGGGAGAGCTACAGCCGTTACCCATTCCGGAGTGGAAATGGGAGCAGATTTCGATGGATTTCGTGGTGGGTCTACCCAGGACTAGTCGGGGGTATGACTCCATCTGGGTGATCGTAGATCGTTTGACGAAAGAGGCTCACTTCCTACCGGTGAAGACGACTTTCGGATTTACTCAGTATGCCCAGATCTACATTGACGAGATAGTGCGACTACACGGAGTCCCGACGTGCATTGTGTCCGACAGAGGCACCCAGTTTACTAGTAGACTATGGCAGAGGCTTCAGGAGGCTTTGGGCACTAGCTTGAGCTTCAGCACGGCGTTTCATCCGCAGACCGACGGCCAGTCAGAGCGGACCATCCAGACTCTCGAGGACATGCTCAGAGCTTGTGTATTAGATTTCGGAGGTAGCTGGGATCATCATTTGCCCTTAGTAGAGTTCTCCTACGATAACAGCTACCAGGAGACCATTCAGATGGCACCATTTGAAGCTCTTTATGGGAGGAGATGCAGGTCGCCCACTTGTTGGACAGAGCTCAGCGAGAGCAGTATCTTAGGGCCACAGATTGTTGAGGAGACGACAGCGAAGATCCAGTTGATTCGCGATAGGATGAGAGCAGCGCAGAGTAGGCAGAGATCTTATACAGACCGTCGACGACGCAGACTTGAGTTTTCTGTTGGTGATCATGTTTTCTTGAGGGTCTCCCCAATGAAAGGTGTGATGAGGTTTGGGAAGAAGGGGAAGCTCAGTCCCAGATATGTGGGGCCCTTCGAGATCCTCGAGCGTGTTGGTGCAGTAGCCTACCGTTTAGCCTTTCCGCCCAACTTTCCAGATGTGCATCCCGTATTTCATGTCTCGATGCTCCGCAGATATCTTCATGATCCTTCGCATGCGATTCAGCATCCAATGATCCAGCTTGAGCGCGACCTTTCCTATGCAGAGCAGCCGGTGATGATCTTGGATCGACAAGTGAAGAAACTGAGATCGAAGGACATCTCATCAGTTAAAGTACTTTGGCTTGGTCAGAACCATGAGGAGGTCACTTGGGAGACAGAAAGCGAGATGATGAAGACGTATCCCCATCTTTTTGAAGGTACGTGTAGTTAGATTTTTGAAATTCGGGGATGAATTTCTTTAAGGGGGAGAGATTGTAACACCTTAGGATGTGTTTAGTGAATAATTATACTTAAATAATGGGTTTTAATAAAAAGTTTACCAAATTGTGTTTTAAATATTTTTCCTAATTTAATAAATATTTTTCTAAATTTTCCTAGGCTTGCACACACATGTGCATGTAAACTAGGGTTTCTAAATAAGATTTACCATGTTAAGTGACCATGGTGGGTTAATCTTGAGGGTTAAAGTCTTTTGGGTTATAAGTAAGTTTAATTAGTTAGTTAAAAGTAACTTTAATTTGAATTGTTAAGTGTTGACTTGTGTGAGAGAGAGGGGGGGGGCATCATGGCTCAAGCATGCTTGCATTAAATGAAGAGAGAGAGAGGGGGGTGACTTTTGTGTGATGATTTGTAGTGGCTCTCAACTCTTTTTGTTTTTCTCTCAAAACTCTCACACTCTCACATACACACACACACACTTACCTCTTCAAACCCCCAGCAGAACCCCCAGCAGCAGCAAGCACACCAACAGCAACAGCAAGAAGCAGTGGCAGCAGCAGCAAAGATCAGCGGCAGCAGCAGCAAAGATCAGCAGCAGCAGCAGTGAGCACCAACAGCAACAACAGCAACTGCAGCTTCTTCCCTTCACTTCTTCTTCTTCCTGCAGCTTCCTAGGGTTAAGTATGAGGTATATTTCCTAAACTTATTCCCTAGTTAGCTTAGTTAGTGTAGTTTTGCTTCGGTTAATGGATTTTAGTGCGTTTTAGTGCGATATGGGGTGTTTAGTGGGAACTTTATGCTAATGTGGTGAGAATTGGTTTCAGTAGGTCATTAGTGAGTTATTGAGGCCATAGTAACCTAGTTCAACACCAATTACACTAAAATACCACCAGTTTCACTATTCGATGCAAAATGTCGTATTTGTGCAAATTTGAGTTTTCTGGAACTGCTTTTGACCCGGTGAGTTCAGAATGATATTGAGAAGACTGCAGTATATTGGTGATGTGCTGATATCCCAGGTGAAACCCGACCCCCTAATTGCTACAGTTGGCCGCCGAATTTCTCTTTCTGGCCTCAATTTGCGGCCAGATGGGTGGGGTTTTGGGTGGTGTTTGGTCCTGTAGGTGTCTGCTAGTGTGTAGGGTTCTATGGTATATATATTTTTGTAAGTTTAGTTCTGTAGAAAAATCTGGGACCAAATACCAATTTTGCCGTTTTTCTAAACCTTCGCGACACGCGTGATACGTGAGTAGGTTTGGGTTTCTGCGTATCGCGGCGCGTCGGGGTAGTTTCAGGCGCGTGATCACACGTTTTAGCGTATCGCGCACACGCGCGATTGGTTTGCGACACGGGTTTCTAGTTTGACCGTAATGTCGCGTTTTTGTGAAATTGAGCTTATGTGTGATATATGTTATGTGATTTTAGGTTCGCAGGCCAGTGAGACGGACGCTGCGAAGAAGGGCAAGCAAGTTGTTGGATACACTTAGCACGAGGCTCGGTGAGTAGATTTCACATCTACGGGGATATCGCCCGCATGGCGTTCTACGTCAGGGCTGATAGGACCTTATAGTGTTCCTTATATATATATATTGCATGTTCATGGTTACTATCTAGTGCATTGCATACCTACTACACACATCACCTTGGATCATTGCATTGTAGCTCATCTTTGTGACATGACTTGATATACATACTTGGTGCACATATCACATCACAATTACTTGTATTATTGGTTGAGATTTCATATGATTTCAGGATTTGAAAACCGTGGCCTTTTCAAATAAGTAATAATTTAAAAACCCGGTTCCCTTGATATGATATTTTGGGGCGTCACCCCGTGTTTTCTCGGTGCTAGAGGCATGTATTGATAGAGGGCTGACCCGGACTGACGGATGCCCGATGTATTGAGAGAGGGCTGACCCGGACCGACGGATGCCCGATGTATTGATAGAGGGCTGACCCGGATTGACGGATGCCCGATATATTGAGAGAGGGATGACCCGGACTGACGGATTCCCGATATATACTTTGAGAGAGGGCTGACCCGGATTGACGGATGCCCGATACAGGTTGTTTTGCGTGTCGATGCTAGACACGAGTATTTATGATATTTGGGTGCCGATGTTGGGCACTCGTGATTCTCAGGGATATACAGGATATGAGGGCCGATGGAGTACCGGCGTCTGGGATGTTGGGATTCGCGGTGCTTACATACATATGTAGTCTACCTCGACATTTCGTGTAGATACTGTATCCCCATGCTCAGCATTCATTATCGCATCTCATCCTGTAGCTATATCACCTGATAGAAGACTTGCATGATTATTATACATACTGCTTACCTCGTATTGATATCATCTGCTGGCATTTGTTAGAGTAGCGCTGTACGTGCATGCTCGCGATTACCTTTATATGTTATCTCTATTCACGAGTTGGCAACTCACCCCCGTTGTGCCACAGTATTTGCAGGTTGCCCTTGGGAGTAGTCGCGGCTGGCTGTTTACCGCATCTTTTGGCACAGATACCATTTCTGAGGCGAGTTAGCCTTTTTGCTGATAGGTGGGTTTTGTTCGGTATCTGTTACTTTTCAGTTGTATATTGATGTATCTAGTACTCTCCATCTACCTTTCTGTATTGACTTAGAGACAGTTGTGAGGACGATATGTATGATTTTATATTCTGGTGTCGAGCTCGCATGTGAGCCGACTTTATGTTATGCAGTCTTACCTTTGCTATATTGTCCTTGCTTTACTGTGTATTCTTCGCTACGGCGTCGTATATCTTGTTGGGATGCCTTATTTATTTATTTCACTTGTCATTTCTGTTACACCTTGCTTTTACCCGATTTGCGGGGCAAATGTAAAAAAAAAGAAGGAAATGTTACCAAAATTATAAAAGTTTTAACTCTTGAACTTAAAGGGATTTCTACTAAATTAATAAGATGTTTTTCGGACACGCATGACTGTTTTTACGAAATGTTTTAAATCACTCTATATTTATTGGTTTGATTTCTGGGTTCGGCTTACTTAGCCGCGTTACGCCTGTAGGCGTTGCGTGGTTAAGTGCCGGTCACGAGTCGAAACTCTCGGGTCGTGACATTGCATTTTATACTTTACTTATACCTGATAGGTATATCACATCATCATATAGGTAGATACCTATATTTCTGCTATACCATTCATGTGTTCATTTATATCTGGTGAATGCTATGCTTTTCTTTTATACGCTTTCATTACAGTTTTTATGTTGCGTATACTTTATTCATGGATTATCGTATTGTTATATGGATTTTTCATGATGTTTTTTTCTGGATTTGGGAACCGTGGTAGTTCATGAAATTATGCATACATTGAAAGACCCGGTTTCCTTGTTATGATATTTTAGCAGCCACCATGAGATTTATCGGTGCTGATATATATACCCTACGCGAGGAAAGGAGGGATCCGTGTATGGGTACATGGTGGGCCCGGAGGTACCGTGAAGCAAGAACGTTGTCGCTGTGTGAGTCGACATCGCGGTGCTGGGCGATGAGGCTTAGGGGAACCATACTTTCCGGTGACAGGACCATTGACTCATCGGCTATCGAGTGGATACCGACGGGAGTCATGTACGTATGGATACGTCGAGAGGCGAGGGTCAGAGCTAGGCACTCGAGCTTTCGGGACAGCGTATGATACGTACCTATCAGGGGGCCAGTCATGGAGACAGCACCTGATGGATCAGCATTTCTGTGTCGATGCTTGGCACATTGGTTTCATGGTATTTCTAATTACTCCTTTGTATATATAACAGGGGATTGAGCCGCTGTTATATATACCCTTACACCAATATTAGTGGAATGGGACGCTAATATATGTGTATTGCCCTCATTATATTTATTTATGACATTATATTAGGATGTTAGAACTGTGCTGGAGATTTGATTTGGGACTTAAGAGATTCATTGGGATTGGATACTGATACTGTACATACGAGATATGTGAGATCCACTTGCTGTTGTACATTTGATATATGTGAGATATGCTGATATTGTACATACGAGATATGTGAGATCCACTTGATGTTGTACATTTGATATATGTGAGATATACCTGATATTGTACATACTAGATAGGTGAGATCTACTTGATGTTGTACATTCGATACATATGCGAGATATACTTGATATTGTGCAGTTGAGGCGATGTGACACTTAGATGATATGAGAGCCAATTTGGGGGCTGATTTGAGGAATTGGGATTTTGATTTGTCTTGCTGGATTGTGATCCTACCACGATGTCAGGATTCCGTGGAAATGACATATTTCACTCCATACCTCATCTTTATATACTTGTGCACTGTTCCATGTATTAGGAGTACCTATGAGTGTACCTTTCATAAGTGTTGCACATTTACTTTCTCATATCTCCAGTGCATGATTATTGCATACTGTTGTCATATCATTATTGCTTTATATATTGGTAGTACTTGTTAGTGTACTTTCCATTATTTCGTACTCATGACCTGTTATTACTGCAATTGTCATATATTAGATTCATGCTGTACGTACATTCTTGCGATTACCTGCATATGTTATTTACTATTCACGAGTTGGCAACTCACCCCCGTTGTGCCACAGGTGTTACAGAGTGTTCCCCAGAATAGTCGAGGCTGGCTATTCATCTATCATCTTTTGCTACGGATACCGCATCAGCTCACAGTGTGCAGTTTGCTTAGGTGGGTTTTGTGCTTATTCGTTGTATTGTATATTCGTTGTATCCCTGTACTCTCCATCTACTATTTTCATATTGAGTTAGAGACTTGGTGAGGACGATGTTGTATATTATGTTGGATTTGTTGTCTTTTATACAGTTTCCTTTCTATCGTCTTCTATTTCTTCGCTACGGCGTCGTATATTTGTTGTGGTGGTTGTTTTCCGCCGTTGGGCGTGGATTTTGCTCTCGTTTGGGATGCTTTACTTTATATTTATGTTGTACCCATTTTTGGGGCTAGCTTTTACAAAGGAGGTGCTGCCAAAATTTTAAAGAAAAAGTGGACTCTTTTAAAGAATTTGGGTTGTGATTACAAATGTTTCAAAAACTTTTTATTATCTTTTCCGTATTTTTATGGTTTAGATTTCTGGGTTTTGGTTTTCTTTTACTGCGTTACGTCTGGAGGCGTTGCGTAGTATTAGGGCCGTCACGTGCCAATTTCGGGTCGTGACAAAGTTGGTATCAGAGCGCGGTTTTACCTTTCGGAGTGTAGAATGACCTTGGTATGATGGAGTAGGTAACCTAAGCGGAGTAACGTAGTGTGTGTATGTCTGCAGCATACTCACGATGCAGTATTTCGCATAAAGTGCCTAAGTACAATTACTTGAAATTCCTTCCTTGATGATTCATATCTTTGTGATTCGATTTCCGTGTTCATATCGAATCCTATCCCTATTTATAGCCTTTGCCGACGACGACTATGGGGACTCAGTGAGGTGCAGCGAGGGCCGAGATCAGAGTTGGCTCGGGTGAGACGAGCACTGACCAGGATGACACTTTTGTTGCACAGGTGCAGACGGTTCAGCCTTCGACAGATCAGCTCGCTAGGCTTGTGACAGAGATGCAGGACTTGCGCCAGACGATGAGATCATTGGTTGATGCCATTCGAGTGCAGCGACAGGAGGTTGACACCCCTGTTACTCAGTTGTACCTTAGGATCAGCATGCAGCAGTCTGTCACCTACGTAGCACCAGTGGATGTAGCCCCAGTCGACGAGATACGTATTCCAGAGACTTTGCGAGTTCCAAGATAGTGGAGGACCCGTACATGTGTACCAGTCCAGGGACAGAGGCCTAGTCGTCGAGATAGATTTCGTGACCATCGCGGGAGCAGCAGAGGCATAGGACGTGGACAGACATTCAGCTCTTATCCCCAGGAGGGTCAACAGCGTTATATTGGATGCTATCGATGTGGGAGCCTTCACCACTTCATCAGGGGTTGTTCCTTAGCGCTGCGTCAGAGTCGTGTTCTAAGAGGTCGTGGGCGTGGAAGGTTCGCTCAGAGGGGTCAGTCTGGCAGAGGAAGAGTTTTGACAGTTCCGGGTAGAAGGCACGCACAGGCGTCCAATGCAGAGTTTTCAGGTATCCTTGTTCATATTCTTTGATGTACTTGTTGGTTTTTCGCACTTTGTGCCGTGGTTGGGACGAGGATCGTGTTAGTTAGATCAGCCGTTTTGTTGTGTTAACTTCTGTCAGCGATTCTTTTGTTGCGCGACACGTATTTCAGTCGTATGCCAATCGGTGGGGAGATTTTGCCGTCATTGGATCCTTCTAGAGATGTTGGATTTGACGTTCTCCTGGGCATGGATTGGTTAGCTACGTGTTAGGCGTCTGTGGACTACCGTGTGGAAACGGTCAGGAATTGTTTTCCCGGCGAGTCAGTTCTTGTTGTGCAGGTGGATAGTTGTGCCGCCTCTCACAGCTTGAATTCAGCCTTTTTCGCTAGTCAGCTTTGGAGGAGATGTCGTGGATTCTTAGCGTTCATTCGAGATACCGGAGCTATAGTGGGATTGTTGGACCGGGTACTTATCGTGCGAGAGTTTTCCGACGATATTCCAGGAGAGCTAGCGAAATTCAAGGAGCTTAAGGATCTGCTGCAGAGTTGTTTGTTGGGAGGTTTGTGTGTCCGAGTGTTTCGCTTTTGGGAGCTCCTATTTCTGTTCGTCAAGGAGAAAGACGACAGATTGTGGTTGTGGATTGATAGATCGTCAATTGAACCGGCTTACGGTGCGGTTAGGTATCATTTACCTCGCTTTGACGATTTCTTCAATCAGCTCCAGAGTGCGAGACTTTTTCTAAGTTTGTTTGGGATCAGGTCATCATTGTTGCGGGTTCGGAGTGGTGGCATTCCGAATACTGTTTTTGTGCGTGCTATGGGCAGTTTGTGTTTTGGTGGTGTCGTTGAACTCGCCAATGCCGTAGCAGCATTTGTAGTTATGATGCACCAGATTTCTTCAGGCCGTTCCTCGACCGGTTGCTGTTGTGTTTTGACGACATTCTGGTCTTTTCTTGGTGTCTTGAGGAATAGGAGCAGCACTTGAGAATTTGTTTTGCAGACATTGGGAGAGCCCCAGCTGTTTGCTAGATTCTCGGAGTGTTCCTTCAGGCTTGTTTGTGTTGACTCTTAGGTCTTGTAGTTACGGGAGACGGTTTCGTATGGTTCCGAGGGAGATCGAGACCGTACAGCTTAGGCCCAGACTTGTGTGCAGGACGGAGATCCGCAGATTTTGGGCTTAGCAGGTTTTTACCGCCGTTTCGTGCAGGATTACTAGCGTATTGTTGCACCGTTGACTGGACAGACCTGAAAAGAGGTTCTTTTCTTTGGACTGAGGCATGTGTACAGAGTTTTCGGCAGTTGAAGATTCAGTTAGCAACTGCATCAGTTCTTGCTTTTGATTCGGAGTCTGTGATTGTGACAAGGTTGTGCTAAGTTAGGAATGCGTTTGTGTACCTGATGTTATCGAGCAGAGACGTGAAATCCTAGAGCAAGCACATCAGTCAACTCTCTATGTTCATTCAAGTTCCGCCAATATTGACGTGACTGGTGAGATAGTTACGGGTGGACATGAATGTAAAGAGAAATTTCAGGTTTCGTTTCAAGGTGTTTGTCTTGTTGTGCGTTTGTGTTAATTGTTTGCGGCAGTTGGGATCGTCACTTGCCATTGTTAGGATACTTCTTGATAGCTGTTATCAGGAGACATTCCAATTGGCAACTTTTAAGTTTTGTTTGTTAGGTGGTGTCGATCTCCAGTCTGTTTTTCTGACTCTGCGTAGTAGGATTTTTGGACCTCAACTAGTCTAGAGACTTCGGAGATGATCCAGTTGGTTCAGGTCAGGATGAGTAGCCCAGTGCAGACAGAGGTCTTATGCCGACCATGTTGGTCGCAGACTTGAGTTCGCAGTGGGAGATCATGTATTCCTACGGACTTTCCGATGAATGACATGTTGAGTTTTGGGAAGCTTATCCCAGGATTATAGGTCCTTTTGAGATCCGTTAAGCGAGTTAGTTTTCGTTGCCTTTAATTTGGCATTTCCGTCTAGATTATTGAGTATTCATCCCGTATTCCTTGTGTCGATACTTTGCAATTACCTTCATGACCTTTCTCACATAATTCAGCACCAGACCATCTAGCTTGGACGCAATCTTTCGTTCACCAGCAGCCAATTGTGTTAATGGCTAGGCGGGTGGAGAAACTTCGGTCAAGGGTCTTGCCATCTGTGAAGGGTTTTCTTGGACGTAGCCGTATAGTGAGGTGATCACTTTGTAGACTGCGAGCGAGAATTGAGAGTTTTATACTCTTCTCTTTGAAGGTACGCTTAGTGAAAATTTTAAATTCGGGGACGAATTTTTATAAGGGGGGAGATTGTAACGTTTTAGAAATCGTTTTGCGAATTTTCCTGTTTTAGGGCAAAATTGTCGGTTTTTCCCGTTTTAACCCGATTTCGATCAAACGTCCGTAGAAACTTACCGGCACCTTTTTTAGCTAAAATAAAGTTTGTGCGCGAACTTTAGGGGTATTTGGGAGGTTTTGGTTCAGATAAAATTTTTCCGTAAAAATATTATTTTAATATTTTTTTTTGTGCATACCTTTTTTTGGCCAAATTCCAATTTTTCCTTCATCATTTCTTGAAGTGGCCGAAATCTTCTTATGAGGTGAGTCATTGTTTTGGAATTTTGGTTGAGTCATTGGATAAGCATAGTTTCTAGTGACTCATTCTTTGTTCATTGCATTTCATTAAAGCTTTTGTCTCCTTATAATCTTTTGCATATGATATTTGTGATGGGATTTCCTTTTGGTTCACCCCCTTACTGTGGCATGTTGTGGCCGGCCCCACTTGTTTAATTGATGTGTGATGATTGATTTTTGGTGTGGCTGCTTCTTTAGAATGAGGCATTAATTTATTGTGTTGTTTTTTTTAAAGTATCCTTCACACCACCATTTCTTTCATCATTCCACAGAGAGCCCCTTCTTCAACCCCCTCCTTTTCTTTGTGTGTGGCCGGCCCCCTCTCCCATTCTTTGCACATGAATTGTTTATATTAATTTGATGTGTGGATTCAATTATATATTCATTCTCTCCACATGTTTTGCTTCTCATTCCATCAGCACAATTTAACCCCCATCTCCAGCAAGCATTTTGAAGTGGCCGGCCCATTATTTTTCAAGTGAGCTCATTTCCTTTGCAAAAATTCCATAGCTCATTTCATCAATTTAGAGGTATAAAATCCTAACCCTAATCCTTATAAATTGTGTTTACTCTTTAAGCTTGCTTATTTAGTGTTTATTATTGCTTAAAAAAATTCATATTTTGCTAATTTATGATAATTAGTATAAATTGCAAGTTAGGATTTTGTATGGTTAAAATGGTTAATCTTGAAGCTTAGATTTGGAAAAGTGAAGTATTTTGTGAAAATGATAATTGTTATTTTTCCTAATCGCCTATTAAGCTTAATTACAAACTAGACTTTTTGTTAATCCTAATTAGTGAAAACTAAATTTTTAATAAAGGTTTAAATGGTTTAACCATGCTATTTGAAGATATTTGTAAATTATAGTTTTGGTAAAACTTGTACTTTTGTGCTAAAATGATAAATACTGCTTACTAGATTTTGGTAACTTTTAGGCGTGGGTTCTTTTGACGTTGCGACGTTAATTATATTGATGCCACGTTTATTGTTGTGTTTTGAATGCGCGATCGGGACGATCGGAATCTAGACTAGGTGTTTCGTAGTTTGGCGACCCTAGTTAGGATTTTTGGCCGATATCGTGCGCGTTAGATGTGCTAAGCGCGCAGTGTAATTTTCAGGGCGTCATTCTTGCGTTTCGATATCTTTTCGTCGATGTAGAATATATGCTTATGTGATGTGTTTGTAAAATTTTAGGTTCGCAAGCGGGGACTTCGGACGCTACGACAAGGGGATACTGGTTGTAGGCTTTACATAGCTTGGAGCGTTGGTGAGTAGATTTAACATCTACAGGGGAATCGCCCGCATGGCGTTATGCGTCTGGGATAGAAATATTTACATTGTCGCATATTCTATGTCATGTTTAGAATTGCGCATTTACCCTATTAGTTAGATTGTAGTGTGCATGGACTAGTAGTAGTAGGACACTGCACATATTATTGACGATTTATGTTGCACTAGCACTGTTTGTATGCTACACACACCGTCAATAATTACCATGTCACACACATAACCACTTATAGATGTTATATTGCTTGGTTAGGGACATTGTGACATTGATTCATATTTCATATCACATTGACATACAGTTATCTGTTTACCTGTAGGGTATTATACCATTAGTGATAGGTACATACACACCTAAGGACATAGCTACAGATGTACTTGCATGTAACACCTTAGGATGTGTTTAGTGAATAATTATACTTAAATAATGGGTTTTAATAAAAAGTTTACCAAATTGTGTTTTAAATATTTTTCCTAATTTAATAAATATTTTTCTAAAATTTTCCTAGGCTTGCACACACATGTGCATGTAAACTAGGGGTTCTAAATAAGATTTACCATGTTAAGTGACCATGGTGGGTTAATCTTGAGGGTTAAAGTCTTTTGGGTTATAAGTGAGTTTAATTAGTTAGTTAAAAGTAACTTTAATTTGAATTGTTAAGTGTTGACTTGTGTGAGAGAGAGAGGGGGCATCATGGCTCAAGCATGCTTGCATTAAATGAAGAGAGAGAGAGGGGGGTGACTTTTGTGTGATGATTTGTAGTGGCTCTCAACTCTTTTTGTTTTTCTCTCAAAACTCTCACACTCTCACATACACACACACACACTTACCTCTTCAAACCCCCAGCAGAACCCCCAGCAGCAGCAAGCACACCAACAGCAACAGCAAGAAGCAGTGGCAGCAGCAGCAAAGATCAGCAGCAGCAGCAGTGAGCACCAACAGCAACACCAGCAACTGCAGCTTCTTCCCTTCACTTCTTCTTCTTCCTGCAGCTCCTTAGGGTTAAGTATGAGGTATATTTCCTAAACTTATTCCCTAGTTAGCTTAGTTAGTGTAGTTTTGCTTCGGTTAATGGATTTTAGTGCGTTTTAGTGCGATATGGGGTGTTTAATGGGAACTTTATGCTAATGTGGTGAGAATTGGTTTCAGTAGGTCATTAGTGAGTTATTGAGGCCATAGTAACCTAGTTCAACCCCAATTACACTAAAATACCACCAGTTACACTATTCGATGCAAAATGTCGTATTTGTGCAAATTTGAGTTTTCTGGAACTGCTTTTGACCCGGTGAGTTCAGAATGATATTGAGAAGACTGCAGTATATTGGTGATGTGCTGATACCCCAGGTGAAACCCGACCCCCTAATTGCTACAGTTGGCCGCCGAATTTCTCTTTCTGGCCGCAATTTGCGGCCAGATGGGTGGGGTTTTGGGTGGTGTTTGGTCCTGTAGGTGTCTGCTAGTGTGTAGGGTTCTATAGTATATATATTTTTGTAAGTTTAGTTCTGTAGAAAAATCTGGGACCAAATACCTATTTTGCCGTTTTTCTAAACCTTCGCGACACGCGTGATACGTGAGTAGGTTTGGGTTTCTGCGTATCGCGGCGCGTCGGGGTAGTTTCAGGCGCGTGATCACACGTTTTAGCGTATCGTGCACACGCGCGATTGGTTTGCGACACGGGTTTCTAGTTTGACCGTAATGTCGCGTTTTTGTGAAATTGAGCTTATGTGTGATATATGTTATGTGATTTTAGGTTCGCAGGCCAGTGAGACGGACGCTGCAAAGAAGGGCAAGCAAGTTGTTGGATACACTTAGCACGAGGCTCGGTGAGTAGATTTCACATCTACGGGGATATCGCCCGCATGGCGTTCTACGTCAGGGCTGATAGGACCTTATAGTGTTCCTTATATATATATATTGCATGTTCATGGTTACTATCTAGTGCATTGCATACCTACTACACACATCACCTTGGATCATTGCATTGTAGCTCATCTTTGTGACATGACTTGATATACATACTTGGTGCACATATCACATCACAATTACTTATATTATTGGTTGAGATTTCATGTGATTTCTGGATTTGAAAACCGTGGCCTTTTCAAATAAGTAATAATTTAAAAACCCGGTTCCCTTGATATGATATTTTGGGGCGTCACCCCGTGTTTTCTCGGTGCTAGAGGCATGTATTGATAGAGGGCTGACCCGGACTGACGGATGCCCGATGTATTGAGAGAGGGCTGACCCGGACCGACGGATGCCCGATGTATTGATAGAGGGCTGACCCGGACTGACGGATGCCCGATATATTGAGAGAGGGATGACCCGGACTGACGGATTCCCGATATATACTTTGAGAGAGGGCTGACCCGGATTGACGGATGCCCGATACAGGTTGTTTTGCGTGTCGATGCTAGACACGAGTATTTATGATATTTGGGTGCCGATGTTGGGCACTCGTGATTCTCAGGGATATACAGGATATGAGGGCCGATGGAGTACCGGCGTCTGGGATGTTGGGATTCGCGGTGCTTACATACATATGTAGTCTACCTCGACATTTCGTGTAGATACTGTATCCCCATGCTCAGCATTCATTATCGCATCTCATCCTGTAGCTATATCACCTGATAGAGGACTTGCATGATTATTATACATACTGCTTACCTCGCATTGATATCATCTGCTGGCATTTGTTAGAGTAGCGCTGTACGTGCATGCTCGCGATTACCTTTATATGTTATCTCTATTCACGAGTTGGCAACTCACCCCCGTTGTGCCACAGTATTTGCAGGTTGCCCTTGGGAGTAGTCGCGGCTGGCTGTTTACCGCATCTTTTGGCACAGATACCATTTCTGAGGCGAGTTAGCCTTTTTGCTGATAGGTGGGTTTTGTTCGGTATCTGTTACTTTTCAGTTGTATATTGATGTATCTAGTACTCTCCATCTACCTTTCTGTATTGACTTAGAGACAGTTGTGAGGACGATATATATGATTTTATATTCTGGTGTCGAGCTCGCATGTGAGCCGACTTTATGTTATGCAGTCTTACCTTTGCTATATTGTCCTTGCTTTACTGTGTATTCTTCGCTACGGCGTCGTATATCTTGTTGGGATGCCTTATTTATTTATTTCACTTGTCATTTCTGTTACACCTTGCTTTTACCCGATTTGCGGGGCAAATGTAAAAAAAAAAAGAAAAAAAGAAGGAAATGTTACCAAAATTATAAAAGTTTTAACTCTTGAACTTAAAGGGATTTTTACTAAATTAATAAGATGTTTTTCGGACACGCATGACTGTTTTTACGAAATGTTTTAAATCACTCTATATTTATTGGTTTGATTTCTGGGTTCGGCTTACTTAGCCGCGTTACGCCTGTAGGCGTTGCGTGGTTAAGTGCCGGTCACGAGTCGAAACTCTCGGGTCGTGACAAAGTTGGTATCAGAGCGTAGGTTTTACCTTCGGAGTGTAGGATGACCCTGGTATGATGGAGTAGGTAGCTGCAGCAGGGTAGCGTAGCGTGTGTATGTTCCGCGGCATACTCACGACACGGTACTCCGCTTACGCGACCTTAGGACTTATTGATTTGATCCCTCCTTATATTCTTGCGATTCGATTTCCGTGTTCTTATTGAATCCAAATTTTCTTTCAGCCATTATGCCGCCTAAGACTACGAGGGCACAGAGAGCGGCCGCGAGGGCCGAGATTCGAGTTGACTCATCCGAGACGAGGACTGATCCGGGCAGTACGCCGGTTGTACCCGAGCAGGCTGTTCCTGCCGTGACAGAGCAGATCGCCACGCTAGGGGCTGGTATGCAGGAGATGCGCCAGACGGTGGGATCTAGCATGCAGGAGATGCGCCAGATGATAGGATCGCTAGTTGAGACGCTTCGAGCGCAGCGACCAGAGGTAGCTCCACCAGTTCCAGAGACCGCTATGGTACCTACCGCACAGCCAGTTGCCCCTGCGGCTACGGAGGTGATTACAGTATCGCTATCAGAGTTCATGAGGCTGAAGCCTCCGGTCTTCACAGGCACCGATACAGCCGAGGACCCCCAGTGTTTCATCGACAGGATGGCCAGGATATGCCGTTCCCTCAGATGCGCAGATGCGAGATGGGTCGAGTTCGCGAGCTTTCGCCTAGAAGGTCTTGCGCAGAAGTGGTGTGACTCAGTTGAGAAGGGCAGAGCAGCAGGTCTTCCTCCTATGACCTGGACGGAGTTCGTGACCATATTTCTAGCCCGTTTCCTTCCCCAGAGTGTTAGGGATGCCCGAGCACGCAGATTTGAGTCCTTGCGCCAGACGCCAGGGATGACAGTGGCAGAGTATGATGTGCTATTTACAGAGCTAGCAGTCTATGCCCCATATTTAGTGGCTACCGAGGAGTTGCGAGTCAAGAGATTTGTTCGAGGCTTGCTTACACCACTGTTCCTCGCGATCAGCGCGCAGCACTACGAGACCTATTCAGCAGCTGTAGACGCAGCCCTAGTAGTCGAGGAGCACCTTGCTGAGACTTCGGTAGTTCCAGAGCCGAAGAGAGTTCGTGCGGATACATCGGCACAGAGACAGCCTTTTCGGCGCCGTGATAGACGTATTGCAGGCAGCAGAGATTCAGGGCGGGGCCGGTTATTCAGTTCCTATTCCCAGGACGGTCAGCGGTCATCGTCGGGATGTTTTCGCTGTGGGAGTTCTTACCATCGTGTACGGGATTGTCCTGAGTTACCCCGGAGGGAGGCGACAGCACCGCATGTCACATTACCACCTTCACCACCCCAGAGGGCGTTGCCTATCGTACCTACCGTTGCTCCGCACCAGACTCATACACAGCGAGGTCGTGGGCGTGGAGGAGTTGCTCCGAGAGGACGGGATGACCGAGGCAGAGGGCAGTCAGTCGCAGGTGGTGGACAGGCACGGGTTTTTGCTTTGACGCACCAGGACGCGCAGGCGTCCAATGCAGTGGTTTCAGGTATCCTTCCTGTATGTACAGTTGATGCACACGTACTGTTCGATCCCGGATCCACACACTCGTACGTATCCACGCACTTTGTGCCGAGTCTGGGTAGAGAGTCCGGCTTGCTTGATCAGCCGCTTGTGGTGACCACTCCTGTGGGAGAGTCGTTTGTTGCTAGGCACGTGTTCCGATCCTGTACCGTCTGTATTGGCGAGAGAGAGTTGCCTGTCGACTTGATCCTTCTGGAGATGTTGGACTTCGACGTTCTTTTGGGCATGGATTGGTTAGCCACGTGCTATGCTTCTGTGGACTGCCGTGAGAAGAAAGTTAGATTCTGCTTTCCCGGTGAGTCGGTTTTTGTTGTGTTGGGGGACTGTGGTGCCGCCCCTCACAGTGTGATTTCTTCTTTTCGCGCTGGACAGCTTTTGAGGAAGGGATGTCAGGGATTTCTCGCCTATGTTTGCGATGCTCGCGCTATACAGGTTCCATTGGACCAGGTTCCGGTTGTTAGCGAGTTTCCTGATGTGTTCCCTGACGAGCTTCCTGGGTTGCCGCCCGAGCGCGACATTTCTTTCTGTATTGATTTGGTTCCTGGTTCGGGGCCTATTTCCATACCGCCTTATCGGATGGCCCCAGCGGAACTTCGAGAGTTGAAGGGTCAGTTGCAAGACTTGCTGGACAAGGGACTTATCCGACCCAGTGTTTCTCCTTGGGGTGCTCCAGTCCTGTTCGTCAAGAAGAAGGACGGCAGTTTGCGTCTGTGTATCGACTACCGCCAGCTGAACGGGGTGACAGTGCGGAACAAGTATCCTTTGCCGCGTATTGACGATTTGTTCGACCAGCTTCAGGGGGCAGGGTACTTTTCGAGGATCGATTTACGATCGGGCTATCATCAGTTGCGGGTTCGACAGGAGGACATTCCCAGGACAGCTTTCCGTACGCGCTACGGCCATTACGAGTTTTTGGTGATGTCGTTCGGACTCACCAATGCGCCAGCAGCCTTCATGGACTTGATGAACCGCATTTTCCGGCCTTACTTGGATCTGTTCATTATAGTCTTCATCGACGATATCTTGGTGTATTCCCGGAGCAGTGAGGAACACGAGCAGCACTTACGGATTACATTGCAGACCTTGAGGGAGCACCATCTTTATGCGAAATTCTCCAAGTGTGCTTTTTGGATGGACAGCGTAGACTTCTTGGGACACGTGATTTCACGAGACGGTATATGTGTAGACCCGAGGAAGATCGAGGCCGTTCAGCGTTGGCCCAGACCCACATCGGTGACGGAGATTCGCAGCTTTTTGGGGTTGGCCGGTTACTACAGGCGTTTTGTGCAGGACTTCTCACGTATTGCTACACCGTTGACCGGGTTGACCCGGAAGGGAGTTCCCTTCGATTGGACGGAGGAGTGCGAGCACAGTTTCCAGCAGTTACGGACTCGGCTGACGACGGCACCGGTGTTATCTTTACCTTCCGGACCGGGCGGATTTGTGGTCTTTTGTGATGCTTCTCGAGTGGGGCTGGGATGCGTTTTGATGCAGCACGACAGGGTGATCGCGTATGCTTCGCGACAATTGAAGAGACATGAACAAAACTACCCCACTCATGACTTGGAGATGGCTGCAGTGGTCTTTGCACTTAAGATCTGGCGACATTACCTATACGGCGAGTCGTGCCAGATATTCACGGATCACAAGAGTCTGAAATACATATTCCAGCAGCGGGACCTGAACCTTCGACAGCGTCGATGGATGGAGTTAGTGAAGGATTACGACTGCGAGATCTCCTATCACCCGGGCAAGGCAAATGTGGTGGCGGATGCTTTGAGCAGGAGGCCCGGGAGTAGTCTATCTTGTTTGAGCGCTGTACAGGGGCAGTCGTCCGCAGATTGGCAGATATTATGCGACAGCCGAGTACAGTTCGAGTTCACGCCGATTGGAGGACAGATAGCGCATGTCCGTGCACGGCCACAGTTGATCGATCGTATACGTGAGGCACAGCTCAGTGATGACCGATGTTCAGAGATCATGGCACAGATTGGACAGGGCAGATTTTCCGAGTTCGTGATCGATGATCAGGGGGTACTACGGTTTGGAGTCAAACTGTGCGTACCAGATGCTGAGGGACTGAGGCGCGAGATTCTTGAGGAGGCACATCGATCGGTGTACAGCGTCCATCCCGGTTCCACCAAGATGTATCATGATATGAGAGATGTTTATTGGTGGGACGGAATGAAGAGGGACATCGCAGATTTCGTGTCAAGATGCCTGACTTGTCAGCAAGTCAAGGCGGAGCACCAGAGGCCCGCGGGAGAGCTACAGCCGTTACCCATTCCGGAGTGGAAATGGGAGCAGATTTCGATGGATTTCGTGGTGGGTCTACCCAGGACTAGTCGGGGGTATGACTCCATCTGGGTGATCGTAGATCGTTTGACGAAAGAGGCTCACTTCCTACCGGTGAAGACGACTTTCGGATTTACTCAGTATGCCCAGATCTACATTGACGAGATAGTGCGACTACACGGAGTCCCGACGTGCATTGTGTCCGACAGAGGCACCCAGTTTACTAGTAGACTATGGCAGAGGCTTCAGGAGGCTTTGGGCACTAGCTTGAGCTTCAGCACGGCGTTTCATCCGCAGACCGACGGCCAGTCAGAGCGGACCATCCAGACTCTCGAGGACATGCTCAGAGCTTGTGTATTAGATTTCGGAGGTAGCTGGGATCATCATTTGCCCTTAGTAGAGTTCTCCTACGATAACAGCTACCAGGAGACCATTCAGATGGCACCATTTGAAGCTCTTTATGGGAGGAGATGCAGGTCGCCCACTTGTTGGACAGAGCTCAGCGAGAGCAGTATCTTAGGGCCACAGATTGTTGAGGAGACGACAGCGAAGATCCAGTTGATTCGCGATAGGATGAGAGCAGCGCAGAGTAGGCAGAGATCTTATACAGACCGTCGACGACGCAGACTTGAGTTTTCTGTTGGTGATCATGTTTTCTTGAGGGTCTCCCCAATGAAAGGTGTGATGAGGTTTGGGAAGAAGGGGAAGCTCAGTCCCAGATATGTGGGGCCCTTCGAGATCCTCGAGCGTGTTGGTGCAGTAGCCTACCGTTTAGCCTTTCCGCCCAACTTTCCAGATGTGCATCCCGTATTTCATGTCTCGATGCTCCGCAGATATCTTCATGATCCTTCGCATGCGATTCAGCATCCAATGATCCAGCTTGAGCGCGACCTTTCCTATGCAGAGCAGCCGGTGATGATCTTGGATCGACAAGTGAAGAAACTGAGATCGAAGGACATCTCATCAGTTAAAGTACTTTGGCTTGGTCAGAACCATGAGGAGGTCACTTGGGAGACAGAAAGCGAGATGATGAAGACGTATCCCCATCTTTTTGAAGGTACGTGTAGTTAGATTTTTGAAATTCGGGGATGAATTTCTTTAAGGGGGAGAGATTGTAACACCTTAGGATGTGTTTAGTGAATAATTATACTTAAATAATGGGTTTTAATAAAAAGTTTACCAAATTGTGTTTTAAATATTTTTCCTAATTTAATAAATATTTTTCTAAATTTTCCTAGGCTTGCACACACATGTGCATGTAAACTAGGGTTTCTAAATAAGATTTACCATGTTAAGTGACCATGGTGGGTTAATCTTGAGGGTTAAAGTCTTTTGGGTTATAAGTAAGTTTAATTAGTTAGTTAAAAGTAACTTTAATTTGAATTGTTAAGTGTTGACTTGTGTGAGAGAGAGGGGGGGGGCATCATGGCTCAAGCATGCTTGCATTAAATGAAGAGAGAGAGAGGGGGGTGACTTTTGTGTGATGATTTGTAGTGGCTCTCAACTCTTTTTGTTTTTCTCTCAAAACTCTCACACTCTCACATACACACACACACACTTACCTCTTCAAACCCCCAGCAGAACCCCCAGCAGCAGCAAGCACACCAACAGCAACAGCAAGAAGCAGTGGCAGCAGCAGCAAAGATCAGCGGCAGCAGCAGCAAAGATCAGCAGCAGCAGCAGTGAGCACCAACAGCAACAACAGCAATTGCAGCTTCTTCCCTTCACTTCTTCTTCTTCCTGCAGCTTCCTAGGGTTAAGTATGAGGTATATTTCCTAAACTTATTCCCTAGTTAGCTTAGTTAGTGTAGTTTTGCTTCGGTTAATGGATTTTAGTGCGTTTTAGTGCGATATGGGGTGTTTAGTGGGAACTTTATGCTAATGTGGTGAGAATTGGTTTCAGTAGGTCATTAGTGAGTTATTGAGGACATAGTAACCTAGTTCAACCCCAATTACACTAAAATACCACCAGTTTCACTATTCGATGCAAAATGTCGTATTTGTGCAAATTTGAGTTTTCTGGAACTGCTTTTGACCCGGTGAGTTCAGAATGATATTGAGAAGACTGCAGTATATTGGTGATGTGCTGATATCCCAGGTGAAACCCGACCCCCTAATTGCTACAGTTGGCCGCCGAATTTCTCTTTCTGGCCTCAATTTGCGGCCAGATGGGTGGGGTTTTGGGTGGTGTTTGGTCCTGTAGGTGTCTGCTAGTGTGTAGGGTTCTATGGTATATATATTTTTGTAAGTTTAGTTCTGTAGAAAAATCTGGGACCAAATACCAATTTTGCCGTTTTTCTAAACCTTCGCGACACGCGTGATACGTGAGTAGGTTTGGGTTTCTGCGTATCGCGGCGCGTCGGGGTAGTTTCAGGCGCGTGATCACACGTTTTAGCGTATCGCGCACACGCGCGATTGGTTTGCGACACGGGTTTCTAGTTTGACCGTAATGTCGCGTTTTTGTGAAATTGAGCTTATGTGTGATATATGTTATGTGATTTTAGGTTCGCAGGCCAGTGAGACGGACGCTGCGAAGAAGGGCAAGCAAGTTGTTGGATACACTTAGCACGAGGCTCGGTGAGTAGATTTCACATCTACGGGGATATCGCCCGCATGGCGTTCTACGTCAGGGCTGATAGGACCTTATAGTGTTCCTTATATATATATATTGCATGTTCATGGTTACTATCTAGTGCATTGCATACCTACTACACACATCACCTTGGATCATTGCATTGTAGCTCATCTTTGTGACATGACTTGATATACATACTTGGTGCACATATCACATCACAATTACTTGTATTATTGGTTGAGATTTCATATGATTTCAGGATTTGAAAACCGTGGCCTTTTCAAATAAGTAATAATTTAAAAACCCGGTTCCCTTGATATGATATTTTGGGGCGTCACCCCGTGTTTTCTCGGTGCTAGAGGCATGTATTGATAGAGGGCTGACCCGGACTGACGGATGCCCGATGTATTGAGAGAGGGCTGACCCGGACCGACGGATGCCCGATGTATTGATAGAGGGCTGACCCGGACTGACGGATGCCCGATATATTGAGAGAGGGATGACCCGGACTGACGGATTCCCGATATATACTTTGAGAGAGGGCTGACCCGGATTGACGGATGCCCGATACAGGTTGTTTTGCGTGTCGATGCTAGACACGAGTATTTATGATATTTGGGTGCCGATGTTGGGCACTCGTGATTCTCAGGGATATACAGGATATGAGGGCCGATGGAGTACCGGCGTCTGGGATGTTGGGATTCGCGGTGCTTACATACATATGTAGTCTACCTCGACATTTCGTGTAGATACTGTATCCCCATGCTCAGCATTCATTATCGCATCTCATCCTGTAGCTATATCACCTGATAGAAGACTTGCATGATTATTATACATACTGCTTACCTCGTATTGATATCATCTGCTGGCATTTGTTAGAGTAGCGCTGTACGTGCATGCTCGCGATTACCTTTATATGTTATCTCTATTCACGAGTTGGCAACTCACCCCCGTTGTGCCACAGTATTTGCAGGTTGCCCTTGGGAGTAGTCGCGGCTGGCTGTTTACCGCATCTTTTGGCACAGATACCATTTCTGAGGCGAGTTAGCCTTTTTGCTGATAGGTGGGTTTTGTTCGGTATCTGTTACTTTTCAGTTGTATATTGATGTATCTAGTACTCTCCATCTACCTTTCTGTATTGACTTAGAGACAGTTGTGAGGACGATATGTATGATTTTATATTCTGGTGTCGAGCTCGCATGTGAGCCGACTTTATGTTATGCAGTCTTACCTTTGCTATATTGTCCTTGCTTTACTGTGTATTCTTCGCTACGGCGTCGTATATCTTGTTGGGATGCCTTATTTATTTATTTCACTTGTCATTTCTGTTACACCTTGCTTTTACCCGATTTGCGGGGCAAATGTAAAAAAAAAAAGGAAATGTTACCAAAATTATAAAAGTTTTAACTCTTGAACTTAAAGGGATTTCTACTAAATTAATAAGATGTTTTTCGGACACGCATGACTGTTTTTACGAAATGTTTTAAATCACTCTATATTTATTGGTTTGATTTCTGGGTTCGGCTTACTTAGCCGCGTTACGCCTGTAGGCGTTGCGTGGTTAAGTGCCGGTCACGAGTCGAAACTCTCGGGTCGTGACATTGCATTTTATACTTTACTTATACCTGATAGGTATATCACATCATCATATAGGTAGATACCTATATTTCTGCTATACCATTCATGTGTTCATTTATATCTGGTGAATGCTATGCTTTTCTTTTATACGCTTTCATTACAGTTTTTATGTTGCGTATACTTTATTCATGGATTATCGTATTGTTATATGGATTTTTCATGATGTTTTTTTCTGGATTTGGGAACCGTGGTAGTTCATGAAATTATGCATACATTGAAAGACCCGGTTTCCTTGTTATGATATTTTAGCAGCCACCATGAGATTTATCGGTGCTGATATATATACCCTACGCGAGGAAAGGAGGGATCCGTGTATGGGTACATGGTGGGCCCGGAGGTACCGTGAAGCAAGAACGTTGTCGCTGTGTGAGTCGACATCGCGGTGCTAGGCGATGAGGCTTAGGGGAACCATACTTTCCGGTGACAGGACCATTGACTCATCGGCTATCGAGTGGATACCGACGGGAGTCATGTACGTATGGATACGTCGAGAGGCGAGGGTCAGAGCTAGGCACTCGAGCTTTCGGGACAGCGTATGATACGCACCTATCAGGGGGCCAGTCATGGAGACAGCACCTGATGGATCAGCATTTCTGTGTCGATGCTTGGCACATTGGTTTCATGGTATTTCTAATTACTCCTTTGTATATATAACAGGGGATTGAGCCGCTGTTATATATACCCTTACACCAATATTAGTGGAATGGGACGCTAATATATGTGTATTGCCCTCATTATATTTATTTATGACATTATATTAGGATGTTAGAACTGTGCTGGAGATTTGATTTGGGACTTAAGAGATTCATTGGGATTGGATACTGATACTGTACATACGAGATATGTGAGATCCACTTGCTGTTGTACATTTGATATATGTGAGATATGCTGATATTGTACATACGAGATATGTGAGATCCACTTGATGTTGTACATTTGATATATGTGAGATATACCTGATATTGTACATACTAGATAGGTGAGATCTACTTGATGTTGTACATTCGATACATATGCGAGATATACTTGATATTGTGCAGTTGAGGCGATGTGACACTTAGATGATATGAGAGCCAATTTGGGGGCTGATTTGAGGAATTGGGATTTTGATTTGTCTTGCTGGATTGTGATCCTACCACGATGTCAGGATTCCGTGGAAATGACATATTTCACTCCATACCTCATCTTTATATACTTGTGCACTGTTCCATGTATTAGGAGTACCTATGAGTGTACCTTTCATAAGTGTTGCACATTTACTTTCTCATATCTCCAGTGCATGATTATTGCATACTGTTGTCATATCATTATTGCTTTATATATTGGTAGTACTTGTTAGTGTACTTTCCATTATTTCGTACTCATGACCTGTTATTACTGCAATTGTCATATATTAGATTCATGCTGTACGTACATTCTTGTGATTACCTGCATATGTTATTTACTATTCACGAGTTGGCAACTCACCCCCGTTGTGCCACAGGTGTTACAGAGTGTTCCCCAGAATAGTCGAGGCTGGCTATTCATCTATCATCTTTTGCTACGGATACCGCATCAGCTCACAGTGTGCAGTTTGCTTAGGTGGGTTTTGTGCTTATTCGTTGTATTGTATATTCGTTGTATCCCTGTACTCTCCATCCACTATTTTCATATTGAGTTAGAGACTTGGTGAGGACGATGTTGTATATTATGTTGGATTTGTTGTCTTTTATACAGTTTCCTTTCTATCGTCTTCTATTTCTTCGCTACGGCGTCGTATATTTGTTGTGGTGGTTGTTTTCCGCCGTTGGGCGTGGATTTTGCTCCCGTTTGGGATGCTTTACTTTATATTTATGTTGTACCCATTTTTGGGGCTAGCTTTTACAAAGGAGGTGCTGCCAAAATTTTAAAGAAAAAGTGGACTCTTTTAAAGAATTTGGGTTGTGATTACAAATGTTTCAAAAACTTTTTATTATCTTTTCCGTATTTTTATGGTTTAGATTTCTGGGTTTTGGCTTTCTTTTACTGCGTTACGTCTGGAGGCGTTGCGTAGTATTAGGGCCGTCACGTGCCAATTTCGGGTCGTGACAGTAAGATGCATTCAACAACGGTATAATTCTTCTTAACCATAACATGATTTTCAACTTACGACGCACAATGTTTGAGTTATTAAACTCATAGGACTTATACAAAGTATTGTTTGTTGTCCGATATCTATTAGGACAAGGGGCTGGTACTTATACTATATTCTCTTTACTTATGACTTCTTTAGTTTTAGACAAGTATTTCGTTGAAATAAAAGATCCAAATTTTGAGAAATTATAGGTATATGAATAAAGCAGAGAACCATACGTTGGAAGTATCAGGATTTTTCGAGGTGGTCGAAGATGTAGATACTTATGCTAGATATTCCGTCGTAAGTAATATATTTGAGAACTTGTTTCTCTTTTAGGTTACTCATCCGTGGGTGCGCTCCTTGATGAGTAATGTTGCATGGCCTTCTTCCATTTAGTCTAGATGCACTGGAAACAGCTGCATATATTTTGAATCTGGTTCAAATTAAATTAGTGCATTTGTTTCTATATTGGATATAGAATGGATTCATATCTTAACGATGTTAAGGTATATGGAGTAATCCGGCTTATGCTTAAAACCAGAATCCAGATAAACTCAAGGCACATTTCAGTAATGGTAGTTTGTGGGTTATCCCGGTCATCGACGAGGGTTAACATTCTACCAATTGGAAGATCAATAGTTATATTGTTCTTAATTTGCCACCCATTTTAGTAAAATGAATTCTTTTCAAAAAACATTAGTGGGAGTATGGTAGGACTGGAAGTGATTCCAGAACCACAAACGGTTACTGAAAATTTAGTAGAACCTAAGAATTCAATTGAATTCGACAATCCATTAGCCACTTCGTAGATTTGGTGGGTAATCTCAGCCATCCGAGAGGGACTTCAGTCTCCTCATAGACGATGATAGGGAGGATCTGATGATCCAAGTTTGCCACTACTGTTTTCCTAGACTATAAGATCTGGCAGGTGGATGACTATAATGTCGTTCTAAATTAGCTTTAGAAGTGCTTATATGACTCTGCCGGAGGGTTGTTGTAGTCAGTGGGAGCAGCGGAAGCGTGGTGGGCAAGTAGCTTATGTCTATTTATAACTAAAGTAAGTATAACGGAGATAGATCATCTATTTTTGATATGACAGTCATAAAGTTTAACTTCATCAGAATAACAGATGGACCTGGTAAGAAGGTAGTAGGGAGTGATGTCCTGGTATTTGGATGACGTACTCATGATAGGTAGTGACCTTTCTATATTATGATCGGTTATACTGTGGTTGCCACAAAGTATTTCTCCACATAGAATCTGGACAAAATATCTGGTATTATGGTGTCTAGATCTATGGTTTTAAATCTAGATTTGGGAAGTATCCCAATTTGGGTACTTTGACACTATTCTAAAGTGTTTTAGAATGGACGACTCCTGGCGGGTGGTGTATCTGCAGGTGATGGGGTCACCCTCACTAAAGAGTTGTTTGTTAGACCGAAGAGGGATTTGTATGAATGACATATCACTTACTTAAGCAATTGAGTCAATCATGAGATGTCAAGTACCATACCAGATATTGCTTTTGCACTAGCTGCAATAAGCATATATTAATCCAATCCTGGAGAAACATTAGGAGGCAGTTATGAACATAACATGATGTTCTTGGTATATGGTAATGGCAGCCTCCTTCAGGAGGCAGTTATCATTTCAGGCTTCCAAGATGACCTGGATGATCGAGTGACTGTCAGATTTAAAGTTTACCTTCTTCTGAGGGGCAGTATGTTGGACATGTAGTCCAAACGGATACTGAGAAAGGCGTGGTGCAGGATACTGATTAAATTCAGTGGAAGATACAATATAAGAAGTTTGTTGGATTTGGAGTTCATTTATGAATTTGGTCCCATCAGATTCTAGACAAATTCTAAGACATGTATCGCTCATTTTGGAAGAGAGTCTTTCTCCGTGAAATTGAGATATAGAGAGATAAGGATAGAAATATTGGAGTGGATCCACTCACTGAGGCTATTTCTCGAACCCGATAGTTTCACAAACGTGTTTTGCGAGACTGATTAGTAGAGAAGTTGGGTGTTCGGTATCACACGGGCTGTGAGTATGCGATCGCAATAATTAGTCTTATGTGCAAGTGGGAGATTGTTGGTTAAAGTGCCATCAAAGCAATTATTATAATCGCAGACAGGTGATTATGATGATTGAGGGAGGACATATACGGGTAGAACAGTCTTACTCGAGATAATAGTATACTATCTGGTTTGTCTTTATTATCATGTACATACATTATGTGGTATTACAGATCACTATTACATGTTGATAGAGCCCATAGGTTCTTGCTTGACTACCATCATTATGATGGCGATCATATACATGGGAGTTGGGTGGTCCATAAACACATCTTTAAATGTCACTAGTTGAGGGAGTATCGAGACTGAGCATAGATACTCTGTAGTAGACTAGTGTGTACTTTTGGAGACCCCGACAAGGGGCGGTGGCCAGTCTCACAAGCCATTGATGTCAGTTAGTCACCTAAGTTAGTATACAAGTTCTCATTGGTTTATAAGTTACACTGGACGGACTCGCCGGGAACATGCTAGATGATATTATACCTATTGTCAGATAGCAGTTCTCAGGTGACATGAGTGCAGGTTAGTCTGTCAACCCGAGATCGTCATTTGTCTCGTGTGAGTTCCCACTATGCTTCGATTACTACCCTACCACGATTCAAAGGAGCCGTGCAAACAGCTTTTAGTTGGGTACAGTCCTGAGCCACATGGAGGCAGCGAGCGGATCGTCGGGGATTCGTCTCTCCCGGTATTGGGGGTAGATATCGCGCTGTGTATGGGTGGCCATCACCAGAAATCCTTGGCCAGGGTGGATGAGAATTACTGATTTGGATCAGTAGTTTCTCAGTAGGTAATAGGCTTCACTCCGATACGAAATATCGCGTTATTAGGGGTCTGACTTTATCCACCCCCTAGATATGCGATACTCTTAGACGAATGGACCGGACTGTATGGAGATTGTCACAGATAGGATCACTAGGGGTATGGATGATGTTTCCCCAATAAAAGAGCAAAGCTCTGTTCAAAATTTGAAAGGCAGCGCTAAGAGTTAAAAACTCCGAGGCAGCGCCTCACGTGCCTCGCACGAGGGCGTCAGCGCCAAGAGTTAAAAACTCTGAGGCAGCGTCTCACGTGCCTCGCACGAGGGCGTCCATGCCAGAACTAAATGCTCTCTGTTAAACAAAGCTGTTGGATCAAAGATCCAATGGAGATAATAAATCATCAAAGTGCAGAATTAAATTCTGCTGAGGAAATATTCCTCAAACCTTTCTAAACAAGAAAGATTACTCTCTGTAAAACAGAGTACCGTTGGATTAAAAATCCAATGATGATTAAAAATTACCTATCTGCAGAATAAATTCTGCATGGGAAAATATTTCCCTAATTTTGTTAAAAACAAGAAAGATATCTTCTGTAAAACAAAAGTCCTTGGATCAAAAATACAACGGTGGATAAAATCCCCAAATCAATTAAAAATCTCTCAATGAGAGATTTCTTTAACTAAATCAACAAACTTGCCTCTACTATATAAAGGACCGGAGACTTCAAGTCTTATACAGAGGAACCCCCTATAAGCTTCAAACTTAAAAAAAAGAGCAAGCAAGAAGAAAGCTTTGAGAGGGAAGAAACAAGAACACCTCTCTTCGAGATAAATAAAAATAATAGAGATCAGAGCATCTCATCTGCATATCTAAGGGTTTAACTTTTATAAAAGAACTTAGTTATTTCCCTAGATCTGAGATCTATGAGACAAGTTTCTCACAAATGAGAATTTAATTCTCACAGGGATGAACTTGTTCTTGGGGATCAAAGATCCAGAAAAAAACAAGTAAATTGAAATCTTCAGAACAGAATTTACGAAGAAAACCTAACGTCCAAGCACCTCACGTGTCCCTCACGTGGGTGCTGCTCAATGAAGAGTGCTTGGCACTCAATGTTTGGCGCTGAGCGCCAAGCGCCTCACGTGCCCCTCACGTGGGCGCTATTCAACATAAAGCGCTTGGTACTCACCAGCCAACGCCCAGCGTCCAGCGCTTAGCACCTAGCGCCTCACGTGCTCCGCACGTGGGCGCCATAAAGAGTGTTTAACGCTCCATAAAAACAAAAAAGGGGAAAGTAAAGTAAAGTATGAGTGTCAGAACCCATATAACTGCTCAACAATTTTTGTAAGGAGAAGGGACTTAGCCCAAACCAGTGCTTAGCACTTTTTTTCAAAATAAAAAGAAAACTGAGTAGGTCAAGCCCAAGTTGGCCAGGTCCCTAATTCAGATCAACTGAGCCCTATGGGTTCATGGTGTCCCAAACATGATTCACGTTCATCCCACATTTCCTAAGTTAATCTTAGTCCCCTAAAAATGACTAATGATTCTTAGATGGTCCACCATGATCTCTTCCCTCGGACACGGGAATTGGTTCAAAGGGTATATCTCTCCATACCTCTGATGCATGTCGTTGTAATTCTTCAACGTCTTCAGAGAGGTGGTGGGTCCCGACAACCAACTGCTTTTGGATGCACTTTCCAAAATGGAGACAACAGACCGCGACGTCCTTAAACTAGCTACGGACCGAAACGTTTTTAAACTAACAACGGATCGAAACGTCCTTAAACTAAAGCAATAGAGCCCAAATGCTTTTTTGTTGGGTCTGAATGATCCCAAAATCCTGTTGAGGAGATCTTAGTCTAAAATTAGACTAACGTATCCTCAACAAACATTTAAGTTGATCTTAATCTCAAACGAGATTAATGATCCTTAAATCAACCCAAACCCAAATCTAAGAATATACGGATTTGGACTAATCCACGCCCTACGAGCGACAACATAAATTAGTCTCCGTATACAATCCACGGGCAACCAAAAATAAAACACACACACACGACACAAAGTGACCTTCTGGAGCAGGAGAAAGTGGTTATCGCTACGCGGTAACGTAATTAACTGCAGGGGCTTGCGCCTGGAGGGAAGAACGTCCTCACAATCAAAAACCTCTCGTAAACGAGGGGGAATCTGATGAAGTCTGCTACAACGGCCGCATCCGTCCAAACCTCCGATATACGGTGCCATAAATCAACTTGGCATTTTCGGAGAGGTGGACGGATAAATCCAAATAGCATCTGCTCCCAAATTCAGGCAAGACGATCCATCCCGGATCCGTCTCTGTTTTCGGCGGTGAACAGATTCTGGCACGCCCGACGAGGGACTTCTCAGGCGCCTGTTACAATAGCTCCTTCGAATTCGACTTCTCACAAAAAGAGAAGGCTAAAGAATCTACCACCACCGGCGGCAGATCCCAAGGGTGATGGATCCAAACGCCCCAAGTCTGGGGGCATGATCGTGCACACAGTGTATATGGATTCCAAAAAAGAGGAGAGCCGTGCTTCTGTGAGTCATTGGCCGCAAACTTAGTCGTTGACGAAAGCTCAGGAGCAGCAACAAAAGCTCTAAGAAATGCTGATGAAAATGTCAGCACTCACCAGGCAGAAAGAAACCGGGAAGTATCGTCTGAACAGCGCTAGGAGCAGGAGACTGATACGGAGTTCTTGCGAAGGGTGCTGAAAAGGAAGGATAAAGAGGCCGCAGAATAGGCTACTAATATAAAGCAGATGGCGCTTCTGTTCCAAAACATGGTTGGGATGATGATCCCGCCGGAACCTCCAGCCGAAGACCCTCTGATAATCATCGAAGACAACAGAGGGGAAACGCCAAACCCTCTTCCGACTGTCTCAGCAGCCCAAGAAAAGACAATTTCCAAGGCTGCCCTTGATGACTACATAGCTCAACAAATGCGAGCTCATCAAGCGAGTGAAGCGGCAGGCCAAGTCGTCAAAACTGGGCGACCTTATCCAGGCTGGTACGATCAAATCAAGTACCCGCCAGGATATAAGATCCCTAAGTTCTATGTGTATAAGGGGACGAGCAATCCACACCAGCACGTTGCTCAATTCAGAGCTTTGTGCGGTAATACTAGATGCGACAACAAACTGCTGCTTCACCAGTTTGTTGGCAGCTTGTCGGAGACGACATTTGAATGGTACTCTGAGCTCCCAAATGATTCTGTCAAAACATTCACGGAGACGGAATTACTATTCATACAGCGGTTCGCAAGTGCAAGCGAGCGCACCCCAATCATGGCATTAATCAATGCCAGGGTGAAGTCAGGAGAGACCTGGGTTCAATACGCAATTCGGTGGCGGAACCTATGGTCAAAATGCGAACAACGCATCGAAGAAGCTCCTGCCGTGGGCATGTTCGTGGGGACCCTTGATCCTCAGGCAACCATATCCCCAATTTATGATGTTCTTCAAGCCGAACACCTTTCAGGCCTTGATCGACAAGCTGGCCCAAATGGACCAGATGGGCCATAGGCCGTCCTCTTAAAAAACGGACCCCCGAAATAAAAAGGGCAAAGGGAAAGCGACTTTTGTTGCCAACACTCAACAGCAACCAATTGACCCGAAACCGGTTGCTTGCCAAAGCGACACACGCCCACGCCGATCCCTCAAAAAGAACCTAAGACATCCTTACTCATTTCCCTGGGATAAAACGAGGAGACTGTTCGAACTGGCAGTGCGCAACAAACTCATCACTCTGCCGGACCCAAAATGTCTACTACAGCCCGGTGACGTCAACAATCCCAACTACTGCTCCTATCACCGAATGGCGAGCCATCCCATTGAGGATTACTACATCTTCAAGAACTGGGTTGAGAACCAGTACTGCCAAGGGAAATTCGCGCTGTCCGAGAACTAGAGGGTGAACCCGCCACAGAGGCACGCTCCTTAAAAGGTGGATACGTCGGGGACATCATGGTCATTTATGGAAGAAGCTCCGTAGGAAGTTGTCCTTTCAGCTAAAACCAAAGGAATGCTGAAGGATCTTCAAGCATGTCCGGCGATCAAATAGAAAAGCCCGTTGGAGCCCGAGATCATTAGGGGATGCTTAAACCACGCCCAACACCGAAAACTGGTAATGAGGGGCAAGACCTCCAGGCCAAGCCTTCGAATTCTTCGAAGGCAAAGAAGAAGATCAAGAAGCCCACGCAGCCTGACGACAAGCGCACGGACCTGTGAAGGTACATCGATGCGCTGAAAGAGTACAACCAGAAAGCACGGACCCCAGTCACCCTCGAAGAGTTTCTCAACCATATACTTGAGAACGGAGATAGTGACGATGATGAGGGAAATGGCTCGTCGGGAGAAACCGAAGAATATATGGCAAGTTGCCACATGGTCTCCCATTCGTCATTAAATGGAAAAGAAGCTCCCTCGGCGTCTGAAAGCAACGCAGAGGACTGGGGGTAGGACCGGTGCCAAAATCCCCATAGCTACCAAAAGATCCAATAGACAGGCTGCTAAACGAAACCTTTCAATGGACCGAGATGTCCCTAAACTAACAATGGTTCGAGATGTCCCTAAACTAAATACGCCGCCTCAAACATGGCGACGGTAGAATTCAAGTCCACAAGCCCTAGCGGCGATGACTGCAACTTAAGTCCCGCTGGCCGTGCAACAGCCCCGGTAGCGAAGTCTCCCATAAGTTCCATTGGCGAACAGAGGGGTAAAAAAATGGTACGTCCATAATCGAAATGGGCACGGATGAAAACCCGAAAGGGTGCCGTGAGTAAAAACAGTAGGTCTACCGGTGAGCTTGTGAAAACCTGAAAGGGCACAATCTTGTTATTAAAAAAACGGCACGTCCACAAGCGAAATGGGCACGGATGAAAACCCGAAAGGGCGCCGTGAGTAAAAACAGCAGGGCTACCAGCGAGTTTGTGGAAACCCGAAAGGGCACAATCTTGTTAAAATAAAGACACCTGCAAGGTCCTTTTGACCTTGTGAGGAAAAAATGCCTGCGTGAGATCCTTACGACTCACAAGGGAGAAACACACTTAGGGATCCTCACGATTCCTAAGGAGAAATTACACTTACGAGATCCTCACGACTCGTAAGGAGAATTCCCCCTTATGAGACCCTCACGGCTCATACGATTCAAAAGCCTTAAGATACAGGGACCTGAACCTGTTTTTAAGCCATCACACTTCCCAAGTTGCCCTACAAGCGGTCCAATATTGACCCTTGTATACAATCGACGGGAAAAAATAAATGTTCCCTCACCAAGTCCCACCAATGACAAGGAATGTCCTCATATGATGAACGGCACTTGTAAGTCCTCTCGATTTATAAGGAGAAAACACTCTTGTAAGATCCTTATGACTTGCAAGAGAAAATATCACTTATGAGTCCTCACGACTTCTAGGGAAAACTTACACCTACGGGATCCTCTCGACTCGCAGGGAGAAAACCCTTTATGAGACCCTTACGGCTCATAAAGTCAAAAGCCTTAGTTGACAGGATCCTAACCCTGTCTATTAGGCCACCTTTGTTCAAATCAGCAAAGGCAAATGATGATTCGCTCATTGCAATATTCCAGTGGTAGCGATGCTGATGCCTGAACAGGTTTCAATTTTTAAGTCCTTTCATGACAAATGATGATTCACTCCTGGCAATATTCCAGTCGCAGCGGTGCTGATGCCAAGACTGGTATCAGATCTCAAGTTCCATACTCGCAACAGAAATCAGCGAGCAAAAAATGCATATGAAATAGTCGAAATGATGGGGCAACTCGCAATAAAAATCAGTGAGAAAAATATATGCATATAAAAATAGCCAAAATATTTGGGCAACTCGCAATAAAAAACAGCGAGTAAAAAAGAAAAGAATAGCCGAAATGATTGGGCACTGCGATAAAACAATCGAAATGATTGGGCAATCGCGACTTTCGTGATATAAAAAGCTGAAATGATAGAGTATCGCGGAAACGAAAAAAATGAAACTTCTGCCCTGCAGGTGAGTCCACATCGACCCCTGTATACAATCCATAGGCACAAACGAAAAGAGAACCACATTTTCCTACTAGGCTCCATCAGAAGGAGAGCCAGGTCTCGATGGCAATATCTACAGCCTAGAGATCAACAACGACGTTTCTTTCTCATTCTAGCAGGATACGGACACAACCTCAACAAACCGGAGCCATGGCAGAGTCCCTAGTTCCAAGTCTCGACGGTTCATCGACAGCCTAGAGATCAACAATGGCGTTTCTTCTCACTCCAACCGGATGAATACGCAACATCAACAAAGCGGAGCCATGGCAGAGTCCCTAGTTCCAAGTCTTGAGGGTTCATCGGCAGCCTAGAGATCAACAACGACGTTTCTTCTCACTCCAACAGGATACAGACGCAACGTCAACAAAGCGGAGCCATGGCAGAATCCTTAGTTCCAAGTCTCGACGGTTCATCGACAACCTAGAGATCAACAACAATGTTTCTTCTCACTCCAACCGGATGCAGACGCAACGTCAACAAAGCGGAGCCATGGCAGAGTCCCTAGTTATAAGTCTCGACAGTTCACAGACAACCTAGAGATCAACAACGGCGTTCGTTCTCACTCCAGCAGGATGCAGAAGCAACGTCAACAACTGACCTCAGGGTCAAAACAACGGAGCCATGGCAAAGTCCTTAGTTCCAAGCCTCGACGGTTCACAGACAACCTAGAGACAATCTGGACATTTGTCACAATATAGGAGACACAATGTCAACAAACGAAGTAAAGGAAGATCCTTAGCTTCAGGGTCTTGACGACAACTCAAATAAAATCTGAAAGACTATCGGAGATTATCCCACACCAGCATGGAGTGGTTATGACTTATCGGGGCTCCCAAACTGAGCCTAAGCTTAAGTAAAAAGCGGCATGGAAAATCCCTAACACTTGCTCTTCCGACGGTAATATGATGATTGCTTATGTTTCTGCGTGTTTAATTTTAATTATCGTAATCAAGACGGTTTCGCTTGGTAGCTAGCCGGTTGAGTATGGGTCGATCCACAGGGAGATGAAATCTTTTTCTTTATGTTTTAACGAGTTAAATCCAAATATGTCGAGATTTGTTTTAAGATCAACTAATGAAATAAAGGATGATAAAAGATCTTGTTAGGGTTAGGATCAGGTTAGTTTGAGTTAGAAATTTCTCACTCCTTTCATTGCCATTCTTAATATCGGTGTTACGGTAATCGGTAACAACGGAGATTAGCACGACTAGGAAGGAGCTTGCAAGTATAAGCTAGGCTTTCCATGCTTAGTTTCTTCCTTTTGGTCCTTGTCCGTCCGTTCTTGGCTCTTAGCCCTAACCTTCGGTTAATTCAACCATAACCGGTCTAACTAAGGAATCACCGCTATCATGTAGGATAGGGTGCCGTAGTGAGCGGATTGTGGTTCAATTAAAGGGAGTCCGAATTAAGGTGTTGGGCAAAGAAAAGAGTGAGAGATATTTTCTTCTCTCAAACTTTCCTTCTCCTGCCCTAACAAGTGAGAAATTACTCACCCATTAAAAAGATAAAAACA
The DNA here is from genome assembly GCA_030015575.1 of Agapanthus africanus. Taxonomy (NCBI): domain Eukaryota; kingdom Viridiplantae; phylum Streptophyta; class Magnoliopsida; order Asparagales; family Amaryllidaceae; genus Agapanthus; species Agapanthus africanus. The sequence continues at coordinate 394,186,330 of JASDDO010000029.1, read as the reverse complement.
AAGAAAACAAGAAGGAAGGGTAGAAAGAAATGAGGTTAAGAAGAATTACAACTAGCTATTTGAGACCTCACCTTGGCAAGGATCTTACTCAAGCATCATCGTTGTAAAGAATAAAGAAAAATAGAAGAAGAAAAACAAGAGAAAAATAACAATAAAATAATACGACTAAATTAGCAAATGAAAAATTGCAAATAATAAATAGACATGCAAGATAAAAAGAACTCTCTTTTTTTTATTTTTTTATTAATCATCACTCATTACTCACTATAATTTTTATGGAAGAAAAATAACAAGGAAGAACTACAGAATTAATCCTAAAATCTAAATAAAGAAAAGCACACCCTAGTTTGGCTTTGAGATCTGCTATTTATAGACAGGAAAGTGAAACCCTAGGTTTACAATCTGAGCTGAATACGAGATTACAAAACTACCCCAAGAGAGCCGAGTCAACGCTGCTTTGACGCAACCGACACTGTTCAGAAGTGCCTTTTTGGCCGCGGTTCCACGGCCGTTTGGTGGATTTGACTTCTCGTTTTTTTCTGGGTTTCTTCATGTTGCTGTTCTCTTCTGTTTTGTATGCTTGATTTCTCAGAATCTCTTCAGTTTTCTTCCAGATTTTCAGCAATGCAAAATGATGTGGACTATTACCTTGAGCTCCGCGTTGAAGTCTTGGATCTTGTGATGCCCTTGTGCTATGTGCATTGAAGTGACCAATGATTTGCCATTTTGTCCTTTGAACTGGTAGGCGGCACCATACGGATGGTGAGCGGAGATCAGTATTTATCTGTTGTTGGTCGTAGTCTCGCATTTGTTGCGACTTTTCATGAATTTCACTGTAAAGAGCTGAGAACCTGTAACCTGTAATTATTTAGCAGACACGGATCAAAAGTACCTACCTATATGCAATGCGATCAAGAATGGGCGGTATAAAAATGTAAAAATTTGATATGAACATATGACCTGGGAGATTACTTGAAGACGTCTTGTCCAGCCTCCGAAGGGATCAGAGACACGACAGTCGTGGGGCTACTCGAACAGCAAGATTGCGTATCGGGGAATGCATCAGCCAACGCGACAATACGAAGGACAAAAACCCTAGTACCACAGACCCTAACGGACCTCTATCGTAAAGAGCAGAGTTTAACTGTGACGTTAGAACATTCTTATGAGAACTTCTCGATTCGTCTCGACTCTTGGGGAAAACAATGTTCCTGTGAGAACTTCTCGACTCGTCTCGACTCGTAGGGAAAAACATCTTCGTGAGACCCTCACGGATCATGAAGATGGAAATCCTTAGGCAATGGGGATATCAACCTATTTCCTAAGCAGTTTGGCCCTGCAAGTAGGTCCAAGATGGATTATTGTATACTATCCATGGACCATATTCTCCAAAGTCGAATATCGATAAGGAGGAAAAAAACCACTTACGAGTCCTCTCGACTTGTAAGGGGAAAATTCTCTTATGAGATCCTTACGACTCTCAAGAGAAAATGCACTTAGGAGTCCTCATGACTCCTAAGGAGAAAATACACCTACGGGATCCTCTCGACTCGTAGGGAGAAAAGTCTTTATGAGACCCTCATGGTTCATAAAGTTGAAAATTCTTAGGCGGTAGATCCAAATCTGTTTCCTAAGGTATCGCTGCCCTACAAAGAGATCAAGATGGACTATCTACGGGCCACATTTGCCAAAGTTACATGCCAATATGAAATAAAATATGTCTTTTATTCATGAATTCAAGTGAATACAAGATACATTTCATAAAAGAATCAGAATGAATACACGTTATTCATGAAGCACAAGTTTACAGTTGGTATAAGAAAAAATATACAATGACAGTTATTAAGGAGGAGGCGTCTTCAACAAATTGACAAGCCGCTCGCACGCTCCTCTCAATCCTTTCTCATGGTCAGCTACTGTGGCCTACTCCGCTTCAATTTGAGCCCGTTATTGCAAGCATGATGAAATCTTCTTAGTGACTTCCTGCTTAGCAGTTTCGCAATCCTGTGTGACCCGCTCGGTGAAGTCAATTTTCTGCCTTAGCGCCAATCCTTCATAGAATTAGAACCAGTGACAGCGCCTCAAGCGTATAACATGTGGGCGTCACTGCCAATCGTAGTGCCCCGCACGTATAACGCGGGGGCGCCGACATATTTTATATATATATGAGTAACTACTACTTCATATGAGGCACCTATGAGCAGTGGTATAAAATAAAGGGAAGTTTTGCCATTCATACTTGGGAAAATTTATACATCGGTGATAACAACAAAACAAAAATATCATCAAAATGTTTACAATGGCAAGACACTGAATCCCGGACATGGATTTAGGAATTCAGAAGCAAGTCCGAGTAAAATGTTTCTGGTTTCTCTGACCATTTTCTTATGCATTTTCTCACGAATGCAAGCGTCGGGATCCCTGCTGATATCGTCAGACCTCTGGTAGGCGTAGATTATCGCCGTCTGTTGGAAGACCTGATGTAAAACATCAACAAGATCATCTCGCCATCTTTTTGAGATCAGGCCCATCAGATATACTGAGTGCACCTTGTTTTCGGCATCATCAAGTGCCTCAAGTGGCATAGCCTCGTTAAATTCAGGAAGTGCTTCCCAAATCGCTCCCACGATAATTTTCAAATGAGTGGAACGACAGGGGAGTATTCGATCGTTGTATTCATCGAAGCGATGCATTACCTCAGCATATTGGGCATCTGTAAACTCTTGGACTTGACAGCGGCCTTGGACGCGAATGTCTTCATAGGAGATAATCTCGTCAAGATCATACAGATGGGCAACCATAGTATCTGGAAAGAAAATGCAGTAAAAAGTTAGAAATTAAATATCAAGACTCTTAGAATCTAAAATAAAAACAGTGGTAAAGCCTCATCATTGATGGGGCAGTCACTCATTAAGGAGGAATCCTAAAAGGATTCTCATTTAATGAGAAACCTCATTGGGCTGAAGAGTTAAAAACTCTGAGGCAGTGCCTCACGTACCTTGCACGAGGGCGCCTGCGCCAAGAGTTAAAAACTCTAAAGCAGGGCCTCACGTGCTTCGCACGAGGGTGCCAGCACCAGAAATAAAAGCTCTTTGTTAGACAGAGCCATTGGCTCAAAAATCCAACGGAGATGATAAATCATCAAAGTGCCGAATTAAATTCTGCTGAGGAAATATTCCTCAAATCTTTCTAAACAAGAAAAATTACTCTCTGTAAAACAGAGCACCGTTGGATTAAAAATCTAATGGTGATTAAAAATTACCTATCTGCAGAATAAATTCTGCATGGGAAAATATTTCCCTAATCTTATTAAAAACAAGAAAGATATCTTTTGTAAAATAGAAGTCCTTGGATAAAAAATCCAACGGTGGATAAAATCCCCAAATAAATTAAAGATCTCTTAATGAGAGATTTTTTTAACTAAATCAACAAACTTGCCTCTACTATATAAAGGACCCAAGACTTCAAGTCTTATACAGAGGAACCCCCCTATAACCTTCAAACTTATAAAAAAAAGGAGCAAGCAAGAAGAAAGCTTTAAGAGGGAAGAAAGAAGAACACCTCTCTTCGAGGTAAATAAAAATAATAGAGATCAGAGCATCTCATTTGCATATCCAAAGGTTTAACCCTTATAAAAGAAAGTTCTTTCCTTGGATCTGAGATCCATGACACAAGTCTCCCACAAATGAGAATTTAATTCTCATAGGGATGAACTTGTTCTTGGGGATCAAAGATCTAGAAAAGAACAAGGAAATTGAACTCTTCAGAACATAATATACGGAGAAAACCCAGCGTCCAAGCGCCTCACGTGTTCCTCATATGGGCGCTGCTCAATAAAAAATGCTTAGCACTCAATGGTTGGTGCTCAGCGCCAAGTGCCTCACGTGGGCGCTTCTCAATAAAGAGTGCTTGGCACTCAAAGTTTGGTGCTAAGCGCCAAGCGCCTCACGTGCCCTTCACGTGGTCGCTATTCAACATAAAGCGCTTGGTACTCACCAGCCAACGCCCAGCGCCCAGCGCTTAGCACCTAGAGCCTCACGTGCTCCGCACATGGGCGCTATAAAGAGTGTTTAGCGCTCTATAAAAACAAAAAAAGGAAAGTAAAGTAAAGTATGAGTGTCAGAACCCATATAAGTGCTCAGCACTCTTTGCAAGGAAAAGGGGCTGAGCCCAAACCAATGCTTAGCACTTCTTTTCAAAATAAAAAGAAAACTGAATGGGTCAAGCCCAAGTTGGCCAGGTCCCTAATTCAGATCAACTGAGATCCATGGGTTCATGGTATCCCAAACATGATTTATGTTCATCCCACATTTCCTAAGTTAATCTTAGTCCCCCAAAAATGGCTAATGATTCTTAGATGGTCCACCATGATCTCTTCCCTCGGACACAGGAATTGGTTCAAAGGGTACATCTCTCCATATCTCTGATGCATGTCGCTGCAATTCTTCAACGTCTTCAGAGATGTGGTGGGTTCCGACAACCAACTTCTTTTTGATGCACTTCCCAAAATGGAGACAACGGACCGCAACGTTCTTAAACTAGCTACGGACCGAAACATCTTTAAACTAACAACGGACCGAAACGTTCATAAATTAAAGCAATAGAGCCCAAATGCTCTTTTGTTGGGTCTAAATGATCCCAAAATCCTATTGAGTAGATCTTAGTCTAAAATTAGACTAACGTATCCTCAACAAACATTTAAGTTGATTTTAATCTCAAACGAGATTAATGATCCTTAAATCAACCCAAACCCAAATTTAAGAATATACGGATTTGGACTAATCCACGCCCTACGGGCGACAACATAAATTAGTCTCCGTATACAATCCACGGGCAACCAAAAATAAAACAAATACACACGACACGAAGTGACCTTCTGGAGCAGGAGAAAGTGGTTATCGCTACGTGGTAACGTAATTAACTGCAGGGGCTTGCGCCTGCAGGGAAGAGCGTCCCCACAATCAAAAACCTCTCATAAACGAGGGGGAATCTGACGAAGTCTGCTACAACGGCCGTATCCATCCAAACGTCCGATACACGGTGCCATAAATCAACTTGGTATCTTCAGAGAGGTGGACGGATAAATCCAAAAAACATCTGCCCCCAAATTCAGGCAAAAAGACCTATGCGGTTTCATCTCCATTTTCGGTGGTAAACAAATGAGTTTCCTCGTCGGCCTTCCTTTCACTCAATACCTGGGCAGCCATTACGTACAGCTCGTGCCGCTGACGTACTTGTGGTTAAACCTACTGTCAGCGTATTGACGAGTTTTTAGAGTCCCACACAGAGCGTTTTTCCGGTTCAGGCGATATGATGTAGATGACGTATGTTGGTACATACAGGTGTCCCATTAAATATGTGTACAGGCTACACGGATTTTAATTGGACGGTTGATAATACTAGCGATTTAGGATTAAGCCGGATTATTAAATCAAGTTTTGATTTAATAATTTATATATATATTTAATATATGTATTCTAGTATTATTGTTCACTATTTATTTTCTCTCTTGGCTATTCATATTTTTATACGAATGCGCGTGTATGTATTTCGATACGTATATCGGGTTGTATTATGTATTTATACGGAATATTTTCTAGAAGATGGAGACCTCATTATATGATTTTACTTTTAGAAAATCATTTGCAAATGAGCTGGAGGGTAAGGTGGCATGAGTATGGTTGGAGGAATGTAGAGAGGAATGTGCCATTATTTGTTTATTGTAAAATGATGTGAGATATTTTGCATGGTTGTAAAATGGCAAGTCATTCTATTCTACATACTAATAACACTCTTCATTCTTTCAATACTTAGCTCATTCTTTCTTGAGTTGCTCATGTTTCTTCACCTCCTACTCCTTCTTCTTTAGTTGCTCTTTTGAGTTTTGGAAATGAAAGAAAAGGATAGTGAAAAATTCTTACATCCTCACTCACTATTGCTAGCGATCTTGGAGCGTCGGTTGCTTCGCTAGGCGAAACTGGAGCCTGGATCGTTTCCCTCGGGTGGATCATTTTCGGCAAAGGAGGGCCAGCTTACAAGCGCGATCCGGAGCACTTAAAGAAAGCTTGAGGATGTGAGTATTTTATGCATAGTAGATTAGTTTAGCTCACTTGGTTTTGTATGCAAGTCTTAGCTCTTTAGTTCGATTCTTGGTTTCGAAACTTTAGCAAACTAGAAATTTTTGAAATCCATGTTGCCATCTTCGAAAATTAGCTTGCTAGTGCGCCTAAGTTCCCAACAATATCAAGAGAAACCATGTTTTTAAAGCAATCACAAGTTTTTAAATAATATTTCCGGTTTCTCAAATCCAGAAATCTCATGAAATGCATGACGGTAATGAAATAATATGTACAGGCACAGAACAATACTGTAATGCATAGAAAGTGTGTTCATATGAGCGTGTCGTGTAGAAAGGTAAAGAAAGTGCAATAACTGAACTAGTATGTGGTACTGAGTACTAAACAGTAACTAAAATACTGACAGCATATAAGGCGACACGGTAACATACCGAGTTCTAATGTGTACGTGGCGTGGCATGGAAATTACAGATCATGTGTGTGAGAACCGATAGGAATGTGTACATGCAACACGTGTATCATCGGTAATGGTGCATGTGTCCTAACAAACGAACGCATGTAAAAATAAATGTATGAAACGTAGTATATATATCGTAAATGAAAATAATGCGAGCATATGCAGAAATAAGAAATCGTAACGCGAGCGTAAATAGAAATAAGCAATCTAACATGAACAGTATAAACCTATGCAACTACGTATGAGCCATACAGTTATAATTTAAAATAGTACGAATCGTTGTTTTAGAAAATAAGGGGCTGCGATATTTTTGAAAAGATACCATTTTGAAAAGTCACAGCGTCCCCTTAAAGTTATCATTTAAAAGTGCGTAACGATTCGTTAGTTTTGAAAATAGGTATGGCTATAAACATATCATAATATCTATTATGTGAATTTAAACAAAATTTCTCGAGTCAAATAAATATCGGCGATCCATCCTCATCATATCACGTACAGAATAATCCATTGCACGTTATCATCAAATTAATAGTACAGATCTATCGTCGCACGCATCATCTCATCTTATATCATCATATATCATCTCATGTCATCATATATCATATCATATCACATCACCTCATATCATCGTATCCAATCATATTGACTCGTATCATCAAAACAAATCATATGCTCATCTCATCATACACACACACACACACACTCACATAAGTAGATATAGTTCATAGGTTAAGAAACAACATTAGATGTATAACTTCTACTAAGTCTACTACTATCACATATAGTATTCTAATAACCCTATAGGTTAGGGGTGTGTGTGTGTGTGTACAGACACACACACATACATATATACATAGATACATACATACATACATACATACATATAATATCCTGGTACTATGGTTGCGGGGGTGCTATATGCTATCCACCGGACTTCACTCGTAGATATACATCTACTCGTCTACAAACGCCTCACTCTAGTCGATCCCGATGGATGCCTTATCCTCCTTTGTCATCTCGGAAGTCCACACGAATGTAACTACAATCGAATCATAACCAAGATCGTATGAAAATCCAAATCGAGTTTGAAATCGCGAATGAAGCACACATAGGTTAGAACCTATGGCCAACGCGTGCTAAACAACAAAATACTCTCCGGTGTCGACGTACGAACGTCAAACAACCAAGTCAATACATAAAAATCCAAAATCCGAGTTTCAAATATCGGAAAACATTAACAGAAATTTAGTAAAACAACTCTAGATTTTTCTTAAAGTGATTTTAAACTTTTTAGCATATAGGATAGTCTTAGTTATCTAGTAGGTGAGCAACAGACCAAGTTTCAGACCCTAATTCCAAAATTGACCCGAAAATTGCGGTCCAAAGCAATAAAATTGTGGCCAAGACTTCACTGGTCTATACATCTCACAGCACCTGCTATTTAATTTTTGTAAGTCGACGTTAGACACCCCACATGATGCGGGGAGGCGGAATAGGTAAAACAATCATTTTGTTTAAACTAACATCGACTAATTTTACGGATCTTTGCCAAATCCTAACTAACAACAACATAAAAGTGATTAGCTACTATGAAAGATGATTATACCTAATGAATCAAGTCCTTCTTGTTCATGTTGATCACCTCCTCGTCGGCCTCCTCGATGTGATAGAAGATCCAACCGAGAGCTACTTCTCCAAGCTTTAACCTCTCACTTGAGGTAACTAGGTTGCTATGAGTGCTAATCAAAGTAACCTAGAGGATATAGAAGAGGATTACGGATCTATTAGTCTTGCTAACCCTTGGATCTCAACACATGAGAGGTTAGGGTTAGTTCTTGAAGAGAGAGAGCTTGATGAGAGAGAAGGTGAGAGTGAGAATGATATGAATAATATCTCATTTGTGAATATATATGAAGCATGATAATTATTAAATGAATAACATATGATAATATCAACCATGCTTGATTAACTCACTTTGTGTGAATCACCTCATGAGTCATTAAGCAATAAATGCTTCATTAACCCATTTGGATGAATCACACCATGAGTCATTAATCCATTTAATGAAAATTCCACCTAAGCCTCCAACTCATCAATCTTCTAGAAGCTTCTCGACTAATTACGATAATGCCCCTCCCATCCGTGAAAACACGGAAATACTGAGACTGTATAAATCCAATAATCCAATACTAGAATCTAGCTTAAATCAAAACCTGCTAGTATAAATTGTCCGAACATCGTACGTGCATAAAAACACGTATGTGTCCGAACCCTGTCGTAAAACCATACGACCTCTATATCGTTTCGCCCGAAGCAGGGAAACTCTCTGTGTGGGACTCTAAAGACTCGACTACTACGCTGGCAGTTGGTTTAACCACAGGCCGCAAACGGTACTAGCTGTACGTAACGGTCCCCAGGTAGATGTCGATAAGAAGGCCGATGAGGAAACCCATCCGAACTCCTACTGAGCCTGATGTGACAATCTCTGCACAGTTCGGTCTGTTCGTCTAGGACTATCGCATATCGGGCCTAGGGGGCGGAAAGCGTCAGTCCCCTATAAGCGGTATAAGTCGTGTCGGAACGAAGCCCATTACACCTTGAGAAGCTACTGGAAATCCTACCAGTAAATCTCGTTTGCCCTGGCCAGGGACTTTGCGTAATGGCTCTCCAAACATAGCGCGATATCAACTCCTAATACCGGGAGAGACGAATCCTATCTAATAGCCACTGCCTCCAAGTGCTTCGGGACTGCACCCAACTGCTACCTGTTTGCACGAATCCTTTAAGCAGCGGTAGGGTAGCAATCTAAGAACGGTGGGAACACACTCGAGACCAAGCAGCAGTGTCAAGTCTGCGGACTATGCTGCACTCATGTCACCTGGGAACTGGTAACTGACGACGGGTATAATACCAACCAACAGTTCCCTGCGAGTCCTGTCTGGTGTACCCGTAACCTAACGAGCACCTGTATACTATCTCCAGTACAACGTACTGATGGCTGCGGAACAGACTATCTCCCCTGCTGGGATGAGAAGCGTGCACACTAGTCTACTCTGGAGTATCGATTCCCTGTCTCGATAATCCTATGACTAGGGACCTTAAAAAGGATGTGCTTGTAGACTGTCCAGCCCCCACTAGTGTGACTGCCATCACAACGCTGGTAGTCAAGCAAGATCCTAAGGGCTCTATCAATATGTATTCTCGATATGGTAATACATACACATATTAAGATAGATATAAACTAAGTAGCGTACTACCATGTTTAGCAAGACTGTTAATATAACTGTGAATATCCCAAGCTTCCATTAAGTAATATACAAGCTAGTATGATACAATAATGGCCCCTAGGGCATATACACTAACAATCTCCCACATGCACTAGGGCCATGTACTGGCGTATCGAAGACCTATCATCTCTGATAGTCTCTCGAACTGCGTCTGAGGTAAGGCCTTTGTGAATGGATCTGCAGTGTTCTCCTCCGTATCTACTCTCTTCACCTCGATCTCCCGGCGATCTACGATCTCCCTCATCAGCTGATACCATCTTAAGATGTGTCTGGACTTCTGATGGGACCTGGGTTCCTTCGCTAAAGCTATAGCGCCGTTGTTGTAACAATACAGAGGTATTGGATCAACACTGGTAGGACCACCTGAAGTTCCGTTAGGAACTTCTTTATCCAGACTGCTTCTTTTGCGGCATCGCAAGCAGCTATATACTCCGCTTCCATCGTCGAGTCAGCAACGGTGTCCTGCTTGGAACTCTTCCAGCACACCGCCCCTCCATTGAGGGTAAAGACATAACCTGACATGGACTTGGAGTCATCCTTGTCACTCTGGAAGCTGGAGTCGGCAAAAGCCTCGATCTGGAGATCTTTTCTGCCGTAAACCAAGAACATATCCTTAGTCCTTCTCAGGTACTTGAGAATGTTCTTTACTGCTATCCAGTGCTTCTCCCCTGGGTTTGCCTGATTCCGGCTTACAACGCTTAATGTGTATGCTACATCTGGTCTGGTACATAACATCGCATACATTATAGAGCCTACCGCAGAAGCGTAGGGTATAATTGATATGCGAGCCCTTTCTATATCAGTCTTGGGAGACATCTCTTTGGAAAGGGTGATTCCGTGACAAGCCGGTAGGTTACTGCGCTTAGAATCTTCCATACTGAATCTTTTCAATATGGTGTCTATATACCTGGACTGTGAAAGTCCCAACATCCTTTTTGATCTATCACGATAGATCTGGATCCCCAGAATGTAGGTGGTATCACCCAGGTCCTTCATAGAGAACTTCTGTGACAAGAATCCTTTGACTGACTGTAGTATAGGAATATCATTTCCTATTAGGAGAATGTCATCCACGTACAAGACGAGGAATACTACAGCTCTCCCTACAATCTTACTATATATGCATGGTTCATTTGGATTCTTGATAAAGTCGAATTCTTTAACAGTATCATCAAAACAGATGTTCCAACTCCACGATGCCTGCTTTAGTCCATAAATGGACTTTAAGCAACTTGCACACTTTCCCGCTGCTCCCACTCTGATTGAAACCTTCTGGCTGATCCATATAGACGCACTCTTCTAAATTACCATTTAGAAAAGCCGTCTTTACGTCCATCTGCCAGATCTCATAATCATGGAAGGCGGCAGTGGCAAGAAGGATCAGAATGGATTTGAGCATAGCCACTGGAGAAAAAGTTTCGTCATAGTCCAAACCAGGTCTTTGACGAAAACCCTTTGCAAAAAGTCTAGCCTTATAGGTTTTCACCTGTCCATCTACACCAATCTTTTTCTTGAAGATCCACTTGCATCCTAAGGGTTTTACCCCATCTGGAGCAAAGTCCAAAGTCCATACTTTGTTGGTGTACATGGACTCCATCTCGGTCCGCATTGCATCCAGCCATCGTACCGAGTCGCCACTCTGGATGGCCTACTGGAAGTTAGTAGGTTCATCATTATCAATGACGCAATCCTCTCTATCCCCGTCTATGAGAAAACGGTAGTATCTCTCAGGCGGATGAGACGGCCTACTACTCCTGCGGAGGGGTGCGGGAATGCCCTGTTCTTCTTGAACTTCTAGTTCTACCAAACTTTCAGTGGTAGTTTGTGGTTCTGGAATTTCTTCCAGTTCTATTTCGCTCCCACTTGTTTCCTTTTTTAAAAACTGATGTTCTAGAAAATGGGCATTACGAGAAACAAAAACCTTTTGTTCCTCTGCGTAATAGAAAAAATACCCCTTGGAGTTCTTTGGATATCCCACAAACTTACACTGTACTGATCGTGCTTCGACTTTGTCCGCATGCTGCTTTTTAACAAATGCTGGACATCCCCATATCTTCAGATACTGAAGATAGGATTTCTTCCCACTCCACATCTGATATGGTGTGGTAGGCACAGTCTTGGTAGGAGCCCAGTTCAAAAGATATGCAGCTGATTCTAGTGCATAACCCTAGAAAGATCGCGGTAACTCAACATTACTCATCATGGAACGTACCATATCCAATAGGGTTCGGTTCTGTCTTTCCGATACACCATTATGTTGTGGAGTGTATGGAGGAGTAAGATGAGAGAGAATTCCTTTCTCTTTTAGGTAACCCAGGAACTCGGCACTTAAGTATTCACCACCTCGATCAGATCTCAGTGTCTTGATACTTTTGCCGGTTTGGTTTTCTACTTCATTCTTATATTCTTGGAATTTCTCAAAGGCCTCGGATTTATGTTTCATTAAGAAAATGAATCCATACCTAGAGTAATCATTCGTAAAAGTAATGAAATATGAAAAACCGCCTCTTGCATGTGTAGACATTGGACCACATACATCGCTATGTATGAGTCCTAAGAGCTAGCTTGCTCTTACTCCATGTCCAGTGAATGGAGTCTTTGTCATCTTTCCTTTGAGACATGATTGACAAGTTGCATAAGATTGATATTCGAACGGATCCAAATATTCTTCTCTATGTAACTTAGTTAATCTTGTCTCATTGATGTGACCCAGTCTACTATGCCATAAGAAAGCCTGATTTTATATCTGGAGACTTTCTTTTTAGTGTGTTCTGGACATTGAAAACCTGAGCTTGATTTAATACGTATATACCGTCATCTAATGTACTAGACCCAATCAGAACTTGATTTATGTGGATGTTTACTACATCGCTTAAGAATGTAAAATCATATCCCTCTCTCGAAAGTGAGGACACTGATATGGTATTACAAGTTAAACTAGGTACATACAAACAGTTACGTAGAATCAATATCTGCCCAGTTGTCAAACCTAGGCGATATTCTCCTACGGATTCAGCGTCCACGCTCATTCCGTTCGCAACTCTGAGAGACAAATCGTCTACCCTAATAACTCTACGGTTTCTCAAAGTATGTAATGAATTACAGATATGAGATCCTGCTCCGGTATCTAGTACCCAGGAAGTAGAGTTAATTGATAAACAGTTCTCAATTACAAACACACCCGAGGCCGAAGCCATAACATGCTTCGAATCCTAGCTACTGGCTTCCAAAGCCCTGCAATCTTTTTGCCAATGTCCGTTCCCATAACAATAGGAACATCCCTCCTTTCCTACACCAAATCCAGAAACCTTTGCTCTTCCTTTTCCTTCTACTTTACTGACACCGTATATCGGCTTTGTGGAGGTCTTCTTCTTTTCACCCTTTGCTTTCGTCCTGGATGTAGAAGAAGAAGGTCCCCCATTAAGCAGAGCGGGTGTCTCCCTGGTTTCTTTCAAGGTGTAAATAGAGGGTAGCGACTATGGAAATAAGTCAGTATATGACCCGTTTCCCAATGTGGTCTCCAGGTCCGTGAGCTCATTAATATAGCTAGTCATTGTAAGGACGCCGTCCCTTACATATGACCCGACAGCCAACCTCGCTTGAAGCAATTCGTTCAAGGTCTCATATCTTGCGATACGAGATTGCTCTCCATATAAATCTTTGTTATGGAGGAAGATGGAAACTAAGTCCATTTTCTCGTGCTGGTTCTGGTATACACCATCAACTGAAGCCAACACGAGACACTTGGCACTCGCACTTTCCTTTTCCCTTGTCTGACGGATATTCATATCTGCGATGGTGGGAACTGGACCTGGGACGGCCGGGGCTTGAGTAGTAATAGGGTGGTCCAGCTTGTCATAGGCAATGGATATCTGGACAGACCTTTGCCAGTCATAAAAGTCAGATTCAGTCAACTTGTTATCTAGATGTAACTTAGTCATGGTCACAAGGTCGCTGCAAATGAGAGAGAGAGAGAGGGAACATTTTAGCATGATGCACTTGCAAGCTTAGAGTGGTTTTTAATTTATCTAAACTGGATGGCTCCCACTGTTTCTCGAATCTCTCCTCAAACCAAAATGGAAGAACTAGTCTGGACTATTCTCACCGTACAATACTTGCTTAACCGTTCAGCCAGGCCGGTGTCGGTACTTCGAGGGAGGTTTTACGACGCTTTCGCGAAGTTCCTTAATTAAATAACCACTTTTCTCTGGGGACGTAGCCCCGCTGACACCTTTCTCGGCACCTACTTGGTTTATAGCATTGATCGTTAAGTGACGAATGTCCTGATGAGTAGCAGATACTCACAGTAGGATCGGAATTCAAATATCATCGTGTGATAAAGCTGAAGGAATCCTACCAGAATTATCACACTCCAAATGGTATGCAACCCTTAGCAAATTTCAGTTTCTTTAGAAATTCCCGATATAAATTTCTGCCCTATGCTCTTATGACCTTGGCGTTGGTCAAAATGTCATAAGTCACATGTCAAGTTCTACCAATCATTATCTTGTTAATTTGAACCCATCCGTACATACCCCTGACGTTGGCCAAATGATAATACGACTGTCCCAAACTAACTCATCTAACTATGCAACAAATGAATACCCAGCAGCTACCAAACACTATGCCTTGGCGTTGGTCAAAATACATAGCTTGAATACTACTAAATACCCAAATGAAATGACGGAGGGCTACAAATGGTTTTGGCGAAACCGTGAACGTAGTGAACTTGATATGATCGAAGGAACCTGATAGCTATTAAAAGGAGTGGTTTATGCTCTGCAATTTTAAAAAATATCTTCTGTTTTTAAAATAACCGAGTGGTTTCTTTTAAACTGTTCCAACGATTCAACTTTGGTTTATTTTCTTTGCATTAATATAATGCGTCCCAACAATTAACCTATCATTGCAGAAAATAACGAAAGTACAACGTCCTCTTATGCCATCCGCATTCGCCACTGGGTCCCGTCATTCACCCGTTAGGTTACTTAACTAACGACAGAGCGGGGGCTGGGCTAGCGCGGGTGTAAAACATAAGTGACGCCTAATAGATATCATATATAGATATTGTACATTCGTCAGACGCAATAATAGGCATTCCAGATCACAGATGAACATATTGGATTTTCTACGAATCCGCATTCCTTTTGAGCCTGCAAAGAAAGATGGATTACACAGTCGCGATGAATAGCCAAAACTCCACCTTAGACCCCTACGGGTACGGCAAACTAGCCGCCAAGTACCCGAAGTGAAGTGGTCTCCCTCAACAACGTGAGTAGGCCACTAAACACTTCAAAGTACCTGGTAGTTTGTGCACCCCATCTTGGGTCTATCCTAGGAGCAGAAAACAGTAAATGAAATAATATAACGGTGGCTACAACCTCAACCCGGATGTGCCCCGCAAAAGAATATTACAACAATTTACAAATTACATTTGAATGAAAGAAACGCTCATCTCACATCCCCCGCTATCCATTCACGACAATCCAACAAGTCTACATTCACAAACCAGAAAAAACCATTACAGAAATGTGCAACCCCCTGCTAACCGACATACTAGTAGTTAGGGGAGGTTTACGAACACATTAAACACATCACAGATATAATCAAGTTAGCCAAACATCTTAGAATTTCGATCAAGCAAACACAAATGATTCTACTCCAAATAATTCTCTGTGCACCTGAAACCTGAGCAGAAACAAAACATCCCAGAAAATACAATATCAACACAGAAAAGTTACTGGGCAAATTTGGGCTGACTCAGCTTCAACTCGGCCGCGGATCCGCGGCGGATCGCTTGGATCGGCCGCGGTTCCGCGGCGGTTTGGTCGAGTCACGATCCAAAATTTCTCCAGTAATCTTATAATTCCCTGCTTGTATTTTTAAGGGTCCCTAAAAAATTTTTAGACCCCGTTTTAAAAACGGCAGAAACTTGGTTAAAATGATGTTTTTTCGGGTTCGTTTTGCGTTGAATTTCTAACGACTTTGCTAACAAGTTAGTTATGGTTTAGCGACGCTCTGATACCACTGTAAGTCGACGTTAGACACCCCACATGATGCGGGGAGGCGGAATAGGTAAAACCATCATTTTGTTTAAACCAATATCGACTAACTTTACGGATCTTTACCAAACCCTAACTAACAACAAAATAGAAGTGATTAGCTACTATGAAAGATTATTATACCTAATGAATCAAGTCCTTCTTGTTCTCGTTGATCACCTCCTCGTTGGCCTCCTCGATGTGATAGAAGATCCACCCGAGAGCTACTTCTCCAAGCTTTAACCTCTCACTTGAGGTAACTAGGTTGCTATGAGTGCTAATCAAAGTAAACTAGAGGATATAGAAGAGGATTAGGGATCTATTAATCTTTCTAACTCTTGGATCTCAACACATGAGAGGTTAGGGTTAGTTCTTGAAGAGAGAGAGCTTGAGGAGAGAGAAGGTGAGAGTGAGAATGATATGAATAATATCTCATTTGTGAATATATATGAAGCATGATAATTATTAAATGAATAACATATGATAATATCAACCATGCTTCATTAACTCACTTTGTGTGAATCACCTCATGAGTCATTAAGCAATAAATGCTTCATTAACTCATTTGGATGAATCACACCATGAGTCATTAATCCATTTAATGCAAATTCCACCTAAGTCTCCAACTCATCAATCTTCTAGAAGCTTCTCGACTAATTACAAGAATGCCCCTCCCATCCGTGAAAACACAGAAATACTGAGACTGTATAAATCCAATAATCCAATACTAGAATCTGGCTTAAACCAAACCCTGCTAGTATAAACTGTCTGAATATCGTACGTGCGTAAAAACACGTATGTGTCCGAACCCTGTCGTAAAACCATACGACCTCTATATCGTTTCGCCCGAAGCAGGGAAACTCTCTGTGTGGGACTCTAAAGACTCGACTACTACGCTGGCAGTGGGTTTAACCACAGGCCGCAAGCGATACTAGCTGTACATAACGGTCCCCAGATAGATGTCGATAAGAAGACCGATGAGGAAACCCATCCGAACTCCCACTGAGCCTGATGTGACAATCTCCGTACAGTCCGGTCTGTTCGTCTAGGACTATCGCATATCGGGCCTAGGGGGCGGCAAGCGTCAGTCCCCTATAAGCGGTATAAGTCGTGTTGGAGCGAGGCCTATTACATCTTGAGAATCTACTGGAAATCCTACCAGTAAATCTCGTTTGCCCTGGCCAGGGACTTTGCGTAATGGCTCTCCAAACACAGCGCGATATCAACTCCCAATACCGGGACAGACGAATCCTATCTAACTGCCACTGCCTCCAAGTGCTTCGGGACTGCACCCAACTGCTACCTGTTTGCACAACTCCTTTGAGCCGTGGTAGGGTAGCAATCTAAGAACAGTGGGAACACACTCGAGACGAAGCAGCAGTGTCAAGTCTGTGGACTATGCTGTACTCATGTCACCTGGGAACTGTTAACTGACGACGGGTATAATACCAACCAACAGTTCCCTGCGAGTCCTATCCGGTGTATCCGTAACCCAACGAGCACCTGTATACTATCTCCAGTACAATGTACTGATGGCTGTGGGACAGACCATCTCCCCTGCTGGGATGAGAAGCGTACACACTAGTCTACTCCAGAGTATCGATGCCCTGTCTCGATAATCCTACGACTAAGGACCTTAAAAAGGATGTGCTTGTAGACTACCCAGCTCCCACTAGTGTGACTGCCATCACAACGCTGGTAGTCAAGCAAGATCCTAAGGGCTCTATCAATATGTATTCTCGATATGCTAATTGTAGGGTTCCTAGGCACACTCAAGAGGTTCCACAAGGCATCAACCATGCCAAATTCCGGTGCCGAGAAATCCTAAACTAGATCGTTAACTAGAGATTAGGCGAAAGATGCAAGTTAACAACTTAACTATAAAGTGAAAGTGACTACAACATTTGTAGATCCGGTCCTCCACTTCCTTAGCTCCGTGATGATGTCCCTCCGCTGCGATCATCGGATCCCGGACTCTAGCGATGGTTTCGTCGAAGAAATGATCGGGCTAGGTCGTCGACTTCGATGCCGAAGATGATCTACGTCGAGGCAACTCAAGATCAAGCTCCAACTTCACCAAGTCATGAAACTTGTGAAGAAAGCACCCTATAATACATGGCAAGTGGTAGAGGATGAAGAAATAGAAAGTGGGTTCACTTTGGATTTTGATTTCTCACTTAGAATCATCACTTGATCATTTTCAAGCAAAGGTTTTTCTTTTTCTCTTGAAGAAGAAGAAGAAGAAGAAAGAATATAATATGATAATAATAAAATCAATTGATCTTATCATAATGCAACCTTGGGTTAGTTTAACAAGTGTAGAGAATTAACTAGGGTTTAAGTAAATGGTTAGGGTTAAGGAAAGAAACAAAATAGTCAAGCTTTCAAAGCTTCATGAAGCTTCAACAAAAAACAAAAGAAGCAACCATTTTCTTTCTTGCCCTTAAAAATAAATGCATAAAGAAAATAAATAAAACATTTAAAACCCTAACCATTAACCTAAATCATAGTTTAAAAGCAAACACACCCAAGTTTGCATGTATCATCAAACATGATACAATCAAGTGCACAAAAATATATCACATATACTACTTGTGCACATCAAGTAAGAAAATCAATCTTAAGTGAACAAATACTAGTTAATGTAAAGTAATATATCAAATATATAATTATACATCAAATCATTAAATCAACACTTGATTTAATGATCCGGTTATATCGCATATAACCGACTCATATAAAGTGTATCAATGTATCGAATCAACACTTGATTCGGTAACCCGGCTATATCATATATAACCGTCCAATGATACAAATCGCGAGAATAGAATACAGTATCATATACTGTTATTATTCTCGGTCCCGCACATATCTCATATGCACTCCTATTTCGTTTCGCTTGAGCCAGGAAACCTCTGTGTAGGACTCCAAAAACTCGTCAATACGCCGGCAGCAGGTGATGATCATATCAAACACCCACAAGCCGCAAGCGGTCTGCTAAACGTAACGGCCATCCGGGTATTGAGCGATCAGAAGATCAACGAGCAAGCCTGCTCACACTCCTGTGAATCCAACCAGTAACACTTACCGTACAGTCCGGTCTGTTCGTCTGATATGTCGCATATCTCGCCTAGGGGTGGTAAACGTCAGACCACAGTAGCTCGATAAGTCGTACCGATATGAGGTCTATAACAGTTCGAGAAACTACTGGTAACACTTACCAGTAAATCTCAGCAACCCTGGCCAGGGATTTCCGGTTATAGCCAATCGAACACAGCGCAACATCAACTCCCTATACCGGGAGAGATGAATCCCCTCCAATCGCTCATTGCCTCCATGTGATTCGGGACTGTACCCAAAAACCACCGTTTTGCACGCCCTCTTGGACGTGGTAAGGTGGAAATCAAAGCACAGTGGGAATCACACAAGACTCTATGACGATCTCGGGTCAACAGACTACTCTGTACCAGTGTCACCAGAGAACTGCCATCTGACGTAAGGTATAATACCATCTAGGAGTTCTCGGCGAGTTCGTCCAGTGTACCCAGTCTCCACTGAGCACCCGTACATCATCTCTGATGTCAAACACCAACGGATATAGGATCATCTAACGCCCATCTATACGGGTTGAGAAGGTATACGCTAGTCTACACTGGTATATCGATGCCCTGTCTCGATACACCCACGACTAGGGACCTTGAAGGATGTACTTATGGACTACCATGTCGCTACTAGTATGATCCGCATCATAGTCCAGGTAGTCAAGTACACATCCTAAGGGCTTTACCAACATGTAACAGAGAGACAATCAGTGTACACGTTAAAGTAAAGAGTAACCAGATAGCATACTATCATATCGAGCAAGAAAGTCATCCCTATATATGTCCAAGCATCCACTACAATATACATCCTATGTATAGTAATGGCCTCTAGGGCATACATATAACCAACAATCTCCCACTTGCACTAGGGCCATCTGATAGCAGTGGTTGTAGTATCTCATACTCAACCATCCCATAAAAGTCTCTCTCTGGGAAAGGGCCTTCGTGAGTGGATCCACCGTGTTGTCCTCTGAGTCTACTCTCCTAACCTTGATCTCCCTAGAGATCATCCATCTCCATGATCAGGTGATACTGCCTTAGAATATGTCTGGATCACTGACGGGACGGGTGTTCCTTAGCATAAGCCACAACTCCATTGTCACACAATGGAAGGAACGAAGTTCATCTCATGAACTAATATACACCCAGACAGCCTCTTTGGTAGCATCTTAAGTAGCGATGTATCCAGCCTTTATCGTCTAGTATGTCACGGTATCTAGCTTGGAACTCTTCCAACATACCGTCCCTCCATAGAGGGTAAAGACAATGCATGTGACTGACCTTCAGTCGTCCTTATCACCCTGGAACACTTTCAGTGATTCTCCCCAGGATCGATTGATACCATTTCACTGCAACTAGTGAGTATCTTAACATCCAATTAGATCTATCTCATAGATCCAAAACCCAGGATTTAGGAGGTATCACTTTGATCCTTTATGGAGAATCATTGTGATAAGCGGAGATTGACCGAGCGTAGCATAGGAAACTCCTTTCTTATCAAGAGTATGTCATCCACGTACTCTACGAGGATCACCACCATACTCCCTACTACCTTTTTGTATATACAAGGTTCATCTACCATTTTGATGAAGTCAAACTGTTTGACTACTACATCAAAACAGATGTTCCAACTCCGTGATGCCTGCTTTATCCTATAAAGCATCTTGTACACGTTTCCGTTGCTCACACTGTCTACAAAGCCCTCTGACTGTGTACTTATAGACTCTCTCTTCTAAAATATCATTTAGAAGAGCAGTCATGACACCCAACCGTCAGATATTGTAGTCATGGTATATAGCCGTGGCAAGTAGGATCCGGATGGACTTAAGCATAGCCACTGGAAAATGTTTCATCATTATCCACACCTGGTCGATGACGAAAACCTTTAACAAGTCTAGGTTTGAAAGTCTCAACTTTTCCATCTACACCAAGTAATCTTCTCAAGATATACTTGCTCCTGATGGGGATTTAACCCTTCAGATATAGCAACCAAAGTCCATACTTTGTTGGTGTACATGGATTCCATCTCAGATCGCTAAGCATCTAGTCATTCTTACAGAATCCCTATTCTCGATGGCCTACTCGAAACTAGTTGGGTCATCATCTCATGATGCAATCCTCGCTCCCACTGTCATAGAGAAACAGAAGTATCTCTCAGGTGGGTGAGAAACCCTACTAGATCGGCGGAGAGGCTGAGGTTCATTGGTAACTATTGAATCCTTTGGTTTTATCAAATCATCTGCTGTAGTTTGTATAGCTGGAACCTTTCCAGTTCTACATTACAAACCTTGCCTCGAGCTTGTCCGGATTTTGCTTTTAGACATAGGCCAGTCAACCCCAAATCTTAACTAGCTTAAGACATGGGCTCTTTCCATACCATATCTTATATACAGTGGTAGGCAGTGATCTGATTCGAACCTAATTCAATAGGTATGCAGCTTCTCAAGTGCATAACCCCCAAAAGGAAACAGGTAACTCAGTAGTACTCATCATAGAGCGCACCATATCGAATAGGGTGCAATTGCTCCGTCCCGATATACCATCGTGCTATGGTGTATACGGAGGAGTAATGCTGAGAGAGAATCTCATTCTCCTTTAGAATAGTCCAGGAATTCTATGCACAAGTATTCTCCTCCTTGATCTCATCAAAGGACATAATACTTATACCCGTATTTTGGTTCTCTACTTCTAACTTATATTCTGTGAATATCTCAAAAGTTTCGGACTTGTGTTTCAACAGGAACATATGTCTGAATCTTGAGAGATTATCAGAGAATGTAATGAAGTACAAAGAACCAGTTCTGGCATGTGTAGACAGGGGACCTTACATACATCATCATGTATCAGTCCCAAGAGTTTACTAACTCTTTCTCTGTTTCCAATAAACAGAGCTGAGGTCATTATATCTTTGTGACATGACTCGCACGTTTCATAAGATGTAAATTCAAACTGATTTAAATATGCATCTACTATGTAACTTTAGCTAGTCGGGTCATATTGATATAACCTAGTCTACAAAACTTCAAGAAGGATTTGTTCATTTCTGAGCTCTTCCTCTTGTGTGTGTTCTGTATACTAAGAACTGTAGTTCGATTTAGAACATCAATGCTTTTAGATAACGTGCCTGAACCGATCAACTTTTGATATAGGAAATGTTCAAAACATTATCCAACAATACAAAATTTTATCATTTCTTTACTAATAAAGAGACTGATATGATTTTGTATATTAGGTTCGGTATCTAATAACATTCGTTCAGAATCAATGTATTTGGAATACAGGGTGACAGTGACCAATAGACTTGGCTGGAACACTTGCACCGTTTTCTGTCTCATGAAACTTATCACCCGTTCTCAGTTCTCTACCTTTCTGTAGCCCTATGTATCAGATTACATATCTGGGATCCTGATCCGGTATCTAATACCCAGGACGTAGAGGATACAGAGAAACAGTTTTTTGTAATGAACACACCCGAAGGAGATGCATCATATGCACTTTCTTCGTTTGGGCGGCACGGGAAATCTGGTATTCCCCAATTTCGTGCTCTGTCTTACAACATTTATAAGTTGGAGCGGGACCAACGTTCCCCAGCTCAGTATAACAAGCGGGTTCGGTCAATACATCCGTATTATTATCTTAATTAAGGCGTGATATGGTCGCTACCTGGAGAGAGAGAGAGAAGAAAACACTCAGCGTGCGCTCTTTGCAAGATCAGATTGGTTATTATTTTATCTAATCAGGATGGCTCCCACTGTTTTTATCAAATCTTCCTTTAAACCCTAAAAGGAAAGACTAGCCGGGATTAATTACACACTACAAGTTCGCCAATCTTTCAGCCAGGCCAGTGTCGGTACTTTGAGGGAGGTCCCCCGTGCTTTCGCACGAACCTAATTAATGTAAACCTCGTTTTCCCAGAGGCGTAACCTCGTTAACACCTTTCTAGATACCTACTTGATCGGCTAATTGTAACGTGTAAAACTCTCCCAGGAGTAACAATTACTCGCAGTGGGTATCGGGATCCAACTATCTCATAGAAGGTATGCAATCTCATTGCAAATTTCAACACTTGAAATTCCCGATAATTTTGCCCCTAGCGTCCTATGACCTTGACACAGGCCAACAAACCATAGTGCGCTAGTCAAGTTCAACCCGCCATTTCCTGATTGAATTAAACCGACCCGCACGACCCTTGACGCAGGTCAACAAAGTCGCACGACTACCCTAATCCAATCTGCATCATATGCATAAGCAGATAAATACTAGTTAGCTACCGCACACTACGCCTTGACGCAGGCCAACAAACGTAGCACGAATACTAACTACTATTTATCTGAAATGACAGAGGGCTACGACTGGTTTTTCTGAAAACCTATTGCGTAATGAACTTGATATCGTTGTAGAATCAAATGATTTTAAAATGGAGTGTTTTTGAGGCTTTTCTAGTTTTGCTAAAGGGGTCACTCCCGGTGAAGGGATCGTCGGCCCTTTGCTCGTCGAATGAGGTGCGGGATATATCATATATATCACTGTGCAGAAACTATAGAAGCTATCAAAAGACAAACCGAGTGTGTAGCATCTGCCAGTTATTGTTAAAGGGGTCACTCCCGGTGAAGGGATCGTCGGCTATTTCCTTATCGAATAAGGTGCAGGATATATCATATATACCGCTGTGCAAAGCAAGAACTGCAGCTATCTGTTTTATTTTTGAAATTCGATTCCACAACATCTTTAGGTTTCTTTTTCTTTCATTAATCATATTAATCAAGTCCCATCATTTAAGTACCTTAACATCACAGATAAATACGACGTACACTTATGCCATCCGCATTCGCCTCGATGTCCCCTCGTGCATCGTTAGGTTAGGTAACTAACGGCAGAGTGGGGCAGGGCTAGCACGGGTGTAAAACATAAGTAACGTCTATATAATATATCATATATACTATATATAGTATCTATCACAGAACATATCACATGATCACATCACAGATATCGCAGCAGAAGAATCATATGAAATATTGGATATACTAGGACGTCCGTGTTTTCAATACGAGCCAGTATAAAACACGGATTCCACGGTCGCGATGAATAACCAAACCCACACCCCTAGACCCTTACGAGAGCGGCAAGCAACCCTACCAATTCTAGGGTTACGAGACCCGGACTCGACTCCTCGAGATGGTCTCCCACTGGACCCTAGAACCCGGTTACTTGTGCTCCCCTCCTTGGGTCTATCCTAGTGCGGAAAAGTAAATAATATACAAATGGTGACATCTTCCGCAACCTGGAAGTGCCCCAATAAAAGAATATTACATACAAGTTTTTACATGAATGAAAATGAAAAACACTCATCTCATATAAAAAACCCCGGCTATTCAAACACGATGATCCAATATAACATATCCAGCAACACATAACATCACATGTCATCAACGTAAGTAAACATGCGTATCCCAATTGTCGTTGACATATAGCAACGAAACCGGCGATATCACATATTACACTTACGGTCGCAGAAAAGAAAGTGTAAAACTACAACAGTTGGAATCCGCAACCTCCTTAGACATCGCATGCCTAATCAAATGAATTCCTTAGACATCGCATGCTTAACAATTATAAACCCCGCATTTTAGTCTCATTACCGAAAACTCTTTTCAATATCAAGTCGGGCAATTCAACAAGATTCCCGACATCCTGATCGAATACTCGTCGCAAACTTTAGTAGGCGGCCGCACCCCCGATACCGTCGATGAAGTGCACCAAGGCGGAACATCGCTACCGCGAGCACCCGAACGGATGCTTTTGGCGACGGGGCTCTCCTACAGTCACTTGGTCGGGGCTATGGGGTGTAGCTGTCTATTAAGTTTACCGGCGAGTATCCGCGTACGCTACGTGATTGCGACGGAATTTTGATCACATCAAAATTCCGTGGCAACCGATCAAGTGAGACTAAACTGCTATGTTTATAACATTCATACAGTCATCTTATAACTATTTGTGGATTCCAAATATTGTATCACATTCCAGATAAATAGAAAATGTTAAACTTTCCGATCGAACAATCAAACACCCAAGTTTTCCCGAAACAGCTCAACACATGAAATAAGTTTAAAAACATCCACTTCATGCCACAGTAGCAACGGTCCAGCCGTAGAAGGGTCAAGCCAACGCCTCACATATGGCACGCCGTACTGCCCCAAACCCTAAGGTTCAAAGGGTAGTTCAAGATGGTCATATAATCGAGTTAAGGTTTGTTGTCTTCTAGAGGGTCCATCGCGTTACTTGCACTACTTAGAACGTTATTAAACTACGGAAAAAATCCAACAATTGGAAATTTCCCGGCAGGGGAAAAAGTGGGTATTTATATCCGGTCGAACTTTTTAACATATTCTAAAATACCCAGAAAAACACATAGACGAAGTTTGACAATCCGATCGAATCTACGAACTCCCAATACAACCCAGAAAACTCAACTCTTAAGTAAATATTAAAAATTCCCAGAAAATACAGCACCTCCAGAAACAAATTACTGTGCAAACCACGTGGCCTAACTCACCAGTATGGCCGTGGAACCGCCGCACAAGCAGGGGTGGGGCCGCGGTTCCGCGGCGCTTTGGTCGAGTTAGAGTCACGTGCTGCATAGTAACTCATACAATTTCCTGCTGAATTTTTTGGATATTTTTAATTTGGAAAAATCCACTTTTTCAGAAAAAGTCCAGAGAGTCGTTTTGAATTAGGGTTTCGGGTTCGATCGGGTTTCTAACATCGTCTACTCATCGCCTAAGGCTCTAGCTAGGCTCTGATACCACTGTAGGGTTCCTAGGCACACTCAAGAGGTTCCACAAGGTATCAACCATGCCAAATTCAAAAAATTCCGGTGCCGAGAAACTCTAAACTAGATCGTTAACTAGAGATTAGGCGAAAGATGCAAGTTAACAACTTAACTATAAAGTGAAAGTGACTACAACCTTTGTAGATTCAGTCCTCCACTTCCTTAGCTCCGTGATGATGTCCCTCCGCTGCGATCATCGGATCCCGGACTCTAGCGACGGTTTCGTCGAAGAAATGATCGGGCTAGGTCGTCGACTTCGATGCCGAAGATGATCTACGTCGAGGCAACTCAAGATCAAGCTCCAACTTCACCAAGACATGAAACTTGTGAAGAAAACACCCTATACTACATGGCAAGTGCTAGAGGATGAAGAAATAGAAAGTGGGCTCACTTTGGATTTTGATTTCTCACTTAGAATCATCACTTGATCATTTTCAAGCAAAGGTTTTTCTTTTTCTCTTGAAGAAGAAGAAGAAGAAGAAAGAATATAATATGATGATAATAAAATCAATTGATTTTATCATAATGCAACCTTGGGTTAGTTTAACAAGTGTAGAGAATTAACTAGGGTTTAAGTAAATGGTTAGGGTTAAGGAAAGAAACAAAATGGTTAAGCTTTCAAAGTTTCATGAAGCTTCAACAAAAAACAAAAGAAGCAACCATTTTCTTTCTTGCCCTTAAAAATAAATGCATAAAGAAAATAAATAAAACATTTAAAACCCTAACCATTAACCTAAATCATAGTTTAAAAGCAAACACACCCAAGTTTGCATGTATCATCAAACATGATACAATCAAGTGCACAAAAATATATCACATATACTACTTGTGCACATCAAGTAAGAAAATCAATCTTAAGTGAACAAATACTAGTTAATGTAAAGTAATATATCAAATATATAATTATACATCAAATCATTAAATCAACACTTGATTTAATGATCCGGTTATATCGCATATAACCGACTCATATAAAGTGTATCAATGTATCGAATCAACACTTGATTCGGTAACCCGGCTATATCATATATAACCGTCCAATGATACAAATCGCGAGAATAGAATACAGTATCACATACTGTTATTATTCTCGGTTCCGCACATATCTCATATGCGCTCCTATTTCGTTTCGCTTGAGCCAGGAAACCTCTGTGTAGGACTCTGAAGACTCGTCAATACGCCGGCAGCAGGTGATGATCATATCAAACACTCACAAGCCGCAAGCGGTCTGCTAAACATAACGGCTACCCGGGTATTGAGCGATCAGAAGATCAACGAGCAAGCCCGCTCACACTCCTGTGAATCCAACCAGTAACACTTACCGTACAGTCTGGTCTGTTCGTCTGATATGTCGCATATCTCGCCTAGGGGTGGTAAACGTCAGACCCCAGTAGCTCGATAAGTCGTGTCGATATGAGGTCTATAACAGTTCGAGAAACTACTGGTAACACTTACCAGTAAATCTCAGCAACCCTGGCCAGGGATTTCCGGTTATAACCAATCGAACACAGCGCAATATCAACTCCCTATACCGGGAGAGACGAATCCCCTCCTATCGCTCATTGCCTCCATGTGATTCGGGACTGTACCCAAAAACCACCGTTTTGCATGCCCTCTTGGACGTGGTAAGGTGGAAATCAAAGCATAGAGGGAATCACACAAGACTCTATGACGATCTCGGGTCAACGGACTACTCTGTACCAGTGTCACCAGAGAACTGCCATCTGACGTAAGGTATAATACCATCTGGGAGTTCTCGGCGAGTCCGTCCAGTGTACCCAGTCTCCACTGAGCACCCGTACATCATCTCTGATGTCAAACACCAACGGATATGGGATCATCCATCGCCCATCTGTACGGGTCGAGAAAGTATACGCTAGTCTACACTGGTATATCGATGCCCTGTCTCGATACACCCATGACTAGGGACCTTGAAGGATGTACTTATGGACTACCATGTCCCCACTAGTATGATCCGCATCATAGTCCAGGTAGTCAAGTACACATCCTAAGGGCTTTACCAACATGTAACATAGAGACAATCAGTGTACACGTTAAAGTAAAGAGTAACCAGATATCATACTATCATATCGAGCAAGAAAGTCATCCCTATATATGTCCAAGCATCCACTACAATGTACATCCTATGTATAGTAATGGCCTCTAGGGCATACATATAACTAATACTAATACATACACATATTAAGATAGATATAAACCAAGTAGCGTACTACCATGTTTACCAAGACTGTTAATATAACTGTGAATATCTCAAGCTTCTATTAAGTAATATACAAGCTAGTATGATACGATAATGGCCCCTAGGGCATATACACTAACAATTTTCAGAGTCCCCAAGCCATCCCAGATTTCATTTGATCACCACAAGTTCCACAAAACCGACATTTAAAGTTTCTAAACTCATCTAGCTCAAGGATTTCTCTACTACATCACTCTCTCCTATCATTAATGGACTTGTAATCACTAAACAACCCTCAACTACATCTTCACTACTCATTATATTCATAAACACTCACCGTAGAATTTTCCAATTCACAAAACTAGTATTTAAAGCATCTAAATTAGCTCTAACTAAATTGTGAAGGCAAACTAAACTAAAATATGGTTTAAGGAGGGAGTTTTACCTCATAGGAGCAACTTAAGAAAATTCTAAGATGGCCAAAGGAGCTCAAAATCCAAACTTGATCAAGCCATGAGATTATGATTGAGGTTATGAACATTTTTTATGAAGATTATGTAATGTTTTGGTGAGGTTTTTTGGGGTGTTGTATGGAGGTAGTAGGAGGTGAAGGAGTTGAAGAAAAAGGAGGAGATGCAGAAATGAAGTGAGAAGAGAATATGATAGTTGTAGCCATGGCTCCCCTCTCTCTCCTTCTCACACTCTCTCATGTCCATACCTTTTAGTTTCTTTGTCCCCTCTCTTTATCTTTTTCGTTTCTTTTCTTATCTTCTCTCTTTTCTTTTCAAAACAAATTTCAAAACTATTATTAAAACAAAACGAAAGTGTTAACATGCACTCAATATGTCATGCATACTAAACATGGTTTACCAAATTAAACTTGGTTTAATGCATAATTAGGAAATACTAATCAAGTTTAACATTAAAGTTGTATGTAAATAATTATATGTTAGTTTATAAAAGCCCAAATCAATAAATTCTTTCATAATTAATAATTCATTTTTAAATCTTAATTATTTTCCAAAAATATAAGTATATAATTATACCAATTTACGGAAACTCAAATCTCTTTTCGTATAATATCCATGAAATTTATTATTTTATTATTTAAATTCCAAAAAAACATTATTTTCTATTTTCTGAAATATTACAAAAGCCTCAACATACTTTATATTTACTTAAAAACCGCATAAATTTGAATCGCACTAAAAGCCTCCCTCACTCGTTTTCCATCAAAAGTTAGCATCCCGTTAGGAAGATAGAGCTGAAACTTTTATTTAAACCGTTATCTTACCTTCCATGTGTTTAGGCAAGTCTTTCTCTCATAGAAAAGCCCACATTTTTGCTTAATTGACGTTACAAGAAAATATAGGCTTTTTCGTCGGGGG
Source organism: Agapanthus africanus (assembly GCA_030015575.1). Lineage (NCBI taxonomy): Eukaryota > Viridiplantae > Streptophyta > Magnoliopsida > Asparagales > Amaryllidaceae > Agapanthus > Agapanthus africanus. Next base: position 394,156,950 of record JASDDO010000029.1, on the reverse strand, counting down.
CTTGTTTCGTCGGGTGTTATCCGACGAAATAACCCTAATTTAAAACAAATGGGAGCTCGGTTATTTCTGCCCAATGAAAAAGCCCCCTTTTCACCCCTTCGATCACCCATTCCATTTTCATTTCCCCTACTTTCCCCCTGACCCTATCTCCCTCCCTCTCTTTCCACCATCACTACCATCGCCAGCGCCGGATCACCACCACAATCTCTCCCTCGCCACCGCTTCCACCAGCGTCGACTCCACCACCGCCTCCACCCTCGTCACCACCAGCTCCACCATTGACTTCAGCAAAGCCACTGCCGCCTCCGCTATCGTAAGCCCCCTCTCTCTCACCCACTGTCTCTCTCTCTGTCTCTCATTCACTCACACTCTCTCCCTCTCACAGAAGTCTTAAGAGTTCATTGGTGATCTAGGAACTTCCTTGGCCATCTGAGAGCGTTTGGGAGTGCAAGGATCGCCAATCTTAGTCGGATTTCAACAGTTTAGGTAATTTTCCCAATTTTGCCCTAGCTTCAAAATTCTTTGATTTCTCTCGATTTTGCATGCAATCCTCGTCGTTTATGGTTGATGTGGGTTGTGTAGTATAGTTTTAATTACATAAGATTGGTAGGAATTGATTGGAATCAAAACTTGTGGGTTTTGTGACGGATTTTTGATTTTGAATGAGTTGGGTTGAATTTGGGGAAGAAGATAACGTTGGTGATGATGTGAAAATTGTGTTGGATTTTGGTGATGGTATTGGCGATGGTGATGATGATGAAGTGGTCGTGAATGAATGTGGGGTTGGCTTGAAAAGTTTTGACTCGTTTTTTTTTATTTCGGAAGCTTAAGATTGTTAAAAAAAATATATAGTTTAGAAAATAAATTTTATGTTTTGTGGTGTTTTATTGGAAAACTCAGATATTGTTTGTTAGCAAACATCATTTGTTAACTATTCATTGTGCTGTGTTAGTTACCTTATCTTGTATTTTAATTCTTTCATGCAGTTGCATTCTAACACTTGTTCTCACTTGATCCTTACCTGAATTATTTACCGAATTTGATTTCATGGTATTTATCAAATTTAAACTAATCGGTTCCTCTGTATGTATATTCCTGATCCGATTCATTTAGTTAGCTTATATTTACGCATGTTACCTACCTTATTTTTAATCATCCAACTTGAAAGCCTTATTATGGCAATATTGCCTTGTCCAAGTCCAGTCCGTTTATAAATAAATAGGTGATTTTGAATCCTAAACTTGATGTGAAAGCAAAAAAATAAATTCAAAACAAAACCATAATCTGTAATAAAAAACATTAAAAAAGCATATGAATTGAATCTTGAACTTCAAAACAATACGAAAATTTATACTAAGTGTACGAAACTAGTGTCCTTTTGTCTTTAGGTATGCGAATATACTCTCTTTAAAACAGAAGAAGAGATGTCTAAGGATGAAAATCAAGAAAAGGAGTTACTACAGAACGAGGATCAGAACGACGATTGGCCACGCCCATTCTCGACGGTTATGAAGATTATCAGGGACCAAGAGCAAATGCTCATAGTTCGGGAGTTGGATTCTTCTTCGAAGAAAGATGACGATGATATTGAGATGAAAATTCAGTGGATTCCTTCAAATGATAGAAACCTTAAGCCTTTGGGAAAGGAAGTTCCTTCATTGCATGATTTATGTATGAAATTTCTTTGCGAGAATGCTGAAAATATTTAGTCTCTTGATGGTGTGCTTGATGCAATTAATGGTTATATATTGGATGTCAAGGGTCACCTTCCGAGATACTATTGGCATCCTCATTGTCACCTTCCTTCCCCTTCAAGTGTAAGCCCCCCTCTCACTCGTTGTCACTCTCCCTCTCTCACTCACTCATACTCTCTCTCGCAGTCGTTACCGCCTCTTCTCTCCAACACCAAGTCGTAGCCGTCACCTCCTCCTCCCTGACGAGGCCGCTACCGTCTTTTTTGAAGCTCAAGTAAGCCGCGTCGTCTTGTTTACACTGGTTTAAGTTTCCTTTACAGATATGTGTGTACTTAAATGAGTAATAATGTTGAAAGCAGGCTCATTTATATATGCGTGTGGAGGGTTAACGCATGACACGTGCACAACATATGAGCACATCAGTGGCATTTGCATTTAGCAAAAATCCCTAAGGGTGAAGTGCACGTGCGCACACGCAGGTTGCATGTATGTTTAAACAATATAATCGGAGGAAGAACATGTGTTATAAATGAAGCACTCGGTAGTTAACAATAAAAGGAATGCATTTAAATAAATATTTTATTCTACAGGAAAAAGATCATCAAACACGGGATAAAAAATACAAGGATTTACAAAACTATAAACAAAGTTTTCTAAAGCCCTCTCGGCCTTCTCCACCATGTCGAAGCGGCGATCTTCGCGAGGAGTCGCTCTCCATCGGTCAGTGCCGTGCGTATCGGCGAAAGCAGACATGATGGCCCCCTGAGCCCGTATTTGGCTTAGCAACTGAACAGAGCGGTCCTTCAGAGGCTTGGTAATCAAACATGCCTCATGAAAGCACTCGATCTTGTCATTCACTACGTCGAGCATCGCCGGAGTCATCTCCGCTGGATGAGGAGGAATGTCATCGAGCACGGACAAGAAGATCATCCAGAGCTAAATGGAGCCGATGGGGAGAGGAGATCCTCTAGGAGTCAGGAGCTCGTACATCACCGTGTCGCATTAGTCATCTGTGAGAGCGGGATTCACCAAGCGTATAGCAAACGAGAAACAATTTCCTCGATAGGCACCTCCCATGGTTGCTGATGAGCACGTGGACGATTGCAAGCCACGACTCTTGATCTGTTAAAATGGTTCTTTCCTTATGAAGGAGAAGAAGAATATTGTTTCAGATTATAAAAAGAAGCATTTAATTCTCGGCACTGAAAATGTTGTGCATGGTGGAACTATTTCCAAGCTCTGACAAAAAAAGGGGTTGGATAAGAAAAGGTTGACTCAGAAAAAGCAGAGAAAGAAGGTAAAAAGAAACCTTCAAAAATAAGGCAGCGCCTTACGTGCTCCTCACGTGAGCGCCAGTGCCGGCCTCTTATAGAATTAAATCCTACAGCGGCGCCTCATGTGAAGTTCATGAGAGTGCCGATGTGAAAAGCACGTGGTGCCTGTTATATAAGAATTAAATTCTTAGGCGGCGCCCACGTGCATAGCATGTGAGCGTCAGCGCCCAAATTGAAGTATGAGGGAAAAATATCTCCCTGATCTTTTTAAATAAAAAAATATTCTCTATTAAACAGAGAGTTGTTGGATCAAAAATCTAATAGAAAAATATTTCCCTAATCTTTCTAAACGAGAAAGATAAATTCTGTACCCTTGGATTAAAAATCCAATGGTGATTAAAAATCACCGATTGATAGAAATTAAATTCTATCTATGGGAAAACATTTGCCTAATTTTATTAGAAAAACAAGAATGTATATATTCTATGAAACAAAAATCACAGGATCAAATATCCAACGGTTGAAAAAATCCCCCAAATAATCATTGAGGCCAATTAAATCAATTGGTATCTCTCAAATGAGGGATTTTCTCAAATTAATTAACAAACTACCTCTTCTATATAAAGAATCCAAGACTTCAAGTTTCATATAGAGAATCAACCCCATAAGTTTTTCCACAAAACTGAGAATTCAATTCTCATCTGAAAGAAGAAGATCCTCACTCTTCCAAACCGTAAGTGAAGAGAAAAAAAAAGTAAAGATAAAATATATCTCCTTTGCCTAGCATAAAGAAAACAAGGGTTTAACCCTTCATAAAAAGAACTTAGTTCTTTCTCTGATCTGAGATTTGCCAAGAAAATCTCCCTACAAATTGAGAATTTAATTCTCATCGAGAAGATTTTATTTTTCAAACTCAAAATTTAGAGAAAAGAACTAGATTAAAAGAAAAAGAGAGAAGAGAACTTATGGTTCAAGAAATTTAATTTCTCTTCAAACAGGGCTTAACCCTACATGAAAGAACTTAATTCTTATAAAAAAGAACTTAGTTCTCCAATAAAAGATCCCAGATCTTCAAAAAACATAAATCTTGATGATTATTAATAGCCAAAATGCCATCAACAGAGTTCAATCTCTAAATAAGAAAAGGACATGGCGCCTCACGTGAAACACACGTGAGCACCCAAAAGATTCCCTTAAATGGAATTTAGCGCCGCACGTGCTCCCCACATGAGCACCATACCAAGTGCACTCTATATTCAGTCAAAATGACTAAGTTCTTAGCACTGATTGGGCAGCGCCTCACGTGCTACCCACGTGAGCGCCATACCAAGTGCTTAGCACTCTATATTCAGTCAAAATGACTAAGTGCTTAGCATTGATTGGGCAGCGCCTTACATGCTCCCCATGCGTGCTTAGCACTCTATATTCAGTCAAAATGACTTAGTGCTTAGCATTGATTGGGCATCGCTCATGTCTCAGCGCCTCACGTGCTCCCCACGTAAGCGTCATACCAAGTGCTTAGCACTCTATATTCAGTCAAAATGATTAAGTGCTCAGCGTTGATTGGGTAGCACCAATGTCTGAGCGCCTCACATTCTTCCCACGTGAGCACTAGAGCTACAAATAAGTGCTTAGCATTTCTGAGTAAAACAAAAAGGAAGGCCCAAGACCGAGTAGACCAAGCCCAAATTGGCTAAGTCTTTGAAATTTCTTGTAGCTAAGCCCAAACACTCTATTGTTGGATCTCAAAAAATCTGATGATCCCTAAAATATTGCTAAGTTGATCTTAATCTCAAATAAGAATAATGTATTCTTAGTTAAAATAAATTGAACCCAAATGCTTATATATTTAAATTGATCTTAATCTCAAACTAGATTAACGGTCCTTAAATAAAACAAAATATTCTTTGAACTAAAGGAGCATACAACCTAAGTTCAAACCCCAAATCTAAAATATACGGATTTGGACTAATCCGCGCCCTACAGGAGACAACATAAACTAGTCTCCGTATACAATTCATGGGCAACCAAAATAAACAAAATAACGCACGACACGAAGTGAACTACTAGAGAAGAAGAAAGTGGTTATCGCAATGCGATAATGTAATTAACTGCAGAGGCTTGCGTCTGCAGAGAAAAATGTCCCCACAATCTAAAACCACTCACAAATGAAGGGGAATATGATAAAGTCTGCTACAACGATCGCATCTGTCCAAACCTCCGATATACGGTGCCATAAATCAACTTGATATTTTCGGAGAGGTGGATGGATATGTCCAAATAAAATCTACCCCCAAATTCAGGCAATACGTTCAATCCCAGTTCGTCTTTGTTTTCAGCGGTAAATAGATTCTGGCACTCCTGGTGGGACCTTTTTCTCATTCCACTTCACACTTCGTGTGTCGTGTTTCACGAACAAAATTGTGGTTAACTATATATTGGTTGCCCCTGAATTCAAGGTATTAAAATTTGATATCTTGCTCCTGTGTAGAAATCAATGGCTTCCCAAAGTGCCTCTTGTAATAGCAACTCCCGCTCCACCCTAACTGGAGGAGTGACGTATGGGCCTAACGCGGCTTCCATTTTCTCAATACCTGTGAGGCAGATCACACAAGCCACTACCAGACTCTTCTTTGGGAACATGCTCTCGCCTGTAAACTTTGGCGCCTCAACGCCACAAGGAGAAGCTCCCAGAAGGTTGGTCTTCGATCAGCTGGCAACCATAACGGCTCCTATTAGCAAGTCGTCAAACCTGAAGCCTCATTCTTCAACAGGCTGAGCAAGAACTCAAGCGAGCCTATAAAGAAGCCCTTGATACCAGAGGGAGCTACCCTAAAATGGCTATCTCTCCCCTCTAAGATGGTCGGTCTTCAAAAAATTGGCCAAACCCACTCCAACTCCTTCAAGGACGTCGGTCTTCAACAGGCTGACACCAATCGAAATCCCTGAGCAGCACAGGGGGCAAGATGGAGACGCCTTCAAAACCGAGGCAATTCCCATTCTAAGGCATACTTGACGTCGCCACTGGCCGCGAGTGAGAGAAGCTGTGGGAAACTCTTCTTCTGGGCCCACCCCACCAGTTCCCAGGGTGGATATCAACGCCGTTGTTCCAACTAGAAACAGTTTTGACCCGCTCAGAAGGGTATGCAAGAACTCTTTAACAGCGGTGCTGAAGAAATCACCTCCGCCAGTAAAGGCCCCTTTTCAGCGACAGCCAGAGCAGCCTCGCCAACGTCTCTCTTCACAAATACATAAGGTCTGGTGAAAAGTCCAAAACTCCGTGCTTAACAAAAATTACCCTCGTCGACCCGAGAAATCTAAGGGCCGACAAGGAAAAGACCGCTCCTCCGCAATACAATAGGGGACCATTCCTAAACAGGTGCCTGTCATAATGGCTCCTTCAGCTCTGACCTCCCATAAATGAATGAGGCCAGAGAAAATTCCACCGCTCATGGAAAATTCCAAAGGTGATGGATCTAAACGCCCCAAGTCTAGTGGCATAACCGTATATACGGTCTATATGGCTAGCGATAAAGAAGAGAGCCATGCTTTAGTGATTCACCGACCGCAAACTCAGTCACTGACAAAGGCTCCGGAGCAACACCAAAAGCTCTAAGAAGTGTAGAACAAAATGACGGCACTCACCAGACAAAAAGAAAGTCCGGACAAAAAGGCTGAACAACGCCAAGAGTAAGAGACCGATACAGAGTTCTTGCAAAGAGTGCTAGAAAGAAAAGACAAAGAAGCTGCAGAGTAAGCTGCTAACATTAAGCAGATGGCTCTCCTATTCCAAGATATGGTGGGAATGATGATGCAACCGAAACCCCCAGCCGAAGATCTGCCAATAGTTATTGAGGATGACAGAGGGGAAACATCAAATTCTCTTCCAGCCTTATCAGCAGCCAAGGAAGAAACCATTTCTAAGGTGGACTTGGATGATTACACAGCTTAGCAAATAAGAGCTCACTAGGCTAGTGAAGCTACCGGCCAACTCGTCAAAACCGGGCGACCATATCCGGCCTGGTATGACCAAATCAAATACCCACCGGGTTATACAATTCCCAAGTTCCACGTCTATAAAGGAATTGGCAATCCTCACCAGCATGTCGTACAATTCAGAACACTATGTGGCAATACTGGATTTGACGACAAATTTTTGCTTTGTCAATTTATCAGAAGCTTGTTAGAGACAGCCTTTGAATGGTATTCGGAGCTTCCAAATAACTCCGTGAAAACCTTCACAGAAATAGAACTGCTGTTCATGTAGCAGTTCTCCAGCGCGAGTGAACACACTCCGATCACAGCATTAATCAACGCCAGGGTAAAGCCAGGAGAAACTTGGGTTCAATACGCGATCCGGTGGTGGAACTTGTGGTTTAAGTGAGAACAACGGATTGAAGAGTCTCCAGTTGTGGGAATGTTCATCGGGACCCTCGATCCTTAATCGACTATGTCCCAGTTCATGACATTCTTCAAACCAACCACCTTCCAAGCGCTGATAGACAAGCTGGCCCAAATGGATCAGATAGGTTATGGGCCTTCCTCCTAAAACAAGGACCCTCGAAAATAACAACGGTAAAGGGAAAGCGGCCTTGGTTGCCAATATGCTATAACAACCGAGTGGCCCAAAACGTGCTGGTCGCCAAAACAACATACGTCCGCGCCCGTTCTTGGAAGAAAGGATAGGACGTGCTTACTCGTTTCCCCATGACAAGATGAGGAGACTGTTTGAACTGGCGATACGTAATAAACTCATCACATAGTCAGACCTGCGGCGTCCAGCACAACCCGACGACGTCAATAACCCCAATTACTGCTCCTATCTCAGAATGTTGAGCCACCTAATTGAGGATTGTTACATCTTCAAAAATTGGGTTGAAGACCAGTACCAGCAGGAAAAGTTTGAGCTGTCTGATAACTGGAGGGTAATCCCGCCCCAAAAGTATGCTCCCAAAAAGGTGGACGCGCAGGGGGCATCATGCTCGCTTATGGAGGAAGCTCCGTGGGAAGCAGCTCTTTCAGCAAAAACTTAAAGAATGCTGAAAGATCTTCAGGCATGTCCTGTAGTCAGGTGGAAAAGCCCAGTTGAGCCTGAAATAATCGAAGGGAAACTGAAACCACATCCCACACCGAAAGTTGTTGACAAAAGGAAAAGCCCCCAAGTCAAGCCTTCAAAGTCTTCTAAAAAAAAAAGAACACCAAGAAACCTGTGCAGCCTGCCGAGTATGACGACAAGCGCACAGATCTAAAAAAATACATAGATGTACTGAAGGAGTATAACCAGAAGGTGCGGACACCGGTCATGCTTGAAGAATTTCTTAAGTATATTCTTGAGGGCGAAGACAGTGACAATAATGAGGAAAATGACTCATTAAAAGAAACCGAAGATCGTGTAGCAAGTTTCCACATGGTCTCCCATTCATCGTTATATGATGAAAAAGCTCCATCGGCGTCAGAAAACAACGTAGAGGAACTGGGAGAAAAATCGGCACTAAAATCCCTGAAACTGTCAGAAGAAGACCCGATTGAGAGGCCGCCAAACGAAGCCTTTAAAAAAAGAAAAGTTGACCGAGAACGCGAGACAACCATATATGAAAAGGCTAAGCGTCGGCGTCTGAATAAAGAATCTGCGATGAGAACGAGTCGTAAAGTGCTTCAACCAAACCAAAGCGCACCTACAACAAATAAGAGCAGGACCAAAACAGAGAAGCGGTTCTCCAAAGCTCTGTCAATAGAGATGAAGCTGACACCTCTCATAAAGTACACTCCTGGGGTCACATGTTTCGATGGAGAAGACTCGCATCCAGAATACTTCTTATATCATCGAAGGGTCGCCTACCCCATCGAGGAATGCAGTGCCCTCAAGAAGTGGTGGCAAGGATACGTTGCCCATCGAAAACACTTCAAGAAGGTGAAGCGTGAAGCTCGCGCTCGTCGACATCAAAATAGAGAGATGAACGTGCATGGAGAAACAACTGGCAACTGTCATATGGTTGGGTACCAATTTGGAAGGAGGAGAACCTCCAGTCCTTATGTTCGGGAGCGATTCTGAGGATGAAACACCCCTCAACCCTCTCTTCAAAGACTCCGCCTCCAAAAAAGAAGAGGAGGAAAAAAACTGCAAGAATATTCAGCAATGTAACCGTATGCTACCTAAGAAGAATCTCGGACCTGTAAACAAGGGTTCCAATAAAAAAGACAAAGGGAAAATGCCCGAAGAAATCACTCTCGATGAAGAAGCAATCAAAGAGCTCTCTGCAAAGGACCTGCCTAAGAAAAATAAGGTAGATTACAATATTCTAGCACAGCTAAAAAATATACCTTCGTAGCTATGCATATTGGATGCTCTCCTCCTGTCCAAAGAGGTACATGATTCCCTGATCAAAACGTTACAAGAGCCCGATCAGTTCCAAGCTTTCGCCTCGCAGAAGAGAAGATGAAAGATGAACTGGATTCAGCGATGAAGATCTACTCCTCGGTACATGAGAACATAATCGCCCGTTATACGTCACCGGGTACTGCCACAATATTAAGATAGGAATAATTCTTGTCGACAATGGATCCTCCATTAACCTTCTCAACGTGAGAGTGCTGAAGAAAATTTGCATGAACGTTCAACACCTTGCCCGAGATAAAATTACCATCTCCGGGTTCAACTCACAGTCATCAAGTGTCACAACCCGAAATATTAGCTCGTGACCGGCACTTAAATCACACCACGTCTAAAGGAGTAACGTAAATTAAGTAAGCCGAAACCCATAAATCTAAACCTTTTTAAAGAAAATAAAAGAGGTAAAGTTTTGAAATAAAGGTATGAAGAAATCAAATGTTTTCTTAAATGTATAAGTAATGGAACATGAAAAATGCAAGTGGATTTTATTAGTTGAAAAACATGTTTCGTCTTTTAAAAATTTGGGCAGCACCTTTCTTGTATATTTTGATCCAAAACCACATATACATGATAATAATAAAGGCATCCCCAATCGGAATCTAGCTCTTCGCCAATCGGCGGAATCACAACCACGCAAGTCATAATATATTATACGACGCCCAACGGCGAAGATCAACACAAGAATAAAGAATAAAGAATAAAGTAAGATATCAATCCACTAAGCGAACATATAACCATCGCTCTAAGTCTCGCATCCACAAGTCTCTTCTAAGTCTTACTACTTATACAAATACTAGTTTCTGATTGATGGAGTTAACTAGATACAGCAGGAATAATAAATACAAGAGTGGTACGATCCAACATGTACCACCTACCAAAGCAAAACTCCCAGATGCAGCTGTGTGCCAGCGATGCCGCTACTGATCCATGCGGTCAACCTACAAGAACTGTGGCACAACGGGGGTGAGTTGCCAACTCGTGAGTAGAAAATATCATCAGGTAGAAATCGAATAAAACAACGATTTCCTAGGTCAACTATATCATAAAGGTAATACTATGATATCTAGGGTGACCGTATCTGCATATGTGCCAACAATAATAAATGCCTATCTGCATGAGAATAACATCTACGTGTCTGTAGGGTGTTTTTCGTCACCTCATTGAGATGGGAATACGCGCGCGCTTGTCAGGCGCATTACATATTCCCCCTGCCTAAGGTAGGCTGGGATTTATTGATTGTGGGGATCCGAATTTCCAGCATCCGCAGACTAAGCTGCCGTTAATTACTTCTCGCCTTTGGAGCGAGAGAACCTCCGATTGACGGGTCGAATAGGTCATGCGAACTCAATGTGCAGTGTTGTGTTTTTAAGGGGTTTTGGATACATCGGGGGCCCCGCAAAGTTTTTACGGGGGCCCCGCAAAATTTTCCAAGCGAGGACGTATTTTGAGTGTAGAGTGTGTGTAAAATGAAGGGAAAATGGCGTCTAAAGGACGCGTGAGCGCCAGCGCCTCACATGCCTAGCACGCTGGTGCTGGGCGCTGGCGCTAGCGCTTGGGCGATTGGGTTAGCGCTAGGTGCTGGTGCTAGCGCTTTGTGCGCTAGCGCCCCACGTGCCCGGCACGTGGGCACTTGGGCGCTGGCGCTAGCTCCCCACGTGTCCGGCACGTGGGCGCTGGCGCTAGCGCCCCACGTGCCCGGCACGTGGATGCTTGGGCGCTAGCGAAAGGAAGGGGTTTTTACCACCAGAAATAGGAATTAACCTCCAAAAGAGGATTTTGAGTGAAGTTAAACTCTAAAAGATCTGGATTAGGAGTTAAACTCCTTTGAGAATTTGGGTCTTGGAGTTGAACTCCCTAAAAATCTTCAGAGGTTCTTCTCTTTTACGCTTTGGATCTTCTCTTGAGCCTTGGATTTTTCCAAAGTGGGATTTTCGGAGATGGGTCTCCTCCTTCCTCCTCTTTGTTGGCCGGATCTTGGAGGAAAAAGGGGGGATGAGATTCAAGATCTCCCCTTTTTGAGATCTAACGGAAGATCTGAGCTCCCCTTTGTAGGTATTGTGATGAAAAACTATATAGTTTTAGAAAAGGAAGAGTAAAACTCTTGATTTAATTTAAAAGAAAGAAGAAGGTTTAAAACCTTGAGGAAGGAGAAGGCGGCACAAACCTTGGTTTTTTTAGAGAGAGAAAAAGATCCTGAGATATTTTCATTATATTTGCCTTTATAGGCTATACACTTTACATATAGCCCCTTGGGCTTTACAAAATGGCATTTTGCCCAACCCATGCCTCAAGTGCTATTTCTTTTTGCACATAAGCCACGAGCTTTACAAAAATTTGGCTTTATGCCCATTTTCCTTACATTTATTCATAAAAATAAAAGAAAGAAATACACCAAAAATTATTTATTACAAAAAATTTTATTTTGGCATGGGAGGAGGCCGGCCGCTTCATATTCGGGCTCGATCCGGGTATTGGCCCACTTGACCTGGGCATGGGCCCACTTGGCTTGGGGTTGACTTTGATTTTGACTTGGTCAACCGGGGTGTAAATTTTGACCCCAACAGTGTCCATCAATGACACAACAACATCATGCATGTAAATATCATGAAAGTATATATTTGTATGTATGAGGATATCAATTACGTGTGTCTATCAACGACACATAAAAATCATGGAACATTAGTGTCCAATACCGACACTCGAAATATCATGAAAACCCGTGTCCAGTATCGATACGTAAATCCTCATATCTCAGGCCCTGCATCCTTAGATCGGCCCTCATATCTATCTCATCTCAGACGCCGCATACTCTGATCGGCCCTCATATCCATCTCATGACTCTGGTCGGTATCCTCCGGATAACCGATGAGTCCAAATACTATCATCGGTAGGTAGTAGTCCCTCTGCTAGGCTCATCGTCTACACTACGAAAATCCTTTCTTGCCCGAGGTATCACACCGGGTCCACCATGTACCCGCAGACAGTGCCTCCCGCTCCTCGAATCGGGTTTCACATGCCAATCTCAGAACCGAGAAAACACATGGTGGACGTCTCGAAATATCATATCAAGAGAAACCGGGTTTTAAAACAATACATGATTTCCTTTGAAATATAACCACGGTTCTCAAATCCAGAATCTCATGAAAACAACATCTCAATACATATAATCGTAAAGCATGATGTCTGCAACATATAACAGAAATGTAAGCATATCCGCATATCATGCAACATGGAACAATGATGTGAGCATCTCAGTATATCATGCGACATATCATAATGATGTGAGCATAGCAAATATATCAGGCAACATACTATAATGATGTGGCAATTCTATTGTATAAGTGACATAGTAATTATCGATGATGAAGTGTGTGAGCCGGAAATCTGTGTAAGTGTAACATACGCATCATCGATAATGGTGTAGGTGTACTAGCACAGGTATATATAATGCAATGAGGATATCATGAATGTAGCATAAAGTACGTCGTAAGCGAAATGCTACAAGGTATACGTATCTATAACATAATCGAGTCGGTGAATCTATCAATCGGCATCCAGCTTCACAACATCACGTACGGTACAATACATCATACGGCATCCTCTAGTCAAGGGTATGGATCAATCATCAAGTAAAACTCATCACGTACGGTATCCATCGTACGGCGGCATTAAATCATTAGGGATCCTATCAATCTATATGACAATGAGGGTACGGACCTAACGTCTCGTACGGCATATCACTCATGATTCACAACATTATATACATCTATATACCTATATCCTAGGTCACATCCGTATCAATCTCATATCATGGGACCGGCAAAGGTATCAATTATCTCATATCGACTAGTATCCGTATACCAACATATCAAACCAAGTCGTCATATCTCATCATATACTCTTTTCATCACATCAATATCTCACATCAAGTCATCTTATTAATCTAAATTTGTATTTATCAACCTCATAACATGCCACTATAATCTCCTATTGATTCTCTTTGCAACTACTTATCTATATATATCGTGATTCACCTTCACGTTTCACATCCTTATACATCAATTCGAGACATCATTCCTATCATATCATATCACCTAAACCATAAGCTATAACTTTAAGTCATGGTATATCTTATCTTCTACCGATTTTTTAACCATATTCATAAGTTTCTAACACAGTTTCCTTAACCATATTCTATATATCGGTTTCCATCAAAACTTGCGGGGGTGTTATATGCCATCCACCCGACTTCCCCCATAGATATAAATCTACTCACCTTGATCCTTGCTTGCCAAAATCGATGTCGCCATGCTTCTCCTCGTTATCCGAAGTCCACGTAAGGGTGCTTACATATATAAACATACAATATCATAAACAGAATCGCGTACGAAAACCAAAACGGCACACGAATCGCACATAGGTTAAAACCTATGGCCTACGCATGCAAGAATAACCAAACCACACCCGATATCGACGTACAAACGTCAAGTGGCCAAGACAAAACGAAATATCCAAAGTTTCAAGTCATGCAAAAGCCACAATTCAAACAACAACTTAAGAAAATGGTCCCAGATTTTGGTTCAGGTAAAATCAGGCCAAACTAGCAGTACAGTGGGGTTGTATATGGAGTATGTGAGCTACTGGACCAACCTAGACACCAGATACCAGAACTTGGCCGGCCACACTACCCAGAAAACTGGCCTGCTCGGCCAAACATGCTCTGTTGGGTTTCGACTCCTCAGGGTGGTCTTATAGTGTTCAGCCTAGGTCAATGGAGTTGCTAGTTTTTCGCAGAAACTTCCCAGGTTGCTCCAGATTCCTTGTAGGCCAACATACTTCACAAAACTGACACGAGGAATTTTCTAAGTCCGTATTCTCTGTTCTAGGCCAGCAAAATGAACACCAAGGTCTTGTAGACACCCACTACAGATCATGATTCCACATAATCACCCAACCCTTCTCTTGAATTTTCCAAGTTCACAAATCCACACTTAATCAATTCTAAACTAAAATAGGAACTAAAGAAACTAAATCACTAAGCTAATGGTGTAGAAAATACCTCATTTTGTAACTCAAGAATTTTCTTGAGTTGCTCAAGGTGATCAAAATCCAACTTTGAAGCATCCATTGGGTTTGTAGAGAGGTTGTGCATCTTTTTTGTGAAGGGTGTGTAGGGTTTTAGTGAGGGAATTGAGATGGGTCATGAGGGTAGAGGAGGTGGAGCTTGAAGATAAAGGAGGAGGTGAAGAAAATAATGGGGGTGAGGAATGGGCAACCCTCTCTCTCTTTCTCTTATCCTTACTCTCTCTTACCCTCACTCTCCCTCTTATGCTCACCCTCTCAATAATACACTTTCTTTTGTCTTTTAGCTTCCTTTTCCTTTTCTTTTCTTAAAACCAAATATCAACACATACTAATGAAACAAATGCAACAAAATACATGTCATGGTGCACTAACCATGGGAAAATGTAGAAACACGGATTTGGCCTAATCGCGATTAGTAGTGCACTAATCAGGTTTAATATTTAAACTGCATATAATTAATTATAAAAATGCCAAATCCAATAAATATTTTTTTAAATGAATAAATCATTTTAATCTCCAATTATTTCACAATTATTGGTATATATTTATACCATTTTACGAAAATACCAATTTCGCAAATCGGGTGGTTTTCGCGAAATATATTATTTTAATATTAAATTCCAAAAATAATATTTTATATTTTCTGAAATGTTACATCAAGGACACTTGGCTCCGTAATACTGACGCTACGCTTGGGCTGCTCGTCACTGGCATCAAATTTCATGTCATTGACGCCAAGACTTGCTATAACGCTTTGCTCGGCAGACCTTGGTTACACGAGTACAACATTGTCCCTTCTACAAAATATCAGTGTATGAAGTATTTTAAGGATGGCTCGAAGTACACAGTTACGGGAGAGCTAAATCCATTCTCGGTGAATGAAGTGCGGAAGTATGAAGATGCGAAGTCCTTTCTGCCAGACTTCGAGGATACTGAAAAGTGCCACATGCCGGAGAATAAACAAAAACCCGCAACTACTATCCCGATCTTTGGAAGCGACACCGTGGAAGATGAATAGTCTACTCGAGGCAACCCAAAATAGAAAACAATAAGCCCGGACCATCTACTCCTGTTTTGGTCTTTGGCAGGGACTCAAAGGACGAGGTCAACACAGTGTTCTCTGTCTACCCGTCAATGCAGACTCTTGCTGAAGAAGATCAGAGTCTATAAATTATAATGGCTCTGCATCGACACTACAAGGAA
The DNA here is from genome assembly GCA_030015575.1 of Agapanthus africanus. NCBI lineage: Eukaryota > Viridiplantae > Streptophyta > Magnoliopsida > Asparagales > Amaryllidaceae > Agapanthus > Agapanthus africanus. Next base: position 394,141,303 of record JASDDO010000029.1, on the reverse strand, counting down.
CTTGATGCGCTCAATACATACAACGTACAAGAACTGCAAATGTTCCACGTACCTCCTAGACAAAGAGGTGAAAGGCGATCCTCTTCTACCAATCTTCGAAGACCAGAGTAAAGAAAGAAATTTGGCACGGTGCTGATTTTGCGCTCGACAGGGTTCAACCCATCTGTCTGCCAAGATATTATGTGGAAGGATTGAAAGAGCTGTTAATATGCCAAGGCGTACCCCTCGAACAAACTGTTCGACAAGCCTAATTTTACAAAAAGATTTGGGATACTCCCGGGACTCAGCGAAAGAAGCCCAACAGGAAGATGGAGACAACTGGGCTGGGATACGTTCGGTCCAAGAAGCAGGAGAAAATCTACAGCTGCCGCATCATAAACAGCTCGAGTGAAGAGGAAAATGCTCTTCCAAGCAAACATGATGTCGAATCGGAGCGAGATCCCACTTTGAAGACGTTAAGGCCGTCGCTTGGAAAACAAATTGATAAGATAATAAAAGAAGCTTGTCAAGCGAGCCGAGACAATCACAGCCGCAAAATAGCCATTTACGAAAAGGCCAAGACGCAGCATTTCAGTCAAAAATCTGCAGAGGAAGTAGACCGTAATGCTCCTAATCCCTAACCCGCTATGTGTTCTCGTGAAAGGGAAAAACCCTAAAATGGAGGTAAAAACAGGGCAAAAAATACAAACAACATTCGAAGACAACAAAGCAGATCCAAGATGCCATTCGATGGAGAATAGCTCGATTGGAGCTCGTCCTTTATAAAGAAGATAGGTCGGGAATACTCTTTCCCTCAAGACAAGAAAAGGAAAATATTCAACCTTGTCATAAAGCACCGAATGATGACGCTTTCGGAGTCTCGATACCCCAACTAAATAAACGAGGTCCATCATCCGGATTATTGCTCCTATCACCGAGCAATAGGTCACCCCTTGAAGACTACTTCACGTTCAAAGATTGGGTGGAAGACCATTATCAACAAGATAGCTTCTCTTTATCCGAAAGCTGGAGGGTAACCCCGCCATAAAAGCATGAGCCAAAGAGAACCTATACTGTCAGGATAGGACCAACTCAATCGCAAAAAGGGAAGCGAACTCGTACCTGCCATATGATAACACTCTCCAAGGAGAGAGGGCAATAGACCTCTTCAGGTGCTTCACCAACGAAAACGAGGACGGGATGATCTCAGAGTTTCCACCAGCACCAAAAGAGTTAAAAGATGAGATACACACCACCGCAGATAACCTAAAAAAATCGACTTAGGGATGGAAAATGATCTGAGGCCGACGTTCGTCAGTGAACTACTATCTGAAAAATAGGTAGTCACGTTAAAAGACATACTCATGCAGTATAAAAACTGCTTTGCATGGAACTATTCCGAAATTCCAGGTCTAGATCCAAAAGTAGCGGTACATAAACTGGCCATATCGCCAGGCATAAAGCCAACCAAATAGGTGCCAAGAAGGATGCGATTCGAACTTGAGATGAGTATCAACGCTGAATTCAATAAACTAATCGACTTCGAATTCATCCAAGAAGTTCAAAATCACAACAGAATCGTTAACATCGTTCTAGTGATGAAGAAAAATGGTACGGTTCGCATCTGCATGGACTTTCGGGACCTTAAAAAAGCTTGCCCAAAGGATGACTTCCCAGTACCCGTTACCAAGCTGATGATCGATAACACGTCTACCCATGAGGTCTTCTCTTTCATGGATGGATTTTCAGGATACAACCAAATAATAATGCATCCTAAAGACCAGAAGCATACCGACTTCCGGACCCGTTGAGCATATTCTGTTATAAGGTGATGCCCTTTGGTTTGAAGAATGCTAGCACTACCTACCAGAGGGCCATGAAAAAATCTTCGATGACCTCATACATGAGATTGTCGAATGCTACAACGACGACCTTGTAGTGAAGAGAAAATCTCATGAGGAACATTGGAAACGTCTAAAAATAGCGTTTCAAAGTTTTCGAAAGTATAATCTGAAGATGAACCCTCTAAAATGCGCGTTTGGATTTTTCTCAGGCAACTTTCTAGGATTCATCATATGTCACCAAGGCATCGAAATCTATCTTCAAAGATCAAGACGATTATGGAAATGCCCTTGCCAAGAACCCTCAAACAACCGCGGTCTCTCTAAAAAATGCTCACGTATATCCGACGGTTTATAGCCAACCTCTCCAAAAAATATCGTCCCTACAATCATCTGATGAAGAAAGGGACCCCGTTCATCTAGGATCGGAAGTTCTAAAATGCACTAGACCAAATCAAGCAATACTTGTAAAATCCGCCGGTATTGGCTGCTCCGGTTAAGGGAAACCCCCTTATTCTATATACAACGGCCCTTAAGGGTTCTCTAAGCGCAATGTGAGCACAAGAGAATGATCAAGGAAAGGAGAGAGCTCTGTACTATTTAAGTTGAGTTCTCCTAGGGGCAAAAAGCAACTATTCCACCATCGAAAAGTATTGCTTAGCGTTGATCTTCGCAATAACGAAGCTCAGACATTACGCTTTAGCACATGAGGTCACATCATATCGAAAGTGGATCCTCTCAAATATCTAATGTCAAAGGCCATATTGACAGGAAGGCTTACCAAATGGGCCCTCCTCCTGATATAGTTCTCAGTAATGTATCGACCTCTCAAACTAATGAAAGAACAGGCCATAGCCGACTTTCTCGCGGAGCATCCGATACCAGCCGACCCCCCCTTAAATTGCGAGTTGCTAGACGAACATGCATCCGACGCAATCGAAGAAGAAAATGATTCCCAATGGGAACTCTACTTTGATGGAGCATCTTCCATGAAGAGGCGAAAGCAAAAACGCTCCCATAATCAAAGCTGGGACAGGCCTTATCTTCGTGACCCCACAAAGAAGGATATTGCGTTACGTCCTCTCTTTAACGGAGCCAAGGACTAACAACGAAACTAAATATGAAGCTATGATAGCAGGTCTTGCGATCGCTATCGATATAGGAATCAAAGACCTTATCATATATGGAGACTCTCAGCTGATCGTTAGTCAAGTAAATGGCAATTATCTAATGTGCAAGCCAGAGCTGATAAGGTATGATGAATAGGTGCAACAACTGTTGACACGAATCTTTTCCTATACCCTGGAATGTATACCGCGAGCGGAAAACAGTAAGGCGGATGCGTTGGCTAAATTGGCTAAAGAATTGGTCGTTGAAGACCTCGATGATGTAAGAATCATTGTGCAAAGCCGTAGGGTCCTCGCGCCAATAGATATATCTTCGAAAGACCTGATAAAGCCATCCGAAAGAAAAGAAATGACTGAACAAGTAGCCTTTTAAATGGAAGATGAAGAAAAGGTCAAGGACTAGAGGGAAGTCTTCATAAACTACTTCAAGTCCCAAAGAATGCCCGAAAATGCGTCATCTAGACATCAGCTCATGAAACGAGCTTTGTCATTTTCTTTCGTCAATAATACTCTATATAAGAGATCGTTCGATTACTTATGGCTAAGATGCCTGGGTCCAGAGAAAGCAAAGAAAGTCATCCAAGAAATACACGACGGACTCTGCGGTTCTCATCAAGCTGGACCAAAGATGAAGCTGAAGATAAAAAGAATGGGTTATTATTGGCCCATGATGATTCAGGACTGCCTCGAATATGTGAAGCAATGTTACTTATGCCAAATTCACGGTGACTTCATACACTAGCATCCAAATCCGCTGCACCTGACAGTGGCCAGCTGGCCGTTCGAAATGTTGAGAATCGATATAATTGGCCCCTGTTTCCCCTAATCAGAGCAAACCTCTGTTCAAATTTTGAAATTTGAAATGAAGCAGCGCTTCATAAAAGCGCTCGCGCTAAATGCGCCAGCGCTGAGAGTCAAAGACTCTGATGCAGCACTCACGTGCAAAGCACGAGAGCGCTCGCGCTAGCAGCGCCAGCGCTAAGAGTCAAAGACTCTGATGCAGCGCTCACGTGCAAAGCACGAGAGCGTTAGCGCTGGAACTAAATGTTCCCCACCCTTGGATCAAAGATCCAACAAAGATGACTAAAAGTCATCAAATTATCTCTGAAAATTAGAGCACCGTTGGATCAAAGATCCAATGGTGATTAAAAATCACCAAGATACAGAATAAGTTCTGTATGGGAAAAGATTTCTCCAATCTTGTTAAAAATAAGAAGATTGCCTTCTGTAAAACAGAAGCCCTAAGATCAAAAATCCAACGGTGGAAGACATCCCCAAATTAATTAGAGAAAATATTTCTTCAACTGATTCAACAAATCAGCCTCCCCTATATAAAGGACCCAAGACTTCAAGTCTTGCATAGAGGAACCCCCCCTCAAACTTTGAGAAATTTCAGAAAGAAGAGCAAGCTCTCGGAAGAAGAAGAATATCTTTAAGGTAAATAAAATAGAGAGATCAAAGCATCTCATCGAATGAAGAGGAACTTAGTTTCTTTTTCTAGATCATAGATCTATGAGACAGACGTTTTTCACAAAAGATATCATAACATCTCATCATAAAGGGGGGGGGGGAAGAAGAATTCAATTTCTTTAAGATCACAGATCCATAAAGGCAAAGCCTTTCACAAAAAATAAGAGATTGTAACATCTTCTATAAAATAAGAACTTTGTTTTTAGACCCATGAGATAAGGTCTCTTATAAACGAGAATTTAATTCTCAGAGCGCAAAACTGATCAAAATTGCCTAAAAAAGAGCCTTAGCACTCCAAATTAAAAAGAAGCGCCTCAGCGCACCAAGTCTGGTGCATAGCGCCGTAGCGCTTCTAGCGCTCCAATTCAAAAAAACGCCTCAGCGCTCTGAAACTGGCGCACAACGCCACAGCGCTCCCAGCGCTTTAATTCAAAGAAGCGCCTTAGCGCTCTAAAACTGACGCATAGCGCCACAACACTCCAATTCAAAGAAGCGACTTAACGCTCTAAAACTGACGCACAACGTCACAACGCTCCTAGCGCTCCAATTCAAAGAAGCGCCCAGCGCTTCAGCGCTCAGCGCCAAGTGCACCATGTTCTCCTCACGTGTACGCTATTTCACAAAGAGCGCTCTGCATTCATTAACTGGCACTCAGCACCAAGCGCACTACGTGTTCCTCACAATTGCACTGAAGGAATATAAATTGTTCTTTAAATAAAGCCCCAGAGCCATAATGAGTGCTCAGCACTCAATAAAAGACAAAAATGTCGTCAGAACCCTAACCAATGCTCAGCATTGTTAAATGAAAAAGGACTGAGCCTAATTAAATGTCCAACATTTTAACTGAATGGGCCGAGCCCAAGTTGACCACAGATACCTAATTGAGCTCATGTGCTCATAAATCTTTGATCTTAGTCCCAAACTTGACTACAGATCTCCCAACCGACATTGGTTCAAGGGTACATCTCTTCATACCTCTGATATATGTAGTTGTAATTCTTCAACGTCTTTAGAGAGATGGAGGGTCCCAATAACCAATAACTTTTGGTGCATCTCCAAACGGTTGAACCAAAACCACACAGACTATGACGTCTTTAAACTGGACTATGATATCCTTAAACTTTACGGACCGTGGGGTCCTTAAACTCATGGATTATGATATCCTTAAACTTTATGGACTGTGATGTCCTTAAACTCTATGGACTGTGAGGTCCTTAAACTCATAAACTATGATGTCTTTAAACTTATAGACTATGACGTCTTTAAACTGTCACGGACTATGATGTCCATAAACTTTTGGACCGCATTGTCCTAAACTAAAACAATAGATCCCAAAAGCTCTTTTGTTGAATCTAAATGATCCTGTTGAGTAGATCTTAGTCTAAAATTAGACTAATGTATCCTCAACAAACGTTTGAGTTGATCTTAGTCTAAAACAAGACTAACGATCCTTAAACCCAACCTAAACCCAAATCTAAGAAAATACGGATTTGGACTAATCCACGCCCTACGGGTGATGATTTGTGTGTTATTTTGTGATCAAAGAATTGTTAATCGCAATCAAGAACGGCGTCGCATGGTAACTAGCCGGTGAGTACGGGTCGGCCCACAGGGATTTTGTGTATTCTCAATTTGTTCTAATGAGTTAATTCCAATCGGTATTGGATTGATTATCACTAAAAACTAAGGTTGATTTAGACTAGGATTAAAACCTTGCTAGGGTTAGGTTTAGGTTAAGTTTGGAAATTTAAGATTTCTCATCGCTTTCAATGCCCTAATTTAGATCTATTTAGGTGTTATGGTAATAATTAATAAAGGGGATTAGGACGATCGGGAAGAAACGATATTTCTTCCTCTAGGTCCTTATCCGTCCTTTCTTAATTCTTACCCTAACCTCCATGGAAAACATGCACAACCGGTCTTTTAAACTACGGTATCACCGTTACCTCGTGGGGTAGGGTGCCGTAGTGAGCGGTGTGTGTATGTATGCATGGAGTCCTATAAAAATAGGCGATGGGCAAGAAAGAGGTGAGAGATTTTCATCTCTCAAACCTTTCCTATTCCTAACCCTAACAAGTAAGGAACCACTCACTCATTAGGGGATTGATAAAAGACAATTTTTTTTTTATGATTTTTCAATTCAATAACCTAATTATCTAAGCTACGGCAGATGAATAAAAAGTGCTAAGCTAATTAACTAGGGCAGATAATAAAATCTATACTAGAGCAGAAAAGAATTTAAGAACTAGGGCAAGGTAAAAAAAAATCTACTTACTTTTATTCGATGCACTCTTCAAAGCATTACAATGAATTCTGAATTTTATTTGATAAAAAGAGGCATAGGAAGAGGCATGCTCTAAAAAGAGCATTAGGGTTTCTATTTATAGATCATAGAAACCCTAGGATTACATTCGATCCCTATCTGCATTTACAAAACTACCTTAAAAAGCCTAGTCAACGCACCGCCATCCACCGACAAAAATTGCACCGACACACGCTCATCATGGCCGCGGAACCGCGGCCAAAAGCCCTGTTTGGCCGTGGATCCGCGGCCATATAGAGTGTTCTTTGGATGAATTTGTCTGGGCTGCTTCCTGTTGCATTTTCCTTGATTTTTCTTCACTTGGTTCTTCAGAATGTCTTCTAGTCTCTTCCAGATTTCCACAGTGTAGAAGGTTGTGGACTTTTACCGTTTGCTTCGTGTTGAAGTCTTGAATCTTGCTCTGCCTTTGTACTTTGTGAAATTGTTCATTGATCTTCGTTTTTTATTCAAACTGTATGCATGATAAAGATTCTTTATTTGTTGGTCGTAGTCTCACTTTTGTAACGTCTTTTCATCCTTTTCACTGTTTTGTTCCGAGAACCTGTAACCTGTAACTATGTAGCAGACATGGATCAAAAGCACCTGTTTATTTGTAAAATGAATAAGAATGGGGAATATAATAATGCAAAATTATGATAGGAACAAATACCCCCAAACTTATCTTTTGCTCGTCCTCGAGCAAAACTAGTTTTATTCTCGAAAAAGACCTAGCCTCACTTTCGCAGGGAAACGCGATTGCACTGAGCTCGTGCAACAAGCCGTTAAATATCTAGGTGTCCCTAGTAGGAGGAGTGTTGTCTCCTGAGGGTTTTCAGCGGATACTACCCACAAAATCCTATCAATTCCGCCTATTGACTTTTATTCTCCAATTAGGTTTTCTAACAAGAAACTCTATTATCTTCAACTCAGAAATTATCAACCCGTATTTTTCACGCTTCCTTATCATTTAACTTAAGATTGTATATGTTCTATAGATTTACTTAGTTTTTAGCATCTTTTGAGTTTTCCTTCTAAGGTTCCATCTCAACTTAGGATTTTTTTATCATCTCTACTAAAGATATAAGTCCTATTTTTCATTCCTATCTCTCATCCAAACCCCAATCATATACCCCTACGTGTGTGTATGTATCACCCCTACACTTGGAAATTCAATTCAAGCTCTTATACTCTTGTCCATTGTCCAAAGTACTTTTAGTTGGTGAATTTTTATATGAAATTGCTCACACATCCTTCATGCGACCGTTAATACTTCTTGAGGTACTAACGACCGATTACAAAATGTGTTCGCGCATTAAGGCGTAATTCCTAGTTTTGTAACACCTAAGGCTTTAGCAGTGACCTCCAAACCAGTTGGTCTAAGACACTAGTTGATAAAGCACCCTAGCTAAATATTTTTTTATTTATGCAGTTTTAAGTAATTACAAAAACCAGTGTTCATTTTTTTTCTCTTTATTCACACTTGTATTTTTATTTTATTTCCCTTCATACTAAGGACTTTAGACAAGAGCATTTCAAGATCTCTTCTACTATTTCAAGTTTCAAGGTTCGTGTTTGTGCAATTTGTAGGGTATATATTTTCAGAATTTAGACTTAAGTTTAGGAATTATTTTTCAGACTTATACTTTAATAAAAATATCAATACTCTTCCTTTATTTTGACTTAGCCCAAGAAATAAACTTTAAAATTTGCCTATTTCTAAGTAAACTACAAAGACATATATTTTCTACCGTTAAATTTTAAGAAAGGTTATTTTTTAGGGTTTTTAATTTACTAAGTCTAGCATCTAGTTTTTCCTAGCTAGTTAACCTTCTTGTCAAACTCAAGTCAATTATGGCCAAAATTGAATGTTTCAATTTTTATAATTTTTAAATTTTTTTGATTTTAAAATAAGTATGCAAATGCAAAAATATACACATGAATGGGAAGGAAGAAAGCTTACCGAGCACACCCCCAAACTTAAACTTGACAGTGTCCTCACTGTCAGGCTACACCAAGAGGGTCAAAATTGCCGGTATTCCCTTGTTTATTTATTTTATTATTAATTTTTTTTATTGTTAACAGAAAAAAAAACAAAATATATACAAAAAGGCCCCCCCAAACTTAAGTGAAATAGTGTTTCGACTGTTTAAATATTAAAATTAAGAGTTAGGGAGGAGAAAAACACAGTATCAAGCTATACAAGGCCTTACACAGGCCAAAGGTTAGCACCAACCATTCAAAAATCTTATCGTTATAATGGTGTGGTTGGTGAAAGAATGGAGTGTAGAGGAAAGAAATGAGGCGCACACGAGACCGTGTGGGAATAGAAACAGTATACGTTCTCGGTGGAGGAGATGAATGGCGGAAGAGAGAAAGAAGTGTAGTACGAACTTGAGGGTGTAAATTGAGTGAATAGATTAGCACAAATTGTGATGACCGATAGGTTAAAAGCGATTGTGCTAATCTATCAACCCGTCGAGAAATGGGGTCAAATCCCTCAAGATTCGCGAGAAAACATGGGTAGGTTGAACTTGGTAAACCAGCCGTTGAAAATGGAAGCGTGATGGATTCTTGCACGGTCGAAACGATCGAAAGAACGAAGGGGAGTGATTTAGGAAGGGTCTCATTCTCACCTAAGTAAACATATGTAAGGTGAGACGGCAACAGCTTGAGTTCGAGTTTCAGAGGTGAAACATTGAAAGTGAAATTGGTGAAACTGTCTCGAACTCGAAGGATTCCATCAATGGTTCGAAATAACTGTAAGCGACCGAGTCTGATGGTTCAACTGACTCATCTGAAAATTCAAAGGACTCAAACTCGGGCGGAGAGTCTTCAAAATTGTCCGAAAAAGTGAAACACTCGTAATCGTTATCAGTTGTGAGAACTGTGGCAGATTCAAGGAGGAACGCACTAGTGGCGTCAAAACTGTTGTGATCGAACAGAAATTTTTCAAGCTCACAGTCCTCCTGCGTGATCTCTTGCGTGGTCGGAACGATGGAAAGGATGAAGGGGGTGATTTAGGAAGTATAACAGTTAAAGATTCAGGAGGATGAATTGGAAAATCCGACTCATCAAACAAAACTAGTTCATCCTCAATACTATCCTCAATACTCTCCTCAATACTATCCTCATAATTCTCCTCAAATTTTATCTTATCCATGCAATTATCATCAAAATCAAGATGCATATGAAGCTCGGGAGAAACAATTAATGACTCGGGATGATGAATTGGAGAGAAAAATTCAGTCAAATCTGCGGGTTCATCATCCAAATTATTCCCTGCGTCAATATCTTCAATCAAGTGAAAATCAATTTTTTCGGACACCTCATCAAAAGCATGCATATTTATCAATTCAGGTTTTAGATCGGAGGTGTAGAGGTCGAAAGGATTGGTGATGGTTTCACTCGAAAGGGACCCTTCATAATCTGGCAAATCAAGCACTACAAAGTCGCACAACTCATTAAACGTTTTATTTTCAACTGGTGAATCATTTGGGACACTTGATAGACATTCAAAACCGGAGTTGTGGGATTCAATTGGTGATGGGTAGGTTTGATTTGGAAGTGCACAGTTCACTCTCTCCACTCAAATTCTCAATCTGTCCAACCGCCTCATCATACATTGGAATTTTTGGAGCTAGTTGGAAAGTAGCTACCGGGTCACTAGGTTGCATAAGGGCGGCAATGGACGCATCCAAATTCCTCATCTGTTGGTTTGTCGCTACAATATAAGCTTCCAACGACTGTTCCATACTAGACATGGGTTGTGAAGGGGTTTCAGTAAAAAATTCAAAGTTGTTTGGATACGTGAAACTCCCAAATGGTTGTGTAGAAGCAATATCTAGGGAATGTGTGAAAGTCCGGTAGGACTGGTAGGAATTGAATGGTTGGACAAGAGTAGGATCAACATTTGGATAAAAAGGTGAATGGACTTGTTGATCCCAAGAACTGGAAGTGTTGAAAGGAGTGAAAGATCGGTTACGAGCTTGTTCAATATGTTCAGCAATAGACATGGGTTTCGGAGTTACAACAGAACTCGAAAAGGGGTATCAACGTAAGAAGGTGGTGAAGGTTGAAATGGTTGATACAAAGTGGATTGCAGAGTCGAACTATTTCTCCTAGATGCTTCTATTCGATCTTTCAAAGAAATTTTGGGCATGGAGGGGTCGTCCGTAATTCGACCAAAACAATTCGTGTAGGAAGCAATGTTTGGATGAGGGTACCAAAGTTCGGCAAGAGTTTTGTGAGGTGGGGTACCCATGATGTAAGAAAGGAGAGGAAAAAAGAATGTGGGTGCAAGTGGGGTGCAATGGATTTCTAGCGACAAAATTGGCAAGTTTTTGTAAAAAAAAAATTCCCGTTCTGTGTTTATTTTAATATAAGGAGCTTTTTGCAAAAGATTTTCAATAAAAAGGCTTAGACACACGTTCAAGCAATCACAAAATGCACAATCAAGCCTAAATCTAGGGTCATCTAGGTCAACTAGACTGCTCCTAACTGTTCTAAAGGGCAAGATGTGAGGAGCTCAAATCGCTTCTTCACCGCCAATTGTGGCCAGGTAAGCACAAGTAGAGAAAGGAGGGATCCGCTCACGAATCACCGTGAGACGGGCCTTTTAAAGTTACCTTTCCCTACCTGTCTAGTCTAGGCATCACAAAGTCTGGTTTAGATCAACGATCGATGCCTACAACTATTCTTTTGTCCTATTGAGCGCGACAGTCCTTAAGGCTGAGTCTAATCTTTTTTTAATTTAACTCGATGGTCAATGCAATATACTTTATGTGATTTTTGGGGTCCTGGGAAGGGTAATGAAATCCCCACCCAATCTGGATTGGTGTAAAAGCCCCTTAAAGTCAATTTTAAATATGCAAAGCAGTAAAAACAATCAAACACTTGCAAACAATTTTTTTATTGCAGCGCAAAGAATCCTGCACAAGATCAAGTAATTGGAGAAGGGGGAGAAGTTTTTGCGCAAAGAACCCTGCAGGAAAATTTTTCAGAGGAGATCAGGGGGTTCAGAAGAAGAAAATAAGCTTACAGAGGAGATTCGGGCTGCTGACATCAGCAGCATGCGGCGGATCCACGGCAGACAAGGGCCTTCGGCGGCGCTTCCACGGTCAAAGAAAAGGATCAGTCTTCCAAACTTCTTCTATTCCTCTGTTCTGATTTTTCTGTGTTGTTCAGATCTGCTGTTTTCTGTTTTGCTCTTTGGATTTTTCCAGATCTGAATTTGTTCGTCTCTTCGATCCTGCACAATTCAAACAAAAACCCTTCAAAGAATAACAAGATGATAAAAAAATTTATATTTTTTTTTAGTTTTTATGATTTTTCAATTTTTATATTAACCCGAAATTACAAAAAGAAAATAAGTACGCCATCCCCGGCAACGGCGCCATTTGATTGAAGAGTTTTACGCGTGCACTTGCGCTTTAGAAAGATGAATCAAAGAATTAATTACCACAATCAAGAACGGCGTCGCTTGGTAGCTAGCCGGTGAGTACGGGTCGGTCCACAGGGATTTTGTTCTCAATTTATTCTAACGAGTTAATTCCAATTGATGTTGGATTGATTATCACTAAAAACTAAGGTTGATTTAGACTAGGATTAAAACTTTGCTAGGGTTAGGTTTAGGTTAAGTTTGGAAATTTAAGATTTCTCACCGCTTTCAATGCCCTAATTTAGATCTATTTAGGTGTTATGGTAATAATTAATAAAGGGGATTAGGACGATCGGGAAGAAACGATGTTTCTTCCTCCAGGTCCTTGTCTGTCCTTTCTTAATTCTTACCCTAACCTCTATGGAAAACATGCACAACCGGTCTTTTAAACTACAGTATCACCGTTACCTCGTGGGGTAGGGTGCCATAGTGAGCGGTGTGTGTATGCATGCATGGAGTCCTATAAAAAATAGGCGATGGGCAAGAAAGGGGTGAGAGATTTTCATTTCTCAAATCTTTCCTATTCCTAAGCCTAGCAAGTGAGGAACTACTCACTCATTAGGGGATTGATAAAAGACATTTTTTTTATGAGTTTTCAATTCATTAACCTAATTATCTAAGCTACGGCAGATGAATAAAAAGTGCTAAGCTAATTAACTAGGGCAGATAATAAAATCTATATTAGGGCAGAAAAGAATTTAAGAACTAGGGCAAGGTAAAAAAAAATCTACTTACTTTTATTCGATGCACTCTTCAAAGCATTACAATGAATTCTGAATTTTATTTGATAAAAAGAGGCATAGGAAGAGGCATGCTCCAAAAAAAGCATTAGGGTTTCTATTTATAAATCATAGAAACCCTAGGGTTACATTCGATCCCTATCTGCATTTACAAAACTACCCTAAAAAGCCTAGTCAACGCACCGCCACCCACTGACAAAAATTGCACCGACACACGCTCATCATGGCCGTGGAACCGCGGCCAAAAGCCCTGTTTGGCCGTGGATCCGCGGCCATATAGAGTGTTCTTTGGATGAATTTGTCTGGGCTGCTTCCTGTTGCATTTTCCTTGATTTTTCTTCACTTGGTTCTTCAGAATGTCTTCTAGTCTCTTCCAGATTTCCACAGTGTAGAAGGTTGTGGACTTTTACCGTTTGCTTCGTGTTGAAGTCTTGAATCTTGCTCTGCCTTTGTACTTTGTGAAATTGTTCATTGATCTTCGTTTGTTCTTCAAACTGTATGCATAATAAAGATTCTCTATTTGTTGGTCGTAGTCTCACTTTTGTAACGTCTTTTCATCCTTTTCACTGTTTTGTTTCGAAAACCTGTAACCTGCACTATGTAGCAGACATGGATCAAAAGCACATGTTTATTTATAAAATGAATAAGAATGGGGAATATGATAATGCAAAATTATGATATGAACAAGCGTCAACATAAATTAGTCTCCGTATACAACCAACGGGCAACCAAAAACAAAACAAACAGACACGACATGAAGTGACCATCTAGAGAAGGAGAAAATGGTTACCGTGATGCGGTAGCGTAATTAACTGCAGGAGCTTGCGCCGCAGGGAAAAGCGTCCCCACAATCAAAAGCCTCTCACAATGAGGGGGAATCTGACGAAGTCTGCTACATCGGCCGCATCCGACTAAACCTTCGATACATGGTGCCATAAATCAACTTGGCATCTTTAGAGAGGTGGACGGATAAAACCAAACCCCAAATTTAGGCGAGACGTTTGTCTTTCCCGGCTTTCGGCGGAGAAATGATTCTGGCACGCGCGGTGGGACCTTTTCCTCTTTCCACTCCACACTTTGTTTGTCGTGTTTCACGAACGAATTGCGGTTTGCTATGGTTGCCCTTGGATTCGAGGTACTAATATTTGGTGTCTTGCTCCGCGCAGAAAACAGAAGATCAATGTCTTTCAACTGCACCAACTGCACCAACTCCCACTCCCTCCCTGCTGGAAGAGTGACTTATGGGCCTCAAGCGGCCTCCGTTTTCAAGATGCCAGTGGAACCGATGACGCAAGCCACCACTGGGCTGTTCTTTGGGACCATGCTCCAACCCATGAGTTTCAACGCCCCACCGCCGTCGCAAGAAGCTCCGAAGAAGACGGTCTTTGGTCGGTTTACGACTACCGCGGCCCCTCTCAATGGGTCGCCCAAATCCAATGCCTCAGTCTTTAACAGACTGGGCCAAAACTCCAATGGGCCATGAAGAAGCCCGCGATACCTAAGGGAGTTATCCCAAAACGAATAGCCATTCCTGCTCCTGAAGTCGCCAAAGCGGCTTTTCCTGCTAAGGGGTCGGCCTTCGCGAGACAGTTCACTCCAACTCCCGCTTCAGGCGAAATCACCAAGGCTGCTTCCCCTGCTCGAAAGTCTGTCTTCGACAGGTAGGCCATCCCCATTCAACGGACGTCAGTTTTCAATAGGCTGGCACCAACGGCAACCCTCCACCGGAGCAGGGGGTATGATGAATCCACCCCCATAGCTGAGCCAGTACCGTCTGCTCAACACGCTCGGCGTCGCCACTGGCGCTGAGTGAGGAAAGCTGGGGGCGATTCCCCATCTGGACTTACCCCGCCGGCTCCAACGGTGGAGGCCGACACTGATGTTCCAATTGGAAATAGCTTTGAACCACTCAGGAGGGTCCGCAAGAACTCTCCGACTGCCGTCCTGAAAAGATCTCCTCTACTTGTGGAGAATGCTACAAAGACAAAGCCAGAACAGCCCCCTCAGCGACTGTCCTCTAAAATTCACAAGGTCTGACGACAGGTCCAAGACTCGGTGATCAACCAAGACTACTCCCGCCGACTGAAGAAGATGAAAGTTCGGTAAGAGAAGGACTACCCTGTTGTACCACAGAAAGTGTCGTCTACTTGGGTGCCTGCTGAAATGGCCCCCTCAACTTTGACCGCTCACAAAAGAAGAAGGCCGGAGAAAATCCTCGTGCCTGCGACGAATCTAAAAGGTACTTAACCTAAATGCCCCAAGTCTGGGGGCATGGTGGTACACACTGTTTATATGGCATTCGGGAAATAGGATAGCCGTATTTCCATGGGCCATCGACCTCTCACCAGATCAGTGACAAAGGCTTAGGAGCAACAACAACAAAAACTCCAGGAGATGCTAACACAGATGGCCGCACTCACTGGGCCAAAAGAAAGCCCGGAGACGTCGTCAAAGCAGAGTCAAGAACAGGAAACCGATGTTGAGTTCCTCCGCAGAATGCTCGAGAAGAAAGATAAAGAAGCCGCGGAGCAGGCGACCAATATAAAACAAATGGCGCTATTGTTCCAGGACATGGTGGGCATGATGATCCAGCCGGACCCTCCAGCGGAGGAGCCTCCGATGATCATTGAAGATGACAGAAGGGAGACATCAAACCCTCTTCCGACCTTTTCAGCAGCAAAAGAGGAAACGATCTCGAAAGCTGCGCTCGATGATTATATAGCTCAACAGATACGAGCTCACCAGGCGAGCGAAGCCACTGGCCAAATCGTCAAGACCGGACGACCCTATCCAGGTTGGTACGATCAAATAAAGTATTCGCCGGATATACGATCCCTAAATTCCATATATATAAGGGGATGGGGAATCCACACCAGCACGTTGCTCAATTCAGGGCCTTATGCGGTAATACTGGGGGTAACGATAAACTACTGCCTCGCCTTGGCAGCTTGTCAGAGACGGCGTTTGAATGGTACTCTGAACTTCCGAACGACTCTGTTAAGACATTTGTAGAAATGGAGCTACTGTTTACACAGAGATTCGCAAGCACTAGCGAGCGCACCCCGATCACCGCACTAATTAACGCCAGGGTGAAGCCAGGCGAAACATGGGTCAGTACGCGATACGGTGGCGAAATCTATGGTCGAAATGTGAACAGCGCATAGAGGAAGCTCCTGCAGTGGACATGTTTGTGGGAACTCTTGATCCGCAGGCGACCATATCCCAGTTCATGATGTTTTTCAAGCCGACTACCTTTCAGGCCTTGATTGACAAGCTGGCCCAAATGGATCAGATGGGCCATAGACCGTCTTCCTCGAAAATGGAACCTCTAAACAAAAAGGGAAAAGGGAAAGCAATCTTCGTCGCCAATGCTCAGCAGCAGCCCAGTGGTCCAAAACCAATTGATCGCCAAGACGATAGACGAGAAGCTGAAGCGCCCTTATTCGTTTCCCCGGGATAAAATGAGGAGACTGTTCGAGATAGCGGTGCGCAACAGACTCATCACCTTGCCGGATCCAAAACGCCCACTGGTGACGTCAACAGTCCCAACTATTGCCCCTACCATCGAATAAAGGGCCATCCAATCGAAGATTGCTTTGTCTTCAAAAACTGGATTGAGGACCAATACCAGCAAGGCAAATTCGCGTTGTCTGAAAACTGGAGGGTAAACCCGCCCCAGCCGCACGCTCTCAAAAAGGTGGACACACCGGGGGCATTATGCTCTTTTATAGGAGAAGCTCCATGGGAGGTCGCTCTTTCAGCCAAAACAAAACGAATGCTAAAGGATCTCCAAACATGCCCGGCGATCAGGTGGAAAAGTTCGCTGGAACCCGAGGTCATTAAGGGAATGCTGAAGCCGCGCCCGACGCCAAGAATTGGTAGTGATAGTCAAAACGCCCATGCCCGTTCGTCAAAGTCTTCAAAAAAGAATATGAAGACCAAAAAGCCCGTGAAGTCTGATGACAAGCGCACGGACCTGCAAAGACACATTGACGTACTGGAAGAATATAACCAGAAGGCGCGAACCCCGATCACGCTCCAAGAGTTTCTCAACCACATCCTTGAGGATGGAGATGATGACAATGATGGGGGAGAAGACTCGTCAGATGAACCCGAGAACTATGCGGCGAGCTGCCACATGATCTCTCATTCGTCAATAGATGGTGAAGAAGCTCCTGATGCAGAGAAACTGGGGGTAGATCCCGAACTGGAACTCCTAGAACCGTCAGATGAGATGATTGACATGTTGCTGAACGAGGCCCGTCAAAAAAGCAAATCTGACCGAGAGCGTGAAACGGCCATATATGAAAGGGCCAAGCGTCAGCATCACGTTGAAGAAGCTCCGGTATTGATAAGCCATAGAGTACCCCAACCGGATATAAGCACTTCTGCCGCCAGCAAAAGCAGGTTTAAGACAAGGAAGCGATTCGCTAAAGCCCTGTCAAAGGGAATGAAGTTGCCCCCTTTCAAAGAAGACACTTCAGAAAATACGTTCTCCGACGGACTAGATGCACATCCAAACTACTGCTTATATCATCGGAGGATCGCGCACCCTATCGAGGAATGCATGGCCTTTAAAAATTGGTGGCAGGGATACGTTGCTAATCGATAGCATTTCAAGCGAATGAAGCACAAAACTCGCCAAAAACAAAGAAGCACGACCGATGAGCATAAAAGAACTGCCGGCAACTGTCACATGGTTGATAGCAAGGGATCGCAAGTTCTCACCTTCGGGAGCGATTCTGATGAAGAAATAGCCCTTGGCCCTCTCTTCAAGGAATCCATCTCTGAAACAGAAGAGACGAAGACCTGCGAAAACATTCAGCTACGTAATCGCACATTATCCGAAAAGAATCTCGGACTTACAAACAAGGGGGCAAACAAAAAAGATACGGGAAAGAAAAAGACCCTGAAGATATCGCCCTCAATGACTGATTCGTCGAAGAGCTGGCAACTAAGGACCCGCCAAAGAAAAGGAAGGTGGATTACAACGTTCTGGCACACCTGAAGAAGTTACCCTCGCAGCTAAGCATTCCCGTTTCCCTTCTGCTATCTAAAGAGGCGAGAGATTCTTTGATCAAGGCACTACAAGAGCCCGAAAAGTTTCAAGCTTTCCTTGCCGAAGAAAAGATGAAAGACGAGCTGGAAGAAGTGCACACTGCTGACGTCACTTTCAGCGATGAAGACCTCCTCCTAGAGACGTGCGAGCACAACCGTCCCCTGTATGTCACCGGATACTGTCATGACATCAAGATAGGCAAAATCCTGGTCGAAAATGGGTCCTCTGTCAACCTTCTCAATGTAAGAGTGTTGAAGGAGATTTGCATGAGCGTTCAGCACATCGCTCGGGATAAAATCACTATCTCCGGGTTCGACTCTCAGTCATCATAGACACTCGGGTCTGTGATACTGACATTACACTTTGGGCTGCTCGTCACTGACATCAAATTTCATGTCATTGATGCCAAGACTTGCTACAACCCTTTTGCTCGGCAGGCCTTGGTTACACGAGTACAACATCATCCCTTCTACACAACATCAGTGTATGAAGTATTTCAAGGATAGTCTCGAGTATACCGTGACAGGGGAGCTGAGCCCATTCTCCATGAATGAAGTCCGAAAGTACGAAGATGCAAAATACTTCTTGCCAGACTTCGAAGACACGGAAAGGTGCCATAAGCCGGAGAATAAGCAGAAAGCTATCACCACTATTTCGGTCTTTAGGAGTAATACCGAAGAGGAGGAAGATATAGTTTATTCAAGACCGCCCCAATGCAATAAGCCAGGACCGTCCACCCCTATTCTGGTCTTCGACAGTGACTCTGAAGATGAGGTTAATGCAGTATTTTCTGTTTGGCCATCAATACAAGCCTTCACCGGCGATGAAAAGAGTTTGCAAATCGCCATGGTTCCGCAAGGGCATTATAAAGAGCTCGACGCACTTGATACCTATAGTGTGCAGGAACTGCAGATGTTCTACGTCCCTTCCGGGCGAAGAGATGAAAAGGCGATCCTCTTTTATCGATCCACGGAAACCAAAGTAGAGAAGAAATCTGGCATGGTGCTTATTCTGCACTTAACAGGCTCCAGCCCATCGGTATGCCCAGATACTACACAGAAGGATTAAAAAGGCTGTTGAGGTGCCAAGGCGTACCCTTCAAACAGACTGCTCGACAGGCTCAGTTTTACAACAGGATCTGGAACGTCCCTGGAACTCAAAAAAAATTGCCCAACGGGAGAATAGAAACGATCGGGCTTGGATATGTTCAATCCAAGAAACGGGAGCGATTCCATGGTTGCTACGTTATACATGACTTTGATGAAGAAGGAGATGCTCTGTTAGAAGACGCTAACCCTGAACCAAAATGAGGTCCCGCCATGAAAGTGCCTAGTCCGTCGTTCGAAGAACAGATGGACAAGCTAATAAGGGAATCGGGTCAAAAAGTCCGGGATGACCACAACCGCGAAATGGCCATTTACGAGAAAGCCAGGATGCAGCGCCTCTTTCAGCAGGCTGCGGAGAATGACGATGCTCTTCGTTGCCAGCCCGTCATACAAAATACCCGACTCAGAGGTAGAAACAAGCTAAAGAACGGAAAAAACGTTTGACAGCGGCAAAGCGGGTCCAAGAAGCTACGCGATCGAGAATTGAGCAGCCGGGATCCGTCTCTTAGAAAGAAGATGGGTCGAGTATATTCTTTTCCCCAAGACAAGACAAAGAAGATATTCGATCTTGTCATGAAATATCAAATGATTACGCTCCCGGAGTCCAAACACCCCGAACAAGCAGACGAGGTCTCTCACCCGGATTATTGCTCCTATCACCGAGCGATAGGACATCCTCTCGAAGACTGCTTCACCTTCAAAAATTGGGTCGAGGACCAGTATCAGCAAGGCATGTTCGCTTTATCTACCAGTTGGAGGGTAACGCCGCCACAGAAGCATGAACTGAAAGCCACATATGCAGCAAGAGTAGAGCCGGATCAACATCGGTCTTGGAAGCGATCTCGTACCTGTCACGCGATAACGCTGTCAGGAGAAGGAGTACGCGAGGATATGGATGACCTCTCCTGGTGCTTCGAAAATAAAGATTAAGATGAGTTGATCTCAGAACTTCCACCGGCGCCAAAAGAGCTGGAAGATGGAATATATACTATTGTGGACAACCTAAAGAAAATCGGCTTGGGGATGGAAAATGACCCGAGGCCTACGTTCGTCAGTGGGCTGCTGTCCGAAGAACAGGTAGCTACGCTAAGAGACGTGCTCATGCAGTATAAAGGCTGCTTCGCATCGAACTACTCCGAGATGCCGGGGCTAAATCCGGAAATAGATGTGCATAAATTGGTGATATTCCCGGACGTCAAGCCAGTCAAACAAGCACCGAGGAGAATGCGGCTCGAACTTGAAATGAGCATCAACGCCGGGGTTAAGAAGCTAATCGATTCTGGCTTTATCCAAGAGGTTCAGTACCTTGAATGGATCCCCAACATCGTCCCAGTGATGAAGAAAAATGGGACGGTGCGCATCTGCGTAAACTTTCGGGACCTTAACAAAGCCTGTCCGAAGGATGACTTTCCCGAACGGTTACTGAGCTGATGATAGACAACACGTCCACTCATGATGTTTTCTCCTTCATGGACGGCTTATCAGGGTACAATCAAATAAAGATGCATCCCGAAGACTAGAAGCATACCGCTTTCCGGACCCCTTTGGGCATATTCTGCTACAAAGTGATGCCTTTCGGTCTGAAGAACGCTGGCGCCACCTATCAGAGGGCCATGACGAAGATTTTCGATGTCCTCATACACGAACTCGTCGAGTGCTATATTGACGACCTCGTGGTAAAAAGCAAATCGCACGAGGAGCATTGGGAGCATCTGAAGATAGTGTTCCAACGTCTTCAGAAATACAACCTGAAGATGAACCCTCTCAAATGTACGTTCGGAGTTTCCTCAGGCAAGTTCCTGGGATTCATTGTACGACACCGGGGCATCGAAATAGACCCATCAAAGATCAAGGCGATCATGGAAATGCCTCCGCCAAGAACTCTCAAGCAATTGCGGTCCCTACAAGGAAAGCTCGCATATATCTGGCGGTTCATAGCCAATCACTCCGGCAAATGCCGCCCTATAGCCATTTAATGAAGAAGGGGAGCCCTTTCGTCTAGGATCGCAAATGCCAGAGTGCACTCGACGAAATCAAGCAATACTTGCAGAATCCGCCGGTACTAACCGCTCCGGTCAAGGGAAAGCCTCTCATCCTGAACACAACAGCCCTTGAAGGTTCCTTAGACGCGCTATGGGCATAGGAGAACAACCAAGGGAAGGAGAGAGCCCTTTACTATTTGAGTCGAGTTCTCCTGAGGGCAGAAAACAACTACTCCCCCATTGGAAAAGACTGCCTGGCGTTAATCTTCGCGATAATGAAGCTCCGGCATTATGCTTTGGCGCATGAGGTCCACCTAATATCAAAAGTAAACCCTCTCAAATATTTAATGTCAAGAGCCATACTAACAGGGCTGCTCGCTAAATGGTCCCTCCTCTTGATGGAGTTCTCGATAACTTATCGTCTCCTCAAGGCAGTGAAAGGCCAGGCCATCGCTGACTTCCTCGCTGAGCATCCGATACCTGCCGATTCACCCTTAAATTGCGAA
Organism: Agapanthus africanus; assembly: GCA_030015575.1. Lineage (NCBI taxonomy): Eukaryota > Viridiplantae > Streptophyta > Magnoliopsida > Asparagales > Amaryllidaceae > Agapanthus > Agapanthus africanus. The sequence continues at coordinate 394,119,754 of JASDDO010000029.1, read as the reverse complement.
TTGCCAGACGAGCACGCGTTTGACACGATCGACGAGGGGAGAAGAGAGAGTGATACCCGATGGGAACTCTACTTCAATGAGGCATCCTCCATGAAGAAATGAAAGCACAGCTCCTCCATAATCAAATCCGGGGTAGGCCTTATCTTCGTGACTCCGCAAGGAGGGATAATGCGCTTTGCCTTCTCCTTAACAGAGCCGAGGACAATCAATGAAGCCGAATATGAGGCTTTGATAGCAAGTCTTGAGATCGCTGTCGACATGGAAATCGAAAACCTCCTTATATACGGAGACTCTCAGTTGGTTGTTAGTCAAGTAAACGACGACTATCAAACGTGTAAACCGGAGTTGGTAAAGTACGGTGAGAGAGTGCAGCAACTGCTGAACCAAATCCCTTCTTATGTTTTGGAAAGCATACCGCGTACAGAAAATAGCAAAGCGAATGCATTAGCCGAACTCGCTAAAGAACTGGCTGACGAAAATCTCGATGATGTGAGGATCGTTGTGCAAAGCTGTCGGGTTCTTGCACCAGCGGAAATATCTCCAAAATCGTCCAAAAAAAAGGAAGCGACCAAGCAAACGACCCTACAAATAAAAGACCAGGAAAATGCTAGAGATTGGAGAGAAGTCTTTATAGACTACTTCAAATTTCGTCGGACACCTGAAGATGCGTCCTCAAGACATCAGCTCATGAAAAGAGCTCTATCTTTCGTCTTCGTCAATGATACTCTGTATAAGAGATCGTTTGACTCTGTGGCTAAGATGCCTGGGACCAGAAGAAGCGAGGAAAGTCATCCAAGAAACTCACGACGGACTATGCGGATCTTATCAAGCCGGCCCAAAGATGAAGCTGAAGATCAAAAGGATGGGCTACTATTGGCCCACGATGATTCAGGACTGCCTCGAATACGCGAAGCAGTGCCACTCGTGCCAGAATCATGGGGACTTCATCCACCAGCATCCAAATCCGCTACACCCAACGGTGGCTAGCTGACCGTTCGAAATGTGGGGAACTGACATAATCGGGCCCGTCGAACCAGCATCGTCCAGATGACAACGGTTCATATTGGCGACAACCGATTACTTCTCTAAGTGGGCAGAAGCAGTACCGCTGGGAGAAGTGAAGACGGAGAATATTCTTCATTTCTTCAAGACACACATCATCTATCGGTTCAGCACTCCACGACGAATTATCTCCGATAACGGGCCGGCCTACAGAAGTTACAAAATCAGTCGCTTCGTACAACAGCATAACATAGACTGGAGAAACTCTTCGGTCTATAATCCCCGAGCTAACGGTTTGGCTGAGGCTTTCAACAAGACCTTGACGAAAATCTTAAAGAAGATGGTGTCCAAAAACAAAAAGGACTGGCACGAGAGATTGCATGAAGCTCTCTGGGCGTATCAAACTATGTTCAAAACAGCCACAAACACAACGCCGTATTCATTGGTATTCGGTGCTGAAGCAGTACTCCCTTTGGAGATAGAGCTACCCTCTCTACGAGTGGCAGTTCATTATGAGCTAACGAGCGAAGAGAATGCTCATCTTCGCCTGGAGGAGCTCGATGCCCTTGACGAAACCCGGCTCATGGTGCAGCAAAACCTAAAGGCTTACAAAGAAAGGATGACGCGCTCGTACGAAAGATTGACTAGGCCGAGAACATTCCGCCAAGGCGAACTCATGCTAGTCGTAAAAAGAGCTATGATCCCTAATCATGCCAAACAAGGGAAATTCGAGCCAAACTATAAGGGCCCGTATATCATAGACAAGGTCTACCAAGGTGGGGCTTACTTGCTCATGAATATGCATGGCGAAAGACCCTTTAGGCCAGTAAACGGTCGGTTCTTGAAAAAATACTATGCCTGACCGAAACATCTTTAAACTACTACCAACCCGCAGCATCCTTAGGCTGACTCGTAAAAACAAATGGTACGTCCATAAGCAGGATGATCATGGATGAAAACCCGAAAGGGCTCCGTGAGTAAAAACAGCAAGGCTACCGGCGATATTTGTGAAAACCCGAAAGGGCGCAGACTCGTAAAAAAAAGACGGTATGTCCATAAGTAAGATGGGTACGGATGAAAACCCGAAAGGGCTTCGTGAGTAAAAACAGTAGGGCTACCGGCGAGTTTGTGAAAACCCGAAAAGGCACAATCTCGTGAAAAGACACTTGTAAGGTCCTCTCGATATTGTAAGGAGAAAACTACCTGCGTGAGATCTTTACGACTCATAAAGGAGCGACGCACTTAGGAGTCCTCACGACTCCTAAGGAGAAAATACACTTACGAGACCGTCACGACTCGTAAGGAGAAGCCTCTTATGAGACCCTCACGGCTCATAAGATTCAAAAGCCTTAAGCTATAGGGATCTAAACCTGCTCTTAAGCCATCACATTTCCATCGCTGCCCTACAAGAGGTTTAATACTGACCCTTGTATACAATCCACGAGCGCAAATAATCATTTCCTTTTCGAGTCCCACCAACGACAAGGAATGCCCTCATTTGATGAACAAACACTTGTAAATCTTCTCGACTTATAAGGAGAAAACACTCTTGTAAGATCCTTACGACTTATAAGAGAACACACACTTAGGAATCCTCATGATTCCTAAGGAGAAAATGCACCTACGAGATCCTCACGACTCGTAGGGAGAAACACCTTTATGAGACCCTTACGGCTCATGAAGTCAAAAGCCTTAGTCGACAGGATTCTAACCCTGTTTGCTAAGCCATCTTTGTTTAAATCGACAAAGGCAAATGATAATTCGGTCCTGGCAATGTCCCAGTTGTAGTGATGCTGTTGCCTACATGGGTATCAAGTTCCAAGTCCTTTCATGGCAAATGATGATTCGCTCCTGGCAACATTCCAGTCGCAGCGATACTGATGCAAGATTGGGATCAGACCTTGAGTTCCATACTCGGAAAAAAAAAATGTATATGAAATAGCCGAAATGTTTGGGCAGCTCGCAATAAAAATCAGCGAGTAAAATATATGCATACAAAAATAGCCGAAATGATTGAGCAACTCGCAATAAAAAGCAGCGAGCAAAAAAACAACCGAAATGATTTTGCACCGCGTAAAATAGCCGAAATGATTGGGCAATCGCGACTTTCGCGAAACAAAAAGCTAAAATGATAGAGCATCGCGGGAAAGAAAACAAAAAAATACATATAAAATGAAACTTTTGCCCTGCAGGTAAGTCCATACTGACCTCTGTATATAATCCATGGGCATAAACGAAAAGGGAACCACATGTCCCAACAAATTCTAACAAAGAAAGAGTCAGGTCTCAACGGCAACATCTACAGCCTGTAGACCAACAACGACGTTCCCTCTCATTCTAGCAGGATAAGGATGCGACATCACCAATCGGAGCCACGACAAAGTCCCCAGTTCCAAGACTCTATGGTTCACACACAACCTAGAGTCAAAACCCCGACACCGTAGAAAACGGAGAAAGTCGATCCCCGACACAGTAGAAAACGGAAAAAGTCGATCCCCGACACCGTAGAAAAGAGAGAAAGTCGACCCCCGACACCGTAGAAAACGGAGAAAGTCGACCCCCGACACCGTAGAAAACGGAGAAAGTCGACCCCAGACGCCAAAACGGAGAAAGTCGACCCCCGACGCCGTAGAAAATGGAGAAAGTCGATCCCCGACACCGTAGAAAACGGATAAAGTCGATCTCCGAACACCGTAGAAAACGGAGAAAGTCGACCCCCGACACCATAGAAAACGGAGAAAGTCGATCCCCGACACCGTAGAAAACGGAGAAAGTCGATCCCCGACACCGTAGAAAATGGAGAAAGTCAATCCCGACACCGTAGAAAACGGAGAAAGTCAACCCTCAACCTCCCCGTCGAAGCAACGCTTTGACTCGGGAATAAGTCAACTCATCAACTACTTGCGAGTCCTCTCGACATGTAAGGAAGAAAATTCTCTTGTGAGGTCCTTACGACTCTCAAGAGAAAACGCACTTAAGAGTCCTCACGACTCCTAAGAAGAAAATGCACCTACGAGATCCTCTCGACTCGTAGGGAGAAAAATCTTTATGAGACCCTCACGGCTCATTAAGTTGAAAAGTCTTAGGTGGCAGATCCTAACCCTGTCTCCTAAGCCATCGCTACCCTACAAAGAGTTCAAGACGAACTGTTACTTATTATCTACAAGCCACACTTGCCAAAATTACATGCCATCAAAATCAAGGTGCTGCTCAAGAGTACGTAAACTGCTTTGCGCCAAGTAAAAAAAAAGCATAACCCACGGACGTCAATCATATATTATGCAAGGCAATAAGGAAAACATGTGATTTACATCCAATTGAGCGTCCGAGGCGTACCCACTCATGTATGTGCGAAAAGGATAAAATAAACGCATGGAAAGAAAAAAATTGTTATTCATACCTCAAAATATTCTTAACTGATGTAAACAGTAAACAAAAGCATCATTAAAATGTTTACAATGGCAAAACATTGAATCTGGGACACAGATTAAGAAATTCGAAAGTGAGGCCATCTAAAATGTTTCTGGCCTCTCTAACCATTCTCCTGTGCATCCTCTCACGATCGTAAGCGTCAGGATCTTCGCTGATGTCCTCTACCCTCTGATAAGCAGCGATTATTGTCGTCTGTTGGAAAGTTTGATACAAAATATCAATGAGATTATCTCGCCGCTTCTTCGAGATCAGGCCTGTCAGATACACTGAGTGCACCTTATCTTCAGCGTCATCCAGTGCATTAAGCAGCATGGCTTCATAAAATCCAGGAAGTGCTCCCCAAATTGCTCTCACTATAATCTTCAAGAGAGAGGAGCGACGAGGAAGTAGTCGACCGTTGTGTGCATTGAAACGATTCATAATTTCAGCGCATTGGGCGTTTGTGAACTCTTGGTTTTGACAACGGCCTTGTGCGCGAATGTCCTCATAAGAAATGATTTCGTTAAGATAGTACAGATGAGCGGCCATAGCGCCCGAAAATGAAAATCAGTAAGAGTTTAGTGGACAGACTGATCAAGACACGGGGATTTAAAAAACTCTTGATATCTGCATGAAGAAAATAAGTGCTGATTGAAACACTCAACAAATTCAAATTTGTGCAATTAAGGAGGGAATCCTAAAAGGATTCCCATTTAATGAGAGACTCCTCGGGTCAAGGAGTTAGACTCCTCGAGAGCAACGCTCTGCAGATAGGAGTGACATCTGTCAACTCTAATGATGAAGGGAATAAAATTCCCCTCAAAAATTCTAAAGAGCAATACTCTGCGAAGAAGATGGAATAATCCATCAAAAACCCTAAAAGCAAAGCTTTACTGAGTTAAAAACTCTGAGATCTTTAAGATCTGCAAGATGAAATCTAAGAGTTCTTCTTTAAATGGGTTAAGAGACCCTAAGAAAGATCTCTTTAGATCTATGATTTCAAGAGAGCAAAGCTCTGTTAAGAAAACACTAAAAAATTCTCTAGATCTAGGATCTGAAGAGAGAAAGGCTCTGTTAATGGGTGAAACCCTAGATTATGAAGTAATCCCTTCAAAGATTTAATCTTTACCTAAAAATTTCAACAGAGCTCTGTCTCTAAGAGAGTTCTTAAGACAAAGAGCTATGCTCTGAAAGAGAATTAATTCCCAGAAAAACAAGAAAGAAGATGAGCAGAGATCATCTCAAGGGCCAAAGGCCCTATTTATAGGCACTGAGAGCCGTTTCAACTTCTAAGTTGATCTAATGGCGCAGATGCTGCCACCGCTGCACTCACGTGTAAGCCACGTGAGCGCAACGGTAGGGGGGCATTTGTTTCCCCCAATCAAAGCAAAACTCTGTTCAAATTTTGAAATTTGAAATGAAGCAGCGCTTCATGAAAACGCTAGCGCTAAATGCACCAGCGCTAAATGTGCCAGCGCTGAGAGTCAAAGACTCTGATGCAGCGCTCACGTGCAAAACACGAGAGCGCTAGCGCTAGCAGCACCGGCGCTAAGAGTCAAAAACTCTGATGCAGCGCTCATATGCAAAGCACGAGAGCGCTAGCGCTAAGTTCGCTAGCACCCAGAGTCAAAGATTCTGATGCAGCGCTCATGTGCAAAGCATGAGAGCGCTAGCGCTGGAACTAAATGTCCCCCACTCTTGGATCAAAAATCCAACAAAGATGACTAAAAGTCATCAAATTATCTCTGAAAATTAGAGCACCGTTGGATCAAAAATCCAATGGTGATTAAAAATCACCAAGATACAGAATAAGTTCTGTATGGGAAAAGATTTTCCCAATCTTGTTAAAAACCAGAAGATTGCCTTCTGTAAAACAGAAACCCTAGGATCAAAGATCTAACGGTGGGAAACATCCCCAAACCAATTAGAGAAAAGATCTTTTCAACTGATTCAACAAATCAGCCTCCCCTATATAAAGGACCCAAGACTTCAAGTCTTGCATAGAGGAACCCCCCACAAACTTTGAGAAATTTCAGAAAGAAGTGCAAGGTCTCGGAAGAAGAAGAATTTCTTTAAGGTAAATAAAATAGAGAGATCAAATCATCTCATCGAATGAAGAGGAACTTAGTTTTTTTTTCTAGATCATAAATCTATGAGACAGACGTCTTTCACAAAAGAGATCATAATATCTCATCATAAAAAGGAGGGAAGAAGAATTCAATTCTCTTAAGATCACGGATCCATAAAGGCAAAGCCTTTCACAAAAAATAGGAGATTGTAATATCTCCTATAAAAATAAGAACTTTGTTCTTAGACCCACGAGACAAGGTCTCTTATAAACGAGAATTTAATTCTCAGAGCGCAGAACTGATCAAAGTTGCCTAAAAAAAGTTTTAGCGCTCCAAATTAAAAAGAAGCGCCTCAGCGCTCTAAAACTGGCACACAACGCTCCTAGCGCTTCAATTCAAAGAAGCGTCTTAGCGCTCTAAAACTGACGCACAACGCCACAGCGCTCCCAGCGCTCCAATTCAAAGAAGCGCCTTAGCGCTCTAAAACTGACGCACAGCGCTTCTAGCACTCCAATTCAAAGAAGCGCCCAGCGCTTCAAGGTTGGCGCTCAGCGCCAAGTGCACCACGTGCTCCTCACGTGTGCGCTATTTCACAAAGTGCACTCAGCACTCATTAACTGGCACTCAGCACCAAGCGCTCTACGTGCTCCTCACAAGTGCACTGAGGGAACATAAATTGTTCTTTAAATAAAGCCCCAGAGCCATAATGAGTGCTCAGCACTTAATAAAAGACAAAAATGTTGTCAGAACCCAAACCAATGCTCTGCATTGTTAAATGAAAAAAAGACTGAGCCTAATTAAATGTCCAACATTTAAACTGAATGGACCGAGCCCAAGTTGACCACAGATCCCTAATTGAGCTCATATGCTCATAAGTCTTTGATCTTAGTCCCAAACTTGACTACAGATCTCCCAACCGACATTGGTTCAAGGGTACATCTCTTCATACCTCTGATATATGTCGTTGTAATTCTTCAACGTTTTCAGAGAGATGGAAGGTCCCAATAACCAATAACTTTTGGTGCATCTCTAAACGGTTGAACCAAAACCACACAGACTATGACGTCTTTAAACTGGACTATGATGTTCTTAAACTTTACGGACTGTGGGGTCCTTAAACTTATGGACTATGATGTCCTTAAACTTTATGGACTGTGATGTCCTTAAACTCATAGACTATGATATCTTTAAACTTATAGACTATGACGTCTTTAAACTGTCACGGACTATGATGTCCTTAAACTTTTGGACCGCGATGTCCCTAAACTAAAACAATAGAGCCCAAATACTCTTTTGTTGGATCTAAATTATCCTGTTGAGTAGATCTTAGTCTAAAATTAGACTAACGTATCCTCAACAAACGTTTAAGTTGATATTAGTCTAAAACAAGACTAACGATCCTTAAACCCAACCCAAACCAAAATCTAAGAAAATACGTATTTGGACTAATCCATGCCCTACGGGCGACAACATAAATTAGTCTCCATATACAATTCACGGGCAACCAAAAACAAAACAAACAGACACGATACGAAGTGACCATCTGGAGAAGGAGAAAGTGGTTACCGCGTTGTGGTAGCGTAATTAACTGCAGGGGCTTGCGCCTGCAGGAAAGAGCGTCCCCACAATAAAAAACCCCTCATAATGAGGGGGAATCTGACGAAGTCTGCTACATCGGCCGCATCCGTCTAAACCTTCGATACATGGTTCCATAAATCAACTTGGCATCTTTGGAGAGGTGGACGGATAAAACCAAATAACATCTGCCCCCAAATTTAGGCGAGACGTTTGTCTTTCTCGGCTTTCGGTGGAGAACAGCCCTATCAAACCAGCGTCATCCAAAGGACATCGGTTTATATTGGCAATGATCGATTACTTCTTTAAGTGGGAAGAAACAATACCACTAAGGGAGGTGAAGACGAAGAATATCCTCCACTTCTTCAAAACCCATGTCATCTATCGGTTTTGCACTCCGTGACACATTATCTCGGATAATAGACCAACTTATAGAATCCATAAAATCAGCCGCTTCGCACAATGGCATAAAATAGATTTGAGATACTCTTCAATCTATAATTCTCAGGCTAACGGTCTAGCTGAAGCCCTTAACAAGACTTTGACCAAAATTATAAAAAAGACAGTGTCCAACAACAAAAAAGACTAGCACAAAAGGCTGCATGAATCTTTCTGGGTATACCGAACAACGTTCAAGACGGCCAAAAATACAACACCCTACGCATTGGTGTTCGGCACGGAAGCAGTACTCCCATTGGAAATAAAGCTCCCTTCTTTATGAGTGGCAGTTCAATACAAGCTGAAAAATGAAGAAAACACTCATTTTAGGCTCGAGGAGCTCGACGCCCTTGACGAAACCCGCCTTATAGCATAGCAAAATCTGGAGGTTTTTAAAGTCAGGATGACATAGTCGTATGAAAAATTGATCAGGCTGAGAACATTCCGCCAAGACGAACTCGTGATAGTTGTCAAATGACCAATGATCCCTAATTGTGCAAAACGGAGGAAGTTCGAGCCGAACTTTGAAGGCCCGTACATCATAGACAAAGTCTATCAAGGGGGAGCCTACATGCTCGTGGATATGCATGTCGAAAGACCATTCCGGCCAATAAACGACTGATTCCTCAAAAATTACTACGCTTGAAGAGTCATGACCTAGGTCAATGATAGATGACGACGCTTGTTTCCGCTCGCTATCTTTCTGAGTTAGAACTTTGAAAGTAGTACCAAAAAAACCTCGCCCTAAAATCAGCGATAATGGACCGAGAAGTCCCCAAACTAATAATGGACCGGAACGTCCTTAAACTAGAATTTCGCCCTAAAAATACAACGATAATGGACTGTTATATCCTTAAACTAATACGTTCAGCCCTACGGTGAATCCTCATATTGATTACTGTATACAATCCACGGGTATAAACGATTCATAACCTTCCCAAGTCCCATATGATACAGTCCTTCGAAAATATCGGGATGTATAGCAAATGGTGTGCTACCTTACGGGTCGCCTAAAAAAAGGGGTATGTCCACAAGTAAAATGGGCACGGATGAAAACCCGAAAGGGCGCCGTGAGTAAAAACAGAAGGACTACCGGCGAGCTAGTGAAAACCCGAAAGGGCACGAACTTGTTAAAAAAAGGGTATGTCCACAAGAAAAATGGGTACAGATGAAAACCCGAAAGGGCGCCATGAGTAAAAACTACAAGACTACCGGCGAGCTAGTGAAAACCCGCAAGGACACGAACTTATTTTTAAAAATAATGCACTTACAAAGTCTTCATAACTTTGAAAAGTAAAAAGCACCTGCGTAAGATCCTTACGACTCACAAAAGAGTAATACACTTAGGAATCCATACGATTCCTAAGGAGAAAATGCACTTACGAGATCCTCATGACTCGTAAGGAGAATATACTTTCTATAAAACCCTCACGGCCTATAAAATTCAAAAGCCTTATGTTACAGAGATCTAAACATGTTCTTAAGCCGTCATATCCCCTAAGTTGCCCTACAAGTTGTTCGATATCGACTCTTGTATACAAATCCACGGACACGAACAAAATATGTTCTCATAAAGTCCCACCATTGGCGAGAAATATCCCCATGAACGATACTTATATGTCCTCTCGACTTATAAAGAGAAATTATTCTTGCAAAATCCTTACGACTTATAAGAGCAAACACGCTTAGGAATCCCCACGATTCCTAAAAAGAAAACATACATATGAGATCCTCACAACTCATAGAGAGAAATACCTTTATGAGACCTTTACGGCTGATAAAGTCAAAAGTCTTAGTCGACATGATCATAACCCTGTTTGCTAAGCCACCTTTGTTCAAATTGACAAAGGCAAATGATGATTCGTTCCTGATAATATCCCAGTTGTAACAATACTGATACCTAAACAGGTGTCAAACTCCAAGTTCTCTCACGGCAAATGATGATTCGCTCCTGACAAAATTCCAGTTGCAACGATGATGATGCCCAGATCGGTATCAGATCTCAAGTTCCTAACTCGTAATAAAACTCAGCGAGTATAAAACAATGCATATGAAATAGCCGAAATGATGGGACAACTCGCAATAAAAATTAGCGAGTAAAAAGATGCATGAGAAACAGCCGAAAGGTTTGGGCAACTCGCAAAAAAAGGTGAGTAAAAATAAAAAAAGACATGGCCGAAATGATTAGGCACCGCGGATAAAAAGATGAAATGATTAGGCAATCGCGACTTTCAGGATATGAAAAGCTGAAAAGATAGAGCATCGCAGAAATAAACAAAAAAATTCTATACTAAAAACATCCCTGTCCTGCAAGTAGGTCCATATTGACTCTTGTATACAATCCATGGGCATAAATGAAATAAAAGGGACCATATTTTCCCACTACGCTTCGTTTAAAGAAGAACCGAGTCTTGATAGCACATCTACGGCCTAGAGACTATCTGGACATCCTTCTTACTTCAGCAAAGTACAGACATGCCGTCAACAGTGACCTAAGGGTCAAATAAAAAGTGGAGAAATGGCATATTCTTAACTTCAGATCTCGATGGCAACATCTATAGCCTAGAGATCAACTCGACGTGCTTCTCATGCCATCAAGATGCAGACGCGACATCAACCAGGACCCTAGGGTCAAATAAAATTGGAGTGACGATATATCCCTAGCTCCAGACCTCGATGGCAATATATACAGCATAGAGGTCATGCGAATGTCTACCCTAGTTTGGCAAAGAATCGGCGCGACATCATCAAAACAAAAACAAAGTGACAACATATTCCTAGCTTCGGGTCTTGACGGCAATATATACAAGGCATAAAAACCATTGGAGATCATCCCACCCCAGAAGGGTGCGGTTATGACTCATCGGGGCTTTAAATTAAGCCTAACCTCAGGTAAAAAACGCCACAGCAAATACCTAACGCTTATTCTTCTGACGGTAATACAGATACACCAACCTAAGAAGATTACTTGAAGATGTCTTGTCCAGCCCTAGAAGGGATCAGAGACACGACAGTCGCGAGGCTACACAAACAGCAGCCTAAGGACTGCGTATTGAGGAATACATCATCCAATACAACGGTACGATGGAATTAAACTTAGCACCACAAACCTAATGGAACCCTGTCATAAAAGAATGGGGGTTATCTACATCCAACGTTAGGGCAAGTTTGCCTGTAAATCTAAGGGAAGTAAACTAAAAACACCCCGAAATGAGTGAATAAACTAAAGACTCTGAAATGAGTACATAAACTAGAGACTTCGAAATGAGTGAATAAACTAGAGACTCAGAAATGAGTACATAAACTACTTCGCGCCAGATCCCGACATCAAGAAATAAAAAGGTGCAACTCATGGGCCTCAAGGTTTTGAACTACATTTCTTAAGAATTAAGATTTGAGTCAATGATAGATAACGACGCATGTGTCCGCTCGCTATCTTCTTAGATTGAAATTCTAAAAGTTATGAACGATACGCCAGCCCGAAACTGATCATATTCTATGTATTACTCTATACTACTTTACTCACATATATACCTCCGTGAGCAAAGTAGTGGGGGGCATTTGCTTACACCGGTTTAAATTTCGATTGCAGATATGTGTGTACTTAAACGAGTAATAACGTTGAAAGCATGCTCATTTATCTATGCGTGTGAAGGGTTAACATATGATACGTGCACAGCATACGAGCACATCATTGGCATTTGCACTTAGCAAAAATCCCTAAGGGTGAAGTGCACATGCGCACACGCAGGTTGCACGTATGTTTAAACTGTTAGTGTATATGCCCTAGAGGCCATTACTGTATCATACTAGTATGTATATTACTTAATGGAAGCTTGGGATATTCACCTTGTATTGACAATCTTGCTCAAAATGGTAATATGCTACTTGGGTTGTTTCTTCTTTAATATGTGCATGTGTTTCTTTTAGCATATCGCTTATACATATTAGTAGAGCCCTTAGGATCTTTACTTGACTACCAGCGTTGTGATGGCAGTCACACTCGTGGGGGCCGGGTAATCTATAAGCACATCCTTATGCAGGTCCCTAGTCGCAGGACTATCGAGACAAGGCATCGATACTCCGGAGTAGACTAGCATATGCACTTTTTATCCCAGCTTGGGAGACGGTCTGTCCCACAGCCGTCAGTACGTCGTACTTGAGATAGTATGCGGGTGCTCGTTAGGTTACGAGTACACTGGACAGGACTCGTCGGGAACTGAATGGTTGGTATTATACCTATCGTCAGTTATCAGTTCCCAGCTGACATGAGTATAGCTTAGTCCGTTGACTTGACACTGTCACTTCGCCTCGAGTGTGTTCCCACTGTACTTTGATTACTACCCTACCACGGCTCAAAGGAGTCGTGCAAACAGGTGGTAGTTGGGTGCAGTCCCGAAGCACTTGGAGGAAGTGACGGTTAGACAGGATTCGTCTCTCCTGGTATTGGGGGTTGACATCGCGCTGTGTCTAGGAGAGCCATTACACAAGTAGTCCCTGCCCAGGGCAAGCGAGATATACTGGTAGGTTTCCAGTGTTGTCTCAGGGTGTTCTGGGCTACACTCCAACACGACTTGACCACTATTAGGGGACTGACGTTCACCACCCTCTAGGCCCGCCATGCGATGTATCAGACGAACAGACCGGACTGTACGGAGACTGTCACATTCAGGCTCAGTAGGAGTTCAGATGGGTTTCACCTCGTCCGTCTTCTTATCGGCATCTACCTGGGGGCCGTTACGCACAGCTGGTGCCGCTTGCGGTCTGTGGTTAAACCCACTGCCAGCGTAGTGTCGAGTCTTTAGAGTCCCACACAGAGAGCTATTCGCCTTTAGGCAAAAGAGTAGAGATCGCATGGTTTTGCGACAAGTCGCATAGTTTTGCGACAAGGTTCGGTCACATTCGTACACTTGTGCAAGTTTAGTGTCCGGACAGTTAACACTAGTGGGCTTTGGTTTAAGCCAGATCCTAGTGTACGTTTTGGGATTGGTTTTATCTCGTTTGTATTCGTGTTCCCCGGAACGCGGATGCGGGTGTGTATGCACAGTTGACAGAGACAGAGGCAGGAGATTCTCATTAAGGTTATTGACTGTTGACCTTTGCTTAACCCTAATGAGAATTAGAAATATTATTAGCAATAATATTAATTAAGTATTATTGTGACATGGTTGTTGAGGGGTTGACTTTGTTAACTTGTTGACTTTGTTGACCGGTTGACTAGGTTGGACTAGTTGACCATCATCATTACAATGGTTGTCATTTTCATGCAAAGACTTTTGCTTGCTTGTTGTGGTTTGCAAAATGAGTGCATGAAAATGATCTTGCCTTTTGTGAGATGATAACCATCACATAATACTTGATTATCATTATGGCTCATGATGCTTTTGGATTATGAGAGGTTGGATGAGAAAAGAGTGGCTCATTCTTTCATTTGTCTCTTGAGCTCTCTCATTCTCAAGCTCTCTCCTTCTTCCTCTTGCTCTCTCTCTAGCTCAAGGCAAACCATTCTCATGTGTTGAGACTCATTGCCTTAGAGATAAAAACACCAAAACAATCCTCTACTCATCCTAGTTCACAAGGTCTAGCAAACCAAGTGTTCTAGTTTCTTCAAAGTTTGAAGAAGAAGCCAAAGGTAGAAGCTTTCGGGTGGATCCATCTTCGGCGTGAGAAGACGACGAGGGGAGGCCGGTCCGTACACCACAAGAGTTGAAGACGAAGGAGTTCAAGAAAGGTATAACCCCCTAACCGAGTAATTAAACAACTCCTAGTTAGGTTGTTAGCTAGTTGTTTAACAAAGATCCGTATTTTGAGTCCTTGTTACCACCTCTTGAAAAATCGTTTTTCACCATTTCCGCAAGCCCGTAAGTACCGGGAGAGGTAGCATGGACTTACATAAACAATACAATCAGAAGACGAACATGTGTTAGAAATGAAGCACTCGGTAGTCAACGATAAAAATAATGCATTTAAATAAACATTTTATTCTACAGAAAAGAGATCACCAAACACATGATAAAAATACAAGGGTTTACAAAACTATAAACAAAGTTTTCTAAAGCCCTCTCGGCCTTCTCCACCATGTCGAAGCGGCGATCTTCGTAAGGAGCCGCCCCCCATCGATCAGTGCCGTGTTCATCAGCGAAAGCAGACATGATGGCCCGCTGAGCCCATATCCGTCTTAGCAATTGAACAGAGCGATCCTTCAGAGGCTTGGTGATCAAACGTGCCTCATGAAAGCACTCGATCTTGTCCTCCACTGCGTCGAGTATCGCCGGAGTCATCTTTGCTGGATGAGGAGTGTTCACCGCCGAAAACAGAGACGAAACTGGGATGGGTCTTCTTTCCTGAATTTAGGGGCAGATGCTATTTGGATTTATCCGTCCATCTCTCCTAAGATGCCAAGTTGATTTATAGCACCAAATATCGGAGGTTTGGATGGATACGGCCATTGTAGTGGATTTCGTCAGATTCCTCCTCGTTTGCGAAGGGTTTTTAATTATGGGGACGCTCTTCCCTGCAGGCGAAAACTCCTGTACTTAATTATGTTACCACATTGCGATAACCACTTTCTCCTGCTCCAGAAGTTCACTTCGTGTCGTGTGTGTTTGTTTTATTTTTGGTTGCCCGTGGATTGTATACGGAGACTAATTTATATTGTCGTCCAGAGGGTGTGGATTAGTCCAAATCCGTTTATCTTAGATATGTGTTTGGGTTGATTTAAGGATTATTAATCTCATTTGAGATTAAGATCAACTTAATTTTTTTTAAGGATACGTTAGTCCAATTTGAGACTAAGATCTACTTAACGAGGTGATAGGATCATTTTTGTTTCAGACCCAACAAGAGAGCATTTGAACTCTTTTGTTTTAGTTTAAGGACATTACAGTCCGTTGTTAGTTTAAGAACGTTTCGGTCCGTAAATCACCATTTTTGAGGTGAAGGTTTTAGTTTAAGAACGTTACGGTTCGTAGATCACCATTTTATGCCCGTGTATTTGTTACGTGACGGGATGTATGGCGATGATGTGGGTTACACCCATTTGGGTGTAGTTTGGTTTAAGGTGTGCACGTCAGCTTGGGAAGTGCACCCAAAAGCAGTTGGTTGTCGGGACCCGCCACCTCTCTGAAGACGTTGAGGAATTACAACGACATGGATTAGAGGTATAGAAAGATGTACCCTTGAACCAATTCCCGTGTATGAGGGAAGAGATCATGGTGGACAACCTAAGAATCATTAGCCATTTTTGGGGACTAAGATTAACTTAGGAAATGTGGGATGAACATCATTTTGGATATCATGAGTCATGTTTGGAAAACAATGAACCCATGGGCTCAGTTGATCTGAATTAGGGACCTAGACAACTTGGGCTTGACCTACTCAATTTTCTTTTATTTGAAAGAAGTGCTAAGCACAGGTTTGGGCTCAGTCCCCTTTTCTTGCAAAAAGTACTGAGCACTTATGTGAGTTCTGACGCTCACACTTTACTCTTTCTTTTCTTTTGTCTCTATATGGAGTGCCGAGCACTCTTTATGGCGCCCACATGTGAATCACGTGAGGTGATAGACGCTGAATGATGAGTGTCAAGCACTTTTATGTACTGTGGCGTCCACGTGAGAGTCACATGGGACGCTGGGCGCCGCATCACTGAGTGCTAAGCACTCCTTATTTTGTAGCGCCCACGTGAGGGGCACGTGAGACGCCGGGCGCTGAGCACGAGCCACTGAGTTCTAAGCACTCTTTATCCTGTAGCGCCCACATGAGGGGCACATGAGGCGCTGAGCACCAGCCACTGAGTGCTAAGCACTCTTTATCTTGTAGCGTCCACGTGAGAGGCATGTAAGGTGCTGGGCACCAGCCACTCAGTGCTAAGCACTCCTGAGTTCTCTCTCCTTTTTTTGTACGATCCACAGGATCTTTATTTACTTTTATTTACCTAAAATTTTCAAGAAGAGAATTTTTCTTCCTCGAGAATTTAATTCTCTGTTCTTTTGAAGGTTTCTCTCTTTTTTTAAGCTTATGGGGAGGGGGGTTTCCTCTGTATTATACTTGAATTCTTGGGTCCTTTATATAGTAGAAGCAAGTCTGTTGATTAGTTGAAGAAATATCTCGTTAAGAGATCCTAATTGATTTGGGAATTTTACCCACCGTTGGATCTTTGATCCAAGAGCTTCTGTTTTACAGAAGGTATTTTCTTGTTTTTAACAAAATAAGGGAAATATTCTCCCACACATAATTTATTCTGTAGATCAGTGATTTTTTAATCACCATTGGATTTTTAATTCAACAGTACTCTATTTTACAGAGAGCAATCTTTCTTATTTAGAAAGATTTGAGGAATATTTCCTCAACAGAATTTAATTCTGCATTCTGATGATTTATCATCTCCGTTAGATCTTTGATCCAATGGCTCTGTTTACCAGAGAGTGGAATTTAATTCTATTAGGTGCCGGTGCTCACGTGCTGTGCACATCCGGCGCCAATAAGAGTTTTTTAACTCTGGCGATGGCGCCTTCATGGCAGGCACGTGAAGCGTTGCCTCTTGAGTTTTGTGTGCTTTGCACACGGGCGCTGCTCATATAAGAGTTTTTAATTCTGACGCTAGCGCCCTCGTGGTAGACACGTGAGGTGCTGCCTCTTAGGTTTTGAACAGAGTTTTGTTCTTTTACCGGGGAAAAAATGCCCCCCCACCTCTGTGCTCACGTGGCTCACACGTGAGTGCAGCGGTGGCATATTTTCCACCGTTGGATCTTCTCGGAAGTGGAACCGTCTCCCTGTGCCTATAAGTAGGGCCTTTGGCCCTTGAGATGACTGCTGATCATCTTCCCTAAACTTCTCCTTTCTGAGAATTTAATTCTCTTTCCAGAGCTTAGATATCTGCCCAGGTAAACTCTTTTAGAGTCAGAACTTTGCCAAAAACTTGGTAAGGATTATGATCGAACCCATTAATAGAGCTTTGCTCTTCCTAGATCGTAGATCTTAAAAATGTGTTTTAGGGTTTCTTAACCCGTTAATCAGAGCTTTGCTCATATTTCATGAAGAACTCTTAGAGTTTTTAGGATTTTTCTTGCAAATCTTAAAGATCTTGGGGTTTTTCCCTGTTAAAAAGCTTTGCTTTTGAGGGTTCTGGTATATTACCCCACTGTTTTACAGAGCATGGCTCTAAGAAATTTTGGGGAATTTTATTCCCCTCTTAATTTTCCTGACAGATGTGAAATCTGTTTGCAGAGCACAGCTCTCGAGGGAGTTTAACTCCTTAGTCCAATGATATTTCTCATTAAATGAGAATCCTTTTAGAATTCTATTCTTAATGAGTGACCGCCCCATCAATGATGGGGCGTTACCTTAACTTTGTGGGGCCCCCTTGTCCCTTTCTTTTGCACTGCAATGCGGTAAAAAATTTTAAGTATCAAAGAGCGTTAAAGTTCTGAATATAACGTCAATAGCCGAACCTTCTCCTTTTGTGTAGGAGTTATGGATTTCGACTCTTCCTTCCCTTTCGTACATTTATAGAGCGCCTTTGCTGACGTGCCCGTGGATCGAGAAGTCTTTGCGCTTATTAAAGATCATGACCCGGAGCAGAAATCTCTTCACCTGTAGGGGTCGTCATATAATCAGATTATCCGGGGTCGGTGCAGTTTTTCTTGTGCAGCGTATTTAGAGCCAATTTCAACGATTCATTACGCTGATTTGCCTCAAGTGTCTTATGCCATAGAAGAGGTCAACTAGACCTCGAAGGGTCACTTTCAGCCCCTCCATGGCATCAATACCCATACAGCCACCGATGGCTTTGGACATTTTAGAGCGGCGCATATGCCAAGGCGAGTGGCGCAATTGGGGGCAAGTTTATATGACAGGATTGACTCCTCGCCATTCAGCCGGCTACCTACAGTGGGCTCGGTATATCCTGTCGGCCAAGAAGTCGCTGCTGCTGAAGCTTGGGATTTATCCTGCAATCTATGCGTCCCTTTTTCAATATCTCGTGCCTCATGTGTGGTAGGTCAAGACTTTTCTGGAATAGTGGAACATCCCAATCTACACATTTCTTCTATCGGACCGGGAGGTCTCAATTTCCTTGGAGGAGTTTGCGAAATTTTCGGCTTACCCGTCAGAGGGGAACATTACGAGGAGATACTTCCCCCTGATAAGTATATCTTTGCCACCAAATCAGTGGTGATGGGCCTTACTCCAGAGAATACCGTTCAACACCGGTTCCCGAGCCTAATCAAGGTGTAGAATATTTATGAGAGTTTGTTCTTAGAGTTTGGAGGGCACGGAGTCGGCTTTGCAGATTTCATCGCCCGCTTTCTTCGCCCAGAATTCTTGTCAAAATAAGCTGCTAAATTCACCAAGCTTGACGACCCATTCGGTTTTGGTTTGGATAACTTACTGACAGCAGAGGCAGATTTAAAGAATTTCTTCATTCCAGACATTCCGGTCATCCCTTTTGCAGAGCTCGCTGCTCCAGACGTCGATGAAAAGGCGTTCTTTCTGGGATTAATCGGCCTGTGGTTGAATTAGTTTGTGCTTCCGACGCATCCTCGCTATATGAGGCCGTCTGTCTTTTATCTGGCCCACCGCATGATCGCAGGGACGCGTGTGGCCGTTGGGATCGCAGGGCTGACTCATCTATATTATGGCTTGAGCTTAGCGGCAGACAGTGCTCAGCCGGGGGTAAAGCCCGTACATCTTCCGTTGCACTACTTCACGTCGTGGATAGAGATGCACGTGCTAGGTGCTTTCGGTGTTCACAAACGACGCCGCTTCTACGACAGCTACAACTTTCCTCGGGTCATGTATCTGGTTGACACTTCTGCATTAGACCCGTCACAGTGAGAGGCTCGACGACTGGTCCTCTATCCGCGCATGGTTGGGGACAGTATGACCTTTGTCGATAGAGTCTTGACTATCAGCAATGAATCTACTAAGGTGGTGCAACCGTTGCATGACACTTTCAAAGCTGGGGCATCCACGTTGAGGGCTCAGGAAATCTTGCACTTGTATTCTATCAGGCCGGGCTTTTTAGTATTCAGACAGAACGCCTCGGTACTGTTTATGAGGTACAACCCACACCGCTTTGTTCAATAGTCAGGTTATAATCAGGTCCTCTTTTCTCATTAGTGAGCCGAGCTATGTGCCGAAAGCTTCGAATGCTTATGTGGCATGGTACCAGCATGAGACAGGTGCTGTTATCAGGGAAGAAAGGTGGCTATTGCTCGATCACAAGGACGCTATCCCAACTGGTAATCCATCGGTCCCATTAAAGCGACGGACTACCGTTTGTCCCTCCATAAGAGAAGATATTACGGCTGTGGTCCTATGAGCTTTCCCCGAGAAGCTTCAATCGGATGTTCCCGCAA
Source organism: Agapanthus africanus (assembly GCA_030015575.1). Classification (NCBI taxonomy): domain Eukaryota; kingdom Viridiplantae; phylum Streptophyta; class Magnoliopsida; order Asparagales; family Amaryllidaceae; genus Agapanthus; species Agapanthus africanus. Next base: position 394,099,902 of record JASDDO010000029.1, on the reverse strand, counting down.
CCGCGGTAGCCGTGGCGTCACCGGAATCTGGCGTTAGTTCGGAAATCGGGACCCGCCGTCCGAAGGTGCCTGTCAAGCGAAAGATCTTAGCGTCGTCTATTGGTGTCTATTCGCAGAAAAAAGAAGTCTTTATTCTCTGCTGACGTCGTATTTGGCCAGGAGCTCCATGCTCTCTATAGTGAGGGCTTGTGCGAATACGGCACGAATGAAGGTTTGTTTGACACGGCTGCAACCGATACTGATCTACAGGCTGCCTTCGCAGCTTCCGAGTGACTGGCTCATGAGGAAGTGGCGTTGATCTCTATTGCGGAGTCAGGTATACTTCAATTATATTCTTCTGTGCCTATCCCTTCTCTTTTTATTATGCTTCTATTAATGCTTACTTCTTTAACAGGTATTTCTGCCGAAGAGGCTCTCGTGGCTTCCCTCAGGATGTTCGAGGAGGAAGAGAGGCTCCGCGCTTCTTTGGGCCTTGGTATAATTCGCTTCATTATGCCTTTACTCTTTTTTATTCATGATCTGACCCTTCTCTTTGCCCTATTGCAGGAACTACCGCAACTCAGGTCATTTCAAGTGTAGTGCCAATCCCAAGTGGCGATGCAGCAAAACTTCTAGAGCCAGCGACTATGGCCATGGCCATCCCAAACTCACCACAGGAGGCGTTGCTGAAGCAGCCGATGATGGACGTCGTAACGGCTCCAGAGGCAGAGCCCGGTTTGGACGATGATGTCCCCCTGTCGGATGTCTTAAGGAGGTCAGTTCTCACTGCTTAGGCTGAGAGGAAGCGCAGGAAGCACGCAGCGAGGGAACACGATGCTGTTTTGGCTGCGGATGCAGGCTCAAGCAGTATTCCGCCTGCTGACATTCCTTCGGCGGATGTTCCTTCTACCCTGTCTACTGCCCATAGACAGGTTGCACGTGCAGCTCGGAAAGAAACTGAAAAGATACTTCTAGGTAACGTAAAGCCCAGTACTTTATTAGAACTTGGTCTTTGAATCCTGACATACGTATTTTCTTTTAAACAGGGCCGAGTCTCGACGATGGTATGGCAGGTGAAACGCTGATGATTACAGAGCCCGAAGTGGCCACTCTTTCTCGGGAATCTGGGACTGTCCAGACTGCTGTTCTTTATCCTTGTGGCTCCTTGGTATCAGCGGGTGTCGCAAGCATTACGACGGTCCTCGTCTAGTCAGGGTATGAAGCTATAGGCGCGGAATCTATTCCTCCGAGAGAGAGTGAGGAAGCCGTTACACTTGGTGACGCTTCCGGCGCGGTTTTGGTCTCTGATCTATCAGGTACTCCTTGGGTTGTTGTTTTTGAGTTTTTCAATCCTGTTAAGCCCTTCAAATGATATTTCATTTGTCTTGAGCATAGGCGTGGTAAACCCTGAAGCTGTGCCGGCTGAAGAAGTGCCGCCGGCCGCCACATTGATGGTCGCGGTCCTTTTGCTTTCTTCTGCGCCTCCTCAAATCTTGGAAGGTATGGGTTTCTTACTTATTTGCTTCACGGTGGATACAATCCTCCCTGTATTGGCTGTATATTTTCGCAACTCTATATGAGTACTTTTCGACCATTTGTACCAGGTGTTAAACCCGAATTTTTCCTTTCGTTCGGAAATCGTTCCACCTTCTGGTATTGGTCAGTATATTCTTCACCTAATGTTTCTCCCTTTTTTTATGAGTAGGTTTATTGTTGCTAAGCCTTCCTTATATTGACCACAGTATCACGGGTTTTAGGAGGAAGCGAAACAATAGCCATGCCTCCGGTACTCCCTGTTCTGCTGCCTGCAACAGTCGGTACGATAGATTCCATCTCTCAGGTGTTTTCTTTGTCTTCTGAGTTGAAATTTGACCGTAACTAATTTTTCAGCGATTTCACCGGCTCCAGCTCCTTTTGAGTCTCGCATTCCCATGCCCGCGGGGCTTTTCGCTAAACATACATCCTCTAGGGGCGCAGCGAATAGCCGGCGAACGTTAAGCGAGTTTATCGAAGATCTCAATGTTGAGGCCCTCACTTCTACTACAGATTTTTTCGACGAAGTCAATCCAATGCTGGCGACGCTCGTGAACTTCTATAATGAAGATCTCGTCGGTTCCTAGGTTGATTATTGCAGGAAGATTGAGGCTTTCCTGTACGAGATTGAGCTTAAGCGTTTCGCTCCTGAAGTGTTGGCATCGAACTCTCAGCGGGCTGCGTGGGTCGAGTAGAGTGTCCCTTTCATTCGCTATTTTGAACACGAGGAGGCCCTGAGGCGAAAAGAACATGAGGCGGCTTTCGGTGAATCCATCCAATTGCGTGCCCAGGTTGAGGCGAATGCTGCGCTGCTAAAAGCTATTTTCAACAACCTCCAAAGATGTATTTCGGATGGGTTGACGATAAGCCGGAAGCTTGAATTCACCGTGTGAGTCACGCAGGACTGCGAAGCCGCCAAGCAAGAAATCGATGAAAAGCTTTTATCCTGTTTGCAGCAATGGATTCAAATCAAAGCAGAGTTGGCCGCTGTACCTGAACACGAGAAGGAATTGAGAGGTGCGCGCGAGCGGCTTGTCAGTTTGTTGAAGATGCCTCCTCCTTAATAACCGTCATTGTATCCCATTTCTTATACTGGTTATAAACATCTGATTCATGAATAACATGTATTCATTTTGATTCCTTTATGAAATGTATCTTGTATTCACTTGAATTTATGAATAAAAGACATATTTTATTTCATACTGGCATTTCTCTTTTCTTCGATGTCTTGATCTGGTGTGAAGTAGTTTATATACTCATTTCGGAGTTTGTAGTTTATTCACTCATCCCGAAGTCTCTAGTTTATGGACTCATTTCAGAGTTTGTAGTTTACCTTCCTTGGGCTTGTAGGCAAACCTGTCCCAACATCACAGTTAACCCCTTCTCTTTAAGACAGAGGTATGTTAGGGTCTATGGTACTAGGGTTTTGTCCGTCGAACCGTCGCGTTGGCTAATGCATTCCCCGTTATGCAGACTTTACGCTGCTGTTCGAGTAGCCCTGCGACTGTCGTGTCTCTGATCCCTTTGGGGGCTGGACAAGACGTCTTCAAATAATCTCCTTTGGTCATATTACCGTCGAAAGAGCAAACGTTAGGAATTTTCCATAACGCTTTTTACTTGAGGTTAGGCTCGGTTTGGGAGCCCCGATGAGTCATAACCACTCCGCGCTGATGTGAATGATCTCCGATAGTCTTTCAGGTTTTATTTGAGTTGCCAACAAGACCCTGAAGCTAGGAATTTGGCCTTCGCTTCCTTTATTGACACCGCGTCTGCTGTAATGAGGTGAATGTCGAGGTGATCTCTAGGTTGTTTGTGAGCTGTCGAGATTTGGAACTAGTGATTTTGCCATGGTTCCGCTTTGTTGACATCGCGTCTGCATCCGGTTGGAGTGTGAAGGAACGCCGTTGTTGATCTCTAGGCTGTTTGTGAACCGTCGAGATTTGGAACTAGTGACTTTTCCATGGCTCCGTTTTGTTGATGTCGCGTCTGCATCCTGTTGGAATGAGAAGGAACGCCGTTGTTGATCTCTAGGCTGTTTGTGAACTGTCGAGATTTGGAACTAGGAACTTTGCCATGGCTCCGTTTTGTTGACGTCGCGTCCGCAACCTATTGAAGTGAGAAGGAACGTCGTTATTGATCTTTAGGTTGTCTGTGAACCGTCAAGATTTGGAACTAGGGACTTTGCCATGGCTCCGTTTTGCTGACGTCGCGTCTGCATCCTGTTGGAGTGAGAAGGAACACCATTATTGATCTCTAGGTTGTCTGTAAACCGTCGAGATTTGGAACTAGGGACTTTGCCATGGCTCCGTTTTGTTGACATCGCGTTTGCATTCCTGTTGAAGTGAGAAGGAACTCCGTTGTTGATCTCTAGGTCGTAGATGTTGCCGTCGAGATCTGGCTCTCCTTCTGATGGAGCCTGGTGGGAAAATGTGGTTCCCTTTTCATTTGTGCCCATGGATTGTATACAGGGGTCGATGTGGACTCACCTGTAGGGAAAACGTTTCATTTTCATTCATTTTTTTATTTCCGCGATGCTCTATCATTTCAACTTTTTATATCGCGAAAGTCGCGATTGCCCAATCATTTCAGCTTTTAATCGCGGTGCCCAATCATTACAGCTATTTTTCCTTTTTACTCGCTGCTTTTTATTATGAGTTGCCCAAACATTTCGGCTATTTCATATGCATTTTTGCTCGCTGATTTTTGTAGCGAGTATGAAACTTGAGATCTGATATCAATTTTGGCATCAGCACCGCTGCGACTGGAGTATTGCCAGGAGCGAATCATCATTTGCCGTGAAAGGACTTGGAATTTGATACTGATTTAGGCATCAGCATCGCTACAACTGGGATATTGTCAGGAGTGAATCATCATTTGCCTTTGTCGATTTGAACAAAGGTGGCTTAGCAAACAGGGTTAGGATCCTGTCGACTAAGGCTTTTTGACTTTACAAGCCGTAAGGGTCTTGTAAAGGTATTTCTCCCTAAGAGCCATAAGGATCTTATAGGTGTATTTTCTCCTTAGGAATCGTGAGGATCTCTAAGTGGTGTTTTCTCTTATAAGTCATAAGGATCTCATAAGAGTATTTTCTCCTTATAAGTCGAGAGAACTTACAAGTGTCACTCACCATATGAGAACATTCCTCGTGATTGGTGGGACTTGTTGGGGGAAACGTTTATTTATGCCTGTGGATTGTATACAAGGGCCAATATCGGACCGCCTGTAGGGCAACTTGGGGAATATGACGGCTTAAGGACAGGTTTGGATCCCTGTAACTTAAGACTTTGAATCATATGAGCCGTGAGGGCCTCATAGGGGGAGTTCTCCTTACGAGTCGAGAGGTTCTCGTAAGTGAAAATTTTACGATATTGCGCCCTTTCAGGTTTTCATAAGCTCGCCGGTAGCCTTGCTGTTTTTAATCACGGTTCCCTTTCTGGTTTTCATCCGTGCCCATTTCGCTTGTGGACGTACCGTTTTTTTACCCCTGTGTTTGCCAATGGAACTTAGGGGGGACTTCACCATCGGGGCATGTTTCCCCCAATCAGAGCAAAGCTCTGTTCAAATTCCAAGACGGAAAATGAAGCAACGCTTCTGTTTCCCCCAATCAGAGCAAAGCTCTGTTTTAAAACAAATCAAATGATAAAGGAAGCAACGCGCAGTTGCGCCGCGCTCTGCGCTGCGCGACACGTGTCAGCACAGTGGCGCCGCGCTATACGCTGCGCGACACGTGTCAGCGCAGTTGCGCCGCGCTCTGCGTTGCGCGACACGTGTCAAGCGCAGGTGCGCTTGCGCCAACTGTGCCAGAATTTAAACAATAAAATTTTGGAAAGATCTTTCTAATCTTGTTAAAACAAGAAGATTATCTTCTGTAAAGCAGACGCCCTAGGATCAAAGATCCAACAGTAAGGAGACATCCCTAAATCAATCAGAGAAAGATCTCTTTAACTGATTTAACAAATTAATTGGCACTATATAAAGGCCCCTAGACTCCAAGTCTAAAACATACAGAGATAGAAATAGAGAACTCCTCTAAAACTTTGAGAAGAACTCGAAGAAAAAAAAAGGTAAACCTTTGAAAAAAAGAAGAAGTTCTTCTAAAAAAATCAAAGATCTAAGAATAAGATCAAGATCTTTAATAAAAAAATAATAATAATTAAAAAGAAGTAATTTTACTTCTTTATTAGATCTTTCGATCTATATAAAGGTATTGCCTTTCGATGAACCACTGGTTCTTGAAATTTGAGGTAGAACCTCTTTGGAACAAGAAAAACTTGTTTCCTTGATCTAAATTTGATCAAGATGCGCTCTGCGCTACTGTACAGTGCCCTGCACTCCTAATTTGCGCTGTTGCGCTCTTGGATTGGCGCAAGTCACCAGAGCGCGCCACATGTCAACAGCGCACTGGCACAGCGCACTGCGCTAACAGACTTGCGCTCAGCAGAGCACGACACGTGTCAGCAGCGCACTTACGCAGCACACTGGCGCAACGCATTGCACTAACAGACTTGCGCTCACCAGAGCGTGACACGTGTCACCTCCACATGCGCTAGCGCCTTGCGCTCTTTAATTGGCGCAGAGCGCCTGACAGGCTACGTGGCGCGCTGTCAGACCATTAAATGCTCTGCATTATTAAAGAAAAGGGACATAGCCCAATTAAAAAGGCCTAACAGGCCAAAATAAATGCTATGCATTTAATTAAAAAGCCCAATGCTGTGCATTATTTTAAAAAGGGGGCAGAGCCCAAGCAAAGGTCTAAACAGGCCAATCATGAACAAAATGCTAAACATTTTCAAATGGACTTAACCCAACTCTAGCCGTAAGTCCTCAAATTAAATTGAACTGAGCACAACTGCTTAAATCAATTTACACCCAGTTCAAGGGTACATCTCCGAACTCCTCTGATATTTGTCGTTGTAATCCTTCAACGTCGTCAGAGAGGTGACGGGTCCCGACAACCACACATTAATACGGACTGTGGGGTCCTTAAACTCATGGACTAATGCGTCCTTAAACCAATATTCGTCCCCAAAATGGGAATGTTGGACCACCATGTCCCTAAACTGGTAATACGGACTGTGGGGTTCTTAAACTCATGGACTAATGCGTCCTTAAACCAATATTCGTTCCCAAAATGGGAATGTTGGACCACCATGTCCCTAAACTGGTAATACGGACTGTGGGGTCCTTAAACTCATGGACTAATGCGTCCTTAAACCAATATCCTTCCCCAAAATGGGAATGTTGGACCACCATGTCCCTAAACTGGCAATGGACCACTATGTCCCTAAACTGGAAATAGAGCCCCCAAATGCTCTTTTGCCGGATCTAAACGATCCCGTTAAGTTGATCTTAGTCTCAAACTAGACTAACGTATCCTTAACAAACGTTTAAGTGGATCTTAGCCTCAAATATGGCTAACGTATCCTTAAACCAAAACCCCAAACCCAAATCTAAGAAAATACGGATTTGGACTAATCCACGTCCTACGGGCGACCTAATAAATTAGTCTCCGTATACAATCCACGGGCAAGCACAAACAAAACAAACACCCACGACCCGAAGTGAACATCTGGAGAAGGAGAAAGTTGTTACGGCGATGCGGTAGCGTAATTAACTGCAGGGGCTTGCGCTTGCAGGGAAGAGCGTCCCCACAATCAAAAACCCCTCGAACGAGGGGGAATCTGACGAAGTCTGCTACATCGGCCGCATCTGTCTAAACCTTCGATACACGTTGCCATAAATCAACTTGGCATCTTCGGAGAGGTGGACGGATAAAACCAAATAGCATCTGCCCTGAATCTCAGGCAAGACGTCTCTGTGTCGCGCCGCCATTTGGAGGGGAACAGATTCTGGCACGCCCGGTGGGGCCTCTTCCTCTTTCCACTCCACACTTCGTGTGTCGTGTTCGAGAACGAATCGCGGTTTGCTGTGGTTGCCTGTGGATTCGAGGTACTTAGATCTGGTGTCTTGCTCCGTGCAGAAAACAAAAGATCAATGGCTTCAAACTGCACTACCTGCAACTGCATCTCTCACTCCGTCCTTGCTGGAGGAGTGACTTACGGGCCTTAAGCGGCCTCTTTTTTCAAGATGCCAGTGGAACAGGTAACTCAAGCCTCCACTGGACTATTCTTCGGGATCATGCTCCCACCGATGAGCTTCAATACCCCAATGACGTCGCAAGAAGCTCCAAAGAAGTCGGTATTCGATCGGCTTGCTACTATTGCGGCCCCTCTCAACGGGTCGCCCAACTCCACTGCCTCAGTTTTTAACAGACTAGGCCAGAGCTCCAACGGGCCCATGAAGAAGCCTGCAATACCAGAAGGCGTTATCCCGAAGAGGATAGCCATCCCTACTCCCGTTCCATGAGAAATCGCCAAGGTCGCTTCCCCTATTCGGAAGTCTGCTTTTGATAGGTTGGTCGTCCCCATTCAACGGACGTCGGTCTTTAAAAGGCTGATACCAGCAAATTCTGACCAACACAGGGGGCATGAGGAGGTCACAACTATAGCTAAACCAACTCCAATCGCGTGACATGCTCGCCGTCGCCAGTGGCGCCGAGTAAGGAAAGCTGGGGGCAATTCCCCTTCTGGACTGACTCCGCCCGCTCTAACGGTGGAAGTTGACGCTGTTGTTCCAACCGAGAACAGCTTTGAACTACTTAACAAGGCGCGCAGAAACTCGCCAACTGCTGTATTGAAAAAATCTCCTACACCTGTGGATAATGCCCCAAAGGTGAAGCTGGAGCAGCCCCTTCAACGACTGTCCTCTAAAATTTACAAGGTCTGGCGTCAAGTCCAGGACTCCGTAGTGGATCAAGACTATCTCCGCCGACAGAAAAAGATGAAGGTTTGGCGGGAGAAGGACTACTCTGTCAAGCCACCAAAAGCGACAGCCCACTACAACGGCCCCCTCAACTTCGACCGCTCAAAAAAGAAGGAGGTCGGAGAAGATCCCTGTGTCTTTGGCAAATCGCAAAGACACTGAAGCTATACGCCCCAAGTCTGGGGGCATGGTGGTGCACACCGTTTATATGGCTTCCGGAAAGGAGGATAGCCGCGCTTCGACGGGTCACCGACCTCTCACCCAATCCGTGACAAAAGCCCAGGAGCAACAACAGAAGCTCCAAGAAATGATGACTGCGATGGCCGCACTCACCGGGCCAAAAGAAAGCCCAGAAGCATCCTCGGATCAACGCCAGGAGCAAGAAACTGACGCTGACTTCTTGCGCAGAGTCCTCGAAAAAAAGGACAGAGAAGCAGCAGAACAAGCGGCTAATATAAAACAAATGGTACTTCTCTTCCAAGATATGGTAGGAATGATGTTACAGCAGGATCCTCCAGCTGAAGACCCTCCGACCATTACTGAAGACAATAGAGGGGAGACATCTAATCCTCCTCCGGCTCATTCAGCAGCCAAGGAGGAAACCATTTCCAAAGCCGCACTCGATAATTATATAGCTCAACAAATACGAGCTCACCGAGTGAATGAAGCGGCTGGGCAAATCGTTAAAACTGGACGACCCTATCCGAGATGGTATGACCAAATCAGTTATTCACCGGGATATACGATCCCTAAGTTTCATGTATATAAAGGGACGGAGAATCCACATCAGCATGTCGCTCAAGCCTTATGTGGCAACACTGGAGGCGATGACAAACTGTTGCTTTGCCAATTCGTCGGCAGCTTAGCAGAAATGGCCTTTGAATGGTATTCGGAACTACTTAACGACTCTGTCAAAACATTTGCGAAGATGGAGCTACTGTTTACATAAAGATTCACGAGTGCTAGTGAACGCACCCCGATAACAGCACTGATTAATGCAAGAGTAAAGCCGGGCGAAACTTGGGTTCAATACGCAATCCGATGGTGGAACTTGTGGTCGAAGTGCAAACAGCGCATCGAAGAAGCACCTGCGGTGGGCATGTTCGTGGGCACTCTTGATCCGTAGGCGACCATATCCCAATTCATGATGTTCTTCAAGCCGACCACTTTTCAGGTCTTGATTGACAAGCTGGCCCAAATGGACCAGATGGGCCATAGGCCTTCCTATTCAAAGACGGAGCCTTAGAATGAAAAGGGAAAAGGGAAAGCAACCTTCGTCGCCAACGCTCAACAACAACCGAGTGACCCGAGACCGGTTGTTCGCCAAAGCAACAAGCGGCAATCCCTCGATGAGAAGTTGAGACGTCCTTACTCGTTTTCCCGGGATAAAACAAGGAAGCTGTTTGAACTGGCAGTGCGCAATGGGCTCATCACTCTACCGGAGTCGAGACACCCAACTCGACTGAACGACGTCAACAATCCTAATTACTGCCCTTACCACCGAGTATTGGGCTATCCGATCGAAAACTGCTACGTCTTCAACAACTGGGTCGAAGACCAATACCAATAGGGCAAGTTCGCGCTGTCCGAAAACTGGAATATGAACCCGCCACAACTACATGCTCCGAAAAAGATGGACATGCCGGGGGCATCATGCTCATTCATAGAGAAAACCCTACGGACCACTACATCCTAAAACTAGCTGATGACCGAAACGTCTTTAAACTACTACCGCAGTATCCTCAGGCTGACGTAAAAAAAAAGACGGTATGTCCATAAGCGAAATGGGCACGGATGAAAACCCGAAAGGGCACCGTGAGTAAAAACAGCAGGACTACCGGCGAGTGTTTGTGAAAACCCGAAAGGGCGCAACCTCGTTTAAAAAAAAAGAATAAAAAGAATAAAAAAGAAGAAGACGGTATGTCCATAAGCAAAATGGGCACGGATGAAAATCCAAAAGGGCTCCGTGAGTAAAAACAGCAGGGCTACCGGGGAGTGTTTATGAAAACCCGAAGGGGCGCAACGTCGTTAAAAGGCACTTACAGGGTCCTCTCGACCTTGTAAGGAGAAACCACCCGCGTGAGATCCTTACGACTCACAAGGGAGCAACACACTTAGGGATCCTCACGATTCCTAAGGAGAAATTACACTTGCGAGATCCTCACGACTCGTAAGGAGAACTCTCTTATGGGACCCTCACGGCTCATAAGATTTGAAAGTCTTAAGTTACAGAGACCCAAACCTGTTCTTAAGCAACCCCACAACGTCTGATATTGCCCTACAAGTGGCTCAATACTGACCCTTGTATACAATCCACGGGCACGAATAAACATCTCCCCAGCAAAGTCCCACCCGTGACTAGGGATATGTCCATATGGTGAACAACCCTTGTAAGTCCTCTCGACTTATAAGGAGAAAAACCCTTTTGTAAGATCCTTACGACTTACAGGGGAACATGCACTTAGGAATCCTCACGATTCCTAAGGAGAAAACACAACTACGAGATCCTCACGACTCGCAGGGAGAAATACATTTGTGAGACCCTTACGGCTCATGAAGTCAAAAGCTTTAGTCGACAGAATCCTAACCCTGTTTACTACGCCACCTTTGTTCAACATCGACAGAGGCAAATGATGATTCGCTCCTGGCCACATCCCAGTTGTAGCGGTGCTGATGCCTAAATCGGTATCAAATTCCAAGTCCTTTCAAGGCAAATGATGATTCGCTCCTAGCAATATCCCTGTTGTAGCGATGCTGATGCCTAAATCGGTATCAAATTCCAAGTCCTTTCATGGCAAATGATGATTCGCTCCTGGCAACATCCCAGTTGTAGCGGTGCTGATGCCGAAATCGGTGTCTAATCCCAAGCCTGCGGCGAAAGGACAGCAAGCCACACATGCATACGAAATAGCCGAAATGATGGGGCAACTTGCAATAAAAAGCAGCAAGTAAAAATGTATGCATGCAAAATAGCCAAAATGATTGGGCAACTCGCAATAAAAAGCAGCGAGTGAAAATAAAATAAATAGCCGAAATGATTGGGCAATCGCGACTTTCGCGATATAAAAGCTGAAATGATAGAGCATCGCAGAAAGAAATAAAATGAAAAATATATATAATGAAATTTATGCCCTACAGGCGATATCACATCAATCCCTGTATACAATTCAGGGGTACAAACAAAGAAGGAAACACATCTTCCCTCCCCACGCTCCATCAGAAAACGGAGCCAAGTCTTGACGGTAACTCATATAAAACCTGAAAGACGATCGGAGATCATCTCGCACCAGTATAGAGTGATCACTACCTCGATGTTCGTCTCGATACAGCAGGCGAGATGTCACTACAGCGTCCTTCCTCCAACAGGATTCGGACACACCAAAGCAAACGAAGCGAAGGCCAAATTCCTAGCTTCAGGGTCTTAACGACAAGTCATATAAAGCCTGAAAGACAAGCGAAGATCATCTCGCACCAGTGCGGAGTGGTCACCACCTCGACGTTCGTCTCGATACAGCAGACGCAACATCACCAAAAGGAGCCACGGCAAAATCCCTAGTTCCAAATCTCGACGGTTTACCAGTAACCTAGAGACAACCATGACATTCGTCTCGATATAGAGGACGCAATGCCAGCAAGCGAAGCGAAGGCCAAATTCCTAGCTCCAGGGTCTTGACGGTAACTCATATAAAACCTGAAAGACCATCGGAGATCATCTCACACCAGTGCGGAGTGGTCACCACCTCGACGTCCGTCTCGATACAACAGACGAGATGTCACCCCAGTGTTCTTCCTCTAGCAGGATTCAGACGCGACAATCAAACAATGGAGCCACGGCAAAATCCCTAGTTCCAAACCTCGACGGTTCACCAACAACTTAGAGACAACCGCGGCATTCGTCTCAATATAGAGGACGCAATGCCAGCAAACTAAGTAAAGGCCAAATTTCTAGCTTCAGGGTCTTAACGACAAGTCATATAAAGCCTGAAAGACTATCGGAGATCATCCCACACCAGCGCGGAGTGGTTATGACTCAACGGGGCTTTCCAAAATGAGCCTAACCTCAACTAAAAAGCGGCATGGCAAAATTCCTAACGCTTGCTCTTCCGACGATCAAACTGCCTAGGAGGATTGCTTGAAGACGTCTTGTCCAGCCCCCGTAGGGATCAGAGACACGACAATCGCAAGGCTACTCGAACAGCAAGATTGCCTATCGAGGAATACATCAGCCCACGCGACGGTACGATGGACAAAACCCTGAGTACCACAGACCCTAACGGACCTCTGTCGTAAAGAGCAGAGGTTAACTGTGACGTTAGGATATTCTTTCGAGAACTACTCGATTCGTCTTGACTCGTGAGGAAATTAATGTCTTTACGAGAACTTCTCGATTCGTTTCAACTCCGAGGAAATCAGTGTCTTTGGCAAATACCTCGATTCAGGGAAATCAGCATCCTTGACGAGAGCACCGCGATTCACATCGACCCGCAGAGAAATCAGTGTCTTTGCAGGAATACCTCGATTCGTTTCAACTCCGAGGAAATCAGTGTCCTTGGCAAATACCTCGATTCAGGGAAATCAGCGTCCTTGACGAGAGCATCTTGATTCGCGTCGACCTGCAGAGAAATCAGTGTCTTTGCAGGAATACCTCGATTCGTTTCAACTCCGAGGAAATCAGTGTCCTTGGCAAATACCTCGATTCAGGGAAATCAGCGTCCTTGACGAGAGCATCTTGATTCGTGTCGACCCGCAGAGAAATCAGTGTCTTTGCAGGAATACCTCGATTCGTTTCAACTCTGAGGAAATCAGTGTCCTTGGCAAATACCTCGATTCAGGGAAATCAGCGTCCTTGACGAGAGCATCTTGATTCGCGTCGACCCGCAGAGAAATCAGTGTCTTTGCAGGAATACCTCGATTCGTTTCAACTCCGAGGAAATTATTGTCCTTGGCAAATAGCTCGATTCAGGGAAATCAGCGTCCTTGACGAGAGCATCTGGATTCGCGTTGACCCGCAGAGAAATCAGTGTCTTTGCAGGAATACCTCGATTCGTTTCAACTCCGAGGAAATCAGTGTCCTTGGCAAATACCTCGATTCAGGGAAATCAGCGTCCTTGACGAGAGCATCTTGATTCGCGTCGACCCGCAGAGAAATCAGTGTCTTTGCACGAATACCTCGATTCGTTTCAACTCCGAGGAAATCAGTGTCCTTGGCAAATACCTCGATTCAAGGAAATCAGCGTCCTTGACGAGAGCATCTTGATTTACGTCGACCCGCAGAGAAATCAGTGTCTTTGCAGGAATACCTCGATTCGTTTCAACTCCGAGGAAATCAGTGTCCTTGGCAAATACCTCGATTCAGGAAAATCAGCGTCCTTGACGAGAGCATCTGGATTCGTGTCGACCCGCAGAGAAATCAGTGTCTTTGCAGGAATACCTCGATTCGTTTCAACTCCGAGGAAATCAGTGTCCTTGGCAAATACCTTGATTCAGGGAAATCAGCGTCCTTGACGAGAATATCTCGATTCGCGCCGACCCGTAGAGAAATCAGTGTCTCTGTAGGAATATACAACGTCAGCAAAGCGGAGCCGCGGCAAAGTTCCCAGTTCCATGACTCGGCGGTACACAGACAACCCAATGTCTCGACCTCCCTACTGAAGCAATGCTTTAACTCAGGAGTAGGTCAACACATCAATCGCTTACGAGTCCTCTCGACTCATAAGAGGGAAAATTCTCTTATAAGATCTTTACGACTTATAAGAGAAAACACACTTAGGAGTCCTCACGACCCCTAAGGAGAAAATACACCTACGAGATCCTCTCGATCCGTAGGGAGAAAATTCTTTATGAGACCCTCACGGCTCATAAAGTTGAAAAGCCTTAGATAGCAGATCTGAACCTGCTTCCTAAGCCATCACTACTCCCCAAAGTATTCAAGACAGAATGTTCTATATCACCTACAGGCTACGCTTACTTGAGAAATATGCCAATAACAAAGCAGAAAATAAAAGGAAAAAAGCAAAAGATTTGTCATTCATACTCGGAAAATTCTTACATCAATGAGGACAACAAACAAAACCAACATTATTGAAATGTTTACAATGGCAAAACCTCAGATCCAGGACATGGATTGAGGAACTCGAAAGTGACCTTGTCCAAGACTTTCCAAGCCTGACGGACCATCCTAGTGTGCTTTCTTTCACGAGCACGAGCGTCGGGATCTCCACTGATGTCCTCCACCCTTCGATAAGCAGCGAGTATGGTGAACTGTTGAAAGGCCTGGTGCAGGAGATCGACAAGATTGTCTCGCCGTCTCTTCGAGATTAGGTTCATCAGGTACACCGTGTGCACCTTATCCTCGGCGGCATCTAACGCCCTGAGCGGCACGCCGGTAAAGAATAGAGGAAGCGCTTCCCAAATTGCTCCCACAATAAGCTTCAGGAGAGGGGAGCGTCGAGGAAGCAGTTGACCGTTATAGGCGTCGAAGCGACTCATAATTTCGGCACAATCGGCGTTTGTGAGTTCCCGGTTCTAAGAACGGCCGAGTCGGCGAATGTCTCCATAAGAGATGATCTCATCAAGGTCGTACATGTGGGCGTTCATTACTCCTGTAAAAGAAAATCGGCAAAATTAGCAGACAGACTGATTAAGTAAGATGATATAATTCATCAAGAAATAAAATGTCATCTTTAACCTCTAAGATCCATGAAAAACTTTTAAGAGTTCTTCTATATGATTTGGAAAGAGCAAAGCTCCATTAATGAATTAAGAAAACACAGGAAGAATCCTTTCAGAAAGTCGAGCTCTATTAATGGAACCCTAGTAGGGTTCTCTTTAGCCCCCTTTAGATCCCTTTAGATCTATAGAGCAAAGCTCTGCTAGTGAAACCCTAAATGGGTTTTCTTTAGATCAGGGATCTATTGAGAGCAAGGCTCTTAAAATTAATTTAATTTAATCTAATTTAATTTTTACCTAAAAATCTTCCAGAATTTCAACTCTTAAAAGTGCTTGAACAAAAGAGCAAGGCTCTGAATAAAAATTCTTATGAAGAGATGAAAATCATCTAAGCGACCAAAGGTCCTATTTATAGGCATTGAGAGCCGTTTCAACTCCCAAAAGATGGCGCGAAGGTTGGAATTCTGCCACCGCTGCGCTCACGTCTGGAGCCACGTAAGCGCAACGGTGGGGGGGGCAGGGCAGCTGTGTAGCCAGCGAGGCTTGAGTTGCAGTCCTCGCCGTTGGGACTTGTGGACTTGAATTCCATTATCACCATTTTTGAGGCGACGTATTAGTTTAAGAACATTACGGTCCATTATTAGTTTAGGGACATCTCGGTCCATTGCCGCCGTATTTGGAGGCGAAGTTTTGTTGGATACTACTTATAGAGTCTTGACTCAGGAAGACAGCGAGCAGACATGAGCGTCGTCATCTATCATTAACCTGAGTCCTGTCTTGTCAAGCGTAGTATTTCTTAAGGAACCGGCCGTTTATTGGCTGGAAGGGTCTTTCGCCATGCATATCCATGAGTAAGTAGGCCCCACCTTGGTAGACCTTGTCTATGATATACGGACCCTCATAGTTTGGCTCGAATTTCCCCCACTTTGCACGGTTGGGGATCATAGGTCTTTTTACGACTAACACGAGTTCGCCTTGGTGGAATGTTCTTGGTCTGGTTAGTTTTTCTTATGAGCGTGTCATCCTTACTTTGTAAGCTTCCAGGTTTTGCTGCGCCATGAAACGAGTTTCATCGAGGGCATCGAGCTCCTCAAGCCGAAGATGGGCATTTTTTTCATCCGTCAGCACATATCGAACTGCTACTCATAGAAAAGGCAGCTCTATCTCCTCGGGAAGTACTACTTCCGTGCCGTACCAACGCGATTGTATTCGTGGTCATTTTTAACGTGGTTCGATACGCCCAGAGAGCTTCATGCAGTCTCTCGTGCCAATCCTTTTTGTTTCTGGACATTATTTTCTTTATGATCTTCATCAAGGTCTTGTTGAAAGCCTCAGCTAGACCGTTAGCTTAGGGATTATAGACTGAAGAGTATCTCCAATCTATATTATGCTGCTGCGCGAAGCGGCTGATCTTATGGCTTCTATAGGCCGGCCCATTATCCGAGATGATCTATAGCGGAATGCTAAATCGGTAGATGACATGTGTCACGCTCCACTTCCCAGAGTACGCTAAGATGTGCACATGACATAGCCAACCATGCTACCCGTGGGTAGGAAGTATCCATCCACAGTCACATTAAGGCTGTAGATATATCAAGAACAAAAATAAAACTATCTAGCATATATCCATAAGCCAAAATAAAATGAGTCAAGAATAAATAATGCGGAAGCAAGAGATCCAATACAAGAATAACTGGAATGTATGTCCCATAATGCGGGCTCACATCTGGAATAAAATGCTGAAAAGTAAAGAACTAACTACTACTGAATCCTCACTGCTCAGCCTGCTGGCTGAAGTACTCCTGCTCGGACTGCAGCAAAGGTACAGAATCTGGGCCATACAAAACCCAGACGTCAGCGCGTCGTGTTATCAAGCAATAAAATATAAGCAGGGTAACAATGCATGCAAGTATAATCATAAATAGCAAAGCAGGGTAACAACAATATAAATCAGGGCAATGAAGGGTAGGGTGCAGTGAGTAAACTAAACTGGTCTATTGGGTTGAATAGTCTCAAGTCTTTGAAATCAATTTGATGAATCATCGATGTAACTCAATAGTATCCCGTGCATGCCCGGGACCACGGTCTAAGACTCTCGGGCTAAAACCGAGACGTGCCGCTAGGCACTAAAAGGAAAAGGGTAAAGACGAACGATGTCAGCAGCATCATCCCGAGGCGGGCCTAGCCTCAAAAACTGATAAGTATAAGCGAGCAACTGTCGAGTTACAAGTCAGAATTTTATAATTGATTTCCCCATACCCCCAAGTTATATGTGGTCAAGTCATGTATTAAATAATCTAGAGCTAATGCCAACACAGGATGAGGCAAGTACAGGTTTGTCTGGATAGACAACAGGAACGGTCTGTAAGGACTAGAGGTCAGGTTTGTTGGCATTAGGCACAAGATCAGGTAATGGGTAAGACCATGGTATATCAGGTCAAGTCAGGTAATATGTAAAGGTGGCACGTTATGTCAAGAGTTGTACGGTACCATGTCATGTCAAGTAATATGTGTAGCAAGTCACATCAAGGTGTACAAGATATCATGTGGGTGCTCATAATCAACTAGCATAATCATGGTTATAAATAAACAAGCATGAGTATCAACAACACAATAAATTGGTACATGTAATAGGTTAGCAATATGTGCAGATTAAACCACTTAGCCGTACGGTTACCAGTTTGTGTTTAAGCGATGGTTTCAACATTATATGAATACAGTATGACAAATATGGATGTTAAAATCAGGTTAATAAGTATTAAGTAATTTAGGGATGCAATGACATGCATAATATGTTCAATGGATGTAATTATAACTAAAACTGGTTAAAGATGCACACGGATGTCCGATAGAGTAAAACTAGAGAAAAGGGTATCATAGACTATGTACAATAGTTATTATGTGAATAAAATGTAACTGTGGTTACTAGGTATAGTCAACTAAATGCAACAGTTAGGTTTCAAGTTTTGAATCTAAAATATGTAAACGGGACGTCGTACTGTTAACTTGGAATTCAAGACTTTAGATTCTATCTGTAGATTAAATAAGAAAATAGATAAATTTATATAGGAATAGTATGAATAGCATGCCGCAAGTTTCACTTTCCTCGACGGATCACGATACGGAAAACGGAACGTCTCGTGTCGGCGGGAAAAGTCGCGACGCTCGCACGGTACACGGAATGAGTCTAAACAATGAACAATGGAATCACACGGGTCAGAGGTCCTCGCTGGGTCGTCGTGATCGTCGCCGGCACGGTCGGATTCCGGCAAACCGAGAAAAACAGTAAGCATAACCTAATAGAGAAATGCATGGAAGAAGAAGCAAGAAGAATGAAAGAGAACAGAGGGGATTGATGAAAGAACTTACTCACTGGACTGCAGGGGGTGACAGCATCGTCGGAGAGTCGTCGACGGAGCTCCGACGATCAACAAAGGTACCTTTCCATTCAACAGAAAAGAAAATTAAAATAAGAAGAAGAGAAAGAATAAGAAGAGAAGGATAAGAGAGAGAAAGGTTGCTCACTGTGGTTTGGGAGACGGCTGGGATGCGGTTGCAACGGTGGGAAGTCGTCGGCAAGGGATCGCCGGCGAGATCAACGGCAATGCAACAACGTCTTAAGTTGCAGGGAATGGCTCGGGTGCTAGGGTTTGCTTTGATGTGGGTTCTGGTGCTCAGGAATGGCAGAGGAGAGGAAGAGAGGGGGAGGAAGGAGATGACGATGAGATGAGGGGGTCGGCGGCGATGCGAGAGGCTGAGGTTGTTGGTTAATCCGTGGGTGTGTGCAGGGAAGAGAAAAAGAAGAAAAAGAAGATGAAGACGAGAAGGAGGATGAAAAGAAGATGAGATAGAGATGGTGACGAGGCAGAGGAGGCGGCTAGGGGTTAGGGTTTCACTGGTGGCTCGACATGGTTGCATGGGATTTTAAAAAGAAGAGGAGACGCAGGTTTTTAGAGGAGGAAGAAGGGATACCGTGAAGGGAGGTGACCAGATGCGAGGCGCAGTGACGAGAATCGAGGAATACACAGTATTCGCGAGAGGTGAGAGAGTGGGCGCGAGAGGAGAGAGAAAGAGAGAGAGAGAGAGAGAGAGCTGAGCTCGCCGAGGGAGAGAGAGAAAGAAAGAGAAAGAAAGGGAGAGAGATCTGCGCTCGTGGGCCCAAGTGCACACAAAGGGAAGGCTTTGATTGGCTGGAGAATTGAGAATTTCTTTGGGGAAATAAAAAGATACTCTGATTGGTTGAGGAAAAATTAAAAGAAAAGATAGAGGAGAGAGGGAGCTCGGTGGTGGGGCCAGGTATCAATAAGGAAGAAATGTGATTGGCTCGCTGGAAGGAAGTTGGTTTGGGAAATTTTATAAAGATTTAAATATTTTCAAGAATCATTTCATTTGCTGGAAACAGAGGGAAAAAGATTTTCAATATACCAGGGAAAACATTTCATTGGCTGGGAAAAATAGAGGAAGGATATTTCCATCAAAGAATATTTTCTACAGTTGCCTTAGCAGAGAAATAGATTAAACGAATTTTTAAAAAAAATTTAATAATTAGAGTTTGGCGGGATACAAAACAATTCAGAAATGCGCCCAGATCGGGTCCAAAATTTTGAATTTGAAACATGAAAATTATTGGCAAGTTTCAAAATTTAGAATGAAGGATTTTGTAACAGAAAAGCATACCCCCAAGAACGGACGCACGTACGTGCGCGTAGTCGTCCAAACACGTCCGTTTCACTGAACGGGACGAGAACACGATGCAAGGACGCTACCACAGGGTTAGGGGTATCGAACAAGCCATGTCATGTATTTTTAAATTATTTTAAGTAGCTTAAATGGTTATATGCAAGAATATGAAATGCTAGCGTAATCTATAACTAGAAAATAACGAGCTCAAGTAAACGGGTCGAATATAAAGTAAATTAACATTTTGCAACCAAACATGATAAATGAACTAAATACCACAAACAACGCATACGGTAACTGGAATTGGTATAAGTGGACTCGGTTGTTACATTATACCCAACTACAAAAATATTTCGTCCTCGAAATTCCAAGAACACAAAAGGATAAACGACCAACACTACAAGAAAAGATGGGGAAATTTCTGCCGGATTTCATCTTCTCGTTCCCAAGTGGACTCTCCATGTGAGCGACTACCCTAAGAAACAGGTACAAAAGGGATAATCTTGTTCTTAAAAACCTTTTCCCTTCAATCCACAATTGCAACCGGTCGCTCCTCAAAAGTCAAGTCTTCTCGTACAGTCAGCTCCGAATGATCCAACACATGTGTTTCATCTCGAACATACTTACGGAGTAGAGATACGTGGAACACATCATGAACATTTGCCAAGGATTGCGGTAACGCCAATCGATACGCTACCTCACCAACACGCTCCAAAATTTCAATGGGTCCAACGAATCGAGGACTGAGCTTTCCTCGACTTCCGAAATGAATCACCCCTCTAGTCGGTGATATCTTCAAGAATACCAAATCACCCACGGCGAACTCTAGAGGTCTTCTCGACGTATCTGCCCAACTCTTCTGTCTGTCTTGTGCTGTTTTCATATGATTCCGAATTGCATTAACTTTCTCCACTGTCTGCACCACCAAATCTGGTCCCAACAATCTTCGTTCACCGACATCGTCCCAACGAACAGGTGAACGACACTTGCGACCATACAAAGCTTCGAATGGAGCCATCTGAATTGTCGCCTGGAAACTGTTGTTGTAAGAAAACTCCACCAAATGCAGGTGATCCTCCCATGAACCCTTGAAGTCCAACATGCAAGCTCTCAACATATCTTCAAGAGTCTGGATCGTTCTCTCCGACTGGCCATCTATTTGAGGGTGATAAGCCGTGCTAAACTTCAATCGAGTCCCCAAACTTTTCTGTAAGCCCTCCAAAAGTGTGATAAGAACCGAGTGTCACGATCGGACACGATGCTCACCCGTACTCCATGCAATCTTACAATCTGCTGCATGTACCGTTCTGCCAAAGTTTCTGTTGATTGACCAACCCGAAAAGGAATGAAATGAGCTGCCTTGGTCAAACGATCAACAATCACCCATACAGCAGTGTTCCCCTTTGGACTCCGCGGTAGAGCTGTCACGAAATCCATGGTTATATGTTCCCACTTCCACTGAGGAATCGGAAGTGGTTGCAATAAACCAGCAACCCTTTGATGTTCAGCCTTAACTTGCTGAAACACCAAGCACTTTGCCACAAAGCGGGCAATCTCCCGTTTCATGCCTTCCCACCAGAAATGTTGTCGTATGTCTCGGTACATCTTCGTGCCTCCTGGATGTACGGAATAAGCTGAGCTGTGCGCCTCTTTCATAAGTTCTTCGCGAATATCTCCCTTTGGCACACACAAACGACTACCATATCTCAACGAACCATCTTCATAGATCAATAAGTCAGTTCGAAGTCCAGCTTCAACCTGTTCTCGAAACTTTTGCAATTTAGGTCCTGCGGTTGCGCTGCTTTAATATTCTCGATCAACGATGAATGTACCTGCAGCTGCATCAACTGTACCGAAGAATGCGGTAGCACAACCTCCAAATCAAATCTTCGAAAGTCTTCAATGAGTTCCTTCTGTGCAGTCAACGTCTGAATTGCTGGTAACCGACTGAGCGCATCCAGCACGACATTAATTTTTCCCGGATGGTACTTAAGATCAAGATCATAGTCAGCCATCAGCTCCAACCATCTATGTTGCCTCATATTAAGCTCCTTCTGTGTGAACACATACTTCAAGCTCTTATGATCAGTGAAAACCTCGATCCTTTCGCCCAAAAGGTAGTGTCTCCAAATCTTCAAAGCGAAGATCACAGCCGCAAGCTCCAAGTCATGAGTTGGGTAATTCTTCTCATGGGTCTTCAACTGTCTCGATGCGTATGCTATAACCTTCCCATGCTGCATCAAAACGCCTCCCAATCCTTTCCCAGATGCGTCGCTGTGAATCACCAATCCTCCGGAACTGTCTGGCACGGTCAGAATAGAAGCGGTTATCAATCTCTGCTTCAACGTCTCAAAAGCTGACGCACAATTATTCGTCCATACAAATGGTATCTCCTTGCGCGGTAAGCTGGTCAACGGCTCCGCCAGACGAGCAAAGTTCTCCACAAATCTTCTGTAATACCCGGCGAGTCCAAGAAAGCTTCTTATCTCTGCAATATTCTTCGGAATTGGCCAATCACGAACTGCTGCAATTCTTTCGGGATCGACGGTGATTCCATCACCAGACACAACATGGCCCAAAAACTTTACTTCTTCCAGCCAAACTCGCACTTACTCATCTTTGCAAATAATTTTTCTTGCCTCAGCATCTGCAGTGCGATCTTCAAATGTTCTGCATGCTCTTCAATACTTTTTGAGTAGACCAGAATATTTTCAATGAACACTACTATAAACTGGTCTAAGAATGGTAAAAAGATTCGGTTCATCAAGTCCATAAATATTGTCGGTGCATTCGTTACTCCGAAGGGCATCACTAATACTCGTAATGTCCATACTGAGTTCGGAACACAGTCTTGCAAATATCTTCTGTTTTCACTCGGACCTGATGATATCCGGATCGCAAATCCAGCTTCGAGAATATCCTCGCGCCACTAAGATGCTCAAATAGTTCGCCAATGCGAGGGATCGGGTACTTGTTCTTAATAGTCACCAGGTTTAATTCTCGATAATCGATGCACATCTTCCTCATGCCATCTTTCTTCTTAACTAGAAGAACCGGATCTCCCCAAGGCGAGTTACTGCTGCGAATCCAACCCTTCTCGAGTAATTCAGTAACCTGCTTCTTAACTTCTTCCAATTCTACTGGTGCCATTGGATAATTTGCTTTAGAAACTGGCGCTGCACCAGGAACAAGATCAATCGCGAACTCCACGTCTCGCTTCGGCAGCAACACCTGATATGTCCTCGAACACATCCATGAAATCTCGAACAACAGCTAGCGCTTCATCTTTAGCAACCTTCATCGACGAAAGATCATTAATTTTCGGCCTATCCCTAACCTCGACTGGCCCGACAGAACTGCTTCCTTCAGACAACCTCTGGGTGTCCGGGAATCTGGAAATTCGTTTTCTTCACTCTACACTCAATGTGAGCGTGGAAAGTGCCGAAAATTCCATTCCCAAGACTACATCAAAGCTGCCAGTAACAACTTCCAAGACCTCTGCAATAGCTCTCGTCCGCCAACAACAACGAATCCATCCTTACACCCTCTACTAGTTATGATTTTCCCATTCCCAGTGTATATGTCGCAAAATTAAACAGGGTCGTGAAAGTCATCGAGTGTAAAGCAATAAACTTGGACGACATAAATCAATGGGATGCACTGGAATTGAATACTGCTAATGGGAGAAAACCAAGAACAAATAGGGTACCTGAAACGACTTCCTCTGAAGCTTTAGCCTCTTCAGCTATCGGGGAAAAAGCTTGAGCCTGATTAGCTCCTCGAATTAACTGCTCCTGATCTGGAAGCTGCTCTTGCGGTGGCTCCTGAGTATCCTTCTTCAATCTTAGCCTTGACGGACAATTATCAATGGTGTGATTCACTGATCCACAAATCAGACAAAGTCCAAGCCTTTTACGACAATCTCTTCGATAATGACCCGGTCGTTGAAAGAAATCGCACAACTTCCTTCCTTTTTGCTTGGGTAGCACTGGCCTCTGAACATTCTCTTCCTTATGAAGTTTCGACGGACAAGCATGGATAGTGTGATCCGCCGATCCACAAACCAAACAGAGTCCCGGTTTCCTTCGGCAATCTCTTTGAATATGTCCACGTACATGGCAGTAGTTACAAATCACGCTCTTCTTCCGATCAACAACAATTTTTTTCTTCATTGGTGCTACGCCGCGTCGGTTCACCGGAACACTTCTAGGTACGGACATTTGGTTTAGTGCAAATGCCGGCTTCAGCTCGGTCTGCTGCTTGTGGTCCTCAAGTAAGTCACGAATTACTCCAAGCAAAGTGGCGTCATCCATACACCTCTGGTACGATTGTAGATTCCTGGCTTCCATGATACTGCAACCAAACACCAAAGAGGATTAGTACGATAATAGATTCAACATATAGATTAAGGATATGAGTCAAGGCTAGAACTCCAAGTTACTTAAATAGAGTACCGCATTGTAACCATGCTGCGGTATCATAGTTACAATCACATAACTCCACTCAAGTCGCCTAAGCTCTAGAGATAAACAAAGGAAACTAAGTTTTCGAGTCGATATGCAAAGGAGGTTTGCACATCGCAAAAGTAGAATCAGGAGGAGGTTAAGATTCAAGAATGGTAAGGCGGTAAGGTGGCAGGACATGTTTCCTAATCACAAGTATTCTGATTCATGTATTGGGTCCAATACCCAACTACAAAAGAATCAAACCCGATTAACCTATGGCTCTGATACCAAAAGAACCATGTCACTCCCCACTTCCCAGAGTACTCTAAGATGGGCACGTGACATAGCCAACCATGCTACCTGTGGGTAGGAAGTATCCATCCACAGTCACATTACGGCTGTAGAGATATCAAGAACAAAAATAAAACTATCTAGCACATGTCCATAAGCCAAAATAAAATGAGTCAAGAATAAATAATGCTGAAGCAAGAGATCCAATACAAGAATAACTAGAATGTATGTCCCATAATGCGGCCTCACATCAGGAATAAAATGCTGAAAAGTAAAGAACTAACTACTACTGAATCCTCACTGCTCAGCCTGCTGGCTGAAGTACTCCTGCTCGGACTGCAGCAAAGGTATAGAATCTGGGCCATACAAAACCCAGACGTCAGCGCGTTGTGTTATCAAGCAATAAAATATAAGCAGGGTAACAATACATGCAAGTATAATCATAAATAGTAAAGCAGGGTAACAACAATATAAATCAGGACAGTGAAGGGTAGTGTGCAGTGAGTGAACTAAACTGGTCTATTGGGTTGAATTGTCTCAAGTCTTTGAAATCAATTTGATGAATCATCTGTAGGGTTCCTAGGCACACTAATGAGGTCTCACAAGGCATCAACCATGCCAATTTCAAATTTTACAAGTGCCGAGAAACCCTAATACGGACCGTTAACTAGATTTTAGGCGAAACTAGAAGTAGTAAACATCATTACTGCTATAAGGGAAGTGACTACAACCTTTGTAGATCCGGTCCTCCACCTCCATAGCTCCGTGATGATGTGTCCTCGCTGTGATCATCGGATCCCGGGCTCTAGCGTCGGCTTCATCGGAGAAATGGGCGGGCTAGGTCGTCGACTTCGATGCCAAAGATGATCTATGTCGAGACAACACAAGATCAAGCTCCAACTTCACCAAGCCATGAAACTTGGGAAGTAAACACCCTATACTACTTGGCAAGTGGTAGAGGATGAAGAAATAGGAAGTGGGTTCACTTTAGAATTGGATTTCTCACTCTTTTTCTCAAGTTGCCATTAATGGAGGCAAGGTTTTCTTCATGTTGAAGAAGGAGAAGAAGAAGAAGATAATATGATAAGTTTTTTTAAAATAAGAAATAATATGATACTTATCATAATGGCAACCATAGTTAGGTGTAGAGAATAAACCATGGTTAGGTTGAATGGTTAGGTTAATGGAAACAAACAAAATGGTCAAACTTTCAACACTTCATGAAGTTTCATGAAAGAAACAAAATAAGCCACCATTTTATTTATCTTTCAAAATGAATAAATAAATAAATGAATAAGTAAATAAACAAAACCCTAACCATTACATAACCATGGTTTAATCTAAACATATACCCAAACATTCATGTATCATCAAACATGATACAATCAAATGCACAAAAGTATATCACATATACAATGTGCACATCAAGTGAGAAAATCCTTTTAAAGTGAACCGATACTAGTTAATGCAAAGTAATATATCAAATATATAATTATGCATTAAATCATTAAATCAACGCTTGATTTAACGATCCGGTCATATCGCATATGACCGACTAATATCCAATGTATCGACTTATCGAATCAATCCTTGATTCGATAACTAGGTTATATCGCATATAACCAATCGATACATTCATCACGAGAATAGAATACGGTATCACATACATGTATTATTCTCGGTCCCGCACATATCTCATATGTGCTCTTATTTCGTTTCGCTTGAGCCAGGAAAGCTCTGTGTAGGACTATAAAGATTCGTCAATACGCCGGCAGCAGGTGATGATCATATCAATCACCCACAAGCCGCAAGCGGTCTGCTAAACATAACAGCCACCCGGGTATTGAGCGATCAGAAGATCGACGAGCAAGCCCGCTCACACTCCTGTGAATCCAACCAGTAACACTTACCGTACAGTCCGGTCTGTTCGTCTGATATGTCGCATATCTCGCCTAGGGGTGGTAAACGTCAGACCCCAATAGCTCGATAAGTCGTGTCGATATGAGGTCTATAACAGTTCGAGAAACTACTGGTAACACTTACCAGTAAATCTCAGCAACCCTGGCCAGGGATTTCCGGTTATAGCCAATCGAACACAGCGCAACATCAACTCCTTATACGGGGAGAGACGAATCCCCTCCTATCGCTCAGTGCCTCCATGTGATTCGGGACTGTACCCAAAAGCCACCGTTTTGCACGCCCTCTTGGACGTGGTAAGGTGGAAATCAAAGCACAGTGGGAACCACACAAGACTCTATGACGATCTCGGGTCAACAAACTACTCTGTACCAGTGTCACCAGAGAACTGCCATCTGACGTAAGGTATAATACCATCTGGGAGTTCTCGGCGAGTCCGTCCAGTATACCCAGTCTCCACTGAGCACCCGTACATCATCTCCGATGTCAAATACCAATGGATATGGGATCATCCATCGCCCATCTGTATGGGTCGAGAAGGTATACGCTAGTCTACTCTGGTATATCGATGCCCCGTCTCAATACACACACGACTAGGGACCTTGAAGGATGTACTTATGGACTACCATGTCCCCACTAGTATGATCCGCATCATAGTCCAGGTAGTCAAGTACACATCCTAAGGCTTTACCAACATGTAACAGAGAGACAATCAGTGTACACGTTAAGGTAAAGATCAACCAGATAGCATACTATCATGTCGAGCAAGAAAGTCCTCCATATATATGTCCAAGCATCCACTACAATATACATCCTATGTATAGTAATGGCCTCTAGGGCATACATATAACTAACAATCTCCCACTTGCACCAGGGCCATCTGATAGCAGTGGTTGTAGTATCTCATACTCAACCATCCCATAAAAGTCTCTCTCTGGGAAAAGGCCTTTGTGAGTGGATCCGCCGTGTTGTCTTCTGAGTCTACTCTCCTTACCTTGATCACCCTGGAGATCAACCATCTCTATGATCAGGTGATACTGCCTTAGAATATGTCTGGATCACTGATGGGACGGGCGTTCCTAGGCATAAGCCACAACTCCATTGTCTCACAATGGTAGGAACGATGTTCATCTCATGAACTAATATACACCCAGACTTCCTCTTTGGTAGCATCTCAAATAGCGATGTATCCTGCCTTTATCGTCTAGTATGCCACGGTATCTATCTTGGAACTTTTCCAACATACCGTCCCTTTACTGAGGGTAAAGACAATGCCTGTGACTGACATTCGGTCGTCCTTATCACCCTGGAACACTTCCAGTGATTCTCCCCAGGATCAATTAATACTATCTCACTACATCTAGTGAGAATCCTAACATCCATTTAGATCTATCTCATAGATCCAAAACCCAGGATTTAGGAGGTATCATTAAATCCTATATGGAGAATCCTTGTGATGAGCGGAGATTGACCGAGCGTAGCATAGGAAACTCCTTTCTTATCAAGAGTATGACATCCACGTACTCTACGAGGATCACCACCATACTCCCTACTACCTTTTTGTTTATACAAGGTTCATCTGCCATTTTGATGATGTCGGACTCTTTGACTAATCCATCAAAACAGATGTTCCAACTCCGCGATGCCTGCTTTATCACATAAACCATCTTGCACACGTTTCCGCTGCTCCCACTGTCTACGAAGCCCTCTGACTGTGTACTTACAGACTCTCTTTTCTGAAACATCATTTAAGAAAAGCAGTCATGACACCCAACCGCCAGATATCGTAGTCATGGTATGAAGCCGTGGCAAGTAGGATCTGAATGGACTTAAGCATAGCTCCTTAGAAAAGGTTTCATCATGATCGATACCTGGTTAATGATGCAAACTTTTAACAAGTCTAGCTTTGAAAGTCTCAACTTTTCCATGTACACCAAGTAATCTTCTCAAGATATACTTGCTCCTGATGGGGATTTAACCCTTCAGATAAAGCAACTAAAGTTCTTTGTTGGTGTATAAGGATTCCATCTCAGATCACTAAGCATCCAGCCATTCTTACAGAGTCCCACTCCTGATGGCCAGCTCGAAACTAGTTGGGTCATCATCTCATGATGCAATTCTCGCTCCCACTGTCATAGAGAAACCGAAATATCTCTCAGGTGGGTGAGGAACCCTACTAGATCGGCAGAGAGGCTGAGGTTCGTTGGAATCTACTGAATCCTTTGGTTCTACCAAATCATCTGCTGTTGTTTGTATAGCTGGAACCTTTCCAGTTGTACACAACAGACCTTTCCTCGAGCTTGTCCGGATTATGATTTTAGACATAGCCCGGACAACCCCAAATCTTAACCAACTTAAGATATGGGCTCTTCCCTTTCCATATCACATATGAAGCGATAGGCAACTGATTTGATTGGAACCCAATTCAATTGGTATGCAGCTTCTCAAGTGCATAACTCCCAAAAGGAAATAGGAAACACAGTAGTACTCATCATAGAGCACACCATATCACATAGGGTGCTATTGCTCCGCCCCGATATACCATCGTGCTATGGTGTATACGGAGGAGTAATGCTGAGAGAGAATCTCATTCTCCTTTAGAATAATCCAGGATTTCCGTGCTCAAGTATTCTCCTCCTCGATCTCATCAAAGGACATAATACTTATACCCGTGTTTTGGTTTTCTACTTCTAAATCATATTCTGTGAATATCTCAAAAGGTTCGGACTTGTGTTTCAACAGGAACATATGTCTGAATCTTGAGAGATTATCAGAGAATGTAACGAAGTACAAAGAACCAGTCCTGGCATATGTAGACAGGGGACCTTACATACATCAACATGTATCATTCCAGTAAACAGAGCTATGGTCATCGTATCTTTGTGACATGACTGGCAAGTTTCATAAGATGTAAATTCAAACAGATTTAAATATGCATCTAAATGTAACTTCAGCTAGTCAGGTCGCATTGATATGACCTAGTCTACAATACCTCAAGAAAAATTCGTTCATTTCTGAACTCATCCTCTTGTGTGTGTTCTGTATACTAAGAACTGTAGTTTGATTTAGAACATCAACGCTTTTAGATAACGTGCCTGATCCGATCAACTTTTGATATAGGAAATGTTCAAAATATTATCCAACAATACAAAATTTTATCATTTCTTTACTAATAAAGAGACTGATATGATTTTGTATATCAGGTTCGGTATCTAATAGTATTTGTTCAGAATCAATGTATTTGTAATACAAGGTGACAGTGACCAACAGATTTGGCTGCAACACTTGCCCCGTTTTCTGCCTCATGAAACTTATCACCCGTTCTCAGTTCTCTACCTTTCTGTAGCCCTATGTAACAGATTACATATCTGGGATCCTGATCTGGTATCACATACCCAGGACGTAAAGGATACTGAGAAACAGTTCTCTGTAATGAACACACCCGAAGATGATGCATCAACATGCACTCTCTTCGTTTGGGCGGCACGGGAAATCTGGTATTCCCCAATTTCCTGCTCTGTCTTATAACAATTATAAGTTGGAGCGGGACCAACGTTCCCCAGCTCAGTATAACAATCGGGTTCGGTCAATATTCCGTATTATTATCTTGATTAAGGCATGACATGGTCGCTACCTGGAGAGAGAGAAAAGAAAACACTCTGCGTATGCTCTTGCAAGATCAGATTGGTTATTATTTTATCTAATCAGGATGGCTCCCACTTTTTTTATCAAATCTTCCTTCAAACCCTAAAAGGAAAGACTAGCCGGGATTAATTACACACTACAAGTTCGCCAATCTTTCAGCCAGGCCAGTGTCGGTACTTTGAGGGAGGTCCCCCGTGCTTTCGCACGAACCTAATTAATGTAAACCTCATTTTTCCAGAGGCGTAACCCCGTTGACACCTTTCTAGACACCTACTTGATCGGCTAATTGTAATGTGTAAAACTCTCCCAGGAGTAACAATTACTCGCAGCGGGTATCGGGATCCAACTATCTCATAGAAGGTATGCAATCTCATTGCAAATTTCAACACTTGAAATTCCCGATAATATTTTTCCCCTAACGTGCTATGACCTTGACGAAAGCCAACAAACCATAGCCCGCTAGTCAAGTTCAACCCGTACATTTCTTGATTGAATTAAACCCACCCGCACGACCCTTGACGAAAGCCAACAAAGCCGCATGACTACCCTAATCCAATCCCATCGTATGCAGCAGATAAGCAGCATATAGCTACCGCACACTACACCTTGATGAAAGCCAACAAATGTAGCACGAATACTATATACAACTTATCTGAAATGACGGAGGGCTACGACAGATTTTTCTGAAAACCTATTGCGTAATGAACTTGATATCGTTGTAGAATCAAATAATTTTAAAATGGAGTGTTTTTGAAGCTTTTCTAGTTTTGCTAAAGGAGTCACTCCAGGTGAAGGGATCGTCGGTCCTTTCCTCGTCGAATGAGGTGCGGGATATATCATATATATCACTATGCAAAGCTGAAACTATAGAAGCAATCAAAAAGGCAAACCGAGGGTTGTAGTATCTGCTAGTTATTGCTAAAGGAGTCACTCCCTGTGAAGGGATCTCGGTCCTTTCCTCATCGAATAAGGTGCAGGATATATCATATGTACCGCTGTGCAAAGCAAGAACTGTAGCTACCTATTTTATTTTGAAATTCGATTCTACAACATCTTTAGGTTTCTTTTATTTCATTAATCACATTAATGAAGTCCCATCATTTAAATACCTAAACATCACAGATAAATACGACGTACACTTATGCCATCCGCATTCGCCTCGTTGTCCCCTCGTGCACCGTTAGGTTAGGTAACTAACGACAGAGCGGGGCAGGGCTAGCACTGGTGTAAAACATAAGTAACGCCTATATAATATATCATATATACTATATACAGTATCTATCACAGAACATCACATGATCACATCACAGATATCGCAGCAGAAGAATCATATGAAATATTGGATATACTAGGACGTCCGTGTTTTCAATACGAGCCAGTATAAAACACGGATTCCTTGGTCGCGATGAATAGCCAAACCCACACCCCTAGACCCCTACGAGAGCGGCAAGCAACCCTACCAATTCTAGAGTTAGGAGACCCGGACTCGACTCCTCGAGTTGGTCTCCCACTGGACTCCAGAACCCGGTTACTTGTGTTCCCCTCCTTGGGTCTATCCTAGTGCGGAAAAGTAAATAATATACAAAGGGTGACATCTTCCGCAACTTGGAAGTGCCCCAATAAAAGAATATTACATACAAGTTTTTACATGAATGAAAATGAAAAACACTCATCTCACATAAAAAAAACCCGGCTATTCAAACACGACGATCCAATATAACATATCCAGCAACACATAACATCACATGTCATCAACGTAAATAAATATGCGCATCCCAATTGTCGTTGGCATATAGCAACGAAACCGGCGATATCACATATTATACTTACGGTCACAGAAAAGAAAGTGTAAAACTACAACAGTTGGAATCCTCAACCTACATAGACATCGCATGCCTAATCAAATGAAATACTTAGACATCGCATGCCTAACAATTATAAACCCCGCATTTTAGTCTCATTATCGAAAACTCTTTTCAATATCAAGTCGGGCAATTCAACAAGATTCCCGACATTTTTGATCGAATGCTCGTCGCAAAATTTAGTAGGCGGCCGCACCCCCGATACCGTCGACGAAATGCACTAAGGCGGAACACCGCTACCGTGAGCACCCGAACGGATGCTTTCGGCGACGGGGTTCTCCTACAGTCACTTGGTCAGGGCTATGGAGTGAGGCTGTCTATTAAGTTTATCCGGCGAGTATCCGCGTACACTACGTGATTGCGACGGACTTTTGATCACATCAATATTCCGTGGCAACCGATCAAGTGAGACTAAACCGCTAGATTTATAACATTCATTCAGTTATCTTATAACTACTTGTGAATTCCAATTATTGTATCACATTCCGGATAAATAGAAAATGTTAAACTTTCCGATCGAACAATCGAACACCCAGGTTTTCCCAATACAGCTCAACACATGAAATAAGTCTAAAAACATTCAGTTCATGCCTCAGTACCGACGGTCCAGCCGTAGAAGGGTCAAGCCAACGCCTCACATGTGGCACGCCGTACTGCCCCAAACCCGAAGGTTCAAAGGGCAGTTCAAGACGGTCACATAATCGAGTTAAGATTTGTTGTCTTCTAGAGGGACCATCGCGTTACTTGCACTACTTAGAATGTCATTAAACTACGGAAAGATCCAACACTTGGAAATTTCCCGATAGGGGAAAAAGTGGTTATTTATATCCGGTCGAACTTTTTAACAGTTTCTAAAAATACCCGGAAAGCCACATAGACAAAGTTTGAAATTTCCGATCGAATCAACGAAGCTCCAAAACACCCCAGAATATTCAACTCTTGAATAAATATTAAAAAATCCCAGAAAATCCAGAACCAAAATATAGGAGTTACTGTGCAAAAATTGAAGAGTGATCACATAATTTGGCCGCGGACCCGCCGCAGAAGCCAAGCTTCTGCCGCGGTTCCGCCGCACTTTACCAGCATCACTTGGTCAATTTTGCATCGTAATTCTTAGAATTTCCTGCGGAATTTTTTAAGAATTTTTAATCTGGAAAAATCCCAGTTTTTGAAAAAAGTCCAGAGAGCATTTTGGAGTTAAGGTTTCGGTTCGATCGGAATTCTAACTCCGTCTACGCATCGCCAAAGGCTCTAGCTAGGCTCTGATACCACTGTAGGGTTCCTAGGCACACTAATGAGGTCTCACAAGGCATCAACCATGCCAATTTCAAATTTTACAAGTGCCGAGAAACCCTAATACGGATCGTTAACGAGATTTTAGGCGAAACTAGAAGTAGTAAACATCATTACTGCTATAAGGGAAGTGACTACAACCTTTGTAGATCCGGTCCTCCACCTCCATAGCTCCGTGATGATGTGTCCTCGCTGCGATCATCGGATCCCGGGCTCTAGCGTTGGCTTCATCGGAGAAATGGGCGGGCTAGGTCGTCGACTTCGATGCCGAAGATGATCTACGTCGAGGCAACACAAGATCAAGCTCCAACTTCACCAAGCCATGAAACTTGGGAAGTAAATACCCTATACTACTTGGCAAGTGGTAGAGGATGAAGAAATAGGAAATGGGTTCACTTTAGAATTGGATTTCTCACTCTTTTTCTCAAGTTGCCATTAATGGAGGCAATGTTTTCTTCATGTTGAAGAAGGAGAAGAAGAAGAAGATAATATGATAAGTTTTTTTAAAATAAGAAATAATATGATACTTATCATAATGGTAACCATAGTTAGGTATAGAGAATAAACCATGGTTAGGTTGAATGGTTAGGTTAATGGAAACAAACAAAATGGTCAAACTTTCAACACTTCATGAAGTTTCATGAAAGAAACAAAATAAGCCACCATTTTATTTATCTTTCAAAATGAATAAATAAATAAATGAATAAGTAAATAAACAAAACCCTAACCATTACATAACCATGGTTTAATCTAAACATACACCCAAACATTCATGTATCATCAAACATGATACAATCAAATGCACAAAAGTATATCACATATACAATGTGCACATCAAGTGAGAAAATTCTTTTAAAGTGAACCAATACTAGTTAATGCAAAGTAATATATCAAATATATAATTATGTATTAAATCATTAAATCATTAAATCAACGCTTGATTTAACGATCCGGTCATATCGCATATGACCGACTAATATCCAATGTATCGACTTATCGAATCAATCCTTGATTCGATAACTAGGTTATATCGCATATAACCAATCGATACATTCATTGCGAGAATAGAATACGGTATCACATACACGCATTATTCTCGGTCCCGCACATATCTCATATGTGCTCCTATTTCGTTTCGCTTGAGCCAGGAAAGCTCTGTGTAGGACTCTAAAGACTCGTCAATACGCCGGCAGCAGGTGATGATCATATCAATCACCCACAAGTCGCAAGCGGTCTGCTAAACGTAACAGCCACCCGGGTATTGAGCGATCAGAAGATCGACGAGCAAGCCCGCTCACACTCCTGTGAATCCAACCAGTAACACTTACCGTACAGTCCGGTCTGTTCGTCTGATATGTCGCATATCTCGCCTAGAGGTTGTAAATGTCAGACCCCAATAGCTCGATAAGTCGTGTCGATATGAGGTCTATAACAGTTCGAGAAACTACTGGTAACACTTACCAGTAAATCTCAGCAACCCTGGCCAGGGATTTCCGGTTATAGCCAATCGAACACAGCGCAACATCAACTTCCTATACGGGGAGAGACGAATCCCCTCCTATCGCTCAGTGCCTCCATGTGATTCGGGACTGTACCCAAAAGCCACCGTTTTGCACGCCCTCTTGGATGTGGTAAGGTGGAAATCAAAGCACAGTGGGAACCACACAAGACTCTATGACGATCTCGGGTCAACAAACTACTCTGTACCAGTGTCACCAGAGAACTGCCATCTGACGTAAGGTATAATACCATCTGGGAGTTCTCGGCGAGTCCGTCCAGTGTACCCAGTCTCCACTGAGCACCCGTACATCATCTCCGATGTCAAACACCAATGGATATGGGATCATCCATCGCCCATCTGTATGGGTCGAGAAGGTATACGCTAGTCTACTCTGGTATATCGATGCCCCGTCTCAATACACCCACGACTAGGGACCTTGAAGGATGTACTTATGGACTACCATGTCCCCACTAGTATGATCCGCATCATAGTCTAGGTAGTCAAGTACACATCCTAAGGGCTTTACCAACATGTAACAGAGAGACAATCAGTGTACACGTTAAGGTAAAGATCAACCAGATAGCTTACTATCATGTCGAGCAAGAAAGTCCTCCATATATATGTCCAAGCATCCAGTACAATATACATTCTATGTATAGTAATGGCCTCTAGAGCATACATATAACTAACATCATCGATGTAACTCAATAGTATCCCGTGCATGCCCGGGACTACGGTCTAAGACTCTCGGGCTGAAACCGAGATGTGCCGCTAAGCACTAAAAGGAAAAGGGTAAAGACGAACGATGTCAGCAGTATCATCCCGAGGCGGGCCTAGCCTCAAAAACTCATCAGTATATGCTGTCGAGTTACAAGTAAGGATTTCATCATTGATTTCCCCATACCCCCAAGTTATATATGGTCAAGTCATGTATTAAATAATCTAGAGCTAATGCCAACACAGGATCAAGCAAGTACAGGTTTGTCTGGATAGACAACAGGAACGGTCCGTAAGGACTAAAGGTCAGGTTTGTTGGCATTAGGCACAAGATCAGGTAATGGGTAAGACCATGGTACATCAGGTCAAGTCAGGTAATATGTAAAGGTGTCACGTTATGTCAAGAGTTGTACGGTACCATGTCGGGTCAAGTAATATGTATAGCAAGGTGTACAAGATATCATGTGGGTGCTCATAATTAACTAGCATAATCATGGTTATAAATAAACAAGCATGGGTATCAACAACACAATAAATTGGCACATGTAATAGGTTAGCAATATGTGCAGATTAAACTACTTAGCTGTACGGTTATCAGTTTGTATTTAAGCGATGGTTTCAACATTATATGAATACAGTATGACAAATATGGATGTTAAAATCAGGTTAATAAGTATTAAGTAATCTAGGGATGCAATGACATGTATAATATGTTCAATGGATGCAATTATAACTAAAACCGGTTAAAGATACACACGGATGTCCGATAGAGTAAAACTAGAGAAAAGGGTATCAAAGACTATGTACAATAGTTATTATGTGAATAAAATGTAACTGTGGTTACTAGGTATAGTCAACTAAATGGAACAGTTAGGTTTCAAGTTTTGAATCTAAAATATGTAAACGGGACGTCGTCCTGTTAACATGGAATTCAAGACTTTAGATTCTATCTGTAGATTAAATAAGAAAATAGATAAATTTATATAAGAATAGAATGAGTAGCATGTAGCAAGTTTCACTTGCCTCGACGGATCGCGATACGAAAAACGGAACGTCTCGCGTCGGCGGGAAAAGTCGCAATGCGCACACGGTATATGGAATGAGTCCAAACAACGAACAATGGAATCACACGGGTCAGAGGTCCTCGCTGGGTCGTCGTGATCATCGCCGGCACGGCCAGATTCTGGCAAACCGAGAAAAACAGTAAGCATAACCTAATGGAGAAATGCATGGAAGAAGAAGCAAGAAGAATGAAAGAGAATAGAGGGGATTGATGAAAGAACTTACTCACTGGACTGCAGGGGGTGACAGCGTCATCGGTGAGTCGTCGACGGAGCTCCGACGATCAACAGATGTACCCTTCCATTCAACAGAAAAGAAAATTAAAATAAGATGAAGAGAAAGAAGAAGAAGAGAAGGATAAGAGAGAGAAAGGTTGCTCTCTGGGATTTGGGAGACGGCTGGGATGTGATTGCAACGGTGGGATGTCGTCGGCAAGGGATCGCCGGCGAGATCAACGGCAATGCAACAAGGTCTTAAGTTGCAGGGAATGGCTCGGGTGCT
The DNA here is from genome assembly GCA_030015575.1 of Agapanthus africanus. NCBI lineage: Eukaryota > Viridiplantae > Streptophyta > Magnoliopsida > Asparagales > Amaryllidaceae > Agapanthus > Agapanthus africanus. Next base: position 394,062,985 of record JASDDO010000029.1, on the reverse strand, counting down.
AGGGTTTGCTTTGATGTGGGTTCTGGTGCTCGGGAACGGCAGAGGAGAGGAAGAGAGGGGGAGGAAGGAGATGGCGATGAGATGAGGGGGTCGGCGGCGATGCGAGAGGCTGAGGTTGTTGGTTAATCCGTGGGTGTGTGCAGGGAAGAGAAAAAGAAGAAAAAGAAGATGAAGACGAGAAGGAGGATGAGAAGAAGATGAGATGGAGATGGTGACGAGGCAGAGGAGGCGGCTAGGGTTTGGGTTTCACTGGTGGCTCGATGAGGTTGCATTGGTTTTTAAAAAGAAGAGGAGACGCGGGTTTTTAGAGGAGGAAGAAGGGATAACGTGAAGGGAGGTGACCAGATGCGAGGCGCGGTGACGAGAATTGAGGAATACATAGTATTCATGAGAGGTGAGAGAGTGGACGCGAGAGGAGAGAGAAAGAGAGAGAGAGAGAGAGAGCTGCGCTCGCTGAGGGAGAGAGAGAAAGAAAGAGAAAGAAAGGGAGAGAGAGATCTGCGCTCGTGGGCCCAAGTGCACACAAAGGGAAGGCTTTGATTGACTGGAGAATTGAGAATTTTTTTGGGGAAATAAAAAGATACTCTGATTGGTTGAGGAAAAATTAAGAGAAAAGATAGAGGAGAGAGGGAGCTCGGTGGTGGGGCCAGGTATCAATAAGGAAGAAATGTGATTGGCTCGCAAGAAGGAAGTTGGTTTGGGAAATTTTATAAAGATTTAAATATTTTCAAGAATCATTTCATTTGCTAGAAACAGAGGGAAAAAGATTTTCAATATACCAGGGAAAATATTTCATTGGCTGGGAAAAATAGAGGAAGGATATTTCCATCAAAGAATATTTTCTACAGTTGCTTTAGCAGAGAAATAGATTAAACGAATTTTAAAAAATATTTAATAATTAGAGTTTGGCGGGATACAAAACAATTCAAAAATGCGTCCGGATCGGGTCCAAAATTTTGAATTTGAAGCATGAAAATTATTGACAAGTTCCAAAATTTAGAATGAAGGATTTTGCAACAGAAAAGCATACCCCCAAGAACGGACACACGTACATGCGCGTAGTCGTCCAAACATGTCTGTTTCACTGAACGGGACGAGAACACGATGCAAGGATGCTACCACAGGGTTAGGGGTATTGAACAAGCCATGTCATGTATTTTTAAATTATTTTAAGTAGCTTAAATGGTTATATGCAAGAATATGAAATGTTAGCGTAATCTATAACTAGAAAACAACGAGCTCAAGTAAACGGGTCGAATATAAAGTAAATTACCATTTTGCAACCAAACATGATAAATGAACTAAATACCACAAACAACGCATACGGTAACTGGAATTGGTATAACTGGACTCGGTTGTTACAACATGTGTCCTGAAGAAATGGAGGATGTTCTCCGTCTTCACTTCCTTTAGCGGTACTGCCTCTGCCCACTTAGAGAAGTAATCAGTTGTTGCCAATATGAACCAATGTCCTTTGAATGATGCTGGTTCGATAAGCCCGATTATATCGGTTCCTCACATTTCGAACGGCCAGCTGGCTACCGTTGGGTGTAGCGGCTTTGGATGCTGGTGGATGAAGTCTCCATGAATTTGGCACGAGTGACACTGCTTCGCATATTTGAGGCAGTCCTGAATCATCGTGAGCCAATAGTAACCCATTCTCTTGATCTTCAGCTTCATCTTTGGCCCGGCTTGATGGGAACCGCAGAGTCCGTCGTGAGTTTCTTGGACGACCCTTTTTGCTTCTTCTGGTCCCAGGACCTTAGCCACAAACTGTCGATCAATCTCTTATATAGAGTATCATTGACGAAGGCAAAAGAAAAATCTCGTTTCATGAGCTGATGTCTTGCAGATGCGTTTTCGGGCGCTCAATGAGATTTGAAGTAGTCTATAAAGACTTCTCTCCAATCCTTAGCCTTTTCTTCCTCCTCTAATTGGAAGGCTGCTTGTTTTGTCGCTTCCTTTCTGGAGATATTTCTGCTGGCATGAGAATCCGGCGGCTTTGCACAATGATCCTTACGTCATCGAGATTTTTGTCGGCCAGTTCTTTAGCGAGCTTGGCTAACGCATCCACCTTGCAATTTTCCGCCCGCAGTATGCTTTCCAGGATGTAGAAGGGAATTTGAGTCAGCAGTTGCTGCACTCTTGTGCCATATTTTACCAACTCTAGTTTACACGTCTGATAGTCACTATTTACTTGACTAACGACTAGCTGGGAGTCTCCATATATGATGAGGTTTTCGATTCTTATGTCAACAGCAATCTCAAGAATTGCTATCAAAGCTTCGTACTCAGTCTCATTGTTTGTCCTCGGTTTTATTAAGGAAAGGGCGAAATGCATTATCCCTCCTTGCGGAGCTACGAAGATAAGGCCCACCCCAGCTTTGATTATGGGGGTGCTTTGCTTTCGCTTCTTCAAGGAGGACGCTCCGTCGAAGTAGAGTTCCCATTGGACATTATTTTCCTCCGTCTTCCTTTCGATTGTGTCGAACACGTGTTCGTCTGGCAACTCGCAATTTAAGGGAGAATCGGCTGGTATCGGATGCTCAGCGAGAAAGTCGGCGATAGCCTAGCCTTTCACTGCCTTGAGGGGTCAATATGTTATCGAGAATTTCATCAAGAGGAGGGCCCATTTGGCAAGCCTTCCTGTTAGTATGGCCATTGACATCAGATATTTGAGAGGATCCACCTTCGATATGAGATGGACCTCATGTGCCAAGGCATAATGTCGAAGCTTCGTTATTGCAAAGATTAGTGCCAGGCAATGCTTTTCAATGGGGAGTAGTTGTTTTCTGCCCCCAGAAGAACTCGACTCAAATAGAAGAGAGCTCTTTCCTTCCCCTGGTCATCCTTCTGTGCCCATAGCGCCTAAAGAATTTTCAAGGGCTGCTGTGTACAGGATGATAGGCTTTCCCTTGACCGAAGCGGTCAGTACTGGCGGGTTTTGCAGATATTGCTTGATTTCGTCCAGTGCATTTTGGCATTTACGATCCCAAACGAACGGGGTCCCCTTCTTCATTAGATGGCTGTAGGGACGGCATTTGCCGGAGAGGTTAGCTATGAACCGTTGGATATACGAGAGCATTCCTTGGAGTGACCGCAATTGTTTGAGAGATCTTGGCGCAGGCATTTCCATAATCATCTTGATCTTTGATGGGTCTATTTCGATGCCACGGTGTCGTATGATGAATCCTGGGAATTTGCCTGAGGAGACTCCAAACGCGCATTTCAGAGGGTACATCTTCAGATTATACTTCCGGAGACGCTGGAACATTATGTTTAGATGTTCCCAGTGTTCTTTGTAAGATTTGCTTTTCACCACAAGGTCGTCGACGTAGCATTCAACAATTTCATGGATGGGGTCATCGAAGATCTTTGTCATGGCCCTCTGGCAGGTAGCGCCAGCGTTCTTCAGACCGAAAGGCATCACTTTATAGCAGAATATGCCCAGCGGAGTTCGGAAGGCGGTATGCTTTTGGTCTTCGGGATGCATCTTTATTTGATTATACCCCGAAGATCCGTCCATGAAGGAGAAGACCTCATGGGTGGACGTGTTATCAATCATCATCTCAGTAACAGGCACTAAGAAGTCATCTTTCGGATAAGTTTTGTTGAGATCCCGAAAGTCCACGCAGATACGCATTATTCCATTTTTCTTCATCACTGGAACAATGTTGGCAATCCAGTCGGGATATTGAACTTCTTGGATGAAGCCAGAGTAAATTAGTTTCTTGACTTCGGCATTGATACTCATATCAAGTTCGACCAGCATTCTCTTTGGCGATTGCTTGACTGGCTTAACGTCCGATGATATAGCCAGTTTATGCACCACTATTTCTGGATTTAGTCCCGGCATCTCGGAATAGTTCCATGAGAAGCAGTCTTTATACTGCATAAGCACGACCTTTAGTGTGGCCACTTGTTTTTTAGACAACAGCTCGCTGACGAACTTTGGCCTTGGATCGTTTTCCGTCCCTAAGTCAATTTTCCTTAGATTGTCCACCGTGGTATGTATTCCATCTTCCAGCTCTTTTAGCGCCGGTGAAAATTATGAGATCACCTCGTCCTCATCCTCATCTGCGAAGCACTAGGAAAGGTCGTCCATATTCTCGTGCTCCCTCTTCTTTGAGAATATTATCATGTGGTAGGTATGAGTTCGTTTCAAAACTCGATATTGATATGGACTTACCCTCGCAATATAGGTTGCTTTTTGCTCATGCTTTCATGGTGGGGTTACCCTACAACTGTCGGATAGAGCAAACCTGTCTTGCTGATACTGGTCTTCGACCCAGTCTTTGAAGATGAATCAGTCTTCAAGAGGATGTCCTACTGCTCGGTGGTAGGAGCAATAAGCTGGGAGATGGACCTCGTTTATTTGTTCGGGGTGCCGAAACACCGGGAGCATCATCATTTGATACTTAATGACAAGCTTGAATATTTTCCTGGTCATGTCTTGGGGGAAAGAATATTCTCGACCCATCTTCTTCATCAGCGATGGATTCCAGCTGACTTTTTCTCGATTGCATGGCTTCTTGGATCCGCTTCGCTGTTTTAGAACGTCAATCTCGTTCTTCGCCTTGTTGTTGCGTTTGCGTCGAGCTTTTTCCTTGACACAAGAGTGCACAGCGGGCTGAGAATGAAGGGCATCATAGTCTTCTCTTTTCGCAGACTGCTGAGTACGACGCTGCGTCCTGGTTTTCTCGTAAATAGCCATTTCGCGGCTGTAGTCATCCCGAGCCTTTTGACCGGCTTCTCTCATTAGCTTGTCAATTTGTTCTTCAAATGATGGACTTGGCATTCTTACGGCGGGATCTCGCTCTGGTTCAATATCAGCGCAATCTGGAAAAGCATTGACTTCTCTACCGGAGTTATTTATGACACGGCAGCCATATAATCGCTCCCGTTTCTTGGACCGAACATATCCAAGTCCAGTCGTCTCCATCCTCCCGTTGGGCATCTTTCGTTGAGTCCCGGGAATGTCCCAAATCTTATTGTAGAACTGGGCTTGTTGAGCGTCTTGTTTGAAGGGTACGTCTTGGCATCTTAATAGCCTTTTCAATCTCTCTGCATAATATCTAGGCATACGGATTGGTTGAAGCCTGTCAAGCGCAAGTTCGGCAGCATGTCAGACTTCTTTTTCCACTTTATTCTCCGTAGATTGGTAGAAGAGTATCGCTTTTTCACCTCTTCGCCTAGGAGGGACGTAGAAGGTCTGCAGCTCTTGCACATCGTACGTATCGAGTGCATCAAGTTCCCTGTAATGCCGCTGCGGAACCATGGCAATTTGTAAACTTTGATCAGCTCCCATGAAGGTCTGCATTGACGGGCGGATGGAGAACACTGCGTTGGCCTCGTCCTCATAGTCACTGCCGAGGACAAAAATAGGGGTAGATGGTCCGGGCCTGTTGCCTTGGGATTGCCCCGAGTAGAATATCTCTTCATCTTCCTCGGTATTGCTCCCAAAGACCAAAATAGTGGCGACGGCTTTTTGTTGGTTCTCCGGTTTATGACACCTTTCCGTGTCTTTGAAGTCTGGTAGAAAATACTTGGCGTCTTCATATTTGCGGACTTCATTTATGGAGAATGGGTTTAGCTCCTCTGTAACTATTTACTCAAGGTCGTCTTTAAAATACTTCATACCCAAAGATGACCGAGCAGAGGTTGTAGCAAGTCTTAGCGTCGATGACATGAAATTTGATGTCAGTGACGAGAAGCCCAAAGCGTAATGTCAATATTACGGACCCTAGACCCGTGATGACTGTGAGTCGAAGCTGGAGATGGTAATTTTGTCCTGGGCCAGGAGCTGAACGTTCATGCAAATCTCCTTCAACACCTTCACGTTGAGAAGTTGACGGAGGACCCGTTGTCGACCGGGATCTTCCCTATCTTAATGTCGTGGCAGTACCTGGTGACATATAAAGGACGGTTATGCTCGCACGTTCCAAGGAGGAGACCTTCATCGCCAAACGTGATGTCGGCTGTATGAACCTCTGCCAGCTCGTCTTTCATCTTTTCTTCTGCAAGAAAAGCTTGGAACTGATCAGGCTCTTGTAATGCCTTAATCAGAAAATCTCGTGCCTCTTTGGATAGGAGGAGAGCATCCAATATGCTCAGTTGTGAGGGTATCTGCCTCAAATGTGCCAGGACATTGTAATCCACCTTGTTTTTCTTAGGCGGGTCCTTGGCTGCAAGCTCTTTGGTGACTCTATCATCGAGGGAAATTTCCTTAGGGACTTTTTTCTTCCCCTTATCTTTTTTGCTCGAACCCTTGTTTGTCGGTCTGAGGTTCTTTTCAGGCAACGTACGGTTACGCAGCTGAATGTTCTCACAATTCTTCTCCTCTTCTTCTTTTCCAGAGGTGGATTCTTTGAAGAGAGGGCCGAGGGTTATTTATTCCTCAGAATCGCTCCCGAATGTAAGAACTGAGATTTTCCTTTTGTCGAACCGGTATCAACCATATGACAGTTGCCAGTCGTTCCGTCATGCTCGTCTATCACGCTTCTTTGTTGTCGACGAGTTTTGCGCTTCATCCGTGTGAAGTGTTTCCGGTGAGCAACATATCCTTGCCACCACTTCTTGAAAGCATTACACTCTTCGGTGGAGTGTGTGACCCTCCGATGGTATAAGCAGTAGTTTGAATGTACATCCGCTTCGTCGAGGCACGTACTCCTGGGAGTGTTTTCTATGAGAGGAGGCAGCTTCATTCCTATTGACAGGGCTTTGGCAAACTGCTTCTCTGCTTTGATCCTACCCTTGTTTGTAGCAGGTGTGCTTTGGCTTGGGAGGAGTATTTTACGACTCATCCTTACCGCAGCTTCTTCATCCTAACGCCGACGCTTGGCCTTTTAGTATATGGCCGTTTCACATTCTCGGTCAGCTTTGCTCTTTTGAAGGGCTTCGTTTAGCAGCCTGTCAATTGGGTCTTCTGACAGTTCCAGGGATTCTGGCGTCGGTCCTGCCCCCAGTTCTTCTGCATTGCTTTCCGACGCCGAGAGAGTTTCTTCGTCTTTTAACGACGAGTGAGAGACCATGTGGCAACTCACTACATAATCCTCGGGCTTTTCTGATGAGTCATTTCCCCCATCAATGTCACTATCTCCGTTCTCAAGCATGTGGTTAAGAAACTCTTCGAGTTTGACTGGGGTCTGCGCCTTTTGGTTGTATTCCTCTAGTGCATCGATGTATTTTTGTAGGTCCATGTGCTTATCGTCGGGCTGTACAGGATTCTTGGTCTTTTTCTTTCTCTTCGAAGACTTTGAAGGCTTGACCTGGGTGTTTTGCCTATCGTTACCATCTTTCAGTGTTGGACGCGGTTTAAGCATCCCCTCAATGGTCTCGGGCTCCAGCGGGCTTTTCCACCTGATCGCCGGACATGCTTGAAGGTCCTTCAACATTCTTTTAGTTTTAGCTGAAAAGACAACTTTCCATGGAGCTTCTTCTACAAACGAGCATGATGCCCCCGGCATGTCCACCATTTTAGGAGCGTTCTTCTGTGGTGGGTTCACCCTCCAGTTTTCGGACAGCGCAAACTTCCCTTGTTGGTATTGGTCCTCGACCCAGTTTCTGAAGACGTAGCAATTCTCAATTGGGTGGCCCACTACTCTGTGGTAGGAGCAGTAGTTGGGACTGTTGGCGCCACTAGGCTGCAGTGGACGTATCGGATCTGGCAGAGTGATGAGTTTGTTGCACATTGCCAGTTCAAACAGTCTCCTCGTTTTATCATGAGGAAATGAGTAAGGATGTTCTTGTTTCTCCTTGAGGGATTGGTATGAGAGCACGTTGTTTTGGCGAACAACCGGTTTCAAGTTGCTCGGCTGTTGTTGAGTGTTGGCAATGAAGGCCGCTTTCCCTTTGCCCTTTTCATTCCGAGGATCTGTTTTTAAAGAGGACGGCCTATGGCCCATCTGATCCATTTGGGTCAGCTTGTCAATCAAGGCCTGAAAATTGGTCGGCTTAAAGAACATCATAAACTGGGATACAGTTGCCTAAGGATCGAGAGTCCCTATGAACATGCCCATGGCCGGAGCTTCCTCTATGCGTTGTTCCCATTTTGACCATAGGTTCCGCCACCGGATTGCGTATTGAACCCAGGTCTCTCCTGGCTTCACCCTGGTATTGATTAATACCAAGATCGGGGTTCGCTCGCTTGCTCTGGCGAAATGCTGTGTGAATAGCATCTCCATCTCCATTTATGTTTTGACGGAGTCATTTTGGAGCTCCGAGTATCATTCAAACGCCGTCTCTGACAAGCTGCCAACGAACTGGCGAAGCAGCAATTTGTCGTCGCCTCCAGTATTGCCACATAATGCTCTGAACTGGGCGACATGATGATGCGGCTACATGTCCCCTTGTATACGTGGAACTTAGGGATCGTATATCCTGGTGGGTACTTGATTTGGTCATACCAGCCCGGGTACGGTCGCCCTGTTCTGACAACTTGGCCAGCCGCTTCGTTTGCCTAATGAGCTCGTATTTGTTGAGCTATGTAGTCATCAAGAGCAGCTTTTGGAGATTGTTTCCTCCCGGTCCACTGATAGAGCCGAGAGAGGGTTCGATGTTTCCCCTCTGTCGTCCTCGATGATTATCGGCAGGTCGTCCGCTGGTGGTTCTGGCTGGATCCTCATTCCAACCATGTCTTGGAACAGAAGCGCCATCTGCTTTATATTAGCAGTCTGTTCCATAGCCTCCTTGTCTTTTCTTTCCAGCACCCTTCGCAGGAACTCCGTATCGGTCTCCTGCTCCCGGCGCTGTTCACTTGCTGATTCCAGACTTTCATTTTGGCCGGTGAGTGCTGCCATTTTTGTCAGCATTTCCTGGAGCTTTTGTTGCTGCTCCTGAGCCTTTGTTAATGACCGAGTTTGCGGCCAATGACCCACGGAAGCACGGCTTTCCTCTTTTCCGGAAGCCATGTACACCGTGTGCATGATCATACCCCCAGACTTGGGGCGTTTGGATCTATCACCCTTGGGATTTGACACCGGTGGTGGGAGATTCTCCGGCCTTCTCTTCGGTGAGAAGTCAAAGTCGAAGGAGCTATTGTAACAGGCGCTTGAGAAGTCCCTCGCTGCATGCTAAAGGAATGATTGTCCTCTTGTCAAACCTTCATTTTCTCCGGTTGACGAGAGTAGTTCATGTTGATCACAGAATCTTGGACTTTCCACTAGACCCTGTGGACTTGGGAGGACATCCGCTGAGGGAGCTGCTCAGGCTTCGCCTGTATTATGTTTTCAACAGGTGTGGGATATTTCTTCAGCACCGCGGTCGGAAAGTTCTTTCGCACTCTTCTTAGCGGTTCAAGGTTGTTCCCAGTTAGAACATCAGCGTCAACTTCCACTATTGGAGCTGGTGGAGTAAGACCAGAGAGGGAGTTGCCACCAGCATCCCTCATTCTGCACCAGTGGCGACGTCGAGCATGTCCTCTGCTTTGGTTAGGGGCTAGTATTGGGGCTAACCTGTTGAAGACTGACATCCGTTGAGATAGAACGACCAATCTTTTGAAGGCCGACTTTCTGGTAGGGGAAGCTCTTTTGATGACTTTGCCCATAGCAGGAGTTGGAACGGCCAATCTTGCGAAGACCGGTCCTTTAGTAGGAGAAGCCCCTTTGACGACTTCACCTGCCAGAACTGGAATGGCTATCTGCTTCGGGATAACCCCTTCGGGTATTGCGGGCCTCTTTGCGGGCTTATTTGAGCTTTGGCTCAGCCTGTTGAAGACTGAAGTGGCAGACTTGGACGGCCCATTAAGAGGGGCCGTAGTGGTTGCAAGTCGATCATAAACCGACTTCTTTGGAGCTTCCTATGATGGCATTGGGGCGTTGAAGCTTGCTGGCGGGAGCACGATCCCGAAGAACAATCCCATGGTGGCCTGAGTCACCTGCTCCACTGGCATTGAAAAGATGCAGGCCGCATTTGGCCCGTATGTCACTCTTCCAGCGGGGACAAAGTGAGAGTTGTTGTTGCGGGTACACTTGGAAGCCATTGATCTTCTTTTCTCTGCACAGGAGCAAGACACCAAATCTTAGTATCTTGAATCTTGGGGAAACCATAGTAAACCGCGATTTGTTCATGAACACAACGCATAAAGTGTGGAGTAGAAAGAGGAAAAGGTCCCACCGGGTGTGCCAGAATTTGTTCACCGTCGAAAACAGAAACGAAACCGGGATCAGTTGTCTTGACTGAATTTAGGAGCAGATGCTATTTGGATTTATCCGTCCACATCTCCGAAGATGCCAAGTTGATTTATGGCATCGGATATCGGAGGTTTGGACGGATGCGGCCGTTGTAGCGGACTTCGTCAGATTCCCCTCATTTGCGAAAGGTTTTTGACTGTGGGGACGCTCTTCCCTGCAGGCGCAAGCCCCTGCAGTTAGTTATGTTACCGCATCGCGATAACCACTTTCTCCTGCTCCAGAAGTTCACTTCGTGTCATGTGTGTTTGTTTTATTTTTGGTTGCCCGTGGATTGTATTCGGAGACTAATTTATGTTGTCACCCATAGGGCGTGGATTAGACCAAATCCGTATATCTTAAATTTGGGTTTGGATTGATTTAAGGATCATTAATCTCGTTTGAGAATAAAACCAACTTAAATTTTTGTTAAGGATACGTTAGTCTAATTTGAGACTAAGATCTTTAACGAGGTATTAAGATCATGTTTGTTTCAGATCTAATAAGAGAGTATTTGAACTCTGTTGTTTTAGTTTAAGAACATTATGGTCTGTTGTTGGTTTAAGGACGTTTCGGTCTGTAGATCACTATTTTTGAGGTGAGGGTTTTAGTTTAAGGACGTTATGGTCCGTAGTAGTTTGAGAACATTACGGTTCGTAAATCACCATTTTTATGCCCGTGTATTTGTTACGTGATGGGATGTACGGCGATGATGTGGGATACACCCATTTGGGGTGTGATTTGGATTAAGGTGTGCACGTCAGCTTGGGAAGTGCACCCAAAAACAGTTGGTTGTCAGGACCCGCCACCTCTCTGAAGAAGTTGAGGAATTATATTGACATGCATCAGAGGTATGGAGAGATGTACCCTTGAACCAATTCCCGTGTCTGAGGGAAGAAATCATGGTGGGCCATCAAAGAATCATTAGCCATTTTGGGGGGACTAAGATTAACTTAGGAAATGTGAGATGAACATCATTTTGGATATCATGAGTCATGTTTAGGAAACAATGAACCCATGGGCTCAGTTGATCTGAATTAGGGACCTAGCCAACTTGGGCTTGACCCACTCAATTTTGTTTTATTTGAAAGAAGTGCTAAGCACTGGTTTGGGCTCAGTTCCCTTTTCTTGCAAAAAGTGCTGAGCACTTATGTGAGTTATGACGCTCACACTTTACTCTCTCTTTTTTTTTGTCTCTATATGGAGTGATGAGCACTCTTTATGGCATCCACGTGGGAAGCACGTGAGGCGCTAGGCGTTGAATGATGAGTGTCAAGCACTTTTCTGTTCTGTGGCGCCAACGTGAGGGTCATGTGGGGCGCCGCACCACCGAGTGCTAAACACTCCTTATTTTGTAGCGCCCACGTGAAGAGCACGTGAGGCGCTGGACGCTGAGCGCCAGCCACTGAGTGCTAAGCACTCTTTATCTTGTAGCACCCACGTGAGGGGCACGTGAGGCGCTGGGCGCTGAGCACCAGCCACTGAGTGCTAAGAACTCTTTATCTTGTAGCGCCCACGTGAGAGGCACGAAAAGCGTTGGGCGCTGAGCGCCAGCCACTGAGTGCTAAGCACTCCCGAGTTCTATCTCCTTTTTTTTTTGAATAATCCACAGGAACTTTATCTACTTTTATTTACCTAATATTTCCAAGAAGTGAGTTCTTCTTCCTCGAGAATTTAATTCCCTATTCTTTCGAAACTTTCTCTCTTTTTTTAAGCTTATGGGGGGGGTTCCTCTATATTAGACTTGAATTCTTGGGTCCTTTATATAGTAGAGGCAAGTCTGTTGATTAGTTGAAGAAATCTCTCATTGAGAGATCCTAATTGATTTGGGAATTTTACCCAACGTTGGATCTTTGATCCAAGAGCTTCTGTTTTACAGAAGGTATTTTTCATGTTTTTAACAAGATAAGGGAAATATTCTCCCACACATAATTTATTCTGTAGATCGGTGATTTTTTAATCACCATTGGATTTTTAATTCAACGGTACTCTGTTTTACAGAGAGCAATCTTTCTTATTTAGACATATTTGAGGAATATTTCCTCAACAGAATTTAATTCTGTATTCTGATGATTTATCATCTCCGTTGGATTTTTGATCTAACGGCTCTATTTAACAGAGAGTAGAATTTAATTCTATTAGGCATCGACGCTCACGTGATGTGCACGTGCGGCGCCAATAAGAATTTTTTAACTTTGGTGATGGCGCCCTCGTGGCAGGCACGTGAGGCGCTGCCTCTTGAGTTTTGTGTGCTTTGCACACGGGCGCTGCTCATATGAGAGTTTTTAATTCTGGCGCTGACACCGTCGTGGCAGACACGTGAGGCACTGCCTCTTGAGTTTTGAACAGAGCTTTGCTCTTTTAGTGGGGAAACAAGGAGGAATGTTATTGAGTACGGACAGGAAGATCATCCGGAGCCAAATGAAGCCGATGGGGAGAGGAGATCCTCTACGAGTCAGGAGCTCGTACATCACCGTGTCGCATTGGTCATCCGTGAGAGCGGGATTCACCAAGCGTGCAGCAAAACGAGGAACGATTTCCTCGATAGTCATCTCTCATGGTTGCCGATGAGCATGTGGACAATTGCAAGCCATGACTCTTGATTTGTTAAAACGGTTCTTTCCTTGTTAAGGAGAAGAAGAACATTGCTTCAGATTATAAAGAGAAGTATTTAAATTTCGGCACAGAAAATATTGTGCATGGTAGAACTATTTCCAAGCTCGGACAAAAAAGGGGGTTGGAAAAGAAAACGTTGACTCAGGAAAAGCAGAGAAAGAAGGTGAAAAGAAATCTTCATAAATAAGGCAATGCCTCATGTACTCCCCACATGGGTGCCAGCGTCGGTCTCTTATAGGTTTAAATCCTACAGAGGCGCCTCACGTGAAGCTCACGTGAGCACCGACATGCAAAGCATGTGGTGCTTGTTATATAAGAATTAAATTCTTAGGCGGCACCCATGTGCATAACACGTGAGCGTCGGTGCCCAAATTGCAGAGAATAGAAATAAATTCTCTGAGGGAGGTAAATATCTCTTTGATCTTTTTACATAAGCAAGATATTCTCTGTTAAACAGAAAGTTGTTGGATAAAATATCCAATGGAAAAATATTTCCCTAATCTTTCCAAATGAGAAAGGTAAATTCTGAACCCTTGGATTAAAAATCACCGATTGATAGAAATAAAATTCTAACTATGGGAAAATATTTACCTAATCTTGTTAAAAAAACAAGAATGTATATATTCTGTGAAACAAAAATCACAGGATCAAAAATCCAACGGTGGATAAAATTCCTCAAATAATCTTTGAGGCCAATTAAATCAATTGGTATCTCTCAAATGAGAGATTTCCTCAAATTAATTAACAAGTTGCCTCTCCTATATAAAAGATCTGAGACTTCAAGTCTCATATAGAGAATCAACCCCATAAGTTTTTCCATAAAACTGAGAATTCAATTCTCATCTGAAAGAAGAAGATCCTCACACTTCCAAACCCTAGATAAAGAAAAAAAAGGCAGAGATAAAATATATCTCTTTTGCCTAGCATAAAGAAACAAGGGTTTAATCTTTCATAAAAAGAACTTAGTTCTTTCTCTGATATGAGATTTGCAAAGCAAATCTTCCCATAAGTTGAGAATTTAATTCTCATTGGGGACATTTTGTTCTTCAAACTCAAAATCTTGGGGAAAGAACTTGATTAAAAGAAAAAAAGAGAAGAGAACTTATGCTTCTCGGAATTTAATTCCTCTGCAAACAGAGTTTAACCCTACATGAAAGAACTTAATCCTTATAAAAAATTAAAAATAAAAAGAACTTAGTTCTTCAATAAAAAGATTCCAGATCTTCAAAAAACATAGATCTTAGTGATTATTAATGGCCAAAATACCATTAACAGAGATTCAATCTCTAAAAAAGAAAAAAAAGGACCCGGCGCCTCACGTGAAACACACATGAGCGCCTAAAAGATTCCCTTAAATGGAACTCAGTGTTACACCTGCTCCCCACGTGAGCTCCATACTAAATGCTTAACACTTTATATTCAGTCAAAATGACTAAGTGCTTAGTGCTGTTTGGGTAGCGCCCATATCTTAGCACCTCACGTCCATACCAAGTGCTTAGCACTTTATATTCAGTCAAAATGACCAAGTGCTTAGCACTGATTGGGCAATGCCCATGTCTCAGCGCCTCACATGCTTCCTATGTGAGCGCCATATCAAGTGCTTAGCACTCTATATTCAAAATGATTAAGTGCTTAGCACTGATTGGGAAGGCCCATATCTGAGCGCCTCATGTGCTTCCCACGTGAGCGCCATAGCTACAAATAAGTGCTTAGCATTTCTGAGTAAAATAAAAAGGAAGGCCCAAGCCTGAGTAGTTCAATCCTAAATTTGCAAAGTCTTTAAAATTTCTTGCAGCTGAGCCCAAACGCTCTGTTGTTGGATCTCAACAAAAATCTGATGATCCTTAAAATATTGCTAAGTTGATCTTAGTCTCAAATAAGACTAACGTATCATTAATTAAAATAAATTGTGCCCAAAACCTCATATATTTAAGTTGATCTTATCTCAAACTATATTAACGGTTTTTTAATAAAACAAAAAATTCTTTGAACTAAAGGAACATACAATCTAAGTTCAAACCCCAAATCTAAAATATACGGATTTTGACTAATCCGCGCCACGGGCAACCAAAATAAACAAAATAACAAATGACACAAAGTGAACTATTGAAGAAGGAGAAGTGGTTATCGCAACACGATAACGTAATTAACTGCAGGGGCTTGCACCTGCAGGGAAAAACATCCTCACAATTAAAAAACCCTCACAAATGAGAAGGAATCTGATAAAATCTGATGCAACAGTTGCATTTGTCCAAACCTCCAATATACGGTGTCATAAATCAACTTGATATTTTCGAAGAGATGGATGGATATGTCCAAATAGTATCTGTCTCCAAATTCAGGTAAGATGTTAAATCCCAGTTCGTCTCTGTTTCAGCGGTAAACACGCCTCAACTGAATTTTTTTAGAACCATTCTCCTTTCTTGCAAGTTATGATGGGAACTTTCCATATTGGTAACTTGGTTAGTTCTTATCTCTATTTTTTTAATGTGCTTTCATCTTTTGGGTTTGGTTAATGACTTTGAATTTGTAGGTATGTACTCAAATCTTTTGTTTAGATTGTATGACAGAAATATGGATTTGAAATATTGAGTAGAGAGAGAGATAAAGATAGATATAATTTTTTTATTTAGTTAAATGATGGCATAGCATCATATCACTCCAAATTCATTCCAAAAGGCCCTAACTTTGAAATCCTTCTTTTTTACATATCCAAAGAGTCTAAATCCTTACAAATAATCGAGAATTTCAATTTTTTGTTGGATCGTATACTTGATACAGTGTTTTGTCCCCTAATTCTTCTCAAATCCATGCAAATTTATGCAACAACAAACAACCCCTGAGTTTTGGCAAAAACGGCCCTTCAGATGGATCACATGTGCCTAGTAAAATAATCCCATGTGGTCCAGCAAACATCCCCTGTCCATACTCACGTGACCCACAATCCACCATCAAAATCATCAACACAAGCCCATATCAAATCCCCACCGTTGGATCACAAATGGACGGACGTCATCCATTCGATGACGTCGCAACCCTCATTAAAAATAGACTCACGGTCCCATGTTCTTCTCATTTCAAAGGGGTTGTTTCTTTCTCCTCTGTCTCTGTCTCTCTCTCTCTAAGGTTTCCCCGATCCCAAATCAAATCGATTTCCTTCGGTTTTTCAGCCTTAATCCTGTGATTTTCTTCAATTTCTAGCGATTGATTAGCCGGATCGTCGGTAATTCGAGATGTTTCTCGTAGATTAGTTCCATGGCTTTCTCGCTTCATTGGGGCTGATGCATAAAGTGACCTAGATCTTGTTTTTAGGGCTCGACAACGCTGGAAAAACGACGCTGCGTTATATCTTTCATCTTGTGGAATTGGTGAGATTTGTGATAAAAATTGATATTTTTAGCAGAGATTGGTGCAACACCAGTCAACGCAGTATCCGACGTCGGAAGAGCCGTGCACTGGGAAGATAAATTTCAAAGCTTTTGATCTGGACAATTTTTGGGAATTATCATGTTTTGAAAAGTAATTAGGGATTTAGTTGGTTTTGCAAATGAATTAGGAATTTAGCAACTTTGGGTCACATCAAGTCTACGTAGGCGCGCGATAGGTTGGAATGAGGCGGGTCTGAATTCGCACTTTTAAAGTGCAGATTCAACTTTAGCTCTCAAGCTCCAGCATTTGTTATTGTTAGTATTAGTAAGACTGTTAGGGTTAGGATTTGTAGAATGTACAAATCAAACAATATTGTATATTATAAAATAACCAAATACACATACAAAACAAAAATCAACACCAAACTCCCTCAGAAGTCCGGCGGCGCCGGTCAAAAGCGAATGTCGCCGGGTCAATCACGGAATTAGGGGCTCGGGCTTTAGGGTATATCTCTTAGTAGTTTCATCATGCTACAGTCTTGTTAGTTTTTCTAGTGGTTACACCTAGTGGTTCCAGATTCAATTTCAATATGACCAATATCACAAAAATCCAGTTTTCTGATACTGCATACTAAAAACAGGTATCAAACAGAATTGAAATTGTAAGGAAAGAAGGAGATATACCTATGTAGTTCATTCACAAAGGAACATCAGCTTAAGAAGTGCCTAAGGAAGCTCCTAGGTATTGTAGTGAATCAAGCTTGAGATTGTGAACAATTTGATGAAGGGGCCATGATTTTCTTTTCTCTCTTTGATTTGATGAAGGATTCAATTGTTGGGATGAGGGTGTTTGGCTCAGTTAGAGACTTAAAATATAATGTTATGAGAAAAGAATAGGTGTGAGGATTTATGTAGAGAAAGGAGGAGACGACATAGTCTTATGTAAGGCAAGCATGAGGTGCCATGGGAGAAGGAGAAGATGGAGGGAGGAGAGCATGGATGAGTGTGTGTTGGTATGAGGGTTTAACTTACTAGCTAACATATACACATCCTCACTCTTAAACAAAGAATTAAAACCAAAGAAAAACCCTTTTCCCTTAATTAAACCCTTCATTTCACAAAATCTAAATCCATGTTTTTAAAAGAAACGCAATACTTTTTGTAACACTTAAATACCATTATCTTATAATAACATCTCATGTCATGTTTAGAACAATTAAAATATCATTTTTATGATATCACACCTTTTTTTCATATTTACCGAAATAATTACATTTTTACGATATAATTCCGATACCAAAAATTGTATGTGATATCACTTTTATAAACTCATTATTTTTATATTTAAAGTTATAAATTAATATTTATAATTTTTTCAAAATGTTACAATATCTCCCCCTTAAAAAAATTCGGTCCTCGAATTTAAATTAAACCCCCTTCTTAAAAGAAATTTTTCTCAATTCAAATAACTCAATTCAAAACAAATCGTCGAGGTCCAAAATTTTAAAACATATAGTTCACTCAATATAACGGAACTCCAAAGTCACACATGAGCTAAAACGTAACATAACACAACAGCGTGCGTGAAAACCCAAAAAAATAGAAATTCACATAACTGTAACTCTAGCGGTTGCTATGAGAATTACTCCAGTTATGATGCAAAATACCAAATACGAAAACCGTTGTGTATATCAGATACATTATCAATGCCATAGTTGTAGTGCAATATCGGTAGCACACGACCAAGCGAAAATATAGAAATCAAATCTATAACATATCCTATCAAGTGCAAAGCACGAAAACGAAATCAATCCTAACGGTTTTGTACAAAAATCCAAACTACATGCAACTGGTGTACATGAAAACAAAAATTGCACCAAGTGCAACAGGTGTGCACGAAACAATATCCACTGCATCAACTGTGCATGGAGAAAATATCAAGTGCATCTAAAATGCATAACATCAATACCCAGTGAATCTGGATGCACAAAATCACTATCAAGTGCATCGGGGTGCACAAAATCACTATCAAGTGCATCAGGGTGCACAAAATCGAAATCAAAACGTGTAACTGGAGTACACAAAATCATACCGAGCATACTTAGAGCATATATATATATATATATATATATATATATATATATAATCTCTTAATCATGTGCAACTGATATGCACGAAAACATCATTCTAGTGCATCTGGTATGCACAATACTCCAATCGAGTGCAGTCATCTTGCACGAAAATCTCAAACAAGTGCACCTGGTGTGCACAAAACATAAATCAAAGTGCAATCACCGTGCACGAAAATCTCATCAAGTGCACCTGGTGTGCACAAAACATTGTGTGGCCCTCAATCCTCAAAATATATATGTCAAAATAATGGGCGTTGAGTTGTCCCCTTTTTAACGTTGAAAATGAAATATTCGGATCATAAAAACGCAAATCGAAATCAAATGACATCGGAGTGTATCTGCTTCAATGTTGAAAAGTGTCTATACACCCGGAACTGGCATAGCAAGGATTACTACTTGCCTTTTGCAACGGTCTAGCGTTCTCTGTCTATGAATTCTAGTTCTTCTTACGGATCTCTAACGCCATGGCCTCTTTATACAATTGTCCGGTGAGAAGTAACGACACAATCAGTCCTGCTGCTAATACCTCTCACCGCATCTTCTTGACAATTAGTTTAGTCTCTCTCAACGCAACATGTGGACGACGGCAATCTCTAACCTCTGCGTGGGCGCCAAACAACTGATCCTAGGTCCAATCTTACTTATTATAAACTCCTGGAAAGAATCTATCAAGTCTCCTGCTGATATCATTTATCCATCCTGTCCGGAACTAGCACTTATTATTGAATCCACTTTCTCTTTGTAACAACTACCATCTCCTTAAGATTTTCCTTTGAAAGTGTGGTCGTACGCGCCTCTGCATATGCATCAAATCTTCAATATCGACGGTGAAAAGCATCTGCACACTGAAACTCGCACTAATCTCTTCTTCCACTACTCTCCAATATCAATTAATTAAGGAGTACATCACGATAGTTACGCGAATTGCAAGTCATACTTAGTTATGACCAAGCTCAGGGTCTTTCAAAACAACTAAAAAATACAAATCTGGCATCTCTGACACCCTGTGGAGGAATCTGGCTAGGCTCAACTATGCGAACTCATCCCAATTTGTTGGACAACACGACCTCTCTCGAGCGACTCGTATCAGGTCTGAGCAAGACCCATTAAAAGAAACTAATCAACTTCACCGACCCCACATCAGAGCGTCACAACAGATTAAATATCCTAGTCATCCCACATCTGAATGACTACGAATCCTCTGGTCCATCTATACTTGTAAACATCGGCAACTTTTAACTTCATGAACTCTGGAAGCAATATCTTGATAACCTCAGCAATGATTGGTATCACTGTCTGAACAGTGCGCAACACCACGATCTTTGGAGAGGGAAAACATCACGCCTCAAAGTCCGGTTGGTCTCCAGCAATGACCTGACCCTCTGGGGCAGATCCCGAAGAACTCGCTTCAACATTAGAAACCCGATCATCTAAGGATAAACAACCTGTCCCTATGTCACTGGAATGTCATCCTGGTCAGCCCTCGTTCCAGACAAGTCTGCCCTGACCGTGTCTCTAATCGCATTCCTCTCGGCTCGCGTAGACATAGCGACCGGAACAATCAACATGTATCAATAAGGATCAATCAACAGAACGAATAGAAGAAAAGATCTCAAGATATGTATCCTAAGGTAACTTAGGCGGAATATCATATCGTAAATATACTGCAGAACATATGTACGGTACGACACTCTACTTAGTACCTACTCCATCAACCAAGGTCATGATATATAACGAAATTTCGGGTATAAGACCCCTAAAGTCAAGTCTAAGTCCTATAAGGTCAATCCTAGGTAACAAAAGCGTATGCCTAGACCCCGTATAGCCAAACCTAGACTCGAACAAAGGTTAAACCAAACGCTCTGATACCAACTTTGTCACGACCCGAATGTGGCACGTGACCGGCACTTAAATCATGTGACATCTAAAGACGTCGACGCGGTCCAAGTAAGACGAAACCCGGAATCTAAACCCTTTTTGAAAATATTGGAGGTGAGCTTTAAAATAGTCATCAGATGAGATCAGTTTTTAAAATAAACTTTTAAGTCTAACTAAGTATGTTTGAAAAGCATCTATGACGTTTTAAAATTCGACAGCACCTCCTTTGTAAATTTTGAATAAAACCCGCTACAACATAATAATAAAAAGCATCCCAACGGGAGCTAGATTTCACGCCCAAACGGCGAAGCAACCAACAAACAATATACGATGCACAATAGTGAAGAAAAGAAAAGAAACACAACAACAACACTATAGAAAGGTTGACTCCAATGAGTACGACGCCACAAACACACAACTCTAAGTCTCGCTTCTAAGTCCATAATATACAAGTTCTAAGTCGATGGAGTTTTAATAGATACAAGAATATATAAATATACAAGTGTGAGTACGAACAACAGTAGCCCACCTGCCAAAGCAATCACCGAGAAGAAGAGTGTACCGCAATCTGCTGATAATCCGAGCAGTAAAACCTGCAAGAAACTGTGGCACAACGGGGATGAGTTGCCAACTCAGTGAATAAAAGTACATCACAAGGTAGAAATCGAAATGCACAACGATACCTAGGTCATAAGTATAGTATTATCATATCATGTACTAATATAATATATGATATGCATATATCATAAATGCAACTCTATCCATCACATGAACCCAAAAATAGAATATATCTAATGCAAATGACCTGTATCTATGTATGAACCCGTAAGTAGCCGAAGTATATTTGTAAAACCTCTTCTTTAAAATAGCCGCAGGATACATATGTCACGGCATAAAGGCAGACGTGATAGTATGAAGTATAATAGGTATCTTATTTAAGATATACGTCTTACTGTTTTAGTAAAGAGTGATAAGAGGTTTACGGTTTAAAAGATCTCAGTGTCATACTAGACATGTCAAAATAAATGAGGCTATAGCTCGATTTTTAAATTCCTTTTTATATGCAACAATCGGTAAAAAGGTTATTCATGTACCGTCCCCCGGATCAGTCCTGGTCGGCTACAAAACCCATACATAACTGTATACCTCAATGATAGCAACATATCAACATCTGGATGTCCAGCATCGACATCCGAAATCAGAAGTCCCCCGTGTCCATCACCGACACGCAAATCCTTAAATCCCTTGTGTCCATCACCGACACGCAAATGCAGATATCGTCGACACCATCTCAACAGATGATCGCTACCAGATACACCTGGCCCCGGTCGGTATCACCTGGATATCCGCCGTGCTCATATTGAGCCCCGGTCAGTATCCCCTGGATATCTTCCGTGCTCATCTCTATCTCCGGTATTAAGTATCCTCGCTAGGCTTCCCGCCTCTACTGCGGCTATCCTGCCTCTCGGTCTCGACCGGGTCCACCATGTATCTGACTGTATACTCCCCCACTCAGCCCGGATAAATAGCAAGTCTGTAACCGTATATCTCCCCCACTCGGTTCGAAATAAAACAATCAGAAAATATCAAGCTCATGGTGGACGTCAACTCATCATATCTAAAAATATCAAGTAAAGAATAAGAATACTTGCATAGATCATTCTGATAATATATTATATACATATATAACAGCGTCCCATACCGCTAATATATATCATCAAAGTAAAACATCCTGAAAACTCACAAGAATCAAATACAAATATCCACGTTACTGATGTTCATAAATTTTCAGCAGGTAAGGATGGTATTGTACGTAAATATAGACATGCAGGCAACAAACGTATTAATTCTACTGTGTTATGGAAATACTAATTATGTGTGGTGTAGCATACGTGTCTGTGCTCGTGCAGCATGGCAATCATTAGTATTTGTGCAAGTTTTCTAAAAGTGTATATAGCATACTCGTATCGACATCTATATACGCATCACGTAGTATAACAGTCCTACAGTGACATGGCAGTACCAATGAGGTGTAGTGTAATATATGCGTATGTGCTTGTGCAACATAATACTCATTGGTAGTTGTGCAGTGTTCTATCAGAGTGTTCATATCACGGAAACGTATAACATCGATAATTATATCACGAGCATGTAAGTAATTCTAAGCGTAACTATTACATGTAACTACTTACTATGAACTATACCATTATCTTTGGAAATGGAACGAAACGTTGGTTTTGAAATAAGGAAGCTGCCTTAGGTTAAAAATAGATATTCGTTTTGGAAATTGGTATCGCATCCTTGTCCTTTATAAAAAGAGAAACGAATCGTTGGTTTTTAAAAGAGTATAGCTCACACAAGTATTACGTTCTAAAACGGAATAAAACATAACTCTATGATTCTAAAGGAAACTTGGCCGTTATTCGGCATGCTAATCTCGTCATCACAAGTACGGTATGATTCCTCGTACAATACCCACATTATCACAATATCCAAATTATCTCACGTACGGCATGATCCCTCGTACAAATCTACCAAACCATGAATAAAACTATATGTACATGAATAACATACTAGATGCAACATAACACTAATACCATTAACTTGAATTTATACTAAGAGCTAACTAGATAGCATAACTATCCTAGTTAAAAGGTTGCGGGAGTGCTATACGCCATCCACCCGACTTCCCCCGTAGATGTAAATCTACTCACCAACTTGTCGAGCCCGTCGAATCAATGATTGCTATGTCTGTCATCTCCGTCTCGGAAACCTTCACGGTCGTACCTATAATCGTAATTAAATCACATCAATATAAATATCATATCAAAAACCAAGCAACGAGCTAAGCATGCATAGGTTAGAATCTACAACTCACTTACTCACAAAACGACAAGATAATCCTGTTGTTAACGTACAAACGTCAACAAATCAATTACGGCACAGAAATAGGAAAACCCGTATCGGAATATCGGAAACATTAACAAAACCCAAACTAAACATTCCTAGATTTCTCCGTATGCATATTAGGACAAATCAAACAATACTGTATATCATAAAATAACCAAATACACCTACAGAACAAAAATCAACACCAAACTCCCTAAGAAGTCCGGCGGCGCCGGTCAAAATACGAATGTCGCCGGGTCAATCATGGAATTAGGGGCCCGGGCTTTACGGTACATCTCCTAGTAGTCTCATCATGCTACAGTCTTGTTAGTTTTTCTAGTGGTTACACATAGTGGTTCCAGATTCAATTTCAGTATGACCAATATCACAAAAATCCAGTTTTCTGATACTGCATACTAAAAACAGGTATCAAACAGAATTGAAATTGTAAGGAAATAAGAAGATATACCTATTTAGTTGATTCACAAAGGAACATCAGCTCAAGAAATGCCTAAGGAAGCTCCTAGGTTTTGTAGTGAACCAAGCTTGAGGTTGTGAACAATTTGATGAAGGGACCATGATTTTCTTTTCTCTGTTTGATTTGATGAAGGATTCAATTGTTGGGATGAGGGTGTTTGGCTCAGATAGAGACTCAGAATATAATGTTATGAGAAAAGAATAGGTGTGAGGATTTATGTAGAGAAAGGAGGAGGTGGCATAGTCTTATGTAAGGCAAGCATGAGGTGCTTAACTTACTAGCTAACATATACCCATCCTCACTCTTAAACAAAGAATTAAAACAAAGGAAAAACTCTTTTTCCTTTAATTAAACCCTTCATGTCAAAAAATCTAAATCCATGTTCTTAAAAGAAACACAATACTTTTTATAACACTTAAATACCATTATCTTATAATAACATCTCATGTCATGTTTAGAACAATTAAAATATCATTTTTATGATATCACACATTTTCTTCATATTTACCAAAATAATTACATTTTTACGGATATAATTCCGATATCAAAAATTGTATGTGATATCACTTTTATAAACTCATTATTTTTATATTTAAAATTATAAATTAGTATTTATAATTTTTCTAAAATGTTACAGAGTGGTCATCCAAACTGCGTTACTGGAAAAAGTAAAATGATAGGAGTTAATAAATCGTGCACATACAATGAGTTGAAACGAAAGATTTATGCAACCACGCAGATAATCCGAGAGAGTATAAGATCAATTTGGTATGAAAGATTTTGATTACAAGTCAAGATTACACAACTGTTGAAGTAGTCGATGATGAGAATACAAGTGTGATGCTTAGCTTGTATCCTGAAAATCGATCGATACAAGTGGTGATGGTGAAAGAAGTATTACAATCGCATCAAGCTTCCGAACCATAAAAGAAATTTACAAGCGTGCTCAATACTGCTATGTGTAGTCCTAAAGAGCCGAACGTGCTTGATGACGGATTTAATTCCATGCAAGTTCTATTCCATGTCACGCAGGTTAACGTAAATATGTATAACTATGGTTGGGATTTGCATGGTCAGAAAATATCAAATCCGTACAATATGGATTGGACAATGGAGATGGCTGGAGCAAATATGCAATATACTGTATTAAATAAAATTGACGATATTCTTCGTATATAGAATCATGGTTAATTGACATGTGATTTTTAAATTTATATGACTCGTAGATCTTCATTTTTTGGGCCAGAGCATATGCGAACACAAAGTTAAATGCAAGGAGAGTTGGTGTCGGTGCATCTTTAGAAGGTAGAACACCTTATGCAATTCATGACTTGCCACCCTATGAATCTTTAGGTGCAACACATTATGCGGGATCGTCTTCCTCACATCATGTTGAAGAAAGAGATGACTTCGAAAATAAGGGAGATGGTGATAATGAAGAAGATACTGATCGTGAAAGAGGTGGTGATATCCAAAAGACAGTATGAAGTACACAGTAGTTGATGAAGTAGAAAATCAGTGGGTGCATCAAGCATATGCTAACAACAAATACGTTGAGTTTGAAGAGCCACATCCTGATGAGGCAATCGATGATGCCGTAGTACAAGCATATGCTACTGAGAATATGATAATCGATAACACTTGTTGGGCGATAGGAACCGACGATAATGTCGGATTTCAAGTCGGA
Organism: Agapanthus africanus; assembly: GCA_030015575.1. Classification (NCBI taxonomy): domain Eukaryota; kingdom Viridiplantae; phylum Streptophyta; class Magnoliopsida; order Asparagales; family Amaryllidaceae; genus Agapanthus; species Agapanthus africanus. The sequence goes on along the minus strand of JASDDO010000029.1, from coordinate 394,037,771 downwards.
TAGATGTTTGCGATGAAGGAAAATTTGGTTCAAACACTCAGTGCATGGTCCATTAAAAAGGGTGTGTCATTCAAAATAACCAGGAATACTAAATTAATGTACACTGTAGTATGTGCTGACAATCCAGGTGCAGGCACTGAACAATGTCGTTGGAAACTTCATGTAATAATTTCAAAATGGTAGGCACTTTCGACACACTTCACTATAAAGGAATATAATTCGGAGTATCGGTGCCAAAATACTTCTAGGGGTATGGGGCACAAACAGACCACATCAACATTTATATGACGATGCATCTTGCCTTTCTGAAGATACGGCTTGATATGACATCGGCTGCGATTCAAGATCAAATGAAATCGGTATATTATATTGACGTAACTTATTTCAAAGCGTAGGAGGCGAGAAAGAAGGCTTTGTGCATGATATTTAAGGATTGGGGGAAATCATATCAAACCCTGCCATAGTATATGGAGGCAATTAAAAAGAGCAATCTCGGCACAGTTTACAAGATCACCCATGATACCCTAACTCCAAACGCGGTCCAGTTTACCGGCATGATTTGGGCATTTGGACCATCAATTGAGAGATTTGCATACTACCGTCCAGTTCTGAGCATTGATGGGACACACTTATACGGTAAATTTCAGGGGACTTTGCTTGTTGCTACCAGGGTGGATGCGGATAGAAGTTTGTATCCTTTGGCATTTGAGGTTGTCGGCAGTTAAACCGAAGCAAATTGGGAATGGTTTTCCGCATGTATTCATAAATATATCCCCAGTGTACGCCATCAGGAAATTACATAGTTATCCGATCAGATGAAGGGACTTCCAAGGGCAGTAGCTCAGGGCTGGCGTACATCCCATTATCATCGTTATTGTTTGAGGCATATCAGAGCTAATTTCTCAAAAATATTTAGAGACAAAGCATTACAGCTTTTGTTGTGGGAAACCGGCCATGCTTCGTATCCTCTCATTTATGCTAAAAAAGAACTCGTCTGAAAGAAAGAAATCCATTGGCGGATGCTTGGATTAAAAAAAGTTTATGGGAATATGAAGATCGTTGGGCGTTATGTAAGGACGGCGGTGCAAGTTTTGTATTATGTCTACGACTTGCTCCGACAGCTTTAATGGTGTTCTTAAAAGAGCCCGTGCATTACCTATACAATAATTAATTGTTAGAACCTTCTACCGTCTCAACACGTACTTCGTTACACATCATGAAGCGGTAGCTAAATGGGACAAACTGTTCACTCCGAAAAATGAGAGCATATTGACAACAAGAAATGCCGATGCGAGATATTACCAACTTCGTCAATTATCTATCAATCGTTGAGAAGTGGTATATAATAATGGAATAACGTATAATGTCGGTATAGATGATGATGGATGCCGCTGCAGTTGTAATATACCTTTATTACAACAGATTGCATGCAAGCATGTGATGACAGCTTGCTCACAAGCTTCTGGGGAGCAAACCTATCATACGAGCACTTATGCGCCATATGGTATTTAGAGAAATATTATCGAGAGTCAAATGCCCATGTATTTAGCCTTGTTCCAGATAATCGACATAGGAAGGAATATCGTGGGCCATGTATATTCCCACCCAAAAATAAGAGAAAGAAAGGCAGGCAATGAAGCTGTTGTTCGAACCTATTCAAGTGTGCACCAGACGAAACTGGATCAATTGACTTGCGCACCTATACACATACGCACATCAAGAAGTTGATTTAATTGACTTGGGCACCTATATACATGCGCACCCAATGAAACCGGTTCAATTGACTTGTGTATCTATATACATGCACACATCAAGAAGTTGATTCAATCGACTTGCGCACCTATATACATGCGCACATCATGAAATTAATTCCACTAGCATGCGCACCTATGTAAGTGCGCACATAATGGCTAATGCACGATACGTGCACATATGCTAATGATGGGCTCTTGCAACAAAAGTAAACTTCAGCACGAAAATGAAAAGAAGTGCGAAGGTAAAAGAAAAGAAGCTTTTCATTGATACGTCAAAAGAAGGATTACATGCTAATGCTAAAAATAATGAAAAGACAAATAAAAGTGAAGATTGTTGCATCGTTCAAAGTTCACAGCGGCAAGATGCTAGCGTCGATGCATGGATTCTGAAAATTAAAGAGAAAGTCATGTAAGACGTCCCCGGCAGCATCCTCCATCTGTCGATACTTCCGCTCACGAATACGAGCGTCAGGGTCGCCACTAATATCCTCCGCCCTCACATATGAAACTATGATCGCCTTCTACCGATATATCCGGTGCAGGATGTCTATTGTGCAATCTCTTCAATTCTTGAAGATCAAACACATTAGATAGACCGAGTGCACATTATCCTTGACCTCATCTAGAGCATGAAGCGGCATTGCCCGGACAAGCCCAAGTGTAGCATTCCATATCGTAGGAAAAATCATCTGTAAGAGGGAAGACCGACGAAGGAGTAACCACCCACAATGATCCTCGAGGCGACGGAGTATAGCCTTGCACTGGGCATCATTATAGGCAGGTTCGTAAAAGAGGACATGGGTGTGGGAGATAATCTCCCTGATTGAGTATAGACGACTGACCATGCTACCTGAAAGAAAAAGGACTGGAAAAACGTCAGTTCATTAAAAGGATGGACTAAAAATAAAAGGTTGATTCAAGCCAAACTTAAGTAACATCCTTGAAATAAAAGAAATATTTTAAGGTTTATCATAACTTAAGTACGCAACCCAAATGGATGCGCAAGATAAGTGCGCAACCCAAAGGGGTGCGCAAGATAAGCTAAATGCCTAACCCAAAGGGTGAGCAAGCAAAATTAAAAGCACAAACTAAAAGGGGATGCGCAAGGCAAAGGTACACAAGCGCACTTACCAAATTAGTAAGGAAGCAAAGGCTTCTAGTAGAAAACAAGAAATTTAAAAGGGTACAATTCCAAAGAGAGTGAAGAAAAAGATACCTATTTATAGGGTTTTGAAAAGACGGTTCACATTTTGTCAAGTCCCGGGGCAGAATTAATAAATCATAGCTTGGCACTTATTTTTCGCTTTGAAAACATGCGAAGAAGTAAGTGCGCACGAATGTCTAATGACAAAATCATATCACATGAGTGCACATGCAACAAGTGCGCAAATGATAAGTGCGCACATGTAAGTGTAACGCACGGGAACAATGCGCACTTAATCGACAACAAGTGCAAATGCGTGCGCATTCCCTAAAAACAGACGCTTATTAAGAAAGAAAGAAATCTTGATTAATGAGAAATCAAATCTTTAATTAACAGTATAATATTTTGTTAATTAAATACCTTAACCAAAAGATCTGTGGATCAAAAATCAACGGTGCGCATGTCACCCTTAATTGATATAAATCAATTAAATCTTTTTCAATCAATCTAAAATCAGATTGAGATAAAAACAAACTGAAACAAACTGAAAAAACCCTAATTTTTTCTTTCCTATAAATAGGAGCCTCATATGAAGAAATCGAAAAAACTCTCCATAAGCTTGAAAATATCAAGACTTCTCCTTCATCGAAAAACCGTGCAAGGTAGAAGAAATAAAGAGAAAAACCTCTCTTTTCTTCCATTAAAAAGCTTTTGTTTTTGTACAGAAGCCTTTACTTCTTTTCGAATCTATTGATTCGCCATTAAAAGATCAAATGATCTTAGGGTTTGTCCCGCATTCATAAAGTTTATACTTTTGTGAGAGATTGGTCCTAATATCCAAAGAAATATAAGACACACACCATAAAACGCATGAATACCCGACTCGAAAACAAATGAAAACCAAGGTTTTCACTTCTCGGAAAATAAGAGAAGAAGAAAAGAAAGTGCCCTGGGGATGCGCATCAAGTATATCCACGTGTGCACCCTGAACAAAAACAGCTTATGAAGGCATGCACACCACGTGATACACATGTGTGCACACTTGATAAAAATTGCCTCTGAAGGCACGCACACCATATGATACACACGTGTGCGCACTTTATAAAACCTGCCTATAAAGGCATGCGCACCACGAGATCCACGTGTGTACACACTTAATAAAAGTCGCTTACAAAGACATGCGCACTAATGTGCAATGCATGTTGACTTACTAAATACATGCGCACATACATACATGTGCGCATATATAACTTGAAACCCATAACAGGTGTGTCATGTGATATACATGCTCAACATCCTTGAAACAAAACAGTGCGTAACCATGTGTAACACACGTGCTAACTCTTTCAAATAAAATAAACGGGCATGTGCATCGCATATACCTGCACACTTGTACCATAAAATATCATTTAATCACTTAATCAAAGATTAATTAAATGATAAAGCTTCTGTTGATCAAAATATCAACAGACCCAAGTGATCATAGTCTCAAAACTGACTAAAGATTCTTAATCTATATTTGTTAAGTTGATCTTAATTTAAAACAGGATTAACAAGCCTTAACTATATACTCCTGAGTTGATCTTAGTCTCGAAAATGACTAACGATTCTCAGATAATATATTCCGAACTGATGGATCTCGTTCATACGAGATCTTTGTCCAAGGTTCAAACCCAAATTTAATGTACGGATTTGGACTAATCCACGCCCTACAGGCGATGAAAAAAACCAGTCTCTGTATATAATCCACAGGCAACCCCAAAATAAACAATATAACACGACACGAAATAATCTGCGTGAAGCAGGTGAAAGTTGTTGTCGCAATACGATAGCGTAATTAACTACAGGAGTTTGCGCCTACAGGAAAGAGCATCCCCACATTCAAAAAACCCTTCAAAGATGTGGAATCTGATAAAGTCATGCTATATCGGTCGCATCTGTCCAAATCTCCGATATACGGTGCTATAAATCAACTTGGTATTTTCAGAGAGGTGGATGGATATATTCCATATAGTATCTACCCTAAATTTATCTACCCTAAATTCAGGATAGACGTCTCCGCGTCTCAGTCCAGTCTTTGGCGGTAAACAGATTCTGGCACGCCCGGCGGGGCCTCTTCCTCTTTCCACACCACATTTCGTGTGTCGTGTTTTGCAAACAAAATCTTGGTTCACTATGTTCATGGTTGCCCTTAGATTCGAGATACTAAAATTTTGTGTTTCGCCTTTGTGCAGAATCAATGGCTTTCAACTGCACTTCCTGTAAAAGCAACTTTCATGTCGTCCCATCTGGAGGGGTGGCTTACGGGCCTAACGCGACCTCCATCTCCTCAATGCCAGTGGGGCAGATCACCCAGGCCACCACCGGACTATTCTTCGGGACTGTGCTCCCACCCATAAGTTTTAGCGCGTTAACGCCACAAGAAGAAGCTTCTCGAAGGTCGGTCTTTGATCGGCTAGCTACTGTCATGGCTTCTATCAGCAACCCATCCAGCTCTAGAGTCCCGGTCTTCAACAAGCTGGAGAAGAACTCGAATAGGCCTGTAAAGAAGCCTATGATACCAGAGAGAGATGCCCCAAAACGGATAGCTCTCCATGCTCATGCTACCTATGAAACAGACAAAATGGCTTCCCCTTCTAGACGGTCGGTCTTCTACAGATTGACCAACTTTGCTCTAGCTCCAACAAGAACGTCGGTCTTTAACAGGATGACGCCAAGCGAAGCTCCCCAGCAATGCCGGGGGCATGATGAATGCGCCTCTAATACGAAGGCTGTTCCTACTGCAAGAAATGCTCGACGTCGCCACTGGCGCCGAGTGAGACGAGCTGGGGGAAACTCCCCCTCTGGGCTCACCCTTCCAGCTCATGTGGTGGATATTGACGCTGATGTTTCAACTGGGAACAATTTTGATCCGTTTAGGAGGGTGCACAAGAACTCCCCAACGGTGGTACTGAAAAAATTAACTCCGCTGGTAAAAGCCCCAGTACAGAAGAAGCTAGAGCAGCCTCACCAACGGCTCTCCTCGCAGATACACAGAGTCTGGTGAAAAGTCCAAGGCTTTGTGCTTAATGAAAGTTACTCTCGTCGACTCAAGAAATCTAATGGACGACAAAAAAAAGACCACTCCTCCGCCATACAATGGGGGAATTCTTCTAGAAAGGTACTTGTCATAATGGCTCCTTCAGCTATAACCTCTAATAAAAGACCGAAGAAGGAGAAAATTCTACCGCCAGCAGCAAAATCCAAAGGCGAAGGATCTAAATGCCCCAAGTCTGGGAGCATAACCGTATATACGGTCTATATGGATAATGAAAAAGAAGAGAGACGCGCTTCTATGAGTCATACACCGCATACTCGGTCGCTCACAAAAGCTCAGGAGCAACAGCAAAAGCTCCAAAAGATGCTGACCGAAATGGCAGCACTCACCGGGCCAAAAGATAGTCCGGACAAAGAAACCGAACAGTGCCAGGAGCAAGAAATGGATACAGAGTTCTTGCGGCGAGTGCTAGAGAAGAAAGACAAAGAAGCCACGGAGCAAGTTACTAACATCAAGCAGATGGCACTTCTCTTCTAGGATATGGTTGAAATGATAATCCAACCAGAACCACCGGCTGAAGATTCTTTGATGATTATTGAAGATGACAAAGGAGAAATATCAAATCCTCCCCCAGCCTTATCAATGGCTAAGGAGAAAACAATCTCCAAGGCGGTTCTGGATGACTATATTGCTCAGCAAATTAGAGCTCACCAGGCGAACGAAGCCGCCAACAAGCTCGTTAAAACCGGGCAACCATATCCGGCCTGATATGATCGAATAAAGTACCCACCGAAATATACAATCCCGAAGTTCCATGTTTACAAAGGAACGGGTAATCCCCACCAGCACGTCGCACAATTCAGAGCTCTGTGCGGCAATACTGGAGATGATGACAAATTGTTGCTTCAATTCGTCGGAAGCTTATGAGAAACAACTTTCGAATGGTACTCGGAGCTCCCAAGTGACTCCGTGAAAACCGTCTCTGAAATGGAGCTGCTATTCACACAACGGTTCGCTAGCACGAGTGAACGCACTCTGACCATGACGTAAATCAATGCCAGGGTCAAACTGGGAGAAACATGGGTCCAATATACGATCCGGTAGCGAAACCTATGGTCCAAATATGAACAGCGCATTGAGAAGTCTTCGACTGTGGGAATGTTTATTGAGACGATAGATCCTCAATTGAACGTGTCCCAATTCATGACCTTCTTCAAGCCCACCACATTCCAGTCGCTAATTGACAAGTTAGCACAGATGGATCAGATAGGTCATGGCTCTTCCTCCTCAAATAAGGACCCTCGAAATAACAATGGAAAAGGAAAAGTGGCCTTTGTTGCCAACACACAACAATAACCGAGCAGTCCAAAACCAGCTGCTCGCCAAAACAACGCACGTGCGTGCTAGTCCTTAGAAGAAAGATTGGGACGTGCTTACCAGTTCCCTTGTGATAAAACGAGGAGGTTATTTGAGCTGGCAATGCAAAATAATCTGATCACATTGTCAGACCCAAGGCGTCCAGAACAGGCCGGCAACATCAATAACCCCAACTACTGCTCATATCATAGGATAGTTACCCATCCAATTGAGAATTGCTACATCTTAAAAACTAGGTCGAGGACCAGTACCAGCAGGTAAAGCTCACACTATCAGATAGCTGGAAGATAAATGCAACCCAAAAATACGTTCCTAAAAAGGTGGACGCACAAGGGACATCATGCTCACTCATGGAAGAATCTCCATGGGAAGTATTCTTTTCCGTAAAGACTAAAAGAATGCTGAAGGATTTGCACGCATGTCCGGCGATCAGGTGGAAGAACCCGCTTGAACCAAAAATTATAGAAGGGATGCTGAAATCACATCCCGTACCAAAAGTCATTGACAAGGGGATAATCCCCTAAGTCAAGCCTTCAAAGTCTTCTAAGGAAAAAAAAGAAGACTAAAAAACCTGTGTAACCTGCCGAGTATGACGACAAGCGCACAGATCTCCAAAAATATATAGACATGCTGGAAGAATATAATCAGAAGGCACGAATGCCGGTCATGCTCGAAGAATTCCTCAAGCATATTTTTGAGGACGAAGACAGTGACAATGATGAGGGAAATGACTCATCAGAAGAAACAGAAGACCGTGTAGCAAGTTGCCACATTATCTCTCATTTATCATTATATGATGAAGAAGCTCCTCCAGCGTCAGAAAGCGACATGGAGGAACTCGGGACAGAATTGGTGCTAAGATCCCTGAAACTGCAAGAAGAAGACCCGATTGAGAGGCTGCTAAACGAAGCCTTTCAAAAGTGCAAAAATCACCGAGAACGCGAAACGACCATATACAAAAGACCAAGCGGTAGCGTCTGAACAAAAAAGCTACGACAAGGACGGGTCATGAAGTTCTCCAGACAAATTCAAAGCACGCCCGCTACAAATAAGAGCAGGACTAAAACCGGCTACTCACCAAAACAACGTGCGCCCGCGCCCATCCTAAGAAAGGCTAGGACACGCTTACTCGTTTCCCCATGACAAAACGAGGAGACCATTCGAATTGGTAATGCGCAATAAACTCATCACATTGCCAGACCCGCGGCGTCCACCACAACCCGGCGACGTCAACAACCCTAATTACTGCTCTTATCATAGAATGGTGAGACACCCAATTGAAGATTGCTATATCTTCAAAAACTGGGTCGAAGAACAATATCAAAAAGGAAAATTCGTGTTGTCTAATAACTGGAGGGTAAACCCACCCCAGAAGCACACCCCCAAAAAAGTGGATGCGCAAGGGGCATCATGCTCACTCGTGGAAGAAACTCCATGGGAAGTCGTTCTTGAACCGGAAAAGCCCACTCCATGGGAAGGATCTACAGGCATGTCCGGTAGTCAGGTGGAAAAGACCACTTGAACCGGAAATTATTGAAGAGATGCTGAAACCACGTCCCGTACCAACAATTGTCGACGAAAGGCAAAACCCCCAAGTCAAGCCTCTAAAGTCTTCAAAGAGAAAGAAGAAGACCAAGAAGCCTATGCAGCTGCCAAGTATGACAATAAACGCACAGATCTACAAAAATACATGGACACGCTAGAGGAGTACAACCAGAAGGCACGGACACCGGTCACGCTCGAGGAGTTCCTCAAGCATATTCTTGAGGACGAAGACAATGATAATGATGAGGAAAATGACTCATCAAAAAACATCGAAGACCGTGTAGCAAGCTGCAACATGGTCTCCCATTCGTCGTTAAATGACAAAGAAGGTCTTTCAGCATCAGAAAACAACGCAGAGGAACTGGGAGCAGAATCGGCACTAAAATCCCCGGAACTGCTAAAAGATCTGATCGATAGGCTGCTAAACGAAACCTTTCACAAAAGCAAACTTGAGCGAGAATGTGAGACAGCCATATACGAAAAGGCTAAGCGTCAGCGCCAGGACAAAGAAGCCGCGCTGAGGACGAGTCCTCAAGTACTCCTACCAGACCAAAGCGCATCTGCTGCAAATAAGAGCAGGATCAAAACAGAAAAGCGGTTCGCCAAAGCTCTGTCAATGGGGATGAAGCTGCCACCTCTCATAAAGAACACTCCCGGGGTCATATGCCTCGACAGAGAAGATGCATGCCTAAACTACTGCCTATATCATCGGAGGGTCATCCACCCCACCGAGGTGTGCAGTGCCTTCAAGAAGTGGTGGCAAAGATACGTTGCCTATTAAAAACACCTCAAGAGGATGAAGCACAAAGCTCGTGCTCGTCGACGGCAAAATAGTGCAACAGACGCGCATGAAATGACTGGCAACTGTCATATAGTTGGTACCAGTTTGGAAGGGGAAAACCCCCAAGTTCTTACCTTCGGGAGAGATTTTGAGAACGAATTACTCCTCAACCCTCTCTTCGAAGACTTCCCCTCCGGAAAAGAAGAGGAAGAGAAGAAATGTGAAAACATTCAGCTGCGTAACCGAATGCTTCCTGAGAAGAACCTCGGACCTACAAACAAAGGTTTAAATAAAAAAGACAAGGGGAAAGGGAAAATCCCTGAGGAGATTTCCCTCGACGATGGAGTTGTCAAAGAGCTCGCAGTAAAGGACCCGCCTAAGAAAAATAAGGTGGATTACAATGTCCTAGCACATCTAAGGAAAATACACTCACAACTAAGCATATTGGATTCTCTCCTCCTATCCGAAGAGGCACAAGATTCTCTGATCAAGGTATTACAAGAGCCCGATCAATTCCAAGCTTTCTTCACGGAAAAGAAGATGAAAGACGAACTGGCAGAGGTCCACACAGCTGACATTACGTTCAGCGATGAAGATCTCCTCCTCGATACGTATGAACATAATCGCCCGTTATACGTCACCGGGCACTGCAACGACATCAAGATAGGGAAATCCTTGTCGACAACGGATCCTCCGTCAACCTTCTCAACGTGAGGGTGCTGAAGGAAATTCGCATGGATATTCAGCACCTTACCCGAGATAAAATTACCATCTCTACGGTCGACTCACAGTCATCACGGACGCTTGGGTCGTAATACTGACGCTACACTTCGGGCTGCTCATCACTGACATCAAATTTCATATCATTGATGCCAAGACTTGCTACAACGCTTTGCTCGGCAGGCCTTGGTTACACGAGTACAACGTCATCCACTCTACACAACATCAGTGTATGAAATATTTCAAGGATGGCTCGGAGTACACCGTCATAGGAGAGCTAAATCCGTTCTCCGTAAATGAAGTCCGAAAATATGAAGACGCAAAGTACTTCCTACCAGATTTTGAGGATACTGAAAGGTGCAACAAGCTGGGGAATAAACAGAAATCCGTTGCCACTATCCCGATCTTTGGGAGCGATACCGAGGAAGATGAAGAAATAGTCTACTCGAGGAAAACCCATAAAGAAAACAATAGACCCGGACCATCGACTCCTATTTTGGTCTTTGGCAGCGACTTAGAGGATGAGGCAAATGCAGTGTTCTCCATCCGCCCGTCAAAGCAAACTTTTGCCGAAACGTATCAGAGTCTATAAATTACAATGGCTCCGCCTCGGCATTACAATGAACTTGATGTACTCGATACATACAGCGTACAAGAGATACAAACTTTCTACGTGCCTCTTCGACGAAAGGGTGAAAAGGCGATCCTCTTCTACCAATCTATGGAGACTAAAGTAGAAAAGGAAGTCTGGCATGGTGCCGATTTTGCACTCGGCAGGCTTCAACCAATCCATCTGCCAAGATACTATGCGGAGGAATTAAAAAGGCGGTTATAATACCAAGGTGTACCCCTCGAACAAACTGATCGACAGGCCCGGTTCTACAAAAAGATTTAGGATATTCTTGGGACTCAGCGAAAGATGCCCAATGGGAAGATAGAGATGACCAGGCTCGGATACGTTCAGTCTAAGAAACGGGAGCGGCTTCACAGTTGCCATGTCATAAACAACTATAGTGAAGGGGAAAACACTCTTCCAAATAGCTGTGACGTTGAAACAGAGCGAAATTCCGCTCTAAGAACGTTAAGTCCGTCACTTGAAGAACAAATTAACAAGCTATTAAAAGAAGCTTGTCAAAAGAGCCGAGATAACCACAGCCGCGAGATGACCATATAAGAAAACTCCAGGATGCAGCGGCTTGGTCAGCAATCTGCAGCCGGATTAGAACAAAATGCTCTTCATCCCCGACCCACTGCATGTTCTCGCGAAAGGGGGAAATCCCGAAATAGAGACAAAACAGGGCAAAGAATGCAAACAACGTTCGAAAATAACAAAGTGGATCTAAGACGCCATGAAATCGAGAAAAACTCGATTATAGCCCTTCCTTTATAAAGAAGATGGGTCGGGAACACTCTTTCCCCCAAGACAAGACAAGAAAAATAATCAACCTTGTCATGAAGCACAAAATGATGACGCTTCCGGAGCCTCGGCCCCCCGAACAAATAAACGAGGTCCGTCATCCGGATTATTGCTCCTACTGATTGATCGTGTAAAAGAGTGTTCGAAAATAACTGCAATCAAGATAGTGTCGCAAGTAGTTAGCCGTGATGAGTACGGGTCGTCCGCAGGGAAATATGAACTCTTTTCTTACTTTAGACGAGTTGATAAAAGAAGGTGATAGTTTGTTGTTACGGATATAGAATTTATAAAGAAAAGGCTTGTAGGGTTCATAAGACTTAGTAGTAATGGATGAATAATTAAAAATGACTCTTTTTATCTTTTAATAGTTTAAAACTAAATCGATAGTGATGAATATAGATTAGGATTTCTTAGAAGAAACTAGGGTTTCCTCACTACTAACCCTTGTCCTTGCATTGATCTTTATTCATGTCTGGCCCTTAACAAAACAAGTGTTAAACCAATCTCAAATCGTGGTCGTGACTATCAATAAATTGGTAGCGCGCCCGATAAGGATGTTAACAATTATTTTGCTAAAATTTATAAACTTTAAAATGTATAAAAGAAGTTAAAAGATTTTCTCATCCATTGTTCTACCCTATCCTACAAACCCTAACAAGTTAGGAATTACTCGCTCATGGTTAAAGATTTAGAAGAAAGGTTGGAGAAGAACAAAAACATGATTAAGATGTAGAAATGTAAGTGTGGAAATTAAGTGCGGAAATTAATTGTAAAAAGAATAATAAAAACACTACCTTTATTAATCAACTGTTGCATTTACAATTCTCCTTAGAAAGTAGAATACAAGAAACCTAGTTTTGCTCTAGATCCCTCTCTTGTTGGAGGTAGATGAATAGATGATGATCACTCGGATACGTGGATCTCTTGGATCTCTTGATCTCTTCTGTGATGATTTGAATGTACAGCTCTTATATAGTCTCTAAAACCAGAAACCCTAGATTCCATAAGTGAGGATATGCAGCTAAGATCTAAACCACAAAATCTCAAATCCTACAGCCATCGACGAGCTGTGGTTCAGCCGCATATCCTCTTATTTGGCTGCGGTTCAGCTGCATCTTGGTGGAACTAGGTTTTGGGATTTCTTCTGGTCTCTTGTGTTGACATGTGGAGATCTTTTTGATGTCTAGATTCTAAAAATAATGCTCTGATTCTCTGTAGTTGCTAGATCTCTCGATTTGCTTCTAAATTTTGGCAGATTCAGTTTCGATATCCCGATTAGACTTGGATCTCTTGTTTGGATTCCAGACCTGAGCTAATATCTGCACAATATCTCAAATCATAGTGTTGGTAGCATTTGGTATTTTTGAGATATTATCCTAACCATTTTATATGATATTAGATCTTACGAATATTGATTAGAAATATTTGATATGATATGCATATTTTAATTACAAAGATTTCATATAAATATTATACGCATATATTTTCCCTCATTATGATAATTATAATGTAGAAACATATGATAATAAGATTTTTACAAATAAACCCTCATATGTTCTATATTTACAATAAACACCTTTTAGTATTTAACAATAGTAGGGAAAATATTCATTCAAATGTACAATATTTAGACTAATTACATACCACCGAGCAATAGGTCATCCCCTTGAAGACTGCTTCACCTTCAAAGACTGGCTAGAAGACCAGTATCAACAAGGAAGGTTTATGTTATCCGACAGCTGGAAGGTAACCCCACCGCAAAAGCACGAACCAAAAAGGACATATACTGTCAGGATATGCCTAGCTCAACATCAAGAATGGAAGCGAACTCGTACCTGCCATATGATAACGCTCTCAAAAGAGGAAGGGCACGGGATTATGAATAAGCTCTACAAGTGCTTCGCAAATGAAGACGAGGACGAGGTGATCTCGGAGTTTCCACCAGCACCAAAAGAGCTGGAAGATGGGATACACATCATGGAGAACAACCTAAGAAAATTGACTTAGAGACGGAAAATGATCCAAGGCCAATGTTCGTCAGCGAACTGCTATCTGAAAAACAGGTGACCGCGTTAAAATACGTGCTTATGCAATATAAAGACTGTTTCGCCTGGAACTATTCTGAAATGAAAAGTCTAGATCAAAAATTAGCAGTACATAAACTGGCCATATCGCCGGACATAAAGCCAATCAAACAGGCACCAAAAAGAATGCGGCTCGAACTTGAGATGAGTATCAATACTGAAGTCAAGAAACTAATTGACTCCGGCTTCATCCAAGAAGTTCAATATCCTGACTGGATCGCTAACATTGTTCCAGTAATGAAGAAAAACGGGATGGTGCGTATCTGTGTGGACTTTCGGGAGCTCAACAAAGCTTGTCCGAAGGATGACTTTCCAGTACCTGTTACCGAGCTGATGATCGATAACACATCTACCCATGAGGTCTTCTCCTTCATGGATGGATCTTCAGGATACAATCAAATAAAAATGTATCTTGAAGACCATAAGCATACCGCCTTCTGGACCATACTGGGCATATTCTGTTATAAGGTGATGCCTTTCAGTTTAAAGAACGCTGGCGCTACCTACCTGAGGGCCATGAAAAAGATCTTCGATGACCTCATCCATAAGATTTTCGAATGCTACATCGATGACCTTGTGGTAAAAAGCAAATCTCACGAGGAACATTAGGAACATCTAAACATAGTGTTCCAACGTCTTCAGAAGTATAATCTGAAGATGAACCCTCTAAAATGCGCGTTTGGAGTTTCCTCAGACAAATTCTTAGGATTCATCATACGTCACCGAGGTATCAAAATTGACCCCTTAAAGATCAGAGCGATCATGGAAATGCCCACGCCAAGAACCCTTAAACAACTGCGGTCTCTCTAAGGAAAGCTCGCATATATCCGGCGGTTCATAACTAACCTCTCCGGAAAATGCCGTCCCTACTGTCATTTGATGAAGAAGGGGATCCCGTTCGTCTGGGATCAAAAGTGCCAAAACACACTAAACGAAATTAAGCAATACCTGTAAAATCCGCCGATATTGACCGCTCCGGTTAAGGGAAAACCCCTTATCCTATATACAACAGCCCTTGAGGTTTCTCTAGGCTCATTGTGGACACATGAGAATGATCGGGGAAAGGAAAGAGCTCTGTACTATTTGAATCGAGTTCTTCTAGGGTAGAAAACAACTATTCCCCCATCGAAAAGCATTGCCTGGCTCTGATCTTCGCAATAACGAAACTCAGACATTATGCCTTGGCACATGAGATTCATCTCATATCAAAGATGGATCCTCTCAAATATCTAATGCCGAGGGTCATACTAACAGGAAGGCTTGCCAAATAGGCAATCCTCCTGATGGAGTTCTCGGTAACGTATCGACCCCTTAAAGCGGTGAAAGGTCAGGTTGTTGCCGACTTTCTCGTGGAACATCTAATACCGGCAGACTCCCCCTTAAATTGCGAGTTGCCAGACGAACACGCGTTCGATGCGATTGAAGAAGAAAATGACTTCCATTGGGAACTTTACTTTGATAGAGCGTCTTCCATGAAACGGCTAAAGTAAAACACCTCCATAATCAAAACCGGGATGGGCCTTATCTTCGTGACTCCACAAAGAGGGATAATACATTACGCCCTTTCCTTAACGGAGCCAAGAACAAACAACAAAGCTGAATACAAAAATTTGATAGCAGGTCTCGAGATCACTATCGACATGGGAATCAAAGACCTCTTCATATATGGAGACTTCCGGCTGATCGTTAGCCAGGTAATTGGCAACTATCAAATATGCAAGCCAGAGCTGATAAAGTATAGTGAAAGAGTGCAGCAACTGCTGACACAAATCCCTTCCTACATCCTGAAGAGTATACCGCGTGCAGAAAACAGCAAGGCGGACGCGTTGGCCAAGTTAGCTAAAGAATTGGCCGATGAAGACCTCGATGATGTAAGGATCATTGTGCAAAGCCGTAGGGCTCTTGCGTCAACAGATATATCTTCGGAAGACCTAATAGAGCCATCCGAAAGAAAAGAGATGACCGAACAAGTAGTCCTTCAAATAGAGGACAAAGAAAAGGTCATCGACTGGAGGGAAGTCTTCATAGACTACTTCAAATCCCGACGAACGTCCGAAAATGCGTCATCCAAACATCAACTCATGAAAAGATCTTTGTCTTTCGCCTTCGTCAATGATACTCTGTATAAGAGATCGTTAGACTGTCTATGGCTAAGATGCCTGGGCCTAGAGGAAGCAAAGCAAGTCGTTTAAGAAACTCACGACGGACTCTGCGGTTCTCATCAAGCCGGGCCAAAGATGAAGCTGAAGATAAAAAGAATTGGTTGCTATTGGCCCACAATGATTCAGGACTTCCTCGAATATGAAAAACAGTGTCACTCATGCCAAATTCATGGGGACTTCATCCCCCAACATCCAAATCTGCTATACCCAATAGTGGCTAGCTGGCCATTCGAAATGTGGGGAACTGATATAATTGACCCCATTGAACCAGCATCGTTCAAAGGACATCAATTTATATTGGCAACGACCGACTACTTCTGTAAGTGGGCAGAAGCAGTACCACTAAGGGAGGTGAAGACGAAGAATATCCTCCATTTCTTCAGAACCCATGTCATCTATCGGTTCAGCACTCTATGACGGATAATCTCGGATAACGGGCCAGTCTATAAAAGTCATTAAATCAGTCGTTACGTACAACAACATAAAATAGATTGGAGATACTCTTCAGTCTATAATCCTCGGGCCAACGGTCTAGTTAAAGCTTTCAACAAGACCTTGATAAAGATTATAAAGAAAACGGTGTCCAGAAACAAAAAAGATTGGTACGAAAGCTTGCATGAAGCTCTCTGGGCGTACCGAACAACATTTAAGATGGCCACGAATACAGCACCATACACGCTGGTGTTCGGCACGGAAGCAGTGCTCCCACTGGAAATAGAGCTCCCCTCTCTACAAGCAGCAGTTCGAGACGAGCTGACAGATGAAGAAAATGCTCATCTTAGGCTTGAGGAGCTTGATGCTCTCGACAAAACTCGTCTTATAGCACAGCAAAATTTGGAGGCTTATAAGGCAAGGATGACACGGTCATACGAACTCGTGCTAGTCGTCAAAAGACCAATGATCTCCAATCGTGCAAAACGAGGGAAGTTCGAGCCGAACTATCAAGGCCCATACATCATAGACAAAGTCTACCAAGATGGAGCCTACTTGCTCATGGATATGCATAGCGAAATACCCTTCCGGCCAATAAATGGCAGATTCCTCAAAAAATACTACACTTGACGAGTCATGACTTAGCTCAATGATAGATGACGACGCTTGTGTCTGCTCGCTATCATCCTGAGTCAGAATTTTAAGAGTGGTATCCAAAAGCCCCGTCGCCTCAAAAATGGCGATGTTGGACCAAAACGTCCTTAAACTAATACTCGCCTAAAAAATGGTAACAATGGACTGAAACGTCCCTAAACTAATGTTGGACTGAAAAGTCCCTAAACTAACAACCCGCCTCAAATATGGCGATATTGGACCGAAATGTTTCTAAACTAATGTTGCACCGAGAAATCCCAAAACTAACAATCCGCCTCAAATATGGCGATGTTGGACCGAAACGTCCCTAAACTAACCAAGGACCGAAATGTCTTTAAACTAAATGGCGTCCCCAAAATAGGAATGACTAACATATAGCCTCAAATACGGAAATACACTCCCTTGAGATCTATAATGCAATCAAAGTCCTAGCGGTGAAAGTTGCAACTCAAGTCCCACAGGTTGCACAGCTACTCTAGTAATGAAGCCACCCCCAAGTCCTACCGGCAAACAGATCGGTCACCTGCGACAAATCTACTTTCGAGAGTTTCACCGTTCTAAAAAAACTGTTTATCCACAAGCAAAATGGGCATGGATGAAAACCCGAATGGGCGCCGTGAGTAAAAACGGCAAGACCACCGGCGAGTTTGTGAAAACCCGCAAAAGTTCGCAAACTCATAAAATAAAAAATTCGTGTGCACTTGCAAGGTCTTCTCGACCTTGTAAGGAGAAAATACCTGCGTAAGATCCTTATGACTCATAAAGGATCAACACAGTTAGGAATCCCCATGATTCTTATGGAGAAATTACACTTACGAGATCCTCACGACCCGTAAGGAGAATTCTCCCTATGAGATCCTCACGGTTCGTAGGGTTCGAAAGCCTTAAGCTGCAGGGATCTAAATATGTTCTTAAGCCGTCGTATTCTCCTAATATTGCCCTACAAGAGGTCCCATATTGACCCTTATATATAATCCATAGGCATAAATAAATATATCGCCCACCGAGTTCCACCAATGGCGAGAAATGCCCCCATATGGTGAACGACAATTGTAAGTCCTCTCTGCTTATAAGGAGAAAACACTCTTAGAAGATCTTTACGATTTACAAGAGAAAATACTACTTAGGAATCACCGTGATTCCTAAGGAGAAAATACACCCACGGGATCCTCACTACTCGTAGGGAGAAACACATTTATGAGACCCTTACGGCTCATAAAGTCAAAAAGCCTTAGTCGACAGGATTCTAACCCTGTTCGCTAAGCCACCTTTGTCCAAATTAATAAAGGCAAATGATAATTCGCTCCTGGTAATATTCCAGTTGCGGCGATACTGATGCCACAACGGGTATCGGGACCAAGTCCCAAGCTCGCAAGAAAAAAAAGCAAGTAAATAAGAAAAAAATATAGCCGAAATGATTGGGCACCATGAAAAATAGCCAAAATGATTAGACAATCGCGACTTTCGCGATATGAAAAGCTGAAAAAATAGAGCATCACGGAAATAAAAAAATATATATAAAATGAAACTTTCTGCCCTGCAAGTATGTCCATATTGACTCTTGTATACGATCCATGGGCATAAATAAACAAAAGGGAACCATATTTTGCCACCAGGCTCCGTCAAAGAGAGAGCCAGATCTCGACGGTTTATATATGACCTAGAGATCAACTCGATGTACTTCTCATTCTAACAAGATGCAGACGTAATGTCAACAAAGACCCAAGGGTCAAATAAAAATGGAGTAACAGAAAAACTCTAGCTCCAAGTCTCGATGGTACATATACAACCTAGGGACAATCCTGGCGTTCCCCTTTCATTTCAGCAGGATGCGGACGCAGCTGTCAAATGAAATTGGAGCAATGGCATATTCCTAGATCCGGACTTCAATTGCAATACATACTGCATAGAAGTCTTACAAATGTCTACCCTACTTCAGCAAAGAATCGGTGCGACATCGTCAAAGATAAAAACAAAGTAACGGCATACTCCCAGCTTTGGGCCTGGACGGCAACTCATATAAAGCCTAAAAGACCATTGGAGATCATCCCACCCCAGAAGGGTGCGGTTATGGCTCATCGGAGCTCCAAATTGAACCTAACTTCAGGTAAAAAGCGTCAATGAAAATTCCTAACGCTTGCTCTTCTAATGGTAATATGATCTCAGGAGATTACTTGAAGACGTCTTGTCCATCCCCCGAAGGAATCAGAGACACGACAGTCGCGAGGCTACTCGAACAGTGGCTTAAAGATTGCATATCAAGGGATACATCAGCCAACATGACGGTACCACGGACTAAAACCCTAGTACCACAAATCTAACGGGCATCTGTCGTAAAAAGAATAGGGGTTATCTACATACAACGTTAGGACGAGTTTGCCTATAAACCCAAGGGAGATAAACTAAAGAGACTCTGAAATGAGTGAATAAACTACAAACTCTGAAATGAGTACGTAAACTAGAGACTCCGAAACGAGTGAATAAACTACAAATTCCGAAACGAGTATATAAACTAGAGACTCCGAAATGAGTGAATAAACTACAAACTCCGAAATGAGTACATAAACTACTTCATGCCGAATCAAGACAATCAAGAAAAGGAAAGTGCGGATATAAAAAAGGGATTATCATTCATACTTCATAAAAGATTACACAGTGATGATAAGAACGACTAAAAAAGAAAAGAAAAAACGCTACTACATCATCTGAAGTCTACAACGGCAAGACGCTAAACTCCGGACACGGATTCTCAAAATAAAAAGCAAATGTGAGCAGTGCGCCTTCAGCTTCATCGACCATCTTTTTGTGCTTCTTTCGGATGCAAGCTTCAGGGTCACCACTGATGTCCTCCACCCTCTAATATGCAGATACTATTGCTTTCTACTGAAAGACGCAGTGCAAGATGGCGACAAGATTATCTCTCCATTTATTTGAGAGAAACCGCATCAAGTACACTTAATGTACCTTATCCTCAGCATCATCGAGCATTTGAAGCAGCATAACCTTAAGGTGCTCGGGTATAGCTTCCCAGATCGACCCAACGATGATCTTCAAAAGGGCAGAATGGTGGGGAAGCAATTGACCGTTGTAATCATCGAAGAGACGCATCACCGCGTCGCATTGGGCGTCAGTAAACTCCTGGCCTTGGCAACAACCTTGGATGCGAATCTCCTCGTAAGTGATAATCTCTTCAAGATCATACAGACGACCAGCCATGTTACCTAAGGTGCTGGTTTGCACTTTCCACTGCTCGGAGAAAGACTTCACTCACCAGGGTCCGGTCTTAGGGTACTCAAACAGGGAGGCGTAAACTGCTTCATAAATCCCAGTATGCTCCAGCAAAGTACTCTCTATTGACAGGATAAACCTGGCCCATCCAATGTAGCTGGTCAGACACCTTGGGATTATACCCACGTTGTAAGGTATTCCCTATGGCCTCGCCTCGTCCTGACTCAGTCGACGACCCAAAAGATCTATTGGTGTTGGTGTCGTTACTCCCTCTAAGAACGACTGCAACCTATTATAAGTTGTCCAGACTTCCACCTCCGCCGTGAAAGCAGTTGAAGCAGTTAGTGGAGGCTCTGTGTACTAGATAGGCCCTAAAGGATCAAAAGGCGCCTCGCATTGAAAGCTGACTCGGCCCTGGATTATTTGGTTGAACAATCCAGTCCATAGATGAAGACCCTGTTGTAGAGCATTGCAAGCCCGTATCATTCGAAAGATCTCTGAGTCTGTCGGCTCATCCGGGCGCAAGTTTTCTGGACACTCATAACCGAAGTCTGACAAATATGCCATGCTACCTAAAAAGGAAAAAGGAAAAAAGATAGCATTAAAATAGCAGTCGTGGGGCATCCCGGATGGTAGGAGTCTTAACTGCAAAGTTAAAAAACTTCACAGGAATTCTTAGGAAAAATCGTCTAAAGTTCCTTTAAAGTACTTAGACTAAAATGATTAAGTTTATTTAAAATCCTTAAACTAAAACCGTGTGAGTTGCTTTAAGGTATTTAGGCTAAGTCCTAGGTCAAAATGGTCCATAATTGCACGTTCAAAGTGTGCAGTCAACAAGTTAAAAACAAGTACGCAAGTCATAAGTGCACACTAGGTAAGTGGGTAAAAAACAGAAGTGCGCAACGCGCTTACCATTTGAAGTTAAAGGAAGCAAAAGCTTCGAACAAGTGCGTAAGCACTAGAGAATAAGTGCGCAAAAGAAGGAGCGGTTTTTAAAGTGCGCAAGTAAAAGTGTAAGAGATGCGCTTCGGAGAAGAAGGTGCGCCCCTCTTAAAGGAACTCAAAAATTCGGTTCGCCTTCAGGGGATCTTGAGCCAAATCCGACGGTTCGAAATTCGACATCGATTGCACCCACATGCAGGACATGTGCATGCGATCGATTGGGGGCATTTATTCACACCCATTCAAGTGCGCACCTGACGAAACTAGATCAATTGACTTGCGCACCTAAATACATGCGCACATCAAGAAGTTGATTTAATCGACTTGCGCACCTATATACGAGATCTAATGGACCTTGTTCATACGAGATCTGCGTCCTAGGTTCAAAATCAAATTTAATGTAAGGATTTGGACTAATCCGCAACCTATGGGAGAAGACATAAACTAGTCTCCGTATACAATTTACGGGCAACCCCAAAATAAATAATATAACGTGACACGAAGTGATCTACCTGAAACAGGTGAAAGTTGTTATCGCAATGTGATAGTATAATTAATTGCAGGAGCTTGCGCCTGCAGGGAAGAGCGTCCCCACAATAAAAAAAAAAACCCTCCAATAGGGGGAATCTAATAAAAGCACGCTACATTGATCGCATCTGTCCAAACCTCCGATATACGGTGCCATAAATTAACTTGGCATCTTTGGAGAGGTGGATGAATACGTTCCATATAGAATCTTCCCCAAATTCCGGATAGATGTCTCAGTGTCTTAGTCAGTTTTCGGCGGTAAATGGCTGTAGTATCAAGGGTGTAATAGATGAAGGGTGCGAAGAGGTAAAATGACAACATGTGCAGCAATTGCAAAAACTATGGTCATACAAAATCATGTTGTCCCAACCTTCCACCTCAACTTCAGAATCTACCGCAATGATGTATTGTATCATATCTCCATATATGTATTATGTTCGTTGATGTATTGTATCATATTTTCAGTTACGCATTGTGTTCGTTGATGTATAATTGGTATTTATAATCGAATTATTAATTTTGGTGGATCTTGTATGTATGGACCCTGGACCTATAGATCCGTCTGTTTTATATTCGTCTCGACCATGCGAAGCTTAATAATTTGATGATAAATACCAATTATACATCAACGAGTAGTGAAGAAAGCATACACGTGCTAACTCAGCCTGCACATGTGTATTGTCAATTGACCAGAATCTCACTTGCTGTAAGTGAGTAGTATATGTCAAAACGACGTTCTTCTACACATTAAACAAACAAATTTAGAAATAGACAATTAGAAATAAGTGCAAGTATTATATTAAATTAAATTTATTTTTTACCATCGTGCATGTCGTCGCCTGATGTCAGTGCGACAGGTACAAAACAGACGTATGTATAAGTCTAGGGTCCATAGATACAAGGTCTGCCAAAATTACTAATTCAGTGATAAATACCAATTATACATCAACGAACACGATACGTAACTGAAGATATGATATAATACATCAATAAACACAACACGTAACTGAAGATATGATATAATACATCATTACGGTAGATTCTAAAGTTTAGGTGGAAGGTTAGGACAGCGTGATTTTTTATGACCATAGTTTTTGCAATTGATGCACATGTTCTGTCCTTTTAGCTCTTCACGCCCTTCATCCATAACATCCTTGATATGACAGCTTCGCGGCCTACATTTTTTCTCTTATTTTCGGGTGGGAATATGCATGGCCCACGATATTCTTTCAATATCGATTATCTGAAACATGGCTAAATACACGGGCATATGATTCTCGATAATATTGTGCTAAATACCATGTGGCGCATAAGTGCTCGTATGATGGGTTTGCTCCCCCCAGAAGCCCGTGAACAAGCTGTCATCACATGTTTGCATAGAATCTGTTGTAATAAAGGTATATTACAAATGCAGCGACATTTATCATCATCTATACCGAAGCCATACGTCATTCCATTATTAACAACCACTTCCTAAAGATTGATAGAGAATCGACGAAGTTGATAATGTCTCGCATCGGTATTTCTTGTTGTCAATATGCTCTCATTTCTCAGAATGAACAGTTTGTCCCATTTATCCGCTGCTTTACGACCTATAATAAAGTACGTGTTGAGACGATAGAAGGCTCTATCAATTAATACCTGTATAGGTAATGCATAAGCTCCTTTAAGAACACTATTAAAGCTCTTAGAGCAATTTGCAGTCATAATATAAAACCTTGCACCGCCATCCTTACACAACGCCTAACGATCTTCGTATCTCCCTAAACTTTAGTTAATCCAAGCATCCGCCAATGGATTTATTTCTTTCAAATGGGCTCTTTTTTGAACATAAATGAGAGGATCCGAAGCACAGCCGTCTTCCCACAACAAAAACTGTAATTCTTCGTCTCTGAATATTTTTGAGAAATTAGCTATGTCAAACAATAACGATGATAATGGAATGTATGCCAGCCCTAAAGCTAATACCCTTGGAAGTCCTTTCATCCGATCAGACAACCAAGTAATCGCACGATGGCGTACACTGGGGATATATCTAGGAATACATGCGAAGAACAATTTCTAATTTGATTCAGTTTCACTGTCGACAACCACAAATGCCAAAGGATACAAACTTCCATCCGTAACCACCCCGGTAACAAGCAAAGTCCTATGATATTTACCATATAAGTGTGTCCCGCTCAAAACTAGACAGCAGTATGCAAATCTCTCAATTGATGGTCCAAATCCCAAAACATGACGGTAAGCCGGACTGTGTTTGGAGTCAGGGTATCATGGGTGATCTTGTAAACTGTGCCGGTATTGCTCTTTTTAATTGCCTCCATATACTATGGCAGTTGTTGGGGTCAAAAATTACACCCCGGTTGACCAAGTCAAAGTCAAAGTCAATCCCAAGTAAGCAGGCCCAAGCCCAGATCAAGTGGGCCCATGCCCAAGTCAAGCCCCGCGGCCGGCCTCCCCCATGCCAAAATGAAATCATGTAATAAATAATTTTAATGTAATTTTTTATGCATGAATGTAAGGGAAATGTTAGTTATATGTATGCCCTAGAGGCCATTACTGTACATTGGATGTATATTGTAGTGGATGCTGGGACATATATAGGGAGGACTTTCTTGCTCGATATGATAGTATGCTATCTGGTTGAACTTTACCTTAACGTGTATACTGATTGTCTCTCTGTTACATGTTGGTAAAGCCCTTAGGATGTGTACTTGACTACCTGGACTATGATGCAGATCATACTAGTGGGGACAGGGTAGTCCGTAAGTACATCCTTCAAAGTCCCTAGTCGTGGGTGTATCGAGACGGGGCATCGATATACCAGAGTAGACTAGCGTATACCTTCTCGACCCATACAGATGGGCGATGGATGATCCCATATCCATCGGTGTTTGACATCAGAGATGATATACGGGTGCTCAGTAGAGACTGGGTACACTAGACGGACTCGCCGAGAACTCCCAGATGGTATTATACCTCACGACAGATGGCAGTTCTCTGGTGACACTGGTACAGAGTAGTCTGTTGACCCGAGATCGTCATAGAGTCTTGTGTGGTTCCCACTGTGCTTTGATTTCCATCTTACCACGTCCAAGAGGGCGTACAAAACGGTGGTTTTTGGGTACAGTCCCGAGTCACATGGAGGCAATGAGCGATAGGAGGGGATTCGTCTCTCCCGGTATAGGGGGTTGATGTTGCGCTGTGTTCGATTGGCTATAACAGGAAATCCCTGGCCAGGGTTGCTGAGATTTACTGGTAAGTGTTACCAGTAGTATCTCGAATGTTATAGACCTCATATCGACACGACTTATCGAGCTATTGGGGTCTGACGTTTACCACCCCTAGGCGAGATATGCGACATATCAGACGATCAGACCGGACTGTACGGTAGTGTTACTGGTTGGATTCACTGGAGTGTGAGCGGGCTTTCTCGTCGATCTTCAGATCGCTCAATACCCGGGTGGCCGTTACGTTTAGCAGACCGCTTGCGGCTTGTGGGTGCTTGATATGATCATCACCTGCTGCCGGCATATTGACGAGTCTTTAGAGTCCTACACAGAGGTTTCCTGGCTCAAGCGAAACGAAATAGGAGCGCATATGAGATATGTGCGGGACCGAGAATAATGCGTGTATGTGATACCGTATTTCATTCTCGCGATGAATGTGTCGAATGGTTATATGCGATATAACCTAGTTATCGAATCGAGGGTTGATTCGATAAGCCGATACATTGGATACTAGTCGGTTATATGCGATATGACCGGATCGTTAAATCAAGTGTTGATTTAATGATTTAATGCATAATTATATATTAGATATATTAATTTGTGTTAACTAGTATTGGTTCACTTTAAATGGATTTTCTCACTCGGTTGTTCACATTGTATATGTGATATACTTTTGTGCACTTGATCGTATCATGTTTGATGATACATGTTTAACTATAGTTAAGTGTAATGAATTAAGCCATGGTTAAACTAATGATTAGGGTTTTCTTTTCTTACTTATTTATTTATTTATTTATTTTGAATAGATGAGAAAAGAATGGTTGCTAATTTTGGAGTTTAGTTGAAGCTTCATGAAGCTTTGACTTTGTAACCATTCTTGTCTTCATGCTTAACCCTAACCATTCCTTTAACCTTGGTCAATTCTCTACACATAACTATAGTTAATATTATGATAAGTATTGATTTTCTATTCTATTTTTAATTAACTTATCATAATTAGCTTCTTCTTCTTCTTCTTTTCTTCAAGTGAAGAAAGCAAGCTCCATCAATGGTGATTGATGATAAAGAGTGAGAAATCCAATTCTAAATTGAACCCACTTCCTATTTCTTCATCCTCTACCTCTTGCCAAGCAGTAGAGTGTGTTTCCTTCACAAGTTTTCTTGACTTGGTGAAGTTGGAGCTCGATCTAGCGATGCTTCGACGTAGATCATCTTCGGCATGGACATCGACGACCTAGCTTGCCCATTCTCCGACGAAGCCGACGCTAGAGCCCGGGAACTCATTTGGACAGTGAGGGGACTTCGTTGCGGAGCTATGGAGGTGGAGCACCGGATCTACAAAGGTTGTATTTCCGTATTCTTTATAGTTAAGTTGTTAACTAGTTTCTCGTTTCGCCTAAACTTTAGCCAACGATCCGTATTAGGGTTTCTCGGCACCTAGATTTTTTGAAATTGGCATGGTTGATGCCTTGTGAGACCTCTGTGTAAGTGCCTAGGAACCCTACAGTGGTATCAGAGCCTAGCTAGAGCCTTAGGCGAAGTCCCGACGGAATTTGAAGTCCGATCGACCCGAAACCCAAACCCTTAACATGCTCTCTGGACATTTCTGTAAAATGTGGATTTTTTGGAATTAAAAATATGCAGAGAAATGTGCAGGAAATTCTAAGAAAAACTGGAGAAAACGACAACCTAATTCAACAGTACGGCCGCGGAACCGCGGCGTTGACCCCCCTTTTGCGGCGGTTCCGCGGCCGTCTGTGATGATTAGGATGTGTGTTTTCTTCAGTTGTTTCTGTTGGTGTTTCTTGTGTGTTCTGGATGTTTTTAATATTTATTCCAGAGTTGTATTTTCTGGGTTGTATTGGGGACTCGGTGTATTCGATCGGACTGTCTAATTTTTGTCGGTGTGCTTTTCCGGGTATTTTTAGAATATGTTAAAAAGTTCGACCGGATATAAATACCCAATTTTTCCCCTGTCGGGAAATTTCCAAGTGTTGGATTTTTCCGTAGTTTAACGACGTTCTAAGTAGTGCAAGTAACGCGATGGACCCTCTAGAAGACAACAAACCTTAACTCGATTATGTGACCGTCTTGAACTGCCCTTTGAACCTTCGGGTTTGGGGCAGTACGGCGTGCCACATGTGAGGCGTTGGCTTGACCCTTCTACGGCTGGACCGTTGGTACTGAGGCACGAACTGAATGTTGTTAGACTTATTTCATGTGTTGAACTGTTTCGGGAAAACTTGGGTGTTCGATTGTTCTATCGGAAAGTTTGACATTTTCTATTTATCCGGAATGGGATACAATAATTGGAATTCACAAGAAGTTATGAGATAACTGAATGAATGTTATAAACATAGCAGTTTAGTCTCGCTTGATCGGTTGCCACGGAATTTTGATGTGATCAAAAGTCCGTCGCAATCACGTAGCGTACGCGGATACTCGCCGGGTAAACTTAATAGACAGCCTCACTTCATAGCCCCGACCAAGTGACTGTAGGAGAACCCCGTCGCCGAAAGCATCCGTTCGGGTGCTCGCGGTAGCGGTGTTCCACCTTGGTGCACTTCGTCGACGGTATCGGGGGTGCGGCCGCCTACTAAAGTTTGCGACGAGCGTCCGATCAGAATGTCGGGAATCCTGTTGAATTGCCCGACTTGGTATTGAAAAGTGTTTTCGATAATGAGACTAAAATACGGGGTTTATAATTGTTAGGCATGCGATGTCTAAGGAATTCATTTGGTCAGGCATGCGATGTCTGAGGTGGTTGCGGATTCCAACTGTTGTAGTTTTACACTTTCTTTTCTGTGACCGTAAGTGTAATATGTGATATCGCCGGTTTCGTTGCTATATGTCAACGACAATTGGGATGCGCATATTTACTTACGTTGATGACATGTGATGTTATGTGTTGCTGGATATGTTATATTGGATCGTCGTGTTTGAATAGCCCGGGGTTTTTTTATGTGAGATGGGTGTTTTTCATTTTCATTCATGTAAAAACTTGTATGTAATATTCTTTTATTGGGGCACTTCCAGGTAGCGGAAGTTGTCACCATTTGTATATTATTTACTTTTCCGCACTAGGATAGACCCAAGGAGGGGAGCACAAGTAACCGGGTTCTGGAGTCCAGTGGGAGACCAACTCGAGGAGTCGAGTCCGGGTCTCCTAACTCCAGAATTGGTAGGGTTGCTTGCCGCTCTCGTAGGGGTCTTGGGGTGTGGGTTTGGCTATTCATCACGACTGTGGAATCCGTGTTTTATACTGGCTCGTATTGAAAACACGGACGTCCTAGTATATCCAATATTTCATATGATTCTTCTGCTGCGATATCTGTGATGTGATCATGTGATGTTCTGTGATAGATACAGTATATAGTATATATGATATATTATATAGACGTTACTTATGTTTTACACCCGCGCTAGCCCTGCCCTGCTCTGCCGTTAGTTACCTAACCTAACGGTGCACGAGGGGACATCGAGGCGAATGCGGATGGCATAAGTGTACGTCGTATTTATCTGTGATGTTTAGGTATATAAATGATGGGATTTCATTAATGTGATTAATGAAAATAAAAGAAACCTAAGATGTTGTAGAATCGAATTTCAAAATAAAACAGGTAGCTACAGTTCTTGCTTTGCACAGCGGTATATGTGATATATCCTGCACCTTATTCGATGAGGAAAGGACCGAGATCCCTTCACCGGGAGTGACTCCTTTAGCAATAACTGGCACATGCTACACACTCGGTTTGTCTTTCGATTGCTTTTAAATGTTTTGCTTTGCACAGTGATATATATGATATATCCCGCACCTTATTCGATGAGGAAAGGACCGACGATCCCTTCACCGGGAGTGACTCCTTTAGCAAAACTAGAAAAGCCTCAAAAACACTCCATTTTAAAATCATTTGATTCTACAACGATATCAAGTTCATTACGCAATAGGTTTTCAGAAAAACCTGTCGTAGCCCTCCGTTATTTCAGATAAGTTGTATATAGTATTCGTGCTGCATTTGTTGGCTTTCGTCAAGGTGCAGTGTGCGGTAGCTATATGCTGCTTATCTGCCAGCATACGATGCGATTGGATTAGGGTAGTCGTGCGGCTTTGTTGGCTTTCGTCAAGGGTCGTGCGGGTGGGTTTAATTCGATCAAGAAATGTACGGGTTGAACTTGACTAGCGGGCTATGGTTTGTTGGCTTTCGTCAAGGTCATAGCACGTTAGGGGCAAAATATTATCGGAAATTTCAAGTGTTGAAATTTACAATGAGATTGCATACCTTCTATGAGATAGTTGGATCCCGATACCCGCTGCGAGTAAGTGTTACTCCTGGGAAAGTTTTATACATTACAATTAGCCGATCAAGTAGGTGTCTAGAAAGGTGTCAACGGGGTTATGCCTCTGGGAAAACGAGGTTTACATTAATTAGGTTCGTGCGAAAGCACGGGGGACCTCCCTCAAAGTACCGACACTGGCCTGGCTGAAAGATTGGTGAACTTGTAGTGTGTAATTAATCCCGGCTAGTCTTTCCTTTTAGGGTTTGAAGGAAGATTTGATAAAAAGCAGTGGGAGCCATCCTGATTAGATAAAATAATAACCAATCTATTCTTGGAAGAGCGCACGCTGAGTGTTTTCTTCTCTCTCTCTCCTGGTAGCGACTATATCACGCCTTAATCAAGATAATAATACGGATTATTGACCGAACCCGCTTGTTATACTGAGCTGGGGAACGTTGGTCCCGCTCCAACTCAGAATTGTTATAAGACAGAGTAGGAAATTGGGGAATACCAGAATTCCCATGCCGCCCAAACAAAGAGAGTGCATGCTGATGCATCATCTTCGGGTGTGTTCATTACAGAGAACTGTTTCTCAGTGTCCTTTACGTCCTGGGTATGTGATACCAGATCAGGATCCCAGATATGTAATCTGTTACATAGGGCTACAGAAAGGTAGAGAACTGAGAACGGGTGATAAGTTTCATGAGGCAGAAAACGGGGCAAGAGTTGCAGCCAAGTCTGTTGGTCACTGTCACCCTGTATTCCAAATACATTGATTCTGAACGAATGTTATTAGATACCGAACCTGATATACAAAATCATATCAATCTCTTTATTAGTAAAGAAAGGATATAATTTTGTATTGTTGGATAATGTTTTGAACATTTCCTATATCAAAAGTTGATAGGATCAGGCACGTTATCTAAAAGCGTTGATGTTCTAAATCAAACTACAGTTCTTAGTATACGGAACACACACTCAGAGGAAGAGTTCAGAAATGAACGAATCCTTCTTGAGGTATTGTAGACTAGGTCATATCGATGCGACCCAACTGGCTGAGTTACATTTAGATGCATATTTAAATCAGTTTGAATTTACATCTTGTGAAACTCGCCAGTCATGTCACAAAGATAAGATGACCATAGCTCTGTTTATTGGAAACAGAGAAAGAGTTAGTGAGCTCTTGGGATGATACATGTTGATGTATGTAAGGTCCCCTGTCTACACATGCCAGGACCGGTTCTTTATACTTCATTACATTCTCTGATAATCTCTTAAGATTCAGACATATGTTCCTGTTGAGACACAAGTCCGAACCTTTTGAGATATTCACAGAATATAAGTTAGAAGTAGAGAACCAATACGGGTAAAAGTGTTATGTCCTTTGATGAGATCAAGGAGGAGAATACTTGAGCACAGAATTCCTGGATTATTCTAAAGGAGAATGAGATTCTCTCTCAGCATTACTCCTCCGTATACACCATTGCACGATGGTATGTTGAGGCGGAGCAGATACACCCTATCTGATATGGTGTGCTCTATGATGAGTACTACTGAGTTACCTTTTTCCTTTTGGGGAGTTATACACTTGAGAAGCTGCATACCTATTGAATAGGGCTCAAATCAGATCACTGCCTACCACTTCATATGTGATATGGAAAGGGAAGGGCCCATATCTTAAGTTAGTTAAGATTTGGGGTTGTCCGGCCTATATCAAAAGCAAAATCCGGACAAGATCGAGGCAAGGTCAGTTCTGTAGAACTGGAAAGGTTCCAGCTATTCGAAACTACAGCTGAAGATTTGACAGAACCAAAGGATTCAATAGATACCAACGAACCTCAGCCTCTCCGCCGATCTAGTAGGGTTTCTCACCCACCTGAGAGATACTTCGGTTTCTCTATGACAGTAGGAGCGAGGATTGCATCATGAGATGATGACCCAACTAGTTTCGAGCTGGCCATCAAGAGTGGGACTCTGTAAGAATGGCTGGATGCTTAGCGATCTGAGATAGAAACCATGTACACCAGCAAAGTATGGACTTTAGTTGCTATATCTGAAGGGTTAAATCCCCATCAGGAGCAAGTATATCTTGTGAAGATTACTTGGTGTAGATGGAAAAGTTGAGACTTTCAAAGCTAGACTTGTGAAATGTTTTTCGTCATCGACCAGGCGTGGATAATGATGAAACCTTTTCCAGTGTCCATGCTTAAGTCCATCCAGATCCTAATTGCCACGGCTACATACCATGACTACGATATCTGGTGGTTGGGCGTCATGACAGCTTTTCTAAATGATGTTTTAGAAGAGAGCGTCTATAAGTACACAGCCAGAGGGCTTCGTAGACAGTGGGAGCAGCGGAAACATGTGCAAGATGCTTTATAGGATAAAGCAGGCATCGCGGAGGTGGAACATCTATTTTGATGAAGTAGTCAAAGAAGTTGACATCATCAAAATGGTAGATGAACCTTGTATAAACAAAAAGGTAGTAGGGAGTATGGTGACGATCCTCGTAGAGTACGTGGATGACATACTCTTGATAGGGAAGCAGTTTCCTATGCTACGCTCGATCAATCTCCGCTTATCACAATGATTCTCCATAAAGGATCAAAGTTACCTCCTAAATCCTGGGTTTGGATCTATGAGATAGATCTAATTGGATATTAGGATTCTCACTAGTTGTAGTGAGATGGTATCAATCGATCCTGGGGAGAATCACTGGGAGGGTTCCAGGGTGATAAAGACGACTGAATGTCAGTCGCAGGCATTGTCTTTACCCTCAGTAAAGGGACGGTATGTTGGAAGAGTTCCAAGCTAGATACCGTGGCATACTAGACGATAAAGGCTTGATACATCGCAATTTAAGATGCTACCAAAGAGGCTGTTTGGGTATATATTGGTTCATAAGATGAACCATGTTCCTCCCATTGTGTGACAATGGAGTTGTGGCTTATGCCAAGGAACGTCCGTCCCATCAGTGATCCAGACATATTCTAAGACAGTATCACCTGATCATGGAGATGGTTGATCTCCAGGGGATCGAGGACAGGAGAGTAGACTCAGAGGACAACACAGCGGATCCACTCACAAAGGCCTGTTCCCAGAGAGAGACTTTTATGGGATGGTTGAGTATGAGATAATACAACCACTGCTATCAGATGGCCCTAATGCAAGTGGGAGATTGTTAGTTATATGTATGCCCTAGAGGCCATTACTGTACATTGGATGTATATTGTAATGGATGCTGGGACATATATAGGGAGGACTTTCTTGCTCGACATGATAGTATGCTATCTGGTTGAACTTTACCTTAACGTGTATACTGATTGTCTCTCTGTTACATGTTGGTAAAGCCCTTAGGATGTGTACTTGACTACCTGGACTATGATGCAGATCATACTAGTGGGGACAGGGTAGTCCGTAAGTACATCCTTCAAAGTCCCTAGTCGTGGGTGTATCGAGACGGGGCATCGATATACCAGAGTAGACTAGCGTATACCTTCTCGACCCATACAGATGGGCGATGGATGATCCCATATCCATCGGTGTTTGACATCAGAGATGATATACGGGTGCTCAGTAGAGACTGGGTACACTAGACGGACTCGCCGAGAACTCCCATATGGTATTATACCTCACGTCAGATGGCAGTTCTCTGGTGACACTGGTACAGAGTAGTCTGTTGACCCGAGATCGTCATAGAGTCTTGTGTGGTTCCCACTGTGCTTTGATTTCCATCTTACCACGTCCAAGAGGGCGTGCAAAACGGTGGTTTTTGGGTACAGTCCCGAGTCACATGGAGGCAATGAGCGATAGGAGGGGATTCGTCTCTCCCGGTATAGGGGGTTGATGTTGCGCTGTGTTCGATTGGCTATAACAGGAAATCCCTGGCCAGGGTTGCTGAGATTTACTGGTAAGTGTTACCAGTAGTATCTCGAATGTTATAGACCTCATATCGACACGACTTATCGAGCTATTGGGGTCTGACGTTTACCACCACTAGGCGAGATATGCGACATATCAGACGATCAGACCGGACTGTACGGTAGTGTTACTGGTTGGATTCACTGGAGTGTGAGCGGGCTTGCTCGTCGATCTTCAGATCGCTCAATACCCGGGTGGCCGTTACGTTTAGCAGACCGCTTGCGGCTTGTGGGTGCTTGATATGATCATCACCTGCTGCCGGCATATTGACGAGTCTTTAGAGTCCTACACAGAGGTTTCCTGGCTCAAGCGAAACGAAATAGGAGCGCATATGAGATATGTGCGGGACCGAGAATAATGAGTGTATGTGATACCGTATTTCATTCTCGCGATGAATGTGTCGAATGGTTATATGCGATATAACCTAGTTATCGAATCGAGGGTTGATTCGATAAGCCGATACATTGGATACTAGTCGGTTATATGCGATATGATCGGATCGTTAAATCAAGTGTTGATTTAATGATTTAATGCATAATTATATATTAGATATATTACTTTGCGTTAACTAGTATTGGTTCACTTTAAATGAATTTTCTCACTCGGTTGTTCACATTGTATATGTGATATACTTTTGTGCACTTGATCGTATCATGTTTGATGATACATGTTTAACTATAGTTAAGTGTAATGAATTAAGACATGGTTAAACTAATGATTAGGGTTTTCTTTTCTTTCTTACTTATTTATTTATTTATTTTGAATAGATAAGAAAAGAATGGTTGCTAATTTTGGAGTTTAGTTGAAGCTTCATGAAGCTTTGACTTTGTAACCATTCTTGTCTTCATGCTTAACCCTAACCATTCCTTTAACCTTGGTCAATTCTCTACACATAACTATAGTTAATATTATGATAAGTATTGATTTTCTATTCTATTTTTAATTAACTTATCATAATTAGCTTCTTCTTCTTCTTCTTTTCTTCAAGTGAAGAAAGCAAGCTCCATCAATGGTGATTGATGATAAAGAGTGAGAAATCCAATTCTAAATTGAACCCACTTCCTATTTCTTCATCCTCTACCTCTTGCCAAGTAGTAGAGTGTGTTTCCTTCACAAGTTTTCTTGACTTTGTGAAGTTGGAGCTTGATCTAGCGATGCTTCGACGTAGATCATCTTCGGCATGGACATCGACGACCTAGCTTGTGTAAGTCGATGTACTACACCCCAGAACTTGTGGGGAGGCGGAATTTTCAAAAACGATCTTGTTTAGTGAACGAACATCGACTAACCGCTTGAATCGAAGCTAAACTATAAATAACCGTACACAAAGAGTTTCATAACTATTGTGTTTAGGGATTATATCTAATGAAACCAGTCCTTCGTCTTTACGATCTTCTTGTTCTCCTCGGCCTTCTCTAGGTAGTAGACGATCCACCCGAGAGCAAAACTCCAAACTAAACCTCTAAACTTGAGGTAACTAATCTTCTTGGATTGCTAATCAAAGAAGATAGAATGAAATAGAGTGATGGTTATGGATTGATTAGTCTTTCTAATCCTTTGATCTCAACACATGAGGTGTAAGGATTAGGATTTGAAGATGAGAGCTTGAGGAGAGAGAAGGTGAGAATGAATATCAAATGAGAATAGTAAATCTATCATAATAAATATGAAGCATTCTTATTTATGAGAAAAAGAATAATGCATAATGAATAAGCATGCTTCACAAATATCTAATGGTGATTCATTGTCATGACTCACTAAGCATTTATCATGCATTAATGATATGCATGAATCACCCACATGACTCACTAAACACATTTAATGCAAATGACACATAACCCTCCTTAGTCACCATCTTCTAGAAGCTTCTCGAGTAATTACGAGAACGCCCCTCCGATCCGTAAAAATACGGAAAAACTTTAGACTGTATAAATCCAATAACCGGATACCAGTAACTGGCTTAAACCAAAGCCGACTGGTAAAAACTGTCCGAAAGTCGTACGCGCGTAAACGCACGTATACGTCCGAACCCTTTGTCGCAAAACCATGCGACCTCTATATCGTTTCGCCTGGAGTAGGAAACTCTCTGTGTGGGACTCTAGAGACTCGACTACTACGCTGGCAGTGGGTTTAACCACAGACCGCAAGCGGCACTAGCTGTACGTAACTGTCCCCAGGTAGTTGTCGATAAGAAGGCCGATGAGGAAACCCATCCGAACTCCTACTGAGTCTGATGTGACAATCTCCATACAGTCCGGTCCGTTCGTCCAAGACTATCGCATATCGGGCCTAGGGGGGCGGCAAGCGTCAGTCCCCTAATAGCGGTATAAGTCGTGTCGGAGGGAAGCCCATTACACCCTGAGAAACTACTGGAACCTACCAGCAAATCTCGCTTGCCCTGGCCAGGGACTTTGCGCAATGGCTCTCTGACACAGCACGATATCTACTCCCAATACCGGGAGGGACGAATCCTGTCTAACCGCCACTGCCTCCAAGTGCTCGGGACTGCACCCAACTGCTACCTGTTTGCACGACTCCTTTGAGCCGTGGTAGGGTAGCAATCTAAGAACAGTGGGACACACTCGAGGCGAAGTAGCAGTGTCAAGTCTGCGGACTATGCTGTACTCATGTCACCTGGAAACTGCTCACTGACGACTGGTATCAAACCAACCAACAGTTCCCTGTGAGTCCTGTCCGGTGTACTTGTAACCTAACGAGCACCTGCATACTATCTCCAGTACGACGTACTGACGGCTGTGGGACAGACCATCTCCCCAACTGGGATGAGAAGCGTACACACTAGTCTACTCCGAAGTATCGATGCTCTGTCTCGATAATCCAACGACCAGGGACCTGAATAAGGATGTGCTTGTAGACTACCCAGCCCCCACTAGTGTGACTGCCATCACAACGCTGGTAGACAAGCAAGATCCTAAGAGCTCTATCAATACGTACACTCACATATTAAGATAGAAAAACCAAGTAGCATACTACCATGTTTAGCAAGACTGTTATATACATGCGAATATCCCAAGCTTCCATTAAGTAATATACAAACTAGTATGATACAGTAATGGCCTTCTAGGGCATAAACACTAACAATCTCCCACTTGCACTAGGGCCATGTACTGGCATATCGTAGACCGATGATCTCGAGTAGCCTCTCGAACTGAATCTGAGGTAGGGCCTTCGTGAATGGATCTGCAATGTTCTCTTCAGAAGCAACTCTCCGAACCTCGATCTCCTGACGATCAATGATCTCTCTGATCAGGTGATACCGCCTTAAGATGTGTCTGGACTTCTGATGGGACCTTGGTTCCTTCGCTAAAGCTATAGCTCCGTTGTTGTCGCAATACAGAGGTATTGGATCAACTATGGTAGGAACCACCTGAAGTTCTGTTAGGAACTTCTTCATCCAGACTGCTTCTTTAGCGGCATCGTAAGCAGCTATATACTCCGCTTCCATCGTCGAGTCAGCAACGGTGTCCTGCTTGGAGCTCTTCCAGCACACCGCCCCTCCATTGAGGGTAAAGACATAACCCGACATGGACTTGGAATCGTCCTTATCACTCTGGAAGCCGGAATCAGCAAAGGCCTCCACACTGAGGTCTTTTCCGCCGTAAACCAAAAACATCTCCTTAGTCCTCCTCAGGTACTTGAGAATGTTCTTTACTGCTATCCAGTGCTTCTCCCCTGGGTCTGACTGATACCGGCTTACCACGCTCAGTGCGTAAGCTACATCTGGTCTGGTGCACAACATCGCATACATTATAGAGCCTACCGCAGAAGCGTAGGGTATAATAGACATGCGTTCCCTTTCCAAATCAGTCTTGGGAGACATCTCTTTGGAGAGGGTGATTCCATGACAAGCCGGTAAATTACCGCGCTTAGAATCTTCCATACTGAATCTTTTCAGTACAGTGTCGATATACCTGGACTGCGAAAGTCCCAACATCCTCTTGGATCTATCACGATAGATCCGGATCCCCAGAATGTACGAGGCATCACCCAGGTCTTTCATGGAGAACCTGTGTGACAAGAATCCTTTGACAGATTGTAGCATAGGAATGTCATTTCCTATCAATAGAATGTCATCCACGTACAAGACGAGGAATACGACACTTCTGGCTACAGCTTTACTATATATGCACGGTTCATCTGGATTTTTGATAAAGTCATATTCTTTGACTGTCTCATCAAAACAGATGTTCCAACTCCGCGATGCCTGCTTTAGTCCATAAATGGACTTAAGCAGCTTGCATACTTTCCCGCTGCTCCCACTCTGATTGAAACCCTCTGGCTGATCCATATAGACGCTCTCTTCTAAATTTCCATTCAGAAAAGCCGTCTTTACGTCCATCTGCCAGATTTCATAATCATGGAAGGCAGCAATAGCAAGAAGGACCCGAATGGATTTGAGCATAGCCACTGGAGAAAAAGTTTCGTCATAGTCCAAACCAGGTCTTTGACGAAAACCCTTTGCAACAAGTCTAGCCTTATAGGTTTCCACCTGTCCATCTACACCAATCTTTTTCTTGAAGATCCATTTGCATCCTATGGGTTTTACCCCATCTGGAGCAAAGTCCAAAGTCCATACTTTGTTGGTGTACATGGACTCCATCTCGGTCCGCATTGCATCTAGCCATCGTACCGAGTCGCCGCTCTGGATGGCCTGCTGGAAGTCAGTAGGTTCATCATCATCTATGATGCAATCCTCTCTATCCCCGTCTATGAGAAAACCGTAGTATCTCTCAGGCGGATAAGACGGCCTACTACTCCTGCGGAAGGGTGCGGGAATGTCCTGTTCTTCTTGAACTACCGGTTCTACCAAACTTTCAGTATTAGTTTGTGGTTCTGGAATTTCTTCCAGTTCTATTTCGCTCCCACTTGATTCCTTTTCTAAAAACTGATGTTCTAGAAAATGGGCATTACGAGAAACAAATACCTTTTGTTCCTCTGCGTAATAGAATAGATATCCCCTGGAGTTCTTTGGATATCCCACAAAGCTACACTTTACTGATCGTGCCTCGAGCTTGTCCACATGCTGCTTCTTAACAAAAGCTGGACATCCCCAAATCTTTATATACTGTAGATGGGGTTTCTTCCCGCTCCACATCTGATATGGAGTGGTAGGCACAGTCTTGGTAGGAACCATGTTCAAAAGATATGCCGTTGATTCTAGCGCATAACCCCAGAAAGATCGCGGCAACTCAGCATTACTCATCATGGATCGTACCATATCCAATAGGGTTCGATTCCGTCTCTCCGATACACCGTTATGCTGTGGAGTGTATGGAGGAGTAAGCTGAGAGAGAATTCCTTTCTCTTTTAGGTAACCTAGGAACTCGGCACTTAAGTATTCTCCACCTCGATCAGATCTTAGTGTCTTAATACTTTTGCCGGTTTGGTTTTCTACTTCATTCTTATACTCTTGGAATTTCTCAAAAGCCTCGGATTTATGTTTCATCAGATAAATGAATCCGTATCTTGAGTAATCATCCGTGAAAGTAATGAAATAGGAAAAACCACCTCTCGCATGTGTAGACATTGGACCGCATACATCGCTGTGTATGAGTCCTAAGAGCTCGCTCGCTCTTACTCCTTGTCCAGTAAATGGAGTCTTTGTCATCTTTCCTTTGAGACAGGATTGACAAGTGTCATAAGTTTGATATTCGAACGTGTCCAAATATCCTTCTCTATGCAACTTAGTCAACCTTCTCTCATTGATGTGACCCAGTCTACAATGCCATAAGAAAGCTTTACTTAAATCTGGAGACTTTCTTTTTAGTGTGTTCTGGACATTGAAAATTTGGAGTTGGTTTAACACATATATGCCGTTATTTAGAGTACCGGACCCAATCAAACCATGATTAAGGTGGATGTTAACAACATCTCTTACAAACGTGAAATCATAACCTTTATTTGATAACAAGGAAACTGATATGATATTACACGTTAAGCTTGGTACAAAATAACAGTTATGTAAAACCAAAATATGTCCACTCGTCAATCCTAGGTGATAATCCCCGACGGACGCAGCTCCCACGCTAGCTCCGTTAGCAACCCTGAGGATCATATCACCTTCCTTCAGCACTCTACGGTTTCTCAGTGCCTGCAATGAATTGCAAATATGAGATCCTGATCCGGTATCCAATACCCAGGAAGTAGAGTTGATCGACAGACAATTCTCAATTACAAACACACCTGAAGTCGAAGCCACAGCTTGCTTCGGTTCCTGGTTCTTGGCGTTCCATGCCTTGCAATCCTTCTTCCAGTGCCCTTTCCTGTGACAATGGAAGCACTCATCCGGGCCAACTATCGGTACTGCTATCTTTTTCTTTCCCTTCTTTCCCACCTTACTAACACCTCCTCTAGGTTTGGATGCGGCCTTCTTCTTCCTTCCTTTGGCCCTAGCCTTGGACCCGGAAGAAGATGCACCGCCAACAAACATAGCGGGTGTTTCTCTTGCCTTCTGCAAGGTGCCCTCTGCACTCCTTAACATGTTCAGGAGTTCCGCAAGTTCAACTTCTTTTCCTTGAAGATTGAAGTTGAGGATAAACTGGGCGTAGGTGGGAGGAAGGGACTGGAGAATAAGGTCTGTATAGAGCTCATTATCCAAAGTCGTCCCAAGGTCTGCGAGCTCTTCAATATAGCCGATCATCTTTAGGACATGTTCACCTACCGATGACCCGACAGCCAACCTCGCTCGAAACAAGTTCTTAGAGGTCTCGTATCTTGCTATACGAGATTGCTCTCCATAAAGTTCCTTTGTATGGAGAAATATGCCATCTAGGGACATATCCTCGTGCCTCCTCTGATGTTCATTGTTCATTGAGGCAAGCACGATGCACTTGGCTCTCGCGCAATCTAAATCCCAGGTTTTGCGGATTTCCTTATCCGCATTGCTGGATTTGGGACCAGGGACAGCAGGTGCCGTAGCGGTGAGGATGTACCCCAATTTGTCATAGGTCAAGGCCATTTTGACATTCCGCAGCCAATCTTTATAGTTTGGCCCTGTCAGTATATTTTTCTCTAAAAGTAACTTAAGTCCAGTCATTTTCAGGGTCGCTGCAATTAGGAGAGAGAGAAGAAAACTCTTTAGCATGATACTCTTGCAAGTTTAGAGTGGTTTTTAGTTTATCTAAACTGGATGGCTCCCACTGTTTCTCGAATCCTTCCTCAAACCATAAAAGAAGAATTAGCCAGGACTATTCTCACCGTACAATACTTGCTTAACCGTTCAGCCAGGCCAGTGTCGATACTTCGAGGGAGGTTTTCCAACGCTTTCGCAAAGTTCCTTAATTAAATAACCTCTTTTCTCTGGGGGCGTAACCCCGCTGACACCTTTCTGGACACCTACTAGGTTTATAGCATTGATCGTTAAGTGACGAATATCCTGATAAGTAGCATATACTCACAGTAGGATCGGGATCCAAATATCATCGTATGATAATGTTGAAGGAATCCTACCAACATTCATCAAACTCCAAATGGTATGCATCTCTTTGCAAATTTCAGTTTCTTTAGAAATTCCCGATATATATTTCTGCCCCATGCTCTTATGACCTTGGCGTTAGGTCAAAATGTCATAAGTTACATGTCAAGTTCTACCCATCATTATCTTGTCAATTTGAACCCATCCGTATATATCCTTGACGTTCGGCCAAAATGATAATACGACTGTCCCAAACTAACTCATCTACCTATGCAACAAATGAATACCCAGTAGCTACCAAACACTATGCCTTGGCATTAGGTCAAAATACATAGCTTGAATACTACTGAATACCCAGATGAAATGACGGAGGGCTACGAATGATTTTGGCGAAACCGTGAACGTAGTGAACTTGATATAACCGAAGGAACCTGATAGCTTTTAAAAGGAGTGGTTAAAGCTCCGCATTTAAAAATATCTGTTTTTTTAAAATTAACCGAGTGGTTTCTTTTAAACTGTTCCAACGATTTAAACTTTGGTTTGTTTTTCTTTGCATTATAGATAATGCGTCCCATCATTAACCTATCATTGCAGAAAACAACGAAAATACAACGTCCTCTTATGCCATCCGCATTCGTCACGGAGTCCCGTCATCACCCGTTAGGTTACTTAACTAACGACAGAGCGGGGGCTGGGCTAGCGCGGGTGTAAAACATAAGTGACGTCTAAATAGCTATCATATATATAGATATTTTACATTCGTCTGACGCAATGATATACATTCCAGAACACAGATAAACAATATTGGATTTGCAAGCAATCTGTATTTCTTTTGAGCCTGCAAGAAAAGACAGATTACACAGTTGTGATGAATAGCCGTTACCCCACCCTCGACCCCTACGGGTACGGCAAACTACCCGCCCGGCAGTTTGTGTACCCCACCTTGGGTCAGTCCTAGGAGCAAAAACAGTAAAATGAAATAATACAACGGTGGCTACAACCGCAACCTGGATGTGCCCCGCAAAAATAATATTACAACAAATTACATTTACAACAAATGAATTAAACAATAACCCATTGCAAACCCCGGCTATACACCACAACAGTCCAATACAGTTTATATGCACAAACAGATATAACCATTACAGAAATGTGCAACCCCCTGCCAACCGACATACTAGCAGTTAGGGGAGGTTTACGAACACATTTATCAATCACAGATATAATCCAACATGCAAATACTGTACAATTTCGATCGATTAAACATCTTTAATATTGCTCTAAAAACTGCTCTGTAAACTGGAAACCTGAGCAAAATTAAAATATTCCAGAAAATCCAAAAAACCACAGGGGACCCACACAAGAAAAACGAGTTCCTGACTCGTCAACTCGGCGGCGGAAGCGCGGCGGATCGGTGGGATCCGCCGCGGTTCCGCGGCACTGTAGACGAATCAGGAACCCAAATTTCTTGGGTGTTCTTCTGTGTTCATTTCAAGCTTTCTGCACTTACCTGAAAAATTTTAGGACATCATTTTAAATTCGACAGAAACTGATATTTTTTAGGGTTTTCCGGCTTCGTTTTTCCGTTCGAAATTCGTACAAATTTGCAATAAAGTTATTTATTGTTTAGCGAGGCTCTGATACCACTGTAAGTCGATGTACTACACCCCAGAACTTGTGGGGAGGCGGAATTTTCAAAAACGATCTTGTTTAGTGAACGAACATCGACTAACC
Organism: Agapanthus africanus; assembly: GCA_030015575.1. Lineage (NCBI taxonomy): Eukaryota > Viridiplantae > Streptophyta > Magnoliopsida > Asparagales > Amaryllidaceae > Agapanthus > Agapanthus africanus. The sequence continues at coordinate 393,995,368 of JASDDO010000029.1, read as the reverse complement.
GCTTGAATCGAAGCTAAACTATAAATAACCATACACAAAGAGTTTCATAACTATTGTGTTTAGGGATTATACCTAATGAAACCAGTCCTTCGTCTTTACGATCTCCTTGTTCTCCTCGGCCTTCTCTAGGTAGTAGACGATCCACCCGAGAGCAAAACTCCAAACTAAACCTCTAAACTTGAGGTAACTAATCTTCTTGGATTGCTAATCAAAGAAGATAGAATGAAATAGAGTGATGGTTATGGATTGATTAGTCTTTCTAATCCTTTGATCTCAACACATGAGGTGTAAGGATTAGGGTTTGAAGATGAGAGCTTGAGGAGAGAGAAGGTGAGAATGAATATCAAATGAGAATAGTAAATCTATCATAATAAATATGAAGCATTCTTATTTATGAGAAAAAGAATAATGCATAATGAATAAGCATGCTTCACAAATATCTAATGGTGATTCATTGTCATGACTCACTAAGCATTTATCATGCATTAATGATATGCATGAATCACCCTCATGACTCACTAAACTCATTTAATGCAAATGACACATAACCCTCCTTAGTCACCATCTTCTAGAAGCTTCTCGAGTAATTACGAGAACGACCCTCCGATCCGTAAAAAAACGGAAAAACTTTAGACTGTATAAATCCAATAACCGGATACCAGTAACTGGCTTAAACCAAAGCCGACTGGTAAAAACTGTCCGAAAGTCGTACGCGCGTAAACGCACGTATGCGTCCGAACCCTTTGTCGCAAAACCATGCGACCTCTATATCGTTTCGCCTGGAGTAGGAAACTCTCTGTGTGGGGCTCTAGAGACTCGACTACTACGCTGGCAGTGGGTTTAACCACAGACCGCAAGCGGCACTAGCTGTACGTAACTGTCCCCAGGTAGTTGTCGATAAGAAGGCCGATGAGAAAACCCATCCGAACTCCTACTGAGTCTGATGTGACAATCTCCATACAGTCCGGTCCGTTCGTCCAAGACTATCGCATATCGGGCCTAGGGGGGCGGCAAGCGTCAGTCCCCTAATAGCGGTATAAGTCGTGTCGGAGGGAAGCCCATTACACCCTGAGAAACTACTGGAACCTACCAGCAAATCTCGCTTGCCCTGGCCAGGGACTTTGCGCAATGGCTCTCTGACACAGCACGATATCTACTCCCAATACCGGGAGGGACGAATCCTGTCTAACCGCCACTGCCTCCAAGTGCTCGGGACTGCACCCAACTGCTACCTGTTTGCACGACTCCTTTGAGCCGTGGTAGGGTAGCAATCTAAGAACAGTGGGACACACTCGAGGCGAAGTAGCAGTGTCAAGTCTGCAGACTATGCTGTACTCATGTCACCTGGGAACTGCTCACTGACGACTGGTATCAAACCAACCAACAGTTCCCTGTGAGTCCTGTCCGGTGTACCCGTAACCTAACGAGCACCTGCATACTATCTCCAGTACGACGTACTGACGGCTGTGGGACAGACCATCTCCCCAACTGGGATGAGAAGCATACACACTAGTCTACTCTGGAGTATCGATGCTCTGTCTCGATAATCCAACGACCAGGGACCTGAATAAGGATGTGCTTGTAGACTACCCAGCCCCCACTAGTGTGACTGCCATCACAACGCTGGTAGACAAGCAAGATCCTAAGAGCTCTATCAATACGTACACTCACATATTAAGATAGAAAAACCAAGTAGCATACTACCATGTTTAGCAAGACTGTTATATACATGCGAATATCCCAAGCTTCCATTAAGTAATATACAAACTAGTATGATACAGTAATGGCCTTCTAGGGCATAAACACTAACAGCTTGCCCATTCTCCGACGAAGCCGACGCTAGAGCCCGGGAACTCATTTGGACAGCGAGGGGACTTCGTTGCGGAGCTATGGAGGTGGAGCACCGGATCTACAAAGGTTGTATTTCCATATTCTTTATAGTTAAGTTGTTAACTAGTTTCTCGTTTCGCCTAAACTTTAGCCAACGATCCGTATTAGGGTTTCTCGGCACCTAGATTTTTTGAAATTGGCATGGTTGATGCCTTGTGAGACCTCTTGAGAGTGCCTAGGAACCCTACAGGAAATGGGCATAAAGCCAAAATTTTGTAAAGCCCATGGCTCATGTGCAAAACAAATGAGCACATGAGGCATGGGATGGGAAAAATGCCATTTTGTAAAGCCCAAGGGGCTATGTGTAAATTTGTAAGCCTATAAAGGCAACATGATGATGAAATGAAAAAACTTTTCATTCCCCAAAAAATTCAAGGGATTCTGTGCCTCCTTCTCCTTTCTCAATGTTCTAAACCTTCTCCTCCCTTTTTGAATTAAATCAAGAGTTTAACTCTTCCTTTTCCAAAAATAAACAGTTTTCATCATCAAACCCTTAAATGGGGACTCAGATCTACCATCAGATCTCAAAAAGGGGAGATTTTTAAATCTCACCCCCCTTTTCTCCAAGATCAGGCCAATAGAAGAGGAAGAAGAAAGAGACCCATCTCCAAAAATCCCATCTTGGGAAGATTCAGGACCAAAGGGGAGAAAAAAAGGGGCCCCCTTTGATCATTTCCAAAGATTTCTATGAGTTTAACTCCTTTCAAGATCTATTGGAGTTTAACTCCATAAATTAATCTCTTTTTAGGAGTTTAACTCCAGAAGTAAAATCAGGAGCACAGCTCCCAGTGCAAGGACCATGTCCCCTCTTCTGCGGGCGCCCGGCGCCCACGTGCTCGGCATATGAGGCGCTGGCGCCCAGTGCCCACGCGCCCGACATGTAAGGCGCTGGCGCTCGGCTCCATGCACGCATCTTTAAGACACTTCCCCTTCATTTTTTATGCACTCCACACTAAATTTACCTCTCCCGCTAGAAAAAATTTTCTAACAAGGCGCTGCCCCGTATCCCGCAACGAGGCTGCTAGCCCCCTTAACCCCCAGCCCGCTATCCGAGTAGCAGGACCCCCGTAAACTCTGTGAGGCCCCCGAAATATCCAAAACACCTTCAAAACACAACACTGCACATTGAGTTCGCATGACCTGTTTGACCCGTCAATCGGAGGTTCTCTCGCTCCAAAGGCGATGGGTAATTAATGACAGCTTAATCCGTGGCTGCAGGAAATTCGGATCCCCACAATCATTAAACCCCAGCCTACCTTAAGCAGGGGGAATCTGTAATGCGCCTGATAAGCGACGCATATTCCCATCTCAATGGGGTGACGAAAAACACCCAACAGATTCCGGCACGCCCGGTGGGACCAATCTCTCCTTCCATAATTCGGGTTAAACGTTCATGCGAACTCAATCAATATACATATCGACTGCCTGTACTGAAATCATGCTTCTTTGTGCAGCTTAACAAATTTCAAATTGCACTCTCTGGACGCAACAAAATGTCTCCAAGGATCAGCTTAGCTCTTAACACAGCTCCCATCTCCTACACGATGAAGATGGAAGCCAGGATGGTCCTCCCGGCCAGTCTCAGGCGACAATGGGAGGAGACGCCGCTAACATTTAGCTTTATTCTGTTCATGTTAGCTAACGCCATCCCAGCTCCTCAAGCACCAGTAACAGACAGACCGTCCTCGAAAGGCAAAAAGCCAAATATGGTGATCTCGAGGGCACCACTACCCAAACGCAAGTCGGTGTTTGAGCGACTTTCCTTGGCCCCAGACAGGGGTAAGGCCATCAACATCAACAAAGGAAAAAGGCATCTCGGGCAAGCTCCAGCGGCGCCCCTGACAACTGCTCAATTGGGTATCTCCTCTAAGCTCCTCGTTAATCGGCTCATGATGGCTTCCTGGATGACGGATGCCCGCCAAGCCTTCAAAATCGAGAAGCTAAGACAGAAAAGGCTCGGATACAGAGCCAACAAAAGGACTAGGGCTTATGCTAGGTTGAACTTCATGAGGTTCCAAGAACATGGTTACCCCGCCAAAGATAAAGAGACGGTTTGATATGTGGCCCACACTGTCTACATGGCAGGCACGCGCAGCAAGAGCAAGGATAGGGCCACTACATCTCAAATCCAATCTGGTGTGAATGTGGCTGTCACTTTCTAAGACCAGCATCCTCCGGAAGGTAATGAAAATCCTCCCAGTGATGCTGATAAGCAGAGAGATCCCTCGGCTCATGAGGAGTCGGGCTCGGAAAGCGAAGAGGAGTCAATCTTCCATCCCAAGAACGCAGAGCGGCAACTTCTCCAAGAGCTCCGAAAACAGCTCAGAAGTAAAGACAAGGAGATGGCCAAGCTATAATCAAAGATTGACGACTTGACAAACGTCGTCTTACGCTCACGGCCCAAGTTGCCTCTCATCCGCCCAATCAAGCGAAGGGCTCTGCTCATGAACCGAGAAACGGTGTCCTAAGGCAGCCAATGCCTGTTCCCTTAAATCCAAAGGTAGGAGGACCGCATGAAAGTCAGTCGCATCCTATCTCGGGAAAATGTCTTGGCTACCGATGATAGTAGCACACTAACTCAAGATCAAATCTTGGATTTTGTTGCCAACAAAGTCAAAACATTGGTAGCCGAAGTGCAAAAAGATGTTAGCGGTAGCGGGAAACCGTATCCTGCTCGGTATGGTAGAATTTCCTAGCGGCTATGTCATCCCCAAATTTGGAAGGTTTGATGGGATGGGAAATGCAAATCAGCACATCGTCCACTTTAAAGCCTCATGCGGGAATACTAGGGGCAATGATGCGCTTCTCCTCCACCAGTTCGTTAATAGCTTAACCGATGTCGCTTTCGACCGGTACGCTATCATACCGGATGGCTCCGTTACTACTTTCATTCAAATGGAATCTTTGTTTCGACAAAGGTCATAAGTGTCAACGATAAGATCACCATCGCCGACCTCGTAAGGACTAAACCAAAGAACAACGAAAGCAGCACGGATTTTATAACCTGATGGCGCAATCTCTCCGTCAAATGTGAACCGCCGATAAAGCAGGACTAATCTGTCAGCCTCTTCGTCAGAAATCTCAACAATTGGATGGCCCCGTTTCTATGCACCGTGGGTCTTTAAACATTCCAAGAGCTGACCAGGAAAGTCTAGATGTTGGAGCGCTCAAAGCAGGAGTCCTCCTATGATTCCCAAAATAACAATAGGTCCTGAAGAAACCGAAAGGACGATAATCGCAAAGGCGGAAATTCCGACGATGCTGAATCATTTAACGCTTCGGCTAACCGAAATAAGCGAGAGATGAGAGGGCCTAATACCAACCAGTATCGGAAGCCAGTGTTCGGAGAAGGAGGAGAATCTCCACTGAAAGAGAAGCCGGATAAGGTCTATTCCTTCAGAAGGGACAAAGTGCACAAGATATTCAAGGACGCCCTGAGAAACGGTCTACAATTGTCAGAATCAAAGAGACCGCAAGAAGAGAATATGACCGAAGACCCTAAATATTGCCCCTATCACAGAGTGATAAGTCATGCCATTGAGGACTGCTTCGTCTTCAAAGATTGGGTCGGAAAACAATACAAGGCAGGAGAAATAGAATTGTCTAAAGGCGTGTTAGAAAACAGTCAAGCTACGACTACCAATTTCATACAAAACAGTTGACCACCATGTCGTTAAACTGGGAACAGCTGACTACCACGTCGTTAAACTGGGAACAATCGACCTCTAAGTCGTTAAACTGGAGATGTAAAAATGTGTAAATAAAAAAAATGAAAAAAAAGTCGAAATGATGAGGCAACTCGTAATAAATATAAGCGAGTAAGATAAAAATGAAAATAAACAGCCGAAATGATAGGGCAACCGCAAATGAATAACCGAAATGATAGGGCAATCGCGACCTTCGCGATAAAAAAAGCTGAAATAATAGAGCAATCGCGGTAAAAAAAACAGCGAATGATGAGTCGCTCCTGGTACCATATTCCAGTGTTAGCGATGCAGACGCCTACCAAAATTTCAAATCCATGAATGCCCCAACGGCGAATGATGAGTCGCTCCTGGTATCATATTCCAGTGTAGCAATGCAGACGCCAACCAAAATTCAAATCCCTAATGGCGAATGATGAGTCGCTCCTAGTACCATATTCCAGTGCAGCGATGCAGGCACCAACCAAAATCCAAATCCCCAAATGGCGAATGATGATTCGCTCATGGTAACATATTTCAGTGCAGCGATGCAGACGCCAACCAAAATTCAAATCCCCAATGGCAAATGATGAGTCGCTTCTGGTACCATATTCCAGTACAGCGATGCAGACGCCAACCAAAATCCATTTTCCCAAAATTCTCTCAGCCCTACAGGTGGTCCCCAAATTGACTACCGTATACAATCCATGGGCTCAAATAATTCTCATCACACCCATGCCCTACCGCAATTACCAGTCAAGCGGCCGTTCTCCGCCCTCGGAATTATGCTCCATTTGGGAATACCCACTCATGTGTCCTCACGATACATGAGGAGAACAATACTTACGGGATCCTCACGACTCGTAAGAAAACGCCTTTATCGGAGCATAATTCCAACTCCAAGATCCATCAATTTCATACACACAACTTATATATGCAGCGTGCATTCATTGATGGGGGACACTTTGTTGGGGTCAAAAATTACACCCCAGTTGACCAAGTCAATGTCAAAGTCAACCCCAAGTAAGCAGGCCTAAGCCCAGATCAAGTGGACCCATGCCTAAGTCGAGCCCCGCGACCGGCCTCCCCATGCCAAAATGAAATCATGTAATAAATAATTTTGAAGTAATTTTTTATGCATGAATGTAAGAAAAATAGGCATAAAGCCAAATTTTTGTAAAGCCCATGGCTCATGTGCAAAAGAAATGAGCACATGAGGTATGGGATGGGCAAAATGCCACTTTGTAAAACCCAAGGGGCTATGTGTAAATTTGTAAGCCTATAAAAGGCAACATGATGATGAAATGAAAAAACATTTCATTCCCCAAAAAAATCTAGGGTTTTTGTGCCTCCTTCTCCTTCCTCAAGGTTCTAAACCTTCTCCTCCCTTTTTGAATTAAATCAAGAGTTTAACTCTTCATTTTCCATAAATAAACAGTTTTCACCATCAAACCCTTGAAGGGGAACTCAGATCTTCCATCAGATCTCAAAAAGGGAAGATTTTAAAATCTCACCCCCCTTTTTCTCCAAGATCCGGCCAACAGAAGAGGAAGAAGAAAGAGACCCATATCCAAAAATCCCATCTTGGGAAGATCCAGGGCCAAAGAGAAGAAAAAAAGGGCACTCTTTGATCATTTCCAAAGATTTCTAGGAGTTTAATTCCATTCAAGATCTTTTGGAGTTTAACTCCATAAATTAATCGCTTTTTAGGAGTTTAACTTCAGAAATCAAATCAGGAGCACAGCTCCCAGTGCAGGGACCAAGTCCCCTCTTCTGCGGGCGCCCAGCGCCTACGCGCCCGGCACGTGAGGTGCTGGCACCCAGCTCTATGCACGCGTCCCCCTTAAACCAGTGCGGGACCCCCGTAAACTTTGTGAGGCCCCCGATATATCCAAAACCCTTCAAAACACAACACTACACATTGAGTTCACATGACATGTTTGACCCTCAATTGAAGATTCTCTCGCTCCAAAGGCGAGGGGTAATTAATGGGAGCTTAGTCCGCGACTGCCAGAGATTCGGATCTCCACAATCAATAAACCCTAGCCTACTCTAGGCAGGGGGAATCTGTAATGCACCTGATAAGCGACGCGTATTCCCATCTCAATGGGGTGATGAAAAACACCCTACAGTAGTGTTTGATACGATTTCTCCTAATCCCTAAATATCATGCACAAAGTCTTCTTTCTCGCCTCTCACTTTTTGAAATAAGTTACGTCAATATGATATACCAATTTCATTTGATCTTGAATCGCAGCCGGTGTCATATCAAGCCGCCTCTTCAACAAAGAAAAGATGCATTGGCATATAAATGGTGATGTAGCCTGTTTGTGCCCCACATCCCAAGAAGTATTTCGGCACCGATACTTTGGATTATATTCCTTTATAGTGAAGCGTGTCGAAAGCGCTCACCGTCTTAAAATTATTGCATGAATTTCTAACAGCATTGTCCAGTGCATGTACCTGTATTGTGAGCACACACTACAGTGTATGTTTATTTAGTACTCCTGTTTGTTTTGAATGATACCTCTTTTAATGGACCATGCACTGAGTGTTTGGATCAAAATTTCCTTCGTCGCAAACATCTGTCCGACTTGAAGTCTGACATTATCGTCGGTTCCCGTCGCTCAACGTGTGTCATCGATGATCATATCCTCGGTAGCATATACTTGTACCATGGCATCATCGATCGCCTCATCAAGATGTGGCTGTTCAAACTCAACATATTCGTTGTTGGTATATACTGTATGCACCCACCGATCATCTACCTCATCAACTACTGCGTACTGCATACTATTTTCTTGGATACCACCACCAACTTCACGATCAGTATCTTCTTCATCATCTCCATCTCTCTCGTTTTCGGAGTTATCTCTTTCTTCAACATGATGTGGGGAAGATGGTCCCGTATAAAGTGTTGCACAAAAATTCGTAGGGTCGCAAGTCATGAACTGCACAAGGTGTTGCTCCTAAAGATGAATCGGCACCAAACTTCCCTTGCATTGAACTTTGTGTTAGTATATACTCCGGCCCAAAAAATGAAGACCGACATATAAATTTAAAAATCATATGTCAATTAACCATAATTCGATATACGAAGAGTAGCGTCAATCTTATTTAATATAGTATATTACCTATTTGCTCCCCATTGTCCAATCCATATTGTACGGATTTGATATTGTCTGACCATGCAAATCCCAACCATAGTTATACCTATTTGCATCAACTTGCGTGCCATGGAATCGAATCTGTCATCAGACACGTTCGGCTCTCCGAGACTGCACATAGCCGTATTAAGTATGCGTGTAAATTCCTTTTATGGTTCGGAAGCTTGATGCGATTGTACTGCTTCTTAATGCGATTGTACTGCTTTTTTCACCACCAACAGTTGTATCGATAGATTTTCAGGATACAAGCTAAGCATCACGCTTGTATCCTTGTCATCGGCTACTTCAACACTTGTGTAGTCTTGACTTGTGGTCCGAATCTTGCATACCAATTTGATCTTATACTCTTTCGAATTTATCCACGTGGTTGCATAAATCTTTCGCTTCTGCTCATTGTATGCTCACAATTTATTAACTCTCATCATTTTATATTTTCACCAACGTAGTCCGGTCGATCACTTGCTTCAATATTTAAGATTCCATTATAATGATAAATCAACACAACATACTCATTTGTCGTCTTACCTAATATTAACAATAATAGTGAAACTATCCAAAACTCAAGAAACAAACTTATATACTCTACAAATTCTAACCCTAACCCTAACAATAACACTAACCCAATTACTGAGAAAAATATTTGCCCCTTCCTTTGAGTGGGAAGAGAAAGAAAATCATATTTAAAATAATGTCTTTCCCCTTCGATTTGAGATTTGTAAATTAGAGCAACATCTCCAAAATTTACGATATGGGTTTTGTAAATTACGCAATAATACGAACTGTGTACTCAACAAAATTCCAAAAAAATATCAAATTAATCTAAACAATCCAAGAAAATATAAAGAAAATGATAGCAAGTAAAATTAGTACCTTGATTATCTCATAAGGATCAAAGATCAGTCTGAGTGAGCAAGAAGGTCTCAGTCCACATCACGTCGGAGGAGACCTCCAGCGTCCTCCACAGCCGAGAATGAGCGCGAGTCCCGAGAGAGGAGAGAGAGGAAGCCCAGAAAAATATCGTCGGCCCTTTATCGTATGGAAGAGAAAGGAAGCCCCGAAATTCTTCGCGTAGGGAGAGGGGGGCAAAGAGTTTACAAGGTGTGGAGCTCACAGGTTGCAGTTTTGCAATCCGTGAGTGTAAGGTTGAATCCTCACTTGTAAATTGTGGATTCAACCTTGAGCTTTTGGGTCAACCGAGACCTCCAGGTTCAATCCGCACTTGTGAAGTGCAGATTCAATTAAATCCACACTTTACAAGTGCAGATTTAATCTTAAGGTCTTGTCCCCAGTCAAATGCTGGAGTTAGAGTTAATACTACAATAATAGGTTGCCCCTACGGCGTGGTCCGTAGGACCATAAAAATCCCCCGTAGGGGCAAAGGCCGCAAGTGCAAGTTTTCCTCTTGAACATGTCTCTACGGAGTAATAATTGCCCCTACGCTTTACTCCGTAGGGACATATTTCCCTACGGCTAACTCCGCAGAGACAAAATATTTATTTAATTTATTGGTTTATAAAATAAAATGCTTTCCCCTACGAATTACTTCGTAGGGCCTGAACACGCCTCTACGGCGTTCTCCGTAGGTCCAGATAAAAACCTCTACGGATTTCTCCGTAGGTCTAGCTAAAAGCCCCTACGGAGTTATCCATAGGTCCAGACAAATGCCCGTACAGATACATTCGTAGGGACAAGTTTAATACATGTTAGTCCATAGGGACAAAATATCAGATATCCTGATATTTTGTCCCTACGGCTAACTGTGTAGGGGCAAATGTTGCGCCTACGGATTAATCCGTAGGTGCAACAGATGGCCCTACGGATTAATCCATAGGGAAAAAATATCAGGAGTTTTTTTTAAAAATAGGCTTCTTGTTTTTTTCCCACCATGTGCACAATAATATATACATCATATAACCAAATATCGCAGTATTCATTATCAATATCTCACGCATAATATATAAAAGAAATAAACAAACAGAATATGATATCAATCTAAATTATCGTGAACAAGCAAACAACACCAATATCGCCCAAAATATATACAATGTGCATCATATAAGTACATACATTCTCAAAATATATATAAAAAAAAAAGCTACCCTAACTCGGTCCAGCTCCTCCACCTCCGATAAACGCGGTAATCTGGCATATCTGCTCCTCGGAACAGCTCTGAGTCGTCAAAAACTCGACCAATGAAGGAGTGGACTGTACAGGAGTCTGAGCGGGCTGTGGAGCTGCAGGAGTGATCTGCACAACCGCAACCGGGATAGTGGCTTGCGGAGCCGCAGCCGAAGGAGATACATATGGAGCCGCAGCCGAAGCAGCCTGTCGCATCTGTTAAATTTTGTGTGTAATAAACGAGTAAGATCTGTGTATTAGATTTTAGTCGAATATGTATTATTATCAGGTTATTGCGAAACCCCAATCTAAGAATATTTACGGACTTAAGACTCGTTTAGATATCTACTTTGGAAAACCGCAGTTTATTTTAATTAGACAATTTTATATAAGTATGATTAATCAAACCTAAGTCTACCACCAAATAAGCTCAGGCTGCTAATATTACATATGTTACTATCTATAATGTGATATAATATTTTGCTATTAAGTAGTGTACGTACCAATATCTTCTTCAACTTCTCGACGGTGGTCTTCAAGACGGCAACATCACGCTCTAGACGTTGCTCACGGGGTAGGGGAATTGACCGCCGGAGTGGAGTCCAACCTCATATGGGCCCTGTTAGGACCCAGTCCCCGGCCTCTCTCCCAATCTCTGTGGTAGCCTCCGTGTGCGGCGTCTAGGATTGGGGTCAGTAGCATCGGATCATTCTGCCCAACCCTTTATTGTAGTAGTGAGTTGAATCTACACTTCTAAAGTGCGGATTCAATCCCGTCAAATTCTAACCGATTGCGTGCCTACATGAGCTTAATGTGATCCAAAGTTGCTAAATCTCTAATTAATTTACAAAACCGGCTAAAACTCTAATTACTTTTCAAAACATGATATTTCCCAAAACTTATTCCTTCTGATCTCTGTGGGCATCACATCTGCAAGGAGCGTTTGGAATGATTATTATGCCAAGGTATCATTATTTCTTTCTTTCTTTTTTGTCCCTCTGATTTCAAGAAAAGAATGTTTTTGCTGTTATTATGTTGAATATATGCAAGATTGTAGGTTAAATTATTTTGAGTTTTGCTTAGTTGTAATTTTTCTCGTCTAAAAAATTCTTCTGAGGTGGAAATCTTCCTAATATTTGATTTTTCTCGGCTTGACAAATTCAAACACCTGCAGGAAAACTTCGGAATATATCTTGAATGCGATGAAAGTAATTTTTTTTTAGTTTTTATGGCGTGGTTTTTTTTTGTTTTTTGCTTGTTAGTTATTGGTTACTTTGTTTGCGTTAGTATACTCGTATGTTCAATCATTGTTATAATTCATATATATAATGGATTAAAAGGCTGAAAATATGCCTTAGTTAAACCGCAAGAAACTTCTTTAAATCAACCTTTTATCTATTGATCTGTGAAGTCTGTTTCATAGTTTCTTTGGACAATTTGTAACCTTTATGTATGATTACAATTTTGGATATAATATATAATATTGATAATCTTTTAGCAGAATGAGTTTTGTAAGGCCCTTTTTCTTATATCCTAGCTACGAGTTTTGATATGGCATGATGTGGGAACCATATAGGAACATCCCCCACTTTACTTGAATGCTTGAGGTGTAAAATATCACGAGAAATTGTAAGTCACTTGCACTATTATGTGTATACATATTAATGTTTCTTTAAATGTTTTAATGTTTCTTCAAGTCTTAATGTTTCTTTAAATCATGTGTATACATATTCATGTGCTTGCATAGGTATGCAGACATATTTGTACATTCAAATTAGAGTTGTTACAGCGACGATTCACTTCCCCTGCAAAAAAGCGGGCATGCACCAAAAGGTATGCAAGTGATTACCTCTCTTGAAAATCCAACGGCCCCTCTAATTAGGCCACAACATGAGACATGAAAAGATGGGACAATAGATGGAAAAAAATGCCAAACCTTTTCATACTGGGGGAAAAAGACACTGAAGGGAGAAGTCCGAGCTACACCCGGCCCAGGGCGGGACCTCAGTAAAGCTCGGGAAGATGGCAATCGTAGCTAAGCAAGTAGGAAATTGCCGAAGGACGGACCAACATGCCGATCTCGACAAGACTTAAAAGCTAACATTCCGATCAAAGCACAATACAGAGAGTCCTCCGAGAAAACTATACAAGTCCGAAATCACAACAGTAAAAGTAAAAACGCTAGAACAAAAAGTAATATTGCAGACCTAAGGTTAACCTCTTGCCTCGTTTTGACAAGATTATTACAGGCAAGACTAATTATCAGCAACCCGATTACATCAAGTACAGGAAATAGAGACGAAACCTTGAAACAAACCTAGCGAGAAAAGTGTTAAAACTAAAAACCCCGTAAAACACTACATCCTAGCTCGGCGGGCTTGAAGAGGACAACATCGGCCGAAATACTGAACAGACGAAGTTTCGGAGGATGCCAATTAGAGGCGCATCTCGGGAAAGGAGAACGCCAGCCCAGCCCCTTCACTAAGGCCGTACCGCCCTCATACTATGAAAGCGGCGCCGCAATAACCCCATTCCCGTCCTTTTGCCCCCCTTCTGATGTTACCTAGTCTGCGGCGGCCCTCGACCTCTCTGTTCTGACCGTACCCTGAATTGATCGAAGAAAGCGGAGGGATCGATCGTCATCCTCTTCCCGGCTCCACACTTCGTCGACCAACAAAGCTGCAAAAGCATGGACGTCGTCTCGGCAAGGGCCAGTATTCATTGGACCCTCTCGACCTGACATAATAGGAGTGAGAGCTATTAGAGATCGACGCTAGGGTCACGATGATCGTGGGCCCGGCGGAAAGTAAAATCAAAATTTTTCATAACTTAAACACCAATTCCCACCACAAGAACACATTTTCTAAATTAATTGCAAACAAAGAAAACCAACAGGGGTAGAAAGGAAGCTACAACCTTTGTAGCATATCTGATTGCCTATCGGAAGACTCTCGCTAGACTTGTGAGCTCTCGGAAATGCGTGGACGCCGACTGCCTCGCCGTATATGATCTGCGAGAAATCCCCAAACCCAAAACTTCATCTTCACTTCTCAAGTGAAGAGACCAACTCATTAAACTTCCAAGGCCAATGAGGAGGGTGATATAGTGATTAAAGTCTCTTTCTTTTTCTCTTTTTATTTCTATTTCTCAACTTAGAAAATCAAGAAGAGGAAGAAGAAGAAGTAGCCATGCTCAAAGAATTATGAAGAGAAGAAGAAGAATAAAGAAAAGGAGAGAATAAAAAGAAACTTCTTTTCTTTTCCTTTCTATTTTTTTCTGTTCTTTTCTTCATCCATCAATTCTCTTTATTATTATTATTATTATTATTATTATTATTATTATTACTACTACATACAAATACAAAATGTATCAAATACATAGCATGTATTATATATATGAAATACCTATAAATTAGAGTGTATATGCATCCGGTTCACCGCCGAAAACCGGGAAGACAAACGTCTTGTCTGAATTTGGGGGCAGATGCTATTTGGTTTTATCCGTCCACCTCTCCGAAGATGCCAAGTTGATTTATGGTACCGTACATTGGAGATTTAGACGGATGCGGCCGTTGTAGCAGATTTCGTCAAATCCTCCTCGTTTGAGGGTTTTTTGATTGTAGGGACGCTCTTCCCTGCAGGCGCAAGCCCCTGCAGTTAATTACGCTACCGCATAGCGGTAACCACTTTCTCTTTCTCCAGATGGTCACTTCGTGTCGTGAGTGTTTGTTTTATTTTTGGTTGTCCGTGGATTGAATACGGAGACTAATTTATGTTGTCGCCCGTAGGTCGTGGATTAGTCCAAATCCATATTTTCTTAGATTTGGGTTTTGGTTGGGTTTAAGAATTGTTGGTCTTGTTTTAGACTAAGATCAACTCAAACGTTTGTTGAGGATACATTAGTCTAATTTTAGACTAAGATCTACTCAACATGATCATTTAGATCCAACAAAAGAGCATTTGGGCTCTATTGTTTTAGTTTATGGACGTTACGGTCCATAAATTTAAGAACATCATAGTCCATAGAGTTTAAGGACATCATAGTCCATGGAGTTTAAAGACGTCATAATCTGTGGGGTTTAGTTTAGGGACGTTGCGGTCCATAAAGTTTAAGGACATCATAGTCTATGAGTTTAAAGATCTCATAGTCCATAAAGTTTAAGGACATCACAGTCCATGAGTTTAAGGACATCATAGTCCGTAGAGTTTAGTTTAGGGATGTTGCGGTCCATTGAATGTCTGGTTGTCGGGACCCTCCACCTCTCTGAAGACGTTGAAGAATTACAACGATATATATCAGAGGTGTGAAGAGATGTACCCTTGAACCAGTGAATGTTCATTAAAGATTTGATAGCCTTGTTTGGGACTAAAGCCAATAGGCTCAGTCAATTTGGGGTTTGGCCAATCTTGGGCTCAGCCCATTTAATCATGTTTATTTGGGATTGATCCCATTTATGCATCAGCGATACTGAACAATAATGTGGGCTCTGACACCCCTTATTCTTTTGTTTTATTTGGAGTGTTAAACACCAGCGTATGTTTGGCTCCCACGTGGGGTCACGTGATGCCTTAAAGTAGTGTTAAACACTAAGAGCTTAAGGCGCTCACGTGAAGTCGCGTGAGGCGCTTGAAAATAGACCCGGCTTTTTGGAATTGCCCCTTTTCTTTTCTGAGTGCCGAGCACTATTGGGGCCACGTGGGATCACGTTAAGCACATTTGCATTTGATTTATTCTCCCTTCTCTTCAGAAAGTGCTTAGCACTATAAAGGGGTCACGTGATATCACGTGAGGCATCCTAGATATAGAGACTGCCTTGTTTCATCTTATGAAAGTGCTAAGCACTATAAAGGGGTCACATGTTATCACATGAGGTGCCTCAAATTGAGATCTGTTTTAGGTTTACTCCCCTTTTATCTTTTTGAAAAGGCTAGTTCAGGGGTCACGTGGGAGCACATGACCTGATATGAATTTTTCTCTTTTGATTATTGAGTAGGGGAAAGCCCACGTGGGCATACGTGACCTGACATATATCATATTGGGTGCTAATCTCTTTTACGTGCATGGAGAGTTAAATCATTTGTTTAAGAATTGAATTCTTTTATAGGGTTAAACCCCAGTTTTATTTGGAGGAATTAAATTCCTATATGTTACGTTGAAAAAATTAAATTCTTTAAACTCAATTTTCCCACTATGTTTTGGATCTGCATGACAGATCTCCCCGATGAGAATTAAATTCTCAACTTGTGGGGAGTTCTGCTTCTGCGGATTTTTAATCAGAGAAAGAACTAAGTTCTTTTTAGAAGAGTTAAACTCTTGGTTTGAGAATTAAATTCTCTTTTGTTTTATGGGAGCATAGGGGGTGATCTCCTTCCTTCTCTTACCTAGAGTTTCTTTCTTCTTTGAAGAGATCTTCTTCTCTCTGGAGAATTAAATTCTCTTTTCTCTTCTTTTTTTTGCTTTCAAAGGGGGTTTTCTCTCTTCTTCTCCCCCTCCTCTTCTTTTCTTCTTGGCTCCTATTTATAGGAGAAAGAAAAGAATCAATTTGTTTAGAAAATCTCTCATTGAGAGATTTTGATTGATTTTATAATCGGCCAAAAAGATCTTTTAGATCAATCAGTGAATTTTATTCACCGTTGGATTTTTAATCCAAGAACTTCTGTTTTACAGAAGATATCTTGTTTGTTGTTTTTAACAAGATTGAGAAGATATTTCCCTGTACAGAATTTTTCTGTAGATTGGTGATCTTTAATAACCATTGGATCTTTAATTCAACGGCGCTCTGTTGTACAGAGCATAATCTTTCTTGTTTAGAAAGATACAAGGAAATATTTTCCAAATAAAGCTTTTGCTTCCTTTTAAGTAGAATTTAATTCCATCGGTTCAGAAGGCTTAGGAGCCTATCACGTGTACCACATGACCCCTCCCAAAATTAATCTGGTTTATTTGTATGCAGGAGTCCAAACAGAGAGAAGGCATCACGTGGTAACACGTGAGCTTCTTTGTTTCTTTGTTTGTTTTATAACTGAGTCCCACACGTTTTATGTAAAAGACGATCACGTGCTTGCACGTGAAGCTTTAGTTGCTACCTACTAACGGAGCTGCTTACTCTGCATACAAATGCATCACGTACTTGCACGTGATGCTCCACTAGCGGGAACTTTTTCCTTTTCCCTCTCTGAGTCTCTTTTTAAGGGATTAATGATCACGTGGTTACACGTGATGCTTTCATTAATGGGGAATTTTCCCCTTCCCTTCTTCTTCTGAATTTTTATAAGGAAACAAATACCCCCACAGCGTTGTTCTCATGTGGCTCACACGTGAGTGCAACACTGTCAGCTTTATAGCCATTGGATTTGCTTAGGGAACGGGGAAGATGAACCGTTTCCCATCATGCCTTTTAAATGTAGGGGTCTCGTCTCTGCAACACCTCCGTTCCTTCATCTTCTTCCTTCTTTGCTATTTTCTGAGAATTTAATTCTCCTCTTTAGAGCTTAGTACTCTGTCCATTGAAAATTTCCAGAGTTTAACTCTGCCAAAAAGAACCCCTTTTTAGGTAAAGCTCTAGAACATCAAAGCACTCCTTTCTTCAAAAAAGCCTCTGAATTTTAAATCCATCATGAGAGCTTTGCTCTCCTCAAAAACCCATCTCTTAGAGATACAAGATGTGATTTTTGAATAATAACTCTCAATGTCTTGGGCATGACATTTGATTTTTCCTTTCCTCTTTATGGGGTTTCTGTAATTTAAATCCATTGCATAAAAGGAATTTAATTCCTCACCAAAGAGCTTAGCTCTGAAAGATCAAGAAGGCCCTTCGGGAATTTGATTCCCCAGTGTTCTTGAAAAATCTTTTTAAGGGATTTTTCCAGGATTTGTAATGGATGTTTTTTTTGTGAGGATGTTCCAATTCATTTAAACCCCAATATGCATTCAATGAGAATTTTTTTTCTTTATTATCTCAATGATATCCCTGCCTCGTGATTGGCGAGCCGTCATACTGATTTTGTGGGGTCCATTGTTTTTGTAATCAATGATCTCATGGAATAAGCTTCTTGTCGTTTTCTTATGCTGTTTATATATATATATATATATATATATATATATATATATATATATATATGCACGTATAGGTTGCATTAACAGTCTTTTCTCCCTTTATTTCAGGGACAATGGCTTCCCTTCCCTACTTTCTTTTTACTCGCTCAGATGCTGTTTTTCCACAATCGCCGTCAGATGAAGAAGCAATAGCGATGATTAGGGCCCATGACAGGGACCGTACCAGTTTGCTCTTGTGGGGAACTTGGTATGAGCAAATCATCCGGGGTCGCCGCAGCTTTCTTTGCGAAGTGCCAACAGAGCCTCTTCGTCCTATTTTGCCGATGGAGCGTCCACAGACTGCCTTTGCAGTGGAAGTGGCTGATTGGACTCCTATAGGCCGGTTTGAGCCGTCGACAACTGGGATACCTAACCAGCCTTTGCCGGCCATAGACATCTTGGGGCGTCGCATTTGTCAAGGTGAAGCCCAGCCCTGGGGACAGGTCTATAAGATAGGGCTTACCCCCCCCCCCCCCGCCATCCAATGGCTATCTTCTCTGGGCTCGCTATATCTTGTCCGCTCATCGTGCGCGACTGCAGAAGGTCGAGCTTTATCAGGCGGTGTACGCATCTCTCTTTCGTTATCAGTCTCCCCACGTCTGGTGGGTTAAAACTTTCCTAAATCAATGGAATCTCCCCACCAACACTTTCTTGCTAGGGGATCGCGAGGTCTCGATTTCTCTAGAAGAGTTTCGCGAGATCTCTGGATTGTCGATCAGGGGGGAGCACTATGAAAAGTTGCTTCCTCCCGATGAGTATATATTTATGACCGTGCCTGCTATGCTTGACGGCCTGACCACCGAAAACGCCGTCCGTCTTAAGTACACCAGTCTAATCAAGACTCTGGGTTATTTTGAGAAGATTTTCGCAGAGTCAGAGGAACAGGGCGTCACCTTTAAGAGCTTCATCGCCTGCTTCCTCCATGAAGATGTCTTATCAAAGGAGACCCCAAAATTTGCAAATATTAATGACCCCTTTGGGTTTGGGCTGAATAAGCTGCCGGCCAAAAAAGAAGATTTACCGCAGTTTTACATCCCGATCTTGTCGGTCGTGTCCTTTGATTCGATTGCGGTTCCCGGTATGGACGAAGAGACCTTCTTTGTCAGTTTTATCAGCCTTTGGCTTAGCTGGTTTGACATCCCAACGCATCGTCGCTTCATGAGAGCTTCGGTCATCTACCATACTCATCGAGTGGCTGAAGGGACACGACTGGCCGTGGGTATTGCGGGGTTATCGCACTTATATCATGGGCTGAGCACTGCGGCTAACACTTTGACCCCGGGTGTAGATGTGGTGAGTTTCTCCCTCCACTATTTTACGTCGTGGATTGAGATGTACGTATTGGGGGCATTCGCAGAGCACCAGAGGCCGGATTTCTATGATGCTTACACCTTCCCGCGGCTCATGAGATTAGTGGATGCTTCTGCTCCTGATCCAACTCAGCTAGGGGCCCTTCATGTGTTGCTTAACCCATATGCTAATGAAGGTGGGATGGTATTCAATGACCGAGTTCTCTCTGCTCCTTCGGGACCTGTTCAACAGCTATTTGATTTATCGAAAGGGAGAGCATCATCCTTAAAGCCTAAGAAAATTATGCACTTGTATTCAATTAGGCCGGGTTATTTGGTGTTTCATCGAAATGATCCGGCTGTTTTCATGCGGTACAATCTGCATCGCTTTGCCCGGCAATTGGGTTATAACCAGGGTGTTCCCTTTAAGGCATTTTTGGTGGAGCCCAGCTCGTCTCTGGGAGTTGTTCGTGACATCACCCATCACTTCATGCAACCGAACACCGGCTCTCGTTTCGTGATCCCCGAGGCCGATTATATTCCAAGGTGTGTAGGGTCCTTTACGGGTTGGTACCGCCATCGAGTGGGTCCCATCATTGCCGAAGAGAAGCAGATACTCTTCGGATATAGAGCTCCCGCCCCGATCCAAGCTACGGGCATTCTTCCGTGGTTCGCCCTCTATTAAGGGGTACCGGTGCCTTAGTCATCCCTGAGGCGGCGGATGCGGAATCGACTCCTCCTATAGTTGGTATGCTGATGTGCACTAGAACTCAGTCAAAGGCTTCCGATAAGGCGCCAGCAGTAGTTTCATCAGTTGCGGCATCATCAATGGCAGTGTCATCATCAGTAGTACCATCAAAAGAGGATACTGGAGATGAGATCGGCGCCAAGGGTCAGGAAGCAATCTTCATCTAGTGTTAGCTCCAGCTCAAAACGGAGGAAGAAAACGGTTACCGGTCTGCTCGACCTCTTGATTGACTCTGAGGCTGTTGCCCAAGACGAACCCATATCCATGAAAGAGTCGGATAACGGTCTTCTATTTCCAGGTTCGTCTACCGAGGAAGCCGCACAATTGGCTGAGGCTATAAGGTGCTCACAAGATGAGACTGAGAACGTGGGTGTCCCGAAGAAACCTTACCCTCCCGTCATATTCTACAAAGATTCCCTATCACTACGGAGGGAACATATAGGTCCCCTGCGATGGGAAGATGAGATAGCCCTCAAGCAACCTATCTCAGCCGCTTCCGAAGATGAACTGGCGTTAAAGACCGATGGCAATGAATCTGCATTTGAACCCCGGCGAGCACACTTCCTTAGGAAAGAACGGCGGCTTGAAAAAGCTATACTGGAAGCATCTTGGCGCATCGGTATGTATGCTTTCTGTATTTTTTTTGTATTGTATTTTATATTTCCTTATCTTTGCGAAAACATTGCAGGGACTTCGACCATGGCAGAAAATTTGAGCTCAAGTCGTGTCCTGACTGTGGACTCTGTAAATGTCCCTGGTGAGGCACTAGTAGGTGCAGAGGAGGTCGTTACGGCTACTATTCCTTCTGCAGAGCTTCCATTGGTGGCTTCTGTTCTCCCGGTGCGTGCTCTCCTAGAAGAGGCATCCTTATTGGCCGCAGATTTAATGGATCTTTCTGGTGACGGCCCAAAGATTGTGGAACAGGTAGTCAAGACCGCCGTCCCTTCATTGGAGCCTGAAGCGGTGGCCGCTGTCCCTTAATTGGAAGCTGTTACACCAGCCCACATCCTCGGGGATGTGCCTGAGGGTACGGAGGAGGCTGCCGAAGCTGCTATCCCTCCAGTTCAAAGCGGGAGGAGCATCGAAGGTAGTCTTCTATATTTTGTTTTAATGATCTCTCCATTATCTGAATCTTTCTGTCTTTCCAGAATTACGAGGATTAGAGGCGTCCATCGCGGATCTATCCCCCACAAAGTCTTTTCAGCGTCTGGTAGATATGGCCGCCCCGCAGGCAATATCCCCACAACGCATCGTCCTCTCTTCTGAGCAAGGTCGGTGTTATTTGACCCCCTCATTGCATTATCATTATTTCGTATAACGATACTAATGTCTTCTATAGTTCTGGAAGATGACGACGAAGTTGAGATCCTTGATGGGCCTGGGGATCTTTTAAACCTTCCTTGCATGACAGTGGGTAAGTAAAGTTTTGACGTTGTTCCATCTATTTTTTGTTTGCAAATCTCGTTGATTGTTCATGAATCTTGACAGTTTTGCCCGTTCTTATCCCGCTAGAATCTCGCATCATTATGCCACCCGGCTCTTATACCCGGCGTGCATCTGAACGGATGGCGAAGCAAAGCCTTCACTCCTTGTCAGCTCTTATCGAAGATCTTCGTGCTGGTAGTTCAATCACAGCCGAAGAATTTGCTGCCGAAGCCAACATTTCTCTGCCCTTTCTCGCCACTTACCATGATGAAACATTGGTGCATGTCTGGGTTGAGTTTTGTCGTCGAGCGGAGGCTTGTTTACATGGTCTCGAGTGCACATGCCTTCCCTCAGAGATTGTGGCTGCAAAGACGAGCCTGTGGGGGCTGATCGAATGATGCGCCGCTAATGTACAATCATGTGAGAAGAGGCTTAACCGGAAATTCTCGGAGAGGAAACTGGCCTCGACTGCTTTGGGGGAACTTCAAGTTGAGCTCACTGCTAAGACCACCCGTGCGTATAAACTTTGGCGGGTGCTTCAAGAAGCTATCAGGAAAGTGGTAGCTATTGATAAAGCCGTTATCTTTACCATGAGATGGTTGAAACTCACAAAGTTGCTGAAAAGGAGCTCAAGATTTGGCTCACCTCGTATCAGGCTCAACAGTCTCAGGCGGAGACCCATCTCATAGCAATAACAAAACTTGAAGCCGAAACCCAGCGGAAGAAGGATGAACTGACGAATTTATTACACTGTCCGCCGGCTTGAAGAATTTTCCTTTATTGTATATTTTTTATTTATGAATAAAAATGGTTTGTATTCATTTTGATTCTTTTATGAGATGTACTTTTCATTCTTTTGGATTCATAAATAAAAGAAATACTTCATTTCATGTTGTCGTTTTCTCTTCTTTGCTGTGTTATTGGTGTATTAGCTTTAGCGAACGTAGCTTGTAGTTGGTAGATAACAGTCCATCTTATCCTCCTTATAAGGTAGCGATGGCTTAGGAAACAGGTTCAGGTCTGTTGCCTAAGACTTTTCAATTTTATAAGCCGTGAGGGTCTCATAAAGACTTTTCTCCCTACGAGTCATAAGGATCTCGTAGGTGTATTTTCTCCTTAGGAATCGTAAGGATTCCTAAGTGCATTTTCTCTTGAGAGTTGTAAGGATCTCACAAGAGAATTTTCTCCCTTACAAGTCGAGAGGACTCGTAAGTGGTTGTTTCCCCCCTTATCGATATTCGACTTGGGAGAGTGTGGCCCGTGAATAATGTACAAGAGTTAGTTTGGACCTGCTTGTAGGTCAGCGATGGCTTAGGAGACAGGGTTATGATTTGCCACTGATCAGTCGAAAATATTGTATATTTTAGCCGACAATTTCCTCATCAATTGCACTCATTTAGAAGTGTTCGGTATTCATATTTCACATATTAGCAAAACTGTCGCAAAATATCAAATTGCATGTGTTAGACTTTTAAACCGACACTTTAAGGAAAATTAACCGCATTTCATGGCATCGCATCATTTCTGTATTTGCGCAACACTTGTTTCGAGATTTGTGCAGGAAAATACGGAAGAAAAGCAAAAGAGCTGATCAAAAATACGCCAACTCAATCATTTCAGATCTGGTAGCAATTCAGAAGGAATTATACAATTCTATATATCAAACAAAGGCCCAACAATCAGCCCAAGACTGTACCAGAAATATCAAAGCCCAAGGCTCACACGTAGCCGCGGATCCGCGGCAGGAGCTTGCTTGCGCCGCGGATCCGCCGCACTTTGGACACGTCAGCAAGGAATTTTCACTGCAAAATTCTCATCTCAGGGCCCACATGCATTTCTGATACGTCAAATTCCATAATTCTCCAGAAGCTACTGCCAGATCAGCAAAGAAGATTAAACAAGGCTAATCCTAATTAAGCTCCTAACTAACCTCTTCTAGAAGCCCCTCCTAACTAATCACATCTAGAAGCTTCTCCTCTAACTAACTTTTGGAGGGAAATTCAAATTTCCTCAACAAACTTTAGGAGGGAAACTTAGAATTTGAAATCCTAGATCTAGGGTTTGGTTATCTATAAATAGGAGCCTAGATCTAAGGGTTAAAGGCTAATCAATAATTAATAACCATTGGTTCATTCTTACACCATCTTCTTCCACAAGTCTAGTGACAAGGCTTGTGCGAAACCCTAACCCTAATTCCACTACAAATTCAAGATCTTGAGTACCAATCAAGCAAGAAGCCTTCAACCTTTTAGGAGCCGAGCCGATCTTCAATCGGGCAAGTGATCCAAGCCGATCCGCGACCCACGGAGACGAGCGAAGCCAAATCGACGATCGAATTCTTCCTCTTGTAGTTGTTGAGCGAATGTAATGAAATTGTTGATATAAATAAAAGGTGAATTTCTTTAATCTTGCTTTCTTTTAATTCTTGCATCATGATTAGATCTCAATTTGTAATTGTTGTTCTTGTTGTGATGCTTGAGTAAAACTCCGCTCGTGGAGGAATCGAGACGATTGTAGAATGATGATGTAACAAATCTTAATACGATTTTTAAGTCCTACGAGTTTTGTAAACCCTGGCAAGTTCAAGAATCGATGACCTAGTTTCGTTGCGATACTTTCTTGATTGTGATCGCTCGAAATTAGGGATCTACGATCGTTTCTTGAATTTACTAGTGGCTAGAATGTGAATGATATCGACGAAAGAACAAGGGATAAGATGAAACCCTAGTTTCATAAGAAATCCCTAATTCTCGATCGATCATCATCAATCTAGTATCAATTCATCGAAGGATAAGAATACGTAATCGTAAGATTACATCACATCTATGGATCCGATCGATTCCTACGAGCCTCATTTCGATTCTTGATATTTGGTTTGGAAAAATCAACAAACTATCAATTCTTGATTCTATCTTTTTCTTGTTATTAGATCTAGATTTTTCTAATTCTTGAACTTCAAATATAAATCATAAATTGTTTTGTTTTCTTTTCTTTAAAGTTTCGACTCATCTAATTCAAAAGACGAACGATTACACTGTCCCTGTGGACGATCCGCACTCACTTACAATCTACATCCGACACCGTAGTTGATTGCGGTCAAATAATTTTTGGTTGTGATTTCTATACAATTTCTCAATTACTACACAAACAAGAATTCGTTTCAATCAAATGGCGCCGTTGCCGGGGACTATTTGATTCGATATTACACAATCGGAAATTCTTTTACAATCAAATGGCGCCGTTGCCGGGGATAGTGCGCTAATTGTTCGTATTTTGAAATTTGAGTTGAAAATTTTATTCCATTATAATTTTTAGATCTAAACTCGCACAAACCCTAATACATGTGTTGTGATTTGATTACGAGGAAATCTGGAATCATTGGAGCTGTGGAAGAATTTTTCTGAATATTCCAGAGAGTTAAGGGGAGCACCAGAAGAATTTACCTAAAATTTCGTGCAGAGATCACCTCACTCCACCGCGTTTCCGCGGCAAAACACCTTCTCCTGCGGCGGTTCCGCGGCAATCTTGTTGCTTCACTGCACCAATTTTGCTCTGTAAGTCTCTATCTTTCTTTTCTCCTCCTCTGTCTGCTCCAATTGACAATTTGCTGCAGGTTTCTTTGCAAATAATCGCAGCGCCGCAAAAGCAAAAAGTAAAATTTGTGCGTGTTTTTTATTCTTTTGGTTGTTTGCATATTAATACGGATATTAAGGGGCACGGCCAAATCCAAATTAGGTGGGGATTTCATTACCCTTCCTAGGCCCCGAAAACCACCAAACTTGCATCCGCATTGACCCACATTAACTAAAAGAAATCTAGAGATGACTCTAAGGACTGTCGCGCTCAATTAGGACAGAAGAAGGCCATGGGTAATTCATTGCTTATCCGCGTTTTCTTGTGGTGTCTAAGGCGAGTGTGTCTAAGGCTAGTGGTTTTTAATTAGGCCCACTACATATGTAGTGGAGTACCTTCCCACTTACCTGGCACTTATCCGGCCACAGGGGGGCAAAGAGGCAGTGGAGGATTTATCCTGCGACTTGTCTTTTGGCAGTAAGGAGCGGTCTAGAGTTTGACCTAGGTGACCCCTAGAATTAGGGTTTTGTGTGCTGCATTTGTTGTGTTGCATCATTTTTTCAAAAGTCCGTATCCTTTTTCAAAACAAACACCAATCACATTCATTCTCTCCCCTAATTATAAATTCACGCTGCCACTTGTACTAACCCTTTTTAGTGCAAGATAGGCTGGACACGGGTTTCTAGTGCCCGTTAGTCCGCGTTTCCCTCATCGACCCAAAAGTCGGTATTTCTACATTTACCCTTTCTTTTACCCACCACCACACCCACATCGATGGATCCGCCTCCATCGAATTTCTTTTCCACTACTCTGCCGCCGTCTGTTGGTGCGCAGAATCCACCTCGCATTTCTCTCCAAGAGAGATGCTATCCTACACGAGGCCCACTTTCCACTTGTCTTTCCATTCGACCAGCCAACGGGGAAAATTTTCAAATAAAACCCCAATACATCAACCTTCTACCAAAATTTCACGGTCTCGAGTCTGAAGACGCATACGTGTTTATCACGAAATTTGAAAATGTATGCGCAATGATGGGTACTTCACAGCTTTCTGTGGATGCTTTCTGTCTACGTCTTCTCCCATTCACTTTGTGCGATTTAGCCGAGAAGTGGCTATATAACACTACCGCACATTCCATTTCAAATTGGGACGATTCGTCAAAGCATTCCTTAAGAAATTTTACCCACACCAAAAGACAGCTCGAGTCCGTAGCGAAATCTATCAATTCACCCAGCTTCCAAATGAAACATTTTCAAAATGTCTTGAACGCTTTAAGGATCTGTTAGTCCAATGTCCACATCACGGCATCCCGAAATGGGAATTGTGCCGAATCATATATGAGGGCATTACTCCATACACAAGACAGACCCTTGAATCCATGTGTCAAGGCAATTTTATGACCAAAGATGATGGGGAAGCCTGGAAATTTCTAGAAGATTTTGCTGAAAAATCTTTACAGTGGGAGGGTGTGAGACAATCGTCTAGGGATGGCAATGATATTTCCATAGGAGTTAGAGCTGACATTGCAGCTATACACAAGAAACTCGAGACTATGGAAAACAAATTTTTAGCCGCCACCCTAAATCAAATGTCACTCTCCAAAACTGTATGTGGCTGCTGTTCTGATCCGTCTCACTTGACGGAAGAATGTCCGTTTCAAGGTCATGAGCATACCAATGCCGCATTTCAAAGACCTAGAAACGATCCATCTTCCTCCACATATGATCAGGGTTGGAGGAATCACCCTAACTTTGCTTGGAACCAATCCCAATTTCAAAACACGGTTCCAAACACGAATCATTTCCAAAGGGTCCCTCCACCACAACAGCAGCCACCACTTCAATTGAGTCAGCACCCCTTTCAAGCACAAAACTTTCAAAATCCGGCCAACACTTTTGCACCGTCTAGTCCTTTGCAATTGACCGGTACAGATAACACCTCTGCACTAGCACAAACCTTGGATACTTTCATGAAACAATCCATCCAAGGGACGGCAAGTTTGCAATCTTCCGTCGAGAATGTGATGAAGATCATTATCTCTCAAAATGAGAACATCAAATCGATGGAAGAACAAATTGTACAACTAAAAGCCGAAATGAGTGCAAGAGAGAAAGGGAAACTTCCAGCTCAACCTTTACCCAATCCTGGCTATTCACATCATGTGAATGCAACCACGTTGAGATCTGGAAGAGTGCTTGACACTCACGTTGGGGAAGAGTTTGATGATACAGAAAAATCAATCAATAACACCCCGGCTGAGACCTTTTCTCATACACACACTTCTAATTCTAACCCCAGTTCTTCTACCCTACCACCTTCTTCCGAGCCTATTCTTCGTTTCCCAAAAGGCTCGCCACTTCAGCCCACCTCTTTTACCCCTCCACGGACGATCCCCACTTCTATTTTGGGATCGGTTCCACACACACTTTCTTCTCCTATGATGGACCCAGCGCTTATTGCTAAAGCACCTTATCCTAATCGGTTAAGGGCTAACACACCAAGTCCACATATGGAAAAGATTATGAACATTTTTAAGCAAGTAAACACCAACATCCCTCTCCTAGATGCCATCCAACAAGTTCCGTCCTATGCGAAAACTCTTAAGAACTTGTGCACTAGGAAGAGGAAGACTCAAGCGCCCAAGAAGATTTTCATGGAAAAAACAATAGACACGGCTTTCCCCCAACAATTACCGAGGAAACGTAAGGATCCAGGATATCCTACTATTTCCATTTCTATTGGGGGAAAACACATTAACCGTGCTCTACTAGACCTTGGCGCTAGTGTTAACTTGCTTCCATACTCAGTTTATGAGCAATTAGGAATCGGAGAGTTGAAGCCAACCCATTGCACTCTCCAGATGGCTGACCGATCTATCACCAAACCTAGGGGGGAACTGGAGGATGTGTTAATAAAAATCGGAGAATTTATATTCCCGGTAGATTTTATTGTAATTGATACACAGCCTGTAGCGAACCCACGGAATCAAATTCCGGTGATTTTAGGTCGCCCCTTTTTGGCCACTTCCAATGCAATTATCAACTGTCGTAACGGTTCTATGACCCTATCTTTCGGGAATAGGTCAATAGAACTAAACATTTACAAGTTGGGAAGTGTACCCTCCGAACCTACTGCTCAGGTCTGTTCTGTCGACTTAATGGATGTCGACAGCAGCGAATTTGATGATCCTCCTGATATCGATCTCGACTCTTTTCATATGTTATTGTTTGACCCAACTATGTATCATACACATACGGACTCTTCCACCGAGATGTCCGGGTCAACAATTAACACGGATTATGAACTGTTCTTAGAGTCTGAAGATCACCCCGCACTTTGTGATGACAGTATTCATCGGGGTATTGATGGAACTTTTGAGGAGATCTTCGCTGATGAACTCGCATTTTTGAATAACACGGGTGTTGAGATGAATCATGTCCCAATCAATGAAATTGAACCTCCACCCCTTCATTTGAACTCTAAAAAGAATGCGAGCAATCCATCACATTCACTGCATCGTCTCTCCAAAATGAGACGCACACACACTCTCTTCCACCACTTAACCTTTCCCCACTTCTTCTTCCACCAACCCGAGCACTGCATTGATAAAATTTTTGAATGGTTGGTGTTAACATTCGGTCTTTGCAAAGCTTGGCATCGACCAATGATTCTTGACCCCCTCATATGATTTTCAAAAGATTAATATTGCATAACTCAAGTTTGGGGGGGTATGTTTTTCTGGCTCCTAAAAAAAAAAAAATTTTTACAAAATGATGAGCCAAGAATAAGTTTGGGGGAGGATCTTCACTTAAATATTTTGTCCCCACTAATAAATTCCTCCCAAGCTTACAGGTTTTTCAAGATTTAGCAGAAGGCAACAGTGAGGACACCGTTGAAAACAAGTTTGGGGGAGGTTTGTGCTTATTTTCGCATCATTTGCATATCATTTGCATAAGCACAAAACATTTTTTTTTTTTTGAAAACCATAAAAATTTAAAAAATTTCAACATTATAAAAATAATTTTTACATAAATAAGATAATAAAAGATTAGATAGTGAAAAATTACATCCATGAGATTAGAAAAATTTAAGAAAACCAAGAAAATTAGAAGTTTTCTTATACGAACTAGTAATAAGTAGTTATGAGCCGTTGTCCTAAGGGTTAGTAAGATGAAAGACGTCACTAATCTGAGGATAAAAATAAGTCTGAAAAATAGTTTCTATTCTGGAAAGCCAAACATTTTGAACGTTGATACCCTGCTATTCGCACTTACACACGTCTTAAAGCCTGGGATAGTAGAGGATACCTTGAAATGCTCTTGTCTTAAAACCGATGTATGAAGGAAATAAAAAAAATGATGAATAAAATATAAAGTGGTGAGAAAAATGGACACTGGTTTTGTTATCATCAAGGGCAATAAAAAATATATAGCGAGGGTGCCTCTTCACCTAGTGCCCTAAGGCCAACTGGTCTGGGAGTCACTGCTATGCCTGAGGTGGTGCAAGACGAGAAAAATACACCAAAGAAGCAAGCACATGAGTAATCGGTCGGTTAGTACCTCAAGAAGTATTAACGGTCGCATGAAAGTGTGTGAGCAATCCTAAATATTCATTAATTAAAAAGTACTGAGGCTGATGGGCAAGAGTATGATAGCTTGAATTGAATTCTCCGGATGTAGGGATGTCCTTTACACACACGCAGGGTTATATGATCGATGTTTGGAAGAAAGATAGGAATGAAGAATAAGACGATGTTTTATTGAGGGAGGACGTGATTTCTGACATCTTTTCATGACCATTAAGATAGGGCTCATGACAACCGAAAAGCTAGCTTAGTTGGAAACCCTAATTTTCAAAGTCTTTCTTTACAACACTTGTTTTTAAATGTAATATTCATGATCTTTCTTTTATTATTGGATTTTGTGGGTGCAATCCGCTGAAAACCCTCAGGAGACAACACTCCTCCTACTAGGGACACCTAGAGGTTTAAAGGCTTGTTGCATGTGCTCAGTGCAATCGTGTTGCCTACGAAAGTGTGCTAGTTAGTTTTTCTCTTTCTTTATTTTATCCTTCTCTTTTTAATAAAACATTCGCTCGAGACGATCGAAATTAAGTTTGGGGGTATTTGATCAGTCGAAAATATTGTATATTTTAGCCGGCAATTTCCTCATCAATTGCACTCATTTAGAAGTGTTCGGTATTCATATTTCACATATTAGCAAAACTGTCGCAAAATATCAGATTGCATGTGTTAGACTTTTAAACCGACACTTTAAGGAAAATTAACCGCATTTCATGGCATCGCATCATTTCTGTATTTGCGCAACACTTGTTTCGAGATTTGTGCAGGAAAATACGGAAGAAAAGCAAAAGAGCTGATCAAAAATACGCCAACTCAATCATTTCAGATCTGGTAGCAATTCAGAAGGAATTATACAATTCTATATATCAAACAAAGGCCCAACAATCAGCCCAAGACTGTACCAGAAATATCAAAGCCCAAGGCCCACAAGTAGCCGCGGATCCGCGGCAGGAGCTTGCTTGCGCCGCGGATCCACCGCACTTTGGACACGTCAGCAAGGAATTTTCACTGCAAAATTCTAATCTCAGGGCCCACATGCATTTCTGATACGTCAAATTCCATAATTCTCCAGAAGCTACTGCCAGATCAGCAAAGAAGATTAAACAAGGCTAATCCTAATTAAGCTCCTAACTAACCTCTTCTAGAAGCCCCTCCTAACTAATCACATCTAGAAGCTTCTCCTCTAACTAACTTTTGGAGGGAAATTCAAATTTCCTCAACAAACTTTAGGAGGGAAATTTGAAATCCTAGATCTAGGGTTTGGTTATCTATAAATAGGAGCCTAGATCTAAGGGTTAAAGGCTAATCAATAATCAATAACCATTGGTTCATTCTTACACCATCTTCTTCCATAAGTCTAGTGACAAGGCTTGTGCGAAACCCTAACCCTAATTCCACTACAAATTCAAGATCTTAAGTACCAATCAAGCAAGAAGCCTTCAACCTTTTAGGAGCCGAGCCGATCTTCAATCGGGCAAGTGATCCAAGCCGATCCGCGACCCACGGAGATGAGCGAAGCCAAATCGACGATCGAATTCTTCCTCTTGTAGTTCTTGAGCGAATGTAATGAAATTGTTGATATAAATAAAAGGTGAATTTCTTTAATCTTGCTTTCTTTTAATTCTTGCATCATGATTAGATCTCAATTTGTAATTGTTGTTCTTGTTGTGATGCTTGAGTAAAACTCCGCTCGTGGAGGAATCGAGACGATTGTAGAATGATGATGTAACAAATCTTAATATGATTTTTAAGTCCTACGAGTTTTGTAAACCCTAGCAAGTTCAAGAATCGATGACCTAGTTTCGTTGCGATACTTTCTTGATTGTGATCGCTCGAAATTAGGGATCTACGATCGTTTCTTGAATTTACTAGTGGCTAGAATGTGAATGATATCGACGAAAGAACAAGGGATAAGATGAAACCCTAGTTTCATAAGAAATCCCTAATTCTCGATCGATCATCATCAATCTAGTATCAATTCATCGAAGGATAAGAATACGTAATCATAAGATTACATCACATCTATGGATCCGATCGATTCCTACGAGCCTCATTTCGATTCTTGATATTTGGTTTGGAAAAATCAACAAACTATCAATTCTTGATTCTATCTTTTTCTTGTTATTAGATATAGATTTTTCTAATTCTTGAACTTCAAATATAAATCATGAATTGTTTTGTTTTCTTTTCTTTAAAGTTTCGACTCATCTAATTCAAAAGACGAACGATTACACTGTCCCTGTGGACGATCCGCACTCACTTACAATCTACATCCGACACCGTAGTTGATTGCGGTCAAATAATTTTTGGTTGTGATTTCTATACAATTTCTCAATTACTACACAAAAAAGAATTCTTTTACAATCAGCCACCTTAGACTTTTCAACTTTATGAGCCATGGGGGTCTCATAAAGACTTTTCTCCCTACGAGTCGAGAGAATCTCGTATGTGTATTTTCTCCTTAGGAATCGTGAGGATTCCTAAGTGTGTTTTCTCTTGAGAGTCGTAAGGATCTCACAAGAGAATTTTCTTCCTTACAAGTCGAGAGGACTCGTAAGGGGTTGATGGGTTGACTTGTTCCTGAGTCAAAGCGTTACTTCGACGGAGAGGTTGAGGGTTGACTTTTTCCGTTTTCTACGGTGTCGAGATCGACTTTCTCCTTTTTCTACGGTGTCGGGGGTTCACTTTCTCCGTTTTCTATGGTGTCGGGATCGACTTTCTCCGTTTTCTATGGTGTCAGGGGTCGACTTTCTCCATTTTCTACGGTGTCGGGGGTCGACTTTCTCCCTTTTCTACGGTGTCCGGGGTCAATTTTCTCCATTTTCTACGGTGTCCGGGGTCGACTTTCTCCGACTTTCTCCATTTTCTACGGTGTCGGGGGTCGACTTTCTCCGTTTTTTACGGTGTCGGTGTCGACTTTCTCTATTTTCTACAGTGTCGGGATCGACTTTCTCCGTTTTCTACGATGTCCGGGTTGACTTTCTCCGTTTTCTACGGTGTCGGGGGTCGACTTTCTCCGTTTTCTATGGTGTCAGGATCGACTTTCTCCGTTTTCTACGGTGTCGGGGATCGACTTTCTCCATTTTCTACGGTGTCGAGGTTCGACTTTCTCCGTTTTCTACGGTGTCGGAGACGAATTTCTCCGTTTTCTACGATGTCGAGGATCGACTTTCTCGTTTTCTACGGTGTCAGGGACCGACTTTCTCCGTTTTCTACGGTGTCGGGGTTGACTTTCGGTTGTCTGTGAACCGCAGAGTCTTGGAACTAGGGACGTTGTCGTCGCTCCGATTGGTGGTGTCGCGTTCGTATCCTGCTGGCATGAGGAGGAACGCCATTGCAGGTCTTCTGGGATGCAGATATTGCCGCTGAAACTTGACTCTTCCTTTTGACAGAGTTTGTTAGCACATGTGGTTCCCTTTCGTTTATGCCCATGGATTGTATACAGGGGTCAGTATGGACTTACCTGCAGGGCAAAAAGTTTTATTTCATACGTATTTTGTTTTCTTTCCGTGATACTCTATCATTTCAGCTTTTTGTATCGCGAAAGTCGCGATTGCCCAATCATTTCGGCTATTTTTCGCGGTGCCCAATCATTTCGGCTATTTTTTCTCTTTACTCGCTGCTTTTTATTGCGTGTTGCCCAATCATTTCGGCTATTTTGTATGCTTATATTTTACTTGCTGATTTTGTTGCAAGTTGCCCCATCATTTCGGCTATTTTACATGCATTTTTTTCGAGTACGAAACTCAAGATCTGATACCAATATTAGCATCAGCATCGCTGCGACTGGAATATTCCCAGGAGCAAATCATCATTTGCCGTAAAAGGACTTGGAACTTGATACCGATGTAGGCATCAGCATCGCTACAATTGGGACATTGCCAGGAGCGAATCATCATTTGCCTTTGTCGATTTAAACAAAGATGGCTTAGCAAACAGGGTTAGAATCCTGTCGACTAAGGCTTTTGACTTCATGAGTCGTAAGGGTCTCGTAAAGGTGTTTCTCCCTACGAGTCGTGAGGATCTCGTAGGTCCATTTTCTCCTTAGGAATCGTGAGGATTCCAAAGTGTGTATTCTCTTATAAGTCGTAAGGATCTTACAAGAGTGTTTTCTCCTCATAAGTCGAGAGGACTTACAAGTGTTTGTTCATCAAATGAGGGCATTCCTTGTCATTAGAGGTACTCGGAAAGGAAATGATTATTTGCGCCCGTGGATTGTATACAAGGGTCAGTATTAAACCGCTTGTAGGGCAGTCTGGGAAAGGTGGTGGCTTAAGAACAGGTTCAGATCCCTGTAGCTTAAGGATTTTGAATCTTATAAACCATGAGGGTTTCCTTACGAATCGTGAGGATCTCGTAAGTGTAATTTCTCCTTAGGAATCATGGGGATCCCCAAGTGTGTCGCTCCTTTGTGAGTCGTAAGGATCTCACGCGGGTCTCCTTACAAGGTCGAGAGGACCTTGCAAGTGTCTTTTAACGAGATTGCACCCTTTCGGGTTTTCACAAACTCGCCGGTAGCCCTGCTGTTTTTACTCACGGAGCCCTTTCGGGTTTTCATCCATGCCCATTTTGCTTGTGGACGTACCGTTGTTTTTTTTTGTTTTGTTTTACAAGTCTGCGCCCTTTTGGTTTTCACAAACTCGCCGGTAGCCCTGCTGTTTTTACTCACGGAGCCCTTTTGGGTTTTCATCCGAGCTCATTTTGCTTGTGGACGTACCGTTTTTTTTAACGCGTCGGCCCAAGGATGCTACGGGTTTGCAGTAGTTTAAAGATGTTTCAGTCAGTAGTTAGTTTTAGGACATTTCGGTCCAGTGCTAGTTTTAGGACATTACGGTCCACTATTAGTTTAGGGACATTTCGGTCCTTTGTGGAGACAACGGTTTCACTGGATACCCCTTACAGAGCTTGGGTTTGGGAAGATAGCGAGCAGACATGGGTGTCGTTATCTATCAGGCGTAGTATTTCTTCAGGAACCGGCCGTTTATTGGCCTGAAAGGTCTTTCGCCATGTATGTCCATGAGCAAGTAAGCCCCACCTTGGTAGACCTTGTCTATGATGTACGGGCCTTCATAATTCGGCTCGAACTTCCCTCGTTTGGCACAATTGGGGATCATAGGTCTCTTGACCACTAGCATGAGTTTGCCTTGGCGGAATGTTCTCGGCCTAGTCAATCTCTCGTATGAGCGCGTCACCTTTTCTTTGTAAGCCTCTAAGTTTTGTTGCGCCATGAGACGAGTTTCATCGAAGGCATCGAGCACTTCAAGCCGAAGACGAGCATTCTCTTCATCTGTTAGCTCGTAATGAACCGCCACTCGTAGAAAGGGTAACTCTATCTCCAAGGGGAGTACTGCCTCAGTGCCGAACACCAATGCGTATGGCGTTGTATTTGTGGCCATTTTGAATATGGTCTGGTACGCCCAGAGAGCTTCATGCAGTCTCTCGTGCCAGTCCTTTTTATTTCTGGACACCGTTTTCTTTATGATCTTCATTAAGGTCTTGTTGAAAGCCTCAGCTAGACCATTAGCTCGGGGATTATAGACCGAAGAGTATCTACATTCTATATTATGTTGCTGTGCGAAGCGGCTGATTCTGTGACTTCTGTAGGCTGGCCTGTTATCGGAGATAATCCGTCGCGGAGTGCCGAACCGATAGATGATGTTTGTTTTGAAGAAATGCAGGATATTCTCCGTATTCACTTCTCTCAGCGGTACTGCTTCTACCCACATAGAGAAGTAATCGGTTGTCGCCAATATGAACCGATGTCCTCTGGACGATGCTGGTTCGATGGGCCCGATTATGTCAGTTCCCCATATTTCAAGCGGCCAGCTAGCCACCGTTGGGTGTAGCGGATTCGGATGCTGGTGGATGAAATCCCCATGAATCCGGCACGAGTGGCACTGCTTCGCATACTTGAGGCAGTCTTGAATCATCGTGGGCCAATAGTAGCCCATCCTTTTGATCTTCAGCTTCATCTTCGGCCCAGTTTGATAAGAACCGCAGAGTCCATCGTGAGTTTCTTAGACGACTTTCTTTGCTTCTTCCGGTCCTAGGCATCTTAGCTACAGAGAGTCAAACGACCTCTTGTACAGCGTATCATTGATGAAGGCGAAAGACATAGCTCATTTCATGAGCTGATGTCTTGAGGACGCGTCTTCAGGTGTTCGACGAGATTTGAAGTAGTCTCTAAAGACTTCCATCCAATCCTTAGCCTTTTCCTGGTCTTTTATTTGTAGGGCCATTTGCTTGGTCGCTCCCTTTTCTTCGAACGACTCCGGAGATAATTCTGTCGGTGCAAGAACCCGACGGTTTTGTACCACGATCCTTACGTCATCGAGGTTTTCGTCAGCCAGTTCTATGGCGAGTTTGGCTAACGCATTCGCTTTGGTATTTTCTGTACGCGGTATGCTTTCCAAAACATAGGAAGGGATTTGAGTTAGCAATTGTTGAACTCTCTCGCCGTACTTTATCAACTCTGATTTGCACGTTTGATAGTCTCCATTTACTTGACTAACGACTGGCTAGGGGTCTCCGTATATGAGGAGGTTTTCGATTCCCATATCGACAGCGATCTCAAGACCTGCTATCAAGCCTTATATTCGGCTTCATTGTTCGTCCTCGGCTCTGTTAAGGAGAAGGCAAAGAGCATTATCCCTCCTTGTAGAGTCACGAAGATGAGGCCTACCCCAGATTTGATTATGGGGGTGTTGTGCTTTCTCTTCTTCATGGAAGATGCCCCGTTGAAGTAGAGTTCGCATCGGGCATCACTCCCCCTTTCTCCCTGTCGATCGTGTCAAACACGTGCTCGTCTGGCAGTTCACAATTTAGGGGCGAATCAACAGGTATCGAATGCTCAGCGTGGAAATAGGTAATGGCCTGGCCCTTCACCGCCGTGAGAGGTCGGTAAGTTATCGAGAACTCCATCAAGAGGAGGGCCTATTTAGCGAGCCGCCATGTTAGTATGGCTCTCGACATCAAATATTTTAGAGGATCCACTTTTGATATGAGATGGACCTCATGCGCCAAAGCATAGTACCTGAGCTTCGTTATCGCGAAGATTAACGCCAGGCAGTGTTTTTCGATGGGGGAGTAGTTGTTTTCTGCCCCCAGGAGAACTCGACTCAAATAGTAGAGGGCTCTCTCTCTTTCCCTTGGTCGTTCTCTTATGCCCATAACGCACCTAAAGAACCTTCAAGAGCTGTTGTGTATAGGATGAGGGGCTTTCCCTTGACCGGAGCGGTCAGTACCGGCGGATTCTGCAGGTATTGCTTGATTTCGTCCAGTGCGCTTTGGCGAATGGAGTCCCCTTCTTCATCAGAAGACTATAGGGGCGGCATTTGCCGGAGAGGTTGACTTAGAGTTTGACACCTGCTTAGGCATCTGCATCGCTATAATTGGGATATCGCCAGTAACGACTCATCATTTGCCCCTGTCGATTTGGACAAAGGTGGCTTAGTAGACAGGGTTAGGACTCTGTCGACTAAGACTTTTGACTTTATGAGCCGTAAGGATCTCATAAAGGGTTTTCTCCCAACGAGTCGTGAGGATCTCATAGGCGTATTTTCTCCTTAAGAATCGTGGGGATTCCTAAGTAATGACTTCTCTTGTAAGTCGTAAGGATCTTCCAAGAGTGTTTCTCCTTATAAGTCGAGAGGACCTACAAGTGTTATTCACCATATGGGGACATTTCTTGCCATTTTTAAAACTTAGCAAAGAAGTATTTATTCGTACCAATGCTTGTAGGGCAATTTGAGAGATATGACGGCTTAAGAACATGTCTAGATCCCTGTAACTTAAGGCTTTTGAATCCTATAAGCAGAGAGGGTCTCACAGGGGGGATTCTCCTCACGAGTCGTGAGGCTCTCGTAAGTGTATTTATTTTAACGAGCTTGCGCCCTTCTGGGTTTTCACAAGCTCGCCGGCAGTCCTGCTGTTTTTACTCACGGTGCCCTTTTGGATTTTCATTCGTGTCCATTTTGCTTATGGACATACCGTTTTTTTTTCTTTTTTTTTTCTTTTTTCTTCTTTTTTTTTTGAGAGCGTGATTTAGGAAATCAATATCCAACTCATGCTCTGTTCTTTCTCCAGGTGCGTCTTCGGGATTTGCTTTAAGATGATGGATTAGCGAGTGATGCCGCCTGAGCAAGCATCTCCTGCAGATTTTCACGTTGCAGTTGAACTTTTGTCAGGGACCGAGTTTGAGGTCGGTGACTAGTAGAAGCTCGAACTTCGTTTTTGGAATTCACCACATAGACTATGTGAACTACCATGCCCCCAGGTTTGGGGTGTTTGGAGTTTTGGCCTTTGGAGTTTGCTCCGGGCACTTGAGCTTTATTAAGCCCCTTGTTGTGAAAAGTTGCTTTGGTTTTGGGAGGAACCGCTGTATCAGGATCCATCTTGGGGTGAGTCCCCTTCACCTGTTTCCACACCTTATATATAGATGAGGAAAGTTGTCTCAGGGAGCGAACTGGTTTCTGCTCTCGTGGGATCTCCATGAGCTGCGGAGACTTCTTCAATATTGTGGTAGGAGAATTTTGTCTGACCCTTCGCAACAATTTGAAGATGTTCCCATTGGAACAACATTCACCACTGAGGTTGAAACAGGACCATACGGAGAACTGCCCCAGCTCATTTTGTATAGTGCCGATATCGACGTCGACCATTTTCTTACGGCCGAGATTTGATTAGCCTCAGGATTTTGCCGAGTCTGCCCCCTGTTTCCTTTAGGAGGTAGAATATTCTGCCCCCTGCTTCGACCTTAGTCCTTGGCAGGTGCCAGTTGTTTGAGGACTGATTCTGTCGGCAAAGTTGCAGCTTGGGGAACCCGCCTATGGAAGACAGACTTCCTCTGGGCTTCCTCCATCGGCGTTGAGGCACCGAGGGTGGGAGGCATGAGCATCGACCCAAAGAGAAGCCCGTTGATTTCTAGAAGAGCCGGATTGCAGAGATTTGAGCCTGCAAGTGGCCCGTACTTGACTCCACCAGATATGACAAAGTCTGAGTTGCTAAGGTAGGAGCAAACGCCATTCTTCATAGAGACAAAACGCCGGCTTCAGTATCCCCTCCCCTAAGGGCAACCACAAACATATATACCGCAATTATTTGATCGCGGAAAATCACGACACACGAAGTGTGGAGTGGAAAGAGGAAAAGGTCCCACCGGGCGTGCCAGAATCTGTTCTCCGCCGAAAACCGGGAAAGACAAACGTCTTGCCTGAATTTGGGGCAGATACTATTTGATTTTATCCGTCCACCTCTCCAAAGATGCCAAGTTGATTTATGGCACCGTATATCGGAGGTTTAGACGGATGCGGCCGTTATAGCAGAATTCGTCAGATTCCCCCTCGTTTGAGGAGTTTTTGATTGTAGGGATGCACTTCCCTGCACGCGCAAGCACCTGCAATTAATTACGCTACCGCATAGTGGTAACCACTTTCCCCTTCTCCAGATGGTCACTTTGTGTCGTGTGTGTTTGTTTTATTTTTGGTTGCCCATGGATTGTATACGGAGACTAATTTATGTTGTCGTCCGTAGGGCGTGGATTAGTCCAAATCCGTATTTTCTTAGATTTGGGTTTGGGTTGGGTTTAAGGATCGTTAGTCTTATTTTAGACTAAGATTAACTCAAACGTTTGTTGCGGATGCGTTAGTCTAATTTTAGACTAAGATCTACTCAACAAGATCATTTAGATCCAACAAAAGAGCATTTGGGCTCTATTCTTTTAGTTTAGGGACGTTGCGGTCCATAAGTTTAAGGACATCATAGTCCGTGGAGTTTAAGGATATCATAGTCCGTGGAGTTTAAGGATATCATAGTCCATGGAGTTTAAAGACGTCATAGTCTGTGGGGTTTAGTTTAGGGACGTTGCGGTCCATAATGTTTAAGAACATCATAGTCCATGAGTTTAAGGACATCATAGTCCATGAGTTTAAAGAC
This sequence comes from Agapanthus africanus, assembly GCA_030015575.1. Taxonomy (NCBI): domain Eukaryota; kingdom Viridiplantae; phylum Streptophyta; class Magnoliopsida; order Asparagales; family Amaryllidaceae; genus Agapanthus; species Agapanthus africanus. The sequence continues at coordinate 393,955,864 of JASDDO010000029.1, read as the reverse complement.
ATCATAGTCCGTAGAGTTTAGTTTAGGGACGTTGCGATCCATTGAATGTTTGGTTGCCGGGACCCGCCACCTCTGAAGACGTTGAAAAATTACAATGACATATATCAGAGCTGTGAAGAGATGTACCCTTAAACCAGTGAATGTTCATTAAAGATTTGATAGTCTTGTTTGGGACTAAAGCCAATAGGCTCAGTCAATTTGGGGTTTGGCCAATCTTGGGCTCAGCCCATTTAATCATGTTTATTTGGGATTGATCCCATTTATGCATCAGCGATGCTGAACAATAATGTGGGCTCTGACACCCCTTATTCTTTTGTTTTATTTGGAGTGTTAAACATCGGCGTATGTTTGGCGCTCACGTGGGGTCACGTGATGCCTTAAACTAGTGTTAAACACTAAGAGCTTAAGGGGCTCACGTGGGGTCACGTGAGGCACTTGAAAATAGGCCCAGCTTCTTTGGAATTACCCCTTTTCTTTTCTGAGTGCCGAGCACTATTAGGGCTACGTGGGATCACGTGAGGCGCATTTGCATTTGATTTATTCTTCCTTCTCTTTTGAAAGTGCTTAGCACTATAAAAGGGTCACGTGATATCACGTGAGGCGTCTTAAATATAGAGACTGCCTTGTTTCATCTTATGAAAGTGCTAAGCACTATAAAGGGGTCATGTGTTCACGTGAGGCGCCTCAAATTGAGATATGTTTTAGGTTTACTCCCCTTTTATCCTTTTGAAGAGGCTAGTTCAGGGGTCACGTGGGAGCACGTGACCTGATATGAATTGTTCTCTTTTGATTATTGAGGGGGAAAGCCCACGTGAGCGCACGTGACCTGACATCTATCATATTGGGTGCTAATCTCTTTTACGTGCATGGAGAGTTAAATGCTTTGTTTAAGAATTGAATTCTTTTATAGGGTTAAACCCCAGTTTTATTTGGAGGAATTAAATTCCTATATGTTACGTTAAAAGAATTAAATTCTTTAAACTCAATTTCCCCCTTATGTTTTGGATCTGCATGACAGATCTCCCCGATGAGAATTAAATTCTCAACTTGTGGGGAGTTCTGCTTCTGCGGATCTTTAATCAAAGGAAGAACTAAGTTCTTTTTAGAAGAGCTAAACTATTGGTTTGAGAATTAAATTCTCTTTTGTTTTATGGGAGCTTATGGGGTGATCTCTTTCCTTCTCTTACCTAGAGTTTCTTTCTTCTTTGAAGAGATCTTCTTCTCTCTGGAGAATTAAATTCTCTTTTCTCTTCTTTTTTTTGCTTTCAAGGGGGTTTTTCTCTCCCTTTCTCCCCCTCCTCTTATTTTCTTCTTGGCTCCTATTTATAAGAGAACGAAAAGAATCAATTTGTTTAGAAAATCTCTCATTGAGAGATTTTGATTGATTTTATAATCAGCCAAAAAGATCTTTTAGATCAATCAGTGAATTTTATTCACAGTTGGATTTTTAATCTAAGGACTTCTGTTTTACAGAAGATATCTTGTTTGTTGTTCTTAACAAGATTGAGAAGATATTTCCCTGTACAGAATTTTTCTGTAGATTGGTGATCTTTAATCACCATTGGATCTTTAATCCAACGGCGCTCTGTTGTACAGAGCATAATCTTTCTTGTTTAGAAAGATACAAGGAAATATTTTCCAAATAAAGCTTTTGCTTCCTTTTAAGTAGAATTTAATTCCATCGGTTCAGAAGGCTTAAGAGCCCATCAGGTGTACCATGTGACCGCTCCCATAATTAATCTGTTTTTTTTTTGTATGCAGGAGTCCAAACAGAGAGAAAGTATCACGTGGTAACACGTGAGCTTCTTTGTTTCTTTATTTGTTTTATAACTGAATCACACACGTTTTTTGTAAAAGACGATCACGTGCTTGGACGTGAGGCTTTAGTTGCCACCTACTAACGAAGCTGCTTACTCTGCATACAAATGCATCACGTGCTTGCACGTGATGCTCCACTAGCGGGAACTTTTTCCTTTTCCCTCTCTGAGTCTCTTTGTAAGGGATTGATGATCACGTGCTTACACGTTATGCTTTCATTAATGGGGAATTTTTCCCTTCCCTTCTTATTCTGAATTTTTATGATGATATTAAGCTCTGGCGCAAATGCCCGGCGCGTATTGGCCTTCTCTATATTGGGATTTTGTAGAACTTAAGTTCTATAGAAAAAATATTTTATTCTCTACAAAGGGCACATGTTTCCTGCGCCAATGTGGATTTTTTTGGAACTTAAGTTTTATAGGAAAAACTTTATTTCCCAAAGGCATTCCATATATCTGCGCCCAAAAATATTTTAATGGGGTAAGATCCAAACCTTTTGGATCAATGGAGTCTCTTAGTTTCGAAGTTAGAAGCTCTACACTGTTTCAACATACAGTGGTTTTTTCCTTTGCTGATATCATTTTGTCTTCTCCTTTTCCAGGTATAATGGTCGATCGTATGTACAACATTAGGGATATCATTTCTCATGATGATATCATCGGTACAAGCCCAGCTATTCTGACCCGCAATGCGAGGCCGTACTCCATCATTTTGAAGACCGCTGCGGGGGGCTACTTCCACATCGGTCTTCTCTCTTGCAACTGCTCTTCACCGCAATCTGGAGAGCTACCCCCGGGCTCTTCATGCCGATTCCGCGATATGCATTGGATCAGGCCGAGGATAAAGTGCATTCGGTCTACATATTGGGCTTAATTTCTAAGAACCGGAAGCATCGTTCTATAGATAACTTGTGCTAGATTTACCAACGAAAGGCAATCATTTCTTCGCCCGCGGCAGCTGAAGATATCAGCGATAATCCCGGTGCTCGTGTCCGCGAAAGGAAATGCAAGGAGAGGGAGGAGACTGTTTGGGAGGCCTTGTAAAATCTTGTTTTTGATTTTCATAACCAATGTACCGTGGCAATCTCTTGTCTTTGTTGTAACCATCGCATGGCTAGAATTCGTACTTTCCCTTCGTTTTGCGAAACTTGTATCGGACTAGTAGTTTGTAATCCATCTTTAGACGAATCAATGGAATGCAACCTTTTCTTTTTATATTCACACTTCTCTTTTTTCTGTGCTGAAATGGCTTAGCTTAGTTTATTTACTCGTTCTGGAGCATTCAGTTCATCTCACCCTCAAGTAAAGAAAAACTAAGCCTAACGTCAAATATACATAACCCCTATCAATATAGGTGTCCGTTAAGTTTGCGGTGCTGGGTTTAGTCCATCGCACCATTATGTCAGCAGATTTCTTATCGATTCTTGTCCACTTAGGTTGCTGGCTCGAGTAGCCACGTGCTTGCGGTATCACACAACCTTACCGCTGTAGGATACGATTTCTCAAGTAACCTTCCTAGGCTGGTATGTCCGTATTGTCGTCAAATGGTTCAGCGTTAGGCGCTAACGTGGCACTTTACCTTGAGGTCAGACTCCCATCTTTGAGGAGTCCCATGGAAGTCAGAGCAGCATCCGTCCGAGGTGGGATAACATACAATGGTCTTTAAGGTGGGATAACATACAATGGTCTTTAGGCTTTATATGTATTGCCATCAAGACCTGAAGCTAGGAATACGCCATCACTTCACTGAATTTTGACCCTTAGGTCCTTAATGATGCTGCAATCATACTTCACCAAGGTAAGTTGGACGTCCATATCGTCATTATGTTATATAAATTCCATCAAGATTCAGTTATTCAATTGATGAAGCGCAGGGAAAGACATCGCTCCTTTTCCATCATGAACTGTCTGCAAAAGTCAAGATTCGAACTACCTGTAGGGCAGAAAAAAAATTATTTTATCATTTTTTATTTTTATTCTTCACGATGCTCTATCATTTCTGCATTTCTTATCGCGAAGGTCATGATTGCACAATCATTTCGGCTATTTCATTTTATTTACTTACTGATTTTTATTGTGAGCTGCCCAATCATTTCGGCTATATTTTTTTAAATCTAATACCAGCTCTGTGTCATGACCTGGAAAAGGCACGTAACCGGCACGAGAATTAGGTGAAGTCTATAGGACCCTGCCGTAATTCAAGTAAGCCGAAGCCTAGATATCTAAATCTTTTTGCGGAAAATAAAGGAGGTGCAGTTTGAAACATCGGCATAATGAATTAAGCCTTCTTTAAAATATAAGTAACATCATATGAAAATTCAATGACTTGCATACTATCTTTGAAAACATTTTCGTCTTTGAAATTTGGGCAGCACCTCCTTGTATAATTTGATCCAAAACCATATGCATGCAATAATATAGGCATCCCCAAACGGGAGCTAGATCTTCGCCTATTGGCGGAATCATAACCACACAATAAAGCATATATATACGACGTCCTACGGCAAAAATCAATCACAGAAAGAGAATAAGTAAAACCAAGATATCATCCAACTCAAATAAGCGATAATACACCCATCTCGCTCTAAGTCTCGAGAATAAACAAATCTGGTCTAGGTCTACCAATATACATAGTCTGGTTTCTGGTTGATGGAACTTTAACTAGATACAACAGAAATAAATAGGTACAAGAGTGTGCGAATCCCACCTACCAAAGCAAAACACCCAGAAGAAAGCTGTGTGCCAGTGTCACGACCTAAAATTGGCACGTGACGGCTCTTAAACTACGCAACGTCTACAGCCGTAACGCAATTTAAGTAAGCCGAAAACCCAGCAATCTAAACCATCAAAAGTAGTAAGTGATAATAGAAGTTTTAAAACATTTGAAATCTCAACCCAAATTTTGTAAAAGTCCAACTTTATTTTCTTAAAAATTTTGGCAGCACCTCCTTTGTAAAAACTAACCCCAAAAATGGGTACAACATAAATATAAGTAAAGCATCCCCAACGGGAGAAAATCCACGTCCAACGGCGGAAAACAACCACCACAACAGATATACGACGCCGTAGCGAAGAAATAAAAGACGATATAAGTAAAACTGCATAAAAGACATCCAAGTCCCAAAAATATACAATATCGTCCCCACCTCAAGTCTCTAAGTCATACACATGAAAGTGGTAGATGAAGAGTATAGGATACAACAAATATACAATGAACATGAACGGATAACCACAAAACCCACCTAAAGCAAAACTGCACACTGTGAGCCGAAGCGGTATCCGCGGCAAAAGATGATAAGATAGATGAATAGCATGCCTCGACTACTCTGGGGAACAACCTGCAAAACCCTGTGGCACAACGGGGGTGAGTTGCCAACTCGTGAATAGTAAATAACATATGCAGGTAATTATAAGTATGCACATACAGCGCGAATCTAACATATGCATGCTAAATAGCAATAAATGGTCATATGTATGCAATAGACATGAAAGGTACACTAGCAGGTACAAATAATACATGAAGCAATAATAATATGACAATCTGAATGCAACAATCATGTAAGGTACTCTATCAGGTACTACTAATACATGAAGCGATGATATGACAATGTATATATGCAACAGTCATGAAAGGTACTCTAGCAGGTACAACTAATACATGAAGCAGTGTATAAACAATAAATGCGAAGTATGATATGAAATATGTCATTTCCACAGAATCCTGATATCATGGTAGGACCAAAGTCCATCAAGACAATCCAAATCCCAATTTCTTCAAATCAACCCCCAAATTGGCTCTCATATCATGTAAGTCTCATAAATCCTGAATGTACAATATCAAGTAAATCTCATATATCTTGTATCCAATATCAAGTGAATCTCAAATATCCTAAGTCCAGTATAAAGTGAATCTCAAATATCCTAAGTATGTTTGCATGAATAATTATGATGATGTATATGAATTGATGTGTATACATATATATTAGCGTCACATTCCACTAATATATATATATATATATATATATATATATATATATGCATATATAACAGCGTCCGATTCTACTGTTATATAAACTTAGGAGTAAAAATATCATGAAACTAAAGTGTCAAGTATCGACACAAAAATACTGATCTATCAGGTGATGTCACCACGACTGGCCCCTGATAGGTACGTAGCATACGCTATTCTGAAAACCCGAGTGACCAGCTTCGACCCTCATCTTTCGACGTATCCATACGTACATGACCCCGGCCTGTATCCCCACGATACCCGTTGAGTCAAAGATACTGTCACCGGAAGGTATGATTCCCCCACTAACTCATCGTCTAACTCCACGAAATTCTTGCCCCGGGGTACTTCCGGGCCTTACCATGTACCCGCACAAGGTTCCCTCCTTTCCTCGCGTGGGTATATATATATATATATATATATATATATATATATATATATATCAGAACCGATAAATCTCATGGTGGATGCTAAAATATCATATCAAGAGAAACCGGGTTTTTCAAATAATGCATAATTTCATGAAACTACCACGGTCCTCAAATCCAGAAAACATCATGAAAAATCCATATCTCAATGCGAAAATCCATGAATATAATATATGCAACAAAAACTGTAATGTGAGCATATAAAGGAAAAGCCGCTATTTAATTGAAACAAGTTAAAATATATATATGCGGTTCCTAATTTCTCCAAGTCTATATAATATCAAATAAACGTAAACATGTAGCTATAACCAGATATGTGTGTAAACATGAAGGTATAGCAAGGTATATATATCTACTTATTAATAATGATGTAATATGCCATCCAAGTATAAGTGAAGTATGTATGCAAGGTATACATGTAGCTATGTCATTATGTGTGAAATATACATATCACTAATGGTAACTAGCATGTAAGCATATCAAGGCATATATGTAAGCATGTAGGTATATAGGTATGCAATATGTCATATGCATAAAGAAATATGAATCAATGTCCCTAACCAAACAATATCATATAGGTATGTGTGTTGTGCGTGTCATGGCAATTATTGACGGTGTGTGTGGCATACAATCAGTGCTCGTGCAATATGAGCCATCAATAATAGTGCAGTGTCCTAAGGGTACAAGTCCAAGCACAACAAATAACTAAGCAATAAGGTGTATGCGCAACTCTATATATGAAATAGAATATGCGACAATATCATGTCATCTCTAGCCCAGACGCATAACGCCATACGGGCGATTCCCCTGTAAATGTTAAATCTACTCACCAACGTTCCTAGCTAAGTAAAGCCAACTACTCGCTTTCCCCTATTCGCAGCACCCGAAGTCCTCGCCTGCGATCCTGAAAGCAAATAACAATATAACAAGTATTTATTAGCAATCGACCAATAACACGTACAAACTGCGTTTGATTGACGCACCAACTCCAAATATACTCTCAAGTGTTCGTCAAGTGGCTAACGCACGTAGCGACACTACGAAACCAACTCAAGAGCAAAAGCTACACAAAGATATCGGCACGACCCTAGCTAGGAACGCAAAGCGACACAACTACCAAGTCTAGACCCTGATCGTACCGATCGCGCATTCACAACACAAGATATAGCGTGGAATCAATATAATTAACGTCGCAGCGTCAAAAGAAACCCACGCCTAAAATTTACCGAAACCTAGTAAGCAATATATATCATTTTAGCACCAAACTACAACTTTTTACCAAACTAGAATTTACAAACATCACTAATTAGCAAGATTAAACCATATAAACCCTTACTAGAATTTTAATCTCACCTAATTAGGATTTAGTAAAAGTCTAGTTTGTAATTAAGCTAATTAGATAATTAGGAAAAATATCATTTAACAAATCTAGCAAGTAGGTTAAGTTTTCTTTTGATTAAAACTAACAATTAACCTATTCACTAATCAAAACCCTAATTAATTATCCAAAAACCATTTCTAGAATTTTAAACATGCAATTAAATAGCTTAATTTTAACAACTAATAAGCTAATTAAAGTATTAGAACAACAAGAGATTAAGGTTAGGGTTTTATACCTCCAAATTTGATTTGAAACTTGCAACTAGAAAACCAAAGTTAGCCTCCAAAAACTAAGACTTTTGTGAAGATCCAAGCTAGATTAGAGTTCAAGAATGAAGGAAAATGATTATATTTGAGTTTGTATGAATTTATTTGGATTTTTGATGATTTATTTGTGCAAGAAATTGATGAAATGAGGTGAGAGGAAAGAAGGGCAGTAAGGGAATGAGGAGGGGCCGGCCATTCAAGAAGTGGGGGGGTTGTGAAAAAAAAATGAAGAAAGTTCCAGCAAAAATTCAATTAATGCACATTTGATGCAAATGCCACATTTTCTTTCTTTTCATTTCTTTTAAAATTAAATCCTTTTGTCACCACAAATATCTAGATATTAGAATGAATGGTTTAACAAAATATCTAATGATTAGATTAGCATAAAACCATATTAGTAGTAATTAACCCAAACCAAAAAGTAATTACCACTAATAAAGTGCACAAATAAAGTATTAAAATAACATTTTAATTAAGGAAAAATAGTATGTGAACCAAAACTTCCAATTGACCCCCAAAGTCCGCGCACTAGTTTTATTCTAGCTAAACTAGGTGCCGACAAGTCTATACAGAAGTTTGATCACAATCAGGTTAAAACGGAAAACACCGACTATTTTACCCTAAAAACGAAAAATTTGCAAAACGATTTCTAAAATGTTACAATCTTCCCCCTTAAAGAAATTCGGTCCTCAAATTTAAAATTCTCACTGAGCGTACCTTCAAAGAGATAAGTAAAAAAACTCCCAAATCTCGCTCGCAGCCTCCAAAGTGATCACCTCACTATACGACTACGCCAAAAAACCTTCACGTAAAGCAAGACCCTTGGCCGAAATCCCTCCACCTGCCGATCCACTAAAACTATCGGCTGCTGGTGAACAAAAGATCACGTCCAAAAGAATGGTCTGGTGCTGAATCATGTGAGAAAGGTCATGAAGGTATTTGCGAAGCATCGACACAAGGAATACAGGGTGAATACTCAAAAATCTGGGTGGAAGTGCCAAATTAGGCAACGGAACTAACTCGCTCGAGGATCTCAAAGGACCAACAATCTGGGACTAAGCTTCCTAAAACTCAGCACGCCATTTCATCGGAAAAATCTGTAGGAATACATGATCTCCCACTGCGAACTCAAGTCTGCGACCACCACGGTCGGCATAAGATTTCTGTCTGCACTGGGCTACTCTCATCTGACCTGAACATTCTGGATCATCTCCGAAGTCTCTAGACTAGCTGGGATCCAAAATCCTATTCACGCAGAGTCAGAAAAAAAACAGACTGGCGATCGACACCACCTAACAACAAAACCTAAGGTTTCCAATTGGAATGTCTTCTAATAACAGCTATCGAAAGAGAACCCTAACAATGGCAAGTGACGATCCCAACTACCAACAATAATTAGTACGCACGCACAAGCATATCCTCCAGAGTTTGTATAGCCCACTCTCACAAACCTTCATCCTGCGGATGGAAAAGCGGAGCTAAAGCTCAACCAGTACCCAAGGCTTCCTGAAGCTTCTGCCCAAGACGGCAAGCGAAAAGGGTGCCTCTATTGAATACAACGCATGAAGGAACTCTATGCAAACGCACAAACTTAACAAAGAACAACTGATAAAACTGAGCATAACCGGACAACAAACACCCAAATGGAGTCACACCCTGTCTAAACCTGGGTAGACACCACAACGACATTCATGGAGATCTGCTCCCATTCCCACTCCGGAACAGTTAAAGGTTGCAACTCTCCAGCCGGTCTCAAGTGCTCAACCTTAGCTCACAACAAGACAGACACCGTGAAACGAAATATGAAACGTCACTCTTCATCCCTGTCCACCCGTAACTAACTCACAAGTCACGTCACATATTGGTGGACTTGAATGAACACAGAAAGCCGACTGATGTGCCTGCTCTAGGATTTCGCGTCTCTACCCATCAGTAACAGGTACACACAAACGCGTCCCTAAACGTAGCACACCCTAGTCATAAATCAAGGGCTCCAAATCATTACCCAGCCGAATATGCTCAAGAATCTCTAACGAACAAGCATCAGCGGGCTGTGCCTCGCGAAAGCGATTAAGGAAAAGTGGACGGGCGCAGACATGAGAAAGCTATTCCCGCCTTAAAGAAGAGGTGAACCTAGCTATACTCCATGATCACACAAGAACTGTAAATCTGCAGAAGACTGTCTCAAAACTGTACACAACTGGAACAAGCTACCCCTAGGCATACGACTCAAAGCATCAGCTACCACAATCGCCTTGCCACGGGAAACAAAGGATCTCACAAACACATCCATCCAACGGCGTTGTCTCAACAATCAAAACCTACTGTATGAAGATGTACATTAAGCTCTGGTGGTCCGTGAAAATCTGGCACGACCCTCCACATAAGTAGTGTCTCCAAATCTCCGACGTACGACCACCGCGGCCATCTCCAGATCATGAGTGGGATATCCTGCTCGTGCTTCCTCCAACTGTCGGGAAGCAAAAGAGATAACTCTACAGTATCACATCAGTACACAATCGAGCCCCACCAGCGAAACATCACGGTTAAACAACAAGGTCGCCCGAACCAAAAAGCAAAGAAAGAACTGGTGCAGTTATCAACCGAGTCTTCAACTGCTGAAAACTCCGCACGCATGCCACGGTCCAAAGAAAAGAAATCTCCTTTCCGGTCGGTGCAGTGATACACAAGTAATCCTGCATGAAACGGTGGTAAAAACCTGCTAAGCCCAAAAATATGCGGACCTCCATCCCGTACACAAGTCTGGACGAAAACCGTACGGCCTCGATCTTCCTCGGAACCATACGAAACCGTCTCCCATAACTACAAGACCTAGGAGTCAACACAATCAAGCCTGAAGGAACACTCCGAGAATCTAGCAAACAGCTGGTGCTCTCCCAATGTCTACAAATCAAATCCTCAAGTGCTGCTCATGTTCCTCACGACACATTGGAATAGACCAGAATGTCATCAATGACACAACAATAAACTGGTCGAAGAACGGTCTGAAGAAATCTGGTTCATCATATCTACGAATGTTGCTAGGGCATTGGTAAGTACAATGACACCACCAAAACATACATAGCCCGTAGCACGCACAAAAGAAGGCTTCGGAATGGCATCACTCCGAACCCGCAACAATGATGACCTGATCCGAAACAACTTAGAAAAATGTCTCGCACTCTGGAGCCGATCAAGAAATCGTCAATACAAGGTAAAGGATACATATCCGCACCATAAGCCGGTTCAATTGACGATAAATCAATACACAACCTCAAACTGTCGTCTTCCTCCTTGACGAACAGAATAGGAGCTCCCCAAAGCGAAACACTCAGACGCACAAACCACCTAACAAACAACTCTGCAGCTGATCCTTAAGCTCCCTAAGCTCCGCCGGCTCATCTGGAACAACGTAGGAAAACTCTCGCACGATAGAAACACGGTCCAACAAACCCACTGTGGTTCCGGTATCATGAATGAAAGCCAAGAATCCTCGACATCCTCTCCTCAAAAGCCGACTAGCGAAAAAGGCTGAATTCAAGCTGTGAGAGGCGGCACCACTGTCCCCCTGCACAACAAGAACTGACTCGCTGGGAAAACAAAACCTAACTGTTTTCCCGCGGTAGTCCACAGACGCCTAGCACGTAGCTAACCAGTCCGTGCCCAGGAGAACGTCAAATCCAACATCTCTAGAAAGATCAAAACGACGGACGAATCTCTATCTCCTATCCGATTGGCACACAACCGAAATACGTGTCGTGCAACAAAGGAATCGCTGATAGAAACTAACACAACAACGGCTGATCTAGCTAACACGACTCTCGTCCCAACCATGGCACAAAGTGTGTAAAACAAACAAGTGCATCACAAGAACATACGAATTAAGAATACCTGAAAACTCTGCATTGGACGCCCGCACGTCCCGATGAGTAGAAGCAAACTCTCGTGTCTGCCCCCAACCCGCAACTGTCAAAACTCTTCCTCTACCAACCTGTTCCCTCTGAGCGAATCCTCCGCGACCATGACCTCTCCGAACACGAGTTTGACGCGGTGCTAAGGAACAATCCCTGATGAGGTGATGAAGGCTCCCACACCAGAAACATCCACGCAATGACTGCTGACCCTCCTGGGGATGAGAGCTGAACGAATGTCCTCGTCCTAATCCTCGGCTACTCCCATGACGGTCACGAAATCTGTCTCGACGACTACGCCTCTGTCTCTGGGCTGGTACACCGGTACGAGTCCTCCACTGTTCCGGAACTCCTAAAGTCTCTGGAAAACGTGCTTCGTCAACTGGAGCTGCATCCACTGGTGGTATGTAGGTGACGAAAAGCTGAGTGCTGACCGCAAGGAACAACTGGGTAACATGGGTGACAACCTCCTGTCGCTGCGCTCTACTGGCCTCAACCAAAGACCTCATCGTCTGGCACAAGTCCTGCATCTCTACCACAAGTCTAGCGATACGATCTGTCGAAAGTGGATCCATTTGTTCCTTTACAGCGAGCGTACCATCCTGGTCAAACCTCATCCCACACGAGTCAACTCTGACCTTGGCACTCGCAGCACCTCTCTGAATCCCCATAGTCATCGGTGGCAAAAGTTATAAATAGAAATAGGATTCGATATGAACACGGAAATCGAATCACAAGAATATGTATCATCAAGAAAGGAATTTCAAGCAATTTGTACTTAGGTCACTTTAAGCGGAGTACCGCGTCGTGAGTATGCCGCGGACATACACACACTACGTTACTCTTCTTAAGCTACTTACTCTATCATACCAAGGTCATCCTACACTCCGAAAGGTAAAAAACCTAGCGCTCTGATACCAACTTTGTCACGACCCGAAATTGGCACGTGACGGCCCTTAAACTACACAACGTCTACAGGCGTAACGCAATTTAAGTAAGCCGAAAACCCAGCAATCTAAACCATCAAAAGTAGTAAGTGATAATAGAAGTTTTAAAACATTTGAAATCTTAACCCAAATTTTTTAAAAGTCTAACTTTATTTTCTTAAAAAATTTGGCAGCACCTCCTTTGTAAAAACTAACCTCAAAAATGGGTACAACATAAATATAAGTAAAGCATCCCCAACGAGAGAAAATCCACGCCCAACGGCGGAAAACAACCACCACAATAGATATACGACGCCGTAGCGTAGAAATAAAAGACGATATAAGTAAAACTGCGTAAAAGACATTTCAAGTCACCAAAATATACAATATCGTCCTCACCTCAAGTCTCTAAGTCATACACATGAAAGTGGTAGATGGAGAGTACAGGATACAACAAATATACAATGAACATGAACGGATAACCACAAAACCCACCTAAAGCAAAACTGCATACTGTAAGCCGAAGCGGTATCCGCAGCAAAAGATGATAAGATAGATGAATAGCCTGCCTCGACTACTCAGGGGAACAACCTGCAAAACCCTGTGGCACAACGGGGGTGAGTTGCCAACTCGTGAATAGTAAATAACATATGCAGGTAATCGCAAGTAAGCACGTACAGCGCGAATCTAACATATGCATGCTAAATAGCAATAAATGGTCATATGTATGCAATAGTAATGAAAGGTATACTAGCAGGTATAACTAATATATGAAGCAATAATAATATGACAATCTGTAAGCAACAATCATGTAAGGTACTCTATCAGGTACTACTAATACATGAAGCGATGATATGACAATGTATATATGCAACAGTCATGAAAGGTGCTCTAGCAGGTATAACTAATACATGAAGCAGTGCAAAAACAATAAATGCGGAGTATGGAATGAAACATGTCATTTCCACGGAATTCTGACATCGTGGTAGGACCAAAGTCCATCAAGACAATCCAAATCCCAATTTCTTCAAATCAGCCCCCAAATTGGCTCTCATATCATGTAAGTCTCACAAATCCTGAATGTACAATATCAAGTAAATCTCATATATCCTGTATCCAATATCAAGTGAACTCAAATATCCTAAGTCCAGTATCAAGTGAATCTCAAATATCCTAAGTATGTTTGCATGAATAATTATGATGATGTATATGAATTGATATGTATACATATATATTACCGTCCCATTCTACTAATATATATATATATATATATAACAGCGTCCCATTCCACTGTTATATATACTTAGGAGTAAAAATATCATGAAACCAATGTGTCAAGTATCGACACAAAAATACTGATCTATCAGGTGATGTCACCACGACTGGCCCCAGATATGTACGTAGCATACGCTATTCCAAAAACCCGAGTGCCCAGCTTCGACAATCATCTTTCGACGTATCCATACGTATATGACCCCGACTTGTATCCCCACGATACCCGTCGAGTCAAAGGTACTGTCACCGGAAGGTATGGTTCCCCCACTAACTCATCGTCTAGCTCCACGAAATTCTTGCCCCGGGGTACCTCCGGGCCCCACTATGTATCTGCACACGGCTCCTTCCTTTCCTCGCGTGGTGTGTATGTGTGTTTGTGTCAGAACCGATAAGTCTCATGGTGGATGCTGAAATATCATATCAAGAGAAACCGGGTTTTTCAAATAATGCATAATTTCATGAAACTACCACGGTCTTCAAATCCAGAAAATATCATGAAAAATCCATATCTCAATGCGAAAATCCATGAATATAATATATGCAACAAAAACTGTAATGTGAGCATATAAAGAAAAAGCCGCTATTTAATTGCAACAAGTTAAAATATATATATATGTGGTTCCTAATTTCTCCAAGTCTATATAACATCAAATAAAGGTAAACATGTAGCGATGACCAGATATGTGTGTAAACATGAAGGTATAGCAAGGTATATATATCTACCTATTAATAATGATGTAATATACCCTCCAAGTATAAGTGAAGTATGTATGCAAGGTATACATGTAGCTATGTCATTATGTGTGAAATATACCTATCGCTAATGGTAACTAGCATGTAAGCATGTCAAGGCATATGTGTAAGAATGTAGGTATACAGGTATGCAATATTTCATATGCAAAAAGAAATATGAATCAATGTCTCAATGTCCCTTACCAAATAATATCATATAGGTATGTGTGTTGTGCGTGTCATGGCAATTATTGAGGGTGTGTGTGGCATACAATCAGTGCTCGTGCAACATGAGCCGTCAATAATAGTGCAGTGTCCTAAGGGTACAAGTCCAAGCACAACAAATAACTAAGTAATAAGGTGTATGTGCAACTCCATATATGAAATAGAATATGCGACAATATCATGTCATCTCTAGCCCAGACGCATAACGCCATGCCGGCGATTCGCCTGTAGATGTTAAATCTACTCACCAACGTTCCTGGCTAAGTAAAGCCAACTACTCGCTTTCCCCTGTTCGCAGCGCCCAAAGTCCCCGCCTGTGATCCTGAAAGCGAATAACAATTTAACAAGTATTTATTAGCAATCGACCAATAACACGTATAAACTACGTTTGACCAACGCACCAACTCCAAACATACTCTCAAGAGTTCGTCAAGTGGCTAACGCACGTAGCGACACTACGAAACCAACTCAAAAGCAAAAGCTACACAAAGACACGAACGATATCGGCACGACCCTAGCTAGGAACGCAAAGCGACACAACTACCAAGCCTAGACCCTGATCGTACCGATCGCGCATTTACAACACAAGATATAGCGTGGAATCAATATAATTAACGTCGCAGCGTCAAAAGAAACCCACGCCTAAAATTTACCGAAACCTAGTAAGCAATATATATCATTTTAGCACCAAACTACAACTTTTTACCAAACTAGAATTTACAAACATCACTAATTAGCAAGATTAAACGATACAAACCCTTACTAGAATTTTAATCTCACCTAATTAGGATTTAGTAAAAGTCTAGTTTGTAATTAAGCTAATTAGATAATTAGGAAAAATATCATTTAACAAATCTAGTAAGTAGGTTAAGTTTTCTTTTAATTAAAACTAACAATTAACCTATTCACTAATCAAAACCCTAATTAATTATCAAAAAACCATTTCTAGAATTTTAAACATGCAATTAAATAGCTTAATTTTAACAACTAATAAGCTAATTAAAGTATTAGAACAACAAGAGATTAAAGTTAGGGTTTTATACCTCCAAATTTGATTTGAACTTGCAACTAGAAAACCAAAGTTAGCCTCCAAAAATCAAGACTTTTGTGAAAATCCAAGCTAGATTAGAGTTCAAGAATGAAGGGAAATGATTATATTTGAATTTGTATGAATTTATTTGGATTTTTGATGATTTATTTGTGCAAGAAATTGATGAAATGAGGTGAGAGGAAAGAAGGGCAGCAAGGGAATGAGGAGGGGCCAGCCATTCAAGAAGTGGGGGGGTTGTTTGTTAAAAAAAATGAAGAAAGTTCTAGCAAAAATTCAATTAATGCACATTTAACGCAAATGCCACCTTTTCTTTCTTTTCTTTTCTTTTAAAATTAAATCCTTTTGTCACCATAAATATCTAGATATTAGAATGAATGGTTTAACAAAATATCTAGAAATTAGATTAGCATAAAATCATATTAGTAGTAATTAACCCAAGCCAAAAAGTAATTACCACTAATAAAGTGCACAAATAAAGCATTAAAATAACATTTTAATTAGGAAAAAATCTATGTGAACCAAAACTTCCAATTGACCCCCAAAATCCGCGCACTAGCTTTATTCTAGCTAAACTAGGTGCCGACAAGTCTATACAGGAGTTTGATCACAATCGGGTTAAAACGGAAAACACCGACTGTTTTACCCTAAAAACGGAAAATTTGCAAAACGATTTCTAAAAGCTTACAGCCAGCGATGCCGCTAATGACCCGAGCGATTAAACCTGCAAGAAAACTGTGGCACAACGGGGGTGAATTACCAACTCGTGAGAAGAAAATATCGGCAGGTAGAAATCGAATGAACAACGATCCCTAAGTCATATTGTATCATAAAAGTAATACTATAGTATCTAGGGTGATCATGTATGCATATGTGTATAATAGAGTCATGCCAATATCAGTATGTAATGATAATCATCTGAAATGTATGCATGTATACGTGTGTATCATCAAACATGTGTCCATCAACGACACATCAATCATCATGAAACCTGAGTGTCCAATATCGACACTAGAACATCATAAAACCCGTGTCCAGTATCAACACGTAAATCCTTATATCTCGGGCACCGCATCATCGAATCGACCCTCATATCCATCTGATCTCATGACTCCGGTCAGTATCCTTCAGATAACCGCCGAGCACAAACTATCACCGGTAGGTATTGCATCCCCTGCCAAGCTCATCGCCGTTCAACACAATCTTCTTGCCCTGGGGTACCTTACCGAGCCCACCATGTACCCACAGACGGTTCCTCCTCACTCCTCGAATTGGGTATGCTCATAACTCAGAACCGAGAAAACTCATGGTGGATGCCATAAATCAAATCACGAGAAACTGCGTTTTTAAAAAAATCATAAGACATGTTAAAATATATCAGCGGTTCTCAAATCTAGAAATCTCATGAAAACAGTATCTCAATGCATGTAACCATAAAGTACAGTATATGCAAACATAGAACAGTACTGTAAGTATCTCAAGTATTATCATGTAAGCATGTCTTGTGATAATTACTGAATAATGATTGTACTTTACAGTTAAAAGTAATGCAGTGATGTAACAGTTCTATTGTGTAAGGGGCATAGCAATTACCGATGATGAATGTATGAGCCGGCAAATCTGTGTATGTGTAACATGCGCATCATCGGTAATAGTGCAGGTGTACTAGCAGATGATGCCATATAAAGGTAATGCTGGGAACATAGCACGTATGTCACGAGGAATAATACAGCATAAACATGAACGGTAAAAGGTACGTAACTACACATGAACCATATGGATAGTTTAAATAATACGAATCGTAGTTTTGAAAGTAGGGGATACGGTGTTTTTTAGAAAAAGACACCATTTGAAAATCCGTAGTATCTCTTGAGGTTTTCCTTTAAAAAATGCATGCAATTCGTCAGTTTTTTGAAATACGTATGGTTCAAGTGTAATCTTTACGTCGACGATCCAGCCTCATAGTATCAGATGTGGCAATATCATCGAACATCATCCTCAAGTCACGAGAGAGGATCAATCATCCGGTATATCATATCGTGTACGGTAATCTATCGTATGGTGTCAACAAAACAGGATAAAGATCTATTGTCCTATACATAAACAAGGGTACGGATCTATGGTTTCGTACATTCTATCATCTCTTATTCTCATCCATATATATCTCGGTATAAGTATATGTGTATAATATCGCCTAGCATCTGTATATTAACATATCAATCCCAGTCATCTTGTTTTCATCATATTCTCATATCAACATATCATCCCGTACTTGTCCTCTTTTCAATTTTATATATATATATATATATATATATATATATATATATATATATATATATATATATATATATCGCTTCACATCCACATATCAACATATCAACTCACGTCCTCATTTCATCATGTTATTTCGTACTTAATCTTGTGATCATCTCTGTAAGTTCATAAGCATAGGTTTCTCAAAATATATTCTATATATATTGGATCTCCCATTATTATGGTTGTGGGGGTGCTATACGTCATCCACCAGACTTCCCCCGTAAATATAGATCTACTCATTTGCTGATCTTTGCTTTAACCGAAGTCGAGGAACTTCTTGTTCTCGTTCGTCGTCCCGGAAGTCCACGTGAAGATACCTACAATCAATACACATCATAACAATATCAAAACCAAATCCAAAAACCAATACGGCACGCGAAATGCTCATAGGTTAGAACGTATAGCCCACGCATGCAAAAACAACCAAATAACCCTCAGCATTGATGTACGAACATCCAACGACCGTGTCCAAACTCAAATACCAAAACCAAGTTTTCAGAAATCGAAAACCCGAAATCAGCATCGTGGAAAAACACTCTCAGATTCTACCCAAAGTGAAATTAGGAGATTTTGCATATAGAGTAGGTCTACATATCACATAACAGGGCCATGGAGCAAACATCACCCAAAATCATCAAGACCTGGCCGAAATTTACAGCCTTGGGGAATAAAATTGCGGTCAGAATGAAGAGATGGGGGCTCGGGTTTCAAGGGTAAATTTTATGCGGCCTGCATATCTCACTGTGATGGCAACTTATTTAATAAAGCTCTCGGGTCACAGCAGATCCTATTAGATCATCACATATCGTCAAAAACCAATATCGGAAAAATTCGAAGTTCATGTTTTGGGGTTCTAGTCTCAAGTTTGTCCAGAATATCATCACTAAGGGTTTAGGGCTACTAACTAAACCTCAATACATCTCTACAACTCAAAACATCCCCTAAAATCATCCTAGAAATTTCCAAGGTCACTAATCTAACTTAATCAAACTCTATACACAAATAGGAGATGAAGAAACTTGATAACAAGAAGAAAAGTGAAGGGTTTACCTCTTGGAGCAACTGAAGAAAATTCCAAGATGGCTCAAACTGATCAAAATCCAAACTTAAGCTTGTTATGGGGTGTAGGATGAGCTTGTGCACATTTTTTGTGAAGGAAACCATGGGTTTTGAGGTGGTTTTTGAGATAATTCTCATGGGGTAGTGAGGTGGAGGAAGGAGGAGATGAATATGAAGAAGGAGTTGAAGAAAAATGGATGAAGGAAAAAGGATGGGAGCCTTGGTTAAAGGTTGACCCCCCTCTCTCTCTCTCTAGCCCATGCTCTCTTATCCCCCTCCATGTCACATCTTGTCTCCCATATTCTTTTCCTTTTTCTTTTAAAACCCAAATGCAATAAATATAAAATGGAACCATACATGCAACAAAAATACAATATGTCATGGTGCACTAGCCATGATTATTAAGAAGTTGGATTTTGCTTAATGCATGATTAGTAGTGCACTAATCAAGTTTAACATAAATTTGCATATAATTAATTGCTTAATTATTTATAAAATATCCAAATCCAATAAATGCCTTTTTAATTAATAATTCATATTAATCTCAAAATATTTTCCAAATATTGGTATATAAAATATTGGTATATAATTATACCATTTTACGAAAACCCAAAATTCATACTCGAATAGTTTTCGTGAAATATATTATTTTATTATTTAAATTTCAAAAATAATAATTTATATTTCTGAAATATTACAATCTTCCCCCCTTAAATAAATTCGGTTCCCAAATTTAAAATTTAAATCCCCAAATACTAAAACATTTCGGTAATCAGTCAAATCAACGGGGCTCCGAAATCATGGAATACCCAAGTATGCCACAGCGCATCGTGTGTGCGCGAAAATGAGTATGAAACTTAAAATCGAAACTCCGTCAAGCGTCACGCAATTATGGGAGTTATGATGAAAATGCAAGTCTCGAAATCCACTGCTAAAACAAATATACTGTACTCAAGAATATAATACATATATGGTACGCATCCTCGTGAAATCATCTAAAAGCTGGATAAAACACATGCAAAATCCCTTCCAAATCGCCGTAAGATGCGTAACTCACAGTACAAGTGGCGGACGCTCATTTTGTAAAGAAATAGATATATGTCTATAGATGTTTTGCTCCAAATATACGTTCCGCCTTTTAGAAATATCCCAAAAGGTTTTCCTTATAAACTTTCGTGTCACTATGGGCACGTAGGAAATAGCGACACTATAACTCCTTTTTGAAAACCTCTTGGTAAACTTTTATGCATGCACAAATACTTAGGTATTATCCTCAGATCAGTCCTGCTCGGCTACTATATAATATAGTATCTATCATAAAAATATGATGCTCATAAATAAATCTACCTCAAAAAGTGTATCCAATATCACGTGCGTCTGGTGCGCACGGAAATCCAAGTCCAATACAAGTGCCACGAATGTGCACAAAAGAAAAACTAAGTGCAACGGGTGTGCACGAAAGTATCTATCAAGTGCAACGGATGTGCACGACAACAACATCAAGTGCATCTAGAGTGCACGAAAATCTCAACCAAGTGCAACTAATATGCACGAATAACAATACTACGTGCACTAGGTGCCCGAAAACTCATCAATATAACAAGGTATATAAAACATAAACGTGTGCAACTGTATGCACAAAATCCGTATCAATAAACTGCAAGCACATGTGAACGATACCGAGTGCATGAGTCAAGTCAAGTGCATACAACATGCACGAAATCAAATCAACTATGTCAAAATACATAGAATCATAAACACGTGCAACAAATGCACAAAATCGATATCAAGTGCAACAACTGTGCATATAGGAAAAATATCCAGTATGTGCAGCTACGGTGCATGAAAACAAATATCACGAAACCAAATTATCAAAACTCAAGTCCAAGCGATAAAAGTGTGATACTCGGATCACTAAACACAAATCGCAATAAATGACATTGAAGTACACCTTCTTCAATGTCGAAAAGTGCCGGTGCGCCCAAAGCTGGCAGAACAAGAACAACCACTTGCCTTCTGCTCACGGTCTGGCGTCCTCTGCCTCTGGGTCCTTGTTTTTTCTGTGGGTCATCAATTCTACAATCTTTCTGCTCGTCGTCCCGGTTAGGTGTAATAACGGAAATGGTCCCGCTCTATCACTCCTCTGATCATCTCTTGGCCAATTAATATGACCACTCGTAAAACAGCACGTTACTGATGGCGGCATCTATCGCTCTGATTATGCATGATACAACTGATCCTGGATGCAAATCCTTATCGCTATGGCATCCTGGAAGTAACCTGCTTGTGGTCTCTTCCGATCTCACCTATGTGAACTATACGGAGATTGGCACTCTTTACATAATCCTTTTCTCATATCCGGACAACTGCGTTCTCAGCACGGCTTTCCTCTGGTATTTGGTCGTATCTAACGCCTCTGCATACATATCAATCCTCTGGTATCAACGGGGAGTAACAACGGCTCGATAATATCTCTCACGAACCTCTTGTTCCACCTGTCTTCATTATCGTCCAATTAGAATTCATATCTTGTTGGCTGCGCACTATGATTCATTCTCGACTACAATTAATCCGGAGTCTCTCATAAGGACTCAAAGTTATGAACTAGGGTATCTTCACCACTCTATTGAAGATATCTAGCTGACCACGTGCTCAGGAACTCGTCCCAAGTTGTCGGAGGAATACGCTTCATTCGTCCTTTCTTAATCAACTCACAACACGTCTGGTGAGGTCCTTATATCTGAAGCTGGTCAACTTACTGATCTCGTATCGGAGCATCCAACGAACAATATCCTTTATTGATCGATTTACTCTAGATCTGAGTAAGATCCTTCAAACTAGAATTCTTCAACTCAACTGAACCTGTGTCGCGGCATCTAAATGGACGAATCATCTTAGTCACTCAATTCAAATAGACTAGCGATCTTCTGTCACATCCATGCCTGTAAGCTCCTGTGGTTTCAGCTTAATAACTCTGGAGGCGACATCCCGTCAATCACAGCAACCGCCAGGTCATCAGTCTGCATTGTAGACAAAGACACGAACTTCAGGAGTGGGTCATATGTCAACAGTCTTCTCAATCAGGATGGCCTCTATTAGTGGATCAATCATCCAGTACAGATCTCGAACACTCGTCTCAACCGAGAGATCTCAACATAAACAATACACCGATACGTTCATACGTCACCAGAAGAATATCATGGTCAGTTCTCATCCGTAATGAACTCGCTCTGACCCAATCTGTAGCCACAGCTCTCTCTGCTCTAGAAGCTATGATGACAGGAACCTCATGCAAATATCGATGAAGATAGATCATAGGAACGAATGGAATTGATAGGTCTGAAATGGAAATATGATCATAGGAAAGAATGGAATCAATGGGAATATGATCATAGGAACGAATAGAACCAAGGATCTCAAGAAATATACATCCTAAGGTCACTTAAATGGAGCAGCGTGTCGTGAGTATGCCGCGGAACATACTCACGGTACGTCACTTTACTCAAGCTGCCTATTCCATCAACCAAGGTCAACCTATAAGACGAAAACTTGGGTCCCAAAAACCCCCTTTAGTCAAGTCTAGGTTCCGTAAGGTCAAGCCTAAACTCGAACAAAGGTTAAACCTAACACTCTGATACCAACTTTTTCACAACCCGAAAAAGGCACGTGACCGGCACGAGAATTACGTAAAGTCTATATGATCCCGCCGTAATTCAAGTAAGCCGAAGCCCATATATCTAAACCTTTTTGCGGAAAATAAAGGAGGTGTAGTTTGAAACATCGGTATAATGAATTAAGCCTTCTTTAAATTATAAGTAACATCATATGAAAATGCAATTACATGCATACTATATTTGAAAATATTTTCATCTTTGAAATTTGGGCTGCACCTCCCTTGTATATTTTGATCCAAAATCATATACATGCAATAATATAAGCATCCCCAAATGGGAGCTAGCTCTTCGCCCATCGGTGGAATCACAACCACGCAATAAAACATATATATATATATGACGCCCTACGGCAAAGATCAATCACAGAAACAAAATAAGTAAAACCAAGACATCATCCAACTCAAATAAGCGACAATACACCCATCTCCCTCAAAGTCTTGAGAATAAACAAGTCTGGTCTAGGTCTACCAATATACATAGTCTGGTTTCTGGTTGATGGAACTTTAACTAGATACAACAAAATAAATAGGTACAAGGGTGGTCTTGATCCAAATGTGTATTCCACCTACCAAAGCAAAATACCTTGAAGAAAGTTGTGTGCCAGCGATGCCGCTACTGATCCGAGCGATCGAACCTGCAAGAAAACTGTGGCATAATAGAGGTAAGTTTTCAACTCGTGAGTAGAAAATATCAGCGGGTAGAAATCGAATGAACCAAGATCCTTAGGTCATACTGTATCATGAAGGTAATACTATGGTATCTAGGGTGATCATGTATGCATATGTGTATAATAGAGTCGTGCCAAAATCAGTATATAATGATAGTCATCTGAAATGTAAACATGTATACATGTGTATCA
Source organism: Agapanthus africanus (assembly GCA_030015575.1). Lineage (NCBI taxonomy): Eukaryota > Viridiplantae > Streptophyta > Magnoliopsida > Asparagales > Amaryllidaceae > Agapanthus > Agapanthus africanus. The sequence continues at coordinate 393,931,938 of JASDDO010000029.1, read as the reverse complement.
TCCAACATGTGTCCATCAACGACACATCAATCATCATGAAACCTGAGTGTCCAATATCGACACTCGAACATCATAAAACCTGTGTCCAGCATCGACACGTAAATCCTCAAATCTCGGGCCCCGCATCATTGGATCAGCCTTCATATCCATCTGATCTCACGACTCCGATCGGTATCCTTCAGATAACCGCCGAGCCCAAACTATCACCGATAGGTAGTGCATCCCCTGCCAGGCTCATCGCCGTCAACACGATCTTCTTGCCCCGGGGTATCTTACCGGGCCCACCATGTACTCGCAGACGGTTCCCCCTCACTTCTCGAATCGGGTATGCTCATAACTCAGAATCGAGAAAACTCATAGTGGACGCCACAAATCAAATCATGAGAAACCACGTTTTTAAAACAATCATAAGACTTGTTAAAATATATCAGCGGTTCTCAAATCCAGAAATCTCATGAAAACAGCATCTCAATGCATGTAACCATAAAGTACAGTATATGCAAACATAGAACAGTACTGTAAGTATCTTAAGTGTTATCATGTAAGCATGTCCTATGATAATTACTGAATAATGATTGTACTTTACAGTTAAGAGTAATGCAGTGATGTAACAGTTCTATTGTGTAAGGGGCATAGCAATTACCGATGATGAATGTGTGAGCCGGCAAATCTGTGTATGTGTAACATGCGCATCATCGGTAATAGTGCAGGTGTACTAGCAGATGATGCCATATAAAGGTAATGCTGGGAACATAGCACGTATGTCACGAGGAATAATACAGCATAAACATGAACGGTAAAAGGTACGTAACTACACATGAACCATACGGATAGTTTAAATAATACGAATCGTAGTTTTGAAAGTGGGGGATACGGTGTTTTTGAGAAAAAGACACCATTTGAAAATCCGTAGCGTCTCTTGAGGTTTTCCTTTAAAAAATGCATACGATTCGTCAGTTTTTGGAAATACGTATGGTTCAAGTGTAATCCTTACGTCGACGATCCGGCCTCATAGTATCAGATGTGGCAATATCATCGTACATCATCCTCAAGTCACGAGAGCGGATCAATCATCCGGTATATCATATCGCGTACGGTAATCCATCGTACGGTGTCATCAAAACAGGATAAGGATCTATTGTCCTATATATAAACAAGGGTGCGAATCTATGGTCTTGTATATTCTATCATCTCTTATTCTCATCCATATATTTCTTGGCATAAGTATATGTGTATAATATCGTCTAGCATCCGTATATCAACATATCAATCCAAGTCATCTTGTTTTCATCATACTCTCATATCAACATATCATCTCGTACTTGTCCTCTTTTAAATTATATATATATATATATATATATATATTGCTTCACATCCTCATATCAACATATCAACTCACGTCCTCATTTCATCATGTCATTTCATACTTAATCTTGTGATCATCTCTGTAAGTTCATAAGCATAGGTTTCATAAAATATATTCTATATATATCGGATCTCCCATTATAATGGTTGCGGGGGTGTTATACGTCATCCGCCCGACTTCCCCCGTAAATATAGATCTACTCACCTTCTAATCTTTGCTTTAGCCGAAGTCGAGAAACTTCTTGTTCTCCTTCGTCGTCTCGGAAGTCCACGTGAAGGTACCTACAATTAATACACATCATAACAATATCAAAACCAAATCCGAAAACCAATACGGCACGCGAAATGCTCATAGGTTAGAACCTATAGCCCACGCATGCAAAAACAACCAAATAACCCTCAGCGTTGACATACGAACGTCCAACGACCGTGTCCAAATTCAAATACCAAAACCAAGTTTTCAGAAATCGGAAACCTGAAATCAGCAACGTGGAAAAACACTCTCAGATTCTACCCTAGGTGAAATTAGGAGATTTTGCATATAGAGTAGGTCTACATATCACATAACAGGGCCATGGAACAAACATCACCCAAAATCATCAAGATCGGGCCGCAATTTGAGGCCTGGGGTAATAAAATTGTGGTCAGAATGAAGAGATGGGGGCTCGAGTTTCAAGGGTAAATTTTATGTGACCAGCATATCTCACTGTGATAGAAAATTATTTTATAGAGCTCTCGGGTCACAGCAGATCCTATTAGATCATTACATATCATCAAAAACCGATATCGGAAAAATTCTAAGTTCGTGTTTTGGGGTTCTAGTCTCAAGTTTGTCCAGAATATCATCACTAAGGGTTTAGGGTTACTACCTAAACCTCAATACATCTCTACATATCAAAACATCCACTAAAATCATCCTAGAAATTTCCAAGGTCACTAATCTAACTTAATCAAACTCTAAACACAAATAGGAGATGAAGAAACTTGATAACAAGAAGAAAAGTAAAAGGTTTACCTCTTGGAGCAACTGAAGAAAATTCCAAGATGGCTCAAACTGCTCAAAATCCAAATTTGAGCTTGCTATGAGGTGTAGGATGAGGTTGTGCACATTTTTTGTGAAGGAAGCCATGGGTTTTGAGATGGTTTTTGAGATAATTCTCATGTGGTAGTGAGGTGGAGGAAGAAGGAGATGAAAATGAAGAAGGAGTTGAAGAAAAATGGATGAAGGAAAAAGGATGGGAGCCTTGGTTAAGGGTTGGCCCCTCTCTCACTCTCTCTCTCTCTCTTTCTAGCTCATGCTCCCTTGTCCCCCCCCTTCCATGTCACATCTTGTCTCCCATATTCTTTTTCTTTTTCTTTTTCTTTTTCTTTTCATTTAAAACCCAAATGCAACAAATAAAAAATGGAACCATGCATGCAACAAAAATACAATATGTCATGGTGCACTAGCCATGATTATTAAGAAGTTGGAATTGGCTTAATGTATGATTAGTAGTGCACCAATCAAGTTTAACATAAATTTGCATATAATTAATTGCATAATTATTTATAAATTTCAAAATCCAATAAATTCCTTTTTAATTAATAATTCATATTAATCTCAAAATATTTTCCAAATATTGGCATATAATTATACCATTTTACGAAAACCCCAAATTCATACTCGAATAGTTTTCGTGAAATATATTATTTTATTATTTAAATTCCAAAAATAATATTCTATATTTCTGAAATGTTATAATCTTCCCCCTTAAATAAATTTGGTCCCCGAATTTAAAATTTAAACCCCCAAATACTAAAATATTTCAGTAATCAGTCAATCAACGGGGCTCCGAAATCATGGAATACCCAAGTATGCCACAGCGCATCGTGTGCGCGCAAAAATGAGTGAGAAACTCAAAATCGAAACTCCGTCAAGCGTCACGTAATCATGGGAATTATGATGAAAAGACAAATCTCGAAATCTACTGCTAAAACAAATATACTCCACTCAAGATTATAATACATATATGGTACACATCCTTATGAAATCATCTAAAAGCTGGATAAAACACATGCAAAATCCCTTCCAAATCGTCGTGCGATGCGTAACTCATAGTACAAGTGACGGACGCTCATTTTGTAAAGAAATAGATATATGTCTATACATGTTTTGCTCCAAATATACGTTCCGCCTTTTAGAAATATCTCAAAAGGCTTTCCTTATAAACATTCGTGTCACTATGGGAAAGTAGGAAATAGCGACACTATAACTCCTTTTTGAAAATCTCTTGGTAAACTTTTATGCATGCACAAATACTCAGGTATTGTCCTCAGATCAGTCCTGCTCAGCAAATATATAATATAGTATCTATCATAAAAATATGATGCTCATAAATAAATCTACCTCAAAAGGTGTATCCAATATCACGTGCGTCTGGTGCGCACGGAAATCCAAGTCCAATACAAGTGCCACGAATGTGCATAAAAGCAAAACTAAGTGCAACGGGTATGCACGAAAGCATCTGTCAAGTGCAACAGATGTGCACGATAACAATATCAAGTGTATCTAGAGTGCATGAAAATCTCAACCAAGTGCGACTAACATGGGCGAATAACAATACTACGTGTACTAGGTGACCGAAAACTCATCAATATAACAAGGTATATAAAACATAAACATGTGCAACTGCATGAACAAAATCCGTATCGATAAACTGCAAGCACATGTGAACGATACCAAGTGCATAAGTCATGTCAAGTGCATACAACATGCAAGAAATCAAATCGACTGTGTAGAAATACATAGAATCATAAACACATACAACAAATGCACAAAATCGATATCAAGTGCAACAACTGTGCACATAGGAAAAATATCCAGTTTGTTCAGCTACGGTGCATGAAAATAAATATCACGAAACCAAATCATCAAAACTCAAGTCCAAGCGATAAAAGTGTGATGCTCGGATCACTAAACGCAATTCGCAATAAATGACATTGAAGAACACCTTCTTCAATGTCGAAAAGTGCCGGTGCGCCCAAAGCTGGCAGAGCAAGAACATCCACTTGCCTCCTGCTCACGGTCTGGCGTCCTCTGTCTCTGGGTCCTTGTTTTCTCTGCGGGTCATCAATTCCACAATCTTTCTGCACGTCGGCCCGGTTAGGTGTAATAACAGAAACGGTCACGCTCTGTCACTCCTTTGATCATCTCTTGGCCAATTAATATGACCATTCGTAAAACAGCACGTTACCGATGGCGGCATCTAGCCCTCTGATTATGTGCGATACAACTGATCCTAGATGCAAATCCTTATCGCTATGGAATCCTGGAAGGAACCTGTTTATGGTCTCTTCCGATCTCACCTATGCCGAACTATATGGAGATTGACACTCTTTACGTAATCCTTTTCTCATATCTGGACAGTTGCGTTCTCACCACGGCTTTCTTCTGGAATTTGGCCGTATCCAACGTCTCTGCATACATATCAATCCTCTGGTATCAACGGGGAGTAACAACGGCTCGTTAATATCTCTCATGAACCTCTTGTTCCACCTGTCTTCATTATCGTCCAATTCGAATTCATATCTTGTTGGCTGCGCACTACGATTCATTCTTGACTACAATTAATCTGGAGTCTTTCATAAGGACTCAAAGTAACAAACTCGGGTATCTTTACCACTCTGTTGAAGATATCTAGCCGACCACGTTCTCGGGAACTCGTCCCAAGTTGTCGGAGGAATACACTTCATTCGTCCTTTCTTGATCAACTCACAACACGTCTGGTAAGGTCTTTCTATCTGAAGCTGGTCAACTTACTGATCTCGCATCGGAGCATCCAACGAACAATATCCTCTATTGATCGATTTACTATAGTTCTGAGTAAGATCCTTCAAACTAGAATTCTTCAACTCAACTGAAACTGCGTCGCGGCATCCAAATGGACGAATCATCTTAGTCACTCTATTCAAATGGACCAGCGATCTTCTGTCACATCCCTGCCTGTAAGCTCCTATAGTTTCAGCTTAATAAATCTGGAGGCGACATCCCGTTAATCACAGCAACTGACAGGTCATCAGTCTGCATTGTAGAAAACAACACGGTCTTCTGGAGTGGCTCATATGTCAAAAGTATTCTCAATCAGGCTGGCCTCTATCCGTGGCCCAATCATCCAGTACATATCCCGAACACTCGTCTCAATCGAGAGATCTCAACACAAACAATACACCGATATGTTCATACGTCACCAGAAGAATATAATGGTCAGTTCTCATCCGTAACGAGCTCGCTCTGACCGCATCTGTAGCCACAGCTCTCTCTGATCTAGAAGCTATGATGACAGGAACCTCATGCAAATATCGATGAAGATAGATCATAGGAACGAATAGAATTGATAGGTCTGAAATGGAAATATGATCATAGGAAAGAATGGAATCAATGGGAATATGATCATAGGAACGAATAGAACCAAGGATCTCAAGAAATATACATCCTAAGGTCACTTAATTGGAGCGGCGTGTCGTAAGTATGCCGCGGAACATACTCACGGTACGTCACTTTACTTGAGCTGCCTACTCCATCAACCAAGATCAACCTATAAGACGAAAACTTGGGCCCCAAAAACCCCCTTTAGTCAAGTTTAGGTTCCGTAAGGTCAAGCCTAAACTTGAACCAAGGTTAAACCTAACACTCTGATACCAACTTTTTCACAACCCAGAAAAGGCACGTGACCGGCATGAGAATTATGTAAAGTCTATAGGACCCCGCCGTAATTCATGTAAGCCGAAGCCCATATATCTAAACCTTTTTGCGGAAAATAAAGGAGGTGCAGTTTGAAACATCGGCATAATGAATTAAGCCTTCTTTAAAATATAAGTAACATCATATGAAAATGCAATTACAAGCATACTATCTTTGAAAACATTTTCGTCTTTGAAATTTAGGCAGCACCTCCCTTGTATTTTTTGTTCCAAAATCGTATGCATGCAATAATATAGGCATCCCAAAACGGGAGCTAGCTCTTCGCCCATCGGTGGAATCACAACCACGCAATAAAGCATATATATATATATATGATGCCCTAAAGCGAAGATCAATCACAGAAAATAATAAGTAAAACCAAGACATCATCCAACTCAAATAAGCGACAATACACCCATCTCACTCAAAGTCTCGAGAATAAACAAGTCTGGTCTAGGTCTACCAATATACATAGTCCGGTTTCTCGTTGATGGAACTTTAAGTAGATACAACAAAAATAAATAGATACAAGGGTAGTCATGATCCAAATGTGTATCCCACTTACCAAAGCAAAACACCCTGAAGAAAGCTGTGTGCTAGCGATGCCGCTACTGATCCGAGCGATCGAACCTGCAAGAAAACTGTGGCATAATGGGAGTAAGTTGCCAACTCGTGAGTAGAAAATATCAGCAGGTAGAAATCGAATGAACAAAGATCCCTAGCTCATACTGTATCATGAAGGTAATACTATGGTATCTAGAGTAATCGTGTATACATATGTGTATAATAGAGTCGTGCCGGTATCAATATGTAATGATAGTCATCTGAAATGTATGCGTGTATACATGTGTATCATCCAACGTGTGTCCATCAACGACACATCAATCATCATGAAACCTGAGTGTCCAACATCGACATTCAAAACATTATAAAACCTGTGTCCAACATCGACACATAAATCCTTATATCTCGTGCGCCGCATCATCAGATAGCCCTCATATCCATCTGATTTCATGACTCCGGTCGGTATCTTTCAGATAAACGTCGAGCCCAAACTATCACCGGTAGGTAGTGCATCCCCTGCCAGGCTTATCGCCGTTCAACACAATCTTCTTTCCTTGGGGTACCTTACCGGGCCCACCATGTACCCGCAGACGGTTCCTCCTCACTCCTCGAATCGGGTATGCTCATAACTCAGAACCGAGAAAACTCATGGTGGACACTACAAATCAAATCACGAGAAACCCTTTTTTAAAACAATCATAAGACTTATTAAAATATATCAGCGGTTCTCAAATCCAGAAATCTCATGAAAAAAGCATCTCAATGCATGTAACCATAAAGTACAGTATATGCAAACATAGAACGGTACTGTAAGTATCTCAAGTGTTATCATGTAAGCATGTCATGTGATAATTACTGAACAATGATTGTACTTTACAGTTAAGAGTAATGCAGTGATGTAATAGTTCTATTGTGTAAGTGGCATAGCAATTACCGATGATGAATGTGTGAGCCGGCAAATCTGTATATGTGTAACATGTGCATCATCGGTAATAGTGCAGGTGTACTAGCAGACGATGGCATATAAAGGTAATGCTTGGAACATAGCACGTATATCATGAGGAATAATACAGCATAAACATGAACGGTAAAAGGTACGTAACTACACATGAACCATACGGTTAGTTTAAATAATAAGAATCGTAGTTTTGAAAGTGGGGGATACGGTGTTTTTGAGAAAAATGCACCATTTGAAAATCCGTAGCGTCTCTTAAGGTTTTCCTTTAAAAAATGCATACGATTCGTCAGTTTTTGGAAATACGTATGGTTCAAGTGTAATCCTTACGTCGGAGATCCAACTTCATACTATCAGATGTGGCAATATCATTGAACATCATCCTCAAGTCACGAGAGCGGATCAATCATATGGTATATCATATCGCGTAAGGTAATCCATCGTACGGTGTCATCAAAACAGGATAAGGATCTATCGTCCTATACATAAACAAGGGTACGGATCTATGGTCTCATACATTCTATCATCTCTTATTATCATCCATATATATCTCGGCATAAGTATATGTGTATAATATCGCCTAGCATCCGTATATCAACATATCAATCCAAGTCATCTTGTTTTCATCATATTCTCATATCAACATATCATCTCGTACTTGTCCTTTTTTCGATTATATATATATATATATATATATATATATATATATATATATATTGCTTCACATCCTCATATCAACATATCAACTCACGTCCTCATTTCGTCATGTCATTTCATACTTAATCTTGTGATCATCTCCGTAAGTTCATAAGCATAGGTTTCTCAAAATATATTCTATATATATCGGTTCTCCTATTATTATGGTTATGGTGGTGCTATACGCTATCCACCCGACTTTGCCCGTAGATATAGATCTACTCACCTGCTAATCTTTGCTTTAGCCGAAGTCGAGGAACTTCTTGTTCTCCTTCGTCGTCTCGGAAGTCCAAGTCCACGTGAAGGTACCAACAATCAATACGCATCGTAATGATATCAAAACCAAATCTGAAAACTGATACGGCACGCGAAGTGCTCATAGATTGGAACCTATAGCCCATACATGCAAAAACAACCAAATAACACTCAGCGTTGATGTACGAACGTCCAACGACCGTCTCCAAATTCAAATACCAAAACCAAGTTTTCAGAAATCGGAAACCCGAAATCAGCAACATGGAAAAACATTCCCAGATTCTACCCTAGGTGAAATTAGGAGATTTTGCATATATGGTATGTCTACATATCACATAACAGGGCAATGGAACAAACATCACCCAAAATCATCAAGACCAAGCCGCAATTTGCAGCCTAGGGGAATAAAATTGCGGCCAGAATGAAGAGATAGAGGCTCGGGTTTCAAGGGTAAATTCTATGTGGCCTGCACATCTTACTGTGATGGCAACTTATTTTATAGAGCTCTCGGTCATAGAAGAACCTATTAGATCATCACATATCGTCATAAACCGATATCGAGAAAATTCTAAGTTCGTGTTTTGGGGTTTCAATCTCAAGTTTGTCCAGAATATCATCACTAAGGGTTTAAGGTTACTAACTAAACCTCAATACATCTTTACAACTCAAAAACATCCACTAAAATCATCCTAGAAATTTCCAAGGTCACTAATCTAACTTAATCGAACTCTAAACACAAATAGGAGAAGAAGAAACTTGAAAACAAGAAAAAAGTGAAGAATTTACCTCTTGGAGCAACTGAAGAAAATTCTAAGATGGCTCAAAGTGCTCAAAATCCAAAGTTGAGCTTGCAATGGAGTGTAGGATAGGGTTGTATACATTTTTTATGAAGGAAACCATGGGTTTTGAGGTGGTTTTTGAGATGATTCTCATAGGGTAGTGAAGAGGAGGAAGGAGGAGATGAAGATAAAGGAGTTGAAGAAAAAGGGATGAGAGCCTTAGTTAAGGGTTGACCCCTCTCTCTCTGTCTCTCTTTCTTTCTAGCCCATGCTCTCTTGTCCCCCCCTCCATATCATATCTCGTCTCCCATTTTCTTTTTCTTTTCCTTTTCTTTTAAAACCGAAATACAAAAAATACAAAATGGAACCATGCATACAACAAAAATACAATATGTCGCGTAACGACAGTTGTCTGAGGCATGATGCCCACCTTTGAGACAAAAACGTACGAGATGGTACACTAGCCATGATTATTAAGAAGTTGGATTTAGTTTATTGCATGATTAGTAGTGCACTAATCAAGTTTAACATAAACTTGCATATAATTAATTACATAATTATTTATAAAATGTTCAAATCCAATAAATGCCTTTTAATTAATAATTCATATTAATCTCCAAATATTGGTATATAATTATACCATTTTACGAAAACCCCAAATTCATACTCGAATAGTTTTCGTGAAATATATTATTTTATTATTTAAATTTCAAAAATAATATTTTATATTTCTGAAATCTTACACTCTGGCATCAGTATCTCTATAACTGAAATTTTTCCAGGAGCGACTCATCATTTGTCGTTGCCCATTTTGACAAAAGTGACTTAGAAAACAGGTTTAGATCCCTGCCAACTAAGGCTTTTTGATTTTATGAGCCGTAAGGGTGTCATAAAGGTATTTCTCCCTACGAGTCGAGAGGATCTCGTAGGTGTATTTTCTACTTAGGAATCGTGGGCATTCCTAAGTGGTATTTTCTCTTGTAAGTCATAAGGATCTTACAAAGGCATTTTCTCTTTGCAAGTCGAGAGGAATTACAAGTGTCGTTCACCGTGTTGGGAATATCACTCAGCTCCTGTGGAACTTGGTTGAAATATATTTTGTTTACACTCGTAGATTGTATACAAGAGTCACTATTGAACTACTTGTAAAATATAAATCTCATGGGGGTATAATGGCTTAAGAAACAGGCTTGGATCCCTGTAACTTAAGACGTTTAATTTTATAAGCCGTGAGGGTCTTATAGAGATATTTCTACTTATGAGTCGAGAGAATCTCACAAGTGTATCTTCTTCTAAGGATTTGTATGGATTCCTAAGTGTGTTACTTATTTGTGAGTCGTAAGATTCCCACGCAGGTATTTTCTCCTTGCAAAGTCAAGTGGACTTTGCAAGTGCATCTTTTCTTTCAACGAGTTTGCGCCTTTTCGGGTTTTCACAAGCTCGTCAGTAGTCTTGCTGTTTTTACTCACAGCGCTCTTTCGGGATTTTATCTGTGCGCACTTTCTTGTGGACATACCTTTTTTGGTGCGATAGAAGTCTCTCGGACGTAGTTTCGCTGCGGGTGACCTAGTATTGCTTGCTGGTGGTGGAATTTAAGCGAGATATGGATCGTTTATGCCTATGGATTATTTACGGTGATAAATATGCAGATCAAACGTAAGGCATAACATCTTTTGGAGGACTACATCGTCGGTGGAACTTTAGTTGCAATCTTCGCCAGTGGGATTTCGGATGCAACGTGGATCTCAAGGAGTTCTTAGGGCAACATATTAGTTTAAGGACATCGCGGTCCAAAAGAGCCACAAAAAACATATGCGGGACATAAATCGTTTGTGCCCATGGATTATATACAGCTTGTTATATAATCCATGTCGTAGGAAAACATATTAGTTTAGCGACATTTCGGTCCAGCATTCCAGTTTAGGGACATAATGGCTCAATATCAACATAACGGAGGTGCATATCATCCGGTGGGAATGGCGAGCAGACATAGGCACGGTCATCTATTATCGACCCAAGTCGCGACTCTTCAAGCATGATATTTCTTGAGAAATCGGTCGTTTATTGGCCGAAACGGTCTTTCTCCGTGCATATCCATGAGTATGTAAGCTCCACCTTGGTAGACCCTATCTATGACATAAAGGCCTTCATAGTTCGGCTTGAACTTCCCACGTTTCTCACGGTTAGGGATCATCGGTCTTTTGATAACAAGTACGAGTTCGCCTTGGCGGAATGTCCTCGATCTGATTAGCCTTTCATATTATTGTGTCATCCTCGCCCAGTAAGCTTCTAGATTTTGCTGTGCTATAAGGCAGGTATCATCGAGAGAATCAAGTTCTTCGAGCCAGAGATGGGTATTCTCGTCGTCCGTAAGTTCATATTGAACCGGCATCCGCAGTGAGGGGAGTTCTATCTCCAGATGGAGCACTGCTTGGGCACCAAACACCAACGTATAAGGTGTTGTCTTTGTGGCTATCTTGAACGTCATTCGGTATGCCCAAAAAGTTTCATGTAGCCTTTCATGCATGTCCTTTTTATTCTTGAACACCATCTTCTTTATAAGCTTGGTTAGCGTCTTGTTGAAAGATTCCGCTAAACCATTAGCTCAGGGATTATAGATGGAGGAATATCTCCAATCTATCTTGTGTTGTTTGGCTAAGCGACTTATCTTGTGTCTTTTATATGCTAGTCCGTTGTCTGGGACTATCCGCCGTGGAACTCCGAACTGGTATATGACAAGGGTTTTGAAGAAATGGAGAATATTCTCCATCATTACTTCTCTCAGCGGTATCACCTCTGCCTATTTGGAGAAGTAATCAGTCGCCGCCAAGATGAAACGATGTTTTCAAGATGACACCGGCTCGATGGGGCCTATTATATCGGCCTTCACATTTTGAACGGCTAACTGGCTATATTCGGATGTAGGGGTGTTGATATATGAATTCCCCATGTATCTGTCATGAGTGGTATCGCCTTACATAGTCAATGCAATCTTGGATCATCATGGGCCAACAATAACCCATCCTCTTGATCTTCATCTTCATCTTCTGACCGACTTGATGGGATCTACAGAGTCCGTCGTGAATTTCTTGGATGGCCTTCTTGGCTTCCTTCGGTCCTAAGAATTTTAGCCATATATGATCGAATGACCTTTTATATAGAGTTCCATCGATTAGGGTAAATGACGAGGCTTGTTTTATGAGTTGATGCCTTTGTGGCGCATCTTCAGGCATCCGTTGAGACTTGAAATAGTCTATAAAGACTTCTCGCCGGTCATCTTCCTCTTCTTCGACTTCTTCTGCTTAAAGGACATCTTTATTTACGGATTCGGTTGGAGGCTTTGAAGATATCTCTGTTGGGGCCAAGATCTTGTGACTTTGGACGATGATCATTATGTCGTCAAGATTTTCATCGGCCAACTCTTTGGCCAACTTGGCTAATGCATATGTTTTGTTGTTTTCTGCTCGCGGCATATTTTGCAGCGTATATGAAGGAAGCTGCGTCAGCAATTATTGTGCATTCTCACCATACTTTATCAGTTCTGGCGTGCATATTTTGTAATCTCCATTAACTTGCATGACGATCAACTGAGAATCCCTATATATGTGGAGATCCTCGATGCCCATGTCGACCACAATCTCAAGACCGGCTATAAGCGCTTCATAATCAACTTCATTGTTGGTCCTAGGCTCTGTCAACGTGATGGCATAGTGGGCTATTCCGCCTTGAGGGATCATGAAAATAAGGCTTATCCCGGCTCTGATTATCGGGATACTTTTTTCCGCGTTTTTATTGAGGAGGCTCCATCAAAGTATAATTCCTAATGAGGCTTCTATGTTTCTTCTTTCTCTTCGACCGTGTTGAATGCATATTCATCTGGCAGCTCACAGTTCAGTGGAGAGTCGGCAGATATTGGGTGTTCGGCGAGGAAATGGGCGATAGCCTGTCCTTTTACCGCTTTGAGAAGGTGATATATGATCGTGAACTCCATCAACAGTAGGGCCCACTTGGCGAACCTTCCAGTAAGTATAGCTTTCATCATAAGATATTTGAGAGGGTCCACCTTTGATATAAGGTGCTCTTCATGGGCTGAGGCATGGTGTCTGAGATTCGTTATTGCAAAGATCAGCGCCAGGAAATACTTCTCGATAGGGGAGTAGTTGCTTTCTGCTCCCAACAGAACACGACTTAGATAGTACAAGGCCATTTTCTTTTCTTGGTCATTGTCCTATGCCCATAGCGCGCCTAGAGAACTATCAAGGGCATTTGTATATAGGATAAGGGGCTTTCCCTTAATCGGAGCGGCCAACACTGCTGGATTCTGTTCCTCCAACGCTTTCTGAAATTTCTGGTCCCATATAAAGGGAGTCCCTTTCTTCAGCAGATAGCTGTATGGACGACACTTTCCAAAGAGGTTAGCGATGAACCGTTGGATATAGACAAGTTTCCTTAGAGAGATCACAACTGCTTGAGTTTTTTGGCGGGGGCATTCCGTAGTAGCCTTGATTTTGGAGTGGTCGATCTCGATCCCTCAGTGGTGGATTATAAAACCCAGGAATTTACCGGAAGACACTCCGAATGCGCATTTCAGCGGGTTCATCTTCAGGTTGTACTTCAGAAGGCGCTTGAAGGCTATCCTTAAGTGCTCCTAGTGCTCTTCGTCAGACATGCTCTTAACCACAAGATCATCTATATAACATTCGACTATCTCATGAATAAGGTCGTCGAAGATCTTGGTCATCACTCTATGATATGTTGCTCCATCATTCTTTAGTCCAAATGGCATCACTTTATAACAAAAAACGCCCAGCGGGGTGCGGAAGGCTGTATACATCTAGTCTTTGGGATCCATCTTTATTTGATTATACAATGAATAAAAGAGAAGACTTCATGAGTAGACGTATTGTCTATCATTAATTTTGTAACTGGCACTGGGAAGTCATCTTTCAAGCACGCCTTATTAAGGTCCCAAAATTCCATGCAGACACGAACGATCCCGTTCTTCTTCATCACGGGGACGATGTTGGCGATCCAGTCTGGGATTGTACTTCATGGATGAATCTAGAATTGATTAACTTCTTGGCTTCGATGTCGACACTCATCTCGAGTTCGAGCCGCATCCTTCTTGGAGACTGCTTGATAGGATTTATCCCCGGCGTTATGGCCAGCTTATGCACTGCTATTTCTGGATCAAGACCCAGCATCTCAGATTAGTTCTAGACGAAGCAATCTTTGTATTCCATGAGCATTTCTTTTAACGTGGCTATCTGTTCTTAAGACAGCAGCTCACTGACGAACGTTGGTCTCGGATCATCTTCCGTTCCTAAATCTATCTTCTTTAATTCATCAACAGTGGTATGTATTCTATCTTCCAGCTCCTTAGGTGTTGGCGGCAGTTCCGTTATCTCCCAATCTTCATTGGTGAGGCAATCGAAAAGCCCAGGCATTTCTTCATCTTCATTTTCATTAGAAAGTCTTACCATATGGCAAACATGGGTGAGCTTTCGTTTCTTGGGCTGGCCGCGCTCTGATTTGGTAAAGTAGTCTCGTATTGGTTGTAACATTTGAGAAAATAAAAAATATTAATTTTGGAATTCAATATTAAAATAATATATTTCGCGAAAACTACCCGATTTGCGAATTTGGGGTTTTCGTAAAATGGTATAAATATATACCAATATTTATGAAATAATTGGAGATTAAAATGATTTATTCATTTAAAAATATATTTATTGAATTTGGCATTTTTATAATTAATTATATGCAGTTTAAAATTAAACCCGATTAGTGCACTACTAATCGCGATTAAGCCAAATCCGTGTTTCAACATTTTCATGAGTAGTGCACCATGACATGTTGCATTTGGTTGCATATTGTTTCATTGGTAATTGTTGATATTTGGTTTTTAGAGAAAAGAAAAAGGGAAAAAGAGTGAATTATTGGAGAGAGAGAGAGAGTGAGACATGAGTTGTGAGAGGATGAGAATAAGAAAGAGAGAGGGGGGATGCCCATTCATTTCATCCCCTTTATTTCTTCATCTCCTTCACCCTCAAGCTTCCCTCCACCTCCATCTCCAAGTATCATCTCAAAATCTTCATCAAAACCCTATACTCCCTTCATTAAAAATGATCCCCTCCTCATCCTCAACACTTTGAACCAATCAAAGTTGGATTTTGAAGACTTTGAGCAACTCAAGAAAATTCTTGAGTTGCCAAATGAGGTATAATTCTAGATCCTAACTAAGTTATTATATTTAGTGTATTCTAGTTTAGTTTAGAATGTGATTTAGTGTGGATTAATGACCTTGGAATTTTCCAGGTTGAGATTAGGGTTTGAGTTGTGTTGTGGTGAAGGGTAGTGGCTGTTGTAAGACCTTAATGTGGATTTTATAGCCAAAGAACAGAGATTGAAAACCAAAATACGAACTTAGGAATTCACCCATGTCGATTTTGTGAGGTTTTGTTGGCCTACAAGGAAACTGGGGCAACCAGAGAAGTTTCTGAGAAAAACTACCAACCCAATTGACCTAGATTTGACACTAGAAGACCACCCCGAGCAGACAAACCCAAACTGAGTATGTTGGGGGGAGCAGGCTGGATTTTCTGGCGATGTCGCCAGGTCAATTGTGGTATTTAGTGTTGGAATTGGTTCTGTAGCTCACTTATCTCATATACTATTCCCTATACTTGCTAGTTTTGTCCTATTTAACCTGAGCTAAAATCTGGGAGCTGTTGTGAGTGTTTTGGGCAATGTTTTTCGAGATTTGAATGCTTGGTTTTGACATTTGGATTTGTATTTGGTTGTTAGGCGTTTGTACGTCAACGACAAGGGTTGTTTGATCGTTTTTTCATGCGTAGGCTATAGGTTCTAACCTATGAGCGCACCGTGTGCCGTATTGGTTTTCCGGACTTGATTTTAATGGCATTTGCGATTGTGTATTTATTGTAGGTACCTTAGCATGGATTCCGAGACGGCGAAGCACATCGACTACGGCTGAACAAGGAATTCCGCAGGTGAGTAGATTTATATCTACGGGGAAAGTCGGGTGGATGGCGTATAGCACCCCCGCAAACTTTGATGGAAACCGATATATAGAATATAGTTAAGGAAACCTATATTAGAAAACTATGGTTATGGTTAAAAAGATAGTTAGAGATGATATGAATGATTGAATATATATATATATATATATATATATATATATATATATATATCGAGATGTGAGATGAAAGCTATAGGGATATGACTCTTTGACATGATATGATAGAATTTATGTCTTGAATTGATATATAAGGATATGAAAAGTGAATGTGAATCACGATATATAGATATATAGTTGCAAGAGATTAAATATGAGATTTTAGTGGCATATAATGAGGTCGATAAATACGACATGAGATTTATGAGATGACTTGATGTAAGATATTGATGTGGTGAAAAGAATATACGATGAGATATGATGACTTGATTGATATGTCGTTATGTGGATGCGAGTCGATATGAGATAATTGATACCTTTGTCGGTCCCATGATATGAGATGGATACGGATCTGACCTGAGATATAGGTATATACATATATAATGTTGTGAATCACGAGTGATATGCCGTACGAGGCGTTAGGTCCGTACCCTCATTGTCATATAAGTTGATAGGATCCCTAATGGTTTAATGCCGATGTATGATAGATTACCGTACGTGATGATTTTTACCTGATGATTGATCCATACCCTTGACTAGAGGATGTCGTACGATGGATTATACCGTACGTGATGTTGTGAGGCTGGATGCCGATTGTTAGATTCACCGACTCGGATATATGGTAGATACGTATACCTGATAGCATTTTGCGTACGATGTACTTTATGTTACGTTCATGACATTCTCATTGCATTACATATACCTGTGCTAGTATACCTACACCATTATCGATGATGCGTATGTTACACTTACACAGATTTGCCAGCTCACACACTTTTATCATCGATAATTGCTATGTCGCTTACACAGTAGAATTGCCACACCATTATGCTATGTTGCATGATATACTTGCTATGTTCACATCATCATACCATATCGCATGATATACTTGATATGCTCATATTTCTGTTATATGCTTGCATACATCATGCTTTATGATTATACGCATTGAGATTTGTTGTTTCATGAGATTCTGGATTTGAGAACCGTGGTTAAATTTCAAAAGAAATTATGTATTATTTTAAAAACCCGGTTTCTCTTAATATGATATTTCGAGACGTCCACCATGTGTTTTCTCGGTTCTGAGATTGGCATGTGAAACCCGATTCGAGTAGCGGTAGGCACCGTCTGCGGGTACATGGTGGAGCCGGTGAGGTACCCTGGGGCAAGAAGACTCGTATTGTTAGGCGGTGAGCCTGGCAGGGGAGCACTACCTACCGGTGATAGTATTTGGACTCGGCGGTTATCCGTAGGATACCGACCGGAGTCATGAAATGATATGGGCCGATCCGGACTGACGGAGCCCGTGGGCCGATCCGGACTGACGGAGCCCGTGGGCCGATCCGGACTGACGGAGCCCGAGATATGAGGATTTACGTATCGAAGTTGGACACGGGTTTCATGATGTTTCGAGTGCCGATGTTGGACACTCAAGTTCCATGATTTTGATGTGTCGTTGATGGACACACGTTGATTGATATCCTCATATTTTCATGCATATGCTTTCATGATATTTACATGAATGATGTTGTTGTGTTATTGATGGACACGTAGATGTTATCCACATGCTTACAGGCATTGATTATATTGTTGGCTCATATGCAGATACGGTCACCCTAGATATCATAGTATTACCTTTATGATATAGTTGACCTAGGAATCGTTGTTTTATTCGTTTTCTACCTAATGATACTTTCTACTCGCGAGTTGGCAACTCACCCCCGTTGTGCCACAGTTCTTGTAGGTTGACCGCATGGATCAGTAGTGGCATTGCTGGCACACAGTTGCATTCGGGTGATTTGCTTGGTAGGTGGTACATATTGGATCGTGCCACTCTTGTATTATTATTCCTGTTGTATCTAGTCAACTCCATCAATCAAAACTAGCATTTGTATAAATAGTAAGACTTAGAAGGACTTGTATTTGCGAGACATAGAGCGATGGGTTATGTGTTCGCTTGGTGGGTTGATTTCTTGCTTTATTCTTTATTCTTTGTGTTGATCTTCGCCGTTGGGCATCTTATACTTATATTATGATTTGCATGGTTGTGATTCCGCCGATTGGCGAAGAGCTAGCTCCCGCTTGGGGATGCATTTATTATTATCATATATATATGGTTTTGGATCAAAATATACAAAGGAGGTGCTGCCCAAATTTTTAAAAGACAAAACATGTTTTTCAACCAGTAAATCCACTTGTATTTTCATGTTCCATTATTTATACCTTTAAGAAAACGTTTCATTTCATCATACCTTTATTTTCAAAACTTCACCTCTTTTATTTTCTTTAAAAAGGTTTTAGATTTCTGGGCTTCGG
The DNA here is from genome assembly GCA_030015575.1 of Agapanthus africanus. Taxonomy (NCBI): domain Eukaryota; kingdom Viridiplantae; phylum Streptophyta; class Magnoliopsida; order Asparagales; family Amaryllidaceae; genus Agapanthus; species Agapanthus africanus. The sequence continues at coordinate 393,913,090 of JASDDO010000029.1, read as the reverse complement.
CTTACTTAATTTACGTTACACCTTTAGACGTGGCGTGATTTAAGTGCCGGTCACGAGCTAATATTTCGGATCATGACAAAGTTGGTATCAGAGCGCTAGGTTTAACCTTGGTTCGAGTCTAGGTTTGACTATGTGGAGTCTGGGGCATAAATATTTTAGAACCTAGGCTTGACCTTACGAAACTTAGACTTGAACAGGGGGTATTTGACCCGAACTTTCATTACATAGGTTGACCCTGATTGATGGAGTGGGTAACTCAAGTAGAGTGACGTACCGTGCGTATGTTCTACGGCATACTTATAATATGATACTCCGCTTAAGTGACCTTAGGAAGTACATATCTTGAGACTTGTGATTCTCTTTGTTCCCTTGATCATACATCCATTTAAGGTCCTTGATTCTATTCGTTTCCATGATCATACTCTCATTGATTCCGTTCCTCCTTATGATCATATATCCATTTTAGGATCTATTGATTCCTTTCGTTCCTTTGATATATCTTCATCGATACATGCTTGAGGTTCCTGTCACCATGGTTTGAGCGCAGATTGAGCTGCTGCTAGTGATGCGGTCAGAGCGAGCTCGTCATGGACGAGGACTGACTATCGTATTTTCTGGTGACATGAGAACATCTCAATGTAGTATTGTGTTGTGACCTATCGTTTGAGGCTAGTGTTCAGTTTTGCACCGTATGATCGGGCCACTGATAGAGGCTGCCAGTTGTGAGAGGACTATTAATGTACAGCCTACCTCAGAGTTTGTGATGTCGTCTACCTTGCAGACAGATGACCCAGTTGTTGCTGAGATTGATGGGATGTCGCCTCCAGACTTTATGAGCTGAGATCGCTGGAGCTTTCAGGCAGACATGCGACAGATGATAGCTAGTCTATCTTAAGTTGAGTTGAGCGACTGAGATGATTCGTTTGATTTGATGCGCCGACGCAAACCCAGTTGAGTTGAAGATTTCTAGTGTGGAGAATCTTACTCAGATCTAGAGTAGATCGACCCAGAGATGACGTTGTTCGTTGTATGATCCGATAGGAGATCAGTAAGTTGACCAGCTTCGGATAGAGGACCTCACCCAGATACATTGTGAGTTGATCGAGAACGGACGAATATAAAGTATATCCCTCCGATGGTTGGGACGAGTTCCCGAAGACGTGTTCGGCTAGATATCTTCTACAGAGTGATGAAGATGCCGAGTTCGTAATTTCGAGTCCGTGTGAGAGACTTCGGATTGACTGTAGCCGAGAACAATTGCAGTACGCAGATAGCATGACATGACGTCAAAGCGGACGATAATAAAGACGAGTGGAACAAGAGGTTCATGCGAGATAAACGAGCTGTTGTCACTCTCCGTTGACATTAGAGATCTGATATGTATACAGCAGTGTTGGGATACGACCAGTTCCTGAGGAAATGCTATGCTGAGAACGCAGATGTCCAGAAAACGAGAGAAGATTATGCAAGAATACCAGGCTCCGTACAGTTCGGCATGGGCACGATCGGAAGAGACATTGAGCAAGTTCCTTCCAGAACACTGCTGCGATAAGATTTGCATCAAGGATCAGTTGTGTCACGAGTATTCAGAAGGCCAGAGGCCGACGCCAGTGACGTGCTGCTTTACGAGTGGTCATGCTAATTAGCCGAGAGATGATCAAAGGAGTGCTAGAGCGGAATTGTTTCCGTTAGCACACCTGACCGGGCCGATGAGATGAGGGTTTGCAAGATTGGTAATCCACAGAGAAATAAGGACCCGGAGACAGAGGATGCCAGACCGTGAGCAAGAGGCAAGCGAATGTTCTTACTCTGCCAGTTTTGGGCACACCGACATTTTTTCGACGTTGTAGGAGGTGTATCTCAATTTCATTTGTTGCGATTTGCATTTGTGATCCGAGTATCACGCTTATATCGCTTAGATTTGAGTTTCGATGATTGAGTTTCATGATATTGTTTTCGTGCACTATGGCTGCACCTACTGAGTATTTACATTTTGTGCATAGTTATTACACTCGATATACGTTTTACACACTGTTGTGTTGGTTTATGATTTATGCATATCTATTGCGCTTGATGTCGATTTTGTACCTTGGTAGCGTGTGTTTATGATTTCATGGATTTCATACGGTTGATTCGATTTTGTGCATGTGGTACGCACTCGATTTGATTTATGCACTCGGTATAGCTCACATATGCTTGCAGTGTATTGATATGTGTTTTGTGCACGCAGTTGCACACGTTTTTTATTTTATACACCTTGGTACACTCGGTGTTTCTTTTTATACGCATTTGAGTTATTGATGAGTTTCCGTGCATTTGTTGCACTAGATTGGTATTTCGTGCACTAGATGCACCGGATTTGTATTTCGTGCAGTCGATGCACCGGATTTGTATTTCGTGCACTGGATGCACCGGATTCGTATTTCGTGCACTTCCAGGTTGCGGAAGTTGTCACCTTTTGTATTTCATACGGTAAAAACTTGTATGTAATATTCTTTTATTTGGGGCACTTCCAGGTTGCGGAAGTTGTCACCTTTTGTATATTATTTACTTTTCCGCATTAGGATAGACCCAAGGAGGGGAGCACAAGTAACCAGGTTCTAGGGTCCAGTGGGAGACCATCTCGAGGAGTCGAGTCCGGGTCTCCTAACCCTAGAATTGGTAGGGTTGGTTGCCGCTCTCGTAGGGGTCTAAGGGTGTGGGATTGGCTATTCATCACGACCGTGGAATCCGTGCTTTATACTGGCTCGTATTGAAAACACGGACGTCCTATTATATCTAATATTTCATATGTTTCTTCTGCTGCTATATCTGTGATGTCATCATGTGATGTTCTGTGATAGATACAGTATATAGTATATATGATATATTATATATACGTTGCTTATGTTTTGCATCCGCACTAGCCCTGCCCTGCTCTGTCGTTAGTTACCTAACCTAACGGTGCACGAGGGGACATCCAGGCGAATGCGGATGGCATAAGTGTATGTCGTATTTATCTGTGATGTTTAGGTGACTTAAATGATGGGACTTCATTAATGTGATTAATGAAAGAAAAGAAACCTAAGATGTTGTAGAATCAAATTTTAAACAAAATAGGTAGCTACAGTTTTGCTTTGCACAGAGGTATATGTGATATATCCCGCACCTTATTCGATAAGGAAAGGGCCGAGATCCCTTCACCGGGAGTGACTCCTTTAGCAATAACTGGCAGATGCTACACACTCGGTTTGTCTTTTGATTGCTTTTAAGAAGTTTTTGCTTTGCACAGTGATATATATGATATATCCCGCACCTTATTCGATGAAGAAAGGGCCGACGATCCCTTTGTTGGAGATAGTGCCCTCAGAGTCAATTATTGGATCACAGGCACGTGATTGCAATGATTGAGGGAGGACCTATCCCGATAGGACAGTCTTACTCGAGATGATAGTATGCTATCTGGTTTATCTTTATCATCGTGTACTGCTTTAGGTGACCTGACAGGTCGCTATTGCACGTTGATAGAGCCCCTAGGATTCTTGCTTGACTGCCAGCAGTATGAGGGCAATCATATACGTGGGAGCTGGTAGTCTATAAGCACATCCTTAAAAGGTCCCTAGTCGTGGGAGTTTCGAGACAGGGCATCGATTCTCCAGATTAGACTAGTGTATACAGTCGAGACCCCGACGAGGGGCGGTGGCCGGTCTCACAAGCCACTGGTGTCAGTTGGTTCACCTAAGATGTATACAGGTGCTCATTGGGTTATGAGTACACCGGACAGGACTCGCCGGGAACCTGCTAGTTGGTTTTATACCTGACGTCAGATAGCAGTTCCCTGGTGACATGTGTACAGGTTAGTTCATCGACCTGAGATCGTCATTTGTCTCGTGTGAGTTCCCACTGTGCTTTGATTACTACCCTACCATGGCTCAAAGGAGTCGTGCAAACAGGTTTTAGTTGGGTACAGTCCCGAGCCATATGGAGGCAGTGAGCGGATCTGCAGGGGTTCGTCTCTCCCGGTATTGGGGGTGAGGTCGCGCTGTGTTTAGGAGAGCCATTACACAAAGCCTTCGGCCGGGGCAGGAGATTTACTGGTAGGTATTCCAGTAGTATCTCAGGGTGTTCTGGGCTACACTCCGACACGACTTGTGCCGCTTTTGGGGGTCTGACTTTTACCAACCCCCTAGGCCCGCCATGCGATACTCATAGACAAACGGACCGGACTGTACGAATATTGTCACTGTCAGGCTCAGTAGGGTGTCAGGATGAGTTCGCTCATCGACGTCCCTTTTGGTCAATAGCTGGTAGCCCGTCACGTATGGCTAATACCTCTGACGTGCTAGTGGTTAAATCCACAGCCATAGTATTGACGAGTCTTTTGAGTCCACCACACATTCAGTTACTCAAGTTTCGGGCGAAACGCTGTAGAGGCCGTATGGAGATATGGCAGGGTTCGATCAGATACGTGCGGTATTGCACGGATCGTGATCGGACGGATTTTACTAGCCGGCTTTGGTTTAAGCCGAATCCTAGTATTAGACAGTGTAGATTTTGTCTCTTTGCATTTATATTCAGTGGGAATACAAATGCGGGCATGTATATGCAGTAGCGGGGTTTTCCTATAATTTATTACGGGATCAGTATTCTGAAGTTGCCAGTTTGCATTCCGTTCCGGCCGGTTTTTCTTTGTTCCTTCACGGCCGGACTTTTGTGATGGAGGGGGTTATTTGCATGTTTGCAAATAACTTGTTGTGGAGGGGGGTTCTTGCATTTGTGGCTTCTATCATCAAGAGATGCTTTATACATCATTTCTTTGTGATTAGAGTTGATCTTGAGTTGATATGACTTTGTTATCATGATTTTTGGGTATGGTCACCTTTCACCTTTTCCTACTCGCACCTCCCTTCTTGTGTTAGTTTTTTTTTCCTCCACCATTTGGTTGAGGGAGGGGCCGGCCACAAATGAGAGGAGAGAATGAGAGAGTTCTTTTCATATGTGTGGGAATTATTCATCTCATTCTTCATGCTTGGAAAAAAGAGATACACCTTCATCCTCTCCAAAGTTCTTTTTCTTCTCCATCATCTTTATGGCAACTTCATATCCGCATCGAGACATGTTTTCTACACTACAACCTACAGTACCCTTGGACGCGTCGGCTAGCCAACTTCGCGCCCGAGTTGCCTCAGTCCAGAGGTGGGAGCCCGTAAAAGAATCCGGCTACGTGGTGCCCTTTTCGACGAAGAGGTGACGGACAGAGATTCCGCGGGAGATCGGAGTGGAGACGAAGACCATAAGACACGGATCGCTTGGTATAACTCTCTACCCATTCTCTTGATAGCTAGGATTAGGTTAATGATTACGATCCGGGTATATTGTCCGCGGTAGCGCCAGTTCAAAAGTTAAGAAAAATTTTGATTCCGCATTTTGGCCTCGGATTGACGGCCGGGGCGCTGCCGTGGCGGTACATGGTATCAGAGCCACGCCATTAACCTAGTCTAGCTTGCTCAAGTATGTTTAAAGACCCGATCGAACAAAAATCCCAAAAACCGTATTTCGTGTGCATCAGGTTTCTGTCGAATTTTTTTGGACTCTAAAAATTTTTCAGGTTGTTGCAGAATGATGTACATGGTATTCTAAGATCACTGGAAAAATTTGGGAACATGATCCTTCAAAACGACCGCGGAACCGCGGCCATAACCCCACTTTGGCCGCGGTTCCGCCGCAGAATTTAGGCTTCATTTCACCAATTTTTTCCAGTGTGCTTCTGACATGGAATTATGGGTTTTGGGACATTCTTTTTGGGCCCAGATTTTCTGTGAGTGCTACAGTAGTGCTTGGGGCCCACTTGGGTATATTTGTTCGATCGGATATTTTAAACATGCAAGTTCACAGTATTTACATTATATCTGCGACCGTGAATGTCACTCGATCGGTAAATCCAGTCTATCTGCTATAGTCCTTTTAGACGGATTTGCGAACGTGACATTCACGTTGATGTTCTGTGTTTGTGCTGTGATGTTGCGGATTGGTCGTGGGGGATAGCCTGGATGCAATGCTAGTACAGTTTTGTTGTATTATGTACATTTGATATTGCGGGGCGAGCGTCCGACATGTGGACTGCCGTCACTGCCTGTTTGTATTATTATTTTGGGGCACGACCAGGTTGCGGTCGATGTACCCGTTGTATGTATATTTTACTTTCTGTACTAGGATTGCCCCGCGGAGGGGTGCACGGATAGCCGAGTTCTAGAGGGCAACGAGCCCGCATCTCATGGCATTGAGACGGAGGGGGCTTTACTCTAGAATTGGCAGAGCTATTCGCCGCACTCGTAGGGGGTACAGGTTGACCCAGGAGGGGTGCCCAAGTTACCGGATTCCGTGAAGTGCTGGGTGGTCCATTCACGTTGCTGAAGGGGGCTGCCTCGCTTCAGGTTTTGGAGGGTAACTTGCCGCGCCCGTAGGGGTCTAGGTTTTTCATTGCACAGGCTGTCCACACGACCAGGGGAACATCGGGTTTCAGTAGCGGCTCTGTGAAACCCGGGGATCCCAGATATCTGTATTGTTCTGTGATGCTGGTTACATTTCTGTTATGTTGCATTTTATCACGCCTTGAGCGAAATATTATATATTGATATATATACTAGTAGATGTTGTATATGTTTTGCATCCGCGCTAGTCCAGTCCCCGCTCTGTCGTTAGTTAAGTAACCTAATGGGTGATGACGGGACCCAGTGGCGAATGCGGATGGCATATATGTACATCATTATTTTCGTTCTTTTGTGGTGTGATAAATTGATGGGACTGCGTTGATTCGGATCAATGCAAGATAAACAAACCTATTCTGATGTTGTTGGAACATTTTTCAAAAAGCTGTTATTGCAACGACGTTCACTTTTGTTTTGCATCGTGGTATTCAGTTGGAATATCCTGCTCCTCAGTCGACGAGGCAAGGGCCGAGATCCCTTCACCGGGAGTGACCCCTTGGACAAAAGTTTGCGTCAGGGTAATAACTTCACTATAGCCGATTACTTTTGCTTTGCATCGTGGTATTCAGTTGGAATATCCTGCACCTCATTCTACGGGGAAAGAGCCGAGATCCCTTCACCGGGAGTGACCTCTTTAGCAAAGGTTTTCGTCGCTATATTTTTATAAAAAAATTATGCAGTTCCTTCAACGATATTAAGTTCGTTACGTTAAAGGTTTTTCGCCAAAAACTAGACGTAGCCCTCCATCATTTCTTACAAGTATTACTTAGCATTCGTGCTGCGTTTGTTGACTGTGTCAAGGCGTAGTGTGCGGTAGCTAAGTTGTGCTTGTTTGTAGCATATTAATGGGATTGGTTAGGACAGTCGTACGGCCTTGTTGACTGTGTCAAGGGCTCGTATGGGTGGGTTTAATGCAATCCAGGATAATGACGGGTTGAACTTGACTAGGATTCTTTGATTTGTTGACTGTGTCAAGGTCACTTGAGTCCTAGGGGTAAAAATCTCATCGGGAGTTTCCAAAGAAACTGAAACTTGCCAGGCATGCGCATACCTTCTGGAGTGTGGTCACTTGAGTGGATTCCGTCAAGTTATCATGCGATGATAGTTGGATCCCGATTCCCACTGATGAGTTGGTTTACTCCTCGGGTGATCCCGACTAATTCTTCTTTCAGGTTTGGGGAAGAATTTGACGTTACAGTGGGAGATTTCCAGATTACATAAAGTGATAACCATTCTGATCTAGGTTAGAGTGCACGCTGAGTGTTTCTTTTCTCTCTCTCTCTTTGGCAGCAACCATTTGACCTAACCCTAGACTATGACTCAGTGACCAAGTTGACCGAACCTTCTTAACCCTGGCTTTTGGATTGTCAGAGTTGCAGACCTCTTTGCCACTCCTACTTTTACCCTTTTCTCCAGGACACCCCATATTACTACGAACGTCCACTTCCATTGGACAAAACCATCGTATGGTTATATACGAACTCGAAGGAATTTGAGGATGGTTTCCGGTTCTGGAGAAAACGAATAGGTCTATTCAGTTGTCTTTTCCTTTTACCTTCTCTCTCAGATTACGAGTACTCCTTGGTTTAGGAGATAGTACACCTATTACGCAAATTGGATAGTCTTCTTCCAAACCCTAGGCTGGTGCCAAACGGTGGGGAATGAAGAAAACCAATTAGCCTAAAAGGTGTACAGAAGGTATTAAGTTAAGACAAAGAAAGGGATTAGAAGGAGGGCAAAGTAAATTGCGACTGCTATTCACGACCAAACCAAGTATTTCTTCACCAATCCTAAATCACCTTTGTATTTCTTCAGGACACTCCGTATCACTACGAAGATCCTAAGTTTATTTGGATACTCCATCGTATGGTTATATACGAACTCGAAAGGAACTTGTTCCAGTTCGGGGATGGATTCTGGTTCAGGAGAAATAGGAATAAGGTTTATTCGGTTGTCTTTTATCTTCACCTTCTCTCGCATTGCGAGTGTTCCTAGGATTAGGACAGTACACCCATTATGCTTATTGGATAGTCTTCTTCCAAACCATAGGCTGGTGCCGAACGGTAGGGAAGGAAGAAAACCATTTGGCCTAAAGGGGTGTGCAGAAGGTAATGACTAAAGACATATAAAGGGATTTGGAGAGATGGCAAAGAATTATACAGTTACAGTTATGAATCTGGATAATGGAAGAGGCATTACTAGGAATACCGGGATACCACATCGAAACATTTCAATGTTTCAATTTCACTGTGTACTGTTAAAGGAAAACTGATTTCCCAATTAGATACTTACTCCAGGGTATGTATTTACCAGGTATGATTCTCACATCTGTATGGTTTTACAGATGATGAGTGGGAATAAGTTATTGGGAATTAGGTGATCATCCTCGTTATATCGGAATTCGTTGTAATTGGTGATATTTGAGGAAGTCACCTGTGTTGTTTGCCGGACAGCAAATACTTGGTTTTGAATATCCGTTGTTATGCACCAATTTCAAATTGATATATCTATACGTTTATTTTCATAGAGTGAGATATAACTTTTTGAAACTATGTCTATGACATTTACCTATATCAGTGAATGGTTAGGTAAGGAGTATTGAACAACGGTTTAATTCTTCTTAACCATAGTACAGTTTTCAACCTACGACACACAGTGAATGAATTGTTAGACTCAGAGACTTATACAGAGTATTGTATATTGTCCAGTGTCCATTAGGACAGAGGGGTTGGTCCTCGTACTATATTCTGTTTACTTTTAACTTCTCTAGTTCTTAGACATGTGTTTCGTAGAAACACAGGGTCTGAGTTTTGAGGAGTTATTGGTATAAGAATAAAGTAGAGAACCAGGTATTGCAAGTATCGGAATTCTTCAAGATGATCGAAGATGTAGATACTTGTGTATGGTATTCAGTTGATAGTAATGATTAAGAGAACTTGCTTCTCTTTCAGGTTACTCATAATTGGAAGTATTCCTAAGTTGAGTAACGTTGATCGGCCTCCTTCCATTTACTTGACATGCACTGGTGACAGCTGCATGATTTGAATCTGGTTCAATTAAATTAGTGCCTCTATTTCTGTATTGGATATAGAACAGTTCATATCTTAACGATGTTAAGGTACGGGGAGTTGTCCGGCTTATGCTTAAAACCAGACTCCGAATAACTCAAGACACGTTTCTGTAATGGCTGTTTGTAGGTTGACCCAGGCTATGACGAGGGTTGATTTTCTACCATCTGGAAGATCAATAGTGATATCATTCTTGACTCGCCACATTTTTAAAAAAGAAATGGATTTTTCAGAAAACAGTAGTGGGAGTATGGTAGAACTGGAAGTGATTCCAGAACCGCAAACGATTACTGAAGATTTGATAAGAACCTAAAGATTCAATCTGATTTGACATTCCATTGGCCACTCCGCAGATAAAGTGGGTAACCTCAGGCACCCGAGAGGTACTTCGGTATGCTCAAGGACGGTGGCAGGGAGGTTCTTGTTTACCCAGACTTGCCATTGCTGTTGTTCCAGACTGTGAGACCCGGCAGGAGGATGAGTATAGCATCATTCTAAACTGGCTTTAGAAGTGTGCGTCTATATGACTCTGCCAGAGGGTTGTCGTAGTCAGTGGGAGCAACGGAAGCACAGTAGGCAAGAGGCTTATGTCTATTTATAGACTAAAGCAGATATAGCGGAGATAGATCATCTATTTCTGATATGACAGTCATAGGTTTGACTTCATCAGAATAAGGGATGGATCTGTTAAGAAGGTAGTAGGGTGTGATGTCCTGGTATTAGGATGACATACACAGAGTAGGAAGTGATATTCCTATACTACGATCGGTTATACTTTGTTTATCACACAGTGGTTTCTCCACATAGGACTTGGATATTATATCTGACATTCTGGTTACTGGATCTATGGTTTTAGATCTAGATTTGGGTGGTTTCCCAATCTGGGTACTTTGACAGCATTCTATGAGTATTTAGAATGGACGACTCCTGGCACGGTAGTGTACCTGCAGGTGATGGAGTCAACCTCTCTAAAGGTGTCTTACAGACTAAAGGGGAGAGGGATACGCATGATTGACAGATCACTTGCTTAGACAATTGAGTCAATCAAGAGATGTCAAGTACCACACCAGATGTTGTTCTTGCAGTAGATGCAATAAGTTGATATTAATCCAATCCTGGAGAAATGATCGGAAGCAGTTTTAGGACATAAGTGCGTGTTCTAGGGATTTGATAACGGCAGCCTCCTTTAGGAGACGGTTATCATTCCAGGCTTCCAAGGTGACCTGGATGGCAGAGTGGCTGTCAGAGTTATAGTTTTTCCTTCTGACGAGGGGCAGTATTTTGGACAGGTAGTCCAAGGCAATACTGAGGGAGGCATGGCGCTGGATACTGATTAAGTTCAGTTGACGATACAGTCTAAGAAGTTTGGATTTGGAGTTCATTTATGAGCTAGGTCCCATCAGATATCCAGACATTCCAAGACAGGTATTGCTCATTTCGGGAGATGGTTTTCTCCGCGAACTTGAGATATAGAGAGACATAGAAAGAAACATCACAGCGGATCCACTCACTGAGGCTATTCCTCGAACGCAATAGTTTCGCAAACGAGATTTGTGAGACTGACTAGTAGAGGAGTTGGGTGTTCGGTATCACACGGGCTGTGAGTATGCGACATCGCAATAATTAACCTTGAGTGCAAGTGGGAGATTGTTGGAGATAGTGCCCTCACCCTCAGAGTCAATTATTGGATCATAGGCACGTGATTGCAATGATTGAGGGATGACCTATCCCGATAGGACAGTCTTACTCGAGATGATAGTATGCTATCTGGTTTATCTTTATCATCGTGTACTGCTTTAGGTGACCTGACAGGTCGCTATTGCACGTTGATAGAGCCCCTAGGATTCTTGCTTGACTGCCAGCAGTATGAGGGCGATCATATACGTGGGAGCCGGTAGTCTATAAGCACATCCTTAAAAGGTCCCTAGTCGTGGGAGTTTCGAGACAGGGCATCGATTCTTCAGAGTAGACTAGTATATACAGTCGAAACCCCGACGAGGGGCGGTGGCCGGTCTCACAAGCCACTGGTGTCAGTTGGTTCACCTAAGATGTATACAGGTGCTCATTGGGTTATGAGTACACCGGACAGGACTCGCCGGGAACCTGCTAGTTGGTCTTATACCTGACGTCAGATAGCAGTTCCCTGGTAACATGTGTACAGGTTAGTTCATCGACCTGAGATCGTCATTTGTCTCGTGTGAGTTCCCACTGTGCTTTGATTACTACCCTACCACGGCTCAAAGGAGTCGTGCAAACAGGTTTTAGTTGGGTACAGTCCCGAGCCACATGGAGGCAGTGAGCGGATCTGCAGGGGTTCGTCTCTCCCGGTATTGGGGGTGAGGTCGCGCTGTGTCTAGGAGAGCCATTACACAAAGCCCTCGTCCGAGGCGGGAGATTTACTGGTAGGTATTCCAGTAGTATCTCAGGGTGTTCTGGGCTACACTCCGACACGACTTGTACCGCTTTTGGGGGTCTGACTTTTACCAACCCCCTAGGCCCGCCATGCGATACTCATAGACGAACGGACCGGACTGTACGGATATTGTCACTGTCAGGCTCAGTAAGGTGTCAGGATGAGTTCGCTCATCGACGTCCCTTTTGGTCAATAGCTGGTAGCCCGTCACGTATGGCTAATACCTCTGACGTGCTAGTGGTTAAATCCACAGCCATAATATTGACGAGTCTTTTGAGTCCACCACACATTCAGTTACTCAAGTTTCGGGCGAAACGCTGTAGAGACCGTATGGAGATATGGCAGGGTTCGATCAGATACGTGCGGTATTGCACGGATCGTGATCGGACGGATTTTACTAGCCGGCTTTGGTTTAAGCCGAATCCTAGTATTAGACAGTATAGATTTTGTCTTTTTGCATTTATATTCAGTGGGAATACAAATGCGGGCATGTATATGCAGTAGCGGGGTTTTCCTATAATTTATTACGGGATCAGTATTCTGAAGTTGCCAGTTTGCATTCCGTTCCGGCCGGTTTTTCTTTGTTCCTTCACGGCCGGACTTTTGTGATGGAGGGAGTTCTTTGCATGTTTGCAAATAACTTGTTGTGGAGGGGGGTTCTTGCATTTGTGGCTTCTATCATCATGAGATGCTTTATACATCATTTCTTTATGATTAGAGTTGATCTTGAGTTGATATGACTTTGTTATCATGATTTTTGGGTATAGTCACCTTTCACCTTTTCCTACTCTCACCTCCCTTCTTGTGTTAGTTTTTTTTCCTCCACCATTTGGTTGAGGGAGGGGCCGGCCACAAATGAGAGGAGAGAATGAGAGAGTTCTTTTCATATGTGTGGGAATTATTCATCTCATTCTTCATGCTTGGAAAAAACAGATACACCTTCATCCTCTCCAAAGTTCTTTCTCTTCTCCATCATCTTTATGGCAACTTCATATCCGCATCGAGACATGTTTTCGACACTACAACCTACAGTACCCTTGGACGCGTCGGCTAGCCAACTTCGCGCCCGAGTTGCCTCGGTCCAGAGGTGGGAGCCCGTAAAAGAATCCGGCTACGTGGTGCCCTTTTCGACGAGGAGGTGACGGACAGAGATTCCGCGGGAGATCGGAGTGGAGACGAAGACCGGAGGACACGGATCGCTTGGTATAACTCTCTACCCATTCTCTTGATAGCTAGGATTAGGTTAATGGTTACGATCCGGGTATATTGTCCGCGGTAGCGCCAGTTCAAAAGTTAAGAAAAATTTTGATTCCGCATTTTGGCCTCGGATTGATGGCCGGGGCGCTGCCGTGGCGGTACACCCTTCACCGGGAGTGACCCCTTTAGCAAAACTAGAAAAGCCTCGAAAACACTCCATTTCAAAATCATTTGATTCTACAACGATATCAAGTTCATTACGCAATAGGTTTTCAGAAAAATCTGTCGTAGCCCTCCGTCATTTCAGATAAGTACTAGTTAGTATTCTTGCTGCGTTTGTTGACTATGTTAAGGCGTAGTGTGCGGTAGCTAATTAGTGCTTATCTGCATAAGCACATGATGCGATTGGATTAGGGTAGTCGTAAGACTTTGTTGACTATGTTAAGGGTCGTGCGGGTGGGTTTAATTCAATCGGGAAATGACGGGTTGAACTTGACTAGCACTTATGATTTGTTGACTATGTTAAGGTCATATAGCTGCTAGGGGCAAAATATTATCGGGAATTTCAAGTGTTGAAATTTGCAATGAGATTGCATACCTTCTATGAGATAGTTGGATCCCGATACCCACTGCGAGTAAGAGTTACTCCTGGGAGAGTTTTACACATTACAATTAGCCGATCAAGTAGGTGTCTAGAAAGGTGTCAACGGGGTTACGCCTCTGGGAAAACGAGGTTTACTCTAATTAGGTCCGTGCGAAAGCACGGGGAACCTCCCTCAAAGTACCGACACTGGCCTGGATGAAAGATTGGCGAAGTTGTAGGGTGTAATTAATCCCGGCTAGTCTTTCCTTTTAGGGTTTGAAGGAAGATTTGATAAAAACCAGTGGGATCCATCCTGATTAGATAAGATAATAACCAATCTGATCTTGCAAGAGCATACGCTAAAGTGTTTTCTTCTCTCTCTCTCTCCAGGTAGCGACCATTTCATGCCCTAACAAAGATAATAATATGGATGTATTGACTGAACCCGCATGTTATACTGTGCTGGGGAACGTTGGTTCCGTTCTTTCTTATAAAGGTTATGGGAATGAACAGGACATAGGGGAATACCAGGATTCCCATGCCACCCGAATGAAGAAAGTACATGTTGATGCATTTTCTTCAGGTGTGTTCGTTACAGAGAACTGTTTCTCCATTTGCTCTACGTCCTGGGTATTAGATACCGGATCAGGATCCCATATATGTAATCAGTTACATGGGCTCAGGAAAGGTAGAGAACTTGGAAAAGGTGATAAAGACATTAGAGTTGGAAATGGTGCAATTGTTGCAGCTAAGACTGTCGAGGAATTTCACCTTGCATTACCTACTGGTAATACATTGGTTCTGAACGAATGCTATTACATGCCGAACCTGATATGCAACATTATATCGGTTTCTTTGTTGAGTAAAGAGGGATATAATTTTGTATTACAGGATAATGTTATGAACATTTTCCGTAACCAAAAGTTGGTTGGATCAGGCACGTTGTGCAATGGCATTTATGTTCTAAATCAATCAACAGTTCTGAGCATAACAAACACACACAAGAGGAAGAGTTCTGAACTGAATGAATCCTTCTTGTGGCATTGTAGACTGGGTCACATCAATGAGACACGACTGGCTAAGTTACATAAGGATGGATATTTGAAACCTTTCGAATTTTTATCTTATGACACTTGCCAGTCATGTCTCAAAGGCAAGATGACCAAAACTCCGTTTATGGGACACGGAGAAAGAGTTACTGAACTCTTAGGACTGATACATAGTGATGTATGTGGTCCTATATCTACACATGCCAGGGATGGTTCTTCATATTTCATTACATTCACTGACGATCTCTCTAGGTTCGGGTATGTGTTCCTGATGAAACACAAATCAGAAGCTTTTGAGAAATTTAGAGAATATAAACAAGAAGTTGAGAACCAAACCGGAAAAAGTATTAAAATCCTACAATCTGATCGAGGAGGTGAATACTTGAGCAATGAATTCCTGGACTTCCTAAAAGAGAATGGGATTCTCTCTCAGCTGACTCCTCCATATACACCACAGCACAACGGTGTATCAGAACGGAGGAACCGCACCCTATTAGATATGGTGCGCTCTATGATGAGCACAGCTGAGTTACCTATTTCCTTCAGGGGATATGCGCTGGAGACAGCTGCATACCTATTGAATCAAGTTCCATCTAAATCTGTACCTACCACACCATATGAGATATGGAGTGGAAAGAGACCATATTTTAAACGAGTTAAGATATGGGGTTGTCCGGCCTATGTCAAAAGGCAAAATCCAGACAAACTCGAGGCACGGTCAGTTCTTTGTAAGTTTGTGGGATATCCTAAGAATTCACAAGGATATTTCTTCTACCATGCTGAAGAACAAAAGGTGTTTGTTTCTCAATATGCCACCTTTTTAGAAAAGGAATTCCTTGAAAAAGAAATTAGTGGCAAAGTGGTAGAGCTGGAAGAAGTTCCAGATACACAAACTGTAACACCCGAGCCCATTAATACTAATTCTGGTACTAGTTGAGTGTTAGACATTGCTCATTTCAATTATCTTGATTGTTTGGTGATTTTGCTAAATTTTAACCGGCTAAGTCATTTTTGCATATAACAAATTTTAACACCTAAAATGAAATTAAAAATATCCATGTTGGCCTACTCGTCGCCACTAGTCGCGTGGTAGCATCCGCGTGTCGAGATTTCATCCCGTTCGGCAAAACGGGCAAGTTTGGACGGCTACGCGCGCGTGCAAGTGTCCGACTTGGGGGCATGCATTTTAATCACAAAACATCTCTTTTTAAAATTTGGAACTCGCTTAAAATCCTATAATTTGAATTTGAAACATTTGGGCGCAACCCGGACGCGATTTGGAAATGTTTCATTTAGCGCCGAAATGCCCATTTAATTAAATATATTTAAAACTATAAAAAAATATACTCAGTTACTAAAATTAACGAGGAAATCCTTTTTAAATCTTTAAAATTTTCCTTTTACAATCCCCATACCCATCCCAGCCAATCGCGAGCGCCCATTCCCTCGTGGGCCCCGCCTCTTAACTCTCTCTCTCCGTTTCTCTCTCTTCGTCTCTCTATCTCTCTCTAATCTCACTCTCTCTCTCTCCTAAAATCTTTCTCTCTCTCTGTAACTGTCTCTCTCTCTCTCTCATATATAAATTCCTGCACTGTTCCTCCTTCTCCCCAGGAGAAAACACTCGCGAGAACCCTAACCCCCAGAACCCTTCTCATCGCCGTCGCCGCCGCAGTCCCCACGCCGACAACACCACCACTACCGTCGTCCTCGCCT
This sequence comes from Agapanthus africanus, assembly GCA_030015575.1. Classification (NCBI taxonomy): domain Eukaryota; kingdom Viridiplantae; phylum Streptophyta; class Magnoliopsida; order Asparagales; family Amaryllidaceae; genus Agapanthus; species Agapanthus africanus. The sequence goes on along the minus strand of JASDDO010000029.1, from coordinate 393,896,600 downwards.
CCTCGGCCTCGACAGCACCCTACCTCCTCTCCTCCCTCCTTCCAGAGCCTGCAGCAGCACCCGACGCCACCGCCACCTGCACGTGGTGCTCGCCGTCGTCGCCGCCTCCCATCGCCGACGTCCACGACTTCCTCCCTTCACCCTCGTCCCGACCTCTTCAGCGTCTTCCTCCTCCCCTCGCCGGACCACGACAGAACCCGAGCCTAACCCTATCACCTAACCGTGTCACCGGGAAACTCGCCGTCGACCCTCGCCGTCGTTGCCAGAGCCACCGCCGACCACCTCCTTCTCCTCCTGAACACCAGATCGGGCCAGCACCCCCCTCTACTCACCGCACCATCCCTTTCCAGCGAACCCTGCAACTTTCAGCCTTCGCTGCCGCCGGCGCTGCCTCGCCGGCGCCCCATCGCCGTCAAACCCGTCGTGGTTGCCCCCTGGTTTTTCCCTGTAAGCATCTCTTTACCTTTCCATTCGTGTTAACCCCTCACTGGTCTTTAGTGTCCGTGTGTCGTATTTTGCTAATTAGTCGCCGTTTTGACATTTCGCCGGATTCCGGCCGTGCCGACAACTGGACCCGACTCTCCAGCGAAGTACTCTGGTCCGTGTGGTCCCGCTGTTCGCTGTTTGGACTCGATCCGTGGCCCGTGCATCCGTCGCGTGTTTTCCGCCGACGTTGCGTTCGTGTTTTCCGGTTTGCGAAACCGTCGAGGCAAGTATCTGAATACTTGCTCTAACATGCTAATAATACAAGATCGAGTCTTGCTATGCATTTGAATATCATATTATTGAATATAACAACACAGTGATGGTGATATCGATAGTATAGTATAGCTTAGAATTGATGGTTGCAATTATCATTAACATTGAATCAGTATAGTAGCTTCTTGTAATTAATTGGTCTGCTATTAATCCATGCTTTAACTAACTAAACCAATTAGAACGTCCTTGCTTAATTTGTTAGATCATCCATGTGACTATTATCTATGCTTTAGTTTTAATTTCATATAGCTTCATTGCATTATGTTATTGATATTGCTTTACCCTGTGATTATTGCACCCCAAGGGTGCTTGAACCTGTTAATAAAGATAATACAAAGCACCATTGTGATTAACTGAACCGTTATTGTTGTTTACTTTATTCCTGCTGTTGTTCCTTATTCGACTATGTACCTGTTGTGAGCACGTACTCGATTGCACTATATATTGACCGGACCTTGCTACATATGACATATATTTACATACCGATGCACCGGACATGATACCCTGTACATACCGACTCAACCTGTTGTACCACGACCTGACTTGTTACCGATCTCATGCCTAATGCCAACAAACCTGACTTGGGGTCCTCATAGACCATTCCTGTTGTCTATCCAGACAAACCTGACCTGTTACCTGATCCCGTGTTGGCATTAGTCCTTGATCACTGAATACCTGACCTGACATACATAACTTGGGGGTATGGGGAAGTCAAAGGTGAAACCGACTTGTAACTCAACAGTTCGATACCTGTTCTGATCAGTCTTACGGGCTTGGCCAGTCCGGGAGTGATGATGCTGACATCACTCGTCCATCCAGCTACCTATTTACTGCCTAGCGGCACGTCTCGGATTCAGCCCCGAGGGTCTTGACCGTGGTCCCGGGCATGCACGGGATACTATTGAGTTACATCGACGAGTCATCAATTGATTTCAAAGACTTTAGAGTAGAAACCTGATAGGACAGTTTAGTTACCACTGCACATTACCCTGCACTGTTATTTCATAGTACTGCTTTATTCATGTTCATCCCTGCATTGCTTATTACCATGTTTATATTATATTATTGGTTGACATGACGCGCTGACGTCTGGGTTTTGCATGGCCCAGATTCCTTACCACTGTCGACGACCGAGCAGGAGTACTTCAGCCAGCAGGCTGATCTGTGAGTTCCTTAGTGATTAGTTCATTTATTTCATTTCATTTCCAGATGTGAGCCCGCATTATGGGACGTACTATTTATTTATTGTATTGGATCATTTGCTTCCGCACTTATTGTTTATTGACTCTTAATATTATGGATTTGGACATGTGTTAGATTAGTTTATTATCTTGTTCTTGATATCTCTACAACCGTAATGTGACTGTGGATGGATACTTCCTACCCACAGGTAGCATGGTTGGCTATGTTACGTGCCCAATCTTGCATACTCTGGAAAGCGGGGCGTGACATGGTTCTTTTGGTATCAAAGCCATGGGTTAGTTGGGTTGATTCTTTTTGTAGTTGGGTATTGTACCCGATACATGAATCAGAATACCAGTGATTAGGAAACATGTCCTGCCACCTTGACCGTTTTACCATCCTTGAATCATTCTTCCGGATCATGTCGACATGCAAACTTACTTTGCATTTGTCAACTCGAAAACCTAATTTCTTGTTATCTCTAGGACTTAGGCGACTTGGGTGGAGTTAAGTAATTGTGGCTATGATACCGCGGCATAGCTACAATGCGGTACTCTATTTAAGTATCTTGGAGTTCTATCCTTGGTCCATATTCAGAATCTATCATCATGCTAATGTTGGGTGTTTTGAGTTCAGGATTATGACAGGTAAGAAGTTGAAGACGTACCAGAGTCGTGTGAACGAAGCCGCCATGCTTGGAGTGATAAGAGGAAGGCTTGAAAATCAAAGAGACAGACTGAGCTGATCCAGCAATAGCAGATTCATTTCAGGAAGGTTTGCAGATCGTTCAGCAGTCTGTAAACAACGATGGAACTAGACCAGTCGAACGAGTAGGGACTGTAGCAGATTTCAGACTTTTGGGTCCGTCTACTTTCACTGGTCTGGAGGAGCCGTTGCCAGCCGAGCAGTGGCTAGTGACACGGAGAATTTGCTGATTGCGGCACAGATTCCAGAGGACAAAGGAGTTGATGTGGTGCGCATCCAGCTAGTGGATGACGCCCGAGAGTGATGGCTTATGGAGGAGACCCGCTTGCCCAAGCCAATCAGTTGGGCGGATTTCTCTGAAAGTTTCCTGGAGAAGTTCTTCCCGCGGACTGCACGGGAGGAAATGGAAGAGAAGTTCATCGGACTAAGGCAGAATGGAGCAACCGTGGACGTGCATGCAGCAGAATGGACGAGACTCAGTAGTCTCGCTGGACCTTTCGCGGCCAACGATGCAGACAGCAGTTGCGGTAAGGAAGCAGTTCTGTCGGGCCAGTCGAGTTTAGGGCTAGGCCGACAAACAGTGTTCTTGCGACAATGGAAGTGGATAGTAATGAAGAGCCGGCAGTTGTTCGCGACTTTATGGATGTATTTGAAGATATATCAGGTTTACCGCCGAAGCGAGACGTGGAGTTCGCGATTGACCTTATTCCCGGTGCAGTGCCAGTATCAAAATCTTATTATCCGATGGCACCAGTGGAATTGGAAGAAGTTAAGAAACAAGTTGGTGAATTACTTGAGAAGGGATGGATTCGAAGCAGCAACTCACCTTGGGGAGCTCCAGTTCTTTTAGTAAAGAAGAAACAGCTGAACGAGTAGGATGTGCATTGATTATCGAGAATTGAACCGGGTGACTATTAAGAACAAGTACCCGATCCCTCGCATTGGAGAACTTTTGAGCAGCTTAGTGGCGCGAGGGTATTCTTAAAACTGGATTTGCGATCAGGATATCATCAGGTCCAAGTGAAAGCAGAAGACATTTGCAAGACGGCGTTTCGAACTCGATATGGACATTTCGAGTATCTGGTGATGCCCTTCGGAGTGACGAATGCGCCGGCAATATTCATGGATTTGATGAACAGAATCTTTTCGCCATTCTTGGACCAGTTTATTGTGGTATTCATTGACGATATTCTGGTATACTCGAAGAGTCCGGAGGAACATGCTGAGCATTTAAAGATCGCATTGCAGACGCTGAGACAGGAGAAATTGTATGCGAAGATGAGTAAGTACGAATTCTGGCTGGAGGAAGTGAAATTTCTGGGACATGTCGTGTCGGGCGATGGAATCGCCGTTGATCCCGAGAAGATTGCAGCAGTTCGAGATTGGCCTATTCCAAAGAATGTTGCGGAGATAAGAAGTTTTCTTGGACTCGCCGGATACTACAGAAGATTTGTGGAGAACTTCGCTCGTTTGGCAGAGCCGTTAACCAAGCTTACGCGCAAGGAGGTACCGTTTGTTTGGACGGATGGATGTGCATTGGCCTTCGAAACGTTGAAGCAGAAGTTGATAATCGCCCCTATCCTGACCGTACCAGATAATTCAGGAGGACTGGTGATTCACAGCGACGCATCTGGAAAAGGATTGGGATGTGTTTTGATGCAGAATGGGAAGGTCGTGGCTTACGCATCGAGACAACTGAAGACTCATGAGAAGAATTATCCGACTTATGACTTGGAGCTTGCGGCCGTGATCTTCGCCTTGAAGATTTGGAGACACTACCTTTTGGGCGAGAGAGTCGAAGTCTTTACAGATCACAAGAATTTGAAGTATGTGTTCACTCAGAAGGAGTTGAGGCAACGCAGATGGTTGGAGCTGATGGCCGACTACGACCTTGATCTTAAGTACCATCCGGGAAAAGTTAACGTCGTGCCGGATGCGCTTAGTCGGTTACCAGCGATTCAGGTATTGACTGCACAGAGGGAGATCATTGCGGATTTTCGGAGATTTGACTTGGAGATCGTGCTACCACATGCTTTGGGACAGTTGATGCAGTTGCAAGTACAGTCGTCCTTAGTTGAGAAGATTAAAGCGGCACAATCGCAGGATCCTAAACTGCAAAAGTTTCGAGAGCAGGTTGAAGCCGGACTACGAACCGATTTACTGATCCACGAAGACGGTTCGTTGAGGTATGGTAGCCGTGTGTGTGTGCCAAAAGGGGATGTGCGTGAAGAGCTTATGAAGGTGGCACACAGTTCAGCTTACTCTGTACATCCAGGAGGAACAAAGATGTACCGAGATATTCGACAGTACTTCTGGAGGGAAGGTATGAAACGGGAGATTGCTCGCTTCGTGGCTAAGTGCTTGGTGTGTCGCAAGTCAAGGCTGAACACCAAAGGGTTGCTGGTTTGTTGCTACCACTTCCGATTCCTCAGTGGAAGTGGGAACATATAACCATGGATTTCGTGACGGCTTTACCGTGGAGTCCAAAGGGCAACAATGCAGTATGGGTGATTGTCGATCGGTTGACCAAGGCAGCTCACTTTATTCCTTTTCGGGTTGGTCAACCGACGGAGACTTTGGCAGAGCGGTACATGCAGGAGATTATAAGATTGCATGGAGTACCGGTAAGCATCGTGTCCGATCGGGACACTCGGTTCCTGTCACACTTCTGGAGGAGTTTACAAGAAAGTTTGGGGACTCGATTGAAGTTTAGCACAGCTTATCATCCTCAAACTGATGGACAATCGGAGAGAACGATCCAGACTCTTGAAGCTATGTTGAGAGCTTGCATGTTGGACTTCAAAGGTTCTTGGGAGGATCATCTACACCTGGTGGAGTTTTCGTACAACAATAGTTTCCAAGCGACTATTCAGATGGCTCCGTTTGAAGCGTTGTATGGTCGTAAGTGCCGTTCACCTGTTTGTTGGGATGATGTTGGTGAACGAATGTTACTAGGACCAGATTTGGTGGTACAGACAGTCGAGAAGGTGAATACAATCAGGAAGCATATGAAGGCAGCTCAAGACAGACAGAAAAGTTGGGCTGACACGTCAAGAAGACCTCTAGAGTTCGCCGTGGGTGATTTGGTATTCCTGAAGATATCACCGACTAGAGGGGTGATTCGCTTTGGGAGTCGGGGAAAGCTTAGTCCTCGATTCGTTGGACCCTTCGAGATATTGGAGCGTGTTGGAGAGGTAGCGTACCGTTTGGCGTTACCACAGTCATTGGCAGGAGTGCACGATGTGTTTCATGTATCTCAACTACGGAGGTACGTTCGCGATGAAACTCACGTCTTGGATCATTCGGAGTTGACTGTACGGGAGGACCTAACTTTTGAGGAGCGACCGGTTGAAATCAAGGATCGAAGAGAAAAGGTTCTTAAGAACAAGGTTATCCCTCTCGTGCTAGTTTCTTGGGGTAATCGATTGCATGGAGAATCCACTTGGGAGCGAGAAGACGAGATCCGGCAGAAGTTTCCTCACCTTTTCCTGTAGTTAGCTATCTTGTATTCTTGGAATTTCGAGGACGAAATTCTTTTTGTAGTTGGGTATGATGTAACACCCGAGCCCATTAATACTAATTCTGGTACTAGTTGAGTGTTAGACATTGCTCATTTCAATTATCTTGATTGTTTGGTGATTTTGCTAAATTTTAACCGGCTAAGTCATTTTTGCATATAACAAATTTTAACACCTAAAATGAAATTAAAAATATCCATGTTGGCCTACTCGTCGCCACTAGTCGCGTGGTAGCGTCCGCGTGTCGAGATTTCATCCCGTTCGGCGAAACGGGCAAGTTTGGACGGCTACGCGCGCGTGCAAGTGTCCGGCTTGGGGGCATGCATTTTAATCACAAAACATCTCTTTTTAAAATTTGGAACTCGCTTAAAATCCTATAATTTGAATTTGAAACATTTGGGCGCAACCCGGGCGCGATTTGGAAATGTTTCATTTAGCGCTGAAATGCCCATTTAATTAAATATATTTAAAACTATAAAAAAATATACTCAGTTACTAAAATTAACGAGAAAATCCTTTTTAAATCTTTAAAATTTTCCTTTTACAATCCCCGTACCCATCCCAGCCAATCGCGAGCGCCCATTCCCTCGTGGGCCCCGCCTCTTAACTCTCTCTCTCCGTTTCTCTCTCTTCGTCTCTCTATCTCTCTCTAATCTCACTCTCTCTCTCTCTCCTAAAATCTTTCTCTCTCTCTCTAACTGTCTCTCTCTCTCTCTCATATATAAATTCCTGCACTGTTCCTCCTTCTCCCCACGAGAAAACACTCACGAGAACCCTAACCCCCAGAACCCTTCTCGTCGCCGTCGCCGCCGCAGTCCCCGCGCCGACAACACCACCACTACCGTCGTCCTCGCCACCTCGGCCTCGACAGCACCCTACCTCCTCTCCTCCCTCCTTCCAGAGCCTGCAGCAGCACCCGACACCACCGCCACCTGCACGTGGTGCTCGCCGTCGTCGCCGCCTCCCATCGCCGACGTCCACGACTTCCTCCCTTCACCCTCATCCCGACCTCTTCACCGTCTTCCTCCTCCCCTCGCCGGACCACGACAGAACCCGAGCCTAACCCTATCACCTAACCCTGTCACCGGGAAACTCGCCGTCGACCCTCGCCGTCGTTGCCAGAGCCACCGCCGACCACCTCCTTCTCCCCCTGAACACCAGATCGGGCCAGCACCCCCCTCTACTCACCGCACCATCCCTTTCCAGCGAACCCTGCAACTTTCAGCCTTCGCTGCCGCCGTCGCTGCCTCGCCGGCGTCCCATCGCCGTCGAACCCGTCGTGGTTGCCCCCTGGTTTTTCCCTGTAAGCATCTCTTTACCTTTCCATTCGTGTTAACCCCTCGCTGGTCTTAAGTGTCCGTGTGTCGTATTTTGCTAATTAGTCGCCGTTTTGACATTTCACCGGATTCCGGCCGTGCCGACAACTGGACCCGACTCTCCAGCGAAGTACTCTGGTCCGTGTGGTCCCGCTGTTCGCTGTTTGGACTCGATCCGTGGCCCGTGCATCCGTCGCGTGTTTTCCGCCGACGTTGCGTTCGTGTTTTCCGGTTTGCGAAACCGTCGAGGCAAGTATCCGAATACTTGCTCTAACATGCTAATAATACAAGATCGAGTCTTGCTATGCATTTGAATATCATATTATTGAATATAACAACACAGTGATGGTGATATCGATAGTATAGTATAGCTTAGAATTGATGGTTGCAATTATCATTAACATTGAATCAGTATAGTAGCTTCGTGTAATTAATTGGTCTGCTATTAATCCATGCTTTAACTAACTAAACCAATTAGAACGTCCTTGCTTAATTTGTTAGATCATCCATGTGACTATTATCTATGCTTTAGTTTTAATTTCATATAGCTTCATTGCATTATGTTATTGATATTGCTTTACCCTGTGATTATTGCACCCCAAGGGTGCTTGAACCTGTTAATAAAGATAATACAAAGCACCATTGTGATTAACTGAACCGTTATTGTTGTTTACTTTATTCCTGCTGTTGTTCCTTATTCGACTATGTACCTGTTGTGAGCACGTACTCGATTGCACTATATATTGACCGGACCTTGCTACATATGACATATATTTACATACCGATGCACCGGACATGATACCCTGTACATACCGACTCAACCTGTTGTACCACGACCTGACTTGTTACCGATCTCATGCCTAATGCCAACAAACCTGACTTGGGGTCCTCATGGACCATTCCTGTTGTCTATCTAGACAAACCTGACCTGTTACCTGATCCCGTGTTGGCATTAGTCCTTGATCACTGAATACCTGACCTGACATACATAACTTGGGGGTATGGGGAAATCAAAGGTGAAACTGACTTGTAACTCAACAGTTCGATACCTGTTCTGATCAGTCTTACGGGCTTGGCCAGTCCGGGAGTGATGATGCTGACATCACTCGTCCATCCTGCTACCTATTTACTGCCTAGCGGCACGTCTCGGATTCAGCCCCGAGGGTCTTGACCGTGGTCCCGGGCATGCACGGGATACTATTGAGTTACATCGACGAGTCATCAATTGATTTCAAAGACTTTAGAGTAAAAACCTGATAGGACAGTTTAGTTACCACTGCACATTACCCTGCACTGTTATTTTATAGTACTGCTTTATTCATGTTCATCCCTGCATTGCTTATTACCATGTTTATATTATATTATTGGTTGACATGACGCGCTGACGTCTGGGTTTTGCATGGCCCAGATTCCTTACCACTGTCGACGACCGAGCAGGAGTACTTCAACCAGCAGGCTGATCTGTGAGTTCCTTAGTGATTAGTTCATTTATTTCATTTCATTTCCAGATGTGAGCCCGTATTATGGGACGTACTATTTATTTATTGTATTGGATCATTTGCTTCCGCACTTATTGTTTATTGACTCTTGTTATTATGGATTTGGACATGTGTTAGATTAGTTTATTATCTTGTTCTTGATATCTCTACAACCGTAATGTGACTGTGGATGGATACTTCCTACCCACAGGTAGCATGGTTGGCTATGTTACGTGCCCAATCTTGCGTACTCTGGGAAGCGGGGCATTACACAAACCGTAACTGAAGATTTAGTGGAACCAGAAGATTCAGTAGTTCCCAATGAACCTCAGCCTCTTCGCCGATCTAGTAGGGTTCCTCGCCAACCTGAGAGATACTACGGTTTTCTCATAGATGGTGGGAGAGAGGATTACATCATGGAGGATGATGACCCAACTAGCTTCGAGCAGGCCATCACGAGTAAGGACTCAGTGAAATGGCTGGATGCTATGCGGTCCGAGATGGAATCCATGTGCACCAACAAAGTATGGACTTTGGAAGTTGCTCCTGAAGGGGTAAAACCCATTGGGAGCAAGTGGATCTTCAAGAAAAAACTTGGTGTAGATGGGAAAGTGGAGACTTTCAAAGCTAGACTTGTTGCAAAGGGTTTTCGTCAAAGACCAGGTGTGGACTATGACGAAACCTTTTCTCCAGTGGCTATGCTTAAATCCATCCGGATCATGCTTGCCATCGCTGCATATCATGATTACGAAATCTGGCAAATGGATGTTAAGACCGCCTTTCTAAATGGTGATTTAGAAGAGAGCGTGTACATGACTCAGCCAGAGGGCTTCGTAGACAGTGGGAGCAGCGGGAAGGTGTGCAAGCTGCTTAAATCCATTTATGGATTAAAGCAAGCATCGCGGAGTTGGAACATCTGCTTTGACGTCGTTATCAAAGAGTTTGATTTCGTCAAAAACCCAGATGAACCTTGTATCTACAAGAAGGTGGCAGAGAGTAAGGTTGTCTTCCTCGTATTGTACGTGGACGACATACTCTTGATAGGAAATGATATTCCTATGCTGCAATCAGTCAAGCTCTTCTTATCACAAAGATTCTCGATGAAAGATCTTGGTGATGCCTCCTGCATATTGAGAATAAGGATCTATAGAGATAGATCCAAACGGATATTGGGATTGTCCCAATCCAGGTACATTGACACCATACTAAAGAGGTTTAGTATGGAAGAATCCAAGCATGGGAACTTGCCCACGATCTCTGGAGTCACTCTCTCCAAAGAGATGTCTCCCAAGACTGATTTGGAGAGAGCTCGCATGCAAGGGATACCCTATGCTTCGGCTGTAGGCTCTATCATATACGCGATGCTATGTACCAGACCCGATGTAGCATACTCACTAAGTGTAGTGAGTAGGTATCAAGCTGATCCTGGAGAGAGTCACTGGACAGCTGTGAAGAGCATTCTCAAGTACTTACGAAGGACTAAAGAGATGCTCTTGGTGTATGGTAACGGAGAACTCCAAGTGGAGTCCTTTACCGATTTGAGCTTCCAGAGTGATAAGGTCGACTCTAAGTCGCAGTCGGGATTTGTCTTTACCCTTTACAGAGGGGCGGTTAGCTGGAAGAGTTCCAAGCAGGAAACCGTGGCAGACTCAACGATGGAGGCTGAATACATCGCTGCCAACGATGCTGCTAAAGAGGCTGTCTGGATCAAGAAGTTCATTACTGAACTTGGAGTGGTTCCATCCATTGAGCATCCAATACCTTTGTATTGCGATAACAATGGAGTGGTCCCTTTGGCCAAGGAACCTAGGTCCCATCAGCGATCCAGGCATATTCTGAGGCGGTATCACCTGATCCGGGAGATAGTTGATCACCGGGAGATCGAGGTCAGGAGGGTTGACACGAAGAACAACACGGTGGATCCACTCACGAAAGACATTCCCCAGATACTGTTTGAGAGACTCTTCGGGATGCTCGGTATGCGATACTACAGCAGCTGGCCCTAGTGTAAGTGGGAGATTGTTAGTTGTATGTATGCCCTAGAGGCCAGTATTGTACAGATGATGTATATCATATTGGATGCTTGGACATATATAGAGATGACTTTCTTGCTCTATATGATAGTATGCTATCTGGTTGCACTTTATCTTAACATATACACTAGTCTCTTTAAACTGTCTTTTAGTTACATGTTGGTAAAGCCCTTAGGATGTGTACTTGACTGCCTGGACTATGATGCAGATCATACTAGTGGGGACATGGTAGTCCATAAGTACATCCTTCAAGGTCCCTAGTCGTGGGTGTATCGAGACGGGGCATCGATTTACCAGTGTAGACTAGCGTATACGCTTCTCGACCCATGAGATGGGCGATGGATGATCCTATATCCATTGGTGTTTGACATCATAGATGGTGTACGGGTGCTCAGTGGAGACTGGGTACACTGTACGGACTCGCCGAGAACTTCCAGATGGTATTATACCTCACGTCAGATGGCAGTTCTCAGGTGACACTTGTGCAAGTTAGTCTGTAGACCCGAGATCGTCATAGAGTCTTGTGTGATTCCCACTGTGCTTTGATCTCCACCTTTACCACGTCCATGAGGGCGTGCAAAACGGTGGTTTTTGGGTACAGTCCCGAGTCACATGGAGGCAATGAGCGATAGGAGGGGTTTCGTCTCTCCCGGTATTGGGGGTTGATGTTGCACTGTGCTAGATTGGCCGTAACAGGGAAGTCCCTGGCCAGGGCTGATCAGAGTTTTGCTGGTAAGTGTTACCAGTACTTTCTCGACCCATTATGAGCCACACATCGGCACGACTTATCGGTTATTGGGGTCTGACGTTTACCACCCCTAGACTTGATATGCGACATATCAAACGAACAGACCGGACTGTACGGTAAGTGTTACTGGTTGGATTCACAGGAGTGTGAGCGGGCTAGCTCGTCGATCTTCTGATCGCTCAATACCCGGGTGGCCGTTACGTTTAGCAGACCGCTTGCGGCTTGTGTGTGCTTGATATGATCATCATCTGCTACCGGCGTATTGACGAGTCTTTAGAGTCCTACACAGAGGTTTCCTGGCTCAAGCGAAATGAAATAGGAGCGCATATGAGATATGTGCGGGACCGAGAATAATGCGAGTATGTGATACCGTATTTCATTCTCGCGATGAATGTTTCGATTGGTTGTATGCGATATAACCTAGTTATCGAATCGTTGATTCGATAAATCGATACATTGTATACTAGTCGGTTATGTGCGACATGACCGGATCATTGAATCAAGTGTTGATTTAATGATTTAATGTATAATTATATATTTGATATATTACTTTGCATTAACTAGTATTGGTTCACTTTAAATGGATTTTCTCACTTGATGTTCACAAGTTGTTGTTGGAGATAGTGCCCTCAGAGTCAATTATTAGGTCACAGGTACGTGATTGTAATGATTGAGGGAGGACCTATCCCGGTAGGACAGTCTTACTCGAGATGATAGTATGCTATCTGGTTTACCTTTATCATCGTGTACTGTTTTAGGTGACCTGACACGTCGCTATTACATGTTGATAGAGCCCCTAGGATTCTTGCTTGACCACCAGCAGTATGAGGGCGATCATATAAGTGGGAGCTGGGGGTCTACAAGCATATCCTTAAAAGGTCCCTAGTCGTGGGAGTTTCGAGACCGGGCATCGATACTCCATTAGTAGACTAGTGTATACAGTCGAGACCCCGACGAGGGGCGGTGGCCGGTCTCACAAGCCACTGGTGTCAGTTGGATCACCTAAGATGTATACAGGTGCTCATTGGGTTATGAGTACACCGGACAGGACTCGCCGGGAACATGCTAGTTGGTCATATACCAGACGTCAGATGGCAGTTCCCTGGTGACATGTGTGCAGGTTAGTTCATCGACCTGAGGATCGTCATTTGTCTCGTGTGAGTTCCCACTGTACTTTGATTACTACCCTACCACGGCTCAAAGGAGTCGTGCAAACAGGTTTTAGTTGGGTACAGTCCCGAGCCACATGGAGGCAGTGAGCGTATCTTCAAGGGTTCGTCTCTCCCGGTATTGGGGGTGAGGTCGTGCTGTGTCTAGGAGAGCCATTACACAAAGTCCTTGGCCAAGGCAAGGAGATTTACTGGTAGGTATTCCAGTAGTATCTCAGGGTGTTCTGGGCTACACTCCGACACGACTTGTACCGCTTTTGGGGGTCTGACTTTTACCAACCCCCTAGGCCCGCCATGCGATGCTCATAGACGAACGGACCGGACTGCACGGATATTGTCACTGACAGGCTCAGTAGGGTGTCAGGCTGAGTTCGCTCACGGACGTCCCTTTTAGTCAATACCTGGTAGCCCGTTATGTATTGGCTTATACCTCTAACGTGCTAGTGGTTAAATCCACAACCAAGGTGTTGATGAGTCTTTAGAGTCCCCCACATTCAGTTACTCAGCTTTCGGGCGAAAGGTTGTAGAGGCCGTATGGAGATATGGCAGGGTCCGATCAGATACGTACGGTATTGCACGGATCAGGATCGGACAGTCTGTACTATAGGCCGTATGGTTATATGGCAGGGTTCGATCAGATACGTGCGGTATTGCACGGATCAGGATCGAACAGATATTACTATCCGGTTTTGGTATAAGCCGGATTCTAGTATAGTACAGTGTAGATTTTGTCTCATTGCATTTGTATTTCGGTCGGAATACAAATGCGGGTGTGTATGCACAGTATCGGGGTTTTCCTGTAATTTATTACGGGACCAGTTTTCTGGAGTTGCCAGTTTGCTTTCCGTTTCGGCCGATTTCCATTGTTCCGTTCATTGGCCGAAGATTGGTGGAGGAGGGCTTATTTGCATTGTTGCAAATAGGCATTTGTGGAGGGGGTTTTTGCATCTTGATGCATCATGATGGCTTTCATGATGTGCACCATCATTGACCTTGACTTCTTCTTGTCATGATGGCATGACTTTGGAAGCCATCATGCATGTTGATGATGGTTGAGTTGAGTGTTGGTTTTGCCTTGTCATCATTGGTTCTCATGATTTCCTTTTGCATGATAGCCTTCTCTCTCTCTCCCTTGTATTATGGAGATGGTCTTTCATTTTTCATTGGCCTCTCCCATTTCATTCTCTCCATTCCTCTCTAGTGATGGCCGGCCAAGTCCTATAGGGGCTGTCCAAAATTGGGTGTGGGTATTTTTGGTTCATATCATGCTCCAAAATACCCACTAGCTCCTCCACATTGTTCTTGTTTCATCCCTCCACCATATGGCACCTCCATGAACCCCAAAAGAGACAATAGCTCACTACACATTCTACAGCGAATCTTGGGCACGTCGAGTAGCCGGCTTCGTGCCCGAGTTGCCTCGGTATTGAGGTGGGAGCCCGTAAAAGTACCCGGCTTCGTGGTGCCCTTTCCGACGAGGAGGAGACGGACGGAGATCCCGCGAGGAGATCGGAGTGGAGATGAAGACCGGAGGACTTGGATCGTCGGTATATCTCTAACCCATCTTGTTAAGTAGCTTAGACTAGTTAATGGTAACGATCCGGGTGATAGTGCGCGGTGGTGCCGGTTTGCAAAGTCCGCAAATTTTAAGTTATTCACCGCTTCCGCATTCCGGCGTCGGATTGACGGCCGGGGCGCCGCCGTGCACTTACAGTGGTATCAGAGCCTCGCCATTAACTTCGTCTAGCTTCGTTTGATGTGTTTTGCGGTTCCGATCGACCAAAATTCCAAAAACTCATTTTTACCTCACATCAGTTTTCTGTTAAGAATTTTTGGTGTCTAAAAATTTTTCTGGTGGTCTCAGAATAATGTGCAGGAGATTCTAAGAACTCTGGGAAAATTCGACACTCTGATCTCTCACACAGAGCGCGGATCCGCGGCCTCACCCTTCTATTGGGCCGCTGTTCCGCCGCAGTCTTGAGAGTTCAGTGGGCCATCTTTTTCCAGTGGGCTTCAGGGGTGTAATTAGGGGTTTTGGAATATTAAAATTGGGCCAATTATTTCTGTGACTGCTACAGTATTCTTTGTGGGCCCACTTGTTAATTTTTGGTCAATCGGAAAATTTTAAACACATTTTTCACAGTATTTACATTATATCTGCGACCGTGAATGTCACTCGATCGGTAAATCCGGTCTAACTGCTATAGCCCGGTTAGACGGATTTGCGAACGTGACTTTCACGTTGATGTTTTTGTTTTTGCTGTGATGTTGCGGATCGGTCGTGGGGATAGCCTGGATGCAATGCTAGTACTGTTTTGTTGTATTATGTACATTTGATATTGCGGGGCGAGCGTCCGACATGTGGACTGCCGTCACTGCCTGTTTGTATTATTCTTTTGGGGCACGACCTGGTTGCGGTCGATGTACCCGTTGTATGTATATTTTACTTTCTGTACTAGGATTGCCCCGCGGAGGGGTGCACGGATAGCCGGGTTCTGGAGGGCAACAAGCCCGCATCTCATGGCATTGAGACGGAGGGGGCTTCACTCTAGGATTGGCGGGCTATTCGCCGCACTCGTAGGGGGTACAGTTTTGACCCAGGAGGGGTGCCCAAGTTACCGGATTCCGTGAAGTGCTAGGTGGTCCATTCACGGCGCTGAAGGGGGCTGCCTCGCTTCAGGTTTTGGCGGGTGACTTGCCGCGCCCGTAGGGGTCTAGGATTTCATTGCACAGGCTATCCACACGACCAGGGGAACGTCGGGTTTCAGCGGCTCTGTGAAACCCGGGGATCCCAGATATCTGTATTGTTTCTGTGATGCTGTACATTTCTGTGATGTTGCATTTTATTCACGCCTTGAGCGAATACTATATATTGGTATATATATTAGTAGATGTTGTATATGTTTTGCATCCGCGCTAGTCCAGTCCCCGCTCTGTCGTTAGTAAGCTAACCTAACGGGTAATGACGGGACCCAGTGGCGAATGCGGATGGCATATACGTACATCAGTATATTTTCGTTCTTTGTGGTGTGATCAATTGATGGGACTGCATTGATTCGGATCAATGCAAAGTTAAAAACAAACCTAATCTGATGTTGTTGGAACACTTTTTCAAAAAGCTGTTATTGCAAGGACGTTTACTTTTGTTTTGCATCGTGGTATTCATTGGAATATCCTGCTCCTCAGTCGACGAGGCAAGGGCCGAGATCCCTTCACCGGGAGTGACCCCTTGGACAAAAAGTTTGCGTCAGGGCAATGACTTCACTATAGCCGATTGCTTTTGCTTTGCACCGTGGTATTCATTTGGAATATCCTGCACCCCATTCTACGGGGAAAGAGCCGAGATCCCTTCACCGGGAGTGACCTCTTTAGCAACGGTTTTCGTCACTATATTTTTAAAAGCTATCCGTTCCTTCGACGATATCAAGTTCTTTACGTTAAAGGTTTTCGCCAGAAACCATTCGTAGCCCTCCGTCGTTTCATATGGGTAGTCAATAGTATTCAAGCTGTGTTTGTTGGCCAAAGTCAAGGCACAGTGTTTGGTAGCTGTTGGTTATTCATATGCAGCATAGATAGATGCGTTGGTTTGGGACAGTCGTACTGCCATTTTGGCCAAAGTCAAGGGTATGTACGGGTGGATTCAAATTAACCTGGAGAATGACGGGTAGAACTTGACATGTGACTTATGATATGTTGGCCAAAGTCAAGGTCATAAGAGCATGGGGCAGAAATCACATCGGGAGTTTCAAAAGAACTGAAACTTGCCAGATATGCGCATACCTTCTGGAGTGTGATAGCGTGAGCGGATTCCGTCACGTTATCATGCAATGATAGTTGGATCCCGATTCCCACTGATGAGTTAGTTTACTCCTCGGGTGACCCCGACTAATTCTTCTTTCAGGTTTGGAGGAGAATTTGAGGTACAGTGGGAGGATTCCAGATTAGATAAATTGGTAACCATTCTGATCTAGGTTAGAGTGCACGCTGAGTATTTCTTTTCTCTCTCTCTCTAGCAGCGACCATTGACCCGACCCTAAGACTATGACTCAGTGACCAAGTTGACCGAACCTTCTTAAACACTGGCTTTTTGGATTGTCAGAGTTGCAAACCTCATTGCCACTCCTACTTTTACCCTTTTCTCCAGGACACCCCGTTTTACTACGAACGTCCACTTCCATTGGACAAAACCATCGTATGGTTAGATACGAACTCGAAAGAATTTATTCGAGGATGGTTTCCGGTTCTGGAGAAAACGGATAGGATTATTCAGTTGTCTTTTCCTTTTACCCTCTCTCAGGTTACGAGTACTCCTTGGTTTAGGGGTAGTACACCTATTACGCAAATTGGATTGTCTTCTTCCAAACCTTAGGCTGGTGCCGACCGGTAGGGAATGAAGAAAACCAATTAGCATAACGATGGTGTGCAGAAGGTATTAAGTTCAGACAAAGCAAGGGATTAGTAAGAGGGCAAAGTAAATTGCAACAGATTTTCACGACCAAACCAAATATTTCGTTACCACTCCCACATCACCTTTGTATTTCTCCAGGACACTCCGTATCACTACGAAGATCCACAGTTTATTTGGATACTCCATCGTATGGTTATATACGAACTCGAATGGAACTTGTTCCAGTTCGGGGATGGATTCTGGTTCAGGAGAAATAGGAATAAGGTTTATTCGGTTGTCTTTTATCTTCACCCTCTCTCATTGCGAGTGTTCCTAGGATTGGGACAGTACACCCATTATGCTTATTGGATAGTCTTCTTCCAAACCATAGGCTGGTGCCGAACGGTAAGGAAGGAAGAAAACCATTTGGCCTAAAGGGGTGTGCAGAAGGTAAAGACTAAAGACATATGAAGGGATTTGGAGAGGTGGCAAAGGATTATACGGTTACAGTCGTGAATCTGGAAGAGGCATTACTAGGAATACCAGAATATCCCATCGAAGCATTTCAATGTTTCAGTTTCTCTGTGTACTGTTAAAGGAAAACTGATTTCCCAGTTAGACACTTACTCCAGGGTATGTATTTACCAGGTACGATTCTCACATCTGTATGGTTTTACAGATGATGAGTGGGAGCAAGTTATTGGGAATTGGGTGATTATCCTCATTATATCGGGATTCGTTGTAATCAGTGATATTTGAGGAAATCACCTGGGCTGTTTGCCGGTCGGCAAATATTTGGTTTTGAATATCCGCTGTTATGCACCAATATCAAAATGATATATCTGTACGTCTATTTTCATAGAGTGAGATATACCTTTCTGAAATTATGTCTACGACATTTACCTATATCAGTGGATGGTTAGGTAAGGAGCATTAAACAGCGGTGTAATTCTTCTTAACCATAAGTACAGTTTTCAACCTACGACACACAGTGAATGAGTTATCAGACTCAAGGGACTTATACAAAGGATTGTATGTTGTCCAGGGTCCATCAGGACAGAGGGCTTGGTCCTCGTACTATATTCGGTTTACTTATGACTTCTCTAGTTTTTAGACAGGTGTTTCGTGGAAACACAGGGTCCGAATTTGGAGAAGTTATAGGTATTTGAATAGAGTAGAGAACCAGGTATAGCAAGTATCGGGATTCTTCAAAGAGATCGAAGATGTAGATACTTGTGTATGGTATTCAGTTGATAGTAATGATAAAGAGATCTTGCTTCTCTTTCAGGTTACTCATAATTGGAAGTATTCCTAAGTTGAGTAACGCTGATCGGCCTCCTTCCATTTAGTTGACATGCGCTGGGGACAGCTGCATGATTTGAATCTGGTTCAATTAAATCAGTGCCTCTGTTTCTATATTGGATATAGAACAGTTCATATCTTAACGATGTTAAGGTACGGGGAGTTTTCCGGTTTATGATTAAAACCAGACACTGGACAACTCAAGGCACGTTTCTGTAATGGCTGTTTGTGGGTTGACCCAGGCTATGACGCGGGTTGACTTTCTACCATCTGGATGAACAATAGCAATATTGTTCTAGACTCGCCACAGTTTTATTAAAAATGGATTTTTCAGAAAACAGTAGTGGGAGTATGGTAGAACTGGAAGTGATTCCAGAACCACAAACGATTACTGAAGATTTGATAAGGAACCTAAAGATTCAATCTGGATTGACATTCCATTGGCCACTCCACAGATAAGGTGGGTAACTTCAGGCACCCGAGAGGTACTTCGGTAGTCTCAAGGACGGTGACAGGGAAGTTCTTGTTTACCCACAATTACCATTGCTGTTGTTCCAGGCTGCGAGACCCGGCGGGAGGATGAGTATAGCGTCGTTCTAAACTAGTTTTAGAAGTGCACGTCTATATGACTCTGCCAGAGGGTTGTCGTAGTCAGTGGGAGCAGCGGAAGCATTGGTGGACAGGTAGCTTATGTCTATTTATAGACTAGAGAGATGTAGTGGAGAAAGATCATCTATTTCTGACGTGACAGTCATGGGTTTGACTTCATCAGAATAGGGGATGGATCTGTTGAGAAGGTAGTAGGGTGTGATATCCTGGTATTTGGATGATATACACAGAGTAGGAAAGGAAACTCCTACACTACGATCGGTTATACTTTGGTCGTCACACAGTGGTTTCTCCACAAAGGAAATGGATTTTATATCAGACATACTGGTTACTAGATCTATGGTCTTAGATCTAGATTTGGGTGGTTTCCCAATCAGGGTACTTGACAGCGTTCTAAGAGTATTTAGGATGGACGACTCCTGGCACGGTAGTGTACCTGCAGGTAATGGAGTCACCCTCTCCAAAGGTGTCTTACAGACTAAAGGGGAGAGGGACGGGCATGATTGGCAGATCACTTGCTCAGGCAATTGAGTCAATCGTGAGATGTCAAGTACCACACCAGATGTTGTTCTTGCACTAGATGCAATAACTTGACATTAATCCAATCCTGGAGAAACAGTCGGAAGCAGTTTTAGAACATAAGTGGATGTTCTAGGGAGATGATAACGACAGCCTCATTCAGGAGACAGTTATCATTCCAGGCTTCCAAGGTGACATGGACGACAAGAAGGTTGTCAGAGTTATAGTTTTCCTTCTGATGAGGGGCAGTATTTTGGACAGGTGGTCCAAGGCAATACTGAGGGAGGCATGGCGCGCAGGATACTGATTAAGTTCAGTTGACGATACAGTCTAAGAAGTTTGGATTTGGAGTTCAATTATGAGCTATGTCCCATCAGACATCCAGACACATTCTAAGACAGGTATTGCTCATTTCGGGAGATGGGTTTCTCCGCGAACTTGAGATATAGAGAGACATAGAAAGAAACAACTAAGCGGATCCACTCACTAAGGCTATTCCTCGAACGCAATAGTTCCGCAAACGAGCTTTGTGAGACTGACTAGTAGAGGAGTTGGATGTTCGGTATCACACGGGCTGTGAGTATGCGGCATCGCAATAATTAGCCTTGAGTGCAAGTGGGAGATTGTTGGAGATAGTGCCCTCAGAGTCAATTATTAGGTCACAGGTACGTGATTGTAATGATTGAGGGAGGACCTATCCCGGTAGGACAGTCTTACTCGAGATGATAGTATGCTATCTGGTTTACCTTTATCATCGTGTACTGTTTTAGGTGACCTGACACGTCGCTATTACATGTTGATAGAGCCCCTAGGATTCTTGCTTGACCACCAGCAGTATGAGGGCGATCATATAAGTGGGAGCTGGGGGTCTACAAGCATATCCTTAAAAGGTCCCTAGTCGTGGGAGTTTCGAGACCGGGCATCGATACTCCATTAGTAGACTAGTGTATACAGTCGAGACCCCGACGAGGGGCGGTGGCCGGTCTCACAAGCCACTGGTGTCAGTTGGATCACCTAAGATGTATACAGGTGCTCATTGGGTTATGAGTACACCGGACAGGACTCGCCGGGGAACATGCTAGTTGGTCATATACCAGACGTCAGATGGCAGTTCCCTGGTGACATGTGTGCAGGTTAGTTCATCGACCTGAGGATCGTCATTTGTCTCGTGTGAGTTCCCACTGTACTTTGATTACTACCCTACCACGGCTCAAAGGAGTCGTGCAAACAGGTTTTAGTTGGGTACAGTCCCGAGCCACATGGAGGCAGTGAGCGTATCTTCAGGGGTTCGTCTCTCCCGGTATTGGGGGTGAGGTCGTGCTGTGTCTAGGAGAGCCATTACACAAAGTCCTTGGCCAAGGCAAGGAGATTTACTGGTAGGTATTCCAGTAGTATCTCAGGGTGTTCTGGGCTACACTCCGACACGACTTGTACCGCTTTTGGGGGTCTGACTTTTACCAACCCCCTAGGCCCGCCATGCGATGCTCATAGACGAACGGACCGGACTGCACGGATATTGTCACTGACAGGCTCAGTAGGGTGTCAGGCTGAGTTCGCTCACGGACGTCCCTTTTAGTCAATACCTGGTAGCCCGTTATGTATTGGCTTATACCTCTAACGTGCTAGTGGTTAAATCCACAACCAAGGTGTTGATGAGTCTTTAGAGTCCCCCACATTCAGTTACTCAGCTTTCGGGCGAAAGGTTGTAGAGGCCGTATGGAGATATGGCAGGGTCCGATCAGATACGTGCGGTATTGCACGGATCAGGATCGGACAGTCTGTACTATAGGCCGTATGGTTATATGGCAGGGTTCGATCAGATACGTGCGGTATTGCACGGATCAGGATCGAACAGATATTACTATCCGGTTTTGGTATAAGCCGGATTCTAGTATAGTACAGTATAGATTTTGTCTCATTGCATTTGTATTTCGGTCGGAATACAAATGCGGGTGTGTATGCACAGTATCGGGGTTTTCCTGTAATTTATTACGGGACCAGTTTTCTGGAGTTGCCAGTTTGCTTTCCGTTTCGGCCGATTTCCATTGTTCCGTTCATTGGCCGAAGATTGGTGGAGGAGGGCTTATTTGCATTGTTGCAAATAGGCATTTGTGGAGGGGGTTTTTGCATCTTGATGCATCATGATGGCTTTCATGATGTGCACCATCATTGACCTTGACTTCTTCTTGTCATGATGGCATGACTTTGGAAGCCATCATGCATGTTGATGATGGTTGAGTTGAGTGTTGGTTTTGCCTTGTCATCATTGGTTCTCATGATTTCCTTTTGCATGATAGCCTTCTCTCTCTCTCCCTTGTATTATGGAGATGGTCTTTCATTTTTCATTGGCCTCTCCCATTTCATTCTCTCCATTCCTCTCTAGTGGTGGCCGGCCAAGTCCTATAGGGGCTGTCCAAAATTGGGTGTGGGTATTTTTGGTTCATATCATGCTCCAAAATACCCACTAGCTCCTCCACATTGTTCTTGTTTCATCCCTCCACCATATGGCACCTCCATGAACCCCAAAAGAGACAATAGCTCACTACACATTCTACAGCGAATCTTGGGCACGTCGAGTAGCCGGCTTCGTGCCCGAGTTGCCTCGGTATTGAGGTGGGAGCCCGTAAAAGTACCCGGCTTCGTGGTGCCCTTTCCGACGAGGAGGAGACGGACGGAGATCCCGCGAGGAGATCGGAGTGGAGATGAAGACCGGAGGACTTGGATCGTCGGTATATCTCTAACCCATCTTGTTAAGTAGCTTAGACTAGTTAATGGTAACGATCCGGGTGATAGTGCGCGGTGGTGCCGGTTTGCAAAGTCCGCAAATTTTAAGTTATTCACCGCTTCCGCATTCCGGCGTCGGATTGACGGCCGGGGCGCCGCCGTGCACTTACAGTTGTATATGTGATATACTTTTGTGCACTTGATTGTATCATGTTTGATGTTGCATGCTAACTTGTGTTTTGTGTAAAGATTAAAACATGGTTGTGTAATGGTTAGGGTTTTCTTTTTCTTACTCATTTATTTATTTATTGATTTTGGAAAAGATTATGAAGAAAATGGTGGCATTTTTTTTGGATTTAGTTGAAGCTTCATGAAGGTTTGACTTTGTTACCATTTTTGTCTTCATGCTTAACCCTAACCATTCTAACTAACCATGATCTATTCTCTACACCTTACCATAGTTAGTATATGATAAGTATTCACATTATTTTCTTTTTAATCTAAGACTTATCATATTCTTTCTTCTTCTTCACCATCTTCATCAAGAAGAAAAGCTTGCCTTCATCAATGGCAACTTGAGCAAAAGTGTGAGAAATCCAATTCTAAAGTGAACCCACCTCCTATTTCTTCACCCTCTACCTCTTGCCAAGTAGTATAGGGTGTTTTCTTCACAAGTTTCACAACTTGGTGAAGTCGGAGCTTGATCTTGTGAAGCCTCGACGTAGATCTTCTTCGGCATCGTAGCCGACGACTATTACGCTCATTTCTCCAATGAAGCCGATGCGAGAGTCCGGGATTCGAGATGGACAGCGAGGGGACGACTACGTGGAGCTAAGGAAGTGGATAACCGGATCTACAAAGGTTGTAGCTTCCTTCTTTTAGTTAAGATGTTAACTAGTTTCACTTTTCGCCTAAAATTCTAGTTAACGATCCGTATTAGAGTTTCTCGGCACTTGTAAAATTTGAAATTGGCATGGTTGATGCCTTGTGAGACCTCATTAGAGTGCCTAGGAACCCTACAGTTGGGCGTTTGTACGTCAACGACAAGGGTTGTTTGATCGTTTTTGCATGCGTAGGCTATAGGTTCTAACCTATGAGCGCACCGTATGCCGTATTGGTTTTCCGGACTTGATTTTAATGGTATTTGCGATTGTGTATTTATTGTACGTACCTTCGGGTGGATTCCGAGAAGATGAAGCACATCGACTACGGCTGAATAAGGAATTCCGCAGGTGAGTAGATTTATATCTATGGGGAATTCGGATGGATGGCGTATGGCACCCCCGCAAACTTTGATGGAAACCGATATATAGAATATAGTTAAGGAAACCTATATTAGAAAACTATGGATATGGTTAAAAAAATAGTTAGAGATGATATGAATGATTGAATATATATATATATATATATATCGAGATGTCAGATGAAAGCTATAGGGATATGACTATTTGACATGATATGATAGAAATGATGTCTCGAATTGATATATAAGGATATGAAAAGTGAATGTGAATCGCGATATATAGATATGTAGTTGCAAGAGAATAAATATGAGATTTTAGTGGCATATAATGAGGTCGATAAATACGACATGAGATTTATGAGATGACTTGATGTGAGATATTGATGTGATGAAAAGAGTATACGATGAGATATGATGACTTGATTGATATGTCGTTATGTGGATGCGAGTCGATATGAGATAATTGATACCATTGTCGGTCCTATAATATGAGATGGATACGGATGTGACCTAAGATATAGGTATATACATATATAATGTTGTGAATCACAAGTGATATGTCGTACGAGACGTTAGGTTCGTACCCTCATTGTCATATAGGTTGATAGGATCGCTAATGGTTTAATGCCGCCGTATGATGGATTACCGTACGTGATGAGTTTTACCTGATGATTGATCCATACCCTTGACTATAGGATGTCGTACGATGGATTATACCGTACGTGATGTTGTGAGGCTGGATGCCGATTGTTAGATTCACCGACTCGGATATTTGGTAGATACGTATACCTGATAGCATTTCGCGTACGATGTACTTTATGTTACATTCATGACATTCTCATTGCATTATATATACCTGTGCTAGTATACCTACACCATTATCGATGATACGTATGTTACACTTACACAGATTTGCCGGCTCACACACTTTCGTCATCGATAATTGCTATGTCGCTTATACAGTAGAATTGCCACATCATTATGTTATGTTGCATGATATACTTCCTATGTTCACATCACCATACCATGTCGTACGATATACTTGATATGCTCACATTTCTGTTATATGCTTGCATACATCATGCTTTATGATTATACGCATTGAGATTTGTTGTTTCATGAGACTCTGGATTTGAGAACCGTGGTTAAATTTCAAAGGAAATTATGTATTATTTTAAAAATCTGGTTTCTCTTGATATGATATTTCGAGACGTCCACCATGTGTTTTCTCGGTTCTGAGATTGGCATGTGAAACCCGATTCGAGGAGCGGTAGGCACCGTCTGCGGGTACATGGTGGACCCGGTGAGGTATCCCAGGGCAAGAAGACTCATATTGTTAGGCGGTGAGCCTGGCAGGGGAGCACCACCTACCGGTGATAGTATTTGGACTCGACGGTTATCCGAAGGATACCAACCGGAGTCGTGAGATGATATGGGCCGATCCGGACTGATGGATTGTAAGTCTACGGTAGCACCCCGGCCGTCTTTCCGAGACCAAAATGTGAAAACGAAAACATTTTTAAAACTTTAAACTGGCGCTATCGTATACTTAAAACCCGGATCGAACCATTAATCTACAACTAGCAACTAGAGAAAGGGTTGGAAAGCTATACCGATCAATCTGTGTCCTTCGGTCTTTGGCCACCATCCCAAGCTCCTCGCGGCATCTCCAATCTCGATCTCCTCGTCGGAAAGGGCACCACATGTTCGAGTCTTTTTACGAGCTCCCGCTTCATCCGAAGCAACTCGGGCATGAAATGTGCTAGCCGACGTGTCCAAGGTGATGTAGAGAATGTTTGTGATCACTTTGTCTCTTGCATCCATTAATTTGGATGGAGGTTAGAGCTGTTGCCATTAATGGAGATTATGAGCTACAGGAGGAAGAAGAAGAAGAAGAGGCTCTCTTTTCTTTCTTTTTATTGTTATGATAAAAAGAGAGAGTATGAGATGAAAATAATACAAGACCAACACAACCTCATGGCAGCCCCTCTCTCTCTCTTGTTATCATATCAACACAAATCAAGCTCATAATGTGACACATGCACAAAGAAAGAGATCATGTGTCATCACTTGTGCATGTGTCACAATTAATGCTTGTAATCATGATTTTTAGCTCATAATTTCCATTTAAAAATATTAATCCAAATGTTTGTAACAATAAAAAAGATACGGCAATATCTAAAGTAAACTCATAACGGATCACAAGGATACCCCTCACCTGTATATACGTACCTACACCCGCATTCCGACTGAATGCGAATGCGATGAGACTAAAGTAATCCAACAAATCTAATACTAGGATCCGGCTTAAACCAAAGCCCACTAGTATGATCCGCCTGATCATGATCCGTGCACTACTGCACGTATATGATCGGACCCTGTCATATATCATACGGCCTCTACAACGTTTCGCCCGAAACTTGAGAAACTGTCTGTGGGGGACTCTAAAGACTCGTCAATACTTTGGCTGTGGATTTAACCACTAGCACGTCAGAGGTACTAGCCGTACGTAACGGGCTACCAGGTATTGACCAAAAGGGAGGTCGATGAGCGAACTCATCCTGACACCCTACTGAGCCTGTCAGTGACAATATCCGTACAGTCCGGTCCGTTCGTCTATAAGCATCGCATGGCGGGCCTAGGGGGTTGGTAAAATTCAAACCCCCAAAAGCGGTACAAGTCATGTCGGAGTGTAGCCCAGAACACCCTGAGATACTACTGGAATAGCTACCAGTAAATCTCCTGCCTTGGCCAAGGATTTCGTGTAATAGCTCTCCTAGACACAGCGCGATCTCACCCCCAATACCGGGAGAGACGAAACCCCTGCCGGTCCGCTCACTGCCTCCATGTGGCTCGGGACTGTACCCAACTAAAACATGTTTGCATGACTCCTTTGAGCCGTGGTAGGGTAGTAATCAAAGCACAGTGGGAACTCACACGAGACAAATGACGATCTCAGGTCGATGAACTAACCTGTACACATGTCACCAGGGAACTGCTATCTGACGTCAGCTATAATACCAACTAGCATGTTCCCGGCGAGTCCTGTCCGGTGTACTCATAACCCAATGAGCACCTGTATAGATCTTAGGTGAACCAACTGACACCAATGGCTTGTGAGACCGGCCACCGCCCCTCGTCGGGGTCTCGACTGTATACACTAGTCTACTAATGGAGTATCGATGTCCAGTCTCGAAACTCCCACGACTAGGGACCTTTTAAGGATGTGCTTATAGACCCCAGCTCCTACGTATATGATCGCCATCATACTGCTGGTAGTCAAGCAAGAATCCTAAGGGCTCTATCAATGTGTAATAGCGACCTATAAGGTCACCTAAAGCGGTACACGATGATAAAGATAAACCAGATAGCATACTATCATCTTGAGTAAGACTGTCCTACCGGTATAGGTCCTTCCTCAATCATTGGAATCACGTGCCTGTGATCCAATAATTGACTCTAAGGGCACTATATCCAACATGGATCCCGTGGGCAGATCCGAACTGACGGGGCTCGAGATATGAAGATTTACGTGTCAATGTTGGACACGGGTTTCATGATATTTCGAGTGCCGATGTTGGACGCTCAAGTTCTATGATTTTGATGTGTCGTTGATGGACACACGTTGATTAATATCCTCGTATTTTCATGCATATGCTTTCATGATATTTATATGCATGTTGTTGTTGTGTCATTAATGGACACGTAGATGTTATCCACATGCTTACAGGCATTGATTATATTGTTGGCCCATATGCAGATACGGTCACCCTAGATATCATAGTATTACCTTTATGATATAGTTGACCTAGGAATCATTGTTTTATTCAATTTCTACCTGATGATGTTTTCTACTCATGAGTTGGCAACTCATCCCCGTTGTGCCACAGTGCTTGCAGGTTGACCGCATGGATCAGTAGCGGCATTGCTGGCACACAGTTGCATTCTGGTGATTTTCTTGGTAGGTGGTACATATTGGATCGTGCCACTCTTGTATTATTATTCATATTGTATCTAGTCAACTCCATCAATCTAAACTAGCATTTGTATAAATAGTAAGACTTAGAAGTACTTGTATTTGCGAGACTTAGAGCGATGGGTTATGTGTTCGCTTGGTGGGTTGATGTCTTGCTTTATTCTTTATTCTTTGTATTGATCTTCGTCGTTGGGCTTCGTATACTTATATTATGACTTACGTGGTTGTGATTGCACCGATGGACGAAGAGCTAGCTCCCGCCTGAGGATGCCTTTATTATTATCATGTATATGTGGTTTTGGATCAAAATATACAAAGGAGGTGCTGCCCAAATTTTTAAAAGACGAAACATGTTTTTCAACTAGTAATCCACTTGTATTTTCATGTTCCATTATTTATACCTTTAAGAAAACGTTTCATTTCATCATACCTTTATTTTGAAAATTTTCTTTTGAAAAGGTTTTAGATTTCTGGGTTTCGGCTTACTTAATTTACGTTAAGCCTTTAGACGTGGCGTGATTTAAGTGCTGGTCACGAGCTAATATTTCGGGTCGTGACATTGGTACATGATTTTGCGGGGGCCCCACTCTTTATCTGTCGCTTAGCGTGAACTTGCCTTGCCTATATTGATCTTCTGCTCAATTCTTAAAAACAAATCAATCTTCAATCGGGTGGCTGATGATCCAATGGTAAAAACAGTAATTTGGATTACCAAAAGCATTTGCTTGATAGGGCCGCTTAGATTCGGGCTGTGTTAGCATATAGTGCTTCATGACGAAGGTGAATGTCTTTCTTATCTTGTCATGGGGGAAAGAGTAACCCCGTCCCATCATCTATATAAGGGATGAGCCTGGGCGGCATTTTTTTCGTTGACGCATTATCCCGAGTTCACCTTGTCTTGGTTAAGGGTTGGACATAGATGTCGCCCCAGTCTCGCTGTCGCCGCTTTGAACCTCCTCTCTTATAAAGGAAGGCAAAGGTAGCTGTTACAGAGCTGAACTATCATAACTCCTTACTCCATTATATTGCTCGGTCGGAGGCAACCGCATGACCTTTTCATATAGGGCCATTATACCTTCTTCGAGCTCATCAACTTCATGAACACCTTCTATCATCAGCGTCTCAATTGGCTCTTCTGATGGTTGGGTTGAAGAACTTTGTAGGGTATCTCCCTCCTGCTCGGTCGCGTCATCTATCATCCAAGTGTCCTCGCTTAAAGTATAGCAGCTATGAGTTCACGCCAGCTTCTTGGGATGTATATATCCCAAACCAGCAGTATCCATCTTTCCATTCGGATTGATTTTACAAGTCATTGGCACTTCCCAGATCCACTTGTAATATTGAGCTTGACGGACAGTTTGTTCGAATGGTATTCCTTGATGCTTCAAGAACTTCCTTAGTCCTCTCATGAAATATCTCGGCATTCAGATGGGATGCAACCTGTCGAGATTCGGATCAAGTCCATGCCAGATCTCTTTCTTCACTCTGGTCTCTTCCGATTTGTAGAAGAGAGTCTCCTTCTCACCTTTATATTTGGGAGGTACATGAAAAGTAACCAACTCCTGCATGTTGTAGGTGCTGAGTGCATTGAATTCTTTGTAGTAGCAAAACGAAACCATCGCAATATATAGAGCTCGGTCTCCTTCATCAAGAGTCTTCACCTGCGGATAGATAGAGAACACTGTATCAACTTTTTCTTCTGAGTCACTGCCGAAGACTGGAATGGGAGTTAAGGAGCTATGTTTATTGGTTTCCCTCGAAGATTGACCCATGAACACTATCTCTTCTTCTTCAGAATCGCTTCCAACGATCGGGATAATGGCCGCTTGTACTTGTTTGTTCTTCGACTTGCCGCACCTCTCAGTTTCTTCGAAGTCCGACAGGAAGTACTTGGCATCTTCATATTTCCACACATCATTCACACAGAAGGGCTTAAGCTCTCTTATAATGGTGTGCTCTTAGCTATCATTAAAATACTTCATACACTGATATTGTATAGAAAGGATAATGCCATGCTCGTGTATCTAAGCTCTACCGAGTAAAGCTCTGTATCACGTCTTGCCTTCAATGACATGGAACTTTACGTCCATGACGAGCTGTTAGAAGCACAAAGTCAATACTATGGACCCCGGCATTTTTGAAGACTGCGATTCGAATCCGGAGATGGTGATTTTTTCACGGCCAAGATAGAGAACATCCATGGACAGCTGCTTGAGCACCTTTACATTCAACAGGTTAACCGAAAAGCCATTATCGATGAGGATCTTATTTATCCTCTTATCATCGCAATACCTAGCCACGTAGAGTGGTCGATTATGCTCGAACATTCTCAGGAGAAGATCTTCTTCACTGAAGGTAATATCGGGTGTATATACTTCCACCAGTTTATCCTTGTCA
Organism: Agapanthus africanus; assembly: GCA_030015575.1. NCBI lineage: Eukaryota > Viridiplantae > Streptophyta > Magnoliopsida > Asparagales > Amaryllidaceae > Agapanthus > Agapanthus africanus. Next base: position 393,866,535 of record JASDDO010000029.1, on the reverse strand, counting down.
CGACCCGAAATGGCACGCGACTGGCACTTGAATCATATGAAGTCTATAGGACCCCATCTAATTCAATAAGCCAAGAAATCCCAGAAATCTAAACCATTTAAAGAAAGAAGTGAAGAAAACATGTTTTAAAACAAGGGTTTTTAAATAATTAAGCCGAATATGCATTTTTAAAATCTCAAGTTTTTTCTGAAAATTTCGGCAGAGTTTCCTTTGTAAAAATTGTCCCCAAATGAGGTACAACATGAATAATATATGCACAATGATAAAAGACATCCCCAAGCGGAAGCTAGCTCTTCGTCAATCGACGGTCACAACCACGCAAGCAATATAATATACAACGCCGAAGGGCGAGGATCAAAACTCAAAAGGAAACTCAAAATCATCGAGAAAACCATAATACTACAGCGCGCGACTCTAAGGTCGAAATAATACATAACTGGTTTTCTAAGTCTAAAATAATATACAAATCTGGTTGATGGAATTTTACTAGATACAACTGAAAATAAATAAATACAATGGTGGTCACGATGCAAGTGAACCCACCTACCAAAGCAATCACCCAAAAAGGAAGCAGTGTGCCAGAAAACCGCAATGAAATCTATACGGCAAAAACCTACAAGAAACTGTGGCACAACGAGGGTGAGTTGCCAACTCGTGAGTAGAAAACATCACAAAGCAGAAATCGTATGTATGACTCAATCCTAGTCAAACAATCAGTAATAATATATATATCCTCAAAATGATAAATTCTGAAGCATGATAAGGTGGCAAGGGTAAACATCTATACATCAGTGTAATACCAAGTGCTAGTGTCTGTGCCTCAGGTAGCAACACATCATAAATATGAGGTATGATCAATGTAATCAATATGAATCAGTGTCAACTATATCATAAAGTCTATAAGTATGTGAATATCATCCAACTATGTAATCAATGTCTGTATGTATGTAGATCTCGTCCACGTGTCAACCAATGACATAACAACATCATGCATGTAAAAGTCATAAAAGCATATGCATGAAAGTATGAGGATATAAATCAACGTGTGTCCCTTGCGACACATCAAAATCATGGAACCTGAGTGTCCAGCATCGACACTCGAAACATCATGAAACACGTGCCCGGCATCGGCAAGTAAATCCTCATATATATAGGACTCCGTCGGTCCGGATCGGCCCACGGGCTCCGTCAGTCCGGATCGGCCCATATCATCTCTCAACTCCGGTCGGTATCCTCCGGATATCCGCTGAGCCCAAATACAATCACCGGTAGGTAGTAGTCCCTCTGCCAGGCTCACCGTCTGTATACACAGCATCCCTTTCTTGCCCCGGGATACCATATCGGGCCCCACCATGTACCCGCACACGGCCCACGACTCCTCCCCGCATGGGGTATATATATATATATATATCAGAACCGATAAAACTCATGGTGGCTGCTGAAATATCATATCAAGAGAAACCGGGTTTTTAAAACAGTACATAATTCCTTTTGAAATATCCACGGTTCTCAAATCTAGAAATATCATGGAAACAACACAACTTAATGCGGATAATCATAAAGCATGATCTATGCGACATGTAATAGAAATGTAAGCATATTGTTGGATATGTATGCCCTAGAGGCCATTATTGTATAGTAATAGTTTGTATAATACATTTTGGAAGCTTAGGATATATACACGGATTTACGACAGTCTTGCTCGATATAGTAGTATGTTACTTGGTTTGTATCTATCTTAATATGTGTAAATATTTCTTTTAACATATCGCTAATACATATTGATGGAGCCCCTAGGATCTTTGCTTGACTACCGGCGTTGTGATGGCGATCAAACTAGTGGGGGCTGGATAGTCTATAAGCACATCCTTATACTGGTCCCTAGTCGTAGGATTATCGAGACTGGGCATCGATACTCCAGAGTAGACTGGTGCATACGATTCTCATCCTAGCAGAGGAGATGGTCTATCCCACAGCTATCAGTACGTCGTACTGGAGATAGTATGCAGGTGTTCGTTAGGTTACGAGTACACTGGAAAGGAATCGTCGGGAACTGTTGGTTGGTATTATACCTATCGTCAGTTAGCAGTTCCCAGGTGACATGAGTACAGCTTAGTTCGTTGACTTGACACTGCTACTTCACCTCAAGTGGGTTCCCACTGTTCTTTGATTGCTACCCTACCACGGCTCTATTGAGTCGTACAAACAGGTAGTAGTTGGGTGCAGTCCCGAAGCACTTGGAGGAAGTGGCGGTTAGATAGGATTTGTCTCTCCCGGTATTGGGGGTTGATATCGCGCTGTGTTTGGAGAGCCATTACACAAAATCCCTGACCTGGACAAGCGAGATTTACTGGTAGGTACTCCAGTAGTTTCTCAGGTGTTTTAGACTACGCTCGGACACGACTTATACCGCTATTAGGGGACTGAAGTTTACCGCCCCCCTAGGCCCGATATGCGATACTCTTAGACGAACAGACCGAACTGTACGGAGCTTGTCACATTCAGGCTCGGTAGGAGTTCGGATGGGTTCACCTCATCGGTCTTCTTATCGGCATCTACCTGGGGACCGTTACGTACAGCTAGTACCGCTTGCGGCCTGTGGTTAAACCCACTGCCAGCGTAGTGTCGAGTCTTTAGAGTCCCACACAGAGGGTTGTTCACCTTTGGGCAAAATGGAGTAGAGGTCGTATGGTTTTACGACAGGGTCCGTTCACATACGCGCACTTGTGCGTGCTTGGTGTTCGAGCAGTTGACACTAGTGGGTTTTGGTTTAAGCCAGATCCTAGTATTTAGTTTTTGGTTGGTTCGGTCTCATTGTATTCGTGTTCCTCGGAACACGGATGCGGGTGTGTATATACTGTTGACAGAGGCAGAGAAACCTCATTAGGGTTTTAACCATTGACTTGATTAAAACCATAATGAGATGGAGGAAATTGATTAATGAGTTTTAATTAGAGATAATTGTATCATGGTTAATTGGTTTGACCATTTGACTTGTTGACTTTTGTTGACTTAGATATTTTGTTAAAGCATGAGATATTTTGTGCTTAGCATTAATTGTGATATGATAATGGTCAAATTAATATCAACCATGACAATTATCCTAATTAAAATTTTCATTATTCTTTTTTTATCATATGAGAGAAAACACCTCATTTTATCATGACACTTTCTCTCTCTTGCTGGCTCTCTCATCTTCCTCTCTCAAGGCTCTCTTGTTTCATGAGTTAAAAATCAAGAGCATTGTGAGATCAAACCACCAAAACAATTCTCTACTCACTCTAGGGTTCTTAGTCTAGCACACCAAGCACCTTAGTTACTTCAAGATAGAGGTTGGGGCTCAAGGTAGAGGCCTTCGGGTGGATCTTTCTTTGGCATAGAGAAGACGGTGAGGAGGAGCCATCTACACCACCCCAAGGAGCTCACAATAAGGAGAAGCACCACAAGAAGAGAAGGAGTTCAAGTTTGAGGTATAACTTTCTATCATAGTAGATAGAACCTTCTTTTGTTAGTTAGGTTTATGGTAAAAATCCGGTTTAGGGTTTATTCTAACGCCGAATTTTGTATCATAGTAAAAATTTTGTTCCGCATTTGCCCATGGAAGTTGGCCGGGACGCTAGTGTAACCCTTCATGGTATCAGAGCCTACCCATAAATCCTACTAGCTAGTTTGCACAAGATTAAAATCTCGATTGACAAATTTTTCCGAATCACGAATCTATGTTCATGAGCTTACTGTCGATTTTCAAAGTTGTTCTAAAATTTTTCTGGGTATCTTAGAATTATGTGCAGGCGAAACTATAACTACAGAAAATATTTAGGGGCCTAACTCCAAAATTCCGCCGCGGAAAGTGAGCAAAATATCGCATTTTGCGGCCCTTCCGCGACGCTTTTTGGGCTACAGTACCCCAAAAATTTTCTGGGGTTCTAGTTCATGAAAATATGATATTTGTGATATATAGTTTTAGCCCAGGTTTTTTTGAGTACTGGATTTGCATTTGGGGCCTATTTGGAAAATTTTAGTCGATCGAAATTTTAAATGTGTATTTTACAGTACATTCACTTTTATATGCGACCGGGAATGTCACTCGATCGGTAAAACTCGTCTGATTGCTATATGCTCTTTTAGACGGGTTTTGCGAACGTGACATTCGCGTTGATGTTTTGTGCTTGTGCTGTGATTGTGGTTGGATAGTCGTGATGGATAGCATGTGGTGCAATGTTAGTAGTACAGTTTATATTCATTTGTACATTCGTTATTGCGGGACGAGCGTCCAACATGTGGACTGCCATCTTTGCCGGGTTGTATATTATTTTGGGGAACGACCGGGTTGAGGTCGATGTCACCGTTTGTACATATTATTTCCTTTTTCTGTATTAGGATTACCCCGCGAAGGAGTGCACGAATAGCCGGGTTCTAGAAGGCAACAAGCCTGCATCTCATGGCGTTGAGACGGAGGGGGCTTCATTCTAGAATTGGCGGGCTATTCGCCGCACTCGTAGGGGGTATAGGTTTTCCTTGCACAGGCTATCCACACGACTAGGAACGTCGGGTTTTATTTGCGGCTCAAATAAAACCCGGGGCTCCAAGATTATCCACCATTCTATATTGTTGGCTGAGTTTCTGTGATGTTGATTATTATCAAGCCTGGGACGAATGTTGTATATACTTATATATATACTAGTAGATGTTGTATATGTTTTGCACCCGCGCTAGTCCAGCCCCCGCTCTGTCGTTAGTTAAGTAACCTAACGGGTGATGATGGGGCCCAGTGGCGAATGCAGATGGCATATACGTACATCATATTTTCGTTCTTTTCTGGTGTGATAGGTTAATTGATGAGACTGCATTAATTTTGATTAATGCAAGAATATAAACCTAAAAGATGTTGAAACCAAGTTTTAAAAACAGACATTACAGACGTTCTCTTTTGCTTTGCACAGTGGTATTCAGTTTAAAATATCCAGCAGCTCATTCGACGAGGCAAGGGCCGAGATCCCTTCATCGGGAGTGACCCCTTAAGTAAAAGTTTGCGTAATAACTTCACTATAGTCGATTATTTTTGCTTTGCATCGTGATATTCAGTTTGGAATATCCTGCACCTCATCGACGAGGAAAGAACCAAGATCCCTTCACAGGGAGTGACCTCTTTAGCAAAAGTTTTCGCCACTATATATTTACAAAGCTATCAGGTTCCTTCAGCGAAATCAAGTTCATTACGTTAACGGGTTTTTTCGCCAAAAACCCAGCCGTAGCCCTCCGTCGTTTCAGATAATTAATACATAGTATTCGTGCTGCGTTTGTTGATTATTCGTCAAGGCACAGTGAACGGTAGCTAAGTAATGATTCTCTGTTGCACTGATAGATGCGATTGGTTAGGACAGTCGCATGATTTTGTTGATTATTCGTCAAGGATCATGCGGGTGGGTCTAATGCAATCCTGGATAACGACGGGTTGAACTTGGCTAGGACCTTTTTGATTTGTTGATTATTCGTCAAGGTCACTTGGGTCCTAGGGGCAAAAACCACATCGGGAGTTTCAAATATACAGGAAACTTGCAGATTTAGCATACCTTCTGGAGTGTAGTGACTAGAGTGGATTCCATCTAGGTCATTACACAATGATAGTTGGATCCCGATCCCACTGATGAGTTGGATTACTCTCGGGAGATTATTTCACTTAACAATCAATACTATAAACCAAGTAGGTGTCTAGAACGGTGTTAGCGGGGCTACGCCTCCAGGGAAAAGAGGTTATATAATTAAGGAACTTCGCGAAAGCATTGGAAAACCTCCCTCGAAGTACCAACACTAGCCTGGCTGAAAGGTTAAGCAAGTATTGTGACGTGTGATTAAATCCTGACTGGTTCTTCTTTTAGGGGTTTGAAGAAGAATTTGAGTAAACAGTGGGAGCCATCCTGATTAGATAAATTAATAACCAGTCTAATCTTGCAAGAGCGCACGCTGGGTGTTTCTTTTCTCTCTCTCCAAGTAGCAACCATTTCACGCCCTAATCAAGATAATAAAATGTATCGCTTGACCGATCCGAATTCTTATTCGGGGCTGGGGAACGTCGGTTCGGCTCTAACTTACGACAACAGTCATAAGTATGAGCAAGGGAATGAGAATTGTATGGATTCCAAGGAGACCCAAGTGAAGAAGAAGTATACTATTGCATCAACTTCAGGTGTTCTTGTAGTTGAGAACTGCTTTTCGGTCAGTCCTACCTCCTGGGTACTAGATACCGGATCAGGATCTCATATCTGTAATTTATTGTAGAGACTGAGAAAAAGTAGGATCGTTGGACATGGTGATATGTCCCTCAGGGTAGGGAATGGAGCATAAGTTAATGCTGCAGCCGTCGCTGAATATCACATAATATTGCCAAATGGCAATACTATGATTTTGAACAATTGCTACTATGTACCTTCCATGGTTTGCAACATCATATCAGTTTCTTTACTTGATAAAGATGGATATAACTTTGTTCTTGATAGAAATATCATGAACATTTACCTTGATAAGGTACTGGTTGCAGAAGGTATACTGTGTAATGGTATCTATGTTCTAAATCAGAATACAGTTCTCAATGTACAAAACACACGAAGAGAAAGAGTTCAGATACGAACGAATCCTACTTGTGGCATTGTAGACTTGGTCATATCGGAGAGAAAAGACTAAGTAAGTTACATAAAGATGGACTCTTGAATACGTTCGAATTTTCATCTTATGAAACTTGTCAGTCTTATCTCAAAGGAAAGATGACCAAATCTCCGTTCACCAGACATAGAGAAAGAGCAGCAGAGCTCTTGGGACTCATACATAGTGATGTGTGTGGTCCGATGTCTATACATGCAAGGGGTGGGTTCTCGTACTTCATCACATTCACTGACGATCTCTCTAGATTCGGATATGTGTATCTTATGAAATACAAATCCGAAACTTTTGAGAAATTCAAAGAATTCCGAAACGAAGTAGAGAACCAGATTGGCAAAAGTATCAAGATCCTCCGATCGGATAGAGGAGGGGAGTACTTAAGCACAGAATTCCTAGATTACTTAAAAGAGAATGGAATTCTCTCTCAGCTTACTCCTCCGTATACACCACAGCACAACGGTGTATCGGAGCGGAAGAATCGTACCCTATTGGATATGGTTTCCTCCATGATGAGTAGTGCTGAGTTGCCCCTTTCATTCTGGGGACATGCGCTTCAGACAGCGGCATACCTTTTGAATCAAGTTCCGTCCAAATCTGTGCCTAAAACTCCGTATGAAATATGGAGTAGTAAGAAACCATGTCTTAAATTTATTAAGATATGGGGTTGTCCAGCCTATGTGGAAACACAGAAACTGGACAAGCATTAGGCACGTTCAATTCTATGTAAATTTGTGGGATATCCTAAAGATTCACTAGGATATCTGTTCTACCACACTGAGGAACAGAAGGTGTTTGTATCTCGCCATGCTACCTTTTTAGAAAGGGAGTTTCTTGCAAAAGAAACTAGTGGGAGTACGGTAGAACTGGGAGAAATCCATGAACCATAAAATGTAACTAAAGATTTGGAGGAACCACTAGATTCAGTAATCCCAGACGAATCTCAGCCACTCCGCAGATCTGGTAGGATTTCTCATCCGCCCGAGAGATACTACGGTTTTTTCATAGACGGGGATCGAGAGGATTGCATCTTGGATGATGATGATCCTACCAGTTTCAGGCAGGCCATTATCAGTACGGACTTTGATAAGTGGCTAGATGCTATGCGATCCGAAATGGAGTCCATGTACACCAATAAAGGGTAGACCTTGGATATTTCTCCACCTGGGGTAAAACCCGTTGGATGCAAATGGATCTACAAAAGGAAACTTGGTGTAGATGGGCAGGTGGAAATCTATAAGGCTAGACTCGTTGCAAAAGGTTTTCGTCAAAGGCCTAGTGTGGACTATGACGAAATTTTTTCTCCAGTGGCTATGCTCAAATCCATCCGGATCCTACTTGCCATTGCTGCCTTCCATGACTATGAAATCTGGCAGATGTGTAAGTCCATATTGCCCACCCCGGTGCTTGCGGGGAGACGGAAAAGTTATGAAAAATCGGATTTTTACAACACTAGGCAACATGGACTAGCAAAAGGAAGGATCTTTACTAAACAAAAACTAACTAACAAGCTAAAAGAGTTAGCTACTCGGAAAAGAGGTTATACCTAGGTCTTCAAGTCCTTCTCTTCTTGCTCCTTGGAGTGAAAGAACGGGATCTCCTTGTCGCCTTCTCTTGCCGAAGAATGATCCACCCGAGGGCCTCAACCTTTGGCTCCAACTTCAAACTAGAAGTAACTAAGGTTCTTGGAGTGCTAATCCTAGAACCTTAAAAAGAGTAGAGAGTATTTTTGAAGGGATTATCTCAAGCTCAAGTGATTCTGAACTCATGAGAAGGGAAAGCTAGAGAGAGAGGAAGAGGATGAGAGAGAATGAAAATGATAGAATGAGGATATTTTACAACCATCCTCACATATATGTGTGAATTATGATAATTAAAATTAACTAAACATAATTGTGATGGTTAAGTTGAAATGACCATTATCATTTCACATTAATTAATTTTGCTAGAATCAAAGAGTATCTTTCATATGAAATGATGATGGTCAACTTGTCAACCTAGGTCAACAAGTCAAGCAAAGTCAAATAGTCAACAACCATAACCATACACAATTATAATTAACTAATATTAATATATTATATATCACACATCAACATTAGGGTTAAGAAAAAGACAACGGTCATTAACCCTAATGGAAATCCTCTGCCTCTGCCTCAGTCAACTGTGCATACACACCCGTATCCGTGTTTCGAGGAACACGAACACAATGAGATAAAACCAATCCCTAAACATATACTAGGATCTGGCTTAAACTAAAGCCCGCTAGTATAAGCTGTCCGGACACCAAACGTGCACAAGTGCACGGATGTGAACGAACCCTGTCGCAAAACCATGCGACCTCTACTCATTTTGCCTAAAGGCGAATAACCCTCTGTGTGGGACTCTAAAGACTCGACACTACGCTGGCAGTGGGTTTAACCACAGACCACAAGCGGCACTAGCTGTACGTAACGGTCCCCAGGTAGATGCCGATAAGAAGACTGACGAGGTAAACCCATCTGAACTCCTACTAAGCCTGAATGTGATAGTCTCCGTACAGTCCGGTCTGTTCGTTTGATAACATCGCATGGCGGGCCTAGGGGGTGGTAAACGTCAGTCCCCTAATAGCGGTACATGTCATGTCGGAGTGTAGCCCAGAACACCCTGAGATAACACTGGAAACCTACCAGTATATCTCGCTTGCCCTGGCCAGGGACTACTTGTGTAATGGCTCTCCTAGACACAGCACGATGTCAACCCCCAATACCGGGAGAGATGAATCCTGTCTAACCGTCACTGCCTACAAGTGCTTCGGGACTGCACCCAACTACTACCTGTTTGCACGACTCCTTTGAGCCGTGGTAGGATAGTAATCAAAGTACGGTGGGAACACACTCGAGGCGAAGTGACAGTGTCAAGTCAGCGGACTAAGCTGTACTCATATCACCTGAGAACTGATAACTGACGATAGGTATAATACCAACCAACAGTTCCCGATGAGTCCTGTCCAGTGTACTCGTAACCCAACGGGCACCCGCATACTATCTCAAGTACGACGTACTGACGGCTGTGGGACAGGTCGTCTCTCCTGCTAGGATGAGAAGCGCATATGCTAGTCTACTCCGGAGTATCGATGCCCTGTCTCGATAGTCCTACGACTAGGGACGTGTAAATCTAAGGATGTGCTTGTAGATTACCCAGCCCCCACGAGTGTGACTGCCATCACAACGCTGGTAATCAAGCAAAGATCCTAAGGGCTCCACTAATGCGTATAGGTGATACAATAAAAGAAACACATGTACACATTAAAGCAGAGACAAACCAAGTAGCATACTACCATTTCGAACAAGATTGTCTATACAACTGTGAATATCCCAAGATTCCATCAAGTAATATACATACTAGTATGATACAGTAATGGCCTCTAGGGCATATACACTAACAATCTCCCACTTGCACTAAGGCCATGTACTGGCGTATCGAAGACCTATCATCTCGATCAGCCGCTCGAACTGAGTCTGGGGTAAGGCCTTCGTGAATGGATCAGTAGTGTTATCTTCTGAAGCAACCCTCCGAACCTCGATCTCCTGGCGATCCACGATCTCCCTGATCAGGTGATACCGCCTCAAGATGTGTCTGGATTTCTGATGGGACCTGGGTTCCTTTGCTAAAGCTATAGCCCCATTGTTGTTGCAATACAGAGGTATTGGATCAACAATGGACGGAACCACCTGAAGTTCTTTCAAGAACTTTCTCATCCGGACGGCTTCTTTTGCGGCATCAGATGCAGCGATATATTCCGCTTCCATAGTCGAGTCAGCAACGGTTTCCTGTTTGGAACTCTTCCAACACACCGCCCCTACATTGAGGGTAAAGACAAAACCCGACATGGACTTGGAATCATCCTTGTCACTCTGGAAGCTGGAGTCAGCAAAGGCCTCAATCTGGAGATCTTTTCCGCCATACACCAAGAACATCTCCTTAGTCCTTCTCAGGTACTTGAGAATGTTCTTTACCGCTATCCAGTGTTTCTCCCCAGGGTTTGACTGATACCTGCTTACCACACTCAGTGCATAAGCCATATCTGGTCTGGTACACAACATCACATATATTATAGAGACTACCGCAGAAGCGTAGGGTATAATAGACATGCGATCCCTTTCCAAATCAGTCTTGGGAGACATCTCTTTGGAGAGGGTGATCCCGTGACAAGACGGTAGATTACCGCGCTTGGAATCTTCCATACTGAATCTTTTCAGTATGGTATCGATGTACCTGGACTGTGAAAGTCCTAATATCCTCTTGGATCTATCACGATGGATCCGGATCCCCAGAATGTAAGAGGCATCACCCAGGACTTTCATAGAGAACCTGTGTGACAAGAACCCTTTGACAGATTGTAGCATAGGAATGTCATTTCCTATCAAGATGTAGGGTTGCTAGGCACACTAACAAGGGTCCATGAGGCATCAACCATGCCCGATTAAAATTTTAGTCGTGCCGAACAACTCTAATACGGATCTTTAAACTAGGGTTTAGGAGAAAACAAGCAAATTAACCACTTTAACACTAAGTGAAAGAGATTACAACCTTTGTAGATCCGGTCCTTCACTTCAATAGCTCTGTGTAGATGTCCCCTTCGCTGCGATCATGAACTTCGGACTCTAGAGAAGCTCCACAAGAAGAACGAACGTGCTTGCTACGTTGACTTCGAGGCCGAAGATGATCTACGTCGGGGAGACACTAACTCAAGCTATTCCTTCACTAGGTCATGAACTTTATGAAGAGAACACACTCTACTACATAGCAAGTGGTAGAGGATGAAGAAGTAGGAAGTAGGCTCACTTTAGAATTGATTTTCTCATATTTTTCCTCAAGGCACCATTGGAGCTAGTAAGCTTTTCATGGAGCTTAATGAAGAAGAAGAAGAAGAAAGAATAATATCTATCATATGAATTATTATCCTCCACTTATTTAACCATGGGTGAGTTAAGCTATCATGCTTAACTCATGTAGAGAATTGACCAAGGTTTTGGGTTAAGAGTTAGGTTAAAGAATATCAAGGGAAATGACAAAAGAGTGGACTTTGTCAAAGTTTCTCCAAGCTTCTTCAAGCTTGATAACTTTGACTAAGTTAATCTCTTTTGTTAAATCCTAAGATAAATCAATAACCCTAATCTTAACCCTAATCTTTGTACAAGTCTCATACACCCAACTTTGATGTATCATCAAACATGATACAAACATATGTACACAAATATATATCACATATACACTTATGCACAAACTTGTGAGAAAATAAATCTTAAGTGAGCTAATACTAGTTAATGTAATGTAATATATCAAATATATAAATATACATTAAATTATTAAATCAACTCTTGATTTAATAATCCGGCTATAACCGACTAATATCAAAAGTAACAACTTATCGAATCAACACTTAATCCGATAACCCGGATATATCGCATACAACCGATCAATGTCACAAATCGCGAGAATAGAATACGGTATCTCATATCGTATCAATCTCGGTCCCGCACATATCACATATGCGCTCCTACTCCGTTTCGCTTGAGCCAGGAAATCCCTGTGTAGGACTCTAAAGACTCGTCAATACGCCGGCAGTAGGTGATGATCATATCAAACACCCACAAGCCGCAAGTGGTGTGCTAAACGTAACGGCCATCCGGGTATTGAGCGATCAGAAGATCAACAAGCAAGCCTGCTAGTACTCCTGTGAATCCAATCAGTAACACTCCCGTACAGTCCGGTCTCGTCGTCTGATATGTCGCATATCTCGCCTAGGGGTGGTAAACGTCAGACCCCAGTAGCTCGATAAGTCGTGTCGATATGAGGTCTATAACAGTTCGAGAAACTACTGATAACACTTACCAGTAAATCTCAGCAACCCTGGCCAGGGATTTCCGGCTATAGCCAATCGAACACAGCGCAACATCAACTCCCTATACCGGGAGAGACGAATCCCCTCCTATCGCTCATTGCCTCCATGTGATTCGGGACTGTACCCAAAAACCACCGTTTTGCACGCCCTCTTGGACGTGGGAAGGTGGAAATCAAAGCACAGTGGGAATCACACAAGACTCTATGACGATCTCGGGTCTACAGACTAACCTGTACCAGTGTCACCAGAGAACTGCCATCTGACGTGAGGTATAATACCATCTGGGAGTTCTCGGCGAGTCCGTCCAGTGTACCCAGTCTCCACTGAGCACCCGTACACCATCCTTGATGTCAAACACCGATGGATATGGGATCATCCATCGCCCATCATATGGGTCAAGATGCGTATACGCTGGTCTACTCTGGTGCATCGATACCCTGTCTCGATACACCCTCGACTAGGAACAGTTATAGGATGTACTCGTCGACTGCCGTGGCTCCACTAGTATGATCTCATCATAGTCCCAGTAGTCGAGTACATATCCTAAGGGCTTTATCAACATGTAATAGAGACAATCAGAGTACATGTTAAGATAAAGTACAACCAGATAGCATACTATCATGTCGAGCAAGAAAGTCCTCCCTATATACGTCCCAGCATCCACTACAATATACATCGTATGTACAGTAATGGCCTCTAGGGCATACATATAACTAACAATCTCCCATTTGCACTAGGGCCATCTGTTGTGGTATCACATACCCAACAATTAGCTGTAGTTGAAGTATCTCATATTCAACCATCCCATAAAAGTCTCTACTGAGGAAAAGGCCTTTATGAGTGGATCCGCGCTGTTGTCCTCTGCTTCTGCTCTCCTAATCTCGATCTCCCTGGAGATCATCCATCTCCATGATCAGGTGATACTGCCTAAGAATTATATCTGGATTTCTGATGGGACGGGGGTTCCTTGGATAAAGCCACAACTCCATTGTCACACAATGGTAGGAACGAAGTTCATCTCATGAACTTATATATATATCCAGACTGTCTCTTTGGTAGCATCCTTGGTAACGATGTATCTTACCTTTAATCGTCTAGTATGTCACGGTATCTAGCTTGGAACTCTTCCAACATACCGTCCCTCCACTGAGGGTAAAGACAATGCCTGCGACTGACATTCAGTCGTCCTTACCACCCTGGAACCTTTCCAGTGATTCTCCCCAGAATCGATTGATACCATCTCACTACATCTAGTGAGTATTCTGACATCCAATTAGATCTATCTCATAGATCCTAAACCCAGGATTTAGTAGGTATCACTTTGATCCTATATGGAGAATCCTTGTGATAAGCGGAGATTGACCGAGCGTAGCATTGGAAACTCCTTCCCTATCTAGAGTATGTCATCCACGTACTCTACGAGGATCAACACCATACTCTCTACTACCTTTTTGTATATACAAGGTTCATCTACCATTTTGATGAAGTAAAACTCTTTGACTACCACATCAAAACAGATGTTCCAACTCCGCGATACCTACTTTATCCTATAAAGCATCTTGCACACGTTTTCGCTGCTCCCACTGTCTATGAAGCCCTCTGGCTGTGTACTTATAGACGCTCTCTTCTAAAACATCATTTAGAAAAGCTGTCATGACACCCAACCACCAGATATCGTAGTCATAGTATGTAGCTGTGGCAAGTAGGATCTGGATGGACTTAAGCATAGGCCCGGAAAAAGGTTTCATCATTAGCCACAATTGGTCTATGATGCAAACCTTTTAACAAGTCTAGCTTTGAAAGTCTTAACTTTTCCATGTACACCAAGTAATCTTCTCAAGATATACTTGCTCCTGATGGGGATTTAACCCTTCAGATAAAGCAACCAAAGTCCATACTTTGTTGGTGTATAAGGATTCCATCTCAGATCGCTAAGCATCCAGCCATTCTTACAGAGTCCTACTCCAGATGGCCTGGTCGAAACTAGTTGGGTCATCATCTCATGATGCAATCCTCACTCCCACTGTCATAGAGAAACCAAAGTAACTCTCAGATGGGTGAGAAACCCTACTAGATCGGCGGAGAGGCTGAGGTTCGTTGGAATCTACTGAATCCTTTGGTTCTACCAAATCATCTGCTATAGTTTGTATAGCTGGAACTCTTTCCAGTTCTACCTCACGACCACTAATTTCTTCTCAAGAAATTCCCTTTCACAAAGGTGGCATGTTTGAGAAACAAAACATTTTTGTTCCTCGGTTTGGTAAAAGATATTCCTTTGCTAATGCTTGGAATATCCAACAAACTTCCACAGACCAGACTTTGCCTCGAGCTTGTCCGGATTATGCTTTTAGACATAGGCCGGACAACCCCCAATCTTAACTTACTTAAGATATGGGCTCTTTCCATTCCATATCACATATGAAGTGGTAGGCAGTTGATTTGATTTGAACCCTATTCAATAGGTATGCAGCTTCTCAAGTGCATAACCCTCAAAAGGAAATAGGTAACTCGGTAGTACTCATCATAGAGCACACCTTATTATATAGGGTGTGATTGCTCCGCCCTGATACACCGACGTGTTGTGGTGTATACGGAGGAGTAATGCTGAGAGAGAATCTCATTCTCCTTTAGAATAATCCAGGAATTCCGTGCTCAAGTATTCTCCTCCCTGATCACATCAAAGGACATAATAGTTATACCCGTTTGTGGTTTTCTACTTCTAACTTATATTCTGTGAATATCTCAAAAGGTTCGGACTTGTGTTTCAACAAGAACATATGTCTGAATCTTGAGAGATCATCAGAGAATGTAATGAAGTACAAAGAACCGGTCTTGGCATGTATAGACAGGGGACCTTCATACATCAACATGTATTAACCCAAGAGTTTACTAACTCTTTCTCTGTTTCCAATAAACAGAGCTGTGGTCATCTTATCTCTGTGACATAACTGGCAAGTTTCACAAGATGTAAATTCAAACTAATTTAAATATGCATCTAAATGTAACTTAGCTAGTCGGGTCGCATTGATATGACCTAGTCTACAATGCCTCAAGAAGGATCCGTTCAATTCTGAACTATTCTTCTTGTGTAGGTTCTATATACTAAGAACTGTAGTTTGATTTAGAACGTCTATGCTTTTAGATAACGTGCCTGAACCGATCAACTCTTGATATAGGAAATGTTCAAAACAGCATCCAACAATACAAAATTATATCATTTCTTTACTAATAAAGAGACTGATATGATGTTGTATATCAGGTTCGGTATCTAATAACATTCGTTCGGAATCAATGTATTCTGATAATACAGGGTGATAGTGACCAACAGATTTGGCTGCAGCACTTGCACCGTTTTCTGCCTCATGAAACTTATTACCCGTCCTCAGTTCTCTACCTATCTGTAGCCCATGTAACAGATTACATATGCGGGATCCTGATCCAGTATCTCATACCCAGGAAGTAAAGAATACTGAGAAACAGTTCTCTATAATGAACATACCCGAAGATGATGCATCAACATGCACTTTCTTCGTTTGGGCGGCACGGGAAATCTGGTATTCCCCAATTTCCTGCTCTGTCTTATAACAATTATAAGTTGGAGCGGGACCAACGTTCCCCAGTCAGTATAACAAGCGGGTTCGGTCAATATATCCGTATTATTATCTTGATTAAGGCATGATATGGTCGCTACCTGGAGAGAGAGAGAAGAAAACACTTAGCGTATGCTCTTGCAAGATCAGATTGGTTATTATTTTATCTAATCAGGATGGCTCCCACTGTTTTTATCAAATCTTCCTTCAAACCCTAAAAGGAAAGACTAGCCGGGATTAATTACACGCTACAAGTTCGCCAATCTTTCAGCCAGGCCAGTGTCGGTATTTTGAGGGAGGTTCCCCGTGCTTTCGCACGGACCTAATTATAGTAAACCTCGTTTTCCCAGAGGCGTAACCTCGTTAACATCTTTCTAGACACCAACTTGATTGGCTAATTGTAATGTGTAAAACTCTCCCAGGAGTAACTCTTACTCGCAGCGGGTATCGGGATCCAACTATCTCATAGAAGGTATGCAATCTCATTGCAAATTTCAATACTTGAAATTCCCGATAATTTTGCCCCTAACGTGCTATGACCTTGACGAAAGCCAACAAACCATAGCTCGCTAGTCAAGTTCAACCCGTACATTTCTTGATTGAATTAAACCCACCCGCAAGACCCTTGACGAAAGCCAACAAAGCCGCATGGCTATCCTAATCCAATCGCATCGTATGCAGCAGATAAGCAGCATATAGCTACCGCACACTACACCTTGACGAAAGCCAACAAATGTAGCACGAATACTATATACAACTTATCTGAAATGACGGAGGGCTACGACAGGTTTTTCTGAAAACCTATTGTGTAATGAACTTGATATCGTTGTAGAATCAAATGATTTTTAAAATGGAGTGTTTTTTAGGCTTTTCTAGTTTTGCTAAAAGGGTCACTCCCGGTGAAGGGATCGTCGGCCCTTTCCTCGTCGAATGAGGTGCGGGATATATCATATATATCACTATGCAAAGCAAGAACTATAGAAGCAATCAAAGAACAAACCGAGGGTTGTAGTGTCTGCCAGTTATTGCTAAAGGGGTCACTCCCGGTGAAGGGATCTCGGCCCTTTCCTTATCGAATAAGGTGCAGGATGTTATACAAGGAACACCGCGATGCAAAGCAAGAACTTTAGCTACCTGTTTTTAAAAATTCGATTCCACAACATCTTTTAGGTTTCTTTTTCTTTCATTAATCACATTAATGAAGTCCCATCATTTAAGCACCTAAACATCACAGATAAATACGACGGACACTTATGCCATCTGCATCGCCTCGATGTCCCCTCGTGCACCGTTAGGTTAGGTAACTAACGGCAGAGCGGGGCAGGGCTAGTGCGGGTGTAAAATAGAAGTAACGTCTATATAATATATCATATATACTATATACAGTATCTATCATAGAACATCAAATGATCACATCACAGATATCGCAGCAGAAGAAACATATGAAACATTGGATATACTAGGACGTCCGTGTTTTATTTTGAGCCTCTATAAAACACGGATTCCACGGTCGCGACGAATAGCCAAACCCACACCCCTAGACCCCTACGAGAGCGGCAAGCAACCCTACCAATTCTAGAGTTAGGAAACCCGGACTCGACTCCTCGAGTTGATCTCCCACTGGACTCTAGAACCCGGTTACTTGTGCTCTCCTCCTTGGGTCTATCCTAGTGCGGAAAAGTAAATAATATACAAATGGTGACATCATCCTCAACCCGAAAGTGCCCCAATAAAAGAATATTACATACAAATTTTTACATGAATGAAAATGAAAAACACTCATCTCACATAAAAAAACCCCGGCTATTCAAACACGACGATCCAATATAACATATCCAGCAACACATAACATCACATGTCATCAACGTAAGTAAATATGCCCATCCCATTTGTCGTTGACATATAGCAACGAAACCGGCGATATCACATATTACACTTACGGTCGCAGAAAAGAAAGTGTAAAACTACAACAGTTGGAATCCGCAGCCCTTTTAGACATCGCATGCCTAACTAAATGAATTCCTTAGACATCGCATGCCTAACAATTATAAACCCCACATTTTAGTCTCAAAATCGAAAACACTTTTCAATATCCAGTCGGGCAATTCAACAAGATTCCCTACATTCTGATCGAATGCTCGTCGCAAACTTTAGTAGACGGCCGCACCCCCGATGCCGTCGACGAAGTACACTAAGGCGGAACACCGCTGCCGCGTGCACCCGAACGGATGCTTTTTGGCGACGGGGTTCTCCTACAGTCACTTGGTCGGGGCTATAGGGCATGGCTGTCTATTAAGTTTACCCGGCGAGTATCCACGTACGCTACGTGATTGCGACGGACTTTTGATCACATCAAAATTCCGTGGCAACCGATCATCTGAGACTAAACTGCTATGTTTATAACATTCAAATTAGTTATCTCATAACTAGATGTGGATTCCAAATATTGTAGAACATTCCAGATAAATATACAATGTTAAACTTTCCGATTAAATAATCAAACACCCAAGTTTTCCCAAAAAGTTCAACACTTGAAATAAATTTAAAAACATCCATTTCATGCCACAGTACCAACGGTCCAACCGTAGAAGGGTCAAGCCAACGCCTCACATGTGGCACGCCGTACTGCCCCAAACCCTTAGGTTCAAAACGCAGTTCAAGACGGTCACATAATCGAGTTAAGGTTTGTTGTCTTCTAGAGGGTCCATCGCGTTACTTGCACTTCTTAGACGTTTTTAAACTACGGAAAAATCCAACACTTGGAAATTTTCCGGCAGGGGAAAAAGTGGGTATTTATATCCGGTCGAACTTTTTAACAAGTTCTAAATTACCCGGAAAAACAAAACAAACAAAGTTAAATAATCCGATCGAATCATCGAGTCCCCAATACACCCCAGAAAACTCAACTCTTGAGTATAAATTAAAAATACTCAGAAACAACAGAAAATGTAATAGGGAAATTACTGTGCAACAAGTAAAGGATGACGTCATCGTTTGGCCGCGGAACCGCCGCAGGAGCCAAGCTCGTGCCGCGGTTCCGCGGCGGTTTTGGCGCCAACTTTTGTCGTTTTGCACAATATTCCTTATAATTGCCTGCTGAATTTTTTAAGCATTTTTAATTTGGAAAAATGCATAGTTTCAAAAAATGTACAGAGAAGGGTGTTCGATTAGGGTTTCGGGTTCGATCGGACTTCTAACTTCGTCTACACTTCGCCTAAAGCTCTAGCTAGGCTCCGATACCACTGTAGGGTTGCTAGGCACACTAATAAGGGTCTACGAGGCATCAACCATGCCCGATTAAAATTTTAGCCGTGCCGAAAAACTCTAATACGGATCTTTAAACTAGGGTTTAGGCGAAAACAAGCAAGTTAACCACTTTAACACTAAGTGAAAGAGATTACAACCTTTGTAGATCCAGTCCTTCACTTCAATAGCTCCGTGTAGATGTCCCCTTCACTGCGATAGTGAACTTCGGACTCTAGAGAAGCTCCACAAGAAGAACGAACGTGCTTGCTACGTTGACTTCGAGGCCGAAGATGGTCTACGTCGGGGAGACACTGACTCAAGCTATTCCTTCACTAGATAATGAACTTTGTGAAGAGAACACACTCTACTACATGGCAAGTGGTAGAGGATGAAGAAGTAGGAAGTGGGCTCACTTTAGAATTGATTTTCTCACATTTTTCCTCAAGGCACCATTGGAGCCAGTAAGCTTTTCATGGAGCTTAATGAAGAAGAAGAAGAAGAAAGAATAATATCCATCATATGAATTATTATCCTCCACTTATTTAACCATGGGTGAGTTAAGCTATCATGCTTAACTCATGTAAAGAATTGACCAAGGTTTTGGGTTAAGAGTTAGGTTAAAGAATATCAAGGGAAATGACAAAAGAGTGGACTTTGTCAAAGTTTCTCCAAGCTTCTTCAAGCTTGATAACTTTGACTAAGTTAATCTCTTTTGTTAAATCCTAAGATAAATCAATAACCCTAATCTTAACCCTAATCTTTATACAAGTCTCATACACCCAACTTTGATGTATCGTCAAACATGATACAAACATATATACACAAATATATATCATATATACACTTATGCACAAACTTGTGAGAAAATAAATCTTAAGTGAGCTAATACTAGTTAATGTAATGTAATATATCAAATATATAAATATACATTAAATTATTAAATCAACTCTTGATTTAATAATCCGGCTATAACCGACTAATATCAAAAGTAACAATTTATCGAATCAACACTTGATCCGATAACCCGGATATATCGCATACAACCGATCAATGTCACAAATCGCGAGAATAGAATACGGTATCTCATATCGTATCAATCTCGGTCCCGCACATATCACATATGCGCTCCTACTCCGTTTCGCTTGAGCCAGGAAACCCATGTGTAGGACTCTAAAGACTCGTCAATACGCCGGCAGTAGGTGATGATCATATCAAACACCCACAAGCCGCAAGCGGTGTGCTAAACGTAACGGCCACCCGGGTATTGAGCGATCAGAAGATCAACAAGCAACCTGCTAGTACTCCTGTGAATCCAATCAGTAACACTCCCGTACAGTCCGGTCTCGTCGTCTGATATGTCGCATATCTCGCCTAAGGGTGGTAAACGTCAGACCCCAGTAACTCGATAAGTCGTGTCGATATGAGGTCTATAATAGTTCGAGAAACTACTGATAACACTTACCAATAAATCTCAGCAACCCTGGCCAGGGATTTCCGGCTATAGCCAATCGAACACAGCGCAATATCAACTCCCTATACCGGGAGAGACGAATCCCCTCCTATCGCTCATTGCCTCCATGTGATTCGGGACTGTACCCAAAAACCACCATTTTGCACGCCCTTTTAGACGTGGTAAGGTGGAAATCAAAGCACAGTGGGAATCACACAAGACTCTATGACGATCTCGGGTCTACAGACTAACCTGTACCAGTATCACCAGAGAACTGCCATCTGACATGAGGTATAATACCATCTGGGAGTTCTCGGCGAGTCCGTCCAGTGTACCCAGTCTCCACTGAGCACCCGTACGCCATCCTTGATGTCAAACACCGATGGATATGAGATCATCCATCGCCCATCATATGGGTCAAGATGCGTATATGCTAGTCTACTCGGGTGCATCGTTGCCCTGTCTCGATACACCCTCGACTAGGAACAGTTATAGGATGTACTCGTCAACTACCGTGGCCCCACTAGTATGATCTCATCATAGTCCCAGTAGTCGAGTACATATCCTAAGGGCTTTATCAACATGTAATAGAGACAATCAGAGTACATGTTAAGATAAAGTACAACCAGATAGCATACTATCATGTCGAGCAAGAAAGTCCTCCCTATATACGTCCCAGCATCCACTACAATATACATCGTATGTACAGTAATGGCCTCTAGGGCATACATATAACTAACACAAAAGAATGTCATCCACGTATAAAACAAGGAATACGACAGTTCTTGCTACAAATCTACTATAGATACATGGTTCATCTGAATTTTTGATAAAGCCAAATTCTTTGACCGTCTCATCAAAACAGATGTTCCAACTCCGCGATGCCTGCTTTAGTCCATAAATGGACTTAAGCAACTTGCACACCTTTCCGCTGCTCCCACTCTGAATGAAACCCTCTGGCTGGTCCATATAGACACACTCCTCTAAATTTCCATTTAGAAAAGCGGTCTTTACGTCCATCTGCCGAATCTCATAATCGTGGAAGGCAGCAATGGCAAGAAGGATCCGAATGGATTTCAGCATAGCCACTGGAGAAAAGGTTTCGTCATAGTCCAAACCAGGTCTTTGACGAAAACCCTTTGCAACAAGTCTAGCTTTATAGGTCTCGACCTGTTCATCTACACCAATCTTTATTTTGAAGATCCACTTGCATCCTATGGGTTTTACCCCATCTGGAGCAACGTCCAAAGTCTATACTTTGTTAGTGTACATGGACTCCATTTCGGTCCGCATTGCATCCAGCCATTTTACCGAGTCAACGCTCTGAATGTCCTGCTGGAAGGTAGTCGGCTCATCACTATCAATGACGCAATCCTCTCTATCCCCGTCTATAAGAAAACCGTAGTATCTCTCGGGCGGATGAGATTGCCTACTACTCCTGCGGAGCGGCGCAGGAATGTCCTGATCTTTCGAACCCTCTGGTTCTACTAAGCTTTCAGTAATAGCTTGTGGTTCTGGAATTTCTTCCAGTTCTACTGCGCTCCTACTTATTTCCTTTTCTAAGAACTGGTATTCCAGAAAGTGGGCATTACGAGAAACAAAGATCTTTTGTTCCTCTGCGTAATAGAAAAGATACCCCCTGGAGTTCTTTGGGTATCCCACAAACTTGCACAGTACTGAGCGTACCTCGAGTTTATCCGCATGCTGCTTTTTGACAAAAGCTGGAGATCCCCAAATCTTCAGGTATTGAAGATAGGGTTTCTTCCCACTCCATATCTCATATGGTGTGGTAGGCACAGTCTTAGTTGGAACTCGGTTCAAAAGGTATGCAGCTGATTCTAGCGCATATCCCCAGAAGGATCGCGGTAACTCAGCGTTACTCATCATGGAACGTACCATATCCAATAGGGTTCGGTTCCGTCTCTCTGATACACCGTTATGTTGCGGAGTGTATGGAGGAGTAAGCTGAGAGAGAATTCCATTCTCTTTTAGGTAATCCAGGAACTCGGCACTCAAGTATTCACCACCTCGATCAGATCTCAGTGTCTTGATACTTTTGCCTGTTTGTTTTTCTACTTCATTCTTATATTCCTGGAATTTTTCAAAGGCTTCGGATTTATGTTTCATTAAGAAGACATGTCCGAACCTTGAAAAATCATCCGTAAAAGTAATGAAGTAAGAATAACCGCTTCGCGCATGTGTAGACATTGGACCGCACACGTCGCTGTGTACGAGTCCCAAGAGCTCACTCGCTCTTACTCCGTGTCCAGTGAACGGAGTTTTTGTCATCTTCCCTTTGAGACAGGATTGACAAGTTGCATATGATTGATATTCGAACGGATCCAAATATCCTTCTGTATATAACTTCGTCAACCTTCTCTCATTGATGTGACCAAGTCTGCAATGCCATAAGAAAGCCTGATTGATTTCTGGAGACTTTCTTTTGTGTGTATTCTAAACAATGAAAATCTGTGGTTGGTTTAATACGTATATACCATTGTTTAATGTACCTGACCCAATCAAAACTTGATTAAGGTGAATGTTCACAACATTACTTACAAATGCAAATTCATAACCTTCTTTAGATAATAAAGATACATAAATGATATTACAAGTTGCATTTGGTACAAAATAACAACTACGCAAAACCAAAAAGTGTCCATCTGACAATTCCAGGTGATAGTCCCCCACGGCCTCAGCATCCATGCTAGCTCCGTTTGCAACTCTGAGGGTCATGTCACCTGCCTTCAAAAACCTACGCTTTCTCAATGCCTGCAAAGAATTACAGATATGAGATCCTGATCTGGTATCCAATACCCAGGAAGTAGAGTTTATTGATAGACAGTTTTCAATAACATACACACCTGAAGCTGAAGCCGCAACCTGCTTCAGATCCTGGGTTCTGACCTTACAAGCCCTGCAATCCTTTTTCCAGTGTCCACTCTTATGACAGTAAAAGCATTCTTCCTTTCCCACAAGCTTTCCCGCAACCTTTGTTGCTTTTGTCTTTCCCTTCGTATCCACTTTACTAACACCGCCCCTTGGTTTGGCGGGGGTTTTCTTCTTCTTTCCCTTGGCTTTCGCCCTGGACTTAGAAGAGGAAGATCCTCCTACAAACAAAGTGGATGTTTCCCTACCTTTCTGTAGGGTGCCCTCAGCACTCCTCAACATGTTCAGAAGCTCGGAAAGTTCAACCTCCTTTCCTTGCATGTTGAAGTTTAGGATAAACTGGGCGTAAGTGGAAGGAAGGGACTGGAGAATCAAGTCAATGTAGAGTTCATTCTCCAACGTGGTCCTAAGGTCCGCGAGCTCTTCTATATAGCCAATCATCTTAAGCACGTGTCCCGCTACCGATGATCCGACGGCCAATCTCGCCGAAAACAGCTTCTTCGACACTTCGTATCTGGCGATACGGGATTGCTCTCCATACAGTTCTTTTGTATGGAGAAATATGGATTCAAGGTCCATATTCTCGTGCCTCCTATGATATTCATTGTCCATAGAGGCAAGCACGAGGCACTTGGCCTTCGCACAGTCGATTTCCCAGGTCTTACGGATTTCCCTATCCACGACGCTGGTTTTAGGACCTGGGACAGGGGGAGCTTTAGTGGTAAGAAGGTACCCCAACTTGTCATAAGTGATTGCCATTTTGACATTCCTGAGCCAATCTTTGTAGTTTGGCCCTGTCAGTATGTTTTTATCTAGTAATAACTTAAGTCCGGTCATGTTGATTGGTCGCTGCAATTAGGAGAGAGAAAAGAAACACTTTAGCATGATGCTCTTGCAAGTTTAGAGTGGTTTTTAGTTTGTCTAAACAGGATGGCTCCCACTGTCTCTCGAATCCCTCCTCAAACAATAAAGGAAGAATTAGTCGGGATTAATCTCACCGTACAATACTTGCTTAACCGTTCAGCCAAGCCAGTGTTGGTACTTCGAGGGAGGTTTTCCAATGCTTTCGCGAAGTTCCTTAATTAAGTAACCTCTTTTCCCTGGGGGCGTAGCCCTACTAACACCTTTCTAGACACCTACTAGGTTTATAGCATTGATCGTTAAGTGAGAAATTTCCCGAGGAGTAGTATATACTCACAGTAGGATCGGGATCCAAATATCATCGCGTGATAAAACTGAAGGAATCCTACCAGAATCATCACACTCCAAATGGTATGCAGCGCTAGCAAGTTTCAGTTCTTTTGAAACTCCCGATGTGCATTTTTGCCCCATGTTCTTATGACCTTGGCGTGAGGTCAAAATGTCATAAGTCACATGTCAAGTTTTACCCATCATTGTCCAGGTTAATTTGAACCCACCCGTACCTACCCTTGACGTAGGCCAAAATGGCAGTACGACTGTTTCAAACCAACGCATTCTATCTATGCAACAGATAAATATCCGGCAGCTACCAATCACTATGCCATGGCGTGAGGTCAAAATACATAGCTTGAATACTACCGAATATTTAACTGAAATGATGGAGGGCTACGAATGGTTTTGGCGAAACCGTGAACGTAGTAAACTTGATATGATCGATGGAACGAGATAGCTTTTAAAAGGAGTGGTTCAAGCTCCGCATTTAAAAGTTTGGTTTTGAAAAGAACCGAGTGGTTTTGAAAGTGTTCCAACGACTTTTACTTGGTTTATTTTCTTGCATTAATTTTAATGCGTCCCATCATTTAATCCTACCATTGCAGAAAACAACGAAAATATGGCGTACGCTTATGCCATCCGCATTCGCCACGGGGCCCCGTCATCACCCGTTAGGTTACTTAACTAACGACAGAGCGGGAGATGGACTAGCGCGGATGCAAAACTTAAGCAACGCCTAAATAGATATCGTATGTAAATATATAGCAATGATAGCCATTCCAGATCACAGATGAACACTTTGGATATACTAGGAACCCGCGATCCGTCCGAGCCTGTAATGAAAAGCGGATTACACGGTCGCGATGAATAACCAATACCCCACCCTAGACCCCTACAAGTGCAGCAAACTACCCGCCAAGTACCCGAAGCGAAGCAACCTCCCTCAACACGTGAGTAGGCCACTCGGCACTTCAAGATACCCGGTAATTTGTGCACCCCACCTTGGGTCTATCCTAGGAGCAAAAACAGTAAAAAGAAATTATACAATGGCGGCTACAATCTCAACCCGGATGTGCGGCCAAACAAATAATATTACATCAAATTACATATTACATGAATTGAAAGATAAAAGAAAAAAGAACTCTCATCTCACAACCACCCGGCTATTCATCCGTGACAATCCAACGAGTTCATATATACACACCATCAACAATACAGATCACAGATATGTATAACCCCCACTAATCGACGTATAGCGATTAGCAGACGTTTAATACATATAAAACATTACAGATATAACCCATTAGCCAAAGTCTACAGAAAAACGACCAAAATACGGATTTGTAACCACCCCAAAAACAAACTTGTTCTCTGGAAAATCTGGGCAGAAACAAACCATCCTAAAAATCCCAAAACAGCAACAGAAGAACACTGCAGGAAAAACGACCCACGGCCGAGTCAACTCGGCCACGGATCCGCGGCAGAAGCAAGCTTCTGCGGCAGAAGCAAGCTTCTACCGCGGAAACGCGGTGAGTTGATCGGTTCGATGGTTCGTTTTTCTTGGGTGTTCTTTAAAAACCCTGAGCCGATTTTTAAGGTATGATTTATAATTTTTAAAGCAGGTTTAAAAATCGGCAAAAACTTAGGGTTTTGAAAAAAGTGTTTTGCGATTTTTCCGATCGAAGTTCTATATACTTTGCTAACTAGCTAGTTTGTGTTTAGTTAGGCTCTGATACCACTGTAAGTCCATATTGCCCACCCCGGTGCTTGCGGGGAGGCGGAAAAGTTATGAAAAATCGGATTTTTACAACACTAGGCAACATGGACTAGCGAAAGGAGGGATCTTTACTAAACAAAAACTAACTAACAAGCTAAAAGAGTTAGCTACTCAGAAAAGAGGTTATACCTAGGTCTTCAAGTCCTTCTCTTCTTGCTCCTTGGAGTGAAAGAACGGGATCTCCTTGTCGCCTTCTCTTGCCAAAGAATGATCCACCCGAGGGCCTCAACCTTTGGCTCCAACTTCAAACTAGAAGTAACTAAGGTGCTTGGAGTGCTAATCCTAGAACCTTAGAAAGAGTAGAGAGTATTTTTGAAGGGATTATCTCAAGCTCAAGTGATTCTCAACTCATGAGAGGGGAGAGCTAGAGAGAGAGGAAGAGGATGAGAGAGAATGAGAATGATAGAATGAGGATATTTTATAACCATCCTCACATATATGTGTGAATTATGATAATTAAAATTAACTAAAGATAATTCTGATGGTTAAGTTGAAGTGACCATTATCATTTCACATTAATTAATTTTGCTAGAATCAAAGAGCATCTTTCATATGAAATGATGATGGTCAACTTGTCAACCTAGATCAACAAGTCAAGCAAAGTCAAATAGCCAACAAACATAACCATACACAATTATAATTAACTAATATTAATAAATCATTTTTCACACATAAACATTAGGGTTAAGAAAAAGACAACGGTCATTAACCCTAATGGAAATCCTCTGCCTCTGCCTCAGTCAACTGTGCATACACACCCGTATCCGTGTTCCGAGGAACACGAACACAATGAGATAAAACCAATCCCTAAACATATACTAGGATCTGGCTTAAACCAAAGCCCGCTAGTATAAGCTGTCCGGACACCAAACGTGCACAAGTGCACGGATGTGAACGAACCCTGTCGCAAAACCATGCGACCTCTACTCGTTTTGCCTAAAGGCGAATAACCCTCTGTGTGGGACTCTAAAGACTCGAGACTACACTGGCAGTGGGTTTAACCACAGACCGCAAGCGGCACTAGCTGTACGTAACGGTCCCCAGGTAGATGCCGATAAGAAGACTGACGAGGTAAACCCATCTGAACTCCTACTGAGCCCGAATGTGATAGTCTCCGTACAGTCCGGTCTGTTCGTTTGATAACATCGCATGGCGGGCCTAGGGGGTGGTAAACGTCAGTCCCCTAATAGCGGTACATGTCGTGTCGGAGTGTAGCCCAGAACACCCTGAGATAACACTGGAAACCTACCAGTATATCTCATTTGCCCTGGCTAGGGACTACTTGTGTAATGGCTCTCCTAGACACAGCGCGATGTCAACCCCCAATACCGGGAGAGACGAATCCTGTCTAACCTTCACTGCCTCTAAGTGCTTCGGGACTGCACCCAACTACTACCTGTTTGCACGACTCCTTTGAACCGTGGTAGGGTAGTAATCAAAGTACGGTGGGAACACACTCGAGGCGAAGTGACGGTGTCAAGTCAGCGGACTAAGCTGTACTCATATCACCTGGGAACTGATAACTGACGATAGGTATAATACCAACCAACAGTTCCCGACGAGTCCTGTCCAGTGTACTCGTAACCCAACGAGCACCCGCATACTATCTCAAGTACGACGTACTGACGGCGGTGGGACAGGCCGTCTCCCCTGCTGGGATGAGAAGCGCATACGCTAGTCTACTCCGGAGTATCGATGCCCTGTCTCGATAGTCCTACGACTAGGGACGTGTAAATCTAAGGATGTCCTTATAGATTACCCAGCCCCCACGAGTGTGACTGCCATCACAACGCTGGTAATCAAGCAAAGATCCTAAGGGCTCCACTAATGCGTATAGGTGATACAATAAAAGAAACACATGTACACATTAAAGCAGAGACAAACCAAGTAGCATACTACCATTTCGAGCAAGATTGTCTATACAACTGTGAATATCCCAAGCTTCCATCAAGTAATATACATACTAGTATGATACAGTAATGGCCTCTAGAGCATATACACTAACAAGATGGACGTAAAAACGGCTTTTCTAAACGGCAGTTTAGAAGAATGCGTTTATATGGATCAGCCAGAAGGTTTTGTAGACAGTGGGAGCAGCGGGAAGGTGTGCAAGTTGCTTAAATCCATTTATGGATTAAAGTAGGTATCGCGGAGCTGGAACATCTATTTTGATGAAACAGTCAAGCAATTTGACTTCATCAAGAACGAGGATGAGCCTTGTATTTATAAGAAAATTGTAGGACGAACTGTCGTATTCCTAGTCTTGTACGTGGACGACATTCTTTTGATAGGAAATGACATTCCTATGCTACAATTGGTTAAGCTATTCTTGTCACAACGGTTCTCCATGAAAGACCTGGGTGATGCCTCGTGCATTCTGGGGATCAAGATCTACAGAGATAGATCTAAGAGATTACTGGGACTTTCGCGGTCCAGGTACATAGAGACCGTACTAAAGAGATTTAGTATGGATGATTCCAAGAGCGGTAATATACCCGCATTGCACGAAATCACCCTCTCCAAAGAGATGTCTCCCAAGACTGACAAGGAGAGGGTTCGCATGAGCACTATACCCTACGCTTCGGCGGTAGGATTTATAATGTATGCAATGCTATGTACAAGACCAGATGTAGTTTACGCGCTAAGCGTGGTGAGCCGATATCAGTCAGACCCAGGTGAGAACCACTGGACAACAGTGAAGAACATTCTCAAGTACCTAAGAAGGACTAAGGAGATGTTCGTGGTTTACGGTAATGGAGACCTCAGGGTCGAGTCCTTTACCGATTCAAGATTCCAGAATGATAAGAACGACAGCAAGTCTATCTCGGGTTTTGTGTTTACCCTCAATGGAAGGGCGGTGTGTTGGAGGAGTTCCAAACAGGATACCGTAGCAGACTCGACGATGGAGGCTGAATACATTGCTACAAGCGATGCCGCAAAAGAAGCGGTCTGGATGAAGAAGTTCATTAGTGAACTTCAGGTGGTTCCGTCCATTGTTGATCCAATACCTTTGTATTGCGATAACAATGGGGCTATAGTTTTAGCAAAGGAACCACGGTCCCATCAGAAATCCAGACACATCTTAAGGCGGTATCACCTGATCAGGGAGATCATTGATCGCCAGGAGATCGAGGTACGGAGAGTGGACACTAAAGACAACACGGCGGATCCATTCACAAAGGCCCTCCCTCAAACACAGTTCGAGCGACTTTTTGAGCTATTGGGTATGCGGTACACCAGCAGCTGGCCTTAGTGCAGACGTTGGGTATGCGGTACACAAATTACTCACCTTTAGTGCAAGTGGGAGATTGTTGGATATGTATGCCCTAGAGGCCATTATTGTATAGTACTGGTTTGTATAATACATTTTGGAAGCTTGGGATATATACACGGATTTACGACAGTCTTGCACGATATAGAAGTATGCAACTTGGTTTGTATCTATCTTAATATGTGTATATGTTTCTTTTAACATATCGCTAATACATATTGATGGAGCCCCTAGGATCTTTGCTTGACTACCGGCGTTGTGATGGCGATCACACTAGTGGGGGCGGATAGTCTATAAGCACATCCTTATACTGGTCCCTAGTCATAAGATTATCGAGACAGGGCATCGATACTCCAGAGTAGACTGGTGCATACGCTTCTCATCCCAGCAGGGGAGATGGTCTGTCCCACAGCTATCGGTATGTCGTACTGGAGATAGTATGCAGGTGCTCGTTAGGTTACGAGTACACTGGACAAGACTCATCGAGAACTGTTAGTTGGTATTATACCTATCGTCAGTTAGCAGTTCCCAGGTGACATGAGTACAGCTTAGTCCGTTGACTTGACACTGCTACTTCGCCTAAAGTGTGTTCCCACTGTTCTTTGATTGCTACCCTACCACGGCTCTATTGAGTCGTGCAAACAGGTAGTAGTTGGGTGCAGTCCCGAAGCACTTGGAGGCAGTGGCGGTTAGATAGGATTCGTCTCTCCCGGTGTTGGGGGTTGATATCGCACTGTGTTTGGAGAGCCATTACACAAAATCCCTGGCCAGGGCAAGCGAGATTTACTGGTAGGTGTTCATAACATAATATTGCATTTTGTATTCCCCATTCTTATGCATTTAAGAATAAAAACAGGTGCTTTTGACCCATGTCTGCTACATGTTACAGGTTACAGGTTCTTGGCGCGAAAACAGTGAAAAAGACAAAAGACGACACAAAAAGAGACTTTTGACCAACAAATAGGAGGATCTTAGTTAAGCCTAAAAATAGTTCTCAATCAATAAGGCAACTCAAGGTCCAAATTGTCATGGCAAACGGTTAAAGGATCGGTACAAGTGTTCACTAAAGTTCTGGAATCACTGCAGAAACCCAAATGGAAAAAGAAATAAAGAAACAAGAAGCCCAGAAGAACCAAACCAAGCCCAAGAAAAATCATGAGCTGAACTCATCATTGGACCGCGGATCCGCGGCCCAAGCGCGCCCATGCCGCGGATCCGCGGCCGTTTGAAGCCCTAGTGCGCAGGAAATTTTTCCAAAATTCTGTGGCGGCTATGGAAAGATTTTCTAGGGGTATATTTGTAATTTTAGACATGCGGTGCAATTGTAAACCAAGGGTTTCTATGTCCTATAAATAGAACCCAAGACCTTGTATTTTCTTATGCCTCTACTCATGAATAAAATTCTGTTTTCTTGAAGTTAGAGCGCATCAACAGTAAGTAGGTTATTTTCCTTGCAGTAATTGTAGGTTTTCATATCTGCTCTTATTTTTCTCGCCTTAGTTTAATTTATTTTAGCTTTTATTAATTTGCAATCGATGTTTTCTCTCTTTAATAAACTCATGTCTTCTTTCATCCCCTCAATGAGCGAGTAGTTTCCTCGCTTGTTAGGATTAGGAATAGGGAAGGATTTGAGAGATGAAAATCTCTCATCTCTTTTCGTTGCCAACTTTTATGAACATTAGAACTCCATGCATACCTTTTTACTCCGCTCCCTACGGCACTTTTACCCTCAAGGTAACGGTGAATTCCGTAGTCTAAAGGCCCGGATTTTAAGGTTTTCCATGGAGGTTAGGGTAAAGATTAATGAAGGAAGGACAAGGATCTAGAGGAAGAATCAATCATCCCAATCATCCTAATCCCCTTTATAAATATTTACCATAACACTAATATGATATCTTTAATAAATGGCAATGGAAAGAGATGAAGATTTTTGTTTACCAAATTTTCTCTAGACCTAATCCTAGCAAGTTTCTAATCCTAGTATCATACAACTTCAATTTTTAGATTTAATAATCAATCCGAACACCCTTCGGAATTAACTCGTTAGCGCGATTAGGAAATTCACAACATCCCTGTGGACCGACCCGTACTCACCGGCTAGCTGCAAAGCGACGCCGTTCTTGATTGCGGTTACAAATATTTTTGATCTATCTTTTAGAAAGCGCAAGCACGCTAAATCATTCAATCAAATGGCGCCGTTGCCGGGGATGGCGTAGAAATTTCCTTTTTGCAATTTCGGGTTAATCAAAATTAAAAAAATCATCAAAAATCTAAAAAATCCAAAAAATTATAAAAATATATCAATTGTTATTTTTTTTGGAAAGGGTACTTTGTTGTGTGAAATCTTGCAGGAACAAACTCGGATCTGGAATTTTACAGAAAGCCAAACAGAAATCAGAAGATCAGAACAGAGGGGAATTTCAGAAACAGAACAACAGAAAAAATCTTGAGATGCAAGCTGCCCATCCCACCGCGTTTCCGCGGCATAAGTCGACTTCTACCGCCCATCCGCGGTCATCTGATCAAGTCTCGGGATCTGCGCCCACTCCGCCGCCGCGTTTCCGCCGCACCTACCGCTTTAGACCGCGGATCCGCGGCTCCCGTGTGCCTTCAGCGCAGAAAAATTCCTCTGTAAGCTTCCCTGTACATTCTCTGGAAATCTTGATATATTTTTCTGAAAAAATTCCTGCAAGATTTTGTGCACTTTAAAAATCTTTATCTTTCCAAATAATAATCTTCTGTAGGATTCTTTGCGCTAAAAATCTTCTTCCCCTTTCCAATAATTGATTTTCTGCAGGATTCTTTGCGCCGCGCTAAAAAGCAAATTGATTGCAAGTGATTTACTGCTTTGCATACTTTAATCTGACTTTAAGGGGCTATTGACCAATTCAGATTGGGTGGGGATTTCATCACCCTTCCCAGGACCCCAGAAATCACTTAAAGCATTTGCATTGACCACTTTTAATTTAAAAAATATTAGACTCAGCCCTAAGGACCTCGAGCTCAATAGGACAGAGGACTGGTATAGGCATCGGCCGTTTATCCTAACCGACATTGCGGTGTCTAGGCTAGTGGTTTTTAATTAGGCCCACTGTAGTGGTGGTTCCTTCCCACTTACCTGGCCGTACTTGTCCGTGAAGAGGCGGTTTGAGGTCCTATCTCTAGCCCTTTGGAACAGTTAGGAGCTGTCTAGCTGACCTAGGTGACCCTAGACTTAGGCCTGATTGTGCATGTGTGGTTAATTGCATTTGTGTCACTAGTCTCCTTTCAAAATCTTTTTGCAAAAGCTCACTTAAAAAGAAAAAGGAAAATCTTTTCAAAACTTGCAACTTGTCGCGAAGAAATCCTTGCACCCCATTTTACACCCACTTACACCCACTTACACCCACCTTCTTTCTCTTCTCATCATGGGTACCCCACATAATAAATCACTTGCCGAACTTTGGTATCCCGAACCTAATTTTGCGTCATATGTCAATGTGTTCGGTCAATTTAAAGACGATCCTTCCATGCCTAAAAAATCTTTGAAAGATCACATAGAGGAGTCTAAGAGAAACGGTTTGACTTTTCAACCCACTTTGTGTCAACCAAGTCAATTTTTACCACCTCCATATGTTGATACCACTTTTTCAAGTCCTTCTGTCACTCCTAAACCGATGTCCATTGCTGAGCATATTGCTCAATCTCGCAGTCGATCTTTCACCCCTCTCCACTCATCCAGTTCTAGGGATCAACACGACTATTCACCTTTTTATCCATATGTTGATCCTACCCCTGTCCAATCACCCACTTCCTACCAGTCCTACCCGATCTTCCCACCTTCACTAGACACTGCTTCTACACAGCCTTTTGGAAGTTTAACATATCCAAACAATTTCGAATCTTTTGCCGAAACCCCTTTACCACCAAAGTCTAGTTTGGAAGAGGCGTTGGAGGCGTATATCACAGCAACAAACAAAATGGTTAGGAATGTGGAAGCGTCCGTGGCCGCCCTTATGCAACCTGCTGAACCGGTAGCTAGTTTCCAACTAGCTCCAAATTTTTCAATGTATGAGGAGGCGGTTGGACTGAGTGAGAATGAGAGAGGATTTCTAAATCAAACCTACCCTTACCCAATTGAAGCCCACAACTCCAGTTTTCCATCGAATGTCCTAAATGATTCACAAGTTCTAAATAAAAATGGGTTGTGCGACTTTGTAGTGTTTGATTTGCCAAATTGTGAGGAACCCCCTTCGAGTGAAACAGCACCTAATCCGATTGACCTTTACACTTCCACTCTAGAACCTACATTGATAAGCATCCATGCTTTTGAAGAGGTGTCTAAAGAAATTGACTTTCACTTGATTGAGGATATAGACGCCGGGAATATTTCGGATGATGAACCTGTCGATTTAATTGAAATTTTATGTTCAAATCATCATCCCGAGTTATTAAATGTTTCTCCCGAATCTCATATGCGTCTTGATTTTGATGATAGTGGCATGGATGAGTTGAATATTGAGGAGAATTATGAGGATAATATTGAGGAGAGTGGTGAGGATCATATTGAGGTTGAACCATTTTTCTTTGATGTGTCGGATTTTCCAATTCATCCTCTTGAACCTTTACCTAAATCACCCTCCCTCTTTTCCATCGTTCCGACCACACTTCATGTCACGCTTGACGACTGTGAGCTTGAAAACTTTTCCTTTGAATCTGACACAGTTCCCACAGCCGATGACACTTATGAGTGTTTCACTTTTTCGGATGATATTGAAGTCTTACCGTCCGAGTTTGAGTCCTTTGCATTTTCAGATGAGTTAGTTAATCCATCAGACTCGGTTGCTTACAGTCGTTTCGAACCATTGATGGAATCTTTCCAGTTCGACACGGTTTACTACGGTGAGAATGAGACTATCCCTAATTCACTCCCTTTCGTCCTTCCTATTGTTCCGACCGTGCAAGTGGCCGTTACGCTTTCATCTCCTATACCAAGTTCGGCGTACCCATATTCTCTTGCGAATCTTGAGGGATTTGATCCCATTTCTCGACGAGTTGATAGGATAGCGCAATCGCTTTTAACACATCGGTCATCACAAATTGTGCTAATTTATTCACTCAATTTACACCCTCGAGATCGCGCGACCCTTCTTTCTTCTTTTCGCCATTCTTCTCCCCCACCGAGACCATATTCTCTTCTTCGCACACGGTCTCGCGTGTTTCTCACTTCTTTCCTCTACACCCCATTATTTCACCAACTTGATCATTACCACGATAAGATTTTTGAATGGTTGGTGCTAACCTTTGGCTTGTGTAAGGCCAAGCTTAAGTTTGGGAGGACCTTTTTGTATATATGTTTTCTTTTTCTATAAAAAATAAAAAAAAATTCAAAACATTAAATACAAAAAAAAAATTATAAATAAATAAACAGGGGAGTATCGGCATTTTGACCCTCTTGGTTTAGCATGACAGTGAGGACACTGTCAAGTTCAAGTTTGGGGGTATGCTCGGTAAGTCTTCTTTCTTCGCATTCATTTGTACATATTTTTGCATTTGCATACTTATTTGAAAACCCATAAAAATTTTAAAAAATTCAAAAATTATAAAAATTAATGTATTCAATATTGGCTAATTGACTTGAGTTTGACAGATAGGTTAACTGGCTAGGAACAACTAGATCTTAGACTTAGTGAATTAAAAACCCTAAAAATAACATTCCTTAAAGTTTAACGGTAGAAAGTATATGTCTTTGTAGATTATTTAGAAATAGGCAAATTTTGGGTTCAGTTCTTGGGCTAAATCGAAACGAAGGAAAAGTATTAAAACTTTTATTAGAGTATAAGTTTGAAAAATAGTTCCTAGCTTAAGTCTAGATTCTGAAAACATGTACCCTATAAAATGCATAATCACGCACCTTGAAACTTGGATTAGTAGAAGAGACCTTAAAATGCTCTTGTCTAAAGTCCTTAGCACAATGAAAATAAAAAGAAAAAAAGTGAATAAAGAAAAAAAATGGACACTGGTTTTTGTGATTACTTAAGGCTGTAAAAATAGAAAAATATTTAGCGAGGGTGCTTCATCACCTAATGCCTTAGACCAACTGGTTTGGGAGCCACTGCTAAAAGCCTTGGGTGTTGCAAAACTAGGAAGTACGCTTTAAAACGCTAACGCATCTTGTAATCGGTTGTTGGTACCTCAAGAAGTATTAACAGTCGCATGAAGGATGTGAAAGCGAAAATTCACCAATTAATAAGTGCTTTGGACAATGGACGAGAGTACGATTGCTTGATTTGAATTTCCAAGTGTATGGGTGATATTTACACACACGTGGGGATATGTGATTAGAGTTTAGATAAGAGAAAGGAATGAAGAATAGAACTTGTATTTTTAATAGAGTTGATAGAAATTCCTAAGTGGAAATGGAACCCTAGAAGGAAAACTTAAGAAATGCCGAAAGCTGAGTAATTCTATAGAACATATATGATCTTAAGTTAAATGATGAGAAAGTGTGAAGAATATGGGTGGATAATTTGCGGGTTGACGATAATAGAATTCCTTGTTAGAAAACCTAATTAGAAAACAAAAGTCGAAAAACCAAATTGATAGGATTTTGTGGGTATATCCGCTGAAAACCCTCAGGAGACAACACTCCTCCTACTAGGGACACCTAGAGGTTTAACGGCTTGTTGCACGAGCTCAGTGCAATCGCGTTTCCCTGCGAAAGTGCGGCTAGGTTAGATTTTTTATCAAGACTAAATAAAACAATAAGTTTGCTCGAGGGCGAGCAAAAGATAAGTTTGGGGGTATTTGTTCATAACATAATATTGCATTTTGTATTCCCCATTCTTATGCATTTAAGAATAAAAACAGGTGCTTTTGACCCATGTCTGCTACATGTTACAGGTTACAGGTTCTTGGCGCGAAAACAGTGAAAAAGACAAAAGACGACACAAAAAGAGACTTTTGACCAACAAATAGGAGGATCTTAGTTAAGCCTAAAAATAGTTCTCAATCAATAAGGCAACTCAAGGTCCAAATTGTCATGGCAAACGGTTAAAGGATCGGTACAAGTGTTCACTAAAGTTCTGGAATCACTGCAGAAACCCAAATGGAAAAAGAAATAAAGAAACAAGAAGCCCAGAAGAACCAAACCAAGCCCAAGAAAAATCATGAGCTGAACTCATCATTGGGCCGCGGATCCGCGGCCCAAGCGCGCCCATGCCGCGGATCCGCGGCCGTTTGAAGCCCTAGTGCGCAGGAAATTTTTCCAAAATTCTGTGGCGGCTATGGAAAGATTTTCTAGGGGTATATTTGTAATTTTAGACATGCGGTGCAATTGTAAACCTAGGGTTTCTATGTCCTATAAATAGAACCCAAGACCTTGTATTTTCTTATGCCTCTACTCATGAATAAAATTCTGTTTTCTTGAAGTTAGAGCGCATCAACAGTAAGTAGGTTATTTTCCTTGCAGTAATTGTAGGTTTTCATATCTGCTCTTATTTTTCTCGCCTTAGTTTAATTTATTTTAGCTTTTATTAATTTGCAATCGATGTTTTCTCTCTTTAATAAACTCATGTCTTCTTTCATCCCCTCAATAAGCGAGTAGTTTCCTCGCTTGTTAGGGTTAGGAATAGGGAAGGATTTGAGAGATGAAAATCTCTCATCTCTTTTCGTTGCCAACTTTTATGAACATTAGAACTCCATGCATACCTTTTTACTCCGCTCCCTACGGCACTTTTACCCTCAAGGTAACGGTGAATTCCGTAGTCTAAAGGCCCGGATTTTAAGGTTTTCCATGGAGGTTAGGGTAAAGATTAATGAAGGAAGGACAAGGATCTAGAGGAAGAATCAATCATCCCAATCATCCTAATCCCCTTTATAAATATTTACCATAACACTAATATGATATCTTTAATAAATGGCAATGGAAAGAGATGAAGATTTTTGTTTACCAAATTTTCCCTAGACCTAATCCTAGCAAGTTTCTAATCCTAGTATCATACAACTTCAATTTTTAGATTTAATAATCAATCCGAACACCCTTCGGAATTAACTCGTTAGCGCGATTAGGAAATTCACAACATCCCTGTGGACCGACCCGTACTCACCGGCTAGCTGCAAAGCGACGCCGTTCTTGATTGCGGTTACAAATATTTTTGATCTATCTTTTAGAAAGCGCAAGCACG
Organism: Agapanthus africanus; assembly: GCA_030015575.1. NCBI lineage: Eukaryota > Viridiplantae > Streptophyta > Magnoliopsida > Asparagales > Amaryllidaceae > Agapanthus > Agapanthus africanus. The sequence goes on along the minus strand of JASDDO010000029.1, from coordinate 393,828,415 downwards.
CTAAATCATTCAATCAGTAGGTACTCCAGTAGTTTCTCAGGTGTTTTGGACTACGCTCCGACACGACTTATACCGCTATTAGGGGACTGACGTTTACCGCCCCCTAGGCCTGATATGCGATACTCTTAGACGAACAGACCGGACTGTATGGAGATTGTCACATTCAGGCTCAGTAGGAGTTCGGATGGGTTCACCTCATCGGTCTTCTTATCAACATCTACCTGGGGACCGTTACGTATAGCTAGTACCGCTTGCAGCCTGTGGTTAAACCCACTGCCAGCGTAGTGTCGAGTCTTTAGAGTCCCACACAGAGGGTTGTTCACCTTTGGGCAAAACGGAGTAGAGGTCGTATGGTTTTATGACAGGGTCCGTTCACATACGCGCACTTGTGCGTGCTTGGTGTTCGGGCAGTTGACACTAGTGGGTTTTGGTTTAAGCCAGATCCTAGTATTTAGTTTTGGGTTGGTTCGGTCTTATTGTATTCGTGTTCCTCGGAACACGGATGCGGGTGTGTATATACTGTTGACAGAGGCAGAGAAACCTCATTAGGGTTTTGACCACTGACTTGATTAAAACCATAATGAGATGGAGGAAATTGATTAATGAGTTTTAATTAGAGATAATAGTATCATGGTTAATTGGTTTGACCATTTGACTTGTTGACTTTTGTTGACTTAGATATTTTGTTAAAGCATGAGATATTTGTGCTTAGCATTAATTGTGACATGATAATGGTCAAATCAACATCAACCATGACAATTATCCTAATTAAAATTATCATTATTCTTTTTTCATCATATGAGAGAAAACACTTCATTTTATCATGACACTTTCTCTCTCTTGCTAGCTCTCTCCTCTTCCTCTCTCAAGGCTCTCTTGTTTCATGAGTTGAAAATCAAGAGCATTATGAGATCAAACCACCAAAACAATTCTCTACTCACTCTAGGGCTCTTAGTCTAGCACACCAAGCACCTTAGTTACTTCAAGATAGAGGTTGGAGCTCAAGGTAGAGGCCTTCGGGTGGATCTTTCTTTGGCATAGAGAAGACGGTGAGGAGGAGCCATCTACACCACTCCAAGGAGCTCACAACAAGGAGAAGCACCACAAGAAGAGAAGGAGTTCAAGTTTGAGGTATAATTTTCTATCATAGTAGATAGAACCTTCTTTTGCTAGTTAGGTTTATGGTAAAGATCCGGTTTAGGGTTTATTCTAGCGCCGAGTTTTCTATCATAGTAAAATTTTTGTTCCGCATTTGGCCATGGAAGTTGGCCGGGGCGCTAGTGTAACCCTTCACATATCAGTATATCAAGCAATATAAAACGGTAATATGCACATATCGAGGGAAAACCGCTCCTTTAAAATGAATCCGGTTTTAAGTTATATCTTGCGGTTCCCAAATCTCCAAAATTAAGCCATAATCATCTATGTATGTGCAAGTACGTATGTATGCAAGTATGGGTGTACAATATGTATGTACGCAAGTATGGGTATACAATATGTATGTACGCAAGTATGGATGTACAATATATATGTACGCAAGTATGGGTGTACAATATGTATGTACGCAAGTATGGGTGTACAATATGTATGTACGCAAGTATGTCATGCAAGGAGTCATATCCTGATGCAACAGTCCTACTGTGTAGTGACATGGCAATTATCGATGATGAAGTGTGTGGGCCGGCAAGCAGGTGTACGTGGAACATACGCATCTTCGATAATAGTGCTGGTGTCCTGACAGCATGGGTTTAATATAACAATAAACACATTTAAACATGCAATGCGATACGAATAGCAAGAATATGCGGAAAATGAATAATAAACACAACAGTGAAGAATCTACATTAATATATATATGTCATACAGTTTTTGCCATTTAAAATAACACGAATCGTTGTGTTTAGAAAAAATAAGGGCTACGGTGTTTTTAGGAAAAGATGCGTCTTTTGAAAATATCCGTACAATCCCTTGGCCTGTCTTTAAAATACTCACGATTCGTTAGTTTTGAAATAGGTATGACTCGGGTCTAGTCTAACATCTACTAAGTAAACTACAGATCTAACTAACAAGCTAATCGAAAGGGTATGGAAACCACCTAAATCTGAGTCGATATATATATATATACATACATACATATATAATAGTCGGTGATGTCGCCTCAATAGTATCACATACGATACACTAAATAACATGACATCCTCGAGTCAAGAGTTTGGATCTATCATCAATATAAAGATCGTACGTAAATTCGTCGTACGGTATCCCAAGTCTAGGTACGAGTCAAATATCACATTCATCACATTATTCATCTGGTATCCATTATCATCATATCTCATGAACTGGGGGTACTAATCTAAGTCTAGTATAAGCTGATACCATCTATATATACATATGCATGTATGAAAACACACGCCTAAAGGCCCGCTATAATCTCATGTCGTATCTCCTAATACGAATCAAAATATATCACCGATCTCATGGCATCATGCCCAATCTCATCGACTCATCTCCAAATACCATGTACAATCCTCATCATCCATGTATAAGTATACGTATATATATATAGTCCCATACCTATGTGTGTGTGTATACATATCCCCATATACGCACCAGTAAAACAAAGTAAGCATGTGTGTGCGTGTGGGTGTAAACCTTATTCTAGGGCTCGCGACTAAACTAACTAGTGACACTATCATCCAGTTATACTAAAATTATCCATGACTCCCAAAGTCTATCTAGCTAAACATAACCTCACAATAACATACAAATATATCCATATAATATATATATACCATACACTATACTACGAACTGCGGGGGTGCTATACGCCATCCACCCGACTTCCCCCGTAGATATAATCTACTCACCTGATCCTCGCTTGCTGGAGTCGATGATGCCACGCTCATCCTCGTCGTCTTGAAATCCACGTGGGGGTACCTACAGCCAATACACAATCACAAATGCATATTAAAATCAAGTCGGAAAACCAAAACGGCATACGTTTCGCTCATAGGTTAAAACCTATAGCCTACGCCTGCAAAACTACCAAACAACCCCGTCGCTGACGTACAAACATCAGACGACGGAACACAATATCAAATACCAAATCCCAAATTAAAACGAAGTCGCAAAACAATGCAGCAACTCAAGAAAATGGTCCCAGATTTTACCCTAAGTGAAATTAGCCAATTTTTCACATATGGAGGGTCTAATTTACTGGAGATAAAGCCCTGGACCAAACACGGATCATTTCTACTCTACCCAGGCCGTAAATTGCGGCCAAAATGAGTAAATTTGTGGCCAGACCTTGGAGTGGGGGTCTCGGGTTTTGGGTATAGGTTCTAGGTTGCTTGCACATCTCTCAGTCTATGCTAAATATTTTTCAGGTCACCCGGGTTATAGCAGATCACCAAAACACATCACAATTCTCATAAATTCCCGATATCGGGGTTTCTAAGTTTGGGGTTTGGGGTTTAAGTCTCTGTTTTATTTCAAATTACCATCACTACAGGGGTTGTAGTCCCTAATTACAGCTCAATTGCACCTTTGGAATCAATTCAAACCCTAATCCCTAACTTGGAATTTCAAAGTTCACTATACAACTCGATATCGATTCTAAATATGTAAGGATGCTAAAGAGAATGAAATACAACTCTAATGGTAAAGGAATTACCTCATTTGGCAACTCAAGAATTTTCTTGAGTTGCCCCAAGTACCCAAAATGCAAACTTTCTTGGTCCAAAGTGTAGCTTGTGAGCTTGTGCATGCTTTTTGTGAAATGGAGATAGACTTTTGAGTAATTTTGGTGATGAATTGAGGGTTTGAAGAGGAGAGGGAAGAAGGTGCTGCCATGAGAGAAGAGTAAGGAGAGAAATGAAGAAGAAACAATAAGGGACAAGGAGCCATGGACTTGGGTTGACCCCTCACCTCTCTCTCTTTCTCACCCATACTTATTTGTTTATTCCATTATCTTTTCTTTTCTTTTCTTTTCTTTATCTTTTCTTCTCATTTAATCAAACCAAAACATGCTTGAAAATGGAGAAAATCCATGCTAGGAAAAATGTAAAAATGCCAAAAATGACATGTGCGTGTCATGTGCACAAAACACGCTTAATGCGCGATTAGCGATATTTAATCGCGATTAGCATTAAATTAGTGTATAATAAATAATAAAATTTCACAATTTGCTTAAATCCAATAAAACGCCCTTTTTTAGTAATTTTCATAATTTTCCAAATTTTTTCCCAATTTATCGGTATTTAATTATACCGCCTTATTAAACTATTCAATATAATATTATTTAATTATAAAAATTCCCAAAAATAATATTTTATTTTTCTGAAATGTTACAATCCTTCATTGCTTCCTCGGCAAAGAAAGGTTGGAATTGATTGGGTTCTTCAAGCGTTTTAATTAAAGATCCCTGCAGTTCCTTCGAGAGGAGTAGAGTACTGTATATACTCAAATATGAAGTTAACCTCTTCAGATAGGTTAATACATTGTAGTCCACTTTACTCTTCTTGAACAGTTCCTTGGAGGCGAGATCTTTGGCCAACTCTTCATCTAGAACAATCTCTTCGGGCATCTTTCCTTTACCCTTATCTTAATTCTTCGGATCCTTACTTGCATATCCAAGGTTTTTCTCTGGAATGGTGCGGTTCCGTAGACAGATATTGCCGCGGTATTTTGCCTTCTCTTCTTCTTCTCCTGATGAGGAGCCTATATAGAGGAGGTTGACGGGGGTTTCATCTTCCGGGTCTCTTCCAAAAATTAGCACTGTTGAACCTCCTTCTTTTGAAGGTTGAGCCTGGTCATATGACAGCTCTTGGTCACTGACTTTGCCTGCCAGTTTGCTTCGGAACTATCATGTAGGAACGGGCGAGCCTTGGCCTTCCATTTTTCCTTTTTCAGGTGCCTTTGGTGGGAGACATACTTTTGCCGCCATTTCCCAAACGCTTTACATTCATCTATAGGGTGAAGACTCTCCAGTTATAGAGGCAATATTTTGGGCGCTCCTCTCCACCTTCAAAATCTACAACCCCTGGGGTATATATCTTCATGGGCGGCAGTTTCATCCCTTTCAATAAGGCCTTAGTTTCTTGACCTTGCTTTTCTTCAGCAGTATATTTTGCTTCGGTCGTACATTTTACTTTGGTTGGGGATCTACATAACTCGTCTCTTCCGTGGTTTTCCTGTTTAAAGGCTACTGCCTGGCCTTCTCATATATGGCCAGTTCATACCTTTGATTTTCCTTGCTTCTTTGGAAGGCCTCCCTTAGGAACTTCCCAACTGGGTCTTCTTGCGGCGAACTTGGAGCTTCTGACATTAATTTTGCCCCCTGTTTATCTGGGTCACTTTCAGACGCACCTGGTGCATCTTCGCCACATATGGATGAGTGAGACCAAGCGGCTACTTTCCACACGTTCTTCTATTTCTTCCTCTTCTCCTCTGAGTCACCATCTTCCTCCTCCCTTGCTATTCTCAAGGATATATTGAAGAAATACCTCGAGAGTGATTGGTGAACGCGTTTTTTGGTTATATTTCTCTAGCACATCTATATACTTTTGTATCCCCGTACAGCTGTCTATATGCTCGACAGGCTGCGCGGGCTTCTTCGCTGTCTTTTTCTTCTTCTTAGACTGCTTGACTTTGAGGCTTTTCCCTTTATCAGCAATCTTTGGAGTGGGACGCGACTTCAACATCCCTTTTTATGATCTCAGGCATAAGCGGGCTTTTCCACCTGATTGTCGGACATGCTCGAAGGTCCCTTAATATCTTCTTTGTTTTGGGAGAAAGCGTCACCTCTCACTAGGTTTCTTCTACGAATGAACAGAATGCCCCATGAGTATTAGCCCCCTTAGGGGTATGCTTTTAGGGCGGATTCAGCTTCCAGTTATCTGATAGCATGAATTTACCCTGTTTATACCGGTCCTCGACCCTGTTCTTGAAGACGTAACAATCTTCGATCGGATGGATTACCACCTGATGGTAGGGGCAGTAATTGGGATTGTTGACCTCATTAGCCTGGGTTGGTCGCCATGGCTCAGGAAACGTCAGCAGGCCATTCTTCATGGCGAGCTCGAATAGCTTCTTTGTTTTATCACGAGGGAACAAATATTCGTGCCCCATCCTCTCCTCAAGAGTCGGTCCCGTACGATTATTGTTTTAGCGACTGGAAACTTTAGGGCTGCCCTGCTACTGTTGTGCATTGGAGACAAACGCTGCTTTATCTTTCCCTTTATGGTTTCGTGAGTCTCCGCCCGAAGAGGAAGGACCTTGACCCATCGAATCCAGCTGAGCTAGTTTATCGATAATCTCCTGGAAAGTAGCAGGCTTGAAGAAAGCCATGAACGGATATACTTGTGAGTGTCAATCGATGGTTGCCACAGACATCCCGACAGCCGAAGCTTCGTCGATACATTGCTCGCACTTAGACCACATGTTCAGCCATCGAATAGCATATTGAACTCATGTCTCATTCGGCTTGATTCTTTCATCATTGTGAGCGTTCACTCGCACTGGCGAATCTTTGGCAGAAGAGAATCGCCATTTCATCAAACGACTTAATGGAGTGGTTAGGAAGCTCTGAATACTACTCGAAAGCAATGCCTTATAGACTACTAACGAATTGGCGGAGAAGCAATACATCATCTCCCTCGGTGTTGTCGCATCTGGATCTGAACTGGGTGATATGTTGACGAGGATTTCCAGTCCCCTTGTATACTTGGAATGTCGGGATCGTATATCCTGAAGGGTATTGCCTCCAATCATACCATGCTGGGTACGGTCGACCAGTCAGCTTGCCTCCCATTTCACTGGCCTAAAAGGCTTTGAATTGCTGGGCGATATATTCGTCTAGCTTCGCCTTGGAGATTGTCTACTCACTCGTTGCTGATGGGGCTTGTAGAGGATTCAACGTATCTCTTTTTTCATCAATAATAACTACCGATGGCTCATCTACCTGTGGTTTCGGTTGAGTTATCATCCCGGCCATGCTTTGGATTATGAGGGCCATCATGTCCATCCTAGCATTCATTTCCAAAGCCTTCTCGTCTTTATTTCCAAGGACACGCTTCAAGTAGTCAATATCGAACTCCTACCCCGTTCTTTCTTCGGGAGTGTTGTTAGGGTTTGCATTATGCAGTGGACTCATGAGTTGCCCCGCTTGAGCCAATACCTTCTGCAGTTTGTTGATCCTTCATTATAGACAGAGTGATTGGTTTATGAGAAACGGAGGCTCAACTATCATCCTTGGAGTTCATCATATATACCGTATAACCTACCATTCCCCCATACTTGGGATGCTTGGAGTATGGGCTGTTGGAATTTGCCTCGGGCATCAGGACTTTATCTGGCCTCTCTCTTTTGTGAGAAGCCACTTTGGAAGGAACCATCAAAGCAGGAACCTTCTGAAAATAAGCCTCCTTATATTTAGGAGGGGATCTATCATCATCTTGTCGAGCTTTGAGCTTTTTCGATCAGCGAGAGGAGCTGTTATCAATGATAGAGTTCTGGACTTCTTTCCAAACTCTATGGATGGTTGAAGAAAATCGTTTGACCGAACGTATGCCTTCGGCTCATCATGCATTTCCATAGGAGGTGGCGACTTCTTCAATATAGCGGTGGGAAAATTGCGTTTAACTACCTTTAGAGGTTTAAAGCTGTTTCCAATTGGAATAGCAGCTCGGATCATCGAAGCAGGTGGAGTTAGTCCAGATGGAGAGCTGCCCCCAGCCTGCCTTACTCGGTACCAATTTCGACGTCGTGCACCTCTGCTAACAGGGGACGGTGCTGTAAGTGCACGGCGGCGCCCCGGCCGTCAATCCGACGCCAAAAAATGCGGAAGCGAAAAACTTTAATTTTGCAAAATAGCAAACCGGCACCACCGCGCACTAAACACCCGGATCGAACCATTAACTAGTCCTAACTAACTACAAGATAGGGAATAGAGATATACCGACTGATCCGAGTCCTTCGGTCTTCTCGTCGTCGTCCCGATCTCCTGCGGAATGTCCTGTCTCCACCTCGTCGCCGGAAGTGCACCACATCGCCTACATCTTTTACGGGCTCCCACCTCAATACCGAGGCAACTCGGGCACGAAGTTGGCTAGTCGACGTGCCCAAGGTTTGCTGTAGAATGTAGTGTAGAGGCTATGTCTCATATGGGGTTGTAGGAGTTTGCCTTTTGGTGGAGGAATTGAAGTGGTGGAATTTTGTGATGAACTTGGGATTTTAGCAAGCATGAAGAGAGAAAATCCCCACTCCAAAATTTGGGACAGCCCCTCCTCACAAGTGGCCGGCCTTGGCTCATGGTGGGAGTGAGAATGAGAGAGGGAGTGAATGAGAGTGTATCAAAAATAATGGGAGCCATTTCATCAAGGAAGTGAGAGAGAGAGAGGTCAAAAGATATCATGCAAGAAAATGATCACAAGTAATGAACACAACCACATCCACACTCAACCACAACCATGATGACTCCAAATGGTCAAGCCATCATGAACAAAGGAAAGTCAAGGTATGGTCCACCCATCATGATGCAACAAAAAGGCAAAGACCCCCTTCCACAAATGCTTATTTGCACAAATGCAAATAAGTCCTCCTCCACCAATCTTCGGCCAATGAACGATACAAAGGAAATTGGCCGAAAAGGAAAGCAAACTGGCAACTCCAGAAAACTGGTCCCGTAATAAATTACAGGAAAACCCCGATACTGTGTATACACACCCGCATTTGTATTCCGACCGAAATACAAATGCAATGAGACAAAATCTACACTGTACTATACTAGGATCCGGCTTAAACCAAAGCCGGCTAGTAATATCCGTTCGATCCTGATCCGTGCAATACCGCACGTATCTGATCGAACCCTGCCATATACCCATACGGCCTTTAGTACAAACTGTCCGATCCTAATCCGTGCAATACCGCACGTATCTGATCGGACCTTGCCATATCTCCATACGGCCTCTACAGCTTTTCGCCCGAAAGCTGAGTAACTAAATGTGGGGGACTCTAAAGACTCATCAACACCTTGGTTGTGGATTTAACCACTAGCACGTCAGAGGTATAAGCCAATACGTAACGGGCTACCAGGTATTGACCAAAAGGGACGTCTGTGAGCGAACTCAGCCTGACACCCTACTGAGCCTGTCAGTGACAATATCCATACAGTCCGGTCCGTTCGTCTATGAGTATCGCATGGCAGGCCTAGGGGGTTGGTAAAAGTCAGACCCCCAAAAGCGGTACAAGTCGTGTCGGAGTGTAGCCCAGAACACCCTGAGATACTACTGGAATACGTACCAGTAAATCTCCTTGCCTCGGCCGAGGGCTTCATGTAATGGCTCTCCTAGACACAGCACAACCTCACCCCCAATACCGGGAGAGACGAACCCCTGAAGATACGCTCACTGCCTCCATGTGGCTCGGGACTGTACCCAACTAAAACCTGTTTGCACGACTCCTTTGAGCCGTGGTAGGGTAGTAATCAAAGTACAGTGGGAACTCACACGAGACAAATGACGATCCCCAGGTCGATGAACTAACCTGTACACATGTCACCAGGGAACTGCCATCTGACGTCTGGTATATGACCAACTAGCATGTTCCCGGCGAGTCCTGTCCGGTGTACTCATAACCCAATGAGCACCTGTATACATCTTAGGTGATCCAACTGACACCAATGGCTTGTGAGACCGGCCACCGCCCCTCGTCGGGGTCTCGACTGTATACACTAGTCTACTCTGGAGTATCGATGCCCTGTCTCGAAACTCCCACGACTAGGGACCTTTTAAGGATATGCTTATAGACCCCCAGCTCCCACTTATATGATCGTCCTTATACTGCTGGTGGTCAAGCAAGAATCCTAGGGGCTCTATCAACGTGTAATAGCGACCTGTAAGGTCACCTAAAACAGTACACGATGATAAAGGTAAACCAGATAGTATACTATCATCTCGAGTAAGACTGTCCTACCGGGATAGGTCCTCCCTCAATCATTGCAATCACGTACCTGTGACCCAATAATTGACTCTGAGGGCACTATCTCCAACAATCTCCCACTTGCACTCAAGGCTAATTATTGCGATGTCGCATACTCACAGCCCGTGTGATACCGAACACCCAACTCCTCTACTAGTCAGTCTCACAAAGCTAGTTTGCGAAACTATTGCGTTCAAGGAATAGCCTCAGTGAGTGGATCCGCCTTGATGTTTCTTTCTATGTCTCTCAATATCTCAAGTTCGTGGAGAAACCCATCTCCCGAAACGAGCAATATCAGTCTTAGAATGTGTCTAGATGTCTGATGGGACGTAGCTCATAAATGAACTCCAAATCCAAACTTCTTAGACTGTACCGTCAACTGAACTCAATCAGTCTCCTGCGCCATGCCTCCCTCAGTATTGCCTTGGATCACCTGTCCAAAATACTGCCCCTCGTCAGAAGGAAAAACTATAACTCTGACAACCTCCCTGTCGTCCAGGTCACCTTGGAAGCCTGGAATGATAACTGTTTCCTGAATGAGGCTGTCGTTATCATATCCCTAGAACAACTGCTTCCGACTGTTTCTCCAGGATTGGATTAATGTCAACTTATTGCATCTAGTGCAAGAACAACATCTGGTGTGGTACTTGACATCTCATGATTGACTCAATTGCCTAAGCAAGTGATCTGCCAATCATGCACATTCCTCTCCCCTTTAGTCTGTAAGACAGCTTTAGAGAGGGTGACTCCATCACCTGCAGGTACACTACCGTGCTAGGAGTCGTCCATTCTAAATACTCTCAGAATGCTGTCAAAGTACCCTGATTGGGAAACCACCCAAATCTAGATCTAAAACCATAGATCTAGTAACCAGTATGTCTGATATAATATCCAAGTCCTGTGTGGAGAAACCACTGTGTGACGACCAAAGTATAACCGACCGTAGTATAGGAATATCACTTCCTACTCTGTGTATGTCATCCAAATACCAGGACATCACACCCTACTACCTTCTCAACAGATCCATCCCCTATTCTGATGAAGTCAAACCTATGACTGTCACATCAGAAATTGATGATCTATCTCCGCTATATCCGCTTTAGTCCATAAATAGACATAAGCCACCTGTCCACCAATGCTTCCACTGCTCCCACTGACTACGACAACCCTCTGGCAGAGTCATATACACGTACATTTCTAAAGCTAGTTCAGAACGACGCTATACTCATCCTCCTGCCGGGTCTCACAGCTTGGAACAACAGCAATGGCAAGTGTGGGTAAACAAGAACCTCCCTGCCACCGTCCTTGAGGCTACCGGAGTACCTCTCGGGTGCCTGAGGTTACCCACCGTATCTGCGGAGTGGCCAATGGAATGTCAAACCAGATTGAATCTTTAGGTTCCTATCAAATCTTCAGTAATCGTTTGCGGTTCTGGAATCACTTCCAGTTCTACCATACTCCCACTACTGTTTTTCTGAAAAATCCATTTTATTTAAAACTGTGGCGAGTCTAGAACAATATCGCTATTATTCATCCAGATGGTAGAAAGTCAACCCTCGTCATAGCCTGGGTCAACCCACAAACAGCCATTATAGAAACGTGCCTTGAGTTGTCCAGTGTCTGGTTTTAATCATAAGCCGGACAACTCCCCGTACCTTAACATCGTTAAGATATGAACTGTTCTATATCCAATATAGAACCAGAGGCACTGATTTAATTGAACCAGATTCAAATCATGCACCTGTCCCCAGTGCATGTCAAGTAAATGGAAGGAGGCCGACCAGCGTTACTCAGCTTAGGAATGCTTCCAATTTTGAGTAACCTGAAAGAGAAGCAAGTTCTCTTTATCATTACTATTAACTGAATACCTTATACAAGTATCTACATCTTCGATCACTTTGAAGAATCCCGATACTTGCCACACCTGGTTCTCTACTCTATTCAAATACCTATAACTTCTCCAAATTCGGACCCTGTGTTTCCACGAAACACCTGTCTAAAAACTAGAGAAGTCATAAGTAAACCGAATATAGTACGAGGACCACCCCCTTTGTCCTGATGGACCCTGGACAACATACAATACTCTGTATAAGTCTCTTGAGTCTTATAACTCATTCACTGTGTGTCGTAGGTTGAAAACTGTACTTATGGTTATGAAGAATTACACCGCTGTTTAATGCTCCTTACCTAACCATCCACTGATATAAGTAAATGTCATCGACATAATTTCAAAAAGTATATCTCACTCTATGAAAATAGACGTACAGATATATCGATTTGAAATTGGTGCATAACAGCGGATATTCAAAACCAAATATTTGCCGACCGGCAAACAATCCAGGTAACTTCCTCAAATATCACCGATTACAACGAATCCCGATATAATGAGAATGATCCCCTAATTCCTATTAACCTACTCCCACTCATCATCTGTAAAACCATACAGATGTGAGAATCATACCTGGTAAATACATACCCTGGAGCAAGTGTCTAATTGGGAAATCAGTTTTCCATTAACAGTACACAGTGAAACTGAAACATTGAAATGTTTCGATGGGGTATCCGGTATTCCTAGTAATGCCTCTTCCAGATTCACGACTGTAACCGTATAATTCTTTGCCACCTCTCTTAATCCCTTTATATGTCTTTAGTCATTACCTTCTGCACACCCCTTAGGCCAAATGGTTTTCTTCCTTCCCTACCGTTCGGCACCAACCTATGGTTTGGAAGAAGACTATCCAATAAGCATAATGGGTGTACTGTCCTAATTCTATGAACACTCGCAATGCGAGAGAAGGTGAAGATAAAAGACACCTGAATGAACCTTATTCCTATTTCTCCTGAACCAGAATCCATCCCCGAACCGGAACAAGTTCCTTTCGAGTTCGTATATAACCATACGATGGAGTATCCAATAAACTGTGGATCTTCGTAGTGATACGGAGTGTCCTGGAGAAATACAAAGGTGATTTAGGATTGGCGAAGAAATACTTGGTCTGGTCGTGAATATCAGTCGCAATTTACTTTGCCCTCTCACTAATCCCTTTCTTTGTCTTAACTTAATACCTTCTGTACACCATCGTTAGGCTAATTGGTTTTCTACATTCCCTACCGGTCGGCACCAGCCTAAGGTTTGGAAGAAGACTATCCAATTTGCGTAATAGGTGTACTATCTCTTAAACCAAGGAGTACTCGCAGCCTGAGAGAAGGTAAAAGGAAAAGACAACTGAATAGTCCTATTCGTTTTCTCCAGAACCTGAAACCATCCTCGAATAAATTCTTTCGAGTTCGTATCTAACCATACGATGGTTTTGTCCAATGGAAGTGGACGTTCGTAGTAATACGGGGTGTCCTGGAGAAAAGGGTAAAAGTAGGAGTGGCAATGAGGTCTGCAACTCTGATAATCCAAAAGCCAGTGTTAAGAAGGTTCGGTTAGTTTGGTCTCTGAGTCATAGTCTTAGGGTCGGGTCAATGGTCGCTGCCAAAGAGAGAGAGAAAAGAAACACTCAGCGTGCACTCTACCCTAGATCAGAATGGTTACCAATTTATCTAATCTGGAAACCTCCCACTGTCACCTCAAATTCTCCTCCAAACCTGAAAGAAGAATTAGTCGGGGTCACCCGAGGAGTAAACTAACTCATCAGTGGGGATCGGGATCCAACTATCATCGTATGATATCGTGACGGAATCCGCTCACGTCACCACACTTCAGAAGGTATGCGCATATCTGGCAAGTTTCAGTTCTTTTGAAACTCCCGATGTGATTTTTACCCCATGCTCTTATGACCTTGACTTTGGCCAACAAATCATAAGTCACATGTCAAGTTCTACCCGTCATTCTCCAGGTTAATTTGAATCCACCCGTACCTACCCTTGACTTTGGCCAACAAGGCAGTACGACTATTCCAAACCAACGCATCTATCTATGCTGCATATGAATAACCAACAGCTACCAAACACTGTGCCTTGACTTTGGCCAACAAACACAGCTTGAATACTATTGACTATCCATATGAAACGACGGAGGGCTACGAATGGTTTCTGGCGAAAACCTTTAACGTAATGAACTTGATATCGTTGAAGGAACTGATAGCTTTATAAAAATATAGTGACGAAAACCTTTGCTAAAGAGGTCACTCCCGGTGAAGGGATCTCGGCTCTTTCCCCGTAGAATGAGGTGCAGGATATTCCAACTGAATACCACGGTGCAAAGCAAAAGTAATCGGCTATAGTGAAGTTATTGCCCTGACGCAAACTTTTGTCCAAGGGGTCACTCCCGGTGAAGGGATCTCGGCCCTTGCCTCGTCGACTGAGGAGCAGGATATTCCAACTGAATACCACGATGCAAAACAAAAGTGAACGTCCTTGCAATAACAGCTTTTTTTGAAAAGTGTTCCAACAACATCAGATTAGGTTTGTTTTTAACTTGCATTGATCCGAATCAACGCAGTCCCATCAATTAATCACACCATAAAGAACGAAAATATACTGATGTACGTATATGCCATCCGCATTCTCCACTGGGTCCCGTCATTACCCGTTAGGTTAGCTGACTAACGACAGAGCGGGGACTGGACTAGCACGGATGCAAAACATATACAACATCTACTAATATATATATACCAATATATAATATTTCGCTCAAGGCGTGATAAAAAATGCAACATCACAAAAATGTACAGCATCACAGAAACAATACAGATATCTGGGATCCCCGGGTTTCACAGAGCCGCTGAAACCCGACGTTCCCCCGGTCGTGTGGATAGCCTGTGCAATGAAATCCTAGACCCCTACGGGCGCGGCAAGTTACCCACCAAAACCTGAAGCGAGGCAGCCCCCTTCAGCACCGTGAATGGACCACCCAGCACTTCACGGAATCCGGTAACTTGGGCACCCCTCCTGGGTCAACCTGTACCCCCTACGAGTGCGGAGAACAGCCCGCCAATCCTAGAGTGAAGCCCCCTCCGTCTCAATGCCATGAGATGCGGGCTTGTTGCCCTCTAGAACCCGGCTATCCGTGCACCCCTCCGCGGGGTAATCCTAGTACAGAAAGTAAAATATACATACAACGGGTACATCGACCGCAACCTGGTCGTGCCCCAAAATAATAATACAAACAGGCAGTAACGGCAGTCCACATGTCGGACGCTCGCCCCGCAAAATCAAATGTACATAATACAACAAAACTGTACTAGCATTGCATCCAAGCTATCCCCCACGACCGATCCGCAACATCACAGCAATACATAGAACATCAATCTGAAAGTCACGTTCGCAAATCCGTCTAACCGGGCTATAGCAGTTAGACTGGATTTACCGATCAAGTGACATTCACGGTCGCAGATATAATGTAAATACTGTGAAAAATGTGTTTAAAATTTTTTTTTTTCCGATCGATCAAATTTTAACAAGTGGGCCCCAAGTACTACTGTAGCACATCAAGAAATTCTGGGCCCAATATTAACATTCCAAAACCCCTAAAACCATCCCAGAAAGCAACTGGAGAAAAATGACACAGTGATCTGATCATAGTGCGGCGGAACCGCGGCCCAAAGGAGGGTTTGGCCGCGGTTCCGCGCTCCGACTATGGAATCACTCTGTCGAATTTCTACAGTAGCCTTAGAACTTCCAGTACATCACATTTTTACAACCTGAAAAAATTTTCGACTCCAAAAAATTTCAACAGAAAACTAATGCAAACAAAATGCGGATTTTGGAATTTTGGTCGATCGGAAATGTAAACACATTACACAAAACTAGACTAGGTTAATGGTGAGGCTCTGATACCACTGTAAGTGCACGGCGGCGCCCCGGCCGTCAATCCGACGCCAAAAAATAAGGAAGCGAAAAACTTTAATTTTGTAAAATAGCAAACCGGCACCACCGCGCACTAAACACCCGGATCGAACCATTAACTAGTCCTAGCTAACTACAAGATAAGGAATAGAGATATACCGACTGATCCGAGTCCTCCGGTCTTCTCGTCGTCGTCCCGATCTCCTGCGGAATGTCCTTTCTCCACCTCGTCGCCGGAAGTGCACCACATCGCCTACATCTTTTACGGGCTCCCACCTCAATACCGAGGCAACTCGGGCACGAAGCTGGCTAGTCGACGTGCCCAAGGTTTACTGTAGAATGTAGTGTAGAGGCTATGTCTCATATGGGGTTGTAGGAGTTTGCCTTTTTGTGGAGGAATTGAAGTGGTGGAATTTTGTGATGAACTTGGGATTTTAGCAAGCATGAAGAGAGAAAATCCCCACTCCAAAATTTGGGACAGCCCCTCCTCACAAGTGGCCGGCCTTGGCTCATGGTGGGAGTGAGAATGAGAGAGGGAGTGAATGAGAGTGTATCAAAAATAATGGGAGCCATTTCATCAAGGAAGTGAGAGAGAGAGGTCAAAAGATATCATGCAAGAAAATGATCACAAGTAATGAACACAACCACATCCACACTCAACCACAACCATGATGACTCCAAATGGTCAAGCCATCATGAACAAAGGAAAGTCAAGGTATGGTCCACCCATCATGATGCAACAAAAAGGCAAAGACCCCCTTCCACAAATGCTTATTTGCACAAATGCAAATAAGTCCTCCTCCACCAATCTTCGGCCAATGAACGATACAAAGGAAATTGGCCGAAACGGAAAGCAAACTGGCAACTCCAGAAAACTGGTCCCGTAATAAATTACAGGAAAACCCCGATACTGTGTATACACACCCGCATTTGTATTCCGACCGAAATACAAATGCAATGAGACAAAATCTACACTGTACTATACTAGGATCCGGCTTAAACCAAAGCCGGCTAGTAATATCCGTTCGATCCTGATCCGTGCAATACCGCACGTATCTGATCGAACCCTGCCATATACCCATACGGCCTCTAGTACAAACTGTCCGATCCTAATCCGTGCAATACCGCACGTATCTGATCGGACCTTGCCATATCTCCATACGGCCTCTACAACTTTTCGCCCGAAAGCTGAGTAACTAAATGTGGGGTACTCTAAAGACTCATCAACACCTTGGTTGTGGATTTAACCACTAGCACATCAGAGGTATAAGCCAATACGTAACGGGCTACCAGGTATTGACCAAAAGGGACGTCTGTGAGCGAACTCAGCCTGACACCCTACTGAGCCTGTCAGTGACAATATCCGTACAGTCCGGTCCGTTAGTCTATGAGTATCGCATGGCAGGCCTAGGGGGTTGGTAAAAGTCAGACCCCCAAAAGCGGTACAAGTCGTGTCGGAGTGTAGCCCAGAAAACCCTGAGATACTACTGGAATACCTACCAGTAAATCTCCTTGCCTCGGCCGAGGTCTTCGTGTAATGGCTCTCCTAGACACAGCGCGACCTCACCCCCAATACCGGAAGAGACGAACCCCTGAAGATACGCTCACTGCCTCCATGTGGCTCGGGACTGTACCCAACTAAAACCTGTTTGCACGACTCCTTTGAGCCGTGGTAGGGTAGTAATCAAAGTACAGTGGGAACTCACACGAGACAAATGACGATCCCCAGGTCGATGAACTAACCTGTACACATGTCACCAGGGAACTGCCATCTGACGTCTGGTATATGACCAACTAGCATGTTCCCGGCGAGTCCTGTCCGGTGTACTCATAACCCAATGAGCACCTGTATGCATCTTAGGTGATCCAACTGACACCAATGGCTTGTGAGACCGGCCACCGCCCCTCGTCGGGGTCTCGACTGTATACACTAGTCTACTCTGGAGTATCGATGCCCTGTCTCGAAACTCCCACGACTAGGGACCTTTTAAGGATATGCTTATAAACCCCCAGCTCCCACTTATATGATCGTCCTCATACTGCTGGTGGTCAAGCAAGAATCCTAGAGGCTCTATCAACGTGTAATAGCGACCTGTAAGGTCACCTAAAGCAGTACACGATGATAAAGGTAAACCAGATAGCATACTATCATCTCGAGTAAGACTGTCCTATCGGGATAGGTCCTCCCTCAATCATTGCAATCACGTACCTGTGACCCAATAATTGACTCTGAGGGCACTATCTCCAACAGGTGCTTCTTCAATTGCGGGAGCTTCATGGACCTGCCCAATGTGCTCTTTCGGACTATCTTGCCCCTGCATTTATATGAAGCTTCGATGGGTAACAGCCGCTTGAAAACTGACTGTCTGGGTATGGGAGTATCAGCAACTTAAGGTGCCAGCCTGTGGAAAACAGACTGTTTGGGCGGAGTATCATCCTTCGGGGCTCCGGTCATATCAGAAGATGTGAATGCCAGCCGTTCGAAAACTGACTTCTTTGGGATCGCGGGCTTTTTAAAGGAACCCGCAGAGTCGGGCTTCAACCTCTGGAAGACCGAACCTTCATATTGAGTAAGCTTATCATCAGAGCTAGCAGCAGTAGTCGTCGGCGTATCAAAAACTGACTTCTTCGGCATTTCCTCCTTTGGCGCTGGGATACTAAGGAAGGGAGGTGGAAGCATAGTCCCAAAGAAGAGCCATTAAATTATTATGCCACCGGGCCATCGAAATGCAGAATACAGAGACCATGGCCTACCCTGACCAAGTCACTCTAGCTGGAACGGTATTGGAGCTAACATTGGGGTTGGAGTTGCTGGGTGAGGCTATTGATCTATATGGAAGCAAAACACCACTTTAATGACCCATGCATCCAAGGTCAACAAATATATTGTGATTATGTTCGCGAAACACGACACACAAAGTGTAGAGTGGAAAGAGAAAAGGATCCCACCGAGCGTGCCAGAACCTGTTTACCGTCGAAAATGAAACCGAGGTGCGGGGAGCGCGTCTAACCTGAATTTGGGGACAAATACTATATGGAACATATCCATCCACCTCTCCAAAAATACCAAATTGATTTATGACACCGTATATCGGATGCTATAGCTTTCTTTTCAGATCCTCCCTCATATGTAAGGGGGTTTTGATTGTGGGGACTCTTTTTTCTGCAAGCGCAAGCCCCTGTAGTTAATTACGTTATCACTATGTGATAACAACTATGTGATAACAACTTTAACCTTCTCCATGTCTATCAATTCGTGTCGTGTTATATGTTGTTTATGTTGGGGTTGCCCTAAGATTGTATATGAAGACTAATGTGTCGTCGTTCGTAGGGCGCGGATTAGTCCAAATCCGTATATCTCAAATTTGGGTTGAACCTAGGTCATATGTTCCATCAGTTCAGGGTATATGTTTAAGGACCATTAGTCGTATATGGGACTACTATCAACTTAGGAAATATATTTAAAGGTCGTTAATCCTATTTTAGATTAAGATCAACTTAAAATATATGAGCATATGGGCTTAAGAAATATCATGAAAGCTCAAGCTTTATAGCACTTAATCAATTTGGACTAAGAATGGGCCTCAGGGACATATATATTGGCTCCCAGAAGTTTTGGCACATGTCACGTGTCACACAGACAAAGATATATAGGTTTATGGGATCATTGAATCATTGGCGCATCAAGATTGTGGCGCATGCCACATATACAATGGGTATTGGCGCATGGGTATGGTTTTTTGGTCCCTGGCGTGTTAAATATTAATGCCCAAGGACTGTAGCGCATGCCTTTAACTTTTGGTCTCCGGCGCGTATGTCCATATTGGCGCGTATCTTTATTGGAACATGTCTTTATTGGTGCATGGCCTTTATTAGCGCATGGCCTTCATATGGGCACATCTATGTGACGCATGCTCATTGGCATACGTGCCTCTGACGCATGGTCGCTTAGGGTTTTTCATAAAGATTAATCTATGTCCTTTTAAAACTTAAGTTTCATGAAATTTAAACTTCTATTAATGGCTATTTTGGCCATTAACGATATCAAAATCACAAATTTTGTGATTTGGAGTCTTTTTATGTATGGATCATAAGATCTATTCTCTGGAAATTTAAATTTTCTTATCCATCATCATCATATTTTATGAAAGGGTTTTGTCTTTCTCTCAAACCCTAAATCTTAATATCAGAGAAATCCCTCTGATGAAAACTTAAGTTTTCTCGAGACGCAATTTGATCTACAAACCTTAAAATCATCGATAAGAACTTAAGTTCTGTATATGAATATTAACCTTCCCATGGATAAGTTTTAAACCTATTATAACATGAAGATCATTCTTCTTTTCTCATCTTGATTGATTATGATGGTGAGAAAGAAGACGAAGTTGTGATTGTAGAGAACTTAAGTTCATGATCAAGCTTATGTAGAGTATTCTCTATCGAATGTATATTTATATGTTCTCTCAAATTTTGATCTCTAAAGACCTTTATATAGGGTGTGAGTATTGTTGGGCAAGTAAAGACAATCTCTCTTTGACATTTCTTTAATTGATTTTAAGATCAAGCCCGGGTGCTTAAGCACCGTTGGATTTTAGATCCAAGAGTTATTAGTAAATATGATTAATATCTTTCTTATTTAAGTAAGATATTAAATTGATTCTTTTATTTTAAAAGAATATATGAAAAGAGCTAATATTAACCCGGGTGCTTATGCACCGTTGGATTATAGATCCAAGGGTCCTTATTAACAAAGTTTATATTTTCCTTTATTTAGAAAAATATAAAAGATTTTATCTCTTGTTAACAATATTATCTTTCTGTGTTAGAAAGATAGAGAATATCTTAAATAGCTTAACCTATGTATATTTTAAATCTTTTATTTAAAGATTTTCTGATTAATCAGATTTGGAAAAATATCTTTCCAAATATCAAAGAAGCGAGGACATCAAAGTATTAGCGTAGCACCAGGAATTATTGGCGCATGTTTTATGGCAGCACCCATCTTTCTGGTGCATGGACTTAAGTCTCATGGGTTATTTTATTAATTATTATTTTTTGGTAGGTAACAAGCACATGGCTAGCCTATTCATAGATAGGAGGTAGCCAAGGCCTAGTGTCGTGTGCCTCCCATAGTATACCAAGCCTAAGTCACACTTCAGTGTTTCCTCGAAAAAAAGCTGACATGCGCTATAGATCACGTGAAGCAGAATATGTCCAAGAAAAGCCGGACAAACCCGTCAATAGCATTCAAGAACAAAGTACAAAAAATACGGTACAACAAATACCGAGAAGTACACAATTTGAAATCTTTAAGATTCCCAAGACAAACAATAATTGGACACAAGAAAACAAAAGACAGGTTCGCATAAAAGATACAAGAAAACGACCACTCAGCTAGGAGATAGATCGGTTAAACTTCTATGCTGGTCTCACTTTATCTCCTCGGGGGTCATTCCGCCACACACCTCAGAGGACCATGTGGTAAACTCTCCCATGAAGTCAGGATGCCAGTCTGCTATTGACTTGGAAAATGGGGGTACATAAACAACTGGGCAACCCCTGAAGGAGTCGCTGAGCCCTTATGTCACGCCCCGCTTCCCAGTGTACGGGCAGAGGACGCGACGAGGCCGCTACGTATTTACTGCGAAGTAAATACGCTAAGCTTATCTAAGCAATATAAATATAAATGCATAAGAGACAAGATATAATAAAACAGCAATTTTATTTATTCACATTCTTTTTACAATACATGAAAAAGTAAATACAACTGAATGAAAGCAAAGCCTAAACAGTGGCATAACAGAAATGAAAAGTACTGAAATAAAAATGTGTACAATGAAGCTAGAGCTCTGGGTCGTAGGAAAGATGGTCCAAGTCCTCACTAGTAGGCTCGATCTCCTGAGTGTCTAGATCACCTAACAACATTCCAAAGAAGAAAGAAAAGGAATGTCGTCAGTGAACAAATCGCTCGGTAAGTCCCAAAGATAAGGAAGAAGTAGAAAAGAAAGAAAAAGAGAGAGTGTAGCTTTTAAAGTTGTATTATATTGTTATACTGTTGTATTTAGTGTTAATGTTGTTGTTATCGTAAATTCAAGGGTGAATGTCAACCAATCTCAAGAGTGTTCTCAAACCCAACAGGAACCAATCCAGGGGTAGGGAACCACAGGCCCGAATCAAATGTTAGTAGCGGGATTTCGACCGTCGTCGAAATATTCCAAACTCAACAGGCCACAATCCAGGAGTATGGAAACACAGGCCTCGTGATTGCTTGCTTGTGTTAGTAGACATGGATTCATGATCTAGGGGGACTCTTGAGATTCTGTTGGATTCACGAATGAACTACCCTAATACCCCGTGTATTTATTGTATTGATAGTAATGATTGTACTGATGATATTAGTGTTGAAGTCGAAAATTGCACCCCGGTTGACCAAGTCAAAGTCAAAGTCAACCCCAAGCCAAGTGGGCTCATGCCCAGGTCGAGTCCGAACATGAAGCGGCCGGCCTCCCCTATGCCAAAATGAAATCATGTAATAAAATTTTTATGTAATTTTTTATTCATGAATGGGCATAAAGCAAAATTTTTGTAAAGCCCATGGCTTATGTGCAAAAAAAAAAATGGCACATGAGCCATGGGATGGGCAAAATACCATTTTGTAAAGCCCAAGGGGCTATATGTAAATATGTAAGCCTATATAAGGCAACATGATGAAAATATCTAATATACTTTTTCATTCCCCCAAAAACTAGGGCCTGTGCCTCTTTCTCCTTCCTCAAGGTTCTAAAACCTTCTTCTTTCTTTTGAATTAAATCAAGAGTTTTACTCTTCCTTTTCCAAAACTAACTAGTTTTTCACCACAAAACTCACAAAGGGGGGCTTGGATCTTCCATTAGATCTCAAAAAGGGGAGATTTTTAAATCTCACCCCCTTTCTCCAAGATCCGGCCAAACGACAGGAAGAAGAAGGATACCCATCTCCAGAAACCCCACTTTGGGGAAGATCCAGGGTCCAAGGGGAGAAGCCCCTTCATCAGCTTCAAAATAGCCTAGGAGTTTAACTCCTCATACACACACACACACACACACACACACACAAAAATAATAAGTGTTCTTTTCTGCGAGTACAACTCTCATTGCAGGGACCAAGTCCCTTTGGCCTCCTGAGCGCCCACATACCTGGCACGTGACGTGCTAGCGCCCAAAGCGCTAGCGCCCTTACGCTCAAAGCGCTAGCGCCTAAAATGCTAGCGCCCGAGCGCCCACATGCTCGGTATGCGATACTACAGCAGCTGGCCCTAGTGCAAGTGGGAGATTGTTAGTTGTATGTATGCCCTAGAGGCCAGTATTGTACAGATGATATATATTATATTGGATGCTTGGACATATATAGAGATGACTTTCTTGCTCAATATGATAGTATGCTATCGGGTTGCTCTTTATCTTAACATGTATACTTGTCTTTTTATACTGTCTTATGGTTGCATGTTGGTAAAGCCCTTAGGATGTGTACTTGACTACCTGGACTATGATGCGGATCATACTAGTGGGGACATGGTAGTCCATAAGTACATCCTTCAAGGTCCCTAGTCGTGGGTGTATCGAGACGGGGCATCGATACACCAGTGTAGACTAGCGTATACGGTTCTCGACCCATGAGATGGGCGATGGATGATCCCATATCCATTGGTGTTTTGACATCAGAGATGGTATACGGGTGCTCAGTGGAGACTGGGTACACTGGACGGACTCGCCGAGAACTCCCAGATGGTATTATACCTCACGTCAGATGGCAGTTCTCAGGTGACACTTGTGCAGGTTAGTCTGTAGACCCGAGATCGTCATAGAGTCTTGTGTGATTCCCATTGTGCTTTGATTTCCACCTTACCACGTCCATGAGGGCGTGCAAAACGGTGGTTTTTGGGTACAGTCCCGAGTCACATGGAGGCAATGAGCGATAGGAGGGGTTTCGTCTCTCCCGGTATTGGAGGCTGATGTTGCGCTGTGCTCGATTGGCCGTAACAGGGAAGTCCCTGGCCAGGGCTGATTCAGAGATTTGCTGGTAAGTGTTACCAGTAGTTTCTCGACCCGTTATGAGCCTCACATCGGCACGACTTATCAGTTATTGGGGTCTGACGTTTACCACCCCTAGACTTGATATGCGACATATCAGACGAGGAGACCGGACTGTACGGGAAGTGTTGCCGATTGGCTCGACGGGAGTTGTAGCAGGTTCGCTTGTTTTCTTCTGATCGCTCGATACCCGGGTGGCCGTTACGTTTAGCTGACCGCTTGCGGCTTGAGGGTGCTTGATATGATCATCACCCACTGCCGGCGTATTGACGAGTCTTAGAGTCCCACAAAGGAGTTACCTAGTCCAGGCGAAACGTTGTGGTGCGCGTATGCGATATGCGCATGGACCCGATTAAAATGCGCGTATAGGATACCGTATATTGATCGGGCGGCTTGCTTTTGGTGGGGTCATATGTGATATGGCCGGATTGATAAATCAAGTGTTGATTTATCATTTAACCATTAGTTTTCTCACTTGAACCATTTTCTTGTACATGATGGATGTATGCATGCATGTATGCTATCTTTCTTTTAGTTTCATGCACATATGGATGTGCATACATACATACATACATACATCATCTATCATGGTTGCTTATACAAAGAAAATGGTGGCAATATAAGACTCACACCATGAGTTTTTAATATGGATTATTATTGTATTTATACTAAAACAAAAAGGAAAGAAAAAGGGTTAATTATTGGATTGTTTCTACACTCTTCTTCATCTTACCATTCTCACCCACTATTTAACCCTTGGTTATTTTTCCTTAGGTGTTTTAAACTATGATACAATAATATCTTTATATTCTAACCATGGTTTGAGATGAGGATAAGAAAATATATATACATATATTTTCTTTTTCCTTCATAAGAGTTATTCTTTCCACTCTTGTTAAAGAATAGCCATCATCTTCTTCTTCCTTCCTCTTTTGCTCTCTAGACTTTTGTAGTGAGCAATATACTTAACAAGATAGGATTTTGAAGTGAGAAAGAGAACCACAAAACCATTCTACACAAGTCTAGCCCACTTGTTTGGAGTGTTAGCTTCATTTCATTCTCTTGATCGGGTGAAGTTGCAAGCTTGGACAAAGCGGACTCCGGGTAGATCATCGTGGACCTAGAGGAGTTCAAGCGGACTTTTTCAAACCCCAAGTAGCCGAGGAGTCTAGCGTAGGGAGCTACAAAGGCTGTACTCTCAAAACCCTAGCATTTCTTTCATGTGATGAAGTGTAGTTTATGAAACCCTAATTTTTTCTAGGAACGATTCTATGTTCGTTAACTTAGCACCCTAAAAATTCAATCTTTGGTACATGTGATGCTTCCAATCCCTTCATGAGGTGCTAGGTTAACCCAACACCATATTCCAGTGCAGCGATGCAGACGCCAACCAAAATTTCAAATTTCTCAAATCCCAATGGCGAATGATGAGTCGCTCCAGGTACCATATTCCAGTGCAGCGATGCAGACGCCAACCAAATTCAAAATCCCATACCCCAACGGCGAATGATGAGTCACTCCTGGTACCATATTCCAGTGTAGCGATGCAGATGCCAACAAAGTCCCAAATATTTTTCGGCCCTACAGTCTGGATCATACATCCTGCAAAACCGTATACAATCCACGGGCGTAAAATGATCCCAATCTCTCCTAAGTCCTACCGGCAAAACCACATTCAAAGTCCCACCGGTGGTGAAGATTCAAAAAAGAAAGGGGTATGTCCACAAGCAAAATGGGCACGGATGAAAACCCGAAAGGGCTCCGTGAGTAAAAACAGCAGGACTGCCAGCGAGTTTGTGAAAACCCGAAAGGGCGCAAACTCGTGAAAAAGAAATGAAATGCACTCGCAAAGTCCTCTCGACTTTGTGAGGAGAAATTTCCAGCGTGAGATCCTTACGACTCGCAAAGGAGCAACACACTTAGGAGTCCCTATGACTCTTAAGGAGAAAATACACCTATGAGATCCTTCCGACTCGTAGGGAGAAAATGCTTTTAGGGGGCCCTTACAGCCCATAAAATTGAAAAGCCTTAGGTGATAGAGATCTAAACATGTCTCCTAAGCCATCAATTTCCAAATCCTTCCGGGGCAAATGATGAATTGCTCCTGGCATTACTCCAGTGCAGCAATGCAGATGCCGACCCAAAAACTAATTCCCAAATCCTCCCGGGGCAAATGATGAGTTGCTCCTGGCATTATTCCAGTGCAGCAATGCAGACGCCAAACCAAAACCAAATCCCCAAATTCTCTCATGATAGATGATGATTCGCTCCTAGTACCATATTCCAGTATAGCGATGCTGATGTCAACCCAAATCATAATCAACAAGTCAACTTCAACTCCGACACCGTAGAAAGCGGAGCAAGTCAGAATCCAATCTCGACACCGCAAGAAGCGGAGCAAGTCAAGTTCACCCCTGACAATACAAGAAGCAGAGCAAGTCAAATCAAGTATCGACCATCCATATCGTAAAAAGGGTAGTGCAGGCTTCCCACAAATCGGGAACCAAATCGCTCCAGGCCAGAGCGTCGACCGTCCATGTCGGAAAAAGGGCAGTGCAGGCTTCCCACAAATCGGGAACCAAATCGCTACGGATCAGAGCGTTGACCGTCCATGTCTCAAAAAGGGCAGTGCAGACTTCCTAAAAAGCAAGAACCAAATCACTCCGGGCCAGGGAAACATCTACCACGGACACTCCGTCTCGGAGACGCGTCAAGCGTCGACTGTCCATGTCGTAAAAAGGACAGTGCAGGCTTCCCACAAATCGGGAACCAAATCGCTCCGGGCCAGAGCGTCGACCGTCCATGTCGGAAAAAGGGCAGTGCAGGCTTCCCACAAATCGGGAACCAAATTGCTCCGGATCAGAACGTCGACCGTCCATGTCGCAAAAAGGGCAGTGCAGGCTTTCTACAAAGCAGGAACCATATCACTCCGGGCCAGGGAAACGTCTACCACGGGCACTCCGTCTCAGAGACGCGTCAAGCATCGATCGTCCATGTCGTAAAAAGGGCAGTGCAGGCTTCCCACAAATCGAGAACCAAATCGCTCCGGGCCAGAGCGTCGACCGTCCATGTTGGAAAAAGGGCAGTGCAGTCTTCCCACAAACCGGGAACCAAATCGCTCTGGATCATAGTGTCGACCGTCCATGTCGCAAAAATGGCAGTGCAGGCTTCCTACAAAGCAGGAACCAGATCACTCCGGGCCAGGGAATCGTCTACCACGAACACTCCGTTTCGGAGACGCGTCGAGCGTCGACCGTCCATGTCGTAAAAAGGGCAATGCAGGATTCCCACAAATCGGGAACCAAATCGCTCCGGATCAGAGCGTCGACCGTCCATGTCGTAAAAAGGGCAGTGCAGGCTTCCCACAAATTGGGAACCAAAACATTCTGGGCAAGGGAAACGTCTATCACGGACACTCCACCTCGAAGACGCAAACGTCGACTGTCCGTGTCGTAAAAAAGGCAGTGCATCCCAAAAAGTGGGAACCAAGGCAAGCCGCCTCCACATGAAAGAAGATCCATCAATTTCATGCACACGACTCATATATGTGGTGTGCATTTATTGATGGGGGCACTTTTTTGAAGTTGAAAATTGCACCTCGGTTGACCAAGTCAAAGTCAAAATCAACCCCAAGCCAAGTGGGCCCATGCCCAGGTCGAGTCCGAACATGAAGCGGCCGGCCTCCCCCCATGCCAAAATGAAATCATGTAATAAATAATTTTTATATAATTTTTTATGCATAAATGGGCATAAAGCAAAATTTTTGTAAAGCATATGGCTTATGTGCAAAAAAGAAATGGCACATGAGCCATGAGATGGGCAAAATGCTATTTTGTAAAGCCCAAGGGGCTATATGTAAATATGTAAGCCTATATAAGGAAACATGATGAAAATATCTAATATACTTTTTCATTCCCCCAAAAACTAGGGCTTGTGCCTCTTTCTTCTTCCTCAAGGTTCTAAAACCTTCTTCTTTCTTTTGAATTAAATCAAGAGTTTTACTCTTCCTTTTCCAAAACTAACTTTTTCACCACAAAACCCACTAAGGGGGGCTTGGATCTTCCATTAGATCTCAAAAAGGGGAGATTTTTAAATCTCACCCCCTTTCTCCAAGATCCGGCCAAACGACAGGAAGAAGAAGGATACCCATCTCCAGAAACCCCACTTTGGGGAAGATCCAGGGTCCAAGGGGAGAAGCCCCTTCATCAGCTTCAAAATAGCCAAGGAGTTTAACTCCTCATATATATATATATATATATATATATATATATATATATATATATATATATATATATATATATATATTACAAAATAATAAGTGTTCCTTTCTGGGAGTACAACTCCCATTGCAGGGACCAGGTCCCTTTGGCCTCCCGAGCGCCCACGTGCCTGGCACGTGAGGCGCTAGCGCCCAAAGCGCTAGCGTACTTGCGCTCAGAGCGCTAGCGCCCAAAGCGCTCGAGCGCCCACATGCCCGGCACGTGGGGCGCTAGCGCTCTTGCGCACAGAGCGCTAGCACCCGAGCGCCCACATGCCTGGCGCATGGGGAGCTGGCGCTCTTGCGCTCAAAGCGCTAGCGCCCAAAGCACTAGCGCCCGAGCGTCCACGTGCCTGGCACGTGGGGTGCTAGCGCCCTTGCGCTCAAAGCGCTAGTACCCAAAGCGCTGGCGCTTTTTCCTACGCATCCTTTGGATGCCCCTTTTCCTCCATTTTTACACACTCCACACTAAAAACACTGTCCCCCGTTAGAAAAAATTCTAACAGGGCGCTGCCCCGCACCCCGCAAGGGGGCTGCTAGCCCCCTTGACCGCCAGCCCGCTATTCGGGTAGCGGGACCCCCGTAAAAACTCTGTGGGGCCCCCGATATATCCAAAACCCCTCCAAAACACAACACTGTACATTGAGTTCGCATGACCAGTTTAACCCATTAATCGGAGGTTCTCTCGCTCCAAAAGCGATGGGTAATTAACGGCAGCTTAGTTCGCGGCTGCCGGAGATTCAGATCCCCACAATCAATAAACCCCTGCCTACCCTAGGCATGGGAAATCTGTAGTACGCCTGACAAGCGCGTGCGTATTCCCATCTCAATGGGGTGACGAAAAACACCCTACAATTGTATTGTATTGTATTGTATATTGAATTGTATAGATGACTTGCCGAAACCATGATATAAGTAAATGAATGTAACTGAAGAATCATGTAAATGGATGTAACTGGAGAATCATGTAAATGGAATTATATCCATGGTTCGGTTCAGTCAAGTTGTATAGATTGAATAGTTTGAATATATGGATTCATATTGAGGAAGCGAGGGACCTGGGGGGAGAATTGTAGTTTGGATAATTGAATCATATTCAAGTCGGATTATTAAGAAGGGACTCATTCTGAGTCAGAACAATTAGAAAGGAAATTGAAGTCCTGATTGTTTTGATGTTATCGGTAACCGCTGCACATGGGCGGCAGGATTTGTGTCTTTTTCAAAGACGATTACCGTGTTGATAACACCGTTGTTAAGTTGTCTACCTTAAATAGGCAAGCACCCACTTCTCCGGCTCGCTGAGGTTCAAGAGATTGGTCCCGCTTAAACCTATGTTTACTAGGGTCCTTAGGGTAATTTATAGAACTTGAGGGGGTTTTATGTAAAAATACTTTTGTATAATTTTCAAAATTACACCACAAGTATTTAATTATCGTCTTTAGAGTTGTCATAGATGTATATTTTATATTTGTGACATTTCTAGTGAGAATAACCTATTTTTTTCATAATACATGGTATTTAATTGTAATATTGAACTTGTATGGATTTCATGGTATTTTAATGTAAAGGGATTCTTGTGATTTTGGAAAAGTTGAAGTATTTATATTATAAAAAAAATAGGTATTTTTTATATTACATATATTTTTATAAAAATAAATTTTAATATATATATTATATTTCAATAAATCTCATTTTCTTAAGATTTTGGTATTTTAAATCTCTCGAGACCGAATGCTCTTTGTGGAGGTATGCATCTCGCACTACTAAGCCCAGGGATGTGCGATAATCCGCACCATCCCAGTCGAGTTCCCCAAATAGGTTGTAGCGGCGCTTTGCAAAGATTTATAAAAATACTTAATCCTTTAGAAAATGGTTTTATTAATTCATGGTATTTATTTGAAATGTTTCGCTTTCCCGTATTCTATATTCCAGAAAGGTATTGTGATATGTTGCATATGAGTTTTGTGAGGAGGTAGGTCATTACCTCATAATCTACTTAAAGGTATAGCAAGTTTGTGATATTTTAATGTCGAAATAAAACTACATGGTATTTTAGTGAAAAAGAGCAATAAAAGTTACAAAATGATATAGATTGTCATGAAACTTGTTCAACATGTTTGTTAATGATTAATAGTCAACATGTAATGGTTTAATAGGGTTGTGTTTAAGAAAAGTGGGATTTTTAGAAAGAAACCGAATCGGAAATCGGTTTGACTCCGATTCCGTCGGGTTTTATTAAAAGATGTTTTTAGAGTAGCAAAGGAGAGAGGGAGGTGGGACTTACAGGTTTAGCTTAAAGAGGAGAGGGAGAGGGAGTGGACGTAGCTTCCGGTGCGTCGTTTCGTCACCGGGATCTCCTAGGGTTGTCGCCGGAGCTTCGCCTTTCGCTTCTTCCAAAGTACACTAGGGTTCTAGGAAATTTTTTGAGAGTTTTGCTCAGAATTTTTAAGTGAGGGGGTAGTGTTTAGAGGTTGTATTTATAGGGTTAGGGTAGATGAAAGGTTGAATTGAAATTTGTAATAAAATGTATATTAAAATAAGGTTTAATGTGATTTAAAGGGGCTCTGGAACCGATCTACAAAATTAAAGTGTGCAGGGGTGATGGTAAGGTGAAGAGGCAGAAATTTTCTGTTGAAGACTAGGTGGTCCGGCCGAGTCCGGCCGGCGGCGGCGTCCCGAGTTGGCCGAGTCGCCGGCCGATCCCGGCCGAGTCGGGGGTGGTCGGGGCTCCTCGACGCTTCAGTATCCCTCTAGTCCAGTTAGTTTTTAGGGTGTAGTGGGGTTTTTGTGCGATATGCACGTGTAAACTCTTGGTATTCTAACAATTCAAAATAAAACAATATTAAAAAATAATGTGGGGTATGGGATTTGAACTCTGGTGGCTTGGTTCAGCGTGCAAAGTCTTACCAATGAGCTATAAGCTCTTGATTGCTATTAATAAGCAAAACAAACTTATATCTTATGCTCAGGCAAAAATACACCTTTCTGTATTTTGAAAAATTTTGTACAGAAAGTTGTACAAAAAGTTTAGGGTTGTTACATTCTACCCTCCTTATACAAATTTCGTCATCGAAATTTGTAAGAGGAAAGTGTAACAGATTCAAGTAAAGTTTGATGATAGAACTATTGGTAGTGTATGAAAAGGAATGAAAGAATGTGAATGGTTTTGGTAAATTAGTAAAAGAGGTGAGGAAATTTTGGGTAAGAACAGATTCAAAGTATATGAAATTGTAAGATTCAAGGAACATGAATTGTAAAGAATGTTTTAATTGCTGGTTCTTGTGTTATATTGCTTAGGTTGTTCACGCAGAACAGAATTGTATGGCAATGTTCCATACAACTCTGACCTGCATGGACCACCAACAAAACCTGTCACGCCCCACTTCCCGGTATACAGCGAAGGGGACGCGACGAGACCACTACGTATTTACTCTGAAGTAAATACGCTAAGCGTATCTAAGCAATATAAAAAATAAACGCACAAGAGACAAGATATAATAAAACAGCAGCTTTATTTATTCACATTCTTTTTATAATACATGGAAAAGTAAATACAACTGAATGAAAGCAAAGCCTAAACAGTGGCAAGACAGAAATGAAAAGTACTGAAATAAAAATGTGTACAATGAAGCTAGAGCTCTGGGTCGTAGGAAAGCTAGTCCAAGTCCTCACTAGTAGGCTCGATCTCCTGAGTGTCCAGATCACCTGACAATATTCCAAAGAAGAAAGAGAAGGAATGTCGTCAGCGAACAAATCGCTCGGTAAGTCTCAAAGATAAGGAAGAAGTAGAAAAGAAAGAAAGAGAAAGAGTGTAGCTTTTAAAGTTATATTATATTGTTATACTGTTGTATTTAGTGTTAATGTTGTTGTTATTATAAGTTCAAGGGTGATTGTCAACCAATCTCAAGAGTGTTCTCAAACCCAACAGGCTCCAATCCAGGGGTAGGGAACCACGGGCCCGAATCAAATGTTAGTAGCGGGACTTCGACCGTCGTCGAAATATTCCAAACTCAACAGGCCACAATCCAGGAGCATGGAAACACGGGCCTCATGATTGCTTGCTTGTGTTAGTAGACGTGGATTCATGATCTAGGGGGACTCTTGAGATTCTGTTGGATTCACGAATGAACTATCCCAATACCCCGTGTATTTATTGTATTGATAGTAATGATTGTACTGATGATATTGTATGGTATTGTATTGTATTGTAAATTGAATTGTATAGATGACTTGCCGAAACCATGATATAAGTAAATGAATGTAACAGGA
Source organism: Agapanthus africanus (assembly GCA_030015575.1). Classification (NCBI taxonomy): domain Eukaryota; kingdom Viridiplantae; phylum Streptophyta; class Magnoliopsida; order Asparagales; family Amaryllidaceae; genus Agapanthus; species Agapanthus africanus. The sequence goes on along the minus strand of JASDDO010000029.1, from coordinate 393,796,045 downwards.
GAATCATGTAAATGGATGTAACTGGAGAATCATGTAAATGGAATTATATCCATGGTTCGGTTCATTCAAGTTGTATAGATTGAATAGTTTGAATATATGGATTCATGGATTCATATTGAATTGTAGTTTGGATACTTGAATCATATTCAAGTCAGATTATTAAGAAGGGACTCAGTCTGAGTCAGAACAATTAGAAAGGAAATTGAAGTCCTGATTGTTTTGATATTATCGGTAACCGCTGCACATGGGCGGCAGGATTTGTATCTTTTTCAAAGATGATTACCATGTTGATAACACCGTTGTTAAGTTGTCTACCTAAAATAGGCAAGCACCCACTTCTCCGGTTCCCTGAGGCTCAAGAGATTGGTCCCGCTTAAACCTATATTTATTAGGGTCCTTAGAGTAATTTACAGAACTTGAGGGGGTTTTATGTAAAAATACTTTAGTATAATTTTCAAAATTACACCCCAGGTATTTAATTATCATCTTTAGAGTTGTAATAAATGTAGATTTTATATTTGTGACATTTCTAGTGAGAATAACCTATTTTTTCATAATACATGGTATTTAATTGTAATATTGAACTTGTATGGATTTCATGATATTTTAATGTAAAGGGATTCTTGTGATTTTGGAAAAGTTGAAGTATTTATATTATAACAAAAATAGGTATTTTTGATATTACATATATTTTTATAAAAATAAATTTTAATATATATATTATATTTCTATAAATCTCATTTTCTTAAGATTTTGGTATTTTAAATCTATCGAGACCGAATGCTCCTTGCGGAGGTCTGCATCTCGCACTACTAAGCTCAGGGATGTGCGATAATCCGCACCATCCCAGTCGGGTTCCCCAAATAGGTTGTAGCGGCGCTTTGCAAAGATTTATAAAAATACTTAATCCTTTAGAAAATGGTTTTATTAATTCATGGTATTTATTTGAAATGTTTCGTTTTCCCGTATTCTATGTTCCAGAAAGGTATTGTGATATGTTGCATATGAGTTTTGTGAGGAGGTAGGTCATTACCTCATAATCTACTTAAAGGTATAGCAAGTTTGTGATGTTTTAATGTCGAAATAAAACTACATGGTATTTTAGTGAAAAAGAGCAATAAAGGTTACAAAATGATATAGATTGTCATGAAACTTGTTCAATATGTTTGTTAATGATTAATAGTCAACATGTAATGGTTTAATAGGGTTGTGTTTAAGAAAAGTGGGATTTTTAGAAAGAAACCGAATCGGAAATCGGTTTGACTCCGATTCCGTCGGGTTTTATTAAAAGATGTTTTTAGAGTAGCAAAGGAGAGAGGGAGGTGGGACTTAAGGGTTTAGCTTAAAGAGTAGAGGGAGAGGGAGTGGACGTAGCTTCCGGTGCGTCGTTTCGTCGCCGGGATCTCCTAGGGTTGTCGCCGGAAAAATCGCCGGAGCTTCGCCTTTCGCTTCTTCCAAATTACACTAGAGTTCTAGGAAATTTCTTGAGATTTTTTCTCAGAATTTTGGAGTGAGGGAGTAGTGTTTAGGGGTTGTATTTATCGGGTTAGGCTAGGGTTATGGTAGATGAAAGGTTGAATTGAAATTTGTAATAAAAATGTTTATTAAAATAAGGTTTAATGTGATTTAAAGGGGCTCTAGAACCGATCTACAGAATTAATGTGTGCAGGGGTGATGGGAAGGTGAAGAGGCAGAAATTTTCTGTTTAAGACTCGGCGGTCCGGCCGAGTCCGACCAGCGGCGGCAGCCCGAGTCGGTCGAGTCGCCGTCCGATTCGGCCGATCCCAGCCGAGTCGGGGGTGGTCGTGGCTCCTCAACGCTTCAGTATCCCTCTGGTCCAGTTAGTTTTTAGGGTGTAGTAGGGTTTTTATGAGATATGAACGTGTAAACTCTTGGTATTCTAACTATTCAAAATAAAACAATATTAAAAAATAATGTGGGGTATGGGATTTGAACTCTGGTGGCTTGGTTCAGCAGTGCAAAGTCTTACCAATAAGCTACAAGCTCTTGCTTGCTATTAATAAGCAAAACAAATTTATATCTTGTTCTCAGGCAAAAATACCCCTTTCTGTATTTTGAAAAATTTTGTACAGAAAGTTTAGGGTTGATACACCTTAGGGAAACGATACTAAAATATGGCCCGACGGGTAGCGACCGAGCCAGCCATGAAGGCCTCCATAAGTCTCCAAGAAGAATTACAGCCTTGCTCGCAAAACTAAGCCCAGCGCCGGAGCCGCTCACATTCATGATCACAGTCAAGCAGCAGCTGCTCCAATCTCTGCATATCATCATGAAGAGAATCTAAGACTTTATCAGGATCGGATTGGAGGCGCAAACGCTCATCATATCTCGCCTCGAGTTCCCGATACTCCTCTAAAAGCTCTCCATACTCAAGCTTTAGCTCGTTATACGAAGGGTCCAGCCCAATAGCCTTAATATCGCCGCCTCATTCGTCGATCTGCAAGAAAACCTACAAGAAGGTTGATGTCAGTTTGCGAGTGCAACAGGGGAGCAAAAGAGAATAAAATAGACACATGTGAGAGAAAAAGGGGACGACAATAATACATGACAAAAGCATTACAAGCACAAAACAAAGGCCCTTAACTTCCTGTTAAAATGAAGAAGACAAGAAAACAAGTCTCATTATTACAAAGGATGTTTTTATTGGGCTTAACGAGAATGACCCTCAATTGCATTTTCTATCCTGATACGGACCATATCCTTCTGCCTAACCCCCTAAGCCACCTCAGCAGCTCCTTTCCGATAATCACTTACGAACTTAGCGTACCAATACCTTCCTCCCTTTTGGAGCTGGGGTAATAGAAGGAGGCGATCCCGAAAGGGGTAAAGAAGCGACTTTGGAGGCCATACTCAACAATGACTCGACAGGTGGCTATCGATCCAACAACGAATCCCTCTGCGAGACACGCCACACCATTGTAGCCCTGTCTACAAAGAAAAGCTTCGTCCTTAAGGAACTTTTCCTTACTCTCGGTGTCTCGCAGTTTACCCTTCAGACATAACACCTCGGCCTTTAGTTCGCACAATACTTTGATAGGACTTGACTGATATTCCAATAGCTCGACATATTTTTCTTCGAGGCTAGCATGCTTGTCCACAAGCTCAACATAGAGGCATCTCAGTTCGTCAAGATCTGGCACAGGGCTTTCATCGTCACACTCCCCTTCATCACTGGAGTCACCAACAGCCTGCGCGATAATGGATGAGAAGACCTTTCCTGAAACCCCGAGGGCAGACATAAATGAATAAAAGAACATAAATCCAAGAGATTGCTAAAATAGACATTAGAAAACAACAGTTTCAAAGGGTTACAAACTCTCCCCGACGCTCAGCTCTAACATTCTCTCTCAAACCTATCTACAAAAGAAGAGTGGCATGCCTCGCTTCCCCCAAAATACACAAATACGGGACATGACTCAGCCAGCCATGCTATCTACGGTAAGGAAATATCCTTTCATTGTCACATTAAGGCTATCATTCACTAAACAAGCACAAAATAATATATAACTAACTACCACATGTCCAATATGTCATGATAACAATAACGACAATCAATAATTAAGAGTCAAAAGAATCAATAGTGGAAACAAGCAATAACTGGAATATAAGTCTCAAAGATCTAATGATGAATAAGGAACAATAAATAGTTAACCCTTACAGGCGCACAATAGATCCAATAAAACGATTCGATACGATAAATAAACTTAAAACATAATAACTAGATCAATAGCAATATCCTTCACTCATCAGCAAGTTTCTCGAAGTACTCATTATCTACTTGTTCTAAATCTAAAGTATCTGGGCCATACAAAACCCAGACGTCAGAGTGTCGAACATAATATCGTAATGAATATAGCTGAAAACAATGCCAAGTGAGCATAGCAATAAATGATAACAATAACAATAACATCATAACTATGTAGAACTGGGCAATTGTGTCAATGTGTTTTCTAGGGGTCCATATCGCTAAGTTATCTATTCTACAGGTATTTGAGACCAATCAATGAAATTCTTATCGTAACTCAATAGTTTATCGCGTACACCGTCGGAAAAACGGTATGATAGTATATCCGTACACCCACGGGAAAACGGCATAATAGTATATCCCGTACACCCTCGGGAAAACGACACAATAGGTAATCTTGAGTTACAATTCGGTTTCATTCTTGATTTTCCCTTTTCCCATGTTTCATGTTCATATCAAGTACCAATAATATGTTACCTAATACCAACACGAGAACAAGCATGTACAAGTAGTGTCTATCAAGACAACATGTCAATCAAGTAGATATTAATGAATTGTTGGCATTTTGGGTAAACATACGTTACAAGCAAGTTTGGTATGATCCAATAGCAATACAATATCAATATCAAGATATCATGGATATGTGAATCAATCAAAACACAAGCATGTCAGGAATAGCAGTATCATATCAATAACATGTCTTAAATATCATGGTACAAGTCAAGTAAGACGATTAGGCAATGCAAATCGTGTTCGTGAAACAATTTAACATATCAAGTTCAAATCAAGCTTAAATATCAGGTTGAGACGGCTCAGGGATGTCTGAGACAGCTCATAAGTTGTTTCCAATTAATTATATGTTCTATGGGTGTGAGAGACGGTTTAAGAAGGTATTGAGATGACTTAGAGATTTCGGCTCAAAGTCATGCCATGAGCGATAATAAATTCTTTGTGTACATGAGACGGCTTATGCCTAACTTGAGACGGCTCAAATTAGCTCAGGATCAATATACTAAATCTATGTTTATATGAGACGGCTCATGGTGGTCTTGAGCCAGCTCAAAGCCTATTTTCTGGGACGATCAAATATTTTATTAGGGTTCTAGTTTAAATTTGATACAGGCAGTAAATATGTGTTAATTGGTTTATCACAAGGATGATAACTTTTAGGGTTAATAAAGCGTCACCAAAAACATAAACTTGTCGATGCGTCGTGATTCCGATCTCGACATATCGTTTAATTGAATAGAACTTAAATGTCGATCGATCTATATCAATATCACAGGATTATAACCATATACCATAAGATCCAAATCTTGTCAACCATGTATTGAATAAAAAACAATAGCAATGATCAATAAAGATTAAGTCTCGATAATAAAACATGCATACATTTTACAATCAATCGATATATCTATTATATATAACTACTAAGCAAGATCTAATCTCGTTATTAGCATGTAAGCAAGCATCTAGAGATACTAGCCTCAACGACGATCTTATGATAACCATGAAGAAGGCACGATGATGCTTGAACCCACGCAAGATCCTCGACTCCAAGTGTTGCTTGAGACGAAGATGACAATGGAGATCAGCCTTGCACGAGGAGATGACGATGGTAGCAACGTGATTGATGAAGGAATGGGTCGGCTAGGGTTAGGGTTCTCGGTTTTGTCACGACCCGAAATATAAGCTAGTGACCGGCACTTAAATCACGCCACATCTAAAGGCGTAATGTAAATTAAGTAAGCCGAAGCCCAGAAATAGAAAACCTTTTTAAAGAAAATAAAAGAGGTGAGGTTTTGAAAATAAAGGTATGATGAAATCAAACGTTTTCTTAAAGGTATAAATAATGGAACATGAAAAATGCAAGTGGATTTACTAGTTCAAAAACATGTTTCGTCTTTTAAAAATTTGGGCAGTACCTCCTTTGTATATTTTGATCCAAAACCACATATACATGATAATATAAAAGGTATCACCAAGCGGGAGTTAGCTCTTCGCCAATCGGCGGAATCACAACCACACAAGACAGAATATAAATATACGACGTCCAACGACGAAGATCAATACAAAAGATAAAGAAATAAGCAAGACATCAACCCACCAAGCGAACATATAACCAATCGCTCTAAGTCTCGCAACTACAAGTCTTGCTAAGTCTTACTACTTATACAAATACTAGTTTCTGATTGATGGAGTTAACTAGATACAACAGGAATAATAAATACAAGAGTGGTACGATCCAACATGTACCACCTACCAAAGCAAATCACCCGAAAGTAAGCTGTATGCCAGCGATGCCGCTACTGATCCATGCGGTCAACCTGCAAGAACTGTGGCACAACGGGGGTGGGTTGCCAACTTGTGAGTAGAAAACATCATCAGGTAGATATCGAATAAAACAACGATTTCCAAGGTCAACTATATCATAAAAGTAATACTATGATATCTAGGGTGACCGTATCTGCATATGTGCCAACAATATAATCAATGCCTATCTGCATGTGGATAATATCTACGTGTCCATCAATGACACAACAACATCATGCATGTAAATATCATGAAAGCATATGCATGTAAATACGAGGATATCAATCAACGTGTGTCCATCAACGACACATCAAAATCATGGAACCTGAGTGTCCAACACCGACACTCGAAACATCATGAAACCCGTGTCCAATATCGACACGTAAATCGTCATATATCACGGGTTCCGTCAGTCCGGATCGGCCCACGGGCTCCGTCAGTCTGGATCGGCCCATATCATCTCACGACTCCGGTTGGTATCTTCCGGATGACCGCCGAGTCCAATACTATCACCGGTAGGTAGTGCTCCCTTTCCAGGCTCACCGCCTAACTATATGAGTCTTTTGCTCCGGGGTACCTCACCGGGTCCACCATGTACCCGCAGACGGTGCCTACCGCTTCTCGAATCGGGTTTCACATGTCAATCTCAGAACCGAGAAAACACATGGTGGACGTCTCAAAATATCATATCAAGAGAAACCGGGTTTTTTAAAACAATACATAATTTCCTTTGAAATTTGACCACGGTTCTCAAATCCAGAATCTCATGAAATCAGCAAATCTCAATGCGTATAATCATAAAGCATGATGTATGCAAACATATAACAGAAATGTGATCATATCAAGTATATCATGCGACATAGTATGGTGATTTGAACATAGCGAGTATAGCATGCAACATGGCATAATGATGTGAGCATAGCAATATATCGTAGCATAGCATAATGTAGCAATTCTACTGTGTAAGTGACATAGCAATTATCAATGATGAAGTGTGTGAGCCGGCAATCTGTGTAAGTGTAACATACGCATCATCGATAATTGTGTAGGTGTACTAGCACAGATATATGTAATGCAATGAGAATATCATGAACGCAGCATAAGATACATCGTAAGCGAAACGCTATCAGGTATACGTATCTACAACATATCTGAGTCGGTGAATCTATCAATCGGCATCTAGCCTTACAACTTCACGTACGGTAACCCATCGTACGGCATCCTCAAGTCAAGTGTATGGATCAATCGTCAAGTAAAACTCATCACGTACTGTATCCATCGTACGGCGACATTAAACAATTGGGGATCCTATCAACCTATACGACAATGAGAGTACGAACCTAACGTCTCGTATGGCATATCACTCATGATTCACAACATTATATATATCTATACACCTATATCCCATGTCGCATCTGTATCAATCTCATATCGTGAGACCGACAAAGGTATCAACTATCTCATATCGACTCGCATCTATATAACGACATATCACACCAAGTCATCATATCACATCGTATACTCTTTTCATCACATTAATATCTCATATCAAGTCATCTTACATATACATTCTATCTTATAAATCTCATGTCATGCTACTCTAAATCTCATACTTATTCTCGTGCACTACCTATATTTATATATATCTTCGAGACATCCTTATCAGTCATATCATTTCATACTAAACCTTTGATCACATCCATGGGTTCCTAGTATAGGTTTCTCCGACCATATTCATAAGTTTCTAACATGGTTTCCTTAACCATATTCTATATATATCGGTTTCCATTATAATTTGCGGGGGTGCTATACGCCATCCACCCGACTTCCCCCGTAGATATAAATCTACTCACCTGCGGAACTCCTTGTTCAACCATAGTTGATGTGCTTCATCGTCTCGGAATCCACGCGAAGGTACCTATAATAAATACACAGTCGCAATGCTATTACAATCAAGTTCAGAAAACTAATACGGCACACGAATTGCCTATAGGTTAGAACCTATAGCCTACGCATGCAAAATCAACCAATTATCCGTCATCGTTGACGTACAAACATCCAACGACCAAATACAATATCAAATACCAAAACCCAAGTTTCAGAATCGCAAAACACGAAAACAGCAACCTAGGAAAACCACTCCCAGATTTCACCCTAGGCCAAACTAGAGAATTTTGCTTACAGGGTTAGTCTAGATATCAGATAACAAGCCTACTGACCAAAAATCACCAATTTCCACTCTAATGTGACCGCAATTTGCGGCCACCATGAATTAATCTGCGGCCAGATAGTTGAGTTGGGGTCTCGGGTCTTTAGGTTATGCTCTAAATCATCTGCACACATCTCTGTAATGGCAACTTAAATTATGGTGGTCTCGGGTCACTCCAAATTCCCATATACACTCAAAATCTGTCAAATAGCCGATATCGGGAAATTCTAACTTCGTGTTTTGGTGCTAATCTATGGTCTTGGCCAGTAAAATACCACTAGGGGTTAAGTAAACACCCACTACAGGTTATAAGTCTACATAATCACTCAACCCTTCTCTTGAATTTTCCAAACATCACATACCCTAATCAAATCACATTCTAAACTAAACTAGGGTGCAAGAAACTAAAACTAAGCTAAATGAAAGGAATTATACCTCATGGATGCAAGTTGAGCAAAAACCCTAGCTTTATAAAGTCTCCAAAATCCAAACTTGCAAGGTCCAATGTGTTGAGGATGAAGTGGGGATCATTTTTAATAAAGAGGGTGTAGGGTTTTGGTGAAGAAATGGAGATGATACTTGGAGGTGGAGGTGGAGGGAGATGAGGAGGAAGAAGGAAGAACAATGGGGTGAGGAAAATGAATGAGGGTAGCCCCTCTCTCTCTCTCTCCTACCCTCACTCTCTCTTATTCACACCTTCTCAAACATTTAAGCTACGCCCCACTCTCTCTCTCTCCAATAATACACTTTCTTTTTCCTTTTTCTCTAAAATCCAAATATCAACAAATACCAATGAAACAACATGCAACCAAAATGCAACATGACATGGTGCACTAGCCATAGAAAAATGTAGAAACACGGATTTGGCTTAATCGCGATTAGTAGTGTACTAATCAATTTTTTATTTAAACTGCATATAATTAATTATAAAAATGCCAAATCTAATAAATATATTTTTAAATGAATAAATCATTTTAATCTCCAATTATTTCACAATTATTGGTATATATTTATACCATTTTACGAAAACCCCAAATTCGCAAATCGGGTGATTTTCGCGAAATATTTTATTTTAATATTATATTCCAAAAATAATATTTTATATTTTCTGAAATGTTACAGGTTTGGGTGAGAAAGAGAAAAAGATATGGAAGCTAGGGTTTTGTGTTTGAAAGGAAACAATAGGAATTAGGGTTTGGATGATTATAAAGGGTTTATATAGTTTAGCATGGATATGGGCCGGATAATATGTGAAACTTATACCAAAAACAATCATATCCACAACCTAAAGATTAATTAAACCCAATCTACCATAACCCAATAACAATATATCAATTACCCGATGAATAAGCATGTCAGGAAGCAATATCAGGTCACATGACAGGTTTGAAACGGCTAAATAATAGCCTAAGCCAACTCACAAGCTTTGCTAATCAAACCATGATTCTCTGGGTGCATGAGACGGACCACACCAATCTTGAGCCGGTTCATAATGCCCCAAAACCAAAACTCAATAAAATCAGTAAATCAATCAATATCATTTATTAATCCAAATACATACGATAGTTCTAGGGTGTTACAAAGAGTCTCCCCTCTCAAAGATAGGAATGTTCTATTCTGAGCTATTATCCTAACAGTCACATCACGAAGTGTCGAATAGGATCCCTTCCTGCGGATCATATCCTTAGTCAACGAGACCCTGACGCGAAAGATCTCCCACATCCTCAGAGAAAGCACATAACCACGACGATAAGCCTCGACTACTCTTCGGTCAGTAATGGCCTCTAGGGCATACATATAACTAACAATCTCCCATTTGCACTGGGGCCATCTATTGTAGTATCTCATACCCAACAATAAGCTGTGGTTGAAGTATCTCATACTCAACCATCTCATAAAAGTCTCTACTGGGAAATAGGCCTTTGTGAGTGGATCCGCGCTGTTGTCATATGTGTCTACTCTCCTAACCTCGATCTGCCAGAGATCAACCATCTCCATGATCAGACGATACTGCCTAAGAATATGTCTGGATCTCTGATGGGACGGGGGTTCCTTGGCATAAGCCACAACTCCATTGTCACACAATGGCAGGAACGAAGTTCATCTCATGAACTTAAATATATCCAGACTACCTCTTTGGTAGCATCCTTGGTAACGATGTATCTTGCCTTTAATCGTCTAGTACGTCACGGTATCTAGCTTAGAACTCTTCCAACATACCGTCCCTCCACTGAGGATAAAGACAATGCCTGCGATTGACATTCAGTCGTCCTTATCACCTTGGAACCTTTCCAGTGATTCTCCCCAGGATCGATTGATAACATCTCACTACAACTAATGAGAATCCTAACATCCAATTAGATCTATCTCATAGATCCATAACCCAGGATTTAGGAGGTATCACCTTGATCCTATAGAGAATCTTTGTGATAAGCGGAGATTGACCGAGCATAGCATAGGAAACTCCTTCCCTATCAAGAATATGTCATCCACGTACTATACCAGGATCACGACCATACTTCCTACTACCTTTTTGTATATACTAGGTTCATCTACCATTTTGATGAAGTCAAACTCTTTGACTACTATATCAAACAGACGTTCCAACTCCGCGATGCCTGTTTTATCACATAAAACATCTTGCACACGTTTCCGCTGCTCCCACTGTCTACGAAGCCCTCTGACTGTGTACTTATAGACGCTCTCTTCCAAATCATTATTTAGAAAAGCTGTCATGACACCCAACCGCCAGATATCGTAGTCATGGTATGTAGCAGTGGCAAGTAGGATCTGGATGGACTTAAGCATAGTTTTGAAAGTCTCAACTTTTCCATGTACACCAAGTAATCTTCTCAAGATATACTTGCTCCTGATGGGGATTTAACCTTTCAGATAAAGCAACCAAAGTCCATACTTTGTTGGTGTATAAGGATTCCATCTCAGATCGCTAAGCATCCAGCCATTCTCACAGAGTCACCACTCCTGATGGCCTGCTCGAAACTAGTTAGGTCATCATCTCATGATGCAATCCCCGCTCCCACTGTCATAGAGAAACCGAAGTATCTCTCAGGTGGATGAGGAACCCTACCAGATCGGCGGAGAGGCTGAGGTTCGTTGGAAACTATTGAATCCTCCGGGTTTACCAAATCATCAGCTGCAGTTTATATAGCTGGAACTCCTTCCAGTTCTACCTCATGACCACTAATTTCTTCACAAGAAATTCCCTTTTACTCAAAAAGTGGTATGCCGAGAAATAAAACATCTTTTGTTTCTCGGTGTGGTAGAAGATATTCCATTGCGAATGCTTGGGATATCCAACAAACTTCCACAGAACTGACCTTGCCTCGAGCTTGTCCGGATTTTGCTTTTGACATAGGCCGGACAACCCCAAATCTTAACATTTTTAAGAGATGGGCTTTCCCATACCATATCACATATGGAGTGGTAGGCATCTGATTTGGTTGGAACTTATTCAATAGGTATGCAACTTCTCAAGTGCATAACCCAAAAGAAAATAGGCAACTCGGTAGTACTCATCATAGAGCACACCATATCCTATAGGATGTGATTGCTCCGTCCCGATACACCGACGTACTGTGTGGTATTCGGAGGAGGAATGCTGAGAGAGAATCTCATTCTCCTTTAGAATAGTCCAGGAATTCCGTGCTCAAGTATTCTCCTCCTTGATCACATCAAGAGACATAATACTTATACCCATTTTTGGTTCTCTACTTCTAACTTATATTCTGTGAATATCTCAAAAGTTTCGGACTTGTGTTTCAACAGGAACATATGTCTGAATCTTGGGAGATCATCAGTGAATGTAATGAAGTACAAAGAACCGGTCCTGGCATATGTAGACAGGGGACTTTCGTACATCAGCATGTATCAATCCCAAGAGTTCACTAACTCTTTCTCTGTTTCCAATAAACGGAGCTGTGGTCATTTTATCTTTGTGACATGACTGGCAAGTTTTACAAGATGTAAATCCAAACTAATTTAAATATGCATCTTTATGTAATTTCAGCTAGTCGGGTCGCATTGATATGACCTAGTCTACAATAGCTCAAGAAGGATTCGTTCATTTCTGAACTCTTCCTCTTGTGTGTGTTCTGTACATTAAGAACTGTGGTTTGATTTAGAACGTCTATACTTTTAGATAACGTGCCTGAACCGATCAACTCTTGATATAGGAAATGTTCAAAACATTATCCAACAATACAAAATTATATCATTCTTTACTAATAAAGAGACTGCTATGATGTTGTATATCAGGTTCGGTATCTAATAACATTCGTTCAGAATCAATGTATTCTAATAATACAGGGTGATAACTGCCAACAGACTTGGCTGCAACACTTGCATCATTTCCAACTCTTGAAACTTATCACCCGTTCTCAGTTCTCTACCTATCTGTAGCCCATGTAACAAATTACATTTGTGGGATCCTGATCCGGTATCTCATACCCAGGACGTAAAGGATACTGAGAAACAGTTCTCGGTAATGAACACACCCGAAGATGATGCATCAGCATGCACTTTCTTCGTTTGGGCGGCACGGGAATTCTGGCAATCCCCTATTTCCTGTTCTGTCTTATAACAATTATAAGTTGGAGCGGGACCAACGTTCCCTATCGCAGTATAACAAGTGGGTTCGGTCAATACATCCATATTATTATCTTGATTAAGGCGTGATATGGTCGCTACCTGGAGAGAAATAGAATAAAACACTTAGCGTATGCTCTTGCAAAATTAGATTGGTTATTAATATATCTAATCAGGATGTCTCCCACTGTTTTAGTCAAATCTTCCTTCAAATCCTAAAAGGAAAGACTAGCCGGGATTAATTATACTCTACAAGTTCGCCAATCTTTCAGCCAGGCCAGTGCCGGTACTTTGAGGAAGGTTCCCCGCGCTTTCGCACGGACCTAATTAAAGTAAACCTCATTTTCCCAGAGGCATAACCCCGTTGATACCTTTCTAGACACCTACTTGATCGGCTAATTGTAATGTGTAAAACTCTCCCAGGAGTAACTCTTACTCGCAGCAGGTATCGGGATCCAACTATCTCATAGAAGGTATGCAATCTCATTGCAAATTTCAACTCTTGAAATTCCCAATAATATTTTTACCCCTAGTACTTATGACCTTAACTATGGTCAACATATCATAAGCACTGGTCAAGTTCTACCCGTCATTTCATGATTAATTAGACCCACCCACATGACCCTCAACTATGGTCGACATAATCACATGACTGTCCTAATTAATCGCATAATATGCTGTGTAGGAAGACATCACTTAGCTACCGTACACTACGCCTTAACTATAGTCGACATACGCAGCACGAATACTAAATACTCTACTTCCTAAAATGACGGAGGGCTACGACAGGTTTTTAAGAAAACCTTTTGCGTAAAGAACTTGATATCGTTGTAGAATCGAGTGATTTTAAATGGAATGTTTTTTAGGCCTTTTCTAGTTTTGCCAAAGAGGTCACTCCCGGTGAAGGGATCTCGGCTCTTTCCTCATTGAATAAGGTGTGGGATATTTCACAAATATCACTATGCAAAGCAAAAACTATAAAAACAATCAAAAGACAAACCGAGTTTGTAGTATCTGCTAGTTTCGCTAAAGAGGTCACTCCCGGTGAAGGGATCTCGGCTCTTTCCTTATCGAATAAGGTGCTGGATATTCTACAAGGAATACCGCTATGCAAAACAATAACTAGAGCTACCAGTTTTTTAGACAAGTTTCTACAACATCTTTAGGTTTCTTTTAGTTTCATTAATCTCATTAATGAAGTCCCATTTTATTATGCTTCACAAGTATCACATTTGAAACGAAATCGGCAATATAACATATATCTCATATATATAATATAAACATTCGTCTCAGGCAGTAATATGATCTCATCACAGAACATTGCAGCAGAAGATAACATATGAAATATTGGATATACTAGAATTTCCGTGTTTTATGCGAGCATGTATAAAACGCGGATTCCATGGTCACGATGAATAGACAAACCCACATCCCTAGACCCCTGCGAGAGCGGCAAGAAACACTGCCAATTCTAGGATTAGGAGACCCGGTCTCGACTCCTCGAGATGGTCTCCCTCTGGACCCTAGAACCCGGTTACTTGTGCTCCCTGCCTTGGATCTACCTAATGCGGAAAAGTAAATAATATACAATGGTGACATCATCCTCACCCCGGAAGTTCCCCAATAAAAGAATATTACATACAATGAATTTTACATGAATGAAAATAAAAGACCCTCATCTCACATAAAACCCCCGGCTATTCAAAACGCGACGATCCAATATAACATATCACAGCAACACATAACATCACATGTCATCAACGTAAGTAAATATGCGTATCCCAATTGTCGTTGATGTATAGCAACGAAACCGGCGATACACCACATATTACACTTACGGTCGCAGAAAAGAAAGTGTAAAACTACAACAGTTGGAATCCGCAACCTCCTTAGACATCGCATGCCTAACCAAATGAATTCCTTAGACATCACATGCCTAACAATTATAAACCCCGCATTAAAGTCTCAATATCGAAAACTCTTTTCAATATCAAGTCGGGCAATTCAACAAGATTCCCGATTTCCTGATCGAATGCTCGTCGCAAACTTTAGTAGACGGCCGCACCCCCGGATGCCGTCGAAGAAGTGCACTAAGGCGGAACACCGCTGCCGTGAGCACCCGAACGGATGCTTTTGGCGACGGTCTCCTACAGTCACTTGGTCAGGGCTATGGGGCGTGGCTAACTATTAAGTTTACCCGGCGAGTATCCGCGTACGCTACGTGATTGCGACGGACTTTTGATCACATCAAAATCCCGTAGCAACCGATCAAATGAGACTAAACTGCTAGATTTATAACATTCAAATTAGTTATCTCATAACTACTTGTGGATTCCAAATATTGTATCACATTCCAGATAAATAGACAATGTTAAACTTTCCGATCGAATAAACAAACACTCAAGATTTCCCAAATAGCTCAACACTTGAGCGGAGTTCAAAAAGTATCCATCACATGCCACAGTACCAATAGTCCAGCCGTAGAAGGGTCAAACCAACGCCTCACATGTGGCAACGCCGTACTGCCCCAAACCCTAAGGTTTAGAAGCGGTTCAGACGGTCACATAATCGAGTTAAGGTTTGTGTTCTTCTAGAGGGTCCACTGCGTTACTTGCACGACTATGAATGTTCTTTAATTAAGGAAAAAATCCAACACTTGGAAATTTTCCAGCAGGGGAAAAAGTGAGTTATTGATATCCGTTCGAACTTTTTAACACGTTCTAAATTACCCGGAAAAACTTAAACGAAGTTAAACTTTCCGATCGAATCAACGAATACAAAAGATCTCCAGAAAACTCAACACTTGAGTAGAATTAAAAATTCCCAGACGCATGCAAAATTAACCAAGAATATACGCCAGAAGTGGTGGCCCCTAACTCCCAAGGGTGGCCGCGGAACCACCGCCAAACCCATGGTTTGGCCGCGGTTCTGCTCTCCCTTGATGGAGTTATAGGCCCGTACTTCACAGTAATTCTTGTAATTCCCTGCTTATATTTTTGAGTATTTTTAATACAGAAAAAATCAACATTTTAAAAAATTTCCAGAGAGGGGGTAAAATGCGACGTTTCGAGCTTCGATCGGACTTTAAACTTCGTCAAGACATCGCCTAATGTTCTAGCTTGGCTCTGATACCACTGTAACGTTACTAAGCACCGTCACAAGGTTCTATAAGGCATCAACCATACCCGATTTAAAATTTAGAAGTGCCGAACAACCTAAAGCGAGGATCTTTGCTAGATTATTAGGATTAAACATGCAAGTAAACATCTTTACAACTAAGAGAGAGGGATTACAACCTTTGTAGTCCGCTCCTTCGCTTCATAAGCTCCGAGTAGTAGTCCCTTCGCCACAATCCATGATTTCCTGGACTCAATAGAGGCTCCACAAGCCGAACGATCCATGCTTGCTTGAAGTCTTCCTTTTCGAAGATGATCTACCTTGAAATTCCTTTAACTCTAGCTCTCACTTCTCTAATCAAGTATTAGACAAGTGAACACCCTAATCTAAGTGGCTAGAATAGATGAGGATGATGAAGTAGGATTTTAGCTCTCTTTTATTTTCTTAATCTCACACTAATTCATCACAAAACCAAAAGCTAGAAAGCTTTGCAAGGAGGAAGAAGAAGATGATTTCTTTTGTGATGAATAATGAATTATTATTATGTTTACAAATACAACCCTTGAGTTAAGAATGAGTGGCCTAACTCATGTAGAGAATTAACCTAGGGTGAAGGGTTTAGGTTGGGTTAGAAAATATCAACAAAATATCTTTGCTTAAAACAAAACATAAAGCTTCTAGAAGCTTCATGAAAATGCTAACCCAAATCAAACCCTAACCATATTTAATCTCCACAAATCATGTTGCATAAGTAATCATAACTTGTTACAATATTATATATCACATATATAATATTTATTGTAACAAAATAAAATAATACAATTAACATATATCATATATATATCAATGTATTACCCGAATGAGAAAAAGAATCTTTAAGTGAGCTTATATTAGTTAATGTAATTTAATATATCAAATATATAATTATACATTAAATTATCGCATCAACACTTGATCCGATAATCCGGCTATTTCACAAATAACCGACTAATATAATCTGTATCAGTTCATCGAATCAACACTTGATCCGACGACCCGGCTATATCACATATACCCGGCCGATATCACATATCGCGAGAATCTAATACGGTATCACATACACGTATTATTCTCGGTCCCGCACATATCACATATGTGCTCCTACTCTGTTTTGCCTGAGCCAGGAAATCTCTGTGTAGGACTCTAAAGAATCGTCAATACGCCGGCAGTAGGTGATGATCATATCAAACACCCACAAGCTGCAAGCGGTCAGCTAAATGTAACAGCCACCCAGGTATTGAGCAATCAGAAGATCAATAAGCAAGCCTGTACATTCTCCCGTGAATCCAACCAATAATACTCCCGTACAGTCCGGTCTCTTCGTCTAATATGTCGCATATCTCGCCTAGGGGTGGTAAACGCCATACCCCAGTAGCTTGATAAGTCGTGTCGATATGAGGTCCATAACAGTTCGAGAAACTACTGATAACATTTACCAGTAAATCTCAGCAACTCTGGCTAGGGATTTCCAGTTATAGCCAATCGAACACAGCGCAACATCAACTCCCTATACCGGGAGAGACGAAACCCCTCCTATCACTCATTGCCTCCATGTGATTCGGGACTGTACCTAAAAGCCACCATTTTGCACGCCCTAATGGACGTGGTAAGGTGGAAATCAAAGCACAGTGGGAATCACACAAGACTCTATGACGATGTCGGGTCTACAAACTAACCTGTACCAGTGTCACCAGAGAACTGCCATCTGACGTGAGGTATAATACCATCTGAGAGTTCTCGGCGAGTCCGTCCAGTGTACCCAGTCTTCACTGAGCACCCGTATACCTTCTCTGATGTCAAACACCAATGGATATGAGATCATCCATCGCCCATCATATGGGTCAAGAAGCGCATACGCTAGTCTACTCTGGAGTATCGATGCCCTGTCTCGGTACTCCCACGACTAGGAACATTTGAAGGATGTACTTGGCGACTACACTGTCCCCACTAGTATGATCTGCATCATAGTCCTGGTAGTCAAGTACTCATCCTAAGGGCTTTATCAACATGTGACATAGAGACAATCAGAGTACATGTTAAGATAAAGAGTAACCAGATAGCATACTATCATGTCGAGCAAGAAAGTCCTCCCAATATATGTCCAAGCATCCACTACAATATACAACGTATGTACAGTAATGGCCTCTAGGGCATACATATAACTAACACTTAGACCATGAGTCATCTTTCTGGGACACAATCCCCTTATTCCTACTCTAGGCAGTCAAAGAAGAAACCCCATCATCATCCGGGGAGAGGGCCGAAACCAAGTTCCTAGATGCAACGAGGGCCGGAAGGGTCTCGGTAGGGTCGGCATCCCTAGATTTCTTCTCCACGGCATAAACCACCTCGGGCATCAGACCGAACAGCTTGGGAGAGCACTCAGGAGCTCGCTAGACCACCAACCGGAGCGCAACCTCCGCACCACCCTGAAAAACCACGATGAAATCATCCGCATACTCACCAGAGGATTTGTACTCCTCCAACCGATCTGCGGGAGCACCAAAGCTCGATGAGGTCTGCTCCAGCTTACGCTCGGCCTTGACGAGCTTCTCACCGATTGAGACGGCATTCTTCTTCCAGCTCTCCTCGACAGCCTTGGCGGCATCCTGCTCGGCTTTCACGTGCCCCACTTACAGCTCGAGCTTCCTCCTGCACTCGGAAAGCTCGGCCATCTTCTCTTTCCATTCGTCCCTCTCCTGAGCCAGTGTCTCGTCGCAAGCCTGGTCTCTGTGCCCAAGGTCAGGCGCCAGGAGAGTGGCCTACAAGTTTCAAGCTATGTTAGCAAAACTCAAAGGGAAGAAAATTACACACCAAAGGTAAATAATAAGATTCTCTAACCTCAACTAAGCGAGCGACCACCTCCCGCAAAACCACTGCAAAGGAAAGTGCAGCAAGCAAGGAAGGGGAGCAGAGATCAGAAGAGAAGGCAACACTTCTGCAACTCGTACAAAACTGTCGTTAGTAAGGGCGGAGAGTCGGCCCTTTTTGTTCGGCTCAGGAGGCCTCTCGTCCATACGACGCTTAGCACTCTCTCAAGGGTCGCTGAAGATTAGAAGCTTGGAACTACCCGATGCCGAGGCCTTGTTCCCAAAGATCTTGTTCATATCGACTTGATCTAAAAAGAAGAAGAAATAAAATAACTTCAGATAAATTTGCAACCACCCACCTAAACTCTCCGGTAAATGGCTAAACCGAAGGATACCTCCCGTGCAAACTACAGGACTCAAAGAGCCTGATTCTTTCTCCTCTGCCTGGGGGAGGGATGGACGACAACCTCTCCAGCGGGGTACGGAGCGGAGGAAGTTTTCCATTTTTGAGACTTACCGACCCCGGGGGTGGAAGATGCCTTCTTCACTCTACCCGGCAGCCTCTTACCACCTTAGCGAGAGGTCAAACTCGGGGAGTGCAGGATCTTTGAGGATAGAACAGGGGGCCCAGAGTAGACTCTGCACTAAAAACCTTAGAAGGATCGAGATCAGGAATAAGGTCGGTGGTCGGAAGAGCCTCCCCCGTTAAATCCACAGAATAGGTCGGAGGTACCTCGGGTGGGGGAGGGAGGGAGGGATGTTGCAGCTTGAAGGACATCTTTTCCTCCCACATGGGCAGCTCGATGCTCTCACCCCTCGCTAATCACTCATGATTATACTGCAGGGTCTCGTGACCCTTAGTAAGATCTACTTCAGGGTCGGGAAAGATGGGGCCGCACAAGATGAATTTAGCCTCGGTGAAAAACTTCTCCACACCTAATCTTCCCCCTTGGAAATCCATAAGGTACTCAACTATGAATTTGAGGCCAGAAGGAAGATTCTTCATGGATGTTTTGAAGATGGCACTCTTATTCTCTTCCCTTCAAGACGTTAGAAACTCGGAAGGGGGTCGAAATTGCGATAGAAGAGGAACCGTTTTTGCCAGTCAAGGATTCTGGACTTTAGCCCTCTACTATCTTGACCTTACCTTAAAGATGAGCCCAGGGATGCTGGCTGCCAGCGGGGAAGCTGTCACGACCCGAAATAGCACGTGACTGGCACTTGAATCATGTGAAGTTTATAGGACCCCACCTAATTCAAGTAAGTCAAAAGCCCGGAAATCTAAACCATTTAAAAAAATAGAGTGAAGGGAAAACTTGTTTTAAAACAAGTGATTTTAACAAAACAAGTGGCATTAAACATTTTAAAAGCAACATCATATTTTCCCGAAAATTTCGGCAGAGTCACCTTTGTAAATACTAGCCCCCAAACGCATACAATACATGAAAATACATAATAATGAATAAAGGCATCCCCAAGCGGGAGCTAGCTCTTCGCCAAATGGTGGAAACCACCACACAAGCAATATAATATACAACGCCGAAGGGCGAGAATCAAAAACTCAGACGAAAACCCACATCCTCAAGAAAACCAGAGAAGAGTCATAATAATATAAAAGCGCGACTCTAAGGTCAAAGAATATACAACTGTTCTTCTAAATCAATCAAATAATATAAGTCTGGTTGATGGAGTTTACTAGATACAACTGAAATAAATAAAGTACGACGGTGGTCACGATATGAGTGAATCCACCTACCAAAACAATCATCCGGAAGGAAGCAGTGTGCCAGCAAGCCGCAATGAAACCTGTACAGCCAAACCTGCAAGAAACTGTAGCACAACGGGGGTGAGTTGCCAACTCGTGAGTAGAAAACATCACCGAGAAGAAATCGCATGTATGACTCTCTCCTAGGTCATTCAATAAAACTCTACAATACTACAACAAGGGTAACAGTATATCAATAGTGTGAAATCAAAGTACTCGTGTTTGTGCCAAGAATAATAATATATCAATGCGTGACATGTACTAATGCACCATCCAACGTGTGTCCAGCAACGACACACAAATCATGATAAAACCCGAGTGCCTAGCATCGGCATTCAAAACATCATGAAGTCCGTGTCCAACAGCAACACATAATACTCAAATCCCAGGCTCCGCATAATCAGGATCGGTCCATAACCAGCTCTCTCATCACTGGCTCCGCATAATCAGGATCGGCCCATAACTCCGAACGGTATCCTCCGGATATCCGTCGAATTTTCATACAATCACCGGTCGGTAGTGCTCCCCTGCCGGGCTCAACGCCTTTCTATACGATCTTCTTGCCCTGGGGTACCGCACCGGGTCGACCATGCACCCGCAGACGATCTCTCCCCCTACCTCGAATCGGGTGTATGATACCGCTCAAGAACCGAGAAAACTCATGGTGGACACCACAATATCATACCACGAGAAAACCGCAAATTTCTATTTTAGAAATGATAATGAGTTTATAAATCCTTGCGGTTTCTCCAAATCTAGAAATCTTATGGAAAATCTGAATCCCATCATCAAGAGTCAATAAACAGTGAATACCGGTATAAAACCTCACAATATTGCATAACAGAATCAATGTATAAGTGCATGAAGCATCTAAATAAGAAATGCAATATCTAAACCAGCATATGAAAGCAAGCGTACTAGGTTGAAACTACCAGCTAGCAATTTATATCAATGAAGTAAAGTTTTTCTAATGTATGCGTGACATGGAAATTACCGATGATGATGTGTGTGAGCCGGCAAGCAAGTGTACGTGGAGCATACGCATCATCGGTAATAGTGCTGGTGTCCTGACAACAGGGCTTCATAATAACTAAAGAAAACACATTTATAAGCATGCAATGCGATGATGACAACATGAATATATAGAAAGATGTAGTAACCACAACATTTAAGAATATACATTTCCAAATACGAGTCATACAGTTCTTGGTGTTTGAAATAGCACGAATCGTGGTTTTAGAAAAATAAGGGCTACGGGGTCTTTGAGAAAAAATACATCCTTTGAAAAATCCTTAGTATCCCTCGGCCCGTCTTTAAAATACTCACGATTCGTTAGTTTTGAAAATAAGTATGACTCGAGCCCAGTCTAACATCTACCTGATAAACTACAGGACTACACTAAGAGACTAATCGAAAGGGTAAGGAAATCCATCTAAAGTCCGAGTCGATATATCTGGTAGTCGGCGATCCCGCCTCAATTGCGTCACGTACGGTAAAATATATATAGTACGACATCCTCGAGTCCAGAATGCGGATCAATCATCATATCTATATCTCGTACAGTAAAATCCATCGTACGGCATCCCAAAATCGGGGTACGGGTCAAATATCACATATAGTATCATTATCGATAATTCAAGAATTAGGGGTACCATTCTAAAATCTAGTACATTCCTATATCATCAAACATATATCCTCGTGTATATGAAAACACATCACCCAATGATCCACTATAATATAATGTCGTATCATATCACAACCCAATCACATATCACAATCTCACGGCATCATGCCCGATCATAACGGCTTATCTCCAAGTATCATATACTGGGCTCATCATCCATGTATACGTATATGTATGTATGTATGTATGTATGTATGTACACACACACACACACACACACACATATATACACACTCAAACATATCACGTGTGTGCATGTGTGTGTGTGTGAACCTTTACTCTAGGGTTTCGCAACTAAGAAACTAAACTGAAAGTACTTTCCTCCAATTACACTAAATCCAACCCACGGTCTCATAAAACCTATCTTGCTAAGTATTCACATCTCATAATAACGCATAGGTATATATATACCATAAATACATCATACCCTATGAAATTGCGGGGGTGCTATACGCCCTCCACCCGACTTCCCCCGTAGATATACATCTACTCACCTGGACTCCTCGGCTAATCTGATCCGATTTCAGCTCTGTCCTTTCCGCGCCACATCCGACGCCCCTGCACCCGATCCTAGAAATGCATACAAAGAAAATAAAATAATAAATATAAATAGTCGCGGACACAAACAATACAATCCAACCACGCGCATTAACTTTCGCGTGCACACTTGGTGCACGAAACGTGCCGCGACAATACCACAAACTACAACTAGGGTCACTATACGTGAAAATCCCCAAACTTAAAACCCAAACGTACCAATCGTGGTTTCACAACACACTAAATATTATATGAAATAAATTGTAACTCATCAAAACCTCAAAATTAATTAAATCGATTTATTTCCAAAAACCCAGTAAGCCTCTTTTAACCATTTTAGTACCAATCTAGATGTTTTAGAAATCTAGTGGCCACAATACTCACATAATGTCATAATTAGGCCACACAACTACTAACTAGATTTTAATCTCATCTAATTACACATTTACCATGAAATTAGTTTGTAAAATTATGTAATTAAGACAATTTAAATTTAACAATTAACAATTTAGCAACTAGGTTAGGTTTTGTAAATCTTAAGATATTAGACTACACATTGTAATCAAGATTAAGTGATAAAACCTTAACCTTAATTTAACCCTTCTCTTGAATATTTAATCTTGACATTAAAACCATAATTACAACCTAATAAGCTAAATTAAGTAATTAATCAACAATCAAAGCATAGGCTTAGAATTATATCTCAACAAGTTTGAGATCAAACATGCAAACTTTAGCCTCCAAAATTGCTTCTTGCTCCAAGACCCGTGCTAGATTTGAGTAAAGAATAATGGATAAGGGCTTAATGATGAATTAATGTGACTTTGTGTTGATTTTTGAGGCAAAAATGAAGAATTTTGAAGTGAAAAGGAGGTGGGGAAAATTTGGGGCTGCAAGAGAAGGGGCTCGGCCAGAATTCAAGAGAGGGAGAGAGAGTGAGGTGAGTGTGGTGAAGTCAAGGAAAAAAGAAAACAAAGCTCATACCTCACTAATTAAATCCCATGCCTTCTTCTTTATTCTTTTCATTTTCTTTTCTTTTGATTTAATTGAGTTGAAGAAGAGAAGATGAGGGAGGGGGGCAGCAGGTTTCGGCCATGAAGAGGGGGGGGGGAGAGAGAGTGGGGTGGGACTCTAGTCAAAGCACACACAACCCATACCTCATAATACACCTTACCTCAATTATTCTATTTTTATTTTATTTATTTCAAATTCCTATTAGCCTAGAATTAACTAGAACCTTGCAACCAAAAAGGGAAAAATAACATGTTACAAACTTGGTTTAAGCTTGTCATGGTTCACATTTGTATAATTAACCCAATCTCATTTGTCATTATCACTAATTAAATGTATTAATGAATACTTAAAATAATATTTTAAATAATTAATTACGGAAAATATTTTAGTAAACTAGCAACTTACAAGTGACCAATTAAATACCAAATACTAGCAATTATATAGCTAAAATAGGTATATTTAATTCTATGTTGAAAAATAATTATATCTTAGTTTTTACGGAAAACACCAGTTATTTTACCGATTATCGGAAATTTCACCTAAACGATTTTTCAGAACGTTGCAGAAGCTAACTCTTATAAAGGCATGGAGGAGCTCAAGCGAGTAAGCCCCCTTACCATGAAAAGAGCGAGGACAAAAACAATAATCACATACCAACCAACGGTCGCGATTTGAAAAGGGACAAGATCCAAATCCCTAAGAATACGCTGAATAATTAGGGGAAAGGGAAATCGAAGACCGATGAGTACGTATTCATGGTACAAACCGATATACCCTTCAGGGGGATCAAGGATGGAAAGCATAGGGTTAGTTTTGAAGTCAACAGAAGGGGAGGAAAACCTACACTTACTTTCCATCGAAAAAATCGATAGAGAAGACTTAAAACCCCTAACTTTCTTTTAATCCTTAACACTCAAGACACCAAAAGACATAGCTATGAGAAATTGAGATAGTAAGAGAAGAAGACTTACTAAAGAAGCGCTAGAAGAGAAAGATTAGTCTTCAGGGACAACCAAATCGACAGCAACTTGCGAATATGGGAAACCCTAAAACAAGAGAAATGGCAACACTACCTCTCCAAGTTTCCCCATTTTTCCTTAAGAAGAGACGGGATTGATAAATGACCGCATGATAAGATAAGGAAGCAGAACTTACGGATGAAAGACACATGCGACGAGGAAGAATGACCATGATCGTTGTACTCCAACCATAACGATTAAGTTCTACACCGACCACTCGAAACCGAAAACTCGGAGTAGGGGGTACTGATACTGCATGAAACAACCAACTATGGGTCTGACCCGATTCCACTCGGCCCATGAGGCCAACCATGGTTCCAAACCCATGCCACTCGGCCCATGAGTCCCACCAAGAAATTCTTGTATTAAGAAGACATCCCATATCGGTACAAAGCCCTAAATAACTAACCAAATGTTCATTGCTTGCATCACGACCATACGTGATGCCTGTATAAGACTCTCCAGCTTGAGAGCAAAGGTTTGTGACAATCTCTCAACAAATAGAAACCCTACCATTCTCATAAAGAAATTGACTTTATCAACGGAGGAGAGACCAGAGTATAACTCCGGCGTCCTTTCCCTTGTAGAATAGAAGATCCGGCGCTGAGGCCTTTGTCCAAGACTCCCATTCTACAAATCTATTGATAAAGTCCAAACTGTCTCAGATCCAAGCTCTATCAGAAAACATTGAAAAAACTTAGAAAACAAAAGCTAATCTTTTTTATAAAAAATTTCATGACTCTCTCTAGCACTAGAAAACAGAACATTGTAAAATAGAAGAAAAACAGAAATTTTTAAATTTCATCATATTTGTGTGGTCTATATAGTGTGCAACATGATGTTAATTTTAAGAAAACAAAACATTAGAATTTTTGAACATTTCGTGATTCTGGTGCTCTATAAAAACAAAATATTAAAAAACGTAGAAAAACAAAAATTTTAAGATTTTTAAAAATTTCACGATTTTCGTATACAATAACAAAGAATAATATTGAGAAACCGAATAAAATATTAAAAATTTCACGACTCTGTATGCTATAACAATGATTTTTGTGTGTTAAATCATGCAAAATATTGAAAAACCGAAAAAAAATAAAAACTGCGGTGATTTTTAAATAATTTACAATTTTCACGCTGCGCGTTCAAAATATTGAAAATTTTAAATCTTGATTATGTAAAATGTTTCCAATTTTCATGCGCTATCTATAGCACACGACACAATAAAAATTTGAAGATTTCATAATTTTTTTGTGTTATATAGTTTGCAAAATATTGAAAAACTGAATACCAGAGAATATTTTAAGATTCTTGAAAATTTCGCAATTTTCGTATACTAGCATGGAAAAAAACGACACAAACAAATAAAGCCAAAAAGCTTGAGATTTTTTAAATTCTTGTGTGCTATATAAGAAGCAAAATATTGAAGAACCAGAAAAACAGAATAGTTTCAGTTTTTTTAAAATTACGCATTTTCGTGTGTTAGAGTGCGAAATTTTTGTAAATTTTTCAATTGTCATGTGATATTATATGCAAAGTTTTAAAAAACCAAAGAAATCTGAATTATTTAAAAATTTTGAAACTTTCAAGAATTCTGTTTGCATATTGATTAAAAATGAAGAAAATGGAAATTTTTAATATTTTTGAAAATTTTACGGTTTTCGTATGCTGTATCATGGAAAATATTAAAAACCGGAAGAAAACAAAAAACATTTTATATTTTTGAAAATTTCATGATTCTTTTGTGCAAATATTAGAAAACTAAACAAAACAGAAATTTTGATATTTTTAAATTTTGTCATATTCATGTGCTATAGGGTGCAAAATGTTGATAATTTAGAAAAAACAAAAAAAATAGAATTTCTAAACACTCTAACTCTAATGTGTTACAAGCAGCAAAGTATTAAAAACCCGAAGAGAAAAGAAATTTTAAGATTTTTAATAATTTCATGATTTTTGTATGCTATAACAAGGAATTATATTGAAAAATGAATAAAGTATAAAAAATAAAAATTTCATGATTTTCGTATACCGTAACAATTATTTTTTTGTGCTATAGCAAACAAAATATTGAAAAATCGAACAAAATATAAAATATTGAGTTTTTTTAAGCGTTCACAATTTTCGTATGATATAGCATTCAAAATATTGAAAACTTAAAATTTTCGAATTTGTAAAAATTCGCGATTTTCATGTGCTATTTATAGCATGCACAATATTAACAATCTGAAATTAAAAAAAGGTTTGTGGCTTTTTAAAATATCGTGATATTTGTTTGCTATGTAAGCAAAATATTGAAAGCCGAATAGCACATAATATTTTTAAATTTTTTACAATTTCGTAATATCGTGTGTATAATACAAAATATTGAAAGAAAACCGAAGAAAACTGAAAATTTTAATATTTTTTAAATTTTCGTGAGTTTATAGCAAATAAAATATTAAACAACCGAAAAAAATAGATATTTTCATATTTTTGTAAATTACGCAATTTTGTATGAT
Organism: Agapanthus africanus; assembly: GCA_030015575.1. Lineage (NCBI taxonomy): Eukaryota > Viridiplantae > Streptophyta > Magnoliopsida > Asparagales > Amaryllidaceae > Agapanthus > Agapanthus africanus. Next base: position 393,768,669 of record JASDDO010000029.1, on the reverse strand, counting down.
AGAGTGCAAATTTTATGTAAATTTTTCTACTGTCATGAGATATTGCATGCAAAATATTAAAAACCGAAGAAATCAGAATAATTTAAGATTTTTAAATCTTTCATGATTTTCGTGTGCTAATATTGATAAAAATGAAGAAAACAGAATATTTTGATATTTTGAAAATTTTGCAATTTTCGTTTGCTGTAGCATGGAAAATATTGAAAAATCAAAGAAAACAAAAATTATTATATATTGAAAATTTCCTGATATTTTTGTGCTATTACAAGCAAATTATTGAAAATTGAACAAAACAGAAATTTCAAAATTTTTAAATTTCTTTTTATTCGTGTTCTATAGCGTGCAAAATCTGGATATAAGAGAACAAAAAAATTGTGATTTTTGAACATTCTGAAATTTTGGTGTGCTATAACATGAAAAATATTTCAAAAACCATACAAAAACAAAAATTTTAAGATGTTTTGTAAAAAATTCTTATGCTATTGGAGAGAATAATATTCAAAAAAAAGAATAAAATATAAAAATATTAAACATTTCAAAATTTTCATATGCTATAACAATGATTTTTTGTGTGTTGTCGCTAGCAAAATATTGAAAAAACGAATAAAATATAAAATATTGAAATTTTTTAAAATTCTACGATTTTCGTGTGCTATTATTGCATTCAAAATATTTTTAATTTATAATTGTGAATTTGTAAATAATTTGCGCTTTTCATACGATATATATAGCATTTGAAATATTAAAATTTTGAAAGAAACAAAAAGGTTTGTGTTTTTTGAATACATCGAACCTTTGTATGGTATTGTAAGCAAAATATTTAAAAACCGAATAGCGCAGAATATTTATAAACTTTTGAAAATTTCACGATTTTCGGTAGATATAACATTCAAAATATTGGGAAAAAACGAATAAAAATGAAAAAATTTGAAATTTTCTTATGCTATAGAAAGCAAAATATTGAAGTACAGGAAAAATAGAATAATTTGATATCTTTTAAAATTACACAATTTTCGCGTGGTAGCATGTAAAATTTTTGTAAATTTCTCGATTGTCGTGTGATATTGACATATTGCATACAAAATATTAAAAGACGGAAAAAAATAGAATAATTTAATATTTTTGGAAATTTCATGATTTTCGTGTGCGAATATTGATAAAAAAACGAAGAAAACAGAAAATGTTAATAATTTTGATATTTTTGAAAATTTTGCGGTTTTCGTGTGTTATATCATTTAAAATATTTTAAAACCAATGAAAACAAAAAAACATTTTATTTTTTTAGAATTTCATTATTTTCTAGTACTATAATAAGCAAAATATTGAAAAATTGAATAAAACAAAATTTTTGAGCTTTTTAAATTTCGTCATATTCATGTGCTAAACCATGCAAAATGTTGTTAATTTGAAGAAAAAAAACACAAAAAAGGATTTTTTTGAACATTAGGTGATTATCATGTCCTATGACATGCAAATTATTAAAAAACAGAAGAAAAAAGAAAATTTTCAAATTTATAAAATTTTCGTGATTTTCAAACGTTGTAACGGATAATAATATTAAAAACCCAAATAAAATATTAAAAATTCCACGGTTTTCTTATTTTTAACAATGATTTTTGTGTGCTACAAGCAAAATATTGAAAAACCAAATAAAATATAAATATTGAGATTTTCCAAAAATTTATGATTTTCATTTTCTATAGCATTCAGAAAATAGAAAATGCTTTTTGATAAAAAAAAATTTAAAAAAACCTTTCAGGTAGTTTAGTGAGAGACCGTAAGTCTTATGGGTATTTTAGTGTAAGTTAACCCTAATCTCTCTCTTGCTGTTTTAAAATGCTCAGTAATGAGTTGTGCATGAGAGAAGCACCATCTTCTTCAATTGATACACATGGCATGATCAAACATTGGCATCCCATTTAGCCTCAAGTCTTAAGCTTAATATCCCAATCAACATAACGAGGTAATGCTTCATTGTGGGCGTGTTTGGTCGCAAAACTTAAAATATGGAATTCGTAAATGGGTTGTCACGCTCCCCAACCTTCAATACAGAGGAGCATTGTCCGCTCTGCCCCGAAACCGCATGGTTTTTTTGTCCTTCGGGATGAAACGGATCCAACGACCAGGGGGCCACTTCCCAAGAGATCACCCATCCTAGAACTTCCCTGGCTCGAGCACGCTTAACTACGGAATTCTCAAGCTCCTGTAGTGCCGGTTCACTTAAAAGGCATCTCTGTATTGAGAAGTGGTATCATTCCATTTATAGTACAGATCTGCCCTTTTTTGGAATGTATTCCGAAAAGTCTCCATTGTTCTACAGTGGGTCATACGGACTCAAGAGGTGGCCCCCACGGATTCAAGAGGTGGCCCCCGCCCACTTAACACGACACTTGGCGTGGCACTTTGTTCCGTATGGCATTTTGCTCCGTGAGCAAGAACCGGGTCCCGACATTCAAATTTATTGTTTGGATGCAAAAGATAAAAATGAATTTCTCTTCTCTAAATCAAATCCTTTGCTTCCCTTGTATGAATAGAAATATGCAAAGGGTTTTTTTAATTTATTTTTATGGTTTTGGTCATACATGACGTGGCATCCTTTCAATCCCAGAGCTCCAACTTGAAAAAACATGTTTGGTAGGAACATAAAGAACCCTAAATCTATGGAAACGAATTAAGATTTGGAATTTTGGATGTATCTGTCAATTGCAACAAATTTATGTCATCCTTGTTGACAAACATGGCCTTAACCCGATAGATCACACAATCTTAAACGATTTGAACAGGTTCTCTATCAGGCTACCAACAAGACAGATCGAGAAGATCGGGTGGCTCATGAAAAAAGTACTGCAAATAGAGAGAAATTACAAGAAAAACACTTACATTTGGCATTTTTTTCTTTTAGAAGTGAGTTATTCAGCATGTGTATGGGCAGTTTGATACATCCAACTGGTTGTATCAATGTAATAGCTGGCATTTTTTACATTTGTCAAAGTTGAAGTTGAGAGTTGAAGATCTAATCCTTTTTTCTTTTAAGAAATGAGTACATATTGTTGCAAAATATTACAATATTCTAAGACTCGTGTGATCAGACATCGTAATGGCAAAAAGAGAATGAGTGATGGTGGTCTAATCGACACTTTTTTTCTTATTTTAGAATTAGGCACTCTAAGATAATGGGTTGGTATCTGATCTCAATCTTGGTTAATGACCGAAGAGAGATGTAATCCCCAAAGATTAATGCTTTATGAAATTGGGAAGGAGAACGTCTAATTCTTGGAACTGATATATTAGGAAAGAGAAGATTAGATATCTTTTAACAATCTTTAATAACTAATTGGATTTAACTGCATCTAATCTAATGAAGAACCACCCATTCATTTTCTCTTCAATCCAACGGATGAGATTGGCTGTCTTAAAGTCTCATATAAACATTGCGTCCCACTGGATCATTACTCTATGATACATAGTAGATTCGTACTATGTTAATTTCTTCTGTTTTTCATAGAATCTATTTATTTGGATTGTAGTAAGGTTCTTCGTTTATATCATTTCTCGATCAAAAATTTGACACTGGTTACAAAATGATTGACAATAATTTGATAGACGATGAGGAACCAGATCATCGGTAGAGCTATGTTTTGTAGCCCAATCTTATTTTGCATGGGAGACAAATTCTAGAATGGTAACGATCGGTATCAATATAGATTCATTCAACAACAGCAAGCATTTAAGGGGCTTGGAGCAGCTCATGAGTAAGATCTAGATTCGAACCGGTGGTACCTCATTAATGAGAAATGGATGACTGATTTATTCCGCCTATCATCCCGGGATCGAGTCAGGGATCTCATTATTTTTTAACAGCAGCAAGCATTTAAGCAATATGAGCTCTCTTCTTTCGTCCTTCGACATTTAAGACCGTCTTCGGTTAAATTAACTAACATATATCGTTCGCCTCAATCGAATAGGAATAGGTCTACCCCTATTCTTAACTGCATCTTTTTGAACAACATTGCAAACATCTAGATCGGTTCTTCAATACATATGGATACAGTCACAACTTTGGCTAGTTGGATTTGATCAACTAAAAAACACCAATTCTAGCACACTTGACCTCATCAAAGTTGGCTTATACCGTTGATCCATTAAACTCCAACTCTAACGACTACAACCTTGTTGCGTAACAACAGCGACAGGACATGAAAAAAATAAATACTACAAAACCACCGAGTCTTCTTTAATGCTATATACTCATATGAGAATAATGAAGAAAAGAGGTGCTAGGAGGCTTTTTCGTTAGGTGACGACAAAAATAAACACCCACCGTAAATTTTTTTCGACGACCGGCACATATCATCCTCATCTTTATTATGTAAGATGTGGATACACAAAATTTCATGTGATTCCACTACTTTTTCACCGTGTTGAATGAGCAATGTAAAAAGTTATACTGTCGGTACACCGTTAATTTTGCGCACACTAAATTAACGGTGAAAAATGATGGAATCACATGAAATTTGGTATATCCACGTCTTCTACAGTAAAGATAATGATGATAGATGCCGATCGTCGAAAAAAATCGTGAAAGCTGTATTTTTTTCATTGCCATAACAGGGAATTCCCTACCATGGCACATTTTCTCCATTATCATATGCTCTTTCAACACAAAACACCAAACATCTGAACTCCAGCAACCAAAACTCATCATGTATAAGCTGACACTGTACCTTAACTTTAAAACTGTCGATATAATTTTATATTCCAACGCATTCCGGTACGGAATTGTTCCTTTAGCTTTTGGGAATATTTCTGCTTTAGAGTTGAATATAATTTTATATAGCAAATATATCATATTTTCCCTTTTTTTATAGACTTCCATATAATCGAGAATTTGAAAAATGCCAACTGGTCGTCTGGATTATGATAAGCATCTCTCTTATCATAGTTCTCTGAATAAACAATTTGGCACTTATTTGGAGAGAAATGACATCAGATTGACAGCCGGAGATAAAATTTTGTTGCATATTTACTGGAGCATTAATTCATAACCAACCCTATTTGGATAGAAAAAGGCTACAATGATGATGAACACGATCCTAAAGGCTAAGCGTCCTTTTCTATAGGCCAAAAGCTGGTTCTTTTGCACAATTGTATCTTTTTAACCTGGTTTTTAAAATACATGTCAGCGGTGCTTTAACATCATTCTAATGTTTTTCAGACCGCACCAAAACTTTAGAGTTATGGAAAGGCCATAATTTTATATTGCGACACCCATTTCATGCAGAGGGTCCCACTTATGATTTAGTGAATTTCAACTAAAGGATGCAGCAGTTCAGCAAACCCTTTCTCTCTTCTCTTTATTTTTTTAAAAAAAACAAAAAAAACAAAGCACCAACCAAAACCAAACACTCATTCAACATGAACACATGCAATGCGCTTAAAGAAATCTTCCAAGTCTTCACACACTCGTCACCACCTCTCTCTATATTATAACCTCACTTCCCTTGATCCACCAGTTCAATTTTCAAGCCTCGTTCTTTCCAAAAATGGGAGGATACATCTCTTCCTTCCATAACTCCGGAAAACTGGTGCTACCCAACGGCACGGTGCGCGTGCTCGAGCGACCAATCACAGCCGCAGAGCTCATGCTCGAGCACCCGCAAACATATGTTGTCGAGTTCGATCCAAATTCATATACTAAGTTGCTTCCGCTTCCAGCCGACTATAACTTGAATCCTAACAAAGCCTATTTAGTGATTCCCATGGCTCGAGGCAGGGCTAATGGTGTATCGATTGAAGAGGCTCGTAGGATTATATTGGGAGCTCGAGAGACGAAGATACCACCACTGTTTGGTATGTGCATGGCTAGAAATGAAAATGGTCCAGTGATGGCGGAGAGAATAGAGAAGGTTGAGGACGTTGAGTTAGAAAGCGAGGGATTCAAGGAGAAGACGGAGCTTTTGTGTAGGCAGTATTCGAGTAAAGGGTGGAAGCCGAGTTTGGGGACTATAGAGGAGAGGAATTACGAGAAAATGCGCCATTGGCTGTTCTAAGAAGAGAAATTTTTGGGTTTTGTGTAAATCTATAGATACACATGGTCAATGTAATGACTTAACCAATACGCTATAAAATTACTATTCACATGGTTAATGTAGTGTTTAATGTTTAGCTCATGACTTTATTTCTGCCTTTGATCTAGTTATTATCTATAGTAAACCAAGAGTATTTTCATTCATAAATATTCCTTCGACCTGGGAAAGCTGGATTTAAAGCATGAACATTTTCATCCATATATCAATTCGAGTTTCATGAAGCTAACCCCAATGAAATCAGAAAGGACTTAGTGTATGTATGGATCCAAAACCAAAGGGATAAATATATAAACTGATAAAATAAAGGAGAAAAAACTCAATCCTAAAAAGCGAAGTGCATAAAAGCAGTGATGAAGCAGCCAAACGTAACCTGAGCGCAATTTAAATACTTTTCATTTATAAAAATTGGCTATTGAGTTGATAACAGATAGAGATCGGTAATACAGAATACAAGAAGTTACAAAAGATGATGCAACAAAATAAGCATATAAACATGAAGGCAACTAGGAAAATTACATACCATGGATATGAATTCCAGTATCAGCTATCTATCATATGGAGCATTCTCATATTTCCATATGATTTCGTATTTATGCTTCACTGGCTTTGGCAATGATTTGTGAGGCATGCTCTGCAATGGTTGAATCAGGTGAGCACTTGAGCTGACCAAGAATGGGAAAAAATTGAGAAGCGCGGAGAGAGTGTCTACAAAGAGAATGTTCGGACATTTTGCGCAAAGCAAAGAGAACGATCTTGATAGGCGACTCGTTGAGCGCATTTCCCCTGCTGGGGCTCAATGCAACGACAGAGTAGTCACTGACAAGCTTCAATAAAGCCTGCGGAAAATTGAGGTACAGTTCAAAAATGTAGCATATAGTAAAATAAATGAATCAGCCAGACTAATTACTACTTGACGAGGTATCTTTTAAAAAGAAATCCAAATGAATCCTATACCTTTTGAAATGCGTGAATAACTGTGTCTAAATCATACTTTTCTCGACATGCATGTTTACGACAGAGATGATAATACTCAAATATTTGTAAAGCATATAAAACTCAGTTTACAAATAATTGTAAACAAAACATCAGACTCACTCAAACCTCAGAAAAATAGGGCTACACCTCATAATGTAGCATTTGGTAAATCAAATGAATCAACCGCTTTTTTTTTACTACTTAACCAGGTAGTTTTCAAAAAATCAAACGAATCACTATACTTTTCCATGAATAACTGCAACACTTAAATTATGCATATTTCTACACTGTGTCTCGGGATTCTATGTTGAAGTAATTCTGAAAGCAGCAACAGAATTTTAGCACAAGTTTTCAAAGATGATGATATCACTCCAGAAAGAATCAAAATTCATTTTTTAAGGAATGGAAAACAAAATACATCTATCAAAGAAATGCTATAGTAAAAAAATCCAGCAGGGGAAATACCTGCATTGCACCCTGAGAAACTATGTCTTCACATAGAACATTGGAATTGCGCACAAGATTACTAAGAGCACCTGCAGCATTGGCTTTGGTCTTGTCTTCCTCCGCTGAATGCAGACGTTTCGTGAGCTGGGGAATGGACCTTCTGAGTTGTTCGTATAGAGCATCGTTGTGGTATGCCGCATTACCAATCTGGACAAATAATAAACAGACATATTTAAACGAATATGGTAATACAAGGAAGAGAAAATATTTAAGTAATTTACAGTTGGTATTTATTTAAACTATAACCACAATTTGGGGGAATTCAGACCAAACTCAAAATTTCTGTTCAATACATTTAAGGTGATATTTTTTCTTTTGTTTACACCCTATAAACCGAATGAACAGACTTTGTTTTGTAGGGGGGCCATGAATTTGCTAGAGTGGATTCTATTGCACAGGCGACAAGTTAATAAAGCAAAAGCAACCATAGATTGCTAGATAAACCTGAATTTGATCATAATGACTAATGACTATAAGGATATATGAAGACTGCAGATATCAGAGGTTTGTGAAGAAAGAATCGATCAATCATAATAAGGATTTTTCATCTTGCATTAATATCCCGAAAGGTTGTGGCAAAATCCTACTTTAAGTATGAAACCAAAAGTAGGGTCCAGAAATTGTTTTTTTCTCTCGTTGTCTTGTTGGTAACTAAGAAAACAAAGAATATTTCATTCCCTAGCGGTGTGCATGCAACCAAAGACTAGCAGCTTAAAAATAGAATGATGAACATTCAAAAGAAAAGAAAAACCACAAGGGGTTTGTACAAAATTTGTTGCAGAATCTTACGGCAAAACATGCAAACTTCCTGGTGCGTTTGTCAGGGTCAGCACATCTATCAATGAGGAGATCAATGATCTTATACATTGCCTGTAACACAGACACAAGAATAGATAACTTTGATCATTAATTTTTAAAAAAATGAACGAATATCATGTTTTTCATGATCAAACTTACAAGTGGGCTATAAAAAAATGGGCTGTGTCGGCACATATTTCCTATGGCACTGCAAGCTTTAGCACGTAAATCAGCATCATCACATCTTAGGAAGTCTTTCAGATACTCTAACAGACCAGCTCTATAACTGGGTTCATAAAAGTCCTGTAATGCAAAAGAAAAAATATGTTTGAAGTTAATGGTGAAATAGACAGCATATTTACAGCATACTGAGTAATAAATATCATCTCATGTATCCCTCTGTAAGCATTTGAAATACACATGAATGCCTATAAAACTAGAAGTTGTGATATAATTTCAAACGTAGATTAAAATTTGGACCTTTGACATTCGAGCAAGATCAGAAACTATCATCAGATAGTCAAGCACAGCCTCCTTTGGAGAAGAAACACCAAGCAGTCTTTTCACTGTGCTTGGATTTAAAAGACCTTCTCTAAGAAGTTGCAAAGCTAGAGGGCGATAGCCCACCATTTTGGCGACAAAGGCTACCGGCCTTGATACTTTACTCAACTCGATGATATCCAGACATCTAAAGATCCATGCACTAAGCCCGGCCTGCAAAAAAAAAGTGTAACACTTCGAATAATTCGTTAAAGAAAACTATTTGATAGTTTGGGAAAAAAAATTATAAGCTACCTCTAAAATGACTTGAACATATTGATACATGTTTGCCTCAATTGCTTTAACCATCTCCTTATTTTCTGCACCCATTCTTCCACCAGGTGACCCGATGTCCAACAAGAACCCGCTATTAATGGACGCAGATGCTAACGGCATGTTTGGAGAACTTTGTACGGCAATAAACGGAAAAGCCAAGAGATCAACTACTGCATTGATTAAATCCGCAACTCCACTGTCGCCGCCACCAAGCCCTTTCCAATTTCTCAACGCATTGAGGTGCACATCAGATATCAACTCAGAAACAAGCTTCATGTGTTCTTTCCGAAGCAAAACCTCACGAAAAATGCCTCCTGACAGGCAATAACACAACGAAGAAACTGCCCAAACAACTCCCAATGGTGATAACCCTGTTCCATATTTTGTCCCGATTTTTTCTTCTGAAGTTTCTTTCTTGAGACCATCAGCTAACAAATATATAAGAAGTTGAGGAATGCCATTTGAACATGCTTGTTCAATGGCTAAAGGCCCTCCCCATTTCAGTCTTGCTTCCAACAACCCGATACAACCATCTCTATTCAAGAGCATTCCATTATAACAAGGAACTGATTCTTGTTCTTCAGATAACCAAAGCTTGAGGAGCGAACGGAGTGTTGCCATAGGAGGAAACACTGCCAATGCAATTTCAGAAATCGAAGATTTCACAGGTCCTCCGCTTTCAAGAGATACAATCGATGACAAAGCTAGCATTGTTGCAGCGCAGTGCGATTGAATCGAATTTGTCTCCCTATCATCAGAAGAAGAGAGATGTGCAAGGACTGAAAGTCGAGTCCGCTGTTTTTTCTGGGAACTAGTTAGTATATATGTTGTGTAGCATTTTCCATTGGCCTTTAGACAATAAGCGATAGTAGCTAGACTCATACAACAATGTATAACAAGGGCACGAGGGTTGGACAATTTGCTTTTCTGGTTGCGCGTTTCTCCTGAATCCTTGGTTAAATATGGAGCACATAAAGCTAGTAAGGAGAACATATCAGAAACAATTGTTCCATCTCCACCTAGATCCACTTCATCAATACCGGTTGACGAATTTGGGAGGCCACAGAGTATGTTGCAGACATCAGGGCACAATAAGCATACCCTTGAGATAAGCTGGAAAAATAAAGGTTCCATGAGAGTCAAAACTCCATACCAAAATCAAAGAGAACAGGGAAATCAAGATCCTGGAGAGGCATGACTTTTCAATTTAGGATCTATAATGCACTAGCACATTTCCCATACCAACCCTTGATGATACTTCCCCAACAGGTGTCAGACACATTTTTGTACATGTCTAGATATGCATATATGAATATCTTATAGAATAACATTTTTGGCGTCATATTTTATGTTTTTGTTGGAACGGTTTAGAATATATACTATTATTAGGGTACATCGTACGATAATGTTTGGACATCAAGTAATTGCAATCTCTATATAAAGAGACCATTGATCACATAATAAAGTATCTATTTCTCCTCAATTTTATTTTTAACATGGTATCAAAGCCCAGATCAATCGGGACCTCAACAATACCTCTAAGAGAAGAGGTCTACATGCACTCAAAAAAAATGCCTCTGAAAGACCTAGCTTTACAGGTGTTGTGCAATCCACATGACAACCACACCCAAAAAAATGATGGTTGCACATGACTGGGGTGTTGAGATGTACGGATTTAAATAGTCTCACACTGGAAAAACCATAAGTGGTACATTGGTATAAGATATAAGATGGGACAAAACTCAACAAGACTTGAATCTTATTATTGGAACCCACTTATATCAAAAACCCGTGTACACTCATAAATAAAATATATAATTGCACCACTCGTTCTTTAATATATAAAAAAAATTTACTATGGTATCAAAACAGGTCTCCTAAACCCTAAACATAATCCTAAAAAATTAAAATAAAATAAATAAAATAATAAAAAGAAGTCGCAGGCCTCCTCCCTCGACTCACTCGTCTCCAACGGCCTTCCCATGACACGCTCTCGTCTAGCGCCTCCCACAACACGCTCGCTTCCATGCCTCCCTCGACTCGCTTGCCTCCAATAGCCCTCCCTCTAAAAATAGCCTTAGAAGGGGGCGAATAAGGTTTCTATACGTTCTATGGCAAATTTAAAAATTCTAACTAATATAATAAAATGATTACCAAGTTTTAGCGGAAATATTTAAACAAATTTTAAACAAAAAAACTTAAAATGGCAATCAATCACAAGTACTAAAAATTAAAGAGAAAAAGCAATCACAAACACTGAGAATTATTGACTAGGGTCTACCACCTCCTGTGGTTAGTCCCCGCCTGAAACTCATTCTCAGGATTTTTGCACTATAATGGTGAAGTACACAAATCCCACATCATAGGAATATGAAAAACAAAAATCCCTCTTCACAAGGGTCTACCAATCGAACTTATAATTCTCTAGAAAACATGTTTTCATCCTCTCTAACCCGTGATTCTTTAGAAAAGACGCACTTTCCTCTCTAATCCAAGTCTCTAGGAAGATCTCTTTTTCCACTCCGAATACACAATTCGAGCAAATGAGAAGCACCCCTTCTCGTGGGTTGCAATCGTTTTATTACGAACAATAATACTCACTCACAATCATATTGATCTCAAAGATTATGACCGGTTATGCACAAGGATTGTTTTGAGAAATTTTGGACAAGTTTATGCCTTTGGAGAAAATGAGAATTTGGACAAGTTAAAACGCGAAGAACGAGAAGATTTCTTTCAAAAAAATTTGCAATGAATGAATTGATTCTATGTTATGAGAACTCAATAGCATTTATAGAGGATCGAATGGGAAGTTATACTAACTATAACAGTTAAAAACTATCATAAAATAGTTTATGACTGATTGGAGGAAGTTAGTAACAAATTTGGCGCAAATATCCATTCGATTCAAAATTTGAAAGTCAAAATAACAGGACAAACTGCCCGAGCTGACGTCAAAGGATGGTGTCTGTCCTAAAGGAAAATTCCTTCTACTGACGTCAGTGGTGACGGCAGTTGAACAAAAGTTTGTTCATCTGACGTCTATGGAGACGTCAGTGAACTATATCCAGCAAGTGACATATTTTGGAATTGTGGAGTTGACGTCAGGAGTGACATCAGTGGTTCAAAAAATGACTTCCGTCATGAATCTGATATTTGAACTTTGATTTAGCAGTTTGAATTTCAACGGATAACTTAATGGTCTCTAAAAGAGAACAAAACGTCATGGACATTTGGAATGGGTTGGAATGTGGTTTTTAACCTTTTGAGATCATTCCCTAAACATGTATACAATACTCAACTCATCTTCAATTCGGTTCTTCGATTAGCTTCTTTCCCTTGATTCGTTACGTTGAGACGTGATTGAATCTTGATTTGGCTTGCATCACTTTGTTGCTTGCATCGAGTCATCATGTCATATCACTGTTTTGAAGTGTGAATCATATTGTAGACAATATTGACGTTGGATATTTTGCTGTAAACTGTACTAAAGATATAAATTTGGAAACGCCGTCAGTAACATATGAATTCGTTTAAATAAACTTTTAATCTAAATCATCAAAACCAAGGATCGTGTGACACGGATGTCAACACTCTCCACTCGGCTACAACGCCTCCCTCGACATGTTCCACCTCCTCAAGCGCTCCTCTACCGATGTGCACCTCCTCTCCTCCTCGAGCTCTCCTCCTCAAGGTGTCGGCGACCGTAGCAAGGGCGGCCGAGATCCGCCATTTCTGCTTCGAAGCTAAGCCGATGATGCTCCTCATGATCGAAAAAAAAACATTTTTTTCCGATCTATAATGATCGGGAATTAGCTTGAGTAAACCCTAGTATCTTTCTCTAGCTCTTTATGTGCTAGATCTGCATTTTCTATTACTTAATCTCTTTACGTGTGACGTTCAATATGACGGACGACAAGATTGATACTCACGGACGTGATCAAGTTTCCCTTTTTTGCTCTCATTGTTATCGTACCAACCACAAAGATCAATTCTGGTGGAAAAAGCATGGCTATCCGGATCAGACTCTTACTACCCAAAAAAGTACAGCTCCTCCAACCACAGCAATCCAACCATCGGTATCATCATCCTCACAAATCTCTCCTCAAGACTTACAGCACTTGTAACGTATTTTTCACATATCTCTACTACCAACTTAACCACATCAGGTATATCTCTCTTATCAGAGTCAAACCCTTGGGTCTTTGACTCCGGGAGTCCTCAACTCCGGGGTTTCAGACCACTTGACTCATACAGCTTCTAACTCTGTGTTTTCCATTTTGCATAAATTCATTTCCATTTCCAATGGGGATGTCCTTCCTGTTAGTGGTTGTACCAATATCGATGTGGCATCTTGCTTGCCGCTTAAAAATATTCTAGTTGTTTCTTCACTTCGTACAAATGTTTTATCTGTTCGTCGTCTTACCAATAATTTCAACTATTCAATAACTCTCTTCTAAGTACTTTGTGATCTAGGACAACCAGACGAAGAAGCAGATTGGCGGGGGTAAAAAAATTAATGTCATGTACTACTTGGATGTGACAACTTCTGCATTTGCTACTGTTTCTACCATTTGCTTGCATCGACGTCTTGGACATCCACATCTTTCTATGTTACGTACCATGTTACATGATTTCTGTTTATCTAATTTTTCATGCAAGACATGTATTTTAGGGAAATATTTCCGTTCATTTTTTCCTTCAGTTCATAAACATACTTATTCAATATTTGAGTTAGTCCATTCTGACATTTGAGATCCTTACAAGTATACTACTATATTTGGCTATAGATATTGTCACTTTTATTGACGATCACTTTAGAATGACACGATTATTTCTTTTACATGATCGTTCTAAATTACCACGTGAGTTTCAAACATTTATTACTAAAGTGGTTAATCCGTTTAATACATCTTTAAAACTCTATGAACTGATAATGCAAAAGAATACATGAGTCATATTTTTCAAACCCTTCACCAATCACGCAAGATTATTCATCAAACTTCCTGCTCACACACCACAACAAAACAGCATTGCTGAAAGAAAAAATCGCCACTTGTTTGACGTTGCTCAGTCTATTATGCTTAATATGGATGTCCCAAAACGCTTTTGGAATTTTGCCTTACTGCATGTTTTTTTATTAATCGCATGCCTTCCACGATCCTTCAAAACCAAACACCTTTCTCTATTTTATTTCCCGACCAAGACCATTCTCCCCTTCTAAAGTATTGGGTGTATTTGTTTTGTTCATAATCACCGATTAACTCGCGATAAATTGGATCGTAGGGCTATCAAACATATATTTGTTGGTTATTCTAAAACTCAAAAAGTTTATATTTGCATACTTCCTTCTACATCCACTATCACAATCGCTCGTAATGTCACTTTTCTTGAAGATCAACCCTTTTACCCTCCAGCAGAAAGTCCTTCTCACGTCCCGCCGCCGCCACTTCCTATACTTCCAGATGACCAACCAATTCATACCTAGTTTACTACTATCGAAATTCCTTGTCCTCCTCCGATTACGCATGTGTATAGGTGTCAACCGAGAGCAGTGATAGATTAAACAGCAGATACCGAAGCTCTTCTTCTATGTATACAGCCGAATGCTGACGCACTCTCACATCTCCCTCCTGATAGTTTGTCCGACGATTTACCAATTTTGCTTCGCAACGGTAAACGAACATGCACTACTTCTCATCCTCTTGCTTCATTTGCTTCATATCATTGTTTTAGTCCAGCTCTATGTCAGTTTGTCTATTCCTTATTTGTTGTTTCCCTTCCTAATTCTGTACAGGAAGTTATAAGTCATCCAGATCGGCATAGTGCTATGATGGAAGAGTTGTAGGCACTGAGGTCTAATCAAACTTGGGATTTGGCCAGCCTTCTTTCACAGAAAAAAGTGGTTGGTTGCCGGTAGTTCCATACTATCAAACATAATTCTGATGGCAGTGTATCTCATTTGAACGCCCGCCTTGTTGCCAAAGATTATACTCAGAAATACGGTGTCGACTATGATGAGACTTTTTCTCCAGTGGCCAAACTCACTATTGTTCGTGTCTTGATCTCTCTTGTGGTTACCCGCGATTGGCCTCTAAATCAGCTAGACGTCAAGAATGCCTTTCTCAATGGTTATCTTTCCGAGACGGTTTATATGCAATAACCTCCAGGCTTTGAGCGTGAGGGGGTCTCTTGTACATCATCTTAAAAAATGTATCTATGGGCTAAAACAATCTCCTCGGGTATTGTTCGATAAATTCAGTATGGTCCTAAAAAATATATATTTCATAAGGAGCTTGACAGATCCATCTCTTTTTATACATAGACGGAAAAAAGGAATGATTATTCTCCTTATTTAGGTCGATGACATAATCATTACTGGAGATGATTCCGAAAGTATATCTAAGATCAAAACTCATTTGGCATCACATTTTCATACCAAAGATATTGATCATCTACAGTACTTTCTGGGTATAGAGGTATTTCGAAATAAGAGATCATTATTTCTCACAGCGGAAGTATACTCTTGATCTACTTAAACAAACAGGATTTCTTGGCTATCGCCCTGCTGATACTCCCATGGATATAGTATTAAAGATCTCGTGTTAGCTTACCTGATGACCAGCCACTTTCCGATTCAGGTCGGTATCGACGGTTAGTTGGGAAACTGATCTATCTCACGGCTACTCTCTTAGACATATCCTTTGCAGTCAGCACAGTAAGCCAGTTAATGTAGGTACCCTTAGTTTCCCATCTTCGAACTGTGAGCGCATTCTCCGCTATTTGAAGCATGCATCTGGGTAAGGTCTTCTCTATAAACCATGTTCTAATCTGTCTCTTGTAGCCTACGTTGATACTGATTTTCCCGGATCTATGGATGACCGTCGCTCCACGAGTGGATTTTGCATCTTCTCTACTGTGAACCTAGTTACTTCGAGCGGCAAGAAGCAACATGTTGCACGCTCATCAGCCGAGCTTGAATATAAGACTATGACCCATGCCGTCTCAGAATTGACGTGGTTATCCACATTGCTTTTAGATCTCGGTGTTAGTTCTACAACACCAATTTTCTTGTTTTGTGATAAAAAAGCTATAATTCACATTTCAGAAAATCCAGTGTTTCACGAACACACAAAACACAATGAAATGGATTGCCACTTTATCAGGGAGAAAATTGTTGAAAAGGAAGTCATTCTCCATCATATTTCTACCCATTCACATATTGCAGATATTTTAACGAACCCTCTTCCAAGACCTGCATTCGTTCATCTATTGTCCAAGCTACGCCTCACCGATATCTATGCTCGAGCTTGAGGGGGTGTTGAAATAATTTAGAATATATATTGTTATTAGGATACACCGTACCTTAATACTTAAGCATCATGTAATTGCAATCCCTATATAAAGAGATCATTGGCCACATAATAAAATATCTCTTTCTCCTCTCTTTTATCTTTAATGGTTTCAAAACTTGATTCTTGTATAAATCTAGTCAGTGTTTCATATATATGCATCTAGTTGATAGCTTGATGCGGTCAAATTAGATTTTTGTGTATTGTTATTATCAATGTGTTGGACGTTTTTATGATGTATGTCTTCATTTATGATCATTACATCTTTAGATGTCATTTCAATGAGGAATATTTCTTAGTGACGCAAGTATTGATCTATGATATTTGTTGGCTTATATTTATGGTTTCTAGGTTCTTATTGATTTTTAGATGAATGTGGGTATGGTAATATAGGTGATATTTTATTTATTTAAGCAAATCAGTGTATTTATATGGGTATTTTAGAATTTTCTGAGTCGATGTATCCCGTTATTGATATGCCATTTATTATATAAATAATATATTAAACAAACAACCAAAGATGGTTATTTTAATCCAACAAGCCATATTGACAGTCTCCCTACCAACTGGAACTCTAGAATTAAATAAAAATATGATGCAAGCCAAAAATTTCAATTATGTCGTCATCAGATATCATAAAAGGAATTGGCACGTGAGGATGCAAAGATTGAAGTAAATTTTGTGATTTTAGATATACGAACCTGAAGAGCAGCATGAAGAGCAGATTCTAGACCATTATGAAAGCAATAATATATGGCAATCTGCATCTCTTTTGATCCAAGGAAGGTTTTCCCAAATGTCTCAACAGTTTTAACTGCTTCATTATCAGTCTGTGCACATTGCCTATCAGCCTGGTATAGAGAAGGGTGTCTTGAAAAGTTCAATGGGTATACTTGTGTTTGTCCTTTGACTGACATAACTTCCAATGCTTCAATAAGATACCAGATAGCCTTGCATGCTTCACATGCTGCTGGCACCATATTTGGCGACCCTTCAATGAGTCTCGAACCTGATATTTTTAAACACTCATACATGATTTCAACAGTTCCAGATATTCTAGCATCGTTCACTATTTTTAAGAAAGCCTCTTCTGCCAATGAGGGGACAGAAACCTTCTCAGGTTCATTTGACAAAAAAGTCTTGAGTCCCATTACAACTCGAGATAGCATGACAGCAATGCATGTAGTAGATTCATAAAAGATCCTTCCAGATGTGTCTTTTGTTGAGATAAGAATCTGCATATGGAAGAGCCGAATCTTCAGATATAGAAGTCAGGAAACAAGCTCAAATGAAATTTACAAACCCAGGATGGGCTTGCCTGTGAATAGAGCTCTTTAAGGGAAATCCAGTGCATGCTATAAGAACTTCCAATTTCACTCCCACCATTATCCAGCAGTTTCCTTAGAATTGAAAGACTCTGCACAACAACAACAAAAAAGGATGAATTGCTCAATATCCAACTTAAAGAGATATTATGAAACATAGCTGCACTTCTCATGATGCTGCCTATTATTATGAATGGCCCTCTATGTAAATTTTTCTATTCGACTGAGAACATCCATCGAGTCAGATATATTATCACTTTTTGTATACTTGTAATGTATAGGAAACTAAGCTTTTGCTATGGCTATATATAGTGAAGTTGAGAGGGTTCTATTATGTGTTTTCTGGGGTTCAATGAGCTTTTCTTTGTGGCATCCCTTGTGTTTGGGGTGAGTGTGCACTCAACCAATAGTGAATAGAAATCAGCAAAACATCTTTAGTTTTATCTATGTTTCTATATTTTTCATTTTGTCAATTTCAACATAAGATTAAGGGCGCTTACAGCATAAATTTAACTGAGTAACTTTACAAAGAAAAAAGTAATGGTATGGACGAGGTCTATGAATGTGTTTCTTGCAACCAAGAGATGATCATAGTATGAAGAATACAAGAGGCTCGAGACTCGAGAGAAGGGGAGAGATCCTGGGTTCAAATCTTGGGAATTATTTTTGCAAAAGGAAAAGAAATACCAAAACCAAAATGAAAGGAAAAAAATGAAAATACCTTTACTGCCAAACCGTGGGCATCAGTGAGCTGCATTTTTACTATGATATCCGTAAATTCAAGGAGCACACATATAATGTCATCTAATGTTGTACAGTGTCGATGAATCCCAGCTGCTATTAGATTTGAGAGAATTCTGAATGACTGGTTTAGACAATCAACATTCAACCCTCTGAAGATACAAATAAAAGGATCAGTTTGCAGTAACCTTACAAATGGGGTGCTAGGTTCATAGAAAATTAAGTAGATTTACTTTGAATCAAATCCCAGAACTGCTCCCAAGTGAGGCATCTGCGTATACTGACTTATACTGACTTACCACTACAAAAGCTTTTCAATCATGGTCTTATCTCATTCTGATAAGTTCAGATGCATTTCATTATGCCAGGTAATTAGCATTCAATATAAATACTTGGAGATGCATGATCTATGAAAAAATAGCATAACTTGAAATCCATAAGCAATCTTAAAAATTCGGGTACAGATTAAACCATAATGACAGCTGATAAAAACACTTACGACAAAGAAATGCTAGTTGGGCACTAACCATGAACTAAATTGTGTTTGTCTTAGGATGCCATTCTGTTCTGCTGTACTTGGTTTAATATACACATCTAAGCATTTGAGCTACAAGACATAGCTAAATGAAATGCCCTGAAGACAGCGCATACAAAATAACCTCTGTACGTTCCAGTCAATGAGAAATGAAGACTAAAGAGGAAATGAACTTTAAAAGAACTGAACAAAGAAAGTGATTCATTTAGCCAAACCCAGAAGTTTGGCATAAAGGCTTATTGGTGTTGTATGCCAATGTAATTATTAAGGCAGTTTTTATGAGGAATTTGAACCAAAATTGAAATATATTCACTATTCACATTGATGCATGTCAAGAAATTTGAGGGAAAATAGACTTCTTTCATTAGCTTATTCATGGAGGAATACATATGTATTTATACTAGAGTTTACGGATATGGGTTTGGATCTAATATCAAAAGCCCAACTATTTTATCACACATTATCTCTAACACTCCTCCCCAAGCTGGTGCATACGTATCATGTAAATCCAACTTCTTACATAAAAATTCAATTCTTGCGTTTCTCAATACCTTTGTGAAAATATCTGCTGGTAGCTTGCAATGTATTGAGGGTTAAGAAATCCATTTGTCTTCTTTTCTCGAACAAAATAGCAATCAACTTCAATGTGCTTGGTTCTCTCATAAAAACAGGATTATACAAAACATGGCTTGTTGCTTGATTATCACAAAAGAGAGGAATAGGACAATGAATTTGAAATGCAATCACACTAAATAGGTTAGTTATTCAAATCAACTCGTACGTGATATGAGCCATTGCACGATATTCAGCCTCCGCACTTAATCTAACCACAACTAATTGTTTCTTGTTTCTCCACGATATAAGATTACCACCGAGCAAGGTACAATAGCCAGCAGTAGACATCTTATAAGTAGGAGATCCCGCCCAATCAGCATCACAAAATCCCATCAACGGTTGAATATCTCCATGATTACGGTAAATTTGCCCTTGACCAGGTGAATTCTTCAAATAGCGAACAATACGAATAACTGCCCACCAATAAGGCTCTCTTGGAGAATACATAAACTGGCTCACCACGCTAACGGCAAAAGAAATATCTCCTGTTATCGTAAGATAATTCTTCCCAACCAATCGACGGTACCTTCCTGAATCTTCTAATAATTCTTCCCGATCATCATTGAGTTTCATATTAGAATCCATTGGTGTATCTTATGGGCTTGGTACCCAAAAGTCCAGTCTCTTCTAAAATATCTAAGACATACTTCCTCCAAGACAAGCAAATACCATCTAAGGAGCATGCAACCTCAATCCCCAAGAAATATCGCAATAACCCTAAATCCATTGTATGAAAATGTTGGAGAAACTTCTTAAGAACAGCAATTCCATCGGCATCATCTACACTGATAACAATATCATCAACATATACCACTAATATAATTACCTTTCCTTCAAGGACTCGTAAAAACAGTATAATCACTCTTGCATGATATAAACCAAACTCCTGCATAACAGCACTGAATCTACCAAACCAAGCCCAAGAAGACTGCTTGAGACCATATATAGATTTTCGCAGTCTACATACTTTGCTTGCCTCCCCCTCAACCACGAAACCAGGTGGTTGGTCCATATATACTTTTAGGTCACCGTGGAGAAATACATTCTTGATATCCCACCGATATAAAGGCCAATTCAAATTTGCTGCTAAAGAAATCAAAATGCGCACAGACAGGAGCTTCGAAATTGGAGAGAACGTCTCCGCATAATCAATTCCATATGTATGTGTATAGCATTTAGCAACAAGACGAGCCTTCACCACTCAATAGTCCCGTCAGGATGATATTTAATAGTGTACACCAAACGACATCCAACTGATGATTTACCAGATGGTAAAGGAACCAAATCCCACGTACCATTCTGATACATAGTATCTATCTCTTCCTCCATAGCCTTTTCCCAACCAGGGTGACCCAAAATTTCATATAAAGAACCAGGTAAGGAAATGGATAACAAGCAGGATACAAAAGACTGATACCTGGATGACAATTGTGAGTAGCAAACAAACTTCAATATTGAAAAAGTACAAGAGCAGGTGCCTTTTCGTAACGCAATAGGAAGATCGAGATCAGATTGTGAAGCTTGTACGGAATCTAGAGACTGTGGAGCTGGCTGTAATCGTGGCCTTCATGAATAAAAATGGACTGGTGGGAATAACTTGCGGTTCTTCAGGACTCAAATCAACATCCACAAGAGGTAAACAATTAGGAGACAATAGAGATGGTTTGGTAGAGTATTCACTTGACGGAAAAAAAAATATGGTACATTGTCAAAAATAGTGACATCTGCTGAAACATAATATTTACTCAATATAAGGTTAAAGCATTTGTAGCCTTTCTGAATTTGAGAGTACCCCTAAGAAAACGCACTTAGAGGCACGAGAATCGAATTTATCTCCTCCAGAAGCAAATCTATGAACAAAACATGCACTACCGAATACTTTAGCAGGTATTGGAAAATGTGAAATCCCTGAGAACAAAACATGATGAGTAGACTTTTCTCCCAAAATAGGAATGGATAGACGATTAATAAGATAACATGCAGTTAAAACAGCATCCCTCCAGTGCTTTTGGAAACATGCATATGAAACAATAAAAAAAGTGCAACTTCCAATAAATGACAAATTTTCCGTTCAGCAACCTCATTTTGTTCAGGGATGTATGAGCAAGACGTCTGATATACAATCTCATTATCAACAAGATATTTATTGAAATAATCAAAAATATATTCTTTTGCATTATCTATACGTGGGATTTTCAACGACACGCCAAATTAGTTTTGAACTTTCAGATGAAAGACGCGAAATATATTACATAATTCAAAGCGATTTTTCATCAAGTACAAATAAGTGATACGAAAGAAATCATCCACAAATATAACAAAATATTTAAAACCTAAATATGATGGCCTATTGAAAAGGCCCCAAATGTCCGAATACACTAAATGAAAAGAGTTCGATATACGACTCTCATAAATAGAATGAGATACACGATGATATTTAACAAACTGACACGACTCACAATCAAGTGATTTTATTGACCTAAAATGCAGGAATAAACCCTAAAGGCCCATCAAGTTGAATGACCCAGCTGACAATGGAGATGAAGAGAAGAAACTGATGAGGACAAAACTGCGAAACCTGAAGGAAAAACATTGTCCGTGTTCAGATAATAAAGACCTTGAGATTCATGCCCGCCAACAATCAACTTCCTGGTCTGCAAATCCTGAAAGACTACATATGAACGATAAAATATCACAGAACAGTTCAACGATCTTGTAAGTTTGCTAACAGACAATAAGCTGATAAAGAATCGTGGAACATTATAAACAGATGAAAGCGAAAGATTCTTGGACAGATGTACCGACCCATCTCCAGTGATGGGGATGAAGATCCATCGGTTATGTAACGCATGCAACATGATTGCATTCATTTGAATCTTTTCTTGTTTTCCCGGATAATTTTATCACGATATAACACGAAACTACAAACTCTTAATTTTTTTATTGTTTCTTAAACCTTATTATCTTGACTTTGATGGTAGGATTTGGATGATTTAAATAGAGTTATGTGATTGTAACTATGAACTGCTGCATAATTACAATGCGGTACTCTGCTTAAGTGACAGAGAATTCTGCCTTTGATTATCTTTCCTCTTGATTCAACTATGTTCAATCATATATCTATAATTATCAAATCCTATCTCCTTGATAACACATCTTTTCAGCCTTTTTCAAAACCCTTACATCCTTTCGTTCTTTCAAACATTTTCTTGCACTTTCGGTACCATACCGGTAGTTCTTTCACCTCTGCTGTCATCAAAATTTCTCTTGCATCTGTTACAACTTTTTTCTATAAATTTCGAGAACGAAATTTTTATAAAGAGGGTAGAATGTAACGACCCTGAATTTTCTGTACAAAAATTCTTTTCTTCTTAAAATACAGAAAAGAGTTTGCAAGCCTGAGCCCAATTTAAAAGTTATTCTTGTTTAAGAACAGCAAGAAAGCACTTATAGCTCATTGGTAAAGCGTTACACTGCTGTGACATAACCCCTGTGTTCGAATCCAATCAGCCACATATTATTTTACCTAATTTTTCTTTTAAACTTTTTGGAAGTCCAAAAATTTACTCGTGCAATACACATAAAAATAAAAAGTCGGGAAAATCAAACATGTGCAAAATATTGTATGAACAAAGAGGGACATATGCCAGAGATCCAACGGCCCAACTCCAATATTTGGCCGGCGAGATCGGGCCTAAGACCGGCGCCCCCCTAAGGGAAAAGTCCCCAAACATTGCACACTTGACCTTTGACCTACCCCATTTCCCCCATACAGTTTGATTTCTCTGCAAACTAACAGAGACTTCAATTCCATCCTTTAATCCAATTTTTAATGCATTTTAATCCATTCTTTCAATTCCAAAACCCTAATTTCATCCAAAATAAGATTGTACATCAGACGACTTGCTCATATATCGCTCAACAAAATGAGGCTGTTGAACGAAAAATGTGTCATTTATTGGAAGTTGTTCTTTCTTTATTATTTCATATGCATGTTCCCAAAATACATTGGAGTGATACTGTTTTAACTGTATATTATCTTATTAATCGTCTACCCACTCCTACTTTGGGAGGAAAGTCTACTCATCATGTTTGTTCTCAGGGATTTCACATTTTCCACTTCCTGCTAAAGTATTTGGTAATTCATGTTTTCTTCATAGACTTCCTCCTAAAGAAGATAGATTGGATCCCCATGCCACTAAGTGTGTTTTCTTAGGGTACTCTCAACTTTATAAAGGCTACAAATGCTTTGACCCTATATTGAATAAATATTATGTTTCAGCAAATATCACTTTGTTTGACAATGTACAATATTTTTCCCCGTCAAGTGAACCCTCTACCGAACCATCTCTGTTGTCTCCTAATTGTTTGCCTCTAGTGGATATTGATTTAAGTCATGAAGAACCACGAGTTATTCCTACCAAAGCACCGGTCCATCATTTTTATTCACGAAGGCCACGATTACAGCCAGCTACTCAATCAGCTCCATAGTCTGTAGATTCCGCACAAGCTCTACAAACTGATCTCAATATTCTTATTGCGTTACAAAAAGATACACGCTCTTGTACTCCTCGTTCCATATCGAAATTTATTTGCTACTAACAATTATCATCCAGGCATATGTCATTTGCATCCTTCTTGTCATCCACTTCTTTACCTGGTTCTTTACATGAAGTTTTGGATCACCCTGGTTGGAAAAAAGCTATGGAAGAAAAGATGGATACTATGTATAAGAATGCTACGTGAAATTTGGTTCCTTTACCTAAGGTTCAAGAACTCGGTTTCGGTTTCGGTCTCTCATAATTTTATTAGTTTCGCTGGGTTTCGGCTAGTTTCGCTAATCTCGTTTCGGGTTTCGGTTTTGACAGTAATACAACATATATAAGTGTAGATATATTAAATACTTAAATTTATGGTTCTATATTACAAGACAATGATCCTATTGTTTAAAAATCCAGTCATGATACAAAATATATTGAGAAGTGTACTTAGATAAGTATTAATATAGGGTTTGGGTTCACTTTTTGCGGTTTTCTAATAACGAATGCCTACAATGATCACAATGACGGTAAAAATGGTATTAAATAAGTTTTTAAAAGTTTCAGCCGAAACGATATTTGTATGGTTGGTTTCGTATCGATTTAGGATTTCGTATCGGT
Source organism: Agapanthus africanus (assembly GCA_030015575.1). Lineage (NCBI taxonomy): Eukaryota > Viridiplantae > Streptophyta > Magnoliopsida > Asparagales > Amaryllidaceae > Agapanthus > Agapanthus africanus. The sequence goes on along the minus strand of JASDDO010000029.1, from coordinate 393,743,757 downwards.
CTCTACCGAAACCGATACAAACCATCACATATCGGTGGTTCGGACGAAACCTCGAACCTTGCCTTTACCATCTGGTAAATCATCAGTTGGATATCGTTGGGTGTACACTACTAAATATCCTGACGGGGCTATTGAGCGGCTGAAGGCCCGTCTTGTTACTAAAGGTTCTACACGGACATTTGGGATTGATTATGCGGAGAAAGGAGTAAACTCTCTTGAAAATCATTACTCGTCTTTCAATAACTCTGATACCATGTCAAGGAATGTGAGGAAAAATAGAATTCTTTCATTAGCTTATTCATGGAGGAATACATATGTATTTATACTAGAATTTACGGATACAGGTCTGGATCTAATATCAAAAGCCCAACTATTATCACACATTATCTCTAACAATGCATAAATCCAGAGTGGGAACTATGTCCAAGACATCCAGCAAAGGGATCATTTAGTTTTTTCAAGAATAACACACTCAAATGAAATAAATCCAGTTAACTTGATTACTATCAGGCGATATAACTAACTTGCATAATAGACAAGTTGTAATGAGTAAAAAGCCAAGCAACAGGCAGCAAAAAAGGAAGATCTTACAACTGTAGGGAATAAATATCCAGGCTACAGAAAAGGAAGATCTTATCAAATCACATTAACCTTACGGTAAATTTTGATTCACGGTTGGATAAACAGTAATCGACAACAACATGATGATGCTTCAGATCAAGTGTAAACCAAACTATACTTGTCATGATAGCTCCAATTAAAATTAGTTAGAGTATGCACGAAGGTTAAATGTACTTTTACCTTACAGAAACAGGTGATTCCTTGGACCAGGTTTTCAAGGGAAGTAGAATAGTGGAGAGAGCTTCATTATCTTGACCAATAAAGTTTGCACCTTTAACCGTACGTGAGCTTTTCTCCAGCTTATCCAAAATTTGGCATTCTGAAATAGAGATATCTCATTACAGGATGTCAAGATGTTCAGAAGAAGAGTACAAATCATGCATCGATTCTCGATACTAATACTAAATGAAGCTTACTGTCATGCGACCTATGTACATCTGTACACGGTTTTGACACAAACCATTTATTGCATAAGTTACATGGTGCACCCAAATGTCATTGCTATGGATATGAGACCGTTGTGATATGTTAAAGGCCACAGCTGTAGCTTAGTTAAAATCAAGCTTTTGAAATAATAACTAGAGTAAAATATGTGTAGCTCTACATATGGTGACCATCCTACAAAAGCACATCCAGATTGCTCTCCGAATAAATGCACTGAATGCGCTGACTAATACTCAGTATGCATGGTAATCTACATGATCACATGCAAATAGTTACCAGCGTTTGTAAGAACTAAGCACATTCATGACCATCTTCTTATTTACTAAGCGAATATGCACTATAAACAATTTCTTAAAGTCAAAATATCTAATAGCTTACTTTAAGGCTGTCTTACTCTTCTAGTATAATTAGGCAACATTTTGACACTCGTTTGGATACAATTTACTGACACATTTTGATGTTGGGCTTAAACCCATATAGGGAATAAAATTTTAAATGTTGGGCCTGAAGGCATCCAAAATCCCAGGAGGAAAAATAAAAAGAAACCAATGTGGAGCATATACATGAATAGTTGTTAATTTTCTTTTGATGGTTAATCTGAATGAATTGATATTGTCAAAAGGTCAATAATTTATTGGCTTGAGTGTACCCTTTGAACAGCAACTGTTATATTAGTTAACGTAGCACTAGCACAAACATCAAATAATATAATTTTCATCGTTTACCAGTTGAGCATCCTTGCTACTAAATTCATTATCTAACATGCAAATAGAGACTAAGAGAATCATACTGTTCTATATTTGACAACAGGTAAACAACGGATTGGCTTGATTTCATGAATATTTAAGCACTTTGATTTTGTATTAGCACAAAGTTAAGTTACAATAAAGGTTTTATAGCTTGTAGGTAGAATATTTATGCTGTTAAGTGTTAACTCCATCTTCTAACAGGAGAAAAAAGACTGAAATGTTCCCTGTTAAAATTACCTCACGGGACTTCGAGGAATAAAATCATAATTTACTAATGAATAGTGTTGGTTCCTCACGCATTAAGCATATATTGATTCCCGAATCAATTTCAGCAGAATAATATCTGAACTTCACAAATTAATTATTGAATACAAAAGGCAAAATTGAATATAAACTATATTTTGGGGAGAATAATGAATTGGCTTGTTAGCATGAATATGTAAGCACTTTTATTTTTTATTAGCACAAAATTAAGTTACAATAAAGGCTCTATAGATTGCAGGTACAATATTTCTGCTGTTGAGTCCATCTTCTAACAGGAGAATAAAGACTGAAATATTCCCTGTTAAAATTACCTCAAATGACTTCAAGGAATAAAATCATGGTTTACTAATGAATAGTGTTGGTTACTCTAGCATATATTGATTCCTGATCAATTTCAGCAGAATAATATCTGAACTTCACAAATTAATTGTTGAATACAAAAGGTAAACTTGAATATAAACTATATTTTGGGGAGAATGAAGCCATCAAACACTGTCATCATCTATGCTTTTGGCATTCAATGGGTCCAGCTCTGGAGAAGAACCCTAACGTTTGAAACATGTTAAAAAGGGAAAATCATCAAAAAATCTCCGCAAAGACAAAAGGCAGTCTAGGGGGGAAAGGGAAAAGATGATAGATTAGGTAAGGAAGATATATTTATCTCAAGGAAAATAAAACGCCCAAGAACTTAGATGTAAAAGATGAAATCCAAACATTAACTAAACGCAGATCGGTACTGAATTCCGTATGTTACATTCTGGACTTGCTAAATTACTGTAGATGTTAGCATAGCTATGATTAAACCTACAGAAAATCACAAAATTATGACTCGTTGATCAGGATGGGCTCTATTTGTGCGTTAGAGTTGAACATAGTTCCATATAGCAAATATATCATCTTTTCCCATTCATATAGACTTCTCCCAATGTCCATGAGACTTTGGATGATGCCAGCTGGTCGTTTAGGATAACGACAAGCCCCTCACTTGTCCTCCAGTTGTAAAACTTCGTCAAATCATTGTATGGACTATGGAGGTTTGTTTCACAACGGATCCCATTTTGATTGAACCAGAGAAGGCTGTGGCTCTATAGGTGGCTCTATAGATCCCGAATTATATTTCGACAAATGGCGAGATGTATGATACCTGATGGAATAACTCCTGTAGAAACTGGAGGAGATAAAGAGTCCTCATGTAGATTGGTTTGAGTTGGCGAAGCCACATCTGCTTGGGCATCACTGGATACCCTCTGAGTTCTGCTACTCTCAAAAGGAGCAGACATGCTTTTATCTGTGACAAAGTGGATTGCAAGCCATGAAGTTAGTTAGCCAAATCACCAATAAATAAAAGTCAGGAATCAGACCCTCAGAGTTGGCAGCAGGGGATCCGGTTGTAGGGTTAGGTTGGTACTCTTCCCCTCTCCAGGCAACATCACATTCCCTAGCTGCAGCGCTTGTAGCTCGTTGTTCCTAACATGTTTACTTAAGTTCAGTCAGCTACAAGGAATACATAATTTGTTTAAAAACTAATCTGGAATGTGAGAACCGACCCTGGCCTCTAGCTCATCTGAACTTTCTTTGACAAATGGGTGCTCAAGCAGTGTTGGCCAAGTCAATCTATGTTGCGGTACCTATTAGGACAAAGTAGCAATTCATAAAAACCTTGAAATGAAAAACTCTGTTTCCAGGTAAAAGAAAAATTAACACAAAAACCTTGTTAAGTAGTCCTTTTAAGAAGCTTTTGAAATTTGAACTCATATTCTCAGGATATTTTACTGGATCCTGTTAAATTCAGAAGAAATAAATTTAAGATGCAAAATATCTTTATTTTAGTTGAAGAAAAATTTAAGTAGGGAGAAGATCACCTTGACAATGTGCCGAATGAGTGCATAAACTGAATTTGTATAGAACGGCGGTTGACCTACAAAAAGTTCATACCTGATAGTTGCCAATAAATAGTGGTTATGTCCACGTTGATTGAATAAGCTCAATGAATCAATGGCACGATGATTATAAGTTGTATTCATGATAAATATTGATTAAATATAAATAATAGTTATGCTTTATCTAATTACAAAAAGGAAGATAGTGGATAGCTTTACAACTACATGCGTAAACAGTTATTATACGCAAGCTTAATAATCCTTTACCTGCTACACAATTTGTTTATCTATGTAGTTTAAGCCTCTACTTACCCCATCTTATTATGAAATCTTTGCCACTCCTTTTTGTTCTGAACCAAAATTTATCCTAAACGTTCAAACCATCGGAAAGATTGCTTGGGGTGGGAAGCACAATGGAGAGGGAGCCAATGGATAAAAAATATATGCACTTAAAATCTGTACTTCAATTCTACGGATTCAGCAGGCAGGGATATATGAGCTAGTTAAGTTACAGTCAATCAGTCTATGGACTCCTTTAATAGCCTAGCTTTTTATTAAGGTAAGGACTGTTGGTATGATGAGTCTTGCGTGCAGGTGGAACCAATACAAACATGTACAAGAAGTTCATTTTGCCAAATGCAGCTAGGTAGAATCATCTCAAACATTATAATCATCCCTTGACAGTCTCGAGCGGTCTCCCTGCTATGAATGAAACTTGAGAGGTTTCCCTTTTCACAAAGGGAACCTCAAACACGTTGCTTAAGATATTATTATTACTGCCAAATTCCCAGCCAGTGCAACAACATTTAACTGGTTGTAAACTATATAAAATCTTTCATGAAGTCTTAATTTAAAGCTGAACTCGTTGATGAGAAAAGAATTAAATGCAATATTTTCACCAGACTGGCCAATTAAAGAACTAGAAATAGACACACTATATTGAGTGCTTTCTGTTAAAATCTTGGCAGCTAATTAACAAAAGATACTAGAACCAATGGGAGGAGGCTGTCTTATGCATTAAACATAAGAAAGGCAAGTGAAGCAGAAGAAAACTAATTATATGGTTAAAGATATTTTTGTGGTCATATATGGATGAAAGCAACAAAAAAAATATGGTAATCGATTCAATTGGTAATTTCAAGGGTTTTTAAGAAATACTATGGACATACAGAATAACGCCCAGTGACCACAGGTCCACTGTGTGATTGTAAGGTTGCTCTCGCACCAACTCAGGAGCCATGTACAGAGGTGTGCCTATATATTCACAAACATAACTTTAGACCAGGCAGAGTTAATGATGGAAAGAGCATCAGCCCACTTCAAAAAGAGCTCAGAACAAAAATAGACGAATATCGAAATGAGATATAGACATACAAAAGTTTCAATACTATAACTTGGGAGAAAAGTTTGAGAAAGCATATGGGGGTAAATGCAGTGACTTCGAGAGGGTTTCCTCGTAGAAGACTGTACCTAAGTGCTTTGTACCCAAACTGGATATATTGTGATTTATACCCACTAATTTCAATTATGAAACAGTTGAGTGATATGCAAACTTTTAAACTGAGTTATCAGGATAGATATTGCACAGCTTCTGATAAGGCCGTGAAACAGCATTAAATCTGGATAAAAATGTTAAATTTCACACCAAACTAATGGAATGCACAATATATAATTTATAACTGGTAGTTTGAAATCAAAAAGTGGCTAGATATGGTTAAACTAAATGAGCACATGGAGAATAATTACAGTCTAGAACAACATTAACTCTGCTTTAAAAATAACTAAAATAAAATGCACTAAGCTATGTTTTCTGCCATTGATATGGAAAACAATGTCGAAAGAACTCACAAAGTAACTTGTTATTTTGCGCTACGTAGCATAGCTCAACCTAATTGTTATGTAACTCAACAAAATAACTTAAATACAAAAAAGCATACGCTGATTCTACAAATAACTTACCCTATGCTAGGCATGTACAGCAATAGCATAATCAACGCCAGTTATAAATAAGATTTTACATACGACTTTTTTGTTATCAAACCGGATTTAAATCTCAATAGATCAAGTGAATCTACAATGTTGTGTAACACATCCTCCAACTTTCAATTCTCCATGACCCAAAAACATAAAATCCTAATCTCACTCGATGACTATCAATACCTGAGTCGACGCGGCCCTATTCCGCGTTTGTCGTTGACTATATTTCCCTGTTTTTCTCTATAATGTCGATACTTAATCCTTAACTATATGAAATCACGAAGTATTGATTTATCTTGCCAACATCTTCAACTCACAAAGTCTCAAACTCATAATTCAATAATCTTCAATTCAAACATTCATCTCTTTAAATATTTTCTTCTTTATTTGAAATATTCCTCTTCGATTCTTCTTTTTGAAGCATTCAAATCAAGCATTCCATTTCCAATTGTTTTAGTAATGATGATAAGATTATTGACTTGCCATATAATATTTTTGATACCACATCAAATTTTTTTGTCGGTCATCAGTTATTAGTTTGATGCTAGTTGTTTTGGTTTCTCAATTACTTCACTGTTTGACTTTTGAACATGTATAATGCTATTGTGTAACAGTGTTGAAAAAAAACGGAATATTCGGCCGAATATCCAGGTTCGGTGGCAAAACGAACAAACAATGCAATATTTGGTTAAATATACGGTCAAACCAAATATTCGCCATACAAACCGTATGTTCGGGAGATAAACACAAATATTCTACCGAATTGGCTCATTAGTCGCAAAACAAAAAACCAACAACTAAAAAATCAAGTGTGGAAAATCGAGAACTTAATTAAAAACAAGTGGAACCTACACTTATCATTTCATAAACACTCTCTCGTCATTTCTCTCTCCTCATTCTTCTTTCACAACCTAGACACAAACCCACAATCTTCCAATTTAATTCGGACGCATTACCATTAGGCCACGGATATATTAGTTTTATATCTTTATATTTTTTGAATTTTTTATATGTAATATTTATATGAAAATATTACAGACGCATAATCTGAATAAACCGAATATTCACCGAATAAACCGGATATTCTTTATTCGCTGACCAACCGAACAAATTCTGAATCCCGTTCTTTACAACATTGTTGTGCAATATGGGAGTAAACTTGTAAAACTGAAAATTAGGAATATGTTAATTGCTTGTAAGACTCGCGTTATTTTCTTAAACTTTTTTGAATCTTTTTTTATATAAACAGTGTTGCCACCTAAGCACTAATAAGATACTAAAGAAACAAGTTACCTACATACAACAAAGACATAAATATTACAACTATACTATAGAATAATTAGTATGAATAATTATAAATTAATTAATTAAAAGTCCGTATAACTTACAATGATGTCGTCATTTTCAACATTGATGGAAAAATTCAAGCAAGCAACTTAAAAAAATTAAAAATCATTTTAACAAATTTAGCACTTTATCCGTGTATTAGCTTCTGGAACCACTCGTTCGCACTGCCACTGCCACCACCCATCCACTCACCCACCCCCGGGCCAAAAACCCTCACCAAAAAAAGGTTCACTGAAAATAGCTTTTGTAGCAGCTCTGGCAAGTGCCAAGACACATTACAGCTGCAAAAGCAGATTTCAATCCATCTTGGGAAGAAGTGCAGCGAAAGATTACTACGAATTTGCATGCAAGTCATAGGTTGAAACCAGATCAAACAATGCAACCAGTAGTTCGACAGTATTTATTGGACAGGTGTATTCATAACAATCAATGGGGGTTACTGAGGAAGCATAACAGTGATGTAGAACACTGGATACCCACCCGACTACAGCATTTAGAGATGTACTTGTATATGTGTCTATCATCCATATGGATATCTACACATAAATAATTACCTTTAATCGAACGCAGCACTACAGTATTAGCTGACATTGCACGTGCAAATCCAAAATCACAAAGCTGGAAGTTGAAGCATAAGATCAGTCAATTATATATTCAGAGAATTATCCTAAAGATAAAAAAAAGGTTTATGGTATTTACAACTTTCAAGTTGTGGAACGTCAAAAAAGTTGCGGTAATTAAAACTTTCAAGTGGTGCATAAAAATTTCAGGAAATGTATCTTCCATATGTAAGATGTAAGAGTTAAATATGTAGTTCAAACTTCAAAGTGAAATATTTCTTAGCCGTACAGTTACTGACACAGGCAGCCAACACCATGTACCAACCTGCCAAGACTTGCTTCTAAGAGAGGACTAGGAGAATTTTTAGGACAAAAAGCACATAGATGCATATATCTAGATATGATAAACTTGTCAGCTTAAATCTTGCGAAAAGTAGTATGTCTATCATGGGACAAAACCATGCTTGTCTGTATTGATAGAGTATCTTGCTTGTGACTCGTGAGAGAAAGAAATTGGGAAGAAACAAAATCTTTGTCATTTATAAGGTGTCTATGCTGGAGATTTTGAGAAAGCTCTGCAATCCTTATGGCATAAACATTAAACAGAATTGCAGAATTGCTACCAAACATTGCACAAACACCTAAATATGTTCTGAAATTTGATTAGCACTTGGTACAAAATATTAGCACGTAATTGATCAAACGAATGTCAAGTTTCAGTAAGCAATCTATTATGCATTGTATAGCTTAAGCGGATTACGTTACAGGCCGGCTAAAAAAACTCCTAGTATGATATGTTTATTAACATAGCCACTTTCCGAGGAAAAAGTGTATGATTGGCATTCTACAGGAGACTCCAAAGAGATATGTGACTTCTTACTTCTTAGGAAAAAGGAATTGACGGTCTAAAATGTAATGAAATGAAAATATTTGGTAAATGTAGCTCAACGGAGTTGCCCTAAATAGGGAAAATATTAAAAATTCAAGTACATACATTTGAGGTGATGCATTATAGAGGCAGTAATGTTAATGGGTGTATTATCAGCTACAGTGGTTCCTTCATAACCTCTAGGGAGAGAAAAATACAAATTCGGTCCAAGACTCCAAACTTTCCTCAAAAAATCAATGTTTTAAATGTCAGATATTGGTGACGTGTCGGTCCAAGGATTTTGATATCGGATACCGGATATCGGAGAAATTTCAATGATATTTGCTAAATATCGGTTCTACAATTTTGTATCATAAATGCCATTGATATAGCTTATGTTTTTAACAAAAATGTCATCATTATAACTTAATATAAATTGTTAGTTCTTTTAAATGAATGTATTCATCAATAGCTCAATGGTAGAGCGGTCGTCTATAAAGCGAATGGCCCGTAGCTTCAAACTCGTAGCCCTTGTCGAGGACGAACTCGAAAGCTCTTATCGACAACCTTGTTGTAGAAGTCGAACTCTAACTTGAAACCCTTTAAAATCTGAAGTCGAAATCGAAACCTTTGTCGACAAGGATTGCCTTGAATTGAGAGCAGTGCTAAAAAAAGGAATATCCGGCCAAAATTTGGATTCGATGGCAAAATGATCAAACGCTACAATATTCGGTCAAATATGCGGTCACCAAATATTCGCCACATAAACCATATATTCGGATGAATAGCGGGAATATTCGGTCAAATCAGCCATTAGACAAAAAACAAGAAACCCACAACTAAAAAATTATATGTACAATCGATAACTTGGTTAAAAAATAAGTGAGACCCACACTTATTATTTCTTAAACACTATCTCCTCATTTCTCACCCCATCTTCTTTCTCGACCAAGACTCGAACCCTTAATCGTCTGAATCATCTGATTTAGTTTGGACGTCCTTACATTAGGCCACATGTATATTAGTTTTGTATATCTTTATATCTTTTTGAATATTTTATATGTAATATTTATATGAAAAAATTGATGGCCGCATAATCTGAATAAACCGAATATTCACCAGATAAACCGGATATTTTTTATTCGCCGGCCAACCGAACAAACTCTTAATCCGTTCTTTACAACATTGGTTGAGATGAGGAAGGCGAGGGCGAAGTCAAGCTTGAGTCGACGAGGATCGCCTTCGCTGAGGAGTTGAACTGCCTCCTTTTGAGAGTTGAATCTCTGCCTTTAAGCGGACCTGATTGGGGAAATTGGGCTATTTACAATACGAGTTGGGTAAGTTGTATTAGTTTATAACTTGAGGCCCAAAAAACCCTAATAAAAGGTTTTGGCAAGCAAGCTGAAATTTCGTTCGATATCTCAAAATTTCACCTGGAGAAATTTCGGCCAATGCATTCTCAATTTCGGAAAAAAAATAATTTTGTAAATTTGTGTCGATTACTTACCAAAACCGAAATTTCAAAGATATATATCGGATTTCGGCCGACATTTAAATCACTGCAAAAAATGATGACAAATGAGATGCGTAGATGATATTACATTTCATAGTATACATTTTGTTACTTGCCACACATCCAAACTCCTTTAGAGGGGATTTCTAAAATATTGATCCTATTTTGCATTAGCTTTAATAAGTCATATGTATCCAAAATGGGCAAAGGGACCTGCTTTATACACTATTTTTATGCCTGCAGATGGTCTGTAACTCATAAACTTAAGAAAAGAGGTTGACAGAAGTACAAGAAACTTGGTATGCTTCTAGAGATTTCTTGGCCTAAATTTGATCCCCATTGCCAATCCCATTTTTTTAAGAGTATACGTTTGGATGATGATGATGCCAATCTACAACCTGTCATCAAAGTCAAGCCCATACAAATTTGGTACGAGGAAAATACATGCACGTGCTAGTATTAATCCCTAAAAGTCTCAGGAGAGTGCACAGATCTATATGAACATCTGTAAGAAATAAAAAAAAATAACAAGAACCCATTGTTAAATTTCAATTTCAATTTCCAGCAGCACTTATGCACTAACCTTAACAACAGATCCTGGACCAATAAGGATATTTTGCGGTTTCATATCCCGGTGGATAATGCGATTTGAATGTAAGTAATGCAGTGCTCTTACCTGAAACAATGAACAGATTTACATGGACAAAACACGATCCTCAGTATGAAGTCACACAAGTAAATAAGATGACCCTATTCCTGATAAAAGCATCACTATGTTCGAATAATACCAACTGTTTAGCTATTGCTTGAACTAGTTCTTCTGGAAGACACTTGTCATCTTCGAGAACCTCAAACAATTCACCCTGAACAAGAAACATCAAATAAGATACCTTCAGATTTGCTCCTTTCAGCAGGTTTGGGCATAAATATGAAACTTGTCTCTATCTCTCTACCTACCTGAGCAAATTCCGTAACAACACAAAACTCCTGAGGGCTTTCAAAGGCATCTAACATTTCAATTATATTTTCATGTTTCAACTTCCTGAGGATCTGCAGAAAAATCCGTAACCAACTTCATCATTTCTTTTACTCTAAATGATAAATACAATGCAACAAACTCTCAGAAAGTGCAGCAAATAAAGGGCTGATTGCATACAACACCCTTCATCCATACACCTAAATCAACACTTATAAGTTATAACCCTTCAAAAGGCCCAGGAATTTGTCAACTTTAGGGGTTATGAGTGTTATTTTAGTTCATATGGTGGCTGGCACCCAGATGTCCGGCACTAATAAGCCGGTGGATGGTTTATAAGGTGAGATTGAAATGAAAGATAAAATGTAATATACAATAATCTCATTCAAACTAAATAAAGGGTAATGTATTATTAGCCAATTCATGATACATAATCAAAGGGTGTTGCATGCAACTAACAAGGTAAATTACAACCTAATACCTCGATCTCCTGTCGTAGATTATGAATGTCCTTCTCGCTTTTCCCATGCTTGAGAATAAATTTCAATGCTACAGTCTGCAACAAAAGGAACCAATTCATTTGACTCCACTATCAAGGCCCTGTTTGGATATGGAGTTGGGATAACTATGGTTTATTTCTAAGTGGAGGCATGAAGATGCAAACTATGGTTTGCAAGCCTCAAACTTCAAAAATGGAGTTTTCAAAACTTTGATCGGATTGGAGTCGAGATAACGGTAGTTATCTCAACATTTGGGCCGAGAAAACTGCAGTTATCTCAACTCCAAAATGATCCCCAAACAACACAAAGTGAGGATTTTGGAGTTTGGTTTTGTCAGCTTTATGAAACTACAGTTTAGAAAACTCAACTCCATTCCCAAACAGGGCGAAATCTCAAATTTTAACGAAAAAAGACCCAGATTTCACTCAGTAGCTTTCGGATCGAACCTTTCCAGTGAATTTGCGTCGCCCTTTGTAGACCTTCCCAAAGGAACCCTCGCCCACTAGCTCAATCACGTGGTAATTCTCGATCCCCATTTGATTCCAAGATTTCGACCTAAAATGAACAAATCAAGACGAAATTTTTCGAGATTAGAGCTTTAGACCTAGGGTTTGGGGAGATCTGAGAAAGAATCGATAGTGCGAAAACCCTAAAAATGGAAGCTTTGTGCCCTAGATTTGGGAAAAATTACACGATGATGAGGAAATTAGAGAGAGGATCGAAGATCTGAGGCTTACCTCAATGGATTCCGAGCATTTGCTTTCGCTCTCTCGCTCCAGCTCTCGATTTAGTCTCTATTTTTTAATTTTGATTTGAGCCTTCGAAATTATTTCCCCGCTCATTTGCTCGCTTCAATTTGTGAAGCCTCCAAGTCAAATGAGTAAAATCTTTATAAGACTGTAAAAGGTATAAGTATTTACTCGTAAAAGGGGAAATTTGATAAATCAATTAAACATGGTAAAAAAAATTAAATGAGATTATATACAACGAAACAGAAAAATAAATCAATTAAACATTTTAGAATCATGAAAAGGCTAACTTGAGAAGAAGAGACAAGCAAAATATGATACGAGATAAGATGATTTCAACTTTCAAAGGGCACGTGTTTTGCACGTATTTACCGTAAAAAAAAATAAATGGTGGTTTGTTTTCTCAAAAAAAATAGGATGGTTGAGATAATAAAACAAGCTAATCGATCAAGAGCATTACTTTATTGGGTTGTGTTTTGCCCAATTGAGTCCAAACCATCCATCACCCGATTGATTGCAATATTTCAGAAAAACGGTAAATATTATTTTGGGATTTAAATAATAATATTTTGGGTTTTACGGATATGATAAACAATATGAATTTGAGTTTTCATAGATTGGTATAATTATATACCTCTATTTTTGAAAAGTTGTTGGAATTTAAAATGAATTATTAATTATGAGAGCATTTGCCCAATTGAGCCCAAACCATCCATCACCCAATTGATTGTAACATTTCGGAAAAACGGTAAATATTATTTTGGAATTTAAATAATAATATTTTGGGTTTTACGGATATGATAAACAATATGAATTTGAGTTTTCATAGATTGGTATAATTATATACCTCTATTTTTGAAAAGTTGTTGGAATTTAAAATGAATTATTAATTATGAGAGCATTTATTTAAGTGGGTTTTTCATAAATCAGCATATAATTATATCCATATAAGTTATAATGTTAAAACTAATTAATGTTTTCCTATCTTGTACATTAAACCAAATTTTATTTGTTTAGCCATGCTTAGGCGGCATGACCGTTGATGAGGAGGTTAACATTTCATTTGTGTTTTAATGATGGATTTATATTTTGAAAAGAGAGAGGAAGACATGGAGCCATCGGTGAAAGTGAGAGAGGGAAAACAAGAGTAATGAGCAAGAGTGAGAGAGAGAGGATGAGAGGCATGGCTGTGTGAGAGAGGCTAGGCTATCTCATTTCTTCATATTTTTTCTCTTTTTCTTTTTCTTCATCTTCTTGTTTCCTCCTTCCACCATCTCCAAAACTCCTCTTACCCACACCATCATAGCAACATCCCAAAATCGCATTTCCATGAGCCCAAACCTCTTCCTTTGCCAAGTTCTATAGGCTTGGTCCCTTGGAGACCCATAAGGCTTGGATTTTCTCTCCTTCTCTGTTTCAAGAAGAGATAAACTCTCATCTTTGCTTGGTTAAGAGACTTACCATGAAAACTCTAAATTTTTATGTTTAAGATCAAGTTTTAGTTTGTTGTTTGATGATTCAAGGGGGGTCTTGAGGTGGATCTGTGCTATGATAGTTCTTTGACTAATCAGAACAGTATTAGGGATAGATGAGGATATTTTAATGTAAGTTTTCTTGGTTTAAAATGTTTTTAAGTTGCCAAACTATGTTTTCCTTGAGTTTTGAATTTCGATTTAAATATGGAGTAGTTTGAGATCTCTGCAAAATATTTTGCGCATAGCTTAAACATATTTAGGTCGCCAGGAGACTACACCAAGTGCACGAGACCCTAACTCCCAGTTGGACCGCAAATTACGGTCAAAAATGTTTTTTTTTTTGGCAGCCCAATTTTTTATGTGGATGTCAGGGTTTGGTCAGTAGATCTTATACATGAGATATAAACCTTTTTTATATGGTAAATTCTCCTAGATTTTCCGAGTCAAAATCTAAAGTTGTTTTACTTAGCTTTTGACGATATTTTACGTTTTTTTAAAACTTGGGATTGTGGATTTCTATGTTACGAATTGGTCGTTCGACGTTCGTACGTCTACGCCGGGGGTATTCTGTCGTTTTGGCACGCGTTAATCATAAGTTCTAATCTAGACGCGCTTCGCTCGTCGTTTCGATTTTGATATGGATTTTTATGCGGTTTTGCTATGATTTTGGTTGTAAGTACATTCGGGGGACTTCCGAGACGACAAAGAAGGGCAGGGCATTCATCAGCTTCGACTAGAGTGAGACGCGTATCGGTGAGTAGATGTATATCTACGGGGGAAGCAGGCCTCGTGGAGAGAGTGAAGTAGAGAGAGAGACGAGTGATGATGAATGAGAGAGGGAGAACAAGAGGGGTCGGGGAGAGAGTGAAGTAGAGAGAGAGACGAGTGATCGTCGAGGATAATTGGGAGGTAGGCGAGTGGATCACGATGACCGTTGGCGAGGGGACGAGGTCGCCGTGGCCGTTGGGGAAGCAGGCCTCATGGAGACGTCGGCGCAAGGGAAAGAAGAAACAAGAGGAGAAAGGATTTGGTGGAGGGGATTGTAACAACCCCAAACTTTCTATACAATTTTTTTCAAAAATACATAAAGGGGTACTTGAGCCTGAGCACAAGTTATAAGTTTGATTTGCTTTTGAACAGCAAGAAGGAGCTTGTAGCTCATTGGTAAGACCTTGCACTGCTGAACCAAAGCACCAGAGTTCAAATCCCATCAACCACACATTTTTTTAATTAAATTCTTTTAATCTTTTAGAAGCCTAAGAGTCTATACGTGCACTACACGTAATAGGGTAAGTTACAGAATAAACAAACGGGTCCACGAGTCAAGACCAAGCGTCGGGGACACATAGCAAGGAGACGCGGCCCGACTCGGGCCAGCGACTCGGCCGGCGCCGCAGGTCCGACTCAGCCGAAACCCCAATTTTATTTACCTGTTGTGACCTTTGAACCCCCCCCATAACCCCTGTATTATTTAATTTCCCTGCACATTTACAGAGCAAATTAAAACACACATTTAATCCATTTTAATACAAAATGTTAATACACCCTTTCATTACGCTAAACCCTAATTTTTCCTATAAATACCACACCTAAAAGCACCCCTCCTCGCTCCCAAATCTCTGCCCAAACGCTCAAGAAAATTCCCAAGTCTTTTGTGTGCAAGTGGAGTTAGCAAAGGGCGAAACTCCGACGAACTTCCGACGACGATCCGAGGAGATTCCGACGACGAAACGACGCACCGGCACCTCCTACCTCTTCCTCCTTCTCTCCTCTAATCAATTAACTTGTAATTCCCTAATTCTTCTTCTTTTCTCTATTCTAAAAATATTCAAAACTAAAACCCGACGGAAGCGGAGTTAATCCGACTTCTGATTCGGTTTTTCCTTAAAAAGTTCTATTTCTCTTAAACACAATAATACCAAACTCTTATGTCATGACCATTAAATATTAACGAAGGCAATAGAATAAGTTTGGTATCAAATTAATAATCGTAGCAAGTTTTATTCCGCTTTTACATTAAAATACCTTCATGTTTCATTTCGACATGCTTGAACTTTTTAAAAACCGTATTACCTTAGAAAACTCACGAGGTAATGACCTACCTCTTCACAGCGCTCATATGTAACATAGCACGATAGAATTTGGGAAGATAGATTTGGGAAAAATACGATTTTACACATAACTACCTCCGACTTGTAAAAACCTTTTTCTACAAGATGTGTATTTTAACAAATCTTTGCAAATACGCCTCTACAACCCATTTTGGGGAACCCGTTCGGGATGGTGCGGATTATCACACATCCTCAGGCTTAGTAGAGTGAGACGCAAACCTCCGCAAGGAGCATATGATCTCGAAAGATTTAAAATACAATTTTCTTTAGAAAATGTGATTTCTATTATAAATAAAACTTATATTTTTAATAAATAAATATATATGTAATTAATATCAAAATATCTATTTATAATATTCCATATTTCCAAAATTCAAGAAAAATATCTCATTTACAAGAAAATACCATACGATTCCAATATTACAAATAAATACCATATATTATGAAATTAGGTTCTATTCACTAGAAATGTCACATTGATAAAATATACATTCATGAAAACTATAAAAACGATAATAAAATACTTGAGTTGTATCTTGAAAATTATACAAAATTATTTTACATAAAACCCCCTCAGGTTATACTAAAAATACAATAAGAACCCTGGTAAACATAGGTTTAAGCGGGACCAGTCTCTTGAGCCTCAAGGAGCCGGAGATATGGGTGCTTGCCTATTTAAGGCAGACAACTTAACAAACGGTATTATCAACACGGTAATTGTCTTTGAAAAGACACAAATCATGCCGTCCATGTGCAACAGTTACCGATAGCACAAAAAAAAACATAATTCATGATTCAATTTCTTTTCTAATTGTCTGACTCAGACTGGGTCTCAATATAATCAATCTGACTTGAATATGATTCAAGTACTAAACCACAATTCAATATGCATCCATATATTCAATCTATTCAATCTATATTGACTAAACCGAACCCTGGATATATTCCATCTACATGTTCATCCATTATATCCGTTCCATTACTGATATCATGGTTTCAGCAAGTCATCCATCTATATACAATATACAATTCAAACAATACAAACAATACAATCAAAATATCGCGGGGTTTATAAGGGGTAGATTGGTATGGAATGTGTTAAAAGCGGCACGACACAGCAACCATAAAGACACCTAACCTAAATTCAATTGACGTTGTACCATGGCTGAACGGTTCCCTGTACTCTGTATACCGTAGTATCTTTCTTGTGAGACTCCTCCCGTATACACTGGCCCCTTCTGTACCAAGCTATAAACAACAGCGTTAACAATATAATACAACTTTAACAGTTATACACTCTCTCTTTGTCTATTCTATTTCTCCCTCATCTTTGGGACTTACCGAGCGATTTGTTCGCTGACGACATTCTCTTTTTTTTCTTTGGAATGTCGTCAGGTGATTCAGACCTTCAGGAGACCGAGCCCACCTTCGAGGACTTGGATCAGCTAGCCTTCGATCCGGAGCTCTAGTTCCTTGTACACATTTACATTCTGTGTTTTCTATTTCTGTTATGCCACTGTCTAGGCATTGCTTTCCATTCCATGTATTTACTTTTCAAATGTATTGTAAAAAGAATGTTAATAAATAAAGTTGCTGTTTATTTACATCCTGTCTCTTGTGCATTTTACTTATATTGCTTAGATACGCTTAGCGTGTTTACTTCTGAGTAAATACGTAGCGGCCTTGTCGCGTCCTCTGCCCGTATACTGAAAAGCGAGGTGTGACAGTGATTGCGGGGAGTAGTTGGCAGTGGGCGCGGTCGTCGTGGAGGCGGGCACGAGTCTCGCGGAGGTTAGCGCGAGGAAGGAGGAATGAGGGAAAAGAGGCGGGAAAAGAAAAGGAGAGAAGAAGAAGAAGAGGCGTAGGGAGTCGGGTCGGGCGTGGGTCGGGTTGGGTAGGTTTAGCATTAGGATATTGAGTTAGATTAGGAATAATTATTTAAATTAATAAAATATATATAAAAATGAAAAAATATAGGGAAAATCTGGGGGAAAATACGGAGAAAATATATATACGAACTGGGGATTTATATCATACCCTCCTTACAAAACTTTTGTCCTCGAAATTAAAGAATGAAAACAACGGGATAACCAACACTACTCAAACAAGTGCGGAAAATGTGGACGGATGTCCTCCTTGCGTTCTCAAGTAGACTCCTCTGGAGAACGACTACCCCAAGAAACTCGAACCAAGGGAATGACTTTGTTCTTCAGCACTTTTTCCCGACGATCGAGAATGGTGGTAGGCTACTCCTCGTAAGACAGATCAGTATCCAACATTAACTCCAAATGGTCCAAGATATGGTTGTCATCCCGAACATAGCGCCTGAACTGAGAAACATGGAAAGTATTTGTAACGACTGTGTATCCTAGAAACGTAATAAAAAAGTTTTATAATTTTTCTTGTGGTCAAAATAATTATTTTACTATTTCTATTGGTAGAAAACACTTTAAAAATATTTTTCCATGATTAAAATAAATTAATATGATTTTTAGGAATTTTTAAGAATTTAAATGTTTTTTTCATCGAAGGGAAAAAATTTTATAACCGAAAAGAAGATCTATTTTAGACCAAATTTGATTGCAAAAGATATAAAATATCAAAACACATTTTATATAATTTTTCTAGATTTTAAAAATATATTTTACTATTTTTAAAAAAAAATTGAAGCCAAAATCAATTTCTAAAACAATTTTAAATATTATTTTATTTTATTTTTTTGAGCTGGAATAAATCTGGGCCGTCAGATTTAAAAACCAACGGTCCAGATTATGTCAACAGATTTTATTTAAAAAAAAGGAAATATATATATATATATATTTATTTATTTATTTATTTATAGGCGCTTTAATCTGGACCGTCGAATCAACGATCAACGGTCAAGGATCACCCACAACAACCCAGCCGGGTCCCACTCCTGTTCACACGTGATAAAACGTGGATCGTCGGATCTGGTCAAATCAACGGTTGGATCTGGTCAATTACTGTAGCAGTTAAAAAAAAAAAATTTAATCCCAGAAATCCCTATAAATAGACACGAGCTTCTAAAATTCACCAAAAAATATCTGTTCGACAAAAAAATTCTAAAAAATTTCCAGAGCTTTCTCTTTAAGTGTTCTACACTCTAGAATAAGCTCCAAAGGCATAAAAATTCTCAGATTCAAGATATACCGTTTCTCGTACAACCCGACGCTCGCCGACTTTCATTTTTCTAGATCATTTCAGGTAAGTTCTCTCAATACTTGAGCTCTTGTTATCTTCATCATGAAAATATATATCTATGAAAAAAATACCAGGACCTAATTATAATGTCTTGACCACATTATCTATTTTACGGTTTTTGACAATTAAAAATGATATTAAACCATAATAATATAATAAACCTTTATCATTTATCCTTCACGATAAAATCACGGGGTAATGAACAACCCCAGATTCTTGCTTGAACATATTAAACTAAGTCTTAAAATGACTATCATGATCAGGACAAGTTTTGCAGGAATAAATGTAATTATTCTACGGTGATGAATAAAGGTTATCGATAATTAGTTCCTTAATTATTAAAATATGGAAAAATTATAGTAAATTTTTATATATTGGTAAAATTAATGATAAATCTGTAAAATTATATTTTTTTGCTAATTTGGGTATTTCACAAAAAATATGATTCCATGTAACTTTTATTGCACTTTTACATTTAAATACCATAAACCTTACATACGATATCTTTTATCATATTTGCTTATATTACCTTTAGAAAAATATCACAAGGTAATGACCTAGCTCTCACAACACACATCTTGATATAGTACGTTTGCTTGAAAATAATATTTTGGGACAAATATGAATTTACATTTAAATACCATGAACTATCAAAAACCGTTTTCTTTAAAAGTGTATTGTTTAATTCCTTACAAATGCGCCTCTACAATCCACTTTTGGGGACCCCGATCGGGATGGTAAGGGTTATCGCACATCCTCGGGCCTAGTAGAGCGAGATGCAGGCCTCCTCATGGAGCATCCGATCTCGATGGAAATTTTAATGCAATTTTTAAGAAAAATGCGATTTCTACTTAATAAATAAAATTTATTTTAAATATATAAATAAAAATATTCCATGCTTTCTAAAAAAAAGAAAAGATTTACATATTTCATGAAACCACCATTATAAATCAATACAATTCCAATGTTGCATTAATCATATACAATGCAATCTAGGTTCTATTCACTAGTAAACGTTATATTTTAAAATATATCTCCATGAAAACCCTAAAGACGATAAATAAATATTTGAAGTTTATTTTGAAAGTATATAAAAATTATTTTTACATAAAACCCCCCTCAAGTTATATAAATTGCAATAAGGACCCTAGTAAATATAGGTTTAAGTGGGACCAGTTCTCTTGAGCCTTAGGAAGCCGGAGAATATGGGTGCTTGCCTATCTAAGGTAGACAATCTAAACAACGGTGTTATCAACAAGGTAATTGTCTTTGAAAAATACACACATCCTGCCATCCATGTGCAGCAGTTATCGATAGCACCAAAACATAATTCAGGATTCAATTTCTTTTCTGATTGTACGACTCAGACTGAGTTTCAATATAATCAATCCGACTTGAATATGATTCAAGTATGAAATTACAAAACTACAATACAACACGGATCTATGAATCCGTCTATTCAATCTAATCAATCTATATTGGCTGAACCGAACCATGGATATATTCCATCTACATGTTCATCCATTATATCCGTTCCATTACCGATATCATGGTTTCGGCAAGTCATCTATCTATATACAATATACAGTTCAAACAATACAATCAGGACATCACGGGGTTTATAAGGAGTAGACTGGTACGAAAGGAGTTAGAAGTGGCACGGGACTGTAGCCATAATACACGTAACCTGAATTCAATTGCCGTTGTACCGTGGCTGAACGGTTCCTTGTGCTACGTATAACTAAGTCTCCGGAATAATGAGACTCCTCTCGTATACACAGGTATTCTTCTGTACCAAGTTACAAACAACAACGTTAACAATATAATACAACTTTAAAAGCTACATTCTCTCTCTGTCTATTCTACTTCTCCCTTATCTTTGGGACTTACCGAGCGACTGTTCGCTGACGACATTCCTTCTCTTTCTTCTTTGGAATGTTCTCAGGTGGATCGGACCTTCAGGAGATCGAGCCCACCAGCAAGGTCTTGGATCAGCTAGCTTTCGACCCGGAGTTTTAGTTGCTTGTACATTTCATTTCAGTATTTTCATTTCTGTTATACCACCTTTTAGGCATTGCTTTCCATTCCATGTATTTACTTTTCAGTTGTATTGTAAAAAGAATGTTTAATAAATAAAGTTACTGTTCAATTATATCCATTGACATTGCCTCTTGTGCATTTTACTTATATTACTTAGATACGCTTAGAGTGTTTATTTCAGAGTAAATACGTGTAGGGTGTTTTTCGTCACCCCATTGAGATGGGAATACGTGCGCGCTTGTCAGGCGCATTACAAATTTCCCCTGTCTAGGGTAGGTTGGGGTTTATTGATTGTGGGGATCCGAATCTCCGGCAGCCGCGGACTAAGCTGCCGTTAATTACCCCTCGACTTTGGAGCGAGGGAACTTCCGATTTGACGGGTTAAATTGGTCATTCGAACTCAACGTGCCGTGTGTGTTGTTGTGTTTTAAAAGGGGTTTTGGATATATCGGGGGGCCCGCAGAGTTTTTTACGGGGGTCCCGCTACCCGGATAGCGGGCTGGGGGTCAAGGGGGCCAGCAACCCCCTTGCGAGGTGCAGGGCAGAGCCCCGGCCCAATTTTTTTTAGAGGGACGGTGTTGTAGAGTATGTGTGTGTGTATATACATACATACATATACATACATACATACATACATACATATATATATATATATATATATATATATATATATATATATATATATAAAGGGAAAGGGCATCTAAAGGATGCGTGGAAAAAAGCGCTAGCGCCCCACGTGCTAGGCACGTGGGCGCTCGGAGCTAGCGCTCTGAGCGCAAGAGCGCTATCGCCCCACGTGTCAGCACGTGGGCGCTCGGGCGCTAGCGCCCTGAGCGCAATGGCGCTAGCGTTTTGGGCGCTAGCGCCCCACGTGTCAGCACGTGGGCACTCGGGCGCTAGCGAGGGCGTAAGGGCGCCAGCGCCTCACGGGCCAGGCATATGGGCGCTCGGGCGGCAAAAAAGACTTGGTCCCTGCAATGGGAATTGTACTTCCAGAAAGGAGCACTTATTATTTTGTGTGTGTGTGTGTGTGTGTGTGTGTGTATGAGGAGTTAAACTCCTAGGATATTCTGAAGCTGATGAAGGGGCTTCTCCCCTTGAGTCCTGGTTCTTCCCCAAAGTGGGGTTTCTGGAGATGGGTCTCCTTCTTCCTCCTCTGTTGGCCGGATCTTGAAGATCAAGAGACGTGAGATTTTAAAAATCTCTTCTTTTTGAGATCCGATGGGAGATCTGAGCTTCCCTTTGTGGGTTTTATGGTGAAAAACTATTTAGTTTTGGAAAAGGAAGAGTAAAACTCTTGATTTAATTCAAAAGAAAGAAGAAGGTTTAGAACCTTCAGAAAGGGGAAAGAGGCAAAAACCCTAGATTTTAAGGGGAATGAAAAATCTATCTTTTATTCATCATCATGTTACCTTATATAGGCTTACACATTTACATATAGCCCCTTAGGCTTTACAAAATGGCATTTTGCCCATCCCATGGCTCATGTGCCATTTCTTTCTGCACATAAGCCATGGGCTTTACAAAAAATTTGGTTTTATGCCCATTTTGCATATATTCATGCATAAAAAATTACATAAAAATTATTCATTACATGATCTGTATTTTGGCATGGAGGAGGTTGTCCGTGGGCTCGACTTGGGCATAGGCCCGCTTGACCTGGGCTTGGGCCCATCTGGCTTGAGGTTGATCTTGACTTTGACTCGGTCAACCGGGGTGCAAATTTTGACCGCAACAAAGTGCCCCCCATCAATAAATGCACACCACATATGTGAATTGTGTGCATGAAATTGATGGATCTTCTTTCGTGTGGAGGCGACTTGCTTTGGATGCACTGCCCTTTTTACGACATGGACGGTCGACGTTTGATGCGTCTCCGAGACGGAGTGTCCGTGGTAGACTTTTCCCTGGCCCGGAGTGATCTGGTTCCTGCTTTGTAGGAAGCCTGCATCGCCCTTTTTACGACATGGACGGTCGACGCTTGACGCGTCTCCAAGGCGGAGTGTCCGTGGTAGACGTGTCCCTGGCCCGGAGTGATTTGGTTCCTACTTTGTAGGAAGCCTGCACTGCCCTTTTTACGATATGGATGGTCGACGCTCTGATCTGGAGCGATTTGGTTCCCGATTTGTGGGAAGCCTGCACTGCCCTTTTTGCGACATGGACGGTCGACGCTCGACGCGTCTCCGAGGTGGAGTGTCCGTGGTAGACGTTTCCCTGGCCCGGAGTGATCTGGTTCCTGCTTTGTAGGAAGCCTGCACTGCCCTTTTTACGACATGGATGGTCAACGCTTGACGCGTCTCCAAGACGGAGTGTCCGTGGTAGACGTTTCCCTGGCCCGGAGTGATTTAGTTCCCGATTTGTGGGAAGCCTGCACTGCCCTTTTTGCGACATGGACGGTCGATGCTTGACGCGTCTCCGAGGTAGAATGTCCGTGGTAGACGTTTCCCTGGCCCGGAATGATTTGGTTCCCGATTTGTGGGAAGCCTGCACTGCCCTTTTTGCGACATGGACGGTTGACGCTTGGCGCGTCTCCGAGACGGAGTGTCCGTGATAGACGTTTCCCTGGCCCGGAGTGATCTGGTTCCTGCTTTGTAGGAAGCCTGCACTGCCATTTTTACGACATGGACGGTCGACGCTCTGATCCGGAGCGATTTGGTTCCCGATTTGTGGGAAGCCCGCACTGCCCTTTTTGCGACATGGACGGTCGACGCTCGACGCGTCTCCGAGGCGGAGTGTCCGTGGTAGACGTTTCCCTGGCCCGGAGTGATCTGTTTCCTGCTTTGTAGGAAGCCTGCACTGTCCTTTTTACGACATGGACGGTCGACGCTCTATTTGACTTGCTCTGCTTCCTGCAATGTCAGGGGTGAACTTGACTTGCTCCGCTTCTTGCGGTGTCGATATCGGATTCTGACTTGTTCCGCTTTCTGCGGTGTCGGAGTTGAAGTTGACTTGTTGATTGTGATTTGGGTTGACATCAGTATCGCTATATTGGAATATGGTACCAGGAGCGAATCATCATCTGTCTTTGAGAGGATTTTGGGATTAGTTTTTTGTCGGCATCTACATTGCTGCACTGGAATAATGCCAGGAGCAACTCATCATTTGCCCCGGGAGGATTTGGGAATTGGTTTTTTCTTGGCATCGGTATCGCTACACTGGAATATGGTACCAGGAGCGAATCATCATTTGCGCTTGCTTATCAGGAAGCGATGGCTTAGAGACAGGTTTTAGGTCCCTATCACCTAAGACTTTTCAATTTTGTGAGCCGTAAGGGTCTCACAAAGCATTTCCCTACGGGTCGTAAGGATCCCGTAGGTGTATTTTCTCCTTAGGAATCGTGGGGACTCCTAAGTGTGTTGCTCCTTTGTGAGTCGTAAGGATCTCACGCGGGAATTTTCTCCTCACAAAGTCAAGAGGACTTTGTGAGTGCATTTCATCTCTTTTTCATGAGTTTGCGTCTTTTCGGGTTTTCACAAACTCGCCGGCAGTCCTGCTGTTTTTTATTCACGGATCCCTTTTGGGTTTTTATCCGTGCCTATTTTGCTTGTGGACATACCTTTTTTTTTGAATCTTCACCGCCGGTGGGACTTTGGATGTGGTCTCACCGGTAGGACTTGGGAGGGATTGGGATTGTTTTACGCCCGTGGATTGTATACAGTTTTGCAGGATGTACGATCCAGATCGTAGGGCCGGAAAAATTTCGGGACTTTGTCGGCGTCTGCATCGCTGCACTGGAATATGGTACCAGGAGCGACTCATCATTCGTCGTTGGGGTATGGGATTTGGAATTTGGTTGGCGTCTGCATTGCTGCACTGGAATATGGTACCAGGAATGACTCATCATTCGCCATTTAGGGATTGGAATTTGGTTGGCGTCTGCATCGCTCCACTGGAATATGGTACCAGGAGCGACTCATCATTCGCCGTTTAGGGATTGGGATTTGGAATTTGGTTGGCGTCTGCATCGCTACACTGGAATATGGTACCAGGAGCGACTCATCATTCATTATTTAGGGATTGGGATTTGGAATTTGGTTGGCGTTTGCATCGCTACACTGGAATATGGTACCAGGAGCGACTCATCATTCGCCACTTGGGGATTGGGGAGCGATGGCTTAGGAGACAGGTTTAAATCCCTATCGCCTAAGGCTTTTCAATTTTATGGGCCGTGAGGGTCCCATAAAAGCATTTCTCCATACGAGTCGTAAAGATCCCGCAGGGGTTTGTTCTCCTCATGTATCGTGAGGACACATGAGTGGGTCTTCTCAATGGAGCATAATTCCAAAGGCGGATACCAGCCGCGTAACTGGTGATTACGGTAGGGCATAGGTATGATGAGAATTATTTGAGCCCGTGGATTCTATACGATGGTCAACTTGGGGACCAACCGTAGGGCCGGGAGAATTTTGAGAAATTGGATTTTGGTTGGCGTCTGCATCGCTGCACTGGAATATGGTACCAGGAGCGACTCATCATTCGCCACTTTTTTTGTCTTGTTTTTGTTTTTTTTGTCTTACCGCGATTGCTCTATCATTTCAGCTTTTCTTATCGCGAAGATCGCGATTGCCCCATCATTTCAGCTTTTATTCGCGGTTGCCCCATCATTTCGGTTTTATTTTCATTTTTATTTTACTTGCTGATTTTAATTGCGAGTTGTCCCATCATTTCGGCTTTTCTTTATTTTTCTTTTATTTACACATTTTTGTTTATTTACATATATATATATATATTTACATTCCCAGTTCAACGACTTAGAGGTTGACTGTTCCCAGTTTAATGACGTGGTGGTCGATTGTTTTCAGAGAAAGGCAGATGTCTGAGAGAATCAGTTTCACGAAGAATTTCGGTCTCCGTTTGTATGAAATTGACTGTCGTAGCTGGACTGTTTGTTAACACGTCTTTAGACAGTTCTATCTCTCCTGCTTTGTATTGCTTTTCGACCCAATCTTTGAAGACGAAGCAGTCCTCAATGGCATGACCTATCACTCTGTGATAGGTGCAGTATTTAGGGTCGTCGGTCATATTCGCTTCCTGCGGTCTTTTTGACTCTGGCAGTTGTAGACCGTTTCTCAGTGCGTCTTTGAATATTTTACGGATTTTGTCCCTTCTGTAGGAATAGACCTTATTCAGCTTCTCTTTCAGTGGAGATTCTCCTCCCTCTCCGAACACTGACTTCCGAGGCTGGTTGGCATTAGGCCCGCTCAACCCTTGCTTATTTCGGTTAGCCGAAGTGTTGAAAGATTCAGAATCATCGGAGTTTCCGCCTTTGCGATTATCGTCCTTTCGGTTTCTGCAGGACCTATTGTTATTTTGGGAATCCGAGGAGGACTCCTGCTTTGAGCGCTCCAGCATCTGAACTTTCCTGGTCAGCTCTTGGAATGTTTTGAGACCCGCGGTGCATAGAAACGGGGCCATCCAATTGTTGAGATTTCCGATAAGGAGGCTGACCGATTGGTCCTGCTCTATCGGCGGTTCACATTTGACGGAGAGATTGCGCCATCGGGTTATAAAATCCGTGCTGCTTTCGTTGTTCTTGGGCTTAGACCTTATAAGCTCGGCAATGGTGATCTTATCGCTGACGCTCATGAACCTTTGTCGAAACAAAGATTCCATTTGGACGAAAGTAGTAACTGAGCCATCCGGTATGCTCGCGTACCATTCGAAAGCAACATCGGTCAAGCTATTAACAAACTGGCGGAGGAGAAGCACATCGTTGCCCCCAGTATTCCCGCATGAGGCTTTGAAGTGGGCGATGTGTTGATTCGCATTTCCCGTAGCCACTAGGAAATTCTACCAGATCATACTGAGCAGGATATGCTCTCCCACTCCTGCTGATATCTTTTTGCATTTTGGCTTCGGCTACCAATGTTTTGACTTTGTTGGCAACCAAATCCATGATTTGATCTTGAGTTAGCGGGCTACTGTCATCGGTAGCCAAAATTTCTTAAGATAGGATGCGAATGGCTTTCGTGCGGTCCGCCCACCTTTGGATTTGAGGGAAGAGGCATCAGCTGTCTCGGGACACCGTTTCCCGGTTCATGAGCAGAGCCCTGCTCTTGATTGGGAGGCTGAGAGGCAAGTTGGGCCGTAAGCCGTAAGGCGACATTTATCAAGTCGTTGATCTTTGAGTAGAGCTTGGCCATCTCCTTGTCTTTACTTCTGAGCTGTTTTCGAAGCTCTTGGAGAAGTTGCTGCTCTGCGGTCTTAGGATGGAAAGTTGGCTCATCTTGGCTTTCCGAGCCCGACTCCTCATGAACTGAGGGCTCTCTCTGCGTATCAGCCTCACTGGGAGGATGTCATCACCCTCCGGAGGATGCTGGTCTTGAGAAGTGACAGCTATATTCACACCAGGTTAGATTTGAGATGTGGTGGCCCCATCCTTACATTTGCTGCGAAGGTTGTCGATGGGACCTGTGCCCACCATGTAGACGGTGTGGATAACACATTCAGCCATCCCCTCATCTTTGGCGGGGTAACCCTGTTCCTCGAACCTCATGAGGTTCAGCCTAGCAGGAGCCCTAGTCCTTTTGTTGGCTCTATATCTGAGCCTTTTCTGCCTTAGCTTCTCAATTTCAAGGGCTTGGCGGGCATCTGTTTCCTGGGAAGCCAACGTGAGTCGATTAGCGGGGAGCTTAGAGAAGACACCCGATCGAGCAGTTGTCAGGGGCACCGCCGGAGCTTGCTCGAGACGCCTTGTTGCTTTGTTGGTGTTGATGGCCTTGCCCCCAGCTGGGGCCAAGGAGAGCCGCTTAAACACCGACTTGCGTTTGAGTTGGGGCACCTTCGAGACCACTACATTTGGCCTCTTGCCTTTCGAGACTGGTTTGTCTGTCACCGAGGCTTGAGGAGCTGGGATGGCGTTAGCTGACACGAACAGAATAGAGCCAAATGGTAGCGGCGGCTCCTCCCATTGTCGTCCGAGACTGGTCGGAAGGACCATCCTAGAGTCTATCTTCATCGTGTAGGAGACGGGAGCCATGCTGAGAGCCGAGTTCATCTTTGGAGACATTGTTGAAAAGTGATTGCTTGAAACCTACATGAAAAAGCATTATTTTAGTATAGATATGGGTATGCATATTGATTGAGTTCGCATGAACGTTTAACCCGAGATATGGGAGGAGAGATAGGTCTCACCGGGCGTGCCAGAATCTGTAGGGTGTTTTTCGTCGTCCTATTGAGATGGGAATACGCGCGTGCTTGTCAGGCGCATTATAAATTCCCCATGTCTAGGGTAGGCTAGGGTTTATTGATTGTGGGGATCCGAATCTCCGGCAGCCGCGGACTAAGCTGCCGTTAATTACCCCTCGCCTTTGGAGCGAGAGAACCTCCGATTTGACGGGTTAAACTGGTCATTCGAACTCAACGTGCCGTGTACGTGTGTTGTGTTTTAAAAGGGGTTTTGGATATATCGAGGGCCCCGCAGAGTTTTTTACGGGGGTCCCGCTACCCGGATAGCAGGCTGGGGGTCAAGGGGGCTAGCAGCCCTATTGCGGGGTGCGGGGCAGAGCCCCGGCCCAATTTTTTTTAGAGGGACAGTGTTGTAGAGTATGTGTGTGTGTATACACACACACACACACACACACACACATATATATAAAGGGAAAGGGCATCCAAAGGATGCGTGGGAAAAAGCGCCAGCGCTTTGGGTGCTAGCGCCCCACGTGCCAGGCACGTGGGCGCTCGGGCGCTAGCGCTCTGAGCGCAAGAGCGCTAGCGCCCCACGTGTCAGCACGTGGACGTTCGGGCGCTAGTGCTTTGGGCGCTAGCGCCCTGAGCGCAAGGGCGCTAGCGCTTTGAGCATTAGCGCCCCACGTGTTAGTACATGGACGCTAGCGCTTTGGGCGTTAGCGCCCCACGTGTCAGCACATGGGCGCTCGAGCGTGAGCGCTTTGGGCGCAAGGGTGCTAGCGCCCACGGGCCACGCACGTGGGCGCTCGGGCGGCAAAAAGGACTTGGTCCCTGCAATGGGAGTTGTACTCCCAGAAAAGAGCACTTATTATTTTGTGAGTGTGTGTGTGTGTGTGTGAGGAGTTAAACTCTTAGGATATTTTGAAGCTGATGAAGGGGCTTCTCCTCTTGAGCCCTAATTCTTCCCCAAAGTGGGGTTTCTGGAGATGGGTCTCCTTCTTCCTCCTTTGTTGGCCGGATCTTGAAGATCAAGAGATGTGGGATTTTAAAAATCTCTTTTTTTTGAGATCTGATGGGAGATCTGAGCTCCCCTTTGTGGATTTTATGGTGAAAAACTATTTAGTTTTGGAAAAGGAAGAGTAAAACTCTTGATTTAATTCAAAAGAAAGAAGAAGATTTAGAACCTCCAGAAAGGGAAAAGAGACACAAACCCTAGATTTTGAGGGGAATGAAAAATCTATCTTTTATTCATCATCATGTTGCCTTATATAGGCTTACACATTTACATATAGCCCCTTAGGCTTTACAAAATGGCATTTTGCCTATCCCATGGCTCATGTGCCATTTCTTTTTGCACATAAGCCATGGGCTTTACAAAAAATTTGGTTTTATGCCCATTTTGCATACATTCATGCATAAAAAATTACATAAAAATTATTTATTACATGATCTATATTTTGGCATGGAGGAGGCTGGCCGCGGGCTCGACTTGGGCATGGACCCGCTTGACTTGGGCTTGGGCCCACCTGGCTTGGGGTTGACCTTGACTTTGACTCGGTCAACCGGGGTGCAAATTTTGACCCTAACAATACGTAGCGGCCTCGTCACGTCCTCTGCCCGTATACTGGGAAGCAGGGCGTGACAGTATTTGCATACCGGCTAGCGATGGAGGCAAGGCAAGCCGATAAGCCACCTCTCCTACTCACTCTAGCACCTTAAAAGATCCGATGAATCGGGGACTGGGTTTCTCGCGACTACCAAACTTGATCACTCCCCAAGTGGGTGATATCTTCAGAAACACGTGGTCACAATACCAAATTCCAATGGCCTTCTGCTGGCATCTGCCCAACTCTTCTGTCGATCCTGAGCCGCCTTGATAGGTTGCCTGATCGTTTGAACTTTGCTCACCGTCTGCACTATAAGCTCATGGACCAACAACCTTTGTTCACCCACGTCATCCCAACAAAGAGGAGATCGACACTTTCGTCCATACAGAACCTCGAACAGTGCCATTTGGATGCTAGCTTAGTGGTTATTGTTATACGAAAACTCTACCAGATGGAGGTGATCTTCCCAAGAACCCTGAAAGTCAAGCATGTATGCCCTCAGCATATCCTCGAGCATCTGGATAGTATGCTCGGATTTCCCGTCCGTCTGTGGATGATGGGCCATGTTGAACTTGAGACGTGTGTCCAAACTCTTCTGCAGGCTCTTCCAGAAATGGGAAATGAATCCGGTGTCTCGATCAGATACGATACTAACGGGCACCCCGTGCAGTCTCACAATCTCCTGCATATATTTCTCCGCAAGTGTCTCCGTCGATTGTCCGACTCGGAAATGTATGAAATGCACTGCCTTCGTAAGATAATCAATAATAACCCAAACAGCATTATTGCCCCTTGGGCTTCGAGGTAGTGCCGTTACAAAATCTATGGTGATGTGCTCCCATTTCCACTCTGGAAATGGAAGTGACTGCAACAACCCAGCTATTCTCTGATGCTCAGCTTTCACCTGTTGGCATACCAGACACTTGGAGACAAAGAGAGCAATCCCCCTCTTCATCTCGTTCCACCAGAAGTGCCGCCTCAGGTCTCTGTACATCTTGGTGCCACCTGGATGCACCGAGTAAGCGAAACTATGTGCCTCAGCTAGAACTTCATCCCGAATACCCCCCTTTAGAACACACAGCCGGCTGCCATATCTCAGAAAACCATCTTCGTAAATTTGCAAATCCGACCTCAAACCAGCCTCAACTAACCCTCTGAACTTTTGCAACTGAGAGTCTCCAGCCTGTGCAGGTTTGATGCGATCTACAAACGATGATTGAACTTGCAACTGCCAGAGCTGTCCGGGCACACCCGGAGTAACTATCTCCAATTCGAGTCTCCGAGGGTCATCGAGAATCCCTTTCTGACAAGTCAGCAACGCAGCTGACAGCCTGCGACTGAGAGCATCAGGAACGACGTTCACTTTCCTTGGGTGATACTGTAGACCAATGTCGCAGTCTGCCATCAACTTCAACCATCTGCATTGTCTCATATTCAGCTCCTTCTAAGTGAACACGTATTTCAAACTTTTGTAATCCGTGTACACCTCCACTCCGTCACTTAGCAAGTAATGCCTCCATATCTTTAAGGCGAACACAACGGCCGCTAACTCCAGGTCATGCGTGGGGTAGTTCTTCTCGTGAGTTTTCAGCTGACGAGAGGCATAAGCCACCACTCGACCGTGCTGCATTAATACACAACCCAAACATTTTCCCGACGCATCACTATGAACAACCAAGCCACCCGAGTTGTTTGGCACAGTCAGGATTGGGGCCATGGTTAACTTTAGTTTCAACAGCTCGAATGCCAGGGTGCATTCCTCCGACCAAACATGCACCTCCTTCCGTATGAGCTTCGTCAAGGGTTCCGCTACTATGGCGAAATCTTGGACAAACCATCGATAATACCCAGCCAATCCTAAGAAGCTTCTTATCTCCGCAACTGATTTCGGTGTCGGCCAGTCTTTGATAGATTCGATTTTCGTCGGATCCACTGAAATGCCGTCACCCGAAACGACATTCCCCAGGAATTGTACCTTGTCAAGCCAAAACCCACACTTTCTTAGCTTAGCATAGAGCTTCTCCTCCCGTAGAACCTGCAATACAATTCGTAGATGCTCGGCGTGCTCCTCTCGACTTCTGGAACAGACTAGAATATCGTCGATCAATACGACAACAAACTAATTCAAGTCCTTGGAGAAAACCCTGTTCATCAAGTCCATAAATATAGCCGGTGCATTGGTAACACCGAACGGCATCACAAGAAACTCATAGTGGCCATATCGGGTTTGGAAAGCCGTCTTGCAAACATCCTCTAGCTTGACCCTGATTTGGTGATACCCTGACCGAAGGTCTAGTTTAGAGAATACCCGGGCACCACCCAGCTGGTCAAATAAGTCATCGATGCGGGGGATAGGATACTTGTTCTTCACGGTCACCCCGTTCAACTCCCGGTAGTCAATGCACATGCGCAAGAAACCGTCTTTCTTCTTAACCAGTAACACCGGAGTGCCCCAGGGGGGAACACTTGAACGGAAAAATCTCTTGTCCAAAAGATCTTCTATCTGCTTCTTTAGTTCTGCCAATTCAACTGGCGCTATCCTGTAGGGAGCTTTCGAGACTGGTGATGTACCCGGAATCAAGTCGATTGAGAATCCTAAGACGTGAGGAGGTGGTAGACCTGGTAAATCTTCAAGGAACACATCAAGAAAATCCCGAACGATCTCTGGGGCTGGACTCTCATCAATCTCCATAGCCGTCAACGCTTTTGGCTTGGCTCTAAACTTGGATGGCTCCAAAGACTCTCTTCCGCCTTCGAAAACAAACTCAGGGTGATTGGGAATGCGAAAAGTCACTTTCGTAGCTCTGCAATTGATTATCGCATGGAAGATGCTCATCCAATCCATCCCGAAAATTGCGTCATAGCTGCCCGTCCCGATTAAAAGGAAATTCGCATAAAATTCCCTGCCGCATACTACCGCCGGACATAATCTGCACTCTTGATTGGACACGATAATTCCGTTACCCGTATGTATCTCTTAACATTTGTCAACGGCTCGTGAGGTATAGAGTGTATGTCAACAAACTGCGTAGAAATAAAGCAATGCGAAGCACCCAAATCAAAAAGAACTCTAGCTGGTATAGAATAAACAAGGAGGGTACCTATAACTACTTCTCCAGAAGCCTTTGCCTGCTCGGCAGACATGGTGAAAGCCCGCCTCTAATTCCGACCCGTACCAGTATGCCTCTGATCGAATAACCTCTGCTGGGATACCAGAGATGGACCCCTCTGAGCTGAAGTGTCGTACGACTGTTGATGTTGCTCGAACCCTCCCTGTAGCTTAGATCTCTGGGGACATCCATTGACCTTGTGCTCGCTGGATCCGCAAAGTAGACACTGCCCCTTGGCTCTGCGACAACCTCTCTGCATGTGTCCAGGCCTCTAGCAATAATCGCAAAACAGGGCCCTCCACTGTAGCTACTGAGGTGAGAAAGTGCGCTTCATTTGCATAACACCCGACCTGTGAACTAGGATCGCTCTACGGGGGGAAATGGTAGCCCGTTCTGGAACTACATGGGGTCTCCTGTCCACCGATCGTTGACCTTTGGCCTTTTCCACGAATCTTTCATATACTCGGGCAGCGTTCAACACCTGAGCGAAGGTCGGTAGATCGAGTGAAGCGATAAGCTGCCGTAGTTCAATATCGAGCCCCTGCTGAAACTGTCTTGCCCTGGCATCTTCGGTGGCTACCATGTATGGTGCGAAGCGACTCAGCCGGTTAAACTCTGCGGCGTAGACATCCACCGAGCGTCCATTTTGCTTCAACATAATGAATTTCTCCTCCATCTCGGCCTTGGCAGTGGCCGGGAAATTGTGATCTAGAAAGCACGCGGAGGACGTATCCCATCCGATAGGTTTCTCTACCCGGTTTTCCTCTACGTACCACTACGTGCGGGCCTCGTCCTCCAGTTGAATCTTCACCACGTTCACTATGTCATCGTCAGGAACTCGAGCGGACGTCAGATGGTTCTCTACGTTGATGAGCCATTGCCCGGCTTCAAGCGGATTTCCTGATCCCAACCTCTCATGCCTCGCTTCCCAGAGTACGGGCAGAGGACGCGATGAGACCGCTACGTATTTACTATGAAGTAAATACGCTAAGCGTATCTAAGCAATATAAAAATAAATGCACAAGAGACAAAATATAATAAAACAACAACTTTATTTATTCACATTCTTTTTGTACAATGCATGGAAAAGTAAATACAACTGAAGGAAAGCAATACCTAAACAGTGGCATAATAGAAAAGGGAAAGTACTGAAATAAAAGTGTACAATGAACTAAAGCTCCGGGTCTTCAATGAAGTGGTCCAAGTCTTCACTAGTGGGCTCGATCTCCGGAGTGTCCAGATCACCTGACGACATTCAAAGAAGAAAGAAAGAGAATGTCGTCAGCGAACAAATCGCTCGGTAAGTCCCAAAAATAAGAGAGAAATAGAATCGACAGAAAGAGAAGGTAGGTTTTAAAGTTGTATTATATTGTTTTAGTGTTAACGCTGTTGTTTGTAGCTTGGTACAGAAGGATACCAGTGTATACGAGAGGAGTCTCTATATGCCAGAGACTAGAGGCAAGTGTAGTACAAGGAACCCTTTATGTCACGGTACAACAACAACTGGATTCAGGTTAGGTGTATTAAATCTTACTGTCTCGTGCCACTTCTAACACCTTCCGTACCAATCTACCCCTTAAACCCCGAGATGTCTTGTTATATAGTTGTATTGTATTATCTTGTATTGTAAACTGTATATATTGTATAATTGGATGACTTGTTGAAACCATGATATCAGTAAATGGATGTAACCGGAGAATCATGGATGTAACTGGATAATCATGTAAATGGAAGTATATCCATGGTTCGGTTCAGTCAATATAGATTGAATAGTTTGAACATATTGAATATATGAATTCATGTTGAATTGTAATATTGTAGAATTGTAGATTGTGGATTATACTTGAATCATATTCAAGTCGGATTATTTATGAGAAGACTCAGTCTGAGTCAGACAATTAGAAAAGGAATTGAAGTACTGATTGTTTTGATGTTATCGGTAATCGCTGCACATGGGCGGCAGGATTTGTGTCTTTTTCAAAGACGATTACCGTATTGATAACACCGTTGTTAAGTTGTCTACCTTAGATAGGCAAGCACTCATATCTCCGGCTCTCTGAGGCTCAAGAGACCGGTCCCGCTTAAACCTATATTTACTAGGGTCCTTAGGGTAATTTATAGAACTTGAGGGGGTTTTATGTAAAATACTTTTGTAAACTTTTCAAAATACACCCCAAGTATTTAGTTATCGTCTTTAGAGTTATCATAGATGTGGATTTTATATTTATGGTATTTCAAGTGAAAAATAGCCTGATTTCATAATATAGGTATTTATTTGTAACATTACTTTGATACATAAGAATTAATTCCCTAAGAAATTTGTATATGTAGGCAGAGGATTGATATTGATTAGCTTTATGTTCCAAATTAGTAAAATTTATTTCCAGTAATTTTCTTTATAATTTATAACATTACCGTAAGACATAAGAACTGGTTTATATGAATTTGTTGTACCAGGCAGAGAAAACTTCTCTTATTAATTGGTCAGGAGAATTACATGTTTTGCCATATTGAGCGTTGCTTAAATTGAAAAAAATCTTGCTGAAATAAATAAAATTAACAATTACCAGGGTTTTATTCTCTCAATCTCAAATGACCTGCTAGTGCCCCATTCCTATGTTCTGGTGTAATACCAAATATGATCACTTATGAATCGTTAATTTTCTGTGATGTGCTCATTCTGAGTTTATTCAAAAATAATATATAGAGAGAGGTCATGTTTGCACCATCAATTGCAACTTCTGCAGGGCTGGTACAACTTACTAGTTAATATTACTTTTAGGGAAAAATATATTAGTCTAAATAAATCAAACATGCTGAAATAAATGTAGCTTTGGTTTAATCCAGAGAAACTGTAACAATATAGTTATATAATACTATATCAGAACAAGGTTGGATTTGAAATTATTTCTCAGATACAAATAAAGTGTCATTCTGTATATTAAGTAACCGCAGATACGACAGCACATAATATTGATTACTAATGCATCAAACTATAGTAAGATTATAAAATTAAACTAAGTAATATTAGATAATCATTGTAGCGCCTTGAAAATTCGTTTTGGTGTTTTCCTGAAAATCGGTGAAAATTCGGTATTTTTCCGAAAACCGTCTTTCTCGTTATTTTGCAGTTTAGGACTAATTATACCTAAAATGGATAGGTAATTGCTTGTTTTTAGTAGCTAATGAGTTACTTATGAAATTTTGGTCATTTAAAAATTTTCCCTATTTTTCAATTTTTTAATATTATTTTAAGCCGGTAAGAAAATACATTTAATTAGCGATAAATACAAATTTAAATGGGCTAAAATTAAGCTTTAAAATCATGTTAATTAAAATCTAGTTGTAACATAAATTTTTAGTATTTTATTTTAAGTTTTAACTAATTTTTAAGATGGAAAACGAAATTTATTAAAATTAAGCTTAAACTTGCAATTTTGGACTTGTAGGGGGTCTTTTTGCAAATTTTTTTTTGTGCACTCTCACACACACATCCTCACATCTCCTTGGCTGTCCCAAACTGCAAAAAAATTCCCTCTCTCTCTTTTGTTTTAAAATTCTTTTGTGAAGGATGAATTGAGTTGAATGTGTATGTTTAAAATATTGTATGTTGAAGGTATGGTGCTTTGACTTTAAGGGGGGTTGACCATGACTCTTTCCCACACCCCACACCATCCCCTCTCCCTCATTTCTGGCCGAAATTCCAGCAGCCCCCTTCATCTCTTTGTTCTTTTCATTTTCTTCAAAAAATTCTTCAAAGTTTGCTCCAAATTTCAAGCTAAAACTCACAAATTAAACCCCATTCTTCATCCCTTTTTCCTTCACCTCTCTTGCTTGGAATCATGGTGCTAGGAGGCCATCATTGAGGCAAATTTCTTCTTGCTAGATCCATAGATTTGAGGTATAATTTCTACTCTTTTAATTTCTTATGGTTAGAATCCTTTAATTAAATTGTTTTAGTGTTAATTTAGTGCTATTTTCATTCTAGTTTTGTTTAAAGTTAATGGTTGAGTTAACTAGGGTTTCTTGAAACCATGTTTTAGTTAATTAAATCTAGTTAATTAATCTAGTGGTTTACTTAACCAATTTATATGGTTACTTTGCTTAAGTGGCTTCATATTAGGCTAATCTATGTTAATCTTGTGTGAAATTTTCATTAAGATTGCTAATTACCAAAATCAAGAAAAGGTTTGTGTATGGAATGTGGGTTTTGATGCATGGTAAAGGGGTTAATTTAATTGTAATGGCTTTCTAATGGTTTAATTTGGATATTTGTGTGATAATGTGTGCACCTTGTCGCAAATTGTCGATGTTTGCACCAAATTTGCAAACTTCTAGCTTACTAGGTTTTTATTATATTATTGTGGCGAATTAATTGCGTTATCTAGATTATATTGTTGGCATATCCTATGACATTTAGGATGCGTGAGTGCGGAGTAGTCGGGTTTTAGTTTTGCCGGGCGACCAAATCGGCGATTTTTGCAGTTTTTGCGATTTTCGCGTGTGTTCCGCGCACCTTGTGCACGTTGTACCTAGCTAGCGAACGTTGGTATTTTCGTTAGGGAATTGCGTCGTTCTTGATTTGTAACCTTATGTTTGTATTGATGTAAATTCCAGGTTCGGTCGCGGAGACGTCAGACGCGGCACGAAAGGGGAAAGCGGTGATTGGACGTGGCTAGCTAGGGATTCCGGTGAGTAGATGTAACATCTACGGGGGACTATCGTTGGATGGCGCAAGTCGCCCGATAGTTTTAGTACCTTAAAAAAATTCTTAGTAATGTTAGTAATTAGGGGTGTAATACTTGTATGGTTATTTGCTACATTCAGGCCCTATATTGACATACATATACGAAACCATTTTATAGGACACCTGCACCATTGCCAGGGTTTTTATATGCAGCACGAGCACTATTCATGCTTACACACACACCCTGGTAATTGCCATACCACCACACTAGATAACCTTTAAATTGAAACCTTTTACTATAATTGATACTTAAACTCGCGCTATTGCTTTAATTCCTTAAAATGAAATCGTAGGATTGCTATTCATGTGCATGTGCTTCATCATATTATTTGTTCATGCCTAATCTATTATTCACACATCGCAACTTGATCATTGATACCATATGCATTCATTATCATTGACATATGCACTTATGAGGATTTCTTGAGATTTTATGATATTTCTGGATTTCGGGGGAAAGCCGCAAAATTTCTAAACTTATTATGTTTTTAAAATATGTAATTGCGGTTTTCTAGTGATGTAAAGTGTCGTCCACCATGAGTTTGCTGTGGTTTTCGAGATCCGTGTCGAGGAGTGGAGGAACCGTCACGGGTACATGGTAGGCCCGGTATGGTACCCCGGGGCAAGATGAATGTGGTGTTGACGTTGAGCCTGGCAGGGGACGGATTACCTACCGGTGACTGTTCGGCACGGCGGATATCCAGAGGATACCGACCGTGGCCGCGAGATGATGAGATTTTGATATTGAGCTGGGTCAGCCGGATGGCTGAGGCCAGAGATACTATGACATGGATATATGAGATTTGTGATAGTTTTGAGGTGTCGTTGCTGGACACAGGTTCTTGTTGATTCTATTGGTATTGTGCTGGTATTTCAAAAGAGATTCTTAAAGGGAAAAACATGATTTCTTATACTTACACATTCAGATCACGAGTTGATTCGCATTGCATTCATACCTGCTAGTATATTCATATTGCATACCTACCTGCCATTATGTCCTGCCATACCTGTATTATAGATGCTAGGATGCTTGTGTGCATGCATTCGATAGCTTGTGTAGATGTTATTTATTACTCACGAGTTGGCAACTCACCCCCGTTGTGCCATAGCCTTTTGCAGGTCCGCTCCGTCAGTACAGTAGCGGCGGGCGCTCTTGTTTCTTTTGCCTGGACTCGAGGTTTTGCTCTTAGGTGGGTTATATCATTATTTTTGCACCACCTTGTATATTCTTTGTATCTAGAGTACTCCATCTACTGTTTCTATCAGTATTGTTGTATATTGACCTAGAGATGAGACTGTGAGATTTATGGACTTTTTATGCTGTATTTTGGGGTCGAGCTCACTTGAGTCGACGTGCTGTTTTCTCATGCTCCTTTATTATTATTTTGCATGTTGTTGTTTTAAATTGCGTGGGATTTGTGACCGACTTGTGGCGAAGAGCTAGCTCCCGCTTGGGGATGCCTTATTTGTTGGATTCATATATATTCTTGTTGTACCCATTTTGGGGGCCAGTATTTACAAAGGAGACTCTGCCGAAATTTTCGGAAAAATTTGCATTGTTTTTAAAAAAGGTTTTTATGTGACTTATTGATAAACTCGTTTTCAATTGATTGTGTTCTCTTCACTCTTTTGCTTATTTGGTTTTGGTTTCTGGGCTTTGGCTTACTTATTTTACGGACGCCTTGAGACGTTTCGTAAACTTAAGTGCCAGTCACGTTCCGTACCCTGCGGGTCATGACAAAGTTGGTATTAGAGCGATAGGTTTTACCTTTTTGAGTGTAGGATGACCCTTGGTAGATGGAGTAAGTGACTTAAGTAGGGTAACGTAGCGTGTGTATGTCCGCGGCATACTTGCGATACGGTACTCCGCCTAAGTGACTTTAGGATATACTTGCTTGAAAATTCCTTCTTCAATTCCGTGTATCCTATGATCCTATTGCACTGTTCTTACTATCCATTTTCCTGTAACAGCCACTATGCCGCCGAAGGCTACGAGGGCACAGAGGGCTGCCGCCCGAGACGAGATTCGAGCTGGCTCGTCCGAGACTAGGACTGAGCAGGGTGGTATGCCTACGCTGCAGGGACAGACCGATCCACCTTCCCCAGGCCGTATGGATAGGCTCGAGACTGGTATGGAGGAGTTGCGACAGATGATGGGGAGTATGCAGGAGCTACGTCAGATGGTAGGATCCCTAGTTGCAGCCAGTCGTACACCGAGGCCGGATGACGCACCTACTACATCACAGACGACCATGATACCTGCTCCTACTACTACCACCATGGCCATTCCGGTTTCGCTACAGGATTTCATGAGGCTGAGACCTCCAGTATTCACCGGCACCGAGGCAGCGGAGGACCCACAGACGTTCCTTGACAGTTTAGCCAGGATCTGCCGTTCGCTGAGATGTTCGGATGATCGATGGGTAGAGCTTGCGAGTTTCCGACTAGAGGGTCTCGCACAGACATGGTGGGAGTCAGTCTTGAGAGGTCGAGCTGCAGGTCTACCGCCTATAACTTGGGTAGAGTTTACAGCGGTCTTTCTAGCTCGTTTCCTCCCAGAGAGCGTTCGTGACGCCAGAGCTCGTAGCTTCGAGGCCTTAGTCAAGCCACCTGGGATGACGGTGTCTGAGTATGACATCCAGTTTACGCAGTTATCCCGATATGCTCCGTATTTGGTGGATACCGAAGAGAAGATGGTGAAGAGGTTCGTACAGGGACTTGATGCCCAGCTATATCTTGCCATTGGCGCCCAGCACTACGACACTTATTCAGCTGCTATGGATACGACATTGCGGATGGAGGCACGCATATCACAGACTTCGGCCGTTTCTGGGCCGAAGAGGATTCGCACCGATGTACCGTCTCAGAGGCAGCGCGCCAGATTCTTTCCAAGAGATAGGCCTGGCAGAGGATTTGGACGGGGACAGTTATATGGTTCTTATCCCCAGGGACAGCAGCCGTCGCCAGGGTGTTTTGGGTGCGGGAGTCCACACCATCTCGTCAGAGATTGTCCGGCGAGACGACAGGGAGCAGCGACAGTTCCGCATGTGACCCTACCACCATCACCACCCCCCTCCTCAGAGAGCCCTACTTCCTATCACTGGCGATGCTCCATGCCAGTTAGGTGCACCCAGAGGCCGTGGACGCGGCGGTCCTGTTCAGAGAGGACGAGGAGGCAGAGGCCGAGGTCGAGGTCAGCCCGCTATCGGTGGAGGACAGGCCGAGTATTTGCTTTGATACCGCAGGATGCACAGGCATCCAATGCCGTTGTGACAGGTACCTTGCCAGTTTGCTCTTTCGACGCACGGGTATTATTTGACCCAGGTTCCACACATTCGTACGTCTCTACACACTTTGCACCGATGTTGGGCCGTGAGTCATCGTCGTTAGATCATCCGCTTATTGTTAGTACTCCGGTAGGCGAGTCGTTTGTCGCTCGTTTTGTTTTTCGATTGTGTTCCGTTCGTATCGGGGAGAGGGATTCATCGGTTGATTTGATTCTCCTCGATATGTTGGACTTTGACGTGCTTCTGGGCATGGATTGGCTAGCCACTTGTTATGCTTCGGTGGACTGCCGTGAGAAGGCAGTCAGATTTAGCTTTCCGGGAGAGCCAGTCCTTGTTATTCAGGGAGACCGCAGCGTCACCCTTCCCAGCTTGATTTCGTCTCTTCGCGCTGGTCAGCTCTTGCGGAAGGGATGTCAGGGATTCTTAGCGTATATTTGTGATACTCGAGCTGCAGAGGTTCCGTTGGACCGGGTCCCGGTTGTTTGTGAGTTCCCTGATGTTTTCCCTGATGAGCTACCTGGGCTACCACCTGAGCGCGACGTTGAGTTTTGCATTGATTTGATTCCCGGCTCGGGGCCTATTTCTATACCGCCTTATCGGATGGCCCCGGCAGAGCTTCGAGAGCTGAAGGATCAGTTGCAGGATTTGTTAGATAAGGGGCTTATTCGACCTAGTGTTTCTCCGTGGGGTGCTCCGGTCCTGTTTGTCAAGAAGAAGGATGGAAGTTTGCGCTTATGTATCGACTACCGCCAGCTGAACAAGGTTACCGTGCGGAACAGATATCCGTTGCCGCGCATTGATGATCTGTTCAACCAGCTTCAGGGTGCGGGGTATTTTTCGAGGATCGACTTGCGATCAGGATACCATCAGCTGCGGGTTCGACAGGAGGATATACCGAGGACAGCTTTCCGCACGCGCTACGGCCACTACGAGTTTTTGGTGATGTCGTTCGGACTCACCAACGCCCCAGCAGCATTCATGGATTTGATGAACCGTACATTCAGGCCGTATCTTGACTTGTTCATCATCGTGTTTATCGACGATATCTTGGTGTACTCCCAGAGCAGAGAGGAGCACGAGCAGCACTTGCAGATTACGTTACAGACTCTGAGGGAGCACCAGTTGTTCGCAAAGTTCTCCAAGTGTGCATTCTGGCTGGACAGCGTCGGATTCTTGGGTCACGTGGTTACGAGAGACGGCATATGTGTGGACCCGAAGAAGATTGATGCCGTTTAGCAGTGGCCCCGACCTACATCGGTTACTGAGATCCATAGTTTTCTAGGCCTGGCGGGCTACTACAGGCGTTTTGTTCAGGACTTCTCCCGTATAGCTGCACCTTTGACCGGTTTGACCCGGAAGGGAGTTCCTTTCGTCTGGACGGAGGAGTGCGAGCGCAGTTTTCAGCAGCTGCGGACATGTTTGACTACGGCGTCGGTATTATCTTTGCCTTCGGGATCAGGCAGATTTGTGGTCTACTGTGATGCTTCGCGAGTGGGATTAGGATGCGTATTGATGCAGCATGGCCGGGTGATCGCATATGCTTCTCGACAGTTGAAGAAGCACGAACAGAACTACCCTACTCATGATTTGGAGATGGCTGCAGTGGTCTTTGCACTGAAGATTTGGCGACATTACCTATACGGCGAGTCGTGTCAGATATTCACTGATCACAAGAGCTTAAAGTACATATTTCAGCAGCGAGACCTGAACCTCAGACAGCGTCGTTGGATAGATTTGGTGGAAGACTACGACTGCGAGATCTTATATCACCCAGGCAAGGCGAATGTAGTGGCAGATGCGTTGAGTAGGAGGCCCGGGGGTAGTCTATCCTTTTTGCGCGCAGTGCAGAGGCAGTCGTCAGCAGATTGGCAGATTTTATGCGACAGCCGAGTGGAGTTCGAATTCACCCAGACAGGGGGACAGCTCGCGCATGTTCGTGCACGCCCACAGTTGCTTGACCGTATATATGAGGCACAGTGCAGTGACGACCGTTGCTCAGAGATCATGGCACAGATGGGACAGGGCAGATTTTCCGAGTTCGTGATTGACGATCAGGGGATTTTATGCTATGGATCTAGACTGTGCGTACCAGATGCTGATGGATTGCGGCGCGACATTCTTGAGGAGGCACACCGATCAGTGTATAGTGTCCACCCCGGTTCCACCAAGATGTACCATGATATGAGAGAGACCTACTGGTGGGACGGGATGAAGAGGGACATTGCGGAGTTTGTATCGAGATGCCTGACTTGTCAGCAAGTCAAGGCCGAGCACCAGAGGCCCGCAGGAGAGCTACAGCCATTACCCATTCCGGAGTGAAAATGGGAGCAGATTTCGATGGACTTCGTTGTGGGTCTACCCAGGACCAGTCGAGGGTACGACTCCATCTGGGTGATCGTGGATAGATTGACGAAAGCGGCTCACTTCCTACCAGTGAAGATCACTTTCAGCTTCGCTCAGTATGCTCAGCTCTACATTGACGAGATCGTGCGACTACATGGCGTACCGACTTGTATCGTGTCAGATCGAGGCACTCAGTTTACCAGCCGACTATGGCAGAGACTCCAGGAGGCTTTGGGCACTCGTTTGAGCTTCAGCACAGCATTTCATCCGCAGACCGACGGACAGTCAGAGCGGACCATTCAGACTCTCGAGGACATGCTCAGAGCGTGCGTTTTAGACTTCGGTGGTAGCTGGGATCGTTATTCACCTCTAGTGGAGTTCTCCTACAACAACAGCTTCCAGGATACTATTCAGATGGCACCTTTCGAGGCATTGTATGGGAGGAGATGCAGATCGCCCGTCTGTTGGACAGAGCTCAACGAGAGCAGTATTTTGGGGCCGCAGCTTGTTGAGGAGACGACAGCGAAGATTCAGTTGATTCGAGACCGGATGAGGGCAGCTCAGAGCAGACAGAAATCCTATGCAGACAGGCGCCGTCGCAGATTGGAGTTCGCAGTTGGCGACCATGTTTTTCTGAAAGTCTCTCCGATGAAGGGCGTGATGCGTTTTGGGCAAAAGGTGAAGCTTAGCCCTAGATTCGTAGGTCCCTTCGAGATCCTCGAGCGTGTCGGCGCTGTTGCATATTGTTTGGCTCTTCCACCCAGCTTTCCCGATGTTCACCCCGTCTTCCATGTTTCGATGCTCCGTAAGTACCTTCACGACCCTTCGCATGCGATTCAGCACCCGACAGTCCAGCTAGAGCGCGACCTTTCTTTTGCAGAGAAGCCGGTGGCCATCCTGGATCTGCAGGTGAAGAAGTTGAGATCGAAGATTATACCAACTGTCAAGGTCCTTTGGCGTAGCCCGAGCAGCGAGGAGGTTACCTGGGAGACCGAGGGCGAGATGAGGA
Source organism: Agapanthus africanus (assembly GCA_030015575.1). Taxonomy (NCBI): domain Eukaryota; kingdom Viridiplantae; phylum Streptophyta; class Magnoliopsida; order Asparagales; family Amaryllidaceae; genus Agapanthus; species Agapanthus africanus. The sequence goes on along the minus strand of JASDDO010000029.1, from coordinate 393,699,230 downwards.
AGAAATATCCCCATCTCTTTGAAGGTACGCGTAGTTATATTTTTAAATTCGGGGACCGAATTTCTTTAAGGGGGGAAGATTGTAGCGCCTTGAAAATTCGTTTTGGTGTTTTCCTGAAAATCGGTGAAAATTCGGTATTTTTCCGAAAACCGTCTTTCTCGTTATTTTGCAGTTTAGGACTAATTATACCTAAAATGGATAGGTAATTGCTTGTTTTTAGTAGCTAATGAGTTACTTATGAAATTTTGGTCATTTAAAATTTTTTCCCTATTTTTCAATTTTTTAATATTATTTTAAGCCGGTAAGAAAATACATTTAATTAGCGATAAATACAAATTTAAATGGGCTAAAATTAAGCTTTAAAATCATGTTAATTAAAATCTAGTTGTAACATAAATTTTTAGTATTTTATTTTAAGTTTTAACTAATTTTTAAGATGGAAAACGAAATTTATTGAAATTAAGCTTAAACTTGCAATTTTGGACTTGTAGGGGGTCTTTTTGCAAATTTTTTTTTGTGCACTCTCACACACACATCCTCACATCTCCTTGGCTGTCCCAAACTGCAAAAAAATTCCCTCTCTCTCTTTTGTTTTAAAATTCTTTTGTGAAGGATGAATTGAGTTGAATGTGTATGTTTAAAATATTGTATGTTGAAGGTATGGTGCTTTGACTTTAAGGGGGGTTGACCATGACTCTTTCCCACACCCCACACCATCCCCTCTCCCTCATTTCTGGCCGAAATTCCAGCAGCCCCCTTCATCTCTTTGTTCTTTTCATTTTCTTCAAAAAATTCTTCAAAGTTTGCTCCAAATTTCAAGCTAAAACTCACAAATTAAACCCCATTCTTCATCCCTTTTTCCTTCACCTCTCTTGCTTGGAATCATGGTGCTAGGAGGCCATCATTGAGGCAAATTTCTTCTTGCTAGATCCATAGATTTGAGGTATAATTTCTACTCTTTTAATTTCTTATGGTTAGAATCCTTTAATTAAATTGTTTTAGTGTTAATTTAGTGCTATTTTCATTCTAGTTTTGTTTAAAGTTAATGGTTGAGTTAACTAGGGTTTCTTGAAACCATGTTTTAGTTAATTAAATCTAGTTAATTAATCTAGTGGTTTACTTAACCAATTTATATGGTTACTTTGCTTAAGTGGCTTCATATTAGGCTAATCTATGTTAATCTTGTGTGAAATTTTCATTAAGATTGCTAATTACCAAAATCAAGAAAAGGTTTGTGTATGGAATGTGGGTTTTGATGCATGGTAAAGGGGTTAATTTAATTGTAATGGCTTTCTAATGGTTTAATTTGGATATTTGTGTGATAATGTGTGCACCTTGTCGCAAATTGTCGATGTTTGCACCAAATTTGCAAACTTCTAGCTTACTAGGTTTTTATTATATTATTGTGGCGAATTAATTGCGTTATCTAGATTATATTGTTGGCATATCCTATGACATTTAGGATGCGTGAGTGCGGAGTAGTCGGGTTTTAGTTTTGCCGGGCGACCAAATCGGCGATTTTTGCAGTTTTTGCGATTTTCGCGTGTGTTCCGCGCACCTTGTGCACGTTGTACCTAGCTAGCGAACGTTGGTATTTTCGTTAGGGAATTGCGTCGTTCTTGATTTGTAACCTTATGTTTGTATTGATGTAAATTCCAGGTTCGGTCGCGGAGACGTCAGACGCGGCACGAAAGGGGAAAGCGGTGATTGGACGTGGCTAGCTAGGGATTCCGGTGAGTAGATGTAACATCTACGGGGGACTATCGTTGGATGGCGCAAGTCGCCCGATAGTTTTAGTACCTTAAAAAAATTCTTAGTAATGTTAGTAATTAGGGGTGTAATACTTGTATGGTTATTTGCTACATTCAGGCCCTATATTGACATACATATACGAAACCATTTTATAGGACACCTGCACCATTGCCAGGGTTTTTATATGCAGCACGAGCACTATTCATGCTTACACACACACCCTGGTAATTGCCATACCACCACACTAGATAACCTTTAAATTGAAACCTTTTACTATAATTGATACTTAAACTCGCGCTATTGCTTTAATTCCTTAAAATGAAATCGTAGGATTGCTATTCATGTGCATGTGCTTCATCATATTATTTGTTCATGCCTAATCTATTATTCACACATCGCAACTTGATCATTGATACCATATGCATTCATTATCATTGACATATGCACTTATGAGGATTTCTTGAGATTTTATGATATTTCTGGATTTCGGGGGAAAGCCGCAAAATTTCTAAACTTATTATGTTTTTAAAATATGTAATTGCGGTTTTCTAGTGATGTAAAGTGTCGTCCACCATGAGTTTGCTGTGGTTTTCGAGATCCGTGTCGAGGAGTGGAGGAACCGTCACGGGTACATGGTAGGCCCGGTATGGTACCCCGGGGCAAGATGAATGTGGTGTTGACGTTGAGCCTGGCAGGGGACGGATTACCTACCGGTGACTGTTCGGCACGGCGGATATCCAGAGGATACCGACCGTGGCCGCGAGATGATGAGATTTTGATATTGAGCTGGGTCAGCCGGATGGCTGAGGCCAGAGATACTATGACATGGATATATGAGATTTGTGATAGTTTTGAGGTGTCGTTGCTGGACACAGGTTCTTGTTGATTCTATTGGTATTGTGCTGGTATTTCAAAAGAGATTCTTAAAGGGAAAAACATGATTTCTTATACTTACACATTCAGATCACGAGTTGATTCGCATTGCATTCATACCTGCTAGTATATTCATATTGCATACCTACCTGCCATTATGTCCTGCCATACCTGTATTATAGATGCTAGGATGCTTGTGTGCATGCATTCGATAGCTTGTGTAGATGTTATTTATTACTCACGAGTTGGCAACTCACCCCCGTTGTGCCATAGCCTTTTGCAGGTCCGCTCCGTCAGTACAGTAGCGGCGGGCGCTCTTGTTTCTTTTGCCTGGACTCGAGGTTTTGCTCTTAGGTGGGTTATATCATTATTTTTGCACCACCTTGTATATTCTTTGTATCTAGAGTACTCCATCTACTGTTTCTATCAGTATTGTTGTATATTGACCTAGAGATGAGACTGTGAGATTTATGGACTTTTTATGCTGTATTTTGGGGTCGAGCTCACTTGAGTCGACGTGCTGTTTTCTCATGCTCCTTTATTATTATTTTGCATGTTGTTGTTTTAAATTGTGTGGGATTTGTGACCGCCTTGTGGCGAAGAGCTAGCTCCCGCTTGGGGATGCCTTATTTGTTGGATTCATATATATTCTTGTTGTACCCATTTTGGGAGCCAGTATTTACAAAGGAGACTCTGCCGAAATTTTCGGAAAAATTTGCATTGTTTTTAAAAAAGGTTTTTATGTGACTTATTGATAAACTCGTTTTCAATTGATTGGGTTCTCTTCACTCTTTTGCTTATTTGGTTTTGGTTTCTGGGCTTTGGCTTACTTATTTTACGGACGCCTTGAGACGTTTCGTAAACTTAAGTGCCAGTCACGTTCCGTACCCTGCGGGTCGTGACAATCATATAATATGAATATATTAAGAAATACATCTTTTCTAGAGAGGGGACTTACTCGCAGTTAGGGCATGAAAACGACGGAAAATTCCATTGCGGCATTTCATCGAACACTGTTGCGTGCAACATTGAAATATCGATAAAATGGAGATCCAAAGGCAGCGAACGAATTATGGCGTTACCGTAGTCTCAGGACCGGCCTTGGAATCTCCTTTCCCGGCCCAGAATGTGTCGAGTAGATTGATGAGGAGGCTCGGAAAGATGATGTTGTTGCTGAAGACGGCGAAGGGTGGTGTCGAAGGGGAGCTTGGGATGCTCCGCCATGGGTGATGGAGGAGGGGCTAACATCTTGGAGTTGGGTTCGGCCATGGACAGCAAAGGGGCTAAGGTTTTGGGCTGAAAAGAAGACAAAGAAGGAAAGAAGAAGAAATAAAGATAGAAGAAGGGAAGATGGTGGATTCATATAATGGGCTTAATCAGTTACGGGAGAAGCAGGGGAACGGGCGAAGACGATTCGTAGGAGGAACGTCGAGAGGAGTTGAAGATGGCCAGTTCATGAGAGAGGCTCGTGAGTTTTCATCAATGGAAGATGGACAGTGCATGAAAAAAAGAATGCGTTTAATTACTTGGGTTAGAAATGAGGCATTTAGAATTTTGGGAGTTTAGTGGGGTTAGAGGGTTAAGGATTGGGTTTATAAAAAGAAATGGGTTGTGTTTTTTTTTATCTTTGGGCCTCTGTGTTTGGGTTATGGGTTGTAGGGAAAAATTTAAAGAAGTGGGAAAAATGCAAATAATGGGTTTGGGTTAAGACTATTTGGTTTAAATTGGAAATGGGTTTAAGTTTTTGGTTAAAAAGAATTGGGTTTGAGAAATAATAAAATAGGAAAATGGCTTTAGGAAAATAATATATTTAATAGACAACTGAATATATAAAAATATCAAAAGAAGTTAAATACGATAAAACGAAGGTATAGGATTTTGGGGTCATTACACGTGAAGACCGCCAGATGAAGCCTCCTAAAGTCCGAAACAGTTCCAACCCTAGCCTGTGCAGTCAGTACGAGGGCGCCCTCGGGGGCGGCAAGAACAGCCGTAGATCTCTCCAGGGCGGTAATTGCGGTCTCCTGTACCACCTTCAATACCTCAGCCAAGAGATCGGTCTTTCTCTCCTGAGCCTGGGCTAGGGTCGTCAGTGTGCTGAGAATCTTCTCGGTACGATCATGGAAACCAGCACCTGAGGAGTTTCCCGAGGAGTCTATATTTCTGAAAAATGATCAAAAGAAATTAGATTCAAACAAGGGCTACACGATGATTCAACGAGGATTAGAAAGTGAAACGAAATGTAATAAGGCACACGTCACGGGTGTAATTCAGTCTAGGGATCCCTCGATAGAACTGTAATTTCATCCAAAACTTTGGCTCTGATACCAACAAAACCATGTCACGCCCCGCTTCCAAAAATACGGAATACGAGGGGTGACTAGGCCAGCCATGCTCTTACGGTCAGGGAATAATCCCGCTGTAGTCACACTTTGGTTTCTAGCATTACATAGTAGTCAGTAAACAGTACTAGAGTAAAAGAAAATCACAGCTCACAACTTTATTACATTGCAATAAAAGAGTTCAAAATACATTTATTTTGCACAAGGGAAAAGCTAACCAACGAAATACAGGGTGCTTAAAGCAAAAGAAATGGCGCCGATGATGCAGTTTAGACCTCCGCGATCTTGAATGGCAGGTCCTGCTCTTGGGTTGGATCCACTTCGTCCTCTGAGTATGCACACTCAGGTCGTCAGGGCGACACATATAGCAATAATTATATAATGGGTGTGCAATGTTATTAAACACGAAAAGTGCAACAGAATGCAGAACATGAAAATAATGAACATCATTTGCATAGGAACAGTGTGATAAAAGTATCATGTTAGTAAACCAGGCAATGCGTATATCACTACTTATCAGTCACTAAGTCAATGAAATCAATTGATGGAAAGTATGCTCGTGTTTAACAAGGGTTCCGTGCATGCTCGAGACTACGGTCCACAGTTGCCCGGGACATAACCCTGCAGCCGTGCCGCTAGGCCCACGGCCTAATGTATGTGTGTGTGTGCGCGCGTCACTAATAGCGAATGATCATCCTCTAAATCACCGTACCTCGCTAAATACGAGTTCAATTCCACCTTGATTTCCCCATTCCCCAGGTTATAGTATGAATTCAGGTATTAGATAGGTTGTGAACAAATACGTATCGCTTTCACTTTCAATCACGTTTCCACCTATCAATATCACTTTCGTATTTGCCACAACCTAATCACTAACACTTATATATTGACAATGCACAATAGTCGCTAGGTCTTAATGTAAACAATCACTATGCAGAAGGTATAATGCAAGCACAAAATAGGTAGAAATGCATTGAACACATATTGATTAAATTATGATACCCAACTTCATATGATTTGCAAAATTTACCATAAATCACACGTATAAAATCAATAGAAACAATATAAAAGGCATATGAAGTACACTTGATTATGTAACCAATAAAATTAATTTCATATCAAACGGAACTCAGGTTAGGGATTTATCATCATTTTAAATTTGCGATAGATTGTTGGAATTCCAGTTTCAAAACTAGAAGTTCAACTTCACGCGCAGTTTACTAGGGATTGTGTTCAGATTCAGGTGTTTCCCCAGTTGAATAAAATCTAGGTCTATCTGTTATGTTTCCAAAGAATCAAGAGGATTATAAATATCCTTCCTAGACTATAAGTTACGTCCTGTTTAATGTGATGGTGTAAGAAATGTCACTGCAGAAACTGCAGAACACATAGACATTCTAAAATACAAACTAAGTATCAATCAACTGAGAAACTACACAGGACTAGATTAATGTGTTAGCTAACTAAATTATCTACGCGAATATATGGGGCTCCGTGCATTTTCAGTTTTAATTAAGGACGTGCAGGTATTTAAATTCAGGTATCCTCATGAAATACTGCTCGGACTGCAGTTCAGAGTCGCATTCTAAGCAAAATCTCGTTACAGTATTCTATCGACATCGAAAAAATAAACTATGGATGGTTTTATATTATCGATTCGGCTTCGATATGAGCTATAGAACATTACATTCCAAACTGTATTGAATTTACAATGATTTTAACAAGGTAACATGCACGGTAAAATTCAGATTTAGTGTCGCCTTCAGGGGGCGACGATACATTATTATAAACACGATATTTTGCATCCAAATTTTTACACAATATTCGTAAACAGTAAAGAGATCTAACTATTGCATGTCCCGCCATAATAAGATGTGTTATGGTTTAAGGTTTTGTATCGAGCACTTAGTACATCATTTCGTAACTATAGTGAATTTGGTTTATCACATCTATGAACAGGATTCGATCCCGGAGAACTCTATATCTATCACAGGACGTTAAGCTCATTATTGTTTAGTCATCGTGTAACGCACAAATGCGCTTCGCAATATTTATCAGACTCCAAAATATATAACTAAGTGTTGATTGTTGTTAATGGTAGTGTGTGTGTGTAGCTTGTAGAGCAAGTGTTTAACTTGCCTGGCGAAGACAGTAACGACGGGAGCGAATGGCACGAGCACGATACGTACGGGCGGCGGCGACAACAACAACAAGGTAGCAGCACCAGTATGACACAGCCGTAGCGACAACACGGCGGGAGTGCGAGCTCTGTTTGGCTCGGCTAGTAAGGGGAGCCCAGGCGATGGAAGCTTAGATGGCGATGGAGGAGGTTCAGGCTATGGTCGAACATGGAGGAGGTTCAGGTGATGATCGAATGTGAAGGAGGTTACAGCGGAGGGGGGGTTCGGTGGGTCACCGGAGACGATGACGAGGAGAAAATGGGTGCAGTAGGCTTACACTCGGGGTTGGAGGAGCACGTCGGCGTCGAGGCGATGGTGGTGAGGAGTTGACTGCGGTGAGGGAGATGGGGTTGGCGATGAGAGATGATCGGTCGCGGAGTTTGCAGAGGTGGCCGCGCTCGGGGCGTTGGACCTTGGTGTGCAGGGGATGAGGAGGTCTGGGCTCGTCGTCGATGGAGGAGTTGGTGGGGTTCAAGTTGGTTGCTGGAGGTGGAGGGGATGTGGAGGTCTGGGCTCGTCATCGATGGCGAGGTGGTGATGGGTTCGTGGTGGTGGTGAGCTCAAGGAGTTTGGTGGGTTGTCGGTGATGATGAGTGAGAGAGGGAGAACGAGAGGGGTCGGGGAGAGAGTGAAGTAGAGAGAGAGAGACGAGTGATCGTCGAGGATAATGGGGAGGTATGCGAGTGGATCACAGCGACCGTTGATGATGGGACAATGTCGGCGTGGCCGTTGGGGAAGCGGGCCTCGCGGAGACGTCAGCGCAATGGAGAGAAACGAGAGGAGAGAGGATTTGGTGGAGGGGATCGCGGGGAGTAGTTGGCAGTGAGCGCGGTCGTCGTGGAGGAGGGCGTGAGGAAGGAGAAACAGGGGAAAAGAGGCGGGAAAAGAAAAAGAATGAAGAAGAAGAAGAGGCGTGGGGAGTCAGGTCGGGTCGGGCGTGAGTTGGGTCGAGTCGGGTAGGTTTAGAATTAGGATATTGAGTTAGATTAGGAACAATTATTTAAATTAATAAAATATATATAAAAATGAAAAAATATATGCAAAATCTGGAAAAAATACGGAGAAAATATATATACGAACTGGGGATTTACAGTTCCGTATATTATACCCTCTTTACATTGCTTATATAAACACATTGTTCGCCGCCGAAAACCGGGAAGACAAACGTCTTGCCTGAATTTGGAGGCAGATGCTATTTGGTTTTATCCGTCCACCTCTCCAAAGATGCCAAGTTGATTTATGACACCGTGTATCGGAGGTTTAGACGGATGCGGCTGTTGTAGCAGACTTCGTCAGATTCCCTCTCGTTGTGAGGGGTTTTTGATTGTGGTGACGCTCTTCCCTACAGGCGCAAGCCCTTACAGTTAATTACGTTACCGCGTAGCGATAACCACTTTCTCCTGCTCCAGAAGATCACTTCAAGTCGTGTATGTTTGTTTTATTTTTGGTTGCTCGTGGATCGTATACGGAGATGAATTTATGTTGTCGCCTGTAGGGCGTAGATTAGTCCAAATCCGTATTTTCTTATATTTGGGTTTGGGTTGGTTTAAGGATCGTTAATCTTGTTTTAGATTTAAGATCAACTTAAATGCTTGTTAAGGATACGTTAGTCTAGTTTTAGACTAAGATCTACTTAACAAGATTTTGGGATCATTTAGATCCAATGAAAGAATATTTGGACTCTATCGTTTTAGTTTAAGGACATTGCGGTCCATTGGGTTTAAGGACATCATAGTCCACGAGTTTAAGAACCTCATAGTCCGTAAGGTTTAGAGACATCATAGTCTGGTTTAAAGACGTCATAGTCTGTGAGGTTTAAAGACATTATAGTCTATATGGTTTAAAGACATCATAGTCTGGTTTAAAGATATCATAGTCTGTACGGTTTAAAGACATCATAGTCTGTAAGGTTTTGGTTTAACCGTTTGGGGATGCGCCAAAAGTTATTGGTTATTGGGACACTCCATCTCTCTGAAGACGTTGAAGAATTACAATGACATGTATCAGAGGTATGAAGAGATGTGCCCTTGAACCAATATCCCGACTGAGGGGGAATGGCACGAACATCATTTTAGATGCTATCAGTTGGGAGCTCATTAGCTATCTCTAGGACTGAGTTCGGATTTGGAGACCCTGAGTATGAGAAACTCAATTGACGCTTATCGGGAAATTTGGTCCGAGTTTGGCTAACATTGGCCTTCCGTAGTGTTAAATACTAGTATATGATTAGCGCTCACGTGCTCCCACGTGAGGTGCTTCAAATAGTGTTAAACACTAAAAATTGGAGGCGCTCGCGTGGGGTCACGTGAGGTTCTTGAAGTAGTGTTAAACACTAATAATTTGAGACGCTGCTTTCTTGGGTTTATTCTCTTAATCTTTTCTGAGCGCTAAGTGCTATTGGGTCACATGGGGTCACGTGAGGTACCCCAAGTGGAAACTGCCTTTTGATTTACTCCCTTTCTATAAGTGCTAAGCACTACTTGGGGGGGTTCATGTGGGATCACGTGAACCAGTCTCAGTTGTCCTCTTTTGTTCATCAAGGGTGTTCACGTGGGAGCACGTGATCCGTCGTTATCATATTGGATGCCAATCCTTTTACGTGCATGGAGATCCTTAGTTTCGAGACTTTCAAACCCACTGTTTTGTAGGACTTAGGTTTTCTCTTAGCTTTAGGATCTGCATGGCAGAATCTCTTCGATGAGAATTAAATTCTCAACTTGTGAGGAGATCTGCTTCTGCAGATCTTTCACCATAAGGAAGAACTAAGTTCTTATATGAAGCGTTAAACCCTTGTTATATCAGAGGAATTAAATTCCTATATACTTTTTGGGAGAATTAAATTCTCTGAACTTAGATCTTCCCCTAGATTTTGGATCTGCATGGCAGGATCTCCCCGATGAGAATTAAATTCTTAGCTTGTGGGGAGATTTGCTTCTGCAAATCTCAACCAAAGAAAGAAGTAAGTTCTTTTTAGAAGAGTTAAACTCTTATGGAGGTGAAAAGAAAATGAGATATTCTCTGTGTTTCGTTTCTTCTCTTACTTAGAGTTTCTTTTTTCTCTTTTTCTCTCTGGAGAATTAAATTCTCTTTTTTTTAAGCTTACGAGGGTTTTTTTCCCTCTTCTTTCTTCTTTTTTCTTCTTTGTGTCTCTTGGCTCCTATTTATAGGAGAAAGAAAAGAATCGATTTGTTCAGAAAATCTATTATTTAGAGATTTTGATTGATTTTATAATCAACCAAAATGATATTTTAGATCAATCGGTGAATTTTATTCACCGTTGGATTTTTAATCCAAGGACTTCTGTTTTACAGAAGATATTTTTCACAAGATTAGGAAAATATTTCCCTATACAGAATTTTCTTCTGTAAATTGGTGATTTTTGATCACCATTGGATTTTTAATTCAATGGTGCTCTGCTTTACAGAGCGCAATATTTCTTGTTTAGAAACATCTAAGGAAATATTTTCCAAATAGGGCTTTGATCCTTTTTATTTAGAATTTAATTCTATTGGTTCAGAAGGCATAGGAGCCCATCACGTGTAGCACGTGACCCCATAAAGTTAAGCCCATCAAAAGAGTGTCACATGCTATCACGTGACTTTTTCCCGCCAATTGTTTGTTTCAAGAAGGCGCCTATATACTTTGTATATAGAGGCTACGTGTCTGCACGTGAGGCTCAGTTTTAGCCTCATCTTTCAGCCTTGTTTTGCCAGGCGCAGTGCCTATCACGTGTGGGCACGTGATGCTCCATTTGGGGACTTTTCCCATTGCTTTTTATATTTATTATTTATTTTTCATAAGGGAACAAATGCCCCCACACGTTGTTCTCACGTGGCTAGCACGTGAGTGCAACTCTGTCACCCTTACAGCCGTTGGAAATCCTAGGGGAACGGGAAGGTGAACCACCCTTGTCACATCTTATAAATGCAAGTGTTTGGTTTCTTAGGCAACCACTGTGTCTTCATCTTCTTGCTTCTTTTTTTTCTTTGAGAATTTAATTCTCCTCCTCAGAGCTTAGTTCTCTGCCATTATAATTCTAGAGTTAAACTCTGTTAAAAAGAAACCCCTTTTAGGTAAAGATCTTGCACATCGAAAAAAACTTTTCTTTTTGAACAAAAAATTCTGGATTTTAAATCCATTACGAGAGCTTTGCTCTCCTCTGAAACCCATCCGCCTAGTGATCCAAAGATATGATTTTTGAGCAGTAAACCTCCATATCTCGGGCATTCCCCTCTGATTTTTTGAGGATTCATGGGATTTTGTTTCTCATGTATTTTTTTTAGTTTCTGGAATTTAATTCCATCATATAAAAGGAATTTAATTCCTCTGGCGAAGAGCTTAGCTCTGAAAGATCAAGAGGACCCTTCGGGAATTTTATTCCCTGGTGTTCTTGAAAATCTTTCCATAGGGTTTTACCCTTATTCGCACAAATTTGAATTTGTTGCGTGCTTAATAGAACTTGTTTTCCCAAGAATTTATTTGAATTCCAATGTCTATTTAATGAGGATCTTGTTGATTCTCATAATGATTGCCCTGTCTCATCATTGGTGAGCCACCATATTGATTTTGTGGGGTCCATGTGTCTTGTAGGCAGTGGTCCTGCAAAATAGACATTTTGTCGTTTTCTTCTGTTATTATATATATATATAAATATACGTGCTTCACTAATGGTTTTTCTTTCTCTTGTTTCAGGAACAATGGATTCTCTTCCCTACTTCCCTTTTACTCGCTCGGATGCTGCTTTTCCACAATCGCCGTCAGACGAAGAAGCAATGGCGATGATCAGGGCCCATGTTAGGGGCTGTACCAGTTTGCTCTTGTGGGGAACTTGGTATGGACATATCATCCGGGGCCGCCGCAGCTTTCTTTGCGAAGTTCCAATAGAGTCTCTCTGCCTTATTTTGCCGATGGAGCATCCGCAGACTGCTTTTGCGGTGGAGGCGGCTGACTGGACTCCTATAGGCCGGCTCGAGCCGTCGACAACTGGGATACCCAACCCGCCTTTACTGGCCATATACATGTTGGGGCGTCGCATTTGTCAAGGTGAAGCCCAACCCTGGGGACACATTTATAAGATAGGGCTTACCCCTCGCCACCCAACGGGCTATCTCCCTGGGCTCGATACATTCTGTCTGCTCATCGCTCACGATTGCAGAAGGTTAGACTTTATCAGGCGGTGTATGCGTCCCTCTTCCATTATCAGTCCTCTCATGTCTGGTGGGTTAAAGCTTTCCTGAATCAATGGAATCTTCCTACAAACACTTTCTTGCTAGGGGATCGTGAGGTTTCGATTTCTCTGGAAGAGTTCCGCGAGATTTTTGGATTGCCTATTAGGGGAGAGCACTATGAAGAGTTGTTGCCTCCTGATGAGTATGTATTCACGACTGTGCCTGCTATGCTTGACGGCTTGACGACCTAAAATGCCGTCCGTCATAAGTACCCCAGTCTAATCAAGACTCTGGGTATTTTGGAGAGGCTGTTTGCGGAGTCAGAGGAACAGGGCGTCGCCTTTAAGAGCTTCATCGCCTGCTTCCTCCATGAAGATGTCTTATCAAAGGAGGCTCCGAAATTTGCGAATATTAACGACCCCTTTGGGTTTGGGCTGAATAAGCTGCCAGCCAAAGAAGAAGATTTACCGCAGTTTTACATCCTGATCTTGTTGGTCGTGTCCTTTGATTCGATTGCGGCTCCCGGTATGGACGAAGAGACCTTCTTTGTCGGTTTCATCAACATTTGGTTTAGCTGGTTTGCCATTCCAACGCATCGTCGCTTCATGAGAGCTTCAGTCATCTACCCTACTCATCGAGTGGCTGAAGGGACACGACTGGCCGTAGGTATTGCGGGGTTATTGCACTTATATCATGGGCTGAGCACTGCGGCCAATACTTCGACCCCGGGTGTAGATGTGGTGAGTTTCTCCCTCCACTACTTTACATCGTGGATCGAGATGCATGTATTGGGGGCGTTCGCAGCACATCAGAGGCCAGATTTCTATGATGCTTACACCTTCCCGCGGCTCATGAGGTTAGTGGATGTTTCTGCTCCTGATCCAACTCAGTTAGGGGCCCTTCGTGTGTTGCTTAACTCGTATGCTAACGAAGGTGGGATGGTATTCAATGACCGAGTCCTCTCTGCTCCTTTAGGACCTGTTCAATAGCTATTCGATTTATCGAAAAGAGGAGCACCATCCTTAAAGCCTAAGGAAATTATGCATTTATATTCGATCAGGCTGGGTTATCTAGTGTTCCGTCGAAATGATACGGTTCTTTCCACGCGGTATAATCCGCACCGCTTTGCTCGGCAATTGGGTTACAACCATGGTGCTCCCTTCGAAGCATTTTTGGTGGAGCCCAGCTCGTCTCTGGTAGTTGTTCGTGACATCATCCATTACTTCATGCGGCTTAACACCGGCTCTCGTTTCGTGATCCCCGAGACCGACTATATTCCGAGGTGCGTGGGGTCTTATACGGGTTGGTACCATCATCGAGTTGGTTCAATCATTACTGAGGAGAAGCGGATACTCTTCGGATATAGAGCTCCCGCCCCAATCCAAGCCACGGGTGTTCCGCCTCGACCACGGACAGTGATTCTCCCTCCATTGAAGGGTAACAGTGCCTTACTTATCCCTGAGGCGGCGTATGCGGAATCGACTCCTTGGTATGCCAATGCGCACTAGAGCTCAGGAAAAGGCTTCCGATAAGGTGCCAGCAGTAGTTTCATCAGTTGCGGCTTCATCAATGGCAGTGTCATCATCGGTAGTACTGCAAAAAGAGGATACTGGAGACGAAATTGGCCAACGTCGCGCCAAAGCGCCGAGGGGCAGGAAGCGATCTTCATATAGTGTTAACTCCAATTCAAAACGGAGGAAGAAAATGGTTACCGGTCTGCTTGACCTCTTGCTCGAATCTGAGGCTGTTGCCCAAGACGAACCTATATCTATGCAAGAGCCGGATGATGGTCTTCTCTTTCCGGGTTCGTCTGCTCAGGAAGTCGCATAATTGGGGCGCTCAAAAGACGAAACTGAGAACGTGGGTGTCCCGAAGAAACCTTATCCTCCCGTCATATTCTACGAAGATTCCCCATCACTACAGAGGGTACATATGGGTCCCCTGCGATGGGAAGATGAGATAGCCCTCAAGGAACCTATCTCAGCTGCTTCCGAAGATGAGCTTTCATTGAAGACCGGTGGCCATGAATCTGCATTTGAACCCCGGCGAGCACACTTCCTCAGGAAGGAACGACGGCTTGAAAAAGCCATACTAGAAGCATCTTGGTGCATCGGTATGTGTGATTTCCGTATTTTTTCCTTTCAGCAAATAATTTGTATTGCTTTTTATATCTCCTTATCTTTGCGACAATTTTGCAGGGACTTCAGCGACTACAGAGGCTTTGAGCTTAAGTCGCGTCCTGACTGTGGACTCTGAAAATGTCTCCGATGAGGAACATGTAGGTGTGGAGGAGGTCGTTACAGCTGCTATTCCTGCTGTGGAGCTTCCACTGGTAACCTCCATTCCCCCGGTGCCTGTCCTCCCAGAAGAGGTGCCCTTATCGGCTGTAAATTTAATAGATCTTTCTGGTGACGACCTAGAGATTGTGGAGAGGGTAGTTAAGACCGTCGTCCCTTCATTGGAGCCTGAAATGGCAGCCGTTGCCCCTCAATTAGAAGTTGTCACGCCAGCGCATGTCTCCGGTGATGTTCCTGAGGGCATGGAGGAGGCTGCCGAGGCTGCTATCCCTCTGGTTCAAGGCGGGAAGAGCATCAAAGGTAGTCTCCTATACTTTGTTTTTAATAGTCTTTCCATTATCTGAACATTTCCTTTTTCAGAACTACGGGAATTGGCGGCTTCTATTGTGGACCTGTCTTCAAGGAAATCCTTCCAGTGCTTACTTGACATAGGTGTCCTACAGGCGATATCCCCGCAAAGCATCGTCCTTTCTTTCGGGCATGGTTTGTGTTCTTTGACACTTTTCGTTTTATTATTATTCTTTACAATAATGCTAATATGCGCTCCACAGTGATAGAAGCCGATAACGAGGTCGAGATCCTCGATCGGCCTGGGGATCTCTGAAACCCTCCTGCATAAAATTATAAAGAAAACAGTGTCCCGAAATAAGAAAGACTGGCATGAGAGACTACAAGAAGCTCTTTGGGCGTATCGAACCATGTTCAAGATAGCCACAAACACAACGCCATACGCGTTGGTGTTCGGTACGGAAGCAGTGCTCCCTCTCGGGATAGAGTTATCCTCTCTACGAGTGGCAGTTCACCACGAGCTAACGGACGAAGAAAATGCTCACCTTCGGCTTGACGAGCTTGACGCCCTTGATGAAACTAGGCTCATAGCGCAACAAAATCTGGAAGCTTATAAAGCAAAGATGATGCGCTCATACGAAAGATTGACCCGACCGAGGACATTCCACCAAGGCGAACTCGTGCTAGTGGTCAAAAGGCCTATGATCCCCAATCGCGCCAAGCGGGGAAAATTCGAGCCGAACTATGAAGGCCCGTACATCATAGATAAAGTTTACCAGGGTGGGGCCTATCTACTCATGGACATGCACGGTGAAAGGCCTTTCAGACCAATAAATGGTCGCTTCCTAAAGAAATACTACGCTTAATGAGCCACAGCCTAGGTCAACGATAGATGACGACGACTATGTCCGCTCGCTATCTTTCTAAGCTCAAACTTTATAAGCAGTAGCCAGCTTCTCAATAGCGGACCGAAATGTCCCTAAACTAACAGCGGACCGAAATGTCCCTAAACTAACAGCGGACCGAAATGTCCCTAAACTAATAGCGGACCGAAACGTCTTTAAACTACTACCGCAGCATCTTTTAGGCTGACAAGAAAAAAAAATATATAAAAATAAAATAAAATAAAAATGGTATGTCCATAAGCAAAAGGGCACGGATGAAAACCCGAAAGGGCTCCGTGAGTAAAAACAGCAGGGCTACCGGCGAGTGTTCGTGAAAACCCGAAAGGGCGCGACCTCGTAAAAAAATATAAAAAAAAAAATAAATAAAAGCGGTACGTCCATAAGCAAAATGGGCACGGATGAAAACCCGAAAGGGCTCCGTGAGTAAAAATAGCAGGGCCACCGGCGAGTGTTTGTGAAAACCTGAAAGGGCACAACCTCGTTAAGAAACACTTGTAGGGTCCTCTCGACCCTATAAGGAGAAACCACCCGCGTGAGATCCTTACGATTCACAAGGGAACAACACACTTAGGAATCCCCACGATTCCTAAGGAGAAAATACACTTGCGAGATCCTCACGACTCGTAAGGAGAACTCTCTTATGGGACCCTCACGGCTCGTAAGATTTGAAAGTCTTAAGTTACAGAGATCTAAATCTGTGCTTAAGCAACCCCCACAACTTTTGATATTGCCCTACAAGTGGCTCAGCACTGACCCTTGTATACAATCCACGGACGCGAATAAACATTTCCCTAACCAAGGTCCATCCGTGACTGGGGATATGTTCGCATAACCCTTGTAAATCCTCTCGATTTGCAAAGAGAAAACCCTCCTGTAGGATCCTTACGACTTACAGAGGAACAAAACATTTAGGAACCCTCACGATTCCTAGGGAGAAAATACACCTATAAGATCCTCACGACTTGTAGGGAGAAATAGCTTTGTGAGACCCTTACGGCTCATAAAGTCAAAAGCCTTAGTCGACAGGACCCTAACCCTGGTCTCTAAGCCTCCTTTGTTCGACAATGACAGAAGCAAATGATGATTCGCTCCTGGCAACATCCCAGTTGTAGCGGTGCTGATGCCAAAATCAGTGTCCAAGTTCAGGTTTACGGCGAAAAGCCAGTAAGCCGCACATGCATACGAAATAGCCGAAATGATAGGGCAACTTGCAATAAAAAGCAGCAAGTAAAATGTATGCATGCGAAATAGCCGAAATGATTGGGCAACTCGCAATAAAAAGCAGCGAGTGGAAATAAAATAAACAGCCGAAATGATTGGGCACCGCGAAAAATAGCCGAAATGATTGGGCGATCGCGACCTTCGCGATATAAAAGCTGAAATGATAGAGCATCGCGGAAATAAAACAAAAAAAATAATGATGATAAAATTTTGGCCCTACAGTTAAGATCACATCGATCCCTGTATACAATCCAAGGGCGTAAACAAAGAGGGAGCCATACTCTCCCAACAAACTCCTCGACTCACGGATACAAACACTCCTTGACGAGAGCCTCCTGATCCGCGTCGACCTGCAGAGCCACCAGCGCCTCCGTGGGAATCCTCGACTCGTTTCAAACCCCAAGGAAACAAATAATCCTTGGCGCTCGGGAAACAAATAATCCCTAGCAAATCCCTCGACTCACGGATACAAACACTCCTTGATGAGAGACTCCTGATCCGCGTCGACCTGCAGAGCCACCAGCGCCTCCGTGGGAATCCTCGACTCGTTTCAAACCCCAAGGAAACAAATAATCCTTGGCGCTCGGGAAAAAAATAATCCCTAGCAAATCCCTCGACTCACGGATACAAACACTCCTTGACGAGAGACTCCTGATCCGCATCGACCTGCAGAGCCACCAGCGCCTCCGTGGGAATCCTCGACTCGTTTCAAACCCCAAGGAAACAAATAATCCTTGGCGCTCGGGAAACAAATAATCCCTAGCAAATCCCTCGACTCACGGATACAAACACTTCTTGACGAGAGACTCCTGATCCGCGTCGACCTGCAGAGCCACCAGCGCCTCCGTGGGAATCCTCGACTCGTTTCAAACCCCAAGGAAACAAATAATCCTTGGTGCTCGGGAAACAAATAATCCCTAGCAAACTCCTCGACTCACGGATACAAACACTCCGTGATGAGAGCCTCTTAACTCATGTCAACTCGCAGAGCCATCACCCTCTCCACGAGCAAATTCCCGATTCGTCTCAATTTGTAAGAAGAAGTCTCAGACAGCAAGGATTGAAAAGCTTGCTTCTTGAGCAATGGGGCCCTGCAAATCAATCCAAAATGGTCTCTTGCATACTATTCACGGGTCTCACTCTCCGAAGTCGAATTTCGACGAGGAGGGAAACAACCGCTTACGAATTCTCTCGACTCGTAAGAGGGAAAATTCTCTTATAAGATCCCTACGACTTATAAGAGAAAACCACACTTAGGAATCCTCACGATTCCTAAGGAGAAAATCCACCTATGAGATCCTCTCGATCCGTAGGGAGAAAAGCCTCTATGAGACCCTCACGGCTCATAGAATTGAAAAGTCTTAGGCAGTAGACCTGAACCTGCGGCCTAAGCCATCGCTATTTCTTAAGGAAGTCAGAATACTCGTTTTAGATATCCATCGATCATGGTTATTAAGACAGCCTGCTGACAATAAAAAGAAGATGACAGAAAGAATATCTGATCTACATTTGATCTGGCGTTCGTGACGCATTCATTTATGCACGGGCAGAAAACTCAGGACGAGAAATAAGAGAAGCTGAAATAAAAAGTTTCCATTCATATTGGCAAAAATTCTTACAATTATGAAAAGCAGTAAAAGGAAAATATTATTACAATGGAATGACTTCAGATCCGGGGCATGGATTGAGGAATTCAAAAGTAAGGCCGTCCAAAGTTCTTCTGGCCTTTCTAATTATTCTTATGCGCAGCCTCTCGCGTTCCTCGGTGTCGATATCATCGGCAAGCCCTTCCGGCCTTCGATAAGCAGCAACGATCGTCGTCTGCTGAAAGATTTGATGTAGGATGTCAACGAGGTTGTTTCGCCGTTTCTTCGAAATCAGCCCCGTCAGGTACACTGAATGCACCTTGTCTTCGGCATCATCTAGCGCATTGAGTGGTAAGGCCTCGTGAAGACCTGGGAGTGCTCTCCATATTGCCCCCAGCACGACTTTCAAAAGGGCCGAACGACGAGGTAGCAGCCAGCCACCGCTGGCATTCAGGCGATCCATGACCTCTGCACATTGAGCGTCCGTAAACTCCTGGTTCTGTTGACGGCCCTGTACACG
The DNA here is from genome assembly GCA_030015575.1 of Agapanthus africanus. Classification (NCBI taxonomy): domain Eukaryota; kingdom Viridiplantae; phylum Streptophyta; class Magnoliopsida; order Asparagales; family Amaryllidaceae; genus Agapanthus; species Agapanthus africanus. The sequence goes on along the minus strand of JASDDO010000029.1, from coordinate 393,680,098 downwards.
GATATCCTCATAAGTGATGAACTCGTGCAAGCTGTATAGACGCACCGCCATAATACCTGAAGAAAACAATACAAGGATATTAACAAACAAGAAAATACAGAAAGTTAAAAGTTAAACTCCTTGAGAGCAATGCTCTGCAGACAGGAGCGACACCAGTCAAAGTCAGTTATGAGGAGAATTTGAGGAAAATTCCCTGAGAATATTGAGAGCTCCGCTCTGAAAAAAAATGATATAATAATAATAATATTCTCAAGTGCCATATAATTTGGGAGGAGCAAAGCTCCATTAATTAAGAAGATATAAGAAAAATCTTTTATAGAGCAAAGCTCTATTAATGGAACCCTAACGGGATTCTCCTGAGTTCTCTTTGGACCTCTTTAGAGCAAAGCTCTGCTAAATGAAACCCTAAATGGGTTTTCTTTAGATCAGGGATCTATGGAGAGCAAAGCTCTATTAATCAGTTTTAATTTAATTTAATTTTATTTTATTTTTACCTACGATGGTTATGAACTCTGGAGTTCTTGGGAAAAAATCAAGAGCAAGGCTCTGGAAATTCTTAAGCAAGAGCAAGGCTCTGACTCAAAATTCTTGAAGTGGTAAAGAATTTTTTGAGGACCAAAGGTCCTATTTATAGGCATCAATCGCCTCTTCAACTGCAGAAAGGTGCCGCGACGGTTCGGATTCTGCCACCGTTGCGCTTGCGTTTGGAGGCCACGTAAGCGCAGCGGTGGAGGGGCATTTGTTTACCCCAATCAGAGCAAAGCTCTGTTCAAATTCCAAGACGGGAGAAGAAGCAACGCTTCATCTTCCCCCAATCAGAAATAAAGCTTTGCTTTGAAAATTTAACTTTAATTTTGAAGCAACGCTTCAGATCCCGTGCGCTTCGCGCAACGCACCACGTGTCAGAAGTTGACACGGCAGCACAACGCCCAAGGCAGTGCGTCCAATCAGAGCAAGGCTCTTTAAAAAACATAAGCAACACTCAGTTGCGCAAGCGCTGCGCTGCGTGACACGTGTCTGCGCAGTTGCGTAAACACAACTGCGCGCAAACCCTGATTGCGCAAGCGCACCACAGCGCGACACGTGTCCGCGCAGTTGCGCAAGCACTGTTGCGCAAGTTCACCGCTGAGCGACACGTGTCCGCGCAGTTGCGCAAACTCTTTGGCGCAAGTGCACCGTTGAGCGACACGTGTCTGCGCAGTTGCGCAAGCGCTTCACTGCGCGACACGTGTCTGCGCAGTTGCGCAAGCACAGTTGCGCAAGCGCCTCACTGTGCGACACGTGTCATGCACTGGGGAGTTGCGCAAAAGCAGAATGAAGATTTAAGGAAATTTTTTCTGTTTTTGTTAAAACAAGAAGATTTCTTCTGTAAAACAGGGGCCTTTGGATCAAATATCCAACGGTGGGGAAAATTCCCCAAATCACTCAGAAAAGATTTTTTAAAACAAATTTAACTGATTTTTGAGCATTATAAAATGGACCCCAGACCCCATTTCAAAGAGAGACAATTGGATTAAAAAAAAAAAAGAGAAGAGAACTTCTTGAGAACACAAAAAAGAAGGTAAAAAACCTTTGAGATAAGAGAAAATTCTCTTAGGAATAGATCATTGATCTAAAAAACAAGATCAGTGATCTTCAATTAATAAATAAATAAATAAATAAATAAAAATAATAAAAATAGTGCTTTGCACTTGCTATGAACCTCTGGTTCTCTGAGACAGAAAGAAAGAAAAGATTTTTTTTCTTTGATCTAAATTTAGATCAAGAAATTAAAAAGTGCTCTGCACTTCTTTTCTTGAATCTAAAAGATTCTTGGTGTTTTGCACAAATACAATGCATTACTTGAAGGGCCAGGCCCAAATCAAAAAGACCTAGCAGGCCAAAATAAATTGCAAAGCAATAAAAGGGCTAAGCCCAAATAAAATTGATGCTCTGCATCATTTATAAAGAACAGAGCCCCAAAACAAATTTATGTTCTGCATCCTTTCTGGGCAAAGCCCAAATAAAAATAAAGAGAAAAGCAAAAGCAATGTTGAATATTCTCAACTGGACTTAGCCCAATCGTGGCCGTAAGTCCTTAAATTAAATTGGCTGAGCAAAATGGCTCTCCTAAATCAATCTACATCCGGTTCGAGGGTACATCTCTGAACTCTTTTGACATCCATCGTTGTAATCCCTCAACGACGTCAAAGAGGTGACGGGTCCCAACGGCCACACACCCAATAACGGACCGAAACGTCCATAAACTAACATCGGACCGAAACGTCCATAAACTAACATCGGACCGAAACGTCCATAAACTAGCATCGGACCGAGACGTCCCTAAACTAATATCGGACCGAGACGTCCTTAAACTAATATCGGACCGAAACGTCCCTAAACTAATATCGGACCGAAACGTCCCTAAAACTAATATCGGACCACCACATCCTTAAACTGGCGATGGACCGAAACGTCCTTAAACTAATAATGGACCACCACGTCCCTAAACTGGAATATGGACCACCACGTCCCTAAACTGGAATATGGACCACCACGTCCCTAAACTGGCGATGGACCACCACGTCTCTAAACTGGAACATGGACCACTACGTCCCTAAAACTGGAACAATAGAGCCTCCAAATGCTCTTTTGACGGATCTAAACGGTCCCGTTTAAGTAGATCTTAGCCCCAAATATGGCTAACGTATCCTTAGACATTTAAATGAATGATAAAACTCCAAATCAACTTTGGTTCAAGGGTACATCTCTGAACTCCTCTGACATACATCGTTGTAATCCTTCAACGACGTCAGAGAGGTGATGAGTCCCGATGGCCATATATTAAATGGATCACCACGTTAAGTTGATCTTAGTCTCAAACAGGACTATCGTATCCTTAACGAACGTTTAAGTTGATCTTAGCCGCAACGCGACTAATGCATCCTTAAACTAAAAACACCAAACCCAAATCTAAGTAAATACGGATTTGGACTAATCCACGTCCTACGGGCGACGGTATTACTCAGTCTCCGTATACAATCCACGGGCAACCACAAACAAAACAAACACACACGACACGAAGTGAAATTCTGGAGAAGGAGAAAGTTGTTATCGCGATGCGGTAGCGTAATTAACTGCAGGGGCTTGCGCCTGCAGGGAAGAGCGTCCCCACAATCAAAACCCCCTCAAGCGAGGGGGAATCTGACGAAGTCTGCTACATCGGCCGCATCCGTCTAAACCTCCGATACACGGTGCCATAAATCAACTTGGCATCTTCAGAGAGGTGGACGGATAAAACCAAATAGCATCTGCCCCGAATCTCAGCGTCAGGACATCGCAGTCTTGTGCGCCGCCTTTCGGAGGGGAACAACGGGGTCATTTGATGACGTATTTCCGAGACGGGGTCATTTGCTGACGTGTTTCCGCGACGGGACCATTTGCTGACGTATTTCCCAGACGGGGTCATTGGATGACGTATTTCCGAGACGGAGGTCATTTGCTAACGTATTTCCGAGACGGAGGTCACTGGATGACGTATTTCCGAGACGGGGTCGTTGGATGACGTATTTTCGAGACGGGGTCATTTGCTATCGTGTTTCCGAGACGGGGTCATTGGATGACGTATTTCCGAGACAGGGTCATTGGATGACGTATTTCCGCGACGAGGTCATCTGCTGACGTATTTCCGAGACGGGGTCATTGGATGACGTATTTCCGCGACGGAGTCATTTGATGACGTATTTCCGAGACGGGGTCATTTGCTGACGTGTTTCCGCGACGGGGTCATTTACTGACGTATTTCCGAGACGGGGTCATTGGATGACGTATTTCCGCGACGGGGTCATTTGCTGACGTATTTCCGAGACGGGGTCATTGGATGATGTATTTCTGAGACGGGGTCATTGGATGACGTATTTCCGATACGGGGTCATTGGATGACGTATTTCCGCGATGGGGTCATTGGATGACGTATTTCCGAGACGGGGTCATTGGATGACGTATTTCCGAGACGGGGTCATTGGATGACGTATTTCCGCGACGATGTCATTTGATGACGTATTTCCGAGACGGGGTCATTGGATGACGTATTTCCGCGACGGGGTCATTGGATGACGTATTTCCATGATGGGGTCATTTACGGACGTATTTCCGAGACGGGGTCATTTGCTGACGTATTTCCGAGATGGGATCATTGGATGACGCATTTCCGCGACGGGGTCATTTGCTGACGTATTTCCGAGACGGGGTCATTGGATGACGTATTTCCGAGATGGGGTTATATATTTCCGCGACGGGGTCATTTGCTGACGTATTTCCGAGACGGGGTCATTGGATGACGTAATTCCGCGACGGGGTTATTTGCTGACGTATTTCCGCGACGGGGTCATTTGTTGACTCTAGGTTGTCTGTGAACCGTAGAGAATGGGAACTGGGGACTTTGCCGTGGCTCCGATTGGTGGTGTCGCGCCCGTATCCTACTGGAATGAGGAGGAACGCCGCTGTTGGTCTCTAGGCTGTAGAGGTTGCCATTGAGATTTGGAACTAGGGACTTTACCATGGCTCCGTTTTGTTGTAACCCTGAGGTCGGTGGTTGACGTTACGTCTGCGTTCGATTGAGAAGAAACATCGTGGTGATCTTTAGGCTGTGGATGTTGCCGTTGAGATCTGGCTTCCCTTTGACAGAGTCTGGTGGGGAAATGTGGTTCCCTTTTGTCTGTGCCCATGGATTGTATACAGGGGTCGATGTGGTCTTACCTGCAGGGCAAAAGTTTCATTCTTTCATTTCATTTTATTTCTGTCCGCGATGCTCTATCATTTCAGTTTTTTATATCGCGAAAGTTGCGATTGCCTAATCATTTCGGCTATTTTTCACGGTGCCCAATCATTTCGGCTATTTTTCCTTTTCTTTACTAGCTGCTTTTTATTGCGAGTTGCCCAAACTTTTTGGCTATTTCATATGCATTTTAAAAAAAATAATTATTTTGAGTATGGAACTCAAGATCTGATACTAATCTTAGAATCAGCATCAATGCGACTGGAATACTGCCAGGAGCAAATCATCATTTGCCGTGAAAGGACTTGGAATTTGATACCGATTTAGGCATCAGTATCGCTACAATTGGGATATTGTCAGGAGCGAATCATCTTTTACCGTGAAAAGGCTTGGAATTTGATACTGATTTAGGCATCAGCATCGCTACAACTGGAATATTGCTAGGAGCGAATCATCATTTGCCTTTGTCGATTTAAACAAAGATGGCTTAGCAAACAGGGTTAGAATTCTGTCGACTAAGGCTTTTGACTTCATGAACCGTAAGGGTCTCATAAAGGAGTTTCTCTCTACGAGTCATGAGGATCTCGTAGGTGCATTTTCTCCTTAAGAATCATGAGGATTCTTAAGTGTAAGTTCTCTTGTAAGTCGTAAGGATCTTGCAAGAGTGTTTTCTTCTTGTAAATCAAGAGGACCTACAAGTGTTTGTTCATCAAATGAGGGCATTCCTCGTCGTTGGTGGGACTCGGCAAGAAAATGATTATTTGTGCCGTGGATTGTATACAAGAGTCAGTATTGAACCGCTTATAGGGCAGTCTGGGAAAAGTGATGGCTTAAGAACAGGTTCAGATCCCTGTAGTTTAAGGCTTTTGAATCTTGTGAGCCGTGAGGGTCTCATAAGAGGGTTCTCCTTACGAGTCGTGAATATCTCGTAAGTGTAATTTCTCCTCAGGAATCATGGGGATCCCTAAGTGTGTTGCTCCCTTGTGAGTCGTAAGTATCTCACACAGGTATTTTCTCCTTACAAAGTCGAGAGGACCTTGCAAGTGTGCATGAAATTTTTTTTACGAGTCCGCGCCCTTTCGGGTTTTCACAAATTCACCGGTAGCCCTGCTGTTTTTACTCACGGAGCCCTTTCGGGTTTTCATCCGTGCCCATTTCGCTTATGGACTGTTCTCTGCCGAAAGACGGGAAGACATACGTCTCGCCTGAATTTGGGGGCAGATGCTATTTAGTTTTATCCGTCCAACTCTCTGAAGATGCCAAGTTGATTTATGGCACCGTATATCGGAGGTTTAGACGGATGCGGAAGTTGTAGCAGACTTCGTCAGATTCCCCCTCGTTTGAGGGGTTTTTGATTGTGAGGACGCTCTTCCCTGCAGGCGCAAGCCCCTGCAGTTAATTATGCTACCGTATCGCGGCAACAACTTTCTCCTTCTTCAGATGGTCACTTCGTGTCGTATGTATTTGTTTTATTTTTTGGTTGCCCGTGGATTGTATACGGAGACTAATTTATGTTGTCGCCCGTAGGGCGTGGATTATTCCAAATCCGTATTTTCTTAGATTTGGTTTGGGGTTAGGTTTAAGGATCGTTAATCTCATTTGAGACTAAGATCAACTTAAACGTTTGTTAAGAATACGTTAGTCTGATTTTAGACTAAGATCTACTTAACAGGATCATCTAGATCCAACATAAGAGCATTTGGACTCTATTGTTTTAGTTTAGGGACATTGTGGTCCATAAGTTTAAGGACATCATAGTCCGTGACAGTTTAAAGACGTCATAGTCTGTAAAGTTTAAAGACATTATAGTCTATGAGTTTAAGGACCTCACAGTCCATAAAGTTTAAGGACATCATAGTCCATGAGTTTAAGGACCCTACAGTCCGTAAAGTTTAAGGACATCATAGTCCAGTTTACAGACGTCATAATCTGTGTGGTTTTGGTTCAACCGTTTGGCGATGCACAAAAATTTATTGGTTATTGGGACCCTCCATCTCTCTGAAGACGTTGAAGAATTACAACGACGTATATTAGAGGTATGAAGAGATGTACCCTTGAACCAATGTTGGTTGGGAGATTTATAATCAAGTTTGGGACTAAGATCAGTTAAAAAGATTTATGAGCATATGGGCTCAATTAATCTAAATGAGTGATATGTGGCCAATTTGGGCTCGGCCCACTCAGTTAAAATGTTGGACATTTAATTAAGCTCAGTCCCTTTTCATTTAACAATGCTGAGTATTGGTTTGGGTTCTGACATCATTTTTGTCTTTTGTTGAGTGTTGAGCTCTCATTATGGCTATGGAGCTTTATGTAAAGAACAGTTTATGTTCCCTCAGCGCACACGTGAGGAGCACGTGGTGTGCTTGGCGCTGAGCGCCAGACTTAAAGCGCTAAGACGCTTCCTGTGAGATAGCGCACACGTGAGGAGCACGTGGCGCGCGTAGCGCTGAGCGCCAGTCAATGAGTACAGAGCGCTCTTTATAAAATAGCGCCCACGTGAGGAGCACGTGGTGCACTTGGCGCTGAGCGCCAACCTTGGAGCGCTGGGCGCTTCTTTTAAAATAACGCTTGGAGCGCTGGGCGCTGAGCGCCAGACTCGGAGTGCTGAGGCGCTTCTTTAATTGGAGCGCTAGGAGCGCTGTGGCGCTGTGCGCCAGTCTTGGAGCGCTGAGGCGCTTCTTTTCAATTGGAGCGCTGTGGAGCTGTGCGCCAATCTTGGAGCGCTGAGGCGCTTCTTTTCAATTGGAGCGCTGGACTTTGATCAGTTCTGCGCTCTGAGAATTAAATTCTCGTTCATAGGAGACTATGTCTCATAGATCTAAGAACTAAGTTCTTATTTTAATAGAAGATTTTACAATCTCTTCTGTTTTTGTGAAAGACTTTGTCTTAATCTTATAGATTTGTGATTTAACGAGAACTAAGTTCTTCCCCCTCACTTTTATGATGAGATGCTATGATATCTTTTGTGAAAGGCCTCGGCCTTATAGATCTATGATCTAGAAAAAGAAATAGGTTCTTCTTCTCTTTTGATGAGATGGTTTGATCTCTCTGTTTTATTTACCTTGAAGAAATTCTTTTTCTTCCGAGAGCTTGCTCTTCTCTTTGAAATTTCTCAAAATTTATGGGGTTTTCTCTATGTGAAACTTATGGGAAGTTTTTTCCGTCCGCATGACTTGAAGTCTTGGGGCCTTTATATAGTGGAGACTGATTTGTTGAATCAGTTAAAGAGATCTTTTCTCTAATTGATTTGGGGATGTTTCCCACCGTTGGATCTTTGATCTTAGGGCTTCTGTTTTACAGAAAACAATCTTCTTGTTTTTAACAAGATTGAGAAATATTTTCCCATACAGAGCTTATTCTGTATCTTGGTGATTTTTAATCACCATTGGATCATTGATCCAACGGGGCTCTGATTTATAGAGCACAATCTTTCCTGTGTGGAAAGATTTTGAGGAGAATTATATTCTGGTAATTTGATAATTTATCATCTTTATTGGATCTTTGATCCAACGGTGGAGAACATTTAGTTCTAGCGCTTGGCGCTCTCGTGCTTTGCACGTGATGCGCTGTCACAGAGTCTTTGACTTTTAGCGCTTGGCGCTCAGCGCTTTCGTGCTTTGCACGTGATGCGCTGCTTCAGAGTCTTTGACTCTTTAGCGCTGACGCTTAGCGCTCTCGTGCTTTGTACGTGAGGCGCTGCTTTAGAGTCTTTGACTCTTTAGCGCTGGCGCTCTTGGCGCTCAGCGCTCTCGTGCTTTGCACGTGATGCGCCGCCTCGGAGTCTTTGACTCTTTAGCGCTGGCGCTTTTGGCGCTCAGCGCTCTCGTGCTTTGCACATGAGGTGCCGCCTCAGTTCAAATTTTGAATTTTGATTAGATCTTTGCTCTCATCTTTGAGGACTCTCCCTCCTTTTTATAAGGGAACAAGTAGCTCTTGGCCGAAAATTTTGGCGGGAACGAATGCCCCCCACTACTTTGGCCACGTAAGTATGTACGTGGGTGAAGTAGTGCAGAGTAATTTATGGAAATAGAATTTAGGGCTTAGAGGACAAGTTTAGAGTCCTTGTAGCCTATGACTTTTTCCATCTTCATGAGCCGTAAGGGTCTCAAGAAGGTTTTTTCTCCCTACAAGTCGAGAGGATTTCGTAGGTGTAAATTCTCCTTAGAAATCGTGAGGATTTCTAAGTGTTTATCGCCTCCGTGAGTCGTAAGGATCTCACTCGGGTATTTTTCCTTATGAATCGTGAGGACCCGTAAGTAGCTTCTTTATTTCATTGGCGAATGTGGTTTTGGCAACTGTGGCCCGCAGATGGTCCATCTTGACCTCCTTGTAGAGCAGCAATGGCTTAGGAAACAGGTTCAGATCTGCCGCCTAAGACTTTTCAACTTTATGAGCCGTGAGGGTCTCATAAAGACTTTTCTCCCTACGAGTCGAGAGGATCCTGTATGTGTAATTTTCTCCTTAGGGGCCGCAGGGACTCCTAAGTGCGTTTTCTTTTGAGAGTCGTAAGGATCTCACAAGAGAATTTTCTCCCTTACAAGTCAAGAGGACTCGTAAGTGGCTGTTTCCTCCCCTTGTCAATATTCGACTTAGGAGAGTATGGCCCGTGAATAGTCCATCTTGACCTCCTTGCAGGGTAGTGATGGCTTAGAAGACAGGGTTAGGATCTGCCGCCTCAGACTTTTCAATATGAGCCGTGAGGGTCTTATAAAGACTTTTCTCCCTACGGGTCGAGAGGATCCCGTAGGTGTATATTCTCCTTAGGGGTCGTGAGGACTCTTAAGTGCGTTGTCTCTTGAGAATCGTATGGATCTCACAAGAGAATTTTCTTTTCATGTGCGGGGACACTAATTTCCCTGCCGGTCGAGACGAATCGAGAGATTCCTGCAAAGACACTGATTTCCTTGCGGGTCGACGCGAATTGAGAGGTTCTCGTCAAGGACACTGATTTCCCTGAATCTAGATATTTGTCAAGGACACTGATTTTCCTGCCGGTTGAGACGAATCGAGGTATTCCTGCAAAGACACTGATTTCCCTGCGGGTCGACACGAATCGAGAGGTTCTCATAAGGGTGTCCTAACGTCACAGTTAACTCCTGCTAATAGAAGTCCGTTAGGGTCTGTGGTACTAGGGTTTTTTACCCGTCGCACCGTCGCGTTGGCCGATATATTCCTCTATATGCAAACTTGCTGTTCGGGTAGCCCCGCGACTGTCGTGTCTCTGATCCCTTCGGGGGCTGGACAAGACGTCTTCAAGTAATCTTCCAGGTAATATTATCGTCGAAAGAGCAAGCGTTAGGGATATTCCATGTCGCTTTTACTTGAGATTAGGCTCAGTTTGGGAGCCTCGATGAGTCATGACCACTCCGCGCTGGTGTGGGATGATCTTCGATAGTCTTTTCAGGTCTCATTTGAGTTGTCATCAAGACCCTGAAGCGAATGATTTTCCTTGGCTTCGTTTGTTGACATTGTGTCTGTAATCTTGCGACGCACGTCGAGGTTGTCTCTGGGTTGTCTGTAAACCGTCGAGGTTTGGAACTAGGGGACTTTGCCATGGCTCCGTCTGTTGATATCGCGCTTGTATCCTGCTGGAAGGAAGAATAACGCTGTTGTTGATCTCTAGGCCGTAGATGTAGCCGTCGAGCCTTGGAACTAGGGACTCTGCCATGGTTCCGAGGTAGTCTCTAGGTTGTCTGTGAACCTTCGAGATTTGGAACTAGGGGACTTTGCTGTGGCTCCGCTTTGTTAACGTTGTGTCTGCATCCGATTGGAGTACGGAGAAACGCCGGTGTTGATCTCTAGGTTGTCGATGTTGACGTTGAGACCCTGAAGCTAGGGATCTTCCTTTGTTTCGTTTGTTGACATTATGTTTGCAATATTGCGACGAATGTCGAGGTTGTCTCTAGGTTGTCTATGAACTGTCGAGATTTGAAACTAGGGGACTTTGCCATGGCTCCATTTGTTGATGTCGCGTCTGCATCCTACTGGAGGAAGAACGCTGTTGTTGATCTTTAGGATGTAGATGTTTCCGTCGAGACTTGGAACTAGGGACTCTGCCATGGCTCCGAGGTAGTCTCTAGGTTGTCTGTGAACCGTCGAGATTTTGGAACTAGGGGACATTGCTATGGCTTCATTTGTTGATGTCGTATATTCCTGCAAAGACACTGATTTCTCTGCGGGTCGACGCGAATCGAGATGCTCTCGTCAAGGACGCTGATTTCCCTAAATCGAGGTTTTTGCCAAGGACACTGATTTCCTCGGGGTTGAGACGAATCGAGAGATTCCTGCAAAGACACTGATTTCCTTGCGGGTCGACGCGAATCGAGATGTTCTCGTCAAGGGCGCTGATTTCCCTGAATCGAGATATTGCCAAGGACACTGAATTCCCTGGAGTTGGTTGAATCATTTCCGAGATGGAGTTATTGGATGACGTATTTCCGAGACAGGGTCATTTGTTGACGTATTTCTGAGACGGGGTCATTTGATAATGTATTTCCGCTTTCTACGGTGTCTGGCTCAACTCTCTCCGTTTTCTACGGTGTCAGGGATCGACTTTCTCTGTTTTCTACGATGTCTGGATCGACTTTCTCCGTTTTCTATGGTGTCGGGGGTTGACTCTAGGTTGTCTGTGAACCGTAGAGTCTTGGAACTGGGGACTTTGCCGTGGCTCCAATTGGTAGTGTCGCATCCATGTCCTGCTGGCATGAGGAGGAACGCCGTTGCTGGTCTTCTGAGATGCAGATATTACCACTAAGACCTGATTCTCCCTTTGATAGAGTTTGTTGGGACACGTGGTTCTCTTTTCGTTTATGCCCATGGATTGTATACATGGGTCAATATAGACTCGCCTGTAGGGCAAAAGTTTCATTATTTCATATGTATTTTTTTGTTTTCTTTCCGCGATGCTCTATCATTTCAGTTTTTTGTATCACAAAAGTCGCGATTGCCCAATCATTTCGGCTATTTTTCATGGTGCCCAATCATTTCGGCTGTTTTGTTTTACTCGCTGTTTTTTTTATTGCGAGTTGCCCAATCATTTCGGCTATTTTTGTATGCATATATTTTACTCGCTGATTTTTATTGCGAGTTGCCCAAACATTTCGGCTATTTCATATGCATTTTTTCCGAGTATGGAACTCAAGGTCTTATACCAATCTTGCATCAGTTTCGCTGCGACTGGAATGTTGCTAGGAGCGAATCATCATTTGCCTTGAAAGGACTTGGAATTTGATTCCGATTCAGGCATCAGCATCGCTACAACTGGGATATTGCCAGGAGCGAATCATCATTTGCCTTCGTCGGTTCGAACAAAGGTGGCTTAGCAAACAGGGTTAAGATCCTGTCGACTAAGGCTTTTGACTTCATGAACCGTAAGGGTCTCATAAAGGTGTTTCTCCCTACGAGTCATGAGGATCTTGTTGGTGTCTTTTCTCCTCAGGAATCGTGAGGATTTCTAAGTGTATATTCTCTTGTAAATTGTAAGGATCTTGCAAGAGTGTTTTCTCCTTGTAAATCGAGAGGACCTACAAGTGTTTATTCATCAAATGAGGGCATTCCTCGTCGTTGGTGGGACTCGGCAAGAAAATGATTATTTATGCCCTTGGATTGTATACAAGGGTTAGTATTGAACCGCTTGTAGAGCAATCTGGGAAAGGTGATGGCTTAAGAACAGGTTCAGATCCCTGTAGCTTAAGGCTTTTGAATCTTATGAGCCGTGAGGGTCTCATAAGAGGGTTCTCCTTACGAGCCGTGAGGATCTCGTAAGTGTAATTTCTCCTTAGAAATCATGGGGATCCCTAAGTGTGTTGCTCCTTTGTGAGTCGTAAGGATCTCACGCAGGTAGTTTTCTCCTTACAAGGTCGAGAGGACCTTGCAAGTGTCTTTTAATGAGATTGCGCCCTTTCGGGTTTTCACAAACTCGCCGGTAGCCCTGCTGTTTTTACCCACGGAGCCCTTTCGGGTTTTCATCTGTGCCCATTTTGCTTGTGGACGTAACGTCGCTTTTTTTTAAATTTTTTTAATGAGTCTACACCTTTTCGAGTTTTCACAAACTCGCCGGTAGTCCTGCTGTTTTTACTCACGGAGCCCTTTCGAGTTTTCATCCGTGCCCATTTTGCTTATGAACGTACCGTTTTTTTACGAGTCAACCCAAGGATGCTGCGGGTTTGTAGTAGTTTAAAGACGTTTCGATCACTTGTTCGTAGGTCCGGGATTTTTCCCGGGCAACGTACGATTACACAGCTAGATGTTCTTGCAAGTCTTTTTATCTTTTGTGTCGGAGGTGGATTCCTTGAAGAGAGGGCTGAGAGATATTTCTTCATTAGAGTCGCTTCCAAAGGTGAAAACTTGCGATCCCTTAGTGTCAACCATGTGACAGTTGCCGGCAGTTCTTTTGCGCCCATCTGTCGTGCTTCTCTGTTCCCGACGAGCCTTGCGCTTCACTCGCTGGACGTGTTGTCGGTGGGCAACATATCCCTGCCACCAGTTTTTAAAGGATATGCACTCTTCGGTAGGGTGCGTGATCCTCCGATGGTATAAGCAGTAATTTGGATGTGCATCCGCTTTGTCAAGGTGTATGCTGCCAGGAGTATTTCTTTTAAAAGGCGGCAGCTTCATTCCCATTGACAGGGTTTTGGCGAATTGCTTCCTTATCTTAAACCTACTTTTGTATGTTGTAGGCGTGCTTCGATCTGGTTGGGGTACTCTACGGTTTCTCAATACCGGAGCTTCATCAACTTGACGCCGATGCTTGGCCCTCTCGTATATGGCCGTTTCCCGCTCTCTGTCAGTTTTGCTTTTCTGAAGAGCTTCGCTCAGTAGTCTGTCAATCAATTCGTCCGATGGCTCCAGGGATTTTGATTCCGGTTCTGGATCTGCCCCCAGTTTCTATGCATCAGGAGCTTCTTTATCATTTATTGACGAGTGAGAGATCATGTGACAACCTACTGTTCCCCTCTGAATGACGGCGCGACGAGAGAACGTCTTGCCTGAAATTCGGGGCAGATGCTATTTGGTTTTATCCGTCCACCTCTCCGAAGATGCCAAGTTGATTTATGGCACCATGTATCGAAGGTTTGAACAGATGCGGCCGATGTAGCAGACTTCGTCAGATTCCCCCTCACTTGAGGGGTTTTTGATTGTGGGGACGCTCTTCCCTGCAGGCGCAAGCCCCTGCAGTTAATTATGCTACCACATCGCGGTAATAAATTTCTCCTTCTCCAGATGTTCACTTCGTGTCGTGGATGTTTGTTTTGTTTGTGGTTGCCCGTGGATTGTATACGGAGACTAATTTATGTTGTCGCCCGTAGGACGTGGATTAGTCCAAATCCGTATTTTCTTAGATTTGGGTTTGGGGTTTTGGTTTAAGAATACGTTAGCCATATTTGAGGCTAAGATCAACTTAAACGTTTGTTAAGAATACGTTAGTCTAATTTGAGACTAAGATCAACTTAACATGATCATTTAGATCCGACAAGAGAGCATTTGGGCTCTATTGTTCTAGTTTAGGGACATAGTGGTCCATTGCCAGTTTAAGGACATGGTGGTCCATTGCCAGTTTAGGGACATGGTGGTCCATCGTTCCCATTTTGGGGACGAATATTGGTTTAAGGACGCATTAGTCCATGAATTTAAGGACCCCATAGTCCATATTACCAGTTTAGGGACATGGTGGTCCAACATTCCCATTTTGGGGACGAATATTCGTTTAAGGACGCATTAGTCCAGTTTAGAGACATGGTGGTCCAACATTCCCATTTTGGGGACGAATATTGGTTTAAGGACGCATTAGTCCATGAGTTTAAGGACCCCACAGTCCGTATTACCAGTTTAGGGACATGGTGGTCCAACATTCCCATTTTGGGGACGAATATTGGTTTAAGGACATACGTTAGCCATATTTGAGGCTAAGATCGACTTAAACGTTTGTTAAGGATACGTTAGTCCAATTTGAGACTAAGATCAACTTAACAGGATCGTTTAGATCCAACAAGAGAGCATTTGGAGGTTCTATTGTTCTAGTTTAGGGACATAGTGGTCCATTGCCAGTTTAGGGATATGGTGGTCCATTGCCAGTTTAGGGACATGGTGGTCTAACATTCCCATTTTGGGGACGAATATTGGTTTAAGGACGCATTAGTCCATGACTTTAAGGACCCCACAGTCCGTAGCAATGTGTGGTTGTCGGGACCCGTCACCTCTCTAACGACGTTGAAGGATTACAACGACAAATATCAGAGGAGTTCAGAGATGTACCCTTGAACCGGGTGTAAATTGATTTGGGAGAGCAGTTGTGCTCAGTTCAATTTAATTTGAGGACTTACGGCCAGAATTGGGTTAAGTCCAGTTAGAAAAATGTATAACATTTTATTTATATCTGGCCTGTTAGGCCTTTGTTTGGGCTCTGCCCTTTTTAAACAATGCATGGCATTCAGATTAGGCCTGTTAGGCCTTTTAATTGGGCTTTGCCCCTTTTTAATAATGCAGAGCATTTGTTTTGGTCTGTTAGACTTTTTAATCGGGCTCTGCCCCTTTTTAATAATGCATAGCATTTTGTTTGGTCTGATAGACCTTTTTATTGAGCTCTGCCCTTGTTTAATAGTGCACTGCATTTAATAGTCTGACAGCGCGCCACGTGGCCGTCAGGCGCTTTGCGCCGATTGAGGAGCGCAAGGCGCAAACTGATGTGGAGGTGACACGTGTCACACTCTGGTGAGCGCAAGTCTGTTAGCGCAGTGCGCTGCGCCAGTACGTTGCGCTAGTGCGCTGTTGACACGTGGCGCGCTCTGATGACTTGCGCCAATCCAAGAGCGCAATGCTCATTTTTTAAAGCGCAAGGCGCAGATTATTCTGGGGTTGACACGTGGCGTGTTCTGGTGACTTGCACCAACCCAAGGAGCGCAACAGCGCAAATCAAGAGTGCAAGGCACTGTACAGTAGCGCAGAGCGCATCTTGATCTAATTTAGATCAAAGAAAAGAACCTTTTTAGTTCTAAAGAGGTTTTACCTCAAGTTTTTAAGAACCAATGGTTCATCAAAAGGCGGTGCCTTTATATAGATCAAAAGATCTTAAGAAGTAAATTACTTCTTTTATTTTTGTGATGGGATCTTTATGATCTTTTTGTTTCTTTTTTATTAAAGATCTTGATCTTGTTCTTAGATCATTGATCTTTTTAGAAGAAATTCTTCTTTTTTCAAAGGTTTACCTTTTCTCTCTTTGAGTTCTTCTCAAAATTTTCAGAGGAGTTCTGTTTCTCTATCTCTGTGTATTTTAGACTTGGAGTCTAGGGTTTTTTATATAGGGCCAATTAGTTTGTTAGGTTAGTTACATAGATCTTTCTCTGATTGATTTGGGGATATATCCCCACCGTTGGATTTTTTGATCCTAAGGCCTCTGTTTTACAGAAGATAATCTTCTTGTTTTAAAAAGATCTTTCTAGAATTTAATTCTGATTTAGTGCCGGCACAGTTAGCGCAAGCGCAACTGCGCTGACACGTGTCGCGCAGCGCAGAGCGCAAGTCATCTGAAGCGTTGCTTCCTTTATTTTTATTAAAACAGAGCCTTGCTCTGATTGGGTGCGCTGTCTTGGGCGCAGCGCTGGCGTGTCTGTTTTTGATACGTGGCGCGTTGCGCGCAGCGCAAGAAATCTGAAGCGTTGCTTCCTTTATTGTTATTAAATTTTTAACACAGAGCTTTGCTCTGATTGGGGGAAACAGAAGCGTTGCTTCATTTCCCGTCTTGGAATTTAAACAGAGGTTTGCTCTGATTGGGGGAAACAAATGCCCCCCCACCGTTGCGCTTACGTGGCCCCAGACGTGAGCGCAGCGGTGGCAGAATTCCAACCGTTGGGAAGTTGAAACGGTTCTCAATGCCTATAAATAGGACCTTTAGTCCCTTAGATGATTTTCATCTCTTCATAAGAATTTTTATTCAGAGCCTTGCTCTTTTGTTCAAGCACTTTTAAGAGTTAAAACTCTAGAAAATTTTTAGGTAAAAATTAAATTAGATTAAATTAAATTAATTTTAAGAGCCTTGCTCTCAATAGAACCCTGATCTAAAGAAAACCCATTTAAGGCTTCACTTAGCAGAGCTTTGCTCTATAGGTTTAAAGGGATCTAAAGAGAACTGAAGAGGACCCTATTAGGGTTCCATTAATAGAGCTCTGCTCTCTAAAAGATTTTCCTTGTATTTTTTTAATTCATTAATGGAGTTTTGCTCCTTCCAAATCATATAGAATAACTCTTAAGAGTTTTTCATGGATCTTGGAGGTTAAAGATGGCATTTTATTTTTTGATGAATTATGCCACCTTGCTTAATCAGCCTGTCTACTAATTTTGCTGATTTTCTTTTACAGGAGTAATGGACGCCCACATGTATGATCTCGATGAGATTATCTCTTACGGGGACATCCGCCGACTAGGCCGCCCTCAGAATCGAGAATTCACAAATGCTGAGTGTGCTGAAATCATGAGTCGCTTCGACGCATACAATGGTCAGCTGCTTTCTCGACGCTCCACTCTCTTGAAGCTTATTGTAGGAGCAATTTGGGAGGCGCTTCCCCTATTCTTTACCGGTGTGCCGCTTAGGGCGTTGGATGCCGCCGAGGATAAGGTGCACTCAGTGTACCTGATGAATCTAATCTCGAAGAGACGGTGAGATAATCTTGTCGATCTCCTGCACCAGGCCTTCCAACAGTCCGCCATACTCGCTGCCTATCGGAGGGTGGAGGACATCATTGGAGATCCCGAAGCTCGTGCTCGCGAAAGAAAGCACACTAGGATGGTTCGCCAGGCTTTGAAAGTCCCGGACAAGGTCACTTTTGAATTCCTCAATCCATGCCCTGGGTCCGAGGTTATACCCTTGTAAACATTTCAACGAGGATGTTTTTTTGTTTATTGTCTTTATTGATGTAAGAATTTTCCAAGTGTGAATGACAAATCTTTTGCCTCCTTCCTTTCATCTCCTGCTTTGATATTGGTATATTCCTTAAGTAAGCATAGCCTGTGGGTGATATAGAACAATCCGTCTTGAATACTTCGAGGAGTAGTGATGGTTTAGGAAGCAGGTTCAGATCTGCTGCCTAAGGCTTTTCAACTTTATGAGCCGTGAGGGTTTCATAAATAATTTTCTCTCTACGGATCAAAAGGATCTCGTAGGTGTATTTTCTTCTTAGGAATCATGAGGATTCCTAAGTGCGTTTTCTCTTATAAGTCGTAAGGATCTTAAAAGAGAATTTTCCCTCTTAAGAGTCGAGAGAACCCTTAAGTGGTTGTTTCCTTCCTTGTCGAGATTCGACTTCGCAGAGTGTGACCCGTGAATAGTATGCAAGAGTCCATTTTGGACCGACTTGCAGGGTCCCAGTGCTTAGGAAACAGGTTTTTTAATCCCTGCCGCCTAAGGCTTTTCCTCACGGGTCGAGACTAATCGAGCATTTCTCGCAAAGACACTAATTTCCTCACGAGTCGAGACGAATCGAGTATTTCTCGCAAGAATATCCTAACGTCACAGTTAACCTCTGCTCTTTACGACAGAGGTCCGTTAGGGTCTGTGGTACTTAGGGTTTTATCCGTCGTACCGTCGCGTTGGTTGATGTATTCCTCGATAGGCAATCTTGCTGTTCGAGTAGCCTTACGACTGTCGTGTCTCTGATTCCTTCGGGGGCTGGACAAGACGTCTTCATGCAATCCTCCTAGGCAGTTTGACCGTCGGAAGAGCAAGCGTTAGGAATTTTGCCATGCCGCTTTTTACTTGAAGTTAGGCTCATTTTGGAGAGCCCCGATGAGTCATAACCACTCCGCGCTGGTGTGGGATGATCTCCGATAGTCTTTCAGGCTTTATATGACCTGCCGTTAAGACCCTGAAGCTAGGAATTTGGTCTTCGCTTCGTTTGCTGGCATTGCGTCTGCTGTATTGAGACAAATGTCGTGGCTGTCTTTAGGTTGCTGGTGAACCGTCAAGGTTTGGAACTAGGGATTTTGCCGTGACTCCTTTTGGTGATGTTGCGTCTGCTGTGTCGAGACGAACGTCGAGATGGTGACCACTCCGCACTGGGGCGAAATGATCTCCGATTGTCTTTTAGGCTTTATATGACTTGCCGTTAAGACCCTGAAACTAGGAATTTGGCCTTCGCTTCGTTTGCTGGCATTGCGTCTGCTGTATTGAGACGAATGTCGCGGCTGTCTCTAGGTTGCTGGTGAACCGTCGAGGTTTGGAACTAGGGATTTTGCCGTGGCTTCTTTTGGTGATGTTGCGTCTGCTGTGTCGAGACGAACGTCGAGGTGGTGACCACTCCGCACTGGGGCGAGATGATCTCCGATTGTCTTTCAGGCTTTATATGACTTGTCGTTAAGACCCTGAAACTAGAAATTTGGCCTTCGCTTCGTTTGCTGGCATTGCGTCTGCTGTATTGAGACGAATGTCACGGCTGTCTCTAGGTTGCCGGTGAACCGTCGAGGTTTGGAACTAGGGATTTTGCCATGGCTCCTTTTGGTGATATTGCGTCTGCTGTGTCGAGACGAACGTCGAGGTGGTGACCACTCCGCACTGGTGCGAGACGATCTCCAATGGTCTTTCAGGCTTTATATGACTTGCCGTTAAGACCCTGAAGCTAGGAATTTGGCTTTCGCTTCGTTTTCTTTGGTGTGTCCGAATCCTGTCTGAGGAAGAATGCTGTCGTGACATCTCGTCTGTTGTATTGAGATGAACGTCAAGGTGATGACCACTCCGCGCTGGTGTGGGATGATTTCCGATGGTCTTTCAGGTTTTATATGAGTTACCGTCAAGACCCTGAAGCTATGAATTTGGCCTTTGCTTCGTTTGCTTTGGCGCGTCCGAATCCTGCTGGGGGAAGAACGCTGGGGTGACATCACGTCTACTGTATCGAGACGAACGTCAAGGTGGTTCCTAGGTTGCCTGTGAACCGTTAGGACTTGGAACTAGGGACTTTGCCGTGGCTCCATTGTTTTAAACTTGGGTTGTTGATGTTGCATCTGCATTCTGCTGGATTGCGAAGGAATGCCGTTGTTGACATCTCGTCTGCTGTATCGAGACGAATGCTGAGGTGGAGCTGGGATTTTGCCGTCACTCTGCTTTATTTCGACCATGAGGTCTTTTGTCGGTGTTATATCCATATCCTGCTGGACTGCGAAGGAACGCCGTTGTTGACATCTCGTCTGCTGTATCGAGACGAACGTTGAGGTGGAGCTGGGATTTTGCCGTTACTCCGCTTTGTTTCGACCATGAGGTCTTTTGTCGGCGTTGTATCCATATCCTGCTGGACTGCGAAGGAACACCGTTGTTGACATCTCGTCTGCTGTATCGAGACGAATGTTGAGGTGAAGCTGGTATTTTGCCGTCCTTCGTTTTGTTTCGACCGTGAGGTCTTTTGTTGGCGTTGTATCTATATCCTGTTGGACTGCGAAGGAACGCCATTGTTGACATCGCGTCTGCTATAACGAGACGAATGCTGAGGTGGAGTTGGGATCTTGCCGTCACTCCGCATTGTTTCGACCATGAGGTCTTTTGTCGGCGTTATATCCATATCCTGCTGGACTGCGAAGGAACGCCGTTGGTGATCTCTAAGTTGTCGACATCGACGTCGAGACCCTGAAGCTAGGGATCTTCCTTCGCTTCGTTTGTTGACATTGTGTTTGCAATATTGCGACAAATGTCGAGGTTGTCTCTAGGTTGTCTATGAACCGTCGAGATTTCGCTTCGCTTTCTGGTGGAGCTTGTTGGGAAGGTATGGTTCTCTCTTTATTTGTGCCCCTGGATTGTATACAGGGATCAGCGTGATCTCACCTGTAGGGCAAAAGGTTTCATTTTTTCATCATTTTTTTTATTTCCGCGATACTCTATCATTTCAGCTTTTATATCGCGAAGGTCGCGATTGCCCAATCATTTCGGCTATTTTTCGCGGTGCCCAATCATTTCGGCTATTTATTTTATTTTTACTCGCTGCTTTTTATTGCGAGTTGCCCAATCATTTCGGCTATTTTGCATACATACATTTTTACTTGCTGATTTTGTTGCAAGTTGCCCCATCATTTCGGCTATTTCGTATGCATGTGTGGCTCGCTGATTTTTTTATCACGAGTGTGGAACTTGGAATCTGATGCCAATCTTAGCATCAGCATCGCTACGACTGGAATATTGCCAGGTGCGAATCATCATTTGCCATGAAAGGACTTGGAATTTGATACCGCTTTAGGCATCAGTATCGCTACAACTGGGATATTACCAGGAGCGAATCATCATTTGCCTCTGTCGATGTCGAACAAAGGTGGCTTAGCGAACAGGGTTAGGGTCCTGTCGACTAAGGCTTTTGACTTCATGAGCCGTAAGGGTCTCACAAAAGTATTTCTCCCTACAAGTCGTGAGGATCTCGTAGGTGTGTGTTCTCCTTAGGAATCGTGAAGATTCCTAAGTGCATGTTCCCCTGTAAGTTGTAAGAATCTTACAAAAGGGTTTTCTCCTTATAAGTCGAGAGGACTTACAAGGGTTGTTCACCATATGGACATATCCCTAGTCATGGATGGGACTTTGCTGGGAAAATGTTTATTCGCGCCCGTGGATTGTATACAAGGGTCAGTATTGAGCCACTTGTAGGGCAATATCGAAGGTTGTGGGGGTTGCTTAAGAACAGGTTGTTAGTGTTTATGCCCTAGAAGGCCATTACTGTATCATACTAGTTTGTATATTACTTAATGGAAGCTTGGGATATTCACATGTATATAACAGTCTTGCTAAACATGGTAGTATGCTACTTGGTTTTTCTATCTTAATATGTGAGTGTACGTATTGATAGAGCTCTTAGGATCTTGCTTGTCTACCAGCGTTGTGATGGCAGTCATACTAGTGGGGGCTGGGTAGTCTACAAGCACATCCTTATTCAGGTCCCTGGTCGTTGGATTATCGAGACAGAGCATCGATACTCCGGAGTAGACTAGTGTGTACGCTTCTCATCCCAGTTGGGGAGATGGTCTGTCCCACAGCCGTCAGTACGTCGTACTGGAGATAGTATGCAGGTGCTCGTTAGGTTACGGGTACACCGGACAGGACTCACAGGGAACTGTTGGTTGGTTTTATACCAGTCGTCGGTGAACAGTTCCCAGGTGACATGAGTACAGCATAGTCCGCAGACTTGACACTGCTACTTCGCCTCGAGTGTGTCCCACTGTTCTTAGATTGCTACCCTACCACGGCTCAAAGGAGGCGTGCAAACAGGTAGCAGTTGGATGCAGTCCCGAGCACTTGGAGGCAGTGGCGGTTAGACAGGATTCGTCCCTCCCGGTATTGGGAGTAGATATCGCGCTGTGTCAGAGAGCCATTACGCAAAGTCCCTGGCCAGGGCAAGCGAGATTTGCTGGTAGGTTCCAGTAGTTTCTCAGGGTGTAATGGGCTTCGCTCCGACACGACTTATACCGCTATTAGGGGACTGACGCTTGCCGCCCCCTAGGCCCGATATGCGATAGTCTTGGACGAACGGACCGGACTGTATGGAGATTGTCACAGCAGGCTCAGTAGGAGTTCGGATGGGTTTCCTCATCGGCCTTCTTATCGACAATTACCTGGGGACCGTTACGTACAGCTAGTGCCGCTTGCGGTCTGTGGTTAAACCCACTGCCAGCGTAGTAGTCGAGTCTCTAGAGTCCCACACAGAGAGTTTCCTACTCCAGGCGAAACGATATAGAGGTCGTATGGTTTTACGACAAAGGGTTCGGACGCGTATGTGTGTTTACACACTTACGTCGTTTGGACAGTTTTTACCAGTCGGCTTTGGTTTAAGCCAGTTACTGGTATCCGGTTATTGGATTTATACAGTCTAAAGTTTTTCCGTATTTTTACGGATCGGAGGGGCGTTCTCGTAATTACTCGAGAAGCTTCTAGAAGATGGTGACTAAGGAGGTTTAGATGTCATATGTATTGAATGAGATTAGTGAGTCATGAGAGTGATTCATCATAGTCATTAATGCATCATAAATGCTTAATGACTCATGATAATGAATCACCACTTGATATTTATGAAGCATGATTATTCATCACTTATTTTCTTTTCTCTTTTAAAAGATAATGCTTCATATATATTATGATAGCTTACTATTCTCACTCATAATATCATTCACATTCTCTCTCCTCAAGCTCACTCTCTTCAAACCCTAATCCTTACCCCTCATGTGTTGAGAACAAGGATTAGTTAGACTAAACAATCCATAACCCTCACTCTATCTCATCTATCTTCTTTGATTAGCAATCCAAGAAGGTTAGTTGCCTCAAGTTTAGAGGCTAAGCTTGGAGTTTTGCTCTCGGGTGGATCATCTACTACAAAGAGAAGGCCGAGGAGGACGAGGAGATCGTAAAGACGAAGGAGTTGGTTCATTAGGTATAATCCCTAAACACAGTAGTTTAGAAACACTTTGTGTTTGGTTATTTATAGTTTAGCTTCGATTCAAGCGGTTAGTCGATGTTCGTTCACTAAACAAGTTCGTTTTTGAAAATTCCGCCTCCCCACAAGTATTGGGGTGTAGTACATCGACTTACAGTGGTATCAGAGCCTCGCTAAACAATAAATAACTTAATTGCAAATTTGTATGAATTTCGAACGGAAAAAACGAAACCGAAAAAGCCCGAAAAATCATGTTTCTGTCGATTTTTAAATGAAGTCCAAAAATTTTTCAGGGATGTTCAGAAAGCTTAAAATGATAGTAGTAGAACACACAAAAAATTTGGTCCCCTAATTCGTCTACGGCGCCGCGGAACAGCGGCGGCTAGCATAGATAGCGCCGCGCTTCCGCCGCCGAGTTGATGAATCAGGGAGCCATTTTTCTTGTGGTGGTTCTCTGTGATATTTGGGATTCTCTGGTATTTTTTAATTTTGCTCAGGTTTCAAGTTTACAGAGCAGTAATGGAGCAATGTTAAATGCGTTTAATCGATCGAAATTGTACAGTATTTGCATATTGGATTATATCTGTGATTGTATAATGTGTTCGTAAACCTCCCCTAACTGCTAGTATGTCGGTTGGCAGGGGGTTGCACATTTCTGTAATGGTTTTATCTGTTTGTGCATATGAACTGTATTGGACTGTTGTGGTGTATAGCCGGGGTTATGCAATGGGTTATTATTTAATTCATTTGTTGTAAATGTAATTTGTTGTAATATTATTTTTGCGGGGCACATCCAGGTTGCGGTTGTAGCCACCGTTGTATTATTTCATTTTTACTGTTTTTGCTCCTAGGACTGACCCAAGGTGGGGTGCACAAACTGCCGGGCGGGTAGTTTGCCGTACCCGTAGGGGTCGAGGGTGGGGTAAAGGCTATTCATCACAACTGTGTAATCTGTCTTTTCTTGCAGGCTCAAAAGAAATACAGATTGCTTGCAAATCCAATATTGTTTATCTGTGTTCTGGAATGTATATCATTGCGTCAGACGAATGTAAAATATCTATATATATGATAGCTATTTAGACGTCACTTATGTTTTACACCCGCGCTAGCCCAGCCCCCACTCTGTCGTTAGTTAAGTAACCTAACGGGTGATGACGGGACCTCGTGGCGAATGCGGATGGCATAAGAGGACGTTGTATTTTCGTTGTTTTCTGCAATGATAGGTTAATGATGGGACGCATTATCTATAATGCAAAGAAAAACAAACCAAAGTTTAAATCGTTGGAACAATTTAAAAGAAATCACTCGGTTAATTTTAAAAACAGATATTTTTAAATGCGGAGCTTTAACCACTCTTTTTAAAAGCTATCAGGTTCCTTCGGTTATATCAAGTTCACTACGTTCACGGTTTCGCCAAAACCAGTCGTAGCCCTCCGTCATTTCATCTGGGTATTCAGTAGTATTCAAGCTATGTATTTTGACCAACGCCAAGGCATAGTGTTTGGTAGCTGCTGGGTATTCATTTGTTGCATAGGTAGATGAGTTAGTTTGGGACAGTCGTATGATCATTTTGGCCAACGTCAAGGATATGTACGGATGGGTTCAAATTAACAAGATAATGATGGGTAGAACTTGACATGTGACTTATGATATTTTGACCAACGCCAAGGTCATAAGAGCATGGGGCAAAAATATATATCGGGAATTTCTAAAGAAACTGAAATTTGCAAAGAGATGCATACCATTTGGAGTTTGATGAATGTTGGTAGGATTCCTTCAACATTATCATACGATGATATTTGGATCCCGATCCTACTGTGAGTATATGCTACTTATCAGGATATTCGTCACTTAACGATCAATGCTATAAACCAAGTAGGTGTCCAGAAAGGTGTCAGCGGGGTTACGCCCCCAGAGAAAAGAGGTTATTTAATTAAGGAACTTCGCGAAAGCGTCGGAAAACCTCCCTCGAA
This sequence comes from Agapanthus africanus, assembly GCA_030015575.1. Lineage (NCBI taxonomy): Eukaryota > Viridiplantae > Streptophyta > Magnoliopsida > Asparagales > Amaryllidaceae > Agapanthus > Agapanthus africanus. Next base: position 393,654,983 of record JASDDO010000029.1, on the reverse strand, counting down.
GTATCGACACTGGCCTGGCTGAACGGTTAAGCAAGTATTGTACGGTGAGAATAGTCCTGGCTAATTCTTCTTTTATGGTTTGAGGAAGGATTCGAGAAACAGTGGGAGCCATCCAGTTTAGATAAACTAAAAACCACTCTAAACTTGCAAGAGCATCATGCTAAAGAGTTTTCTTCTCTCTCTCCTAATTGCAGCGACCCTGAAAATGACTGGACTTAAGTTACTTTTAGAGAAAAATATACTGACAGGGCCAAACTATAAAGATTGGCTGCGGAATGTCAAAATGGCTTTGACCTATGACAAATTGGGGTACATCCTCACCGCTATGGTACCTGCTGTCCCTGGTCCCAAATCCAGCAATGCGGATAAGGAAATCCGCAAAAACTGGGATTTAGATTGCGCGAGAGCCAAGTGCATCGTGCTTGCCTCAATGAACAATGAACATCAGAGGAGGCACGAGGATATGTCCCTAGATGGCATATTTCTCCATACAAAGGAACTTTATGGAGAGCAATCTCGTATAGCAAGATACGAGACCTCTAAGAACTTGTTTCGAGCGAGGTTGGCTGTCGGGTCATCGGTAGGTGAACATGTCCTAAAGATGATCGGCTATATTGAAGAGCTCGCAGACCTTGGGACGACTTTGGATAATGAGCTCTATACAGACCTTATTCTCCAGTCCCTTCCTCCCACCTACGCCCAGTTTATCCTCAACTTCAACCTTCAAGGAAAAGAAGTTGAACTTGCGGAACTCCTGAACATGTTAAGGAGTGCAGAGGGCACCTTGCAGAAGGCAAGGGAAACACCCGCTATGTTTGTTGGCGGTGCATCTTCTTCCGGGTCCAAGGCTAGGGCCAAAGGAAGGAAGAAGAAGGCCGCACCCAAACCTAGAGGAGGTGTTAGTAAGGTGAGAGGGAAGGGAAAGAAAAAGTTTGCAGCATCGGTAGTTGGCCAGGATGAGTGCTTCCATTGTCACAGGAAAGGGCACTGGAAGAAGGATTGCAAGGCGTGGAACGCCAAGAACCAGGAACCGAAGCAAGCTGTGGCTTCGACTTCAGGTGTGTTTGTAATTGAGAATTGTCTGTCGATCAACTCTACTTCCTGGGTATTGGATACCGGATCAGGATCTCATATTTGCAATTCATTGCAGGCACTGAGAAACCGTAGAGTACTGAAGGAAGGTGATATGACCCTAAAGGTTGCTAACGGAGCTAGCGTGGGAGCTGCGTCCGTCGGGGATTATCACCTAGGATTGACGAGTGGACACATTTTGGTTTTACATAACTGTTATTTTGTACCAAGCTTAACGTGTAATATCATATCAGTTTCCTTGTTATCAAATAAAGGTTATGATTTCACGTTTGTAAGAGATGTTATTAACATCCACCTTAATCATGGTTTGATTGGGTCCGGTACTCTAAATAACGGTATATATGTTTTAAACCAACTCCAAATTTTCAATGTCCAGAACACACTAAAAAGAAAGTCTTCAGATTTAAATAAAGCTTTCTTATGGCATTGTAGACTGGGTCACATCAATGAGAGAAGGTTGACTAAGTTGCATAGAGAAGGATATTTGGACTCGTTCGAATATTAAACTTATGACACTTGTCAATCTTGTCTCAAAGGAAAGATGACAAAGACTCCATTTACTGGATAAGGAGTATGAGCGAGCGAGCTTTTAGGACTCATACACAGCGATGTATGCGGTCCAATGTCTACACATGCGAGAGGTGGTTTTTCCTATTTCATTACTTTCACGGATGATTACTCAAGATACGGATTCATTTATCTGATGAAACATAAATCCGAGGCTTTTGAGAAATTCCGAGAGTATAAGAATGAAGTAGAAAACCAAACCGGCAAAAGTATCAAGACACTTAGATCTGATCGAGGTGGTGAATACTTGAGTGCCGAGTTCCTTGGTTACCTAAAAGAGAAAGGAATTCTCTCTCAGCTTACTCCTCCATACACTCCACAGCATAACGGTGTATCGGAGAGACGGAATCGAACCCTATTGGATATGGTACGATCCATGATGAGTAATGCTGAGTTACCGCGATCTTTCTGGGGTTATGCGCTAGAATCAGCGGCATATCTTTTGAACATAGTTCCTACCAAGACTGTGCCTACCACACCATATCAGATGTGGAGTGGGAAGAAACCCTATCTTCAGTATCTGAAAATATGGGGATGTCCAGCTTTTGTTAAAAAGCAGCATGTGGACAAGCTCGAGGCACGATCAGTAAAGTGTCAGTTTGTGGGATATCCAAAGAACTCCAAGGGGTATCTGTTCTATCACGCAGAGGAACAAAAGGTGTTTGTTTCTCGTAATGCCCATTTTCTAGAATATCAGTTTTTAGAAAAGGAAATAAGTAGGAGCGAAATAGAACTGGAAGAAATTCCAGAACCACAAACTGCTACTGAAAGTTTGGTAGAACCGATAGTTCAAGAAGAACAGGACATTCCCGCACCCCTCCGCAGGAGTAGTAGGCCATCTCATCCGCCTGAGAGATACTACGGTTTTCTCAGAGATGGGGATAGAGAGGATTGCATCATAGATGATGATGAACCTACTGACTTCCAGCAGGCCATCCAGAGCGGCGACTCGGTACGATGGCTAGATGCAATGCGGACCGAAATGGAGTCCATGTACACCAACAAAGTATGGACTTTGGACTTTGCTCCAGATGGGGTAAAACCCATAGGATGCAAATGGATCTTCAAGAAAAAAATTGGTGTAGATGGACAGGTGGAAACCTATAAGGTTAGACTTGTTGCAAAGGGTTTTCGTCAAAGACCTGGTTTGGACTATGACGAAACTTTTTCTCCAGTGGCTATGCTCAAATCCATTCGAGTCCTTCTTGCTTTTGCTGCCTTCCATGATTATGAAATCTGGCAGATGGACGTAAAAACGGCTTTTCTGAATGGAAATTTAGAAGAGAGCGTCTATATGGATCAGCCAGAGGGTTTCAATCAGAGTGGGAGCAGCGGGAAAGTATGCAAGCTGCTTAAGTCCATTTATGGACTAAAGCAGGCATCGCGGAGTTGGAACATCTGTTTTGATGAGACAGTCAAAGAATATGACTTTATCAAAAATCCAGATGAACCGTGCATATATAGTAAAGTTGTAGCCAGAAGTGTCGTATTCCTCGTCTTGTACGTGGATGACATTCTATTGATAGGAAATGACATTCCTATGCTACAATCTGTCAAAGGATTCTTGTCACACAGGTTCTCCATGAAAGACCTGGGTGATGCCTCGTACTTTCTGCGGATCCGGATCTATCGTGATAGATCCAAGAGGATGTTGGGACTTTCGCAGTCCAGGTATATCGACACTGTACTGAAAAGATTCAGTATGGAAGATTCTAAGCGCGGTAATCTACCGGCTTGTCACGGAATCACCCTCTCCAAAGAGATGTCTCCCAAGACTGATTTGGAAAGGGAATGCATGTCTATTATACCCTACGCTTCTGCGGTAGGCTCTATAATGTATGCGATGTTGTGCACCAGACCAGATGTAGCTTACGCACTGAGCGTGGTAAGCCGGTATCAGTCAGACCCAGGGGAGAAGCACTGGATAGCAGTAAAGAACATTCTCAAGTATCTGAGAAGAACTAAGGAGATGTTCTTGGTTTACGGCGGAAAAGACCTCAGGTTGGAGGCCTTTGCTGATTCCGGCTTCCAGAGTGATAAGGACGATTCCAAGTCCATGTCGGGTTATGTCTTTACCCTCAATGGAGGGGCGGTGTGCTGGAAGAGCTCCAAGCAGGACACCGTTGCTGACTCGACGATGGAAGCGGAGTATATAGCTGCTTGCGATGCCGCAAAAGAAGCAGTCTGGATGAAGAAGTTCCTAACAGAACTTCAGGTGGTTCCTACCATAGTTGATCCAATACCTCTGTATTGCGACAACAACGGAGCTATAGCTTTAGCAAAGGAACCAAGGTCCCATCAGAAGTCCAGACACATCTTAAGGCGGTATCACCTGATCAGGAAGATCATTGATCGTCAGGAGATCGAGGTTCGGAGAGTTACTTCAGAAGAGAACATTGCTGATCCATTCACGAAGGCCCTACCTCAGATTCAGTTCGAGAGGCTACTCGAGATCATCGGTCTACGATATGCCAGTACATGGCCCTAGTGCAAGTGGGAGATTGTTAGTGTTTATGCCCTAGAAGGCCATTACTGTATCATACTAGTTTGTATATTACTTAATGGAAGCTTGGGATATTCACATGTATATAACAGTCTTGCTAAACATGGTAGTATGCTACTTGGTTTTTCTATCTTAATATGTGAGTGTACGTATTGATAGAGCTCTTAGGATCTTGCTTGTCTACCAGCGTTGTGATGGCAGTCACACTAGTGGGGGCTGGGTAGTCTACAAGCACATCCTTATTCAGGTCCCTGGTCGTTGGATTATCGAGACAGAGCATCGATACTCCGGAGTAGACTAGTGTGTACGCTTCTCATCCCAGTTGGGAAGATGGTCTGTCCCACAGCTGTCAGTACGTCGTACTGGAGATAGTATGCAGGTGCTCGTTAGGTTACGGGTACACCGGACAGGCCTCACAGGGAACTGTTGGTTGGTTTTATACCAGTCGTCAGTGAACAGTTTCCAGGTGACATGAGTACAGCATAGTCCGCAGACTTGACACTGCTACTTCGTCTCGAGTGTGTCCCACTGTTCTTAGATTGCTACCCTACCACGGCTCAAAGGAGTCGTGCAAACAGGTAGCAGTTGGGTGCAGTCCCGAGCACTTGGAGGCAGTGGCGGTTAGACAGGATTCGTCCCTCCCGGTATTAGGAGTAGATATCGCGCTGTGTCAGAGAGCCATTACGCAAAGTCCCTGGCCAGGGCAAGCGAGATTTGCTGGTAGGTTCCAGTAGTTTCTCAGGGTGTAATGGGCTTCGCTCCGACATGACTTATACCGCTATTAGGGGACTGACGCTTGCCGCCCCCCTAGGCCTGATATGCGATAGTCTTGGACGAACGGACCGGACTGTATGGAGATTGTCACAGCAGGCTCAGTAGGAGTTCGGATGGGTTTCCTCATCGGCCTTCTTATCGACAACTACCTGGGGACCGTTACATACAGCTAGTGCCGCTTGCGGTCTGTGGTTAAACCCACTGCCAGCGTAGTAGTCGAGTCTCTAGAGTCCCACACAGAGAGTTTCCTACTCCAGGCGAAACGATATAGAGGTCGTATGGTTTTACGACAAAGGGTTCGGACGCGTATGTGTGTTTACACACTTACGTCGTTTGGACAGTTTTTACCAGTCGGCTTTGGTTTAAGCCAGTTACTGGTATCCGGTTATTGGATTTATACAGTCTAAAGTTTTTCCGTATTTTTACGGATCGGAGGGGCGTTCTCGTAATTACTCGAGAAGCTTCTAGAAGATGGTGACTAAGGAGGTTTAGGTGTCATATGCATTGAATGAGATTAGTGAGTCATGAGAGTGATTCATCATAGTCATTAATGCATCATAAATGCTTAATGACTCATGATAATGAATCACCACTTGATATTTATGAAGCATGATTATTCATCACTTATTTTCTTTTCTCTTTTAAAAGATAATGCTTCATATATATTATGATAACTTACTATTCTCACTCATAATATCATTCACATTCTCTCTCCTCAAGCTCACTCTCTTCAAACCCTAATCCTCACCCCTCATGTGTTGAGAACAAGGATTAGTTAGACTAAACAATCCATAACCCTCACTCTATCTCATCTATCTTCTTTGATTAGCAATCCAAGAAGGTTAGTTGCCTCAAGTTTAGAGGCTAAGCTTGGAGTTTTGCTCTCGGGTGGATCATCTACTACAAAGAGAAGGCCGAGGAGGACGAGGAGATTGTAAAGACGAAGGAGTTGGTTCATTAGGTATAATCCCTAAACACAGTAGTTTAGAAACACTTTGTGTTTGGTTATTTATAGTTTAGCTTCGATTCAAGCGGTTAGTCGATGTTCGTTCACTAAACAAGTTCGTTTTTGAAAATTCCGCCTCCCCACAAGTATTGGGGTGTAGTACATCGACTTATACAGGTTCAGGTCTCTGTAACTTAAGACTTTCAAATCTTATGAGCCGTGAGGGTCCCATAAGAGAGTTCTCCTTACGAGTCGTGAGGATCTCGCAAGTGTAATTTCTCTTTAGGGATCGTGAGGATCTCTAAGTGTGTTACTCCCTTGTGAGTCGTAAGGATCTCACGCGGGTGGTTTCTCCTTACAAGGTCGAGAGGAACCTGTAAATGTCTTTTAACGAGGTTGCGCCCTTTCGGGTTTTCACAAACACTCGCGGGTAGCCCTGCTGTTTTTACTCACGGAGCCCTTTCGGGTTTTCATCTGTGCCCTTTTTGCTTATGGACATACCGTCTTTTTTTTCTTTTTTTAACAAGGTCGCGCCCTTTCGGGTTTTCACGAACACTCGCCGGTAGCCCTACTGTTTTTACTCACGGAGCCCTTTCGGGTTTTCATCCGTGCCCTTTTTGCTTATGGACATACCGTCTTTTTTTTTCTAACGAGGTCGCGCCCTTTCGGGTTTTCACGAACACTCGCCGGTAGCCCTGCTGTTTTTACTCACGGAGCCCTTTCGGGTTTTCATCCGTGCCCATTTTGCTTATGGACATACCGTCTTCTTTTTTTTTTTTTTAATTCTTTTCTCTTTTTTTTATCACGTCAGCCTGAGGATGCTGCGGTAGTAGTTTAAAGAAGTTTCGATCATATGTCAACGTATGATTATGCAGCTAAATTTTGCAGCAAATCTTCACATGTTTTGTGCCGGAGGTAGATTCCTTGAAGAGAGGGCTGAGGGCAATTTCTTCGTCAGCGTCGCTTCCAAACGTGATAACCTGCGATCCCTTGGTGTCGGCTAAGTGACAGTTGCCGACATCTCTTTCGCGCTCATCTGTCGTGCTTTTCCGTTCCCGATGAGCCTTGCGCTTCACTCGTTGAACGTGTCGTCGATAGGAAACATATCCCTGCCACCAGTTTTTAAAGGATATGCACTCCTTGGTAGGGTGTGCAATCCTCTGATGGTATAAACAGAAGTTAGGATGTATGTCCGCTTCATCAGGACGTATATTGCCAGGGGAATTTCCTTTGAGAGAGGGCAACTTTATTCCTATTTCCAGGGCCCTAGCGAATTGATTCCTTACTTTAAGCTTGCTTTTGCTTGTGTTAGGGACGCTTTGCTCCATTCAGGACGTCTCGACCTTTTCCTCCGGTCGTTGGCGTTTGGCCTTTTCAAATATAGCCAGTTCACGCTCTCGATTGGCTTTGCTTTCCTGACGGGCTTCGTTTAGGAATGCATCAATCATTTCATCTGATGGTCCTAGAAGTTCTGCTTCGGGCCCTGCCCCCAGTTTCTCTGTGTCAGGAGTTTCTTCACTGTCTATCGACGAATGAGAGATCACATGGCAACTTGCTACGTAATCCTCAGATTCGTCTGACGATTCTTTTCCGTCATCTCCATTTTCAAGGGCGTAGCCAAGGAATTCTTGGAGCGTGATAAGAGTCTGTGCCTTCTGATTATATTCCTCCAGCGCGTCGATCTGTTTTTGCAGGCTCATGCGCTTGTCACCAGGCTTCACGGCCTTTTTGGACTTCTTCTTCTTTTTTGAAGATTTTGACGGCTGAGTGTGAGCATTTTGGCTATCACCAATCTTTGGAGTTGGGCGCGGCTTCAGCATCCCCTTGATGATCTCAGGTTCCAACGAGTTCTTCCATCTGATCGCCGGGCAGGTCTGGAGATCATTCAGCATCTTTTTGGTTTTGGCGGAAAGCACGACCTCCCATAGAGCTTCTTCAACAAAAGAATAAGTTGCCCCCGGCGTGCCTGTCCTCTTTGGAGTGTGCGGCTGTGGTGGGTTTACTTTCCACTTTTCAGACAGCGCAAACTTTCCTTGTAGGTACTGATCCTCGATCCATCCCTTAAAGACGAAGCAATCCTCGATCGGGTGACTTACCATTTGGTGGTAAGGGCAATAATTGGGATTATTCACCTCTCTGGGTTGCGGCGGTCTCCTTGGATTCGGGAGATTGATAAGCCTATTGCGCATCGCCAGCTCGAACAGCCTCTTCGTTTTATCCCGCAGGAATGAGTAATGGCGCTTCATTTTCTCATTATAATACCGCCGTCTCTCTTCCAGTTGATCCGCTAGCTTTGGGGCACTGGGCTGCCGTTGGGTGTTCGTAACGAAGGTCGCCTTCTCTTTACCCTTGTCGTTTCGGGGTTCCGGGTTCGGAGGAGACGGTCTGTGACCCATTTGATCCATCTGGGCTAACTTATCAATTAAAGCCTGGAACGTGGTCGGTTTAAAGAACATCATGAACTGTGAGATGGTCGCTTGCGGATCTAGGGTGCCCACGAACATGCCTACCGCAGGTGCTTCTTCGATGCGTTGTTTGCACTTCGACCATAAGTTTCGCCACCGCGTTGCGTATTGAACCTACGTTTCGCCTGGCCATACCCTGGCATTAATCAGTGCTGTTATCGGGGTGCGTTCACTAGCACTCGCGAATCTTTGTGTAAACAATATCTCCATCTCCGCAAATGTTTTGACAGAGTCGTTAGGTAGCTCCGAATACCATTCAAAGGCCGTTTCTACGAAGCTGCCGACGAATTGGCGAAGCAGCAGTTTGTCGTCGCCTCCAGTGTTGCCACATAAGGCCCTGAATTGAACGACATGCTGATGGGGATTCCCCGTTCCTCTATATACATGGAACTTAGGGATTGTATATCCTGGCGGGTAACTGATTTGGTCATACCAGCTCGGGTATGGTCGTCCAGTTTTGACGACTTGGCTGGCCGCTTCATTCGCCTGGTGAGCTCGTATTTGTTGAGCTATATATTCATCCAGGGCAGGTTTAGAGATAGTTTCCTCTTTGGCTGTTGACAGAGCCGGTGGAGGATTCGATGTCTCTCCTTTGTCATCTTCAAGGACAATCAGAGGCTCTTCAGCAGGAGGATCTTACTGGATCATCATCCCTACCATATCTTGGAAGAGGAGTGCCATTTGTTTTATGTTACCAGCTTGCTCTGCGGCTTCTTTGTCCTTCTTTTCGAGGACTCTACGTAAGAAGTCAGCATCGGTTTCTTGTTCGTGACGCTGTTCTGATGATGCCTCCGAGCTTTCTTTTGGCCCGGTAAGTGCAGCCATTGCAGTCATCATTTCCTGAAGCTTCTGTTGCTGCTCCTGCGCTTTTTTTATGGATCGGGTGAGCGGTCGGTGACCCATCGAAGCGCGGCTATCCTCTTTTCCGGATGCCATATAAACAGTATGCACCACTATGCCCCCAGACTTGGGGCGTTTGTGCTCAGCGCTTTTACGGTTCGCCATGTTCACAGGGGCTTTTTGCGGCCTCCTTTTCTTTTGAGTGATTGACGTTGAGGGAGCCGTTGCAGTAGGCACCCAGCCAGCTGTTGCTTTTTGTGGTTTTGAGTAGTCCTTCTCCTGCTGAACCTTCATCTTTTTCTGTCGGCGGAGATAGTCTTGATCCATCACGGAGTCTTGGACTTGACGCCAGACCTTGTAAATTTCAGAGGATAGCCGTTGAGGGGGTTGCTCCAACTTCACCTTTGGGGCATTATCCACAAGTGTAGGAGATCTTTTCAATACGGCAGTTGGCGAGTTTTTGCGCACCCCTCTTAGCGGTTCAAAGCTATTCCTAGTCGGAACAGCAGCATTGATTTCCACCATCGGAGCTGGCGGAGTTATCCCAGAGGGGGAGTTGTCCCCAGTTTTCCTTACTCGGCGCCAGTGACGACGGCGAGCATGTCGCGCGATTGGAGTTGGTTTAACCGTAGGGGTGACCTCCTCGTGCCCCCTGTGTTGGTCAAAATTTGCTGGCATCAGCCTTTTAAAGACCGACGTCCGTTGAATGGGGACGGCCAACCTATCAAAAGCAGACTTCCGAGTAGGGGAAGCAACCTTGGTGATTTCGCCTGGAACGGGAGCAGGGATGGCTACCCATTTCGGGATAACGCCTTCTGGTATTGCAGGCTTCTTCATGGGCCCGTTGGAGCTTTGGCCTAGTCTGTTAAAAACCGAGGCATTGGAGTTGGGCGACCCGTTGAGAGAGGCCGCGGTAGTTGTAAGCCGATCAAAGACCGACTTCTTTGGAGCTTCTTGTGATGGTACAGGGGCGTTGAAGCTCATCGGTGGGAGCATAGTCCCGAAGAATAGTCCAGTGGTGGCTTGAGTTACCTGCTCCACTGGCATCTTGAAAAGGGAGGCCGCTCGGGGCCCGTAAGCCACTCTTCCAGCAAGGACGGAGTGAGAGTTGCAGTTGCAGGTAGTGCAGTTTGAAGCCATTGATCTTCTGTTTTCTGCACGGAGCAAGACACCAAATCTAAGTACCTCGAATCCACAGGCAACCACAGCAAACCGCGATTTGTTCACGAACACGACACACGAAGTGTGGAGTGGAAAGAGGAAAAGGTCCCACCGAGCGTGCCAGAATCTGTTCCCCTCCGAATGACGGCGCGACGAGAGAACGTCTTGCGTGAAATTCGGGGCAGATGCTATTTGGTTTTATCCGTCCACCTCTCCGAAGATGCCAAGTTGATTTATGGCACCATGTATCGAAGGTTTAAACGGATGCGGCCGATGTAGCAGACTTCGTCAGATTCCCCCTCGCTTAAGGGATTTTGATTGTGGGGACGCTCTTCCCTGCAGGCGCAAGCCCCTGCAGTTAATTATGCTACCGCATCGCGGTAACAACTTTCTCCTTCTCCAGATGTTCAGTTCGTGTCATGGGTGTTTGTTTTGTTTGTGGTTGCCCGTGGATTGTATACGGAGACTAATTTATGTTGTCGCCCGTAGGACGTGGATTATTCTAAATCCGTATCTTCTTAGATTTGGGTTTGGGGTTTTGGTTTAAGGATACGTTGCCATATTTGAGGCTAAGATCAACTTAAACGTTTGTTAATGATACGTTAGTCTAATTTGAGACTAAGATCAACTTAACAGGATCATTTAGATCCGACAAGAGAGCATTTGGGCTCTATTGTTTCTAGTTTAGGGATATAGTGGTCCATTGCCAGTTTAAGGACATGGTGGTCCATTGCCAGTTTAGGGACATGGTGGTCCATCGTTCCCATTTTGGGGACGAATATTGGTTTAAAGACGCATTAGTCCATGAGTTTAAGGACCCCACAATCCGTATTACCAGTTTAGGGACATGGTGGTCCAACATTCCCATTTTGGGGACGAATATTGGTTTAAGGACGTATTAGTCCATGAGTTTAAGGACCCCACGGTCCGTATTACCAGTTTAGGGACATGGTGGTCCAACATTCCCATTTTGGGGACGAATATTGGTTTAAGGACATACGTTAGCCATATTTGAGGCTAAGATCGACTTAAACGTTTGTTAAGGATACGTTAGTCTAATTTGATACTAAGATCAACTTAACAGGATCGTTTAGATCCAACAAGAGAGCATTTGGAGGCTCTATTGTTCCAGTTTAGGGACATGGTGGTCCATTGCCAGTTTAGGGACATGGTGGTCCATTGGCAGTTTAGGGACATGGTGGTCTAACATTCCCATTTTGGGGACGAATATTGGTTTAAGGACACATTAGTCCATGAGTTTAAGGACCCCACAGTCCGTAGCAATGTGTAGGTGTCGGACCCGTCACCTCTCTAACGACGTTGAAGGATTACAACGACAAATATCAGAGGAGTTCAGAGATGTACCCTTGAACCGGGTGTAAATTGATTTGGGAGAGCAGTTGTGCTCAGTTCAATTTAATTTGAGGACTTAAGGCCAGAATTGGGTTAAGTCCAGTTAGAAAAATGTCTAACATTTTATTTATATCTGACCTGTTAGGCCTTTGTTTGGGCTCTGCCCTTTTTAAACAATGCATGGCATTCAGATTAGGCCTGTTAGGCCTTTTAATTGGGCTCTGCCCCTTTTTAAAAATGCAGAGCATTTGTTTTGGTCTGTTAGACCTTTTAATTGAGCTCTGCCCCTTTTTAATAATGCATAGCATTTTGTTTGGTCTGATAGACCTTTTTATTGGGCTCTGCCCTTGTTTAATAATGCACTGCATTTAATAGTTTGACAGCGCGCCACGTGGTCTGTCAGGTGCTTTACGCCGATTGAGGAGCGCAAGGCGCAAACTAATGTGGAGGTGACACGTATCACACTCTGGTGAGCGCAAGTCTGTTAGCGCAGTGCGCTGCGCCAGTACGCTGCGCTAGTGCGCTGCTGACACGTGGCGCGTTCTGATGACTTGCGCGAATCCAAGAGCGCAATGCTCATTTTTTAAAGCGCAAGGCGCAGATTATTCTGGGGTTGACACGTGGCGTGTTCTGGTGACTTGCGCCAACCCAAGGAGCGCAACAGCGCAAATCAAGAGTGCAAGGCACTGTACAGTAGCGCAGAGCGTATCTTGATCTAATTTAGATCAAAGAAAAGAACCTTTTTAGTTCTAAAGAGGTTTTACCTCAAGTTTTTAAGAACCAATGGTTCATCAAAAGGCGGTGCCTTTATATAGATCAAAAGATCTAAAGAAGTAAATTACTTCTTTTATTTTTCTGATGGGATCTTTATGATCTTTTTTTGTCTTTTTTATTAAAGATCTTGATCTTGTTCTTAGATCATTGATCTTTTTAGAAGAAATTCTTCTTTTTTCAAAGGTTTACCTTTTCTCTCTTTGAGTTCTTCTCAAAATTTTCAGAGGAGTTCTGTATCTTTATCTCTGTGTATTTTAGATTTGGAGTCTAGGGCCCTTTATATAGGGCCAATTAGTTTGTTAGGTTAGTTACATAGATCTTTCTCTGATTGATTTGGGGATATATCCCCACCGTTGGATCTTTGATCCTAAGGCCTCTGTTTTACAGAAGATAATCTTCTTGTTTTAAAAAGATTTTTCTAGAATTTAATTCTGATTTAGTGCTGGCATAGTTAGCGCAAGCGCACCTGCGCTGACACGTGTCGCGCAGCGCAGAGCGCAGCGCAACCACGCTGACACGTGTCGCACAGCGCAGAGCGCAGCGCAACCGCGCTGACACGTGTCGCGCAGCGCAGAGCGCAAGTCATCTGAAGCGTTGCTTCCTTTATTTTTATTAAAACAGAGCCTTGCTCTGATTGGGTGCGCTGTCTTGGGCGCATCGCTGGCATGTCTGTTTTTGACACGTGGAGCGTTGCACGCAGCGCAAGGAATCTGAAGCGTTGCTTCCTTTATTATTATTTGAATTTTTAACACAGAGCTTTGCTCTGATTGGGGGAAACAGAAGCGTTGCTTCATTTCCCACCTTGGAATTTGAACAGGGCTTTGCTCTGATTGGGGGAAAGACCTACCACGTAATCTTCGGGTTCTTTTGATGCGTCGTCTCCCTCATCATTGTCATTGTCTCTGTTCTCAAGGATATGGTTGAGAAATTTTTGGAGTGTGACTGGGGTCCGCGTCTTCTGGTTGTATTCCTCCAACGCGTTAATATGCTTTTGCAGATCCATGCACTTATCGTCAAACTGCACGGGCTTTTTGGTCTTCTTCTTTTTCTTTGAAGACTTTGACGGCTGGGCCTGGGTGTTTTGCCCATCGCTATTAACTCCCAGTGTTGGGCGTGGTTTTAGCATCCCCTCAATGATCTCGGGCTCTAGCGGTCTTTTCCATCTGATTGCCGGGCATGCTTGAAGATCCTTCATCATTCTTTGCGTTTTTGCCGAAAGAACTACTTCGCATGGATCTTCCTCTATAAATGAGCATGATGCCCCCGGCGTGTCCACCCTTTTAGGGGTGTGCTGTTGCGGCGGATTTACCTTCCAGTTTTCGGACAGTGCGAACTTGCCCTGTTGATACTGATCTTCAACCCAATTTTTGAAGATGTAGCAGTCTTCGATCGGATGGCCCAGTACTCGGTGGTAGGGGCAGTAATTGGGATCGTTGACATCGTTCGGTTGTAGTGGGTGTCTCGGCTCCGGTAGAGTCATGAACCCGTTGCACACTGCTAGTTCGAACAGTCTCCTTGTTTTATCCCGGGGAAAACGAGTAAGGACGTCTCAACTTCTCATTGAGAGATTGCCGCTTGTTGCTTTGGCGAACAACCGGTCTCGGGCCACTCGGTTGTTGTTGAGCATTGGCGATGAAGGTTACTTTCCCTTTCCCCTTCTCATTCCGAGGATCCGTCTTTGAGGAGGACAGTCTATGGCCTATCTGGTCCATTTGGGCCAGCTTGTCAATCAAGGCCTGGAAAATAGTTGGCTTGAAGAATATCATGAATTGAGATATGGTCGCCTGCGGATCGAGGGTTCCCACAAACATGCCCACTGCAGGAGCTTCCTCTATGCTCTGTTCGCACTTCGACCATAAGTTCCGCCACCGTATCACTTACTGAACCCATGCTTCTCCCGGCTTCACCCTGGCGTTAATTAGTGCGGTGATCGGGGTGCGCTCGCTAGCGCTTGAGAATCTCTGTGTAAACAGTTGCTCCATTTCTGCAAATGTCTTGACAGAGTCATTCGGGAGCTCGGAATACCACTCAAATGCTGTCTCCGACAAGTTGCCAACGAATTGGCGAAGCAGTAGCTTATCGTCACCTCCGGTGTTGCCGCACATAGCCCTGAATTGAGCAACGTGCCGGTGTGGATTCCCCGTCCCCTTGTATACGTGGAACTTAGGGATCGTATATCCTGGCGGGTACTTTATTTGATCGTATCAATCCGGATAGGGTCGTCCAACCTTGACGATTTGGTCGGCTGCTTCGCTCGCCTGATGAACTCGTATCTGTTGAAGTATATAATCATCGAGCGTGGCTTTCGAGATTGTTCCTCCTTTGCAGCTGAAGAGGCCGGGAGAGGGTTTGATGTCTCTCCTCTATCGTCTTCAATTATTACTGGAGGCTCTTCGGCTGGAGGGTCCGGCTGGATCATCATGCCCACTATATTTTGGAACAATAGCGCCATTTGTTTTATTTTGGCCGCTTGTTCCGCGGCCTCTTTGTCTTTCCTCTCGAGCATTCTTTGGAGGAATTCGACATCAGTTTCCTACTCTTGACGCTGCTCCGACGATATTTCCGGGCTTTCTTTTGGCCCAGTGAGTGTGGCCATGGTTGTCAGCATCTCTTGGAAGCTTTTGCTGTTGTTGCTCTTGAGCCTTTGTCACGGATCGGGTGAGTGGTCGATGACCCATGGAGATACGGCTATCCTCTTTCCTGGATGCCATATAAACAGTGTGCACCACCTCCTGGAATGAGGAGGAACGCCGCTGTTGGTCTCTAGGCTGTAGAGGTTGTCATTGAGATTTGGAACTAGGAAGTTTGCTATGGCTCCGTTTCGTTGTAACCCCGAGGTCGGTGGTTGACGTTACGTCTGCGTTCGATCGAGAAGAAACATCGTGGTGATATTTAGGCTGTGGATGTTGTCGTTGAGATCTGGCTTCCCTTTGACAGAGTCTGGTGGGGAAATGTAGTTCCCTTTTGTTTGTGCCCATGGATTGTATACAGGGGTCAATGTGATCTCACCTGCAGAGCAAAAGTTTCATTCTTTCATTTCATTTTATTTCTTTCCGCGATGCTCTATCATTTCAGTTTTTATATCGCGAAAGTTGCGATTGCCCAATCATTTCGGCTATTTTTCGCGGCGCCCAATCATTTCGGCTATTTTTCCTTTTCTTTACTCGCTGCTTTTTATTGCGAGTTGCCCAAACATATCGGCTATTTTTATATGCATATATTTTACTCGCTGATTTTTATTGCGAGTTGCCCAAACATTTCGACTATTTCATATGCATTTTTTTAAATTTTTTTTATTTTGGGTATGGAACTCAAGATCTGATACCAATCTTAGCATCAGCATCACTGCGACTGGAATACTGCCAGGAGCGAATCATCATTTGCCGTGAAAGGACTTGGAATTTGATACCGATTTAGGCATCAGTATCGCTACAACTGGGATATTGTAAGGAGCGAATCATCATTTGCCATGAAAGGACTTGGAATTTGATACCGATTTAGGCATCAACATCGCTACAACTGGGATATTGCCAGGAACGAATCATCATTTGCCTTTATCGATTTAAACAAAGATGGCTTAGCAAACAGGGTTAGAATCCTGTCGACTAAGGCTTTTGACTTCATGAGCCTTAAGGGTCTCATAAAGGTGTTTCTCCCTACGAGTCGTGAGGATCTCGTAGGTGCGTTTTCTCCTTAAGAATCGAGAGGATTCTTAAGTGTAAGTTCTCTTGTAAGTCGTAAGGATCTTGCAAGAGTGTTTTCTCCTTGTAAATCAAGAGGACCTACAAGTGTTTGTTCATCAAATGAGGGCATTCCTCGTCATTGGTGGGACTCGGCAAGGAAATGATTATTTATGTCCGTGGATTGTATACAAGAGTCAGTATTGAACTGCTTATAGGCCAGTCTGGGAAAAGTGATGGCTTAAGAACAGGTTCAGATCCCTGTAGCTTAAGGTTTTTGAATCTTGTGAGCCGTGAGGGTCTCATAAGAGGGTTCTCCTTGTTAGTGTATATGCCCTAGAGGCCATTACTGTATCATACTAGCTTGTATATTACTTGATGGAAGCTTGGGATATTCACAGTTGTATAGACAATCTTGCTCAAAATGGTAGTATGCTACTTGGTTTGTCTCTACTTCAATATGTGCATGTGTTTCTTTTAGCATCTCGCTTATATACATATTAGTAGAGTCCTTAGGATCTTTGCTTGATTACCAGCGTTGTGATGGCGCTCACACTCGTGGGGGCTGGGTAATCCATAAGCACATCCTTATACAGGTCCCTAATCGTAGGACTATCGAGACAGGGCATCGATACTCCGGAGTAGACTAGCGTATGCGCTTCTCATCCCAGCGGGGGAGACGGTCTGTCCCACAGCCGTCAGTACGTCGTACTTGAGATAGTATGCGGGTGCTCGTTAGGTTACGAGTACACTGGACAGGACTCGTCGGGAACTGTTAGTTGGTATTATACCTATCGTCAGTTATCAGTTCCCAGGTGACATGAGTACAGCTTAGTCCGCCGACTTGACACTGTCACTTCGCCTCGAGTGTGTTCCCACTGTACTTAGATTACTACCCTACCACGGCTCAAAGGAGTCGTGCAAACAGGTAGTAGTTGGGTGCAGTCCCGAAGCACTTGGAGGAAGTGACGGTTAGACACGATTCGTCTCTCCCGGTATTGGGGGTTGACATCGCGTTGTGTCTAGGAGAGCCATTACACGAGTAGTCCCTGGCCAGGGGAAGCGAGATATACTGGTAGGTTTCCAGTGTTATCTCAAGGTGTTTTGGGCTACACTCCGACATGACTTGTACCGCTATTAGGGGACTGACGTTCACCGCTCCCCTAGGCCCGCCATGCGATGTATCAGACGAACAGACCGGACTGTACGGAGATTGTCACATACAGGCTCAGTAGGAGTTCGGATGGGTTTACCTCATCGGCCTTCTTATCGACATCTACCTGGGGACCGTTAAGTACAGCTAGTGCCGCTTGCGGTCTGTGGTTAAACCCACTGCCAGCGTAGTGTCGAGTATTTAGAGTCCCACACAGAGAGTTTCCCTGCATTGAGCGAAACGTGTAGAGGCCGTATGGTTTTACGGCAGGGCTGCGATCACTTGCGTACACTTGTGTGCGTATGTTGTTCGGGCTGGCAATACTAGTGGGCTTTGGTTTAAGCCGGATTCTAGTATTGCACAAATGGATTTGTTTTGTCTTCTGTGCATTCGCATTCTACGGAATGCGGATGCGGGTGTGTATGCACAGATTTGCGGAGTGGAGAAGGAGGAGGTGCCTCATTAGGGTTTTGACAGTTGGTTCGGTCAAAACCATTATGAGCCGGGGACATTATTTACTAATCCTTTTATTGATAATTATGTTGTGGCTAATTACATTGACCATTTGACCATCTTGACTTTGTTGACCGTTTGACCAAAGTTGACTAGGATCTTCTTGAAAGGTCTAAAGTATTCTTTGGTTTTCTTTTTCCTTTTTGTTATGAAAATGGTCATGTCATTAGTGCCATCAACTTTATCATGATAAGATTAGTAATGATGAAAATGAGTATTATTGCAACCATGGTTGTGTTTTCTCTTGGTTAAGCTTTTCATTTGTTATTTCTCATTCTCTCTCATAGAAAAGAAATGAGAAACATTTCCATGGTTGCTCCTCCTTCTTCCTCCTCTTGATTCTTCGTTTGATCTCATGTGTCGAGAGAAAAAGGATTCCACTTGACAAACACATCCATACATCTCCTCTACACATCCTAGGGCTTCTTGACTAGCAATCTCTTTGCCCTAGTTGCCTCAGCTCGAGGTGGAGCTTGGTGTACATCTCTCGGGTGGATCGTCTTCGACTCAAGAAGGCCGCGGAGGTGCCCAAGGTCCGGATCGACACTTGGAGCTTGGATGGACGAGCGGGACAGCGGAATGAAGACCCGAAGGACCGGTTTCGTGAGGTATACTTTCTACAGCATAGTAGTTAAAGCCTCTTGTAGTTTACTAGTTACTAGTTTAGCAAAGATCCGTGCTTTAAGTCCGTGTTGCCTTGCGCCAAATTATTGTTTTTCGTCGTTTCCGCCTCCCCGTAAGAACCGGGATGAGCAACGTGGACTTACACTCCTTACGAGTCATGAAGATCTTGTAAGTGTAATTTCTCTTCAGGAATCGTGGGGATCCCAAAGTGTGTTGTTCCCTTGTAAGTTGTAAGTATCTCACGCAGGTATTTTCTACTTACAAAGTCGTGAGGACCTTGCAAGTGTGCATGAAATTTTTTTACGAGTCTGCGCCCTTTCGGGTTTTCACAAACTCACCGGTAACCCTGCTGTTTTTACTTACGGAGCACTTTTGGGTTTTCATCCGTGCCCATTTCGCTTATGGTCTGTTCTCCGCCGAATGACGGGAAGACATACGTCTCGCTTGAATTTGGGGGCAGATGCTATTTGGTTTTATCCGTTCACCTCTCCGAAGATGCCAAGTTGATTTATGGCACCGTATATCGAAGGTTTAGATGGATGCGGCCGTTGTAGCAGACTTCGTCAGATTCCCCCTCGTTTGAGGGCTTTTTGATTGTGGAGACGCTCTTTCCTGCAGGCGCAATCCCTTGCAGTTAATTACGCTACCGTATCGCGGCAACAACTTTCTCCTTCTTCAGATGGTCACTTCGTGTCGTATGTATTTGTTTTATTTTTTGGTTGCCCGTGGATTGTATACGGAGACTAATTTATGTTGTCGCCCGTAGGGCGTGGATTAGTCCAAATCCGTAATTTCTTAGATTTGGTTTTGGGTTGGGTTTAAGGATCGTTAATCTCATTTGAGACTAAGATCAACTTAAACGTTTGTTAAGGATATGTTAGTCTAATTTTAGACTAAGATCTACTTAATAGGATCATCTAGATCCAACAAAAGAGCATTTGGACTCTATTGTTTTAGTTTAGAGACATTGCGATCCACAAGTTTAAGGACATCATAGTCCGTGAAAGTTTAAAGATGTCACAGTCTATAAAATTTAAAGACATCATAGTCTATGAGTTTAAGGACCTCACAGTCCATAAAGTTTAAGGACATCATAGCCTATGAGTTTAAGGACCCCACAGTCCGTAAAGTTTAAGGACATCATAGTCCAGTTTAAAGACGTCATAGTCTGTGTGGTTTTGGTTCAACCGTTTGGGGATGCACCAAAAGTTATTGGTTATTGGGACCCTCCATCTCTCTGAAGACGTTGAAGAATTACAACGACGTATATCAGAGGTATGAACAGTTCGGTTTGTTCGTCTGAGAGTATTGCATGTCGGGCCTAGGGGGCGGTAAACGTCAGTCTCCTAATAGCGGTACAAGTCGTGTCGGAGTGTAGCCCAGAACACCCTGAGAAAACACTAGAAACGCTACCAGTATATCTCGCTTGCCCTAGCAAGGGACTTTGTGTAATGGCTCTCCTAGACACAACGCGATATCAACTCCCAATACCGGGAGAGACGGATCCTGTCTAACCGTCACTGCCTCCAAATGCTTCGGGACTGCACCCAACTACTACCTGTTTGCATGACTCATTTGAGCCGTGGTAGGGTAGTAATCTAAAAACAGTGGGAACACACTCGAGGCGAAGTGACAGTGTCAAGTCAACGGACTAAGCTGTACTCATGTCACCTGGGAACCGATAACTGACGATAGGTATAATACCAACCAACAGTTCCCAGCGAGTCATGTCCAGTGTACTCGTAACCTAACGAGCACCCGCATACTATCTCCAGTACGACGTACTAATGGCCGTGGGACAGACTATCTCCCCTGCTGGGATGAGAAGCGCATACGCTAGTCTACTCCGGAGTATCGATGCCCCGTCTCGATATTCCTACGACTAGGGACCTGTATAAGGATGTGCTTGTAGATTACCCAGCCCCCACTAGTGTGACTGCCATCACAATGCTGGTAATCAAGCAAAGATCCTAAGGGCTCCACTAATGTGTATAGGCGATATGCTAAAAGAAACACATGCACATATTGAAGTAGAAACAAACCAAGTAGCATACTACCATTTTAAGCAAGATTGTCTATACAACTGTGAATATCTCAAGCTTCCATTAAGTAATATGTAAGTCCACGTTGCGACCCCCGGTTCTTACGGGGAGGCGGAAACGGTATAAAAAAACGAATTTTTATCGCAAGAGGCAACATGGACTAAACTATGGTCGGGATCGTTGCCTAAACTAAAACTAGCAAACTAAGCTAAAGATATTTAGCTACTCGGATGAAGATGGTTATACCTAAACTTGAACTCCTTCTCTTCAAGCTCCGATGGTGGTTCGATGGCTCCTTCTCGTTGTCTCCGTACGCCGAAGATAGATCCACTTGAAAGCTCCAACCTTTAGCTCCTTCTTCGTTCTTTGAAGAAACTAGTTCACTTGGTTTGCTAAACCTAGTGAACTAGAATGAGTAGAGATGATGGGATTTTATCTATGGTTCTTGATTCTCAACTCATGAGACAAGAGAACCATAGATCAAGAGAGGGAGGAAGAGGTTGAGGGTGAGAGCAAGAGGAGAGCTCAAGAACAAGAGAGAGAATGAGCAAGAAAGAATGAGGCTCTCTTTTCTCTCTCACCCTCTCATAATCCAAAGTGATCATAACTCATCATATCAAAAAAGTCTTTTGGTAATGGTTAGAAGCAACCATAAGGTTATCATATCATGCACTCATTTTACTCAAAAAGCAAGCAAGAAAAAAGTCTTTGGCATGAAATGATAACCATGGTCATCATGATGGTCAACTAGTCAAGCCTAGTCAACCGGTCAACAAGTCAACAAAAGTCAACAAGTCACCAAAGTCAACAAGTCAACAAAAGTCAACAAGTCAACAACCATATCACCATAATACTTAATTAATATAATAGTTAATCACAAATCATATTCTTATTAGGGTTGAGCAAAAAGTCAAAAGTCAACGGTCAACTGTCAACAACCCTAATGAGAATCCACTGCCTCTGCCTCCCTGTCAACTGTGCATACACACCCGCATCCGCGTTCCGAGGAACACGAATGCAAACTGGATAAATCCAATCCCATAAGGTACACTAGGATCTGGCTTAAACCAAAGCCCGCTAGTGTAAACTGTCCGGATACTGTACGTGCACAAGTGCACGGATGTGACCGAACCCTGTCGCAAAACCATGCGACCTGTCGCAATACCATGCGACCTCTACTCTTTTGCCTAAAGGCGAAAAGCTTTCTGTGTGGGACTCTAAAGACTCGACACTACGCTGGCAGTGGGTTTAACCACAGACCGCAAGCGGCACTAGCTGTGCGTAACGGTCCCCAGGTAATGCCGACAAGAAGACCGACGAGGCGAAACCCATCTGAACTCCTACTGAGCCTGAGTGTGACATTCTCCGTACAGTCCGGTCTGTTCGTCTGATACATCGCATGGCGGGCCTAGGGGGCGGTAAACGTCAGTCCCCCAATAGCGGTACAAGTCGTGCCGGAGTGAAGCCCAATACACCCTGAGATAACACTGGAAACCTACCAGTATATCTCGTTTGCCCTGGCCAGGGACTACTCGTGTAATGGCTCTCCTAGACACAACGCGATGTCAACCCCCAATACCGGGAGAGACGAATCATGTCTAACCGTCACTGCCTCCAAGTGCTTCGGGACTGCACCCAACCACCACCTGTTTGCACGACTCCTTTGAGCCATGGTAGGGTAGTGATCAAAGTACAGTGGGAACACACCCGAGGCGAAGTGACAGTGTCAAGTCAGCGGACTAAGCTGTACTCATGTCACCTGGGAACTGATAACTGACGATAG
The DNA here is from genome assembly GCA_030015575.1 of Agapanthus africanus. Lineage (NCBI taxonomy): Eukaryota > Viridiplantae > Streptophyta > Magnoliopsida > Asparagales > Amaryllidaceae > Agapanthus > Agapanthus africanus. The sequence continues at coordinate 393,632,713 of JASDDO010000029.1, read as the reverse complement.
GTATAATACCAACTAGTCAGTTCCCGATGAGTCCTGTCCAGTGTACCCGTAACCTAACGAGCACCCGCATACTATCTCAAGTACGACGTACTGACGGCTGTGGGACAGACCGTCTCCCACACTGGGATGAGAAGCGCATGCGCTGGTCTACTCCGGAGTATCGATGCCCTGTCTCGATAGTCCTGTGACCAGGGACCTGAATAAGGATGTGCTTATAGATTACCCAGCCCCCACTAGTGTGACTGCCATCACAACGCTGGTAATCAAGCAAAGATCCTAAGGGCTCCACTAATGCGTATAAGTGATATACTGAAATAAACACAAGTACACATTGAAGTAGAAACAACCCAAGTAGCATACTACTATTTTGAGCAAGATTGTATATACAAGGTGAATATCCCAAGCATCCATTAAGTAATATACAAACTAGTATGATACAGTAATGGCCTCTAGGGCATATACACTAACAATCTCCCACTTGCACTAAGGCCATGTACTGGCGTATCGAAGACCTATCATCTCGATCAGCCGCTCGAACTGAGTCTGGGGCAAGGCCTTGGTGAATGGATCTGCAGTGTTGTCTTCTGAAGCGACTCTCCGAACCTCGATCTCCTGGCGATCTACGATCTCCCTGATCAGGTGATACCGCCTTAAGATGTGCCTGGATCTCTGATGGGACCTGGGTTCCTTCGCTAAAGCTATAGCCCCGTTGTTGTCGCAATACAGAGGTATTGGATCAACAATGGACGGAACCACCTGAAGTTCTTTCAAGAACTTCCTTATCCAGACAGCTTCTTTTGCGGCATCAGATGCAGCGATGTATTCCGCTTCCATCGTCGAGTCTGCAACGGTTTCCTGTTTGGAACTCTTCCAACACACCGCCCCTCCATTGAGGGTAAAGACAAAACCCGACATGGACTTGGAATCATCCTTGTCACTCTGGAAGCTGGAGTCAGCAAAGGCCTCGATCTGGAGGTCTTTTCCGCCATACACCAAGAACATCTCCTTAGTCCTTCTCAGGTACTTGAGAATGTTCTTTACCGCTATCCAGTGTTTCTCCCCAGGGTTAGACTGATACCGGCTTACCACACTCAGTGCATAAGCTACATCCGGCCTGGTACACAACATCGCATACATTATAGAGCCTACCGCAGAAGCGTAGGGTATAATAGACATGCGATCCCTCTCCAAATCAGTCTTGGGAGACATCTCTTTAGAGAGGGTGATCCCGTGACAAGCCGGTAGGTTACCGCGCTTGGAATCTTCCATACTGAATCTCTTCAGTATGGTGTCGATGTACCTGGACTGTGAAAGTCCTAATATCCTCTTGGATCTGTCACGGTAGATCCGGATACCCAGAATGTATGAGGCATCACCCAGGTCTTTCATGGAGAACCTGTGTGACAAGAACCCCTTGACAGATTGTAGCATAGGAATGTCATTTCCTATTAAGAGAATGTCATCCACGTATAAAACGAGGAATACTACAGTTCTCGCTACAAATCTACTATAGATGCATGGTTCATCTGGATTTTTGATAAAGCCAAATTCTTTGACCGTCTCATCAAAGCAGATGTTCCAACTCCGCGATGCCTGCTTTAGTCCATAGATGGACTTAAGCAACTTGCACACCTTTCCGCTGCTCCCACTCTGAATGAAACCCTCTGGCTGGTCCATATAGACACACTCCTCTAAATTTCCATTTAGAAAAGCTGTCTTTACGTCCATTTGCCAGATCTCATAATCGTGGAAGGCAGCAATGGCAAGAAGGATCCGAATGGATTTCAGCATGGCTACTGGAGAAAAGGTTTCGTCGTAGTCCAAGCCAGGTCTTTGACGAAAACCCTTTGCTACCAGCCTAGCTTTATAGGTCTCAACCTGTCCATCTACACCAATCTTCCTTTTGAAGATCCACTTGCATCCTACGGGTTTTACCCCGTCTGGAGCAATGTCCAACGTCCATACCTTGTTGGTGTACATGGACTCCATTTCGGTCCGCATTGCATCCAGCCATTTCACTGAGTCAACGCTCTGAACGGCCTGCTGGAAGCTAGTAGGCTCATCATAATCTATGATGCAATCCTCTCTATCCCCGTCTATGAGAAAACCGTAGTATCTCTCGGGCGGATGAGACTGCCTACTACTCCTGCGGAGCGGCGTAGGAATGTCCTGTTCTGTTGAACCCTCTGGTTCCATCAAGCTTTCAGTAACAGTCTGTGGTTCTGGAATTTCTTCCAGTTCTACTGCGCTCCCACTTATTTCTTTTTCTATGAACTGGTGTTCTAGAAAGTGGGCATGTCGAGAAACAAGAACTTTTTGTTCCTCTTCACAGTAGAAGAAATATCCCTTGGAATTCTTTGGATATCCCACAAACTTGCACAGTACTGAGCGTGCCTCGAGCTTGTCCGTATGCTGCTTTTTGACAAAAGCTGGACTTCCCCATATCTTAATGTGATTAAGATGGGGTCTCTTCCCACACCACATCTCAAATGGCGTGGTAGGCACAGTCTTAGTGGGAACTCGGTTCAAAAGGTATGCGGCTGATTCTAGCGCATACCCCCAGAATGATCGCGGTAACTCAGCGTTACTCATCATGGACCGCACCATATCCAATAGGGTGCGGTTCCGTCTCTCCGATACACCGTTATGTTGCGGGGTGTATGGAGGAGTAAGCTGAGAGAGAATTCCGTTCTCTTTTAAATAGTCCAGGAACTCGGCACTTAAGTATTCTCCTCCTCGATCCGATCTTAGAATCTTAATACTTTTGCCGGTCTGTTTCTCTACTTCATTCTTATACTCCTGGAATTTTCCAAAGGCCTCGGACTTATGTTTCATTAAGAAGACATAACCGTACCTTGAGAAGTCATCCGTAAAAGTAATGAAGTAAGAATGTCCGCTTCGGGCATGTGTAGACATTGGACCGCACACGTCACTGTGTACGAGTCCCAAGAGCTCGCTCGCTCTTACTCCTTGTCCAGTAAACGGAGTCTTTGTCATCTTTCCTTTGAGACAAGATTGACAAGTGGCATACGATTGATATTCGAACGCATTCAAATATCCTTCTGTATGTAACTTAGTCAACCTTCTCTCATTGATGTGACCCAATCTACAATGCCATAAGAAAGTCTGATTTATTTCTGGAGACTTTCTTTTGTGTGTATTCTGGACGTTGAAAATCTGTGGTTGGTTTAACACGTATATACCATTACTCAATGTACCTGACCCAATCAAAACTTGATTAAGGTGAATGTTTACAACATTACTTACAAACGCAAATTCATAACCTTCTTTAGAAACTAAAGATACAGAAATGATATTACAAGTTGCATTGGGTACAAAAAAGCAATTACGCAAAACCAAAACATGTCCATCTGACATTCCCAGGTGATAGTCCCCCACGGCTTTAGCATCCATGCTAGCTCCGTTTGCAACTCTGAGGGTCATGTCACCTGCTTTCAAAACACTACGGTTTCTCAACGCCTGCAAAGAATTACAGATATGAGATCCTGATCCGGTATCCAATACCCAGGAAGTAGAGTTTATTGAAAGACAGTTTTCAATAACATACACACCTGAAGCTGAAGCTGCAACCTGCTTCAATTCCTGTGTTCTGGCCTTCCAGGCCCTGCAATCATTCTTCCAGTGTCCTTTCTTATGACAATAGAAGCATTCTTCCTTATCCACAAGCTTCCCCGCTATCTTTGTTGCTTTGCCTTTTCCCTTCGTATCCACTTTACCAACACCGCCCCTTGGTTTGGCGGGGGCCTTCTTCTTCTTTCCCTTGGCTTTCGCCTTGGACCTAGAAGAAGATGATCCTCCTACAAACAAAGTGGATGTTTCCCTACCTTTCTGTAGGGTGCCCTCTGCGCTCCTCAGCATGTTGAGGAGCTCTGATAGTTCAACCTCTTTTTCTTGTAGGTTGAAGTTCAGTATAAACTGGGCGTAAGTGGAAGGAAGGGACTGGAGAACTATATCCGTATATAGCTCACTCTCCAATGTGATCCCTAGGTCAGCGAGCTCCTCAATGAAGCCGATCATCTTTAGCACATGCTCGGCTACTGATGATCCGACGGCCATTCTTGTCGAAAATAACTTTTTCGACGCTTCGTATCTTGCGATACGTGATTGCTCTCCATACAGTTCTTTTGTATGGAGCAATATGGACTCCATGTCCATATTCTCATGCCTCCTCTGATGTTCGTTGTCCATCGAGGCAAGCAGGAGGCACTTGGCCTTCGCGCTATCAATCTCCCAAGTCTTGCGGATTTCCTTATCCGCGACGCTGGAAGTTGGACCAGGGACAGGGGGAGCTTTGGTGGTAAGAAGATACCCCAGCTTGTCATAAGTGATTGCTATCTTGACATTCCTGAGCCAATCTTTGTAGTTTGGCCCTGTCAGTTTGTTTTTATCTAGGAGTAACTTAAGTCCAGTCATGTTGATTGGTCGCTGCAATTAGGAGAGAGAAGAAGAAACACTCAGCATGATGCTCTTGCAAGTTTAGAGTGGTTTTTAGTTTGTCTAAACAGGATGGCTCCCACTGTTTCTCGAATCCCTCCTCAAACCATAAAGGAAGAATTAGTCAGGATCAATCCCACCGTACAATACTTGCTTAACCGTTCAGCCAGGCCGGTGTCGGTACTTCGAGGGAGGTTTTCCAACGCTTTCGCGAAGTTCCTTAATTAGAGAACCTCTTTTCCCTGGGGGCGTAGCCCCGCTAACACCTTTCTAGGCACCTACTAGGTTTATAGCATTGATCGTTAAGTGAGAAATTTCCCGAGGAGTAGCATATACTCACAGTAGGATCGGGATCCAAATATCATTGCGTGACGAAACTGAAGGAATCCTACCAGAATCATCACACTCCAAATGGTATGCAAATCTAGCAAGTTTCAGTACTTATGAAACTCCCGATGTGGATTTTTGCCCCATGCTCTTATGACCTTGACTTTGGCCAAAATATCATAAGTCACATGTCAAGTTCTACCCGTCATTATCCAGGTTAATTTGGATCCATCCGTACCTACCCTTGACTTTGGCCAAAATGGCAGTACGACTGTCCCAAACCAACGCATCTATCTATGCTACACATGAACACCCAATAGCTACCAATCACTGTGCCTTGACTTTGGCCAACATACACAGCTTGAATACTATTGACTATTCATGTGAAACGACGGAGGGCTACGGATGGTTTTGGCAAAACCGTGAACGTAGTGAACTTGATATGGTCGATGGAACGAGATAGCTTTTAAATGGAGTGGCTCAAACTCCGTATTTTAAAAGTTTGTTTTGAAAAGAACCGAGTGGTTTTTCGAAAGTGTTCCAACGACTTTAACTTGGTTTATTATCTTGCATTAGTTCTTTTAATGCGTGATATTCTTGCATTAGTTCTTTTAATGCGTCCCATCATTTAACCCTACCATTGCAAAAAACAACCAAAATATGACGTACGCTTATGCCATTCGCATTCGCCACTGGGCCCCGTCATTACCCGTTAGGTTACTTAACTAACGACAGAGCGGGGGCTGGGCTAGCGCGTCTGTAAAACATAAGCAACGCCTAAATAATAAGCAATGATAGACATTACAGATCACAGATGAATGCATTGGATATACTAGCAATCCGCAATCCTTTCGAGCCTGAAACGAAAAGCGGATAACACGGTCGCGGTGAATAGCCAAATACCCCACCCAAGACCCCTACGGGTGCGGCAAACTACCCGCCAAGTACTCGGTAGTTTGTGCACCCCTCCATGGGTCTATCCTAGGAGCAAAAACAGTAAAAAGAATTATACAATGACGGCTACAACCCCGACCCGGTTGTGCGGTCAAACAAATAATAATTATTACATCAATTTACATTTACAATGAATGAAAGAAAAACAAAAGCTCATCTCACATCCACCCCGGCTATTCACCCGCGACAGTCCAACACATTCATATACACATTCCAGCACATTACAGATCATGTATAACCCCGACTAATCGACTTATAGCGATTAGCCGACGTTCAATACATGCAAGCATCACAGATATAACCATCATAGTCAAAGTGCAGTGAAGTTCGGAAAAAATACGGAATTATAGGACCCCAAAAGGAAATTTCTTTTCTGGAAAATCTGGGCACATATAATATATTTTAAAAATCCCAAAACCAACACACAAACACACTGCACGAAAAACGATGCAGAGAAGACACCAAGTCGCGGCGGTTCCGCGGCGTCTAAGAAGGATCACGCGGCGGAAGCGCGGCACTTTAGGCGAATCACTGTATCGTTTTTCTTGGGTGTTCACACAAAACCCTGAGCCGAATTTAGGAGTATAAAGTTTTTCATTTTGAGCAGAAAAAATTTCAACAGAAACTCAGTTTTTGTGATTATCCGGTTTTGTGATTTTTTTTGGTTCCGAACTTCGTTACACTTCACTACCAAGCTAGTTTAAGTTTAGTTAGGCTCTGATACCACTGTAAGTCCACGTTGCGACCCCCGGTTCTTACGGGGAGGCGGAAACGGTATAAAAAAACGAATTTTTATCGCAAGAGGCAACATGGACTAAACTATGGTCGGGATCGTTGCCTAAACTAAAACTAGCAAACTAAGCTAAAGATATTTAGCTACTCGGATGAAGATGGTTATACCTAAACTTGAACTCCTTCTCTTCAAGCTCCGATGGTGGTTCGATGGCTCCTTCTCGTTGTCTCCGTACGCCGAAGATAGATCCACTTGAAAGCTCCAACCTTTAGCTCCTTCTTCGTTCTTTGAAGAAACTAGTTCACTTGGTTTGCTAAACCTAGTGAACTAGAATGAGTAGAGATGATGGGATTTTATCTATGGTTCTTGATTCTCAACTCATGAGACAAGAGAACCATAGATCAAGAGAGGGAGGAAGAGGTTGAGGGTGAGAGCAAGAGGAGAGCTCAAGAACAAGAGAGAGAATGAGCAAGAAAGAATGAGGCTCTCTTTTCTCTCTCACCCTCTCATAATCCAAAGTGATCATAACTCATCATATCAAAAAAGTCTTTTGGTAATGGTTAGAAGCAACCATAAGGTTATCATATCATGCACTCATTTTACTCAAAAAGCAAGCAAGAAAAAAGTCTTTGGCATGAAATGATAACCATGGTCATCATGATGGTCAACTAGTCAAGCCTAGTCAACCGGTCAACAAGTCAACAAAAGTCAACAAGTCACCAAAGTCAACAAGTCAACAAAAGTCAACAAGTCAACAAGTCAACAACCATATCACCATAATACTTAATTAATATAATAGTTAATCACAAATCATATTCTCATTAGGGTTGAGCAAAAAGTCAAAAGTCAACGGTCAACTGTCAACAACCCTAATGAGAATCCACTGCCTCTGCCTCCCTGTCAACTGTGCATACACACCCGCATCCGCGTTCCGAGGAACACGAATGCAAACTGGATAAATCCAATCCCATAAGGTACACTAGGATCTGGCTTAAACCAAAGCCCGCTAGTGTAAACTGTCCGGATACTGTACGTGCACAAGTGCACGGATGTGACCGAACCCTGTCGCAAAACCATGCGACCTGTCGCAATACCATGCGACCTCTACTCTTTTGCCTAAAGGCGAAAAGCTTTCTGTGTGGGACTCTAAAGACTCGACACTACGCTGGCAGTGGGTTTAACCACAGACCGCAAGCGGCACTAGCTGTGCGTAACGGTCCCCAGGTAATGCCGACAAGAAGACCGACGAGGCGAAACCCATCTGAACTCCTACTGAGCCTGAGTGTGACATTCTCCGTACAGTCCGGTCTGTTCGTCTGATACATCGCATGGCGGGCCTAGGGGGCGGTAAACGTCAGTCCCCCAATAGCGGTACAAGTCGTGCCGGAGTGAAGCCCAATACACCCTGAGATAACACTGGAAACCTACCAGTATATCTCGTTTGCCCTGGCCAGGGACTACTCGTGTAATGGCTCTCCTAGACACAGCGCGATGTCAACCCCCAATACCGGGAGAGACGAATCCTGTCTAACCGTCACTGCCTCCAAGTGCTTCGGGACTGCACCCAACCACCACCTGTTTGCACGACTCCTTTGAGCCATGGTAGGGTAGTGATCAAAGTACAGTGGGAACACACCCGAGGCGAAGTGACAGTGTCAAGTCAGCGGACTAAGCTGTACTCATGTCACCTGGGAACTGATAACTGACGATAGGTATAATACCAACTAGTCAGTTCCCGACGAGTCCTGTCCAGTGTACCCGTAACCTAACGAGCACCCGCATACTATCTCAAGTACGACGTACTGACGGCTGTGGGACAGACCGTCTCCCACACTGGGATGAGAAGCGCATGCGCTGGTCTACTCCGGAGTATCGATGCCCTGTCTCGATAGTCCTGTGACCAGGGACCTGAATAAGGATGTGCTTATAGATTACCCAGCCCCCACTAGTGTGACTGCCATCACAACGCTGGTAATCAAGCAAAGATCCTAAGGGCTCCACTAATGCGTATAAGTGATATACTGAAATAAACACAAGTACACATTGAAGTAGAAACAACCCAAGTAGCATACTACTATTTTGAGCAAGATTGTATATACAAGGTGAATATCCCAAGCATCCATTAAGTAATATACAAACTAGTATGATACAGTAATGGCCTCTAGGGCATATACACTAACATAATATACAAACTAGTATGATACAGTAATGGCCTCTAGGGCATATACACTAACACCGTCCACAAAACTTGAAGTCTTGGGGCCTTTATATAGTGGAGACTGATTTGTTGAATCAGTTAAAGAGATCTTTTCTCTAATTAATTTGGAGATGTTTCCCACCATTGGATCTTTGATCTTAAAGCTTCTGTTTTACAGAAGACAATTTTCTTGTTTTTAACAAGATTGGGAAATATTTTCCTATACAGAGCTTATTCTGTATATTGGTGATTTTTAATCACCATTGGATCATTTGATCCAACGGGGCTCTGATTTACAGAGCACAATCTTTCCTGTTTGGAAAGATTCTGAGGAGAATTTTATTCTGGTAATTTGATGATTTATCATCTTCATTGGATTTTTGATCCAACGGTGGAGAACATTTAGTTCTAGCGCTTGGCATTCTCGTGCTTTGCACGTAATGCGCTGTCACAGAGTCTTTGACTTTTAGCACATGGCGCTCAACGCTCTCTTGCTTTGCACATGAGGCGCTGCTTCAGAGTCTTTGACTCTTTAGCGCTGGCACTCAACGCTTTCGTGCTATGCACGTGAGGCGCTGCTTCAGAGTCTTTGACTCTTTAGCGCTGGCGCTCTTGGCACTCAGCGCTCTCATACTTTGCACGTGAGGCGCCGCCTCAGTTCAAATTTTGAAGTTTGAATAGAGCTTTGCTCTCAATTGAGGCCACATCTTTGAGTACTCTCCCCCCTTTTTATAAGGGAACAAGTAGCTCTTGGCCGAAAATTTTGGCGGGAACATGGACGTACCTTTTTTTTTGCGTCAGCCTAAGGATGCTGTAGTTTGTAGTAGTTTAATGTCGTTTCGGTCCGTCGCAAGTGTTAGGACATTGCGGTCCATTCTTAGTTTAGGGACGTTTCGGTCCATAGCTATTTTGAGGCAAGTTTTCGGTGGATACTATTTATAGAGTGGGGCTTGGGAAGATAGCGAGCGGATATAGGTGTCGTCTCTATCGTTGACCTAGGACGTGACTCGTCAGGCGTAGTATTTTTTCAGGAACCGGCCGTTTATTGGCCTGAAGGGTATTTCGCCATGCATATCCATGAGCAAGTAAGCCCCACCTTGGTAGACTTTGTCTATAATGTACGGGCCCTCATAGTTCGGCTCGAATTTACCCCATTTGGCACGATTAGGGATTATAGGCCTCTTGACCACTAGCATGAGTTCGCCCTGGCGAAATGTCCTCGGCCTGGTCAATCTCTCGTATGAGCGCATCATCTTTGCTTTGTAACCCTCTAGGTTTTGCTGCGCCATGAGACGAGTTTCATCGAGGGCGTCGAGCTCTTCAAGCCGAAGATGAGCATTTTCTTCGTCTGTTAACTCGTAATGAACCGCCGCTCGCAGAGAGGGTACTTCTATCTCTAAGGGGAGTACTGCTTCCGTGTCGAATACCAACGCAAATGGCGTTGTGTTTGTGGCCGTTTTGAACGTGGTTCGATAAGCTCAGAGAGCTTCATGCAATTTCTCGTGCCAGTCCTTCTTATTTTTTGACACCGTCTTCTTTATGATCTTCGTCAAGGTCTTGTTGAAAGCCTCATCTAGACCGTTAACTCGGGGATTATAGACCGAAGAGTATCTCCAGTTTATATTATGCTGCTGTGCGAAGCGGCTGATTTTGTGACTTCTGTAGGCCGGCCCGTTATCGGAGATAATCCGTCGTAGAGTGCCGAACCGATAAATGACGTGTGTCTTAAAGAAATGGAAAATGTTCTTCGTCTTCACTTCTTTTAGCGGTACTGCTTTTGCCCACTTATAGAAGTAATCGGTTGTCGCCAATATGAACCGATGTCCTTTGGATGACGCTGGCTCGATGGGCCCAATTATGTCGGTTCCCCACATTTCGAACGGCCAGCTAGCCACCGTTGGGTGTAGCGGGTTTGGATGCTGATGGATGAAGTCTCCGTGAATTTGGTACGAGTGGCACTACTTTGCATATTTGAGACAGTCCTGGATCATCGTGGGCCAGTAGTAACCCATTCTTTTGATCTTCAGCTTCATCTTTGGTCCGGCCTGATGGGAACCGCAGAGTCCGTCGTGAATTTCTTGGGCGACTTTTTTTGTTTCTTCTGGTCCCAGGCATCTCAGCCATATGGAGTCGAATGATCTCTTATATAGAGTATCATTGACGAAGGCGAAAGACAGGGCTCGTCTCATGAGCTGATGTCTTGAGGATGCATCTTCCGGCGTTCGATGGGATTTGAAGTAGTCTAAAAAGACTTCTCTCCAATCCTTAGGCTTTTCATGATCCTCTATTTGTAGGGCCGTTTGCTTAGTCGCTTCCATTTCTTCAGATGACTCCGTGGATATTTCGGCTGGCACAAGAACCCGACGGCTTTGTACAACGATCCTCACATCATCGAGGTTTTCGTCGGCCAGTTTTTTAGCGAGTTTGGCTAATGCATCCGCCTTACTATTTTCCGTATGCGGTATGCTTTCCAGGACATAGGATGGGATTTGAGTCAGCAATTGTTGCACTCTCTCGTCGTACTTTACCAACTCTAGTTTGCACGTTTGATAGTCACCGTTTACTTAACTAACGACCAGTTGGGAGTCTCCGTATATGATGAGGTTTTCGATTTCCATGTCGACAATGATCTTAAGACCTGCTATCAAGGCCTCATATTCTGCTTCATTATTTATCTTCGACTCTGTTAAGGAAAAGGAAAAGCGCGTTATCCCTCCTTGCGGAGTCACGAAGATAAGGCCTATCCCATATTTGATTATAGGGGTGTTGTGCTTTCTCTTCTTCATGGAAAATGCCCCATCGAAGTAGAATTCCCTGGGGAATCACTCCATCCTCTCTCCCTGTCGATCGTGTCAAACGTGTGCTAGTCCGGCAATTCACAATTTAGGGGTGAATCGGCAGGTATCGGATGCTCAGCGAGGAAGTCAGCGATGGCCTGGACTTTCACTGCTTTGAGAGGTCGGTATGTTATCGAGAATTCCTTTAAGAGTAGGGCCCATTTAGCGAGCCGTCCCGTCAGTATGGCTCTTGACATCAAATATTTAAGAGTATCCACTTTTGATATGAGATGGATCTTATGTGCCAAAGCATAATGCCGAAACTTCGTTATCGCGAAGATTAACGCCAGGCAGTGTTTTTCGATAGGGGAGTAGTTATTCTCTGCCCCTAGGAGAATTTGGCTCAAATAGTAGAGGGCACTCTCTTTCCCTTGATCATTCTCCTGTGCCCATAGCGCGCCTAAAGAACCTTCAAGGGCTGTTGTGCATAGGATGATGGGCTTTCCCTTGACTGGAGCGGTCAGTACCGGCGGATTCTGCAGGTATTGCTCGATTTCGTCGAGTGCACCCTGGCATTTACAATCCCAAACGAACGGGGCTCCTTTCTTCATCAGGTGACTGTAGGGACGGCATTTTACGGAGAGGTTAGCTTGGAGTTTGACAATTGTTTAGGCATCAATATCGCTACAACTGGGATATTTCCTGGAGCGAATCATCATTTACCCATGTCGATTTGGACAAAGAAAGCTTAGTAAACAGGGTTAGGATCCTGTCGACTAAGACTTTCGACTTTACAAGCCGTAAGGGTCTGATAAAGGGTTTTCTCCCTACGAGTCGTGTCGATCTCATAGGTGTCTTTTCGCCTTAGAAGTCATGAGGACTCCTAAGTGTGTTACTCCTTTGTGAGTCGTAAGGATCTCACGTAGGTATTTTCTCCTCACAAAGTTGAGAGGACCTTGCGAGTTTATATAAGCCCCTTTCTCTTTTTTTTAACGAGATTGTGCCCTTTCGGGTTTTCACAAACTCGCCAGTAGCCCTGCTGTTTTTACTCACGGAACCCTTTCGGGTTTTCATCCGTGCCCATTTTGTTTGCGGACGTACCGTTTTTTTTGGGTTCAAGTGGGATATTCCACTTGATTGCAGAACCCGCTTGTAAGCCACTTGATATCCTTTCTATTCTTTAAGAAGAAAGGACCATCTTACGTAGAGATTCTTCCTCCAGTGAGAAATATGCCTCCTATGTATACCTCGGGAGAGCGAGTACCCACGCCGTCGCTATTTTGGCGACAGGTTGCTTCAAATTCGCTCATTTTTTGTTGAGCATCGGCGACAAATACCACCTTACCTCCGCTTTTCATTCATCTTCATCAGATGATGAAGGGTCTTAACTCAGCTGATCCAATCGAGTCATTTTATCCATGAGCTCTTGGAAGGTTGTCGGCTTGAAGAGAGCCATATACGAGGACGCCTTTGAATTTGGGTCAAGGGTGGCTATGAGTATTCCCATGGCTGCAACTTCATCGATGCGTTACTTGTATTTGACCAGAGATTTCGCCATCGGGTAACATATTGAACCCGAGTCTCATTCGGTCTAACCCTTTCATTGACCTGTGCCGTCACGGTAGTGCGTTTATTCACACTAGCGAATCTCTGACAGGAGGCCATCTCCATTTTGTCGAAGTTATTCATGGAGTCATTCGGGAGTTCTGCATACCATTCGAAGGCAATGCCCGCCAGACAGCCGACGAACTGTCAGAGGAGAAGTATATCAGTATTGCCGCACATGGGTTCAAATCGCGAAATGTGCTGGCGAGAATTCTCAGTTCCTTTGTACATGTGGAACGTTGGAAGTGTGTACTCTGGCGGGTACTGTATTTGATTGTGCCATGTAGGATACGGTCGACCAATCTTGATTGATCTATTTGAGACTTCACTGGCGTAGTGAGCTTTGATTTGCTTAGCGATATATTCGTTCAGCTTTACTTTTAGGAATCATTTCCTCCTCAGCCATTGATGAGGTTTGCAGAGGATTTGAAATGTCATCCTTATTTTTAAGACCGACTACCGGTGGTTCATCTGCCAGTGGTTCCGATTGAACCATCATTCCAGCCATATTCTGAATCAGAAAGGCCATCTTGTTCATTTTAGTGGACATTTCTGCCGCTTCTGCATCTCCCTTTTTCAGAGCGCGCTTTAGGAAATCAATATCCGACCCCTTCTCTATTCTTTCTTCGGGTGCGACCTCGGGACTTTCCTTAGGCGATGGATTAGTGTTTGCTGCCACCTGAGCGAGCATCTCTTAGAGCTTTTCATGTTGCAGTTGAACTTTTGTCAGGGACCGAGTTTGAGGTCGGTGGCTAGTAAAAGCTCGAACTTCGTCTTTGGAATCCACTACATAGACTATGTGAACTACCATACCCCCAGGCTTGGGGTGTTTGGATTTTTGGCCTTTGGAGTTTGCTTCGGGCACTTGAGCTTTATTGGGCCTCTCTTTTTTGTGAAAAGCCGCTTTGGTTTTGGGAGGAACCGCTGTATCAGGATCCGTCTTGGGATGAGTCCCCTTCACCTGCTTCCACACCTTATATATAGATGAGGAAAGTCGACTCAGGGAGCGTACTGGTTTCTGCTCTCGTGGAATCTCCATGGGCTGCAGAGACTTCTTCAATATTGCGATAGGAGAATTTTGTCTGGCCCTTCGCAACAGTTTGAAGCTGTTCCCAGTTGGAACAACAACATTCACCACTGGGGTTAAAACAGGACCATATGGAGAACTGCCCTCAGCTCATTTTGTATGATGCCGATATCGACGTCGACTGTTTCTTACGGCCAGGATTTGATTAGCCTCAGGATTTTACCGAGCCTGTCCCCTGTTTCTTTTGAGAGCTTGAATATTCTGCCCCCTGCGTCGACCTTGGTCATTGGCAGGTGCCAGTTGTTTGAGTACTGATTCCATTGACAAAGCTGCAGCTTGGGGAACCAGCCTGCGGAAGACAGACTTCCACCGGGCTTCCTCCATCGACGTTGAGGCACCGAGGGTAGGAGGTGGGAGTATCGACCCAAAGAGAAGCCCGTTGATTTCTTGAAGAGCCGGATTGCAGAGATTTGAGGTTGCAAGTGGCCCATACTTGACTCCACCAGATATGACAGAGCCAAAATTGCTAGGGTGGAAGCAAACGCCATTCTTCATAGAGACGAAACGCCGGCTTCAGTAACCCATCACCCAAGGGCAACCACAAATATTATACCGCGATTATTTGATCGCGGAAAAACACGACACACGAAATGTGGAGTGGGAAGAGGAAGGGGTCTGATTTGATATTTTTTCTCGATTGGTTTGAAAAGTGTTATCATAATCAAAGAATTTATAGCCGGAATCAATAACGGTGTCGATGTAGCTCGTTAATGAGTACGGGTCGTCCACTGAGATTCGTATATTTATTCGTTCTTGCTTTAGTTGAGCCGAAAGAAAATAGTAAAGAAAATTCAAGAAAATGAGATTTCAAGATTTAATTGAGTTTGTCATTTCAAGAAAATCAAGGAAAAAGTTTAATATTTAGTAATCAAGAAATTGTCCAATTTCAATTTTAGTTATCAACAAAATTGAAGAATAGCTTGTAGGGTTCGATAGGAATTAGTAGCAATGATGAATACTAATAATGACTCATCTTATCTATTGATGAATTATAGCTAGAACGATGGTGATGAATGAAAATTAAGGATCTATTGAAGAAACTATTGTTTCTCCTTCCCCATCCCTTGTCTTTTCATTGATCATCATTCAAATCTAGCCTTTTAGCAAAGAGAATCATCAATCATTCAATCCCAAATTGCAACGAAATAATCAAGAACGGTGATCTCGTTACAAATTTGGTCATTGACGATTCTTTTTCCTAAAGTTCATAATCCTTATAAGACTTAAGATTAATTTAAGATTTCATCACCATTTGATCTACCGAATTCCTTTGAATCCTGAACAAGCGGAGATTTCACTCACGCATCATGAAAATAGAAGAATCAAGAATTAGAAATTTCATAATGTAAGAATGTAAAGGAAGAGAGAATTAACAATTGATCATTTTTATTAATCAACTTCAAATTACGCGTTCCTTCAGTTCGAGGTTATAAGAAGTGCTCTCGATCGCTCCCTTGAAAAGGTAACTCTTCCGTCGAATTTCGCTTCGCTCGATCTCCGTGAGACTTGGACCTGTCGAGGATCTCGTGCTCTTGATGACGATTGGCTTTGCGTAAAGGATCTTGAATGTCTTCGCTCGATATTGTTCTCAACGATTCTTGATTTGGATCTTGAATTGGAATTGAATTGGATTTGGTTTTGGTTTGTGTGCTAGAAATCGACTACAATCAATAACCTTTACAGTGTAGCCCTAGGTCCCTTTATATATCTCTTCACCAATCTTCCACTAGAAGCTAGGTTAATCTTCCCTAAGAAGCTAGGTAGTTGTAGTGAAGCTTCTAGAGTAAGGTAGTAATCAAGCTTGCATAAGAAATTAGGCTGTTGTAGGGAAGCTTCTGGAGTAAGATAGGTAGTTCGAAGCGTCTTCAACAAGCTAAGGAGTTATAGGGGAGCTTCTGGAAAAGTATCGACCGCCAACGCCCTAACTCGGCCGCGGATCCGCGACGGATCGGCCTTACTCGGCCGCAGTTCTGCGGCCGTTTAGTGAGATTGATGCTTCATTCTTTCTGTGTATTCTGGTGTTGGCCAATTGGTGTTCAGGTGATATCTGGAATATTTTTATCTCTTCTGAATCTCTTTCAGATTTTAAGTCTTTGACTTACTACGTTTTATCGGCAAATTTGCGATTCCGATATCTGTCCTGAAATAATTTTCTACACAAATTCTCAATGAAAAGTGTTGAGATATACAATATCATGCGTGAGATAATAAACACACAATTTCCTTTAAAGAATATTGATTATATATATAACACGTGGTATTTGATATTTTCCATATGAATTTGTAATCCATGTTATATTTACAACAAACACTCTTAGATGATTAGAATAGTGAGGAAATTGTTATGTTACAGATTGCAATATTTTCGACTGAACAAATTCCCTCAAACTTGAATTTGATCGTCTCGAGCAAACTTCTTTTATTTAAGAGAAGGAGAAAATATAAAGAAAAAAAAACTAACTAGCACACTTTTGTAAGCAAACACGATTGCGCTGAGCACGTGCAACAAACCTTTAAACCTCTAGCTGTCCCTAGTAGGAAGAGTGTTGTCTCCTGAGGGTTTTCAACGAATTGCACCCACAAAATCCCATAATAAAAGAAAGACTGTGAAAGTTACATATAAAGATAAGAATTATAAAAGAAAGACTTTGAAAATCAGAGTTTCCAACTACACTAGTTTTTTGGTTGTCATGAGCTCCATCTTAATAGTCATGAAAAAATGTTAGAAATCACATCATCCCTCAATAAAACATCGCTTTTATTCTTCATCCCTACCTTTCTTCCAAACACCGATCATATACCCCTACGTGTGTGTAAAAGACATCCATATACTCGGAGAATTCAATTCAAGCTGTCATACTCTTGTCCATCTATCTCAATACTTTTTAGTTGGTGAATATTTTAGATGAAATTGCTTACACATTTTTCATGCGACCTTTAATACTTCTTGAGGTACTAACCGACCGATTACTCAATATGCTCACATATTAGGCGCAATTAGTAATTTCCTCGTCTTGCAACACCTAAGGCTTAGCAGTGACTCCCAAACCAGTTGGTCTAAGGCACTAGGTGATGAAGCGCCCTCGCTATATTTTTTTTATGCTGCCTTGGTGATTACAAAATCAGTGTTCATTTTTCCTCACCATTTTATATTTTTTGTTTCATTTATTATTTTCTTCGTGCTTTGGCTTTTAGACAAGAGCATTTCAAGGTATCCTCTACTATCCCGAGTTTCAAGACGTGTGTAAGTGCGTATAGTAGGGTATCAACGTTCAGATATTTGGCTTACAGAATAGGAACTATTTTTCAGATTTATTTTTATCCTCAGATTAGTGACTTCCTTTATCTTACTAACCCTTGGGACAACGGCTCATAACTATTTATTACTAGTTTTGTTTAAGAAAATATCTAACTTTCTTGTTTTTCTTAAAATTTTCCAATCTTTTAAATGTAATTTTTCACTTTCTAATATTTTATTATAAAAAAAATTGAAAATTTTGTTAGTGTATATGCCCTAGAGGCCATTACTGTATCATACTAGTTTGTATATTACTTAATGGAAGCTTGGGATATTCACCTTGTATATACAATCTTGCTCAAAATAGTAGTATGCTACTTGGTTTATTTCTACTTCAATGTGTACATGTGTTTATTTTATTATATCACCTATACGCATTAGTGGAGCCCTTAGGATCTTTGCTTGATTACCAGCGTTGTGATGGCAGTTGTTGGAGATAGTGCCCTCAGAGTCAATTATTGGATCACAGGCATGTGATTGCAATGATTGAGGGAGGACCTATCCCGGTACGACAGTCTTATTCGAGATGATAGTATGCTATCTGGTTTACCTTTATCATCGTGTACTGCTTTAGGTGACCTGACAGGTCGCTATTGCACGTTGATAGAGCCCCTAGGATTCTTGCTTGACTGCCGGCAGTATGAGGGCGATCATATAAGTGAGAGCTGGAGTCTATAAGCACATCCTTAAAAAGTCCCTAGTCTTGGGAGTTTCGAGACAGGGCATCGATTCTCCAGAGTAGACTAGTGTATACAGTCGAGACCCCGACGAGGGGCGGTGGCCGGTCTCACAAGCCACTGGTGTCTGTTGGATCACCTAAGATGTATACAGGTGCTCATTGGGTTATGAGTACACCGGACAGGACTCGCCGGGAACATGCTAGTTGGTCTTATACCTGACGTCAGATAGCAGTTCCCTGGTGACATGTGTACAGGTTAGTTCATCGACCTGGGGATCGTCATTTGTCTCGTGTGAGTTCCCACTGTGCTTTGATTACTACCCTACCACGGCTCAAAGGAGTCGTGCAAACAGGTTTTAGTTGGGTACAGTCCCGAGCCACATGGAGGCAGTGAGCGGATCTTCGGGGGTTCGTCTCTCCCGGTATTGGGGGTGAGGTCGCGCTGTGTCTAGGAGAGCCATTACACTAAGTCCTTGGCCAAGGCAGGAGATTTACTGGTAGGTATTCCAGTAGTATCTCAGGGTGTTCTGGGCTACACTCCGACATGACTTGTACCGCTTTTGGGGGTCTGACTTTTACCAACCCCCTAGGCCCGCCATGCGATGCTCGTAGACGAACGGACCGGACTGTACGGATATTGTCACTGACAGGCTCAGTAGGGTGTCAGGATGAGTTCGCTCATCGACGTCCCTTTTGGTCAATAGCTGGTGGCCCGTTACGTATTGGCTTATACCTCTGACGTGCTAGTGGTTAAATCCACAGCCATTGTATTGACGAGTCTTTAGAGTCCACCACACTTTCAGTTACTCAAGCTTTCGGGCGAAACGCTGTAGAGGCCGTATGGAGATATGGCAGGGTCCGATCAGATACGTGCGGTATTGCACGGATCAGTATCGGACGTTTTGTACTAGAGGCCGTATAGATATATGGCAGGGTTCGGTCAGATACGTGCGGTATTGCACGGATCAGGATCGGACGAACATTACTAGCCGGCTTTGGTTTAAGCCGGATCCTAGTTTAGTACAGTGTAGATTTTGTCTCTTTGCATTTGTATCCGGACGGAATACAGATGCGGGTGTGTATGCACAGTATCGGGGTTTTCCTGTAATTTATTACGGGACCAGTTTTCTGGAGTTGCCAGTTTGCATTCCGTTCCGGCCGGTTTTCCTTTGTTCTTTCCTGGTCGGACTTTTCCGATGGAGGGGGTTATTTGCAAGTTTGTAAATAACATTTGTGGAGGGGTTTTCATGCATATGGATTAATTATGATACCATTCTTTTCTTTCTTCCATCACTTACATTAATTGTGATTAATGAGAGGGTATGGGTTTAAAGTGAGAAGTATGGTTGATGTTTGTTTGTGGTCACCCCTCCATCTTTTCCTACACTCACCTCCCTTCATGATTTGTGTTTTCTCTCCACCATTCTTAAAAAGGGGCCGGCCACTTCTATTTGTGAGGGTTGGAGAATGGTTCATTTTTGTATGAGGAAATTTCATGATCTCATTTTTGCCTTGTACACAAAACCTCTCCAAAGTTCTTCTTGATTCCTCCATCAAAGGCAACTCCAATACCCCAAAGAGACATAGACTCTACACATCCTACAGCTAGTCTTGGGCATGTCGACTTGCCAGCTTCATGCCCGAGTTGCCTCGGTATTGAGGCGGGAGCCCGTAAAAGACGCAGGCGATGTGGTACCCTTCCGGCGAGGAGGCGACGATATGAAGACAAGACTTTCCGCGGGAGATCGGGACGATGACGAGAAGACCGGAGGACTCGGATCACTCGGTATATCTCTTCCCTATCTTGTTAGTTAGCTAGGACAAGTTTAATGGCCCGATCCAGGGTTTAGTGCGCGGTGGTGCCGGTTTGCAAAGTTCGCAAAATTAAAGTTTATCACCGCTTCCGCATTTGGCCGTCGGATTGACGGCCGGGGCGCCGCCGTGCACTTACAGTGGTAACAGAGCCTCGCCATTAACTTCGTCTAGCTTCGTTTGATGTGTTTTGCATTTCCGATCGACCAAAATTCCAAAACTTGCATTTTTCCTTCACATCAGTTTCTGTCGAAATTTTTTGAAGTCTAAAAATTTTTCAGGTTGTCTCAGAATGATGTACAGGGAGTTCTAAGAACTCTGGGAAAATTCGAGACAATGATCCCTCAGCTCGAGCGCGGAACCGCGGCAAAACCCCCCTTGTTGCCGCGGTTCCGCCGCAGGTTGGAGGGATCAATGCTTCGAAATTCTCCAGTGGGCTTCTGGGCTTATTTTATGGGTTTTGGAATATTAATATTGGGCCCAGATTTTCTGTGAGTGCTACAGTATTGCTTGGGGGCCCACTTGTTAATTTTTGATCGATCGGATATTTTAAACACATTTTTCACAGTATTTACATTATATCTGCGACCGTGAATGTCACTCGATCGGTAAATCCGGTCTAACTGCTATAGCCCAGTTAGACGGATTTGCGAACGTGACTTTCACGTTGATGTTCTGTGTTTTGCTGTGATGTTGCGGATCGGTCGTGGGGATAGCCTGGATGCAATGCTAGTACAGTTTATGTTATATTATGTACATTTGATATTGCGGGACGAGCGTCCGACATGTGGACTGCCGTCACTGCCTGTTTGTATTATTCTTTTGGGGCACGACCTGGTTGCGTTCGATGTACCCGTTGTATGTATATTTTACTTTCTGTACTAGGGTTACCCCGCGGAGGGGTGCACGGATAGCCGGGTTCTAGAGGGCAACGGGCCCGCATCTCAGGGCATTGAGACGGAGGGGGCTTCAGTCTGGAATTGGCGGGCTATTCGCCGCACTCGTAGGGGGTACAGTTTGACCCAGGAGGGGTGCCCAAGTTACCGGATTCCGTGAAGTGCTGGGTGGTCCATTCACGGCGCTGAAGGGGGCTGCCTCGCTTCAGATTTTGGCGGGTAACTTGCCGTGCCCGTAGGGGTCTAGGATTTCATTGCACAGGCTATCCACACGACCAGGGGAACGTCGGGTTTCAGTAGTGGCTCTGTGAAACCCGGGGATCCCAGATATCTGTATGTTTCTGTGATGTTGCATTTTATTCACGCCTTGAGCGAAATACTATATATTGGTATATATATTAGTAGATGTTGTATATGTTTTTCATCCGCGCTAGTCCAGTCCCCGCTCTGTCGTTAGTTAGCTAACCTAACGGGTGATGACGGGACCCAGTGGCGAATGCGGATGGCATATACGTACATCAGTATATTTTCGTTCTTTGTGGTGTGATCAATTGATGGGACTGCATTGATTCGGATCAATGCAAGATAAACAAACCTATTCTGATGTTGTTGGAACACTTTTCAAAAAAGCTGTTATTGCAAGGACGTTCACTTTTGTTTTGCATCGTGGTATTCATTTGGAATATCCTGCTCCTCAGTCGACGAGGCAAGGGCCGGGATCCCTTCACCGGGAGTGACCCCTTGGACAGAAGTTTGCGTCAGGGCATTAACTTCACTATAGCCGATTACTTTTGCTTTGCACCGTGGTATTCAGTTGGAATATCCTGCACCTCATTCTACGGGGAAAGAGCCGAGATCCCTTCACCGGGAGTGACCTCTTTAGTAAAGGTTTTCGTCACTATATTTTCTAAAAAGCTATCCGTTCCTTCAACGATATCAAGTTCATTACGTTAACGGTTTTCGCCAGAAACCATTCGTAGCCCTCCGTCGTTTCATATGGATAGTCAATAGTATTCAAGCTGTGTTTGTTGGCCATAGTCAAGGCACAGTGTTTGGTAGCTGTTGGTTATTCATATGCAGCATAGATAGATGCGTTGGTTTAGGACAGTCGTATAGCCTTGTTGGCCCTAGTCAAGGGCTTGTACGGGTGGGTTCAAATCAACCTGGATAATGACGGGTAGAACTTGACATGTGACTTATGATTTGTTGGCCATAGTCAAGGTCATAAGAGCATGGGGTAAAAATCACCTCGGGAGTTTCAAAAGAACTGAAACTTGCCAGATATGCGCATACCTTCTGGAGTGTTATAGCGTGAGCGGATTCCGTCACGTTATCATGCGATGATAGTTGGATCCCGATTCCCACTGATGAGTTGGTTTACTCCTCGGGTGACCCCGACTAATTCTTCTTTCAGGTTTGGAGGAGAGTTTGAGGTACAGTGGGAGGTTTCCAGATTAGATAAATTGGTAACCATTCTGATCTAGGTTAGAGTGCACGCTGAGTGTTTCTTTTCTCTCTCTCTTTGGCAACGACCATTGACCCGACCCTAAGACTATGACTCAGTGACCAAGTTAACCGAACCTTCTTTACACCGGCTTTTGGATTGTCAGAGTTGCAGACCTCATTGCCACTCCTACTTTTACCCTTTTCTCCAGGACACCCCGTATTACTACGAACGTCCACTTCCATTGGACAAAACCATCGTATGGTTAGATACGAACTCGAAGGAATTTATTCGAGGATGGTTTCCGGTTTTGGAGAAAACGGATAGGATTATCCAGTTGTCTTTTCCCTTTTACCTTCTCTCAACTTGTGAGTACTCCTTGGTTTAGCAGATAGTACACCTATTATGCAAATTGGATAGTCTTCTTCCAAACCTTAGGCTGGTGCCGACCGGTAGGGAATGAAGAAAACCAATTAGCCTAAACGGTGTGCAGAAGGTATTAAGATTAAGACAAAGCAAGGGATTAGTAAGAGGGCAAAGTAAATTGCAACTGATATTCACGACCAAACCAAGTTTTTCTTCGCCAATCCTAAATCACCTTTGTATTTCCCCAGGACACTCCGTATCACTACGAAGATCCACATTTTATTGGATACTCCATCGTATGGTTATATACGAACTCGAAAGGAACTTGTTCCAGTTCGGGGATGGATTCTGGTCCAGGAGAAATAGAAATAAGGTTTATTCGGTTGTCTTTTATCTTCACCTTCTCTCGCATTGCGAGTGCTCCTAGGGTTAGGACAGCACACCCATTATGCTTATTGGATAGTCTTCTTCCAAACCATGGGCTGGTGCCGAACGGTAGGGAAGGAAGAAAACCAATTGGCCTAAAGGGGTGTGCAGAAGGTAATGACTAAAGACATATAAAGGGATTTGGAGAGGTGGCAAAGAATTATGCGGTTATAGTTGTGAATCTGGATAATGGTAGAAGCATTACTAGGAATACCAGTATACCCCATCGAAACACTTCAATGTTTCAGTTCACTGTGTACTGTTAAAAGAAAACTGATTTCCCGATTAGATACTTACTCCAGGGTATGTATTTACCAGGTATGATTCTCACATCTGTATAGTTTTACAGATGATGAGTGGGAGTAAGTTATTGGGAATTGGGTGATCATCCTCATTATATCGGGATTCGTTGTAATCGGTGATATTTGAGGAGATCACCTGGGTTGTTTGCCGGTCGGCAAATGTTTGGTTTTGAATATCCGCTGTTGTGTACCAATTTCAAATTGATATATCTGTATGTCTATTTTCATAGAGTGAGATATACCTTTTGATATTATGTCGATGACATTTACCTATATCAGTGGATGGTTAGGTAAGGAGCATTAAACAGCGGTGTAATTCTTCTTAACCATAAGTACAGTTTTCAACCTACGACACACAGTGAAAGAGTTAGACTCAGCGGACTTATACAGAGTATTGTATGTTGTCCAGTGTCCATTAGGACAGAGGGGTTGGTCCTCATACTATATTCTGTTTACTTTTAACTTCTCTAGTTCTTAGACATGTGTTTCGTAGAAACACAGGGTCTAAGTTTTGAAGAGTTATAGGTATTTGAATAGAGTAGAGAACCAGGTGTAGCAAGTATCGGGATTCTTCAAAGTGATCGAAGATGTAGATACTTGTGTATGGTATTCAGTTGATAGTAATGATAAAGAGAAATTGCTTCTCTTTCAGGTTACTCATAATTGGAAGCATTCCTAAGTTGAGTAACGCTGATCGGCCTCTCTCCATTTAGTTGACATGCACTGGAGACAGCTGCATGATTTGAATCTGGTTCAATTAAATCAGTGCCTCTGGTTCTATATTGGATATAGTACAGTTCATATCTTAACATTGTTAAGGTACGGGGAGTTGTCCGGCTTATGATTAAAACCAGACTCTGGATAACTCAAGGCACGTTTCTGTAATGGCTGTTTGTGGGTTGACCCAGGCTATGACGAGGGTTGATTTTCTACCATAAGAAAGATCAATAGAGATATTGTTCTTGACTCGCCACAGTTTTAATTAAAATGGATTTTTTCAAAAACAGTAGTGGGAGTATGGTAGAACTGGAAGTGATTCCAGAACCGCAATCGATTACTGAAGATTTGATGAGGAACCTAAAGATTCAATATGGATTGACATTCCATTGGCCACTCTGCAAATACGGTGGGTAACTTCAGGCACCCGAGAGGTACTCCGGTAGCCTCAAGGACGGTGACAGGGAAGTTCTTGTTTACCCACACTTGCCATTGCTGTTGTTCCAGGCTGCGAGGCCCGGCAGGAGTATGAGTATAGCGTCGTTCTAAACTAGCTTTAGAAGTGCACGTCTATATGACTCTGCCAGAGGGTTGTCGTAGTCAGTGGGAGCAGCGGAAGCATTGGTGGACATCAGGCTTATGTCTATTTATAGACTAAAGCAGATGTAGCGGAGATAGATCATCTATTTCTGATATGACAGTCATGGGTTTGACGTCATCAGAATAAGGGATGGATCTGTTGAGAAGGTAGTAGGGTGTGATATCCGGGTTTTGGATGACATACACAAAGTAGGAAGTGACATTCCTATACTACGATCGGTTATACTTTGGTCGTCACACAGTGTTTTCTCCACTTGGGACTTGGACATTATATCAGACATACTGGTTACTAGATCTATGGTTTTAGATCTAGATTTGGGTGGTTTCCCAATCAGGGTACTTTGACAGCATTCTAAGAGTATTTAGAATGGACGACTCTTAGCACGGTAGTATACCTGCAGGTGATGGAGTCACCCTCTCTAAAGGTGTCTTATAGACTAAAGTAGAGAGGGATGTGCATGATTGGCAGATCACTTGCTTAGGCAATTGAGTCAATCATGAGATGTCAAGTACCACACCAGATGTTGTTCTTGCACTAGATGCAATAAGTTGATATTGATCCAATCCTGGAGAAACAGTCGGAAGCAGTTTTAGAACATAAGTGAATGTTCTAGGGATATGATAACGGCTGCCTCCTTTAGGAGACGGTTATCACTCCAGGCTTCCAAGGTGACATGGACGACAAGGAGGTTGTCAGAGTTATAGTTTTCCTTCTGACAAGGGGCAGTATTTTGGACAGGTGGTCCAAGGAAATACTGAGGGTGGCATGGCACAGGATACTGATTAAGTTCAGTTGACGATACAGTCTAAGAAGTTTGGATTTGGAGTTCATTTATGAGCTCGGTCCCATCAGACATCCAGACACTCTAAGACAGGTATCGCTCATTTCGGGAGATGGTTTTCTCCGCGAACTTGAGATATAGAGAGAGACGTAGAAAGAAACTTCAGAGCGGATCCACTCGCTGAGGCTATTCCTCGAACGCAATAGTCTCGCAAACGAGCTTTGTGAGACTGACTTGTAGAGGAGTTGGGTGTTCGGTATCACACGGGTTGTAAGTATGCGACATCGCAATAATTAGCCTTGAGTGCAAGTGGGAGATTGTTGGAGATAGTGCCCTCAGAGTCAATTATTGGATCACAGGCACGTGATTGCAATGATTGAGGGAGGACCTATCCCGGTACGACAGTCTTACTCGAGATGATAGTATGCTATCTGGTTTACCTTTATCATCGTGTACTGCTTTAGGTGACCTGACAGGTCGCTATTGCACGTTGATAGAGCCCCTAGGATTCTTGCTTGACTGCCGGCAGTATGAGGGCGATCATATAAGTGAGAGCTGGAGTCTATAAGCACATCCTTAAAAAGTCCCTAGTCGTGGGAGTTTCGAGACAGGGCATCGATTCTCCAGAGTAGACTAGTGTATACAGTCGAGACCCCGACGAGGGGCGGTGGCCGGTCTCACAAGCCACTGGTGTCTGTTGGATCACCTAAGATGTATACAGGTGCTCATTGGGTTATGAGTACACCGGACAGGACTCGCCGGGAACATGCTAGTTGGTCTTATACCTGACGTCAGATAGCAGTTCCCTGGTGACATGTGTACAGGTTAGTTCATCGACCTGGGGATCGTCATTTGTCTCATGTGAGTTCCCACTGTGCTTTGATTACTACCCTACCACGGCTCAAAGGAGTCGTGCAAACATGTTTTAGTTGGGTACAGTCCCGAGCCACATGGAGGCAGTGAGCGGATCTTCGGGGGTTCGTCTCTCCCGGTATTGGGGGTGAGGTCGCGCTGTGTCTAGGAGAGCCATTACACTAAGTCCTTGGCCAAGGCAGGAGATTTACTGGTAGGTATTCCAGTAGTATCTCAGGGTGTTCTGGGCTACACTCCGACACGACTTGTACCGCTTTTGGGGGTCTGACTTTTACCAACCCCCTAGGCCCACCATGCGATGCTCGTAGACGAACGGACCGGACTGTACGGATATTATCACTGACAGGCTCAGTAGGGTGTCAGGATGAGTTCGCTCATCGACATCCCTTTTGGTCAATAGCTGGTGGCCCGTTACGTATTGGCTTATACCTCTGACGTGCTAGTGGTTAAATCCACAGCCATTGTATTGACGAGTCTTTAGAGTCCACCACACTTTCAGTTACTCAAGCTTTCGGGCGAAACGCTGTAGAGGCCGTATGGAGATATGGCAGGGTCCGATCAGATACGTGCGGTATTGCACGGATCAGGATCGGACGTTTTGTACTAGAGGCCGTATAGATATATGGCAGGGATCAGTCAGATACGTGCGGTATTGCACGAATCAGGATCGGACGAACATTACTAGCCGGCTTTGGTTTAAGCCGGATCCTAGTTTAGTACAGTGTAGATTTTGTCTCTTTGCATTTGTATTCGGACGGAATACAGATGCGGGTGTGTATGCACAGTATCGAGGTTTTTCTGTAATTTATTACGGGACCAGTTTTCTGGAGTTGCCAGTTTGCATTCCGTTCCGGCCGGTTTTCCTTTGTTCTTTCCTGGTCGGACTTTTCCGATGGAGGGGGTTATTTGCAAGTTTGTAAATAACATTTGTGGAGGGGTTTTCATGCATATGGATTAATTATGATACCATTCTTTTCTTTCTTCCATCACTTACATTAATTGTGATTAATGAGAGGGTATGGGTTTAAAGTGAGAAGTATGGTTGATGTTTGTTTGTGGTCACCCCTCCATCTTTTCCTACACTCACCTCCCTTCATGATTTGTGTTTTCTCTCCACCATTCTTAAAAAGGGGCCGGCCACTTCTATTTGTGAGGGTTGGAGAATGGTTCATTTTTGTATGAGGAAATTTCATGATCTCATTTTTACCTTGTACACAAAACCTCTCCAAAGTTCTTCTTGATTCCTCCATCAAAGGCAACTCCAATACCCCAAAGAGACATAGACTCTACACATCCTACAGCTAGTCTTGGGCATGTCGACTTGCCAGCTTCATGCCCGAGTTGCCTCGGTATTGAGGCGGGAGCCCGTAAAAGACGCAGGCGATGTGGTACCCTTCCGGCGAGGAGGCGACGATATGAAGACAAGACTTTCCGCGGGAGATCGGGACGATGACGAGAAGACCGGAGGACTCGGATCACTCGGTATATCTCTTCCCTATCTTGTTAGTTAGCTAGGACAAGTTTAATGGCCCGATCCGGGGTTTAGTGCGCGGTGGTGCCGGTTTGCAAAGTTCGCAAAATTAAAGTTTATCACCGCTTCCGCATTTGGCCGTCGGATTGACGGCCGGGGCGCCGCCGTGCACTTACAGCAGTCATACTAGTGGGGGCTGGGTAATCTATAAGCACATCCTTATGCAGGTCCCTAGTCGCAGGACTATCGAGACAGGGCATCGATACTCCGGAGTAGACTAGCGCATGCGCTTCTCATCCCAGAATGGGAGATGGTCTGTCCCACAGCCATCAGTACGTCGTACTGGAGATAGTATGCGGGCGCTCGTTGGGTTACGAGTACACTGGACAGGACTCGTCGGGAACTGACTGGTTGGTATTATACCTATCGTCAGTTATCAGTCCCTGGTGACATGAGTACAGCTTAGTCCGCTGACTTGATACTGTCACTTCGCCTCGAGTGTGTTCCCACTGTACTTAGATTACTACCCTACCACGGCTCAAAGGAGTCGTGCAAACAGGTAGTAGTTGGGTGCAGTCCCGAAGCACTTGGTGGCAGTGACGGTTAGACAGGATTCGTCTCTCCCGGTATTGGGGGTTGACATCGCGCTGTGTCTAGGAGAGCCATTACACGAGTAGTCCCTGGCCAGGGCAAGCGAGATATACTGGTAGGCTTCCAGTGTTATCTCAGGGTATTTTGGGCTTCACTCCGACACGACTTGTACCGCTATTAGGGGACTGACGTTTACCGCCCCCTAAGCCCGCCATGCGATGTATCAGACGAACAGACCGGACTGTACGGAGACTGTCACATTCAGGCTCAGTAGGAGTTCAGATGGGTTTCACCTCGTCAGTCTTCTTGTCGGCATCTACCTGGGGACCGTTACGCACAGCTAGTGCCGCTTGCGGTCTGTGGTTAAACCCACTGCCAGCGTAGTGTCGAGTCTTTAGAGTCCCACACAGAAAGCTATTCGCCTTTAGGCAAAAGAGTAGAGGTCGCATGGTTTTGCGACAGGTCGTATGGTTTTGCGACAGGGTTCGGTCATATCCGTGCACTTGTGCACGTACAGTGTCCGGACAGTTAACACTAGCGGGCTTTAGTTTAAGCCAGATCCTAGTGTACGTTTTGGGATTGGTTTTATCTCGTTTGTATTCGTGTTCCTCGGAACGCGGATGCGGGTGTGTATGCACAGTTGATAGAGAGACAGA
Organism: Agapanthus africanus; assembly: GCA_030015575.1. NCBI lineage: Eukaryota > Viridiplantae > Streptophyta > Magnoliopsida > Asparagales > Amaryllidaceae > Agapanthus > Agapanthus africanus. The sequence continues at coordinate 393,603,665 of JASDDO010000029.1, read as the reverse complement.
GGCAGAGTATTCTCATTAGGGTTGTTGACAGTTGACTGTTAACTGTTGACTTTTGCTTAACCCTAATGAGAATAAGATATATGATTAACATTAATATTAATTAAGTATTATAGTGACATGGTTGTTGAGGGGTTGACTTTGTTGACTTGTTGACTTTGTTGACCGGTTGACTAGGTTGGACTAGTTGACCATCATCATGACAATGGCTATCATTCCATGGCAAAGACTTTTGCTTGCTTGTTTATTTATGAAAAATGAGTGCATGAAATGATATAGCCATTTTGACTTAAACCATTTACAAAATACTTGATTACTATTTTTGTTATGATGGCTTTTGGATTATGAGAGGTGAGAATGAGAAGAGTATGGTTCATTCTATCATTTGCTTTCTCTCTCTTGAGCTCTCTCATTGTCAAGCTCTCCCTCTTCCTCTTGCTCTCTCTACCTCAAGGCAAACCATTCTCATGTGTTGAGACTCATTGCCTTAGAGATAAAAATACACCAAAACATTCCTCTACTCATTCTAGTTCACAAGGCCTAGCAAGCCAAGTGATCTAGTTTCTTCAAAGTTCGAAGAAGAAGCCAAAGGTAGAAGCTTTCGGGTGGATCCATCTTCGGCGCAAGGAGACGACGAGGTGAAGCCGATCCGTACACCATCGAGGTTTGAAGACGAAGGAGTTCAAGAAAGAAAGGTATAACCCCCTAACCGAGTAGTTAACAACTCCTAGTTAGGTTGTTAGTTAGATGTTTAACAAAGATCCGGTTTTGAGTCCATGTTACCGTCTCTAGAAAATTGTTTTTCACCAAATTCCGCATGCCCGAAAGTGCCGGGAGAGGTAGCATGGACTTACAGTGGTATCAGAGCCTAGTTAAACTCTATCTAACATGTTAGCAAAGTAACTAGAAAATCGATCAAAGAAAAAGTCGTGAAATGCATCCCGATGTCTAACTTGCTGTCGATTTTCAAAGTACTGTAAAAGTAATAAATCATGCTTCAAAAATCGACTCAGGGTTTTTATAGTCTACTGTAGAAAAACGGTCCAGAGATCTCACCAAACCACCGCGGAAACGTGGCAATAGCTTGCTATTGCCGCGGTTCCGCGGCCGATTAAGATCCTCTCTGGATCGTCTTCGCTGCAGTTTGTTCTATGAGGTATTTTGGGAATTTTGGTATATGTTTTTTCAGCTCAGATTTTCCAGAAAGAAAATTTTGTTTTTGGGGCTTTAAAAACCGTATTTTGATCGAGTTTCTAAAGACTTAAGCTGACGGGTTTTTATCTGTGATGTGATATTTGTATTGAACGTCTGCTAATCGCTATATGTCGATTAGTGGGAGTTATACAAATCTGTGATCTGTAATGTCATTGGAATGTGTATATGAATTCATTGGATTGTCGCGGGTGAATAGCCGGGGGTTGTGAGACGAGAGTTTTCTTTTCTTTCAATTCATGTAAATTTGTAAATTGATGTAATAATTATTTATATGGCCGCACAACCGGGTCGGGGTTATAGCCGTCATTGTATAATTTCTTTTTACTGTTTTTGCTCCTAGGATAGACCCATGGAGGGGGTGCACAAACTACCGGGTATGCCGAAGTGCCGAGTGGCCTACTCACGGAGTTGAGGGAGGTTGCTTCGCTTCGGGTACTTGGCAGGTAGTTTGCCGCACCCGTAGGGGTCTTGGATGGGGTATTGGCTATTCACCGCGACCGTGTAATCTGCTTTTCGTTACAGGCTCGTACGAATTGCGGGTTCCTAGTATATCCAATGTGTTCATCTGTGATCTGAAATGGCTATCATTGCAATATATCTATATATGATATTATTTAGGCGTTGCTTATGTTTTACAGCCGCGCTAGCCCAGCCCCCGCTCTGTCGTTAGTTAAGTAACCTAACGGGTAATGACGGGGCCCCGTGGCGAATGCGAATGGCATAAGCGTACGTCATATTTTGGTTGTTTTCTGCAATGGTAGGATTAAATGATGGGACGCATTAAAAGAACTAATGCAAGAAAAATATGCATTAAAAGAACTAATGCAAGAAAATAAACCAAGTAAAAGTCGTTGGAACACTTTCGAAAAACCACTCGGTTCTTTTCAAAACCAACTTTTAAATGCGGAGCTTGAGCCACTCCTTTTAAAAGCTATCTCGTTCCATCGATTATATCAAGTTCACTACGTTCACGGTTTAGCCAAAACCATTCGTAGCCCTCCATCATTTCAGTTAAATATTCGGTAGTATTCAAGCTATGTATTTTGACCTCACGCCAAGGCATAGTGATTGGTAGCTGCCGGATATTTATCTGTTGCATAGATAGAATGCGTTGGTTTGGGACAGCCGTACTGTCATTTTGGCCTACGTCAAGGGTAGGTACGGGTGGGTTCAAATTAACCTGGATAATGATGGGAAGAACTTGATATGTGACTTATGACATTTTGACCTCATGCCAAGGTCATAAGAGCATGGGGCAAAAATCCACATCGGGAGTTTTATAAGTACTGAAACTTGCTAGAGTTGCATACCATCTGGAGTGTGATGATTCTGGTAGGATTCCTTCAGTTTCGTCACGCAATGATATTTGGATCCCGATCCTACCGTAAGTATATGCTACTCCTCGGGAAATTTCTCACTTAACGATCAATGCTATAAACCAAGTTGGTGTCTAGAAAGGTGTTAGCGGGGCTACGCCCACAGGGAAAAGAGGTTATTTAATTAAGGAACTTCGCGAAAGCGTTGGAAAACCTCCCTCGAAGTACCGACACCAGCCTGGCCGAACGGTTAAGCAAGAATTGTACGGTGAGATTGATCCTGACTAATTCTTTCTTTTTGGTTTGAGGAGGGATTCGAGAGACAGTGGGAGCCATCCTGTTTAGATAAACTAAAAACCACTCTAAACTTGCAAGAGCATCATGTTGAGTGTTTCTTCTCTCTCTCATAATTGCAGCGACCAATCGACATGACTGGACTTAAGTTACTTCTAGATAAAAACATACTGACAGGGCCAAACTACAAAGATTGGCTCAGGAATGTCAAGATGGCAATCACTTACGACAAGCTGGGGTATCTTCTTACCACCAAAGTTCCCCCTGTCCCAGGTCCCAAAACCAGCGTCGCGGATAAGGAAATCCGTAAGACCTGGGAACTAGACTGCGCGAAGGCCAAGTGCCTCGTGCTTGCCTCTATGGACAACGAACATCAGAGGAGGCACGAGAATATGGACCTCGAATCCATATTTCTTCATACAAAAGAACTGTATGGAGAGCAATCCGTATCGCAAGATACGAAGTGTCGAAGAAGTTATTTTCGGCAAGATTGGCCGTCGGATCATCGGTAGCGGAACACGTGCTTAAGATGATTGGCTACATTGAGGAGCTCGCGGACCTTGGGACCGCGTTGGAGAATGAGCTCTATACGGACTTGATTCTCCAGTCCCTTCCTTCTACTTACGCCCAGTTTATACTGAACTTCAACTTACAAGAAAAGGAAGTTGAACTTTCAGAACTCCTCAACATGCTGAGGAGCGCAGAGGGCACCCTACAGAAAGGTAGGGAAACATCCACTTTGTTTGTAGGAGGATCTTCTTCTTCTAGGTCCAAGGCGAAAGCCAAGGGAAAGAAGAAGAAAGCCCCCGCCAAACCAAGGGGCGGTGTTAGTAACGTGGATACGAACGGAAAGGCAAAAGCAACTAAGAAAGTGGGGAAGCTTGTGGATAAGGAAGAATGCTTCTATTGTCATAAGAAGGGACACTGGAAGAATGATTGCAGGGCTTGGAAGGCCAGAACACAGGAACTGAAGCAGGTTGCGGCTTCAGCTTCAGGTGTGTATGTTATTGAAAACTGTCTTTCAATAAACTCTACTTCCTGGATATTAGATACCGGATCAGGATCTCATATCTGTAATTCTTTGCAGGCGTTGAGAAACCGTAGGTTTTTGAAGGCAGGTGACATGACCCTCAAAGTTGCAAACGGAGCTAGCATGGATGCTAAGGCCATGGGGGACTATCACCTGGGAATGTCAGATGGACATGTTTTGGTTTTGTGTAATTGCTTTTTTGTACCCAACGCAACCTGTAATATCATTTCTGTATCTTTGGTTTCTAAAGAAGGTTATGAATTTGCGTTTGTAAGCAATGTTGTAAACATTCACCTTAATCAAGTTCTGATTGGGTCAGGTACATTGAACAATGGTATATACGTATTAAACCAACCACAGATTTTCAATGTCCAGAATACACACAAAAGAAAGTCTCCAGAAATCAATCAGACTTTCTTATGGCATTGTAGACTGGGTCACATCAATGAGAGAAGATTGACTAAGTTACATACAGAAGGATATTTGAATCCGTTCGAATATCAATCGTATGCCACTTGTCAATCCTGTCTCAAAGGAAAGATGACAAAGACTCCGTTCACTGGACACGGAGTAAGAGTGAGCGAGCTCTTGGGACTCGTACACAGCGACGTGTGCGGTCCAATGTCTACACATGCGCGAAGCGGTTTTTCTTACTTCATTACTTTTACGGATGATTTTTCAAGATTCGGACATATCTTCTTAATGAAACATAAGTCCGAAGCCTTTGGAAAATTCCAGGAATATAAGAATGAGGTAGAAAAACAAACCGGCAAAAGTATCAAGATTCTAAGATCGGATCGAGGTGGTGAATACTTGAGTGCCGAGTTCCTGGACTATTTAAAAGAGAATGGAATTCTCTCTCAGCTTACTCCTCCATACACTCCGCAACATAACGGTGTATCGGAGAGACGGAACCGAACCCTATTGGATATGGTACGGTCCATGATGAGTAACACTGAGTTACCGCAATCATTCTGGGGATATGCGCTAGAATCAGCCGCATACCTTTTGAACCGAGTTCCTACTAAGACTGTGCCTACCACACCATATGAGTTATGGAGTGGGAAAAAACCCTATCTTCAATATCTGAAGATCTGGGGATGTCCAGCTTTTGTCAAAAAGCAGCATGCGGACAAACTCGAGGCACACTCAGTACTGTGCAAGTTTGTGGGATACCCAAAGAACACCAGGGGGTATCTTTTCTACCACGCAGAGGAACAAAAAGTCCTTATTTCTCGTAATGCCCACTTTCTAGAACACCAGTTCTTGGAAAAGAAAATTAGTGGGAGCGCAGTAGAACTGGAAGAAATTCCAGAACCACAGACTATTACTGAAAGCTTAGTAGAATCAGAGGGTTCAAAAGAACAGGACATTCCTACGCCGCTCCGCAGGAGTAGTAGGCAGTCTCATCCGCCCGAGAGATACTACGGTTTTCTCATAGACGGGGATAGAGAGGATTGCATCATAGATTATGATGAGCCTACTAGCTTCCAGCAGGCCTTTCAGAGCGTTGACTCGGTAAAATGGCTGGATGCAATGCGGACCGAAATGGAATCCATGTACACCAACAAAGTATGGACGTTGGACATTGCTCCAGACGGGGTAAAACCCGTAGGATGCAAGTGGATCTTCAAAAGGAAGATTGGTGTAGATGGTGTAAGTCTACGCTAGCGCCCCGGCCGTCTACAGACGCCAAATGCGGAATAAAAACTTTTCAACTGGCGCTATCGTATACTTTAACCCGGATCTGCCATTATTGCTAAACTAACAAACTGTAAAGAGTGTAGAAAGGTTATACCGAACGATCCGAGTCCTTCGTTCTTTAACCATCATCCCACGCTCCGTTGCGGCTGCTCCGATCTCGTCGAACTCCGATATCCTCGTCGAGGTGGCACCACATCACTGATTCTTTAAACGGGCTCCCGCCTCTGACTTGAGGCAACTCGATCGTCAAGTTTGCTAAAAGAGACGACCAAGATTGATGTAGAGAATGAGTAGATGACTTTGTCTCGTTCCGTCCAAAACTGTGGACGGACGGTTAATGAAGTTGCCGAGGGAGTTGGGTGATGGAATGAAATGAACTGTAATATTCCATGCACCCCAAATACTATCATATCTTTTCACAAATGAAAAACCATCAAGTGAGAGAGTGTGTGGAGGAGAGAGAGGGCCGACCATTCTTATAGAAGAGGGAGATGACCGTAGGAGAGGGGGTGACCATATGATGAAGCTTATCATGAAGAAATATCTTAACCAAAACAAGAATGTATAAATTTCAAAGCATGAGTCATAATCACACCTCATCAAGCCATTAATGAAACCATTAATGCACTAATGAGTCATGAAGCCTAGTCATCATCTAGAAGCTTCTAGAAGCATGACTCACTCTCATCCAAGAAAAGATAAATCCGTCTTTAACCGAATGTTAAAAGACGGCTGATAGAAAACAGGAAACTGGCAACTTCCAAAAGTGATCCTGAAACGACTTTCAGGATAACCCCGAAACTGTATAAATATACCCGCATTTGTATTACGACCGAATACAAATGCAACTGAGACAAAGATATTATACCCACTCAATATAATACTCGGATCCGGCTTAAACCAAAGCCGACCAGTATCATCTGCCCGAAAACTGACACGTGCGTAAACGCACGTGCATTTTCCGAACCCTGCCATAAAACCATACGGCCTCTACAACGTTTCGCCCGAACTTAGGAAACTGTCTGTGGGGGACTCTAATGACTCGTCAGTACCCTGGCAGTGGGTTTAACCACAAACCGTCAGCTGCACTAGCTATGCGTAACGGTTGCCCACGGACTGACCTCAAGGGAGACTGATGAGCGAACTCAAGGGTGGCCGATGAGCTGACACATCCAGAAACCCTACCGAGCCTAACAGTGACAATGTATATACAGTCCGGTCCGTTCGTCAATGAGTATCGCATATCCGCCTAGGGGGCTAGTAACGTCAGACCCCCAGAAGCAGTATAAGTCGTGTCGGAGTGAAGCCCAATAACACCCTGAGATACTACTGGAGTACCTACCAGTAAATCTCCTGCCACGGCCGTGGGCTTTGTGTAATGGCTCTCCTAGACACAGCACGATCTCGCCCCCAATACCGGGAGAGACGAATCCCCTGCCGATCCGCTCACGTGCCTCCATATGGCTCGGGACTGTACCCAAAAGCTACCTGTTTGCACGACTCCTTTGAGCCGTGGTAGGGTAGAAATCAAAGCACAGTGGGAACTCACACGAGACAAATGACGACCTCAGGTCGATGAACTAACCTGTACACATGTCACCAGGGAACTGCTATCTGACGGTAGATATAATACTAACTAGCAGATTCCCGGCGAGTCCTGTCCGGTGTACTCATAACCCAATGAGCACCTGTATACATCTTAGGTGATCCAACTGACACCAGTGGCTTGTGAGACCGGCCACCGCCCCTCGTCGGGGTCTCGACTGTATACACTAGTCTACTCCGGAGTATCGATGCCCTGTCTCGAAACTCCCACGACTAGGGACCACAATTAAGGATATGCATATAAACTACCCAACTCTCACGTATATGATCGCCATCATACTGTTGGTAGTAAAGCAAGATCCTAAGGGCTCTATCAAAGTGTAACATGCAATCAGTCACCTGAACATGTACACGACTGATAAAGGCAAACCAGATAGTATACTATCATCTCGAGTAAGACTGTCCTACCGGGATAGGTCCTCCGCAATCATTGCAATCACGTACCTGCGATCCAATAATTGACTATGAGGGCACTATCTCCAACAATCTCCCACTTGCACTCAAGGCTAATATTGCGATGTCGACTACTCACAGCCCGTGTGAAACCGAACATCCAACTCCTCTACTAATCAGTTTCACAAAGCCCGTTTGTAAAACTATTGTGTTCGAGAAATAGCCTCAGTGAGTGGATCCGCCTAGAAGTTTCTTTCTATGTCTCTCTTAATCTCATGTTCGCGGAGAAAGCCATCTCCCGAATTGAGTAGTACCTGTCTTAGAATATGTCTGGATATCTGATGGGACCTTAGTTCATAAATGAACTCCATATCCAAACTTCTTAGACTGTATGGATCACTGAACCTAATCAGTATCCGGCACCATGCCACCCACAGTATCCTCTGGAACCACCTGTCCATAATACTGTCCCTCGTCAGAGGGAAAACTAAAACTCTGACAATCACTCTGTCATCTATGTCACCTTTGAAGCCTGGAATGATAACCGTCTCCCGAAAGAGGCTGTCGTTATCAAATCCGTAGAACATGTACTAATGTTCTAAAACTGCTTCCTTATGTTTCTCCAGGATTGGATTAATACAAACTTATTGCATCTAGTGCAAAAACAACATTTGGTGCGGTACTTGACATCTCATGATTGACTCAATTGCCTAAGCAAGTGATCTGCCAATCATGCACATCCCTCTCCCCTTTAGTCTATACGACACCTTTAGAGAGGGTGACTCCATCACCTGCAGGTACACCACCATGCTAGGAGTCAACTATTCCAAAAACCATTAGAATATCTGTCAAAGTACCCACATTGGGAAACTACCCAAATCCAGATCTAAAACCATAGATCTAGAAACCAGAATGTCAAATATTATATCCATATCCTGTCTGGAGAAACAACTGTGTGACGACCACAATACAACCGATCGTAGTATAGGAATTTTACTTCCTACTCTGTGTATGTCATCCTGATACCATGACATCACACCCTACTACCTTCTTAACAGATCCATCCCCTATTCTGATTGAAGTCAAAACCATGACTGTCATATCAAAATTAGATGATCTATCTCCGCTATAACTGCTCAAGCCTATAAATAGATATAAGCTACTTGCCCACTATGCTTCCGCTGCTCCCACTGAATACGATAACCCTCTGGCAGAATAATATACACGTACACTTCTAAAGCTAGTTTAGAACGACGCTATACTTATCCTCCTGCCTGGTCTCATAGTCTGGAACAACAGTAGTGTCAAGTCTGGGTAGATAAGAACCTCCCTGTCACCGTCCTTGAGGCTACCGAAGTACCTCTCGGGTGTCTGAGGTTACCCACCAAATCTGCGGAGTGGCTATTGGAATGTCAAACTTGATTGAATGTATAGGTCCTATTAAATTTTCCGTAATCGTTCGCGGTTCTGGAATCACTTCCAGTTCTACCATACTCCCACTACTGTTTTCTGAAAAAGATCCATTTTACTAAAACTGTGGCGAGTCAAGAACAATATCACTATTGATCTTCCAAATGGTAGAATATCAACCCTCGTCATAGCCAGGGTCAACCCACAAACAGCCATTACAGAAACGTGCCCTGAGTTATCCAGTGTCTGGTTTTAAGCATAAGCTGGACAACTCCCCGTACCTTAATTTCTTTTAAGGTACGATCCATTCTATATCCAATACAGAAACTTTGGCACTTATTTAATTGGAACTATATTCAAATCATGCAGCTGTCTCCAGTGCATATCAACTTAATGGAAAGAGGCTAATCAGCATTACTCAACTTAGGAATCCATCCAATTATGAGTAACCTGAAAGAGAAACACGTTTCTCAAAACCATCACTATCATCTGAATACCAATCACAAGAATCTACATCTTCGATCTCTTTGAAGAATCCCGATACTTGTGACACCTGGTTCTCTACTTTATTCTTATACCCACAACTTCTCAAAACTTAGACCTTGTATTTCTACGAAACACTCGTCTAAATACTAGAGAAGTTATAAGTAAACAGAACATAGTACGAGGACCTACCCCTTTATCCTGATGGACACTGGACAACATACAATACTCTGTATAAGTCCGCTGAGTTGAACAACTCATAACCTGTGCGTTGTAGGTGGAAAACTGTACCCTGGCGATTTCCTCAAATATCACCAATTACAACGAATTCCGATATAATGAGGATGATCACCTAATTCCTAATATCTTACTCCCACTCATCATCTGTAAAACCATACAGATATGAGAATGAAACCTGGTAAATACATACCCTTGGAGTAAGTGTCTAATCGGGAAAACAGTTTTTCCTTTAACAATGCACTGAAACATGAAAATGTTTCGTAGGGGTATCCAGGTATTCATAGTAATGCCTCTTCCATAATCCAATTCATGACTTCAACCCTATATTTTATTGCCATCTCTCCAAATCACTTTATTTGTCTTTAGTCGTTACCTTCTGTACACCATCGTTAGGCTAAATGGTTTTCTTCCTTCCCTACCGTTCGGCACCAGCCTATGGTTTGGAAGAAGACTATCCAGTAAGCATAATAGGTGTACCCTCCTAAACCAAGGAGTACTCGCATCTCGAGAGAAGGTGATGATAAAAGACAACTGAATAATACCTTATTCTTTTAAAGGTGAAATAGGAGCGGCGATGAAGTACACGGTTTTGGTCGTGAATGATATCAGTCGCAATTTACTTTGCCCTCTTTCTAATCCCTTTATTTTGTCTTTACATATTACCTTCTGCACACCCTCTTAGGCTAATTGGTTTTCTTCATTCCCTACCTTTCGGCACCTGCCTATGGTTTGGAATAAGACTATCCAATAAGCGTAATAGGTGTACTCTCCTAAACCAAGGAGCTCTCGCAACCTGAGAGAAGGTGATAATAAAAGACAACTGAATAAACCAATTCTATTTCTCCTGAACCTGGATCCATCCTCGAAGAAGTCCCTTCGAGTTCGTATATAACCATACGATGGATCTATCCAATGGAAGTGGATATCCGTAGTAAAACGAGTGTTCTGAGAAATTCAAAGGGTAAAAGAAGGAGTGGCAATGACTTATGCAACATAGACAATCCAAAAGCCAGTATTTTAAGAAGGTTCGGTCAATCTGGTCACTGAGTCATAGTCTAGGGTCGGTCAAAGGTCGCTGCCAAAGAGAGAGAGAGAAAAGAAACACTCTGCGTGCACTCTAACCTAGATCAGAATGGTCATAACTTTATCTAATCCAGAAACCTCCCACTGTCCTGTCAAATTCTCCTCCAAACCTAAAGAAGAATCAATCGGGATCACCCGAAGAGTAAACCAACTCATCAGTGGGAATCGGGATCCAACTCTCATCGCATGATAACGTGATGGAATGCATCCACGTTACTCATACTCCAGAAAGTATGCGCACACTTGGCAAGTTTCAGTTTCTTTAGAAACTCCCGATCTGATTTTTGCCCCATGCTCTTATAACCTTGGCTTTGGTCAAAATGTCATAAGTCACATGCCAAGTTCTACCCATCACTATCTTGTCAATTTGAACCCACCCGCACATGCCCCTGACTTTGGCCAATCGGCAGAACGACTGTCCCAAACTAACTCATCTATCTATGCAACAATTGAATACCCAGCAGCTACCAAACACTATGCCTTAACTTTGGCTAAAATACATAGCTTGAATACTACTGAATACCCAAAAGAAGTGACGGAGGGCTACGGCTGGTTTTTGGCGAAAAACCTTTAGCGTAGTGAACTTGATATCGCTGAAGGAACCTGATAGCTTTTTAAAATATAGTGGCGAAAACCTTTTGCTAAAGAGGTCACTCCCGGTGAAGGGATCTCGGCTCTTTCCTCGTGGAATGAGGTGCAGGATATTCCACTGAATACCGCTATGCAAAGCAACATGTAATCGACTATAGTGAAGTTATTACCCTGATGCAAACTTCTGCCCAAGGGGTCAGTCCCGGTGAAGGGATATCGGCCCTTGCCCCGTCGAATGAGGTGCAGGATATTCCACTGAATATCGCTATGCAAAACAAAAGGAAACGTCTTTGCAATAACACCTTTTAAATTTGTTCCAACAACTATATACAGGTTTGTTTTACTTTGCATTGATCAGAATCAACGCAGTCCCATCAATCAATCACACCAGAAAAGAACGAAAAATAAAATGTACGTATATGCCATCCGCATTCGTCACTGGGTCCCGTCATCACCCGTTAGGTTACTTAACTAACGACAGAGCGGGGACTGGACTAGCGCGGGTGTAAAACATATACAACATCTAATAGTATATAAACCAATATACATAATCGCTCCAGGCGTGATAATATGCAACATTACAGAAAAGTAATAAGCATCACAGAACAATACAGATAATCTGGGATCCCCGGGTTTCACAGAGCCGCTGCTGAAACCCGACGTTCCCCTGTCGTGTGGATAGCCTGTTCAATGAAATCTAGACCCCTACGGGTGCGGCAAGTTACCCGCCAAAACCTGAAGCGAGGCAGCCCCCTACAGCATAGTGAATGGACCACCCAGCACTTCACGGAATCCGGTAAGCTTGGGCACCCCTCCTTGGGTCAACCTGTACCCCCTACGAGTGCGGCGAATAGTCTGCCAATTTTAGAGTGGGGCCCCTCTGCCTCCCAAAGCCATGAGATGCGGACCCGTTGCCCTCCAGAACCCGGCTATCCGTGCACTCCGTCGCGGGGTAAAACCTAGTACAGTAATGAAAAATAGTACAACAGGTACATCGACCGCAACCTGGTCGTGCCCCAAAAGAATATTATACAACAGGCAGTGACGGCAGTCCACATGTTGGACGCTCGCCCTGCAATATCAAATGTACAAATAAACTCAAACTGTACTACCATTGCACACTGCTATCCACCACGACAAATCCGCAACAATACAGCACAACACAGAACATCAACGCGAATGTCACGTTCGCAAACCCGTCTAAAAGAACTATAGCAATCAGACGCAGTTTACCGATCAAATGACATTCCCGGTCGGAGATATAATGTAAGCACTGTAAACTAACATGTTTAAATTTCGATCGGCAAAATATCAAGAAGTGGGCCCCACGACTTACTGGTGAACAGTAACAAAATCTGGGCCAAAACGATATATATCAAAAACCCCAAAATCCCACAGAGAACCAACTGACAAAATTTGGGAGCACGTGCTCCCCACGTGGCCGCGGTTGCGCGGCCAAACCATGGGTTTGGCCGCGTTTCCGCGGCAGCTTGGAGGGATCACGACCCCAAATTTTGTCGTGACTCTTAAAAGTTCCTGCTCTGATTTTTAAGACATCCAGAAATAATTTTTGAGACCGTTTAAAAACAACAGAAACTGTCGGCTTGGATTTTTGCAGTTTTCGATTTCCGGTCGGATCGAAGTTTTAAACGCGTTAGCACAAGTTAGTGTAGCAAAATGGTTAGGCTCTGATACCACTGTAAGTCTACGCTAGCGCCCCGGCCGTCTACAGACGCCAAATGCGGAATAAAAACTTTTCAACTGGCGCTATCGTATACTTTAACCCGGATCTGCCATTATTGCTAAACTAACAAACTGTAAAGAGTGTAGAAAGGTTATACCGAACGATCCGAGTCCTTCGTTTTTTAACCATCATCCCACGCTCCGTTGCGGCTGCTCCGATCTCGTCGAACTCCGATATCCTCGTCGAGGTGGCACCACATCACTGATTCTTTAAACGGGCTCCCGCCTCTGACTTGAGGCAACTCGATCGTCAAGTTTGCTAAAAGAGACGACCAAGATTGATGTAGAGAATGAGTAGATGACTTTGTCTCGTTCCGTCCAAAACTGTGGACGGACGGTTAATGAAGTTGCCGAGGGAGTTGGGTGATGGAATGAAATGAACTGTAATATTCCATGCACCCCAAATACTATCATATCTTTTCACAAATGAAAAACCATCAAGTGAGAGAGTGTGTGGAGGAGAGAGAGGGCCGGCCATTCTTATAGAAGAGGGAGGTGACCGTAGGAGAGGGGGGTGACCATATGATGAAGCTTATCATGAAGAAATATCTTAACCAAAACAAGAATGTATAAATTTCAAAGCATGAGTCATAATCACACCTCATCAAGCCATTAATGAAACCATTAATGCACTAATGAGTCATGAAGCCTAGTCATCATCTAGAAGCTTCTAGAAGCATGACTCACTCTCATCCAAGAAAAGATAAATCCGTCTTTAACCGAATGTTAAAAGACGGCTGATAGAAAACAGGAAACTGGCAACTTCCAAAAGTGATCCTGAAACGACTTTCAGGATAACCCCGAAACTGTATAAATATACCCGCATTTGTATTACGACCGAATACAAATGCAACTAAGACAAAGATATTATACCCACTCAATATAATACTCGGATCCGGCTTAAACCAAAGCCGACCAGTATCATCTGCCCGAAAACTGACACGTGCGTAAACGCACGTGCATTTTCCGAACCCTGCCATAAAACCATACGGCCTCTACAACGTTTCGCCCGAACTTGGGAAACTGTCTGTGGGGGACTCTAATAACTCGTCAGTACCCTGGCAGTGGGTTTAACCACAAACCGTCAGCTGCACTAGCTATGCGTAACGGTTGCCCACGGACTGACCTCAAGGGAGACTGATGAGCGAACTCAAGGGTGGCCGATGAGCTGACACATCCAGAAACCCTACTGAGCCTAACAGTGACAATGTATATACAGTCCGGTCCGTTCGTCAATGAGTATCGCATATCCACCTAGGGGGCTAGTAACGTCAGACCCCCAGAAGCAGTATAAGTCGTGTCGGAGTGAAGCCCAATAACACCCTGAGATACTACTGGAGTACCTACCAGTAAATCTCCTGCCACGGCCGTGGGCTTTGTGTAATGGCTCTCCTAGACACAGCACGATCTCGCCCCCAATACCGGGAGAGACGAATCCCCTGCCGATCCGCTCACGTGCCTCCATATGGCTCGGGACTGTACCCAAAAGCTACCTGTTTGCACGACTCCTTTGAGCCGTGGTAGGGTAGAAATCAAAGCACAGTGGGAACTCACACGAGAAAAATGACGACCTCAGGTCGATGAACTAACCTGTACACATGTCACCAGGGAACTGCTGTCTGACGGTAGATATAATACTAACTAGCAGATTCCCGGCGAGTCCTGTCCGGTGTACTCATAACCCAATGAGCACCTGTATACATCTTAGGTGATCCAACTGACACCAGTGGCTTGTGAGACCGGCCACCGCCCCTCGTCGGGGTCTCGACTGTATACACTAGTCTACTCCGGAGTATCGATGCCCTGTCTCGAAACTCCCACGACTAGGGACCACAATTAAGGATATGCATATAAACTACCCAACTCTCACGTATATGATCGCCATCATACTGTTGGTAGTAAAGCAAGATCCTAAGGGCTCTATCAAAGTGTAACATGCAATCAGTCACCTGAACATGTACACGACTGATAAAGGCAAACCAGATAGTATACTATCATCTCGAGTAAGACTGTCCTACCGGGATAGGTCCTCCGCAATCATTGCAATCACGTACCTGCGATCCAATAATTGACTATGAGGGCACTATCTCCAACAGATGGACAGGTTGAGACCTATAAAGCTAGACTTGTTGCAAAGGGTTTTCGTCAAAGACCTGGTTTGGACTATGACGAAACCTTTTCTCCAGTGGCTATGCTGAAATCCATTCGGATCCTTCTTTCCATTGCTGCCTTCCATGATTATGAGATTTGGAAGATGGACGTAAAGACCGCTTTTCTAAATGGAAATTTAGAGGAGTGTGTCTATATGAACCAGCCAGAGGGTTTCATTCAGAGTGGGAGCAGCGGAAAGGTGTGCAAGTTGCTTAAGTCCATCTATGGACTAAAGCAGGCATCGCGGAGTTGGAACATCTGCTTTGATGAGACGGTCAAAGAATTTGGCTTTATCAAAAATCCAGATGAACCATGCATCTATAGTAGATTTGTAGCGAGAACTGTAGTATTCCTCGTTTTATACGTGGATGACATTCTCTTAATAGGAAATGACATTCCTATGCTACAATCTGTCAAGGGGTTCTTGTCACACAGGTTCTCCATGAAAGACCTGGGTGATGCCTCATACATCCTGGGGATCCGGATCCATAGTGATAGATCCAAGAGGATATTAGGACTTTCACAGTCCAGGTACATCGACACCATACTGAAAAGATTAAGTATGGAAGATTCCAAGCGCGGTAACCTACCGGCTTGTCACGGGATCACCCTCTCCAAAGAGATGTCTCCCAAGACTGATTTGGAGAGGGATCGCATGTCTATTATACCCTACGCTTCTGCAGTAGGCTCTATAATGTATGCGATGTTGTGTACCAGACCGGATGTAGCTTATGCACTTAGTGTAGTAAGCCGGTATCAGTCAAACCCGGGGGAGAAACACTGGATAGCGGTAAAGAACATTCTCAAGTACCTGAGAAGGACTAAGGAGATGTTCTTGGTGTATGGCGGAAAAGACCTCCAGATCGAGGCCTTTGCTGACTCCAGCTTCCAGAGTGACAAGGATGATTCCAAGTCCATGTCGGGTTTTGTCTTTACCCTCAATGGAGGGGCGGTGTGTTGGAAGAGTTCCAAACAGGAAACTGTTGCAGACTCGACGATGGAAGCGGAATACATCGCTGCATCTGATGCCGCAAAAGAAGCTGTCTGGATGAGGAAGTTCTTGAAAGAACTTCAGGTGGTTCCGTCCATTGTTGATCCAATACCTCTGTATTGCGACAACAACGAGGCTATAGCTTTAGCAAAGGAACCCAGATCCCATCAGAGATCCAGACACATCTTGAGGCGGTATCACCTGATCAGGGAGATCGTGGATCGTCAGGAGATCGAGATTCGGAGGGTTGCTTCAGAAGATAACACTGCAGATCCATTCACCAAGGCCTTGCCCCAGACTCAGTTCGAGCGGCTGATCGAGATGATAGGTCTTTGATACGCCAGTACATGGCCTTAGTGCAAGTGGGAGATTGTTAGTGTATATGCCCTAGAGGCCATTACTGTATCATACTAGTTTGTATATTACTTAATGGAAGCTTGGGATATTCACCTTGTATATACAATCTTGCTCAAAATAGTAGTATGCTACTTGGTTTGTTTCTACTTCAATGTGTACATGTGTTTATTTTATTATATCACCTATACGCATTAGTGGAGCCCTTAGGATCTTTGCTTGATTACCAGCGTTGTGATGGCAGTTGTTGGAGATAGTGCCCTCAGAGTCAATTATTGGATCACAGGCATGTGATTGCAATGATTGAGGGAGGACCTATCCCGGTACGACAGTCTTATTCGAGATGATAGTATGCTATCTGGTTTACCTTTATCATCGTGTACTGCTTTAGGTGACCTGACAGGTCGCTATTGCACGTTGATAGAGCCCCTAGGATTCTTGCTTGACTGCCGGCAGTATGAGGGCGATCATATAAGTGAGAGCTGGAGTCAATAAGCACATCCTTAAAAAGTCCCTAGTCTTGGGAGTTTCGAGACAGGGCATCGATTCTCCAGAGTAGACTAGTGTATACAGTCGAGACCTCGACGAGGGGCGGTGGCCGGTCTCACAAGCCACTGGTGTCTGTTGGATCACCTAAGATGTATACAGGTGCTCATTGGGTTATGAGTACACCGGACAGGACTCGCCGGGAACATGCTAGTTGGTCTTATACCTGACGTCAGATAGCAGTTCCCTGGTGACATGTGTACAGGTTAGTTCATCGACCTGGGGATCGTCATTTGTCTCGTGTGAGTTCCCACTGTGCTTTGATTACTACCCTACCACGGCTCAAAGGAGTCGTGCAAACAGGTTTTAGTTGGGTACAGTCCCGAGCCACATGGAGGCAGTGAGCGGATCTTCGGGGGTTCGTCTCTCCCGGTATTGGGGGTGAGGTCGCGCTGTGTCTAGGAGAGCCATTACACTAAGTCCTTGGCCAAGGCAGGAGATTTACTGGTAGGTATTCCAGTAGTATCTCAGGGTGTTCTGGGCTACACTCCGACATGACTTGTACCGCTTTTGGGGGTCTGACTTTTACCAACCCCCTAGGCCCGCCATGCGATGCTCGTAGACGAACGGACCGGACTGTACGGATATTGTCACTGACAGGCTCAGTAGGGTGTCAGGATGAGTTCGCTCATCGACGTCCCTTTTGGTCAATAGCTGGTGGCCCGTTACGTATTGGCTTATACCTCTGACGTGCTAGTGGTTAAATCCACAGCCATTGTATTGACGAGTCTTTAGAGTCCACCACACTTTCAGTTACTCAAGCTTTCGGGCGAAACGCTGTAGAGGCCGTATGGAGATATGGCAGGGTCCGATCAGATACGTGCGGTATTGCACGGATCAGTATCGGACGTTTTGTACTAGAGGCCGTATAGATATATGGCAGGGTTCGGTCAGATACGTGCGGTATTGCACGGATCAGGATCGGACGAACATTACTAGCCGGCTTTGGTTTAAGCCGGATCCTAGTTTAGTACAGTGTAGATTTTGTCTCTTTGCATTTGTATCCGGACGGAATACAGATGCGGGTGTGTATGCACAGTATCGGGGTTTTCCTGTAATTTATTACGGGACCAGTTTTCTGGAGTTGCCAGTTTGCATTCCGTTCCGGCCGGTTTTCCTTTGTTCTTTCCTGGTCGGACTTTTCCGATGGAGGGGGTTATTTGCAAGTTTGTAAATAACATTTGTGGAGGGGTTTTCATGCATATGGATTAATTATGATACCATTCTTTTCTTTCTTCCATCACTTACATTAATTGTGATTAATGAGAGGGTATGGGTTTAAAGTGAGAAGTATGGTTGATGTTTGTTTGTGGTCACCCCTCCATCTTTTCCTACACTCACCTCCCTTCATGATTTGTGTTTTCTCTCCACCATTCTTAAAAAGGGGCCGGCCACTTCTATTTGTGAGGGTTGGAGAATGGTTCATTTTTGTATGAGGAAATTTCATGATCTCATTTTTGCCTTGTACACAAAACCTCTCCAAAGTTCTTCTTGATTCCTCCATCAAAGGCAACTCCAATACCCCAAAGAGACATAGACTCTACACATCCTACAGCTAGTCTTGGGCATGTCGACTTGCCAGCTTCATGCCCGAGTTGCCTCGGTATTGAGGCGGGAGCCCGTAAAAGACGCAGGCGATGTGGTACCCTTCCGGCGAGGAGGCGACGATATGAAGACAAGACTTTCCGCGGGAGATCGGGACGATGACGAGAAGACCGGAGGACTCGGATCACTCGGTATATCTCTTCCCTATCTTGTTAGTTAGCTAGGACAAGTTTAATGGCCCGATCCAGGGTTTAGTGCGCGGTGGTGCCGGTTTGCAAAGTTCGCAAAATTAAAGTTTATCACCGCTTCCGCATTTGGCCGTCGGATTGACGGCCGGGGCGCCGCCGTGCACTTACAGTGGTAACAGAGCCTCGCCATTAACTTCGTCTAGCTTCGTTTGATGTGTTTTGCATTTCCGATCGACCAAAATTCCAAAACTTGCATTTTTCCTTCACATCAGTTTCTGTCGAAATTTTTTGAAGTCTAAAAATTTTTCAGGTTGTCTCAGAATGATGTACAGGGAGTTCTAAGAACTCTGGGAAAATTCGAGACAATGATCCCTCAGCTCGAGCGCGGAACCGCGGCAAAACCCCCCTTGTTGCCGCGGTTCCGCCGCAGGTTGGAGGGATCAATGCTTCGAAATTCTCCAGTGGGCTTCTGGGCTTATTTTATGGGTTTTGGAATATTAATATTGGGCCCAGATTTTCTGTGAGTGCTACAGTATTGCTTGGGGGCCCACTTGTTAATTTTTGATCGATCGGATATTTTAAACACATTTTTCACAGTATTTACATTATATCTGCGACCGTGAATGTCACTCGATCGGTAAATCCGGTCTAACTGCTATAGCCCAGTTAGACGGATTTGCGAACGTGACTTTCACGTTGATGTTCTGTGTTTTGCTGTGATGTTGCGGATCGGTCGTGGGGATAGCCTGGATGCAATGCTAGTACAGTTTATGTTATATTATGTACATTTGATATTGCGGGACGAGCGTCCGACATGTGGACTGCCGTCACTGCCTGTTTGTATTATTCTTTTGGGGCACGACCTGGTTGCGTTCGATGTACCCGTTGTATGTATATTTTACTTTCTGTACTAGGGTTACCCCGCGGAGGGGTGCACGGATAGCCGGGTTCTAGAGGGCAACGGGCCCGCATCTCAGGGCATTGAGACGGAGGGGGCTTCAGTCTGGAATTGGCGGGCTATTCGCCGCACTCGTAGGGGGTACAGTTTGACCCAGGAGGGGTGCCCAAGTTACCGGATTCCGTGAAGTGCTGGGTGGTCCATTCACGGCGCTGAAGGGGGCTGCCTCGCTTCAGATTTTGGCGGGTAACTTGCCGTGCCCGTAGGGGTCTAGGATTTCATTGCACAGGCTATCCACACGACCAGGGGAACGTCGGGTTTCAGTAGTGGCTCTGTGAAACCCGGGGATCCCAGATATCTGTATGTTTCTGTGATGTTGCATTTTATTCACGCCTTGAGCGAAATACTATATATTGGTATATATATTAGTAGATGTTGTATATGTTTTTCATCCGCGCTAGTCCAGTCCCCGCTCTGTCGTTAGTTAGCTAACCTAACGGGTGATGACGGGACCCAGTGGCGAATGCGGATGGCATATACGTACATCAGTATATTTTCGTTCTTTGTGGTGTGATCAATTGATGGGACTGCATTGATTCGGATCAATGCAAGATAAACAAACCTATTCTGATGTTGTTGGAACACTTTTCAAAAAAGCTGTTATTGCAAGGACGTTCACTTTTGTTTTGCATCGTGGTATTCATTTGGAATATCCTGCTCCTCAGTCGACGAGGCAAGGGCCGGGATCCCTTCACCGGGAGTGACCCCTTGGACAGAAGTTTGCGTCAGGGCATTAACTTCACTATAGCCGATTACTTTTGCTTTGCACCGTGGTATTCAGTTGGAATATCCTGCACCTCATTCTACGGGGAAAGAGCCGAGATCCCTTCACCGGGAGTGACCTCTTTAGTAAAGGTTTTCGTCACTATATTTTCTAAAAAGCTATCCGTTCCTTCAACGATATCAAGTTCATTACGTTAACGGTTTTCGCCAGAAACCATTCGTAGCCCTCCGTCGTTTCATATGGATAGTCAATAGTATTCAAGCTGTGTTTGTTGGCCATAGTCAAGGCACAGTGTTTGGTAGCTGTTGGTTATTCATATGCAGCATAGATAGATGCGTTGGTTTAGGACAGTCGTATAGCCTTGTTGGCCCTAGTCAAGGGCTTGTACGGGTGGGTTCAAATCAACCTGGATAATGACGGGTAGAACTTGACATGTGACTTATGATTTGTTGGCCATAGTCAAGGTCATAAGAGCATGGGGTAAAAATCACCTCGGGAGTTTCAAAAGAACTGAAACTTGCCAGATATGCGCATACCTTCTGGAGTGTTATAGCGTGAGCGGATTCCGTCACGTTATCATGCGATGATAGTTGGATCCCGATTCCCACTGATGAGTTGGTTTACTCCTCGGGTGACCCCGACTAATTCTTCTTTCAGGTTTGGAGGAGAGTTTGAGGTACAGTGGGAGGTTTCCAGATTAGATAAATTGGTAACCATTCTGATCTAGGTTAGAGTGCACGCTGAGTGTTTCTTTTCTCTCTCTCTTTGGCAACGACCATTGACCCGACCCTAAGACTATGACTCAGTGACCAAGTTAACCGAACCTTCTTTACACCGGCTTTTGGATTGTCAGAGTTGCAGACCTCATTGCCACTCCTACTTTTACCCTTTTCTCCAGGACACCCCGTATTACTACGAACGTCCACTTCCATTGGACAAAACCATCGTATGGTTAGATACGAACTCGAAGGAATTTATTCGAGGATGGTTTCCGGTTTTGGAGAAAACGGATAGGATTATCCAGTTGTCTTTTCCCTTTTACCTTCTCTCAACTTGTGAGTACTCCTTGGTTTAGCAGATAGTACACCTATTATGCAAATTGGATAGTCTTCTTCCAAACCTTAGGCTGGTGCCGACCGGTAGGGAATGAAGAAAACCAATTAGCCTAAACGGTGTGCAGAAGGTATTAAGATTAAGACAAAGCAAGGGATTAGTAAGAGGGCAAAGTAAATTGCAACTGATATTCACGACCAAACCAAGTTTTTCTTCGCCAATCCTAAATCACCTTTGTATTTCCCCAGGACACTCCGTATCACTACGAAGATCCACATTTTATTGGATACTCCATCGTATGGTTATATACGAACTCGAAAGGAACTTGTTCCAGTTCGGGGATGGATTCTGGTCCAGGAGAAATAGAAATAAGGTTTATTCGGTTGTCTTTTATCTTCACCTTCTCTCGCATTGCGAGTGCTCCTAGGGTTAGGACAGCACACCCATTATGCTTATTGGATAGTCTTCTTCCAAACCATGGGCTGGTGCCGAACGGTAGGGAAGGAAGAAAACCAATTGGCCTAAAGGGGTGTGCAGAAGGTAATGACTAAAGACATATAAAGGGATTTGGAGAGGTGGCAAAGAATTATGCGGTTATAGTTGTGAATCTGGATAATGGTAGAAGCATTACTAGGAATACCAGTATACCCCATCGAAACACTTCAATGTTTCAGTTCACTGTGTACTGTTAAAAGAAAACTGATTTCCCGATTAGATACTTACTCCAGGGTATGTATTTACCAGGTATGATTCTCACATCTGTATAGTTTTACAGATGATGAGTGGGAGTAAGTTATTGGGAATTGGGTGATCATCCTCATTATATCGGGATTCGTTGTAATCGGTGATATTTGAGGAGATCACCTGGGTTGTTTGCCGGTCGGCAAATGTTTGGTTTTGAATATCCGCTGTTGTGTACCAATTTCAAATTGATATATCTGTATGTCTATTTTCATAGAGTGAGATATACCTTTTGATATTATGTCGATGACATTTACCTATATCAGTGGATGGTTAGGTAAGGAGCATTAAACAGCGGTGTAATTCTTCTTAACCATAAGTACAGTTTTCAACCTACGACACACAGTGAAAGAGTTAGACTCAGCGGACTTATACAGAGTATTGTATGTTGTCCAGTGTCCATTAGGACAGAGGGGTTGGTCCTCATACTATATTCTGTTTACTTTTAACTTCTCTAGTTCTTAGACATGTGTTTCGTAGAAACACAGGGTCTAAGTTTTGAAGAGTTATAGGTATTTGAATAGAGTAGAGAACCAGGTGTAGCAAGTATCGGGATTCTTCAAAGTGATCGAAGATGTAGATACTTGTGTATGGTATTCAGTTGATAGTAATGATAAAGAGAAATTGCTTCTCTTTCAGGTTACTCATAATTGGAAGCATTCCTAAGTTGAGTAACGCTGATCGGCCTCTCTCCATTTAGTTGACATGCACTGGAGACAGCTGCATGATTTGAATCTGGTTCAATTAAATCAGTGCCTCTGGTTCTATATTGGATATAGTACAGTTCATATCTTAACATTGTTAAGGTACGGGGAGTTGTCCGGCTTATGATTAAAACCAGACTCTGGATAACTCAAGGCACGTTTCTGTAATGGCTGTTTGTGGGTTGACCCAGGCTATGACGAGGGTTGATTTTCTACCATAAGAAAGATCAATAGAGATATTGTTCTTGACTCGCCACAGTTTTAATTAAAATGGATTTTTTCAAAAACAGTAGTGGGAGTATGGTAGAACTGGAAGTGATTCCAGAACCGCAATCGATTACTGAAGATTTGATGAGGAACCTAAAGATTCAATATGGATTGACATTCCATTGGCCACTCTGCAAATACGGTGGGTAACTTCAGGCACCCGAGAGGTACTCCGGTAGCCTCAAGGACGGTGACAGGGAAGTTCTTGTTTACCCACACTTGCCATTGCTGTTGTTCCAGGCTGCGAGGCCCGGCAGGAGTATGAGTATAGCGTCGTTCTAAACTAGCTTTAGAAGTGCACGTCTATATGACTCTGCCAGAGGGTTGTCGTAGTCAGTGGGAGCAGCGGAAGCATTGGTGGACATCAGGCTTATGTCTATTTATAGACTAAAGCAGATGTAGCGGAGATAGATCATCTATTTCTGATATGACAGTCATGGGTTTGACGTCATCAGAATAAGGGATGGATCTGTTGAGAAGGTAGTAGGGTGTGATATCCGGGTTTTGGATGACATACACAAAGTAGGAAGTGACATTCCTATACTACGATCGGTTATACTTTGGTCGTCACACAGTGTTTTCTCCACTTGGGACTTGGACATTATATCAGACATACTGGTTACTAGATCTATGGTTTTAGATCTAGATTTGGGTGGTTTCCCAATCAGGGTACTTTGACAGCATTCTAAGAGTATTTAGAATGGACGACTCTTAGCACGGTAGTATACCTGCAGGTGATGGAGTCACCCTCTCTAAAGGTGTCTTATAGACTAAAGTAGAGAGGGATGTGCATGATTGGCAGATCACTTGCTTAGGCAATTGAGTCAATCATGAGATGTCAAGTACCACACCAGATGTTGTTCTTGCACTAGATGCAATAAGTTGATATTGATCCAATCCTGGAGAAACAGTCGGAAGCAGTTTTAGAACATAAGTGAATGTTCTAGGGATATGATAACGGCTGCCTCCTTTAGGAGACGGTTATCACTCCAGGCTTCCAAGGTGACATGGACGACAAGGAGGTTGTCAGAGTTATAGTTTTCCTTCTGACAAGGGGCAGTATTTTGGACAGGTGGTCCAAGGAAATACTGAGGGTGGCATGGCACAGGATACTGATTAAGTTCAGTTGACGATACAGTCTAAGAAGTTTGGATTTGGAGTTCATTTATGAGCTCGGTCCCATCAGACATCCAGACACTCTAAGACAGGTATCGCTCATTTCGGGAGATGGTTTTCTCCGCGAACTTGAGATATAGAGAGAGACGTAGAAAGAAACTTCAGAGCGGATCCACTCGCTGAGGCTATTCCTCGAACGCAATAGTCTCGCAAACGAGCTTTGTGAGACTGACTTGTAGAGGAGTTGGGTGTTCGGTATCACACGGGCTGTAAGTATGCGACATCGCAATAATTAGCCTTGAGTGCAAGTGGGAGATTGTTGGAGATAGTGCCCTCAGAGTCAATTATTGGATCACAGGCACGTGATTGCAATGATTGAGGGAGGACCTATCCCGGTACGACAGTCTTACTCGAGATGATAGTATGCTATCTGGTTTACCTTTATCATCGTGTACTGCTTTAGGTGACCTGACAGGTCGCTATTGCACGTTGATAGAGCCCCTAGGATTCTTGCTTGACTGCCGGCAGTATGAGGGCGATCATATAAGTGAGAGCTGGAGTCTATAAGCACATCCTTAAAAAGTCCCTAGTCGTGGGAGTTTCGAGACAGGGCATCGATTCTCCAGAGTAGACTAGTGTATACAGTCGAGACCCCGACGAGGGGCGGTGGCCGGTCTCACAAGCCACTGGTGTCTGTTGGATCACCTAAGATGTATACAGGTGCTCATTGGGTTATGAGTACACCGGACAGGACTCGCCGGGAACATGCTAGTTGGTCTTATACCTGACGTCAGATAGCAGTTCCCTGGTGACATGTGTACAGGTTAGTTCATCGACCTGGGGATCGTCATTTGTCTCATGTGAGTTCCCACTGTGCTTTGATTACTACCCTACCACGGCTCAAAGGAGTCGTGCAAACATGTTTTAGTTGGGTACAGTCCCGAGCCACATGGAGGCAGTGAGCGGATCTTCGGGGGTTCGTCTCTCCCGGTATTGGGGGTGAGGTCGCGCTGTGTCTAGGAGAGCCATTACACTAAGTCCTTGGCCAAGGCAGGAGATTTACTGGTAGGTATTCCAGTAGTATCTCAGGGTGTTCTGGGCTACACTCCGACACGACTTGTACCGCTTTTGGGGGTCTGACTTTTACCAACCCCCTAGGCCCACCATGCGATGCTCGTAGACGAACGGACCGGACTGTACGGATATTATCACTGACAGGCTCAGTAGGGTGTCAGGATGAGTTCGCTCATCGACATCCCTTTTGGTCAATAGCTGGTGGCCCGTTACGTATTGGCTTATACCTCTGACGTGCTAGTGGTTAAATCCACAGCCATTGTATTGACGAGTCTTTAGAGTCCACCACACTTTCAGTTACTCAAGCTTTCGGGCGAAACGCTGTAGAGGCCGTATGGAGATATGGCAGGGTCCGATCAGATACGTGCGGTATTGCACGGATCAGGATCGGACGTTTTGTACTAGAGGCCGTATAGATATATGGCAGGGATCAGTCAGATACGTGCGGTATTGCACGAATCAGGATCGGACGAACATTACTAGCCGGCTTTGGTTTAAGCCGGATCCTAGTTTAGTACAGTGTAGATTTTGTCTCTTTGCATTTGTATTCGGACGGAATACAGATGCGGGTGTGTATGCACAGTATCGAGGTTTTTCTGTAATTTATTACGGGACCAGTTTTCTGGAGTTGCCAGTTTGCATTCCGTTCCGGCCGGTTTTCCTTTGTTCTTTCCTGGTCGGACTTTTCCGATGGAGGGGGTTATTTGCAAGTTTGTAAATAACATTTGTGGAGGGGTTTTCATGCATATGGATTAATTATGATACCATTCTTTTCTTTCTTCCATCACTTACATTAATTGTGATTAATGAGAGGGTATGGGTTTAAAGTGAGAAGTATGGTTGATGTTTGTTTGTGGTCACCCCTCCATCTTTTCCTACACTCACCTCCCTTCATGATTTGTGTTTTCTCTCCACCATTCTTAAAAAGGGGCCGGCCACTTCTATTTGTGAGGGTTGGAGAATGGTTCATTTTTGTATGAGGAAATTTCATGATCTCATTTTTACCTTGTACACAAAACCTCTCCAAAGTTCTTCTTGATTCCTCCATCAAAGGCAACTCCAATACCCCAAAGAGACATAGACTCTACACATCCTACAGCTAGTCTTGGGCATGTCGACTTGCCAGCTTCATGCCCGAGTTGCCTCGGTATTGAGGCGGGAGCCCGTAAAAGACGCAGGCGATGTGGTACCCTTCCGGCGAGGAGGCGACGATATGAAGACAAGACTTTCCGCGGGAGATCGGGACGATGACGAGAAGACCGGAGGACTCGGATCACTCGGTATATCTCTTCCCTATCTTGTTAGTTAGCTAGGACAAGTTTAATGGCCCGATCCGGGGTTTAGTGCGCGGTGGTGCCGGTTTGCAAAGTTCGCAAAATTAAAGTTTATCACCGCTTCCGCATTTGGCCGTCGGATTGACGGCCGGGGCGCCGCCGTGCACTTACAGCAGTCATACTAGTGGGGGCTGGGTAATCTATAAGCACATCCTTATGCAGGTCCCTAGTCGCAGGACTATCGAGACAGGGCATCGATACTCCGGAGTAGACTAGCGCATGCGCTTCTCATCCCAGAATGGGAGATGGTCTGTCCCACAGCCATCAGTACGTCGTACTGGAGATAGTATGCGGGCGCTCGTTGGGTTACGAGTACACTGGACAGGACTCGTCGGGAACTGACTGGTTGGTATTATACCTATCGTCAATTATCAGTCCCTGGTGACATGAGTACAGCTTAGTCCGCTGACTTGATACTGTCACTTCGCCTCGAGTGTGTTCCCACTGTACTTAGATTACTACCCTACCACGGCTCAAAGGAGTCGTGCAAACAGGTAGTAGTTGGGTGCAGTCCCGAAGCACTTGGTGGCAGTGACGGTTAGACAGGATTCGTCTCTCCCGGTATTGGGGGTTGACATCGCGCTGTGTCTAGGAGAGCCATTACACGAGTAGTCCCTGGCCAGGGCAAGCGAGATATACTGGTAGGCTTCCAGTGTTATCTCAGGGTATTTTGGGCTTCACTCCGACACGACTTGTACCGCTATTAGGGGACTGACGTTTACCGCCCCCTAAGCCCGCCATGCGATGTATCAGACGAACAGACCGGACTGTACGGAGACTGTCACATTCAGGCTCAGTAGGAGTTCAGATGGGTTTCACCTCGTCAGTCTTCTTGTCGGCATCTACCTGGGGACCGTTACGCACAGCTAGTGCCGCTTGCGGTCTGTGGTTAAACCCACTGCCAGCGTAGTGTCGAGTCTTTAGAGTCCCACACAGAAAGCTATTCGCCTTTAGGCAAAAGAGTAGAGGTCGCATGGTTTTGCGACAGGTCGTATGGTTTTGCGACAGGGTTCGGTCATATCCGTGCACTTGTGCACGTACAGTGTCCGGACAGTTAACACTAGCGGGCTTTAGTTTAAGCCAGATCCTAGTGTACGTTTTGGGATTGGTTTTATCTCGTTTGTATTCGTGTTCCTCGGAACGCGGATGCGGGTGTGTATGCACAGTTGATAGAGAGACAGAGGCAGAGTATTCTCATTAGGGTTGTTGACAGTTGACTGTTAACTGTTGACTTTTGCTTAACCCTAATGAGAATAAGATATATGATTAACATTAATATTAATTAAGTATTATAGTGACATGGTTGTTGAGGGGTTGACTTTGTTGACTTGTTGACTTTGTTGACCGGTTGACTAGGTTGGACTAGTTGACCATCATCATGACAATGGCTATCATTCCATGGCAAAGACTTTTGCTTGCTTGTTTATTTATGAAAAATGAGTGCATGAAATGATATAGCCATTTTGACTTAAACCATTTACAAAATACTTGATTACTATTTTTGTTATGATGGCTTTTGGATTATGAGAGGTGAGAATGAGAAGAGTATGGTTCATTCTATCATTTGCTTTCTCTCTCTTGAGCTCTCTCATTGTCAAGCTCTCCCTCTTCCTCTTGCTCTCTCTACCTCAAGGCAAACCATTCTCATGTGTTGAGACTCATTGCCTTAGAGATAAAAATACACCAAAACATTCCTCTACTCATTCTAGTTCACAAGGCCTAGCAAGCCAAGTGATCTAGTTTCTTCAAAGTTCGAAGAAGAAGCCAAAGGTAGAAGCTTTCGGGTGGATCCATCTTCGGCGCAAGGAGACGACGAGGTGAAGCCGATCCGTACACCATCGAGGTTTGAAGACGAAGGAGTTCAAGAAAGAAAGGTATAACCCCCTAACCGAGTAGTTAACAACTCCTAGTTAGGTTGTTAGTTAGATGTTTAACAAAGATCCGGTTTTGAGTCCATGTTACCGTCTCTAGAAAATTGTTTTTCACCAAATTCCGCATGCCCGAAAGTGCCGGGAGAGGTAGCATGGACTTACAGTGGTATCAGAGCCTAGTTAAACTCTATCTAACATGTTAGCAAAGTAACTAGAAAATCGATCAAAGAAAAAGTCGTGAAATGCATCCCGATGTCTAACTTGCTGTCGATTTTCAAAGTACTGTAAAAGTAATAAATCATGCTTCAAAAATCGACTCAGGGTTTTTATAGTCTACTGTAGAAAAACGGTCCAGAGATCTCACCAAACCACCGCGGAAACGTGGCAATAGCTTGCTATTGCCGCGGTTCCGCGGCCGATTAAGATCCTCTCTGGATCGTCTTCGCTGCAGTTTGTTCTATGAGGTATTTTGGGAATTTTGGTATATGTTTTTTCAGCTCAGATTTTCCAGAAAGAAAATTTTGTTTTTGGGGCTTTAAAAACCGTATTTTGATCGAGTTTCTAAAGACTTAAGCTGACGGGTTTTTATCTGTGATGTGATATTTGTATTGAACGTCTGCTAATCGCTATATGTCGATTAGTGGGAGTTATACAAATCTGTGATCTGTAATGTCATTGGAATGTGTATATGAATTCATTGGATTGTCGCGGGTGAATAGCCGGGGGTTGTGAGACGAGAGTTTTCTTTTCTTTCAATTCATGTAAATTTGTAAATTGATGTAATAATTATTTATATGGCCGCACAACCGGGTCGGGGTTATAGCCGTCATTGTATAATTTCTTTTTACTGTTTTTGCTCCTAGGATAGACCCATGGAGGGGGTGCACAAACTACCGGGTATGCCGAAGTGCCGAGTGGCCTACTCACGGAGTTGAGGGAGGTTGCTTCGCTTCGGGTACTTGGCAGGTAGTTTGCCGCACCCGTAGGGGTCTTGGATGGGGTATTGGCTATTCACCGCGACCGTGTAATCTGCTTTTCGTTACAGGCTCGTACGAATTGCGGGTTCCTAGTATATCCAATGTGTTCATCTGTGATCTGAAATGGCTATCATTGCAATATATCTATATATGATATTATTTAGGCGTTGCTTATGTTTTACAGCCGCGCTAGCCCAGCCCCCGCTCTGTCGTTAGTTAAGTAACCTAACGGGTAATGACGGGGCCCCGTGGCGAATGCGAATGGCATAAGCGTACGTCATATTTTGGTTGTTTTCTGCAATGGTAGGATTAAATGATGGGACGCATTAAAAGAACTAATGCAAGAAAAATATGCATTAAAAGAACTAATGCAAGAAAATAAACCAAGTAAAAGTCGTTGGAACACTTTCGAAAAACCACTCGGTTCTTTTCAAAACCAACTTTTAAATGCGGAGCTTGAGCCACTCCTTTTAAAAGCTATCTCGTTCCATCGATTATATCAAGTTCACTACGTTCACGGTTTAGCCAAAACCATTCGTAGCCCTCCATCATTTCAGTTAAATATTCGGTAGTATTCAAGCTATGTATTTTGACCTCACGCCAAGGCATAGTGATTGGTAGCTGCCGGATATTTATCTGTTGCATAGATAGAATGCGTTGGTTTGGGACAGCCGTACTGTCATTTTGGCCTACGTCAAGGGTAGGTACGGGTGGGTTCAAATTAACCTGGATAATGATGGGAAGAACTTGATATGTGACTTATGACATTTTGACCTCATGCCAAGGTCATAAGAGCATGGGGCAAAAATCCACATCGGGAGTTTTATAAGTACTGAAACTTGCTAGAGTTGCATACCATCTGGAGTGTGATGATTCTGGTAGGATTCCTTCAGTTTCGTCACGCAATGATATTTGGATCCCGATCCTACCGTAAGTATATGCTACTCCTCGGGAAATTTCTCACTTAACGATCAATGCTATAAACCAAGTTGGTGTCTAGAAAGGTGTTAGCGGGGCTACGCCCACAGGGAAAAGAGGTTATTTAATTAAGGAACTTCGCGAAAGCGTTGGAAAACCTCCCTCGAAGTACCGACACCAGCCTGGCCGAACGGTTAAGCAAGAATTGTACGGTGAGATTGATCCTGACTAATTCTTCCTTTTTGGTTTGAGGAGGGATTCGAGAGACAGTGGGAGCCATCCTGTTTAGATAAACTAAAAACCACTCTAAACTTGCAAGAGCATCATGTTGAGTGTTTCTTCTCTCTCTCATAATTGCAGCGACCAATCGACATGACTGGACTTAAGTTACTTCTAGATAAAAACATACTGACAGGGCCAAACTACAAAGATTGGCTCAGGAATGTCAAGATGGCAATCACTTACGACAAGCTGGGGTATCTTCTTACCACCAAAGTTCCCCCTGTCCCAGGTCCCAAAACCAGCGTCGCGGATAAGGAAATCCGTAAGACCTGGGAACTAGACTGCGCGAAGGCCAAGTGCCTCGTGCTTGCCTCTATGGACAACGAACATCAGAGGAGGCACGAGAATATGGACCTCGAATCCATATTTCTTCATACAAAAGAACTGTATGGAGAGCAATCCGTATCGCAAGATACGAAGTGTCGAAGAAGTTATTTTCGGCAAGATTGGCCGTCGGATCATCGGTAGCGGAACACGTGCTTAAGATGATTGGCTACATTGAGGAGCTCGCGGACCTTGGGACCGCGTTGGAGAATGAGCTCTATACGGACTTGATTCTCCAGTCCCTTCCTTCTACTTACGCCCAGTTTATACTGAACTTCAACTTACAAGAAAAGGAAGTTGAACTTTCAGAACTCCTCAACATGCTGAGGAGCGCAGAGGGCACCCTACAGAAAGGTAGGGAAACATCCACTTTGTTTGTAGGAGGATCTTCTTCTTCTAGGTCCAAGGCGAAAGCCAAGGGAAAGAAGAAGAAAGCCCCCGCCAAACCAAGGGGCGGTGTTAGTAACGTGGATACGAACGGAAAGGCAAAAGCAACTAAGAAAGTGGGGAAGCTTGTGGATAAGGAAGAATGCTTCTATTGTCATAAGAAGGGACACTGGAAGAATGATTGCAGGGCTTGGAAGGCCAGAACACAGGAACTGAAGCAGGTTGCGGCTTCAGCTTCAGGTGTGTATGTTATTGAAAACTGTCTTTCAATAAACTCTACTTCCTGGATATTAGATACCGGATCAGGATCTCATATCTGTAATTCTTTGCAGGCGTTGAGAAACCGTAGGTTTTTGAAGGCAGGTGACATGACCCTCAAAGTTGCAAACGGAGCTAGCATGGATGCTAAGGCCATGGGGGACTATCACCTGGGAATGTCAGATGGACATGTTTTGGTTTTGTGTAATTGCTTTTTTGTACCCAACGCAACCTGTAATATCATTTCTGTATCTTTGGTTTCTAAAGAAGGTTATGAATTTGCGTTTGTAAGCAATGTTGTAAACATTCACCTTAATCAAGTTCTGATTGGGTCAGGTACATTGAACAATGGTATATACGTATTAAACCAACCACAGATTTTCAATGTCCAGAATACACACAAAAGAAAGTCTCCAGAAATCAATCAGACTTTCTTATGGCATTGTAGACTGGGTCACATCAATGAGAGAAGATTGACTAAGTTACATACAGAAGGATATTTGAATCCGTTCGAATATCAATCGTATGCCACTTGTCAATCCTGTCTCAAAGGAAAGATGACAAAGACTCCGTTCACTGGACACGGAGTAAGAGTGAGCGAGCTCTTGGGACTCGTACACAGCGACGTGTGCGGTCCAATGTCTACACATGCGCGAAGCGGTTTTTCTTACTTCATTACTTTTACGGATGATTTTTCAAGATTCGGACATATCTTCTTAATGAAACATAAGTCCGAAGCCTTTGGAAAATTCCAGGAATATAAGAATGAGGTAGAAAAACAAACCGGCAAAAGTATCAAGATTCTAAGATCGGATCGAGGTGGTGAATACTTGAGTGCCGAGTTCCTGGACTATTTAAAAGAGAATGGAATTCTCTCTCAGCTTACTCCTCCATACACTCGGCAACATAACGGTGTATCGGAGAGACGGAACCGAACCCTATTGGATATGGTACGGTCCATGATGAGTAACACTGAGTTACCGCAATCATTCTGGGAATATGCGCTAGAATCAGCCGCATACCTTTTGAACCGAGTTCCTACTAAGACTGTGCCTACCACACCATATGAGTTATGGAGTGGGAAAAAACCCTATCTTCAATATCTGAAGATCTGGGGATGTCCAGCTTTTGTCAAAAAGCAGCATGCGGACAAACTCGAGGCACACTCAGTACTGTGCAAGTTTGTGGGATACCCAAAGAACACCAGGGGGTATCTTTTCTACCACGCAGAGGAACAAAAAGTCCTTATTTCTCGTAATGCCCACTTTCTAGAACACCAGTTCTTGGAAAAGAAAATTAGTGGGAGCGCAGTAGAACTGGAAGAAATTCCAGAACCACAGACTATTACTGAAAGCTTAGTAGAATCAGAGGGTTCAAAAGAACAGGACATTCCTACGCCGCTCCGCAGGAGTAGTAGGCAGTCTCATCCGCCCGAGAGATACTACGGTTTTCTCATAGACGGGGATAGAGAGGATTGCATCATAGATTATGATGAGCCTACTAGCTTCCAGCAGGCCTTTCAGAGCGTTGACTCGGTAAAATGGCTGGATGCAATGCGGACCGAAATGGAATCCATGTACACCAACAAAGTATGGACGTTGGACATTGCTCCAGACGGGGTAAAACCCGTAGGATGCAAGTGGATCTTCAAAAGGAAGATTGGTGTAGATGGTGTAAGTCTACGCTAGCGCCCCGGCCGTCTACAGACGCCAAATGCGGAATAAAAACTTTTCAACTGGCGCTATCGTATACTTTAACCCGGATCTGCCATTATTGCTAAACTAACAAACTGTAAAGAGTGTAGAAAGGTTATACCGAACGATCCGAGTCCTTCGTTCTTTAACCATCATCCCACGCTCCGTTGCGGCTGCTCCGATCTCGTCGAACTCCGATATCCTCGTCGAGGTGGCACCACATCACTGATTCTTTAAACGGGCTCCCGCCTCTGACTTGAGGCAACTCGATCGTCAAGTTTGCTAAAAGAGACGACCAAGATTGATGTAGAGAATGAGTAGATGACTTTGTCTCGTTCCGTCCAAAACTGTGGACGGACGGTTAATGAAGTTGCCGAGGGAGTTGGGTGATGGAATGAAATGAACTGTAATATTCCATGCACCCCAAATACTATCATATCTTTTCACAAATGAAAAACCATCAAGTGAGAGAGTGTG
Source organism: Agapanthus africanus (assembly GCA_030015575.1). Lineage (NCBI taxonomy): Eukaryota > Viridiplantae > Streptophyta > Magnoliopsida > Asparagales > Amaryllidaceae > Agapanthus > Agapanthus africanus. The sequence goes on along the minus strand of JASDDO010000029.1, from coordinate 393,569,627 downwards.
TGGAGGAGAGAGAGGGCCGACCATTCTTATAGAAGAGGGAGATGACCGTAGGAGAGGGGGTGACCATATGATGAAGCTTATCATGAAGAAATATCTTAACCAAAACAAGAATGTATAAATTTCAAAGCATGAGTCATAATCACACCTCATCAAGCCATTAATGAAACCATTAATGCACTAATGAGTCATGAAGCCTAGTCATCATCTAGAAGCTTCTAGAAGCATGACTCACTCTCATCCAAGAAAAGATAAATCCGTCTTTAACCGAATGTTAAAAGACGGCTGATAGAAAACAGGAAACTGGCAACTTCCAAAAGTGATCCTGAAACGACTTTCAGGATAACCCCGAAACTGTATAAATATACCCGCATTTGTATTACGACCGAATACAAATGCAACTGAGACAAAGATATTATACCCACTCAATATAATACTCGGATCCGGCTTAAACCAAAGCCGACCAGTATCATCTGCCCGAAAACTGACACGTGCGTAAACGCACGTGCATTTTCCGAACCCTGCCATAAAACCATACGGCCTCTACAACGTTTCGCCCGAACTTAGGAAACTGTCTGTGGGGGACTCTAATGACTCGTCAGTACCCTGGCAGTGGGTTTAACCACAAACCGTCAGCTGCACTAGCTATGCGTAACGGTTGCCCACGGACTGACCTCAAGGGAGACTGATGAGCGAACTCAAGGGTGGCCGATGAGCTGACACATCCAGAAACCCTACTGAGCCTAACAGTGACAATGTATATACAGTCCGATCCGTTCGTCAATGAGTATCGCATATCCGCCTGGGGGGCTAGTAACGTCAGACCCCCAGAAGCAGTATAAGTCGTGTCGGAGTGAAGCCCAATAACACCCTGAGATACTACTGGAGTACCTACCAGTAAATCTCCTGCCACGGCCGTGGGCTTTGTGTAATGGCTCTCCTAGACACAGCACGATCTCGCCCCCAATACCGGGAGAGACGAATCCCCTGCCGATCCGCTCACGTGCCTCCATATGGCTCGGGACTGTACCCAAAAGCTACCTGTTTGCACGACTCCTTTGAGCCGTGGTAGGGTAGAAATCAAAGCACAGTGGGAACTCACACGAGACAAATGACGACCTCAGGTCGATGAACTAACCTGTACACATGTCACCAGGGAACTGCTATCTGACGGTAGATATAATACTAACTAGCAGATTCCCGGCGAGTCCTGTCCGGTGTACTCATAACCCAATGAGCACCTGTATACATCTTAGGTGATCCAACTGACACCAGTGGCTTGTGAGACCGGCCACCGCCCCTCGTCGGGGTCTCGACTGTATACACTAGTCTACTCCGGAGTATCGATGCCCTGTCTCGAAACTCCCACGACTAGGGACCACAATTAAGGATATGCATATAAACTACCCAACTCTCACGTATATGATCGCCATCATACTGTTGGTAGTAAAGCAAGATCCTAAGGGCTCTATCAAAGTGTAACATGCAATCAGTCACCTGAACATGTACACGACTGATAAAGGCAAACCAGATAGTATACTATCATCTCGAGTAAGACTGTCCTACCGGGATAGGTCCTCCGCAATCATTGCAATCACGTACCTGCGATCCAATAATTGACTATGAGGGCACTATCTCCAACAATCTCCCACTTGCACTCAAGGCTAATATTGCGATGTCGACTACTCACAGCCCGTGTGAAACCGAACATCCAACTCCTCTACTAATCAGTTTCACAAAGCCCGTTTGTAAAACTATTGTGTTCGAGAAATAGCCTCAGTGAGTGGATCCGCCTAGAAGTTTCTTTCTATGTCTCTCTTAATCTCATGTTCGCGGAGAAAGCCATCTCCCGAATTGAGTAGTACCTGTCTTAGAATATGTCTGGATATCTGATGGGACCTTAGTTCATAAATGAACTCCATATCCAAACTTCTTAGACTGTATGGATCACTGAACCTAATCAGTATCCGGCACCATGCCACCCACAGTATCCTCTGGAACCACCTGTCCATAATACTGTCCCTCGTCAGAGGGAAAACTAAAACTCTGACAATCACTCTGTCATCTATGTCACCTTTGAAGCCTGGAATGATAACCGTCTCCCGAAAGAGGCTGTCGTTATCAAATCCGTAGAACATGTACTAATGTTCTAAAACTGCTTCCTTATGTTTCTCCAGGATTGGATTAATACAAACTTATTGCATCTAGTGCAAAAACAACATTTGGTGCGGTACTTGACATCTCATGATTGACTCAATTGCCTAAGCAAGTGATCTGCCAATCATGCACATCCCTCTCCCCTTTAGTCTATACGACACCTTTAGAGAGGGTGACTCCATCACCTGCAGGTACACCACCATGCTAGGAGTCAACTATTCCAAAAACCATTAGAATATCTGTCAAAGTACCCACATTGGGAAACTACCCAAATCCAGATCTAAAACCATAGATCTAGAAACCAGAATGTCAAATATTATATCCATATCCTGTCTGGAGAAACAACTGTGTGACGACCACAATACAACCGATCGTAGTATAGGAATTTTACTTCCTACTCTGTGTATGTCATCCTGATACCATGACATCACACCCTACTACCTTCTTAACAGATCCATCCCCTATTCTGATTGAAGTCAAAACCATGACTGTCATATCAAAATTAGATGATCTATCTCCGCTATAACTGCTCAAGCCTATAAATAGATATAAGCTACTTGCCCACTATGCTTCCGCTGCTCCCACTGAATACGATAACCCTCTGGCAGAATAATATACACGTACACTTCTAAAGCTAGTTTAGAACGACGCTATACTTATCCTCCTGCCTGGTCTCATAGTCTGGAACAACAGTAGTGTCAAGTCTGGGTAGATAAGAACCTCCCTGTCACCGTCCTTGAGGCTACCGAAGTACCTCTCGGGTGTCTGAGGTTACCCACCAAATCTGCGGAGTGGCTATTGGAATGTCAAACTTGATTGAATGTATAGGTCCTATTAAATTTTCCGTAATCGTTCGCGGTTCTGGAATCACTTCCAGTTCTACCATACTCCCACTACTGTTTTCTGAAAAAGATCCATTTTACTAAAACTGTGGCGAGTCAAGAACAATATCACTATTGATCTTCCAAATGGTAGAATATCAACCCTCGTCATAGCCAGGGTCAACCCACAAACAGCCATTACAGAAACGTGCCCTGAGTTATCCAGTGTCTGGTTTTAAGCATAAGCTGGACAACTCCCCGTACCTTAATTTCTTTTAAGGTACGATCCATTCTATATCCAATACAGAAACTTTGGCACTTATTTAATTGGAACTATATTCAAATCATGCAGCTGTCTCCAGTGCATATCAACTTAATGGAAAGAGGCTAATCAGCATTACTCAACTTAGGAATCCATCCAATTATGAGTAACCTGAAAGAGAAACACGTTTCTCAAAACCATCACTATCATCTGAATACCAATCACAAGAATCTACATCTTCGATCTCTTTGAAGAATCCCGATACTTGTGACACCTGGTTCTCTACTTTATTCTTATACCCACAACTTCTCAAAACTTAGACCTTGTATTTCTACGAAACACTCGTCTAAATACTAGAGAAGTTATAAGTAAACAGAACATAGTACGAGGACCTACCCCTTTATCCTGATGGACACTGGACAACATACAATACTCTGTATAAGTCCGCTGAGTTGAACAACTCATAACCTGTGCGTTGTAGGTGGAAAACTGTACCCTGGCGATTTCCTCAAATATCACCAATTACAACGAATTCCGATATAATGAGGATGATCACCTAATTCCTAATATCTTACTCCCACTCATCATCTGTAAAACCATACAGATATGAGAATGAAACCTGGTAAATACATACCCTTGGAGTAAGTGTCTAATCGGGAAAACAGTTTTTCCTTTAACAATGCACTGAAACATGAAAATGTTTCGTAGGGGTATCCAGGTATTCATAGTAATGCCTCTTCCATAATCCAATTCATGACTTCAACCCTATATTTTATTGCCATCTCTCTAAATCACTTTATTTGTCTTTAGTCGTTACCTTCTGTACACCATCGTTAGGCTAAATGGTTTTCTTCCTTCCCTACCGTTCGGCACCAGCCTATGGTTTGGAAGAAGACTATCCAGTAAGCATAATAGGTGTACCCTCCTAAACCAAGGAGTACTCGCATCTCGAGAGAAGGTGATGATAAAAGACAACTGAATAATACCTTATTCTTTTAAAGGTGAAATAGGAGCGGCGATGAAGTACACGGTTTTGGTCGTGAATGATATCAGTCGCAATTTACTTTGCCCTCTTTCTAATCCCTTTATTTTGTCTTTACATATTACCTTCTGCACACCCTCTTAGGCTAATTGGTTTTCTTCATTCCCTACCTTTCGGCACCTGCCTATGGTTTGGAATAAGACTATCCAATAAGCGTAATAGGTGTACTCTCCTAAACCAAGGAGCTCTCGCAACCTGAGAGAAGGTGATAATAAAAGACAACTGAATAAACCAATTCTATTTCTCCTGAACCTGGATCCATCCTCGAAGAAGTCCCTTCGAGTTCGTATATAACCATACGATGGATCTATCCAATGGAAGTGGATATCCGTAGTAAAACGAGTGTTCTGAGAAATTCAAAGGGTAAAAGAAGGAGTGGCAATGACTTATGCAACATAGACAATCCAAAAGCCAGTATTTTAAGAAGGTTCGGTCAATCTGGTCACTGAGTCATAGTCTAGGGTCGGTCAAAGGTCGCTGCCAAAGAGAGAGAGAGAAAAGAAACACTCTGCGTGCACTCTAACCTAGATCAGAATGGTCATAACTTTATCTAATCCAGAAACCTCCCACTGTCCTGTCAAATTCTCCTCCAAACCTAAAGAAGAATCAATCGGGATCACCCGAAGAGTAAACCAACTCATCAGTGGGAATCGGGATCCAACTCTCATCGCATGATAACGTGATGGAATGCATCCACGTTACTCATACTCCAGAAAGTATGCGCACACTTGGCAAGTTTCAGTTTCTTTAGAAACTCCCGATCTGATTTTTGCCCCATGCTCTTATAACCTTGGCTTTGGTCAAAATGTCATAAGTCACATGCCAAGTTCTACCCATCACTATCTTGTCAATTTGAACCCACCCGCACATGCCCCTGACTTTGGCCAATCGGCAGAACGACTGTCCCAAACTAACTCATCTATCTATGCAACAATTGAATACCCAGCAGCTACCAAACACTATGCCTTAACTTTGGCTAAAATACATAGCTTGAATACTACTGAATACCCAAAAGAAGTGACGGAGGGCTACGGCTGGTTTTTGGCGAAAAACCTTTAGCGTAGTGAACTTGATATCGCTGAAGGAACCTGATAGCTTTTTAAAATATAGTGGCGAAAACCTTTTGCTAAAGAGGTCACTCCCGGTGAAGGGATCTCGGCTCTTTCCTCGTGGAATGAGGTGCAGGATATTCCACTGAATACCGCTATGCAAAGCAACATGTAATCGACTATAGTGAAGTTATTACCCTGATGCAAACTTCTGCCCAAGGGGTCAGTCCCGGTGAAGGGATATCGGCCCTTGCCCCGTCGAATGAGGTGCAGGATATTCCACTGAATATCGCTATGCAAAACAAAAGGAAACGTCTTTGCAATAACACCTTTTAAATTTGTTCCAACAACTATATACAGGTTTGTTTTACTTTGCATTGATCAGAATCAACGCAGTCCCATCAATCAATCACACCAGAAAAGAACGAAAAATAAAATGTACGTATATGCCATCCGCATTCGTCACTGGGTCCCGTCATCACCCGTTAGGTTACTTAACTAACGACAGAGCGGGGACTGGACTAGCGCGGGTGTAAAACATATACAACATCTAATAGTATATAAACCAATATACATAATCGCTCCAGGCGTGATAATATGCAACATTACAGAAAAGTAATAAGCATCACAGAACAATACAGATAATCTGGGATCCCCGGGTTTCACAGAGCCGCTGCTGAAACCCGACGTTCCCCTGTCGTGTGGATAGCCTGTTCAATGAAATCTAGACCCCTACGGGTGCGGCAAGTTACCCGCCAAAACCTGAAGCGAGGCAGCCCCCTACAGCATAGTGAATGGACCACCCAGCACTTCACGGAATCCGGTAAGCTTGGGCACCCCTCCTTGGGTCAACCTGTACCCCCTACGAGTGCGGCGAATAGTCTGCCAATTTTAGAGTGGGGCCCCTCTGCCTCCCAAAGCCATGAGATGCGGACCCGTTGCCCTCCAGAACCCGGCTATCCGTGCACTCCGTCGCGGGGTAAAACCTAGTACAGTAATGAAAAATAGTACAACAGGTACATCGACCGCAACCTGGTCGTGCCCCAAAAGAATATTATACAACAGGCAGTGACGGCAGTCCACATGTTGGACGCTCGCCCTGCAATATCAAATGTACAAATAAACTCAAACTGTACTACCATTGCACACTGCTATCCACCACGACAAATCCGCAACAATACAGCACAACACAGAACATCAACGCGAATGTCACGTTCGCAAACCCGTCTAAAAGAACTATAGCAATCAGACGCAGTTTACCGATCAAATGACATTCCCGGTCGGAGATATAATGTAAGCACTGTAAACTAACATGTTTAAATTTCGATCGGCAAAATATCAAGAAGTGGGCCCCACGACTTACTGGTGAACAGTAACAAAATCTGGGCCAAAACGATATATATCAAAAACCCCAAAATCCCACAGAGAACCAACTGACAAAATTTGGGAGCACGTGCTCCCCACGTGGCCGCGGTTGCGCGGCCAAACCATGGGTTTGGCCGCGTTTCCGCGGCAGCTTGGAGGGATCACGACCCCAAATTTTGTCGTGACTCTTAAAAGTTCCTGCTCTGATTTTTAAGACATCCAGAAATAATTTTTGAGACCGTTTAAAAACAACAGAAACTGTCGGCTTGGATTTTTGCAGTTTTCGATTTCCGGTCGGATCGAAGTTTTAAACGCGTTAGCACAAGTTAGTGTAGCAAAATGGTTAGGCTCTGATACCACTGTAAGTCTACGCTAGCGCCCCGGCCGTCTACAGACGCCAAATGCGGAATAAAAACTTTTCAACTGGCGCTATCGTATACTTTAACCCGGATCTGCCATTATTGCTAAACTAACAAACTGTAAAGAGTGTAGAAAGGTTATACCGAACGATCCGAGTCCTTCGTTTTTTAACCATCATCCCACGCTCCGTTGCGGCTGCTCCGATCTCGTCGAACTCCGATATCCTCGTCGAGGTGGCACCACATCACTGATTCTTTAAACGGGCTCCCGCCTCTGACTTGAGGCAACTCGATCGTCAAGTTTGCTAAAAGAGACGAGAGCATGAGTAGATGACTTTGTCTCGTTCCGTCCAAAACTGTGGACGGACGGTTAATGAAGTTGCCGAGGGAGTTGGGTGATGGAATGAAATGAACTGTAATATTCCATGCACCCCAAATACTATCATATCTTTTCACAAATGAAAAACCATCAAGTGAGAGAGTGTGTGGAGGAGAGAGAGGGCCGGCCATTCTTATAGAAGAGGGAGGTGACCGTAGGAGAGGGGGGTGACCATATGATGAAGCTTATCATGAAGAAATATCTTAACCAAAACAAGAATGTATAAATTTCAAAGCATGAGTCATAATCACACCTCATCAAGCCATTAATGAAACCATTAATGCACTAATGAGTCATGAAGCCTAGTCATCATCTAGAAGCTTCTAGAAGCATGACTCACTCTCATCCAAGAAAAGATAAATCCGTCTTTAACCGAATGTTAAAAGACGGCTGATAGAAAACAGGAAACTGGCAACTTCCAAAAGTGATCCTGAAACGACTTTCAGGATAACCCCGAAACTGTATAAATATACCCGCATTTGTATTACGACCGAATACAAATGCAACTAAGACAAAGATATTATACCCACTCAATATAATACTCGGATCCGGCTTAAACCAAAGCCGACCAGTATCATCTGCCCGAAAACTGACACGTGCGTAAACGCACGTGCATTTTCCGAACCCTGCCATAAAACCATACGGCCTCTACAACGTTTCGCCCGAACTTGGGAAACTGTCTGTGGGGGACTCTAATGACTCGTCAGTACCCTGGCAGTGGGTTTAACCACAAACCGTCAGCTGCACTAGCTATGCGTAACGGTTGCCCACGGACTGACCTCAAGGGAGACTGATGAGCGAACTCAAGGGTGGCCGATGAGCTGACACATCCAGAAACCCTACTGAGCCTAACAGTGACAATGTATATACAGTCCGGTCCGTTCGTCAATGAGTATCGCATATCCACCTAGGGGGCTAGTAACGTCAGACCCCCAGAAGCAGTATAAGTCGTGTCGGAGTGAAGCCCAATAACACCCTGAGATACTACTGGAGTACCTACCAGTAAATCTCCTGCCACGGCCGTGGGCTTTGTGTAATGGCTCTCCTAGACACAGCACGATCTCGCCCCCAATACCGGGAGAGACGAATCCCCTGCCGATCCGCTCACGTGCCTCCATATGGCTCGGGACTGTACCCAAAAGCTACCTGTTTGCACGACTCCTTTGAGCCGTGGTAGGGTAGAAATCAAAGCACAGTGGGAACTCACACGAGAAAAATGACGACCTCAGGTCGATGAACTAACCTGTACACATGTCACCAGGGAACTGCTATCTGACGGTAGATATAATACTAACTAGCAGATTCCCGGCGAGTCCTGTCCGGTGTACTCATAACCCAATGAGCACCTGTATACATCTTAGGTGATCCAACTGACACCAGTGGCTTGTGAGACCGGCCACCGCCCCTCGTCGGGGTCTCGACTGTATACACTAGTCTACTCCGGAGTATCGATGCCCTGTCTCGAAACTCCCACGACTAGGGACCACAATTAAGGATATGCATATAAACTACCCAACTCTCACGTATATGATCGCCATCATACTGTTGGTAGTAAAGCAAGATCCTAAGGGCTCTATCAAAGTGTAACATGCAATCAGTCACCTGAACATGTACACGACTGATAAAGGCAAACCAGATAGTATACTATCATCTCGAGTAAGACTGTCCTACCGGGATAGGTCCTCCGCAATCATTGCAATCACGTACCTGCGATCCAATAATTGACTATGAGGGCACTATCTCCAACAGATGGACAGGTTGAGACCTATAAAGCTAGACTTGTTGCAAAGGGTTTTCGTCAAAGACCTGGTTTGGACTATGACGAAACCTTTTCTCCAGTGGCTATGCTGAAATCCATTCGGATCCTTCTTTCCATTGCTGCCTTCCATGATTATGAGATTTGGAAGATGGACGTAAAGACCGCTTTTCTAAATGGAAATTTAGAGGGGTGTGTCTATATGAACCAGCCAGAGGGTTTCATTCAGAGTGGGAGCAGCGGAAAGGTGTGCAAGTTGCTTAAGTCCATCTATGGACTAAAGCAGGCATCGCGGAGTTGGAACATCTGCTTTGATGAGACGGTCAAAGAATTTGGCTTTATCAAAAATCCAGATGAACCATGCATCTATAGTAGATTTGTAGCGAGAACTGTAGTATTCCTCGTTTTATACGTGGATGACATTCTCTTAATAGGAAATGACATTCCTATGCTACAATCTGTCAAGGGGTTCTTGTCACACAGGTTCTCCATGAAAGACCTGGGTGATGCCTCATACATCCTGGGGATCCGGATCCATAGTGATAGATCCAAGAGGATATTAGGACTTTCACAGTCCAGGTACATCGACACCATACTGAAAAGATTAAGTATGGAAGATTCCAAGCGCGGTAACCTACCGGCTTGTCACGGGATCACCCTCTCCAAAGAGATGTCTCCCAAGACTGATTTGGAGAGGGATCGCATGTCTATTATACCCTACGCTTCTGCAGTAGGCTCTATAATGTATGCGATGTTGTGTACCAGACCGGATGTAGCTTATGCACTTAGTGTAGTAAGCCGGTATCAGTCAAACCCGGGGGAGAAACACTGGATAGCGGTAAAGAACATTCTCAAGTACCTGAGAAGGACTAAGGAGATGTTCTTGGTGTATGGCGGAAAAGACCTCCAGATCGAGGCCTTTGCTGACTCCAGCTTCCAGAGTGACAAGGATGATTCCAAGTCCATGTCGGGTTTTGTCTTTACCCTCAATGGAGGGGCGGTGTGTTGGAAGAGTTCCAAACAGGAAACTGTTGCAGACTCGACGATGGAAGCGGAATACATCGCTGCATCTGATGCCGCAAAAGAAGCTGTCTGGATGAGGAAGTTCTTGAAAGAACTTCAGGTGGTTCCGTCCATTGTTGATCCAATACCTCTGTATTGCGACAACAACGAGGCTATAGCTTTAGCAAAGGAACCCAGATCCCATCAGAGATCCAGACACATCTTGAGGCGGTATCACCTGATCAGGGAGATCGTGGATCGTCAGGAGATCGAGGTTCGGAGGGTTGCTTCAGAAGATAACACTGCAGATCCATTCACCAAGGCCTTGCCCCAGACTCAGTTCGAGCGGCTGATCGAGATGATAGGTCTTTGATACGCCAGTACATGGCCTTAGTGCAAGTGGGAGATTGTTAGTGTATATGCCCTAGAGGCCATTACTGTATCATACTAGTTTGTATATTACTTAATGGAAGCTTGGGATATTCACCTTGTATATACAATCTTGCTCAAAATAGTAGTATGCTACTTGGTTTGTTTCTACTTCAATGTGTACATGTGTTTATTTTATTATATCACCTATACGCATTAGTGGAGCCCTTAGGATCTTTGCTTGATTACCAGCGTTGTGATGGCAGTCACACTAGTGGGGGCTGGGTAATCTATAAGCACATCCTTATGCAGGTCCCTAGTCGCAGGACTATCGAGACAGGGCATCGATACTCCGGAGTAGACTAGCGCATGCGCTTCTCAACCCAGAGTGGGAGATGGTCTGTCCCACAGCCATCAGTACGTCGTACTGGAGATAGTATGCGGGCGCTCGTTGGGTTACGAGTACACTGGACAGGACTCGTCGGGAACTGACCGGTTGGTATTATACCTATCGTCAGTTATCAGTCCCTGGTGACATGAGTACAGCTTAGTCCGCTGACTTGACACTGTCACTTCGCCTCGAGTGTGTTCCCACTGTACTTAGATTACTACCCTACCACGGCTCAAAGGAGTCATGCAAACAGGTAGTAGTTGGGTGCAGTCCCGAAGCACTTGGAGGCAGTGACGGTTAGACAGGATTCATCTCTCCCGGTATTGGGGGTTGACATCGCGCTGTGTCTAGGAGAGCCATTACACGAGTAGTCCCTGACCAGGGCAAGCGAGATATACTGGTAGGCTTCAAGTGTTATCTCAGGGTGTTTTGGGGTTCACTCCGACACGACTTGTACCGCTATTAAGAGACTGACGTTTACCGCCCCCTAGGCCCGCCATACGATATATCAGACGAACAGACCGGACTGTACGGAGACTGTTACATTCAGGCTCAGTAGGAGTTCAGATGGGTTTCACTTCGTCAGTCTTCTTGTCGGCATCTACCTGGGGACTGTTACGCACAGCTAGTGCCGCTTGCGGTCTGTGGTTAAACCCACTGCCAGCGTAGTGTCGAGTCTTTAGAGTCCCACACAGAAAGCTATTCGCCTTTAGGCAAAAGAGTAGAGGTCGCATGGTTTTGCGACAGGTCGCATGGTTTTGCGACAGGGTTCGGTCACATCCGTGCACTTGTGCACGTACAGTGTCCGGACAGTTAACACTAGCGGGCTTTGGTTTAAGCCAGATCCTAGTGTACGTTTTGGGATTGGTTTTATCTCGTTTGTATTCGTGTTCCTCGGAACGCGGATGCGGGTGTGTATGCACAGTTGACAGAGAGACAGAGGCAGAGTATTCTCATTGGGGTTGTTGACAGTTGACTGTTGACTGTTGACTTTTGCTTAACCCTAATGAGAATAAGATATATGATTAACATTAATATTAATTAAGTATTATAGTGACATGGTTGTTGAGGGGTTGACTTTGTTGACTTGTTGACTTTGTTGACCGGTTGACTAGGTTGGACTAGTTGACCATCATCATGACAATGGCTATCATTCCATGGCAAAGGCTTTTGCTTGCTTGTTTATTTATGAAAAATGAGTGCATGAAATGATATAGCCATTTTGACTTAAACCATTTACACAATACTTGATTACTATTTTTGTTATGATGGCTTTTGGATTATGAGAGGTGAGAATGAGAAGAGTATGGTTCATTCTATCATTTGCTTTCTCTCTCTTGAGCTCTCTCATTCTCAAGCTCTCCCTCTTCCACTTGCTCTCTCTACCTCAAGGCAAACCATTCTCATGTGTTGAGACTCATTGCCTTAGAGATAAAAAGACACCAAAACATTCCTCTACTCATTCTAGTTCACAAGGCCTAGCAAGCCAAGTGATTTAGTTTCTTCAAAGTTCGAAGAAGAAGCCAAAGGTAGAAGCTTTTGGGTGGATCCATCTTCGGCGCAAGGAGACGACGAGGTGAAGCCGATCCGTACACCATCGAGGTTTGAAGACAAAGGAGTTCAAGAAAGAAAGGTATAACCCCCTAACCGAGTAGTTAACAACTCCTAGTTAGGTTGGTAGTTAGATGTTTAACAAAGATCCGGTTTTGAGTCTATGTTACCGTCTCTAGAAAATTGTTTTTCACCAAATTCCGCATGCCCGAAAGTACCGGGAGAGGTAGCATGGACTTACAAATTTTGTGCTTATGCAAAGTGTAATGTAAAGTGATGCACAAATAAGCACAAACTTCCCCCAAACCTGTTTACAGCAGTATCCTCACTGTTGTCTCTTTTAAATCTCAAAAATCTGTAGGCTTGAGAGGAAAAGTTATTAACGGGGACAAGAATAAATGAAAGTGAAAATCTTCCCCCAAACTTTTTATTTATTTATTTATATTATTTTTTTTATTTACAAATGATTCACCTCCATTCTAAAAATGAGACAATATTACCGAGACATGGAGGTAGTGTGGAGGAAAATCAATCATTATAAATCGGCTCCTGTAAAAATAGGAGCTCCTCCTTGGGGTCAGTGGAAAAATACGGTTTTAATCTATATTAATTCACTTTGAAAATTGTACCGTTTTTTTCTATTTTCAACTTCAACTGCCCCGTGTGGGTATACATACCGCACAACAAATGGTCCTTTCCAACGAAATCGGAGCTTACCCGCATGAAGATGGAGACGGGAATCGTAAAGAAGGACTTGTTGACCTGGGGTAAAGGTTTTTCTCAAAATATTTTTATCGTGAAATACCTTAGTCCGGTTCTTTACAATTACCGCATTATCGTAAGCCTTATCGCGGAGTTCGCTTAGCTCGTTTAATTGCAGCTTCCGAAAGTTGCAGGCTTGATTCAAATCGAAGTTAAGTTCTTTAATGGCCCGCATTGCTTTATGTTCAATCTCGACCGGAAGGTGGCAAGCCTTTCCAAACACTAGGCGGTAAGGAGACATACCAAGATCGGTCTTATAAGCGGTACGAAATGCGCAAAGAGCATCCGTCAATTTGGTTGACCAATTTTTCCGGTTTTTAGAAACTATTTTTTCCAAAATTAGTTTGATCTGCCTGTTGGAAATCTCAACTTGCCCGCTCATTTGGGGATGATAGGGTGTGGAAAGTTTATGGTTGATTGCATATTTCCGCATCAAAGTCTCGAAAGACCGATTACAGAAATGCGTCCCGTTGTCGCTAATGATAGCGCGAGGGTTTCCAAATCACGAAAAGATATTTTCTTTAAGGAACTTAATGACAACCTTGTTGTCATTAGTACGACATGGAATAGCTTCCACCCATTTCGAGACGTAATCAACCGCTAACAAGATGTACAAATTCTCAAAAGAGTTGGGAAAAGGACCCATAAAATAAATACCCCAAACGTCGAAAATTTCAACAACCAAGATTGGTTGAAGTGGCATCTCATTTCTTTTAGAAATCCAACCCGTGTGTTGACATTGTGGACAGGTTTTGCAATGATCAAATGCATCTTTGAATAAAATTGGCCAGTAAAATCCTTCTCCGCCGTCTTTCGTGGACCAAAGTGACCTCCACATGCCTGATCATGACCAAAAGAAATAACACTCTTGAATTCATCATTGGGGACACATTTGCAAATGATTTGGTCAGGACAATACTTAAACAAATAAGGTTCATCCCAGAAAAAATACTTTACTTGGGATAGAAATCGATAATTGTCCTGTTTAGACCATTCGCTTGGAATAAATCCCGTTGCAAGATAATTCAAAATATCCACGAACCAAGATTCGCCGGATACAGTCAAGAGTTGTTCGTCCGGAAAAGAATCGTTAATTGGCAATGTCACAGGTGAAGAAGAGATGCGCGAGAGATGGTCGGCTACTACGTTTTCACATCCTTTCTTATCTCATTTGACAAGATCAAATTCTTGTAATAATAGGATCCAACGTATTAACCTGCCTTTAGCATCCTTCTTCGATAAAAGATGTTTTAGAGCGTAGTGATCAGTGTAAACCACAATCGGTGGGCCAATTAAGTAAGGCCTAAATTTTTCTAAAGCAAATACAACTGCCAAGAGTTCTTTTTCGGTGGTTGTATAATTAATTTGGGCATCATTCAGGGCCTTACTTGCATAATAAATCACACGTAGCATCTTATCAATGTGCTGTCCTAAGACTACACCAAAAGCAAAATCTGATGCATCACACATAAGCTCAAACGGGTGGTTCCAATTAGGAGATGAGAGAACGGGGGCTGTAGTGAGAGAATTTTTAAGTGATTCAAAAGCAGCCTCACAGTTTGAATCAAACTGAAATGTGGTATCCTTGGCCAAGAGAAGAGTTAAGTGTCTAGCAATTTTGCTAAAATCCTTAATGAATCTCCTATAAAATCCTGCATGACCAAGGAAAGATCGTATATTTTTGACGCATTTGGGATGAGGAAGGTTATGAATGACATCTATTTTAGCTCTGTCAACCTCAATGCCTTTCCGTGAAATGACATGTCCAAGCACAATACCCTCTTGGACCATGAAATGGCATTTTTCCCAATTCAAAGTTAAGTTCTTATCTTTACAACGAGCAAGAACTGCGTTAAGATGAGATAGGCAATCATTAAAAAAATCCCCGAATATCGAGAAATCGTCCATGAAAATCTCCAGAAAATTCTCGACCATGTCCGAGAATATCCCCATCATACACCGCTGAAATGTTGCGGGAGCATTGCATAACCCAAAGGGCATGTGTTTATAAGCAAAAGTACCGAAAGGACAAGTAAATGCGGTTTTATCTTGATCTTTTTCGGCAATAGGGACCTGGTTATAACCGGAGTATCCGTCCATGAAACAATAATATTCATGTCCAGCTAATCGTTCCAACATCTGGTCAATAAAAGATAGAGGGAAGTGGTCTTTCCTCGTTGCGGCATTGAGTTTTCTGTAATCAATACATACACGCCACCCAGTTTGAGTGTGTGTCTGGATTAACTCATTAGCTTCATTAGATATGACCGTGATGCCGGACTTCTTAGGGACTACATGAATAGGACTTACCCATTGGCTATCAGAGATTGGGTAAATGATACCACTGTCAAGGCATTTGACGATTTCTTTCTTTACCGCCTCCTTCATGATGGGATTTAACCGTCTTTGTGGTTCTCGGGTTGGCTTGGCTTCATCCATCAAATGTATATGATGTTCTACAATCAAGGGACTAATCCCTTTGATGTCAGCCATTGTCCAACCAAATGCTTGCCTATTAGATCTCAAGACTATCAAAAGAGCGTTCTCTTGCTCTAAGGCTAGAGAAGCGGATATGATCACAGGTAAAGACTCATTCTCACCTAAATATGCATATTTAAGGTGAGAAGGTAACAATTTGAGATCTAATGTCGGCGGAGAGACAATAGAAGGTTGGGTAAGTGAATGCCATTCGGATTCTCGAAGAAGCTCATAACCTGCAAAGCATACAGACTCAGAAAGTGTGATTGACTCTTGTGATGAGTCAGAAGGTTCAAACTCAGGAGTGGACTCGTCAAAGGTGTCCTCACTATGATGTGCAAGATCAAGCAATGATGTGCTAATGTCGTCGAGATCATCAAAGCAAAGTTCATCAAGCTTGCAGCTTTCGGGAGCTATCTCATGGGCAGAACATACATCAAGAATATGTGTAGAGGGTTCAGACGGCTGACTTCCAATCTTATAAATGTTAAGCACAATTGTCATTTTCCCAAAAGATAGGTTCATGGAACCATTTCGACAATTAATGACAGCATTGGAAGTGGCTAAGAAAGGTCGACCAAGAATCACCGGAATTTGGTTCCGTGGGTTTGCTACAGGTTTTGTATCTAAAACAATAAAGTCCACAGGGAATATGAATTTCCCAACTTTTATCAACACATCCTCAAGCTCACCCCTTAGTTTGGTGATGGATCGGTCTGCCATTTAGAGAGTATAATGAGCTGGTTTCAACTCTCCAATCTCTAACTGCTCGTAGACAGAGTATGTAAGCAGGTTAACACTAGCGCCGAGGTCGAGTAAAGCACAGTTGATATTTTTACCCTCAATAGAAATAGAGATTGTAGGACATCCAGGGTCCTTTCGTTTCTTTGGTAATTGTGGGGTAAAAGCTGTGCTAACATTATTTGTCATGAATACCTTTTTGGGCACTTGAGCCTTTCTCTTCCTAGTGCACAAGTCCTTAAGGATTTTCGTATAAGATGGAACTTATTGTATAGCATCCAGGAGAGGGATATTTATGTTAACTTGTTTAATCATTTCCATAATCTTCTCCATATGTGGACTTGGTTTGTTTCCTTTTAACCGATTTGGATAAGGAGCTTTAGCAATAAGAGCTGGGCCCAACATTGGAGAAGGTTGTGTGAGTGGAATAGATCCCAAAATTGTTGTGGGGATCGTCTTTGGTTGACTAGAAGAAGTGGGCTGAGGGTTCGAGCATTGAAGGAAACGGAGAATAGGCTCGCAAGAAGATGAACTAGGATCAGAAGTGGAAGTGAAAGTGGAAGTGGAAGCCGGGGTGTCATTGATTGATTCATCATTATCAATATCAATATGTTCACCGACTTGATTATTCAGCACTCTTCCGCATCTCAACGTTTTAATGGCACTCACATTGTAGTGTTGTGAATGCCCAGGATTTGGTAGGGGTTGAGATGGAAGTTTTCCTTTCTCTCTAGCACTCATTTCAACATTTAATCGTGCAATTTGTGCTTCTATCGATTTAATACTCTTGCTGTGGGAGGCGGAGTTCTTCTTTATATCATCGATGGAAGACTTTATATCAGCCGACATTTAGATGGAATGTTTCATGAATAAATCCAAGGTTCGTTCGAGTGAAGAAGAATTATCGGTACCGGCCAATTGCAAAGAATTATTATACGGTGCAGAAGTGTTGGCCGGATTTTGAAAATTTTGTGGTTGAAAAGGGTGCCGACTCAGTTGTAGTGGTTGCTGTTGTTGTGGAGGGCCTCTTTGAAAGTTATTTTGGTTTGGAACCGTGTTTTGAGTTTGGTGTTGGTTCCAAGCAAAATTAGGGTGATTCCTCCAAACCTGATTATAAGTGGAAGAATAAGGACCGTTTCTAGGTCGTTGCTGAAAAGCAGCATTAGTGTGCTCTTGACCTTGAAATGGAGAATTCAAAGGACATTCTTCCATCAAATGTGATGGATCGGAACAACATCCACACACAGTTTTAGGGAGTGTGTGGCTGGGTTTGGGGAGGCTAATAAAAATTTGTGTTCCATAGCTTCAAGTTTCTTTTGTGTTGCTGCCATTTCAGTTTTGACTGCTATGGAAACATCAAGTTGATGGATACCACCCCTAGATGATGGTTGACTAACACTCTCCCATTGCAATGTTTTTTCAGCAAAATCTTCTAAAAATTTCCAAGCTTCACCGTCGTCTTTAGACATGAAAATGCCTTGTCGCATGGATTCAAGCATCTGCTTTGTTGTTGGATTAATGCCCTCATATATGATTCGATAGAGATCCCATCTATGGATTTCATGATGAGGACATTAGACTAGCAGATCCTTGAATCGTTCAAAACACTTCCAAAATTGTTCATTGGAAAGCTGGATAAATTGATTGATTTCGCTATGGACACAGGTGGTCTTATGATTGTGATAAAATTTCTTGAGGAATGCTATGACGAATTCATCCCAGTTTGAAATAGAGTGTGCAGCTGTGTTATAAAACCATTTTTTGGCTAAATTGCACAAAGTAAATGGAAGAAAACGTAATCTCATAGTATCCACAGAAAGTTGTGAAGTGCCCATCATAGCACATACGTTTTCAAATTTGGAGATAAAAACATATGCGTCTTCAGACTCGAGACCGTGAAATTTTGGTAAAAGATTGATGTAGTGAGGTTTGATTTCGAAGTTATTCCCATTGGCTGGTGGAATAGAAAGACAAGTAGAAAGAGAACCACGTATCGGGTAGCATCTCTCTTGGAGAGATATACGCGGTAGATTCTGCGCACCTGCGGGCAGTGGCAAAGTGGTGTAATAATTTGATGGAGATCTGTCCATCTTGGTGGATGTGGTGAGTGGTGTGGAAAAAGAAAATGTAGAATTACCGACTTCGGAGTCGATAGGAGGAACGCGAACAAGACGGGCACTAGAATCCCGTGTCTAGCCAAGCATGCACTAAACGGTTTAGCACAAGTGGCAGCGTAGGTGATAATTAGAGAAAATGGTTTGTTTTTGGCTTGTTTTGAAAAAGACGGATTTTGAAAAGTCACACAAAAAATGCACAATCAACCCTATGTCTACAGTCACTTAGGTCAAGTCACTAGACCGCTCCTAGACTTCCAGAAGACAAATCGCAGGATAAATTCTCTACTACCTCTTTATCCTTCCTGTGTCCAGGTAAGTGCCAGGTAAGTGGGAGGTATTCGCTACGTAAGTAGCGGGCCTAATTAAGTAACCACTTGCCTTAGACACACTTGTCTTAGACACCACAAAAGAAATACGGATAAGCAATAGATTGCCCATGACCTTCTTCTGTCCTAATTGAGCGCGACGGTCCTTAGAGTCTTATCTAGATATTTTTTTGTTAATGAGGGTAATGCGGATGCTAGTTTTGTGATTTTTGGGGCTTAGGAAGGGTAATGAAATCCCCAACTAATCTGAATTTGGTCTTTGCCCCTTAATTTCCGTATTAAAATATGCAAAACAACCAATATCAAAACACGCAACAAATTTTTATTTTTTTTGAGCGGCGAATTTTTGCAAAGAATTCTGCAGAAAAGTTGTTATTGGACAGATCAGAGAAGAGATAAGAAAGTATAGAATATACCAGAGAAAACTGAAGCCCTAAACCGTCAAGAATGCCGCGGTTCCGCCGTCAACACCTGCAAAATGCCGCGGTTCCGCGGTCTTTTGTCAAGTTCTTTAAACAAAATTTTGAACTTCTGCTCCCTTTGCTCCTCTGTCTTAGATGAAATGATCTGAATAATTTTCTCCCTGCTGCAATGATTCCAGATTTCCTTGCAAAATTTACACACTAATTGTTAAGCACACGATGCGATTTTGATTTAAAATTCCGATGGAATAATAATATTTCAACTCAAATAGCAATAACGAACAAATTACGCACGCATTCCCGGCAACGGCGCCATTTGATTTGATATTTTTTCTCGATTGGTTTGAAAAGTGTTATCACAATCAAAGAATTTATAGCCGCAAACAATAACAGTGTCGATGTAGCTCGTTAATGAGTACGGGTCGTCCACTGAGATTCGTGTATTTATTTGTTCTTGCTTTAGTTGAGCCGAAAGAAAATAGTAAAGAAAATTCAAGAAAATGAGAATTCAAGATTTAATAGAGTTTGTCATTTCAAGAAAATCAAGGAAAAGTTTACGATTTAGTAATCAAGAAATTGTCCAATATCAATTTTAGTTATCAAGAAAATTGAAGAATAGCTTATAGGGTTCGATAGGAATTAGTAACAATGATGAATACTAATAATGACTCATCTTATCTATTGATGAATTATAGCCAGAACGATGGCGATGAATGAAAATTAGGGATCTATTGAAAAAACTAGGGTTTCTCCTTCACCATCCCTTGTCATTTTATTGATCATCATTCAAATCTAGCCTTTAGCAAAGAGAATCATCAATCATTCAATCCCAAATTGCAACGAAATAATCAAGAATGGTGATCTCATTCCAAATTTGGTCATTGACTATTATTTTTCCTAAAGTTCATAATCCTCATAAGACTTAAGATTAATTTAAGATTTCATCACCATTTGATCTACCGAATTCCTTCGAATCCTAAACAAGCGAAGATTTCACTCACGCATTATGAAAATAGAAGAATCAAGAATTAGAAATTTCATAATGCAAGAATATAAAGGAAGCGAGAATTAACAATTGATCACCTTTATTAATCAACATCAAATTACACTTTCCTTCAATTCGAGGTTATAAGAAGTGCTCTCGATCGCTCCCTTGAAGAGATAACTATTCCGTCGAATTTCGCTTCGCTCGATCTCCGTGAGACTTGGACCTGTCGAGGATCTCGTGCTCTTGATGACGATTGGCTTTACATAAAGGATTTTGAATGTCGTTGCTCGATATTGTTCTCAATGATTCTTGATTTGGATCTCGAATTGGATTTGGTTTTGGTTTGTGTGCTAGAAATCGACTACAATCAACAACCTTTACAATGTAGCCCTAGGTCTCTTTATATAGCTCTTCACCAATCTTCCACTAGAAGCTAGGTTAATCTTCCCTAAGAAGCTATGTAGTTGTAGGGAAGCTTCTAGAGTAAGATAGTTATCAAGCTTGCATAAGAAGCTAGGCTGTTGTAGGGAAGCTTCTGGAGTAAGCTAGGTAGTTCGAAGCATCTTCAACATGCTAAGGAGCTATAAGGGAGCTTCTAGAAAAGTATCGACCGCCGACGCCCTAACTCGGCCGCGGATCCGCGGCAGATCGGCCTGACTCGGCAGCGGTTCCGTGGCCGTTTAGTGAGATTGATGCTTCATTCTTTCTGTGTATTCTGGTGTTGGCCAATTGGTGTTCAGGTGATATCTGAAATATTTTTATCTCTTATGAATCTCTGCCAGATTTTAATTCTTTGACTTGCTTCGTTTTATCGGCAAATTTGCGATTCCAATATATGTCCTGAAATAATTTTCTGCACAAATTCTTAGTGAGAAGTGTTGAGATATACAATATCATGCGTGAGATAATAAACACACAATTTCCTTTAAAGAATGTTGATTATATATATAACACGTGGTATTTGATATTTTCCACAAGAATTCGTAATCCGTGTTATATTTACAACAAACCCCCTTAGATAATTAGAATAGTGAGGAAATTGTTATATTACATATTGCAATATTTTCGACTGAACAGAGTCCCACCCGGGCGTGCTAGAATCTGTTCGCCGCCGAAAACCGGGAAGACAAACGTCTTGCCTGAATTTGGGGGCAGATGCTATTTGGTTTTATCCGCCCACCTCTCCGAAGATGCCAAGTTGATTTATGGCACCGTGTATCGGAGGTTTAGACGGATGCGGCCATTATAGCAGATTTCGTCAGATTCCCCCTCGTTGAGAGGGGTTTTTGATTGTGGGGACGCTCTTTCCTGCAGGCGCAAGCCCCTGCAGTTAATTACGTTACCGCGTAGCGATAACCACTTTCTCCTGCTCCAGAAGGTCATTTCGTGTTGTGTGCGTTTATTTTATTTTTGGTTGCCCGTGGATCGTATACGGAGATTAATTTATGTTGTCGCCCGTAGGGCGTGGATTAGTCCAAATCCGTATTTTCTTAGATTTGGGTTTAGGTTGGTTTAAGGTTCGTTAATCTTGTTTTAGATTTAAGATCAACTTAAATGCTTGTTAAGGATACGTTAGTCTAGTTTTAGACTAAGATCTACTTAACAAGACTTTGGGATCATTTAGATCCAACGAAAAAGTATTTGGACTCTATCGTTTTAGTTTAGAGACATTGCCGTCCATTGGGTTTAAGTATATCATAGTCCATGAGTTTAAGGACCTCATAGTCCGTAAGGTTTAGAGACATCATAATCTGGTGTAAAGAAGTCATAGTCTGTGAGGTTTAAAGACATCATAGTCTATATGGTTTAAAGACATCATAGTCTGTACGGTTTAAAGACGTCATAGTCTGTA
The DNA here is from genome assembly GCA_030015575.1 of Agapanthus africanus. NCBI lineage: Eukaryota > Viridiplantae > Streptophyta > Magnoliopsida > Asparagales > Amaryllidaceae > Agapanthus > Agapanthus africanus. The sequence continues at coordinate 393,547,441 of JASDDO010000029.1, read as the reverse complement.
AGGTTTTGGTTTAACCGTTGGGGATGCGCCAAAAGTTATTGGTTATCGGGACCCTCCATCTCTCTGAAGACGTTGAAGAATTACAACGATATATATCAGAGGTATGAAGAGATATACCCTTGAACCAATGTCCCGACTGAGGGGGAATAGGACGAACATCATTTTAGATGCCATCTGTTGGGAGATCATTAGCTATCTCTAAGACTGAGTTCGGATTTGGAGATCCTGAGCATGAGGAACTCAATTGACGCTTCTCGGGAAATTTGGTCTGAGTTTAGCTAACATTGGCCTTTCGTAGTGTTAAACACTAGTATATGCTTAGCGCTCACATGCTCCCATATGAGGTGCTTGAAATAGTATTAAACACTAAAAATTGGAGGCGCTCGCGTGGGGTCACGTGAGGCGCTTGAAGTAGTGTTAAACACTAAAAATTTGAGGCGCTGCTTCCTTGGGTTTATTCACTTGTTCTTTTCTGAGCGCTTAGCGCTATTGGGTCACGTGAGGTCACGTGAGGCGCCCCAAGTGGAAACTGCCTTTTGATTTACTCCCTTTCTATAAGTGCTAAGCACTACTTGGGGGGTCACGTGTGATCACGTGAGCCAGTCTCAGTTGTCCTCTTTTGTTCATCAAGGGTGTTCACGTGGGAGCACGTGATCGATCGTTATCATATTGGATGCCAATCCTTTTACGTGCATGGAGATCCTTAGTTTCGAGACTTTCAAACCCATTGTTTTGTAGGACTTAGTTTTTCTCTTAGGTTTGGGATCTGCATGGCAGAATCTCCTTAATGAGAATTAAATTCTCAACTTGTGAGGAGATCTGCTTCTGCAGATCTTTCACCATAAAGAAGAACTAGTTCTTATATGAAGGGTTAAACCCTTGTTTTATCAGAGAAATTAAATTCCTATATATTTTTTGGGAGAATTAAATTCTCTGAACTTAGATCTTTCCCTAGGTTTTGGATCTGCATGGCAGGATCTCCCCGATGAGAATTAAATTCTCAACTTGTGGGGAGATCTGCTTCTACAAATCTCAACCAAAGGAAGAACTAAGTTCTTTTTAGAAGAGTTAAACTCCTATCGAGGTGAAAAGGAGATGATATATTCTCTGTGTTTCGTTCCTTCTCTTACCTAGAGTTTCTTTTTTCTCTTTTTCTCTCTGCAGAATTAAATTCTCTTTTTAAGCTTACGAGGGTTTTTTTTCTCTTGTTTCTTCTTTGTGTCTCTTGGCTCCTATTTTTAGGAGAAACAAAAGAATCAATTTGTTCAGAAAATCTCTTATTGAGAGATTTTGATTGATTTTATAATCAACAAAAATGATATTTTAGAAGAGTTAAACTCTTATGGAGGTGAAAAGGAAATGAGATATTCTCTGTGTTTCGTTCCTTCTCTTACCTAGAGTTTCTTTTTTTTTTTTTCTCTCTGGAGAATTAAATTCTCTTTTTTAAGCTTACGAGGTTTTTTTCTTCTTTTCTTTCTTCTTTTTTCTTCTTTGTGTCTCTTGGCTCCTATTTATAGGAGAAAGAAAAGAATCAATTTGTTTAGAAAATCTCTTATTTAGAGATTTTGATTGATTTTATAATCAACCAAAATGATATTTTAGATCAATCAGTGAATTTTATTCACCGTTGGAGTTTTAATCCAAGGACTTCTGTTTTACAGAAGATATTTCTCACAAGATTAGGAAAATATTTCCTTATACAGAATCTTCTTCTGTAAATTGGTGATTTTTAATCACCGTTGGATTTTTAATTTAACGGTGCTCTGCTTTATAGAGCGCGAACTTTCTTATTTAGAAAGATCTAAGGAAATATTTTCCAAATAGGGCTTTGATCCCTTTTATTTAAAATTTAATTCTATTGGTTCAGAAGGCATAGAAGCCCATCACGTGTAGCACGTGACCCCATGAAGTTAAGCCCAGCAAAAGAGTGTCACATGCTATCACGTGACTTTTTCCCGCCAATTGTTTGTTTCAAGAAGGCGCCTATATACTTTGTATATAGAGGCCACATGTCTGCACGTGAAGCTCAGTTTCAGCCTCATCTTTCAGCCTTGTTTTGTCAGGCGCAGTGCCTATCACGTGTGGGCACGTGATACTCCATTTGGGGACTTTTCCCATTGCTTTTTATATTTATTATTTAGTTTTCATAAGGGAACACACATTTGTAGACCACTGTGCTATTACCGACGGTTTACATGTTGCATGTACATAGACTCGTATGATCACACACACATCATCGGTAATGCCATGCTACATATACATATAGAACTTGTCATGGTATTCCGCATCATACTATATTTCTGGTAGTACCTTAGATCACTGCTCATTACATATCTGCATGTATTACACCACTGTTATGTACTTTTAATTTGTTTCATTATTGCTATGTTCTTATGCGATGGTGTTTTCATAGTATTCATGTTTTTATGAGATTTGAGAAACCACGGATATGATTTTATAAAACTTATGGATATTTTAAAAATACGGTTTTCTCTTGATATGATGATTTGACGTCCACCGTGAATTTTCTGATATTTACGGCATAATTATCCGAATCGAGGTAGGGGGAGAAACCGATTACAGATACACGGTGGACCCGGTACGGGACCTAGGGGCAAGAATCCCGTATAGAAAGACGGGTGAGCCTAGTGAGGACGAGCCCGACCGGAGATAGATTAGAGCACGACGGATATCCGGGAGATACCGACCGGGGCTACTGATATCGAGAGCACCGGTCTGACGAGACGATGCCTGCAATATCGGGTTTTTACGTGTCAATACTGGACACGCGATTTATGAGGATTTCGAGTGGCAATGCTGGACACTCGGTTTTTATGAGGATTTCGAGTGTCGACGATGGACACTCATTGGATGATATTTATATACATGTCATAGATAACATGTTTCCTCATATTGATTAATCATGGGGATCATGTGTGTTGTGTGCGATCCGATATGACGTGCTTATAGATACTGACGTGATATTTATGTATATATGCATTCACATTCGTTATCACATATTATGATAGTATTATAGAGTATGACATAGGTAGATCGTTATGCATTTGATTTCTACCTAATGATATCTTCTACTCATGAGTTGGCAGCTCACTACCGTTGTACGATAATTTCTTGCAGGACCGACCGCTCGGATTTGTAGCGGCTTGCTGGCACGCTTCTTCTTCTCCGGGTGATTGCTTTGATAGGTGGGTTACATTCCTGTAACGACTCTGAAATCTTAGTACGGAAATTCTTCTGTTAAAATACAGAATAGAGTTTCGCAGTCTGAGTATAAGTTATAAGTTAATCTTGTTTAAGAACAGCAAGAAATAACTCGTAGCTTATCGGTAAAGCTCTTGCACTGCTGTAACGTAGCCCCTCTGTTCGAATCTTATCAGACGAATTATTTTTTTTCTGATTTTTCTTTTAATTTTTTTGGATGCCCAGAAGTTTACACGTGCAATGCACACAAAAACGAAAAGATAGAAAAATCAAACATATGCATAATGATTTAAATACTGAGATGAACACGTGGCAAGAATCCACCGACCCCACTCCCAAAATCGACCGGCGAGATGTCCCCCATGGCTGGGACCGACGGCCCTCCGAGCCTAATGAGGCCCGGGCTTTGCACACAAGTCTTTTCCTCTACCCCTAACTCCCCTGCACTATTTGATTGCTCTGCAATCAAACAGAGACCCTTCAAATCCTCATTTATCCTCATTTTAATTCACTCTTTTAATTCTGAAACCCTAATTCCACACTATAAATACTACTCCATACCCTAACTCTTCATCATTATGAAAATTCTAGCCAAAATTCTCAAAATTTTCTAAGTATAAGTGGAGTTAGCAAGTGGTCAACTTCCGGCGAATAATCGAAGCAATTCCGATGATCCCGCGATGCTCCAACGGCAACAATCTAGTCTCCTACCTCTTTTTAATATAACCAAGCGGTAAGTCCTTTCCAAACCTCATTCTTCTTCTTTAAAACTTTATTTTCAAAACATATGTCGGAAGTGGAGTTAATACCGACATCTTCTACTATACTATATAAAATCCACTTTTTCTTATATATTTGGCATCCATATCCTTACACAAAGTTTATAATAAAAAAACTAAGATTTAGAACCAACTTTCACTCAAAAATGTCATGTAACATAATTTTAACTTAACTTTTTACATTAAAGTACCATGAACTTTATATATGTCATCTTATATTGCTTTGCTTAAAATATACCTTTATGAAAATTCACAAGGTAATGACCTACCTCTCACATATGCACATGGTTCCATAGCACGATATCTTTTGAACGTATTTTAGTTACGAACACAAGATTACATTACTATTTACTATAAAAACGATTTTCTTTGGAATTGTATTTAAAATTCCTTTGCAAATAAACCTCTACAACCCTTTTTAGGGTACCTGCTATTGGATGGTGCGGATTATCGTACATCCTTGGGCTAGTAGAGTGAGATGCAGACCTCCTCATAGAGCATTCGGTCTCAAAAGGTTTTTAATACAGTTTTAAAGAAAAACGCAATTTTGTACTTAATTAAAAATTTAATTTTTAATAATTATATAAATATTATAAATCCATATATTTTCAAAATATAATAACCTTATATTTTTTCAAATGAAAGAATTGCAAGTTTCATCAAAATACCAACAAGAGTCAAGCTTTACAGTAAAATACCATGAACTTTCTAAGCTAAACTATTATCACTAAAATACCTCAAATCCTTAAAATACATATTTATGGAAACCTTAAATAATATAAATAGATTCTCGAGATTATTTTGAAACTATATTTTAGAAAAAAAATCTAGAGTTATATAAAACTATATTTAAGGACTTTAGTAAATATAGGTTTAAGCGGGATCAATTCTCTTGAGCCCTACGGAGCCGAAGAAAGCGAGTGCTTGCCTATTTAAGGTAGAAAACTTAACGGTGTTATCAATGGTAATTGTCTTGGAAAAAGACACAAATCCTGTCGTCCATATGCAGCAGTTACCGATAACTCCCGAACCTAATTCAAGATCTAAATCAGTTACAAGTGTCTGACTCAAGTCTGAGTCTAACTCAAGTCTGAATCCAAACTCAAAACCTGAATCTAAAACCAAACACTAATACTTGATCATGAACTTTAACACACGAAATCAATATTGAACTCAAACAAGTATACTTGACCATTGACCATGAATCGGAACACTTGAACTTGACTAAAGCAAAATATGAATATTTGAACACTATGACTTGACTCGAACCGTGAATACAACTTGACATGAATACTTGATATATACATGTGTTAGTTGTATGTATGCCCTAGAGGCCATTATTGTATATATGATGTATATTATAGTGGATACTTGGACATATATAAAGAAGACTTTCTTGCTCGACATGATAGCATGCTATCTGGTTGCTCTTTATCTTAACATGTATACTTGTCTCTTGATACTGTCTCATAGTTATATGTTGGTAAAGCCCTTAGGATGTATACTTGACTACCGGAATTATGATGTAGCTCATACTAGTGGGGCCATGGTAGTCCATAAGTTCATCCTTTAATGTTCCTAGTCATGGGTGTATCGAGACAGGGTATCGATATACCAGAGTAGACTAGCGTATGCGCTTCTCAACCCATGAGATGGACGATGGATGATCCCATATTCATTGATGTTTGACATCAGAGATTGTAAACGGATGCTCAGTGGAGACTGGGTACACTGGACGGACTCGCCGAGAACTCCTAGATGGTATTATACCTGACGTCAGATAGCAGTTCTCTGGTGACACTGGTACAGGTTAATCTATAGACATGAGATCGTCATAGAGTCTTATGTGATTCCCACTGTGCTTTGATTTCCACCTTACCACATTCAAGAGGACGTGCAAAACGGTGGTTTTTGGGTACAGTCCCGAGTCACATGGAGGCAATGAGCGATAGGAGGGGATTTCGTCTCTCCCGGTATTGGGGGTAGATGTCGTGCTGTGCTCGATTGGCTATAACTGGAAGTCCCTGGCCAGAGCTGATTTGGAGATTTACTGGTAAGTGTTATCAGTAGATTCTCGACCCGTTATGAGCCTCGTATCAGCATGACTTATCGAGTTATTGGGGTCTGACGTTTACCCCCCTAGACTGGATATGCGACATTTTAGACGAAAAGACCGGACTGTACGGTAGTGTTACTGATTGGATTCGCAGGAGTATGAGCAGGCTTGCTTGTTGATCTTCTGATCGCTCAATACCCGGGTGGCCGTTACGTTTAGCTGACCGCTTGCGGCTTGTGGGTGTTTGATATGATCATCACCTACTGCCGGCTTATTAACGAGTCTTTAGAGTCCTACACAGAGGTTTCCTGGCTCAAACGAAATGAAGTAGGAGCACATATATGATATGTGCGGGACCGAGAATAATACGAGTATGTGATACCATTCTATTCTCGCGGTTTATTTTTATCGGTCGGTTATATATGATATAGCCGGGTTATCGAATCAAGTATTGATTCGATAAGTTGATACATATAATATTAGTCGGTTATATGAGATATAGCCGGATTATTAAATCAAGTGTTGATTTGATAATTTAGTGTATAATTGTATATTTGATATACTGGTTTACATTAACTAATATTAGCTCACTTAAATGTTTCTTTTCTCACTTGTGTGCATAAGTATATATGTGATATTTATTAATGTACATTTTTTTAGTGTCATGCTTGATGATACACACTACATGGATGCATGAGACTTACACCATGCTTATGATAATTGTGAGGATTATTTATTTTAACTAAATCCAAATTAGATGGATAATAGTCACATGCATGAAGTTTGTGGAAGCTTATAGATGCATTGACTTAGTCCACTAATTTTGTTTTACTTAAAATATTTATTAATCTAACCATTAACACTTAGCCATAGTCATGTCTCTACATGAGTTAGTATATGATACAAACTCGCCAATGGTTGCCATTCACTCTCACATCTATTATTGCTTCATCTTCTTCAAGCTCTCTAGGTTTTTGAGAGAAGAAGAAAAAGAGTGAGAAAATTAATTCTAAAGTGAGCAAAAATCATATTTCATCATCCTCTACTAGATTAGCCATTTAGTTTAGGGTGTTAGCTTCACTATTCCCACATTAGTGAAGAGGTAGCTTGGGTTAGTGTCTTCTCGACGTAGATCATCTTCGGCCTTGAAGACTTCGTGCAAGCTCGTTCCTTTTTTCTTATAAAGCAATGCTAGAATCCGGAAGATCACTACTTGGAACGAAGGGACTACTACACGGAGCTATTGAAGTGAAGGACCGGTCTACAAAGATTGTATTCCTAGTTCACTTAGTTGTAAAGTTGTTTACACTTTGTTTTGCCTAAATCTCTAGTAAAGATTCATGGGTTAGGATTGTTTAGCATGGAAAAATTTTGAAAATGGCATGGACGATACCTCCTGAAACCTTGCTGTTATGCTAAGTAATCCTACAGTGGTATCAGAGCCAAGCTAGAGCTTTAGACGATGTCTAGACGAAGTTAGAAGTCCGATCGAACCCTGAAAACCCAATTTTGGACACCTCTCTGGAAAATTTTCAAAAAGTTGGAATTTTTCATGTTAAAAATACTCTAAAGATCATGCAGGTAATTCCATGGACCCACCTGAAGAACGAGTCCCTAACTCGTCTAAGTGACCGCGGAACCGCGGCCAAAACATGGTTTTGGCGGCGGTTCCGCGGCACCACTCGAGAGGCTTGGGACGGGCCTTCAGCTGCTTGTCCATGGGCATTGTTGTGTGGTTCTGGGCACTTCTGACACTGCTCAAGTGTTGAGCTCTCTGGGAAATTTCGGGAATTTTTTGATTCGATCAGAATGTTTAACATCGTCTAGCTATTTGTGGAATGCGATACAATATGTGGAATTCATATAGTTAGGCATAAAATCCGAGGTATGTGATATTTCGGGTTTATGATGTCTAAAGTGATTATGGATTCCAAATGTTGTAGTTTGAAATTTTCATTTCTGCGACCGTAAGTGTAATATGTGGTGTATTGCCGATTTCGTTGCTATATGTCAACGACAATTGGGATACGCATATTTACGTACGTTGATGACATGTGATGTTATTTGTTGCTGTGATATGTTATATTAGATTGTCGTGATTTGAATAGCCGGGGTTTTTATGTGAGATGAGAGTTTTTATTTTCATTCATGTAATATTCATTGTATATAATATTCTTTTATTGGGGAACTTCCGGATTGAGAATGATGTCACCGAAGTTGTATATTATTTTCTTTTCCGCATTAGGATAGACCCAAGGTGGGGAGCACAAGTAATCGGGTTCTAGGGTCCAGTAGGAGGCCATCTCGAGGAGTTGAGACCGGGTCTCCTAACTTTGGAATTGATAGGGTTGCTTACCGCTCTCGTAGGGGTCTAGGGATGTGGGCTTGGCTTTTCATCGCGACCGTGGAATCCGTGTTTTATACAGGCTCAAAATAAAACACGGACATCCTAGTATATCCAATATTTCATATGTTGATTTCTGCTGCGATATTCTGTGATGTGATCACTTTATATGTTTGAGACGAATGCTTTATTATTATAAATATGATATATAATAAACGTTACTTATGTTTTGCACCCGCGCTAGTCCCGCCCCGCTATACCGTTAGTTAAGTAACCTAATGGTGCATAACGGGACACTGTGGCGAATGCGGATGGCATAAGTGTACGTTGTATTTTCGTTTCTTCTGTGATGCTTAGGAAGCATAAATGATGTGACTTCATTAATGAGATTGATAAAAGAAAAGAAACCTAAAAGATATTGTAGAATCAAATTTTCAAAAAGGGTAGCTCTAGTATTTGCTTTGCATGGCGGTATTCCTTATAGAATATCCAGCACCTTATTCGATAAGGAAAGAGTCGAGATCCCTTCACCGGGAGTGACCTCTTTAGTGGCAGATGCTACAACTCACTCAGTTTTGTTTTTGATTGTTTCTATAGTTTTTGTTTTGCATAGCGGTATTCCTTATAGAATATCCAGCACCTTATTCGATAAGGAAAGAGCCGACGATCCCTTCACCGGGAGTGGCCTCTTTAGCGAAACTAGTAAAAGCCTCAAAAACACTACTTTTCAAAATCATTCGATTCTACAATGCTATCAAGTTCATTACGCAAAAGGTTTTCTTAAAAACCTGACGCAGCCCTCCGTCATTTCAGATAAATACTACTTAGTATTCGTGCTACGTTTGTTGACTATGTTAAGGCGTAGTGTGCGGTAGCTAATTAGTGCTTATCTACTAAAGCATGAGATGCGATTGGATTAGGGTAGTCGTACGACTTTGTTGACTATATTAAGGGTCGTGCGGGTGGGTTTAATTCAATCAGGAAATGACGGGTTGAACTTGGCTAGCGCTTATGATTTGTTGACTATGTTAAGGTCATAAGTTTCTAGGGGCAAAAAATTATCGGGAATTTCAAGTGTTGAAATTTGCAATGAGATTGCATACTTTCTATGAGATAGTTGGATCCCGATACCCACTGCAAGTAAGAGTTACCCCTGGGAGAGTCTTGCACTTTACAATTAGCCGATCAAGTAGGTGTCTGGAAAGTTTTCAATGGGGTTATGCCTCTGGGAAAACGAGATTTATTTTAATTAGGTCCGTACGAAAGCACGGAGAACCTCCCTCAAAGTACCGGCACTGGCCTGGCTGAAAGATTGGCGAAATTGTAGGGTGTAATTAATCCCTGCTGGTCTTTCCTTTTAGGGTTTGAAGGAAGATTTGATAAAAACAGCGGGAGCCATCCTGATTAGATAAAATAATAATCAATCTGATCCTACAAGAGTATACGCTAAAGTGTTTTCTTCTCTCTCTCTCTCCAGGTAGCGACCATGTCACGTCTTAACCAAGATAATAATATGGATGTATTGACCGAACCCGCTTATTATACTGAGCTGGGGAACGTTGGTTCCGTTCTTTCTTATAAGTATTATAAGACAGAGCAGGAAATAGGGAAATATCTGGATTTCCACGCCGCCCAACGAAAAATAAGCATGTTGATGCATATTCTTCGGGTGTGTTAGTTATCGAGAACTGTTTCTCAGTTCACTCTACGTCCTGGGTATTAGATACCGGATCGGGACCCCACATATGTAATATGTTACATGGGCTAAGAAAAGGTAGAGAACTGGGAATGGGTGATCATTCCGTAAGAGTAGAGAATGGTGCAAATGTTGCAGCCAAAGCAGTTGGCGAATATCACATTGTATTACCAAATGGTAATACATTGATTCTGAACAAATGCTATTACATACTAACCCTGATATGCAATCTTATATCAGTTTTTTTATTAAATAAAGAAGGATATACTTTTGTAGTTAGGATAATTTTATGAACATCTTCCTGAATCAAAAGTTGATTGGATCAGGCTCGTTAAATAATGGCATATACGTTCTAGATCAAACCACGGTTCTTAATATACAAAACACACACAAGAGGAAGAGTTCAGAAATGAACGAATCTTTCTTGTGGCATTGAAGACTAGGTCATATCAATGTGACACGACTAGCTAAGTTACATAAGGATGGATATTTGAATTCGTTCGAATTTTCATCTTATGACACTTGCAAGTCATGTCTCAAAGGCAAAATGACCAAAACTCCGTTTACTGGACACGGAGAAAGAGTTACGGAACTCTTAGGACTGATACATAGTGATGTATGCAGTCCCATGTCTATACATGCCAGGAATGGTTCTTCGTATTTCATTACATTCACCGACGATCTCTCAAGATACGGACATGTGTTCCTGTTGAAACACAAGTCTGAAGCTTTTAAGAAATTCGAAGAATATAAGCACGAAGTCGAGAACCAAACGGGTAAAAGTATTAAAATCCTTCGATCAGATCGAGGAGGAGAATACTTGAGCAATGAGTTTCTGGATTATCTAAAAGAGAATGGGATTCTCTCTCAGCTTACTGCTCAGTATACACCACAGCACAACGGTGTATCGGAACGGAGGAACCGCACCCTGTTTCCCCCAATCAGAGCAAAGCTATGTTTGAAATTTAAATTTCAAATTGAAGCAACGCTTCAGATGCAGCGCCAAGTGCGCTGCGCCCTAAGCAGCGCACTATGTGTGCGCTAGCGCTAGGTGCGCTGCGCTCTAAGCAACGCACCACGTGTCAAACATGGGTGCGCTGCGCTCTGAGCAGCGCATCACGTGTAAGACACAGGCGCGCTAGCACTAGGTGCGCTGTGCACTAAGCAGCGCAACAAGTGCAAAGCACGGGTGTGCTAGCGCTGGAATTAAGAAAACTCCCCATCGTTAGATTGAAAATCTAATAATAATGATAAATCATTAATTAATCAGAATTAAATTCTGTTATGGAAATATTTTCCAATCTTGTTAAAAACAAGAAGATTGCCTTCTGTAAAACAGAAGCCCTAGGATCAAAGATCCAATGGTGGGGAAGCATCCCCAAATCAATTAGAGAAAGATCTCTTTAACTAATTCAACAAATCAGCATGCCCTATATAAAGGTCCCAAGACTTCAATTCTTGCATAGAGAACCCCCCCCAAAAAACTTTGAGAAACTCAAAGATAAAGAGCAAGCTCTTGCAAGAAGATTTTTCTTCAAGGTAAGAATGAAGGATGATGAAAATAGAGATGAAATTATCTCATAAAAAGAAGAATTCATTTCTTTAAACGGATCATAGATCTACAAGACAAAAAGTCTTTCACAAAGAGATCAAAAGATCTCATCATAAAATAAAAGAAGAACATAATTCTTCTCACAGATCATGGATCTATAAAGGCAAAACCTTTCATCAATATAAGAGATTGGAAATATCTCCTGCAAAAATAAGAACTGTTGTTCTTAGATCTTGAGACAAAGTCTCTTTTAAAAGAACATAAATTTGTTTTCCAGATCATAAAATTGATCAGATGCGCTTTGCGCTCTTGAACTGCGCTTCTGCGCTCTCTGGACCGGCGCTCAGCGCCAAATGCGTCACGTGTCAACCACGTATGCGCCAATTAACAACTTGCGCTTTGCGCTTCTGAAATAGCGCACTGCGCTCATGGGCTGGCGCTCAGCGCTAAGCGCACCACGTGTCACTCATGTGTGCGCCATTAAACCGAAAGCGCAATGCGCTCAGGGATTAGCGCTCAGCGCTCATAAACTGGCATCATGCGCTCATCATCTAGCGCCTAGTGCTGAGTGCGACACGTGTCCCTTACATGTGCGCTACTTGGCAGAAGCGCACTGCGCTTTTTGATTGGCGCGAAACGCCTAGCACGCCACGTGTTGCGCTGACAGAACATAAATTGTTCTTTAATAAGCCCAGAGCTCTGATGAATACTCAACATTCAATAAAAGACAAAGACATTGTCAAGATATAAATCAATGCTTAACATTGTTAAAAAGGTCGAGCCCAAATAAAGGCTCAACAACCCAAAATAAAATGTTAAACATTTTAACCTGATTGGACTTAGCCCAATATTGGCCATAAGTCCTCAACCCATATTAATTGAGCTCATCTGCTCATAAATATTTTAACAGATCTTAGCCCCAAATTGGACTATAGATCTTTCAACCAACTCATGTCGGTTCGAGGGTACATCTCTTTACTCCTATGATATTTGTCATTGTAATCCTTCAACGTCTTCAGAGAGGTGACGGGTCCCGACAACCAAACATTCTACGGACTGTGGGGTCCTTTAAAACCCATGGACTATGATGTCCTTAATCTTGACTGTGAGGTCTTTAAACTCACGGACTATGATATCCTTAACCTTGACTGTGATGTCTTTAAACTCACGGACTATGATGTCCTTAACCTTGGACCGTAATGTCCTTAAACTAATCGACCGCAATGCCCCTAAACTGACAATAGAGCCCAAATGCTCTTTTGTTGGATCTAAATGATCACGTTAGGTTGATCTTAGTCTAAAATGAGACTAACGTATCATTAACAAACGTTTAAGTTGATCTTAGTCTCAAATGAGGCTAACGTATCTTTAAACCCAACTCCCAAACCCAGATCTAAAAAAGATACGGATTTGGACTAATCCACGCCCTACGGGCGACAACATATATTAGTCTCCGTATAAAATCCACGGGCAACCAAAAACAAAACAAACACACACGACACGAAGTGACCATCTGGAGAAGGAGAAAATTGTTACCGCGATGCGGTAGCGTAATTAACTGCAGGGGCTTGCGCCTGCAGAGAAGAGCGTCCCCACAATCAAAAACCCCTCAAACGAGGGGGAATCTGACGAAGTCTGCTACATCGGCCGCATCTGTTTAAACCTTCGATACATGGTGCCATAAATCAACTTGGCATCTTCGGAGAGGTGGACGGATAGCACCAATTAGCATCTGCCCCGAAATTCAGGCGAGATGGACCCGCGCGGTCGCGTCTCCGTGTTTTCGGCGGGGAACAGATTCTGGCACGCCCGGTGGGACCTTTTCCTCTTTCCACTCCACACTTCGTGTGTCGTGTTCGCGAACGAATCGCGGTTTGCTATGGTTGCCCTTGGGTTTGAGGTACTAAGATTTGGTGTCTTGCTTGGTGCAAAAAACGAAATATCAATGGCGTCTACCTGCACAAAATGTTCCAGCTGCAACTGCAACTCCCGTTCTGCCTCATCTGGAGGTGTAACTTACGGGCCCCAGGCGGCCTCCCTGTTCACAATGCCGGTGGACCATGTAACTCAGGCCACTACTGGACTGTTCTTTGGGACTATGATCCCACCCATGAGCTTCAACGCCCCGATACTGCCGCAAGAAGCCCCAAAGAAGTCGGTCTTTGATCGACTTACCACTGCCGCGGCCCCTCTCAACGGGTTGCCCAAATCCAATGCCTCAGTTTTCAATAGACTGGGCCAGAACGCCAACAAGCCTGCAATACCTGAAGCAGCCATCCCAAAGTGGAAAGCCATCCCCGCTCAAGCGGACGAAATCATTGGAAAGGCTTCTCCTGACAAAAAGTCAGTTTTTACAAGGCTGACCACTCCGGCTCCCGCTCCAGGCGAACTCACCTCTGCCCAGAGGTCTGTATTCGATAGGTTGGACATTACTGCTCGGCGAACGTCAGTCTTCAAAAGGCTGACACCGGCGACAACCCTCCGTCAAGACAGGGGGCATGACGAAGCCATCTCCATAGCTGAACCAACTTCATCCGCATGATATGCTCGCCGTCGTCACTGGCGCCGAGTAAGGAAGGCTGGGGGCAACTCCCCCTCTGGGCTAACTCCGCCAGCTCCCATGGTGCAAATCAATACTGCTGTTCCAACTGGGAACAACTTTGAACCGCTTAGGAGGGTTCGCAAGAACTCTCTGACTGCCGTGCTGAAGAGATCTCCTCCGTCTATAGAGATTACTACAGAAAAGAAGCCGGAGCAGCCCCCTCAGCGGCCATCCTCCAAATTTTATAAAGTCTGGCGACAGGTCCAGGAATCGGTGATTAACCAGGACTACTCTCGCCGACCAAAGAATATTAAATCTCAGCAAGAAAAGAGCCATCTTGTGGTACCACAGAAGACGTCATCCGTCTGGGTGCCCGCTGCAACGGCTCCCTCAACGTCAACCGTTCAAAAGAGAAGGAGGCCAGAGAAAGCCCCTGTGAACGTGGCAAACCGTAAAAGCGCTGAATCTAAACGCCTTAAGTCCGGGGGCATGATGGTATATACCGTTTATATGGATTCCGGAAAAGAAGAAAGCCGTGCTTCTACGGGTCATCGACCGCTTACCCGATCGATAATGAAGGCTCAGCAACAACAACAGCAGAAACTTCAGGAGATGCTGACTGCAATGGCCGCACTCACTGGGCCAAAAGACAATCCGGAGACCTCGGAGCAACGTCGGGAACAAGAAACTGATACTGAGTTCCTCCGAAGAATGCTCGAGAGGAAAGACAAAGAGGCTGCGGAGCAGGCAGCCAATATAAAATGAATGGCTCTTCTGTTCCAAGACATGGCTGGGATGATGTTACAGCCGGAAGCTCCAGCTGAAGACCCCCCGATTATCGTTGAAGACGACAGAGGGGAGACATCGAACCCTCCTCCGGCTCTTTCAGCAGCCAAAGAGGAAACCATCTCCAAAGCCGCTCTGGATGACTACATTGCCCAGCAAATACGAGCTCACCAGGCAAACGAAGCGGCAGGACAAATTGTTAAAACTGGGCGACCATATCCAGGCTGGTATGACCAAATAAAGTACCCACCGGGATATACGATCCCTAAATTTCACGTATATAAAGGGATGGGAAATCCGCATCAGTACGTCGCTCAATTCAGAGCCTTGTGCGGCAACACCGGGGGTGATGATAAATTTTTGCTCCGCCAGTTTGTTAGTAGCTTGTCGGAGACGGCATTTGAGTGGTATTCTGAAGTTCCAAACGACTCTGTCAAGACGTTTGAGGAGATGAACCGCTGTTTACGCAGATATTTGTGAGCGCTAGCGAGCGTACCCTAATTACCGCATTAATTAACGCCCGGGTGAAGCCAGGCGAAACTTGGGTACAATACGCAATACGGTGGCGAAATTTATGGTCAAAATGTGAGCAGCGCATCGAGGAAGCGTCGGCAGTGGGCATGTTCATAGGCACTCTGGACCCTCAGGCAACTATTTCCCAATTCATGATGTTCTTCAAGCCGACCATGTTTCAGGCCTTGATCGACAAACTGGTCCAAATGGACCAGATGGGTCATAGACCATCTCCCCCGAAGCCGGAGCCTCGAAACGAAAAGGGTAAAGAGAAGGCGACCTTCGTTGCGAATACTCAACAGCAGCCCAGTGGCCCAAAACTAACTGATCGCCTAGATGAGAGGCGACAATTCTATAACGAGAAGATGAAGCGCCCTTATTCGTTTCCCCGAGACAAGACGAAAAGATTGTTCAAGCTAGCGGTGCGCAATAGGCTCATCAATCTGCCGAATACAAAACTACCGTTTCAACCCGGCGAGGCTAATAGTCCCAATTATTGCCCCTACCATCAAATGGTAAGCCATCCAATTGAAGATTGCTTCGTCTTCAAGGGCTGGATTGAAGACCAGTATCAACAGGGCAAATTTGCCCTGTCTGAGAACTGGAAAGTGAACCCACCACAGCCACACGCTCCCAAGAAGACGGATACACCGGGGGCATCATGCTCCTTCATAGAAGAAGCTCCATAGGAGGTCGCTCTTTCAGTCAAGACGAAAAGAATGCTGAAGGATCTCCAAACATGCCTGGCGATCAGGTGTTAAAAATCCATTGGAACCCGAGATCATTGAGAGAATGTTGAAACCGCGCCCAACTCCAAAGATTGGTGGTGATAGCCAAAGCACTCACACCCAGCCGTCAAAGTCTTCGAAGAAGAAGAAGAAGACCAAAAAGCCCGTGAAGCCTGGTGACAAGCGCACGGACATGCAAAAACAGATTGACGCGCTGGTGTTCACACCATAATATTGCATTATTATATTCCCCATTCTTATTCTTTTTATAAATAAACAGGTGCTTTTGACGCATGTCTGCTACATGTTACAGGTTACAGGTTACAGGTTCTTGGACAGGAAACAGTGAAAACGATGCAAAGACGATGAAAATATGGACTTTTGACCAACAAACAGAATACTCCTAGTCAAGCCTAGACGAAGAACAGTGCAAGGTCCAAAATGTCAAGGCAAACGGTTAAAAGATCGCTACAAGTTTTCACTGAAAGATCTGGAGAAGAATAAGAAGCCAAAAAGAGAAAAGAACTATGGAAATAAAAAGCCCAAAGTACAAAGAACCAGCCAAGGAAATTTCACCAAGAGATCTCCCCAAAGGGCCGCGGAACCGCGGCCCAACCCCCACATTTGCCGCGGTTCCACGGCCATCAAGTGCACGTGTCGGTGCAAAATTCCTGGGTCAGTGCGTCGGTGCGGGGGTTTGGATTTTTCGTGGGCAAATCTGTAATTGCACATGCGCGAGACTCTGTAACTCTAATTTTCCCTGTTTACTTATAAATTGTAATCACAAATTTGTAAACCCTATGCCTCTTTTCAATAAACAAATTCAGATCTGTTCTGTATTACTGCTTGGAGGGAGCCATCAATAAAAATTAGTAAGTTAATTTTATTTCTTCGCTTTTAATTCTCTTTTAATTAGAATATCTTTTAATCCCCTAATGAGCGAGTAATCTCCTCGCTTGTTAGGGTTAGCCTTAGGGAAAGGTTTGAGAGATGAGATCTCTCACCCCTTTCATGCCATTTCATACCTAAGAATTAGAACTCCATGCATGCACGCACACCCAGCTCCCTACGGCACCTTATCCCTCGAGGTAATGGTGATACCGTAGTGTAAAGGACCGGTTGCGCGTGTTTTCCATGGAGGTTGGGGTAAGTATCGATAAAGGAAGGACAAGAATCTAGAGGAAGAAATATCTTCCCAAAAGATTCTAATCCACTTTATTGATAATTACATTAACATCTAATAGATCTAAAATAAGGCATTGAAAGCGGTGAGGAAACCTTTAATCTCCCAACTTCCCCGAAGCCTAACCCTAGCAAGACTTTAATTTAGATTAATTTAGTTTATTGATAGATCTAGGTTTTTTAGACATAATAAATCAATCCAAACAACATTTGGAATCAACTCGTAAAAACACATTAAGAAAATTACACATCTCTGTGGATCGACCCGTACTCACCGGCTAGCTGCAAAGCGACGCCGTTTCTGATTACGGTTAACATATATCTTTGAACTAATCAGCTGGAAGAATATAACTAAAAGGCGCGGACCCCAGTCACACTCCAAGAATTCCTCAACCACGTCCTTGAGGATGGAGATGACGACGATGGAAAAGACTCGTCGGATGAGTCTGAAGATTATGTGGCAAGCTGCCATGTGATCTCTCACTCATTAATAGACGATGAAGAAGCTCCTTACACAAAGAAACTGGGGGCAGATCCTGAGCCGGAACTTCTAGGGCTATCAGACGAAATGATTGATGCATTCCTGGATGAGGCTCTTCTTAAAAGCAAAGCTGCTCGAGAGCGTGAGATGGCCATATTTGAAAAGGCCAAACGCCGGCGACTGGACGAAAGGGTTGAAACACTCCTGCCAGATCGAAATACGTCAGCCGCAAATAAAAGCAGGTTCAGGACGAGGAAGAGGTTCACCAAAGCCATATCAATGGGAATGAAGCTGCCACCCTCCGAAGGAAACATTCTTGGTGAACCGGAAATACATCCTAGCTACTGCTTATATCATCGAAAGATTGCGCACCCCACTGAAGAGTGCAACGCTTTTAAAAGATGGTGGCAGGGATATGTTACTCACCGGCAACATTTTAAGCGAATGAAACGCAAAACTCGTCGGGAGCAAATAAATACGACCAAGGAGCATAAAGGGACTACCGGCAACTGTCACATGGTCGACGCTGGGGGACCACAAGTTCTCACCTTCGGGAGCGACTCTGACGAAGAAATGACTCTTAGCCCTCTTTTCAAAGAATTCACGTCGGGAAAAAAGGAAGAACTGTGAAAATATTCAGCTGCGCAATTGCACGCTGCCCGAAAAGAATCTTGGGCCCTCGAACAGTAGGTCAAATAGAAAAGATAAGGGAAAAGAAGAAGTCCCTGAGGATATCATCCTTGATGACCAAGCTATCAAAGAGCTGACAGCCAAGGACCCGCCTAAGAAAAACGAGGTGGACTACAACGTTCTGGCACACTTGAGAAAGCTAGCTTCACAGCTAAGCATTCTCGACACCCTTCTGCTATCTAAAGAGGTGAGAGATTCGCTGATCAAGGCATTACAAGAGCTTGAACAATTCCAAGCTTTTCTCACCGAAGAAAAGATGAAGGACGAGTTGAAAGAAGTGCACACAGCCGATATCATTTTTGGCGATGAAGATCTTCTCCTCGGGACGTGTGAGCATAACCATCCCCTATATGTCTCCGGATACTGTCATGACATCAAGATAGGCAAAATCCTGGTCGACAATGGGTCCTCCGTTAACCTACTCAATGTAAGGGTGTTGAAAGAAATATGCATGAGCGTTCAGCACCTCGCTCGTGATAAAATCACAATCTCCGGGTTTGACTCCCAGTCATCACGGACGCTCGGGTCTGTGATACTGACGTTACGCTTTGGGCTGCTCGTCACGGATATTAAATTACACGTCATTGACTCCAAGACTTGCTACAATGCTTTGCTCGGTAGGCCTTGGTTACACGAGTACAACATTATCCCCTCTACACAACATCAGTGTATGAAATACTTCAAGGATGGTCTCGAATACACCGTAACAGGCGAACTTAACCCGTTCTCTGTAAACGAAGTTCGCAAATATGAGGATGCAAAATACTTCCTGCCAAATTTCGAAGACACAGAAAGATGTCGTAAATCGGAGGGCAAGAACAAAGCTATCACCACTATTCCGGTCTTCGGGAGTGATACCGAGGAGGAAGTAGAAATAGTTTATTCAGATCCGCCCCAGTGCAACAAGCCGGGACCGTCCACCTCTATGTTGATTTTCGGCAGCGACTCAGAAGATGAAGTCAATGCCGTATTTTCTGTTCGGCCATCAATTCAAGCCTTCGCTGATGAAGATCAAAGTTTGCAAGTTGCCATGGTTCCGCCAAAGTATCATAAAGAGTTAGACGCGCTTGATACCTACAGGGTGGAAGAACTACAGACATTCTACGTCCCTCCCAGGCGAAAAGGTGAAAAGGCGATCTTATTCTACCGATCCGAGGAAACCAAAGTGGAGAAAGAAATTTGGCATGGTACGGATTCTACACTTGACAGACTCCAGCCCATCCGTTTGCCCAGATATTACACAGACGGACTAAAGAGACTCTTGAGATGCCAAGGTGTACCTCTTAAGCAAACTGCGCGACAAGCACGGTTCTATAACAGGATTTGGAACATTCCCGTAACTCAACAAAAGTTGCCCAACGGGAGAATGGAAACGATCGGGCTTGGATATGTTCGATCCAAGAAATGGGAGCTATTCCGCGACTGCTACGTCATACATGACTTTGACGAAGAAGGAGATGCTCTGTGGGAAGATGTTAACCCTGAACCAAAACGAACCCCCGCCGTGAAGATGCCAAGTCCGTCGTTCGAAGAACAAATGGACAAGCTAATAAAGGAAGCAGGTCAAAAGGTTCAAGACGATCATAATCGCGAAATGGCCATCTACGAGAAAGCCAGAACGCAGCGCCTCCTTCAGCAGGTTGCGAAAAATGAAAATGCTCCTTCTTGTCAACCCGTTATTAAAAAAACCCGGCGCAGAGGCAAAAATAAACCAAACGGAAAAAACGTTCGATAGCAGCCAAGCGAGTCTGAGAAGCCACGCGAGCAAGAGTCGAGCAGCCGGGATCCGTCCCTTATAAAGAAGATGTGTCGGGAATATTCTTTTCCCCAAAATAAGACAAAGAAGATATTTAATCTCGTCGTAAAGCATCAGATGATGACACTCCCGGAGTCCAAGCATCCCGAGCAAGCAAACGAGGTCTCTCACCCAGACTATTGCTCCTATCACCGAGCAATAGGACATCCTCTCGAAGACTGCTTCACCTTCAAGAACTGGGTCGAAGACTAATATCAACAAGGCAGGTTCGCTCTATCCAGCAGCTGGAAGGTAATCCCGTCACATAAGTATGAACCAAAAGCGACGTATATAACGAGAGTAAAACCAGAACAACATCAATCTTGGAAACGATCTCGTATCTGCCACGTGATAACACTGTCAGAAGAAGAGCCTGAGAATACTGATGACCTCCCCTGGTGCTTCGAAAACAATGATGACGAGGTAATCTCAGAGTTTCCACCGGTGCCAAAAGAGCTGGAAGATGGAATACATACTACTGCAGATAACCTCAAGAAAATTGATTTGGGGATGGCAAGTGACCTACGGCCGACGTTCGTCAGTGAGCTATTGTCTGAAGAAAAGGTGACTACGCTAAAGGACGTGCTCATGCAGCATAGAGATTGCTTTGCATGGAACTATTCAGAGATGCCGGGACTCGATCCATAGATTGCTGTTCACAGATTGGCGATTTCTCCAGACATCAAACCGATCAAACAAGCGCCGAGAAGAATACGGCTCGAGCTTGAAATGAGGATCAACGCCGAGGTCAAGAAGCTAATCGACTCCGGCTTCATCCAAGAGGTTCAGTATCCAAATTGGATCGCCAACATTGTCCCAGTAATGAAGAAAAACGGGACGGTGCGCATATGTGTGGACTTTCGGGATCTCAATAAAGCCTGCCCGAAGGACGACTTCCCAGTACCGGTCACCGAGCTGATGATAGATAACACATCCACTCACGAAGTCTTCTCCTTCATGGACGGCTCATCAGGATACAATCAGATAAAGATGCATCCTGAGGACCAGAAGCATACTGCTTTTCGGACCCCTTTGGGCATATTTTGCTACAAGGTGATGCCTTTCGGTCTAAAGAACGCCGGTGCCACCTATCAGAGGGCCATGACGAAGATCTTCGATGACCTCATACATGAAATCGTTGAATGCTATATCGACGACCTCGTAATTAAAAGCAAATCATACGAGGAACATTTAGAGCATCTGAAGATCGTGTTTCAGCGCCTTCGGAAATACAACTTGAAGATGAACCCTCTCAAATGCGCGTTCGGAGTTTCCTCGAGCAAGTTCCTGGGATTCGTCGTCCGACACCGAGGCATCGAAATAGACTCGTCGAAGATCAAGGCGATCATGGAAATGCCTCCGCCAAGGACTCTCAAGCAACTGCGGTCTCTCCAAGGATAGCTCGCGTATATCCGGCGATTTATAGCCAATCTCTCCGGCAAGTGCCGCCCTTACAGTCACTTGATGAAGAAGGGAACTCCGTTCTTCTGGGATCGCAAATGCCAAGGCGCACTGGACGAAATTAAGCAATACCTACAGAATCCGCCAGTGCTAGCCGCTCCCGTTAAAAGAAAACCTCTCGTCCTGTACACAACAGCCCTCGAAGGTTCTCTTGGCGCATTATAGGCACAAGAGAACGACCAAGGAAAGGAGAGAGCCCTTTATTATCTGAGTCGAGTTCTACTGGGGGCAGAAAGCAATTATTCTCCAATCGAAAAACACTGCCTGGCGTTGATCGTCGCGATAACGAAGCTCAGACACTATGCATTGGCACATGAGGTCCATCTCGTATCAAAGGTAGATCCTCTCAAATACTTGATGTCAAAGGACATATTAATAGGACGGCTCACTAAATGGGCCCTGCTCTTGATGGAATTCTCGATAACTTATCGGCCTCTTAAGGCAGTGAAAGGCCAGGCCATCGCCGACTTCCTCGCCGAGCATCCAATACTTGCCGAATCTCCCTTGAATTGCGAATTGTCAGACGAACACGCGTTTGACACGATCGCCAGGGAGAGAAAGGAAAATGATACCCGATGGGAACTCTACTTTGATGGAGCGTCTTCCATGAAGAAGCGCAAACAAAACATCCCCATAATCAAATCTGGGGTAGGCCTCATCTTCGTGACTCCACAAGGAGGGATAATGCGCTTTGCCTTCTCCTTAACAGAGCCGAGGACGAATAATGAAGCCGAATACGAAGCTTTGATAGCAGGTCTTGAGATCGCTATCGACATGGGAATTGAAAACCTCCTCATATACGGAGACTTCCAACTGGTCGTTAGCCAAGTAAACGACGACTATCAAAGGTGCAAACCGGAGCTGGTAAAGTATGGTGAGAGAGTACAACAACTGCTGACTCAAATTCCTGCCTATGCCCTGGAAAGTATACCGCGTATGGAAAATAGCAAGGCGGATGCATTAGCTAAGCTCGCTAAAGAATTGGCCGACGAGAACCTCGATGACGTGAGGATCGTTGTGCAAAACCGTCGGGTTCTCACACCAGCAGAAATATCTCCGGAGTCATCCGAAAAAAAAGGAGCGACCGAGCAAATGGCCCTACAAATAAAAGACCATGAAAAGGCTATGGATTGGAGAGAAGTCTTTATAGACCACTTCAAATCCCGTCGAACACCTAAAGATGCGTCCTCAAGACATCAGCTTATGAAACGAGCCCTGTCTTTCGCCTTTGTTAATGATACTCTGTATAAGAGATCATTTGATTCTCTATGGCTAAGATGCCTAGGACCTGAAGAAGCAAAGAGAGTCATCCAAGAAACTCACGACGGACTCTGCGGTTCTCACCAAGCCGGGACGAAAATGAAGCTGAAGATCAAACGGATGGGTTATTATTGGCCCACGATGATCCAAGACTGCTTAGAATACGCAAAGCAGTGCCACTCGTGCCAGATTCACGGAGACTTTATCCATCAGCATCCAAATTCACTGCATCCAACAGTGGCTAGCTGGCCGTTTAAAATGTGGGGAACTGACATAATCGGCCCCATCTAACCGGCATCGTCCAGAGGACATCGGTTCATTTTGGCGACAACTGATTACTTCTCCAAATGGGCAGAAGCAGTACCACTGAGGGAAGTGAAGACGGAAAATATCCTCCATTTCTTCAAGACGCACGTCATTTATCGGTTTGGAACTCTGTGACGGATCATCTCCGATAACGGGCCAGCCTACAGAATCCACAAGATCAGCCGCTTCGCACAACAGCATAACATAGACTGGAGATACTCTTCGGTCTATAATCCCCGAGCTAACGGTCTAGCTGAGGCTTTCAACAAGACATTGACAAAGATTGTGAAAAAGACGGTGTCTCAAAATAAGAAGGACTGGCACGAGAGACTACATGAAGCTTTCTGGGCATATCGAACTACGTTCAAAACAGCCACAAACACAACGCCGTATGCATTGGTATTCGGCACAGAAGCAGACTCCCCCTTGAGATAGAGTTACCCTCTCTAGGAGTGGAAGTTCATTACAAGCTAACAGACGAAGAAAATGCCCACCTTAGGCTTGAGGAGCTCGATACCCTTGATGAAACCCGGCTCATAGTGCAACAAAATCTGGAGGCTGTAACCCTTCGAAAATCGTTTAGGCAGTTTTTCGGTAATCGGCTAATCTTTCGGCTTTTTCCGTAAAAAGTCAAAATAGATATTTTTCATTGTAGGCCTAATTATACAAAATTTAGATAAGATATTACTATAATTTTGTCACTAAAATGTCACTTATAATTTTCTAGTTAAATAATTTTTTTTTCGTAATTAATTATTTTTTTTAATATTTTAAGCTTTTTAAAATACATTAAATTAGTGATAAATACAAATTTAATTAGGTAAATTTCATAATTAGGAGTCTTTATAAGCTAAAATGGGGTGCTAATAAATTGTATCATGACTTGATAAGATTTTAGTTTTGTGGTTGGAAATTTGTGAAAAAATGAAGTAAAAAGGTTTTTTTTTGTAAAATGTTGATATGAAAGCATTAAATGAGAACATGGGGTGTTTTTAGACCTAGAAACTTCTCCAAAAATCCCACAACACCCTCCCTTACCTGCTGGCCGACCCCATTCTGCAGCAAATCCCTCTCTTCTCACTTCATTTTTGTTTCAAATTTCATGCCAAAATTCATAAAAAATCCACAATTTCATTAACCCATTCAAAGCTAAACCCTAATCCACTCTCTCCTCAACCAAATTTAGTTCAAAATTAGGAGAAAGGAGGCTTCTTTGGTGGCTTGATCATGCTAGGGTTCCACTTGTGAGGTGAAATTCTAAACTAGTTTGTTAACTTGTAGTTTATATGTGCTAAAATTTAATTTTGAAGTATTAATTTAGTTGTAAATTCTTGTTCATGAAAATCAAGAATGGGATTTGATGTTGAACTACGGTTTGAAGCATGGTTGTTAGAGTTAAGTTAGGGCTTTGGTTACCTATTTGGTTAGGGTGGTTAATTGCGTAAGGTTACGCTCGCTAAATCGATAAATTACGACGTTTGCATCGAATCGGTTTGAAATTTGCTTACTAGATTTTTACAAAAATTAGAATGCGATCAAATTGCGTTATGTTAGCGATATAATTAGTTTCATATAGGACTATTAGAGTGCGCGAACGCAGGGTTTTGTCTAGTCGGGTTTTAGTTTTGTCGATTTCCCCGAAATGACGATTCTAGTTAAAGATTAGCGATTTTCGTGCGTTTTCCCGCGCACCGAGAGCATGTTATGTTTAATTCGAGAGCGTCGATATTTGTGTATTGTCACTTGCATCATTTTAGGATATGTAATCTTATGCTTGGTGTTGTGCAAATATAGGATCGGTCGGTGAAATATCGGACACGGCGCGTAAAGGCAAGGCGGTGGTCGGATCGGTTTAGCGAGGCATTCAGGTGAGTAGATGCATTCATCTATGGGGGAATCGTCTGGATGGCGCGATGCGCCCCTAGTTAGGATTACCCTATTTCTTGCAAGACTTGTGTTGCTAGATAGCTTACCCCTTTATTGCATTGCATACCCTCACAGCTAACCGTATACTAAATTGCATGGACATTCATATAACATTCATATGCACATATGCGATAACACTTCGTAGGACACGAACACCGTTACCATTGGCATCTGCTGCACGCGCACTATTCATGTGACACACACGCCTTTGGTAATTGCCATGCCACGTGCACTATAGAACCTGTTTAACTTAGTATCGCCACTTGCATTCATACATGATATATGAAATTGCATAGCTTGCTTATACCTCGCATTATCATCATATTTACATCGATTCTATCCAAAATTCACATCATATACATTGATATCATAGACATTTATCATATTTAACTTGTGGACACTATGATTTTCTTGAGGATTTCAGTTTTTCTGTGATTTCTGGATTTTTGGGGAAAACAGCAAGAATTTAACAAAAGCTTGTATTTATCATTTTTTAAAACAAAGTTGCGGTTTTCTCGTGATGTATGTGTCGTCCACCATGAGTTTTCATGTTTTCTGTTGGATTTCGAGACCCGATTCGAGGAGTGGATGAACCGTCTCGGGTACATGGTGGGCCCGGTATGGTACCCCGGGGCAAGAAGATCGAGTTGTAGACGATGAGCCTGGCAGGGGAAGACTACCTACCGGTGATGTCTGGCGCGGCGGATATCCGGAGGATACCGACTGTTGTCGTGAGATTTGATGACATGGGCCGATCCGGACTGACGGAGCCCTATATTTGAGACATTGATACAGTGAGATATTGAGACATATATGATTTCATATTTGTTGTCGATGCTTGACACGGGTTTTCAGATGATTTCTTGATGGTACTTAGCTATTATACAGATATTCATTTTCTAAAGTTAAGAATCCAATACCCTTAGCATTTAAAACACTTAAAGATTTAGTAATGACATTGCATACATGTGCATGCATACTAGAAGTATTATATCACATATGGACATACATGTTGTGACGCATTGCGTGCATTCTTACGATTGCCTTACTAGATGTTATATTCTACTCACGAGCTGGCAACTCACCCCCGTTGTGCCACAGTGTCTTGCAGGTCAGACCCGTCACCCTTGTAGCGGCGGGCTATCTTATCATCAGCTCCTTTTGCTCAGACTCGCGACATCGCCCGTAGGTGGGTTGCGAGCATATTTTATTTCTTTTGCTCTATCATTGTATCTAGTATCCTCCATCTACCACTTTATATTGTATATGTGACCCAGTGATGAGACTGAGAGGTTTGTATATTTGTGGTTTCTTTTGGGTCGAGCTCACTTGAGCCGGCGTTGTATTTTCTGATATTTTGCGTTTCTTTTATGCTCTTTTCTTGATATTGTTATTATATTGCATGTGGTTGTGATCCGCCTTGGGCGAAGAGCTAGCTCCCGCTTGGGGATGCCATTGTATGATTACAGGTTTATTATCTTGTTGTACCCATTTTGGGGGATAGAAAATACAGAGGAGACTCTGCCGAAATTTTCGGAAATTTTTGATGTTTTAAAAAGGGATTCTATGCAACTTAAATGATTTTTAAAAACCATTTTCATTAAAGGTTTTCCCTTCACTCTCTTTTGATTTTGGTTTAGATTCTTCTGGGCTTTGGCTGACTTAGGTTACGGTACGCCTTTAGACGTCTCGTAATCTAAGTGCCAGTCGCGTTCCGTACTTTCGGGTCGTGACAGAGGCTTCTAAAGCAAAGATGACGCGCTCATATGAAAAATTGACTAGGCCGAGAACGTTCCGCCAAGGCGAACTAGTGCTAGTGGTCAAAAGACCTATGATCACTAATTGCGCCAAGCGGGGGGAATTCGAGCCGAATTATGAAGGCCTGCATATCATAGACAAAGTTTACCAGGGTGGAACATATCTACTCATGGACATGCATGGTGAAAGACCTTTCGGGCCAATAAACGGTCTCTTCCTAAAGAAAAACTATGCTTAACGAGTCACGGCCTAGGTCAACGATAGATGACGACGCCTATGTCCGCTCGCTATCTTCCTAAGCCCAAACTCTATAAGTAGTAACCGGTTTATGGACCACTATGTCCTAAAACTGGCATTGGACCGAAACGTCCTTAAACTAACAATGGACCACTATGTCCTAAAACTGGCGTCGGATCGAAACGTCCTTAAACTAACGATGAACCACTATGTCCTAAAACTAGCTGTTGACCGAGACGTCGATAAACTATTGTGGACTGCAGGATCCCAAGGCTAACACAAAAAAATAGAAAGAATAAAAAAAAAGAAAAAGAAAACGGTATGTCTATAAGCAAAATGGGCACGGATGAAAACCCGGAAGGGCTCCGTGAGTAAAAACAGCAGGGCTGCCGGCGAGTTTTTGTGAAAACCCGAAAGGGCGCAATCTCGTTAAAAGACACTTGCAAGGTCCTCTCGACCTTGTGAGGAGAAACCACCTGCGTGAGATCCTTACGACTCACAAGGGAGCAACACACTTAGGGATCCCCACGATTCTTAAGGAGAAACTACATTTACGAAATCCTCACGACTCGTAAGGAGAACCCTCTTATGAGACCCTCATGGCTCATAAGATTCAAAAGTGTTAAGCTAAGGGATCTGAACCTGTTCTTAAGCGGCCACCACAACCTCCAATGCTGTCCTACAAGCGGCTCAATACTGACCCTTGTATATAATCCACGGGCGCGAATAAACACTTCCCTAACAAAGTCCCATCCGTGACTAGGTATATGTCTACACGGTGAACAGCCCTTATAAGTCCTCTCGACTTAGAAGGAGAAAATACTCTTGTAAGATCCTTACGACTTATGAGAATCCATACACTTAGGAGTCCTCACGATTCCTAAGGAGAAAATGCACCTACGTAATCCTCACGACTCGTAGGGAAAAATACCTTTATGAGACCCTTACGGCTCATGAAGTCAAAAGCCTTAGTTGACAGGATCCTAACCCTGTCTATTAAGCCACCTTTGTTCGACATCGACAGAGGCAAATGATGATTCGCTCCTGGCAATATTCCAGTTGCAGCGGTGCTGATGTCGAAATCGGTGTCTAATTCCAAACTCGCAGCAAAAAGCTAGCGAGCCACACATGCATACGAAATAGCCGAAATGATGGGGCAACTTGCAACAAAATCAGTAAGTAAAAGTGTATGCATGCAAAATAGCTGAAATAATTGGGCAACTCGCAATAAAAAGCAGCGAGTAAAAATAAAACAAATAGCCGAAATGATTGGGCACCGCGAAAAATAGCCAAAATGATTGGGCAATCGCGACTTTCGCGATATAAAAGCTGAAATGATAGAGCATCGCGGAAAGAAATAAAGAAAAATGAAATTTATGCTCTACAGGTGATATCAGATCAATCCCTGTATACAAACCAGGGGCGTAAACGAAGAAGGAATCACACCTTCCCTCCCCAGGCTCCATCAGAAGAAGAAGCCAAATCTCAACGGTTCACAGACAGCCTGTAGATCATCTTAACATGCGTCTCATTACAACAGATGCAGCATCAAGCAAAGTGAAACCACGGCAATTCCCAGTTCCATGACTCCGCGGTGCGTAGATGACCGAGAGTCAAACCCCGACTCCGTGAAATGCGGATAAAGTCAACCCTTCCTGGTCACGTGGAACACGGCCTATGTCAATCCTGACCCCGTGGGAAACGTCCGGAGCGAAGCCTGGTCCTCGCAGAACACGGCTATGACCCCGTGAGAAGCATCCAGAGCAAAATTTCTGGTTATGTGGAACGCGGCTTATGTCAATCCTGACCCCGTGGGAAACGTCCAGAGCGGATCCTGGTCCTCGCAGAACACGGCTATAACCCCGTGGGAAGCATCCAGAGCGGAGTCTGGTCCTCGCAGAACATGGCTATGATCCCGTGGGAAGCATCCAGAGCAAATTCTTGGTTATGCGGAACGCGGCTTATGTCAATCCTGACCCCGTGGGAAACGTCTAGAGCGGATCCTGGTCCTCGCAGAACACGGCTATGACCCCGTGGGAAGCATCTAGATCAGAGCCTAGTCCTCGCAGAACACGGCTATGACCCTATTGGAAGCATCCAGAGCAAAATTTCTGGTCACGTGGAAAGGCTTATGTCAATCCTGACCCCGTGGGAAACGTCCAGAGCGGATCCTGGTCCTCGTAGTACACGGCTATGACCCCATAGGAAGCATCCAGAGCGGAGCCTGGTCCTCACAGAACACAGCTATGACCCTGTGGGAAGCATTTAGAGCAAAATTCCTGGTCACGTGGAACGCGGCTTATGTCAATCCTGACCCCGTGGGAAACGTCCAGAGCGGATCCTGGTCCTCGCAGAACACGGCTATGACCCCGTGGGAAGCATCCAGAGCGGAACATGGTCCTCGCAGAACACGGCTATGACCCCGTGGGAAGCATCCAGAGCAAAATTCCTGATTACGTGGAACGCGGCTTATGTTAATCCTGACCCCGTGGGAAACGTCCAGAGCGGATCCTGGTCCTCGCAGAATACGGCTATGACCCCGTGGAAAGCATCCAGAGCGAAGCCTGGTCCTCGCAGAACACGACTATGACCCCGTGGGAAGCATCCAGAGCAAAATTCCTGGTCACGTGGAACAAGGCTTATGTCAATCCTGACCCCGTGGGAAACGTCCAGAGCGGATCCTGGTCCTCGTAGTACACGGCTATGACCCCATGGGAAGCATCCAGAGCGGAGCCTGGTCCTCACAGAACACGGCTATGACCCTGTGGGAAGTATTTAGAGCAAAATTCCTGGTCACATGGAACGCGGCTTATGTCAATCCTGACCCCATGGGAAACGTCCAGAGCGGATCCTGGTCCTCGCAGAACACGGCTATGACCCCATGGGAAGCATCCAGAGCGGAACATGGTCCTCGCAGAACACGGCTATGACCCCGTGGGAAGCATCCAGAGCAAAATTCCTGATTACGTGGAACGCGGCTTATGTTAATCCTGACCCCGTGGGAAACGTCCAGAGCGGATCCTGGTCCTCGCAGAACATGGCTATGACCCCGTGGAAAGCATCCAGAGCGAAGCCTGGTCCTCGCAGAACACGACTATGACCCGTGGGAAGCATCCAGAGCAAAATTCCTGGTCACGTGGAACAAGGCTTATGTCAATCCTGACCCCGTAGGAAACGTCCAGAGCGGATCCTGGTCCTCGCAGAACATGGCTATGACCCCGTAGAAAGCATCCAGAGCGAAGCCTGGTCCTCGCAGAACACGACTATGACCCCGTGGGAAGCATCCAAAGCAAAATTCCTGGTCACGTGGAACAAGGCTTATGTCAATCCTGACCCCGTGGGAAACGTCCAGAGCGGATCCTGGTCCTCACAGAACACGGCTATGACCCCGTGGGAAGTATCCAGAGTGGAGCCTGGTCTTCGCAGAATACGACTATGACCCCGTAGGAAGCATCCAGAGCAAAATTCCTGGTTATGTGGAACGCGGCTTATGTCAATCCTGACCCCGTGGGAAACGTCCAGAGCGGAGCCTGGTCCTCGCAGAACACGGTTATGACCCCATGGGAAGCATCCAGAGCGGATCTTGGTCTTCACAGAACACGGCTATGACCCCGTGGGAAGCATCCAGAGTGGAGCCTGGTCCTCGCAGAACACGGCTATGACCCCGTGGGAAGCATCCAGAGCAAAATTCCTGGTCACGTGAAACGCGGCTTATGTCAATCCTGACCCCGTGGGAAACGTCCAGAGCGGATCCTGGTCCTCGCAGAACACGGCTATGACCCCATGGGAAGCATCCAAAGTGGAACATGGTCCTCGCAGAATACGGCTATGACCCCGTGGGAAGCATCCAGAGCAAAATTTCCTGGTCACGTGGAACGCGGCTTATGTCAATCCTGACCCCGTGGGAAACGTCGAGAGCGGAGCCTGGTCCTCGCAGAACACAGCTATGATCCCGTGGGAAGCATCCAGAGCAAATTCTTGGTCCCGTGGAACACGGTTAAAGTCAATATTGACCCCGTGGGAAACGCCCAGAGCAACTCCTGACTCCGCAAAGTGCGGATAATTGCAACACCATCAATCACTTACGGGTCCTCTCGACCCGTAAGGAAGAAAACTCTCTTGTAAGATCCTTACGACTTACAACAGAAAACGCACTTAGGAATCCTCACGATTCATAAGGAGAAAATACATCTACGAGATCCTCTCGACTCGTAGGGAGAAAAGTCTTTATGAGACCCTCACGGCTCATGAAGTTGAAAAGTCTTAGACAGCAAATCTGAACCTGCTTTCTAAGCCATCACTACCTCTCGAAGAATTCAAAACGAGATGCTCACTCTATCATCTGCAGGCTATGCTTACTAAAGTGACATGTTGATAACAAAGAAAAGAAGAAAGCAAAGAGATGACACAAGACATTATGAAAGAAATGTATCTTTTATTCATAAATTCAATTGGGTACAAAATACTTCCTATGAAAGAATTAAAAAAAATAGATACATTTTATTCGAAATTACAAATGGTACAAAAACGATTATTGAAAGGAAAGCGTTTTTAATAGTCCAATCAGCCGCTAGCGCACTTCCCTCAGCCCCTTTTCTTGGTCAGCTGCCGCGGCCAACTCTGCTTCGACCTGGGCTCGTTGTTGCAAGTAGGACGAAAGTTGCTCTTCGACGGCCCGCTGAGCTGCCCCACGATTCTGTGCATCTCGCTCGATGAGGTCGAGCTTCTGCCTCAGCGTTAGCCCGTTGGAAATACATCGTAGAAGGCTCTCAAAGATAGTCTTCAACTGCACAGCATTGGCATCAACCTGAGCATGCAGTCGAACAGACTCGCTTGAAATCTCTTCACACTCTTTACGCTTTAAGGCCGCTTCTTGTTCAAGATGGCGGAAGTAGGGAGTGCTCTGCTCAACCCACGCAGCCCGTTGAGAGTTCACAGCTAGGACCTCAGGAGCAGAACGTCCGAATTCGAGCTCATGCAGACATGCCTCAACTTCCCTGCAGTGATTAACTCAAGACTCAACGACGCCCTCACTATGAAAGTTTACGAGCGTCGCCAGCATAGGATTAACCTCCGCGGCAAAATCTGCAGCGAATGTGGGAGCCTCCACGTCAAGCTCCTCGATGTAGTCGCTCAACATGCGCAGACTATTCGCAGCGCCTTTGGAAGATGAATGTCGAGAAAAGGGGCCTGCTGGTATTACGACTCGAGATTCGAACGGAGCTGAAGTCGGTATCATCGCTGCAAAACAAATTACAGTCAAATGACGGTTCAAGAAATAGAGGAGGTTCATGAACAATGGAGTTTACTATACCGGCTGCAGCAGGTGGCAAGACCGGGGTACCGGTGGTGCAGCTACTCTTTCGTCTCCTCCTTCGATCTGTAGGGCTGCAATTAAAACAAAGAAGAATTAGAAACGATTTGACTACCCGTCAAAGAAAAGAAGAGACGTTAGCTAAATGCTGCACTCACCAGCTCCGCTAGAAGAGGCAATCTCTGACTGAAAGGATAAGTGTGGGTGTAGCACCTGATACATGTGATCAAAAAGGACTCCTGCAAGGATGTAGTAGTACAATGTCAGTACATGAAATATACTGCCTGCAATGAAACTGATGAGTCACAAATCCGCACCTTCCAGCATTTGAGAGGGTACGGGGGAAGGCAAAGGGGCGGTCACAGTCAAAGCGGCAACTGGTGGTGCTTCCTCGGGTGGCACAACCTCAACGCCCACCATAGCTGCATTCGAAACAAAAGTGCTGTCAGAAAAGGTCGGAAAGGGATTGCAGAATAAAATAGAAAGCAATAACCTGAAATTTACCTGGTAAGTCGCCGGTCAAGACCGCAACAAGAGCATCACTGGATGTAGCAACTGCCTCACCCTCCTCCAACAAAATGGTCTCGCCTCCCGTCGCCTCATCCCCTGACTCTACGAGAGCCGTCGTAACGCTCGCGACGCCAGGAGATGGCAGAGAATCGCAGGCAGAAAGAATGACGATTGGAGCAGTGCCCGACTCTTGAGAAGGAGCGGCTATCTCAGGCTCAGCGATTGTGGCTGTCTCACCTGCCGCTACCTCGGGCTCGGCGATTGTAGCTGTCTCACCCACTGCTACCTCAGGCTCAATGGTTGTCGCCACTTCTTCGGCAGGACTCGGCCCTGCAAGATAGGATGTATGAGAACCTGAAAATTCGAACTTTGACAAAAGAACCCAATGTCACGTTACCTTGAGTCGGTTTTCTGATTGCTTCCCGAGCAGCACGTGCTGCTTGTCTGTGGGCGGTGGACAAGGCAGCCGAAATATCCTCTGAAAGAGTAGGGGCAGGGGTAGCGGCGCTCAATCCTGCACCCGCGGCCAAGGCGGCACTACGCTCTCTTGCCGCGCGCATTCTACGCTTCCTTTCCGCTCGGGCCGTGAGAGCGGATCTTCTAGAAGCCTCCATCAATAGGACGTCATCGTCCGCGCCAAGGGTTACTTCTGGAGCCGTTATAGCATCCGTCATCGGTCGTTTGAGTAAGGCCTCTTTCGGCAGTGCTGAAGAGGCCGGGACTTCGATGGCTGGTCCTGGAAGCATCTCCGCATCACCTTGCGGGATTGGCATTGTAGTCCCTGCGATAAGATAAGGAGGGGGTTAGATTGTCCATAAGAAAGGAGAATGAAGATGTAATGAGCCGAGATATACCAACTCCCAGCGAAGCGCGAATCTTCTCCTCCTCCTCGAAAGTCTTGAGGGAAGCCGCTAGAGCCTCTTCAGTAGAAATGCCTGTTAAAGAAGGAAAAGTGTCAGTCAAAACATGATAATAAAAATATAATGCAATAACAGAAGGTACGGCTGATGTTTACTTGATTGTGCGAGGATGGCCAGTCCCGCTTTGTGGCTTGCCGATCGCACAGAAGCTGCAATAGCAGCCTCCAGATCAGTATCGTCCGGGGCTATGAATAGACCCTCATTGGTCCCATATTTGCCCAAGCCCTCACTATAAGGAGCATGAGGCTCCTGACTAAATACAACGTCGGCAGAGAAGATCGACTTCTTCTTCCTCTTCTGCGAGCGAGCTCCGGTAGCCGCAAGCACAAGTTTACGTTTAGCGCGCACCTTGGGGCGACGAGTCCCGATATCCGAACCCACGCCAGAATCGAGGGAAGCTATAGTCACCTTTTCTATAGGAGCCCGGGGTATCGGTAGCTCGGGTCTGTCATGCGGGACTTCAATCGCGGCAGCTTCTCTTAAGGGAGGCGGGACAATGGTCCGTCGCTTCAGAGGGATGTTTCGATCACCGGCAGGGGGTGCACCTTTGCGATCGAGCAGCAGTCGCTTCTCCTCCCTGATAATGGCGCCCATTGAATGTTGGTACCAGGCCACGTATACATTAAAGGCCTTCGGGACACAGCTCGATTCGCTGATAAAGAAGTGAGACCCTGTGTTCAGGCACATAAAATGATGCAGCGCGCTCCGTATTCCCTCTTCGGTAGCAGCAGGTTCTGCCAAAAAGGCCTCAAGTGGGACGCCCTGATTGTAACTCAGCTGCTGGGCGAAACGATGCGGGTTGTATCTCATGAATAACGCCGCATCATTTTGCCTGAATACGAGAAAGCCCGGCCTGATGGAGTACAGATGAAGAATCTCCCGGGCTTTCAACACAGAGGCCCCGGCTTTAAAGATGTCTTGTAATGGCAGCACCGCTTTTGAAGTTTCCTGGCCGATGGTCAAGACTTTGTTTGTGAAAGACATACCATCTCCAACCGTGCGCGGACGAAGGAGCAAGCCCCTAGCTTCCCGCGGTGACGGACTCACGATGGAGGCGTCAACCAGCCGCATTATCCGAGGGAACCTGCATCTGTCGTAAAAAGAAGGTCTTTTGTGGATACCGAAGACCCCAAGCACGTGCTGCTCTATCCATGAATTGAAGTAATGCATTGGGAAATTGGCAGGATGCACCCCCGGTTCAGTGGTATCCGCTGCTAAGCTGAGGCCGTGATATAGGTGGGCTAACCCGGCGATCCCGATGGCCACTTGTATTCCGGCAACCATGCGATGCGCGGTTTAGAAGACAGAAGGCCTCATGTAATGAGGGTGCATAGGAAGCGCGAACCAGCTTAACCATAAACTGAGAAACCCGAGAAAGAACGCTTCCTCATCAATGCCAGGAGC
This sequence comes from Agapanthus africanus, assembly GCA_030015575.1. Taxonomy (NCBI): domain Eukaryota; kingdom Viridiplantae; phylum Streptophyta; class Magnoliopsida; order Asparagales; family Amaryllidaceae; genus Agapanthus; species Agapanthus africanus. Next base: position 393,511,979 of record JASDDO010000029.1, on the reverse strand, counting down.
GGCAATTTCTGACAGGGGGACGATCGCGACGTCGGGAAGAAAGAAATCCTTTTGATCGGCTTCCAGTATTGGCCGACGGTCCAAGCCAAAGCCGAAAGGATCATCAAGTTTAGCAAACTTTTCGCCTTGTCGCGACAAAATTTCTGGGCGAATAAAACGGGCAATGAAGTCCGCAAAGCTGACCCCCCGGCCTCCGGATTCAAGAAAGAGGCTCTCATACATGTTCAACACCTTTATCAGATTTTGGACTGGTGCTGAATGGCGTTCTCTGGGGTAAGAACCATTACCACTGATTTGGTGGCAAAAACATATTCATCCGGAAGAAGCAGCTCCTCGTAGCGCTCCCCCCTAACTGGTAAACCAGAAATCTCGGCAAATTCTTCTAAGAAAATGGAGACCTCTCTATCCAATAGGAGGAAGGTATGGGTCGGAATGTTCCACTGCTCTAAGAATGCCTTGATCCACCACGTGGCAGGTGCAGAATACTGGAACAAGAAAGCGTAGATCGTAGGATATAAGCCAAGCCTTAGCAGCTGCGATTTCTTTGCTGATAAGATATATCGGGCCCACTGCAAGTATCCGGCCGGATGACGGGGAGTTAGCCCGATGTTGTAGGGCTGTCCCCAAGGGCGCGACTCGTCCTGACATATGCGCCGCTCTAGGGTGTCCAAAGCCACTGGCGGCTGCACGGGTACTGCGGCAATAGAAGGCTGAAAGAGACCTTCTGAAGTCCAATTTACCTCCTCTACAGTATAATTGATCGGGGGTGCATCTGCATAAGGGATCGCAGAGATAGGCTCCGAAGGCGTCGCACAAGAAAAGCTCCGGCGGCCTCTGATAATTTGATCATACCATCTACCCCATATGTGAAGATTCTTGTATTCCGGGTCGTGGTCTCTGATCAGCACAAGAACCTCTCGGTCTACAGGCGCCTCAGGAAATCCTCCTTCTGAGCGGATGAAAGGAAAAGAAGTGTCGAAAGACATGTCGCCTGCGCGAAAAAGGGACAAAAGTCAACTGTCAGTGCTATAATTTAAATTCTGACACTTGGTACTTTAGAATTTGTACTACACTGCAATGCAGTGGAGAGGGACCAAAGGGAGCCCACGAAATCTAGATCACAATTCATCATTAATAAAACAGCCTCATCATTTGATGAGGCTGTGATTAAGTGAGAAAATCCTCAAAAGAAATTCTCATTAAATGAGAGATCTCTCGGTCAGAGGAGTAAATCTTCCTTTGAGAGCAATGCTCTGTGACAGAGTGACACTTGTCAAACTCTGATCATGAAGGAATAAAAATTCCTCAAGAGCCTCGCTTTGGAAAAAATGATGATGAAAGAATCCATCAGAAAAAAATTAATTAAAATCAATTTTTTATGAATTAAAAATTCTGAGATCTTCAAGATGTATGAACAAACTCTAAGAGTTCTTCATGATCAAAGCTCTGTTCATTCATGGGCTAAGAAACCTCAGGAAAGATCTTCTTAGATCTATGGGTTCAAGAGAGCAAAGCTCTGATAATGAAACCCTAAAAGGGCTTTCTTTAGATCAAAGATCTATGAAGAGCAAGGCTCTATTAATGGGTGAAATCCTATATTCTTAAAATGATCTTTTAAAAGATTTAATCTTTACCTAGATTTTAGCAGAGTTCTGACTCTTGAAAAGTTCTTAAGCAGAAGAGCTACGCTCTGAATAAAACTTCTCAAAGGAAGAAGATGAACAGAATCATCTAAAGGACCAAAGGTCCTATTTATAGGTATTGAAATGCCTTTTCAACTTCTGAGTTGATCAAAGGGCGCAGATGCTGCTACCGCTGCACTCACATGTGGGCCACGTGAGTGCAACGGTGGGGGGGCATTTGTTTTCCCCAATCAGAGCAAATCTCTGTTTGAAATTTAAATTTCAAATTGAAGCAACGCTTTAGATATAGCGCTAAGTGCGCTGCGCCTTAAGCAGCGCACCATGTATGCGCTAGCGCTAGGTGCGCTGCGCTCTAAGTAACGCACCACGTGTCAAACACGGGTGCGCTAGCCCAGGGTGCGCTGCACTCCAAGCAGCGCACCACATGTAAGACACAGGTGCGCTAGCGCTAGGTGCGCTGCGCTCTAAGCAGCGCACCACGTGCAAAGCACGGGCGTGCTAGCGCTGGAATTAAGAAAACTCCCCACCGTTAGATCGAAAATCTAATAATAATGATAAATCATTAATTAATCAGAATTAAATTCTGTTATGGAAAGATTTTCCAATCTTGTTAAAAACAAGAAGATTGCCTTCTGTAAAATAGAAGTCCTAGGATCAAAGATCCAATGGTGGGGAAACATCCCCAAATCAATCAGAGAAATATCTCTTTAACTGATTCAACCAATCAACTTGCCCTATATAAAGGTCCCAAGACTTCAAGTCTTGCATAGAGAAACCCCCTCCCCAAAAAAAACTTTGAGAAACTGAAAGACAAAGAGCAAGCTCTTGCAAGAAGATTTTTCTTCAAGGTAAGAATGAAGGATGATGAAAATAGAGATGAAATCATCTCATAAAAAGAAGAATTCATTTCTTTAAACGGATCATAGATCTACAAGACAAAAAGTTTTTCACAAAGAGATTAAAAGATCTCATCATAAAATAAAAGAAGAACATAATTCTTCTCACAAATCATGGATCTATAAAGGCAAAGCCTTTCATCAACATAAGAGATTGGAAATATCTCCTGCAAAAATAAGAACTGTTGTTCTTACATCTTGAGACAAAGTCTCTTTTAAAAGAACATAAATTTGTTTTCCAGATCATAAAATTGATCATATGCGCTTTGCGTTCTTGAACTGCGCCTTGCGCTCTTGAACTGCGCTTCTGCGCTCTCTGGACCGGCGCTCAGCGCCAAATGCGCCACGTGTCAACCACGTATGCGCCAATTAACAATTTGCACTTTGCGCTTCTGAAATAGCGCACTGCGCTCATGAGTTGGCGCTCAGCGCCAAGCGCACCACGTGTCACTCACGTGTGCGCCATTAAACTGAAAGTGCAATACGCTCAGGGATTAGCGCTCAGCGCTCATAAACTGGGATCATGCGCTCATCATCTGGCGCCTAGCGCTGAGTGCGACACGTATCCCTTACATGTGCGCTACTTGGTATAAGCGCAATGCGCTTTTTGATTGGCGCAAAGCGCCTAGCGCGCTACGTGTTGCGCTGACAGAACATAAATTGTTCTTTAATAAGCCCAGAGCTCTGATGAATACTCAGTATTCAATAAAAGACAAAGACATTGTCAAGATATAAATCAATGCTCAACAATGTTAAAAGGGTCAAGCCCAAATAAAGGCTCAACATCCCAAAATAAAATGTTAAATATTTTAACCTGATTGGACTTAGCCCAATATTGGCCATAAGTCCTCAACCCATATTAATTGAGCTCATCTGCTCATAAATATTTTAACAGATCTTAGCCCCAAATTGGACTACAGATCTTTCAACCCACTCACGTCGGTTCGAGGGTACATCTCTTTACTCCTCAGATATTTGTCGTTGTAATCCTTCAACGTCTTCAGAGAGGTGACGGGTCCCGACAACCAAACATTCTATGGTCTGTGGGGTCCTTTAAAACCCACGGACTATGATGTCCTTAGCCTTGACTGTGAGGTCTTTAATCACGGACTATGATGTCCTTAACCTTGACTGTGAGGTCTTTAAACTCACGGACTATGATGTCCTTAACCTTGACTGTGATGTCTTTAAACTCACGGACTGTGATGTCCTTAATCTTGGACCGTAATGTCCTTAAACTAATTAACCGCAATGCCTCTAAACTGACAATAGAGCCCAAATGCTCTTTTGTTGGATCTAAATGACCCCGTTAGGTTGATCTTAGTCTAAAATGAGACTAACGTATCCTTAACAAACGTTTAAGTTAATCTTAGTCTCAAATGAGCTAACGTATCCTTAAACCCAACCCCGAAACCCAAATCTAAGAAAGATACGGATTTGGACTTATCCACGCCCTACGGGCGACAACATACATTAGTCTCCGTATACAATCCACGGGCAACCAAAAACAAAACAAACACACATGACACGAAGTGACCATCTTGAGAAAGAGAAAGTTGTTACCGCGATGCGGTAGCGTAATTAACTGTAGAGGTTTGCGCCTGCAGGGAAGAGCGTCCCCACAATCAAAAACCCCTCAAACGAGAGGGAATCTTACGAAGTCTGCTATATCGGCCGCATCCGTTTAAACCTTCGATACATGGTGCCATAAATCAACTTGGCATCTTCGGAGAGGTGGACGGATAGCACCAATTAGCATCTGCCCCGAAATTCAGGCGAGACGGACCCGCGCAGTCGCGTCTCCGTGTTTTCGGCGGGTAACACACCCTATTAGATATAGTGCGCTCTATGATGAGCACCGCTGAGTTGCCTATTTTCTTTTAGGGTTATGCACTTGAGACAGCAGCATACCTATTGAATCAAGTTCCATTTAAATTTGTACCCATCACACCATATGAGATATGGAGTGGGAAGAGACCATATTTTAAACGAGTTAAGATATAGGGTTGTCTAGCCTATGTCAAGAGGCAAAATCCGGACAAACTCGAGGCATGATCAGTTTTTTGTAAGTTTATGGGATATCCAAAGAATTCACAAAGATATATTTTCTGCCACGCTGAGGAACAAAAAGTGTTTGTTTCTCAATACGCCACCTTTTTGGAAAAGGAATTTCTTGTAAAAGAAATTAGTGGCAAAGAGATAGATCTAGAAGAAGTTCCAGCAGCACAAACTGTAACTGAAGATTTAGTGGAACCAGAGTATTTGATAGCTCCCAACGAACCTCAGCCTCTCCGCCAATTTAGTAGGGTTCCTCATCCACCTGAGAGATACTACGGTTTTCTCATTGATGGTGGGAGCGAGGATTGCATCATGGAAGATGATGACCTAACTAGCTTTGAGCAGGCCATCACAAGTGGGGACTCTGTGAAGTGGCTGGATGCAATGTGATCTGAGATGGAATCCATGTACACCAACAAAGTATGAACTTTGGAAGTTCTTCCTGAAGGGGTAAAATCCATTGGGAGCAAATGGATCTTTAAGAAGAAACTTGGTGTAGATGGAAAAGTTGAGACTTTCAAAACTAGACTTGTTGCAAAAGGTTTTCGTCAACGACCAGGTGTGGATTATGATGAAACCTTTTCTCCAGTGCCTATGCTTAAGTCCATCTGGATCCTACTTGCCATCACTGCATACCATGACTATGAAATCTGGCAAATGGATGTTAAGACCTCCTTTCTAAATGGTGATTTAGAAGATAGCGTGTACATGACTCAGCCAGAGGGCTTCGTGGACAGTGGAAGCAGCGGGAAGGTGTGCAAGCTGCTGAAATCCATCAACAGATTGAAGCAGGCATCGCGGAGTTGGAACATCTGTTTTGATGTCGTAATCAAAAAGTTTGACTTCATCAAAAACGTAGATGAACTTTGTATATACAAGAAGGTGGTAGAAAGTAAGGTTGTCTTCCTCGTATTGTACGTGGATGACATACTATTGATAGGAAATGATATTCCTATGCTGCACTCAGTCAAGCTCTTCTTATCACAAAGATTCTCAATGAAAGATCTAGGTGATGCCTCCTACATCTTGGGGATTAAGATTTATAGAGATAGATTTAAACGGATACTGGGATTGTCTCAATCCAGGTACATTGACACCATAGTAAAGAGCTTTAGTATGGAAGAATCCAAGCGTGGGAATTTACCCACGATCTCAGGACTCACTCTCTCTAAAGAGATGTCTCCCAAGACTGATTTGGAGAGAGCTCCCATGCAAGAGATACCCTATACTTTGGTAGTATGCTCTATCATGTACGCGATGCTATGTACCAGACCCGATGTAGCATACTCACTAAGTGTAGTGAGTAGGTATCAAGCAAATCCGGAGAGAGTCACTGGACAGCTGTGAAGAACATTCTCAAGTACTTGAGAAGGACTAAAGAGATGTTCTTGGTGTATGGTAACGGAGAACTCCAAGTGGAGTCCTTTACTGATTCGAGCTTCCAGAGTGATAAGGACAATTCTAAGTCGGTCTCGGGATTTGTCTTTACCCTCAATGGAGGGGCGGTTTGCTGGAAGAGTTCCAAGCAGGAAACCGTGGCAGACTCGACGATAAAGGCTGAATACATCGCTGCCAACGATGCTGCTAAAGAGGCTGTCTGGATGAAGAAGTTCATAATCGAATTTGGAGTGGTTCCATCCATTGAGTATCCAATACCTTTGTATTGTGATAACAATGAAGTGGTGGCTTTGGCCAAGGAACCCAGGTCTCATCAGCGATTCAGACATATTCTAAGGCGGTATCACCTGATCCGGAAGATAGTTGATCGCTGAGAGATCGAGGTCAGGAGAGTTGACACAAAGAACAACACAGAGGATCCACTCACGAAGGCCATTCCCCAGATACAATTCAAGAGACTCTTCGGGATGTTGGGTATGCGATACTACAACAGCTAGTCCTAGTGCAAGTGGGAGATTGTTAGTTGTATGTATGCCCTAGAGGCCATTATTGTACATATGATGTATATTATAGTGGATGCTTGGACATATATAGAGAGGACTTTCTTGCTCGACATGATAGCATGCTGTCTGGTTGCTCTTTATCTTAACATGTATACTTGTCTCTTGATACTGTCTCATAGTTATATGTTGGTAAAGTCCTTAGGATGTATACTTGACTACCAGGATTATGATGCAGATCATACTAGTGGGGCCATGGTAGTCCATAAGTTCATCCTTTAATGTTCCTAGTCGTGGGTGTATTGAGACAGGACATCGATATACCAGAGTAGACTAGCGTATACGCTTCTCGACCCATGAGATGGGCGATGGATGATCCCATATCCATTGATATTTGACATCAGAGATGGTATACGGGTGCTCAGTGGAGACTGGGTATACTGGACGGACTCGCCGAGAACTCCTAGATGGTATTATACCTGACGTCAGATAGCAGTTCTCTGATGACACTGGTACAGGTTAGTCTGTAGACCTGAGATCGTCATAGAGTCTTGTGTGATTCCCACTGTACTTTGATTTCTACCTTACCACGTTCAAGAGGACGTGTAAAACGGTGGTTTTTGGGTACAGTACCGAGTCACATGGAGGCAATGAGTGATAGGAGGGGATTTCGTCTCTCCCGGTATTGGGGGTAGATGTCATGTTGTGCTCGATTGGCTATAACTGGAAGTCCCTGGCCAGAGCTGATTTGGAGATTTACTGGTAAGTGTTATCAGTAGATTCTCGACCCGTTATGAGCCTCGTATCGGCATGACTTATCGAATTATTGGGGTCTGACGTTTACCACCCCTAGACTGGATATGCGACATTTTAGACGAAGAGACCGGACTGTACGGTAGTGTTACTGGTTGGATTCGCAGGAGTATGAGCATGCTTGCTTGTTGATCTTCTGATCGCTCAATACCCGGGTGGCCGTTACGTTTAGCTGATCGCTTACGGCTTGTGAGTGTTTGATATGATCATCACCTACTGCCGGTGTATTGACGAGTCTTTAGAGTCCTACACAGAGGTTTCCTGGCTCAAGCGAAACGAAATAGGAGCAAATATGTGATATGTGCGGGACCGAGAATAATACGAGTATGTGATACCGTATTCTATTCTCGCGATTTATTTGTATCGGTCGGTCATATATGATATAGCCGAGTTATAGAATCAAGTGTTGATTCGATAAGATGATACATATAATATTAGTCGGTTATATGAGATATAGCCGGATTATTAAATCAAGTGTTGATTTGATAATTTAGTGTGTAATTGTATATTTAATATACTAGTTTACATTAACTAATATTAGCTCACTTAAATGTTTCTTTTCTCACTTGTGTGCATAAGTACATATGTGATATATATTAATGTACATTTTTTTAGTGTCATGCTTGATGATACACACTATATAGGTGTATGAGACTTACACCATGCTTATGATAATTGTAAGGATTATTTATTTTATTTAAATCCAAATTAGATGGATAATAGTCACATGCATGAAGCTTGTGGAAGCTTGTAGATGCATTGACTTAGTCCACTAATTTTGTTTTACTTAAGATATTTATTAATCTAACCATTATCATTTAGCCATGGTTATGTCTCTACATGAGTTAGTATATGATACAAACTGACCCATGGTTGCCATTCACTCTCTCATCTATTATTGCTTCATCTTCTTCAAGCTCTGTAGGTTTTTGAGAGCAAAAGAAAAAGAGTGAGAAAATTAATTCTAAAGTGAGCAAAAATCCTACTTCATCATCCTTTACTAGATTAGCCATTTAGTTTAGCGTGTTAGCTTCACTAATCCTATTAGTGAAGAGGTAGCTTGGGTTAGTGTCTTCTCGACGTAGATCATCTTCGGTCTCGAAAACTTCGTGCAAGCTCGTTCCTTTCTTCTTGTAAATCCATGCTATAGTCCGGAAGATCACTACTTGGAACGAAGGGACTACTACACGGAGCTATTGAAGTGAAGGACCGGTCTACAAAGGTTGCATTCCTAGTTCACTTAGTTGTAAAGTTGTTTACACTTTGTTTTGTCTAAATCTCTAGTAAACATTCTTGGGTTAGGATTGTTTAGTATGGCAAAATTTTGAAAATGGCATGGACGATACCTCCCGAAACCTTACTATTATGCTAAGTAATCCTACAACATGAACTCAATCTTGCAATTTGATGTATTCATGGATTCGAGCAAGGCTGGTAATTTTAGCTGAAATTTAGCATATACGGGGTGTTGGGGTAGTTCTTGTATGAATCCAATAAAATCTCAGGAGTCCCACTAGATCATGGATTCATGTCTATTAACACAAGCAAGCTATTATGAGGGCCCGTATTTCCTTGATTCTGGATTACAGCCTGTTGGGTTTAGAATATTTCAATACTAGGTTGAAATTCCGTTTCTAACACTTGATTCGGGCCCGCGGTTCCTTACCCCTGGATTATAACCTGTTGGGTTCGAGAATACTCATGAGATTTATTGACATTCACTCTTGAACTTACGTTAAATTAGTGTACCCAAATAGAGACCTATTAAGACACTTACATTCACTTCATGTTCACTATAGCTACACTACACGGCCATGTTATAATTGTTTGCCATGTTCATGCTGTTCTGTCGTATTTACATACTTGTCATACTTGTCCACACATATTACAAAAGTACTGCATGCTAAATAAAATTGCCGTGTTTAAATAAAATGACATGCTGAGACACAATACATCATAATCAATTGTTCATGATATACATTTCCTTTATCATTACAATTTATATTTCACTTCATATCTTGGGGATTTACTGAGCGAAAGTTCACTGATGGACATTCCATCGACTTTTGTTTTCTTGGAATGTTCGTCAGATACTGTGGAGACTGAGGGGGTAGATATCTCAGAGGAGGAACACGATCAGACCGCGACCCAGGCCTAAACTAGTTATCTTCATCTCAGTTTATATATGCCATTGTTTAGGCATTTCCATTCTTGTATTTTTCTTTCAGTTGAAATCATGTATTGTAAATGAATCAAGATGAATGTAAATAAAGTTGTTGAATTATAAATCTCGAGTTAATTATCTTGTCATTTTTATATTGTTTCATCTACGTTTAGCGTATTTATTCCGGAAAACGACCTTCTCGAAATAAACACGTCGCGGGCCTTGCCACGTCACCGTTTCCGTATATTGGGAAGCGGGGCGTGACAATTTCAGATCGTAACCGTCGATTGTATATGTATAATCTTTTGTGATTTAGTTAAAAACTACATCGATCGAATTTGTATATTTTGTGGACTTAGAGACGAGACTTGTATGCTATTTTTTTAGATGTCGAGTTTGGATATGGTTGAGTTAATGATACTTTTTAGTATTTTTCTTGTTCCTGTGTTGGCGTCGTATATTACTGCGTGGTTGTGATTTTGCCGATTGGACGATGAGATAGCTCTCGCCCGGGACACTGATATGATATTTATTTGTATGTATCGGTTTTATCAAAAATTATAAAGGAGGTGCTGCCAGAATTTTAAATGACGAAAATATTTTCAAATCATAGTAAAAAGACCCGCTTGTGTTTTCAAACAAACCGTATTTATACTTTAAAAAGGAACTTGATTTTATTGATAACCATTTCCCAACACTCCACCTCCACTATTTACTAAAAAATGTTTAGATTCATGGTTTTCGGCTTACTTGGGTTACGGCGGGGTCCTATAGACTTCACGTGATTTAAGTACCGGTCACGTGCCGTTTCTGGGTCGTGACATTGATAGCCTAGGAACATCAGATATTTTGTAAATTCAATATTCGACGGGTGGAATTAATAATAATTTTTATAGTTCTTTTACAGTAATTTTAAATTTTAGTATCTAAATATAATTTAGACCGTCTTCGTACGTTGTGTCTCTCCAAATTTATATTGCGGTAACCTTTTTTAAGTTTCGACAGTCAATTCTAACAAATAAATTCACCAAATCTTCTATGAAAGGTTTATACAGGTTATTTTCATTAATACAAAATGGTATGAAAATACATTAATAAGCAATATTTTGATTTCCCAACAAGAAATATATTGTCTTCTTGTATATGCTCAAACACACATTATTTTTCTTAAACCCTTAGAAAAACTATAGTTGAAATTGGAGATAGAATATTGGTAATTCGGTAATTATGCAGCACTGATATGTTTAGCAAATGGTTGTTGCAAACAGCATCTCTGTAAAATGCAACAAAAAGTGAAAAAAAATGTGGCTTGGATTCAAAACGCTAACCAAGCATGAACAACAATTCTAGAATTTACCATAGATTTGAATGATTGAAGGGATCCACCGTTTTGAACATTAATGTAGGTTCATTGTAATGGTACATTTGTTTTGTTTGGAATTTTCTGGCTTTTCCCCACCTCCAACCCTGTTAATGGACGTATGGCCATGAAAGTCTCTTGCATTACGCAACCTTAAAAAAGAAAATGCCAAATCTTAATCTTAATCTTGATCTTGATTTTAATTTGGGAAAAATTGGTTCTGCCTTGAAAAACGATCGCAAAAACTAGCCGAGCAAAAAGAATCCAGGAAAAACGTCCTGGATCCAGAAGTTTAAAGGTTTAAATCATTATAGTACAACCAATCACTTCATGCTTTTTAATATTCGCATAACATCCTTGTCAACTTCAGGCAAATAACTGCTACATTTAGCAGGTAACTGCTATACTTAGCAGATAACTGCTATATTTATCAGTCGGAGCGGTTTACATTAACTGTTACATTTAGCGATAGCCGCTGTATTTTTCAGATGCAATGGTTATCTGTCAAAAGTTGATAATTAAGAGCAGTATAGAATTATTAAAAAAAATGATTGGTTGCGGAAGAAGGGCTTGAAGCTTTAACCTTTTTTTTTAATCTAAGGAGTTTCTTGCTAGATTTTTTGGCTGGGGAGTTTTTCCTGTTGCTTTTCAAGCCTAGACAGTTAGATCCATTTTTTCCTTTTAATTTTAATACAACAAACGAAAATTTTAATTCAATCGGATAAGATTCGTGAATATTGTTTTGAAATGAATCTATGGCACGGGTCTCTGGTGTCTTCGGTAAAGCTCGACCCAGCACAAAACCATGACCCAAAATATCCGATGGCTACCTTTTCAACGTTTTTTGATAAGAAAATTATGGGGCCAACTTTTGTTGTTTTTCATTAAAATATGGTAAATTTCATTAAAATATTGTATACTGAAGTTGAGATTTTTTTGCTTGAACATCATTCATTCCCTCCAGTTCGATCGGTTAGGCTTTAGTGACATAGGCTTTTAAGAACAAATTTACCTAATGAAGTGATGATTTAGCGTCTCTTTCTTCCTTTCCTATAACATCTTCTTTCCCTCCATTCTTCCCTCCGTCTCCTTCTTCGGATTTCTTCCCTCCCGTCTCCTTTTCTCTTACCTTGCCCTTCTTCTCCACACCTTCGCTTCTCGCCCACGTCCTCCTCCACCTTGTACTCCTCTTCTCCCAACTTCCACGACCTTTCCCTATAAACTTTCATTTGATACCGTCGTTTCTGCCAAAGGCGATTCGTGATGGCACATCTCTCCTTCTATCATTTCCATTTCATGCAAAAGATATATGAATGGCGAGAGACAACGTGCCAAAACAAAACTTTCCTTTTAAACCGTCAAGGTTAAAGATATCAGCGCATAATAATTGTTAAAGGCATTTTAGTGAAATTTTTTATACGCTAGGGTTTTTTAATGTAATTTACCCGTTAAAATAATAAAGGGTCAAAAAACACTAGAAATAACATCATCTAGCACCTAGACAATCATCTATCATCATGTTTCGAGCAATCAAACCCAAACGTTGAACCAATAGTAAAAATGCTCGGGGGATACCGTGCGGACTATACTCTGTGTTTGAAAGAAAAGGGAATTTACAGACGCCGCTTCCTACAGGACGGTGTTTCATTTCTTTTCTTATTGTTGCTTGAAAATATATGATGGTTTTAATCATCAAGATAACTATGACCAATATAAAATTAACCATATGAACAAATGCCGCATAAATTAAATAAAAAGATATGTATCATAGATCAATAGTCGAGCTATATAATATTTTGGCTAAATTCAGCTACAGATAATAGAATTTTTTCTTGTCCGCTTCCACGTTTTGGCGGCGGCGGTGTTGGATCTAAATTTCAAAGGATAGATTCCTCTCTGATTATTTTTTAAATTTAAAATTGACATTTGCACCCAAAATTGTCCTCATACAGTCCAAATAAAGCGTAAACAATGACGCATGAAAATAAAGTTTGTGAACCCAAAATTTTCACATTAATTTGTTTCCTTTTGCAAGAGTAGCATTTAAGATCTGCACATACACCATATGATATATATGCGGTTCTGATGAATGATGTCTTTGAAGTTTTTCTGTCAAAAATAGATATACCTTATTCATTACCATAATAAATCAAGAGAATTAATCACCGGTATTATTTATTTCCATTTGCAAATTCTTTCTTAATTTTGGATGTTTCCTTAAAAACAGAAAGTGAATAATATCAACCATTGATTCTTTTGATTTACTATGTTGATGAACGGTTGATATAGATTCTAAGGCATTCGTTGTAACCGCAAATTTGCATTACCAGGTAAATTTGTTCAATAATTTTGGCAGATTTTGGCTCATTTGATAGAGTGGCTTTTCCCCTGCTTGTGCTTTGAAATAATTTTTACTTGGTATATCTAGATTTATTTATTTAGATATCTACAATCGCACCTAATTCAAAAATCTTAATTATTATATACTCTATTATTTGAGTACGAAAAATTATTAAATAAAAACATTAGAGTTCCAGCTTTTGCAACAGCCTTATGAAAGACTTGCAAAATAATTGCATAATTATATCCCAATGTTCCGTCTTTTTGCACATAAATAACTTCTAATTGATGGGGTTTAAATACTTCATAGCTTCTTAATTTCTCGACTATATACCTATCTTTAATATGCCAAGTATCGTAAAATTCACCGTCGTCGGATTCATGAGCAAGATGTATTATAAGCAGATAATTTTCCGCACAGACGCTCACACGCATGACTAATAAGCCGGTTCTCGATGCAAGCAGCAATCGAAACGCATAAGCCAGGGTTAAAGCTGATTGTGAAATTCGCTCATATTTTATTGTTTGAATGGGTCTCCGTTTTTTAAGCAATGGCGGAACCAAACACAATAAAATGTGAGGGAAGTTCACACGTGGACATCCAAAAGGGCAAATTGAATAAGAACACCACAACTGCAGTTCCCTGGCACGTGCCACCATCCTCCACCCCTCCCCTATAAATTCCCATAATTTGACCCATTTCTCAACCCTCGCTCCTTTTTGCATCCACCCCCCTCAGAAACTGAAAAATGGCAGAGGAGAGAGAAAGAGACATCGACGATCTCCCAAAAAACCCAGCCAACTACACGGCGCTGACCCCGCTCTGGTTCCTGGACCGGGCCGCGCTGGTTCACCCGAACCGCTTCTCCGTCATCCACGGCGCCGTTAGGTACACGTGGGCGGACACTTACCGCCGCTGCCGCCGTTTGGCCTCCGCCCTCTCTCGCCGTCAGATTGGCCCTGGGCGCACGGTAACGATTTTTGCAGCCATTTTTACCAATTTTGTTTTAATCTCGGTATAAAGTTCAATTTTTTGGGAGAAAGTTTGGATTTTTCCGGGAATTTTCCTAAAATGCTGGGATTTTTGTATTATATTTTGTGCTAGATTTTAGCTCAGCGATCTGATTTTGGGGATCATTTAGCTTTATCCGGAAATCTCTTGAAAAATTAGGCTTTTTTTACTATATTCTGCTTTTTTTCCCAGGCTCCATTCTTAGTTAATCTTTTGTTGGGAAAATCGCGCTTTTGATCCTTTTTAATACCGTTTTTTGAAATTATAAATTTCTTTAATTACAGCGAGAGAAAACTGATAGAGATGGTTTGGACATTGGTGCCACCAAAACCAACAAATGATCAAGTTAGAAGTGACAAAATTTAGTTAGTGACACAACTAGGTGCAGTAAGGGTAGACCTAAACCAATACAGGCAACCAAGAACGCTATGTTAATTGTTAATTTAATCGAGGAGACGGTCCTTAACAAAGCCTTAAGCAGAATGGAAGAAAACATATTCATATTATGGAAAGCACCAATATAGATGACAACGAATTTCAATCAATCAATCAATTAAATTAAAGAAAGATCTTAAAAGATTGCAATTGGAGAGAATTAACGAGCTATTATGTACACAATTTGAATTTGAAATTGCTAACTTGGCTCCAATATCTTTGGCTTAACATCTTTATCGTATGGAATATTTCGTTCTCCATAATCTTTGAATTCATTGCCACAAGTCACATGATTTGCATCTTCATCACGTCCATGAATTTCCTCTTCAGAGTCTTTGATTGATTTTGATATATTTCCACATATCTTAAGATTAACATATGCTTGATTTTCTTCTCCATAATCTTTAATTGAATCAATTGATTGAAATTTATTGCCATCTATATTGGGGCTTTCCATACATATAGCTGACCCCAAAATATTCTGGGATTGTTGTGCTGTCACGTTTTTTATTATGATGTTTTGAAGTCAACATTTAGCTTCAGTTTCCATGTTTTAAAATTTAGATGTCTAATGTTCAGATCGGTACAAGCTTTTAAGATATTTGTTTAGGTTTAAATTATAAACATTATTAGTAACAAAACATAAGCTTAATTATAGGTTTTACTTTGTAGTGTTCTAGTAAGTGCCATCACCATCGGGGGATTTATTCGATTGTATATTAAATAATTTTATGTTATCTATAATTTAAATTGACAAATCACATGGAGCAAGCAAAGAAACAAAAGATCATGGTTTTTCGACCATGTAATGCAGAATTTGTTTGGCTTTGGTATTAATTCCCCTACTTAAATATTCGTGACAAGGACCTGAGATATAAAATGGAATAGTTTTCTTGCTGCAACATGTGCTCAATGGAAAAAATGGGCTTAAAATGAGCTAATCATTTATTTTTGGGTGATGCTAGTGAAGTTCTTGGCTTAGCGATTTTGATAGCTATTAATTCAACTTGTGATGCTCCTAAGAGAACTAGGAGTTTGAGATATCTAATCTAATTCAACGAGATTTGTGATATGGAAGCATCAAAGTAATCAAGAGCGAGCATGTGCAATATTAGCGTTCTTATCCAAACTGCAAAGCGTCATATTCCAATCCCAATTAGTTGAAGTTGATCAAGTCTTGGTTTAACAAAATTCTCATTACTTAAGAGTTAACTGCACCGCCCCTCCCAAGTTTACCGTGTATAGCACTTGTACCCCCACAAGTGATTAACCGGCATAGTCACCCCTCTGCACCTCAACTAAAACTCCAAATCCACTGAAATCCTACTCTATCCAACTCAAAAAAAGTTCTAGAACCAAATCATTCATTTATTTGAGTTGTTTAGAGTCTTCAGGCGTGTTTTTCAGGTTTTGACTGAAGAACATAAGGGTTGTTGGTGCTAATAAATCATTTGAGGAGGTTTAAGTGCTATACGGGGTAAACTACAAGGGGTTTTGCGCAATTAACCCTTCAATATATATATTGTCTTTGAGCCATTTGGTTTGAGTCACGGTATAGATCTATTGGGTGAGAAAAGTGATGTGGGCACTGGGTTTTGAGAGTTATTTTAAAGTAAAATTTGCGTGGGCTGGGGGTTTTGAGAGTTAATTTAAAGTATGAATTTGTAGTGACGTGAAGCGTTCATTGTTTTTGGATTGGTTGTGGCTATCTCGTGTGTGCTCTTGTAAGGCGAGAGGTAGAGTTTTCCAATTGCTCTTTAGATAGTTTTATGGTCCTCGTCAGTGCTCCACAACTCTAAAGTTGCGGCAAGGGTATATATTTTTATATTCAAACATGGTCCTACAGGTTGAGTGCCATTTGTATGGGCCAAGACCTGTACTTTGCACAACGTTACTAATTTTTTGATCTGGTATCCTTATGCATGTCTAGTTTGAACCTGAGTTGCATGGATACCATTTTAAAGTCTCCGTCGTTGCATCACCTTCCGAAGAAGGGTGAGGGTTTAGAGATATATTTTTAAATTCTAACAGATAGTTTTGTTAGTGTTCTCAATGTTGCGACCCAATTATAATCCCTTCTCTCATGTTAAACCATCATTTTTGTCGTCTTGGGAGTTGGTAAAGATTGGCATTGAGTGTTGTCAAAGTCATCCCTGTCATCTCATCTCCATACACAACGATATAGGCCTCGGGAGCGGCGACGTTTCCCACCGCTCCTTGGGACCGGTGGAGAAGAAAGGGGTGGTTGGTGGGCCCCACTTTAAGTTTTGTTTTTTATTTTTTTTAATTTTTAAAAATTATGGTGTGGCCCACCCTTTTAAATTTTATTTTTTAATGCATTTTTATAATACATATATATTTTAAAAAATATATTTAAACATTATTTTGGTAATTTATATTTAAAATCATGGTTACAAAACCATGGTTCCGGTTATCCAAACACTCCATGGTTACAAACCCATGATTTCACACCACTCCCCCAAACACACCCCAAAATATGGTTTGGTTTCACAACTATGTTTCAAAACCATGATTTCACACCGCTCACCCGAACTAGCCCATATACATTGTGTTTGATATGCAGTTCTTAGCTTTTTGGGAGCACTTTATTGTTTCTTTGCGATAGCAATGCAGAAGCAGTAGGAATTTAATTGTTTAATCAGATACCGAACTTTCAGATTTTCCGTAACGTTTTATACTTTTTAACTAGCTGATTCTAACAGCACGATATACTAAATAAATATCTGATGATGCCACACAACACCCATATACTGACCTAGATATGTTTGAAATGTGGTTGCTCATTTTATCTTAATATTTCCTTTGAAGTTGAGTTAAAACTTAGGGTTCTTACCATACTCTGCTTCTTTTTTAAATATATATTTCGTTTCTGCTTTTAGTTTTACTTAATGTAATTTGAGTTTCTCTACGTTTAATTTCAATTTCTATGCTATTTTCTTAGATTTTTGAGCCGGGATTGTAAATGTTAAATTTGAAACAACATGGAAGATAAAATCAGTAGTTTGGTACAGTTTAATGTAACGAGGGAAAATGTTTTTTTGGGGGTCTTATAGTAATTAGTGCCATCAACATCACAGGCAACCTGCTCAGTTGTTAATTAAAGAACTTAATGATTATTACTATATATTGACAAATCACAAGGAAAACAAAAGATGTCATTAAATGTGAACCCTGTATCAGGACAAATCTGAAAATTTCTTTGTGCATATGACCTGATTTTGTCATACTATTGTAGATAAGTGTTACAATCGTGTTTCATTAGTTTATGGATCTTTGATCTGATCAAAACAACTTGTTAATATGGAGATTTCAACTTGGGATGTCGTAAGCTTGCGTGGCTTTGGGTAACGCTGGCCCCTAATAGACAAACATTTCTTGTTGCGACCTTTATTTAATATAATAAAAAATGATATAATTTTTTTAAACGGAAGTTTTATTTCATATCAAAAAAAAATAAATTCGCCAATATGACCGTAGCTGACATTTTTTTGGGGTTAATTGTGGACAATTCCCTTGAGATTAATATTGCTTTCCTTTATAATATCATATTTGACATATTACTGATCTAAGGGTGTTAGGTTGTAATAAGCCTGTCGAAGGGTTGTTAGTGACCGATGAGGTATAGATAAAGGGTGTTATATGCAATTAAGATTATGAGAACTAGGAATTCGAGATAGTCAAACCAAGTCAATGAGAACCATAGCATGGAACAGTCGAAACCTGCTAGTGGTGCCCATTATTGTTTCAAGAGCGAGATCGTACAAACTTGCATGCTCCTCCATTTGTCACCGAGTATTAGAATAGGTATCTTAATTTTTAGTGCAGCTAACTTTCTTAGTACTAAACATTTTATATTTCTTAATCAGCTGATGTTGACATTGAAGAGATATTAAGCACCATCTGATGATGTCACATAAAACCTTTATTCCCGGTAGGCTTGCTGTTGCTGACATATATATCAATTAAAAGATGAAGGCAGAGATATTGGAAATTAGTATAAATCTCAAGCTATTACTAGGTGCTCATATATTGTATTCTTCGTGTTCATTTGCTATTATATTTCATAGGTGAAAACTATGGTAATTAAGAGTAGTATGGTGCTATCTCACCGTAATACTACACGACACTATACATGAATTTATAATAGCAATTTCTAGCTTTAGGATTGATGTTTCAATGCATCTATATATCAGGTAGCTGTTATCGCACCAAATGTTCCTGCATTGTATGAAGCACATTTCGGAGTTCCAATGTCCGGAGCTGTAGTGAATTGCGTTAACATTCGCCTCAATGCCCAAACCATTGCTTTCCTCTTAGATCACTCATCAGCTGAGGTTGTTATGGTCGACCAAGAATATTTCTCACTTGCCGAAGAATCTCTAAAAATCATACAGACCAAAAACAAAGAAAAATTCATGCAGCCTCTATTAATAGTCATAGGTGATGAAAATTGCGACCCAAAGTCTTTAAAAAATGCACTAAATAAAGGCGCTATAGAGTACGAGAAGTTTCTGGAGACGGGCGATCCTGAGTTCAATTGGAAACCACCGAAAGATGAGTGGCAGAGTATTGCTTTAGGTTCGTAATCAACTCAAGGGACGAGATTGGATTTCTCTATCTATAATAATAACCAGGGTTTTAAGAATACATGAGATACCTAAACTACCCTGTTCTTTCTTAACCAGGTTATACGTCCGGGACTACGTCGAGCCCAAAAGGAGTTGTGCTTCACCATCGAGGAGCTTATCTGATGGCTTTGAGTAACGCTCTTATTTGGGGATTGAATGAAGGGGTGACGTATTTGTGGACTTTGCCGATGTTTCATTGTAATGGGTGGTGTTTTACTTGGTCGCTCGCTGCTCTTTGTGGGACGAATATTTGTCTCCGGCAGGTATGTGTTTAATATATTGCATTCTTAGTATATTGCATTCTTAGAACGTAATTTTTGTCACGAATGTTATATTAGATCACCTAACACAATTTACCTGCATCAATGCCTTTTATCTTTGGCTAAATTGCATGAAATATCCCTCAGTTTTGGCTGTATAGCAGATATTACCATTATCATCTTGAAAACCGCATCCCCCCCCCCCTCATGTTCAACGGAAAGAGGGTGGGACCCACTTACATGGTCCCCCGCCTCCGCTTTGTTCCTGTCGCGTAGCAATCCCTCATGCAGGAACACTTTTGTCTTATGGAAAATTTGCTAATTCATTTGACATGTTTTACTTGCTAAGAACCACTTTTTTTAGGGGTGTGTTCTTTTTTAAACCTAAGCATATAGTCCGCATAAATTATCAACAATTAATTTGTAACCAATCTATTTAGACACTCTTAATCTGAGTAACTATCTATGAGCAATTTGCGACACATTCAGGATGCTCACACTGTTGTAAATTTTCATAGATAATTTGGATTGATGGTGTCAGTCCTTGTCAAGGGTGCCATATTTTGCTGTTATCATCATTTTCATACTTTTCACTGTCTTTAGCTGATTAGGTGTTCTCTTACCACTTTCCTCAAATCATTTCTCAACTTCTTTGGAGAAGTCTGAGATTTTGAAAAGTTCAAATTATAATGCTTTCTGAATCATTTGTTTCACGATACCAAAAGCAAGTATCCCATGTTGGTTGTGTGTCAGGAAATTGTCTACTATACATAATAGTTCCAGTGAAATTAAAAATTAATGTTAATTGCATGTAGCGCCCTTCATCTACACATCATATAAAAGTTTCGCCGATTTGTTTTCCACAAATTCCTGCACATGATTCATGAAAGAATTCTCAAAACTACACCATACTAGTTCTTTATTCCCTATAATGCTATTTATTTACATATGATGTCTCTCAATGAATTCGGATTCTCTGCAATATGTCCCGAGTCGTATTGACGAAAAGAAAAGAAAACAAAAAAAAGCTATGCACATTTAATTTTTTTTTTGGTTTACTTTCGTAGGTGACGGCCAAGAACATCTACTCAGCCATCGCTAGCCAAGGCGTGACCCACTTCTGTGCCGCCCCAGTTGTCCTCAACTCCATCGTCAACTCCCCGAAAAACGAAACCATCCTTCCCCTACCCCGCACCGTCCATGTCATGACAGCCGGTGCAGCCCCACCTGCCTCCGTCCTCTCGGCCATGTCGTGCCTTGGCTTCCGCGTCACCCACACGTACGGCCTCTCCGAGACCTACGGACCGTCCACTGTCTGTGCCTGGAAACCTGAGTGGGGCTCCCTCCCTCCTGAGGCCCAGGCCCGCCTCAATGCCCGTCAGGGCGTCCGCTACACTGGCCTGGAAGCCCTAGATGTTGTGGACCCCAAGACAATGATGCCTGTGCCGTCAGACGGCAAGTCCATTGGAGAAATAGTCATGAGGGGCAATCTGGTCATGAAAGGGTACCTAAAAAACCCTAAAGCGAACAAAGAGGCCTTTGCAAACGGATGGTACCATTCGGGCGATTTAGGTGTGAAGCACACTGATGGGTATATCGAAGTGAAGGATCGGGCAAAGGATATTATCATATCGGGTGGTGAAAATATTAGTAGTTTAGAGGTATACCTAGAAGTACTTTATCTTAAAGCTTAAGCCATTGAAGCCAACACTTCAACACTCCTCTCATGTGGGCCTTAGGGCTACATGGATAAATAGGGGCAAATAAATATATATTTAAGCTGACCATGCTGACCTTTTGGAACCCTGTGTGCTCTCAACCCAAAAGCTTAAGCTGTTGGGTTGTGCTATAATAATCTATGCCAAGCTAACACAGCCCTTAACAGGTGGAAAGCATTTTGTACCTGCACCCGGCGGTGCTTGAGGCTTCGGTTGTGGCACGAGAAGATGAGAGGTGGGGAGAATCGCCGTGCGCGTTCGTGACTTTAAAAGAGAGCGTTGATAAATCGAAGGAAGGCGAATTGGCTGAGGATATAATTAGGTTCTGTAGAGCGAAGATGCCAGCTTACTGGGTCCCCAAATCGGCGGTGTTTGGGCCGCTGCCGAAGACTGCGACGGGCAAAATTCAGAAGCATTTGCTGAGAGCAAAAGCTAAGGAGATGGGGCCTGTAAAGAAGAGCAGATTGTAACTTATTTTCGCTGTGATTGAGTTTGGATGCTGGAATATTTAGTCAAAAACGGTGTTGTATAACCAATTGTTGGGTCGTTACCATGATCAAGTTATATGAGAATGATTATGTGCATGCTGCAAATTGGTATAATGAGTTTTGTTGCATATATTGGTACGGGCCCTTCTATTATTTTTTTTTCCGACTAATAAGAGCATAGTAGAATACCCGTCTTGCTAAACTATATTAAAAGCAAAATAGTGTACTAATACAAAGTCTTATTACAACCAACAGTACTTGAAAACAACGACAGTAAAGAGAAAAAAGAAAGCAAAAAAGAGTAGGATCAAAGATAGATAGAATCCCATCCTTCAAGCTTTGAGGAAACATACAAATATGAGATGCAACTCCCAGACAAGCAGTAAAACATAATACAGTTACATATCAAGCTAAAAAGGCTCAAGAGAAGTATATCTATAAAGGGACATCATCAGCCTTGCGTAATAGCCTTGAGAGACAAAAACTAAGTATCAGGATTGGCAATGAAGTATGGATCATAGACATTTATCCGAATATGAGAAGGATCTCCAATTGAAAGGCCTCTGATAGTGGGGAAGACATTGCTTTGCATAATCTTGGCATGCACTTTATGATTAGAAACCCCAACCCAAGACAAAAAATAGTATATATAGCAGTATTCACAATTTGGGAAGAGGTACTAATTTTATCATCAAAGATTTTCTTGTTCCTAGCACTCAAAAAGTCCAACAAACAGAATAAAGAAGGATGAACCAAAGTTTCCAATCAGAAATTGCATCTAAAAAAGAGGCAGGAATGACATGAGTATGTATATTTTTAAGGATATCACTCCATACTTGCCTAGCAAGAATGCCCTCAACAATATGTGATTAGAAGTTTCAATCATGCAATCACTCAGGCTACATGCAGCATTTCCAGTCCACCTTCTCTTCTATCACAACAAACCCGTTTCCAGCTAATAAGATGATATCCTTTAGAGCTACTAGTAGTGCCCCTCCAGAAGAAAGAGGCCCTGCTAGAATCAAATTTTCTCACCATCCATTTGGGTAATTTTAAAAAAGGACATATGATATGAAGGGATGGAAGATAACACAGAATTAATGAGAGTGAGCATACCACCTAATGATAAGTATTTACCTTTCCAGCAATTAAGTTTGGACTGGAATTTAGAGATAACCAGCTGCCAAGTCATTTTATCCAAGTCACCTTGCTGTAAAGGCAATCCTAGGTATGTAGCAGGCAAAGTGACAAGCTTATAATCAAGAATTTCTACCAATTTAGCACCATGAGAAGGATTTCTTCCAAAATAAAAGATAGAGCTTTTTTGGAAGTGTATTTTCCAGCCAGATAGGCCCTCAAAAATATATAAAATTAGTTTCAAATTAAGGATCTCATGTGGATTGGCTTTGAAAATGCCTTAGGAGGATGAATAACGTTTCTAAGTATTCTATGGCAAATTTAAAAATTTAATTACTTAATTGTGTTTTGATTAATAAGTTTCTGTGGAATAATTTAAGCAATTTAAATAATGAAACTTGTTGCAATAATCAAAACAAAATAGAAAAGAAAATTAGAGTAAAGAGCAATGCAAACACAAGAGAATTGTTGATTAGGGTTCTCCACTCCCAGTAGCTAGTCCCCGCCTGAGATCGCTTTCTCAGGATTTCTACTATTTACCAATGTGAACACAATCCTTCTTCACCATGATCAACCAGAGAAAAACTCCTTTTTCCCTCCCGAATCCGCGATTCCTAAGAAAAAAACTCATTTTTCCACTCGAATCCGCAATTCAAATAATGAGAGTCACCTTTTCTCATTGGGAAGAATATTGAACATTCTTCAAGAATTTACAATCGTTTATAATGATCTAAACTTGGATGCTCACTCACAATCCTATTATCTTAAAAGATTAATACCAATTAGGCTTAAGAATTGTTTTGAAAGATTATTGAAAGTATAAGGATCTCGATACTCACTCACAATTTTATGATCTCAAAGATTAATATCAATTAAGTTTGATGATTGTTTTGAGAGATTATTGAAAGTTTAAGGTTCTTTTGGAAATGAGAAAGAGTATGAATTTTAAAGCACAAGAAGAACAATTAAATTTTAATGAATGATTAAGAATTGATGAGAAAAGTGTTCGATCTCAAGAGGTATTTATAGGAATGGTAGGGGTTGTTATTTGTACAGAATCATAATTGCCAAAAATAATTAATGACCGTTGGAAACGGTTTGAAATCAAAATTGCGTAAACACCCATTTAATTGAAAATTCAAACTGAAAATAACTGTCAGAAACTGCCATGGCAAACGTCTGGGGCCAGATGTCTGCAGTTCAAAAATTTCCCAGAGACGTTTGCCCAAGACGTCTCCTTTTAGAAACAGAAACTGACATATTGAAATTTCTTTTAGCAGACATTTGTACCAGATGTCTGCAGTTCAAAACTTTCTTAAAGAGTCATCTGCTGAGACATTTCTGAAATAGAAATAGAGAATTGAAAATGGAAATTTATTTTTACAGACGTCTGTGCCAGATGTCTGGTGATTCAAAAATTCTTAAGTAGACTCTGGTACAGACGTCTGCAGTCTTACTAAATTTGAAACCAGTTTAGAAAATTGAAGAGTTTGAATTCTAATGAGTATGTTAGACGTCTCTTGATGAAAGACAAGATGTCTGAAGAATAGAAATGTGTTGGAAAATGGTTCTAATCTTGTGAGATCAACACCAAGCTCAATGAAAAACTTAAGATTACATTCTTTGACCCAGTTCTTCTTTGGTCTTCATTTCCTTAATTTGTTACTTTGAGACGTTTTTGTTTCTTGATAAAGCTTACATCACGTTATTTGCTTGTGTCAAGTTTTCATGTCATATCAACGTTTTGAGCGCTGATTTTATTGAAGGCAATTTTTCTTGATGTTGAGATATTGTGCTAGCTATATTTAAGATTAAGAGCTTGGAAATATCGTTAATAATATATGGATTCTTTAAATATAGTTTTGTTCTAAATAATCAAAACTAAAGATCATATGATACAAGTGTCAATAATTTTCCCCATTTTGATATTTAGCAAAGCATATTTAAAGCATTCATGATATATGTAAAATTATAAATTAGAGTTAAATACCCCACTCACTTCATGCTCAGTTGAAAAAATCTTTAAACTCATATTAGTGTCCCATACCACTAATACTATTTTTTAAGGAGAACTCATGAAGACAGGTGTTATAACTCAAATTTTATTACCATTGTATAATATGATACAATGTTCAAAATAACGATAGCGTTCCACTATTAAATAGCGAAAAACGCAAAAAGCGTTGCACATAGCATAAGCTACATGAATTATTAATTATTACTATGATCATCTCATTTACAATAAATTATATTATTATAAAGATATAAAATTAGCTTAAGATCATAAGAAAATAAGTAATGTAACAATATTTTTTCAGGTTGCAGTTTCTCTTCTCACCAAAATTCCTAAAAAAAACAATATTTTCAAATTTTTTAATTCTTGAGTTCATATATATGATTCATTTTAGTATTAAACCTACAAAAATCAATTAAATAATCTTCGTTTGAGAAACATATTTACTAAATATGATTTCAAATTGAGAGTTTAGAATTTTAATGAGACTGTTTTCATATAGTTTAGGATTAGACACTGAAATCTTAAGAACTTCAATAGAAAATCTTATATGAAAATAGTGTACACATAGTGTAGCGTAAACTATTTGTTAAAAAGCGTAAACTATTGGAAGAAAAAACGTAAGCTACTTGTTTTTGAGCTTTTTTCCAAAATTGTGCAGTGAATAGACTAAGCTACGCTATTTAGCGCAAAATAGCGAGCTACGTAGCGAGCTATTTTAAATATTGATATGATATATGATATTCATGAATATTTTCTCCCCTTTTTTGAAAAATATCAAAAAGTTAGAAATAATCAACGTAAGGGATAAAGAAATATACATGAATAGATAATTTGGTTCTTGATATTTCATTTGAACATAAGAATATACATGAATAGAGCATAACAAATGAATAATTCAAGCATGATATTAAGCATAATAAATCAATTCATAATAATAACTAAAATAGCACAGGGTTCAAAATGACATAATAATAGAAAACTAAATAAAAACTAATACATAAGCAAACCGATAACTCAAGACCGTTCTTCCGGATTTTGTGGGTTTTGAATACTTCTATATGGTGGCGGAGGGGGCAATGTTAAGTTTGGAGTATAGATAGACCATGTGATAATCAAGATTCTCCGAAATACGATCTAGATGCCCCGTAATTCATCCACAATCCGCTTTTGCAATCCTTGATAGTCGAAGTCTTGAGGGGTTGCTTCAGTGGGAATTTGGGGAGTACAGGAGGAGCTTGGTGGTTGTGGAGTCGAAGAATCCAACTTCATCAAGTTTACGTTCCTTACTCCAAAATCGGCATCGGGTTTTACTATATCCTTTAAATCAGGCAAAGCGTCTTTGCGATATTCTAATAGTTTAGTAATAGCCCTTCCATAATATAAATTCCCGAGTCCACTCGACAAATCCCACATGCTATGAATGAGGAATAGAGGAAGATTGAATCGAATGCCCACGTGAATACAATAAGTTATGAGTTTGTGGCATCCATACAGTGTTTCTCTACTTCCGGACTTACGGAAAACAGTGTGGTTAAGAATATTTGCAAGAACTCGAGCACGACTTGTAAGGGTTTTGGCATGTTGATTTGCAAAAAGGTAGGGGTTATCTTGACCATGCAAAACCATCGACGTATTTTCCTTATCAACAATTTCTGAATACTCAAAATTGCTCAAATTGTTAAGGTAAATATCGACACCTTCATTTGGAATATCTAAAGTCCTAGTAAGGGTTCCCGGAGTGAACTTGAAGGTGAAGTTATAAACTTTGGTTTTGGGGTTGGTGGGATCGTCATTGGTGCCAGTGAGATTTGCATAAAACAGTTTAAGCACGTTGTCGTAAGTTGGACAATCTAAAGTCAAGAAAAGCATCCAATCTTGCCTTTGAAAAAAGTATTGAAAACCAAATTCAATTAAATATCTAAACAAGACAATTGAACCGGTGTGAATGGGTTTAGAGATGAAAGATTGAAATCTCTTTTTGTAATCATCGTCCAGAAAAAGATTGGCTTCTTGCGATTCCTCGGCTGAGAGGACCTTTCTCTTCTTTGAGGATGACTCTAGAGTAATGCCCTTATCCTTCTTTGGGGCCATGAGGATTTTTATGAAGAAATTTGGGAAATTTGGAGGAAATCATAGGGTTTTGAGTTGGAGGAGTAGAGGAGGAATCGAACGAGAAAGAGAGAGACAGGGAGACGTCTAGGGTTGAGGATGATAAATTTGGGAACGAATTTTGATTATATAAGGGTTATGGACAATTAGGATTATATATAAGGAAATCGAACGATTAGATTTCATTTAATCGTTTCGATAATTACTCGTGAAAACGTCTGATCTAAAATATCAGATGTCTCTGGTACCAATTTCCAGAGGCAACATTTGAACTAGAGACGTCTGGTGCCAAGTACCGGATGTTTCTGATGTCAATTTCTAGAGATATATTTGAACTAGAGACGTCTTCTACAAATGTCTGCAGTACAAAAAATTTGTTCCATACGTCTGTAACAGACGTTTGATGTGATTTTTTAGGAAGTTTGTTTATGGTTTTAAATGAATTTTAGACAAAACATAAAAAAAACACTTTTATTCATTTAAACAAAATACAATACATAAAAAAATACATTACCTCACAAACACGTAACAAACATTAATATACACAGATTATAAACCTATCCCGGTCTTCTTTCTTGAACATTCTCCATGACTTCAGTGCCCCGCTTCTTAATGATCATATTATCTTCTTGATCAAAGAAGATAGCGGTGTCATCGGAGAAAATCTGCCTGAACATCAACACAAGTCCATCCACAGAAGTAGGGTGTGTTGGAGTTGGATTTGATGGTGGAATGGAAGAGAGTGGAACAGAATCCTCACTTTTATCCTCACTTAGATGAGTACACAGAGGTTTCAACTTCGTCTTCTTAGAACTCTCACCATTCTCATACTTCATCTTTCTCTTACCATTTTCCATAATCTTTATTAAAGCAAAAGACAAATAGGGTATTCAATTCTGAATGGAATTGAATTCTATTTATAGAAAAGGAAGAGAAAAAACCATCCAAGAAGAAGCTTTTGTAACTACATCTAGTTTTTCTAACTCTCTTTTAATTGAATTTGAATTTCAAAATTTGAATTACATATTATTAATCACTTATTTAAATTTTAATTGTTTAGAGATTAATTATTTTTATTAATTATTCAAATTATTATTTAATTAATTATTAATATATAAGATTAAATATAAACAGTTAGAGCAGGCGTTTGGTAGAGACGTCTGGGTCTGACATTAACTGTACTAGACGTCTGGTTCCTAATATATATATATATATATCTTGTAAGGTAGTTTATGTAAGTGGACGGGGGTTAGGGTCGTGACAATTACGGCCATGACGGAATTTAAAAACAACAATTTTGTAAAGTAAAACCCCAATCCATCACTAAGATCATCAAATACAATACAATGTGCAAACTAGAAAAGAGTAAAAAGAAAAGTCAAGAGAGCTACAACCTTTGTAGCGTGTCCGGCTAATCCCGGAAGACCCCTTCTAAAATCTGTGAGCTCCAGGACGCGTAGGAACGCCGACCGCTTCACCGTAGATAATCCGCGTTGAAAGCGGGCTGTTCGAACTCCAACTTCGTCACCGGACGGAGAAACTTCCTCCAGAGAATTGCTCAGCGTGGAGGAAGCCGATGTGAACATTGGGTACTCTCTACTTTTTTCACTATCTCGCCATGGCAACACTTTGCCATTTTTCAAGAGAGCAAAAACTTTCAAGCTTTGAAGAAGAAGTGTGACTGCATGGAAAAAATGAATTCTTTCATCCTTAATTTTTCCACCCATGTCAAAATAATATGACATGAGTCATTCTCCCACTTTCTTTCTCATGTGTGTGTCACACACACAAGAGAGTGTGGGCCCCACCATTAATTAAGTATAATAAATAATACACACACACATTAATATACACACGCACGCACGCGCGCGCGCACGCACACACACACATATAAATGTATATTAATTTACACACAATATAAAATGGTGTGAATTACAATATATATATATATATATATATATATATATATATATATATATATATATATATATATATATATATAAGTATTAGTATATGTATCCCATACACGTAAATATCATGTATCACATACACGAAACGCCATCGATATTTTCTCAGTATCATATACTGTAGATGTTAGTTATATGTATGCCCTAGAGGCCATTATTGTACATATGATGTATATTATAGTGGATGCTTGAACATATATAGAGAGGACTTTCTTGCTCGACATGATAGTATGCTATCTGGTTGCTCTTTATCTTAACATGTACACTTATTGTTTCTTTGTTACATGTTGATAAAGCCCTTAGGATGCGTACTTGACTACCAGGATTATGATGCAAATGATACCAGTAGGGCAAGGGTAGTCGGTAAGAACATCCTTTAATTGTTCCTAGTCGTGAGAGTATCGAGACATGGCATCGATATTCCACAGTAGACTAGAGTATACGCTTCTCGACCCATATGATAGGCGATGGATGATCCCATATCCATTGATATTTTACATAAGAGATGGTATACGGGTGCTCAGTAGAGACTGGGTACACTGGACGGACTCGCCGAGAACTCCTAGATAGTATTATACCTACCGTCAGATAGCAGTTCTCTGGTGACACTGGTAAAGGTTAGTCTGCCGACCCGAGATCGTCATAGAGTCTTGTGTGATTCCTACTGTGATTTGATTTCCACCTTACCACGTTCAAGAGATCGTGCAAAACGGTGGTTTTTGGGTACAGTCCCGAGTCACATGGAAGCAATGAGCGATAGGAGGGGATTTCGTCTCTCCCGGTATTGGGGGTTGATGTTGCGCTATGCTCGATTGGCCATAATAGGAAATCCCTGACCAGGGTTGCTGAGATTTACTGGTAAGTGCTATTAGTAGTTTCTCGAACCGTTATGGGCCTCATATCGCCATGACTTATCAGGCTATTGGGGTCTGACGTTTACCACCTCTAGGCTGTGATATGCGACATATCAGACGAAGAGACCGGACTGTACGGTAGTGTTATTGATTGGATTCGCAGGAGTATGAGCAAACTTGCTTGTTGATCTTCTGATAGCTCAATACCCGGGTGGCCATTACGTTTAGCATACCGCTTGCGGCTTGTGGGTGACTGATATGATCACCACCTACTGCCGGCGTATTGACGAGATTTTAGAGTCCTACACAGAGGTTTCCTGGCTCAGGAAAAATGAAGTAGGAGCGCATATGTGATATGTGCGGGACCGAGATTAATACGCGTATGTAATACCGTATTCTATTCTCACGATATGTGATATCGGTCGGTTATATGTGATATGCCCGGATTATCGAATTAAGTGTTGATTCGATAAGTTGATACATATAATATTAGTCGGTTATATGTGATATAGCCGGATTATTAAATCAAGTGTTGATTTAATAATTTAATGTATAATTATATATTTGATATATTATTTTACATTAACTAATATTAGCTTACTTAAGCATTTCTTTTTCTCACTGGTGTACACATAATATATATGTGATATATATTATTGTGTCATTTTGTTGCTACATGCAACATGGGTGTATGAGACTCACACCATGCAAATAATAATGAAGGATTTATTATTTAAAGTAAATCAAAATTAGTTGGAAATTAGTCACATGGTTGATGCTCAGTGGAAGCTTGTAGAACCCATTGATTTAGTCCACTAATTTTGTCTCACTCTAGATATTTATTAACCTAACCATTATTGTTAGCCACGGTTTAGTCTTTATATGAGTTAGTATATGATATTAATGTTAGTTATATGTATGCCCTAGAGGCCATTACTGTACATAGGATGTATATTGTAGTGGATGCTGGGACATATATAGGGAGGACTTTCTTGCTCGACATGATAGTATGCTATCTGGTTGCTCTTTACCTTAACGTGTACACTGATTGTCTCTCTGTTACATGTTGGTAAAGCCCTTAGGATGTGTACTTGACTACCTGGACTATGATGCGGATCATACTAGTGGGGACATGGTAGTCCATAAGTACATCCTTCAAAGTCCCTAGTCGTGGGTATATCGAGACGGGGCATCGATATACCAGAGTAGACTAGCGTATACCTTCTCGACCCATACAGATGGGCGATGGATGATCCCATATCCATTGGTGTTTGACATCAGAGAAGATATACGGGTGCTCAGTGGAGACTGGGTACACTGGACGGACTCGCCGAGAACTCCCAGATGGTATTATACCTCACGTCAGATGGCAGTTCTCTGGTGACACTGGTACAGAGTAGTCTGTTGACCCGAGATCGTCATAGAGTCTTGTGTGGTTCCCACTGTGCTTTGATTTCCATCTTACCACGTCCAAGAGGGCGTGCAAAACGGTGGTTTTTGGGTACAGTCCCGAGTCACATGGAGGCAATGAGCGATAGGAGGGGATTCGTCTCTCCCGGTATAGGGGGTTGATGTTGCGCTGTGTTCGATTGGCTATAACAGGAAATCCCTGGCCAGGGTTGCTGAGATTTACTGGTAAGTGTTACCAGTAGTTTCTCGAATTGTTATAGACCTCATATCGACACGACTTATCGAGCTATTGGGGTCTGACGTTTACCACCCCTAGGCGAGATATGCGACATATCAGACGATCAGACCGGACTGTACGGTAGTGTTACTGGTTGGATTCACTGGAGTGTGAGCGGGCTTGCTCGTCGATCTTCAGATCGCTCAATACCCGGGTGGCCGTTACGTTTAGCAGACCGCTTGCGGCTTGTGGGTGTTTGATATGATCATCACCTGCTGCCGGCGTATTGACGAGTCTTTAGAGTCCTACACAGAGGTTTCCTGGCTCAAGCGAAACGAAATAGGAGCACGTATGAGATATGTGCGGGACCGAGAATAATGCGTGTATGTGATACCGTATTCTATTCTCGTGAAGAATGTATCGATTGGTTGTATGCGATATAACCTAGTTATCGAATCAAGTATTGATTCGATAAATCGATACATTGTATACTAGTTGGTTATGTGCGACATGACCGGATCATTGAATCAAGTGTTGATTTAATGATTTAATGTATAATTATATATTTGATATATTACTTTGCATTAGCTAGTATTGGTTCACTTTATATGGATTTTCTCACTCGATGTGCAAGTTGTATATGTGATATACTTTTGTGCATATATTTGTATCATGTTTGATGATACATGTTGACTTGTGCTTGTGTAAAGATTAAACCATGGTTATATGAATGGTTAGGGTTTTATATACTTATTCATTTATTTATATTCATTATTCATTTAAGGAAAAGAAAAGAAAAATGGTGGCATAATTTGTTTCTTTCATGAAGCTTCATGAAGAGTTGAATAATTGACCATTTTTGTTTTCTTCTCTTAACCTAACCATCCACTTAACCCTAGTTTGCTCTCTACACTTCACCATGGTTAGTATATGATAAGTAATGATATTATTCTCATTTTTAATAAAAGACTTATCATATTCTATCTTCATCTTCTTCTTCTTCTTCAAAGAGAAACCTTGATGCCATTAATGGCAACTTGATTTCTAAAGTGAGAAAACCAATTCTAAAGTGAACCCACCTCCTATTTCTTCACCCTCTACCTCTTGCCAAGTTGTTTTGGGTGTTTTCTTCACAAGTTTCTTGACTTGGTGAAGTCGGAGCTTGATTTAGCGATGCCTCGACGTAGATCATCTTCGGCATGGACATCGATGACCTAGCCCATCCATTCTCCGATGAAGCCGACGCTAGAGCCCGGGACTTGTTATGGACAGCGAGGAGACTTCATTGCGGAGATATGGAGGTGGAGAACCGGATCTACAAAGGTTGTATTTCCGTATCTCTTAGTTAAGTGTTAACTAGTTCATTGTTTCGCCTAGACATCTAGCCAACGATCCGCAGTTTAGGGTTTCTCGGCACCGTAAAATTTTATATTGGCATGTTCGATGCCTTGTGAGACCTCTATAGGGTGCCTAGGAACCCTACAATTAACTCATCCATGGTTGCTATTCTCACTCATGAGATTCATTCTACACTTGACCTTTTCCATGGTTGCTTTTCTTCATCTCCTTCCTCAAGCTCTCTAGATTTTTGGGAGGTGAGAAAAATTAGTGAGAAAAACATTTATAAAGTGAGCAAAAATCCTACTTCATCATCTTCTACTAGACTAGCCATTTAGTTTAGGGTGTTTGCTTCACTAATTCTATATTAGTGAAGAGACAGCTTGAGTTAGTGTCTGCTCAACGTAGATCATTTTCGACCTCGAAGACTTCAAACAAGCTTGTTCCTTTCACCTTGTGGAGTCTTACTAGAGTCCGGGAGATCACTACTTGGAGCGAAGGGACAACTACACGGAGCTTATGAAGTGAAGGACTGGTCGGTTGTATTTATTATTCACTTAGATGTAAAGATGTTTACATACTAGTTTCGTCATTGTATTTATTATTCATTTAGATGTAAAGATGTTTACATACTAGTTTCGTCTAATTCTCTAGTTAAGATTCTAGGTTAGGGTTCTTTAGCGCGCTGATTTTTTGAAAACGGTATGGCCGATGCCTCCCGAAACCCAACGGCGAACCTAGGGAACCCTGCAGTGATATCAGAGCCATGCTAGAGAATTAGACGATATTTGTAGAATTACGAAACCGAAACAACTCCAAAACACTCGAAACAAAAAACCAAGTTTATGCCGAAATTTTTAAGGTGTCTAAATTTTTTTTAAGCAGTTGCAGAATGTTACATGAACACCACAGGAAAACGAACCACTCTCGACGGATTTAGGCCGACGGCATGTGTTAAAATTCCGGCCTGGCCGGGTTTTTAGTAGGCTTTAGGGTTCGTTTTTGGTATGTGTTCCAGTCTCTAGGTTTTGGTGTTTCAGGTGTTGCTTGGTTTTACTGATATTGCATGTGATGTTATATTTCTGTAAAGGCAATTTGGGGTGTTTCGTAGTCGTAATTCTAACATCGTTTAGGGTAATTTAGACGACGTTAAAAAGTTCGTACGGATATCAATAACCCATTTTTTCTTTTGCTGGAAATTTTCCAAGAGTTGGATTTTTCCGTGTTTAAAATCTTCAGAAAATCATGCAGGTGTTTTCTATGGACCCTCTAAAAGAACAAAACCCTAACTCGATTCTGTGACCGCCGGAACCGCCACCAAACCCTAGGGTTTGTGGTGGTTCTACGACGCCATAGGTGAGGCAAGGGTTGAACCTTCTACGGTTGGTCTATAGGTGCTGTGGCATGTTCTGGGTGTTTTTAAAACTACGTTCAAGTGTTGAGCTCTTTGGGAAATTTTGGGTGTTTGTTGATTCGATCGAATAGTTTAACATCGTCTAGCTATCTATGATTGTGATACAATATTTGGAATCCACATTATTTAGTTTTATGAAAACTAATTTGAATTTTATAAATATAGCAATTCAGTCTCATTTGATCGGTTGCCATGGGATTTTGATGTGGATCAAAAGTCCGTCGTAATTACGTAGTGTACGCGGATACTCGCCGGATAACCTTACCAGATAGCCACGCCCCATAGCCCCGACCAAGTGACTGTAGGAGAACCTCGTTACCAAAAGCATCCGTTCGGGTGTTCACGGCCGCGATGTTCCGCCTAAGTGCACTTCGTTGACGGCATCGGGGGTGCGGCCGTCTACTAAAGTTTCCGACGAGTATTTGATCAGGTTGTCGGGAATCTTGTTGAATTACCCGACTGGTTATTGAAAAGTGTTTTCAATAACGAGACTAAACTGCGGGGTTTATAATTGTTAGGCATGAAATTCGGAATATGTGATATTCCGGGTTTATGATGTCTAAGGAATTCATATGGTTAGGCATGAAATCCAAAGTATGTGATACATTGGGTTTATGATGTCTAAGATGGTTGCAGATTCTAATTGTTGTAGTTTTTCACTTTCTTTTCTACGACCGTAAGTGTAATATGTGGTGTATCGCCGGTTTCGTTGCTATATGTCAACGAAAATTGGGATACGCATATTTACTTACGTTGATGACATGTGATGTTATGTGTTGCTGTGATATTTTATATTGGATCGTCGTGTTTTGAATTGCCGGGTTTTTTTTATGTGAGATGAGAGTTTTTCATTTTCATTCATGTAAAAACTTGTATGTAATATTCTTTTATTGGAGCACTTCCGGGTTGAGGATGATGTCACCATTGATGTATATTATTTACTTTTCCGTATTAGGATAGACCCAAGATGGGGAGCACAAGTAACCAGGTTCTAGAGTCCAGTGGGAGACCATCTCGAGGAGTCGAGTCTGGGTCTCTTAACTCTAAAATTGGTAGGGTTGCTTGACGCTCTCGTAGGGGTCTAGGGATGTAAGTTTGACTATTCATCACGACCGTGGAATCCGCGTTTTTTACTGGCTTAATTAAAACACGGAATTCCTAGTATATCCAATATTTCATATGTGTTCTTCTGCTGCTGATATTCTGTGATGTGATCACTTTATATGATGAGACGAATGCTTATATTATATATATGATATATAATAAATATTGCTGCTTTCTTTTCTTCTGTGATGCCTTGGAAGCAAAATTGATAGGACTTCATTAATGAGATTAATGAAAGAAAAGAAATCTAAAGATATTGCAGAATCTTGTTTTAAAAACTGGTAGCTCTTCTTGCTTTGCATAGCGGTATTCCTTGTAGAATATCCAGCACCTTATTCCATAAAGAAAGAGCCGAGATCCCTTCACCGGGAGTGACCTCTTTAGCGAAACTGGAAGATGCTACAACCACTCGGTTTTGTTTTTGACTGCTTTTTAGTTCATGCTTTGCATAGTGGTATTTGTGAAATATCCAGCACCTCATTCGATGAGGAAAGAGCCGAGATCCCTTCACTGGGAGTGACTTCTTTAGCAAAACTAGTAAAAACCTAAAAAATACTCCTTTTCAAAATCACTCGATTCTACAACGATATCAAGTTCATTACGTAAAAGGTTTTCTTAAAAACCTGTCGTAGCCCCCCGTCATTTCAGATAAGTACTACTTAGTATTCGTGCTATATTTATTGGTCTCCGTCAAGGCATAGTGTGTGGTAGCTAGCCAGTGCTTATCTGCAACATAAGATAAGATTGGATTAGGGTAGTCGTGTGACTTTGTTGGCCTCCGTCAAGGGTCGTGCGGGTGGGTTTAATTCAATCATGAAATGTACAGGTTGAACTTGACTAGCAGCCTATGGTTTGTTGGCTTCCGTCAAGGTCATAGGACGCTAGGGGTAAAATATTATCGGGAATTTCAAGTGTTGAAATTTGCAATGGGATTGCATACCTTCTATGAGATAGTTGGATCCCGATACCCACTGCGAGTAAGAGTTACTCCTGGGAGAGTTTTGCATATTACAATTAGCCGATCAAGTAGATGTCTAGAAAGGTGTTAACGGGGTTACGCCCCTGGGAAAACGAGATTTATTTTAATTAGATCCGTGCGAAAGCACGAGGAACCTCCCTCAAAGTACCGACACTGGCCTGGCCGAAAGATTGACGAACTTGTAGGGTGTAATTAATCCCGGCTAGTCTTACCTTTTAGGATTTGAAGGAAGATTTGATAAAAACAGTGGGAGCCATCCTGTTTAGATAAAATAATAACCAATCTGATCTTGCAAGAGCATACGCAGAGTGTTTTCTTCTCTCTCTCTCCTAATAGCGACCATGTCACGCCTTAATCAAGATAATAATATGGATGTATTGACCGAACCTGTTTATTATACTGAGCTGGGTAACGTTGGTTCCGCTCTACCTTATAATTGTTATAAGTCCGAGCAGGAAATAGAGGAATATCCGGATTCCTACGCCACCCAAACGAAGAATAAACATGTTGATGCATATTCTTCGGGTGTGTTTGTTACCGAGAACTGTTTCTCAGTACACTCTACGTCCTGGGTATGAGATACCGGAACAGGATCCTACATATGTAAGATGTTACGTGGGCTAAAGAAAGGTTGACAACTGAGAAAAGGTGATCATTATCTAGAGTAGAGAATGATGCAATTGTTGCAGCCAAATCAGTTGGAAAATATCACCTTGTATTACCAATTGGTAAATACATTGATTCTGAACGAATGTTATTACATGCCGAACCTGATATACAACACTACATCAGTTTCTTTATTAAGTTAGAGAAGGATATAATTTTGTATTGCAGAATAATGTTGTGAACATTTTCCTTAATCAAGAGTTGATTGGATCAGACACGTTATATAATAGCATATACGTTCTAAATCAAACCACAGTTCAAAGTATATAAAATACACACAAAAGGAGTAGTTCAGAAATGAACGAATCCTTCTTGTGACATTATAGACTAGGTTATATCAATGCGACACAACTAACTAAGTTATATAAGGATGAATATTTGAATCCGTTCGAATTTTCATCTTATGATACTTTCTAGTTTTGTCTCAAAGGTAAAATGACCAAAACTCTATTTACTGGAAACGGAGAAAGAGTTGCTGAACTCTTGGGACTGATACATGATGATGTATGCGGCCCTAAGTCTACAAATGCCAGGGTTAGTTCTTTGTACTTCATTACATTCATCGACTATCTCTCAAGATTCGGACATGTGTTCCTGTTGAAACACGAGTCTGAAACTTTTGAGAAATTCAAGGAATATAAGCTTGATGTTAAGAACCAGACGGGTAGAAGTATTAAAGTCCTTCGATGCGATCGGGGAGGCAAATACTTGGGCATGGTGTTCCTGGATTTTCTAAACGGAGAATGGGATTCTCTCTCAGCTGACTCCTTCATATATATCACATCACAACGGTGTATAGAGGTGGAGGTATCATACCCTATGAGATATGGTGCGCTCTATGATGAGTACTGCTGAGTTGCCTATTTCCTTTTGGGGTTATGCACTTGAGAAGCTGCATACCTTTTGAATGGGGTTCCAACCAAATCAGTGCCTACCACTCCATATGAGATATGGTATGGGAAGAGACCATGTCTTAAACGAGTTAAGATATGGGGTTATCCGGCCTATGTTGAAAAGCAAAATTTGGACAAAACTCGAGACAAGGTCAGTTCTGTAAGTTTGTATATCCCAAACATTTGCGAGGGAATATCTTCTACCACACCGAGGAGAGTTTGTTTCTCAGCATGCTTTCTTTTTAAAAAAGGAATTTGTTGTGAAGAAATTAGTGGTCATGAGATAGAACTGGAAGAAGTTCCAGCTGGATAAACCAACAGCTGATGATTTGGTGAAACCAAAGGATTCAATAGTCTCCAATGACTTAAGCCTTTTCACGAATCTGGTAGGGTTCATTATCCACCTGAGAGATATTACGGTTTTCTCGGTGACAGTGGGAGCGAGGATTGCATCATGGTAGATGATGGCCCAACTAGGTTCAGGCAGGCCATCACGAGTGGGGACTCTGTGAAATGGTTGGATGCAATACAATCAGAGATGGAATCCATGTACACTAACAAAGTATGACTTTGAACGTTGCACATGAAGGGGTAAAACCCATCGGGAGTAAATGAATCTTGAGAAGATTCTTGGTATAGATGGAAAAGTTAAGACTTTCAAAAGCTATGCTTAAGTCCATCAGGATTAAAGCAGGCATCGCAGAGTTGGAACATCTGTTTTGATGTGGCAGTCAAAGGGTTTGACTTCATCAAAAAGGTAGATGAACCTTGTATATACAAGAAGGTTGTAGGGAGTAAGGTTGTCTTCCTCGTATTGTACGTAGAAGGCATACTCTTGATAGGAAATGGTTTCCTATGCTACACTCGATCAAGCTCCTCTTATCACGAGAATTCTCCATGGAAGATCTGGATGATACCTACTACATCTTGTGGAATATGATCTATAGTGATAGATCTAAGTGGATATTGGGAGTGTCCCAAATCTAGGTACATTAACACTATACTAAAGGGGTTTAGTATGGAAGATTCTAAGCATGGTAGTTCGCCCACTTACTTATGAATCACTCTCTCCAAAAAGATATCTCCCGAGACTGATTTGGAGAGAGCTCGCGTGCAAGGGATACCCTATGCTTCGGCAGTAGACTCTATCATGTATGTGATGTTATGCACCAGTCCAGATGTAGCTAACTCACTAGGTGTAGTGATTAGAAATCAATCGGATCTTGGGAGAATCACTGGACAACTGTGAAGGACATTCTTAAGTACTTGAGAAGCACTGAAGAAATATTCTTAGGGTTTTGGTAACGGTGAACTCCGGTGGGAGTCCTTTACCAATTCAGGCTTCCAGAGTGATAAGCTCGACTGAAATTCAGTCACAGGCTTTGTCTTTACCCTCAGTGGAGGGAAGGTATGTTGGAAGAGTTCCAAGCTATATACCGTGGCAATCTAGACAATAAAGCCTGAATACATCGCTACCAACGATGCTACCAAAGTGGATGTCTGGATAATTCTTATTCATGAGATGAACATAGTTCCTACCATTGAGCGTCCAATAACTGATATTGTGACAATAATGGAGTTGTGGCTTTGGCCTAGGAACGCCGGTCCCATCAGCGATCCAGACATATTCTGAGGACAGTATCACCTGATCCGGAAGATGGTTGATCTCCAAGGGATCAAGGTAAGGAGAGTTGACGCGAAGGATAACACGGTGGATCCATTCACAAAGGCCTTTCCAGAGAGAGACTTCTATCGGACATTGAGTATGAGATACTACAACAACTGGCCCTAGTGCAAGTGGGAGATTGTTAGTTATATGTATGCCCTAGAGGCCATTATTGTACATATGATGTATATTATAGTGGATGCTTGGACACATATAGGGAGGAATTTCTTGCTCGACATGATAGTATGCTATCTGGTTGCTCTTTATCTTAACATGTACACTTATTGTCTCTCTGTTACATGTTGATAAAGCCCTTAGGATGAGTACTTGACTACCAGGATTATGATGCAGATGATACTAGTAGGGTAAGGGTAGTCGGTAAGTACATCCTTCAATTGTTCCTAGTCGTGGGAGTATCGAGACGGGGCATCGATATTCCAGAGTAGACTAGCGTATACGCTTCTCGACCCATATGATGGGCGATGGATGATCCCATATCCATTGATGTTTGACATCAGAGATGGTATACGGGTGCTCAGTGGAGACTGGGTACACTGGACGGACTCGCCGAGAACTCCTAGATGGTATTATACCTACCGTCAGATAGAAATTCTCTGGTGACACTGGTAAAGGTTAGTTTGTTAACTCGAGATCGTCACATAGTCTTGTGTGATTCCTACTGTGCTTTGATTTCCACCTTACCACGTTCAAGAGATCGTGCAAAACTGTGGTTTTTGGGTATAGTCCCGAGTCACATGGAGGCAATGAGCGATAGGAGGGGATTTCGTCTCTCCCGGTATTGGGGGTTGATGTTGCGCTATGCTCGATTGGCCATAATAGGAAATCCCTGGACAGGGTTGCTGAGATTTACTGATAAGTGTTATTAGTAGTTTCTCGAACCGTTATGGGCCTCATATCGGTATGACTTATCAGGCTATTGGGGTCTGACGTTTACCACCCTCAGGCTGTGATATGCGACATATCAGACGAAGAGATTGGACTGTACGGTAGTGTTACTGATTGGATTCGCAGGAGTATGAGCAGACTTGCTTGTTGATCTTCTGATCGCTCAATACCTGGGTGGCCGTTACGTTTAGCATACCGCTTGAGGCTTGTGAGTGACTGATATGATCACCACCTACTGCCGGCGTATTGACGAGTCTTTAGAGTCCTACACAGAGGTTTCCTGGCTCAGGCGAAATGAAGTAGGAGCGCATATGTAATATGTGCGGGACCGAGATTAATACGCGTATGTGATACCGTATTCTATTCTCGCGATATGTGATATCGGTCGGTTATATGTGATATAGCCGGGTTATCGAATCAAGTGTTGATTCGATACGTTGATACATATAATATTAGTCAGTTTTATGTGATATAGCGGGATTATTAAATCAAGTGTTGATTTAATAATTTAATGTATAATTATATATTTGATATATTAATTTACATTAACTAATATTAGCTCACTTAACCATTTCCTTTTCTCACTAGTGTACACTTAATATATATGTGATATATATTATTGTGTCATGTTTGTTGCTACATGCAACATGGGTGTATGAGACTCACACCATGCAAATAATAATGAAGGGTTTATTTATTTAAAGTAAATCAAAATTAGTTGGAAATTAGTCACATGGTTGATGCTTAGTGGAAGCTTATAGAACCCATTGACTTAGTCCACTAATTTTGTCTCACTCTAGATATTTATTAATCTAACCATTATTGTTAGTCATGGTTTAGTCTCTACATGAGTTAGTATATGATATTAACTCACCCATGGTTGCTATTCTCACTCATGAAATTCATTCTACACTTGACCTTTTCCATGGTTGCTTTTGTTCATCTCCTTCCTCAAGCTCTTTAGCTTTTTGGGAGGTGAGGAAAATTAGTGAGAAAAACATTTCTAAAGTGAGCAAAAATCCTACTTCATCATCCTCTACTAGACTAGCTATTTAGTTTAGGGTGTTTGCTTCACTAATTCCATATTAGTGAAGAGGTAGTTTGAGTTGGTATCTTTTCGACGTAGATCATCTTCGGCCTCGAAGACTTCAAGCAAGCTTATTCCTTTCACCTTGTGGAGCCGTACTAGAGTTCAGGAGATCACTACTTGGAGCGAAGGGACAACTATACGGAGCATATGAAGTGAAGGACCGGTCTACAAAGGTTGTATTCCTTGTTCATTTAGATGTAAAGATGTTTACATACTAGTTTCGTCTAATTCTCTAGTTAAGATTCTAGGTTAGGGTTTTTTAGCGCGTCAATTTTTTGAAAACGGCATGGTCG
This sequence comes from Agapanthus africanus, assembly GCA_030015575.1. Taxonomy (NCBI): domain Eukaryota; kingdom Viridiplantae; phylum Streptophyta; class Magnoliopsida; order Asparagales; family Amaryllidaceae; genus Agapanthus; species Agapanthus africanus. The sequence continues at coordinate 393,470,185 of JASDDO010000029.1, read as the reverse complement.
ATGCCTCCCGAAACCCAACGGCGAACCTAGGGAACCCTGCAGTAGAGAGTGTGTGTATTATATACACTATACTAGAAACCGCTGTTCCCCTAATAATTAAACATAGTAATAAGAGCTAAGCTCTGTTAATTCCAATGAAGCAGCGCCTTACGCGCTCCCCACGTGAGCGCCGGTGCCAGTCTTATAGGATTAAATCCTATAGTGGCACCGCACATGAAGTTCACGTGAGCGCCAATGTGCAAAGCTCAATAGCGCCTGCTATATATAAGAATTAAATTCTTAAGTGGCGTCCACATGCATAGCACGTGAGTTCCAGCACCCAAATTAAGAGTAGGTAAAATTAAATTCTATATGAAAATTCTTTCCCTACAACTTGGGATATTCTCTGTTAAACAGAGTCGCTGGATCAAAAATCCAATGGTAATGATGAATCATCAAATGATACAATTAAATTCTATTAAGAGAAAATATCTTGCTAATCTTTCTAAGTGAGAAAGATATTCATGGTTGGATTAAAGATCCAATGATAGAGTTAAATTCTATTTTGGGAATATATTTCCCCAATTTTTCTAAATAAAAAAAGATTGTTCTCTGTAAAATAGAGAGCCCTTGGATCAAAAATCCAGTGGTGGTTAAAAATTACCGTTTAATAGAATAAAATTCTATATATGGGAAAATATTTTCCCAATCTTGTTAAAAACAAAAAAATATAGTCTGTAAAATAAAAATCACTGGATCAAAGATCCAACGGTGGATAAAATTCCCCAAATAATTTTTGAGACCAATTAAATCAATTGAAATCTCTCAATGAAAGATTTTCTCAAAACCGATCAACAATTTGCCTTGCCTATATAAAAAACACGAGACTTGAAGTCTCAGGGATACACATAGAGAGGAGACACATGCGAAAAGGAGGAACCCCCAATAAGCTTCTACAAACAAAAAGATAGAACCTGCGATTGAGAATTGTCTTTCTATTTCAAAGAAGACCTCTTATTTTCAAACCCTAGGTAAAGAAAAGAGAAGATTAAAAGTATCTCCTTTACCTAGTGCAAGTAAAACACAAGGGTTTAACCCTTCATATAAAAACTTAGTTATTTCTCTGAATCTGAGATTCGTAAGACATATCTCCCACAAGTTGAGAATTTAATTCTCATCGGGAAGATTTTGTTCTTCAGACTCAAAATTTAGGGGAAAGAACTAGATAAAAGGAAAAGACAGAAAAGAAACATGTTTCAGGAATTTAATTCCTCTGAAAACAGGGTTTAACCCTATAAAGAAATTTAGTTTTTATAAAAGAAAAAACATAAGAACTTAGTTCTTAAAGAAAACTTGATCCCAGATCTTCAAAACGATGATTTTGATGATCGTTAATGGTCAAAATTCTATTAACAAAGATTCAACCTGTAATAAAAAAAGACAAGGAACTTAGCGCCTTACGTGAAAACACGTGAGCGCCTAAAAGATTCCTAAAATAAAGGGCTCAGCGCCTCACGTGCTTCCCACGTAGGCGCCCTAAACAAAGGACTCAGTGCCTCACATGCTTCCTACGTGGGCGCTCTAACCAGAAGGCCAGCGCCTCACGTGATTCATACGTGAGCGCCATACAAAAGTGCTTAGTATTATATATATTCAGTCAAAATGACCAAAGTGCTTAACACTGATTGGGCAGCGCCCATGACTGAGTGATTCACATGATACACTTGTGAGCGCCAGAGCCCCCAAACAAGTGCTTAGCACTTATGCATAAAAGGAAAAAATGGCTAAGCAAATAGAACCCAAATCAGTGCTTAGCACTTTTGAATAAAAGAAAGAAAGAAAAAAGACTGAGTAAACCAAACCTAAATTGGCTAAAAGTCTCTCTGAAGTTTCTTGCAGCTGAGCCCAAATGCTCTGTTGTTGGATCTCAACAAAATTTGACGATCCCTAAAACATATCTAAGTTGATCTTAGTCTCAAATAAGGCTAACGTATTCTTAGTAAAATAATAAATTGAGCCCAAATGCTAATATATTTAAGTAGATTTTAATCTCAAACTAGATTAACGGTCCTTAAATAAAACAAAATATTTTGAACTAAATGAAAATATAACCTAACTTCAAAACCCCAAATCTAAAAATATACGGATTTGGACTGATCCACGCCCTATGGGCGGCGACATAAACTAGTCTCTATATACAATCCACGGGCAACCTTAACAAACAAAATAACACACGACACTAAGTGAACTGCTAGAGAAGGAGAAAGTGGTTATTGCAACGTGATAACTTAATTAACTGCAGGGTCTTGCGCCTACAAGGAAGAGCGTCCCCAAATAAAATACTCTTCACAAATAAGGGAGAATCTGATAAAGTCTGCTGCAACGGTCGCATCTATCCAAACCTCCGATATACGGTGCCATAAATAAACTTGGTATTTTTGGATAGGTGGATGGATAAGTCCAAATAGCATTTGCCCCTAAACATAGGCTAGACGTCCCAGCGTCTCGGTCCGGTCTTTCGGCGGTAAACAAATTCTGGCATGCCCGGTGGGACCTTTTCCTCTTTCCACTCCACACTTCGTGTGTGTTGTTTCCTGAACAAAATCACGGTTCGCTATGGTTGCCTTTGGATTCGAGGTATTAAAACTTGGTGTATTGCTCTTGTGTAGAAATCAATAGCTCTTAACCGCACCTCATACAACGGCAACTCCCTCTCCACCTCAACTGGAAGAGTGGCCTATGGGCCCAACGCGGTCTCTATTTTCTCAATTCCGGTAGGGCAGGTCACACAAGCCACTACCAGATTGTTCTTTGGGACCATGCTCGCACTTGTGAGTTTCGACGCTTCAACGCCGCAAGAAGAAACTCCTAGAAGGTCGGTCTTTGATCGGCTGGTAACCATGATGGCTCCCATTAGCCAGCCGTCAAACTTTGGCATCTCAGTCTTCAATAGACTGAGCAAGAACTCAAACGGGCCCGTAAAAAAGCTCATGATGCCTGAAGGGGATACCCCCCAAATGGCTAGCCCTCCCTACTCCTACAACAGACGAAGCCGTCAATGGTGCTTTCCCTATCAGATGATCAGTTTTTGAAAGATTGGCCGGCTCTCCTCAAACTCCATCAAGGACATTGGTCTTCAACAAGATGACGCCGATTGAAACCTCTCAGCAAAGTCGGGGGCATGATGAATTTGCTTTCAAAACTAAGGTGGTCCTTTCAGCAAGGCACGTTCGACGTCGCCACTGGCGTCGAGTGAGAGAAGCCGGGGGCAACTCTCCCTCTGGACCTATCCCACCAGCTCTTATGGTGGAAATCGACAATACTGTTCTAACTGGGAATAGTTTTGAACTGCTTAAGAGAGTGTGTAAAAACTCCATAACGGCGGTGCTAAAGAAATCTCCCCCACCTGCAAAAGTTACAGTGCAGGCAAAGATGGAGCGGTGATTGGTCGTTTTTCCCGTGTGTAAAATAAACTTGTAAAGAAATTACAATCAAAAACTTATATTGACCGCAATCAAACTACGGTGTCGGATGTAGTTAATGAATGAGTGCGGATCGTCCACAGGGATTGCACGATTCACTTGTATTTCGATACGTTTGAAATGAAAAGTTAAGCAACAATAAAAGAAAACATGATTCAAGAATGATTTGTATTCGAGTGTCACTATTCTTATGCAAGAATCAAGAAACTATAAACAATCAAGAATCGGTTGTTTTGATAATATTTCCAATCAACAATCAAGAATCTAAAAGAGGCTCGTAGGAATCGATAGGATCGATAGACGTGATGTAATCTAAAGATATCGTGTTCTTGTCCTTCGAAGGATTGATACTAGATCGATGATCATCGACAAGAGTTAGGGTTTTCTCGTGAAACTAGGGTTTCATCTTATCCCTTGTTCTGTTGTCGATATCATTCACATTCTAGCCTCTAGCAATTTCAAGAAACGATCCTAACTCCCCCATTTTGAACGATGTCAATCAAGAAAGAATCGAAACAAAATGGGTTGTCGGTTCTTGAACTTGCTAGGGTTTACAAACCATCGTAGGAATCAAGAATCGATTAAAGCTTTGTTACATCATCATTCTACAACCGTCTCGACTCCTCGACGAGCAGAGTTTTATTCACACATCACTACACAGAAAAGATTCACAAATTGTAAAGATATCATGATGCGGAATTTAAAGAAAACAAGATAAAAGAATATCACCTTTTATTTAATCAACAATTTCAATACATTCTTTCAAGATCTACAAGAAGAAGAAATCGATCGTTGACTCGGCTTCGCTCGTCTCCGTGGATCGTGGATCTACTTTGATCTCTTGCCCGATTGAAGATCGGCTCGGCTCATAAAAGGGTTGAAGGCATCTTGCTTGGCTTGCACTCAAGATCTTGAATTGTGGTTGGATTTAGGGTTAGGGTTTCGTACAAGCTCTCTCACTAAACTCGAGGAAGAGGGGATGAAGAAAGAGATTGATTTTTCTAAGCTTTCCCAAGGTTGAATCCCTTGGAATAATGAGCCTAGGGTCTTATTTATAGAGCTCCCAAACCCTAGGTTTAAGTTTGAATTTCCCTTTCCCTCCAAAAGTTTGTTGAAGAGTTTCTAGAAGGAGTTTGTTAGGAGCTAGCTTAGGGTTTAAGCTAGGGTTTAGGGAAAGTTCTAGAAGTATTAGGCTAATGTAATGTAACTCAAGGTGTTTGCTGATCTGGTGGAAGTATCTGGAATATTCTGGAAACTGGGATGTCTTTCTGAGCAGTGGGAGCTGAATCAGGAGTTGTGCACCAAAACTTAAGAGATGAAGTCATCAAGTAGCCGCGGATGCGCGGCCTTAGCAAGGCTATGGCCGCGGATGCGCGGCCATGTTGAAGCTTTGGGGTCTGGGTCTTCTGCAGTGGTCTTATACTTCTGTTTGGGCTTTTCTCTGATGTTTTGAATTGCATTTTCCCTACTGTGTTGATACCAGATTTGATTTTAGTGAGTTTACGAGCAATTGTAATGGTCGAGCAATGTAATGATCGAGCAAGCTTCTCTTTTCCTGCACAGACTTCGAAACACGGGTTGCAAGATATAGAAAATATGCTATGTAATGCAATGCAGTCAATTTCCCTAGAAATGCCGGTTTTAAGGTCTAGTACATGTAATTTGATATTTTGCGACCGATTTGCTAATATGTAGAATATGAATGCCGAACACTTCTATATGTATGCAGATGATAAGGAAATTGCCGGTTAAAATATGCAATATTTTCGACTGATCAAATACCCCCAAACTTAATTTCGATCGTCTCGAGCGAATGTTTTATTAAAAAGAGAAGGAGAAAATAAAGAAAGAGAAAAACTAACTAGCACACTTTCGTAGGCAACACGATTGCACTGAGCACGTGCAACAAGCCTTTAAACCTCTAGGTGTCCCTAGTAGGAGGAGTGTTGTCTCCTGAGGGTTTTCAACGGATTGCACCCACAAAATCCAATAATAAAAGCAAGATCATGAATATTACATTTAAAGAAAAGAATTGTAAAAGAAAAGCCTTGAAAATTAGGGTTTCCAACTAAGCTAGCTTTTCGGTTGTCATGAGCCCTATCTTAATGGTCATGAAAAGATGTCAGAAATCACGTCCTCCCTCAATAAAACATCATCTTATTCTTCATTCCTATCTTTCTTCCAAACATCGATCATATAACCCTGCGTGTGTGTAAAGACATCCCTACACCCGGAGAATTCAATTCAAGCTATCATACTCTTGCCCATCAGCCTCAGTATATATATATTTTTTATTTTATTTTATTTTTCTTTTTTCGATGAGCTCACACACTTTCATACGACCGTTAATACTTCTTGAGGTACTAACCGACCGATTACTCATGTGCTTGCTTATTTGGTGTATTTTCCTAGTCTTGCACCACCTTAGGTATAGCAGTGACTCCCAGACCAGTTGGCCTTAGGGCACTAGATGAAGAAGCACCCTCGCTATATATTTTTTTATTTCCCTCGGTGATAACAAAACCAGTGTCCATTTTTCTCACCATATATTTTTTTTCCATACTTTTGGCTTTAAGACAAGAGCATTTCAAGGTATCCTCTACTATCCCAGGCTTCAAGACGTGTGTAAGTGCGAATAGCAGGGTAGCAACGTTCAAAATGTTTGGCTTCCAGAATAGAAACTATTTTTCAGACTTATTTTTATCCTCAGATTAGTGACGTCCTTCATCTTACTAACCCTTGGGACAACGGCTCATAACTACTTATTACTAGTTCGTACAAGAAAACTTCTAATTTTCTTGGTTTTCTTAAATTTTTCTAATCTCATGGATGTAATTTTTCACTATCTAAACTTTCATTATCTTATTTATATACAAAAAAGTGTAAATATTAAAATTATTTTTATATTTGAAAATTTTTAAATTTTTATGGGTTTTGAAAATTTTTCAATTTTTATAGATTTTTAAGGAAATGTTTTGTGCTTATGCAGATGATATGCAAATGATGCGAAAATAAGCACAAACCTCCCCCAAACTTGTTTTCAACAGTGTCCTCACTGTTGCCGACAGCTATATCTCGAAAAACCTGTAAGCTTGGGAGGAATTTATTAGTGGGGGCAAAATATTTAAGTGAAGAACCTCCCCCAAACTTATTTTTGGCTCAAAATTTTGTAAAAATTTTCTTTTTAGGAGCCCGAAAAATTATACTCCCCAAACTTGAATTATGCAATGTTAAACTTTGAAAATCACAAGTGGGGGTCAAAAATCATTGGTCGATGCCAAGCTTTGCAAAGACCGAAGGTTAACACCAACCATTCAAAAATTTTATCAATGCAGTGCTCGGGTTGGTGGAAGAAAAAGTGGGGAAAAGGTAAGTGGTGGAATAGAATGTGTGTGCGTCTCATTTTGGAGAGACGATGCAGTGTATGTGATGGATTACTCGCATTCTTTTTACAATTCAGAAGAAGGGGTGGAGGTTCAATTTCAGTGAGTTGGATATGATTCATCTCAACACCCGTGTTTTTTAGAAATGCGAGTTCATCAGCGAAGATTTCCTCAAAAGTTTCATCTATACCCCGAAGAATAATGTCATCACAAGGTGCGGGGTGATCTTCAGACTCTAAAAGTATTTCATAATCGGTGTTAATTGCAGACCCGGACATCTCGGTGGAAGAGTCCGTATGTGTATGATACATAGTTGGGTCAAACAATAACGTATGAAAAGAGTCTAGATCGGTATCAGGAGGATTATCTAATTCGCTGCTGTCGATATCCATTAAGTCGACAGAACAGACCTGAACAGTAGGTTCGGAAGGTACACTTCCTAACTTGTAAATGTTCATCTCAATTGTCCTGTTTCCAAAGGATAGGGTCATGGAACCGTTACGACAATTGATGATAGCATTGGAAGTGGCCAAAAAGGGGCGACCTAAAATCACCGGAATTTGATTCCGTGAGTTCGCTACAGGTTGTGTATCAATTACAATAAAGTCCACAGGGAAAATAAATTCCCCGATTTTTATTAACACATCCTCTAGTTCACCCCTAGGTCTGGTGATTGATCGGTCAGCCATCTGGAGAGTGCAAGGAGATGGTTTCAACTCTCCGATTCCTAACTGCTCATAAACTGAGAAAGGAAGCAGGTTAACACTTGCCCCAAGATCTAGTAGAGCACGGTTAATGTGTTTCTCCCCAATAGAGATGGAAATCGTAGGATATCCAGGATCCTTACGTTTCCTCGGTAATTGTTGGGGGAAAGCTGTGTCTACTGTTTTTGCCATGAATATCTTCTTGGGCATTTGTTTCTTCCTCTTTCTAGTGCAAAAATCTTTAAGAACTTTAGCATATGCAGGTACTTGTTGGATAGCATCTAGAAGAGGGATATTGATGTTAACCTGTTTAAACATCTCAGTGATCTTCTCCATTTGTGGACTTGGTGTGTTAGCCCTTAACCGATTAGGGTAAGGTGCTTTAGCAATAAGCGCTGGGTCCATCATAGGAGAAGGAAGTGTGTGTGGAACCGATCCCAGTATAGAAGTAGGGATCGTCCGTGGAGGGGTAAAAGAGGTGGGCTGTAGTGGCGAGCCTTTTGGGAAATGGAGAATAGGCTCGGAAGAGGATGGTGGGGTAGAAGAAGTAGGGTCAGAAGTGTGTGTGTGTGGAAAGGTCTCAGCCGGGGTGTTAATATGATTTTCAGTATCATCAACTTCTTCCCCAACATGATTGTCAAGCACTCTTCCAGATCTCAACGTGGTGATTGCATTCACATGATGTGAATAACCAGGATTGGGTAAGGGTTGAGCTGGAAGTTTCCCTTTCTCTCTTGCACTTAGTTCGGCTTTTAATCTTGCAATTTCTTCTTCCATCGATTTAATACTCTCGTTTTGGGACGCAGAGTTTCTTTTCATGTCATCGACAGAAGATTTCATTTCAGCCGAAACTTGCATGATATTTGTTAAGATCAAATTCATGTATTGCACAAAAGAAGAGGATTCATCAGTTCCGGTCAACTGTAAAGGGCTAGACAGTGCAGGTGTGATGACCGTATTTTGAAAATTATGTGCTTGAAAGGGGTGCTGACTTAATTGAAGTTGTGGCTGCTGTTGTGGTGGAGGGACCCTTTGGAAATTGTTTTGGTTTGGAACCGTGTTTTGTGATTGTGATTGTGATTGGTTCCAAGCAAAATTAGGGTGATTCCTCCATCCCTGATTATATGTGGAAGAAAAAGGATCGTTTCTAGGTCGTTGAAATGCGGCATTGGTATGCTCACTACCTTGAAACGGACATTCTTCCGTCAAGTGAGACGGATCAGAACAGCAGCTACATACAGTTTTGGAAAGTGACATTTGATTAAGGGAGGCGGCTAAAAATTTGTTTTCCATAGTCTCGAGTTTCTTTTGTATAGCTGAAATGTCAGCTCTAACTCCTATGGAAACATCCGATTGGTTATTGCCACTCCTAAATGATGGACTTTCCCACTGTAAAGACTTCTCAGCGAACTCTTCTAAGTATCGCCAAGCTTCCCCATCATCCTTAGACATGAAGGTACCTTGACACATGTTTTCAAGGCTCTGTTTAGTGTTAGGGTTACTGCCCTCATATATAATTCGGCAAAGCTCCCATCTCGGGATGCCATGATGAGGACATTGAACCAATAGATCCTTGAAACGTTCAAAGCATTTTTAAAATGGTTCAGCAGGGAGCTGGGCAAATTGATTCAGTTCGCTACGGATTCGAGCTGTCTTTTGGATTGGGTAAAATTTCTTAAGGAATGCCGCTACGAATTCTCACCAATTCGTAATAGAGTGTGCGGTAGTGTTGTATAGCCACTTCTCGGCTATATCGCACAAGGTAAATGGGAGAAGTCGTAGACGCATCGCATCCACTGAAAGTTGTGACGTACCCATCATTGCGCATACGTTTTCAAATTTGGTAATGAAAACGTAAGCGTCCTCAGTCACGAGTCCGTGGAATTTGGGTAAAAGATTGATATACTGGGGCTTAATCTCAAAGTTATCCCCATTGGCTGGTGGTGTGGATAAGCAGGTCGAAAGAGGACCTCTAAGTGGATAGCATCTTTCCTGGAGAGAAATGTGGGGTGGATTCTGCGCACCAACGGACGGTGGCAGATTAGGGTTAAAGAAGTTTGATGGATTCGGATCCATCGATGTGGGTGTGGTAGTGGGTAAAGAAAAGGTAAATGGAGAAATATCGACTTCGGAGTCGATAAAAGGTACGCGGACTAAACGGGCACTAGAATCCCGTGTCCAGCCTATCTTGCACTAAAAAGGGTTAGTACAAGTGGCAGCGTTGGCTTATAATTAGGGGTAAAATGAATGCGGTGTTTACTTTTGAAAAAGGTCGGATTTTTGAAAAAATGATGCGACAAAACAAATGCAGCACAAAACCCTAGAATCTAGTGGTCACCTAGGTCCGATCTCTAGACCGCTCCTAACTGCCAAAAGACAAGTCGCAGGATCAATCCTCCACTGCCTCTTTGTCCCCCTGTGGCCGGATAAGTGCCAGGTAAGTGGGAAGGAACCACCACTACAGTGGACCTAATTAATAACCACTAGCCTTAGACACACTCGTCTTAGGCACCACAAGAAAACGCGGATAAGCAATGCATTACCCACGACCTTCTCTTGTCCTAATTGAGCGCGACAGTCCTTAGAGTCTTCTCTAGATTTCTTTTAGTTAATGGGGGTAATGCGGATGCAAGTTTTGCGATTTTCGGGGCCTAGGAAGGGTAATGAAATCCCCACCTAATTTGGATTTGGCCGTGCCCCTTAAATTTCCGTATTAGAATGCAAACAACCAAGAAATCAAAAATCACACACAATTTTAATTTTGCTTTTGCGCGCTGCGATTATTTGCAAAGAATCCTGCAGCAAAGGGTTAATTGGAGCTAAAAAGGGAGAGAGGAGAGAGCAAGAAATCACCTGAGTGAAAATTTTTGCAGAGAACCCCCTGTAGGACCGCGGATCAGCCGCAAGAACCACCTAAATGCCGCGTTTCCGCGCTTAAGTTGTGGGTTCAGTGAATAAAACTTCTTCAGCTGCCTTCTGTTGCTATTTCCAGCTCTCTGGTATATCCCAAATAATTTTTCACAGCACAGAATGCTCCAGATCACCTTGCAATCAAATCACAACACACGTGTAAGAGTTTGTACGAATTTTGATTTCAAGAAGTAAAACGTAATAATTCTTTCACTTCAAACTAAAAATGCAAATGAATTAGCGCGATCCCCGGCAACGGCGCCATTTTGATTGGTCGTTTTTCCCGTGTGTAAAATAAACTTGTAAAGAAATTACAATCAAAAACTTATATTGACCGCAATCAAACTACGGTGTCGGATGTAGTTAATGAATGAGTGCGGATCGTCCACAGGGATTGCACGATTCACTTGTATTTCGATACGTTTGAAATGAAAAGTTAAGCAACAATAAAAGAAAACATGATTCAAGAATGATTTGTATTCGAGTGTCACTATTCTTATGCAAGAATCAAGAAACTATAAACAATCAAGAATCGGTTGTTTTGATAATATTTCCAATCAACAATCAAGAATCTAAAAGAGGCTCGTAGGAATCGATAGGATCGATAGACGTGATGTAATCTAAAGATATCGTGTTCTTGTCCTTCGAAGGATTGATACTAGATCGATGATCATCGACAAGAGTTAGGGTTTTCTCGTGAAACTAGGGTTTCATCTTATCCCTTGTTCTGTTGTCGATATCATTCACATTCTAGCCTCTAGCAATTTCAAGAAACGATCCTAACTCCCCCATTTTGAACGATGTCAATCAAGAAAGCATCGAAACAAAATGGGTTGTCGGTTCTTGAACTTGCTAGGGTTTACAAACCATCGTAGGAATCAAGAATCGATTAAAGCTTTGTTACATCATCATTCTACAACCGTCTCGACTCCTCGACGAGCGGAGTTTTATTCACACATCACCACACAGAAAAGATTCACAAATTGTAAAGATATCATGATGCGGAATTTAAAGAAAACAAGATAAAAGAATATCACCTTTTATTTAATCAACAATTTCAATACATTCTTTCAAGATCTACAAGAAGAAGAAATCGATCGTTGACTCGGCTTCGCTCGTCTCCGTGGATCGTGGATCTACTTTGATCTCTTGCCCGATTGAAGATCGGCTCGGCTCATAAAAGGGTTGAAGGCATCTTGCTTGGCTTGCACTCAAGATCTTGAATTGTGGTTGGATTTAGGGTTAGGGTTTCCTACAAGCTCTCTCACTAAACTTGAGGAAGAGGGGATGAAGAAAGAGATTGATTTTTCTAAGCTTTCCCAAGGTTGAATCCCTTGGAATAATGAGCCTAGGGTCTTATTTATAGAGCTCCCAAACCCTAGGTTTAAGTTTGAATTTCCCTTTCCCTCCAAAAGTTTGTTGAAGAGTTTCTAGAAGGAGTTTGTTAGGAGCTAGCTTAGGGTTTAAGCTAGGGTTTAGGGAAAGTTCTAGAAGTATTAGGCTAATGTAATGTAACTCAAGGTGTTTGCTGATCTGGTGGAAGTATCTGGAATATTCTGGAAACTGGGATGTCTTTCTGAGCAGTGGGAGCTGAATCAGGAGTTGTGCACCAAAACTTAAGAGATGAAGTCATCAAGTAGCCGCGGATGCGCGGCCTTAGCAAGGCTATGGCCGCGGATGCGCGGCCATGTTGAAGCTTTGGGGTCTGGGTCTTCTGCAGTGGTCTTATACTTCTGTTTGGGCTTTTCTCTGATATTTTGAATTGCATTTTCCCTACTGTGTTGATACCAGATTTGATTTTAGTGAGTTTACGAGCAATTGTAATGGTCGAGCAATGTAATGATCGAGCAAGCTTCTCTTTTCCTGCACAGACTTCGAAACACGGGTTGCAAGATATAGAAAATATGCTATGTAATGCAATGCAGTCAATTTCCCTAGAAATGCCGGTTTTAAGGTCTAGTACATGTAATTTGATATTTTGCGACCGATTTGCTAATATGTAGAATATGAATGCCGAACACTTCTATATGTATGCAGATGATAAGGAAATTGCCGGTTAAAATATGCAATATTTTCGACTGATCAAGCGGCCTTATCAGCGGCTCTCCTCGCAAATTCATAAGGTCTGGTGAAAAGTCCAAGACTCTATGATTGATAAAAACTACCCTTGTCAACCAAAAAAATCGAAGGTCTGACAAAAAAAGACCGCTCCTCCGCCATACAAAGGGGGACTTCTCCTAAACAGGTGTCTGTCACAACGGCTTCTTTAACTTCAATCTCTCATAAAAGAACGAGGTTGGAGAAAGCCTTACCGCACGCGGCAAATTCCAAAGGCGATGGATCTAAATGCCCCAAGTCTGGGGGCATAATCGTACGTACGGTCTATATGACCAATGGGAAAGAAGAGAGTCGTGCTTCGGTGAGTCACCGACCGCAAACTCGGCCGCTGACAAAGGCTTAGGAGCAACAACAAAAGATTCAAGAAACACTGAACAAAATGACGGCACTTACCAAACAGAAAGAAAGTCCGGATAAAGAGGCTGAACAGCGCCAAGAGCAAGAGACCGATACATAGTTTCTGCGAAGGGTGCTCGAGAGAAAGGACAAAGAGGCTGCTGAGCAAGCTGCTAACATAAAGCAGATGGCTCTCTTGTTCCAAGACACGGTTGGAATGATGATCCAACCAGAACCCCCGGCCGAAGATCCGCCGATAATCGTCGAGGATGACAGAGGGGAAACAACAAACCCTCTTCCGGCCTTATCAGCGGCCAAGGAGGAAACGAACTCCAAGGCCACCCTTGATGATTACATTGCTCAATAAATAAGAGCTCATCAAGCTAATGAAGCCGCCGACCAAATTGTCAGAACTGGACGACCGTATCCGGGCTGGTATGATCAAATCAAATATCCGACGGGATATACAATCCCTAAGTTCCATGTCTATAAAGGAACATGCAACTCTCACCAACACGTCGCGCAATTTAGAGCTCTGTGCGGCAACACTGGAGGCGACGACAAATTGTTGCTTCGCCAGTTCATCGACAGCCTGTCAGAGACAGCTTTTGAATGGTATTCGGAGCTCCCAAATGACTCCATGAATACCTTCACAGAAATGGAACTGTTGTTCACACAGCGGTTCGCCAGCGAAAGCGAACACACTCCAATCACGACATTAATCAATGCCAGGGTAAACCCGGGAGAAACATGGGTCCAATACGTGATCTGGTGGCGGAACCTGTGGTCTAAGTGTAAACAGCGCATTGAAGAGTCTCCTGCCATAGGCATGTGAAAGTCTACCCTAGCACCACAACAAGGTTTTAGTAGCATCAAACATGCCAAATTTAAATTTTTCTAGGTGCTAAGCTAGACTAACCAAGATACTAACTAGAATAATTAGGGTTTACTATGATGATATGAACAAAACTAAAGAAGTGAAGATGGCTATACCCTTGTAGATCGAGTCCTTCACTTCTAAAGCTCCGGGTTGTAGTCCACGCGACTCCACTAGGCTCCACTTGAGAGTTTGATCGAGCTTTCTTTGATCCACGCGAAGCCCACTAGCTCAAGCTACCTTTTCACTAATCTCCTATTAGTGTACGAAACACACCACACCAAAGTGCTAGTTTGGTGTGGGATGGTGAAGTAGGGGATTTGAGGCTCACTAGTTTGTTCAAAACTCCATGGTTCACATCACATGTGAGGGGTTGGAGTTTTGATGCATGAAGAGGAAGAAGAAGAGGTCAAGAGTGTGTGTGCTCAACTCAAGGAAAAAGAATGAGCAAGTCTAGAATGCTCAAGTGTAGAATGGCCTCATCACTTAATTATTGAAGCATGAAAATAAAATCACATATTATAATAGCACCATGCTTCAATAGTAGAATAAGATGAATAAAATAATGATAAAAGCCATGCCACATCATACCTTCCATGTCTTCTTATTTTCCACCTCATTATTCTATTTTCACAAAATAAAATTTTAACCATGCTTAATATATATATATATATATATATATATATATAATTAGTGAGCTAATGATATTAGTTAAGATATAACTATATCAAATATAATATATATCATATTATTAAATCAACACTTGATTTAATAATCCGGTTATATCATATATAACCGACTAATATCATTTATCTGTATATCACATTATCAAATCAACACTTGATTCGATAATTCGGTTATATCGCATATAACCTAACTGATAACAGATAACTGCCAGATTACAATACGGTATCACATACACGTATTTAATCAGGCCCACGCACATATCACACATATGTGCCCTACTTCGTTTCGCTTGAACCAGGAAACTTCTGTGTGGGACTCTAAAGACTCGTTAATACGCCAGCAGTAGGTGATGATCACATCATTCACCCACAAGCCGTCAGCGGTATTAGCTGGACGTAACGGCTGTCCGGGTATTGATAGATATGAAGATCAACAAGCAAGCTTGTCCATACTCTCCATGAAGTCTATAAGTAACACTACCATACAGTCCGGTCTCTTCGTCTGATATGTCGTATATCGAGTCTAGGGATGGTAAATGTCAGACCCCAGAAACTTAATAAGTCATGCCGATGTCTGGCCTATAATGGTTAGAGAAACTACTGATAACTCTTATCAGTAAATCTCAGCAGCATCCCTGGCCATAGACTTCCAGTTATAGCTAATTGAGCATAGCGCAAAATCAACCCCCAATACCGGGAGAGACGAAACCCCTCCTATTGCTCATTGCCTCTATGCGACTCGGGACTGTACCCAAAATCCACCTGTTTGCACGTCTCCTTTGAGCGTGGTAGGGAGGAAATAAAAGCACAGTGGGAGCCACACAAGACTCTATGACGATCTCGGGTCTACAGACTAACCTATATCAGTGTCACCAGAGCACTGCTATTTGACGATAGGTATACTACCAACTAGGTGTCCTCGGTGAGTCCTGTTCGGTGTACCTATTCTCCAATGAGCACCTTTGTACAATCTTTGATGTCACACACCAATGGTTGTGGGATCAACCATCGCCCTCTAAGGGACAAGAAACGTACACACTAGTCTACTCTAGAATATCGATGCCCTGTCTCGATATCCCCTCGGCTAGGAACTGTTAAAGGATGTACTTTTGGACCACACTGGCCCCACTAGTATGATCTCATGATAATCCTGGTAGTCAAGTACATATCGTAAGGTCTTTATCCACATGCAAGAGACAGATAGTATAATAATACCAGTCTACATGTTAAGATAAAGGCAATCAGATAGCATACCATCATGTCGATCAAGAAAGTCTTCCATATATATGTCCAAGCATCCACTATATCATACAATAATGGCCTCTAGGGCATACAAATCACTAATAACATGTTCATCGGGACCCTTGATCCTCAAACGACTGCGTCCCAGTTCATGACATTCTTCAAGCCCACAACCTTTCAGGCTCTGATAGATAAACTGACCCAAATGGGCCTTCATCCTCAAATAAGGACCCTCAAAATACTAAGGGTAAAGGAAAGGCGGCCTTTGTCGCTAACACGCAACAACTGCTGAGTGGTCCAAAACCAGCTGCTCGCCAAAACAACGCCTGTCCGCGCCCGTCCTTGGAGGAAAGACTAAGGAGTGCTTACTCGTTTCCGCATGAAAAGACGAGGAGACTGTTCGAATTGGCAATGCGTAATAAACTCGTCACATTTCCAGACCCACGGCGTCCAGCACAACCCGGCGACATCAACAACCTAATTACTATTCCTATCACAGAATGATGAGCCACCCAATTGAAGATTGCCACGTCTTCAAAAATTAGGTCGAGGACCAATATCAATAGGGAAAATTCGCACTATTGATAACTGGAAGGTAAACCCACCCCAGAAGTACACTCCCAAAAAGGTGGACGCGCAGGCGCATCATGCTCACGCGTGAAAGAAACTCTATGCGAAGTCGTTCTATTAGCGAAAACCAAAAGAATGCTGAATGATCTACAAGTATGTCTGGCAGTCAGGTGGAAAAGCCCACTTGAACCCGAAATAATCGAAGGGATGGTAAAATCTCGTCCTGTGCCAAAAATTGCTGACAAGAGGAAAAGCCCCCGGGTCATGCCTTCGAAGTCTTCGAAGAAAAAGAAGAAGACCAAGAAGCCTGTGCAGCCTGCCGCGTATGACGACAAGCGTACATATCTACAAAAATACATAGATGTGCTGGAGGAGTATAACCAGGAGGCGCGGACACCGGTTACGCTCGAAGAATTCCTAAAGCATATTCTTGAGGGCGAAAACAGTGATAACGATGAGGGAAATGACTCATCAGAAGACACTGAAGACTGTGTAGCAAGTTGCCACATGGTCTCCTATTCGTTGTTACACTACAAAGAGGCTCTCTCAGCGTCAGAAAACAATGAAGAGGAACTGGGGGCAGAATTGGCGCTAGAATCCCCGGAACTGCTAGAAGAAGACCCGATTGAGAAGCTGCTAAACGAGGCCTTTCAAAAAAGCAAAGTTGACCGAGAACGCAAGACAGCCATATATGAAAAAACTAAGCGTCAGCGTCTGAGTAAAGAAGCTGCGGTGAGGACGAGTCATAAAGTGCTCCAACTAAACCAAACACATCTGCAACAAATAAGAGCAGGATCAAAACAGAGAAGTGGTTCGCCAAAGCCCTGTTAATGGGGATGAAGCTGCCACCTCTCATGAAGAACACTCCTGGGGTCATATGCCTCGATGGAGAAGAATCACACCAAAATTACTGCCTCTATCATCGGAAGGTCACCCACCCCATCGAGGAATGCAGCGCCTTTAAGAAGTGGTAGCAAGTATACGTTGCCCATCAAAAACACTTCAAGAGGATGAAGCGTGAAGCTCACACTCGTCGACGGAAAAATAGTGGGACGAACGCGTATGAAGAAACGACTGGCAACTGTCATATGGTTGGTTCCGGTTCGGATGGAGGAAAAATTCTAGTTCTTACATTCAGGAGTGATTCTGAGGATGAAACACTCCTCAAGCCTCTCTTCAAAGACTCCGCCTCCGAAAAAGAAGAAGAGGAGAAGAACTGAAAGAATATTTAGTCGTGTAACCGCATGTTGCCTGAGAAAAACCTTGAACCTATAAATAAAGGTTCGAATAAAAAAGATAAAGGGAAAGGGAAAATCCCTGAGGAAATTGCCTTCGACGAAGGAGTGGTAAAAAATCTCACCACAGAAGATCTGCCTAAGAAAAACAAGGTGGATTACAACGCTCTGACACATCTGAGGAAAATACCCTCACAACTAAGCATATTGGATACTCTCCTCCTGTCCAAAGAGACACGAGATTCCCTGATCAAGGCATTACAAGAGCCCAATCAGTTCCAAGCTTTGAAGAGAAGATGAAAAATGAACAAGTAAAGATCTACACAGCTGATATTTCATTCAACGATGAAGATTTACTCCTCTGTATGTGCGAACATAATCACCCGTTATACGTCACTGGGTACTGCCATGACATCAAGATAGGAAAAATTCTTGTCGACAACGGATCCTCCTTGAACCTTCTTAATGTGAGAGTGCTGAAGGAAATTTGCATGAACGTTTAGCACCTTTCCCGAGACAAAATTACCATCTCCGGGTTCGACTCACAGTCGTCACGGACGCTTGGGTTCGTAATATTGACGATACGCTTCGGGCCGCTTATTACCGACATCAAATTTCATGTCATTGATGTCAAGACTTGCTACAACGCCCTACTCGGAAGGCCCTGGTTACACGAGTACAATATCGTCCCTTCTATACAACATCAGTGTATGAAGTATTTCAAGGATGGCTCGGAGTACACCGTCATGGGAGAGCTAAATCCGTTCTCTGTAAACGAAGTCCGAGAATACGAAGATGCAAAGTATTTCCTACCAGACTTCGAGGATACTGAAAGGTGCCATAAGCCAGAGAAAAACAGAAATCCGTCGCCACTATCCTGATCTTTGGGAGCGATACCGAGGAAGACAAAGAAATAGTCTACTCGGGGCAACCCCAAAAAGAAAACAATAAACCCGGAACATCTACTCCTATTTTGGTCTTTGGTAGCGACTCAGAGGACGAGACCAATGCAGTGTTCTCCGTTCGCCCATTAATGTAAACTTTTGCCGGAGCAGATGAGAGTCTACAAATTACAATGGCTCTGCCTCGACACTATAAGGAACTTGATGCGTTTGATATATATAGCATACAAGAACTGTAAACTTTCTACGTACCTCCCAGGAGAAGAGGTGAAAAGGAGATTCTCTTCTTCCAATATACGGAGACCAAAATAGAAAAAGAGGTCTGGCATGGTGCCGATTTTGCATTCGACAGGCTTCAACCCATCCGTCTATCAAGATATTGAAAAGGCTGTTAAGATACCAAGGTGTACCCCTTGAACAAACTGTTCAAAAAGCCCAATTTGACAAAAAGATTTAGGATATTCTCGGAACTCGGCGAAAGATGCCCAACAGGAAGATGGAGACAACTGGGCTCAAATATGTTCGTTCCAAGAAACGGGAGCAGATCTACAGTTACCGCGTCGTAAACAGCTCAAATGAAGCGGAAAACACTCTTCCAAAAAGCCGCGGTGTCGAATTAGAGCGAGAGCCCGCTCTAAAAATGTTAAGGTAGTCACTGGAAGAACAAATTGACAAGTTAATAAAAGAAACTTGTCAAACGAGCCGGGACAACTACAGCCTCAAAATGGCCATTTATGAAAAGGCCAGGACGCAGCGTCTCAGCTGGCAATCCACGGAAAAGTAGACCTTTATACTCTTCATCCCCGGCCTGATATATGTTCTCACGAAAGGGGAAAACTCCGAAATGGAGGCAAAAACAGTGCCAAGAACGCAAACAACGTTCGAAAACAGCAAAGCGGATTCAAGATGCCGTGCAATCGAGAAAAACTCGATTGGAGCCCATCCTTTATAAAGAAGATGGGCCGGGAATACTCTTTCCCTCAAGACAAGACAAGGAAAATATTCAACCTAGTCATGAAGCACCAAATAACGACGCTTCCGGATCTCGGCACCCTAAACAAATAAATAAGGTCCATTATCCGGATTATTGCTCCTATCACCGAGTAATAGGCCATCCCCTTGAAAACTGCTTCACCTTCAAAGACTGGGTAGAAGACCAGTATCGACAAGGCAAATTTACGTTATCCGACAGCTGGAGGGTAACCCCACCACAAAAGCACGAGCCAAAGAGGATTTATACCGTCAGGATAGGACCAACTCAACATCGAGAATGGAAGCGAACTCATACCTGCCATATGATAACACTCTTAAAAGAGGGAGGGCACGAGACTATGAATGATCCCTACAGGTGCTTCGCAAATGAAGACAAGGATGAGGTGATCTCAGAGTTTCCATCAGCACCAAAAGAGATGGAAGATGGGATACATACTACGGCAGACAACCTAAGAAAAATTGACTTAGGGATGGAAAATGATCCGAGGCCAACGTTCATCAATGAACCACTATCTGAAAAATAAGTGGCCACGTTAAAAGACGTGCTCATGCAGTATAAAAATTTCTTCGTCTAGAACTACTCTGAAATGCCGGGTCTAGATTCAAAAGCGGCAGTACATAAACTGGCTATATCGCCAGGTAAAAGCCAATTAAACAGGCGCTAAGAAGGATGCGACTCGAACTTGAGATGAGTATCAACGCTGAAGTCATGAAACTAATCGACTCTGGTTTCATCTAAGAAGTTCAATATCCCGACTAGATCGCTAATATCGTTCCAGTGATGAAGAAAAACGGGACGGTCCGAATCTGCGTGGGCTTTCAGGACCTCAACAAAGCTTGCCTGAAGGATGACTTCCCAGTATCCATTACCGAGCTGATGATTGATAACACGTCCTCCCATGAGGTCTTTTCCTTCATGGATGGTTCTTCAGGATACAACCAAATAAAAATGCATCCTGAAGACCGGAAGCATACCGCCTTCCGGACCCCATTAAGCATATTCTGCTATACAATGATACCCTTCGGTTTGAAGAACACTGGCGCTACCTACCAGAGGGCCATGACAAAGATCTTCGATGACCTCATACACGAGATCGTCGAATGCTATATCGACGACCTTGTGGTAAAGAGCGGATCTCATGAGGAATATTGGGAACATCTAAAAATAGTGTTCCAATGACTTCAGAAGTATAATCTGAAGATGAACCCACTAAAATGCGCATTTGGAGTTTCCTTAGGAAAATTTCTAGGATTCATCATACGTCACCGAGGTATCAAAATCAATCTCTCAAAGATCAAGGCGATTATGGAAATTCCTACGCCAAGAACTCTCAAACAATTTCAGTCTCTCCAAGGAAAACTTACGTATATCTGGCGGTTCATAGCCAACCTCTCTGGAAAATGCCATCCCTACAGTCATTTGATGAAAAAGGGGACCCGTTTGTTTGGGATCAAAAGTGCCAAAATGCACTAGAAGAAATCAAACAATACCTACAAAATCCGCCGGTATTGACCGCTCCGGTTAAGGGAAAACCCCTTATCCTATATACAACAGCCCTTGAGGGTTCTCTAGGAATATTGTGGGCATAAGAGAACGATCAGGGAAAGGAGAGAGCTCTCTACTATTTAAGTCGAGTTTTCCTGGAGGCAGAAAACAACTATTCCTCTATCGAAATGCATTGCTTGGCGCTGATCTTTGCAATAACGAATCTCAGACATTACGCCTTGGCATATGAGATCCATCTCATATCGAAGGTAGATCCTCTCAAATATCTAATGTCAAGGGCCATTATGAGTAGCGGTTCGATATGAGTTGACGATGAAGAAAATGCTCATCTTAGGCTTGAGGAGCTTGACGCCCTCAACGAAACTCGCCTTATACCATAGCAAAATCTGGAGGCTTATAAGTGTAAGGTTACTTAGCAAGGCAGCAGGGTTTCGGGTGGTATCGTCCATGCCGTTTTCAAAAATTTTCCGTTCTAAACAACCCTAACCAAGAATCTTAACTAGAGATATAAACAAAACATCATGCAAACAACTTTGCAAGTCTAGTGAATGATGAATACAACCTTTGTAGACCGGTCCTTCACTTCAAATGCTCCGTGTAGAAGTCCCTTTGCTGCGAGTAATGATCTCCCGAACTCTTGAGAGGATCCACAAGGTGAAAGATGCAAACTTGCTCGAAGTCTTTGAGGCCGCAGATGATCTACGTCGAGGAGACTCAAGCTCATGCTAGCTCTTCACTAAATTAGGATTTAGTGAAGCAAACACCCTAAACTAAATGGCTAATAGTAGAGGATGATGAAGTAGGAAATGAGCTCTCTTTAGTTTTCTTTTTCTCACAATATTTTCTCAACTTGGAAAAAGCTAGTGAGCTTTTTTCTTGAGGAAGAAGAAGCTCAAGTGAAGAATGAGAGAATGAACTCATGGGATGAGAATATGAATCATGGGTGAGTTAGTGTCATGCACTAACTAATGTAGAGACTTAACTAGGGCTAAGGTTTATGGTTAGGTTAATAAATATCTATAAATGAAACAAAAAGAGTGGACTTGGTCAATATTTCTACAAGCTTCTACAAGCTTGTAGCCATGAAAAAAATCCATTTATTTTTGAATTAATTAGATAAATATAAACCCTACATTATCCTAACTATAGTATAAGTCTCATACACTTATGTATCATGTATCATCAAGCATGACACAATAAAATGTACATTAATATATATCACATATATATTATATGCACACAAGTGAGAAAAAGAATACTTAGTGAGCAAATATTAGTTAATGTAAGTTAATATATCAAATATATAATTATACATTAAATTATCAAATCAACACTTGATTTAATAATCCGGCTATATCACATATAACCGACTAATATCATATGAATCAACTTATCGAATCAACACTTGATCCGATAACCCGGCTATATATCATATAACCGACCGATATCACATATCGCGAGAATAGAATGCGTTATTACATAAGCGCAATAATCTCGGTCCCGCACATATCACATATGTGCTCCTACTTCGTTTCGCATGAACCAGGAAACCTCTGTGTAGGACTCTAAAGACTCGTCAATACGCCGGTAGTAGGTGATGATCATATCAAACACCCACAAGCCGCAAACGGTCTGCTAAACATAACGGCCACCCGGGTATTGAGCGATCAGAAGATCAACAAGCAAGCCTGCTCATACTCGTGCGAATCCAATCAGTAACACTACCGTACAGTCCGGTCTCTTCGTCTGATATATTGCATATCACAGCCTGAGGGTGGTTTAACGTCAGATCCCAATAACCTGATAAGTCATTCCGATGCAAGGTCCATAACGGTTCGAGAAACTACTGATAACACTTACCAGTAAATCTCAGCAACCCTGGCTAGAGATTTCCTGTTATGGCCAATCGAGCATAGCGCAACATCAACTCTCAATACTCGGAGAGACGAATCCCCTCCTATCGCTCATTGTCTCCATGTGACTTGGGACTGTACCCAAAAACCACCGTTTTACACGATCTCTTGACTGTGGTAAAGTGGAAATCAAAGCACAGTGGGAACCACACAAAAATCTATGACGATCTCGGGTCGACAGACTAACCTGTACCAGTGTCATCAGAGAACTGCTATCTGACGATAGGTATAATACCATTTGGGAGTTCTCGGCGAGTCCGTCCAGTGTACCCAGTTTCTACTGAGCACCTGTATACCTTCTCTGATGTCAAACACTAATGGATATGAGATCATCCATCGCCCATCATATGGGTCGAGAAGCGTATACGCTAGTCTACTCTGGAATATTGATGCCCTGTCTCGATACACCCTCGACTAGGAACAATTATAGGGTGTACTTGTGGACTGCCCTTGGCCCCACTAGTATGATCTCCATCATAGTCCTGGTAGTCAAGTACACATCTTAAGGGCTTTGTCAACATGTGAGAGCAAGACAACATCAATTATACAAGTCAACATGTTAAGACAAAGTGCAACCAGATAGCATACTATCATGTCGAGCAAAAAAGTCCTTCCTATATATGTCCAAGCATCCACTACAATATACATCACATGTATAATAATAGCCTCTAGGGCAAACATATAACTAACAATAAGGCAAGGATGATATGGTCATACGAAAAACTGACCAGGCTGAGAACATTCCGCCAAGGCGAACTCGTGCCAGTCGTCAAAAGACCAATGATCCCCAATCGTGCAAAACGGGGGAAGTTCGAGCCGAACTATGAAGGCCCATACATCGTAGTCAAAATTTACCAAGGTGAAGCCTACCTGTTCATGGATATGCATGGCGAAAGACCTTTCCGGCCAATAAACGGTCGATTCTTAAAGAAATACTACGCCTGACGAGTCATGACTTAGGTCAATGATAGATGACGACGCTTGTGTCTGCTCGCTATCTTCCTGAGTCAGAACCTTAAGAGTAGTATCCAAAAAGCTCCGTCGCCCCAAAACATGGCGATAACGTCCTTAAACTAATACTGGACCGAAATGTCCCTAAACTAATGCGTTCCCCCAAACACGGGAATAATGGACCGAAACGTCCTTAAACTAATACTGGACCGAAACGTCCCTAAACTAATGCGTTCCCCCAAACACGGAAATAATGGACCGAAACGTCCTTAAACTAATACTGGACCGAAACATCCATAAACTAATGCGTTCTCCCAAACACGGGAATAATGGACCGAGACGTCCTTAAACTAATACTAGACCGAAACATTCTTAAACTAATGCTGGATCGAAACATCCTTAAATTTACAATGGATTGAAATTTCTTTAAGCTAATATTCGTCCCCAAAATGGGAATGTTGGACCGAAATGTCCTTAAACTAACATTCTCTCCAAAACGGGAATGTTGGACCGAAACGTCCTTAAACTAGTATTTCGCTCCAAAATACGGCGATAAAGGACCATCATGTCCTCACACGTTTAGCCTTACGGTGAATCCCCATATCGATTACCGTATACAATCGATAGGCCTAAACGATTGATAACCCTCCCAGTTCCTACATGATATAGTCCTTAGAAAAAAGATCGGGGCCTACAACTAATGGTGTGTTACCTTACGGGCCGCCTAAAAAAAGGGGGTATGTTCACAAGCGAAATGGGCACGAATGAAAACCCGAAAGGACGCCATGAGTAAAAACAGCAGGACTGCCAGCGAGCTAGTGAAAACCTGAAAGGGCGCGAACTCGTTAAAAAAAATCTTGCATGAGATCCTTACGACTCATAAAGGAACAATACATTTAGGAATCCATATTCCTAAGAAGAAATTACACTTGCGAGATTCTCACGACTCGTAAGGAGAATGCCCCTTATGAGACCCTCACTGCTAATGGGATTCAAAAGTCTTAAGTTACAGGGATCTAAACCTATTCTTAAGCCGTCATATCCCCTAAGTTGCTATACAGGCGGTCCAATATTGACCCTTGTATACAATCCACGAGCATAAATAAATATTCTCCCACCAAGTTCCACCAATGGTAAGAAATGTCTCCATATGGTGAGCAACCCTTGTAAGTCCTCTCGACTCACAAGGAGAAAATACTCTTGTAAGATTCTTATGACTTACAAGAGAAAACACACTTAGGAATCCTCATGACTCCTAAGAAGAAAATACATCTATGAGACCCTCTCAACTCGTAAGGAGAAATACCTTTATGAGACCCTTGCGGCTCATAAAATAAAAAAGCCTTAGTCGACAGGATCCTAACCCTATTTGCTAAGCCATCTTTGTTCAAATCGACAAAGGCAAATGATGATTCGCTCCTGGCAATATCCCAGTTGTAGTGATGTTGATCCCTAAATAGGTATCAAATTTCAAGTCCTCTCATGGCAAATGATGAATCGCTCCAGGCAATATTCCAGTAGTAGCGATATTGATGCCAAGATTGGTATCAGATTTCAAATAAAAAAAAAGCCGAAATGGTAGGGCAACTTGTAATAAAATGCAGTGAGTAAAAAAAGCTGCAATGATTGGGCACCATGATAAACAACCGAAATTATTGGGCAATTGCGACTTTCGCGACATAAAAGCTGAAAAGATAAAGTATCGCGGAAAAAAATGAAATGAAAATGAAACTTTTCTGCCCTGCAAGTATGTCCATATTGACTCTTCTATACGATCAATGGGCACAAATGAAAGATAGGGAACCATATTTTCCTACCTCGTCACAAAGAGAACTGAGTCTTGACGGTACATATACAACCTAGAGACTATTCCGGCGTTCTTTTTTATTCCGAAAGGATGCAGACACAACGTTATCATCAAAAAAAAAAACCCCAAGGGTCGAAGCAAAAATGGAGTAATAGAAAAATGCTAGCTCCAAATCTTGATGGTACATATACAACCTAAAGACTATACCGGCGTTCCCCCTCATTTCAGCAGGGCGCGGATGCAACTATAAAATAAAATTGGAGCAATGACATATTCCTAGCTCCGGATTTCAATTGCAATACATGCAGTATAAAGGTCCTACAGATGTCCATCCTATTTCAGCAAAGAATCGGCGTGACATCGTCAAACCAAAAACGAAGTGACGTCATATTCTTAACTTCGAGTCTTGACGGCAGTACATACAAAGCCTAAAGACCGTTGGAGATCATCCCACCCCAGAAGGCTGCGGTTATGGCTCATTGAGGCTCCAAATTGAGCCTAATCTCAAGTAAAAAGCGCCACGACAAATACCTAACGCTTGTTCTTCTAACGGTAATACATATACACCAACCTAAAGAAGATTACTTGAAAACGTCTTGTCCAGCCTCAGAAGGGATCAGAGACACAACAATTGCGGGGCTACTTGAACAGCGGCTTAAAGATTCCATATTAAGGAATACATCAGCTAACGCGATGGTACCACAAACTAAAACCTTAATACCACAAACCTAATGGACCTCTATCATAAAAGAATGAGGGTTATCTACATACAACGTTAGGACAAGTTGGCCTGTAAACCCAAAGGAGATAAACTAAAAATACTCCGAAATGAGTACGTAAACTAGAGACTCTGAAATGAGTGAATAAACTATAAACTTCGAAATGAGTATGTAAACTAGAGACTTCGGAATGAATGAATAAACTATAAATTTCGAAATGAGTATATAAACTAGTTCGCGCCAGATCAAGACATACAAAAAAACAGAAGAGTGCATGCGAATAAAAAAATGTATATTCTTTATTCATGAATCAAAATGTTTGAAAGATACAATTTGTAAAAAAAAAGGATACAATTGTAGACTCTAAGAGGGCGGGGCTTTTAATAAAGCGGCGACCCATTCATTCTCTTGCCGCAGCTCATTCTCACGCTCCACTATTGTGGCTAGCATTGCTTCAACCTGAACTCGTTGTTCTAAGTACGAACAAAGTTTCTTAGAAATTTCCTGCTTAGCAGTTTCGGAGTCCCGCATTCCTCGCTCAGTAGAGTCGAGGTCCCTCCTCAGCGCCATTCCTTCAGAAATGCATCGTTGAAAATTTTCAAAGATAACTTGGAGCCGCACAGCATTCGCTTTTACCTGGGCACATAATTGGCTTGACTCGCTAAAAGCCGTTTCATGCTCCTTCTGCTTTAGGACCGACTTCTCTCGTAATATTGAATAGAAGCGGCACTTTGGTCAATCCACATGATCAATTGAGACTTTGAGGATAATGCCTTAGGCGTAAGATGTTTACGCTCGATCTCATGTAGGCAAGCCTCAATTTGCTTACAATAATCAACCCGGATGTGGACGAAATCTTCATTATGGAAAGTCACAAGAGTCGCCAGCATGGGGTTGACTTCATCCGCAAAGTCCGCAGCAGAAGTGAGAGCCTCGACATTAAGGTATTCGACCAATTTGCTTAGCACGCTCCTACTATTTGCTATGCCTTAGGAAGATTGGCGTTTAGCGAAGGGCCCTGCGGGTATAGAAATGTGAGACTCAAACGTAACCAAAACTAGTAGAGCTACTACAAAATAAGAAATGTACAAAGAAGGGTCGGATTTTAACTTAAAATAAAAAAAATGAATAAGATCTAACCTACCAATAGTTGAAAGTAGCAAATCGGGGAGCATAGAGGGCTCAACTGTTTCTTCGTCTTCTCTTTCGAGCCATAAAAATGTAGTCAGTACGGGAAAAAGCTTATTAGAGAGGGATTACCCATAGAAAGATGAAATAAGAAATGAAAGATATACTAACCAAACCAGAAGGAGGGACAGATTCTGATGGAAAGGCGAAGTGCGATGCTAACATTTGGCACAGATGGTTGAAAAGCACTCCTACAAGATTGTAACAATATACGTTAAAAAATTAATTTAAGGAGTAATATCAATACTGAAATGAACAAATAAAAAAAATTTGAAGGAAAAATTACCTTCCGTCGCTGAGCCGAGAAAACTCGGGGAGGTGAAAAAGAGATGGGTAGAACAACAACAATCATGGTGATAGCTGACGAGGGCAGATCGCCAGGGTTAACCGTACCTATATCAAAAATAAAGAAAACATTAGCAAATGTGTCTAGCAGAATTAAGGACCCAAAAGTAATAGCACGAAAAATACCTGTGGGTTCCATAAGAACCGACGGTGCGGAATCCATGGTTGTGTTGGGTTTACCTAGCACCTCATGAAGGGATTGGAAGGATCACATGTACCAAAGATTGAATTTTTATGGTGCTAAGTAAGCATACAAAGGATCTATCCTAGAAAATTAGGGTTTCAAAACTTTAAAGGCAACAAAGACTAGGGTTTCGAGAGTACAACCTTTGTAGCTCCCTACGCTAGACTCCTTGGCCGCTTGAGGGTTGGAGGAAGGCTCTCTTGAGGTCTTCTAGTGTCCACGACGATCCACCCGAAGCTCTTTGTCCAAGCTAACAACTTCACTTTTCAATGAGAATGAAATGAAGCTAACACTCTAAACAAGTGGGCTAGACTTGTGTAGAATGATGTTGTGGTTCTTATTCTCACTTCAAAATCCTATCTTGTTAAGTATTTTGCTCACTTGAAAGATCTAAAGAGCAAAAGGTGAAGGAGGAAGAAGATGATGGCTTTTGAACAAGAGTGAAAAAAAGAACTTTCTTGAGAAAAAGAAAAATATATGTATATATATTTTCTATTTCTCATCTCAAACCATGGTTAAATAATATGGATATTTATTTCATTTTAGTTAAAACACAAGAGGAAGATAAATCATGGTTAATTGGTAGGTGAATATGGTTAGGTCAAAAGAAGAGTGTAGAATATAACCATTCATTCATCTTTTCTCTTTTCTTTTGTTTTTAACTTAAATAGAAATAATTATCCATATATATAAACATGGTGTGAGTCTTATATTGCTACCATTTTCAATATATAACCAACCATGAAGGATGATGTATGTATGTATGTGTGTATGCACATCCATATGTGCATGAATCTATAAAGAAAACATACATGCATGCATACATCCATCAAACACAAGAAATGATTTCTAGTGAGAAACTAATGGTTAAATGATAAATCAACACTTGATTTATCAATCCGGTCATATCACATATGACCCTACCAAAAGCAAGCCGCCCGATTAATATACGGTATCCCATACGCGCATTCTAACCGGGTCGATGCGCATATCGCATACGCGCACCACAACGTTTCGCCTGGACTAGGTAACTCCTTTGTGGGACTCTAAGACTCATCAATACGCCGGCAGTGGGTGATGATCATATCAAGCACTCCCAAGCCGCACGCGGTCAGCTAAACGTAACGGCCACCCGGGTATTGAGCTATCAGAAGAAAACAAGCGAACCTGCTACAACTCCCGTCGAGCTAACCGGCAACACTACCCGTGCAGTCCAGTCTCCTCGTCTGATATGTCGCATATCAAGTCTAGGGGTGGTAAACGTCAGACCCCAATAACCGATATGTCGTGCCGATGTGAGGCTTATAACGGGTCGAGAAACTACTGGTAACACTTACCAGTAAATCTCTAATCAGCCCTGGCCAGGGACTTCCCTGTTATGGCCAATCGAGCACAGTGCAACATCAACCCCCAATACCGGGAGTGACGAAACCCCTCCTATCGCTCATTGCCTCCATGTGACTCGGGACTGTACCCAAAAACCACCGTTTTGCACGCCCTCATGGATGTGGTAAGGTGGAAATCAAAGCACAGTGGGAATCACACAAGACTCTATGACGATCTCGGGTCTACAGACTAACCTGCACAAGTGTCACCTGAGAAATGCCATCTGACGTGAGGTATAATACCATCTGGGAGTTCTCGGCGAGTCCGTCCAGTGTACCCAGTCTCCACTGAGCACCCGTATACCATCTCTGATGTCAAACACCAATGGATATGGGATCATCCATCGCCCATCTCATGGGTCGAGAAGCGTATACGCTAGTCTACACTGGTATATCGATGCCCCGTCTCGATACACCCACGACTAGGGACCTTGAAGGATGTACTTATGGACTACCATGTCCCCACTAGTATGATCCGCATCATAGTCCAGGTAGTCAAGTACACATCCTAAGGGCTTTACCAACATGTAACTCTAAGACAGTACAAAGAGACAAGTATACATGTTAAGATAAAGAGCAACCAGATAGCATACTATCATATCGAGCAAGAAAGTCATCTCTATATATGTCCAAGTATCCAATATAATATACATCATCTATACAATACTGGCCTCTAAGGCATACATACAACTAACAGGTTGTATCTGGAGCGTCACTAGTTGAGACAGTCTCTTCGACTTCCGTCACCATTGGGAAGACGGATTCAACATCTGCACCCTCATTTCTCGAATCAATAAAGGCTGTCGTTATGCTAGCATCACCCGCGGATACTGGGGATCCACCGGGAGAAGGAGTGGCAGCTGGAGCAGTGTCAGACTCAAAATGAAGGCCTTTCACCCCACCAGATGCTGGCACCTTACCCGCAGCGCTAGCACCTAAACTTGTCCCTGTTGTATCATATAAGGAAAAATGTGTTATAATTCCAATAAACTGCTATGGAAAGAAACTTGGGAAAGTAAATAAGTTCTACCAGGTTTCGTTAAAGTATCGTGCATTGTCTTATCTTGAAGTAAAAGTTCAGCCTCTTCATAAGCTGCACGTGCGATCTGCCTATGAGCGGTTGACAAGGCAGGAGGGATGTCCTTCATAGGAGCATCATGAGTTTGTGTTTCACTCGAGCCTGCGCCCGTGGCCACGCTAGCTTGATGCTCCCTTGCTGCATTCTTCCGGCGCTTCTTTTCGGCTTTAGCTGTACGGAGATCTCTCTCCATAACCACCGACATAGGAACATCTTTATCTGAATTAGACTCTTCCTCCAGATCTACTACAATGCCCGTCATCGGATTCTTTAGCGACGCTTCCCGTAGTGGCTCTGAGGTGGCCTGAACGGTAGTCGGTAGCTCTGAAGATTCCTTAGGGGCCATCAGGGGAGGAAGATCCTTTGCACTACTACCTAAAGATGACATCGCACCCGGAATAGCATTAGCTGCAGTGTTTCCTGTAATGAAGAGAAAGGAGTCGGGGTGTGGGAAAAATGAGCTATATATTTTGAGAGCATCACAAAATAAATCATACCAAAGCCCATAGAAGCACGGAGCCTCTCCTCTTCCTCGTACGTTTTGATGGACGCCAGAAGTGCCGCTTCAGTAGAGATGCCTGTTAAGAAAAGAGCGTTAATAAAGCTCAATAAACTCTAAAATATACGAAAGAGTATAAATGAGATGTACCTGACGCTGCAAGAGCAGTAAGCGCTGCTTTATCGCGAGCTAATCGCTCAGAAGCTTCAATAACAATTTGAAGATTAGTTGCTGCGTTCTTATTAGTATAACCTTCAAAAAGATTATTGTTGGTGCCATATTCGGACAAGCCTTCGTTATAGGAAGCATGAGGTTTTTGACCAAATAAAACGTCAGCTGAAAACAAGAATTTCTTCTTCTTCCGAGAGCTGGTAGTAACACCTAACAATATGAGCTTTCGCTTTACAGGCCTCTTGGGACGGCGTGTCCCGATTTCTGAGCCAATATCCGATTCGGGAGACACTGCAGCCATCACGCTGCCAGGGGCACTCACGTCCGGTCATGGCTTAGTAGTTGACACCATTGGAAAAGCACGCAGAGCTACAACCGCGTCGCTCCCTCTCAAGGAAGGGCGGACGACTGCTTGTCGTTTCAGCGGGACCGCAGGGTTATTGGCCGGGACTGAATCCTTGTGATCAAGGAGCATCCGCCTCTCTTCTTTGATGACAGCGCCTGTCGCATATGTAGGGTTCCTAGGCACTCACAAGAGGTCTCACAAGGCATCAACCATGCCAATTTCAAATTTAAACGGTGCCGAGAAACCCTAGAACGGATCGTTGGCTAGATTTCTAGGCGAAACAATAAACTAGTTAACACTTAACTACAAGTAAACGGAAATACAACCTTTGTAGATCCGGTCCTCCACCTCCACGGCTCCGTGATGAGGTCCTCTCCGCTGTCCAAATCAAATCCCGGGCTCTAGCGTCGGCTTCATCGGAGAAAGAGCGGGCTAGGTCATCGACGACGTGCCGAAGATGATCTACGTCGAGGCATCGCTAGATCAAGCTCCAACTTCACCAAGTCAAGAAAACTTGTGAAGGAAACACACTCTACTACTTGGCAAGAGGTAGAGGATGAAGAAATAGGAAGTGGGTAGACTTTAGAATTGGATTTCTCACTCATTTCATCAAGTTGCCATTGATGGAGGCATGCTTTCTTCAAGTGAAGAAGAAGAAGAAGAAGATGAATATTATGATAAGTTATTTTCAAAAAGGAAAATAAAATCAATACTTATCATAATTCAACCATGGTAAAGTGTAGAGAATAGACTAGGGTTAAGTGGAATGGTTAGGGTTAAGCATGAGACAAAATGGTCACTTAGTCAAAGCTTCATGAAGCTTCATAATACATACAAAGAAAGCCACCATTTTCTCATAATGCTAATTATTTTCTAAAAAGAATAAAGAATAAATAAATAGATAATTAAATGAAAACCCTAACCATTACATAACCATGGTTTAATCTTTACACAAACTCAAGTAAGCATGTATCATCAAACATGATACAATCAAGTGCACAAAAGTATATCACATATACAACTTGTGAACTTCAAGTGAGAAAATCCATTTAAAGTGAACCAATACTAGTTAATGCAAAGTAATATATCAAATATATAATTATACATTAAATCATTAAATCAACACTTGATTCAATGATCCGGTCATGTCGCATATAACCGACTAGTATCCAATGTATCGATTTATCGAATCAATCCTTGATTCGATAACTAGGTTATATCGCATACAACCAATCGATACATTCATCGCGAGAATGAAATACGGTATCACATACACGCATTATTCTCGGTCCCGCACATATCTCATATGCGCTCCTATTTCGTTTCGTTTGAGCCAGGAAACCTCTGTGTAGGACTCTAAAGACTCGTCAATACGCCGGCAGCAGATGATGATCATATCAAACACCCACAAGCCGCAAGCGGTCTGCTAAACGTAACGGCCACCCGGGTATTGAGCGATCTGAAGATCGACGAGCAAGCCCGCTCACACTCCAGTGAATCCAACCAGTAACACTACCGTACAGTCCGGTCTGATCGTCTGATATGTCGCATATCTTGCCTAGGGGTGGTAAACGTCAGACCCCAGTAGCTCGATAAGTCGTGTCGATGTGAGGTCTATAACAATTCGAGATACTACTGGTAACACTTACCAGTAAATCTCAGCAACCCTGGCCAGGGATTTCCGGTTATAGCCAATCGGACACAGCGCAACATCAACCCCCTATACCGGGAGAGACGAATCCCCTCCTATCGCTCATTGCCTCCATGTGACTCGGGACTGTACCCAAAAACCACCGTTTTGCACGCTCTCTTGGACGTGGTAAGATGGAAATCAAAGCACAGTGGGAACCACACAAGACTCTATGACGATCTCGGGTCAACAGACTACTCTGTACCAGTGTCACCAGAGAACTGCCATCTGACGTGAGGTATAATACCATCTGGGAGTTCTCGGCGAGTCCGTCCAGTGTACCCAGTCTCCACTGAGCACCCGTATATCATCTCTGATGTCAAACACCAATGGATATGGGATCATCCATCGCCCATCTGTATGGGTCGAGAAGGTATACGCTAGTCTACTCTGGTATATCGATGCCCCGTCTCGATATACCCACGACTAGGGACTTTGAAGGATGTACTTATAGACTATCTGTCCCCACTAGTATGATCTGCATCATAGTCCAGGTAGTCAAGTACGCATCCTAAGGGCTTTACCAACATGTAACAGAGAGACAATCAGTATACACGTTAAGGTAAAGAGCAACCAGATAGCATACTATCATGTCGAGCAAGAAAGTCCTCCCTATATATGTCCCAGCATCCACTGCAATATACATCATATGTATAGCAATGGCCTCTAGGGCATACATATAACTAACAGCATATTGAAACCAGGTTACGTAGGCATTCAGGACATTTGGAATACGACTAGGCCCATCAATCAGAAAATGAGACCTCGTATTCAGTCGCATAAGATGATGCACCACATGGAAAATGCTCTCTTATGAAGCAACCAAATAAACAAGAAATGCTTCGAGGGGAACGCCTCATGAATAACACCAAGGCATTTTGCCTGAATACTAAAATACCCGGCTTGATGGAGTACAAATGTATAATCTCTGTAATACCCTAGTTCATTTATACCAGTTCTAGTTCATGTATTTCTTTATTTATGGTATTTTCCTGATTTATTGTTTTGGGTGCGAATAGTGTATTTGACATTTGTATTAGTATCCGACCCGACCCGCTTGCTTGGAACCTGTCTTGGTTTATGTTTATGATTTATCCTGACTTGTTACTTAAATTTGTGCACTTTCATGTATACTGCATACTGGCATTTTATCTGGCATTTGCATTTTTACAATATAACATTTCAAGTCACATAAAATATTTTAAAAATACATTGCATGGCCTGCGTGATACCCCTAACCCTGTGGTAGCATCCGCGCATCTTGTTCTCGTCCCGTTCAGTAAAACGGACTTGTTTGGATGGGTACGCGCACGTACGTGCATCCGTTCTTGGGGGTATGCATTTTCGTTACCCGGACATTCATTTTTAATTTCGGTCGTCGCATATATTTTTCGTATTTTAAAAATGAAATTTTAGACCCGACCCGGGCGTGTTTTGGATTATTTTGTATGCCGCCAAAATTCAAATTTATTTATTATAATATCTTTATTTTTAAAACAACAGCTTTAAAATTTAGATAGCAGTTCATAAGTTTTTTTTAAAACCAACGAAATTTTGTAAATATAAAATCCTAACTATTTAACTAACCCCCCACACTCAGAGCTCTCTCTCTCTCTCTCAGTCTCTTCTCTCTCTTCTCTCCTCTCTCTTCTCTTTCTCTCCCCCCTGCCTTTCTCTCTCTCCCCCACTACAAGACAATTTTATCTCTCCTTACACTTTCTCTCTTCTCTCGATCTCGCGCTATCTTTCTATCTCTCTCCTATCGATCTTTCTCTCTCTCTCTTACCTGTCTCTCTATCTCTCTCTTTCCTATATATATAATTCTTTATATTAATTAACCCATCTCCTCTACTCTCTCTCTCTCTTTTTCTTTTTTCTCTTTCATTTTTCTCTCTCCAGCCTTCGCCACGAGAAAGCCCTAGCCGTCGCCTGTCTCGCGTCGCCGCCGTCGCCGCCCATCACCCCGAGCACTCCTCCTCACCTCGCCACCACCCTCATCCCCGCAACCTCACCACACCACCACCTCATCTCCATCCCTGTACAAACCCACCAACCCAAGAACCCCAGCTGCAACCCGACGACCACGACACCCTCGCTGCACCCTCGTCGCTGGAACTCTGACCCTCACCGACGTCTCAGCACCACCCTCGTCACCTTCTTCACTTCTTTCTCTTCCCTTCATTCCCAACGAGATTCCCCACAGAACCAAACCCCACTGGCCTCTGCCCTATCCCATCGCCGGAACGCCGACCCCTCGGCACCACCGTCTTCACCTCCCCTCGTCACCAGCACTGCCTCCATCTCCTCACCACGACCCACTTCCCTCTCTTCTTCTTCCTTTTCTTCTTCTCTCTTCTCCTTCTTAATTCTCTTGAATTCTCGGTTCCAATCGCCATCACCGGAGCTCCGTTCATCTCCTCAAACACCACCTCATCTCCTCTCTGTAACCACAGAGCACCAACTACAGTAAGCCAATCCCTCTTCCTTCTCCTTTCTTCTTCCTCTTCCTCTCTTCTTTTCTTTAATTCTTGAATACGTATAGTTTGCCGGAGCCGGGATTGACGCCAACGATCCAGACGATCCAAAGGACGTACCTTACCTGCGTGATCACCCTCTTGCGTTGCTTGGACCTGTCCCGTATGTCGTGCGTGCGTTGCGACGTTTTGCCGACGTCGGACGTACCGCACATATCCGTTTCGTGATCCGTCTAGGAAAGTTTAACTTGCTACATTCTACATTACTTTATATACATCTATTTTAATAAATATAATACTGGTATTTCAATTTTTTCACCCCATGTTTACTTTTACAGTTTTTCCGACATCCGTACTTGTTATTTTACATGTAGCATATGCAAACCTATCTTGTCACATATTATACTACAGCATACTGCATCTAATTGAATATAACAGATCATATTGTTTAATTGTACATCATGCTTTAACCAGTTTATCATTTTACTGTTATATCACGTCCGTGTGCATCCATATTAATAATTACATATCTAGTCGCATGCTAAATCATCTTGCTACATGCTAGGTATAGTTTTACGTATCCATATGAGTAAAATGTTACCCGTTTATCATATTGTACATCCATATGCAAGTTTTACAGTTTTCGGATACCCGTTTGCATCCATATTATATAGTATACATATAACTGCATCTATAGATCACATTAATACATAATACTGTGATATTAACACCCCATATTTAATAAAGTGTATCCTAATTAGTATTGGAACTATAAATGTAACCCTAATCGATAATTGTGCATCCATATCATTGATTTTATATCTATTTGCATACCATGTAACATTATTTCATTTTATTGTTATATTAGTACTCCATACTTGATTTTGTGCACCCATACTTATTCCAGTTTGATTATGAGCATCCGCTTGATACTTGTGCACTACCTGACATGACCTAATACACTACTTGACATAACTTGATACATGTGCACTACTTGACATGACCTGATATACCACTGCTTGACTTGATACCTGATCTTGTTACTAATGCCGAAAATCTTGACCTGTTGTCCCTACGGACATATCCTGTTGTCTATACAGACAAAGCTGTACCTGCTTGATCCTGTGTTGGCATTAGCTCCAGATTATTTGATACCTGACTTGAACACATAACTTGGGGGTATGGGGAAATCAAGAATGTAGCCGAACGTAACTCAAAGGGCTATTATCCTTTTACCGTGGTCCCGTGGGGAATGAACGGGACATAGACTTACGGTCTATTATATCATTTTACCGTGGTCCCGTGGGGAATGAACGGGGCATAAACCGATGGGTTACGATGATGATTACATTAATTGATTTCGAATAACTTTAGAGTAGATAACCCTATAGCACAGTTTAGAATATTCATCGCATTTCACCTGTTTATGTCCTGTTCACTGATCTATATTCATGTTACTGTTTACTTGTTACTGATGACTTGTTACTGTTCATACTTCATGCCTGCATATTTCATTACATCCTGCTTGCTTAGAATTATTGATATTATGACGCACTGACGTCTGGGTTTTGCATGGCCCAGATCCATTATCCTTGTCGCAGGCGGTCCAAGAGTATTTTGATCAATAGGCCGAGCAGTGAAGACTTGTTATTAGTTTAGTTTAGTTTTCCTTTCAGTATTTTTCATTCATGTTGTGAGCCCGTATTTTGGGACGTACATTCCAGATTATTATTTTATTTGAATCTTTTGCTACATATTAATAATTACATATCTACTCGCATGCTAAATCATTTTGCTACATGCTAGGTATAGTTTTACGCATCCATATGAGTAAAATGTTACTCGTTTATTATATTGTACATTCATATCCAAGTTTTACAGTTTTCGGATACCCGTTTGCATCCATATTATATAGTATACATATAACTGCATCAATAGATCACATTAATACATAATACTGTGATATTAACACCCCATGTTTAATAAAGTGTATCCTAATTAGTATTGGAACTATAAATGTAATACTAATCGATAATTGTGCATCCATATCATTGATTTTATATCTATTTGCATACCATGTCACATTATTTCATTTTATTGTTATATTAGTACTCCATACTTAATTTTATGCACCCATACTTATTACAGTTTGATTATGAGCACCCGCTTGATACTTGTGCACTATCTGACATGACCTAATACACTACTTGACATAACTTGATACCTGTGCACTACTTGACATGACCTGATATACCACTTCTTGACTTGATACCTGATCTTGTTACTAATGCCAACAATCTTGACCTGTTGTCCCTACGGACATATCCTGTTGTCTATACAGACAAACCTATACCCGCTTGATCCTGTGTTGGAATTAGCTCCAGATTATTCAATACCTGAATTGAACACATAACTTGGGGGTATGGGGAAATCAAGAATGTAGCCGAACGTAACTCAAAGGGCTATTATCCTTTTACCGTGGTCCCGTGGGGAATGAACGGGACATAGAATCACGGTCTATTATATCATTTTACCGTGGTCCCGTGGGGAATGAACGGGGCATAGACCATTGGGTTACGATGAGAATTACATTAATTGATTTCGAATAACTTTAGAGTAGATAACCCTATAGCACAATCTAGAATATTCACTGCATTTCACCTATTTATGTCATGTTCACTGATCTATATTCATGTTACTGTTTACTTGTTACTGATGACTTGTTACTGTTCATACTTCATACCTGCATATTTCATTACGTCCTGCTTGCTTAGAATTATTGATATTATGACACACTGACGTCTGGGTTTTGCATGGCCCAGATCCATTATCCTTGTCGCAGGCGGTCCAAGAGTATTTTGATCAACAGGCCGAGCAGTGAAGATCTGTTATTAGTTTAGTTTAGTTTTCCTTTCAGTATTTTTCATTCCTGTTGTAAGCCCGTATTTCGGGACGTACATTCCAGATTATTATTGTATTTGAATCTTTTGCTCTATATTAATAATCACATATCTAGTCGCATGCTAAATCATCTTGCTACATGCTAGGTATAGTTTTACGCATCCATATGAGTAAAATGTTACCCGTTTATCATATTGTACATCCATATGTAAGTTTTACAGTTTTCGGATACCCGTTTGCCTCCATATTATATAGTATACATATAACTGCATCTATAGATCACATTAATATATAATACTATGATATTAACACCCCATGTTTAATAAAGTGCATCCTAATTAGTATTGGAACTATAAATGTAACCCTAATCGATAATTGTGCATCCATATCATTGATTTTATATTTATTTGCATACCATGTCATATTATTTCATTTATTATTATATTAGTACTCCATACTTGATTTTGTGCACCCATACTTATTACAGTTTGATTATGAGCACCCGCTTGATACTTGTGCACTACCTGAGATGACCTAATACACTACCTGACATAACTTGATACCTGTACACTACTTGACATGACCTGATATACCGCTGCTTGACTTGATACCTGATCTTGTTACTATTGCCGATAATCTTGACCTGTTGTCCCTAAGGACATATCCTGTTGTCTATACAGACAAACCCGTACCTCTTTAATCCTGTGTTGGCATTAGCTCCAGATTATTCAATACCTGACTTGAACACATAACTTGGGGGTATGGGGAAATCAAGAATGTAGCCGAACGTAACTCAAAGGGCTATTATCCTTTTGCCGTGGTCCCGTGGGGAATGAACGGGACATAGATTCACGGTCTATTATATCATTTTACCATGGTCCCGTAGGGAATGAACGGGGCATAGACCGATGGGTTACGATGAGAATTACATTAATTAATTTTGAATAACTTTAGAGTAGATAACCCTATAGCACAGTTTAGAATATTCACTGCATTTCACCTGTTTATGTCCTGTTCGCTGATCTATATTCATGTTACTGATGACTTGTTACTGTTCATACTTCATACCTGCATATTTCATTACATCCTGCTTGCTTAGAATTATTGATATTATGATGCACTGACGTCTGGGTTTTGCATAGCCCAGATCCATTATCCTTGTCGCAGGCGGTCCAAGAGTATTTTGATCAACAGGCCGAGCAGTGAAGACCTGTTATTAGTTTAATTTAGTTTTCCTTTCAGTGTTTTTCATTCCTGTTGTGAGCCCGTATTTTGGGACGTACATTCCAGATTATTATTGTATTTGAATCTTTTGCTACATATTAATAATTACATATCTAGTCGCATGCTAAATCATCTTGCTACATGCTAGGTAAAGTTTTACGCATCCATATGAGTAAAATGTTACCCGTTTATGATATTGTATATCCATATGCAAGTTTTACAGTTTTCGGATACCCATTTGCATCCATATTATATAGTATATATATAACTACATCTATAGATCACATTAATACATAATACTGTGATATTAACACCCCATGTTTAATAAAGTGCATCCTAATTAGTATTGGAACTATAAATGTAATCCTAATCGATAATTGTGCATCCATATCATTGATTTTATATCTATTTGCATACCATGTCACATTATTTCATTTTATTGTTATATTAGTACTCCATACTTAATTTTGTGCACCCATACTTATTACAGTTTGATTATGAGCACCCACTTGATACTTGTGCACTACCTGACATGACCTAATACACTACTTGACATAACTTGATACCTGTACACTACTTGACATGACCTGATATACCACTGCTTGACTTGATACCTGATCTTGTTACTAATGCCGACAATCTTGACTTGTTTTCCCTACGGACATATCCTGTTGTCTATACAGACAAACCTGTACCTGTTTGATCCTGTGTTGGCATTAACTCCGGATTATTCAATACCTGACTTGAACACATAACTTGGGGGTATGGAGAAATCAAGAATGTAGCCGAACGTAACTCAAAGGGCTATTATCCTTTTACCGTGGTCCCGTGGGGAATGAACGAGACATAGACTCACGGTCTATTATATCATTTTACCGTAGTCCCGTGGGGAATGAACTGGGCATAGACCGATGGGTTACGATGAGGATTACATTAATTGATTTCGAATAATTTTAGAGTAGATAACCCTATAGCACAGTTTAGAATATTCACTGCATTTCACCTGTTTATGTCCTGTTCACTGATCTATATTCATGTTACTGTTTACTTGTTACTGATGACTTGTTACTGTTCATACTTCATGCCTGCATATTTCATTACATCCTGCTTGCTTAGAATTATTGATATTATGACGCACTGACGTCTGGGTTTTGAATGGCCCAGATCCATTATCCTTGTCGCAGGCGGTCCAAGAGTATTTTGATCAACAGGCCGAGCAGTGAAAACCTGTTATTAGTTTAGTTTAGTTTTCATTTCAGTATTTTTCATTCATGTTGTGAGCCCGTATTTTGGGACGTACATTCCAGATTATTATTGTATTTGAATCTTTTGCTTCCGCATTATTTTATTTCATGACTCTTTAT
Source organism: Agapanthus africanus (assembly GCA_030015575.1). Classification (NCBI taxonomy): domain Eukaryota; kingdom Viridiplantae; phylum Streptophyta; class Magnoliopsida; order Asparagales; family Amaryllidaceae; genus Agapanthus; species Agapanthus africanus. The sequence continues at coordinate 393,429,022 of JASDDO010000029.1, read as the reverse complement.
TCTGGCTCATGAACATGTATTAGATAATTGTTTATTATTTCTACTGTTCTTGATATCTCTACAGCCGTAATGTGACCGTGGAGGGATATTTCCTATCCACAGGTAGCATGGTTGGCTCTGTCACGTGCCGATCTTAGCGCGCTCTGGGAAGCGGGGTGTGACAATCTCCCTGGCCTTCAAAGCAGAAATCCCATCCTTGAATACGTCATAAAGTGGTTGGACCGCTTTGGAGGGTTCTTTACCAATAGTCAAGACCCTATCAACAAAGGTCATGCTATCCCCAACTATGCGTGGACGCAGAAGCAATCGCCGAGCCTCTCGTTGTGTTGGATTAGGAAAAGAAGTATCGACCAATTGCATGATCCGGGGGAAATTATACCCTTCATAAAATTTAGGTCTCTTATACACACCAAAGGCACCCAACATATGCATCTCGATCCATGATGTGAACTAGTGTAGAGTGAGATTTACGGGCTTCAAACCCGGCTGGGTGGTGTCGTCTGCCATACTTAGGCCATTATACAAATGAGCCAATTCTGCAACTCCAATGGCCATACGCGTTCCCGTCGCAACACGATGAGCCGGAGAGAAAACAGACGGTCTCATATAGTGAGGATACATTTGGAGTGCAAACCAGCTCAGCTACAAACCAATGAAGCCCACGAAAAATGTTTCCTCATCAATGTCCGAAACAGCAATTTCTGCAAAAGGGGCGATGGGAGTGTCCGGAATAAAGAATTGCTTCAAATCCGCATCAGCAGTCGGCAACTTATCCAAGCCAAACCCGAACGGATCATCAAGCTTGGCAAACTTCGCAGCCTTCTTCGACAAAACTTCCGGATGAAGGAAACGGGCGACAAAATCTGTGAAGCTAACCCTATGCCCCCAGACTCCAAAAACAAGCTTTCATAAATATTCAACACTTTGATAGACTTGGGAACTTGTGTTGGATAGCATTTTTCGGCGCAAGACCCATGACGACCGATTCGGTGGCAAAGATATACTCGTCAGGAGGAACGATCTACTCATAATGCTCCCTTTTGATGGGTAATCCAGAAATATCTGCGAATTCCTCCAGCGAAATCGATACTTCCCGGTCTGATAATAGAAATATGTGGGTTGGGATATTCCATTGTTCCAAGAAAAACTTAGCCAACCACACATGAGGAGTATAGTAATAGAAGAGATATGCGTAGACCGCTGGGTATAACTCGGTTTTCAACAACAATGATTTCTTGGCTGATAAGATGCAGCGAGCTGATTTGTATGTCAAAAACTATCTATTAACCGCAATCAAGAACGGCGTCGTATGAAGCTAGCCGGTGAGTACGGGTCGGTCCACAGGGATGTTGTGAATCTCCTAGTCGCGCTAACGAGTTAATTCCGAAGGGTGTTCGGATTGATTATTAAATCTAAAAACCTAATTATTCTATACTACGATTATCTAGATCTAGTCTTGTTAGGGTTAGGTTTAGGGATGGTTTGGAAATGCAAGTAAATCTCAACGCTTTCTATACCCAAATGAAGATCTATGAGGAGTTATGGTAATTATCAATAAAGGGGATTAGATCCATTCGGGAAGGTGTTCCTTCCTCTAGGTTCTTGTCCTTCCTTTAGAGATCCTTACCCTAACCTCCATGGAAAACGCGCACAACCGGGCCTTTATACTATGGTGTCATCGTTACCTCGAGGGGTAGGATGCCGTAGGGCGCGGTGTGTGCGTGTATGCATGGAGTCCTATTAAAAATATATAATGGGTAAGAAAGGGATGAGAGATCTCATCTCTCAAAATCCTTCCCCAATGCTAACTCTAAACAATTTATCTACGGCAAGAATTTAAATCTACCTAGGGCAAAGAATTGAAATCTAAACTAGAGCAAGGAATTAAATCTACTTACAGATGTATCTCTCCAATCATCAACGCAGGTTTGTCAGATCTGAATTCATGAATTGAAAAGAAAACACCGATGCTCTCCATAAAGAGATCTGAATTTATTATTTAAAAGGAGGCATAAAGTTTACAATCTTTAGAGTTCCTATTTTTAGAGAATAGGAAACCCTAGGTTACATTTTGATCCGCATGTCTACAATTACAAATATACCCTTAGGAAATCTTTTCAGAGCCGTCACGAGTTTTGGTAAAATTTTCACAACCTCCGGGCATTATACGGCCGCGGAACCGCGGCAATGGCGGGCTTGGGCCGCGGTTCCGCGGCCCTTTGATAAGCTTGGGTGCTGAAACTTTATGGTTTTGTTCTGGGTCTTTTTGGGCTTCTGGTTCTTTGGTTCTTTTATCAATTGGGCTTCTACATTGGTTCCAGATCTTCAGTGAACAATTTGTAGTGAACTTTAACCCTTCGCTTTGAGTCGATGTCTTGAATCTTGCTTTGTGAACTGTTCCTTATGTAGGCTTGATCAAGAGTCTTCTGTTTATTGGTTAAAGTCCCACTTTCGTATCGTCTTTTATCTTTTTCACTGTTTTCTGTCCAAGAACCTGTAACCTGTAACATGTAGCAGACATGCGTCAAAAGCACCTGTTTATTTATAAAAAGAATAAGAATGGGGAATATAATAATACAATATTATGGTGTGAACAAATACCCCCAAACTTATCTTTTGCTCGTCCTCGAGCAAACTTATTTTTTTATCCTCTACAAAAACCTAACCGCACTTTCGCAGGGAAACGCGATTGCACTGAGCTCGTGCAACAAGCCGTTAAATCTCTAGGTGTCCCTAGTAGGAGGAGTGTTGTCTCCTGAGGGTTTTCAGCGGATTACACCCACAAAATCCTATCAACTCGGCTTTTTCGACTTTAATTCTCCAATTAGGTTTTCTAACAAGGAATTCTATTATCGTCGACTCGTAAATTATCCACCCATATTCTTCACACTTCCTCTTCATTTAACTTAAGATTATATATGTTCTATAGACTTACTTAGCTTTCGGCATTTCTTAAGTTTTCCTTCTAGGGTTCCATCTCCACGTAGGAATTTTTATCAACTCTTACTAAAGATACAAGTTCTATTCTTCATTCCTTTCTCTCATCTAAACTCCAATCACATATCCCTACGTGTGTGTATATGTCATCCCTACACTTGGAAATTCAAATCAAGCAATCATACCCTTGTCCGTTGTCCAAAGTACTTATTAGTTGGTGAATTTTTAATTGAATTTTGCTTACACATCCTTCATGCGACCGTTAATACTTCTTGAGGTACCAACGACCGATTACAAGATGCGTTTGCACTTTAAAGCGTTCTTCCTAGTCTTGCAACACCCAAGGCTTTTAGCAGTGACTCCCAAACCAGTTGGTCTAAGGCACTAGGTGATGAAGCACCCTTGCTAAATATTTTTCTATTTTTTAGCCTTAAGTAATCGCAAAAACCAGTGTTCATTTTTTTCTTTATTCACACTTGTATTTTTTTTCATTTTCTCCGTACTAAGGACTTTAGACAAGAGCATTTCAAGGTCTCTTCTATTATTCCAAGCTTCAAGATGCGTGATTGTGCAAATTGTAGGGTATACATTTTTAGAATCTAGATTTAAGCTAGGAATTATTTTTCAAACTTATACTCTAATAAGAACATCAATACTTCTCCTTTGTTTCGACTTAGCCCAAGAAGTGAAACCAAAATTTGCCTATTTCTAAATAAACTACAAAGGCATATACTTTCTACCATTAAACTTTAAGGAAGGTTATTTTTAGGGTTTTTAATTTACTAAGTCTAAGATTTAGTTGTTCCTAGCTAGTTAACCTATCTGTCAAACTCAAGTCTAATATAGCCAAAATTGAATACATTGATTTTTATAATTTTTGAAATTTTCAAATTTTTATGGGTTTTCAAATAAGTATGAAAATGCAAAAATATGTACATATGAATGCGAAGGAAGAAGACGTACCGAGCATACCCCCAAATTTAAACTTGACAGTGTCCTCACTGTCTTGCTACACCAAGAGGGTCAAAATTGTCGGCACTCCCCTGTTTATTTATTTACAATTTTTTTTTTTTATTGTTTTGATTTTTTTTTATTTGTAGAAAAAGAAAACAAAAATATATACATATCTACAACAAGGTTCCCCCCAAACTTAAGCTTAGCTTTACACAAGCCAAAGATTAGCACCAACCATTCAAAAATCTTATCATGGTAATGGTCAAGTTGGTGAAATGATGGGGTGTAGAGGAAAGAAATGAGAAACACACGAGACCATGTAGGAAGAAGGGTAGAATATAGTCTCGGTGGGGGAGAAGAATGGCGGAAAGGAGAAAGAAGGGTCCCGCGATCTTGAGGGTGTAAATCGAGTGAATAAATTAGCGCAATTTGTGATGACCGATGTGTTAAAAGCGATTGCGCTAACCTATCAACCCGTCGAGAAATGGGATCAAATCCCTCAAGATTCGCAAGAAAACATGGGTACGCCGAACTTGGTATTGGAGATGAAAGCGTAACGGTCTCTTGTACGGTCGGAACAATGGGAAAGACGAAAGGAAGTAAACTAGGGATAGTATCATTCTCACCGTAGTAAACTGTCTCGAACTTGAAAGATTCCATTAATGGTTCGAAACTACTGTAAGCACCCGAGTCTGATGGTTCAACTAACTCATCTGAAAATGTAAAGGACTCAAACTCGGGCGGTGAGTCATCAACATCGTCCGAAAAAATGAAACACTCGTAAGTGTTATTGGCTGGGAGAACTATGTCAGATTCAAAGGAAATTTTTTTAAGCTCACAGTCTTCAAGCGTGATATTAGGCGTGGTCGGAACGATGGAAAGGAGGGAGGGTGATTTAGTTAAACGTTCAAGAGGATGAATTGGAAAATCCGACACATCAAAGAAAAATGGTTCAACCTCAATATTATCCTCAATACTCTCCTCAATACTATCCTCATAATTCTTCTCAAAATTTAGCTCATCCATGCCATTATCATCAAAATCAAGACGCATATGAAGTTCGGGAGAAGCATTTAATGACTCGGGATGATGAATTGGACATAAAATTTCAAGCAAATCGACAAGTTCATCATCCGAAATATTCCCGGCGTCTATATCCTTAATCAAGTGAAAATCAATTTCTTTAGACACCTCATCAAAAGCATGGATATTTATCAATTTAGGTTCTAGAGTGGAGGTGTAAAGGTCAAACAGATTAGGTATGGTTTCACTCGAAAGGGGTTCCTAATAATCTGGCAAATCAAGCACTACAAAATCACACAACTCGTTTTTATTTTGAACATGTGAATCATTTAGGACATTCGATGGAAAACTGGAGTTGTAGGCTTCAATTGGGTAAGGGTAGGTTTGATTTGGAAATCCTCTCTCATTCTCACTCTGTCCAACCGCCTCCTTATACATTGAAAAATTTGAAGCTAGCGGGAAACTAGCTACCGTTTCACTAGGTTGCATAAGGACGGCCACGGACGCTTGCACATTCCTAGTCATTTTGTTTGTTGCTGCGATATATGCCTCCAACGACTCTTCCAAACTAGACTTAGGTGGTGAGGGGGTTTCGGTAAAAGATTCAAAATGGTGTGGATATGCAAAACTCCCAACAGGCTGTGTAGAAACAGTGTCTAGTGAAGGTGGGAAGGTCGGGTAGGACTGGTAGGAAGTGGGTGGCTGGGCATGGGTAAGGTCAACATGTGGATAAAAAGGTGAATAGTCGTGTGGATCCCTAGAACTAGATGAGTGGAGAGGGGTGAAAGATCGGCTGCGAGATTGAGCAATATGCTCAGCAATGGACATCGGCTTAGGAGTGACAGAAGGACTCGAAAAAATGGTGTCAACATATGGAGGTGGTAAAGGTTGACTTGGTTGACACAAAGTGGGTTGCAAAGTCAAACTGTTTCTCCTAGACGCCTCTATTTGATCTTTCAAATATTTTTTAGGCATGGAAGGATCGTCTTTAAATTGACCGAACAAATTGACGTACGACGCAAAATTAGGTTCGGGATACCAAAGTTCGGCAAGTGATTTATTATGTGGGGTACCCATGTTAGAAGAAAGGGAAAAAGAAAGAAGGTTTGTGGTGGTGCAAGGATTTATTTGCGGCAAAATTTTTTGCAAGTTTCTTTAAAAGATTTGTCCTTTTTCTTTTTTCTTTATTTGGAAATTGTTGCAAAAAGATTTTTGATAAAAGATATGCAACAGAAAAATATTACTTGCAATCAGTTATAATTTTAAGCGGGGCCCAAAAATCCTGCACAAGACTTGTTATATGGAAGGGAATATATTTTATAGCTCACGGAATCCTGCAGGAATTTCCAGAAAAGATATTTCAAAAATTACAGAGGAGGAACAGAGAAGCTTACAGAAAAATTTTCACGAGATAATGCCACGAGATGGCCGCATTTCCGCCGCCCAAGCGCCTTATTACCGCGGTTTAGCGGTTCTCTGGACGGCACGGTTCCCCAAAATTTTTTGTATGCGCTGAATCGACAAGTAGGCCGCGGTTCCGTGGCCTAAAGCAGGTTATGGCCGCGGAAAGGCGGCGCTTTGGGGGGTTCGAGACTCCAAATTTTTTCTTCTGTTCTGTTGTTTGAAATCTCTTCTGTTCCGATATCCCGTTTTCTGTTTCGCTTTCTGGAAATTTCCAGATCCGTCTCGATTGTTCCTGCAAGATTTCACACAACAAAGTACCCTTTCCAAAAAATAACAATTGATATATTTTTATAATTTTTTTGGTGATTTTTTAGATTTTTATGATTTTTTAATTTAGATTAACCCGAAATTGCAAAAAGGAAATAACACGCCATCCCCGGCAACGGCGCCATTTGATTTGTATGTCAAAAACTATCTATTAACCGCAATCAAGAACGGCGTCGCATGAAGCTAGCCGGTGAGTACGGGTCGGTCCACAGGGATGTTGTGAATCTCCTAGTCACGCTAACTAGTTAATTCCGAAGGGTGTTCGGATTGATTATTAAATCTAAAAACCTAATTATTCTATACTATGATTATCTAGATCTAGTCTTGTTAGGGTTAGGTTTAGTGATGGTTTGTAAATGCCAGTAAATCTCAACGCTTTCTATACCCGAATGAAGATCTATGAGGAGTTATGGTAATTATCAATAAAGGGGATTAGATCCATTCGGGAAGGTGTTCCTTCCTCTAGGTTCTTGTCCTTCCTTTAGAGATCCTTACCCTAACCTCCATGGAAAACGCGCACAACCGGGCCTTTATACTACGGTGTCATCGTTACCTCGAGGGGTAGGATGCCGTAGGGCGCGGTGTGTGCGTGTATGCATGGAGTCCTATTAAAAATATATAATGGGTAAGAAAGGGATGAGAGATCTCATCTCTCAAAATCCTTCCCCAATGCTAACTCTAAACAATTTATCTACGGCAAGAATTTAAATCTACCTAGGGCAAAGAATTGAAATCTAAACTAGAGCAAGGAATTAAATCTACTTACAGATGCATCTCTCCAATCATCAACGCAGGTTTGTCAGATCTGAATTCATGAGTTGAAAAGAAAACACCGATACTCTCCATAAAGAGATCTGAATTTATTATTTAAAAGGAGGCATAAAGTTTACAATCTTTAGAGTTCCTATTTATAGAGAATAGGAAACCCTATGTTACATTTTGATCCGCATGTCTACAATTACAAACATACCCCTAGGAAATCTTTTCAGAGCCGTCACGAGTTTTGGTAAAATTTTCACAACCTCCGGGCATTATACGGCCGCGGAACCGCGGCAATGGCGGGCTTGGGCCGCGGTTCCGCGGCCCTTTGATAAGCTTGGGTGCTGAAACTTTATGGTTTTGTTCTGGGTCTTTTTGGGCTTCTGGTTCTTTGGTTCTTTTATCAATTGGGCTTCTACATTGGTTCCAGATCTTCAGTGAACAATTTGTAGTGAACTTTAACCCTTCGCTTTGAGTCGATGTCTTGAATCTTGCTTTGTGAACTGTTCCTTATGTAGGCTTGATCAAGAGTCTTCTGTTTATTGGTTAAAGTCCCACTTTCGCATCGTCTTTTATCTTTTTCACTATTTTCTGTCCAAGAACCTGTAACCTGTAACATGTAGCAGACATGCGTCAAAAGCACCTGTTTATTTATAAAAAGAATAAGAATGGGGAATATAATAATACAATATTATGGTGTGAACACGAGCCCAAATGAGGTAACCGCCCGGATGTCGAGGGGTCACTTGTATTGTATAAACCTGACCCCAAGGACGTGCTTCTCCTTGGCATATACGACGTCCTAAAATATCTAGGGCCATTGGCGGTTGGACTAGTATCGATGCCATAGAGGGTTAAAGACGACTCTCTGCAGTCCAATTGATCTCTTCCACAGCATAAGCAACCGGCGAAGGGTCAACATACTGAATCGGGGGGATTGGTTCTGATGGCGCCTCACATGTAAAGCTGCGTCGGCCCTGAATATTGTAGCTGTACCATGCTCCCCATAGATGAAGAGATTTCCGTTCTGGATCGTAGTCCCGGATTAAAGCAAGGACTTCACGATCAGTAGGAGCGTTAGCAAAAGCACTCTCTGAGCGAACATAAGGAAAAAAAGGAACCAGAAGCCATGGTACCTGGAAAAAAACCCGGTAGAGGGTTAGCGATTAAAATACTAAAATCTTTAAGTCTAAAAAAATGTGAGCCCCACAAAATTAAGGTGGTGGCTCATCAATGATGAGACATGTGCCCATTATGAGAATCCAAAAGGATTCTCATTAAATGAATAGTGCTCATTAAACAGTGGAGTTCAAAAGTCCTAACATGTCCTGAAAAGCGGGCTTTTTAAAACAAGCAACAGATTCAAATCTGTGGAAGAAAAGAGAAGGGATTAAAACCGCAAATATTCTAGAAAAGGAAAAAACATCTAAGAACAGTAAAGGGAGTAAAATTCCCAAAGTTCTTATGATTCAAATCAGAAATAAACTCTGAAAAAAATGGAATTAAATTTCCTTAAACAGTGAGATTAAACCCCAGAGATCTCCATGTTAGAAAATTCATGGGTTAATTGATGGAATCAAGTTCCAGAAAAATGTCAAGATTGACAGTAGGGTAAAACCCTAAGAAGGAGAATCAAAGATTCTTAAGTCTTGGATATGGACATCAAGATCCACGATCTATATAAAAAAATGGGTTTTTTAGATCTCCAAGAGATTGATTCAAAAGAAAAAAGAGATCTAAGCTCTGTCGAGTTTGATAATGGATTCAAAATATAAAATAAAAAAAATATATATGATCAAAAGGGGTTAAGAGCAAAGCTCTGTTCATAATCCTCACCAAGAAATTTAGCAGAGTTTACTCTGTTCAAAAGATGTTCTTGAGGACAGAGATCTAAGCTCTGAAACGAGAATTAAATTCTCAAAAGAAGAGAAGGCTCAAGGAAGAAGATGATGAGACGTCAGTCATCTTAAGGGCCAAAGGCCCTATTTATAAGACGGGGGGGGGAGGGACGGTTCAACTTTCTAGGTGATCCAACGGTGGTAAAAGTGACACCGTTGCACTCACGTGTAAGCCACGTGAGAACAATGGCGGGGGACATTTGTTCCCCTAATAATTATACACAATAATAAGAGTTAAGCTTTGTTAATTCCAATGAGGCAGCGCCTCACGCACTCCCTACGTGAGCGCCAGCGCCGGCGCCGGTGCCGGTGCCAGTCTTATAGGATTCAATCCTATAGTGGCGCCACACATGAAGTTCACATGAGCGCCAATGTGCAAAGCGCCAGAGCGCCTATTATATATAAGAATTAAATTTTTAAGTGGTGCCCATGTGCATAACACGTGAGCTCTAGTGCCCAAATTAAGAGCAGGTAAAATTAAATTCTACATGGAAATCCTTTCCCTAAAACTTGGGATTTTCTTTGTTAAACAGAGCCGTTAAATCAAATATCCAATGATGATGATGAATTATCAAATGATAGAATTAAATTCTATTAGGAGAAAATATCTTCCTAATCTTTCTAAGTGAGAAAGATATTCCCGGTTGGATTAAAAATCCAATGATAGAGTTAAATTCTATTTTGGGAATATATTTCCCCAATTTTTCTAAACAAAGAAAGATTGTTCTCTGTAAAACAGAGAGCCCTTTTATCAAAAATCGAACGGTGGTTAAAAATCACCGTTTAATAGAATAAAATTTTATATATGGGAAAATATTCCCTAATCTTGTTAAAACAAGAAAATATAGTCTGTAAAATAGAAATCACTGGATCAAAGATCCAACGGTGGATAAAATTCCCAAAATAATTTTTAAGACCAATTAAATCAATCGGAATCTTTCAATGAGAGATCTTCTCAAAGCTAATCAACAGTTTGCCTTGCCTATATAAAAGACCTGAGACTTGAAGCCTCAGGGATATACACAGAGAGGAGACACACGCGAAAAGGAGGAACCCCCATAAGCTTCTGCAAACAAAAAGATAGAAACTGTGATTGAGAATTGTCTTTCTCTTTCAAAGAACTTTCTCTTTTCAAACCCTAGGTAAAGAAAAGAAGAGATTAAAAGTATCTTTTTTCCTAGTGCAAGTAAAACACAAGGGATCAACCCTTCATATAAGAACTTAGTTCTTTCTCTGGATCTGAGATCTGTAAGACAAATCTCCCACAAGTTGAGAATTTAATTCCCATCGGGAAGATTCTGTCCTTCAGACTCAAAATTTAGAGGAAAGAACTAGATAAAAAGAAAAGGCAGAAAAGAAACATGTTCCAGGAATTTAATTTCTCCGAAAACAGGGTTTAACCCTATAAAGAAACTTAGTTTTTATAAAAGAACTTAGTTTTTATAAAAGAACTTAGTTCTTAAAGAAAACTTGATCCTAGATCTTCAAAACGAAGATCTTGGTGATCGTTAATGGTCAAAATACGATTAACAGAGATTCAATCTCTAAAAAAAGGAAAAGGTGTAAGTTGATGTCGCGTATCCCACTGGTTTGTGGGGAGGCGGGGTTTGCAAAAAAAAAGATTTTTATATGCTTCGCAACACCGACTAAACTCCAGGATCGATATTAAGCCCTAACTAACAAAACAACTATGAGGTTTAACTACTATGCAAGAAAGTTATACCTCAAGAATAGTAGTCCTTCGGGTTTTTTAGTGCTCCTCTCCTTGGCTGCTCAATGATTGGATCGAGCTTGCAAGGTCGGCCTCTTCAAGTCAAAAACGATCCACCCGAGAGTATGTGCTTTGGACTCCAACTTCTAAACCGAGGTTAACTAGGGTACCTAGTTCGCTAAACTAGATAACCTAGATAATGTAGAGAATGATGATGGATTAGTTTGTCTCAAAATACCATAGTTTTCTCAACACATGAGACATTTAGGGCTGAGGAAGAAGAAGAAAACTTGAGAAGATGAGACTGTTATGATAAGAATTGAAGTGAGAATAGCTAGGTGTTGTGAATAATGAAGCATCCAATAATTCACATACAAATGAATCAAGCATGCTTCATGAGTCACCCCATGAGTGTTAGTTGTATGTATGCCCTAGAGGCCATTGTTGTACATGATTGTATATTATAATGGATGCTTGGATATATATAAAGAGGACTTTCTTGCTCGACATGATAGGATGCTATCTGGTTGCTCTTTATCTTAACATGTAGACTTGTATTGTGATACTGTCTTGCTCTCACATGTTGATAAAGCCCTTAGGATGTGTACTTGACTACCAGGACTATGATGGAGGTCATACTAGTAGGGCCAGGGTAGTCTATAAGTTCATCCTTTAATTGTTCTTAGTCGAGAGTGTATCGAGACGGGGTATCGATACTCCAGAGTAGACTACCGTATATGCTTTTTGACCCATATGATAGGCAATGGATGATCCCATATCCATTGGTGTTTGGCATCAAAGATGGTATACAGGGTGCTCAGTGGAGACTGAGTACACTGAACAGGACTCGCCGAGAACTCCTAAATGGTATTATACCTGACGCCAGATAGCAGTTCTCCGGTGACACTGGTACAGGTTAGTCTGTTGAACCGAGATCGTCATAGAATCTTGTGTGATTTCCACTGTGTTTTGATTTCCACCTTACTACGTTCAAGAGAGCGTGCAAAACGGTGGTTTTTGGGTACAGTCCCGAGTCATATGGAGGCAATGAGCGATAGGAGGGGATTCGTCTCTCCCGGTATTAGGGGTTGATGTTGCTCTATGCTCGATTGGCTATAACAGGAAGTCCCTGGCCAGGGATAATACGAAAATTTATTGGTAAGTGTTATCAGTAGTTTCTCGACCCGTTATGAGCCTCACATCGGCATGACTTATCAAGTTACTGCGGTCTGACATTTACCACCCCTAGACTATATATGCGACATATCAGACGAAGAGCGGTAGTGTTACTTATTGGACTTACAGGAGTATGGACAAGCTTGCTTGTTAATCTTCTGATCGCTCAATACCCGAGTGGCCGTTACATTCAGCTAGTAGCACCGACGGCTTGTGGGTGATTGATATGATCATCACCTACTGTCGGCGTATTGACGACTCATTAAAGTCCTACACAGAGGTTTCCTAGCTCATGCGAAACGAAGTAGGGCACATATGTGATATGTGGGGGACCGAGATTAATACGTGTATGTGATACCGTATTCAAATCTCGCGATATAGGTTATATGTGATATAACCAGATTGTTGAATCAAGTGTTGATTCAATGATATGTTATATGTATATGTGATATGCATATAAATGATATTAGTCGGTTGTATGCGATACAACCGGGTTATTAAATCAAGTGTTGATTTAATAATTTAATGTGTAATTATATATTTAATATATTAATATACATTAACTAATATTAGATCACTTAAGAAATTGTTTTCTCATTATACATTTAATATATATTTGATATATGTTAATATATTTATTTTGTGTCATGCTTGATGATACATTATACATGGGTGTATGAGACTCACAACACACTTAAGATAATGTGGGTAATTATTTATTTAGGGATAAACAAAATTTGGTGGAAATTAGTCATGACTTGAAGCTTGGAGAAGCTTGTAGAAACCCATTGACACGTGTTTAACACGTGATGTCCAACCGTGAATTCTTTTCCTCTTTCTTCTCTCACTTTTTTATAACGGTTATAAGGGAACAAATAGCTCTTGGCCGAAAATTTTGGCGAGAATAGGCATAACCCAGGTCTTTCATAGAGAACCTTTGTGAAAAGAATCCTTTGACTGATTGTAGCATAGGAATGTCATTTCCTATCAAGAGAATGTCATCCATGTACAAGACGAGGAATACCACAGTTCTCGCTACAATCTTACTATATATGCATGGTTCATCTAGATTTTTGATAAAGTCAAATTTTTTGACCGTCTCATCAAAACAGATGTTCCAACTCCGCGATACCTGCTTTAATCCATAAATAGACTTAAGCAACTTGCACACTTTCCCGCTGCTCCCACTCTGAATGAAACCCTCTGGTCGATCTATATAGACGCATTCTTCAAAATTTCCATTTAGAAAAGCGGTCTTTACGTCCATCTGCCAAATCTCATAATCGTGGAAGGTAGCAATGGCAAGAAAGATCCAAATGGATTTGAGCATAGCCATTGAAGAAAAGGTTTCATCATAGTCCAAACCGGGTCTTTGACGAAATTCTTTTGCAACAAGTCTAGATTTATAGGTTGCAACATGTCTATCTACACCAATCTTTGTTCTGAAGATCCATTTACAGCCTATGGGTTTTACCTCTTCTGGAGCAATGTCCAAAGTCCATACTTTGTTGGTGTACATGGACTCCATTTCGGTCCGCATTACATCCAGCCATTTTACCGAGTCTCCGCGCTGAATGGCTTGCTGGAAGCTAGTTGACTCATCATTGTCAATGATGCAATCCTATCTATCACTGTCTATAAGAAAATCGTAGTATCTCTCGGGAAGATGAGATAGCCTACTAGTCCCGCGGAGTGACACGGGGATGTCCTGTTATTTTGAAACTTCTGGTTCCACCATGCTTTTAGTAAAAGATTGTGGTTCTGGAATTTCTTCCAGTTTTATTGCGCCCCCACTTATCTCTTTTTCAAAAAATTGATTTTCTAAAAAGTGGACATGCCGAGAAACAAAGACCTTTTGTTCCTCTATGTAATAGAAAAGATACCCTCCTGGAGTTCTTTGGGCATCCTACAAACTTACACAGTACTGAGCATGCTTCGAGCTTGTCCGCATGCTGCTTTTTGACAAAAGCTAGACATCCCCATATCTTCAGATACTGAAGATAGGGTTTCTTTCCACTCCACATCTGATATGGTATGGTAGGCACAGTCTTGGTAGGAACCTTTTTCAAAAGATGTGCAGCTGATTCTAGTGCATACCCTCAGAATGATCGCGGTAACTCAGCGTTACTCATCATGGAACGTACCATATCTAATAAGGTTCTATTTCTCCTTTCCGATACACCATTGTTTTGAGATGTGTATGGAGGAGTAAGCTGAGAGAGAATACCATTATCTTTTAAGTAATCAAGGAACTCGGCACTTAAATATTCACTACCTCGATCAGATCTCAGTGTCTTGATACTTTTGTCAGTTTGTTTTTTACTTCATTCTTATATTCCCGGAATTTCTCAAAGGCCCCGGATTTATGTTTCATCAAGAATACATGTCCATACCTAGAGAAATCATCCGTAAAAGTAATGAAATAGGAATAACCACTTCTTACATGTGTAGACATTGGACCACACACATCGCTGTGTATGAGTCCCAAGAGCTCGCTCGCTCATACTCCGTGTCCAGTGAACGGAGTCTTTGCCATCTTTCCTTTGAGACATGATTGAAAAGTTTCATAAGACTGATATTCAAACGGATCCAAATACCCCTCTATATCCAACTTCGTCAACTGTGTTTCATTGATGTGTTCCAGTCTACAATGCCATAAGAAAGCTTGATTTAATTCTGGAGACTTTCTTTTAAGTGTGTTCTGGATGTTGAAAACCCGAGCTTGATTTAATATGTATATACCATTATCTAGTGTACCTGACCCAATCAAAGCTTGATTTATGTTGATGTGGACCACATTGCTTACAAATGTAAAATCATAATCTTCTTTAAGAAATAAAGATACAGAAATGATATTGCAAGCCCGATTAGGTACACATAAACAGTTACGCAAAATCATAATCTGCCCACTTGTCAATCCTAGGTGATATTCCACTACGGATACTGTAAGTGCACGGCGGCGCCCCGGCCGTCAATCCGACGCCGGAATGCGGAAGCGGTGAAAACTTAAATTTTGCGGACTTAGCAAACCGGCACCACCGCGCACTAAACACCTGGATCGAAACCATTAACTAGTCAAAGCTAACTAGAAGATGGGTTAGAGATATACCGACGATCCAAGTCCTCCGGTCTTCTCGTCATGGTCCCGATCTCCTGCGGAAAAGCCTGCCTCCTCCTCGTCGCCGGAAATGCACCACATCGCCTACTTTGTTTATGGGCTCCCACCTCAATGCCGAGGCAACTCGGGCACGAAGCCGGCTACTCGACGTGCCCAAGGTTTGCTGTAGAATGTGTAGTAGAGGATTGTGTCTCATTTGGGGTTCATGGAGGTGCCTTTTGGTGGAGGGATGATACAAGGATTATGTGGAGGAACTTGTAGGCTTTTGGAGCATGAAATGAACAAGATTTCCACCCTCAAAAAAACTTGGACAGCCCTTCCAAGGGGAAGGCCGGCCATGACATGAAGAGAGGAGAGAATGAGAGTGTCATATGCAAGATAATGAGAGAGCCATCCAATAATACAATGGAGAGAGAAAAGAAAGCCATCATGCAAAAAGAATCATCACAAAAACAAACCCACACTCAATCACCACCATCATCACCTCCCAAAGTCCAACCATGATGAGAAAAGAAAAGTCAATGATGGTGCACATCATGAAAACCATCATGATGCTACAATAAGCAAAGACCCCCTCCACAAAAGCCTATTTGCAACAATGAAAATAAACCCTCCTCCACCAATCTTCGGCCAATGAACGGAACAATGGAAATTGGCCGAAACGGAAAGCAAACTGGCAACTCCAGAAAACTGGTCCCGTAATAAATTACAGGAAAACCCCGATACTGTGCATACACACCCGCATCTGTATTTCGACCGAAATACAAATGCAATGGGACAAAATCTCCACTGTACTATACTAGAATCCGGCTTATACCAAAACTGGCTAGTAATATCTGTTCGATCCTGATCCGTGCAATACCGCACGTATCTGATCGAACCCTGCCATATTACCATACGGCCTATAGTACAAACTGTCCGATCCTGATCCGTGCAATACCGCACGTATCTGATCGGACCTTGCCATATCTCCATACGGCCTCTACAACCTTTCGCCCGAAAGCTGAGTAACAGAATGTGGGGGACTCTAAAGACTCGTCAACACCTTGGTTGTGGATTTAACCACTAGCACGTCAGAGGTATAAGCCAATACGTAACGGGCTACCAAGTATTGACTAAAAGGGACGTCTGTGAGTGAACTCAGCCTGACAACCCTACTGAGCCTGTCAGTGACAATATCCGTGCAGTCCGGTCCGTTCGTCTATGAGTATCGCATGGCGGGCCTAGGGGGTTGGTAAAAGTCAGACCCCCAAAAGCGGTACAAGTCGTGTCGGAGTGTAGCCCAGAACACCCTGAGATACTACTGGAATACCTACCAGTAAATCTTCTTGCCTTGGCCAAGGACTTTGTGTAATGGCTCTCCTAGACACAGCACGACCTCACCCCCAATACCGGGAGAGACGAACCCCTGAAGATACGCTCACTGCCTCCATGTGGCTCGGGACTGTACCCAACTAAAACCTGTTTGCACGACTCCTTTGAGCCGTGGTAGGGTAGTAATCAAAGTACAGTGGGAACTCACACGAGACAAATGACGATCCCCAGGTCGATGAACTAACCTGCACACATGTCACCAGGGAACTGCCATCTGACGTCTGGTATATGACCAACTAGCATGTTCCCGGCGAGTCCTGTCCGGTGTACTCATAACCCAATGAGCACCTGTATACATCTTAGGTGATCCAACTGACACCAGTGGCTTGTGAGACCGGCCACCGCCCCTCGTCGGGGTCTCGACTGTATACACTAGTCTACTCGGGAGTATCGATGCCCTGTCTCGAAACTCACACGACTAGGGACCATTTAAGGATATGCTTATAGACCCCAGCTCCCACTTATATGATCACCCTCATACTGCTGGTGGTCAAGCAAGAATCCTAGGGGCTCTATCAACGTGTAATAGCAACTTGTCAGGTCACCTAAAACAGTACACGATGATAAAGGTAAACCAGATAGCATACTACCATCTCGAGTAAGACTGTCCTACCGGGATAGGTCCTCCCTCAATCATTGCAATCACGTGCCTGTGATCCAATAATTGACTCTGAGGGCACTATCTCCAACAATCTCCCACTTGCACTCAAGGCTAATTATTGCGATGTCGCATACTCACAGCCCGTGTGATACCGAACACCCAACTCCTCTACTAGTCAGTCTCACAAAGCTCGTTTGCGAAACTCTTGCGTTCGAGGAACAGCCTCAGTGAGTGGATCCGCCTGGATGCTTCTTTCTAAGTCTCTCTAAATCTCAAGTTCGCGGAGAAAGCCATCTCCCGAAATGAGCAATACCTGTCTTAGAATGTGTCTGGATGTCTGATGGGACATAGCTCATAAATGAACTCCAAATCCAAACTTCTTAGACTGTATCGTCAACTGAACTTAATCAGTATCCTGCGCCATGCCGCCCTCAGTATTGCCTTGGACCACCTGTCCAAAATACTGCCCCTCATCAGAAGGAAAACTATAACTCTGACAACCTCGTTGTCGTCCATGTCACCTTGGAAGCCTGGAATGATAACTGTCTCCCTAATAAGGCTGTCGTTATCATATCCCTAGAACATCTACTTATGTTCTAAAACTGCTTCCGACTGTTTCTCCTGGATTGGATTGATGTCAACTTATTGCATCTAGTGCAAGAACAACATCTGGTGTGGTACTTGACATCTCATGATTGACTCAATTGCCTGAGCAAGTGATCTGCCAATCATGCACGTCCCTCTCCCCTTTAGTCTGCAAGACACCTTTAGAGAGGGTGACTCCATCTTCTGCAGGTACACTACCGTGCATGGAGTCGTCCATTCTAAATACCTTAGAATGCTTTCCAAGTACCCAGATTGGGAAACCACCCAAATCTAGATCTAAAACCATAGATCTAGTAACCAGTATGTCTGATACAAAATCCATTTCCCATATGGAGAGAACACTGTGTGACGACCAAAGTACAACCGATTGTAGTATAGGAGTTTCTTTCCTATTCTGTGTATGTCATCCTAATACCAGGATATCACACCCTACTACCTTCTCAACAGATCCATCCCTTATTCTGATGAAGTCAAACCCATGACTGTCACGTCAGAAATAGATGATCTATCTCCGCTACAACTGCTTTAGTCTATAAATAGACATAAGCTACCTGTCCACCAATGCTTCCGCTGCTCCCACTGATTACGACAACCCTCTGGCAGAGTCATATAGACGTACACTTCTAAAACTAGTTTAGAACGACGCTATACTCATCCTCCCGCCGGGTCTCGCAGCCTGGAACAACAGCAATGGTAATTTTGGGTAAACAAGAACTTCCCTGTCACCGTCCTTGAAGCTACCGTAGTACCTCTCGGGTGCCTGAAGTTACCCACCAAAATCTGCGGAGTGGCCAATGGAATGTCAAACCAGATTCAAATCATGCAACTGTCTCCAGTGCATGTCAACTAAATGGAAGGAGGCTGATCAGCGTTACTCAACTTAGGAATACTTCCGATTATGAGTAACCTGAAAGAGAAGCAAAAATCTCTTATCATTACTATCAACTGAATACCATGCACAAGTGTCTACATCTTCGATTGCTTTGAAGAATCCCGATACTTGCTACACCTGGTTCTCTACTCTATTCAAATACCTATAACTTCTCAAAATTCGGACCCTGTGTTTCCACGAAACACTTGTCTAAAAACTAGAGAAGTCATAAGTAAACCGAATATAGTACGAGGACCAACCCCTCTGTCCTGATGGACCCTGGACAACATACAATACTCTGTATAAGTCCCTTGAGTCTGATAACTCATTCACTGTGTGTCGTAGGTTGAAAACTGTACTTATGGTTAAGAAGAATTACACCGCTGTTTAATGCTCCTTACCTAACCATCCACTGATATAGGTAAATGTCGTAGACATAATTTCAGAAAGGTATATCTCACTCTATGAAAATAGACGTACAGATATATCAATTTGAAATTGGTTCATCAAAGCGGATATTCAAAACCAAATATTTGCCGACCGGCAAACAGCCCAGGTGATTTCCTCAAATATCACCGATGACAACGAATCCCGATATAACGAGGATGATCACCTAATTCCCAATAACTTACTCCCACTCATCATCTGTAAAACCATACAGATGTGAGAATCATACCTAGTAAATACATACCCTGGAGCAAGTGTCTAACTGGGAAATCAGTTTTCCTTTAACAGTACACAGTGAAACTGAAACATTGAAATGTTTCGATGGGGTATCCCGGTATTCCTAGTAACGCCTCTTCCAGATTCACGACTGTAACCGTATAGTTCTTTGCCACCTCTCCAAATCCCTTCATATGTCTTTAGTCTTTACCTTCTGTACACCCCTTTAGGCCAAATGGTTTTCTTCCTTCCCTACCGTTCGGCACCAGCCTATGGTTTGGAAGAAGACTATCCAATAAGCATAATGGGTGTACTGTCCCAATCCTAGGAACACTCGCAATGAGAGAGGGTGAAGATAAAAGACACCTGAATGTACTTTATTCCTATTTCTCCTGAACCAGGATCCATCCCCGAACTGGAACAAGTTCCTTTCGAGTTCGTATATAACCATACGATGGAATATCCAATAAACTGTGGATCTTCGTAGTGATACGGAGTGTCCTGGAGAAATACAAAGGTGATTTTAGGATTGGCGAAGGAATACTTGGTTTGGTCGTGAATACCTGTTGCAATTTACTTTGCCCTCTTACTAATCCCTTGCTTTGTCTTAACTTAATACCTTCTGCACACCATCGTTATGCTAATTGGTTTTCTTCATTCCCTACCGGTCGGCACCTGCCTATGGTTTGGAAGAAGACTATCCAATTTGCGTAATAGGTGTACTATCTCCTAAACCAAGGAGTACTCGCAACCTGAGAGAAGGTAAAAGGAAAAGACAACTGAATAATCCTATCCGTTTCCTCCAGAACCTGAAACCATCCTCGAATAAATTCTTTCGAGTTCGTATCTAACCATACGATGGTTTTGTCCAATGGAAGTGGACGTTCGTAGTAATACGGGGTGTCCTGGAGAAAAGGGTAAAAGTAGGAGTGGCAATGAGGTTTGCAACTCTGACAATCCAAAAGCCAGTGTTTAGAAGGTTCGGTCAACTTGGTCACTGAGTCATAGTCTTAGGGTCGGGTCAATGGTCGCTGCCAAAGAGAGAGAGAGAAGAAGCACTCAGCGTGCACTCTAACCTAGATCAGAATGGTTACCAATTTATCTAATCTGGAAACCTCCCACTGTACCTCAAATTCTCCTCCAAACCTGAAAGAAGAATTAGTCGGGGTCACCCGAGGAGTATACTAACTCATCAGTGGGAATCGGGATCCAACTCTCATCGCATGACAACGTGACGGAATCCGCTCACGGTATCACACTCCAGAAGGTATGCGCATATCTGGCAAGTTTCAGTTCTTTTGAAACTCCCGATGTGATTTCTGCCCCATGCTCTTATGACCTTGACTTTGGCCAACATATCATAAGTCACATGTCAAGTTCTACCCGTCATTCTCCAGGTTAATTTGAATCCACTCGTACCTACCCTTGACTTTGGCCAAAATGGCAGTACGACTGTCCCAAACCAACGCATCTATCTATGCTGCATATGAATACCCAATAGCTACCAATCACTGTGCCTTGACTTTGGCCAACATACACAGCTTGAATACTATTGACCACCCATATGAAACGACGGAGGGCTACGAATGGTTTCTGGCGAAAACCTTTAAGGTAAAGAACTTGATATCGTCGAAGGAACTGATAGCTTTTAAAAATATAGTGACGAAAATCTTCGCTAAAGAGGTCACTCCCGGTGAAGGGATCTCGGCTCTTTCCCCGTAGAATGGGGTGCAGGATATTCCAAATGAATACCGCGATGCAAAGCAAAAGTAATCGGCTATAGTGAAGTTAATGCCCTGACGCAAACCTTTTGTCCAAGGGGTCACTCCCGGTGAAGGGATCTCGGCCCTTGCCTCGTTGACTGAGGAGCAGGATATTCCAACTGAATATCACGATGCAAAACAAAAGAGAACGTCCTTGCAATAACAGCTTTTTGAAAAGTGTTCCAACAACATCAGATTAGGTTTGTTTTTAAACTTGCATTGATCCGAATCAATGCAGTCCCATCAATTGATCACACCAAAAAGAACGAAAATATACTGATGTACGTATATGCCATCCGCATTCGCCACTGGGTCCCGTCATTACCCGTTAGGTTAGCTTACTAACGACAGAGCGGGGACTGGACTAGCGCGGATGAAAAACATATACAACATCTATTAATATATATACCAATATATTATATTTCGCTCAAGGCGTGAATAAAATGCAACATCACAGATATGAATAGCATCACAGAACAATACAGATATCTGGGATCCCCGGGTTTCATAGAGCCACTACTGAAACCCGACGTTCCCCTGGTCGTGTGGATAGCCTGTGCAATGAAATCCTAGACCCCTACGGGCGCGGCAAGTCACCCGCCAAAACCTGAAGCGAGGCAGCCCCCTTCAGCGCCGTGAATGGACCACCCAGCACTTCACGGAATCCGGTAACTTGGGCACCCCTCCTGGGTCAACCTGTACCCCCTACGAGTGCGGCGGATAGCCCGCCAATCCTAGAGTGAAGCCCCCTCCGTCTCAATGCCATGAGATGCGGGCTTGTTGCCCTCTAGAACCCGGCTATCTGTGCACCCCTCCGCGGGGCAATCCTAGTACAGAAAGTAAAATATACATACAACGGGCACATCGACCGCAACCAGGTCGTGCCCCAAAATAATAATACAAACAGGCAGTGACGGCAGTCCACATGTCGGACGCTCGCCCCGCAATATCAAATGTACATAATACAACCACAACTGTACTAGCATTGCATCCAGGCTATCCCCCACGACCGATCCGCAACATCACAGCAAATACATAGAACATCAACGTGAATGTCACGTTCGCAAATCCTTCTAACCGGGCTATAGCAGTAGACCGGATTTACCGATCGAGTGACATTCACGGTTGCAGATATAATGTAAATACTGTGAAAAATGTGTTTAAAATATCCGACCGATCAAAATTTTAACAAGTGGGCCCCAAAACAATACTGTAGCAGTTAAAGAAATAATGGGCCCAATATTAATATTCCAAAAACCCCAATTTAACCCCAAAAGGCCACTGGAGAACTTTGGCCCATTGATCTCTCTGAATTGCCGCGGAACCGCGGCCCAAGGTAAGGTTTGGCCGCGGTTCCGCGCTCCACTTAAGAGATCACTTTGCCGAACTTGACGGCCGGGGCGCCACCGCGCACTAAACACCCGGATCGAGACCATTAACTAGTCAAAGCTAACTAGAAGATGGGTTAGAGATATACCGACGATCTAAGTCCTCCGGTCTTCTCGTCATGGTCCCGATCTCCTGCGGAAAAGCCTGCCTCCTCCTCGTCGCCGGAAATGCACCACATCGCCTACTTTGTTTACGGGCTCCCACCTCAATGCCGAGGCAACTCGGGCACGAAGCCGGCTACTCGACGTGCCCAAGGTTTGCTGTAGAATGTGTAGTAGAGGATTGTGTCTCATTTGGGGTTCATGGAGGTGCCTTTTGGTGGAGGGATGATACAAGGATTATGTGGAGGAACTTGTAGGCTTTTGGAGAATGAAATGAACAAGATTTCCACCCTCAAAAAAACTTGGACAGCCCTTCTAAGGGGAAGGCCGGCCATGACATGAAGAGAGGAGAGAATGAGAGTGTCATATGCAAGATAATGAGAGAGCCATCCAATAATACAATGGAGAGAGAAAAGAAAGCCATCATGCAAAAAGAATCATCACAAAAACAAACCCACACTCAATCACCACCATCATCACCTCCCAAAGTCCAACCATGATGAGAAAAGAAAAGTCAATGATGGTGCACATCATGAAAACCATCATGATACTACAATAAGCAAAGACCCCCTCCACAAAAGCCTATTTGCAACAATGAAAATAAACCCTCCTCCACCAATCTTCGGCCAATGAACGGAACAATGGAAATTGGCCGAAACGGAAAGCAAACTGGCAACTCCAGAAAACTGGTCCCGTAATAAATTACAGGAAAACCCCGATACTGTGCATACACACCCGCATCTGTATTTCGACCGAAATACAAATGCAATGAGACAAAATCTCCACTGTACTATACTAGAATCCGGCTTATACCAAAACCGGCTAGTAATATCTGTTCGATCCTGATCCGTGCAATACCGCACGTATCTGATCGAACCCTGCCATATTACCATACGGCCTATAGTACAAACTGTCCGATCCTGATCCGTGCAATACCGCACGTATCTGATCGGACCTTGCCATATCTCCATACGGCCTCTACAACCTTTCGCCCGAAAGCTGAGTAACAGAATGTGGGGGACTCTAAAGACTCGTCAACACCTTGGTTGTGGATTTAACCACTAGCACGTCAGAGGTATAAGCCAATACGTAACGGGCTACCAAGTATTGACTAAAAGGGACGTCTGTGAGTGAACTCAGCCTGACAACCCTACTGAGCCTGTCAGTGACAATATCCGTGCAGTCCGGTCCGTTCGTCTATGAGTATCGCATGGCGGGCCTAGGGGGTTGGTAAAAGTCAGACCCCCAAAAGCGGTACAAGTCGTGTCGGAGTGTAGCCCAGAACACCCTGAGATACTACTGGAATACCTACCAGTAAATCTTCTTGCCTTGGCCAAGGACTTTGTGTAATGGCTCTCCTAGACACAGCACGACCTCACCCCCAATACCGGGAGAGACGAACCCCTGAAGATACGCTCACTGCCTCCATGTGGCTCGGGACTGTACCCAACTAAAACCTGTTTGCACGACTCCTTTGAGCCGTGGTAGGGTAGTAATCAAAGTACAGTGGGAACTCACACGAGACAAATGACGATCCCCAGGTCGATGAACTAACCTGCACACATGTCACCAGGGAACTGCCATCTGACGTCTGGTATATGACCAACTAGCATGTTCCCGGCGAGTCCTGTCCGGTGTACTCATAACCCAATGAGCACCTGTATACATCTTAGGTGATCCAACTGACACCAGTGGCTTGTGAGACCGGCCACCGCCCCTCGTCGGGGTCTCGACTGTATACACTAGTCTACTCGGGAGTATCGATGCCCTGTCTCGAAACTCACACGACTAGGGACCATTTAAGGATATGCTTATAGACCCCAGCTCCCACTTATATGATCACCCTCATACTGCTGGTGGTCAAGCAAGAATCCTAGGGGCTCTATCAACGTGTAATAGCAACTTGTCAGGTCACCTAAAACAGTACACGATGATAAAGGTAAACCAGATAGCATACTACCATCTCGAGTAAGACTGTCCTACCGGGATAGGTCCTCCCTCAATCATTGCAATCACGTGCCTGTGATCCAATAATTGACTCTGAGGGCACTATCTCCAACAGATACAGCATCCACGCTCATTCCGTTAGCAACCCTGAGAGTCATATCACCTACCTTGATAACTCTACGGTTTCTCAAAACCTATAATGAATTACAGATATGAGATCTTGATCTGGTATCCAATACCCATGAAGTAGAGTTAATTGACAGAAAGTTTTCAATCATAAACACATCCGAAGCTGAAGCCACAACGTGCTTTGAATCCTGGTTTCTGGCTTTCCAAGCCCTGCAGTCCTTCTGACAATACCCTTTCCCGTGACAATAGAAACATTCCTCTCTCCCTACTGTTACCCCTGAAACTTTAGTCCTGTCGTTTCCCTACCTTACTGACACCGCCTATCGGTTTGGTGGAGGTCTTCTTATTCTCTTCCTTGGCTTTCGCCTTGGATATAGAAGAGGAAGATTCCCCAATAAGCAGAGTGGGTGTCTCCCTGTATTCCTGCAGGGTGCCCTCTGAGCCCCTCAACATTTTGAAGAGTCCTGGAAGTGAAACTTTCTTCCCTTGAATGTTGAAATTCAAGATAAACTGGGTGTAGGTGGAGGGGAGCGACTGTAGAATCAAGTTAATACATAACTCGTTCTCCAACGTGGTTCCAAGTTTCGCGAGCCTTTTAATATAGATAATCATCGTAAGGACGTGTTCCCTTACAGATGACTCAACAGCCAATCTCGCCTGAAGCATTATCTTCGAGGACTATATCTTGCGATACGAGATTGTTTTCCATATAAATCCTTAGTATGGAGGAAGATGGAAGCTAAATCCATCTTCTCGTGCTGCCTCTGGTTATCATAATCCATAGAGGCTAACACGAGGCACTTGGCTCTTGAACTGTCTTTTTCCCATGTCTTACGGATATCAACATCCGTAACGGTAGAATCTGGACTTGGGACGGCTGGGGCTTTGGTAGTAAGGAGGTAGCCCAGCTTGTCATAGGTAATGGCCATCTGGACATTCTTTAACCAATCATAATAGTTTGGCCTAGTCAATTTAATATCTAGTAGTAACCTATGTCCGGTCATACTGGTCGCTGCAATTAGGAAAGAGATAAGAAACACTTAGCATGATACTTTTGCAAGTTTAGATTGGTTATTAGTTTATCTAAACAGGATGGCTCCCACTGTTTCTCGAATCCTTCCTCAAACCACAAAAGAAGAATTTGTCAGGATTAATCTCATTGTTACAATTCTTGCTTAACCTTTCGGCCAGGCTGGTATAGGTACTTCGAGGGAGGTTTTCCAACGGTTTTGCGAAGTTCCTTAATTACATAATCTATTTTCCCTGGAGGCATACCCCACTAACACCGTTCTAGACACCTACTTGGTTTATAGCATTGATTGTCTAGTGAAAAAATCTCTTGAGAAGTAGCGGATACTCACAGTAGGATTGGGATCCAACTATCATTGTGTGATGACCTAGATGGAATCCACTCAAGTCACCACACTTCAGACGGTATGCTCAAACTGCAAGGTTCAATTTCCTTAGAAACTCCCGATGTGGATTTTTGCCCCAAGCTCTTATGACCTTGACGAATGCCAACATATCATAAGTCGCAAGTCAAGTTCTACCCGTCATTGTCCAGGTTAATTTGAACCTACCCGTACATACTCTTGACGAAGGCCAAAATAGTAGTACGATTGTCCCAAACCAACGCATCTATCTATGCTACAGATGAATATTCAGCAGCTACCAATCACTATACCTTGGCGAAGGTCAAAATACATAGCTTGAATACTACTGAATACCCATCTAAAATAACGGAGGGTTACGAATGGTTTTGGCAAAACCGTGAACGTAATGAACTTGATATAATCGAAGGAACTATGATAGCTTTTAAAGGAGTGGTTTGGTTTAAACTCCGCATTTAAATGTTGCTTTTTGAAAAAACCGAGTGGTTTTTGAAACTGTTCCAATGATTCAGCTTTGGTTTGTTTGCTTTGCATTAATCAGTTAATGCAGTCCCATCATTTACACCTATCATTGTAGAAAGAAATGAAAATACAACGTACGCTTATGCCATTCGCATTCGCCACGGGGTCCCGTCATACACCGTTAGGTTACTTAACTAATAGCAGAGCGGGGCTGGACTAGCGCGGGTGTAGAACATAAACAACGTATATTATATAACATATATATAAACATCCATTCGTCTCATGCAATAATAGGCATTCCAGACCACAGATGAATATATTCGATATACTAGGAATTCCGTGTTTCATTTAAGCCCATAACAAAAGTCAGATTCTACGGTCGTGATGAATAGCCAAACCCCACCCTAGACCCCTATGGGTGCAGCAAATTATCCGCCAAATTCCTGAAGTGAAGCAACCTCCCTCAGTAAAATGAGTAAGGCCACTCGG
Organism: Agapanthus africanus; assembly: GCA_030015575.1. NCBI lineage: Eukaryota > Viridiplantae > Streptophyta > Magnoliopsida > Asparagales > Amaryllidaceae > Agapanthus > Agapanthus africanus. Next base: position 393,401,929 of record JASDDO010000029.1, on the reverse strand, counting down.
CACTTCAAGAACCCGGTAGTTTGTGCATCCCACCTTGGGTCTATCTTAGGAGCAAAAACAATAAATGAAATAATACAATGGTGGTTACAACCTCAACCCGGATGTTCCCCGCAAAACAATATTACATCACTTCATAAATTTATATCGAATGAAAGAAAGAAAATTCTCTTCTCACATCCCCCGGCTATTCATCCATGATGATCCAATATTCCATATACACAAACCACAACAAGATCACAAATATGTGCAATCCTAACTAATCGACGTATAGCAATTAGTCGACGTTTTGAAATACATATATAAACTGAAACAAGTAAACGCCATTAAAACCGCGACTTCAAAATACTCCGTATTGCCACAACAGAAAGATAATAGTATATGCAATCTTGGCAAAATCAAACACCACCTGAAACCATAAATCCAAGTTACCAGAACACCACAAAAATTACAAGTCCAAACACTTCACTTCAACCGGCCAGGCCGGGAATTTCGTCACTTTGGCCGGCCAAACTTTGGGTGTTTGGGCTCGTTTTTCTATCGTGTTCAATCTACAAGTAAAGTAGCACTCTGCAATTGTTTCAAATTTTTTTAGAGCCTCTAAAAAATTTGACAGAAACTTGGATTTTTGTTTCGATGTTTTGGAGTTATTTCGGTTTCTTAGTTCTATCTATCATCTAAATTGTTAGTTAGGATTTAGTAGGCTCTGATACCACTATAAGTCGATGTCGCGCACTCCGCGGGTTCGCGGGGAGGCGGAGTTTGCAAAAAAAAAAAAAGATTTTTATATGCTTCGCAACACCGATTAAACTCCATGATTGATACTAAGCCCTAACTAACAAAACAACTATGAGGTTTAACTACTATGTAAGAAAGTTATACCTCAAGAATACTAGTCCTTCGAGTCTTCTAGTCCTCCTCTCCTTGGCACCTCAAAGATCGGATCGAGCTTGTAAGGGCGGCCTCCTCAAGTCAAAGACGATCCATTCGAGAGTATGTGCTTTGGACTCCAACCTATAATCCGAGGTTAACTAGGGTATCTAGTTCGCCAAACTAGATAGCCTAGATAATGTAGAGAATGATGATGGATTAGTTTGTCTCAAAATACCCTAGGTTTCTCAACACATGAGACATTTAGGGTTGAAAAAGAAGAAGAAAACTTGAGGAGATGAGAGTGTTATGATAAGCATTGAAGTGAGAATGGCTAAGTGTTATGAATAATGAAGCATCCAATAATTCACATACAAATGAATCAAGCATGCTTCATGAGTCACCATGTGAGTCACCAAGTAGCCTTGCCTCATTAATGCATAAGTAACAACTCACACCTCCACCTCATTAATCATTTAATCTAAATGGTTAATACAAGAAATGAGGTGTCTTCTTCTAGAAGTACTCTTGAGTAAATTAGAAGAATACCCCTCACCGTATATACATACCCGTATCCGTATTCTAAAAAATACGAATACATAGAGACGAAACCAATCCAATAATCTAATATTAGGATCTAGCTTAAACCAAAGCTCACTAGTATTATCCGTCCAAACAGGATCCGTGCACAAGTACATGTATATGTTCGAACCCTTTCGTAAAACCATACGACCTTTACATCATTTTGCCTGAAGCAGGGAAACACTCTGTGTGGGACTTTAAAGACTCGACAACACGCTGGCAGTGGGTTTAACCACAAGCATGTCAGCGGTACTAGCTGCACGTAATGGCTTCCCAGGTATCTGTCGATAAGAAGGCCGATGAGCAAACTCATCCGAACTCCTACTGAGCCTATCTGTGACAATCTCTATACAGTCCGGTCTGTTCGTCTAAGAGTATCGCATATCAGGCCTACGGGGCGGTAGCCGTCAGACCCCTTATAGCGCCGCAATAAGTCGTGCCGGAGTAGAGCCCAAAACACCCCGAGAAACTACTGGAATACCTATCAGTAAATCTCGCTTGTCCTGGCTAGAGACTTTGCGTAATGGCTTTCCGAACACAGCGCGATATCAACCCCCAATACCGGGAGAGATGAATCCTATCTAACCATTACTGCCTCCAAGAGCTTTGGGACTGCACCTAACTACTACCTATTTATATGACTCCTTTAAGCCATGGTAGGGTAGTAGTCAAAGAACAGTGGGAACACACTCGAGGCAAAGTAGCGATGTCAAGTCAACGGATTATGCTGTACTCATGTCACCTGGGAACTGCTACCTGACTATAGTGTTGGGTTTTGCCGGCGCCCCGGCCATCATACCATGGCCAAATGCGGGACAAAGATTTCAAAACTTTGGCGCAAACAAAACCCGCACAAGATCGAACCAAAAACCTATACTAGCAAGCAATATAAAGAAGTTAGAACGGTTATACTAAAAGAGCCAAGTCCTTCGGTCTTCCATCTTCCTCCTTAGCTTCTTGAGGCATGTCCGGTTGAGCTTGGCCGCCGGTCTCCTTTCGTCGAAGACAATCCACCCGAGAGATGTAGTAACGGCTCTAGCTTCATATCAAGGATGCAAGTGAAGCAACTAGGGTTTCTAGGTTGCTAATCTAGAAAGCCTAGAATATAGTGAGTGTTCTAAAGTATTTGGCTATCTCATCTCACCTCCTCTCATGATTCTCAACATATGAGATGTTTGAGAAGAGGTGAAAGATAAAGATGGAGGCAACTCAAGAAAGCTCATGGAGAGTGAAGCTAATGGCGAGGGAGATGAAGAAAAACTCAAGCTCAAAAATAATGAGCCATCCTTGGAGAGAGAAAATCCAATGCTTGGTTTTGTGAAACCATTCTTTTTAATTTTAAAAACAAGCCATACTTGAATAGTATACACAAATGAATTAAAAATTCATTTGTGCACACTATGCAAGCATGGTTCTCACCATACTCCCCATTTGCTAATATCCACCTCATTTACCATTTTCCAATAAATGGTCAAATCCTAAAAATGAGATGTCCACCTTCTAGAATGTTATCTGTAAAAAATACGGATTACATTCTACTGTATATACATACCTGTATTCGTACCGAAATACGAATACCCAAAGAGATAGAATAAGACAAAGAACATAATACTAGAATATACATATCGAAATACATATATGTAAATTATTAAATCAACACTTGATTTAATAATCCAGCTTAAACCCGAGTCGGCTAGTATTATCAACTGTCCGATTGAATGTCCGGGTACATAGTACAATCGATCGACCGGAACCCTGCACGTATCCAATACGGCTACCACATCATTTCGCCAGAACCAGGGAAACCCTCTGTATGGGACTCTAAAGACTCGTCAATACGCTGGCAGTAGGTTTAACCAAAAGCACGTCAGCGGCACTAGCTGTACGTAACGGCTATCTAGGTATTGAGCGAAAGGAAGGCCGACGAGCATGCTCATCCGAACCCCTACTGAGCCTGTCCGTGACAATCTCCATACAGTCCGGTCTATTCGTCTAAGAGTATCGCATATCGAGTCTGGGCGGGATGTGTGTGTGTGTGGATAAAGTCAGACCCCTAATTACGCGATAATTCGTGTCGGTATGAAGCCCATCACCCAATGAGAAACTACTGATCCAAATCAGTAATTCTCGACTACTCCGGCCGAGAATTTCTGGTGATGGCCACTCGTGCACTGTGCGACATCAATCCCCTATTCCGGGAGAGACGAATCCCCGACGATCCACTCACTTCTCCATGTGGCTCGGGACTGTACCCAACTAAAACCTGTTTGCACGACTCTTTTGGGCCATGGTAGGGTAGTAATCAAAGCATAGTGGGAACTCACATGAGACAAATGACGATCTCAGGTCGACAGACTAAGCTGTACTCATGTCACCTGGTAACTGCTATCTGACAATAGGTATAATACCAACTAGCATGTTCCCGGCGAGTCCTATCCAGTGTACTCATAACCTAATGAGCACTTGTATACTATCATAGGTGATGGACATACACTAATGGCTTGTGAGATCGGCCATCGCCCCTCATTGGGGTCTTGATAAGTATACACTAGTCTACTCTGGAGTACTAATGCCCAGTCTCGATACTCCCATGACTAGGGACATTTTAAGGATGTGCTTATAGACCACCCAGCTCCCACTTATATGATCGCCATCATAATGCTGGTAGTCAAGCAAGAATCCTATGGGCTCTATCAACATGTAATAGTGATCTGTAGTGCCACCTAATACTTTACATGATGATAAAGACAACCCAGATAGCATATTATCATCTTGAGTAAGATTGTTCTACCGGTATATGTCTTCCCTCAATCATCGCAATCGCATGCCTGCGATTCAATAATTGACTTGAGGGCACTATAGCCAACAGATAGGTATAGTACCAACCAGCAGTTCCCCACCAGTCCTGTCCAGTGTAACTCATAACCCAATGGGCACTTGCATACTATCTCTAGTACGACGTACTAATGGCTGTGGGACAGACCATCTCCCCTGCTAGGATGAGAAGCGTATACGCTATTCTACTCTGGAGTATCGATGCCCTGTCTCGATAATCTTACGACTAGAGACCTGTATAAGGATGTGCTTATTGATTACTCAGCCTCCATTAGTGTGATTGCCATCACAACGCTGGTAATCATGCAAAGATCCTAAGGTCTCTAACAATATGTATAAGCGATATGCTAAAAGAAACACATGCACATATTAAGGTAGAAACAATCCAAGTAGCATACTACCATATTGAGCAAGACTATTATAATATCCGTGTATATCCCAAGCTTCCAAAACGTAATATACAAACTAGTACCATACAATAATGGCCTCTACGACATATATCATTAACAAAAGGAACTCAGCGCCTCACGTGAAAAACACGTGAGCGTACAAAAAATTCCCAAAACAAAAGACTCAGCGCCTCACGTGCTTCCCACATGGGCGTCCTAAACAAAAGACTCAGCGCCCCATGTGCTTCCCACGTGGGCGCTCAAAACAGAAGGCCAGCGCTTCACGTGATTCACACGTGAGCACCATACAAAAGTGCTTAGCATTATATATTCAGTCAAAATGACTAAATTGCTTAACACAGATTGGGCAGCGTCCATGACTGAGTGCTTCACATGATACACATGTGAGCGTCAAAGCCTCCAAATAAGCGCTTAGCACTTCTGCATAAAAGAAAGAAGGCTAAGTAACTAGAACCCAAACAAATGCTTAGCATTTTTGAATAAAAGAAAGAATGAAAAAAGGCTGAGCAGGCCAAGCCTAAATTGGCTAAAAGTCTCTCTGAAGTTTCTTGCAGTTGAGTCCAAATGCTCTGATGTTAGATCTCAACAAAATTTGACGATCCCTAAAACATATCTAAGTTGATCTTAGTCTTAAATAAGGCTACCGTATCCTTAGTAAAAAATAAATTGAGCCCAAATGCTAATATATTTAAGTAGATCTTAATCTCAAACTAGATTAAGGTCCATGAATAAAACAAAATATTTTTGAACTAAAGAAAAATATAACCTAAATTCAAAACCCCAAATCTAAAAATATACGGATTTGGATTGATCCACGCTCTATGGGTGACAACATAAACTAGTCTCCGTATACAATCCATGGGCAACCTTAACAAAAAAAATAACACACGACACGAAGTGAACTACTGGAGAAGGAGAAAGTGGTTATCGCAACGCGATAACGTAATTAACTGCAGAGGTTTACGCGTGCAGGGAAGAGCGCCACCACAATAAAAAACTCTCACAAATGAGGGGGAATCTGATAAAATCTGCTACAACAACGTATCTATCCAAATCTTCGATATACGGTGCCATAAATCAACTTGGTATTTTCGGAGAGGTGGATGGATAAGTACAAATAGCATCTGTCCTCAAATTCAGGCTAGACGTCCCAGCGTCTCGGTCCGGTCTTTCGGCGGTAAACAACTGCATCATTAATACGGTTATCAAGTCAACACTTGACTTGATATTTCGGCTTTTAAATCGGCTAGTATAACAAACGTCCGATTAAACGCATATATCCAATATACATGTTTAATCGAACTCATGCACGTATCCGTATACGCACATCACATCGCTATTTGTCCGGGCATGCACTTTCGTTGCGGGACTCTAAAGACCTATCAATACGCTGGCAGTAGGTTATATAGGATCGCATCCGATTGAATCAGAAACACTTTCAGATTCAACCCCCTTTCGGGTTAACCCATAAGCTCGTCATAGACACTATCTGTACGTAACGACTATCCAAGTATGAGCAAGATAAAGGCAGTTCGACGAGCGAACTCATCCAGACCCGAAAAAGTCTATAAGTGACAGTTATCGTACAGTCCGGTCTCTTCGTCAAAGAGTATCGCATACCGAGTCTGGGGGTGTGTGTGGAATTTGTTAGACTTCCAATAACCCGATAATTCATACTGAAAGAGGACTCAAAACCAAAGAGATACTACTGGTAACTCTTACAAGTTTATCTCTTTTGCCGTAGCCACTGACTTTTGGTTATAGTCGTGTCCTGCATTGCGCGATATCGACTCCCTATACCTGGAGTGACGAATTCCCTCGACCGCTTACTGCCTCCATGTGCTTCGAGATAGTACCCAACTAAAACCTGTTTGCATGAATCAGTAGAGTTGTGGTAGGGTAGTAATCTAATTACAGTGGAAACACACACAAGACACTGTGGCAATTTCAGGTCTAGGGACTACCCTGTACTCATGTCATTAGAGAACTGTTGTCTGACATTAGTGTAACACCATTTAGGAGTTCTCGGCGAGTCCGTCCAGTGTAACTCATCCAATGAGCACCTATATATAGTCATCGGTGTCAAACACTAATGGCAATGAGATCAACCATTATCCTGTACAGGGTCATGAAACGTATACACTAGTATAAATTGGAGTACCGATGCCCAGTCTCAATACTCCTACGACTAGGGACATTTAAGGATGTGCTTATAAACTACCAGGCCCCACTAATATGATTCATATCATAATCCTGGTAGCCAAGCAAAGATCCTATGGGCTTTATCTCATGTATTAGCGATAGGTGATAACTAGTAACACGTATACACATGATAGATAAAGACAAACCATATAGCATAGTATCATCTCGAGTAAGATTGTTCTTTGTATAGCTCCTCATGAATTCAGTAATTCCATTCCTACAATTACGATAATTGCCTTGAGGGCACCTTTATCTAACAATCTCCCACTTGCACTCAAGGCCAATTATTGGGGTATCGCATACACACATTTCATGTGCTACTGCATACCCAACTTCTATACTAAGAGTTTCGTAAACTGCTGTAACGCTTTGAAAATCGTTTTGGTGAAATTTCGAAAAATCGGTAAAATAAGGGGGTTTTCTGTAAAAAGTCAAAATGCAAATATCTTAGTATAAAAATTAAATATACATATTCTAGCTATGTAATTGCTATTATTTGGTGTTTATTGAGCCGCTGGTGAAATTTCAAATTTTCTGAAAAAAAATATTATTTTATTATTATTTTAAGCCGTCACTAATACATTTAATTAAGGAAAATTACAAATTGGAATGAGTTGAAACAAATTTTGTACATCATAAAACTTTAAATAAAATTTTATCATGTGGTTTTTAAAATGAAAACGTTTGCCAAAACGGTTTAGAAATTTTCGAAGAAATAAGGCTTTTTTTTTGTGAAATTAGTGTAAATGGAAGTGGGGTATAACATTTATCTTTTTTTCCACACAAACCCACCACTCACCTCATTCCCCCTCATGGGCTGGCCGAACCCAAGCTGCCCCACTTCCTCTTTTTTTTATCCACACCAAGATGAGAAGAGAAAGGAAAATGAAGGGAAAAAAAAGAAATATTAATTTAAGAGGTATGGGTACTTGATGTATGGGAGTTGACTAACAAATTCCTCACTCATTTTTTTTTCCACTCACTCCCTTCACTGGCCGAGCCTTCCCCTAGCTTCAGCCCAAAAAAATCCCACCTCATTTCACCTCCAAATTTCATCAATTTTGCATCAAAATCCATCAAAAACATCACTAATCCCAAATCCAACTCCTACCCATTATTTCTTGCCTATCTAGCATGGATCTAGGAGCATGGAAGCTACTTTTGGAGGCTAGGATTTGCATGCTAGAACTCAATTGGGAGGTATAAATTTTAACCCTTTAGTGAAATTGTTGTTTAATTGCTTTATGTTAGCTTATTAAGTGTTTAATTTGGTTTTAGATTGGTTCTAATTGCATGATTGAAAAATTCAAGAATGAGGTTGATTTCAAGTTAGGGTTTTGAGTAGTGGGATTATGGTTGTGTGATGTATTTAACATCTTAAGACATGTTAAAACCTAATCTAGTTGCTAGTTGCAAATTGTTAACTTAAAATTGTAATAATTAAGCTATATTGCAAACTGGGTTTTAAAATTAAATCAAATTGTAAGATTAAAAATCTAATTAGGTTCTTCATGATATCATTAATTTTATAAGTTGTAGTTTACCACCTTAATTCATGCAAAACCTAGTCAAGTTGATGATTTGTGAATTGTTATTTTGAAAATTGTTAAAAAAGGGTATTTTGTAAACTAGAATATTAGGGTTTTTGGAATTTAATGAGATTAAATTCCGAAAATTGTTTCTATGACTTATTTAAGATATTTAATAAATATATTGGCCGCTACATTCATTTAAATATCCTGTTTTGTACAAAAACGGCGAATTGTGCTTGCTAGATTTTCGGAAAAGTGACTTTTTAAGTAAAGTTGGGGTTTTTGTGAGTTTTTACCTAGTTTATATTAAAATTAGTGTTCGTGAATGTGCAAATGAGTGTGATTGGATTTTTCTCGATGGTTTGACGTTGTACATCGACATCGAGGGTTGGTTTGACTATTCTTGCATACGTAGGCGATAGGTTTGGACCTATGCGTGATACGCGTGCCGATTTGGTTTTCTTATGACGTTTCGATTTCGAATTGGGTTTTTATGCGATACGGTGCGTTATGATATGTAGGTACCCCATGTGGACTTCAAGACGACAAGCAAGCGCGTGGCGACGTCGGCACCGGCGAGCGAGGTTCAGGTGAGTAGATTTATATCTACGGGGAGAAGTCGGGTGGATGGCGTATAGCACCCCCGCAGTCCATGGTGGTGTATACGGATGCGTATACACACCAACATTTATTATATGTTATTTGGGATTAATAACGTTGCTTAGGATGGATATTGGTGTGTTGGATTACCTTAGTGTTGCGAACCCTAGGGTAGTGTTGCACTACACATACACACACACATACTTGCATACATTCTTATTGATATGTGCTCATGGGATTCTTTATAGTTATGTGTTCACATGGGTATGGGACTATGTGTTCACATACGGATTTGAGGATGATACTTGGGATTGAGCTGAGTCGATGAGATTCGATTTGAGGCCGTAAGATCGGTGATATAGCAGGGTTCGTATCTTAGATACGACATGACGTTGTAGCGGGTCCTTGACGTAGTGTTTCACACACGTCCATGCATACGTAGGCGGTATCAGTATAGTACTAGACGTAGATCAGTACCCCGATCATAATATTTGATAAAGAGGATACCAGGTGAATAGTATGATGAATGTGATATTGACCCGTACCCAGATTGGGATGCCGTACGACGGATTTACGTACGAGCTATATTGATGATTGATCCGCACTCTTGACTTGGGATGCCTGATTATAGATATGGTATCGGATATGATATTATTGAGGCGGGATCACCGACTATACATACACAGGTATGTATATGTATCGACTCAGATGATAGGCGGTTTCCTTACCTGTAGTTCAGCTTATTAGTTCAGCCGTATAGTTTAGTGTAATTGTTAGATTAGATTAGACTACTACCTATTTCAAAACTAGCGGGTCGTGGGTATTTTAAAAAGACAGGTCAAGGGATCCTACGGATATTTCAAAAAGACGTATCTTTTCATAAAAACACCGTAGCCCTATTTTCAAAACCCCATGATTCGTGTTATTTCAAAAGGCACCATTTGTAGGACTTATATTAGATTATTACAGATTAGTTATCGTTGTGTCTAGTATTCAGCTCCCGCAAATTATTGCTGTTCGCTCTGCCTCGCATAGTTATTGTGCTGCATATTCCATTATTGATATCATGCTGTTAAGACACCAGCACCATTACCGATGATGCATATGTACCACGTACACCTACTTGCCGGCTCACACACATCTTCATCGGTAATTGCCATATCACGTACACTTTAGAGAATATATTTGCTTGACTTAGCTTGTTAGCTAGTAGTTTTGACATGATATTAGTATACTTTCCTTATATGCCATATTAGACATTTCAGTTATTACTTGCTACTTCATGCATATTGTTATTCATTGTTATACCGCACGCATGGATTCTCATGCCTTTATTCACTAGTTTATGTGCTATTGAGGTTTTGGACTCGGATTTCCTTGATATTTCTGGATTTGGGAACCGTGGAGATTTCAAAAGAGAATATGTAATTGTTTTAAAAACCCGGTTACCCTGGATATGATATTTCAGTGCGTCCACCATGTGTTTTCTTGGTGCTGAGAGCGACATGTGAGACCCGAGTTCGAGGAGTGGAGGAACCGTTTCGGGTACATGGTGGACCCGGTAAGGTACCCCGGGGCAAGAAGCTCGTGGTGATGACGATGAGCCTGGCAGGGGAAGACTACCTACCGGTGATATTACCCGACGCGTCGGATATCCGGAGGATACCGTCGTGGTCTTGAGATGGATGGTAGGGGCCGGTCTGGACTGGCGGCGCCCTAGACATTGTGATTTAGATATTGAGATTTTGAGACATTGAGATTTATGTTTTGTGTCGATGCTAGACACCGTTGGTGCTGATTTCAGTTATGATACCTCATTTGAAAAAAAAATACAAAGGAAATCTCACTAATTTATGAAAACAGTTTCTTCATTTACATGTATGCTGTTTTCATGCATTCATACCTCACTCATATGATATATTGCTACCTAAGGCACTGACACGGGCACATGTGATTACACTCGGGTTAGATATTACCCTAGACATTGTCATAGGCTGCCTGTTATACATATATTTGAGGATATATTATGATCATTGACCTAGGTTGCGTTATTTATGCGATTTCTGTGCGTAGATGTTTTTTCTATTCACGAGTTGGCAACTCACCCCCGTTGTGCCCCAGTTTCTTGCAGGTTTGCCGTACAGGTTTCATTACGGCTTTGCTGGCACTATTTCCATTCCGGGTGGCTTGCTAGTAGGTGGGTTATTTGTATCTCACCCATCCTTATATCTTGTATATTATTATTCAGTTGTATCTAGAAGTTCCATCAACCAAACATGTTTTTTTTTGAGATAGAGACCAGTGTTGTTTATTCTTTCGACCTTAGAGTCGCTCGTTATATTTCTGGTGGTTTTGAATTTCCTTTTGAGTTTTGATCCTCGCCGTTGGCGTTGTATATTATATTGCTTGTGTGGTTGTGACCGTCGATTGACGAAGAGCTAGCTCCCGCTTGGGGATGCCCTTTTCTTGATTTCGTATACTATTCATGTTGTATCCCGTTTGGGGGCCAGTATTTACAAGGGAGACTCTGCCGAAATTTTCAGTAAATTTTTGATGTTTTAAAAAACCGCATAATTCGGCTTATGCTATTGAAATTACTTGCTTTAAGTTGGTTTTTCCTGCACTCTACTACTTGTCTTGGTTTGGATTTCTGGGTTTTCGGTTTACTTAGATTACGTACGCCTCGAGACGTTCGTAGTTTAAGTGCCGGTCATGTTCCGTACTTTCGGGTCGTGACAACTGCGTTCAAGAAATAGTCTCAGTGATTAGATCCACTACTATGTTTCTAACCATATCTCTCTAAATCTTAACTTCGCGGAGATCAACTATCTCCTAAGATGAGCGATACCTACCTTAGAATTCTGTTTGGATAGCTGATGGGGCCTTGTTCATAAATGAACGTATTTATCCAAACAAATATTTAGGATGTGTCCTATGCTAATTCACAATCAGCATCTATCGCCTTGACTATCTCAGTATCCCGCTTGGAACTCTTTCAATATACTGCTCTTTATAAGAGGGTAACTAATGAATCGCGGCAGATACTCTATCATCCTTGTCACCTCGAAAGCTTGAATCGATAATTGCATCCTGAAGGATGCTGCCATTACCATACACCAAGGACATCTCATATGTTCTTCACTTCTTCTTATGTCTCTCCAAGATTGGACTAATATCTGCTTACTACATCAAGTGTAAAAATATCATCTGGTCTGGTATATAACATCGCATGATTGACCTCACTGCATAGCATGTCGAATATCATTCATGCGAGTTCCTCTCTTCATTAGTTCCGAAAGACATCATTTTGGTGAGAGTGACCCCATTACCTGCGGGGTACATTACCTCACCATGAGTCTTCCATTCTAAACCACTTTAGAATGGTATCATTATACCTGGGATAATCTTAAAACCATTACTAGATCTAAATCTATAGACTTAGTCACCAGAATCAATGATGTATATATAATCCTCAAAGGAGAAACAATGACTGGGCTAAACAATCAATGCTATAAACCAAGTAGGTGTCTAGAACGGTGTTAGCGGGGTTACGCCTCCAGGGAAAAGAGATTATGTAATTAAGGAACTTTGCAAAAGCGTTAGAAAACCTCCCGCGAAGTACCTATACCAGCCTGGCCGAAAAGTTAAGCAAGAATTGCAACAGTGAGATTAATCCCGACTAATTCTTCTTTTATGGTTTGAGGAAGGATTCGAGAAACAGTGGGAGCCATCCTGTTTAGATAGACTAATAACCAATCTAAAATTGCAAAAGCATCATGCTAAGTGTTTCTTCTCTCTCTCCTAATTGCAGCGACCAGTATGACCAGACATAGGTTACTATTAGATATTAAATTGACTGGGCAAAACTATTATGTGTAGGGTTCCTTAGCCCGACTACGGGGTTTCGGGAGGCATCGACCATGCCGTTTTCAAAAAATTGAGCGCGCTAAAGAACCCGACACCAAGATCTTAACTAGATAATTAGGGTTACCATGCATGTATTCAAACATTACACCTAAGTGAAAGTGAATACAACCTTTATAGATCGGTCCTTCACTTCAATAGCTCCGTGTAGTAGTCCCTTCGCTCCAGGTAGTAATCTCCCGAACTCAAGATAGGCTCCACAAGATGAAAGGAACAAGCTTGCTTGAAGCCTTCGAGGCCGAAGATGGTTTACGTTAAGGAGAAACCAACTCAAGCTACCTCTTCACTAATTGGGAATTAGTGAAGCAAACAACCTAAACTAAATAGATAGTCTAGTGTAGGTTGATGAAGTAGGAATTTTGCTCACTTTAGATTTATTTTTTTCCTCACTAATTTTCTTCACCTCCTAAAAACCTAGAGAGCTCTTGGAGATGAAGAAGAAGATGAAGTGGAGAATAGAATGAATGAATCAATGAGTGAGAATAGCAACCATGGGTGAGATAATATCCCATACTAACTCATGTAGATACTTAACCATGGCTAATTATAATGGTTAGGTTAATAAATATCTAATGTAAGACAAAATTAGTGGACTAAGTCAATAGGTTCTACAAGCTTCCACTAAGTATCAACCATGACTAATTTCCATCTAATTTTGATTTACTTTAAATAAATAAAACCCTTCATTATCATAAGCATGGTGTGAGTCTCATACACCCATGTACCACGTATCAATAAGCATGACACAATAATATATATCACATATATATTAAATGTGCACAAGTGAGAAAAAGAAATGCTTAAGTGAGCTAATATTAGTTAATGCATGTTAATATATCAAATATATAATTATACATTAAATTATTAAATCAACTCTTGATTTAATAATCCGGCTATATCATATACAACCGACTAATATTATTTGTATCAACTTATCGAATCAACACTTGATTTGATAACCCGGCTATATCACATATAACCGACTGATATCTTATATCGCGAGATTAGAATACGGTATCACATACACGTATTAATCTCGGTCCCGCACATATCACATATGTGCTCTTACTTTATTTCGTCTGAGCCAGGAAACCTCTGTGTAGGACTCTAAAGACTCGTCAATACGCCGGCAGTAGGTGATGATCATATCAGTCACCCACAAGCCGTCAGCGGTACGAGCTGCATGTAACGGCCACCCGGGTATTGAGAGATCAGAATATCAACAAGCATGTCTGCTCATACTCCTGTGAATCCAATAAGTAACACTACCGTACAGTCCGGTCTCTTCATCTGATATGTCGCATATCTAGTCTAAGGGTGGTAAATGTCAGACCCCAATAACTTGATAAGCTGTGCCGATGTGAGGCTCATAACGGGTCAAGAAACTACTGATAACACTTACCAGTAAATCTCATATCAGCCCTGGCCAGGGATTTCCTGTTATAGCCAATTGAGCACAGCGCAACATCAACCCCCAATACCGGGAGAGACGAAACCCCTCCTATCGCTCATTGCCTCCATATGACTCAGGACTGTACCTAAAAACCACCGTTTTACACGTTCTCTTGAACCCGGTAAGGTGAAAATCAAAGCACAGTGGGAATCACATAAGAATCTATGACGATCTCGGGTCTACAGACTAACCTGTACCAGTGTCACCAGAGAACTGCTATCTGACGTGAGGTATAATACTATCTAGGAGTTATCGGTGAGTCATGTTCAGTGTACCCAGTCTCTACTGAGTACCTGTATACAATCTTTGATATCAAACACCAATGGATGTGGGATCATCCATCACCCATCATATGGGTCAAGAAACATATACGCTAGTCTACTCTGGAATATCGATGCCCTGTCTCGATACTCTCACGACTATGAACAATTAAAGGATGTACTTACGGAATACCCTGGCCCCACTAGTATGATCTCTATCATAATCCCAATTGTCAAGTACACATCCTAAGGGCTTTATCAACATGTCATAGAGAGACAATATAAGTGTACATGTTAAGATAAAGAGTAATCACATAGCATACTATCATGTCAAGCAAGAAGTCCTCCCTATATATGTCCTAACATCCACTATAATTTACAATCATGTACAATAATGGCCTCTAGGGCATACATACAACTAACAATCTCCCACTTGCACCAAGGTCAGTTGTTGTAGTATCTCATACCCAACGTCCCATAAAAGTCTCTCTTGGGAAAGGCCTTGGTGAGTGGATCCGCCATGTTATCCTTCATCTCAACTCTCCTGACCTCGATCCCCTGAAGATCAACCATCTCTCTGATCAGGTGATATTGCCTCAGAATATGTCTGGATTGCTGATGGGACCGGGGTTCCTAGGCCAAAGCTACAACTCCATTGTCATCACAATGGTAGGAACCATGTTTATCTCATGAACAAGGAATGCCCAGACAACCTCTTTGGTAGCATCGTTGGTAGCGATGTATTAAGCCTTTATCGTCTAGTTTGCCACGGTATCTAGCTTGGAACTGTTCCAACATACCGTCTCTCCACTGAGGGTAAAGACAAAGCCTGAGACTGACTTTCAGTCGATCTTATCACTCTGGAAGCTCGAATCGGTAAAGGAATCCCATTGGAGTTCACCATTACCAAATACAAAGAACATCTCTTTAGTGCTTCTCAAGTACTTAAGAATGTTCCTCACAGCTGTCCAGTGATTCTCCCAAGATTCGATAGATTCCTGATCACTACACCTAGTGAGTTAGCTATATTTGGTCTGGTACATAACATCGCATACATGATAGAGCCTTCTGCCGAAGTATAGGGTATCTCTTACACGCGAGCTCTCTCTAAATCAGTCTCGGGAGACATCTTTTTGGAAAGAGTGATTCCTAATGTGAGTGGGCGAACCACCACGCTTAGAATCTTCCATACTAAACCCTTTAGTATGGTGTTAATGTACCTAGATTTGGGACACTCCTAACATCCGTTTAGATCTATCTGTATAGATCTCAATCTCCAAGATGTAGTAGGTATCACCCAGATCTTTGATGGAGAATCCTCATGATAAGAAGAGCTTGACCGAGTGTAGCATAGGAAACACTTTTCCTATCAAGAGGAAGACAGTCTTACTCTCTACAACTATCTTGTATATACAAGGTTCATCTAGCTTTTTGATGAAGTCAAACTCTTTGACCGCTATCAAAATAGATGTTCCAACTCCGCGATGCATGCTTCAACTAAGCAGCTTGCATACCTGTCTGCTGCTCCTACTGTCCATGAAGTCCTATGGCTATCATGCACACGCTCCCTTCTAAATCACCATTTAGAAAAGCGGTCATGACGTGCAACTGCCAGATTTCGTAGTCATTATATGTAGCGATGGCAAGTAGGATCCGGATGGTCTTAAGCATAGCCACTGGAGAAAAAGGTTTCATCACAATCCACACCTGGTTGTATGACGAAAAACTTTTTCTACAAGTCTATCTTTGAAAGTCTCAACTTTTCCATCTTTCTTAAAGATACACCAAGCATCTTTCTCAAAGATCTACTTGCTCCCATTGGGTTTTACCCCTTCAGTTGCAACATGCAAAGTCTATACTTTGTTGGTGCACATGGATTCCATCTCAGATCGCATTGCATTCAGCCATTTCACAGAGTCCCCACTCGTGATGGCCTGCCCGAATCTAGTTAGGTCATCATCTGCCATGATGCAATCCTCGCTCCCACTGTCATTGATAAAACCGTAGTTTCTTTCAGGTGGATGAGGAACCCTACCAGATTCGCGGAGAGGCTGAGGTTCGTTGGAGACTATCGAATCCCCTAGTTCTACCAAATCATCAGTCGTAGTTTGTATGGCTGGAAATTTTTCAGTTCTAACTCATGACCACTAATCTGTTTTTCAAGAAATTCCTTTTTCTAAAAAGATGGCATGTTGAGAAACAAAATATCTTTTGTTCCTCGATTTGGTAGAAGATATTCCTTCGCGAATATTTGGGATATCCAACAAACTTACAGAACTGACCTTGCCTCGAGTTTGTCCAGATTTTTCTTTTCAACATAGGCCGGTCAACCCCATATCTTAACTTGTTTAAGATATGGTCTCTTCCCATACCATATCACATATGGAGTGGTAGGCACTGATTTGGTCGGAACCCTATTCATAGAGCGCACCATATCTAATAGGGTGCGATACCTCCGCCCCGATACACCGTTGTGCTGTAGTGTATACGGAGGAGTAAGCTGAGAGAGAATCTCATTCTCTTTTGGATAGTCCAGGAACTCTATGCCCATGTATTCTCTTCCTTGATCACATCGAAGGAATTAATACTTTTACCCGTCTGGTTCTTAACTTCGTGCTTATATTCTTTGAATTTCTCGAAAGCTTCAGACTTATGTTTCAACAGGAACATATGTCCGAATCTTGAGAGATGGTCAGTGAACATAATAATAACGTATGAGGAACCGGCCCTGGCATGTGCAGACATGGGACCACATACATCACCATGCATCAGTCCCAAGAGTTCAGTAACTCTTTCTCTGTTTCCAGTAAACGAAGTTTTGGTCATTTTACCTTTGAGATATGACTGACAAGTATCATAAGATGAAAAATTCGAACGGATTCAGATATGCATCTTATGCAACTTAGCGAGTCGTGTCGCATTGATATGATCTAGTCTACAATGCCACAAGAAGGATTCGTTCATTTCTGAACTTTTCCTCTTGTGTGTGTTATGTATGCTTAGAACCGTGGTTTGATTTAGAATGTATATGCTATTTCATAACGTGCCTGATCCAATCAACTTTTGATTCAGAAAAATGTTCATAACATTATCCTGCAATACAAAATTATATCCTTCTTTATCTAATAAAGAGACTGATATAATGTTGTATATCAGGTTCGGTATGTAATAATATTTGTTCAGAATCAATGTATTAGATAATACAAGGTGATATTTGTCTACTGACTTGGCTGCAACAATTGCACTATCACCCGATCCCAGTCCTCTACCTTTCTAAGCCCATGTAACAGGTTACATATGTGGGATCCTGATCCGGTATCACATACTCAGGACGTAGAGTATACTGAGAAACGGTTCTTTAGTAATGAACACACCTGAAGAAGACGCATCAACATTTTGCTTCTTCGATCGGGTGGCATAGGAATCTCGGTATTCCCCTATTTCCTGCTCAGACTTATAACAATTATAAGGAAGAGCGGAACCAACGTTCCCCAGTTCAGTATAATAAGCAGGTTCGGTCAATACATCCATATTATTACCTTGATTAAGGCATGTCACAGTCGCTACCAGGAGAGAGAGAAGAAAACACTTTGCGTGCGCTCTTGCAAGATTAGATTGGTTATTATTTTATCTAATCAGGAAGGCTCCCACTGTTTTTATCAAATCTTCCTTCAAACTCTAAAAGGTAAGACTAGCCGGGATTAATTACACCCTACAAGTTCGCTAATCTTTCGGCCAAGCCAGTGTCGGTACTTTGAGGGAGGTTCCTCGTGCTTCCGCACGGACCTAATTAAAATAAACCTCATTTTTTCAGGGGCGTAACCCCATTAACACCTTTCTAGACACCTACTTGATTTGCTAATTGTAATGTTCAAAACTCTCCCAGGAGTAACTCTTACTCGCAGTGGGTATCGGGATCCAACTATCTCATAGAATGTATGAAATCTCTTTATAAATTTCAATACTTGAAATTCCCGATAATATTTTACCCCTAGCAGCTTATGATCTTAACATAGTCAACAAATCATAAGTGCTAGTCAAGTACAACCCGTCATTTCGTGATCGAATTAAACCCACCCGTACGACCCTTAACATAGTCAACAAAGTCGTACGACTTGTAGGGATTTGCTAGCACCATGGATAGGGTTTATCTTGCATCAAACATGCTACAATAAAATTTTAAAGGTGCTAAGCAAAACCAACCGTGAATCGAACTAGAAATTAAGGGTAACATAAACAAGTATCATATACTATCAAGTGTCTAACACTAAGAGGGAAGAATTACAATCTTTGTAGACCTCCCTCTTTGTAACTCCTTGGATCAACTTGGTGTTTGAATGGGTTCTCTTGAAACCTTTGAAGTCCACGACAATCCACCACGGAGTTCTTTGGCTCAAGCTCCTAGTTTCACTTGATCTAAATGGATGTGGAGCAAACAACCTACACTAGTGGGCTAGACTAATATATATTGGTAATGTGGGTTGTGATCTCACTTAAAAACCTTTCCTTTTTATTTTCTTCACTCACTTGAAAAAGCTAGAGAGCTTGAAGGAGGAAGAAAGAGAAGGGCTAAATTTGAGCTCTTGTGATTATCCTCAATAATAAAAAGAGAATAAAAATATATATAAGAGATGTTAGTGTATATGCCTTAGGGGCCATTATTGTATCATACTAGTTTGTATATTATTTAATGGAAGCTTGGGATATTCACAGTTGTATTAACAGTCTTGCTCAATATAGTAGTATGCTACTTGATGTTGGGCCACGGCAGCGTCCCGGCCGTCTAAACGAGGCCAAAATGCGGAAACAAAAACTTTTCTTTAAACAGAAACCGGTGCTACCGCGGACTATAAATCCGGATCGGACCATTAACCTACTACTAACTAATAAGAGAAAGGGTAGAGAGCTATACCGAGCGATCCGTGTCCTTCGGTCTTCGGACACCATCCCGATCTCCTCGCGGAAAGGGCACCACATCACCGAGTCTTTTTACGGGCTCCTACCTCTTGAACCGAGGCAACTCGGACACGAAATTGGCAAGCCGACGTGTCCAAGATTGCTGTAGAATATTGTAGAACTCTTTGTCTCAAGGGGTTAAAGAAGTTGCCATTTTTGGTGGAGGAATGAAAAAGAGCAAGAGGAATGAGCTTGAGGAATTTTCTTTTGCCATGAGAATGAACCATAATCCCTCACCCCAAAAATGAATCTCCCTCACCACACGAAGTGGCCGGCCCCATATCAAAGAAGAGGATGGAGTGTGTCAATAATGCAAAAAAGAGAATGATGATAGATCATCATAAAAAAAGGTCACACCAAAGTCTCATCAAAAACCCATCACCATCAATCAAGCAATAATGAACAAAAAGAAGTCAAAGGATGGTAGAACCATCATGAAACAACTACTTACAAAAACCACCCTCCACTTTGCTAATTTGCACATTTGCAAATAACCCCCTCCACACCAATTTTCAGCTAAAGAAAGATAGAAAGGAAAATGGCCGAAACGAAATACAAACTAGCAACTTCAAAAAAAATCGATCCCGTAATAAATTACAGGAAAACCCCGCGACTGTATATACATACCCACATTTGTATTCCGACCGAATACAAATACAAAGAGACAAAATCTACACTGTACAATACTAGGATCCGGCTTAAACCAAAGCCCGCTAGTATTATCCGTCCGATCATGATCCGTGCAATACCGCACGTATATGATCGAACCCTGCCATATATCCATACGGCCTCTACAGCGTTTCGCCCGAAACTTAAGAAACTGTCTGTGGGGGACTCTAAAGACTCGTCAATACTTTGGCTGTGGATTTAACCACTAGCGCGTCAGAGGTATTAGCCGTACGTAACGGGCTACCAGGTATTGACCAAAAGGGAAGTCGATGAGCGAACTCATCCAGACACCCTACTGAGCCTGTCAGTGACAATATCCGTACAGTCCGGTCCGTTCGTCTATGAGTATCGCATGGCGGGCCTAGGGGGTTGGTAAAAGTCAGACCCCTAAAAGCGGTACAAGTCGTATCGGAGTGTAGCCCAGAACACCCTGAGATACTACTGGAATACCTACCAGTAAATCTCCTGCCTCGGCCGAGGGCTTTGTGTAATGGCTCTCCTAGACACAGCGCGATCTCACCCCCAATACCGGGAGAGATGAAACCCCTGCCGATCCGCTCACTTGCCTCTATGTAGCTCGGGACTGTACCCAACTAAAACCTGTTTGCACGACTTCTTTGAGCCATGGTAGGGTAGTAATCAAAGTACAGTGGGAACTCACACGAGACAAATGACGATCTCAGGTCGAAGAACTAACCTGTACACATGTCACCAGGGAACTGCTATCTGACGTCTGGTATAATACCAACTAGCATGTTCCCGGCGAGTCCAGTCCGGTGTACTAATAACCCAATGAGCACCTGTATACATCTTAGGTGAACCAACTGACACCAGTGGCTTGTGAGACCGGCCACGCCCCTCGTCGGGGTCTCGACTGTATACACTAGTCTACTCTGGAGTATCGATGCCCTGTCTCGAAAACTCCCACGACTAAGGACCTTTTAAGGATGTGCTTATAGACCCCAGCTCCCACGTATATGATCGCCATCATACTGCTGGCCGTTAAGCAAGAATCCCAAGGGCTCTATCAACGTGCAATAGTGACCTGTAAGGTCGCCTGAAACAGTACACGATGATAAAGATAAACCAGATAGCATACTATCATTTTGAGTAAGACTGCCCTACAGGTATAGGTCCTCCCTCAATCATTGCAATCATGTGCCTGTGATCCAATAATTGACTCCGAGGGCACTATATCCAACAATCTCCCACTTGCACTCAAGGCTAATTATTGCGATATCGCACACTCACAGCCCGTGTGATACCGAACACCCAACTCCTCTACTAATCAGTCTCACAAAACCCGTTTGCGAAACTATTGCGTTCGAGGAATAGCCTCAGTGAGTGGATCCGTCCTGATGTTTCTTTCTATGTATCTCTTTATCTCAAGTTCGTGGAGAAACCCATCTCCCGAAATGAGCAATACCTGTCTTAGAATATGTCTGGATATCTGATGGGACATAGCTCATAAATGAACTCCAAATCCAAACTTCTTAGACTGTATCATCAACTGAACTTAATCAGTATCCTGCATAATGCCTCCCTCAGTGTCCGCTTGGATCACCTGTCCAAAACACTGCCCCTCGTCAGAGGGAAAACTATAACTCTGACAGTCACTCTGTCATCCAGGTCTCCTTGGAAGCCTGGAATGATAACTGTCTCCCGAATGAGGCTGTCGTTATCATATCCCTAGAACATCCACTTATGTTCTAAAACTGCTTCCGAATGTTTCTCCAGGATTGGATCAATATTAACTTACTGCATCTTGTACAAATACAACATCTGGTGTGGTACTTGACATCTCATGATTGACTCAATTGCCTAAGCAAGTGATCTGCCAATCATGCACATTCCTCTCCCCTTTAGTCTGCAAGACACCTTCAGAGAGGGTGACTCCATCACCTGCAGGTACACTACCGTGCCAGGAGTCGTCCATTCTAAAACACCTTTAGAATGCTGTCTTAGTACCCAGATTGGGAAACTACCCAAATCTAGATCTAAAACCATAGATCTAGTAACCAGAATGCCTGATATAATATCCAAGCCCTATGTGGAGAAACCACTGTGTGACAACCAAAGTACAACCGATCGTAGTATAGGAATTTCACTTCCTACTCTGTGTATGTCATTCAAATACCAGGACATCACACCCTACTACCTTCTTAACAGATCCATCCCCTATTCCGATGAAATCAAACCTATGACTGTCACATCAGAAATAGATGATCTATCTCCGCTATTTCTGCTTTAGTCTATAAATAGACATAAGCCACTTGTCCACTATGCTTCCACTGCTCCCACTGACTATGACAACCCTCTGGCAGAATAATATACACGTGCACTTCTAAAGCCAGTTCAGAACGACGCTATATTTATCCTCCTGCCGGGTCTCATAGCTTGGAACAACAGTAGTGTCAAGTCTGGGTAAACAAGAACCTCTCTGTCACCGTCTTTGAGCATACCGAAGTACCTCTCGAGTGCCTGAGGTCACCCACCATATCTGCGGAGTGGCCAATGGAATGTCAAATCAGATTGAATCTTTAGGTTCTTATCAAATTTTCAGTAATCGTTTGCGGTTCTGGAATCACTTCCAGTTCTACCATACTCCCACTTCTGTTTTCTGAAAAAATCTATTTTACTAAAACTGTGGCGAGTTAAGAACAATATCACTATTGATCTTCCAGATGGTAGAAACTCAACCCTCGTCATAGCCTGGGTCGACCCACAAACAGCCATTACAGAAACGTGCCTTGAGTTATCCAAAGTCTAGTTTTAAGCATAAGCCGGAAAACTCCCCGTACCTTAACATCGTTAAGATATGAACCGTTCTATATCCAATATAGAAACTGCTGGTTTCCTAGGCACACAAGTGAGGTCTCCCAAGCCATCAACCATGGCAATTTCAAAAAATGGTGCCTACAAACCCTAGGGTACGGATCGATAACTAGATGTCTAGGCGAAAAGAAAGCTAGCTAACAACTTAGCTAAAAAGAATACGGAAATACAACCTTTGTAGATCCGGTGCTCCACCTCCACAGCTCCGCAACGATGTCGTTTCCGCTGTCCAAATCAAATCCGGGCTCTAGAGTCGGCTTCGTCGGAGAATGGGCAAGCTAGGTCGTCGATGTCCATGCAGAAGATGATCTACGTCGAGGCATCGATGAATCAAGCTCCACCTTCACCAAACCGTGAAAAGTTGTGAAGGAAACACACTCTACTACTTGGCAAGAGGTAGAGGATGAAGAAATAGGAAGTGGGTAGACTTTAGAATTGAATTTCTCACTCTTTTTGATCACTTGCCATTGTTGAAGTGAAGGTTTCTTCACTTGAAGCAAGGAAGAAGAAGCAAGTTATATTATGATAAGTTCAAAATAAAAAGAATAATTAAATTATACTTATCATAACACAACCATGGTTATGTGTAGAGAGCAAACCCTAGTTAGGTGAATGGTTAGGTTAGGCATGAAACAAAAATGGTTGACTTTTCAATCCTTCATGAAACTTCAAGATAGAAACAAAATAAAGCAACCATTTTTCCTTTTGCCAAAATGCAATAAATAAATTAATAAATGATTAAAATAATTAAACATAACCTTAACCATTTACTTAACTAAGGTTTAGACTAAACCTACACACAAACATGCATGTACCATCAAATATGATACAAGTAAGTGCACAAATCATATCGCATATGCAATGCGCACACCCGAGTGAGAAAATCCATCTTAAGTGAACCGATACTAGTTAACGCAAAGTAATATATCAAATATATAATTATGCATTAAATCATTAAATCAACGCTTGATTTAATGATCCGGTCATGCGCACATAACCGACTGGTATCAATAGTAACATCTTATCGAATCAACACTTGATCCGATAACCCGGCTATATCGCATATAACCGATCAATGTCACATCGCGAGAATCGAATACAGTATCACATACTCGTATTATTCTCGGTCCCGTACATATCTCATATGCGCTCCTATTTCGTTTCGCTTGAGCCAGGAAACCTCTGTGTAGGACTCTAAAGACTCGTCAATACGCCGGCAGCAGGCGATGATCATATCAAACACCCACAAGCCGCAAGCGGTCTGCTAAACGTAACGGCCACCCGGGTATTGAGCGATCTGAAGATCGACGAGCAAGCCCGCTCACACTCCAGTGAATCCGACCAGTAACACTACCGTACAGTCCGGTCTGATCGTCTGATATGTCGCATATCTCGCCTAGGGGTGGTAAACGTCAGACCCCAATAGCTCAATAAGTCGTGTCGATATGAGGTCTATAACTGTTCGAGAAACTACTGGTAACACTTACCAGTAAATCTCAGCAACCCTGGCCAGGAATTTCCTGTTATAGCCAATCGAACACAGCGCAACATCAACTCCCATATACCGGGAGAGACGAATCCCCTCCTATCGCTCATTGCCTCCATGTGACTCGGGACTGTACCCAAAAACCACCGTTTTGCACGCCCTCTTGGACGTGGTAAGATGGAAATCAAAGCACAGTGGGAACCACACAAGACTCTATGACGATCTCGGGTCAACAGACTACTCTGTACCAGTGTCACCAGAGAACTGCCATCTGACGTGAGGTATAATACCATCTGGGAGTTCTCGGCGAGTCCGTCCAGTGTACCCAGTCTCTACTGAGCACCCGTATATCATCTCTGATGTCAAACACCAATGGATATGAGATCATCCATCGCCCATCTACATGAGTCGAGAAGGTATACGCTAGTCTACTCTGGTATATCGATGCCCCGTCTCGATACACCCACGACTAGGGACTTTGAAGGATGTACTTATAGACTACCATGTCCCCACTAGTATGATCCGCATCATAGTCCAGGTAGTCAAGTACAGATCCTAAGGGCTTTACCAACATGTAACAGAGAGACAATCAGCATACACGTTAAGGTAAAGGGTAACCAGATAGCATACTATCATGTCGAGCAAGAAAGTCCTCCCTATATATGTCCCAGCATCCACTACAATATACATCCTATGTACAGTAATGGCCTCTAGGGCATACATATAACTAACAATCTCCCACTTGCACTAGGGCCATCTGTAGCAGTGGTTGTAGTATCTCATACTCAACCATCCCATGAAAGTCTCTCTCTGGGAACAGGCCTTTGTGAGTGGATCCGCTGTGTTGTCCTCTGAGTCTACTCTCCTTACCTCGATCTCCCTGGAGATCAATCATCTCCATGATCAGGCGATGCTGCCTTAGAAATATGTCTGGATCACTGATGGGACGGACGTTCCTTGGCATAAGCCACAACTCCATTGTCACACAATGGCAGGAACGTAGTTCATCTCATGAACCATTATACACCCAAACATCCTCTTTGGTAGCATCTTAAGTAGCGATGTATCCTGCCTTTATCGTCTAGTATGTCACGGTATCTAGCTTGGAACTCTTCCAACATACCGTCCCTTTACTGAGGGTAAAGACAATGCCTGCGACTGACATTCAGTCGTCTTTATCACCCTGGAACCCTTCCAGTGATTCTCCCCAAAATCGATTGATACCATCTCACTACAACTAGTGAGAATCCTAACATCCATTTAGATTCATCTCATAGATCCAAAATCCAGGATTTAGTAGGTATCATTTTGATTCTATATGGAGAATCCTAGTGATAAGCGGAGATTGATCGAGCGTAGCATAGGAAACTCCTTCCCTATCAAGAGTATGTCATCCACGTACTCTACGAGGATCGTCACCATACTCCCTACTACCTTCTTGTTTATACAAGGTTCATCTACCATTTTGATGATGTCAAACTCTTTGACTAATTCATCAAAACAGATGTTCCAACTCCGCGATGCCTGCTTTATCCTATAAAGCATCTTGCACACGTTTCCGCTGCTCCCACTGTTTACGAAGCCCTCTGGCTGTGTACTTACAGACGCACTCTTCTAAATCATCATTTAGAAAAGCAGTCAAGACACCCAACCACCAGATATCGTAGTCATGGTATGTAGCCGTGGTAAGTAGGATCTGGATGGACTTAAGCATAGATCCTTGAAAAGGTTTCATCATGATCCACGCCTGGTCAATGAAGAAAACCTTTAACAAGTCTAGCTTTGAAAGTCTCAACTTTTCCATGCACACCAAGTAATCTTCTCAAGATTTACTTGCTCCTGATGGGGATTTAACCCTTCAGATATAGCAATCAAAGTCCATACTTTGTCGGTGTATAAGGATTCCATCTCAGATCACTAAACATCCAGCCATTCTTACGGAGTCTTACTCTCGATGGCCAGTTCGAAACTAGTTGGGTCATCATCTCATGATGTAATCCTCGCTCCCACTGTCATAGAGAAACCGAAGTATCTCTCAGGTGGGTGAGGAACCCTACTAGATCGGCGGAGAGGCTGAGGTTCATTGGAATCTACTGAATTCCTTGGCTGTACCAAATCATGCTGTAGTTTGTATAGCTGGAACACTTCCAGTTCTACATAACAGGCCTTGCCTCGAGCTTGTCCGGATTATGCTTTTAGACATAGGCCGGACAACCCCAAATCTTAACTAACTTAAGATATGGGCTCTTCCCTTTCCATATCACATATGAAGTGGTAGGCAACTGATTTGATTCGAACCCTATTCAATAGGTATGCAGCTTCTCAAGTGCATAACCCCTAAAAGGAAATAGGTAACTCAGTAATACTCATCATAGAGCACACCATATCATATAGGGTGTGATTGCTCCGCCCCGATATACCATCGTGCTATGGTGTATACAGAGGAGTAATGCTGAGAGAGAATCTCATTCTCTTTTAGAACAGTCCAGTAATTCCATGCTCAAGTATTCTCCTCCTTGATCACATCAAAGGACATAATACTTATACCCGTATTTTGGTTCTCTACTTCTAACTTATATTCTGTGAATATCTCAAAAGGTTCGGACTTGTGTTTCAACAGGAACATATGTCTGAATCTAAAGAGATCATCAGAGAACGTAATGAAGTATAAAGAACCAATCCTGGCATGTGTAGACTGGGGACCTACATACATCATCATGTATCATCCCAAGAGTTCAGTAACTCTTTCTCTGTTTCCAGTAAACGGAGCTGTGGTCATCTTATCTTTGTGACATGACTGGCGAGTTTCACAAGATGTAAATTCAAACTGATTTAAATATACATCTATATGTAACTCTAGCCAGTCGGGTCGCATTGATCTGACCTAGTCTACAATACCTCAAGAAGAATTCATTCATTTCTGAACTCTTCCTCTTGTGTGTGTTCCGTATACTTAGATCTGTAGTTTGATTTAGAACTTCAATGCTTTTAGACAACGTGCCTGAACCGATCAACTTTTGATATAGGAAATGTTCAAAACATTATCCAACAATACAAAATTATATCCTTTCTTTACTAATAAAGAGACTGATATGATTTTGTATATCAGGTTCGGTATCTAACAACATTCGTTCAGAATCAATGTATCGGTAATACAGGGTGACAGTGACCGACAGACTTGGCTGCAACACTTGCCCCGTTTTCTGCCTCATGAAACTTATCACCCGTTCTCAGTTCTCTACCTTTCTGTAGCCCTATGTAACATGTTACATATCTGGGATCCTGATCCGGTATCATATACCCAGGACGTAAAGGATACTGAGAAACAGTTCTTTGTAATGAACACACCCGAAGATGATGCATCAGC
The DNA here is from genome assembly GCA_030015575.1 of Agapanthus africanus. Taxonomy (NCBI): domain Eukaryota; kingdom Viridiplantae; phylum Streptophyta; class Magnoliopsida; order Asparagales; family Amaryllidaceae; genus Agapanthus; species Agapanthus africanus. The sequence continues at coordinate 393,373,951 of JASDDO010000029.1, read as the reverse complement.
ATGCACTCTCTTCGTTTGGGCAGCACGGGAATTCTGGTAATCCCCAATTTCCTGCTCTGTCTTATAACAATTATAAGTTGGAGCGGGACCAACGTTCCCTAGCTCAGTATAACAAGCGGGTTCGGTCAAAAATCCGTATTATTATCTTGATTAAGGCGTGATATGGTCGCTACCTGGAGAGAGAGAGAAGAAAACACTCAGCGTGCACTCTGTCAAGAATAGATTGATTTTTATTTTATCTAATCAGGATGGCTCCCACTGCTTTTTATCAAATCTTCCTTCAAACCCTAAAAGGAAAGACTAGCCGGGATTAATTACACACTACAAGTTCGCCAATCTTTCAGCCAGGCCAGTGTCGGTACTTTGAGGGAGGTCCCCCGTGCTTTCGCACGAACCTAATTAATGTAAACCTCGTTTTCCCAGAGGCGTAACCCCGTTGACACCTTTCTAGACACCTACTTGATCGGCTAATTGTAATGTATAAAACTCTCCCAGGAGTAACTCTTACTCGCAGCGGGTATCGGGATCCAACTATCTCATAGAAGGTATGCAATCTAATTGCAAATTTCAACACTTGAAATTCCCGATAATGTTTTGCCCCTAACGTGCTATGACCTTGACGAAAGCCAACAAACCATAGCCCGCTAGTCAAGTTCAACCCGTACATTTCTTGATCGAATTAAACCCACCCGCACGACCCTTGACGAAAGCCAACAAAGCCGCACGACTACCCTAATCCAATCGCATCGTATGCTAACAGATAAGCAGCATATAGCTACTGCACACTGCACCTTGACGAAAGCCAACAAATGCAGCACGAATACTATATACAACTTATCTGAAATGACGGAGGGCTACGACAGGTTTTTCTGAAAACCTATTGCGTAATGAACTTGATATCGTTGTAGGATCGAATGAATTTTGAAATGGAGTGCTTTTGAGGCTTTTCTTGTTTTGCTAAAGGAGTCACTCCCGGTGAAGGGATCGTCGGTCCTTTCCTCGTCGAATGAGGTGCGGGATATATCATATATATCACTGTGCAAAGCAAAAACACTTAAAAGCAATCAAAAGACAAACCGAGTGTGTAGCATCTGCCAGTTATCGCTAAAGGAGTCACTCCCGATGAAGGGATCTCGGTCCTTTCCTCATCGAATAAGGTGCAGGATATATCACATATACCTCTGTGCAAAGCAAGAACTGTAGCTACCTGTTTTATTTTGAAATTCGATTCTACAACATCTTAGGTTTCTTTTAATTCATTAATCATATTAATGAAGTCCCATCATTTAAGTACCTAAACATCACAGATAGATATGACGTACACTTATGCCATCCGCATTCGCCTCGATATCCCCTCGTGCACCGTTAGGTTAGGTAACTAACGGCAGAGCGGGGCAGGGCTAGCACGAGTGTAAAACATAAGTAACGTCTATATAATATATCATATATACTATATACTATATCCATCACAGAAACATCACATGATCACATCACAGATATCGCAGCAGAAGAAATATATGAAATATTGGATATACTAGGACGTCCGTGTTTTCAATACGAGCCAGTACAAAACACGGATTCCACGGTCGTGATGAATAGCCAAACCCACACCCCTAGACCCCTACGAGAGCGGCAAGCAACCCTACCAATTCTAGAGTTAGGAGACCCGGACTCGACTCCTCGAGTTGGTCTCCCACTGGACTCCAGAACCCGGTTACTTGTGCTCTCCTCCTTGGGTCTATCCTAGTGCGGAAAAGTAAATAATATACAACAGGTGACAACTCCCGCAACCTGGAAGCGCCCCAATAAAAGAATATTACATACAAGTTTTTACATGAATGAAAATGAAAAACACTCATCTCACATAAAAACCCCCGGCTATTCAAACACGACGATCCAATATAACATATCCAGCAACACATAACATCACATGTCATCAACGTAAGTAAATATGTCCATCCCAATTGTCGTTGACATATAGCAACGAAACCGGCGATATCACATATTACACTTACGGTCACAGAAAAGAAAGTGTAAAACTACAACAGTTGGAATCCGCAATCACCTCAGACATCGCATGCCTGACCAAATGAATTTCTTAGACATCGCATGCCTAACAATTATAAACCGCGCATTTTAGTCTCATTATCGAAAACACTTTTCAATATCAAGTCGGGCAATTCAACAAGATTCCCGACATCCTGATCGAATGCTCGTCGCAAACTTCAGTAGACGGCCGCACCCCCGTTACCGTCGACGAAGTGCACCAAGGCGGAACACCGCTACCGCGAGCACCCGGACGGATGCTTTCGGCGACGGGGTTCTCCTACAGTCACTTGGTCGGGGCTATGGAGTTAGGCTGTCTATTAAGTTTACCCGGCGAGTATCCGCGTACGCTACGTGATTGCGACGGACTTTTGATCACATCAAAATTCCGTGGCAACCGATCAAGTGAGACTAAATTGCTACGTTTATAACATTCATTTAGTTATCTCATAACCATTGTGAATTCCAATTATTGTATCCCATTCCAGATAAACAGAAAATGTTAAACTTTCCGATCGAACAATCGAACACCCAAGTTTTCCCGATACAGATCAACACATGAAACAAGCCTAACAACATTCAGTTCGTACCTCAGTACCGACGGTCCAGCCGTAGAAGGGTCAAGCCAACGCCTCACATGTGGTACGCCGTACTGCCCCAAACCCGAAGGTTCAAAGGGCAGTTCAAGACGGTCACATAATCGAGTTAAGGTTTGTGTCTTCTAGAGGGACCATCGCGTTACTTGCACTACTTAGAACGTCGTTAAACTACGGAAAAATCCAACACTTGGAAATTTCCCGACAGGGGAAAAATTGGGTATTTATATCCGGTCGAACTTTTTAACATATTCTAAAATTTATCCGGAAAGCCACACAGACAAAATTTGATACCCGATCGAAATACCGAATCCCCAAATCAACTCAGATTATTCAACACTTGAATAAAATTTTAAAAATATCCAGAGAACTCAGCACAGTTAAATAGGAGTTACTGTGCAAACAACCCCACATAAAACGACAAAACGGCCGCCCTTCCGCCGCACGAGGCAGGCTCGTGCCGCGGAAGCGCGGCGCTCTAAGGGAATTAGGGCTACGGGTTGTACAGTTACTCTTATATTTTCCTGCATGTTTTTCTGAATATTTTTAATGTTGAAAAATCCCAGTTTTTAAAATTTGTACAGAGAGCAATATCGATGCGGGGTTTCGGGTTCGTTCGGACTTCAATTTCCGTCTGGACTTCGCCTAAGGCTCTAGCTAGGCTCTGATACCACTGCTGGTTTCCTAGGCACACAAGTGAGGTCTCCCAAGCCATCAACCATGGCAATTTCAAAAAATGGTGCCTACAAACCCTAGGGTACGGATCGATAACTAGATGTCTAGGCGAAAAGAAAGCTAGCTAACAACTTAGCTAAAAAGAATACGGAAATACAACCTTTGTAGATCCGGTGCTCCACCTCCACAGCTCCGCAACGATGTCGTTTCCGCTGTCCAAATCAAATCCGGGCTCTAGAGTCGGCTTCGTCGGAGAATGGGCAAGCTAGGTCGTCGATGTCCATGCCGAAGATGATCTACGTCGAGGCATCGATGAATCAAGCTCCACCTTCACCAAACCGTGAAAAGTTGTGAAGGAAACACACTCTACTACTTGGCAAGAGGTAGAGGATGAAGAAATAGGAAGTGGGTAGACTTTAGAATTGAATTTCTCACTCTTTTTGATCACTTGCCATTGTTGAAGTGAAGGTTTCTTCACTTGAAGCAAGGAAGAAGAAGCAAGTTATATTATGATAAGTTCAAAATAAAAAGAATAATTAAATTATACTTATCATAACACAACCATGGTTATGTGTAGAGAGCAAACCCTAGTTAGGTGAATGGTTAGGTTAGGCATGAAACAAAAATGGTTGACTTTTCAATCCTTCATGAAACTTCAAGATAGAAACAAAATAAAGCAACCATTTTTCCTTTTGCCAAAATGCAATAAATAAATTAATAAATGATTAAAATAATTAAACATAACCTTAACCATTTACTTAACTAAGGTTTAGACTAAACCTACACACAAACATGCATGTACCATCAAATATGATACAAGTAAGTGCACAAATCATATCGCATATGCAATGCGCACACCCGAGTGAGAAAATCCATCTTAAGTGAACCGATACTAGTTAACGCAAAGTAATATATCAAATATATAATTATGCATTAAATCATTAAATCAACGCTTGATTTAATGATCCGGTCATGCGCACATAACCGACTGGTATCAATAGTAACATCTTATCGAATCAACACTTGATCCGATAACCCGGCTATATCGCATATAACCGATCAATGTCACATCGCGAGAATCGAATACAGTATCACATACTCGTATTATTCTCGGTCCCGCACATATCTCATATGCGCTCCTATTTCGTTTCGCTTGAGCCAGGAAACCTCTGTGTAGGACTCTAAAGACTCGTCAATACGCCGGCAGCAGGCGATGATCATATCAAACACCCACAAGCCGCAAGCGGTCTGCTAAACGTAACGGCCACCCGGGTATTGAGCGATCTGAAGATCGACGAGCAAGCCCGCTCACACTCCAGTGAATCCGAACAGTAACACTACCGTACAGTCCGGTCTGATCGTCTGATATGTCGCATATCTCGCCTAGGGGTGGTAAACGTCAGACCCCAATAGCTCAATAAGTCGTGTCGATATGAGGTCTATAACTGTTCGAGAAACTACTGGTAACACTTACCAGTAAATCTCAGCAACCCTGGCCAGGGATTTCCTGTTATAGCCAATCGAACACAGCGCAACATCAACTCCCATATACCGGGAGAGACGAATCCCCTCCTATCGCTCATTGCCTCCATGTGACTCGGGACTGTACCCAAAAACCACCGTTTTGCACGCCTTCTTGGACGTGGTAAGATGGAAATCAAAGCACAGTGGGAACCACACAAGACTCTATGACGATCTCGGGTCAACAGACTACTCTGTACCAGTGTCACCAGAGAACTGCCATCTGACGTGAGGTATAATACCATCTGGGAGTTCTCGGCGAGTCCGTCCAGTGTACCCAGTCTCTACTGAGCACCCGTATATCATCTCTGATGTCAAACACCAATGGATATGGGATCATCCATCGCCCATCTACATGAGTCGAGAAGGTATACGCTAGTCTACTCTGGTATATCGATGCCCCGTCTCGATACACCCACGACTAGGGACTTTGAAGGATGTACTTATAGACTACCATGTCCCCACTAGTATGATCCGCATCATAGTCCAGGTAGTCAAGTACAGATCCTAAGGGCTTTACCAACATGTAACAGAGAGACAATCAGCATACACGTTAAGGTAAAGGGTAACCAGATAGCATACTATCATGTCGAGCAAGAAAGTCCTCCCTATATATGTCCCAGCATCCACTACAATATACATCCTATGTACAGTAATGGCCTCTAGGGCATACATATAACTAACAGAAACAAAGGCACTGATTTAATTGGAACCAGATTCAAATCATGCAGCTGTCTCCAGTGCATGTCAACTAAATGGAAGGAGGCCGATCAGCGTTATTCAACTTAGGAATGCATCCAGATATGAGTAACCTGAAAGAGAAACAAGTCTCTCAAAACCATTACTATCAACTGAATACCATACACAAGTATCTACATCTTCGATCACCTTGAAGAATCCCGATACTTGCAACACCTGGTTCTCTACTTTATTCATATACCTATAACTTCTCAAAACTTGGACCTTGTATTTCTACGAAACACATGTCTAAGAACTAGAGAAGTCACAAGTAAACAGAATATAGTACGAGTACCAACCCCTCTGTCCTAATGGACACTGGACAACATACAATACTCTGTATAAGTCCCCTGAGTCTAATAACTCAATCCTTGTGTGTCGTAGGTTGAAAACTGTACTTATGGTTAAGAAGAATTACACCGCTGTTTAATACTCCTTACCTAACCATCCACTGATATAGGTAAATGTCATAAACATAATTTCAAAAAGTTATATCTCACTCTATAAAAATAGACGTACAGATATATCAATTTGAAATTGGTGCATTACAGCGGATATTCAAAACCAAATATTTGCCGTCCGGCAAACAACCCAGGTGATTTCCTCAAATATCACAATTACAACGAATCCCGATATTATAAGGATGATCACCTAATTCCCAATATCTTACTCCCACTCATCATCTGTAAAACCATACAGATGTGAGAATCATACCTGGTAAATACATACCCTGGAGCAAGTGTCTAATTTGGAAATCAGTTTTCTATTAACAACACACAGTGAAACTGAAACATGGATATGTTTCGAAAGGGTATCCTGGTATTCCTAGTAATGCCTCTTCCATTATCCAGATTCACAACTGTAACCGTATATTTCTTTGCCATCTCTCCATATCCCTTCATTTGTCTTTATTCATTACCTTCTGTACACCCTCTTAGGCTAAATGGTTTTCTTCCTTCCCAACCGTTCGGCACCAGCCTATGGTTTGGAAGAAGATTATCCAATAAGCATAATGGGTGTACTGTCCTAATCCTAGGAACACTCGCAACTCGAGAGAAGGTAAAGATAAAAGACACCTGAATAAACCTTATTCCTATTTCTCCTGAACCAGAATCCATCCCCGAACTGGAACAAGTTCCTTTCGAGTTCGTATATAACCATACGATGGAGTATCCAAATGACTGTGGATCTTCGTAGTGATACGGAGCGTTCTGGAGAAATAAAAAGGTGAAATAGGAGTGGCGATGAAATTCTTGGTTTTGGTCGTGAATAGCAGTCACAATTTACTTTGCTCTCTTTCTAATCCCTTTATTTGTCTTTACTTAATACCTTCTGTATACCATCGTTAGGCCAATTGGTTTTCTTCATTCCCCACCGTTCGGCACCTGCCTATGGTTTGGAAGAAGACCATCCAATTAGCGTAATAGGTGTACTTTCCTAATCCAAGGAGCACTCGCAATCTGAGAGAAGGTAAAAGGAAAAGACAACTGAATAGTCCTATTCGTTTTCTCCAGAACAAGAAACCATCCTCGAATCTGGAACAAGTTCCTTCGAGTTCGTATATAACCATACGATGGTTTTATCCAATGGAAGTGGATGTTCGTAGTAATACGAGGTGCTCTGGAGAAAAGGGTAAAAATAGGAGTGGCAATGAGGTATGCAACTCTGACAATCCAAAAACCATTGTTTTAAGAAGGTTCGGTTAACATGGTCACTGAGTCATAGTCAAGGGTCGGGCCATGGTCGCTGCCAAAGAGAGAGAGAAAAGAAACACTCAGCGTGCACTCTAACCTAGATCAGAATGGTTACCAATTTATCTAATCAGGAAACCTCCTACTGTAACCTCAAATTCTCCTCCAAATCTGAAAAAAGAATTAGTCGGGATCACCCGAGGAGTAAACCAACTCATCAGTGGGAAACAGGATCCAACTATCATCGCATGATAACGTGACGGAATCTACTCACGTTATCACACTCCAGAAGGTATGCGCATGCCTGGCAAGTTTCAGTTTCTTTAGAAAACTCCCGATGTATGTTTTTACCCCTAGGACCCAAGTGACCTTGACAATGCCAACATATCAAAGAGTCCTAGTCAAGTTCAACCCGTCATTATCTTGATTGCATTAAATCCACCCGTACGAGTCCTTGACAATGCCAACATAACCGTACGACTGTCCTAACCAATCCACTTATCCATGCGACAGAAAAGCATTACAGAGCTACCGAACACTACGCCTCGGCAATGCACGACATACGTTGCATGAATACTAAGCAATACTAATCTGAAATGACGGAGGGCTATGGCAGGTTTTTGGCGAAAAACCATTAACGTAATGAACTTGATATCGTTGAAGGAACCGGATAGCTTTTTATAAAAAATATAGTGGCGAAAAACCTTTGCTAAAGAGGTCACTCCCGGTGAAGGGATCTCGGCTCTTTCCTCGTAGAATGAGGTGCAGGATATTCCAACTGAATACCACGATGCAAAGCAAAAGTAATCGGCTATAGTGAAGTTATTACCCTGACGCAAACTTCTGTCCAAGGGGTCACTCCCGGTGAAGGGATCTCGGCCCTTGCCTCGTCGACTGAGGTGCTGGATATTCATAACCGAATACCACTGTGCAAAAAAAAAGAGAACGTCCTTGCAATAACAGCTTTTTTTGAAAAATGTTCCAACAACATCAGAATAGGTTTGTTTATCCTGCATTGATCCGAATCAATGCAGTCCCATCAATTGATCACACCAATAAAGAACGAAAATACGATGTGCGTATATGCCATCCGCATTCGTCACTGGGTCCCTTCATCACCCGTTAGGCTACTTAACTAACGACAGAGCGGGGACTGGACTAGCGCGGATGCAAAACATATACAACATCTACTAGTATATATATCAATATATAATAATCGCTCCAGGCGAGATAAAATGCAACATCGCAGAAATGTAATAAGCATCACAGAACAATACAGATATCTGGGATCCCCGGGTTTCATAGAGCCGCTACTGAAACCCGACGTTCCCCTGGTCGTGTGGATAGCCTGTGCAATGAAATCATAGACCCCTACGGGCGCGGCAAGTTACCTGCCAAAACCTGAAGCGAGGCAGCCCCCTTCAACAACGTGAATGGACCACCCAGCACTTCACGGAATCCGGTAACTTAGCACCCCTCCTTGGGTTAACCTGTACCCCCTACGAGTGCAGCGAATAGCCCGCCAATTCTAGAGTAAAGCCCCCTCCGTCTCAAAGCCATGAGATGCGGGCCCGTTGCCCTCTAGAACCCGGCTATCCGTGCACCCCACCGCGGGGTAATCCTAGTACAGAAAGTAAAATATACATACAACGGGTACATCAACCTCAGCCCGGTCGTGCCCCAAAAGTTTAATATACAAACATGCAGTAACGGAAGTCCACATGTCGGATGCTTGCCCTGCAATATCAAATGTACATAAACAACCAAACTGTACTACCATTGCATCCAGGCTATCCACCACGACAGATCCGCAACATCACAGCACAATACAGAACATCAACGTGAATGTCACGTTTGCAAATCCATCTAAAAGGGCTATAGCAATTAAACAGGATTTACCGATCAAATGACATTCACGGTCGCAGATATAATGTAAATACTGTGAACTAACATGTTTAAAATTTTCGATCGACAAAAATTCCCGAAGTGGGCCCCAAGCACAACTGTAGCACTCAGAATAAATCTGGGCCCAAACAGAATATACCATAAACCCCAATTCCAAGTCAGGGACAAATCTGGAAATTTTGGTGCACTGTTGCCTCAATATTGCGGCGGAACCGCGGCCAGAACAAAGGTACGGCCGCGGTTCCGCGGTGCTACAGGAATATCAGTGAACCAAAATTTCATAGAATTCTTAAAAAACCTTGCACGATTTTTTGACATGCCCAGAAAAATTTTTAGAGCACAAAATAAAATCGACAGAAACTGGACTTGAAAATGCGGTTTTTGGAAAATTCGTCCGATCGAAGTTCTAAACACGTTAGAGCAAGCTAGACTAGGTTAATGGTGTGGCTCTGATACCATGTTGGGCCACGGCAGCGCCCCAGCCGTCTGAACGAGGCCAAAATGCGGAAACAAAAACTTTTCTTTAAACAGAAACAGGCGCTACCGCGGACTATAAACCCAGATCGGACCATTAACCTACTACTAGCTAACTAGAGAAAGGGTAGAGAGCTATACCGAGCGATCCGTGTCCTTCGGTCTTCGGCTACCATCCCGATCTCCTCGCGGAAAGGGCACCACATCACCGAGTTTTTTTACGGGCTTCCACCTCTTGAACCGATGCAACTCGGATACGAAGTTGGCAAGCCGACGTGTCCAAGATTGCGGTAGAATATTGTAGAACTCTTTGTCTCAAGGGGTTAAAGAAGTTGCTATTTTTGGTGGAGGAATGAAAAAGAGGAATTTTCTTTTGCCATGAGAATGAACCATAATCCTTCACCCCAAAAATGAATCTCCCTCACCACAAGAAGTGGCCGGCCCCATATCAAAGAAGAGGATAGAGTGTGTCAATAATGCAAGAAAGAGAATGATGATAGATCATTATCAAAAAAGGTCACACCAAAGTCTCATCAAAAACCCATCACCATCAATCAAGCAATGATGAACAAAAAGAAGTCAAAGGATGGTAGAACCATCATGAAACAACTACTTACAAAAACCACCCTCCACTTTGTTAATTTGCACATTTGCAAATAACCCCCTCCACCCCAATTTTCAGCCAAAGAAAGATAGAAAGGAAAATGGACGAAACGAAATACAAACTGGCAACTTCAAAAAAAATCGATCCTGTAATAAATTACAGGAAAACCCCGCGACTGTATATACATACCCGCATTTGTATTCCGACTGAATACAAATGCAAAGAGACAAAATCTACACTGTACAATACTAGGATCCGGCTTTAACCAAAGCCCGCTAGTATTATCCGTCCGATCATGATCCGTGCAATACCGCACGTATATGATCGAACCCTGCCATATATCCATACGGCCTCTACAGCGTTTCGCCCGAAACTTGAGAAACTGTCTGTGGGGGACTCTAAAGACTCGTCAATACTTTGGCTGTGGATTTAACCACTAGCACGTCAGAGGTATTAGCCGTACGTAACGGGCTACCAGGTATTGACCAAAAGGGAAGTCGATGAGCGAACTCATCCTGACACCCTACTGAGCCTGTCAGAGACAATATCCGTACAGTCCGGTCCGTTCGTCTATGAGTATCGCATGGCGGACCTAGGGGGTTGGTAAAAGTCAGACCCCCAAAAGCGGTACAAGTCGTGTCGGAGTGTAGCCCAGAACATCTTGAGATACTACTGGAATACCTACCAGTAAATCTCCTGCCTCGGCCGAGGGCTTTGTGTAATGGCTCTCCTAGACACAGCGCGATCTCACCCCCAATACCGGGAGAGACGAAACCCCTGCCGATCCGCTCACTTGCCTCCATGTGTCTCGGGACTGTACCCAACTAAAACCTGTTTGCATGACTCCTTTGAGCCGTGGTACGGTAGTAATCAAAGTACAGTGGGAACTCACACGAGACAAATAACGATCTCAGGTCGAAGAACTAACCTGTACACATGTCACCAGGGAACAACTATCTGACGTCCGGTATAATACCAACTAGCATATTCCCGGCGAGTCCAGTCCGGTGTACTCATAACCCAATGAGCACCTGTATACATCTTAGGTGAACCAACTGACACCAGCGGCTTGTGAGACCGGCCACCGCCCCTCGTCGGGGTCTCGACTGTATACACTAGTCTACTCTGGAGTATCGATGCCCTGTCTCGAAAACTCCCACGACTAGGGACCTTTTAAAGACGTGCTTATAGACCCCAGCTCCCACGTATATGATCGCCATCATACTGCTGGCCGTCAAGCAAGAATCCCAAGGGCTCTATCAACGTGCAATAGTGGCCTGTAAGGTCACCTGAAACAGTACACGATGATAAAGATAAACCAGATAGCATACTATCATTTTGAGTAAGACTGTCCTACAGGTATAGGTCCTCCCTCAATCATTGCAATCACGTGCCTGTGATCCAATAATTGACTCTGAGGGTACTATATCCAACACTTGATTTATATCTATCTTAATATGTGTATATGTTTCTTTTAACATATTGCGAATACATATTGATAGAGCTCATAGGATCTTGCTTGACTACCAGCGTTGTGATGGCAGTCACACTAGTGGGGGCTGGGTAGTCTACAAGCACATCCTTTTTCATGTCCCTAGTCATAGGATTATCAAGACAGGGCATCGATACTCCGGAGTAGACTAGTGTATACGCTTCTCGTCCCAGCAGGGGAAATGGTCTGTCCCACAGCCATTAGTATGTTGTACTGGAGATAGTATGCAGGTGCTCGTTGGGTTATGGGTACACCGGACAGGACTCGCAGGGAACTGTTGGTTGGTATTATACCCGTCGTCAGTTAACAGTTCCCAGGTGACATGAGTACAGCATAGTCCGTAGACTTGACACTGCTGCTTCGCCTCGAGTGTATTCCCAATGTTCTTAGATTGCTACTCTACCACGGCTCGACTGAGTCGTGCAAACAGGTAGCAGTTGGGTACAGTCCCGAAGCACTTGGAGGCAGTAGCGGTTAGATAGCTATTGTCTCTCCCGGTGTTGGGGGTTAATATCGCGCTGTGTTTGGAGAGCCATTACGCAAAGTCCCTGGCCAGGGCAAGCGAGATTTACTGGTAGGTTTTCCAGTAGCTTCTCAAGGTGTAATGGGCTTCACTCCGACACGATTTATACCGCTTTTAGGGGACAGACGCTTGCCACCCCCTAGGCCCGATATGCGATAGTCTTAGACGAACAGACCAGACTGTACGAAGATTGTCACATCAGGCTCAGTAGGAGTTCGGATGGGTTTCCTCATCGACCTTCTTATCGACATCTACCTGGGGACCGTTACGTACAGCTAGTGCCGCTTACGGCCTGTGGTTAAACCCACTGCCAGCGTAGTGTCGAGTCTTTAGAGCCCCACACAGAGGGTTTCCCTACTTCAGGAGAAACGATATAGAGGTCGTATGGTTTTACGACAGGGTTCGGACATATACGTGTACTTGTGCATGTTTGATGTTCGGACGGATTATGCTAGCGGGCTTTGGTTTAAGCCAGTTTCTAGTATTGGATTATTGGATTTATACAGTCTCAGTATATCCGTGTTTTTCGTAAATACGGATGGGATGGGCATTCTCGTAATTAGTCGAGAAGATTCTAGAAGAAAGGTGACTCATTTAGTTTTAATTCATTTGTGAATTAAACTTAATGAGGTGGAAAGGTGATGCGTAATTTTCATTAATTACACCATAAGTCATGAGGTGATTCACATTAAGGTAATTAATGAAGCATGGTTGTTGATTATATTTATTATTGTTTAGATATTTTTCATGCTTCATAATTTTCTAAGAGACTCAAGATTTAATTCATTATCACATACACATTCTCTCTCCTCAAGCTCTCATCTTCTTCATTCTAACCCTAATTCTCTCATGTGTTGAGAACCCTAGGGTTAGCAAGACTAATAGATCCTTAATCTATCTCTATATCTTCTAGGTCACTTGGATTAGCAATCCTAGCCACTTAGTTATCTCAAGTTATACGTTAAAGCTTGAAGAAGGAACTCTCGGGTGGATCTTCTATTACATCGAGGAGGCCGACAAGGAGGTGAACAATAATAACAAGAAAGACTACTATTTTAAGATATAATCATCTATCATAGTAGTTAACTACTTCTAGATAGTTTGCTAGTTAGGGTTTAACAAAGATCCATTTGATAGTCGATGTTACTTTGAACAAAATGATTGTTTTACCTATTCCGCCTCCCTGCATCTTGTGGGGTGTGTAACGTTGACTTACAGTGGTATCGGAGCCTAGCTAAACCATAACTAACATGTTAGCAAAGTCTTTAGAAATTCGATCGCAATTTAATCCCGAAAAACCGACATTTTCACCAAGTTTCTGCCGATTTTAAATTAGGGTCTAAAATTTTTTCAGGGACCTTTAAAAATACAAGCTGGTTTTTTAAAGAATTGTGAAGAAATTTGGGATCGTGACTCGGCCAAACCGCTGCGGAACCGCGGCCGATCCAAGCAATCCGCCGGCCGAGTTGACACCGAGTCAACCCAAATTTGCTCAATTCTTCTGTGTTGATATTGGGTTTTCTGGGATATTTTGTTTCTGCTCAGGTTTTATGTGCACAGAGAATTTTTTGGAGTAGATTCATATGTGGTGCTTGATCGAAATTCTAAGAACTTTGGCTAACTGGATTATATCTATGTTGTGTTTGATGTGTTCGTAAACCTCCCCTGATTGCTAGTATGTCGGTTAGCAGGGGGTTGCACATTTCTGTAATGGTTACTTTATGTTTGTGGATATGAACTTGTTGGATTGTCGTGAATGGATAACCGGAGATGTGAGACGAGTGTTTCTTTCATTCAAATGTAAATTGTAATTTGTTGTAATATTCTTTTGCGGGCACATCCGGGTTTAGGTTGTAGCCACCGTTGTATTATTTCATTTACTGTTTTCTGCTCCTAGGATAGACCCAAGGTGGGGTGCATAAACTACCGGGTACTTTGAAGTACTTAGTGGCCTACTCACGTCGTTGAGGTAGACCGCTTCACTTCGGGTACTTGACGGGTAGTTTGCCGTACCCGTAGGGGTTTAGGGCGGGGTTGGCTATTCATCACGACTATATAATCTGTCTTTCATTACAGGCTCAAAGGAAATGCGGATTCCTAGAATATCCAATATGTTCATCTGTGATCTGGAATGCTTATTATTGTTTCTGACGAATGTACAATATCTATATATGATATCTAGTAGGCTTTGCTTATATTTTGCATCCGCGCTAGCCTAGCCCCCGCTCTGTCGTTAGTTAAGTAACCTAACGGGTGAATGACGGGGCCCAGTGGCGAATGCGGATGGCATAAGCGGACGTTGTATTTTCGTTGTTTTCTGCAATGATAGGTTAATTGATGGGACGCATTATATTAATGCAAAGAAAATAAACCAAAGTTGAATCGTTGGAACAATTTAAAAGAAACCACTCGGTTATTTTTAAAACAGCAGATTTTTTATTTCGGAGCTTAAATCACTCCTTTTAAAAGCTATCAGGTTCCTTCGATCATATCAAGTTCACTACGTTCACGGTTTCGCCAAAACCATTCATAGCCCTCTGTCATTTCATTTGGGTATTCAGTAGTATTCAAGCTATGTATTTTGACCAATGCCAAAGCATAGTGTTTGGTAGCTACTGGTTATTTATCTGTTGCATAGATAGATGAGTTGGTTTGGGATAGTCATACTGACATTTGGCCAACATCAAGGGTATGTACGGGTGGGTTCAAATTAACAAGATAATGATGGGTAGAACTTGACATGTGACTTATGACATTTTGACCAACGCCAAGGTAATAAGGGCATGGGGAAAAAATCCACATCGGGAGTTTCTAAAGAAACTGAAACTTGCTAGAGTTGCATACCATTTGGAGTGTGATAATTTTGGTAAGATTCCTTCAGCTTTATCACACGATGATATTTGGATCCCGATCCTACTGTGAGTATATGCTACTCATCAGGAGATTCTTTCACTTAACGATCAATGCTATAAACCAAGTAGGTGTCGAGAAAATTGTCAGCGGGGCTACGACCCCAGGGAAAAGAGGTTATTTAATTAAGGAACTTCGTGAAAGCGTCGTAAAACCTCCCTCGAAGTACCGACACCGGCGTGGCTGAACAGTTAAGCAAGTATTGTACAGTAAGCAAAAACCTGACTAGTTCTTCCTTTTTGGTTTGAGGAAGGATTCGAGAAACAGTGGGAGCCATCCTGTTTAGATAAACTAAAAACCACTCTAAACTTGCAAGAGCATCATGCTAAAGTGTTTTCTTCTCTCTCTCCTAATTGCAGCAACCAATAACATGACGGGCTTTAAGTTATTATTAGATAAAAATATTTTGACAGGGCCAAACTATAAAGATTGGTTCCGGAATGTCAAGATGGCAATCACCTATGACAAATTGGGGTATGTCCTTACTACTAAATCCCCTGCCGTCCTAGGTCCAGAATCTAGTGTCGCGGATAAGGAAATCCGCAAGACCTGAGAGTTATACTGCATGAAGGCCAAATGCATCGTGCTTGCCTCCATGGATAATGAACATCAGAGGAGGCACGAGAATATGGATCTTGAATCCATATTTCTCCACACCAAGAAACTGTATGTAGAGCAATCTCGTATAGCTAGATACGAGACCTCGAAGAACTTGTTTCAGTCGAGGCTGGCCGTCGGATCATCTGTAGGGGAACATGTCCTAAAGATGATTGGCTATATTGAGGAGCCCGCGGACCTCGGGACAACATTAGAGAACGAGCTGTATACAGACTTGGTTCTACAGTCCCTTCCTTCCACCTACGCCCAGTTTATCTTGAATTTCAATATTCTAGGTAAAAAAGTTGAACTTCCAGAACTCCTTAACATGTTGAGGAGTGCAGAGGGAACCTTACAGAAAGCAAGAGAAACACCCGCTATGTTTGTTCGTGGTGCTTCCTCTTCCCGGTCCAAGGCAAGGACCAAAGGAAGGAAGAAGAAGGCCGCTACCAAACCAAGAGGAGGTGTTGGTAAGGTGGGAGTCAAAGGAAAGGCAAAGGTTACAGTGCCGGTAGTAGCAAAGGACGAGTGCTTCCACTGTCGTAGGAAAAGCCATTGGAAGAAGGATTGCAAAGCTTGGATTGCCAAGAACCAGGACCCGAGACAAGTTGTGGCTTCGGCATCAGGTGTGTTTGTAATTGAAAATTGTCTGTCAATCAACTCTATTTCCTGGGTATTGGATACCGGATCAGGATCTTATATATGCAATTCATTGCAGGCACTGAGAAGTCATAGAGTGCTGAAGACTAGTGATATGACCCTGAGAGTTGCGAACGGAGCGAGCATGGATGCTGTGTTCGTAGGGGATTATCACCTTGGATTGACGAGTGGACATATTTTGGTTTTGCGCAACTGTTTTTGTGTACCTAGTTTAACGTGTAATATCATATCAGTATCGTTGTTATCAAAAGAAGGTTATGATTTCACGTTTGTAAGCAATGTTGCTAACATCCACCTTAATCATGGTTTGATTGGGTCTGGTACACTAGATAACGGTATATACGTGTTAAACCAATTACAGATTTTCAATGTCCAGAACACACTAAAAAGAAAGTCTCCAGATATAAATCATGCTTTTTTATGGCATTGTAGACTAGGTCACATCAATGAGACAAGGTTAACTAAGTTACATAAAGAAGGATACTTGGATTCGTTCGAATATCAATCTTATGCCACTTGTCAATCATGTCTCAAAGGAAAGATGACAAAGACTCCATTCACTGGACATGGAGTAAGAGCGAGCGAGCTCTTAGGACTCATACACAGCGATGCATGTGGTCCAATGTCTACACATGCAAGAAGCGGTTTTTCATATTTCATTGCTTTTACGGATGATTTCTCTAGGTATGGATTTATTTTCTTGATGAAACATAAATCCGAGGCCTTTGAGAAATTCCAAGAATATAAGAATGAAGTAGAAAACCAAACCGGAAAAAGTATCAAGACACCGAGTTCCGATCGAGGTGGTGAATACTTAAGTGCCGAGTTCCTGGGTTACCTAAAAGAGAAAGGAATTCTCTCTCAGCTTACTCTTCCATACACTCCCCAACACAATGGTTTATCGTAGAGACGAAACCGAACCCTATTGGATATGGTACATTCCATGATGAGTAATGCTGAGTTACCGCAATCTTTCTGGGGTTATACACTAGAATCAGCTGCATATCTTTTGAACAGGGTTCCTACCAAGACTGTGCTTACCATACCATATCAGATGTGGAGTGGGAAGAAACCCTATCTTTAGTATCTAAAGATATGGGGATGTCCAGCTTTTGTTAAAAAGCAGCATGCGGACAAACTCGAGGCACGCTCAGAACAGTGTAAGTTTGTGGGATATCCAAAGAACTCCAAGGGGTATTTTTTCTATTACGCAGAGGAACAAAAGGTTTTTTTCTCGTAATTCCCATTTTCTAGAACAGCAGTTTTTAGAAAAGGAAACAAGTGGGAGCGCAATGAATTGGAAGAAATTCCAGAACCACAAGCTACTACTGAAAGCTTGGTAGAACCAGAAGTTCCAGAAGAACAGGACATTCCTGCACCCCTCCACAGGAGTAGTAGGCCATCTCATCCGTCTGAGAGATACTACGGTTTTCTCATAGGCGGGGATAGAGAGTATTGCATCATTGATAATGATGAACCTACTAGCTTCCAGCAGGCCATCCAGAGCGGCGACTCAGTAAGATGGCTGGATGCAATGCGGACCGAAATGGAGTCCATGAACACCAACAAAGTATAGACTTTGGACTTTGCTCCAGATGGGGTAAAACCCATAGGATGCAAGTGGATCTTCAGAAAGAAGATTGGTGTAGATGGACAGGTGGAAACCTATAAGGTTAGACTTGTTGCAAAGGGTTTTCGTCAAAGGCCTGGCTTGGACTATGACGGAACTTTTTCTCCAGTGGCTATGCTCAAATCCATTCGGATCCTTATTGCCATTGCTGCCTTCCATGATTATGAGATCTGGCAGATGGACGTAAAGACGGCTTTTCTAAATGGAAATTTGGATGAATGCGTCTATATGGATCATCCAGAAGGTTTCAATCAGAGTGGGAGCAGCGGGAAAGTGTGCAAGTTGCTTAAGTCCATTTATGCACTAAAGCAGGCATCACGGAGTTGGAACATCTGTTTTGATGAAACGGTCAAAGAATATGACTTTATCAAAAATCCAGATGAACCATGTATATATAGTAAGATTGTAGCATGAACTGTCGTATTCCTCGTCTTGTACGTGGATGACATTCTCTTGATAGAAAATGATATTCCTATGCTACAATCTGTCAAAAGATTCTTGTCACACAGATTCTCCACGAAAGACCTGGGTGATGCCTCTTACATTCTGAGGATCCAGATCTATCGTGATAGATCTAAGAGGATGTTGGGACTTTCACAGTCCAGGTATATAAATACTATACTGAAAAGATTCAGTATGGAAGATTCTAAGCGCGGTAATCTACCGGCTTGTCATGGAATCACCCTCTCCAAAGAGATGTCTCTCAAGACTGATTTGGAAAGGGATCGCATGTCGATTATACCCTACGATTCTGCGGTAGGCTCTATAATGTATACGATGTTGTGCACCAGACCAGTTGTAGCTTACGCACTAAGCGTGGTAAGCCGGTATCAGTCAGACCCAGGAGAGAAGCACTGGATAGCAGTAAAGAACATTCTTAAGTACTTGAGAAGGACTAAGGATATATTCTTGGTTTACGGTGGAAAAGACCTCCGGATCGATGCTTTTGCTGACTCCAGCTTCCAGAGTGACAAGGATGACTCCAAGTCCATGTCATGTTATGTCTTTACCCTCAATGGAGGGGCGGTGTGCTGGAAGAGTTCCAAGCAGGACACCATTGCTGACTCGACGATGGAAACGGAGTATATCGCAGCTTCTGATGCCGCAAAAGAAGCAGTCTGGGTAAAGAAGTTCTTAACAGAACTTCAGGTGGTTCCATCCATTGTTGATCCAATACCTCTGTATTGTGACAACAACGGGGCTATAGTTTTAGCGAAAGAACCCAGGTCCCATCAAAAGTCCAGACACATCTTGAGGCGGTATCACCTGATCAGGGAGATCATAGATCGCCGGGAGATCGAGGTCCGGAGAGTTGCTACAGAGGAGAACACTGCAGATCCATTCACAAAAGCCTTACCTCAGACACAGTTCGAGAGGCTATTTGAGATGATAGGCCTTCGATACGCCAGTACATGGCCCTAGTGCAAGTGAGAGATTGTTAGTGTATATGCCCTAGGGGCCATTATTGTATCATACTAGTTTGTATATTACTTAATGGAAGTTTGGGATATTCACAGTTGTATTAACAGTCTTGCTCAACATATTAGTATGCTACTTGGTTTATATCTATCTTAATATGTGTATATGTTTCTTTTAATATATCGCGAATACATATTGATAGAGTCCATAGGATCTTGCTTGACTACCAGCGTTGTGATAGCAGTCACACTAGTGGGGGTAGGGTAGTCTACAAGCACATCCTTTTTCAGGTCCCTAGTCGTAGGATTATCTAGACAGGGCATCAATACTCTGGAGTAGACTAGTGTATACGCTTCTCGTCCCAGCAGGGGAAATGGTCTGTCTCACAGCCATTAGTACATTGTACTGGAGATAGTATGCAGGTGCTCGTTGGGTTACAGGTACACCGGACATGACTCGTAGGGAACTGTTGGTTGGTATTATACCCGTCGTCAGTTAACAGTTCCCAGGTGACATGAGTACAGCATAGTCCGTAGACTTGACACTGCTGCTTCGCCTCGAGTATGTTCCTACCATTCTTAGATTGCTACCCTACCACGGCTCGACCGAGTCATGCAAACAGGTAGCAGTTGGGTGCAGTCCCGAAGCACTTGGAGGCAGTGGCGGTTAGATAGGATTCGTCTCTCCCGGTGTTGGGGGTTAATATCGCGCTGTGTTTGGATAGCCATTACGCAAGGTCCCTGGCCAGCGTAAGCGAGATTTACTGGTAGGTTTTCCAGTAGCTTCTCAAGGTGTAATGGGCTTCACTCTGACACGACTTATACTGCTTTTAGGGGACTGACACTTGCCGTCCCCCTAGGCCTGATATGCGATAGTCTTAGACGAACAGACCGGACTGTACGGAGATTGTCACATCAGGCTCAGTAGGAGTTCGGATGGGTTTCCTCATCGACCTTCTTATCGACATCTACCTGGGGACCGTTACGTACAGCTAGTGCCGCTTGCAGCCTATGGTTAAATCCACTGCCAGCGTAGTGTTGAGTCTTTAGAGTCCCACACAGAGGGTTTCCTTGCTTCAGGCGAAACGATATAGAGGTCGTATGGTTTTACGACAGGGTTCGGACATATACGTGTACTTGTGCACGTATAATTTTCGGACAGATTATGCTAGCGGGCTTTGGTTTAAGCCAGTTTCTAGTATTGGATTATTGGATTTATACAGTTTCAGTATATCCGTGTTTTTCGTAAATACGGACGGGAAGGGTATTCTCGTAATTAGTCGAGAAGTTTCTAGAAGAAAGGTGACTCATTTAGTTTTAATTCATTTGTGAATTAAACTTAATGATGTGGAGAGGTGATGCGTAATTTTCATTAATTACACCATGAGTCATGAGGTGATTCACCTCAAGGTAATTAATGAAGCATGGTTGTTGATTATATTTATTATTGTTTAGATATTTTTCATGCTTCATAATTATCTAAGAGACTCAAGATTTAATTCATTATCACATACACATTCTCTCTCCTCAATCTCTCATCTTCTTCATCCTAACCCTAATCCTCTCATGTGTTGAGAACCCTAGGGTTAGCAAGACTAATAGATCCTTAATCTATCTCTATATCTTCTAGGTCACTTGGATTAGCAATCCTAACCACTTAGTTATCTCAAGTTAGTAGTTAAAACTTGAAGAAAGAACTCTCGGGTGGATCTTCTATTACATCGAGGAGGCCGACGAGGAGGTGAACAACAAGAACAAGAAGGACTAGTATCTTGAGGTATAATCATCTATCATAGTACTTAACTACTTCTAAATAGTTTGTTAGTTAGGATTTACCAAAGATCCGTTTGATAGTCGATATTACTTTGAACAAAATGATTGTTTTACCTATTCCGCCTCCCCGCATCTTGTGGGGTGTGTAACATTGACTTACAAGAGAGTCACACTCACCCAAACCATGGTCAATAAATATCTAGATATTTTTGATAATGAGTTAAAGACCAATTAGAAATTAAACCATGGTTTATATTTGGGTCAACATAAGAAGAGTGTAGAAGAAATGAAACCATGATTTAATTTCATTTTTCTTTTTCTCAATAATAAAAAATATATAAATATATTCCATCTGATTCTTGCATAGCCATCTCCAATTTATCATCAACCATGACACATGCATGCATGCATGTGTGCATTCATATCAATATATATTCATACATACATTCATGCATACATCATAAAGAAAAAGGGTTTTAATAAATGAGCTAATGGTCATTAATATTAAATCAACATTTGATTTAATAATCCGGTCATATCACACACGACCCGACCAATAGTAAATGCTAGATTAAAATGTGGTATCATATACTCCCATTTAATCAAGCTCCCGTGCATATCCTCATATGCACTCCACATCGTTTCGCCTGAGCTAGGAAAACCCCTTTGTGGGACTCTAAGACTCGTCAATACGCTAGCAGTAGGCAGTGATCACATCACATACCCACAAACCATCAGCAACACTAGCTGTACGTAACGGCTCCCAGGTATTGAGCTATCAGAAGAAAAACAAGCGAACCTGTCAAAACACCCGTCGAGCTAACTGGAAACACTTACCGTACAGTCCGGTCTCTTCATCAGATATGCTGCATATCGAATCTAGGGATGGTATCGTCGACCCCAATTACTCAATAAGTCATGCCGGTATTACGTCTATAACAGATCGAGAAACTATTGATAACACTTATCAGTAAATCTCATCAGCCCTAGCCAAGGACTTCCTGTTATAGCCAATCGAGTATAGCGCAACATCAACCCCCAATACCAGGAGAGACGAAACCTCTCCTATCGCTCATTGCCTCCATGTGTCTCGGGACTGTACCCAAAATCCACCTGTTTGCATGACTCAGAAGAGCCATGGTAGGGTGGAGATCAAAGTACAGTGGGAGGACACACAAGACTCTATGATGGTCTCGGGTCTACAGACTAACCTGTACCAGTGTCACCTGAGAACTGCTATCTGACGATAGATATAATACCACATATAAGTTCTCAGCGAGTCCATTTAGTGTACCCAGTCTCCACTGAGCACCCGTATACAATCTTTGGTGTCACCACACCAATGGATATAGGATCATCCATCGCCCATCATATGGGCCAAGAAGCGTATACGCTAGTCTACTCTGGAATATCGATGCCCCGTCTCGATACACCCATGACTAGGAACATTTTAAGGATATGCTTATAAACTACACATGTCCCACTAGTATGATCTGCATCCTAATCCCAGTAGTCAAGCAAATATCCTAAGGGCTTTATCAACATGTACCAAATGAGTAATATGCATGATCAAGTGAACATGTCAAGATAAATAACAACCAGATACCATATTATCATGTCGAGCAAGAATGTCCTCTGAATATATATACATATACCAATACATCCACTATCAAATAATGGCCTCTAGGGCATACATATATCCTACACGACTACCCTAATCCAATCGCATCACATGCTTTAACAGATAAGCACTAATCAGCTACCACACACTACGCCTTAACTGTTAGTTATATGTATGCCCTAGAGGCCATTATTGTACATGTGATGTATATTGTAGTGGATGTTTGGACATATATAGGGAAGACTTTCTTGCTCGACATGATAGTATGTTATCTGGTTGCTCTTTATCTTAACATGTACACTTATTGTCTCTCTATTACATGTTGATAAAGCCATTAGGAGTACTTGACTACCAGGATTATGATGCGGATCATACTAGTGGGGCAGAGGTAGTCGGCAAGTACATCCTTCAAACGTTCCTAGTCGTAGAAGTATCGAGACAGGGCATCGATACTCCAGAGTAGACTAGCGTATACGCTTCTTAACCCATATGATGAGCGATAGATGATCACATATCCATTGGTGTTTGACATCAGAGAAGGTATACGGGTGCTCAGTGGAGACTGGGTACACTGGACGGACTTGTTAGTGTATATGCCCTAGGGGCCATTATTGTTTCATACTAGTTTGTATATTACTTAATGGAAGCTTAGGATATTCGCAGTTATATTAACAGTTTCGCTCAATATAGTAGTATGCTACTTGGTTTAGGTCTATCTTAATATGTGTATATGTTAGCATATCGCGAATACATATTGATAGAGCTTTTAGGATCTTGCTTGACTACCAGCGTTGTGATGGCAGTCACACTAGTGGGGGCTGGGTAGTCTACAAGCACATCCTTTTTCAGGTCCCTAGTAGTAGGATTATCGAGACAGGGCATCGATACTCCGGAGTAGACTAGTGTGTACGCTTCTCATCCCAGCAGAGGAAATGGTCTGTCCCACAGCCATTAGTACGTTGTACTGGAGATAGTATACAGGTGCTCGTTGGGTTACGGGTACACCAGACATGACTCGCAGGGAACTGTTGGTTGGTATTATACCCGTCGTCAGTTAATAGTTCCCAGGTAACATAAGTACAGCATAGTCCGCAAACTTGACACTGCTGCTTCGTCTCGAGTGTGTTCCCACTGTTCTTAGATTGCTACCCTACCATGGCTCAAAGGAGTCGTGCAAACAGGTAGCAGTTGGGTGCAGTCCCGAAGCACTTGGAGGGAGTGGCAGTTAGATAGGATTCGTCTCTCCCGGTATTGGGAGTTGATATCGCGCTGTGTTTGGAGAGTCATTACACAAAGTCCCTGGCCAGGGCAAACGAGATTTACTGGTAGGATTTCCAGTAGCTTCTCAAGGTGTAATGGGCTTCACCCCGACACGACTTATACAGCTTTTAGGGGACTGACGCTTTCCGGCCCTTAGGCATGATATGCGATAGTCCAAGACGAACAGACCGGACTGTACGGAGATTGTCACATCAGGCTGTTAGTGTATATGCCCTAGAGGCCATTACTGTATCATACTAGTTTGTATATTACTTAATGGAAGCTTGGGATATTCACAGTTGTATATACAATCTTGCTCGAAATGGTAGTATGCTACTTGGTTTGTCTCTGCTTTAATATGTGCATGTGTTTCTTTTAGCATATTGCTGGTATACATATTAGTAGAGCCCTTAGGATCTTTGCTTGATTACCAGCGTTGTGATGGCGCTCGCACTCGTGGGAGCTGGGTAATCTATAAGCACATCCTTATACAGGTCCCTGGTCGTTGGACTATCGAGACAGGGCATCGATACTCCGGAGTAGACTAGCGTATGCGCTTCTCATCCCAGTGTGGGAGACGGTCTGTCCCACAGCCGTTAGTACGTCGTACTTGGGATAGTATGCGGGTGCTCGTTAGGTTACGAGTACACTGGACAGGACTCGTCGGGAACTGTTGGTTGGTAATATACCTATCGTCAGTTATCAGTTCCCAGGTGACATGAGTACAGCTTAGTCCGCTGACTTGACACTGTCACTTCGCCTCGAGTGTGTTCCCACTGCACTTTGATTACTACCCTACCACGGCTCAAAGGAGCTGTGCAAACAGGTAGTTTTTGGGTGCAGTCCCGAAGCACTTGGAGGCAGTGACGGTTAGACAGGATTCGTCTCTCCCGGTATTGGGGGTTGACATCGCGCTGTGTCTAGGAGAGCCATTACACGAGTAGTCCCTGGCCAGGGCAAGCGAGATATACTGGTAGGTTTCCAGTGTTATCTCAGGGTGTTCTGGGCTACACTCCGACACGACTTGTACCGCTATTAGGGGACTGACGTTCACCGCCCCCCTAGGCCCGCCATGCGATGTATCAGACGAACAGACCGGACTGTACGGAGACTGTCACATACAGGCTCAGTAGGAGTGCAGATGGGGTTCACCTCGTCAGTCTTCTTATCGACATCTACCTGGGGACCGTTACGTACAGCTAGTGCCGCTTGCGGTCTGTGGTTAAACCCACTGCCAGCGTAGTGTCGAGTCTTCAGAGTCCCACACAGAGAGCTATTCGCCTTTAGGCAAAATGAGTAGAGGTCGCATGGTTTTGCGACAGGGTTCGTTCGCATCCGCGCACTTGTGCACGTTTGCTGTCCGGACAGTTTATACTAGCGGGCTTTGGTTTAAGCCGGATCCTAGTATATGATTTGAGATTGGTTTTTCTCAGAGTATTCGTGTTCCTCGGATCACGAATGCGGGTGCGTATGCACAGTTGCTTGAGATTGGGGGAGAGGACCTTGTTTAGGGTTAATGGCTTTTGTCATTTTATTAACCCTATTGATTTTGTGTGGATTATAGTTAATTGATAATTAGCTTAATAATTGTGCATGGTTGTTGTTGACAATTTGACTTCATTGACTTGTTGACCTTGTTGACAACTTGACCATAATCATTTCATTTGGAAGATGCTCTTTGATCTTTGCAAAATTGAAATGATAATGGTCATGTCATGATTTATCATGACAATTTTCAAGCTAATTATCCAATTAAAATTATCCACACATATTAGTGAGAATGGCTCACTAATAATTCATTCTCTCATATTATTTCTCTCTCTTGCTCATCCTCTCCCTCAAGCTCTCTCCCTCTCATGTGTTGAGAAACAAAAAGCTTGAGAAAAACCTTCACTTGATCCTCTCTACTCTCTTCTAGGGTTCAAGTCTTAGCATTTCTTGCACTCTAGTTACTCCTAGCTTGGAGTTGAAGCTATAGGTGGTGGCTTTCAAGTGGATCCTTCTTTGACGGGAGAAGACAAGCAAGGTGAACTCTTTCAACCATTCCAAGGAGCAAGGAGAGAAGGACTTTGAGCTCAAGGTATAACCTTTCCATCACTTAGCTACTTTGTAGTTAGGGTTAGCAAGTTTATGTTTAGCAAAGATCCTTAAAGCATAGTCCATGTTGCCTATAGTTGATAAAAATCAAATTTTTATTATGTTTTCCGCCTCCCCGTAAGCACCGGGGTGGGCAACACGGACTTACACAGGCTCAGTAGGAGTTCGGATGGGTTTCCTCATCGGCCTTCTTATCGACATCTACCTGGGGACCGTTACGTACAGCTAGTGCCACTTGCGGTCTGTGGTTAAACCCATTACCAGCGTAGTGTCGAGTCTTTAGAGTTCCACACAGAGAGTTTCTCTGCTTCGGGAAACGATATAGAGGTCGTATGGTTTTACGACAGGGTTCGGACACATATGTGTTTTTACGCACGTATGATGTTCGGACAGTTTATACTAGCAGGCTTTGGTTTAAGCCAGATTCTAGTATTGGATTATTGGATTTATATAGTCTCAGTATTTCCGTATTTTCACGGATGGGAGGGGCATTCTCGTAATTAGTCGAGAAGCTTTTAGAAGATTGATGAGTTGGAGGCTTAGGTGGAATTTGCATTAAATGGATTAATGACTCATGGTGTGATTCATCAAAATGAGTTAATGAAGTATTTATTGCTTAATGACTCATGAGATGATTCACACATAGTGAGTTAATGAAGCATGGTTGATATTATCATATGTTATTCATTTAATAATTATCATGCTTCATATATATTCACAAATGAGATATTATTCATATGATTCTCACTCACACATTCTCTCTCCTCAAGCTCTCTCTCTTCAAAGAACTAACCCTAACCTCTCATGTGTTGAGATCCAAGGGTTAGCAAGACTAATAGATCCCTAATTCTCTTCTATATTCTCTAGGTTACCTTGATTAGCACTCATAGTCACCTAGTTACCTCAAGTGAGAGGTTAAAGCTTGGAGAAGTAGCTCTCGGGTGGATCTTCTATCACATCGAGGAGGCCGACGAGGAGGTGATCAACGAGAACAAGAAGGACTTGATTCATTAGGTATAATCATCTATCATAGTAGCTAATCACTTCTATATAGTTGTTAGTTAGGATTTAGCAAAGATCCGTAAAGTTAGTTGATGTTAGTTTAAACAAAATAATTGTTTTACCTATTCCGCCTTCCCGCATCATGTGGGGTGTCTAATATCGACTTACAGTGGTATCAGAGCCTCGCTAAACCATAACTAACTTGTTAGCAAAGTCGTTAGAAATTCGATCGCAAAACGAACCTGAAAATACGACGTTTTAACCAAGTTTCTGCCGTTTTTAAAACGGGGTCTAAAAATTTTTCAGGGACCCTTAAAATACAAGCAGGGAATTTTAGGAATTGTGAAGAAATTTGGGGCTGTGACTCGACCATAGCACAGCGGATCCGCCACCGATCCAGGCAATCCGCCGCGGATCCGCCGCCGAGTTGACTCGGAGTCAGCCCAAATTTGCTCAATTATTCTTCTGTGTTGATATTGTGTTTTCTGGGATGTTTTGTTTCTGCTCAGGTTTCAGGTGCACAGAGAATTTTTTGGAGTAGATTCATTTGTGTTTGCTTGATCGAAATTCTAAGATGTTTGGCTAACTTGATTATATCTGTGTTTTGTTTAATGTGTTCGTAAACCTCCCCTAACTGCTAGTATGTCGGTTAGCAGGGGGTTGCACATTTCTGTAATGGTTTTTACTGGTTTGTGAATGTGGACTTGTTGGATTGTCGTGAATGGATAGCCGGGGATGTGAGAAGATTGTTTATTTCATTCAAATGTAAATTGTAATTTGTTGTAATATTCTTTTGCGGGGCACATCCGGATCGAGGTTGTAGCCACTGTTGTATTATTTCATTTACTGTTTTCTGCTCCTAGGATAGACCCAAGGTGGGGTGCACAAACTACCGGGTACTTTGAAGTGTTTAGTGGCCTACTCACGTCGTTGAGGGAGACCGCTTCACTTCGGATACTTGACGGGTAGTTTGTCGTACCTGTAGGGGTCTAGGGTGCGGTTTTGGCTATTCATCGCGACTGTGTAATCCCTCTTTCTTTGCAGGCTCAAAAGGAATGTGGATTCGTAGAAAATCCAATATGTTCATCTGTGATCTAGAATGCTTATTATTGCGTCTGACAAATGTACAATATCTATATATGATATCTATTAGGCGTCGCTTATGTTTTGCACCCGCGCTAGCCCAGCCCCCGCTCTGTCGTTAGTTAAGTAACCTAACGGGTGAATGACGGGACCTAGTGGCGAATGCGGATGGCATAAGAGCACGTTAAATTTTTGTTGTTTTCTGCAATGATAGGTTAATTGATGGGACGCATTATATTAATGCAAAGAAAATAAACCAAAGTTGAATCGTTGGAACAGTTTAAAAGAAACCACTCGGTTATTTTAAAAACAGAAGATATTTTTAAATTGCGGAGCTTAAACCACTCCTTTTAAAAGCTATCAGGTTCCTTCGATCCTATCAAGTTCACTACGTTCACGGTTTCGCCAAAACCATTCGTAGCCCTCCGTCATTTCATTTGGGTATTCAGTAGTATTCAAGCTATGTATTTTGACCAACGCCAAGGCATAGTGTTTGGTAGCTGCTGGGTATTCATTTGTTGCATAGATAGATGAGTTAGTTTGGGACAGTCGTATTATCATTTGGCCAACGTCAGGGGTATGTACGGATGAGTTCAAATTAACAAGATAATGATGGGTAGAACTTGACATGTGACTTATGACATTTTTGACCAACGCCAAGGTCATAAGAGCATGGGGCAGAAAATGATATCGGGAATTTCTAAAGAAACTGAAATTTGCTAAGAGTTGCATACCATTTGGAGTGTGATAACTTTCGTAGGATTCCTTCAGCTTTATCACACGATGATATTTGGATCCCGATCCTACTGTGAGTATCCGCTACTCATCAGGAGATTCGTCACTTAATAATCAATGCTATAAACCAAGTAGGTGTCGAGAAAAGTGTCAGCGGGGCTACGCCCCCAGAAAAAAGAGGTTATTTAATTAAGGAACTTCGCGAAAGTGTCGTAAAACCTTCCTCGAAGTACCGACACCGGCCTGGCTGAACGGTTAAGCAAGTATTGTACGGTGAGAATAGTCCTGACTAGTTCTTCCTTTATGGTTTGAGGAGGGATTCGAGAAACAGTGGGAGCCATCCTGTTTAGATAAACTAAAAACCACTCTAAACTTGCAAGAGCAACATGACAGGCCTTAAGTTACTATTAGATAAAAATATTTTGGCAGGGCCAAACTATAAAGATTGGTTCCGGAATGTTAAGATGACAATTACTTATGAAAAATTGGGGTATGTCCTTACCACTAAGGCACCTGCTGTCCCTGGTCTAGAATCCAGTGTCGCGGATAAGGAAATCCACAAGACCTGGGAGATTGATTGCGCGAAGGCCAAATGCATCGTGCTTGTCTCTATGAATAATGAACATCAGAGGAGGCACGAGAATATGGATCTTGAATCCATATTTCTCCACACTAAGGATTTGTATGGAGAGCAATCTCGTATAGCTAGATACGAGATCTCGAAAAACTTGTTTCAGTCGAGCCTGGCCGTCGGGTCATCTGTAGGAGAACATGTCCTTAAGATGATTGGCTATATAGAAGAGCTCGCGGACCTCGGGACAACATTAGAGAACGAGCTATATACAAACTTGGTTCTTCAGTCCCTTCCTTCCACCAACGCCCAGTTTATTCTGAATTTCAACATTCAAGGAAAAGAAGTTGAACTTCCAGAACTCCTTAACATGTTGAGGAGTGCAGAGGGAACCTTGCAGAAAGCAAGGGAAACACCCGCTATGTTTGTTCATAGTGCTTCCTCTTCCAGGTCCAAGGCAAGGGCCAAAGGAAGGAAGAAGAAGGCCGCTACCAAACCAAGAGGTGGTGTTGGTAAGGTGGGAGACAAAGGAAAGGCAAAGGTTGCGGTGCCAGTAGTGGCAAAGGACGAGTGCTTCCACTGTCGTAGGAAAGGCCATTGGAAGAAAGATTGCAAAGTTTGGATTGCCAAGAACCAGGACCCGAGGCAAGTTGTGGCTTCGGCTTCACATGTGTTTGTAATTGAATATTTTCTGTCAATCAACTCTACTTCCTGGGTATTGGATACCGGATCA
This sequence comes from Agapanthus africanus, assembly GCA_030015575.1. Lineage (NCBI taxonomy): Eukaryota > Viridiplantae > Streptophyta > Magnoliopsida > Asparagales > Amaryllidaceae > Agapanthus > Agapanthus africanus. The sequence goes on along the minus strand of JASDDO010000029.1, from coordinate 393,343,596 downwards.
GGATTTCATATATGCAATTCATTGCAGGCACTGAGAAACCGTAGAGTGCTGAAGGTTGGTGATATGACCCTCCAGGTCGCTAACGGAGCTAGCGTGGGTGCTGTGTCCGTAGGGGATTATCACATTGGATTGACGAGTGGACATATTTTGGTTTTGCGCAACTGTTTTTGTGTACCTAGTTTAACGTGTAATATCATATCAGTATCGTTGTTATCAAAAGAAGGTTATGATTTTACGTTTGTAAGATGTTGTTAACATCCACCTTAATCATGGTTTGATTGGGTCCGGTACACTAAATAACGGTATATACGTATTAAACCAATTACAGATTTTCAATGTCCAGAACACACCAAAAAGAAAGTCTCCGGATATAAATAAGGCTTTCTTATGGCATTGTAGACTAGGTCACATCAATGAGACAAGCTTAACTAAGTTACATAGAGAAGGATATTTTGATTCGTTCGAATATCAATCTTATGCCACTTGTCAATCATGTCTCAAAGGAAAGACGACAAAGACTCCATTCACTCGACATGGAGTAACAGCGAGCGAGCTCTTAGGACTCATACACAGCGATGTATGTGGTCCAATGTCTACACATGCAAGAGGCGGTTTTTCATATTTCATTACTTTTACGGATGATTACTCTAGGTATGGATTCATTTTCTTAGTGAAACATAAATCCGAGGCCTTTGAGAAATTCCAAGAATATAAGAATGAAGTAGAAAACCAAACCGGCAAAATTATCAAGACACTGAGATCTGATCGAGGTGGTGAATACTTAAGTGCCGAGTTCCTGGGTTACCTAAAAGAGAAATGAATTCTCTCTCAGCTTACTCCTCCATACACTCCACAACATAACGGTGTATCGGAAAGACGGAACCGAACCCTATTAGATATGGTATGTTCCATGATAAGTAATGCTGAGTTACCGCGATCTTTCTGGGGTTATGCACTACAATCAGCTGCATATCTTTTGAACAGGGCTCCTACCAAGACTTTGCCTACCACACCATATCAGATGTGGAGTGGGAAGAAACCCTATCTTCAGTATCTGAAGATATGGGGATGCCCAGCTTTTGTTAAAAAGCAGCATACGGACAAACTCGAAGCACGATCAGTACAGTGTAAGTTTGTGGGATATCCAAATAACTCCAAGGGGTATTTTTTCTATTACGCAGAGGAACAAAAGGTTTTTGTTTCTCGTAATGCCCATTTTCTAGAACAACAGTTTTTAGAAAAGGAAACAAGTGGGAGCACAATAGAACTGGAAGAAATTCCAGAACTACAAACTACTACTGAAAGTTTGGTAGAACTAGTAGTTTCAGAAGAACAGGACATTCCCGCAACCTTCCGCAGGAGTAGTAGGCCGTCTCATCCGCCTGAGCGATACTACGGTTTTCTCATAGACGGGGATAGAGAGGATTGCGTCATTGATACTGATGAACCTACTAGCTTCCAGCAGGCCATCCATAGCGGCGACTCGGTACAATGGCTGGATGCAATGCGGACCGAGATGGAGTCCATGTACACCAACAAATTATGGACTTTGTACTTTGCTCCAGATAGGGTAAAACCCATAGGATGCAAATGGATCTTCAAGAAAAAGATTGGTGTAGATGGATGTTCACACCATAATATTGTATTATCATATTCCCCATTCTTATTCGTTTTATAAATAAACAGGTGATTTTGACGCATGTCTGCTACATATTACAGGTTACAGGTTCTTGGACAGAAAACAGTGAAAACAATGAAAAGACGATGCAAAAGTGGACTTTGACCAACAAACAGAAAACTCTTGATCAAGCCTACATCAAAGATAAAATTCACAAAGTACAAGGCAATGCAAGGTCCAAGATTACAAAGCGAACGGTTAAAAATCCACCGCAATTGTTCACTGGAGATCTGGAAGAAACATAGAAGCTATTTTAATAAAAGAACCAAATAATAAGGAAGCCCAAAAACAGAAGAGCCAACAAAGGAAATTTCAAGGCCCAATACTTCCTTTTAAAGAGACAGAGACATAAAATTTTACCAAAACTTGGAATGTACTTTGACTAGATCTTCCTAAGGATATTTTGGTAAATGTAGACGTGCGAATCAATTGTAACCTAGGGTTTCCTATCCTCTATAAATAGGAACTCTAAATCTTGTATTAGCTATGCCTCCCTATGCCTCTTTTTATCAATAAAATTTAGATTTCTTTTGGAGAGCATCGATGCCTCTTTTCATATCATGAATTCAGATCTGACAAGTCTTGTGTTGATGTTTGGAGAGAGCCATCTGTAAAGTAAGTAATTAATTTCAATTCTTGCCCTAGGTAATTTTTCATTCTCTGCCCTAGTATAAATTTAATTTCTTAACCTAGTTAGATAGTTAGATCTTTAATTCAATTGCCCTAGATTAATTTAGTTTTTAGATTTAATTAATCCATTCACACCGTTTGGAATTAACTCGTAAGAGCGATTAGGAAATTCACAACATCCCTGTGGACCGACCCGTACTCACCGGCTAGCTACATACGACGCCGTTCTTGATTGCGGTTATAGATATTTTTGAGATAAATCAAATGGAGCCATTGCCGGGGATCGCGTGTTATTTCTTTTTTGCAATTTCGGGTTAATATAAAATAAAAAAAAATCATAAAACTATGAAAAATACAAAAAAATTATAAAAATATATCATCTGTTATTTTTGGAAAGGTATTTTTGTGTGAATTTTGCAGGATCTACAATCGAAAGACGGATCTGGAAATTTCCAGAAAGCAAAACAGAAATCGAAAGATCAGAACAGAGGGGGATGTTCAAAACAGAACAGTAGAATTTTTCCAGCGATCTGCAAACTCCATCGGACCGCTGAACCGCGGCCGTAACCTACCTAAGAACGCGGAACCGCGGCAGCCTTGACGAATCGTCGCGTGATAAAAAATTTGGGGATCCGTGCCGACTTCCCCGCCGTGAAACCGCGGTGGGAACCCTCTTTTGTCGCGGAAGGGCGGCGCGCTGGTGACATCATCTTCTGAAAAAATTTCTGTAAGATCCTCTGTTTTTTCTCTGCAAAAATCTCTATATATCTTTTCTGAAAAATTCCTGCAGGATTCTGTGGGCTTTAAAAATCTTTCTCTTTCCAAATAGCAAGTCTTGTGCAGGATTTGTGCACCTCGCTTAAAATAGAAATTGATTCCAAGTAATCTTTCCTTTTTGCATATCTTCTATAAAAAATATCTTTTTGCAACAATTTCCAAATAAAGAGCAAATGGAAAAAGGAAATATTTTTTTAACAACTTGCAAATTTTTGCCGCTAAGGAATCCTTGCACCACCCAACCTTCTTTCTTTTCCCCTTTCTTCTAACATGGGTACCTCACATCATAAATCTCTTGCCGAACTTTGGTATCCCGAACCTAACTTTGCGTCGTACGTCAATTGTTTCGGTCGATTTAAAGAAAATCCCTCCTTGCCAAAAATATCTTTGAAAGATCAAATAGAAGCGTCTAGGAGAAACAGTTCGACTTTGCATCCCACTTTGTGTCAACCAAGTCAACCTTCACCACCTTCGTACGTTGATACCACTTTTTCAAGTCCTGTTGTAACTCCTAAACCGATGTCCATTGCTGAGCATATTGCTCAATCTCGTAGCCGATCTTTCACCCCTCTCCACACATCTAGTTCTAGGGATCAACAAGTCCATTCACCTTTTTATCCACATGTTGACCCTACTCCTGTCCAACCATCCAATTCCTACCAGTCCTACCCGACTTTCCCACCTTCACTAGACATTGCTTCTACACAGCCATTTGGGAGTTTCACATATCCAAACAATTTCGAATCTTTTCCCGAAACCCCTTCACAACCCATGTCTAGTTTGGAACAGTCGTTGGAGGCGTACATTGCAGCAACAAACAAAATGATTAGGAATGTGGATGCGTCCGTGGCCGCCCTTATGCAACCTAGTGAACCGGTAGCTAGTTTCCCGCTAGCTTCAAATTTTTCAATGTATAAGGAGGCGGTTGGACAGAGTGCGAATTTCAGAGGATTTCCAAATCAAAGCTACCCTTACTCAATTGAAGCCCACAACTCCAGTTTTCCATCGAATCTCCTAAATGATTCACAAGTTCAAAATAAAAACGAGTTGTGTGATTTTGTAGTGCTTGATTTGCCAAATTGTGAAGAACCCCTTTCGAGTGAAACCACACTTAATCCTTTCGATCTTTACACCTCCACTCTAGAACCTAAATCGATAAATATCCATGCTTTTGATGAGGTGTCTGAAAAAATTGATTTTCACTTGATTGAGGATATAGACGCCGGGAATATTTCGGATGATGAACCTGTCGATTTGATTGAAATTTTATGTCCAATTCATCATCCCGAGTCATTAGATGTTTCTCCCGAACTTCATATGCGTCTTGATTTTGATGATAATAGCATGGATGAGTTAAATATTGAGGAGAATTATGAGGATAGTATTGAGGAGAATATTGAGGAAATTATTGAGGATGAACCAGTTTTAGTTGATGAGTCGGATTTCCCAATTCATAATGTCCCTTCCACTGATTGTGTACACCCTCCTAAGTCTTTAACTGATACCCTTCCTCACTCACTTCCCTCCGTCTTCGTTCCGACCTTGCAAAAGACCGTTACGCTTTCATCTCCTATACCAAGTTCGACGTACCCATGTTTGTTCACGAATCTTGAGGGATTTAATCTCATTTTTCTGTGGGTTGATAGATTAGCACAATCGCTTTCTACACATCGGTCATTACAAATTGTGCTCATTTATACACTCCATCCCCACCCTCAAGTTCGTATTCCCACTTTCTTTGGTTCTTCTAATCTTCCCTTAATGACACCGAGTGTTGATGAATCACAACCCGATATTTTGAGTTCGATAATTTTCAATTGGACCCTCGATCAAAGTTTCGAAGATATTTTCGCCGACGAACTCGCATTCTTACACGATATGGATTTTGTAATTAATCAACCTCCACTTGAAGAAGTAGAACCACTACCATTTCCTTTTGCCCTCCGCCATTCTCCTCTACCGAGACCGTATACCGTTTCTACCTCCACACGGTCTCGTGTGCTTCTCATCTCTTTTCTTTCCACTCCATTCTTTCACCAACTCGACCATTACCACGATAAGATTTTTGAATGGTTGGTGCTAACCTTTGGCTTGTGTAAGGCCTTGCTTAAGTTTGGGGGGAACCTTGTTGTATATATATATTTGTTTTTCTTTTAAAAATAAAAATAAAAAAATAAGAAAAAATAAAAAATAAAATAAATTTTTTTTATAAATAAATAAACAGGGAAGTGCCGACAATTTTGACCCTCTTGGTGTAGCATGACAGTGAGGACACTGTCAAGTTTAAGTTTGGGGGTATGCTCGGTACGTCTTCTTCCTTCGTATTCATTTGTACATATATTTGCATTTGCATACTTATTTTAAAAACCCATAAAAATTTAAAAATTTCAAAAACTATAAAAATTAATGTATTCAATTTTGGCCTAATTGATTTGAGTTTGACAAAAAGGTTAACTAGCTAGGAACAACTAGATCTTAGACTTAGTAAATTAAAAACCCTAAAAATAACCTTCCTTAATGTTTAACGGTAGAAAGTATATGCATTTGTAGTTTATTTAGAAATAGGCAAATTTTGGGTTCACTTCTTGGGCTAAGTCGAAACGAAGGAAAAGTATTGATATTTTGTTAGAGTATAAGTTTGAAAGATAATTCCTAGCTTAAGTCTAGATTCTGAAAATGTATACCCTACAAATTGCATGAACACGAACCTTGAAACTTGGAATAGTAGAAGAGACCTTGAAATGCTCTTGTCTAAGGTCCTTAGTACAATGAAAATAAAAGAAAAAAAAGTGAATAAAGAAAAAAAATGAACACTGTTTTTTGTGATTACTTAAGGCTGCAAAAATAGAAAAAATATTTAGCGAGGGTGCTTCATCACCCAGTGCCTTAGACCAACTGGTTTGGGAGTCACTGCTAAAGCCTTGGGTGTTGCAAGACTAGGAATTACGCTTTAATGTGTAAACACATCTTGTAATCGGTTGTTGGTACCTCAGGAAGTATTAACGGTCGCATGAAGGATGTGTAAGCAAAATTCATTTAAAATTCACCAATTAATAAGTGCTTTGGACAACGGACAAGAGTATGATTGCTTGATTTGAATTTCCAAGTGTAGGGGTGATATTTACACACACGTAGGGGTATGTGATTGGAGTTTAGATGAAAGAAAGGAGTGAAGAATAGAACTTGTATCTTTAATAGAGTTGATAAAAATTCCTAAGTGGAGATGGAACCCTAGAAGGAAAACTTAAGAAATGCCGAAAGCTAAATAAGTCTGTAGAACATATATAATCTTAAGTTAAATGATGAGGAAGTGTGAAGAATATGGGTGGATAATTTACGAGTCGACGATAATAGAATTCCTTGTTAGAAAACCTAATTGGAGAATGAAAGTCGAAAGGCCAAATTGATAGGATTTTGTGGGTAGTATCCGCTGAAAACCCTTAGAAGACAACACTCCTCCTACTAGGGACACCTAGAGGTTTAACGGCTTGTTGCACGAGCTCAGTGCAATCGTGTTTCCCTGCGAAAGTGCGGTTAGGTTTTTGTAGAGAATAAAAAATAAGTTTGCTCGAGGACGAGCAAAGGATAAGTTTGGGGGTATTTGTTCACACCATAATATTGTATTATTATATTCCCCATTCTTATCCGTTTTATAAATAAACAGGTGCTTTTGACGCATATCTGCTACATATTACAGGTTACAGGTTCTTGGACAAAAAACAGTGAAAACAATGAAAAGACGATGCAAAAGTGGACTTTGACCAACAAACAGAAAACTCTTGATCAAGCCTACATCAAAGATAAAATTCACAAAGTACAAGGCAATGCAAGGTCCAAGATTACTAAGCGAACGGTTAAAATTCCACCGCAATTGTTCACTGGAGATCTGGAAGAAACATAGAAGCTATTTTAATAAAAGAACCAAATAATAAGGAAGCCCAAAAACAGAAGAGCCAACAAAGGAAATTTCAAGGCCCAATACTTCCTTTTAAAGAGACAGAGACATAAAATTTTACCAAAGCTTGGAGTCTACTTTGACTAGGTCTTCCTAAGGATATTTTGGTAAATGTAGACGTGCGAATCAATTGTAACCTAGGGTTTCCTATCCTCTATATATAGGAACTCTAAATCTTGTATTAGCTATGCCTCCCTATGCCTCTTTTTATCAATAAAATTTAGATTTCTTTTGGAGAGCATCGATGCCTCTTTTCATATCATGAATTCAGATCTGACAAGTCTTGTGTTGATGTTTGGAGAGAGCCATCTGTAAAGTAAGTAATTAATTTCAATTCTTGCCCTAGGTAATTTTTCATTCTCTGCCCTAGTATAAATTTAATTCCTTGCCCTAGTTAGATAGTTAGATGTTTAATTCAATTGCCCTAGATTAATTTAGTTTTTAGATTTAATTAATCCATTCACACCGTTTGGAATTAACTCGTAAGAGCGATTAGGAAATTCACAACATCCCTGTGGACCGACCCGTACTCACCGGCTAGCTACATGCGACGCCGTTCTTGATTGCGGTTATAGATATTTTTGAGATCAATCAATGGACAGGTAGAAATCTATAAGGCTAGACTTGTTGCAAAGGGTTTTTGTCAAAGACCTGCTTTGGACTATGACGAAACTTTTTCTCCAGTGGCTATACTCAAATCCATTCGGATCCTTCTTGTCATTGCCGCCTTCCATGATTATGAGATCTGGCAGATGGACGTAAAGACGGCTTTTCTAAATGGTAATTTAGAAGAGTGCGTCTATATGGATCAGCCAGAAGGTTTCAATCAGAGTGGGAGCAGCGGGAAAGTATGCAAGTTGCTTAAGTCCATTTATGGACTGAAGCAGGCGTCGCGGAGTTAGAACATCTGTTTTGATGAAACGGTCAAGAATATGACTTTATCAAAAATCCAGATGAACCAAGTATATATAGTAAAATTGTAGCACGAACTGTTGTATTCCTCGTCTTGTACGTGGATGCCATTCTCTTGATAGGAAATGACATTCCTATGCTGCAATCTGTCAAAGGATTCTTGTCATACAGGTTCTCCATGAAAGACCTGGGTGATACCTCTTACATTCTGGGGATCCAGATCTATCGTGATAGATCTAAGAGGATGTTGGGACTTTCGCAGTCCAGGTATATCAACACTATACTGAAAAGATTCAGTATGGAAGATTCTAAGCGCAGTAATTTACCGGCTTGTCACGGAATCACCCTGTCCAAAGAAATGTCTCCCAAGACTGATTTGGAAAGGGATCGCATGTCAGTTATACCCTATGCTTCTACGGTAGGCTCTATAATGTATGCGATGTTGTGCACCAGACCAGATGTAGCTTACGCACTGAGCCTGGTAAGCCGGTATTAGTCAGACCCAGGGGAGAAGCACTAGATAGAAGTAAAGAACATTCTCAATTACCTGAGAAGTACTAAGGATATGTTCTTGGTTTATGGCGGAAAAGACCTCCAGATCGAGGCTTTTGCTGACTCCATCTTCCAGAGTGACAAGGATGACTCCAAGTCCATGTCAGGTTATGTCTTTACCCTCAATGGAGGGGCGGTGTGCTGGAAGAGTTCCAAGCAGGACACCATTGCTGACTCGACGATGGAAGCGGAGTATATCGCTGCTTGCGATGCCGCAAAAGAAGCAGTCTGGATGAAGAAGTTCCTAACAGAACTTCAGGTGGTTCCTACCATTGCTGATCCAATACCGCTGTATTGTGACAATAACGGAGTTATAGCTTTAGCGAAGGAACCCAGGTCCCATCAGAAGTCCAGACACATCTTAGGCGGTATCACCTGATCAGGGAGATCATAGATCGCTAGGAGATCGAGGTTCGTAGAGTTGCTACAGAGGAGAACATTGCAGATCCATTCACAAAGGCATTACCTCAGATTCAGTTCGAGAGGCTACTCGTGATGATAGGTCTTCGATATGCCAGTACATGGCCTGGTGCAAGTGGGAGATTGTTAGTGTATATGCCCTAGGGGCCATTATTGTATCATACTAGTTTGTATGTTACTTAATGGAAGCTTGGGATATTCACAGTTATATTAACAGTCTCGCTCAACATAGTAGTATGCTACTTGATTTAGTTCTATCTTAATATGTGTATATGTTAGCATATCGCGAATACATATTGATAGAGCCCTTAGGATCTTGCTTGACTACCAGCGTTGTGATGGCAGTCACACTAGTAGGGGCTGGGTAGTCTACAAGCACATCCTTTTTCAGTTCCTAGTCGTAGGATTATCGAGACAGGGTATCGATACTCCGGAGTAGACTAGTGTGTACGCTTCTCATCCCAGCAGGGGAAATGGTCTGTCCCACAGCCATTAGTATGTTGTACTGGAGATAGTATACAAGTGCTCGTTGGGTACGGGTACACCGGACAGGACTCGCAGGGAACTGTTGGTTGGTATTATACCCATCGTCAGTTAATAGTTCCCAGGTGACATGAGTACAGCATAGTCCGCAGACTTGACACTGCTGCTTCATCTCGAGTGTGTTCCCACTGTTCTTAGATTTCTACCCTACCACGGCTCAAATGAGTCGTGCAAACAGGTAGCAGTTGGGTGCAGTCCCGAAGCACTTGGAGGGAGTGGCGGTTAGATAGGATTCGTCTCTCCTGGTATTGGGAGTTGATATCGCGTTGTGTTTGGAGAGCCATTACGCAAAGTCCCTGGCCAGGGCAAACGAGATTTACTGGTAGGATTTCCAGTAGCTTCTCAAGGTGTAATGGGCTTCACCCCGACACGACTTATACAGCTTTTAGGGGACTGACGCTTGCCGCCCCCTAGGCCTGATATGCGATAGTCCAAGACGAACAGACCGGACTGTACGGAGATTGTCACATCAGGCTCAGTAGGAGTTCAGATGGGTTTCCTCATCGGCCTTCTTATCGACATCTACCTGGGGACCGTTACGTACATCTAGTGCCGCTTGCGGTCTGTGGTTAAACCCACTACCAGCGTAGTGTCGAGTCTTTAGAGTCCCACACAGAGAGTTTCCTTGCTTCGGGCGAAACGATATAGAGGTCGTATGGTTTTACGACAGGGTTCGGACACATATGTGTTTTTACGCACGTACGATGTTCGGACAGTTTATACAAGCAGGCTTTGGTTTAAGCCAGATTCTAGTATTGGATTATTGGATTTATACAGTCTCAGTATTTCCATGTTTTCACGGATGGGAGGGGCATTCTCGTAATTAGTCGAGAAGCTTCTAGAAGATTGATGAGTTGGAGGCTTAGGTGGAATTTGCATTAAATGGATTAATGACTCATGGTGTGATTCATCCAAATGAGTTAATGAAGCATTTATTGCTTAATGACTCATGAGATGATTCACACATAGTGAGTTAATGAAGCATGGTTGATATTATCATATGTTATTCATTTAATAATTATCATGCTTCATATATATTCACAAATGAGATATTATTCATATGATTCTCACTCACACCTTCTCTCTCCTCAAGCTCTCTCTCTTCAAAGAACTAACCCTAACCTCTCATGTGTTGAGATCCAAGGGTTAGCAAGACTAATAGATCCCTAATCCTCTTCTATATCCTCTAGGTTACCTTGATTAGCACTCATAGTCACCTAGTTATCTCAAATGGGAGGTTAAAGCTTGGAGAAGTAGCTCTCGGGTGGATCTTCTTTCACATCGAGGAGGCCGACGAGGAGGTGATCAACGAGAACAAGAAGGACTTGATTCATTAGGTATAATCATCTATCATAGTAGCTAATCACTTCTATATAGTTGTTAGTTAGGGTTTAGCAAAGATCCATAAAGTTAGTCGATGTTAGTTTAAATAAAATGATTATTTTACCTATTCTGCCTCCCCGCATCATGTGGGGTGTCTAACGTCGACTTACAGGACTCACCGAGAACTCCTAGATGGTATTATACCTATCGTCAGATAGCAGTTCTCTGATGACACTGGTACAGGTTAGTCTGTTGACCCGAGATCATCATAGAGTCTTGTGTGATTCCCACTGTGCCTTGATTTCCACCATACCACAGTCAAGAGATCGTGCAAAAAGGTGGTTTTTGGGTACATCCCCGAGTCACATGGAGGCAATGTGCGATAGGAGGGGATTCGTCTCTCCCGGTATTAGGAGTTGATGTTGCGCTATGCTCGATTGGCCATAACACGAAATCCCTGGCCAGGGTTGCTGAGATTTACTAGCAAGTGTTATCAGTAGTTTCTCGAACCGTTATGGACCTTGCATCGGCATGACTTATCAGGCTATTGGGGTCTGACGTTTTACCACCCCCAGGCTGCGGTATGCGACATATCTGACGAATAGACCGGACTGTACGGTAGTGTTACTGATTGGATTCGCAGGAGTATGGGCAGGCTTGCTTGTTGATCTTCTGATCGCTCAATATCCGGGTGGCCGTTACGTTTAGCAGACCGTTTACAGCTTATGGGTGTTTGATATGATCATCACCTACTGCCGGAGTATTGACGAGTCTTCAGAGTCCTACACAGAGGTTTCCTGGTTCATGTGAAACGAAGTAGGAGCATCTATGTGATATGTGCGGGACCAAGATTAATGCGTGTATGTGATACCGTATTCTATTCTCGCGATATATGATATCGGTTGGTTATATGTGATATAGCCGAGTTATCGGATCAAGTGTTGATTCGATAGATTTTTACATTTGATATTAGCTGGTTGTATGTGATATAGCCGGATTATTAAATCAAGCGTTGATTTAATAATTTAATATATAATTATATATTTGATATATTGAATTACATTAACTAATATTAGCTCACTTAAGAATTCTTTTTTTCACTTGTGTACACTTGGTATATATGTGATATATATTAATGTACATATTTTGTGTTATGCTAGATGCCACATGCTACATGGGTGTATGAGACTTACACCATGCTTATAATAATGTGAGGGTTTTGTTTATCTAAATTTAATCAAAATTAATGGTAATCAGTCACATGGTTGAAGCTTGTAGAAGCTTGTGGAATCATTGACCAAGTCCACTAATTTTGTTTTACTTGTATATATTTATTAACCTGACCATTATTATTTAGCCATGGTTTATTCTCTACATGAGTTAGTGTATGACACTAACTCACCCATGGTTGCTATTCTCACATCAAGAGTTTCATTCTCATCATCACTTCATCTTCTTCTTCCTCATGAGAAAGCTTGCTAGCTTTTCTCAAAGTGAGAAAATATTGTGAGAAAAATAAATATAAAGTGAGCTCATTTCCTATTTCATCATCCTCTACTATATTAGCCATTTAGTTTAGGGTGTTTGCTTCACTAATCTACCATTAGTGAAGAGGTAGCATGAGCTTGAGTCTTCTCGACGTAGATCATCTTCGGCCTCGAAGATTTCGAGCAAGCTTGTTCATTTCTTCATGTGAACCCTTACTAGAGTTCGAGTGTTCACTACTTGGAGCGAAGAGACTACTACACGGAGCTTTAGAAGTGAATGACCGGTCTACAAAGGTTGTATTTCTCATTCACTTAGATGTAAAGCTGTTTACATGTATGATTGTCTAAATCTTTAGTTAAGATTCTAAGGTTTGGGTCTTAGAAGGACAAAATTTTGAAAACAGTATGGACGATACCTTCCGAAACCTTGCTGCCGCTCTAGGGAACCCTGCATTAACATAGTCAACAAACATAGCACGAATACTAAATAGTACTTATCTGAAATGACGGAAGGCTACGACAGGTTTTTAAGAAAACCTTTTGTGTAATGAACTTGATATCGTTGTAGAATCGTTTGATTTTTTGGAAAGGAGTGTTTTTGAGGATTTTGCTAGTATCGCTAAAGAGGTCACTCCCGGCGAAAGGATCTCGGCTCTTTACTCATCGAATGAGGTGCTAGATATTCTACAAGGAATACCACTATGCAAAGCAAGAACTAAAACAGCAATAAAAAACAAAACCGATTTGGTTGTAGCATCTTCTAGTTTCGCTAAAGAGGTCACTCCCGGTGAAGGGATCTCGGCTCTTTCCGTATCGAATAAGGTGCTGGATATTCTACAAGGAATACCACTATGCAAATAAAGAACTATACCTACCCTTTTTGAGAATTTGATTCCACAACATCATTAGGTTTCTTTCTTTTCACTAATCTCATTAATGAAGTCCCATCATTTATGCTTCCAAAGCATCACATATAAGAAACGAAAATAGAACGTACGTTTATACCATCCGCATTCGCCACAGTGTCCCGTTATGCACCATTAGGTTACTTAACTAACGGCATAGCGGGACGGGATTAGCGCGGATGCAAAACATAAGCAATGTTTTTTATATATCATATATATAATAAGCCATTCTTCTCAGAATGTAAAGTGATCACATCATAGATTATCAGCAGCAGAAGACAAAATATGAAATATTGGATATACTAGGATTTCAGTGTTTTAAATTAAGCTAGTAAAAAACATGGATTCCACTGCCGCGATGAATAGCCAAACCCACATCTCTAGACCCATACGAGAGCGGCAAGCAACCCTGCCAATTCTAGATTTAGGAGACCTGGTCTCGACTCCTCGAGATGGCCTCCCACTGGATCCTAAAACCCGGTTACTTGTGCTCCCCACCTTAGGTCTATCCTAATGCGGAAAAACAAATAATATACATCAATGGTGACATTATCCTCAACTCGGAAGTGCCCCAATAAAAGAATATTACATACAAGTTTTTACTTGAATGAAAATGAAAAACTCTCATCTCACATAAAAAAAACCCGGCTATTCAAACACGATGATCCAATGGAACATATCACAGCAACACATAACATCACATGTCATCAACGTAAGTAAATATGTGTATCCCAATTGTCGTTGACGTATAGCAATAAAACCGGTGATACCCCACATATTACACTTACGGTCGCAGAAAAGAAAGTGAAAAACTACAACAATTGGAATCCGCAACACCTTTAGACATCATAAACCCAAAATATCATATACTTTGGATTTCATGCCTTACCATATGAATTCCTTAGACATCATAAACCCGGAATATCTCATATTCCGAATTTCATGCCTAACAATTATAAACCCCGCATTTTAGTCTCGTTATTGAAAACACTTTCCAATAACAAGTCATGCAATTCAAAAAGATTCCCGACAACCTGATCGAATGCTTATCGAAAGCTTTAGTAGACGGCCGTACCCCCGATGTCGTCGACAAAGTGCACTTAGGCGGAACACCGCGGCCGCGAGCACCCGAACGGATGCTTTTGGTAACGGGTTCTCCTACAGTCACTTGGTTGGGTCTATGGGGCGTGGCTATCTAGTAACATTACTCGGCGAGTATCTGCATACACCACGTGATTGCGATGAACTTTTGATCCACATCAAAATCCCGTGGCAACCGATCAATTGAGACTAAATTGCGAGATTTATAAAATTCAAATTAGTTTTCACAAAACTAATAATTGTGGATTCCAAATATTGTATCACATTCACTGATAGCTAGATGATGTTAAACATTTCGATCGAATCAACGAATTCCCAAAATTTCCCACAAAGCTCAACACTTGAGCACAGTTAAAAAATACCTAGAACATGCCACAACACCTACAGACCAACCGTAGAAGGGTCGACCATTATCTCACCTTTGGCGCTGTGGAACCGCCGCAAACCTTAGGGTTTGGCCGCGGTTCCGCGGTCATAGGGTCGAGATATGGTGTCGTTCTTCTAGAGGGTCCATAGAATTCCTTGCATGATTTTTTGAATATTTTTAACTTGGAAAATTCAAACTTTTGGAAAAATTACCAGAGAGGGACGTATTTCTGGTATTCGGAGTTCGTTTGAACTTCTAACTTCGTCTAAACAATGCCTAATACTCTAGCTTGGCTCTGATACTACTGTAGGGTTCCCTAGCACGACTACGGGGTTTCGGGAGGTATCGACCATGCCGTTTTAAAAATATTGAGCGCGCTAAAGAACCCGACACCAAGATCTTAACTAGAGAATTAGGGTTACCATGCATGTAATCAAACATTACGCCTAAGTGAAAGGGAATACAACCTTTGTAGACCGATCTTTCACTTCAATAGCTCCGTGTAGTAGTCCCTTTGCTCCAAGTAGTAATCTACCGGATTCAAGATAGGCTCCACAAGATGAAAGGAACAAGCTTACTTGAAGTCTTTGAGACCGATGATGATCTACGTCGAGCAGACACCAACTCAAGCTACCTCTTCACTAATTGGGAATTAGTGAAGCAAACAACCAAAACTAAATGGCTAGTCTAGTATAGCTTGATGAAGTAGCAATTTTGCTCACTTTAGATTTATTTTTTTTTCTCACTAATTTTCTTCACCTCCTAAAAACCTAGAGAGCTCTTAGAGATGAAAAAGAAGATGAAGTGGAGAATGGAATGAATGAATCAATGAGTGAGAATAGCAAGCATGGGTGAGATAATATCTCATACTAACTCATGTAGAGACTTAACCATGGCTAATCATAATGGTTGGGTTAATAAATATCTAATGTAAGACAAAATTAGTGGACTAAGTCAATGGATTCTACAAGCTTCCACTAAGTATCAACCATGAATAATTTCCATCTAATTTTAATTTACTTTAAATAAACAAAATCCTTCATTATCATAAGCATGGTGTGAGTCTCATACACCCATGTACTACGTATCAACAAGCATGACACAATAATATATATCACATATATATTAAATGTGCACAAGTGAGAAAAAGAAATGCTTAAGTGAGCTAATATTAGTTAATGTATGTTAATATATCAAATATATAATTATACATTAAATTATTAAATCAACACCTGATTTAATAATCGGGCTATATCACATACAACCGACTAATATTATTTGTATCAACTTATCGAATCAACACTTGATTCGATAACCCGGCTATATCACATATAACTGACCGATATCTTATATCGTGAGATTAGAATACGATATCACATACACGTATTAATCTCAGTCCCGCACATATCACATATGTGCTCCTACTTCGTTTCGCCTGAGCCAGGAAACCTTTATGTAGGACTCTAAAGACTCGTCAATACGCCGGCAGTAAGTGATGATCATATCAGTCACCCACAAGCTGTCAGCGGTACTAGCTGCATGTAACGACCACCCGGGTATTGAGCAATCAGAAGATTAACAAGCATGCCTGCTCATACTCCTGTGAATCCAATAAGTAACACTACCGTACAGTCCGGTCTCTTCATCTGATATTTCGCATATCTAGTCTAGGGGTGGTAAACGTCAGACCCCAATAACTTGATAAGTCGTGCCGATGTGAGGCTCATAACGGGTTGAGAAACTACTGATAACACTTACCAGTAAATCTCATATCAGCCCTGGCCAGGGACTTCCTATTATAGCCAATCGAGCACAGCGTAACATCAACCCCCAATACCGAGATAGACGAAACCCCTCCCATCGCTCATTGCCTCCATGTGACTCGGGACTGTACCCAAAAACCACCGTTTTGCACGTTCTCTTGAACTTGGTAAGGTGGAAATCATAACACCGTGGGAATCACAAAAGACTCTATGACGATCTCGGGTCTACAGACTAACCTATACCAGTGTCACCAGAGAACTGCTATCTGACGTGAGGTATAATACCATCTAGGAGTTCTCGGTGAGTCCTATTCAGTGTACCCAGTCTCCACCATGCACCCGTATACAATCTTTGATTTCAAACACCAATGGATGTGGGATCATCCATCGCCCATCATATTGGTCAAGAAACGTATACGCTAGTCTACTCTGGAATATCGATGCCCCGTCTCGATACTCCCACGACTAGGAACAATTAAAGGATGTACTTACGGACTACCCTAGCCCCACTAGTATGATCTCCATCATAATCCCGGTAGTCAAGTACACATCCTAATGGCTCTATCAGCATGTCACAGAGAGAAAATATAAGTGTACATGTTAAGATAAAGAGTAACCAGATAGCATACTATCATGTCGAGCAAGAAAGTCCTCCCTATATATGTCCCAGCATCCACTATAATATTCAATCATGTACAATAATGGCCTCTAGGGCATACATACAACTAACATTATGATTGGCTAAGGAATGTCCAGATGGCCATTACCTATGACAAGATGGGCTACCTCCTTTCTACCAAAGCCCCTGTCGTCCCACGTCCAGATTCCACCATCATGGCTGTCGAGTCATCTGTAAGGGATGATTAGCTATATTAAAAGGCTCGCGGACCTTGGGACCACGTTGGAGAACGAGTTATGTATTAACTTGATTCTACAGTCGCTCCCCTCCACCTACACCCAGTTTATCTTGAATTTCAACATTTAAGGGAAGAAAGTTTCGCTTCCAGGACTCTTCAACATGTTGAGGGGCTCAGAGGGCACCCTGTAGGAATACAGGGAGACACTCGCTCTGCTTATTGGGGAATCTTTCTCTTCTATATCCAAGGCGAAAGCTAAGGGAGAGAAGAAGAAGACCTCCACCAAGCCGATAGGCGGTGTCAGTAAGGTAAAGAGAAATGACGGGACAAAAGTTTCAGGGGTAACAGTAGGGAAGGAGGAATGTTTCTATTGTCATGGGAAATGGCATTATCAGAAGGACTGCAGGGCTTGGAAAGCCAGAAACCAGGATTCAAAGCACGTTGTGTCTTCGACTTCGGGTGTGTTTATGATTGAAAACTGTCTGTCAATTAACTCTACTTCCTGGGTATTGGATACTGGATTAGGATCTCATATCTGTAATTCATTATAGGCTTTGAGAAACCGTTGAGTTATCAAGCCAGGTGATATTACTCTCAGAATTACTAACGGAATGAGCGTGGACGCTGTATCCGTAGAGGAATATCACCTAGGATTGACAAGTGGTTAGATTTTAATTTTACGTAACTGCTTGTGTGTACCTAGTCTGACTTGTAATATCATTTTTGTATTTTTACTTTCTAAAGAAGGTTATGATTTTACATTTGTAAGTGATGTGGTCTATATCCACCTAAATCAAGCTTTGATTGGGTCAGGTACAATTGATAATGGTATATACGTATTAAATCAAGCTCAAGTTTTCAACGTTCAGAACACACTTAAAAGAAAGTCTCCAGAATTAAATCAGGCTTTCTTATGGCATTATAGACCGGGTCACATCAATGAAACACAGTTGACGAAGTTACATAAAGAGGGATATTTGGATTCGTTCGAATATCAGTCTTATGCAACTTGTCAATCATGTCTCAAAAGAAAGATGACAAAGAATCCGTTCACTGGACACGGAGTATGAGCGAGCTCTTGGGACTCATACACAGTGATGTGTGTGGTCCAATGTCTACACATATAAGAAGTGGAAAACAAACCGGCAAAAGTATCAAGATACTGAGATCTGATTGAGGTAGTGAATACTTAAGTGTCGAGTTCCTGGATTACTTAAAAGAGAATGGTATTCTCTCTCAGCTTACTCCTCCATACACACCTCAACACAACGGTGTATCGGAATGGCGGAATCGAACCTTATTGGATATGGTACGTTCCATGATGAGTAACGCTGAGTTACCGCGATCCTTCTGGGGGTATGTACTAGAAGCAGCTGCATATCTTTTGAACAAGGTTCCTACCAAGACTGTGCCTACCACACCATATCAGATGTGGAGTGGGAAGAAACCCTATCTTCAGTATCTGAAGATATGGGGATGTCCAGCTTTTGTCAAAAAGCAGCATGGGACAAGCTCGAGGCACACTTAGTACTGTGTAAGTTTGTAGGATACCCAAAGAACTCCAGGGGGTATCTTTTCTATTACGTAGAGGAACAAAAGGTCTTTGTTTCTCGGCATGCCCACTTTTTAGAAAATCAATTTTTAGAAAAAGAGATAAGTGGGAGCGCAATAGAACTGGAAGAAATTCTAGAACCACAAGCTTTTACTAAAAGTATGGTAGAACCAGAAGTTTCAAAAGAACAGGACATCCTCGTGCCACTCCACAGGACTAGTAGGCTGTCTTATCTACCCGAGAGATACTACGGTTTTCTTTTAGACGGGATAGAGATGATTGCATCATTGACAATGATGAGCCAACTAGCTTCCAGCAATCCATTCAAAGCGGAGACTCGATAAAATGGCTGGATGTAATGCGGACCGAAATGGAGTCCATGTACACCAACAAAGTATGGACTTTGATCATTGCTCCAGAAGGGGTAAAACCCGTAGGCTATAAATGAATCTTGAGAACGAAGATTAGTGTAGATAGACAGGTTGCAACATATAAGGCTAGACTTGTTGCAAAAGGATTTCGTCAAAGACCTGGTTTGGACTATGATGAAACCTTTTCTCCAGTGGCTATACTCAAATCCATTCAGATCCTTCTTGCCATTGCTGCCTTTCACGATTATGAGATTTGGCAGATGGACGTAAAGACCGATTTTCTAAATGGAAATTTGGAAGAATGCGTTTTTATAGATCGGCCAGAGGGTTTCATTCAGAGTGGGAGCAGCGGGAAAGTGTGCAAGTTGCTTAAGTCCATTTATGGATTAAAGCAGGCATCGCGGAGTTGGAACATCTGTTTTGATGAGACGGTTAAAGAATTTGACTTAATCAAAAATCCAGATGAACCATGCATCTATAGTAAGATTGTAGTGAGAACTATGGTATTCCTCGTCTTGTACGTGGATGACATTCTCTTGATAGGAAATAACATTCCTATGCTACAATCAGTTAAAGGATTTTTGTCACAAAGGTTCTCCATGAAAGACCTGGGTGATGCCTCCTACATTCTGGGGATCTAGATCTGTCGTGATAGATCTAAGAGGATGTTGGGACTTTCACAGTCCAGGTACATCGACACCATACTAAAAAGATTCGGTATGGAGGATTCAAAGCGCGGTAATCTACCGGCTTGTCACGGAATCACCCTCTCCAAAGAAATGTCTCCCAAGACTGATTTGGAAAGGGATCGCATGTCAACTATACCATACGCTTCTGCGGTAGGCTCTATAATGTATGCGATATTGTGTACCGGACCAGATGTTCTTACGCACTAAGCGTGGTAAGCCGGTATTATTCAAACCCTAGGGAGAAGCACTGGATAGCAGTAAAGAACATTCTCAAGTACCTGAGAAGGACTAAGGAGATGTTCTTGGTGTACGACGGAAAAGACCTCCAGATCGAGGCCTTTGCTGACTCCAGCTTCCAGAATGACAAGGATGATTCCAAGTCCATGTCGGGTTATGTCTTTACCCTCAATAGAGGGGCGGCCTGTTGGAAGAGCTCCAAGCAGGACACCATTGATGACTCGACGATGGAAGCAGAGTATATCGCTGTATATGACGCCGTAAAAGAAGCAGTCTGGATGAGGAAGTTCTTAACAGAACTTCAGGTGGTTTCGTACATTGTTGATCCAATACCTCTGTATTGTGACAACAACAGGGTTATAGCTTTAGCGAAGGAACCCAGGTCCCATCAGAAGTCCAGACATATCTTGAGGCCGTACCACCTGATCAGGGAGATCGTTGATCGCCAGGAGATCCAGGTGCAGAGAGTAGACACGGAGAATAACACTGCAGATCCACTCACAAAGGTCATCCATCATACACAATTCGAGAGGAAAATCGAGATGATAGGTCTGCGATATGCCAATACATAGCCTTAATGTAAGTAGGAGATTGTTAGTGATATATGACCTAGAGGCCGTTATTGTATAGTACTAGTTTGTATATTACATTTTGGAAGCTTGGGATATACACGGATATTATAACAGTCTTGCTCAAAATGGTAGTATGCTACTTGGTTTGTTTCTACCTCAATATGTGCATGTGTTTCTTTTAGCATATCGCTTATACATATTGGTAGAACCCTTAGGATCTTTGCTTGATTACCAGCGTTGTGATGGCAGTTACACTAGTGGAGGCTGGGTCGTCTATAAACACATCCTTATACAGGTCCCTAGTCGTAGGATTATTAATGCAGGGCATCGATACTCCGGAGTAGACTAGTGTATACGCTTCTCATTCCAGCAGAGAAGATGGTCTGTCCCACAGCCATTAGTACGTCGTACTGGAGATAGTATGCAGGTGCTCATTGGGTTATGAGTACACTGGAAAAGACTCGTAGGGAACTGCTGGTGGGTATTATACTTATCGTCGGGTAGCAGTTCCTAGGTGACATGAGTACAGCTTAATCCGTCGACTTGACACTGCTACTTCGCCTCGAGTGTGTTCCCACTGTACTTTGATTACTACCCTACCACGACTCAAAGGAGTCGTGCAAACAGGTAGTAGTTGGGTGCAGTCCCGAAGCACTTGGAGGCAGTGGCGGTTAGATAGGATTCGTCTCTCCCGGTATTACGGGTTGATATCGCACTGTGTTCGGAAAGCCATTACACAAAGTCCCTGGCCAGGGCAAGCGAGATTTACTGGTAGGTATTCCAGTAGTTTCTCAGGGTGTTTTGGGCTACATTCCGGCACGACTTATTGCGCTATTAGGGGTCTGACGATTACCGCCTTATAGGCCCAATATGCGATACTCTTAGACGAACAGACCAGACTATACGGAGATTGTCACATACAGGCTCAGTAGGAGTTCGGATGAGTTTGCTCATCGGCCTTCTTAACGACAGATACCTAGGTAGCCGTTACGTGCAACTAGTACCGCTTGCGGCTTGTGGTTAAACCCACTTCCAGTGTACTGTCGAGTCTTTAGAGTCCCACACAGAGCGTTTCCCTGCATCGGGCAAAAGATGTAGAGGCCGTATGGTTTTACGGCAGGGCTTCGATCACTTACGTGTATTTGTGCACGTATGATGATCGGGCGGATAATACTAGTGTGCTTTGGTTTAAACCGAATCCTAGGATTATATTGATGGATTATTTTCGTCTTATTGTATTCGTGTTTCTCGGAATACGGATACGGGTATTTATATACGGATGAGAGGGGTATTCTTGTAATTACTCAGGATTGCTTTTAGAAGGAGACACCTCATTAAGGTTTTAATTATTTATTTGGTTAAAACAATTACGAAGTGGAGGAAATAAATTGTTAATTTTTATATATGATAATTCAAGCATGGCTACTTGGTTTGACTATTGAGGCTTGGTTTGATTTAGATATTTTGTGAGATATTTTTCTGGCACTAGATGTTTTGTGTTAAATATTTTCTTGGCATGCTTATAGTCATATCAAGAGCCATTTCTATTATGATTATGAAAAACACTTTCTCTTTGCTCAAGCTCTCTCTTCTTCTTCCTCTCAACCCGTAAAGTCTCATGAGTTGAGAAACCTAGGGTTCCAAGAGACAAACTAACCCATCTTCTTTCTCTACATCATTTAGGCCATCTAGTTTAGCGAACTAGGTGCCCTATTTACCTCGGATTTGAGGTTGGAGCTCGGACTATAGACTCTCGGGTGGATCGTCTTTGACTTGAGGAAGCCGACGAGGAAGCATCGATCTGTTACGATCCTCGGAGCCTACGATGACTAGGAGGACAGCAAAGAAGAACCGAAGGACTTATATCGTGAGGTATAAACTCCTTTCCGAGTAGTTAACCTCTTTACATGCTTAGCTAGTTAGGGTTTAGCCACGATCCTAGAGTTCAAGTCGGTGTTGCGAGCTTTGAAAATCGTTTTTAAATATTCCGCCTCCCCGCGAACCCGTGGGGTGCGCGACATCGACTTACACTTAGCACTTTCTTGAATTCGATGACTTGAGCACTCCTGCGTGGGTCTATCCTAATCCCCTACAAGCATGGCAAACAGCCCGCCAATCCTAGAATCGAGTGACCCTATCTCAACTCCTTGAGATGGTTACCCGCTGCAATCTAGAACCCGGCTGCTGGTGTACTTCTCTGCGGGGTAAACCTAAAACCTGTGTTAGTACAACGGTAACATCGATCGCAACTTGATCGAGTCTCGACAAATAATAATACAATAGGCGGAAACGACGACCACATGTCGATCGCTCGTCCCGAATAAAAGAATATACATTTTGGCTATAACTATGAATGAAAATGAAATACATCATCACAAACACGCACGAGGCTATTCATTTCGCGACATTCCAAACAAAACCAAGCAAACCAACATCTCAGACTCACTTGTGCAACCCCGTCGAATTGATCATATCAATTCGGTGACGTTAAACACCGCATATCACATATTCTATCGCATTAAAAAGGTTAAACACTTTAACCGTGTTAATACGGAACCCATGGCTAACGAATTCCAAAACCCACGAAGCCAAAATTGAATTTCCAAAAACTGAAATTCAAGATCACCCCCGGCCCTAAAACACCACCATTTGATGCATGAATCGAAACCCAAACGACCCAAAAACTACCGGAGACATTGCGGGGGACCTCAGGCATGACCCATGAGGCCCCAGGGGGGCATTAGGTGGGGGACTCCAACCCATGGCCACAAAATTGTGGCCATGGGATGGCTGCTGGGACAGCAAGCTTGCAGCCGGCTCTTGCTATCCGAGCGCTACACCCGAGACCATTTCGTGATGGTCTTGGGTGTGGGAGCCAACCCAAGTCTTCGGGGACATCCATAGGGTCACTCCCTCGCCACCACGGGGCTCTCGATCTAAACCGAGAGCCCCGGGATGTGAGTTATTTGCAAAAATAGCTACTGGTTTGGAACAGTTTTCAAAACAGGAATTGTTTTGTTGTGTAAAATTTGGAAATTCAAATGACCGCAAAACCAATTGCAAGTATTTGATTTAGCTCTGATACCATGTAAGTGGATGGGGGTTAGGGTTGTAACAATCATGGCCGCGGTGGAATTTGAAAAACAACAATTTTACAAAGTATAACCCCAATCCACCACCAAGATCATCAAATACAATACAATGTGCAAACTAGAAAAGAGTAAAGAGAAAAGTGAAGAGAGCTACAACCTTTGTAGCGTGTCCGACTAATCTCGGAAGATCCTTTCTAGACTTCGTGAGCTCCCGAACACGTAGGAACACCGTCCGCCTCAACGTAGATGATCCGCGTTGAAAGTGGGTCGTCCGAACTCCAACTCCGTCACCGGACGGAGAAACTTCCTCCAGAGGCTTGATAAGTGTAGAGAAAGCCAATGTGAATATTGGGTACTCTCTACTTTTTTCACTACCTTACCATGGAAATACTTGCCATCACGCTTTGAGGAAGAAGAAAAAGCGTGATGGCATGAAAAAATCGGATTCTCTCATCCTTAATTTTTCCACCCATGTCATAATAATATGACATGAGTCACTCTCCCACTCTCTCTCATATGTGTGTAACATATGAGAGAGGGTGGGCCCCACCATTAATTAAATTTAATAAATAATATAATACAAACACACATACAGATATAAATGTATATTAATTTACATATAATATAAAATGGTAGGAATTAATATATATATATATATAAGTATTAGTACATATATCCGATACACGTAAATATCATGTATCACATACACGAAACACCATCGTTATTTTCTCAGTATCATATACTGTAGAGAGTGTGTATCATATAAATTATACTAGAAACCGCATCATTAATACGGTTATCAAGTCAACACTTGACTTGATATTTCGGATTTTAAACTGATTAGTATAACAGTCGTTTGATTAAACGCGTATATCCAATATACATGTTTAATCGAACTCATGCACGTATTCCTATATGCACGTCACATCACGATTTGCCCGGACATGCACTTTCGTTGTGGGACTCTAAAGACCTGTCAATATGCTGGCAGTAGGTTATACAGGATCGCATCCGATTGAATCTGAAACACTTTCAGATTCAACCCCCTTTCTGATTAACCTACAAGCTTGTCAGTGGCACCGACTGTATATAACGGCTACCCAAGTATGAGCAAGATAAAGGTAGGTCGACGAGCGAACTCATCTTAACCCGACAAAGTATATAAGTGACAGTCATCATATAGTCTGGTCTCTTCATCAAAGAGTATCGCATACTGGGTCTAGAGGATGGAATCTGTTAGACCCCCAATAACCCAATAAGTCGTGCTGAAAGAGAATTCATAACCAAAGAGATACAACTGGTAACACTTACCAGTTTTTCTCTACTTCCATGGCTACCGACTTTTTGTTATAGTCGTGTCCTACACTACGTGATATCGACTCCCTATACCTAGAGTGACGAATTCCTTCGACTGCTCACTGCCTCCATGTGCTTCGGGACCGTACCCAACTAAAACCTATTTGCATGAATCAGTAGAGTCATGGTAGGATAGTAATCTAAGTACCGTGGGAACACACACAAGGCACTGTGGCGATTCTAGGTCTAGGGACTACCCTGTACTCGTGTCACCAGAGAACCGCTATCTGACATTGGTATAACACCATCTAGGAGTTCTCAGCGAGTCTGTCCAGTGTAACTCATCTAATGAGCACCTGTATACAATGATCGGTGTCAAACACCAATGGCTATGGGATCAGCCATCGCCCCGTATAAGGTCATAAAACGTATACACTAGTCTAAATTGGAGTAACGATGCCCAGTCTCGATACTCCTATGACTAGGGACATTTAAGGATATGTTTATAAACTACTAGGCCTTACTAGTATGATCCCTATCATAATTTTGGTAGTCAAGAAAAGAGTATATGGGCTTTATCTCATGTATTAGCGATACACGATAACTAGTAACATATATACACATGACAGATAAAGACAAACCGGATAGCATACTATCATCTCGAATAAGATTGTTCTCTGTATAGGTCCTCATGAATTCAGTAATTGCATTCCTACAATTACGATAATTGCCTTGAGGGCACCTTTATCCAACAGTTTAAGGATTTAAGAAATGGTTAAATCAATGATATTGACTCCTCCTCTAATATGATAAAACCTAACTTTATCTAGTGGCTTAGTAAATATATTTGCAAGTTGATTATCAGTTGACACATATTTCAAAACAATATCCCCCTTATGAAAATGATATCATATGTCTATGTGTTCAGACCAAGAATGTTGATATGCATTTTTGGTCATGTGAACTGTACTTGTATTGACACAAATTATAGGAATTTTTTAAATGCTTTCATTATAGACTTCAAGTGTCTATTTCATCCATAAAATTTATGCACAACAAGTATCGGCAGCAATGTATTCTGTCTCGGCAGTCGTTAAGGCCACTAAATTTTGTTTCTTGGAAATCCAAGAGGCAAGATAGTTTCCTAAAAAGTGGCATGTGCCACTAGTGTTCTTTCGATCTTTTAAACTTCCTGCATAATCAACATATGAATAATCGGTTAAGTGAAACAAGTTATTCTTTGGATACCATAAGCTAAAATTTATGGTTTCTTTGAGATATCTGAACATTCTTTTCATAGTGGTCAAGTGTGACTCTTTAGGATTAGCCTGAAGCCTGGCACATAAAAATACACTAATCATGAAGTCATGTGTCAACTTCTTGACCATCTTTGTCATCAATGAGTTTGGTATTAGTAGCTATTGGTGTTTCATAAGTCTTTGCGTTTTCGAAGCCAAATTTTTTTATTAATTCTCTAGTGTATTTGGCTTGACTAATGAATATTCCACCATCTATTTGCTTTATTTGAAATCCGAGAAAGAAATTAAGTTCTCCCATCATGCTCATTTCAAATTTATCTTTCATAGATTTGGCGAACTTTTCACAAAGATTTTCTCTCGTTGAACCAAAAATGATATCGTCAACATATATTTGGACTATTATAATATCTTGTTGAAAAGTTTTAGTAAATAAAGTTTTATCTACGATACCTTTTGTGAAATCTATATTTTCTAGAAACGTACATAAACGTTCATACCAAGCACGAGGAGCTTGCTTAAGACCGTATAGTGCTTTTCTTAATTTATAGGGAATGATTTGGAAACACATGATTCTCAAAGTCAGAGGGTTGAGATACATTTATTTTCTTGTCTATTTAACCATTTAAGAAAGTACTTTTAACGTCAATGTAACGCCACATGCCCCAGTACAGATGGTATTGTCCGCTCTAGCTGAAACCGTATGGTTTTGCCATTTAGAGCGAACCGGACCCGACCAGGGGCCACTTCCCAGAAGGTCACCCATCCCAAGACTTCCCTGGCCTGAGCAAGCTTAACTAAGAAGTTCTTAAGCTCCTGTAGTGCCGATTCACTTAAAAGGCGCATCTGTAATTAAGGGTGGCATCATTACATTTATAATGTAGTTCGGTCCTCTTTCGGAATGTGTTCTGAAGATTCCCCATTGTTCAATAGTGGGTCCCACAGACTCAAGAGATAGCCCTGCCCCTTTGAAATGACAATTTGGTGTGGCACTTTGTTCCGTGAGAAAGAACCGGGTCCCGACATCCTCCCCACCTTTGAACAATGGTTCGTCCTTGAACCACAGACCTACTATTGAGGGAATTACATGGGCCACCATAAATGTAACGAGCCACGCCCCAGTATAGATGGTATTGTCCGCTCTGGTCGAAATCGCACGGTTTTTCCCTTTAGAGCGAACCGGACCTGACCAGGGGCCACTTCCCAGGAGGTCACCCATCCCAAGTCTTCCCTGGTCCGAGCACGCTTAACTACGGAGTTCTCAACCTTCTGTAGTGCAGATTCACTTAAAAGGCGTCTCTGTAATTGAGAGTGGTATCATTACATTTATAATGCAGTTCGGTCCTTTTTTGGAATGTATTCCGAAAATTCCTCATTGTTCTACAGTGGGTCCCACGGACTCAAGAGATGACCCCATGGATTCAAGAGATGGCCCCCACCCCCTTGGCATGACAATTGGAGTGGCACTTTGTTCCGTGTGGTATTTTGTTCCGTGAGCAAGAACCGAGTCTCGACGGTCCATTTGAAAAACTCTAAAGTTTTAATAGCAAGTGTATGCTAGTAGGATACATATGGTTTCTAATCTAGCAACGGATGCATAGGTTTCGTCATAGTCTATACTCTCAATTTGATTATACCCTCGGACTACTAAACGGGTTTTGTTTCTAATTACTTTACCTAATTCGTCAAGTTTATTTTTAAATATCCACTTAATACCTATAATTGGTCTATTATCGGATTTTGGTACTAATTACCAAACCTTATTTCTTTCAAATTGATTTGGTTTGTTTACCCTTTAGACATGGATCACTTTGCTTATCTTTTTTTGTATTTTAATCTAGGGATTCCTGTAACCAAGTTATTCTTAGAAATTTTAGATAATATATCTCATATCACAAAATTGACTAACACAAAATATATTATTTTTTAAACTATCTACTTATAACACATCATTAATAATAGTAGTTTTAGAATCATTAATAAATTAAATGATACCTTTACCGATTATGTATGCATTTTTATTGTCTCCAAATGTAACAATATCACTTTCTTCCCTTGATAGCATTTGGAAGCAATTGATATTTTCAGTCATGTGTCTTGAGCAACCGCTATCAAGAATCCACTTCTCACTACGTTATTTAGGATCCTGCAAAACAAGATGGCGTTGGTGTGACCTTGAACTCATATCGTTCTAGGTCCATGGGGGTTAAGAGTGTAATGATATTTATAAGTTAAATTTAATTTGATACTCCAATATCTAGATATATGTCCTAATGTACAACAATAATTACATGTTGTATTTGCGTATTTATTACCATATCTATCCGTGTTTGAATTTTTAACAAATTTGTTATATTTTTCATATTTTGAATTATCGTGAAAACCTACACCTTGACGTTTATAGTGATTCATACAAGTTTCTAGTATGCCATCAAAATTGTCCTTAGTTTTAGTAAATTTAAAAAGCATATTATCTTCAATTTCTAATTTCCTTTTTAAATAAAAAATCTCATTTTTAAAGTTCCTATTGAATTAAGTGTATTCATATAAGATTCTTCTTTTAAAACTAATTTTTCTTTTAAATCGATATTTTCTAAAATTAATTTATCACATTCAATTTTAATAGGATTATCCTTTTTATTATTACTATCTTTTAATTGCTTATATTTAGAGTGAATCTTATCGTAATTAGATTTTAAATAAAAACATAAATTAACTAAATTTTCTTGAGATAAATTATTAATATCAAGGGTATCATCGCTAATCTCATCATCTTCTAGAGCCATGAAGTACATATTCGCGACTTCTTCTTTTTCTGACTCGCTCGATTCAGATTTATCCTAAATGGCTTGAAAAGCGCGTCATTTTGAACTCTTTTTCCATTTGAATTTATCCTTTTTCCCTTTTAGGTTCGGGCAATCTGCCTTTAAATGACCCTCTTTGTCACATTCAAAATATCGCATAGCCTTTTTTGAACTCAACCGTTTCTTTGGAGAATTGCCTCTATTTTTAAGAAACCTTTTAAAGTGCCTTGTGATATTTGTCATTTCTTCATCGTCACTCTCGTCGTCGCATGATAGATGAGATTATTTGATCTTTCTTGTTGATGCCTTTTAAGTGATATTCTTGCATTGATTGTCTTTTTTCTACTTGATATTTTCAAGTTGCATCTCATAGGTTTTTAGCTTACCGATGAGAGTATCAACGAACATTGTACTCATGTCGTTTGCTTCTTCTATTGCAGTAATTTTTGGCTGCCAAGATATGGTTAGTGATCGCAAAATTTTATATTTCTACAAATTTCTTTCCTAAGTTCATAAAATCAATTGTCTTATTTTCTTTCATTGAAAATATTTCATATTCATCAATGGGACGATTAATTTTACTTTCTTTAACTTAATTTGTTCCTTCATGTGCAGTCTCAAGTGTATTCCATATATCAAGCGCCGTTTGGCACATAAAAATTCTTTTGAATTTCTCTGGAACAAGTAAGAAATGAAGAGTATTCATAGCTTTTACATTTAAGGTCATGGAACGTTTATCAGTGTCAGAATAGGGTCATGTAGTAGGAATTACATAGGGTGTGTCTAATATATCTAGTATTTTTAAATCTATACATTTTTAAAATATTCTCATTTTAGTTTTCCAAAATAAAAGTTTGTGCCATTAAAAGTGGAGGTCGTGTGGTGGATTGTCTCTTTAATTGATTTACCATTATAGGATCAAAAACTCAAGATGGTAATCTTTAAAATATGAGTAACCTTCACTTTGATACCAATTGAAAATACGTTAGAGGAGGGTGGGGTGAATAAGGTTCTTAAGTATTCTATGGAAAATTTAAAAACTTAATTACTTAATTCTTTTTTGATTAACAAGTTTCTACGGAATAATTTAAGCAAGTTAAATAATGAAACTTGTTGTAATAATCAAAACAAAATAGAAAAGAAAATTAGAGTAAAGAGCAATGCAAATATAAAAGAATTGTTGACTAGGGTTCACCACTCGCAGTGGCTAGTCCCTACCTGAGACCACTTTATCAGGATTTCCACTTTTACCAATGTGAAGAACACAATCCTTCTTCACTAGGATCACCCAGGGAAAAAGGATCCACTCAAATCCGCGATTCCCTAGGAAAAACTCATTTTTCCACTCGAATTCGCAATTCAAATAATGAGAGATACCTACTCTCGTAGGAAAAAATATCGAACCTTCTTCAAGGATTTACAATTGTTTACAATTATCCAAACTTGGATGCTCACAGTTAATCCTATGATCTTAAAAGATTAATACCAATTAGGCTTGAGAATTGTTTTGAGAGATTATTGAAAGTATAAGAATCTCGATGCTCATTTACAATCTTATGATCTAAAAGATTAATACCAATTAGGCTTGAAAATTGTTTTGAGAGATTATTGAAAGTTTAAGATTCTTTTGGAAATGAGAACGAGTATGAATTTTAAAGCACAAGAAGAATAAATAAATTTTAATGAATTATCAAGAATTGCTGAGAAAAGTGTTTGATCTCAAGAGGTATTTATAGGAATATTAGGGGTTGCCATTTGTACAGAATCATAACTATCAAAAAAAAGTTAATGACTGTTGGAAACGGTTTGAAATCAAAACAGCGTAAACACCTGTTCATTTGAAAATTCAAACTGAAAATAACTGCCAAAAACGGCCATGGCAAACATCTGGAGCCAGACGTCTGCAGTTCAAAAATTTCCTAGAGACGTCTGCCCAAGACGTCGACAGTTCAAAAATGTCTTAAGAATACGCCTGCTAAGACGTCTCTAAAATAGAAATAGAGAATTAAAAATGGAAATTTCCTTCTATAGACGTCTGTGCCAGATATCTGGTGATTCAAAAATTCTTAAGCAGACGTCTGCAGTCTGACTAAATTTAAAATCAGTTTAGAAAATTGAAGAGTTTGAATTCCAACGAATATGTTAGACGTCTCTTGATTAAAGAGAAGATGCCTGAAGAATAGAAATGTGCTGGAAAATGGTTTCTAGCCTTGTGAGATCAACACTTGACTCAATGAAAAACTTAAGACTACATTATTCGACTTAGTTTTTCTTCGGTCTTCATTTTCTTGATTTGTTACTTTGAGACGTTTTTGTTTCTTGATAAAACTTGCATCACGTTGTTTGCTTACGTCAATTCTTCATGTCATATCAACATTTTGAGCGCGAATCATATTGAAGATAATCTCGCTTGATGTTGAGATATTGTGCTAGCTATACTCATGATTAAGAACTTGGAAACGCCGTTAATAACATATGAATTCTTTAAATATAGTTTTGTTATAAATAATCAAAACTAAAGATCGCATGATACAAGTTTCAACAAGCTTTATAGAAAATGATTATGTCATCAGCAAATTGCATGGATGACACATTTTTAAGATCACCTATGAGTTTAGGAGTAGAATGAAAATCTTGCTCTCCAGCCAAATGAAGCATTCTAGCAAGAACATCAACATCAAGGTTAAATAAAAGCGGGGAAAGTGGATCCCCTTATTTAAGCCCCCTCCAGCACTTGATGATTTTACCAAGAACACTATTAACCATAACCTAAGAGCTAGAGGTGTTGAAAATTTCAGAGATCCAATGGAACAACTTTGGTCCAAAACCTTTGACTTGAAGAAGGTATATGATATAGTCCCAATTGATTGAGTCAAATTTTTTTTGAAAGTCATGTTTGAGAAGAATGGTCTCATTTTTGGATTTTAAACAAACATTGAAAAGTTCATGCGCTATTGAAAAACAATCAAGTGTAGATTTTTCCTTCATAAAAGCAAATTGTGTTTCACATAGAAACTCAGGCAAAACAGATCCCAATATATTAGCAAGAAGTTTAGTAAAGATCTTGAAAATGCCATTCAATACGCTAATAGATCTAAAAAATTTAGCAAACTGGGCACCATCCACTTTAAGAAAAGAACAATAATAACATAGTTTATTCTATTCAAGTCATAATGATACTTATAGATAGTATTGAAGACATTTGAAAGTTCATCTTTAATCATATCCCAAAAATTTTGATAAAATAAAAATGGGAAAGTCATGGTCCAGGGGCTTTATCAGCCCCCAGACCAAAAACAACAGTATGAATTTCATCAAGGGTAAAAACAATGTTTAAAATAGCTCGCTACGTAGCTCGTTATTTTGCGCTATGTAGCGTAGCTTAGTCTATTCGCTATGCAACTTTGTAAAAATCTCAAATATAAAGTAGTTTACGTTTTTTCTTCCAATAGTTTACGCTATGCTATGCATACACTATTTTCATATAAGATTTTTATTAAAGTTCTTAAAATTTCAGTATCTAATCCTAAACCATATGAAGACAGTCTCATTAAAGTTTTAACCTCTCAATTTGAAATCATATTTAGTAAACATGTTTCTCAAACGAAAATTATTTAATTGATTTTTGTAGGTTTAAT
Source organism: Agapanthus africanus (assembly GCA_030015575.1). Lineage (NCBI taxonomy): Eukaryota > Viridiplantae > Streptophyta > Magnoliopsida > Asparagales > Amaryllidaceae > Agapanthus > Agapanthus africanus. The sequence goes on along the minus strand of JASDDO010000029.1, from coordinate 393,310,819 downwards.
ATTAGAATGAATCATATATATATGAACTCGAGGATTAAAATTTTTGAAAATATTGTTTTTTTTTTGGGAATTTTGGGGAGCAGAGAAACTGCGACCGGAAAAAATATTGTTACAATACTTATTGTTCTATGATCTCAAGCTAATTTTATATCTTTATAATAATATAATTTATTGTAAATGAGATGATAATAGTAATAATTAATAATTCATGTAGTTTAAGGCTCAGTTGTTGTTGTTGTTGTAATAATTCATGTAGTTTACGCTATACGCTACGTTTTTTGCGTTTTTCGCTATTTAGAAGTGGAATGCTATACAGAACGCTATCACTATTTTGAACATTGGGTAAAAGGATGATCATGTGAATGAGTTGGGAACTATTATCCTCAAAAAAAAGGTTATGAAGATTGTTCTTGATAGAGAAACTATAAATAGTACCCAATAACCCTTTGTAAAACTTGAAAAACTCATCCTAAATATTAATATTATCAAAGGTAAGCTTGTCATTGACATTTAAAGTATAAATGAAATTGCTGTTTTTATGAAAGTTAGTAGTTTTGTGAAAAAAGCCAATATTAGAATCCCCTTCTTTAATCCATTGAATTCTAGACCTTTGTTTCCAATAAATTTCCTCATTGTACCCAATATTAGTTAAGTTCTCATGAAGGGAAATACATTTAGCTTTCTCTTCAACAGGTAACGACATTAACTCTTTAATTTTATCAAGTTCAAGAATATCCAAAAGATTTTTTTTTTCCTTTTAGAAAAGCTACCAAAAGCATTTCTATTTCATTTCTTTAAAAGTCCTCTTAAAAATATGAGTTTAGAGACAAAATTTGATAGAGGAGAACCCTCAAATTTCAAAGAGGACCATTAAGTATGAACCAGAGTATAGAAATTATCAACTTGAACCCAAACTTTTTCAAATCTGAAAATTTTATTTTGAAGTTGAAGAGGACCATAGTTTAAAGCCACAAGATAATGATCAGAGCAGGCATTAGGCAAAGCAATTTGACTAAAATGAAAATCCAGTATGTCACAGTCATATGAAAGTAAGAATCTGTCTAATCCATCACAAGCTTTTCCATTACTCCAAGTAAACTTTCTACCAGCTAAAGGAAAATCTTGCAAATTCATTTCATCAATAAAATTGACAAAATCATATGTACTAACTTTATGAGACCCTGAGCCTATCCTTTCATTCAAATTCAGGGTATCATTAAAGTCTCCAGATAAGATCCAAGGCCTTTTAAAAAGCAACATGATTTTTGCGATTTCCTCATAGCAAGAAGTTTTACGAATATTATCACAAGGAGTATAGACTGTAGTAAAAACAAACCTGAAGTTATCATCAAGCAATGAAATCTCCAATGTGATAGAATGGGCATCAATCCAAGAGTTTGTATATATAAATTTGGAGCTATCAAAACCAACCAAAATGCCTTCACTCTGCCCTGATGTATCCAACTGGAACCAATAATCTAATTGACCTCCATCCAGGGATTTGAAAATCCTACAGGTTGAAGAAGAGAACTTAGATTCTTGTAAAGCCACCACATCACATTTAGAAAAGTAAAAAGAACCCCTAACTAGCCTTCTTTTAACAGTAGAGCCAAAGCCCTTATTAACATTCCAAGAAAGAATTAACATAGAAAAGGGCAGCAACAACAGGTAGAAACAAGAAATGAAAGAATAATCATGGATTTTTCCTATCATGGATTTTTCCTTTCATTCTCCAGTTTTACAATATTATCACAATCACATAAGTGCTCCCATTGCATTGCCAAATTCTATCAACTTCTCTTGAAAGGTTAGATAAATCTTTTATAATAGAAGGGGTGATATTAAAGGAATGAAGACTAGGTAAGGAAAACCTTTTACTTTTTCTAACTAGCATAGATGACTTAGAAGAAAAACCAGGAGAATGAGAAATGGAAGAGGATGAGGAAGAGGAAGAATGAACAATTAAGGAGGAGGGTGTTGAAATTGATTGCAAATTTGTAACCCAAGATAAAGGCCCAAGTTTTAAGCCAAGCACGTGCAGCGCACGTGAGGATCCAAGTCTTGTGATTGAAGCCGACTTCATATATAAGTGGGACTAGGATTAGTTTTTTAAAAGGTTTTGGATTAATACAACAACAACAACAACTGAGCCTTTTATCCCAAGCATATGGGGTAGGCTACATGAACCAACACGAGAATCACGCCGGGTCCAGCACATGAATCCTCCGCCTCCACTCACTCCTATCGAACAATATACTTTCATTGATTTCTTTGGCAACCATATCGTTTCGTATCACCTTCATCCATGTTTTCTTCGGTCTCCTTTTTACCCTTTTGCCATTGCCCATATCGAGAGTATCTATTCGTCAAACCGGTGCTTCCATAGGTCTGCGTCGCACATGACCAAACCATCTTAGCCGGTTTTCCCACATCTTCTCCTCCACAGGTGTTACACCAACTTTTGCACGAATATCCTCATTTCGCACTTTATATTTTCTAGTGTTACCGCACATCCAACGAAGCATGCACATCTCCGCTACGTGCATCTTCTGTGTATGATGCTTCTGAGGAGCCCAGCATTTTGTACCATATAATAAAGCAGGCCGAATAGCGCTCCGATAAAACTTCCCTTTCAATTTTAACGGAAAGTTACGATCACACAAAATCCCTGTTGCACTCCTCCATTTCAACCAACCAGCTTGGATCCTTTGACTAATATCACTATCGATCTCCCCATTTTTTTGGATGATGGAACCTAGATATCTAAACTGGTCGCTCGGTGATATCTCTTGCCCTTCCAATATTATACCAATATGGTTTTGACTTCTCTGGTTACTAAATTTGCAATGCATATATGCTGTCTTGGACCTGCTCAATCTGAATCCCCGAGATTCCAATGTTTGCCTCCATAATTCAAATTTGGCATTAACCCCTGCTTTCGTCCCATTTACTAGAACAATATCATCAGCGAATAGCATACACCAAGGTACCTCATCTTGGATAGTTCTAATAAGCTCATCCATCACAATGATAAACAGAAATGGACTTAATGCAGATCCATGATGTAAACCAATTGTAATCGGAAAATCACTTGTTAAGCTGCCGCAATTTCTGACATTTGCCACTACTCCATCGTACATATCCTTGATTATGTCAATATACCTGACGGGGACCCCCTTCTTCATCATTGTCCTCCATAATACCTCTCTAGGTACCTTGTCGTACGTTTTTTTTAAATCAATAAATATCATATGCAAATCTCTTCTCCTCTCTCGAAAACGCTTGACAAGTTGATGAAGCAAATGAATAGCCTCTGTCGTCGATCGTCCAGGTATGAACCCAAACTGGTTCTCTGTTATCTTAATATCCTTCCTTAGCCTGTGTTCATTCACTCTCTCCCAAAGTTTCATGGTGTGACACATAAGTTTTATTCCACGGTAGTTTGAGCAACTTTGAATATCACCCTTGTTCTTATAGATAGGTATAAGGATACTAATTATATGCTTATATCTTAATACCTTATATATAATAATCAATTCCCTAGAATTAATTAGTGAATCCATCATGCCAGAGAGCTGTTGCTGCTTTAGAGATTAATTAATTCCAGAGAGCCAAGAAAGAGGGCCTGCATTGGCGGCCATAATTAAATCTACAGACGCTAGATTGAAAGAAGAATGCGGCTTGGAATTAATCCACAGATGTCTTTTCCACAGGAGAGAGAGAGAGAGAAATTTGTATAGAGATTGAGAGACTTTGTATTTAGATGAGATCGAGAGTGCTGAAATTATTTCTTGTAATTCTTTGTTGAATAGTGGAAGCAATTTGTCGTCGGTTTGCAGGATTAGGTGCAAGTGCTTACCGAACCTGGGTAATATGTTGTGTCCTTTATTTGGTGTGTTTTTCCCTTATTACTTATTGCTTTTGCATAGTTGCTGCGTTGTGATCTTTTTCATTAGTTCCGATTCACGCGTATCGATCATCCGTTGCGTACTTTGGTGCCGATTTTCACAACTAGTGGTATCAGAGCTTTTGTTACGGTGATTCGGATTATTGGGAAAATTGCTTCTGCACATTATAAAATCTATAAGTTTGACGGAAGGAACAATTTCAGTTATGAATATTGAAGATGACGGGAGTCTAAAGCAACAAGGAGTTTATAAGATAGTCTTTGGAAAAGAGAAAATTCCTTCAACGACCACAGATATTCAGAAAGAAGATATAGAGGATAAGGCTTTCAGTTCAATGTAGCTGAGCTTGAATGACGAAGTTCTATGCGAGGTTGCGTAAGAGACAACGACAACAGATTTATGGAGCATGCTAAAATCCTTATACGTTAAGAATTCTTTAACAAATCGTCTCTAAACAACGTCTATACATATTGAAGATGAAGGAAGATACATCAGTCAGACCACCTGGACGTACAACCAAATTATTATGGACTTTCTCAACGTAGAGGTGAAGTTTGAAGACGAGAATCAAGCTATGATCATGCTTTACTCTTTGACTTCCGAATATAGACAGTTCGTAAAATCGATAATGTACGATAGAGATAAAATTTCTTTAGAAGATATTAAAGCAAGCCACACAATGAGATGTTGAGGGAGAAGGTAAAAGGTGATAAGGGTGGTCAAGACGATGCGTTGGTTTCTAGAGGCCGTTTTGAGAAGCAGTCACATGACGGTTCCAAGAATAAAGCAAGATCCAAATCAAGAAATCACACTAATGACAAGTGCAATTATTGTAAGGTGAAAGGCCATTGGAAGAGCGACTGTCAGAAGCTCAAGGAGAATACTAAGAAGGATTCTTCTAGTACCGCAGTTATCATAGATGATTCAGATGATGGCAGCGATTTTTCCGTATTATCAATTTGTGTTGTCGCTTACATACATGATCTATGGATGCTAGATCCGGAGAGCTCTTTCCATATGAATTCATATTGGAGTTGGTTTGCGATTTTTCGTTCTCTTGATGGAGGTTCAGTCTTGATGGGGAATAATGCGACTTGCAAGATGGAGGGGATTGGTTCTGTTCGGATACACATATTTGATGGGGTGGTGCAGACTTTGATGGATGTTAGCTATGTGTCAGATCTGAAGAAGAGTTTAATTTCTATAGAATATTTGGCGGGGATCGCCTGCAAGTGCGTAGTTGATGGACGTTTAATGAAAATTTGCAAGTGGTCTCTTATTGTGAAAGGAAAGAAGGTGAGGAACTTATACTTTCTAGAAGGGCAGTCAGTTATAGATGATATTGTTGCGGTATCTACTCATTCAGGTGATTCAGATTCAGCTAGATTATGGCACTTACGGTTAGGCCATCTTAGAGAGTCGGGTTTGAAGGTGCTTCGTAAGAGATAGCTATTTGGAGATGGAGATTTTAGTAGTACTAATTTCTGTAAGGTGTGTGTCCTAGAAAAGCAGACAAAGGTGAAGTTAAGGACAACAGTACATGATACGAAGGGTATTCTTAATTATGTTCACACAGATGTTTGGGGTCCAGCACCGGTTCTTTCGCGAGGTGGAGCCAGATACTTTGTTTCCTTCATTGATGACTTTTTGAGAAAAATCTAGGTGTATGTTCTCAAAGTCTAAGGATGACACTTTTGAGAAGTTCAAGATATAGAAAACCAGGGTGGAGAAGCAGACAGGTAGGCACATAAATGTTCTTCGGTCCAATAACGGCGGACACATGTGTTTTTTGAGTTCTGCAAGTCAGAGGGGATTGTGCGCCATTACACCACTCCTGGAGACCCTCAGTCAAATGGCGTAGCAGAGCGGATGAATCAAACACTATTAGAGAAGACAAGATGTTTGCAGTTTACAGTAGGGTTTCTTAAGGAGTTTTGGGCTAAAGCCCTATTTACTGCCATGTACCTCATCAACAGATCACCATCGGTGGTGATAGATAAGAAAATTCCTGATGAAGTGTGGACCGGGAAGGCTGGAGATTACAGACAGCTTTGTATATTTAGATGCCCAACATATGTTCAGAGGAGCGATAAGTTAGAGTTGAGAGCTAGGAAGCGTGTCCTACTCGGCTACGGAAGTGAAGCCAAAGGGTACAGGTTGTGGTGTCCTAAGACCCAGAAGATAGTAATCAGCCGCCATGTTACATTCGATGAGTCTGTGGTGGTTCGTAGAAAATTGACACAATTAGATGGTGAAGATAGAACGGTTGCGCTAACAAGTGAGGTGGAGATCGACGTTCCGGTTAAGGATGGTAGGAGAAATGAGGTGATTGATACTTTGATTCAGGCAGAGGGTCCGACAGAGCCAGATGGTCCAGTACAGACAGAGGGGCGGAGATCTAAGCGAGTTAGGCTTCCGCCGGTTAGACTTGGTTTTTAAGACATGACCGCAGTTGCTTTCGACGACGTGACATCATATGCGTTGACTATTGAGGACGAAGAACTGTCGAGTTACGGAGAGGCTGTGCATTCTACTGATTTTTCTAGTTAGAGAGTTGCGATGGAGGATATTTATATGCATCAGTCAGAAAGGTTCGTAGTCGATAGCAAGGATGTGTTAGATATGTATGCCCTAGAGGCAATTATTTTAATTGTTGGACATATATATATACATGACATTTTTGCTCGATATGAGAGTATACTATTTGGTTTGTCTTTATCATTCATGTGTATATATTTTATTTTATTACGTATCGCTAATACATGTTAATAAAGCCCGTAAGATCTTTATTTGATTACTAGGACTATGATGCGTCGTACTAGTAGGACCTGCGTAATCGATAAGCACATCCTTAAAATTTCCTAGTCATGAGAGTATCGAGACAGGGCATCGATATTCCGGAGTAAACTAGTGTATATGTTTCTTGACCCCGACCGGGGCGATGGTTAGTCCTACAGCCATCGGTGTTTAACACCAAATATTATATACAGGTGCTCATTAAAGAATGAGTACACCGAATGGACTCACCGAGAACTCCTAAATAGTATTATACCTATTGTCAGATAGAAGTTCTTCGGTGACATGAGTAAATGGTAGTCTGTAGATCTTAGATCATCATAGTGTCTTGTGTGTGTTCCCACTGTACTTTGATTACTACCTAATCACGACTTTAAATAGCTATGCATACAGGTTTTAGTTGGATACTGTCCCGAAGCACATGGAGGTAGTGAGCGGTCGAAAGGATTTGTCTCCCTGGTATAAGGAGTTGATGTTGTGCTGTGCTAGATTGGCTATAAGCATAAGTCTCTGGCCATGGCGGATGAGATAAACTAATAAGTGTTATCAGTTGTATCTTAGGTGGTTATGAGTCAGATTCTAACGGTTTCCATCTCCCAGACACGGTATGCGACACTTTCAGACGAAGAGACCGGATTGTACGATGGCTGTCACTGATAGGCTCTATAGGGTACGGATGTGCTTTCTTGTCGACATTTCTTTCGTTCAATATTTGGGTAGCCGTTGCGTACAGCTAGTACCGATGACGTGCTTGTGGGTTATGGATTTGATTCAGTAGCTCACTGCCAGCGTATTGTCGAGTGTTTAGAGTCCCACACAGAGGGTCTCCCGGCTCACGCGAAATGATGTAGTGTGAGTATGATGATACGTACGAGAGTTCGATTAAACACGTGTATTTGATATATGTATTTTAATCGGACGTTTTGATAATACTAGCCGGTTTGAAAGAACGCCGGATTATTAAATCAAGTGTTGATTTAATATCGGCATATATATGTGTGTGTGCGTGTGCGCGCGCGCTAGTATTATTTATCACTCCCATTTTCTTTATTTATGTATTTTTTTATACTTATACATGTATTTATGTATTTTGATACATAGGCTTTTCTTATCTTTTTCTTTTGGAAGGTTTATGAAGAGTGTGGGCTTGTGAGATATTGGCATGAGTCATTTGCAAACATTCGTCTCTTCGCAAAAGCATTGGATGAGAAAGAAAGAAGGATATGCTAAGTTATTATTCATTTCTCATTCTCTCTCTTATTTTTATGCTAGCTTGCTTTTTAAAAAGGAAAAAGAAAAAAGAAAAGAGTGAGAGCAAGAGAGATAATTCTCTACATCACTTGCTATAATTTCCTAGCAAGATTTCATTGCAAGTTACTTCACTAAAGATCACCTGTGGGTGAAGTTGAAGCTTAGAGTCGAGGTTCCTTCACATGGATCATCTTTGGCAAGTTGGATTGACGACCAAGCACGTTCCTACGACCATGGGGCCTAGCAAGGGTCCTCCGCAATTGGATGGACACGCTACAAAGGTTGTAGCACTAAAAACCTAGCTCTAGTTACTTTTGTGCTCATTTTGTTTTCAAGTTTAAAGTCTTTAGGTTGACTGTGCATGCTATTTCTCTCTAGTTTTTTAAAATTATTGCTTCTTCTTGCTTAAAAATCTCTACTAGGTGAGCATAGCACCCTTACAATGGTATCAGAGACACCCAAAGACTTTAACTTGCTTTTTATGATGCTAAAGTTTTGGATCATGAAGTTTTTCCATTTCTAGTCTTCAAAGATTAAGCCTCTATTCCCTTTTCAAAACTCTGACCTGAAATTTTTTTAAAACATGCATTTGAAGTAGTTTTGTAGTAAAAAAGATGTGTAAGGAGCTCGGGGCAATTTAATTGCACCCTGGTCGACCAGGCCGGCCTTTTGCCCCCTGGGTCGGCCAGGTTGAAATTTTATGGCTCCAGGCTCCCTCGGGGGCTTACACAGATGGAAACTATATTTTTGAATGTTTCTTTTGTCCTAGAATTTGATTTGATCATCCTTGAGTTTGTGAGTTGTTCGGAAAAACGTTTTGATCAAAATTGTAGCATCGTATTAGTTTCCGCATTTATAGAGATGCGTTGGTAAACGTCACCTAATTGATGAGTGATCAATTAGATGAACTTGTGCATTTGATATTTGTGGTGTTGTGCATGTATAGGTTATTATTGTTGTGATGGTTAAACGGATATTCGTTTGAATAGCCCCTCGTGAATGATGTGATTGTACTATTTATAATATTTATTTCATTTATTCGTTTAATTAGGATGAGCAGCCAGATTGTGGCCGTCATTGCCGGTGTCTGTATATTATATATTTTTTACCAGGACACGATCAAAATGCGATCGTAGTTGCCATTGTATATTATATAGGCTTACCCCAAGATGAAGCGCTCGAGTCGCCGGGTTCTAGAATACATCGGGTGACCATCTCAAGAAGTTGAGACTTGGGTCGCCTAATTCTAGGATTGGTGGATAGCTCACCGTGCTTGTAGGGGGTTAGGATAGATCCACAGAGGAGTGCTCAAGTTACCGGGTTCTAGATAGTGCCGGGTAGCCCACTCATGACATTGAGTGTGGGTTGCCTCACTTTTAGGATTGGTAGGTAGCTTGCCGCACTCATAGAGGTCTAGGATTGATATTATACGTGATATTCATACGAAAGTGGAATGTCGTGTTTCGTTTGCGGCTTAACGAAATACGAGATTTCTAATATATCCGCTTTCCCATATTCTGTGATGTTTATATCACGCTTGATATGACTATATATATATATATATATATATATATATATATATATATATATATAATAAATGTTTTTATATGTTTTGCATATGCGCTAGCCCTGTCTCCACCCTGCCGTAAGTTAAGTAGCCTTACGGTGAAAACTCGAGGCTCCATGGAGAATGCGGATGGCATATATTTGGATTATATTTTCGTTATTTCTGGTGTGACTAGGAACTTAATTGATGGGACTGCATTAATTTAGATTAATGCAAAGAAATAAACCTAAATGATATTGTTGGAACCAAATTTTAAAACCACTCGGTTTTCTTCAAAACCACTCATTTTAAAACCCAGAACCTAAACCACTCCCTTTCAAAGTCACTCGGTTCCTTCAACGATATCAAATTCATTACGTTCAAGATTTTCTAAAACTAGTCGTAGCCCTCCGTCATTTCAGATAAGTAGTGCTTAGTATTCGTGCTGCGTATGTTGGCTTAGTCAAGACGTAGTGAACGGTAGCTAAGTAATACTTATTTGCTGCATAGAGATGAAATTATCTAGGACAGTCGCATAACCATATTGGCTTAGTCAATGGCTTATACGGATGGGTCTAAATTAATCAAGATAATAATGTGTTGAACTTGACTTGAGGTTTATGATATGTTGGTTCAGTCAAGGTCATAAGCCGTTGGGGGTAAAAATATTATCGGGAGTTTCAAGTGTTGAAACTTGCAATATGATTTCATACGTTTTATATGATAGTTGGGTCCCGATTCTCACTGTGAGTAAGAGTTACTCTCGAGAGATTTTCACTTCACAACTAACTAATCCATTAGGTGTTTAGAAAGGTGTTAACGGGGTTATGCCTTTGCGGAAATGGAGTTATTTAATTAGGTTCGTGCGAAAGAACGGGGAGCCTCCCTCGGGGTACCAACACTGGCATGGCTGAACGGTTAGCGAATTTGTGGGGTGTACATAATCCTGGCTTGTTCTCCTTTTAGGGTTTGAAGGAGAATTCGACGAAACAGTGGGAGCCATCATGATTAGATAAATTAATAAACTAATTTAATTTTGTAAGAGCGCACGCTAAGTGTTTCTTTTCTCTCTCTCTCCAGGAAGCGACCATTTCACGCCTTAAATCAAAAGATAATAAAGTGTATGACTTGATCAAACCCGTTTATTATACTGGGCCAGGGAACATTATATCCGCTCTAACTTATGATAATTGTCATGAGTATGGGAATGGAATAGAGAAATGCAAGGATTTCCACGAAACCCTGATGAAAAAGAAGTATTCTGATGCATCTTCTTCAGGTATGTTGGTTATTAAGAACTGTTTCTCAGTATACTCTACGTCCTGGATATTGGATACTGGATCAAGATCCCACATCTGTGACATGTTACAAGAGTTAAGAAGAAATAGAGCATTGGGAAAGAGTAAAATGTCCTTCAAAATAGGGAACGGAGCAATTGTCAATACTGATGCCGTAGGCGAGTATCATCTGGTGTTGCCGAATGGCAATACATTGATTTTGAACAACCGTTCCTATGTATCGTCTATGGTTGCAATATAATATCCTTTTTTTTATTAGAAAAAGATAGATATAACTTTGCCTTAGAGAAAAATATTATGAACATTTTTCTGAATCAAGTGTTGATTGGGTTTTGTACATTATATAATGGATTATAAGTTCTAAATTAAAAAACAGTTTTCAATATACATAACACTCACAAAAGAAAAAGTTCAGAAATGAACGAAGCTTTCTTGTGGTATTGTAGACTTTATCATATCAATAAGACCAGCCTAGCTAAGTTACATAAGGATGGATATTTGGATCTGTTTGAATTTATATCGTATGAAACTTTTCAGTCTTGTCTCAAAGGAATGATGGCCAAAACTCGTTCACAGGACACGGAGAAAGAGCTACAGAGCTCTTGGGACTCATTCATAGTGATGTATGTAGTCCAATGTCTATGCATGTGAGAGGTGAGTACTCTTACTTTATTATATTCACTGATGATCTCTGCAGGTTCGGATATGCATTCCTGTTGAAACACAAATCTGAAGCTTTTGAGACATTCAAAGAATATAAGAACGAAGTAGAGAACGAAACGCGAAAAAGTATCAAAATCGTACGATCTGATCGAGGGGGAATACTTGAGTACGGAATTTCTGGACTACCTAAAGGAGAATGAGATTCTCTCTCAGCTTACTCCCCCGTATACACAATAGCACAATGGTATATCGGAGCGGAGGAATCATACCCTATTGGAAATGGTTCACTCTATGATGAGTAATGTTGAGCTATCTCTTTCATTCTGGGGATATGCACTTGAGACAGTGGTGTATCTTTTGAATGATGTTTCATCCAAATCCGTGCCTACGACTCCATATGAAATATGGAGTGGACAAATACCATATCTTAAACGTATTAAGATATGGGGTTGTCAACCTATATTAAAGTGAAAAATCCGAAAAAACTATAGGCTCGTTCATTTCTATGTAAATTTGTGGGATATTCAAAGTATTCGCCTAGATATCTTTTCTACCACATCGAGAAACAGAAGGTGTTTGTTGCTCATCACGCCACCTTTTTAGAATGACATTTTTTTGTAAAAGAAATTTGTAGGAACACGGTAGAACTTGAAGAAATTTATGAAACACAAATTACAACTGAAGATTTGGTAGAACAATAGGATTCGATAGTCCCGAACGAACCTCAGTTACTCCGCAGATCTAGTAGGGTTCCTAATCCACTCGAGAGATACTACGGTTTTCTCATAGACAGAGATAGAGATGATTGCATCATGGAAGATGATGACCCCATTAATTTCGAGCAAGACATCACAAGTAGGGACTCTATGAAATGATTGGATGCTATGCGATCTGAGATGGAATCCATATACACCAACAAAGTATGGATTTTGGAGGCCGCTCCTGAAGGGGTAAAACCCATTAGGAGAAAATGTATCTTCAAAAAGAAGCTCGGTGTTGATGGAAAGGTTGAGACCTTCAAAGCTAAACTTATAGCAAAAGGTTTTTGTCAATGACTAGGTGTGGACTATGATGAAATCTTTTCTTCAGTACCTATACTTAAGTCTATCCAGATCCTACTTGCTATTGATACCTTCCATGACTATAAAATCTGGCAGATAGATATCAAGACCGCCTTTCTAAATGGTGATTTAGAAGAGAGCGTGTATATGACACAACCAGAAGGCTTCATAGACAGTGGGAGCAGCAGAAAAGTATGCAAGTTGCTTAAATCCATTTATGGATTAAAACAAGTATCACGGAGTTGGAACATCTATTTTGATGTTACAGTTAAAGAGTTTGGCTTCATAAAAAATGTAGATGAATCATGTATATATAAAAAGGCTATAGGGAGTGTTGTTGTATTCCTCGTATTGTACATGAATGACATTCTCTTGATAGGAAATGATATTCCTATACTGCAATCGGTAAAAATCTTCTTGTCACACAAATTCATTATGAAATACCTAGGTGGTGCTTCCTACATTCTGGGATTAAGATCTATAGGGATAGATTTAAAAAGATATTGGGATTGTCCTAATTCAGACATTGACGCTATACTAAAAATATTTAGTATGGAAGATTCCAAGAGCGGCAACTTACCCGCTTGTCACGGAATCACCCTCTCCAAAAAGATGTCTCCCAAGGCTGATGAGGAGAGGGTTCACATGAATGACATACCCTACGATTCGACGGTGGGATCCATTATATATGCGATGTTATATACTATGCTAGATGTATCTTACACACTTAGTGTGCTAACAAGGTATCAATCGAACCCACTGGAGAAGTATTGGACAGCTGTGAAGAACATTCTTAAATACCTGCAAATGACTAAAGAAATGTTCTTGGTGTATGGTAATGGCGATCTCCAAATGGGGGCCTTTACCGATTCGAACTTCCAAAGTGATATAGATGACACCAAGTCTGTCTCGTCTTATGTCTTTACACTCAACGGAGGGACGGTCTGTTGGATGAGTTCTAAATAGGATACCGTAGCAGACTCGATGATAGAGGATGATACATCACTTCTAACGATACTGCCAAAGAGGCTGTCTGGATGAGAAAATTCATCACTGAATTTGGAGTTGTTCCAACCATTGTTTATCAAATACCCTTGTATTGTGATAACAACTGGGCTTATGACGTTGGCTAAGGAATCTCGGTCCCATCTGCAATCCAGACATATTTGAGGCGGTACTACCTGATCCGGGAGATTTATGTGTATATATTTTATTTTATTACGTACCGCTAATACATGTTGATAAAACTCGTAAGATCTTTGTTTGATTACCAGGACTATGATGCGTCGTATTAGTGGGGCCTGGGTAATCGATAAGCACATTCTTAAAAGTTCCTAATTATGAGAGTATCGAGACTGGGCATCGATATTCTAGAGTAGACTAGTGTATATGTTTCTTGACCTAACCGGGGCTATGGTTGGTCCCAGAGCCATCGGTGTTTGACACCAAAGATTGTATATAGGTGCTCATTAGAGAATGAGTACATAGAATGGACTCACCGAGAAATCCTAGATGGTATTATACCTATTGTCAGATAGTAGTTCTCTGGTGACATGAGTACATGGTAGTCTGTAGAGCTTAGATCGTCATAGTGTCTTGTGTGTGCTCCCATTGTACATTAATTACTATCTAACCGCGGCTTTAAAGAACCGTGCATACAAGTTTTAGTTGGGTACAGTTTCGAAGCACATTGAGGTAATGAGCGGTCGAAGGGATTCGTCTCTTCCTGGTATAAAGAGTTGATGTTGCGCTGTGCTAGATTGGCTATAACCATAAGTCCTTGGTTAGGGCGGATAAAATAAACTAATAAGTGTTATCGGTTGTATCTCAAGTGGTTATGAATCGGACATCAGCACGACTTATCGGGTTATTGGGAGTCTAACGGTTTCCACCTTCTAGACCCGGTATGCGACACTCTCAGACGAAGAGACTGGACTGTATGGTGACTGTCACTGAAATACTCTGTAGGGTACGGACGAGCTTACTTGTCGACCTTTCTTTCGTTCAATACTTGAGTAGCCGTTATGTACAGCTAGTACCGCTGACGTGCATTTGGGTTATGGATTTGATTCAGTAGATCACTGCCAGCGTATTGTCGAGTCTTTAGAGTTCCACACAGAGGGTTTCCCGGCTCATGCGAAATGATGTAGTGTGTGTATGATGATACGTACAGGAGTTTGATTAAACACGTGTATTTGATACACGTATTTTAATCGGACGTTTTAATAATACTAAATGGTTTGAAAGAAAGCCGGATTATTAAATCAAGTGTTGATTTAATTTATATATATATATACATATATATATATATATACACATATATATATATACACATATATATATATATATACATATATTCTGGTATTATTTATCATTCTCATTTTCTCTCTTTATGTATTTGTATTTTGATATTTATATATGTATTTATGTATTTTGATACATAATCTTTTCTTATCGTTTTCTTTAGGAAGGTTTGTGAAGAGTGTAGACTTGTGAGTCATTGGCATGAGTCATTTGCAAACATCCCCCTCTCCACAAAAGCATTGGATGAGAGAGAAAGAAAGATATGCTATGTTATTATTCATTTCTCATTCTCTCTCTTGTTTTTGTGCTAGCTTGCTTTCTAAAAAGGAAAAATAAAGAAGAAAAGAGTGAGAGCAAGGGAGATAATTCTCTGCATCACTTGCTATAATTTCCTAGCAAGACTTCATTGCAAGTTACTCCACTAAAGATCACATTTGAGTGAAGTTGAAGTTAGAGTTTCCTTCTCGTGGATTATCTTCGGTAAGTTGGATCGACGACCAAGCACATTCCTACGACCATGGAGCCCAGCAAAGGTCTTCCGCAATCGGACTGACACGCTACAAAGATTGTAGCACTAAAAACCCCAGCTCTAGTTTCTTTTGTGCTCATTTTGTTTTCAAGTTTAATTCTTTAGGTGATTCTAGGGTTTTTGCATGCTATTGCTCTTTAGCTTTTAAAAATTATTGCTTTCGCTTGCTTAAAAATCCTTACTATGTGAGCATAGCATCCTTACTGGATGGCTACGTTTGCAAATTGAAGAAGTCGTTTTATGATTTGAAGCAGTCTTCAAGACAGTGGTACAAACGATTTGATCAGTTTATTTTAGCGATTGGGTACACAAGGAATATTAAGGATCAGTGTGTTTATGTGAGGCTACTAGACGATGGGTCCCAAAATTTTCTTTTATTGTACATAGATGATATGTTAGTGGTATCACACAGCATATCAAAGGTCAACAAGTTGAAATAACAGTTGAGTCAGGAGTTCGAGATGAAAGATTTGGGGGCTGCGAAAAAAATACTTGGCATGGAGTTTGTCAGGGAGAGAAAGTGTGGTGAGTTGCGTCTGCGACATAAATAGTATATTAAGAAAGCTCTCGCTCGAGATGGGAGGGAGAAGGTAAAACCCGTGTCTACTCCTTTATAAGTGCACTCTATGCTTTCGGTGAAGTTATCACCAGGGTCGGATACGGAGAGTGAGTACATATCTAGAGTGCCATATACGAGTGTAGTAGGAAGTTTGATATATGTGATGGTTTACACGTGTCCAGACATAGGGATGGTCAGCCGATATATGGCTAATCCGGGCAAAGAGCATTGGCTGGTTGTAAAGCGGATTCTGAGGCACTTGAGGGGTACTTCGGGGTTCAGCTTGTTATTCAGCAGAGACAGTATGGATGGTTGTATTGTGACAGGTATTGTGACTCAGATTTTCCTGGTGATAGGAACAGACGGAGATCTACAACGGGCTATATATTCACGTTGGACACTGGTGAAGTGTCATGGAGATCGACGTTACAGTCCATTATCGTATTATCGACGACAAAGGCAGAGTTAATAGATGCTACGGAGGCTATCAAAGAGGCTATATATTTGTGTGGATTGATGGGTGGTATGGATGTTCCACATGATTTCACGGAGGTGTTTTGCGACGGTCAGAGTGTGATTCACTCGGCGGAGCATTAGGCGTATAGTTCGAGAACTAAGTATATCAAGATGAAAGATTTCTTTTTGAAGAATAAGAAGAAGGTTATTTCTCTTATGAAGATCAGTACTCATGAAAATCCGGCGGTCGCATTTACGAAGGTGGTGCCAGTTTCTAAATTCAAGTTTTGTTTGGACTTGATTTACCTAGTTACTTGATAAAGGCGAGAAACGACGAATTGCAGAATTCCAAGTTTTTTCATGGAAGTATAGAGATTTTACGAATTTGAATCAAGATGGAGATTATTAAAATTGATTGCAAATTCGTAGCACAAGATGAAGGCCTAAGTTTTAAGCCAAGCCCGTGCAACACATGTGAGGATCCAAGTCTTGTGATTGATGTCGGCTTCAAATATGAGTGGGACCAGGATTAGTTTTTTTGGAAGGTTTTGGCGTAATCTAAAACTTGAATTATATGCTTCTCTCTTAGGGAGTTATGTATGATAATTAATTACCTAAAATTAATTAGTGTATCCATCATGACAGAGAGCTGCTGCGGCTTTAGAGATTAATTAATTCCAGAGTGCCAATAAAGAGGGTTGCATTGGCAGCCAGAATTAAATCTACAGGGGCCAGATTGAAAGAAGTATGCGGCTTGGAATTAATCCACAGTGGCCTTTTGAGAGAGAGAGAGAGAGATTGAGATTTGTACAGATATTGAGTGGCTTTGTATTTGGTTGGCAGAAATTATCTCTTGTAATTTTTCGTTGAATAGTGAGAGCATTTCGTCGTTGGTTTGTACAATTAGGTGCAAGTGCGCAACGAACATGGGTAATATCTTGTGTCGTTTGCTTGGTGTGTTTTTCCTTTATTACTTATTGATTTTGCGTAGTTGCTGCGTTGTGATTTTATTCATTAGTTTCGATTCACGGGTATCGATCTCCCTTTGTGTACTTTGGTGCCAATTTTCACAATAGAGGGTGTAGCAAAACAAGGGTCATTCTCAGCAAGCATGATGCCTGTTCCTTTTGAGATATCATTCACAAGAACTTTCTGATTTACATAAATGCAGTTTTTATCCTGAATATTTTTATCAAAACTCTCAAGAGAGGTGTCCACATCTTTTATTCTTAAAAGGCTTAGACGTGGGAAACCCTTTGATGTTTGGCCCAAAAATAGAAAACCTTTATAATGTTTGAAAACCTATTGTATAACATTTGATAGCTTGCACTTGACTCCTCTCAGTTAACTTCCATTAAATATTTCATTCAAAATTTTCGTGTCTCTACAAAATGGCCCGCGACTTCCTCTAAATGCTATTTTTATTCTTTTTTGTTTTGTAGGGGCATTATGATCAAGTCGTGTAATTTTTGGATGGAAAATCCAATGACCGTTAAGTGAGGGGGGCAAAATGCAGGTTTAACGACGGACTTCTGCGGGCGATGGACCGCCACGTCCCTAAACTGGCGATGGACCACCACGTCCTTAAACTGGCGATGGACCACTACGTCCCTAAACTGGAAATGGACCACTATGTCCCTAAATTGGAACAATAGAGCCCAAACGCTCTTTTGTCGGATCTAAACGATCCCGTTAAGTCGATCTTAGTCCCAAATTGGACTAACGTATCTTTAACAACCGTTTAAGTTGATCTTAGCTTCAAATATGGCTAACGTATCTTTAAACCTTCAAACAGACTTTAGTCCCAAATTGGAATATGGATCACCCAACCAATTTTGGTCCAAGGGTACATCTCTGAACTCCTCTGACACCTGTCGTTGTAATCCTTCAACGTCGTCAGAGAGGTGACGGGTCCCGACGGCCATACAATCAATGGATCACTATGTCCCTAAACTGAAACAATAGAGCCCAAACGCTCTTTTGTCGGATCTAAACGATCCCGTTAAGTCGATCTTAGTCCCAAACTGGAGTAACGTATCCTTAACAAACGTTTAAGTTGATCGTAGCCTCAAATATGGCTAACGATACGTTTAACCGTTTCGTCTTGTCCCGTGGGAACGAGTAGGGAGAACCTTCAGTTTCTTGTGCCAGACTCAAACGTTTATGTTTTCGTTTACAAACGTTAATGGGTTTTCCACTTTTGCGCTAAACATGAGGAGTGTTTGCTGCATTTAAGCCTTCTTAAAAGTAAGAAATTTATTCTACAAATATATGAAAAAGATATATCAAAACCCATTATAAACACAAAGGTAAATTGGAACATACAAGATTAGTATTGCTTCTTTAAATCTAAAGATAGAAAGGCAATAATAATACAAAAACAATCAATATTTCACTGGAAACAAATAATGATAAAAGTATTTCTTTATTCGAACTTCTATCATATACAATGTTATTATTGTTAATAATGAAACATACATAGTCAATTTCTAATTTGTGCTATAAGCTATACAAAGATTTTCTGCATTTGGATTTCGAAGAGAGTATATGCAGATTAACTTTGATCTGGACCATTCTTCTATGTCTATAGAGATCGAACTAACCTTTTCGTAATCAATGTTTAACCTCCGACTATAAATTCCGAGAGGCAAACTATAGATCGCTCCATCGACGATAGTAGTCACGGTCGCTAAGGAAACAAGAGGTTTTGACCGGAGCTAAGAGTTAAGACCATGTGATGAAATGTAATTTCCGTTACATCCAAATGGAAGATGTTATTTTTTCGATACAGGAGGAGCGACGTATCCGAATGCCACCTTGTGTGCTCTGGCACGCTTTTCATCCTTGGAGTATTTCCTGGCGTTTTACTTTTATTTTTTGTTATATTTTCTTTGTACTTGTTTTGCTACTTTCATCGAATGAAATGCGGGTGCTAACCATCGTTTAGTCAGGAAAAAAAACCAAGATCATCGATGTTGATACTGTGCTCATTGTACATGCAGACTAAGTCCATACAACTGAAAAGAAATCTACTTTTCCTATCAGCGTAAAGTACCGGGCCTCCTAGAGGAGGCCGGTACAATTGTGGCCCAACGGGGCGGGGTTTGTTCTTGGCCTCCTGTTTCCTATGTACGACTTGTAGAGAAATTTTTCTGTAAACCCTTTATAAGCCCTTTGATGGGATTCGAGATTCATGTAAGAGAAAAGAGAGTGTGTGAGCGTGAAAAAAGATTTGTATCGATCTTAAAGCCCATCCAAGAGCTTGCAAGGCGCTTGTAGAGAAATTTTCTCTGCATACCTTTGTAGAGAAGTTTTTTCCTGCATTTTCAACTTCAAACTATTAAAATAGGAGAAATCTTTTTCCACCCACTTTAACTTCTGCCCGCATATACCCAAAAGACAGCATGGATCCTACACGTGCAATTAATTTTCAGATGATGTGTGCCTCATCTCTTCCATCTCTTGGATACATGTGTCTGTGAATAATTGGTGGACAGTAAGTATTTCCAATAAAAATATCATAATTTAAATATTCATAATTTTATCATGACCTGTGCACAATAAATAAATGAATTTGCCAACCCATATTTTTGAAAGAGCATGTCGTATTTGATTTGAAATTTTTTGCAAGTGAATATTTTCTTGATTGAAGAATTATTAAATGGAACTTTAATTATAATGATCATCTGATATTTTTCAGATATGAAAGATGGTGTTAGCAAATTGGCAAATGGTATATGGTCCATATGGACATGCTTGGTTAGCATGATAAGATATAAGAGAAAACTAATATTTTAAATATGAATCCATTTCTTGTAAGAACAAAAGAGAGCTTGGTTAGATGGATCGTTTTGATTTTCCAAATCCGCTAGATTTGATTTTTACTCTTCAGTAGGCTTGAAACTTAATGACTTCTTCTTCATAAGTTAAAGTGTTTATATCCTTCCCGCTATACTAAGTCGTATAGATAAATAATTTTTTCTTATTACTGTCGAGCAATCTATACCTAAAATAACGTGAAGAGACAATACAATCTCCAATTAATTAGTAATACATATGTTTATGATTTTACTTAACCCTATAATTGACATGATTTTAGTTATAATATCTAATCAGTATCATAACAAAATCAACATCTTATTCTTTTGTATGGCAAATATATGGAAAGAAATATAATTCTATTAAATGGAGAATTAAAATAATACATGTATCTTTCAATGTATTTCTTAATCTTATATTATGATTGATAGCTTTTTGTAGTTATCTAATTGTTTGTTAGTTTTCTTTTTCCTTGCTTTGTTATTTCTTATTTCTTTTTGACCAGATATCAAATGTTAGCTTTGTGTCTATAGGTTATTTTCTTTATTTCTTTGTATGCTCACAAATAATAATGTCCAACTGCTTGCATTTTCTCTTTTAACAGTTTTTAGCAGTAATTATCATTAAAGCATTCATATTTAAAAAAAAAAAAAGATTTTGAGCATATTTTTATAAAAAAAAGTGAAAACTTTAGCATCAATTTTAATAGTGCCCCCAAAGAGTAATTCTGGCTACGTCCCTGTTTGCATAACATGGACATCATACTGGCAGGCTTTCTACAACAGTGAGTCCTACACTGAAAATGATCATGGCCTATCAAGATGCCGTAAACTAAAATTTAAGAGACTTTTATGAAATTGTTTTAAAAAAATTAAAATAAATTGAAATCTTTTTGAGAGAATTTAGGTCGAGCATAAAAAATTAGCGAGAATGAATTTTAATTAAAATGCTGATCATTTCTGCAATAATAAATTTCTTGAATTTTTAGACAACTTTGTGTGTCCATTCATGGCACTTTGTGTGTCCATTCATGGCATGGGGTACTTGCTAGTATACATATAAAGCTACCTGGCAAGTTTCAAGCTCTTTTTGGTTCCATAGCTAGCATTTCAAGCTTTTTTTTTTATCCACCAGCCATATATATATATAGAGAGGGAGAGAATAATGGATAAAAGAGGCCCTAAAAGGCTTTTCTCTTAGATGGCATCGAAAATTTATATACTCTCATTTGGCCCACAACCGTTTTACTGCAGCTATATTGGAAAATAGTCGTTTAATGAATTGTTCATTTTATTTTCAGTATATGGATGGAAATTTCTTTTACTATCATCAGTAAATCAAGAAGAGACATGGAAGAGAATCCTGATACCATTTATAGTATGGTGAGCGTGTGCATTGTCATAACGCCAACAATATGTGGAAGGCAAAAGATTAGACACGTTTTGAATTATATATGAAAAAAATTAAGAAACAATTATGATGTTACAGAAGGAAATGTATCGAGACGTTGCAAAAAATAAAGAACAACTATTATGCTACATTAAAATTAAAGCACCTCACGTTTTCGTCTAGCTGTTTTTTTTTTCAAGTCTGACCAATTCAACACCTATATGTAGTTATTAAAACTCTAGAGAACCCTTATGAAATTATGGGGGAAGTGTTAAAAGACATGGGAAAAAATACCGAGCCATCATAAGATGTGGAAAAACTCTTTATTCAAAAATAGTGGTGGAACCTGGACTTTTTATCAGCTAAGATGACAAATTTATACTATAAATTTGTCTTTCAATTTTTCAATAATCTTATTTTCCAAAATTATAAAACTAGTAGTGTTACACGTAATCTTATTTTATCCGCACATTCATCAATCGAATTTCATAAACTAAGGCTAATATCAAGGGAAAAGAAATTTAGCGAAATAAGTTAAGAAAATTCACTTTTGCAACAACTAATAAGGCTGGTAAAATCAATCCAACATGCACATAAATGCAAATTTACCAACTTATGTCCAACCTAATTATTTCGCACCCATTACAGCAAACTTTGCCAACATCCACCGAACTACCTTAATTTTTTTTATTAATATTCCAGCATACTTGAAGTGCAAGCCCGCAATTCCCACGTGTCAAAAACGTGTTCACGAATCTCATGATCATTTTCCTACCATCCATGGATTATTTACTCACTGCAGATACTTAGCTTATCAGTAAAGTTTGTCAAATTAATAAAGTGTAAGTTAGTACTTAGTTTGAGGTCCTAATTTCCCGTTATTGCTATCGCTATCGTAGTTGGAGTTATTTTGAGTCTCATTGAGATTTATATCATAATAATAGGGTTATTGGTGCGGCGCGTCCCCTTCTGAGGGAGAGTGCTAGGTTCGATTCTTAAGACAGGAAGTGGCCACAATTTATCGCTATCGGGGCCAAGTCGTGAGTCCCCACGGTGCGTGTGTGCGTTGTGTGCTTGAGTATGCTGTGTGAGCGGGTGTTTTGTGTGCATGGGTTAGGCTTACGTTCCAGTTCCAAAAATAAAATAAAATAGGGTTATTGGTTAACTTTACAAAGTCACATCAAATTTTAAAAATACCATGGACAACATTTTGGATGCCCTTGGTAGGAGATAATATAGGTGTTAATTCTATATTACCATGAAATATTATCACGTTTATTTAGGTGTAAAAGATATTGCCCCAGGAATATAGGATTATCATGATAATCAAATGACCCCATTTCATGATGATTCTATTCCCCCAAAATATACATCTATCCTAAATTAATTACCACGAAATAATCCTGCCTAACATGAAATAAGCCATTACAATTCGCAGTTCGCTGCCGGCTGGCCGCCGGTCATCGCTGAAAGGTTTTGACAATGCCTTAGCCATCCTCCGTGGCCGTTTGCAGAACAAAATTTTTATCAGCGAACAAAATAGGCATTAGAATAACCATAAACCGGATTTTTACCATAAACCTAACTAGCAAACTATGAAGATCTATCTACTATGATAGAAAGTATATCTAAAGAAACCAAGTCCTTCGGGTCTTCGATCCTCTCCTTTGGCTCCTCAAGAGATGTACGGATCGTGCTTAAACTTCGGCTTTCTCGCGTCAAAGATGATCAATCCGAGAGTTTCGACTTTGAGCTCCTACCTCCAAAACAAGGTAACTAGGCTACTTAGCTTGCTAATCTAAATAGCCTAGAGTGTGTAAAGAGTGATGATGGATTAATATATCTCTTATAGCCTTAGGTTTCTCAATTCATAAGACATGAAAGGCTAGAGGAAGAAGAAGGAGACTTGAAGAAAACCTAATGAAGAAAATAGCTTGTAAGAAGAAAACTTAAGTGTGATAATAATATATGAAGCATACAATATATTATTGATGAGATAAAAATATCTCACAAATATCAAGCATGCTTCACAAAATATTTATTTTGTCAAGCTATGAGTCATGCTTCATTCAACAAAATATCTACACCTCATTAATCTTTAATCAAAAGATTAAAAGAAAACTCTGATAAGGTGTTCTCTTCTAAAAGCTTTCTCGAGTGAATTATGAGAATGCCCCTCTTCCGTATATACATACATGTATCCGTATTCCGAAGAATATTAATACAATGAGACGAAAATAATCCATCAGTATAATACTAGGATCTGGTTTAAACCAAAACCCACTAGTATTATCTGTCCGAATCATCATACGTGCACAAGTACACGTACGTGATCGAACCCTGTCGTAAAACCATACGACCTCTATATCGTTTCCCCCGAAGCAGGGAAACCCTCTGTGTGGGACTCTAAAGACTCGACAGTACGCTGGCAGTGGGTTTAACCACAAGCACGTCAGCGGCACTAGTTGTACGTAATGGCTACCCAGGTACCAGTCAAAAAGGAAGGCCGACAAGAAAACTCATCCGAACTCCTACTGAGCCTATCTGTGACAATCTCCGTACATTATTGTCTCTTCGTCTAAGAGTATCGTATACCGAATCTAGGGGTGGTAAATGTCAGACCCTAATAACCCGATAATTCGTGCTGATGATGAGGCTCAGGACCAATCCGAGAAACTACTGATCAACCTATCAGTAAATCCCAACTGCCTTGGCCAAGGTTTTATGATCCTGACCAATCGAACACAGTGCGATATCAACTCCCAATACCGGGAGAGACGAATTCCCAACAATCGCTCACTGCCTTCATGTGGCTCGAGACTGTACCCAACCAAAACATGTTTGCACGACTCAGTAGAACCGTGGTAGGGTAGTGATCAAAGCACAATGGGAACTTACACGAGACAAATGACGATTCAGGTCCGAAGACTAACCTGTACACATGTCACCTGAGAACTTCCATCTGAGGATAGGTATAATACCATCTGGAAGTTCTCTTCGAGTCCGTCCAGTGTACTCACACCCAGTGAGCACCTGTATACGATCTTAGGTGCATCTGACCAATGGCTGCAGGACCAACCATTGTCCCTTGTCGGGGCTAGAAACGTATACACTAGTCTACTCAGGAGTATCAATGCCCAGTCTCGATACTCACGCAACTAGGGACTATTTAAGAATGTGCTTATGAACTACCTTGCTCCCAAAAGTATGATCGCCATCACAACGCAGGTAGTCAAGCAAGATCCTATGGGTTTTATCAACATGTAACCACAATATGTAATAACATGTATAATATATGTCATGTTAAGATAAAGTCAAACCATAATAGTATCCTACTATATCAAGTCTTTATCAATATGTGTAAGCTGGATAAAGTATCAATGAAAACAAATACACATATCCTGATGAAGACAACTGAAATAATATACTATAAATCTGAGCAAGAATGTCATGTACATACATATCCCTAGTATCCATATGTATACATATACAATAATGGCCTCTAGGGCATATATATCCAACAATCTCCCACTTGCACTAAAGGCCAGTAATTGGTGTATCGAATACCCAACGTCTGCACTAAGGCCAGCTGCTGGCGTATCGCATACCCAACATCTTAAAAAGTCGCTCGAACTGCGCTTGGGGGAGGACCTTTGTAAATGGATCCACCGTGTTTTCTATAGTGTCCACTCTTCGCACCTCGATCTCCTGGCGATCAATGATCTCCCAGATCAAGTGATACCGCCTTAAGTTGTGTCTGGATTTCTGATGGGGCTGTGGTTCCTTCGCCAAAGTTATAGCCCCATTGTTATCGCAATACAAAGGTATCGGATCAACAATGGACGGAACGACCTGAAGTTCAGCACTGAACTTCTTCATCCAGACTGCTTCTTTTGCAGCATCGCTTGTAGCTATGTATTCAGCCTCCATCGTTGAGTCTGCGACAATGTCCTGTTTGGAACTCCTACAACACACCGCCCCTCCGTTGAGGGTAAACACAAAACCCGAGACAGACTTGCTGTTATCTTTATCACTTTGAAAGCTTGAATCGGTAAAGGACTCTACCTTCAGGTCTCCATTACCGAAAACCAAGAACATCTTCTTAGTCCTTCTCAGGTACTTAAGAATGTTCTTCACTGCTGTCCAATGGTTCTCACCTGGATTCGAATGATACCGGCTCACCACGCTTAGCGCGTAAGCTATATCCGGTCTTGTACATAGAATCGCATACATTATAGATCTTACCCCCGAAGCATAGAGTATAGTGCTCATGTGAACCCTCTCCTCGTCAGTCTTGGGAGACATCTGTTAGTTATAAATATGCCCTAGAGGCCATTACTGTACATGCGATGTATATTGTAGTGGATACTTGGACATATATAGGGAGGACTTTCTTGCTCGATATGATAGTATGCTATCTGGTTGCACTTTATCTTAACATATACACTTATTGTCTCTCTATTACATGTTGATAAAGCCCTTAGGATGAGTACTTGACTGCCAGGATTATGATGCAGATCATACTAGTGGGGACAAGGTAGTCGATAAGTACATCCTTCAAACGTTCCTAGTCGTGGGAGTATCAAGACAGGGCATCGATACTCCAGAGTAGACTAGCATATACGCTTCTCGACCCATGTGATGGGCGATGGATGATCCCATATCCATTGGTGTTTGACATCAGAGAAGGCATACGGGTGCTCAGTGGAGACTGGATACACTGAACGGACTCGCCGAGAACTCCTAGATGGTATTATACCTATTATTGGATAGCAGTTCTCTGGTGACACTGGTACAGGTTAGTCTGTAGACCCGAGATCGTCATAGAGTCTTGTGTGATTCCCACTGTGCTTTGATTTCTACCATACCACGGTCAAGAGATCGTGTAGAAAGGTGGTTTTTGGGTACAATCCTGAGTCACATGAAGGTAATGACCGATAGGAGGGGTTTCGTCTCTCCCGGTATTGGGAGTTGATGTTGCGCTATGCTCGATTGGCCATAAAATGAAATCCCTGGCCAGGGTTGCTGAGATTTATTGGTAAGTGTTACCAGTAGTTTCTCGAACCATTATGGACCTTGCATCGGCATGACTTATTAGGCTATTGGGGTCTGACGTTATACCACCCCAGGCTGTGATATGCGACATATCAGACGAAGAGACCGGACTGTACGGTAGTGTTACTGATTGGATTCGCAGGAGTACGAGCAGGCTTGCTTGTTGATCTTCTGATCGCTCAATACCCGGGTGGCCGTTACGTTTAGCAGACCGCTTGCGGCTTGTGGGTGTTTGATATGATCATCACCTACTGACGTCGTATTGATGAGTCTTTAGAGTCCTACACAGAGGTTTCCTGATTCATGCGAAACGGAGTAGGAGCACATATGTGATATGTGCGGGACCGAGATTAATGCGTGTATGTGATACCGCATTCTATTCTCGCGATTAGTGACATCGTAGGTTATATGTGATATAGCCAAGTTATCGGATCAAGTGTTGATTCGATAAGTTGTTACATTTGATATTAGTCGGTTATATGTAATATAGCCGGATTATTAAATTAAGTGTTGATTTAATAATTTAATGTAGAATTATATATTTGATATATTAAATTACATTAACTAATATTAGCTCACTTAAGTAATTATTTTTCTCACTTATGATATATTGATATATATATGATATATGTTAAATGTATTGTTTTCTTTTTCCACACAAAATATATATGTGATATATATTATTGTGTCATGTTAGGTTACACTTGCAACATGTATGTATGAGACTCACACTATACTAGGGTTAAATTATGGTTTATATTTATTTCAAGCAAATTCAAAATTGTGGATATATTTGTCATGGTTCAAAGCTTGTAGAAGTTTGTGGACTTCATTGACTTAGTTCACTCCTTTGTCTTGCTTAAGATACTTCTTAACCCAAACCTTAACTCATAGTTATGGTTTATTCTCTACATGAGTTAGGCATGACACTAACTCACCCATGGTTACAATTCTAGGCTCACTCTCTCATTCATTTTCTTCATCACTTCTTCTTCTTCCTCAAGCGAAAAAGCTTGCTAGCTTTTTCTAATTGATGATTCATTGTGAGAAAAATAAAACTAAAGGGAGCCCACTTCCTACTTCATCATCCTCTACTACTTGCCATTTAGTTTAGGGTGTTTGCTTCACTAATCTCACCATTAGTGAAGAAGAAGCATGAGCTCGAGTCTTCTCGACGTAGATCATCTTCGGCCTCGAAAACATTGAGCAAGCTTGTTCCGTACATCTCGTGGAGCCTTTCTAGAGTCCGAGGAGTTCACTACTTGGAGCGAAGGGCTACACGGAGCATTTGAAGTGAAGGACTGGTCTACAAAGGTTGTATTCCTTCTTCTCTTTAGTTTGTAAAGTGTTTACAATCTTGATAACCCTAAGTCTCTAGTTCGATCCTCGTTCGGGTTCTTTAGCTCTCTAGAAAATTTTGAAATGGCATGTTTGATGCCCTAGTAAACACCGTGAGGGTGCTAAGGAACCCTACTGTGGTATCAGAGCCTAGCTAGAGAATTAGGCGTTGCGTAGGCGAAGTTAGAATTCCGATCGAACCCCGAAAGCCCGAAATAACCCCCTTTCTGGAAATTTTTCCAAAAGTTGGATTTTTCCATGTTAAAAATATTCAAAAAAAACATGCAGGGAATTCTATGGACGCACCTGCAGAACGAATCCCTAACTCATCTAAGTGACCATGGATCCACGGCCAAAACATGGTTTTGGCGGTGGATCCGCGGCGCCACTTAAGAGGCTTGGGTCGGGCCCTTCAGCTGTAGGTCTATGGGTACTGTAGTATGTCTCTGGTTAACTTTAACAGTGCTCAAGTGTTGAGCTTTCTGGGAAATTTGGGAATTCGTTGATTCGATCGAAATATTTAACGTCGCCTAGCTTTCTGTGATTG
Organism: Agapanthus africanus; assembly: GCA_030015575.1. Taxonomy (NCBI): domain Eukaryota; kingdom Viridiplantae; phylum Streptophyta; class Magnoliopsida; order Asparagales; family Amaryllidaceae; genus Agapanthus; species Agapanthus africanus. The sequence goes on along the minus strand of JASDDO010000029.1, from coordinate 393,282,300 downwards.
TGATACAATATTTGGAATCCACTATAATTAGTTATGTGATAACTAGTTTGAATTTTATAAATCTAGCAGTTTAGTCTCATTTGATCGGTTGCCACGGAATTTTGATGTTGATCAAAAGTCCGTCGCAATTACGTAATGTACGCGGATACTCGCCGGGTAACCTTACTAGACAGCCATGCCCCATAGCTCCGACCAAGTGACTGTAGGAGAACCCCGTCGCCAAAAGCATCCATTCGGGTGCTCGCGGCAGCGGTGTTCCGCCTTAGTGCACTTCGTCGATGGCATCGGGGGTGCAGCCATCTAATAAAGTTTCTGACGAGCATTCGATCAGGTTATCGGGAATCTTGTTGAATTACCCGATAGGTTATTAGAAAGTTTTTTCAATATCGAGACTAAAATGCGGGGTTTATAATTGTTAGGCATGCGATATCTAAGGAATTCATTTGGTTAGGCATGAAATCCAATATATATGATACGTTGGGTTTATGATATCTAAAGTGGTTGCGGATTCCAACTGTTGTAGTTTTTCACTTTTTTTTCTGCGACCGTAAATGTAATATGTGATGTATCGCCGGTTTCGGTGCTATATGTCAACGACAACTGCGATACACATATTTACTTACGTTGATAATATGTGATGTTATGTGTTGCTGTGATATGTTATATTGGATTGTCATGTTTTGAATAGCCGGGGGTTTTATGTGAGATGAGGGTTTTTATTTTCATTCATATAAAATTCATTGTATATAATATTCGTTTATTAGGGCACTTCCGGGTTGAGGATGATATCACCATTGATTTATATTATTTACTTTTTCGCATTAGGATAGACCCAAGGCGGGGAGCACAAGTAACCGGGTTCTAGGGTCCAGTGGGAGACCATCTCGAGGAGTCGAGACCGGGTCTCCTAACTCTAAAATTGGTAGGGTTGCTTGCCGCTCTCGCAGGGGGTCTAGGGATGTGGGTTTGGCTATTCATCGTGACCGTGGAATCCGTGTCTTATACTGGCTTAAATTAAAACAAGGAATTCCTAGTATATCCAATATTTCATATGTAATTCTTCTGCTGCTGATATTCTGTGATGTGATCACTTGATATGTTCTGAGACGAATGCCTATATTATATTATATATGTGATATATAATAACTATTGCTGATTTCGTTTCTTCTGTGTTGCTTGGGAATCATAAAATTGATGGGAATTCATTAATGAGATAAATGAAAGAAAAAGAAACCTAAGAATATTGTAGAAACTTGTTTTAAAAACTGGTAGCTCTAGTTCTTACTTTGCATAGCGATATTTCTTGTAGAATATCCAGCACCTTATTCGATAAGGAAAGAGCCAAGATCCCTTCACTGGGAGTGACCTCTTTAGCAAAACTAGCAGATGCTACAACCCACTCAGTTTGTCTTTTGATTGCTTCTATAGTTTTTGCTTTGCATAGTGATATTTGTGAAATATCCTGCATCTTATTCAATAAGGAAAGAGCCAAGATCCCTTCACTGGTAGTGACCTCTTTAGCAAAACTAGTAAAATCCTCAAAAACACTCATTTTCAAAATCACTCGATTCTACAACGATATCAAGTTCATTACGCAAAAGGTTTTCTTAAAAACCTGTCGTAGCTCTCCATCATTTCAGATAAGTACTATTTAGTATTCGTGCTGCGTTTGTTGGCCTGCATCAAGACGTAGTGTGCGGTAGCTAACTAGTGCTTATCTGCTGTATACGATGCGATTGGATTAGGGTAGTCGTGCGATTTTGTTGGCCTGCGTCAAGGGTCGTGCGGGTGGGTTTAGTTCAATCATGAAATGTACGGATAGAACTTGACTGGCGGACTATGGTTTGTTGGCCTGCGTCAAGGTCATAGGACGCTAGGGGTAAAATATTATTGGGAATTTCAAGTGTTGAAATTTGCAATGAGATTGCATACCTTCTATGAGATAGTTGGATCCCGATTCCCACTGCGAATAAGAGTTACTCCTGGGAGAGTTTTATACATTACAATTAGCCGATTAAGTAGGTGTCTAGAAAGGTGTTAACGAGGTTTTGCCTCTGGGAAAACGAGGTTTATTTTAATTAGGTCCGTGCGAAAGCACGGGGAACCTCCCTCAAACTACGGACACTGGCCTGGCTGAAAGATTGGCGAAATTGTAGGGTGTAATTAATCCCGGCTAGTCTTACCTTTTAGGGTTGAACGAAGATTTGACTAAAACAGTGGGAGCCATCCTGATTAGATAAAATAATAACCAATCTAATCCTGTAAGAGCGTACGCAGAGTGTTTTTCTACTCTTTCTCTCTCCTGGTAGCGAACATGTCATGCCTTAATCAAGATAATAATATGGATGAATTGACCGAACCTGCTTATTATACTGAGCTAGGGAACGTTGGTTCCGTTCTTTCTTATAATTGTTATAAGTCCGAGCAGGAAATAGGGGAATATCCGGATTCCTATGCTACGCAATCGAATAAAGTGCATGTTGATGCATCTTCTTCGGGTATCCTTATTACCGAGAACTGTTTCTCAGTATCCTCTACGTCCTAGGTATGAGATATCGGATCAGGATCCCGCATATATAATATGTTACATGGGCTACAGAAAGGTAGAGAACTGAGAATGGGTGATATGTCTCTAAGTGTTAGATAATGGTGCAATTGATGTAACCAAGTCTGTTGGCAAATATCACCTTATATTAATATATTGATTCTGAACAAATGTTATTTCATATCGAACCTGATATACAACATTACATCGGTTTCTTTATTAAACTAAAGAAGGATATAATTCTGTATTGGAGGATAATGTTGTGAACATTTTCCTGAATCAAGAGTTGATTCGATCAGGCACGTTATATAATAGCATATACGTTCTAAATCAAACTACAGTTCAAAGTATATAGAACACACACAAGAGAACTAGTTCAGAAATGAACGAATCCTTCTTGAGATATTGTAGACTAGGTCATATCAATACGACACGACCAGCTAAGTTATATAAGGATGAATATGAGAATCTGTTCGAATTTTCATCCTATAAATACTTGCCAGTCCTGTCACAAAGATAAGATGACCATAGCTCCGTTTACTGCAAACAGAGAAAGAGTTAATGAACTCTTGGGATTGTTACATGATGATGTATGTAGGCTCCCTGTTTACACATGCCAGGATTGATTCTTTATACTTCATTACATTCACTGATCATCTCTCAAGATTCGAACATATGTTCCTGTTGAAACACAAGTCTGAAACTTTTGAGAAATTCAGGGAATATAAGCTTGAAGTTGAGAACCAGACAGGTAGAAGTATTAAGTCCTATGATGTGGTCAAGAAGCAGAGTACTTGCGCATGGAGTTCCTGAAATTTCTAAAAGGAGAATGAGATTCTCTCTCAGCTTACTCCTTCGAGTACACCACAGCACAACGGTGTATCGGGGTGGAGGTATCGCACCCTATGAGATATGGCGCGCTCTATGATGAGTATTGATGAATTACCTGTTTTCTTTTAGGTGTTATGCACTTAAGAAGCTGCATACCTATTGAATAGGGTTCCATCCAAATCAGTGCCTACTACTACATATGAGATATGGAATGGGAAGAGACCGTGTCTTAAACGAGTTAAGATATGGGGTTGTCTGGCCTATGTTGAAAGGCATAATCCGGACAAGCTCGAGGCAAGGTCAGTTCTGTATAAGTTTGTTACATATCTCGAACATTTGTAAAATATTTTCTACCACTCTGAGGAGCAAAATGTGTTTTGTTTCACAGCATGCCACCTTTTTAGAAAAGGAATTTCTTGTGAAGAAATTTGTGGTCATGGGGTAGAACTGGAAGTAGTTCCAGCTAGATAAACTAACAGCTGATGATTTGGTGAAACCAAAGGATTCAATAGTTTCCAACGAACCTCAGCCTCTCTACGAATCTAGTAGGGTTCCTCATCCACTTGAGAGATACTACGGTTTTCTCGGTGACAGTGGGAGCGAGGATCGCATCATGGTTGATAATGGCCCAACTAGATTCAGGCAGGCCATCACGAGTGGCGACTCTATGAAAAGGCTGGATGCTATGCGATCAAAGATGGAATCTATGTACACAAACAAAGTATGACTTTGCATTTTTCACCTGAAGGGGTAAAACACATTAGGAGCAAATGGATCTTGAGAAGATTATTGGTATAGATGGAAAAGATGAGACTTTAATGCTATGCTTAAGTCCATCAGAATCAATGCGCGCATCGCGGAGTTGGAACATCTGTTTTGATGTGACAATCAAAGAGTTTGACTTCATCAAAAAGGTAAATGAATCTTGTATATAAAAGAAGGTCGTAGAGAGTGAGGTTATCTTACACGTATTGTACGTAGATGACATACTCTTGATAGAAAATAGTTTCCTATACTACACTCGGTCAAGCTCCTCTTATCACGGGGATTCTCTATAGAAGATTTGGATGATACCTACTAAATCTTGTGGATTATGATCTATGGTGATAGATCTAAGTGGATGTTGGGAGTGTCCCAAATCCAGGTATATTAACACCGTACTAAAGGGGGTTTAGTATGGATAATTCTAAACGTGGTGGTCCGCCCACTTACTCATGGATCACTCTCTCCAAAAGGATGTCTCTCGAGACTGATTTAGAGAGAGAGCTCGCGTGCAAGGGATACCCTATGCATTGGCAGTAGATTCTATCAGAATATGCGATGTTATGTACTAGACTAGATGTAGCTGACTCACTAGGTGTAGTGATAAGGAATCAATCGGATCTTGGGAGGATCACTGGATAGCTGTGGAGGACATTCTTAAAGTACTTGAGAAGCACTAAAAGAAAGTTCTTAATTCCAGCTTCCAGAGTGATAAGTTTGACTGAGAGTCATTCACTGGTATTATCTTTACCCTCAGTGCAAGGACGGTATGTTGGAAGAGTTCCAAGCTAGATACCGAGACATACTAGACGATAAAGGCTGAATACATTGCTACCAATGATACTGCCAAAGTGGCTGTCTGGACATTTCTTGTTCATGAGATGAACATGGTTCCTACCATTGAGCGTCCAATAACTGTTATTGCGACAACAATGGAGTTGTGGCTTAGGCCTAGGAACACCATTCCCATCAACGTTCCAGACATATTTTGAGACAAGTATCACCTGATCAGGGAGATGGTTGATCTCCAAAAGATCGAGGTTAGGAGAGTAGACCTAAAGGATAACACAGCGGATCCACTCATAAAGGCCTTACCCCTAGAGAGACTTCTATGGGATGGTTGAGTATGGGATACTACAACCACTGCTATATTGTTGGGTATTGGATACTACAACAGATGGCCCTAGTGCAAGTGGGATATTGTTAATTATATATATACCCTAGAGGCCATTACTGTACATGCGATGTATATTGTAGTGGATGCTTGGACATATATAGGGAGGACTTTCTTGCTTGACATGATAGTATGCTATCTGGTTGCACTTTATCTTAGCATGTACACTTATTGTCTCTCTATTACATGTTGATAAAGCCCTTAGGACGAGTACTTGACTCCCAGGATTATGATGCAGATCATACTAGTGGGGACATGGTAGTCGATAAGTACATCCTTCAAACGTTCCTAGTCATGGGAGTATCGAGACAGGGCATCGATACTCCAGAGTAGACTAGCATATACGCTTCTCGATCCATGTGATGGGCGATGGATGATCCCATATCCATTGGTGTTTGACATCAGAGAAGGCATACGGGTGCTCAGTGGAGACTGGATACACTGAACGGACTCGCCGAGAACTCCTAGATGGTATTATACCTATTATCGGATAGCAGTTCTCTGGTGACACTGGTACAGGTTAGTCTGTAGACCCAAGATCGTCATAGAGTCTTGTGTGATTCCCACCGTGCTTTGATTTCCACCATACCACGGTCAAGAGATCGTACAAAAAGGTGGTTTTTGGGTACAGTCCCGAGTCACATGTAGGCAATGACCGATAGGAGGGGTTTCGTCTCTCCCGGTATTGGGAGTTGATGTTGCGCTATGCTCGATTGGCCATAACATGAAATCCCTAGTCAGGGTTACTGAGATTTATTGGTAAGTGTTACCAGTAGTTTCTCGAACCGTTATGGACCTTGCATCGGCATGACTTATCAGGCTATTGGGGTATGACGTTATACCACCCCCAAGCTGTGATATGTGATATATCAGAAGAAGAGATCGGACTGTACGGTAGTGTTACTGATTGGCTTCGCAGGAGTACGAGCATGCTTGCTTGTCGATCTTCTGATCGCTCAATACCCGGGTGGCCGTTACGTTTAGCAGACCGCTTGCGGCTAATGGGTGTTTGATATGATCGTCACCTACTGCCGACGTATTGACGAGTCTTTAGAGTCCTACACAGAGGTTTCCTGGTTTATGCGAAACGGAGTAGGAGCACATATGTAATATGTGCGGGACCGAGATTAATGCGTGTATATGATACCGCATTCTATTCTCGCGATTTGTGATATCGTAGGTTATATATGATATAGCCAAGTTATCGGATCAAGTGTTGATTCGATAAGTTGTTCCATTTGATATTAGTAGGTTATATGTAATATAGCCGGATTATTAAATCAAGTGTTGATTTAATAATTTAATATAGAATTATATATTTGATATATTAAATTACATTAACTAATATTAGCTCACTTAAGTAATTATTTTTCTCACTTATGATACATTGATATATATATGATATATGTTAAATGTATTGTTTTCTTTTTGCACACAAAATATATATGTGATATATATTGTTGTGTCATGTTAGGTTACACTTGCAACATGTATGTATGAGACTCACACCATGCTAGGGTTAAATTAGAGTTTATATTTATTTCAAGAAATTCAAAATTGTGGAGATATTTGTCATGGTTCAAAACTTGTAGAAGCTTGTGGACTTCATTGATTTAGTCCACTCCTTTTTCTTGCTTAAGATTTTTCTTAACCCAACCCTTAACTCATAGCTATGGTTTATTATCTACATGAGTTAGGCATAACACTAACTCACCCATGGTTGCAATTCTAACCTCACTCTCTCATTCATTTTCTTCATCACTTCTTCTTCTTCCTTAAGAGAAAAAGCTTGCTAGCTTTTTCTAAGTGATGATTCATTGTGAGAAAAATAAAACTAAAGAGAGCCCAATTCCTACTTCATAATCCTCTACTACTTGCCATTTAGTTTAGGGTGTTTGCTTCATTAATCTCACCATTAGTGAAGAGGTAGTCTGTAGGGTTCCTTAGCACCCTCACGGTGTTTACTAGGGCATTGAATAGGCCATTTCAAAATTTTCTAAAGAGCTATAGAACCCGAACGAGGATTGAACTAGAGACTCAGGGTTATCTAGATTGTAAAAACTTTACAAACTAAAGAGAAGAAGGAATACAACCTTTGTAGACCGGTCCTTCATTTCAAATGCTCCGTGTAGTAGCCCCTTCGCTCCAAGTAGTGAACTCCTTGGACTCTAGAAAGGCTTCACGAGATGTACGGAACAAGCTTGCTCAATGTCTTCGAGATCGAAGATGATCTACGTCGAGGAGACTCTAGTTCATGCTACCTCTTCACTAATGGTGAGATTAGTGAAGGAAACACCCTAAATTAAATGGCAAGTAGTAGAGAATGATAAAATAGGAAGTGGGCTCTCTTTAGTTTTATTTTTCTCACAATGAATCATTACTTAGAAAAAGCTAGCAAGCTTTTTCTCTTGAGGAAGAAGAAGAAGTGATGAAGAAAATGAATGAGAGAGTGAGGTTAGAATTGCAACCATGGGTGATTTAGTGTCATGCCTAACTCATGTAGAGAATAAACCATAGCTATGAGTTAAGGGTTGGGTTAAGAAATATCTTAAGCAATGACAAAAGAGTGGAGTTGGTCAATGTTTTCTACAAGCTTCTCCAAGCTTCAACCATGACTCATTCCAAATCTTTTGTGAATTACTTAATGATAAATAAAACCCAAACATAAACCCTAGCATGGTATAAGTCTCATACATACAAGTTGCAAGTGTAACCTAACATGACACACCAATATATATCACATATATATTTTGTGTACAAGAGAAAATAATACAATTAACATATATCACATATATATTAATGTATCATCAAGTGAGAAAACGTAATACTTAAGTGTGCTAAAATTAGTTAATGTAATTTAATATATAAAATATATAATTATACATTAAATTATTAAATCAACTCTTGATTTAATAATCCGGCTATATTACATATAACCGACTAATATCAAATGCAACAACTTATCGAATCAACACTTGATCCGAAAACTTGGCTATATCACATATAACCTACGATATCACTAATCGCGAGAATAGAATGCGACATCACATACACGCATTAATCTCGGTCCCGCACCTATCACATATGTGCTCCTACTCCATTTCGCATGAGCCAGGAAACCTATGTATAGGACTCTAAATACTCGTTAATAGGCCGGCAGTAGGTGATGATCATATCAAACACCCACAAGCCGCAAGCTGTCTGCTAAACGTAACGACAACCTGGGTATTGAGCGATCAGAAAATCAACAAGCAAGCCTGCTCGTATTCCAACGAATCCAATCAGTAACACTACCGTACAGTCCGGTCTCTTCGTCTGATATGCCGCATATCACAACCTGGGGTTGGTATAACGTCAGACCCCAATAGCCTGATAAGATATGCCGATACTGTAAGTCCACGTTGCCCACCCCGGTGCTTGCGGGGAGGCGGAAAACGGAATAAAAATCGGATTTTTATCATGCTAGGCAACATGGACTAACAAAAGAAGAATCTTTGCTAAACAAAACTAGCTAAAATCTAACTAGAAATTAGCTACATGGAAGAAAGGTTATACCTTGGGCTTTATGTCCTTCTCTCCTTGCTCCTTGGAGTGGAGAGATCACCTTGTCGCCTTCTTGAGTCGAAGAAGGATCCACCCGAGAGCCTCAACCTTTGGCTTCAAATCCAAGCTAGAAGCAACTAAAGTGCTAGAAGTGCTAATCCTAGTACCTTAAATGAGAGTAGAGATTATCAAGAAGAGATTTTTCTCAAGCTCAAGTGTTTCTCAACACATGAGAGGGGAGAGCTTGAGGGAGAGGAAGAATAAGAGAGAGAAAGTATATGATAGAATGAGAGAATAATGAAGCATTCTCACATATATGTGTGAATTATTGTAAATTGAAAATTAGTGAGATAATTGTCATGGCTTAATCAAAACATGACCATTATCATTTCATTTTTAATGCAAATTGCAAGGATCAAAGAGCATCTTTCAAATGAAATGATGATGGTCAAATTGTCAACCTAGGTCAACAAGTCAAGAATGTCAAATGGTCAACAACCCTAACCATGCACAATTATATTAAACTAATTTCAATTAACCATAATACACACATAAGTATTAGGGTTAGCAAAATGACAATGGTCATTAACCCTAATCAAAGTCCTCTCCCTCTGTCTCAATCAACTGTGCATACGCACCCGTATTCGTGATCCGAGGAACACGGATACAAAGAGATAAAACCAATCCTAAATCATATACTTGGATCTGGCTTAAACCAAAGCCTGCCAGTATAAGCTGTCCGGACAGCAAACGTACACAAGTGCGCGGATGTGAACGAACCCCGTCGTAAAACCATGCGACCTCTACTCATTTTGCCTAAAGGCGAAATAGCTCTCTGTGTGGGACTCTAAAGACTCGACACTACGCCGGCAGTGGGTTTAACCACAGACCGCAAGCGGCACTAGCTGTACGTAACGGTCCCTAGGTAGATGCCGATAAGAAGACTGACGAGGTGACCCCATCTGAACTCCTACTGAGCCTGTATGTGACAGTCTCCATACAGTCCGGTCTGTTCGTCTGATACATCGCATGGCGGGCCTAGGGGGGCGGTGAACGTCAGTCCCCTAATACCGGTATAAGTCGTGTCGGAGTGTAGCCCAGAACACCCTGAGATAACACTAGAAACCTACCAGTATATCTCGCTTGCCCTGGCTAGGGACTACTCGTGTAATGGCTCTCCTAGACACAGCGCGATGTCAACCCCCAATACCGGGAGAGATGAATCCTGTCTAACCGTCGCTGCCTCTAAGTGCTTCGGGACTGCACCCAACTACTACCTGTTTGCACGACTCCTTTGAGCCGTGGTAGGGTAGTAATCAAAATACAGTGGGAACACACTCGAGGCGAAGTGACAGTGTCAAGTCAGCGGACTAAGCTGTACTCATGCCACCTGGGAACTGATAACTGACGATAGGTATAATACCAACCAACAGTTCCCGACGAGTCCTGTCCAGTGTACTCATAACCTAACGAGCACCCGCATACTATCTCAAGTACGACGTACTGACGGCTGTGGGACAGACCGTCTCCCACGCTGGGATGAGAAGCGCATACGCTAGTCTACTCCAGAGTATCGATGCCCTGTCTCGATAGTCCAACGACTAGGGACCTGTATAAGGATGTGCTTATGGATTACCCAGCCCCCACGAGTGTGAGCGCCATCACAACGCTGGTAATCAAGCAAAGATCCTAAGGGCTCTACTAATATGTATATAAGCGATATGCTAAAAGAAACACATGCACATATTAAAGCAGAGACAAACCAAGTAGCATACTACCATTTCAAGCAAGATTGTATATACAACTGTGAATATTCCAAGCTTCCATCAAGTAATATACATACTAGTATGATACAGTAATGGCCTCTAGGGCATATACACTAACAATCTCCCACTTACACTAAGGCGATGTACTGGCGTATCGAAGACCTATCATCTCGATCAGCCGCTCGAACTGAGTCTAGGGTAAGGCCTTCGTGAATGGATCTGAAGCGTTATCTTCTGAAGCAACCCTCCGAATCTCGATCTCCTGGCGATCCACGATCTCCCTGATCAGGTGAAACCGCCTCAAGATGTGTCTGGATTTCTGATGGGACCTGGGTTCCTTCGCTAAAGCTATAGCCCCGTTGTTGTCGCAATACAGAGGTATTGGATCAACAATGGACGGAACCACCTGAAGTTCTTTCAAGAACTTCCTCATCCAGACAGCTTCTTTTGCGGCATCAGATGCAGCGATGTATTCCGCTTCCATAGTCGAGTCGGCAACGGTTTCCTGTTTGGAGCTCTTCCAACACACCGCCCCTCCATTGAGGGTAAAGACAAAACCCGACATGGACTTGGAATCATCCTTGTCACTCTGGAAGCTGGAGTCAGCAAAGGCCTCAATCTGGAGGTCTTTTCCGCCATACACCAAGAACATCTTCTTAGTTCTTCTCAGGTACTTGAGAATGTTCTTTACTGCTATCCAATGTTTCTCCCCAGGGTTTGACTGATACCTGCTTACCACACTCAGTGCATAAGCCACATCTGGTCTGGTACACAACATCGCATACATTATAGAGCCTACCGCAGAAGCGTAAGGTATAATAGACATGCGATCCCTCTCCAAATCAGTCTTGGGAGACATCTCTTTGGAGAGGGTGATCCCGTGACAAGCCGGTAAATTACCGCGTTTGGAATCTTCCATACTGAATCTCTTCAGTATGGTGTCGATGTACCTGGACTGTGAAAGTCCTAAAATCCTCTTGGATCTGTCACGGTAGATCCGGATCCCCAGAATGTATGAGGCATCACCCAGGTCTTTCATGGAGAACCTGTGTGACAAGAACCCCTTGACAGATTGTAGCATAGGAATGTCATTTCCTATTAAGAGAATGTCATCCACGTATAAAACGAGGAATACTACAGTTCTCGCTACAAATCTACAATAGATGCATGGTTCATCTGGATTTTTGATAAAGCCAAATTCCTTGACCGTCTCATCAAAACAGATGTTCCAACTCCGCGATGCCTGCTTTAGTCCATAAATGGACTTAAGCAACTTGCATACCTTTCCGCTGCTCCCACTCTGAATGAAACCCTCTGGCTGGTCCATATAGATACACTCCTCTAAATGTCCATTTAGAAAAGCGGTTTTTACGTCCATCTGCCAAATCTCATAATCGTAGAAGGCAGCAATGGCAAGAAGGATCCGAATGGATTTCAGCATAGCTACTGGAGAAAAGGTTTCATCATAGTCCAAACCAGGTCGCTGACGAAAACCCTTTGCAACCAGTCTAGCTTTATAGGTCTCAACCTGTCCATCTACACCAATCTTCCTTTTGAAGATCCACTTGCATCCTACGGGTTTTACCCTATCTAGAGCAATGTCCAACGTCCATACTTTGTTGGTGTACATGGACTCCATTTCGGTCCGCATTGCATCCAGCCATTTTACCGAGTCGACGCTCTGAATGGCTTGCTGGAAGCTAGTAGGCTCATCACAATCTATGATGCAATCCTCTCTATCCCCGTCAATGAGAAAACCGTAGTATCTCTCGGGCGGATGAGACTGCCTACTACTCCTGCGGAGTGGCGTGGGAATGTCCTGATCTTTCAAACCCTCTGGTTCTACTAAGCTTTCAGTAATAGCTCGTGGTTCTGGAATTTCTTCCAGTTCTATTGCGCTCCCACTTATTTCTTTTTCTATGAACTGGTGTTCTAGAAAGTGGGCATGGCGAGAAACAAAAACCTTTTGTTCCTCTTCGCAATAGAAGAAATATCCCTTGGAGTTCTTTGGATATCCCACAAACTTGCACTGTACTGAGCGTGGCTCGAGCTTGTCCGCATGCTGCTTTTTGACAAAAGCTGGACATCCCCATGTCTTAATGTGATTAAGATAGGGTCTCTTCCCACACCACATCTGATATGGTGTAGTAGGCACAGTCTTAGTAGGAACTCGGTTCGAAAGGTATGCAGCTGATTCTAGCGCATATCCCCAGAACGATCGCGGCAACTCAACGTTACTCATCATGGACCGTACCATATCCAATAGGGTTCGGTTCCGTCTCTCCGATACACCGTTATGTTGCGGAGTGTATGGAGGAGTAAGCTGAGAGAGAATTCCATTCTCTTTTAAGTAACCCAGGAACTCGGCACTCAAGTATTCACCACCTCGATCAGATCTTAGTGCCTTGATATTTTTGCCTGTTTGTTTTTCTACTTCATTCTTATATTCCTGGAATTTTTCAAAAGCCTCGGATTTATGTTTCATTAAGAAGACATAGCCGTACCTTGAAAAGTCATCCGTAAAAGTAATGAAGTAAGAATAACCGCTCCGTGCATGCGTAGACATTGGACCGCACACGTCACTGTGTACGAGTCCCAAGAGCTCACTCGCTCTTACTCCGTGTCCAGTGAACGGAGTCTTTGTCATCTTTCCTTTGAGACAGGATTGACAAGTTGCATACGATTGATATTCGAACGGATCCAAATATCCTTTTGCATGTAACTTAGTCAACCTTCTCTCATTGATGTGACCCAGTCTACAATGCCATAAGAAAGTTTTATTGATTTCTGGAGACTTTCTTTTGTGTGTATTCTGGACATTGAAAATCTGTGGTTGGTTTAATACGTAAATACCGTTGTTTAATGTACCTGACCCAATCAAAACTTGATTAAGGTGAATGTTCACTACATTACTTACAAATGCAAATTCATAACCTTCTTTAGATAATAAAGATACAGAAACGATATTACAGGTTGCAATTGGTACAAAATAACAACTACGCAAAACCAAAAAGTGTCCATCTGACATTCCCAGGTGATAGTCCCCCACGGCCTCAGCATCCATGCTAGCTCCGTTTGCAACTCTGAGGGTCATGTCACCTGCTTTCAAAAACCTACGCTTTCTCAATGCCTACAAAGAATTACAGATATGAGATCCTGATCCGGTATCCAATACCCAGGATGTAGAGTTTATTGATAGACAGTTTTCAATAACATACACACCTGAAGCTGAAGCCGCAACTTGCTTCAGATCCTGGGTTCTGGCCTTCCAAGCCTTGCAATCCTGTTTCCAGTGTCCACTTTTGTGACAGTAGAAGCATTCTTCCTTCCCCACCAGCTTTCCCGCTACCTTTGTTGCCTTTCTTTTTCCCTTCGTATCCACTTTACTGACACCGCCTCTTGGTTTGGCGGGGGCTTTCTTCTTCTTGCCCTTGGCTTTTGCCCTGGACCTAGAAGAGGAAGATCCTCCTACAAACAAAGTGGATGTCTCCTTACCTTTCTGTAGGGTGCCCTCTGCACTCCTCAGCATGTTGAGGAGCTCTGAAAGTTCAACTTCCTTTTCCTGTAAGTTGAAGTTCAGAATGAACTGGGCGTAAGTGGAAGGAAGGGACTGAAGAATCAAGTCCGTATAGAGCTCATTCTTCAACGTGGTCCCAAGTTCCGCGAGCTCCTCTATGTAGCCAATCATCTTAAGCACGTGTTCTGCTATCGATGATCCGACGGCCAACCTTGCCGAAAACAACTTCTTCGACACTTCGTATCTGGCTATACGAGACTGCTCTCCATACAGTTCTTTTGTATGAAGAAATATGGACTCTAGGTCCATATTCTCGTGCCTCCTCTGATGTTCGTTGTCCATCGAGGCAAGTACGAGGCATTTGGCCTTCGCGCAATCTATTTCTCAGGTCTTACGGATTTCCCTATCCGCGACACTGGTTTTGGGACCTGGGACAGGGGGAGCTTTGGTGGTAAAGAGATACCCTAACTTGTCGTAAGTGATTGCCATCTTGACATCCCTGAGCCAATCTTTGTAGTTTGGCCCTGTCAGTATGTGTTTATCTAGTAATAACTTAAGTCCGGTCATCTTGAATGGTCGCTGCAATTAGGAGAGAGAAAAGAAACACTTTAGCATGATGCTCTTGCAAGTTTAGAATGGTTTTTAGTTTGTCTAAACAGGATGGCTCCCACTGTCTCTCGAATCCCTTCTCAAACCGTAAAGAAAGAATTAGTCGGGATCAATCTCACCGTACAATACTTGCTTAACCGTTCAGCCAGGCCAGTGTCGGTACTTCGAGGGAGGTTTTCCAACGCTTTCGTGAAGTTCCTTAATTAAGTAACCTCTTTTCCCTGTGGGCGTAGCCCCGCTAACACCTTTCTAGACACCTACTAGGTTTATAGCATTGATCGTTAAGTGAGAGTTTTCCCGAGGAGTAGCATATACTCACAGTAGGATCGGGATCCAAATATCATCGTGTGATAAAACCGAAGGAATCCTACCAGAATCATCACACTCCAAATGGTATGCAGCTCTAGCAAGTTTCAGTACTTATGAAACTCCCGATGTGGATTTTTGCCCCATGCTCTTATGACCTTGACTTTGGCCAAAATATCATAAGTCACATGTCAAGTTCTACCCGTCATTCTCCTGGTTAATTTGGACCCACCCGTACCTATCCTTGACTTTGGCCAAAATGGCAGCACGACTGTCCCAAACCAACGCATCTATCTATGCTGCACATGAATACCCAATAGCTACCAATCACTATGCCTTGACTTTGGCCAAAATACATAGCTTGAATACTTTTTGACTATTCATGTGGAATGACGGAGGGCTACGAATGGTTTTGGCGAAACCGTGAACGTAGTGAACTTGATATAATCGATAGAACGAGATAGCTTTTAAAAAGGAGTGGTTCATGCTCCGCGTTAAATGGTTTAGTTTTGAAAAGAACCGAGTGGTTTTCAAAGTGTTCCAATCGACTTTTACTTGGTTTATTTTCTTGCATTAGTTCTTTTAATGCGTCCCATCATTTAATCCTACCATTGCAGAAAACAACCAAAATATGACGTACGCTTATGCCATTCGCATTCGCCACGGGGCCCCGTCATCACCCGTTAGGTTACTTAACTAACGACAGAGCGGGGGCTGGGCTAGCGCGGCTGTAAAACATAAGCAACGCCTAAATAGTTATAGTATATAGATATATAGCAATGATAGACATTACAGATCACAGATGAATATATTGGATATACTAAGAATCCGCAATCCGTTCGAGCCTGCAACGAAAAGCGGATTACACGGTCGCGGTGAATAGCCAATACCCCACCCAAGACCCCTACGGGTGCGGCAAACTACCCGTCAAGTACCCGAAGCGAAGCAACCTCCCTCAACACCGTGAGTAGGCCACTCGGCACTTCGAGATACCCGGTAGTTTGTGCACCCCCTCCATGGGTCTATCCTAGGAGCAAAAACAGTAAAAAGAATTATACAATGACGGCTACAACCCTGACCCGGTTGTGCGGCCATACAAATAATATTACATCAATTTACATGTTACAAGAATTGAAAGAAAAGAAAGCTCTCGTCTCACAAAACCCTCAGCTATTCACCCGCGACAATCCAACGCATTCATATACACATACCATCATCAAACACAGATCACAGATATGTATAACCCCCACTAATCGATGTATAGCGATTAGCGGACGTTCAATACATATAAACATCACAGATATAACCCTTTAGTCAAAGTATAGTGAAGTTCGATCAAAAATACGGATTTATACGCCCCCAAAAGCAAATTTCTTTTCTGGAAAATCTGGGCATAAATAAACCATCTTAAAAATCCCAAAACAATGCCAGAAGAACACTGCACCAAACTCGATCCAGAACAGACTCAAAACGGCCGCGGTTCCGCGGCAAAAGGCATGCTTTTGCCGCGGAACCGCCGCGCTTTGAATGATTCACTATATCATTTTTGGTGGCTTTCTTCACAAAACCCTGAGATGATTTTTGACGTATGATTTTTTATTTTTAGAGCAGAAAAAATTTCAACAGAAACATAGGGTTTTGATGTTTTGGTTTTGCGATTTTTCCGATCAAACTTCCATACACTTTACTACCTAGCTAGTTTATGTTTAGTTAGGCTCTGATACCGCTGTAAGTCCACGTTGCCCACCCCGGTGCTTGCGGGGAGGCGGAAAACGGAATAAAAATCGGATTTTTATCATGCTAGGCAACATGGACTAACAAAAGAAGGATCTTTTCTAAACAAAACTAGCTAAAAGCTAACTAGAAATTAGCTATATGGAAGAAAGGTTATACCTTGGGCTTTATGTCCTTCTCTCCTTGCTCCTTGGAGTGGAAGAAAGAGATCACCTTGTCACCTTCTTGAGTCGAAGAAGGATCCACCCGAGAGCCTCAACCTTTGGCTTCAACTCCAAGCTAGAAGCAACTAAAGTGCTAGAAGTGCTAATCCTAGTATCTTAGATGAGAGTAGAGATTATCAAGAAGAGGTTTTTCTCAAGCTCAAGTGTTTCTCAATACATGAGAGGGGAGAGCTTGAGGGAGAGGAAGAACAAGAGAGAGAAAGTATATGATAGAATGAGAGAATAATAAAGCATTCTCACATATATGTGTGAATTATTGTAAATTGAAAATTAGTGAGATAATTGTCATGGCTTAATCAAGACATGACCATTATCATTTCATTTTTAATGCAAATTGCAAGGATCAAAGAGTATCTTTCAAATGAAATGATGATGGTCAAATTGTCAACCTAGGTCAACAAGTCAAGAATGTCAAATGGTCAACAACCCTAACCATGCACAATTATATTAAACTAATTTCAATTGACCATAATACACACATAAGCATTAGGGTTAGCAAAATGACAATGGTCATTAACCCTAATCAAAGTCCTCTCCCTCTGTCTCAATCAATTGTGCATACGCACCCGTATTCGTGATCCGAGGAACACGAATACAAAGAGATAAAACCAATCCTAAATCATATACTTGGATCTGGCTTAAACCAAAGCCCGCCAGTATAAGTTGTCCGGACAGCAAACGTGCACAAGTGCGCGGATGTGAACGAACCCTGTCGCAAAACCATGCGACCTCTACTCATTTTGCCTAAAGGCGAAATAGCTCTCTTTGTGGGACTCTAAAGACTCGACACTACGCTGGCAGTGGGTTTAACCACAGACCGCAAGCGGCACTAGCTGTACGTAACGGTCCCCAGGTAGATGCCGATAAGAAGACTGACGAGGTGACCCCATCTGAACTCCTACTGAGCCTGTATGTGACAGTCTCCATACAGTCCGGTCTGTTCATCTGATACATCGCATGGAGGGCCTAGGGGGGCGGTGAACGTCAGTCCCCTAATAGCGGTACAAGTCGTGTCGGAGTGTAGCCCAGAACATCCTGAGATAACACTGGAAACCTACCAGTATATCTCGCTTGCCCTGGCCAGGGACTACTCGTGTAATGGCTCTCCTAGACACAGCGCGATGTCAACCCCTAATACCGGGAGAGACGAATCCTGTCTAACCGTCACTGCCTCCAAGTGCTTCGGGACTGCACCCAACTACTACCTGTTTGCACGACTCCTTTGAGCCGTGGTAGGGTAGTAATCAAAGTACAGTGGGAACACACTCGAGGCGAAGTGACAGTGTCAAGTCAGCGGACTAAGCTGTACTCATGTCACCTGGGAACTGATAGCTGACGATAAGTATAATACCAACCAACAGTTTCCGACGAGTCCTGTCCAGTGTACTCGTAACCTAACGAGCACCCACATACTATCTCAAGTACGACGTACTGACGGCTGTGGGACAGACCGTCTCCCACGCTGGGATGAGAAGCGCATACGCTAGTCTACTCCGGAGTATCGATGCCCTGTCTCGATAGTCCAACGACTAGGGACCTGTATAAGGATGTGCTTATCGATTACCCAGCCCCCACGAGTGTGAGCGCCATCACAACGCTGGTAATCAAACAAAGATCCAAGGGCTCTACTAATATGTATATAAGCGATATGCTAAAAGAAACACATGCACATATTAAAGCAGAGAAAAACCAAGTAGCATACTACCATTTCGAGCAAGATTGTATATACAACTGTGAATATCCCAAGCTTCCATCAAGTAATATACATACTAGTATGATACAGTAATGGCCTCTAGGGCATATAGATGCAAGGTCCATAACGGTTTGAGAAACTACTGGTAATACTTACTAATAAATCTCAGCAATCCTGGCCAGGGATTTCATGTTATGGCCAATCGAGCATAGCGCAACATCAACTCCCAATACCGGGAGAGACGAAACCCCTCCTATCACTCATTGCCTCCATGTGACTCGGGACTGTACCCAAAAACCACCTTTTTGCACGATCTCTTGACCGCGGTATGGTGGAAATCAAAGCACAGTGGGAATCACACAAGTCTTTATGACAATCTCGGATCTACATACTAACCTGTACCAGTGTCACCAGAGAACTGCTATCCGACGATAGGTATAATACCATCTAGGAGTTCTCGGTGAGTTCATTCAGTGTACTCAATCTCCACTGAGCACCCGTATACCTTCTCTGATGTCAAACACCAATGGATATGGGATCATCCATCGCCCATCACTGTCACGACCCGAAATATTAGCTCGTGAGCAGCACTTGAATCACGCAACGTCTAAAGACGTAACGGAATTTAAGTAAGCTGAAACCCAGAAATCTAAACCTTTTAAGAAAAATAAAGGAGGTGAGGTTTTGAAATAAAGGTATAATGAAATCAAGTTTTCTTAATGCATAGAAAAAGAACATGAATGATGCAGGTGAAATTACTAATTGAAAACATGTTTCGTCTTTTAAAATTTTGGCAGCACCTCCCTTGTATATTTTGATCCAAAACCACAAATACATAATAAGAATAATGGCATCCCCAAGCGGGAGCTAGCTCTTCGCCAAACGGCGGATCACAACCACGCAAGATAATATATAAAAGTATACGACGCCCAACGGCGAAGTTCACCACAAAAAGATAAAGAAAAGCAAGACATATAACTCACAAGTAGCGAAAAACCCCTCGCTCTAAGTCTCGCAGCCATAATCCCACTAAGTCTCATTACTTATACAATTTACATGTTTTGATTGATGGAGTTTGCTAGATACAATAATGAAATATAGATACAAGAGTGGGTACGATACAAATGTCCCACCTACCAAAGAAAAACACCCGAATGCAACTGTGTGCCAGCGAAGCCGCTACTGATCCAAACGCTCAACCTGCAAGAACTGTGGCACAGCGGGGGTGAGTTGCCAACTCGTGAGTAGAAAAAATATCAACAGATAGAAATCGAATAAACAACGACTCCTAGGTCAACTATATCATAAAGGTGATACTATGATATCTAGGGCGACCGGGTCTGTATATATACCAACAAGGTAGTCAATACCTATATGCATGTGGATAACATCCAACAGTAATAATCAATACATGTATATGGATCTCATCCAACCATAATCAAGGTATGTATGCATGTGGATCTCGTCCACTCATATAATCAATGTCTGTATGCAAGTAAATATCATAAAGGAGTGTGCATAAAAATATGAGGATATATATATCAACAGTGTCCCTCCCGACACATCAAAATCATGGAACCTGAGTGCCTAGCATCGACACTCGAAAACATCATGAAAACCGTGCCCAGCATCGGCATGTAAATCCTCATATATCGGGCTCCGTCAGTCCGGATCGGCCTATGGGCTCCGTCGGTCCGGATTGGCCCATATCATCTCCGACTCCGGTCGGTATCCTCTGGATATCCGCCGAGCCCAAATACTATCACCGATAGGTAGTGCTCCCCTGCCGGGCTCACCGTCTAATATATACGAGTCTTCTTTCCCCGAGGTACCTCACCGGGTCCACCATGTACCCGCAGACGGTGCCTACCGCTCCTCGAATCGGGTTTCACATACCACTCTCAGAACCGAGAAAACACATAGTGGACGCACTGAAAATATCATATCAAGAGAAACAGGGGTTTTAAAACAGTACATGCTTTCTTTTGAAATAGCCACGGTTCTCAAATCTAGAAATCTCATGAAAACAGCATATCTCAATGCGTAAAAGCGTAAAGCATGATGTATGCGACATATAACAGAAATGTAAGCATATCAATATATCATGCAACATGGAACAATGATATGACATATGAAGGGAAAACCGCTCTTTTAAATGATTCCAGTTTTTAAAATATATCCTGCGGTTCCCAATCTCCCAATAAAACCAGTGATCTATGTAGGTACAATATGTATATGCGCAAGTATAGATGTACCAATGTATGTGTGCACCAATATGGATATACAAATGTGTATATGCGTAAGTATGGATATATCAATGTATATGTGCACTAATGTGGATATACAATGTGTATGTGCCCAAGTATGGATATATCAATGTATATGTGCACTAATGTGGATATACAATGTGTATGTGCGCAAGTATGGATATATCAATGTATATGTGCACCAATGTGGATATACAAAGTGCATGTGCGCAAGTATGGATATATCAATGTATATGTGCACCAATGTGGATATACAATGTGTATGTGCGCAAGTATGGATATATCAATGTATATGTGCACCAATGTGGATATACAATGTGTATGTGCGCAAGTATGGATATATCAATGTATAGGTGCACCAATGTGGACATACAATGTGTATGTGCGTAAGTATGGATATATCAATGTATATGTGCACCAATGTGGATATACAATGTGTATATGCGCAAGCATGAATGTATTAATGTATATACACAAACAGGTTATGCGAAAAGTCATATCATGATGCAGCAATCCTACTGTGTAATGACATGGCAATTATCGATGATGAAGTGTGTGAGCCTACAGTCTGTGTGCGTGTAACATACGCATCATCGATAATGGTGCAGGTGTACTAGCACAGGTATAAGCGATGCAATGAGAATAATATGAATGCAACATAAGGTAAATTATATGCAAATGCTGACGGGTATACGTATTTATCATGACCGAGACAGTGAATCTAACGATCGGCATCTAGCCTAACAACATCACGTACGGTATAACCCATCGTACGGCATCCTCTAGTCAAGGGTATGGATCAAACATCAAGTCAAACTCATCACGCACGGAAAATTATCGTACGGCGGTATTAAACCAATAGGGATCCTAACATCATATACGACAAATGAGGGTACGGCCTAAAATCACGTACGGCCTATCAATCATGATTCACAACATTCTATATATGTATATATATCTATGTACCTATGTCCCGGTTCACATCCGCAATAATCTCATATCAGGGGACCGGCAGGGTAAAAATCATCTCGATCGACTCACATCCGTATACCAACATGTCATCATATCATATCATCATATCATCATATCCGTCTTATATTCTTTCATCGTATTTATATCACACACCAAATCAAATTTACATAAACATTCTATCTCTACTAAGTATAAGTATCTAATCTAGCATACACACCCGAACCATACAATCAGATTTTTAAAGAAGTGAATCGTAGTTTTGAAAATAGGGGTTACGGTGTTTTTAAGGAAAAGATATCATTTGAAAATCCGTAACATCCCTCAAGGTATATATTTAAAAGATACATACGATTCTTCGGTTTAGAAAAAGGTATGGTTCGGATGACACATCTATATCGACTATCTAGTCCTATAGTACCCTAAATGGCAATATCGTTAAACATCATTCTCAAATCCCGTCATCACATAATAGCCGTATTATATAATTTCTAACTATCCTTAGTTTCTAATATAGTATCACTAACTATCCTTTAATTATAACCCTAGTTTCGTAATCTAGGTTTCCTTAACCATATTCTATAAATCAGTTTTCCATTAAACTTTGCGGGGGTGCTATACGCTATCCACCCGACTTTCCCCGTGGATATAGATCCACTCATCTGGTCTTCGCTCGCCGAAATCGATGACGCCACGCTCCTTCGCCTAGGAATCCATGCGAGGGTACCTACAATAATAAACAATCGCAATACGTATTAAAATCGAATCCGGAAAACCGATACGGCGCACTGTGCGTTCATAGGTTAGAACATATGCCTACACGTGCAAAAACAATCAAACAACCCCTGTTGTCGATGTACAAACATCCAACAACCAAATACAAATCCAGATATCAAGAATTAACATTTCAAAATACAGAAATCATAGCCAAAAACACCCCAACGTGCTCCCAGATTTTACCCTAGGCCAAATTGGTCAATTCTGCATACATGGAGGGTTTAATTTACATCTAAAGGGACCCCGGTGTTGGATATATGTATGCCTTAGAGGCCATTATGTGATAGTGGATGTATTTATATATATATATATATATATATATATATATATATATATATATATATTCAGTGTACATTCTTGCTCGACATGACAGTATGCTATCTGGTTCTTCTTTATCTGACATGTTGATTTGATCATGCTTTTATTCATTCATACATGTTGATAAAGCCCTAAGGATATTGGCTTGACTACTGTGATTATGATAGAGATCATACTAGTGGGACATCTGTAGTTTATAAGCATATCCTGGAATGTCCCTAGTCGCAGGTGTATCGATACGGGGCATCGATATACCAGAGTAGACTAGCGTATATGATACTGGACCCATATGATGGGCGATGAATGTTCCCACATTCATCGATGTTTGACATCGAGATCGTATACGGGTGCTCAGTGGTGACTGGGTACACTGGGCGGACTCACCGAGAACTCCTATATGGAATTATATCTATCGTCGGATAGCAGTTCTCAGGTGACACTGGTGCAGGTTAGTCTGTAGACCCGAGATCGTCATAGAGTCTTGTGTGCTCTCCCACTGTACTTTGATTACCACCCTACCACGGCTCTACTGAGTCGTGCAAACAGGTGGCCGTTGGGTACAGTCCCGAGACACATGAAGGCGATGAGCGATAGGAGGGGTTTCGTCTCTCCCGGTATTGGGAGTTGATGCTGTGCTGTGCTCAATTGGTTATATCAGTAAGTCCCTGGCCAGGGCTGCTGAGATTTACTGATAAATGTTATCAGTAGTTTCTCGATCTGTTATAGACCATTCATCGGCACGACTTATCGAGTTATTGGGGTCGACGTGACCATCCCTAGGCTCGATATGCAACATATCTGACGAAGAGACCGGACTGTACGGTAGTGTTGCCGGTTGGCTCGACGGGAGTTGTAGCAGGTTCGCTTGTTTTCTTCTGATCGCTCAATACCCGGGTGGCCATTACGTTTAGCTGACCGCTTGCGGCTTGGGGGTGTTTGATATGATCATCACCCACTGCCGGCGTATTGACGAGTCTTAGAGTCCCACAAAGGAGTTACCTAGTCCAGGTGAAACGTTGTGGTGCGCGTATGCGATATGCGCATGGACCCGGTTAAAATGCGCGTATAAGATACCGTATATTAATCGGGCGACTTGCTTTTGGTTGGGTTGTATGTGATATGGCCGGATTGCTAAATCAAGTGTTGATTTATCATTTAACCATTAGTTTCTCACTAGAAATCCTTTCTTGTATTTATGGATGTATGCATGCATGTATGCATTCTTTCTTGTTCATGCACATATGGATGTACATGCACACATGCATACATACATCATCCTTCATGGTTGTATATACATAGAAGATGGTGGCAATATAAGACTCACACCTTGTGTTAATATATAGATTATTATTTGTATTTGTTTTAAAGACAAAAGAAAAGATAAAGATTAATACATGGTTTCTACACTCTTCTTCAACTAACCTTGTTCACCTACTTATTAACTATGGGTTAATCTTTCTCTTGTATTTTAAACTCAAATATAATAATATCTTTATTATTTAACCATGGTTTGAGATGAAGAGTGAAAAATATATATGTTAATATTTTCCATTTTTCATAAGACATTATCTTTTCTCTTGTTCTTCAAAAGCCATCATCTTCTTCCTCCTTACTCTTTTGCTCTCTAGATTTCTCTAGTGAGCAAAACACTCACCAAGTTAGGATTTTGAAGTGAGAAAAGCCACCACAACACCATTCTACACAAGTCTTGCCCACTTGTGTAGAGTGTTAGCTTCATTTTATTCTCTTGATCAAGTGAAGTTGCAAGCTTGGACAAAGGAGCTTCGGGTGGATCGTCGTGGATATTAGAAGACTTCAAGCGAACCCTTTTCCAACCCTCAAGTGGCCAAGGAGTCTGGCGTAGGGAGCTACAAAGGTTGTACTCTCAAAACCCTAGCCTTTGTTACTTGTGATGTTGCTTTAGTTATGAAACCCTAATTTTCTAGGAATGATTCTTTGTGTGTTCACTTAGCACCTTAAAAATTTAATTTTGAGACATGTGATGCTTCCAAACCCTTCATAAGGTGCTGGGTTAACCTTACATTGGTATCAGAGCTGAGCTAGAACTTTAGGCGACACTTTAACGAAGTTAAAACTCCGATCGAATCGAAAAATACGGATTTTTAGCACTCTCTGGACATTTTTCCAAAACTGATATTTTTCAGAATTAAAAATATGTAAAAAAAATTCAGCAGGTAAATCTAAGAACAAATGTAAAAAACGATGCCATGAATAGTACTTTCCACCGCGGAACCGCGGCAATAGCCTGCTTGGGCCGCGGTTCCGCGGTCGTACGGATGAATTATTGTGTCGTTTTTATACAGTAACTTTTTTGTCTGCTTGTATATTTTTTGGGGTATTTTTAATCTGAATTTAGTGCTGTATGTTCTGGAGATTGTTTTGGATTCTACGATTCGATCGGAATTTTAATTTCGTGCTTTTTTCCGGGTAATTTAGAAAGTATTTAAGTGTTCGAACGAGTATCATTAACTCACTCTTTCACGGGGTTTAAATCTTTCGGAAATATGTGCAAGTTTTTTTTTGTGGTGGACCCTCTAGAAGACAACAAACTTTAACTCGATTATGTGACCGTCTTGAACTGCCTTTTGAATTTTAGGGTTTGAGGCAGTACGATGTGCCATATGTGAGGCGTTGGCTTAACCCTTCTACGGCTGGACCGCTACTACTGTGTCACATTCCGGGTTTTTTGAACTCCGCTCAAGTGTTGAGCTTTAGGGAATTTTGGGTATTTGATTATTCGTTGGAAAACATTAATACTGTCTATTTATCTGAAATGTGATACAATATGTGGAATTCATATAGTTAGGCATGAAATACGAAGTATGTGATATTTCGCATTTACGATGTCTAAAGAGAATGTGGATTCCAAATATTGTAGTTTTACACTTTCTTTTCTGTGACCGTAAGTGTAGCATGTCGCTTATCGCCGATTTCGTTGCTATACATCAACGACAATCGGGGTACGCATACTTACTTACGTTGATGATATATGATATTATGTGTTGCTGAGATATGATGTGCAGGATTGTCGCGATTGAATAGCCGGGGGGTTTTATGTGAGATAAGATTTTTATTTTTCATTCATGTAAAATTCAAATGTAATGTAATATTCTTTTATTTGGGGCACTTCCGGCTTGAGGTTGATGCCACCAGTGTTGTATATTATTTACTTTTCCGCATTAGGATAGACCCAAGGAGGGGAGCACAAGTGACCGGGTTCTGGGGTTCAGTGGGAGGCCATCTCGAGGAGTCAAGACCGGGTCTCCTAAACTCCAGGATTGGTAGGGTCGCTTGCCGCTCTCGTAGGGGTCTAGGGGTGTAGGCTTGGCTATTCATCGCGACTGTGGAATCCGTATTTTCTATTGTTGGCTAAATACTAAATACGGACGTCCTAGTATACCCCACATTATATATATGTTTCTGCTGCCTGTGTTCTGTGATATCTGAGACGAATGATATATTATATATGAGATATATAGTAGACGTTGCTTATATTTTACACCCGCGCTAGTCCCGTCCCGGTATGCCGTTAGTTAAGTAACCTAACGGTGCATAACGGAACATTGCGGCGAATGCGGATGGCATTAGCGTACGTGTTATTTTCGTTTCTTTTCTGTGATTGGCTTAAGGACTTAAATGATGGGATTACATTAATATGATTAATGTAAAAAAAATAAACCTAAAAAGATGTTGTAGAATCAGATTTGAAAACCACTCGGCTCTTTATGAAAAAGCTACATTTCAAAACTGCAGAGCACAAGCCACTCCTTTTGAAAACCATTTGATTCTACGACGATATCAAGTTCAAAGCGTTAATGATTTTCTTAAAAATCATCCGCAACCCTCCGTCATTTTAGGAAGTAGAGTACTTAGTATTCGTGCTACGTTTGTTGACTTTAGTTAAGGCGTAGTGTACGGTAGCTAAGTGATGTCTTCCTACACTGCATATGATGCGGATTAATTAGGACATTCATGCGACTTTGTTGACAATAGTTAAGGGTCATATGGGTGGGTCTAATTGATCAAGAAATGACGGATAGAACTTGACTGGTACTTATGATTTGTTGACCATAGTTAAGGTCATAAGTACTAGGGGTAAAAATCACATCGGGAATTTCAAGTGTTGAGATTTGCAATGAGATTGTATACCTTCCATATGATGGTTGGATCCCGATCCCACTGTGGGCAATAGTTGCTCCTAGGAGAGTTTTACAGTTTACAATTAGCTAACTCATTAGGTGTCTAGAAAGGTGTTAACGGGGCTACGCCTCTGGGAAAACGAGGTTTACTTTAATTAGGTCCGTGTGAAAGCACGGGGAACCTCCCTCAAGTACCGACACTGGCCTGGCTGAACGGTTAGCGAAGTTGTAGACTGTAATTAATCCTGATTAGTTTTCTTTTTAAGATTTGAAAGAAAAACTTGATTAAAGCAGTGGGAGACATCGATTAGACAAGATAATAACCAATCTGATCTTTGCAAGAGCTTTTGCTGAGTGTATTCTTTTCTCTCTCTTAATGGCAGATACCAATGACTGGACTCAAGCTTTTACTAGATAAAAACAAACTGAATGGGACCAATTATAAAGACTGGCTGAGGAATCTGAAAATTGCCTTGACTTATGATAAAGTATCATATGTCCTCACGGCTTCAGCCCCGCCGTCCCAGGTCCAAAATCTTCAGTTGCGGACAAAGAAGTCCGCAAGACATGGGAAGCTGACTGTGCCATGGCCAAATGCCTCGCGCTTGCATCGATGGACAACACACATCAAAAGCAGCACGAGAATATGGACATTCATGACATATTCCTCCATACAAAGGAGTTGTATGGAGAGAAATTCCGCGTATTACGATACGAAACATCAAAGAAATTGTTTCAGATGCGAATGGCCCCTGGCACATCGGTAGGAGACCATGTTCTGAAGATGATAGCTCTCATAGAAGAGCTTGAGGACCTTGGATGGACGATGGACAACGAACAATATACGGATATTATTCTGCAGTCCCTCCCCTCCACCTTTGCTCAGTTCGTAGTTAACTTCAACATGCACAACATGGAGAGGGAACTACTTGAACTCCTTAATATGTTAAGGAGTGCAGAGAGCACACTGAAATCAGTGAAAACTCCCGTTATAACTGTTGGACAATCTTCCTCTTCTCGCCCAGAGGTTAAGGCCAAGGGAAAGAAAAAGAAGAAGCCCACCAATCCTAAGGGTGGAGTTAAAAAGGTGAAGGGAAAGGAAAAGTCCAAAGCTGGAGACTCGGGGAAAGGGGAATGTTTTCATTGCCACAAGACAGGACATTGGAAGCACAACTGTACCGAGTACTTGAATCTCAAGAAGAAGCATAGGGATGCTTCCGTTTCAGGTGTGTTTGTGACAG
Source organism: Agapanthus africanus (assembly GCA_030015575.1). NCBI lineage: Eukaryota > Viridiplantae > Streptophyta > Magnoliopsida > Asparagales > Amaryllidaceae > Agapanthus > Agapanthus africanus. The sequence continues at coordinate 393,253,864 of JASDDO010000029.1, read as the reverse complement.
AAAACTGTTTTTCAATAAACTCTGCTTCCTGGGTATTAGATACCGGTTCAGGTTCTCATATTTGCAATTCTATGCAGGGGCTGAGAAATAGCAAGGTTTTGAAGACAGGTGACCATACTCTCCGCGTTGGAAATGGTTCCAATGTACATACAGTCGCAGTGGGAGAGTATCACTTGGGGTCACCATCTGGGTGTATATTGGTTTTGAACCCATGTTATTTTGTACCAAGTATGCTATGTAATATAATATCAGTTTCTTTGTTAGATAATGAAGGATATAACTTTATATTGCAGAACAATGTTATGAACATTCACCTGAATCAAATGTTGGTTGGGTATGGTACACTTAATAACGGGATATACGTCCTAAATCAACACACAGTTTTCAGCATACAACACACTAATAAAAAAAAACTTTCAGAAATAAATGAAACTTTTCTTGGCACTGTAGACTTGGTCATATTAAAGAAACAAGATTAAACAAATTACACAAAGATGGATATTTAAACTCATTTGAATATAAATCTTATGCGACTTGCCAGTCTTGTATCAAGGGTAAAATGACCAAAACTCCGTTTACTGGACACGGAGAAAGATCTACTGAGCTTCTAGGACTCATACATAGTGATGTATGTGGGCCGATGTCTACACAAGCTAGAGGCGGTTTTTCATACTTCATTACGTTCACTGACGATTTCTCAAGATTCGGTCATATATTTTTATTAAAGCACAAGTCCGAACCTTTCGAGAAATTCACTGAATATAAACAAGAAGTAGAAAAACAAACCGGCTTGAGTATCAAAATGCTTCGATCAGATCGAGGTGGGGAGTACCTCGGTACAAAATTCGCAAACTTCCTAAAAGAGAATGGGATTCTCTCTCAGCTCACTCCTCCTTACACACCACAGCACAACGGTGTGTCTGAACGACGGAATTGGACCCTATTAGATATGGTCCGTTCCATGATGAGTGATGCTGAGTTACCTGTCTCATTTTGGGGGCATGCATTGGAGACTGCAGCGTTTCTTTTGAACAGGGTTCCAATCAAAACCGTGTCTACCACGCCATATGAGATATGGCATGGGAAGAGACCATCTCTTAAGAGAATTAAGATTTGGGGTTGCCCGGCCTATGTTAAAAAGCAAAATCCGGACAAACTCGAGACACGGTCAGTCATGTGTAACTTTGTGGGATATCCAAGGAACTCTTATGGATATCTATTCTACCACAAGGAGGAACAAAAGGTGTTTGTTTCTCAGTATGCCACATTCTTAGAAAAAGAGTTTTTCACAGATAAAGATGATGGCAAGGTGGTAGATCTAGAAGAGGTTCTAGAGACACAAACTACAAATGACGACTTGGTTGAACCGGCTGTTGCAATAGAAACTGAAGAACCTCGGCCACTCCGTAGGTTTGGTAGGACTTCTCGCCCACCGGAGAGGTACTACGGTTTCCTTATTGATGGTGACAGAGAAGACTGCATCATGGAGGATGATGACCCTACCAGTTTTCAGCAAGCTATCACGAGTGGTGTCTCTGTGAAGTGGCTGGATGCCATGAGATCCGAAATGGAGTCTATGTACACCAACAAAGTTTGGACTTTGGACGTTGTACCCCCTGGGGTAAAACCTGTGGGGTGCAAATGGATCTTTAAAAGAAAGATTGGTGTAGATGGGCAGGTAGAGACCTATAAGGCAAGACTTGTGGCGAAAGGTTTTCGTCAAAGACCAGGTTTGGACTATGACGAGACTTTTTAGCCCGTAGCCATACTTAAATCCATTCGGATCCTACTTGCTATTGCTGCTCACTACGACTATGAAATCTGGCAGATGGACGTTAAAACGGCATTTCTAAATGGGGATTTAGAAGAATGCGTTTATATGGATCAGCCGGAGGGCTTCATTGACAGTGGGAGCAGCGGGAAAGTATGTAGATTGCATAAATCCATATATGGGTTAAAGCAGGCATCATGGAGTTGGAACGTCTGTTTCGATGATGTTATTAAAGAGTTTAATTTCATCAAAAATCCAGATGAACCTTGTGTTTATAAGAAGGCTGTAGGGAGAGCTGTTACATTCCTCGTATTGTACGTGGATGACATTCTTCTGATAGGAAATGACATTCCTATGCTACAGTCGGTCAAATCATTATTATCACTAAGGTTCTCCATGATGGACCTGGGTGATGCCACATACATCCTAGGCATAAGGATCTATAGGGATAGATCCAAAAAGTTATTGGGATTGTCCCAAACCAGGTATATCAACACCATCCTAAAAAGGTTTAGTATGGAAGATTCCAAGCGGGGTGCCTTACCCGCTTGCCATGGGGTCACTCTCTCCAAGGACTCTTGCCCAAAGATTGATGAAGAGAGAGCTCGCATGAGCATTATACCCTATGCTTCGGCAGTGGGATCTATAATGTGTGCGATGTTATGTACACGCCCAGATGTAGTTTATGCACTTAGTGTAGTAAGCAGATATCAATCCAACCCAGGGGAGAATCACTGGATAGCTGTGAAGAACATTCTTAAGTACTTGCGAAGGACTAAAGAATTGTTCTTGGTGTATGGTAATGGAGATCTCCAAATAGAGGCCTTTACCGATTCGAGCTTCCAGAGCGATAAGGACGACAGCAAATCTATCTCTGGGTTTGTATTTACCCTCAATTGTGGGGCGGTAAGTTAGAAGAGTTCCAAACAGAATACCGTTGCAGACTCTACGATGGAGGCTGAGTACATTGCTGTGAATGATGCCGCCAAGGAAGCCGTCTGGATGAGGAAGTTCGTCTCGGAGCTAAGATTAGTTCCAACCATTATTGATCCAATACCATTATATTGTGATAATAATGGGTTATGGCGCTAGCCAAGGAGCCCAGGTCCCATCAGCGATCCATACACATCCTGAGGCGCTTTCATTTGATCCGGGAGATTGTAGATCGCCGCGAGATTGAGATTAAGAGAGTAGACACAAAGAATAACGCCGCGGATCCATTCACCAAGGCCCTCCCTCAGCCGCGGCATGAGTGACTTTTTGAGATATTGGGTATGAGATATGCCAATAACTGGCCTTAGTGCAAGTGGGAGATTGTTGGATATATGTATGCCCCAGAGGCCATTATGTGATAGTGGATGTATTTATACATGTATATATATATTCAGTGTACATTCTTGCTCGACATGATAGTATGCTATCTAGTTCTTCTTTATCTGACATGTTGATTTGATCATGCTTTTATTCATTCATACATGTTGATAAAGCCCTGAGGATATTGGCTTGAGTACTGTGATTATGATGGAGATCATACTAGTGGGACATCTGTAGTTTATAAGCATATCCTGGAATGTCCCTAGTCGCAGGTGTATCGAGACGGGGCATCGATATACCAGAGTAGACTAGAGTATATGATACTGGACCCATATGATGGGCGATGAATGTTCCCACATTCATCGATGTTTGACATCGAGATCGTATACGGGTGCTCAGTGGTGACTGGGTACACTGGACGGACTCACCGAGAACTCCTATATGGAATTATATCTATCGTCGGATAGAAGTTCTAAGGTGACACTGGTGCAGGTTAGTCTGTAGATCCGAGATCGTCATAGAGTCTTGTGTGCTCTCCCACTGTACTTTGATTACCACCCTACCACGGCTCTACTGAGTCGTGCAAACAGGTGGCCGTTGGGTACAGTCCCGAGACACATGAAGGCGAGGAGCGATAGAAAGGGTTTCGTCTCTCCCGGTATTGGGAGTTGATGTTGTGCTGTGCTTGACTGGTTATATCAGTAAGTCCCTGGCCAGGGCTGCTGAGATTTACTGATAAGTGTTATCAGTAGTTTCTTGATCTGTTATAGACCATTCATTGGCATGACTTATCGAGTTATTGGGGTCGACGTGACCATCCCTAGGCTCGATATGCAGCATATCTGACGAAGAGACCGGACTGTACGGTAGTGTTGCCGGTTCGCTCGACGGGAGTTGTAACAGGTTCGCTTGTTTTCTTCTGATCGCTCAATACCCGGGTGCCCGTTACGTTTAGATGACCGCTTGCGGCTTGGGGGTGTTTGATACGATCATCACCCACTGCTGGCGTATTGACGAGTCTTAGAATCCCATAAAGGAGTTACCTAGTCCAGGCGAAACGTTGTGGTGCGCGTATGCGATATGCGCATGGACCCGGTTAAAATGCGCGTATAAGATACCGTATATTAATCGGGCGGCTTGCTTTTGATTGGGTCGTATGTGATATGGCTGGATTGCTAAATCAAGTGTTGATTTATCATTTAACCATTAGTTTCTCACTAGAAATCCTTTCTTGTATTTATGGATGTATGCATACATGTATGCATTCTTTCTTGTTCATGCACATATGGATGTACATGCACACATACATACATACATCATCCTTCATGGTTGTATATACATAGAAGATGGTGGCAATATAAGACTCAACCTTGTGTTAATATATGGATTATTATTTGTATTTGTTTTAAAGACAAAATAAAAGATAAAGATTAATACATGGTTTCTACACTCTTCTTCAACTAAGCTTGTTCACCTACTTATTAACCATGGGTTAATCTTTCTCTTGTGTTTTAAACTCAAATACAATAATATCTTTATTATTTAACCATGGTTTGAGATGAAGAGTGAAAAATATATATGTTTATATTTTCCATTTTTCATAAGACATTATCTTTTCTCTTGTTCTTCAAAAGCCATCATCTTCTTCCTCCTTGCTCTTTTGCTCTCTAGATTTCTCTAGTGAGCAAAACACTCACCAAGTTAGGATTTTGAAGTGAGAAAAGCCACCACAACACCATTCTACACAAGTCTTGCCCACTTGTGTAGAGTGTTAGCTTTATTTTATTCTCTTGATCAAGTGAAGTTGCAAGCTTGGACAAAGGAGCTTCGGGTGGATCGTCGTGGACATAAGAAGACTTCAAGCGAACCCTTTTCCAACCCTCAAGTGGCCAAGGAGTCTGGCGTAGGGAGCTACAAAGGTTGTACTCTCAAAACCCTAGCCTTTGTTACTTGTGATGTTGCTTTAGTTATGAAACCCTAATTTTCTAGGAATGATTCTTTGTGGGTTCACTTAGCACCTTAAAAATTTAATTTTGAGACATGTGATGCTTCCAAACCCTTCATAAGGTGCTAGGTTAACCTTACACCCAGAACAAATACAGATCAATTCCAACCCACCCTGACCGCAATTTGCGGCCAGATTGAATTTATCTGCGGCCTGGGGTTTGAGTTAGGGGCTCGGGTCTCAGTGGTAGCTTCCTAGGTGCCTGCACGACTCCCAGTAATTGCAAAATCATTTCTAGTGTCCCCGGGTTGCTCCAGATTCCAAAATACCCTCACAATTCACACATTTATCCGATGTCGAGTTTTCTAAATCCTTGTTTTAGGGTTCCTAAGCTCTGGTCCAGGTCATGAATCATCTCAAAAGTCCTATTGACAGCCACAACATCACCAATTTCCCAAACCCTTCTCTTGGGATTTTCCAAGTTCACAATCTATTATTAAACGATGTCTAAACTTAACAAAAAGCTAGGAATTTAAAACTACTCTAAAAGAAAAGAGATATACCTCATGGTTACTCCCAAACAAAACCCTAGAAATCCCCAAGTTGTCAAAATCCGACTTTTCTTGGTTCATAGCGATGAGGGTGAGGAGGTGATCATTTTCTTGTGAAAGGGCATAGGGTTTTGGCAAGGCTTTTGGGGTGGATCAAGAGGGTAGAAGATGGAGGGATGTTGAGTTGAGGGAGATGAAGAGGGAAAGTAAAATGATGGGGGAAATGGTCAAGGCAGCCCCCCCCTCTCTCTCACTATTGTTCTCACCCACTCACTTTCCATGTCATCATTTTGTCTCCTTTCTCTCTCCTCACTCATCATGACACCTTTTTCTTTCTCTTTTCTCACCAAAACACATACACCCAAATAAAACAATACCGTGAAATAACATATAATATGTCATGGTGCACTAGCCATGAAAATCTGTAGAAATACGAATTTGGCTTAATCGCGATTAGCAGTGCACTAATTGGCTTTTTATCAAAACTGCATATAATAAATTTTAAAATTGCCAAATCCTTTAAATACATTTTTAAATGCATAAATCATTTTAATTTCTATTTATTTCATAATTATTAGTATATATTTATACCATTTTTCGAAAACCCCAATTTCGCAAATCGGGCAGTTTTCGGGAAAAATATTATTTTAATATTAAATTCCAAAAATAATATTTTATATTTTCTGAAATGTTACAATCACATGGGTCGAGAAGCGTATACGCCAGTCTACTCTGGAGTATCGATGCCATGTCTTGATACTCCCACGACTAGGAACGTTTGAAGGATGTACTTATCGACTACCCTGTCCCCACTAATATAATCTGCATCATAATCCTGGTAGTCAAGTATTCCTCCTAAGGGCTTTATCAACATATAATAGAGAGACAATAAGTGTACATGTTAAGATAAAGTACAACCAGGTAGCATACTATCATGTCGAGCAAGAAAGTTATCCCTATATATGTCCGAGCATCCACTACAATATACATCGCATGTACAGTAATGGCCTCTCGGGTATATATATAACTAACAATCTCCCACTTGCACTAGGGCCATCTGTTGTAGTATTCAATACCCAACAATATAGCAGTGGTTGTAGTATCTCATACTCAATCATCCCATAGAAGTCTCTCTAGGGGTAAGGCCTTTGTGAGTGGATCCGCTGTGTTATCCTTCGTATCTACTCTCCTTACCTCGATCCTTTGGAGATCATCTACCTCCCTGATCAGGTGATACTTGCCTCAGAATATATCTGGAACGCTGATGGGACCTACGTTCCTAGGCCAAAGCCACAACTCTATTGTTGTCGCAATAACAGTTATTGGACGCTCAATGGTAGGAACCTTGTTCATCTTATGAACAAGAAATATCCAGACAGCCACTTTGGTAGTATCATTGGTAGCAATGTATTCAGCCTTTATCGTCTAGTATGTCATGGTATCTAGATTGGAACTCTTCCAACATACCGTCTCTCCACTCAGGGTAAAGACAATGCCTGTGACTGAATCTCAATCAAACTTATCACTCTGGAAGCTGGAACCAAGTACTTTCTTTTAGTGCTTCTCAAGTACTTAAGAATGTCCTCCACAGCTGTCCAGTGATTCTCTCAAGATCCGATTGATTCCTGATTACTACACCTAGTGAGTCATCTACATCTAGTCTGGTACATAATATCGCATACTCTGATAGAGTCTACTGCCGAAGCATAGGGTATCCCTTGCATGCGAGCTCTCTCCAAATCAGTCTCGAGAGACATCCTTTTGGAGAGAGTGATCATGAGTAAGTGGGCGAACCACCATACTTAGAATCTTCCATACTAAACCCCTTTAGTACGGTGTTAATGTATCTGGATTTGGGACACTCCCAACATCCACTTAGATCTATCCCCATAGATCATAATCCATAAGATGTAGTAGGTATCATCCAAATCTTCTATAGAGAATCCCCGTGATAAGAGGAGCTTGACCGAGTGTAGCATAGGAAACTATTTCCTATCAAGAGTATGTCATCTACGTACAATACGTGTTAGACAAGCTCACTCTCTACGACCTTCTTTTATATACAAGGTTCATCTACCTTTTTGATGAAGTCAAACTCTTTGACTGTCACATCAAAACAGATGTTCCAACTCCGCGATGCGCGCATTGATCCTGATGGACTTAAGCATAGCATTGAAAGTCTCAACTTTTCCATTTATACCAATAATCTTCTCAAGATCCATTTGCTCCTAATGGGTTTTACCCCTTCAGGTGAAACATGCAAAGTCATACTTTGTTGGTGTACATGGATTCCATCTTTGATCGCATAGCATCCAGCCTTTTCACAGAGTCGCCACTCGTGATGGCCTGCCTGAACCTAGTTGGGCCATCATCAACTATGATGCCATCCTCGCTCCCACTGTCACCGAGAAAACCGTAGTATCTCTCAAGTGGATGAGGAACCCTACTAGATTCACGGAGAGGCTGAGGTTCGTTGGAAACTATTGAATCCTTTAGTTTCACCAAATCATCAGCTGTTAGTTTGTCAAGCTAGAACAACTTCCAGTTCTACCTCATGTCCACTAGTTTCTTCACAAGAAATTCCTTTTCAAAAAAGGTGGCATGCTGAGAAACAAAACACCTTTTTCTCCTCAGAGTGGTAAAAGATATTCCCTCGCTAATGTTTGGGATATGCTAAAAAACTTGTACAAAACTGACCTTGCCTCGAGCTTGTCCGGATTCTGCCTTTCAACATAGGCCGGACAACCCCATATCTTAACTCGTTTAAGACATGGTCTCTTCCCACACCATATCTCATATGTAGTGGTAGGCCCTGATTTGGACGGAACCCCATTCAATAGGTATGCAGCTTCTCAAGTGCATAACTCGAAAAGGAAACAGGTAACTCAGCAGTACTCATCATAGAGCATGCCATTTCTCATAGGGTGCGATACCTCCACCCTGATACACCGTTGTGCCGTGGTGTATACGAAGGAGTAAGCTGAGAGAAAATCATATTCTCCTTTTAGAAACTCCAGGAACTCCATGCCTAAGTATTCTCCTTCTCGATCACATCTTAGGACTTTAATACTTCTACCCGTCTGGTTCTAAACTTTTCAAGCTTATATTCGTTGAATTTCTCAAAAGTTTCAGACTCATATTTCAAGAGGAACACATGTCCGAATCTTGAGAGATAGTCGATGAATATAATGAAGTACAAAGAATCAATCCTGGCATTTGTAGATATAGGACCGTATACATCATCATATATGCGTCCCAAGAGTTCACTAACTCTTTCTCTGTTTCCAGTAAATAGAGTATTGATCATTTTATCTTTGAGACAGGACTGGCAAGTAGTATAAGATGAAAATTCGAATAGATTCTTATATTCATCCTTATGTAACTTAGCTGGTCGTGTCGCATTGATATGACCTAGTCTACAATACTAGAAGAAGGACTCGTTCATCTCCGAACTACTCCTCTTGTGTGTGTTCTATATACTTTGAACTGTAGTTTGATTTAGAACGTATATGCTATTATATAACGTGCCTGGTCGAATCAACTCTTGATTCAGGAAAATGTTCACAACATTATCCTCCAATACAGAATTATATCCTTCTTTAACTTAATAAAGAAACCGATGTAATGTTGTATATCAGGTTCGATATGAAATAACATTTGTTCAGAATCAATGTATTAATACAAGGTGATATCTGCCAACAGACTTGGCTGCAAAAATTGCACCATTCTCTAACACTTAGAGATAATCACCTATTCTTAGTTCTCTACCTTTCTGTAGCCCATGTAACAGATTACATATATGGGATCCTAATCCGATATCTCATACCTAGGACGTAGAGGATACTGAGAAACAATTCTCGGTAATGAACACATCCGAAGAATATGCATCAACATGCTTATTCTTAGATTGGGTTGCGTGGAAATCCGGATATTCCACTATTTCCTGCTCGGACTTATAACAATTATAAGATAGAGCGGAACCAACGTTCCCTAGCTCAGTATAATAAGCAGGTTCGGTCAATGCATCCATATTATTATCTTGATTAAGGCGTGACATGGTCGCTACCAGGAGAGAGAGAGAAGAAAAACACTCTGCGTGCGCTCTTACAAGATCAGATTGGTTATTATTTTACCTAATTAGGATGGCTCCCACTGTTTTAGTCAAATCTTCCTTCAAACCCTAAAAGGTAAGACTAGCCGGGATTAATTACACCCTACAAGTTTGCCAATCTTTCAGTCAGGCCAGTGTTAGTACTTTGAGGGAGGTTCCCCATGCTTTCGCACAGACCTAATTAAAATAAACCTCGTTTTTCCCAGGGGCTTAACCCCGTTAACACCATTCTAGACACCTACTTGATCGGCTAATTGTAATGTATAAAACTCTCCCAGGAGTAACTCTTACTCGCAGTGGGTATTGGGATCCAACTATCTCATAGAAAGTATGCAATCTCATTGCAAATTTCAACACTTGAAATTCCCGATAATATTTTACCCCTGGCGTCCTATGACCTTGACGCAGGCCAACAAACCATAGTCCGCCAGTCAAGTTCTACCCGTACATTTCATGATTGAACTAAACCCACCCGCACGACCCTTGACGCAGGCCAACAAAGTCGTACGACTACCCTAATCCAATCGCATCGTATGCAGCAGATAAGCACTAATTAGCTACCGCACACTACGCCTTGACGTAGGCCAACAAACATAGCACGAATACTAAGTAGTACTTATCTGAAATGACGGAGGGCTACGACAGGTTTTTAAGAAAACCTTTTTGCATAATGAACTTGATATCATTGTAGAATCGAGTGATTTTGAAAAGAAGTGTTTTTGAGGCTTTTACTAGTTTTGCTAAAGAGGTCACTCCCGGTGAAAGGATCTCGGCTCTTTCCTTATCGAATAAGGTGCAGGATATTTCACAAATATCACTATGCAAAGCAAAAAACCATAAAAACAATCAAAAGACAAATCGAGTTTGTAGCATCTGCTAGTTTCGCTAAAGAGGTCACTCCCGGTGAAGGGATCTCGGCTCTTTCCTTATCGAATAAGGTGCTGGATATTCTACAAGGAATACCGCTATGCAAAGCAAGAACTAGAGCTACTAGTTTTTAAAACAAATTTCTACAACATTTTTAGCTTCTTTTTCTATCATTAATCTCATTAATGAATTCCCATCAATTTTATTCTTCCCAAGCATCACAGAAGAAACGAAATCAGCAATAGTTATTATATATCATATATATAATATAATATAGGCATTCGTCTCAGAACATATCAAGTGATCACATCACAGAATATCAGCAGCAGAAGAATCACATATGAAATATTGGATATACTAGGAATTCCGTGTTTTAATTTAAGCCAGTATAAAATACGGATTCCAGGGTCGCGATGAATAGCCAAACCCACATCCCTAGACCCCCTACGAGAGCGGCAAGCAACCCTACCAATTCTAGAGTTAGGAGACCCGGTCTCGACTCCTCGAGATGGTCTCCCACTGGACCCTAGAACCCGGTTACTTATGCTCCACGCCTTGGGTCTATTCTAATGCGGAAAAGTAAATAATATACATCAATGGTGACATCATCCTCAACCCGGAAGTGCCCCAATAAAAGAATATTAAATACAATGAATTTTACATGAATGAAAATAAAAAACTCTCATCTCACATAAAAACCCCGGCTATTCAAAACACGACGATCCAATATAATATATCACAGCAACACATAATATCACATGTCATCAACGTAAGTAAATATGTGTATCCCAATTTTCGTTGACTTATAGCACCGAAACCGGCGATACACCACATATTACACTTACGGTCGCAGAAAAGAAAGTGAAAAACTATAACAATTGGAATCCGCAACTACCTTAGAAATCATAAACCAAACGTATCACATACTTTGGATTCCATGCCCAACCAAATGAATTCCTTAGATATTGCATGCCTAACAATTATAAACCCCGCATTTTAGTCTCGATATTGAAAACACTTTCCAATATCCTGTCGGGTAATTCAACAAGTTTCCCGATAACCTGATCGAATGCTCGTCGGAAACTTTATTAGATGGCCGCACCCCTCAATGCCATCGACGAAGTGCACTAAGGCGGAACACCGCTGCCGCGAGCACCCGAACGGATGCTTTTGGCGACGGGGTTCTCCTACAGTCACTTGGTCGGGGCTATAGGGCATGGCCATCTAATAAGGTTATCCGGCGAGTATCCGCGTACACTTCGTCATTGCGACGGACTTTTGATCAATATCAAAATTCCGTGGCAACCGATCAAATGTGTAACATTTCAGAAAAAAAAAATATTATTTTTGGGAATTTAAATAATTAACTAATAAATATTGTGAATATTTTAATATGCGGTATAATTAAATACCGATAAAGTGGAATATATTTGGAAAATTATAGGGATTACGGAAATGAGGGTGTTCTATATGATTTAAGCAAATTATAATTCTTATGATTTATTTTATTCCATTTTAATGCTAATCGCAATTAAATATCACTAATCGCGTATTAAGCTCGATTTGTGCACATGACATGCACCAAGTCATTTTACTCATTTGTTACATTTTCTAACATGGCTTTTTTCTTCATTTTCAAGCATGATTTGGGTTTTAATGAGAAGAGAAAAGAAAATAATAGAAAAGAAAAGAAAAAGGAAAAAGGAATAAAATAAAGGGTATGGGCAAGAGAGAGAGGGTGAGGGGTCAAACCTTGGTCTTGGACTCATTTCCTCTCTCATTTTCACTTCATCATTCTCTCTCCCTCTCAACCCCATGGCAGCCCCCTCTCCTCCACCACCTTCACCATCTCAAAATATCATAAAAAACAACCCAAAACCCCATCTCCATTTCATTACAAACATGCACAAGCCCACTACAAATACTTTGGACCAAGAAAAATTGGATCTTGAAGACTTGGGGCAACTCAAGAAAATTCTTGAGTTGCTAAATGAGGTAATCCCTTAACCATTAGTATTGTATTTGTCTCACTTTAGCATTCATGTTAACTTAAAAGTGATATTGTGTAGTTTAGTGAGGTTTGGAAATTCCAAGTTAGGGTTTTGAGGAATTCTTGAGTTGTGAAGTGTAATCGAGATTAGTTGAGACCATACAACCCCTGTAGTGATGATATATTGGATTAAACCTGAGAGTAAACCCCCAATTCATAAATTTAGAAACCCCGACATCGGGAAATTGTGAGAATTGTGATGTGTTTTGGCGATCTGATATAACCCAGGTGACCTGAAAATTTTTTAGCAAACACAGAGAGATGTGCAGGTGATATGGAGTATACCCTGATGACCCGAGACCCTACCCCCTCCACTTGGCTGCAGATTTATTCTTCCTAGCCGCAATTTGCGGCCAGGGTGTGGTGGAATCCATTCGTGTTTGGTCCATGTCTTAATCTCCAGTAAACTAGACCCTACACATATGCAAAATTGGCTAATTTCACTTAGGGTAAAATTTTGGGGTGTTTTATTGAGTTGATGCCTTATTTTGTGGGTTAGTTTTAACTTGATTTTTGGTATTTGATATTTAGATTTCCGTCGTGTGGCGTTCGAATGTCAACGACTAGGGTTATTGGCTGTGTTTTGCATGCGAGGCTATAGGTTTAACCTATGAGCGAATCATGTGCCGTATTGGTTTTGCGACTTGATTTTAATAAGCTTTTGCGATTTTGTATTGGTTGTAGGTATCCTCACATGGATTCCGAGATGACAAGCACCTCGACTTCGGAAAACAAGGATCGAATGAGTAGATCTATATCTACGGGGGAAGTCGGGTGGATGGCGTATAACACCCCCGCAAACTTTGATGGAAACCGATTTATATATATAGAATATGATTAAGGGAATCTTTAATACAAAACTATGGATGGAGTTAAAAGATAGTTAGAGAAACCATATTAGAAACTAAAGGATAGTTAGAAGTGATAGGATACGATTAATACGTGATGACGAGATTTGAGGATGATGTTCGACGATATTGTCGTATTGGATACTAAGGCTAGATAGCCGACGTAAATGTGTCATCCGAACCATACCTTTTTCCAAACTGAAGAATCATATGCATCTCTTAAAAAGATACTTTGAGAGACATTACGGATTTTCAAACGATATCTTTTCCTTATAAACCTCGTAGCCCCTACTTTCAAAACTACGATTTGCATCTTCTAAAAACTGATTGTATGGTTCGCGTGTGGATGTTAGATTAGATATGTATAGGGTAGAATGTATATATAAATTGATATGATGTGGGATATAAATGCGATGAAAAGAATATACGATGTGATATGATGACCTGATGGTATGTTGGTATACGGATGCGAGTCGATTAAGATGATTGATACCTTTGCCGGTTCCCTGATATGAGTTTGTTATGGATATGACTTGGGATATAGGTATATAGATATATTTATATATGTTGTGAATCATGAGTGATTGCCGTGCGAGACCTTAGGTCCGTAACCTCATTGTTATATAGGCTGATAGGATCCCTAATAGTTTAATACCGCCGTACGATGATTTTCTGTACGTGATGAGTTTGACTTGATGATTGATCCATACCCTTGGCTAGAGGATACCGTACGATGGATTATACCATACGTGATGTTATGAGGCTGGATGCCGATTGATAGATTCACTGACTCGTTCATGCTAGATACGTATACCTGTCAGCATTTGCATACGATTTACTTTATGCTACGCTCATGTCACTCTCATTGCATTACATATACATGTGCTAGTACACCTACACCATTATCGATGATGCGTATGTTACACTTACATTGATTGGCCGGCTCACACACTTCATCATCGATAATTTCCATGTCACTACACAATAGGATTGCTGCATCATGATATGACTCCTTACATAATATACTTGCTATAGTTACATATGCACCTTTATATAATGTTGCATTTGACTTTGGAGAATTTGGGAACCGCAGGATATATTTTAAAACTGGACTTATTTAAAAGAGCGGTTTTCCCTCGTTATGTGCACATCACTGTTCCCTGTTGCATGATATACTGATTTGCTTACATTCTGTTATATGTCGCGTGCACCATGCTTTACGATTATACGCATTGAGATATGCTGTTTTCATGAGATTTCTGGATTTGAGAACCGTGGATATTTCAAAGGAAAGTATGTATTATTTTAAAAACCCAGTTTCTCTTGATATGATATTTCAGTGCGTCCACCATGCGTTTTCTCGATTCTGAGACGTATGATAGAAACCCGATTCGAGGAGGTGGATGATCCGTTTGCGGGTTCATGGTGGACCCGGTATGGTTCCCTGGGGCGAGAAATGTTTTTCGTGGAGTAAACGATGAGCTTGGCAGGGTGGCTACTACCTACCGGTGATTGGTTGGACCTGGCAGTTATCCGGAGGATACCGACCGGAGTCATGAGATGTTATGGGCCGATCCGGACTGACGGAGCCCAAGAGATATGAGGATTTACGTGTCGATGCTGGGCAAGGGTTTCATGATGTTTCGAATGTCGATGTTGGACACTCAGGTTCCATGATTTTTATGTGTCGTGAGGGACACACGTTGATTTATATCCTCATACCTTCATGCATATGCTTTTATGATATTTACATACATGATGTTGTTGTGTCAGTGGTTGACACGTGGACGAGATCCACATGCATACAGACTTTGATGTTATTGTTGGCACATATACAGTTACGGTCACCCTAGATATCATAGTTTTACCTTTATGATATAGTTGACCTAAAAAATCGTTATTTTATTCGATTTCTACCTGATGATGTTTTCTACCCACGAGTTGGCAACTCACCCCATTGTGCCACAGTTCTTGCAGGTTGGCCTCATAGATCGGTAGCGGCTTCGTTGGCACACAGTTGCATTCGGTCGACTTGTTTTGGTAGGTGGTACATGCCGGATCGTATCACTATTGCATTCTTATTTTATATTGTATCTAGTCAACTCCATCAATCAAATTTAGTAATTGTATAAGTAATGAGACTTAGTGAGACTTGTGGTTGCGAGACTTAGAGCGAGGGGTTTTCCGCTACTTGTGGTTTTGATGTCTTGCTTATTTCTTTATCTTTTGTGGCGGACTTCGCCGTTGGGCGTCGTATACTTATATTTACTGTCTTGTGTGGTTGTGATCCGCCGTTTGGCGAAGAGCCAGCTCACGCTTGGGGATGCCTTTATCATTATCTTGTATTGTGGTTTTGGATCAAAATATACAAAGGAAGTGCTGCCCAAATTTTTAAAGGATGAAATATGTTTTCAAACTAGTAAATTTCACTTGCATTATTCATGTTCCTTTTCTATGCATTTAAGAAAACTTGATTTCATTATACCCTTATTTCAAAACTTCACTTCCTTGATTTTTCTTAAAAAGGTTTAGATTTCTGGGTTTCGGCTTACTTAAATTACGTGACGCTTTTAGACGTGGCGTAATTTAAGTGCCGGTCACGAGCTAATATTTCGGGTCGTGACAAAATTGGTATCAGAGCGCTAGGTTTAACCTTGATTCAAGTCTATGTTTGACTATGCGGAGTCTAGGGTGTATGTATATTTCGGAATGTAGGCTTGAACTTACGGAACTTAGACTTGAACGGGGGGGTATTGGCCCGAACTTTCATTATATAGGCTGACCCTGATTGATGGAGTAGGTAGCTTGGGTAGAGTGACGCACCGTAGGTATGTTCTGGGGCATATTTACGAAACGATACTCCACTTAAGAAACCTTAGGATGTACATATTTTGAGATCTGTGATTCTCTTCGTACCCATGATTATACATCCATTTGAGATCCTTGATTCTGTTCGTTTCCATGATCATACTTTCATTGATACTATTTCTTCTTATGATCATGTATCCATTCTGTATCTGTCGTTTCCTTCCATGCCCTTGATCTATTTTCGTCGACACACGATTGAGGTTCCTGTCACCTTTGTTTGAGCGCAGATTGAGCTGCTGCTAGTGATGCGGTTAGGGCGAGCTCGTCATGGACGAGGACTAACCATTGTGTTTTCCGGTGACATGGGAACGTCTCGATGTAATGTTTGAGTTTTGGCCTCTTGTTGGGGCGAGTGTTTGGTTTTACACCGGATGATCGGGCCATTATTAGAGCTGCCAGTTGCGAGAGGACTGCTGATGTACAACCTAGCTCAGAGATTGTAATGTCGTCTACCATACAGACAGATGACCCAGCTGTTGCTGTGATTGATAAGATTACGCCTCCAGACTTTACGAGCTAAGATCGCTGGATCTTTCAAGCAGAGATACGACAGATGATAGCTAGTCTACCTTGAGTTGAGAGACGAAGGATATTCACATGTCGGCTAGGTGAAGGTGAAAAGTTCAAACGAGTGTCAGAAACCCATTTTCCAAGTTTAAAGTGTTCGGAGGAACATGCAAGTAATTCTGTGGACCCTCTAGAAGAATGAAACCCTAACTCGACATGATGACCATGGAACCGCTTTTGAACCTTAAGGTTTGCGGCAGTTTAGCGGTGCCATCAGTGAGGCTTGGGTTTGCCCTTCTACGGCTGGTCCGTGGGTACTGTGGTATGTACTAGATATATTTTTTTAAACTGTGCTCAGGTGTTGAGGTTTTAGAAATTTTAGGACTTTGATGACTCGATCGAAAGGTTTAACATCGTCCGGATACCATATGATAAGAGATCAGCAAGCTGACCAGCTTCGGATAGAGGACCTCACCCAGTTGCGTTGTAAGTTGATCAGGAACGGACGAGTATAGTGTATTCTTCCGATGGTTGGGACGAGTCCCCGAGGACGTGTTCGGCTAGATATCTTCTACAGAATGATGAAGATACCAAGTTCATGACTTCGAGTCCATGTGAGAGACTCCGAATTTACTGTAGTCGAGGACATTGCAGTATGCAGATAATATGACATGACGTCGAAGCGGACGATGATAAAGACGAGTGGAACGAGAGGTTCGTGCGAGATGCTGACGAGCTGTTGTTACTCCCCGTTGAGATTAGAGATCTGATGTATATACAGAGGTGTTGGGATACTGACAGTTTCCGAGGAGATGCAGTGCTGAGAACGCAGATGTCCAGAAAACGAGAAAAAATTATGCGAGACTACCAGCATCCGTACAGTTCGGTATAGGCGAGATCGGAAGAGACTCTGCGCAGGTTCCTTCCAGGACACCGCTGCGATGAGATTTGCACCGAGGATCAGATGTGTCACGTGTATTCAGAGGGCCAGAGGCCGACGCCAGTGACGTGCTGCTTTACGAGTGATCGTGATAATTGGCTGAGAGGTGACCAAAGAAGTGCTAGAGCGGAATCGTTCCCGTTAGCACACCTGACCGGGCCGATGAGCCGATAGATTTCGAGATTGGTAATCCACAGAAAAATGAGGATCCAGAGACGGAGGACGCCAGACCGTGGGCAGGAGGCAAGCAGATGTTCTTACTCTGCCAGTTTTGAGGCGCACTGACATTTTTCGACATTGTAGGAGATGTACCTCAATGTCATTTGTTGCGATTTGCGTTTATGATCCAAGTATCACGCTTATATCGCTTGGATTTGAGTTTTGATGATTGAGTTTCATGAGATTGTTTTCATGCACCATGGCTGCACCTACTGGGTATTTATATTTGGTGCATAGTTATTGCACTTGTGATATACTTTACATACCGTTGTATTGGTTTATGATTTGTGCATATTTATTGCACTTGGTATCGGTTTTGTGCCTTGGTAGCACGTGGTTTTGATTTTGTGGATTTCATACGGTTGATTTGATTTTGTGCATGTGGTATGCACTCGATTTGATTTTGCACTCGGTATAGCTCATATATGCTTGCAGTGCATTGATACGTGTTTTGTGCACGCGGTTGCACATGTTTATGATTTCATATATCTTGGTACACTCGGTGTTGCTTTTATACGCATTTGAGTTATTGATGAGTTTCCGTGCATTTATTGCACCAGATTTGTACTTTGTGCATTTCTATGCACTGGATTTGTATTTCGCGCACTGGATGCACCCGATTTGTGTTTTGTGCATTTGTTGCACCAGATTCGTATTTTGTGCATTGTTGCACCATCTTGGTATTTTGTGCATTTTTGCACCGGTTTTATACTCCGTGCCTTGGTTGCACCCGATTTATGTTTTTGAGCATTGGCGTTATCAGATTGCGTTTTTCATGCGCGTTGGCACTTGCTGTGCGTTTTCGTACATGCTACTGCACTAGATGCTTTTTACGAACCTGACGCGCTTGGATTGGATTTTTGTGCATATTCGGCACTCGATGTTGGATTTTGTGCACACTGGATGCACTCGATTAGGGATTTTCATTCGTGCATATTAGTTGCACTGGATTGAGATTTTTGTGCACTATAGATGCACTAGATGTTGTTGTTGTGCACACCCGTTGCACTGGACAGATGTTTTCGTGCACACCCGTTGCACTTAGTTTTGCTTTTGTGCACTGTTCCCCGTCGGAAGACGCGACCGGGACGTTGGGACGTCCGGCCTGAATTTTACGGGCAGATACTATTTGGTGCTATCCATCCACCTCTCCGAGGATGCCAAGTTGATTTATGACACCATGTATCGAAGGTTTAAACGGATGCGGCCGATATAGCAGACTTCGTCAGATTCCCCCTGGTTGAGGGGTTTTTGATTGTAGGGACGCTCTTCCCTGCAGGCGCAAGCCCCTGCAGTTAATTACGCTACCGCATCGCGGTAACCAGTTTCTCCTTCTCCGAATGGTCACTTCGTGTCGTGTGTGTTTGTTTTGTTTTTGGTTGCCCGTGGATTGTATACGGAAACTAATTTATGTTGTCGCCCGTAGGGCGTGAATTAGTCCAAATCCGTATTTTCTTAGATTTGGGTTTGGGGTTGGGTTTAAGGATACGTTAGTCTCATTTGAGACTAAGATCAACTTAAACATTTGTTAAGGATACGTTAGTCTAATTTTAGACTAAGATCAACTTAACGGGATCATTTAGATCCAACAAAAGAGCATTTGAGCTCTATTGTTTAGTTTAGGAACATTGCAGTCGATTAGTTTAAGTACATTACGGTCCAATGTTAGTGTAAGGACATTACGGTCCATGGGCTTAAAGGACCCCACAGTCCGAGATTAAGGACATCATAGTCCGTGGGCTTAAGGACCCCACAGTCCAAGGTTAAGGGCATCATAGTCCTTAAGTTTAAGGACCCCACATTCCAAGGTTAAGGACATCATAGTCCGTGAGTTTAAGGACCCTACAGTCCATGGAACGTTTGTTTATCGGGACCCGTCACCTCTCTGAAGACGTTGAAGGATTACAGCGACAAATATCAGAGGAGTGAAAAGATGTACCCATGAACCAATTTTGGTTGAGAGATCTGTAATCCAATTTGGGACTAAGATCTGTTAAAAGATTTATGAGCATATGGGCTCAATTAATCTGAATGAGGGGTTTATGACCAACTTGAGCTCGGCCTACTCAGTTAAAATGTTAAACATTTGACAATACTGAGTATTGATTTGAGTTCTAACAATGTTTTTGTCTTTTATTGAATGCCGAGCATTCATCATAGCTCTGGGCTTTATTTAAAGAACATTTGATGTTCTATCATCGCACACGTGAGGAGCACGTGGGGCGCTTGGCGCTTGCGCCAGTCAGAGAGCGCAGAGCGCTTCTGCGGGGTAGCGCACACATGAGGAGCACGTGGCGCGCTTGGCGCTAAGCGCCAAATAATGGGCGCATTGCGCCAGTTTATGAGCGCAAAGCGCTAGCTGTTAAGTGGCGCACACGTGAGAAGCACGTGGTGCGCTTGGCGCTGAGCGCCAGTCCAACAGCGCAAAACGCTAGTTTATGAGCGCAAAGCGCTATTTGATCAGTTTTATGATCTGAGAAATAAATTCTCATTTATAAGAGACTTTGTCTCAAAATTCTAAGAACAAAGTTCTTATTTTATAAGAGATGTTTCAATCTCTTATTTTGATGAAAGGCTTTGCCTTTATGGATCTGTGATTCTAAGAGAATTGAATTGTTCTCCCCCCTTTTTTTATAATGAGACGTTCATAATCTCCTTTTGTAAAAGACCTTAGTCTTATAGATCTATGATCTGTGAGAAGAATTATGTTCTTCTTCTTATTTTATGATGAGATCCTTTGATCTCTTTGTGAAAGACCTTGGTCTTGTAGATCTATAATCTTAAAAAAAGAAGTGAATTCTTCTTTTTATATGAGACGATTTCGTCTTTCTGTTCTTTTTACCTTGAAGAAAAGTTTTTCTTCTACCGAAAGCTTGGCTCTTCTTTCTGAGATTTCTCAAAGTTTGGGGGGGTTCCTCTGTATGAGACTTGAAGTCTTGGGGTCTTTATATAGAGCAAGCTGATTTGTTCAATCGGTTAAGGAGATCCTTTCTCCAATTGATTTGGAGATTTCCCCACCGTTGGATCTTTGATCCAAGGGCTTCTGATTTACAGAAGGCAATTTTATTGTTTTTAACAAGATTGGGAAATCTTTTCCATACAGAATTTATTCTGTATTTCGGTGATTTTAAATCACTTTTGGATCATTGATCCAAGGTGCTCTGATTTATAGAGCACAATCTTCTTGTTTGGAAAGATTTTAAGAAATCTTTCCTTAACAGAATTTTATTCTGGTTAATTGATGATTTATCATCTTTATTGGATTTTTGATCTGACGGTGGGGACCTTTTAGTTCCAGCGCTAGCGCACCCGTGCTTTGCACATTGTGCACTGCTTAGAGTGCAGCGCTCTTAGCGCTAGCGCACACGTGCTTTACACGTGGTGCGCTGCTTAGGGCGCAGCGCACTTGGCGCTGCTATGAAGCGTTGCTTCATTTCAAAATTTGAAATTTGAACAGAGCTTTGCTCTGATTGGGGGAAACATGCACGTTCGTAGCACTTGTATTTGGATTTGATTCCCGTGCGCACCAGACGCACGTGATATTGGATACACCTTTTGAGGTTGATTTTGCTTTGAAGCACTTTGTTTTCATGATGGGTACTATATTATGTAGTAACCGAACAGGACTGATCTAAGGACAGTACCTGAGTATTTTGCATGCATTAAACGTTTGACCAGAGTTTTCAAAAAGGAGCTATAGTCTCGCTATTTCCTATGTGTCTGTGAGCGACACGAATATTTACAAGGAAAACCTTTTGGGATATTTCAAAAAGACGGAACGTATGTTCAGCAAAACCAATATGAGCATATATTTATTACTTTACAAATGAGCGTACGTCACTTGTGCCGTGAGTCACGCATCACACGGCAATTCAGAAAAGATTTTGCATTTGTTTTATTCAGTTTAAAGGATTTTTCCAGGGATGCGTACTATATATGTATTATATTATTTGACTAGTGTATATTGAATTTCAGCAGTGGATTTCGAGATCTGTATCTCCATTGTAACTCCGATGATATGCGTGCAAATCCAATGGTTTGCATGACACTTGACGGAGTTCGATTTTGAGTTTCGTACTCGTTTTCATGCGCACGCGATGCGCTGTGGTATTTCTATATCTTCTGTGATTTCGGAGCTCCGTTGTTGGAGTTGAATTTTGAAATGTTTTAATATTTGGGGATTTAAATTTAAATTCGGGGACCGAATTTCTTTAAGAGGGGGAGACTGTAACATTTCAGAAAAATAAAATATTATTTTTGGGAATTAAATAATTAAATAATAAATATTGTGAATATTTTAATATGCGGTATAATTAAATACCGATAAAGTGGAATATATTCGGAAAATTATAAGGATTACGGAAATGAGGGTGTTCTATATGATTTAAGCAAATTATAATTCTTATGATTTATTTTATTCCATTTTAATGCCAATCGCGATTAAATATCACTAATCGCGTATTAAGCTCGATTTGTGCACAAGACACGCACCAAGTCATTTTACTCATTTGTTACATTTTCTAACATGGCTTTTTCTTCATTTTCAAGCATGATTTGTGTTTTAATGAGAAGGGAAAAGAAAAGAATAGAAAAGAAAAGAAAAAGGAAAAAGGAATAAAATAAAGAGTATGGGCAAGAGATAGAGAGGGTGAGGGGTCAAACCTTGGTCTTGGTCTCATTTCCTCTCTCATTTTCCCTTCATCATTCTCTTTCCCTCTCAACCCCATGGCAGCCCCCTCTCCTCCACCACCTTCACCATCTTAAAACATCATAAAAAACAACCCAAAACCCCATATCTATTTCATTACAAACATGCACAAGCCCACTGCAAACACTTTGGACCAAGAAAAATTGGATCTTGAAGACTTGGGGCAACTCAAGAAAATTCTTGAGTTGCCAAATGAGGTAATCCCTTAACCATTAGTATTGTATTTGTCTCACTTTACCATTCAAGTTAACTTAAAAGTGATATTGTGTAGTTTAGTGAAGTTTGGAAATTCCAAGTTAGGGTTTTGAGGAATTCTTGAGTTGTGAAGTGTAATCGAGATTAGTGGAGACCATACAACCCCTGTAGTGATGATATATTGGATTAAAACTGAGTATAAACCCCCAATTCATAAACTTAGAAACCCCGACATCGGGAAATTGTGAGAATTGTGATGTGTTTTGGTGATCTGCTATAACCCGGGTGACCTGAAAATTTTTTAGCAAACATAGAAAGATGTGCAGGTGATATGGAGTATACTCTGATGACCCGAGATCCTACCCCCTCCACTTGGCCATAGATTTATTCTTTCTGGCCGCAATTTGCGGCCAGGGTGTGGTGGAATCCATTCGTGTTTGGTCCATGTCTTAATCTCTAGTAAACTAGACCCTACACATATGCAAAATTGGCTAATTTCACTTAGGGTAAAATCTGGGGGTGTTTTCTTGAGTTGATACCTTGTTTTGCGGGTTCGTTTTAACTTGATTTTTGGTATTTGATATTTAGATTTCCATCGTGTGGCGTTCGAACATCAACGACTATGGTTATTGGTCGTGTTTTGCATGCGAGGCTATAGTTTTTAACCTATGAGCGAACCATGTGCCGTATTGGTTTTCCGACTTGATTTTAATAAGCTTTTGCGTTGTGTATTGGTTGTAGGTACCCTCGCGTGGATTCTGAGACGACAAGCACCTCGACTTCGGCAATCAATGATCAGGTGAGTAGATCTATATCTACGGGGGAAGTCGGGTGGATGGCGTATAGCACCTCCGCAAACTTTGATGGAAACCGATTTATATATAGAATATGGTTAAGGGAACCTTTAATAGAAAACTATGGATAGAGTTAAAAGATAGTTAGAGAAACCATATTAGAAACTAAAGGATAGTTACAAGTGATAGGATACGATTAATACGTGATGACGAGATTTGAGGATGAGGTTCGACGATATTGCCGTATTGGATACTATAAGACTAGATAGCCGACGTAAATGTGTCATCCGAACCATACCTTTTTCCAAACTGTAGAATCGTATGCATCTCTTAAAAATATACCTTGAGAGACATTACGGATTTACAAACGATATCTTTTCCTTAAAAACACCGTAACCCCTACTTTCAAAATTACGATTTGCATCTTTTAAAAACTGATCGTATGGTTCGCGTGTGGATGTTAGATTAGATATGTATAGGGTAGAATGTATATATAAATTGACATGATGTAGGATATAAATGCGATGAAAAGAATATACGATATGATATGATGACCTTATGGTATGTTGGTATACGGATGCGAGTCGATTAAGATGATTGATACCTTTGCCGGTCCCCTGATATGAGTTTGTTATGGATATGACTTGGGATATAGGTATATAGATATATTTATATATGTTGTGAATCATGAGTGATTGTCGTGCGAGAGCTTAGGTCCGTAACCTCATTGTCATATAGGCTGATAGGATCCTTAATAGTTTAATGCCGCCGTACGATGATTTTCCGTACGTGATGAGTTTGACTTGATGATTGATCCATACCCTTAAATAGAGGATGCCGTACTATGGATTATACCGTAAGTGATGTTGTGAGGCTGGATGCCGATTGATAGATTCACTGACTCGGTCATGTTAGATATGTATACCTATCAGCATTTGCATACGATTTATTTTATGCTACGCTCATGTCACTCTCATTGCATTACATATACCTGTGCTAGTACATCTACACCATTATCGATGATGCATATGTAACACTTATACTGATTGGCCGGCTCACACACTTCATCATCGATAATTGCCATGTCACTACACAGTAGGATTGCTGCATCATGATATGACTCCTTGCACAATATACTTGCTATAGTTACATATGCACCTTTATACAATGTTGCATTTGACTTTGGAGAATTTGGGAACCGCAGGATATATTTTAAAACTGGACTTATTTAAAAGAGCGGTTTTCCCTCGTTATGTGCACATCACTGTTCCATGTTGCATGATATACGGATATGCTTACATTCTGTTATATGTCGCGTACACCATGCTTTACGATTATACGCATTGAGATATGCTGTTTTCATGAGATTTCTGGATTTGAGAACCGTGGATATTTTAAAGGAAAGTATGTATTGTTTTAAAAACCCGGTTTCTCTTGATATGATATTTCAGTGCGTCCACCATGCGTTTTCTCGGTTCTGAGACGTATGATAGAAACCCGATTCGAGTAGGTGGATGATCCGTTTGCGGGTTCATGGTGGACCCAGTATGGTTTCCCGGGACGAGAAATGTTTTTCTTGGAGTGGACGATGAGCCTGGATGGGTGGTTAGTATCTACCGGTGATTAGTTGGACCTGGCGGTTATCCGGAGGATACCGACCAGAGTCGTGAGATGTTATGGGCCGATCCAGACTGGCGGAGCTCGAGAGATATGAGAATTTACATGTCGATGCTGGGCAGGGGTTCATGATGTTTCGAGTGTCGATGTTGGACACTCAGGTTCCATGATTTTTATGTGTCGCGAGGAACACACGTTGATTTATATCCTCATACCTTCATGCATATGCTTTTATGATATTTACATGCATGATGTTGTTGTGTCAATGGTTGACACGTGGACGAGATCCACATGCATACAGACTTTGATGTTATTGGTGGCACATATACAGTTACAGTCTCCCTAGATATCATAGTTTTACCTTTATGATATACTTGACCTAGGAAATTGTTATTTTATTCGATTTCTACCTGATGATGTTTTCTACTCACGAATTGGCAACTCACCCCCGTTATGCCACAATTCTTGCAGTTTAGCCGTATGGATCGGTAGCGGCTTCGTTAGCACATAGTTGCATTCGGTCGACTTGTTTTGATAGGTGGTACATTCCGGATCGTACCACTATTGCATTCTTATTTTATATTGTATCTAGTCAACTCCATCAATTAAATTTAGTAATTGTAAAAGTAATGAGACTTAGTGAGACTTGAGGTTGCGAGACTTAGAGCGAGGGGTTTTCCGCTACTTGTGGTTTTGATGTCTTACTTATTTCTTTATCTTTTGTGGTTGACTTCGCCGTTGGGCGTCGTATACTTATATTTACTGCCTTGTGTGGTTGTGATCAGCCGTTTGGCAAAGAGCTAGCTCCCGCTTGGGGATGTCTTTATCATTATCTTGTATTGTGGTTTTGGATCAGAATATACAAAGGAGGTGTTGCCCAAATTTTTAAAAGGATGAAACATGTTTTCAAACTAGTAAATTTCACTTGCATTATTCATGTTCCTTTTCTATGCATTTAAGAAAACTTAATTTCATTGTACCCTTATTTCAAAACTTTACCTCCTTAATTTTTCTTAAAATGGTTTAGATTTCTGGGTTTCGGCTTACTTGAATTATGTGATGCCTTTAGACGTGGCGTAATTTAAGTGTCGGTCACAAGCTAATATTTCGGGTCGTGACAAAATGAGACTAAACCGCTAGATTTACAATATTCAAACTAGTTATCACATAACTAATTATAGTGGATTCTAAATATTGTATCACAATCACAGAAAGCTAGGCGACGTTAAATATTTCGATCGAATTAACGAATTCCCAAATTTTCCAGAAAGCTCAACACTTGAGCACCGTTAAAATTAAACAGGGACATACCATAGTACCCACGGACCTACAGCTGAAGGGCCTGACCCAAACCTCTTAAGTGGCGCCGCGGATCCGCCTCCAAAACCATGTTTTGGCTGCGGATCTGTGGTCACTTAGACAAGTTAGGGTGTCGTTCTTCAGGTGTGTCCATAGATTTCCCTGCATGTTTTTCTAAATATTTTTAACATGGAAAAATCCAACTTTGGGAAAAATTTCCAGAAAGGGGGTTGTTTCGGGCTTTCGGGGTTCGATTGGAATTCTAACTTCGCCTACGCAACGCCTAATGCTATGTTCTTCACCGCTGTCCAGTGGTTCTCACCTTGGTTCGACTGATACCGGCTCACCATGATTAGCGCGTAAGCTACATTCGGTCTTGTACATAGCATCGCATACATTATAGATCTTACCGCCGAAGCGTAGGGTATAGTGCTCATGCGAACTCTCTCCTCGTCAGTCTTGAGAGACATCTCCTTAGAGAGTGTGATTCCGTGCAATGTGGGTATGTTACCGCGCTTGGAATCTTCTATACTAAATCTCTTTACTATGGTCTCTATGTACCTGGACTGTGAAAGTCCCAGTAATCTCTTGGATCTATCTCTGTAGATTTTGATCCCCAGAATGTACGAGGCATCACCAGGTCCTTCATAGAGAACCTTTGTGACAAGAACAGCTTGACCGATTGTAGCATAGGAATATCATTTCCTATCAAAAGAATGTCGTCCATGTACAAGACTAGGAATACGACAGTTCGTCCTACAATCTTCTTATAAATAAACGGCTCATCCTCATTCTTGATGAAGTCAAATTTCTTGACTGTTTCATCAAAACAGATGTTCCAGCTCCGCGATACCTGCTTCAATCCATAAATGGATTTGAGCAATTTGCACACTTTCCCGCTGCTCCCACTGTCTACAAAACCTTCTGGCTGATCCATATAAACGCATTCTTCCAAACTTCCGTTTAGAAAAGCCATTTTTACGCCCATCTGCCAGATTTTTATAGTCATGGAAGACAGCAATGGCAAGTAGGATCCGAATGGATTTGAGCATAGCCACTGGAGAAATTTTTTTGTCATAGTCCACTCTTGGTCTTTAACGAAAACCTTTTGCAACGAGTCTAGCCTTATAGGTTTCCACCTGCCCATCTACACCAAGTTTCCTTTTGTAGATCCATTTGCATCCAACGGGTTTAACCCCAGGTGGAGCAATATCCAAGGTCCACACTTTATTGGTGTACATGGACTCCATTTCGGATCGCATAGCATCCAGCCACTTATCAGAGTCCCTACTAATAATGGCCTGCCAGAAACTAGTAGGATCATTTTCTTCCAAGATGCAATCCTCTCAACCCACTTCTATGAGAAAATCGTAGTATCTCTCGGACGGATGAGAAATCCTACTAGATCTGCGGAGTGGCTGAGGCTCATCTGGGACTATTGGATCCCCTGGTTCTACTAAATCTTCAGTTGTAGTTTGTCCTCCTGGAATTTCTTCCAGTTCTACCGCGCTCCCACTTATTTCTTTTACAAGAAATTGCCACTCTAAGAAAGTGGCGTGCTGAGCAACAAACACCTTCTGTTCCTTGGTGTGGTAGAACGGATATCCATTTGAATGCCTGGGATATCCTACAAACTTACATAAAACTGACCGTGCCTGAAGTTTGTCCGGATTCTGATTTTTCACATAGACCGGACAACCCCATATCTTAATCCTTTTAAAACATGGTTTCTTTCCACTCCATATTTCATATGGAGTCTTAAGTATAGATTAGACGGAACCTGATTCAATAGGTACGCTGCTGTTTTAAGCGCAAGTCCCCAGAATGAAAGATGCAACTCAACACTATTCATCATGGAGCGAACCATATCCAATAGGGTACGATTCCTCCGCTCCAATACACCGTTGTGCTGTGGTGTATACGGAGAAGTAAGCTGAGAGAGAATATCATTCTCTTTTAGAAAGTCCCGGAATTCCGTACTTAAGTGCTCCCCTCCTCTATCAGATCGGAGGATCTTGATACTTTTGCCAGTCTGGTTCTCTACTTCGTTCCTGAATTCTTTGAATTTCTCAAAAGCTTCAGATTTATATTTCATAAGATACACATATCTAAAACTAGAGAGATCGTCAGTGAATGTGATGAAGTATGAGAACCAACCCCTTGCATGTATAGACATTGGACCACATACATCACTGTGTATGAGTCCCAAGAGCTCTGCTGCTCTTTCTCCGTGTCCGATGAACGGAGATATGGTCATCTTTCCCTTAAGACAGGACTGACAAGTTTCATAATATGAAAATTCGAACGTATTCAAAAGTCCATCTTTATGCAACTTACTTAGTCTTTTCTCTCCGATATGACCAAGTCTACAATGCCATAAGTAGGACTCGTTCATTTCTGAACTCTTCCTTTTGCGTGTGTTTTGTACATTGAGAACTGTATTTTGATTTAGAACATAGATACCATTATACAATGTACCTTCTGCAACCAATACCTGATTAAGGTAAATGTTCATGATATTTCTATCAAGAACAAACTTATATCCATCTTTATCAAGTAAAGAAACTGATATGATATTGCAAACCATAGAAGGTATATAGTAGCAATTGTTCAAAATCATAGTATTGCCATTTGGCAACACTAGGTGATATTTACCGACGGCTGCAGCATAAACGTGTGCTCCGTTCCCTACTCTGAGGGACGTATCATCAGGTCCAACTATCCTACTTTTTCTCAGTCCCTGCTATAAATTACAGATATGAGATTCTTATCCGGTATCTAATACCCAGGAGGTAGGACTGACCGAAAAGCAGTTCTCAATTACAAGGACACCTAAAGGAGATGCAATAGTATGTTTCTTCTTCGTTGGGGTCATCAAGAAATTCATGCAATCCTCTTTCCTCTGCTCATACTCATGATCGCTGTCATAAGTTAGAGCCAAACTGACGTTCCCCAGCCCCGAATAAGAATTCGGATCGGTCAAGCGATACATTTTATTATCTTGATTAGGGCGTGAAATGGTTGCTACCTGGAGAGAGAGAGAAAAGAAACACTTAGTGTGCGCTCTTGCAAGATTAGATTGGTTATTAGTTTATCTAACCAGGATGGCTCCCACTATTTTCTCGAACTTTTCTTCAAACTTTAAAAGAAGAACTAGTCAGGATTAATCGCACGTCATAATACTTGCTTAACCTTTTGGCCAGGCTAGTGTTGGTACTTCTTGGTCTTCTTTTTTTCCTTCGAAAACTTTGAAGGCTTAACTTGGGGATTTTTCCCTTTGTCAACAATCTTCGGTACGGGACGTGGTTTCAGCATCTTTTCGATAATTTCAGGTTCAAGTGTGCTTTTCCACCTGACTACCAGACATGCCTGTAGATCCTTCAGCATAATTTTGTTTTTAGCTGAAAGAACGACTTCCCATGGAGTTTCTTCTACGAGCGAGCATGATGCCCCTGGTGCATCCACCTTTTTGGGAGTGTGCTTCTGTGGCGGGTTCACCTTCCATTTCTCAGATAGCGCGAACTTCCCCTATTGATACTGGTCCTCGACCCAGTTCTTGAAGATGCAGCAATCCTTAATTGGGTGGCTCACCATTTTGTGATAGGAGCGGTAGTTGGGGTTCTTGACGTCACCGGGTTACGGTAGATGCCATGGGTCTGGCAATGCGATGAGTTTGTTACGCACTTCAAATTCAAATAGTCTCCTTGTCTTATCGCAGGAAAACAAGTAAGCGCGTCCTAGCCTTTCTTCCAGGGATAAGCGTGGACGCGCGTTGTTTTGTCGAGCAGCCGGTTTTAGGTCACCCGGTTGTTGTTGAGTGTTGGCAACGAAGACCGCTTTCCTTTTACCCTTACCATTTCGAGGGTCCTTACTTGAGGAGGAAGGCTCGTGGCCCATCTGGTCTATTTAGGCCAGTTTATCGATCAGAGCCTGGAAGTTTGTTGGTTTGAAGAACGTAATAAACTGGGACACAGTCGTTTGAGGATCAAAGATC
The DNA here is from genome assembly GCA_030015575.1 of Agapanthus africanus. Taxonomy (NCBI): domain Eukaryota; kingdom Viridiplantae; phylum Streptophyta; class Magnoliopsida; order Asparagales; family Amaryllidaceae; genus Agapanthus; species Agapanthus africanus. The sequence continues at coordinate 393,223,266 of JASDDO010000029.1, read as the reverse complement.
CCGATGAACATGCCCACGGTGGGGGATTCTTCGATGCGTTGTTCGCACTTTGACCATAGGTTCAGCCACCAGATCGCATATTGGACCCAGCTTTCTCCTGGCTTTACCCTGGCATAGATTAATGCCGTGATCGGGGTGCGCTCGTTTGCGCTGGCGAATCGCTGTGTGAACAGCAGCTCCATCTCTGTGAATGTTGTTACAGAGTCATTTGGGAGCTCCGAGTACCATTCAAAGGTCGTCTCTGACAGGCTGCCAACGAACTGGCGAAGTAACAGTTTGTCGTCGCCTCCAGTGTTGCCACACAGAGCTTTGAATTGCGCGACGTGCTGATAGGGATTGCCTGTCCCTTTGTATGCATGGAACTTGGGGATCATATATCCCGGCGGCTACTTGATTTGGTCATACCAGCATGGATACGGTCGCCCAGTTCTGACAATTTAGATAGCCGCTTCATTTTCTTGATGAGCTCTTATTTGTTGAGCTGTATAATCATCAAGAGCAGTCTTGGAGATCGTTTCCTCCTTGGCTGTTGATAAAGCCGAAGAGGGTTTGATGTTTCCCCTCTGTCATCCTCGATGATTATCGGCTGATTCTCGACTGGGGGTTCTGGCTGGATCATCATTCCAACCATGTCTTGGAACAAGAGAGCCATCTGCTTTATGTTAGCAGCCTTCTCAGCAGCTTCCTTGTCCTTTCATTCAAGCACCCTTCACAGGAACTCTGTATCGGTCTCCTGCTCCTGGCGTTATTCAGCTGTCATGTCTGGGCTTTCTTTCTGCTCGGTAAGTGCTGCCATTTTGGTCAGCATTTTCTGGAGCTTTTGTTATTGCTCCTGAGCTTTTTTCAGTGACTGAGTTTGTGGTCGATGACCTGTGGAAGCACGGATTTCTTCTTTCCCGGAAGCCATGTAGATCGTATGCACGACTGTGCCCCCAGACTTGGGGCGTTTGGGTCCATCGCCTTTGGAATTTGACGCAGGCGGTAGGATTTTCTCCAGCCTCATCCTTTTGTGGTAGGTCGAAATTGAAGGAGTCGTTGTAACAGGCACATGTATAGAGGGAGTCCCTCGCTGTATGACAGAGGGCCTTTTTCTTGCTGATTCTTCGATTTCTTCGGTCGACGAGAGTAATCTTTGTTGATCACAGAGTCCTAGAATTTTCGCCAGACCCTGTGAATTTGGAAGGAGAGCCGTTGATGGGGGCGCTCCGGCTTTGCTTTCACCATGTCTTCTGCAGGCGGAGGCGGTTTCTTTAGCACCGCCATTGGAAAGTTCTTGTGCACACTCCCGAGCAGATCAGAACTGTTCCCGGTTGGAACAGCAGTGTCAACTTCTACCATTGGAGCTGGTGGGGTAAGTTCAGAGGGGGAATTGCCCCCAGCTTTTCTCACTCGGCGCCAGTGGCGACATCGAGCGTGCCTTGCAGACGGGACCGCCTCAGATTTGGAAGCGGCTTCTTCGTGCCTCTGGCTTTGCTGAGGGGCTGCTGTTGGCGTGAACCTATTGAAGACTGACGTCCTTGGCAGAGTTTGAGGAGGGCCGGCCAATCTTTCAAACACCAATTTTCTAGTAGGGGAAGCACCTTTGACGACATCATCCGTAGAAAGAGTTGGGAGGGCTATCTGTTTTGGGGCAGCTCTTTCAGGTATCATAAGCCTCTTTGCGGACCCGTTTGGGTTCTTGCCCAGTCTGTTGAAGACTAAGATGTCAGCTTTGGACGGCCCGTTGATAGGGGCCATTGTGGTCGCCAGTCGATTGAAAACCGACCTCTTAGGAGCTTCCTCTTGCGGTGATGAGGTACCGAAATTCACTAGTGGGAACATGGTCCCGAAAAATAGTCCAGTAGTGGCTTGCGTAACTTGTCCCACCGGCATTGAAAAGATAAAAGTCGCGTTGGGCCCATAGGTCACTCCTTCAGCTGGGGTAGAGCGAGAGTTGCTGTTGCATGAGGTGCAGTTGGAAGCCATTGATTTTCTTTAGAGGAGCAAGACACCAAATTTTAGTACCTCGAATCCGAGGGCAACCATAGTGAACTGCGATTTTATTCACGAAACATGACACACGAAGTGTGGAGTGGAAGAAAGGGTCCCACCGGACGTACCAGAATCTGTTCACCGCCGGAAGACCGGACTGAGACGTTGGGACGTCTGGCCTGAATTTGGGGGCAGATGCTATTTAGACTTATCCATTTAGCTCTCCGAAGATACCAAGTTGATTTATGGCACCTATATCAGATATTTGGAAAGACGCGGCAGTTGTAGCATGACTTCATCAGATTCCTCCTCATTTGTGAGGGGTTTTTGATTGTGGGGACACTCTTCCCTACAGTCGCAAGCCCCTGCAGTCAATTACGTTATCGCATTGTGATAACTATTTTCTCCTGCTCCAGGTCATTTGTTTTTTTTGTTTTAGTTGCCCGTGGATTGTATACGGAGACTAGTTTATGTCGTCGCCCGTAGGGCGCGGATTAGTCCAAATCCGTATATTTTAGATTTGGGCTTAGGTTTATTTAAGGACCGTTAATCTGGTTTGAGATTAAGATCGACTTAAAACATATGATCATTTGGGTCCAATTATTTTAGTTTGAGGGCATCACGGTCCATTATCGCTATGTTTGAGGCAAAATTTTAGTTTAGGGACATTTCGGTCCAACATTCCCATTTTGGAAACGAATGTTAGTTTAAGGACATTTCGGTCCAACATTCCTTATTTAGGATGAATGTTAGTTTTAGGACGTTTCGGTCCATTATCGCCATATTTGGGGCGAATATTAGTTTAAGGACATTTCGGTCCAATGTCCATCTTGCGCGCACGTGTACTTGTTACGTGGCGGAGTGAATGATGGTAACATGGAATGCACCCAATTTGGGGTGCGATCAGATTTGAGGTGTGCACGACAATTTGGAAGTGCATCAATGTGGGATATACCATTCCATATCTTGACGAAATTTTAAATAAAGCTGGGATGAAAAAGAAGTTGTTGGTTGTCGGGACCAGCCACCTCTCTAAAGATGTTGAGAAATTATAACGACATATATCAGAGATGTGAAGAGATGTACCCTTAAACCAAATCCCGTATTTTTGGAAAATGGGGTGATGGACCTAAGAATCGTTAGTCATATTTGAGACTAGGATTATCTGAGGAGATATGGGATGAATATCATTTTGGATATCGTCAATCAGAGAACACTAGTCATATTTGAGACTAAGATCAGTTTGGAAATCATAAGCATTATGGGCTCGGTTAATTTAGAATCAAAGAGATTTAACCTCAGGAAACTTAGCCAATTTAGGCTGAGATTGGGTTTCTATACTACCCAGCAGTGCTAAGCACTAAGATATACAGCGCTCACGGGTGTTTCACTTGAGATGCTGGCATAGTGCTAAGCACTAATCTTTTCTGGCGCTCACGTGTGAAACATGTGAGACGCTGCTATAGTGCTAAGCACTAATCTTCTCTGGCGCTCACGTGTGAAATATGTGAGGCGCTCAGATATGGACGCTTCCCAATCAGTGCTAAACACTTAGTCATTTGGACTGAATATGGAGTGCTAAGCACTTTGCATAGTACTCACGTGGGAAGCACGCGAGTGCTGAGTATTAATTTCAGGTTTTATTTGCTCACCCCTTTTTTGACATAAGTGCTAAGCACTTGGCTGGAGCTTACATGTGAAGCAAGTGAGACATCAGATTTTGGGTTTCTAAGAGTGTTTCACGTGTATTTTACGTGATTGCTTTATTTTAGGGTGTTGGGCTGCTTTATTTGGTGGTTGCCTATTCAACGCAAAGGAGTTTTCCTTTGCTTTTTGGATGCTCACCTAGGAAGCACGTGAGGCGTTTTAGTTTTTCTTCTGTCTGTTTTAAGCACTCACATGGGAAACACGTGAGGCAAAATGATAGTGCTAAGCACTAATTTTACTCACGTGTGTTTTACGTAAGATACCAAGTTCTTCTTGTTTTTAGAGATATTAATCTCTCTTAATGATATTTTAGTCATTGATGATCATCAAGATGTCCGTTTTGAAGATCTTGAACATCATCATTGTTTTTATTGGAGAACTAAGTTTTTTTATTTTTTATTTTTTATTTTTATAAGAACTAAGTTCTTTATGTAGGCTTAAACCCTAATTTCGGGGGAATTAAATTATAAGAACATATGTTCTTTTTCCTTTTCTTTCTTTTTCTTTTTCTTTTTAACCTAGTTCTTCCCCCTAAGTTTTGAGTCTGAAGAATAGAATCTCTCCGATGAGAATTAAATTCTCAACTTATGGTGGAGATTTGCTTTTGCAAATCTCAAACCAGAGGAAGAACCAAGTTCTTATATGAAAGGTTAAACCCTTATATCCATTATACTAGGCAAGCGGGATACTTTTAATCTCTTCTTTTGTTATTTACCTAGAGTGTTTTGAAGGAGGAAGGTCTTATTTCTTTGAGAATTAAATTCTCTATCCTCTCAAGAACGCACTGTATTTTTTTGGTAGGAGCTTATAGGTGTTTTTTCTATATGAGACTTGAAGTCTCGGGTCCTTTATATAGTGGAGGCAAGTTTATTAATTAATTTTGAGAAAATCTCTCATTGAGAGATTCTAATTGATTTAATTCGACTCAAAATTGATTTGGGAAATTTTACCCACCGTTGGATTTTTGATCTAAGTGTTGTTGTCTTACAGAATATGTTTTCTTGTTTTAACAAGATTGAGAGAATATTCTTCCATATATAGAATAAAATTCTATTGAACGGTGATATTTTTATCACCATTGGATTTTTAATCCAAGGGTGCTCGGTTTAACAGAGCACAATCTTTTTCTGTTTAGAAAGATATGGGAAATATCTTCCATCTCCTTGGATTTTTGATCCACGGACTTTCTGTTTAACAGAAAATATTCTTCCCAATAGAATTTAATTCTATGCTTAATCACCATTGGATCTTTGATCCAACGGTTCCTTATTTGAGTAGAATTTAATTCTACGTAAGGAGGTGCCCTCACGTGTTTAACACGTGAGGCTTATTTAGCTTCTCTGATTTGGCACTCATATGCTCTGCATATTGGCGCTCACGTGTTTAACACGTGAGGCCAATTTGGCCTATAGTTGTTTGACTGCAGCGCCTATATGCTTTGCATATGGGCGCTTATGTGTTTAACACGTGGGGCTTATTTAGCTATTAGGTGTTTGATTGCATCGCCTATATGCTTTGCATATAAGCGCTCACGTGTTTAACACGTGAGGCTTATTCAGCCTTTTAGTTGTTTGATTGCAGCGCCTATATTCTTTGTATATATGCGCTCACGTGTTTAACGTGTGAGGTTTGAGTTGTGGGAAATTTTCTCCCCTTTTTCCTTTTTTTTATATGAGGGAACATTCCCCTGCCAGGCTCAATGTCTCTCTGTACGATCTTCTTGCCACGGGGTACCGTACCGGGTCCACCATATACCCGCAAACACTGCCTCCTCTCTCATCGAATCGGGTATACACATAACTCAGAACTGAGAAAACTCATGGTGGAAGCCTCACATCATATTAAGAGAAACCGTGTTTTTAAAACAATCATAAGTTTTCAAAATGTACATGCGGTTTCTCAAATCTAGAAATCTCATGAAAACAGAAATCTCACAAAACATCATAATATATGAATATGGCAATGATGGCAAATGTACATGATATTGATATAATGCAAGCTAGATGAATTACGTGAAGATCTATTTATCAATAAGATGCAATGCAATGCAAGATATCAAGCAAGTTCTATAGTGTGCGTGACATGGCAATTACCAATGGTGTGTGTGTAGATATAGGTTAGTGCACGTGCGACATGAACCATTGGTAATGGTGCAAGTGTCCATGTGTGGAGATGATAATGCGTATGCAATATGGAAATGTATATAGGTATCTGTATATGAAGTTTTGTAACTTGGTTCTAAACATCGGGCGCTTTACGCCATCCTAACGATTCCCCCATAGATGTTAAATTTACTCACCGGAACGGCCTCAAGCTACTCGAATCTGACCACCTCCTTCCCTTTCCTAGCCGCGTCCGAAGTCTCCGCAACCGATCCTAGCATCACACAAAACTTAGAACATGATGCTAGAAATCCGATATGACATGCAAACATATACTACATAAACGAACTAACTCTCACGAGTTAACACGTGTGAACTTGGTGTACTAAACGCGTGAAATAAACACTTACGACTACCCTTAAAGGCCGTTAACCAAAAGAAGCACCAAAACAAGAATCCGAATGTCCGTATCGTACCTTAACATATCGCCTAAAATAAGGTAAAAAGGTTCCAGATTTTTATATATGCAAATTTAGGAAAAGTTGCATATACCAAGGGTCTAATTGGAGTCTCAAAGACTCCTCGACAAAAACTTACACTCAAACTCACTAGATGGGCCGCAAATTGCGGTCAAAAGCAATATTTTGGCAGCCAGATATTTGAGATAGGGGCTCGGGTTTTAAGGGTTCAATCAGGGTACTATAACTAGCTCTCAGTAATTGCAACTTTTTTCTGAAGTCTCTGGTTTGATAGCAGATTCAAATTGGAACCCTAACCTTTAACTAAAACTAGTTTTGACTCTAATTAAAACTTTAGAGTAGTTTAGTGAAAACTTAGTGGTTTGACAAGGATATATTTCACTAAAATGCTCTTAACTAAACTTATTTAGGTTGTGGTTTCTTTAAAACTTATCATAATCCCAAACTTAGCTCAAAACCTCATTTTAAGTCTTAAAACTACACAAACACAAACTTTAATCTAAATTATAAGTTTGTTAAGGCAAGTGGTTAAATAAACATGTTCAAGAGTTGGTCATTACCTCAAGATGAAATGAAAGAGACCCTAACTTGAAAGGTGGCCTCTATATGAAGACTTGCTTTAAGAAAAACTCTTGAAGAGATAAAAATTTGGATTTTTGAAATGATTTTGTTTTATTCTATGTGGGTTGTTGCGCCATGATTTTTCTCTTGTTCATCAAAGATTACTATTTCTTCTTGTGAACGATTTTTGTGGTGATTTGTGTGGGATTTAAGAGGTAGAGAAAGGTTTTAGTGAAGGAGGAGTTGAAGAAGGAAGAAGAAAGAAGAGAGAATGAGGGAGAGAAAGATGTAGAAAGATGATGGTTAATTTTTAATCATGGCACAAATATAACCCTCATTTATTGCACCATACCTCCATGTCTCCCATTTTCATTTTTTCTTCTTTTTCTTTTCCTTTCTAGAACCATCCTAATATGTAAAATATTTTTAAACAAATATAAATTGTAGTTTAAAATGTCATGGTTGCCAAAACATGTTTTAATCTAAACTAACATATTGTAACACTAGATTAGTATATATGTGTGTGTATGTATTTAAAATAATTTAATAAATATATAAATAGATAAATAAATATATATGTGTGTGTGAGAGAGAGAAAATAATTATTAACTGAGTTTTATTGAAAATGCAGGTTATATCGCTAATTAAATTATAATTAACTTTAATCACGTTTTAAGACGTTACTAGGATGGTCGTCCAACACAATTTGACGTAAGAGGAAAACATTCTCCTTCGGCTCGAAGAACTTGACGCCCTCGAAGAAAAGAGGCTCGCAGTGCAGCAAAATCTGGAGCTGTATCGAGCCCAAATGTCACGGGCCTATGACAAGATGACCCATCTATATGCTTTCAAGAAAGACGAATTGGTGTTACTCCTCAAAAGACTGATCATCCCTAATCGAAATGCCAAGGGAAAATTCGAGCCAAATTGGAAAGGGCCATACGTCATCGAGAAAGTATTCGACGGAGGATCCTACCAACTAATAAGCGCCGAGGGAGAAAGGCCCATGCCACCCATTAACGGCCGATATCTCAAGAAATACTACGCGTAAATGTTTCAAGTCGCAGAAGAATTAAGCATACCGGCCCTACGGTCTGGGTGCTTCCAACGCTCAATCGGCAAAGAATAATGAAATGTTTGGAATCATACATCCTGTAAAACTGTATACAATCCACGGGCGTAAACGACCCCTATCTCTTCTAAGTCCTACTGGAGAAACTATATTTAATGCCCCACCGACGATGAAGCTCCACCAATGTGTAAAAAACAAAAAAAAAACTGTATGTCCACAAACGAAACGGACACGGATGAAAACCCGAAAGGGCCCCGTGAGTAAAAAAACATCAGTACTGCCGGCGAGTTCGTGAAAACTCGAAAGGGCGCGAACTCGTAAAAAAGAGATGAAATACACTCACAAAGTCCTCTCGACCTTGTTCTGAGAAAATCTTCGTGTGAGAACCTTACGACTCACAAAAGAGTAACATACTTAAGAATCCCCATGATTCATAGGGAGAAAATACTCCTGCGAGATCTTTTCGACTCGTAGGAAGAAAATACTTTTATGAGACCCTTACAGCTCATGAAATTGAAAATCCTTAAATAATAAGGATCTAAATCTGTCTCCTAAGCCATCTTTCCCCAACGGGCAATGGCAAATGATGAGTCGCTCCTGGCATTACGCTTCAGTGTTAGCGGTGCTTATGCCGATCCAAAACCCAAATCCCAAGTTTTCCCAAAGGCAAATGATGAGTCTCTCCAGGCACTATGCTTTAGTGTTGGCGATGATGATGCCGACCCAAAACTCAAACCCCAAGTTTTCCCAAAAGCAAATGACGTGTCGCTCCTGACACTACGCTTCAGTTTTAGCGGTGCTGATACCGACCCTAAAACCAAATACCAATTCCGTCCGGGGTAAATAATGAGTTGCTCCTGGCATTATTCCAGTGCAGCAATACTGATGCTAAACAAAATCCAAGTTTCAAGTTCCTCACAAATTCAAAAGTCCCACCAAATAAGGTAGAAATCAAATAGATCAAATCAAATCCCGACAGCGTAAGAAGCGGAGCAAGTTAACTTCAACCCTGACACCGTAAAAAGCGGAGAAGATCAAATTAAATCCCGACACCGGAAGAAGCGGAGTAAGTCAACTTTAACCCTGACACCGCAAGAAGCGGAGCAAGTCAAATCAAATCCCGACACCGCAAGAAGAGGAGCAATTCAACTTTAACCCTGACACCGCAAGAGGTGGAGCAAGTCAAATCATATCCCGACACCGCAAGGAGCGGAGCAAGTCAGAACAAATATCGACCGTCCAAGTCGCAAAAATGGCAATACCGACCGTCCATGTCGCAAAAATGGCAGCACGGACCGTCCAAGTCGCAAAAGTGGTAGCACCGACCGTCCAAATCACAAGAATGGCAGCACAGACCGTCCAAGTCGCAAAAGTGGCAGCACCGACCGTCCACGTCGCTAAAATAGTAGTATCGACCGTCCACGTCGCTAAAATGGCAGTATCGATCCTACACAGGGGACCAAACCAAATCAATTTCTATATAGAATAAGATCCACCAATTTCATGCACACAACCAATACACGCGGTGCGCATTTATTGATGGGGATACTCTGTTGGGGTTAAAAATTACACCCCGGCTGACCAAGTAAAAGTAAAAGTCAACCCCAAGCCAAATGGGCCGGAGCCCAAGTAGGCGGGCTTAAGCCCAAGCCCAGGTCAAGACCAAGCATGGAAAGTGTCGACTCCATGTTAAAATGGAGGCAATAAATTAGTTTAAATGCAATTTTTAGAAATAAATGTATGTAAAATGGGCAAAAAGCCAAAAAAAATTAAACCCCATGGCTTATGTGCAAAAAGAAATAAGCACATAAGACATGGGGTGGCACAAGTGCCATTTGGCAAAGCCTAAAAGGCTATATGTAAAGTGTGTAGAGGCAAACATGATGAGAAAATAAATGACCTTTTTCATTCTCTCAAAAAGGTCTAGGCTTTATGCTTCCATCTTCTTTCTCTCAAGTTCTCCCTTTTCTTTCATTTCCAATTAAATTAAGAATTTAACTCTTCTTTTTCCAAAAAGAGATAGTTTTTCACCATAAATCCCTCGAAGGGGAGTTCAGATCTCCCATAAAATCCCTAAAAAGGGGATATTTAGTCTCACCTCCATTTTTCTCCAAGACCCAGCAAAAGGAGAGGAGGAGGAAGAAGACTCGCCTCCAAAAATCCTACTTTGGGAGGATCCAAGACTCCAGAGAGAAGAAATGGGTTCCCTTTGATCATCTCTGAAGATCTTCGAGAAGTTCAACTCCAAGATCTAAATCCTCAAAGGAGTTTAACTCCACATCCAGACCTTTTAGGAGTTTAACTCCAAATCCACATCCAATTCCTTACATAGGAGTTTAGTTCCAAATTCAAATCTTTTGGGTGTTTAATTCCAAATTTCTACCTAATTCTTGTTTAGGAGTTCAACTCCAAAATCCCTCAGGAGTTTAACTCCCAGCCCAGGGGCTAAGTCCCTTTCTCCACTGGTGTTTCCAGCGGTCGCGTGCCGCGCTCGTGACCCGCTGGTGCCCAGCAATAGCATGCCGCGGACATGACCCGCTGGCGCCCGGCGCCCACACGCCTGACACATGACCCGCGGATGTCTAGCGCCCATGCGCAGGGCACGCGCCACCCATGTGACCCGCGGGCGCTCAACGCCCACGCGCCATTCACGTATCCTTAGGATGCTCCTTATCCCTCTTTTTCTCTTACGCTCCATACTCAAAACACATCCCATGTTAGAGAACACGTCCCCCATAAACTCTGCGAGGTCCCCGATACGTCAAAGTCCCCTTCAAAAAACAACACACGCACACTGCACATTGAGTTTGCATGACCAGTTTTACCCGTCAATCGGAGGTTCTCTCACTCCAAAAGCTAGGGGTACTTAACTGCAGTTTATTCCGCGGCTGTTGGAGATTCAGATCCCCACAATCAATAAACCCTAACCTATCCTAGGCAGGGAGAATCTGTAATACGCCTGACAAGCGACGTGTGTTTCCCATCTCAATTGGGTGATGAAAAACACCCCACATCATTAAAAGTCATATCTCTGCTAATCATAAATTTTAGCGACTTAGGATCCAGACATCACAACCGATAATCTTTGACGTCGGTAGCATAACTAAGAAATATGCACTTCTTCGCTCGAGATCCACCTTGCCTTCACGGCAATGTGCATATACGGGACAACCAAACACTCGAAATGTAGAATAATCTGCGTGCTTCTCAGACCATACCTGAAGCGGTGTTTTACTACCCATCGATGTATGAGGTGATGGATTCACACTGAAGTATGTCGTGTTCACCGCCTCTGCCCAAAATTCCTTACCGAGCCCTGCATTAGACAACATGCACCGTGCTTTCTCCAAAAGAGTCCGATTCATATGCTCCATGACTCCATTTTACTGTGGTGTGTAAACAACGGTATGATGCAGAAAAATCCATTCGTATTTACAGAAATCATTGAAATCTCCACCGCAAAACTTTAACCCATTGGCTGTCCTTAGTCTCTTGATCTGCTTTGCTGTCTGCTTCTCAAACAATGTTTTTTATTACTTGAATGTAGTAAACACATCGCTTTTGTGGTTTAAGAAGTAGGCCTAAAATTTTCTCGAAAAATTATCAATGAAAGTAAGCAAATATTTGGCACTGCTTCTTTTAGAAGCAACTGGAGAGGGTCCCTAAAGATCTGAATAGATATAGTTAAGAGTACCTTTTGTGTTGTGCATCGCCGAACTGAAGCAGACTCTTTTCTGCTTCCCAAAAGTGCAATGCTCACAAAACTCCATCTTCGATATGCTCTGACCACCAAGTGGACCCTGCTCTGACAACTCGGACATATCTCTTTTACTCATATACCCGAGCCTCATGTGCCATAATCTGGTAGTGTCCAAATCTTTCATAGATTTGGATGAAGAAATAGTCGTTGATCCGGAAGTTTTCGAACTCTGCAACTGTAGGGTGTTTTTCGTCACCCCATTGAGATGGGAATATGTGCGCGCTTGTCAGGCATAGTACAGATTCCTCATGCCTAGGGTAGGCTGGGGTTTATTGATTGTGGGGATCCAAATCTCCGGCAGCCGTGGACTAAACTGCCGTTAATTACCCCTCGCCTTTGGAGCGAGAGAACCTCCGATTAACGGGTTAAACTGGTCATGCGAACTCAATGTGCAGCGTGCGTATGTGTGTATCTATATATATACATGTATACATATATATAAAAAAAGGAAGAAAAAGCACCCAAAAGACGCGTGGGGCCAGCGCCTTGAGCGCTGTGTGCTTGGGTGCTGTGCGCTTAGGCGCTAGCGCACCACGTATCCAACACGTGCGTGCTGGGCGTTTGAGCGCTTGAGCGTTAGAGCACTAGCGCACCACGTGTCGGCACGTGGGCACTGGGCGCTTGAGCACTGGGCGCTTTAGCGCTAGTCGCTCGAGCGCTAGCGCACCATGTATCGGCACGTGGGCGCTGGGCGCTCGAGCGTAGGGCGCTGGGCGCTTGTCGGCACTCGAGCGCTGGGCGCTCGAGAGCTGACGCGCCACGTGTCGGCACGTGGGCGCTGGGCGCTCGAGCGCTGGGCGCTCTAGCGCAAGGCGCTCGGACGCTTGGGCGCCGGTGAGAAAAAGAGGCTTTTAGCCCGAGAAACTCTCGAAAGAAAAATTAGAGTGGAGTGAAACTCCTAAAATGTTTTGAAGCTGATGAAGGGCTTCTCCCCTTCAGCCCCAGTTCTTCCCCAAAGTGGGGTTTCTGGAGATGGGTCTCCCTCTTCTTCCTTTGTTGCCCGGATCTTGCAGATCAAGAAGTGTGAGATTTTAAAAATCTCTTCTTTTTGAGATCTGATGGAAGATTTGAGTTCCCCTTTGTGGGTTTAGTGGTAAAAAACTATTTAGTTTTATAAAAGGAAGAGTAAAACTCTTGATTTAATTCAGAAGAAAGAAGAAGGTTTTAGAACCTTGAGGAAGGAGAAAGATCTCAGATCTAAATTTGCCCTTTGGAGAGAGAAAAAAGTTGTTGGGATATTTTCATTATCCTTGCCTTTATAGGCTATACACTTTACACATAGCCCCTTGGGCTTCACAAAATGGCATTTTGCCTATCCCATGGCTCATGTGCCATTTTTTTTTTGCACATAAGCCACGGGCTTTACAAAAATTTGGCTTTATGCCTATTTTTCTTAAATTTATTCATAAAATAAAATAAAAGAAATATAACAAAATTATTTATTTTGGCATGGGGGGAGGTCGGCCGCTTTATGTTCGGGCTCGACCCGGGTATTGGCCCACTTGACCTGGGGTTGGGCCCACCTGGCTTGGGGTTGACTTTGATTTTGACTTGGTCAACCGGGGTATAAATTTTTACCCCAACAAATTGCCCCCCATCAATAAATACACACCACACATGTGGGTCGTGTGCATGAAATTGATGGATCATCTTTCACGTGGAGGCGACTTGATTTGGTTCCCGCTTTTGGGAAGCTGGCACTGCCCTTTTTACGACATGGACGGTCGATACTGCCCTTTTAGCGACTTAGATGGTCGATTCTGCCCTTTTAGCGACTGGGACGGTCGGTGCTGCCCTTTTAGCGACGTGGACGGTCGGTGCTGCCCTTTTTGCGACTTGGACGGTCGGTGCTGCCCTTTTAGCGACTTGGACGGTCGGTTCTGCCCTTTTTGCGACTTGGACGGTCGGTGCTGCCCTTTTGGCAACTTGGATGGTCGATTCTGCCCTTTTTGTGATTTGGACGGTCGATGCTGCCCTTTTAACGACGTGGACGGTCGGTTCTGCCCTCTCAGCGACTTGGACGGTCGATGCTGCCCTTTTTGCGACTTAGACGGTCGAGTCTGGCCTTTTTGCGACTTGGACGGTCGATGCTGCCCTTTTAGCGACGTGGACGGTCGGTTCTGCCCTTTTAGCGACTTGGACGGTCGATGCTGCCCTTTTTGCGACTTGGACGGTCGATGCTGGATTTGGCTTGCTCCGATCCTTATGGTGCCATGGATGAAGTTGACTTGTTTCCAAGGTGGAGTTTGATTCTACCAGGGAGGCCATTGGTTGTTTTGCTGATTTGATATGATTTGGATTGACATCAGCACTGCTACACTGGAATATGGTACCAGGAGCGAATCATCATTTGCCGTGAGGGAATTTCCTTCGTTCCCAGTTTAACGACTTAGGGGTCATCTGTTTCCAGTTTAACGACTTAGAGGTCTATTGAACTGGAGTTTGGAATTTTGGGATTAGGGTAGGCATCAGCGTTGCTAACACTGAAGCACATGTGCCAGGAGTAATTCATCATTTGCCTTTTCCTGTTGGGAAGCGGTGGCTTAGGAGACAGGTTTAGGTCCCTATCACCTAAAGCTTTTCAATTTTATAAGCCGTAAGGGTCCCATAAAAGCATTTTCTCCCTACGAGTCGAAAGGATCTCGTAGGTGCACTTTCTCCTTAGGAGTCGTGGGGACTCCCAAGTGTGTTTTTCCTTTGTGAGTCATAAGGATCCCACGAAGGTTTGTTCTCCTCATGTATCGTGAGGACACATGAGTGGGTCTTCCCAAATGGAGCATAATTCCGAGGGCGGAGACCAGCTGTGTAACTGATGATTGCGGTGGGGCATGGGTATGCTGAGAATTATTTGAGCCCGTGGATTGTATACGGCAGTCAATTTGGGGACTAACCGTAGGGCCGGGAGAACTTTGAGAAATTGGATTTTGGTTGGCGTTTGCATCGCTACACTGGAATATGGTACTAGGAGCAACTCATCACTCGCCGTTTGGGGATTTGGAATTTGGATTGGCATCAGCATTGCTGCACTGGAACAATGCCAGGAGCAACTCATCATTTGCCTCGGGGGGACTTGGGATTTGGATCTTGTTTGGCATCAGCATTGCTGCACTGGAATAATACCAGGAGCAACTCATCATTTGCCCCGGGAGGACTTGGGATTTGGATCTTGTTTGGCATCAGCATTGCTGCACTGGAATAATGTTAGGAGCAACTCATCATTTGCCCCGGGAGGACTTGGGATTTGGTTTTTGGGTCAGCATCAGCACCGCTAACACTGAAGCGTAACGCCAGGAGCGACTCATCATTTGCCATTTCCCGTTGGGGAGCGGTGGCTTAGGAAACAGGTTTAGGTCCCTGTCACCTAAGACTTTTCAATTTTATGAGCCGTAAGGGTCTCATAAATGCATTTTCTCCCTACGAGTCGAGAGGATCTCGCAGGTGTATGTTCTCCTTAGGAATCGTGAGGATTCCTAAATGTGTTTCTCCTTTGTGAGTCGTAAGGATCTCACGCAGGGATTTTCTCCTCACAAGGTCGAGAGGACTTTGCGAGTGTATTTCATCTCTTTTCACGAGTTTGCGCCCTTTCGGGTTTTCACAAACTCGCCAGTAGTTCTGCTGTTTTTACTCACGGAGCCCTTTCGGGTTTTCATCCGTGCCCGTTTTGCTTGTGGACATACCCCTTTTTTTTGCCACTGGTGGGACTTTAAAAGTAGTCTCACCGGTAGGATTTGGGAGAGATATGGGTCGTTTATCCCCGCGGATTGTATACGGTCTTGCAGGATGTATGATCCATACCGTAGGGCTGGCGTGCTCAATTCGCCTGCTACTTGGAGCATTCACGCGTAGTATTTCTTGAGATATCGGCCATTGATGAGTAGCATGGGTCTTTCTCCCTCGGCACTTATTAGTTGGTAGGATCCTCCGTCGAACACTTTCTCGATGACGTATGGTCCTTCCCAGTTTGGCTCGAATTTACCCTTAACATGTCGATTGGGGATAATCGATCTTTTGAGGACCAACACCAATTCACCTTTCTTGAAAGCGCGGAGACGGGTTATCTTGTCATAGGCCCGTGACATTTGGGATCGGTATAGCTCCAGATTTTGCTGCACAGCGAGCCTCTTTTCTTCGAGGGCGTCGAGCTCTTCCAGCCGAAGGAGGACGTTTTCCTCCTCCGTCAACTCATGCTGAATGGCCATTCTTAAGCTTGAAACTTCGACTTCGAAGGGGAGGACCGCCTCCACTCCGAAGAGCAATGAGTAAGGAGTGGACTGAGTTGGAATACGGTGCGTGGTACGATATGCCCACAACGCCTCGTGAAGCTTGAGATTCCAGTCTCTCTTGTTGGCTGAAGCATTTTTCCTCAGGAGCTTGCATAGAGTTTTATTGAAGGCTTCGGATAGCCCATTGGCTCTTGGATTATAGATGGAGGAATATCTCCAGTCTATCTTGTGTTGAGTAGTGAACCTTGAGACTTTGAAGCTCTTGAAAGAAGGCCCGTTGTCAGAAATGATTCTTCTTGGTGTACCGAAGCGGTATAGAATATTATGCTGGAAGAATGTCAGAATATCTTTTGTCTTGACTTCTATTACCGGGACAGCTTCAGCCCATCTGGAGAAGTAGTCTGTTGCGGCCAGTATGAACCGGTGGCCTTTGGATGACGGAGGATCAATTGGACCAACTATGTCGATTCCCCAGACTTCGAAGGGCCACGACGCCACTGTAGGATGCAACGGATTTGGGTGCTTGTGAATGAAATCACTGTGAATTTAGCAGATATAACATTTCTTTGCATGCTCTCCGCAATCCCGTATCATGGTGGGCCAGTAATACCCAAGCCGTTTTATCTGAAGCCGCATTTTGGGGCCGGACTGGTGAGCCCCACAGACGACTGAGTGAACTTCTTTCATAACTTTTTGGGCTTCGGCCGAAGACAGGCACCTGAGCCAGAGTTGGTCATATGATCTGCGGTATAGCGTGTCATTCACAAACACGTGTCGGAGAGCTCTCTTCTTCAGCTGAATCCTTACAGATTTTCCTTCGGGCAGCTTGTCGTATCGGAGGTACTCTATGAAGGGTCCTCTCCAATCGGGCTCGTCTTGGATGATCGAAGCTTCTTCGGCCGGACTGCTCTTCCGTTCTGCGCTTTCCTCTTCTCGTAGAGAGACTGGGGTAGAATTTGCCCGCTCCTGACTGTGATCAGAATTTCGTCCATGTTAGGATCAGCCAGCTCCTTGGCTAAGCGAGCGAGTACGTCAGCCTTTCCATTCAACGCTCTAGGGACTCTCATTAGTTCAATGTGAGTGAACCGTTTCATGAGTTCCACCACTCGGCTTCTATATCGAGCTAACTCAGGTTTGTATATCTTATAGTCGTCGCTTACTTGGTTGAAGACAAGCTGGGAGTCACCGTAAACCCGTAGCCGAAGGATTTCCATTTCTATGGCGAGCTCCAAACCAGCTATCAGAGCTTCATACTCGGCCTCATTGTTTGTGCGAGGCTCGGTGAGAGCAAAAGAACGCCGTAAGGTTCTCATTGATGGTGTGATGAACATCAATCCTAACCCTGCTTTTATCTCCGGGACGCTTGATTTACTGGAGGTCCTTATCGATGAGGCCCCATCGAAGTAGAGCTCCCAATATGGATCGTCATTCTCGAGGTGCAGTACTTGTTCGTCGGGCAACTCGCAATTGAGTGGTGACCCTTCTGGTATAGGATGAGCAGCGAGAAAGTCTGCAAGAGCTTGCCCTTTTACTGCTTTCTGAGGAGTATAAACTATGTCAAACTCAAGTAGTATGACAGCCCATCTTGCCATTCTGCCGGCTAGGCTTGCTTTGGTCATCAAGTGTTTGAGCGGGTCGACCTTGGAGATCAGCATAACCCGATAAGCGAGCAGATAGTGCCTTGGCTTCTTCACAGCAAATATCAAAGCCAGGCATTGCTTTTCGATTGGGGAATAGTTGTGTTCCGCCCCGACTAGAGTTCGACTGAGGTAGTAGAGGGCATTCTCTTTTCCCTCCTCGTTGTGCTGGGCAAGGAGCGCACCGAGTGACTCATCTAGCGCGGCAGTGTAGAGAATCAGCGGTTTATTTGGAATGGGAGCGGCCAGCACTGGAGGGTGCAACAAGTATTGTTTGATGCTTTCGAACGCTGCTTGACATTCGGCATCCCAGATAAAAGGAGCTCCTTTCTTCATGAGCTTTGAGAAAGGCCTACATCTCCCCGATAAATTTGAGATAAACCTCCGTATATACGCAAGTTTGCCCTGAAAGGATCTTAGCTGCGTCAGATTTTTCGGAGGGGGCATCTCCATGATGGCCTTTATCTTGGATGGGTCAACTTCAATCCCTCGATGTCGAACTATGAAGCCTAGGAATTTTCCCGATGACACGCCAAAAGCACACTTTAAGGAATTCATCTTCAGATCGTATTCCCTCAGTCTGGTGAGAACGGTCCTAAGATCTTGGATGTGGTCGGCCTTGGCTTTAGTTTTGACGACCAGATCATCAACATAGCATTCGATGACTTTATGGATTAGGTCATCAAAGATATTAGTCATTGCCCTTTGATATGTAGCACCTGCGTTCTTCAGTCCGAACGGCATCACCTTGTAGCAATATATTCTGATCGGGGTTCGAAATGCTGTGTGTTTCTCATTCTCAGGTGACATCTTGATCTGATTATATCCAGACGAGTCATCCATAAAGGTGAACAACTCGTAATTTGAGGTGTCATCGACCATCATTTCCATGACCGGTAGCGGGAAGTCGTCTTTAGGACATGCTTTGTTGAGGTCCCTGAAATCGACACAAACTCGGATCTTCCCATTTTTCTTCTTCACTGGAACTATGCATGCGATCCAGTCCGCATATTTCTCTTCCCTGATGAAGCCGGCATCGATGAGCTTCTTGGTTTCCTCGATGACCTTTTCTTCTAGTTCCCTTCTCATTCTTCGAGGAGCTTGTTTGACTGGCTTAGTATCAAGAGATATAGCCAGCTTATGCACGGCCGCTTCAGGGGAAAGGCCAGGCATTTCTTTGTATGTCCACACGAAGCAGTCGACGAATTCATGCAGCAGGGCAGTTATCTGCTCTTTCATTTCCTCCGACAAGAGTGAGATGATGTAGGTCGTCCTTGGATTATCGGGTGTGCCTAAGTCAATCTCGGTTAGCTCGTCAAAGGTTGCTTGTCCGCCATCTTTGAGCTCTTGAGGAGCTTCTTCTAGCTCGGCTAGCTCGTCTTCATCATTTGACTCTTCGCTGGCTTCCCCAATATGGGTCATGTAGCATGCCTTAGAATCAGGCTGGATGAAACCTATGCCCCGCCTATCTGGAATTCGTCCATCGATGAGTGCTCGGACCTGAGGTGGATGCCATAGCCCTTCGTAAAACTTTGCTTCGGACTCCGTTTGATATAACCGGCATCCGCACTTTTTAAAGTATTCCCGCATCTCGGGCGCATAGTATCTGGGATTGAGGACGGCTCTTATGCCTCTCTCATATGGAAGGCACGCGACAGACAAATCGTCCGGGTGCATAACGGGGTTTGACCCATAAAACAGGACGCCGTTCTGTCCACTTTTCCTTCCGGGGACGTAGAAAGTTTTCAGCTAGTCCACGGTGGAGATTGACAACGCATCAAGCTCTTTACACATCTGCTCCGGTACCCTTGTGATGGCTAGGGACCCTTATGCAATTTCGAAGGTCTCTCGTAGTTTCACTTGTTGCATGGGAGTCCAATCTGCACCGCTGTTGCACGGCAGGTCCTCTTCCTCCGACTCCTCAGTGTCGCTGCCAAGATGAGGGCGGACTTTGCTGCTAGATGGGGCTTCAGTAACAGATTCGTCCGTATCGCTACCGAAATGAGGGTGAGTTTCACGGAAGGACGGACTTCCAGCGTCGGACTCATCAGTGTCGCTACCGAAATGCGGGCACACTTGGGCGTTTTTGCTTTTGAAAGTGACAGCCGGCTCAGATTTGCTTTTGATTCTTGGGGCCGCTCTATTCTCAGTCAGTTGTGGCTTAGCATTTTGGTGGTTCATAAAGTACCGAGAATCTTCATATCGGACTTCATGCACACCGAACGGCTGGATGTCTTCGTCAATGCATCTTTCTTCGCCATTTTTAGTATACTTCATGCATTGATGGAGAGTTGACGGGACGATGCCGTAATCGTGGAGCCACGGCCGTCCCAAGAGAATCTTATAAGACGTGTCGGCATTGATCACGTATATCTTAGCTTCAGTTTGCAGATCCCCGAATTTGATTGGCAAAGCTATAAACCCCAGAACTTGCTGGCAGTTTTGATTGAAGCCTTGAATGACAATCCTTTCCCTTGACAGGTGTCGGACGTCCATTGACAAACTCTTCAGTGTCCGTAAGTTCATGATGTTCACTGAGGACCCCGGATCAATTAATATGCGATTAATCCGATCTCCGTCGCTGTACCCGATCACGTAAAGCGGCCGATTATGCTCAGCCGTCCCAGTAGCGAGTCTTCATCCTTAAACGTGACTGCGGCGGCTTGCAAGGTGTACTGCGCTTCTTTCATATTAATTTCTGCAAAGCGAGCCTGATACCGCTCAGGATTTTGTAGAGTATAAATGAGAACATCTCTAAGCTCTTAAGATAAAACCAAGGCATCATAGATGCTAAGGAGAGACAGAAGTTTTCGGAGGTGAGCCAAGACATTATAGTGTACTGGGGAAGGACTCGAATCTTCATGAGCAAGTTCTCTGCCATCTTCTTCATTAGCGACTTGTTTTTCCTTCCCTTTTGGGGCGTTGCCCTGATTTGGCGGTAGAGGCCTGCCGCTTCTAAGCTGGATTTGGTTAGCCTTTGTGGTGAGCTCCTCGTCCTCTTCGGGAAAACAGAGCTCCTCCTCAGATTCGCTGCCAAGATGGATGGCGTAGCAGGTCGCTACTGGGATCTCTTCATTGGAGTCTTCTTCTAACTCCTCTAGAATCTCAGCCACTCGTACAGGGAGGAACTCCTTCAATTGAATTAGAGTTCTTTCCTTATGTTCATATTCTTTGAGGGAATCGATATATTTTTGAATGGTCGATCTTCCTGCAGACCCCTTTTCGCGCCGAGCTGCACTTTTCTTCTTCTTGAGCTTTTTGGATTTTGAGCCTGATGGAGCCGCATTGGCAGCTGGAAAGGTAGGCTTCTTCTGCCCTTCCCATTCCGTCCTGGGCTCTTTCTGAAGTAGCTTTATCATCTTCTTCGTCTTATTAGATATGTGCGTACTCCACGGAGGCCGCGATGAGTCCGTTTCATTTCTCATGACAGCGGGTTCGGCTGTCTGCTCCCAGAAGGCTTCAGCTTCTGTTTGTATAAAGTTGGTGGTTGCAACTTGATTGTTAACCAACACACTTTTAGACAGCTCGATCTCTCCAGCCTTGTACTTCTTCTCGACCCAGTCCTTGAAGATATAGCAATCCTCAATCGCATGGCTCACTACTCGGTGGTACGGGCAATACAGGTGATTGTCGGTCATTTTGGCTTCTTGAGGTCTTTTCGACTCCGGCAATTGTAGACCGTTGTTCAAGGCATTTTTTAATATCTTACAGACCTTGTCCCTTCTGAAAGAGTAAACCTTGTTCTTTTTCTCCTCTAGGGAAGGCCCATCTCCTCCCAGCAATAGCTTTCGAGACCGGTTGGTTTTGGATTCACCCGCCCTTCGCTTTTCTTCATTGTCGGACTCATTGTAGACATTGGTACTGCTGGAACTCCCGCTTCTACTATTGTCATCCCGCTTGCTTTTCCAAGTTTTGTCTCTCTGAGAGTCCGGGGTAGACTCTTGCTTCGAGCGTTCCAGCATTTGGACTTTCTTGGTTAGCTCTTGAAACGTCTTGAGGCCTGCTGTATGCAAGAACGGGACCATCCAATTGCTGAGGTTCCCAATGAGAAGGCTGACGGACTGTTCCTGCTCCAGCGGCGGTTCTTACTTGACTGTGAGATTACGCCATCGGGTGATAAAGTCGGTGTTGCTTTCATTCTTCCCCGGCTTGGTCCTCACAAGGTCGGCAATGGAGATTTTATCACTGACACTCATGAACCTTTTCCGAAAAAGAGACTCCATTTAGGAAAAGGTAATGACAGACCCGTCTGGTATACTCGCGTACTAGTCGAAAGCGACACCGGTCAGGCTGTTGACAAACTGACGAAGAAGGAGTGCGTCATTGCCCCCTGTATTTTCGCACGATGCTTTGAAGTGGGCGATGTGCTGATTTGCATTCCCCGTTCCGTCAAATCTTCCGAACTTAGGAATGACGTAGCCGCTCGAGAACTCGATCAAATCGTACTGTGCGGGATATGGCCGCCCACTACTGCCAATTTCTTTCTGGGCTTCAGCTTCGGCCACCAATGTTTTAACCTTGCTGGTGACCAAATCCATTATCTGATCTTGTGTTAGCGGGACGGTGTTATCTGGGGCCAAGGCGTCCCCAGAAGCGGAATGCGGCCGGCTTTCGTATGGCTCGACGAATCTTGGACCCAAAGGGACAGGTATCGGCCGCTTCGGATTGTCATCATCCGGCTCATGAGTAGCGACTTGTACTTGATTGGGAGGCGCTCGAGCAATTTGAGCCATAAGCTGCATCACAACGTTTGTTAGGTCGTCAATTTTCGAATAGAGCTTAGCCATCTCTTTATCTTTGCTCTTGAGCTGTTTCCGAAGCTCTTGAAGCAGCTCTTGCTCCGCGGTCCTGGGGCAGAAAGTCGGCTCTTCCTCGCTGTCCGAGCTTGACTCTGCCTGGACCAAAGGGTCCTTCTTCCTATCGTCCTCATCGAGAGGGTTTTCATCATCCAGCGGAGGCAGCTGTTCTTGGGAAGCGGCAACCACATTCAAGCCAGATTGGGCTTGGGATGTAGTGGCCCCATCCTTGCTTTTGCTGCGAAGGTTGTCACTGGGGCGCCCACCCACTATATAGACCGTATGGATAATATATCCGGCCGTCTTTTTATCATCGGCGGCTGATTTCACATATCGCTGTCTTGACCCCCCTGTTTCGGTAGTGGGCAGTCGATTGAAGGCGGCTAGCCTGACCAGGTTCTTGAATGGTGCTGGCGCTTCTTTTATGGGTTTGCCCCACTGCTTTCGCGCGGCGCAGAGCGCCTAATAGACTCTTGAAGAGACAGTGTCATACTTTTTCTGTTGGGGCCGGGACACGTCTCTTTGTAGTGACGTTCGGACCGCTGTCTTCTTGATTCTGGCGGTCATGGCATTTTTCTGAACCCACTTCAGAGGTTCGAAGGAATTGCTGATTTTTACGGCCGACTCAGTCGTCGTCACAGAGTAACCCTGCTCTTGGAACTTTACAAGATTCCACTTGGCCAAAGCTCTGGCTCTCTTGTTAGCTCGATACCTGAGCTGCTTCTGCCTTAACCTTTCTGTTCTAAGCACCTTGCAGATTTTGGCTCTTTGGGAAGACGCCGTAGACCGGGCGATGGAGGATTTTGGAGATACGCTCGATTGTCCATTTGTTGGAGTCATCGCCTGAGCTCGTCCACAACATTTGATGTTGCCCTTTGTACTGGAAGTCTTGCCCCCAGCTGGAGCGCCAGAGAGTCATTCAGACACTGTCTTAAGCTTCGGTTGTGGTGCCTTAGCGATCACAACATTCGGCCTCTTGCCCCTTGAGACCGGCTTAGCCACCTGTTTCGCCGGGATTTCTGCCAGATGAGCGCTTCCGGTTGGATAGATGATGACGGAACCAAACTGGCGGGGCAGTTCCTCCCACTGTCGACTGAGGCTTCCGGGGAGAACCACACGAGCATTGATCTTGACCACGTACGAGGTCGGGGTCGCGTTGGAAGCTGAATTCGTCTTCGGAGACATTGTCATTGAAAGTTGATTGCTGCATGAAAAGAAAACATCATTTCAGTATTGGCAATCGATATGTATATTGATTGAGTTCGCATGAACGTTTAACCCGAAAAATGGGAGGAGAGAAAGGTCCCACCGGGCGTGCCAGAATCTGTAGGGTGTTTTTCGTCACCCCATTGAGATGGGAATACGCGCGCACTTATCAGGCGCAGTACAGATTCCCCCTACCTAGGGTAGGCTAGGGTTTATTGATTGTGGGGATTCGAATCTCCGGCAGCCGCAGACTTAGCTGCCGTTAATTACCCCATGCCTTTGGAGCGAGGGAACCTCCGATTAACGGGTTAAAATGGTCATGCGAACTCAATGTGCAGCGTGCCTGTGTTGTGTTTTGAAAGGGGTTTTGGATACATCGGGAGCCACGCAGAGTTTTTACGGGGGTCCCGCTACCCGAATAGCGGGCTGGGGGTCAAGGGGGCTAGCAGCCCCTTGCGGAGTGCGGGGCAGCGCCCCGACCCAAAATTTTTTTGGGAGGGACAGTGTTGTAGAGTATGTGTGTGTGTATATATATATACATGTATACATATATAAAAAAAAGGAAGAAAAAGTGCCCAAAGGACGCGTGGGGCCAGCGCCTTGAGCGCTATGCGCTTGGGTGCTGTGTGTAAGTGCACGGCGGCGCCCCGGCCGTCAATCCGACGGCCAGATGCGGAAACGGTGATAAACTTTGATTTTGCGAACTTTGCAAACCGGCACCACCGCGCACTAAACCCCGGATCGGGCCATTAAACTTGTCCTAGCTAACTAACAAGATAGGGAAGAGATATACCGAGTGATCCGAGTCCTCCGGTCTTCTCGTCATCGTCCCGATCTCCCGCGGAAAGTCTTGTCTCCATATCGTCGCCTCCTCGCCGGAAGGGCACCACATCACCTGCGTCTTTTACGGGCTCCCGCCTCAATACCGAGGCAACTCGGGCATGAAGCCGGCAAGTCGACATGCCCAAGATTTGCTGTAGAATGTAGAGTGCTAAGTCTCTTTGGGGTTATGTTGCCATGATGGAGGAATCAAGATGATATGAACTTGGGGATTTTTGTGGCAATGGAAAATGATATGAATGATAATTTTTCCCATACCCAATGAAAACCTCTCATTTTCCCTCTCACCCAAAAATTGTGGCCGGCCAATATTCATATGAGAATGGTGGAGGAGAGAAACAACTAAGGGAGGTGAGTGTAGGATAAAGAGAAGGTGACCATATCCAAAGACAAGAAAACAACAACCATACTTAAAACCCATACCCTTTCAAAACTCCATTAAAGCACCATTATGGATGAAAAAAAAAAGATGCTTATCATAATGAATACAAGTGCAAGAAACCCCTTCACAATGTGTTATTTGCAAACTTGCAAATAACCCCCTCCATCGGAAAAGTCCGGCCGGGAAAGAACAAAGGAAAACCGGCCGGAACGGAATGCAAACTGGCAACTCCAGAAAACTGGTCCCGTAATAAATTACAGGAAAAACCCCGATACTGTGCATACACACCCGCATCTGTATTCCGTCCGGATACAAATGCAAAGAGACAAAATCTACACTGTACTAAACTAGGATCCGGCTTAAACCAAAGCCGGCTAGTAATATCCGTCCGATCCTGATCCGTGCAATACCGCACGTATCTGATCGAACCCTGCCATATAACTATATGGTCACTAGTACAAAACTGTCCGATCCTGATCCGTGCAATACCGCACGTATCTGATCGGACCCTGCCATATCTCCATACGGCCTCTACAGCGTTTCGCCCGAAAGCTGAGTAACTGAATGTGTGGTGGACTCTAAAGACTCGTCAATACTATGGCTGTGGATTTAACCACTAGCACGTCAGAGGTATAAGCCAATACGTAACGGGCCACCAGCTATTGACCAAAAGGGACGTCGATGAGCGAACTCATTCTGACACCCTACTGAGCCTGTCAGTGACAATATCCGTACAGTCCGGTCCGTTCGTCTATGAGCATCGCATGTCGGGCCTAGGGGGTGGGTAAAAGTCAGACCCCCAAAAGCGGTACAAGTCGTGTCGGAGTGTAGCCCAGAACACCCTGAGATACTACTGGAATACCTACCAGTAAACCTCCTGCCTTGGCCAAGGACTTCGTGTAATGGCTCTCCTAGACACAGCGCGACCTCACCCCCAATACCGGGAGAGACGAACCCCCGAAGATCCGCTCACTGCCTCCATGTGGCTCGGGACTGTACCCAACTAAAACCTGTTTGCACGACTCCTTTGAGCCGTGGTAGGGTAGTAATCAAAGCACAGTGGGAACTCACATGAGACAAATGACGATCCCCAGGTCGATTAACTAACCTGTACACATGTCACCTGGGAACTGCTATCTGACGTCAGGTATAAGACCAACTAGCATGTTCCCGGCGAGTCCTGTCCGGTGTACTCATAACCCAATGAGCACCTGTATACATCTTAGGTGATCCAACTGACACCAGTGGCCTGTGAGACCGGCCACCGCCCCTCATCGGGGTCTCGACTGTAAACACTAGTCTACTCTGGAGAATCGATGCCCTGTCTCGAAACTCATACGACTAGGGACTTTTTAAGGATGTGCTTATAGACTCCAGCTCTCACTTATATGATCGCCCTCATACTGCTGGCAGCCAAGCAAGAATCCTAGGGGCTCTATCAACGTGCAATAGCGACCTGTCAGGTCACCTAAAGCAGTACACGATGATAAAGGTAAACCAGACAGCAAACTATCATCTCGAGTAAGACTGTCGTACCGGGATAGGTCCTCCCTCAATCATTGCAATCACGTGCCTGTGATCCAATAATTGACTCTGAGGGCACTATCTCCAACAATCTCCCACTTGCACTCAAGGCTAATTATTGCGATGTCGCATACTCACAGCCCGTGTGATACCGAACACCCAACTCCTCTACTAGTCAGTCTCACAAAGCTCGTTTGCGAGACTATTGCGTTCGAGGAATAGCCTCAGCGAGTGGATCCGCTCTGATGTTTCTTTCTATGTCTCTCTATATCTCAAGTCCGCGGAGAAAACCATCTCCCGAAATGAGCAATACCTGTCTTAGAGTGTCTGGATGTCTGATGGGACCGAGCTCATAAATGAACTCCAAATCCAAACTTCTTAGACTGTATCGTCAACTGAACTTAATCAGTATCCTGCGCCATGCCACCGTCAGTATTTCCTTGGACCACCTGTCCAAAATACTGCCCCTCGTCAGAAGGAAAACTATAACTCTGACAACTTCCTTGTCGTCCATGTCACCTTGGAAGCCTGGAATGATAACTGTCTCCCAAATGAGGCTGTCGTTATCATATCCCTAGATCATCCACTTATGTTCTAAAACTGCTTCCGATTGTTTCTCCAGGATTGGATCAATGTCAACTTATTGCATCTAGTGCAAGAACAACATCTGGTGTGGTACTTGACATCTCATGATTGACTCAATTGCCTAAGCAAGTGATCTGCCAATCATGCACATCCCTCTCTACTTTAGTCTATAAGACACCTTTAGAGAGGGTGACTCCATCACCTGCAGGTACACTACCATGCCAGGAGTCGTCCATTCTAAATACTCTTAGAATGCTGTCAAGGTACCCTGATTGGGAAACCACCCAAATCTAGATCTAAAAACCATAGATCCAGTAACCAGTATGTCTGATATAATGTCCAAGTCCTTTGTGGAGAAACCACTGTGTGACGACCAAAGTATAACCGATCGTAGTATAGGAGTTTCTTTTCCTACTCTGTGTATGTCATCCAAATACCAGGATATCACACCCTACTACCTTCTCAACAGATCCATCCCCTATTCTGATGACGTCAAACCTATGACTGTCACATCAGAAATAGATGATCTATCTCCGCTATATCTGCTTTAGTCTATAAATAGACATAAGCCTGATGTCCACCAATGCTTCCGCTGCTCCCACTGACTACGACAACCCTCTGGCAGAGTCATATAGATGTGCACTTCTAAAGCTAGTTTAGAACGACGCTATACTCATCCTCCTGCCGGGTCTCGCAGCCTGGAAAACAACAATGGCAAGTATGGGTAAACAAGAACTTCCCTGTCACCGTCCTTGAGGCTACCGGAGTACCTCTCGGGTGCCTGAAGTTACCCACCATATCTGCGGAGTGGCCAATGGAATGTCAAATCAGATTGAATCTTTAGGTTCCTTATCAAATCTTCAGTAATCGTTTGCGGTTCTGGAATCACTTCCAGTTCTACCATACTCCCACTACTGTTTTCTGAAAAAATCCATTTTTAATAAAACTGTGGCGAGTCTAGAACAATATCGCTATTGTTCATCCAGATGGTAGAAAGTCAACCCTCGTCATAGCCTGGGTCAACCCACAAACAGCCATTACAGAAACGTGCCTTGAGTTATCCAGAGTCTGGTTTTAATCATAAGCCGGACAACTCCCCGTACCTTAACAATGTTAAGATATGAACTGTACTATATCCAATATAGAACCAGAGGCACTGATTTAATTGAACCAGATTCAAATCATGCAGCTGTCTTCAGTGCATGTCAACTAAATGGAGAGAGGCCGATCAGCGTTACTCAACTTAGGAATGCCTCCAATTATGAGTAACCTGAAAGAGAAGCAATTTCTCTTTATCATTACTATCAACTGAATACCATACACAAGTATCTACATCTTCGATCACCTTGAAGAATCCCGATACTTGCTACACCTGGTTCTCTACTCTATTCAAATACCTATAACTCCTCAAAACTTGGACCCTGTGTTTCTACGAAACACATGTCTAAGAACTAGAGAAGTTAAAAGTAAACAGAATATAGTATGAGGACCAACCCCTCTGTCCTAATGGACACTGGACAACATACAATACTCTGTATAAGTCCGCTGAGTCTAACAACTCTTTCACTGTGTGTCGTAGGTTGAAAACTGTACTTATGGTTAAGAAGAATTACACCGCTGTTTAATGCTCCTTACCTAACCATCCACTGATATAGGTAAATGTCATCGACATAATATCAAAAGGTATATCTCACTCTATGAAAATAGACGTACAGATATATCAATTTGAAATTGGTGCACAACAGCGGATATTCAAAACCAAATATTTGCCGACCGGCAAACAGCCCAGATGATCTCCTCAAATATCACCGATTACAACGAATCCCGATATAATGAGGATGATCACCCAATTCCCAATAACTTACTCCCACTCATCATCTGTAAAACCATACAGATGTGAGAATCATCTTGGTAAATACATACCCTGGAGCAAGTGTCTAATCGGGAAATCAGTTTTCTTTTAACAGTACACAGTTGAACTGAAACATTGAAATGTTTCGATGGGGTATCCTGGTATTCCTAGTAATGCCTCTACCATTATCCAGATTCACAACTATAACCGCATAATTCTTTGCCACCTCTCCAAATCCCTTTATTTGTCTTTAGTCGTTACCTTCTGCACACCCCTTTAGGCCAATTGGTTTTCTTCCTTCCCTACCGTTCGGCACCAGCCTATGGTTTGGAAGAAGACTATCCAATAAGCATAATGGGTGTACTGTCCTAATCCCAGGAGCACTCGCAATGCGAGAGAAGGTGAAGATAAAAGACAACCGAATAAACCTTATTCCTATTTCTCCTGGACCAGAATCCATCCCCGAACTGGAACAAGTTCCTTTCGAGTTCGTATATAACCATACGATGGAGTATCCAATAAACTGTGGATCTTCGTAGTGATACGGAGTGTCCTGGAGAAATACAAAGGTGATTTAGGATTGGCGAAGAAATACTTGGTTTGGTCGTGAATATTAGTTGCAATTTACTTTGCCCTCTTACTAATCCCTTGCTTTGTCTTAATCTTAATACCTTCTGCACACCATTTAGGCTAATTGGTTTTCTTCATTCCCTACCGGTCGGCACCAGCCTAAGGTTCGGAAGAAGACTATCCAATTTGCGCAATAGGTGTACTATCTCCTAAACCAAGGAGTACTCACAACTTGAGAGAAGGTAAAAGGGAAAAGACAACTGAATAATCCTATCCGTTTTCTCCAGAACCGGAAACCATCCTCGAATTCCTTCGAGTTCGTATCTAACCATACGATGGCTTTGTCCAATGGAAGTGGACGTTCGCAATAATACGGGGTGTCCTGGAGAAAAGGGTAAAAGTAGGAGTGGCAATGAGGTCTGCAACTCTGACAATCCAAAAGCCAATGTTAAGAAGGTTCGGTCAACTTGGTCTCTGAGTCATAGTCTTGGGTCGGGTCAATGGTCGCTGCCAGAGAGAGAGAAAAGAAACACTCAGCGTGCACTCTAACCAAGATCAGAATGGTTATCACTTTATCTAATCTGGAAACCTCCCACTGTACCTCAAACTCTCCTCCAAACCTGAAAGAAGAATTAGTCGGGGTCACCCGAGGAGTAAACTAACTCATCAGTGGGAATCGGGATCCAACTATCATCGCATGATAACGTGACGGAATCCGCTCACGCTATAACACTCCAGAAGGTATGCGCATATCTGGCAAGTTTCAGTTCTTTTGAAACTCCCGATGTGATTTCTGCCCCATGCTCTTATGACCTTGACTTTGGCCAACAAATCATAAGTCACATGTCAAGTTCTGCCCGTCATTCTCCAGGTTAATTTGAGCCCACCCGTACAAGCCCTTGACTTTGGCCAACAAGGCTATACGACTGCCCCAAACCAACGCATCTATCAATGCTGCATATGAATAACCAACAGCTACCAAACACTGTGCCTTGACTTTGGCCAACAAACACAGCTTGAATACTATTGACTACCCATATGAAACGACGGAGGGCTACGAATGGTTTCTGGCGAAAACCTTTAACGTAATGAACTTGATATCGTTGAAGGAACGGATAGCTTTTTAGAAAATATAGTGACGAAAACTTTTACTAAAGAGGTCACTCCCGGTGAAGGGATCTCGGCCCTTTCCCCGTAGAATGGGGTGCTGGATATTCATAACCGAATATCACTGTGCAAAGCAAAAGTAATCGGCTATAGTGAAGTTAATGCCCTGACGCAAACTTCTGTCCAAGGGGTCACTCCCGGTGAAGGGATCTCGGCCCTTGCCTCGTCGACTGAGGAGCAAAATATTCCAAATGAATACCACGATGCAAAACAAAAGTGAACGTCCTTGCAATAACAGCTTTTTGAAAAGTGTTCCAACAACATTAGAATAGGTTTGTTTAACTTGCATTGATCCGAATCAACGCAGTCCCATCAATTGATCACACCACAAAGAACGAAAATATACTGACGTACGTATATGCCATCCGCATTCGCCACTGGGTCCCGTCATCACCCGTTAGGTTAGCTAACTAACGGCAGAGCGGGGACTGGACTAGCGCGGATGAAAAACATATACAACATCTACTAATATATATACCAATATATAGTATTTCGCTCAAGGCGTGAATAAAATGCAACATCACAAAAATGTACAGCATCACAGAACAATACAGATATCTGGGATCCCCGGGTTTCACAGAGCCACTACTGAAACCCGACGTTCCCATGGTCGTGTGGATAGCCTGTGCAATGAAAACCTAGACCCCTACAGGCGCGGCAAGTCACCCGCCAAAACCTGAAGCGAGGCAGCCCCCTTCAGCACCGTGAATGGACCACCCAGCACTTCACGGAATCCGGTAACATGGGCACCCCTCCTGGGTCAACTTGTACCCCCTACGAGTGCGGCGAATAGCCCGCCAATTCTAGAGCGAAGCCCCCTCCGTCCCAATGCCATGAGATGCGGGCTTGTTGCCCTCTTGAACCCGGCTATCCGTGCACCCCTCCGCGGGGTAATCCTAGTACAGAAAGTAAAATATACATACAACGGGTACATCGACCGCAACCAGGTCGTGCCCCAAAAGAATAATACAATCAGGCAGTGACGGCAGTCCACATGTCGGACGCTCGCCCCGCAATATCAAATGTACATAATACAACAGAAACTGCACTAGCATTGCAGGCTATCCCCCACGACCGATCCGCAACATCACAGCAAATACATAGAACATCAACGTGAAAGTCACGTTCGCAAATCCGTCTAACCGGGCTATAGCAGTTAGACCGGATTTACCGATCGAGTGACATTCACGGTCGCAGATATAATGTAAATACTGTGAAATAATGTGTTTAAAATATCCGATCGATCAAAAATTAACAAGTGGGCCCCCAAGCAATACTGTAGCACTCACAGAAAATCTGGGCCCAATATTAATATTCCAAAACCCCTAAAATAAGCCCAGAAGCCCACTGGAAAAATATGATGCAGTGAGGATACAAATGTGCGGCGGAACCGCGGCCCAAGGGGGGGTTTGGCCGCGGTTCCGCGCTCCAGGTGTCGACTCACTGTGTCGAACTTTTCCAGTATGCTTAGAATTTCTTGTACATCAGTTTTCTACAACCTGAAAAATTTTAGGAGACCAAAAAATTTCAACAGAAAACTGTCGTGAACTAAAATTGGGTTTTTGGAATTTTGGTCGATCGGAACTGAAAAACACATCAAACGAAGCTAGACGAAGTTAATGGCGAGTCTCTGATACCACTGTAAGTACACGGCGGCGCCCCGGCCGTCAATCCGACGGCCAGATGCG
Source organism: Agapanthus africanus (assembly GCA_030015575.1). Classification (NCBI taxonomy): domain Eukaryota; kingdom Viridiplantae; phylum Streptophyta; class Magnoliopsida; order Asparagales; family Amaryllidaceae; genus Agapanthus; species Agapanthus africanus. Next base: position 393,191,144 of record JASDDO010000029.1, on the reverse strand, counting down.
GAAACGGTGATAAACTTTGATTTTGCGAACTTTGCAAACCGGCACCACCGCGCACTAAACCCCGGATCGGGCCATTAAACTTGTCCTAGCTAACTAACAAGATAGGGAAGAGATATACCGAGTGATCCGAGTCCTCCGGTCTTCTCGTCATCGTCCCGATCTCCCGCGGAAAGTCTTGTCTCCATATCGTCGCCTCCTCGCCGGAAGGGCACCACATCACCTGCGTCTTTTACGGGCTCCCGCCTCAATACCGAGGCAACTCGGGCATGAAGCCGGCAAGTCGACATGCCCAAGATTTGCTGTAGAATGTAGAGTGCTAAGTCTCTTTGGGGTTATGTTGCCATGATGGAGGAATCAAGATGATATGAACTTGGGGATTTTTGTGGCAATGGAAAATGATATGAATGATAATTTTTCCCACACCAAATGAAAACCTCTCATTTTCCCTCTCACCCAAAAATTGTGGCCGGCCAATATTCATATGAGAATGGTGGAGGAGAGAAACAACTAAGGGAGGTGAGTGTAGGATAAAGAGAAGGTGACCATATCCAAAGACAAGAAAACAACAACCATACTTAAAACCCATACCCTTTCAAAACTCCATTAAAGCACCATTATGGATGAAAAACAAAAGATGCTTATCATAATGAATACAAGTGCAAGAAACCCCTCCATAATGTGTTATTTGCAAACTTGCAAATAACCCCCTCCATCGGAAAAGTCCGGCCGGGAAAGAACAAAGGAAAACCGGCCGGAACGGAATGCAAACTGGCAACTCCAGAAAACTGGTCCCGTAATAAATTATAGGAAAAACCCCGATACTGTGCATACACACCCGTATCTGTATTCCGTCCGGATACAAATGCAAAGAGACAAAATCTACACTGTACTAAACTAGGATCCGGCTTAAACCAAAGCCGGCTAGTAATATCCGTCCGATCCTGATCCGTGCAATACCGCACGTATCTGATCGAACCCTGCCATATAACTATATGGTCACTAGTACAAAACTGTCCGATCCTGATCCGTGCAATACCGCACGTATCTGATCGGACCCTGCCATATCTCCATACGGCCTCTACAGCGTTTCGCCCGAAAGCTGAGTAACTGAATGTGTGGTGGACTCTAAAGACTCGTCAATACTATGGCTGTGGATTTAACCACTAGCACGTCAGAGGTATAAGCCAATACGTAACGGGCTACCAGCTATTGACCAAAAGGGACGTCGATGAGCGAACTCATTCTGACACCCTACTGAGCCTGTCAGTGACAATATCCGTACAGTCTGGTCCGTTCGTCTATGAGCATCGCATGTCGGGCCTAGGGGGTGGGTAAAAGTCAGACCCCCAAAAGCGGTACAAGTCGTGTCGGAGTGTAGCCCAGAACACCCTGAGATACTACTGGAATACCTACCAGTAAATCTCCTGCCTTGGCCAAGGACTTCGTGTAATGGCTCTCCTAGACACAGCACGACCTCACCCCCAATACCGGGAGAGACGAACCCCCGAAGATCCGCTCACTGCCTCCATGTGGCTCGGGACTGTACCCAACTAAAACCTGTTTGCACGACTCCTTTGAGCCGTGGTAGGGTAGTAATCAAAGCACAGTGGGAACTCACACGAGACAAATGACGATCCCCAGGTCGATGAACTAACCTGTACACATGTCACCTGGGAACTGCTATCTGACGTCAGGTATAAGACCAACTAGCATGTTCCCGGCGAGTCCTGTCCGGTGTACTCATAACCCAATGAGCACCTGTATACATCTTAGGTGATCCAACTGACACCAGTGGCCTGTGAGACCGGCCACCGCCCCTCGTCGGGGTCTCGACTGTAAACACTAGTCTACTCTGGAGAATCGATGCCCTGTCTCGAAACTCCTACGACTAGGGACTTTTTAAGGATGTGCTTATAGACTCCAGCTCTCACTTATATGATCGCCCTCATACTGCTGGCAGCCAAGCAAGAATCCTAGGGGCTCTATCAACGTGCAATAGCGACCTGTCAGGTCACCTAAAGCAGTACACGATGATAAAGGTAAACCAGACAGCAAACTATCATCTCGAGTAAGACTGTCGTACCGGGATAGGTCCTCCCTCAATCATTGCAATCACGTGCCTGTGATCCAATAATTGACTCTGAGGGCACTATCTCCAACACTGTGCGCTTAGGCGCTAGCGCACCACGTATCCGACACGTGGGCGCTGGGCACTTAAGCGCTAGAGCGCTAGCGCAACACGTGTCGGCACATGGGTGCTGGACGCTTGAGCGCTGGGCGCTCGAGCGCTAGCGCACCACGTATCGGCACGTGGGCGCTGGGCGCTTGAGCGCAAGGCGCTAGGCGCTCGAGCGCTAGCGCACCACGTGTCGGCACGTGGGCGCTTGGCGCTTGAGCGCTAGCGCACCACGTGTCGACATGTTGGCGCTTGGCGCTTGAGCGCAGGGTGCTTGAGCGCTAGCGCACCACGTGTCGGCACGTGGACGCTGGGCGCTCTAGCGCAAGGCGCTCGGACGCCGGCGAGAAAAAAAGGCTTTTAGTCCAAGAAACTCTCGAAAGAGAAATTAGAGTGGAGTGAAACTCCTAAAATGTTTTGAAGCTGATGAAGGGCTTCTCCCCTTGAGCCCTAGTTCTTCCCCCAAGTGGGGTTTCTGGAGATGGGTCTCCCTCTTCTTCCTTTGTTGGCCGGATCTTGCAGATCAAGAAGTGTGAGATTTTAAATTTCTTTTCTTTTTGAGATCTGATGGAAGATCTGAGTTCCCCTTTGTGGGTTTGGTGGTAAAAAATTATTTAGTTTTATAAAAGGAAGAGTAAGACTCTTGATTTAATTCAGAAAAAAGAAGAAGGTTTTAGAACCTTGAGGAAGGGGAAAGATCTCAGATCTAGATTTGCTCTTTGGAGAGAGAAAAAAGTTGTTGGGATATTTTCATTATCCTTACCTTTATAGGCTATACACTTTACACATAGCCTCTTGGGCTTCACAAAATGGCATTTTGCCTATCCCATGGCTCATGTGCCATTTTTTTTTTACATATAAGCCACGGGCTTTACAAAAATTTGGCTTTATACCTATTTTTCTTACATTTATTCATAAAATAAAATAAAATAAATACAACAAAATTATTTATTTTGGCATGGGGGGAGGCGCGCTTTACGTTCGGGCTCGACCCGGGTATTGGCCCACTTGACCTGGGCTTGGGCCCACCTGGTTTGGGGTTGACTTTGATTTTGACTTGGTCAACCGGGGTGTAAATTTTTACCCCAACAGCAACGAATATAAGAACATCTTCTTCAAGCCCTTCATCATAACTAGATCATCTTTAGTTACCTTCAAAACTCAACATTTAGGGGAAAACTTGTAACCTTTGTCGTCGACTATACCTAAAGAGATGGGATTTTTCTTCAAGTCAGGTACGTGCTTAACTTTCGCCAATGTATTCAGAACACCGTCAAATATCTTGATTTGAATTGTCATCTTGCCAATATCTCGACACGAACTATTATTGCCCATCAAAACCACTCCATCATCAATGGACTCATAGGTGGTGAACAAATCCCTATTGGGACACATGCGGTAGGAACAGCCCGATTCCATGATCCATTCGTCCTTGGATCGATGTGTGTTGTCAAGAAGATCTCCTTCTCCTTCTACTATACTAGTTTCGGCTGAAAACTCCTTCTTCGATTTGTCTTTCTGTTTTAGCTTGTGCAATTTGTAGCAATCGAGTTTGAAATGCCCCTTTTTCTTACAATAATTGCAGGTCAAGTTCTTATTCTTGAACTTCGACTTCAACTTCTTCTTCTTATTATCTTCTGGATCTCTCTACTCCGCTCACCCTCGAACAAATAAGCCTGAAGATGGACCATCGCTTTGGCTAGAAGTTACTCCTTATCTATCTTCTCCTTGTTCATCAAGTTTTCTTTAACATCCTTGATCGAGATTGTATCTCGTCCATAAACCGCGGTGTCATGAAAGTGCTTATGAGAGGGTGGCAACGAACATAACAAAAGAAGAGCATGATCTTCATCATTAATATTAATGTTGATTTTACCCTGATCCGTAATGATCGAATTAAACTTACCGACATGAGATTTGATTGGAGAGCCTTCTGACATACGAAGTGTGTAGAGACGCTGCTTCAACAGGAGTCGATTCGTGAGAGACTTCCTTAAATATAACTTCTCTAATTTCTGTCACAAAGTAGCCGTCGTCTTTTCTACCAAAATTTCTTGCAAAACTTTGTTCTTCAAACACAACTGGATAGTTGTGAGGGCCTTTTCAACCAACTCTTCTCAAGCTTCGTCTGTCGTAGTGGATGGCTTTGCATCCTTCCCAAAAATCGCCTTTCTCAAATTATTTTGAGGCAACATGGCAACCATACAGACTTGCCATAAACTGAAATTCATATTTTCATAGAACTTCTCAATATTAAACTTCATGATTGTCAGAGACATGATGCAGGATTAAAACGAAAAATACGATTCGTGCTAACGAACCCTAAAAATTCATAATCACGATCTAAGAAATTGGGGAAAAAGACATAAACGTCGTTACCCACCGTTAACTTAGATCGTAATATTGAAGGCCTAATAGTTCAATCAAAAGATCTCCGTACAACAATGGCTCTGAAACTAGTTTGTTGCGGCAAGACGATCACGAAGATATGTAAACGATAGAGAAGAAAGTACAAAACAAATCATATATAAGTAGAAAATAAAAGTACTAACCAAAAGGCGAAAACAGAACTTTTATTAATCACCAAATATGAAGGAGTACAAACGGTGGATGAATCACAAATCCCTCAAAAAACCCTAGCTCTCACAAATTACAAAAGGGTTCTCTCAAAATGTCACAAAAGCTATCTAAAAGACATCCCATCTAGGATTACAAAATACTACATTGTATATAGTATTAGAAAATATAGATTCAAATAACTAATTTCCCAACTAACAAATATCCGACCCAAGATACGACAGACGTCTGAAGAAGGTGTTGCCAGACGTCTGTCCATGCAGTATTCAAAACAACATAGCGTCCCCAGACGTCTGAAGAACGAGCTTCAAAGGTCTGGTCTTGAGGCTTCGAAAAGTATAGAGCGCTTGCAGACGTCTGATGAGTTCGATTCAGATGTCTTCCTGAAATATATGAACATATAGAGCGCTGACAGACGTCTGAAACTGTAGCTCCAGACGTCTATCCCCTTTCTTACAGATAAACTTGAATCTTCACCAACTCTGTGATAACGCCGAATCAAACAAAGAAATCAATGAGGGATTGGAATGTGAGGCATGCACAACTCCATCCATGGGTATGATACATATACGGACAATTAAAATATGGTAAGAGACACAAAGTAGTCATAAAATAAGATTTGTCTTTTGTTTCAATCTCTGCAGTCCGTATTATCACACCATAAAAGGTAGATAGAGCATTTCCACCTCAAAATGCCAAATGGAAATTCTACATGATACTTATCTGGCTTTAGACCGGCAGAAAAAACTCTAATTTATTCTCTCATGTCACCATTGAAACTTTTGTTGCACTCATAGTCGTGATATAGAAAGTTAACATGCAAGTTGATAATAATGAGTTGCTAAAAAATAATGAGCATGCATCGTATGCAAGCATATCTTCGTAATTTGGAAGGATTCAAACATTTTTTTGTCCTTTACTTGGGTTTGTCTTTACTCTGCTAGCAGCTCAAGTACTAAACTAAGTGATTGTAAGATATTTAAACTTATATTTTCCAAGAGTAACAACAACAAAAATTCTATGTACTAAAAAAAATTTAAAGGCTTGTTTCATCACAGCCACCCTGCAGTTCACCTCATTTTCCAACTTCTTCTGAAGGCCAGAGAGGTCTAACTTATGTAAAAACTAGCCGTCAGGAGGAACTGCTCAACGGATAGTAACATCGGAAGGTTCTGAATCTTTTGATGATGGATATCAATCTTATGGAGGTTTTTGGACAAGTTGGATAAACTACGAGATGGCTTTGATAAAATAAGTCAAATTTAAATATACCTTTTGATGTTTATATAAATTTGTGAGTTCAACTTCTATTAATTAGGTTGGCTTAAGTTCAAATAACCTTGAAATCCCTAACAATAACTTTTCTATTGAGAGAGATACATGTATATTAAACAGCATAGAAGAGAAATTGTTAGGGATATATATTAAAAATATATTGAGAGATATGTGTATTGTAACAAATTAAATCTAAGAGTGCCACATGCCCACTCCTCCTGTTTTGATTATAATCTTACAGATATATATAAGATATATATATGTTTGCGGAAACACCACACCCATTGCATGAAACACAAAATGTAATTAAATCTCAACTAACCAATTTCTAACAAAAGTTTATAATTTATTCGATTTTAATATGACTTGTACTAGATCAACTACAAGTCTTAAACATACAACCACAACCAACCAAAAATAATCATGTCAAAAAGAATAGTCACACACAAGGATATGATAGGAAAGGACATTTGAAACGCAAAGTTCAAAAAGGCAAAAAGAGAAGGATCTATCCAAATTGACATTGACAAGGAAAGGTATCAAGAAAAAGGGAAAAACCTAAAGATGAAGAATGCAACAAACAAATTCACTAAAAAAAAATCCCAAAGGAAATGATTAGAATGATGGCTAATGGGAAGGATTTTTGCTTTTCAAACCTTCAAAGTTTGAACAAAGCAGTGAGTGCTGACCACAACAACAATTAACGTCTTTCGTTTTCTATCTGATATGAAACTGACCTGATATGAATATCAACTTTATTTCATCCTGATACCAGGGTCGGATAGAAAAACAGACCTTTTTCAATGGTTATCTTTTTTTTTCCCAAAACAATTTAGATTTTGATATTTCACAAAACGGGAAAAATTGAAAAGATTTGTTAACAGGGAGAGTGTGTCGGCTACTCACATTTGGCATGGGCTAACCTCCACCATAAGCTTTAACCAACAACTTGCACGCTTTTTATTTCTCCTCATCATTCACACCATTCTCTTCATGCCTTGTTAATAAATATATTCTCATTTATCTCAACACACTCAACCTCCTCTTCTTTCTCACCTTCCTCTCTCTCTCTCACTCTCTTTATATCCTCTCCCTCTCCTCTCATTTCACCTCCATCTCTCTCTCTCTCTCTCTCTCTCTCTCCCCACTTCTTTCGACACGCACAAGGTGATTTGTTCTTCTAATTTCAAAGCTAGCTTTCTCAAATTTTGTTGAATTATATGTATATATTCTTGTAGTTTATTTATGTTTCTTTGATCTCAATGCTTCATTAACTCATGTCCCCTGTCTTAAACCTTGTTGAAATGTACTTGGTAGCTCCTTATTCTCAATTTTATGAATCATATTCATTGTTTCATTTCATTATTCATATGAAACTTATTTTTTGTTTTCATTCCTTTTGTCATGTGTAGAGAGAGGAGGATTACAGATGGCAGGTTGCAATGGAGAGGATAATGCTTCTCAAGAGGTAAAATTCAAAATTATCTTTTCATATATATATATATATATATATATATATATATATGAACTAATTATTTGATTGTATAATTGCTTGATATTTTTTGGGCTTAATCAATGTGAGAAATGTCTCTGTTTATAAGGACCCAAATAATAATAATTATAAATTAATTATTTAGGCATTATACATGCCACGCTTTTCACACATTGAATATGAAGGTGGCCTATCATAATCAGAAGGTTTGGCCAAATTCATGAGAAGGGAGCAAATGGTTAATTACAATGGAAAAAATCAAATGCCTCCTACTCAATTTTCCCAAATCATCAAGGCATTGGATGTTATATTCTATTAGATTCCATATTAAATTATAAATGCCTTTTGTGTGAACAATCTTTTGGGCTTCATTAGATATGTCAATCTTTCATATTAATGGGAAGGCTAACCCATCATAATCAGAAGGTTAGGCCAAATTCTTCTGTAGTTGGAAATTGGTCACAATGAGAATCAAAATTGTATCAACCTCAATTTGCAAAAAGAAAGACTTTGGAAATTTATATGGTCTCATATTTATACTCTATATTGAATCACTTACTTTATGTTGTTAAAAAAAAGTTGGTGAATTTTACAAAACACAATCTGACTTTTTCGGGTTTTTGAGATAACACCAAAAAACTTTTATAAAAAAAATCCTCTAAATGATATTTTCATCATGAATAAGAAGGGTGTTTTTTAAAAAAAGAAAAGAAAGCCTCAGATTATTTTGAAGCTCTCTGGTCCAAGTACAAGACATTTACAAGGATTATTTGGTTCTCTTAATGTTTTAGGCGAGTTACCAAACTAAGAATTTCAGGTAATATTGCTAATTTAGAAGGGTTTCGCACTTTTAAAGTTTAATGGACTTATCTTGAAAAACCCGAAAAGTTGATGGTGTTCTATGAAATTGGCCAAAAGGTTTTTAATGTGAGATGTACCACTTTACATGATTGGCTATTTGTCTTTACAAACACACAATTTTTTTTTATAGTTTGATCTATATTAATGTAGTAAACTTTTTAAATTTGTAAGAAAAATTTACTGCTTTATTGCAGGTATCTCAAGAGAAAAAGTATGGAGGGCTTGTGCCTAAAAAGAAGCCCTTGATCTCAAATGTGAGTCCTATTGATTTTCATTTAATAAAGAAATTCTACTCTTCAGTTCTTTCTAAACAATTGTTTTTGTAAAAAAAATTGAGTGGATTCTTAATCTTATATGTTCAGAAAATATATTTGCATTATTAATTATATATACTTCATTGCTTTGGTATAACCATAGTCACAAATTTGGCATTCGGGGTTAATTCGACGACGTCGAAAATTCAGATTCGGAAAACTATTCGGAAAAAATCGGTAAGTATTCGGGAAAGATTCGGCAAGTATTCGGGAAATGTTCGGGAAGGATTTCGAGGAAGAAATTAATATATGAGACGTTCGATTTTGATTTTGTGAATTATTCGTCAATATTGTGACTATGGATATAGTTACACAAACGGTTTTTTTAGGAATATGAATCTATGTGATCAAGCATATTTGGCCGGCACATTATAGAATTTTTCCTAGACAGCATGCATTTAAAAAGAATTAATTAGAAATAAAATAACTTTTGTAGATCCTTGTTTTGACTCATAAAAAAAAGATGCTCAATCAACATATGGCTTAAGAGCGGTAGAATCTATATTAAAAACAAAAGGTAATTATGCTAAAATACCTTAAAATTTTATGTTACATTAAAATACCCTAAAGTATGGTTTTCAAAATATTATTAGTACCTGGAATAAAAAAGCTTAAGTTATTTCAGTGAAAAACCATAATATTTTAGTGTATTTATTATCTTTGAACTCCTACCATAATTTTGATGTTAGGGACCTTAGGACAATGACACATCCTTTTTAGCAATAATGGAAGTTAATGATTGATGATTAATTTGCTTTGACTAATTTGTTTCATATATTAAAAAAAAACATGATCAGGACAATGGAAGGGCCTATTTTGATTCTGCTGACTGGGCTCTTGGCAAGGTATATATCTTCATTAATCATATCAAAATCTCAATTATATTAGAGATGCAGATGATTGTTTGAATACTACTAGTAATTATAAAAACAGTTTAAAATTTTTTCAGTTAGCTTAAGTAGTAATTAAGCTCATACTTAAAAAAGTTGTTGATTCTTGATTACAGCAAGGCACAAATTCAGGCCAGGTGGCACGAGCTCCTGTAGAGTCCCTGAGGCCTAAGCTCCAGGTATACATAATTTGCTAGAATAAATATTTTTGATTTTACATTTTTTTTTCATTTTTCTCTATTTTTGAGAGTGTAGGTTAGTTAAATTAATCCCCTTTATTTTTACTTCATAATTTGCTAGAGCAATTATATTTTATAATCTTACATATTTGATATAATGGTTAAAAAAATGGTGGAATTTACTAATATTTTGTTGCATATATTGGTACTAAATCATCTTTTTTCAACACTACTATATATAAAATTACCATATTTATAAAAAAAATACTTTGAACCAAAATGTTAAATTTTTGAGATGTAATTGTATTTATCTCCATTGTTCTACAATGATGTCCTTTTTTTTCTATTTCATTCTATACAAAAAGGAGATTAATCTCGTTTCTCTATCCTATGTTGATTTAAGATCCAAATGATCGATCTTATACAATCACAATTCATACCCTTTTTTTTTGTTTTCTTTTTTCTTTTGGGAAAAACAATTTATCAATCAAGGCATCAACTCTTTTTTTTTATGTGAAAAAGCTAAGCTGCCGGCTCGCCTCTCATAATAATATCAATTGAGTCATCAACTAAGTTGCATGTAATATTATCCCAACTAATACATATTTGCTTTAGACATGAGACTGAACTTTAGTACCAATAACTCTTTGGCTCAAATGTTTTTAACCTGCATGTGTGCGTGGGATCTATCCTCACAAATCTATGATTTTGTGCGTTAGCCGCAGACAAATACACAAAAGCCATTTTTAGAGACAAAAAAAAAAAAATTTATGCGAGTAACTTTTAATGTATTTATTCATTCTTTGATATATAAATTTAAATGAAATTATTGCAGAGGACTCCCCGCCATCAGCTTCCTCCTCGTAGGCCTGCATGCACCACTGGAAGTGAAAATTAGGGTTAGGTTTTTTGCTTCGTTTTTTTCCTATTTATTTTTGTTATTTTTAAAATCAAAAGCTTTTAAATTTAACTGATCTAAAATTGTGCTATCTTGTGAATTTTTTTTTTCAGGATCAGGAGTTAATCCAAGGCCTAAACACCCTCTATTATGATTCATGGGCTCATTTCTATGGGAAAAAAAAGGTGTTATGTACATATATTTTAAGATCATTTCAAACATGGGGATTCTCTAATGTTTGAAACTGGTGTTGTTTTAAAAATTGTGGGCTTCATCAATGAAGCCTGAACCTTCGGCCTAATAATGCTTGATATGGATAGAACCCTTCATGCTTTCTTTATTCCAATTGCATCTTTACCTTCTTCCCCAGCACTCATCTGTAAGCCCTAACCTATGCACACATCGCCACACCACACACAAGCACGCAACACGCATGCATCTAGGGGACTCACGAATCTGCCCAAAGTGTTAATTTGTGGCCGTTTCCCCTCTTGGGGAGAGAACTCTTCCCAAGAGGGGAAGTGCCCATACTGACTGAACTATTGCTCATTGGTGCATCTTTACTTATTGAGTCTTCAGCTAAGTTGCACTAAAATTCCATGACCTTTTATCATTAGATAAATATCGTATACTTTATTGGCTATAAATAAATACCAAGAAATTTTAGGATAACACATATGAAGACCTATTTTTGGCTTTGTTTGGATCAATATTCTCCTTGATTTGTTTTAATACAGCGTATTTTTATATAAAAAAAATACCTGATCTCCACAAAGCCTCAAAGTTTTGGTAGAGAACATGATTTTTTTTTTTTCAAAATGGTTTAAATAAGAAAAAAGAAACCCAAATTTCATTCCCTATAATAAAAGAAACATCATTGGATAGAAGCCTAGATTTCGGCTTACAAGAAGAAAATTCAATTCTTAAGAGCGTGCTACAGTATATATAAGCAGCTGGGCCCGCGGACGTGCAAACGCAATCACAAACTTGGGCGGGTTTGACCTGCTCGCCCAATTGTGTATGCATTGGCACACGCCGGGTGTGTGAAGCTCCGCAAGCCTATTTTTTTCATAGAAATATACTTTATTGTAATTTCGGAGTTTTTGGTTAAGTGGCAAGGGGCGAAGATTGTAACCGTCTTATATACCCTTTCCATCAATTCTTTGGATGAAAAAAGTTTTGTTAAGAAAATGATCATTATTCAAAATATTGGAACCTTGAAATTCCAGACCATATCTATTAAAATCGAGCAAATTAATTTGAAAGAAATATTTGGATTTCAGAGCATGTGTTTTCATATATGTGGATCAAGTATAAATTTTCTTTCGCTTTATGTTTGGATCAAAAACTTAAAATAATGTTGGACTAAATATAATAAGGGTAAAGTGTCAAAATGATCACAGCCCGCTCGGAAGTTGTCTGAAAACCCATGTAATTTTCGAAATTGTTTGGAAAGACCTACTGTTCAAAATCTTTATGAAAAAACCCATGGACTGTATTTCGTTTAGGTTTTGTATTCCCTCAACTGCTTGGATATTACAGACAACTATTTAGATATTACAGCTAACTGCAACTGCTTAGATATTACATGCAACTGGTGTACATGGCTTTTGATTAGGCCCGGGTTTTATTTAACAAGAGCAAAAAGACCAGGGTTTGTGCACAAGTTTGAATCAGGCCGGGGCCTTTTTGATAATTTATCCATAAAATAATCACTATTTCCATGGTTAGATAAAGGGCCTACAGTTAAGTATCAAAATCGGCCTATTGGGCCATAGATAAGCCTAAATATGCACTCAAATATCCATGATAGGGCATGGGCCACAAAATTTAACCTGCCACCAGTCCACAGCATAGCTAATTACACACACACACACACACACACACCCTCACCCCCCCCGCCCCCCCCCCCGCCCCCCGACACCTCATTCTTTACAATTTAAATAGACCCCACTTTAAACTTTTTGTATGTGTATACCTCTTTGAAATCTTTAAAAATTGTTACAAGAAATACCTTTTCTTTGACATTTCTTTAAATTCCAACATTTCGAAATTGCAAATAATGACCTTTTCTTTGTTTATTCAACACCAAAAGTAAGTCAGACGCTTCTTTCTAATGTTTACAATATTAATCATTATTTTAGTAATTATACTATTGAGATTGTTGTGTGAATATGATATATGATCAATTAGTCCTAACCATCAAAATCTACAATGACACGCATATGATTATTACTTCTTATATCTACAGAGATTTTACGATTAGGCGCGCGTGTGTGTATAAGCGCGCGCCTGTATGTGTGTGTATGTGTGTGTACACACACAGAGAGAGAGAGAGAGAGGTTAACGGAGGAAAGAGGCCATAGAGGGGAATTTTCTCTTATGACGTCGAAAAAATACGCATTTCCTCATTTTTTCCGACGATCGGCACCCACTAACTTCATCGTTATCATTTAAGATGTGGATACACCAAATTTCATGTGGTTCTACAACTTTTCACCGTTGATTTAGTGGGTTCAAAATTAACGGTTTACCGACAATAGAACTTTTTACATTGCTAAATCAACGGTGAAAAAGTTGTAGAATCACATGAAATTTGGTATACCCACATCTTAGATGATAACGATGAATATGGTGGGTGCCGATCGGCGGAAAAAAATGAGCGAACGTGTATTTTTTCGACGCCATAGGAGGAAATTCTCTCCTATGGCATCTTTCCTCCATTACACACACACACACACACACACACAGAAGGGGGGGGGGAGGTCCTGGGAGGCTTTTTCATCCGACGACGTCAAAAAACTACACCCTCCATCATTTTAATCGACGATCGGCACTCATTATCTTCATTTTTATCATCGGATTTATGGATACACCGAATTTTATATGATTTTACCATTTTCTCACCGTTGAATTTAGCAATGTAAAAATTTCTATTGTCGGTAAACCGTTAATTTTGCACCCACTAATTCAACGGTGAAAAAATGGTAACATCATAAGAAATTCGGTGTATCCATATCTTATATCTTCGGATTTGTGGATACACCGAATTTCCTATGATTTTACCATTTTTTCACCGTTGAATTTAGCAATGTAAAAAGTTCTATTGTCGGTAAACCTTCAATGTAAAAAGTTCTATTGTCGGTAAATCGTTAATTTTGCATCCACTAATTCAACGGTGAAAAAATGGAAACATCATATGTAATTCGGTGTATCCATATCTTAGATGATAAAGATGAAGATAATGGATGCCGATCGTAGATTAAAACGATGAAGGGTGTAGTTTTTTGACGCCGTCCGACGAAAAAGCCTCCTAAAACCTCCTTTCTCCATTATTCTTATATATATATATATATATATATATATATATATATTAAGGATATGAATTATGATATTTACGAATCTCATATATGTACAGAAATAAACCGTTGCAACTATGTAAAGTTTTCATAGGACGCTCTTGAGACGGCTCGTCTTGGATCAAATTCCTCAGCACAAACTCAACATTTTATGTGTCCTCTATAACGAGAACAATCACTCCAAGTGGCATTTATTGTTTCCAAGTCACTTTTGGTCATCACAATATCGTTCACAATAAGATTTTTGAACTTATAGTTGTCGCATTCAATTATATCCGATTTAAATTGATGATATCGAACCGATAACTGTTTGGATAAGCGTTTCAAACCATAGATGGATCTCTAAGTCGATTCGAGTCATGTAGGATTTGAAATCCGTAGGCCGATCTCTGAGATCTCCTGATTGGTAGAAAACTTAGTGATATGTTATGCGTTCTACTTGTTCTATTTACCGCAATCAAGTCGGTTTCGCTTGTAGCTAGCCGGTTGAGTACGGGTCGATCCACGGAGAGATGATATGTTTTTCGTTCTTGTTTTAGACGAGTTAAGTGAAAATGTATAAGTCTGTTCAATTCTATCCTAAGTGTTTGTATTTTATATTCAAAGAGAATTTGTTAGGATTAGAATTGGTTAGTAAAGTTAGCAATTAGTCTTGTGCTTGTGTTTTGTCATCCTTGAAATGATATTGGAATAATCGGAATTAGTGGAGATTAGAAAGACATAAGAATGGGATTTGCGAGTTTAAGCAAGCTTTTCAACGCTAAATCCATTCCTAGTGCCTCTTTTCCGTCCGTTCCATACTCTTATTTCCAACCCTAGGCCAAACACACACAACCAAGTTTCCAATTAGGTCACAACTACATGTCACGTTGTAATGCGCCTAAAACAATTCTCGACTTAGGGCACGGTTATATGTCACTTATAGCGCGCCTAAGAGAGGGGGTTGTATTTGTTTGGTCTAGGTTCACTTCAAATTGTTTGGCGAAAAGAAACACAAGGGGTTTTTCCATCCATTATACCAAACTTCCTTAGCCCTAACAAATGAGTAAATTATTCACATATTAAAAGAAAAATAAAATAAGAAAGAATGGAAAAATACGGTTTTAATAAGAGATAACAAGCTAATTAGTTGGGTTCTCACCTAAATAAGAGACTCCATTTAGCATCATGGCTTGAAAATAAATTTTAGAAGAGAAGAAAAAAGAACAATAAAACCAACAACTATTTTAACAATAAATAATAAAAGTTATACTAGGAAATTAAAATACAATGCATGAAAATAAAGATACAAGGTAAAAGAAAACTCTCATCTTCATTATTCTTCACTCAAAAGCTCTCACTACAATTTAGTGGAGAATAGATGAAGAAAAAGAAGAAGCTATACTAAACTACACTAATCCTAAGAAAAAGAAAAGCATCTTTGTTTGGTCTTGATTTGGAGTATATATAGACAGAGGAGTGAAATCCTAAGGCCATATTCTGAGCTCATATACAATTACAAAACCACCCGTGAAATTTCATCTTGAGACGGCATTACCAAACCACGGATCCGCGGCCCAAACCCCTAAATCTTCATGTTTCCGCGATCGTTTGGAAAAATTAGCGTGCCGTTTTTCATGTGGGTTCTCGTGTTGCTTTGTTCTTCTGTTTGACAGGTTCAAATTTGCAAAATAGTTCCAAAATATTCTCAGATTCAAACAGTCAACAATTGCAGTTCTTTTTGTCTTTTGGCCTTGATCTCTCTCGAGCTCCGCATTGCACCTTGTTTCTTGTGCTACCTCGCTTGTGCTCTGTGCTTTTCCGAGACATGAATGACCGCTGTATTCGTCTTGTCTCTTGAATTGGTAGACATCACCAGACGGATGTGGATGGCCGGAACCCGGATTTTATCTGTTTTTGGCAGTTGTTCTGGATTTTTTCATAACTGTAAGATTGTGTGTGATTTGCGTTATTCTGGGCTAAGATCATGTAACTTGTAATCATATAGTAAATACGGATCAAAAGCACTTACCTATATATAAATGAGCATAAGAATGGACGGTATTAAATGCAATATTATGGTATGAACATCTCCTTATCCAAATCTCCGTCGAGAAAATAATTTAAGTTCTCAGGACTAGTTCAAGATCTTTATGTGTAATGATTCGTTAAGGAAGGTGAAATAAACATAATCATCACCCCGGGTGAAAGTGTCTATTTCTTTTCCACCTACACTAGGTGAATCCCTTCGCCAACAAGTGTGTCTTATATCTCTCTACAGTATCGTCCTTCTTTCGTAAGGCTTCGAAAAACCCAGTTTTTATCAACAATCCTGCGTCCGGAAGGATAATTGACCAAATCGCAGGCTTGATCTTTTAGCGTTGAATCTTTCACCTCTTCCATTATCGTTACTCACTCCTTCGCAGTAGGCCCGAAAATAGTGTTCTCAAATGACTTGGATTTCGCAACCAATGCGGATTTACCATAGATGTCTTCCTTTCGATATCGAAATGTCGTCGGGGTGTCAATATACAGCACTATCTAAAGGTTTCTTGAGAATCCATGATAGGCTCCTAACCATCAACAAATATATCACTCCCACTGTCGCCAGCTGCTGAAGAAACTAATTTCTTCTGCACTACTGACCGACTAGATGTCTCCTCAATCTCATAGAATCCCAAATCCTAACTTTCTTTTGCTTTTTCGCGAAAATTTCTTCCCGAGAAAATCGCTCATTGTTTCCTCCCTAAGGAAATCAACATCGCACAACCAAATATCGGTCACTATCCTATCACATACTCATGGACACAAGTGACCTCCCGGGTCTCTCGTTCGTCCATTACTCAAAGGGTATTGACTATACTGACTTTGAAAATCATGATCAGGAACATAAGCCGCTATCATCATCGCATTTTCCAAACAGTATGTAAGATTGGCATTTGTCATCATATTCTTCATCATATCTAGTGGTTTCCTAATTCTACTCTCCACAACTTCATTTTGTTGTGAAGTTTACTGTGTCGTCAGCTATCTGACTACTCCTTTTCCTTAATACAGTTTCCTGAAATGCTAAAATAACTCATGACTTGCATGCAGTTCCCAGAACTGCTCTATAAAACACACACAACCCTGTTTGCGTGAACTGAATCTTCGCTTCACTGATACAATGTTTGATACAAATCAACTCTTTAGTTCCATGTGAGATCAGTAGCCGTATTGAGTAATTATTAATGAAAGTGTTGAATTAGGAAACCTCACCACGTGTCTTCATGTTTGTTGGTCCATATTTATCGGAGTGAATTATTTGCAACGGATATCCAAATAGTTTTCTTTTGGTAGTTTTGCCTCTAGGGAAACTCTTACGAGTAGATAGTTTGACTTTGGCAAAACTGCCAACTAATCCATCTCAAGTGGTTATGTCATCTCATGTACCTGTTGACCTAATTTACTATTTCACTTATGACATTCATAAAATGGTCAATCCTCAAAATCATGAAGAACTCATAAGACAGATTGTCCCATTAAGCTAACTAAATACCCTAAACCAAAATTGAAACTATAACTGATAGAAAGATAATTTATGGATAGCTATCTGCATTTCCGATACAGATTAGACTCATATATCCTCGACACATGATTTGCTTCCACAAGTTTTTCTGCTCTCAGCAGAAAACTTACTTCCACTCAGTACCCTGACAAGTGGAGCGGTTTAAATTCTCACAGTCAAACGTTTGGACTTATTATTCTCATTATTACCAGCACATTTTTCCATATCAAATTACTTAAGTTGTTGGTGCGTTATTCCTGATTTCTTAGCTCGATTGAACTCTTCTTGCGTTAGGACGTCTGCCCTTGCGCACTGTTGATCTCGTCAACATATCGGCAGTGCTATTGGTTCCATCGCCCCTGGAGATTAAAACTTAAGCCTTAGTTACTCAAACATACTAACAAACTTCATCACATTCGCTTTCTGTATAACTAACTGCTTCATATATCGAGTAGAAAAACATGAACCGTTTATTGCTATGGCTCAACAGTTTAACTGGAGCAGCACTCTTCAGATCTCAGATAGATGAAGATATAACTCTTAAATGTATCCACATTATGTGTTTTGACTCGTTATGTGAAAATAAGGTTAAACCGAGAAATAATGTAAAGTTGCCACGTCACGTAAATTGCCTCGTAACCATCGCACAACTTATCCCTTGGCGCGTAGATACTCTGTAACTACCGCTCAGTATAAACTGTGAGTGCTTGGCACTAAATCCTATGATCACTAATGATATCGCTCTTCATCACGTCCAATGCGTAGAACGATCTTATTGGATATGTATGCCCTAGAGGCCTGTATTGTATAGGATACTAGGGATATATATATACAGGACAATCTTGCTCAGTTGTATATAGTATATTATCTTAGATGTCTCTGTCTTAATATGTGTATTTCTTTCTCTTGTTGCTTTATATTGCTTACACATATTGATAAAGACTCGATACAGTAGTATACTATTATGGTTTGATTTTATTTTAACATGTGCATATGTTATACTCGATATCACATATGGCAGATATATGTTGATAAAGCCCATAGAATTTTGCTTGACTACCAGCATTATGATGGCGATCATACTTATGGGAGCTGGGTAGTCCATAAGTATATCCTTAAAGGTCCCAAGTCGAAGGAATATCGAGACCGGGCATCGATATTCCAGAGTAGACTTGTGTATACGTTTTTAGACCCCGACGAGAGACGATGGTTGGTCCCACGGCCATTTGTGTGATCACTTAAAATTGTATACAGGTGCTCACTGGGGGTGAGTAAACTGGACGGACTCACCGAGAACCTCTAGATGGTATTATACTTATCGTCAGATAGCGGTTCTCAGGTGACATGATACAGATTATTCTTTAGACCTGAGATCATCATTTGTCTCGTGTGGGTTCGCACTGTGCTTTGATCACTACCCTACCATGGCTTTACCGAGTCGTGCAAACAGGTTTTGGTTGGATACAGTCCCGAGCCATATGGAGGCAGTGAGTGATTGTCAGAGATTCATCTCTCCCGATATTGGAAGTCGATGTCGCACAATGGATCACACCTACAAAAAAAAGTACTGTATCCGGTTGGCCAGAACCATAAGATCTTGACCAAGACAGTTGAGATTTACTGATGATTAGATCAGTAGTTTCTCGGATAAGTCCTGAGCCAAATCGACACGACTTATCAGGTTATTAGGGGTCTGACGCTTACCATCCCTAGATCTGATATGCGATACTTTTAGACGAAGAGACCGGACTGTACGGAGATTGTCACGGATAGGCTCAGTAGGGGTTTCGGACGAGCTTACTCGTCAGCTTTCTTTTCTATAGGTACCTGGGTATCCGTTACGTATAGTTAGTACCGCTGACGTGCTTGTGGTTAAACCCACTGCCAGCATACTGTCGAGTCTTTAGAGTCCCATAAAGAGAGTTTCTCTAGTTCGGGCGAAACGATATGGTGGCCGTATGTTTATAGGTGCGAGGCTCTGATTGAATGATAATACTAGCCGGTTTAGGATTAAGCCGGATTATTAAATCAGGTATTGATTTAATAATTTACATATACATATTTCGATATGTATATTCTAGTGTTATCTAGGTCTTCTATCAGACGGTTGATGATACCAGCGGACTTAAAATTAAGTCGGTTTGTTAAATCAGATATTGATTTAATACTAGTATTATATTAGTAGTATTATTCTATCTCTTGGGTATTCGTATTTTGGTACGAATACGAGTATGCATATACGGTAGAAAGTATTTTGTATTTATACAAAATACCTTTTAGAAGATAACACCTCATTATGCATTTTTCTATTTTGTTGAAAATATAAAATAAGGTGGAAAAGGGTGAGACGACATGAAGCATGGTTTGGTATTTATTGCAAATACTATTGAAGTATGGTTGGAATTTTAATGAAAAATATATACTTCATATCACAAAAAGGAAAAGACTTAGCCATTTTTTCATGAAGTCATTCTTTACTTGCCTTTCTCTTTTTCTCTCTCTTTTTCTTGAGTTGATTCTCTTGTTCAAATCCTTATCATTCTCATGTGTTGAGAATCAAAGGATTTGAGATAGAAAATTACTACTAAATATAACCACATCATCTAAGTAAACTAGATTAGTAAACTAGTTTGCTTAGTTTGCTTCTTTTTAAAGTAGGATCTTGAATCAAGAACTTTCAGGTGGATCATCTAGGACCGAGAAGGCCAGCAATCAAGGTTGATCTAGGAGACCTCAAGGAGCTTAAGAAAAGGAGTGAAAACCCGAAAGACATGGATCTTAGGTATAACACCCTTTCACAGTAGCTAGACTGCTTTAGTTTGCTAGTTTCGATATTTGGTTAGATTCTAGGATGTGTTTTCTAGCGCCAAAGTTTTAAAAGTCAAAGTTTTTTCATTCCGCAATGACCGCGGTCAGCGGCCAGAGCATTGGGAAACCCAACATGGTATCAGAGCCATCCAAATATTAGAAACTAGTAGTAGATGATACTTTAGTTTTAAAACCAAAAAAATCCGATTTCGAAAACCCACTCTCTGTCCTGAAAATATTTTGGTCTCTGAATTTTTTTAAATAAGTTCATAGGCTTGCTCTTGATAAGATAGCGACACACGATGAAAACAAGGCAAAATGGCCATAGAAAAACCGCCCGTTTTTTGCTAAAAGCCCGCTCCTGGCGGTTTACTGTTCACTTTAGATCCTCATTTTCATCTAGTGTCTTGGGTTTTGGAAATTGGGATTTTTAGTCTTGTTTCATTTGCCCCAGATTTAACTTAATGTTATCTTTGCTTTGGGGCTTCTCGGAAAGTTTAGAACTTGAAACTTTTTTTATCATTGATTTCTGTGATGTGGTGTATGTGTTTTCAAAGGTCGTCTATCTGCTATATGTCATTTAGACGGGGTTTCACATACTTGTTTATATTGCTGTGATGTTTATATCTGTGATGGTTTATTTGGATTGCCGTGTTGAATAGCCCCTGGTGCAATGGTAGCCGTACAGTTTAGATTCATTTGCATACTCATTATTGCGGGGCGAGCTTCCGACATGTGGACTGCCGTTTCCACCTGTTTGTATATTCTTTTATTGGGGCACGTTTGGGTTAAGGTCGATGTCACCGTTTGTATATATATTTTTCTTTTCTGTAGTAGCATTACCCCGCGGAGGAGTGCTCGAATAGCCGGGTTCTAGAGGGAAACAGGCCCATATCTCTTGGCGTTGAGACGTAGGGGGCTTTACTCTAGAACTGGCAGGTTGTTCGCCGCACTCATAAGGGGTATAGGATGACCCACGGAGGGATGCTCAAGTTACCGGATTCCGTGAATTTCTAGGCGGCCCATTCACTTTGTTGATTGGGGTTGCCTCACTTTCGGGATTGGAGGGTAACTTGCCGCATTCGTAGGGTTATAGGTTCTTTATTTGCATGGGCTATCCACACGACCGGGAATGTCGGGTTTCATTTGCGGCTCAAATGAAATCCGGAGCTCCTAAATTATCCGTTATTCCATGTTGCTTATTGATGTTCTGTGATATTGCTTATATCATGTCTGGGATGAATGGTTATTGGTCCTGTCAAACTTTTTTTAGCTAAGAGCTATTTGTTCCCTTGTAAAAAAGGGGAGAGAAAAGAAAGAGGAAAAAATTCTCATAGTTTTACATTACGTGTTAAACACGTGGGCGCTTATATGCAAAGTATATAAGCGTTGAAAATAAATAACTAAGGGCCAAAATTGGCCTTACGTGTTAAACACGTGAGCGCTCATATGAAAAATATATGAGCGCTGAATATAGATAACCAAAAGGCCAAACACGCCTCACGTGTTAAACACGTGAGTGCTCATATGCAAAGCATAAAAGCGCTTAAAATAAACAAGTTAAAACCCACACTAGGGGTCACGTGTTAAATACGTGAGTTCTCTTGCCGCATTCTTTGGCAGCGCTCACATGCAAAGCATGTGAGTGCCCCGATTTAAAATGCTCCCATCTGATAGAATTAAATTCTATGTGATAGAATTAAATTCTATTTGGAAAATATTTTCCTTGATCTTTCTAATATGGAAAGATCTTTCTCTAATTGGGAATTTTAGATTTAAAATCCAATGGTGATAAAATCACTTAAACCATCTGATAGAATTAAATTCTATGTGATAGAATAAAATTCTATGTTAGGAAAATATCTTCTTAGTCTTGTTAAACGAACAAGATATCCATATGATAGAATCAAATTCTATGTGATAGAATTAAATTCTATGTTAGGAAAATATCTTCTTAATCTTTTTAAACTAACAAGATATTCATATGATAGAATAAAATTCTAATCTTGTTAAACTAACAAGATATTCATATGATAAAATAAAATTCTATCTTAGGAAAATATTTCCTAATCTTATTAAACAAACAAGAATTTTTCTCTGTTAAATAGAGAGCCTTTAGATTAAAAATCCAACTGTGAATAAAACTCACCAATTGATCTAAAAGATCATTTTGATTGAATATTAAATTAATCATGATCTCTCAATGAAAGATTTTCTAAACAAATTGATTTTTCTCTTCTCCTATGAATAGGAGCAAAGTGATTAATCAAAAAAGAAAAAAGTCAAGAGAAGGGGATAAAAAAGAGAAAAAGGAGACCCCTCATAAGCTTCTGTAAAAAATACATAAGGCTCTCCAAAACATTCCACAAACAACAGAGAATTTAATTCTCAATAAAAGAAGAAGATCTTCCTCCTCAAAACCCTAGGTAAAGAAAATATCGAGATCAAAATATCTTATTTATCTAACATATCTAAGGGTTTAACTCTTCTCAAAGAACTTAGTTATTTCTCTGGATCTGAGATCCAGAGGACAAGTCTCCCATATTGAGAATTTAATTCTTATCGGGAAGATCTTGTTCTTGAGAATCAAAGATTCAGGAGAGAACATGGATACAAGAACATGAAGAAAATGGAGTCTATAATACTCCAGGAACTTAGTTCCTTCAAATCAAGAACTTAGTTTTTAAAAATCCCGATCCAAGATCCTTAAAATAGTGATCTTGGTGATTTTTAATGGTCAAAACACCATTAAAAGAGATTTAACCTTGAAAACATGAACATGAAAAATATGGAGTTCATAATATTTCGAGAACTTAGTTCCTTCAAATCAAGAATTTAGTTCTTAAAGAACATGGGCCTAGATCTTCAAAATAGTGATCTTGTTGATCGTTAATGGTCAAAATACTATTAACAGAGATTTAAGTTCTCTAAAAACATCAATAGAGATTTAATCTCCAAACAGAACTCAATGCCTCACGTGAAAAGCACGTGAGCATCCAAGGCCAAGTTACATAGCGCCTCATGTGAAACACATATGAGCGCCGGGAAAAATTTATGCTTAGCACTATTGGAGCGCCTCACGTGAAACACACGTGAGTGCCAGAAAACAGAAAAGTTTAGTTCTTAGCACTAGTGCAGCGCCACAGAAGAGTAGTGCTTAGCACTATTATAGCGCCTCACGTGAAACATATGTGAGTGCTATATGTAACTAAGTGCTTAGCACTGCCGGGTGTTACAGAAACCCAATCTTAGTCCAAATTGGCTAAGTTTATATTCTTGATATCCAAACTGATTTTAGTCGCATACATGACTAACGATTTTTATCCCATATTTTCTAAGTTAATCTTAGTCTCAAATAAGGCTAATGGTTCTTAGATGATCCGTCACTATTCTTTCTCTCAAATACGGGATTTGGTTCAAGAGTACATCTTTCCACATCTCTGATATATGTCGTTGTGATTCCTCAATATCTTCAAAGATGTGGCGGGTCCCGAAAACCAACAACTCCTTTCATCCCATTTTGATACACTTCCAAATTGACGTGCACACTTCAAATCGGTCGCACTCCAAATTAGGCGCATTCCATGTCACCATCGTTCACTCCATCACAAATACACGTGCGCGCAAGATGAATGATGGACCGAAATGTCCCTAAACTAATAGTCCCCTAAAATATGGCAATAAAGGATCGAAATGTCCTTAAACTAACATTCGTCCCCAAAATGGGAATGTTGGACTGAAATGTCCCTAAACTAAAAATGGACCGAAATGTTTTTAAACTAATATTCACCCTAAACAAGGCGATATGCCCCAAACACGGTGCTAATGGACCATGATACCCTTAAACTAATATAATTGAGCCCACATGCTCATTTGTTTCTAAGTTGATCTTACTCTCAAATATGACTAACGATCCTTAGATCAAACCCAAATATCTCATAAACTTATGGACCTCATTTATATGAGATCTACGTCTTAAGTTCATTCCCATTGGCAAACTAAGCTACCAACGTGGACCGCGTCAAGCAAATCCTTGACTCAAACCCAAATCTAAAAATATACAGATTTGGACTAATCCGCGCCCTACGGACGACGACATAAATTAGTCTCCGTATACAATCTATGGGCAACCTAAATAAAATAAAAATACACATGACACGAAGTGAACTATTGGAGCAGGAGAAAGTGGTTATCACAATGAGGTAACGTAATTAACTGCAGGGGTTTGCGCCTGCAGGGAAGAGCGTTCTCACAATAAAAAAAACCCCTCACAAATAAGGGAGAATCTGATAAAGTCATGCTACAACGGTCGAATCTATCCAAACCTCAGATATATGATGCCATAAATCAACTTGGTATTTTCGGTGAGGTGGATGGATATGTACAAATAACATCTTCCTCCAAATTCAGGCTAGACGTCCCAACGTCTCAGTCCAGTCATTCGGCGGTAAACAGAACCTGGCACGTCCGGTGAGACCTTTTCCTCTTTCCACTCCAAACTTCATATTTCGTTTTTTTTTCCGCGAGCAAATTATCACGGAATATATA
The DNA here is from genome assembly GCA_030015575.1 of Agapanthus africanus. Classification (NCBI taxonomy): domain Eukaryota; kingdom Viridiplantae; phylum Streptophyta; class Magnoliopsida; order Asparagales; family Amaryllidaceae; genus Agapanthus; species Agapanthus africanus. The sequence continues at coordinate 393,166,241 of JASDDO010000029.1, read as the reverse complement.
TGTTTGTAGTTGCCCTTGGGTGATCGAATTCTGAAGCCAGCGTTTCATCTCTATGTAGAATGGCGTTTGCTTCCACTCACCGCAACTCAGGCTCTGTCATATCTGGTGGAGTCAAGTATGTGCCACTTGCAGCCGCAAATCTCTGCAATCCAGCTCTTCAAGAAATCACTGGGCATATCATTAGGTCTATGCTCCCACCTTCTACCCTCAGTACCTCAACGCCGAAGGAGGAATCCCAGAAGAAGTCTGTCTTCCACAAGCTGGCTCCTTAAACTTCTGCTTTGCCAATGGAATCGGTCTCCAAACAACTGGTACCTTCCAAAGGCCACAGTCGACGCAGAGGGCAGAATATTCAAGCTCTCAAAGAAAACATAGGGCATGCTCAGAAAATTCCTGAGGCTAATCAAAGTCCGGCCGTAAGAAACGATCGACATCGATATCGGCGTCATACAAAACAAGCCGAGGGTAGTTCTCCGGATGGTCTTGTTTCAACCCCAATGGTGAATGCTGTTGTTCCAACCGGGAACGGCTTTGAACTGCTGCGAAAGGTTAGGAAAAATTTCCCCATCGCGGAATTGAAAAAGTCTTGGCAAACCACGGAGATCCAAGTTGAGCAGAAGCCAGTTCGCTCCCTAAAAGAACTTTCCTCATCTATATATAAAGTTTAGAAGCAAGTGAAGGACTCAGACGTTATCCACGACCCTTCCCCTAAGAATCAACTAAACTCCGACAACACTCCTTCAAAATACAAGGGGACTCATCCCAAGGCGGTTCCTGATACGATGGTTCCTCCCAAAGCAGCTCCTTATAAAAAAAAAGAGAGGCTTGATAATGTTAGTTATATGTATGCCCTAGAGGCTATTATTGTACATGATTGTATATTATAGTGGATGCTTGGACATATATAGAGAGGACTTTTTTGCTCGATATGATAGTATGCTATCTGGTTGCTTTTTATATTAACATGTACACTTGTATCATTATACTATCTCTCCGTTACATGTTGATAAAGCCCTTAGGATGTTTATTTGACTACCAGGACTATGATGCAGATCATATTAGTGGGGCCAGGGTAGTCTACAAGTTCATCCTTTAATTGTTCTTAGTCGAGGGAGTATCGAGACAGGGCATCAATATTCCAGAGTAGACTAGTGTGTACGTTTCTTGACCCTGTATGGGGCGATGGTTGATCCCACAGCCATTAGTGTTTGACATCAAAGATTGTACACAGGTGCTTATTGGAGAATGGGTACACTGAACAGGACTCGCCGAGAACTCCTAGATGGTATTATACCTATCGTCAGATAGCAGTTCTCATTGGTACAGGTTAGTCTGTAGACCCGAGATCGTCATAGAGTCCTATGTGATTCCTACTGTGCTTTGATTTCTTCCCTACCATGCTCAAGAGAGCGTGCAAACAGGTGGATTTTGGGTACAGTCCCGAGTTACATGGAGGTAATGAGCGATAGGAGAGGTTTCGTCTCTCCTGGTATAGGGAGTTGATATTGCGCTATGCTCGATTGGCTATAACAGGAAGTCTCTGGCTAGGGCTGATAATGAGATTTACTGATAAGTGTTATCAGTAGTTTCTTGACCCGTTATAAGCCTCACATCGGCATGAATTATCAAGTTATTGGGGTCTGACGTTTACCACCCCAAACTCGATATGCGACATATCAGACGAAGAGACCGGACTGTACGGTAGTGTTACTTACTGGATTCACGGGAGTTTGGACAAGCTTGCTTGTTGATCTTCTGATCACTCAATACTTGGGTAGCCGTTATATCCAGCTAGTACCGCTGACGGCTTGTGGGCGACTAATATGATCATTACCTACTGCTGGCGTATTGACGAGTTTTTAAAGTCCTACATAGAGGTTTCCTAGCTTAAGCGAAACGAAGGAGGGAACATATGTGATATGTGCGGAACCGAGATTAATACGTGTATGTGATACAATATTCTAATCTCGCGATAAAGGTTATATGTGATATAACCTGATTATTGAATCAAGTGTTGATTCAATAATTTGTTATTTGTATATCTGATATACATATAAATGATATTAGTCAGTTGTATGTGATATAGCCGGATTATTAAATCAAGTGTTGATTTAATAATTTAATATATAATTATATATTTGATATATTAATATATATTAACTAATATTTTCTTTTCTACATATACATATAAATATATATGAGATATATATTGATGCATTTATTTTGTGTCATGCTAGATGATACATTGGACTTGGGTGTATGAGACTCATACCAAATTAAAGATAATTTGGGTGATTAATTATTAAGGGAAAAAACAAAATTTGGTTGAAATTAGCATGGCTAAAGTTGCTTGTGGGAGTATGTAGAAGCCGTGACTTAGTCCACTAATTTTGTTTTACTCTAGATATTTATTAACTTAAACATTATCTTTCGCCATGGTTAAGTCTATACAAATATGATTTGAGATATTTTCTCACCTAAGGGTTCACACTTGTTCATCTTCTTCATCTCCTTCTTTACTCTCTAGTTTTTAAGTGAGATGAAAAAGAAAAAGAGAAAATTAATTCTAAAGTGAGCAAAATTCCTACTTCATCAATCTATACCAAATTAGCCATTTGGTATAGGTTGTTTACTTCACTAATTTCTCAATTAGTGATGAGGTAGCTTGAGTTAGAGATTTTTCGACGTAGATCATCTTTGGCCTCGAAAATCCTTAAGCAAGCTCGTTCCTTTCTCCTAGTGGAGCCTAAGAAGAGTTCGGGGGCCACTACTTGGAGCAAAAGGACTACTACACGGAGCTTTAGAAGTGAAGGACCGATCTACAAAGATTGTATTCCTATTTCACTTAGTGTAAAGTTTGTTTACATGCATATAATACCCTAATTCTCTAGTTCGATTCTTGGATGGTGTTGCTTAGCACTCTAGATTTTTTAAAATTGTATACTCGATACTTGCTAAAACCTAATGGTCGTGCTAAAGAACCACAACAGTGGTATCAGAGCTAAGCTAGAGCATTAAGAGTCATCTAAACGAAGTTAAAGTGTTCGATCGAACTCCGAAACCCGTATATTACCCACTTTCTGTAAATTTTTCCAAAAGTTGGAGTTTTTGAAATTAAAAATATGCAGAAAATAGTGCAGAGTTTTCTATCGATCCCCAAGAAGAACGAGCGCCCAACTTGACCAAACGGCCGTGCAACTGCGGCAAAACCATAGGTTTAGCCGCGGATCCACGACGTCGTTGGTAAGGCAGGGACTGACCCTTTTTGTGCTGATCCGTAGGTACTATTGGCATTTTTTGGGTATTTTTAAATGTGACTCAAGTGTTGAGGTATCTGGGAATTGTGGTTGTTTGTTAATCCGATTGAAATGTTTAACATCATCTAGATATCTGTAATATGTGATCCAACATTTGGAATCCACAATAATTAGTTTTGTGAAAACTAGTTAGCGTTTATAGATCTAGAAATTTAGTCTCATTTGATCGGTTGCCACGGAGTTTTGATTCGGATCAAAACTCCGTCGCAATCACGTAGTGTACACGGATACTCATCGGGTAACATTACTAGATAGTCACACCCCATAGCCCCGACCAAGTGACTGTAGGAGAACCCCGTTACCAAAATCATTCTCTCGGGTGCTCGCGGCCGCGGTATTCCGCCTAAGTGCATTTCGTCAACGGCATCGGGTGTGCAGCTGTCTACTAAAATTTCCAACGAGCATTCGATCATGTTGTCGGGAATCTTGTTGAATTGTCTGACTAGTTATTGAAAAATGTTTTCAATATTGAGACTAAAATGCGAGGTTTATGTTGTTAGGCATGAAATTCGGGATATGAGATATTCCGAGTTTATGATGTCTAAGGAATTTATATGGTTAAGCATGAAATCCGAAATATGTGATATTTCGGGTTTATGATGTCTAAGAATGTTGCGGATTCTAATTATTGTAGTTTTTACTTTCTTTTTTGCGACCGTAAGTGTAATATATGGTGTATCGCCGGTTTCATTCCTATACGTCAACGACAATTGGGATCCGCATATTTACTTACGTTGATGACATGTGATGTTATGTGTTACTGTAATATGTTATATTGGATCGTCGTGTTTGAATAGCAGAGTGTTTTTGCGTGAGATGAGAGCTTTTTCATTTTCATTCATATAAGAATTTGTATGTAATATTATTTTATTGGTACACTTCCGGGTTGAGGATGATGTCACCATTGATGTATATTATTTACTTTCCCGCATTAGGATAGACTCAAGACGGGAAGCACAAGTAACCGGGTTTTATAGTCCAGTGGGAGACCATCTCGAGGAGTCGAGTCCGGGTCTCCTAACTCTAGAATTGGTAGGGTTGCTTGCCGCACTCGTAGGGGTCTAGGGATGTGGGTTTGGCTATTCATTACGACCATAGAATCCATGTTTTTTTACCGGCTTAATTTAAAATACGGACCTTCTAGTATATCTAATATTTCATATGTTGACTACTGCTGCAATATTCTGTGATGAGATCATATAACTGCATGAGACGAATGCTTTATATTATATATATGATATATAATAAACGTTGCTTATGTTTTGCATCCGCGCTAGTCTTGTCCCTGCTCTGACGTTAGTTAACTAACCTAATGGTGCATGACGGGACCCCGTGGCGAATGCGGATGGTATAAGCGTACGTTGTATTTTCGTTTCTTTATCTGTGATGTTTCGGAAGCATAAATGATAGGACTTCGTTAATGAGATTAATGAAAAGGAAAGAAACCTATGATGTCGTAGAATCAAATTTTCAAAAAAGATAACTCTAGTTCTTGCTTTGCATAGTGGTATTCCTTGTTGAATATCCAACACCACATTCGATGAGGAAAGAGCCTAGATCTCTTCACCGGGAGTGACCTTTTTAGCAAAAGCTAGCAGATGCTACACCCATTCGTTTTATTTTGAAAAACACTTGATTTTAAAAGCGGAGCTTAAACCACTCCTTTTCAAATCACTCAATTCTACAACGATATCAAGTTCATTACGCAGAAGGTTTTCTTAAAAACCTGTCGTAGCCCTCCGTCATTTCAGATAAGTGCTATTTAATATTCGTGCTACGTTTGTTGAACTTATTAAGGTGTATTGTGCGGTAACTGATTAGTGCTTATCTGCTGAATATGATGCGATTGGATTAGGGTAGTCGTATTTGTTGACCTTATTAAGGGTCGTACGGGTGGGTTTAATTCAATCACGAAATGACGGCTTGAACTTGACTACCGCTTATAATTTGTTGACCTTGTTAAGGTCATAAATTGCTAGGGGCAAATACATTATTGGGAATTTCAAATGTTGAAATTTGCAATGAGATTGCATACCTTCTATGAGATAGTTGGATCCCGATACCCACTGCGAGTAAGAGTTACTCCTGAGAGAGTTTTGCACTTTACAATTAGCTAATCCAGTAGGTATCTAGAAAGGTGTCAACGGGGTTATGCCTTTGGGAAAACGAGATTTATTTTAGTTAGGTCCGCGCGTAAGCATGGGGAACCTTCCTCAAAGTACCGATACTGGCCTGGCTGACCGGTTAGAGAACTTGTAGAATGTAATTAATCCTGGCTAGTCTTACCTTTTAGGGTTTGAAGGAAGATTTAATAAAAACAGTGGGAGCCATCATGATTAGATAAGATAATAACCAATCTAATCTTGCAAGAGCATACGCTAAAGTGTTTTCTTCTTTCTCTCCAGGTAGCGATCATGACACGCCTTAATCAATATAATAATATTGATGTATTGACCGAACCTGCTTGTTATACTGAACTAGGGAATGTTGGTTCCCCTCTACTTTATAATTGTTATAAGTCTGAGAAGGAAATAAAGGAATATCCGGATTCCCACACGACCCGAACGAAGAATGAGCATGTTGATGCATCTTCTTCAGGCGTGTTCGTTACTGAGAACTGTTTCTCAGTATACTCTACGTCCTGGGTATTAGATACCGGATCAGGATCCTATATTTGTAATATGTTACATGGGTTAAAGAAAGGTAGAGGACTGGGAAAAGGTGATCATTTTATAAAAGTAGGGAATGGTGCAAATGTTGTAGCCAAAGCAGTTGGTGAATATCACATTGTATTACTAAATGGGAATACATTGATCTTGAACGACTGTTATTACGTACCATTTATGATATGCAATTTAATATCAATTTCTTTATTAGTAAAGAAGGATATAACTTTGTGGAAGAGAAAAATGTTATGAACATTTTCCTAAATCAAATGTTGATTGGGTTTGGTACATTATCTAATGGTTTATATGTTCTAAATCAAAATACAGTTCTTAACGTACAGAACACACACAAGAGGAAAAGTTCAGAAATGAATGAAGCCTTCTTGTGGCATTGTAGACTAGGTCATATCGATACGACATGGCTAGCTAAGTTACATAAGGATGTATATTTGAATTCGTTCGAATTTACATCTTATGAAGCTTGCCAGTCATGTCTCAAAGGCAAAATGACCAAAACTCCGTTTACTGGACACGGAGAAAGAGCTACTGAACTCTTGGGACTGATACATAGTGATGTATGCGGTCCTATGTTTACACATGACAGGAATGGTTCTTCATACTTCATTACATTCACCGATGATTTCTCAAGATTCGGACATGTGTTCCAGTTGAAACATAAGTCTGAAGCTTTTGAGAAATTCAAGGAATATAAGTGCGAAGTAGAGAACTAAGCGGGTAAAAGTATTAAAATCCTACGATCTGATCGGGGAGGAGAATACTTAAGCATGGATTTCCTGGACTATTTAAAAGAGAATAGGATTCTCTTTCAGCTTACTCCTCCGTATACACCATAGCACAACGGTGTGTCGGAGCGGAGAAACCGCACCCTATTAGATATGGTGCGCTCTATGATGAGTACCACTAAGTTACCTATTTCCTTTTGGGGTTATACGCTTGAGACAGCAGCATACCTATTGAATCAAGTTCTATCAAAGTCGGTGCCTAAAACACCATATGAGATATGGAGTGGAAAGAGACCATATCTTAAACGAGTTAAGATATGGGGTTATCCGGCCTATATCAAAAAGCAAAATCCGGAAAAACTTGAGACAAGATCAGTTCTTTGCAAGTTTGTAGGATATCCAAAGAATTCATATGGATATCTATTCTACCACAGAGAGGAACAAAAGATGTTTGTTGCTCAATATGCCACCTTTTTGGAAAAGGAATTTCTTGTAAATGAAATTAGTGGTCATGAGGTAGAACTGGAAGAAGTTCCAGCCACACAAACAACAACTGATGATTTGGTGGAACCGGAGGATTCGATAGTCTCCAACGAACCTCAGCCACTCCGTAGATCTAGTAGGGTTCTTCATCCACCTGAGAGATACTATGGTTTTCTAGTAGACGGTGGGAGCGAGAATTGCATCATGGAAGATGATGACTCAAATAGTTTCGAGCAGGCCATTATAAGTGGGGACTCTGTGAAATGGCTGGATGCAATGCGATCTGAGATGAAATCCATGTACACCAACAAAGTATGGATTTTGGAAGTTGTTCCTGAAAGTGTAAAACCCATTGGGAGCAAGTGTATTATTAAGAAGAAACTTGGTGTAGATGGAAAAGTTGAGACTTTCAAAACTAGACTTGTAGCAAAAGGTTTTCGTCAACGACCAGGTGTGGATTATGATGAAACCTTTTCTCCTGTGGCTATACTTAACTCCATCCGGATCCTACTTGCCATCGCTGCATACCTTGACTACGAAATCTGGCAGATGGATGTCAAGACCGTTTTTCTAAATGGTGATCTAGAAGAAAGCGTGTATATGACACGGCCAGAGGGATTCGTGGACAGTGGGAGCAGAGGAAAGGTGTGCAAGTTGCTTAAATCAATCTACGGATTAAAACAGGTATCGCGGAGCTGGAACATCTGTTTTAATGTGGTAGTCGAAGAGTTTGACTTCATCAAAAACGTAGATGAACCTTGTATATAAAAGAAGGTTGTAGAGAGTAAGGTTGTCTTCCTTGTATTATACGTAGGTGACATACTCTGGATAGGAAATGCTATTCCTATGCTACACTCGATCAAGCTCTTCTTATCACAAATGTTCTCCATGAAGGATCTGGGTGATGCCTCCTACATCCCGAGGATTAAGATCTATAGAGATAGATCTAAACGGATGTTGGGATTGTCCCAATCCAGGTACATTGACACCATACTAAAGAGGTTTAGTATGGAAGATTTCAAGCATGGAAATTTATCTACGATCTCAGGAATCACTCTCTCCAAAGAGATGTCCCCCAAAACTGATTTGGAGAGGGCTCGCATGCAAGCGATACTCTATGCTTCGGTAGTCGGGTCTATCATGTATGTGATATTATGTACCAGACCGGATGTATCTTACACACTTAGTGTTGTAAGCAGGTATCAATCGGATCCTGGGAAGAATCACTGAACAACTGTGATTAGACATTCTTAAGTACTTGAGAATGACTAAAGAAATGTTCTTGGTGTATGGTAATGGTGAACTCTAAATGGAGTCCTTTACGGATTCGAGCTTCCATAGTGATAAGGACGACGGTAAGTCGGTCTCGGGTTTTGTCTTTACCCTCAATGGAGGGGAGGTATGTTGGAAGAGTCCCAAGAGAGATACCGTGGCAGACTTGACGATGGAGGATGAATACATCGCTGCCAACGATACCGTTAAAGAAGCTGTCTGGATAAAGAAGTTCATAACTGAACTTGGTGTGGTTCCATCCATTGAGTATCCAATACTTTTGTATTGTGATAACAATGGAGCTGTGGCTTTAGCCAAGGAACCCAGGTCCCATCAGTGATCTAGACATATTCTGAGGTGATACCACCAGATCCGGGAGATAGTTGATTGCCGGGAGATCGAGGTCAGGAGAGTTGACACGAAGAATAACATGGCGGATCCACTCACAAAGTCCATTCCCTAGATACAATTTAAGAGACTTTTCGGGATGTTGGGTATGAGATACTACAACAACTGGCCATAGTGCAAGTGGGAGATTGTTAGTTATATGTATGCCTTAGAGGCCATTATTGTACATGATTGTATATTATAGTGGATGCTTGGACATATATAGAGAGGACTTTCTTGCTCGACATGATAGTATGCTATCTGGTTGCTCTTTATCTTAACATGTACACTTGTATTATTATACCGTCTCTCCGTTACATGTTGATAAAACCCTTAGGATGTGTACTTGATAAAGAGGACTATGATGCAGATCATACTAGTGGGGCTAGGGTAGTCCACAAGTTCATCCTTTAATTGTTCCTAGTCGAGAGAGTATCGAGACAGGGCATCGATATTCCAGAGTAGACTAGTGTGTACGTTTCTTGACCCTGTATGGGGTGATGGTTGATCCCACAGCCATTGGTGTTTGCCATCAAATATTGTACACATGTGCTCATTGGTGAATGGGTACACCGAACATGACTCGCCGAGAACTCCTAGATAGTATTATACCTATCGTCAGATAGCAGTTCTCTGGTGACACTGGTACAGGTTTGTATGTAGACCCGAGATCGTCATAGAGTCTTGTGTGATTCCCACCGTGCTTTGATTTCCTCCCTACCACGCTCAAGAGAGCATGCAAACAGGTGGATTTTGGGTACAACCCCGAGTCGCATGGAGCCAATGAGCGATAGGAGGGGTTTCTTCTCTCCCGGTATAGCGAGTTGATGTTGTGCTATGCTCGATTGGCTATAACAGAAAGTCTCTGGCCAGGGCTGATGATGAGATTTACTGGTAAATGTTATCAGTAGTTTCTTGACCCGTTTTAAGCCTCACATCGGCATGACTTATCAAGTTATTGGGTATGACGTTTACCACCCCTAGACTCGATATGTGACATATCAGACGAAGAGACCGGACTGTACGGTAGTGTTACAGGATTCACGGGAGTTAGATAAGCTTGCTTGTTGATCTTCTGATCGCTCAATACCTGGGTAGCCGTTACGTCCAGCTAGTACCACTGACGGCTTGTGTGTGACTGATATGATCATTACCTACTGCCGGCGTATTGACGAGTCTTTAGAGTCCTACACAGAGATTTCCTAACTCAAACGAAACGAAGTAGGGCATATATGTGATATGTGCGGGACCGAGATTAATACATGTATGTGATACAGTATTCTAATCTCGCGATAAAGGTTATATGTGATATAACTGGATTATTGAATCAAGTGTTGATTCAATAATTTGTTATATGTATATCTGATATACATATAAATGATATTAGTCGGTTGTATGTGATATATCCGGATTATTAAATCAAGTGTTGATTTAATAATTTAATATATAATTATATATTTGATATATTAATATATATTAACTAATATTAGCTCACTTAAGAATTTCTTTTCTATATATACATATAAATATATATGAGATATATATTGAGGTATTTATTTTGTGTCATGCTAGATGATACATTGGACTTGGATGTATGAGACTCATACCAAACTAAAGATAATTTGGGTGATTAATTATTAAGGGAAAAATAAAATTAGGTGGAAATTAGCATGGCTAAGATTCTTGTGGAAGCATGTAGAAGTCATGACTTAGTCCACTAATTTTGTTTTACTCTAGATATTTATTAACCTAACCATTATCTTTAGTCATGGTTAAGTCTCTACAAATATGATTTGAGATATTTTCTCACCCAAGGGTTCACACTTGTTCATCTTCTTCATCTCCTTCTTTGCTCTCTAGGTTTTGAGTGAGGTGAAAAAGAAAAAGAGAAAATTAATTCTAAAGTAAGCAAAATTCCTACTTCATTAATCTATACCAAACTAGCCATTTAATATAGGTTGTTTACTTCTCTAATTCCTCAATTAGTGAAGAGATAGCTTGAGTGAGAGATTCTTCGACGTAGATCATCTTCGACATCGAAGATCCTTAAGCAAGCTCGTTCCTTTCGCCTAGTGGAGCCTAAGAAGTGTTCGAAGGCCACTACTTGGAGCAAAGGGACTACTACACGGAGGTTTAGAAGTGAAGTACCGGTCTACAAAGGTTGTATTCCTATTTCACTTAGTGTAAAGTTTGTTTACATGCATATAATACCCTAATTCTCTAGTTCGATTCTTGGATGGTGTTGCTTAGCACTTTAGATTTTTTAAAATTGCATACTCGATACTTGCTAAAACCTAGTGGTCATGCTAAGGAACCCCAACAGATAAAGCCCAAGTGCTCGAGGCAAACTCCAAAGGACAAAACTCCAAACGCCCCAAGCCTAGGGGCATAATAGCTCATATAGTCCACATGGTGAACTCCAAAGGCGATGTTCGAGCTTCTCCTAGCCACGGACTGCATACTCGGTCTCTGGCAAAAGCTCAACTGTAGCATGAAAAGCTATAAGAAGTGCTTGCTCAGGCGGCAGTACTGCTAATCCATCATCTAAGGAAAATCCCGAGGACGCACCCGTAGAAAGAGTAGGGAAGGAGTCGGATATTGATTTCCTTAGGCGCGCTCTCAAAAAGAGAGATGAAGAAGCGGCAGAGATATCCGATAAAATAAACCAAATGGCCCTTCTGATCCAGAACATGGCTGAAATGATGGTCCAATTGGAACCACTGGCAGATAAACCGCCGGTAGTCGCTCTTAAAGACAAGAGTGACATTTCAAATCCTCTGCAAGCTTCACCAATGGCCGAGAAGGAAATGAATCCAAAAGGAAAGTTGGATTCATATGTCACTCAGCAAGTTAAAACTCACTATACCAGTGAAGCCACAAATAGGTCAATCAAGACCGGTCGACCGTATCCGGCATGCTATGATCAAGTACAGTACCCGCCAGAATATATACTTCCAACGTTCCATATATACAAAGGAACCGGGAGTCCTCACCAACATATCATGCGATTTAAATCCATGTGTGGCAACACTGGAGGAAATGATATACTGGTCCTCCGACTGTTCTTCAGCAGTCTGACAGGCATCGCCTTTGAATGGTATGCGGAACTCCCAAATAATTCCGTGAAGACCTTCAATGAGATGGATAAGATCTTCTATCAAAGATTCGCTAGTGCAGATAAACGCACTACCGTGACGGCGTTGCTCAATGAAAGAGTTTGATCGAACGAGACCTGGGTTCAATATGTTACTCTATGGAGAAATCTCTGGTCAAAATGCAGGCAACGTATCGACGAAGCCGCAGCCGTGAGAATGTTCATAGCCACCCTTGAACCAAATTCAAAGGTGTTCCTATATATGGCTCTCTTCAAGCCGACGTCCTTCCAAGAACTCATGGATAAAATGGTTCGATTGGATCAGATGGGTCAAGACCCTTCTTCATCCGATGAAGATGAATGAAAAGCAAAGGCAAGACGACGTTTGTCGCCAACGCTCAACTAAATGAGCGGTTCTGAAGCAATCTGTCGCCAAAATAGCGATGGCATGGGTATTCGCTCCTCCCGAAATATAAACAGGGGGCACATTCCTCAATGGCGAAAGAATCTCTACGCGAGATGGTCCTTTCTTCTCAAAGAACAAAAATGATATTAAGGGACTTACAAGCGGGTCCTGCAATCAAATCGAATACCATGGGAGGAATGTGAAATCCTTGTCCCACTCTGAATAAGACGATGAGGGGAAAAAACCCCAAGTCAAGTTCATTCTTCCAAGAAAGAGGAAGACTCGGTAGAAGGAATGACGTGATATCCCGTTCCTTCATATATGAAAAAGATACTCCATCAGTATCGAAATGTGACATTGATGAGCAGGGAGCAGGTGCCGTCTAAAGAGACCGGTATTTCCTACAAAAACAACTCGATTGCTGTGATAATAAAAGAAGCAGTCTAAGATGGAGAAAATAGCTGGAGGTGTGAAGTGTCCATACATACAAAGGACAGGGAGCAGCGCCTCAGCAAACAAGAGTTGGAAGGGATGAGTTATGCAACTCCCCGACCAAATGATAAATGATGGACCAAAATTTCCCTAAACTAGAGCGTCGCCTCAAACACGGCGTGTCACCCCAAATAGGCAATAATGGATCGAAATATTCCTAAACTAGAGCATCGCCCCAAATACGGTAATATGCTCTCTTGAGATCTATATTGTAATCGAAGTCCCAACGGCGAAGATTGCAACTCAAGTCCTACCGGCTACATAGCTACTCCAGCGATAAAGCCACCCCCAAGTCCCATCGGTAAACAGATGGGGCACCTGCGGCGAACTACTTTTGAGAGTTCGATCGTTCGCAAAAAAAAACGGTATGCCCACAAGCGAAATGGGCATGGATAAAAACCCGAAAGGGCGCCGTGAGTAAAAGAAGCAGGACTATCGGCGAGCTTGTGAAAAACCGAAAGGGCACAATCTCATAAAAAAGAAACGGTATGTCCACAAGCGAAATGGGTACGGATGAAAACCCGAAAGGGTGCTGTGAGTAAAAACATCAGGACTACCGGTGAGTTTGTGAAAACCCGAAAGGGCACAATCTCATGAAAATAAAAAAAAATACACATGCAGGATCCTTTCGACCTTTCGAGGAGATAATGCCTACGTGAGATCCTTACGACTCACAAAGGAGTAACACACTTAGGAATCCCCACGATTCCTAAGAAGAAAATACACTTACGAGATCCTCTCGACTCGTAAGGAGAAATACCTTTATGAGATCCTTACGGCTAGTGAAGTCAAAAGCCTTAGTTGACAGGATCCTAACCATGTTTGCTAAGCTATCTTTGTTCAAATTGACAAAGGCAAAGGATGATTCGCTCGTAGCAATATCCCAGTTGTAGCAATACTGATGCCTAAACAGATGTCAACTCCAAGTGCTCTCACGGCAAATGATGATTCGCTCTTGGCAATATTTCAGTTGTAGCGATACTGATGCCAAAATTGGGATCAGATTTTAAATCCAAAAAAAAAGAAAAAGCCGAAATGTTTGAGCGACTCGCAATAAAAAATAGCGAGTAAATATTAAAAAAAAATGAAATAGCCAAAACGATAGGGCACCACGAAAAATAGCCGAAATGATTGGGCAATCGCGACTTTCGCGATATAAAAAGCTGAAATGATAGAGTACCGCGAAAAAATAAAAAAATATAATAAAAAAAGGAAAATGAAACTTTTCTGCCCTGCAAGTATGTCCATATTGACTCTTGTATACGATCTATGGGTACAAATGAAAGAAAGGGAACAATATTTTCCCACCACGTTTCGTCAAAAAGAGCTCCAAGTCTTGACGGAACATCTACAACCTAGAGACTATCTCTGTGTTCCTCCCTCATTCTAACAGGGTGCGGACACAACAATCAAATAAAAGTAAAGTGACAGCAAAATCCTAACTTTAGGTCTTAATGGAAACATTTACAGTCTAGAGATCATCCCGACGTTCTTCTCATTCCAGCAGGATGCAGATACAACGTCAACAAAGACCCAAGGGTCAAATCAAAGTGGAGTTAGGGGAAAATCCAAGCTTCGGCTTGATTGGTAGATATTCTGCGTGTTTAAGTTTAGTTAATTACCGCAATCAAAACGGTTTCGCTTGTAGCTAGCCGGTTGAGTACGGGTCGTCCGCAGTGAGATGGGAATCTTTTTCTATGTGCTTTAACGAGTTAAGTCCAATTTTCCAGGTTTGTTTGTGATTAACTAAGTGTTAAAATGATATGTAAAGAGAGCTTGTTAGGGTTAGGATTAGGTTAGTTTGAGTTAGGAGTCGCTCACTTCTTTCGTTGCCACTCTTAATATCGGTGTTACGGTAATCGACAACAACGGGGATTAGCACGACTAGGAAGGAACTTGCGAGTATAAGCTAGGCTTTCCAACGCTTAAGTTCTTCCTTTTGGTGCTTGTCCGTCCGTTCTTGGCTCTTAGCCATAACCTCCGGTTAATTCAACCACAACCGGTCTCACTACGGAATCACCGCTATCATGTAGGATAGGGTGCCGTAAGGAGCGGATTGTGGTTCAATTAACGGGAGTCGATTTAAGATGTTGGGCAAGGAAAGAGTGAGAGAGATTTCCTTCTCTCAAACTTCCCTTATCCTACCCTAACAAGTATGAAACTACTCACCCATTATACGGAAAAGAAAATAACACAAAAGAGGAAGATAGAAAGAAGGAGATTAGAAGATAACAACTAGCTATTTGCGACCTCATCTCAGCAAGGATCAAGCGTAAGCATCATGGTTGTTTAAGGATAAAGGAAAAGAGAAAAGAAAGAAACAACAAGAAATAACAACAACTAAGTTAACAAATGAAAATTACAAGCATTTAACATAAGAGCAAGACAAGTATGATAATAAAATTAATTTCTTTATTCATCATTCTTCACTCACAAAAGCTCACTGCAAGTTTTTCAATGGAGAAGAGATGAGAAGAGGAAGAAGAACAAGTATTCTAAAACCTAGAAAAAATACAAGATTAAGCACACCTTGGCTTTACAAGGTTCTGGACTATTTATAGACAGGGAGATGGAAATCTAGGGCAACATTCTGAACCAACATGCAAAGACCAAACAACCCCTGAAATCCCATCAAGTGAGGCGCCAGTATGGCCGCGGAACCGTGGCCCAGACCCCCTATTGGCCGCGGTTCCGCGGCCGTATAGGTGAGTTGGGGTCTAGGTTTTCTTGTGCTTCCCTGGTTTTCTATGTCCTTTATTCTGGTATATGTGTTTTCTCAGATTTTCTTCACGATTTTTCCAGAATTTCTGTTGAGCAAAAGGTGATTTAATGTGGATCTTTTTGTCATGATTTCCTCGAGCTCCGTGTAGATTTCTTGGATCTTGTGTTGCCATTGAGCCTAGTGCATGAAAATGACAATGATTTGCCATTTTGTCTCTTAAACTGGTGTGTGGCAACAGACGGATAAAGAGCGGAGACCCGTGTTTTATCTGTGGTTAGCAGGAACCCGGATTTTGTTGTGTTTTTCCATGAATTTCACCGTTTAGAGCCGAGAACCTGTATCCTGCAATTGACTAGCAAACACGGCTCAAGAGTACCTACCGATATGCAGTGTGATAAAAATTGGGCGGTATGAAAATGTAAAAATCTGATATGAACACGGCTCGACGTTCATTCTCAGTGCAGACGCGACATCAACAAAGGCTCCAAGGAGCCGAATCAAAAAGGAGTGATGGCAAAATCCTAACTCCAGCTCAACGTGCTTCTCATGCCAGCAGGATGCAGACGGAACGTCAACAAAAGACTCAAGGGTCAAAGCAAAAATAAAGCCATGGCAAAATCCTAGCCCTTAGTCTTGACGGTTCATATACAACCTAAAACCTATCTCGGCGTTCCCCATCATTTCAGCAGGATGCAAACGCAACTATCAAATGAAATTGGAGCAATGGCATATCCCTAGCTCCAGATCTCGATTGTAATACATACAACATAAAGATCACACAGATGTTTTCCCGACTTCAGCAAAGAATCGGCGCGACATCGTCAAAGCAAAAATAATGAAGTAACGGTATATTCCTAGCTTCGGGTCTTGACGGCAACTCATATAAAGCTTAAAAGACCTTTGGAGATCTTCCCACCCCAGAAGGGTGTGGTTATGACTCATCGGGCTCCAAATTGAGCTTAACCTCAAGTAAAATGCGTCATGGCAAATTCTGAACGCTTGCTTTTCCGACGGTAATAAGATGTCTTATCCAACCCCCGAAGGGATCAGAGACACGACAGTCGCGGGGCTACTCGAACAACAGTTTAAAGACCGTATATCGGGGAATATATCAGCCAACGCGACGGTACAATAGACTTAAACCTAGTACCACAAACCTAACATACCTCTATAAAAAAAAGGGGTAATCTTTATTTCACGTTAGGATACACCTGTGAGATCCTCTCGACTCTTCTCAACTTGTAGGGAAAAACATCTTTATGGGACCCTAGCGGCTCATAAAGATGAAAAAGCCTTAGGCGACGGGGATATCAACCTATCTTTTAAGCACTGTGGCCCTATAAGTAGGTTCAAACTGACTCTTATATACTATCTATGGGCCACATTCTCCAAAGTCACATATTGATGAGGAGGAGAAACCACTTACGAGTCCTCTCGACTCGTAAGAGGAAAATACTCTTGTGAGATCCTTATGACCCTCAAGAGAAAACGCCCTTAGAAGTCCTCACGACTTCTAAGAAGAAAATACACATACGAGATCCTCTCGACTCGTAGGAAGAAATATCTTTATAAGATCCTCACGGCTCATAAAATTGAAAAGTTTTAGGCGACAGATCTAAACCTGTTTGTTAAGCCATCATTACCCTACAAGGAGTTCAAGAATGACTCTTGTTCCTCCAAAATTTAAACAATATAAAAAGAGCTAAGCTCTATTGAATTTTAATGAGGCGGCGCCTCACGTGCTCTTCATGAGAGCGCCAATGCCAATCTTATAGGATTAAATCCTATGATGGCGCCACACATGCCCCTCACGTGGGCGTCAATGTACAAAGCACATGAGCGCTTATTATAAGAATCAGATTCTTATATGGCGCCGCACGTGCTTCTCATGTGGGCGCTAATGTGCAAAGCACAGAAACACGTATCATAAATAAGAATTTAATTCTTATGTGGCGTCCACGTGCACAACACGTGAGCACCGACGCCCAAGTTTATACCAGTAGAATTAAATTCTATATTTGCCTAACAAAAAATTGGGATATTCTCTATTAAACAAAACCGTTGGATCAAAGATCCAATGATGACGATAAATTATCAAACAATAGAATTAAATTTTATTCGGAGGAATATTTGTCCTCAATCTTTACAAACAAAGAAGATTGCTCTCTGTTAAACAAAGAACCTTTGGATCAAAAATCCAATGGTGATTAAAAATCACCGCTCAACAGAATAAAATTCTGTATATGGGAAAATATTTTCCCAATCTTGTTAAAAACAAGAAAACATATTCTGTAAAACAGAAATACTTGGATTAAACATGCAACGGTGGGTAAAATTTCCCAAATCAATTTTGAGACCAATTAAATCAATTGGAATCTCTCAATGAGAGATTTTTTCAAAACTAATTAACAATTTGCCTCCACTATATAAAGGATCCGAGACTCCAAGTCTCAACACACAATCATATAGAGGGAACCCCCATAAGCTTCTGAAAAATACAGAAAGCTTTCAAAATAATAGAGAATTAAATTCTCAATAAAAGAAGAAGAATTTCCTCCTTAAAACCCTAGGTAAAAAAAACACAGAGATCAAAATATTTTTTTTACCTATCTAAGGGTTTAACCCTTCTCAAAGAATTTAGTTCTTTCTCTGGATCAGAGATCCACAAGACAAGTCTCCCACAAATTGAGAATTTAATTCTCATCGGAAAAATCTTAGTCTCGAGAATCAAAAATTCAGAAAAGAACTATGAAAAGAACTTATCCTATGGGAATTTAATTCCTCAGAAAATAGGGTTTAACCCTAAAGGAAACTTAGTTCTTATAAAAGAAAAAGATATAAGAACTTAGTTCTTGAAGAAAAACTAATCTCAGATCTTCAAAACAAAGATCTTGGTGCCATTAATGGTCAAAATACCATTAACTGAGATTCAATCTTTAAAAAGGAAAAAAAACATTAGCGCTGCACATGCTTCCCATGTGGGCGCCTTCAACTGATTCCTAAAACAAAACAAAATCAACGCTTCACGTGAAAAACACGTGGGCGCCCAAAGAAAAAGGCCAGTGCCTCATGTAAAAAACACGCGGGAGCCTAAAGCATAAGGTCAGCGCCTCACGTGAAATACACGTGAGCGCTGAATAAAAGTGCTCAACATTTCATATACAGCCAAAAAAGCTGAGTGCTTAGCACTGATTGGGTAACGCCCGGCGCCTCACGTGCTCCTCACGTGGACGCCACACAAAAAGTGCTTAGCACTCCATATATAGCCAAAACAGCTAAGTGCTTAACACTGATTGGGCAGCGCCCAGCGCCGCATGTGCTCCTCACATAGACGCCATAAAGAAAGTGCTTAGCACTATATATATAACTGAGTGCTTAGCACCGATTGGACAACGCTTATAATTGAAGGCTTCACATGATATCCATATGAGTGCCAGAGCGTTAAACAAGCGCTCAACACTTTTGCCTAAAAAGGGGGGCTGAACAAACAAAGCCTAAATAAGTGCTTCGCACTTTTGAACAAAAAAAGGACTGAGTAGACTAAGCCCAAACTGGCTAAATCTCTCTGAAAAGTTTTCTTACAGCTGAGCCTAAATGCTCTGTTGTTGGATCTGAAATAAAAATGATCCTTAAAATCTTGCTAAGTTGATCCTAGTCTTAAATTACACTAACGTATTCTTAGTTAAAATAAATTGAGCCAAAATGGTCATATATTTAAGTTGAACTTAATCTCAAACTAGATTAACGGTCCTTAAATAAAACAAACCCAAATCGAAAATATACGGATTTGGACTGTTCCGCGCCCTACGGGTGACGACATAAAATAGTCTTCGTATACAATACACGGGCAACCAAAGTAAACAAAAATACACATGACACAAAGTGAACTGCTGGAGAAGGAGAAAGTGGTTTTCGCAACGAGATAACGTAATTAACTGCAGGGACTTGCGCCTGTAGGGAAGAGCATCCCCACAATAAAAAAACCCTCACAAATGAGGAGGAATCTGATAAAGTCGGCTACAACGGTCACATCTGTCCAAACCTCCAATATACGGTGCCATAAATCAACTTGGTATTTTCGGAGAGGTGGATAGAGAAGTCCAAATAGTATTTGTCTCCAAATTTAGGCCAGACGTCTCAACGTCTCAGTCCCTGTCTTTCGGCGGTGAACAGATTCTGGCATGCCCGGTGGGACCTTTTTCTCTTTCCACTCCACACTTCGTATGTCGTGAAAAAAATCGCGGTTCGCTATGATTGCCCTTAGATTCGGGGTAATAAAACTTGGTGTCTTGCTCTTGTGCAGAGAAATCGATGGCTTCCAATACACTTCATGCAACTGCAACTCTTGCTTCACCTCAACTGGAGGAGTGACCCATGGGCCTAACACGGCCTCTACTTTTTCAATGCCAGTGGGGCAAGTTACACAAGCCACTACTGGATTGTTCTTTGGGACCATGCTCCCAGCTATGAGTTTCGGTGCCTCAACGCCGCAAGAAGAAGCTCCTAAAAGGTCGGTCTTCGATCTACTGGCAACCACAATGGCTCCTATCAGCGGGCCGTCTAAATCTAACGTCTTAGTCTTCAATATGCTGAGCAAAAACCCGAACGGGCCCGTAAAGAAGGTCGTGATACCTGAAACGGTTTCCCCAAAACGGATAGCCCTCCCAACTCCTCCTACAGACGAAGCCGTCAAAGTTGCTTCACCCGTCAGACGATCAGTTTTTGAAAGGCTGGCCATTTCTACTCAAACTCGACCAAGGACGCCAGTCTTCAATAAGCTGATGCCGTTTGAAGCCCCTCATCAAAACCGGAGGCATGAAGAAGCCGCTCCAACACTGAGGCGATCCCTTCTGTAAGGCACGCTCGACGTCGCCACTAGCGCCGAGTGAGAAAATCTGGGGGCAACTTCCCTTCTGAACTTTCCTCACCAGCTCCAATGGTAGAAATTGACGCTGCTATTCCAACCGAGAACAGTTTTGATCTGCTCAGGAAGGTGCGCAAGAACTCCCCAACGGCGGTGTTAAAAAAATTACCCCCACCTGCGGAATTCCCTATACAGGCAAAGCCGGAGCGGCCCCATCAGTGGCTCTCCTCATAATTTCATACAGTCTGGCGGAAAGTCCAAGATTCTGTGATTGATGAAAATCACTCTCGGGCGACCAAAAAAATTGAAGGCTCAGTAAGAGAAAGATCACTCCTCTGCCATACAATGGGGGACTCCTTCTACACAGGCGCCTGTTAAAGCGGCCCCTTCAACTTCAACCTCTCATAAAAGAATGAGGATGGAAAAAATTCCACCGCCTGCGACAAATTTCAAAGGTGATGGACCCAAACGCTCCAAGTCTGGGGGCATGATCATACATACGGTCTACATGACTTTAGGAAAAGAAGAAAGCCGAGCCTCTGTGAGTCACCGACCGCAAACTCAGTCGGTAACAAAGGCTCACGAGCAACAGCAAAAGCTCCACGAAATGCTGACCAATATGACAGCACTTACCGAACAGAAAGAAAGTCTGGACAAAGAAGCTGAAAAATGTGTCACGCCCCGCTTCCCAGAGTACGCTAAATTGGGCACGTGACATAGCCAACCATGCTACCTGTGGGTAGGAAATATCCATCCACAGTCACATTACGGCTGTAGCGATATCAAGAATAAGATAAAACTGTCTAAAAACATGTCCATAATCCAGAATAATAGGAGTCAATAATAAATAAATGCGGAAGCAAATGATCCAATACAAATAACTGAAAAGTATATCCCATAATGCGGGCTCACATCAGGAAATAAATGCAGGAAATAAAACTAACTACTACTGAACTCACAGCTCAGCCTGCTGGCTGAAGTACTCCTGCTCGGACTACGACAGTGGTACAGAATCTGGGCCATGCAAAACCCAGACGTCAGCGCGTCATGTCAATAAGTAAAATAATATGAACAAGGTAACAGGCAATGCAGAATAAACATGAATTAAAACGAGAGTAGCAATAATATGAATCAAGCAGTGCAGGGTAGTGTGCAGTGGGTAACTAAACTGTTCTATCAGGTTTTCTATTCTAAAGTCTTTGAAATCAATTGATGAATCGTCGATGTAACTCAATAGTATCCCGTGCATGCCCGGGACCACGGGCAAGATCCTCGGGGCTGAATCCGAGACGTGCCGCTAGGTAGTAATAGGTAGCAGGATGGGCGAGTGATGTCAGCATCATCACTCCGGGGCTGGCCTAGCCCGTAAGACTGATCAGAACAGGTATCGAACTGTTGAGTTACAAGTTAGGTTTCACCTTTGATTTCCCCATACCCCCAAGTTATGTATGTCGAGTCAGGTATTCCGTAATCAAGAACTAATGCCAACCCAGGATCAGGTAAAAGCAGGTTTGTCTGGATAGACAACATGAACGGTCCATGAGGACTACATGTCAGGTTTGTTGGCATTAGACACAAGATCAGGTAGCGGGTCAGGTCATGGTACATCAGGTCAAGTCAACAGTATACGGTACCATGTCAGGTATATCAATATATATATGTGTAGCAATGTCAGGTCAAGATGTAAACAATATCATGGGTGTGCTCACAATCAGATATATAATCAAACATGGGTATTAACAATATGAGATAAGCAATGAATTAAGTGATAGGCAATTTCATTCAATTTGCAATACAGTTATCAGATTTGTCACAGAGATGATTACAAGAGTGCAGTAAGACAAGTATAGCCGTTTAGTCATGTTAACAAGTTTAAGAAACCTTAGAAGTGCAATGATTTGTATAACGGTTCAGTACAGCTATTACAGGTTGAATGCATACGAGTGTCCGAATGGAACAGAACTACAGGGATAAATGCCACAAGCTACGTTAACATTTAAAATGTGATTAAACAGGTAAATATGGTTATTAGGTTCAATTTGCAACTGTAGGTTCCACGTTTAACAGTAAAATGATATAATGCAATATTGTAACCAAAAATGCGAAATGATCGTACCAAGTTAAATTTACAGGTTTAGGGTGTCATATTATATCTGTAAATATTGTATAGCATGTAGCAAGGGGTACTTGCGTCAGAACAAGGGTCGAGATGCAGGCGGCCTGGTGCACATGTCACGATACGGCGTGTGAAACGGCAAGACACGGTACTGGGTCTAGTCGCGATCTGGTGCGCGGTCTGGACGTGATACGGACGCGATCTGGTATGCGATCTGGTGCACGGTCTGGGCGCGATACGGACGCGATCTGGTGCGCGATCTGGTGCATACCCAAACGACGAACAATGGATCCACAAGCGTCGGGGTACCTCGCTGGAACGTCGGGACGCGTCGCCGGCACGGCCGGATTCCGGCGAGCACGTGAACAGTAAACCGTCAAGAGGTGCAGTTCAAGAATACTAGGAACCAGAGAAGAAAGGAAGGAGGAAAAGAATTAGAAGGCTTACAGTCGGTCGTACGGAGGCCGGGGAGGCAGATTGAGATCGCCGGCGGCGACAGATCCGGCGATCGAATCCTATGCAGTGGGGTGCGCGCAGGTTGCAGTGAGGGTGCAGGGGTGCGGGAATGGAGAAAGGAGGGAAGAGGAGATGGTCGGGGGTGAGAAGGGTGAAGGTGGTGGTACGGGTGTCGACGACGATGGCTGCGGCGGCGAGGGCAGGGGTCGCGGCTGAGGGTGCAGGTGGTTGGGAACGTGGGAAGAGGAGGAAGAGAGGCTGTGGTTGAGATGAGGAGGTGCGGGCACAGGCGACGGTGGTGCCGGCGACGGGGTTGCGGCGGCGACGGGGACGAGGCGGCCGGGGTTCACTGGGCTCGGATGGGTTCTGTGTTTGTTTTAGAAGAAGGAGGAGGGAAAGTTTTTTTTTAAATATGAAGGAGATTCGAGGGGGAGAGAGAGAGATAGAGAGAGAGACGTAGGAATAACAGTGGGGCCCAGGGGAGAATAATTGTTGATTGGCTGAAGAATCATTCTGTTAGAAAATTTAACATAAAGATTAGATTTAAAAGATTTTATATGGTTAATATATAAAATATGCGGTGGTTTTAAATATATTAAAATTTGGAATTTTGGCGCAAAGTAAAACATTTCCAAATCGCGTCCGGGTCGGGTCCAAAAATTTGAAATTGAAATAATAGGATTTTAAGCGGGTTCCAAATTTTAAAATTAAGTGTTTTATGATTAAAAAGCATACCCCCAAAACGGACACCTGTAGCCGTCCAAACTCGCTCGTTTCACTGAACGGGACGAGAACACAATATACGGACGCTACCACAAGGCTAGGGGTGTCGAGTAGGCCAAGATGGATATTTTTAATTTCATTTTAGATGCCAAAATTTGTTATATGCAGAAATGAATTTACCGGGTAAAAATTTACACTAAGAAACAAACAAGCAAGATAAAGAAAATACATGACATCCTACGCTCAAACAGTAACAGAAATTAGTAGTATCGGGCTCGGGTGTTACATTATACCCAACTACAAAAGAATTTCGTCCTCGAAATTCCAAGAATACAAAGATAGAAAACTACAGGAAAAAGGTGAGGAAACTTCTGTCGGATTTCATCTTCTCGTTCCCAAGTGGACTCTCCATGCGAGCGATTACCCCAAGAGACAAGCACAAGGGGGATAATCTTGTTCTTAAGAACCTTTTCCCTTCGATCCACAATTTCAACCGGTCGCTCCTCAAAAGTCAAGTCTTCCCGTACTGTTAACTCCGAATGATCCAAAACGTGCGTTTCATCTCGAACATACTTACGGAGTTGAGATACGTGAAACATATCGTGCACACTTGCCAAGGACTGCGGTAACGCCAAACGGTACGCTACCTCACCAACACGCTCCAAGATCTCAAAGGGTCCAACGAATCGAGGACTAAGCTTTCCTCGACTTCCAAAACGAATCACCCCTCTAGTCGGTGATATCTTCAAGAATACCAAATCACCCACGGCGAACTCTAGAGGTTTTCTTGACGTGTCAGCCCAACTCTTCTGTCTGTCTTGAGCTGCCTTCATATGATTCCTGATAGTGTTAACCTTTTCAACTGTCTGCACCACCAAATCTGGTCCCAACAATCTTCGTTCACCGACATCATCCCAACAAACAGGTGAACGGCATTTACGACCATACAAAGCTTCAAACGGAGCCATCTGGATAGTTGCCTGAAAACTGTTGTTGTAAGTAAACTCCACCAAGTGTAGATGATCCTCCTAAGAACCCTTGAAGTCCAACATGCAACCCCTCAACATATCTTCAAGAGTTTGGATCGTTCTCTCCGACTGACCATCAGTTTGAGGATGATAAGCTGTGCTAAACTTCAATCGAGTCCCCAAACTTTCCTGTAAACTCCTCCAGAAGTGTGATAAGAACCGAGTATCCCGATCGGACACGACACCGGTACCCCATGCAATCTTACAATCTCCTGCATGTACCGCTCTGCCAAAGTCTCTGTTGATTGACCAACCCGGAAACGAATAAAGTGAGCAGCCTTGGTCAACCGATCAACAATCACCCATACTGCACTGTTGCCCTTTGGACTCCGCGGTAAAGCCGTCACGAAATCCATGGTTATATGTTCCCACTTCCACTGAGGAATCGGAAGTGGTTGCAATAAACCAGCAACCCTTTGATGTTCAGCCTTAACTTGCTGACACACCAAGCACTTAGCCACACAGCGAGCAATCTCCCGTTTCATGCCTTCCCACCAGAAATGCTGTCGAATATCTCGGTATATTTTTGTGCCTCCTGGATGTACAGAATAAGCTGAACTGTGTGCCTCCTTCATAAGCTCTTCACGAACATCTCCCTTTGGCACACATAAACGGCTACCATATCTCAACGAACCATCTTCGTGGACCAGTAAATCTGTTCGTAGTCCGGCTTCAACTTGCTCTCGAAACTTTTGCAGTCTAGGATCCTGCGATTGTGCTGCTTTAATTTTCTCAATCAAAGACGACTGCACTTGCAGCTGCAACAACTGTCCCGTAGAACGCGGTAGCACAACCTCCAAGTCAAATCTTCGAAAGTCTACAACGATCTCCTTCTGCGTAGTTAACACCTGAATTGCTGGTAACCGACTAAGCGCATCTGGCACAACATTGACCTTCCCCGGATGGTACTTAAGATCAAGATCGTAGTCAGCCATCAGCTCCAACCATCTACGCCGCCTCATATTCAGCTCCTTCTGTGTGAACACATACTTCAAACTCTTATGATCTGTAAAAACTTCGACTCTTTCGCCCAAAAGGTAGTGTCTCCAAATCTTCAAAGCGAAAATCACAGCCGCAAGCTCCAAGTCATGAGTTGGATAATTCTTTTCATGGGTTTTCAATTGTCTCGATGCGTACGCTACAACTTTCCCATGTTGCATCAAAACACATCCCAATCCTTTCCCAGATGCGTCGCTGTGAATCACCAATCCTCCGGAATTGTCTGGCACGGTCATAATAGGGGCGGTTATCAACTTCTGCTTCAACGTCTCAAAAACTAACGCACACTTATCCGTCCATATAAAAGGTACTTCCTTGCGCGTAAGCTTGGTTAACGGCTCTGCCAGACGAGTAAAGTTCTCCACAAATCTCCTGTAGTATCCGGCTAATCCAAGGAAACTTCTTATCTCAACAACATTCTTTGGAATAGGCCAATCTCGGACTGTTGCAATCTTTTCTGGATCGACGGCAATGCCATCGCCAGACACATGTCCCAAAAACTTCACTTCCTCCAGCCAAAACTCGCACTTACTCATCTTCGCATAAAGCTTCTCCTGTCTAAATGTCTGCAGTGCGATCCTCAAATGCTCAGCATGCTCCTCAAAAACTCTTCGAGTAAACCAGAATATCGTCGATGAATACCACAATAAACTGGTCCAAGAACGGTGAAAAGATTCGGTTCATCAAGTCCATGAATACTGCCGGCGCATTCGTTACTCCGAAGGGCATCACTAAGTTCTCGACGAGTCCGTTCAGTGTACCCAGTCTCCACTGAGCACCCGTATACTATCTCTGATGTCAAACACCAATGGATATGGGATCATCTATCGCCCATCTACATGGGTCGAGAAGCTATACGCTAGTCTACTCTGGTATATCGATACCCTGTCTCGATACACCCATGACTAGGAATATTGAAGGATGTACTTAGCGAATTCACTGTCCCCACTAGTATGATTTACATCATAATCCTGGTAGTCAAGTACTCATCCTAAGGGCTTTATCAACATGTAATATAGAGACAATCAGTGTACATGTTAAGATAAAGAGCAACCGGATAGCATACTATCGTGTCGAGCAAGAAAGTCCTCCCTATATATGTGCAAGCATCCACTACAATATACATCGTATGTACAGTAATGGCCTCTAGGGCATACATATAACTAACAATCTCCTACTTGCATTATAGCCATCTGTTGTAGTATCCAATACCCAACAATCAGCAGTGGTTGAAGTATCTCATACTCAACCATCCCATAAAAGTCTCTCCTGGGAATAGGCCTTTGTGAGTGGATCCGCCCTATTCTCCTCTATGTCTACTCTCCTAAACCTCGATCATCCTGGAGATCAACCATCTTCATGATCAGGTGATACTGCCTCAGAATATGTCTGGATCACTGATGGGATGGGGGTTCCTAGGCCAAAGCCACAACTCCATTGTCACACAATGGTAGGAATGAAGTTCATCTCATGAACTTATATATATTCAGACTGTCACTTTGGTAGCATCCTTGGTAGCAATGTATCCAGCCTTTATCGTCTAGTTTGCCACGGCATCTAGCTTGGAACTCTTCCAACATACCGTCCCTCTACTGAGGGTAAAGACAATGCCTGTGACTGACATTCAGTCGACCTTACCACCCAGGAAGCTATCCAGTGATTCTCCTCAGGATCGATTGATACCATCTCACTACACCTAGTGAGAATCCTAACATTCTCTTAGATCTATCTCATAGATCCAAAACCCAGGATTTAGGAGGTATCACCTTGATCCTATATGGAAAATCTATGTGATAAGAGTAGATTGACCGAGCGTAGCATAGGAAACTCCTTTCCTATCAAGAGTATGTCATCCACGTACAATACGAGGATCACCACCATACTCCCTACTACCTTTTTGTATATACAATGTTCATCTACCATTTTGATGAAGTCAAACTCTTTGACTACCACATCAAAACAGACTGTTGGGGTAAAAATTTACACCCCCATTGACCGAGTCAAAGACAAGGTCAACCCCAAGCCAGATGGGCCCAAGCCCAGGTCAAGCGGGCCCATGCCCAAGTCGAGCCCGCGGCCAGCCTCCTCCATGCCAACAACAAAAATCATGTAACGAATAATTTTTATGTAATTTTTGTGCATGAATGTATGCAAAATGGGCATAAAGCCAAATTTTTGTAAGCTCATGGCTTATGTGCAAAAAGAAATGGCACATGAGCCATGGGATAGGCAAAATGCCATTTTGTGAAGCCCAAGGGGCTATATGTAAAGTGTATAGCCTATAAAGGCAAATATAATGGAAATATCTAACAACTTTTTTTCTCTCTCCAAAAAAAAGTTTCAGATCTGAGATCTTTCTTCCTTCTTCAAGGTTCCAAAACCTTCTTCTTTCTTTTGAATTAAATCAAGAGTTTTACTCTTCCTTTTTCAAAACAAAATAGTTTTTCACCACAAAATCCACAAAGGGAAACTTGGATCTGCCATCAGATCTCAAAAAGGAGAGATTTTGAGATTTCACATCTCTTGATCTTCAAGATCCAGCAAGCAACAGGAGGAAGAAGAAGAACCACTTCCATTAAACCCAAAACACATTCAGGAGCCCGACTCCTCTCTGATTTCTCTTTTGAGAAACCTTTTTTCCAGGCTAAAAGCCTCTTGTCCTCTCCAGCGCGCAGCGCAAGTGCGCAAAGCGCCCGCGTGCCGACACGTGGCGCGCGCGCTTGCGCACCTGCGCGCTTGCACACCTGCGCGCTTGCGCAAGTGCGCAAAGCGCCCGCGTGCCGACACGTGGCGCGCGCTTGCGCACCTGCGCGCAGCGCCCACGTGCCGACACGTGGCGCGCGCGCGCTTGCGCACCTGCGCGCAGCGCTCCTGCGCAAAGCGCTCGCGTGCCGACACGTGGCGCGCGCGCTTGCGCACCTGCGCGCAGCGCTCATGCGCAAAGCGCCCGCGTGCCGACACGTGGCGCGCTTGCGCCTGAGCACACAGCACCCGAGCGCACAGCGCCCAAGGTGCTGCCCCACGCATCCTTTGGATGTATTTTTCCTCTTTACTTATATATACATGTAAAAACTCTGCGTGGCTCCCGATATATCCAAAACCCCCCTTTCAAAACAAAACATACGCACACCGCACATTGGGTTCGCATGACCAGTTTAACCCGTTAATCGGAGGTTCCCTCGCCCCAAAGGCGAGGGGTAATTAACGGCAGCTTAGTCCGCGGCTGCCGGAGATTCGGATCCCCACAATCATTAAACCCCGGCCTACCCTAGGCAGGGGGAATCTGTAGTACGCCTGAGACGCGTGCGCGTATTCCCATCTCAATGGGGTGACGAAAAACACCCTACAGATTCTGGCACGCCCGGTGGGACTTTGTCTCTCCTCCCATATTTCGGGTTAAATATTCATGCGAACTCAGTCAATATATATACCTATATTTATACTGAAATAATGCTCTTTCATGCAGGTTTTCAAACAATCACCTTCTGACAATGTCTTCAATGATGAACTCAGCTCCCGTCTCCTACACGATGAAGATAGACTCCAGGACGGTCCTTCCAGCCAGTCTCGGGCGACAATGGGAGGAGCCGCTGCTACCATTCGGCTCTATTATATTCATGCCAGTTGGCGCCATCCCAGCTCCTCAAGCCCCGGTGGCAGACAAACCAGTCTCGAAAGGCAGGAGGCCAAATGTGGTGATCTCAAGGGCGCCCCAACCCAAACGCAAGTCGGTATCTGAACGACTTTCCTTGGCCACAGCTGGGGGCAAGGCCATCAACACCAACAAAGCTACAACGCGTCCCGAGCAAGCTCCAGCGGCGCCCCTGACAAATGCTCGATCGGGTGTCTTCTCTAAGCTCCCCGCTGATCAACTCACAATGGCTTCCCGGATAGTGGATGCCCGCCAAGCCTTCAAAATCGAGAAGCTGAGGCAGAAGCGGCTCAGATATAGAGCCAACAAAAGGGCTAGGGCTTTGGCCATGTTAAAACTTATGAATTTCCAAAGCCCGGACCGCTCCGCGAAGCCAGCTGCCAGTGATGAAAGAATGGCTGAATGTGTTATCCACACTGTCTACATGGCCGGACATGAAGAAACGAACCCTCCTCTTCTTCACAGCCATAGTGATGATATGGTTGACGCTACCCAGCATCGGCTCGATCTAAATGATGAAGAGCCCGCTCAGGCCGATAAGCCAGAGGAGCCCGTGGTTCCTACGGAATGGAGCTCAGGCAATAAAGATTACCCGGTTGTCATATCCGGAACTACAGAACACGCATTATTCCAATGGCTTCAAAGGCAATTTCAGGACAGGGACGAGAAAATGGCCGAGGTCTATTCCAAAGTCGACGAGCTGGCAAACGTCGTGGCAGATCTCGCGACCCAAGTCGCCCGATTGCAATTACAGCAGAATCAAATTTTGGCTCATGAGCCAGGAATTAGAACCCGGGAGCAGCCAACTGATATCCCTTTAAACCTAAAAGCGGAGCGCCTTCACGAAAAACGGCCGCAATCAGCCTCCAGTCCCTCCGATACATACGCCGGGGGGGAATCGCCTCTGAAAGAGAAGCTGGAAAATGTCTATTCCTTCAAGAGGGAAAAGGTCCACAAGATATTCAGGGACGCCCTAAGAAACGGTCTACAACCGCCAGAATCAAAGAGACCGCAAGAAGAGAATATGACCGACGACCCAAAATATTGCCCCTATCACAGGGTGATAGGTCATTCCATTGAGGACTGTTTCGTCTTCAAAGATTGGGTCAAAAGGCAATACAAGACGGGAGAGATAGAACTGTCTAAAGGCGTGTTAGCAAACAGTCAAGCTACGACCGCCGATTTCATGCAAATGGAGACCGAAACCTTTCGGGAACCTAACCCTCCCAGACATGTGCAGGGCGAACCAAAGATTGATCGGTCTCAGGGACCGGCGTCAGTGAGGGCACCTACTCTGATGGAGAGAAGGAAGAAGGTGTACTCCTTTAGGAGGGATGAGGTCCGCGATATATTCGAGGAAGCCCTGAACAATGGCCTGCAACTGCCTATTCCAAAGAGGCCACATGAAATGAATATGACTGGCAATCCCATATACTGCCCATACCATAGAGTGCTGAGTCATACCATTGAAGACTGCTGTGTTTTCAAAGATTGGGCAGAGGACCAATATAAGCTTGGAAAAACCTCTCAATCCTCGGACGTATCGGCAAGCCACGGAGCTAGGCCATCAGCACAGCTCCGCCAAGATCAATGTTCAAGGAGCTGGGATAAGCAAAGAGGACCACCACGTCGTTAAACTGGAAACAGTCGACCTCTAAGTCGTTAAACTGGGAATGTAAAAAAAAAATGTAAATAAAAAAAATGTGTAAATAAAAGAAAAATAAAGAAAAGCCGAAATGATGGGGCAACTCGCAATAAAAATCAGCGAGTAAAAATAAAAATGAAAATAAAGCCGAAATGATGGGGCAACCGCGAATAAATAGCCGAAATGATAGAGCAATCGCGACCTTCGCGATAAGAAAAGCTGAAATGATAGAGCAATCGCGGTAAAATAAAGAAAAAAAACAAAAAAAACAAAAAAAAGGAAAAAACAAGGGCGGATGATGAGTTGCTCCTGGCATTATTCCAGTGCAGCAATGCAGACGCCAAACCAAAATCCAATTTCCCAAAATTCTTCCGGCCCTACGGCTAGTCCCCAAATTGACTGCCGTATACAATCCACGGGCTCAAATAATCCTCGGCATACCCATGCCCCACCGCAACCACCAGTTACGCGGCTGATCTCCACTTGTGGAATTATGCTCCATTGGAAAGACCCACTCATGTGTCCTGGCGCCTCTGCTTCAGTGTTAGCAACGCTGATGCAGGCCCCTACCCTAAAATTCCAAGCTAGCCATCAAAAGACCTCTAAGTCTTTAAACTAGAAACAGATGACCTCTAAGTCTTTAAACTGGAAACAAATGACCTCCACGTCGTTAAACTGGAAACATATGACCTCCAAGTCGTTAAACTGGGAACAGATGACCTCTACGTCGTTAAACTGGAAACAGATGACCTCTAAGTCTTTAAACTGGAAACAGATGACCTCCACGTCGTTAAACTGGAAACATATGACCTCCAATTCGTTAAACTGGGAACAGATGACCTCCACGTCGTTAAACTGGAAACAGATGACCTCCACGTCTTTAAACTGGAAACAGATGACCTCTAAGTCGTTAAACTGGAAACAGACGACCTCTAAGTCGTTAAACTGGAAACAGATGACCTCTAAGTCATTAAACTGGGAACGAGAGAAATCCACTCATGTGTCCTCACGATACATGAGGAGAACAAACCTTTGTGGGATCCTTACGACTCACAAAGGAAAAGCACACTTAGGAGTCCCCACGACTCCTAAGGAGAACATACACCTGCGGGATCCTTACGACTCGCAGGGAGAAAATACCTTTATGGGACCCTTACGGCCCATAAAATTGAAAAGTCTTAGGCGATAGGGATCTAAACCTGTCTCCTAAGCCATCTCTCCCCAACCCCCAAATGGCGAATGATGAGTTGCTCCTGGTACCATATTCCAGTGCAGCGATGCAGACGCCAACCAAATCCCAAATCCAAATTCCCAAGTGGCGAATGATGAGTCGCTCCTGGTACCATATTCCAGTGCAGCAATGCGGACGCCAACCAAATTCCAACTCCCATACCCCAACAGCGAATGATGAGTCGCTCCTGGTACCATATTCCAGTGCAGCGATGCAGACGCCAACAAAGTCCCGAAATGTTTTTGGCCCTACGGTCTGGATCATACATCCTGCAAAACCGTATACAATCCACGGGCGTAAAACGTACCAATCTCTCCCAAGTCCTACCGGCGAGACCATATTCAAAGTCCCACTGGCAGGGAAGATTCCAAAAAAAAAAGAAGAGAAAAAAGAAAAAAAAATAAAAAAAAAGAGAAAAAAAGAAAAGAGAAAGAAAAAAGGAAAACAAAAAAAGAAGAACGGTATGTCCACAAGCAAAATGGGCACGGATGAAAACCCGAAAGGGCTCCGTGAGTAAAAACAGCAGGACTGCCGGTGAGTTTGTGAAAACCCGAAAGGGCGCAAACCCGTAAAAAAAAAAGAAATGAAATGCACTCGCAAAGTCCTCTCGACTTTGTGAGGAGAAAATTCCCGCGTGAGATCTTTACGACTCACAAAGGAGCAACACACTTAGGAGTCCTCACGACTCCTAAGGAGAAAATACACCTACGGGAGCCTTACGACCCGTAGGGAGAAAATGCTTTGTGAGACCCTTACGGCTCACAAAATGGAAAAGCCTTAGGTGACAGGGATCTAAACCTGTCTCCTAAGCCAACAATTCCCAAATCCTCTCGGGGCAAATGATGAGTTGCTCCCTGGCATTATTCCAGTGCAGCAATGCAGATGCCAAAAAAAAAAACCAATTCCCAAATCCTTCCGGGGCACATGATGAGTTGCTCCTGGCATTATTCCAGTGCAGCAATGCAGATGCCAAACAAAAAAAAAACCAAATCCAAATCCTCCCGGGGCAAATGATGAGTTGCTCCTGGCATTATTCCAGTGCAGCAATGCAGATGCCGACAAAAATACCAATCCCAAAATTCTCTCATGGCAAATGATGATTCGCTCCTGGTACCATATTCCAGTATAGCGATACTGATGTCAACTCAAGTCAAACAAATCAAACCATCCAATTCCAACGTCGACCTTTGCGTCGACCAGCGACACTCCGTGCCGGGGGCACGTCTACCAAATCGCTTCGGATCAGAGCGTCGACCGTCTATGTCGCAAAAAGGGCAGTGCAGGCTCCCGCAAATTGGGAACCCAAATCGTTCCGGATCAGAGCGTCGACCGTCTATGTCGCAAAAAGGGCAGTGCAGGCTCCCGCAAATTGGGAACCCAAATCGCTCCGGGTCAGAGCGTCGACCGTCTATGTCGCAAAAAGGGCAGTGCAGGCTCCCGCAAATTGGGAACCCAAATCGCTTCGTAACAGAGCGTCGACCGTCTATGTCGCAAAAAGGGCAGTGCAGGCTCCCGCAAATTGGGAACCCAAATCGCTTCGTAACAGAGCGTCGACCGTCTATGTCGCAAAAAGGGCAGTGCAGGCTCCCGCAAACTGGGAACCCAAAATCGCTTCGTAACAGAGCGTCGACCGTCTATGTCGCAAAAAGGGCAGTGCAGGCTCCCGCAAATTGGGAACCCAAATCGCTCCGGATCAGAGCGTCGACCGTCTATGTCGCAAAAAGGGCAGTGCAGGCTCCCGCAAATTGGGAACCCAAATCGCTCTGGGTCAGAGCGTCGACCGTCTATGTCGCAAAAAGGGCAGTGCAGGCTCCCGCAAATTGGGAACCCAAATCGCTTCGTAACAGAGCGTCGACCGTCTATGTCGCAAAAAGGGCAGTGCAGGCTCCCGCAAATTGGGAACCCAAATCGCTCCGGGTCAGAGCGTCGACCGTCTATGTCGCAAAAAGGGCAGTGCAGGCTCCCGCAAATTGGGAACCCAAATCGCTCCGGGTCAGAGCGTCGACCGTCTATGTCGCAAAAAGGGCAGTGCAGGCTCCCGCAAATTGGGAACCCAAATCGCTCCGGGTCAGAGCGTCGACCGTCTATGTCGCAAAAAGGGCAGTGGAGGCTCCCGCAAATTGGGAACCCAAATCGCTTCGTAACAGAGCGTCGACCGTCTATGTCGCAAAAAGGGCAGTGCAGGCTCCCGCAAACTGGGAACCCAAAATCGCTTCGTAACAGAGCGTCGACCGTCTATGTCGCAAAAAGGGCAGTGCAGGCTCCCGCAAATTGGGAACCCAAATAGCTCCGGATCAGAGCTTCGACCGTCTATGTCGCAAAAAGGGCAGTGCAGGCTCCTGCAAATTGGGAACCCAAATCGCTTCGTAACAGACCGTCGACCGTCTATGTCGCAAAAAGGGCAGTTCAGGCTCCCGCAAACTGGGAACCCAAATCGCTTCGTAACAGAGCGTCGACCGTCTATGTCGCAAAAAGGGCAGTGCAGGCTCCCGCAAATTGGGAACCCAAATCGCTCCGGATCAGAGCGTCGACCGTCTATGTCGCAAAAAGGGCAGTGCAGGCTCCCGCAAATTGGGAACCCAAATCGCTCTGGAACAGAGCGTCGACCGTCTATGTCACAAAAAGGGCAGTGCAGGCTCCCGCAAATTGGGAACCCAAATCGCTCCGTAACAGAGCGTCGACCGTCTATGTCGCAAAAAAGGCAGTGCAGGCTTTCTACAAAGCAGGAATCAGATCGCTCCGGGCCAGGGAAACGTCTACCACGGACACTCCGTCTCGGAGACGTGTTAAACGTCGACCGTCCATGTCGTAAAACAGGCAGTGCAAGCTCCCCACAAATCGGGAACCAAATCACTCCGGGTCAGGGAAACGTCTACCACGGACACTCCGTCTCGGAGACGCGTCAAGCGTCGACCGTCCATGTCGTAAAAAGGGCAGTGCGTCCCAAAAAGTGGGAACCAAAGCAAGTCGCCTCCACGAGAAAGAAGATCCATCAATTTCATGCACACGACCCATATATGCTGTGTGCATTTATTGATGGGGGGACACTTTGTTGGGGTAAAAATTTACACCCCCGTTGACCGAGTCAAAGACAAGGTCAACCCCAAGCCAAATGGGCCCAAGCCCAGGTCAAGCGGGCCCATGTCCAAGTTGAGCCCGCGGCCAGCCTCCTCCATGCCAACAACAAAAATCATGTAACAAATAATTTTTATGTAATTTTTGTGCATGAATGTATGCAAAATGGGCATAAAGCCAAATTTTTGTAAGCTCATGGCTTATGTGCAAAAAGAAATGGCACATGAGCCATGGGATAGGCAAAATGCCATTTTGTGAAGCCCTAGGGGCTATGTGTAAAGTGTATAGCCTATAAAGGCAAAGATAATGGAAATATCTAACAACTTTTTTTCTCTCTCCAAAAAAAAGTTTCAGATCTGAGATCTTTCTTCCTTCTTCTAGGTTCCAAAACCCTCTTCTTTCTTTTGAATTAAATCAAGAGTTTTACTCTTCCTTTTTCAAAACAAAATAGTTTTTCACCACAAAACCCACAAAGGGAAACTTGGGCCATCAGATCTCAAAAAGGAGAGATTTTAAGATTTCACATCCCTTGATCTTCAAGATCCAGCAAGCAACAGGAGGAAGAAGAAGAACCACTTCCATTAAACCCAAAACACATTCAGGAGCCCGACTCCTCTCTGATTTCTCTTTTGAGAAACCTTTTTCCAGGCTAAAAGCCTCTTGTCCTCTCCAGCGCGCAGCGCAAGGGCGCAAAGCGCCCGCGTGCCGACACGTGGCGCGAGTGCTTGCGCACCTGCGCGCTTGCATACCTGCGCGCTTGCGTAAGTGCTCAAAGCGCCCGCGTGCTGACACGTGGCGTGCGCGCTTGCGCACCTGCGCGCTTGCGCAAGTGCGCAAAGCGCCCGCGTGCCGACACGTGGCGCGTGGCGCGCGCGCGCTTGCGCACCTGCGCGCAACGCGCGTTGCGCAAAGCGCCCGCGTGCCGACACGTGGCGCGCGCGCGCTTGCGCACCTGCGCGCAGCGCTCTTGCGCAAAGCGCCCGCGTGCCGACACGTGGCGCACGCGCTTGCGCACCTGCGCGCAGCGCTCATGCGCAAATCACCCGCGTGCCGACACGTGGCGCGCACGCTTGCGCCTGAGCGCACAGCACCCAAGCGCACAGCGCCCAAGGTGCTGCCCCACGCATCCTTTGGATGTATTTTTCCCCTTTACTTATATATACATGTATATATATACATTTGTATATAAATGTACACATACACATACTCCGCAACATTCTCCCCTTCCAAAAAATTTTTCGGGCCGGGGCGCTGCCCCGAACCCCGCAAGGGGGCTGCGAGCCCCCTTGACCCCCAGCCCGCTATCCGAGTAGCGGGACCCCCGTAAAAACTCTGCGTGGCTCCCGATATATCCAAAACCCCCTTTCAAAACAAAACATACGCACACCGCATATTGGGTTCGCATGACCAGTTTAACCCGTTAATCGGAGGTTCCCTCGCCCCAAAGGAGAGGGGTAATTAACGGCAGCTTAGTCCGCGGCTGCCTTAGATTCGGATCCCCACAATCATTAAACCCCGGCCTACCCTAGGCAGGGGGAATCTGTAGTACGCCTGAGACGCGTGCGCGTATTCCCATCTCAATGGGGTGACGAAAAACACCCTACACATACGTTCCAACTCCGCGATGCCTGCTTTAACCCATAAAGCAACTTGCACACGTTTCCGCTGCTCCCACTGTCTATGAAACCCTCTGGCTGTGTACTTATAGACGCTCTCTTCTAAATCATTATTTAGAAAAGCAGTCATGACATCCAACCACCAGATATCGTAGTCATGGTATGTAGCAATGGCAAATAGGATCTGGATGGACTTAAGCATAGGCACTAGAAAATGTTTCATCATTATCCACATCTGGTCGATAACGAGAGCCTTTTGCAATAAGTCTTAGCTTTGAAAGTCTCAACTTTTCCATGTACACCAAGTAATCTTCTTAAGATATACTTGCTCCTAATGGGGATTTAACCCTTCAAATAAAGCAACCAAAGTCCATACTTTGTTGGTGTCTATGGATTCCATCTTAAATTGCTTAGCATCCAGCCATCCTCACAGAGCCCCCACTCATGATGGCTTGCTCGAAACTAGTTGGGTCATCATCTCATGATGCAATCCTCGCTCCCACTGTCATAGAGAAAATCGAAGTATCTCTCAGGTGGATGAGGAACCCTACCAGATCGGCGGAGAGGCTGAGGTTCGTTGGGAACTATCGAATTTCTTCGGTTCTACTAAATCATCAGCTGCAGTTTGTATAGCTGGAACTCCTTCCAGTTCTACCTCATGACCACTAATTTCTTCATAAGAAATTCCTTTCCTAAAGGTAGGATGCTGAGAAACAAAACACTTTTTTTTCCTCAGTGTGGTAGAAGATATTCCCTTGTGAATACTTAGGATATCCAACAAACTTCCACAGAACTGACCCTGCCTCGAGCTTGTCCGTATTTTGCTTTTA
The DNA here is from genome assembly GCA_030015575.1 of Agapanthus africanus. Lineage (NCBI taxonomy): Eukaryota > Viridiplantae > Streptophyta > Magnoliopsida > Asparagales > Amaryllidaceae > Agapanthus > Agapanthus africanus. The sequence goes on along the minus strand of JASDDO010000029.1, from coordinate 393,128,424 downwards.
GACATAGGCCGGACAACCCCAAATCTTAACATCCTTAAGAGATGGGCTCTTCCCATACCATATCACATATGGAGTGGTAGGCCCCTGAATTGGTTGGAACCCTATTCAATAGATATGCAACTTCTCAAGTGCATAACTCCCAAAAAGAAATAGGCAACTCAGTAGTACTCATCATAGAGTACACCATATCACATAGGATGCAATTGCTCCGTCCCGATATACCAACGTGCTGTGGTGTATACGGAGGAGTAATGCTGAGAGAGAATCTCATTCTCCTTTAGAATAGTCCAGGAATTCCGTGCTCAAGTATTCTCCTTCCTGATCTCATCAAAGGACATAATACTTTTACCCATTGTGGTTCTCTACTTCTGACTTATATTCTTTGAATTTCTCAAAAGGTTCAGACATGTGTTCCAACAGGAACACATGTCCGAATCTTAAGAGATCATCAGTGAATGCAATGTAGTACAAAGAACCGGTCCTAGAATGTGTAGACATGGGACCTTACATACATCATCATGTATCAATCCCAAGAGTTCATCTAACTCTTTCTCTGTTTCCAATAAACGGAGCTATGGTCATCTTATCTTTGTGACATGACTGACAAGTTTCACAAGATGTAAGTTCAAACTGATTTAAATATACATCTTAATGTAACTTCAGCTAGTCGGGTCGCATTGATATGATCTAGTCTACAATGCCTCAAGAAGGATTTGTTCATTTCTGAACTCTTCCTCTTATGTGTGTTTTATACGTTAAGAACTGTAGTTTGATTTAGAACGTATATGCTTTTAGATAACGTGCCTAAACCGATCAACTTTTGATATAGGAAATGTTCAAAACATTATCCAACAATACAAAATTACATCCTTCTTTACTAAATAAAGATACTGATATGATGTTGTATATCAGGTTCGGAATCTAATAACATTCGTTCAGAATCAATGTATTTGGTAATACAGGGTGATAACTGCCAACTGCTTTGGCTGCAACACTTGCACCGTTTCCAACTCTTGAAACTTATCACCCATTCCCAGTTCTATACCTATCTATAGCCTATGTAACATATTACATATATGGGATCCTGATCCGGTATCACATACCCAGGACGTAGAGGATACTGAAAAACAGTTCTCGGTAATGAACACACCCGAAGAAGATGCGTCAGCATGCACTTTTCTCGTTTGGGCGGCACAGGAATTCTGGTATTCCTCTATTTCTTACTCGGTCTTATAACATTTATAAGTTGGAGCGGGACCAACGTTCCTTATCTCAATATAACAAGCGGGTTCGGTCAATATATCCGTATTATTATCTTGATTAAGGCGTGACATGGTCGCTACCTGGAGAGAGAGAGAGAAGAAAATACTCAGCATATGCTCTTGCAAGATTAGATTGGTTATTAATTTATCTAATCAGGATGGCTACTACTGTTTTAGTCAAATCTTCCTTCAAACCCTAAAAAGAAAGACTAGCCGTTATTAATTACACCCTACAAGTTCGCCAATCTTTCAGCCAGGCCAGTGCCGGTATTTTGAGGGAGGTTCCCCATGCTTTCGCACAGATCTAATTAAAATAAACCTCGTTTTCCTAGGGGCGTAACCCCGTTAACACATTTCTAGACACCTACTTGATCGGCTAATTGTAATGTGTAAAACTCTCACAGGAGTAACTCTTACTCCCAGTGGGTATCGGGATCCAACTATCTCATAGGAAGTATGCAATCTCATTGCAAATTTCAACACTTGAAATTCCCGATAATGTTTTTACCCCTAGTGACTTATGACCTTAATTATAGTCAACAAATCATAAGCACTAGTCAAGTTCTACGCGTTCATTTCATGATTAATTGACCCACCCACACAACCCTTAACTATGGTCAACAAAGTCATATGACTGTTCTTATTAATTGCATCATATGCTATGTAGGAAGACAACACTTAGCTATCGCACACTGCGTCTTAACTAAAGTCAACAAACGCATCACGAATACTAAGTACTCTACTTCCTAAAATGACGGAGGGCTACGACAGGTTTTTAAAAAAACCCTTTGCGTAATGAACTTGATATCGTCGTAAAATCGAGTGATTTTGAAAAGGAGTGTTTTTGAGGCTTTTACTAGTTTTGCTAAAGAGGTCACTCCCGGTGAAGTGATCTCGGCTCTTTCGTTATCGAATAAGGTGTAGGGTATTTCACAAATACCACTATGCAAAGCAAAAACTATAAAAGCAATTAAAAGACAAACAAGTTGATAGCTCATGCACTCTGATTGATACGAATTCTAGTTTTGTATGTTGGAAAATTGTATAGAAATTACAACCAAAAATATTTGACCGCAATCAATAACGGTGTCGAATTATAGCGCGTTAGTAAGTGCGGGTCGTCCACAGGGAAAGTGTAATCGTTCGTGTTTCGAATTTAGATGAGTTGAAACTTTAAGGAAAAGAAAAGAAACAATTCATGATTTATAAAATTGAATTTTAAGAATTAGAAAAATCTAGATCTAAGAAAACATTAAAATCAAGAATTGAGATGTGATGATTTCCAAACCAACAATCAAGATTCGAAGTGTGGCTCGAAGGAGTAGATCGGATCTATAGATGTGATGAGATCTAATGATTATACACTCTTATCCATTAACGAATTGATACTAGATCGATGACGATTTATCGAGGTTAAGGATCTTGCGAAGAAACTACGGTTTTCTCATCTTATCCTTTGTCCTTTCGATGAATCTCATTCGCAAACTAGCTTCTAGAAAATCAAATGATCGATCGTTGATCTCTAGTTTCGAGAGAACACAATCAAGAAAGCATCGCATCGAAACTAGGTCATCGATCACTTGATTTACAATAATTTACAAACGTTGTAGGATTTAAGAATTGTAAAAGAATCTAAATCATCATCATTCTATCGATCGTCTCGACTCCTTTACGAGCGGAGTTTTACTCAAGTATTATCGCAAAACAAACATTCAAGAATCTAGATTGAATCATAATGCTCGAATTCAAAAGATAAGCAAGATAAAAGAATTGTCACCTTTATTATATCAACAATTAGTTACAACTCTCAAGAACTACAAGAGGAAGGAACTTTGATCGTTGAATTTTGCGTCGCTCGGCTCCTTGAGTCGCGGATCGGCTTGGATCACTTGCTCGGATGAAGATCGGCTTCGCTCTCTAAAGGATCTAGGCTTCTTGCTTTGATTGAACTCGGAATTCTTGATCTTGGATTGGAATTGGAATTAGGGTTAGGGTTTATAAGTTGTGTCACTCAACTTGTATTGAATTTGGGGGAGATGAAAAGAGGAGAAGAAGAAGAACCCTAACTAATGATTAATAACCATTAACCCTAGATCTAGGTTTCCTTTTATAAGCCTCATAACCTTAGATCTAGAATTCAAATTTTAAATTTCCCTCCAAAATGAACAACTTTTCCCTCCAAAATGAACCACCTCATTTGAATTTTCCCTCCAAAATGAACCACCTCATTTGAATTTTTCCTCCAAAATGAGGTTATTAGAAAGAATCTTCTAGAAGAAGTTTGTTGGAGGGAATATTCTAGAATGAGGTTGTTACAAGGAGGCTTCTAGAAGAAGGTTGTTATAAGAAGGATTTTAGAAGAAGGTTGTTGGAGAGAGCTTTCTAGAAGAAGGTTGTTATAAGGAGGCTTCTAGAAGAAGTTAGTTGGAGGGAGACTAATAGAACTAGGTTGTTAGGCCGAGCCTTCTAGATGAAGCCATGTGGAGTTTCTGGAGAGTTCTGGAAGCTTTGCCATTAGAAATAAGCACATGGGGAAAATCTGCTTCTCTGCTGACGTCATCATGCCGCGGATCCGCGGCGGGAAGCGCCTATTGTCCTTGAATAAATTTTTGGAATAGTTTTACACCTTATTGTTTACTGCCAGATCACCAGACTTAGACTTTGTGTAATTTTGATCAGCACTTTTGACAATTTGGCTCGGTTTCTGGAATTTCCTGCACAGACTTCGAAACAAGTGTTGCGCTACACAAGAATGATGCGATGCCATGATAAACAGTCAATTTCCCTAAAAATGCCGGTTTTAGAGTATAACACATATAATCTTGTATTTTACAACCGTTTTGCTAATATGTGCAATATGAATACCGAACACCTCTAGATGAGTGCAAATGATAGGGAAATTGACGTGTTAAAAATACATTATTTTCGACTGATCAAATTCCCCCTAACTTATTTTCGGTCGTCTCGAGCGAACCGTTTTATTAAAAAGAGAAGGAGAAAATAAAGAAAGTGAAAAATTAACTAGCACACTTTCGTAGGCAACACGATTGCACTGAGCACGTGCAACAAGCCTTTAAACCTCTAGGTGTCCCTAGTAGGAGGAGTGTTGTCTCCTAAGGGTTTTCAACGGATTGCACCCAAAAAATCCAATAATAAAAGGAAGACCGTGAATATTACATTTAAAGACAAGAATTGTAAAAGAAAAGCTTTGAAAATTAGAGTTTCCAACTATGCTAGCTTTTCGGTTGTCATGAGCCCTATCTTAATAGTCATGAAAAGATGTTGGAAATCACATCCTCCCTCAATAAAACATTGTCTTTATTCTTCATTCCTATCTGTCTTCCAAACATCGATCATATAATCCTACGTGTGTGTAAAAGACATCCCTACACCCGGAAAATTCAATTCAAGCTATCATACTCTTGTCCATCCACCTCAGTACTTTTTAATTAAAGAATATTTAGATGAATTTGCTCACACACTTTCATGCGACCGTTAATACTTTTTGAGGTACTAACCGACCGATTACTCATGTGCTTGCTTATTTGGTGTTTTTCCTCGTCTTGCACCACCTAAAGTTTAGCAGTGACTCTCAGACCAGTTGGCCTTAGGGCACTAGGTGAAGAGGCACCCTCGCTATATTTTTTTATTGCTGTCTTGGCGATAACAAAACCAGTGTCCATTTTTTTCACCATTTTATATTTTATTCATTTTTTTTTATTTCCTTCATACATCGGCTTTTAGACAAGAGCATTTCAAGGTATCCTCTACTATTCCGAGTTTTAAGACGTGTGTAAGTGCGAATAGCAGGGTATCAACGTTCAAAATGTTTGGCTTCCAGAATAGGAACTATTTTTCAGACTTATTTTTATCCTCAGATTAGTGACTTCCTTCATCTTACTAATCCTTGGGACAATGGCTCATAACTACTTATTACTAGTTCGTATAATAAAACTTCTAATTTTCTTGGTTTTCTTAAATTTTTCTAATCTTTTGGATGTAATTTTTCACTATCTAATCTTTTATTATCTTATTTATGTACAAAAATATTTATATTTTTGAAATTTTTTAGGTTTTAAAAATGTTTTGTGCTTATGCAAAGTATGATGCAAATGATGCGAAAATAAGCACAAATCTCCCCCAAACTTGTTTTCAACAGTGTCCTCACTGTTGCCATCAGCTAGATCTCGAAAAACCTGTAAGTTTGGGAGGAAATTTATTAATGGGGGCAAAATATTTAAGTGAAGATCCTCCCCCAAACTTATTTTTGGCTCATTATTTTGTGTAAAAATTTTCTTATCAAGAGCCAGATTATACCCCCCCAAACTTGAGTTAAGCCATGCTAATCTTTGAAAATCACATGAGGGGGTCAAAAATCATTGGTCGATACCAAGCTTTGCAAAGACCGAACGTCAACATCAACCATTCGAAAATTTTATCAATGCAGTGCTCTGGTTGGTGGAAGAAGAAGTGGGGAAAGGGTAAGCGGTGGAATAGAATGTGTGTGCGTCTCATTTTGGAGAGATGATGCAATGAATGTGATGGATTACTAGCATTCTTTTTACAGTTCAGAAGAAGGGGTGGAGGTTCAATTTCATTGATTGGGAGATGATTCATCTCAACACCCGTGCTTTTCAAAAATGCGAGTTCATCAGCGAAGATTTCCTTAAAAGTTTCATCAATACCCCAAAGAATAATGTCATCACAAAGTGCGGGGTGGTCTTCAGACTCTAAAAGCAGTTCATAATCGGTGTTAGTTGTTGACCCGGACAACTCGGTGGAAGAGTCCGTATGTGTATGATACATAGTTGGGTCAAACAATAACGTATGAAAAGAGTCAAGATCAGTATCAAGAGGATCATCAAATTCGCTGCTGTCGATATCCATTAAGTCGACAGAACAGAGCTGAGCAGTAGGTTCGGAGGGTATACTTCCCAACTTGTAAATGTTCAGCTCTATTGACCTATTCCTGAAAGATAGGGTCATAGAACCATTACGACAGTTGATTATTGCATTGGAAGTGGTCAAAAAGGGGCGACCTAAAATCACCGGAATTTGATTCCGTGGGTTCGCTACAGGCTGTGTATCAAGTATAATAAAATCCACAAGGAATACGAATTCCCCGATTTTTATTAACACATCCTCCAGTTCACCCATAGGTTTGGTGATTGATCGGTCAGCCATCTGGAGAGTTATGCTTGAGGGCTTTAACATTCCGATACCTAGTTGCTCGTAATCCGAGTATGGAAGCAAGTTAACACTAGAGCCAAGGTCTAGTAGAGCACGGTTGATGTGTTTTTCCCCAATAGAAATGGAAATAGTAGGACAGCCAGGGTCCTTACGTTTCCGTGGTACTTGTTGGGGGAAAGCCGTGTCTACAGTCTTTGCCATGAATATCTTCTTGGGCACTTGAGTCTTCCTCTTCCTAGTGCACAAGTTCTTAAGAGTTTTCGCATAGGACGGAGCTTGTTGGATGGCATCTAGGAGAGGGATGTTGATGTTAACTTGCTTAAACATGTCCATAATCTTCTCCATATGTGGACTCAATTTGTTATCCCTTAACCGATTAGGATAATGTGCTTTAGCAATAAGCGCTGGGTCCATCATAGGAGAAGGAAGAGTGTTTGGAACCGATCCCAGAATAGAAGTGGGGATCGTCTGTGGAGAACTAGAAGAGATGGGCTGAGGTGGCGAGCCTTATGGGAAACGAAGAATAGGCTCGCAAGAAGGTGGTGGGGTAGAAGAACTGGGGTCAGAATTAGAAGTAGAAGTGGAAGGAAAGGTCTTAGCCGGAGTATCATTGATAGATCTTTCAATGTCATCAATCTCTTCCCCAACGTGATTGTCAAGCACTCTTCCAGATCTCAACGTGATTGCATTTACATGCTGTGAATAGTTAGGATTGGGTAGAGGTTGAGCTGGAAGTTTCCCTTTCTCTTTTGCACTCATTTCGGCTTTTAATCTTGCAATTTCTGCTTCCATCGATTTAATACTCTCGCTTTGGGACGCTGAGTTTTTCTCAATTTTATCGACAGAAGACTTCATTTCAGCCGAAACTTGCATGATATTTGTTAAGACCAAATTCATGTATTGTGCAAATGAAGAGGATTCATCAGTCCCGATCAACTATAAAGGACTAGACGGTGCGGGTGTGTTGACCGGATTTTGAAAGTTTTATGCTTGGAAGGGGTGCTGACTCAATTGTGGTTGCTATTGTGGTGGAGGGGCCCTTTGGAAATTGTGTTGGTTTGGAACCGTATTTTGATTTTGTGATTGGTTCCAAGCAAAGTTCGGGTGATTCCTCCAACTCTGATTGTACATAGAACAATATGGGTCGTTTCTAGGTCTTTGTTGGTAAGCAGAATTGATATGCTCATAACCTTGAAACGGAGAATTTATTGGACATTCTTCCATCAAATGAGAAGGATCAGAACAGCAGCCACATACAGTTTTGGAGAGTGACATTTGACGTAGGGCGGCTAAAAATTTATTTTCCATAGTCTCGAGTTTCTTTTGCATAGCTGAAATGTCAGTTATAACTCCTATGGAAATATTATTGCCATCCCTAGACGATTGACTCACACCCTCCCACTGTAAAGATTTTTCAGCGAAATCTTCTAGGAATTTCCAGGCTTCCCCATCATCTTTAGTCATGAAGTTGCCTTGACACATGGATTCAAGGGTCTGTCTTGTGTTAGGATTAATGCCCTCATATATGATTCTGCACAGATCCCATCTAGGGATTCCGTGATGTGGACATTGGACTAACAGATCCTTGAAGCGTTCAAGACATTTTGAAAATGGTTCATTTGGAAGCTGGGTGAATTGATTTATTTCGCTACGGACTCGAGCTGTCTTATGATGTGGGTAGAATTTCTTAAGGAATGCTTTGACGAATTCTCTCCAATTTGAGATGGAATGTGCGGTAGTGTTATACAGCCACTTCTCGGCTATATCGCACAAGGTAAATAGGAGAAGACGAAGACGCATAGCATCTACAGAAAGCTGTGACGTACCCATCATTGCACATACATTTTCAAATTTGGTGATAAAGGCATATGCGTCTTCAGACTCGAGACCGTGATATTTTGGTAGAAGGTTGATGTATTGGGGTTTTATTTCAAAATTGTCCCCGTTGGCTGGTGGAATGGAAAGACAGGTGGAAAGGGGACCTCGAATAGGATAGCACCTCTCTTGGAGAGAGATGCGGGGTGGATTCTGCGCACCAACGGACGGCGGCAGAGTAGTGGTAAAGAAGTTCAATGGAGACGGATCCATCGATGTGGGTGTGGAGGTGGGTAAAGAAAAGGTAAATGTAGAAATACCGACTTCGGAGTCGATCGGGGGGACGCGGACTAAACGGGCACTAGAATCCCATGTCCAGCCTATCTTGCACTAAAAAGGGTTAGTACAAGTGGCAGCGTGACTTATAATTAGGAGAAATGAATGAATGCGGTGTTTGTTTTGAAAAATATACGGATTTTTGAAAAAATGATGCGATCACAACAAATGCAACAAGCAAAACCCTAATTCTAGTGGTCGCCTAGGTCAAAGCTCTAGACCGCTCCTAACTGCCAAAAGACAAGTCGCAGGATAAATCCTCCACTGCCTCTTTGTCTCCCCTGTAGCCAGGTAAGTGCCAGGTAAGTGGGAAGGTACTCCACTATGTAAGTAGTGGGCCTAATTAATAACCACTAGCCTTAGACACACTTGCCTTAGACACCACAAAAGAAACGCGGATAAGCAATGAATTACCCACGGCCTTCTCTTGTCCTAAGTGAGCGCGACGGTCCTTAGAGTTATCTCTAGATCTTTTTTAGTTAATGAGGGTAAATGCGGATGCAAGTTTGTGATTTTTGGGGCTTAGGAAGGGTAATGAACTCCCCACCTAATCTGGATTTGGCCGTGCCCCTTAAAGTACGTATTATTATGCAAACAACCAAGAAATAAAAAACATGCACAATTTTTATTGCTTTTTGCGGCGCTGCGATTTATTTGCAAAGAAACCTGCAGCAAATTGTTAATTGGAGCAGATGAGGGAGCAGAGGAGTCACCTGAGAATTTTTGTACTGTAGCGTTACTGTAGCGCCGCGGTTTAGCCGCAATAAGCGCCTAATGCCGCAGATCCGCCACAGGTTTGAAAGATCCCTGCACCAAAATTTTACAGTGTGCCTCTTCTCACCTTCTAAGCTCTCTGGAATTTGCAGAAAATTTTTTCCTCAGCTCCACAAGTTCCAGATTTTCTCGCAACAAATCACAACAACACGTTTAGTGTTTGCGTGAATTTTGATCTCAAAAAATATAGATGGACTAAACTTTTCAACTCAAATTTCAAAATAACGAACAATTAGCGCACTATCCCCGGCAACGGTGCCATTTGATTGATACGATTTCTTGTTGTGTATGTTGGAAAATTGTATAGAAATCACAACAAAAAATATTTGACCACAATCAATAACGGTGTCGAATTGTAGCACGTTAGTAAGTGCGGGTCGTCCACAGGGAAAGTGTAATCGTTCGTGTTTCGAATTTAGATGAGTTGAAACTTTAAGGAAAAGAAAAGAAACAATTCATGATTTATAAAATTGAATTTCAAGAATTAGAAAAATCTAGATCTAAGAAAACATTAAAATCAAGAATTGAGATGTGATGATTTCCAAACCAACAATCAAGATCCGAAGTGTGGCTCGTAGGAGTAGATCGGATCTATAGATGTGATGAGATCTAATGATTACATACTCTTATCCATTAACGAATTGATACTAGATCGATGACGATTTATCGAGGTTAAGGATCTTGTGAAGAAACTACGGTTTCCTCATCTTATCCTTTGTTCTTTCGATGAATCTCATTCGCAAACTAGCTTCTAGAAAATCAAATGATCGATCGTTGATCTCTAGTTTCGAGCGAACACAATCAAGAAAGCATCGCATCGAAACTAGATCATCGATCACTTGATTTACAAGAATTTACAAACGTTATAGGATTTAAGAATTGTAAAAGAATCTAAATCATCATCATTCTATCGATCGTCTCGACTCCTTTACGAGCGGAGTTTTACTCAAGCATTATCGCAAAACAAACATTCAAGAATCTAGATTGAATCATAATGCTCGAATTCAAAATATAAGCAAGATAAAAGAATTGTCACCTTTATTATATCAACAATTAGTTACAACTCTCAAGAACTACAAAAGGAAGGAACTTTGATCGTTGAATTTTGCGTCGCTCGGCTCCTTGAGTCGCGGATCGGCTTGGATCACTTTCTCGGATGAAGATCGGCTTCGCTCTCTAAAGGATCTAGGCTTCTTGCTTTGATTGAACTCGGAATTCTTGATCTTGGATTGGAATTGGAATTAGGGTTAGGGTTTACAAGTTGTGTCACTCAACTTGTATTGAATTTGGGGAAGATGAAAAGAGGAGAAGAAGAAGAACCCTAACTAATGATTAACAACCATTAACCCTAGATCTAGGTTTCTTTTTATAAGTCTCATAACCTTAGATCTAGAATTCAAATTTTAAATTTCCCTCCAAAATGAACAACTTTTCCCTCCAAAATGAACCACCTCATTTGAATTTTCCCTCCAAAATGAACCACCACATTTGAATTTTTCCTCCAAAATGAGGTTGTTAGAAAGAATATTCTAGAAGAACTTTGTTGGAGGGAATATTCTAGAATGAGCTTGTTACAAGGAGGCTTCTAGAAGAAGGTTGTTATAAGGAGGCTTCTAGAAGAAGATTGTTGAAGAGAGCTTTCTAGAAGAAGGTTGTTATAAGGAGGTTTCTAGAAGAAGTTAGTTGGAGGGAGGCTTCTAGAACTAGGTTGTTAGGCCGAGCCTTCTAGATGAAGCCACGTGGAGTTTCTGGAGAGTTCTGGAAGCTTTGCCGTTAGAAATAAGCACATGGGGAAAATCTGCTTTTGCTGACGTCATCATGCCGCGGATCCGCGGCGGGAAGCGTCCATTGTCCTTGAATAAATTTCTGGAATAGTTTTACACCTTATTGTTTACTGCCAGATCACCAGACTTAGACTTGGTGTAATTTTGATCAGCACTATTGACAATTTGGCTCGGTTTCTGGAATTTCCTGCATAGACTTCGAAACCAGTGTTGCGCTACACAAGAATGATGCGATGCCATGATAAACAGTCAATTTCCCTAAAAATGTCGGTTTTAGAGTATAACACATGTAATCTTGTATTTTACAACCGTTTTGCTAATATGTGCAATATGAATACTGAACACCTCTAGATGAGTGTAAATGATAGGGAAATTGACGTGTTAAAAATACATTATTTTAGACTGATCACACTCAATCCCTTAGAAAGGTGGGTCCGACAAAGCAGAGATACGGTGAGGGGAGTTTCGGCGCAATTTTCCTGAGGTGATTGCTGACTTGTGTGAGTAAAGGGATGAGCGCAAACTAAGAAAGCCCGCCTTCCACCAGTGACGAAGACAAAGCCAGAGATAGAAGCCATTGTTCGAGACGAGTTAATGTCTATAATCACCGGTGGTTTCCAGAAATTCCCGAGTTTGTAGCATCTGCTAGTTTCGCTAAAGAGGTCACTCCCGGTGAAGGGATCTCGGCTCTTTCCTTATCGAATAAGGTGCTGGATATTCTACAAGGAATACCGCTATGCAAAACAAGAACTAGAGCTACCAGTTTTTAAAACAGGTTTCTACAACATCTTTTAGGTTTTTTTTATTTCATTAATCTCATTAATGAAATCCCATTTATTATGCTTCCCAAGCATCACATATGAAAATGAAAGCAACAATATATATATATATATATATATATATTATGAGCATTTGTCTCAGGCAGTAATACGATCTCATCACAGAACATTACAGCAGAAGAACATATATGAAATATTGGACATACTAGGATTTCCGTATTTTATATTAAGCCTGTATAAAACACGGATTCTACGGTCGTGATGAATAACCAATCCCACACCCCTAGACCCATACGAAAGCGGCAAGCAACCCTACCAATTCTAGAGTTAGGAGACCGGGTCTCGACTCCTCGAGATGGTCTCCCACTGGACCCTAAAACCCGGTTACTTGTGCTCCCCGTCTTGGGTCTATCCTAATGCGGAAAAGTAAATAATATACAATGGTGACATCATCCTCAACCCGGAAGTGCCCGAATAAAAGAATATTACATACAATGAATTTTACATGAATGAAAATAAAAACTCCCATCTCACAAAAAACCTCCGGTTATTCAAAACACGACGATCCAATATAACATATCACAGCAACACATAACATCATATGTCATCAACGTAAGTAAATATGCGTATCCCAATTGTCGTTGACATATAGCACCGAAACCGGCGATACACCACATATTACACTTACGGTCACAGAAAAGAAAGTGAAAAACTACAACAGTTGGAATCCGCAACCACCTTAGACATTACATACCTAACCAAATGAATTCCTTAGACATCGCATGCCTAACAATTATAAACCCTGCATTTTAGTCTCGATCTCGAAAACACTTTTCAATATCTAGTCGAGCAATTCAAAAAGATTCCCGACATCCTGATCGAATGCTCGTCGGAAACTTTAGTAGACGGCCGCACCTCCCGATGCCGTCGATGAAGTGCACTAAGGCGGAACACCGCTGCCGCGAGCACCCGAACGGATGCTTTAGGCAACGAGGTTCTCCTAAGTCACTTGGTCGGGGCTATAGGGCATGGCTATCTATTAAATTTACCCGGCGAGTATCCGTGTACGCTACGTGATTGCGACGGACTTTTGATCACATCAAAATCCCGTGGCAACCGATCAAATGAGACTAAACTGCTTGATTTATAACATTCAACCTAGTTATCTCATAACTACTTATGGATTCCAAATATTGTATCTCATCACATAATATCCGAACAACGTTAAACTTTTCGATCGATTCATCAAAGTCCTACAATTTCTCGACAGCTCAACACTTGAGCACAGTTCAATAATACCCAGAAGATGCCACGGTACCTATGAACCAGCCGTAGAAGGATCAAACCAACGCCTCACATGTGACAACGCTGAACTACCACAAACCCTAGGGTTTAGTGGCGGTTCTGACAGTCACATAATCGAGTTAAGGTTTCGTTCTTCTAGAGTGTTCACAGAATCACTTGCATATTTTTCCGAATACGTTAAACTTGGAAAAATGGGTTTTTGACATTCGATCGAACTTTTAATTTCGTCTAGACAATATGTGAATAACCCGAAACAATGTTAAAACTACGAATACGAAACACTCCGAATTGTTTATAGTGTAAGATTACATCACATGCAAAATTAGCTAAAACAAACAACACCTGAAATATCAAAATCAAGTCACTGGAACACACACAAATTTTCAGGGGAGGGGGATCGGATTTGGCCGAGATCATACATATGGTGGCCGGCCAAAATTTCCCCAAACTACTTCAAATTTCACCAGTGTTCATGTTATATCACATACAACACTCTGTACTTATTTAAAAAAAAAATTGACAATTATTTAAAATCGACAGAAACTATAATTTTGCGTTTCAAGTTTCGGAGTATTTCGGTTTCGTAATCTTAACAAAATCCGTCTAAATTTCTAGCATGGCTCTGATACCACTGCAGGGTTGCCTAGCACGACAGCAAGGTTTTGGAGGCATCTTCCATGCCAAATTCAAAAATTTGCCGTTTCAGCTAACCCTAACTAAAAATAGTCTACTAGAAATCGACGGAAAGATAAATGCAAATACTTTGCAAGTCTAGTGAGCAAAGAATACAACCTTTGTAGACCGGTCCTTCACTTCAATATCTCCGTGTAGTAGTCCCTTCGCAGCGATCGTGAACTCCGGACTCTTGAGAGGCTCCCATGAAGAAACGAACATGCTTGCTTCGAAGTTTTCGAGGTCGAAGATGATCTACGTCGAGGAGACACTAACCCAAGCTATCTCTTCACTAATTACGGAATTAGTGAAGCAAACACCCTATACTAAATGGCAAGTAGTAGAGGATGATGAAGTAGGAAGTGGGCTCACTTTAGATTTGATTATCTCACACTTTTTCTCATACCTCCATTGAAGCTAGAAAGCTTTGAGGAAGAAGAAGAAGAATTAACTCATCAAATGAATTGTGTGTGAGGTTAGAAATGCAATCAAGGGTTAAGTATGTCATGCTTAACCCTTGTATAGAGTTAGCCATGAGCTAGGGTTAAAGGTTAGGTCAAAAAATATCTTAAGCTAGACAAAGAAAATGGACAAAGTCAAAGATGCTTACAAGCTTCTACAAGCTTTCAACAAATATCAACCATGACATTTATCCATAACATTTGAATTACTTAAAAATAAAATTTAAACCCTAATCTTAACCCTAGCATGGTTTAACCCTCATTAACCCTAGTTGCATTTGTAACCTAGTATGATACATTTAACATATATCACATATACATCAACGTATCCAAAGTGAGAAAAGAAATCATAAGTGAGCTAATACTAGTTAATGTAATGTAATATATTAAATATATAATCATACATTAGATTATCAAATCAACTCTTGATTTAATAATCCGGCTATATCACCTATAACCGACTAATATCATAATGTAACATATTGAATCAACATATGATCCGATAACCCGGCTATATCATATATAACCGACCGATATCTCATATCGCAAGAATAGAATACGGTATCTCATATCGTATCAATCTCGGTCCCGCACATATCACATATGTTCTCCTACTCCATTTCTCTTGAGCCAGGAAACCCGTATGTAGGACTCTAAAGACTCGTCAATACACCGGCAGTAGGTGATGATCATATCAAACACCCACAAGTCGCAAGCGGTCTGCTAAACGTAACGGCCACCCGGGTATTGAGCGATCAGAAGATTAACAAGCAAGACTACTCACACTCCTGCGAATCCAATCAGTAACACTACCGTACAGTCCGATCTCTTCGTCTGATATGTCGCATATCTCGTCTAGGGGTGGTAAACGTCAGACCCCAGTAACTCGATAAGTCGTATCGATATGAGGCTCATAACGGGTCGAGAAACTACTGATAACATTTACCAGTATATCTCTGAAGCAGCCTTGGCCAAGGACTTCCTGTTATAGCCAATCGAGCACAGCGCAACATAACTCCCAATACCGGGAAAGACGAAACCCCTCCTATCGCTCATTGCCTTCATGTGACTCGGGACTGTACCCAAAAGCCACTGTTTTGCACATTCTCTTGAACGTGGTACGGTGAAATTCAAAGCACGGTGGGAATTACACAAGGCTCTATGACGATCTCGGGTCTACAGACTAACCTGTACAGTGTCACCAGAGAACTGCCATCTGGCGTCAGGTATAATACCATCTGGGAGTTCTCGGCGAGTCCGTTCAGTGTACCCAGTCTCTACTGAGCACCCGTATACTGTCTCTTATATCAAACACCAATGGATATGGGATCATCCATCGCCCATCTACATGGGTCGAGAACCTATACGCTAGTCTACTCTGGTATATCGATACCCCGTCTCAATACACCCACGACTAGGAACATTTGAAGGATGTACTTAGCGACTACACTGTCCCCACTAGTATGATCTACATCATAATCCTGGCAGTTAAGTACTTATCCTAAGGGCTTTATCAACATGTAATATAGAGACAATCAGTGTATATGTTAAGATAAAAAGTAACCAGATAGCATACTATCATGTCGAGCAAGAAAGTCCTCCCTATATATGTCCAAGCATTCACTACAATATACATCGTATGTACAGTAATGGCCTCTAGGGCATACATATAACTAACAGAAAGCTCGTATATATCCGGCGGAACCAACCTCTCCGTAAAATGTTGTCCCTACAGTCATTTGATGAAGAAGGGGACCTCGTTCATCTGGGATCAAAATGCCAAAACGTATTGGACGAAATCAAGCAATACCTGCAAAATCTGCCGGTACTGACTGCTCCGGTTAAGGGAAAACCTCTTATCCTACATACAACGACCCTTAAGGGTTCTCTAGGCTCATTGTGGGCACAATAGAACGATCAGGGAAAGAAGATAGCTCTGTACTATTTGAGTCGAGTTCTCCTGGGGACAGAAAAGAACTATTCCTTATCGAAAAGTATTGCCTAGCTCTGATCTTCGCAATAACGAATCTTAGACATTACGCCTTAGCACATGAGATTCATCTCATATCAAAGGTGGATCCTCTCAAATATCTGACGTTAAGGGCCATTCTAACAAGAAGGCTTGCTAAGTGGGCCCTCATCCTGATGGAGTTCTCGGTAACGTATCGACCCCTCAAAGTAGTGAAAGGTCAGGCCATTGCCGACTTTTTCGCGGAGCATCCGATACCAGCTGACTCCCCGTTAAATTGCGAATTTCCAAACGAACATATGTTCAACCGAATCGAAGAAGAAAAAGATTCCCAATGGGAACTCTACTTCGATGGAGTATCTTCCATGAAGCAACAAAAGTGAAACACCCCCATAATTAAAGCCGGGGTGGGCCTTATTTTCGTGACTCCGCAAGGAGGGATATTGTGTTACGCCCTATCCTTAATAGAGCCAAAGACTAATAATGAGGCCGAATACGAAGCTTTGATAGCAGGTTTAGAGATCGCTATCGACATGAGAATTAAAGACCTCTTCATATATGGAGACTCCCAGCTGATCGTTAGCTAAGTAAATGGCGACTACCAGATATGCAAGCCAGAAATGATAAAATATGGCGAAAGAGTGCAGCAACTGCTAACATAAATCCCTTCCTACATCCTGGAGAGTATACCGCATGCAGAAAATAGCAAGGCAGACGCGTTGGCTAAATTGGCTAAGGAATTTGCTGATGAAGACCTCGATGACGTAAGGATCATTATGCAAAGCCACAGGATTCTCGCGCCAACGGATATATCTTCGGAAGACCTAATAGAGCCATCTGAAGGAAAAGAATCGACCGAACAGGTAGCCCTTCAAATAGAAGATGAAGAAAAGGTCAAGGATTGGAGGGAAGTCTTCATAGACTACTTCAAATCCCAATGAACGGCCCAAAATGCGTCATCTAGATATCAGCTCATGAAACGAGTTTTGTCTTTCGCCTTCGTCAATAATACTCTATATAAGAGATCGTTCGACTGTCTGTGGGTAAGATGCCTGGGCTGGAAGAAGCAGAGAAAGTCATCAAAGAAATTCATGATGGACTCTACGGTTCTTACCAAGTTGGACCAAAGATGAAGCTGAAGTTAAAAAGAATGGGTTACTATTGGCCCATGATGATCCAGGACTGTCTTGAATATGCGAAGCAGTGTCACTCGTACCAAATTCACGGGGACTTCATCCACCAACATCCAAACTCACTATACCCAACAGTGGCTTGCTGGCCGTTCGAAATGTGGAGAACCGATATAATTGGCCCTATTGAACCAGCATCGTCTAAAAGACATCGGTTTATATTGGCGACGAACAGCTACTTCTCCAAGTGGGCAGAAGCAGTACAACTAAGAGAGGTGAAGACGAAGAATATCCTCCATTTCTTCAGAACCCATGTCATCTATCGGTTCGGCACTCTGCGATAGATAATCTCGGATAATGGGCCATCTTATAGAAATCATAAAATCAGCTGCTTCACACAGCAACATAAAATAGATTGGAGACACTCTTTGGTCTATAATTCTCAGGCCAATGGTCTAGCTGAAGCTTTCAACAAGACCTTGATAAAGATTATTAAGAAAACAGTGTCCAGAAACAAAAAAGACTGGCACGAAAGGCTGCATGAAGCTCTCTGGGCGTACCGAACAACGTTCAAGATGGCCACGAATACAACACCATATGCATTGATATTTGGCACGGAAGCAGTGCTCCCATTAGAAATAGAACTCCCCTCTCTACGAGTAGCGGTTCGATACGAGCTGACAGATGAAGAAAATGCTCATCTTCGGCTTGAGGAGCTCAACACCTTCAACGAGACTCGCCTTATAGCATAGAAAAACCTGGAGGCTTATAAGGCAAGGATGAAACGGTCATACGAAAAACTGACCAGGCCAAGAACGTTCCATCAAGGCGAACTAGTGCTAGTCGTCAAAAGACCAATGATCCCCAATCGTGCAAAACGGGGGAAGTTCGAGCGGAAATATGAAGGCCCATATATCATAGAAAAAGTCTATCAAGGTGGAGCCTACCTGTTCATGGACATGCTTGGCGAAAGACCCTTCCGGCCAATAAATGGCTGATTCCTCAAAAAATACTATGCTTGAAGAGTTATGACTCAGGTCAATGATAGATGACGACGCTTGTGTCCGCTCGCTATCCTCCTGAGTCAGAACTCTGAGAGTAGTATCCAAAAAGTTCCGTCGCCTGAAAAACGGTGATAACGAACCGAGATGTCCCTAAACTAGCAACGAACCGAGATGTCCCTAAACTAGCAATGGACCGATACGTCCTTAAACTAATATTCGTTCCAAAAACATGAATGTTAGACCAAGATGTTCTTAAACTAACATTTGTCCCCAAGATGGGAATATTGGACCGAAAAGTCCTTAAACTAAAAATTCGCCTTAAACATGGCGATAATGGACCAGAACGTCCCTAAACTAGCGCATCGCCCTAAATACGGCGATACAGTCCTTGTGAGATCTATATTGCAAATCAAAGTCCTAGCGGCAAAGATTGCAACTTAAGTCCCACAGGCTGCCATTCAGTCGAAAATATTGCACATTTGTTATAACATTTTCCTTAGTTTTCTTAAATAATAAAATGTGTTAATTATAAATATAAAATATATTTGGGGTTTATCTGCAAAATACTATTTACCATATGTTTATACATTATATTTAACATTATGATGGAAAATATATGCATATAATATTTATATAATATTTTGGTAATTAAAATATGCATATCATATCAAATATTCTAATCAAGATTCTTAAAAGAAATAATATCGTACAAATGGTTAGAATAATGTTTCAAAATATATGCATAATATTTAATAATTAAAAGATGCATAGCATATTAAATATTCTTAATCAAGTTTCTTAAAGATTTATTACCATATATAGTGATTAAGATACTCTCTCTAATTTAATAAATAGTACTAACATTATTCATGGAGATATTGTGCAAGATTTAGCTCAGGTCAAGAGATCAAGATGTTCAAGATGTCAGGATCAAAATCTGCCAAAATCATAAAATCAATACTGATAGAGACTCAGAATCCAGGCATGGAAATCACCATATTAGGAAATCACCATATTAGATAACTTGGTTTTCTGATTTGAGAGCCATATAAAGGACCGAGGGCTAAAGTTGGAGAGCATCACCTTTACCACAAAGTAAATCACCGTCAAAGAACAAGAGATCCACGACAGGTCCACAATTCAACGTGATAGGGCGATGTGAATATCGACAGAGTATCTACTTCCTACGGGGCAGAGATCGAGAGCAACTTCTTCCTCTTGTAATCTAGATTCGTAGGATTTGTACTTGTGAAGTTGATTAATAAAGGTAGATAATTTTGTTTAATTATTTATTTTCTGTATTTTTACTTTCTGCATTTTAATTATGATCTCATTCTTTATCTTTTCTTCTTCTTCTCACAACATGCGTGCGTAATTGCTAGCTTTCAAGGGTTCGTAGGATTATGGTAGAATAATGGATGAGAAAATATTTTAACTTCTTTTAAGTTTTATGAAGTTTATAAACCTTAACAAAGAATCATTAACATCCTTATCGGACGCGCTACCAATCTATTGCTAGTCTCGACCACGATTTGAGATCAGATTAACAATTGTTTTATTAAGGGCTAGACATGAATAGAGATCAATGAAGGGAGAAGGGTCAATAGTAGGGAAACCCTAGTTTCTTTCAAGAACCCTAATCCTCATTCATCTCTATCAATCTAGTTTTAAATCTTCAATAGATAAAAGAAGTCATCTTTATTAGTCATCCATGACTACTAAATCCTAACGAACCCTACAAGCCTTTTTTATATAAAATCTACATCCGTAATTAATTTAGATCTTAAATAAACTATTCTCCTTTCTTCTTTTATTTTATTCAACTCGTTTAAAGTAAGATTAAAAGTTCCACGTATCCCTACGGACGGCTCGTACTCATCTCGGCTAGCTACAAGCGATACCGTTATTGATTGCGGTTATTCTACAAACACTCTTTCACACCAACCAAATGGCGCCGTTGCCAGGGATACGTGCGTAAATTTTTTTTCTTGCTGTTCGGGTTGAATTTTTATCTGATCCATAAAAAATAGAACAAAACAACAAATTGTGTATTTAACAATTATTGTGCGAATTTTTCAAGGGAATCTGGAGTCACTTGAACGAGGAATTTGAGATTCAGAGACTTTCAGAGAGCACCAAAGGAGAAAAGGAGGCTGCAGTGATTTTTTTTTCAAAAGAACCCTTAATCATGCGGCAGAACTGTGGCAACAAGCAACTTTTGGCGGCGGAACCGCGGCATCGTTGGGGAATTAGGTTTCCAAACTTCTCTGTTAATTTTCCTATCTCTTTCTATCTCCTCTGAAAAATCCAATAATATATTTTCTGCAGGTTTCTTTGCAAATTTCACCGCTCAAACAAAAAATCTTTTTGCTTGTTTTGTTTTGCGGTTTGTTTTTGCATATTTTTAATACGGACTTTAAGGGGAAAGACCAAAAATCAGATTATGTGGGGATTTCATCACCCTTCCGAGGCCCCACAAATCACAAAACGAGTATCCGCATCACCCTACATTAATTAAAAAAATATCTAGACCAAGACTCTAATGACCATCGCGCTCAATTAGGACAGAGGAAAGTCGTGGGTAATCTATCGCTTATCCGCATTACTTGCGTGATGTGTAAGGCAAGTGTGTCTAAGGCAAGTGGTTACTTAATTAGGCCCGCTATTTTCAGTGATTCGTATAGCGGATACCTCCTACTTACCTGGCACTTACTTGGCCACAAGAGTAATAAAGAGGTGGTAGAGGATTAATCCTGCGGCTTGTTCTTTGGAAGTCTAGGAGCGGTCTAGTGACTTGACCTAGGTGACCTTAGTTCTAGGGTTTATTGTGCATTTTTTTTGTGATTTATCTCACGTCCGACACTTTTTTGAAACAAACCCTTTAATCGCTCACACGCTGCCACTTGCACTAAACCCGCTTAGTGTATGCTCGACTGGACACGGGATTCTAGTGCCTGTCTTGTCTGCGTTCCTGCTATCGACTCCAAAGTCGGTACTTCTTCATCTTCTTTTTCCCCCACCCACAACAACGACCAAGATGGACGGTTCTCCATCAAATTTTAATAACACCACTCTGCCACTACCCGCAGGTGTGCAGAATCCACCGCGCATCTCTCTCCAAGAAAGATGCTATCCTATACGTGGTTCCCTTCCTACCTGTCTATCCCTTCCACTAGCCAATAGGGATAATTTTGAAATCAAACCCCACTTTATCAGCCTTTTGCCCAAATTTTATGGGCTCGAGTCTGAAGACGCATACGTTTTTATCACCAAATTCGAAAACGTATGTGCAATGATGGATACTTCACAACTTTCAGTGGATGCTATGCGCTTCCGTCTTTTACCTTTCACTTTGTGCGATTTAGCAGAAAAATGAATTTATAACACTGTCGCATACTCTATTACCAATTGGGAAGAATTCGTGATAGGATTCCTTAAGAAATTTTACCCCAATTATAAGACCGCCTGTGTTCGGAACGAAATCAACCAGTTTACCCAGCTTCCCAATGAACCATTTTGGAAATGCTTTGAACGGTTTAAGGATCTGCTTGTCCAATGTCCTCATCACGGAATAAATAGATAGGATCTGTGCCGAATTATATATGAGGGCATTAATCCAGCAACAAGGCAGATACTTGAAATCATGTGTCAATGCAATTTCAT
The DNA here is from genome assembly GCA_030015575.1 of Agapanthus africanus. Lineage (NCBI taxonomy): Eukaryota > Viridiplantae > Streptophyta > Magnoliopsida > Asparagales > Amaryllidaceae > Agapanthus > Agapanthus africanus. The sequence continues at coordinate 393,106,280 of JASDDO010000029.1, read as the reverse complement.
GTCCAAAGACGATGGTGAAGCCTGGAAATACCTGGAAGATCTTGCTGAAAACACTTTGCAATAGGAAAGCGTTAGACCACCTTCATCTTGAAGAGGTATCCATCAGCTCGTTATTTCCATCGCAGTAAAAGACGAAATGACAGCGACGCAAAACAAACTCGAAACTATGGAAAACAAATTCTCATCAGTCTCCCTAAACCAGGTTACGCTCCCCAAAACCGTGTGTGGTTGCTGTTCCGGCCCATCACATCTGACAGAAAAATGTCCATTGAATGCACCGTTTCAAGGTCAAGAACACACTAATGCTACCTTTCAGCAGCGACTTAGAAACGATCCTTATTCTTCCACATATAATCAGGGATAGAGGAATCATCCTAATTTTGCTTGGAAACAACACCGAAACCAAACTCAAAATACGGTTCCAAACCAAAATAACTATCAAAGGATTCCTCCACGGCAACAACAACCACCACAGAGTCAGCACCCCTTTCAACCACAAACTTTTCAAAATCCGGCCAACAATTACACACCTTATAATAATTCTTTCCAAACGGCCGGTACTGAAAACTCCTATACACTCGAACGGACCTTGGATATGTTTATAAAACATTCCCTGCAAACGTTGGCTGATATAAAGTCTTCTATCGACACATTAACGAAGGACTCCGCCTCCCACGGTGAGAGTATAAAATCGATAGAAGCACAAATTGCATAATTAAATGCCGCAATTAGTGCGAGAGAGAAAGGGAAACTTCCATCTCAACCCCTACTGAATCCTGGCCACTGACAACATCATAATGTGAGTGCCGTTACCACGTTGAGATTGAGAAGAGTACTGAACAATAAGGTCGGTGAACAAGTTGATAATGAGGAATCAATCAATAATACCCCGGCTTCCACTTCTTACCGTACTTCGTCTAGTCTCCCACCCTCTTCCGAGCCTATTCTCCGTTTTCCCCGAGGCTCGAACACTTCGCCTACTCTCTCGAGTCAATCTCAAACGATTCCAACTCCAATTATGGGATCGAGTCCATCCCCACAAACTTCTCCACGAATGTTGGACCCAAAACTTGTTGATAAAGCTCCATTTCCAAACAGGATGAGGGCTAACAAACCTAACGCACAAATAGAGAAGATTGTGGAAATTTTTAAGCAAGTTAACATAAATATCCCTCTCCTACATGCTATTCAATAAGTTCCATCTTATGCAAAAATCCTTAAGGACTTGTGCACTAGGAAGAGAAAAACTCAAGTGCCGAAAAATGTATTCTTAACGAGTAACGTGAGCACTGCTTTTACACAACAACTATCCAAGAAACGAAAGGACCCTGGAAGTCCTACCATATCTATTTCTATTGGGGGTAAAAATATCAATCGTGCTCTACTCGATTTAGGCGCTAGTGTTAACTTGCTTCCATATTCTGTGTATGAGCAATTAAGGATCGGAGAGTTACTGGCGCACTGCACTCTCCAGATGGCAGATCGATCTATCACCCAACCTAGGGATGAGCTAGAGGACGTGTTGATCAAAGTAGGGGAATTTATATTCCCTTTGGACTTTATCATTATAGATACACAACCTGTAGAGAACCCACGAAACCAAGTTCCGGTGATTTTAGGTCGACTTTTTCTCGCGACTTCCAACACAATAATCAATTGTCGAAACGGCTCTATGACGCTATCCTTCGGGAAGATGTCAATTGAGCTTAATATTTACAAGCTGGGAAGTGAACCCTCCAAACCTTATGCTCAAGTATGTTCTGTCGAAGCGATAAATTCCGACAGCAGTGAACTTGAAAAGCTTCACGATACTGATCTAGACTCCGCTATTACGTTTTTGTTTGATCCTGATTTTTATTATACACATATGGACCCTTCTATCAAGCTGTCCGGGTCAACATCTAACGTTAAATATGAACCGTTTACAGAGTCTGAGTATCATCCCGTTTTTTCCGAGGAAATTATTATTCGGGATATCGATGAAAGCTTTGAAGAAATCTTCGCTGAAGAACTCGCATTCTTAGAAAACATGGGCGTTGTGATGAATCAACCACAACACAAAGAAGTTGACCCGCCACCTCTTCTTCTTATCAAGAACGAGAATGCGAGTAATCCATCATCTCTGTTTCGTCTCTATACCCCGAGACGTAAATCCGTTCTATTCGACCTCTTATCCCCTCCCCACTTCTTCACGTCAATAGGTGACATGATCTTCTACCAACCTTGGTGCTACATTGATAAATTTTTTGAATGGTTGGTGTTGACTTTTGGTCTTTGTAAGGCTTTACTTTGACCAATAACTTTAACTCCCCTCATAATTTTAAATGCTTAATACGATTTTACTTAAGTTTTGGAGGGGATATATTTTGGCTCTTGAACGAAAAGAAATTTTTTACATAATTTGAGCCAAAAATAAGTTTGGGGGAGAATTTCACTTTCATTAATTATTGTCCCCATTACTAATTTTTCCTTCCAAGTCTACAGTTTTTTTAAGCTTAACAGATGACATTTGTGAGGACACTGCTGTAAACAGGTTTGAGGGAGATTTGTGCTCATTCACGCATTATTTTGCATTATCATAAATATAAGCATAATTTTTTTTGATAATGTAAGTTTGAAAGTGAAAAATTACATATGAAAGATAGGAATAGTTTGAGAAAAGCAAGAAAATTAGATATTTTCTTAAACGAAACTAGTAATAAGTAGTCATGAGCCGTTGTCCCAAGGGTTAGTAAGATGAAGGAAGTCACTAATACGAGGATAAAAATAAGTCTGAAAAATAGTCCATGTTTTGAGGCCAAACATTTGAATGTTAATATCCTACTATACGCACTTACACACATCTTGAAACTTGGGATAGTAGAGGATACCTTGAAATGCTCTTGTCTAAAAACCTTAGTATGAAGAAAAATAAATATAAATAAAGCATAAAGTATAAAATGGTGAAGAAAAATGAACACTGGTTTTGTAATTACTTAAGGCAGCATAAAATAAATATAGCAAGGGTGCTTATCACCTAGTGCCTTAGAGCAACTGGTTTGGGAGCCACTGCTAAGCCTTAGGTATTGCAAAACTGCTAATTATGCCTAATAAGTAAGCACATTTAGTAATCGGTCTGTTAGTACCTTAAGAAGTATTAACGGTCGCATGAAAAATGTGTGAGCAATTCCATTTATAATATTCACCGACTAAAAAGTACTAAGACGGAGGGACAAGAGTATGATAGCTTGAATTGAATTCTCCAAGTATAGGGATGTCTTTCACATACACGTAGGGATATATGATCGATGTTTGTATGAAAGGTAGGGAGGAAGAATAAAGGCAAAGTTTTATTGAGGGATAATGTAATTTCTAACATCTTTTCATGACCATTAAGATAGGGCTCATGGCAACTGAAAAGCTAGTGTAGTTGGAAACTCTTATTTTCAAGTTCTTTTTTTATAGTTCTTATCTTTATATGTGACTTTCACCATCTTCCTTTTACTATACGATTTTGTAGGTGTAATCCGCTGAAAACCCTCAGGAGACAACACTCCTCCTACTAGGGACACCTAGAGGTTTAACGGCTTGTTGCACGTGCTCAATGCAATCGTGTTGCCTACGAAAATGTGTTAGTTAGCTTTTCTTTTCTTCTTTCTCCCTCTCTTGAATAACAAGTTTGCTCGGGACGATCAAAATTAAGTTTGGGGGTATTTGTTCAGTCAAAAATATTGCACATTTGTTATAACATTTTCTTTACTTTTCTTAATAATAAAAGGGGTTTATTATAAATATAAAACATATTTGGAGTTTTTCTGCAAAATACTATTTACCATATGTTTATAAATTATATTTAACATTACGAAGGAAAATATATGCATATAATATTTATATAATATTTTGGTAATTAAAATATGTATATCATATCAAATATTCTAATCAAGATTCTTAAAAGAAATAATATCATGCAAATAATTAGAATAATGTTTCAAAATATATGCATAATATTTTAGTAATTAAAAGATGCATAGCATATTAAATATTCTTAATCAAGTTTCTTAAAAATTTATTACCATATATAGTGATTAAAATACTCTCTTTAATTTAATAAATAGTACTAACATTATTCATGAAGATATTGTGCAAGATTTAGCTCAGGTCAAGAGATCAAGATGTTCAAGATGTCAGGATAAAAAATCTGCCAAAATCATAAAATCAATAGTGGCAGAGACTTAGAATCCAAGCATATAAATCACCATATTAGGAAATCACCATATTAGGTAACTTGGTTTTCTGATTTGAGAGCTATATAAAGGACCGGGGGCTAAAGTTAGAGAGCATCACTTTTACCACAAAGCAAATCACCGTCAAAGAACAAGAGATCCACGACAGGTCCATGATTCGACGTGATAGTGCGACGTGAATATCGACGGAGCATCTACTTCCTACGGGGCAGAGATCAAGAGCAACTTTTTCCTCTTGTAATCTAGATTCATAGGATCTGTACTTATGAAGTTGATTAATAAAGGTAGATCATTTTGTTTAATTATTTATTTTCTGTATTTTTACTTTCTGCATTTTAATTATGATCTCATTTATTATCCTTTCTTCTTCTTCTCACAACACGCGTGAGTAATTCCTAGCTTGCTAGGGTTCGTAGGATTATGGTAGAATAATGATGAGAAAATATTTTAACTTCTTTTAAGTCTTATGAAGTTTATAAACCTTAATAAAGAATCGTTAACATTCTTATCGGACGCGCTACCAATCTATTGCTAGTCTCGACCACGATTTGAGATCAGATTAACAATTGTTTTGTTAAGGGCTACACATGAATAGAGATCAATGAAGGGAGAAGGGTCAATAGTGGGGAAACCCTGGTTTCTTTCAAGAACCCTAATTCTCATTCATCTTTATCAATCTAGTTTTAAATCTATCAATAGATAAAAGAAGTTATCTTTATTAATCATCCATGACTACTAAATCCTAACGAACCCTACAAGCCTTTTTATATAAAATCTATATCCGTAATTAATTTAGATCTTAAATAAACTATTCTCCTTTCTTCTTTTATTTTATTCAACTCGTCTAAGGTAAGATTAAAAGTTCCACACATCCCTGCGGACGACCCGTGCTCATCTCGGCTAGCTACAAGCGACACCGTTATTGATTGCGGTTATTCTACAAACACTTTTTCACGATCAATCAGCTACACAGCTACTCCAGCAATGAAGCCACCCCCAAGTCCCACCGGCAAATAGAAGGGTCACCCGTGACGAAGCCATTTTCAAGAGTTTCATTTTATCAAAAAAAATGGTATGTCCACCAGCAAAATGGGCACGGATGAAAACCCGAAAGGGCGCCGTGAGTAAAAAAGCAGGACTGCCGGCGAGTTTGTGAAAAACCGAAAGGAGCATAAACTCGTAAAATAAAAAAAATTCGTGCGCACTTGCATGGTCCGCTCGACCTTGTGAGGAGAAAATACATGTGTGAGATCCTTACGACTCACAAAGGAGCATCACACCATGAAATCCACACGGTTTCTAAGGAGAAAAAACACTTGAGAGATCCTCACGACTCATAAAGAGATTTCCCTTTTAAGACCCTCACGGCTCATAAGATTCAAAAGCCTTAAGCTATATGGATCTGAACCTATTCTTAAGCCCTCATATTCCCCTAATGCTGCCCTACAGGCGGTCCTATATTGACCTTTGTATACAATCCATGGGCATAAATAAATATATCCCCCATCAAGTTCCACGGTATTTACAGAAAAAAGTATTCGGTCAATGGCGAGAAATGTCCCCATATAGTGAGTGACACTTGTAAGCCCTCTCGACTTACAAGGAGAAAACACTCTTGTAAGATCCTTACGACTTATAAGAGAAAACACACTTTGAAATCCTTACGACTCCTATAGAGAAAATACACCTACGAGATCCTTTCGACTTGTAGGAAGAAATACCTTTATGAGACCCTTACGGCTCATAAAGTCAAAAAGCCTTAGTCGACAGGATCCTGACGCTGTTTGCTAAGCCACCTTTGTTTAAATTGACAAAGGCAAATGATGATTCGCTCCTGGAAATATTCCAGTGGTAGCGATGCTGATACCTAAATAGGTATCAAATTTTAAGTTCTCTCATGGCAAATGATAATTCGCTCCTGGCAATATTCCAGTGGCAGCGATACTGATGCCACAATAGGTATCAGGACCAAATTCCCAACTCGTGATAAAAAACCAGCAAGCAAAAAAAATATGCATAAAAAAGTCGAAATGGTAGGGCAACTAGCAATAAAGAGCAGTGGGTAAAAATATAAAAAAAATAGCCGAAATGATTGGGCACCGCGGATAAGAAGCCGAAATGATTGGGCAATCGCGACTTTCGCGATATAAAAAGCTGAAAAGATAGAGCATCGCGGAAATAAGAAATAAAATAAAATAAAATCTCCTCTGTCCTGCAGGTAAGTCCACACCGACCTGTGTATACAATCTATGGGCACAAATGAGAGAAAGAGAACTATATTTTCCCACCAGGCTCCTTCAAAGGGAGAATCAGGTCTCGATGGCAATATCTACAGCCTAGAGATCGGCTCGACGTTCTTCTCATTCCAACAGAGTGCAGACGTGATGTCAACAAAACTCCAAGGAGCCAAATCAAGACGGAGTAATGATAAAATCCTAGCTCCAACTTGTCGTCCTTCTTATTCCAGCAAGGTGCAGATACGACGTCTACAAGGACCCAAGAGTCAAATAAAAGTGGATCAATGGCATATTCCAAGCTCTAGATCTCAATGGCAACATTACAGCCTAGAGGTCGACTTAACGTGCTTCTCATTCCAACAGGATGCAGACGCAACGTCATTAACAAAAAAGAAAGACCCAAGGGTCAAAGTAAAAAAAAAGGGGAGTAATGGAAAAATCCTATCTCCAAGTCTTGACGGTATATATACAACCTAGAGACTATCCCGGTATTTCTTCTCATTCCAGCAGGATGCAGACACAATGTCATCATCAAAAAAAGAATGACCCAAGGGTCGATGAGAAAAGGAGTAATGGCAAAATCCTAGCTCCAAGTCTTGACGGTACATATAAAACCTTAGACTATCCCGGCGTTCCCCCTCATTTCAGCAGGATGCGAACGCAGCTATCAAATGAAACTAGAGAAATGGCATATTTCTAGCTCCGGACGTCATTTGCAATATACATAGCATAGAGGTCCTACAGATGTCTACCCTATTTCAGCAAACAATCGGCGCGACATCGTCAAAGCAAAAAACGAAATGACGACATATTCCTAGTTTTGGGTCTTAACGGCAAGTTATATAAAGCCCAAAAGGCCATTGGAGATCATCCCACCATAGAAGGGTATGGTTATGACTCATTGGGGCTCTAAATTGAGCGTAACCTCAAATAAAAAGCGTCATGGCAAAGTCCTAACGCTTGCTCTTTCGACGGTAATATGACCTAAGGGGATTACTTGAAAATGTCTTGTCCAGCTCCCGAAGGGATCAGAGACACGACAGTAGTGGGGCTACTCGAACAATGGCTTAAAGACTGTATATCGAGGGATACATCAGCCAATGCGTTGGTACCACGGACTAAAACCCTAGTACCACAAACCTAACAAACCTCTGTCGTAAAAAGAATGGAGGTTATCTACACACAACGTTAGGACAAGTTTGCCTGTAAACCCAAGAAAGGTAAACTAAAGATACTCCAAAATGAGTGAATAAACTATAAATTCCGAGATAAGTACATAAACTAAAGACTCGAAATGAGTGAATAAACTACAAATTTCGAACTGAGTACATAAATTAGAGACTCCGAGATGAGTGAATAAACAACAATACTCCGAAATGAGTGAATAAACTACAAACTCCGAAATGAGTACATAAACTAGAGACTCCGAAATGAGTGAATAAACTACAAACTCCGAAACGAGTGAATAAACTACAAACTCCGAAACGAGTGAATAAACTAGAGACTCCGAACAAGAACCAGAAATGTGCAATTCATAGGTCTCAGGGCTCAGAACTACACTTCTTAAGAATTGAAATCTGATTTAATGATAGATGACGACGCTTGTGTCTGCTCGCTATCTTCTCAGATAGATAAAAAAATGCTAGCCCGAAACTATACGTATGCTATGCAAGACAGTGAGGACACCTATTTAAGCGCTCACTTGCAAAAACATGAGTACTTGAATGAAGATAGCGTTGGAAGCATGCCGATTTATATATGCGTGCGGAGGGTCAGTGTATAACACGAGCACATCAGTGACGTTAGCAGGGTAAAAGTACATGTGCAGATGCAAGATGCACTCATAAATATATGTTGGGGATAAAACATTCAACGGTTAACAATAAAGAAACACATTTAAATAAATACTTTATTCTGCAGGAAATGGATCACCGAACATGGGATCAAAAAGGTACAAGGGTTTACAAAACTATGAATAAGGTTTTCTTAATCCCTCTCATCCTTCTATACCATATCGAAGCGTCGATCTTCGTAAGGAGTCTCTCTCCATCAATCAGCACCGTGCCCATCAGTGAAGGTAGACATGATGGCCTACTGAGCCTGTATCTGGATTAACAACTGAACAGAGTGATCCTTCAGAGGCTGGGTAATCAAATCTGCCTCATGAAAGCACTCGATTTTGTCTTCCATTGCGTCGAGCATCGCCGGAGTCATCTTTGCCGGATGAGGAGGAATGTCAGCAAACACAGTCAGGAGATCATCTGGAGCCAAATGGAGCCGATAGGAAGAAGGGAGCTCCTACGAGTCAGAAGCTCATACATCACCGTGTTATATTGGTCATCCATGAGAACGGGATCTACTAATCGTGCAGCAAAACAGGGAATAATTCCCTCGGTAAGCACCTCCTATGGTTGCCGACGAGCATGAGGACGATTGCAAGCCATAACTCTTGGTCTGTTTAAAAAAATGGTTCTCTCCTTGTGAAGGAGAAAAAGATCATTGCTTTGGAATATATAGAGAAGCATTCAAATTTAGGCACAGAAAATGTTGTGCATAGTGGAACTATTTCCAAGGCCTGCCAAAAAGGGTATGGGGAAAAAAGAGCTGACACATGGAAATCAGAGCAAGAAGGTGAAACGACTTCCTCAGCAGCGCCCCACATGCATAACACACGAGCGCCGGCGCTGATTCTTTTCAGGATTAGAACCTGTAGCAGCGCCTTACATGCATGACATGTAAGCGCCGGTGCTAGTTCTTTTAGGATTAAATCCTGTAGCGGCGTTTCACGCGCATAACACGTGAGCGCCGACACTAGTTCTTTTTATATATAACAACACCTCACATGAAGCACATACGAGCATTGGCGTAAATAAAAGGGGGAGCTTTGTCATTCATACTTCGAAGAAATTTATACATTGACAATATAAAAAAAAAGAAACAAACATCATCAAAATGTTTACAATGGCAGAACGCTAAGCTCTAGACATGGATTCTCAAACTCAAAAGCAAGCTTGAGCAATGCACGTTCAGCATCATCAACCATCTTCTTATGCATCTTCGCTCGGATGCAAGCGTCAGGGTCACCACTGATTTCCTCCACCCTATGATATACTGATACTATCGCTTTCTGTTGAAAGATGCGGTGCTAGAGAGCGACGAGATTATCTCCCCGTTTCTTTGAGATCAACCTCATCAAGTACACTGAATGTACCTTATCCTCAGCGTCATCGAGCGCTTGGAGTGGCATAACTTCAAGACGCCTGGGTATAGCTTCCCAGATCGACCCAACAACGATCTTTAAAAGGGCAGAACGGCAGGGAAGCAATCGACCGTTGTAACTGTCAAAGCGACGCATCACCTCAGTGCATTGGGCATCAGTGAACTCTTGGCCTTGACAGCAACCTTGGATGCAAATTTCCTCATAAGAGATAATTGTTGGGGTCAAAAATTGCACCCTGGTTGACCAAGTCAAAGTCAAGGTCAACCCCAAGCCAGGTGGGCCCAAGCCCAGGTCAAGTGGGCCCATGTCCGAGTCGAGCCGGAACATGAAGCGGCCGACCTCCCCATGCAAATCATGTAAAAAAAAAATAATTTTGATGTAATTTTTATGGGCATAAAGCCAAATTTTTGTAAGCCCATGGCTTATGTACAAAAAGAAATGGCACATGAGCCATGGGATGGGAAAAATGCCATTTTGTAAAGCCCAAGGGGCTATATGCAAATATGTAAGCATATATAAGGCAACATAATGATGAATAAAAGATATACTTTTCATTCCCCCCAAAAAAATTAGGGCCTCTGCCTCTTTCTCCTTCCTCAAGGTTCTAAAACCTTTTTCTTTCTTTTGAATTAAATCAAGAGTTTTACTCTTCCTTTTCCAAAACTAAATAGTTTTTCACCACAAAACCCACAAAGGGGAACTTAGATCTGTCATTAGATCTCAAAAAGAGGAGATTTTTAAGTCTCACCCCCTTTCTCCAAGATCCGGCCAAACGACAGGAAGAAGAAGGAGACCCATCTCCAGAAACCCCACTTTGGGGAAGAACTAGGGCTCAAGGGGAGAAGCCCCTTCATCAATTTCAAAATATCCTAGGAGTTTAACTCCTCATATATATATATATACAGAATAATAAGTGCTCCTTTCTGGGAGTACAACTCCCATTGCAGGGACCAAGTCCCTTTTGCCTCCCGAGCGCCCAAAGCGCTAGCGCCCTTGCGCTCAAAGCGCTAGCGCTCAAGCGCCCATGTGCTGACACGTGGGGCGCTAGCGCTCAAAGAACTAAAGCCCTTGCGCTCAAAGCTCTAGCGCCCGAGCGCCCACGTGATGACACGTGGGGCACTCGCGCTCAAAGCGCTCGCGCTCTTGCGCTCAGAGCGCTAGCGGCCGAGCTCTCACATGCTGACACGTGGGGAGCTAGCGCTCTAGCGCCCGAGCGCCTATGTACCTAGCACGTGGGGCGCTAGCGCACAAAGCGCTAGCGCTCTTGCGCTCAGAGCGCTAGCGCTCTAGCTCTCTTGCGCTCAAAGCGCTAGCACCCAAAGGCGCTGGCGTTTTTCCCCACGCATCCTTTGGATGCCCTTTCCTTTTTTCAAACACACACACACACACACACACACACACTCTACAACACCGTCCCTCTCAAAAAAAATTGGGCTGGGGCGCTGCCCAGCACCCCGCAAGGGGGCTGCTAGCCCCCTTGACCCCCAGCCCACTATCCGGGTAGCGGGAACCCCGTAAAAACTCTGCGGGGCCCCCGATATATTCAAAACCCCTTCAAAACACAACACTGCATATTGAGTTCGCATGACCAGTTTAACCCGTTAATCGGAGGTTCCCTCGCTCCAAAGGCGAGGGGTAATTAATGGCAGTTTAGTCCGCGGCTGCCGGAGATTCAGATCCCCATAATCAATAAACCCCTGCCTACCCTAGGCAGGGGGAATCTGTAGTATGCATGACAAGCGCACGCGTATTCCCATCTCAATGGGGTGACGAAAAACACCCTACAGATTCTGGCACGCCTGGTGGGACAAATCTCTCCTCCCATATTTCGGGTTAAACGTTCATGCGAACTCAATTAATATACATATCGATTGCCTGTACTGAAATCATGTTTCTATTTGCAGGATAAAAATCTCTAATTGAAATCTTCGGATGCAGCAAAAATGTCTCTAAGGACGAACTCTGCTCTCAGCACGGCTCCCATCTTCTACACGATGAAGATGGACGCCAGGACGGTCCTTCCGGCCAGTCTCGGACGACAGTGGGAGGAGCTGCCGCTACCATTTGGCTCTATTCTGTTCGTGTCAGCTAACACCGTCCCAGCTCCCTAAGCTCCGGTAACAGACAAGCCGGTCTCAAAAGGGAAAAGGCCGAATGTCATGGTCATGAGGGCACCTCAGCCCAAGCACAAGTCCATTTTCGGACGATTCTCCATTGCTCCAGCTGGGGGCAAGGACATCAACACCAGCAAAGCAACAAGGCATCTCGGGCAAGCTCCAGCGGCGCCTCTGACAACTGCTCGATTGGGTGTCTTCTCAAGCCTCCCCATCACTCAGCCTATAGCGGCTTCCCAAAGAGCAGAAGCCTGCCAAGCGCTCAAGGCAGAGAAGCTGAGGCAGAAGCGGCTCAGATACAGAGCTAACAAAAGGGCTAGCGCTCTGGCCATGTTAAAATTTATGAATTTCCAAAGCCCGGATCGCTCTGCAAAATCAGCCGCTAAAGATAAAGAGATGGCCGGGTATGTGGTCCACACTGTCCATATGGTAGGACATGAAGAAACGAACCCTCCTTTGTTTCACAGTCAGGGTGATGATACGGTGGACACTACCCAGCATCGGCTCGGTCTAAATGATGAGGAGCTCGCTCAGGCCGATAAGCCAAAGGAGCCCGGTGTTCCTGTGGAATTGAGCTCAGGCAATAAGGATGACTCGGTTGTCATAACCGGAACTACAGAACAAGCATTATTCCAATGGCTTCAGAGGCAGCTTCAGGACAGGGATGAGAAGTTAGCTAAGGTACAGTCTAAGGTCGACGAATTGGCAAACATCGCTGCAGATCTCATGACCCAAGTCGCCCGGTTGCAATTACAGCAGAATCAAATTTTGGTTGCCAGGGATTGATATCCGGAGGCAGCCAACTGATACCCCCTTCAACCTAAGAGCGGAGCGCCTTCGCGAAAAAACGGCCGCGATCAGCCTCCAGTCCCTCCGATACATACGCCGGAGGAGAATCGCCTCTGAAAGAGAAGCTGGATAGGGTCTATTCCTTCAAAAGGGACAAAGTCCACAAGATATTCAAGGACGCCCTAAAAACGGTCTACAACTGCCAGAATCAAAGAGGCCGCAAGAAGAGAATATGACCGACGACCCAAAATATTGCCCCTATCACAGGGTGATAGGTCATGCTATTGAGGACTGCTTCGTCTTCAAAGATTAGGTCGAAAGGAAATACAAGACGGGAGAGATAGAACTGTCTAAAGGCGTGCTAGTAAACAGTCAAGCTACGACCGCCGATTTCATACAAATGGAGACCGAAGCCATTCGGGAACCTAATCCTCCAAGACATGTGCCATTATCTGAAAAGGGCGAACCAAAGACTGATCGGCCTCATGGACCAGCATCAGTAAGGGCACCTACTCTAATAGAGAGAAAGAAGAAGGTGTACTCCTTCAGGAGGGACGAGGTCCGCAATATATTCGAGAAAGCCTTGAACAACGGTCTGCAATTGCCTATTCCGAAGAGACCACATGAAATGAATATGACCGGCAATCCTGTATACTGCCCATACCATAGGATGGTGAGTCATGCTATTGAAGACTGCTGTGTTTTTAAAGACTGGGCAGAGGACCAATACAAGCTTGGAAAAACCTCACGGTCCTCGGATGTATCGGCAAGCCACAGAGCTACGGTCATCAACACAGCTCCGCCAAGATCAAAATCCAAGGAGCTGGGATAAGCAAAGATGACCACCACGTCATTAAACTGGGAACAATCAACCTCTAAGTTGTTAAACTGGGAATGTAAAAAAAAATATATATGTAAATAAACAAAAAAAATGTGTAAATAAAAGAAAAATAAAAGCCGAAATGATGGGGCAACTCGCAATAAAAATCAGCGAGTAAAATAAAGATGAAAATAAAGCCAAAATGATGGGGCAACCGCGAATAAATAGCCGAAATGATAGGGCAATCGCGACCTTCGCGATAAGAAAAGCTGAAATGATATAGCAACCGCGGTAAAAAAAAGGTGAATGATGGGTCGCTCCTGGTACATATTCCAGGGCAGCGATGCAGATGCCAACAAAAATCCAATTTCCCAAAATTCTTCCGGCCCTACGGTTGGTCCCCAAGTTGACTACCGTATACAATCCACGGGCTCAAATAATTCTCATCATACCCATGCCCCACCGCAACCACCAGTTACGCGGCTGGTCTCCGCCCTTGGAATTATGCTCTATTTAGGAAGACCCACTCATATGTCCTTACGATACATGAGAAGAACGAACTTACGGGATCCTCACGACTTGTAAGAAAACACCTTCGTGGGATCCTTACGACTCACAAAGGAAAAACACACTTAGGGGTCCTCACGACTCCTAAGGAGAAAATGCACCTACGGGATCCTTACGACTCGTAGGGAGAAAATGCTTTTATGGGACCCTTATGGCCCATAAAATTGAAAAGCCTTAGGTGATAGGGATCTAAACCTGTCTCCTAAGACATCGCTCCCCAATAGGTAATGGAGAATGATGAGTCGCTCCTGATACCATATTCCAGTGCAGCGATGCAGATGCCAGCCAAATTCCAAATCCCATACCCCAATGGCGAATGATGAGTCGCTCCTAGTACCATATTCCAGTGCAGCGATGCAGACGCCAGCCAAATTCCAAATCCCATACCCCAATGGCGAATGATGAGTCGCTCCTGGTACCATATTCCAGTGCAGCGATGCGGACGCCAGCCAAATTCTAAATCCCATACCCCAATGGTGAATGATGAGTCGCTCCTGATACCATATTCCATTGCAGCGATGCAGATGCCAGCCAAATTCCAAATCCCATACCCCAATGGCGAATGATGAGTCGCTCCTGGTACCATATTCCAGTGCAGTGATGCAGACGCCAACAAAGTCCCGAAATTTTTCCGGCCCTACGGTCTGGATCACACATCCTGCAAAACCGTATATAATACATGGGTGTAAAACGATCCCAATCTCTCCCAAGTCCTATCGGCGAGACCACATTCAAAGTCCCGCCAGCGATTGGAGAAAAAAAGGGGTATGTCCACATGCAAAATGGGCACGGATGAAAACCCGAAAGGGCTCCGTGAGTAAAAACTGCAGGACTGCCGGCGAGTTTGTGAAAAACCGAAAGGACGCAAACTCGTGAAAAAGAGATGAAATGCACTCGCAAAGTCCTCTCGACTTTGTGAGGAGAAAATTCCCGCATGAGATCCTTACGACTCACAAAGGAGCAACACACTTGGGGGTCCTCACGACTCCTTAGAATAAAATACACCTACGGGATCCTTATGACCCGTAGGGAGAAAATGCTTTGTGAGACCTTCACGGCTCACAAAATTGAAAAGTATTAGGTGATAGGGACCTAAAACCTGTCTCCAAAGCCATCGCTTCCTGATAAGCAAGCACAAATGATGATTCGCTCCTGGTACCATATTCTGGTGTAGCGATGATGATGCCAAGCAAAAACCAATTCCCAAATCCTCCCTGGTCAAATGATGAGTTGCTCCTGGCATTATTCTAGTGCAGCAATGCAGATGCCGACAAAAAACCAATCCCAAAATCCTCTCAAAGACAGATGATTATTCGCTCCTGGTACCATATTCCAGTATAGCGATGCTGATGTCAACCCAAATCACAATCAACAAGTCAACTTCAACTCCGACACCGCAGAAAGTGGAGCAAGTCAGAATCCAATCTCGACACCGCAAGAAGCGGAGCAAGTCAAGTTCACCCCTGACACTGTAGGAGGCAGAGCAAGTCAAATAGAGCGTCGACCGTCCATGTCGCAAAAAGGGCAGTGCAGGCTTCCTACAAAGTAGGAACCAGATCACTCCGGGCCAGAGAAAAGTCTACCATGGACACTCCGTCTCGGAGACGCTTCAAGCGTCAACCGTCCATGTCGCTAAAAGGGCAGTGCGGGCTTCCCACAAATCGGGAACCAAATCGCTCCGGATCAGAGCGTCGACCGTCCATATCGCAAAAAGGGCAGTGCAGGCTTCCTATAAAGCAGGAACCAGATCACTCCGGGCCAGGAAAAAGTCTACCATGGACACTCCATCTCGTCGACGCGTCACGCGTCGACCGTCCATGTCGCAAAAAGGGCAGTGCAGGCTTCCCACAAATCGGGAACCAAATCGCTCCGGATCAGAGCGTCGACCGTCCATGTCGCAAAAAGGGCAGTGCAGGCTTCCCACAAATCGGGAACCAAATCGCTCCGGATCAGAGCGTCGACTGTCCATGTCGCAAAAAGGGCAGTGCAGGCTTCCCACAAATTGGGAACCAAATCGCTCCAGATCAGAGCGTCGACTGTCCAAATCGCTTCGGGCCAGGGAAACTTCTACCACGGACCCTCCGTCTCGGAGATGCGTCAAGCGTCGACCGTCCATGTCGCAAAAAGGGCAGTGCAGGCTTCCCATAAATCCGGAACCAAATCACTCTGGATCAGAGCATCGACCATCCATGTCGCAAAAAGGGTAGTGCAGGCTTCCCACAAATCGGGAACCAAATCGCTCCGGATCAGAGCATCGACCGTCCATGTCCCAAAAAGGGCAGTGCAGGCTTCCCACAAATCGGGAACCAAATCGCTCTGGATCAAAGCGTTGACCGTCCATGTCGCAAAAAGGGCAGTGCAGGCTTCCCACAAATCGGGAACCAAATCGCTCCGGATCAGAGCGTCGACCGTCCATGTCGTAAAAAGGGCAGTGCAGGTTTCCTACAAAGTAGGAACCGGATCACTCCGGGCCAGGGAAACGTCTACCACGGACACCCCGTCTCGGAGACGCGTCAAGTGTTGACCGTGCATGTCACAAAAAGGGCAGTGCAGGCATCCCACAAATCAGGAACCAAATTGTTCTGGATCAGAGCGTCGACCGTCCATGTCGCAAAAAGGGCAGTGCAGGCTTCCCACAAATCAGGAACCAATTCGCTCTGGATTAGAGCGTCGACCATCCATGTCGTAAAAAGGGCAGTGCAGGCTTCCTACAAAGCAGGAACCAGATCACTCCGGGGCAGGAAAACGTCTACCATGGACACTCCGTCTCGGAGACGCGTCAATCGTCGACCGTCCATGTCGCAACAAGGGCAGTGCAGGCTTCCCACAAATCGGGAACCAAATCGCTCCGGATCAGAGCGTCGACCGTCCATGTCATAAAAAGGGCAGTGCAGGCTTCCTACAAAGTAGGAACCAAATCGCTCCGGATCAGAGCGTCGACCGTCCATGTCGTAAAAAGGGCAGTGCAGGCTTCCTACAAAGAAGGAACCAGATCACTCCGGGCCAGGGAAACGTCTACCACGGACACTCCGTCTCGAAGACGCGTCAAGCATCGACCGTCCATGTCGCAAAAAGGGCAGTGCAGGCTTCCTAAAAATCAGAAACCAAATCGCTCTGGATTAGAGCGTCGATCGTCCATGTCGCAAAAAGGGCAGTGCGGGCTTCCCACAAATCGGGAACCAAATCGCTCCAGATCAGAGCGTTGACCATCCATGCGCAAAAAGGGAAGTGCAGGCTTCCCATAATTCGGGAACCAAATCGCTCCGGATCAGAGCGTCGACCGTCCATGCGCAAAAAGGGCAGTGCAGGCTTCCCATAAATCGGGAACCAAATCGCTCCGGGCCAGGGAAACGTCTACCACGAACACTCCATCTCGGAGATGCGTCAAGCGTCGACCGTCCATGTCGCAAAAAGGGCAGTGCAGGCTTTCTACAAATTGGAATCAAATCGCTCCGGATCAGAGCGTCGACCATCCATGTCGCAAAAAGGGCAGTGCAGGCTTCCTACAAAGCAGGAACCAAATCGCTCCGGATCAGAGCGTCGACCGTCCATGTCGCAAAAAGGGCAGTGCGGGCTTCCTACAAAGCAAGAACCAGATCACTCTGGGCCAGGGAAACGTCTACCACGGACACTCCGTCTTGGAGACGCGTCAAGCGTTGTCGCAAAAAGGGCAATGCAAGCTTCCTACAAATCGGAAACCAAATCGCTCCGGATTAGAGCGTTGACCGTCCATGTCGCAAAAAGGGCTGTGCAGGCTTCCCACAAATTGGGAACAAAATCGCTCCGGATCAGAGCGTTGACCGTGCATATCGCAAAAAGGGCAGTGCAGGCTTCCTATAAAGCAGGAACCAAATCGCTCCGGATCAGAGCGTCGACCGTCCATGTCGTAAAAAGGGCAGTGCAGGCTTCCTACAAAGCAGGAACCAAATCGCTTCAGACCAGAGCGTCGACCGTCCATGTCGTAAAATAGGAACCAAAGCAAGTCGCCTCCACGCGAAAGAAGATCCATCAATTTCATGCACACGACCTACATATGTAGTGTGCATTTATTGATGGGGGGCACTTTGTTGGGGTCGAAAATTGCACCCCGGTTGACCAAGTCAAAATCAAGGACAACCCCAAGCTAGGTGGGCCCAAGCCCAGGTCAGGTGGGCCTAAGCTTAGATCAAGTGGGCCCATGCCTGTGTTGAGCCGGAACAGGAAGCGGCCGGCCTCCCCATGCAAATCATGTAAAAAAATATAATTTTGATGGGCATAAAGCCAAATTTTTGTAAGCCCATGGCTTATGTGCAAAAAGAAATGGCACATGAGCCATGGGATGGGCAAAATGCCATTTTGTAAAGCCCAAGAGGCTATATGCAAATATGTAAGCCTATATAAGGCAACATAATGATGAATAAAAGATATACTTTTCATTTCCCCCAAAACCTTTTTTCTTTCTTTTGAATTAAATCAAGAATTTTACTCTTCCTTTTCCAAAAATAAATAGTTTTTCACCACAAAACCCACAAAGGGGAACTTGGCTGTCATTAGATCTCAAAAGGGGGAGATTTTTAAGTCTCACCCCCTTTCTCCAAGATCCGGCCAAACGACAGGAAGAAGAAGGAGACCCATCTCCAGAAACCCTACTTTGAGGAAGAAGCAGGGCTCAAGGGGAGAAGCCCCTTCATCAATTTCAAAATATCCTAGGAGTTTAACTCCTCATATATATATATATATATACATACAGATTAATAAGTGCTTCTTTCTGGGAGTACAACTCCCATTGTAGGGACAAAGTCCCTTTTGCCTCCCGAGCGCCCAAAGCGCTAGCGCCCGAGCGCCCACGGGGCGCTAGCGCTCAAAGCGCTGGTGCCCAAAGCGCTAGCGCCCGAGCGCCCGAGCGCCCACGTGCTGACACATGGGGCGCTAGTGCACAAAGCTCTAGCGCCCCAAGCGCTAGCGCCCGAGGGCCCACGTGCTGACACATGGGGAGCTAGCGCTCAAAGCGCTAGCGCTCTTGCGCTAGCGCTCTGGCGCCCGAGCGCCCACATGCTGACACGTGGGGCGCTAGCATTCTTGCGCTCAGAGCGCTAGCACCCAAAGCACTAGCGCCCGAGCGCCCACGTGCTGACACGTAGGGCGCTAGCGCTCAAAGCGCTAGCGCCCGAGCATTCACGTGCCTGGTATGTAGGACGCTAGCGCTCTTGCGCTCAGAGCGCTAGCGCTATTGCGCTCAGAGCACTAGCACCCAAAGGCGCTGGCGCTTTTCCCCGCGCATCCTTTGGATGCCCTTTCCCTTTTTCATACACACACACACACACACACATACTCTACAATACTGTCCCTCTCAAAAAAATTTGGGCCGGGACGCTGCCCCGCAAGGTGGCCGCTAGCCCCCTTGACCTCCATCTTGCTATCCGGGTAGCGGGAACCCCGTAAAAACTCTACGGGCCCCCGATATATCCAAAACCCCTTCAAAATACAACACTGCACATTGAGTTCGCATGATCAGTTTAACCTGTTAATCGAAGGTTCTCTCGCTCCAAAGGCGAGGGGTAATTAACGGCAGCTTAGTCCACGACTGCCGGAGATTCAGATCCCCACAATCAATAAACCCCTGCCTACCCTAGGCAGGGGGAATCTGTAGTACGCTTGACAAGCGCGCGCGTATTCCCATCTCAATGGGGTGACGAAAAACACCCTAAAATAATCTCTTCAAGATCATACAAATTAGAATCCATAATACCTGAAAAGAAAAACCAGTGGAAGGTTAGCAATCAAAATAATAAAATCATTACACTCTAAAGGAAAATCAATGGCCCCCACAAAAATCAAGAGTTTAATTCTAATCAGAGGTAGTTCTGTAAGCGGAGATCTAAGCTCTGAGATAAGAATTAAATTCCCAAAGAAGAAAGAAACTTCAAGAAGATGATGAAACGACAGTCATTTCAAGAGACAAAGGCCCTATTTATAGGATGTGAAGGGACGGTTCAACTTCCTAAAAGATCAAACGGCGGAAAAAATGACACTGTTGCACCCACGTGTGAGCCACGTGAGAACAACTGTGGGGGGCATTTGTTCCCCCAAAATTTAAACAATATAAAAAGAGCTAAGCTCTGTTGAATTTTAATAAGGCAGCGCCTTACGTGCTTTTCATGAGGGCACCGACGCCAATCTAGTTAGATTAAATCCTATGATGGTGTCGCACATGCTCCTCATGTAGGCGCCAATGTGCAAAGCACATGAGCGCTTATTATAAAAATTAGATTCTTATATGGCACCACACGTGTTCTTCATGTGGGTGCCAATGTGCAAAGCACAGAAACACCTATCATAAATAAGAATTTAATTCTTAAATGACACCCACGAGCACAACACGTGAGCGCCGGCGTCCAAGTTTATACTAGTAGAATTAAATTCTACATTTCCCTAACAAAAAGTTGGGATATTCTCTGTTAAAGAGAGCTTTTGAATCAAAAATCCAACGGTGATGATAAATCATTAAACAATAGAATTAAATTCTATTCTAAGGAATATTTGTCCTTAATCTTTACAAATAAAGAAGATTGCTCTCTGTAAAACAGAGAACTCTTGGATAAAAAATCCAATGGTGATTAAAAATCGCCGTTTGACAAAATAAAATTCTGTATATGGGAAAATATTTCCCCAATCTTGTTAAAAACAAGAAAATATATTCTGTAAAACAGAAATACTTGGATCAAAGATCCAATAGTGGGTAAAATTCCCCAAATCAATTTTGAGACCAATTAAATCAATTGGAATCTCTCAATGAGAGATTTTCTCAAAACTAATTAACAATTTGCCTCCACTATATAAAGGATCCGAGACTTCAAGTCTCAACACGCAATCATATAAAGGGAACCCCCCATAAGCTTCTGAAAAATACAGAAAGCTTTCAAAACAACAGAGAATTCAATTTTCAATAAAAGAAGAATAATTTCCTCCTCAAAACCCTAGGTAAAGAAAACACAGAGATCAATTTTTTTTTACCTATATAAGCGTATAACCCTTCTCAAAGAACTTAGTTCTTTCTCTGGATCAGAGGTCCACAAGACAACTTTTCCACAAGTTAAGAATTTAATTCACAACGGGAAGATCTTTTCTTGAGAATCAAGCATTTAGAAAAGAAATAGGAAAAGAACCTATCTTATGATAATTTAATTCCTCAGAAAATAGGGTTTAACCCTAAGAAACTTAGTTATTATAAAAGAAAACGACATAAGAACTTTGTTCTTGAAGAAAAACTAATCCCAGATCTTCAAAACAAAAATCTTGGTGCCATTAATGGTCAAAATACCATTAACAGAGATTCAATCTCTAAAAACGAAAAAAATTAGCACCGCACATGCTTCCCATATGGGCGCCTTCAACGGATTCCCGAAACAAAAGGAAATCAACGCCTTATGTGAAAAACACGTGGGCGTCCAAAATAGAAGACCAACACCTCATATGAAAAACACGTGGACGTCCAAACTAAAATGCCAGCGCCTCACGTGAAATACACGTGAGCGCTGAATAAAAGTGCTCAACATTTCATATACAGCCAAAAGGCTGAGTGCTTAGCACTGATTGGGCAGCGCCCCGCGCCTCACGTGCTCCTCACGTGGATGCTACACAAAAAATGTTTAGCACTCCATATATAGCCAAACGGCTAAGTGCTTAGCACTGATTGGGCAGTGCCCAGCGCCACACGTGCTCCTCACGTGGACGCCATAAAAAAAGCGCTTAGCACTGTTCCCCTCCGAATGACGGCGCACAGGACTGCGATGTGTCCTGACGCTGAGATTCGGGCCAGATGCTATTTGGTTTTATACGTTTACCTCTCTGAAGATGCCAAGTTGATTTATGGCACCGTGTATCGGAGGTTTAGACGGATGCGGCCGATGTAGCAGACTTCGTGAGATTCCCCCTCGCTAGAGGGGTTTTTGATTGTGGGGACGCTCTTCCCTGCAGGCGCAAGCCCCTGCAGTTAATTACGCTACCGCATCGCGGTAGCCACTTTCTCCGTCTCCAGAATTTCACTTCGTGTGGTGTGTGTTTGTTTTGTTTGTGGTTGCCCGTGGATTGTATACGGAGACTGAGTAATACCGTCGCCCGTAGGACGTGGATTAGTCCAAATCCGTATTTACTTAGATTTGGGTTTGGTGTTTTTAGTTTAAGGATGCATTAGTCGCGTTGCGGCTAAGATCAACTTAAACGTTCGTTAAGGATACAATAGTCCTGTTTGAGACTAAGATCAACTTAACGTGATAATCCATTTAATATCTGGCCATCGGGACTCGTCACCTCTCTAACGTCGTTGAAAGATTACAACGGCAGATGTTAGAGGATTTCAGAGATGTACCCTTGAACCAAAGTCGATTTAGGGTTTTATAATCCATTTGAATGTTTAAGGATACGTTAGCCGTGTTTGGGGGCTAAGATCAACTTAAACGGGATCGTTTAGATCTAGCAAAAGAGCATTTGGAGGCTCTATTGTTCCAGTTTAAGGACGTAGTGGTCTATAGGTAGTTTAAGGACGTTGCGGTCCATATTCCAGTTTAGGGACGTGGTGGTCCATGTTCCAGTTTAGGGACGTGGTGGTCCATCGCCAGTTTATGGACGTAGTGGTCCATCATTAGTTTAAGGACGTTTCGGTCCATTATTAGTTTAAGAACGTTTCGGTCCAATATTAGTTTAGGGACGTTTCGGTCCAGCATTAGTTTAGGAACGTTTCGGTCCGACATTCCCATTTAGGGACGAATATTAGTTTAAGGACGTTTCGGTCCAATATTAGTTTAAGGACGTTTCGGTCCACGAGTTTAAGGACCCCGCAGTCCATATTGATGTGTGGCCGTTGGGACCCGTCACCTCTTTGACGTCGTTGAGGAATTACAACGATGGATGTCAAAGGAGTTCGGAGATGTACCCTCGAACCGGATGTAGATTGATTTAGGAGAGCCATTTTGCTCAGTCAATTTAATTTAAGGACTTACGGCCAGAATTAGGCTAAGTCCAGTTGAAAATGTCCAACATTTTATTTATTTTTAGTCCATTAGACCTGTGTTAGGCCTTTGCCCACACTTAAATAATGCATTGCATTACTTCTATTTTCTTGTTTGGGCTCTGCCCATAAAAGATGCAGAGCATCAATTTATTTTGGGCTCTGCGAGGCATCTGCATAGCATTTTATTATTTTTGTTTGGGCTTTGCCCATTTATAAATGATGCAGAGCATCAATTTAATTAGGCATGTTTGGTTTTTTAATTGGGCTTGGCCCTGCATTGCATTTGTTAGGCACTTTGCGCCACTCACTGAGCGCAAGCGCTTGTGGTGAAGACACGTGTCATGCTCTGGTGAGCGCAAGCGCAACAGTGCAGTGCGCTGCGCTAGTGCGCTGCGCTGTTGCGCTGCTGACACGTGGCGTGCTCTGGTAGCGCAACAGCGCAGTTTGCAAGTGCAAAGCACTAAAAATCTTTTAGATTCAAGAACAGAAGTACAAAGCACTATTTGATTTCTTGATCTAATTTAGATCAAAGAAAATAAGTTTTTTCTTGTTTTTCTTATCTCAGAGAACCAAAGGTTCATGAAAAGTGCAAAGCACTATATTTATTTTATTTTTATTAAAGATCATTGATCTTGTTTTTTGATTTATGATCTGTTCCTAAGAGAACTTTCTCTTTTTTTCTAAAGGTTTTTACCTTTTTTTATTCTTGAGGAGTTTCTCAGAGTTCTTTTCTCTCCTCCTTTTTTTTAGAAAGATATTGATGCCTTTTAATTGAGGCCTATGGTCCTTTTTATAGTGCCCATAAATTAGTTAAATTTGTTAAAGAGATCTTTCTCTGAGTGATTTGGGGAATTTTCCCTACCGTTGGATCTTTGATCCAAGAGCTTCTGCTTTGCAGAAGAAAATCTTTTTGTTTTAATAAGAACAGAAAAGATTTCTTAAAATTTTAATTCTGTTTGGTGTAGATGCCCCAGCGCGTGACACGTGTCGCGCAGCGCTCAGCGCAGCGCAACTGCGCTAGCGCATCTGCGCTGACACGTGTCGCGCAGCGCACAGCGCAGCGCAACTGCGCTAGCGCATCTGCGCATCCACGCAGTGCCAGCGCAACCGAAGCGTTGCTTCCTTTAATAGAGCTTTGCTCTGATTGGGTGCGCCTTCTTGGGCACTGCGCTGACGTATCAGCGCCTGACATGTGGCGCGTTGCGCCCGAGACTTGAAGCGTTGCTTCAGAATTTTTGAATTTTGAATTTCAACAGAGCTTTGCTCTAATTGGGCGAAACAAATGCCCCCCCAACGTTGCGCTCACGTGGTGTACACGTGAGTGCAGCGATGGCAAACTCCTGATCGTTGGATCAAGGGGTGAGCTCAAGGGGCGCAAGCACCTTATAAATAGGACCTCTGGCCCTTAGAAAAATCTCACCATTTTCTAGATTTTGATTTCCAGAGCTTTGCTCTCGCTTAGAACTTCAGAGCTTTGCTCTCGTTTCCAGAACTTTAGAGCTTTGCTCTCATTTTCCAAGTTAGAAAATTTTAGGTAAAATTAATCTTAAATTAAATATTTTAATTAACTAATAGAGCTTTGCTCTTACAGATGTTTTGATCTAAATAGATCCCCATTGGGATTTTATAAACAGAGCTTCGCTCTCAAAAACTTGCAGATCTACAGGGATCTTGTTCATAGGTTTTAACCCATGAACAGAGCTTTGCTCATAGATCATCTGTGGATTTTTTAGATCTGATAAAATGAAAAAATTTCACAAGTTTTTCGTGGATTTTCCAAGATTTCAAAATTTTTAATTCTTTTAGGTGTAGACATTTTCTGATGGACCTTTCCATTATAACCATAGAGCTGTGTTCTTTTTAAGGAATCTTATTTCCCTGGGACCCAAGTTTGACAAGTGTCACTCTGTGACAGAGCTTTGCTCTAAGAGAGGAGATTTTCTCCTTGTCTCTAGGCATTCTTCCCACCCCCCCTTTTTAATAAATGGGAATGTTTTTCTGGGGACCAACTGACAATCTCATCCAATGATGAGGTTGTCTGACGTATTGTCATCCAGATTTTGTGGGTCCCCCTTTGGTCTCCTACTCACTGCACTACTGTGTGGTGTAATTAATTAATTTTAATTTAATTTAATTAATGCTTTTTTTTTAGATGCCAAATGTTGAAATTACAACACTAACGGCTAAATTGTTTTTTTGCAGCGATCATGTCTCTAGACACTTCATTCCCGTTCGTCCGCTCGGAGGAGGGATTTCCCGAGGCGCCCTTGGACCGTGAAGTCCTGGCCATGATTAAGGAGTACGACCCGGAACACAAGAGTCTCCACCTTTGGGGGTCGTGGTATAATCAGATCATCATGGGCCGCCGGAGCTTCACACGCGCGGTGCCGTCGGAACCCATCACGGCGATTCACTATGCTACCCCACCCTCGGTGCAGTATGCCGTGGAGTTGGTGGATTGGACATCGAAGGGTTTTCTACATCCCGCTATAGATGCGATACCGGTTCAGCGTCCTATGGTTTTGGACATCCTTGGGCGTCGTATCTGTCAGGGTGAAGCACGACCTTGGGGGCAATCTTATAACCTTGGTCTGATCCCCCGCCACCCGATTGGCTATCTGCCGTGGGCCCGGTACATCCTGTCGACGAAGAAGTCGCAGTTGATAAGATTAGGACTGTACACCGCGGTCTACGTCTCTCTTTTCCAGTATCCCATGCTCCCCACCTGGTGGTTCAAAGCTTTCTTGGAGCAATGGAATATTCCTACCCACACTTTCCTTGCCATGGATCGGGAAGTGTCAATCTCCTTGGAGGAGTTTGCGGAGGTATCCGGCTTACCAGTGATGGGGGAACATTATGAGGAGCTGCTCCCGACAGATGTGTACGTCTTTGGTGCTAGGCCGATGGTAAGGGGGGTCACACCAGAGAATGCCGTTCAACATCAATTCCCAAGCTTGATTAAAGTGTTGAACATATACGAGTCCCTCTTCGTCGAACATGGGGGTCGGGGAGTTAACTTTGAGGACTTCATTGCTCGTTTCCTTCGTCCAAGCGTCATCTCATCGGAAGCTGCCAAGTTCGCCACCCTGGATGACCCCTTCGGTCTAGGTGTGGACAACCTACCGGAGAAGGATATAGATTAAAAGGATTTTTTTCTTCCGGACTTCCCTACTATGTCATTTGCAGAAATTGCGGCCCCTGGAATAGATGAGGAGGCCTTTTTCTTGGGATTTCTTGGATTGTGGCTGAGCTGGTTTGCGATCCCAATGCACTCTCATCGGATGCGACCCTCTGTCTTTTACCCAGCCCACCGGATGGTCATCGGGGTAAAGGTAGCTGTTGGGATTGCTGGCTTGGCGCACTTATACCATGGCCTCAGTCGAGCAGCAGATTCTAATGAGCCCGGGGTACTGCATGTGGTCTTCCCGATGCATTACTTTGCATCGTGGCTCGAGCTACACACAGCGGGTGTCTTCGGCATGCATAAAAGGCCCTCGTTCTTTGACAAGTGCGGTTTTCCCCGCATTATACAGCTGATCGGCGCATCAATTGTAACCCCATCACCGTGGAACGCCAGGGGCTTACTCCTTCGCCCTCACACCGTTGGAGCTGGTATGTCCTTTGTCGATAAGGTATTGACTATTGGAAAGGTGTCTACCACTATGACGCGGCCATTACAAGATGTCTTTAAAGATGGAGCCTCAGTTTTGACGGCTCGGGAGACCCTTCACTTATATTCCATTAGACCTGGTTTCTTAGTCTTTAGGCAGAATGGTGTGGCAATTTTTATGAGGTATAACCCGCATCGTTTTGCTCAACAACTGGGCTACGATCAAGGGGTCCCCTAGGAAGCCTTCTTGCTGGAACCCACTGCTACTGAAGAAGGGATGGAGAATGCACTGCACCATTTCATGCGCTTGAATACGAGCTCTCATTTTTTATCAATGCGCCGGCTTATGCTCCGAGACTCCTCAATGTGTACAAAGACTGGTACAATCATGCAACAGGAGCAATTATAAAGGAGGAAAGGCGACCGTTGGTCGATCGTAAGGGTATGCCTCCAGGTACCGATCGCAACGCTCCTTTGGTCCCAAGGACCCCAGTAGTTGCCCCTTTAAAAGAGGTCAGGGGCAGACCGTCGCGTGCGCAAAGTCCTCCGCACGGATTGCCGCTTCCCGATATTAAAGATGCAGCCCCAGCGCCCCGTGCTCCAGTGGAGACAGTGGTCGTGGCCTCGCCGGAGTCCGGTGTAGGTGCAGACATCGGGACCCGCCGTCCCAAGGTGGCTGCTAAACGTAAGTCGATCCCCCGTGAGCCTAGGGTTGGAGGGCAAAAGAAAAAGAAGTCGCTATTCGCTGCGGACGTCGTGTTCGGTCAGGAACCCCATGCTCCCTATGCCGAGGGCCTGATCGAATACGGGACGAACGAAGGACTACTGATGCCGCCGCCGGACGATACAGACTTGGAAGCCGCTCTCGAAACTTCGGCGTGGTTGGCGAAACGTGACGCGTGGCTGGCTAAGCTTGCGCAATCAGGTAATTACTAGTCACATTTTCTTTATTGTAACATATCTTCCTTATTGCTTTTGAGTAACACTTTTCTTTCTTTCCTTCCAACAGGCATCACTGATGAAGAAGCCATCGCCGCTTCTTTGAAGACTTTCCAGGAGGAGGAACGCCTTAGAGCGTCTATGGGCCTTAGTAAGTTTTAATCCATCAAGTCTCCATCTCCCTCGTGCTATGGTCGATCTAACCTCTCTCTTTTATTGCAGAAACCTTAATGCCGTTCCCACCGAGCGACGCAGATGTTTTACCAGTTGCCGATGTTCCCGCTTCCTCTGGGCCACCGCAGGGGGCTTGTCTTGAAGAGCCGATGAAGGATGCCTTAAAGGCTCTGGAGGCATCCCTGAATGAGGATGACGATGCCTTGAAGGAGGCATCACTAAGGTCCATCGTGACAGCCCGGGAGGAAAGGAAGCGGTTGAGGCGTGAGGCGAAGGCGCGCAGGGCTGCCTTGGCTATGGGAGCGGGTCCCAGCACCGCCCCTCGTGCTGATACTCCATCTGAAGATGCCCTGTCGCTCTATCCACTGCCCGCAGAGAGGTGGCGCGCGCAGTTCGGAGCGCAAACGGTAAATCCGCTTCAAGTAATATTTCTCTCAGAGTTTTTGTTATAAGGATTTTTAATGCCATTGGTCCTTATTTCCTTTATCTTGCAGGGCTAAGTCCGATCGAGGGGGAGGCGAAAACCGTTGATCCCAAAGAAACAGAGGAGGCGGTACCTGCTGAACTCGAGCCGACGGTGGGCAACGTCGTTGTGGCTTCGGAGCCTGAGGTGGAGGTCCAGGGGCCTGCAGCCGAGAAGGTTATTGATGCCGAACCTGAAGCGGTGGCAGACGATATGGTCATTATAACTGAACCGAGGGTGGTGGCGGACGAGGCGCTCGAGGCCGGTTATCTCGTGGTGATGGTGGACGATACAACCGCGACTACTGAACCTGAGAGAGTAGTGGGTGAGGTAGCCATGATTCCCGAGGACGAGTCAACCGCTCCTTCTCTGGAATCTGGCAATACTCCAGTCATAGCCCTCCCCGTCTATGGTCCTCCGCCGTCTCCAGGTCTCGTGAGCACCACGACGGTTCCCATTGAGTCAGGTGATGAGGCCACGGGCGGTGGTCTCATGTCAATAGAGGAGGGAATCGCCTCTGTTTCAGCCGGAAGCTCCTCAGGTAAACCTTAGGTTACTGTCTTTCTTATTTTACAATCCTTTCTGACAAGTTCACCTTTCTTGTAACGCAGGTGCAGCCAGCGCCGATGCCCCACTGCTCGAGGGAGCGCCTTCAACAACTGCCTTGGTGGTGGTCACCTCTCAACCCTCTCTTATACCCTCGAAGATGTTGGAAGGTATGTGTTTACGATTTTTTAATCTTATCTTCTAGACGTATAATTTGTGTACTAAAGTCACACTGTTGTGTTTCCAGGAGTGCTTTTTGATCATATATATCAGATGTTGCTCCCACACTTTTCTTTCCCATCCGAGCTTGCTTCTTCCTCTGGTGGCGTTGGTGAGTATGATTTCCGTTGACATCCTTCCTCTTTTTTTTTATTGATGGAATTACCTCTAACCTATTTTTTCTCATCTCAACTGTAGTGCTACAGATTGAAGGAGGGGATAAGAGATCAGCTGCGCCACCAGCCCTGCCGACCTTGCCACCTGTCTCAACTGGTATAGTAACTATCACATTGATAAAGTCTTCCTTCTTTATTTTCAGAACTGTTATCTGATCACATCTCGTTTCTTTTCAGCCGTCGTTCCGATCTCGGCGCCCTTCGAATCTCGCATCATAATGCCGGAGGGTCCTTATCTGAGGAGTCTGTCTTCAAAAGGCGCCGCGAATAGTCTGCGCATATTGAGTGACTACGTCGAGGAACTCGACGTTGAAACTCCTACATCTGCCGCAGACTTCTCTATGATGGTTAACCCGATGCTAGCAATACTCGTGAACTTTCATGGTGAGGGCATCGTTGCATCCTAGGTTAACCATTGTAGGGAGATCGAGGGTCGCCTATATCAGTTGGAGTCGCTGCGTCCCGCTCCCGAAGCCTTGGCTGCCAGTAATCAAAGAACAGCGTGGATTGAGCAGAGCGCTCCTTACTTCCGCTACCTCGAACAAGAAGTCATTTCATGGCGTAAGGAGCGTGGTGAGACTTCAAACAAGTCTGCCCAACTGCATGCTTGGGTGGAGGCCAACGCCGCACGGCTGAAGGTTGTCTTTGAGGGCCTCCTGCAATGTCTTTCTGAAGGGTTATCATTGAGGCAACACCTTGATGTTGTCGAGCGAGATGCACCTAGTCAGGAAGCAGCCCAGAAGGCGGCGGAGGAGCAACTTTCATCTTTCTTGCAGCAGCGAGCCCGGGTGAAAGCGGAGGTGACCGCGACAGTCGCTCAGGAGGAGGCGCTGAAGGAAGTGCGAGAGCAGCTTGTGGATTTACTAAAGACACTTCCTCCTCAGTAGCTATCCATCTTTGTATCGTTTGTACTTGTAGATAAAAGAATGTATATATATATATATATATATATATATATTTATTCTTTGACATAATGTATCCTGTACCCGATCAAGTTTATGAATAAAAGATACACCTTTTTTTTTGTCATGTGTCATTTTCTCCGTCTTCTCTTTCTTTTACTATCAGCATATCACTTTAGCAAACATGGTTAACGGATGATTAGAACGACTATCCTGACTTTCTTAAGAAATAGCGATGGCTTAGGCCGCAGGTTCAGATCCGCTGCCTAAGACTTTTCAACTTTATGAGCCGTGAGGGTCTCATAGAGATTTTCCTCCCTACGGATCGAGAGGATCTCGTAGGTGAGCTTTCTCCTTAGGAATCGTGAGGATTCCCAAGTGTGGTTTTCTCTTACAAGTCGTAAGGATCCTATAAGAGAATTTTTCCCGCTTACGAGTCGTGAGGACCCACAAGCGGTTGTTTCCCTCCTTGTCGAAATTCGACTTTGGAGAGTGAGACCCATGAATAGTATGCAAGAGACCATTTTGGATTGACTTGCAGGATCCCATTATTCAGGAAGCAAGTTTTTTAGTCCCTGCTGCCTGAGGCTTCATTTGCATGTTAAGACGAATCGGGAATTTCCCGCGGGGACACAATTTCTCTGCGAGCCGACGCGAATCAAGAGGCTCTCATCAAGGAGTGTTTGTATCCGTGAGTCGAGGAGTTTTCTAGGGATTATTTGTTTTCCAAGCGCCAAGGATTATTTGTTTCCTTAGGGTGTGAAACGAGTCGAGGATTTCCCACGGAGGCGCTGGTGGCTCTGCGAGTCGACGCGAATCAGGAGTCTCTCGTCAAGGAGTGTTTGTATCCGTGAGTCGAGGAATTTGCTAGGGATTATTTGTTTCCCAAGCGCTAAGGATTATTTGTTTCCTTGGGGTCTGAAACGAGTCGAGGATTTCCCACGGAGGCGCTGGTGGCTCTGTGAGTCGACGCGGATCAGGAGGCTCTCGTCAAGGAGTGTTTGTATCCGTGAGTCGAGGAATTTGCTAGGGATTATTTGTTTCCCAAGCGCTAAGGATTATTTGTTTCCTTGGGGTCTGAAACGAGTCGAGGATTTCCCACGGATGCGCTGGTGGCTCTGCGTGTCGACGCGGATCAGGAGGCTCTCGTCAAGGAGTGTTTGTATCCGTGAGTCGAGGAATTTACTAGGGATTATTTGTTTCCCAAGCGCCCAGGATTATTTGTTTCCTTGGGGTCTGAAACGAGTCGAGGATTTCCCATGGATGCGCTGGTGGCTCTGCTAGTCGACGCGGATCAGGAGGCTCTCGTCAAGGAGTGTTTGTATCCGTGAGTCGAGGAATTTGCTAGGGATTATTTGTTTCCCAAGCGCCAAGGATTATTTGTTTCCTTAGGGTTTGAAACGAGTCGAGGATTTCCCACGGAGGCGCTGGTGGCTCTACGAGTCGACGCGGATTAGGAGGCTCTCGTCAAGGAGTGTTTGTATCCGTGAGTCGAGGAATTTGCTAGGGATTATTTGTTTCCCAAGCGCCAAGGATTATTTGTTTCCTTGGGGTCTGAAACGAGTCGAGGATTTCCCACGGATGCGCTGGTGGCTCTGCGAGTCGACGCGGATCAGGAGGCTCTCGTCAAGGAGTGTTTGTATCCGTGAGTCGAGGAATTTGCTAGGGATTATTTGTTTCCCAAGCGCCAAGAATTATTTGTTTCCTTGGGGTCTGAAACGAGTCGAGGATTTCCCACGGAGGCGCTGGTGGCTCTGCGAGTCGACGCGGATCAGGAGGCTCTCGTCAAGGAGTGTTTGTATCCGTGAGTCGAGGAATTTGCTAGGGATTATTTGTTTCCCAAGCGCCAAGAATTATTTGTTTCCTTGGGGTCTGAAACGAGTCGAGGATTTCCCACGGTTGCGCTGGTGGCTCTGCGAGTCGACGCGGATCAGGAGGCTCTCGTCAAGAAGTGTTTGTATCCGTGAGTCGAGGAATTTGCTGAAGACACTGGTTTCTTCGGAGTTGGACTGAACCGTCTAGATTTGGCTTCGTCTTCTGCCGGAGCCTGTTGGGAAAGTATGGTTCCCTCTGTATTTACGCCCTTGGATTGTATACAGGGATCGATGTGATCTTAACTGTAGGGCCAAAGTTATTTTATATATATATATTTTGTTTTATCTCCGCGATGCTCTATCATTTCAGCTTTTCTATCGCGAAGGTCGCGATTGCCCAATCATTTCGGCTATTTTTCGCGGTGCCCAATCATTTCGGCTATTTTGCATGCATACCTTTTTACTTGCTGCTTTTTATTGCAAGTTGCCCAATCATTTCGGCTATTTTGTATGCATGTGCGGCCTACTGGCTTTCCGCCGTAAACCTGGAATTAGACACCGATTACGGCATCAGTACCGCTACAACTGGGATATTGCAGGAGCGAATCATCATCTGCCTCTGTCGATGTTGAACAAAAGTGGCTTAGAGACCAGGGTTAGGGTCCTGTCGTCTAAGGCTTTTAACTTCATGAGCCGTAAGGGTCTCACAAAGGTATTTCTCCCTACAAGTCGTGAGGGTCTTGTAGGTGTATTTTCTCCTTAGGGATCGTGAGGATTCCTAAGTGTTTTGTTCCTCTGTAAGTCGTAAGGATTCTACGAGAGGATTTTCTCCTCATAAATCGAGAGGATTTACAAGGGTTGTTCACCATGCAAACATATCCCCAGTCTCGGATGAGACTTGATTAGGGAAATGTTTATTCGCGCCCGTGGATTGTATACAAGGGTCAGTATTGAGCCACTTGTAGGGCAATATCGGGAGTTATGGGAGTTGCTTAAGCACAGGTTTAGGTTCTCTGTAGCTTAACACTTTCAAATCTTTTGGGCCGTGAGGGTCCCATAAGAGAGTTCTCCTTACGAGTCGTGAGGATCTCGCAAGTGTATTTTCTCCTTAGGAATCGTAGGGATCCCTAAGTGTGTTGCTCCCTTGTGAGTCGTAAGGATTTCACGTAGGTGGTTTCTCCTTACAAGGTCTAGAGGACCCTATAAGTGTCCTTTAATGAGGTTGCGCCCTTTCAGGTTTTCACAAACACTCGCCGGTAGCCCTGCTGTTTTTACTCACGGAGCCCTTTCGGGTTTTCATCCGTGCCCATTTTGCTTATGGACATACCGTTTTTTTTATTCTTTTTATTTTCTTTCTCTTTATTTTTTTTACAAGGTCACGCCCTTTCGGGTTTTCACGAACACTCGCCGGTAGCCCTGCTGTTTTTACTCACGGAGCCCTTTCGGGTTTTCATCCGTGCCCTTTTTGCTTATGGACATACCATTTTTTATTTATTTTATTTTTATATGTTTTTTTTTATCTCGTCAGCCTAAAGATGCTGCGGTAATAGTTTAAAGACGTTTCGGTCTGCTATTAGTTTAAGGACATTTCGGTCCGTCGTTGAGAGGCGGGCTACTGCTTATAAAGCTTGAGCTTAGGAAGATAGCGGGCGGACGTAGTCGTCGTCATCTATCATTAACCTAGGCTGTGGCTCATCAAGCATAGTATTTCTTTAGGAAGCGACCGTTTATCGGCCTGAAAGGCCTTTCACCATGCATATCTATGAGTAGATAAGCCCCGCCCTAGTAGACCTTATCTATGACGTACGGGCCTTCATAGTTTGGCTCGAATTTTCCCCGCTTGGCGCGATTGGGGATCATAGGCCTTTTGACCACTAGCACAAGCTCGCCTTGGTGGAATGTCCTCGGTCGGGTCAGTCTTTCATATGAGCGCGTCATCTTTGCTTTATAGGCCTCCAGATTTTGTTGCGCCATGAGCCGTGTTTCTTCAAGGGCGTCAAGCTCCTCAAGCCGAAGGTGTGCATTTTCTTCGTCCGTCAGCTCGTAATGGACTGCCACTCGTAGAGAGGGTAACTCTATCTCGAGGGGGAGTACTGCTTCTGTCCCGAATACTAACGCATATGGTGTTGCGTTTGTGGCCGTTTTAAACGTAGTTCGATATGGCCAGAGAGCCTCTTGCAGTCTTTCGCGCCAGTCTTTCTTATTTCGCGACACTGTTTTCTTCATGATCTTCGTCAAGGTCTTGTTGAAGGCCTCAGCTAGACCGTTAGCTCGCGGATTATAAATCGAGGAATATCTCCAATCTATATTGTGTTGCTGCGCGAAGCGACTGATCTTGTGGCTTCTGTAGGCTGGCCCGTTATCGGAGATGATCCGTCTTGGCGTTCCAAATCGATATATGACATGCGTCTTGAAGAAATCGAGAATATTCTCCGTCTTTACTTCCCTCAGCGGTACCGCTTCTGCCCACTTAGAGAAGTAATCGGTCGTCGCTAGGATGAAACGATGTCCTCTAGACGATGCTGGTTCGATGGGGCCGACTATATCAGTCCCCCACATTTCGAATGGCCAGCTAGCCACCGTTGGATGTAGTGGATTCGGATGTTGATGGATGAAATCCCCATGAATTTGGCATGAGTGGCATTGCTTCGCATATTCGAGGCAGTCCTGGCTCATCGTGGGCCAATAGTAGCCCATCCGTTTGATCTTTATCTTCATCTTTGGGCCCGCTTGGTGAGAGCCGCAGAGTCCGTCGTGAACTTCCCGGACGACTTTTTCCGCTTCGTCAGGTCCTAAACATCTCAGCCACAGAGAATCAAACGACCTCTTGTACAGAGTATCATTGACAAAGGCGAAAGACAGAGCTCGTTTCATAAGCTGATGTCTTGTGGACGCTTCTTCAGGCAATCGGTGGGATTTGAAGTAATCTACGAAGACTTCTCTCCAATCCTCGGTATTTTCCCAGTCTTTTACTTGCAGGGTCATCTGCTCGCTCGCTCCTTTTTCTTCGGATGATTCCGGAGATATTTCTGTTGGGGCAAGCACCCGACGGCTTTGCACCACGATTTTAATGTCATCGAGGTTCTCGTCAGCCAGTTCTTTAGCAAGTTTGGCCAATGCGTCTGCTTTGCTGTTTTCCGCGCGCGGTATGTTTTCCAAAGTATAGGAGGGAATTTGAGTCAATAATTGTTGCACTTTTTCGCCGTACTTCACCAGTTCTGGTTTGCATGTTTGGTAGTCGCCGTTTACTTGACTAACGACCAGTTGAGAATCCCCGTATATGAGGAGGTTTTCAATTCCCATGTCAATGGCGATCTCGATGCCTGCTATCAGAGCTTCGTATTCGGCTTCATTGTTTGTTCTCGGCTCTGTTAGGGAGAAAGCAAAGCGCATTATCCCTCCTTGTGGAGTTACAAAGATGAGCCCTACGCCCGTTTTAATTATAGGGGTGCTTTGTTTGCGCTTCTTCATGGAAGATGCGCCATCGAAATAAAGCTCCCATCGAGTACCATCACCGTTGACCGTATCAAACGCATGTTCATCTGGAAGATCGCAGTTTAGAGGAGAATCGGCGGGTATGGGATGCTCAGCGAGGAAGTCGGCGATGGCCTGGCCTTTCACTGCCTTGAGAGGTTGGTACGTGATCGAGAACTCCATTAAGAGTAGGGCCCATTTAGCGAGTCGTCCCATCAATATGGCTTTTGACATCAAGTATTTAAGGGGGTCCACCTTTGAAATGAGACGGACCTCATGTGCCAACGCGTAGTGCCTGAGCTTTGTTATCGCGAAGATCAACGCCAGGCAGTGTTTTTCGATGGGGGAGTAGTTGCTTTCTGCCCCCAGTAGAACTCGACTTAAGTAGTAGAGTGCTCTTTCTTTCCCTTGATCATTCTCTTATGCCCATAATGCGCCTAAAGAACCTTTGAGGGCGGCTGTATAAAGAATGAGAGGCTTTCCCTTAACCGGAGCAGCCAACACTGGAGGGTTTTGCAGGTACTGTTTGATCTCGTCTAGTGCGCTTTGGCACTTTTGATCCCAGACGAACGGGGTTCCCTTCTTCATCAGGTGGCTGTAAGGACGGCATTTGCCTGAAAGATTGGTTATAAATCGCCGTATGTATGCGAGCATCCCTTGGAGAGACCGCAACTGTTTAAGAGTCCTCGGCGGAGGCATTTCCATGATCGCCTTGATCTTTGACGGATCTATTTCAATACCTCGATGTCGAACAATGAATCCCAGGAATTTTCCTGAGGAAACTCCGAATGCACACTTAAGCGGGTTCATCTTCAAGTTGTATTGCCGAAGGCGTTGAAATACGGTCTTCAGATGCTCGAGATGTTCCTCATATGATTTGCTTTTAATAACGAGGTCGTCGATATAGCATTCAACGATTTCGGGTATAAGGTCATCGAAGATCTTCGTCATGGTCTTTTGGTAGGTGGCACCGGCGTTCTTTAACCCGAATGGCATCACCTTGTAACAAAATATTCCCAAAGGAGTCCTGAAGGCGGTGTGCTTCTGGTCTTCGGGATGCATCTTTATTTGATTGTACCCTGATGAGCCGTCCATGAAGGAGAAAACCTCATGAGTGGACGTATTGTCTATCATCAGTTCGGTGACTGGCACTGGGAAATCGTCCTTCGGACAAGCTTTATTAAGATCCCGGAAGTCTATGCATATACGCACTGTCCCGTTTTTCTTCATCACCGGGACGATGTTGGCGATCCATTTAGGGTATTGAACCTCCTGGATGAAGCCAGAGTCGATCAGCTTCTTGACCTCGGCGTTGATACTCATCTCGAGCTCGAGCCGCATTCTCCTCGGCACCTGTTTGACCGGCTTGACGTCCGGAGATATCGCCAATTTGTGCACAGCAATTTCTGGATCTAGTCCCGGCATTTCGGAATAGTTCCATGCGAAGCAATCCCTATGCTGCATAAGCACGTCTTTTAATGAAGCCGCCCTCTCTTCAGACAGCGGCTCACTAATGAATGTCGGTCGCCGTCCCCAACTCAATTTTCTTGTGGTTATCTGCAGTGGTATGTATTCCGTCCTCCAGCTCTTTCGGTGCTGGTGGGAATTCTGAGATTATCTCATCTCTGCTGTTTTCGAAGCACCAAGGGAGCTCATCTATGTCTTCGGGCTCTTCTTTTGATAGCGTTATCACGTGACAAGTACGAATTCGCTTCCAATCCCAATGTGGAACTGGTTTTTCTTCCGTGGCCTTAGGCTCGTGCTTTTGTGGCTGCGCTACCCTCCATTTGTTGGACAGAGCGAACTTGCCAAGCTGATACTGATCTTCGACCCAATTCTTAAAGGTGAAGCAATCTTCAAGAGGATGCCCTATCACTCGGTGATAAGAGCAATAGTTTGGGTGTGAGATTTCGCCTGCTCGTTCGGGGTTTTTGGACTCCGGCAGTGTAAGCAATTGATGCTTTAGAGCAAGATCAAGTATCTTCTTCGTCTTGTCCCGAGGAAACGAGTACGCTCGTCCCATTTGCTTCATGAGGGATAGATCAATAACGCTCAACTCCCGTTTGCGTGGCTTCTCAGTCCTGCTTTGTTGTTGTTGAGCGCCTTTTTGGGCTTTCGATTTGTTTCCGCCTCTGCGTTGAGCCTTTTTTATAACAGGTTGGCAGGGGGCGGCACTTTCATCTTTGACGGCCTGCTGAAGGAGGCGTTGCATTTTGGCCTTCTCATAGATGGTCATCTTGCGGTTGTGATCATCTCGGACTTTTTGACCAGCTTCCCTTATAAGCCTGTCCATTTGTTCTTCAAACGACGGACCGGGCACTTTTGCATTTGGAACTTTTACTGGTTTAGGATTGGCGTCCTCCCATTGAGCACCCGCTTCTTCATTGAAGTTGTGCACGACGTAACAGTCGCGGAGCAGCTCTCGTTTCTTGGAGCGAATGTATCCGAGCCCGATTGTCTCCATTCTCCCATTAGGCAGCTTGTGCTGAGTTCCAGGGACGTTCCAGACCCTGTCATAGAATTTGGCCTTTCTAACGATCTGTTTGAAGGGTATCCCTTGGTGCTTCAACAGCCTCTTCAAACCTTCTGTATAATATCTGGGTAGACGGATGGGTTGAAGCCTGTCCAACGTAGGATCCGCGCCATTCCAGATTTCTTTTTCCACCTTGGTTTCTTCAGAGCGGTAGAACAGAATTGCTTTCTCGCTTTCTCGCCTGGGAGGGATATAGAACGTTTGCAGCTCTTCTACATTGTAAATATTGAGTGCATCCAGTTCTTTCTGGTGTTTAAGTGGCACTATGGCGACTTGTAGACTTTGCTCTTCGTCAGCGGACGTTCGTATTGAAGGTCGAGCAGAGAATACAACACGGATCTCATCTTCCGAGTCACTACCAAAGATCAATGTAAGAGCCGATGGTCCCGGATTGTTGTGTTGGGGCGGATCCGAATAAACTATCTCCTCTTCCTCCTCAGTCTCACTGCCGAAGACAGGGATGGTGGCGTTAGCTTTGTTCTTCGGTTTGTGACACTTCTCTGTGTCTTCGAAATCCGGTAAGAAGTATTTGGCGTCTTCATATTTGCGGACCTCGTTCACAGAGAAAGGGTTCAGTTCTCCCGTCACGGTATACTCGAAACCATCCTTAAAATACTTCATACACTGTTGTTGTGTAGAAGGGATGATGTTGTACTCGTGTAACCATGGTCGGCCGAGCAAAGCGTTGTAGCATGTCTTGGCGTCTATGACATGGAACTTAATGTCCGTGACGAGTAGTCCGAAGCGTAGCGTCAGTATCACAGATCCAAGAGTCTTTGACGATTGGGAGTCGAACCCGGAGATTGTGATCTTGTCCCGAGCAAGGTGCTGGACGCTCATGCAGATTTTCTTCAACACCCGGACGTTGAGTAGGTTAACAGACGACCCGTTATCGATCAGGATTTTGCCTATCTTTATATCATGGAAGTATCCCGAGACATAGAGAGGGCGATTATGTTCGCACGTCCCAAGTAGAAGGTCTTCATCGCAAAAAGTAACATCAGCCGTGCGCACTTCCTCCAATTCATCCTTCATCTTTTCCTCGGCCAGGCATGCTTGGAATTGTTCTGGGTCTTGGAGTGCCTTAATCAACGAATCTCTCGCCTCTTTTGATAGCAAAAGGGCGTCAAGAATGCTGAGCTGTGAGGGCAGCTTTCTCAGATGTGCTAAGACGTTGTAATCCACCTTATTTTTCTTTGTTGGGTCTTTGGCAGCTAGCTCTTCCACCACTTGGTCATCTAAGACGATATCTTCAGTGGCCTTTTCTTTCCCTTTATCTTTTTTGTTCGAGGGTTCGAGGTTCTTTTCGGGCAGCGTGCGATTACGTAGCCGGATATTTTTGCAAACCTTCGGTTCTTCTTCTTTTCTCGAGGCGGACTCTTTAAAGAGGGGGGCAAGTTCTAGTTCTTCATCAGAATCACTCCTGAATGTGGGCACTTGTGATCTACCGGTGTTAACCATGCAACAATCGCCAGCAGTTCTTTTAAGCCCTTCGGTCATATTTTTTTGCTCTCGACGAGTTTTATGCTTTTCCCGCTTAAAGTGTTGTCGATGAGCAACATATCCTTGCTACCATCTATCGAAAGCTTTGCACTCTTGAGTGGGGTGCGAAATCTTTTGATGATATAAGCAATAGGAGGGGTGCGTTTCCATTTCACCAGTGATGTTTCCTTCAGAGGATGGTAGCTTCATGCCCATTGATATGGCCTTAGCAAACTTTTTCCTCATCTTGAATTGGCTTTTGTCGGTAGCGGAAGTGTTTAGCTCCAGCGGGATCGTCTCAGCTCTTTCATCAAGTCGCTGGCGCTTGGCCCTTTCCAATATAGCCGTCTCGCGTTCTCGATCAGCTTTACTTTTCAATCGAGTTTCGTTGAGGAATGCGTCAATTTTCTCATCTGATGGCCCCAGGACTTTTGGTTCAGGATTTGCCCCCAGCTTTTCAGTGCAAGGAGTCTCCTCCTCGTTTGTGGCCGAATGGGAAATCATATGACAGCTCGCCACATATTCCTTGGATTCATCCAATGAACTTCCTTCCTCATCTTCTTATTGAAAAACATGATTGAGGAATTCTTGGAGCGTAATGGGAGTCCGTGCCTTTTGATTGTATTCCTCCAGCGCGTCAATTTGTTTTTGCAGGTCCGTGCGCTTGTCGCCAGGTTTCACGGGCTTCATAGATTTCTTCTTCTTCTTTTTTGAAGGTTTTGACGGCTGGCTGCAAGTGCTTGAACCACCACCATCGGTCTTTGGAGTTGGATGTGGCTTCAGCATCCCTTCAATGACCTGCGGTTCCAACGGATTCTTCCACTTGATCGCTGGACATGTCTGAAGATCGTTTAGCATCCTCTTTGTCTTGGCTGATAATACAACCTCCCAAGGAGCTTCTTCAATGACGGAGCATGTTGCCCTCGGCGTATTCGTCCCCTTAGAGGTGTGGGGCTACGGGGGATTCACCTTCCATTTGTCAGATAACGCGAACTTGCCCTGTCGGTACTGGTTTTCAAGACAATTCTTGAAAACGTAGCAATCTTCGATCGGATGGCCTAGTACTCGATGATAAGGACAGTAGTTGGGCTCGTTGACGTCATTTGGTTGCAACGGACGTTTTGGATCCGGCAGATTTATGAGTCTGTTGCGCAACGCCAGCTCGAATAACCTCCTCGTTTTATCGCGGGGAAAGCAATAAGGACGTCCCATCCTATCCTCAAGGGGCACGTAGGGGCGTATATTACTTTGACGAGCAACTGGCTTCGAGTCGCTCGGTTGTTGTTGAGCATTAGCGACGACGATCGCTTTTCCTTTCCCTTTGTCATTTCGGGAGTCCGGCCTTGGAAGAGGGGGTTTATGGCCCATTTGATCCATTTGCGCTAGTTTGTCAATCAAGGCTTGGAAGGTAGTTGGCTTGAAAAACATCATAAATTGTGAGATGGTTGCTTGCGGATCAAGGATTCCTACAAACATACCCACTGCGGGAGCTTCTTCAATGCGCTGCTCACACTTCGACCATAAGTTCTGCCATCGTATAGCGTACTGAACCCACGTCTCGCCGGGTTTTACCCTGGCATTAATCAGTGCCGTCATCGGGGTACGTTCACTGGCGCTTGCAAAACGCTGAGTAAACAGCAGCTCCATCTCCGCGAAGGTTTTAATAGAGTCGTTCGGGAGCTCAGAGTACCATTCAAACGCCGTATCCGATAAACTTCCAACAAACTGGCGAAGTAAAAGCTTGTCATCACCACCGGTATTGCCGCAGAGTGCCCTGAACTGGGCAACATGCTGGTGAGGATTGCCCGTCCCCTTGTAGACATGGAACTTGGGAATCGTATAACCTGGCGGGTACTTGATTTGATCGTACCAACTCGGATATGGCCTCCCCGTTTTCACGACCTGGCCAGCTGTTTCGGTTGCATGATGAACCCGTATTTGTTGGGCGATGTACTCATCCAAATCAGCTTTGGAGATTGTATCCTCTTTAGCTGTGGACAGAGCTGGTGGAGGATTCGACGTCTTTCCCCTATCGTCTTCAAGGATGATCGGGGGATCTTCAGCAGGTGGATCTTGTTGAATCATTATACCCACCATATCCTGGAACAGGAGGGCCATTTTCTTTATGTTGGCTGCCTGCTCCGCAGCTTCTTTATCCTTCTTCTCCAGTACGCGACGAAGGAATTCAGCGTCTGTTTCTTGTTCTTGACGCTCGTCCGAGGACGTTTCAGGGGTTTCTTTTGGCCCTGTAAGTGCGGCCATAGCGTTCATCATTTCTTGGAGCTTCTGCTGCTGCTCCTGAGCCTTGGTCACTGACCTCGTGTGCGGTCTATGACCTGTTGATATGCGGCTATCTTCTTTTCCCGATGCCATGTAAACCGTATGAAATGTTATGCCCCCTGACTTGGGGCGTTTAGGTTCACAATTTTTAACTTTTGCCGCTGAAGCGGGAGTTTTCTCTGGCCTCCTTCTTTTGTGGGCCGTTGAGGTTGAAGGAACCGTTGAAGGGGGCAGCCTTGCAGCTGCTGTCCCCTGCTGTTTAATAGGATGGTCTTTTTCTTTTTGCACTTTCGCCTTCTTTTGTTAACGAGAGTGATCTGGGTCGATCACTGAGTCTTGAACCCTTCGCCAAACCTTGTATATTCTTGAGGACAGCCGTTGAGGGGGCTGTTCTTGCTTTGTTTCTGGGACTCTCTCCGCAGGCGGAGAAGATCTTTTCAGTGTAGCGGTTGGAGCATTCTTCCGTACCCTCCTCAGCAGTTCAAAGCTGTTCCCAGTTGGAACAGCAGCGTTGACTTCCACCACTGGAGCCGGTGGAGTTAACCCTGAGGGGGAATTACCCCCTGCCTTCCTCACTCATCGCTAATGGCGACGTCGAGCATGATGAGCCGTTGGGACTGGCTCGGAGATAGAGACAGCTTCTTTTTGCCCCCTGCCTGAGTGAGGCGTCGCTGGTGTTAACCTCTCAAAGACTGAGGTTGTCTTTTGAGAGGTGATATTCAATCTATCGAAGACGGATCCTTGAGCAGGGGCAGGAGCAGGAATCGTCAGTCTTGAAAAGACTGACTCTTTGACAGGGGAAGCCGCCTTGACGACTTCTGGAGCAGTAGTCATTGCCTTCCTTGGGAGAGCCAATTTAAAGTTCTGATCCAGCCTGGCGAAAACCGAAGTTGTTGGTTTGGCAGTGGGTGACCCGTTGACAGGGGCCGTCGTGGCAGTGAGTCGGTCGAAGAACGACTTCTTGTTCACCTCCGATGCAGGCATCGGCATAGAGAAGCTTGTAGGTGGGATCATGGTCCCGAAGAACAGGCCAGTGGTGGCTTGGGTCACCTGGCCTACTGGCAGAGTGAGGAAGGAAGCCGCTTGGGGCCCATATGCTACACCTCCGGGGGAGGTGGAGCGTCCATTGCAGTGGCACTTCGAGCAGTTGGTGCAGTTAGAGGCCATTGAATCTTGAGTTCTGCGCCAGGCAAGAGAACAAATCTTAGTAACTTGAAATCCGAAGGCAACCATTTAACAAACCGCGATTGGTTCGCGAAGACGACACACGAAGTGTGGAGTGGAAAGAGGAATATGTCCCACCGGGCGTGCCAGAATCTGTTCCCCTCCGAATGACGGCGCACAGGACTGCGATGTGTCCTGACGCTGAGATTCGGGCCAGATGCTATTTGGTTTTATCCGTCTACCTCTCCGAAGATGCCAAGTTGATTTATGGCACCGTGTATCGGAGGTTTAGACGGATGCGGCCGATGTAGCAGACTTCGTCAGATTCCCCCTCGCTAGAGGGGTTTTTGATTGTGGGGACGCCCTTCCCTGCAGGCGCAAGCCCCTGCAGTTAATTACGCTACCGCATCGCGGTAGCCACTTTCTCCTTCTCCAGAATTTCACTTCGTGTCGTGTGTGTTTGTTTTGTTTGTGGTTGCCCGTGGATTGTATACGGAGACTGAGTAATACCGTCACCCGTAGGACGAGAATTAGTCCA
Source organism: Agapanthus africanus (assembly GCA_030015575.1). Lineage (NCBI taxonomy): Eukaryota > Viridiplantae > Streptophyta > Magnoliopsida > Asparagales > Amaryllidaceae > Agapanthus > Agapanthus africanus. Next base: position 393,063,007 of record JASDDO010000029.1, on the reverse strand, counting down.
AATCCGTATTTACTTAGATTTGGGTTTGGTGTCCTTAGTTTAAGGATGCATTAGTCGCGTTGCGGCTAAGATCAACTTAAACGTTCGTTAAGGATACAATAGTCCTGTTTGAGACTAAGATCAACTTAACGTGATAATCCATTTAATATCTGGCCATCGGGACTCGTCACCTCTCTAACGTCGTTGAAAGATTACAACGGCAGATGTCAGAGGATTTCAGAGATGTATCCTTGAACCAAAGTCGATTTAGGGTTTTATAATCCATTTGAATGTTTAAGGATACGTTAGCCGTGTTTGGCGGCTAAGATCAACTTAAACGGGATCGTTTAGATCCGGCAACAGAGCATTTGGAGGCTCTATTGTTCCATTTTAGGGACTTAGTGGTCCATAGGTAGTTTAAGGACGTTGCGGTCCATGTTCCAGTTTAGGGACGTGGTGGTCATGTTCCAGTTTAGGGACGTGGTGGTCCATCGCCAGTTTATGGACGTAGTGGTCCATCATTAGTTTAAGGACGTTTCGGTCCATTATTAGTTTAAGGACGTTTCGGTCCAATATTAGTTTAGGGACGTTTCGGTCCAACATTAGTTTAGGGACGTTTCGGTCCGACATTCCCATTTAGGGACGAATATTAGTTTAAGGACGTTTCGGTCCAATATTAGTTTAAGGACGTTTCGGTCCACGAGTTTAAGGACCCCGCAGTCCGTATTGATGTGTGGTCGTTGGGACCCGTCACCTCTTTGACGTCGCTGAGGAATTACAACGATGGATGTCAAAGGAGTTCGCAGATGTACCCTCGAACCGGATGTAGATTGATTTAGGAGAGCCATTTTGCTCAGTCAATTTAATTTAAGGACTTACGGCCAGAATTAGGCTAAGTCCAGTTGAAAATGTCCAACATTTTATTTATTTTTAGTCCATTAGACCTGTGCTAGGGCTTTGCCCACACTTAAATAATGCATTGCATTACTTCTATTTTCTTGTTTGGGCTCTGCCCATAAAAGATGCAGAGCATCAATTTATTTTGGGCTCTGCGAGGCATCTGCATAGCATTTTATTATTTTTGTTTGGGCTTTGCCCATTTATAAATGATGCAGAGTATCAATTTAATTAGGCATGTTTGGTCTTTTAATTGGGCTTGGCCCTGCATTGCATTTGTTAGGCGCTTTGCGCCACTCACTGAGCGCAAGCGCTTGTGGTGAAGACACGTGTCATGCTCTGGTGAGCGCAAGCGCAACAGTGCAGTGCGCTGCGCTAGTGCGCTGCGCTGTTGCGCTGCTGACACGTGGCGCGCTCTGGTGAGCGCAACAGCGCAGTTTGCAAGTGCAAAGCACTAAGAATCTTTTAGATTCAAGAACAGAAGTGCAAAGCACTATTTGATTTCTTGATCTAATTTAGATCAAAGAAAATAATTTTTTTCTTGTTTTTCTTATCTCAGAGAACCAAAGGTTCATGAAAAGTCCAAAGCACTATTTTTATTTTATTTTTATTAAAGATCATTGATCTTGTTTTTAGATCTATGATCTGTTCCTAAGAGAACTTTCTCTTTTTTTCTAAAGGTTTTTACCTTTTTTTATTCTTGAGGAGTTTCTCAGAGTTCTTTTCTCTCCTCCTTTTTTTTTAGAAAGATGTTGATGCCTTTTAATTGAGGCCTAGGGTCCTTTTTATAGTGCCCATAAATTAGTTAAATTTGTTAAAGAGATCTTTTTCTGAGTGATTTGGGGAATTTTCCCCACCGTTGGATCTTTGATCCAAGGGCTTCTGCTTTGCAGAAGAAAATCTTTTTGTTTTAATAAGAACAGAAAAGATTTCTTAAAATTTTAATTCTGTTTGGCGCAGATGCCCCAGCGCGTGACATGTGTCGCGCAGCGCACAGCGCAGTGCAACTGTGCTAGCGCATCTGTGCTGACACGTGTCGCGCTGCGCTCAGCGCAGCGCAACTGCGCTAGCGCATCTGCGCTGACACGTGTCGCGCAGCGCAGTGCCTGCGCAACCGAAGCATTGCTTCTTTTAATAGAGTTTTGCTCTGATTGGGTGCGCCTTCTTGGGCGCTGCGCTGACGTATCAGCGCCTGACATGTGGCGCGTTGCGCCCGAGACTTGAAGCGTTGCTTCAGAATTTTTGAATTTTGAATTTCAACAGAGCTTTGCTCTGATTGGGCGAAACAAGCACTATATATATAACTGAGTGCTTAGCACTGATTGGGCAGCACCCATGACTAAAGGCTTCATATGATATCCATGTGAGCGCCAGAGCGTCAAACAAGTGCTCAACTCTTTTGCCTAAAAAGGGGGGCTGAACAAACAGAGCTCAAATAAGTGCTTAGCACTTTTGAACAAAAAAAGAACTGAGCAGACTAAGCCCAAACTGGCTAAGTCTCTCTGAAAAGTTTTCTTACATCTGAGCTCAAATGCTCTGTTGTTGTATCTGAAATAAAAATGATCCTTGAAATTTTGATAAGTTGATCTTATTCTCAAATTAGACTAACGTATCCTTAGTTAAAATAAATTGAGCCCAAATGCTCATATATTTAAGTTGATCTTAATCTCAAACTAGATTAATGGTCCATAAATAAAACAAACCCAAATCTAAAATATACGGATTTGGACTGATCCGCGCCCTACGGGTGACGACATAAAATAGTCTCCGTATACACTCCACGGGCAACCAAAATAAACAAAAATACACACGACAGGAAGTGAGCTGCTGGAGAAAGTGAAAGTGGTTATCGCAACTCGTTAACGTAATTAACTGTAGGGGCTTGCACCTGCAGGGAAGAGCGTCCCCACAATCAAAAACTCCTCACAAATAAGGGAGAATCTGATAAAATCTGCTACAACGGTCGCATTTATTCAAACTTCCGATATACGGTGCTATAAATCAATTTGGTATCTTCGGAGAAGTGGATAGAGAAGCCCAAATATGCCACGACCCGAAATATTAGCTCGTGACCAGCACTTAAATCACACAACATCTAAAGGCGTAACGTAATTCAAATAAGCTGAAACCCAGAAATCTAAACCTTTTTAAGAAAATAAAGGAGGTGAAGTTTTGAAATAAAGGTATAATGAAATCAAGTTTTCTTAATGCATAAAAAAGGAACATAAAAATGCAAGTGAAATTTACTAGTTTGAAAACGTGTTTTGTCTTTTAAAAATTTGGGCAGCAACTTCTTTGTATATTTTGATCCAAAACTACAAATACATAACAAGAATAATGGCATCCCCAAGCGGGAGCTAGCTCTTCGCCAAACGGCGGATCACAACCACGCAAGACAGTATATGTAAGTATACGACGCCCAACGGCGAAGTTCACCACCAAAGATAAATAAATAAGCAAGACATCAAAACCACAAGTAGCGGAAATACCCTCGCTCTAAGTCTCGCAACCACAAATCTCACTAAGTCTCATTACTTACACAAATACTAATTTTGATTGATGGAGTTGACTAGATACAATATGAAATATAAATACAAGAGTGGGTACGATACAAATGCCCCACCTACCAATGTAAAACACTCAAATGAAGCTATGTGCCAGTGATGCCGCTACGAATCCATGCGGTCAACCTGCAAGAACTGTGGCACAACGGGGGTGAGTTTCCAACTCATGAGTAGAAAAACATCTACAAGTAGAAATCGAATAAACAATGACTCCTAGCTTAACTATATCATAAAGGTAATACTATGATATCTAGGGTGACCGGGTCATCATATGTGCCAACAATTTAATCAATACCTATATGTATCCGGATATAATCCAACAATATAACCAATGTCTGTATGCATGTGGATCTCATCCAACCATATAATCAATGTATGTATGCATGTGGATCTCGTCCAACCATATAATCAATATATGTATGCATGTAAGTATGAGGATATAAATCAACGGTGTCCCTCGCGATACATCAAAATCATGGAACCTGAGTGTCCAGCATCGACACTCGAGAACATCATGAAACCCGTGTCCAGCATCGACACGTAAATCCTCATATCTCGGGCTCCATCAGTCCGGATCGGCTCTCGGGCTCCGTCAGTCCCATCTCATCTCTCGACTCCGGTCGGTACCCTCCGGATATCCGCCGAGCCCAAATACTATCACCGATAGGTAGTAATCCCACTACCAAGCTCACCGTCTATTGCATAGCAATCCGTTCTCGCCCCGGGGTACCATACCGGGTCCACCATGTATCCGCATTCAGCCTCATCCAGTTACTCGAATCGGGTTTCACATGTCACACGTCTCAGAACCAAGAAAACGCATAGTGGACGCACTGAAATATCATATCAAGAGAAACCAGGGTTTTAAAACAATACATACTTTCTTTTAAAATGACCACGGTTCTCAAATCCAGAAATCTCATGAAAACAACATATCTCAATGCGTAAAATCATAAAGCATGATGTATGCGACATATGATAGAAATGTAAGCATATCCGTATATCATGCAACATGGAACAGTGATGTGACATATGAAGGGAAAACCGCTCTTTTAAATGATTCCAGTTTTAAAATATATCATGCGGTTCCCAATTCTCCAAAACCAAAGCCAGCATCATCTATGTATGTGCAATAAGTATGTATGTAGATGTGGATACACAAGTGGTATATACGTAAATATGAGTGTACAATATATATGTGCGCAAGTATGGATGTACAAGTGGTATATACGCATGTATGAGTGTACAATATGTATGTGCGCCAATATGGATGTACAAGTAGTATATACGCAAGTATGAGTATACAATATGTATGTGTGCAAGTATGGATGTACAAGTGGTATATAAGCATGTATGAGTGTACAATATGTATGTGCGCCAATATGGATGTACAAGTGGTATATACTCAAGTATGAGTGTACAATATGTATGTGCGTAAGTATGGATGTACAAGTGGTATATACGTATGTATGAGTGTACAATATGTATGTGCGCCAATATGGATGTACAAGTGGTATATACGCATGTATGAGTGTACAATATGTATGTGAGCAAGTATGGATGTACAAGTGGTATATACGCAAGTATAAGTGTACAATATGTATGTGTGCAAGTATGGATGTACAAGTGGTATATACGCAAGTATGAGTGTACAATATGTATGTGCGCAAGTATGGATGTACAAGTGGTATATACGCAAGTATGCGTGTACAATATGTATGTGCGTAAGTATAGATGTAAAAGTGGTATATACGCAAGTATGCGTGTACAATATGTACATGCGCAAGTATAGATGTACAAGTGGTATATACGCAAGTATGAATGTATAATATGTATGTGCTCAAGTATATCATGCAAGGAGTCATATCCTGATGCAGCAGTTCTACTGTGTAGTGACAAGGCAATTATCGATGATGAAGTCTGTGAGCCGGTAGATCTGTGTAAGTGTAACATACGCGTCATCGATAATGGTGCAAGTGTACTAGCACAGGTATAGGTAATGCAATGCGAATAACATGAATTCATCATTACGTAAATCGTCAGCTAAAAGCTATAAGGTATACATATCTAACATGATCGAGTCGGTGAATCTATCAATCATCATCCAGCCTCACAACATCCCATACGGTATACTCCATCATACGGCATCCCCTAGTCAAGGGTATGGATCAAATCTCAAGTCAAACTCATCACGTACGGAAAATCATCGTACGGCGGCATTAAGCTATCAGGGATCCTATCGACCTATAAGACGAGGAGGGTACGGACCTAACGTATCATACGGCTATCACTCACGATTCACAACATATATAATATATCTATATACCTATGTCCCGGGTCACATCCATAACAAACTCATATCAGGGGACTGGCAAGGTATCAATCATCTCAATCGACTCGCATCCGTATAACAACATACCATCATATCACATGTCAAAACGTATTCTCTCTTCATCGCATTTATATCTCGCAAAGGTCAATTTTACAAATACATTCTACCTTTACTATAAGCATACGTATCTAATCTAACATACACACCCGAACCATACAAACAGTTTTTGAAAGATGCGAATCGTAGTTTTGAAAGTAGGGGCTACGGTATTTTTAAAGAAAAGATATCAGTTGAAAATCCGTAACGTCCCTCAAGATATCTTTTTAAAAGATGCATATGATTTCTCAGTTTGGAAATAGGTATGGTTCGGATGACACATCTACGTCGACTATCCAGGAATATAATACCCTGAACGGCAATATCATCAAATATCATCCTCAAATCCCGTCATCATATACTAGTCGTATCATATCACTTCTAACTATCCTTAGTTTCTAATATGGTTCTCTAACTACCCTTTTTACTCTATCTATAGTCTTCTATTAAAGGTTTTATTAATCATAATCTATATATATAAATCGGTTTCCATCAAAATTTGCAGGAGTGCTATACGCCATCCACCCGACTTCCCCCGTAGATATAGATCTACTCACCTTGCTTCTTGCCTGCCGAAGTCGATGACGCCACACTCCGTCGCCTCGGAATCCACGCGAAGATACCTACAATAATAACACATATTGCAACACTATTAAAATCGAATCCGGAAATCAAAACGGCACACGGATTGCCTATAGATTAGAACCTATAGCCCACGTGCGCAAAACTAACAAATTACCCCAAGTCGTTTATGTACAAACATTCAACAACCAAAAACAAATCCAAATATCAAAACTAAACACTTCAAAATACGGAAAACATAGCCACAATCACACCAAAGTGCTCCCAGATTTTGACTCAGGTGAGAAGGAGTTGCACAAATAAGTCTAGGGTGTAGTAAAAGTTGTATATGAGCTACTGGACCAACTTAGAACCCAACCCACCCCACTTGGCCGGCGACATGGCCCCATATTCCGGCGAGCTCGGCCCCCCAGGCTCCTCCGGGCTTCGTCTTCATAGGGTGGTCTCCTAGTTCCCTATTTTGGTCCCTGGTATTGTTTGCTAAACTCATAAATTCCCCGGGTTGCTCCGGATTTCCCTGCACACCCTATATACTTACAAAACCGACATGAACAAAATCCTAAATCTGTATTTTGGTTTCTATACTAAATCCAGGTCTTTCAACAACCACTAGAGTTCACTAATTTCCCACAATCACCTAAACCCTTCTCTAGAGATTTCTATTTTCATAACCACCAACCCAATTCAACTTCTAAACTATCTAAAACATAAGAAAACTAAAACTAACTAAATGGAAATGATTACACCTCATGGATGTCACTTAAGAAAACCTTAGAAGTCCCAATATTGTCAAAATCCCACTTTGCTTGGTCCATTGCGATGAGGGTGAGGAGGTGATCATTTTTTGTGAAAGGGGTATAGGGTTTTGACAAGGTTTTGGAGGTGATTTTTGGGGTTGTAGGTGGAGGGAAGGGAGCTTGAGGAAGAGGAAGAAGGAGATGAAAATGGTAGGGGAAAGAGTAATGAGGCAGCCCCCCTCTCAATTATTCTCACTCTCTCTCTCTCCAAGCATGCTTATTTTCATCATTATGTCCCCTTTCTCTCTCCTCAAGTCATCATGACACATTTTCCCCCTTCTTTTCTTTTCTCACCACAATAAAACCATAACATAAAACAACACAATGAACAAGTAACCAAATGAAACATGTCATGGTTCACTAACCATGAAAACTGTAGAAACACGGATTTGGCTTAATCGCGATTAGCAGTGCACTAATCGGGTTTTTATCCAAACTGTATATAATAAATTTTAAAAATGCCAAATCCCTTAAATATATTTTTAAATAAATAAATCATTTTAATTTCCATTTATTTCATAATTATTGGTATATATTTATACTCTTTTTCGAAAACCCCAATTTCGCAAATCGGGCAGTTTTCGGGAAAAATAATATTTTAATATTAAATCCGAAAAATAATATTTTATATTTTATGAAATGTTACAAAATAGTATCTGCCCCTAAATTCAGGCCAGACGTCCCAACGTATCAGTCCCTGTCTTTCAACGGTGAACAACTCTTGTATACTATCCACGGGCCACATTCACCAAGATTACATACCAATGTTGTGAAGAAGCCACTTGCGGGTTCTCTCGACTCGTAAGAAGAAAATACCTGCATGAGATCCTTACGACTCACGGAGGTGAAAGACACTTAGGAATCCTCATGATTTCTAGGGAGAATATGCACCTATGAGATCCTCACGACTCATAGGGAAAAAAACCTTCTCAAGACCCTTACGACGCATGAAGATGAAAAAAATTCTTTGACTACATGATCCTAAACTTTTCTCCTAAGCCATCAATTCTATGGCCATGCATAATTTTGCACTAATTTATCCACGTACATACTTATGTGGGCAAAATGGGAGGGCATTTGTTCCCGCCAAATTCTTTTTTGGCTAAGAGCTATTTGTTCCTTTATAAAAAAGGGGAGAGAAAAGAAAGAGGAAAAGAATTCTAATAGTTTGGTATCACGTGTTAAACACGTGGGCGCTTATATGCAAAGCATATAAGCGCTTAAAATAAGTAACTGAGGGCCAAAACTGCCCTCACGTGTTAAACACGTGAGCGGTCATATGTAAAAAATATGAGCGCTGAATATAAATAACCAAAGGCCAAACATGTCTCACGTGTTAAACACATGAGTGCTCATATGCAAAATAAATAAGCACTTAAAAATAAACAAGCTAAAACCCATATTATGGGTCACGTGTTAAACACGTGATTTCTCTTGCCGCATTTTTTGGCAGCGCTCACATGCAAAGCATGTGAACGCTCCAATTTAAAATGCTCCCATCTGATAGAATTAAATTTTATTTGGGAAATATTTTCCTTAATCTTTCTAATATGGAAAAATCTTTCTCTAATAAAGAATCTTGGATTTAAAATCCAATGGTGATAAAATCACTTAAATCATCTAATAGAATTAAATTCTATGTGATAGAATAAAATTCTATGTTGGGAAAATATCTTCCTAATCTTGTTAAACTAATAAGATATCCATATGATAGAATTAAATTCTATTTGATAGAATTAAATTCTATATTAGGAAAATATCTTCCTAATCTTTTTAAACTAACAAGATATTCATATGATAGAATAAAATTCTAATCTTGTTCAACTAACAAGATATTCATATGATAAAATAAAATTCTATTTTAGAAAAATATTTCCTAATTTTGTTAAACAAACAAGAAATCTTCTCTGTTAAACAGAGAGCTTTTGGATTAAAAATTCAACGGTGAATAAAATTCACTGATTGATTAAAAAGGTCATTTTGATTGATTATGAAATCAATCATGATCTCTCAATGAGAGATTTTCTCAACAAACTAATTTTTCTCTTCTTCTATAAATAAGAGTAAAGAGATTAATCAAAAAGTAAAAAACACAAGAGAAAGGGATAAAAAAGAGAAAGAAGGGACCCCCAATAAACTTTTATAAAAAATACAGAAGGCTCTCCAAAATATTCCACAAACAACAGAGAATTTAATTCTCAATAAAAGAAGAAGATCTTCCTCCTCAAAATCCTAGGTAAAGAAAATATCGAGATCAAAACATCTCCTTTACCTAACATATCTAAGGGTTTAACTCATCTCAAAGAACTTAGTTCTTTCTCTAGATCTGAGATCCACAAGACAAGTCACCCACAAGTTGAGAATTTAATTCTCATCGGGAAGATCTTGTTGAAAATCAAAGATTCAGGGAAAAACATGGATACAAGAATATGAAGAAGATGGAATTTATAATACTCCAGAAACTTAGTTCATTTGAACCAATAACTTAGTTCTTAAAGAAACCGATCAAATATTCTTAAAATAGTGATCGTGGTGATCTTTAATGGTGAAAACACCATTAAAAGAGGTTTAACCTTTCTGAAAACATGAACATGGAAAATATGGAGTTCATAATACTCCGAGAACTTAGTTCCTTCAAATCAAGAACTTAGTCCTTAAAGAACATGAGCCCAGATCCTCAAAATAGTGATCTTGTTGATCGTTAATGGTCAAAATACCATTAACAGAGATTTAAGTTCTCTAAAAATATCAACAGAGATTAAATCTCCAAAAATAACTCAACGCCTCACATGAAAAGCACGTGAGCATCCAAGGCTAAGTTATATAGCACCTCACGTGAAACACACATGAGCGCCAGGAAAAATTAGTGCTTAGCACTATTGGAGCGCCTCACGTGAAACACACGTGAGCGCCAGAAACAGAAAAGTTTGGTGCTTAGCTTAAGTGCAACGCCACAGAAGACTGGTGCTTAGCACTATTATAGCGCCTCATGTGAAACACGTATGAGTGCTATTGTTTACCGCCGAAAACAAAGACGAACTGGGATATATCATCTTGCCTGAGTTTGGAGGCAGATGCTATTTGGATTTATCCATCCACCTCTCCGAAGATACCAAGTTAATTTATGGCACCATATAGCGGAGATTTGGATAGATGCGGCCGTTGTAGCAGACTTCATCAGATTCCCCCTTATTTTATGAAAGGCTTTTTGATTGTAGGGACACTCTTCCCTGCAGGTGTAAGCCCCTGTAGTTAATTACGTTACCGCATTGCGATAACCACTTTCTCCTGCTCCGGCAGTTCACTTCGTGTCGTGTGTGTGTTTTGTTTGTTTTGGTTGCCCGTGGAATGTATACGGAAACTAGTTTATGTCGTCGCCCGTAGGACACGGATCAGTTCAAATCCATATATTTTAGATTTGGGTTTGGGTGAAGGATTTGCTTGACGGGGTTTTGAACTAAGGTTGTATATTCCTACAGTTCAGAAATATTTTTGTTTGATTTAAGGACCGTTCATCCAATTTGAGATTAAGATCAACTTAAATCTATAAGTGAGCATTTAGGCTTAGTTTGTTTTCGCTAAAGATACGTTTGAGACTAAGATCAACTTAACAACATTTTAGGATCATTTTTACTTGAAATCCAGCAAAAAAAGTTTTGGGCTCAGCTGTAAGAAAACTTCAGAAACTCAGCCAATTTGGGTTTAGTCTACTTAGTCATTTTTTATTCAAAAGTGCTAAGCACTTATTTGGGCTCTGTTTGTTCAGCCCTTTTCTTTTTATGTAAAACTACTAAGCACTTATTTGAGCTCTGATGCTCACATATATGTCATGTGAAGCATTCAGTCATGGGTGCTGCCCAATGAATGTTTACTACTTTAGTCATTTTGTCTAAATATAAAGTGCCAAGCACTTCTATGGTGTCCACGTGAGGTGCACGTGCGGCGCTGGGCGCTTCCCAATCAGTGCTAAGCACTCAGCCATTTTGGCTGCATTTGAAGTGCTAAGCATTTTTTGTATGACACCCACGTGAGGAGCACGTGCGGCGCTGGGCGCTGCCCAATCAGTGCTAAGCACTTAGCTATCTTCGGCTGTATATAGAGTGCTGAGCGCTTTTTTCAGCGCCCATGTGTGTTTCTCGTGAGATGCCGGCCTTCTGTTTTGGGCGCCCGTGTGTTTTCACGTTAGGCGCTAGGCGCTGTTAAAAGGGGCCCCACGTGGGAAGCACGTGAGGCGCTAGTTTTCTTTTTTTTTAAGGAGATTTAATCTCTGTCGATATTTTCAGATATGTTAAACCTCTGCCGATGGTATTTTGATCAACAACGCTCACCAAAATCACTATTTTTAAGGATTTCGGGTTCAGTTTTTAAAGAACTAAGTTCTTAATTTGAACGAACTGAGTTCCTGGACTATTATGGACTCCATCTTCTTTCTTTTTAAATTTTTTTCCCTGAATATTTGATTCTCAAGAACAAGATCTTCCTGATGAGAATTAAATTCTCAACTTATGGAAGACTTGACTTGTGGATCTAAGATCCAGAAAAAAACTAAGTTCTTTTAAAAGTGTTAAAACCTTAGATGTGATAGAGATATTTTGGTCTCTTTTCTTTACCTATGGTTTTGAAAAGGAAGGTCTTCTTCTTTGAGAATTGAATTCTCTTGTTTTTTTGAAAGCTCACTGTATTTTTGCAGAAGCTTATATGGGGTTCCTTCTATATGAGACTTGAAGTCTCGGGTCTTTTATATAGTGGAGGTAGATTGTTAATTAGTTTTGAGAAAATTTCTCATTGAGAAATTCCGATTGATTTAATTGGTCTCAAAATTGATTTGGGGAATTTTACCCACCGTCGGATCTTTGATCCAAGAACTACTGTTTTACAGAGTATGTTGTTCTTGTTTTTAACAAGATTGGGAAAATATTTTCCCATATACATAATTTATTCTGTCAAGTGGTGATTTTTAATCACCATTGGATTTTTAATCCAAGGGTTCTCTGTTTTACAGAAAGCAAACTTTTTTTAGAAAGATTGAGAGAATATATTCCCAAGATAGAATTTTATTCTATTGTTAGATCATTGATCCAACCGAGAGTATCTTTCTTATTTAGAAAGATTTGGGAGATATTTTCTTCTAATATAATTTGATTCTATATTTCGATGATTTATCATCTCCGTTGGATCTTTAATCCAACGGCTCTGCTTAACAGAGAGCATCATAGATTTAATTCTACTTGGGCACCGGCGCTCACATGTTGCGCACGTGGACGCCACTCAAGAATTTAATTCTTATGATTGGTACTCCTGTGTTTTGCACATCGGCTCCCGCATGATGAGAACGTGTGGCACCATATAAGAATTTAATTCTTACTCAGTAAGCGTTTCTGTACTTTGCATATTGGCGTCCGCGTGATGAGCATGTGCGGCACCGTATAAGAATTTAATTCTTATTCAGACAGTGTTTCTGTGCTTTGTACATTGGCGCTGGCACCCTCGTGAGAAGCACATAAGGCGCTGCCCCATTAAATTTCAACAGAGCTTTACTCTTTTAATATATTTAAATATTGGGGGAACAAATGCCCCCCACCGTTGCTCTCACGTGACTTACATGTGGGTGCAACGGTGTCACCTTTTTCCACCGTTGGATCTTTTAGGGAGTTAAACTGTCCTTTCAAATCTTATAAATAAGGCATTTGGCCTTTGAGATGACTGTCGTTTCGTCATCCTCCTTCTTCTTTCTTGAGAATTTAATTCTCTTCTCAGAACTTAGATCTCTGCCCAAAAAAACTCTTAGAGTTTAACTCTGTTTAAGAAAATTGGTAAGAATTATGACCCATTTTTTAAAACTCTTAAAAGAGACTCTTTTTGTTTTGGATTTTTAACCCATTAATAGAGCTCGGCTCTTTTTCTTGAAATGATCTCTAAAAAAAACTTTATTTAGGTAGACCATGGGTCTTAGAGGTCTTAGGGTTTTACCCTATCATTAACTCTGATCTTTGAGGGTTCTCTAGAATTTAATTCCAGCATCTTTACCATGGTGATTTCTGGGATTTAATCCCCTCATCGGAGGAATTTGATTCCGGTTTATATGACATAGCTTAGCCCTGAGGAATCTTGAAAACTTTTAGGAATTTTATTTCTCGTCCCTCTTTTCATTTTAGTGTTTTTGTTGTAAATTTTTCTTACAGATTTGAATCTGTTGTAGAATACGTTCTTCAAGAACATTGGGAGTCTTGGAATCCACCACTTAATGAGATTTCTCTTTTAATGAGAATTCTATTGGATTCTCACAATTTGGGCATGTCTCATCATTGATGAGGCGTTACCCTGATTTTGTGGGGCCTACTGTCCCCCCTTTTTTCTTGGACTTGAGTGACTTTAATATGCCACAGTGGAGTACAGATGTTAAAGCCCTTAGTTGTAGTTAATTACATCGCGTCGATAACTAACTCTCAACGGGTTTTTCTTTTCAGGTACTATGGCTTCTGACTCCTTCTTTCCTTATGTCCGTTCGGAAAGCGCTTTAGCTGATGCGCCTACGAATCGGGAAGTCTTCGCGCTAATTCAGGACTACGACCCAGAGCAGAAGTATCTTTATCTGTGAGGATCGTGGTACAATTATATTATCCGAGGTCGGTGCAGCTTCACTTGTGCGGTGCCGTCAGAACCGATCCCATCAATCTATTACGCTGACCCTCCGCGGGTTGCTTATATGGTGGAAGAGGTCAATTGGACTTCGGAAGGTCATCTCCAACCCTCCATGGCGTCGATACTAGTGCAGCCGCCGATGGCCCTAGACATTCTGGGGCGTCGCGTATACCAAGGAGAAGCGCGTCTTTAGGGCAAGTTCTATACGATAGGAGTGACCCTCCATCATCCGGCTGGTTATCTGCAGTGGGCTCGTTATATTTTGTCGGCCAAGAAGTCACCGCTGCTGAAGACCGGGTTATATCCAGTGATCTGCGCGTCCCTCTTTTATTACCATACTCCTCATATGTAGTGGGTTAAATCCTTCCTAGAGAAATGGAACATTCCAACCCATACATTTCTCTTATCAGATCGGGAGGTGTCAATCTCACTGGATGAATTCGCGAAAATATCCGGGTTACCCATCAGAGGAGATCATTATGAGGAGATACTTCCTCCTGACGAGTACGTCTTCACCATTGAATCAGTTGTTATGGGTCTTACCCCAGAAAATGTTGTTCGACACAAGTTTTCGATCTTGATCAAAGTGTTGAACATATATGAGAGATTATTTTTAGATTCTGGGGGGCATAGAGTTAGCTTTACGGACTTTGTTGCCCGCTTTCTTCGTCTGGAGGCTCTATCGAAGAAAGCTGCGAAATTTTCGAAACTCGATGATCCATTCGGATTTGGTTTGTACAGACTGCCGACTGCAGAGGCAAATTTAAAGAAATTCTTTATTCCGGATACTCCAGTCGTCCCCTTCGCAAAGATTGCAGTCCCAAACATTGATGAGGAGGCGTTCTTCATGGTGTTTATCGACTTGTGGCTGAGTTGGTTTGCACTTCTAATGCACCCTCGCAATATGGACCATTTTTCTTTTATCCGGCTCATCACATCGCTGCGGAGACGCGCATGGCTATCGGGGTCGTTGGACTGGCTCACCTATATCACGGTCTGAGTATAGCGGCCGACACCACTCAGCCGGGGTTGAAGCCCGTAAATCTCCCATTGCACTACTTCCCTCGTGGATCGATATGCACGTGTTGGGTGCTTTTGGTGTGCATAAACGTCCAAGATTTATGAAGGATATAATTTTTCTCGGGTCATGCAATTAGTCGATGCTTCTTCTCCAGACCCAACCCAGCGAGAGGCTCGGCAATTGCTTCTTCGCCCGCGCGTGGTTGGGGATAGCATGATCTTCGTCGACAAGGTCCTGACCATCGGCAAGGAATCTTCCAAAGTAATCCAGCCGCTCCACTATGTCTTCACGGATGGAGCTTCTGCGTTGATGGCCCAGGAGATCGTTCATTTATATTCCATCAGGCCGGGTTTTCTCGTATTCAGATAGGATGCCTCAGTGTTATTTATGAGATACAACCCACATCGTTTCGCCCAGCAATCCAATTACAACCAAGGCTTCCCTTTGAAGCATTTCTCATCGACCCGGTTGCTGCAGAAGAGAGCGTTCACAACACGGCGCATCACTTCATGCGGGTAAATACGGGGTCTCATTTCCTGATTATTGAGCCGAACCATATCCCGAAGGCCTCGAATGCTTTTATCGCTTGGTACCAGCATGCCACGAGTGCCATCATCAAAGAGGAGAGACGAATACTTCTCGACCACAAGGGTTCTGTCCCGGCCAGTAATCCCGCGGTCCCGCTGAAGCGACGAGCAATTGTCCGTCCTTTTTTAAGAGAGGGTGCCACGACTGTAATTCCATGAGCCATTACGGATAAGGCACGATCGAATGTAAGTGCTCCCGTGACTGTGGCGTCCCCTTAGTCGGTTATCAGCTCGGAGATTGGAACTAGCCATCCGAAGAAGCCCGTTAAGCACAAACTTTTGTTGTCGGGTGTTGGGGGCGGCTCACAGAAGAAGAAGAAATCTTTATTCTCAGCTGACATTATATTTGGTCAAGAGCCGCATGGTCCTTATAGCGAAGGCTTAGCCGAATACGACACCAACGTTGGTCTGTTCAAAGCCTCTATCGAAGAAAATGCCGCTACCAATCTTCAAGCCGCTATCGAGACTTCTGAAAGATTAGCTCGCGAGCAGGCAGCGCTTGCTTCTTTTGCAGCGTCCGGTATATTCCATTTACATTCTTCTGTACATACATTTTCTTCTTTGAATTCATTATGCTTTATCAACGCTCTTTTTCTTAACAGGAATCTCCGCTGAAGAGGCTCTCTTGGCGTCCCTCAAGACATTTGAGGAAAAGGAGAGGTTTCGCACTTCCATGAGCCTCGGTATGTTTTGCGACACATTTACATATCTAATTCATTTCGTTCATACCCTGACTCCCTTCCTCTTTCTGTCATAGGAACCACCGCCACTCATGCTGTTCCGAGTACCATGCCGTACTTAGGTGGTGGTGTGAAGGAGTCTTCAGAGCCACCGGCTACGGTTAAGGTCATCTCAGGGCTGTCGCGAGAGGCGTATTTGAAGCAGCCGATGATGGATGTTGCAGCAGATCCAGAGGCCGAGCCTAATTTGGACAATGATGTCCCCCTACCGGAGGTCTTGAGGAGATCTATTCGTACAGCCAAGGCTGAGAAGAAGCGTAAAAAGCATGAAGCAAGGGAGCATCAGGATAACTTGGCCACAGGCACGGGTTCGAGTGATGCTCAAACCACTGACGTTCCCATGGAGGACATTCCTCTTGCCTTATCTACCGCTCATAGGCAGGTTGCGCGTGCGGCATGCGAAGAGGCCGAGCGGTTACTTCAAGGTAAAACAACGCACAATCCCTTATTGAAACCTAGTATGGCTCGTTTAATTTTCTTGGGTTCTTCTTATAGTAATTTTTCTCAAATTATAACATATTTTCCCCTAAATGATGTGACAGGGCCGAGTTTGGGTATTAACATAGTGGGCGAAGCACTCGCGTTTGAAGAGTCTAGGGCGTCAGGCCTTCCTATCGAATCAGGGGCTGCTCCAACTGCCGTTTCCTCCCTCCGTGGATCCTCGGCATCGACAGGTAATGCGAGCATGACGATGGCCCTTATTGATTCAGGGGACAAAGGTGTCGACGTTGAATCCATCTCCCCGATAATGGTGGAAACCGAGGAAGCTGTCATGGTTAGTGGCGCCCCATACACTGCTACGGTCTATGCTCCGCTAGGTATTCCTTGTGTTATTTCTTTTAGACTCTTAATCTTGCCAAACATATTCCCTGATATTTCTTTTATTTTGAATATAGATGCGGTAGACCCCGACGTTGTGCTGATTGAAAAATCACTGTCAGTTGCTGCCACGACTGTCACTATTCAACCTCTCTCTTTTGTGCCCCCCGAGTTCTTTCGGGTTTAATGACGAAAGATAAAGTTTTTTCAATTCCTTGTTTCAGAATAGATATTATTTCTTGGATTGATTTCTTCACCATATATTGTTGCAATACTGCAGGGGTGCTTTTTGATCGCCTATGCCAAATGCTAAGCTCGTACTTCACATTCCAATCAGAATTCATTCCTTCTTCGAGCATCGGTTAGTATACTTTTCATTTCTCATTTCATCTTTTCATGAGGGATCTTTCTATCGCTAAGCTTTCTCGTATTGGCGACAGTCTTACGGCTCGAGGGAGAGAACGAAGGAATAGAAGAGCCTCCCAAGCTTCCTGATTTACCACTTTCGACTACTGGTATGTTAGATCCCATTCATCATCGTCCTTTTTAGTTCTTAGGTCAAAATCTGACCCCACTTTGTGCGTGCTTTATTCTACAGCAGCTACACCGGCTTTGGTTCCTCATGAGTCTCGCATATCTATGCCCATGGGGCCATTCGCTAAGCATCGGTCCTCCAGGGGTGCAGCAAATAGCAGGCGGATGCTAAGTGAGTTTATCGAAGACCTCAACGTCGAAACTTTAACTTCCGCTGCGGACTTTGAGGACGAGGTCAACCCTATGCTGGCGACGCTTATGACTTTCCACAACGAAGACTTCGTTGGCGTTTGGATTGACTATTGTAGGCGAATTGAGGCTTGTCTCCACGATATCGAGTACAAGTGTCTTACACCTGAAGCATTAAACATGAAGGCTCAACTGATCGCGTGGATCGAGAAGTGCCGCTTCCCTTCAATACTTCAAGCAGAAGTTGGCTCTGAAGCAAAAGGAACATGAGACAGCTTCCGGCGAATCAAGCTAATTACGCGCCCAGGTCGAAGCGAACGCCATGCAGCTGCAAATTATTTTTGGGAATCTCCAGCAATGTGTTTCTAATGGAATGGCACTGAGGCTGCATCTCGACTCCACTGAGCGGGGCATGCGAGATTGCGAAGCAGCTAAGCAGGAAATTGCCGAGAAGCTTTCATCATGCTTGTAATAACAGGCCCGAGTTGAAGCGATGCTGGCTGCAATAATAGCGCGTGAAGAGGAGCTGCGGTAAGAGAATGAGCGGGTTGCGAATTTGTTGAAAGCTCCTCCTTCTTAATGGCTAAAATTGTATCCCCCCTTTTTATTCAAATTGTATTTTTCAAACACTTTGATTCATGAATAAAGAATATACATTTTTTTTTGCATGCGTCCCTCTGTGTTTGATGTCTCAATTTAGCGCCAATTAGTTTATTCACTCGTCTCGGAGGCTCTAGGTTATTCACTCGTTTCAGAGTCTCTAGTTTATATACTCATTAAGGAGTTTATAGTTTATTCACTCGTTTCAGAGTCTCTAGTTTATATACTCATTTCGGAGTTTGTAGTTTATACACTCATTTCGGAGTATTTTTAGTTTACCTCCCTTGGGTTTATAGGCAAACGTGTCCTAACGTTGTATGTAGATAACCTCCATTCCTTTTACGACAGAGGTCTGTTAGGCTTGTGGTACTAGAGTTTTAGTTCATGGTACCGTCGCGTTGGCTGATGTATTCCTCAATATGCAATATTTTAGTTGCTGTTAGAGTAGCCCCGCGACTGCTGTGTCTCTGATCCCTTCGGGGGCTGGACTAGACATCTTCAAGTAATCTCCTTAGGTCATATTACCGTTGGAAGAGTAAGCGTTAGGAATTTTCCATGACACCTTTTACTTGAGGTTAGGCTCAATTTGGAGCCCCAATGAGTCATAACCACAACCTTCTGAGGTGGGATGATCTCCAATGGTCTTTTAGGCTTTATATGAGTTGCCATCATCAAGACCCGAAGCTGGGAATATACCGTTACTTCATTTTTTTTGCTTTGATGATATCGTGCCGATTCTTTGCTGAACTAGAGTAGACATTTGTAGGACCTCTATACTGTATGTATCACAGTTGAAGTCCGGAACTAGGAATATGCCATTGCTCCATTTTCATTTGATAGTCGTGTTCGCATCCTACTGAAATGAGAGGGAACGCCGGGATAGTCTCTAGGTAGTATATGTACCGTCAAAACTTGGAGCTAGGATTTTGCCATGTATCTATTTTTTGCTTTTGACCCTTAGGTCTTTCTTGTTTGATGGTGACACTGCATCTGCATGATGCTAAAATGAGAAGGAATGCCGGGATAGTCTCTAGGTTGTATATGTACCGTCAAGACTTGTAGCTAGGATTTTGCCATAACTCTATTTTTGCTTTGACCCTTAGGTATTTGTAGACGTCGCATCTGCATCTTGCTGGAATAAGAAGGACGTCAAGATGATCTCTAGGTCGTAAATGTTGCCGTCGAGATCTGGCTCTCCCTTTGACGGAGCCTGGTGGGAAAATATGGTTTCCTTTCTTTCATTTGCTCCCATGGACTGTATACAAGGGTCTATGTGGACTTACGTGCAGGGAAGAGGAAATTTCATTTTATATATATATTTTTTATTTTTCTACGATGCTCTATCTTTTTAGCTTTTCATATCATGAAAGTCGCGATCGCCCAATCATTTCGGCTATTTTTCGTGGTGCCCAATCATTTCGACTATGTATTTTTTATTTTTACACGCTTTTTTTTATTACGAGTTGCCCAATCATTTCGGCTTTCTCATACGCATTGTAACAACTCCAATTTCTATGTACATAAAATTGTTTAAAAGTTAATGTACAATTGGGGTATTTACAATTCCTGTGAATGCTATAAGAATTTGTTTTGCTTTAGAACAGCAAGAAAGAGCTTGTAGCTCACTGGTAAGGCCTTGCACTGCTGAGATATAGCACCAAAGTTCAAATCCCATCAACCACGTTATCTTTTTGCTTTATTTCCTTTTAATCTTTTTAATAAGCCTAAGAGTCTACACGTGCACAACACGTAAACTGAAGAGTTACTGACTAATTAAACATATGCACGAGAGAAGACCAATCGACCCTGACACGTGGCATCCAACCCAACGCCACCCTTCGGTGTTGGCCCAGCGAAATGCCCAATTTGGCCGGTACCGCCGGGCCAACTGTCGGTGATGCCCTTATTTATTTTCCCCCCTGCAACCCTTGGACTCCCTCTTAACTCCTGTATTGTTTATTTCCTCTGCACATTTTACAGAGGCAATAAATCACTCTTTAAATCCATTTTTAATACAAAATTTAATTCAACCATTCAATACACTAAACCCTAATTTTTCCTATAAATACCCACTCTATTTTACACCCCTCTCACTCAGAATTCTATTACAAAAACTATTCAAAATTCTCAAGTCCTTTTGTATACAAGTGGAGTTAGCGAAGGACGAAGCTCCGACGACTTCCGAGGAGATTCCGACGACGAAACGACGCCCTGAAGCCTTCTTTAGGATCTCTCTCTCTCCTCTAGTCCAACAAGCCAGTAAATCCCATCTCCCCCTCTCATCTTCTAATCTAAAAACTTCAAAATCTAAAACCCGGCGGAAGCGGAGTTAATCCGACTTCCGATTCGGTTTTCATTTAAAAATCATATTTTTCTTAAACAAGAATATACCAAACTCTCATATCATATTCAATAAATATTAACAAACACCTTAAACAAGTTTCATCACAAAATATTATTATATGCAACTTCTATTGTAGTTTACAGTAAAATACACATACTTTCGTTTCCAACATAATCATCGTAATACTTATTATACTTTTAGATAGTTCATGAGATAATGACCTATCTCATCACAACACATATCTTTATCATAGCACGATGAAGTTTGGAACAATAGAATACGGGAAAATTCGACTTTACAAATAAATCCTCTAAACATACAAAACAGTTTTCTTTAAAAAGTGTATTAAACATTTCCATGCAATTGCGCCTCTACAACCCACTTTTGGGGATCCCGTTCAGGATGGTGCGGATTATCGTACATCCTCGGGCTTAGTAGAATGAGATGCAGACCTCCATAAGGAGTATTCGATCTCGATGGAATTTTTATACATTTTTCTTTAGAAAATGAGATTTCTACAAGAAAATAAATAAATTATTTTGATTAAATATATATAAATCAATTATCAAAATACCTATTTTAATTATATAAATATTCCAAGTTTTCTAAATCAAAAGAATCACTATTACATGAAAATACCATCCAAATACAACACAATTACAATATTTCAATAAACTACCATATACTATGAAATTAGGTTCTACTCACTAGAAATTTCGCAACTATAAAATATACATCTATGAAAACCCTAAAGACGATAATTAAATGCTTAAGATGTATTTTGAAATTATGCCAAAACTATTTTTACATAAAACCCCCTCAAGTTATACTAAATTACAATAAGGACCCTAATAAACATAGGTTTAAGCGGGACTAGTCTCTTGAGCCTCAGGGAACTGGGGATATGGGTGCTTGCCTATCTAAGGTAGACAATCTAGTAAACGGTGTCGTCTTGGAAAAAGACACAAATCCTGCCGTTCATGTGCAGTAGTTACCAATAACATCAAAACTAATTCAGGATTTCAAGTTCTTTTTAAAGTGTCTGACTCAGATTGAGTCTCAACCTAATCAATCTGACTTGAATGTGATTCAAGTACAAACTACAATTCAACATGAATCTGTCTATTCAATCTATATTGATTGAAGCGAATCATGGATATTCTCCATCTACGGTGCATTCATTATATCCATTCCATTACTGATATCATGGTTCCGGCAAGTCATCCATATACAATTTACAATACAATACAATCAATACAAACAATACAATCAAGACATCGTGGGGTTTATAAAGGGTAGCTTAGTACGGAAGGTGTTAAAAGTGGCACGAGACTGTAACCATAATACACCTAACCTGAATCTCCATTGTCGTTGTACCGTGGCTGAACGGTTTCTTGTGCTCCGTATACCTGAGTCTCCGGAATAGTGGGACTCCTTTCGTATACACTGGCATTTTCTGTACCAAGCTACAAATAACAGCGTTAATAATATAATACAACTTTAAAAAGTACATTCTTTTTCTGTCTATTCTGTCAATACTTACCTGTGTGACTTACCGAGCTATTGTTCGCCGACGACGTTCCTTTTCTTTTTTCTTTGGAATGTTGTCAGGTGGATCGGACCTTCTAGAGACAGAGCCCACCAGTGAGGACTTGGATCAGATAGCCTTCGACCCAGAGCTCTAGTTTACTTGTATATTTCATTTTCATTTCTGTTATGCTATTGTTTAGGCATTGCTTTCATTCTATGTATTTTTATTTCAGTTGTATTGTAAAAAGAATGTTTAATAAATAAAGTTGTTGTTCACTACATCTTGTCTCTTATGTATTTTATTTTATATTGCTTAGACACGCTTAGCGTGTTTACTTCTAAGTAAATGCGTAGGGGCCTCGTCGTGTCCTCTGCCCGTATACTGGTGTTTATCATAGAAAACTGCATTTCAATACCACTCATTCATTATCTGTTTTGTTATATATCGGTACTATTAACCAGTGTCTGCTCAGTAAATATAGATTACAGGTATCCATGACACAATACTGGAAATACACTCAAAATCACGGATATAACGTTGTGAGCCGACACTGCAACCGGAACTACAAACCGATCGATATCCAAAGAGTTCCTTTGCAACAAATAAACGTGTACACAATTTTGGTCCAACACAATACAAGTGTTTATACAACTCTTTGATGCTTGGACCTAGGTGGGGGCTGCCCAAAGCACAAGTGAGTGTGATGTGTAATAAATACTAAAAGATGTGATGTGATTTGAAGCATCAAGTTCCCTCCAAAACTACTGAGTATAACCCAAGCTGAAATGAAGAAATCAAACAATACCAGTGGACTTGTTTAGTGCACTCGAGACCACCACACCAACACGAGCCTAATCTCTCACTAGAAAACCGGCGATATCACCTAAAAACCCGGCGCCGCCGGTCTGATCAAGCCCGACGCTCCACATTTTTCTTCTGGTTGTTTATTTAGGTCACATCATCTTATTTTTATTGTTTTCTTATTCTATAATGAGGCCTATAAATACCAGATCAATGGGAAAGGGGAGGGGATATACTTTTTCTTTAGTTTTGCTTTAGAACACTTGTAATTGCTTTTCCTATGAACTCTTGCCCCTTTGTCTTGACCTTACAACTTCTTCATTGAACTTGCAAGCTTAAAATTTAGGTTCTTGAATTCAAGATTAGTTGTATCTTGTTTTAAATTCAATAAAAGTTTTCATTTCATTACATATGTCTTGCTTTCTACATACTTTGAACTTGTGAAATCCTTGATTTATTTTGATCTTACAACCTCTTAAGTGAGCTTGCAACCTTAAAATTTGGTATTTTGATTTCACAATGGTATGGGATTAAAGAACAGTTGAAGAAATTTGCACATTTGATTTATCGGTTCTCTCTTTGTCTTTTCTTTTCTTGCAATTTTTTGTTATGTTGCCTTGCTCTTTTCTTTTTTATTTTAGTATTGTAAATATGTGTGAGTAATTGATTTACTTGTTAAGGGTAGAATATAGTTAGTTTGTGTTAGGAGATGTATTTGCTAAAATCTTAAAACCTTAACTTTGCAATTGAAACTTTGAGCAAACCACTCGCAATTCCGCTCCATTAGGCACCCTATCCTACCACGATAGCGGTGAATCCTAATCGTGACCAGATTGCGAATGGTTTGCCGAAGGCTAAGGTCAAGAGACAATAACGGAAGGACAAGAGACAAGCAATACGGATTTAGCTCAAAATCGCAAATACCGTATTTCAAGTTCCCTAATCCACGTTGTTGCCTATTGCCTTAGTGTCAATATCAGAATTAAGGTCTATAAGGAAGCGACAAATATCATCCTAACACAAACTAACCTAAAACTACCCCTAACATGTCTTTTTATTAAACATATCATTGTTACGACACAAAGTATAACAAACAACCCAAGTTACGGTATTAACTCGTTAAAACAAGCTAAAAAGCCTACCATCTTCCTGCGTACGACCCGTACTCATCGCGGCTCGCTGCACGCGACACCGTTTTTTATTGCGGTTAATTTTAGAACTAAAAACGATATGCCAAAAGCGCATCAATCAAATGGTGCCATTGCCGGGGAGACGGTAACGCTTTTACACTTATAGTCTCGGGTTAATTTATGAATATTTTGTATAAAACTAACTTTCTAACAAATTTAACGAAAAAAACCATTCTTTTTTAACCGACAAGAAAACTAAAAACAAGAATGTTCTCTGGATTTGTGTTCTGCTAACACACTGTGATTTAAAATAAAAATTAATGTATAAGAATGGAATACTATTGTTACATAGAGGGAACACACAAAATTTGAGGACCAAATTTGCAAAATCGACCGGCAAAATTTTGATATTTCCCGATCTCGCCGGATATGTTGTGGGTTTTTGAAAAATTGTTTTTTGTGTTGCTTCCAGTGTTCTGTTAGTATCCCATTTTTATTATTTGATTTTCTTAATTATTTGTGTTCAGCAGATTGGCTATCTATATCACTTTCCAGCTCAAATATCCGTATTTTTCCGACATTTGCAGAATTGACGGATTGACGAGCAGCGATCGTGTGAAGCAAGGGGCGTTTTCAAGTATAAAGAGATTGAACAGTTTAATGCCAAAGACCCGGGTTGTTTAACCCGCGCAAGAATACCATTCAAACACTCGGAGGCAATATCAACACGAGTTTCTTAAACTCAACTCTTTTGGTACGTATTTTTCAAAACTTCCTCTTCAAAAACCCAACGCTCCAATATTCTTGTCTTAGCAGGATTCTTCACAACATCGCCGCATAAGCCAAAGAAAAACTAACCGTATTTGTTGCAGCGCCACATTTAAAGTAAAAAAAATTGATTGATTGTTTGATAACAAAACCTTGTTGATTTGCACATTGCATCATTAATACGGACTTAAGGGGCTATAACACCAATTCAGATTGGATGGGGATTTCATCACCCTTCCTAGGACCCCGGAAATCACTAATTGCATAAGTGTCACCTCAAGCTTAATAAAAAATATCTAGACTCGGCCAACTAAGGACTTGTCACGCTCAATAGGATAAAGGAAGATTGTGGACATTCGGTCGTTTATCTAAACATGACTTTTGTGGTGCCTAGGCTAGACAAGTGAGGAGGTAATTTTAAAAGGCCCGTCTCACGGTGATTCGAGAGTGAAACCCTCCTTACCTCACTTGTGCTTACCTGGCCACAACTGGCTGTGAGAGACGATTTGAGAGTCATCTCACAATTTATCACTTTGGAACAGTTAGGAGCAGGTCTAGTAGAGAACCCTAGCTAGGTATTGATTGTGCATTTATGACTGTGCATTTGTGATTGTGTTTGTTGAACTGTTCTAACCCAATTTTTTCTGCACTTTCGCTTTGTTACACTCACATTCTACGCTTTGACTACATTAAACTCGTTTAGTGTATGTCCGCTTGGACTAGGGACCCTAGTTCCCGTTTAGTCAATGTTTCGTTAGTCGCTACGGCCTACGCGGTCGACACTGCGGTCGAAACTCCTTCCACGTATCTTTCATCTTTACCCTAACCGGTCAACTCCGACGTTGACTGTGATTCTGTCCATACTTCTTCACCTTCACTTTCACCAGACTCTTCTTCCAAGATGTCGGGATTTCCTCCTAACATCACTTTACCTCCCCCGGGAATTATTCCACCTCCATTAGGTACGAATAACCCGTGACCACCTCTTGTTGAAGCGCCACAGTGAATTGTGCTCCAAGATCGATTCTATCCTACCCGTGCCGCACTCCTTACCTGTCTTTCACTTCCACAGGACAATGGGGATAATTTTGAAATTAAGCCCCACTTCATCAACATGTTGCCAAAATTTCATGGGCTTGAATCCGAAGATACCTATATCTTCATCAATAAATTCCAAAACATTTGTGTGATGATGAAGACAACCCAACTGTCTGATGATGTTATACGGCTATGAGTTATTCCTTTCACTTTGTTCGACCTTGCTGAAAAGTGGCTGTATATGTCATGCCCCGCTTCCCAGAGTGCGCTAAGATCGGCACGTGACAGAACCAACCATGCTACCTATGGCTAGGAAACATCTTTCCACAGTTACATTACGGCCGTCTAGGAGATATCAAGAACAAGAAATAAAATAAACTATCTAGTACATGTCCATGAGCCAGAATAAACGAGTCAATGAATAATATGCAGAAGCAACAAATCCAATAAACAATAAATTTCTGAAAAATACATCCCAAATGTGGGCTCACATCAGGAAATAAAAATGCTGAAAGGAAACTAAACTTGAATACTAACAGGTCCTCACTGCTCGGCCTGTCGACTGAAGTACTCCTGCTCAGCCTACGACAAGAGTAGCGGATCTGGTCCATGCAAAACCCAGACGTCAGCGCGTCACAATATCAACAATAATATAATTAGTGGGTAACAGGATATGCAGACATGAATTATAAACTGGTAACATGAATGTAATAAGTGAGCAAGGATATCGAACAGTGAAGCGTAACTGTATATGTGAAGTGCAGCAATAAAACTAAATTATGCTACTGGGTTAACTACTCTCAAGTTTGTGAAATCAATTTAATGAATCATCGATGTAACTCAATAGTATCCTGTGCATACCCGGGACCACGGTCCAGATTCTCAGGCTGAAATCCGAGACATGTCACTAGGCACTAAACAGGAAACATGTACAGATGAATGATGTCAGCAGCAGCATCCCCGGGCTGGCCTAGCCCGTAGAACTGATCAGTATAAGCATCGAACTGTCGAGTTACAAGTCAAGTTTCATCATTGATTTCCCCATACCCCAAGTTATGTCTTCAAGTCAGGTATTGATAAATCTGAAGCTAATGCCAACACAGGATCAAGCAGGAACATATTTGTCTATACAGACAACATGATATTTCCATCGGGACAACATGTCAGGATTGTCGGCATTAGGAACAGGATCAGGTATCAAGTCAAGTAATGGTGTATCAGGTCATGTCAAGTAGTGCACAGTGTATCATATGGGTGCCCAACAATAAAATGTAGCAAGTATTGAATCAGGGTAAAAGCATGGATGCACAGTAAAAGCATAGATGCATGAATATCTATCAGGGGTTACATCATGACTAAGTAGGATGCACAATATCAACATGGGGTACTAATGTAATAACAATATGAGTTAATTTAATATGGCATGCAACTAGGTATACAGAATTAATGGTATGGATACACAATAAAACATGGATGCTCAATTAAATAACTATCAGGGGTTACAACTACAGCTCCAAGACTATGTGGGATGCACATTATCTAGTATGGGGTGTTAGTCCAACAATAACATGAATTAATATGATATATAGATGTAGCTATATATATTTTAAATGATATGGATGTATACTGGTATCCGAAAACAATAAAACATTAGTATGGATGTATAATGCAATCAACATATGATATTTTTATTCATATAGATGCATAATAATATACCTAACATGTAGCAAGATGAATTAGCATGCGACTGAATATGTAAATAATGATATGGATGCACACGGACGTCATATAATAGTAAAATGATAAAATGGTAATGTGAGATCTATAACTTAAACAATATGTATTTTATAATTCAAATGGGTGCAATATATTGTAGTATAGCATGTAGCAAGATAAACTTGCCTGAGCGGAACACACGACGGGTGCTTACGGCACGTCCGACGTCAGGTAATCGTCGCAACGCACACACGACACACGGGACGGGTCCAGACAAGGCAAGAAGATAACCACGCAGGCAGGGGACGTCCACTGGATCGTCTGGATCGGCAGCGGCACGGCTCCGGCGGGTGATCACCGGAAAAGAAACAAGAAATCAAGAAAAAGAAAAGAGAAGAAGAAAGAAGAAGAAGGAGAAGAAGAAAGAAAGGAGAAGGTGCTCTGGGGTTGGTGCTGGGGTTTGAGAGAAAGCGAGGAGATGGTTGTGATGACGAGTGCACGGAGACGACGGGGTCGGGGCTCCGGCGAGGCAAGGTGCAGTGGGGGTTTCTTGATATCGAGGCCAGGTTCTGTGCATGGGAGATATGGTGTTAGGAGGCAGTGGTGATGGTGGTGATGAGGGTGGTGAAACGAAGGTGATGGAGAAGGTGAGGGATCGCCGGCTGCGAGGGGTGCAGGTGAGGGTTCAGGTGATAGTTGCAGGGTTCTGGGGTTCTTGGGGTGTAGGGAAGGGCTCTGGTATTGGGTTGGTGAGAGGGAAGAGGAGAGGAAAGAGAAGTGGTCGAGGGTTGAAGTGATCGGCGACGAGGGGTTCCTCGGGTGAAGGTGGATTCTTGATGGAGGTCGTTGGAGATGGGTGTCGAGGAAAGAAAGGAGGAGAGGGAAGGAGGTGAGGTTGATGAAAAGAGGAGGCAGCTAGGGTTGAGATTTGTGGAGGCGGCGGAGTTAGGGTTAGGGTTGTGTGTGGTTTCTCGTGGGCAACAGGGTTTTTAAAGAAGAAGAGAGGAAGGAGGGAGGTGACAATAGCGGGAGTAGGAGGGTGACGGGAATCGAGAAGGAATAGTGAACACGAGATCTGAGAGAAAGAGTGGAAGAGAGAGAGAAGGAGAGAGAAAGAGATTGTGAGGTTCAGATAAAGTTGTTAGGATTTTAATTAAAAATATTTCTTTAAAGAAAGAGAGAGAGAACTGTTGAAGATTGGTTTACAAAAACTATTTGAATATATTCGTTAGGTAAACAGTTGTATAGGATTAAAATATTGATAAATTTTGGGTTTTTGGTTAATACAAAAATAGTCCAAAACATGTCCGGGTCGGGTCTAAAAATTCAGTTTTAAAATACGAAAAATATACATGTCGACCAAAACTAAAATTGGATATCCGGGTAACGAAAATGCATACCCTTAAGAACTGATGCACGTACGTGCGCGTAGCCATCCAAACAAGTCCGTTTCACTGAACGGGACGAGAACAAGGTGCGCAGATGCTACCACAGGGTTAGGGGTATCAAACAGGCCATGCAATATATTTTTAAACTATTTTATGTGACTTAAATGTTATATTAAAATGCAGATGCCAGGTAAAATTCTAGTATGCAAATGAAAGTGCACGAGTCCACGTATCAAGTCAGGATAAATCATAAACATGAATCAAGACTGGTTTCAAGTATGTGGATCGGGTTGGATGCAAATACAGATGTCAAAATACTATTCGCACCCAAAACACAGTAAATCAAGAAACTACCATAAATAAAGAAATACTTGACTAGAACTGGCATAAATGAACTAGGGTGTTACAGTATAGCACCGCATCTCATTCGATAACCAGTTGGGATGAGTTTGTGAATGCGTTTCTAAAAAAATTCTACCCAAATCATAAGACCGCACAGATCTGAAATAAGATAAACTAATTCACCCAGCTTCCAACCGAACCTTTTTGGAAGTGCTTTGACCGGTACAAGGACCTCCTTGTTCAGTGTCCTCATCACGGTATAGAGAAATGGAAACTTTTCCAAACTTTATTTGAGGGCCTGAATCCAGCAACTAAGCAGTTGCTGGAAACCATTTGTCAAGGCCACTTCCTATCCAAATCTGACGAGGAAACTTGGCAATTTTTTGACAATCTTACGGAGCAAACGCTGCAGTGGGAGAGCACCCGACCGAACACCTCAACTTCTTCTTCTTCTTTAGGTCTCTCTAGGGCAGGAGTTCATCAACTCGACATCTCAATTGCAATGAAGGCTGAGATTGCTGTAATCTCGCAGAAACTGGAGGCATTTGAGAGCAAATTCTCATCCGCTTCTCCTGCCCCTGCCTTTCCCCCTCGTACCATTTGCGCTTGTTGTTCGGATCCATCTCATTTGACCGAAAAGTGTCCTTACAATCCACCACCTTAAGGACAGGATCAGGTTAATACTGTATTTCAGCAAAGACCAAGAAAAGATCCATACTCTTCTACATACAATCCCGATTGGAGGAACCATCCCAATTTCATCTGGAATCAGAACCAGCATCAGTTCCAAGGCCACAACAACTTCCAAAGGCCTCATCCTCCTCAACAATAAGCTCAACAAAAAACTCAACAACAATTTCAGCAGCCTTTCCAACCCCAACCTTTTCAGAATCCAATTTCTTTTCCTCAAAAAAACTTTGTTCTGTCAAATAATGATAAGGTTTCCTCGCTAGAACGGAATCTAGAGGCTTTTGTAAAGCAATCGACTCAATCCACCACCAACATCCAATCTTCTATTCAGTTTCTGGTGCAACACACCGCTGCACACGGCCAAAGCATCAAGACCATCGAAGCCCAGATTGCACAGTTGAACGCGGATTTAAGCGAGCGAGAGAAAGGAAGGCTTCCATCTCAACCACTCCCAAATCCTGGTCACCCACATAATGTACATATTGCTCTTGAACAACAGAACCATAATGTGAGTGCCATGAGTATGTTGAGATCTGGAAGAATGCTGAACAATAACATCGGCACACGAATTAATGATGATGACACCTGATTAGAGTGTCAAAAATATTTAGTAACCGCAATCAAGAACGGCGTCGCTTGGTAGCTAGCCGGTGAGTACGGGTCGATCCACAGGGATGTTGTGAATTTCCTAATCGTTCTTACGAGTTAATTCCGATGGGTGTCGGATTGATTAAATCTAAAAAACTAAATTAATTTATACTAAGATTATCTAGATGATCTAAGTCTTGCTAGGGTTAGGTTTAGGAATGGTTTGGAGATGTAAATAAATCTTACCGCTTTCTATACCCAAATTAAGATCTATGAGGTGTTATGGTAATTATTAATAAAGGGGATTAGATCCATTCGGAAAGGTGTTCTTTCCTCTAGATTCTTGTCCTTCATTTATCAATCCTTACCCTAACCTCCATGGAAAACACGCTCAACCGGGCCTTTATACTACGGTATCATCGCTACCTCGTGGGATAGGGTGCCGTAGGGAGTGGTGTGTGCGTGTATGCATAGAGTCCTATTGATTATATGTGATGGGCAAGAAAGGGATGGGAGATCTCATCTCTCAAAAGCCTTCCCCAAAGCTAACTGATTGATCTTAAAATTCACAGACTATGTAAGTAAAACAACTCAAATGATCCCTGATAACGGTGCCATTTGATTGTAAAGAATTTCTTGTTTGTGTAAATCGAATAAAGCGAATGAGTTTCAATGTGTCGGTAATATTGAATAAAATTCACAATCAAAGAATTATATTTGACCGCAATCAATTACGGTGTCGGTTGTAGATCGTAAGCGAGTGCGGATCGTCCACAGGGATTGTACGATTCGTTTCTGTATTTAATTTGTTTGAATTGAAAAGTTAATCAAAAAGAAAAGAAACATGATTCAAGATTTTATCGATTGATTCAGGTGTCACTAATCTAATCAAGAATCAAGAAATGATAAAAAATCAAGAATCGGGTTTCGATGATATTTCCAACCAAATGTCAAGAATCTAAATGAGGCTCGTAGGAATCGATCGAATCTATAGATGTGATGTAATCTCAAGATTTCGTGTTCGTGTCCTTCGAAGGATTGATACTAGATCGATGATGATCGATGAGAGTTAGGGCTTTCTCATGAAACTAGAGTTTCATCGTTGAACCCTTGTTCTTTCATCGATATCATTCACATTCTAGCCTCTAACAATTTCAAGAAACGATCGTAGCTCCCCAATCTCGAGCGATATCAATCAAGAAAGCATCGCAACGAATTGGGTTGTCGATTCTTAAACTTGCTAGGGTTTACAAAACTCGTAGGATTCAAGAATCGATTTAAGATATGTTACATCATCATTCTATTGATCGTCTCGACTTCTCGACGAGCGGAGTATTACTCAAACATCATCACACAGCAAGCATTCAAGAATTGAAAAGATATCATGATGCAAGAATTTAAAGAAAACAAGATAAAATAATATCACCTTTTATTTATATCAACAATTTGATTACAGTCGCTCTAGAACTATAAGAGGAAGAACTAAATTGTCGATTTGGCATCGCTCGGCATCGTGAGTCGCGGATCGGCTTGGACCACTTGCTCTATTGAAGATCGGCTCGGCTCATAAAAGGTTGCAAGGCTTCTTGCTTGATGGGGTACTCGGGGTTTTAGCTTTTAATTGAAATTAGGGTTAGGGTTTCACACAAGTCCTCTCACTAGACTTGTGGAAGAAGAGGAAGAAAGAGAGTGAATGGATTTAGATTGGCTACTTAAATGAACTAATGGAGGGATTTTTCCATGATCTTTTACAAGTGAGCCTAGGGTCTTATTTATAGATCTCCCAAACCCTAGGTCTAGGTTTGAAATTACAATTCCCTCCAAAAGTTTGTTGAGGCTTCTAGAAGGAGTTTGTTAGGCTTAGCTTAGGGTTTAAGCTAGGGTTTAGAGAGAAGTTTCTAGAATATAAGGCTAGTTTAGTGTTGATCCCAAAACTTGCTGATCTGGCAGAAGTCTCTGGAGTCTTCTGGAATTTATTGTGCCTTTTTGAGGTGTAGCCACAGAGAGAGAAGTTTTGCACAAAAAATGAGAAGCTAACTCCTTGGAACCACCGTGGATCCGCGGCGCAAGCAGGCTCCTGCCGCAGATCCGCAAATCTTTGTGGTGCTTGGGCCTTGGGCTTTCTGGTGTGGTCTTGGGACAACATTTGGAGCTTAATCTGATGTGTTGATTGTATTTTCCCCTTTGTATTGATACCAGAATTGAAATCATTGAGTTGGCGTATCTTTTAGTAATGTAAATTCGAGCAAGCTTCTGATTTTCCTGCAAGGACTTCGAAATACGGGTTGCGATATATAGAGATGATGCGATGCCATGAAATGCAGTCAATTTCCCTAGAAATGCCGGTTTTAAGGTCTAATACATGTAATATGATATTTTGTGACAGATTTGG